>CM072534.1:35502547-41395897 GCA_036898165.1 Silybum marianum | reverse complement strand
GTCTTGTGGCTTTTGTCATAACGGGCCCGACTCTCATCAGCATCTCTTTTTTGAGTGTCCGTTTCCTAAGCAAGTTTGGAATGGGATCAAGCATAAGCTGAATCTCCCTGTTGTTCCGGACAACTGGGATGATGTTATCAGAATTCTCCAGCAAGCCACCAAAGGCAAGACCATCTGGTCTATCATCCGCAGATTAGTGCTTGCCGGAACTGTCTATCACCTCTGGTCTGAAAGGAATGATCGCATCTTCAAGGATAAGAGAAGATTGTATGATATGGTGATCAAGACCATCTCTGATGATGTTCGATCTAGGCTCCTTAGCCTTACCTTTAAGCCGTGCCAGAACGTTGTTCAGGCCAAGTCTGTCTGGAATCTTCCTTAGGGTTGTTTTCCTTCTTTTCTTTCTTCCCCTCCCCCCCCCTCCCCCCCCCCCCCCCTCTCTCCCTCCCTTTCTTGTTTTGTTATGCTTTCTTTGTTTAATAAAAAAAAAAAAAAAAAAAAAAAAAAAAAATGTGTTTTTCAAAATCAATCAAACAAAAAACCCCTAAAAATCGTAAAATCCTAAAAAAAAAAAAAAAAAAAAAACCAAAAACGTAAACTTTAACGAATAAATTTTTTCTTGATTAGAGGGGTCGCCCCCCCTCTATATCAAAAAAAAAACCCTAAACCCTAAACCCTAAACCCTAAACCCTAAACCCTAAACCCTAAACCCCGAACCCCGAACCCCGAACCCCGAACCCCGAACCCTAAACCCTAAACCCTAAACCCTAGGAATTTTATTTGCATGATTTTTTTCTCTCTCCTCGCTTTTTCTCTCTCTTCGTGCTCTGAGGCAATTTTGGCGATTTCTGGGCCGATCTCTCTCTCTCTTCTTGTTCTCTCTCGATTCTTACCCAAATTCCTTCCTGTTTCTTTCTTTGTGCTCGTAATCACATCCTCTGTGTGATTATCCGATCAATTTCTGATGAAACCTCCTGATTTAATCCCTAGTTCTTCCCAATTTTCTCCAGATGTGGAAAATTTTTTGGCGAACCAAAAAACCGTGAATACTCCTATTGTGCTCGATTCTACTGCAATTAATCTTAGCTCTGCTTCTTCCATCCCTATTGCTCCTAACTGGAAGATTGATAAGCATCATAATCGCAAGAACAATCAGATTGCTTTTTCTCTGAGTCCGAATTTTTCATCGCCGATTTCATCTTCTGTGCAAAAGTATGCATATAAACGCAAGGAGAAAAAGGACAAGATTAGGCATGGGATTATTGCTGATTCGAGTTCTCCTGCATCGACTCTGTCTCAAGATAGGAAAGCTATTCAATTGAATTTGTCTCAATTGATTCCTGAGTTACGGCCTGAAAGAATTTTTGAACCCAATTTGAAGATCAATGATGGTAAGACTCCTGTTTGTAATATCTCTGGTAATCATGTGAATAAAGAATTAGGTCAATTGGATCAGCCTTTGGATTATATGACAGATTCGGAACAGTACATTAAAAGTGTCATACATAAATTTGACTCTAATGCTGTCAAAAATCCTAATTCTGTTAATGGACAAAATTTGGATAAGCCTTTACAATTTGTTAACCTTGTCCCTGAAGGCAGTGTGCATAATAGTTCTACCTCTGAATTATTTCCAAAGTTTGATATGGTTTTTAGATCTGCTGATAAGAATAAGTTGGATTCGATTGGAAGTTTTAATATTGGTCGTGATGGTATGCTTTTAAGTGGACAGGGGAGTAAATCTGAGGGTGGAAAGAATGAATTGAGTTTCACTGATGTTATTGGATTAAATTGTAATGTCAGTATCATTCCTGACACATGCTCTGAACTTGAAAAAATGTTGAAAAAAGAAGCTGTCAATGAGGCTGTTTCCAAACCATCTGTTGAGATTAATAACCAATCTCAAAAAGATGAAGCTAAAGATGATGTAAAGCTCCCTGTTAATGCTTGGAATGGAAAGTCTGTTACTCTGGCTGACAAAATTAAGGGATTATCTGATAGTAAAATTGTTTTAGACTTTAAAGCACCTATCACCCTTGGAGATGGAAGAACTGCTGTTAGATTTTCTAGTGAAGCTATTAAAGAAGGTGTTAAAGCTAATTCGCTGGTTCTATATGGTCATTTTGTGGGTGCTTTTATGCCATATGTAATGGTGAATTATAATATGTTTAGAATGTGGAAAAAGCATGGCCTTGTTAATGTTGCCTCGAATTATGAAGGTTTTTTTATTTTCAAGTTTAACAATGAGAATGGGTTGAAATTTGTTATGGAAAATGGGCCTTGGATGGTTAATGGAATCCCCCTATTTTTAAAAGCTTGGGAACCAGGGTTAACTTTGGGTAAACCTGAGATGAAATCTCTTCCATTATGGGTCAACCTGTATGGTGTTCCCCTTGAAGTTTGGAATGCTAGGGGATTGGGAGAATTGGCAAGTGGAATAAGTAGACCTTTAACCCTTGACCGTGCTACTGAAGAAAGATGTCTTACTCAATCTGGTAGGGCTGGGTTTGCAAGGATCCTTATTGAAGTTTCAGCAGATAAAAGTATTGCTGATAATATTCTAGCTCTGGTTCCTACTAAAGATGGTCTTTCTGAAAAGGAAATTAATATAAGGGCAGTCTATAATTGGAAGCCATCTAGATGCAGTCATTGCAGCATTTTTGGTCACTCGTTTGAAAATTGTTGTGTTAGACCTATATCACAAGAAGAAGAAGCTGCTAAAGTTAAGAAACAGGAAGAAGAAAAAAAGAAAAGTATTTCAAGTGTGGATGAAGGATTTCAAGTGGTTGGCAAAAAGAATAAGCCTATCCAACCTATGCCTGTTACTAATGGCCAGTTCCCCAATAGGCAGAGTAATAGCACAAAAGCTTGGGTTGCACAAAGGTTCTACAATCAGGGTCAGCATCTGAATCAAAATGGAAGTGGTAAGCCAAAATTTATTCCAAAATCTTCCAATGGTGGCACTAAGCAAAATAATATGGGTAAAGTGGAACAAAAGAAAAGTATTCAAAGTCAAAATGGTAATGGGATCAAAACAGGTGGTGCTAAGGGTGAAAATATGAAGTCTGGTGGATCTATTTCTATTCAGGGGAGACAGCATAGTGGGAAAAATGGTATAAATGGTGGTGATGTGAAAGTTGAAAATGTTAGTCATTCTAACAGTACGAATAGTAGTTCAAGTGGTAATTCTAAAAATGGTTGTCTTATTGGTGAAGCCTTAAAGCCTGTTAATGAGAGGTCTGTGTTGTTGAATTCTAAGCAAAGTGTTAATACTAGTGATGTTCCAACCTCAAACAAATTTGATATTTTGTCTTCAATGGATACTGATATTCAGAGAGAAAATAGACTGAGATCCTTTGAAGAAGTTAAAATTTTCTTGGACTTAGGGGGCAATCCTCGTAGTGATGTAATGGCAAGATGGAATAAGGAACAAGTTTCTTATTTTTATAGTATGAAACTGAAACCTGAAGTTCTATCTGATAATGATGCTCCTGATGTTATGAATTTGGATAATAATATTGAGAGCAGCAATGGGGTTAAGGCTGTCAAGAAAGAAACTGTTATTAATGGTTAAGTCAGCTATTTGGAATATTAGGGGCCTTAATCTGGCTGCTAAAAAAAGGGAAGTGGTGAATCTTATTTCTTCTAACTGTTTGGATATCTGTGCTGTTGTGGAAACAAAAGTTTGTAAGGATAGAGTGGATATTGTGGCTAAAGATATTTTTGGAAATTGGAATTGGATTTCTAATAATAGGGCGTGTAGGGGTCGCACTAGAATTATTGTTGGTTGGAATCAGTTAAAAGTTAAGATGGATAGAGTGGAAACTTTTGAACAAGTTGTGCACTGTAGAATATCCCCTGTGGATTCTGCTAATTTTTTTCACTGTTCTTTTGTGTATGCTGCTAATGAAGTTCCTGAGAGAAGAGTTCTTTGGGATTGTTTGTGTAAACACAAAGTTTGTGTTAAAAATGAAGCTTCGGTTGTAATGGGAGATTTTAATGTTGGGCTCCATCCTTCTGACAGCTCTAGAGGTTCTTCTATTGTTACCAAGGGAATTGCTGATTTTAGAGATTGTATGAATGAGATTCAGATGCAAGATTTAAATCAGTATGGGCTGAATTTTACTTGGATTCAAAAGCCTCTTGCTTTTAATGGTAATTTGGGTCTTCTAAAGAAGTTGGATCGAATTATGGGTAATTTGGGATTTATAGAAGCTTTTCCTTCTGCGTATGCGAATTTTCTTCCTTATGGCATTTCTGATCATAGTCCTGCTGTGTTATCTTTGCCTTCTCGTTCTAAATTCAAGGTTATGCCTTTCAAATTTGATAATCATCTGGTGGATTCTCCTGCTTTTTTGCCTCTTGTTACTAAAGTTTGGAATAAAAAAAATTTGGGGTGTCATATGTTTTCTGTTATTTCTAAGCTTAAGGATTTAAAGAAGCCTCTCAGAAAGCTTAACTTGGAACATGGAAATGTGTTTGAAAATGTCAAGAAACTCATATCTGAATTAGGTGCTGCCCAAGAAAGTTTGGATATTGATCCTGATAATGGTGAGGTCCACCTTGAGAGTTCTTTATACCTAAAAGCGTTAAAGGATGCTCTTATAGCTGAGGAAAAGTTTGTCAAACAAAGATCTAAGGTTCATTGGTTGAAAGAAGGTGATTCCAATACTGCTTATTTTCATAATCTTGTTAAGTCCAACTTCAACAGAAGCAGAATTGAAGAAATTTTGGACCTGGAAGGTAACAAATTTATTGGTTCTGATGTTGCTGTCCAATTTGTCAAGCATTTTGAAAAGATGTTGGGAACTGTGGAAAATGTTGTACCTATAAGAGACCCTAATTCTTTATTTTCAAAGAAATTGTCGACTGCTCAGGCTGATTTTATGGTGAGACCTGTAAGCAATGATGAGATCAAGGCTGCCCTTTTTGGTATTGATGATTCTAAAGCCCCTGGTCCGGATGGTTATTCTGCTTGTTTTTTCAAAAAGGCCTGGCATGTGATTGGGAATGAACTAAGCCTTGCTATTAAACAATTTTTTGAAAATGGGAAGCTGCTTCATGAGGTCAATTCTACTGTTATTGCTTTAGTGCCTAAATCTCAATCTCCTAAAAATGTTGCAGATTTTAGGCCTATTGCTTGTTGTAATGTGATTTTTAAATGTATCAGTAAGATCCTTGTGGGTAGAATTAAAGATTCTTTGGGGGATTTGGTTGATCCTAATCAGTCTGCCTTCATACCTAATAGGCAGATAAGTGATAATATCCTTTTGGCTCAAGAGTTAATGAGAGGATATCACAGGCAAAGAGGTATCAAAAGATGTGCCTTCAAGATTGATATTCAAAAGGCTTATGACACTGTTAATTGGGATTTTTTGAAGTTTATCCTTGTGAAGTTTGGTTTTCACCCCTGTATGGTCCACTGGATTACGAAATGTGTGACCCTTGCTTCTTTTTCTATAAAAGTGAATGGTGAGCAGCATGGTTTTTTTCAAGGTAAAAGAGGTATAAGGCAAGGAGATCCTCTTTCTCCTTACCTATTCACTTTGGTCATGGAGATTCTGACTCTTATGGTTAAAAGAAGAATTAAGAATGATTGTGATTTTAAATACCACCCAAAATGTGAAAAACTTGGGATTACTCATTTGTGTTTTGCAGATGATCTTCTTATGTTTTGCTATGGAGATATGGCTTCTGTGAATACCTTGAAGAATGCTCTTTTGGAATTTAGTAGTGTGTCTGGTTTGAATCCTAGTATGGAAAAAAGCACTTCTTATCTGGGCAATATTATTGGGCAAAATAGAGTGGAGATTATGCAAATTTTACCTTTCAAGCTGGGTTCCCTCCCTGTTAGATATCTTGGTGTGCCCCTTATTTGCACCAAGCTTTTTCATAGGGATTGTTTAAGCCTGATTGATAAAGTTAAGAAAAGAGTTATGGACTGGAAAAACAAATGGCTTTCTTTTGCTGGGAGATTACAATTGATAAATTCTGTTTTATCCTCTATAAGTGTTTACTGGGCTTCTATGTTCCTTCTTCCCATTTCTGTGGTCAAAGAAATAAGTAAAATTCTGAGAAATTTTCTTTGGAGCAGTGGAGAAGCTGTGAGAGGTAAAGCTAAAGTTAAACGGAGTCTTGTTTGTACTCCTAAAGAAAAAGGTGGCCTTGGTGTGAGGGATCTTAGGAATTGGAATAGGGCCCTTCTGTCAAAGCAAATCTGGAAAATTATTGAGAATGGTGAATCTTTGTGGGTCAGATGGATTCATGAATACAGGCTTAAAGGTAGAAATTTCTGGGATGTAGGGGAGGTTTATGATGCTTCTTGGTTTTGGAGGAAAATTGTTAGAGTCAGAGTTAATTTTAGAGACCATATTGTGCACAAGTTGGGTGATGGGAAGAGCACATCTCTATGGTTTGATTCTTGGCACCCTGCAGGACCTTTATGCAATTTTATATCAAAAAGGGAGATCTACTCTGCTAACCTTAGCTTGGATTTGAAAGTTTGTGATATGGTCACTGATGGATTCTGGTCTTGGCCTCTTGAAATCTGGTGTAAATTTGGTTTTTTGCTTGGCCAATTTATGCCTACTTTAAAGACCAATTGTAAAGATAATCTTAGATGGAAAGATAAGAAAGGTATATGTGGGGATTTTGAAGTTGCCTCTGTTTGGAAAGATTTTTATTCTCATTTGGAAAATGCTAAATGGGCCAAGCTTATTTGGTTCAGTCAAGGTATTCCAAGGCATGCCTTCTTCCTATGGCTTGCTTTTTTGGAGAGATTGAGAACCAAAGACAGACTTGATATTTGGAATATTGATAACAGCCCTTTATGTGTGCTATGCAATGATGCTATAGAATCTCATACTCATTTATTTGTTGAATGCAATTTTAGTAGGGAGATTTGGAATTTCTTTGATGGTTTGCTTGGCCCTATTTCTTTGTTCCAGACTCTATATGGTAAAGATAGTGATTGGGCTTGTATTTTATCTGAGTTAAGTAAAGTTCCTTGTAACAAGACCATTTGGAGTGTTATTCAGAGACTTGGCATTGCTGCTGTGATATATCTTATTTGGCAAGAGAGAAACAACAGATTACATTTGAGAGGGCACAGATCTGCTTCTGCTTTGGCTGCCCAAATTTTCCAAATTATCAAACTTAGATTGATGAGTTTGAGGGTGAAGAATTGCAAGAATGTTTCTCTAGCTGCTAAGGTCTGGGGCTTAAAGGTTGCTGACACTGGATTCAGTTTTGAATCCATGCTTCATGATAGTTAGATGGATTGGGTCCTTGGTTTTCTTTGTGCTCTTTTCTGGAGAGTGATAAACTGGTGGGTTTACAACAGTTTAAGGCTGGTTCATCTGGATATTTCTTTTGAGAGAGATAATATCTTGTTCTTGAAATTCCTTGGGGTGGGTGTTTTTTGGGGGGGTCTGGGACACATTTGGGATACACTTGGGATTTATGGGGGGGGGGGGATATCAGATTCAATTATTCATTTTTTATTCTGATTTCTACTTGCTATGGGGTTTTGGGTTGGGATTAAGGGATGTTGATACAAGGGGGAGTAGGGTAGAGGTGATAGGATGTATTGTGTCCTTGCATAGAAGGTATAAGGAGGATGTTTTGGAGGTTGGTTGGAGGATATGGAGCTGTTTTTTTCTGGTGTACAGGGGAAGTTGTGTGAGGAATCTTTTTTTGGGATTGGAAAGGGGGGTTATATCTAGGATTCTTGGTGTCATCGGATTCAAAGGAGAACAATTTTTTGGTTATCTTTTGATGAAGATTTTTTTTCTTGGGGTTGTGAATACTTATACTTACATGGATTGCAATTTGTGGAGATGGATTATTTTTTGCAAGTCCTATCTTGGAGTTAATATTTTCTTTGTGGTTGCAGGTGATTTTTTGGATTTTTATGGCTTGTCTATCAGAAGGCTTAGCCATATGGATTTTGGAAGTTGGATGATATTTGGTCTGCTGATTCATCTTGGAAAAGGTGATATAAGGTTGGTTTTCATTACCCATTTACCTGTGATTTTTTATCCTGTTTTATGTTGGGTATGTGTGTGTTTGCTCTCCCCCAATCTTTGGTCTAATTTAGAGGTTTCAATTTGGTGGTTGATCATTGATCCTACCTTATTGCATACCTGGCTTCCATGCTTTTTTGGCAAGATGATGCATTGGTTGCTGGTCACTGACCCTGCTGATGCATTCATCTATATGGAACCTTCTGTGTTTTTTTGGGATAATCACAGGTTGTTTTTATTTTTTGGAGACATAAGGAGTTTTTCTTTTTTTGCTATTTACCCTGTCCTGGGGTGTAGCACTTGCTTCCTTTCATCTTTTCTTGGTCTTAATTCTGGACATGTGGCCTGTCATTACCTTTTAAAAGGCTGGGTCAAATTGTGAAAGGGTTGAATGATATCATTTATTGGACTTATAAAAGGGGTAAAAATGATGATACTATGATGGGATTTTTTTGATTAAAAAGACTGCTGTTTGGCATCCAGATGCAGCCTCTCTTAAACACAAAATGCTTGTTGGTTTTTATTTGGTATTTCAATCTTAAGAAATACTCAAAGCAGCTGTATGGACTAAGCATGGTCTTATTTTGGGTTTTCATAAATCATTTTTTTGAGAATAAGGAGTAATTTTCTTTATCTAGTAATAATTGGGTGAGGGGAGGCCACTGGATTTTTGATCTTAAAAGATACATACAGCAGCTTTATGGTTTAAAGTCTGGCTTAATGAGGAATTGGAGGACTAAGTATAATTGTTATAATGAGGATTTGAGTATGGATTGGGGTGCTACTGTTTTGAGAGGTTATGGCTGTCCCTACTCTCTTTCTATGTGGCTTAATGGGGACAGATCTGCTGATAGATGGCATGGCTGGCTGCAGTCTCTTTTTGATTGGCTTAAGGATGGTGAATCTGATCTGGATCAACACTTCATACGGCTTAATAGGGTTTGGCTTAGATTGGATTGGGACTGGTTAAGATATATATGTTATATTATTGAACTTTTCTTTATAACCCAAGCGTTGGTGTTCTTGTACCAGACCTGTCCCACTAAGCTGTTTGTTTGTTTTAATATGGCTGTTATGAAGGTTTGGATTGATTTCATTATTGGGATCAATTTTTGTATGTATAAAGTGAAGATTAAGTTTCTTAATTATGGATTCAGCTACAGTGCTTATTGGGAGTGGCTTATTTGGTGGTCTTTATATGGGAAACAGCAATGGGATCTGGATGAAGTGCTTAATGTGTTCCCCTATCAGATCAGTTGCTTTTATGGTAATGGATGCTTCCTGAGACAGCTGTATAATAGCTTCTATACGATTTTTTTTAAGAAGGGCTTGAGGAGCTGGCTTAATAGGATCAGACTGGAGAGCTGTGGGAAGAAGGAAGGGAAAACGTGGATTTTTTGGTTAGTTTGGAGCTGTCTTGTTGCAGATGTTGAAGATATGGATGGAATGCTAATTTTTTGGAAGTATGGGTGCTGTTATGATGGATCTGATGATGCCAAGGACCAAAAGGGTAATTTTTTACCTAAAGTTAAGTTTCCTTACAAGTTTGGTCCCAGATTTAACGATGTTAAACAAAAAAGATGCAAGGATTGGAAGTCTAGGGGTTATGTTGATTATCCTGATGTTTACAGGGGCCAGCAGGGTAACTTCCTCCCAAAAGTTAATTTTTTTTACAATTTTGGTCCTAGAGTTAAAGGTGTTAGGCAAAATCTGTTTGGTTTTCTCCTTTGTGTTTTTGGTGTTAAACCGCTTCTTATTTTTTACCCTAAACACTTTTTGGGTATGCACTTTGTTTTCTTGGGGTATACCCCTCGTATTTTGTAATTTTTCTTCTTTTTGAATAAATTTTTCCAAGGGGTTCCGTCCCCTTTTTCCAAAAAAAAAAAAAAACCCTAAACCCTAAACCCTAAACCCCCTCTCTCTAGTTTTTTCTCTCTCTAACTTTCTCTCTAGGATTTTCGCTATTTTGGGAAAGTTTCGTGTTCCGCCAAGGGATTTTTTCCGGAAGTCCTCCCTATGACCGGAGATAATCCGGTTAGTCAAGAATCAATGCATCGAAAAACTAGAAAAAATCGTATGGATCATCAAAAAACAAGATCTCCAAACTTCGTCTATGAAACCGTTCGTGAAAATTGTGCAAGCAATTGGAAACTTCGGGTCGAGGAAATGGAAGAAATCTCAAAGGACAAGAGAAAGGACACCTTAAAGAATCATCGAATCAAAGAAGGAAAGATCTCATGCATACTTTCTGAAGAAGAACAAAAAATGGCTTCATGGACACCGCCGCCGCCGCCAAGAGATGCTGTGAGTTTTCATGTGGGATGCATGGAGAAAGATACGTCAAGTAAAGAAGATTACTTACCTATCCCGTTACCGTCTATACTGGAAAAGAAATCTGGCCGATATCGTGAAGTGGAAGATGCGAGGTTTTGTCTTGCGTTGATGGAAGCTTCAAAAAAACCATCAATGCAAATCTCTGAGAATCCGAAAAAAAACACCCAAGCCTTGGAAGATGCTAACTCAAAGACAATTGAGGGTTATCCTCCTGTAAAGGGGTTTAAAGATATGGCTGGTTTAAAGAACACAAATGAAAAAACCAATTTTAAAAATTTTATCCCTATGGAGGCTGTTTGCAGAAATCAACCGGTCCCTACTCAAAAGCAAATAGCTTGTCAAAAGCTACTGGAAAAATCCAAAAGTCAGTCGTTCATGGAGGAAGAAAAGCAATCTAAAAGCTCGCCGGAAAACGATCGTTCGCCGGAAAATCAGGAACCCAGCAGTGGCAGAACGGTGGAGCAGGAAACCGCCGGTGATGACGCTCCTATTGAATCACAACCAGCGCTGATACAACAAATCCCTTTTTTTGGTAAGTTTCCTTGTTTTACAAACACTGATGATATTAATTCCTTTTTCCCTCACCCTATTTGCAGCAACTATGGTGAAAATATTTTGGAAAGTTTTTTAACCAATAAGGAAAGGAGCGTCGCTGAAGATTTTGAAAAAAAAGAGCGCCGCATGACATCAAATTCAAATCGGGAAGCGGTTTTGCATGAAAAAGTAATTAGGGCAAACTCCAATGACGTCATCATGGAGCATGGGTCGGTGGATGAGTCTCTAGTTGATGGTCCAAAAGATCAACACGTGGACCTAAGTTCTTTGACTAACCCACTTTTTATCTCTAAAAATGGTCCACGTGGGGGTGAAAATAATAAATCAAATTTTTCTCCAAATGGTCTAATTTTAAATAACAAAAATCCTATTTTTAATTTAAATGGACCAAAAAATATGGATGTCAATATTATGGTGGACCAACCAAATTCTACTACAAATGTGGACTTGCAAATTAAAAATGGAATTTTGGAGGTGGCATCTCATGGAACTTCACACGTGGCCCAAGGTATGTCTCCTAACTCTAATTATATTTCTACTAATACTTCTATTAATAATGGTAGTGAAAGCCACGTGGTGGACTTGGACCCTATGCAAATCCATAAAGGTAATTCTACAAAAGAAAATAATGGTGTTTCAAAAAACAATGAAACGGTGGATATGGATCTTGAAGCTACTAATCCTAAACCGAATCCTATTGGATCGCAAAATATTTCAATTATGGGACAACCATCAATTCTAGGAAAACCACCTACGGGCCCAGGTAAGTTATCTATATCCTCTACGCCCCCTAATTTTTCCAACACTTCTCATGTGAAGTCCCCCAATGTTTCTGCTTCTCATACATTAGCTTCGTCAAACTTGGACCCTACCAAATCTTTCTCTTCTCTCTTGAATCAGTCTTCATTTAATAACCCCCAAAAACAACAAAAAAATTTAAAAAACCAAAAAATCCAAAAAGATTTTGCTTTTAATGAAAAGCCTATTGATCCTTTGATTGGAAAAAATAATACCCTTTTGCCTAACTCTTTTGCCAATGTTCTTAGTGGCTCTCAAAAGCATGCTAGTGCTAACTTTCGTTATGTTTCAAATTTATCCGATGATGTGAACATTCCCGTTGACATTCCGGTTTCGGTTGTCAAAAAGAGTTGTGAGACATACTCTAAAACTCTATGCGGCTACTTTGTTGGCCAAAGACTCCCGTTTCCGGTGGTCCGGTTCTATGCGTCTAAATTATGGGCCCAATTTGGTATTGAAGATGTGCTGTTAAATGGCCATGGTATTTATCTTTTTAAATTTAATGATGATACAGGTCTTCAAAGTGTCATAGATAATGGTCCCTGGACTTTTAAAAATGTGCCTATTTTTATTCAAAAATGGAGACCGGGCCTAAATTTAAACAAAAATGTGCATGATAAAATTCCGCTCTGGGTGAAAATTCATGATATCCCGTATGATGCTTGGAATGACGAGGGTTTAAGTCATATTGCTAGTAAAATAGGTAAACCCCTTGCTATGGATTCGTGGACTGCTAATATGTGTACTTATGCCGCCGGAAAGTCTGCATTTGCCCGGGTACTTCTTGAAGTACCCATACGGCAAAATTGGATGGAGACAGTTAAAGTCCGTATTCCGGACCCGGATACCTTTTCTTTGACTGTGCATGATCTTCGAATTGAATATGACTGGAAACCCCCTATGTGCTCTACATGCAAATTATTTGGCCATTCTACTTCTGCTTGTATGCATACTATTGTTGCTAATGATACCACTACCTCTACACATGAGCATGCCACTTCTAGTAAGAATATAGTGATAGATAATGAAGGATTCCAAAGTAGCACTCGCAAGTCAAATGGAACCACTAAGGCCAATCCTTCAAAAGACGATAAAACAAGCAAAAATGAGGATACCCGCTCTCCGGTGAACAATGTGCAGCAAGCTCAAGAAAAGAAGAAAGAACAACCAAAGAAAACTACCCGAGTGGAATATCGCCCTGTGAAGACAAGGGACCCCCTCCCCAAAGGGTCTCTCCCCCCAAATGCTCCCCCCCAAAAGGGTTCTTCTACCGTTAGACTTTCTACCCCACCTTCGCCCAAAAAACAAATCCAAAAACCCCAAAAAATCACACCCACCACCAGTTCAAAGCAAACAAAGGCTTCATCTACCTCTTCAAACCGCTTTGCGGCTCTTGCTGACTCGGCCTTTCCTAAGGACCCTGGGTTTGCGTCCTCTTCTCTTCCCCCATCCCACACGTCTCTCTCTGAGCCTGTGGATGATTCTTTTGATCAGGATGACCTTTTAGATGAGGAGGATGCGATTGAGGTTGAGTCGGACGGTGGTGACACCGCTCGTTTTCTTACCAAGGATATCATACCCTCACAGGTTGATCCTATGTCTGCTCAGGAGCCCGAGAAGATGGACTCCACCTCCTCCCAAGTTTCCCAATGACGAGCTTTGCCTCGTGGAATTCCCGTGGTCTCTGTAAGCAATCTCATCAGAAAGCTATGAGAGACCTTATTCGGGAGTCTAATCTTCAAATCTGTGCTGCTCTTGAATCGCGTGTCCATGTTTCTAATCTTCCGGATGTCTGTGCTAGAGTTTTTGGATCTTGGTCCTGGGCCTCAAACGGTTCCCTTAGCCCCAGAGGTACCCGTATTATTGTTGCATGGAACCCTCTCCATGTTGACATGATGCTTCTGAATGCCACTGATCAGGTAATGCATTTCCAGACAAAGATCCGTGACACCAATAAAGTCCTCTTCCTCTCCTTTGTGTATGCGGATAATTACCATGTCACGCGTCGCCAGCTTTGGACTTCCCTAAAAGCCCATAAGCAGGTGGCCAAGGACTCCCCGTGGTTCATCATGGGTGATTTTAATGTTGCTCTCGACATAAAAGACAGCACGTCTGGAGTGTCGGGAATATCCCGTGGTATGGATGATTTTCGTGATTGCCTCCGTCACCTTGAAGTTGAGGACATCAACTTTAAGGGTCTTTTCTTCACATGGACCAAGAATCCAAACGCCACGAGAGGTATTCTAAAAAAGATTGATCATGTCCTTGGAAACTCTCAGGCCATCTCCCACTTCCCTTCTGCCTCCGTCATTTTCCATCCCTATCGGTCTTCCGATCACTCTCCCGCGGTTCTCACCCTTCCTTCCCGTCTGTCCCATAAGCCTAAGCCTTTTAAGTTTTCTAACTTTCTCACCCATAAGGATGGCTTCAATAATGTCGTCGCCTCGAATTGGAACTCTGGTCTTACTGGCTATGAGATGTATAAGATTTCCCAAAATCTGAAACTTCTCAAAGGCCCTATCCGTAGGCTCCTTAAAGATCAGGGTAACCTTCATTCTAACGTTTCCAAATTGCGGCTTGAGCTTGATAGAGTCCAGATCGCTTTAGATCGCGACCCTGAAAATGAAGCCCTCCGAGAGGAGCACTGTGGGTACTTGGCTGCCTATAACAGTGCATGCCTTGATGAGGAACGGTTTCTAAAGCAAAAAGCCAAAATTGATTGGCTCCGTGAGGGAGATAAAAACACTGCTTTCTTTCATAAATCGGTCAAGGGTCGCATCAGCCGCAACCATATTGATACTATCCAGGATGCTGATGGTCGTTGGGTTGATAGAGAGGAAGTTCCTAATCTTTTTGTGTCTCATTTTCAACGCTTTTTGGGTAACCCTCATTCCACTATTACCATCCGTGACCCGGTCTCTCTCTTCTCCAATAAGCTTAATGCGGCTCAGGCGAGTTCGATGCTCATTCCCGTGTCTGATGTCGAGATAAAGCAAGCTCTATTTCAGATGGGTGATGACAAGGCCCCTGGGCCTGACGGTTTCACCTCCAAATTCTTTAAAGCCTCTTGGGATATTGTTGGTAAGGATGTGTGCATGGCCGTTCGGGAGTTTTTTACTTCCGGTAAGATCTTAAAGTCTCTTAATAGCACCATCCTTGCTCTTATCCCTAAGTCGTCCGCCCCTTCTAGAGTCACTGATTTTCGCCCCATTGCTTGCTGTAATGTCATCTATAAATGTATCAGCAAGATCATTGCGGATCGTATTAAATATCACCTCCCCTCTTTGGTCAATGAAAATCAATCTGCTTTCATCCCGGGTCGGCTCATTACTGATAATGTTCTTCTTGTCCAGGAGATTATGAGGGGTTATCATAAGCAACGGGGTCCCCCCCGCTGTGCTTTTAAAGTTGATATCCAAAAGGCTTATGATACCGTTGACTGGCATTTCCTTCGTACTGCCTTGTTCGGTTTCGGCTTCCCCCTCACTATGATTGGTTGGATCATGACGTGTGTTTCCACGGCTTCTTACTCGATCAGCATTAATGGGAACTTACACGGCTATTTTCAGGGGAACCGGGGCCTGAGACAAGGTGACCCTCTCTCTCCCTATCTTTTCACTCTTGTCATGGAGGTTCTTAATCTTATGATAAAGAGGAAAATTATGGAGACAGGTACCTTTACCTATCATCGGAACTGCGCGGATCAGGAGATCACCCACCTCTGCTTTGCTGATGATCTTATTCTTTTTTGTCATGGCGATAGTGATTCGGTCCGTATTGTTAAAGATTCTTTGGATGAGTTTTCTGGTGTGTCTGGCCTCTACCCGAGCCGGGAAAAGAGTGAAGCTTTCTATTGCAGTATTGGTCAGCACACTAAGAACGCCATCCATGATATTATCCAGTTCCCGGAGGGATCCCTTCCTGTCTGCTATCTTGGGGTTCCTCTCATCACTACTCGTCTTTATCAAGCTGATTGTAAGTGTCTTGTTGATAAAGTCAAAGTTAGGTTGAATGACTGGCGTAACAAATCTCTCTCGTTTGCTGGAAGGCTCCAACTTATTCTTTCGGTCCTGTCCTCGATGCAGATTTATTGGGCTTCTATCTTTGTTCTTCCCATCTCTGTCACGAAAGAGATTGAGAAGCTTATGAGGGGCTTCTTATGGTGCCATGGCGAGCTTAAAAGAGGGAAAGCAAAGGTCTCTTGGAAGACTGTGTGCCTTCCTAAATCTCAAGGTGGGCTTGGTATCAAGAGTCTAGCCGCCTGGAATCTTGCCCTTATGGCCTCCCACACGTGGCGGATCCTCTCGAATAAGGATTCTCTCTGGGTTAAATGGATCCACTCCTACAGGCTTAAAGATCGTAACTTCTGGGATGCCCCGATCCGCAGTGATGTTGGTTGGGGTTGGAGGAAGATCCTAGGCATGAGGGATAAGATAAGAGACTTTATTGTCTCCCAGATTGGTGACGGCTCTACTACGTCTGCCTGGTATGACAATTGGCACCCTGCCGGCCCCCTTTGCCGGTTCATCACCCCTCGCAACATTCTTAATGCGGAGCTTTCCCTTGATGCTAGAGTCAAGGATATCATCTCTGATCATAGCTGGAGCTGCCCCCAGATGCGGGATGGTTCCAATCCTCTTTTCTGTGATCATCTTCCCCCGATCCTCTCTCCTGCTGTCCCTGATAAGATCCTTTGGAGGACTAGGGATGGTAGGCTCGTTCCCTTCTCGGTTCATGATGTCTGGCGTTCCATCCGCCCCAATGAGCTAGAGGTTGACTGGCACCACATGGTCTGGTTCTCGCAAAATATCCCCAGACATGCGTTTGTTCTTTGGGTTGCCATAAAGCAGCGTCTCAAGACGTATGACAAGCTCCGGTTCTGGGAAGCCTACTCCACTCTTACCTGCGGTTTCTGTCATAATGGGCCTGATTCGCATTGTCATCTTTTCTTCGAGTGCCCGTATCCCAGTCAGGTTTGGAATGGGCTTAAGTCCAAACTGAACCTTTCCGTTGTTCCCGATTCGTGGGATGATATTCTCAGAACTTTCCAGCCTGCCACAAAAGGTAAGACCATTTGGTCTATTATCCGCAGACTTGTGCTTGCTGGGACTGTTTACCACCTTTGGTCCGAGCGTAATGATCGTATATTCAAGAATAAGAGAAGATCCCATGACCAGGTGGTCAAGACCATTATTGATGATGTTAGGTCTCGGCTCCTCAGCCTGACCTACAAGCCGTCCCCCAATGTTGCGAAGGCTCGGCTTGTCTGGAACCTTCCCTAGTGGTTGGTCCTTCTTCTTTCTCCCCCCTGCCTTCTTCCTTCCTTTCCCTCTGGGAGCCTTGTTTCTTTTTCTGGTGGATTGTGGTTCGCCCCCGCCCGAGTGCTTTATCTGTCGTTTCGTTTTAGCGTTTATGGTTTCTTTCTCTTGATAGGAGGGGTCTCCCCCCTCTATATCAAAAAAAAAAACCTAAACCCTAAACCCTAAACCCTAAACCCTAAACCCTAAACCCCAAACCCCAAACCCCAAACCCCAAACCCCAAACCCTAAACCCTAAACCCCTAACCCTAAACCCCTAACCCTAAACCCCTAACCCCTAAACCCCTAACCCCTAACCCCTAACCCTAAACCCCTAAACCCTAAACCCCTAAACCCCTAACCCTAAACCCTAAACCCTAAACCCTAAACCCTAAACCCTAACCCCTAAACCCTAACCCCTAAACCCTATTCTCTTAATTCGATACTAAATCGGTATCTTGGAATCTTTTGAGCACCACCTTGAGTTTCTTGGGTCATGCGAGATTCTACCGGCGATTTATTAAAGATTTCTCCAAGATTGCCAAACCCCTATCCGAGCTACTTTTCAAGGATGCCAAGTTCGAGTTCACGGAACGTTGTGCACTAGCTTTTGACACTTTGAAGAAGGAACTCACATCCGCACCAATCCTTACATCACCGGATTGGAGTTTACCGTTTGAAGTCATGTGTGATGCGACTGACTTGGTCGTGGGAGCGATTCTCGGTTAAAAGAATGATAAGAAACTTCACACGATCTACTATGCTAGCAAAACCTTGGATGAGGCACAAGTCAATTATGCCACAACCGAGAAGGAGTTGGTAGCAATAGTATTTGCATGTGAAAAATTCAGATCATATCTTGTTGGTTCTAAAGTCATTGTTTATACGGATCATTCTGCGCTTAAATATCTTATGTCTAAGAAGGATGCAAAGCCTAGACTAATTCGTTGGATTTTACTTTTGCAGGAATTTGACATAGAGATTGTTGATAAGAAAGGAACGGAGAATCTTGTGGCGGACCATCTATCGAGGTTAGAAAGAACAAAGAGCGACGACACAATCCCAATCAATGAGTTCTTTCCGAACGAGAGGTTATATGCGGTTGGGGTATCCGACCCATGGTTTGCAGATGTGGTGAATTACTTGGCAAGTTATGTGGTCTCTAACGGCCTAAGTTCACACCAAAGGAAGAAATTATTCGACGATGTAAAATATTACTTTTGGGAGGAACCTTATTTGTACAAGCATTGCGGGGATGGGATGATTAGGCGTTGTGTGCCGGAAGAAGAAAAGGCGCACGTTTTGAAGCATTGTCACTCCCTTGAGTGTGCAGGCCATTTTAGCACCGATCGCACCGCGTTAAAGGTTCTACATTCGGGCTTTTATTGGCCCTTCTTATTCAAAGACGCTCGAAATTTCATTTCTTGTTGCGATAGATCCCAAAGAGTTGGAAATATCTCTAAACGGAACGAAATCCCCATGAAAATCTTCATGGAAGTAGAGATATTTGACGTATGGGGTATCGACTTTATGGGCCCATTTCCACCATCCTTCAAAAATGAAGACATTTTGTTGGCGGTGGATTATGTGTCCAAGTGGGTCGAAGCAATTGCAGCCCCAAAAAACGACTCGAAGGTGGTGATAAATTTCTTAAGGAAGCACATTTTCGCAAGTTTTGGAGTTCCGAGAGCCTTGGTGAGTGATGGAGGAAGTCACTTTTGCAACCATTATCTTGATGTCGTGCTCAAAAAGTACTTGGTTACTCATCGGGTTACTACCCCTTATCACCCTCAAGCAAACGGATTGGCGGAAGTGTCAAATAGAGAGTTGAAGCAAATTCTTGAGAAGACGGTTAGTACATCACGAAAGGATTGGTCGAGCAAGCTTGATGACGCGATGTGGGTATATCGAACGGCAATCAAAACACCCATAGGCATGTCACCATACCGATTGGTTTTCGAGAAGTCGTATCACTTACCGGTTGAATTAGAGCATCGAGCGTATTGGGCAATCAAGGCCCTAAATTTTGATGTAGATGCGGCGGGGGGAAGCAAACCTTACAATTGAACGAGCTCGATGAGATTCGTCTAGATGCATATGAGAATGCTCGCATCTATAAAGAGCGGACAAAACGATTTCATGATAAATTCATCATGAACCGATCGTTTTACGAAGGTCAAAAAGTATTTTTGTTCAATTCCCGTCTCCGTTTATTTGCGGGAAAGTTGAAGTCGCGATGGTCCGGACCGTTTATAGTCGTGAAAGTTCATTCGTATGGTACTATTGAGCTGAAAGGTAATGATGGGGAGATATTCAAGGTGAATGGTCAAAGGTTGAAGCCAAATGTGGAAGGTGAGTCAATGCAAGTGAAAGACTCGGTTTTACTCTCACCACCTGTTTGAATCACAAAGGTCGTGCCACGAGCCTAACTAAGACGCTGGGTGGGAGGCAACCCACCAAGGTTAGTGTATTTTTGTCTATATTTCGATGCTTGGTTTGGTAATTTTGTTTCGTAGGTAAACCAGCCACGCTGCTTAAATTTTGGCCACCAGGTACAGTTCCGGTAAGTGCGGTGAACACCTTTTATCTTGTTCTCGGTACAGTTGGAGTGAAAATGCCCATGCGAGAGTGCCAAGTTCATTTGTTTGTCAAAATTGTAGCTAGTTGGTTGTTTGAAGTGTTTGTCAAGAGAGGAGACCCATGGGCTATTTCGCTTAAAATCTGATTTTGTTGAAATTTTGTTAAAAATTTGGGTCCTGGCAGTACAGTTGGGGCGATAGTGCCCCGGCGATTGTGACAAGGCAGAGTCGCCAAGTCACAATCGCCCGTCCGTTTTCCCCTTAGCCGATTTCTTCCAAAAAATTTGGTGATGGTGGCAATCGATATTTTGTCCAAATTGAGTTCCAATTGGTGTTTTTTGAAACTGGCCTAATAAGCCGTTTAATATTTTTTTGGAGGAGGAATTTCTGTTTAGTAACAAGGTTGACTTAGATTCAGGTTGGAATAAGGGTGTTTGGAGGACGGGAAAGTATCAACCTAGGGGGGTTTGGTAATCTAGATAAGTGGGTAATGAGGATAACATTAGTTGGGGCCTATTATGTTATTTTGTTGGATGACACTAATAGAAGTGTCAATTTAGCTGATGATAATTACTCGATTGACATTTGGTGGTTTTTGAAGGGTTTTAAAGGTAAAGTTAGGCCTTTAAAAGATCTTTCTAACAATTTTGGTCTGGTGGGTGGGAAACTTGGGAAACTTAACACCGTTAGAACTTTTTTGTTAGGATTATGGTTTTTTTGCTATAATTCTATCTTTGGTGAGAAACCGTTGTTGTCAATGTTTCCTAAACATATTCCTTGGTAGGCATTTTGTAATGCTTGGGGTATGCCCCTCGTAATTTGTATTTTTCTTTTTATTTGAATAAATTTTTCTAAGGGGTTCCCTCCCCTTTTCCAAAAAAAAGACCCTAAACCTAATAATATGCATATTCCAAACGGTTTACAAAACCCGATCCACCAAAGATTGCATTTATATAAAATATTCTCCATTTGTACAATAAATATCCAAAGGTTCACATTCTTGAGATTTATTTATCAAATATCCAACAACCCAAATATAGGTATGTCACAAGACTTATTAAACCAAAATCACCAAATATGTAACTTTCTCAAATACTCAAATATTTCAAATATATGTATTTCAAGATGTGTTAAATCAAGAAGCATCAAATATTTAAATATCACCAAATACCAAACACATTTGATAAATATTCAGTAAATCATAATAACACTTTAAAATACACATTTTGGCATGTACATAGTTTTCACAAAGCAACTTGAACTCACTTTGTTATGTATGGTTGAATCTAGGGTTTACCCAAGCTTGAGCTGCCTTTGATGAAGGCTTTAAATCCGCAAAGTTTCCGCACTAGAACTTCATCTAAAACATCAACAAACCCAAAATACTCTAACATTAACCTCAAAATAAATCTAAGACTGAAACCCTAAGAGCATCTCCAACAGTATCTCTAATTTTTTTCTAAAATAAAGACATAAAAGTCAAAGTCTCTAAAAAAAATTACATTCATCTCCAACAGCATCTCCATTTTGAAGAGTCCAACATTAATTATATTATTAAAATATTCAATAAATTTAATAACTTTTAAACTAACTTTTATATTATTGGTTGAAAAATAAAAGTATAAATAAAATATTATTTCTTTCACTTGATAATCATTTTTGAGGTAATCTCCAAATTTGGAGAAAAAACATTATCTCTCATGTTTTCTCTATTTTGAAGAAACTTTTAGAGATGCTGTTGGAGCACAAATTTAGTCCAAAATCTCTAGTTTCCTCAATTTCTCTATTTTAGAGATGTTGTTGGAGATGCTCTAAATACGGTGTAAATACCCCCCAAAAACTTACCCCTTCTAAAATATGAGGCTTCCTGCAAAACATCTTAAATCCTTTTAAGTTTGATCTCCAAAATATGCTCCAATACTTAATACCGTGGGTCGAATTAGAGAAGAAAAAGAGATGCAAGAGGAGTTTGGAGTAGAGTGAGAAAGAAGAATTGAATGAGATCGGTCAAATAAAAGAAGATGATGATATAACAGTAGCTACACCCTCAACCCCCTGTTGCGTGGTGTGGTTTCCCCATTTTATCACTTTTTCTTAAAAAAGAAATTGATGCCCTAAGTATGTACTAACGAATTCGGGCCAGATGGGTGAGGATGTTGATTTGGGCCTGATACACCAATTGGGTCGAACTTAAATCTCATATTAAAAAGAAAATCAATGGTATGCTCTCAAGTAGATTAGAACTCACAACTTCCAGCATACAAACACATGCCTTAAACAATCTACCATGAGTTCTTTTTGGTTATATTGGTTCCTTTAATTCTTTTTATTCTTCTTCAAGCAGGTCCAATCTTTCTTCCAACTTCGATATCAGTTTCGGATCCGATGTGGCTCGATTTGCAAAAACGTAAAACATGAAGATTGAAGTTATATGTGTTGAATTTCCAAAAAATCTTGAATTAGTTAAATCGGGGTCTAGGCGAGTGAGATATGATCCGAACGTGTAATAACCCAGAATTTAATAAGGTAATTAGTTGCTAAATCTTGGGTTACTAATTTAAATCTATGGAATCGGATCAGATTAGTTGGTTGGGTTAGGGCTCCCTTGAATAGGGCCCAAGGTATAAATAAGGGTTATGAGAAGGGTTTTTCCTCATTTCCCCTCATTTCTCATATCAGTGTGGTGTATGTGTGTGTTTTGAGTGAGAAACGCAGAAAGCAAGAAGAGGAAGAAGAGCATACTTGGAGAAGATCATCAAATCAGGTATAATACTTATTCTTTCATTTAGTCTTATATTAATGGAGTTAGTTAATGAACCAAAGGGTCTTGAACCCTAAGCTCTAGATGAGCTAATCCCTCATGGGTGACTAAATCCCATTATCTTGATGATTATATTGGGGGTTTAGAGGTTTTATCGTTGGATTATTGTTAGATGAATCATCTCTTGGAGTTTCCTCAAAGAAAATCTCCATAGTAGCTAAATCTCAAGGTTTATGGGATTGATTAGTTGGGTAATCATGCTAATATGATTCCATTGGGTTAAATGTTGGTTTTAGAGCTTGTATTAGTCATCATAGATGTTTTGGGGATGAATGGAATCGGTATTTTGAGCATTTTAGTGTTTTGGGGTTGTATTGGGTTTGCTGGTTCAAACCAGCTGAAACAGAGAGTCCCGCGGGTTACTCCGCGGGTTGAAGCCGCGACGAAAGTCGCATAAACTCACTGTTTCTAGGTGAGTTTGGTCGGTTGACTTTCCACTTCGAGTTGGAGTTTGGACCTATGGTTTAGGGGTTTATCTTAAGTCTCTAATAGAAGACTTTTGGGGTAATTCGTTGGGGTTAATGCCCATTTCTTGATGTTGATTTTAGGCTTTCGGTTTGGAAGTTGAGACCGTATAAGCTTCGGACGGTTGTGTCTAATTCAGTTGAGTTCCCTATCACTTAAAAATGCAATGTGGAATACTTTAAATGCTTACTTATTGATTGTGACTTTCTTTAAATGTTTTCTTTATATGTAAAATTTGCCATGATCACTTTTATAAGTTTTGGGGTCGGTATGCGCATTACCTGTTTTACTTGGGGTTCAACTAGCAAGTTTTTTTATAAAATCCTAACTAGGTGTGGTTAAAATCCTACATATAGGTGTGGTTAAAATCCTATGTCTAGGTGTGCTTTCGTCTTGCCATGTTTCTCCACTACATAAATTATTCTCTTATGGAATGTAATTATTTATTCGTAAACCATTGCATGTTTTTAACTGATTTTGAACTGTGGAATTGTTTACTGTTTTATTGGGGTATTCACTAGACCTTATGGTCTAACCCACGTTTTCAAAACTAACCTTTTGCAAGTAAGGAAAAGGTAGATAGAGGGGATAAGGCTAAAGGAAGAATGTGAAGAGCTAGAGAGTGATCTAGCTAGTTATCGTTGTCTAGTTTTATTCAGCTGTTGACTATAGACATCTTTAATTCCGCTGCTTTCGTTTATTCCAAGTTTGGATTGTAATGAATTAACTTGTTTGGGTTAATCTTATGTTGGTTGGACTTTAATTTATATCCAAATTGGGCCTTAGTTTTTGGGTCGTTACAGAACGGCACAACCTTGCAAATATGCCAAATAGCCCTTTTTGCTATTTTTTGCTCTAAAGTGATACGGACCAAAAATCCAGGTGTTACAGATTTTCACCAAAATAATCAGCAGTTTGAATGTTCAATCTAATAGATAGATTTGATCCCATTAATTCAACTTGATTGATGTATACGTAATACATGTAATTCACGAAGGATCATGCGTGTTTGATCATCAAACCGAGGGAAGATAGTCAAACACTCTAACCCTATTGGTCCATGTCCTATAAGTAAAAAAAGCAGACACCTTCATAGAGGACATAAAGTCAAAAACGACTCCATGCAGGTTATAACTGAGCATTATGTGAGCAACAATAGAAAGTCAACTCAATGATTAAAAAGCTACTTAATATTAACATTGAAATATTGTTGAGATCATTACATTTTTATTAAAAAAAACTAGAAATGTACTCGCACAATACAGCAAAATATATCTCAATTTTAATGGTTTTTTTTTGTCTTTATCGATGTTATAATGGTTTTATGTGGTTTTGAGAAAGCGGTTTTAATTTTTCATTAAAAACTCCCATGTAATTTATTTACTTTAGTTTTTTTTATTACAACATACTTAATTATTATTTTTATAAAATAAATATATAAAAACTAATTAGTTTTTTTTTTAATTTTCAGTCTCATTAATTGGTAGTTAATATTTCTAACATAATTTTTCAACAAGCAGTAAAAAAAATTAATTTAACATATTTTATAACAAATTATAGCCTTAAAATAAGAATAAAAACCAAGAAAATCCCATCTTCTTCTTATCAACATAAAGAACATGCACTGATTGAAGTTGGATTATTATATTAAAATACGTGTCATTGAAGCAGTAAAATCATTCCCGAGGAACTCTCTCGTCTTCTCTTCCATCACATCTCAAATAAAGATCTTGTATTCAGTGGCCAACAAAAACGAAGCTCAATCGATCGATGTTTTACATTCTTGAATTGGTAAGATTTAGCTTCTTTTGATCCAGTTGCTATCAAGGGATAGAAATCCAAAAAAATTATGTTTCTACTTCTTATACAAATTGTTGTCATCAGCTTAAGATTCTTGAAGTGATGAGACGAAAACCCAAGTTATCTTGAGAATCTGAGATGGGTTGCATCAGATCCATGAAACCCACCTTCCATGTGTTGAAATCTTGAAGAAGAAAAAAAGCTCCAATTTTTTTTAAGTTCTGGTGGGTTTTCTATATTCATGGGCAAGGGTTTGTGAAAGTAGGATTTAGGGTTCTTGTTTTACACGATTGAATAATCTTGTGTTCTTTAGATAGATGTTAAAAGAAATCCCAAAGTCTTTGTAGAAATTTATCTTTAGGGTTCTTCAGATCCAATATCACACCACCAGATCTGTTGACCATGATATCCAATTTCTAGTATGTTCTTTATATGATTATGGAATTAAAGTGGCACTTGAAGTAATTAAGAGATTGCTGTTAGAAAGAAAAAGAAAAAAAAAGGATGGGTTTGATAGAAGAGATGGCTCCTGCTGTTTCTGTTGCAATTAGCTTAACTAATCCCATATCCAAGAACCCTAGTCACGGAAGTCATCTAGATTTCGGTCGGATCATGCTTCTGACCGGATTTCAATCGGATTGTGCTACCGATTGCAAAGAATCAACGAGTGATTTGAACATTCTTGGAGTAGGGAAATCCGGGTTTTCAGAATCAATCCAAGAAATTGGGAGCAAAAGGGTGGTGAATGATGATATAAAGATTCAAGAAAAGGATACAGATGGGATTATATCAGTTGGGGATCGAATCAGTGAGTTGCTAGCTGTGGATTCAAGTTCAATGAGTTTACCGGTTGCAGTTGCGATAAAGGGTACAGAAAAGGGTCAAATAGTTGCTGAAGTGATAAGTTTGGAGAAAGGAAGTGCAATTGGGCATACTTTAAAAGCATCTGTAGTGGTTCTTGCTGATAAGAATAATCATAATAGCAAAGGTGTAAGAAGTGTTTTCGAATTAGAATGTGTACCGCTTTGGGGTTTTCATTTGGTTTGTGGTAAAAGGCCGGAGATGGAAGATGCGGTTGCAGCCGTTCCTCAATTTATGAAAATTCCTGTTAAGATGTTAGCTGGGGATCATATAATCAATGGGATGAATCCAAATTTGAATGATTTGAATGCACATTTCTTTGGAGTATATGATGGTCATGGTGGCAGCCAGGTACTTTTATCCCGCCCTTTATGGTAATGGTGCATTCATATATATATATATATATATATATATATATATATATATATATATATATATATATATATATATATAATAGTAGCTTAGCTTCATGACTGAATTCATTTACATGTTGTATTTCGTTCCTATGTATTTGACATTACGAATCTGATAAAGAGTCCCACTTATGTTCTGCTAGACTTGAACAGTTTCTTCTCGATATATGTATATGTTGGAACCTCAATTCTTTTATAATATATTTTTCATGGTATCAGTTTACTAGTATAGGGACTTGACACTTCTCTAGGGCTTTTTTGGAACCAAAGTCTACAACTCTAAAACAATCTGTACACATTTAGCCCCTTGTCAACACTCTAGGACAATCTTTGCCCTTCATTGTGTTAAGAGTCCCACGTTGACTAGAATCGGACAATTTCTCCCTTCAAGAGCTCTTTTGGAGATCAGAGCTATAGGGACTCAACACTCCTCTGGGGATCTTTTGGAGTGTAATCTGATGGGTTTGGGTTCCACATATATATTTTCACAGAGCTAGCCCCCTCCTCGGCTAGACTCTTTTGGATTGTAATCTAATATTCGTAGGCGATTCTTTTTGTATCACATCATTTTTCTAATTTCTTTTCATCACATTTTTGTTCTCAGTATACATCCATTCCTTAGTAGTTTCTTGATGTAGGTTGCAAATTACTGTCGTGATCGTGTCCATATTGCGTTAGAGGAGGAAATCAAAGTTATGAAGCAACAAGTGGTTAAAGGAACAATGAACGAGACTGTACAGGTTCAGTGGGAGAAAGCTTTCACTAATTGCTTTCAAAAGGTGGATGATGAAGTTGGAGGAAAAGCCATCAATCCGTCAAACGAACCCATTGCCCCGGAAACCGTGGGCTCCACTGCTGTGGTTGCGTTGATCTGTTCGTCGCATATTATCGTTGCAAACTGTGGTGATTCAAGAGCGGTCCTCTATCGTGGCAAAGAAGCCATAGCTTTATCGAATGATCATAAAGTAATAACCCTATCAATTCATGCTCTTTTTAGGGAAATTAACAAAATGTCATTCCGCCCAACTCTTTTCACTTCATAGCAACAAAACAAAACAAAAAATCCTTACATAGAAAGTGGTTTTCTGCATAAGGATTCCACTTTCTACGTAAGGATTCTTATTATTATTATTATTATTATTTTGACCGAAAACCAATTCTTACGCGTATGCATTAGCTTTCTGAGTAAGGGTTGGCTGTTCAGTGATATCGAGTTAGAAAATGACTAAAAAGTGAAATCACTATCAACTTTGGCTATTTATGTAAATTTCCTCTCTTTTTATTCTATTTAGTGATATTTTTTATTCTCTTTTCATTATACGCACTTTTCACAAGTCGGAGGTCTTCATTGAAACAATTGATATTACTCTTTGTACATCTTTGGGTGGGATTACTAGGCTTATAACTTGTTTTGTTTTGGTTTTTATATAAATACTCCTTCTACCCAAAAATAAGTGTCCATGATGAAGAAGGCACAAAGTTTTGGTAATATGTAATTAATACACTTTTTAATTAAGTAAATGGCAATTTTACCCTTTAATAATAGAGTTTCTCCACGTCATGGTAATTGGTAGAATTATAAAGATGACATATTTATTTTTAAAAGTGGACACTTATTTCGTTGTGGTTCACAAATGTTTGTTTATTTGTTTTTTCGTTTGATTGTATGTTTTTTTACAAACAGCCAAACCGGGAAGACGAGTATGCACGGATTGAGGCTGCGGGTGGCAAAGTTATACAATGGAATGGGCATCGTGTCTTTGGCGTTCTTGCAATGTCGAGGTCTATTGGTGAGTTTATTATAAAATACAAATGTTTGATTTGACGATTAATGAAATGTCTAAAATATCCTTCAACTTGGCCTATTAAAGAAAAAATATCTTTGTACTCGTCAAAAGATCATGATTAATTAAAATCTCATTTAAGGTTATATACGTAAATATACCCTTTAGGGTTGTCTCTGGTGTAAAACAGTCTGCCCCAATAAAATCTTGAAAATACACCAGAAGACGATTTAGAGGCTGTTTGGCTGGTTTTCCATCATCTCTATAGATTGAAGGTTTTTGTTTGAGAGATTTTTTTCATAGATGGAAGGAGTGTGTTTTTTTTATTCGGAGTGGCGAGTTTGGAAATAACTTGGCTTTCTGTATAAAGCTCCCCCTAGAAGCTTATTGAACAAGTCACTTTCGATATCATTAAGCCACTATAATTAAGCTGCTAACAAACCCAGATGTCTCTCTCTCTCTCTCTCTCTCTAGTGTAAGACAGTAAGTGAAGCTTTTCGGTTTGATGTGTTTGTCAGGTGACGGGTATTTGAAACCTTGGATAATTCCGGAACCAGAAGTGACTTTTACTGCCCGAGCTAGAGAAGACGAGTGCCTAATTTTAGCTAGTGATGGATTATGGGACGTGATATCAAACGAGGAAGCATGTGAAGTGGCTAGAAAACGGATTCTGATTTGGCACAAAAAGAATGGCGGAATCCCACCGCTTGAAAGGGGCGTAGGAGGAGTCGATCTGGCAGCGCAAGCGGCAGCCGATTATCTCTCCATGCTCGCTCTACAGAAAGGAAGCAAAGACAACATATCCGTGATTGTGGTGGACCTCAAATCTCAAAGGAAGTTCAAACCAAAAACTTGAATATTTCGCTATATCTTGTTCACCCATCGTTTTTAATATAAATAGTTTTTGTAAAATTTAAAGAAAAAAGAAACATTCCAATTTCGTAACGTTTGTATGAGAATTGATTTGTTGATTTGCATATAGTTATGTAAATTGGCATGCATCACTACTTGTATCTTTATCGTGTATGGATTACTTTCCATGCTAAACTTTGAATTGTATTCAGGCTTTTAGTTGTCCGTTGGCTTAAAAGTTTTGTGTAAAAAGGTTTGTAACGGGCAACTCTTGAGTTGGTTCACTCCAAGAGCATCGGCAAATCGGGTATGCAACATGAGTCCATTATATTATATAAAAACTAAACAGTTCCTTTTATATTCAATCTCTTTAATGACTACTTAATACATCTAAATACATCTAACGCCTAATACATCTAACTAAATAGGGCATGTTTGTTAGCAGCTTAATGGGTTTGATTGGTAACTTATTCGGTCAATTATACATGACTATTTGAAGCGGTTTATTCAATAAGCTTCTAGAACCAAGGTTTATACAAATGCCAAGTTTTTTTTTAAATTTGTCGATCCCAATTAAAAAACATGCTCCTTCTATTTATGAAGAAAAAAAAACCTTTTTGCTAATTCATGCAAACCATTTTACCCATACAAGGCTTAATGAAAGAAACAACGAAACTACCTCTAAATGTTTAGAATATTCAATCTCAAAAAAATTCTTTTATATTCAATCCTATTTCTTTTACATTCAACTTAATTAATATAAAAATTAAAAAATCATTGTGGGTAAAAAAAACTGCAAAACCTTTCATTTTCTTCATTGTGGCTAAACAAGACCAAAACAAGCATGCTCACTGTATGGTTCAAAGGCAAAAGGCCATTTTTCTTGTCTAACTTAAAAAGATTCCATATTCAAATTACATAAAAAAAATCCTGCTATAAAATCGATGAACGCAAAGCAACAAGAAGACGTTCATCGTCGGCGCCTCATCCTCTCATCCGGGAATTTGAGGGGAGCGGGAAGTGTGGCCAACATGATGCTGTTTTCTCGAATAAACTTGCAGCCGAGAAACTCAAAATGGCGCCTCAAGGAACCGGTTGACATACGAAGATCTTTAGCAATATCTGAGAATTCGGTTTTGAAGTTATCAGCAAAAAGAGTAAGCACCAAAACATAGCTTATAAGAAGATCCCTTTTATCATCGGCAAGCCGTTTTGAATCCGGATTAGCAAACATATCGTGGAACTTGTGAGTCAATATGTTGGGGAGTTTATGATGCTTTGCAGACGAAAATCCATCCATGGAATTCTTGTCCTTGAACTTGATAAGATGAGTGATGTATGAGAATATACAAGCAAGGCTCTCCTTTGCCTCCTCGTCCTACAGCACACATCATTAATTGATAAGATGACTAGACCCTATATATATATATACACACACACACACAAAAGAAAGGATAGTGTTGGAGCATGAAATATGGCAAATGACATATATACCTTGACCTCCTCGATCTTATGAATTCTGTTACAAACAAAGACTGGGTAAGCTGCTGGTGTTATATCTTTCCCTTGTTGCAAAAGCTCAGCAATGTCTAAAAGATATCTCCACTCTCCCTTAAAGATGATCTTTTCTAGTGGATAAGCCTGCTGAGGCATAGTTGCTGATATATCATGAGGTGGAATATTACGAGCGCTACTCGTAGTTGCTGCACTAACTTCAAGAGCTTCCGTGTTAACCTTGGCATCGGCCATCTTTTTATTCAGATCTTCCTGTGCCTCTGGATCACGGTTTGCACGTAGAGCTCGTTCTTTCTTCGCCTATGGCATCAAATAAACAAACTCCAAATGCTCATTTATCAATAATGAACATCCTTATATATAATATTAATAAATAACAAGAGTACCAAGACAATATCGGGTAAGCGCTAACTAGGTAAGAGTACGGTTTGGACTAAAAATGGTTGTTGGTATTTTGTAGAAAGTTCTTACTGATAAATAAAAACAATTTGGGTAATATAGTACATGGCTGAACAGGACTGGTAAAATGACCACTTTACCGCTAATGAGTTGTTAATAATGTTTTGTATATTTTGATTAATTTATGTAAAGAAGGATGTGTATTTGACGTTTTGGAAGAGAATTAGGTTTTATTTTAAAGGTATATTGGTAAAAGTCATGCCAAACAGTTGTGTACCAAACGCACCCTTGATGACATATACTAGGTTAGTCAGAGGTGTAGGTAAACAACATCATCTCTTACCCTGTAAGAGACAATCAACACTAATGGCTGATCCTATGACCCTTATTCGCTTATGCTTCTTATGTAAACCAATATATTTGTAAGACAAAAGCTCTCACTGATGTTATATCCTGTTTCCAGGAAAACAAGTATTTGGATGATCATAACAATCAATATTCAAACCAAAGCTATTACTACTTAAGAGCAAAGCAGAAGATATAACATATTTGCTACAAAAGTTGCATACCGCTCTTTCGGATTTCTTAGTTGAGAAGTTGAATTTTGCTTCAGTGTCTTCCATTGTCACTTCATTTTCTGCCACTTTGGGAGCTTCATCTGCAGCGTTATCTTGATCCCCAAATCTTGGCTCCAATCTAAAGATCTAGACTCAAGAAATAGATCAATATATGTATATATAGAGATATAACAAAGTCTACCATCAATGGTGAAGTAAGATACCTTGTTAGCTTCAATCTGAACAATCTTGAGCGTTTGGGTCTGCTTATCGAGAACCCCAAGAGCATAAGAACAGATCTGAGGAGCCGCCGCTTCTCCGGAATAATTAGTACCAACAAAGTTCACCGGAGAAGATTCATTAGGGCTCACAACAAGTTGATACCTATTGTTACGCCTCATGTTTTTCAAAACCCTGACCCTAGGTTCTTCAGCCCGTTGACGCTTTTCCGGGTCATATCCAGATGGGAAATATCCGATTAGAGGTAAAGATTTATCGGAACTTCCATGGACGGTCTCAATTTTGACCTCAATCCTCTCCTCTCTCTTTCGAATTTTCTTATTCTTATGCTTCTTCTTTGAATATCCTTCCGCCTCTGCGGCTGTTTGGTCGTCGTCTTCCTCCATTGAAACATCATTTTTGTGTTTCTTACCCATATCTATCTGCACAAAATTGAGCATGTTATAGGACGAATTGGGGAACAATTGGCAAGAAGAGAAAGGAGCTATGGAGATCGAGAGGATACTACCTGCTGAGTGCCAACGGTGACGATGAGGGGCTGAAGAAACGGCGGCGATGAGAATTAGATTGTGAGGTTTTTGAGGTTTAAAGAAGATGGTTTTTACCTTCTTTTTTTCTTTTTTTAAATTAGGTGTTAATAAACACCAAACCCAAAATGAATGTAAGAAAAGAAAAAATATAAAATTGTAAAGAATTAATTGATTTATTATATAAAAGTAATTAAAATTATATATATATCTACGTCTATACTTCTATACTATATTATAAAGCATTTGACCAAAAACTCTTAAAAACATATTATTATACAATAGGTACAATTGATTAAAACATAATTACTTAAAATTCAAGAATACAAGTTATACATGCATTGGTACAACTTATTAAAGCTTCATGTTTGAATTCGTGTAACTAACTATACAACTAACTATATAGATAAACATTTAATTTTGAATATAAAAAATCTAACATATAATAAGGATAATCATTCCACTCAAAATGCTTAATTTGTTATATTTATAAAAAAATTATATTATTAAACCAAAATATATTATTTCATTATTAAACCTAATTTATAATTTAAAAAACGGAATTAAAAAAAGTATACAAATAAAATCGTATTATAACATTGGTAGAGACAAAAAAATAAAATAAAACATTAAAATTAAGATGGATCTCGCTGCATCGCGCGAGTACCCTTCTATAATATATATATATATATATAAAAGTCGGTACGATAGTACCGTATTGAATTTTCGATACCACATACCAACCATGTTTGTAAAATTGGTACGGTAGTACCAACCAGTATAATCGGTACTAATTATATTGGTACGGTTGGTATCTTAATTAGTTTGTTTGTCTCGTACATTTTTGACACCCTTAACGATGACGATTAGGCGTTAAAGAAACGACGGCAATAAGAATTAGATTGTGAGGTTTTTGAGGTTTAAAGAATAAAGTTTTTGTCCATTTTTTTAAGCAAAAATTAAAATCTTAAAAGAAATCTAACAATGTTTTTTTAATTTTAAACCTTCATTAATTATTATTAAAATATTTAATAAAATCCAATATTCTTATAGAGTTTATATAAACGTAGTGAAACCTAAATTATAGATCGGTTGCATAAAAGAAATTTGGGTTAAAACTAGTTAGGTTGGAGGGATGGGTTTGGTGTTGGGCTGGTTGCGAGACCTAGGAGGAAGAGCTTCAACAAAGGTAGATGAGATTGTAGATTGGTCATTAAATCTACAACCAATTGGATCTGGAAAGTACAAATCCGTACAGTTTCTAGGTTACGACGACCAATTTAAGATTAGCAAACTTAAACTTTGGTTGATCTAAAGCTTCTCAAGCCTGAAGCTCATTCGATTGAAACAAAGTATAGCTTGTCCCTAGGAAAGTATGGATTTTTATGTGGAGACCCATACTTGGTAGACTTATAGTTCGATTGGTTATTAGCAACATAGGTCTCGAGCTTCAGTCTTCATCATGCGGATGAAGTGGAATCTATGGCTTGTCATTTTCTTCTTTGTAGAAAGTTATCCACAATTTGGTCAAATATATTCAGTTGATGATGCTTGCAAGTACAAAATTTGGGGTTGGTTGAAGATTTTCTTGCACGGTGGCACTTTCACAATATACAAGAATGGCAAACAACTTCATTTATCACTTTGTACGTGATCTGGCCATCTCGGAATAATTTGTTTCTTTTTTCAGTTCGTGAGCAACCAATTATAGATTTAGCGTTCAAAATCCAATTGTTTTCTTTCAATTGGATCTTTATTTATGTCTCATTTATTCATATGGGATTACCGCACATTACAGTGGATTTGCATCTCAAAGTCTTGAGCAAGTACATAAATATACTCCTGAAAGATAAGTGGATACAAGAAGTAGTGTTATTGAGGTCTATCTAGCCCTTTTAGTTCTCATTGATTATTGATGACATTTGTGTCACAGTAGCTTATTGGATTGTTTATTTGATTTTCTTCTTGGCTTGTTGGAACATATTTTTAAATGAAATAACACAAACACCGTTAAATCAGGTGTAAAATCAACGTGAAGGCGTGTGGGAAAAGTTGCATGAATCACATACGATTTTAATGTAAAATTACATTAATTTGTATTTAGTTAGGGGGTGTTTGGATGGGCTTATAAAAACAACTTATTGACTTATTCCGGTGTGGCACCGGTAATAAGTCGTTTTGAGTGTTTGGGTAAAACAACTTATCCGGTGCCAAACCGGTAATAAGTCATTTTTTAAGAAGTAAAAAGTTTTAACTTATCAACTTTTCATAAGTGTTTTTTCACACTGGTAATAAGTTATAAGTCAATAAGCTCATCCAAACACCCCCTTAGACCATCTCCAATTCAACACTAAAACCATTAAAAACACAAAAATGGAGGTATTTTCTTCTCCAACCCAACACTATAACATAGAAAGAATGGAAAGGCAACTTGCCGAACTCTATATTTGGAAGTGAATAAAGTATCTCTCTAAAAAATTATATTAATATTTTATTCAACTTCTTCTAGTTTTATTTATAGATTAATAGTTTAATGCATTAAAAAATTAAATACATATATTATTTTAGTGTTATTATAATATTAAAGATGTTTTTGGTGTTGTTTTTTTAGTGTGCGGTTGGTATTGAATTTTTTTTAATATTATATTTTTAGTGTTTATGGTGTTTTTGATGGTATTTTGTAGTGTTTGGATTGGAATGCGGTTATCAAATTTTGTTTAAATTTATATAATAATTTTTTTTAATGAAAAGCAAAAACAAAAACAAAAACAAAAACATAAACATAAACAAAATATTGTGGGGTGATGAAATTAGAGGGGTAAACGAAAAGCTGACCTAAAGGCTAAAGCTCTTTGGTGGGTAAATTTTGGGGGAAATGACACGCTGCTATTCGCTGGATTTGGGGTCTGAGCTTTGATTTTGTATTTGTTGTTTTCAAAATTCAGCACCGAGAAATCAGTCGGAGAATCGTTCGTTCCTTATTAATTCATCGCCGATCCACCAACATCCTCCTTCTCTTTGTTATTTATTTATTTCAACACACTTTCTTCTTCTCATCAACTTTTTTCCTTTATCCGCTCGCAGATCTTCCTGGTAAGCTTTTCTCTATCTCTACCTCTATTTCATTTTACTTAGATCAATGGTTTTCCCGCTACTGGATTGCGTATCCTTTTAAATTATCTGCAACTTCAATAGTTTAGGTGCCAGGTTTTGCGTTTTCAACACAGACCGGATTTTCTTGCTCTAATTAGTTGATTAGGGTTTTTTTTTCTTGTACCTCTAATCTAGATGAATTTTTAAAACCCAAGAGGTAGAGATGTGGGGTTCTAGGGTTTTCAAGCAGGGGATTAGGGTCAGCTTATTGTGCCCAAAGTTATATCACAACTCATCTGTCTTTTAAGACAGACTTCGTAGTTGTATACTGAATGACAAGAAGCTTGCAAAAGGACGAACCACGTTTGTCCCCTTATGCTTGCTACTAATAGTACCATATTTATTCACTTGGTTGTTTAAGATTGAAACCCTAAGACGAAAACTAATGAAAATTGCTAATGTTTTTTAGAAAGGTATTATTGGGGGGATTTAGGAGTAAATTTTATATTTTCAAGTCATGTTACCAATATACTTGTGGACTTCAGTTTGCAAGTGTTTTGCAGTCATGGTACAAAGTTGAATTGTATTTGGCTATGATGATATTGCACAATGGAGGTGAGGGCTTGAATAAACTATGTGTGCTGCACAATGAATGCCTGCTATCATAGTTGTATATATTTGATCATTTAGTAATCAACAAGGGATGCAGCAAATCATTTAGGTTTTAGCGTTATACATGAAATGCCATTTAGTAATTTTTTTATTATGCTTCTCTTTTAAATCGTTAGTTTCATTGTTTAACTGGTGCAATTACTTATTAGAGATGGTTGGAATGATGGTCTTCAAGTTGAGAAAAATCGACTGATGAATAAAAGTTGAGATTGGTTAATTCCAGCTTATTTTTTTGATCGCTTGATTTAACAAATTAAGTGGTTCGAACACCTAGCTCCTAGGCCATTGATTAAGTAGCAGTAACTTATCAATGTTGTGGGGGCATTGCTTAACGCCTAGGTGGTTGTTTAAGCAACCTTTTAGTGAAAACTTTTACAACCCTTGTACAATACGGGTTATGTTACCGATGTACTGATGTTGGTCCTTAATATAAGTAGTCCTAAGATTGATCTTTGTCCTTTTATGTTGGGACGGTTGGTGTTTATGTAAGCATGTGCAAATCCAAGTCTTTTTGTAAAGGATAATATAATCAAACACAGTTCACAGTTGTATGATATTCAACAAAACTGTCATGGACTAACGATGCCCTCAAAAGGCACATATAATGACATATTATCCTTGACAATTGGAATTACAGACAGATCTGGGAGTAGTTAGAGGTCTAGGAAAACTAAGGGACTTGATTTCTAAGGACTCATACCAAACAAACACTTGAAATCTATTGATCATGCACCTGAGATAATGAAAGGCATCTCAGGTAAGGTTGATTATTTCACACAATCAAAGAAACACACTCAATTTTGTTCCCAGTCATTTAATAATGATTCTTGATTGCATCTATATGTATATAATAGGACTTAATAAAGAATAAATGATAAACATTTGACACTAACAATTATTCTAACACAATCAGATAAATATTAATGATCATGCTAATATCTATTATTTACACAATTTCATCATACTTGATGCTATGAATGATCCTTGTCATTCTCCCATTCATTCAAGAAAATACAGCCTCAAATTCTGAAGTGTTGCAGAAGTAAAGACAAGTTCTGAGACAGTCTTGTACAGTTTGTACTCATGTATGGTTCATTGGTTGATGTTGTATACTTGTATTTATAGTTTCCTGGATAGAGGAGGGACAAAAAGGCCAATCTAGTGTTTTGCATGTTCAAGAACTCACCATGCTTAATGTCCTTAGAAACATAATCAACCACATCATATTCTTTCTTACAATCTTGTATTTGACTTCTGTTGAAGCTTCAGTATTAATTAACCTTTTCATTTGGTTGAGTTGAGTTTCCTATGAGATAAATCATTTGGCTAGTTTTTTTTCCTTTCGTGATGGCCTGACTTTAATGATTTTGAAGAAGAGAAAGGATTAGGAAAGCATCTAAGAACTATATTTCTTGGGCAAAGAAACCATACGATACCTTAAGCATCACACTAAGCAGTTAATGTGGTCGATTGCGGTTATCGCAGTCGATTGTGGAAATTGTGGTGGTATAGCGGTAAAAAGAATTAGGTTCATAAAATAAATACGAATATATATATATATATATATAACTTAAATATATTGTATGCCTAATACATATCAAGTCAAACAATTAAGTTATGCATATAACTTAGTATATTGTATGCCTAATTATGTTAATAAGGATGGCTAACATTGAAAACAAAATAATGAATGGGTCAAAGGTACAGTCTTGGGACTATTTATATGGGTCAAAGGTACAATCTTAGCACCGCTAGCACACAATTAACTGCCCAGCACTACTATGCCTTTGATCTTTATGTTTTTTTTTGCCCAAACATGTTTAAGGTTTCTATAGAAGGCAATACGTATTGTATTATCATGGAACATATACACCACGAGTCCACAGCCTTCGTTCCAATTATTGACATAACGAACCATACATTTACTAACATGGAGGAAAGGCAGTGAATTATCAAATAAAAGAATACATATGCTCTAAACGCAGACACACTGACACACACATGCGACAACTGGTCATCTTTCTCACTTATGTTGAGAAGGAGAAAGAGAAAGGTAAAATCTTTGTTTGTTCCTATCCAAGCAACGTTGGTAGAACACTTTTGAGGGTGTTCTCCTCGATATGCTGTTTGCTTGGAAATTCTATTTTGGAGTAACCAAACATCCATCTCATCTCATCATAATTGTTGTTTCTGTATTCTTTTGGGCTCAACACATAAGGCAAGACTGCAGGGATGTTTCTGTATTCGACCAATAGAGGTCTCTGAGGCATACTTTATTGAGTAACTTTGTTGATTTTAGGCTACAAATGGCACCGATAAAATCTGCAGCTTCTTCCTTGGGCCTTTCTTTCTGCCATAAGGATGGTAATGAGTCTAATGCCACCCTTAGACGGACAGTCGTTATGGACATGAACATCTGCAAATTTATATTTTATGGTCTGTACTCTGTACACATCATCTGCTTTGTTGGTATTATATTAGAAGTCCTGCAAGCTGGATGCCCTTCATGCCTAATGAAACCAACTGCTTCAACATTCATAGTTTGATCTGGCTGATTGCCCTTGATCTTTTGATCTCCAAAGACTATACCCGGATATGATGTTACATGTTTCAATGCTTTATCATACACGTATTGGAAATTTCTTGTGACTATTGGTTAGTTACTTGAATGCTTTACTTTTGCAGTACCTTATTCGTGTAGATTAGAATTTCTGTTCGAGAATGAACCCGCAACAGGTTGCACAGTCCAGATCTTCAGCAAATGGATTTACTCGTAGAAGAGGTGATAAGGAAATGGGGGCTAGAGTGGAAAATAAATCTCAGCCTGGAAAATCAAATTTCAATAGAATGGTGACTGCAGGTAGAACTTTCTTGCCTAATTGTTTTGTGATTTTCATGCCTATCATTATGAACTTCAGCTTCCTCAGGTTTACAAACTGGAAACAAAGGGGGAGTTGAAAGCCCTTCACGTGAGCGACTAGTTTATATGACAACATGCCTCATTGGGCATCAGGTTGAAGTCCAGGTCACTGATGGATCTGTGTTTTCTGGAATATTTCATGCGACAAATGCCGAGAAAGATTTTGGTACCTTTTACAACATTTGTATTATTGTTGAAAATAATGCATGGTTGATGCATCTGTACCCGTTGTGTAATTGATCATATGTCTTCTAAAGATATACTTGATTGCTATTTTGCAGGAGTAATCTTGAAAATGGCTCGTGTAACAAAGGCTGGTTCATCTCGAGGGCAGAAAAACATTTCGGATTCTGTTCAAAGGCCCCCTTCTAAAACGTTAATAATACCTGCGAGAGACCTCGTGCAGATTGTTGCTAAGGTTTGGTTAATATTATTAATGTTCTTTCAATATTCACCATCTTACTTATTCGTATCTAGTGGCGCAGTCCATGTTGTATACTTGTATTCATATGGAATGTTAATTTCTGTGGAGGGATTCAGGGATAACCTCAAGTGAAGTATAACATTGTTTTGTAGGCTGTAGCAAGTTTATAGGTGTTAGGATTGTTGTTTTGGGTTTTATTATATGTACTGATGAAGTGTTTTTTATTGGCCAGAGTGTATCTGTAACTAGGGATGGGTTGATGAATGAGCTTCAGCATGACAAACTGCATGACATTATGATAGACTCCTCTATTTCTCAATCTCGGCATGTTGAGTTGGAGCGGGAGTTAGAACCTTGGATCCCTGATGATGATAATCCAGAATGTCCTGAATTAGACAATACATTTGATCGTCACTGGAACAGGTTCTAAATTTTTATCTTGTACCATTTTCTGTTATGGTTTTATTGATTTGTCTAGTTTTGTTGGGTTAATTCCAACATTAGCCATGCATATATGTTGTCTGTAGTGGGCTGATGACTTTTTGAACTTATTAAAGGCAAAGTAGCCGTCGTCTGAACCTATTTCATGTCTTACAGTTGCAATATATAAAAACCTTGGGTGTGGCCTGGTGGTTAACAATATTCCATGTTAATGCATGGTCTTAGGTTTGAGCCTACCGTTTGTTTATATTTTCGTGGAACTTTTGTTGAACGATGGCAGGCTATGGGATAGTCGTGTATTTCTTTCATATGCATCTTTATTAACAGTCTGCTTGTCTATGGGATAGTCGTGTATTCTATGGAGTCCACAGTTACATCTGCACAGAACTGCTGAATAGAGAATGACTCATGTCCTATAGATAAGGAAGATGTTGAATTAAGCACTGTGTTTTACTTTTGTTAGTGGCTTTGGTCTTTCGACATAGAAGTGTCCATATCTTTTGGTTCCAACGTAGAATCATGTTAAGTGAAACAATGTGCTATTTTTCTTGGGATGAATATCTTCTTCCGCGATGACATATTCTTAATGCACCTGCAGAATATTTATTGCGAGTAGGGGTTGCGGAAGCGTATTAGAAACCATTTTAGCTCTTATGTCCTGATGTAGCAACTTCTCTCTCTGTAATTTCATCGTCCGCATGATTAGTGACGGATTAAGTACATACTTCTGGTTAACCTAAATTCAGTTTATAGTAGGGAGAAGGGAAAAAGGTTTTTAGTAGGGTTTACCGGATGTCTATTACCACCTGTCAATTTGATATACAAGTACTGTTTAAAAATCTTTGTTTTTTTGTACAAAATATCAATGCACAAAATAACCTTTCAGGCATGTTAAGCGGCCACTGTTATGTGATGTTCACATGTCAAATGTAGTTTGCAATTGTTAGCTTCTTTCTTATTTGGCCTTTATCTATGGTATTGTATTTTCTCATTCTTCATACCTTAACTGCTCTCTCTCTCTCTATCCCTTCTCCTTGTCGTTAGTTGATGCTAATCTGACCTATTGCCAATTAGCTCAAAGGAAATCAACCCTCTTATGGCAATATCAGCGTCCATTCTTTTTCCTGTTTTGAAGGGTTAATCTCATCATTTGATGATCAAATTATAATTACCAGCAATATCATGAAAAGTGCACTGGATTCTTTTGACAGGCAAGAGGTACAAATATTCATGTAAAGAATCTCTTGTGCGGGGGGGGGGGGGGCAGTACAAAATATTTGAAGGGAACAATTTGGCAATTGGAAAACATCAACAACTATGTTAGATAAAATTATATGTTAGTGAATGTCTATAAAATCTTGTATCTCTTTCAATTTACTGATGTAGCTCACATTACCTAGGGGCTGGGATCAATTTGAAGCAAATGCAACATTATTTGGCGTAAAAAGTACCTTTAACGAGGAGCTCTATACAACAAAGCTTGATAGAGGTCCTCAAATGAGAGAGTTGGAAAGAGAAGCATTAAGAATTGCTAGGGAGATTGAGGGTGAGGATACTCAAGATCTTCATTTAGCTGAGGTAAGGGTTTCACTTCTTCAGTTTAGTTCTTATGTAATTTACTATTTGTATATAAATTACTTTTTGAATTCTTACATCTCTTTACTTTCTCTTTTAATCAGGAGAGAGGCATTCACTTTCATGACAAGTTTGATCTCGATGAGGAAACCAAATATTCATCTGTTTTCCGCGGGGTTGATGATAGTGGTTATGATGAAAATGAAGACATCTTGGATTCACAAAATAGTGAAACCTTCGGAGATGTTTCTGATTCTGTCATCAACAAGTCATTGAGTGACTTGGCAAGTGGGAAAAGTAACAATGGATCTCAAGTACCATCAAGTTTCTCAAAACTGGTATATGTGAACTTCTCAACTTTGTCCTATAGAGTTCCTGTCAGATTTGCAATGATAGGGAGTCTTTATCAAGGTTTTAAAAGGTGGTATCAGGCCTTGAGGCGTTTTCCCTCAATGAGGTGAGGCGTAAGCCTTGAGGCGGAAATACATATACACCAAAACGTGTATATATACTACACATATATATACAATATATATATATATATACTATACTGAATTACTAAGGGCGCTTGTTCAATGGTTCCTAACATAGGAAAAAGTGAAACCGTGAGACAGGTTAAGAGGGTGTGGAAAATTTGGTTGATTGGAGGAAGGGGAAGGGTCAAACCACACTTTTTGATTGAGAGGAGAAAGAACTAGCTTTTTGGGTTTTAAAATATTAAAAGTACACATTGAGGCTATTGGGCTTTGACTTTTAGTTTTTTAAAATACAAAAAGACGCTTATACCATAAAGAAAAGTACTGCTACTGAGTACTGCCATAAAACGTATAGAAAAGCCAAAAAAACTTACTAAAGTAGATCATATGAGGCGTACCTCTCGACACTGCTTCACGCCTCACTGAACCAAGGCGTAAGCCTCGTTCAGGGTCTAAAAGGCGCCGCCTCGCCTCAAACGATTTTTAGAACCATGGTCTTTATTGGGTTAAGTAAGCCCACATCTGAAAATAAAGCAGAGGGTTGTCATGATTCAGTAATTGACCTTCTGGGTAAATGAGTTTGTTTTTACTGAATGAATAATAAATGCACTAAACTAACTTCGAGCATAGTTTTCCGTCTTTTTTTTTCTGGGTAGGGGAGGGGGTAGTTCTGTGTGCTGTCTGCGATGTTAAATCATTTGGTATATGCATGCTGTTTATGCTTATTCCTTATTATGTTTGAGTAAAACAATTGCCAATCACTAATTTTAGTGCTACATGATTTGTTATTATTCCATGTTATGCAGGTTGACCTTCAATCTTCTCATTTGAGTACTAGCAACGACCACCACCTATCTGGTTCTTTGGATGGTGAGAGGAGGTATGTATATGTAGGCTTAAATATGTTTTACACTTATAAGTTATTGCATATGTTTTATCCTAAAATCTGACTATCTTATTCCCTCCTTCCCTATGTATCTCACAAAGCCTTCGTTATTTCAGGTTTCAAGATAACCAGACTAATCAACAGTGTGCCAGAAGTGATATCGCCAAAGATGATACAGAGAAGCACATGGTAGATTTCGTTTTTCACTACTAGCCACTTGACTACTTTTATGATGTCCACCATTGATTGATGCCAATAGCTTCTGTTTTCTTGTATTAGCTCCTGACTGCTTCTTTTCTGTTTAACTAATGCAGCTGTATGAGCAAATCCAGGCTCCAAAATCTGAGGGTTAGTATCTTATACTTTTGTTAACATGCAAAAACACTTTATTATCAAGTAGTCATTTGCCGCAATCTGCATATCCAAAATTTATCATGTTTCATGATCATTAGGTGATAAAATGGATGTAATATCTACTTTGGTTTGTCAAGAGTTTTTGTACATACAATTTTCTCCGCCCCCATGAAAATTGTAACGATTTCCATTTTGATGCGTGGCATGGAAATGACAGCGGTTTCTTTTTTTGGCAATTCTTCCAAGAAGAAGCACCTAGTTCCAAATTGTTGATATCAATTGATTTTGGGGCACAAGGTTCTTTTAATTTTTCGATTCAGAAAAGGGTATTTAGACATAATTTCAAGTTCCAATGCCTTGTTAAACTAACGTTGCAATTTTTATTGGCGGAGAGAATCCGTGATACTTTATAGTCTATGTTTAAAATTTCATGGTATGGAGGGAAAGTATTATAACATTTGGAAAGAAAAAGGAGACAATGCTGTTATCTAGATGCTTTATAAGAGTATAACAGGCCACTGTTCAAGCCTTTTGTCGTATGGTAATTTAATTGTTTGCTTTTATTTTCCCCACTGTTTACTCTACTTAAGATGGATTGATCAGCCAATCTAATATTTTTTTTACTAAAATTAATTTTGAAGTCTTCTAAAATCATGAATGCTGAATTTTATAACCTGTGTTGCATAATTTATGGCCTGCCTGCGATTTTTAGGCCATTAACCTGGTTTTTGAAACTCTTATTTTATCTATACTAGACTTGAGTCTCTACTTTTGACAAGTTAACATGTAGCTGTATTACTGTCATTGGAGTGCATAAAAGCATGATCATTGATTTGTTCTTAATATGCGAAAAATCTGGGAAATACACAATCTAAGTTGCTTTAAGCGGATCTTAGCTTGTTTATGTTTTATTTCAGAGTTGGTCCGTAATTATTCTCATGGTGCTTGTGTTTTTACGAAGACACTTGTAATATTTTTCTAAATCCTTGATTAATTGCTACTTGCTTATAATTGCAGTCCTCTTATGTAGAAATGAATTTTGCTTATTTAGGTTTGCTGTTGCTTTGTGTATTTGTATTCAGAATTAGTATCTCTTACGCATTTGCTGTGTTGGGTAATTTTTTTTGAAGTGGGTTTAAAGTTTAACATTACGCTTGCAAGTTTTTATTTATTTTTTCATGCCCGGAGTTGCCTTTTCTAATAACTATTTTCCTGCTATAGAGTTGCCTTTTTCTAATAACTATTTTGCTGCTATAGAGTCATCAAATAAAGAAAGCAGTGATAAAGGACTTTCAGCAACTGCGACTGCATATGCACCATCAATTAAAGCACAGGAAAAGACGAGTTGTAGCGAAGTATCAGAGGGGGCAGCCACTGTCAAGATACAATCTGCAGTCTCACGTGCTCGGCCTGGTAGTTCTGCATCATCCACTTCAGAATGTGGAGGAAATGCTGCCCCTGCTGCAAGTGGACCTGGATTATCACCAAGCTCGTCAATGGGCTCCCTGACTTCGGAAAAATCAACATTGAACCCTCATGCAAAGGTTAAAATGGAATATTTGGTTGTCATAGTATTAATTATAGAACTGATTGTGTTGGTATCAAATATAACTCTTGTGCTAAATAAAATATTTAACATTCTATTCCTTTATTTTATGTCTATATTTTGCAGGAATTTAGACTCAACCCAAATGCCAAGAGTTTTGTTCCATCACCAGCACCTATAAGGGCTGCATCACCAGTATCGGATGGCTCCTTCTACTACCCAGCTAATGTTGCTCCACTCCCACATATGCATGGCATGCCCGTTGGCATTGGAGTAAGTTCTCATTAACGATTATGATTATTTGGACTTGTGGCATGCTACATAAGACAAAGGATCGTATGAGAATAGAATACAAGTTAAGGTGAGAGCTGTGAGAAGGGATTTTGATCACTTTTAATCCCAAAACAACCCATGAATTGCGCTTTAGAAGGAATTGGTCCCTTCTCACCATAACTTTGACTTTCACCGGAACCCAACCTAATATTCAATTGAAAATGAGTATTCATTTTTTTTAATAAATTTACATTTGTAGATGGGACCTTCTTTTCCTCCCCACCAGCCTGTTATATTTGGTCCACAGGGTACACCTTTGCAATCCCCACAGACATATTTTCACTCAAATGGTCCGCAGGTATGTTGGTGTTTTTCTTTTATTTACTTTTTATGATTTTTCTTTAATGTATAGTGTTGTGATGCTAAATATATCGCAGTATGGACAGCAGATGCTTCTGAGTCAACCACGGCAGGTGGTATACATGCCAACTTATCCTCCGGTAAGAAAACTCCTTCTTTGTGTTTTTCCATTCTTGCACACTTGATAACATAAAATTCATTCTTACCTTTACCCTTGGCCAACAAATTTATTCATTCCCGATTTGGTGATATAAATTAGCCAATAGAGTATACCAATTTTAATAGTCTATTTGATCTGTCAATGAGATTTTTGGTGTTTTGCGGGTAATGGTTGTTATAATCAGGGTCCATGTAGCATGTTAAATGTGGGATTTTGAGCTTTTGGGGCCCAATTTTACATGTGTCTAGGGCCTTTTTGTCAACCTATTTAAAGGCTTTTTGTGTAAATTATGTTCAGATAATTAGATTTAGGTTTATCCCTTTTCGGTGCTCAACATATATATAGCTCTGTTATCTTATTTTATAGTGTAGTCAAAAGCTTTTAGTGTAACAGAGCTTTCAAAAAGACTGGAATGTCCCTATTCATAAACTTATAATATGGGTTGAAACATGGGTTGTGTTCACTTGCTTAACGACCCTTGTTCAACTGTTGTAATGTATAAAAAGAGCATATTAACTGCAACTTGTTATAATATAGAAAATGTGTAGGAGGTTTAGGGGAAAACCCCAAAAAATTGAAAAACTGAGAAACACTCTAGTAACTATTTATCTGTACGATATATGTGCATGTGCATACAAGCAATTGAAGTTGTTTCTTGGTTTCTATGCACGTGTGCATGTTATGCGCATGGAATTGCTTACAGATTTGAAATTACTTGTTTTTCTCGGTTTTTCATTCTCTCTCTCTCTCTCTCTCTCTCTATATATATATATATATATATGGTTGTAGAAAGAGTGGTATAACATGAGTGTTTTATGACTCAGGAAATGCCAACATATAAAGGAAGAGAGTTTTAGGTTGATGAGGAGGCGTTACCTGCGGTTATGAAATGAGATGAATAATTGAAACAAAAAGCAGCAGGATGATCCAACAACAAAGAGGAGGGAGGGAAAAAGAAGCATATAACTGTGTGAGACTAACCGACATTGTGCTTTTTTCTTTGATGATTATTATTAATATTAATATTTAGATTGATTGTGTTAATTGAAGCACATATAAAATTGAAAAAAGAAAGAAAGTAGCCACTCCACTTTGATTGGTGAGGTTTGAATGTTTTTGCAACGAGTTTGTTTACAAAATGCTTGCATGCTTGCTTTAACATATTAACCACAAGGGTGGTGCCTTAATGGTTTGAGCTTGAGCTCCAAATGTCAAAAGTACTAGAATCCAGGGAGGGGTAAAAAAAATTCCCTTGTGGCCATGGAGGTTCAAATGTCCGGGGATTAGTTGGCTTGCATAGCGGGTTGGATATCCAGGTTAATAAAAAAAAACATATCCATCTACTTTCCACAAAACACGACTTCCTAATCCTCCATATATCGTTTGTGGGTTTTCAACTATTGAACTTCTCAGTATTTGAGTTCTACTTGTGATTTGGAGATTGTTGGTCTAAATGCATTTCTGCTTCTTGTCTGTCACCCTATCAATGGTGGTTTGGTTTGAAGATCAATAAGTAACATTTCTTAAAATCCTTTGAAAAAAGTCAATGATTTTTCAAGAAAATGGGTACCTAAAAAAAAAAAAAATACTACGGAACACTCTAATAACCATTTATTTGTAAGGTAAATACATGTACATACAAGTAATTGAAGTATGTGTGCTAATAACTACGGAACACTCTAATAACCATTAATATTTATTTGTAAGGTAAAATGGGTACCCAAGTTAAAGTATTTGTATATATACAGAACAAGTTAATTATATCTACGTGTAAATAGCTTGAATAGTTATTGAAGTGTTAGTATTTTTGTGCTAGTTTGAATAAAGTGTTAGATAGTCTCCAAAATAGAAGTATTTGTGATTGGTAATCGCATATGCATATTTGATGTCATTTTCTGTATAATTCAATTATTATCTTCATCCTGATGACAGCTACAAAACAACCCCCAAAAAAGCAAACAACAAAAAACACATGATCACCCGACATTCCAAATCCAATACCAACAAAATCTTAACTGTCATCTCACTGATACCCACACTACAAATATCTTATATAGTTTTTTAAAATAAAAAAAATTAAAAGCCCATGAATGTTACTTGGGCCCAAGATTGGACATTCTTAGGCCTTGATTTTGGTTGAAAGAATTGATCTTCTCAAGCTTTAACCCGGCCCGAAACCTTGCAATGAAACTATCCGCTTTCGTATCCACATCAGGACTAGGGCAAAACAATGGCGACGATACGGCGGATGACGGCGACTGAGCATCATCGCCGTCCGGAGACACACTGCCGGAGCTCAGTGTGCTCTGAACTCTAACATAGTTTCCTTCCACCGCAAACTTCCAATCCGGCATTTTAAACGGCGGCATCGGCGGTGGTGGAGGAATTCGACCCATCGGCGATTCGCCGCCGCTTGAGCTATCATCAATGAAGCTCATATTTAATGGAACTCGAGGTTTTTCCGTTACAAATGGCGGCACTCTGGTTATAGTGGATTTTGGAGGAAGTGTTGTTTTCTTTCGTCTTTCTTTTTTAGATGTAAACAGATTGTTGAGGACTGAAGGCGGCGGTGGTGGTGGCGGCGGCGGCGGTGGTGGTGATGGCGGTGGGAGCTGAAATTTGAGCGGAGGTTGAGGACGATGAAGAAGAGTATCCAAATTGTCCACACTTCTTTGCCTTTGTCTCTTTTTCTTCTTCTTTTGGTAAAAAGATGTAAAAAATTCTTTAGTTGCATTAGCACCAGTCCTTTTCCGTTGATCGGAATCTTGCAAGATCGATGGGTTCCTGGGTTCGGAGCTTCTTGCCCTTCTTCTCCTTTCTCCTTTATCTGTTTTTCTAAGTAAAGTTTCTTCGGAATCTTGAAACGACGGAAGAGACCGAGCAGTTACCAAAACTTGATTCAACGTGCTTTTTTCTCCGTCGTTTTCAGCAGCAGCAGCAGCAGCAGCAGCAGCATTGTGATGTGTTCTACTTGGTTTTTTTCTTCCTATGGCCGGTGATTCATCTTTAGGAGGTGGCGGCGGTGGCGGTGGAGGTGGAGGTGGCGGTGGAACATACGATTCTTCTTCAGGAATGGGTGGAGCATATGAATCTTCTTTAGGAAGATCCACAACTTGAATAACATCCTTAGTATCAGGATCGGAATCCAAAACCCGGTGACTATTCAAATGGGTATCATCGGAAAATCGCCATGGATGGTGGTTCCACGGCGGCGATAGCTCCCGTAGATCAGGGTAAGAACTACTACTCCTATGCCTTCTTAACCCACCAATGGCAATGGGTTGTTCAGGGAAATCATACCATTGATGTTGGATTAACGCCGCCGGCGGAGTTGAAACCGCAGCTCCGGTTGAAAATTCCGATGAACTCCGATCAAATCTTGATTTCTCATCATTATTAATGTTTATGTTTCTTCCAAGAAACCCAAATGCTAAAGCAAATAAAACCAACACCATATTGATTGAATCCCAACTTTTTTTAACTAAATTTGGTCTAAAAATTTGAGATGAGAATGAAATAAGTGATGGTATTATATACACCATTGATAAAACTGCAAATAAAAGGAGGATGAGGATGAGGACGCCGGAGTTGAACAAGAGAGAAGATGCACGGCGGCGGTAGAGTTCACCACGGCGGAGATTGGTGGTGCTTTGTATCCAGAATGGACTTCTTGGTGTTTCTTCACCATCTTCCTCCATTATTTTTGGTCTTTTGGATGGGGTTGGGTGGGTGAGAAAGAAACGGTTTTGAGGAGGGAAGCTTTTTGCTTTAAGCTTTTTTTGTTAAAGTCACTTGTGTTGTGGGTGGCTGGCTAATCTTAAAAAGCTGGTTCTATATATACACTATTTTAAATGTTATATAATTATTTTATAAATAAATTAAAATGATGTATAATGTGAAGAAAAGACTGTCAAATAACAATTTTTCATAATTAACTTGTGACATATTTTTTATAAGTATCTTTAATATAAAATAAACAACAAAATCTTGTTGGGTGCTAATCTGTTATACAACAAAAACACCTTTTAGAATGTTTTTGTTATAAAAGTTTATATGATGGGTTTCTAAATAATAGCTTATGCTTGTATATGGAATAAGTAAGAGTAGATTTGTTGTTCATAAATTTAACATTTGTTTTAATCATCGTTAACTTGTGCCAATTCTTTTTCTTTAGAAAAACATATATGAATGTTTATATAAAAGTAATAATTTATTTAGTAAAATAAAAGTAATTTGGTAGCAAAAGGATTGAAATTGTGAAAAGTAAAAGATGAGGTGCGCAAAGGCGTGTGGTTTGTTAGGAATGACAGATCAATACCGCGTATCGTGATTCCTGTACAACCAATCTAATTCTAAACTCTTTCTTTCTTTCACTCTATTCCTTCCTTTTCTCATTATTATCACACATTCTATCTTTCCTCCTAAATTATCTTATACATATTCATAAGTAATTAATTTTTTTATTTTATAATTAAGGGTACAAGGGAAAATGGAACACTTAATTTTTTAAAAGGGAATACTAATTTTGTGATAAACTAAAATAGAAATATAGACAATTATTTTTAAAGAAAAGAAGGGAGTAACATGTATAAACAATGCATGTCACATGTGTAATTGACTTGTAAATTTAATGAATTATTGACTTGTAAATTTGATGAACACTTGCAATGCTAACAATGTCTAAATGTAGATTATTCAGTTTGAATATGACACATGACGCACTCTCATTTGTCCTCACGTTCACAATCAAATTTGAGTTTTCATTTAAACCCGTCCTTATATATATATATATATTATAGGAAGTGCAACATTTGAAACAATTTATACATGGGATTGTGTAATTATTAAATGAAGAAGCAGCCCACAAGATTATTATGTGTAGGACAAGACTTCCCCTCTCTCAATCATCCATGTGCTTTTTCATCAATCTAATATCTAAGGACAGACAGACAGCTACCAATTTCACAAAACCAAATACATCACAATTGGGTTTTCTCATCCAAGACTCCACTCACCCGGTTCAAGATGGGTTGAACCTGGATTTCAGATTGGTACCCAACTGAGCTTATAAAAACCTCACATACATGCCAACTCATCCGGTTCAAGCGGTCAAGATGGGTCGAATCAACCTTAACGTAACACTCCAAAGCCCAAGAATCTTCAAACTTAAAACCATGTTGGAAGTTATTGGTACCCAACTGAGCTTATAAAAACCTCACATATCTTTCTATCCATGTAGAACACGATAACAGTCCAAGTATATAATGCTAAACAATTTGTGCATGAGTCATCTTACATTGTTGTTGACCTTCAGTCAGCGCTCTACATTAAGTTAATTATCAGAATGGATTCAAAGACTCACCTTAATTCGGAATTTACAGCACCATTCATGTTCCCTTCTGAGGCCAATAAGACGTCAGATTCTCTTTGAAGCAAGAATCATAAAACGATAACGATTATTGCAATAAGCACCGCTACTGTAAATATCAGAGCCTGCAATACAACCGCTCTTGGTTAGTTGACTACTAGATGGTTTTCAGACCCAACGAATAACATACACAGATGAGGCGCACATTGACTATCCCATGAGGTTTTGAAGATAACACTCAAGAAAATCCCCAGTGGCATGGGCCTGTTTGTTAGAAGTTTAATGAGACTCGCAACTAATTTTGTCCGATATATATATATATATATATATATGAATGTTTGGAAGTGGCTTAATGATATAAAATGTGGCTTATTCAATAAGCTTTTAGGGGGAGCTTTATGCAGAAAGGAAAGTTTTTTCCAACCTGCCCCTTCCAATTAAAAAACATGTATGAAAAAACCTTCCCAGTCTATATAGAAAGATTAATCTACACAGACAACTTAATACATACAGGACATAATGGAAAACCAACCAAACCGACAACCTATGGAGATGAGCCCCAAGGTCTAGCCTTTATTTGCAAATTGAGCTGGCCATCGAGGTTAGTGTTTTCAGACTTTGTATGCCTATTATCATGGAATTCTGTTCCTACCATATCAGGGGATTTACCAATGAATGGAGTTATATAACTATATACTGTCATGCATTCAATATAAATCACTTTATTTCCGAATGGGAAATTTTTACACCTTCAGGTACCAACCACAGCGTTTATAAATCTCTTCATTCACACACAACCTGTAATGCAATTTTCAGTTCCTGGATCGACAAGACACAAGAGGACCAACAAATTTGCATGTTTTTTCATGGAAGAAAGTTTAAAAAAAAAAAAAACAAGAAACAAGTAAACCACCTTCGTATTATGTATTTGCCATAATAGTGAGAATTAATTATGTCTAGCAGATTCAGAAGATTAATGACAAAGATATCTTGCAACTAAAATGAGCATGCTAATGCTAATGATATTTATATTCTCTTAAATAAAATAACACCATTAGAGCCTCCATCATAATGCTCTATTAACTAACTTTTTGCAAGTGTAATTCCATCAAGTATATGGCAAAAACACAGTTGAACAACCTATCAACCACCATCTCAAACAGAGAACATCCATAGACTCCTGATATGGAAGTTGTTTGAATAGAGTAATCATGACGTTGGAAAGGTTTTTGTTTGGGAGGACTTTTTATAGATAGAAAGAGCGTATTTTTAGCTCAAATCAGGAGTCACTTAGATATATAACCTTAAATGAGATTTTAATTAAATCTATGACCTCCTGGCTTATTAAAAGAAAAATGACTTGATAGTTCTTTTAAGGTTATACACCTAAATATCTCTTCAAACCAGTCTGCTCCCTTACAAATTTAGAAATATACTAGAGAAGGTCATTGAGCTTATAAAGATTGGTTTTTCAAATACATACAGCTATTGCACTGGCAGCAAGTCCTGTACGCTCCCTTGGATCCTTGCGATAGTAATTTCCAAAGTACAAGATTGTTGCATAATACCACATCAAGGGGAGTACGAACCCAAGCAACAGACTGCAAAAAGCACATACACCCATTCACATGATGAAGTTTATGTTTTATACATATATATATATATATATATATATATAGCAACACAAAGTATGAGGAACTGACCAAAACCATCCTATTCCACATCCAAAACAAGGGAGGGGATTATCAAAATATCCTAGCTGATTATCCTCTGTGTCTCCAATCAGTGTGTAATTTCCATTTTCATGTTGCTTTGAAACCACTGCACTCATAATATTTATATAAGCAAACAAACAAATAGTTTCATTCATTAATATATCAACAAGGGCTGATTACTTTGGAGTTGGAGGGTGGGTAAGTCAATGTCTTGAGCTTCTTTTTCCTTTTAACACCTGTTGACAAACAATAAAATAGCTCCACCTGAGTCCAAGGTGATAGATAGAATAGAAGAACAAGAAATAGTATTCATTCCACTTCCACCTCCACTCTTATTTAAAAAAATCAGTGCTTCATTCTTTATATTCTACTTTTTCTTTGATATTACTTCTTTATATGTAAAATGGTAAATCAGTTTCAAAGTCATCATGCCATAGAAAGTTTTAGATGGGATGAGGGAGGGCCTGTTTGCTAACAGCTTAATGGGACTCACAGCTATGCCTTACTGTTTGGTAGTGAATAGAAAGTGGCTTATTCAGTAAGCTTCTAGGGGGAGCAAATTAAAAACATGCAGGAATTAATTTATGAAATAACCCTCCTAAACAAAAACTTCCCAATTTATATATTCATACAGATACAGGACTTAACTGAAGCCCTGAATTAGACATAGAGAACACCTCCTAGTGGAACATGGAACTGGGATTCCAGATTAAGTAACCAATTTTTATGTTTAAATATTAGGAATTAGTTGATAATCAGGAATGCTGATGCAAGTAGAAGATCAATAAATAACAACAATCAAAATATAGAGAATAAACAACAAAAAGTTATTTATATATGAAGCAAACGTAGTGCTGATTCACTAAAACCCTCGATCAAATATGTTGAATTAAACGAAAGCGAATAATAAGTAAATTCGATAAATATTATGAGCTTGCTTAAAAGAAAACAGTAAAAATAAAGAAAAAAAGCATTGTTACTTGGTGTTGGTGTGGAAAGGAGGTCGCACCGTCGTCGCTGTTTAGTTTGAAGTTGGTAGACTGCCACCACCTCAAAAGGTTTTTGTGGTTATCAAAGTCATCAATAAATCACTTATTAAATAAATACCCTTTTAATCACGTTTCTAATTTTTTTTTATTACGTAAAAGAATTTGAAAGATATCAAAAAATTTATTAGAGAACAAAACAAAAATAAAAGAAAAAACTTTAATTACTACGTTCTAATTCAACTAAACTAAGGGTCGGTTCGTTTGTGGTTTAATAAGTTGTATTGTATAGCTTAATGGGCTGTAAAGGCTATCATGACCATGTTTTCTCAATCTAAACACCTTTTTGTAGAAAACTCTCCCTTACTATTTGTTACTCGTCAATGTATTTGCTTTAGTTGTATAGCCTAAAATATGTTTTAGTCAAAAAATTATAAAACCAAAAAATCTTTTACAGCAGTAATTAAAGTAAAATAGAAAAAATGACGGGGGAGACTAATGACACCCCTATGTATTGCTAATGACTCTCTTACCCATGAATTTCTTCTCACACATATCAACATCAAAACCGTCTTTTTACATTCACAATGTTATAAAAATACATAAATTTTAGTGCATGAGGGTGTCAATAGCATTGCCAAAAATAACCGGTCAATCTTAAGAGGACTATTCTTAGGGACTTCTCTTCCAAACAAAAACTCATAGATGAAAGGAACATGTTTCTTAATTGAGGATAACATGTTTGGAAGAAAAAAAAACTTGACTTTATGCAAAAAGTTCCCCTCTAGAAACATAATGAATAAGTCACGTTGGTTTTATAATTTATTTTAAGTCATGTATGGATAAAACTTTCTGTGTGGATTAACATGTCTGTATGGATCAGGAAGATTTTTGTTTGTGGGGTTTTTTTTCATAAAATGGAATTAGCATGCTTTTTAATTGGGAGCCACTTTCTATAACATTAAGGCACTACCAAACAGTGTTGATCGAATAAGTTGTTAGTCTCATTCATTAAGCTCCTAACCCTAAGCCTTGGTATAACTGATAATCCCATTAAACTCATTAAAAAGCTACTAACAAACAAACCCTTAATTATTCTGTACCAAATCACCTTCTACTTTGAATTTTTTTTTAAAGAAAAAATATTTATTCTTTAAGCAAATTATACAAATACAAGAAAATTTAAAACAAATTCTACACGGGTGTTTCAGAAATCAACATCTTACAAAACAATCCACCCCAGAATACATATTAATATACATGACATTTAATTTAAACTTACATCATCATAATCTTGTTTGTATTTCAGTTTCACAAGTTTAAGTGGATTTTTTCAGACCACTGGAATATGCCTGTATAGACCTGATCACCTCCCAGCTCTTCCCCAGTGGCTCCGGCTGCTATTCGTATGACATCTTCGATCAATTGGAAGTTACCCATTATATCGACATGGGCCCCACTCTGCGTGCCACGGCCCTCGAGAAAGTTAGACGGAGGATTGTGATCGTACTCCCTAACGTAAGTCTTGATACCTGAAGGATTGAATCGGGTTTTGCCACGCCATCCTTTAGCACACATGAAACCCGCACTTAATGCTGGGACGGTCTCGTCACCTTCCACGGTATAAACTCCGTCCTTTAAACAGCCATCCTCGTTTTGATCCTTTGCTGACGTGTCAATCTGGAACGGAATGTAGCATTCGGCTGCTGGAGTGAGCTTATAAACGTATGCTCGTTCAGTAGGGATGCCGACTCCATACATTGAATATATCTCCATATCAGGAGCATTTGGTAACCTGAAACCAAACTTCTTAAACTCAAACTCAAACTCAAACCATAGACTGAATTTTAATGTCAAAGAACATAACAAAAATCTTACTTTGTCTCCAATGGGTTGGACCAGTATTTGTAATGTGCATATTTAGGGTCATCCAAATTGTCAGCAATCCCATAAGAAAAATGAGCACCGCCCCTTTCCATCATTTTTGGAGCAACAAACTCAAGCATATCCACAATTTCTCCAGCCGTAAAGACCTTGTACTCGGAAACAGCCTTGATACCACCAAATCCCATGTCATGGTATTCAGTCCACACATCACGACAGGTATTGTTTGCAACATTTTTACCTTTGACAGCACCCTAAACATCAACTTATTCAGTCATTGGTAGTGGCTCAATGATATATAGAAAGTAGCTTATTCAGTAAGCTGAATGAGAATGGATTAAAACAAATGGTTTACCCTGAACTCTATCCTCTGGATCTCTGATGAAGTTGCCTCTGCTAATTCTCTTCCAAATGATACCATCCTTCCGTAATTTGCCTGTGTTGATTCACATACTTGTTTACTTGCTGATTCATTTTCTTTCGTGCCCTGCTTTCTCTTACTCGGAGAATATCCTTCCTCAGGGGACCAGTCAAGACCACCCCAAATAGTGTCCCCACCTTTTGGTATCATGGACATAGTTGAATCCCAGGTACGACTCATTCTCATTAGGTGTTGCAACGTTTGAATTTGAAATAAATCCGAGTCCAACACACCTGGTGCAAGAGCCCTGCAATTTTTCAATTATGTAAATAGTCAGTTATGTTTAGAGAAATAGGATTTCACTTTGGGCCTCCTTGTAAGCAATTCAATGAGCTTAATGGGACTCAGCTTATTTAGTCAGCTATACATAACTGTTTGGTAGTGTTTTAATGATCTAGAACATGGCTTATTCTTGAGAGGAGCTTTATGCAGAACCAAACATGTCCCTCCCAATTACAAAACACAAACTTTCCATCTATGAAAACCGGAATATTTAGGTATATAACCTTAAATGAAATTTTAATTAAATCCATGACCTTCTCAAAAGTATAAAGCCATTTTTTCTTATATAGATCAGGAGGTCATGAATTTAATTAACAACTCATATCCTTAAATGACCAAAAATCCCTCCTAATCTATACAGACAGACTAATCCACACAGACAGCTTTATTCATACAGGACTTGATGGAAAACCAACCAAACAGCGCCTAAGTGCATGGTTACCTATACATTTTGGAATGTATGAATGGCTTTTTGTGTGTATGACTTAGAAACATTGTGATAAGAGCAAGGAACTTATCACATATGTCAGAAGAAGGGCAAAGAAGTAATTTCAGAAAAGGGGTTGTTGAGTGCGCCTGATGGTTGTTGGTGGAAAATTGTAAGTTGTTAGGGAGGAGCGTGTGAGGGAAGTATAAAAAGGGTTTTAGTGGACTGGAGTTAGGCATTCAGATTCATTTGTTACTTTTCTCGATTCTTGTAATTGAGTGGGAGAGGTCCAGTCTCTCGAATACTGGAAAATTCTTCAATAAAACAAAATTAGATTTCAATTCTTATCAAATTGGTATCAGAGCGAGGTCAAATTGCATCCAATCAATAGTTCATCATGACACGTTCAGTTCAATCGAGAATAGAGGAACACGATGTGGAAATTTCATCGATTAAAGAAAACATTCAAACAATAATGCAGCAGATGGAAGCGATGTTGAAAATGCAAGAGGAAACCCTAAGAAGCACAAATTCGACAGGAGAAGGTAGTGAATTCGGAGGTTCTGGTCCAAGAAATACGGCAGAGAAGGAAGATCAGGAATCCAATCGTTGTTTTTTTGCTATTCGAGGAAGGAAATTAGAGTTACCGGTGTTTGAAGGAAAGGATCCCGACAGCTGGATACTGAGAGCATAAAGGTATTTCACTTTAAATCGACTCACAAACAAAGAGAAGCTGGAGGTTTCGATTATTTCTTTCGAAGGAGATGTGTTGATGTGGTTTCAATAGGAAAATAAGAGGAGACCGATTTTGAATTGGGATGAATTAAAGAGACTGTTGATTCACCAATTTCGACCAACAGGAGGAGGATTTTTATGTGAACAATTTCTTGCTGTTAAACAAGAAGGTACAGTAGCTGATTACAGAAAACGATTTGTGTGTTTAGCAGCCCCATTAGATGGAATTGCGGAGGAAGTTTTTGTGAGTCAGTTCTTGAATGGGTTAAGTCCACATATTCGTGCAGAAGTTCGTTTATTAGCACCGGTGGGATTAGGAAAAGCGATGGAGTTGGCTCAAGCAGGGGAGGAGAAGAACAAGGTTATGGCTCATACAACCAGTTTCAGATCAAGTTGGGGAAGTAAAAGGGCAACTGAAGGGTCGGGGAATGATAAGAGCTCTGCCGAGACTCTAAATAAGAGCAATAATTTTGTGCCGAAAGTTACAGGGGAATTCAGAAAACTCTCGGATCAAGAATTACAACAACGAAGAAATCAAGGTTTGTTACAGATGCGATGAAAAATATTCCCCGGGTCACCGTTGTAAAAAGAAAGAAGTGAACGTGATTATAGTGCGGGAAATAAAAGGGTTTGTTACAGAGGAAGACGATGAGCAAAAACCCTTAACGGAATTAGCAGGTATCGAGACAGAAGAAAATGTGAATGTCTCTTTGAATTCTTTAGTCGGGATGTCAACACCAAAAACGATGAAGTTGGAAGGAGAGATAGGGGGACAAAAGGTGGTTGTCTTGATTGATAGTGGGGCTTCCGATAACTTTGTCGCAACGGGATTAGTGGAAAAACTTGGATTAACCACGAGAATCACGTGAGTGTATGATATATCGATGGGGGCAGGAAAATCAATTAAAGGCCAAGGCGTTTGTAAAGGTGTAAAACTGAAGTTACAAGGAATAGAAATAGTCGAAGAATTTTTGCCCATTAATTTGGGGAATTCAGATGTGATTCTCGGAATAAAGTGGCTAGCTACTTTGGGACCAACTTGGGTCAACTGGCAAACTCAAACTATGAAGTTCCAAAGGGGTGAGCAATCTTTCATGTTGCAAGGGGATACATCATTGGGAAGGTCCTTGGTATCATTGAAATCCATGATGAAAACACTAAAGAACGAGGACCAAGGGGTGTTGGTGGAGCTGGCAAATGTCGAGACAGGTTGTGGTGATGCAGAAACACCTGTTGAGCTGGCAAATGTCGAGACAGGTTGTGGTGATGCGGAAACACCTGTTGAGATAGCACATTTAGTGGAGGAATTTGGGGATGTCTTTCGTATGCCAGAGGGACTACCACCTAGCAGGGGAAGAGAACACGGGATCATTCTCAAACAGGGCATGGAGCTTGTTAATGTGTGACCGTATCGGTACCCGCCGTATCAAAAAGACGAGATTGAGAGGCTAATTCAAGAAATGTTGGCGGCTAGGGTGATTCAGTATAGTCAAAGTCCTTTCTCGAGCCCGATATTATTAGTCGAAAAAAAAGACGGAAGTTGGAGGTTTTGTATCGATTATCGGGCCTTGAACAGGAATATGGTTCCCGACAAATTCCCAATTCCAATCATAGAAGAGTTGTTAGATGAGTTACACGGAGCCGCGTATTTTTCGAAGTTGGATTTGAAGTCGGGATATCATCAGATTCGAATGAAACAAGAAGATGTTCACAAGACAGCTTTTAGAACTCATGAAGGTCACTACGAGTTCTTAGTTATGCCTTTCGGCTTAACCAACGCCCCAGCCACTTTTCGGGCCTTAATGAATGACATTTTCAGGCCTTTTCTATGGAAGTTCGTCCTTGTATTTTTTGACAATATTTTGGTGTACAGCAAAGATATTCAGAAGCATGCAATTTGAGAATGGTGTTCGAGGTATTATCTCAAAACAGCTTATATGCCAACAGAAAGAAGTGCGAGTTCGGGCAAACTAAGTTGATTTATCTCGGTCATGTGGTGTCCAAGGAAGGGGTGTCGATGGATATCTCTAAGGTGGAAGCCATGCTCAAATGGCCCACTCCTAATTCAGTAACTCAGCTCCGAGGGTTCCTGGGGTTAACTGGATATTACAGAAAATTTATAAAAGGTTATGGTCAGATCGCTCATCCATTGACGGATCTCTTAAAGAAGCAAGGGTTTAAGTGGAATGATGAGGCGACTGTGTCTTTTGAGAAACTAAAGAAGTCGATGATCATAGCACCAGTTTTGCGGTTACCAGATTTTACAAAGCAATTTGTGATCGAAACAGATGTTTGTGGTCAAGGGGTGGGGCGGTACTAAAGCAAGAAGAGCAACCCATTGCGTACTACAGCCAAGTTTTGGGTCAGATTGCAAGGCAGAAACACATTTATGAAAAGGAGTTGATGGCCATTGTATTGGCGGTGACTAAATGGAGGCCTCACATAATTGGAAGGAAGTTTAAAGTTAGGACCGACCAACAAAGTTTAAAGTTCCTTTTAGAACAACGTTTGGTGGAATCTCAGTATCAAAAGTGGTTGATCAAATTGTTGGGCTACGAATTTGATATCTTGTACAAGGTAGGTAAAACTAATATGGCAGCAGATGCGCTCATGTAGAGTTGTCAGCTGTTGGTGGACCTCAGTGGAGGCAATGGGAATGCATTAAAGAAGAGACATTGAAGGATGAAATTTTTAGTAAAATAGTGGCAGATGTGCGAAACCAAGCAGACATGCATAAGGGCTTTGAAGTGAGGCACGATCTTTTGTGGTATAAAGACACATTGGTGCTCTCTAAATCATCCAAACTAATCCCAAGTATTTTGGAGGAGTTTCATGCATCACCAATGGGGGGACATTCTGGAGAAGAGAGGGCGTATCAACGATTATTGGGGGAGCTATTTTGGATAGGGATGAAAGGGGGATGTCAAAAAACGGATAAGGAACTGTGAAGTTTGTCAAAGAAACAAAAATTTAAGTGGAACACCAGCCGGACTGTTGCAACCAATTCCCTTACCCCTGTTGGTATGGGTAAAAGTGACGATGGATTTCATTGATGGTCTTCCAAAGTCCACTTTATACCGGTTGAGCAAATATGCCCACTTTATACCTTTAAAGCATCCTTACACAGCAGCAACAACAACAGTGGCTGAAGTATTCGTAAAGGAGATCGTGAAGTTACATGGTATTCCGGAGTCGATCATTACAGACCGAGATAAGGTGTTCCTCAGTAGTTTTTGGAAGGAAATATTCAAGTTACAAGGAACCAAGCTTAAGTTTACTACAACATATCATCCACAATCCGATGGTCAGACGGAAGTAGTGAACCGCAGCATTGAACAATACTTACGATGCTTTACATCGGATAAACCACGGCAGTGGAAAAGGTGGTTGGCATGGGCTGAATACTGGTACAACACTTTGTACCATAGTTCCATCTGTTGCTCACCTTTTAAGGCGTTGTATGGACGTGATGCTCCTACTATTTTACGGGTTAAAGAAGAATCTACGGTGTTGCCAGCAGTAGAACAAATGTTAAAAGAGCGAGATGATGCATTGGATGTGTTGAGGTTGTTTTTGATGCAAGCTCAGCACAAGATGAAATTACAAGCAGACGGGCATCAAAAGGAAGTTTCATTCGAGGAAGGAGACATGGTCTTCTTAAAGCTTCGACCATATAGACAGAGATCATTAAGAGGCACTAATAATCAGAAATTGTCGGCAAGGTTTTACGGTCCTTTCAAAATAATAGGCCGTGTGGGAAGCGTAGCTTATCGCTTGGAATTGCCAGCAACTACTCGTTTACATCCAGTGTTCCATGTGTCACAACTAAGAAGGGCAGTGGGGCCATGTGCATCATCCACCATAGTGCCAACTCAGTTAACAAAAGACATGGAGTTATTGGTTGAACCGGAAGAAGTGTTACAAGTACGGAAGACCAAAACAGGTGTTCTAGAGGTGTTGATTAAATGGAGAAATTTGCCGGTTTTTGAGGCTTCATGGGAAGAGTCAACGGTGATACAAAAGCAGTTTCCAGAGTTTCATCTTGAGGACAAGATGAATGAATTTCCGGGGGGTATTGATAAGAGCAAGGAACTTATCACATATGTCAGAAGGAGGGCAAAGAAGTAATTTCAGAAAAGGGGTTGTTGAGTGCGCCTGATGGTTGTTGGTGGTAAATTGTAAGTTGTTAGGGAGGAGCGTGTCAGGGAAGTATAAAAAGGGTTTTAGTGGACTGGAGTTAGGCATTCAGATTCATTTGTTACTTTTCTCGATTCTTGTAATTGAGTGGGAGAGGTCCAGTCTCTCAAATACCGGAAAATTCTTCAATAAAACACAATTAGATTTCAATTTGATTTCAATTCTTATCACGTTGTTTAAATAGTAAACATATGCTCGTTCACATGCTTTTCTAACCGATGTTAATGTCCAATTACAACACCATACATGCATACTGAAATTAAAAGTATAAACCAACCTGGCAGATGCAATATCCTTGGCTTCGGCTGAGAAAAGCCCAGCTATGGCTTTTGGGACACCTAAAAACGGTCCACCAATATTAATCACTGCCTTTATGTGCTTAGCGCACCAATCTGATCCACCTCCACCACCCATTGGAGCTGGTGCTTCCACCCATTTCATGAAATGCAAAAAGTAGATAACACCCATTGAATGTGGAATGACAACAGCTTTTTTCCCACCATTTGTAGCAACCATCAGTTCTATATTGCTCTTTATTCTGCTTAATGTTTGGTCTCTTACCTGCACAAGCACAACATAAAAATGACATCTTAATAATTATGGGTAACTTAAGGCAACAACAATTAGCATGAGAGTAAGTAACATCATTTACCCTATATGGCTGGCTAAATACAAGGTTGCTAGTAACAGTTAAACATATATATACCTCTGTGTTTTGAAACGAAAGTCTCCAGTCATATGAAGCCATATACATATTTTTCTCTTCATACCCAACACGAGCCAAGTTAGCAATCAAAACGGCCCATACGAAATATCCTGGAGCAAAGTAATCTGCAGCTACAAGTCCACTGACAGGTCTGACCCTTATACCAGGAGGATCCATTCCAGTTTTGTTATCTAGCGACATATGTTGTACCCAGCATGAAGGCCTGCAAGACATCCACAACCACTTATATATATATATCACGTCATCATACAAACATGTAAAGTTCCCATGTGATGTGACATATATTCAGCCATTCCAACTAGAAAACAAAGAGGGTAAATAAATAATGTGTGTGACCATATATGACAACCGGATAAAAAAAATCCACAAGATAATGGTTCTGAAAAACACATGATAGCAATTCGGTATGGCAACTTTAGAAGTCAAGTGCTTAGAACAGCATCTGCAGATTCGAGTGTAATCATTAAAGGGAATTTCATGAAATGGCCTTGATTGCACATGAAATGGTAATTTTTGACAGCCAAATGTAATATATACAGTACCCAACCCACAACATAACACAAATATCGTCGTCAATCCATGATTTGTTTTATTGATGAGGAACTGGTTATGCCTAGGGTTCATGTTCAAGTGTCAATATGGGAGTTTGCATCTTTGGGTATCAAAGCATGGCTTTTCTGTTGGTATCAAGAATGTTCCCATGTCTGTATATCAAATTAATCAAAAACCTTATTCCTTAGATTACCAACCAAACTTCCAATTTGCCTCTCAAATGAAGACAAATAAATATATCAAAAAAGCTTAAGAGCGTAACTGGACCACCTTCAATCTTGTTTACAAGAAACTCTGCTTGCATAATCCCACTTCAGTTCCATTTAGTAATTAATGCAGTAGAATTGTTACTCCCAAATGATACAAATAATTGAAAATAAAACCACCATCATGCAAGCTACCTTTCCATTTTTGGATGGAATAACTTAAAACTAGGACTAACCTTTACCAGCGGAGTATTGCATTTTAACATTGTATAGAAAGCACACATATAAACATAATCTTGAGTGGCTTTAAAAGTTGAAAACAAATTGCTCATAATAAACTAAGAAGAAAGCCAATAAATAAAAGCGTACAATAACACCATCTATGTTATATAATACAGTCCAGAAAGAAATCTGCATACTTATATTTTGGAAAAACACTTGTTCTGGATGAAACAAGACTTTTCAAAAGTATGTATTCAGACACAGTAAACAGTTTTCAAATAATCTCCAACTATGTATTCAAATATATCTTTAAAAAGGCAAGATAAAGCATGATGGCACTTAAACCTTTTCCATGTAGGCATTTTAAGAAGAAGAAATTAAAGACCATCTAATGGTTTGGGGTTTATTTTCAACAGTGTAAAAGGGACCACAAAAGATGTACAACTACAAGCACAGGGGTAAATGATCATAAAGTGTCTAATTTTCATAATAGATCACAGAACAATTTTAATTCTGCTTTGCCTTTTTGAGCATTTTCGTAAGTTACAAAAATTACATCTCCAGCAATCAATCAAATAATTTGGATGATGAAGACAACCGTAGACTCCTTTCCGTTTCAAACTGTCTATTGTATAAATGGCACTTTTGGTATACCTAAATATAATTGCCTTTGAGTTCTCAAATCAAATAGCAACAAAAACAATGATCAAGTAATTAAATACCTCTTATAGACTTCCCCAAACGTTCCACCCCAAAGCCTCTTCCTGAACAATCCATGCATACACTGATGCCCCTCCCACAGCTCAAGTCCGCCGGTAACAATCCCCGGCACAAACACCACCGGATGTTTCACCTTCAAACCTTCTTTCAAACATTTAACACCGGGAGGATCCGGTAAAGGTCCAGTGATCGCCTGCGTCACATATTGGGGGAAAGACGACGGCATCGCATTGTATAGAAACAACAATACCCACCACACCGAGCATACGCATCCCACAAACCAGCAACAGTTATCAATACACGAATAATTTTTGCTCTTATTCTTTTTCGCTGACCTTTTGGATGCTTTTTCTTCCTTATCATCATCTTCGTCTAGCTGACGCTGCTCTACTTCATCCTCTGGTTGCTTCCTTCGCCGAATTATTGCCATTATTACTTCAATCAGCAACTAGAGAATGAAACTGATGGAGTACGCAACCGCGGTTTGGTAGTCCGGCCGTCGGTAAGGATGATGCTTGCGGCGGAGACATGGCTGAGAAAATGTGTGGAGGATTTAGTAGGATTGGGTGTCGTGGGTCCGGCATGGGTTTATTTTAATATTTTATCCCTCCAAAATAACTATTTATCTTGCACGATTTCAATAAAAATGAGTATAGATATAAATATGAGAGAAAAAAAATGAATAAATATGAAATCACTTATTCAAGTTCTATATTTAAACTTTTGTAACTATACAAAATAAACATCTTATTTTAAATCTAAAAATAGTTATGATAATTATTAAATCAAATAGTTGTTTGGTCTACTGGTTATATTTACAAACAAGTCAAACGATTGTTTTTACTTGGTCAGACTTGGCGTATGATTTATAGTTGGGCCTTTTACGATTTTATGGGATGGATCATATTCCATTTACTAGCCCAAATGATTTTAAATTTTATACAATTAAAAGATGTATACGTGGAATTTAAATATTTTATTAACATTAACTTTAAAATTCTTAAATTCTTTTGAGATATCAAATTTCTATAGTTATGAACTTATAAATCGGCATCCATTATTTTTACAAAATTCAAGTATAGTCATAATTTAAAAAGAACAAAGTAGCACGTTTGTAACTCTTAAAACTCATTTGATTTGACGATATTTTTTTGTGTGTGGAAAGATTTGAAATATTTGGTGTGTTTGGTTTGTAGGATTTGAAATAAAATGAATTTCATTATTAAATTGATTTTTACAAAACAATATTTTAAACATTTGTAACTCTTAAAAATTTAAACAATAATCACTCTTTATAATATAGTATATATATATATAGATAATAGTGTAAAATGAAAAATTAAGATGTTAAATTAAGTTTAAAAAAACTCGATACGTATTTATCATTTTTAATATTATTATTAAATCCAAAAATATCGATATTGGGTTTGAAGAAACGACTATAACCGTGTAATTTATAAAAAATAATGCGTTTTTTTAATATTTTAGTTAATATACTATTATATATGTTATTATGAAAAGTATGTTAAATGAAAATAAAAAAATGAAAAAGGAAGGCAAATTTAACTACTATAACCATTTTTTTAAAGGTTATTACCCAAATGACCATTTTCTTTCTGTTTTTACCAAAATGACCATTTTCTTTCTGTTTTTACCAAAATGACCAAAACTTACTCGAAATACATAAATGATCGAATAGGTTTGCATTTTGTATAAAGATTACAAAATTTGACGGAGATTCATATGAAACCTCCGCCAAATTTGATGGAGGTTCCCAAAACGGTGTCGTTTTGGGGCTAAATCTTTTTTCCAGCCGAGAAAACCCAACCTCCGTCAAATTGGTATATTAAACCTCCGCCAAATTTTATGGACGTTTCCAAATTGTTATTTACAATTTATATTTTTGTTACTCTTATAGTTAGTTAATAAATTATTGTATGTCCTTTTTAATTTTTCATTTTACACCCTTATCATATTAACATATATAATCGTATATCAATTAAAATACATTTAAGAAATACATTTTTTATTTTAACAAGTTACACCATGAAGATCGTCACGTCAATACCTTCGAAATGAGACCGACATTGAATATTTTTCGATTTAATTATATACTTTTAAAACCAATTATCCTCTTGATCAGTGAATATGAATATTTTTCACAAAATTCGGAATATTAATTAAAATATAATGCTATTATTTTTTGACGACAAAGTATAATATTATGGATATATAAATAAATAAGATATATATTATAGTGAATTTGTTCTTGTCATTTCTATAATAAAAACCATATAAATTAATATCCATGTAAAATAACACATAATGCATCGGTTTTTAAGGTTATTACAATATATACTATAATTAACCCATTTTTGAATCAATGATATATACACAGTGCGGAGGGGACTACAGAAAGAAAATACAGAAATCTTTCAAGCATAATTTCATGTTCTCTTTCTCCAAGACTTTTCATGAGTAAGTTTTTCAGCCTCAATATAATATTTTAATAGTCGAAAAAGACAATCAACTTACAAAAAGCAATAGCATTCTATATATTTTAATTAATATTCCCAAGTTTGTGAAAAATATTCATATTCACCGATCAAGAGGATAATTGACTTTAAAAGTATATAATTAAATCAATAATATTCAATATCGGTCTCATTTCGAAGGTATTGACGTGACGATCTTCATGGTGTTACTTGTTAAAATAAAAACGTATTTTTTAAACGTATTTTAATTGATATACGATTATATATGTTAATGTGGTAAGGGTGTAAAACGAAAAATTAAAAATGAATTGACGTAAAGTAATTTATTAACTAACTCTAGGGGTAAAAAATATAAATTGTAAATAACAATTTGGAACCTCCATCAAATTTGGCGGAGGTTTGCTATATCAATTTGACGGAGGTTTGGGTTTTCTCGGCTACAAAAAGGATTTAGCCCCAAAACGACACCGTTTTGGGAACCTCCATCAAATTTGGCGGAGATTTTATATGAATCTCCATCAATTTTTGTAATCTTTATACAAAATGCAAACCTATTCGATCATTTATGTATTTCGAGTAAGTTTTAGTCATTTTGGTAAAATCAGAGAAAAAATGATCATTTGGGTAATAATTAAATTCCCAAAATGAAGGGCTATAAAATAAATTATAACAAATTATAAGGGTGTAAAGTATAATTTAAAAATAAAAATTAATTATCTGAATCGTTGAAGTTGTAAAACTTCAAAATTTGTACATAAAAATCAAAACAATAACCGTTTAAGCCTCTTCGTAATATAGTATGGATAGTATAGATATAGATAGATAAGAGTGTAAAATGAAAAACTAAAAACAAAAAATTTTAAGTTAAAAATAACTTAGTACGTGTTCATCATTTTTAATGTTGTTATTAAATCAAAAAATAATTGATATGGTGTTCATTTTGAAGTTATTGAAGAAGAAGATTATAATCGTCTAGTTTATAAAAAAGAAAACGTTTTTTCTTTAATATGTTTTAGTTAATATTGATTATGTATGTTGATATGAAAATAATGTTAAATGAAAAATGAAAAAGCAAAAGTTATAAAAGTTAATTAAATAAATATAATGTATACACTGTAAGTTTTAAAAATAATTCACTGCATATTTATGTTATTTGATAACATGATTAAGCAAAAAAAATATTCAATATTGGGATCAATTCAAATGTATTAACAAGAAGATTATAATGGTCTAATTTGTAAAAAAACATAACTTTTTAATGTAATTTGGTTTACATGCGATTATTTATTTTAATATGATAGGATATAAAATGAAAAATAAAATAGCGAGGGATATGAATAAAATTTAAAAAGTAATTATAGTATAGTTAAGGGTGTAAAATGAAAATATACAAAAATTAAATAAATAACTATATGGCATAAAATGTTTTTTGTTTAAATAACTTGTTACGTATACATGTATATAATAATATGACTAAATCGAAAAATATTCAATATTGGACTCATTTTGAAGGTATTGAAGAAACGATTATAATGGTGATGACCCCTCAATTTTTTCTTAGATTATATATCTTGTATTTTAGGTTCTTTAAAGAAGTCTATCATTGCTCAACAAGTTCAGCGAATCGAATACTAGCTGATACAAATGAAACATATCAACATTGTGGAAATGAAGATATGCTAACCAATTTACATCCAGACTTAAAGTTGAATCCGAAGCATAAGGTCACCGAATTTCCTAGACCAGAATCGGCTACTAAGCATTCGCCGACACATGGTACTAGTCGATCTACCCTTTGAGATATTCAGCTAGTTGCCTTACATGGTTAATTCGGATGACATTTATGAAGATATTCATTTTGTCACAATAAATACAAGAACGTGTACATCAAGCCTTAATCTCCTTAAATCTCAGAAAAAGGGCAATTTGTCTTATTACAAAAAGATTTGATGTGACAACTGAAGACATGGAGAAAAAATGAACAGTGACGTCTTCTTTTGTACTATGAGGAAAGACACTAGCCTTTTCTAATAGTAAAAAGGAGAAGAGGAGCATGTTATCTTTCTGTTTACCAAGTGATTTCTAAATGTTTTAGATTGTTAGAATAGATTTCATCTGTTCTTTCCGCAACAATCTGTTTTCTAAGTGTAAATTCTTGATATTTAATATTAAAGAATTTAAAAAGTGAAAAACTTTGTGTATTTGTATTCAATCCCCCTTCTACAAATCCTTTATTTAAATTGTCATTATCTTGTTAGGGACCAACAATATTTCTCATCACAACTTCTCTTTTCATCGGAATCCAACTCATCAGAAATAATAACATCTATATATTTATATAAAGTGTGAATGTATATGAACTTATCAGAAAAAATAAAAATAAAATTTTAATCAGATAAACTAACGTTGTTTCTTGTTGAATTATTGAATATGTATCTTTAATTAAATATTTGTAAAAGATGGAGGAGAAAATTGTGAACTCTAAATTGTAAAAAAAACACCTAAATTATATAAAAAAAATAAAGCATAATCTATACTATATTATAAAGCATTTGACAAAAACTCTTAAAAACATATTATTATGTAACAGGTACAATTGATTAGAGCATAATTACTTAAATTCAAGAATACAAGTTATACATGCATTGGTACAACTTATTAAAGCTACATGTTTGAATTTGTGTAACTAACTATACAACTAACTATACATATAAACATCTAATTATGAATATAAAAAATCTAACATATAATTATGATAATCATTCAACTCTAACAAAATACTTAATTATTATATTTATAAAAAAATTATATTATTAAACTAAAATATATTATTTCATTATTAAACTTAGATTATAATTAAAAAAATTGAATTAAAGAAAATACACAAAAAATAAAATATCTATTTTTTCAAAACTAATAAAATCGTATTATAATATCGTTAGAGACAAAAAAAACATTAAAATTAAGATGAATCTCGCTGCATTGCGCGAGTACCCTTCTAGTCTATTGAAATAGATTTAGAAAAACAAACATAACGAAATATTTTATTTAAATAACCAATCATTTTAAGTTTCTTGATAAATGATTGAATATGTTTTTTTTAACTAAATATTTGTAATAGATTGCAACCTCAAATGATAAACAAATAAAAAAGATTGGTCAGTAATCCTAAACTAAAAAACGGAAAACTAAATTAATAAAAGAACTCTCAAATTAGAGTTAAGAAACTCTTACATTAGATTTAGAAAAATGTATATACAAAAATCAATGAGAAATGAGAGAATCGAAAACAGGTTTTTGTTAACGAGTAGTTATCACGTCCAGGTTTTCATGTGATTTATATCTTAATTGTTATTTATAAGAGATGCTAAAAAGTTATCGGAGGCCCTATACGACCTCATCTTTATTGCACCTCAGGGTTGCCTCTATAAATCAGTACATATATTTCAAAGACAAACCATTAAATATTATAAATTATGTAAGTCAAACTTAATAATATATTTTTTATAATAAATATTTGATTTTATAAACATCTTGACTATTTTTCTATTTTAAACAATAATTATAAAGAGTAAATTATATAATATTTGATCATGAAAATTAATTGTAATCATCTTTCTTATAAGAAAAAAAGAAAGAGAAAAAGGGTTGACTGTAATTTTGTTTGATGAAGGGGTTGGCTTTTATTTATTACCATCATGTGGTTGCAGGGAATGTAAATGTACTAATCTATCTGTCAAACAAAACTCCCCCACCCCCTTATTTATTATTCTACTCAATAATTACCCCCATTTTCCTCAAACTCAAATAGAACACATTTCACAATAGAGAGAGAGAGATTATTTTAGAATTTTTAAAAAAGGGAATTGTGGATTTGATCCATACCATTTGATAGTTTTTTTGGTTAGGGTTTTTATATTATATTTATTGTGGATTTGATCTTTATGGTAATCAATTTATTTTATTCACGGTCTTTTTAACTAATGCTTTCGTTAAATCAGGAGCCATTTTGGTCTTTTGCTTATTTTTTGTTATTTTTTTTTATAAAAAAGTAAAAACAATATTTATACACACATATATATATGTATATATATATATATATATTACGATATTAAAAATTCAAAAAATAATTAAACTAAGATATTATTGTAGATTTGATTTGTTTAATTTAAAAAAAATTAATTATATCAAATACGATTTAATTTTATGGTTTTAGTATTTTTTATATCTATTTCGATATGAAAATTTTGTTGAAGTTTAAATCGTCTTTAACATAATTATTTTTTAAATTTAAATAAATCAATCTTAAAATCATATCTTATTTTATTCGCTATAAAAAAATAAATATGGTTTTATGATTTGATTTGTTTAATTTAAGGATTTAATTGCATTAAAACATGTTTAAAATAATTAAATTTTTAAAAAGTTAATATAATTAAATTTTTTAAAATTTTAAATAAATCAAATCTATAATAATATTCTATTTTATTTATTTTTAATTTTTAAAAATTACCCTTGATTTAACGAAGTTAACGGAAGCGTTAGTCGGAGGGACCATGACCAAAACAAATTGAATATCACAAAGACTAAATCAACAATAAACATAGTATAAGAACTTTAGTCAAATAAACTATCAAACCACAAGTACCAAATCCACAATTCACTCTTTTTTTGTAACACCCCGACTTACCACGACACAATATTGTCCGCTTTGTCCTCCCGCAGAGGTGTGCGCACGGATTTGTTTATGGCGACCTGGCGAGGACTTCACAGGGGGTCACCCATTCTGGTACTACTCCCACCCAAGCACGCTTAACCACAGAGTTCCAAGAACCTGCCTTGCGTGTGGCCCCAAAATGCGTTGTGTTTAGGAAGACCAAAGTTTATTTATGAACCCAACATCACTCCTGTCTACGGCCGATATGGGATCCGCCTAAGGTGTTACATTTTTAAAATAACTACACTAGTTATCATCTAAAGTAGATAGAAAAAAACAGATTTAGAGAAATCTTTAAAATTTTAAAGAAAAATAAATATATATCACGATATCTTCACACGTGTATGCTATATTTTTATTTGTTAGAGATGCTCTGACTGAATTATATTTCTTGTACATGTGTTTGGTTTTTCAAAGGCTTCTTTTAAAAGGTAGATATTTTTATTAAGAGGCTAAAGAGCCAACAAATTGGGTCAATATTATTTAACTTATTTGGAGGATTAGACAAAGACGAATTCCATGTCGAACGATCCTCGACAAAATGGGGATGGATATTCCTTCCATGTTATGCCCAATATGTTCAAAAACGAAAAAAAGAGATTGGATGAGCTATTCTTCGAATTCCAGTGCAGGAGTTACGAATGGATAGAGAGAAAACGCGGGGGCAGAAGGATCGTGTAGAATGTGTGGTTGACCAATCCAGGGAGCTCTCTGTGATCGAGATGGCGTGCAAATGGTTGTTTGGTTCGGATTTGTTTATATCCTGTTTTCTTATTATTTTATGTTCCCGGTTTACTACAAAGCTATTGTGTTGTATAGAGGAGGTCGTGTTGTGGGTTATGGTTTGCTCCTTGCAAACCTTAGTCACATGATTGCATTTTTGGTTGTCTTAATGAGATGCTTGCCTTTACAAAAATACTTAAAAATCTCTCAAAATCAATCAAAAAACTTAAAAAAATCATCCGAAATGATGGAATTCAACTAAAAATACATTAGACAACTATATGAGCCTTTTATATACCTTAAAATGCACCTATTCTACAAAAAATCTTGATCCGTGCTAAAAAAACAAAATATATTCTCCATAATAAACGATTTTGTTGAGTAATATACTTTGTATAAGGTGTACATTAAATACAATCTTAATTATTGACTTGTAAAGTGAATTAAATAACATAATGATTTAAATTGATCACTTTTGATAATTAAAAAAACCCAGCTAGTGAATGTTCGAATGGTGAACAATTCAATATCAAGTCTTTAACGAAGCTAGTGCGGTTGTATTTGTTTAGTCATTCAGATAGTGATTGGCGTTATTTAGCTATGCATTACACACCTAATGTGTATGGGTACATGAAATTTCTTCCACTTTCCAATCCCAAAAGGAACGGAAATTTTATGGCCTTTTCAAGTCAATAATAAGGGTTGAGAAAAGTTTTAGGCCTTGTTTGTTTTTTCATTTTAAGCTCTTAATCACCACTTATGTCTGATTCGTTTAGACGTTTCATAACCATTTTAGAACTGAATTCAGACTTTAGACTTCAGCACCTCTTAAAAACAAACGCCACCTTACTTTTCTCCTATTAAGAAGAGCGGCTTAGAAAGATAAAGGAGCACAAAAAGGAACGAAAATTTCATAATCATAACAAACGTGTGGCATTTTTGTGTGGATGATCATATTTATGTAATATCTAGTAGTTTTTTATCGACCAGACTTGAACAATTTCCTTTTTGTATACATGGGAACATTTTATTCTTTGCTGAACTTTTTTAAAGAGTAACTTAAAATTCTACATATTCTCACATAATCATAGAGTTGGGTTAACAACATATTTTCGTAAGATCAACGAAAATATAAAATAATATTGAAACTTTACAACAATTTATTTTGAAAGTATGAAAAAGATAAACCTTCGTAATTTTTGAAGGTGAAGGTTCAACGTTGTTTATATAATCTTATAGTTGATAATTACTTTTTGAGTAAAGTTCACTTTTGGTCCCTGTGTGATGTCGATTTCAACACTTTTCGTCCCTAAAGTTTATTTTCTCAAATTTAACCCTCACGTACGACACTTTCCCCCAAATTCAGTCCCTCGCCCTAACGGCTGTTAACTTTTTCTGTTAAATGAGGGGTATTTTAGTCATTTTACTTTTTTTCTTAATTTTCTATTAAAAATTGTATTTTGTAACCCACAGGGACCAAGAATGTAATTACTCTTTTTTTTGAAGAAAAACATTAATATCCATATCTGCACACACACACACACACACACACATATATATATATATATATATATATATTTGAACCTGTTACGTAACCAGCCACCACCATCGCCGTCACCACCACCACCACCTCCATCACCATCACCACCACCATCACCACCTAAATCAAACCCATATTAAAAACCCTAAATCTAACCTAACTTAAAAGAGAAGAGAGAGAGATGTCTGATAAAGATAGAGATCGAGAGAAGAGAACCCTGAATATTCAGGGTCGGGAGAAAACGACCTCGCCGCAGATCAGGGGCCGGAGAAAACGACCTTGCCGGAGAAGAAGACGTTGCCGGAGAAGAATATTTGTGTTGGTGTTTGGGGTCGATTTCTTGATTCCAAACCTTGTTTGGGTTTCGTTTTCTTCCCTTAATCCTTCCTATAGCTTCAATTTATTTGTTTAATCCAATTTTAGGCTTCGATTTTGGGTTTTCCCGAAAAATCGTGATTTTGGGTTTTGTATTGCGACTTTCAGATCTGCAGGTTTTGAGGCTCTTTTGGCTCAATCTTAAGGCTCTGTGGTGGTTGATTTCACTCCCTTTACAGGCCTAGAGCTTCATTTTGATCTGTATTTGAGGTTTGGGTTGCCAATTTTGAGTTTTTGGATCCAAAAGTCAAGTTTTCTGAAAAGTTTCTCAGATCTCTTTCCTCTTTTAATCTAGGTTTGATTTAGGGTTTTTAATCTAGGTGGTGGTGATGGTGGTGGTGATGGAGGTGATGGTGGTGGTGATGATGGTGGTGGCGGTGGTGGTGGTGGTGATGGTTGTGGTGGTGGCGATGGTGGTGGTGGTGCTGGCGGTGGTGGCAGTGGTGGCGGTGCTGACGGTGGCGGTGGCAGGGATGGTGGTGGTGGTGGCGGCATGTGTATGTATATATATATATATATATATATATGTTCTAGCTAATTACATAACAGGTCCCCGAGGTTTGATTTTTTTTGTAAAAATGTGAAAATTAAGAAAAAAAGTAAAATGACTAAAATACCCCTCATTTAAGAGAAAAAGTTAACAGCCGTTAGGGAGAGGGACTGAATTTGGGGGAAAGTGTCATACGTGAGGGTTAAATTTGAAAAAATAAACTTTAGGGACGAAAAGTGTTGAAATCGACATCATATAGGGACCAAAAGTGAACTTTACTCTTACTTTTTAATAAGAAAAAATAAAATGAAAAAAAGAAAGTACGTAGGTACGATTGATTTAGTATGTTTTTAATGTTATTTATTTAATATGAAGAAATATATGAAATGGAAAAGCAAGGGAGGGAGAGTGGTAGTAGAGAGTAGAGCACCACTCGACTCGACGTTACACCGCCGCTGTTGGAACCGATCGCCGTCGCCTCGGACTCCGGTATCACATTATATATATATACATATATAATAGGGTGGCGCAAATCACATGACCGCCTCCTTCTCTCTCTCTCTCTCTCTCTATATCTCTCTCTTCCCATTTTTTGAGCAGAGAAATTAATGCACCACCAAATCCCTCTGTTTCTGTGCATAGATGCTCAACTGGTGAAGTGGAGTGGACAATCTTCTTCATTTTTTGCTTAGCTATTCGGCCACAGATTCGGGGTTTCAGCAACTTTACACCATTCTTTGCTTACTTCTTCATCAATCTCCTCCGCCATTAACGTTTCTATAACGGTCTGTTTACTACGCCAAAACCACGTTTCATTCAAATCTATGTTTAGTTTTTCTCTTCTGTTTGATGGAAACGATTGCAACTGTGTTCGATTTGGAATTTTAAGTTCGTTTACTGCCTTCAAATTGGATTGGATTGGATTGAATTGAATCCAAATCTGTTTTGAAGACGAGAGTTGGGATCGGGAAATAGAAATCGAATATGTTGACTTGTATTGCCTGTTCGAAGCAGCTCAACGGTGGATCTCTTCGCGAACAGGAAGAAGATGACACCGCCGCTACACCTCGCACCAAGCAAGCCATTAAGGCTCTCACATCTCAGGTAAAACTGTCATTTTATCAACAAATCGTCTTGGTTGATCGTTTGATTCAACTTTTTTCTCAATACGTCTACTATCGATGACTTTTTTCAGATCAAGGATATGGCGATTAAGGCATCTGGAGCATACAAAAACTGCAAGCCTTGCTCCGGATCGTCAAATCACAACCCGACGAATGGAGGTTACGCGGACTCTGAAGCAGGCTCAGGGTCTGATAGATTTCACTGTGGGTACCAGAGAACTTGCAATTCTACACCTAGGGTTTGGGGCAAAGAAATGGAGGCTAGGTTGAAGGGGCTTTCGAGTGGTGGGAGCACTCCAGCCTCCTACAGTGATCGAATTGAATCGGTTAAGTTCATGGAAGAAGACGAGCTTAAAGAATGGGTTGCTCAGGTCGAACCAGGGGTTCTCATCACTTTTCATTCATTACCTCAAGGAGGCAATGATCTTAAACGTATTCGATTCAGGTATGTGTTCTTATTTGATCCAGACTGGAATTGTAGTTCAAACTTTTTGATCTGTTTTATTTTGTTGTAGTAATGCTTGTTTGTTGTTGTTGTTGGTATCAATTACTTCCAAATTGAAGTCAAATTACAACTCCCATGTGAATTGGACACTAGGTTGCATAATGTCTGAAATTATGGAAGTGGCCCCCAGTTGGGGTGTGGGTTAACATCAGCAATACCACTTAGTTCTTTTCACATACAAATGAAACTAAATTATAATGCAGACAAATACTTAAACATGGTAAAGGGAAGATACAGTCATAAACCTTCATGTTGTCATGTCTTGTGGGTCCATTACATTATTTTGTTAGACCTTAGAGTTTTGTTGGTTTCAGCTATCTAACATTTGCATTCAAGTGTTTCATTTATATGCTTATATGCCTTGTCAAAAAATAAAGATGTGATCCTGGGTCAATTGCTAATGAAACCCGAATTTAGGATGCAAGAAGTAGTAAAAGTTGTCATGTCTTTTCAGTCTGGTATCCTTCTCTAAGATCATATGATTTGTTCATAAAAGTCATCAGAGATTTTCATTTCAGAGTCTCTTTTATTTGCCTATATGTTGTGTGAAGTAGCAGCAGAGCCAGAAAATCCATAAAAAAGGGAGTGAAATTTACAGAACTAATCTAACCTTTTTCTTGGGGGTGAAAATCTATTAATTTATGATTTTATAGTGAAAACTTTAAACTTATCAGTTAACTACAGAAATTAAATTGGAAAGGGGGGGGGGACTACATCTCTAACCCTTTCAGTCTCGGTCATTGGCGGGAAAATAAAGATATGATCGTGGGACCATTAATTTGATGTGTGGGAAATGTAGATATGATCCACACAATTAACATATTAACAAATAAGGAAAATGAGAGAAATCAAGGGAACCTAGACTTATCGGGGAATTAGAATTTTTCCTAATGTTGTGTTATTACATCATGTTGGCTAAATGGCAAACTCAGTTACTCACTAATCCTGGTTGAAGCTGGCCGACCTTTAGAATATTATCTTATCTGGAATTGTTGTTATTCCTCGGATTGTACATACTATAATGATTGGAGAACAAATACGATTTGTTTGGTGCTGTTGGGATCACATAGTGAGCCCCTTTTTTATCCTAAAGGGTGTTCCCACATTGGAATATGTAGGATGGCTCAGCTGCAGCAATACCACCTTTTTAAAGCATATGTATAGTAGTAGGACATCACTATGCATATGAAGTTCATGTTAGAGAGCCAAATTGTCTTTTGTGTGTGTGTATATATATATATATATATGTGGTGCTACCTGCTAATGCTATGCACCCGGTCATTGTTGGACAGCGATTGTGACTCTTTATGCTGGTGATGAACTGAGGGGACCCCTCCATACCTGCAATTCAGCATAATTGGTTTTTATGTGGCCCACAATAATGCAATGGGGCAATTCCAATTTTTTAGATCAGAGCTAGTGTTGTCTTCAACTTCCACTAAGAAATAATATAGAGCTAATGTGAACTGTTGTAGTTGAAAACCTAAAAGGACCATCACGTATTTTGAACTTTAAGATGGTATTTTGGAAGTGGGGTTTTGGGGGAGGGGGGGGTTCACGTTAAAATACTATCATCAATTTTTTTAATTTGGTGAACTGCATCTTAATTTTTACTGCAAATGAAGAGATAGTCTTATCCTATAGAGGAGGACTAGGAATCATGTGAGACCCGACTGTTTTCGTGAGACCACATAAATAACACCAAACCTTCACAGCAAACACAGTGTTTCTGATGTGAAGGTAAACCTTCACAGTGTTTTTGCTGTGAAGGTTTGGTGTTTTTCGTACCTTCACAATGTTCTGCTGTGAAGTTTTAGAGTTATTTTGTGGTCTCACGAAAAAAGGTTGGTCTCATTTGAAACCCAACCCTATAGAGGAATTTTTTGTATTATTTCTCTCCATTTTCGCAAAATAGGCTGGCTGTGACTTGAAAATTAGTGACCTTATGAGTTATGATCACAGAGTAAAGCCGTAAAATTATTCTAGTGACCCCTTAGGGAGAGATGTCTTTTTTGACTGAGAACCACTTGGGAAGAGAGGTATTTGTGTGCAACATTCCGTTGTATTTTTGCAAAGAAGCAAGCTCATGGGTTGTTCCAATGCTCAGTGTCCACAAGTCAGAATACCCAAAACCTTATATACTTAATGGTTTATATCTATAGTATATTTATATAGCGATGCAACATTTCCCCACATGGAAGCTTGAGCTATATCAATATCATGACGACTGGCAAGGCCCAAAATTTGTCATTTTTCTTGTTGCCTTTTATCTACCATCCATTTGAATTATATAACTGTTAACTGTAAGAGGCCTTTTACCAAATGCTTACCGGTACAAGCTTACAGTCAAGAGTCACCGCCTCACTTACTTTATCGGGTAACATTCTTGGCCATTAAAATGAACTGTTGGTAAGCGTCTTTTACTCGGTAAGCACTTACCGGGTAAGATTCTTGGTCCTTGCCCTTCTCACCCATTAAGGTAAGTGACGCCCAATTAAGCGCTAACCCGGTAAGTGTTTGGTAAACAGCCCCTAAATGTCATTATAGCTCAGCACTGTAAACTCCTTTTTCCTTTCTAAGTTTGGTTTAAGTTGTTTTATCGCTTCATGTTGTTGGGTTATATTTTATGCATATGATTTACCATATGAATAGACTTCATAAGAGGAAAAAGATCAAGTTAAATAAGAAATATACGATTAATTTTTCATTAAATGATGACAAAATAACTCAGTTTTGACATCTAGAGATCCATAAATGAATGTATTTGTGCCAAATGAAGTAGATTTATTTTGTTCATGCAGCGGAATGAAAATGGAAATGAATTTTTATTTCCCCCGGTTTAACCTGAATGAAAATTTGGGCTTGTGGGGGAATGAACCCATTATATTATTATAAAACCAAACAGTTTTTTTTTTTTTTTTTTAATATTCAATCCCATTAATGACTGTTTAATACCTCTAACCAAACCCCCTTAATTTGATGAAGCCTAGCATGATGATATATGATGGTATCTTCTTATGATGCCAATTAATAATAGGAGAGTGAATGCTTGTTAATAAATATAAATATTTAAGGAGAAAGATAAGATTTTGATTTGATTATGTTTTGATGGGTGATATTATATAAGTCGTGAAATGTTCAACAAAAGGCAAGCTCAAAGGTGGTGGGCTGAGAACCGTGACAAGGTTATGGAGTTATACAACGTTGAGCGTTTCAATCATCAAGGAGTACCGCTACCAGCCCCACCAAGATCTCAAGATGAGGTTAGTCTTTGTCTCCACTTGCAACATTCAATCATACTTTTCGGTTGGCCATAAGCTAGCTTATTTTTTTGAGCTTATTTAAAAAGCCCGTTTGGTTCGTCATAAGTTAGCTTTCTGAAATGCGTTTCAATAAGCTCCATGAGCTTTCTTTTCTTATTCCACTTATGCCCCTTATATTTTTTAATTATTTTTCTTCAAAAATGCCCTTTTAGGTCATTTTACGTCAGCGGTTAGTTTTTTTTACCCAACCTGGCTAGTTTGTTAGAGCATCTCCAACATATACTCTATAATTTTTCTAAAATAGAGTATCAAAAGTCAAAATCACTAAAAAAATCTGAACAACTACTCAATTTTAGAGATCCCAACATTACTTATATTAATAAAATATTAAATACATTTAATATTTAAAATATTATTTCTCTTTTGAACATCTAATTTTAATGTATTCTATTGGTGAGAAAGAATTAAATATGATTTCTCTATCTTACGTTTGTTCCAAATTTGGAGATTTCCACCATCTCTCTCTCATTTTTTCTATTTTAGCATACGATATAACATAGTTGTTGGAGCAAAAATATATCCTAAATGTTCAAAATCTCCATTTTAGCATTAGCTGTTGGAGATGCTTGCTAGCTTATTAAACAATAGCTAGCTTATGAGCTAAACATGACTATTTGTCAGCTAGCTTATCAACCACTAGCTAAAATCTAGCTTAAGAGCTAACAAGTAGCTCGTTTTTCAGCTAAACAAATGCAAACCATTCATGTGCATAATCATAATATATATATATATATATGAAATTTGTTACACAGAGCTTAAAAATGGAGTCTGTTGAGAACAGCCCAGTGACACCACCACTTAGCAAGGAGCCCCCACCTCGGAATTTCTACCCAAAGCAATGTAATGGAGTCGTATCAACATCAACGCCTACTCTATCAAGTATAAGTGGAGCCAAAACTGAAACATCATCAATGGCTTCTGCAAGGAGTAGTTCATCTGGAGAAGTTTCTATGAGTGATATGGAAACGGAATGGGTGGAGCAAGACGAGCCAGGTGTCTACATCACTATCAGAGCAGTCGCAGGCGGGAATCGTGAACTTAGGCGTGTTCGATTCAGGTACTATAAACAAACAATTTTACCTTTCAGTTATCAGGTTGGGTTTGTTTTTATTTATTGATTTAAAAAGGGTGAATGTTTTTGTTTTGCAGTCGAGAAAAGTTCGGTGAAATGAATGCGAGGATGTGGTGGGAGCAAAACAGAGGCAGAATTCAAGAGCAGTACTTGTGATACCTTGTTTCTTGCCCTTGCTGTATGCTCACTTTTGATTTCCATTTCCATTTCCATTTCCATTTGATATCATCAAAACTTATGATAATTATATTCTACTTAAATGCCTTCCAGTTTTTTACTAACTCATTTGATTAAAATAAGGGTATAGATTTATATTTTAATTTCTCCTAAAATAAGTATTTAATTTTAAAAGTCTTCATTTTTCTGATTCCAGCCTTAAATTAAAAATACTATGAATTTTAAAATTGTTATTTAGTTATATAAAAAAAATACAATAATTACATTTTTTGTAAAACTATTTATTTAGGTTGGAAGTGAGTGTCTATTTACAAGTGTGATCTAAAGATTTTACAAGTTCCAACTTTGTAGTTTTATCCTACAATGAGGATGTAAGCCATCAAAGAAAAAATGACCTTAAATTAGTTATTTAACTAATGACCACTTAGGGGCCGTTTACCAAATTTTACCCGGGTAAGTGCAAAATTCAACACTATCACTTACTTACCGGGTAAGATTTTAGTCCACCAAAACGGCATCGTATGCAACAATTTACCCGGTAAGCGCTTACCATGGTAAGAGTCGCCGGTAAGATTCTTGGCCCTTGCTTTCCATGTCTTTGCTCTTACCGGATAAGATTTTTTGGTACTTATCATATTCATCTGGTAAGGTAATATGATTTGGTAAGCGCTTACCCGGGTAAGCGTTTGATAAACGGTCCCTTAGTTTATTAAAGAAAAATGGTATTATGATTATGTTAAAAGTTTTATTTAAAGTTATATATTCAAAAATCCAAATGGTGAGTGGGAGCTTAGGAAATATTATTAAAATATGCTCATACCTTTTTTTTTTTTTTTTTACTATTTGTTCCAGGGTTCATATTGTGAATACCTGTAATCTTTTCTTTTTCGTCTTTTTGTATTTGTATTTGTATTTGTATTGTAATCTCATTGTCGATGGGTTTTCTTCACCGTCCATCGTGATATAAAAGTATTAGGTGAGTTATAGTATTATTTGATCATATAAATACTAATGCCCCTTATTTAATATTGGAGAAACCATAGTCCAAATTTGTAGTTTATTCTAAATAGGAATAAGGAGATTAAGACCTGTAATGGTCTTGAGAAGTTAGTTTTGTTGATTTGAAGCAACATCAATCCAAGCTTTAATTCTTCTCCCCTTTTCCATACTTGTCTATCTTTGAGTGTTTTTATTTGATTCAATAATGTATTTTAGTTTGGAGGAATTGGATTGGAATCTCAGTAATATACCTAATCCACCACCTCAAATTGTCTTTTCATGTGATTCTGAGCCTCACCTAAGTTCTCTTTGAAGGCATATAATATAATATCTCATAATATATATATATATATATATATATATATGGAAGATTAGATTACTATCCAAAAGATGACAAAATTAGGTTCCAACATATATAAATATATAATGGTCCTTTGTTTGATGGGTTGGTTTTCCATCAAGTCCTCTATCAATAAAGTTGTCTTTGTGGATTAATCTGACAAGTTTTTTTTTCATAAATGGAAGGAGCATGTTATGTTCTGCATAAAGCTCCCACCTAGAAGCTTAAGCCACTTTCTATATCATTAAGCCACTACGTAACGGTGAAGTCATGTATAACTAACCGAATAAGTTATTAAGCTCTCCTATAAATATACCTTGGTAGAAGTTGGACAAAAACTGATAAAGGCCTGGGATGGGAGTATCTACACTGTGGCTAGTCCTGTTGAACCAACCGCTTGCAAGAAAAAGCCATGAAGTCAAATAGGTCTCAAAGCATCTAACCCTTTCTGTTTGGCCGTCTGACTGGGGGCCGGTGTCATTTGTTAGCTGTATCGGATCCATGACAATTCACTCCATACATATCTTGTCTGTGTCACTTAACAAGGTTTCAGGAACCCCATGCGATCCTATAATGCTGTAAAACAAGGTGCTTTAGAGCCACAAAAATTGGCATATTTACCAAGTCTATCAATCATCACCAAAATGGTAACATAGCATTACTCATATATATATATATATATATTGGACTATGCCCTAAACTGTTGCTTATCAACTGAATAAACACGACTCATGGGTTGGAAACACCTATGAAACACCTAAGACAAATCAAGCTAAGAGTAAGAACCAAGTGTAATTGAACAGGGTGATGGAAACACCTATGAAAGAATGGGTTGGGTTCCGGAGAGAATGGATCTCCACCCTTGGATCAATCCTAATCGAAGAGAACCACTAGATCAATAAAACACGACTCATGGGTTGTTTTGGTATAAAAAAAATCCCATTTTACACTTGTCACGATCCTTCATATGAAAGAATTTGGCAGAAGCACCTCTGCTAACAGATAGATTTTAACATGCAAATATTGTTAAGTATCAAATTAAATATGATCTTGATTAGCTGCTTGGAGTTCTAGGATGATGTTGAACCTGCTTTGCAAAATGACTTGAACTCGTTTCCACCAATAGAGTCTACTCAACATGCAAATGCAAATGGGCTATTCCACCACAACCTTTTTGGTTGGATGCTTTTTCCCTCTTGATACTAGGAAACTAGAAGTTGGGCATATCTGTGAATGAAGATACTATACTATAGTATGCTAATTCATGACTGATTTCTTAAGCAAATCTTGAGTCATGGCCATGCATGCACTTGTAAATTAAATCATCAACAATGTGAATGTGAATGTGATGTCTTTATGAACCACATTATATATGTATTAATTCTGAGATTCAATTGGATTGCAGTCTCTTGTTTTGTTTTGATACAAATTTTATTCCCCTAAAAGGTAAAAAACAAATACCATCACCAACCCATATATATTCCCCTTAAAAGAATCCCATTATGATGATGATCATGTCCTCTTTTATATATGCTTAATGCCCATGCATGGTATTGGTTGGTGCCACAAGTCTTTATCAGCTGCACAAGGGAAAGGGATGCTTGTTTCTTTTCTTTTTTATTTTTTTAAAAGAAAAGAAAAGAAAAGAAAAACCATATATAATCCCTTTACTTTTTTTGATACTTTGTGCAGAGTCTTGCATGTGTGCTTTTATTTGTATGAGGTTTAAATATCAAATCCTCATCTTGTTGGTTAATTAGCTTTGTTTTGAATCAACAAAACAACCCCACCTTCATATCATAGATGACTACTGTCATTTAGAATGATACATACATATATATATATATATTAACTCTGTTGTTGGCTTATAGTATCTCTCTCTCTCTATATATATATATATATTTTGTGTATGTATATATAGAATATTAATGGCATCTTTGGTTAAATTAATTATTGGAAAAGGGTGGAGAAGCCACGAGTGCAATGATTATATTCCCAACCACTGACCCCATGCACACGGACACACACACACATGTATTCAGTATTTGTATATGTAAAAGGATGCATGCGCAACACATTACTTGTGTTCTAAGACTGCCAAAATCCCAAGAACCACTGCAATACACCTCGCCTCACTTCACTATGTACGCTTCTCTTTTATGTATACAAATCTATAAATTAAAACTAAACAAATCTAATACTATAACTTACTTGAAACTAAGGTATAAAAGGAATGAAATGTATACAGTTTTGACATCTATCCTAAAGAATACATGGATTATATATATAAAATAAAAAATAAAGTAAGTATCTATTCAAATCAAACTCAAATGTAAAGTAATGGATCAAATAAAGAATACATCAATTTTCTTGAGCTTTTTCTATTAAAAATAATTATGATAAATTGATGGCTATTACAATTTACATATACTTAAGGACAGGGTTCGACTTAGAGAGCAATTTTATGTATATTTGTGCGTAAAAGTTATATTCTATAAATTTTATTTATTTCTAGTTTTCTACCATTAGTTTGTAATTTTCGGTAGAGTTTATCAATTATGACTATTTTAGCATCATTAATTATTAGCAAAGGAGATTGATTATTTTTAAAATTAGTGTATAGATAAGTATAGTTTTCAATAGTTTCTAGATTTTCATAGTAAAATTGAAATCCCATGAATTAAACTTGAGGGGAAGATGCAGGATATGAGTGCATGGAGCATTATTATTTCTGATTGTTCTTAATTAATGGATACATTATAATCGATTTTAACTACATATCTCACATTTATCTCTCTCTCTCTCTCTCTCTCTCTCTCTCTCTTCTCTCTCTCTCTCTCTCTCTCTCTCTCTCTCTCTCTCTCTCTCTCTCTCTCTCTCTCTCTCTCTCTCTCTCTCTCTCTCTTCTCTCTCTCTCTCTCTCTCTCTCTCTATAAAGGCAGCATAATTCGGAGAGAACCATCACTAAACTCTCTCTCTCTCTCTCTCTCCATCATCATCATCATCATCATCATCATCATCATCATCATCATCATCATCATCATCATCATCAAGAGATGAGAGATCCCCTGTTTTCCACTTCACTCCAACGGTTTCTCTAAAACCCTAATCATTCAGTCTTGTCCACTGTGTTCCCTTCCCAATCTCCATTTTCACTCATTGCAAATCCACCCGTTAATAAACCTTTTGTCTTGATATCTGCTTCACCTCATTCACATCTGTAGAGGTAGAGGGATCATAATCATAATCATAATCATAATCATGGAGACTGTAGGGAGGCATCAGTACAGACCAGCGAGAGAGAATCCCTCTTTCTCATCCTCGTTGCTAGATGAGATTTATCGCTCCATCGATGAACAACAAGAGTTGATGGTTTATAGAAAAACCACTTATTCCATCAATAATCATCAACAAGCATGCCTGATCCAGAAATTGATGGACAGCGAAAAAGTAAGAAGATCGGATTTCAAAAACAGTTGGCAGCAGCCAAGAGACTACTTCAATTCAAGCTCCAGCTCTTCTGATTCTAGCTTTTCTTCCTCAGAAGCTGAATCCGCCTCATCAAAATACAACAACACAAGAGAGAAACAGCGTGGCCAACTCGAAGATTTGCATACAAAGCCAAAACACAAAGGCAAATTCGTCAAGACGAAATCCAGAGCAATGAAGATCTATGGTGACCTTAAGCAGCCGATTTCTCCAGGAGGTCGTTTAGCAACTTTCCTCAACTCACTTTTCACCAACGGCAACGCCAAGAACACGAAGCTTCCATCCTCCTCCTCCTCCGCGGTAGGTTATGATGACAGAAAATCAAAATCAACATGTTCATCCGCCTCCTCATTTTCTCGATCGTGTTTGAGCAAAACTCCATCATCCAAAGGAAAATTAAGCAATAACAATGTTCCTGTCAGCGTGATCGAATCAAATCTACAATCAGCCAAATTCGTCAAAAACACCACCACCGAAAGTGAGAAAAACCGCCGGATCGAAGAAGCAGCAAGGAACTTATTGAGGAATTACCAGAAAAAAGTCGAATGCGAGTTTGATCTGATGAGAAACAGTGTTAAATCTCAAAATGAAATCGAAGAAGAAGAGGATGATGATGATGATGATGATGCCAGCAGCCACACTAGTTCCGATCTGTTTGAGCTGGAGAATTTTTCTGCAATCGGAATGGACAAGTATAGAGATGAATTACCTGTATACGAAACAACTCATCTGGATACAAACCTTGCTATTGGTAATGGCTTCCTCGTGTAATTGAAATGGAAAACAAATTATTATTACTAGTTATCTGGTGTGGGGTTTTAACTTTTACGTCGAGATAAATTTGAGTTTGTATGATTAATGTATTTTTAGATATGTTTTAACGTTTCATTAATGGAAATTAAATGGACAAGTATGTTTAGTGGACGTTTAACAAACGCTTACCAGGGTAAGTGCTTACCAAGCCGTATTACCTTATTGGAGGAATATAACAAGTATCAAAAATCTTACCCAGTAAGAGCGAATACAAAAAAAGCAATGACCAAGAGTCTTACCCGAGTAAGTGATTGCGACGAATCTTACCACGGTAAGCGCTTACCGGATAAATTGTTGCATAGGATGCCGTTTTTGTGGACTAAAATCTTACCCGGTAAGTAAGTGATAGTGTTGAATTTCACCGGTAAACGCTTACCCGAGTAAGATTTGGTAAATGCCCCCTTAATTTCTTTTTATCTTTCAACATTTAGCTGATCCATTTTGGTTAAATACATGAGAGGTTTAACTTGGACCCTTCACTTGCAATGTCTTCTTACATGTGGTTTTTAATAGACATGTTTTGTGTGAGCCTCTCAGGATTATTGATAATCAACGTTATGCTCAAATATTAAAAATATATTTTAATATTATATTAGTGGAAATGAAGAATTGTAATTAGTCTAAAAGAGGCACCAAAGTTTATAGTGAACGGAACTACATGGATCAAAAATGTAATTTACTCAAATAATTTTTTTAAATAATGTATATATAATTATACATAATTATTAAATGATTTGAACAAGTTACACAATTAAACAGTGATAGTTTTATTTCAAATATCACCGTTAATACAAATCATACAAATAATTCTTAATCGTTCATCTAATTTAATTAGTATATAATTTTATAAATGTCTTGATTGTTTTATAATATAAAATGTTGATTGTAATAAATAATTTTTTATAAATTTTTTATAAATATCTAATGATAAAAAATGAACACTAGTCATTTCTACAAATATCAAAAACTTATTATTGTTTATAACAACAATTTAAAAAACTTGTTATAAACCGTATTTACAGAAATGGGACATAATATTTTTTAGGGAAATTAATGATTTTGACCAACCATAAAAATCCATTTACCAAAATGACCAAAAATTTGTTGAGTTTACCAAAATGACCAAGATTCCTTCAAAATACATATCGAAAACGAGTGGAAGTGAAAATACCTCCGCCACTGTTAGCATAAATGTAATTGGGCCTTATTAAGCCCGATATGCAAGCCCGGTCCAATGTTTTCCTTTATATATTTCCCTTCTATTCTTTGTATAAACATACTGATAAATTCTCATATATGAAAAGCTAGTATCTCTTTTTCTATTTCAATTATGTTTGTTATCATGGTATCAGAGCTAGGTTGATCAGTTGGGGGTTAGTCGCAGTAGGCACGACGTTGCGCGGATCGAGGGTTTTTTGGTATGTTTTCTGGTTCGCCTCTCTATCCTGTCTGATCGATTTTCTGGTCTGATCGATTTTCTGGTATGCTTTCTGGTATGTTTTCGAGGACTTTTGGTATGGTTTTTGGTTAGATTTTCTAGGGTTTCACGCTGGTTCGTTTTTTGGTATTTTTTCTGGTTCGTTTTTTTCTGATTGTTGGTGGATGATTGTTGGTGGACTGATTGTCGCTGTTGGGTTATTGTTCAGTTTGGTTATTTTTTTATTTTTTTTGGTTAGTGGTTTTATCTACCAAGTTTCATTTATATTGACAATATGGCTCCAAGAGATGATTCTCTTCAGTCCATTAGTACCCAACTTGACGGTAAGAACTATGCCTATTGGAGTTATGTTATGAAGAACTTCTTGCGGGGAAAGGGTATGTGGGGGATTGTTACGGGTGACAAAAAAGAACCATCCGATGCCAAGGCTGTAGATTATGCAACCGCAATTGATTCATGGTGGACTGATAATTCCAAGATTATTACTTGGATTAACAATTCTGTAATTCAGTCAATTGGCACTCAGTTGGCAAAATATGAAACAGCCAAGGAAGTTTGGGATCACTTGGCCAGGCTGTACACTCAGTCTAACTTTGCAAAACAATATCAGTTAGAACTTGATATTCGAGCCCTCGACGAACGATCGAGTATTCAGGATTTTTATAGTTCTATGTCTGATTTGTGGGATCAGTTAGCTCTTACAGAAACCACTGAACTAAAGGCTTTCATGCCTTACATTGCTAGAAGGGAAGAGCAACGTTTGGTTCAGTTTTTGATGGCATTACGCTCAGATTTTGAAGAGTTACGTGGAACAATTCTTCATCGCACTCTGCTTCCCACGGTAGAAGCGGTTGTTCATGAATTGATTGCTGAAGAAACTCGTATAAAGTCTCAAACTGACAAAGGGACTAATACAGTCTCTACTCCTCGCTCGTTTTTGTCGTTCCATCACGACCTCATATGTCAACTCGGTCTCGCCAAAGGTTGCATTTGATGAGTGTGCTTTCCGTAAGAAGAAAAATCATTGGAAGTCTCGGTGCCCATTGTTGTTGGGCAAGAGAAATCAACAACAACAGCACTGCACCACTCCGGACGCTTTCAACCACGCCCCTTTTTCACCATTCGTCCACCACGTTTCACCGTTGTCTTCGTTACACCACCTTCGCCTTTGGATCCTCGTGTTTTTGAACAAGTTCGAACGATTCATTGCCTCCAATCCAACTGCCATGTCTGCATCCATGTCTCACCCCGGTCAGTCTTCATCTAGTACTTCAGGTATTCATTCATCCCTGTGGATATTGGATTCTGGTGCGTCTCACCATATGTCACCACATTTATCATCTTTTTCCTCTTTATCACATAGTTCTCCTGTTTCTGTTATGTCTGCTAGTGCTACACCTATGACAGTAGAGGGTATTGGTTCGATCGTTACCCCTCATATCTCTCTCACCGATGTCTATTATATTCCCACACTTGCCTTGAATCTTGCTTCAGTCAGTCAGTTGTGTAAAACTGGTTATTGGGTCTTCTTCTCTGATTCACTCTGTTGTGTACAGGACCCACATTCTCAGAAGGTGATTGGGATCGGCCGTAAACGTGGAGAGCTTTATGTTTTGGAGCAGCTCCAAGTTGCTGAAGTTGCTGCTTCGAGTCTTGAGTTGTCGTCCTTTGTCTTCTGATTTTTATCTTTGGCATTCTCGTTTAGGACATGTGTCCGCATCCCGTTTACAGTTTTTGTCTTCTACTGGTGTGTTATGTTTCTTGAATTGTCATGATATTTCTGATTGTTGTGGTTGTAAACTGGCAAAATTTTCTGACTTACCGTTTAATAAAAGTATCACTCGTTCTGTTGCTCCATTTGACTTGGTACATTCTGATGTGTGGGGGCCATCTCCAGTATCCTCTAAAGGAGGCTCGAGATATTATGTTTCATTCATAGATGATTACACTCGTTTTACATGGGTATATCTTATGAAACGCAGGTCTGATTTTTTCACTATATATAGTAATTTTCGAGCTCTGGTCAAGACCCAGCACTCGGCTGTCATAAAATGTTTCCGCTGCGATTTAGGAGGGGAATATACCTCTACTGATTTTACCCAGTTACTGGCATCTGATGGAACCGTGCATCAATCATCATGTAGGATACACCTCAGCAAAATGGTGTAGCCGAAAGGAAACATCGACATATTGTCGAAACTGCACGATCCTTGTTACTGTCTTCTGTTGTCCCTAGTATCTTTTGGGGAGAAGCTGTTTTGACCGCTACATATGTGATCAATTGTATCCCCACTGCACACAATTCCGGGATGACTCCGTATGAAAAATTGTATGGGAAATTACCTGATTATTCCTCTTTACGAGTCTTTGGGTGTGCGTGCTTTGTTTTACGGCCTCACGCCGAGCGAAACAAGTTGTCTCCAAAATCGGCTCTATGTGTATTCTTGGGATATGGTATTGGTCAGAAAGGATTCGGTGCTATGACCCGGTGACTCAGAAATTATATGTCTCTCGCCATGTCACCTTTTTGGAACATATACCATTTTACACTATTCCAACTCAGTCTCACGATATGACTCGGTCAGAACTTCGGACTATTGATCCTTTTAGTACTGATGATGATGACACTCCATCTGCTCCTGATATTTCTACAGCTAGCGACAGTTCTTCTGATGCTTCTACAGCTAGCGACAGTCCTCATGATGCTCCTACAGATAGCAGATCCGCCGTTGCTCCCACGCGATTAGTGACAGTCCTATTGTTACTCCCACAGCTAGCGACAGTCCTCTTGATGCTCCTACTTCTGATAGTACCGCAGGTAGTGGCAGCCCTCCTGCAACCACTCCGACACATGTTCCTGCACCACCACGGAGATCCACTCGTACATGTAAGTCCACAAAGCTCCCAGATTTTGCATATTCCTCTTACTCGCCAACATTTGCAGCCTTTATTGCAAATATACATCGTCTCTCTGAACCAGCTACGTACAAAGAGGCTGTCTCTGATCCTCTTTGGCAGAATGCTATGGCTGAGGAGCTTACAGCTCTTTATCAGACTCATACGTGGGATCTCGTCCCGCTCCCACCTGGAAAACATACGATTGGCTGTCGATGGGTATACAAGATCAAAACCAAGTCTGATGGCTCCATTGAACGTTATAAGGCCAGACTTGTTGCAAAAGGATACTCACAACAGTATGGAATGGACTATGAGGAGACTTTTGCTCCCGTTGCAAAAATGACTACTGTTCGCACTCTGATTGCTGTTTCTTCTATTCGTCAGTGGAAGATATTTCAGATGGATGTCAAAAATGCATTCTTGAATGGAGATCTTCATGAGGAAGTGTACATGTCCCCTCCCCCTGGTATTGCTTGCTCACCATCCGGGTGAAGTTTGTCGGCTTCGGAAAGCTTTGTATGGTCTCAAACAAGCCCCTCGTGCTTGGTTTGAGAAATTCTCTACTGTGATTACTTCACTTGGTTTCAGTCCTAGTCATCATGACTCAGCTCTGTTTATTAGATGTACGAGTGCTGGACGGATTCTGCTATCCTTATATGTTGATGATATGATTATTACTGGTGATGATCATGATGGTATAGAATCTTTAAAACGTGATTTGGCTTATCGCTTTGCTATGAAAGACCTGGGCTTACTACGTTACTTCTTGGGGATTGAGGTTGCTCAATCTTCAAAAGGTTATCTTTTGTCCCAGACAAAATATATCTCTGACTTGTTTGAACGTGCCGGTCTCTCTGATAACAAGACAGTTGATACACCCCTGAAAACTAATGCACGGTATTCTCCAACTGACGGTGTCCCATTGTCAGATCCGAGCCTGTATCGAATCGTTGTGGGGAGTCTGGTTTATCTTACTGTCACTCGACCGGACATAGCTCATGTGGTTCATGTGGTTAGCCAGTTTGTCACTGCCCCTTCTACCGTTCATTGGGGAGCTGTTCTTCGTATATTGAGATATCTCAGGGGCACTTAGTTTCGAAGCCTTGTGTTTCCTTCCACGTCTTCTCTTGAGTTATGTGCCTATAGCGATGCTGATTGGGCTGGCGATCGTCATGATCGCAAATCCACTACTGGCTTTTGCATATTTCTTGGAGATTCACTGATTTCATGGAAGAGTAAGAAACATGATGTTGTCTCTCGGTCCTCTACCGAAGGCGAGTATCGAGCTATGGCCGTCACCACGTGTGAGATTATTTGGCTACGTTGGCTTCTGTCGAAATGGGAGTTTATACTTCTCACCCTACTCCTCGCACCGTGTGACAACAAGAAGGTACGTCTGATTGCTAAGAATTCAGTTTTTCATGAGCGAACGAAGCATATAGAGATTGATTGTCATTTCACACGGCATCTTTTGCAACTTGGGATCATCTCTCTGCCACATGTTTCGTCGACCCTGCAGATTGCTGATATTTTTACAAAAGCTTTGTCTGGTTCTCGCTTTCAGTTTTTGTCTGACAAACTCTCAATGCTTATTACAGTCGCATTGTGAGTTTGAGGGGGGATGTTAGCATAAATGTAATTGGGCCTTATTAAGCCCGATATGCATGCCCGGTCCAATGTTTTCCTTTATATATTTCCCTTCTATTCTTTGTATAAACATACTGATAAATTCTCATATATGAAAAGCTAGTATCTCTCTTTCTATTTCAATTATGTTTACACTGTTTTCCTCCGCCACATGGCGGAGGGCCCCAAAACTACGCCGTTTTGGGGGTTTTTCCACCGTATTTGTCACACATACAAATACCTTCGCCACACGTATAAATACCTCCGCCACATGGCGGAGGAAAAACAGTCTTGTGGCGGAGGTATGGCGGAGGAAAACAAAATGGCGGAGGTATTTCACTTCCACTCGTTCTCGATATGTATTTCGAAGAAATCTTGGTCATTTTGGTAAACTCAACAAGTTTTTGGTTATATTGGTAAATGGATTTTCATGGTTGGTCAAAATCATTAATTTCCCTATTTTTTAATCCAATTTGAATACTTAGTAATAAAATAATTCTTAATAAATAATAAACATTTTTCCTTTCTTTTAAATATATAGAAAATAAATAAAGATGATGGTATGAATAATGTGAAGGAACGAGAGTATCGAGATGGATTCCCAAAGATCAAATTGGAATGGAGATTATGACTTTTTAGCTTTATTTTCTACATGCTATTTTGTGGGTCCCTGTTTTTGTCATTTATATATTCCTTTAAAAACGTAAATATAGTCTCAAACAAGTGAATAACTAACGTGTTTGCAGATATATTGTCTTAAATCAACAGCAAACTGTAAAACTTATTAAAGTTTAGAATGGGATTTGAACCCACAATAATTTGTAAGGATGCTGTAATAACTTGATTGTCAATCTTTGTTGTAATAAAAACTTGTTTGATTTTAACTTGATTGTGCTATATACTAAAACTATGGGGGTGTTTGGATTAACTTATTTGAAACTAACTTATCGACTTCCTGAAAAAATCTTTATCAAAAGTTGATAAGTTAAAAATTTTAACTTCTTAAAAAATAACTTATCACCGGTTTGGTACAGGATAAGTTGTTTTTCCCAAACACTCAAAATGACTTATTACCGGTGTCACACCGGAATAAGCCAATAAGTTGTTTTTATCAAGCTAATCCAAACACCACCTATAAAATAGACTTGAGATCATGTGATACCAGACTGTTTTCGTAAGACCCGTGAGTTCACATTTTTACACTTGAAATTTCATAACAAAACACTGTGAATGTTGTTTTTGCTGTGAAGGTTTGAAATTTCTTTTATTTTCACAATGTTTTGTTGTAAAGTTTCAAGTATAAAAACATGTTCTTCCTAAAACACCTTAGTCTCACATGAATAATGAATTCAACCAGGGACGGACCCGGAAGTTTTTTTAAACGGTTGCACCGTTTAACTATGAAAAAAAATGTCAATATATTTTTCACAACATCATAATTGGTCTATTGGTTTGTTCATTAATTTTATACATGAGGTCTTGGGTTCAAGTCTTTTATTGCGATTTTTTGTTAGAAACATAATATATTTGAAATTAAAAGCAAAAAACTAAAAAAATGAAGCTAACGGGATTTGAACTTGGGTCTTGGGTGTAGGAAAAACCTTAGAGCATCTCCAATAGGTTCTCTATATTTTTTCTAAAATAGAGAATCAAAAGATAAAATTTCTAAAAGAAATGAAATTTAACTCCAACAAATTTGTTATTTTAGAAATTTTAACACAAATTATATTAATATAATATTCTCAAATTTATCATCCCAATATACTTTTTTTTTAAAAAACTTATTATAAAATGATAAAGATTAATCTTATTGGTCATTTGAATAAAATAATCATTTCTCACTCCTACCCATCAAGTTTTAGAGATTTTTCTAAATTTAGGAAAATTTCAAGTTTTCTCAAATATAGAAACCCATATAGCAAAACTGTTGGAGATGTTTAGAGAAAAAAAACACATTTTTTTGTATTTTAGCAATGTTGTCGGAGATGCTCTTAGAGCATCTCCAACAGCTATGCTAAATTTTTTCTAAAATAGCATATGAAAAGTCAAAATCCCTAAAAAATATTACGTCCATCTCCAACAGCTACTCTATTTTAGCAATTCTACCATAAAATATATTAATAAAATATTCAACATATCTAATATCCCAAGAAAGAGAAGGATATGATTGGTGAGAAACTATTAAATAATTATTTCTCTCCATTTAGAGATTCTCTAAATTTAGAGATTTTTTCTCTTTTTCTACCAATTTCTCTATTATAGCATAAGGTATAGCATTGCTGTTGGAGAGTAAAATTGCTAAATTTTTTATTTTTTCTAGTTTAGCATAGCTATTGGAGATGCTCTTATAAACCAACTCATCCAAGGAAAACTTGTGTTCATATTGTAGTTTTAAAACTTGTCTTTTGTGGGCTCAATGTTTTTTTTTGACATCATTAAATAATTATAAAGTCCACAAAATATCTCTTCACATAATATTCAAAGTTAGAATCAAAGTTCTTATACAACAACTAAAAGAATGTGTCATCCTTATTATAATTATCTTCAATGGTGGTTTTTCTAAGAACGTACACCTTTTAATTATAAAAACTTTCTCATTATAGATACTCTAGAAAATACCGTCAAGCTAATGACATTTTACGTATATGTTTTAACTCAACCGACGTTTAATTAAATACCAGAATTCACACTAATTATTTACAATAATATTATATATATATATATATGTAGATGTTGGTTCATTTACAAACTGAATGAATCGTACAAACTCGTACAAACCATATATAAAAATAATTTTTTCACGATTTTTTTTCTTCATCAAATTTATTATAAATTAAAATGATGATTTTAAATGAACCGTTAGAAGTGAAATAAAGCAGAAACATGCTAACGATATGATGAATACGAGTAAAATGGTGTTGGTGGGTCTCAAAAAGTGTGGGACATTAGATTTTGTGTGGATTTTTCTTTTCATATTTACCATTTTGTACTTGATATTATTCTAAGTAGTGTAATAGACTAGAGTTCATAAAGACAAATTTCTTTAGATGAAATTTATGATCAAATGCCCCGTGCCCATTGACGATAACATATGATTGTATGTATATTTATTGTCATTAAATATATGATTAATATACGGTCTAGAAATACAAGAGGATCCAATGAGAACAATTGGACAAGAAACTAATGTTACATCATTTTCGATGTAGGGGTTTGAAGAAACCTGAAATTTGTAGATGTTTCTCTCGTCTCATTAAATCGTTTGTTACGTACTTTTCTATGAATAAATTCATTTTCTTTTATGTATCTAAGTTTTAGGGAAAAGTTAAGGCATTAACGACCTCAAAGGTGGGCAACCAGGACAACGACCCAATGTATCAAAAGCTAGAGGGGAATCAATTCACGGTTTATGGTTTTTTTGGAGTATGGTTGCTATTTTTAAGAATTAACAATAATAATTAAAACCCATCAAACAAAATATTGTGTTTGAGTCTTTTGTCCGGTAACATCATTTTCAACATTGTTACAAAACAAAACAAAAAATGATTTTTAGATATGAGAACTTTTGAATATTTTTACCCAAGACACCAAAAAAAACTTAGAAATGACTCAACATTAAAATAGCTTATTTTAACGGTTTATTTTTTCTTCTAAACTTTAACAAATATAATAAACATAACTCATTATTTTTTGTTGAAAATATTTATTTTATTTGAGATTACAAAGCAAAATTAACTTATCGTTAAACATGACTTATTTACCTAGAAAATATATTGGTTTAAGTTATATTTTTATTTTAACGGATCAAAAAATTACATAAATAAGTTTTTTCTTTGGAAAGCTATTAAATTGAAAAAAAGCTCGCAAGATACAAAAAAAAAATAATTCAAAAAGAAACAAAATCGGTTAAACAAAGAATCCAATAGAAAACAAAATCAGTAAAACAAGCAACAACCACCCCTAGAAAACAAATAAATGTCTTATTTTTAAAGCATTATAAAATATTAAAATAATATATTCAAAACGTTAGAATTATACGTGAATAGAACACATATTGTGTCTATATTTCTAACCTATTGAAAATGTCTTTGTATTTTATATTGTAAATATAAAATCATTGTTGGATTCGTACCAACAAAATCTTTGACAAAACCTTGATGATTATGATTTTACTAATAATTATTTCTTATAACTTTTAGAATATTTTATAATAATAATCCAATTTGTGTTCTATAACATATAGTTTTGAGAATCGTTTTACAAAATCAACCAAAAGCTTTTTACCTAACAATTCATTGAGCATGGACGCAAAAAAATTATAAAAAGCACAACTTAATTAAAACAATATACAAATGGCGGTTTCTTGTAAAATACAAGTGTGTTTTTTTTTGATGTTAAAAAATTAAAAATGAGAAAGGTATTTAAATTCACCACCTGTAATCCCAATTTGTTGCGAACAATTTTTATTAATAAAAAAATACATATAATATAAAATTAAAATGATGCACATTTAACACTGTCAAAAATATGTTACATGAAGACTGAAATGGGATATTACCGAATCCCAATGATAGACCTATATAGAGGAATACAGTGGTACATATTCATGATTCTGTCGTAATAGAAAAAATTATTTTTCTGAAAGTTGTCACCATATTATTTCATTTTTTAGATGAACTAGTGGGACAACCTTGTAATGGTAAAGGTGGTTAACTTTATTGCCGTTGTACAAAAGACCGGGTTCAAGTCTTATTTTGTCAAATATCAGCTAGTTTAAATCTTGAAATTTTTTATATAACTTTAGTGCTTTTAAAAAAATTCGAGAACAAAGTTCAAAACCAGATCCATAACAATTTATTAAAAATTCCCATAATTTTATTTTCTTGTAGTTAAAGTATCTACCGAGTTACACAAGTAGATATCTTTGGGACATAAAAGATACAAAAGAATTTTGTTGAAATGGCCATTTCAGATAATCAATTTACAAAAATAGCCATTGATTACGCCAAATGGTACTACGCCATGGCGTAGTCAATATTTTCCCCAATTTTTGCAAAAAAGTCCCCGACTACGCCATATTCCTACTACGCCATGGCGTAGTCTGGCCATCCTTTCAAGTCCAGAGGCCGTTTTTTGCCACTTTTCAAACTTGACTACTACGCCAAATGGTACTACGCCATGGCGTAGTAAGGTCCAGGGCCGTTTTTGCCACTTTTCAAAACTTCAGGAACCGACTACGCCATGGCGTAGTCGCGGATTTTTTTGTAAAAATTGGGAAAAATATTGACTACGCCATGGCGTAGTACCATTTGGCGTAGTCAATGGCTATTTTTGTAAATTGATTATCTGAAATGGTCATTTCAGCAAAATTCTCAAGATACAATCAATTAACTTTGAGGGGCGCATCGAGATATTATAAAATACAAATAAACTTCAATAAAAAAATCTGAAATCAATTATAAAACTTTAAAAAAATTCATCGAAAACATTAAAATTCAACTTAAAACACATGAAAAAACTATCATTTAACAAAAATCTAAAATCTGTGAATAGTTGAATGTTGTAATGATATATGGTTGGGGAGTGCTAATGGCATCCCTAATGTAGGGATGTGCATAGAATTTCATGTATTTTATAGAGATCTGTATGGAATTTTTAGTATTATAATAAGGGTTGATGTTGACTTGTGTAAGGATAGACATTCACTCTTAGGATGCCATAAACATACTTTAAGGGTGTTATTATGGTTTTATTTTATAGATGGCGTAAGATATTAAAAGGGTAAGAATAGTAACAATGACAACCATTTATTACTTTTGTGACAGTGAAGAATGGGCAACATGTCGGAATAATGTCGCGCATGCACACGTGTGTAAGTTTAATACTATAAAATAAATAAACAAATAAAGTTTTTATTTTACGGAAAAGGGCCCGTACTATCTCCTCTGTACAACAAATAACTCATCACACGTCGTCGTCTTGGTCCCAACCACCCCCTCGGCCTCCACTCAATAACCAATTCAAATTTTATAAATAATAAAAATACCTCCTTTTCATTTTATTTATTAATTTGAGACTTTTATTTGTTACTTATTACTTCTATTTAACACTTCTTTTATATTTAAAAATGTTTATCAATTGATTATAAATTAGTTTAATAAAATTCAAATGTAATTTTATTTTTATATTGTAGGCGTATAATAAGTTGTAAATATCGTATAATATAGTAAAAAAATATTATACAAATACACTTGAGATTGAAATTCTGAAAATGAATTAAAACCCAAATAAAAATATCAATACGAGAATCAATTTAAAAAATAAAAAAAAAAATCATTATTTGATTTATTAATTTGAAAAATATTATCAAGTTTTCATTTAAAACTGTTTATTTGACTTTCAAAAAGGTAAACTCAGTGGAATTCGTTTAAATAATTAATGAAATAAAAGAATTTCCTAACATTCTCACACAAACACTTTTAAATAGAGATAAAAATAAAAATTTATCTTAGCATGTGACAGTTTATAATTTTAAAAAATTTAATACTTTTCATGAAATATTATTTTTTGTCTGCTATACATTTAATTTCAATATTTTTCATTGATAGCGAAAAATAAAAGAAGTAGTTTATCTTTCATATGTAATTGTTTTTAAAAAATTCTGTAAATTTTAAAATTCACCAATTTTATTTTTATTTTCTCTATTTTAAAAAGTTTATAATAAAGATTCTCAAAATATTTATTTTCTCTATTTTAAAAAGTTTATAATAAAGATTCTCAAAATATTTATTTTATTAAAGGTTTTGGATCCGACATTACGATCTGACTATCCAAACAAGGATGCTATCATACGTCATCGTTTATGGGCCAAATGATCTGACTGCCCAAACAAGGCATCCTATTATTATTATACGTCATCGTTTGGTTCTCATCTTCCACCAACAACCTGCAATTTTGAGCAAAGATGTGTTGGATAAGGCTGGAGAGCAGTCTTTGGAAGAGGCTATTTTTTTTAAAAGATTAAAATAAAAACAAACATAGGAATGTGAAAAAAGATAAAATAAAGTGGTGGAAATGCAGCCTTGGAAAAAGTTAAAGGGCAGGTTGATTGAAAATGAGAAATACGATCCCAAGAAGAAAAAGAATTGAAGGGAATTTTTCCAAAATAGCATCTTCCTGTATTTTTTTTTGTTTTTGTTTTATGTCATACTTATCGAAGATTTTTCTTTATGGATGTCATGATGGATTCGAATCAATAACTACTAACTTGTGGTTGATTTTTTTTTTTTTTTGAAAAATGACTTAAATCATCAAATAAATTTGTTATCATGGACTTTCCATTAATACCAAAGGTGGGACTATTTTTTTTTCTTTGATCAAAGTACCGTAAAGATTCATATAAGTTTGTGAGGTTCTTGATAATTTTCCATTAATATTAGAGATGAACTCACTTTCTTATAAAAATATTGAAAAGATTCATCTAAATTGTGAGGTTTTTGGCTATTTCTTAAAATTGCTAATCAATAATAGAGCAACACATGTCATTTCGTCAATAACAAAGTTCTTCGCCAATTTAGCTGGTAATTTTAGGAGATATGAAAAAAATTTGTTCATTTTCTGACTTTATTTATATATTCTGCCATTCTGGTGATCTGGTCATATTGGACATGCCCAAAAAAGGAAATTTTCATTTTATTACTTTTTCTTTCTTTCATGTCAAAAATAATCCTTCAACTTTTTGTTTTTAAAATACCGCCAGATTATGTGTAATTTATTAATAATCTAAATGGATTTATAATAGTTATGTTTTATTCTACAAATTTGATTATAATCTTTGTACAAGTGTTTAGGATTTTATCAAAAGACTTTACAAAATATATTTATTTCAAATTTCAAAAACAAACATTTATTTTTGTGAAAAATATGAGCCATTAGTCATTATTTGGAGTTCATGTACCCAAACCCAACTATAACTTGGGCTAAAAAAACTTGCGTTTCTGGGCTTAGTAGATATTACTTCCCCAACATATCCAATTGATTAATATGTTGGATGGTACAAAAAGCTTATTCGTTAAGCCATACATGATTGTTTTTTGGATTTTAATGATTAAGAGAGTAGCTAGTTTGCTTAATTCACCCACTTTAATTCATAAAACATCATTTTGCTTAATAAAAAAGATTCTAAGATCAATTCCTTCCTCTTCTCGCTACTCTTCATGTCATCAAAGTTGCTCTCCTCAAGATTAATGTAATATTCCTACTCCTGTATTTTAGTTTGTTGCGCCCTGGCAGATGTCATTCCCACCCTTGCCTAGGAAAAATAATATTAAATGATAAAAAAAGAAAAATCAAACTTAATATTTACAGTTTAACTAATTTAGTTTACAACATACAATCCACTTATATACCAATTCTTTATGATAGAACCAAACTATTATAACATGTCTCATGTCCCTAACTCTTTCCATAACAATAGTTATAGCCTTTTAAAATATGTTTCTTTTGAACTCGTTTTATTTTATCCTATTGATTCATAAAAAATGTGTCGACCTTTGAATATGCTTTGCATCAATATTATTTCTTTTAAAATGGAAAACATTATTGAGATTGAATAAACTTATAGGTAGCATCAATGTTATTTATTGATCTATCGACTATCATGTTTTCAAAACAATAACGTATATCACGTCATATATGTCTTTACTTGTAAAATTGTAACAAATACAATACTCTTATTTACCGGGAATAATCTTGTTTACTGCATCTCACAGTATTTTTAAGAGTTTTCCTCCTTGTAATACTACTTTTTGTTTAAAATACTACTAGAAGGGTATTAATGCAATGTAGCAAGATACATCTCAACTTTAATGTTTTACTTTATTTTGTCTCTGTCGATGTTATAATATAGTTTTATGTGGTTTTGAGAAATGAAAATGTTTTTATTTTTGAATAACTTATAAATTTGAAAATATCATAAAAATTAAAAAACAAATCCATAATAGTATCAAATTAAATAGTTAAAAGTCTTTTTTACATGATTTTTCTAATTCAATTTTTTATAATTTAATTTAGGTTTAATAATGAAGTAATTTATTTTTGGTTTAATAATATAATTTTTTTATAAAGATAATAATTAAGTTTTTTTTATTAACATAATATCAAACCTGCTATGTGAGCCGACTAATCTCAGGATAACCACCTACTTTGCGGGTAGCCCAGAGTCACCGCATTTGAACCTCCTTGACCACATTTTTTTATTTCTTCTTGGATTTGAACCTGAGACCACCATGACTATCCTATTTATCTTTTATATTTTTATATAAATAAGATATTTATTTTATATTTGATTATGTTTATCTGCAATTAGCTACACGAATTTAAAAAATAGAGCTTCAATAAGTTGTGTTTACGAATTTAATTGTAATCTTGAATTTTAAGTAACATGCATCAATAAACAACACTTCATACGTAAAAAAAAAAGAGTTTAAAAACCACAAGGATGGTGCCTCAATGGTTTGAGCCTGGACTTTAAAGATCGAAAGTGTCTGGAGGTCCCAGGTTCAAATCCAGGGAGGAGTAAAAATTCTCTTGTGGCCATGGAGGTTCAAATATGGTGTCTCCGGACTACCTGCGAAGTGGGTGGTACCGCCTTAAAATTAGTCGGATCACATAGCATGTTGGATATCCGGATTAATAAAAAAATAATTTTTAATTTTTTTTTATCAAATACTTTATAATATAGTATAGATGTTGTCTTTCATTTAAAAAAAAAATCCATAGATTTTTGAAATATTAATTTGCGTTATAAAGCGCCAATCAAAACGTAAATTGGGGAAGTCAACCAAGAAAATACAAAATAACTTTAAATCAAAAAGATGGTTTTAATAGTAATAAATTAAAGTGGGTTTGTTATCATTAATAACACCAATCAACTAATGAAAATCATATGACCTAACTTAATCACTCACAATAATTTTGATTACAGTTTTATCCCCATTTAATTACTTTAATATAATATCACTCAATTATTGCAAGAATATATTTTTTTCCATCATTATTAATCGTAAAATGTATGTGAAAATAGTGTATGTGTGTTGTGGGGGTGGGGGTGGGGGTGTTAATGATTCCGTTTGTAAATGGCATAAAATTAGTTTTTTGGTAATACAAGTTGGAGTGCATAAAAATATTAGTAATAATGGAATTAACAGTCGATCATATATAAAGAAGTCATTTAGACACAAAATAACTAAAAACGAATAGAATAGGAACAAACACTAACCTCCGATAGAGGATTTGAAGGAAAATGTTATTTCACTAAAATCAAGCGACTTCACGTCTCCGAAACACCCTTACATATGATATGGATAAGTAAGCATATGTTAGGTTGGCCGACATAAAAAAAACGACCATTCGTCCCTTTTAGACATGTTTAATCCTATATAACTTTTGTTATGTAATTATGTATGCTCTTATAAGTTTTTGTTTTTATTTATTTATAAATTGATACGAGACCTGACTCTTTTATTTAATGATATATAAATAAATCTTAATGTGATAGTAATAAGACAACATAAGTTAAATTAATTCCACCATATTTCTAGTTTGGTAAACTATTGTGGATTCTATTATTCCATAGCCTTCATCATTAAAGTCATTCTTCTCCTCTCCCCACTACAAAACCACTCTAATCTATCTAACAACTCAACCTTGTTCACTTGACTTGACTTGTGATTTTGATTTTGGCTTCAAGAACAAAGTTGTAATTAAGAGACACAATTAATCTGTTGGATTGGAGTAGAGTAATCAGAATGTGTTTCAGATTTTTGTTCCTGTTTCCCACCAAATCTAAGCTTCAAAGATGGAGAGCAGGAAGATTGATAATTTTTGTTGCTTTTTTTCAACTAAAAATTTGGATTATTCAACTTCCTCTGCTTCTGCTTCTGCTTCTGCTGGTAATTTAATTTTGGATTCTTCCTTCATATGATACTGATTTGATTTGATTTGATTTGATTTGAAAGGAAGTGAGATGATGTTTTGTTGTGCAGAGATGTCTACGACGGTTATGGTGATGGAATCGCAACCGAAATTGATAGATGAGAAAGAGAATGAGAATGAGAATGAGAATGAGAATGAGAATGAGAATGAGAATGAGACGAGGGAAGTAGAATTTGTCAAGTGCGATTGTTGTGGATTGACGGAAGAGTGTACATAGAGAGGATTCGCGAGAGGTATAAAGGAAAATGGATCTGTGGATTATGTGGAAAAGATGAGATGGTCCGGAATCAAAGGCTCATCACCACTGAACAAGCTATGGCTCGTCACTTCAACTTTTGTACAACGCCCACCATCTCCTCCGCTCAGTTAATCACCGCCATGAGACAGATTCTATGCCTTGTACCAACAACACAGATACTGATACTCCATCGGAAACTTGTATTTCAAACCTTGGGCATTCATGAATCTTTTTTAATAATATTTCAATCCATGATTAACGTTTATATGGAGATCCTTGATCAATCACTAACAACATGTTCATACTAGTTCTTATCATCATAAAATCAATCACTAAGAACATCAATGTTGGAAAAGGATTCGCTGTTTTCATCATTCACAGTAATATTCAACTTGTCTTCAATTCCAATTAATGAACAAGAAAAGAAACAAAAAATTTGGACCCTTCGTTTGTACGCCACTTGTGAAAGTAAGCACCATGAAGGATTTGATTGAGCCATAGATTCCCTTATCACTACCTTGTTACAACTTCACCCTATGGTATTAATGTGTATGTGTATATTGTAAACTTATGCCGTTATGCATATATAATGTAGACCAAAGTAAGATTTTGAACAAAAAATGAAAAATAAACATATTGATGAAAATGATATAGAAGGAAGATAACGATAGTGCATATGTTTGTTGATTTGTTAAGACATGTTTTATGATTATTCTATATTTTATGAATTTTATTTATATAGCAAAAGATACTTATAAAATAACCTTAGAATGACAAGCTTACTTCTTTAGATTGTTTTTTTTAGTGTTAGGTTTACTAGAATGGGAAGAATTGGGTTTCTATAAACCGGCATTCACTAAAATAGTAGAGTTATCAAGATCTCATACTCATTTTTTGTAAACTATGCATTTCATTTATTTAATTGAAACTTTCTCACCCCTAGTGTTTCATTCGACATTGATTCTGTAATGCATAGTGTATATTTAACTGTGTGTTATCGTTTGTCATTTGTTAATATAATTTTCTTGAGTCGCCGATATATATATATATATATATATATCTACTTTTATAATACTATTTCTCGTGTGTCATGATTGAGTGATTAAATCTACCTCTCCTTGAGTTTTTTTGGCCTCAATTTGATCATCACGTTACTATTCGAATATGTATGAGTTGATGGATGGTAGTTTACATGCCAAGTATACTACTCAATTTCATAAAATGTCATTGTATGTATGATGCGTAATAACTATTGGATCGACGATAATTCAAGTTTTGTTTTTTGTTTTTGAAACATTATAACACGATTGTGGTAAAATGAATCTTTGTTAAAACCAAATATGGAAGGAAAAAAAGTTGTTTCTGGAGTTATGTGGTCCCTTTTTTATCCTAATATTAACGAATATAACTTCCTTTTTTATATAATAATAAAAATAATAATAATAATAAAATACCATTTAACAAGTTGGGATATGTCCAAAGTCAAGAAATGGTGACTTCAAATGCAAAGTTGGAAAATGGTTGTGTTTGTAGATGGACATAAATTTGTTTGTATGTGTATGCAACAAAACCAACTCACATGCTAAGGAACCCCACATTTCAATCTTTTGTGTTTTTCTTTTTTAATTTAAAAATAATTCATTAGAAAAATATATCTTTTATCTCCTAAAAGTTGCATTTTATTTTTAATACATTTATGATGTATAACATTTTATAAAGAATTTGAATGAACCTGAAAATCTAAAATAATGGAAATATGAAAGAAAACTTTTTAAATATCTTTAGGAAATTATTTTTATTACGTTTTGGGTACTCGATAATATTAATAATTTGACGTTATAATAAAAAGAGTAAACTAAGGGGTTGTTTATCAAATCTTACCTGGGTAAGTGTTTACCGGAAATATTCAACACTATCACTTACTTATCGGGTAAGATTTTAGTCCCCCAAAACGACATCATATGCCACAAGTTACCCAGTAAGCGCTTACCGTGGTAAGAGTCGTCACCAAAACTTACCGAGTAAGACTCTTGGTCCTTACTTTCTTTGTCTTCGCTCTAACCGGGTAACATTTTTAATACTTGTCATATTCCTCCGACAAGGTAATATGAGTTGGTAAGTGATTACCCGGGTTAACATTTGGTAAACGGCCCCTAAGTTTTTCATCTATACTATTTGTTGAAAATTGCTATTTTTATCCTTGTACCGTTGAGATTACAATTTTCATCTTTTAGTTTACAATTCATTGTTATTTTCGTCCTTATAATTTACAGTGTAGTATTGTATTTGTTTTTATGGTCTAGAATTCATTTATCATTTATGCTGTATTTGTTTTTATGGTCTAGAATTCATTTATCATTTATGTTTCATCCATGATACTTGAAGGTAGAATTTTGATTCAAGGACATATATAACAATGAGTTATAAATTACAAGGAAAAAACCTTAATTTTAGAATCATAAGAATGGAAATCGTATTCTTTTAACAAAACGATAAGGATGAAAAATATAACTTACTCTAATACAAGTGATATTTTAAGTTTATTTTTTTTCTTTCACTCTAGAGGATGCCTAATTGATTAGTTTTGTTTTTTTATATAAAAATATTATTTAAATGATTGGAAGACATGTGCAAGTAGGTGGGATTAGGGTCCAAAAATTACTAGATTAGGTAAACCACCTCTCAAATAATTGACCCTTTTTTCTTCATTTCTAGATACATGTCATTAATATTCTCCATGTGACATGTTGGAGGGTCACCATTCCAGATTCATTATTCACCCTTATAATTGGTTAGAATTAATACACATAAAAACATATACAAAGACACACAACTAGTGGTGTTATTTTTTAATTGTAGGAAACTACTTCATAACCAAGCCAAAATAGGTCAACTTTAATCGGTTTTAAGTTATCTGGTGTAATAACGGGTTAAATTAAATAAAGATTTATATTTTTTATTAGACATTTGCTCTAATAACTTTATCTAAATCAATATTTGTTGCTTTCAATATATATTATTATATCGTACGTTTATACTCCAACAATTGAATAAGAATATAATTAAAAGATATTATATAGCAAAAACTAATATATTCTAAATACATAAACTAACAAAAAACATAATGATAGATTTGAAAATTTAGTAATCTAGAAATAAAGAAAATACTATACTCCCTTTATCTCAAAATAAGTGTCAAAAGAAATAACACGCAATCCTAATCTACAACTTTATCCTTAATTAATACATTTATACCTTTCTTACCTATTTGTATTTGCTTCAAAGTGTAATGGTTATATTGGTTGCTAATAAAAGTTGATTGTTGGTCAAAAAATACATTTATACCATCAAGTCTTTAAATATGTGTACACTAAATAAGAATAGATTTGAAAATAGTTGTCTATTTTCGAAAATAAACACGATCAATATAAATATAAATGTTTATATTAAGACGGATTAAATATAATATGCTTTTTGGTTTAATCGAAAAAAAAAAAAATCAAAACCCGACCCAAATTAGTTTGATTTGATTATCTAGAAAGAGATATCATTTTCTTAGGATTTTACATTAACAATCATATAAAATATTGTTGATATTGATTTTTATTTCTTAACTTTATTTTCTTAAAATACATTTTGTGTATATAATTATCTCATTATTTCTTTCTTAATTTCCAACGCATTTGGGAAAGTTTGAATACTCCATATTCTTTATGACATTAAACTACATATAACACATGCATGCATTATTGAGACTTGTTCAGTGCAATCATGCAATGTAGACGAAAATAACTTAGTTAATGCAATGAACATGCATACTTAGATAATAAAACATTTTTAGTTTGTTTAAAAAACTATTCAAACCAAACTGTAAGCTTATTCAAAGATTTTGACAGTTTGATAGTCCAGTCTGATCTAAGGTTTGAGGTATATACATAATATTGTATGTATATTATACATAAATAATTATTCATGTAGAGGGAAAATATTCAAAATTTTAAACCTCAAGTTATATGTATATGTACCATTTTTGACTCTCGTAACTTTCAAGTTATATGTATATATACCATTTCTTCGATTGTCTTGTCTCAACTCTCAAGTTATATATGTATATATAGTCGATTCTCATCACTTTTTGTTAAACTATAGATAAAAATATCACCCTTTTTTTGTTGCAAATTACTTGTTACAATATGGGTTGAGAGCATTAGATGTAATTATGTAATTCATTTATACATACTTTTACCTCAATAGCCCTCGTCCCAAACCGCAAAATTTGGTGGTCTGGTGCGGCCTATCTGGTCACTTCTTGCCAAACTACACAGTTTGAAAACTGCTCTTCCCCTATTTTTTTAAACAAATTATATAACCAATTCTCATTTTCATTTCCAAACATTCCCAATACCTTAAACGCCCCCTCAAACTCAAACCACGGGGATTTGGATCATGATTTAATTACACGGCTCCAAAATAAATGAGTAGATGTGAAGTACCTTTATTTAATTGTATCATTTCGTAACATTAAACAACTACTAGTTAAGGACCAAGATTTTGAATAACATTCGCCACTAAACGTACTTGAGGCTGGCTGGCTGGCTTATCCAAAGTTTATCCCCTGTGCAAGGGGTAGTTCGCTCCCATAGTTGATCGTACTGATAAGCAATATGTAAATATTAATATCTGATGCAAGATGTATGCAATCGCCTACCCTACATTTCATTTGTGTTCTCGAATTTGGGAAGAAAAGAAAGCAAGTTTTTTATTTGTTTTCTTGAAGAAAGAATGGAACGAATGAAAAGGAAACAATCTCGTGTTCTTGAACAGAATAGATGTCATTTCATTTCTATACCCTTTGAGGGAGGTTCATTTGAGAACCTTATATATTTTAGGAACTCAACAACCACCTTTTTTGTGAGTATATATTATTAACATGATAAAACATTCATAATGAATGTTGTGATAAAGAATACTCACAAAGTAGGTGGTTCTTGGATTCCTAAAACATATATCTACCCTTTATATTTGTTATTTGAGTAAATGATATTCTCCCTCCTAAAATGTTTAGAGAACCCATTTCATTTTTTACCTCTCTTTTCTTCTTTCTTTTCCGTAAAAAGAAGGTTTCGAGAAGAGAACACAATGCTAATGTGTGTATATATATATATATATATGGTAGTAAAATTTTACCAAGTGGAACGTCTCATATATTGTTTCCACGAGTCGCTTCCTGCTTCACGGCCTCCCCCGGTACCCTTCTCGCCACCGAAAGCACCACCAATTTCAGCACCATTGGTCGGTATGTTTACATTAACAATACCACAATCACTTCCTTGAGGTCTGCCAAAAAAGAAAACACGATAGCATATCAACATTGATTTACTTACTAATATATAACAAAGATATTCCAACTCACTCACCCAATCCATTTGAAGATAATCTCAGGCGAATGAGTGAATATAGAACTCGATAACCCTTGAGGTACTGAGTTGTTTATTTCAACGGCTTCTTGAAAACTCTGTACATGAAGAACACCGAATATTGATATAACTTGTGCCGGTATAAGAAATACTTGTAGGGGCTAATCATGTGACAACCACAAAAAAAAAAAAAAAAAAAAAAAAGAACAGGACCCAAAAACTTTAATTGAAGGTGCAAGTATGTGTGTGTAACGAATTGACCTTGAATTTTAAGACATATAGAACAGGACCAAAGAGTTCTTCCTTCACAATATGAGCAGTGGGTGAAATTTCCACAATTGTGGGTTGTACAAAGTTCCCTTGAGATTCTATAACGGAACCACCTGTAAGGATTTTCCCTCCCTGTAAAAATGCCAAATTATGAAGAAGCAAATTAACACAAAAGAAAAGTGCAGCCCTTGGAACACAAAACTGGCATAATCAAGCAATTCTTCAACACAAAACTGCATTACATCATCTAAAAACATCTTTGAGCTAACAAAACCTAAGGTCCCATTCGGTTTGCGGGATTTTATAGGATTTGGAATTGAATCCCATTCCAATCCTATGTTTGGATTTGGAATCTCGGTATTTGATTGAAATCTTACAAACATGAGATTTGGAAATCCCATTGGGGTATTTCATAGGATTTTATAAGATTTGTTTGTAATAATATTTTAAAATATCTTGTTTTGTAATAATCAAATAATAAAAAGATAAAAAAAATTTATAAATTATTTACAAAGAATGGAATTCAATTCAATTCCATTCCAAATCCTACAAACCAAACACACCACAAAGGTATGCATATGGGGCATTTGGTAAGTGTTCAGTTTTCAAGTGTTCTTTTATCTAGATTATAGGAGGGCAACAAGGAGAAAAGTCAACAACAAAAACAAAATTTTAATAGTCCAAAATTATTTGATGGACACAGAAAATAAAGCCAAAAAATTGTACCTGAGACTTGATAGCTTTTATTCCATTTTCAAAATTCTCCCTTGATGCTTTTGTGTGCAAAGGTCCAAGTAACGTACCTTTCTCTAAAGGATCCCCAATTTTAACTTGTTTATATGCTTCAAGTAGTTGATCAACTACAGAGTTGTAAATCTTTTCATGAACAAGCTTCAATAATAGAGATACATATAATTAGTGAACACCACTTCTGTAGAAATCATTTGCATAGTTGAGCTTAGATATGGCCAAAATGGTCCTTGCCTGGACCCGTTACGGTTACGATTTCTATGAAAATTCAAGGTCCGGCCCCACCTGTTATACATAGGCCAGGTTTTTCTTAAACTTACATTTTTATAAATTATCTATCAATTTTTCAAGTTTCTTTTACCCAAAACTTTGTTTTTTTTTCAACTTCTTTTTAAGCGTTCCGAATTTCCAATACTAAATTGCAAAAATCGTAATTATAGAAACATTTATAGTATTTTTGTCTGAAAAATACTTTGAGTGTATTTCAATGACCCAATTAGAGATTTTACAAGTGTATATTAGTAAGATATTATACAAAAAAAAATCTTCAAACACGACTTTTTATATGTATAAAATTGATTTTTGGGAAAGAAAAAAAATTGGGACCGATTTGGGCCTGGCCCGGGACCAGGCTTTTTACATGGAGACGGGACCGGTTACAAAAGGGAAATCTCAGACCGGGACTGGATTTTGGCCATCTCCATTTGAGCTTACCAGTCTACGACATGTTGTGCAGCGCTGACCAGCTGTACCAACAGCAGCAAACAAGACAGAACGAACAGCCAGTTGGATGTCGGCATCATCCATGACTATCAAAGCATTATTTCCACTCAATTCAAGCAGGCATTTACCGAACCTCTGACTCACCGTCTGTTGAACCATTAGACCAACCTGCAGTTTGTCACGTGCCAGATGTCAGAGACAATAGCAATTTCTAGAAATAAACACACACACACACACATTAAAAGATATGGGGGAAATAAGCAGTAACTTTTTAAAAGATTATTTTGTTGGGTATCCATATGCATTCCAGAAAGAAAGTAATACATATTTTAAGCAATGAGAAATGTTTACCACCTCAAACTAAGGGCTTGATTGTTAGCAGCCTGATGAACTTAAGGGGACTCGCAACTTATTCGGTCAGTTATACATGATTTTGTTTGGTAATGGTTTAATGATATAGAAAGTGGCTTATTCAGTAAGCTTCTTGGGAGGAGCTTTATGCAGAAAGCCAAGTTTAATCCAAACCTGCCCTTCCCAATTAAAAAAAAAAAAAAAAGTTCCTTCCATCTATGAAAACACCCTTCCAAACAAAAAACTTCTCAATCTATTCAGACAGATTAATCCACACAAACAGCTTTATCCATACAGGACGTAATGGAAACCCAACCGAACAACCCCTAAAAGACCCATCCATTTAGTTTAGTCCATTCTACTTCTCGTTTTCATTTTGTTAGTTCCATCTCAATGATGTAAGGATTAATGAACACAAAATATGTAGCAAGACGGGCTACAACATGCATTACAAGATAGTCGAAGGCCTTCCTTTAGAGGATAAAGGTTTTGAATAAATCGAATATGTGTTCTAGTTCGACAAATTATCAGAATAAAGAAAATTCAGTGTTGTTACATTCAAGCTATAAGATAACCTCTATATCAGATTAATAAAGGATGCCAAAATTTCTCCCTGAAGTTACTACATAAAGAATATCTGAGGAAGGTACCTTTGAACTTCCAGTGAAGGAAACTAAGGGTATGCGTGTGTCTTTTGCTATAGCTTGACCGATTTCAGCACCCCCACAAAATGCGGTGAAAATAGCAGCTGGTAAACTGTTCTTTTCTAACACTTGTCCAACTAGCTTGGTCATTGCTATTGTTATTAAAGGTGTGGTTGGAGCACCTTTCCTGCAATCATGTCATAGAATAAAATGAATTCATTCTCAAACACATAGAAGAATAAAAAAGTTGTTTTGGTTGTTATAGTTTTCATTTTGTTCCAATTTGGTCATTCTGGTTTTAGTATTCTTGAACAATTAATGTAACAACTCGTCCCTCATGAATAGAAAACGGGATTTGTGGGCTCCTTATAAGCCTCAAGTTGTGGGCTACCAATAACTTCAATAATCATTTTAAGTTGGATTTGAATTTATTGGGTCAACCTGTTGCTTTAGGCTTTGGGGTGTTACAAATGCTATCAAAGCCGATCCTTATACCATCGGGGATAGTGGGGCAAACTACAATCCTCAAGAGAGGAGGGGTGTTTGTAACATCTTAGGTGAATCCCATATTGCCGATTACAAGGAGGAAGATTATGGGCCAGCCTGTTGCCTTGGGGTTTGGGGTGTTACAGTTAACCACTCTCAAGTTTTCCAAGAATAAAAATGGCATTCTCAAGGTTTAGGCACCACTTCAAGGTTTTGAATCTTATCAGAAATTTGATAGATTACAGATGACGTAGGTGATGGTTATTGAAAAGGTCTCATACATAACCAACTGTTGTGGATTCTTGACACTTTGGTTCACATTATCAATATTTCTCCAAATAATGGGAAGTAAATATAGAACCTTCACTTTAGATGCAATACCATAGTCAAGGGAGAATAAAAGATGGAAGTTTATGATGGAGACTTACCAAACAACACAATTTCCGCAGACAAGAGCAATGCAGGCATTCCATCCTAAACAACATTGAACAATTAAAAAGATAAAAAACCAAGATTTGTTTATTCATAACTGTATATTTGATTGTATCTACAAGTAAGGGGCTGTTTAGTTGGTTTTGAATTAAGTCCAGCATGCATAAAGTTGTCTGTGTGGATTAATCTGTCTGTATAGATTGGGAAGGTTTTTGTTTGTGAGGGTTTTTCATGGATGGATAGGAATAACTTTTTAAATTGGGAGGGGCAGGTTTGGAAAAAACTTGGCTTTCTGCATAAAACTCCCCCTTAGAAGCTTAGTGAATAAGCCACTTTCTATACCATTCAGCCACTACCAAACAGTCATGTATAGCTGACGAAATAAGTTGCAAGTTCATTAAGCTCGTTAAGTTGCTACAAACATGGCCTAAGAAGTCTAAATCAAAATATGGGCATGACTTTCAAATTTTATGAACAATCTTTGACCAAAGATGAATAAGATAGGCCGCCATGTTATCGGATCCCAGGTCAAGTTTTCTTAACTTGACGGTTTGCTATAATGAGATGGCAATCTGTTAGCGACTTGCGTATTTATGAGGGAGGGGGGGACAAAGGCATCCAGTTGCCACAGAGTTAGTTGTAAGATCCCACATCCGTTGGGGAGGGGAACAGAGGTTGCCTTATAAGGAACTGGATACGTTTTCTATCAGACGCGTTTTAAAATCGTGAGTCTAGGTGTGGACAAAGCGGACAATATCTGATACGTTTGGCCTGGGATGTTACATTAGTGGTGATAGGAAATACAAATGAATATATGCAATTAGAAAAATCGCGTTTTTGACTGAACTTTTAAACAGATTTTATGCATATTAAGAATAGCAGGATAACTACCATAGCTAACAGTACCCAATGTTATATCTCGTTTTGAAGTTGCTAAAGATTTAGTTTGAATATAATTCATCGATATATTACTGAGTGCGATAATGCTCACCAAGAACAGCACAGGGAAAATTGAAAGCTGTAATGACCCCAACTATTCCAAGAGGATTCCACATCTGTAAATAGTCAATAATATATAAGCGTAATTGAATGGATAAGAATCTGTTAAAGATAAATATTTAGCCGTACCTCGAGCATCATATGATTTGGACCTGTCAACAAACCACCCAGGGATTACTATTAAAAGAATTTTCCAAAGAGACAAGAAAATGTGGAAGCTTGTAATATAAAGTATTTCTCATCAGAAAAAAGCAAATAGATATCATATGCTTCAGTCAAAATACACAAATAAACCTAAATTTGGAAAGGTGTCCCAATCTATGCCTAGACTAATCCGGGAAAATTGCGACTGCAAGAAATCAGCCTTGATATACTCGATGGCCACAATTGTTGTGTATGCCTAGAATCAAAGCTTGGGCAAATGAGATATTCCACCACATCCCCCACGGCCTCAACCCTTGTGGTTAAATAAACCAAAATTCATTTCCACATCCCAACTTCATAGAAGTGTGACTTATTAACTTGATATGCAAATTTCATAAAGGATAGCACAGACCACCATTGCCATTGTCAATGAAAATGAAGGATGTAATCTTTCTTTATTTCTGAAATTTAGAAAAGGAACTAGGAGTAGTGCTCACGTTCAGAAGGTATGACTGATCCATTTAATTGACGGCTTAACCCCACTGCAAAGTCGCACATATCAATAACTTCCTGCCATGGAAACACTTCACACTTAGCTTTTGCAAGCCGACACATGAGTAGTAACACAAAGTGAACCGAAAGTAGCTAAAACAATATATATACACACATATGCAAGAAAAAAATGAGGAGCCATTAGCCATACTATTGAGATAATGACTAAATATTTCAAAAATAATGATAATAAAAGAAAGCAAATACATACTTGAACTTCCCCTATGCCTTCTGGAAGAATTTTTCCCATCTCAAGTGATAAAAGCCGACCAAGGTACTCGAGCTTCGCTCTCAGTGCGTCACCAATCTGTCGAACAATCTCTCCTCGCTTTGGAGCAGGAAGCTGAGAGAAAAATAATGTAATTACACAAGGGTAAATAGAAATCATTGATCATTCTACGGTGCTTCTTTTGAAACTATATCAGTTTACAGTTATTATAACATCTCAGGCCAACCGTACCAGATATTGTCCGCTTAGTCCACACACCTGGACTCAACGTTTAAAGTGTGTCTGGTAGAAGAGGTATCCAATCCCTTATAAGGCAGCCTTAGTTCCCCTCCCCAATCGATGTGGAATATTACAATCCACCCCCTTGGGATCCCAGCGTCCTCGCTGGCATACCGGTCCGATTCCTCACTCTAATACCATCTGTAACATCCCAGGCTAACCGTACCAAATATTGTCCATTTTGTCCCCACACCTAGATTCACGGTTTTAAAACACTTGTGATAGAGGAGGTATCAAGTACCTTACAAGGCAACCTTTGTTCCCCTCCCCAACCCATGTGAAATCTTAGGGTCATAGTTTGTTTAATGGCTAGGATAACCGTGCAATTCTAGAATAAGACAGTGTTTGAAGAAAGACCTAAAAGAAAGAAATAAACCACTTACTTGCATCCAAATCTTTGAAGCTTCAACACAAGCCTGCATGCCTTCCTCATAATCTTGAGAAGAAGCTTCTACGACTTCAGCAATGGTCTGAATCAACAAGATAGAACTTGTCATTCAAATCCAATAAATATATAACACCAATACACTACTAAGGAATTTGGGATATACATGTGATCTGAAATCAAAGGTTCTCTTGTCTGCTTGTAAAAATGTACTTTAGAAGGGAAACTAAAAGGCAGGCGTTGTACTACTAGTAGTATAGATATAGAATTAGATGGGTACCTGGTTGTTAGCAGGATTAACAGAGGAGACAACAGAACCACTTCCCTTCCAGGCACCGTTAACAAAGCTACCGGAATTCTTGGGCTGGATACCAATCTCCGTCAAGAAATCGTACTCCTTACTAAAACCCATCTCTGCACGAAATAATACTTCACTCATAAACCAAGTATATATATATAAATCTAATAAGTGTTGGTTTCAGTTTCAGTTGCAGATCACTGAAGATCTATCAATTACCTACGACCTGATTTGAGAGAGAAACGACACTAGTAGTCGCTTTGGCCAAACTCAAGTCTGAGAGGATTACTAGAGAGAGAGAGACGTGTTACCGGAGAAGTGATAGAAAAAAGATAGAGACAAAAGTTTCTTTAATGCCACGTGTATATATATATATATATATATAATGAAATTAGTTATTTCATTCTATAAAATGTCTCTCTGGCCTTTTGGGCCTATTGCGGTGGGCTTACTCTCTTTGGGTTTCTTTCGTTGGTAACAACACTCTGATAAATGGTCGTCAGTAGATCCAGCTTTTAATAAATCACTTAATTTTCAAGCTTAATAATTATTAAGTTTGAATACATCTCAGACACAAGATAAACTCGTTTAACTTAACCACTTGAGCTTTATAAAACTAATGTTCGACTCGACTTGTTCGAAAGTTCGATTAAATTTTTCAAGTGGAGTCGAATTATTCCAGAATATATTTTTCATGCTCAAATGTTCATAAATAATACAATAAAAATTATAAACCTCGAACCGCTAAACGAGTTCGAGCCAAGCTCGAGAACTTAAAAGATATTCGAGCTAGAGCTTGATCCTAGTATAATTTTCTCGACTCATGAAAATAACCTACTACTTGACTTGACTCGACTCAGCTCGACTTGTCGACGCCCCTACTGGTGAGGATGATGCCATGGATAGGGATGTAAAAACGTATAGATTTGATGGGTTGGGTTCCGGTGAGAAGGAGAGTTAAGGCGGGAAGCGTAAGAAGAAATCTCCACCCTTGGATGCACATTAAGATGAGATGCATCGAGACGCACCAAATCAACTCCATTCTAAAACGCAGTTCATGGAAGGGTATGAGATTAAAAGTGATCAAGGGTTCAGATCTCTTCTTACGCTTCTCACCTTAACTCTCCTTCTCACGCGATCATAAGCCTAGATTTGATTCCTTCCTCCAACGACCGTTAAAAATTTCGTTAAATGAGGGACATTTTAATTCTATTGTCGAATTTTTGTCTTTTACTCACTTAAATATCATAGAAAACGAAAACATAAAATCAATTTTGATCCGGTAAAAGATTAAAAAAAAAATCGATAACATCCTTATATTTACCAAAGTTTTTAACATCTATTACAAAAAAGGATAAAATCTGAATATTTTTAAACCACGTTATTGTCTTTTTTTCCCTTAAAAAAATAAATAACAAGATTATATATGCATATACACAACAACCACCACCAATCTACTAAATAACAACTAAAAATACTTGCAAATAGTTATTAGGTAAATATATGAACATACTTTATTCATTTTTATCTTTTGAGTTTTTTTTTTCTTTGTAAAAGTGTCATTTTTAGTGCTAAAGAAGTTGATAGAATAGTTATTGATCTATAAACTATATTTTATTAGATTAGTTAAAATAAACTAGTCATATTTGGTATAACTAGTTGCGACAATTTATATTAAGCTAACATTTTTTACCAATTTTTATCCGCAAAATGATTTTATACCGTACATTATAGAAATATTTGATCAAGTCTAATAAATATTAATAATGAAATTGACATATCTTAGCTAAAAGTTGCTTCATCAACCGTATCATGTTCATCAAATATGTTTGTTGGTTTTGATGTAAAGAACGGGATGTAAGGATATAAAAACACATTCATAATAATACAAAACTGCAAAAAGTGTTCTTCATTCAATGCATTTCAATTTCAGCTCCTTGATTCCCTTGATCCAAAATGGACGCAGCATAAAATGCGCTTGTGGATTTTTTTTAATATATAATATTTATATACGACAAATTCAACAAATAGACTCAGACACATGAAATTTGAACCCTTAACTTCCTAGGAGGTCAAATACTTTGATACCGTTAGGCTAAAGGCCCTTTGGATGCACTTGTGGATTCATGGATATAAAAGACTATAAATGATAATATTCAACATAATTTCGCTTGATATGACATGACCTTCTAAGCATATAAATTTGGATGCATGATTAGAATAGAGGACTCGCCAACATATTATATGTTTCAAGAAGTCAGATGATACTATTTTATGAAGTATATTCCTTACGCTTGTTGTATTTGGGGTTACGTTTGATTAATAGTGAATTGGGGTTAAGGGTTTATTTTGTACATTAGCTGTAGCAATATGACAATAGTTTTTTTATGGTTGTATTTTTGTGTTGCTTTCAAGTAAAAATAATAATTAGTGGAGGTTTTACATAATTGATTGGGGTTAATTCTAGGTGTATGAGGCTTATCAAGTTGAAAAGATTATTGTGAAGGGGGTGAGTTACATCTTGTTTCAATGATATATATCTCTCAAATACAAAAAATTTTATAGCAGTTTCATTAATTTTCTTATAGAGGAAGTATAGAGGAAGCTTTGACTTATTTTCTCACTGCATATTTCATTATTGAGCTTTAAGCACATAAAGAAACTTCTAAACCTTTTTTTGTATTAATGTATAATTCATACGTATTAAACTAACATCGAGCTCAACTAAAAATATTGAAGCTCAAGAACTACTTTGAAAAGGTTATTCGAGTCGGAACATGATGTATTTTTTCGAGTCAAAAATCAAAATCAAACAATGTGGTACTCATTTCACTCGACTAGTTAACACCCCAATTTCTTATATTTTATCTAACTTAAATAATGATTTAGGAATTCCACAAAGTATCTATAAAATTTATATTTTAATTTTTTTTTAATACGTAGTTATAATTTTAGGATATGAATCAAAATAGTCAATCTCATTAATCAACTTAATCTTTTAACACATTTAATATTGAACTCTTATTTTATTTATGTATTTACATAAAACTTATTTTTATATTAATTATCTTTTATGCAGATAGGGTTTTTATGAAAATTACATGAATTTATATAAAAATAATAAAAAAGGTTTTACAAAAATACATTTATGTGAAATAAGGATTGAATTAAAAATAAGTAATAAGAAGAAAATGAAATTGGTTATTGGTGGAGAAGGGGAGGAAAGAAGGACAAGAATGGCGCACGTGAGGTCGAGCATCCATCACGTGACGAAGGAGAAAAACAATTAACAAAATGTATGAAAGGTTTTACAAATACATACTGGGTTGCCAATTGCCCACCATCTCTGACACAGATTCACCACCGATAATACAGGCGCAACCAATTCTTCTTCTAATTTTCTTCTTCTTCTTCTTCTGATCTTCTTGTTGTAGTTGCAGAGATGGGATAGGACTGTTAATGGAGTGATTTTAATGGACGGTGCTTCATCGCCTCCCTCCTCCGTTGGCTATGTTGATTTGTATGGGAAGCGCCGGCAAGCTGCTAGAGTACAGGTGCTTGAGAGAGAGATCAATCCATCTTCATCATAGCTTAATGTAAAATCCATACGCATTCTTCTACTAATAATTTTGTTCAAATGTTTGAAATCCATATCAAGTAGAAATGCAATAATTAATCGTAAAATTGACGATCGAGTATCGTAGTATATATTTATCATTCCAATTTTGAAATAGGAAGAGTCGAGATCAGCGTTGAGTAAACAGATTGTTGTTGTATACAAATCTGGCCATACAAAAGTAGATTGGCAAAACATAAAAATAGGTGAATTCCTTGTGCCTATATATATATATAGCAATGAAGATGTTGCTAAAGAATGGCCCTAGGATCAACCTTTCTGGATTTAGGAACATCTTTTTACACACTTATTCAATGCATAGTAAACCCCTTGACACCCTCTAGGAAAAGCTAATTCATTTTTTGGGGACAGTTACCTAAAATGGCAAGTATTAATTTCTTCAATATGATGGTATTTGATAATGATCTGGGAATTACTAGTTTATTAACAGGATGAGATCAAATCACTGGGAGGCATCAAGAAGCTGCAAAGAGTTAGTCAAATTCATTCCATCAACTTCACTTTTCCCAATAACACCCTTTTGAATTTTTTTCACTCTAATAACTTAATTGTGTTTCAAAATGCGAGTTTAATTAATAGGAGAAAGTTGAGTTGTTTTTGCTGTCGAGATCCATGCAGGTCTTGTTGTTGTGACGTAAAGAAAACATCTAGTTGCCAAATTTCATCTAGTTAAAATCATGTTTGTGTTTTCTTTTAAATGTACCAAGTGCTTTGTTTCAATCACATCACATCAACAATTCTTAAGAATTGCAAGATATCCATGTATATAATCTTTGTTTGTTTTTTGTTGTTGTTAGTGTCTAGGATTATCAACTTTCATCATTGCAACTTGTGACAGAAAGAATTGTGGCTTAACGAGCTTAATAGTATGTGGCCTTTTTTGTGCCAACATATATAATCGATTTGTTGTTTGTGGCTTAATAGTTAAGCCATTAGCTAGTTTGGTTTTATGGATTAAGCCATCTTCTACTTTTGTGTTTTTTTTCCAACTATACCCTTCCTCACGAAATGTGTTTTGTTGTTTAGTTAGGGTCCGTTTACGAAATGGTAAGCACTGAATGTACATGCCAACAACCGAGAATCTTAGCCAATAAGAACGATGGTAACAACAACGAGTCTTACCATGTAAGGAAGAGTAACAACTCTTACCCAATTGTTGCATATCATGTCATTTTGATTGACTATAATATAATTAAGCTAAATAAGAGTACATACTCTTACAAAATAAACAAAAATTATTATTTACCAAATAAACAAATTGACAAATAAACGACTTATTTCAAATAGGTCTTATCCAAAATAAAAATATATTTGTTTAGATCATATATCAATTTAAAAAGAAATTAGCCAACATGTTTGATTGATTGCCTAACCGATTTCAATTTAATAAATATAATTTATGGATTAACAAAATGTGTTGGAAATAAAATAATGCAAATTGTTAAATAAATAATTAAGTCTGCCACTCTAACTTGTAATATGCTTAAACATAATATGGCACATGAGAAAATCTTAAGAATCAACTATATTATTTTCTTTTCTATCTTAAAAAATTCTTATTTAATTTAATATAAGGCGTTACGTTATATTAGAACATATTGTAATGAAATAAATAAAATAATTATTAATAAATAAATTTATAACAATTGAAAAAAGAAAATTTGATTCTCCAAAATCTATTATCCATCTTATAAGCAAGATTGTTATTTATGCATGTTGTCTTTTATGGTATAATATTATAACCAAAGCTATTTATTGGGATTTGATTTATATATCTTATATAGTTTGGTATAAGACGTACTAAAAGTTTGAAATACTTTGTTATGTATGATAACGTAAGTTAAGACTTATGTTATATTATGGTTCACTTTGAAGATAATGTAATATGAATGTATGGTTATAAAAATAGAGAAAATAACGATATCACTTCTTCTCTCTAAATTCCCTCTCTATTATTTGCTACGCTATGAATTAACGAAAACGACTAACCAATTTGGGAGCACATACCCCCTCCAAATGTTCCATTCTCTAACTCTTTGTGTGTTCAAATGAGTACACAACCATTGCCTTTTGGTTTAATACCAAACACCCCTTATTCATCTTCTATTAAATTTTATAACTAAATAATGTAATAGCCTTATGTCAGGGTTTTATATAAATGATTTTGGTGTGTGTGTATATATATATATATATAAAGAGAGAGAGAGAGAGAAGAAAGTTCAAATGTGAACTCATTTTTGGTTGTGAACGGGAGAACGAATCGGTAAAACTTATCCGGTCGATAAAGACGAGCACTGACGCTCCTCCTTTAATAATCTCCACCCTCCCATGAATCGAGTCAATCCTCCGTGATCGCATCCACCATAACCGAAGATGTGTGACTGAGATTCGTTCTCACGTTCACAACCAAAATTGAGTTCACATTTGAACCTAACCCAATATATATATATATATATATATATATATATATATATGACTTTTGGATGAAAGGTTCAATCGTGTTCTTTTAAGATATCTCCAATCCTTTTTTGAAAATTAATTTATCATGATGATTTGTTTATGCTAGGAATTTTTAAAAACTAAGATCCTTGATTTGAATTGGTTATAATTAGCAGTACAGTAAATATGATTATACTTTAAAAATAACAACTTTTGTTTTTTTAAGCATTTACACAAAAATATAATGTTTTTTGTATGTTTAGAATAACATTGATTTATTTATAAATTAAAATCAAATATAATTATCCTTAGAACCAATAATTCATTTATTCGTGCCAAAACCAAGACAATTGTGGTCCCTTTCAATATATGTTTACCAAGCATGACTTCCGCATGGCAAAATTTATTAAAAATCATAAGAAACTATAATAAACATTCCAAAAGAAGTAATAATATCATTAAAAATATAGCAAACCACCTAACAATTTCAAACATTTAGTTTGATGAAAGGTAGAAATACAAGGTAACATAATAACCCAACAATTTTTCAAAAACCTGAACATGAAATTGAAATGTTATAAAATAAACGAGTATACCGGTATACCCATTATTAGAAAGAAGAGAAAAAGATGATTTTACTAGGGACAATAATCTATAAAACAACAATTAAGGCCAGTTATTTGTATAACCGGAGCCTTTAAATTACAAATTTGAATGGATCAAAACATCATCTAATATAGTTGTTAAATACTATCGAATATTTTAAAGAACTTTTTTAGGGCTTTAAACGACCAAGACGCTATAGTTTCAAATCTTGGATACCAGCAATTACACTATATGATGAAAATATAAATAAAAATGTATTTTGAGTTTTTCGAGAAAAGAATAACAAAGCAATTCTTCCTTTTGAATTGAATCTATTTTAATCTTTGGGTACAACATCCGGATGGGCAGTTTGGATTGGCCAATCCAATTATTTACAAGTAGCGTAGTGGTAGGTAATACTTACAACTGGCCCCTTTTTATTACCCAATCAGATATTTCCACGTGTCCCACCTTATTTATTTAAATAATTTTCTTTCCCTTTTTATCAGCATCTTCTTCCTCCTTTGCAAGAGAATATTCAGGAACCCTAACAATGGCGACTTCACTCCCATCTCCTCTTCTTCTTCTTTGTTTCTTCTTCTTATTCTCTTTTGTGACTGTAACCCTATCGATTCACACGAAACCCTTCGATCAACCCAAGACTTACATCATCCACGCTTCAAAATCTGAAAAACCTGCAACTTTTTCTTCTCATCATCGGTGGTACTCCTCCATCGTCAAATCAGTTTCGTCGTCTCACCAACCATCTGATATCCTCTACACCTACCAACGCTCCGTCAACGGATTCTCGGCTAGGTTGACTCGAGCTCAGGCCGCTCAGCTCCGTCGTCTCCCGGGAATACTATCAGTCATCCCCGATCGTCCAAGGAAGCTTCATACCACTCACACACCTACTTTCCTTGGTTTGGCGGATAGTTTTGGTCTTTGGCCTAACGCTGAATACGGTGATGATGTTATTGTTGGAGTGCTTGATACTGGGATCTGGCCGGAGAGACCGAGCTTCTCCGATGAAGGACTTCCACCGGTTCCGTCTACTTGGAAAGGTACTTGTGAGGCGACGGCGGACTTTCCTTCGACGGCATGTAATCGAAAAATAATCGGAGCTAGGGCGTTTTATAGAGGCTATACGGCTAGTCTCGGAAGCCGGTTGAATGAAACTGGTGCTTCTCTTTCTCCTAGGGATACTGAAGGTCACGGAACTCATACTGCTTCTACGGCTGCCGGAGCGGTAGTCAAGGATGCTGGATTTTATGAATATGCGAGAGGTGAAGCTAGAGGTATGGCGGTTAAGGCTAGGATTGCTGTTTATAAGATCTGTTGGAGTGAAGGATGCTATGATTCCGATATACTTGCGGCGATGGATCAAGCTATCGATGACGGTGTACACATCATTTCTCTGTCGGTTGGAGCTTCCGGCTATGCTCCGGCGTACTACCGTGATTCCATTGCCATCGGAGCTTTTGGAGCGATGCAACACGGTATTCTAGTTTCCTGTTCTGCTGGAAATTCTGGTCCGAATGCTTATACCGCCGTGAACATCGCTCCATGGATTCTTACGGTTGGAGCTTCTACGATCGACAGAGAATTTCCGGCAGATGTTGTTCTAGGCGACGGGAGAGTATACGGCGGCGTATCACTTTACTCCGGTGAAGGACTTGGAGAGACTCAGTATCCTTTAGTTTATGCAGCCAACTGTGGTAGCCGATACTGTTACACCGGACAACTAAACTCCACACTCGTCGCCGGCAAAATAGTGATCTGCGATCGTGGAGGCAACGCTAGAGTCGAAAAAGGAAGCGCCGTAAAAATAGCCGGAGGCGTTGGAATGATCCATGCGAACACAGACGAAAACGGCGAAGAGCTTCTCGCCGATTCTCATCTCCTCCCTGCAACTATGGTGGGTGCAGAAGGTTCAGACAAAATCAGAGAATATGTAAAATCCGATCCATCACCGACGGCGACCATCGTTTTCAGAGGAACAGTAATCGGAACTTCACCGTCGGCGCCGCGAATTGCGTCATTCTCAAGCCGTGGACCAAACCATCTCACGGCGGAGATAATCAAACCGGACGTAACTGCTCCCGGCGTAAATATCTTAGCCGGCTGGACCGGGTACACAAGCCCGACCGATTTAGATGTTGACTCGAGACGAGTCGAGTTTAATATAATATCTGGCACATCGATGTCGTGTCCTCACGTGAGTGGCTTATCTGCTTTACTTCGTAAGGCCCACTCCACATGGACCCCAGCTGCTATCAAATCCGCCCTTATGACCACCGCATATTATTTGGACAACAAAGGTAAGAAAATTACGGACCTTGCGACGGGAGGGGAATCAACACCGTTCGTTCATGGGTCAGGACACGTGGACCCAAATCGAGCCCTTAACCCAGGATTGGTGTACGACATTGGAGTAGATGACTACGTGGCATTCCTTTGTGCCATTGGATACGATTCCAAGAAGATTGCTACTTTTGTGAAAGATCCAGTGGATTGCAGTGCAGGGAAATTCACTAGTCCTGGTGATCTAAACTACCCATCAATTTCAGTGGTGTTTGAATCCAATAAGGGTGGTGTTGTCAAGTATAAGAGGGTAGTGAAGAATGTGGGGAGTGATGTAAATGCGGTTTACGAGGCGAGTGTGAGTGCTCCGGCGGGTGTCGAGGTGGTTGTGTCGCCGGAAAAACTCGAGTTTAGTGAAGAGAAAACGGAGGTGGGTTATGAGATCACGTTTAGCTCCGGTGGGGGTGATAGCGCAGCGTTTGGTGCGATTGAATGGAGTGACGGGACCCACAACGTGAGAAGCCCGATTGCGGTCGTATGGGGGGCGAGTACATGGCAGATGAGTATGTAAATTGGACATTTTATTTTTCAAATGCCGGTTGGATGAGATAGATTTATCAAAACCAAACAAGAGAGCGATATGGTTTGTAAGTTTATGTACCGTAACACTTGTTATCTATAGTTGGTAAAGTTAGTGGATCGGAAAGGGTGGGTTAATAATATTTTGTTTTGAATTAAAATAAGAATGTATTATAAGCGCTCTTGATGTTAAAAAAAAAAAAATAGCAAAAGCAAGAAAACATGGATCCATTTTTATGGTTTGTTTTAATTGCTTGCAAAATATTGTTGGTAAAATATTGGGAGTTTGATGACGGAAAAATTGGGAATCAAATCTACAAAATATTGTGGTTGAATCATAAATAAATTAGGTAATTAACATAAATTGCTACATTTGACCAACCGTCATTTATCGTGTCAGATTTGCATGATTTCATACTTGTTTGGTGAAAAATGCATTTGGATGGCTATTTTTCTAAAAATTGGTCAATGTGGACTTACCCATAAATATTGGGTTCTCGAATTTGGGTAGAAAAAAAGGAATGGAAGGGGAGAAACACAATGAAAACAAGCAAAAGAAATTGGAATTTTCTTGTTTGAGTTGTACTAGAGACAGAGATGAAGTATGTTACTTTTATAAAAATTAAAATGAAATATTGGTTAGTTTTGAAAATAAATGATATAAGAATCTTATTTTTATCATAATTTTTATTTTTTTCCTTAAAAAAATCTCCATTTAGTTTTTTGTTCTTTCTCATTTCCCCCTCTTTCATTTCACTGTCGTCATAATACAGCGAAAGTGGAGAAAGATGAGACGCATAATTATTAATTAACGAAATAATGGATATTTAATTATTGAGATAAGTTATATAATATAAGAGATGGAATAACAAAAAGACGCTTTGGCCGAGTGGTTAAGGCGTGTGCCTGCTAAGTACATGGGGTTTCCCCGCGAGAGTTCGAATCTCTCAGGCGTCGAATCTTTTTATTTTTCCCAAATCTCTTTCAAGAGCTTCCGCTAATTAATTATAACTATGGTACAAAGATATAACGTTTCTTCTTCTTCATTACACTCACACTCACACTCTTTAGTCTCCTAAATTAGAAACCTTGATAATGACTTTCGGGTTTGAATGTGAAAATAAGCCCACCCCAACTCTTTCATACTTGGCCTTTTATGGTCCCGAATTTTTTGGTATTTAGACATTATAAAACATAGGGAAAGGTTCAAACGATAACACCTTTATTTTGCAAGAGAATCACATGTTATACTATTATTCCATCACATATGATACACGTGTGATACTAAATCAAAGATGTGAACGACTTTTGACGTTATCTAGGTTGCAGGCCAAGTCGCCCTTACACCATTAAGCCTCTTCACTTGTATTATCACATGTGACAAGCGTCGAGGATTGGTCGTTGGGGGTCTCTAGAAGCATTGGAAATCTAATCTGCCTACGTGTCGCTTCTCCACAAACCACCATCGCTAACGTGGCCATCTTCATGACCATCACATGTGATACTAAATCATAGACGCATGCGATCTTTGGCGCAACCTAAGTCGTAGGGCACGTCGTTTGCACAATCACCAGGTCTCTACACATTGTATTATCACATGTGATAAGGGCGTGCTCGCGTTCTCATAAAATGGAAGTGTTCTCGTTTAAACCTCTACCATAAAACATAATATATAACAGAACAAGATTGAACCATTGTTCAGTAATTGGTAAAGATAGAGCAAGATAAAATAAAACATGATATATACCATATAAAAACATGACAACAAAATGAAAGCTTAAATACTATAAATATAATTTAAAAATGAATAAAATGTAAAGATTCGACGTATTTGATGTATTAGAAAAAAATTATATTCTATTTTGAGATTATATTGGTAAATTATATAAAGGTTCCACTTTGTTTCATGGGGTAGGGGTAAAACAAATCTTTTCCACTTTGTTCCGATTTGTTCCTGTTTGTTCTAAATAAAAATTTTGTCAAATGTGGAACAATTCTCTCTATTATGTTCTCTCATGTTTAGTGTACCCAACGCACTTTAGTAAAGGGTGGATAACTGTACCCAAATACAAGATAGCCCCGGTTTTATTCTAGGTCTCCCACTAACTTCAAAACGCTAAGTGGGTTAAAAAGATGCTCTTTTACATTAATGCCTTCTAAGACAGTTCTATGTAGGACGATTAGAATTGTTGGTAATCCACTTTTTACTTAAATATATAAATATATTTTCTTTCTCATATAAAACAATTCAATTTGTTTCGTATACAAAATGATTCAATTTGTTTCATATATAAAATAATTCAATAAGAGGGGTTTGGTTCGCATGATTCTCACGGAATCTGAATGATCAATTTCGTCGGCCAAATTCCATTCCGGGGTTTGGTTTACCTATGAAAATGTAATTGAATTCCACACATTCCACCATTTATTGATTTGGTTTTTCCATCACAATTGAGAAGGAATACAATTCCATTAAATCCCATTTTCCCAAAAAGACAATTATTCCAATATTTCCTACTTGATTTACCCATATGACCTCTATCTGAACCACCACCATTCTGAACCACTGTCGACCACCACCAATCTGAACCACCGTTGGTTCCATTCCATTCCTTCAAAGTCAAATTATATTTCAATTTTCTCAAAGTCAAATTCGTTTGACATATTCCATTCCTTCAGAAAACGTTTTGCGAACCAAACGCTCCCTAACACTATTTGTTTCCCATATGAAATTGATTTTCACAATTTTCAAAATTATTTTGATTTTGATTTATTTTACTTCTATATAATATCTCTTCAATTGGGTGACCTTAAGACCGGTACAATTTTCTCATTTGTTAAATTTAGGCCGTGTTCTAGTGTCTTTTTATGAAGGAAATGAAAGGAAAGGAAAAGAAAGTAAGGGAAAAAAAAAATCCTGTGTTCTCAAATTTTTTAAAGGACAGAAGGGAAAGAAAACGGAAGGAAAATCATATAATTTTCCTCCCAAAACTTTCCTCCCAGGAAATGGAAGGAAATGAAATAAAAAGAATTTATAATAATTAGAAATATTTATAAAAGAGTAAATTACACTTTTGGTCCTTTATTTATGCTCGCTTTTTGGTTTTGGTCCCTCCAAAGATAAAAATACATTCTTGGTCCCTCAAACGAGTTTTTGATAACACCCTTGGTCCCTCTGGCTAACGCCTTCCACAATCTGCCTTTAGCCATCCCATGTGCCCCTCACGTGAGGGGCATTTTGGTCTTTTTACTATGTTATTTTAATTTTCTATTAAAAAAATAAACCAAAACCACCACCATCAGGTCAGGCACCACCACCACCACCACCACCACCACCAGAAGAACCAGATCAGTCACCATCACCACCAAGATTAATACCAAACAAATTCAAAATCATATTCAAACCCATCATACATAATACATCAGATTCAAACTAGATATGAGTATACTCAATACAAAGATCTTAAATTAAATTCAAACTCAAAATTTAAAAACTTAAACAAAACTTCATATGAATTGAATCAAAAAATTAAAAATTAAATTCATACAAAGAAAAAAAAACAATTACATATGAACACCTTTAAATTCTTTGAAGATGTTCTTGTGTTGGTTCTACTTCATTACAAACCAAAAAAAAAATGTAAAAGAACAAACAAAACTCAGAACCTAAAATAAAAAAGCCTTTCAACTGAATCAACATATTCGAACCCTTGAACCCAGATCTAAAACTATAAATCGAAACTCAGATCTGAACCCTTTGAGCAAACCCTCTTGGAACCTACATCTGAAACTTTAAATCGAGATCTTCAAAACAAAACATTTGAATCTGAACCCTTGAACCCCGATCTGAAACCACTCAACTTAAAACAAACCTTAATCTTAGTGAAAGAGGCAAACGATTCTACAGATCTAGGCGGCGGCGGCGGCGATGGCAGCGGTGGCGGCGGCGGTCGGCGGAGATGGCAGTGGCGGCGATGGCGGTCGCCGGCGATCAAACACTTAAAATCGAAAGAAATCAAAAATCCATCAACAAGTTTCATCAAAAACAAAAACCCATCAATTAAATTTCATCAAAATATAATAGAATTAAATGAAAGATGAAGGAGGCGGCGATGACTTTTGAATATAACATAATCAAAATATATGATGCTTTCTTTCTTTCTTTCACTTTTGAAGTCAAGCACAAAATGACTTTTGGCTTTTGAAGGAGGCAGCGATTATTCAAGAGAGAAGACAAAGGGTTTGGTACCCTTTTAAATATTATATAATATATAAATGATTTAGTTTTTTTAAAATTAAAAATTATATAATTTTAGTTTATATATTATATTTTAAATGAAAATTAAAAGCAACACAATGAAAAGACGAAAATGCCCCTCACGTGAGGGGCACATGGGATCTCTAACGACAGATTTTGAACAACGTTAGCCGGAGGGACCAAAAGTGTTATCAAAAACTCGTTTGAGGGACCAAGAATGTACTTTTACCTTTGGAGGGACCAAAACCAAAAAGCGAGCATAGATAAAGAACCAAAATTGTAATTTACTCTTTATAAAATTACACATTACCTATTAATTATATATCCTATAAAATAAATAAGAGCATCTCCCACTATGCTATAATATAAAAAAAGTAATTTGACTATATTTGTTGTCCCAACACCTATGCTAACATAGAGAAATGATAAGAGAGATGAATAAAATCTCTAAATTTAGAGAAATCTTTAAAACCATATAGAAGAGAGATAAATAATAATTTAACTAAAGCCAACCAATTAAAACTATTGAAGTGACAAATATAGGAGGGATAAATAATATTTTATTAAATGTTTTGAATATTTTATGAATATAGTTTAGTTAAAATATCTAAAATAGAATAATTGTTGGAGTTGTATGCAAATTTTTTAGAGATTTTAAATTTTCATACTCTATTATAGAAAAATAATAGCATAACTGTTGGAGATGCTCTAAGGATATATTTGTAAAAATGATATCTTTCATTTTCTTTCTCTGCCACTCAAGAACATGAAAATTTATTTTATTTAGTTCTCTTTCTTTTCCATCTCTTCAACCTCAAAAACACAAATAAAAAAATTACTTTATTTTCTTTCTCTTTCTTTTCTCTTATTTCCTTTTTTTTCTTTTTTTAAAAATTGAAAAACAGATCGTTATTTGTTGGTTTGTTTGGTGGTTAGGGGTGTTTGGATGGGTTTATAAAAACAACTTATTGACTTATTCCGGTGTGGCACTGGTAATAAGTCGTTTTGAGTGTTTGGATAAACAACTTATCCGGTGCCAAACCGGTAATAAGTCATTTTTTAAGAAGTAAAAAGTTTTAACTTATCAACTTTTCATAAATGCTTTTTCACACCGTTAATAAGTTATATGTAAATAAGGTCATCCAAACACCCCCTTAGTGTTTAACTTTTCATATACTTTTTCTTCACTTTTTGTTTCTTGGATTGTAGCTTGGGTCCGCTCAAGTGTGAAACACAACACTGGCTTTAGAACCAACTTATTGTTTTCCTTGATCTTTTTTGCCGGGTTTTCAATTATTAAAATTTAAAATACTACATCTTAAGAATAATTTATATATTTTCTTATAAAAGACCATCAACAATAGATTAAAATTTTACAACATAAAAAAATTAAATGAATAACTAATATATTATCAATTTATTTTTGAAAAATAAAGTATTAAATATTGTCACTCGAGCATATGAAGCTAGTTTAGTAAAAAAAACTTTAATCTTATTTTTGTATTAAAACATTGTAAAACCCTGAAACTCAAAAGTATCATCGAAGGATGTGATTCAAAAATAAGATCAAAATTATGTAATGAGATAGAATTCTTCTCACCAAATGTATACTACCACCTATTTTATCAATACACCTAATATAACACGTCAACAAAACAAAATTGGAGTACCCTAAATAACAAAACAATTATATGTTTTCTTTATTTATATTATTTTGTTAGTATAGTTTACTATATAAATTAGTTGGATTGTTTTATTAAGGGGCTGTTTATCAAATATTACCCGAGTAAATGCTTACCGACAATATTCATTATTCAACACTATCACTTATTTACCGGGTAAGATTTTAGTCCACTAAAATGACATCTTATGCCACAATTTACCCGGTAAGTATTTATCATGGTAAGAGTCGTCGTCAAAACTTACCGGGTAAGACTCTTGGTCCTTGCTTTCTTTGTCTTCGCTCTTACCAGGTAAGATTTTTGGTACTTGTCATATTACTTCGGCAAGATAATATGAGTTGGTAAGTACTTACCCGGATAAGAATTTGGTAAACGGCCCCCAATTGTATCATTTTATTACTTAATAAATTTGAAGTGTTGGAATGGAGGCTGCTAATCTCAGGCCTATAAATAAAACTGAAAATGGGTTGTTGGAGTGAGTCCCCATTATGAAAAATATATTATCAACTTTTATCCCAAGGTCGAGGTACAAAAAGAGATGAAAAATCAGGGGGACCTTGGCTCCCCACTACCAATAGGTTCAATTTTTAATTAATTGCTACACATGGTGTTGTTTCTGACCTTTCTTAACTGTGTAAATTTTAATATTGGTCGAATAAATTTTATGTTTTATATACTAAAAAGTTGACGATTATAACTTGTTGAAATAAATCAGTTGAGAAAGTAGACCAAAAATATATTCCTGACCTAGGTATTTGATAGCTAAAATTATTAAGGTCGTTTTTCACATGTGAATGATCAAATACATTATTATATACTTGTTCAAATTTTTGACAACCATATAAATATGGGTGCATATTAAAAGCTTACTAATTATTATAGAGGTGATGGTTGTGGGAAATATAGATTTTTTTTTGGATTATGATAACATTGTATGTATCAATTTTATGTCAGAATCAGATGAAATAAAAAACTGAAAATATAAAAAATATTTGTTGTTGTTAAATGTGTAAAGAAAGAATTAATACAACAAATTATCTAAAATAATGATCTTGTGAAATTTTACTCTAACATATTTCCCAAGACATTCTACATAATACAGACAGACAGTAGGAAAGAGCGAATGAAATTCTACAACTCGATAGAAATGTCCAAAATTGATTACTTATCAAAGAGAATTAATTTATTTCATACTAATAAGAATCCTTGAAATTGAATGAATAAAAGGGATACATAATATAATATTTTATGAAAGATATAAAATATTTTAATAATATAATGCATATTGTTATATTCAAAATGGAAAAGCTATTATAAACGAACATAAATATTTTTTGAAAATTTTGACGTCAACGTTCAATTTTGAAAAGTGATTAAAGATACTTTTAATATATAAGAATGTATTTAACAATATATAAAGTTGCGTTTAAGGGGGAAGCTAATGACACCCCAACAAAACTGAATCTTCCTCACACATGTCAATGTTAAAAACCATTTTTTACATTTCCAAAGCTATAAAAGTGCAAGAAATTTCGTACACACCCTTATTAAGATGTGCCATTAGCACTCCTTATGTTTAACTATCCTATTAATATCGGGGAGTGCTAATGGCACCCCCTAAGTAGGGGTCTACACGGAATCTTTTGTACTATAGTAGAGCTTTACGTAGACGTATGTGAGTAGAAATTCACTTATTGGAATGTCATTAGACTCTTTCTTAATATTATGATGCACGTACTCATACACATTAGTTTTTTTAAAACGTGAATTAAGGTTATGTTTGGTAAAAGTAGCTTATAAGGTATCTATCTTATGACTTATAAGGTATTTTATAGATAGCTTATCAAAACCTTACTTCTCTTATCTTTTCAATAAAGTATCCTATAAGGTGATTTATTGGTCACTTTATTTTTGCCAAATAATGCCTAAAACTTAAACGTACAAAATGATGAATTGAATCTTAAGTATTAACGAGATAGATATAATGAAAAAAGACAAAATTTTGGCATTTAATTCAGAAAAAATCACTAGTTCACACCTAACAAACTTCCAACCCTTTGAACACCTACGTCGGTTGTGTGAACATTATTGTATATTGTACTATTTTGGAGTTTAATGGAAATTATTAAAATTTTATAAATAAAAAGTACATAGGTAGTTGGATCATGTGGTTTGTCGGAAATAAAAGTTTTTTCTTTTACAATTTTGAAATTACAAAATGGTTATCATTAGGGACGGACCTGAAGTGTCATCGTATTATCTCTATGTTGAAAGGTATTTTTTTGGGTTTGTAAACGATGCAACCATGTCGTTTTCGAACGTGTCATCGTATGATATTCAGAAGTTCAAGAAAGTGCAGCCGTACCTCGTACTCAAGTAAAAAACCGGAATAAAAATTAGATCAACGAAAATAACCGAAAAATCTCTCGAAATCGATAAAAAAAACTTTTAAATTCTTCGAAATCAAGCAAAAAACTTTTAAAATCTCTAAAACGGTGGAATTAGGCTAAAAACATAATGAAAGATATTAAACATTGGTAAAAATGTAAACGCACGTCGATAAAAACCATATTTTTGTCTGTATCGTATGGGGCCACTATATAAAAAATTTTTAGTTCCGTCCCTGGTTATCATTGATAAATACATCCGGATTTGGTTCTTTTTTCAATGTTCATTAAAAAAACGGTTAAATAAAAGACACTTTGTTTCATTTATCGATTTTATCGTTTTCCATCCAATCAAAAAATACATGAGTAGAAATTATAAAATTAATTTTGATCGGGTAAAAGATAATAAAAATTAAATAATAAAAACATCCTTATTTAACGGAGGTTGAAATAAACGATCAAATCCAGACGTTTTTATAAACTATGATGATTATCTTAAAATTTTAATAATATACACCAAACAAAGTTATTTTGTAATTGTATTAGCAACGGAGCCAAATTTATAGTTTATTTTAAATAAAAAGAAAAGTAAAAGTAAAAGTAAAAGTAAAAGTAATAAATATTTATACTTGTTAAAGAAAATGGAAAGTAGTGGTGGAATGAAAGCCATCGAATACATTGACAGACGAACACCAAGGCAGCGACTAGAAAGATCTCTTTTCTAACACTTTTAAATTATTAGATGAATTTTACATGTTATAAAATATAAATTGTTTTGTCTTTTTTAAAAAAATTCTTTTTATATAGATCAAACTTAGAAGTTAGTTTTCACATTTTTAATACACAGTTTAACTAGATTTTAATATAAAAATGGTCTATTTCCATATAACCATGTAAATTTTCAATACATGTTTTTTTATAATTTTTTAGAGTTTCTTCAAAAATGATTTTTTAAAGGAAAATTAGTTAAAATTATCATTTTTACTTATGGTTTAACCTTTAATTTATTTCTTCTAAAAGTTACCAAAAAAAACTATCTTACGATTACAAAATTACAAAAATATAACAATGTGTAAAAAAGGTTTATAAACTAAATTTATTATTTCAAGGATCAAATATATCAAATATTGGCAATATCAAAATTGCAATTGCAAATGTAGTTTCAATATTTTACTTGTTGAATTACATTTTTTTTAATATATTTGCCTTTAAAAGATAGTAATAAAAATAAAACAAAACAGAATATACTTGGTAATAAGGGTTAATAATAAACCAGGGTCCCACAAGGCTTTGACTTTCAAATCGTTCTGAATTTCCATTACTTTTCTCTTGACTTTGGACCTTCCACCAATTCCCGTACAATTTCCTACCAAGTGCTCCCAAAATACAAATTGTTCACTTTTCCTGTATCAAATGTACAAATATCCATCAAACCGGACTGAAATAAAATATTAGCAAACACATTTAAAACTTAACAAAAAAAATATTTTTTAACATGACTAAGGTTATGTTTACCAAACTAGTTGATAAGCTAGCTGATATCTTATAAGCTACCTGGTAGCTGATAAACAAATTATGTTTCGCAAAAACTAGCTAATAACCATTTAAATGACTAAAAATGACATCTTAAAAAAATAATAATTAATATTAATGAGGGTATAATCAGAAAAGATGACAAAAAACTCCTCATAAGCTGCTCAAAGTATCTTATCAATAAGTTAGCTTATAAGTCAGGTTATAAGTCGGCTTATTTGCATCCAAACATGTACACTGAAAATAAGCTAGCTTATAAACTAACTTATAAGCTAGCTTATTTTTGCCAAACAATGCCTAAGGCTATTATAAGATAAACATCTCACTTTAAATTAAAAAAATCTAAAATATAATTAAAATAAATATTAAGTTTTAACAAAATACTTGATTATTATCTTTATAAATACTTATATTATTAAACCGAAAATAAATCACTTCATTGTTAAACCTAAATTAAATTACAATCAAAATTTGAATTATAGAAATTACATAAAAAACGAGAACTTCTCAATACGTAATTTAGTACTAATATTAATATATTTTGTTATCCAAGTTTTAATGGGATTTTCAAATTTATATTTTGTTCAAATGTAATATTATTATTTTATCAAAATCATATAAAACTATATTATAACATTAATAAAGACAAAGAAACATGGGTTTGATCCCAATTTGGGGTTTTCTTGCGCCCAAAATTATTTTGAGGAACGCAAATATATGTGACTTTCTCTACGACGTTACTCATACCAGAGATCGCACATACTAGCAAATCACACATTCCAATGATTTACGTGAGGGGCTGAGGGACACCGTGACTTGAGTCGATTGGTTGCTCACGTGAATCTCTGAAACAAGAGAATTAAGAAGTTAAAATGGTCGGTTGATCAAATAGGTATCATCTTTGGATTTGATACGTAGGTTCCATCTCTAGATTGGAGTTTCGTGTATACAACTCTCTTTGTAGGAATGTAAAATATGGTTTTCATTGTGGATTTGAGTTTTTGATTTTGGATACGAGTGTTTTTTTTTTTTGGAATTAGATTTAAGATTTTTGTTTTAAACTATTGATTTATCTTTTATTGTGGATTGAAGTTTGTTTCAGAATTTTGGTTGATAAAGATTTATCGAAGAATATGACCAGAAGGATGACAAAAATACATCATTATACCGTACACTTGCTTTAAGAACTAGTAGACATTAAAATTTATTTATTTTTAAATAAAAGTGAGTAACTAAAGAGAGAGTAAATTTACACTTTTGGTCCCTGTAGTTTCCATCTACTCTCAAGAGTAGTCCCTATTTTAAAGTAATTGCAATTTTAGTTATTATGGTTGCCACTTGATTTCAATTTTGGCCCCTCTCACTAACTTTTGTTAAATAATTCAGCTAACTCAAGGATATTTTAGTCTTTCTATACGTTCTTTTAATTTTCATTTAAAAAAGCACAAATATTTTATTATTATATTATATCTTTTATTATTATTATAATAATATTATTATTGTATTATTATTATAAATATATATACAACATATATTCAATCTTCATCTCATACACACAGCAAAATCACCAACCCTAAATTAAAAGACCTTCCTTAACTATTGACGCCTACTTGTTTGATCTCTTTTATGCCGGGACTAACTTTTGTTAAATAATTCAGCTAACTCAAGGATATTTTAGTCTTTCTATACGTTCTTTTAATTTTCATTTAAAAAAGCACAAATATTTTATTATTATATTATATCTTTTATTATTATTATAATAATATTATTATTGTATTATTATTATTATAAATATATATACAACATATATTCAATCTTCATCTCATACACACAGCAAAATCACCAACCCTAAATTAAAAGACCTCTCTTAACTATTGACGCCTACTTGTTTGATCTCTTTTACGCCGGGAATCGGTTTCTATCTCTCTCTCTCTCTCTTATTTTCTCCTCTCGCCCTCTTCTTCATTGAAACTCCAACTCAATCTTCAGCGGCGATTGCATCAACACAGGGGGATGTTGGCTTTATAACATAGAGTAAAGAGAAAAGATCGAGATGGAACACAAGGGGTTGTTGGGTTTCGTTTACACAAAGGAAAGACAAGAGATCGAGATGGAACACGGAGCAGTTGGGTTTCGATTACACAGAGGAAAGAGAAGAGATTGAGATGAAATACATGGGGTTTGTTGAGTTTCGATAACACAAAGGAAAGAGAAGAGATCGAGATAGAACACAAGGGGGTTGTTGGGTTTTTGCATTACTCCAGCAGAAATCCGAACTGCTTACACCTTTCTTCCAATCAAAGAAAGAACATGGTCTGATTTTTGATACACAATAATTGTTCATCTCTTATTTGTTAGTGGGTTTTCAATCGATTGCTTTGGTATTCTACCTTCACTCTAACCTTCGTATCAAAAGACCACCATCGCCAATGCCATCTGCAGTCAAGGGCCTCGATCATCTTTATTTGTGTTTTGGATCAACTCCCCGTGTTTTCAAATTTGGATTCGGATTTTGTTTCAATATCTTTAATTTAAGGTTAGATATGTATGGTTTTTGTATTTCTATGGACATTTATCTCTGGATTTAAGGTTGAAGATGCATTTGTTTCAATCTTTGTGTTTTATGGATTTTTAGATCTTGATTGGTTTTAAAATTGGCATGATGCATTTGTTTTGAAGCTGTGGCTTGTTGCAAGTTCTCCTTCCCTTTCCCCTTTCCCTTCTCAGCTCTCCATCTCTATCCATTGTCCCGATAACCACCACCGTTCATTTCTTGTGGTTTTGGGATTGCATTTTGATTTAAAAAAAAAAGTTTAGATTTGCTTGTAGGATTCTATCATTCGTAGATTGCGTTGTAGGATCCATGTTATTTTTGTTAATTATGATTGAGATTGGTTTTGCCAGAGAAGGGTTTGTTCACGACTCCTTTTCACCTGTATGAGATCTTCATCTTTGTCGGTGATAAAAGGATGTATGTATTATACGCGTATGTATATACAGAAGTCATAATAAATTATTTGTTTTATTTCAAAAATAAATTATAAACAAATAAATTATTTGTTTAATTTGTAATAGAAAATTAAAGAGATGAAACAAGGAATAAATTACCCTTTAGTGAACTGAATTTTTAATAGAAGTTAGTGAGAGGGACTAAAATTAAAAGCAATTGACAACCACAATGATCAAAATTGAAACCAAGGGATAACCATAATGACCAAAATTATAATTAGTTTGAATTAGCAACTACTCTTGATAGGTGTCAACCACATGGACCAAAAGTGTAATTTACTCCTAAAGAAATGTAAAATCCCATTTTGGTTACGTTTCAAATGCAAACATGACATTTTTATGACAACTACATTCCATTCGATTAAGATATTTATGAAAATCATGGGAGTTCATTTATTGTGATTTAAATATTTTTGAAGATTAATTAGAGTTTATTAATTACGATCAATTTTTTTATTATCAAATAATCAAAATATTCATAAATTATATATTTATCAGATTAAATATTTATTGAAGATAATTGTATAATTAACAACCCTAAAAATGAACTTTTTTGCACACTATATATACAGTATATTATAAAGCATTTGGCCAAAAACTCTTAAAAACAACTTTTTAAGCATCAGGTACTGCTAATTAATGCTAATTACTTAATTTTCAAGATTACAAGTAGATGATGCGTAAGTACAACTTATTAAAACTGCACTTCTTAATTCGTCTAACTAACTACATATAATTATGATCAAATACAGGATAAACATCTTATTTTAAATATAAAAAATTTAAAATATAATTAAGATAATTATCAAGTTTAATTATTGTCTTTATCAAAAGTTATATTATCAAAACAAAAATAAATTACTTCGTTATTAAACCCAAAATAAAGTATGATAAAAAAAATTGAATTAAATAAATTACATAAAAAATGGAATTTTTAAATGAAACATTAAAATCGTTTTCTTAAAACTACATAAAACCATTAAAACATCGATAGAGACAAAACTTAAAATGAAACTTAAAATCCAGATGTATCTCGCTGCATTGCGCAAGTACCCTTCTAGTATATATATATAATATAGATATGTATGTGGTGGGGCAAAGTGGTCCAGGGAGTGTGGAGCAAAAGATGTTGAAAAATGGACACATCTTCACAAAAATGATTTAATATAATTTAATATTAAATCATAAATGATTTAATATTATGTAGGATTCACATTATATATGGTCCATAATTTGTTCTTTTAAGAAGGATGGTTCTCATTTGAACCCGCCCTTATATACATATATATATATATATATATCTACCTTAAACCTTTAGAGCATTTCCAAGAGCTTTTCCAAAATGAATAAAAAGGAGAATATGAGAATTTTGGACAAAATTTTTGCTTCAAGAGCTACCTCAAAACTTTCTCCAAAATTGAGAAAGTAGAAGAGAGAGTGAAATTTTCTCCAAATATGGAGTTCACTCCAAAATGATTACCAAATCAATTGACCAATAGAAAATTTTGAAAAATAAATATTTAATAAGAAATAATATTTTAATAGATGATTCAATAATTTAATATTATTTTAGAGAAATTATAGGGAATTTGTTGGAGATGAATGCAATTTTTTTGGAGATTTTGTCATTTGGTTATTTTGAAGAAATTATAAGGAAATTGTTACAACAATTTCTTCAAAGATTTGAAAAACCTCGGAGTCTTTGGAATGATCAATGGTTATGATCAAACTTGCATAAAGGAATTCCCTTACCACTCGACTAAATAGATGGTTGTGTTATGTGTTGAGTTGTATGATATATTTGTAATTATTTAATGCGTAACAAATAGATGCAGAATCCAAATATAAATAGCCACCATCTTACTCTTCAATTATCATAACATAATCATAATTAATGGACTCTTCTACTCACCATTGGCCTTATTATGCAGCCGCATGGTTAACCACACTGGCTCTCGTTCTCCTATCTCGCCGTCACCGGCTACTCCGTTACGGCAAACTCAACTCGCCCCCGGGACCCAAACCTTGGCCGGTCATCGGCAATCTCAACCTCATAGGCTCCCTCCCTCACCGTTCCATTCATCATCTCTCCCAAAAATACGGCGATATAATGCAACTCAAGTTCGGTTCCTTTGACGTCGTCGTCGGTTCCTCCGTCGAGATGGCTAAGGTCTTCCTCAAAACCATGGACGTTAACTTCGCCTGCCGTCCTAAGACCGCCGCCGGAAAATACACCACCTATAATTACTCCGACATCACCTGGTCTCCGTACGGGCCGTACTGGCGCCAAGCTCGTAAAATGTGTCTGATGGAGCTGTTCAGCGTGAAACGCCTGGATTCGTACGAGTACATCCGAGTGGAGGAGATGAAATCGTTGCTGAAATCGATTCATGATTTGTCCGGCGACGAGATCTTGTTGAAGGATCTGTTGTCGACGGTGAGTTTGAACGTGATTAGTCGGATGGTTTTGGGGAAAAGGTATCTGGACGAATCGGTTGAGTGGAACTCGGTGGTGAGTCCAGATGAGTTTAAGAAAATGTTGGACGAGTTGTTTTTGTTGAACGGCGTGTTTAACATCGGAGATTCTATTCCATGGATCGATTTCATGGATTTACAGGGGTATGTGAAGAGGATGAAAACGTCGAGTAAGAAATTCGATCGGTTTTTGGAGCATGTGTTGGATGAGCACAATGTGCGGCGGAGGATCGCCGGAGAGAGCTTCGTAGCGACGGACATGGTGGATTTACTGTTGCAGCTTGCCGATGATCCAAATCTCGATGTTAAGCTTGAAAGAAATGGCGTTAAAGCTTTTACGCAGGTTTATTTTCTATTTTTCTAGTCCCTCACTCTTAAAATAATTAATTAAATATCCAGACAGTATTTTTGTTTTCATAATTCAGCACATTTAATATTCATAAATTATGGATTGTTTTTACGTTTGGCTCACGTTCCTAAATGCTAAAAAGGTGTTTGGTGGAATGATAAGAAAATATGAAATACTTTGATTGAATTTTTAAATTAGTGATTATACAATATAAATAAACCTTTGGGACCATTTTATGTATGGAAAAGCCAGGTATATATGACTTGTTTATGTTTAGCTATGAATTATTAAAAGGACACCACATGCAACAACTATATAGTGGTATGGTCCATGGATAAAAAGTGATAGAACATGATTCTACACTCCACGGCTAATGTTTTTAATTTGATGTTTACAGGACTTGCTTGCTGGTGGAACTGAAAGCTCGGCGGTCACTGTGGAATGGGCGATTGCTGAACTTTTAAAGAAACCAGAGATATTCCAAAAGGCGGTTGAAGAGCTTGATCGTGTCATAGGCAAGGATAGGTGGGTTGAGGAGAAGGACATGCCTAATCTACCTTATATCAAGGCGATTGCTAAAGAGACAATGAGGTTGCATCCGGTGGCACCTATGTTGGTTCCTAGAAGAGCTCGTGAGGACTGTAAAGTAGCTGGTTACGACATTCCCAAAGGAACACGGGTGCTTGTTAGTGTTTGGACAATCGGGAGAGACCCTCGATTGTGGGATAAGCCTGAAGAATTTTGTCCAGAAAGATTCGTCGGAAAGGAAATTGATGTCAAGGGTCATGACTTTGAGTTGTTGCCATTTGGTGCAGGACGAAGGATGTGTCCAGGGTACAGTCTAGGATTGAAATTGATCGAAGCAAGCTTGGCGAATTTGCTCCATGGGTTTAACTGGAAACTACCAAGCACAATGACTAAAGATGACTTGAATATGGAAGAAATATTTGGTTTATCGACTCCAAAAAAGATTCCACTTCTCACTGTGGCTCATCCAAGGCTTCCTGTTGAAATGTATCACCTCTAGTTGGCTTTGTTGTCTATGAGCATTTATCACATGCTTTGTATGATATGTAAGGTTTCATATGAATTAGTAGTTAATGTATTATCTAATAAAGGAGTCACATTGAAGTGGTTTGGTTTGTTTATATACCATGGCTTAAGCGAATGAGTTCAAATATATTGAGAGGAAGACTTTTTATCAGGGATGCAAATCTTGGACCAGATTAAGCTATAGACTACTAAATTTGTGTGTCTAGACACATCTTGCGAACACATATTTCTTATTTATCATAGGTATATATACTATAAATATTTAGGTGAAACGCATCTATAACATAAATATATATATATATATATATATATATATATATATATATATAAAGATCATTGATGCATTAAGAGTTTTAGTTTTTTGATAAATTTTGTCATGAAAATATGCTCCACACCGGGTTACAAGAAAGATGGAGCGAGTTTCATGTATATAGAAAAAGGTCCAAGGCCTGTATTTAAAATCACTTTGATTAGATACACTTTAAATAATTAATTTATTTTCTTTATTGTTAAAGAACGTAGAAATGCAATTTAAATATTTGGAGATATAGTATGTATTGGGGGGATTTCCTCTCGAGGTTTAAAAAAATCCAATAAAATTAAGACAACTTAGCATTCATTTCAAGGCTTACACCTTTCTCAATAACAAATTCCAACCATTCAATATAATCAATTATTAGACGGATAATGGAAACATTAAAACTGAATCAAGAGTTTTTTATCCAACAAAAAAAACGCACTTTACAGATAAATACAGAAATAAACATGCTTAGATTAGTTTAGGCTTTCCTAAAACAGAATTTGAGATCTCATAATTATCCGTATAATATTGTTCACTAAAAGAAGAGAGAGCTACCCGACTCTTATGTTTTAATCAAAACGTCAACCTACACCTACGTATTAAATATATACCAAATTTTATCGTTTGTTGTTATACATCATCCCTTGATTGTTCACTCCTCTTTTCTAAATATATATATATATGGACAATTATAATGTATAAAATGCTTAATAAATTAATAAGACAAACAATGTTGCATACAACAAGTCTAAATGAAAATGGATTAGTTTTTGGTGGTTTAGGCAAAATCACTAGCTCACACTTGACAAACAAACACCCGAATCACCCACTTAGAAAAAGAAAATACATTTATTTGTATTATTTATATAAAATGTTTTAGTAAAAAAGAAAACACATTTATTTGTATTATTTTATAAAATATTTAAGTAAAAAAATACATTTATATATATATATATTATAAACTATTTGTCAAAAATTCTTAAAAAACTATGATGCATATTACTTAAAATTCAAGATTACAAGTAATTACGCGTAACTACAATTTATTAAAGCTTATTTCCTAAATTCGTATAACTAGCTATAGTCTACAGATAAACATAATCAAATACAATATAAACATCACAATTTAAATATAAAAATCTAGAATATAACTAAGATAATCATTGAGTTCTAACTTCTAACTGAATACTCAATAATTATTTTTATAAAAAGTTTATATTATCAATCAAAAAATAAATTACTTCGTTATTAAACTTAGATTAAAATATAATAAAAAGCTGAATTAAAAGAAATTACATAAAAAGATGATTTTAAAATGATACATAAAAAATCGTTTTTTCAAAACCACATAAAACTATTATAACATCGATAGAGACAAAAAATAAAATGAAACATTAAATACAGATGTATCTCGATGCATTACGCGAGTACCTTTATAGTTATATTATAAAACATTTAACAAAAACTTTTAAAAAACATTTTTATGCATATTATTTAAATTCACGATTATAAGTAAATTGTGCATAAATACAACTTATTAAATTGGAATTCGTATAACTAACTACCGATAAACATAATTAAATACAAGATAAACATCTTGTTTTAAATATGAAAAGTCAAAATTATATTTTATGATAATAATTGAATTCTAACAGAATACTTAGTTTTTATATTTGTAAACAATTATATTATCAAATCAAATTTAATTACTTTCTTATTAAACGTAAATTAAACTATATAAAAAATTGAATTAAATAAATCACACAAAAGCAATAACTTTTTAATAGTCAATTTAATACTAATATCGAAATACTTTTTCCGATTTTTATGATATCTTCAAGTTTATATTTTATGTAAAAGTAAAAATAATATCGCTTTCTCAAACCATATAAATCGATTATAACTTCAACAGGGACAAAAGTAAAATGAAACACTACAATTGAGATGTATCTCGTTATATTGCTTAATTACAATTTTAATTATCTTATAACAAATTTAGGTAAAACAATATCTATACTATTATATAAAGCATGTAATACGGTTAAGCGGTTATTGTTTAGAAAAATTAAGACTTACAAGTTTTCTTGCTTTAGGTACAATCATTTGATGCATGCTCACCTCCATGTTCAATATTTAGAATTAGAATGTTTTTAATTTTGATTTTTAAATTACACTTTATACCCTTAAACATTGTTTTTAATTTAGTTTATATCCCTTTCTTTTTCAATTTTCAATTTTCAATTTTCAATTCACAACTTTTACATTTTAACAAATATAATCTTAAATTAGCTAAAATACATTAAAAACATGTTTTCTTTTGTTATAAATTATACCATTATAATCGTGTCGTCAATACCTTCAAATTGAGTCCAATATTGAATATTTTCCGATCTAATCATACTATTATATACATTAATACGTAACGAGTTGTCTTTTAAAAAAATTACGTTTTATACCCTGTAGTTATTTATTTAACTTCAATTCTAAACCTTTTCATTTTACATCTTTAACTATATTTTTAAATTTCATTCACATCCCTAACTATTTTATTTTTCATTTTACACATAAACATAAATAATTGTATATGAACCAAATTACATTAGAATATATGTTTATTCTTTTATAAATTATACAACTATAATCGTATTGTCAATATCTTCGAAATGAGTCCAATAATGAATATTTTTGAACTTACTTGTATTATTAAACAACATAAATATGCACTGAATTATTTTTAAAATTTACAATTAATACATTATAGTTATTTAGTTAACTTTTATATCTTTTAATTTTTTAATTTTCATTTATCACCATTTTCATTTAAAATGTACAAATGTTGATGTATTATGTGCAATTTTTGAAGTTTTACAACTTCCACAATAATAATTAATTTTTTATTTTTAAGTTATATTTTATACCGTTATAATTTGTTATAGTTTACTTTATAGTTCTTCAATTTCATTTAACACATTTTTTATAATAACATATATAATCGTATATTAACTAAAATATATTAAAAAGCCACTTTCTTTTTTATAAATTATACGATTATAGTCGTTCTTCAATACCTTCAAAAGAGTCTAATATCGATATTTTTTTATTTAATAATAACACTAAATATTATAAATACGTATCGAGTTATTTTTAAAACTTAATTTAACATCTTAATTTTTTATTTTTAGTTTTTCATTTTACACCATTATGGTTTTATCTATTTATATATATCCTATATTATAAAGAGTGATTTTTAATCGATTAATAATGAAATTCAATTTTATTCTAAATTCTACAAACCAAAGTACCAAAGATTCCAAAAATTTTCCACAAAATCCAAATTATTAAAAAAAAGATTTCGTCAAATCAAATGGGTCTTAAATGTGATATTTTGTTCTTTTTAAATTAAGATTGTATTTGAGTTTTATAAAAATGATGGATGCCGATTTATAAGTTCATAACGATAAACAACTTGATATCTTAAAAGGATTCGAGAATTTTAAAGTTAATGTTGATAAAATATTGAACGTTGCGTTGCAGCGGGCACGTCTTCTAGTATATATATGTTGGGTCACCGATGATTTGGTGATGAACCACCTTCCTTTATATGAATGAATTTTTACATGTTCTTTTGAAGGTCTGAAATATGCTTCAAGTATTGAAGAGTCAAAGACTATTCAATCAAGGGGTTGTACATCAAAAAGTGGAATTTTGGATGTATCAACCAACTTCAATATTCAGACCATCTTGCCAAGTCAAGATTGGGTCACCAATATAGTGGGTCACCGATGGTACACTCAAAAGTCATCAAAAGTACTAAGGACATCAAATAAGATGAGGTCATCAAGTTTGATGTCATGGTCACCGACACTATGATATTGGTCACCGAAATTGCAGGTATATTTTCTAAGGCTGTGATATCAACTCACAAGGGTATACACTTTTGTCACTTAGTGAAAGAAGAAGTTATCAAGCAAAGTGTACACTTATCAACTCCAGCCTTATAAGGTATCCACCGATGTGATACATAGTGAGATGTATCACTTAGCAATTTCAAAGAGATAAGTTCTTGACTCACATCAATTGCAAGACACGTGAGCCAAGAGAACTTGGGCACTGCCTTAATTAAAGACATTCTCTTTTATTCTTATAAAAGGAATATTTGTCTTTTAGCTAAAAGGCTTGATGGGACTTCACAGAGCATGAAGAAAAGAAGATAAAAGTTATCTGACATTACGTGCCACAAGGAATGGTTCATCCATTATTCTAGTACAAAGGAAGTGGTCTCTTCCTTTGTCCATCGTATAATCTTCCAAATTAACGAAACCTCGATACCGTCCACTTGCATCCCATGCATGGACACTATAAAAGGAGATGAAGTCCTTCCCGTAAATCTCACGCTTTCAACAAATCTTGAGTGATTATTTGTTTGATCGTGGCAAAGTTCGTGTGTTATAACGGTATTGTTTTAACTTGCTTAGTGTAATAGTTAATTACTGTTATCTGTGTGTTTAGTTTGATAGAATAGTCTGCCTGTTCTTTTCCGCATCAAACTATCTGTGTGTAAATTTTTAATATTTATATTAAAAAATTTAAAAAGAGTATAATCTGTGTGTTTTATATTCAACCCCCCCTTCTACAAAACCCTCTCTTAGTTAGCCATCTCTCTTTGGGGACTAACAATATATATATATATATATATATATTATAAGGAGATTAATGAGAAAACCTTAAATAAATAGAAAACTAAAAAACATCTTATTAATAGTTAGATCAAATTCGGACGGTTACAACAACCTTTTTAAAAAATAAAAAACCTAAGTTCCTATTTTTTTATTGAAAAAGGAACGAAAATTAAACAAAATTCGGACGAAATTAATTACGTCAAATAAGCAATCATATTTTTCTTGTTAATATGACATTCATATTGATATAATTTTTTATTCTTTTTTTTGTAGATATCCGGATTTTCATTTATTTAACATTTTTTTTTCTAGATCCATAAGAACTTTCTTCGAATTTTCTCCAAGCACAAGTGGAACGAAATTCAATTTTATTTTCTTCTCATATAACCCCTTTGATTTTTACGTATAAGAAGTATGTAAATATAGTTAATTTTAATTTCCTTTTCTGTTTGATATAATTTTTTTTATTTTTGATAAAAAAATCATTAGTTTACAAAAAAAATTTATGTCATGTTGTATCAAAGCGATCAAGTGTGATGCATAAACTTTCCGCTCTAATGGCCAATAGATGATGCACAAAAAAAAATAGTATCCTGATTATATATGATGCACAAATTTTTCATACCATCGATGCATTCTTTCAATCTCGATCAAAACGATTTCCACGACTGCTCGGTTGCTCAATTTCTGTCTTATCCATAAGCAATGGGGAAATTTGATTATTTCCTTCCTTGCTAATAGCCAAAAACATGGAACCTAAGTAAGGACTTTTCAAATTAAATGAGCATCGTCTATCACAATTAACGGGCGTAAGTGATTTACGAACGATCGAATCTACAAAATCGAAATAAGAGAAGTTACATATGTATAAAAAAATAATATATATATATATACACACACACATATAATTTCGACAAATAACCAATGGGAATGTTCTTACAGCACAACCAACAGCGACAAAGAACCGCTCACAAATAATGCATTTTTCATCCGTCTCGATTTTTTTTATGGTCCCTAGATTAGCTTTTTTCCAAATTGCATCAGTACATCAAGAGTACAGAAACGATTCCTCCAAGTTACCTCTTAGAAGAAGCATGACATAACACTTTACATACCAAGCTTGCATATACCTAATTGAGATATAATGGCTCTTGTATACTTTACTTGTGTCGTTCATTGCATTTTTCCATGTATGACCCAACCTTTTTTTGTTCGTTTGACGGTGATTGAAATACACTTACGTTCCCGTATGTGTGTGGATGTAAGTCTATAAATATACGAACATAGAACAACTTCGTACTTAAATGTAGGAAATTAGTTCATGGACGAAAATAGCAATAAATTGTAAATCATAGGAACGAAAATCATAATCTTTAAATTTTATAGGGACTAAAATCAAAATCAATAACAGAAAATTATAACTTAGGCTACTCTTTATTTTACTGAAATAAGTATACTTATCATATTTTGTATAATATTAATGTATATAAATATACACCAATTTTATGTAAAATGGTTGAAGATATATATATATTTTATTTAATGGAAATTATTATTTTCAAAATAAAAAATAAAAATAAAGTAATATTTTGATGAATGGAAAAAGGAAAATAGTGGAGGGGCCCAGAGAGTGAAAGCCATCGAACGCCTTGACTGAAGACCAACATATGGAAAACCTCCTTTTTCCCACTTTGAATTATTATTATTATTATCAATTTCCGTTTTAAATTCAAAACCCTACACCAACTTCCATACAATTTCATTTTATATTCAAACTTTTTTTATAAAATTCATTTCTTGAATCATATCCACTGATTTTATTAAATTCTGGATAATAGACATGGAAATTGACAATGCCTTGAAGGCACTCGACTAGTGATGTCACTACTTTTTGATCAGTTTTTATACATATTAACTAATTTTGATTCTTATACATATCAATTAATTTAATTTTTTTTATCACTTCTTAAGCATATCAACTACCACTCATATAACTATTATATAATTAGAAACATGTGTGCACACTACTAAGGAAATGACTAAAAGTAAGGAGATGTTAGTTACGACTAATTCCTGTCTGAGTACCAAGTCTTCAAGACCCATGTATGCTTCAACTACAGGTAACGGATTTTGGGCCTATTCCGCATATCGAGCTGAATGCCTGAGTTGCGTCTCGAGCTGTTGACAACCCCATTTGATGTCTCAATAGCCCAATCGTCGGTCAAGATAACGATATAAATAATTAATTATGATGTATAAATATATGTATTTTATTATAAAAAATTCTCAAATTTGTTAAGAGTTGTAAGCAACATTAATTAGAACTAGCAAGTCAACCCCAATGGTCGTTTCCCTCTTGTTCACAACCAACAAACTAATGCTTTGATTATCGAATAATATATATGTCCGTATTTACATCTATAATATTTTGTAAAATATTCTACAAAAAAACCCTTAAAACCATTTTTATACATAAAGTACTATTATAAGATAAACATCTCACTTTAAATTAAAAAAATCTAAAATATAATTAAAATAAATATTAAGTTTTAACAAAATACTTGATTATTATCTTTATAAATACTTATATTATTAAACCGAAAATAAATCACTTCATTGTTAAACCTAAATTAAATTACAATCAAAATTTGAATTATAGAAATTACATAAAAAACGAGAACTTCTCAATACGTAATTTAGTACTAATATTAATATATTTTGTTATCCAAGTTTTAATGGGATTTTCAAATTTATATTTTGTTCAAATGTAATAATATTATTTTATCAAAATCATATAAAACTATATTATAACATTAATAAAGACAAAGAATAAAATGAAACATTAACAATCTATCTTCCAACAATTCATTAGTACATTTCTAATTATATATTTATATTATAAAATATTTATATAAAAGTCTAAAAGAACATTTTATTAAGCCTCATATATTAATGTATAATTCCATGAATTCCAAGTTTGTAGGTAATTACTACCTATCTACAATTACGTCAAATTATTTGAATCCATCAAAGTAACTAATCGATTGATTAAAATGTTTCAATATAGGACTAATGAAAGAAGAGAGTAATCCATTATCTCTGTCTATAAAAAGGAAATTCTATCATTATTTTTATTCATACAAAAATACTCAATCATTCCAATTAAAATTAATTATATCTGATTTTATATCTAAACCATTTAAATCATATAATATTTTTATTTAAATAAAACTATAGTATAAAGACAAAACAAAAAATTATGATTTTAATTAAACACTAATGTTGATATATTGTTTCTTTTTATTACAAAAACATCTCTATCGCCACTTATACTTTATTCATAAATTAAGTTAATTTTTTTTAATGAAAATGCATTAAAGTTTTAATTTCTTTTTTTTTTTGAACCATAAAGTTTTAATTTCTAGTTTACAGTAAAATATTATATTTTACTAGTTTATATAAGAGTTTGAATACCTCCGTAAAACGGGGCTCTTCCGAAGCCAAAATTATGGAGAAAATTTGTGACAATTTTTTTTATTAACCTGAATATCCAATCCGTTATGTGAGCCGACTAATCCTGGATCGATTACCTGTTTTGCAGGCAGTCCGTAGTCACAGCATTTGAACCTCCGTGGTTACAAGGGTATTTTTAATCCTATTTGGATTCGAATTTGAGATCTCCTGGAACCTATAACCTTTGAAACCCAAATTCAAACCATTAAGGTACAATCCTTGTGGTTGGAAATTTGTGACAATTCAAAGCAAGAAAAACGAAATTTTGTTGGAATAGAGAAGGCGTTTACTAAGAAGTCCTCTTTTAAAAATTAAAAAGAAAAAAAAGGAAAGAAGAAGCAGTTTGGAAATGAGAATGTATTTAGTAAGAAATTTCAAGATTTTCTTTTCTGTATTATATGTTGACGGTTGACTTTAACTTTGTTTGATAAATTAATTATTAGTGAAAAAATAGTTGATAGTGAATAACTTACTTGTTATTTAATAATCTAGCTAATAAAATAACCATATTTAACAAACTATAATATATTTAATAGAATTTTAAATTGATTTATTATTATATATACACATGTATATGTTATTATTATTTAGATATTTAAACAATATAATTAGAGTTTATTAATCATGGTTAACGTTTTATATTACAAAACAATAAATCAGATATTTGTTAAACTAGATGAACGCTTGAAATTGTTTACATGGTTCAGAAAACAAGATTGGTTACAAAAGAAAACACACACACACACATATATATATATATATATAAGGAGAGATAGAGAGAGGGGGGGGGGGGGAGGGAGGGAGAGATGAAGGTTCAAGCGATTGGAGCTGTTTTTTTTTCCTATGCACCAATACTTCTATAATTACATATGTATTAGTGCATATGTACAAATGCATGTTACAAATTACTAGTATGCATTTGTGCATACCATCCAGATGGAGAGCTCCCAATGTGTTATTCAGTTTTTTTTGGACCTTTTTCGTTGAACCTGACACACACACATACACACACACACACACACATATATATATATATGGACAGATTCAAATGAAAACTCATCTTTCATTATGCACGTGAGTACAAATGAGATCGTGATATACGTATCCCATCCACCGAAGGTCTAATCATGCTGAATAGATAATGGTCTTGTGTTATTCATATTGAATGATGTATCATTCATTATGAACAGTGTATGAACTTCACATTCGTTATTCATACTGAACGAGAGACGTATCGTGCTCTCATTTGTTTCACGTTTACAATGAAAAATGAGTTTTCATTTGAACATTCATCCATAAATACACACACACACACATAGAGCGGATCTTTTTTTAAGAACTTAATATTTTGTAGGATCCAATTTAAATCACAAAAATTAGTTTAAAAAAAGTATCTAAAATAAGTTAGTGGCTTAGGATGAATCTAATAAAAAAGTAGGTTTTGAAAAAATTAAGCTCTATGTACGTATATACTGGATTTGCATAACCAAACTCTAATATTTACAATAGATTTATTAATAGATATTAAAATAATGGTTAAATTAAGTCTTTTATTAATATATTTATCAAAGTTTTATTTTTTATAAAACAAAATAAATATAATTTTAGTTTTTATGTTATTATAAAAATATTATTTAAGATTGTTATATTTGGTTTTTAAAATTAAATATATTGAACAATAATAAAAGTAAATATACTAATGTTGAAATAACTAATAAGATTAATAATTATTTTAAATAATTAATAATTAATATCCATAAATATTTTATAATTAAAATTATATTAACTAATAATTTATAATTAACATTGAATGATAAATTTGGTTTTCTGATGAATCATGAATGTGTTCTACATTGGAATATTGGAAAATGGAAATCTATCATTATCACGTAAGCTATCGATATCAAAATTTTATTATTAGTCGGTAAAAATTAAAATCTGTCCGAATTTAATAAAAAAATAGATTTTGTTTCTTAACAATAATTTTTCTTTTGATACATTGGTCATAACAATAGATATACATAATATTTAAGTTGACACGTGAATTGTCATATTTATTTTTCAAAACATATATATAAGAAGTTTTTACAAATGTCACCCATTTTCTAAAATGAAATTAGTTCACTAAGAAATCCCTTTGAAATCAATGGTTGGTGGGAAGTCAGTATTTTCAAACTTCGATAACCAATGGATGGAAGATTTATAATATTTAAAAATTTAATATAAAATTAGTGGTGTCATTTTTCATCTATAATTACATTTTCATAACACTAAGCTTAAGGGTTGTTCTCTTAAACTTTTATTAAAGGGCTATTTTGTTAAATTTTTTTTATTAAATGGTGTATAAATAAACTTTTTTGTACGAATTAATTTATTTATATAGATTACACGAGAAAGAAAGAGTCGCTAAAAAAACAAATTTAGTTGGGTAATTATTTTCTACATGCATAAACACGATTTGGAAAAAAAACAACTTGTTTGGTGGGCCACTTAAATCCAACTATAAATAAACACCATCTTCTACCTCCATTCTCACATAACTCCTACCTTTCCTTTCCTTTCATAAACCCCCATTCCCAAATCCCAATGGCAATGGTAATCGTAATGGATTCTACTCACCAATGGCTTTCTTATGCAATCGCATGCTTCGCCACCGTCGCTCTCATTCTCCTATCTCGCCGACGACGCCGTTCCCGGAACCTCAACTCACCGCCGGGCCCCAAACCTTGGCCGATCATCGGAAATCTCAACCTTATAGGCTCCCTTCCTCACCGTTCCATCCATGATCTCTCCCAACAATACGGAGAAATCATGCAATTGAAGTTCGGTTCCTTCAACGTCGTCGTTGCGTCCTCTGTTGAGATGGCGAAGGTCGTCCTCAAGACAATGGATGTCAACTTTGCTTGCCGTCCTAAGACTGCCGCCGGTAAATACACCACCTATAATTACTCCGATATCACCTGGTCTCCTTACGGACCGTATTGGCGCCAAGCTCGTAAGATGTGTCTCATGGAGCTGTTCAGTGTGAAACGCCTCGAGTCGTACGAATACATCCGAGTCGAGGAGATGAAATCGTTGGTGAAAACGATTTTTGATTCGGCCGGTGAGGAGATCTTGTTGAAGGATCTGTTGTCGACGGTGAGTTTGAATGTGATTAGTCGGATGGTTTTGGGGAAAAGGTATTTGGATGAATCGGATGAGTCGAACTCGGTGGTTCGTCCAGACGAGTTTAAGAAGATGCTAGACGAGTTGTTTTTGTTGAACGGTGTGTTTAACATCGGAGATTCTATTCCATGGATCGATTTCATGGATTTACAGGGGTATGTGAAGAGGATGAAAACGGTGAGCAAGAAATTCGATCGGTTTTTGGAGCATGTGTTGGATGAGCATAATGAGCGGCGGAGGGCCGCCGGAGAGAGCTTTGTAGCGACGGACATGGTGGATTTGCTGTTGCAGCTTGCCGATGATCCAAATCTGGATGTTAAGCTTGAGAGACATGGCGTCAAAGCTTTTACCCAGGTTAATTTCTATTTTGCCATTTTTAAGTCATACAGCTTTTCTATTCTGATCTGAATGATTAACTTACTAATTTTTTTTCTGAATAAATAAACAATCAAAATTTTTAAAGTTGGTTATCAATATCATTTCAATTCAAAAAAGAATATCTGTAATCTACTAAAATTGTTTTCGGCAAAAACTACTAACAGTCTCACACCCAAAACCATCCTTTATTTTTAATAAATAAATATGTTCATTCTGAGAGATTTCACTTTGAATATTTTTTAAAACTCTACTACTCTACCCCATGTATTAAAAAAACACATATATTTTTTGTTTTGTTTTTCTATACTTATAAAATAAGTTTAGAAATTAGACTATTATATACTGAGATGTTATTACCAACCCAGCTTTTGTTTATTAATGTAGATTGTGACGTTGGTTGACTTATATTATTAGCAATCATAAAACATTTGTCATAGTTTAATGTTAATTATACAGGTTTTATGAACTTATAGCAGTCTTTGGATAAAATTTTGTAAATTACCTTTTAAAATAAATTTCATATTTAACTATAAAAATTTACCAAACAAATATTTGCTATTAGTTGGACACCATGTGCGTCAGTTTGTAATAGTTGGCTAATTCTTTTGCAATTTGATATTAATAGGACTTGCTTGCTGGCGGAACTGAAAGCTCAGCGGTTACTGTTGAATGGGCGATCGCTGAAATTTTAAAGAAACCAGAGATATTCCAAAAGGCAATTGAAGAGCTTGACCGTGTCATTGGCAATGATAGATGGGTTGAAGAGAAGGACATGCGTAGCCTTCCGTACATCGAAGCAATTGCTAAAGAGACAATGAGGTTGCATCCCGTGGCACCTATGTTGGTTCCTAGAAGAGCTCGTGAGGATTGTAAAGTAGCTGGTTACGACATCACTGAAGGAACCCGAGTACTTGTTAGTGTTTGGACAATTGGAAGAGACCCTCAATTATGGGATAAACCTGAAGAATTTTGTCCAGAAAGATTCATCGGGAAGGAAATTGATGTGAAAGGCCACGACTTTGAGTTGCTGCCATTTGGTGCGGGACGAAGGATGTGTCCAGGGTACAGCCTAGGATTGAAAGTGATCGAAGCAAGCTTGGCGAATTTGCTCCATGGGTTCAATTGGAAGCTACCAAACACAATGACTAAAGATGATTTGAACATGGAAGAAATATTTGGTTTGTCGACTCCGAAAAAGTTTCCACTTCTCACCGTGGCTCAACCAAGGCTTCCACTTGAAATGTACCGTCTCTAGTTGGTTGTATTGTTTTTCCTCGAGGTAGTTGGTTATGTTTTTTTACTCGTAGTAGTTGTTTCTATTATACCAACTGTTTTGTATTGTATGTGAGTTTAGCATATGAAATAAAATTATGATGTTTAATTTTATCTATCATTTCGTATAACAACCAATACCAAATTCAAAGAATTAACTTTTAAATTATAATTGAAAATCATTGTCCCAACAAATTTGTGTTAATTACATATGTCTTTTTTACTTGCATGCATACACATTAGCAAAGAAAGTTACCTTAATTTGACAATTTATCCACGAAGCCTAATCATTCATCGCTCAAATTGACTTCCATTTCTCATTTGATACTAAGATATTGTGTATTGCATATTTATGTACATTTGGATCCTTAAGTTTTTTTTTCTACCAATGTGTAGATCTTGAAAAATGAAGTAACTTAAAAAATTATATTGATCCAAGTCACAAGTTAGGAGCTTATAACCCCCCCAATTTAACTACAAAATGGGATTACTCCAACTACAATAAACTTGGTCCTTTCGAAGATTCTCCTCAAAGGTCAGCGGTTCAGGTCTTACAAGGTCAATGGAGATTTTATTGGTTGTTCTCTAGGACTACCAGGTTTAGTTGACATACACGTTAGCTGATCTAGACATCTACGGTTAACAAAGAAAAAAACGACTACAATATTATTATGGTTTTATAGATCTAGAAAATAAGGAAAATAAAAACAATCATATCGGTCCAAGTTACGAGCCAAAAGTCATGGTCACCAAAGACTACTGTGAAAATAATTACGATTTTTTCTCACGTAAGAGAAACTTACAAACATTACAAACCCAAAAAGTCTTTTTCAAAAAGTTACGACAAACTAACCCAAAAATTATAATCTTACCGTAAATCTTACGTAAGTGTAATAGATTACGAGTTACAAACAAATTTCAAAATAGTTGCAGAGATGTCGATCATCAAACTCTTTGGATACAAGAATGCTTAAAAACTTATCAATTAATGGATCAATACACGAAGATTAATAAATAGTTGCGGACGATTATTGTATTAATATATAGTAGAGGATGAAAATCGTATATTAATTAATAAATAATTGAAAACGAAAATTGTATAACGATAAATAGTTGAGGTCAAAAACTGTATATTAGTATATAGTTGAGGATGAAAATTGAAATTTACTAAAAGTCGTAAAAGTAGTAAGACCCGGTCCAAAGCGACCAACCATTTATACATACATTCATAATAAAATCGTTTGTTCCGCTGGTTTAACCCAATAGCTGGGTCGTATTCATCGCCTCCTCCGCTGTATTCCGCCACCGCCACCGCCACCACCACTTCCTTCTACTATCTTAACTCCGTCAACGATTCGATGTTGAACACCACAACTGTCGGCTTCCATCTTTAGAACTTCCTGATACACGATGTCGGTACACGATCAAGCAGCCGTCGCAGTCCTATCGCAAGTAGCCCTAGCCGCCGATGGCGCAGTACTAGGTCTAGCCTTAGCGTACATTGCAGTACGTAGTGTTCTCAAGTTTAAGACCACCTCATCGGCTTTGAACAAAGTGAAGAAAGCACCTTCCGTCACCGTCTCCGATCTCCGTTCTGTTCTCTCTCATTCTTCCGATCAAGATACCGAAACGACCACTTGCGTTGAGGAGAAGCTCGTCATCGTTCGAGGAGTTGTCGAGACAAAATCGGTTGTCAATGGTAATTGGAAAAAGCAAAACGTTTTGGTATCTCATGAATCTAACGAGAAAGCGGTTATCTTGCAGCGGACTCAAACGGTATATCTCAATCTTTCTTTCCTTCACATGAATAGTCTTAAAATTTGTGTATGTGCTTATATATTAGAGGTTTTGTGAACTTATTATGTCAGGCAAAATTGATCAAGTAAAGTTTGCTATGTTTAATCTACTTATTTCTAAGAGGATTGATGTAATGTTTATGCATATAGCATGCATAACTTGACTAGTTTCTTGATTGATGAACAGGTGTTTCTTTAGTTTTTCTACATCCTTTATTTTTTTCATTTCCAGTTTAAAGTGTGAATTATCTTTCATTCTTGCAGTGTATATACAATGAATGGAGGGGATTTTTTGGATGGACTTCAGATTTTCGATCCTTGTTTGCAAGACACTGGAAAGAGCAAGAATCTTCATCACTAAGAACCGTAACCTTAAAATTCATGTCTTTTGAGTTATTTGTCGGTTGTTAACATATCAGTTTCTCACCTAGAAAGTTTACAAATTTTTTATGTTTGACACAACTTTTTGACGAAATTGTTTTAATCCGAATTGAACCCACTTGGTTTTAACATCACTGATCAGCATAAAACATAAAGAATAAAACGACACCCATATTAAATGCAGATTTTACATGCCTTGCATTATACATTGGATTTAAATGCTAGTTTCGACTTATACTCGAGAAATCTTGATGGAAATGCAGAAAAAGATAATGTTTGGGCATAATTCTCATCACACTCAGCTGTGTTGAGGTCTAGATTTATCATCACCTTGTGAGTAGAAAGGGTATATGCATAAATCTATGATGCCTTGCTCACAATGTGGCTACTTTAGCTTTTGATAGCACCCTTACCAACCCCCATAATCTTGTTTATTTGGTTTGATTCTTTCAGATGTTAGGATGGCCACATTTTACGTGTTTCTGGACCTTTGTTTTCCAAGTGCCTATGAAATATCTTTGATTTGTATTTACTAATGTAAAGTGTCTTTCAAGGTTCTTTTTTTTTACCAACTTTTGATATTCTAGGCCGCACTCTTTCCATTCAGCTAGCTATCGCACTAGTTATTCCTTTAGAAAGTAATGATATTGATCAAGCATGCATGCTAGTGAATGTCTCCACACAGTGCAGATTCAGGTGGGAAAGGGGACTGCAGGTCCCCTGACATCACTGATTTTATATAGCCATGTTTCTAAGCATAAATTTTTGTAAGTTACATTATAATGCCACTTTAGTTTCTAATAATTATTGACTTCTTTATCCATAATCTATCGATCAATATGTTTGTGGTCTAACCTTTTGAGATTCAGTGGCTATTCAATGAACAAATCTATTTGTTAATTATATCTTGTGAAATCATCAATGTTCCTTTTATCTTGTATAGTTTGTATTGCTAATTTGAGTTTCTGTTATTTTTAAAGATGTATAAATGTACAACAATTGATTTGATGTTATAATTTTATCTTTTGATAATTTATTTTTTAGGAGTAGCATTAAAGCGACCTCAATCTACAATATGTTTGTAGTTTGCCACTCTGTCCAAGTATATTACTGTCACAACCTACTGGAATACTATTTTTCTGGGTTGTCACAAACAACATCAATCATCTTCACACTTCAGAATCTAATATGGCATCCATGATTTCTTTCTGGACAGGTTCCTTTTATTCTTGTTGATGGGGGTAGGTGGCCACAATCTGATTATCTGGCCGTAAACTTGGACGGCTCGAAGCATCCTCTACCTCTTACAACTGTATACCACAATTTGCAGCCTATCAATGCTTCTCCTTACACTTTTCTCCAGGCATTTTTTGGTCACGAGTATCCTGTAAGTCCAGAAATGTTTTGTTCATGGTTCATCTTCCTACATTATTTTGTGATGTGATCTTAGTTGTCTTATCTCTTTCTTGCCGATTTTGAAGGTTGGGCTTCTGGATGAGGAGAAGATTCTACCAGTTGGAAAGGAAATCACTGCAGTTGGCCTTGTCAGTTTGAAAAATGGAATTCCTGAAGTGATGGCATGCAAGGATCTACCTTTTTTCCTGTAAGGATATTTTGTTAGGAATATTTTTCATTACATTGCAATGATGAACCTGCACCCATACTTGTCATCTTTATCTGTTTAATTTCTTTAATCCAGCATGACTGTTTTCCAACGAATAGAGAAGATTGTTTACTAGTTCTAGGTTGATGTGCTTTTTGATCTGTTATTTTCGAATTAATACGTACTTGTGACCAATGAATATTCTAGTTTTGGATTGTCTTTGGAGCCCTATGCTGCCTGTGGTTAGTTGACACTCCATAGGATGTGTGCTTTAGTCTTTGTATTGCAATATTTCTATTCATGGTTAAAAGAGACCAGAACTTATTGCATCTTTGACTTCATCCTACAAGCTAAATTATGAAGGTAACATTTAATTTAATTTTGTTACTGTTTCATTCTGAGTTGGCATATTCGTTCACTTAAATATCTTTTCACTACTTCCTTCTCTACCAAGAATCTAGTTTGGAAACCACAAGGCTTGTGGCGTACTGGTTAAGGCTTGTGGGGGATGAGGCTAGATAACACATCTACCCCAGGTTCGAATCCAGGCGCAAACAACTTGTGGCCACTGGGGAATTATCTCAGGGCTGCATGCTTTAGCAGTCTTAAAATTGCCAGGGATTAGTCTAGGCAAATGCCTAGGATACCCTTTCCAAAAAAAAAGAATCTAGTTTGGAGGTGATCAAACCTTCTCGAGGTCTATTTGTTTAGTCATCTATCCTTTTCAATTCCAAGGTCCTATTTCTGAATGTGAGGATAGATGGGGGGTGAACCTGCAAAAAGGGGGATGGGAAACGATCTTAAATGAATGGAACATTCACTTCTGTGCAATTGTTGCTGCCTTTAGAAAATTACACATGTATCATCGTTTGTAATCCCATCTCTTGTGTTGCCGCACAATTGCCTCAACATTTGCTATTTAGCTCTAGTCATCTTGTTGCACTACCATCTGGCTACAGTTTTATGTATACTTCATCTCTTCTTGCTCGACCATCTCTTTTGTGGTTTCAGTTTGATGTATGCTTCATCTGCTTACTTAACCCTCTTTTGTTACCCTTTGGCATCTTGTTGAATGCTGGCATCTCCTTCAAGTTTCAACATTATATCAACTTTGTATTCAGTGACCCTGGAAACTTTGTTTAACAATGTAATTGTTAAACATATTCAGAATGTCTTATGACGTTCATTAGTACATCTTGACTACTAGAAGTGACCAAAAATTGGTCCCATGCCGGGCCCAATTAGGTCCCAGTCCGAAACGCTATTCCCATAACCGCTCCTGGTCCCGACCAAAAACCCAAGGCCCGGTTAAAGTACTTTGTAACCGGGTATGAGAACCGGTCCCAGGCCGGACCCAAACCTGTCCTATGTATTTTTTTTTAAATTTGGTTTTCTAGAGGGTAAATTTTTTTGAAGTTCTTTTTAAGGAATACAAAAGTATTATTCTAGTACACTTGAAAATATGTAACTGGATCAATTAAATACACTTAAAAGATACACTTTTTGGCGAGAATACGAGCTGAAATCACGAAATATAGCAAGAATTGTGAACGTTTATGAGTTGGTATCTTCCACCATACACCATATGACTTATATATAGTGATTACAGGGTAAATGGACAAAAACTATGTTTTCCTGGTCAAGGTAAGGCTTTTAGTTATCCATTTAAGTGCCGAACAAGACCTAAATTAGGATGATATCCAAGGTCGTTACTCTTTGTGTACGTTATGGAGTCTCCACTCCATGTTGAAAGCTCTTTTAGTCTTTTAAATAGCATGAAACCAGTCCCCGACCACCGGTCTCAAAACCAGGTCCCAAGTTGGTCCGGTCTCGGGCCAGGCCGGGCCCATTTGGCCATCTCTGAGTGACCCTAGCTTGCCTAATGTGATTAATATCATTTGCATTTTAGTTTCAATGTTATCACTCAGTCTAATTATCTATTCTATCATGTATTTTTCACCAAGTAATGTAGTCTAAAACTTTTGCTCTTGATCCTTGGACTTATCTGACCTACACATTTAGTTTTCTAAATGAATGCAATATTCACTCTCTTACTTGGGATGTCAACTAGTTCCCTCATCTACCCTCTGAACAACCTTGCATTCTAACTACCCATCTGTATTGTAGTTCTTGGTTTTTGGATCGGATTTGACAGTAGAATTTAGCATTGGATTACTATTGGTTTCTGGAATGCACTTGTAACGAACTAACCTACTGTGTCTTACCTAAGGGGCTGTTTGGTTGGTTTTTCATTAAGTCCTGTATGGATAAAGCTGTCTGTATAAATTGGAAAGTTTTTGTTTGGGAGGGTTTTTCATAGATTTAATTGGGAATGACAGGGTTTTTCATATATGAAATGAACATGTTTTTTACTGAATAAACCACTTTCTATATCATTAAGTCACTGCCAAAGAGTCATGTATAGCCAACAGAATAAGCTGTGAGTCTCATACTCCCATTGAGCTCATTAAGTTTTGCTTATGTTGGTCTCTTGCAAGATCAAATATGAGCAAAGATCAGATGGTAGTGGAACTGGACTTCAGGACAAAGGTTTTATTGTGGAGTGGAGTTGTTATCGGTTCACTGGCAACTGGCATCCTTGGCTATGCTGTTGTAAGGTACTAATACTATGGCTCTTTCTTTGCTTTCCCTCTTAAAAGTTAAATTGTTTTTTTAACATTGCTATGCATGTGCATATAAGATAATATTTATAGCCATACTAGCAGTTGTAATATGATCACTTTTCAATTTTACGCTAGCTAGTCTTGGGACTGGGAGTGCTCCCATGTAGGATCTTAAGTCACCAAGTGAATGCATACTCTCAATTGTTGTAGAATACTATAAGATGAATGAAAGGCATAAGTAAATTGTTGTAGAATAGCCTTTAAATGTTGTCAGAGGAAAGTTGATTACAGTGTGTTGACAAAGCAACTGTTGTTCAGGAATTGGAACAGATGGAAGGAGTGGAGACAACGAAGGCAGATTGAGCAGCAAAATGAGGAAACTAGTAGTGAAGCGGAAGCTGATGTAGCGGCAGAAGAGGGTGGTGATGTTCCAGAGGGGCAGTTGTGTGTGATCTGCTTGATGAGACAACGGAGGTCTGCATTCGTACCGTGTGGGCATCTAGTCTGTTGCCCACGATGTGCTCTTTCTGTTGAACGCGATTTGTCTCCTAAATGTCCTGTTTGTAGACAAACCATCCGCAGTTCCGTCAGGATATACGACTCTTAGAGGTTAAAAATATATGTATTTCTCTAGGTGTATATGTATTATTATGGTATTGGTATCATTCTTCATATTTATTATGCAATGGAATCTTGTTTATATTTATATACATATGCTGTTCATGAGACCAAACAAACTATGGATGTCAATTCTACATCTATATTTGGAATGAAATTTAAAATAGGTTTTAATTGGCTTGGCAGTTAAAAGGATAAGCTGCTTGGGTAATTTTTACATATTTAGGCTTGTTTGCTTGGTTTTTCATCAATTCCCATATGGATAAGGTAGATTTTTTAACGTCTTATATGTAATATGGAATGAGAGGGTTTTTTCGTAGACGGAAGGAACTTGTTTTTTCCCTAATTGATTTGAGAATAAACTTAGACTTTTTGTATAAGGCTCTCCGAATAAGTTATGAACTATGAATAAACCATTTTTTTGCATAATTAAGTCACTATCAAACAACTTGTCGATCGTTAAGCTGATAACAAACAGACCATATTTACAAAAGGTTGATTATTTTTTAAAATCAAATAATAGCAACCCAATTCGTTCACCAGAATGGTAAATTATATTTTTCTCCCGGGTGATTTGTAAAATATTATAATTTTCATCCTTATGGTTTAAAAATTATAAACTTTTGTCTTAAAGGTAAACAATTCAATGCTATTTTCATCCTTGTTATTTTGGTCTCCATGGTTTACATCTTTTTGCTTTTTCGACCCTTGTACTTTGGTAAGAGGCAGTCTCAGACTCTCAGGGACCAAAAAAATTAGAAGAATCGTAATTTTGAACAAACCACAGGGACAAAAAACGTAAATTACTCTCTTTCTAATATTTACTTTGATGATAGTGTCAGTTATGTAACCGCTTTTCTTCGGTCTACTTGGCATCCCCGGCGACCGGTGATGGCGGCTAAGGTAATCGGAGAGTCTTAATAATCTCGCCAGACTGTTGATAAGCTGATGTTGGTGCTTTTTCTCCTCATAATTCGGCAAAGTTGCTTGGATTTAGTAAATGGAGGTATGCCTTTGCGGTGTTCGATGAATTGTTTCACCGAGTTATCTTTCTGCATCGGAGCAAGTTTATATTACCGATTTGTAAGTCTATTATATGTTTTCCTTTCGTGTTTATTGATAGTATCTAATTGAGAAATCTTCAACAATGTTCATTTGAATGTTCGTTTTCTGACCTTTATTTGACAAATGTAGTGTATGGGATTTTGCTTTGTAATTTATTAATGCGGTATAAATAAATACTCATCATTTTAAGTTTTCAAGGCTGATGGATCCATTATTTGACAATCAGATCGTAGAGATATCAAGTATTGTCAAATAAATAGGTTGTTTCGATGTTCATATTTGTAATGATCATGGCAGGATTAAATTAATATAAAACTGGAATTAGTAACAACCTAACAAATGAGAATGATTGCAGTTTAGTGTTGCTCTTTCCTTGACATCGAGTGGAGAAAACTGATACTAAAACAGAACAATTCAGACTTATTCTACTACTACTACTAGTTCTAGGAGTTGCTAGTTTTATGCATCTATTTTCCATAGAGAACAAAATGAAACAGATTGCCCTTTCCACCACAATCCTATAGACCCATCTTTTTCATCAACTTTCATGTCCCAGTGACTGTCGTACTTTTTCAACAGTGCACGAGCTTGGTCCACAACATCCTCACTGAATGCATTCTCTACAAACCCGACACCCCTCATCCTCTCTCCCCACTTGTCTTTCTTTTCATTCATTTCAAATGTGTTGATCAGTGCCTTTGCCGCCTCCCCTTCAATCAGTTTTCTTTCTTCCATTTCTCTCCCTTTAAATGCCACACTTGTTGAGTCCAAGAAACTCCACAAGTAGTCTAAGCTTAGTGAAAATCCGGCATCAAAGTTGCTGCTGCTACAGTCCATATGGTTATCACTCAAAATCACTCCTTGGGGCTCCATACTTCGCATCAGTTTCAAGAACTCTGTTCTGGTGTCTGGTTCGGTGTGATTGAGATGGTGAAGTCTAAACTGAGCACAGACAATTAAGGTTTCGTCTGGGGATGAATTGATGACATGGGTATTTAGATTTTGCAAAGGGCAGTTATCGAGACTGTTGATCTGTAAATTGATGTTGAGGTCCTTGGCGAAACGTAGAATGTTTGAGGCGAAGTTGTAACCAGGTGGGCAGTTTGCAAAGGGAAGTTGATGGTTCTCAAGTGTTGGGGGGACTACTGTGAGTCGAACCAACGGCGGTGGACCCCCTGGTCGGCTACTCAGTGCTTCTAGAAGTGTGGGCCACTGGAACCCATGCGAGACTCCAATATCAAGTATGTGAAGATTCCTGCGTGAGGGTGACCCATGGTCGTGCTCTGACAAGACCTGTAGGATGGCATTGTTGGCAATGTTGAAAGGGATTGTGAACCATGGATTGATGTCATTAAAATTGATTAGAGATCGTTGGAAGAATTTGGGTGTTGCTGTGGTGAAACTGATGGCAGGGATCAACAACTTTGTCGGACTGTTGGTGGATGATGAGAGGTGGTGGAGGAGAGCTTGCAGCCCATGAGAGGCCAGCCTGTAGTTGGCATCTCCAGTTGGTGAGGCCAATTCATGGAGTACGAAGAGGAGGTGCTGGACACGTGTCACGTTTCCGGAGGTGATGGCCGCAGCACATGGGTTCAGCAACTGCTCTGCCCACCTCCCATCTTTGTTGTTACCATTAATACAGTTATCCTTTGTTGATTTGCCTGCCCCCTTCTTGTTTCCTGTTGATCTTTTGCCCTGTGGTGCCACCTGTGGCATATGGTCCTCTGGTGCTTTCCGTTTCTTTGACAAATCAGAGACCGGCAGTTGTGGCTCATTAGAGATGATGAGAAGATCAGTAGGGGTTGTAATTGTAATAGTTGGACTGCTGGTTAAATTTTCTACTGAGTTAGAGTTAGAAGTAGAAGTATTATTAGCATTGATGAGATCCTGTTCTAGCTCTTGTGTCGGTACCCACCAAGGATCATTGATGATATCAGTGGATCCATACAGGTCGTCTAGGAGAGATGGCAGGTATGGTATCGAGTCTTCTAACCAATCCAAGACGAGACCAGAGTTGAGGTCTGGATCTGGTTCTCCAAACAACATGGTTTCAGACATTGGGGTTGTGTTTAGGGGAAAACAAGGTAAGAAAAGGGAGTCTTGCTTCATCATTGGATCTCAAACAAGGAAGAAGAAGAAGAGAGGTGTTATCTTGTTTGAGATTAGAGGATGCTTCAACATAAATAGGAAGTAGAGATTGGTGTTATATGAGGTAAGGACGGTGAAAGGCATAATCCATATGAGGTGGATGTGCTTTTTTTTGGAACATATGATGTCCTCTTTTAGGTAATAGTTATCTTATTTCTTAATTAATTAATTTTTTCAATCTAAAAGACGAAATGGGAGAGTTGACAGGAAAAAAAATCTGATTTAAATTTGTAACCAAGACGGCAGATCTGTTTTCTTATGGGATTAATTAGTAATATAGTACTTGTTCTTGTTTGAGTTTACTCCTTCCTGTCTTATTGGCCTGTAAAAGATTCTTGGCCTGGTTCTCTGACCATAACTTGTCGGGCTTATTATATATATATATATATATACATACTTGGAGGTTTTTAAAACAATTTACGTAGGAGATTAGGTCATGATGTTTCTGTCGGGAGGTTTTTAAATTAAAGATCGGCCTAACATCACCATTGACTTTCTGGCCCAGAGAACTCACCCGAAACCCCATCCCAGTTATTTGGAAGCCATTTCCAGCAAGTAAAAAAATATAAAAAGAGGAAAGAGACCAACTAAGAATATTCCTTTAAATGCTCATAATTAATTAACAACTTTATGCTGACATAGGCGACTTGCAGGCTGTTTGATTGAGTCTGGTACTTGTATAAATAAATGGTGCAGTTGATGTTGTTTTCTTTATCCTTTCAGCCAATTGTATGACTCCATCCAGAACCAAGTTGGAAAGTTGCATAATAATGTTGTCATCTCTTTGGTTACTGATTAATATATTGTAACAGCATTGGAAAATGACAAAATTAATGCTGATATTTTCTTTGAAGTAGGAGGAGTGTATGGAGCAACCCAACCAAAGTGCACCAAGGTTCATTGGCTTAATGGGGAGTTGGTAAGTCTTTATACATGGCCAATGAATAGAAACTTATTCACATGTGCTGTTGGAAGAGATGGTTAGTTTGATGTGTGTGTTTCTTTTCTTTTAAGCTTGATCCCTTCCTTCTCTTGAATCTTTTTTGAGAAACTCAATTTAGGAAGTTGAATAAGTCTGTATTTTTGTCACATTCCTAAAGTGAAAAAAGATTTTGCAATGTAATATAACAGAAACACTAGTTTGATTTTCATGCATATGCAGGACACCTCTAAACTAGATTGCCCATATGACATCTTGATTCGTGCAACAGAAGCCACAACACCAAGTAAGTATTTCCACATGCGCCTCTTATAAAAAATAATTATAGCATAAAACTTCGGGCACACAGTTTTGGCTTAGTCCAAAGACATTAATCAGCCGACAATTTGTCATCTTATATCTCTAGTGTTTCAGCCATGTACCAAAACTTCCATCTTTACCATTGAAGTAAAGATCAAGATATGGTGTCTTTTAACTCACCAGGCCAAACTAAATACTTAAATAGGGAATGTAGTATTTCACATCAACCCAGAAAACAATATCAACAAAACAGAAACTGGAATCGAGAGAGACAATAGCATAACATCAAACTAGCAAAGAACACTCAAGACCAACATAGTCCCATTTACTTGGGGGTTGACTTGCATGAATCCTAGCCTGATGTCCTAAAGTTCAAAACAAACATAGAATACCATGATCATTAAGTTAATGACAACAGTACTCTAAAACACGAAAAGACTTGTAATCAACATAAAAGAATGGTGTGCACATGAAAATAAGAAAGGAGGACTAGCCAGTTCCACCAAGAACAGACTTGAGCTTCTTCACTGTAGCATCATCAAGGAAAGTAGTCATCTCCACCAATGATGATGGTAAGTCATTTGCAAACAAAGCAAAATCGGTAATTTGTAGACCTGGTGATGCGCTACTGAAACTTGCAAACGCAACTGCTGTAACCCCACCAGCATTCACTTGGAAATGCAACAACCCTTGTGGGAATACCATGATATCACCCTTCTTTAAGGTCTTGACATAAACGGCATTAGCTGAGGAGATAAAACCCGCCTTGATAGTCCCTTGAGTCACTAGTAAGAGCTCGGAACCACCTGGGTGTGTGTGCATTGGAATAACGCCACTAGGGGCTAGGTCCAATCGTGCAATGGAGAGTCCGAGCCCATTGACACCAGGAAATTGGGCAGCAAATGCAGGAGAAACAGCCGCTTTGATGATGTTGGAAGTGTTTCCTGCACCACGTAGGCTTGTAGACACAAAGTCATCCACTGTGACTTTGGCGGCCGGGGTGCAAGAGTAACCAGCGGGGCTTTCCGGGGCTTTGAGGTCCGCGACACAAAAGTCTTGGACAGCAGCATGAGTGGAGAAGGTGAAGAGAGAGGAAAGGATCAAGAGAATGTGAATCATTTTTCTTTTGGTTGATGGGTTATATTTTTGTGTTAATGGTAGGATAGGTTTATATAAGGAAGGTATGATGAGTGTGGATTGGTGCAAATTGAATAGGATAGCCATGCAAAGCAACTACAACCATAAGAAATGATCATATAAAAAGGCAAAAACAAGCTGGCCTGGTAGTGACCTCCATGTTCCTAAGAAGATGATAACAACATATTAGACCTTTTTGGTCACGAGAGTTAGCGCAGAAAATCCAATATCGACATTGATTTTCCAATCATTGGTAATTCCTTTTATTTATTTTTCTTAAACCAATTAGTTTACTGGAAAATAGCTGAAGAAGGATTGGAATGAGCAACTAATTAAGGATGAACATGGAAGCCTTAGCATTTATGAGGACATGATATCCAATAGAATTTCTTTGAGACGCTAGATTAGGTAGCAAACTAAGGGGCTGTTTGGTTGGTTTTCCATTTAAATCATATATGGATAAAGATGTCTGTGTGGATTAATCTGTCTGTATATTGTGAAGATTTTTTTTTTTTTTTTTTTTTCATGGATGAAAGGGGGATGTTTTTTAATTGGGAGAGACATGTTTGAAAAGAACTTGGTTTTCTGCCCTTATAAGCTTACTGAATAAGCCAACACTTTCAATATCATTAAGCCACTACCAAACAGTCACGTATAGCTAGCTGACCGAATAAGGTGTGAGTCTTATTAACCTCATTAAGCTGGTAGCGAACAGAGCAGACCCTAAGAAATGATATCTGATAGGATTTATTTGAGGTAGAAAACTAAGGGTGGTGACGTGTAGTTAGTTTAAACAGGAGCTAGATGGTTGGTGGGGAGGGGGTTAGATTAGATAGGCTACTATTAGAGTCATTAGATAGAGTAGCGGTGGTGTCATTGGTCTACCTTTGTTATGTTCCTTTGTACCAACTTTTGATTACATGGTCCTCCTCATTTTTATCTAGCTTAGTCTTCTTTCCAATTTTGTCTCTACCTTTAATCTTCTTTCATTTTTTCAGATTACCTTTTTGGCAAACTTTCCTTTCGCACATATACTTTGCAAGCTAGGATCTTCATGGAAACAACCGCTTTGCCCATATCTATCTCATTTGGTTTATGGGGTTGATGCAAAACACCTTTAGGCTTTTCGATCAATGACCAAAATACTCCTCATGTGCAAAAATGACCAAAAGAAATCTGAAAATCGCATAATTTGGCATAGTTTAAGGGGGTGTTTTGCCATAAAAGAAATGAGGTAGGGAATATTAAGTGTGGTTGGAAGAAGATAATGAATGGGTGAATAATAATATATGTGTATATGGCCAAAGTTGTAGCTATTATACACCGGGTTGTGTTGACGTGAGACCAAAAAATAACACTGAAACTTTAAAGTAAAACATTGTGAAGATACCTTGACAATGTTTTGCTTTGAAAGTTTAGTGTTATTTACGTGGTCTCGAGGTTTCACAAAAACAACCTGGTCTCAAGTGATTCCAAGTCGTTATACACCCACCTTAATTTAGTAAGTAGGGTAGAGTTGTGTGAACTATAGAGGTGTAAAATGTAACATTAGAAACAGGCGAATATAAGTCCTAACGTAGATTAAGGGAGATGATGTGATGTGGTCCATGAGAGAGAGCACATGGATGGTAATGGAGTTAGAAAATAGAAATTGCATAAAACGACACCGTCAGACAACTAATTAAGAAAAAAATGATTCTTCTCCTGATTTTATTTTTATGGTTGGCCATGCCATACCGACTTCCCTTCTGGGTAAGGTGCATTCTGATTGGCTAAGCAAACCCCCAAGTGGTCCCCATTTTATCTTCTCCCAAAAACGTTGTTTCTTACTTTCTGCCAAAACCCACAATTAACTTCACCAATGCTACAAATTTTAATCAGCGAATTTGCTCAAAAATATATAATAAGGTCAAGTTTAAACCCCTTGCTAACCGAAGCTGCTATTCAGTTCTGGAATATCCTCCTATTACTATATATGATTTCTAAGGGACGGGTTTCATGTAAGGTCGGTCGAGATTGTCGATAATTAACCTTTTGCTTAAATATGATACTCATTTTATGTATATAGTCAATTTTTACTTGTAGAATTCTCTCTCAAAGCCTCAAACTCGATCCCACATTTGAATTTTGTTTTTCTTGCTTAAAACTTGATGCTTTTTTAAACCCAGATGTTTATTTATAGAAAACAATTAAAGGGGAAAACATGAAATCTGGGTTGCAGTTCAAAGTAATTTTTTATATTTCAGAATTTTATCTAAATTAGTTAAGTTGGTCAACCAATGCCCACATCAACACAGAAGGTTTCTAGGTCATTTTGTCTTAAAATAGATGAAAAATAAAATACATTGCTATATAATTATATCAACAAGAATACAATTTTATAATATAAAAAATGGACATAAATTAGGTGCATTTAAGATTTAATTCAATTATTATTTTTGATGAGCTAAGAGGGCCCAACTTTTATTTCCAAGTGCGCCCAATTAGTCATACATCCATTCAATGATCCATCCTGATCCAATTGATAAGTCGAACAAATCATATAAACCAACCATTCACTTTGTAAATTATATTTTTCTGTACTTGCATCTTGCATGGTTATTTTATAAAATAAATTATTACGCTAAATATAATAATTTTCTCTTTTTGTTTAATTATTATTATTATGATATGTCTACATAGTCACGGTTAAAAAAATGTTTACCCGGGTAAGCGTTTACAAAATTACATTACCTTACTGGATGAATATATATGACAAGGATCAAGAATCTTACCCAACAAGAACGAAGAAGGCAAGGACCGAGAGCCTTATCTGGTAAATGAGGGCGACAACTCTTACCACGGATAACGCTTGCCGGGTAAAATATTGCATACGATATTGTTACGGTGGACTAAAAACCTTACCCGGTAAGTAAACGATAGTGTATTAGTGTTGAATTTTGCCGTAAGCACTTACTTGGGTATGTGTCTGGTAGACGGCCCCTAAATGTTTACCCGACAAGCGTTTACCAAGTCATGAATGAACATGACAATGCCATGGGCTTAGAATCTTACCAAGTAAGAGCAATGAGCCGATGACAAAGACCAAGAGTCTTATCCGGTAAGTGAAGGTGACAAATCTTACCCGGTTAGTGCCTACATAGGATGCCGTTTTGATAGACTAAAATCTTACCCGGTAAGGTAAGTGATAGCGTTGAATTACTAGTAAGTGCTTACCAAGACAAGAGTTTGAGCAAACGGCCCCTTAGATATCACCCATGATTCTAGAATTATCAAGACATTGCATTATTAGCAATCGGGCTTCAAGTCGTTAATTGTTTAGAAGATTAATAATTAAGATACATCTAACAATCTTCATCTTAGCGACTACTACTAGACTAGTAGTTATAATCTCCACAGGAACGAACATATATATTTGGAGTGGAGTTGAACATGCTAACATATCTAAACTTAGCTCTCCACATACTCCCAATCATAACTTTATGCAGCGTATTTAGAGGACTAGCCACAACAATCTTGTCTGTTACTGATTATGAGTGAATTCACGGGAACAAACATTCTACTTTTTAGGATAGAAATCAAGTTTGCGTACATCTTACCCCCAGACACCGAATCCGGGTGGGATATAATGGGATTGTTTGGTTGGTTTGGATAAATAAAAACCACCTGATACTCCATTTTTCTATTTTAAAATAATTCATGGTTATTAAAAGAGTCTAATAAGCAGTAGATTACATGCCTATAACTATCCATTATTGTGACAATGTCTTGAGTAAGGTGAAAAACTAACTTATTTCATGACGGACTAAACCCAACTCACATTGTTGCATCATATAATTCCACTAGTTGCAATTAAATATTTATTTTTAATACCAAGGGATGCTATTATTGTATGATTCATCTTTTATCATGGTCACCTAATCTCTAAATAAAACATCAGTCTAACCTAACCATTTGGTAGGATACTCTTGTTTGCACTTTTATCAGAAAAACAAAATCAAATGGCAGCTACTGTTACTAGTATGAAGATTATTGTTACAAACTAACATTTAGGGCCCGTTTACCAAACACTTACCAATTAAGTGTTTACTAGCAAAAGTCACCGCTTAGTAAACATATACCAGATAAGAGTTTTCTCCCTCACTTAGCGGGTAAGATTTTTGGTTTTTGCTATGCCTCTTATTTGCTCACCCGGGAAGGTAAGTGACACCTGGTAATGTTTGGTAAACAACCCCTTAATGTATGCAGGTTAGAATGTTTCCAACGACTGCAACAACACTAGGAAAAAAGTCTTAATAATGAGTATTAGATAAGTTATCTAAGCAAGTACTTCAGGTTAATCATATTATCACACAACAAAAAGAATCGTATAAAATGAAATCATAGACTTAACACCAATACCTTGTGATGGATGACAAAGGAGAGCACGACATGTGTGTTCCCATTTATCCTCACTCATCGTGAATAATGAACGGGAACATTCATGATAAATGTTACACTATTCAGGATAAATATCCCGTGAAGGTTTGGGACATGTGGCGATGAAACTTAAGTTTATACACACACACACACATGTCCTTAGTTTTTTATGCTACCTGGAGAAGAGCTCTACCCAAAGATTCCAATCACTTAGCATAGCATAGCAAACATATGCAATCATGCATTTGTTGCATATGAACGATATATCCAAGTGTTTCACCACGAAACATAGTGTTTTCTCTCTCTAACCAATGGAAAACAAATCTACAAAGAAAGAAACCAACAGGGGAGCATGGACAGCAGAAGAAGATGAAAAGCTAGCTGAAGCTATAGAGATACATGGTCCTAGAAAGTGGACAACCATTGCAGCTAAAGCAGGTACATTTTATAAAACTAAAACATATAAAAAAAAAGTAAAACTAAAATTCAGTTGATAAAGGGGCAGAGGGATTTTGCTCAAATATATACATAACTGGTTCAAGTTTGAATCTTGCGGAGACGCGCGTGAACCCCCTCTGCTAGCCTCAGCCGTGGAGTCAGCTCTGAAATGTCTCCTCACATGTGGTTCCTAGGGGGCGAGTTTTTGCTCAAAAAATTATCAGGTTTGCAGGTTTGAAGAGGTGTGGCAAGAGTTGTAGGCTAAGGTGGCTAAATTATTTGAGACCAAACATCAAGAGGGGAAATATATCAGACCAAGAAGAGGACTTGATTATTAGGCTTCACAAACTTCTAGGAAACAGGTTGCCATGTTTTCTTTCTTCATCCTCAAATATACTATCAGTGGTTGTCACCAGAATCAAAGTGGCATATATTAAATAATTTTCAATACAATTATTAGGTGGTCACTGATCGCGGGAAGATTACCAGGTCGAACTGATAATGAGATCAAGAACTACTGGAATTCTCATTTAAGCAAAAAGAAGGAAATAATGGAAAAACAAACTGGTCAGTATTCAACAAAGGAAGGCTCTAAACTAGCTGAGATGAAAGAGGAGGATCATGTCACCGCCATAGATGAACACGGGGTTGAATGCTCAAAGGTCAACTTTAACATTGACGAGTTCTTTGATTTCTCAAATGAGGACCCCACAACTTTGGATTGGGTTAACAGGTACCTTGCTGGTACTGATACTGTATTTCTCTCATGAACTTTCACTTCTTAACTCAGTATGCATCATCTAGTTTAGCAAATAGAGTAAAATAATCGCATGCATATTTTAGATTTCTGAGTTCTCCTGATGCTTCTATCTATAAAACGGTAAATTACTTAGATCTATTATGAATGGTTCTATACCACCAGTGTCATTTGCCCTATGTTCAAGGTATATGGAAAGATTTGACTTCAAAATTTATATATAAGCCAACATCATATGAGAGTATGTGATAGAATCGAACCAACCCAAATCAAACTAAACGGACCCTACAAATCCCACACACATATAGGGTTTGGAGGGTAAGATGTATGCAGACCTTACCTCTACCTTGGTGTTTCCGTAAAACCCCAGCCTGCAAAATTTTGATAAATAAAAGAAGCGAGCAAGCTACAGGGGAGTGTGTGTGCAAACAAGCAAACACAACGCATCAGCGCAAAAATAAGAGAAATAATAGTCTGTTTGTAGCAGCTTAATGGGACTGATAGCTTATTCGGTCAGTTATAAATGATTGTTTGGTAGTGGATTAATGATATAGTGAGTGGCGTATTCAGTAAGCTTCTAGGGGGGGGGGGGGAGCTTTATGCAGAAAACCAAGTTTTTTTTTCCAAACCTGCCCTTCCCAATTAAAAACCAGACTCGTTTCATCTATGAAAAAACCCTCCCAAACAAAAACCTTCCTAATATATCCGGATATTCCTAATATATCCGGATAGATTAATCCACAGTGACAGCTTTATCCATACTGGACCTAATTGAAAACCAACCAAATAAGTTTGTCTGTTAGCACCTTAATGAGCTTAATGGGACTCACCTTATTCGGTCAGCTATACATGATTGTTTGGTGGTGGCTCAATGATATAGAAAATGACTTATTCAATAAACTTTTAGGGGTGAGCTTAATGTAGAAAGCCAAGTTTTTTCCTCCAAATAAAAACATTCTCAATCTATACAGACGTATTAATCCACGCAGACAGTTTTATCCATACAGGACTTTTTGGAAAACCAACCAAACAGCCCCTAAGTTACACAAACAAGGGAACAGGAAACACAAAGCATGGTACATAATGGTGCTTTATTTTTGTATTTCTATGGAAGTATGGAAAAGAAAGAAAATCAGATATCTTACTGATATACAAGATGAATACATGTACAAATCAAGCCTTAGCTTAGAGGGAAAGAGAACACGAGAAATGAAAGAATCTACAGCAATTAGGAAGAGAATAGAAATAGTTTCCGAAAACATATAAAAAGAAGCTAAATTATTCTCCATCAATTTCATCATAGTCATAGAGACCAACGAAAGGAACCAACCAACACAGAATAAATCAAATAACTTCGAACCTGAAGCCAACAGGATTAGCTCCATTGTCCATATTTATGCCAGCAGGCCTGTGTGAGCAACAGAAACTTGGATTTGAGGAGCCATTGAGGTCCCTCAAGTCGTTCCTATGCTTGCTCCATCAATCTCGTAAACTGGTCTTTCCAGTTCAGAACCTTTTCTTCACCATTAACAACCTGTAAAACATATCAATCAAACCACCAAAGTGGTATCCAAATCTCAAAAGAAATGATGATGACATTAAGGCATTGTTTGGCAAAAGTAAGCTAGCTTATAAGCTGACTTATAAGCTAGCTTATTTTCTGGGTAATCGTTTGGATGCACATAAGCTAGCTTATAAGTCAGCTTATAAGCTAGCTTATCGATAAGCTACTTGGAGTAGCTTATGAGGAGCTTTTTGACACTTTTTCCAATTATACCCCTAACTAATATTATTTATTTATTTTCAACATGCCTTTTTTGGTCATTTCACATGCTCATAAGCTAGTTTTTGCCAAACATAACTTATTCATCAGCTAGCTTATCAGCTACCAGCTAGCTTATAAGTCATCAGCTACCTTATAAGTCATACGCTAGCTTATCAGTCATAAGCTAGCTTATCAGCTAGTTTGCCAAACATAGCCTAAGTGATTATGATGATAGTTTCTGAGTTTTCATTTTCTTTCTAGTTTTTATTCTTCATATAATAATCAGCCAGTCTCGTTGATCTATCTATGGCACTGCAGAAAAGATCATAAATTCATGATACAAGAATCCTAGCATTGAGCCGGATGTTGGAAAATGTTCAAACATGAAAATACCGTCTGGGTAATTGATCATTCATTTCTTGTATATATTACGTGTTTTCATCTCCTAACACCAACACCAAATGATGATTAATCTAGAGAACTCTCTCTTTCAAATTGAATTCAAGCACCAGACTCTAATCATCATTACCCAATTTCCTTTCTTTATTTGCATTTTATGGGAGCCTGATGAAGATCACGTGTATTGCCAAACAGGACTGGACAAGGTGTATGTCTGGTGTTTGGTATGATTAGAACAAGACGTGACTAGACAAGTTGCTCTTAAAAATTTGATTGATGATTTACTATATCATATAATAGGTATAAATGACACCAATCAAGTAAATATTTAAATAATTTAATTTATAAAGATTTTTATACAATTTTCATATACATAAATACATAATATACGAAAACACCAAATTTGATATAATTGATGGTAGTTCGAAAAAACATAGTTCGTACAAACGAAACCTATGTTTTATTCAGTTTAAATTAAAAGATCCGTATGAATTGGCGGAGGCGGTGGTGGAGGTTTCGTTTGGTACAAATATAAATAGACCGATTATGAGAAAATAAAATGAAATAAAAAGGTAGCTTTGACCAACCTCAAATACCAGTCCTCTTTCTGGCACTACATCAAGAGCTTCAATGCATATGAATGCAGCATCTTCCTTGCTAAGACTTCCATTTACTGTACAGCCCTGTTATTACCAATATTAAACCAATCTCCGACTATAAATGACTTCTTTTTAACTTTTTCGAGACTGAACATACAACGAGAACGTACCTCTTCAAAACTAAAACCTGGTTTGCCCCCACGATCATTCGTTAGCAGCCCAGTTCTGATTATAGTGTATGGAATTCCTGAGGCAACTACCACGGATTCATCTTGCTCTGCCAGCTTTCTCGCATTACTATTCATGATTGCTTGAACACCACTACTACCTCTATAAACAGACAACTGCAACGTCGTCAAATCAACGTGAAGTATCCAATAGACATTCCCCATATACAGGGGCGGACCGACTATGATGCATGGGGTGGCACATGCATCGCTTTTAGAGTCGTGAAAGGTGCCAACGTATTATTTTGTTGGTTGTACCCATAAATTCCTTGAAACTACAATAGTAACACAAGTTTTTTCTTGGTAGAGTTGGTTTGCACAGTTTATTCTCCCTTTCTAGGCATGGGTTTGAATTCCATTTGTATCCTTTCTTAGTTTTTAGTTGCAAGTTTATTATGTTTCTTAGAAGATTTGGGATAAAAGATTCGAACACAGGACCTTACATACAAAAAGCAAGGAACTAACCAACCAACCAATGATGATTTTGTAAAAAAGAAATTATAGCTTCATTTTTCATAGTAAAAAAACCTGCCCATGTAGGCAACATGCAAAGTGCAAACTAGAATGACAAGGAGATAGAGAGTACCAAAGATAATATAACCACATGTTGTACCCCCTTTAAGTTCTCAACTTTAGATAGAAAACCTTCCTGCATAGAAACATGTACCACATTCAACCTACATATATGCGTATGTATATAAGTCGAGGATAAAAGAAAAAAGAAGTTGGAATCTAGAAAAAGCATACGTCGGGACAAATTATTGCACGAACACCTCTCAGGGACTTGTTTAAAAATGAAGAATCCTTTGGATCTCCGGTCATGGACTTCAAGATAACCAAGATCAAATATTAAGGGAGGTATTCAATCAAAAGCAAATAACATGGATGGATGACTTTTGAGAAAGTAAATCTATTAACCTCAACATAAGTTCCAAAAGATTCCATTGCCGCACGTTTGTCCTTCACCAGTGCTTTAACTCGGATCCGTTTGATTATTAAGGACAATATAATCGTCTGCATGGGTTAAACAATATAGAACTTAGGGTCCGTTTGGTTTGCGGGATTTGGTAGGATTTGGAATTGGATCCCATTCCAATCCCGTGGTTGGTTTAGAGGAAAGTTTGGTTTGGATTGAAATCCTACAATCATGGGATATAGAAATCCCACTAAGATAGTTGGATTTCACGGGATTTAATAGGACTTTTTGTATAATAATGGTTTAAAATATGTTTAAAAAACTTGTTTTGTAATTATTTATAGTTTGGTTTTATCGATTATCTATACAGAATTGCATTCAATCACATTCCAAAGATACATTGAGCAGAAAAAAGGACCAGAGACATCACAAACCTGACCAATCTCATTATCGCCATCTGTTACCAAAACTGCATCCCTAACTTCATCTTCTCCTGCGTGTCGAAAGCAAAGCCAATTGTTCAGTAAACAAATGAAATAAACCAAGCAATATATATATATATATATATATATTCAGCAGCTCAGTAGATTACCTGAAGATTCATCAGCTTCCTCCAAAAGGGATCCATCTTCTGTGTTAAGATCAGGTGCCCCATACCATTTCCTCAACTTCGGGCCCCCTACACCATGAAATACACAGCCAAATATATACCCAGTTGAATCAGTTGATGCCAGAAAATTTAAATCGAAATGTAAACCGAGTTGAAGCCAATTTGATGATTAGCCAAATCTATATAATCATAATCCTACAGCAACCAATTCATTAGGGAAATGGAGATAATGATACATACCTTCGATATAGTCAAGTATGACGTCGAAGAAACCCGGTTTTCCCCTTTTGGATGAAGAACATACGACGGAGCGCTTTTTGGCGTTGCAGATGGAAGAGATAGAGGAATAGGTTTTCGAATTTGTAACGGAATTATCATGGGAATGGTGTAAGAGTGTGTATTGAGATATTGATGAAGGTAGAGCTCCCGCCATTGTTGAGAGAATTCAATCACCAGCTGCTTCTTGTTATCACTTCTTTCTTTCATCCATCCGTTTCGTTCTTTGGATAGCCCGCGAAAGCGTAATACGAGTCGGCCGAGTCACGATATTGGACTCTCTTTTTACGATTCAGACCCATGAATTATAACTAATTACAAACATGGTCCCTAAACATTTTAGATTCCGCAGTTTTTCGTATATTGTGTAACCAGGTTAGACATTTAACCATCCTGGTGTATGGTGGTTGTCAAAAAGAAAATCATTTTGTAATTTTTAATTGAAAATTTATTCCAGTTTAATATGATTTATAGTTCAGTTTTAATAATAAATATGTTACATGGATTGCTTCACTCATCATATGCTATTATTGATCAAAAGTCCATGATACAATTTAAATGATAAAAAAACACTTCATTATAATTACAATTAAACAATAAGTCATCATATATATTATGTATGCACGGTTTGAAGGTCACACTTAAACTAATATTATCTTCGAATGCTACGAATAAACCATATATCTTAGGCAAAGACACAAGTTTAAATGGTTGTTTGTTTATATTGTAATAAACATTTAATCTGATGTCATGTTCGATCTCGTCAATTCATAAATCCTGAGACAATTGATCTTTCCTTACAAATAGAATAAATCATCAATTATCCTATAACTTTACAACATTTTGTAATTTTTTTTTGTAAGAAACAAGTACACCATTTGATCATGTAATTAAGGTGATAAATTTCGTAAAAATCAATACTTCATCGCTATTGCATCTTGTTCTAACTGTAATGTTTTGTAAAAAAATCATGAACATATAGTACACTTTCATAACCATGTCTTAAAACTAGTTCTAATTTTTTTTAGTAAAACTAATGTATAAACGCATGGCCATTATATATATATATATATATATCTATGCAATGAGTAGGGAACACTGCATACAGAACAACAAAAATCAAATATCAAGCATAGTTTATTCAAATTCACTACTTATCAACGAGTTTTTATCTTGAATATGTTTTTGGTATTCGAGAATAATATAAGCATTAGAGCACAATATTTGAGAGAGACAGTATGGAGGATCTGGATGTAAGATAACACCATAGTGGAAAATGGAAAAGTAAGAGTCAGTGTAACAACTCGTCTCATATAGATGGTAGATTACATTTGTGTGTACCAGTAACTTCCACTATTAGGTGTTGCAACCACAAGAGAACCAAAGTGTAAGATCTCATATCGATTGAGGAGGAGAACAAATGTCGCATTGTGAGGGATTGAATACCTCATATATCATACGCACTTTAAAATAGTGAGTCCCGGTGTGGACAAAAAGAACAAATATAAGATATGACTGACATGTGATGTTACATATGGTAATAGTATCAGAGTAGGGAATGAAACTGACGAGTCAACGAGGATGCTAAACTCCCAATAAAGATTACACACTTACATTGTTATATAATCTATCAACTAGTTTTTACTGCATATAATTACCTTATCAGGCGGTTTATCTATTAACAACTAAATTATTAACCACCAAATAGCTTTGCATTGTTATAAACCTTTATCAACTATTTTTCAACAAATAAATATTTACACTTACCAAATAGAAAGAGTATACATTTCTCTCTACATGTATCAATAACAATGTACAATAAATAAAACAAACAACAAAAATATACCATTTGAATTAGTATTTTAAAACAAACGAAACATTTGGTCAAAACATAAGTAGATGCATATAAAAGTTGTTACTTCTTTACGATTTAAGTGATCTAGGTTTTTTTTTTACTTTTAAATTGATTTACCAATATAACTAGCTAATATTCGTCAAAATAACATAATTAATTAATTTAAAAAAGTTTAAGGATCTATTTATTTAAAACAATTAAAAAACTTAATCACTCAAAATCGATTTTTTAGTTCTTCTAAAATGTCCTCTTATTAAATTGAAATTGATTTATCAATATAGTGGATCACTAGTAACATTCTTTTATCCGTCTTAAATCGATTTTATAAAAATTTAAAGATTTGATAAATGTGTGATAATCGTATCGTGTTCGGGTTGGCGGGTCACGGGTTCCTAAATATGTCGACATGTTTAACCCTAATCCATACACGCTCGGATTGGCGGGCCATAAACAGGTTGGCGAGTCATAAACGGATTGGCGGGGTCATAAACGGGTCAAATAATAATACAACAAAGATCAAACACTAATACAAATATTATTTTAGAAAACTTGGAATAGAAATTGTTTTTAAAAAAATATTGTTTTTGGCATATGTGCCAATCCAAACACGACCCATTCAATAAGCTGGTTGCAGGTCAAAAAGTTCAACTCAAACCGATTTATTTTCGTATCAAATTTGTATCTGGTTGATAATTGGCACCCAAAATTGAATAAGGGGGCGTTTGGTTCGTCGGAATGGAATGGAATCTGTTGGAATTGGAATCTGATTCCATTGACCAGATTCCAATTCCTTTGTTTGGTTCACTATTTTCAAGAATTGGAATTTGTTAAATTCCAAAGAATTCCAAAAAATGGGCATTTGAGATTCCTTGGGTTATCCATGGGATTTATATGGAATTGAATTTTATATATTCCTAATACCTAAAATACCCTCATCCTAAAAAAATAACTAAACCCTAATCTCTTAAAATTGAAGCCGACACCCATTCACTTGGATTTTCGGTTCGACTTTTTCGGGGGTTTTTTCAGTTTTCGGTTTTTCGATTTCGGTTCAGTTTTTTCGAGGTTTTTTTTTTCAATTTTCGGGTTTTCGATTTCGGTTCTGTATTTCAGGGGGTTTTTTAGTTTTCGGCTTTTCGGTTTCTCGGTTTTTTTTTTCAGTTTCGGTTCGGGTTTTTCTCACCCCTAGCAGTTAGGTTCTCTATCGTCTTCTGCAACAACTAAAATTTGTCTTGTCCTAACAGATGTTCTCTTGCTGTAGTTTTTTGCTTTTTTCTACACTTTTTAGCTATTTTTGCTGTAAAGAAAATATGATTTTTGCTGTTTTAGCAGTTTCTGTAGTTTTTTGCTGTTTTATGCAGTTTTTTTAGCTGTAAAAAACTCAAATTATTTTTAGTGTTAAAAAAATTGAAGTAACTAATAATTATTTTATTAAACTAATTTTAGTTTAAAAAATTAAACTTAATAAAAAGGGTATTTTAGTCATTTACTGGAATTTTTTTCCAATCCAAAGCTACATATTGTGAACCAAACAGACAAATTCCAATTCTTTCAACAGATTCTATTCCAATTCTGCCAACCAAACAGCTGGTCAAACCTGACAGCATTCCAATTCCAATTCCTTTAAAGTCAAATTCCTTTAATAGATTCTATTCCATCCAATTCCATTCTGCGAACCAAACGCCCATAAAGGAGTTGAATGGAAAGGAAGGGCAATTATGTAAAATTAGCTACTCTCCGACTCCGAGTGAAGAAAGCTATCCGGACGCCAACCCCACGTTCGATAACCCACTTTATATTTCACTTTGGATTCCGAAACTCTATTTCATTCATAAACACAGCGTACTGGAAAAGCGGGACTCAACTTGAATTCCAACCAAAATTATTCAATTCTTTCTCTCTTTTCAGCCTAATTTGCGTATCTCCGCCACCTTAATCGACACTTTGGTGGTTACAGCCTTCAAATCGATCGCTATTCCTCCATTTTTATGGTCTGTTTGTGACAATCAAAACAGGTAATTCCGGTGATTGGAATTTTATGCCCAGGATGGAAAAGTAATCGTATAATGTAATCTCCCAAGTGTGGAGAGGTTTAATTTGATCGATTTCCCCGTTTTTTTTATTCTTTCAGTTTTTGTATCCGAGTTGCATGTGGTGATGTTACATGGAAACTGTGGTAGCACTTGAAGAAAGCGAGAAAACTAAGTTAGAGGGTACTTCTGCAATTGTAATAACTTGCTCCGACTCCTCAAAGCAGATTGCTGATCCCGTTGTGTACAAGCTTGCTCGGGTAATTTGTAATTCAATATGTTAGGGTTATGTATTTGCATCATAAAATTGGTTTTTTGGATTTCATTGTATGAGAATGTGAAATGCCAAAAATTGGATTATGAGGAAATCCCCTTCATGTTTCTTTTGCTGCTGGAGTCAACCTGCGTGGACAGGGATTAAATTATAAACACAACACTTGAAGATAGATCTATCCAACAATTGATTTATAGCAACAATGTTACAATGCAAGCCTGCCTTTTTAGCTAGTTATAAGCTTTTACAGGTATATTTTTTTGTTAAATGAACTTCTAATGTTGAGCTGAAAAGATTATGTTCTCCAGAAATCTTCTCATGACTCCGAGCTTGAGGTACAGGCTTGCCTACTTCCTGTTGAGAAGTTCCATTATAATTTGTTTGTTGTTAGTCTTGTTTAAGACAGATGAAAATTAAGCAATAAATAGTGCACTGGACCTCGCTGCAATGCTCCACTCATCTGCCTAATAATTTGCATCAAATGCATGTTGGTATTATATAATCTGTTTGGGTTTCAGTTTAAAGCTCGAAGATCTAACTTGGACAAAAAGAACTTATAGACTTGAATGTGAAATTTTGGATCCCTTAAATGTACAAAGAGCTTCTGCCAAGGGTTAGTTTTTTTCATTTGCATAGAGTCACATTTCAATAAGTATCTGATTTGTTGCTAGAAGTTTTGGTGGACTAGGCAGTTTGTCCTATAAAGGCAAACTGAGACATTGAAGTTACTATTAATTGTATAGTCTACTGATGGTACATCTCATATATAGAATTAATTGTCCTCTAATGGATGTGAGTTCTTTGGTGTATGACGGCTCATCTAGTCATCTTAGATTCTTAGCATGTAGGAAGGACAAAATCGCTTGAACGTGTTCTCGTTTAGTTTTTGAGAACAATTAACTCTCTAGGTCATAGATTGCTGATGGTGTTCATAATCAGATCATGAGGATGTTGAACACGTGACAAAGAATTACAAGGTGTAGACAGTGTTTCAAATTGTCTTCCCTACCTGTCCCACAATGATGTTATATATGGCAGGAAATAGGAAACAAAAATGATCTTTGCTGGTGGAAGGGTTAGACTGATAGATTTGACCTGTATATATGCATCTCACATAGGGTCTTAGCATCCTTTTTTAGCTGTTTCATGTAACAGCGACATTTCTGTTAATTTTTGGGGTTCAGGCTGAATGATCTCTTACATCTATAGTCTTTCTTTAGTGCTCCTCGTCGGCTCGTCCTTGGTTCTTCCCTGCAAGGGTTCCCCATCTGAAATTCCAATATTCCATGCCATCTTAGATTGTTTTCCTTTTGATTTATGTGCTTGTCATTGCAAAACACATCAAATTTAATAGTTGTATAAAAACATGGAGAAGATGTTGAACATAACCATACAAAGAAACAGGTAGCCAAGTCTATAGCATGTTGATAAAATTTTTGTTCCGGATAAAAAAAGCATGGTAAGACACACACACACACTTGATAATTGAGAGAACTGGATTTTAATAATGTGGAGTGAAGATTCAATGGTATTGATGAAAGATCAGGATTTTAGGAAAAGATCAAAAAATATTACTTGTTAAGCAGGGAAGATACAAGAACCTCGAAGTGAGTTTTGGACAATCATGAGATAACTAATGCTAGTATGTATTTTGGTAGAAGCAGGACTAATATATCTGTGTACAAGCTCTGACCAAGATGCTACTGCAGCAACGGCTGGCTGTAAGCCAGATGGCTTGTTATTATCTGATAAAGGCTTAACACTGGCCAAAGGATGCAAGTTATTTTCTTGAGAGAAGGCATGATAGGTAGAGATGCTAGAACCCATAGGAGACCTCTATCTATAGGTGCATGTACCTCCATATAGGTTTATGTACTTCTTACACAACTTTTAACTTCCATTTCACTGTGCTTCCATCTCATAACAAATTCTTGACCTCCAATGCAAACTCTTTCAAGTGTCGTTTGGAGTTTCGAATGATATGGGTTAAAGTTCATTTACTTATTTTTTTCCTGTAACCATGCCGACAGAAGGAAAACTAGGTTATTTGTATATTAAAATACCTCAGACACTAAAGTTTTTATGATAAGAGGTAGCAATAAAAAATAGAGACCAACTGTTAAGTTTGGGGAAAGGGAGGTATTTTGATTGCACAGGGAGTTAGATGGAGACTACTCATTGCAATAATGTGATCGGCAACATCATGCCGTACGGCCGTACCCTGATTAACAATATTGCCTCTGTTGAATGCATTGCATACATGCATGTGTGCTCAAGACATCAAGCAAGGTATCATTTGACAAAGCATTTGGTTTCTCTTCTCTGATTTGGCATGTAGTGTAAGCTTGACTCAGAAAAAGCAGTAAAATATGTATAGATAGACTATAAGTTTGCTGGAAGAGCTATTAACTTTAGACTTGGCTGCTTAGAATAAAATACCTGCTGTTGACTGTTGTTGCTCACTGATAATGGCAACAGTGTGCAGTACCCTGATTAACAATATTGTATTTAAAGCGAAACCAAACCAAGTGAACCCAATATATCCCACTCGAAAGTAGGGACTAACAATAGTGTATTTGGTTGAACCCAGTTTATACATGCATGTATGCTCAAGACTTTAAGTGAGGTACCATTTGCTAAAGCATTTGGCTTCTTACCTCTGACGCATGTGGAGTAAGCTTGACAAAGAGAAAGCAGTAACATATATATATATATATATATAAGTGGACTATGATTTTTCTTGAAGAGCTATTTAGCTTTAGACTTGGGTTACGTTGAATAAATTACTTGCTGTTGTCTTCTCTGATAATGTTACAGGCTAGTAGCATCATCATCAATCATCATTGTTATCAATCACCCTCATTGGTGAAGCACATGTAGAATATCATTCTGAGGCTTAATTGTTGGTGTCATCACTTATGCATAACATAGCTTAGCTGATTTCTTCTCCAAAATATTGTCCATAACATATATTTTAATCAACGTTAATATTGGTGGTGGTCAATTTGATTTGTTTTCTACTTTTCAGGTCGAAGGCGATGGGAGATTAGTACCTGCAACTGATGATGAAGTGATGGAGGTTGAGGACTTGCTTGATGATAAGAATTCAGTGCATTTTGTTCTGGATACCGGTCAGACTGCAGTCTGCACTTCGATTGAAGACACTTTCGGTCAGGAGTTCATGCCCATCGATTGTGAAGGTCTACTTAATTGGTTCTTTTTCCATTATTTTTTTTCTCGTTCTTTCATGACATGCTGGTGATGTTTGTTAGTCTTCTTTGTTTGGACATGCTTTTGCTGCTATGTCACCAGTTAAGCTCTGTTAGGAGTCCTAAGTGTTATGTCATTTTTCACACGTAAGAAGTGCTGTATGATGCCCTTTATTGTTTACTTGAGCATGCTATTGATACACTGTCCAACTGTCATCAACCAATTCGTTTACCTTTTATGTTCTCGGCTCCATTTGCTTTTAAGTTTCAAAATGCCAGTCTGGATAGCTCTACCTACCTATACGCTTGCACAGACACACATAGAGACTTCCACTTGCCTTGTGGTTCTATCTTCCTGCTTAGTAGCTAATCTGAATGAAAAAAATATCACAGGTCTTTTAAAATTCGAGGATCCTGCAACTGCAGGAGGAAGGTCAGATCCACTAGTTGACACAACAGTTGATCTCGGGAAATTGAATTCCCAATATGAGGTACTGCTCTGCTGAACATCATGCAATGCTTGTTTTCTCTCTAGTCGCTACTGGCTGCCAGAATCCCAGTGCGGTTACAAATTACTGACTTTCTTCATTTCAGTTGACTTCTATCGTTTGTCATTTCTGGTTATTTTTTAGTTTTTTTACTAATTTTTGTCGATTCTTAGTTATTTTCAATCACCAATTTTAAGTGCTTACGCTATTTGAGCATGGCCAGTTTAGATTGTAGTATGCGTTCTGGAGTGCATATTTATTCTGCATATATATTGAACTGCAGGAAATTACTCCCTCATTGTCAACTCCTGTTGGTGGGCACTCTGGGGATAGGAAGCAAGCAGAATTTCCACTAGGATCAGCTGAAAGTGAACCATCAACTTCTACCATGTGTACTAGTTGGAAGCCTGATTTTTCTAAGCTGAAGGGGGAGATATGCCTGGACAATCTTTCAGTTAGAGAACTTCATGCAACTTTTAAGGCTACATTTGGTAGGGAAACTTCTGTGAAGGACAAACAGTGGCTCAAGAGAAGGATTTCCATGGGATTGTCTAATTCATGTGATGTTTCAACTACCACCTTTATAATTGAAAATGACAAAGTAAAAAAGAAAGACAAAGTAGAAGACTGTAATAATAAGGATGAGGATTATGAAGAGGATCATTTTGCTGGATCTGGAGGAAGAAATGTTAGTGCTGATGATATATCAGTTTCTCACACTATTCAAATGGAAGATCATTTCAGTGGTAGCAGCAAGAGTGTGCAAAGTGCTACGTCCAAACTTCATATTGCTAGTGAAGATGATCACCAAGGAGCTAATAAAAGAGTTCGGAAGCCCACAAAGCGCTATATTGAAGAAGTTTCAGAATTGGACTGCAGGGAATATAGTGGAAGGATGGTTTCTTCCGTCAAAAGCTCTGGACATGGACCACGAACTCGTGTCAGGCCTATTCATAATATTCAGCCAGTTAGGAGACCTCTTGTCACTCGTCAAGATTCTCTTGGAGGTTCTGGGGTTCAAATTCCATATGTTTCTAGGATACGAAGAGGCCGCCCAAGAGAAAATTTTATGGCTCTAATGGTAATGTTCAATAATTAGTAAATAAATGTGCATGATACCGTAGTGAAGTCCTATATTTTATGAAGTATGATGATTTAAATTATTCTTTAGGCAGGCTTGAATTTGATTTTATTTGCTTGCTTCATTTGTTCTTTTATTTCAGACATATATGTGGAAACTTATTACCTATGTAGCTGCCTGTCCTCTTTGTGGTTTGCTTATTTGTTCTTTTTGCTTCTTCAAAAGTCTCGTCTTTGTTTTATGTTGGCATGCTTATGTATGCAATTTAATGATTTTGATGCTTCCAAGTTTGCTGCATGCCTTCTTCATTAGAACACTAAGATCCTCTTGGGGATTTTTTTGGATATTCATAAAGTGAAAATATGATATTTGGTCATCCTGCTTGCGCACATAGTATTGAATAAATGAATTATACCATGATGGAAAAATTCACAGAATTTAGAGTGTATGTATGCTTGACTTATAACTGTGGACGCAAATGATCACCAAAAGTTTATGAGGGGCTCGTTTCAACGGTTGACTTCTGTTCCTTTGTTTGTATATCCTCAAATTCCATATCCAACTTCTTGCTAAGCTCTATTGACCTGTGAGTTTTGATATTCAGTTCTCCACTGCCTATTTTAGCATTCTGCATGGAGTGTGCAACCAATTTCTTTTTAAATCGTGTTTTTCCTTTTATTTTTGTAATCTAATATCCTATACAAACTCAACAGTATGAACCACTATTTTAACGAATGCAAAAGTTCTGTCAAAGTAGTTTTGCTACTTAAAAAAGTTGCAGTAACTACCATGGCACTGATGTTCACTGTCAACATGTCTCACATTTGTCTGTACCTTTCTGTACTGAAATATTGAGTATATATATATATATTAGATGTTATGTACAGAGCCAATGTGCTAGTATGTATGAACCACTTAAAGTGACATGAGGTGTACATTTTAAGCACATTAGCTATTGGCTTACTGTTGATTTACATCATAGCTATATACTGCTTTTTGAGGATCAAATCATGATATTTATGTTGGTGAGTGTATGTGGAGTACGATACTGCTTTTCTGTTGGTTATTTGGTTACTCACTTGCGGTAGACTTTCAATTATAGAAATTTCAGTCTTGTGGGACGGGAATGGCGGCAAGACTGGTAAAGAAGGCACATGATGAACATGATCCGCAGTCAGATAACGAAATAGAGAATCAAGAACTCAAAGCTAGACCGGTCACTGGATGGGTTCAACAGCCTGTAAGCATTTATATAGTTATATTTATAGTTTTATTCTTGTTTTGGTTCATTAAGTTTTCCATTAGTTAGGGGTCGTTTACTAGACGCTTACCCGGTAAGTGCGTACCGGGTCACATTACCTTATTGGGTGAATGAGAATCTTACCCGGTAAGAATGAAGACAAGGAACGAGAGTCTTACCTGGTAAGTGAGAGTGAGGACTGTTACCCGATAAAAATGTTGCATGCTAAGTTGTTTTAATAGATTAAACCCATACCTGATAAGTTAAGTGAAAGTGTAAATCTTACCGTTAAACGCTTACCAGGTAAAAGTTGGTAAACGGCCCCCTTAGTGTCTGATTATTAATTGCTTGATCTGTGAAATAGGTCAAAGCAAAGGAACCCATTGTTTTACTCTGATACATTGTCCTGCTTTGCTCTTCTCCCTTGTAATTTTTCACTTTGTTTCTTTGAGGTTATGTTCTTGCTTTCAAAACATTTTTGTATCATATTGTTATGAACCAAGCAGATTTAACAATGAAAATGGAAACGAAATGATATGAAAACTGTCGAATGCTTTGATTAACACCGGAAACAAAGAACAAACTAGCTTTTGAGAGGCTAGCACTCTCCCAAATAGAACCTATCAATTTTCTGCATGCCTTCTACCATCTACAACAACCCTATCTATACTAAAACTTATTCTAAGAGTACCCAAATTACCCCTTCTTGACTATTCTAGAATCTTGTTAGGAATGGGCTTGGGCCACCAGATGGGTGCATGACACATATATCCTTCTCGACCTTGGGCAATACTCTTCGTGTTGCCAGATAATTTTGTATTACTTTTCAAAATCTATAGAGCATCCATTTTCGGTTGTCGGAAGATCCTTAGATAGAATTATCTTGTGAAGCAGAATGTGTATTAATATGATTAGAACTTGGATAATATTGGCTCTGCTCATGGATCATTATTTTGTTCCTGTTATTATGTCACCATATAGTAGCTGATTAGTTGCTATGTAATTTGTTATAGAGATTCATGCGAGTAGTACAAACTTTATATTATAGCAAGGCGGCATGAACCGAACACAGCAGTAGTAGACGTGTAGAATAAATTGGAAGTATGAGAAATATCTGTGTTGAGATGAATAAAATGCTTTCTATACAAGTTTCAAAGAAAGCCAGAAACCTCTTATATGAATACGTGTGTAGTATGGTTAGGGGCTGTTTGATTGGTTTTCCATGAAGTCCTGTATGGAAAAAGCCGTCTTTGTGGATTAATTTGTCTGTATAGATCAGGAAGGTTTTTGTTTGGGAGGGTTTCTTCATAGATGGAATGAGTACGGGAATGTTTGGAAACAATTTGGCTTTCTGCATAAAACTCCACCTAGAAGCTTACTGAATAAGCCACTTTCTATATCATGAAGCCACTACCAAACATTCGTGTATAGCTGACCAAATTAGCTGTGAGTTCCATTAAGCTGCTAAGTATGCTGTAGGCATGGTTCTAATACATCGTGTAGATTCTCCATGATGATGGCTTGCGGTTTTTTATGATAAACAGTATTGATGTAAAAATCATGACTTTATTTGTTATTTATTTTAATGTAAATCTTGAATCTATATAGGTAATTGAGGAACCAGGTGAAAATCAACAGTACTCGGAGCAATCTGCGGATTTGAACGATGATGTGGATGAGGGACACATGGATTCATATGCAGATGTAGATGCAGAGGATTCAGATGATAACATATTAACTGTGCCTACAGCAAAAGGTGGGATGAGAAGGAAACATCATCGGCCATGGACTCTTAGTGAAGTTGTCAAGTTGGTTGAAGGTGTTTCTAGGTATGGTGCTGGTAGGTGGTCCGAGATTAAACGGATTTCCTTTGCAACATGCTCACATCGTACAGCCGTTGATCTCAAGGTATGCTAATAATTTCATCATCATTTTCTTTTTCTTTTTCTTTTCCATTCAGATGAACATCCACTTTCTTAGCTGACTGTTGGCGTTTGCAGGACAAATGGAGGAATCTGCTTAGAGCTAGTTTTGCGCAATTGCCAGCCGAAAAAGGGGTAAGTAAGCAATATGTGTGTGTGTGTTGGGTTTAATGTTATTTTTGCTTCCTTTTTTATTCTCTCCATATACACTTTGCTCTTGGTACGCTGGATAGGACATGACATGCTGTTGTCTTATATTTGGTGCGACATTTAGAATGTGACAGTGGGAAAAAAATGCACTTTTTTTTGTCCCACCAAAATAGTGGTTCGACAAAAAGCAAGTTTTATGCACTTTCTGCATAAAGCTCCCCTTAGAAGTTCTTACTGAATGAGCCATTTTCAATATCATTAAGCCACCACCAAACAGTCATACATAGCTGACCAAATTAGCTTTGTTTCTCATTAAGCTGCTAACAACCAGGCCCTTATTGTCTTATGTCATCGGTGTTGCTTCTGATTATGTCCTTTTTAAACTCCAAAGAAAGTTTTATGGTTATGAATTTGAGTATTTGTTTGTGTGAAGCAGGTGGGAAATTCGAAGAAACAGTCGTCGTCGATCCCAATCCCAGCACCAATTCTGTTAAGAGTGAGAGAGCTTGCGGAGATGCAATCGCAAGTCAGCCCGGATCTGAAATCAATGAAATATAACAACAACAGTAGTAATAGAAATAATAATGTAAATGATATAAGGTCAGGATTTTTGTAAATTGCTGAATGAAATTAGGATGACAAGGAGGAATAAGAATGTCTGTTTGTTTGTACTAATTGTAATTCATGATGGTTTTGCTTTTCACATTTTTGTAGCTTTCAGTAACCAAGAAAAGAAGCCCGAGCTAGCAAGGCCTTGGGGTTGAAAGAGACCCCGATCAGGCTCGGGCTTTTATAGGTTTTTCTGGGTTTCTTTAAGCAGGCCTTGAAAAATAGTTGGCCTTATTGGGTTTTATGGTCGGGTATTTTGTGACGCTTTTCAAGCTTCTGCTTTTTATCCAAACCTTAGTAGTCCGCTACTTGGGATCTAGTGTGGGAAAGAAATTTTCGGTACAATTACAAGTTACGACTATGCTTACATACATGGGTCGTTTGCTTGGTTTTTCATCAACTCTTTTTTTTGAACGGCTATAACACACACATGCGTTTCTGGGATCGATTCGGGCACCTGACTAATCCCAGCGACCAGGACCCACCACAGAGTGGTAGGCCGAGGTCTGGGTATCGCCACATGCAGTCACGTGGATTCGAACCCAGGTAGTCAGGGATACCATCCCTTGACCTCCCAAGATGTTACCTTACCACTGGGCCAAACATGTTTTTTAATCGAGTCTTACGTAGATAAAGTTGTATGTGTGGAATGATCTGTTTGTATAAATTTGGAAATTTTTTTTTCCATAAATGGAGTGTTTTTTTAATTGAGAGAGAGACATGTTTGGAAAAAACTTAGTTTTCTCCATAAAGTCTCTCTAGAAGCTTACTGAATAAAGTCATAAACCACTTTTTATATCATCAACCTCTACAAAAAATCATGTATAATTAACCACCGAATAAGCTGCGAGTCTCAAACGACGTCAAAAATGTTGAATGTTCTAATATTAAGGGGCTATTACAACTTTCTGTTTTGTCTGTTTTAAGAGTTTTCATGTTTGTAGTTTATTTATTCCAATGTTCTCATCATGGTTTTCCCTTTTGTTCGATTTTGGTCCCTTTCACTAATAATTTTTAACATATGTAAAAAAAATGTGAATTTACAATAATATCCCTTCTTTGTTTTGTGAACTTGCAATGATAAGCGGAAATTAATCCATGGCTTGATGATAGTTTTTGTGTATAATATTCATTTCTGTAGGATAAATAAAATCGGTTTTTTTTTGTTTTTGTTTTTAGGCCATCCCATCTTAAACTTCATCTGTCTGATATCCTTTGTGACCATATCACCAAATTTATTTAATGATGATGAACTTGATGCTCTACCAATGTTGGTCCAAGTCACATGTCGTGTTTACGTATGCTATGCCTGTACACCACATATCAGTAAGTGCGTTCTTTTGTCATTTGCTGACAAATAGTTCTTAACTATTTAAACAAGTAAAGCTGAAAATAGACAAATTATCAAGAGTTTTTATTCCACCGGCAAAATTGTCCTTCCAATAAACGTACGGTTCGGATTTCGTATACATTATGCTATATGGTTTTTTTTTGTTAATGTCAATTGGAGCAATCAGCTGCCCAAAATACACATACCCAATTTTATGTCGTTTGTTTACCAAGTATATAATATGTGTATTATTCTTTTTAATTGTTTAAATTTTTTAAAGGTGGGTGTCCTTATTTCCTACATTTTAATGAAATATAACATTTGATTAGATACATATATAATTTAATAAGAAATTTAAGTGATAAAAATAATACAAACATTATTAAGTTTTAACCGTCTACACTTGTATTTAAATCTTATTAAAAGAATAACATGATGCTTTTGTTTAAAAAATTGAAAATATTTTTGGATAATAATTTATATATACACAAATACTATTTACTTTTTTTCTTAAATATTGATTAAAAAGGTTATATATGCATGTTTAGGAACCCAGCATGAAATTGGGTTATTTTTGCTACTAATAATGCACGTCCAAAAAAGAGTTTTCTTTAAATAATATGTTTTTTTATTTGATTTAATATTTAACAATTTAACGAACAACAATTTTATTATAAATTCACTTGACGGCATTATATATAACCCGCATTTCCTATTCCAACAAGCCAGCCGGCAAACACACTCCGACCACTAAATTTGTTTATTCCGGCGACATTCCAATAAGAAAATGACCGCCGACGAGTTCTCAACGTCAGTTGACATGGGACTCCGGTTATCGAAACGAATATACTACGGTAAGCCTAATTCCATGTCGGCTCCGAAGCCGGTCCTAATGACCAAATCATCGTCATTGTGTTCAACCACCTCGTCCTCCGGCCGGTTGCCGCCAGATCAGCATCATGCGACCGCCCCCATGGTTTACGCCGTGATTACTGATCCTGGTGTCATTGATAATCCGGATATTCGGAGCTACCAGCCGCACGTTTTTGGACGTTGCAATCCGCCAGCATTAATTCCGCTTCATATGCATGCGATTTCGATGAAAGTCGACTGTTATTTGGACACTGCATTTGTTACCGTTAGCGGCACTTGGCGCATGCATTGCGTAACCGCAAGCGCATGCTGCGATTGCCGTATCGTGATTCCGATGGGGGAGCAGGTTAATTATAATAAAATCAGTTTTATTTATATGTTCTAATTCACAAGACGTAGATGTATAGAAACCAAACAGTTGTCAGTTGTGTATACTATATAAAAATGTTATAATTAAGTTTTATTTGTTTCTATGAGACATTTTTTTAAATAATGTCACATAAAAACCTAATATAAAGCTTGAGAGAGGTTCATTTAGGAACCATAAATATTTTAGTAACACAAGAACACCCTTTTTATAAGTATACATGATTAATATCATGGCAGGCAATATTCATGGATACTTATAAAATAAAATAGGTGGTTTCTTAAAATATTTAAAGTTCCTAGCTAGATAAACCAACCGGGTAACCATTTAAAACTTCATTTTAAACGTGTCATGTAAAACTATCATAACAAAAAAAAAAACATCATATCAACTTGTTATAATACTTTTACATAAAGAAAATACATAATTGTTTGGTTTTATAAATGTATTTAGGGGTTGGTTGATTGGTTTCCATATGTCTGTCTATATATATATATAGATTGCAAAGATTTTTGTTTGATAGATAAAATGAGTGTGTGTTTTTTTTTTTTTTTTTTTTGTAATTGGGATTAGAAAGAATTAAGAAATAAGAATTAAGAAAGATGGTATTGGTAATGGTAACAGGGTACAATTCTAGAGGTGGAGGCTGAGAGCACCAAAAGATCATATTTCACCAAATTCATTACTCCACCAGATGATGAAAAAGATTCAAAATCAAAAGATGGATTTATGATGAAACGCAACACATACACACTCAAAATTCCAAAGGTTCATTCATTCCATCTTAATTTAATTAATTACTGATCCATAGATAGATAGATTGATTAATTAATAATTAATTAATTGTTTAATTAATTAAGGTTGAAGGAGGATCCATTGTTCAATTTAAAGCTAGATGGTCTCAGAAATTGTTATATCAAAATCATGAATTCTGCCTCAATCTCCCTTTCACTTTCCCTCATTATGTTTTACCTTTCCACAACAACCTTCCTCCTATCACTCAAAACCTGCTCATAAATCTCAATTCTCCTACTGGAACTGCAACTCTAAATACATCTACTCATCCTTTAAAGGTATATTTTTTTATCTGTTAATTTATAATTAAAAAAAAACAAACAGATTCTTTAATAACAAGTTTTTCTTTTTTATTTTTCATCTACTTTTGAAAGGAGGTAAGAAGAGAGGGTGGGGAAGTAAGCTTCTCATATGAGGCACAATGGTCCACTCAAGACTTGTATTTTGCTTATTCTGTAAGATCTTAATTCATATATAGTTAACTACTTACTTACTTACTTGTTATATATATATATATAGTATAATTCTATATATCTAATGGGTTTACCATATATATAGTATAATTCTATATATCTAATGGGTTTACTATATATATATATAGTATAATTCTATATATCTAATGGGTTTACTTGCAGGTATGCTCGAATGAGATTTTGGGTGGTCTGCTTCTGCAGTCTCCATCTCTACAAGATTGTGATGAGAGAGATATCTTCTGCTTCTATCTATTTCCCCCAGGAACTAACAATGTTACAAAGGTTAATTAGTGACGAATTCTAAGTCATCAGTAGTAGTAATCATTAAATAATTCTATATACATATTTGATTGATATATATATATATATATATATATATATGTTTTGAAATTCCAATAGGTTTTGAGAAAGGAAGTGGTGTTTTTACTAGACATAAGTGGAAGTATGAGAGATGTCCCTCTTGAGAAATCAAAAGATGCAATTACAGCATCCCTCTCAAGGCTTAATCAACAAGATTCATTTAACATCATAGCATTTAATCAACACATTCAATCATTCTCATCTTCATTGGAGTTGGCAACACAGGAAGCAATCAATAATGCAACTCAATGGATGTGGAAAAATTTGTATGCTGCTGGAGGTACAAACATCATGTGTCCATTGAAACAGGTAATATATACTTTTTTTTCCAATAAATTTAATTAAGTCGTATAAAACAATAACAATATATGAGGATGCGTTTGGTATATAAGACATGACATAATAGAATATGGATCACTGTTCCATGTTCTATATAACTTTTACGTGGTGGAATTGGAACATACATATTCACATTGGAAGAGATGTGTTCCATCCCCACCTCATGGTACAAGCTGGAACAAAACTATATTTTACTACTATAACCTCAAAATAGAATCTAATTATCTTCTAAAACATCAAATACACATCCCTCTTTACAATTTTTCCATTTTTTAGAATTTTATTTATCATATTTTATGTTTTTTTAACTTTTATTTTACTATTATCAAAATATTATTTTTAATACTGTTTCCATATTTTGATTAATTATGTAATTTATTAAATACTAATAATAAAAAAAGTAATGTATAAAAATTGGAAACTATACAATTTTTTTATATCCCATTGTCATTTTAATTTGTCTTCGTCTTGACAAAAACTTTCCTATGATACATATTGTTATAAAAAATATTTATTTTTATTATAATTTAATGAATTACAAAATTAATCAAAATATATAAACAATTCATTAGGGGTGGATTAGTCATTTTATTTGTTATACCCTGTCCAGTTTTGTCTTATCAAACGCTGATCAGTTGTTCTATCCTATCTGGTTTGGATACCAAACGCACCTGTAGGACATTTGGACATCTTTTTTACGTCCTATAAAACCGATTTTATTTTATTGACCAGAAGAATGATGGATATTCTGGCGATCTTGATGTTCAGGCACTTGACATGGTTGGTAAAACCGGTGAATCCATTCCTATAATTTTTCTCATTACTGATGGCACGGTTGAAGATGAAAGAGATATTTGTAATATGATGAAATGCTGCCTTGTGGACGAAGACATGAATTCTCCCCGAATTTGCACATTTGGCATAGGTCAGGTCTTTTGTCTTATTCTTTACCTATGTCCGAATATATATATATATATATATATATATATATATATCATCATATTACTCTTTAAAAGAGTCGTTGAGTAGAGAAGGGAGGTTCCAACATATATTGAGAAGAAATGGTCCAAGTTTAGGAGCAATGTGACTCTAACACTCCCCCCCATCATAGGTTAGATGAGTGTCAAGAGGGGGCTAGATGAGTACATATTACCCTAGAGCATCGAGTTTCTACCGTGGTAGACGTTGGTTTTTGAACTTTTGATACATTTCATAATATGTGGAATCCTACGAGATAACTCTCTAAAAATCCCTCGGAGAAAAAGAGGAGGTTCAAATATATATATTGAACGGACATGGTCTTCCAATATACATACATGTCTATGTAGTTTGTTTTAACTCTGAATTTTCAATTTTCAGGTTCATATTGTAATCAATATTTCTTGCAAATGCTTGCCAATATTGGAAGGGGATACTATGATGCTGCATATGAAGTAGGTCAGTTTCAAGAAAGATTAATCTACCTGCATACTTCTTTTACCAACTCATTAATTCATACAAACTTACAACTCAATTTTCATGTATATGAAACAACACATGGGAAAATGCAGAGTTAATTTATACAATGTTGTTTCATATGTGAAACGTTATTGTGTTTTTCCACATATAGAACAACCATGAACGTTTCACGTATAAAACAACACTGTATTTTCACAAGTGTAGTTTCACATGTGAAACAAGACATGGTAATCGGTTTGTAAGTTTGTACAATTTGAGTTTGTAAATGGTTATCGTTTAGTCTTGCTTTATACTTTTTCTGCTTTTATCGTTATCGTTTGTTGGCCAGATTCAATTGCTGATCGTATGGAACGCCTATTTGACAATGCTTTTTCGCCCATGGTTGCAAATATCGCCCTTGATGCTCTAGAAAATCTTAAATCATATGAGGTGCATTTATGATCGATTCTTCACTTAATTTAGACGTTTAATTTGCTTTTTGTATCTGGATTTTAACTCCTTTTCCTACGCTGTTTCTTGTACAGTTGTACCCATCTCGTATTCCAGATTTGTTGTCTGGAAGCCCATTAATTGTATCAGGCCGGTACAGCGGCAAATTCCCTGAGTTTGTGAAAGCTAGAGGCTTCTTAGCGGATCTAAGTACTTATGAGATCGATATCAAAGTCAGAAATAGCACAAACATAAACTTGGATCGGGTAATTCTTTTAACTCAAGCACTTGCTTCTCAATCTGTTGTGTGAGAATATGTGGAATCCCATTACTTTCAAAAAGCCCTGGATAAATGGTACAACTTTAGCTGATGTGGGACTCTAATGATGATTTTGTTTTTGTTTCCAGATATGTGCTAAGAGAGAGGTGGATGCACTCACAGCACAAGCATGGTTAAACCAAAACACAGATTTAAAGGAGAAGGTTTAGTTCTTCTTTCTTTATCTCTTTAGACAATTTTTGTCGAGAGTCCCACTATTAGAATATGTGGAACCCTAGAGTGTCAAGTCTTTAGAACGATTAACTTTGGCTCTGGTACCGTGTAAGAATATGTGGAATCACATTAGATTACTTTCCAAATGATCCCTTGAAGAAAGAAGGGAGGTTTATACTTTATAGTATATTGAGGAGCCAATGTGGAACTCTAAGAGGCTTTTTGGTTGGTTTTCCATTAACTCGTGTATGGATAAAGTTGTACGAGAAAGGTTTTTGTTTAGGAGGGTTTTGTCATATATGGAAAAAAAAAGTGCTTTTTAATTGGGATGAACAAGTTTAGATTTTTTTTATAAGCCACTTTCTATATGATTAAGCTACTACCAAGCAGTCACGTATAACTGACAGGTCATTTAGCTGCTAACAAACAGGCCCAACTCCCGTAATTTGCTTGATTGTAGGTTGCGGAAATGAGCTTACAACGAGGGGTTCCTTCGGAATATACCCGCATGATTCTGGTTCAGAATGATAAACTAAAGCCAACTATTGGATCACTTGTACAAGAAGAGGTAAACCCGAGTCGAAAACTTGATGTTTTGAAGTGAATTACAAGTGCAAACACTTATGAATTGAATTGCAGAAATGTTTGAAAAAGATGATGAATGAGAAGATGATATTTCTGAGGAATGTGTGTGTTGGATTTGGAAACTTGAAGGCGACTGCTACAAATCTACCTCCAGGAATGGAAGACGTGAAGCTAAACGATGCTGCAAAAATGGTGATGAAGGCTGCATCATCGTGTTGGGGGTTGTTTTCAGATTGGTATTGTTGGAAGTGTTTGATAAATGCTTGGTCTCGAGTGAAGAACGATGAATGTGCCATTGCTGTCGCACAGCTCTGCACTGCGCTCGCCTGTCTTGAATCCCTTGATTTCTGTTGCGAAGTGTGTGATTCGTGTATGGATTTATGCCAGTAGAAAAATATTGTTTATATGTATATGAATGATGCAATACTTAATAACTACTAAAATGATATTAAAAATTAATCGACATATAAGTAAAAATTTTTTAAAAAAAATAAATCAAAGAATTGTATACCTAATTAAATTGATCCAAGTGTTTGTTCTTTAATATAATTTCACTGTGATCTTCTCCTGGAGTGCTGGTTAACTGCATATCCTTCAAACAAATCCAAGACCGCAGTCTCCAGGTATTCTACAGAGAATTTGATATAATTCTCAGGGTGTCTTCCACTCTCTATATGATTCCTGAATCTTCCAAGAAACGATCGGTAAGCCGGAATCAGTTTCTCCAAGATGGAAATCCGTAGCTCCTCCCGGAGTTGTTCATCGGGAATTAACCATAGTGATTGAGTCCTGTGAACTTCATCAAAAATGGCGTTGAATGATTTGAATCGTTCTCTCAATGCACTTTTTGAAACCCCAGATGAGAAACTTCCGGTGGAGTGTAATCCTTGGTCTCTCAGACAATGCAGTACTCCTACCCAGGTTGCTCGTTGGTGGTTCGTGGCGGCCTGCCGGAAGATCCTGGTTAGAATTCTCAGGTAATTATCTCCGATCATATCCCTTAATTCCTGTGAGCTTTTGATTTTTTGGACGATGTAATGAACGTTGTTCATGATGAACAAATGAGCCAAGGAATTGTCTTTGTAGTGTTTGGATTTTCCTTCCAAGTTGAAATGCAATATCGAAATGATCCAAATTAGATGGAGAGCTAATGGCGATTGCCCCTCGTGCTCGCTAAAATCTATATCTGGACAGCTGGAATCACCCAAGTGTCGAGAAGCGGTTGCAGGTTTGGAGACGATTAATTCTCCTAGAGTTTGCTTGTAATCTGAAATCAAGCTTATGTAATTCATTACGTACCTTGTTAATGGATGAATAGTCCCTCCAGGTACCGGAACCCTAGATGGCTCACGAAGGACCGCATTTTCGAACTCCGATAGCATCCCTCTGGCAGCCTCCGCCAGTCTGGATAGTATCTCCGTCACCTGAATACTGATTGGTTCGGCTGCTTTGGAGTCAAAAACCTCGTCAATGTCAGGCAACAAATCCAATAAGGAATCGTGTAAATCTAAGATCTTGAACAGCTTCTCCGGCGAACGACGGCTGATACTAATGGCTTCCGCGAAATTAAAGAGCTGAATCGCCGGACCTTTCACTGTTTCCATGAAACAGGCATCATCAGCTGCTGTTCCGAGATCCTCGAAGATTTGCTTGCAGAGTCTCTTCTCACTTGCGAAAAGAACTCTAATGCACACTTTGGCAGCTCGTATCCATCTCACGATTTTAGCATTCAACGCCTCCCATTCCAGCCTTTGGATATCGCCGATGCTCAATTTCTCAACACCGAGCTTCTTAAAGCTCCCGTCCACCACGGACTTCCTTACGCTTCCATACACCTGAACGCACTCCCTGAAGTAACCGGCGGTGATCATACGCTGGGCGATGCAACGGAGATCAGATATGCTTTCCGGCGGTATGAGATCTTGCTCGCGAATGCTGTTCATAGATCTGCAGTTAACAAATTTCGTACTGCTTCCGATGCGTTCGAGCAAGGAAGAAGAAGGATCTTTGGGAAGAGCTTCGTCTTCACCTCTGGTACCGCTGTATTCATCGTTGTCGGTGCTGGTTCTAGGAGTGAGGTGAGCTGAGGAGATGGATTCAGTGAGCGATTCAGTGTCGATTGGAGTGGAGTTGGTGATGAGTATATTACGAAACTCATCCTCGAGACGAGCCATGGCGATCTGGATTGCATTGTTGACTTTGGTGGATTGGGAATCGACTCCGTCGTCCTCTGACAGAGTAGTTGATTGGATGGAGGTTTGAATTTGATCGACGGCCTGCAGATAACGGTCAATCTCTTGGCGATCGCCTTGAAAGATCATGGGGAGTTGAGAAGCGGTGGAGTCCCACCGGAGGATAATCTGTTGGGCGGTCTGAGAATCGTTCTCCGGCGGTTCCATGGACATGTGTGTTGTTTTTGGGTAAAATGAGAAAAAAAAAGATTGAATCTTTGTATGGGGAATGGTTATGTGTACGTGTATCATATCATGTGTTTTTGGTTTTCTGTTTCAGCTGCCTGCCAACATATTTAATTTAATATTTTTGATTTCATTTTATTTTTTCAAGAAAATGTATCACTCCTATATTAGGAAACTTATCTTTTAACATTTATTCTTTTAAAACTTATCTTTTAACATTTATTCTTTTATTACATTGTAACTGTTTATTGGATCACTTATCTTACTAATTTAGTTTAACTATGAACACAAATTTTATCTAGTAAGAAGACATAATTAGGACTAAAAGTCTTATCCGATAAATGATAAGAACATTTTTATTCGTTAAATATTTACCGGATAAAAATGTTTACCAATAATACGTTTTAATAGATGAAAATATTATCTGATAAAGTAAGTAAAAATACGGCTTTTATCATAAATTATGTACAAACATTTAATAGATGAAAATATTTGTTTTGTTTATAACCGATAATCAACCGTAAAAATACGGCTTTAAAGGCTTTGTAACATTTAAATTGGACAAAGATTATAATAAGACAGAAAAATAATATAATTTAAATTAGTAATTATAAAGGAAAAGTAAAAAAGATGGGAGTGAGTGATTACGGAGAAAGCAAGAGAAGATTCTCATTATATTCCGCCTTAAAACCCGATTTCCATGTGGCCCTACAACTAAGCCCTTGTATATTCTAAATATAAAATTTAATTAGATGTTAAAATGGTTATTTTATTTAAAAAGTTAATATAAAGGATGAGTTTTTCAAATTTTGTTATTAGTCCCTCAAGAATGTGTTATTGAATCATGTTAATGAAATTATGGCTTTATTTTATGAAATTGGTTTCACAATAAAATATAAAATTGTTGGAGTTAGAATATATAAAATACACACTAGTTTAAGTTAATTAGAACATGAAATTAATAGATGTGTCCTATGGTGGATCTTACACCCTCTTGAAGGGTGAGGTTCTTATAACAACTTATTTTTTATAAAAAAAATTTACCACATTATTTTCAACTATTAGGTTAAGAACTTAAATAAAAGTAACATTTTATTATGAATCCTATATATTTATATAAAAATTCACAAGATATCATCCCCATCAAGTTTAACATCAATTTTTTTTAAAAGAGGAATTAAAGAGTTTTTCTAAAAACTTACATTCAAAAACCTATGTAGTTTTTTTTTACAATAACTCCAATGTTTTTGTAAAAACTAAGTATTTTTAACTGAGTTTTTTACAAGAATCTTTTTCTGTACTTTTTTTGGTCATCTTAAACACATCCCACAAAGAATTTCACAATTATGATTCTTATAAAAACCTTATTTTAACGAGTCTCATTGATTCTTTTAACATAGATAATTATTATCTATTTAATTAAATAAGTTAATATAAAGTTAAAAAAACAAATAAGAAAAAGTAAAATATTATTTTTTATAAAAATACAGTAAGAATCAAGGTTTTTATTAAAACACCTATAACATATTAAGTTTTTTTTAAAAAAAAACTTTTAATAATAACAGTTCTTATATGATATTTTATTTTTTTACTTATAAAAACCTTTGGATTAAAGATGTTCTAATAATACAAATTAATAAGAATGATGATAATGGTGTGATGCTCCTTTGGACAGTATCTCTCTGAATCCGGTGTGCACGTGTGATTCATATCATATTCCCGTCCCAATGCTGAATCATCCATTCGCATCTCAATATTTAAATAATGGCCCATTTTAATTATAAATCTTATTTTACCTAATGCATTTTCTATATTTTAAAATTCCGATTCCATTTAATTGTGGATCTGAATAACAATATTGTTGGCTATCGTTTGGTTTGCCATAACTAATAGGATTTTAAAAAAATAAGAGATTAAAATATAACTGAATTTCAAATTCTATTCAACCTTACAACTTGAATTTAACCTTTAAACCAAACATGAAATTCGAATAAAATTCAATTTCAAATTAATCCCACAAACTAAACTAACGGCCATTTACTTACTATATTATATTACATTATTCAAAATTTGGGAGGCATTGCGGTTGCAATTACTATCTTTCTTTAGTTTGCAAAATACAACATCCCTCCTCCTATTCCTATCCTATGGAACCGCATGCCTATCTATCAAAACTATACACTTTCTTTCTTTCTTGGTCCCATTCTTGCAACCATGGCTCGAGTCAAACTCCAATGATGGCTAACTTTTGTGCATCTCTCACACAAAAAGCTAAAACCCCTTTTTAACGACACAGATAAAATCAAATCAACTCAGTAAATCTCATATACAAAGTGGGATTGCATTAGGATACATGATATCCAAAACTATCATTACGGCTGTCTTTAGACTCACCTCCCCATGACTTATATGACGATTCCGATATCATACTAGCCGCATCATCCCCAAACGACGGGTACATAGCAATCCTGCTCTCGTCCCCACCTTGTATATTCTCTAGGCTACAAATTACCTCCCGCATGTCTAACCGTGCCCCCGGATCGCTCTCAGTACAAGCTGCACCTATATGTAAAACCTTCTTCATTTCAATGACGTATCTACTCGATCCGGGCCCCATATCCGGATCCAACAACTCCCCTTCCCTATGTTCATGGATGGCCGATCTTACCCATTGCACCACGTCGGTCCCACCTTGCCCGTTGTTCATATACTGACACGGGAATTTCCCCGTCACCACTTCGAGAATGATGATTCCTAAACAATACACGTCGCATTTGGGCGACACTTGACGGCTTTGTATTGCCTCGGGAGCCCTATAGGCGGCTAACGCATTTGCAACATGGTTCGTGTTGATCATGCGATGTAGACCGAAATCTACAACTAGTGGTTGGTAATCAGGGCCCATAAGAACGTTGCTCGATTTGAGGTTCCCGTGAGGTAGCTCTAATAGGGCGAGTTCCGAGTGAAGATAACCCATTCCTTGTGCGATCCCTTGAATAATTTTTAATCGAGCGTGCCAGTCGAGCTCCGAGTGCCTCATCCCGCGTTCACCTGAAAGCTTTAGACCATCATCATTTGTAAAGAACCTAATTGTGCTAAAAAGAGGCTATATTTAACTTAACGAGTTTATTCGGTCAGCTATACATGACTGTTTGTTTGATAGTGGTTTAATGATATAGAAAGTGACCTATTCAGTAGGCTTTTAGGGGGAACTTTATATAGAAAGCAAAGTATTGGTTTTTTCAGTAAAAAAATAACAAGCTCATTTCCATGTACGAAAAAACTTTCCTAATCCACACAGACAAAGTTATCCGTACAGAACTTAAGTTTGGTCATTTGTCCATAGGTTTTGATGCTTACCGTGTAATAAGTAAAGTAAACTTCCAGCCGGAATGTATTCGTAAATCAAGAGCTTCTCCTCTTTGCGATAATGACATGCGAGCGGTGTCAAGACGTTCGGGTGGTCGAGTCTTCCGAGCCGTGTCATCTCGGCTTCAAAACCGTCCTTATCCACCATGTTCATTTCTTTCAATCTCTTGACCACCACAGTCATCCCGTTCGACATCATGGCTTTATACGATGAACCCAACATTCCGTTCCCTAGCACCTCAGCAGCCGCCTTCATCACGTCCGCCAACCCGAATCTTCCCTTTCTCTTGTTTAACATCATTAGATCCACTTGCGCTTTCTTTTTGGCGATCAAAGCCGTCTGACCGGTTCCAAAGCTACTTTGGCCCGGAATGGCCGACGGTTTGCTGATACTACAAATGGTTAAACCAACAGAACCTTCGAGATTATCTTTATCCATCATCGCATTTCTTTCCGAATGACCTTTCTTCTTCTTCTTCCTCATCAACACATAGATTCCAATGATCATTAGCATAAGAATCAATAGAGACACAGCCATGAGTGCGTATTCGAGCCTTGTCGACTTGCTCGGCTTTTCCACCGGTTTCGGTTTTTTCGGAATCGGATCGCCACAAACCGTACCGAATCTCGCCCCACAAAGCCCGGGATTCCCTTCGAATGAAGCCGCGTCGAATCTCGCTAAACCCGGTGGAACTTCTCCGGTCAAGTTATTGTACGAAAGGTTGACCGACTCCAAACTCCGTTGACCGATCGCGGGAATCTTACCGGAAAACTGATTATCTTCAAGATGTAACTCCACAAGATTCGGGAGTTCGCCGATCGAAGACGGGATTTTGCCTGTGAACTTGTTTCCATCGAACCATATCTTCTTCAAAGACATCATATCCGAGAAGTAAGTCGCAGGAATTTGGCCGGAATATTGGTTCATGGATAGATAAAGAGCCTTCAAGGATCCAAGCTTATTGAATTCCGGAATTGGACCTGAAAAAGAATTGTTTTCGATGGAAATGATGCGAAGGCCGGCCATTTGCGTTAGGGCGGTGAAGTCGAGATTGCCGGAAAGACTCATGGATCGGAGATGAATGTTACTAACGATCCCATTGGTGCAAACAAGACCAGCCCATGGTATGACTTCATCACAGGGTTTGGTTCCAAGCTTCCAAGAATCAAGAGACTGAGGATTGTTTAAAGATTTCTTGATTCTTAACAAAGCATCTGAATCTGTCATGTAAGCTTTGATCATATCTGGAAATATGAAGAAGAAGAAGAAGACGATGATGATAAAGGGTGGTGGTGTAACAAGGAAATGAATGGCCATTTGAGAAAGAAAAGAAAGGAAAAAAGAAAAGAAAAGAAAAGAAAAGCGATGGTTATTGATTGGGTTATCTCCATTGGATTGAAAGTATGAGCTGAAAATCTGGTGTTTTTTGTGATTCTGGTGTATAGTAGATGATGGAATTGGGAAACTTCCTCATAATATGCATGTCGTTTTGACCAAGTCAACCGTTATTTTTGGGAAGGTTTTAGCAATTATCACCTTCTAATTCCACTAAATCTATGGGTGCCAAAAAAAAATGGCAGATTTAACATATGGACGAATCATCGTTATAGTTTTTTTTTTGAATAAAAATCATCGTTATAGTTTAAGAAGGGATTTTAACCTTTAATCATTTTTAATTTTAAAATACCTTATAAACCGTATTTTAAAAGATAATTAATCTAGTGGTTCTTTTTAATTAGTATTGATACTATCAGTATTGGATCCAAGATTTTTATCTGGTGGGGTCTCAATTAAGGTAGACTAAAGGGGCATAAAGTATCTTAATTACATTGTTTCGAAATATTTTTAATGTTTTTTAGTTGATTTTGATGGATTTTTCTCAGTATTTTTGTTGGTTTCGAAGAACTTTTTCGGTATTTTGATTGATTTCTTCAAGAACTTTTTAGTGTTTTTGACAATAACCAGCAAGATGGGATCCCTTGGAAATGTTTATCGGAGGGAACTAAAGGTATGCTTTGTATTTTTTATTTTTTTAACCTCTTGAATAGGGTCCCTTCCCCCCACCTTTTGTACACTAGATCCCCCTTGGATAATGTAATAGTGTAATGGATATCATTTATTACCTTCTCATCATAACTTTTATTTGACCTGAACACAAAATATCATTATGTGGAGTTATGAAAATATTTAGTTACTCGTTGAATAGATAATATATTTGTATATATCTTTTAGATTTTACTTATATGTGGAGCATTTGTTTCCGATTGAAAAAACAAAGGCCGATATCCAAATTAGAAACAAAAGATAGAACTTGACTGAAATTGCAACAAAACAAGCTTGACGATCCATTAATGTAACCCTTGTCCATATCCGTCATCTATGAAGGAAAATTGTCCAATTTATAGGGTATGATGTTTTATAAAAAGGCTGTGAACCGTGAAAGCCAAAAGAATATCGATATCAAGATTTTAAAGATATGACAATTTTTTTATATTTTCGTATTTCTAGTTAACGGGTTAAAAGTTAACAATTGTTAGTGATTAGGCGGAATCAGGTTGATTTTGTGAATCATAAGGGCTATATTGTAGTTTTGAAATTACAAGGACTGAAAGTATTATTTTTGAAACCACGTGGACGAAATTTACATTTTACTCAAAAAAATAAAAATGAACACTCCCTCTCGCTGGTTTCCCCCCTTCTGAATTTGCGATCTCCGATTTCCATTCTACGAAATCGATCGAGGACCACCTCTAGCTGTTTCCTCTTGCCTATCGCCGGCGCTGGAGAGAAGGCCATTGCCGACCACGACCATCTTCTGCACACCACCTGTTGCTACGACTATAGACTATAGTCACGGCTCCACTCTTGTTGCTTCGATTTCAGGTTTGTTCTTTGGTTGCTTTTGTTTGTTTTTTGCTTAGTTAGTTAATTGATTAGATTAGCTTTCAGATTTCAAATTGTGGTTTTATATTTTGGTAGATAAATTTGCTGATTTGGGGACATGGAGAGTTAGGATTCGAAAAGTTGGTTTTTATACCCGACGGTTTCCACTTGGTGCTCCACCTGCTTGTATTCACTGCACTTTGTGGATCTAAAATTACTGTTTGGTGGAATCTGATTAGAATTTCTGTATTATTTTAAAAAAATGGGCTTAAAAATGTGAAGAAACGAAAAAAATTTATCGGTAAATCTCGAACAATATGCTTTTAGCCAACCCAATTGCTGAAATTTGAACATTCCATTTGATAAGTGATGCCTATCAAAACAACACCTTGCTTCTATATATATTTTGTAATCGTGATCTCTTTGTTGTAGGTTTGTAATTTCTATAACAATTTCATGCTTTGATATAAGCATTTGCTAATTTGTTCTATTATTTTGCTAGAAACGGGATCTAGACATCTAGTAGACAATAACTTTTGAATGTAATTACTATTAGTTTTGATATAAGCATTTGCTAATTGTTCAATTATCGTTTTCAAAAAGATGAAAACTCATTGAGAAAGACTTTAGGATGTAATTACTTCTTAATTTTAATGATATGATACTTGATAGTTGTATGTGCCCTTAGTGTATGAATTTTCTGTATCCGCCACAGTCTTGATGTGCCTTGGGCATTTCTAAGCAGCAACTCTCAAAAAATGAAACTGTTGCTGCATTTGGTTTCAGGCAGCTTGGCCGTGGGGCTGTAGACTAGTCCCTTTGTTCCCACACATTGTTATTCAAGTAATTTGCATATAAATAAAGGCGAGTTTCAGGTAAAAGCTGGTGATTTGCACGGAGGCTGAACTCACGTTTGAACTTATCAATTTCGGGTCAACCAAGACCAAGGACTAGACCAAACTTAGCACGGGAAGAATTTTTATAAACTATAAAGTATTAATCCTACACGTCTTTTTGTTTCAAGTTTCTACATATGGCTGTCTCACCTCACCCTCTATAGTTCAAATTGGTCCTCTGATCAGCTGGTGATTGTGTAAAGTTCAAAAGATTGGTATTATAATTTATAATTAGATATACCCCCACGCAGCCAAATATAAAACACCGACATCTATTTGTGTATTTTTGTTTAGCCTTTCTCTGTGGCTCTTCCCTCCAGTTTCTTTTTCAATTAGACAAGAGAAACAGAAGTGATTGATATTTGAAAGCAAATATTTCGTCAATTTGCCTTTTAAATTAAGTCATTCAATACAGTGATAGCTGAAAATTATGTGTACAAGTATGATTCTCTTTATTGCCATGCTGATGTAAGAAATGCTTATTCTTTTGCAGTTGAGGAGACAATGAAGGTTAAGCTTTTGCGTATCCTTACCAAGTTACTTGTATATTTCACTGTTGTCAGATTTCTGACAAATGGGCCATTGAATGTGACTGACTGCATGTATGTTGTTTGAAAAACAATCTAATTGGTGGTCATTTATGCTATAATATAACACACCTACAACCAAATCAGCAAATTACGCTTTTGAAAAGGCTATCCTCATTGACCATCGTCATGACCACATCTTTCTTGTGGTGCACATAACTAATTCTGCAATTCATATTTCTACAACATTCCATTGTTTCTAGGAGGTTCTACTCTTGTAATAATATTGTTAGTTCAATCATCCATCGGATGATCCTGATGAAGTGAGCAACATAGCTAAACTTATTCGAATGATGACCAGCTGCTAAAGTTTTGTATTTTGTTTCAAGATTATTTTGAGTAACATAGACTTTTTTGAAGATAGTTCCATGAATTAGCTTGCAAGAAAAGATGCGTTATATTTTTATGGGAAAGGCCAAATGGGAAAACTTATCTAACGTAGCAAAACTTTCAATATTCCTTCTTTCTCACACGTGCACATCTTGGTATTGCCACTACAAATGATGAAGCAAACTACTCTGAGATTGTTTGGGCTGTATTAGAGTTAAATTCCTGAAGTGTTTCTTACCAACATGAGATGCTTCCAAGTTCATTGTCTCTGCTCTTTCTTAACCAGTTGGCTATGAAATTCTGGTGGACCTGTAAACAGAGTATGTTTCTTGCAAATTTCTTATGTTATAAAAGAAAAGCATATGGTTTATGGTAGGAACTAAGATTCTTCTTTGTAATCTATAGATGGCATGCAGTAGCTTCATGGACTTGGGATGCTCATGATGAAACATGTGGGATATGTAGGATGGCTTTTGATGGTTGTTGTCCTGACTGTAAACTCCCTGGTGATGATTGCCCACTAAGTAAGTCACTCTTGTACTTTTCACTGCATCGTTAGTTTTCACTGGATGTTTTTAGCAACGGCTTTATGTCAGTTTCCAATATAAACTGTACATTTTTTTTGGTAATAGCTTGATAATATGAAGTGCCATGCTATCATTTTGTAACTTTGTTTTTCTAGAACTTAATACATAAATGAAATGACCCTGCTTGCTCCTAAAAATGGTGCCGATAGATCATAGATGGCGCATCTTTTGTCACGGGAGGGAGTAGCTTCTCATTGTGGTTCTACAGATCAATCTCTTGATTTTGCTACTTTTACATCACCAGTATTATTTGAACAATTTTAGTTTTCATTTGATGTAATATTTAAGTTGGCAAGAACTGGAAACCAAGGGGACAACCTAGCAGTAAACATCCCCCCTTTCCCTGTGCCAAGATCACTGATTCAAATCTTAAATCTTTTGCTGAAATTTAAATCGAATGCGATAGATGTTACATGTGTTTAGATAAGTAGATTAGCAAATATAGACAAGCTCTTTTCTAACTTCATGATGAAACTTAATGGTATTTAGTATTTACATGGGATGTAAGCATATCTTGAAGCACAACAACTTGCTAGATGTTTAGACATTTTTCTGCTGTTCCCGTGTTTTGCATACTTCTTTCGAGGTTGAGTTAAATGATAGATACCATCATTGTAATTTGCCTTTCTTCTTCAAGGATCTCATTGAGAAGGAAGTACCTCAAAGTAGTTGGCTAGAGGTTTAAATAGCTACACACTTACCACCATGAGAAAATATTTTTAGATCCTGATTACATGCTCTCAGCTATCATTACTTGAATAATTTCTTTTTGTTCAAATCTGTATAGTAATGGTTTTACTTTGTAGTGGGTGAATCAAGTATCTTTGTTGATTGTAAATGGCAAGTAATTTGATGTAGTTTTATATTTTTACAGTATGGGGTGCTTGCAACCATGCTTTCCATCTTCACTGCATTCTGAAATGGGTGAATTCACAGACTCCTCAAGCACACTGTCCCATGTGCCGTAGGGAATGGCAGTTTAAAGAATGAAGTCCAGTGTATGAAACTCGTAACTCTCTTTCTTTCTCTCTATCTCTGTGTATATATACACACACACACACGTATATGTGCATGTGTATGTATATGCATGCTCACTGCTGTATGTGACATTGTTGGGTGACAATGTCAAGTATCCTTAGGTGGTGTCAAACTCTGTATCACTGATTTTTAGAACATAAACTTGGATAATTCAATGTTTGAAGAGTGAAAACTTTATGATTACAAGAATAAAAAAAAAAAAATCTAAAATGGCATTTCATTTGTATACAAGTTAAGTTTGAGTTGGTGCAAAGGAATGAAGAACTTGTTCAAGCTTGATTCTTGTGTGGTTAGTGATGGGTTGCTGAGGATTGTCTGAATGAGCTATGTTTAGAAGGTAAAGCTTCTTGGATGCAACAAATGCTGCTGAAAATATCCTCTTTAGTCCTCCCCTTGTGCTATCTAACTTGTATTCAAACTCGTATACTTCCCCTCCTCTCTCCCTGAATGACACTATTTCTACATCTTTTGTGCTTTCCTGCACCAACACCACAAACAATCTGACCGACCCTATATATATATATATGAATGGAAGAAGAAAGAAGAAGAAGAAGTTAAATACCTTGCGTTTTTCAGCTTGAATGAGTTTATTTGAGACAAATTGAGGATCCCCAAAGTCACGGAGACTAGTGAGACGAACGGGTGTCACTACAACCCCTACATTGTTAGCTCCTTTGTTGGGATCCTCAAACAGAACAGTTGCTCCAGCTTTTTCAACCTGTTTGATTTGATATAAAAATTGGAAAAGGAAAACCCTAAAGTAAGTAGGAATGAAACAGACAGACCTTAATCCAAGATGTGGGTTTGAGGAGTGTAAAGCCTTGGTTGATGTCTGTGTAGCTTTCAAGGTCTAGCAACTCCTCTACTTGAGCCGAGGTGGATTTGGAAGGTGATAGAATTATGGTTAAGATGGAGATGTTGAAGAGATTTCTTCTGGTGATGGGTTGAAATTGTTGATTAGAAATAGAAATGGAATTAGAAATAGAAATAGAAATAGAAATAGAAGTAGGAGGAGGTTGAGTGGGGGTTGTTAATCTTCTATTGAAGAAGATGGGTGATTGTGGGAAGCAAAGACCAGATGAAGAAGATATCATCTTTCTTTGTGTGAGGGTGAGGGTGAGGGTGAGGGTGAGAGTGAGAGTGAGAGTGAGAGTGAGAGTGAGTTCGCATCAAAATATCATCCCCACTTCTATTTTCCCAATTTTATTATTACTCCCTTCACCCGGTAGCGGAAGCGGGACTCATTAATTAATAATACCCCTAACAGAAATCTCGTTATATGCATTGTATTTATTTATTTTAGGATCCTAGTCATGATAAATGGTAAATGTAGTTGCTCCATAAAAATATTTTTTATTTTTTTATTCAACTGAAAAAAAAAATTAATTTGAATATTTTAGGTCGTGACTAATTAAAATCAATGTTCTAAAAAACTCGTCGCTACAGCCGTCATGGTATACCATGACTTAAGGCTTGTGTCTGACGCCACGTTATGTATGTGGTACGCTATAGCCCAATGCGTGATTTTTGTAACACCATATTTGATTTTTCTTACTCTGTTAGTGTCTGACTTTTTTGTTTTTGATATATAACCTACTTTAAAATATTTAATATTATTAACTCATTGAGTAATAGTAGAAAACTAAGGTTTATATATGTATAATATTATATATGATATACAAATTTGTTGTCATAAGACATGTCTTGAAAAACGTCATGGCTTCTAAGCTTAAGATTTGACCACGACGTCACGTCATGTAACGCCTCAAGCTATTTAGAACCTTGATTAAAATATAGTTTCTGATTTGGATTCATTGCACATTTAAGAAAATTGTTGAGGTGAGTGAGGGTGAGTTCAAAATAATTAATAAAGCTTATATAAATTTTATAAAACTTGAGGTGTTAATTGAACTAAAGGGTTGTTTACCAAATGCTTATTGGATAAACATTTATAAAAGGCATTACTCTTATTTACTTTATCGAATTAGCTATCAAAGTGGATTGTCGATAAGTATTTCTTATTTTATAAACGCTAACCTGATAAAACTTTTCTCTCACCGGATAAGATTATGTTGTTGTTGTGCCTCTTACTGAATAAGATTTTTGTTATCTGTCATGTCTTCAGTAAACTTTTGATAAACGACCTCTAAATAAATACAATATCTTTTTGATGCAATTATATTCTAACCTTTTTTTTAAATGTAATACATATATCTCCAGTAAAAGTTAAGCCAAGAGTTCGGTTAAACTAAATCCTTTATTTTTTCTATTTTGATATCGTTTGTTCGTTGTTTTACAGGACTGCTATAGTATTGATATGTTTTCATACATTAATATAGGGACAAAATTGTCATTTAAAAAAACCAAGCTTTACCGATCCAAAAATGAGACTTTTTTGTAATTGGGTTTGACCCCTCATATACAATGTAATAAAAGGCAAACAAACAACTCTATAAGCACCTTATTTTTTATTAGACAAGATTGCCCTACCCTTACCCCATAAAAAGTAACCCCTTACATATGATTTACATATCGTAACGAAAAATTGGATCAGAATTAAACCTATTTTTTAGTTATTCTATTGAGGAACATATTTTTAAAAACTCTATTTCTATATCTATAACAAAAATATCTTAGTTTAATACTTTTTTTTTCCAAAAATAATATAATGACATAAAAAATATAATAAATTCTTTTAAGAACCCCATAAATTAATGATTACGATTACGATAGATATGAAGCTAAACTTGATGTCTCCATCCTTTTAATTAATTAAGAAAATGGTAAATTTGAGAAATTTGTACCTCTCATCGCTTCGGCTTTCTGGTTATCTCAATCTCATGCTTACAGGATACATACAGCTCTAACTGCATTCCTCTTCTTTCTATTGCGACATGATCTTCACAAATGCATATGTCGGTGCCACTAGACTGATTCATCATCATCATCATCATCATCATCATCATGCCTCCGGTTCAACTGCTCCTCGTTGTTCTTCTAATCGTGGTAGCACCGGCGGTGGTATATGTCGATATCCACTTTTTAGCATAAGATGCTGCAACAATAACTCCGATTCCAATTCCAATTCCAATTCCGGACGAGGTTTTGGGCCTCAGGATCCCTCGCCCTCGCCTAATAAGGTTTAACTTCCTACTCTTACACTCTTCTCCTCTCCTCTCCTTCCAATGAATGTGGATTTGCAATCTGTTTCTCTTAATTTTGTATTATGCCTTTTTATTTCTCGAGGATGTTCATTTACTTCAAATTTGTACACATTTTGCTCAGCCAAGCAAAGCCTCAACTGCAAGGGACGGTAAGGATAGGGGTAAAGGAGCAGCGTCACGCCAGAGGTAGTATAAATAATCGTTTTCTTTCATCTTCAGCATGAACTTATATATCTACTTGAAGTTGAATTCCTAACTTCATTCATTCATTGCCTTGTTACTTTGATGTACTTCACTCATTTTCGTTCTGGCCAACTCCTGAAGTTTTTGTACCTTTGCCACAGTCTAACCTTGCCATTTTCACAGTTCCATTCTTACAAACTGTGATTGTTCATGCCTATGATAGCAAACAAACATCCATTTTAGTTTTAATGTGGTTCTAGTATTATGAGATATGATTCCCGTACTCCACAAATGTGATGCAAAAGCTATTTACAGAGTTTATCCATCAAACAGTACCTGGTAGTTTGGGGATCCACCAAATTCCAAGTAGTTTTCTCTTTTTGTGTGTGGCTTTTGATGTGTTTCTATGATGTGACTTAATTAAAATGACGGCTAAAGAAAACCACTCTGATGTCTTTCCCTTCCTTGCTCTCCTAAAAACTTCAACTTCTACACGCTACCCATTAAAATTGCATTTACTCTATATAAATTTTATAAGCTAGATTTATCGGTTGATGATCCCTTGTCTGAGTTGCCTCAAATGTCTTTAACTAGCTGATTGTTCACAGTGACATTCTTGTTTTCTGCTTCTGATTTTGATGTTATTTAGAGATTTAACCTTCAGCGTATGTTTTAATGTTGTTCCAATTGAAAGCTCCAAGTTTGTATATCTTTTCAGGTCCATCATGTTACCAATATTTGCTCGTCACTATGGTTTATGATTGATTATTAAACATTGCAGGAATTTAGCATTCCAGCAAACTGGCTCTATACCTAGTCGTAAGTGAATTTATCATATACATTTATGTTTATATTTGTCTCCCATAAAACGAACACAAAATACTGCCCATAATATGAAATGGGTTTTGGGCAAGAAGATTATGCAACTAAGGTTAAACATTTTCAAGGTGACAATTTTTTATAGGGTAAGATTGTTTTTTATTTAGTTATATCAGTTTATTATATGGTTGAAGTGTCTACCTTTTTGTCAAACAATTTTTTGAATTAACTGATTGAACTCCATTTATCCTGCCATTCATACAAAAAGTTGCAAGTTTCTTGGTATGCTATATAATGCCCCCACAGAGGTAACTTGATATCAAAATTTTGTTGATCACTGTATAACATAACGGAAAGCTCGGTCTTCGTGAGTGATTCCCACTTGCTCTCTGCATGCCCGTACAAGTTCTTTGTTTCAAAATAGTGCATTTATTTTCTTATTTAGGCTAGTCTGTTGATCAAGTACATTAAGAGATATCTTTCTACTTTTGTTGCATTACTTCCAAGTGTTAAATTTTCTTTCAGAGGCACCTGGAACAAATTCTAGAATGGATGGAACATCTAAAGGTTTTGCCTCCGATATTCAGTTCGAGGAAAGGCTTCAGGCAGTCAAAAGGTGTAAACATTCTACATGACTGTGGTTAAATTTGCTTCAGTTTTTACATAATTTTTTCTTTAGCATTCTTTGACGGAATTATTTGGTTTCCTATTCGTAATGTTCAGTTAGAATTTGCCTTAGTGCAGTAGACACCCATTCTTCTATAATGCAGCAAGCAAATATTTAATTGCTCATCATCTACTCCAATAATTATTTTATAGAAAATGAAGAATACCCTGACAGGGATATTGCATGCTGAAAGAGTAATGGCAAAATTCCACTTCACGAAGAATGCACCTGAAAAGATAAAAGGTCCATAAAAAATATTGAATGGTTTTTAAGTTAATTAGTATTCTAGTAGACCTAATTAAACTGACTGCATAGCAAGTCCATTTAATTTTATCATGCTGTAAATTTTGCTTCATGGAAATTTGTTTGTATACACCAGACATTTGTTATACGTTGCTCGATGGGTAAGACTTACAGCTGACCTAGACTGTCAATTTATTTCTCCCGTAATTTCAGTTTTTGCCTTGTTTCCCCTTTTAGTGCCTAATCATCATATGCTAATGTGTTGCTCCCTCTTGTCTTCGTTGTTGACCCTTAGGTCAGCATTGGACCAGAAAAAAGCTGAAGAGAAGAATATATATGGAGCAATTGACTATGATGCTCCAATTGCATCAGAGCCTAGCAAAATAGGACTTGGTACTAAGGTGGTGGCTTCTTCTTCAATATGTATTATGAACGGAGTTCCATTTAGCATATTCACTGGTTAAGAATCTAACATGGCATGACATAGATTGGAGTAGGAGTTGCTGTTGTTGTTTTTGGGTTGGTATTTGCTCTTGGAGATTTTCTCCCTTCAGGAAGGTATGGTATATTACTCCAGGGCTGAACTGCTCCTTGTTTAAGTAAAATGGTTCTTCCTCTGATATTTTAGTTTTTCCTTTTATAATGGATTAGTTTAGCTTCTGTCTCACATCAGACGTTTATGTTAGCATCTAACTCAATGAAGTGGTTCGATATAGAGATTCATATGTATCAAGCCGTTATAGATCAGCTGCTAGCTTGAAAGGCTTCTGCTCATAGGCAACATAAATTGTACATTTGTACACGAGGGGCATACATCAAGAGCAAAGACCAGTAGTTACATCAACATCTAACAGAGTTGAATATGGTGAAAGCCTGACTGAAATCTCACCTATTGGATATGCAAAAAACCTTAATTCACCAGCACAAAGCAATAATTCACAAGTTTATAATAGCTTTAGGGTAATGTTTAACCAATTTAGTTGAAGCCTTTCACATAGATGACACTTAACCAGATTTCACATGGCACCTTGTAGATTACAAATCCTTCTATCCTAAACTACTTGGATAGGCTATAAGAGCTTCATAAAAAAATCAAAATCACTCTTTGGAATTTGGAAACATAATTACATAAATAACATCCATTCATGGACCACCATCATCTAAGGGTAACTCCTTTGGTATATTCTACCCATGCAAATACCTCACCAATTAGACAATCTTAGCATGTCCTTGCCTCTTATTATATCATAACAAATAAGGTAATGTTGTATCTTATATGAGGGAAAACCCTGTGGAATGATTCATTCAAAATAAACATTATGATAGAATAAAAGAAACATGATAAAATCATATTAAACCATAGACCTGTTAATGCCAAATATGTCTGACACTCTTTTAAGTTTTAGCATATATACAATCACACCCAACTTACTGCATATAAAGCCATGAGGTTTTCTTATGCACAAACTGGAAAGAAGGCGGAACATATGTAGTTCTGGCAGTGTAGTCATGAACACGATAACAATGGATATATTAGGTCAGGAAGCGGGTTGAGAAAGGGACAATAAGGACAAAATTGCACTATATTGCTAACAACGTGCATGTGTAGGTGTTGGGATCATATGTAGATGGTTTAGTTTCAAAAGTGGTGCAAGCTGAAGGGTTAGCCACTTCAGCCCAATGAAGCTAACCCCCAACTCTTGCAATACAGAGCAGTTTACCTTGGAATTGTTGCAGGAATTAACTTTGCAATTTTTTAGGAATTATGTTGTGCTATGACATAATTCCTTATATCTTAAACTTTTTATCAGTATACTCAATTTCCATTAGCTTCTATATATATATATATGATTGCTTGCTATCTATAACTCATATTGATTCTTATGTTCACTTCTGCTTTCCAGTGTCAGCCCGGATAAGGCCGCTATCATAGCAAAAAACACATTGTCACCAGAAGAGAAAGAAGAACTCCAGGTGAAGTAATACTGAGAAACCATATAGGTTCTATTTATTTTTCTTTGAGTCCTTATTGCAATAGTAACTGATCTAGATTATCAACTATTAGTTGGAGGTGCCTTTCTGTTACATTGTCACATGGTTACACGTTACTTCTCACTTCTATCATTCTAGGTGTATATCTCATAAGATTAATATGTAAATACATCAGGTGCCAACAATATACATCCTGGGTCCCCAAACGTTACGTAAACAAAAATGCTAGGGTTTTCTTTTAAATTGGGCAAGAACCGGAAATCGATCAACTCATGATGAAGGTTCCTGTTAAAAAAATCAGTAATCACTAAGCAGCATGATCAAGTGATCAGTTCATTTACGTCAAATTATTGCCTACTGTTCAGTCGAATGTTGCTTCATATAATACGACATCCTATGTTCTAAATATACTAGTTGTTTATTTGTTGCAGACAAGACTACAACAATATGAGGCGGCACTTAACATCTCTCCAGATGATCGTGTTGCTCGTGAAGTGAGTCAAAATATACTGTGCTAGAAAATACAGCAATTTTCTTCTTATAATTTAAAACAATCGGAATTAATTTGATGTCTGTTATTCAACTACTTGTTCCTTTTGGTGGCCTCTATAAATTTGCCTTTCTGCTTATTGGGTTTTTTAACCATGTAAAACTGGTTTTACTGAAAAAAGGTTATATCAACCTATTTGAAGAATTATTAATGTGAATAGCTAATTGCTGGAATCTGGATCATCAGTGGATGCAGTTCACTCTAAAAGTGAATAGCTTCACTTTTAGAAAAATGATAGAGAAACAAAAACTCAAATTATTAATGTAAAATTAAGTCTACAAATTTAATGTAAATCTATGAAAGAGAAATGATGACTCGGTGCAATGAATTTTTTCATTGCTATTTGAACTACAACGGGCGCTCTAAATAAAATTAAAAGCAAAACAAGGCTTAAGCTTAAGGGCGCACACACACACACACACGCACACACACACACACACATATATATATATATATATCACTCGTGTTCAATGCATTGATGTTCAATATCTTTTTCTTTTCTAAATTATATACAACCGTCTCCATCTCCAGGGTTGGAGTTCACATTTTAACTTTTGCATAATTTACCTATGAACTATAAATATATTTCAGTTTTTTCTAGTTTGGTTTTAGACTTATATAAAAATATATATAAGTGCACTGCACATCCCTTTTTTCTAGACTCACTGGATTGTGATATCTATGTATCAAACATAGGTTAGATAAACTGAGCACCTCTTTCAAGAGACAACTTAATATTATCTAAGTGGTTTTGCAGGGAGTAGCTGAAACCTTGACAGAATTGGGAGAGTATACCCGGGCTGCATCCATGCTTGAAGATCTGACCAAGGTTGGTCTTGTTAAGCCATGTACAGGATAAATGATAATATTCATTAGATTTATACATAGCTGATTTTGTGTGAATTTACAATTTGGTTATCAGATGAAACCTAGTGACCCCGAGGCATTCCGTTTACTTGGAGTAGTGAAGTTCGAAATGAAGGACTATGAAGGTAGTGTTGCTGCTTATAGGAGTTCAGCAATGGTCAGTATGCCCTAAAAAATATTCCTCCTCTTTTTGGTGTGTGGATAAGATATGTGCATGCAAATGACATTCACTGGTAGCTAGGGACAGCTCCAGCAAAAACAAAGATGTTGACCATTGTTATTGTAAAAAGAAATTGAGAAATCTGGGATCCAACAACCATTTACATAGAACCAACAACTAGAATGCTATATATACAAAAGGACCATGAACTCAAGTTAATCCCTACTAAATAAATTTGCTCAAAAAAGTTACTGCTAACGACTTCACAAAGAATTGATAACCATTATGGATCGACAGCAAAGCACATTTCTATGAATAGGCATAGGAATACATATTTGCATTTTTATTATGACCTATACCATAGAAATATAGATTCATTAGCCCTGCACGAAGTATTTTATTTGGTATGTACATTTTGTTACTGCTCATTGCTCATCGTATTGGCTGTTGATCAGGATGCTATTCTTTATTGAAGTATGTAACAAACTGATTTTATGCAGTACAAATTTTTACTGAACAAATAAAGAAAGCAAAAGTTGTCATTTACTTATTTCGCAGAACCACCGATATCAAAGAAAAGGGTTTAAAGAAAGTTGATGTTGGATAAGTATGTGCGTGCATTCTATGCTTGTAATCATATCCGATAATGTGAGTTTGCTTATCCCATAACACTAAAAGGAAGGTTCGTAATGTCCACAGGTGTCCGGTAAAATGGATTTTGAAGTTCTGCGTGGTCTCACAAATGCATTGCTTGCTGCCAAGAAACCTGATGAGGTATGTCATGTCAGTCTCAGGGTAGTGTCATGTAAATGCTACTCTCTTTTCTCCAAGAAAATTGCTACTTTTGAACATAGTACAAGTCTAGTGATTGGCTATTAATCAAGTGTCTAAAATATCATTCAGTAGTGAACATTAGAGGAATCTTTTGGATCCAAATCACATCATCAATATTCATAATGGTGACAATGGGCAAATACGGTTGTCAGTGTGAAGCTTAACCAAAACGGAAATGTTGCAATTTTTGTGGGATAACTGAAAACGAAAATGGTTGCAAATATCACGGGACAAAAATATTTAAAAACGTTATACTTAGATTGCTTATATTTCTTTTACATGACATCTAAGAGAAACAAATATGTTGCAAGTTCCCCTTACGACTATTGCTAGACAATTTCTCATCCTATGATAAGTTCTCCTACAAGATATTACCATTCATTCCACCAGTTAAAGGTGCATAGGAAACATACCTCTTTCTATTGAAATTTGTTTTTTAGAACTGAATTGAATCCTAAGAAGCGATCTTCAAAGATTCAACACATTGATAAGACAAGTAATAGGAGTGTAGGACTGAAAAGAGAATGATGGATCCAATAAAATAAGCTTTAATTTCTGATGAAGGAGCAATAATTTATTCAAATTTGATGGAGTCTATGTCAGACCATTGGAAAACTGAGATCTCTGTGTTTGTGAGTGATCCTCTTCAAATGGAACGGGCTTTGAGGATTATTGTTCCATCATTTTGATCTCTACCTTCTCCAAACGTGAACATCAATTGTAACCAGTTTGAAGCTGGTAACAAAATTCATTGTTTTTACTGCTTATTCAGGCTGTGCGGATCCTTCTGGCAACTCGTGACAGTTTGGAAAGAGAAAAGGCAAATCAGGCTAACACTGGAGCTGATGGTAGTCTAATAGATACACAATCTCAAATAGACCCTATTCAAGTGAGTTTCCCCTTTGAAAAATAATCTCCCTGGGTTTATTCTTGCATAAATGACAGTTTCATCATGCATAACTTGCTGAATGTATTATTCTTTCAGCAACTTGACGTGGTATATGTTAGAAAAACGTGTAACTGACCCTATATCTGCTAAAATAATGAGGAGAGGGTTGTCCACTGGATACGTTTGTTATATTTGTATCTAATGGAACTTTCTATGCACAATTATTTACTTTCTTGAGAATATATTTTCTTAGGTTCAATTACTTCTTGGAAAAGCATACTCGGACTGGGGACATGTTAGCGATGCTGTGTCTGTGTATGATCAACTCATCTCTAGCCACCCAGATGATTTTCGGGGTTACCTAGCAAAGGTTAAGAACGTTTCTCATCTCTTGTTTCTTATAATTTTTAATGCTTTCTTTGTCTAATTGGGTGGCACCTCACACTTCCAAAATGCCTTTGCTAGAGAGAAATCCATGTTTTTGGATATACTTACTAAAATAATAATCTCATTGACAAAATTAACATACAGCTGGGTAGAAATCCTAGATTAGGTGTATCTGGTTGTTGTTGGCTGTAGATTAGGTGTATATCCTCCATTTTGTCTAGCTGTATAGTATAGTTTCATTATGTTCTTTATATACTTTTTCTATTTAAGGTAATACCCTTACTCTTGATAATCAATAAGAATTGTGCATTCTATGATCAGAACAGCCTCTGGACTTTGAAACCCTAATTTCATATTTCTATTTCATACTTGACAATTGACATGGGTGTAAATCCATTGAGAATCCACAACCATCATGAACTGGAAACAGAGTAGAAAATATCCAGATTCCCATTGTCGGATAATAACTAAAAGGGAATTGTGATGTTCAATGGTCTCAAATCTGTCAAAATGTTTGTTTGTTGGTAACTCTCATGAACCTCCATCCATCGAGCCAGCCAGCATGCATTTCAGTATTTTCACAGAACTGATACAAGGATCACATACTAGTCCTGTGTGCAACATTTGAGCATATGTGCTTGAAATTGAGGAGCGGTTATAGATATATGGTTGCCTATTCATCTTTTATCATGTTATCTTTATCTTTTCTTTATATTTATCTTCTTCCATTCTTGTACCCTACATAGGATATACATGTTTTTTTCAAGAATACCTTTTCTTCTTTCAGTTATAAGTAACGTAAGTATTCTTTCCACATTTTAAGGTTTCAGTCTCCAACTAGCTAGGTGTTAACGTTGCTGAGCATGCAAAGATTTGCAGAACATAATTCATAGTTGCATGTCGACTTTTTTTTTTTACTTGGTTGTTGGTCCAACTTTTATGTGTTTGGTTGATATAAGGGAGCTCACATCTTTGCAGGGAATTATCCTGAAAGCAAATGGAAAATCTGGAGATGCTGAGAGGATGTTTATTCAAGTGAGTGTCAACCTTCCAATAACTTTCACACATACTTAACAAGCAGAATCTTCATCACACACAACACTACCACACCACAAACTACCACACACAACACTACCACACACAACACTACCAACACCACAACACTACCACCCACAACACTACCACACACCACACGCAATACTACCACACGCTACCACCCACTACCACACCCAACACTACCACACACACCACCACACACAACACTACTACACCCAACACTACCACATCGTACAACACCACACTACATACCATACAACCACATACCATGAACCTTCATCATTTATATATATATATATATATAATCCTCACACACAACATCCACACACCATGGACCTTCATCATTTATGGTGGGAAGTGTAAGAAGAGATCTCCACCCTTGGATCAATCCTAATTGAATGCCAACACTAATGAGGTGCATTGAGATGCAATCCTAATTGAATGTCAACACTAATGAGGTGCATTTAGATGCACCTGATCGATTCCTTTCTAAAGCGCAATTCATGTGTGGGCATGAGATTAAAAGTGATCAGGGGTTCGGATATCTTCATACGCTTTTAACCTTAACTCTTTTTTCTAACAAAATCTTTCATCTATGCGCACACACACACACACACACATCTAGGGGCGGGTTCAAACAAAACTCAAATTTGGTTGTGAACGTGAGGACAAATAAGAGCGCGACAAGTGTCCTATTTAGACTGAATAATCAAAGAAACATTCAGACTGAATATAAGTCTGAACGTAGCATATATAATCATCACACACACACACACACACACACACACACCATACACCATACTAACTTTCATTGTTTCCATATATATCTATATATAATCATCACACACACGTAGGTCTAGGATATATATATATGTGTGTGTGTGTGACAATCTTGCTAGTCCTATCGTTTCTCATCTCTATTGTTCTTTCCTTGAAGCATATTTGAATACAAATATTGATAATTTGTTACAGGCTCGATTCTTTGCACCAGAAGGTGCGAAGGCAATTGTTGATCGTTACTCAAGACAATAATTGTGATGATGGCTTTGATGTTTCCAATACTATGGTCATGATTGATGGTTGTCTCATGGTGTTATGCAAGTCTTGGTCGAGGTTCTGTCGTTTCTTGGATTGCTATTTCTTTGTAAAGCCAAGAGGGTATCCTATGAAAACTTCAACATGAAACGGCTGATTATATATTGGGTTACCATGATCGACTTACAGCTACTGCATGGTGTATGCATAATTTTGCAACAATGTTACTTGTCATTTTATGAGTAGGCAACGATATATGTGTATTAGGTGGTGGTGGAACTGGTGTTAATTGTATATCATTTGAATTTATCTATCATCATTATGCATATCATTCTTATTCATCGTTGAATATCGTATTTCTAATGTATAAGACTAATTATTCATTTTGTTCAAGGAAGACAAAGGCATAGATACTACTAGGCCAAAAATCGGTTATTTGGTTGTTTATGGACCTTTAAGTGAAAATCTATTAAGAACATTTCCAATGGTCATGATAAAATAGAGGATTTGGAGATTATTTTGTTTCAACTACTTAAAAAATAAAGAAAACAAGAAAAAGGAACTAGAAAATCTTGAAATTTTAGAAAATCTAAAAGTTAATAGGGAGAAGAGTTAAATACTATTTTAATTATTTCTATCAATGAAGTTGAATACATTATTATTTGTTAAAAAAATTTATTTTAAAGTGTATTTGAATGGTGATTTGTAGAATATTTAAAAACATCTTCAATAAATTTTTTAAAATCTTTCTCTAAAATGAAGAAAGCAAGAGAAGGGGAGATAAAATTCTCCATATTTGGAGAACTCTCCAAAAATGATTATTTATGAAATAGAAATTATTTTTTATTTTTCTACTGGTTAGTATCTTTTAAATTAAATATATTGGAAAAAGAGAAATATTTTATAAAATATATAAAATATTTTAATAATATAATGTATATTATAATATTTAAAAATGAAAAAATTGTTGAAAATGAATATGAATTATCTTTAAATATTTTTGAATTGTATTTTTTTGTTTTAAAGAATTTGTTGAAGAAGCTTAAAGGTGAGAAGAGTTAAAAAAATCTTTTTTGATTATTTCTCTCAATAACATTGAATGTATTACTATGTGTTTAAAGTTCTTCTTTAAAACGTATTAGAATGATCGTCTTGTAGAATATTTGAATACTATACTTAATGTTGAAATTGACTACAATTTTAATTAGAGATTTTAACATTTAATTTGTTTTTTAAAAGTAGGTGTGAGAGTATGCTCTAAAATGCAAAATTTAAGGATTTTTCTTTAATAAATTCTTTAAAACATTTTTTAAAATAGAAAAAGTATGCGTGAGAAGTTAGAAATTTTGAAAAACTCGTTAAAATGATAACCCATATAACAGAAATTGTTTCTTTATTCTTTCATCTTAAAAGAAAGAAATATTATTTTATAAATAATAATAAATATTGTAATAATATAACGTAGATTATAGTCTTCAAAATAATAAAAATTGTTTCTTTCAAAAAAAAGAAATTGTTGAAAAATAAATATAAATTTCAACTTCTTATTCATTATTTTGTAGTAGGAAAAGACGTTATTAAAAACAAAAAAAAAAATTCGAAAACTGTATGGAGCTGACAATAGGCGGGGGAAGGCGGTGGTGTAGAAAAAGAAACAGTGGGCCATTAATTTTTACTGAGAATGGGCCTGAAAAGAAAACCCTAAAAAAAAGAAATAAAGAGTGAGTGACAACGTGGAGACTCATGTCGGTGGCTAACAAACACAAATACAAAATCTCTCTTTGAAAGCTACGACCATCATCTTTATCTATAGAAGAAGAAGAAGACGACCTAAAACCAAAATATCTATCTAAATATTAACAGAGGCGGAGGAAAAGGAAAAGGAAAAGGAAAAGGAACTCACTCGCTCACCACCCATATTTAAAAAAAAAATGACCTCAAAGGCACATTCTTCACGCCTCTCAATATTCTCTATAAATATCTATCTGCTAATTTTGATTCTTTTCTTCTTTCTATTTAATATTTTTCTTCTTTTTCCTTTGTGAATTGAATGGATGAGCAGCAGCGAAAGAGCAGCTTCTGTACAATGCCTGATGTTTATGGAGTCATCCTAGACTCCCACAAGAATCTCGACCTTGTTTTCTTAGGTGGTCATCATCATACCAAACATCATCCCCATATTCCTCGACCCTTCACCGTAACTATTACTATTACTATTACTATTACTATTACTATTACTATCTCCATCCATCCATCCATCCATCCATCATGCTTTGATTTTTTTTTTTATTTTTTTTTTGTAAATATTTGTTTGTTTCAGGATTTTTTTAGGACAAGGGAAGCTGGGGAATTTCTTAGTGGTGCTTTGGCTGGGGCTATGACTAAAGCTGTTCTTGCTCCTCTTGAAACAATCAGGTTCCTTTCTCTATCTACAAACTCAATTTATTGCCTTTACTTGTTTTAATTAAACTACCTTAGCTTACCAATCAAGCTTCTTTATAATATGCTTTTCATTGGAGGAAGCATAAATTCTTATTGGCCTTTTCAATTTTGAAATCTTCCATGCTTATCATCTATTTATTAGGATCACAAGCTTTAAGAGAATGGTTTGAGCTAAAAACTAGTATGTAATTGTGGGTCGTAATAAGAAGCAGGTGATTTCAGAACCCATTGAACCAATAAATTAACCATCCTTGATTATGTGGAGTTCACTTGATTTTACGTCTGTTATCATATGTTTTCATGCTAACTGTCATAGGGTTATTGGAACAACTAGAATTTGGAAGTTTATTAAAACTGCTGAGTAAGTAGATTGAGGCCAGCATGCAAAAGGCTGTATGTGTCACAGCTTAGAGTCATCTATAAACTACTTTATATATCAATAAGCCACTACCAAATAGTCATGTATTTCTGACCAAATAAGCTGATTAAGCAGCTGCTAACAAACAAACCCTTTGTAAGGCATGAGAAGTTACATTAAGAAATCAATTTATGCAGGACGAGGATGGTGGTTGGTGTTGGGTCGAGAAAGATATCTGGTAGTTTTCTTGAGGTGATTGAAAAACAAGGTTGGCAAGGACTTTGGGCTGGAAATGCAATCAACATGATACGCATTGTTCCCACACAAGCAATTGAACTTGGAACATTTGAGTGTGTGAAACGAGTAATGACTACAGCAAAAGAGAAATGGGATCGAGAAGATTGCCCAAGTGTGCAGATTGGTGGTGTCAAACTGAGTTTTTCTCTGTCATGGCTATCACCAGTTGCCCTTGGGGGTGCGGCTGCAGGATTTGTTAGCACACTTGTGTGCCATCCTCTTGAAGTCTTGAAGGTAAATACTCTATTATTTTATGGCCATTAACCTAAAAAGTCTAACCCTCTACCTTCACTTTGACTTAATGAATAAGCTGCATGTTGTGGCTGCAGGATCGGTTGACTATAAGTCCTGAGGCTTATCCTAATTTGAGCGTAGCAGTTCAGAAGATTTATAGGAATGGTGGGGTTGGATCTTTTTATGCTGGTCTTTCTCCAACATTGATTGGCATGCTGCCATACAGCACTTGTTACTATTTCATGTATGACACCATCAAGAAGTCTTATTGCACAGCACAGAAAAAGAAATCTTTAAGCCGTCCAGAGATGTTACTGATCGGAGCTCTTTCAGGTGTGTAGGTTCATACTTGTTTCTTTGTGAGACCAATAACTCTTATTTTTATTTAGGATCCAATGAACTTATGTTTATTTATGTTTGGGCAGGTCTGACTGCAAGTACAATCAGTTTTCCTTTGGAGGTGGCGAGGAAACGGCTAATGGTAGGAGCGCTGCAAGGTAAGTGCCCACCTCACATGGCAGCGGCACTTTCAGAAGTAGTGAGGGAAGAGGGTTTAATTGGACTCTATAGAGGATGGGGTGCAAGTTGTTTGAAGGTGATGCCATCATCCGGCATCACCTGGATGTTTTATGAAGCTTGGAAAGACATATTGCTTGGTGACGACAAGCATCGGCAATAAGTTTTAACCCCTTAATGTATTTATAACTTTTCCGTTATCTTTTTATTTTTCATCGAGAAGATAACGCATTGAAGTCCTGAATTTTGTTAGATAAAGTGGCTTTGAATTTTTGTTTAGGGAAGCAAAGTGGCATCATGTTTGATCTGGCCTCTCATAAAATTTTGTATAAAGGTGTGGTGCATGATTCCCTTCCCTTCTCTTCTCTTCTCTTCTCTGTATTTGCTTCTAGTTTATTGATTGGTCATCCCTCTCTCTAAGTCCACCTGTAGATTGAGGTACAGTTGAGTTTTTTTTTTTTGAATAAAAGGTACAGTTGAGTTTTATTATCCTGTTTCGATTACTGGATTGTAATTTGTTTAGAAACTGAAATTATCCTACACTGGTTACCAAGACCCTCCAGACTCTATACGGTTTTGCCTTAAGCTTCTATTTAGGGTCAGTATCTCAAAAGAGCCTTTTGGGTATTTAGCATAGATGGCATTACGGTTTTGCCTTAAGCTTCTATTTAGTATTTGTTGGATCTGGGCCGTGATTGCAAAGCCTGTTCTGGTCTTGTTTTTCTTTTATTATATAACGTGAGATACTCCAATCAAGTTTGTTTTTGGATTTATTCAATCACATAATTTAGGCTCCTAGATATTTATTTGATTATAACTACACATTTTTCTTTTATTATATAACGTGATATACTCCAATCAAGTAAGCTTTTTATTTATTTGATTATAATTACACATATAAAGAAAGAAAACGAAAAACTTATTATTTAAACTGTTTAAATAACATGAATCTCGACCAGTCTGGGGGTGGGCCTAAATCCTTAAGCTTAAATAATTGGGCTGTATCCAGTTGGGATCCATCCAGTTACAGTTGACACAGGGATAGGAAATTTGAAATCAAAAACATTTTTTGGCGCATAATCTCGTAGAAGGTGATGTTTGATCCCTTTTAATGAGGAATAACCTCCTTCCTAATCGAAGACCATGCCTCATTTGTGCTTTCTTAGTTTTTCCCCCCTCCAGGCACCAATTTCTTGACAAGTTGATCTTAAAAATGCAACAAAGAAAGAAGCAGTGGCTTTTTGAATTACCAACAAAGTAGGCTCAATAGTTGCATCGAGGTATGTCGGCAAAATACAAGATAGGGAGGAAATCAGCTTAGGAGGCAGTGAGTACCTCAAAAGGACGGTTTCAAATATCCAGGCTCGATGATCAGAAGGGGGAGAGAGAGAGATATAAACAAAAGATCCTGCCGGAAAATTCTACATTGTAGCCGCGAGACAAGCCATGATGCATGGCATGGAGGTGTTGGGCAATAAAAGAAGGCCCTTGAGAGGAAGATGGCTATGAAATGAGAATCTCAAATGGATCATGTTAGACAAAATACCTAACAAGGTTTTTCGAGCAACATCGGGAGTAGTGCCTGATGCCTATTACAGATAAATTGAGAGGGGGAAGATTGTGATGGCTTGGGTATGTTAGTAGGAGGCAATTGCCGGCACCAATGAGGAGGGTCGAGGATGTGACTAAGGACTAAGGAGGACGTGGGACGAGCAACTGAGACGGGACATGTCGGTGTTAGATATTTCAAAAGACATGATCTCAGATAGGAGTCTGTGAAGACGTAGATCAGGGTAGTAGATTATATATAAGGGGTTGCAAATTTTGAGGGCAGGGGGTAAAGAGGTAGAGGGTGGGGTGGGGGAGGTTGAGATTGTCAACAGTCTGAGTGATCAAGGCTGAGGGGGGGTTAGAGAGTCTAACAGCTATTCACCCTTGGTTTAGTGGTTCCATATCTTCTCGCATACCTTTAATGTCCTTGCGTGCTTTATTATTCTTTCATTCCTTCTTCGACTATGCTACCTGCGTTTCTATCATGGTTTGGTTTAGTCGCATTGAGGTAAAGAGGTAGCCATATGACATCTATCTATCCTGTAATGGGTCATGTTTAGAAATTATCCATCACTCCCCCACCCCCCCCCCCCAACCCAAAAAAACCCCAAATCTGCAAGAAGTAAACAACTGCACAAAGCATCATGTGTGTAGACAATAATATCATATAATCCCAGGTGATTACATCTGAAGTTGGATACAAAATGTGAAACACATTTCTAACATAAAATCAGTGACAGATACCTACTCGGAATTTTAATGCCACAAATACAGCATGGAAGAATTACGTACCAACTACAGGGAGGTGTTGAAACTATGTGTTATCTAGCACATCATTAGGGCTATCTCTTCTCCAGCAAAATTTTGAGGAGCATGTGCTAAACAATGACGAATTTTCAGCAAGAATATACAGACAAAACAAGCTCATTCCTGTTGCCAAAGTAACAAACTAAATGTAAAGCTTGCATGGGAAAAAGGAATTAACTAAAACAACTTAAGAGCACTCGCAGCATAAATTTTACTATTTGAAAAACAACAGGTGGAAGCATGTATGTGCGACTGTATGTATGTATGTATGTATGTATGTATAAGTTTTTAGCGCATATACGAAAATTAACAAATACAATATACAACAGAAAGAATAAAGATGGAAATTTGCTACTCGGTATATGAGAAAGAATAAGAATAGACTTGAAAGACCCTTGGTATGAAAATTCTTATATCTTAAATCATAAATAGAGGGCAGAAAGGTTGGGTTGACTGTGCGACTTGGTACCAGGTACAATAAGAGAGAGAGAGAGAGAGAGAGAGAGAGAGGCTGCCACATACCAGCATAAGCAACAGTAACACCTGAGACCAATCTTCCCAAAGCTGATAGCATATAAAGAATGACAACCACCTGTTATGAATTATGAACAAGACTACCGTTATTATTGATGTCTAATAATCTTTCTAGAGAAAAAGCAGAAAAATAGAACACAGTCAAGAAAAGAAAATGACAGAAGACGGCAATATCTATTCAACACAGCAAACAAGTGCTCCTGTTCTATCTGTTCTAGTTTCCTAATATGACGCCAAAAGGTGAGGGAATTGAGGAAGGAAATGTTAATGCAGAAACTGGCCGACACCTGCAGTCAACTCCTTTGTTTTGTTTTTTCTATGAAAACCACTAGTTGGGCTCTTATTAATTAAAAGGAAACTAAGTACACTAATATAGCATGTATAGCATCACCCAACAATTACAATAGATAACAAAAATGTGAGCACTAAGTATCATAACTCAATCAGACTAAATAATTTCTTAATTTGATAACAAATCTAGATGCAGAAAAAAAGTGAAATCTAATCGACATGCGAGTTTTATCCGTTTATAATTATAGACTGCCTGCCTGTTTAGTCATAGACTTCTATATGTTTTATGATTGTGTGCTTCATTGGCTAAAAATGTTGGGCAATGGCCACCATATCACCTTAACTATAACAATAGTTTATTACACAAGTGGGAATGATAACTTAAAATTTTAGTAATATAAATATTGATTTTCCAAGGGGATACCAATTATTTTCAATGTAGTTTGCAACTAGTTTATATCCACTTCCTATTTCAAATTTACTCCTGCTTATGTTGATAGCTATTTTAATGCATCCAAGTAAGTATACACCAGCCTCATCAATGCTGCAAGTACTATTTCCAATATCTCTATCATGATTTCTAATTCTAGCAACTCTGGCTACTTAACAACATCGCTTTAACCACAGACCACACATCATTTATCTCTAAACATGTCAATAAAAGAATGATGATCATACCCCTTTTACACACGCTAAGCACATGGCTTTCTAAATTCTCAAGCAATGGTTAATCTGTTAGATCTTCCCTTTACTTTTATGTAAAATCAGCAAATTAACTCACACATTTCTGTTTATCTAATTAAACTGTCAGGGAGGTTGGAATAGATATCTGCAAGAATTTAAGTTGAGCAGATAATTTCTACAATGATGGAAAATGCCACATAAAGTTTTGGCCAAGGGTCTCACAGGTATTGCACATATCCTTTATTGCTTAGAACACACTGAGGAGTATTTCAGAAAGCATTTCAACCAGTTTCTCTATATTGTCTTCAGACCAATTACTGGAGCAGCCTTTACATGACTATCATTTGAGGCAGAACAAAATAATCCTGGTGTAATAAATAAGAAGAATTGTAGGGAGTTTTGGAACTAGTAGTAGTAGGTGAAGAAACAAAACAACAAGGATGTTGAATGATAACCTTTAGAAAGAGGCGTTTGTCATGGCCAGTTGCAGCAACCCTAAGAACAGATTCAGCTGCACCTACAGTATTGGCCAAGCACGCAAAGAGGGTGTTAGCAGTATCCTGAGATATCTGCCATTCCAGGGGATCCACAGGCACTCTGCAATATCAGAAGATGATAATTATAGTCCGGTCTTAAGTAATAGCTCCAATACGAATACTAAAGTTATGGTTAAATGTTAATTAAAGAATAACCTAGGGCGATAATGTGTAAAAATAAGGAAACAATTAGATAGATGATTAGAAAGCAGAAAACGTACTGGATGTTCATCTGTCGGAAAAGGAGGCCGAGGATGGCGAGGGAACAAAGGAGGACGATGAAGACGTCGGAAAGGAGTGATACGATGCTTGAATTACGATATGCGCAATGGTAGTAGACCAAAGTAGCACACATCCCGACTATCAATGGCTTCCCTTTGCCTATAACCACTGCTCCTAACTCCTTTCTTCTCTTCCTTCCCAAAACCTCCTCGTTTTCAGCGTTGAGTTGATCCATGGCGGCAGACAATTTGGAATTAAAACTAAAATTGCTCCTTCCTTTTAGAAATTGGAAGAGAAGAGAAAGTAGTTGTTGCCAACTCCGACACCTAATACTAACAATCTATTAAATAAAATTATTCTTCATCTTCCTTTCTTACATTCAAAATTCGTGAATGAATCATATAAAGGACCTTTCTTTAAAAACTAATAAACGATTCTTTCTTTCTTTCGTTTTAAAAATAATATTTGTTTCAATTACAAAAGCAGAAGTGATGTTTTTGAAACTTTACAAGTAAGAAAAGAGATTAACAATTGCATTCCCACTGCAACTTACAAATATTCATGATCAGATATTTATGATAATTATCATATTTATAATGAATGTCATGACGAATATTTATGACGAGACTAGAAACTTATCATTTTGCTTGTTTCGAGCAATATGAGACATTGACAAAAAAACATACTTGTTTTTCATCCACAAAGAAAATTGATCATTGGCTTGCTTTCACTACATGATCATTATTAAGTTATATGATGGATAAGTGAAGAAGAATTTAGCAATGCAAATTCAAACCAAATGACCCGAAGCACAAACCCATTCCTTATTGCATTCATTATTTATTCATACGTAAAAAAATAATACGATCCGAGTAGTTGTTCGACACAAAATGGCCACATACTGCAGTCTTATTTCCAACCCCCAAAAAAGACGCAAATTGGCTGCAGAAATAATAATAATAACAATTATAGGCAGCTGCTAAAACAACACAAATGATATTCAACAATCACCAACCACCCTTCTGAAATAACAAATAAATCAAACAACTAACAACAATCTCATTTCCTTCTTCCATTCCTTCCTTCATTTGTGCACTGGCTTTGAGATGACAGATGAAAAGTGCTACTCGGTTTCATCTTCAAATAATTTAATTACGTATCATCTGTTTACCGAGTTTCATCCTCAAGGTTACGGAAACCAGAAGTAAGATCTTCATATAACTTCTTAAATTTCCCAATAAGAACATCCTCCCCTTCAGCTGGGTCTTCAAACTTCTGAGACCTGTTATATATAATTCAATTCCCAGATTAGATCCATAAACCATCCTTTAATGGCCACAACTTCAATTTTAATTTCATTTCCACTTACACTAAGCGGTAAAACAGATCACCCAACCGATGTTTGATCAGCGTGTAAGTGATCTTCTGACCATCCATACCAGCTCCTCGCTCCACAGCCTGTAAAGTCATAAATTCACCATTTATGTTTAGCTTCCATCTAATTCAAAGATACCTTTAACTTTGCCCAAAAGATTCTGAGAATGATAATCATTGCAATATATTTTTGAAAAAAAGAACATGCAAAACAGATGATATCCCACCTGATTGGCTAGATTATAGAAATGGATAATATTGCGCATCATCCATACAGACTTGTAGAAGGGGCAGAACTTATCATATCTGTTATCACAACAAAATGTCACAACGCAAGCTTTAAAAGCATCTGTGTACATAGTCAAATAAGACAATTGAGGTTACTTACGGTGTGAATGCATTTTGAGCAAGATAGTCTTCCCTCAAAAGTTTTGCAGTCTCTAAGGTAATCTTATCCGTTTCAGCCAAGGCGTCTTTCCCCACCAGCTGAAACAACAATAATATCCTTTACCAATAAGCATATATAAACCAACTCATAAGAGCAGTCTGTAGTATCTGCTAAAGACAAAAGCTAACTTTTCAACAATGTAAAACTTAGCACAGGGAAAAGCTAACTATTTAACAAGACAAATTTGATATTATGAAATTACAGATTCCAAATTTAAGGAAACAACATAAAAGTTGGAATGGTGAAAAGCAACAAACCTGGACAATTTCATTCAGATCATCTTCTCTCTGCAGCACCTCACGAGCCTTTGTCCTAATGTCTATGAAATCCGAATCGAACTTCTCATAAAATGATTCCAAAGCCTGAACAAGTAATAGTTCATCAACAGGAATGAAAATATAATGAGGTGCAAAAGTGACAACTGACAACTGATATATATATATATATATGTACACATTTAATATGCACAGCAAACATGGGTTCATATCAACAAAAAACGCACCGTTGAGTACTTTGAGTAGGAGATAAGCCAGTTAACAGAAGGAAAATGTTTCCTCTGGGCAAGCTTCTTATCTAAACCCCAGAAAACCTGAGAAAATGCGCAATGTCTATGTTAGCAACTTAGCATAGAGAAGATATAACTTGTGAGGCTTTGTGCAATAGCTTATTATGACAACAAATCACATAACCAGCCAGTAATCCTATTAAATTCACCAACAACACAGCTACAAGTGATAATGATTTCCTAGCCATGGACTAGGTTTTCCCCGAGATACAAATATAGCGGATGCAGCAACATAATTATGCCTCGTCGTTCAAATTGAAGGAGCAAACAGAATACGTATATATATATATATAACTTAAAACAAATACCTGAACAATACTGAGGGTAGCGGATGTAACAGGATCAGAGAAATCTCCTCCAGGAGGAGATACAGCACCAACGATTGTGACACTACCGTTACGTTCTGGTCCACCAAGACACTTTACTTTACCAGCACGTTCATAGAAAGATGCCAGACGTGCTGCTAGGTAAGCAGGGTAACCACTATCAGCGGGCATTTCAGCCTGGACAAAAGAAAAGGCTAAAAAATTAGTTCCATGACACAACTTCAAAATCTTGCTGCAAGAACAACAGCAAAGCGCACGGTGAAGGGGAAGAAAACATAGAAATAACATTCCAATATAGAATCAAAATCCATTAAAGCCAAGTTATTTGATATAGAAAAATCCTTCTTTCTCCAACGAGATCCACAAAAAAACTTTAAAAGGTGAGCAACTAAGATACAAACTTTTCTCGCTTTCATAAATTCAATATGTTGATGCCGAACTTAAATTTTGCATTTTCGGTACACCTATGTTTACACCTTAATGCCTTATGGGTTATGCCAATATTCATCATAAACATCTTTTCTTCACCAATTGGTAACTAAAGATTTCTTCAGCTTTGACCACATAAGTTAAATAAGTACACTACACAGTGAAATATATAACATAAGAGAAAGCTGAAGTTCCATATTATGACATACAGAAAGCAGATATTTTCCTACAACAGAGAGAAATATGCACATTTAAACTGAGATAGGTAGTTTAAAATGTTAAGATCTTGATACGTACCAGTCGACCAGAAATTTCACGCAATGCTTCTGCCCAACGTGAGGTAGAGTCAGCCATCATACTTACATTGTAGCCCATATCTCTGAAGTATTCAGCTATGGTAATTCCTGAGAGTACAAGTAAAATATAAGTTTTTTGGTCCAACTTGCTTTCTGTAGAACATCTTTATGACAAGAAAAACTACACCGAAACTCCTGCTACCTGTATAGATTGAAGCCTCACGAGCGGCCACAGGCATGTTTGAAGTGTTAGCAACAAGTGTAGTACGTTTCATGACAGATTCTTCACGGCCGTCAGGCAATGTCATAGTCAATTGAGGAAAATCCATGAGAACCTGCCAAGTTAATCATAGAACATCAAAGACAAGCATACATACAACAGCTGAAACAAAAAAAGAATTATATTCAGTGGGATGTACTTCTGCCATTTCATTTCCTCTCTCTCCGCAACCAACATAAACGACAGTGTCCGAATTTGAGTACTGCATGATGACAAGCAAATAGTTAATATGGAAACAATATGCACATCTAACTGTTCAAATGATCGACAACCCAATACACATCAAAATACCTTGGATAGAGCTTGACTAATAACAGTTTTACCACAACCGAATGCACCAGGAATGGCACATGTCCCACCAAGCACCGAGGGGAAAAGGGCATCAAGAACACGCTAATACATAGAATAGATTATTAGGATTACATTAAGAAGCAAATTGTCAATGATAGAAAGCCAAAATAAATATAAATGTTGTATAATGTAGTTATAGTACCTGCCCAGTAAGAAGAGGGGTATCAGCAGCAAGCTTTGATGCAACAGGACGAGGTGTACGTACAGGCCAAGTCTGAATAAGAAGTGCATAGAAGAAGTAAGAAATCACATGTGCAATGGATATCAAAAACTTGTATATGTTGATGATCGTATTAGAAAAGAGGTAGAAAACCTGAAGCATGGTAAATTTCTTTTTGACACCTTGAAATTCAAGCTCCAAGACAGTGTCCTGTATAGAAACAAAAATTGTTGATATTCAGGATCCCAAAAGTACAAAATTACGCATCAGCTGATGCAATAACTACTCCCAAATAATCTGATCTCAATGTCCAATAGACCTGTTAGTTATAGGTCAGGTGCAACCATCTAACCACTTGCAAAGATTTGTAGACACAATATGATAAGACAATTATCTTTTTTCTAAAACAGACATAACACGACCTTAATTAGCATAAAATGATCTTTACCCCTATTTAATTTCCCTCTCTTCACAACTCTTAAAATTTTTTTGTGCATTAATTAAGGGTAAATTTGAGAATTTGGTTATTTACTTTTTGAAATGGACACTTATTTTGGGACGAGAGGGACTATTTTCTATTCCTCTTATAGAACTATAGACATCCTAGAACACAACATTGCTGATAACCTACAGATATGTCATTCATTTCATTCTTAACTATATATATATATATATATATCAATGAAGATAAAATCATCACAAGAACAGCCCTGCTAGATGCCAAATCACCTACTATACGAACATGATGACAATATTAAAATTTACAAAAGGCATGTTCAAGATGGTAAAAGAAGTTTAACAGAAAAACCTTCAATGAGTATTGACCAGGTGGTGCAACAAATGTTATCTTTCCCATGGCATCAGGAGGTAGAGCAACGTGATGTTCCACTAAACTGTTCTCAAACACAGTCTGCACAGAAATGAGAAGAGAAGTTAAAAATTTAGGACCAAAAAAAAGATTCTGGATGCAGATGAAACAGAAAAAAAAGGTTTTTAAGTTTGTAAATAATAGGGATGGTATGACTTACAGCATATAGATCTCCACCTGTTACAAGATCTCCCTCACCTGACATCAGAAAATCGATTCAGATTAATAAATATCCATTACAGGAACAGCTTCAGACTTCCAAACATAAGGATTCGCAATTTTCTAGAGTTCATGGTGTAGGGAGATTTCACGTCCCATGACCCATCATCCTTAATATTTAGAGAAAAGTTAGCACCCCCAGACTACAAACCCACTCAACAGTCGACATAATCCAGTATAAACTACTGAAGAGAGGAATAATGTATAATCACCTAGTTTTTTAGGCTGGAATTCCCAAAGTATATCCTTGTCGAGAGCTGGGACAGATACACCACGAGGAATGTAGACATCACCTGATCTTTTTGCAATAGTCTTCAGAGGCCTCTGAACCATAGTTTGAGAAATAAAAGAAACTGCAGTTGGTAACGCTTGAAAAAGGAAAAACCAAATATAGCACAATATGGTTGAAACAAAATATACAGCAAACAGAAGCTTGCGAACCTGGATACCATCGAATATATTCCCTAATATTCCAGGGCCCAACTCCACAGACAGAGGCTGCAAGTTAAAGTAGAAATTAAAGCATAGTTCTTTATTGAAAAAAGTAAAGCAAAAGTTACTGTAAATAAGTTTCAAATTATAACGATCAAGTATGTACCTTGTGTGTCCGCAGAACAGGATCATTCACCATCAGCCCAGCTGTTTCTTCGTAAACTGAAATAAAATGAACAATTTTGTTCTTAATATTGTGAAACTGCAGATGCGCAAAGACAGTTGATGCAAGACAGACACGAACAACCACAACAAGCCTTTAAAACCATAGTAAAAAGGTGGGCTAAGATCATCAGTTTCATTTTTCTCGGAGCCATCCCTAACCTTCTCCTGAAAGATCCTTATTTGTAACCCTACCCATCCGGATGTATCCACACATCCACTTCAACATTACATTTCTGCCACACTATTTTTTCTATAAATGTCATTTCGTTCTGCGTCATAAATCAAAAGATAAACTTAAAAAAGCCTCAATGCAATAGAATACAACTTACCGTTCAACTACAGTTAGATGTTATCATTTAAAGACTCCCAATGCTAGTTGTCATGTCACCCACCCTAACCTTATCCTATTACCAACAACTTCATTGATATCTCCATTGTCATGTAATTTCAACGTTAAATATCAAAAGATATCCTACTTACAGCTACATCATCATCCAGCAGTTAATTGTACATAACGTTTGGTGAATAGCCATATTTCATTTAACAAATAATATAGAGGATTAAAATGGTAATTTTCTGTCAGTCGGTGTTCAACCCAGAACATGGTAAACAACCATTTTCCAGACAGACCTCTTACTCCAGACAGCGCTTACCAAAATTTGTTGGTAAACACCCCGTCACTGGGTAAGCAGTTCGGTCAGCAATGGATCTCAGTAAGAGGCAACTGATTTTGCTTGGTAAACACATCACCTCTTAATGTAGTAAGAGACTCTTAACTGGTAAGGGCCTTTGGTCTAGCGGTATGAGCCTTTGGCCTCCTAGGAGATCAGGGGCTCAAACCTCACCAAAGGTGAGATGGGTGTGTGCGTTTATTTGTTCCATCTGTCGTATATATTATTTCTGTAACACTCTAAGCAAAGGGTGAACGAAAGTAAAAGGTATAAAAGAGTATGTGAAGCAGTCAATGGTCAGCAAGGGCTTGTATCATTCAATGTCTAAAGACACTTCAAGGATATAACAAAGTAAAATACCTTGGATTGTAGCAGAATTTCCTTCCAAACGAATAATTTCCCCAATAAGGTTGTCATGTCCAACACGAACAAGTTCATACATGGCAGCCCCTGCCATTCCATCTGCAATGACAACCGGCCCTGATACCTGCCAGATTTTTATAGAACATAAGTTTACGGTTTTTTGTGGTATTCTTTGTAAAAGAATAAAAGTTTGTTATCCATGAAGAAGCATATCACATAAAGGATAAATCATGCCCAGTCCAAACACTCCAGAAAAGAAAGACAAAGAGCAAATAAATGAAAGAAACATAACTATTTATGACAAAGGAGTCATTTCCCAGGAAAACCTACACAACCTGACCCGAGGCATCAAACAAAGATATATCATTGATAAGAGCATCATTAATGATGGGAAAACTATAAACTTGCTCTATATTAATTCTCTGCCGAATACTTGGTCAGTGAGACAATATGTGAGCTCACCTGTTGATTACTCAGAGATTTAGTCTATGAAGCTTGTTCTTTTAACACATATCAAACATTTGATTTCTTAATGAATAAGACCTTCATCAGAATCTAAGAATTAAGAGATCCTCTCGATAGAACTATTTTTAGACAACAAAATCCCTCGCTAGATTATCAAATATTGACCTACCCAATAAAATCAAGTTCCATACAACGAGTAACCTATTGATACAGCAACATGTTCAGATATATCATCCAGTTAAAGGATCAAACAACTTTAGCTACTCAGCAATTAACATCTTAATAATTGATCACCATTGAGAATAGCATTCAGTGAAAGTTCTTAATACATTGAAAAATCGTCCTAAATGTGAATAAATACACCCATGTTGCTGTTTATGCCATATCCCATTAATATTATGTACAAAATCTAAAACCAAGAAAATCTCCGTGCTACTTTTTTATAGTTATGCCGATTTGATGCAAGCCTCTAGAGGAACCTATCTTCTACTTCTAGCACTCAATTATGTAAAATAGAATAACAATCTTTTAATAATTCAAATTATTCTTTGTTGAGTAATAACTTAATCCTTGAATAATGTTACATTACAGGTGTTGCAAATATGTTTTCCAAAAGGCACCTGTTAGGCGGTTTGGGTGAGAAATGTTCAGATTACAGGTTATTTGATTAATCTAAAGAATGTTAAGCAAAATAACAAGTATCCAAGAAACCATAGCAATGTTTGGAAGAAAATAAAACTCTTAGTGATCTTTTCGTTGTTACTTGATGAAAACAATATCTATGATTCTCGTGAGCTTAATCCCAGAGAAAAATTAGAAAATTATGATTCAGTGCCACATAGCATATGGCTTGGTCACTTTTATAGAAGTAAACTTTTAACATACATCACCATACATATAAAACAAACGGATCCGATTGACGTGTAAAGTGGATTAACAGACAATTTGAAAGCTTTGGTCCTTGGCATAGAGTAAATCACTGGATCGTTAAATCATGTCAGACTTGTACATACATTACGATAATCCAGATGGTGCCCGATTGTAATTTTCTTTAAGAATGAAACTAGTGGATGAGGAAACAATCGAATAAAAAACAATGAAGTGTAGTGAGTCGTTAGTGATAAGTATAAAAATAGATCAGATCAAAGATCAAAAATTGAAGAGAGTCAATCTATTCCAATCCAATCCTATCCTATTCAAATCAAATCAAAATGAAAGCTAATGAATCATCGAGTTTTATAGCGAAGAAGGTGCAGTAAAAGAGTGAAAGAAGCAGATCAGAAAGCCTCACCTTGCGAACGTAACCACACTCACTTTCCTTCTCGGAATCTTCAAAGGTGGTCAATCGAGCACCATAAGCAGACGGCATGATGAGAGAGAGATCAGTTAGGGTTTGAATAGGATTGGCGCTGCACAGATGCTATCAAAGGAGAAGACGTGAACTTTGTTTTCTTTTCATTATTAATCTATTATTGTTGGATCAAAATACATATATATTATATATTATAGGTGGTATCAGTTCCAAACTATTCAATATTTGTAAACTTGCAAACTCACCATTATTCAATAGAAATAAGTCATGTGGATAATATTGTTTTAATATTTTATTAATAGTTTTATTAATCCATTGTGGGTATCATCGTCATTTTATAATTTAACCAATTTTAATTAATATTTATTAAATTTCTGTCATGAACACACTTTTCGACGACTTCGTCTTGTCCGGCGAGTTTTCCGGCAAGTTTCGTCATTCATGAATACACTTTCGTCCTTCGTGAATACACTTTCACCATTCGTGAACACTTTCAACATTCAAGAATATCCACTTGGTGTTTTATCATTGTGTTCACTACGAGTTTGCATAGTTTGCAAAAATCGATTAGTTTGCAACGGAAATTTTGCCTATTTATATAAATATAAAGCCTAAAGGGTCGAGTTTCGATAAGAAAAAAGTAGTTTGTTAGAAGGGTAAGAATGGAGATTCATTTTTAAATGCACGTTACGATGAGATGCATTGGATCAATCCTTGTATCAAGCGTGATTCATGGGTAGGTTTTAGATTAAAGATGATCAAGGGTCCGGATCCCTTCTTACGCTTCTCACCTTTAACTCTTTTTCTAAAACAATCCTTCACCGATATAAGGGTATAAAAAGGATATTTATTTGATCTTGACTGACTCAATTAAGGTATTAGTCTTTGTTACTAACCAAGCCAAGCCCAGTTCCCGCCGATTGGAAGATGTTTATTGTGATAGACCTGGATAGTCTTTAGTACATACTTGGTCTACTTCGGTACGTGTTCAATGGTGAGGAGAGTTGAGGATTGTGTTGATGCTCTAACGACATGGATCAAATATGTACCTAATAAACGTTCTATAATTGAAGTTTGATATTATTACTCTTTGAGAGCCTAATCAATATTGTAAGGTGGGGGTATGTAGAAAAAAAGTTGACGGTCTACATGAGATTGTACAAAACTCGTAAGCTCCAAAACGTAACAAACACGCTAGATCATGAAGAACATAGGAAGGAGAAGTAAAATGAGTTGACATTGGTTGAGAAAGTTGATTACTCAAGCAGTAAGATAACTGATGAGCAATCAGCATCCACAACCATTGCCAACACAATATACTTAATAGTTCTCTTTTTATACGTTCTTTATGTTACATAAACGTTTTTGCTGTATTTAGAACTCTAATCATAATCGACTAGGTCTTGATAACAATCTCCTTTTGACCTTCCACCCTTTACGGCTAATGTCCATACATCATACAATTGATTAGACTTTCCAACTGTAATAGCAATCGTAATAACTCGATCCCATCAAGTATTTTCATAACTATTGAGCTTCAATTAAGTTTATATCTTGTACAACATGATCCTCTTGTTAAATGTTACAGACCATCTTTGCAACAATATTTAGAGGGTGTTTGGTTAGAAATATTAAACAATAATCAATATAATTAAAAACAAAAGAAACTATTTAGTTTTATATAATATAATTTTTCATTTTGTGCATTTTCATTCCCGACCTGAATAAGCATCCTCTTCATCCTCATTTTCATTTCCCAACCTGAACCAAACAACCCTCCGGTACCCATATTTTGTTGTCAACATTAACCATATATTTGACATAGAGAACCTCATTAGGAACTCAAATTTCCCAATGAAGATGGTTTTACTTGGACAAAATATAGCCAACAATTAAAAAAGCCTAACAAATATTTCATAAGATACAACAACAATTAAGTCCCTTTGTCACAAATACCAATAAGCTAAAGTATATCAAACAGACATCTCCAATCTCAATAAATCCCTGGTATGATCCTATATGGAACCTTGGTGCAATATGTCTTCCAATATTTCCCATACCTGCATCCAAATCATTACACCATTATTTCCCATTTTACATATCCAACTCAAAACACAACATATCACATGGATCGATGAAAAACGTTTGCTTACTTTGAACGACATCTATCATCATCTCTTTTCGCTCGGTGAAAAAGTAGGATAGTGAAGAACACGAAATAAAAGTATGGAAGAAACTGCAAAATCCCAACACCACATCAAATTAATCGTTCAATCCTTTTTCTTTCTTTCTTTTTGTAAAATAAACGTGCTCTAACTCACATGATTGAAAAGAGCTGGAACTGTCCAGAAAAACGCTGCCAAGATTTCAGGTACGTAGTGAAAATGACGAGATAGCCCCCACCTGAAATGCAACAACATCATCTTTTATCTTATGCTAATAGGAACATCATGATGAAAATTGGATTCTAGCCATTATTAGCTGATACTCACCACCCTGAAGTCAAGAGAAGGCTGCTCTTAGTCTCCCCTGTTGTTGTAGTATATGAAGCAACTATCTGAACACCAAATAAATCGTACTATATTAATATATACGTACAAAATATCACATAAAAAAGAAGAAGAAGAAAAGAACCAAATCCAAGGGGAACACAGATTAGAGTCAGTAAGACCATTGGAGTAAACTGTGAATTATCCACTAAAGATGATCTTTTCTTCGATACAGCCAATGGTTGAGAATTTTAATGTATAAAGAAACAAATAACTCGAAAGCAAAAAAGCACCTGGGCTCCAAGATTAACGGGATGGTTGACAAGGTACATGCCAGGGGAAGTATATATCGAAGGAACCCAAACCAAGCATCCCCAACAAGAAAAGTACATGCATTCCTTACCACCAAAGGCTAATATATGTAATCAATGTCACCACATATGCTGCCACACCATTATCCTGCAACAACATAAACACCAAATATTCTTAACACAATTGGAGATCGAATTCGATGCTAATAAGCTGTCAATCAAAATCCAGAAAATGGTTTGAAGCAATTAGCAAACACATTTGTTGTAATCTGGCAATGTCTTCAAATACCAACTCAATATTTTAGTGTCGATTTAGTACCTTATAGACTGGCTTATTGCCAGTAGGAGATATTGGGCCCTCAACTCTTCTCCCAGGTAACCAAAGCTGGAGTGCAGCTTCAAAAAGGGCATAACAAGCAATGATCTTCCATGCAATAGCAGTAGGTTTAGGCCATATGTTAACAAATCCCTCAAACCCATTATCCTTTTTAGATAATTAAATGTGTGTAGTAAAGAACCATCAAGATGTACCATTGTATACCATCTGCAAAAAGAAACAAAAACTTTAGTCAAACAAATAAAATTATTCTTCATCTTCCTTTCTTACATTCAAAATTCGTGAATGAATCATATAAAGGACCTTTTTTTAAAATTAATAAACGATTCTTTCGTTTTAAAAATAATATATGTTTCAATTTAAAAGCAGAAGATAAAAAGGTGGTATTTTTTAAACTTTTACAAGTAAGAAAAGAGAATAACAATTGCATTTCCACTGCAACTTACTTATGATAATTATCATATTTATAATGAATATGACGAATATTTATGACAAGACTAGAAACTTATCATTTGCTTGTTTTGAGCAATATGAGACATTGACAAAAAACATACTTGTTTTTCATCCACAAAGAAGAATTGATCATTGGCTTGCATTGCTTTCGCCACATGACCATTATTAAGTTATATGATGGATAAGTAAAAATGAATTTAGTAATGCAAATTCAAACCAAATGACCAAAAACACAAACCCATTCCTTATTGCATTCATTATTTATTCATACGTAAAAAAATAATACGATCCAAGAGTAGTTGTTCGACACAAAATGGCTACATACTGCAGTCTTATTTCCAACTCCTAAAAAAGACAAAAAATGGCTGCAGAAATAATAATAATAATTATAGGCAGCTGCTAAAAACAACACAAATGATATTCAACAATCACCAACCACCCTTCTGAAATAACAAATAAATCAAACAACTAACAACAATCTCATTTCCTTCTTCCATTCCTTCCTTCATTCGTGCACTGGCTTTTGAGATGATAGATGAAAAGTGCTACTCGGTTTCATCTTCAAATAATTTAATTACGTATTATCTGTTTACCGAGTTTCATCCTCAAGGTTACGGAATCCAGAAGTAAGATCTTCATATAACTTCTTAAATTTCCCAATAAGAACATCCTCCCCTTCAGCTGGGTCTTCAAACTTCTGAGACCTGTTATATATAATTCAATTCCCAGATTAGATCCATAAACCATCCTTTAATGGCCACAACTTCAATTTTAATTTCATTTCCACTTACACTAAGCGGTAAAACAGATCACCCAACCGATGTTTGATCAGCGTGTAAGTGATCTTCTGACCATCCATACCAGCTCCTCGCTCCACAGCCTGTAAAATCATAAATTCACCATTTATGTTTAGCTTCCATCTAATACAAAGTACCTTTAACTTTTCCCAAAAGATTCTGAGAAGGATAATCATTGCAAAATATTTTTGAATAAAGAAGAAGATGCAAAACAGATGATATCCCACCTGATTGGCTAGATTATAGAAATGGATAATATTGCGCATCATCCATACAGACTTGTAGAAGGGGCAGAACTTATCATATCTGTCATCACAACAAAATGTCACAAACCAAGCTTTAAAAACGTCTGTGTACATAGTCAAATAAGACAATTGAGGTTACTCACGGTGTGAATGCATTTTGAGCAAGATAGTCTTCCCTCAAAAGTTTTGCAGTCTCTAAGGTAATCTTATCCGTTTCAGCCAAGGCGTCTTTCCCCACCAGCTGAAACAACAATAATATCCTTTAGCAATAAGCATATATAAACCAACTCATAAGAGCAGTCTATAGTATCTGCTAAAGACAAAAGCTAACTTTTCAACAATGTAAAACTTAGCACAAAGAAAAGCTAACTATTTAACAAGACAAATTTGATATTATGAAATTACAGATTCCAAATTTAAGGAAACAACATAAAAGTTAGAACGGTGAAAAGCAACAAACCTGGACAATTTCATTCAGATCATCTTCTCTCTGCAGCACCTCACGAGCCTTTGTCCTAATGTCTATGAAATCCGAATCGAACTTCTCATAAAATGATTCCAAAGCCTAAACAAGTAATAGCTCGTCAACAGGAATGAAAATATAATGAGGTGCAAAAGTGACAACTGCAACTGATATATATATATGTACACATTTAATGCACAGCAAACAAGGGTTCATATCAACAAAAAAACGCACCGTTGAGTACTTTGAGTAAGAGATAAGCCAGTTAACAGAAGGAAAATGTTTCCTCTGGGCAAGCTTCTTATCTAAACCCCAGAAAACCTGAGAAAATGTGCAATGTCTATGTTAGTAACATAGCATAGAGAAGATATAACTTGTGAGGCTTTGTGCAATAGCTTATTATGACAACAAATCACATAACCAGCCAGTAATCCTATTAAATTCACCAACAACACAGCTATAAGTAATAATGATTTCCTAGCCATGGACTAGGTTTTCCCGGAGATACATTTGTATAACGGATGCAGCAACATAATTATGCCTTGTCATTCAAATTTAAGGAGCAAACAGAATATATATATATATAACTTAAAACAAATACCTGAACAATACTGAGGGTAGCGGATGTAACAGGATCAGAGAAATCTCCTCCAGGAGGAGATACAGCACCAACGATTGTGACACTACCGTTACGTTCTGGTCCACCAAGACACTTTACTTTACCAGCACGTTCATAGAAAGATGCCAGACGTGCTGCTAGGTAAGCAGGGTAACCACTATCAGCGGGCATTTCAGCCTGGACAAAAGAAAAGGCTAAAGAATTAGTTCCATGACACAACTTCAAAATCTTGCTGCTAGAACAACAACAAAGCGCACGGTGAAGGGGAAGAAAACATAGAAATAACATTCCAATATAGAATCAAAATCAATTAAAGCCAAGTTATTTGATATAGAAAAATCCTTCTTTCTCCAACGAGATCCACAAAAGAACTTTAAAAGGTGAGCAACTAAGATACAAACTTTTCTCGCTTTCATACATTCAATATGTTGATGCTGAACTTAAATTTTGAATTTTCGGTACACCTATGTTTACACCTTAATGCCTTATGGGTTATGCCAATATTCATCATAAACATCTTTTCTTCACCAGTTGGTAACTAAAAAAAGATTTCTTCAGCTTTGACCACATAAGTTAAATAAGTACACTACACAGTGAAATATATAACATAAGAGAAAGCTGAAGTTCCATATTATGACATACAGAAAGCAGATATTTTCCTACAACAGAGAAAAATATGCACATTTAAACTGAGACGGGTAGTTTAAAATGTTAAGATCTTGATGCGTACCAGTCGACCAGAAATTTCACGCAATGCTTCTGCCCAACGTGAGGTAGAGTCAGCCATCATACTTACATTGTAGCCCATATCTCTGAAGTATTCAGCTATGGTAATTCCTGAGAGTATAAGTAAAATATAAGTTTTTTGGTCCAACTTGCTTTCCGTAGAACATCTTTATGACAAGAAAAACTACATCGAAACTCCTGTTACCTGTATAGATTGAAGCCTCACGAGCGGCCACAGGCATGTTTGAAGTGTTAGCGACAAGTGTAGTACGTTTCATGACAGATTCTTCACGGCCGTCAGGCAATGTCATAGTCAATTGAGGAAAATCCATGAGAACCTGCCAAGTTAATCATAGAACATCAAAGACAAGCATACATACAACAGCTGAAACAAAAAAAGAATTATATTCAGTGGGATGTACTTCTGCCATTTCATTTCCTCTCTCTCCGCAACCAACATAAACGACAGTGTCCGAATTTGAGTACTGCATGATGACAAGCAAAAAGTTAATATGGAAACAATATGCACATCTAACTGTTCAAATGATCGACAACCCAATACACATCAAAATACCTTGGATAGAGCTTGACTAATAACAGTTTTACCACAACCGAATGCACCAGGAATGGCACATGTCCCACCAAGCACCGAGGGGAAAAGGGCATCAAGAACACGCTAATACATAGAATAGATTATTAGGATTACATTAAGAAGCAAATTGTCAATGATAGAAAGCCAAAATAAATATAAATGTTGTATAATGTAGTTATAGTACCTGCCCAGTAAGAAGAGGGGTATCAGCAGCAAGCTTTGATGCAACAGGACGAGGTGTACGTACAGGCCAAGTCTGAATAAGAAGTGCATAGAAGAAGTAAGAAATCACATGTGCAATGGATATCAAAAACTTGTATATGTTGATGATCGTATTAGAAAAGAGGTAGAAAACCTGAAGCATGGTAAATTTCTTTTTGACACCTTGAAATTCAAGCTCCAAGACAGTGTCCTGTATAGAAAAAAAAATTGTTGATATTCAGGATCCCAAAAGTACAAAATTACGCATCAACATGATGATATATATATATCAATGAAGATAAAATCATCACAAGAACAGCCCTGCTAGATGCCAAATCACCTACTATACGAACATGATGACGATATTAAAATTTACAAAAGGCATGTTCAAGATGGTAAAAGAAGTTTAACAAAAAAACCTTCAATGAGTATTGACCAGGTGGTGCAACAAATGTTATCTTTCCCATGGCATCAGGAGGTAGAGCAACGTGATGTTCCACTAAACTGTTCTCAAACACAGTCTGCACAGAAATGAGAAGAGAAGTTAACAATTTAGGACCAAAAAAAAGATTCTGGATACAGATGAAACAGAAAAAAAAAGGTTTTTAAGCTTGTAAATAATAGGGATGTTATGACTTACAGCATATAGATCTCCACCTGTTACAAGATCTCCCTCACCTGACATCAGAAAATCGATTCAAATTAATAAATATCCATTACAGGAACAGCTTCAGACTTCCAAACATAAGGATTCACAATTTTCTAGAGTTCATGGTGTAGGGAGATTTCACGTCCCATGACCAATCATCCTTAATATTTAGCGAAAAAATAGCACCACCAGACTACAAACCCACTCAACAGTCGACATAATCCAGTATAAACTACTGAAGAGAGGAATAATGTATAATCACCTAGTTTTTTAGGCTGGAATTCCCAAAGTATATCCTTGTCGAGAGCTGGGACAGATACACCACGAGGAATGTAGACATCACCTGATCTTTTTGCAATAGTCTTCAGAGGCCTCTGAACCATAGTTTGAGAAATAAAAGAAACTGCAGTTGGTAATGCTTGAAAAAGGAAAAACCAAATATAGCACAATATGGTTGAAACAAAATATACAGCAAACAGAAGCTTGCGAACCTGGATACCATCGAATATATTCCCTAATATTCCAGGGCCCAACTCCACAGACAGAGGCTGCAAGTTAAAGTAGAAATTAAAGCATAGTTCTTTATTGAAAAAAGTAAAGCAAACGTTACTGTAAATAAGTTTCAAATTATAACGATCAAGTATGTACCTTGTGTGTCCGCAGAACAGGATCATTCACCATCAGCCCAGCAGTTTCTTCGTAAACTGAAATAAAATGAACAATTTTGTTCTTAATATTGTGAAACTGCAGATGCGCAAAGACAGTTGATGCAAGACAGACACGAACAACCACAACAAGCCTTTAAAACCATAGTAAAAAGGTGGGCTAAGATCATCAGTTTCATTTTTCTCGGAGCCATCCCTAACCTTCTCCTGAAAGATCCTTATTTGTAACCCTACCCATCCGGATGTATCCACACATCCACTTCAACATTACATTTCTGCCACACTATTTTTTCTATAAATGTCATTTCGTTCTGCGTCATAAGTCAAAAGATAAACTTAAAAAAGCCTCAATGCAATAGAATACAACTTACCGTTCAACTACAGTTAGATGTTATCATTTAAAGACTCCCAATGCTAGTTGTCATGTCACCCACCCTAACCTTATCCTATTACCAACAACTTCATTGATATCTCCATTGTCATGTAATTTCAACGTTAAATATCAAAAGATATCCCACTTACAGCTACATCATCATCCAGCAGTTAATTGTACATAACATTTGGTGAATAGCCATATTTCATTTAACAAATAATATAGAGGATTAAAATGGTAATTTTCTGTCAGTCGGTGTTTAACCCAGGACATGGTAAACAACCATTTTCCAGACAGACCTCTTACTCCAGACAGCGCTTACCAAAATTTGTTGGTAAACACCCCGTCACTGGGTAAGCAGTTCGGTCAGCAATGGATCTCAGTAAGAGGCAACTGATTTTGCTTGGTAAACACATCACCTCTTAATGTAGTAAGAGACTCTTAACTGGTAAGGGCCTTTGGTCTAGCGGTATGAGCCTTTGGCCTCCTAGGAGATCAGGGGTTCAAACCTCACCAAAGGTGAGATGGGTGTGTGCGTTTATTTGTTCCATCTGCCGTATATATTATTTCTGTAACACTCTAAGCAAAGGGTGAACGAAAGTAAAAGGTATAAAAGAGTATGTGAAGCAGTCAACGGTTAGCAAGGGCTTGTATCATTCAATGTCTAAAGACACTTCAAGGATATAACAAAGTAAAATACCTTGGATTGTAGCAGAATTTCCTTCCAAACGAATAATTTCCCCAATAAGGTTGTCATGTCCAACACGAACAAGTTCATACATGGCAGCCCCTGCCATTCCATCTGCAATGACAACCGGCCCTGATACCTGCCAGATTTTTATAGAACATAAGTTTACGGTTTTTTGTGGTATTCTTTGTAAAAGAATAAAAGTTTGTTATCCATGAAAAAGCATATCACATAAAGGATAAATCATGCCCAGTCCAAACACTCCAGAAAAGAAAGACAAAGAGCAAATAAATGAAAGAAACATAACTATTTAAGACAAAGGAGTCATTTCCCAGGAAAACCTACACAACCTGACCCGAGGCATCAAACAAAGATATATCATTGATAAGAGCATCATTAATGATGGGAAAACTATAAACTTGCTCTATATTAATTCTCTGCTGAATACTTGGTCAGTGAGACAATATGTGAGCTCACCTGTTGATTACTCAGAGATTTAGTCTATGAAGCTTGTTCTTTTAACACATATCAAACATTTGATTTCTTAATGAATAAGACCTTCATTAGAATCTAAGAATTAAGAGATCCTCTCGATAGAACTATTTTTAGACAACAAAATCCCTCGCTAAATTATCAAATATTGACCTACCCAATAAAATCAAGTTCCATACAACGAGTAACCTATTGATACAGCAACGTGTTCAGATATATCATCTAGTTAAAGGATCAAACAACTTTAGCTACTCAGCAATTAACATCTTAATAATTGATCACCATTGAGAATAGCATTCAGTGAAAGTTCTTAATACATTGAAAAATCGTCCTAAATGTGAATAAATACACCCATGTTGCTGTTTATGCCATATCCCATTAATATTATGTACAAAATCTAAAACCAAGAAAATGTCTGTGGTACTTTTTTATAGTTATGCCGATTTGATGCAAGCCTCTAGAGGAACCTATCTTCTAGCACTCAATTATATAAAATAGTGCAACTACCAAATTGCTTGGAAAAAAAAATATTTTAACCAGAAAAAATGAATAACAATCTTTTAATAATTCAAATTATTCTTTGTTGAGTAATAACTTAATCCTTGAATAATGTTACATTACAGGTGTTGCAAACATGTAATACAAAAGGCACCTGTTAGGCGGTTTGGGTGAGAAATGTTCAGATTACAGGTTATTTGATTAATCTAAAGAATGTTAAGCAAAATAACACAAGTATCCAAGAAACCATAGCAATGTTTGGAAGAAAATAAAACTCTTAGTGATCTTTTCATTGTTACTTGAAGAAAACAATATCTATGATTCTCGTGAGCTTAATCCCAGAGAAAAATTAGAAAATTGTGATTCAGTGCCACATAGCATATGGCTTGGTCACTTTTATAGAAGTTAACTTTTAACATACATCACCATACATATAAAACAAACGGATCCGATTGACGTGTAAAGTGGATTAACAGACAATTTGAAAGCTTTGGTCCTTGGCATAGAGTAAATCACTGGATCGTTAAATCATGTCAGACTTGTACATACATTACGATAATCCAGATGGTGCCCGATTGTAATTTTCTTTAAGAATGAAACTAGTGGATGAGGAAACAATCGAATCAAAAACAATGAAGTGTAGTGAGTCGTTAGTGATAAGTATCAAAATAGATCAGATCAAAGATCAAAAATTGAAGAGAGTCAATCCAATCCAATCCTATCCTATTCAAATCAAATGGAAAGCTAATGAATCATCGAGTTTTATAGCGAAGAAGGTGCAGTAAAAGAGTGAAAGAAGCAGATCGGAAAGCCTCACCTTGCGAACGTAACCACACTCACTTTCCTTCTCGGAATCTTCAAAGGTGGTCAATCGAGCACCATAAGCAGACGGCATGATGAGAGAGAGATCAGTTAGGGTTTGAATAGGATTGGTGCTGCACAGATGCTATCAAAGGAGAAGACGTGAATAGTGAGAAGATGAATAATGGCGTTTGTGGTGTGGTGGATCAGATCAATCTGTCTTCATCCTCCTCCTGCGGTTGATTTGGCTCTTGGGGGTACCAATCCTGTGCTACGCAGGTGCAGGTATGTTCCGGATCTTTACCCACTAATGCGTGACCACGTAAGGCTTATCTGACGACGCTAGATCAAGTTGACTCGTATTTTGGAATTAGATGATGAACTTTGTTTTCTTTTCATTATTAATCTATTATTACTGGATCAAAATAAATACATATATATATATATATATCATGTATTTTATATAGCCAAAGCTCTCGTAAAGGGAGGGTTAACTTGAAAAGAGTAATAAAAGATCTCGATCTTTAATCACTTTAAGGGTGTTTGTGATTGCTTATTTGAAACTGTTTATGTTTTTCTCTTAAAAGTCCGTTTCAGTTTCTTATAAGTTAAAAAGGTTTAACTTTTTAAAAACTTTTTATTACCGGTATAAGTTGTTTTTTAAATACTCAAAAGTGTTTATCAACGATGTCACATCGAAATAAGTCAATAAGTTGTCTTTATAAGCAATCCCACACACCCCTTAATCTCAAATCCATCCATCAATTGCATTTGATACGAAGGTGCATCTCGATAATCATAATGTGCATCCAACGGTGCATCCCTTCCTACGCTTCTCACCTTAATTCTCCTTCTCACTAGAACGCAACCCTATTTATATAAATGGAGCAGGAATTGTGTTTCAGACAGAGATTTGGACTCTTGATCATTTTTAATCTCAAACCCACCCATGAATTACGTTTCATACAGGGATTGATCCGATGCATCTCATATTGATGCATCACATCCTAACGTGCATCTAAGGGTGGAAATCTTTTTTTACGCTTCTCACAATAACTCTCTTTCTCACCAGAACCTAACCCTTATATAAATAAAAGGGTATAAAAAAGATATTATTGGAAGACAATTTATTGTCGAAAGACCTCAATATCTTTGATACATACTCGATCTAGTTCGGTACATGCTCAATGGCAAGAAGAGTTGAGAACTGTGTTGATGCTTCAAGGACATCGATTAAATATCTACCTGATAAACGTTTTATAATTGAAGTTTGCTATTACTATTTGAAAGGCTAATCAATATTGTAAGGTGGGGGTACATAGAAAAAGGTTGACGGTCTACATGAGATTGTATAAAACTCGTAAGCTCCAAAATGTAACAAACACGTTGCTAGAGCATAGAAGAGTATAGGAAGAAAAAGTAAAATGAGTTGACACTAGTTGAGAAGGTTGATTACTTGAGCAGTAAGATGGTTGATGAGTAATCAACATCCCCAAACATCCAATGCAATATACTTGATATTGTTCTTTTTATATGTTATTTATGCAACGATACTTGAAGGGTGTTTGGTTAGAAATGTTAAGTAATAATCAATATGATTGAAAATAAAAGAAATTGTTTAGTTTTATATAATATAACAGACCCATTTCCCCCGCAAACCCAAATTTTCATTTCGTGCATTTTCATTCCCATCCTGAATCAAGCATCCCCTTCATCCCTATTTTCATTCCCCAACCTCAACCAAATAGCTCTCCATTGCCCATATAACAACCACAAGGCTTGTAGCGTACTGGTTAAGGCTTGTGGGGATGAGGCTAGATAACCCATCTACCCCAGGTTCGAATCCAGGTGCAAACAACTTGTGGCCACTGGGGAATTATCTCAGGGCTGCATGTTTTAACAGTCTTAAAATTGTCAGGAATTAGTCTAGGTAAATGCTTAGGATACCCTTTCCAATAAAAAAACATTAACCATATATTTGACATAGAGAACCTCATTAGGAACTCAAATTTCCCAATGAAGATGGTTTTACTTGGACAAAATATAGCCAACAATTAAAAAGCCTAACAAATATGTCATAAGATACAACAACAATTAAGTCCCTTTGTCACAAATACCAATAAGCTAAAGTATATCAAACAGACATCTCCAATCTCAATAAATCCCTGGTATGATCCTATATGGAACCTTGGTGCAATATGTCTTCCAATATTTCCCATACCTGCATCCAAATCATTACACCATTATTTCCCATTTTACCATCCAAATCAAAACACAAAACCACAAGGCTTGTGGCATACAGGTTAAGATTTGTGGGGGATAAGGCTAGATAACCTATCCACCCCAGGTTTGAATCCAGGCGCAAACAACTTGTGGCCACTGAGGAATTATATCAAGGCCGCATGCTTTAGCAGTTTTAAAACTGTCAGGGATTAGTCTAGGCAAATGCCTAGGATACCCTTTCCAAACAAAAATCAAAACACAACATATCACATGAATCGATGAAAAACGTTTGCTTACTTTGAACGACATCTATCATCATCTCTTTTCGCTCGGTCAAAAAGTAGGATGGTGAGGAACACGAAATAAAAGTATGGAAGAAACTGCAAAATCCCAACACCACATCAAATTAATCGTTCAATCCTTTTTCTTTCTTTTTTTTGAAAAATAAACGTGCTCTAACTCACATGATTGAAAAGAGCTGGAACTGTCCAGAAAAACGCTGCCAAGATTTCAGGTACGTAGTGAAAATGACGAGATAGCCCCCACCTGAAATGCAACAACATCATCTTTTATCTTATGCTAATAGGAACATCATGATGAAAATTGGATTCTAGCCATTATTAGCTGATACTCACCACCCTGAAGTCAAGAGAAGGCTGCTCTTAGTCTCCCCTGTTGTTGTAGTATATGAAGCAACTATCTGAACACCAAATAAATCGTACTATTAATATATACATATAAAAACCATCATTCAATAAGAGACTGTTTGGTTGGTTTTCCATTAAGTTGCCTTGTGTGGATACGGGTTTTTTAATAGACAGAAGAAGCATGTTTTTAATTGGGAGGGGCATGTTTGTAAAAAAAAAGTTGGCTTTTTACATAAAGCTCCCCCCTAGAAGGTTACTGAATAAGCCACTTTTTATATCATTAAGCCACTACCAAACAGTCATGTATAGCTGACCGAACAAGTTGTGAGTCCCATTAAGCTCATTAAGCTGCTAAAAAACAGACCCTTAATATAAAGAAGTCGACAGTTTACCTTGCTTGGAGCTTTCCCCCAAACCAAACACTTGCCATTTGTTCTACGGAATTCTTGCCTTTGTCGATCACAGTCATAATTGATGTATATGCACAGAATGCCTGCTACTAGAATGGAAATGGCGAGCTGTACAAAATATAAAAAAAATATAAAAAATAAGAAGAAAAGAACCAAATCCAAGGGGAACACAGATTAGAGTCAGTAAGACCATTGGAGTAAACTGTGAATTATCCATTAAAGATGATCTTTTCTTCGATACAGCCAATGGTTCAGAATTTTCATGTATAAAGAAACAAATAGCTCGAAAGCAAAAAAGCACCTGGGCTCCAAGATTAACGGGATGGTTGACAAGGTACATGCCAGGGGAAGTATATATCGAAGGAACCCAAACCAAGCATCCCCAACAGATATAAAATCCCGCTGCCAAAAATTAATACGGATTTCAGAATATCTTATAACTCGACAACCACAATATAAAAAAAAAAAAGATGACAGCAAAATGCATACCTCGATCATGTGCAATATCCATTGTGTTCCAGTACCCAGCTTCCCACCAAAAGAATTTTGTGATGTAAACCAACATCAAAACAGTATTTACAAGCATAGAATCTGCCACTTTCCCATTTGTTTCATACTGGATTAAGATAATGCAAGATGGTATTAACAATAATTCATAATAGCGAGTTCAACTAGCAAAAGTTTCTTAATGGTAATGTAACTGCATACCTGCTTTATGGCATAGGTCACAGCAAGAACAGCCCAAGACATCATCCCAAATCTGCAGTTTGTGAAAACTTTGATATCGAAATTCTTGCCAATTCGAGGATAGAGTTCCATGCCCTATGAGACCAACAAGTATTAAGATAAATTAGAGTCAAACTCAACTATATGCACCTCCCATAAGGATAAAATAAAAGACTCTATTTCTGTTTATTTAGAACGAAAAGATTGAGAAATCTTCCAAACCCATATGGAAAAATGTTAGTGACTACCAACAAACATCTTGGCCCAATTATGAGACAAACTATCATTGGATCCCTCTTCACCAGTCTCAAATTCTTGGTATATTTTCTTGATATTGATTCATATAAACAGAATAACTTATGTTAAGATAAGATACAGCAAACTCAGAAAAATGCTCACCCAATAGAAATCGAATATTATGTTTCCTGATGAACCAGAATCAGTGGAAGAAGGTGCAAGATGACCCTGTATATTAGAGACACGTTTGTTTAGAAAAATAGATATTGTATGATACTTTACATAGTCTATCTCCATTCTGAATTTCTGATACTGACCTTTATGTATAAGAATACACAAAAGACAAAGCTTCCAAAAATGAGGGCAGAATATATTTCTCCCAAATGATCATAAACAACTGTTGGGTTAAATATCCCAAACCTGAAATTGTAACAAGAATTTGCAGCTGTTGAGTCAAAGATCCTAAATTGAACTTAAGTAAAAGAAAAGATTACTGTGAAATTTCAAATGGGAAACGGGTATAAAGCCATAAGAAGCAACTATCATCCAGAGGGAATGTCATACAACAAGGTGGACTTTCATATTGAGCACATAAAGAGGAAAGTTGATCTAACAACCTGTGGGTGCGTGAACATCAAGAAGTGTGTAGAAATGAGTCTATCCAACACATACATTAATTAGCTGCAGCCTACAAGGTTATTCTTAGCAGCTTAATGAGGTTGATGGGGCTCATAGCTTATTCAGTCAGCTACTGATGATTAGATTATTTCGTAGTGGCTTAATGATATAGAAAGTGGCCTATTCACTTAAGCTTCTAGAGGGGAGCTTTATGCAGAAAGCTAAGTTCTTTTTCCAAACATGTCTCTCCCAATCAAAAAACATGCTTATCTATACAGACAGATTTATCCATACAGAACTTAATGAAAACCCAACCAAACAGCCCCTAATGTATAAATAAAGTTGTGTATGGATTAATCTATCTGTATGGATCAGAAAGGTTTTTGTTTGGGAGGGTTTTTCATTGATGTTTGATTGTTTTTTCATTGGGAGGGGCAGATTTTTAGAAAAAAAACTTGACTTGCTGCATAAAGCTCCCCCCTAGAAGCTTACTGAATAAGTCACTTTCTATATCATTAACTCACAACCAAACAATCATGTATAACTGACCAAATAAGTTATGAGTCCCATTAAGCTCGTTAAGCTACTAACAAACAAACCCTTAAGAGTTAAGACTCTCTAGGCCTAGCTTTATTGGAAATCATAACAAGAAAAGTATATGCATTCCTTACCACCAAAGGCTAATATATGTAATCAATGTCACCACATATGCTGCCACACCATTATCCTGCAACAACATAAACACCAAATATTCTTAACACAATTGGAGATCGAATTTGATGCTAATAAGCTGTCAATCAAAATCTAGAAAATGGTTTGAAGCAATTAGCAAACATATTTGTTGTAATCTGGCAATGTCTTCAAATGCCAACTCAATATTTTAGTGCCGATTTAGTACCTTATAGACTGGCTTATTGCCAGTAGGAGATATTGGGCCCTCAACCCTTCTCCCAGGTAACCAAAGCTGGAGTGCAGCTTCAAAAAGGGCATAACAAGCAATGATCTTCCATGCAATAGCAGTAGGTTTAGGCCATATGTTAACAAATCCCTCAAACCCATTATCCTTTAGATAATTAAATGTGTGTAGTAAAGAACCATCAAGATGTACCATTGTATACCATCTGCAAAAAGAAACAAAAACTTTAGTCAAACCCATGGATGACTTATTTAGGTTTCTTTATCAAACTAGCAAAAAAATACTTTAAAATTTCATTAAATTATGCAAATGGATGATGCATGGTGTTATAAGTACATGCAAACAGAGGGATCCCAGATTCCTAGGTGGGGTTCAATTAGACAAGATCCAGATGAATCACACAGCATAACTATTGATCCCTTCAAGATTCCTTCATTTAGTAAAAAATTTGAAGTTTTCAATCAAACCCAGTTAACAACACAAATAAGAATTACAAGAATGGTGAAAGGATCTGCAAATAGTTATGATATGCACTTATATAGTGTGTGTGTGTGTGTGTGTGTGTGTTTTTAATCAATCCAATCCGTAGTGATATATCAGCATAAGATGTAAAAGAAAACAAATCTGATGAGATAAATAGTAAAGAAAATTGAAATCTTGATGGGTAAAGATTGAATCAAGATGAAGTTAAAAGATCGAAAACTTACAAAAGGATAACAAAAGGAGGACAGGTGGATAGAAGAGTGATGACGGAAAAGTAAGTGAGGATAGGAGAATGAACCATCTCCTTCTTCTTGGAGTCTGATTCTGCAACACCCATTTTTGCTTTCAGAGAGTAGAATGGCTGAATGGGAGTGGAGGAGATGAATGACTGAATGAAAGAATTTATTTGTGTTAAATTTGGGTTGGAGGCGAAGACCCGTGGAAAGACTTAAAAACTTTTTTATATAATATGTGTGATATCCTCTTCCGTTAATTACAATGTCCAGGGTCCCATCAACTTTTACATCCAAATGTTACATCAAATAATTGCTATTTCTATAATAACACAAATGTAATAATGTTTGTATTTAATGCCATCATAGGTTTTTACTGATTATTCCTTTTAAGAAATCAAATAATGATAGTACAAGGATTTATGTCAAAATGTGGTCCGGTTAATGACCTAAACTAGATGGAGAATGTTAGGTTTATTTTTGTAATTGTTGGTCCCATCAAGAACCAAATCATAAAGAAAAATAAGTCTTTGTTTGTTTTTAAAGTCTTTTTTCTCATTACTAATTTTCAAAGATTGACAGTTGTGTGGCCCTCATTCAGCTGGAAATAGGAAATCAATCCTAACTCTTAATAAGTTATTACATGAAAGAAACTTGAATTGAAAGATAGAAAATAGCTATTTAGTAGTGTGTTAAAAGGGCTAAAATATAGCTAATTAATAGTAAAAGCATTTACAATCATACAACCTTAAAAAAAATCTCATTTATCATATATTTCCTATAATAACATTATTATCTCAATAAAATTCCACAATTAAAGTTCTTATAAAAATCTCACTTTTTATTTTTTTAATTTATAAAATATAATTTTATTTTTAAATTATTATGTAAATTTAATATATATATATATATATATAACTATAAAAAAATCAAACATAATTTATTAATCTTCACTTTTTAGTATTAATTTTGATTTGTTAATTTATATATTTTATTAACATGTTTGAAAAACAATTAAAACATAAACATAATTTTATGTTACAATTAAAAAGTGTAAAATTACACAAATATTAATCTTTATAAAAAATATCACTAAATAATAAATAGTAATATAAATTACTCGTAATCTCGATTCGACCAAATATATTCAATCAAGTCAGAACAAAGTTGATGATAAATTTCATTTGATCGCATCTCAGAATTTTGTTTAAGATACTTTTAAAATTCATAAGTCTTGAAGGATGGCGATGATATTTTAATCTCAATGTTTTTTTCCTCATTTTCTTTGAAGAAGAGTTGTGGTGAATGACACGTATGTCACGTCTACATATAAAATTTTAAATTTATCAATATAAAAACTTGTATGAAAATTTACAAGAAACAAAAAATTAAATTATTTTATAATAATTAGTTTATATTTTTTGTATCAATTCTAAATGTTTTATGGATTTATTAAGATAAAATAAATAGTTAAGAAATAATAAAAATAAGAAGTAAAATAATAACAAAATATGAATTTACACAAGAACTTGGGTTTTTGTTCAAGCACATGGGTTCTAATAAGAACCTGTGACCGGATAAGAATTTATGTTCCGCAGTAGATGTTATTGAAAAACACTCAAAAGAACCTCAAGAGAAACCTCTATCGTAGTTTGTAGATGTTAGCTAAACGCTAGAATTAGCTTTAAGGTTTAATTATTCATTAGTTAGAATAGGACACGAGAACGATTGTTCTTTACACGTCTTCTGTTGCGTGTCATGTCTTCTTATTCAACAATACTAACCTAAGAAAACAATTATGATTCAAATAGTCTATGGGTGAGAATTCTATTTACTTATTATTTTATTGATTTTTATTTAATATGAATATTTTTTTTTATATTATTCCGCGGTTACAATAGAAGCAAAAAAGTGATTTGGATTATTCAAGAATCAAAGTTGATTTGCTTTATAAAAGAAACAGGTACATCGGTGAATCAGCCAGAATCCAAACGATCAACAACATGCGAGTGATCTTCGTATGTATACTCGACTTCAGAGAAAAAAAGCAATGGACTTTTTATATTTTTTTACTTATTCATTTATTTTGTTTGCTGAATTTACCCATTTAAAATTAGGATGTTTAAGGGGTGTTTTGACTTATTTCAATATTCTTTTCATGTTTGGTGGTGTAGATATATGATGTAAATCTTTCGATAAAATTAAACAAAAATATATTTATTCATATTTTAAAGCCTCAAACTGCCAAACCTCATTTTTGTAGTCTGGTAAGGTCACAGATCAAGCAAAACCACACAGTTTGAAAGTAGGTTTGGTCAGATGAAGCCAAACCACATGGTTTGAATGAAATATGTCCAAAAGTAACTTGCAGGTTTGTTTGTTTAAATGGGGTTAAACCACATTTGAAATCTAGATTATTTTCTAATTCACCACAAAGAAACTCTAGTTACAATCACATAATATTTATGTAAAACAAACAAAATTCAAATCAGCAAATTGTACAAACAACAGAAGTAAGTATTATTAGCCTTAGGATCACTGTTGGTTTTGCCTATGTTGTTGGAAGTTATTAAGGTTCTGTTGTGAGTTCTGCTGCTGCTGCATGGGTACCATACCAGGTTGTAGATTCTGTGTGTTTTGTTGCATGTTTCCAAAACCACCTTGTTGTTGTTGCTGCTGCTGTTGTTGTATAGGCAACATGGTAGTAGGATTGGCTGCTCCCATGTTGAAAACTGTCAAAAAAAAAAACCAAAAAATGATTAACAAACAAGATTTAGCGTAATTTGAAAGAAGGATTAAACGTACCCTGATCGTTGAGATTTTGGGAACCAAGAGTGCGGTTGGCACCAGATAATCCAAACTGGCATACATAAACAAGTTGATATAAGTATGTTTCAAATAGTTATACGATTGAATGGAAAAAGTTATCTAGGAAATGACCATGCTACAAAAGATATTAAAACAGGGTATTTCTAAAAAGATATTAAAACAGGGTATTTCTAAAAAGATGGGGGTAAAGATAAAAATGCTTCCAACTATGATGATGAATGCGCATATATATAACCAGGCAGTGGAAGCTATGAAGAAGCTAACCTGCATCCGAGGCAGAAGTGATTGTGATGGCATCATAGCCGTCATATTCGAAATCTGACATTGGCCAATAGCAACAGTCATATATTTGGGATTAATGTAAAAGATTAAGCCAATTAGAAAGCTAATACGACAACATATGCCACCATATTGTTAGGGTCTATTTGTTATCAGCTTAATGGGACTCAGCTTATTCGGTCAGCTAGACATGGGTGTTTGGTAGTGGCTTAATGATATAAAAAGTGGCTTATTCAGTAAGCTTCTAGGGTGAGGAAGCTTTATGTAGAAATCCAAGTTTTTTTTTACAAACATGCCCCTCCCGATTAAAACATGCTGCTTCTGTCTATTAAAAAACCCTTCCAAACAAAAACTTTCCCGGTCTATACAGACAGATTAATCCACACAGACGGCTTTAATGGAAAACCAACCAAACAGACCCTTACTCTCCTGAGGTGCTATTTAGATTTTGTTTGGTTGTTTGTTTTTGGTGAGGGTGGTTGCTAAACAACTCTCATAAAAACCAACTATTACAGCATGGACAATCAACAAGATTTGTGTTTAACAAGTAGCCTTTCAATGATTAATCTTTCTAGGAATTCTCAAGGCAACGGTATTGCAAAGGGTGGGGCCTTGTTTCATAAACAATGAGGAGAATAGACGGATGATATTCATAAAAGGTCAAGAACAGTCCTCAAACACCATAACGAAAAGAAAAAAGTAAAATGTAAAAATAATAACTGACCATTTGGTTATTTGGTGTAGCCTGTGCAGCATTAAACAAAGCACTGTTGGCAGTGCCAGACATCTGGTTTAAATGACGAGCCAGCTGGTTTCCTTGGTTCAGTTGGCTTTGTGCAATGCCGTGCTGAATAGCTCCAGCTGGTAGCTGTCTGCCCTGGAATTGCTGGCCCCCCAATGACTGAGAAAATTGCATTTGATTTTGACCATGTAACTGAGAAGACAAAATTATAAATATAATTACAGAGAAAATATAAGTTAAGGAACCATATAAACGTGCAAGTGTTGTGCTGTGGAAAAAACTAGAAACCAATGTAGGGGGAAAGCTGAGATCGATACTATGCTTATGTTCTTTAAATCATATTAGAACCCAAATACTTATTGAACAAAAACAATGATTGGATAACAAAATAGCTTATCTTAGAAAGTCAAGCTTCTGTTCCAATGTTTAATCTAGTATCCAAAGGTTTCTATCATATTAAGCATAAGTCCTAATTCCTCCTAGACTTTAGTATAGACCTTATTTAATTAATAAATAACATAATTGGCTAAAGAAATTGCATGCTTGCCTTTCCTTGGCTAATTACCTAGGAAAGAATATTATTTCTTTAGTAATTAGTATGAGAAAATGGAACAATTGAATAACCATCATGAAATCTTAAGTATTAAGCAGTTGCCCAACCATATTTACCAAATGAGTGAAGAAGAAGAAAGAAGAACGCGGAAAGAGAAATTAATACGCATGGAAATGTTATATCAAAAAGGTGCACAGCAGCTGTTGCATTACCCGTGTCTGTGCTTTATAATCTCGGTGATGGATCAATGTAACTACTGTGTTACAAATCATGTATTTGTTTTAATAGCCTATATACTTATGTGGCTGTCTAATTGACAATAACTGTCGTACATGAATGAACAAATGCAATCATAAATATTAACCGAACGACATAATATTCTCACCTGATACTTCTGTTGAGCCTGACCCTGCAAATCATGCAATTGTGACAACTGGTTCTGCGCATATCAAATGATTACATTATAGCTATATATAGATATATATACATATATATACACAGTTAAATCTATCTAGTGTAACCATACCTGTCCTAGCCCAGTCATTGGAGATTGCCTAAGCTGCTGAGCAAGGATTTGCTGCTGGTGCTGTGGTAACTGCATCAACCTCTGCCTTTGTTGTTGTTGTTGCTGCTGTTGCTGGTGTTGCTGTTGTTGTTGTTGCTGTTGTTGTTGTTGTTGTTGTTGAGTTTGTTGTTGTGGAGAGGGTGTATTCATCATGTTGGTTGCAGATCTAGGTGAGTTTGCATATGGCAGCGGAGATGCGGTTGTATTATCAAAGGATGATGCCCCAGTGGGACCAGAAGGCGAGGCAGCTGGTCTTCCAACAAGTTGTGCACCAGAAGCCTTTTTTATAATTTATCATGTACAACCACCAATATAAAAAACGTTACTTGGAAATGGAACTTAATGACATTAGGAATTTAGGATTATCTAACCTGCATCAATGTTCCTTGGTTGTTTACAGCATTTGAAGCCATGGGAGGAGTATTCTTCAGGTACATTCCTGTAGAAAAGAAACACCACCTTATTGTCATAATGATCGGCATTCAACAGTACCCTACAGCTTAATCAATCAGTATTTTTTTTAAGTACATACCAGATGACTCAGAAATAGTCTGGACAGTGTCACCTACTGGAAGCACATCGACCAGATGAGCAGGAAGTGCTGATGTGATCTGTCTTTGGTCCATGGGTATACGCAAGCCTATAAGAAAAATAAATTATGGTATCTCAAAAATGGAACCACTTGCAACTTTATAGTTTACAATACGATTTTCTTTCTCTCACTTTTTATTATTGTAAAAAAAGATCATCATCAATCATCCAAGAAGTACAAGCACAAGGATTAAAAGTAGCTTCTTCACACGATTCATTATTCTAAAAGCTCCTCTTTCATCTGAGTAATAGTTATTATTGATATTCCTATTTAACGTGAGTTATTGTCATTTAAATAACCATAATAGTCATCCAACATGCAAGGACTACGTAGCACAAATGCTGGGATGAGTTTTCTTACCAAGTGAGCCTAATAAAAGTCCTCTTCACAAGGCACCTAACAAGTATGAAACATGCTTGCACATACATTTATAGACATCATGAACTTCATCTCTTTTTACTTTCTAATTATAAAAATGGAAAATATGTAGCTATGTTCCCTAAACTAGTACATAATCAAAATTCTTTAATTGCTTAGGCCAATCAGTGACTTAATTCCAACCCAAAACCATGCAATTGTGAGCTAAATCTTCAGGAGTAGCGGCATACCATAAAATTGTTAACTGTAGATTCATTAAGTTACAATAGGAACAAATTATTCCGCCATAATAAAATTTGGCATGGGAGTTAACCTACAAAGTTCGAATGAGTGAGGTGTGTTCTATATCGCAACTAATCATATCAATGTGTTGGTTAAGCCACAATAGGTATAAAGATGAACGCAGAACCCATATATATGTATATATATATGCTATCTCACAAAATAACACCAATCTGCAACATTCTAAAGCGTTGATGACTCAAACCTGGCTGAGGATATTAAGCTCAACAGAAGAAATAATGCCATAAGAGTCTCAAGTCGCACATTACAATAGAAAGAACGCAGGAAGTTAGGAATGGTAAGGAGATGAATGAAAGCATTAATCACTATATAGGAAAAAAAATTATCAGGAGTAGCACTCTAGAGGAACACCTTGACCATGATTAACAGCATGTCTCAATAAATTTTCTTGTTCCTGAATCTTTGCGGCTTGTGCCTTATCTAAAGTCAGGATATTGGTGGGGCCCTGTCGAGTGCCAAAGTAGGTTTTCCGAGTATCAGCAATGACCTTTTCAGCACTTTCACAAGCTGCTCCGATCATGTCAATCCTAGCCTGCAAAAGACAAAATGGTGCATATGTATGGTTATAAGAAATAGAAGGTGATCGCACTTATTAACTCTTATTCTCACATGATCCTTCGTCTATATATATACATATATATAGTATATATATTACCTTTAACTTTTCAATCTGTGAGGGTACAGACAGATTCTGCATTGCGTAGAGTAACTGCTCTCGCTTGGAATTGTCATCCGCTTCTATCTCAGGTAATAGCTTGGATGAAATCATAACAGGCAAAACTACAATGCAATTAAAAATCATCAATTTCATCTTCAATTTTGATACTATATAAAGTTTAACTACTAGTACTATGCCACCAAGAATCCTGGGATGTAAAAGCATTTTGAAATTATATTCAGGAGAGCAATCAAGATTTTCAGGGGTAAGACTATATTTAAAGATACATATATTTAAAGACATAAACAAAGGCAAGATTATGAAACATAAATTCTTACTTGCAGCATTTTCAGCATTGACATTCTTTGGATGAACAACAAAAGCCTTTGAAACCTTCTTAATATCTTCCACAATGTTATAGAGCTCAAGGTTTACCATAGAAAATTGACCCAATACATCTTGCCTGGTGCACCCAAAAAAAAGGTGAGCAATTTCTATTTCTAATTTTGTGGGAATTGAATCCCAATTAAAGATGTGTAATTGGAGAAACTAACCATTTAGGTACGGAATTGGTGCGAGCAATGAGATCGAAATCTTCAAGAATTCGAGAGATGGCTTTAAAGAGACTGATGGCTCTAGTCTTGACAGATTCTAGGTTGAGTTGCTGCTGTACGGCAGGGTTGAGTCGCTCCACAACCTTGGCCGCCGTTGGTTGTTCTTGTTGTTGTTGCGGCTGGGCTTGAATCGGACCATCCATTGCAGAGCAGAATGCAGGGAGAGACTCTATCTGGGTTGTGTTGTGTGTGAACGATGAATGAAGAGATTATCAATCAACAATCCATAAATATATAATATGATCCAGTTTCTATGCTGATAATAATTTCTTAAAATACAAAGATATGCATCGCGTTATCATCAAAATAAAATTAGGGTTCTCTCTCGTAGTAGAATGGGATCGTAATAACACTTCATAAAATCTTCCTTCAAAGTCTTTTCTGAATTATGTTTTATAGCATCTTCATTCTTGAAATAAAATCTTCCCTCTATATAAAGTTATAAACCACAAAAAATTAACACTAATTACGTTATTAAATTAAAATTGATATGCTTTATATGAAATAAAAATATATATTTATTTTATTGGTGCAACCGTGTAAGTAATAAAAATATAGTTTCAATTTTATCAAAATTATATTTTGAAGAATTTTCAAAATTTAGATATTTTTTCTCTTGTTCTCTCTATACACATACAAAAACTTTTTTAAAAATTTGTTTCTTCAAACTTTTTATTGTTTATCACTTGAATTAAATAATGTTTGGATCGTAATGTTTTCGAATTAATTAAATAAAAACACCTTCCATCTTTTATTATATACACACGTTATATTATTATTTTATATATTTTATTTCTAGATAAATAAATGAACAAAGGTTTCGTGATTCACTATCGAACTTATTTCAAGAACGGTTTCTTGAAAACTCCCTTCAATTATATAATTAGTTTAGATATTTTATTAATAATAATTTTCTATTTGATGTTAAATCAATTGTTTGTTAGATAATGTTTTTATAGGATTTATGATGTGGTACGAAGAGATAATATTATTTGATAATAGCTAATGTTTTTTATTTGAATTTATCAAATATGAATATCTAATACAATTATATGCTTTTAGTAATGAGCATTGCATTTGGACAAAAATTATTTGATGCAATGTCATAATTCGTGAAATAATGGATTTTGCTACTACGCTTTTAAACAACTGTAAACTTCATTGCCATTTAAGGTACATTTGATATGTGAGAAAATAAGGGACAATATTTGTTGTTCCACTTGAAATGGCATTAGCTTGATATATTTTGTCCAACAACAATAAATAAATTTAAAAAAAAGATGAAACAAAAATAGTAAATTCTTAAACTCCACTTGTCAACTAAAAATCTTCAACAATTCTTTCTTTCATTTGCCATAATCACTTCAATCTAGCTTTGTCCTTGTATCAAACACACTTTCCTTTGTTTAGTAAGTTGTTTTTCCTTTAAAAAAAGTACCCTTTTAAGAGTTTGTGATGCAATTATAGGAGGCAGGATGTGATGTGATGTGATGGGAGTACAATAATCTTCACATCCAACCAAACCAATGTATGGTACTATATACCCACTCCTACAAATAAGCCTATCTGTTGGCAGCTTAACGAGCTTAATGAAACTCACAGCTTAGTCGATCAGCTATACATGATTATTTGGTAGTAGTTTAATGATACATAAAGTGGCTTATTCACCAAGCATCTAGGAGGGAGCTTAAGTTTTTTTTTTTTCAAATCTGCCCTCCTAAATACAAAACAAGTAACTTCTATCAATAAAGAAACTCCCTCAAACAAAAAAAAATCTCGATATATAAAGACAGATTAATCCACACAAACAACTTTATCCATAAACGACTTAATGAAAACGAACCAAACAAGCCTAGATTACTTGATGCCTTTGCATGGGGCTGCTGCCTTGAGTTGATGAACATAAACCCTCTTCCAGGTGATATTATTAAAATAATTGTTATTTTATTAAATATGAAAAGCAAAACCTCCTAATCCAAATCCCAACAATGTTACTGCTGTTATATTGTAGTAAAACACAAGCATTCAGGGGAGTTTCTTTATACCTCCCAACTAAAAACCATCTTTCTTTCTTTCATCTTTCTTACTTGTGCACGGTGTACACACCGCCTCTCTTTATCAACTTCCACAGCGCTGCTTTCGCTTCTTCCACTGTTTTAATCCCATCCCATTCTTCAAATACCAACCTCTGAATGTTAAACTGCAAAAACACCCAGAGGTTTAGGCCATACAACAAATAAAGATACATATATATATATAGATAGATCGAGTTTCTTATACGTTTCCTTCTACCTGTGCACCTTGACGCACACGAATATCAGTCCCCTTGCTGTCTATTGATATCAGAGAAGCATCATCCACCTCACTCTCCAAAGAAAGTAGCTCTTTTAAGGGTTTGGAAAATATAGCATTCAACTCCTGTGCCATGAATTTATATAATTTCTTGTGATATAAAAGGTAATGATTACATTAAATATAAAACTGGAGACGATTCAAACCCTCACCTTGAGGTTCTGCTCACCGCCATTAACAGCAATCTCATCAGGTTGAAGACCTTCATATTCCTTGACATTAACCCAAGCAACAGTGCCAAAACCTCCAATAAAATATATATCACTGCTTCCAAGAAATATACCAATGTCAATTCCTTGCTTTTGATAATCTCTCAACAAGCATCATTATTTATAGATCATATTGCAATAACAAATAAGGTTCTTGACTTATAAAACATGTAATAAGAATGTTAGCCCACAGAGAGTATACTATTATAAGGGGTCAAACCTTTTGTCCTTGATTCAACATAATTGGAATCAGCCATAATACATAATGTTTAAACTAACAAAATAGTTGATAACATGAGCAGGTCAAAGTTATAGCACAACGTGGAATAGAGATGTCTCCATATACATACATATAATATATATATATATATTATATTTATAAGGGGGGTATCCTAACTCATGTTGCATCATGTTTGCCCAAAATGTTGTATGTAATATGGATAAGAGAGTTTGTGAGGCATGAAAATTGCAATTCAATATCTCAAAACTGAATACAGGATACAACTATATATATTAGAGTTATCAACTAACTGCGACCTTCCAACTAACTACGAAATATATTAAACTAAAACACCCTCATTCATTTAGTCTTGCCCGTGTTAGTATGTTCTGGTTTTATTGTTGGAAAAAATTGGGGAGGTTTATTGCTGGAAAAACAGATGTAATTTGGGTTTACAGATCAAGGATGATATTTCTCTTTTAATCATTGTTTCTTTCGTGGACTGTGTGGTCTTCGGACACAAAAGAGACAATCCTCCATTTTTGAGGGTTTTCCCATGCTAAAATTGTGGCTTCAATCTCTTTTGTGTTGTTGGTTTGCACTGATTCCTTGTAATTAGATTCATAGGCATACATGCATACGTGTATATATATGTGTGTGTGTGTGTGTGTGTAGAGTACATGCAAGGCTTTGAATGCAATAAGGATCTACTTCAGTTCAGAAAACGCACAAGAGCTGCAATGTTTATCGCATATCCTCAAGCAACAAAAAAGTAAGTTTGCAAGCAGGCAACGTTGAAGTTTCAGAAATGGTACTCACCATCCTTTGAAACAAAAAAACCTAAAAGCAAATCACTGTAATAAGCTTATACATAGAAAACAAACCTTATATTCTGCATCCTAAAGTAATAGAAGTTCCCCCACTGCTGTGAAGGTCCCTGTTGGTGCTTTGCTATATACTGCTTATGTGCCCATTCCTGCAACAAAACCAACAATGCCACCAACAGTATTGAATATTTACCACATACAAACAAATTTATAATATCGACATGCAAATCAATTATAATGATTGGCTAGATGATTGTATTATCAAGAGTCTATATACATTGATAACAACAAACCATATCCCTGGCCACACCCTTAGGATAAATAAAATGTTTAATGTTTGACGATGAACCACCTGCTGATCTTCCGGAAGAGGGTAAACATTACCAAAAATTGTAACTCTTGCATTCGATAAGCCGCTCCATCCAGGTATCTGAAAAGAGAACCACCAGTAAGAGGTATATTTGCAGAAGGCACCATCTTAAAGTTTATTCGTGTGTGCAACAAAATATACTAACCTGAACGACTAATGTACACCTTGGATCAGCTAATAGATTTCTTGTGTGTATACCCAAGTGTGAAAAAGAAAATATTGGATCTGGAAGTCAAATAAGAAAAGAGATGTCAGAATTAGAGTTTGGAATATTTCAACTCAATCAAATTCAAAAGATCTTGTCAACTGTTATTTTTATTTTGGTTCTTAAAATATAGAGGAACGGTGATACTACCACGGTCGGATTTTTTTCATCTTTCAAAACTGATTGTCTAGAAAGACAGATGATTACTTGTACAAAAATTTCATGGTGGAAAAAGGTGTAACAGAAAGTAATGAATATTAATCATCTAATCATGGTCAATGAATTGGAAACTTACGTCCCATTGCATCTGGTGCAAAATCTACCAGTGAACCAAATGGGTAACCTTTGCTTCGTTGGTGCATCCGGGACATTGAGGTAGACAGGTGAGCAAACCTAGCCTTAAGTTAGAATAGCGAAAAAGATTATAACTTTAAGGTCAATCATATGACTAAAAGCATGATAATAAGTCAAAAAAAAAACAATGCTTATGAGTATCTGTTTACCTGTTCCATTAGATTGCGGACAGCCAAAGCTGGTCTAGGTAAGTCATGAACAGAGGTTGCACTTTGCACCCCCCCAGATATTGGGGTTCTGAAAAGACCAGCCTTGGTGCCTCCCCCAGTTCCAACTCCAGGTGTGTCTGAAGGAGATGTTACAACATCTGATTTCTTATCTGGGCCCTTCATAATATGAAAGATTTCATCAAAACATTGATGTGTCCATTAATAAGCTACATCATATTGTGTTTATCCATCGTTTAAAATAAGCAAACCAAAAAAACTCGGTATGTCCCACCCCTAGGTGGGGTCGGACTCGGATGTATGCAGATAGAGCAATTGTTTCATAAAGATCTTGACTTGTGCAAAGTGTGCGAAAAGAAATAATATAGCTTGCTCAAAAAGATGCGGAAATAAAAAGAATAAGAACTTGAAAATAAGAAAGGGCCATAAATAATAGCTTAATTCATACGGCTGAAAAGGACATGAGTCTCTTTTCATGAACTAGGCCATCAACTATCGCTTCTTAAAACGAATATCAAACATTCAAACCAATAACACGCTAATCGAAGGACCGATGAAATCATGAAAATTCCAAAATATTTTTCTGCCAACCTTCTGGAAAGAGACTCAAACAGAACGGGTGATGCAAATAGTAGAACTTAAGGTCTAAACTTGTGTTGCGTCGAGATTCTTTACAACAAACGATTTATACTTTCTGACCAATTTTTTTGATCCCTAAATTTTGTTCCTTTAAAGCTAATTACTCGTAATTATAATCTTCCAAACTCAAACTACTTTAATGCTTCGTAATTTTGATATTTAGAAGTCAAATTACACATTCATAGTATATAAAACCACTATCAATCGAACCTTTACACCAGTAAAGTAAGTAAACCAAGTTTAATAAAACGAGGCGTGACATGCGAAAATCAGTGGAAGCTTTTTAACAGATACCAAATTGACACAACTAAATAGCAAAACCAGATGATGTAAGTAACAAATTATACCGAAGAAGTAGAAGATGATGGTTGTTGAGGAGCAAAATCAAGGGCATTATGAAGATGTAGTTGTTGATCATCTTCAGCGTCACCTGAAACTTCACGGGCAACGGCGGCGAGAAGCTTAGTTTTAGGAAGAGATGATAAGTTAATTCTGAAGGATGAAGCAGGCTTATGTGATGATTCTTGAAAAGCAGGAAGGAATAGAGAGGTTGAAGAAAGAGCTTCCATGGAAGTGGTGAGCAGGGGCTTTCAGAGAAAATGGTGAATGAAAGAAAATTGAAAAAGAAAAAGGTTTAGAAAGTGGAGTGGGGGTTATAAACAATGATGTTTCCCATGGGGCTTTGGACTGGACCTCACCAAAGGCCCAATGGGCCTAAACTATTTTAAAACACAAATTAAAGGAGAATATATTAGATTTTTAATTAAGAATGAGAATAGATACCATATTAAAAGTAGGAATGCGGCATGAAAATGAAGACAATTTTGTTAAAGATTTTATATGTCTTTATTAAATAATATAATAACCAATTTTTTTAATCTTTTAGCGAAAGCTTGAATAGGTGTGCATATTTATTCCAAAGATAAAACATATTTTCTTTATTATATATGTTTGTATAGTTTGATGTGATAATTATTGCCTAACAAAACGGATTATATTATTGTTTTTTATGGTAAATTAACATGTTTGATAGTTTGAAATAATTAAAGAAAATAACAGGATATACCATATGATTTTTGAATCATGTTATTAAATTAAATGAGAGAATTTAAAATGTCATACTAAAAAATACTTAATTTTTATAATAAAAATGTTAATTATTATAACCAAATATTACTTATCAAACGATGCAGTAAAAAGCAAATGTGATTTGAAAAACAATACCCAATGTGGATGTTTTTTAAATTAATTGATGATTTTAAATAATAATTATTAAAATAAAACATGGTCAAGGTCAACAGTTAAAAGTTTATTTAGTTAATATTTATTCAAAAATAATAATTGATGATTAAGTTAAATCATTTATTAAAATTTTATTATTTATGAAGTAAATGAAATGCAACCTTAGTCTTTATGTAACATACAAAGCTTTTTTTAAAATTGATATATTGATTTTTTATAATTAAATCTATTGAATAATAATTAAAAAAATGATAACAGTATCCAAAATAACTAATATCATATTATATGACTAGTATTGATTCAAAATAACTTATATTTTTAATTTAATAATCTATCATTACATTATGTCAATCTTAGTTTATATATCATTATAATCGATTATTACATTACGTCAATAGTTTTTCAATCTTGTTGAGTTATTATGTGCAAAGGTACAAATCTTGTCATGCCTTGCACTTTCAATCAAGGCTTGGAGTCCAACCATGGGTATCACAATTTGATGGTTCAAATCTTATGTTGGTTCGTTTTTTCATTTACCAAACATCAGTTCATCATGACATAATCAGATTTGATTACCTATTCTTCTATCAACAACCTCATCATTACCATCATTCACTCCATCAATACCTAGATGTGTCAATTGGGTCGTGTTCGGGTTGGCGGGCCAGGGAGGGTCAACCCGCACACGACCCATTTAGCTAATCGTATTGAGATATGCAGCTCTAGCCCGCACACGCTCAGGTTGGTGGGTCGTAAATGGATTGGCGGTTTGCAAACAGGTTGGCGGGTCATAAATGGTTTGGTGGGTCACCTAATAATACAACCAAATTCAAACATCAAAATTTAAACAAAAAGTCCAAACACAAGTTTCAAACAAAAAAAAATCCAAATACATGCAAATTCATCTAATAATACAACCAAATTCAAACAAATTCATTTTGACTATTTGAGACTTTTAAGTAAAATACGAACAAAAAATATATTTTTTTTTAAATATTTTTTGGCGGGTTGGCGGGTCAACCCATGATCCATTTGGGCCAACCCGAACGCAACCCGTTTATCTGGCGGGCTGGCGGGTCATAAACTTCAACCCTAACCTGTTTATTTTCGTGTCGTGTCGAGAATTGCTACCCCTACCAATACCATTGGCACACCCTCAGGGTTGGCCCTAGAAAGTGGATTTCTTTGCCTCAACCATTTCTTTGCGAAGAAACCTCTATTCGGGGTGTTTAGATAGACAAAGCAACAACGAGCAAGACAAAGAGACAAAAGAATAATAAAGGGGGAAAACGACATAAGGGATTCGTTGATGACCCCTAGAATTTTTATTTGGTGATAAATTTATTTCCTTGTGTGAAAAGAAAAGGTCAAATAAATAAAACGACACACCTTCTATATGTTTGAATCCACGTGTTGTTAAAGTCTTTGAAACCATGGAGGTTTATAACTTTATACCAATGATGGTCGCTCGAGGTTAATTATCGTCCACAACCTGACAAAATAAGTTGGTCCGGATACCTTGGACTTGTTTTAAAAAAAAAGAACTCATAAGCCTCTTATATTTTATTTGTTAAGAAGCATAACCATTCAGACTGTTTGTTTTTCCCAATTTTTCAGAGGTATTTATGTTTTACCATTCTCTTATATGGTATGAAGTAAACAAACATCTTATTTGCTTCTTATTGTTACCTGAACCCTTAACAACGACGTTTCTCAATCAATTAACCTTAATCGATCCTCACTTAGGGGTGTGCAAGACCCGCCCATATCTGAAATACCCGATCCGACCCGAAGTTCGCCCCAAACCCGAAAATTGATACTCGATAAAACCCGAACCCCGAACCCGACTCTAAAACATGGATAAGTAGGATCGGGTAGGGTTTCACGATTTCAATTTCCAAATCAATATTCATCCTTTCTTAGTTTCTTTCCATTCCAAACCCTAACCTCTCGAATCCCACCCGTCGGCCGTCACATCCCCGATCCCCCCCTCCCCCGGCCGCCCGCCGCCCACCCGTCATAGACCCGTAGGCACTCATCAGTCGTCACTTGACACCTCCGATTCACATCCATCGAACATCGGCACCTTAGGTTCACGCCCGCCATCGTAGCCCATCGAAGATCGAACACTCGAAAACCGTCGGCGCTGTTGTGAGTTACCGAACTACGGTATCTTCTGTTTTTCTTAAATTCTTAATGGATTTTTACCATTTGTGACTGTATCCTTAACTCTTAAGCTTTATACAAACTCTCTTTTTTGGTCATTGTTAAATTTGGTAGTAGATTCTTTTCATCTTTTGTGTATTGATTCACATTAGCAGTTTCGTTTCTATATTGATGATTTGATTCACATTGGCAAATTTGGTCACTGTTAATAATTTTGGTCACTGTTAAAATTTTGGCTACTTTTATTCCATTAATGTTACTGTTAATTCACTTAATTGGTCTTGGCACTTTGGCTCCTGTTAATGGCTTAATGCTACTGTTAAATTAGGTCACTGTTAAATTGTTGCTACTGTTATTCTGTTAATGCTACTGTTAATTCACTTAATTGGGTTTTGGCACTTTGACTACTATTAATGACTTAATGCTACTATTAAATTCGGGTTTGGCACTTTTGCTAGTGTTAAGTGTTAATGCTAATGTTAAATTCACTTAGTTGGGTTTGCCATACTCTCATTTAGTCATTTCAACTTTCAAGTTTATTTGATTTAACATACTTTATGTTTTTTTTTGTCTATTACCTATTTTGGTGGAACAGGAAAAAGTTTTTTTTTTGTCTCACTCTATCCCAGTTCATGTCCCTGTCCCATGTCGCAACAAACGTGGGACAGTGAATTCTTGTCATGTCCGATGTTGCACCAAACGTGGGTCAGTGAGTTATGTATCGTCCTGTCCTGTTCTGTTCCATGTACCAAACACACTCTTAGGGTTCAATACTCAATTGATGTATTTTTATGATTTAAATGTGTTAAATATTGTCAATGACATATTTTCATTTAAATTAATGTTAATTATATAATTTAGATGTAAAATACACAATAATGATGAATAAATATCAAGGTTCAAAATGATGTAAGGTGTGACGTGGCGGCGAGATCAAGCCTCAAGTCTTAGGGAGCTACGCCGAGGTCGTAACGTTTTCAAGTCGCGACTTATGGCGGCAAATCTTTATACCATATAAATTATTATCCATGTAAACATATATTTTCTACTATTACCTAATGAGTCAATGATATTAAGTGATTTAAATTAGATTATACATCATAAACTAACAAATAAGACATTAAAAAGAGTAAAAGAATATTGCGTTGTAAAAACAGTGCATTAGGTCATGACGTGCCATAAACATAACGTGATGTGAATCACAAGTTTTAAGCCACGGCGTGCTATAGTAACTGTTACGACAAGTTTTTTTGAACACTCACAAATATGTAAAATTATACAAGTTTATCTATAAATTAACACAATAATTTTTTGATTGGTAAAATAAATAATCTAAACAAATTCTAATATTTATCAGCTTTAAAAGGACAAACAGTTGTATTGATTAAAAATAAAATAAAATTTCAGACTAAAAAAAGCAAGAACCTCTTAGAGGAAAATAAAATAAAATAAAATAAAATAAAATAAAACATGGCATGACGTTGGGTTGATAAAACCGTAAAGAAGAGGGAGGGTAGAAGCGGTGGATTGCGATGGTTAACCTGCGCTGACTGCACTGGTGGGTGGAGTAGAGTATAATTAGCCGACGGCGGTTGGTGGCTTCAATTCAAGTGTCGATGGATGCTTCCTTTTCAAATAAGCGCCAATTGGACCATTCCACCGTTGACCTTACACCCACTTCTTCTTCTTCTACCAAGCGCCGCCATCTTCAATCATCCCCTGCCACTCCTCATCACTCTAACAACCGCACCCCTCTCAAACTCTCCGCCGGAGAAACCCTATTCCGTCTCCTTTGTCCCGCCACTAAGACCGGCGGTCTCATCGGTAAGGGCGGTGCCATCATCCGCCACGTTCGTGAAGAGACCGGTGCTAAAATTCGAATTGATGACTCTGCCCATGGCTCTGAAGAGCGTGTCATCTTCATAGTAGCAGCTGATTCTTCTACCTCTAAGAACAAGGATACTAACAGCAATGACGATTCTAATAGTGAAGAATCAGGGAATTCCAATTCTGAAGAATCTCCTGCTCAGAAGGCATTGATTAAGGTATTTGAGAGGATATTGAAGGTCGATGAAGAACGAAGTAAATTGTCAAAGGAGGAGACTGATAATAATGGTGAAGACAACCCTGCAGAAGGCAGTGGTGGGATACCGCAAGGACCAGTGGTGTGTAGATTGTTGGCTGCCAGCAATCAGATTGGATGTGTGCTTGGAAGAGGAGGAAAGATTATTGAAAAGATTAGGCAGGAGACAGGGGCCCAAGTTAGGGTTTTGCCCAAGGATCAACTTCCAGAATGTGCATCCCCTGGGGATGAATTGATTCAGGTAATGCCATATTTTATTAGTTATGGATTGGTGGTTCTTTTGGCATAACCGGATTGATGTTTTATGGTGCTCTGTTAGGACTTAGGTATATGGTGGAGGTTGGACCTTCTCCATTTAGGAGCAGGGTAATGTGTATGGTGGAGGTTGGACCTTCTCCATTTAGGAGCAGGGTAATGTGTCATGTATGATCTCATATGGGTCTGCCTGCCATGGGAGTTTGAATTCAACAGTTTAAACTGTTAAATTTCTTTCAACGATTTAATGTTTCTTTTTCGTTTTTCCCTGCTTGTTAGGTTTGGGTAAGACAGTAAGGGGCTGTTTGGTTGGTTTTCCATTAAGTCCTTATAAAGCCGTCTATGTGGATTACTCTGTCTGTATAGACCGGGAAGGTTGAAGTTTGGAAGAGTTTTTTCATAGATGGAAGGAGCTTGGTTTTTAATTGGGAGGGACAGCTTTGAAAAAACTTGGGTTTCTGCATAAAGCCCCCCATTATAAGCTTACTAGATAAGCCACTTTCTATATCATTTAGCTCATTAAGCTGCTATCAAACAGGTACATGTCCTAACAGGTACATGCTTGCTTTAGCAAATGTTGTTTCGCGATACCAATATCACAACTAATTAAAGTGAAACTCATAATGATAGATATAGACAACAACTTTAAACAAGTCTCATATTCTGAATAAGTAGGGATAGACGAAAATAACTAGAAATAATAGAAATTACCAACAGATTGACCTCTTAGGGTTATAGGATATGGATAGCAACATGCACAACTATTTGAAGTTGACTCCTTTAACTATTCCGCCCATTCAAATCAAACATCTCCTGGAAAAACTACCACTTGCACAAGCCTCTTCTTCTAACCGCATTGAAAGGTCTGTATTGGAGATGGATAAAGTTAAACCATCTCTCTCTGTTGATGCTTTTTTTGTACGTATGAAAAGGGAGTTGATATTAAATTTTTGCTTCTTTATATACCCCCACCCAAGTGCTTAGTCATCAGACTATTTTCTTCCTTTTGCTCATTAAGGTGGCTTCTTGAGTATGATTTATGTATGTGACTAATTAGATAGCTTACTCGCTCTGTTACTTTCTTAATAAATATCGCATTCTTTATAATGTAATGCGTCACTATCCCTTTCTGGTAATTATTTTGATGTATTATGATTTCTGTGGAATACAAAAATGTATTTTTAACCTCTTTTTTGATCCAAATGATAGCACATTTAACTTCTGAATGCATCTCCTATTGTGAACTTTTGTTAGTTACCCGTTTGATCACAAATGGCGAACGGAAGAATGAAAAGTTTGATACTTCTGAGATTGTCAATTTATTTATGACATCCAACTAAGCCAAGCGATACTTCCTTTTATTTCTTGTTGTAAAATTACATCACGATACAGTCTCGCTCTAGGAAAGATGTTATAAGTGTTTATTGTATCTTCCACATCCCTTTCAATAGTGCCGGAGTTTGACTTCATATCACTCTTTTTAAGTTATTGGTAAAAGTTGTTTGTTATGGTCTAAATCTTTTGTTTATGAGTTCATCTTGCTGTTTGAGCTAATTTTGTGGCACAGACTGTTGATTGGTATTAAATATGTTCTGCTATGGCTTATGACTTTTGTCTTGGAGCAAATATTCTTTATGGAAGGTTTTGGCAACCCTTTTCCCCCCTTTTATAGAGCTACTTAGACATGGAAAAATCCAAAAAGGTTTGATGTGTAAATATTATTTACGCAGAAGATATAAGTAACTGGGTGAGAGTGAAAGGTTTTGTTAGGATCAATAGCAGGCTCAGTCAAATGGCATGGGTTGGGGTAAATTTCAGTTGAGAACAGTGAGAAGAACATTAGTTTCTTTTGATATCAGAAACCAGGACACGTGACTAAGTTTTTCCTTAGTCAAGCTTCTCAAGAACGAAGAAAGAAAGAATAGTTCATATAATTGTGCATTCTATTTATGATAGAAAACCATCATAGTATTTAATTACCCATTCTGGTAACATCTGCCGTATCATCTTATATTTAACAAGTAAATATTTTTATACTTGCCTTGTTTCTGTACTAGGTTTAAAAAATAAAAATGACTGGTGAAACCTTAAAGATACCCATTTGAGATAAATAACAATGGTATCTACTTAAAGTTTTTTTTTTTGAGAGATTAGGAGGCATTTAGTACAGTTCTTGAATGAAGCTTGGGATATTTGCACTGGACTTGTGTTTATAGACATGGTAAAAGAAACCCTTCCCTGTAAGTTAAGAATAATTTAAAAGTGAGTTGAAGAAGTTTATGACCATCCTAGTGGGTATTGAAGTAATTTCGGTAGTTGTAATTGTTTTCTTGGGAGCAAACATGGATTTACATGAAGCTTTTCACAAAGTAACCTATACAGGACTAAGGGTTTGTTTTTTAGCTGCTTAATGAGACTCACGGCTTATTTGGTCTTGTTTAGTAGTGGCTTAATAATGTAGAAAGTAGCTTATTCAGTAAGTTTCTAGAGCGGAGCTTTATGCAGAAAACCAAGTTTTTTTTGCAAACATTCCTCTCCCAATTAAAAAACACGGTCCTTCCATATATGAAAAACCCTCCCAAATAAAAACCTTCCCACTCTATACAGACAAATTAAACCACAGACAGCTTTATCCTTACAGGACTTGATGGAAAGCCAACCAAACAGCCCCAAAACCTAGAAAGTATTTCTGTTTCTGATGATCCCACAGCTGCCCATTCATTTCTTTCTGTAGTCATATATTTAATTATTTATATGTTGCTTATATGCAGATGGCTGGAAAGTTTTTAGCTGTAAGGAAAGCTTTGATATCTGTATCAAGTTGTCTACAGGATAACCCAAGAGCAGATGCAGCAGCCAACTCTAGCAGTAACAGGCCTATGGGGATGGTGCCTCATGGATATGGTATACGTTTTTCTTAACAAGGTTATAAATTTGGCTTTTTTAAGATATATATACTCATCTTATGGTTATTATCTGGTTCAGGTGCCGAAGGTGTTGGGAACCACCACAGGATGGCCATGGAAGAGGAAGTTATGTTCAGATTGTTGTGTCAAGTTGACAAAGTTGGTAGCTTGATTGGTAAAGGGGGTTCCATCAGAAGAGCACTGCAAACAGAGACTGGCGCAACTATAAAAATTGCTGATTCAGCACCTGAATCAGACGAGAGGCTGGTTGTAATATCCGCACGAGAGGCATGTGAGCTTGCAACCTCAGTAATAAAAAAATTCATAGTACATATACACCACAGTGATTTATCCTAGTTTTAATTAATTTGTTCCATTTTTTATGCAGACTTTAGAGCAAAGGCATTCTCCTGCACAGGATGCTGTTATTCGTGTCCATGGTAGAATTGCTGAGATTGGATTTGAACCTGGTTCAGCCGTTGTTGCTCGGCTTCTGGTACACTCACGGCAGATTGGCTGTTTATGGGGTAAAGGTGGCATGATAATTTCTGAGATGAGAAGGGTCACTGGTGCTAGCATACACATATTTCCTAAAGAACAGGTTTCAAAGTATGGCATGCCAAATGATGAAGTTGTGCAGGTAGGTCTTAGGTGCTGTTTGGTTGGTTTTCCATTAAGTCCTGTATGGATAAAGATGACTGTGTGGATTAATCTGTCTGTGTGGATTAAAAAAAACTTGGCTTTCTGCATAAAGCTCCCCCTTAGAAGCTTACTGAATAAGTCACTTTCTATATCGTTAAGCCACTACCCAAGAGTCATGTATAACTGAATAAGCTTCGAGTCTCATTAAGCTGCTAACAAACAGACCCTAAATCTTATAATATGCTGCCTATAAGCTCTTTATATGTTTATAGTTTATATTTGGGGCATTTTGTATTGTAGTTTCATCCTGAAGTCCACTTTTTGAAGTCTTGATTTTTTTGTAGGTAATTGGCAACTTGCCATCGGTGCAAGATGCTTTATTTCAAATCACAGGCAGACTTCGTGAAACCATGTTTCCTATGAAATATTTTTCAAATGTGAATGGCCCACCTTATATCGCCCCTTATCCAGAAATGCCGCCCCCTTCATTCAGACCTAGGCATGATCCTGCTTCTTCACCAGGTTATCCTGATCGTGTTGCTGGTCCTTTTGACCCTCCACCTCCATTTTTTCATGGTGTAGATCATCCTCGTCCAACTTATTTTGATCGAAATCCGTATCCTTATGGCAATGAACGAGCAGGATATGGTCATAGGCAACCGCCACCTGGGAGGTGGACTTCTCAGGTTGGTAATTATAATTTTGCAGCAAGTTTTCGTTGTTAAATAGAAGGATGTTTTGTAGATACCATAATCTCTTCTATTTGGTCTCCAGTCAGGTAGCAACAGGTATTCAGACGAAGTTGGTGAGTTGGAAGGAGGGTTGCCCAAACTTAATGATTCAGCTGGAAGGTTTTAGTCTCTCGAAAAAACTCGTAATAAATCGGTTTTAGTTTAAAGACAAATATTTATTGTTAGCATTTGGTGTATCAGGAATGAAACGGGAAGCATTAGGGTTGAGATTGTTATACCTGAGAGTTTGTTAGGGTGTGTATCTGGAGAGAACAACATCAACTTGGGTTATATAGAAGAGGTATGTATGCATTCTTTATATATATATATATATATAGATATATAGATTATTGTTTGAAATTATATGTGAAATGATTTTATGGTGTTTTTGATTCCAGATATCAGGTGCAAAGGTGGGTGGGGTGATGGAAGGAGGTAAGCTGGTATTATCAGGTACATCAGATAAAACTCATACTGCACAGTGCCTGCTTCATGGCTTCATCCTTTGTGACCACTTCATGGCCTCTTGATCCTTTTGCAAACTTTGTTTTCTGAGTAGAATATATATATATATATATATATACAGAAAATGGGTTGTGTTTATTTTTGTTCTTAGTTCTTTCTTGCCAAATTATATGTGAAGAGTTTTTTTTTGTTGTATTTTTCAAAGGGAAATTTCAGGTTTTATGCTTACTAGTTACAATATACTTTAGCATCAAATGTCAAAAATATGTTCCAATGTTGTATTTTTCCAAAAAATATATTCTTTATTTTTATTTTCCGTCTAAAATATTCCTCACTGTGTATTTTATTTTTATGTTTTCTCCCTTCACATTCTCTCTATTTTTCATCTCTCAGCAATAGATTTGATATTTTTCTTGAAGAAAAATACAATAATGGGTGTTGAATATAATAATAACAATCAGAAAACCATCTTGATTAGAATTAGGATGTTACCTCTTGAAATTTATTATGGAGTAGTTGCAAATAGATTGTGAAATGGTTATGAACATGAGTTCTAAATTTAACGTCAGCTAAATCTTGAAAAAATAAGCGATATGAATAAAAATGATTACCACAGGTTTGCGACACTTCATAAGTTGATTCACAGATGATGTGTATGTGTTTCACAACGATTTTGTAACTGGTTTTTGAAATGTTTAAGATGTATATGCAGGTGAACCATATAAACTTAAACAAGTATTCTGGAGAAAGATAACGAAAACATTAAGATGTATCATTGTTTCGGAAAAAAATGATAATTGTAACTTGGAATTTTTTTTGGGACAAGACAGAGAATGTACTCGCTCACAAGAATTCGGATTTACTCTTTTGACCCTACTATATGGCGATATTCAACGATCTTAGGTTCTAAATAAGTGTACATTTTACACATCCTAACACACGTAACTTAGACTATCAACCATATATTCTCTTGAAAATCCATTTATATAAAATAACATGATGATTTCTCTAAAAATCACCAACATATATACACATTTTGTACCGTATAAAAGACCTTTTGTTATCGTTTCATAATTGACTGTAACTTTTTTCCGTAATATTTTCATGACATCTTTTATAGAATCTCGTTACTCGAGGCCGAGGAAATATTGTGGTGTTCATTTTGTTTTTTAACCACCTTTAAGTGCTTCGTTGACTTGTACTATATGCATGAATAGTTGTACCAAGGGGTTATAATAAGGAATTCAATTTTATATTTGGTAATAAAGAATATTGTTAACATCTAATGCTCCAGAAAATAATCCTATGTGGCGACCTAAATTTGCAGTGTAACTAGACAAAGAATTTGTGAGAACAAGAGTAAAAAAAGTGAGAAATATAAAAAAAGATTTGAAGCTTCCATCATTTTTAATTCTTATTACAATCCATGAACTATGCTTTAGAATGGAACTCATCAAGTATATTTTATCAGTGTTGATCTAATAGTTCTCTTCAATTAAGATTGATCCAAAGATGAACACCCTCATTTGTATCAGAATCATGTCACATCATATGCTTAGAATATAAAAAATAAGTCTTGATATTGATGTGTATCAATAAAGAATTAGTAGGTACGGTATATTTAACAATACAACGGACGAGGGAGTTTCAAGCGATAACAAAACCAAATAAAAAAAATACAAAAATATTTATGTAAAATTTCATATAATTTTACATTAACCTTTAAAAAGAAAACAAATCCAGTGTTTCACTAAGATTTCGAATAGATCCAATTAAGAATTCTCAGATGTACTAGTCCAACAATTCGCCAATCTACCATCAGATGGTAGAACAAAAATATTCTGATAAAAACGTTCCTCAGTAATATCATCATGCTAAGCAATAGCTAGGATTTCCAGAAGAAGGCCCCAAATGGTGAAAGAATCATCGTATGCCCCGGAAGATAGATTGTTACGAACCATACTTGGCAACTCAAAATTTCCTTGCCAAGCTACATGAAAGAGATTTCCGGGAGCTGGCCATGCCCGAAGTCGTTACCTTAACCGCAAGGAGGGGATGCCGAAGGCAGGGCTTTTTATCGCATCAACAAAAAAAATTCTTGATAAAAAGCCATTATTCTTTTCTATTTGTTTGTGATTTTATATGTATGTATATATATAGGTAATAAATTAAAGTTTTTTTCCTTCTAGTAATTAATTTTGCCAAAGTCAGTGGTCAGTCAATGAATTCATTCAATTGGTGTTGGTGATCTCCGTCTTAAATAATCCATCGTCGTCTTCGTCTCCTTCTCCGTCTCCATCTCCATCTCCTCTTCCCGTTTCTTGGAGGAAACCAGATCCCAACATCTTGCGAAACGGGAGAGATCTATTTTATTCTATCTTCAATTCTTTTTATATATAGGGTTCTTTTCTGTTTCTGTTGTATCATATCAATCTATCTATACTACTACTACTAGTAGTAAATATACTTACATACATACATACTTACATACACTTGTTACAAGATTCAAACCAAAATGGCAAGGACCAGATCCTCATCTTCTTCGATCCGATGGAGATTCCTCAATCCAGCTTATTACTTGAAGCGCCCAAAACGTCTTGCTCTACTTTTTATGGCCTTTGTCTTCATCTCTTTCTTTTTCTGGGATCGTCAAACTCTCGTCCGTGAACATGAGGTAATCGTCTATATATGTATATCTACTTCTGACCATTTCCAATTCCATTACACTATAGTCTTAGCAACGCCTAACTGTCGATTCTTAGATAGCGCTAGAAACACGCAATGATGATCCCAGATTGGAGGAAACTCTAAAATTTCCTACTTTTCTTTCCATTGGAGGAATATTGAACTAGAAGCAGGATTATTTAAGGCCACGTGGATCTATTCTGGTCTAGGTGGAAGGAGATCCACCCTAATTTCCGGAAGTTATTGTGTTGCTTCAAGTCTTTTTTTCAGTTTCTCTGATATGTTTAATACAAATTTTAAGTTCTAAACATCAAATAGAAGTGCAATTCTCTCTTTTGATCGACTATTGCAGGAAGCGTCAAGTCAATCATTACCACAGTTAATAATTGGCAGCTATGACTTAGGGGCTGTTTGGTTGGTTTTCTATTAAGTCCTGTGTGGATAAAGCTGTCTGTATAGATTGAGATGGTTTTTGTTTGGCAGGGTTTTTTCATAGATGGAAAGAGCCTTTTTTTTTAACTGAGAGGGATAGGTTTGGAAAAATCTTTGCTTTTTGCATAAAGCTCTCCCCTAGAAACTTACTGAATAAGTCATTTTCTATATCATTAAGCCACTACCGAGCAGTCATGTATAGCTGACCGAATAAGCTGTGAGTCCCATTAAGCTCGTTAAGCTACTAATAAACAACCCTTAGTGGTATGATTAAGGTCTTACAGATTTGTAGAGCTCACAATGAAAGAGCATGTAATAGTGATACTTAATTACTGCTAAGCGCTAACAGTTGGTGGCAGGAGCAAAATGTGGGCTTACATGGTTTATTTCAACCATGAACGATCTCTGTGCAAGATTTCAGGCTGACAAAGTTCAGCTGATCCTTAGCTTTAGAACCATCAATAGCAGATATGATGGGCTTCTCTCGTCTTCTTTTCCTCTATCTCCTTAGACTCGCTTCTCGTTTATTTCCCAAATATTTTTTGTTGTTGTTGTTGGATAATTAATGTTCCAATAAAGTTATCATGTTAAAAATAAAAGAGTAATGGTAGTTGCGAGTTTAACTGCTTATCTCCCATTGGCTGATATTTATTTAAATGATCATTAAGATGTGCTATCACTAGTTAGGATACTACAGGATAGAAGTGTTTGGATTAGGAACTCTCTTGTTCCCTTGCATGATTCAGTTGGTAGACTCATCACATTTATTATGCATAATATCCCAAGTACATGTTGAAAATTAAGACTTAGAGACCTAAAAATGGAAGAGTTAAAAAATGCATTTTACTTGCTTTATTTCTTATTTTAACAAAACTTCTATTGATTAACAGGAAGAGCTCTCAAAGTTGAAAGAAGAAATGGGTCGTTTGCAAAATGAGGTACCACAGTTTTTGATTTTATATCAAGATCCAAACAACTTACAAATTACCTGTAACAGACACTTTTGAAACTTCTCTTGGGTTCCATTTTTTTCTATGCCCAAATATAAATTGATGATTGATAGTCTGTTCTCGCAGCCCAATAAATGTTTCCTATATATATATATATATATTCTTTCAGTGTTCCTTAAGCATTAGTTGAATAAAAATTTATTGCCTCTTTGCAGCTAGGAGAGTTAAGGCATGACGGTGGTGTTCCAGTTAAAAAGATGAATACTACAACCAGAAGAACTGATGTAACTAAGATGGATGGTCTTGCCACTGATCCCATTGAAGATCAGCGAAGAGAAAAAGTAAAAGATGCTATGATTCATGCATGGACCTCATATGAAAAATATGCTTGGGGCCATGACGAGCTTCAGGTATATCGTTGTTTTCTTACAGATAGTATCATTATATAATGGGTCACAATCAAAGAATCATTATATTATGCTGATTTCTTTTAATCTTTTTTTTGTTAGCCACAATCAAAGAATGGCGTTGATAGCTTTGGTGGTCTTGGTGCAACCCTAATTGACTCTCTAGATACCTTATATATAATGGGTCTGGATGAGCAGTTTCAAAGGGCTAGAGAGTATGGTCCATTATCTCATATAATTAACTTCTTATACCCCATATATATAATTTTATATTAACAAGCTGTGCCTGGCAGGTGGGTTGCAAACTCTTTGGATTTCAATAAGAATTATGATGCCAGCGTGTTTGAAACGACCATAAGGTTGCTTTGTAAGGTTTAATATGTTCTTTTTTCTAGTAAATACTACATGAGCTCAGGAAGTTTGTGTTCAGCAACTATTATAGTACTTATCGCATAATGAGACAACTAATTATGTTGAACCATTTACCATCTTTTTTCAACAGAGTTGTGGGTGGGCTTCTTAGTGCATATGATCTATCTGGAGACAAGGTCTTTCTTGAAAAGGCAAAAGACATAGCTGATAGGTTGCTGCCTGCATGGAATACTCCTTCTGGTATCCCTTACAATATTATCAACTTGGCTCATGGTAATGCCCATAATCCTGGTTGGACTGGGGTAAGTTCTAAACTTCATCGACAAGCATTTCTATCCTAATAATTCCCAGAAAATACTAGGACTTCTTAATATATCATATTCATATATTCTCTTTCGTTTCCTCAGGGTGATAGTATCTTGGCAGATTCTGGGACAGAACAACTGGAGTTTATTGCACTAACCCAAAGGACTGGAGACCCAAAGTATCAACAAAAGGTATTATCACATTCATATATATATATATATATATGTGTGTGTGTGTGTGGATATAGTAAGAGGATATCGTTGCCTGCTTGTCTCTTCAACAAATCTAACTTAATGTTGTTGCCAACTAGAAAGATTTTGAAACTTTTTAGTTTGGGTATCTGACATTCTCTTTATATCTTTGTTCAACCCTGCTAGTTTGGAATAACAGCTTTCTTGAGTTAAATTGCACGCAAACCTTTTAATCATCCATGGGGATTTAAATTAGGTCCTCTTTGGAGTTGATATCATTTTACAAAGTTTCATATCATAAATTGATGTTTCAGGTAGAAAATGTAATTCTAGAGCTAAAGAAGAATTTTCCTGCTGATGGGTTGCTCCCCATTTATATAAACCCCCACAGAGGAACAACATCGCATTCTACCATTACTTTTGGCGCCATGGGGGACAGGTACTAATTGTCCCTTAAAAGCTGCTTTTCCAAAATTCACAATGTTGGATTAACTTATTTTTTCCTACTGTACTCAAGGAAATCTTTATATTGTCAATGGTTTGATGTCAATTGAAATGTAATTTTGGATGCAGTTTCTACGAGTATTTACTTAAAGTTTGGATACAAGGAAACAAAACTGCAGAGGTGAAACATTATCGGTGAGAGATTCTAGTATCAAAATGTTGTAGGTTTTTTGGGTGATTAAAAATGATTTGAGCTACAGCTTTTATCTTCAAGTTTTGGATTTTTATGAGAAGCACATCCTCCATAGAAACTTGTATGAGAAAGATTTAACAGAATATTTTATAACAGAGAAATGTGGGAGACATCAATGAAAGGTCTATTGAGCTTGGTCCGCAAAACTGCGCCATCATCTTTTACATATATTTCTGAGAAGATAGGAAATTCTTTGATCGACAAGGTAATGTCAAGATACCATTTTTATTATTATTTAAAAGCACTAAAAAAATTATTTGTAAGGAAATCTAGAGATTTTACTTTCTTCTGATGCGTTCAGATGGATGAGTTAGCATGCTTTGCACCAGGAATGATAGCGTTAGGGTCATCTGGTTATGGTCCTGCTGACTCCACAAAATTCTTAAATTTGGCCGAAGAGGTATGCTACTGGCTATCAACTCAAGACTTGTAATGTAACTTCTTAAGAGGCTACGTTACACCTAAAATATTATATATATATATATATATATATTCCGGGACAGGCGGCTAATACTAATCTAATAAGTGAAGTAGTCGTCGTCTGACCAATCGGCTCGGACACCAGACCGTCCGTGCCCGCCCATTTTGATATATATTCCATCCGTCCGATATAAAAGCAGCAATTTCCTTTGAGGGGCAACTTATATGAGGGCGTATTCTCTTAAGAGCACTTTGGCCTCCATTTTTGACCAACTTGTGGCTTTTAAATGTAGCTTGCTTGGACATGCTATAACTTTTATCAGTCCACACCAACAAAATTGGCAGGAGAAAATTATTTCTTTCATTCAGGGCAGGTTAGTTATCTGATTAATGTAATTGGTTAAATTTTGGGAGATTTCTTGTTTTCTTGCATGGTAATGTTACCAAAATATTCCAGGACATGACTGTGGGTACATCATGGAACATATTGAGGCCAGAGACGGTTGAATCGCTCTTTTACCTCTGGCGTTTGACTGGTAATAAGACGTATCAAGAATGGGGGTGGAACATATTTCAAGCATTTGAAAAGAACTCGCGTGTGGAGGCAGGATATGTTGGACTGAAGGATGTAAGTATTCTGTTCATAATTTTAAAAGTGCTAGCTTCTTTTACTTTGTACACCAAAGACTGGAAAGTGGCTCTTATTTTACATGTTAGGGCCTGTTTGTTAATAGCTTAATGAGCTTAATGGGACTCACAACTTATTCGGTCAGCTATATATAACTGTTTGGTAGTGACCTAATGATATAGAAAGTGGCTTATCCAGTAAGCTTTTAAAATGGAGCTTTATGCAGAAAACCAAGTTTTCTCAAACATGCTCCTTCCATCTATGAAAAAACCTTTCCAATCTATACAACCACATTAATTCACGCAGACAACTTTATCCATACAGGACTTAATGGAAGGAAAACCAACCAAACAGCCCCTTAGTATTAATATCTTTTTGACCATAGATCTGTAACTGGTTCCATGTTGCTTGAATTGTGTGTCTTATCCTCGTGCCTTTCTGGTTAACGTAATTTGTTTGTTTGCTTGCAGGTTAACACAGGCGTGAAAGACAATATGATGCAGAGCTTTTTTCTTGCAGAAACACTGAAATATTTGTATCTTCTATTCTCGCCTCCATCTGTTATATCGTTGGATGAATGGGTGTTCAACACAGAAGCTCATCCTCTAAAAATCGTCTCTCGTGGAGGAAGCTCTAAACCTAATACTCGATTACGTGGTAGAAGAGAAGGGCATTTTGGGGAAGATTAGGTGCCTTTTTTTGTTGTGGAAAGTGTGTCAGCAGCACACAGCCAAGAGTAAACTAAACTTGGGGAAGGATGGAATGGATGATTGGTTGAATAAACTAAACTTGGATTTTGGGGAGGATGATTGTACTTGTTATTTTATAGTTGATGATAATGTTGTAGTTAGTTCCTTTTTGTCTAATTGTATCATTTATACTATATACTATACTATACTATACTAGCAAATGAAGAGAATGATTATGATCTATTATTTTAAGTAATACTCTAGAATAGAAGCATTCTTCATTTTCATTTCTTATCTTGGATTGGCTATGTTTCCCTTTTTTTACTTGTTTATTTATTTGCAACATAACCCTTTTTGAAAAAGGAAAAAAAAAGATCCCATCTCCATATCTATGCCATAAATTCATACACACCAAAACCTTTGATGATTTTTAAAGAATTGATGACATAATTTCAGTTGGGTTTTAATGCCATTAAAACCAAGATTTTTTAAAACCTTTTGAAGATATATATATATATATATATAAAGCAAACATTTGATAAGTAACTAGCAAAACTTGAAATCAAGTTTGAAGTTGTTAGACTTGACAGATGAAACCGACAAAGAAAAGAAGAAGCCTTTTCTCCTTTGTTGAAAAATAACTGAAAACCCTAGCAAGAAAGAAAGAAATCAATTGAGCTGATAAGTAAGAATGCTGTTATGTTGTTAAGCTTACTGTCTACAATAATACATACATTGATTGATTGATTCAGACGCCCCTCATGCCAATCTATCATCGTTCTTTCCTCTATCGTCGCCATCTCTCCCCTCTCCTCACTCGAATTCTCGATCCTCCACCTCCTCAACGGAATCAACCACTCCTATGTCATCATCATCATCGTTATCACCATCATCATTCCATTCCACACCCACACCCACACCCACATTCACGCTTTCTAATTTCTCCATTTTCATTTTCTTCTTCCATCATTTCATCTTCTCCCATTTCTTATCACGCCAATTACTGCTATTTTAGTCACCGGAGTAAGTTCAATTCTACCTTCTTAAACACTAAATCCTTCAACTTTTTTGTTTTTAAATTTTGTCGCGCTTTTGCAGGTTTTATCACTAGACCTAAGAAAATTAACAGGATAGAGGTTGATGATCATAGGTATCTGTAACCCTCCTTTCACCTATTATTATTTAATTAGTTATTGTTTTGTTTCCTATCATTCATTTGTTGCTTTTCTCTTCTTTTTTGCATTGTTGAAAATTTTCCTGCTAGCCAGCGAGCCGTGACCACAGCCCTATGGTGCAACTTTCTTGTATTTTCACTCAAGTTTGGGGTCTGGCTTTTCACCTCAAGCCATGTTATGCTGGCTGAAGTTGTGCATTCAGTTGCAGATTTTGCAAATCAGGTGCAAATACTCATTACTGTTGATATTCTTGATTTCTCTTCCATGTCTTTGCTATAAACATAAAGGTATTAAGTTATTAACAAATGTTTGATGTTTGTAGGCACTTCTTTTATATGGTTTACGCAGTTCCAAGCGTGCTCCAGATGCTCTTCATCCGTGAGTATTTCATTTCTCATTCATATTTCCTCATCATGTTAAAAAGTTTACAAATCTTGTCATCTTTGGAGACATTTACATGTTTCATGAGTGCAAATTTTTTCCTGTCTTGAATATGTAGAAACCTGATCATAATCTCATTGCTAGTTATGATACCCATTTTCTGTTCGTTGTAAATAGTTATATCTGTAGTGTGTAGTTTCATATATGTGCTAATACATTCTCCCTTTATAGTGGAATATTGGGTACGTTTGGTTTGATTTTATTTTTTCTTTGTATTATAGGTACGGTTATTCCAAAGAAAGATTTGTATGGTCTTTAATATCTGCTGTTGGAATCTTTTGTCTTGGTTCTGGTGCAACAATCGTAAATGGGGTTCAAAATTTGTGGACTTCACAGGTAATTTCATATTGATTGGTTTTTTTTAAATTATTCTTAGTTCATTTAAGAAAAATGTGCACTATTTGTCTCTCATCTGACATGCAATTGAAACTTGTTAATACATGTAAACTTTTCAGCCCCCTGGAAATATAATGTATGCGGCTTTGGTGATTGGTGGCTCGTTCATTATTGAAGGTGATAGATACTATTCATAGACTTTTGACTACTCGATCGATGCAAAAATTGGAATGAATTTCTTAGCATTTATAGTCTTAGAGGCTAGAAGGAGGTTTCAGGGGAAGCCCCCCCCCCACCCCCCAATTTTTTTTTGAAAAAACTGAGGAACACCTTGATAACCAGTAACTGAAGTTGTTTCTTGGTTTTTATGCATGTGTGCGTGTTATACACATGTGCATACTGGACAAATTGCTTATAAATTACTTGTATGACATGTGCATACAAGTAATAGTTACCAGGGTGTTACTCAGTTTTTCATTTTTTTTGTGCTTTTCTCTTGAACCTGACCCTATAGTCCTAAAGAAACAAAGCTTTTGTTGTAGGTGCTTCTCTTGCTGTGGCTATCCACGCTGTCAGAAAAGGCGCAGCTGCAGAAGGCATGAAACTGAGAGATTATGTATGGCGTGGACATGATCCGACATCTGTTGCAGTCATGACAGAGGTCTAAAGCTTCTTGCTTTCAGCATTATCTATCTAGCCATTTATAATGATAATGAAACATGTTGAAAACAAAATAAATCATCTGCTAACTTCTTGGAGTACTATTCTAACCACCACAACATCAAGACATATACCAAGTAATTGTCTTCTGGGATGCCTCTGAATGTGCAGGATGGTGCTGCGGTTACTGGCCTTCTCATTGCTGCTGGCTCACTAGTTGCTGTAAATTTGACAGGGAATCCTATCTATGATCCCATTGGTTCAATCATTGTCGGAAACCTTCTCGGTGTGGTATGTAATTGCAATGATCTCTTGCCCAAATCAAGATAGGCTTTCCAGCAAGTTTATTTTGCATCTCATTTTTGAAGAAAGATGCTATGTTAATTAATTTATAGGTTTGCTAGAGCTTTATCGAGAGTAAAAGAAGCCCTTTTTTTAATATATAATCATCTTAATAGTATGGAATATAAAGATTATAGAAAGTGAATTCTGTTAACTTTCTATAGCAATATTTTACTGCACCAAACCAAACCCAACGTACCTAGTATTTTACTACACATTCTCATTATATCATTTTTATGGAGTTTTCACCATTTTAGATAAGTTTGTTGATTACAAGACCTGACTTATGACACTTGCCTTTTTGAATTAATAGATTATTTTAGTCATGTGTCTCTTTTTCTTCCTGTCATATAATTTCTTTGTTTTCTTCATGTGATATGGAGGAGCATAAATACAAGCTCTTATTTGTGAACACGCTTGAGTCTTTTTTATTTCATTTTTGTTGCAGGTGGCTATATTTCTCATCCAAAGAAATCGCCATGCACTGATTGGTAGAGCTATTGATGATCATGATATGAAAAGGGTTCTTGAATTTTTGAAGAATGACCCGGTAAATATTGCACTAAATTGACTCTTTAACTCAAGGACCGAATTGTGACTAGGTTACACTTATCTACTTTTCTCTTGCAGGTTGTAGATTCTGTATATGATTGCAAAAGCGAGGTGATTGGGCCTGGTTTCTTTAGATTTAAAGCCGAAATAGGTGATGATTCTTGATCTTTTGCTTTCTCCTATTTTTCTTCAGATTTAAAGCAGAAATAGGTGATCTAAATTCAGTGATTTACAAACTACAAGCTACAGATATGACCAAATATTAATTTCCCAACTAACAAGTTGTGGGTTCCTGACCCATTGCATGGATCACCACATTGTGTATCAGTTGACTCTCAAGTCTGCCATTTTCTTGAAGATTTAGATGTGTAAAGTACATGCATGATTTTCATAGCTACTTCATATTTATTGCTGCAATTTCTCTTGTAAATTTTGAGGCTTTATGCTGCAGATTTCAATGGGACGATATTGGTGCAGAACTATCTTAGTAGGACAGGACCTGAAGAATGGGCTAAGAAGGTAAGAGGCTTTAAGGGCTGTTTGGTTGGTTTTCCATTAAGTCCTGTATGGATAAAGCTGTCTGTATAGATTGGGAAGGTTTTTGTTTGGGAGGAGTTTTTCATAGATGGAAGTAGCGTGTTTTTTTAATTGGGAGAGACAGGTTTGGAAAAAACTTGGAATAAAGCCCCCCCCCCCAAAATAAAAAAAAGCTTACTGAATAAGCCATTTTCTATATCATTAACCTGGTACCAAACAGTCATGTATAGCTGACCGAATAAGCTGCGAGTCCCATTAAGCCTGTTAAGCTGCTAACAAACAGACCCTTATTCCTGCATATAAGTATGAACAAAAATTTACAAGTGTGAGTTTGTGTTTCCAGTTTCAGGATGCTGCAAAGGAGAAGGATGATACTGAAATGCTGAAGGTCATGTCATCCTATGGTATGTAGTTATAGACTTACAGTTATATTATGTGCGTCAATTAAGTCACCGAATAAGAAAATTTGATTGATTCTGAATGATTATAGGTGAAGAGGTGGTTACGGCTCTAGGGAGTGAAGTTGATAGGCTTGAGAAGGAAATACAAGAAATCGTTCCTGGCATCCGGCATGTTGATATCGAGGCCCATAATCCCATTATCCCACCACCATGAATGATAGATGAATTGCATTTTTGTGACTGCAAGAAATTTTATTACGGTTATTATCATGTTCATTTTTGTGTAGATGATAGATGGATTTTGATCTTTGTGATACCATGGAGGAATAAGAAACAAGAAAAGATTTTGAAAAGAATAGTTGATTCCATTCCATGATAATTTGTTCATTTGCTAATTGCCATCAAGAGATTCTCATTTCCCTTGGTTTATTTTTACTAAATTTTGATAAAAGAAACAAATTCAGATACCCGTTTTGGTTCTGTTTCAGTTTTTGATTCTTTGGTTTCGAGCAATACAAGTGTTTGCTAGAGTTACAAAATTTGAAAGCTAACATAATCTCTTTTTATAAATATATTGAAACTCAAAATCTCTAACAAAAAACTAAAACAACAAGTCTTAAAACATTTATTATTTCATATGGATAGCGGTTTTAGCAGAAACACGAATACGCCATGTGGTTCTTCTTTGATACGTAGCGCGAAACGTAATTCCCGACAGAAGCAGAGGCATCGGGAGGAATATTTGCAGGAACGAGTATCTTAGTCTTCCCTGAACCTATTCTTTTACCAGCAACATTTGCATAAAATAACCCCGAGATTGCTGGTACAAAAACGTCACTCTGTGAACATATGTAGAAATCTATCACCTTCTCGTACTCTGAAGAATCCGATCCCAGAAATTTTGGCTTCTTTTCCATCGGCATAATCCCTTCCTGAAAACCATTCAAAAAAAGAAAAAAAAAGTGATTCTTATGAACTAAAAAACAATCGAAATGAGTAATTTATTACCTTGGTCAGGTTCAGGGGAAAATGCCAAAAAAAACTGAAGAAACACCCTGGGAGCCCTCCATCTGGACAGTATGCACAAATACATATCAGTAATGCACTAATGCATATACATGCACCATTGCATAGAAAAAAAAACATCTTCAATCGCATGTATGCATTTGTGCATACCGTCTGAATGGAGGGCTTCCAGGGTGTTCTTCAATTTTCTTTTTTTTTAGTGTTTTCCCCTAAACCTCCCTCTTTATTACCTTTGTGTAAGTTTTGGGGAAGAGGTCTTTCATGGAATCAAGGCTACTATCCCACCGCGATTGTGTCAAATATATGGCGCTGTTTTTGTCAAATGCAAGTTTCTTTAAAAATACTGCAATCTCTTGTGGATCGAAACATTTTTTTGAACCATCACCATTCTCTTGGCAACCTTTATTATCTAACATATCGAGCCTTAAGTCGACTGCTACAAACTGACCATCGGACTTCCGGCTCAGGGTTTTTAGCCGCTCCACCATCGAGTCAACAACTTCTTGAACTTCTGGTTGTAGCTCAAGACTTCCGAACATGGCTAAGCATCCGACTGAATTTCTCTCTTTTTCTTCTTCGCTTTTGCCCTTTTTCATGTTGACAGAAGGGAAGTAAGTGGCTAGCCTTACATTTCCTTTGCTTCTAAAAACTGGTTCGATATTTTCTGAAATGTAGTCTTCTGTCACTCGGTTAGGAATCCTTAAAACAGCAAGATTTTTTGAGGTTATCTCAGAAGGCTGAGTTTTTACTACTTTCACCACTCCATCCAGGCTACTTACAAACTTCTCAATGTCGTAAATATCTCCAAAGTTCCTGGAAGATAAGCCAAACGGGTGTTAATCATCTGTAGTTTGATTTTGAAATATAAGTGCATATGCAATAACATGATGTAGTTTACTTGTTGTAAATGTTGGAAGTGTTATTGCATGTTATCTATGTTACTTCTTTAAAAGATTAGCAATTGATGAACTGAATATTTGAAGTACACAATGTAAAAAAGCCATCAAGCCCTTATAGCACCTTTATCCACATATGAGATACAGGTTCAAGGGAAAACAACAAAAAAATGAAAAAACTGAGGAACACTCTGGTAACCATTCATCTAGACGGTATGCACATGTGCATACAATTAATTTGTAAGCAATTTGTCCTGTATGCACATGTGCATAAAAACCAAGAAACGTCTTCAATTACTTGTATGCACATGTGCATACTGTCCAACAGAATATGTGTTCTTCAGTTTTTTTTTTTTTTTTTTTTTGGGGGCTCCCCTGTACCTCCCTCATCAAAGATAAACCTGTAACTGTTGTTGTTGACAAATGGCACCTTCTAGAGCCAAAAGAACAAACAAGAACCAAAGGGCAAAACCAGAAAGAATTCATGTATGCAAATGCGAAAAAGATGATAAAACATTTGGAATCTACAAGCAAAATGGACATTATATATATATATAAACAACCATCCACTATATGCGAAAAAGATGATATATTTGAGTCTACAACCCACAAGTGAGCACTGACCTTCGATCCCCAGGTTGGCTTCCCCTAATGTCTGGAATCACGAGTGTCGCCCTTAGGTATCTTGCCACTACTACAGCATCAGCAACCTGAGGTTTACAATCACCATGGTTAAGATTTGATGAAACATAAAGAAAGACAAAAGATTGCAATACATGATTTTGACATAAGTAACAGAATGGAATGTGTTGGTTCTTTTGTTTCTATTCTTTTCCCTTTCGTCCTCTCTCTGTGCAGACTTCATTAAGGAGCTGTTAGTTGGTTTTCCATTAAGTCCTGGTCTGTATGGATCCAGAAGATTTTTCTCTTTGGATGGTTTTTTCATAGAGGGAAGGAGTGTATTTTTCTAATTGGGAGGGGCATGTTTGAAAAAAAAAACTTGGCTTTTTGCATAAAGCTCCCCTTTTGAAACTTACTAAATAAGTCACTTTCTATATCATTAAGCCATTACCAAACAGTCATGTATAGCTGACCGAATAAGCTGCGAGTCCCATTAAGCTCATTAAGCTGCTATAACAAACACGCTCTAACTCAATTTTGTGAGAAGCAACACAATTTGTTTGTAAGGAAAGCCCACCAAACCAAGGTAAGAGACAAGGTAATTACAACAGAAGTAGAATTAAAGGTCTGAATTTTTATCAAATACCTGGGAGACATGGTATTCGGGTCCATTGGTTAATGAGAAAGTGACAAAGCCTTTAGATTCTTCTACCTCTTCTATAAGATTTCAAAGAAAATGACATTAGAAATAGACATCAATGAAGATGTTTAGATTAGTTTTAGTATGTAACACTGACTGACCCAAATCTGGTTTAGACCAACAAGGCTTAATAGCAGTAGCTTCCTCCTTCCAAGAATCATCATCAGCTGAATCAAATGCGAGGCTTTTGTCTGAATCCTCCACACTTTGGGTGGATCCAGCATGATTGACCTATATTCAAAGGGTAATTAATTAGTAATTTGTATCTGAATTCTGATGGTAAAATAAAATGAGGGTTTGAAATCGGACGGAATAATATAACTAAAACAGGATGAATTCCAATTATGATTGGAGATCCATAAAAGAAAAAATGAAAGATTTGCAGAGTGAAGAAGAAGAAGAAGAAGAAGCATACATGATGAGAAATAGGAGCATCAAAGTGTTCACGCTTAATCATGTTGCCAAGCATTAGAAACATGGTGACTGTAAGCACCCCTGCAACTATCTGCCTCGGATCTATTATTCCCATTTTTCTTCAGATCCACCTACTTATAACTATATCTATATCTATTGTATCTATCTACCTATCTATCTATCTATCTATCAATCTGTATGTATATATATATAGAAGTGCTGGTTTCTTTTGTATTAAAGATGAATCAAGAACCCTCCCTGGTGTATCTATCTATGTATTTCTCTTCAATTGAAAGAGAAGAAAGAAAAAGGCAGGATTTTTAGGTGAGAAATGAGAACGAGGAGGAGGATTGAGGGAAATGCAGTGTGTGTGTGTGTGTGTGTTCTTGGTTACATGTAATGGAGGAGGAGGAGACAAAGGTGGATGAATGAAAAAGATGGGAGGAGTTGAGTTCACATGGGTAAAGGATACATACATATATTATATTATATATGTAGTGAACCCCCAATCTACCAAACTTTGTGATCTTCACATTTCCAATGTTTTATGATGATTTTGGGTAATAAATAAGAGAGATATATATATATTTGCAATTATGACCGATATTTAATAGGTCCTTTGTTTTTTCGTTAATAGTTTAATTGGACTTATATGATTGTTAACAAGCTTAATCCATCAAAATTATTGTTTGATAGTGGCTTAATGGTATAAAATGGTTTTTTCAGTAACCTTTTGAGCAATAGTTTTATATAGGAAGTCAAATTTTCTTTTCTTTTTTCAGATTCATGCCTCAAAATAAAAAATCACGCCCCTTTCATATATGTAAAGTTCTCTCAAACAAAAATCTTCTCACTATATACATATAGATCAATCTACACAAACAATTTTATCGATGGAAAACCAACCAAACAACCTCTTATTTTACTATGCATATGACTTGATCGTTGAACCATACATGGGTTTTTGTTTATGACTTAATCATTAAGATGATTGCTTATACTATAACAATATGAGGGGAGGTTAATTCATTAAGCCAAGATTTTTCCATATATCCTTGCGCTCTTTGCCTTTCTTCCTCCCTCAAAATATCCACAACCTCATCCCTCCTCCATTATTAATGTGTTTCACTAGACTGGCTTATTCCCAATATCCATGTAGTTTTAATATCCCCATTTGCCTATTGCTCAAAATTTAAACCTTAATATTTTTATATATTTTTGCTATTTATAATTTAGGTTGCATCATCCATGTCATTATTGATTTAAGTTTAAATCCTTGTATTCTTAATCTCTATTATCAATTTAACAATTTAGTCTACTTCATATATATATTTTAATTTATATAATGTTTAACCAAAGAAAAGAAAAAAAAAGAAAATGATGTAGGGTTGTGTTTGGGGGTGTGTTGTGAGTTGGAGGGGGTATTTTGTTATTATTGTGCCACCGACACTCCCAATCCCCCCTTCTTCTTTTTTCATATTCACATGATCTACAATAGTACTATTTGAATGAATAAAAATAAACAAAACATTATTTTTTATATATTTATTTATTTAAGTTTTCTAATATCAATTCTAATAGTCCTCATAAACAATTATAATATACGACTAAAGAATTCAAATATGTAAGAGGTGGGTGTGATTGATGAAATCAAGGGAACGAAACCTAACTCTTATTATTTATTTAATTTATTAATCATGGTGTGCAATGCAACTTAAACTTATCTCTATAATCGTATAAACCCTTTTTTAAGTTAACAATATTCTATTAACTTTGCAGACATTTTAATAAATAACAATCAAATAAAGTATTTTCAACAATTTTCTTTAAAATGGAGATAATAAAAATTCTAGAGGCTTTGGATATGTTTATTTGTTATAACACATAATTTAAAATAGAAAAAATAAAGATTTTGGGTATGTTTTTGTTTTAATAATTTCTTCAAAATAGAAAAAGTAAGAGAAATAGTGTAAGAACATCTTTAACATATCTTTCAAAATTTAGATTTTGAGGATTTTTACTTCAAGAGATTCCTAAAATCTTCTTCAAAATGGAAAAAGTAAAAGAAGTAGAGTGAAAATCTCCAAATTTGGAGATCTCCCCAAAATCATCGTTATAAAAAAAATTATTTTCCTACCAACGAGGATCTTTGAAATAATATGTATAAATGAGAGAATGATATTTTATGAAGTTGTTGAATATTTTAATAATAACATTGATATTGTAATATCTAAAATGGAGAAATTATTGAAGATGAACATAAATTTTCTTTAGAGATTCACTTTGACTCTCGATTTTTTAGAATCTGTTGGAGATTAAAACTTTCCAAAGTTGAAGAACACCAAAAAATGATTACTATGAGGAAGAACTATTGTTTAATATACATCCATCAATAAAAAATTTGAAAATAAATATTTATATAAAAAAATAATATTTTATTAGATTAAAGAAATTTTTAATAATATAATCAATGTTATAATCTTAAAAATCAAAAAGAAGAATCTGTCAAAATTAAATATATTATTATTTTAAATTTTAATTTTCTATTTTAGAATTTTTTTGAAGAGGATGCTTACAAGAGAATTATTTATATACATATGATGAGATTAGCAATTTTAGTTTGCACATATATGGTTAGATTCACTATTTTTTGCATCAATATTTTCTTCAATACTATGTAATTAGTATTTAGTACCATATATTCAAAATATGATTTGTTTTTATAATACAGATTCCAATCACCAACAATTTTAGCAATTTAAAAATAAAAAGAAACTTATTTAATTGGTCATATTCTTTAATCAAAGCAAATACTAGAAAACATGTTCAACACTTTTGACTAGCAATAGCAGTTGCAGCAGTTATGGAACTAAACTATGCCGCAAATCACTCCTACTCCTTCCCTTTAAATATAATATAATATATTTCTTCTAATAAATTAAAAAAAAACATATATATTGACCAAAAATAAACAAAGTTTCTTTTTAATCTCTTGTTACATACAATACACATTTTTTAAACCAAAATTAAGCCCTCACCAACTTTGATCTAAATGGGCATAATCTTTGACCATCAATATTTCACTACATAGCTTTTTAGGCACTTGTTTAAGGTCTTCTCCTTCTTGCCATAATTGTCCCACCACAACACCGGGCCCTAAATTCCGTACATATATCACAACCTGGTCGTTGAACGGCCATGGATGTTTCCCTGCAACATAAAACATATACCTTTGCTTAGGATTCTATAACCGACTCCTTCAGACCGTTTATCTGGACGGTATGCACATGTGTATACACGTAAGTTGTAAGCAATTTGTCCATATCAAGCTCATGTGCATATATACACTGTATGAATGGTTACAAGGGTGTTCCTTAGTTTTTCATTTTTTTTGGGGTTTCCCCATAACCTCTCTCTCTCTGTCTATATATATGTGTGTGTGTGTATGCATATATATGTGTGTGTGTGTGTGTGTGTGTGTGTATACCCGGGGGGGGGGGGGTTCTTTTGAGAACCATAAAATTGTGATAACCTTGAGAACTAGTGCATCATGTGATATTTCATATGATTTCTTTTTTCCATCTAAGACTAGGATTGAGAATATCTATTAACATATATTTGTTTCACATGTCTTCGGCTCACAATGTGAACCTTTTTGGAGTGTTTGTGAAACAAAAAGTACATGTAAAAAAGTTTCATATTGTGAACTGAGTACATATGATACAGATATATGTTAATCAAGATATTAAAATTTAAATGTTATAATTAGATGGAAAAAATCATGTTAAACAAAACATTAAGGCAGAAGTTCTCACGGATCTCACAAATTTTGGAATTCTCAAATGATTAAGACCCTATATATATATATATATATATATATGAATTACAAAATATAACCTGGATTTGGAAATCCTTGAGGGTATTCTTGGATATCCAAAAGCCCGCTTCCAAATTCGTATGCCACATCACAAGGCTGTTCTGTTGCCATCACTTCGTTCACCTCTCTCACTGTGAAGTACAATGGAGCAAATGAGCGCGATAACCCACGCAGAACTGATGCATCTGAGAAACAGGTACACCAATAAATAATTGATTAGCATATCATAGTCAAGAAAACACAACAGCTGGTAGCCACATCTTACTAAAATAAACACTTTCTAATTCTAAAGGCTCAACAACATTTATCAATCTGAGAAATGGTTGTTTAACTACAAAGTATAAAGATACAAATGAGTTACGATTAGTAAATTACCAATAACTCTTCCAAAAGTTTGGCCATCCTCACAGCGGAATAAAGCCTGATATATAACCATCCCACAATTCCCAATAAAATGTTAATAAGATATGTACATGAACAAAAACTGCAATAAGCCCTATAAAGAATGAATCAGATATGCAGCTACAAGTTTTTATTGGATAGATAACTAACCTTTTTGAAGTAATTAATCCAGGGTACAGCCAAAGGCCCTGTTTGAAAAAGCTCAATGGCATAAGAAATATGCAAGAGAAAAATAATAAAACCATTATATAGACCATAAGAAAAGCAAGCAATCACAGTATAAATATGATGAAGTCTTTTCAAGTTACCTCCATTTGTTTGGCAGTGCCAAAATTCAAGCAACTTTGCACCAGCTTCGCCAGCAAACAAGCTCGATGAATTTTGTTTTGCCAACTTTGGATTATCATATCTTGTGCCTGCTACCTCCCAAGCCCTCGATATGAGTCTGATCAGGTTCCAACCAAGTCAAAAAAAAGAAATAATGTAAAAGAATAAACAAATTAAACAATGCTGAAAAAGCTATAATTGAAACATATATCGCTAATAGAAAAACATTTGAATTCCAAGAAAAGATACTTGGGATCGAGCAAGGCCAGCAAACGATGTCTCCTTTCCTCTGGGATGTCATCAATCTTTTTCCTGATAATAAAGTATAAATATTTAGGTTTTTGGATAATATTGTAGTAATAAAAAGAAGCTGCTAATACTGTAATCACATAGACAACTTCAAAGCAGTTCAAACACATAGGAGTTATAGTTACTTGACATGCATCTCTAATACACTAGCGAAAAAAAAATAACAGTGCAATTGAACTCTTACCACATTCAGAGTCCTTTTGTTAGCAGCTTAATGGAACTCACAGCTTATTCGGTCAGCTATATATAACTGTTTGGTAGTGACCTAATGATATAGAAAGTGGCTTATTCAGTCGGCTTCTAAGATGGAGCATTATGCAGAAAGCCAAGTTTTTTCCGAACCTGTCAATCCCGATTAAAAAGCACGCTCATTCCATCTATGAAAAAAGTCTCCCAAACAAAAACCTTCTCAATCTATGCAGATGGATTAATCCACAGACAACTTTATCCATATAGGACTTAAGGGTCTGTCTGTTAGCAGCTTAATGAGAATCACAGCTTATTCGGTCAACTATACATGACTGTTTGGTAGTAGCTTAATGATATAGAAAGTGGCTTATTCGGTAAGCTTCATGGGGGAGCTTTATGCAGAAAATCAAGTTTTTTCCAAACTTGTCCCTCCGAATAAAAAAACAGCTCCTTCCAACTATGAAAAAACCTACCCAAGCAAAAACCTTCCCATCTATACAGACAGATACAGATATAGACAACTTTATCTATACAGAACTTAATAGAAAACCAACCAAACAGCCCTCAGAGTGCATGACAAATAAGTTAGCAGTGTTAAGTAAGAGTCTTTATTTGCCATATATCCAAGATTTTGGATTTCCATAAACTTCCAAGTGGAAAATGCCAATGCATTTCGGGAAGAAACTTTCTTCAAAACCTAAAAGTAAAAGAATTTCGAAGTCTAAATGCTTTTTCATGAGCTCAGATAGTCAGATTAGTTGATTCCATAGTATTAAATTACACCACATATGCATTACAGAAAGAACATGAAAACTGGCATACCCTGGCTGTGTTTCAAATATTGTTTTTATAAATAAAGATCATATTTGTTAGTATTTGCTAATGTTCTAATCATCTCTAGCTTTTGTGTGAAAAAATGTAGAATTTCATAGGTCCAATTAGTTAGGAAATTGAAAGGATTTCCTCAAGCTACAAATTAACAAGATAAATTAAAGAAACATAGGATAAAACTATGTAAAAGGGAAGAGATAGTAAAACCAGAGATAAGCGGCAGGGTTGTAAGAAGAAGGGTCTAAAGGAATGAGTTGTTTGGGTGGATCGAGAAACGAAACAATGTCCATCTCGTCGTAGTAAGATATTTGGCCATCAGGCAGAACCTGGTGAGGTTTATCATCCCATGGCGATACGTGAAGTGAATGGACAGCCCACCTCACACTCACAGTGCCGCCATTAATCAGAAAGCGTTTGTTGGAAAGTTTCAAGCTTGAAGCTTTTACATGAGGAGGGTGAAGGTATGGCGATGGCGATGGCGATGTAATTTGGGAGTGAAATTGGCGGGTTGGAGACGAAGAAGGGCAGTAGGACTTGATGTTGGTCACGCTCATTTTCACAATACTGATGATTTGAGCCTCGTAGACCCAATTTGTATGCATAATAGTACCCTAGTGAAAAGGGCTTTATACATTTTTTCTTATACCGACACAATAAGAAATTCAAGGAAGATCCTTTGTTAATTTTGTTTCTTTTAAATCAATCACTACATGTATAGGTGTATATTTCTTTCCTCTTTTTAGCATGATACGAGGGCACTCTTATGAGTTGTCGATACATAACTTTCTTTGTGGTGGTTTGTTGTTATTTTTACTGATAATTTCGTATTTGAATCATAACTACTTGGTTGAAGAGGTATGTAATGGGGATTTAGGATATGTATGGGTGTTCTATGATTTGTGTGAGGACCATGGTGGGTGAGACCGAATACCTCCCATGGTGATTGAGCTACATCATAGATAACACTAGACCATTCTTATATATTGTGATTTTGGATGAGATTTCCCCAAATGATTCCAAAGGAGTGTATCGTAGTTTGTGTTGTTTTCTAGGACATTGTGTCGGTGGAGCAATGGAATGGTGCAAATTGGAATATAAAAGGTCTATAGATAAGTCACTCTAAGACTGAATACTTATTGTGCAATTTCCAAGGTTTCTAAATGACGTGAGGCGTGACATGGAGGTGGTTTTTCAAGGCGTGCCTTAAGGCAACACACACATACACCCACCCACCCTTGTACCTGTTAGGGGCCATTTACCAAATGCTTACTTGGGTAAACGTTTACCAAGTCACATTACCTTACTAGATAAATATGACAAGGACCATAAATCTTACCCGGTAAGAACGGTAAGAACAAAAGCAAGGATCGAGAATCTTACTAGGTAAGTCGGGACGACGACTCTTACCGCGGTTAGTACTTACCGGATAAATTGTTGTATACAATACCATTTTGGTGGACTAAAATCTTACCTGGTAAGTAGGTGATAGTGTTGAATTTTGCCAGTAAGTACTTACCTGAGTAAATTTTGGTAAACAACCCCTTAGTGTTTTGAATAATACTTTTCGAACAAATTAAATTCATATGAAGTAATAAAACTAAATAGAAAGAAGAACTAAAACTAAAAAGAAAGAAGAACCATTGATACTAAATATATGGAGCTTATAGAAAATGATACAAATAGTGCAAAATCGGGATTAAATCTCTTGAATTTCTACTCACTACTTTTTTCAATTTTCAAAGAATTTGTGTTCGACTTCTCATGTACATGAATGTGAGTAAATATTTACATATTTAAGGTTTTAGTTTTTAAGTTTCGTTTTTATGTTTATTTAAGTCCTAGGTCTCATAAATAATTATCACTTATCGGCTCGAATTATATATTAACGTAGCCCCACAACTTACAAAATAAGGTGCCATAATGCATTACAGTGCAAGTCAAGCCTTAAAGTGGAGTCATGGGGGTTGATACAGTGACGAACCCAAAGCCTTGACGCCATATGCGCCATAACAAGTTATTTAGAACCATGATAATTTCATAGGGGAAAGTATCGACGAGGGGATGGAGGTCAACATTGGAAGAGTAAAGGAAGCACAAAGGTTGTGGCGTAGTGGTTGAGGCCTCTAGGATGTAGTGAAATATCTCATCTGCCCAAGTTCAATTCTAGGGTCATTGAGTTTAACATGGTTAATGTCTTACGATCGCACTTTACTAGGATTAGTCTAGGCAAAACATGTGACACTCTTCCAAAAAAAAAGGATACCCAAAAGGATAGGTTCAAGTATCTAGTATTGATGATTCAGAAGAGAGTAAGGTCGAGAAGGACATAATACATCGCATAAAGATACGATGGTTAAAGTGGAGGGTTGCCATATAGTGTTGTGTGACAAAAATATCTAGCTAAATTGAAGAGTAACTTTTATCAGGCAACTAAAAGATTGGCTACATTATTTGTATAAATCGGAATGTTGGACCATAAGGAAGATGAGGAGAGGATGTAAGAACTATAAATGAGGATGCTTAGATGGACTTGCGATTGGACCATGTTTGATAAAATACCGAATTGAGGTCTATCAAACGGTATTGGGAGTTAGTATATCACATATAAGTTAAGAGAGGGAATTGTGCTATTGTTTGTTCATGTTTGGAGGAGACAAATGACAGCTCTAGAAGGTAGAGAACGCGAGGGTCGAGGGAGTAAAGAGGATGGGTAGACTATGGAGGACTTGGGATGAATACTTACGATTTTAGATATTTTGACGAACATGAAAAAAGTAACGAGTAAGATCATACATATCATCTTAAGTAAATGATCATTCAAAAAAGAAAACGAAAAAGGAAAAGAGAAGGAAAATACAAATATAATGAAAATGAAAAGAAAAGAAAAGAAAAATAAACAAGTCGAGTCGCAATAATTAGAGAATATAGGCCTGGCAAACCAACTAACCCTCTTTCTTTGTCTCTCAGCTCAGGTGGATTACCCACCGGCGTTCACCAGCCTTCACCTTTGATCCACCACCATCACCATCATCATCATCCATTGCCAATTCCTTTTCTACAGATTCAGATCTAAGCTTTTCATTCCTTCGACAAATCACCTCCATCTAATCCCTGTGTTTGTTGGACCTACCTGATTTAAGCCCTAGATTCTCGTTCCTTCGATCTTATTTCTACCATGGCTTCCAAGTTATCATCTCGCTCAAGAGGAGGCGCCCCTGTAAAGCCCAACTCCAAAGAAACCGGCCCCAAGCTCGAGGAAAATCTTAACATCTTCAAGTCCGATAAATTCGACGCCGATGGCTTTGTCAATTCCAAATGTAATTCCTTGAATGAGAAGGTCCGTCTAATCCCCCTAAATGCTCTCTTACCAATTCTATTTTTAGGAATAATTCTTGAGGAATTATAGGTATAATTAAAAATCACATATGCGGTTTACAATTAACGTCGCCTGATTGTTTATATCAATTCATAATTGTAGTCTATATAACAATTCATTCATACTTCAAAGTTGCATTTGTGAATCTCCTTCGTTCTAGCTTTTGTTTTGCTATTAGCCTGATTAGTTGTGAGGATGGCTGCTTATGACCAAAGAGGACTCATCCACAGCTGGTCTGTTCAGATCATCATTATAGGATGAACGGTTCCATTATTCATTGATCCATTAAATGTGCTGATACTAGGTCCATATTTGTGCAAAAAGGTTTGTTAATCGTCAACCCCTGAGCTGGCCCTACGCATCGCCCCAAGAGCATCTCAAACCAAGAGCATCATTTGAGAGGCAATTCAGATACTAACTGGCGTGCAAGGTGGCTGCCTTAACAGCCCAGTGCACACTAGAAGTCCAATCCCAAAAGGGATTGCGACTCTCACAATGGGGCCGTCAAACTCGAACCGTGGCCTTTTTATACTTGAATCGACCACCTCTACTTCGAAGTAGTTTAATTTGTTACTTCATTAATATTAAATTAAAATTTGGTGAGCCCACGTTTGAATATATACAAGTATTCTCGGGCTTGTCGTGTCTGATTTGTCGGGATTGACTTCAGATAATTACTTTCTTAAACATGCTATATTTGTAATCTGCGTAAAAGTGAGGAATGTGATGTGATACCCTGAATGGTAATTATCAAATCAAGATTTTAAATATTTCCTCTTTTCATAAATTTTCATTAGTATTAATATTTAATAGTACTAGTTCTTTCGGATAAATTTTTAACAGTATTAGTTCTTTCGAATACATTTTTGTTGATATTAGAAGTCGAATTTTTATAACAAAATAAATCCTAAAATGCAGGCTCTACGGATATCGCTTGCCAATCATCATAAATATTTAAAATGTGAAATCCCAACACATTAGCTCCATGATAAGACTAAAAACTACCATCTCTACTAAATCTGAATGTAAATCACTTATGACGAATAGATATGCTTTACTTCCTCACGAGGAACATACACTTACGTCCCTAAAAGAGCATATCTCCTCGACTATTCCATTTCTTTGCTCTTTAAATCTTGACCAGGGAAAATTGGCTTAAGACCTGTTTGCTATAGTAACTTTTAGTAACTCAACCATCGAAGGGCCAAATGAGCATAAAACATTTCTATGAAAGATCATGAAGGGCAGATATGGTCTTCACTTACTTGTTTTCAACGTCTTTCCCAAAAGGGATCGAGCAAAAGCTTCAACTTGAAAGGTTTTCTCAAATAAAATGTCATTACCTTTAAGATGATAAAAGAGAAAGAGTTGATTGACTAATGAAGACTAAATGGCTTGAGAATCATGATCCATGCCCTGGGGTTGGCGCTATGACCAAAATGAAACAAGGAGGTTATCCCATATATATACCATGAAGGGTATTCTTGGAATATATATTCCAAAGGATGGAGTTAGCTTGAACTTGTTATTATAGTGATCAAGAACTTGAAATTATTGGCGACAATATGTAAATGTGCTGCTTTTGCATTTGTTGGAGCGTTTGTAAATTTGTGCGCTAATGTGCTTGATGTTCAAATATTAGATATATCAACATAAGATATGAATTTTGTTTGTATATTTATGTACTTTATATATTGTAATATCAATACATAGGCAAGTGTGTATATGTTCACGGACACCATTATGAAAGGTAGAAAAAAGGATGGTAGTGAGAGCATGATTCAGGTGCGTGGGTTCGGCAGTCCAAAAATATTAAGAGCTAGATGCAGCACTATATTAATGTCCATATGTATTTTTTAAAAATAAATAAGAGAAACAGCTTAACAAAGAACCATCATTACAGTATTTAATCCCATACCATAATAATCCTTCAAATCCCTTGTCGTTCAGACTCTCTAGGATGCCATATCCTACAAACACATAAACAGGACTATAAATATTAAGAGAACTGAACAAGAAACAAAAGGAAAACAAGTCATGCTACCTAAGTAGGTGAGGAGATGAGTGAGGACAGGAGTGGGGAGAAGTACACATGTAATGTTCAAACAATAATTAGTGGATGCTGGGATTGTAAATATTTTACGTTGGTTCCCACAAACTTACCTCCACGCATTATTTACGTTGTTTATCAGAAGTATATTATCTACTGCTCAATGCATCTTTCTATGTGTTGATAAATTGTTTTTAATATAACTGACATATACCTCATCCCTTACCAGGAGATAAGGCAATTATGCTCATATCTTTTGGATTTGAAGAAAGCTTCTGCAGAGGAAATGCGAAGGAGTGTCTATGCTAATTATACTGCATTCATACGGTGGGTCCTTTGTTCAAAATACATATATTTGGTTAAACTTTTCCCTACCCCCGGAAAGAAATGCTGATCACATCATAAATATAAAAAGATGAAATAGAGAAGCAACATTATCAGTCTGGAATCATTTGTACTTGTGTTATTTCTGCCACACATTATAATTTTGCATGTAAATTGATAGCTGATATTGGTCAATTGCAAAAACTTTCAGCACATCAAAAGAGATATCAGATTTAGAAGGTGAGCTACTGTCAATAAGAAACTTGCTATCTACTCAGGCTACCTTAATTCATGGTCTAGCTGAAGGGGTCCACGTTGATTCTTTGTCTATCGCTGTTCCTGGTGGTTCCTCTTCAAATGGTTTATCTTCTGAAGTAGACAGAGATCCTTCAGACCTAGAGAATTGGTTAATTGAGTTCCCCGATATCCTTGATGTTCTGTTAGCTGAAAGAAGAGTGGAGGAAGCTTTAGCTACCCTCGATGAAGGGGAACGTGTAGCTTCTGAAGCAAAAGAAAAGGACTCATTGGGTCCGGTTGTTTTGAAGTCCTTGCAGACGGCAATAACAGAATGTCGGCAAAGACTAGCCAATCAGCTTGCTGATGCTGCTTCTCAACCTACAACACGTGGCAGTGAGCTTCGTGCGGCTATTAGTGCTCTTAAAAAACTTGGAGATGGCCCTCGTGCCCACAGTCTACTGCTCCAAGCACATTATCAAAGGCTTCAAAGCAACATGCAAAATCTTCGTCCTTCTAGCACCTCATATGGGGGAGCATATACAGCAGCTGTTTCGCAACTGGTGTTTTCTGTTATTGCTCAAACAGCAACTGATTCTAATGCTATTTTTGGTAATGAACCATCTTATAGCTCTGAGCTTGTGATGTGGTCTACGAAACAAACAGAAGACTTTGCTCTTCTTGTTAAACGACATGCATTAGCTTCATCTGCTGCTGCTGGTGGGTTAAGGGCTGCTGCTGAATGCGTTCAGATAGCTATGGGACATTGTTCTTTGTTGGAAGCTCGTGGTTTGGCACTTTGTCCTGTGCTCTTGAAACTTTTTAGGCCTAGCGTTGAACAGGCACTCGATGCAAATTTAAAGCGAATTGAAGAGAGTACTGCTGCATTGGCTGCAGCCGATGATTGGGATCTTTCTTCTTCCCCAACTGTTGCTCGTCTATCTGGAAGGCCTTCAAGTACATCCCATAATACCATGTCGGCTTATCAGCATAAGCTCTCAAGTAGTGCTCAAAGATTCAATTTGATGGTTCAGGTGAATTTTTTTAATCATGCCCTTCCTTGTTATATTCATTACGTTTTCTACTTGTTATCTATCACATCAGAGTATTCCGGCATGTCACTGATTGCATGCTATTTACTGTATAGGATTTCTTTGAGGATGTAGGGCCACTGCTAAGCATGCAGTTGGGAGGTAAAATGTTGGAGGGTTTGTTCCATGTATTCAATTCTTACGTTAGTATGCTCATAAGAGCACTCCCGGGTTCCATGGAAGAAGAAGCAAACTACGAAGGTTCTGGGAATAAAATAGTCCGGATGGCTGAGACCGAAGCCCAACAAATGGCATTGCTTGCAAATGCATCTTTGTTAGCTGATGAGCTATTACCTCGTGCTGCCATGAAGCTTACCCCTGTAACACAAGCCATTTATAAGGATGATCCTCGTAGAAGACCTTCGGATCGGCAAAATCGAAACCCTGAGCAAAGGGAATGGAAAAGGCGTCTTGCAAGCATAGTAGATAGATTGAAGGATAGCTTCTGCAGACAACATGCTCTAGATCTTATTTTTACTGAAGATGGTGATAGCCATCTGACTGCAGATATGTACATAAATATGGATGGAAGTGTTGAGGAAATAGAATGGTTCCCTTCTCCAATATTTCAGGTACTTACAAGTGTCATAACTAACATATATATATATATATATATGATATATATATGATTGAACTAGCTGGATGTCGTTTATTCTATCTTGTAACATTCTTCTTGCTCTGAATCAAAATCACCAACTGTTAGTTTGTGGTCAAGGCTGAGAGACTAATTACTATCTTCTTGTTTTTATTGATCTTCAGGAACTTTATGCAAAACTTTACAGGATGTCTGCTATAGCAGCAGAAATGTTTGTTGGCAGGGAACGTTTTTCGACAATGTTATTAATGAGGCTTACAGAAACTGTCATCTTATGGCTTTCTGAAGACCAAACTTTTTGGGATGACATTGAAGAAGGACCAAGGCCCTTAGGTCCTCTTGGTCTACAGCAGGTATGTGGGTCGATATTCGTTTATTATGTTTGTTGTTGCTGGGCTGGTGTATTTAATGCTTTTTTTAACTTGCAACTTGCAGTTCTATTTGGATATGAAGTTTGTTATCTCCTTTGCTTCCCAAGGACGTTACTTATCTCGAAATTTAAATCGAGTCGTGAATGAGATCATATCTAAAGCACTTGCATCCTTTGCTGCAACGGGAGTGGATCCATATGGGTAAGTGAAAATAGCTACACATTATCAAATATGTGAAATCATTAATTAGAGTACGAACACTTAATGTGTTGGGGTTGTAGTAAATGATATATTTGGTTATCTTATGGCAGTGTACTTCCTGAGGATGAGTGGTTTGGTGATATATGTCAAGATGCAATAGAGAGATTGAGCGGGAAGCCAAGATTAGCCAATGGGGAACGAGATCTAAGCAGCCCGACTGCTTCTGTTTCAGCACAATCAATATCGTCCATCAGATCTCATGGAAGTTCCTAAGGCAATTGATTTTCCCCTCTTTGTATATCTGGGATCTGCCTACTGCAATATTTCTTTTGTAATCATAGAATTTTATTTTTCATTTTAGAATGCTTTACCTTTTGTTCTCTCTCTCTCTCTCTCTCTTTCTTATTATCATATCATTGTGTCAGATATCGGGTAGTTTCATCTTTCTCACAACTTTAGGAATTCTTTTTGTTCTTCGGTAGAGGGAGCATCTAAGCATGTAAATTTGTCTTTGTTTTTTTGTTTTTAACCTTTTGAGTGCAATTTTTTTTGGGTATTCCTTGACTAGTAGTGTGGGGGAGTTGTAATTGATTTGTTGCAAATAATTTGGTTTTGCCAAATGAATCTTTATACTATATTTTGTGAATTGTGAATCTGGTGACATTGTTAATTTTATATGGGATCAAATCATGGTGTTGTAGGGCCAAATGCCTGCAAATATCACCCTGCCTTTAGTGATAGGTTTACAGATGATGATATCGACACTAGATACTAGAAATTAGAAAAGAATGATATCATCATCATCATCATCATCATCAAGTCATCAACTATGTCTGTATGACAGTAAGTGGAGTCCCAGGTTCAGTAGTAGAAGATCCTCCTTCATCATGAGAGAAAACTACTGCTTCTTGATGGTAAACACTAATTGCTGGACTCTTCTTGATATCCACTACTTCTTTTGTCTTTCTGGATTCATCATCGAATGTTTTTGCAATTGCAGCAAGCTTTTGGCTTATTGAACCTTCAGACACCAACTTTTCTCTGTTTTCATACAAAAACATGAGCAAGAAGATGATGAGAGCAGAGGTTGATGATAATCCAGCAATGAGAAAAGGACCCTTGAAGCTATCGAGCGTGAGGCTGTCAGAGGTCACTTTAGCTCCTTTCTGTTCATCACAACCGGCTCCTCCTCCAAACCATTGGTTAGAAATGTTTCTCATTTGCTCCTCTGTTACTTGCAGAACTGCCCTAGAAACATCAGGTACCAAAGGAGACCCTATTGGAAAAGCCTACAATTATCATTGCATCTTTTAGTTAGAGATGTAGGGAAAACTGCAAAAATTGGAAAACTGAAGAACACCCAGATAACAATTCATTTGGACGGTATGCACATGTGCATACAAGTAATTTGCAAGCAATTTGTCCGGTATGCACATGTGCATAAAAACCAAGAAACAACTTCAATTACTTGTATGCACATGTGCATACCGTCCAGATGAATAGTTCTCAATTGTTCCTTGGTTTTTCATTTTTTTGGGGGATTTACTCAAAAACCTCCCATCAGAAATATATGTATATATGTATACATATATAATGGAAGGGAATAAGAGTAGGGAGAGTGGACTCACGAAACCAAAGCCTGCGGTTTTGTAGGTTGGACCTGTCATGGTATACTTGTTACAGTATTTGGCCAGAAAAACCCTAATGTATGGGAGTTCATCCATGATTGCAGAAACTCCTCCATTTTTACTTCCATTCTGGAGGGCGTTATCGTACTCTTCGAATGTGCTGTAGTTCTTCAACTTGCTTTCATCAAAACCCATCTCTATTAACACACCGGCAACAAATGAACCATCTTGATATCCTACCGATTCTCCATTTTTCATAATCTCATTGATATCAGTATACGTGGGCTGAAGCTGTTGTACCGTTAACATGGATGTCAAGCTTGCCGTATAACTGGAGGTCAGCACCAGAACCACAAACACCCACACCGCCACCACAAATCGCGATAAGTTGCTTATCAACTTCTCTTCTGCAAAAGTAGCAAATTAGAGCCTCCATTCAAGTGGAATTAAGTGTTGATGGTTTTAGTATCACCGGTCCATTTATGTGTAATTGGAAATAAATGATGTTTAAAAAGGGGGTTTTATACTGTAATCTAATACGAGTTAGGTGGTGCGGAGTGCATGCTTGTTATAAGACGAGTATGAACCCGGTAACGACGAAATGACGGGGTTCAATAGAGCCCCTGGCGGTGGTCCAGCTCAGAATTTTGGACTTGGAGTACAGTGGAAAAACCTGATCAGAACTCGGATACAGAGCTCTGTATGGCTTGACCAGAGCCTGGATATAGAGCTCTATACAGAGGGAGCTCTATGGCTTGACCAGAGCCTGGATATAGAGCTCTATACAGAGGCTCTGTATGGTCTGATCAGAGGCTCTGGTTGTGATCCTCGAGACTTAAGAGTTTTTTGGAAAATGGACCAGAGCTCTGCATGAAGGACCAGAGCTCTACATGGTCGATTCTGATCATTGTTCTTTGAACGGTTACTGTGCATTAATGGTGCAGTTATTGAGTAGTTACTACAATTTGTGTAACTGACTACTTCTCCTAAAATCATCCATGATTGCCATTTCAGTTACGTTATTGGTGAATATAAATACGGATTTATATTTACAAGTTTAGACACGGGTTTTTGAACAAACCTAAATTATCCTCCAGAAAATTGCTTTCGTTTTTGTGCCTAAAAACGCAAGTGTTTTTGAGTCTTATCCCACATTGAATTTCGTGAACCCAGGCATAGGGTCGAAATATCAATACGGAAAATGTCTCTCACGATTCTCAAGCAATCCAAAACTGATCAATTTTCCCTATTTCTACCACCCGTTCTAACATTAAGGTGTGTAGTTAAATATCTAGGCACTTACTATGGGCGAAAACGAGCGTGGAGAAGGAAAACCAGAAGATGGTTCCGACTTGTTGATGAAGGGGCCCACGAAATTCTTTGTTTACACGATGCTCCAGAATCCATACCACGAATCCGGTGTATATAAAAAACACTCCTGTCATTATCCATAGGTCTCGATCTAGGGGTCTCGTGAAGATCCATGCGCTTTTCCTCTTGTCAACCTTAATCGGAACAATCATTGAAATACCGGCCTCAGTGTATGGCAATGTGAAATCCACATATTTTGATCGGTTTGCAAGTATCGTAATGTCTCCAACCACCGCATCGTATTCCTGTTACATTCGATTCAGGACATAATTATGAACCTCTCTTTAAGGTAGCGTTTGGTATGCATACATGATTGAATAGGACTGGATGGGACATGACTGAACAGAACAAGTGTCTGTCTGGTGTTTGGTACGACTAGGACTGGAAAGGACAGAACTAAAAGTTGCCCTGAAAAAGTTTTTTTTATGATTTTATATATCATATAATAGTTATAATTAACACAAATAAAGTAAATTAGTTAACTGATTACCCCACGGAAGATCTCGTAAACAAGATCGTTATAGCTTCCTGCAGCTTTCGTGCTATCTGGAGTAACGAAAGGAATGAATTCACTTCTGACAGCGTACGGCAAAGCATCGACCACTGCTTTGAAAACATCGACACAGAAACCAGTTGCTATAACCTTTTTGGTTTGTGGATCGAAGACGGCATCGATGAATTGAACAAACCCACCTTTCGCTGGAACTCCGACTCTTAACTTGTTTTCGTCACTGGTTGGGATCTCCCAACCTTTAGGGACAATATGAGTGTCACCAGGCCAAGTGATGGCTCCGAGTTCATCTTTCGACCGTTTGTTAGTTGTTAAGTTTAACGTCTTTGAGATGGCGTTTCCGGAAGTCCAGTATCCGATCGGCTTCTCCCCTTTTCCGATTATGTTTACTATTTGGTACACCGAAGATTGTAATTGTCCATCGATGATATGGAAGTCGCCACTTAATCCTTCAAATCGTAAGTTTCGGATCCATTGAAGGAGATTCGATCCCGTTTCCGAGGTTCCAATGGCATCCAAATCCGTTGTCGATGATTCCGTTTCTCGGCGGAATGTCATTGTCGTATTGAGTTTATCACTTGCCACTTTCTCGAGTGCCATTGCTAGTGCAAAAACGGTATCATACGACCATATCCCGAACATATCTGGTTCAATGACATCAACCTCCGGATTCTGACTCCGGAATCTCGTTTTCCATCTCTTTTCAAAGTTGATTAACCGATTGGATTTGGGGATATACGACTTAATGCCGATAACTCCTTGCATTGATTCTATATCTAAAGTATGCAATTGACTTGTGACGACTTCCGTAATGATCCACACGTACCCTTTTTCCATCATTCCAGCTTCGTTTACTTTCTTGAAGAATCGTGAAGCCAAATCCGGTAAAGTATGCACCACAAAAACCCGAGTTTGCATAGTCTTAAGTTTATAAAGCTCTTCAAGAATCCAATCGTCAGAAGCCGAAGGAGCTACGATGGTGCGATACATGACTTTGGCTCCGATAGTTAGCATGGCGTCAGATAAATACGGAATGAAGCTCGTTCCATAATCACCATCTTCGTAAACAAACACGACTTGCTTCCAACCAAACGACTTGATGAATTGCGCGATAGGTTCGACATTCGAGGAAGAATTGTGTGCAGATCGGATGAAGTACGGGTTGCGATTAGGGGAGAGAGAAGGGGTTGTAGCAGGAGAGATGATTGGAACCTTGGATTTGTTGCCAATGTCGATAACGAAATCGGCTTGGGAGGATTTCATGGGTCCGAAAATAGCGATTACTTGATGGTTTTTCAAGAGGTCTATGGCTGCAGAAGCAGCTTGAACATTGTCTTCTTTGGAATCACGAAAGTTAGGGACGATGATGGTGGTGTAGTTGGTGTTTTCTTGATAGAAATCTTGTAACGCCATTGAAATGCAAGTGCTTGTAATCTTGCCAACCATGGATTCCATATCAAGAATCACTCCAATTCCAATTCCAATGGAAATGGAATTACCATTTCCATTTCCATTTCCATTTCCATTTCCATTTCCATTGGTTATGGTTATGGTGGTGATGATCAGAAGAAAGACTAGTAGTAGAAGAAGATGATGATTATGATTGTTTGCCATTTTTTTGATGGTGGTTCACTTGAGTTGAATTGTTTATGTGGGGGAAGAGATGAAGGTAGGTGTGGATGGGGGAAATGCTATTAATATCCATCAAATTTAAAGACAAGACTCAGAAAATGTGATCAGTTTTGCAACTAAATTAAAATAAAAAACAAAAGAAGTAAAATATGACAGTGACATTGCAGTAGGAATCATAGAAAATGACAAACCCATCATATTTGACTATGTCTTCTCAAACCATCACCACCACAAACCTATCAAAACCAAAAATTTGATGTTTGATGTATTGAAATAGAAGACAATTGTTTGAATTAATGTTTTATATATAAAACAACATTATATAAAAATTGCTTTGTAATTTTGTATGGATTATTAGGTTTGTAAAAGAACGAGATTTCTAGAGGATGTATGATTTGCAAAATTCAAAGGGTTTTTAAAGAAATTGGAATGATCAATTCCTTTGTTTGGCTCACTTATTGATAATGTAAGAATCCTTTGAATTTCTTAGATTAAATATTTCATCATTTCAAGGGATATTCCAAAATTCCAATTCCAACAATTTCATTTCAGTTCCATACAAACCAAGGGTGTGATCAAATTTTAGTCTAAGTTTCATTAATAGATTGCAATTTCACTGAATTTTATTCTTTAAACCAAATGCCTCCTTAATATATATTAATTGAGGCATAAGATCGTGTGAGAAAAAGAGTTAAAATCAGAAGCGTAAGAAAAGATCTGAACCTTTGATCGTTTTTAATCTCATACCCACCCATGAATTTCGCTTTAGAAGGGAGTTGATCCGGTGCAACTCATCCTAACGTGCATCCAAGAGTGGAGATCTATTCTTACACTTCTCATCTAGCTCTACTACTTACCGCAACCTAATCTTATTAATTGAATTATATCTTTTACAAGAAAAATGAAAGGAAAACAGAAAAAGTCTAAAATTCCCTTTTAACATGTCTCTTTAACCGATATTAAAAGGAATGACCAAATCCATGCGTTTTGCATACCAAAATAGTTAAAGTGAAACTGTGATTTCTAAACTGTAGGGACTAAAATGTCGAAATTGAAAAACTACAGGGACCAAAATGTATTTTACTCAATAGAATAAAAGAATGTCGACCAGCAAGAAAAAAAAAGGCCTTCACTCTTTCTCTTGACCACTGCGGCTTTTCTAGGGTTGTATCTGCGACTTCCTTACCAACAAGAAGAAGAGAAGAACAGTCCTGCTCGCCAGCCGTAACAACAGCAGCCATGGCTACTAAAGTCCAGAGGATCATGACCCAACCGATCGTATGTATTCTCATCCCTCACAACTTGCCCTAATTCTCTTATCGCTTTAATTACTGATGCAATTTCAATTTTTTTCTTTCCAGAATTTGATCTTTCGGTTCCTCCAGAGTGTAAGCATTCTACAATCTTTTCTCCTTTCAATCTTCTTACATCTTGTTGGTTGATTTTGTTACTAATGTTTTGTTTACGGAGCAGAAAGCTCGTATACAGATATGGCTGTTTGAGCAGAAGGATTTGAGGATTGAAGGCCGCATAATCGTATGTTTAACTATACTATCTAGGGTTTTTTCCACTGCTTGTACTTGTTTCTATTATTGCTTTTAACCATCTAGTCATTAGGACCCTTTTCCTGTAGATATTGAGCGACCAAAGTAGCCAATGATATATGTGCTTTGGGGTAGACAACACCTTCTCCTCCTAAGAGAAAACTAAAAAAAGACTTATTACACTTTGGTTATGATGTCAAAGGGGGCTTCTTTTCTCCGAATTAATGTACATTTGAAACCTGTGTGGAGATTTTATAACAAATACTAGGAATGGAGATGTTAAATATGCAACCATCCAAATCAACAATAAAATGCCTTTTATTCTATCATTGTTTTTTTTTTCTCTTTTGGGAATGGATAATCGAATGTTGATGTATTATTGTGTTTGCATATTTTTAGTTTCTCATGTTTCCTTGGGTTAATATTGATGAAATAAGAAGAGGAATGCATGAAAAAGGGATTGGGATTTTGTTTAATATAACAAGATATAAAAAAACAAGTGCTTGAATGATGAAGAATGTGTGTGTTTTTAACAAATAACAATACATTGTGGTGATGTGAGACTAATATCGTCAAGGCCATATTATCCCTTCAATTGAATGATATCAGCCAGCTTATGTGTTCCTTTGTTTCATATAGGGGTTTGATGAGTACATGAATTTGGTTCTTGATGAGGCTGAGGAAGTCAGCATAAAGAAGAAAACCAGAAAGCCTCTAGGTTTGTGATATTTTTCATTAGCTTGCTTGTGAATACATTATCTTTTGGATTGTAATCTTTGTACATTGTTGAATGTTATTCCAACAACTTCACATTTCTGACTTGCAACTTTTGGATATCTGTAGGCAGGATTTTGCTGAAAGGGGACAACATTACCCTGATGATGAATTCGTATGTAACTTGTTCTCTTGTTTCTAATGATAATATACAAGCAAATTGCTCATTTCAATGTGATTAACCCCATCCATTTGTTGTGATTGTGTTCAGGGGAAAGTAATGCAGTAAGAGCATTTTGCATGAGGGTAGCATTAGCATCCATGGAGGTGCTGGATTATGTTTGATGAATGTTAATTAGGGACATGGGTTCTGTTGGCTTTTTTTAGATATTTGTTTATGTAAGCACCAAACTGCAGGAAATTCACAAGACACAATGCTATATATCAGACAATTGTTGTCTTTTAAGTTTTATCATCCAGTCACAATTCTATTTACAGTAGTCAAATCATCTCCTTATAAACACTAGTTTTATCAACTTTTCCTCTTAACAACACTCATATGTTTGTTTTCCCCCCATGTTGAATACAAGTTTATAAAAGTTTTACATGATAACATTTTCTTCATAAAAGAAATCCTTCCCAGGCCCTACTTTTGCATAGGATTATCAGGGTTGGTTAAGTTTAGAGACGGAACAAAAGTCGATAAATCAATAAAAGCATCAGCCTGTGCAAATCAACGAAAGCATCGACTAGCATCTCCGAGTTTTTTCAGAGATGAGTGGAATTTGGTGACTTTGCAACTAAATCCATTTGTCTAGGCATACATAACAATTGAGTTGATTTCTTACGGTGATAATTTGTGCGGATTAGTTTAGGTAAAAAGCATTCGTTTAGGCATACACCACAAATGTGGTCATGGAGTTGATCGGATTGATCTTTTGTTGTCACAATTTGCGAGGATTAGTCTTAGGCATAGCCTAAGACACCTTTAAAAAAATCATTTGTCTCTCAAATTTCAAAAGTGTTCTCTCTACTTTCCAGGGAAATCCGTTATTGATATTAATCACTTGCCCCTGTTTTTTATATCTTATTCATGGTCGCTGATCACTTAATATGAAAATACAAATAAATAAAAATCTGATTTGCATTAATTTCATTGATGAAATTAAAAGATTAATTTTGGGACATGTGATTTTATATGCTCTATCACACCCATTATAATAAAAATAACAATGGTAATATAACCCAGGCACATAATACTTTGGATCAATAATAAATTGCATAAAAATGGAAAATGGATTTTTATTATTATCATTATGATATGATAAAGAAAAACAAGAATTGTTTCTATTAGTAGAAACATATGAATGAATACAAAATGACATCAATTCAATTGGTTATTTGCATTCTCTCCTTCAAGATCTTCAAACCCATGTGCCTGCAAAAGCAAACCAACAATGGCACTTAATTAATCATTAATTGAAATTAACACTCTTTTGGATCTTAATTAACCTTAATTAATGAATTACCTTCCAAGCATTAAAACAGTAGCCTGTGGATTAGTCCCGGGTGAAATCGAAAAGGTAGAACCATCGATGACTCGAAGAGAACCAACACCCATCACCTTCAAATCCTTATCCACCACCCTCCCCACTAAGCATCCACCATGATAATGCCATATTGTGGTCACCGTCCGCCGGCAAAACTCACCCATTTCTTCATCACTCGATTGGTTCGCCGGCAATCCTGGACCCACAAATCTAAAGTCACCACCAGACCATCCCCAGAATTTGTAACCAGCCATTGCTTTGCTTTTAAGCAACTCGCCAATCTTACGAGTTCCATTCACACACCTCTGCAAATCCACTGGGTTGCTAAAGTAGTTAAAACGAACACTTGGGTTCACTCTGATTTCTGTCGACACCAACCCGAGTGACCCAGCGGACAGAGGTCCGATGATCTTCTCCATGATGCTGGCAACACTGAAATACAACGGAGAAGATGGTGGTCGCATGAAAACGGGGTGGACTGGTGTATGGAAAGGGAGAACGTTGGAGGATGCTTCCAGATAAGCACCGGAATCGGTGATGCCCACCACCTGTATGAGAGAATGCTGCAGTAGCGTCGGTGATACAAATGATATTCCGTTTCGTGGGTTATCGTATACAAACTGTCCGACGAACGGAGAATGAGTTACGACGGGTATTCCCCAAGAAGAAAGGTAGTTTCGTGGCCCGATGCCGCTCAGAAGAAGGAGGTGGGGGCTACCAATGGCGCCGGCGGACAGAATGACCTCTCCTTTCTCTCTAAGCATTGCATGGTGATAACGGCCAATGTTATCACGGAAAAGTACGCCGATGGCGGAGGTAGGAGAATCGGAAGCAGAGAACAAGATCCTCTCGACGGTGGCGTAGACAGCCACCTTGATGTTGGTTTCTCTAGCGTAAGTTAGAAGATCAGCGGCGCTGTGTCTATGGCCGGAGCTGTTGAAGGTGGAACCACCGATCTTGGTCCCAAGAGAGTGTTTGAAAGTAAAAGAATTATAAGGTCGAACACCGACTTCCAATAATGCATCACGAAGAGACGACTGCCATGACTGTAATTCCGGTTCAAACACGATGGCTTTCTCAACCCATTCATAAGAACGCTCAACGAGAATTGGATCCCAACTGATTCCAGATCGGTTGTAGAATTGATCGTCGGCTCGGCTATAGAATCCGGCGTTAATGGCGCTGCTGCCACCGAGAATACGGCCACGGGCATTGGGAATCCCTTCCTCGGAAGTGAAGGGTTGAGCAGGGGAATGGAAAGGATCGACATGCCGGAGCGTGGGGATGAATCCTTCTTGTCGCATGACGTTAGGGTTTAGATGAGGAGGACCGCCTCTTTCAAGAAGCAAGACACGGTGGTTGAGAGATAATGTGGCGGCCAAGGGGCAACCGGCGGTGCCACCTCCGACTATTATATAGTCAAAAGAATCCTCCGGCGGAAGGGCAGTTGCGTTGAGGACGAAGGCCATGAATGTGGGACCTGAACCTGCAAGTTAACATAGAAATTAAAGAAGAAAAAAAGGAATTAAGAAAGCATTAATTATATTGTAGCGAACTTACTCTGAGATAAGGTGGATGCAAATAGGAAGAAGAGCATTAAGAAGCAAATGGCGATGGCGATGGCGATGGAAGCCATTTTTGAGGGTGTTGAGAAGGAAGAAGAAGATGATGATAATGGTGGGAAATTCTGTTGGAACAGAGTACTACGTGCATCACAGTGAAAAGATAGAAATATGGATTCATATATAATATAATTATATATACCCCCACCCACCCCCCTCTAATTTAAAATATTTTATTTATTTATTTATTTAATTATTCAAGTTTAGTGTATTGACTTTTTGTAAAATATATGGTGTTTGACCCTAAACAATTTTAATCTTTATTTATCTCATCTTATGACCACCATTAGAGTTGAATTTACGAATTAATAATTTCATATTTAAAGACTCATAATAGAGATTCTAATGTATAACTATTCATGGTTGAAACGTTGAAAAAAAATTCTTTTTGTGTATGACTTATTAAATGTGCATTAATATTGAAAAGTCGTATATCTGATTAAAGTCTATATAAGACGAACACATAAAAGTTTGTTGGGGCTACATATGCACGACAAGTGGGAGAGATATGTATGGGTCATAGTTCTAAATAAACTGTTATGGCATCGAGGCTTGGTTTCGTCATTGACCCTTATGGCACCACTTTGTGGTGTGACTTACATTATAACAGGTTATAGTGCATTATATTTACAATGTGTTATAATAGCTTTTACTTTATTTTTTTGAACGACAAGTAAATATACACACGTTTCCGGGTTCCGGGATCCATTCGGGCACCCGACTAATCCCCGTTGACGAAGACCCACCGCTATGTGGCAGACCATGGTCTGGATATCGCCACATGCTCTCCGCAGGGTTCGAACCCGGGTTATCAAGGATACCGTCCACTGACCCTCCCAAGATGTTACCTTACTACTGGCCTAGACATGTTTTGATAGTTTTTACTTCTATTAACATCAACTTGGAAATAAATGATAATTGAACTTAAAAAAATGAGGAACTAAAACCCATATAGGTAAATTTTTACTCTCATTCCGGTCCATGAAGAGTAGAATAAGGATTTCTTGAAAACCAAATAAAATAGCAAGTAGAGATCTTGATATTTTTCTTATAAGCTCTTTATATATGAGATTAATAATTCTTCTTTCTTGTTTAGTTTCATGTGTTACTTTATATAAATTTAATTTATCCTACAATACTAATAAAAAGAATAACACACATACACATAAATTATGTACATGTAATTTTAATTTACGCCTCAAATAAAGTTTTGATCTCGACACAACCTGTAAGTCTTGAAACTTAGCCTAACTGTCATGTAAGGGTAGGGTGAGATTGAATAAGTTGTATTTTTTGGAAATTTGAGAGGTTTTCAATTTGATTATAGTATATATCGAGTAATTATTGAATCCAATAATGTTTCAAAGATTCATATTTGAATTTTGTAAAACTAATTGATAATTTAAAGATCGGTGTTTGACATCTATTAATATAATAAAATACGTTAAAACAATCTAAAACCATAAAATAAAATACAAGGTGGTAGAAAATAGAATGAAATATGAATAAAAATAGAATAATTTTAAGCTGAGATTTAATTTTTGAACAAGTATTGAAGATTAAAACATAATTTTTAGTTTTGGTTGAGCATATAAAATAAAATAAAATAAAATAATAAAATATCAGAAAAAGGTATTCTAAATTCTCATTCTTATAAACAGATCGTATCAATTGCGTCTTCATCGTCTTCCTCTTTTTTCTATATTTTTTTTGTTTCCCAGAACCTTCTCTCTTTCTCTTTCATGGATTTGATTGAAATTGAAATTGAAATTGAAATTGAATTTGAATTGAATCATTAGGTCGAAGAAGATGATGAAATCGATTCTGAAACCCCTTTAAATTTGTTCATCCTCCTAATTCTTCCCAAATAATAGAAAAAAAACCTAATTCAATCCATCAATCATGAGGCCCATTCAGCCACCGCCAACATCCGCTTCTGGTAATCGCCCCCGCCGTCGTCCTGACCTAACCCTACCTTTGCCCCAACGTCAACCCCAAATTGCCCTTCCTCTTCCTCTCCCACCGTCATCCGCCCCTACTTCCACCTCCCAACTCCAATCCAACTCCAAACAACAACAACAACAATCCTTCAACTTATCTGAACTCGACCGCATGAATAGAATCGGCAGCGGCAGCGGCGGAACGGTCTATAAGGTTCTCCACCGTCCCACCGGCCGCCTCTTTGCCCTCAAAGTTATCTACGGCAACCATGAAAACGACGTCCGCCGCCAGATCTGTCGTGAAATCGAGATCCTGCGAGACGTCGATAATCTCAACATCGTTAAGTGCCATGATATGTTCGATCACGCCGGTGAGATCCAGGTTCTTCTTGAATACATGGATGGCGGATCCCTTGAAGGAACACACATCTCACATGAAGCCTCTTTAGCCGATCTCACCCGTCAGGTCCTCTCCGGTATCTATTACCTCCACCGCCGTAAGATTGTCCACCGTGATATTAAACCCTCGAATCTTTTAATAAATTCCAAAAAACAAGTCAAGATTGCCGATTTCGGGGTTTCAAGAATCTTGGCTCAAACAATGGATCCGTGCAATTCTTCTGTGGGTACGATTGCTTACATGAGTCCTGAAAGAATAAACACCGACCTGAATCATGGAAAATACGACGGGTACGCCGGAGATATTTGGAGCCTGGGTGTAAGCATATTGGAATTTTATTTGGGGCGTTTTCCGTTTGCCGTAGGGAGACAGGGTGATTGGGCTAGCCTTATGTGTGCAATTTGTATGTCTCAGCCACCGGAAGCTCCGGCGACGGCATCTCGTGAATTTCGAGATTTTGTCTCTTGCTGCCTGCAAAGAGAACCGGCGAGGAGGTGGACGGCGGCGCAGTTGTTGCGGCATCCGTTCGTTACTGGCGGTGCAGGCAGCCATACTAGTAATAACCAGGTGCATCCCACCCATCAACTACTTCCTCCACCTCCTCGTCCACATTTTTCTTCATCGTCTTGATTTTTCTGGTTATATTGTAATTTTCTCTTGATTTGCTTGTGTAACAATCTCAGATGATGATGATGATGATTTTGGGGGAGGATGAAAAAATTTGATTTTTAGGAAATATCTTTGTGTTACTTTACTTTACTATCAATTACTCGATCTTTCTTTGTGTTTTTATATGAAAAAAAAAGTAAGCAAATCTTAAAAAAGTATGTGCCATGGTTGCAATTGGTGAGGATTGAATCTTGAAGATTAACATTGATGAGTTTAATTGAGTTTTGTGGATGAAATGAAATGAAATGAAATGGTAGTAATAGAGTATCATCATTATTATTACCAGTAAGTACTAGGGAGGGTAAAAAGTAGATTAGATTGTTTGGTGCTTTTTTGTTGATTGATTTATGATATATACAACAAGTGGCTTATAGCTTTCTGCTTGTAATGAATGAGAAAAATCTCTTTTAATAGTAATGATAAAAGGCAATTCATAATCATAGCTTATTAAAGAGACAATGGGTTCCCTTTGTTTTTTTTTTTTTGCTTTTTGTGAATGAAAATGACAAAAGGGGTTTCATGGGATAGGTTTGTATCATCAAAACTTACATGAATGAATGGGAATGTTGGTTGGTTGGTAGGAGGGATTGGATTGGATTAGATTGTAATAGATTTATCTTATTATCCTTTTGGTAAATAGTAGATTTGCTTATTTGCTAAATCCTAATGTTAATGGCTTATGGGTCCTAGTTTCTGTAAATGGTAGCTTGTTTTTGACCCCCAAGTGCTGCTTCATGTAAAGAAAGTATTAGAAACAAGAATCAAGTCTTTTGGGGTGGTGTTACATACATACATACATACATACATACATACATACATACATACATACATACATACATACATACATACATAGAGAGCTCTTGATTGATTTGGGTTTGAAAATGCATCATCAAATATTGTAGTTGGGTGCAGTTCAAGTATATAAGATAATTTCCATTATCATGTATTTCCACAAGTCTTTGAATGGGTGGGAGTTTGTTTCTATAGCAATTCTAACTCCATAATTCAAATGGGAAACGACCAAAAGAGATGGCAAAAAAGACCCAACCATAGCTTCCTAACTACTTTTACAAAATCAAATCAATATATTCTTTATAAATATATATATATATATATATAAATAAAAACAGCAGATAAAACGAACCAAACCTAACCTGGTCCGAGTTGAGATCTGTCTAAACCATCGGTCCTTGATTAGTCCATAATCTGCAAAATCAGGACCAATTCAGACGTTTTACAGGCCGCTTTCACCGGTTCTTTGATCAAATATTTTAGGACCGGTCTATGTCCATTTCTAGTGATGTCGCACAATGGGCCTCTACACAAGACAAAGAAAGTGTTCCTTGGTGAATTCCTGACCCAACCGATAGGAAAGAGCATTGGTGTTAACGCCGATGAGATGCCATCAAGATGAACATTGATGCAACCCCCTTTCCCCGACTATGGAGGGTTTGTGTTATGTTGTGTGGGACACAACCATGAAGGGGAGATTATTCAACAAGACTATGATTGCGAAAGCAATTGGGGATTAAAGCAGTACGAAGTTGTTTGTATCATACGTTTTTTTATATGGGACTACAGGTCAACTATTCAATCAAATGTTATGAGCATGTTTCCCATCTCTTAAACAAGTGGGTTATTTCTTTGGATTAGTATCAACCTGTGGCAAAAACAGTAGTGGGAGTCTGATAGTTTGATGATGATTCAGGTTTTTCAAAGTAATCCCAGTATGATCTCATTGTCTGGTGTTATCAAAGCTATGCTTTCTTAGCAACACTTTCATTAAACAGTTAGCAAACACAATTGCCTATAACATTGCGAAAGGGTCATGTTTTTACTTGGGTTGTGGTGAGGGAAATGATATACCCGAAAATATCGCATCATTTTTTATTGGTGAATATCATAGTTAAATAAAAGTTTCTAACTTACGTTTAAAAAAATCCATTTTAACTTTTACAACTTGAAAAAAGTTATATTTGAAATTGAGTATCTGCAAAATTCAGTTTTCTTGTCATTTTTGAATATTTTTATCATCAAATTTAGCAAATAAATAATTGGATTTATTATAATACAAAAGAAACAACATTGAATATATATTGAGGTAAGAGCTTGGATTTGCGTTACAAATGTCACCCGATTAAGCCTTTTCAAAGCCACATGACAATTTATGACTAATAACTTTAAAGCCCTGCGTGTATAAGTTGATTCGAACATCTATAATTATCAAATATTAAAGATAAGTAAGATGATACGATTACTTCACGATAAACTTGGGGTTATAGGATATCCAGAAAATGGAGGTTGTTGCTCCAAAAAAGGGATATAGGATGAGGATGATGGAGATTGGGGTGTGATGCCGCTGACGAGGTGCTTGTTTTATTGAAGATTTATTGTCATGTTTTCTTATATATATACATGTTTTCATGAGACAACTTTTTTATAATTGAAACTTTACAGCAAAATAACATTCGCAGTGTTCTTTTTACTGTAAATGTTTGGATATTTTTAAACTTTTACAGAGTTTTGCTTTGAAGTTTCAAGTGTAAAAATGTGGTCTCATGAAAACAGGTTGGTGTGACGGGAACCCAACTCTATATTTTTATACAAATTATTGCCAAAAACCAATTAAATAATCATTAAAATAAAGATGGTAAATAAACCCTTTATGAAAAAGTTTATGGTGTAATAAATAAAGATGAAAGACTAAATCCACAAGATTTTACATACAAAAACCAAATCCAAAATCTATTTATTCAATTGTTAATAATAAATAGACTTTAATCATTTGTTTTATATGTGTTTTTACAAAACGAGAAACGAAGATAAAAAGTTAATAATAATGCAGTAAAAAGAGAGTGGTGAAAGTGAAGAAAATGGAACAAGAAGAAGAAGAAGAAGAAGAGTGTGAGGAACTCAAGTCATCACATTTCCATCGGAGAAGAGACGGCATGATTTCCAATCTCACCGTCTTCTTCTGCCTCCTATGGGCGATCACCATTCTTTACGGTGAGAAATTCGCCTTTCGCATCCCTTCTTACTTCACCTGCTCATGGCCTTCTCCTCCTCCTCTTCCGGTAAGTAATTTCATTTCATTTCATCTCTCTCTCTCTCTATATATATATATATATATATGCTAGATTTCTTGCTATTTTCGTTATCAATAACTAAATCCCAATGCATCCGACACCCTGATTTAAATCGCACTCGTAATGCTAATAATTATCATCTCTCAATCATACATATCTTGCCTTTTCATTTATCTTCTGTTTTTGGGGATTTCCTTAATTAAACTACATAAGAATTGCAACAAGTATTATATTACCCTATGATTAAAAAGAAAGAGTAAAATTTGGCAAATACTAAGTTTGACTTCATTTTCGTGGGATACTTGCTATGGAATACAAGGACTGCTGCTGCTGCATATTTACCTCCAAAAATGCCCAATTTGTGCCACTTGTTGCATGTAGAGATCTAAGTAGTTGGCAGTAAAAAGTCACCAATCCATTACTATTCTTGTAGATGAACAAGTTACATCTTTTTTTCTTAAGAGTCCAAGTATAAAGTATAGCTTGTTTCACAATAAAGTCAGTAACTTTCTAGTATTCCGAGTCGAATGATTTGTTAAATCCACAAGAAACATACTACATTGATACAGAAAATGAGGTGGAAATTGACTGATTGGTTCTTTCCTGGATGAAATTTGATTTTGTGAAATCAACTCAGCAATGGCTTTCATCTGCATTTCTTGATTTAAGCAGTCCAGATATTGTTGGTTTTTGTTTAGATAAAGGCATCCCTGAACTTTCTACGTAAGCCATGGGGATTTCTAGTTGCTTCAACCTCCTAGATTTGTATAAGTAATTGTCTTATTATGGATGTCTGCTATTTTTGACACAAACTATTTGCAAAATGGAGTATGTTTTTTATTTCTTTTATGGGACTCATTTTTTCATTGCTTTTTTTAGATGGATACAATCAATAATCCTGATGATTATGTGAAAATTGCAGTGGTGACTGATCCACAGGTATTCGTGATTTTGAATAACGTCTCCTGTAATTTGCATCTTTCTCCTATTTATTTTACACAATATCGTTGTCTCTAACAGCTAATGGATAGGACATCCCATCATTTAGCTCCCAAATCACTCACACTGGAGATTTTACAATTCTATACCGACATCTACATGCGTCGAGCAATGCTGGCTTCTGTCATGCCTTTCAAACCTGATATGGTTTTGTTTCTGGGTGATTATTTTGATGGTGGGCCTATTCTTTCTGATGAAGAGTAAGGCGAAAATTACACATGCCTTTATTGTTACACTAAGTGCGTTAAAACGATATGATGAGTTCATAATCATCCTTTTCCAGTTTCTTGTACCACTTGTACAAGCTTAGCATCTGGTAGTTTTCTTTTAATCTCTTTTGGGAGAGAGAGAGAGAAAAGGCAATACATTTATTACCATCTGACTGTTCTGTTTGTTTGTATATTTAGTTTTACTTTTCCATAACATGTTATTATGTGACTATAAGAATCACCTGATGTTGGTAATTTACATGGCTAAATTTGTTATCTGGTTGTTGGTTAACCTGGACTAAGCTGGAAGCTTTGACATTTTTCTATTCTCATCTTGGATTCTACTACATGCATTAAGCACGAAATTGCACTGTTATGTCAAAATTGTAGTTGAAAGGTTGGGGACATTTATACTTTGGGGGCTCTAAAGCTCATTTTTAGTTGGTTGTTGCAGATGGCAGGATTCTTTGAACCGTTTTAGGCACATTTTCGACCTTAACACTCTTGAAAGAACTACAAATAATCAAGTATACTTCATCTCAGGAAACCATGATATCGGCTATGCAGCATATCACTCTCAAATGCCCGAGGTATTTTGTCATATATATAATATATATTGCTTGTGCACTTTAATATGGTGTGCTAAGCAGTAAACAGACGCACAGATCATCCCTGATTGATTGCCAGTCTGAAAAATGAAGCCTTTGCTGTTGACCTATATGCAAAAGTGGACATATTTAAGTGAATGTTAATATGCTTGGTGTGCTAAATTAGCCATGATGGTAGAGTTATAGTAATAATAGATGGTACCCTATGATATTCTTGAGCTTCAGTCTCTATGCAATTCCCTGCAAAGTTTGCCTCGAATGTGAAAAATCTAAACCCAAGTCTGGTACCTGATGCCTAGCTTCAATGCAACCCCTCAATTCTGGAAAAGGGTCCTTTTCACAATTTTTCTTTGTCCCTTAAAAAGAAAGTACTGTATGAACTTTTAATACTAGGATAAATTTAATTTTCCTAAGATATCCTCCATGTTAAAGATTGAATAAAGAGTCATTGTATTAATTTTGTATTTAATTTAAGTGTAAAATTCTTAGTTTTTTAGGTCATTCTTGTAGACAGTGATAGTATGTGTTAGAACCACTAGGTGCAATGCACATGTCAAGTGGAACAGATGGTTTTTGTATCAGCATTATGGTGTATCATGATTCATGACTTGTTTTCTTGCTTTTTTACTTAATTAGGTAATCAGCCGCTACGAAAAAGTATTTGGTTCAAGAAATTATCGCTTCACAGCAGGAGAAGTAGAATTTATTGCTGTTGATGCCCAAACACTGGATGGTAAATGGCTTTTCAATTATTGACCTTCACTTCCATTTAATTTTCCTGCTATTCTAGTTGAACTATCATATTTACAACTGCTGATTGCATTCCTGAATGTCTAAATGCTTCATTTACCCACCGATACTATCACATGTTTTCTATTCCATTATGAACATCAAAAGGGATTATTATTGATCATCTCTTATCCACAGGTCATCCACAACTAAACCAGACCTCTGCTTCTTGGAAGTTTGTTAACAGTGTATCTAGGGGTATGTAATACCGGTTGACATGTACTTCTGATTGGTAAATTTGCAATTTAAAATGACAATATCATTTGCATTTATATAGATTCTCTTTCACCTCCAAGGGTTTTATTAACTCATATACCACTGTATCGACAAGACTGGACTTCCTGTGGATCTCAACGTGCTTCCTCGGTTATAAATCAGGTAATAGTTTTAATTTGTATTTTTTTTTTGAAGTCTCACTTTCTATGTGTTTTTCTTATCTTTTAAATATTTTGTTCTTCACTTGCTATTTGTTTCTCCATATCCTATTAACCTATAATTGCAGTAACTCTTATTAACCTCTCAAAATTTTCATGTTCAGAGAATTTCTCGCACTGATGATGATCATGAAATAGCGTAACTTCCTCATGCTATCTTCTTATTTTGTTCTCTTTTGCTGTTACTTGCCGAGGGTGCAATTTTTATAGCATGGCACTGATGCAGGTATCAGAATTATCTTACAGAAGAAACAACAAAAAAGCTACTGGATTCAATCAAACCTGTATGTTCTCTCTTCATTCCCTAAAACCTAAATCATGATTAAGATCAGGGCGTAAATGTAAATTGAACCGAGATATTGTGTCCTGTTTGCCAACAGGTAGTTGTTTTATCTGGTCATGATCACGATCAGTGCACTGTTACTCATATAGCTGAACATGGGTCTGTAGTAGAGGTATGCACCTAATCTTTAGTGGGTATGTGTTTCAATTTGCGTTATATTTGTGTAGCAAACTCGATGTGTTATCTTTTGTTTAGCAAACTTTGGGGACGATTAGCTGGCAGCAGGGAAACTTATATCCATCTTTCATGCTACTGACCGCACGTAAAGCTACATTTTCTAATGAATCTAGTTTTTCGGATGCCGTATCAACTCATCTTTGTCTACTTCCTGTGCAAGCCTTCATTTACATATGGTAAACATAATTTTTGTTACAATGGACGGAAGTTGTTGATATGGGTTTTTTGTTCTGTATTTATTAGTCTATAATTTGGTTGAAATCTCAGGTATCTCTTCTTATTTGTTGTCACTCTTGTTGTGGTTCTCCTTTGGTCAAACGGATTGGTAATTCACCTAAATGTTGGTGACCTCATGAGTCATATATTAGGCATCTTCAAAAGTAGCACTAAAGAAAAAGATGAAGATGAAAACTGTGACTATGAGATGGTTTGGGATGCAGAAGGCTCGATGCATTTAATCAAGAAAGCCTCAAAGATGGCTCCTACACGTGCAAATGAAAGGGTAGAAAGGTAATCTTCAATACGGGATGAATTATACTCCTTGTTTGATACCAGATTGTAGTAATAAGTTCTGTTTTGTTTTTTGGTGGTTGCAGAGGAAACGCTACAATGAGAGCAACAGCCAAAAAACAAATAATAAAGGAGATTAATATTTCAATGCCGCAAGACGTAAGTGGTCAAGTGGGGCCAGATGGTGGTGTAAAATTGGGATCTTCTAAAGCCAACAAATCAAATGTTAGGGTGGTGATTCAGAGGTTATTACGGGTTTTCCAAGTGCTTTCAGTTGTTGCTGCAGTTAACTTGCCTATCTATATAATGTTGCTGTTCAGTGATTGGATTGACATATGATGTCTGAATCAAGAATAGCAGGTTATGATTTCTAAATCTATGTTTAAGATTTAGCAATTTTTAAAGTTTGCGGCCAGTGCTTGCTTCTTATAGTAATATAGAAAAGCAAATTGAAGTGTCTTCCATTATTTAATGGTAGGAGGAGGAGGTTAGTGTTGTAATGGTGTGTTGTAGAACAGTTGTAGGTCTGAAGCTTGAATTGAAAATGATCTGAATGTAATTGTAACACATGTTATTCTTGAAATTTAGAGTTTCTGTCTTCTCTCTCTCTCTCACACACAACAGAAACAAACAAGAAAACTGTGTGTGATATTGGCTTGTATTTATACAGAAACACACACCATTTCACTACCACATGCACCACACCATACACACATAGACGAACCTTCATCATTTCCATGTATATATATATAATCATCTATCCATGATGCACACCACACCACGAACTACACTACACTACCACACCAACACGACACACTACCACACCACTACGGCACTACCACACGACCACACCACACACGACACACACCACACTACACACTAGTTATAACAAACTACCATACCACTCTACCACACCACAAACCTTCATCATTTATACACACACACCACACTACACACCACCATACATCACACCACACCACAACACACACACAAACCTTCATCATATATATATATATATATATATATAGGGGTGGGATCAAATAAGAACTCAAATTTGGTTGTGAACGTGAGAACACGACACGTGTCATATTCATACTGAATAATCAAAGAAATATTCAGACCGAGTAAAACCGAACATAGTGTTTATTTAGTCTGGATAATCTACATTTAGACACGTATCGCGCTCTCATTTGTTCTCACGTTCACAACCAAATTTGAGTTCTCATTTGAACTTTCCTCTTTATATATATATATATATATATAGAAAATCATCTACCCATGATTAAAATATAATATAAAATAAGGGGGTGTTTGGTCGCATAATGTTATTGGATGGAATGGAATTTGTCAAAGGAATTGGAATGAAATGTTATCAAGTTTGGCCATTTGTTTGGTTGACAAACATGGTATGGATGACCATAGTGTCGCTTTGGAATTGGAATGAAACATTGGTAAATGACCAAAATACCCTTGTTTGAAATTTTTGAAACCGAAATCCAAATCCAACTACTTGTGGTTCAGATCGGCGGTGGTTCAGAAGTAAGGATGATGGGGATAATTTTGTCTTTTTGAGAAAATGGGATGGAATGGCTCAATTGTGATGGAATGTGTCGAGTACAATTACATTCGATAGGTAAATGCCTTAACGGAAATTGGTTTATCATTCCAATTCTTTTAATTTCCGTCGGAATCCTGCCAAACCAAACACCCCTAAGAGTTGATGACTACAACACATGTTTAATGTACATGTAGACGTGACTTCCCCCATTTGCATTTCTAACTTCTAATCATTTTATAATAAGGTCTAGCGTTTAGATATATATCCAATAAGCATTTTATAACCACCACACAACTCCGTCCAGGTGATATAATTATATTAAAATGAAATCTGGAAAACAATAGACTGGAAGAGAAGGTCCTACCAGAAACCATGATCTGGAATTGGAACCCATTCATTATTAAATGGTGGGGTGGCTCTATCCTTCCATCCTACTTCTTAATAAATCAAACACACACTTGTCCATATTTGATAAAACTGAAACCCTTGTTGCATCTGATTGAAGCAGAGAACTAAAAGTTGTTATACTAAAAAAAAGAATACAACATCATGTTTTTGCAATTTATGTCTGAAAATAAATCGGTCTGATTTTGCATTGCAAGTAGACCATTCAAAAGATCAATTATAAACCATGTATTTTGGAGTAGCACTGAACTTCTGGTACCCCTTGATCACCTTGTTCACTGCATCAAGAAAGTCTTTCTCTGTCACTGTCTTCCTGCGTGCTCGAATCGCGTACATTCCAGCCTCTGTGCACACGCTTCTTATGTCCGCACCTGCACCATATTATCATTCAATCAAATCCATGCTTACAACCTCTTCCTACACGCATATATATATATATATATATAGAGAGAGAGAGAGAGAGGAAAGTTCAAATGCAAACTCAAATTTGGTTGTGAACGTGAGGACAAATGAGAGCGCGACACGTGTCTGAATATAGATTATTCAGACTGGATATATATGTTCAGTCTGAATATTTCTTTGAACGGGACACGTGTCGCACTCTCATTTGTCCACACGTTCACAACCAAATTTGAGTTCTCATTTGAACCTGCCCCTATATATATATATATATATATTAGGTAGATAAATTAATTACACGATGAAATATTACCAGTAGAATTTGGGCAAAGGCGAGCCAAAAGTTCAAACCGCACATCCCTTTCGCAATTCATTGTTCGTGTATGGATCTTGAATATTTGTGTCCTACTTTCCATATCCGGCAGTCCAAACTCCACTTTTCGATCCAATCTTCCAGGTCGTAACAGTGCTGGGTCCAATGTATCTGGTCTGTAGCAAACAATTCAGCACCTACTTGCAAATATTTAGAATAAATAACGGTTCTAAAACTATAAGCCATATACCTATTTGTGGCCATTAGAACTTTAATGTTACCACGAGCATCAAATCCATCAAGTTGATTCACAATTTCAAGCATGGTTCGTTGAACCTCATTATCTCCACCAACACCATCATCAAAACGAGCACCCCCAATTGCATCAACCTCATCAAAGAAAACAATACAAGCCTTTTTTGAGCGAGCCATCTGTGAAACCGAGTGTGTGTTAGTTTGTTATCACCTGGTTCAATGATGGTAATATATATATATATATAAGTTGGAGTTTGCTTGTAATAACCTGAAATAGTTCGCGAACCATGCGAGCACCCTCACCAACGTATTTCTGAACTAGTTCACTTCCAATTACACGTATAAAACATGCATCGGTCCTATTAGCCACTGCTCTGGCTAGAAGTGTTTTGCCGGTTCCAGGTGGGCCATAGCAGAGAACACCTTTGGGAGGATCGATTCCAAGCTTAACAAACTTCTCAGGGTGGAGCATGGGTAGCTCCACAACCTACATCCACATCGAAGAAAAGGAATTATATAAATGTTAATATAACATAAAATGCAGACAGTTACTACAAATGTACCAATGATCACACCTCTCTCATCTTTTCAATCTGTTCCTTACAGCCACCAACGTCATTATATGTCACATCTGGTTTTTCTTCCACCGTCATCATGGTCACACTTGGGTCAATCTTGGGAGGCAATGGAATCTGAATCTGATATTTATTGCGATCAACGCTGCAATTGTAAAAATGAAGATCAAACTACTACTTTGAAATAGCATAAAAACAAAAAAAATATGAGTAATGCAAGCCAGTTTTCACTTCAAATAAGAGATGAATGCACTTCTATTCAACACGATAGCAATTAACATTTTCTTTAATGTTTGTTGTGCAACTAATGCGTGCAAGTAATTTCTGGAGATAGTACAATGCAATATCCTTGGTCAAATAAAACATTGGACGGATAAAACCTACCCAACACGCATGCCTTCTTCAATATCAGTTGGCGAAACTTTGTCACCCAACCCAACAACAAACTGCATATTTGGAGAAACAAAATGTCAGAAGAATTGGTTCGAATATAAATCCAACCCGGAGTCTCAAATACTTGTAGAAGAACGAAAATTCACATTTACAATTAAATCTTATATCTATGTGTCACAAAAGAGTACAAGTAAACATAGCCCCAAAAAGCATACGAAGTATTTCAACTTCATATCTCTAGCATGGAAAGTATGGAATACGTAATATGCATACCTTTGCAATTTGCTTGACATTTATGACATATTTTGCATCTTCTGTGTTTGGATTAATTATCTTTGTGCATCTAGCTACCTGCTTGCAACAATGAGACAGCATTCGTGATGAAGAACAGGACAGGGAAAAAAAAGATAAATGAGAAACTTTTCTCGATGATCATCACGCTTTCAACCTGAAGAGGTTGCTCCTCTTGCATCATTTGTTTATCAGAAACAAGATCCCATTGGCTAGGTGCAGCTAAACCAGTGTCTGACTCCTTAATACCTATCAAAAAAGTACAATCCAGGAACACAATGGGCATCATCATTGACTAACAATATATACATAACACAAACATAGGAGAAATATCTTCATTCCTTATGAGTGATTATGACATAGTGCTCATCCAAGTACTAAGTCTTGCATAAGTAAGCATACCACATAAATCATTGATCCTTTTGGCCATTTCCTTTACATCCTTTTCAGCTTTCTTGATGCTGGTGGAATAAGGCCCCAATCCCTGCAGGAATCATTGTCTTGGGTTAGTTTACAGTGAGGAAGGTGCTTTTGACACTTTAAAGACAATAGATGATGTCCATTGCAGAAGAAAATTTAATATTACCAATCTATAATTAACAGGATAAAAAAAAGTCGTGTCAACCTTCAAGCTTGAGAAAGAAGGAATACATGCAACTAGTTAAAAAAGGTTAGCGCCATGTTTCGATGCTACAAAAACCTTAAACAACATATTGACAGCTCTATGTGGATGCACTTGAAAGCTCATTACCGGTGCATGAAGAGGAATCCAAAAAGGATAAAGACGAAGAAGAGGGGCAGACTTTAAAGATGACATTCAAAGCAGACAAGGCTTTACAGCTAGAGGATGAAAATATTTGCAGCTAGAGGACGAGGGAGAGACAGACACTCATCTAGAAGAGATATGGTGTAATGTTTCAAGCGTCACAAGCTTGGTTGCTTCCAATTTGCGCGTCCATGCTAGAATAATGTAGCCAACCAAGCTGCCCTAGATAAGGAATACAAAATGCTACTGATGGCATATGATGAGATACAAGAAAGCAAAAGGGAAGATGCCTAGTTCCTTGACTCGGGATGCTCCAACCACAAATGCAGAGTCTCGTTTTTTGTGAGTTGAAAGAAGCTTTCAACCACACTGTCAAATTGGAAAACAATACCAAAACAAATATAATTGGTCAAGGCAATATAAACATCTCTTTAAATGGAGTGAGTCACATTATCACTGATGTATGCTATATTCTAGAATAAGGAATAGCTACTCAGCATTGGGCAGTTACAGGCAAGGGATCTTGCAATAGGGATAAAGATGGTGCCTACAAGATATACCATCCACATAAAGGACTCGTCATAGAGACAAGAATGGGTGCACTTCATCATCTTTGCAAAGAGAGAATTGTCCTATCGTAAATGCTCAGGATGTTACCAGGGACACATAAATTACAAAGCCTTTAAATCATTGGAAACAAAGAGAATGGGTAAAGCATCGGTGATGAAAAGCTTCAAGATGACTGATCTTGGATAAATTAGGCACTTTCTTGGCATAGAAGTTACACAAAGAAACTTCATTTGCCAAAAGAAGTATGCAACTGAAGTCCTAAAACGGTTTGAAATGCTGGAAAGTCAAGTTGTACAGGCAACACTTGTCCCTGGAATCCAGTACCGCGTGGTCAGAGTAGACACATAAATGCCAATTTCATTTTCTCAAACAGCTTGTTCAAAATGGAACATTTCAGCTTATTCACTTTGGAATCAAAGACCAAATTACAGGCTTGATGACCAAACCACTGCAAGTTGACTTCGGAAAGGTTCATAACGCAGCTAAGAGTTCGGAAGCTTGAAAAATAAAACTAACTTGTGTCCCACAGCTATTCTAGGTTTACTATGCTGTTAATAAGACCTTGATTCTTAGAATTAGCATTTTCAAGTAGGAGAATTGGTCCTCCATATTTTCCAGTTATGTTTGTGTGGTTATCCAAAAGTCTTGTCTTGTTAATAAAGTAAGTCAGATAACATTGTATTTGCAAATTCTTCAACAATTCTCAGAGCTAAAAGGTCTCTTAGTATTTAAAGGTCATGTGGACATAAACACCCATAGCTAAAGCTAACATGAATTAAGTCCAGTTTAGTACTTGTACAAAGTAGCCATTTGTTTAGTAAATCACGGAACAAACATCAGATTGCGAACCAAGTGTCGTACCAATCTATGATTTCTTGGAGATGTTAGTAAGAAAGGTTAAATCTTAAGTTTCGTAACCCTGTTTGCCTTATAGAAAATGATTATGGAAAAAGTTGAAAACAATTTACTTGAAGAAAGAAGGTGATTGCTGTAAGTTCATAGCAGCAGCATTGGATTGGATTGATATGAAGAAATATTAGGGCAGGGGAGGGGTTTTTGTATAGAAAAAAAGATGGAGAAATTCTTACATAAGTCTTGAGGAGAGCAATATCGTCTTCATCAAGAGGTCGGGGATTCTTCTCGTCCTTGATCTCATCTTCAATGTCGGTCGGCATCGTATCGTATCGCCTCGCCGGAGAACCAGATGTTTCTTGGGAAGCAAATAAAGTGAGAGAGAAAGAGAAAGAGGACTTCTGCGGCCTAATATTAGTATTTTACAATTGGAAACATCTTCACAAACCGACTTCGATTTAACCTTTTTACATCAGTTCAACGTAACGCATTATTTCACTTGATTTTGATATAAAAAAAATATTACTTTGAATATGCAATAATATGAACAAAATTGAATTGATGAAAGTTGGATATAAATACTTTCGTGGTTTAACAATTATACTATTGTATAAAAGATTTTGGATTTGGGTAAGAAAGGATCTCCACTTTTGGATGGATGTTAGGATGAGATGCACTAGATGAATCCCAGTATCAAGCACGATTCATGAGTAGGTTTGAGATTAAAAGTGATCAAGGGTCAAGATCCCTCCTTATGTTTCTCACCTTAACTTCACTTCTCACACGATCTCATGGTTTTGTAAATAAAAATTTCAAGATCCAGGGTTGGTTTTCGGTGAGAAGCGTAATTATAGATCTCCACCCTTAGATGCACATTAGGATGAGATATTGAGACACACCAAGATGAGGTGCATCGAGAATCAAGATACGCCGGATCAACTCCATTATGAAGCGCTATTCATGGATGGGTATGAGATTAAAAGTGATTAAGGGTTGAGATCTTTCTTATGCTTCTCACTTTTAACTCTCCTTCTCAGACGATCCTATGCCTCTGGTGGAAAGTGTTATATATGGTGAGAACTGAGAAGTGGTTATTTATCGATGGTTGAGAAATGGACGCACGTTAGGATAAGATGCACTAAGATAAGATGCATTGGATCAATTTCTTTATAAAGCACAATTCATGAGAGGGCATGAGATTAAAAATAATCAATGGTTCAGATCCACTTCTCACCATTAACTCAACTTCTCATACGCCTCAAGAACCAACTGCACATCATTAATGGATATTGAGTTTAAAGTTTTGAACAAAAAATGTCATCTCCTCAAGTCATAATTAAATTTCAAAATGAATGAATGTCAGTCAAAGGAGGTTGATTAAAATTGAGCCATGCATACTGAAATAGGCAAGATGTATGATTTGATTTAGTTTATTGTAATTAAATTCTAACAAATCATATTTTATTGAACTGAATTGAGTTTTGATTATATACCTGTAGTGAAATGGTTGTTGTTGAGTCATGTTATCAAATTCCATTTCAGATACAAATAGCATATGGTGGCAGTTTTGGCTCTGAAAAGGAGCCAACCAACAATCCATGTTGATAATCAATCAATCAATCAATCAATCAATCAATCAAAATTTTACAAAACAAAACTGTAAATCAGCAGAGATCCAATGCTTGAAACAAATCAAAATTTTCCATCTATTTCTTTCTTTTCTTTTCCTTCCTATAACTAGTACTACTATTTTTGCTGTTGCTGCTGGTACTTAAGAACATCCGCTGTGTTCAAATCAAACACCTTGCAGATGTCTGTTAATCGACACTTGCTAACATCATCTCCATCTCCAACAAGTCTTTCAAGCTCCTCCGATGCTTCCATTACCTGCACAGACCTCACAAATAACATTCATATAATTTACTATATACTTTACCAAATCACAAAAAAGCTTTAGCAAACCAAACTTGGATGACAGTCAAAAATTAGATACAAGCAATCAATTCAAGCTTAATAGATCAAAAACCAAGATTGTAAGATATATATAATTTACCAGTGGAAGATCATCCTCTGACTCGTTTTCTGCTTCTTCATCCTCACTAGACTTGTGATTCTTTTGGGAATCTGATACCAGCTCAAGAAGTTTCTCACTTCCCTAAACGTAACGTAAACAACATGGCTGAATGTGAATCCGTCACAATTTAAATAATATATAAACCACACAAACAAATACCACAATTTATCATTAGATAATAACTATTGTATTGCTAACAAATATAGGAAGAACCATTTTATTTGACTTAATCATATCATAGCTAATAGTGAGGTATTCATAAAGTTAAAAACTAGAAATGTTGCCAAGTTGACATACAAGCTTAACTCACCTTTAGAGCCCTCCAGTGGGAATAGGTGCGAAATAAGATCCAGAAGAAGGGTACATTTGGCAAAGGCAGAACCTAAACAAATTATAAAAACAAAAAGAAAGGGTAAATCTTTGTAGCAAATTATTGAAAAGATTGAGCCTTGCAGCAATCTAAATCTGATTATAAGTTAATGAATAGCACAAGAATACACACAGAATACAGAAAATGGATTTATTGTATCTCAAGGATAAAAAATTATATGTGATATAAATCCTGGGGAAAGAGTAATTATTATATAAAGATGTCCATTTCAGATCCAAACCCTGAAAAGATATACATACAGCAAAAGCGGAGGTAACTGGGAGCAATGTGACTGATCCATAAAAGTAATTCTTGTGAACAACAGTCCCCCTGCAGAACAGAAAAAAAAGTTCTTTAATTTAACATCATGATATACTACTTTCATTTGATTAAGCAAATGAAATACATTTGCAAGGGTAATAAAATTATCATGACAAGTAAAATGTTAATTATAAGATAAACAAAAAGCCATAAAGTATGACTGTCATTTTATTGAAGAAACTTGAGTTTAAACTCTGCATGTTGTCTCATATAATTCCATCATTACAGAATCAAACTCTATCAGATAGCTACATTCTACCTTGTGGGTAAGAAACTTATCAACAAGAATATGATATTTGGAAGGAAAAAAAGAACTATAATGTAATTATCTAATAACCAATAAAAGTGTCCAATTTAGTATAATCTCCACCAAGGTAAGAAATGCTAGACTTTACCTCAAAGCAATATGCCTTAATCTTCGACGAACAAGTCTTGCATTTAAGCTTCAAACAAAATGAAACACAAAACAGTAAGTTTTCCACACTGTCCAACATTAGTTTTATATAAAACTATAAAAGTGCACTTAGTTAGCAGGACATCAGTGCCTCTCTTAAATACTAATTTGATTGTGCTCTTTATTTACAGACCATTGCTTCTGTGAAAGACACTATTACAGGCTGTAAAAACATGCATAGTAAATGGTTATTCCTATAATTATAATCAGAAAATGATGGATCGAATGTTGATATGTTGGAATCTGAGCAGCTACCATACACTAAAAATTGATAGTTGGAGAAACACTCACACATTTACTTGTTTCTTTCCTACAAGATGCAAGATTAATATATCTCCATAATTTATATAAAACTGTAAGAATATATTATAAGCATATGCAACAGGAGTTTTCCTTATTCTTAACTTGGGGTTATGGTTCTCTTTCATAAGCAATTGAAAATCATCCTCTAAAGTTACAACAAATGATGACTGACAAAAAATAAAAAAACGAAGAAAACAAACCTTGATGGGAAGACGACCTCCACACCCGTTAACTGTTTGGGAATGGACTTGAGAAATATCTCGGAAGGCTTAACACGAGACAAAAGGCTTAATCCCAAGCTAAATAAACATGATAATCAAGAAAAAGATGAGAATGAATCTTGGGTTATTACATATTTACATGATAAGATTGAAATGACATAATTGAATTGAGTTGAATAGTTTTTATACCCATGAATCTTGTTCTTGAAACTGCCGGGAGGCGCCTTCTCGAGACCAGACCAAGCTTTATTCATCTACAAATACAATACAGAAAAGTTGATTAACGAATGAAAAATGAAATAGGAAAAGAGAGGGAGAGAAGGAGTACCTTGTTAGCTGCGAAATCGATACATAGCTCAAGATTAGCAGCAGTGGATTTGGGAGAAGAGGAAGAAATGTGATTCCAAAGGTGTTTGAATGTGGTGGGAGTTTGTGAGGAGGATTGTGATTGGGTGGTTGAGCGATCAATGGATCTGATAAAGCACCAATTCCTTCCTTTGATTGGAAAAACTAATAATCTAGCTCTCATGTTTCTTTCTTTGATCTTTCTTTCTAAACCATCAAACAGATTGTTAAAAGAATGGCGAAATTGGATTTGAGGGAAGAATGATATGCGTAAATGATTGAATTCAAGAACAAGGGATTCAAGAAAATGAAATTGAGGAGCGTTCAAGGAGCGGCGCTATTGCTATTGCTATTGCTATTGCTATTTTGCTAATTGCTAATTTGCTATTGCTAGCGGTGGTGGTGGAATGAATATTTCAACCACCCCTTTTTCCATTTTTTTCATTTCGGCTTCTTTTTTTCTTCGTTATGAACCTTATTTACAAAAAACACCAAAATTAAAAATTTAATTAGTGTTGATCATGACATTCATCAGCCCATCATTATCATTTTCATTTTCATTGCGTTTGATGAATAAATATCATTTATTACGGGACTGCTAATGGCATCCTTAATATAGCGGTGTACACGAAATTTTATGCACTTTATAGCGGTCTATACGGAATTTTTGGTACTATAATAGATGTTGATTGTGTGAGGATGACATTCACTCTTAGGGATGTCATAAGTATACCTTTGGCCTCCCTCTTTATTATTCATTACTTTCTAAAAATACTAACCCTTTTTCGACATATTTATATTTTATGGACAAGCTAAAAGTTTTCCATTCAAAAATAGCAATGCTACCAATAAAGGAAAAGGACTAGTACATGCAATATTTCGGGACCATTTACTAATTGTTAATAGACTAAACATTTGTCAACACGAGTCATTGTTTTTTACCTTATTTTATCAGATAACATTTTCAGCCATCTCAATGGATTATTGGTAATTGTCTCTTATCATGTAAACACTAATCAGATAAAAGTTTCTTCCTTAATTATCAAGTAAGATTTTTCAGTCATTACCACGTTTACCCGGTAAGGTATGGGACTCTGGTAAATGTTTACAACCCAATAAGCATTTAGTAAACAGAAGTATAAAATTGTTTTGGCATATATAATAATAATAGATGAAAAGGGAAAACATGCATCATAATCCTCATTACATGTTCTTTTTTACTCTTATACAGACTACTACTAGTAGTTTGGACAAAACACTACTACTACTGCTGCTCTTCCTCTTCCTCTTCCTCCTCATCCTCATCTTCAACCAGCCTCCCACAAACCCATCTTCTTCTACCTTTGCCTTCTTTCTCGGATGCCATTTTTCTACCAACATCTTCTTCCACCTGCAAACCCCATGATGATGATGATGATGATGATGATGATGATGATGATGATGATACATCAATACGCTCCTTTCCGTTTGCCACCACATGCTCATGTTTATCCTCATCTTCATGCTTGTTTAACCCTACACTTCCCACTCCATTTACTCCTCTTTGCTCTATCTCCATCTTCACATCTGGAGATGATGGAGTACTTACCATCTCTATCGATTTTATATAGCTAATTGCTTCTGCAATCAGTTTCCTCGTTTCAATTAAAGAAGCTTCAGCCATCGGATTCTTTGCTGCAGCCACTTCTAATGTCTCCGCAGCTCTCTGGGCTTCCGCGATCAAAATACTGAATCCATGAATACACCAATCAAAAGAAAATTCAAAAGTTTTAATCTTTTTTCAAAAAAGATGGATTTTAAAACTCAAAACTCACTTTGCTCTTGTGATAGCTTCGCGTATCTTGGGGTCTGAACCTGCTCTCTGTGCTCTGATACTCTTTATCATCTCTAACTTATATCCAGCCTGTGGATCTTTGTATCTAGGCGGCGGACTGATACTTGGCTTCGACTTATTAGCCCGTGAAGCTCTTACCCTTATCCTCGGTTCCCTCCTCTTCTCCAGTTTTATTTTTTTAGCTTCCTTCTTCTTTGTACCCCATGTTGGATCTCTACTCCCAGAACTTTTGCCTCGGCGTTTACTCATGCCACTGTAAACACGATCACGGTATGCCTACTCCAATATAACAGAATACATTCCTTCATAACCCATCAATCTGAAATATATATATATAAAGGAAAGCTTGTTGACTAACAAAATACTACTTACAGGGTCAGCCCATTTAGCAGCAATGGCCTCTGAGATTTTCTTCCTTTGCTCAGGGGTCTTGGGTATTCTTCTCCCTGGTAATGCTTTAGGTTTCACCTTCCTTGCTGCCACACCATCTCGATAGTCCTTCTCACACTGTTCCTTAATTATCTTGTATGAGTCCCACTGCAGCTCTCGCTCACCATAAATCCCCTTTCTAGATGCTTCTGCGATTAAGTTAAGCCATTGAAGATGGACGCGTGCTATCATCCTCCGCCTTCTAATGCCCGCGGTCCACTTAAGGCGCACTGCAGCCCCAATCTTTAATCTTGTCTCCTGACTGCACAAAATGCAAGGACCAAAAGAAAATACTACTAAGCAGCAAATATACAAAAAAAGGGAAGTAAAATAAAAAGATTTAATTCAAGTAACAGCCTTTAGCCCCATACTGATTAGGGGAGGCTATAAAAACATAACCAAAATAAGTTAATACAACTCATGATGACATAAATTATCATCCATAACCAATTAACTGATTTCTTAAGTTCCCAAATCCCAACTATTAGCCTGTACAAGGTTGCAAAGTAGCATAGGGACAAGAAAACTAGTTCATGACTCTTCCCTGATGCAACTCAACTTCATGTATCTATAATAAAAATCAAGGTTGCCCTCATCCAAAATCAACGAAAAATGCAATCTAATTGTCAAAATGTTGAAAAAAGTAAAAGGGAGAGAGAAAAGGAACTCACTTTCCTAACCTTGGATTTCGTTTCCTGAAAAAATCAAAGGTGTGTTATGTGAAATATCTTGGGCAATTTGAGAGGAAGATCAATCATTCCTAAGCATACTAGGCGTTCAATATTGCTAAAAGCATACTAATTGCAGCAATGATAGTTAGTACGCTTTCGAATTTTATCAAGGATCAAGATTCAACATGATAAAGTTTAAGAAGTTAGACCAACCTTTGACTATGCGCTGCCTGACTCAGTTTCATCTTGACCTGCACAAACAGCAATTGCTAATGTTAAATAGAGTTCCAGCTTATGATAGATAAACAGAGGTTCGAAACAGAAAGAAAGGATGCCATCTTTCATTACTCTCATTTAAAGCCAGGAAACCATCTTATAGATCTACAATGGCTTTATACAGTTACTGTAGCATCCATGTAATAACAAATAGGTTACAGGTGTCTTCTTGAATGCCTTAAATAGGGTTTATGTGGACCTCAGATCCACAAGAATAGATTTGTTTTGCATAAAATTGTTTCTCAACATAGAAGTATTGTTATATATGAGAATGACTACCTTAGGAGAACGCATAGCAATCTTGGTTCTCTCACGTATCTTCTGCCGAGTTTCTGCAACAGACGGTTATGTTAGATTAGAAGCATGCCATAGCTATTATTAGTATTAGTGTAGCAAAAGCGATTTTTGTGAGTACTGTACCTGGACTGTGTTGTATGCCTTTATTCCAAGCTTCTTTTCCTTTGTTAGCTTTGGAAATCCTCTTCCGTCTCAACATCTCCTTCTCGTCTTGAATTGAGTCGTCTTTAATTGAATCGTCTTGAATTGGGGCTGATTGGTTGTGATTTGTGATGGAATCAATGGGTAATTGTTGTGCATTACCATTTTTTTCCTTATCAGAACACCTAGGTTCAAGTGTAGCGACTGCCTTAATCATAAGGCGAGAAGAAGAATTGTCAAGGGTTGCAGGGGGGTTAATAGTAAGAATTCGGTTTGGCTTGTGGAAATATCTCCATCTGGTAGTCTTTTGATTGGCAGAAACATGATGAAGTGTTTGAAATCCAAGGGAATACAGGTTATTCCTGAATGAAGATTGTGGAGTAGCAATATCTGCAAACATAAGAAGATGAATTGTTGTAAAAACAAGAAGCAGTAGTTAGAATTAAGCAGTAGAGGAATTAGAAAGCATGTATATGAATTTACCTAATAAAGGCATGAGGAGGTCATTCAGTCAGGAATAGGAATTCAGATGAAGATTATAAGAGGGCGAATGTAAACTCCATAAAAGTTGCAGGTCTAGGTTAAAGAAGCAGGAGGAAGGAGGAAGGAGAAAGGAGGAGATAGCCACACACAGACACCCCGATGAAGCAGCAGGATAATGATATTATTTTGCTTTCATATTTCCATTTTTCACCCAATAATATTCTTACCATTTCTTTTTTAAATATATATTTTTCTCTAAATTTAAATTCACATCAGTTTTTACTAAATTGATTATTTTAGCTTCAGATAATAATAATAATAATAATTGGTAAAAAAAATTGAAGTTTTATTTGAAAAATGGAATGCTTGTTTTGATTTATTGTTAAACATACCACAATTTTATTTGCATTATAATCAATCAAAGCACGTAGATGCTTGTTAAAGCTTTTTATATCGTAAATCAAATATTTAAAATGTGTATTGATAAAAAAGAAATATGGTGAAAATCAGTATTATTAATATTATGGGTTGGATATATATATATATATATGTATATATGGCGGGTTCAAATGAGAACTCAAATTTGGTTGTGAACATGAGGACAAATGAGAGTGCGACACATGTCTCATTCAAAGAAATATTATAGTATATATCCCGTCTGAATATTGTTTATTTTGACTCGTGCCGCGCTCTCATTTGTTCTCACGTTCATAACCAAATTTGAGTTCACATGTGAATTTTCCTATATATATATATAGAAGGAGGTTCAAACGAAAACGCTAAATATTTAAGAAAATAAGAAAACTTTTTCATGTACAAAATCACATATGATTTTGTACTAACATGAAAAAATGGACACATGCGACTTTTGCCGCGAGTTAAGTCGCGGAAAAATTCGCGACTAATCATATATGATTTTGTATGTGAATCATATATGATTTTGTACATGAAATTTTTTTTCTTGTTTTCTTAAATAGTAGCGTTTTCGTTTGAACCTGCCCATATATATATATATATATATATATATATATATATATATATATAAAAGCATGGACTTGAAAAGGAAAAAAACCCTAGCCTTCCAATATTTTATCATCATTTTTTTTAATTATTTGAATTGCATAAGTATATAGCGAGTGCATTTACATCTATAATTTTGTTGATTAAGGTTTCATACTTTGTAGTTTATGTTAATATAATTTTTAATCAATAGTTAAACCTAGAGGTGTAAGCGAACCGAGTCGAGTTGAGTAATAGGCTAATCGAGCCAGGCTTAAAAAATCAATACCGGGCTCGAGCTTGATTAACTTTTCAAGGAGCTCGAATATTTTTTTAAGTTATCGAGCTCGAGCTCGAGCTTGATGCTCGTTTATGGGTTCAAACTCGTGAATTAACTCGTTTATCGGCTTGAGCTCGATAATTTTTATATTTTTATTGTATGATTAACAAATATATGAACATGTTTGGCTCGAAAAAGGATATGCTCGAATAGCTCGGCTCGGCTCGAAAAATTTAATCGACTTATCGAACGAGCCGAGTTGAACATTAATTTCATAAAACTCGGCTCGTTAAGTTAAATGAGTCATATTTTGTATTCGAGGTCGACTCGAGCTCGAGAATTATTAAGTTTGAGCCCGAGATAAACGAGCTCAAGCTTGAATCGTTTATACCCCTAGACTTAAACCGATAACTTAAAACATCATGGTATCTTTTAAATAGATCATTTTGAAATATATATTTGTACAAATTTGATATAAGCAAACTTGATTATAGTTTAATGATCTTATGAAACTTTCACTATAACTTGGACCATTTAAAACTATAATATAAAAAAATCAAGAATGTTTTAGTTATTTTATCATTTATATATCTATACGACTTAACTGAATTCAAATTTTATTTTAAACATAATAACATATACCTACAAAGTACAAACAAGTGAAAAATTATTACAAATTACACATACTAATCTCTTAAGACACCCTTCAATTACCATGACACTTTATAACCAAATAGCAAAAGCTAAAGAATCCCAGTTCTACACTCTATAACAAAAGAATTATTAGTCAAAAGTATATTCGATTGAGACGTTGAAATCAAAGCTTAAACTCATTTTACTACTATATAGATAGAGCTTACTCCATCTTTTGTTACCACCGGTTTTAACAAACTCTTTTGAATATATTACTGATTTATACTTAAAAGGTTAAAAAGTCGATAATTATTAGATTTAAGGATTGTATTAGTATCATCTTGTGGTTAAGAACTCGGGTCAAGAAAGGGGATTTGGAGGAGCAAAGATTCAAATTAAGAATATAAGTGAGTCAAAGAAATTAAGGATACGAGTTTGAATCGTCCACAGCCACCTTTTTAATTTCAAAGCATCAGCCGCCACTCTCTTATCTTTAAATATTTGCAATTTCTTTTTGCAAACACAAATCAATCTTCCAATAGTCATGGGTTCTACTTATGATGATTCAGATGTGATGGATCTAACCAGAAACATCATGATGGTCTCCATTATAGCCTTATTCATCCTCACCCTCTTCTTCCTTTTCCTCCACCTCTATTCCAAATGGTATTGGTACCGCCTTCACCAATCAGCAGCCGCCATGGACAGCCGCCAGCAACAAGGCCTCGATGCTTCTTTCTTGAAAATCATACAATTCCATTCCAACGACTTTGAACACGGATTGGAATGTTCAATCTGTTTATCGGAGGTGGAGGAAGGAGAAAAGATTCGGATATTACCAAAATGTAATCATGGGTTTCATATGGAATGTATCGATATGTGGTTTCATTCCCATTCTACTTGTCCCATCTGTAGAAACGAAATCTCACAACAACAATCTCCAACAGATGATAATGTTCTAATAAATAACAATAACAATAACAATCATCATCAACAGAACCCTTCATCTTCACCTTCATCATTGCAAGATAGAGGAATTAGACCGGATTTGGTGATAGATATACCAACGGCTCAGATTAACGAAGAAGAAGTAGTAGTAGTCTCCTCCCCTACCAGATGTTCTTCTGGAATGAGATCATTAAAGAGAATATTTAGTCCAGGCACTAGTAGCAATTCCAAATCCTTCCCTCTTACCCCATAATTTTTATTTAAATATTTCATTCAAATTACTAATTTATTATATTTGTAACGTTCCTTCTATCTATTTTAGAGACGGGTTCAAACAAGAAACAATAAAGGAAACTGATCCTTTTTATTTTACCTTTTAATTTTAAAACACTATGAGATCCTACACTTTTGTAGCTGACACTGGAATCTGGATATTTAACAATATATATATATATAACATTGACCCACTTACCAATGCACCTTCACATTGCTAAATTTTATTTATAAAATTATGAGAACACCTTGACAAATGGAGCAAATAGAGGCCGCAAAAGGCACCACAACACCATTACCAAGGTCTGTCTGGATCAAACACAGTTTTATATATAATGTTATCACGTGCTTTCATAAATTAAAAAATATAAACACCTTTCGTAAATGTAACAACTAATCTTGAAAATCAAGGTCATAACAGTCAAAGATCCCATCCACATCCACAATCCATATATAAACAAGTTCTTACCTATTAATCTACATCAAATACTCTCAAATTCCATCATGAAATCTAACTCTAAACTATTGTCTCTTATCTTTCTTGCCCTGCTACTCATTCTTGTTTCATGGCCTACTCCTATTGGTGTTCAGGCAAAACAACTGACTAAAAGTGCAGGATTAGCTTCTTCAACTCTCAAAGGTTTGCATGCAAGAAAAAAGGAGTCTTTCAAGAAGCTGAAATCAAGTTTTCGGAAGATACCACCAAGCAGATCTAATCCAATCCAGAATTAAGTAAAGTAACTTCACTACATATCACAAATAGCTTCAATACAATTTTACTTTTGCATGTTTTAGTTCAAGGGGGGTCAGTCAATATGTACCAAAAGTTACTAGCTTTTTTAGGTTTTAAAGTAGTTCATGTTTGAACTTAAATGTAACCAGCAGTTTAAAGATATGAATATGGAGTCATCCATTACATTATGCAATGCTAATTACTGTGCTTAATAGTATCAATTATCTCTATAGTAATAACAAAGTAGAATACAGAATGAAAGGGGACATTTCTGAAAATAGAACACAACAGATGTGCACTTTGAACATATTGGTGAAAAACTATTGGCAAAAAAATATACCAGCAAAATTGGCAAAGGAGAAATTAGATATAAATAAGTTAACAAAAAAGCCAGGTTTCTCAATCTTTCACCTCTAATGATGACTCTGACCCGTAAAGAAGGAGATCCAGGTGAATGCGCGTTCTCGGTCAACCATCGTGCTTTCTTTTTCTATGAGATTTTTGTTTGCTTTTCCCAACGTCATCTTCCATGGTATGTTTGGTAAATTTCCCAGCACCCGTTTCTGTTCCATCTGAGTGACGCTTTTGGCCGGATGTTTTAAATGGTTTATGAGCCAGGAATGGAGAGGCAGAAGGAGCTAGATGAGTATCAATCTCTTTCCTCATGTCCTTGAGCTTCTCTTGCTGTGATTTTGGGCGATTCTCTGTAAAAGATGCATCATATTTTGATGATTTTGTTTCCTTTGAACCAAAAGTAGAAATGAAATCATTGTACGCAGATTCTCTAGAAGTCTGTCTCAACTTCCATTGATCGGGTCGTTTTGCATACCTATAGAAAAACAACTCACCACATAAGATCATCAAGAGTATTAGAATAAATTTAGAAAAGTGAAACTGGTAAAGAAAAAGAACTCACCCCTCGACATCAAATTTCCTCAAGAGAAGAGGGCCCTGCTTTGTCTTTGAGAGCTCTGACTGCACATTTAACATCTCTGACACAATCACCTCTCTTAACGCGACACTGCTGACATCAAAGCACTTCTCAACGGTAAAGGAACCTGATGGAAGCACAGAAAGCTCGCCAAAATGTCCTTTAAGTCTTCAGACCGACACAAAGAAGAAAAGAAATTTTCAAAGAGTCAGACATCAACAGAACATATTATTTGCTGTCCACCTAATAATACTTAATACAGATAAATCAGATTGCCATAAAACTGCACATACTTGACAACTAATTTACGCTTTTGTTTCCCAGAAGCATTTGAATTAAGAAAAGCTTCAATCACCCTTGCCCCTCCAGAGTCCTTTGAAGTGTCAAGGAGATGATCTTCTTCCAAAGATGTCATACTCGAGATAAAGGCATGGACAAACTCCTATAGAATACATACCAAACATAAGTCAGCTAAGAGCACCTATATAAATTAGCAAATAGTAGTGACAAAACCAAGAATAGGTCACGTACACTTGGAAATCTAAATACTGTTTGAAGAATCAATGTCCCAATAAGATGCATCCTAGCACCACTTGGCCAATCCCAGTTGGATTTATCCTTGCAGTAAAAGTAGTTATCAAGAAAGAGTATCCGAGGAACAATGCATCTAGGCGGCTCGTTTTCCATGCATACAGCAGAAATGAGAGCTTGACAACACTGCAAAACAAGTTAACAATAAAGAAATGTGATTAGAAAATGATAAAAGAACTGCTGATGAATTGCAAAAAGAGCATATATTTATTGATATAGTTCCTTTTGTTGAAATCAAATCGTATGAGTATTGGACTTAGTTTGATACCTTGTGTTCATGGCTATGGAGCCTATGACTTGCAGCAATAAGAGAAGCAACAACTCCAGACTTTCCCATTCCAAAAAGATCTTTAAATTTTGTGCCAAGTTCCTTCAAGATCAGCTCCACCTGAAAAGAACCGAAAAGAGAAACAAAAGTTATCCATAAGATGTGCTACTCAACATTAAATGTTATAACTAGAAATAGTGTAGTTGATGCCCTAAAGTATTGTATCACTTACATGATCCTCGCTTCTAGCATTGGAAATCAATGATTGGACAACAAAATTCCCACAGTAATGAGAGGACATCTCAAATAATGAATTTCTGAAAGTCTTCGTTATTATTTCGTTGTATAAAGATTCAGGAGCAACTTCCAATATAACCTGTCATTAGGAAGACAAAAAGGTCAAAACTTGAAAGACCTTGAGGTAGATGATATAGTGTCAGGAAAAACATAATAAGTACGATAATAATATCCATGATGGTATATGCAAGTAAACAAGATGTAAAGTGAAAACAAATTGAATGATATTAAACAAACCTCCATTAAATGGCTGAACGCAGCTTCTTTCATTAACCTCCGAAGTCTTTTGACATCGTTATCGTCTATAAGGTTCCCTTCGCTGGCATCTTCACCATTACAGCCAAGAATAACAGGAATTGCATGCAATAACTCCTGGTCGTATCCAACCAATAACTTCAAAGCAGTCTGCCAAAGTATTACAAGATAAAAAAGCATCAGGTACAATAGTGGCACTTAGGACACCAGATGAAGTCAAAAAACATGAGAAGAAAACATGCCTGCAGAACCAAGCTGCCATATTGATCAACTTGCAACATTTCAATATCCTTTCTAGAGGCTTCAAGTATCTCTGACACGAGAAATTTGAGCATATCAGGAAATCCGGGCTGCAGTCCTTGGGAGCCACTTTCGTCTGACCGAGAAGACTTAAAATTTAACCTCTGTGCAAGAGCTGCAGATGACTTCTTGGAATGAAAGTCAGATGAATCTAATGGCATCCCTTTACAGAGACAGAGAAGACTTCGAAGTACATGAGACCCATGACAGTTGGTCATCACTTCAACAGGATTGGCAACAATTGCCTAACAGGAAAAAAGATCAACATAAAGATATCAGTGCAATGGTCGTTTCTATTATTGTGATGATCCAAATTTCCATAACTCAATAGAAAAATTGCTCAAATTTGTTCCATAATTATGTTAATTTATCTTCTTGTAAGTGGAACGCACGCTTCAAGAGGAAAGGCAGCAATCAAGCGACTTTTACATGAATCAAACACACAACTACCAAATAGTATACCTGACATATATCATTCAAAGTGGCTTCAACAAGAGCTTGGGTGTCACTTTCCTGAAGATGTGCAGCTAAAGACCTGAGAGCTGTCTCAGCTACATGAGATCCAGATTTATCCATGGAAATACGAGGGAAGTCTTTTGAAGCATTTTGGAGAAAATTACAAAGCTGGTCCAAAGCACAGCCTTGAAGAAGAGTTTGCAAAGTGTGACTTATGATATAATCGGTTGCAAGTTCAACTTCCTTCCCTCTTGTTTCTTCCAAAGCATTTCCACAAATAGATGAGCGTTCCTCCAGATCAACTTCAGTACCTTCGATAACATTTGCAATCTCGGAGAAGTATTTTGCTGTTTCTGGATCAACCTGTTGTCTAAGAACAAATATAACAATCGTTAGCAGCCTGATAAGGAAGGAGCCATTACTGAGACTATATATACTGGTTCTTAAGGTGAAAGCAAAATACTTAGAATTGAAATTGCAGTTGAAACCTTAAAAAAGATGTCTGTGGTACAGCAGCTTCTTGATGGTTTGAGTATTTTTTGGATTTGAGTGTTTCAGTGATTCCACCATTGTTTCCATCAACACCTTTACTTTTCTTCGTCCACTTCTTACCCATCTTCCTCCTCCTTCCTTCTTCTTCCACTGGGGTTTATGAATTAGGGTTTTGAATGGTTTTTCTTTTTGTTATTTACGGGTCGGTTCGAGTCAAGTGGCGGGTCAGAGCCCCATAGGATCCAGCCGTTTCCATGGGTCATAGGCTCATATTGTTGAGTAAACTACAGTTTTGGTCCCTGTATTTTGATAAAAGTTATGACTACAGTCCTATAACTCTGTTTAGTACGTTCCTTGTCCCTCTAGTATTTAGTTTATTACGACCATGGTCCTTGTGGTATGCATTTTGTTGCAAAATTAGTTCCTCTTGCTAACGTCGTTTGCCTTTGGTCTGTTAAGTGGCCCAAGTTATACATCCATTTAACTTTTTATTTATTAGTTTTTTTCTTTTCTTTTTATTTTTTATTTTCATATGAATGGTTAAAAATAAAGTCAAAAACCAAAAATTAAAGATAATAATAAGGGTTCATAGAATCTTAATTATTTATTTAATTTCTTCTACTGTAAATAATATTGATGAATTTTAAATAATATTTTTGATATTCGAATACAAAAATTTATATTCGAATATTTATTAAATTGCAACCACGAATCATAAACAAGTTGTCGTTGAAATTGTGGTTATATTAAAAATAAGAATAAAATATTAAATATGAGGTCACAACTCATAACTAAGAAAATAAAGTTTATTAAACATGTAATAAAGGAACTTTGCTAGAGATTTCAAATTTATATGCTAATGTTATCAACTTTTTTTATTTCTTGAAAGCTCTCAAAAAGTAATAGTCTGTGTAAATCGATATTATATATAAAAACTTTATTTTTTAAAATATTCTAATTTGAACTGTTTTGTAAACAATATGGAATAGAATCTTGAATAGTTTTTGAAATTCATATTTTCATGTCCATATGAATGGGTCAAGATTTGAAAATCCGTAGATATATCTCAATTTAAAAAATATCTAAATTATGTTAATTAATTTTTAGAATTTTAGTATTAAACAATTATATATAAATGATATGCATACTCATACTCGTTATTCTTTTTAATTTGATACCAATATATATATATATATATATATAGAGAGAGAGAGAGAGGGAGGGAGGGAGGGAGAGTTGAAATAAAACACCAAAAAAATAGATGGGTTTGGTTGGGGGTATCAAGCAGGAATTAATGGAAATGATAATAAAAGAAACTGTTTTGTTATATATAATATAATGGGATCATTCGTCCAGAAGCCCAAATTTTCAATCCTGATTAAACTGGAGGGAATGAAAATTCATTCCCATTTTCATTTTCTGTCATTTTCATTTTCATTCCCATTTTCATTCCCTTGCCGGAACCAAACGCCCCTTAAATAATACCTTGGAGCCTTTCATTCGGACGGTATGCACTAAGGCATACAGAACGTTTTTTTTTCCTATGCATCAATATTTCTATAATTACACATGCATAAGTGCATATGCACAAATGCATGTTACAAATTACCGGTATCGTTAGTGCATACCATTCAGATTGAGGGGTCTCGTGGTGTTCTTCAGTTTTCTTTTCCTTTTTTTTCAAATTTTTACCCGATTTTTATAATTCCATTCACATGTGAGAATACAATGTTTTTTTTGTGCAATTTAATATTTACAATTTATTAATATGTTTGAACTTTATAGAATTAACTCATAACTATTAGTGATAAATATATTTAAATACAAACTAACGTCGACCCTACTAATACAATAAAATCGATAACTAACAAAAAAAACCCAATCTCGTTCTCTCGTAACCATACAAATTCATAAAATAAAATCAAAAAAGACGAAACAAATATATTATATAAGCATAAATGAAAGAATATACAAGTGTGTCGGTGTATACTTTTCAAATATAAATTATGGATTTGGGCCCTATCATATATCGATTTTACAACATTGATTTTTAAACTTTATTTATTACACGGTTTAACTAATGGTATGCATTTTTCATAGATTTGGTCTTGAACCAAACAATCTTTAACATCTTTTGTTGAATTCGGGAGCATTTTAGTAATTTATGCAATTTGATATTAACTTCTGTTTTTTTAATCAACCAAAATTTGTCATCTAGTTACGTTATTATATTTCATTTTTGTGTTTTTCTTAAGAAAAAAAAATTAATAATATATTTTAAGTTACAATTGATATAGTGTCATATATATATATACAAATATATGTACACACACAACCACCACCATCACCACCCCCTTCTACCTCCCACTAACACCATGATCCCCCCCCCCACCTCGACGTTTCTTATACCATTGTCGTCCTTATCCAACCACCATCACCCTCTACCCACAGGGAACAAAACTGCAACTTCATGCATAATGAACTCCAATGGTTGAACAACAAGGCGGGTTAGGTGCAAAATGACAGGATATGCGTAGTAATGAAGCCCTCCGCCTTTTATCTATCTCTATTCTTTTAGATTCATGCCCAAGTATTTTATCTGAGATCAATTTAAGTTTTTGAGGCATGGGGTGCATGATGGTGATATGGGTGCAGTGTATAGGTATTGTCGATAGAGTAGATAGATGATGAACCAATCAGTCAATTAAAACAGTAACGAGGAAATTCAAATGAAAAATGATACAATTTTTTGTATTTGAAGGTGTGGTGAGTGAAGATGGTGAGTTTGTGGGGAGGGGTGGTTGTTTCCATGTATGAAAGGTGAAGTGTAGATGTGCAATGGTTATGGATGATGAATTTTTTTTTTTTTTTTTGGGGGGGGGGAGGGGGGGGGGGAGGTACAAAACAAATAAAAAGATAAAAGAAGAAATGAAAAAAAAGATAAAAAGACAAAAATATGCAAAAATTTAAATAAATTGTCAAATGACCATTCTGCCCTCGATCTTAACGAGGGGATTGATGGCCATTTGGTTCAAGGACCAAATCTGTAGAAAAGTACATACCACCGGTTAGTCTACCTATTAAAAGAAGTTGAAGGGCTAACTACATAAAAACTTATATATTACATGGGCCAAATCCATAATACACAGGTTTTATAAATCAATTTGATTAAACGAGACTTTGGTAAACAAATGAGTATATGTCTATTGTTTTTTTTTTGATTTACAACCTAATAAAACTGTATTTCCTACCTAAAATTTACGTTTTTATTGGGTTTTCGAGATTTAAAAAAAGGTTAAATTTCTTCTAAACCAAAACAAAGGACATTTGATAATTAAAAATAAATAACATCTAATCTATACAAAAAAGGTAATGACATATCTACAAATAAATAACTCCTTAATTTTTTATATTTTTAATTGTTATAATAATACAAAAATTTCACACACACCCTGCCATAATATTCCCTTAAAAAAAATTGCAAAACATTTATGTAATAAATAAATATTTATTTTGATGTGATGTCTTGTCTTGTTATCAAGATATTCAGGGCCAATAATAATTGAATGAATAGTAAATTACAATTTTGGTCCCTTATGAATGCTGGTTTTTTGGTTCTGATCCCTCCAAAGATAAAAATGCATTTTTGGTCTCCCAAACGAGTTTTTGATAACAACATTGGTCCCTCCCACTGACGCCGTCCAATATGTTACCGTTAGAGGCCGCATGTGCCCCTCACATGAGGGGCATTTTCGTCTTTCAATTTATGTATTTTATTTTTCCTTTAAAAATAAATATATGATTTTAACATTTAAAAAAAAATTAAAAATTAAGTTATTTAAGGTATGCTCTTTTGAGTGTAGCACCTCCATCACCAAATGAAAACCCTAAACCAATTCCTCCATAACCCACCCATTCCTTTCTCTATCACCAACAAATCAACAGATCGTTCAAGGAACCAGGTGAAAAACAACAGTTAGAAACACCACCACCAGCACCTTCACCTTCTGTTTCCGGCGGCCCTTCACCTTTATTCTGATGGCCCTTCACTTGTTTCTGACGACCCGTCACCGTATCACCACCACCTTCAGAAACTTGATTGGAATCAAAAAACTGATGCAAAAACCACAAGATTCATAACTCAAATAGCAAAATGGGAATGAAAAATTGATACAGATGAAGTGGAGAAGATGATTGGGAGTTTTTTGAAACTAACAAATCTAGAAGATGAAATCTGCTTCCCTCTCTTCACGATGAAGTCCCATATATGCTCCCCCTTTTCTCGTTGATGCGATGCAGATGCAGATGCAGATCCAGATTTGCTTCCCTCCCCTTTACAAAGTTTACCAAACCTATCCCCTTTTTTTGAAGATGAAACATGTGGAAACACGAGTGTAGAAGATAGATGCGGTTTTGTTCTCCTTTCTTGGATCTTTTGCGGTTTGTTCTTTTCTTAGATCATTTGCGGTTTTGTCTAGATACAAAAGCCTTTTCCAATTCTTGTGGTTCTGTTCTTCAGGAGGAACCCCACCAAATTTGTTTAAGGTTTATGTTTGACATCGTTTAAGGTTATGTTATTCACGAGGAACCCATCCAGATTCGTTAGAAATGTATTTATGGTTTTGATTTTGTGTATAAATTTGTGTAAGTTTGTTTAGGTTTCTGATTTTGTGTATAGATTATGTGAATAGATTTGTGGATTTTGACTTCATGAATGAATTTGTACAAGGTTGATCATAGTTCTAATTTCATAAATGGATTTGTGTAAGTTTGTATTATGATTACCCTTTTGATTTCAAAATCTGAGCATGTTACAGTTAATGGTTTAAAATTGATTTCTTGAAATTATGTTGTTGATTTGATTCTTGATATCAGACTAATTTTGGTTTGGGTATATTACTGGAGATGAATGAGATGTTGAAGAAGATGTGTGAAAAGACTAAAATACCCCTCACGTGAGGGCACATGAGATGGCTAACGGCAATAAATTGGACGACGTCAGTGGGAGGGACCAAGTTTGTTATTAAAAACTCGTTTGGGGGACCAAAAATGTACCTTTATTTTTGAAGGGACCAAAACCAAAAAACGAACATTCATAAGGGACCAAAATTGTAATTTACTCTTGAATAAATTAAATATAAAAAAGATATTTTTGAAAATAGATTTATCTCGAAAAATAAATATATAAAAGTATCCATTAATGCATCCATGATGTAGTTGGCGCCTTGACGGTCAGTCAGTCAGCACCCTTCATAATAAGTATCCTCTATCTTCTTCATCTCCACCACACCAATATATCTATCTTTCTATCTCTCAGTTCGCCGGAATGACGAATTCCGGTACCACCAAATTAACACATCTCTTTGCTTCAATTCTACTCATTCTTATCGCCATTTTCACTCATTCCATCACTGCAAACACCAAATTAGCTCATTCCATCCTACAGTCATCATGTTCCACCACCCTCCACCCTGAACTATGCTACTCCACACTTTCCGATATCCCTCAATTCTCCAAAATCGTCAAAACTTCAAAAGATGTCATCGAAATTGCAGTCAATAAAACAAAAGAGACGATCGAAAGAAACTACTTCACCATAAAGAAACTCACCCTTCGATCTAATCTCACAAAACGTGAGAAAATCGCGCTTCACGACTGTCTGGAAATGGTCGCCGACACACTTGAAGAACTCAACCAGATCACCGGTTTACTCGAAGCTTATCCGACCAAAAAAGGTATCCGGCGCCACGTGGACGACATACTGACCCTTATGAGCACCACCCTCACCAACCAAGAAACATGTATCGACGGTTTCTCACACGATAAACATGACAAACAGCTACGCGACTCGCTGATCGCCGGAGAGATCCACGCCGAGAAGCTCTGTAGCAACTCATTGGCGATGATCAAGAATATGACCGACACAGATATGGCCATGGCTAACCAACTGAATTCGAACCCAAAAGGGAGGAAGTTAACGGAAACGTGGCCGGAGTGGTTGTCGGCTGGAGATAGACGGTTGTTGCAGTCAGGGACTGTGACACCTAACGTGGTGGTGGCGGCAGATGGTAGTGGGGATTTTACGACGGTTTCTGCCGCCGTTGCGGCGGCTCCGTCGGGTAGTTCAAGTAGGTATGTGATTAGGATAGCGGCAGGGGTGTACAGGGAAAACGTAGATATTCCAAGTGGTAAAAGAAACTTGATGTTTCTGGGTTCCGGCAGAACTTCCACCATAATCACCGGAAGCCGAAGTGTTGTTGGCGGCAGCACCACCTTCAATTCCGCAACCGTCGGTCAGTGGCCTATATATATACACGTTATATATATAGGGTTGGGTTCACATCAGACCAACCTGTTTTTATTACACCACCTGTGGGACCATAATTTTACAATTGAAAATCCACAATAAAACACCATGAAAGATTTTTTTTTTTACATTTACAGTTTACAGCAAAATCTTCAAAGTGTTTTGCCGTAATGTTTCATCTGTAAAAAAAATGATCGTGTCAAATGATCCCAAGTCTATAAATTTATACAGACACATTTATATATATGTTTTAGTGAGAGGTTTGTATTTATTTAATTTCTATATATATATATATGCAGCGGCTGTGGGGGCTGGATTTCTGGCACGGGACATAACGTTCCAAAACACGGCAGGGCCTTCCGGGGAGCAAGCCGTGGCACTACGAGTTGGATCCGACCTCTCTGCATTTTACCGATGTGACATGTTAGCATACCAAGACACTCTCTACGTACATTCAAATCGTCAATTTTATGTCGACTGTTTCATAGCCGGCACCGTTGACTTCATCTTTGGGAATGCTGCAGCCGTGTTGCAAAATTGTGACATCCACGCTCGTCGACCCAACCCTAACCAAAGGAACATGGTCACGGCTCAAGGTCGAAGTGACCCTAACCAAAATACAGGGATCGTGATTCAAAGATCAAGGATAGGAGCCACATCTGACCTTCTACCGGTGCAAGGAAGCTTTCCGACGTACCTAGGGAGACCATGGAGGGAATACTCGAGAACAGTTGTAATGCAATCAACGATAAGCAATGTGATAAATCCGGCTGGATGGTTTCCTTGGAACGGGAATTTTGCACTTGATACGTTGTATTATGGAGAGTATCAAAACACTGGGGCCGGAGCTGGAACGTCGAATAGAGTGACATGGAGAGGGTACAGGGTGATAACAAGTGCTACTGAAGCTCAAGGTTTTACAGCAGGAAGCTTTATCGGTGGTGGGAATTGGTTAGCTGGGACGGGCTTCCCTTTCTCTCTTGGGTTGTCATCATAATTCTACTTTTGCTTAATATTATTGCCTTTTGCTGCCAAAAAAAAAATAAAACTATTTGAATTATGAATAACTTGTTTGATTTTATTTGAATAAAAAGAGGTTTAATTAATATGAAATGAAATGAATTCTAAATCTTTAAAGCCCTATCCCATTTAACCACATTTGGTGGATATGTGAAATATATCAAGTTGGAAAGAAAAAATGTATGTGTTACCACAAATATATCTATTATTATTATGGAAATCTGTAATTGAATGAGAAAAATACCATAAATATTAGGACTAATCTTGTATAAATGTTAATTTGTTCTTGACATTGACAACTTTAAGTATTAACCGAACTACCTTTGAATCTCGAATATTATTGATATATGAAGAGGAAAATAATACTTGATTACAAAGTCAAAGCAACTCAAGAATCTAGAACTTATAAAGACGCGTCAAAACTCTTTGTATGTGACGAAAGAGAATAATATCTAGCTAGGGATTCAAAAATTGAACCATACTGTTCTCTTCAATAAAATTCACAATCCTTAGATGGTTGAAAAAAAGCAACCATCGGGTGTGATTGTGTGAACATAAATTTGAAAAGATAGGCACCACATATCGTATTATTGAGACAGTCGTTGACCATAACCATTGTTAGCAAGGGAAAAATACAAAAACTACATGATTGGCTTATATATACATGTAACTTGTAGGTATACCCTTGGAATTTACAATGTGAACAAAATGGGCGTTCATTATTATATGCTCTATTTGTATTCAGACACGTCAATAGACCATCTTTTTGGCACATTTTTTGTCAATAAAAACGACATATTGTTGGGCATCACTTGCAACATGGTGTTTATTATTCCTTTTGTGATTACTTGATGGAATGGGTTCCATTAGTAGAATATGATCCTGAATATGAGAATTAGATTCATGCATATGATCCGATTAAAAAAATTCATAACGTGTTCTACTTGAAAGTATTTTTCAATCTTCTTAACTCCTAAGATAGTAGTATTTGCGTTTTCCAAACAAACAATATGGATGGAAACTAAATAATTCATCCCTAAATGATATCACTTTTGATGAATAAACACCAATCAAGTATTGATTTTGATTTTGTGCCTCGTTTATTATGATTGAGGAATTTGGAATACTGACCATTGTTCTAGTGAAAACAATCTATAAGATCCATCCAAACATCATTAACCGAATCCGTAAGCATCACACTTGCTGATTTTTTTTAATTAGCCGAGTTCAACATCTACAAACTAAAATGACTATATTATCGTTATTATTATTATGCATTCTAGAATTATACATAATTATACATAATTAAACAAATATTAACTTTAGGTGATAAAGCTATAATAATTGAACAACTGCATGAAAAGTGGTTCTCTCTAACTAGCGTGTGATGTGGATTGTCTATTGCGCACAAGACATGTGGATTGTCTATTGCGGATGTCGACGTGCAAACATGGCATGGTAAAGCTTCTTCAAACTAAGAACTCATGATAAAATTCACGATGAAGAAAGCAAGAGTGATATATGAGATCGTAAGAGTGTTTTATTATCATTTTTTTTCAAATATAAATATTAGGTTTTATTTTTTGATGAAAAGTTTTATAGATTTTTATTTTCTATTTAAAATAAAATCTTAAATTTCATTGTATTGTATTTATATACAATTAGTATACACACATGTTGTATTTATCAACATATACGTTGTTGCTATTTGCAAATATGGTCTGTTAATTATGTATATCATTCTATTTTATTTTCAAATTTGCAAACTAAGGCCTTGTTTGTTTTTCCATTTTAAGCTCTTAGTTACCATTTATTTCTGATTCTTTTAGATGTTTCATAATCATTTCAAAACTGAAATTATACTTCAGACTTCAATATCTTTTAAAAGGCAAACACCACCTTAATTTACACGTTAAACCATATAAAATCATATGGCAAAATGTGATGTTTTTAATGCATTTTATATTTCAGACACTTCAATTTCAATATTCTAAGTCCCAAGTTAAATTAGAGTAACTTCATATAATTATAAAATATTGAGTATACTATATTTTTCCTCCTTGTGTTTTTTAGGTTATATATAATTTTCATCTTTATACTTTACAATTTATTATAATTTCATATTGTTTTAATCCATCATACTAGAAAGGTAAAAATTAAGTTTTTAGACAAAAAAAAATTAAAATGAAGTACAACATGGAGCATGTTCTCAATCAATTCCAAAAGCGGTATGCAACAAAGATCTCATTCCATACAATGGAAATCGCAATTTTTGGAAACAATAATAACAAAAGGGTTGTGCTAATGGCTTCCTTAATATAGGGGTGTGCACGGAATTTCATACACTTTATAAGAGTCTATACGGAATTTTTGGTACTATAATAGGTGTTGATGTTGACTTGTATGATGATGACATTCATTCTTAGGGTGCCATAAGCATACCTTACGGGTGCCATTAGTCTTCCCCTAACAAAAATCATAAATTTCAACAATCTACAAAAGTAAAATATTTGAATTTGTCTCAAATACATAACAAATAATAGTTCAAAAACAAACTAATATATATATATATATATCAATAAAAATATGACATGTAGAGTCTACTTTTTTTATTAATCTGGATATCCAATCTGTTATGCAAACTGACTAATCCAAGGACTACTACTTACTTCGCGGGTAGTTTGGAGTCACCGCATTTAAACTTTCGTGATCACAAGGGGATTTTTAATCCTCCTTGGATTCGAATTTGAGAACTAATACCTATGATTTTTGTAACCTAAGCTAAAACCATTTTGGCACCCACTTATGGTTATGTAAAGTCTATTTAGTTCAACTAAGGAAGAAGAAGAGAAATACGATTGGTATATGTTATAAACGTTCCAAAAATTGATTTGCCGCCATAAAATAATTGAATACTAATTGTGACTTTACAGCATTGATATATTCCATTAAGTATGGCCATAAATAAATATAAAGGATATTAAAACATATCTTTTGAAAGTATACATCTCTTTCTTCATGTCCACCACAATCTAATCATCGGCCGGCCACCTCTTAATCTCTCGGAACCATGGATTCCGGCAATAACAAAAACATCTTCTTCTTCTTCTTCACATCCTATGCTTCAACCCTACTTATAATCTCTGTTATTATCCAACCGCATTCCGCCACGGCCCACTCTCTCCTCATTAACTCATCATGCAGCACCACCCTCCACCCCGATCTATGCTACTCCACACTTTCCGGCACCACTCAGCTCACCGGAAAACTCACAACTTCAAACGACGTCATCCAACTCGCTCTCAATAAAACAAAGGAGACAGTCGAAAGGAACTACTTCACCATAAAGAAACTTACAGTTACACCTCATCTAACCAAACGTGAGAAGATCGCCCTCCATGACTGCCTGGAAATGGTCTCCGATACCCTCCAAGAACTCAACCAGATCACCGGTTTACTCGAAGCTTATCCGACCAAGAAAGGTATCCGGCGCCACGTGGACGACATACTAACCCTTATGAGCACCACCCTCACCAACCAAGAAACATGTATCGACGGTTTCTCCCACGATAAACATGACAAACAGTTACGCGAATCGCTTATCGCCGGAGAAATCCACGCCGGAAAGTTATGTAGCAATTCACTGGCGATGATTAAGAACATGACCGATACAGATATGGCCGACCAAGTGAATACGAAAGGGAGGAAGTTAACGGAAACTTGGCCGGAGTGGTTGTCGGTGGGAGATAGACGGTTGTTGCAGTCAGGGACTGTGACGCCTAACGTGGTGGTGGCGGCGGATGGTAGTGGGGACTTTACGACGGTTTCTGCTGCCGTCGCGGCGGCTCCGTCGGGTAGTTCAAGTAGGTATGTGATTAGGATAGCGGCAGGGGTGTACAGGGAAAACGTGGATATTCCAAGTGGTAAAAGGAATTTGATGTTTGTGGGTGCCGGAAGAAGTTCCACCATAATCACAGCCAGCCGGAGTGTTGCCGGCGGGAGCACAACCTTCAATTCCGCTACCGTGGGTAAGGATTAATTATATATATATATATATATGTGTGTGTGTGTGTGTTGGTTGTACGTATATGCTTTTTTTTGTGCTTTATCTGCTTTACAACCATATATATGAGTAGTGTATCTGTCGAATTGTAACGAAAAAACCCAATTGTGGCTTTTACCTTTTTTTTTCACTTTAATACTTTTTCTTTTCACTTTGAAACTTTAATCGAAAAAATGTTGGAGTAAATTAAGAGGCCATTTACGAAATGTTTATCCGGGTAAGTGCTTACGAAACAATATTACCTTACCAAAGGATAATAACAAGTACCAAAAATCTTATCCGATAAAAACGAATACAAGAAAAACAATGACCAATAGTCTTACTCGGGTAAGTGATTACGACGGCTCTTACCACGGTAAGCGCTTACCACGTAAATTGTTGCATATGATGCCGTTTTTATGGACTAAAATCTTACCCGATAAGTAAATGATAGTGTTGAATTTTGCCGGTAAGCACTTACTCGGGTAAGATTTGGTAAACGGCCCCTAAATGTTTGGATTAAAGTCCCTAAAATAGGTATATTGTTTAAAATGGTATGCATTTTAATATGAAAGAGGTCCTTTTTATATTCCCTTAATTTAGTTCATCGTGGCTATATATATATATTGGTTTCTTTATCCTCTTTTTCATTAAAAATAAAAATAATTTTATTCTAATTTCTTTTATTTGCGTAATATACTATATATAGACAGAGAGATAGAGGGAGGTTCAAGGAAAAACACTAAATAAAAGAGAAAACTGAAAAAACACTCCGGAAGCCCTTCATCCGGACGGTATGCACTAATGCATATAAGCGTTTTTTGTTCCTATGCATCAATGTTTCCATCATTACATACAAATGCATGTTACAGATTACTGGTATGAATTAGTGCATACCGTCCAGATAGAAGGCTCCCAAGGTGTTCTTCAATTTTATTTTTTGTTGACGTTTTTCTTTGAACCTGTCTCTCTCTCTCTCTCTCTATATATATATATATATATAGGGAGGTTCAAATGAAAATTTTCTAAATTTAAAAGAACAAATGAACACCTTGTGGACCACATATGATGTGAGTCTCACGTAATATTAAATCATATCTGATTCAATGAAATATTATATGATTTAATATTATGTGGGACCCACATCATATGTGGTTCACAAAATGTTCATTTATACCTTTAAATCATGGGTGTTTTTGTATGATTCCTTCTATAAATATATATATATATATATATATTAGTTTTTAATAGAAAGAGGGCGACAAAGGAAAAAGGAAAAAACAAAAATACCCATGAATCAATTGGACCAAATTCATAACAAAATGTATATTATAAGGACCAAGAGTATAATTTTTAATACGTTTTAGGGGGGAAATAATTAAATTAGATTGGTGAAACGTCGTTGTCTGTGTATCTATCAACGTTATATATATACTAGACGGGTACTCGCACAATGCAGCAAGATACATCTTGATTTTAGTGTTTCATTTTATTTTTTGTCTCTGTTCATATTATAATGGTTTTGAGAAAACGATATTTAGTGTTTTATTTAAAAATTATTTTTTTATGCAATTTCTTTAATTCAGTTTTTTATTATATTTTAATTTAGGTTGAATAATTTATTTTTTTAATAATATAACTTTTTATAAAAATAATAATTAAGTATTATGTTAGAAGTCAATGATCATCCTAATTATATTCTACATTTTTTTATATTTAAAATAAGATATTTATCCTATGTTTATCTATAGTTAGTTACACGAATTAAGAATTTAGCTTAAATAAGTTGTACTTGCGCATAATTACTTGTAATCTTGAATTTTAAGTAATATGCATCAATAAACAGTAGTACATGCATAAAAATTGGTTTTTAAAAGTTTTTGCCAAATGCTTTATAATATAGTATATATATATATATAGAGAGAGAGAGAGAGAGTCCACCCCTTCATTTTCTGACATTTGTCATCGGATATATGTAATCACATGCATACCACCTACTTTTGTATGTTTGTTTGTATGTATTCATTTATTGTAAGAAAAGTATGTACTATATTTGTATTGTATGTATTGTAATTAATTGACAATACCTGTCTAGCAGAGTTGGTCAGGAGGTTGTTACCATATGCAGGAGGTCTCGGGTTCGAGCCTCCTCGTGTGGGTTTTCCTCCTGAGGCGTTAAAGGTGTAAGGCGTAGGTTCGGGTCCCGCATACTGTCCAATTAGATGTCACTGTGGGTTCAAATCTCTAACTACTAACTTGCCGGTTCAAAAAAAATAAAAATGTATTGTAATTAATTGCATCATGTTTTGTTAATTAATTATGTGTGCATGCAGCGGCTGTGGGTGCTGGATTCCTAGCACGAGACTTGACGTTTGAAAACACGGCTGGGCCCTCGGGGGAACAAGCCGTTGCACTACGAGTCGGATCAGATCTTTCAGCATTCTATCGATGTGGCATGATAGCCTACCAAGACACCCTTTACGTTCATTCCAATCGTCAATTCTACATCAACTGCTACATAGCCGGCACCGTTGATTTCATCTTTGGCAATGCTGCAGCCGTCTTACAAGATTGTGATATCCGTGCTCGTCGTCCCAACCCACGCCAAAGAAACATGGTCACGGCTCAAGGGAGAAGCGATCCTAACCAAAATACAGGAATCGTGATTCAAAGATCAAGGATAGGAGCCACATCTGACCTTCAACCGGTGCAAGCAAGCTTTCCGACATACCTAGGGAGACCATGGAGGGAATATTCAAGAACGGTGGTAATGCAATCAACGATAAGTGACGTTGTAAACCCGGCGGGGTGGTTTCCTTGGGATGGCGAATTTGCGCTTAATACGTTGTATTATGGAGAGTATCAGAACACTGGGGCGGGGGCAGATACGTCGAATAGAGTGACATGGGGAGGGTATAGGGTCATAACAAGTGCTACTGAAGCTCAAGGTTTTACAGCAGGAAGCTTTATCGATGGTGGGAATTGGTTAGCAGGCACGGCCTTTCCTTTCTCTCTTGGCCTATGATATACTTAATTAATTTATGATATATATTGGAATAAGTTATTTGTTTGAATTCGATTCTAAATAACTGAATAACAACAATTGTAATCGATTGAGCGTTATAATTTACTTGTATTTTTCAATTAAAATTATAGAAAATTGAAAAAATATATATATTTTTTTTGAAAGAGTAAAGGGTAGGAAAGGAAGCTTGTTCATTTTCAACTGTTTGACTTTATACATCCATTAATATTTATTATGTATGTCGGTTGTGTATACTTGTCTCCTATTTTCATTTAACAAGTTTGTTGGTTAGTTTCATGTCAACCAAATATATATTATTATGTGAATTAAAGTTTAAGATACCAAGTGGAATCCATTATGATGATGTATGACGAACCCGCAAGTTTCGGCCTTTTTAATTATTGAATCCACACTTCTTCACATATTTTTATTTTTAAAAAGCTTCAATATTAATTTCTACAAAAATCTATCCAACCTGCTCTCTTTAAACTATTGTAAGCTGTAAATTTATTTTGTTTTGGATTTAAGATCCAATTAATAAATCCATCTAAAAAAAGATTTTAATGATGAACAAAAATCCTTATTTTGATAGACATGATCCAAAAACACAAATAAAAATTTCAGATAATAAAATTATAAGTTGATGTAGATGAAGGTTATGTTTGACAAAAGTAGTTTATAAGATATCTTATGACTTATAAGGTAATTTATTAAAACCTTACTTTTATTAACTTCTCAATAAGGTATCTATGGTCATCCAAACACTTATACTAAAAATAAGGTATCTTATAAAGTGACTTATAAATCATCTTATTTTTGCCAAATAATACCGAAGTGTGGCCAACCGTTAAAGGTGGTAATTACGTGAAAGTGAAAGCTTTCTAATTAATATGATGATAATAAATATTTATTAAATGAATTATTTGAAAGAAGAATTCAATTGAAAAGGGATGGATGGAGAATTGGCATGCATGTGTGGGACACACATGATTTAGCTTGATCAACGCCAACTTTCAATTTAATAATCCACTATCTAACCTCACCCCTCTTTCACTAATAAAACTCTTTTTTTTGCCACCAATTAGATAAAGACACTTTACTATTTCATAAAAAAAAAGTTTTAAACAAATTTATGTAATTGATAAAACATAAAAAGGACAGAAGAATACAAAGACGATACGATTTTTACTCCTATTTATATTCAACAAAATCTTGATTTTCCCCTTTTTAATAAAAAAATTCTAACCATTTTGCATAATCATATTTTTAAAGATATTGACACTATTTTACTATAAAAAATAAATTTAAGAATTTTTAAAAAAAATAACACCAACAAGATTTAAAATTGAATCTAAAATAAAAGGAAAATACTGAAATCAACTAGACACGACAACTGAGCGGGGAATGCAATCCCGACCCTTGTGGGTATGGAGAATCTAATCCCATCCCTGATTTTTGTCGTGCTTATCCCCGGTTTAACAATAAATACTTTAAAAAACGGTATTTTTAATTAATAGATACATATAGGAATAGAACAGTTGAGGAATGTATCACCCTTCCCCGGTTGTCAACATGTAGGTGATCCCCAACCCCAACCTCAGTACCTGTTATTACAGGGAATCCTTAGCCGCAAAAACAAGGGCGGGTGAACCGGAATCTCCAACAGAACAGGACAAAATAATACGATTACATTTTTTATGATCCTAAATATTTTTACACCATGATAAATGAACAATACGATGACACAGACTACCGTACCCTCCAGAACGAGTCCGTCCTTGGGCCGGCGTTATTTTCAATAAAAACAATAAAAACACGGAATATGAATGATTAAAAAACAAAAACATGTCCGGACTTTGTTTTATCAGAACACATGGAAACCCCAAACAAAGGAAGAAGCCAAGCAGCTTTTCAGGATCAACCCATTCCCACTTTATATATATATATATATATAAAACATATATATATATATATAATACACACATAATATACACTCACATTCACAAGAACTCTTTAACATTTCTAATTAATTAAAACTTCCATCTATCTTTTCTCTCTATGGATACCATTCGCTCCTTTAAAGGCTATGGTAAAGTCGATCCTGTTGAAGAAGAAGCATTCCGTCGCAAAACCCGTAAGCGTATCATCATCCTCATCGTCTCTCTCGTCTTACTTCTCGCTGTTATCATCGGAGCTGTCACCGGAACCCTAATTCACAAACGAAACAACAATGATAAAAATGGCTCCACCTCTTCATCTTCCTCTCCTTCTTCAGCTCAATCCATCAAAGCTGTATGTAGTCAGACACTACATCCTGAATCTTGCTACTCCTCCATTTCAGAGCTTAATAAATCCAACTCCACCGACCCTGAATATCTGCTTAAACTCTCGTTACAAGTCGTTTTCAATTCACTCTTTAACTTATCATCTTCCTTCCCTAATTCTTTAATCAAATCAACCACCAATGAAACCCTAAAAGGAGCTTTGAATGTCTGTGGAACCGTTTTAGACGACGCCATTGATTACCTTCGTGATTCGATTTCATCAATGGAACTCAAACCCGACGACGATAAATTGCTCAGTTTTACCAAAATCGAAGACCTAAAAACATGGCTCAGCACTGCTCTCACTAATCAAGATACTTGTTTAGATGCTTTAGAAGAAATCAATCCATCTTCATCTTTACTTTCAGACGCCAAATCTCTGATGCAGAATTCAACAGAATTCGCCAGCAACAGTTTAGCGATTGTTTCAAAGATCTCTGGGATTTTAACAAAATTAAACCTTCCGATGCACAGAAAGTTATTGGGGGAGTCTGAGTTTCCAGAATGGGTGTCTCCTGGTGTTCGGAGGTTGCTTCAAGTGGTAGTTCGTCCGACGCCGAATGTGACGGTGGCCGGAGACGGTACCGGAGATGTTAAGACGATTAAAGAAGCAATGGGAAGAGTACCAAAGAAGAGTAAGACAATGTTTATTATATATATCAAAGAAGGTGTTTATTTAGAGAATGTTGTTTTGGATAAATCGTTCTGGAATGTTATGATCTACGGCGACGGCAAGGATAAGTCCATCGTCTCCGCCAGCCTCAATTTCATTGATGGCACTCCAACTTTTTCCACTGCCACTTTCGGTAAGTAATTAATTTTCTTGATTTCTTTACATGATTCTTTATGCTTTAGTTAAAGGAATTGTTATCCAAACGTCCCGCTAGACTTTGACCATTTCTTTTTTATATATATATATGTTGTCTTATGCACTTTTTTGAAGATTCATCTAAGGTTCTACATATCATAATATGGTATCAGAGCCAAGATCTATCACTCTAGAGACTTTGACACTTCTGGATAACCTTTTATAGACAATTCAGTGTCCATTTAGCCTCGTTGGTGTGGGTATATTAGAGTCCCAGTTCGGCTAGACTTGGACGATTTCTCCTCTATATATATTGGAACCTTCCCTCTCTTCTTAAGGGGTTTTTTTAAAAATTCATCTAAGGATTTTACATATCGTAATAGGAATTACAGATTATATTAAGTTCCCACTATTTGTTGAAGAAAAAGAATGTTTTTTTTTTTTTTGGGAGAATGATCTGGGTCCAGATCAAGCAAGAAGCTTTAGATTGTAGATCGAAAGATGAAGAAAAAACCATAATTTTATTAAATTAAAACTCAATAGTGGGTACCCATCTCACATGGTTTCTTGTATCAGATGCCCAATTTCTGACATTATCACTTACACAATCCATGTGCAGTTTTAGGTTGGAATGTGACTTTGGAGTTTGGTGCTCTTTGGTTTGTTTTCGTTGTTAAGTCATGAAACAGAAAGATGTCGTTTTTGTTGAAAAAAGTTTTCTTTAATAGATGAAAATGAAAGTTTTACTTTATTCTCGAGGGATAAGTTTAGAAAATTCTTACTCAAAATTTATATTTTCTTTACTTTAAAGAAGCCGGTAAAGATGCTTCGAAATTTACCAAATGAGTCAATTTTTATATCATTAAACAACTTTCAATCAGTCATGAATAGTTAATTAGTTATGTTAATAAGTTGGAAGTCCATTAAACTTGTTATATGCTAGTTTATTAGGCTATGTTCGGCAAAAATAAAAATTTTTTATTTTTAACAGACACGTTGTAATAAAAATTTTATTGAAACGCTACTTGGAGTAGCGTTTTGGGAGCTTATTGTCATTTTTTTCAATTATAACCCTCATTAATATTAATTATTAATTTTTTTTTTAATTTTTCAATATGTATTTTTTGGTCATTTTACATTCTTATACGCTAGTTTTACCAAACATGACTTTTTCATCAGCTAACTTATCAGCTAGTTTGCCAATACATAGCCTTAGGCTATGTTTGGCAAACTAGCTGATAAGCTAGCTTATGACTTATAAGCTAGCGTATGACTTATAAGGTAGCTGATGACTTATAAGCTATTTCAGTAGCCGATAAGCTACAATTATGAATAAGTTATGTTTGGCAAAAACTAGCTTATGAACATGTGAAATGACCAAAAAGGGCATGTTGAAAGTAAATAAATAATATTAGTTAGGGGTATAATTGGAAAAAGTGTCAAAAAGCTTCTCATAAGCTACTTCAAGTAGCTTATCGATAAGCTAGCTTATAAGCTGACTTATAAGCTAGCTTATGTGTATCCAAACGATTATTCAGAAAATAAGCTAGCTTATAAGTCAGCTTATAAGCTAGCTTATTTTTGCCAAACAATGCCTTAGTATAATAAACTTTAACGAGGGCGATACGTGTTCATAATCCAACGGTTTAATTGATAAAAAAAAGAAATCTTGTTTCGAATTGTTAACAGCTGTTGCCGGAAGAGGGTTCGTAGCAATCGACATGGGATTCAAGAACACGGCTGGTGCAGAAAAGCACCAAGCCGTAGCTTTCCGATCCGGTTCGGATTTCTCAGTGTTCTACAGATGTTCATTTGACGCCTTTCAAGACACCCTCTATCCCCATTCCAATCGTCAATTCTACCGTGAATGTGACGTCACCGGAACCATCGATTTCATCTTCGGAAACGCAGCCGTCGTCTTCCAAAACTGTAAGATCATGCCACGTCAACCATTACCAAGACAATTCGTCACCATTACAGCTCAAGGCAAAAAAGATCCTAATCAAAATACGGGTATTTCGATCCAAAAATGTGACATTTCCCCTTTTGACAACTTATCGGCTCCAACATACCTTGGTCGGCCATGGAAGCAGTTCTCGACCACCGTTATTATGCGGTCCACTATTGGAAGCTTTCTGCATCCATTGGGCTGGATCTCGTGGGTCCAGGGTGTGGACCCACCTGAGTCTATATTGTATGGTGAGTATCTTAATACTGGGCTGGGTGCTGGTGTGGATCAGCGGGTGAAATGGGCTGGGTATAAGCCCGTTTTGACGGACACTGAGGCTGCTAGGTTCACAGTTAACTCGTTCATCGAAGGGTCGATGTGGCTACCGCAAACAAATGTGATGTTTGAGCCGACTTTATGATCGGTTTTTATTTATTTATTATTATAGTTTTTGAGACGATATTGTTTTTTCTAACACGGTTATAGTTATTGTAATAGTATCATTTTGTTGTTTGTAATTGTACCTGTTTGACCAAAAAAACATGGTTAACATTATCTATATATGGATTTTATTTCATCCAAAAATTGTCAATTATATGTTATGTTGGAGATTTTGGTGGTCCTTATTTTTGTTTTTATTGGGGATTTTATTTTGGTGGTTTGTACTTTGCAGAGGGGGTGTGAATTACATTTTTGATTCATACAATTAAAAAGATTAAATCACTCTTGAAATAATCGGGTTAATGAAATATTTTTGATTATGTTAAGAGGAGTCAAAAATAGTAAAAGCATCTCAACAATTTTTTTATAATTTTTCTGAAATAGAGAATCAAAATTCAAAATCTCAAAAAAATATTACATTTAACTTCAACAACTTTTCTGTTTTAAAATATTACATCATTTATTATATTATTAAAATATTATTTCTCTTACCTAAACATTTAACTTCAATATTTATTATTGGTGGAAGATAATAAAACAACGTTTCTCTCTCAAGGTAATCATTTTCAGGAAAATCTCCAAATTTGGAGATTATTGTACCCTCTCTCCTATTTTCTCTATTTTGAAGAAAGTTTTAGGGATGCTGTTGGAGCAAAAATTAGCTCAAAATCCCTATTTTCTCTGAGCATACAAACTATGAGTTCCACATCTGCACCTACTTTTATTTTTGGACTAGAAAGTGGTTAAAAAATGAATAAACTATGGCTTTTCCCCTGTTTTGTTGAAATATGTAATTTTCTTTCTTGTGATTTTGAAATTACGATTATTTTATTTGTTACTAAAAGTTTATTGCTATTTTTTTTCCTTCTGTTTAATTATAACTGATCGTTTCAATAGTAAATTACAAACCAAATGGATAAAAACCATACATACAAAATACAGGGATTAAAATTGTAGTTTACTCTAAAATAATTGGTATTAAAATGTGAAAATCGAATGGTTGAAAAACAAAGTGGAGGGTTTAATTGCATTGAAACTTGGAAAAGATCTTGGAATAAGCATTCTGCGGCTGCGAATCGCCCCCCGTTTGAATTGGGTTTGATTTGAGAGCGAATACGAACCTTCCTTCTATTATATCTTTCTCACACAGACGTCTTAATAAGAACCACCGCCATGCGGAAATTCGTAGCACACAGAGCCAAATCCATTATCACAAAAGCCACCGCTTCTCTTTCCAATCCACATAATATTCACCCTTCTTCTTCAGATTATTATCATCATCATCATACTCGTATTCTCAATCGATTCTTCACATCTCTTGATTCATCCACACCCATGGCTTCCGACAGCTCTACGCCGCCTCTTACTGCTGAATCCCTCAACCCAAAGGTCTCTGCTCTTTTCTTTTCCTCTCTTCTCTTCTCTTCTCTTCTTCATAACTTGATCTTATTTGTAACTTGAGCTATCTTATTAACTAAGCTTACTTTGTTCATTTGCATCTTAATCATTACTTGGAGAAGGGGGCGGCCGCTACAAGATCACCCTTTTCTCACACTAAACTTATTCTTTTTCAAATTTTGAATCTTATTTTACTGTTATCCAATCGATCTTGATTTGGAAGATCAACTCAGGGATTTTAAGTTCAAATCTGAAAGCATTTAGTTTATTTGTTAATAGGTCAATCTATTTATTTCCATCTCTTTGCTGGATCCAAAATAAACTCAAAAGTCAAATGTTACGTTTTTATTTTTGCTGTATGTGTAACAACATATATCATCAAGATGGATCCATAAACTTGTAGTAATGTTTCCCCCATTTATTGGCAGGTCTTGAAATGTGAATATGCTGTACGTGGTGAGATTGTCTCTCTGGCTCAGGTACTAACCAAAATCAACCAAACATGTTTGGCATATTATATTATATTGGGGATGTTATCTTTAATGGATATATATATATATATATATTGTTACAATGTTGGCAAGTTTGTGCTAGAACACCATTGGTGCTCTGCTCCATTGATTTATTGCTCTCTGATGTTATTATCATAAATTGCTACAGAAATTACAGCAAGACTTGCAAGCAAATCCAGGGTCTCATCCTTTTGAGGAGGTACCATTCTCAAAATGCTTTCTTTTTTTGTTTTGTTTTGTTGTAAGCATGATGATTGGGATGATATAATATCTGCTTCAGTGTTGACGTCCCTTGAAATTTCTGCAGATACTTTACTGTAACATTGGAAATCCGCAATCACTTGGTCAACAGCCAATCACTTTCTTCAGAGAGGTTAAACATGATTCAACACTATTTATAAGAGGAGTTGTTTATTGTAAATTGTTGTTTAATCATTTGTATTTTTAACATGCTAGGTTCTTGCATTATGTGATCATCCCACCATATTGGACAAGAGTGAAACACAGGGCTTGTTTAGGTATGGATACATTTAAACAAATATGTAATTTTCCCTAAGTTTCTATGTGCATTGAAATACCCTGTGCCTCTTGTGTATTGTTAAACATACTTCATTACTATTTGTCTATCTCTTATCTTAAGAATCAGTATTGTTATTATCATCAATAGATGATATGCATACTCACACATGTAATCTTAGTGTATCGTGTTTTGGCACAACATTGGTATGTGGCGGTGTTCTCGTGTGAACTCACCCATATATAAGATATATTTGTATGTATCTAGGTTTTGGAGGTATATATATATCATAACCTACATGCCTAATCTCTCAGTGTGACTTTTGGTTCTGAACTCTTACAGTGCGGATTCCATCGAGCGAGCATGGCAGATCCTGGATCAAATTCCTGGAAGAGCTACTGGTGCATATAGTCACAGTCAGGTAAAACTGCCCTCCCTTTTGCAGCTTTTAAATATTAAATGGTTCTCATATGTAGGATAGGAGTAAAATGTGAAAAGGAGATGGTATAGGCTGTTAACTGAGCATATATTTTTCATTTAGATGTTGAACTGCAATTTAAGGGTGTAGTAGTATGAAGTATGAACTTTCCTTTTGTAATTGGTAACAGGGTGTTAAGGGATTGCGTGATACCATTGCTGCTGGCATTGAGGCTCGTGATGGTTTTCCTGCTGATCCAAATGATATTTTTTTGACAGATGGTGCTAGTCCAGCGGTAAAGTTTTTTTGTTTTTCTGCTCTTAATAGTTTTTGATATATAGAAAATATTTTGGAACATGTCAAGTTGATTACAAATTGTATAATCTTTGTATACCAGGTCCATATGATGATGCAGTTACTAATAAGGTCAGAGAAGGATGGAATTTTCTGTCCAATTCCTCAATACCCTCTTTACTCTGCTTCAATCGCTCTTCACGGTGGCACCCTTGTATGTGTTCTTGTTTATTTAAATAAATGATTACATACAGAATGCACATAATTGACTAAAGTTATATGTTTATTTCATACTAGATACCATCCCCATATAAGTTTTTGTTGAAAAACTTGAAAATGAAGCAAGTGGAAAGTTGTGTTAAAGATCGACTTGTTTAACTTTATTCATATAATGATTTCAGGTTCCTTATTATCTTGATGAAGCAACGGGTTGGGGACTTGAGATATCTGAGCTCAAAAAGCAACTAGAAACTGCTAGACAAAACGGTATTACTGTTAGGGCCTTGGTTGTGATTAATCCAGGAAACCCTACAGGCCAGGTAACTATATTTTAGTATCTTTAGAGCAGTAATCAATGTATTTTTTCTCTTTCTTTTAATAGTTTATTCATTTTTTAAATATCTACGTAGGTTCTTGCTGAAGAGAACCAACGAGATATTGTGGAGTTCTGCAAGAAAGAGGGTTTGGTTCTTCTAGCAGATGAGGTAAATTTAAGCTCTTCTGAGATAATCTAGTGAGTCTGTCTATATAAAGTCTCTGACGATCTTAATGGACCTTATGCAGGTATACCAAGAAAACATCTATGCCCCCGATAAAAAATTTCATTCTTTTAAGAAAGTTTCTCGTTCAATGGGATATGGCGACAAGGATATCCCCTTGGTTTCATTTCAGTCGGTTTCTAAAGGTAGTTTTTCTGTAAACACTTAAGGGTATTGATTTGATGAATGAATTTGACTAAAAAGTTGTTTCCTTTTAGGGTATCATGGTGAGTGTGGGAAAAGAGGAGGTTACATGGAGGTCACTGGTTTTAGTCCCGAGGTTAGGGAGCAAATTTACAAGGTGGCATCTGTGAATCTGTGTTCAAATATATCGGGTCAAATTCTTGCCAGCCTTGTTATGAGCCCTCCAAAGGTCTGTTTCTCTCGATCTTTTTGGTTTAAAGATGTGACATTTGGCAAATTTCTAAATCAACATTTGCATGTATGCAGGTTGGAGATGAATCCTATGATTCCTATTTTGCGGAAAAAGATGGCATCCTACAATCACTGGCAAGGCGTGCAAAGGTTAGTTCAGATCAACAAACTTATATGTTTATGATGATCAAAGATCAATCTTTAACTTGTGGGAATTATCTTTTTTTTTGTGTATAATTGAACAATAGACATTGGAAGATGCACTGAACAGTTTAGAGGGTGTTAGTTGCAACAAAGCAGAAGGTGCAATGTATCTTTTCCCACGCATTCGGCTGCCTAACAAAGCGATAAAAGAAGCAGAAGCAGCTAAAAAAGCACCAGATGCATATTATGCTAGCCGCCTTCTGAATGCCACCGGTATAGTTGTGGTCCCTGGTTCCGGTTTTGGTCAGGTGAGAGTTTGTTTTTACTTACTATTTGGTTCACAATGGAAGATCTTTGTGGTTAATGGTTCAAGTGATGAATTGTGTTTTATTGGTTGGTTTGTAACAGGTCCCTGGAACCTGGCATTTTAGGTGCACGATATTGCCGCAGGAGGAAAAGATTCCAGCCGTAGTTTCACGGTTGACGGAATTCCACAAGAAGTTCATGGATGAGTTCCGTGATTAGATGTCGTTATGATATGCTTTGGTTATAAGTAATAAATGCGAATAAAAGAATTTTTACAGGTTTGCTAAACTTTTGTTAGTTGTCTGTTTAGGACTAAGAATCTTGATGATTTTGTGTTTCTGGTTGATCAGAAAACATCTAATAGCATTTTCCATCTCTTTGCATATTTTCGGAATCCATCATCCATGTTGCTATATTATTTATATATATATATGTGTGTGTGTGTTTGTTTTTTGGTTTTGGATTTGGAGTAAAAGGTTAAGCAGGGACAACACACATTGATGGAAGGAACTAGGAAGGGTTTCTTACTGCAACTTTAGGGTGTTTAAACCTCACTGCATAAAACTTTCTATCTATCGTATTTTATGTCTATAATGCAATAATTATAAGTTTAAAAGTACATTATAAAATCAACAATAAAGTGAACGCAGTAAAAAAAAACAAAGAACTTTAATACATCCAATTTACAAATACATATTGTATAACTAAGAATAGCCTATGAAGTATAAAAATAAAGCTTAAAACTAAATTGGGTGTGTGAGTCATGATATATCCAACAAATTTATTAATATTGTCAATTATCATATTAGATCGATCTCAAAGTCCAAAAACGTTACATCAATAATAAATTATTCTATATATAAAAATAAAAAAATATACAAAATATGCAGTGCAGTTTGATAACTCAAAATCGCATCGTATAGTACTGTTTGGTAAAAATGCTGACCGTAAACTATATTATGCTTTATGGTGTGATGTGGACGGTTTGTGTGATGAGCATCCCTAGTGTAATTATTGAGGCTCTTTTTGTTCATTGAAGGAAATGTGAAAGGATGTTACCTTTTATACTATCGTCTATATCATATCATCTTAATTGGATTAAAGTATATTCACCTAGTGAAACAAGAAAACTACTGATCCCAAGTTGACGACATTTAGAATAATTATTTTAGAAGTATGATATATATAAAAAAACTTAGACTTGACATTTGGCATTTAAAAAATGGATTGAAATTGTGTTACAATTGGTCGTGAATTATATTAGGTGATGGCAGCACCCACGCTACTCCTACAAAACAATAATTCAAATATTAAATGTCTACAAAATAATTTTAACTGCAACATCACATGTAGATATCAACTTCTTTCAGATCCGGATATTTAATTAATATATATTTTGTATGATAAATACATAAAAATTTCTTATGAAAAATTGCAATAATGAATTATTGATCTGAAGTATTATTTCTATATATTAAATAGAGTTAAGGAGATAGAAGAATTTGAGAAAGATGTCATAATAAGGTTGGTGAAAGCAAAGATTGATATGATACCCATCTTTTCTAGGAATCAAATTTAAACATTATTTATTATTATTATTATTATTATTGTTGTTGTACCAATAAGTGATTGATTGTTTTCAATAATTCATCAACCTTTTTTGATGAATTATTTTCAATCCTTATTTGGATTGGCAATGATATTTGTTGTAAAATAACAAAAATGAAATCAGGTACTTGTATGTATGAGTTGAGACGTAATTTTAAATGTGATATAGTAAAACAAAAAAGGTAGATAATATTGTTTAAAGTGGGTTTAATTTAAGTGTTGAGTGTTAATTAATTAAAAGAAAAGAAACAAGTAGATATTATTAAAAGAGAAATAATTTAGGGCCACTCATTAGAAATAGAATTATATTTTTACTATGACGCAAGTTTAAAATTGAAAATGTTGTCAACATCCACAGTGTAAAGATAAGCCAACCCCACTCACATTCTTAACAAATCACTAATAAATAGTAATACTCTTTTTCTTTTTTTAATTTCTCTTTTGTTCCCAATAATTCAATTCGACCTCCTGCATATAAACACTATCTATATTTTTGCTATTTATACCTCATTTTGTTATTTTCATACTTTATAATCTTTTATCTTACATTTTTTTTAACACAAGATTTGATCCAAATATATTTTATGTATGTTATGTTATGTATTGTAGTCCAGTCAGTGGGTCTGATGCTGATACTAGATTAGAAACCTGCTACTTCTTCTACTGTACCTTAATCACTACAAGTCAATTTCAAGTTTTTGTTTTTTTTTTCTATTTCTTTTCTCTCTCTCTCTCTCTCTCTATATATATATATATATGTGTATATATATAGCAGCACTAGACCACATCTTAAAGCTTAACTCTCTCACCTTTCTCTTTCTTTCTTGTATAATCAATTCAGAAGCATAATCATTAATCCACCAGATGGCCATGGGTTCATCACCTTTGTTCTTAATTCATCACCCTCCTCATAATACCATCAAGAAGACTTCCTCAAGAATATCAATGCTTGCAACCCAAAACACATCTTCATCTCTCATTCAGATTGGATCATCCATCAATATACAAAAGGTATTATAAAAATTTAACTTTTCTTTTTCTATAATATATATATATATATATAAAGAGAAAGAGAAAGAATTAAAAGGAGGGTTTGACAGGTTTTTGAAGACAAATCAAGAGGCATAGTATGCTACTTGGATGATAAAGGGGAGATAACATGTGAAGGATATGATGAAGGACCTCGTTTTGCTGCCCTTCATCATCACACATTCTCTCCTACTTATAATAATCAAAGGTACCTTTCATTTTCATTTTTTATTATCTTTTATTAGATTTCCCATGAGATTCATTCAAATTCCTGAATATAACAGAAGTCAACAAGACATCCTTCATCTTCTGAATAGGAGTCTCCTTCTTCAAAGTATAGATGCTGCTACTGGTAATCCCAACTAACCATACAGAATGGACAACACCTTCTAACTCCTCCTCCTCCTCTATACCCTTTATATATATATATACACATATATATCTAGAGATGAAAGGAGGGAGAAAAAAGAATTCATCTGACTTGAATAAATTAAAAGCATCCCTGTAAATTGCTATGCTCACAAACACAACCACACAGGAATTCAAGACTGCCTCTTTCTCTTGCTATGGACGGCTTCTCTCTCTCTCTCTCTCTCTCTCTGTGTATGTATATGTATATGTATGTGTGTGTGTGTGTCTGTATGTACGTATATGTCTCTCATCTACAAAAGTACAAATACAATTGCATGTTGCAGTTGTAAGTTTATGTATGATTAATGAAATAAAAGATGATAAATTTCTCTGTTGTTACCTTTTAGCTTCCTTTTTCCTTCTGAACCACCATCATGGGTTCACAGAGCAGAAGTCCCCACCCACCATAAAGAAGCACTCACTCTACCTGCAAATTTACCGGCTTATGTTTCTTCATTATCTATTTTTATAGAATAGAAAGAAAGAAAGAAAGAACAAGATAATGTTTGATTTGACAATAACTTTGGAAATAAAATGAAATGAGAAAGAAGAAGAGAACATAAAAGAAACAAACAAACAATAACAGTAACAGGAATCATTCTTTTCAAAGACCCCAAAAATGGAAAAAAGAAAAATGAAATAAAGATATTCATGCAAGATGAGAAAAGATATCAACTACAACAGATGCAAATGCATCAATATACATATTGAGACAGTAATTTACAAAGCTATATTTTCAAAGATCAAATAATGAAACAATACTACACACCCCCTAAAAAACATCACCTCTCCCCTCCAGATGAATATTTATGAATATATATCCATTGCAAAAATTCTTATCCTTTTTTTGAGAATAATATAAAGATGAATCAAAAATATCAAAAATTATATATATATAACTTAGAGAAATGGATATAATGCAATCAAGCATCAATCAGCTGCAGTTTGGCTGTTGTTATCTTCATATAAATCTGTTTGAGACTTGGTGGGTACAAGATTAGGACTAGGAGGAGACCATTGATCAGGGACCATCAAAAAGTAGGTTGTCATGGCTTTCCTGAATCTCTTTTTGTATTGCTTTGGTGAAATAACGGTCGGAGACGCGTTCTTGGGCCCACCCAAGATCCCAGAAGCCTTCACCCATGTTTCTAAGTGCTTATCCCAAGTATATTGTCTCATGAAGTCAATAATCCCAAGAACAAGTTCATGCTTCTCTTCGTCTATCCCAACCAGCAAAGAATAGTCCATTACATCAACCGACTGTAATCATCAACTTTGTTATCACAAGGACAAGATGCATAAAATTCATTATTAATATATATATATATATATATAGAGAGAGAGAGAGAGAGTGTGTGTGTGTATAGTTCAAATGCGAACTCAAATTTGGTTGCGAACATGAGGACAAAAGAAAGCAGGACACGTGTTCCATTCAGTCTGAATAATGAAGGGCATTCAAAGTGAATAATGAAGGTGAAGTTCATACATTACTCATACCGAATAACACTACATTCAGTAAGAATATTTCCCTTCATTATTCAAAGTCTGAATATGACACTTGTCGCGCTCCCCTTTGTCCTCATGTTCACAACCAAATTTGAGTTCTCATTTGAACCCGCCCCTATATATATAGGGCAATAATCAAATAAAAACCACAAAAAGGTTATAAACATGTGAAAACCGATATAAAAATAATTTTTTACATGATTTTTTTTCATCAAACCCTATAATTTAAAATGGTGTTTCACATATGTTTGGCTTCATCTTATGAAATAATTACATGTGAAAAAAAATTTGGGTTCACCTAGTGAAACCAAAAATATGCGTAAAAATTAGTCATATGGTGAAACAAATACATGTGAAGGTTTCATATAATGAAACAAATATATGTGAAATAATATCTTAAATCCAGGCATTTAATGAAAATAGATCATGAAAAAAAATTATTTTTATAACAGTTTTCATGAGTTTGTAACCTTTTTGTGGTTTTTATTTGATTATCGCCCTATATATATATATAGGGGCGGGTTCAAATGAGAACTCAAATTTGGTTGTGAACCTGAGGACAAATGAGAGCGTGACACGTGTTTGAATGTAGTATTACTCGGACTGAATAATGAAGAAAATATTCAGACTGAATAATAGTATTATCCAGTCTGAATGTAGTATTATTCAGACTGAATAATACTATTATTCAGTCTGAATATTTTCTTCATTATTCAGTCTGAGTAATACTACATTCAGACACGTGTCACACTCTCATTTGTCCTCACGTTCACAACCAAATTTGAGTTAGCATTTGAACTTTCCTCTCTCTCTCTCTCGCTCTCTCTCTCTCTCTCTCTATATATATATATATATACAAAGAAAAGGTGAACTTACAGCAAGAAAAGCAGTATCATTCCACACAGCTCTTTCCAACAATCGTTTCGCCTTATTACCAACAAATATAGGAGAAGTTGGCATCGCTTCAATCAAATTCTGATCCAGCAAAACCTTATTGCTTCCACTAGAATCAGCATTATACCGTGATCTTGACGATCCTTTAAGATCATAAAGCCGTGATAAATTCCTTCCAAACAGAAGATTCTCCATAATCAACACATCCATTTTCGTTTCTTTCCCACCTTTCATTTGCTTAGTCACCTTCACACAAATTCCAGAAAAAAAATATTATACACAATATGAATTGCATATTTACATTCAATGTCATAAAGTTTTTTTTTGACAAAACTAAGAATACAACTATACAAGTACCTGATAAATACCCAAAATCTTTGCAAGACATGTAGGACTTCCGGTGCCAATTGATTCAGATAAATACTTAAAGTATGCAGGAGCAAATTTTATGAATGATTCCAGTTCCGTCTTTGTAACCTGCTTAATAATGAACCGATCATCTAAAGTTTTTGCAAAGAAGACGTTACTCTTACCACCTTGAGCACCCCATTTCTTACAACGGCTAAGAGACCTTATATAATCCATTTCAGAAGGGCAACATATCCTCCTCAAAGCTTCAAATCGTTTTGCATAATAAGTAGTAACTGCATATTTTACTTTACCAAGAGGACTATCGTCTGTAAATTCAACTCTTGCATGCAAAGACTTTGTTTGTGATACAGGATCCGACATTAGGGAAGTACGAGATCCAGACATGGATAAAATACTATCGTCCCCTAAACTTCTAAAAGATTCCAATGTCAGTCCATCGAAGTTGCTGAACGACTGAAATGCTGCTGAATCAACAGATTGTGACGAATAGATAGATTCGCCATCTTTTGGTCTTTCAAACTCATCAGACACCTGTGCGATATACTCGGGGGAAAGTAACGTATAAGATATGATACTTGTGGGTTCATCATCGTATACAGGTACAACAGTGTCGTTATAGCCTACGGCTAAAAGCAACCTGGCCCCACCTTGGAGTTCTGATTGCCGAAAAGACGAGATGTAAACAGGATTATAGCCGTTGAGTGTGTCCAGTTTCTGAGAACTTGTTAAAAAGTTTTTGTTTAACGAACGATAGAAGTTGAGAAATGGCATACCCAACCAGCTAGTTGAATCTTCCATAGTTTCAGAGCCTTTGTTAGACCATACAGGAGATAAAAGTGATGACTTTTGCTCTTCCACACGATCTCCTTTATCCAGAGCCACTGAAGAGTCTGTCAGATCTGAATCAGACAGTACAGAAGCTGTATCCTTTTGGAGATTACCTGTCCAGGCTGCCTCAAGAGTGTCCGATAAACTTGCTAAAACAGGAAACTGTCCTTCAGAGATGGCTCTACGGACACCTACGTTGCCTATTAATGGGTCAGACTGTTCACAGTTGTTGATACCAGCAGACAGGACAGACTCGTTTTCTTCTACTGGACTTAAATTTGCATCCATTTCAGTTTCCTTACTGATTCCTTCAGACTGGTTGATATCGACACCAGTTTCATTTTCTTGGTTACAGCCATCTAACGAATCAGCAGCTAACTTTCCATCGACAAGTGTTTCATTGGCGTGTTCTGATTCCAAATCATTCAGATCAGCTCGTGGGCTATCGTTGTCAATACTAGATGCATATACCAGTCGATGGTCCCACACATAAGATTGGAAAAGAAGCTGCCTTCGAAGTCGGTTGATCTCAAGAATATCGATTATAGGCTGCCCTCTTTTCACCTCCTGATTTAAAATCTTGTGCAGTAACTCCTGCAAAAATATATCACAAAGTTAATTAAATATAGTTAGTATTATTAATGCATTGTATCAACCAAGCTGCCAAAATTAATAACAAACAAAGATGGGTTCACCTCAAACTCTGTTTTTTCCTTTCGTAACATTATTTCCAAATCAGCCATTTGTCGTTTTGATTGAGGCAGTGCTGACCCTGTCCCTTGTCTCTTCTCGGCCATCTGACTCAAAGCATTAAGAATTTCCGAAAATAATAGCTCTGACCGGGAAACAACCTGTTCAAGCATACAATTAAAAAAGACATATTTCACCCTAATGAAATGAAAACTCATATAATATTATTTATAATCAAACCTCTTCCACTTCATGTTGAATCCACTCCTGATTCTCATATTTGAAATCAAGTTTATGAGGAGGAAGGAAGACAGAATGGACATCAATAGATGCATAACGAAAGCAGGCAACCATTTTCCCGAAGCTGCATATATAACCATAATATTTATGATACAGAATATAGATTTTAACATCATTTTATAAAAGACCACATCTTTTAGCGATTTCTATAGGAAAGAACAAGGAAGTACCCATAAAAGCGTAGACAATCCCGATGTAGTGAATGACCGCAACTTGCAACCCTACTGGCAGCAGCATGGTTAGAGAAACTGAGCTCCAAGAACTTGCCAAAGGACAAACCCCATGCAGCATCTGACATCACGATTCTTCGAGTGGCAGGAGGGAAACCGCTAGTCCGTGGACATCTCAAACACCTATGCCACATCCATATCTTACCCTCCTTTTCTCCTGGTAAAAGAAATTCCGGCAACTTCTTAACAGATATAGTTAGGGTTCCTTGTCTATGAGTGTAACATTGTACATGTGCTTCAGATGGCATCTCACATGAACGACATCTGTAACCCTGTCCAACAACAACAATATCAAATTCCATTATACATACATATATGTGTGTGTGTGTGTGTGTGTATAATGAGAAAGAGAAGAGAGAGAGGACGTTGACATACTTGATCAAACAAATCATCTCGGAGAAAGCGACCAAGTGGTTTGTCAAAGTTACCATAATATTTGATGCGAAACAGATGAGATCTCTCACACACAGTTCCCTTCCACACACACCGCGATGATAATGAAACCAAAATGCTTTGATGATCAGAAGGTGACGGAGGAAACTCTTCCTTTGAAGTAGCGGAATCCTCTTTGGCATTCCTTCCATCCAATCCATCATGGTCCACATTAGTCGTAAACTTGTTATTGTGAAAACTTGTAAGTAAATCACCTTGAGTCTCAAAAGTGCCATCTCCAACTTTCCCACTGTTGGATAAAGAAGTAACTACCTCAGAGGAACTGTTTATACCTGCATCCCTATCCAATTTTGAAGAAGGAACAGAGGACGACAAGAATGTATTGGAAGTGGGTTTTGGAATATTTGGTCCAAAAGACTTTTGGCTAACGATAGAAGAGAACATAGCTGACATGGAGACATTGTTCATTTGTGGTGGTTCAGCACAGGGTTGATGAGATTGAGATTGAGATGACTCGGCCGCCATGGGGGGCGTAAATCCAGGAATGATTGAAATGGACCTCTCGATACTTGATGCTTTATCTGGAAGTGCTACAGTTAGTGAAGAATTCAACGGGAGCTCTGGCAATGAAGCTCCTTCATCCGCAAGAAAAGAAGTCTCCAAAGCCAAATGATAAGCAGCAAAAACTCCATATTGAACAACATGCTTCACTTTCTTCAGTTCATCACCACTCGCACCTCTCAGTAATATCTGAAAATAACAATTTAAATTAAAATTTCATTAAGTTTTTCAACATGTTTTGTTTTTGTTAAAAATGGCAATGACTTACGGTGCAACCAAATGGCTTTGGGCATCCTTCAAAGTACATGAGTGTTTTCACCAGCTTCTTCCCACCCTGACCGGCACTTCCATGCTCTTCTTGGAACCTTTCAACACGAAATATATCGGAGTATCCCAACTTCTGTGACGAGAGATGATCAATTGAAGGAACTATCTGAGCACCTGTGCATCGAGCTATTCGTTCCAAAAGTGGCCTTTTAATATTCAAAACAAGAGATATGTCCTTTGCAAGAAGATATTCTTGTGCATAACGTGAAACTGATTTCTCCACCAAAAGAACATCAGGCTGGTGTGCGTCTATCTTTGCCACTGCCATCTTTAAATGATCCATTTCCTACACATGGACAATACCACATATATATATATATAAAGCGTTAAAGCTTAAGCATTGTAGCAGGGATAAAAGGTAATGTACAAACACTAGCGAGTAGAATATAAGAAAAAATATAACCTGCTGCAACAGAGTATCAAAACTTGACAGGTGGTTAGAAACACGCTGATACTCGAGAGCCCCTCCAAGAATTAAGAAACGAGGTTTCTCTATTCTTGAAGTCATCCGTCGATGAGCCACATTTTTCTTACAAACAACTCCTTTGACCACGATACTGAAAAAAATTATATCAACATAAGAACATGAAAGCAGAAGTATATAAACATTACATATTAAATGTGAGTTAATATAAAATATATATATATATAGGAGTAAAGATGTTGAAACATGTAGACCACTAAAATTCGCACCTGTCACAACGACGCCCAGAAGCTAAACATTTAATCTTCACATATCCACCTGGGTCCATCCCGCCACCTTTGCTCGTATCTGGTTTTAACAAAGATGCAGCTTCCCACGATAAAGATGTAATTATTTCTAACCAACTATCGTTTTCATCTTCTTCACTTGCCACAAGATTCTCAACCTGCAATAACTGAGATACTAAAGCCCTGAAATGCCCATCAACTACGTTCTTCATTGCTTTCTTGTGCTCTTCATTTGATCTATCCCTATTGCGATACTCCCCACTTCCCAAGTTGCTGGAACTCCGCAGATATCCCCATTCTCCAGCGGCATCCCCATCATCATCGTCATCATCAAATAACAACGCTTCCCTTTCATCTTCTTCGTCCTCTGGTTCAGGAGGCAGCCATAGGACCCCATTGTTTTCGAAATCCACAGGTTCAGGGACATCTTGTGCAGCATATAAAGAGGATGGAGCTTCACATTCATCATTGACATCACGTGTATCTTCTTTTTTTTCAAGTGGTTGGACCACCTCAGAGACCCTGGAATCGAAGCTAGTTTGTAAGGACAAGCTGCCCACACTTTTTGAATCAGCAGCTTCTCCATCAGGGTGCACTTTATGAGATTCATAATCATTGTCCATATCATCCAATGGTAATTCATCGTAGTAGCTATTATCAATCTGCAAAAGACCTCTTCCACCAGTCGCTAGTTGATAAGCAAATTCTTCATCAAAGTCATCACCACCCCTGGTGACAATTAAAGACGCGGAAAATCAACTGTTTATAAGACAAAAAACTGATATATATATATATATGTATGTATATATGACAAAGAAAAGAGGTGATTGAGAAAAATGAAACCTGTTGATGCAACACCCAAAATGGCTAGGAGACTGAGCATCCACATCAAGCAGTAATTCATGGCTGGTTGTTGCTAGGTCAGTTTGATCTTCTAAATTTGATTCCATTACCACAGATTGGTGCGAACTAAGTCCAGTAGGGTAATGGCCGTGATGATAAGAACACACCGACTGTGACACAGATGCAAAAGTAATGCTGCTACTGTCAGCAGTGCCGCTAGATTTGGTGCTGACAAGACTGATAGCCGACGGTGAGGTGCTAAGATCCAGGCTGGAATCCTGGATCCCATGATCAACAGAAGAAGCAGTTAACACACCTTGCTGCCATTGCTTGAAGCAATAATTGCAAGCCCTAATCTTCTCAGACTCTTCCCTGATAATATCTGAACCACTAGATCTAGCAGGGATCCAATTATGAGTACATTTGGCACAGAAAACTCTACCACAAAGTCGACAATGGTGTCTTCGATTGAGTAAGGTAAAAGGAGAATCACACTCGTAGCATACCCTACAACTCTGATCGGGCATCCAAAAGTCCCTCGACACATTAGCTGGTTCAGAGCGCCGAGGGATCCAAGATTTCAGCGTACCTATTAGATCAGTTAACGGTTTGTCTGATGCATCCATGGGCAAACAATTTTCTTATCCCACACATCATGAAATTCTCATTTGTTTTAACAATCACATCCGACTTTGATATAACAAGTTTGCCAAGAACTCAACCAACTTGAAACCCTAATCAAATTAAACAACTATATTCTTGATGATACCAAATTAAGAAGGAAATTAGAGTGGGATGCTACTAATTCTTCAACTAAATCCAAGTATTTCCCATCTTTTTTTTTCTTTCTTTCCGGATATGAAACCTGTGCAGATCGTAAATTCCAACACTTTGGGGGGGGAAACGGACTTAATCAATTCAGCTTGTTTAATGGAAACCCTAACTCTGATTGCAGAATCAAATTAACCCAGATTTAAAACTTCAAAATCACCCAAAAAGAACCAACCTTTTTACGATAGCCAACCCTAATACGTCTTCTGTCTATCTGTCGTCAAGCAAAAACAGATCAATTCCAATCCAAGAAACCGCGGAATCAAATCAACCAGAATTTCTACACGAAGAAGAAAAATATATGTATCAGACATCCATCTGAAACAAAAAAACATATATAAATAGAATATAATCACACACATCAAGAACGGACCTTTGTGGAATTAGCTAATTGAATTATAAATAAAATAAATAAATAAATAAATTATTATGATCTGTGTGCTACCATGACATGAGTAACCATCGAATCGATGAGATCCCCTCCCCTTGGGTTTGGGTTTAGATGAGAGGCAGAAAAAGAAGTACTAAAAAAAGAAGATGAACACACGCGCCAATCACCATACCCAACACCCAAAAAGGATTAGGTTTAACTTAAAACAAACACCCACAACAAAATTCAGGTTCGCAATTTCTTAACCAATATTCCTTTCCAATAATTCCTTCCCAATTTTCATATCTCATTCATGTCCACCAATCATATAAATAAATTATACATGTAAATACAAATAAAGAAAGTAAACATAAAATTAAATAAATAAAAATCTAATATGACTTAATTTCATTAGTAGAACAGGAATAAGACATGTGAATTTGGGACAGATGATTTTTATTCAACTATGTAGCCATGTACAAGTTGACATATTTTTCTAATCTTGCATGCTATGCTATGCTATCTATCATCGACTTTCATTATTTCATATACATACAAACATTATAAATAATATTCTTTTTTAAGGTAAGTCAGATTATTAAAACTCATAGACAAGTACAAAAAGATAAAATAACTTTTACAAACTATAGGACCAACCCGAAATAAACAAGTCTAAAAAAGTGTATAAAAAAACTATAACTGAAACAACAATCACGAACACCCAAGACCAAAACATCCGTAATACCATGACGCACGACAAAACAGAGGATGTCAAAAATGGCGTCGTCAGCCACAACCTTGTGAAAGGCTAACATTTCCAAATTCTTCTTGAAATCCAGTCGTAGGCTCGTGTTTGATTACCCTGCATATACAAGATCTGCAGGTGAAGATTTACCCCGAAGAACCATTTTATTATGGTGTTTCCATATCATATATGTCGCAGACTAAAATATAGCTTGCAAAATATATTCAACCACTTTGAATTCAGAGATCCACCCAGATAATTTAAAACTTTTCTTACCGAATTCTGGATATTTTAATCGATCTTCCATTACTGAACAAAGAAGGACCATACTTTTGATGTTGTTCTACACTTTATAAAACAATGATTTGTAATAATATTAATATCTTCACTCATGGTTTCATATGGCTCCCTTCCCGTATCATATCCCCTTCATCAATCATCCTTTTTAATTCTTATCCTTGAAAAATAACCTTTGCTAATTTCATATTTCTATATACATCCTAATTAAAACTAATCTTAAAACAACATGTAGTATCATTGCAAGTTCTATTATGGTTGGTATTGAAATTTTCAATTGTTTACAAATAACTAATAGCTTGAATTATATATTTCTAACTGAAAATAAAATCATCTAAATATTTTAACTTTTTTTAACGGTAAGTTAGTAGTTAGTGATCCGAACTCACAGTCACATCCAAATGGGCAGCATGCGAGACCCGAACCTTCGTCTAAGGGGATAAACCCCACTCCTTTAACGCCCCAGAAGGAAAACCCCCACGGGGAGGCTCGAACTCGAGACCTCCTACATGTGGTAACAACTTCCTGACCAACTCTGTTAGGCAAATGGTGGCTCTAAATATTTTAATTAGAATAAAAAAAATTCAATCCCATAATACCCCAAATCCATAAGTTACTCTACAAATCATTTACTAATCTTAGAATTACGAGGCTTGGAATTTTAATCAAATCGTCTTGACTTACATTTTATCTTTTTTACATTTCGATCATTGGATCTCCTCTTTCTCATGTATCTCTTTTTAGTCAAATACTAGTTTTAATTGCAAATATATAAATATTTTAGGTAAGTGCGCAAACATAGTAAGTTCATGGCTCGTGGTTTCATGCAATGTTGACGTCAATCATTTTAAATACATTTCACATATCACATGTGTAACTATTTCATGAATACACATGCATTTATCACGATTCATCTTTAATCCATTGACTACGTACATTAAATGTGAAAATTTAACAAATGTGCATTACTTCACAATTTATCTATTTCCCCTGCATGACACATTTGTTATGCTCAAACGGCAAACTCTTATGTAGACAATCCCAACCCTATCAAGTCAACGACATATCATATATAACATCACGTGTAATTAAAATCAATGTTCATGCACTCTCAGACTAAAATCGCAACTTCATAACATCATAATTTCATAGTATAATACTTTACTTATGCCAATATCATGCTTTGGTGTCCATCTCTATATTATCTCTTTTGAACTTCGGTTTTTACAAAATCATGTTGAACTTCAAACATCGAATATTCACTCATACAACAAAGCTCATGTTGAACCCTTAAAAAGAACACATACCAAATCATGTGTCGGTTTTTTAATAAATGATCGATTTATCCTGAATTTTATAATCACAGGTACTTTGAATTAAAGTATAATTATTCAAACAGTGAATTTTAAAATCGAATTTTTTTTTTTGATCTTTAAGAGAGTTTAAGAAATTTATATGATAAAAAGCATTTTAAATAAGTTTATTTTAACTCCAAAAAATCAAAAGTGAATTTGAAAACTCCAATTAATTTTATACAAATTTTCAATTTGTTTCCTTCTTTTTTATAGAGTTGAATTAGTTTCAAAAGCTTTATTTTTTATCTACTTATAAACAAAAGGGGCATAATCATCTCAATGGGTTCATTTTGAAGATCTTAAATAGGTTTTAAAAAAAATTTACATATTGTTGTAATAAACAAGTGATAATTTTCTTATAAATAATACGAAAATTTATGAATCAATAATGACAAGTTAATTCTGCGTAGACATTTATGTTTCCTAGCATATTTTATTCAATGACCCATGTACAAAAATAATAAAACCCATACCAATGTAGATTTTGAATAAAACATAAATAAGATAGAAAAGTGTATTTTTGTATTATTTTCAAAAGATAATATGTTATTAATTAGAAAAAGATAATATAAGGAAGAAAAACACAAAAAGGTCGTACATTTATTGTGTCTAAACTTAACGAGGATTTACGATTTCAATCTTTATATTTTGCCTTTGCATTTATCGTTTCATTTTGAACCGTTTTAGGGGTTTTATTTTATTGTAGAAATCTGTATAGGTGTCCCTATTTATAACATAAAATATTGACTACCAATTTTGCATTTAAAAGTTGTCAAATCTTAATCACCTTTTCAAATTAATGTTTTGCGAATTGCAAACATGTACTTTTTTTTTTCTTCAGTTTATTACATTGTTCGCAAAACAAAAGTATTTCATTATTTATTTATATGCATTTTATGGCATGAGTTATTACAATATCAACAAATAACATTCCTTCTTCACATATCTATATTATTGATCAATTAGTTGCGAACTTCGAATATTTTGTTATATTAAAGTTTGAAGTATATGTAAAATAAATTAAAAATCATGTCTCACAATTTTTTACTTCATGTTAATTGAATTCTTTGAGTGTGCTTAGTAAACTAACTATTAAGCTTTTAGGAGTAATCAACCACTTGAACATATTATGTGTGTATATATATATATATATATATTATAAAGCATTTGACCAAAAACTCTTAAAAACAACATTTTAATCTTTAGTTACTGCTATTTAATGCTAATTACTTAATTTTTAAGATTACAAGTAAATTATGCGTAAGTACAATCTATTAAATCTTCATCTCTAAATTCGTGTAACTAACTACAGATAACTATGATCAACTACAGGATAAACATCTATTTTTAAATATAAAAAATTCTAAAATATGATTAAGATAATTATTGACTTATAACAAATAAAATAATTATATTATTAAACCAAAAAAAGATTATTTGGTTATTAAACCTAAATTAAATTATGATAAAAAAATTGAATTAAACAAATTAAACAAAAAAAGGGAACTTTTAATTGAAATCCTAAAATCTTTTTTCTCAAAACCACATAAAACCATTAGAACATCGATAGAAACAAAAATTAAAATGAAACTTAAAATGTAGATATATATCTCGCTGCATTGTGCGAGTACCCTTCTAGTATATATATATATATAGAGTCCGGTTCTTCTACACCCCAGTTAAAAGTTACACCCCGTGACCCCAATCAAAACCTCCCACTATATAGTGAATTTCATAACATTCTCCATTTCATAATACATTTCATATCATTTAGGATCAAATAGAACAAACTCGTTATGAAAAAAATGGATAAAAAGTTGTGAAAATCAGAAAATATAAAATGTTATGAAATATTACAGTGAATTCCGTAACATTTTATATTTTCTGATTTTCACAACTTTTTATCCATTTTTTTCATAACGAGTTTGTTCCATTTGATCCTAAATTATATGAAATGTATTATGAAATGGAGAATGTTATGAAATTCACTATATAGTGGGAGGTTTTGATTGAGGTGCACGGGATGTAATTTTTAACTGGGGTGTAAAAGAACCTCTCTCTCTCCATATATATATATATATATATAGATTGAAGGAAACTAAAATTCTTATATAAAAATGTAGATTGTATACTTAAATCAATATACAATCGACAGAAAAGGCAGCCAGAAATCTTTACTTTATATGGTATATTCTTGTAGAAATGTAGAAATCGATTGAGGCCTACATCAAACAACATCCCTAAGACAGAAATTCAAAGCGAAGAGAAAACCATATCTTTAGATCAAACTTTGAGACCCCAGTTGCATTTGATATATTTGACATTTAATATGCAATATCATTAGCAAAGCGCAAGCAACACATCAAGTCCCAAGTTAATGTCACACCTTAATTCATTTAAAGCTCAAGCACTAGACTTTTTTAAGAGAGTTTCATTTTCTTTTGACTCCTATCTGGGACAAGGTTTCTATAGTAAATCAAGTTTCAAAATAAACTAGTTGATTACGAATAAACTAGCTGATAACTGATAAATTAATTATGTTTGTTAAAAACCACTTAACAAACTATTGAAAAAAATGTAAAATTACAACATTAAAAAATGCATTTTAGAAATTAGCAAATTACATTTTATGATATTTAAAATAATTATTAATAATGTAACATGTTAATTAATATAAATAAGTAATAAAAAAAATCAAATATAGAATATTGAAAGCAATTGACATTTCTAGCCCTAATCGTGAATCATCTGATTATTTAAGCTTTTAATTAAATTTCGAAAAATTGTAGGAAGTAGTAGGAGTCATGTACTAATTAAAAAGATGCCACGTTTCGGCAAAAATCAATTATTAGGCACCGGTCTCTTTCCATTACATTTTGTTTTTCTACATGAATACAATAAATAAATATAATTAATGGTCCCATTCTTTTAAATTTATTAAAGAAAAAGAAAAATCCCTTTCCACCACGTTTTTGACGACTGAATTATATATAATATAATATAATTATAATTATGAGAATTTTAAGAACCACTTATTGTATAAATTTAATATTAAAAATTAGATTTTTAATGACATATATTTATTATAAAATATAAATACAAAATATATGAAACAAAGATATTATAAAATAAATGTATGTTAATGAATATCTTAAATTATAGTTATAGTTGACAAAAATCATACAAAACAATATTTTTAAGGTAATTTTTTTTACGGTTCTTATAACATATAAGATTCTTGTTTAATTATGTTCTTATATAAGTGAAGATTTAAAGAAGAATCTAATCGTGGTGAAAATATGTGAAAGGGAGATTCATATGTTGTAACAACCATAATCCCAAAAGGACAAAATATAACCATTGCCAAACCCGCAAGTACATTTACTGTAAAGAGTCAACGATCTCAATACTATCTCATGAGTTGGAGCGAAAATTAAAGTAACAATGCTGAGAGTTATTATATAATTTAAACTCAAGTATAAAACAACTATCTAACTAAGAGATAAAGCCAACTTCAAGCCTTAAGGCTGACATTTTCCTCTTGTCCTTGCTAAGCTCTCGACATGATATTTCCCTAAAAATGTTTTCAGTTTTATAAAAAGCAAGGGTTAGATCAGGGTTCTGATGAATCCCCTTTATCACAAGAGTTCACGTAGTAAACAATGTTTTAAAACATAATAAAATGCAACGATTAAACACACTTGAATAATAAGACATGTTGATACATGGGAAGACATGAGATTAGAAGAGATCAATGGTTCAGATCCACTTTCACGCTTCTCACAGTTAATTCAACTTCTCACACGCTCATACGCACACATATGTGTGTATATATATACATATAATATTATAATTATAATTAATCACTTAACATAGATTAAAAAGAAAACTACGATGCTTTTCGGCATATTAACATTTTACCAAGAGCTATTTGGTGAAATTAATTATTGAAAAACAAAGTACATTATTTTAAACATCAAAAGGATTTACCCTATCATATATGCGTTTGTTCGTGTTGTTAAACAAAAAGAAGAAAAACAAACAAGCTCTGAAACTTAAATATCAAATATATATTCGTCTGTTGATCAACTTGTATGAAAAGTCATATATACATTACTTAATAGATATTTTGTAGGTTTGACCATTAATTATAAAATTTATGGTTATGAAAAAGATAGATTTAAAAGTAAAATAGTCTTGCTTTGTTTGAGAGCAACAAATAACTTGACTAGGAAATGTAATAAGCTTTGTTTGTTGTAATCATTGTCTTGAATTCATATCATTAATCAACATTCAATGCTTCTGTTTCTTGGTTACAAACTAGATGGTAAAATTAATGTTAAAAGAAACTCACAATATTTATTTCAAATATAAGATTAACTTTGAGTCTCAAAATTTATCTTATATTTAAAATATTTATTAGTTCTTTATAAGTTAATTCTATAAAATTCAAAGGTATTGATGAATTATACCCACTCAACAATAAGTTATACATGTTATATAATATAATAAAGGAAATTTTTTAAAAAAACACAACGAACTATTCTATTTTAAATGATTAAGTCCCTAATTTTTTTTAGTGAAAAACCCATTAAACTTTTTTATTTTGAATGATTAAGTTCCTAAACATTTTTTTGAATAAATAACTATCGAGCTCTAAAAATTTGGTTACCTATATCTTTTTTTAAAATAAGCTAGATGTAACTCACTAATAAAGTTTTAACGTAAAAGTAAACTTAAATCAATTTTACCGTTCACAAACCCTACGCAAGTAAAACCCCTCGCAAACAACAGTAGCGTTTCCCTTGACACTCCAATTATCTCAACATTGTCCATTATCCATTTCACCTAACATGTTGTTCACCCTTGTCATCGATCTTCCTCTTTTTCGATCTATTTTTTACTCATCATAAGAGGGAGAATCAAAAGATGACCGGTTACAAATAGTTTATTTCAGTTGTAAGTAACTAGTTTTAAAAATTCGATAGTTTAATTTTTTGAAAAAAATGTTTAGGGACTTAATTATTCAAAATGAGAATTTAATGGGGTTTTAGTCCAAAAAAATAGTTTAGGGACTTAATAATTAAAAATGAGAAAATTTAATGATTTTTTCATTAAAAAAAAATAGTTTAAGCACTTAATCGTGTAAAATGGAATAGTTTTTTAGGTTTTTACGATTTTTTTTCTATAATAAAAACATTGTCTATATAGGGGGATAATCAAATAAAAATTAAAAAAATTTTGAAAACCGTGAGGACCGATCTAAGCCTTAGACTTTATGATTTTAATTTAAAGTTATTTTTAATAAAAAAAAAGGCATAATCGTCATTTTGACAACAAGATTCACTAGATAAAATATAAAAATTCATTTCGGTGATAGCAGCGGCGTATAAGATGGATATGAAGATTGGAGCAAATAGTTGAAATTACATGTTTGTCCTTAACTTTTCAAATTAAACATGAGTTGGATGTATATTTTGCTAATATTACAAAAATATTATCTTTTTTAATAATCATTGATTACAACCCTTGAATGTTTGATAACATTTTTTTGGTTTTTATTTGATTATCATCTTATATATATATATATATATATATATAGGGTTAGGTTCAAATGTGAAGTCATTTTTTGTTGTGAACGTGAGGACGAATCTCGGTCACACATCTTCGGTTATGGTGGACGTGATCACGGAGGATTGACGCGATTCATGGGAGGGTGGAGATTATTAAAGGAGGAACGGCAGTCACGCCTTTATTGACCGGATAAGTGGCTGAGATTCGTCCTCACGTTCACAGCCAAAAATGAGTTCACATTTGAACTTTCCTCTCTCTATATATATATATATATAAGGTTGATTTCCGTTACAAACCACGTCAATTCGTACAAACCGTACAAACTGCATGCAACCAATATTTTTTTAATTTTTTTTTCACTTTTTCTTAATTATTATGGTTGATTAGTCAATAATATATGAAAAAATTTCATCAAAAATACATTAAGATTGGTGAATCAAGAATATGTGAAACAAAATTCATCAAATTGAGAGTTTCATGTAGAAAGAAAAATAATTTCATGAAGAAAAGAATTATATGAAACAAATTCATCATATTAAACACTTTTATGAAAAAAAATTATTCAAAAAAACAATGAAACACGCGGTTTGTACGGTTTGTACGAATTGACGTGGTTTGTATTTGAAATCTCCCCTATATATACTAATATAGTATCAAATTAAAGAAAATAAAAACCCTTTTTCTTATATAAATTGTTTAAATAAAGAATTTTTTTTTGAAAAGCAGCTAATACACGTATTTTCTCGGGGTATCCGAGCTCCTACTTAAGGATACCATCCGACTAATTTCTGTTTAGATTTTCTTTTTCTTTTTGAGAAAAACGTGAATTTCTAAAACTTAATAGTTTATATTGATCGAGTTAGATAGAATTTATAGAGAAGGTAAATTTTAGACAACTTTCTAAAAAATGATTTTTAATAAGAAAGAAATAAAAATTTATTACTAAAAAGCAATTAAATTAAAATGATAACAATTAAAAAAAATAGTTTAATAATATAACTAATCTATAAAAATGAAAAACGCAGGAGTTGAATTTGTAATATTTTTAGAAGATATTATATTATGTGAACATAACGAAAAAGTCCTATAGAAAAACAACATAAATGAAAGTGTTGAGTTGGAAAATGGTCACAGCTAAGAGACAGCAGAACTAGGACACGTCACCATGCCCATGTGGACACGTCTTCTCCATCTTTTTATTTATCATTTTCTTTACATTTATTATTTATACTCTATTTTTTTAAAAACGTATAAAAACATATGGTCATACTTATCGGAAATAATATAATAATATATATACATAATATAAAGGTAAACATAAAGCACGCAACTGAATAAATTCCACCCTTTTATTTTTATTTTTATTTATATAAAAAATCCGAATATAAGCTTTCAATTTCATACTTTAAAAAAAATTATATTATTTTATTTTATTTTATTTTATAAAAAATAATAATACAGCAAGCAACCGAAGCTTTCCTTCTTCCTCATCCTCAATAATACAATCTCAATTTTTTCATATATATATATTTTTTATTTTTATTTTTATTTTTATTTTATGTGGATACAGTCGCCGGAGCTCTCATCTTCTTCTCCCCAACTCTACTCCTCCTCCTCCGTTATCGGCGGATCTCTTCCAACAAACATCCTATCCTTTCCTATGGTTTCTTGTATCTCATAATCCTAATCTTATGCATCAAATCGAATCATGTACACAATCTCGATATTACGCTATACTTGTTTCAACTTGATATAGCTCAGGATCTTCAACAATGGCTGATCAACAAGGTTGGATCACAGACGTCCCCAACCGTATCAATGCCTACCTGCAAAAATTCAGACTCTACGAGACTCGCTCTGTATAATTTCTTCCTTTTTTTTATTTTTATTTTTATTTTTATTTTTACAACTACAGTCATCATCTTCTGCTTTCTGTTATCAATTTATTCACTTCAACCAAAATTAATCTCTTTTTTTCTTCTGTTACTACTTGATAACAATCAATTTTTTTTTTCTAGATTAGATGTTGTGCTTTGTATCTATACTTGCTTGCTGCACTGTTATTTATTGCTAAAATATCTGATATACTGTAAAACCATCAAGGTTTAATTCCCCCCCTTAGGGTTTCATTGCTTCAACAGTGTTAGACAAAGATTTGCTGGAGTCATCAAATCATGAGTTTTTGCTTGGAAGCTCGATGTGCTGCAGGACTCACTTTTCAACCTTAAAACCATAGATGCCTTATGATTAAATCTTGTCAAACATTTTATCTGTTTATTATGGCAATTCGACTTTGAGATTGAGATTGAGATTGAGATTCTATATGATATTATCTAGTGTTTACGCATGTGAAAGGTAGCAAAGTTATGTTGGGTTTACTGTTGCTTTTATATGAGGATAGAAATCTGGCTTAGATCTAAGATCTAATCAAAATCAGATCTTTTCCCTGGAGAGACTAAATTATAGATTGTGGAATTTACTGAATGACATGCAATATTTGTTGTCATTGTTTCTTCAGTACTAGCTAGGTATCTTAGATTCCGCCATGCCAAAGGTGATTTAGTTCAACTCAAACGACAAACAGTACATAATGCTAACAATTTGGAATCCTATCTTCTCCATTATTTCGTCTTTTATTTAACTTGATCCAATCCTTATGTGATTGGTAGCTGCATGCTGATCATAAACAAAATTTTGCCTCTTACAGAACTTTTATATGATTGGACGGAGTAAGAATAGATCAGTTTGGAGAGTGTTAAAGATTGACAGGTCAGAACCTGGCGAGCTAAATATTACTGAAGATTCTACAACATATACAGAAATTGAATGCTGTGACCTGCTAAAGCGTATTCATGATGGAAACAAGTCCACAGGGGGACTTAGATTTGTTACTACTTGTTATGGAATTGTTGGTATGCTCTATTCTGATGTTTTTTCAATTCAATGGACATTTTATAATGACTGGTTCTCACAGATAATTTTTTATGGGTGATTTTAGGCTTCATAAAGTTTTTGGGACCTTATTACATGCTGCTAATTACAAAAAGGAGGAAGATTGGTGTTATCTGTGGTCATGCAGTATATGCAATTACCAAGAGCGAGATCTTGCCAATTCCCAATTCTACTGTTCAACCCAGTGTGGCTTACTCTAAGAATGAGAACAGGTCTTATGTCAATTCTGCATGTAAATGTAAAATGTATTTAGTACTTTTAAGGGGATGCAAAGCTATTAAAAGTCAGAACTAATTTTTACCTATATGTATCTTCATAAGCATTGCCCTCAATCTTGAGTGGTTTCTCTTCATCCTTTATTAATTTATATCTTTTATATATTGCTTTTTAGACATATAGTTTCTTTCTTTGAGCTCCTTTTGATAATAAGCAAGTTTAGCATGGTTATCGTAGTCCTTCCACTGCATATACGCTCACTTTATGTTAATCAGGATGTCTGCTTGTTTATTATAGATTATCTAATGTCAAGAACGAATCTGTTGGAGAGAGTTTAGATAGCAATTATTGATGACAAATTTTAACACACGTCTAGTTCTTGTTTTTTTATCTTTTTCAAGTCATTATGGTTTCATAAAGGAGTGTTGTTGTCCGTTTACTTCCTAAAAGTTACAGGGGGAAGTCCGTGGCCGTTATGATGTTAGTTTAAACTGTTGAAAGAGACAAGGTATCATCAGGGTTTAACATGGAAGCAACCTTTGTGTTGTTCAATATTTTTATAATATTACAGTTCAGCAGTTTATTTATTTAGTTTTTATAAATTTTGAGCACTCAGTTCTAATTTTGGTCTTGACTATGCTGTAATGTTTTATTGATTATTGAATAGATACAAGAAGCTTCTATGCTCAGTGGATCTTACAAAGGACTTCTATTATAGCTACTCCTACCGTATTACGCATAGTTTTCAAAACAACTTACCGACTCACGAGACAGGAAACTTTCTTAATGAAACAATGTTTGTTTGGAATGAGTTCTTAACCAGCGGGATCCACAATCAACTGAAGAATAGTCTCTGGACAGTATCACTAGTTTATGGCTACTTCAAACAGGTACCTAGCATTCAAAAATTCTTTTTAACCAAATAATGTATAAAGACGATGTAAATATGATTCAGCACGAAAGTTATATTTCTTATGCACAATCTTAATATAAACATTGTTGTGTTTCTTCCTCCCGAAACATAGGTCAAACTTTCAATAGCTGAAAAGGACTTCAAGTTAACCCTCATTGCTAGACGGTCTCGCCATTATGCTGGAACCAGGTATGATTGATTACTTTTGCTATATAAATCAATTGTAAAATTTTCCTATTGTGAATGATAGTGGCTGCTATTGGATCTATATATTAATAACATCTTCCATATATATGTTCCTATATTTGTGACACATTTAATAATTTTTCCTATTTTGGTGTAGATACTTGAAACGAGGGGTAAACGAGAAGGGTCGTGTCGCTAATGATGTTGAAACAGAACAAATTGTATTTGAAGATGTTCCTGAAGGATGTCCTGTGCAAATAAGCTCTGTCGTTCAAAATCGGGGTTCAATACCCCTGTTCTGGTCCCAGGAAACTTCACGATTAAATATTAAACCTGATATCATCTGTAAGAGTAAAGAAAATTACTTATTTGTTTAATTAACATTTCCAATTCTATTTGACTAACCTTTTACTTCTCCATCTAGTATCGAAGAAGGACCAAAAGTATGATGCCACCAGACTTCACTTTGAGAATCTTGTCAAGAGATATGGAAATCCAATCATTATATTAAATTTGATCAAGGTAAATTTTAGTCTTACTGAATAACAAATGTCCATGTGGTTTGTTTCTTATAAATATGTTTACACCATGTGGTTTTGCAGACCAAAGAAAAGAGACCCCGAGAATCTCTCCTGCGAATGGAGTTTGCTCATGCTATTGAGTTGATCAATAAAGATTTGCCTGAGGAAAATCGTTTGAAGTTTCTTCATTGGGATTTAAACAAATATTCCAGAAAGTACATTCACTATCCCTCTGAATTCTTTTGGCCTTTTTCATACGCTATGCTCTGTCAGTGACATGCTTTTCTATCTTTGATTTTTCAGCAAATCTACAAATGTTTTGGCACTTTTGGGCAAAGTAGCCACATATGCATTGAACTTAACTGGCTTCTTTTATTGTCAAGTGATTCCAAATTCAAGGTCTGAAGAGTCGTTCAACTGTTCCAGGTAACTCTTGTAGTATCCTTTCCCTCATATTAAACATATCTTTTGATCGAACATTAAATTGACAACTTTTTTGTTCTTAGTTTCTCACCTAAAAGTAACTGAACAATACAGATATTTCTTTCTTTACTGTATTAATGAAAAAAAGTGAATTTGTAGTCCCTTCTATTTAATTGAAATTTTCGACAAACCCTAAACTTAACAATTTTTACATGTTTTTTTCAGTCTTTGTATTGATCAAAGGTTTTTAATTGGGAATTAAGTACAATTATTGTTAATAATTCTACTAATTTTTTTTATGTCGTCAAAATTCTAGTTGGCTATTTCCTTGGCGTTATTTTAGCAAAACTATTGACCTTAGCTATGAAAAATATAAAATTACTAATAAACAATAATCTTGGCATTTTTTTTTCTCTCCATGGTTTTTGATACACTATCAAATGATAACCTTTGATCAATTTATTATGTTCAGATCCAAGCCTACTTTTTGAATAAACAATGTCTTTTTTTACATTTATTTATGATGTAGCGCATCACTTAATTAGTTTATTCTTTGGTCTATGCAAATGCAAGTGTCATTAATGCCTCTTTTTATGGTGCAGGGATGATATTGGTGACCATTTCTGTTTACAGACTGAAAACAATGATGTTGACAACTTGAAGACTATAATTAGCCATGGTAGCAGTGAAGTGAGTGCGGATTTTAGTTTCAAGCCTCCTAAATTTCAGACAGGTGTCCTAAGAACAAACTGTATAGATTGTTTAGATCGTACAAATGTTGCTCAATTTGCCTATGGTTGGGCTGCACTTGGTCGTCAACTGCATACTATAGGATATATAGATGCCCCTGTTATTGAGTTGGATTCTGCATTAGCTGATGATTTGATGAGAATTTATGAGAAAATGGGTGACACTCTAGCACTACAATATGGTGGTTCTGCAGCACACAATAAGGTACTGCATTATGTTAAAACATTATCTGAAATCATTTAAGAGGCCAACTATGACTATGCATGATTCTGGATTTGACAACTTTGATTGATCACTTTTTATATATAACTTTTACATATTAAACATTTAACAAACATATTCTGCTATAACTTTTTGTATAGATATTTTGTCAAAGAAGAGGTCAATGGAAAGCAGCAACTCAGTCCCAGGAATTCTTTAGAACTCTACAGCGTTACTACAGTAATGCATACATGGATGCCGAAAAGCAGGACGCCATTAATGTGTAAGTGAAATAAATCTAGCTCTGACACTTTTACTCCTATATAGTCTTTTAGGAATATAAGATCACGTATGTACCTGAAGTCTTATGTTCTTTGCATCTTTATAGCTCCTGGATGGGACCCATCACTCATCTTAACTGTCCTTTGTATTAGATTCGTTTCTTCATTGAAACTTAAAAGAAATATTACTTAATTCATAGAGAAGTCTACCAAATATCCGTCATTGTGTTCTATGTGATTCTGAACTGAGTCGTTGTTTGAGCAGGTTCCTGGGTCACTATCAGCCACAAATCGGCAAACCTGCACTGTGGGAATTGGATTCAGATCAGCATTATGATGTTGGGAGCCGAGGCTCTAACTTTTTCATGGAAAAAGCCAGGTAGGATACTGTCGTAGTGTTTGTTGCTTATTCTCACGAAGGTTCCTTACAGATGATAGACATATAATTGAAGATATTATAAAAGCAAAATCTTCTTAGATGCTGCCAGTTGTTACCTTTAGAGTCACAGTGTAACAGAAGGAATCAATTTTCTTCCATACCATATTTGGCTAAACATATGTTTTTGTACAAGTATCTGAGTAAGTCAAATGTCTCATTAGGCAACAATAGCAAAATAGGAGCAACTTGTGGACCAACATAATTGACATTAATAAGTTGTAATAATGACAATGAGCAAAACTATTATTGTGATTTTCATGGGATGGACGACAGAGGGAGTAGTCATCTGGAAATTCCTCTCTTCCAAAGTTCGTTTACTAAAATTTGCATTCATTTCACCCTGAAAAATGGAAAGATATTTCTTCCTGCCTTATTTGTTAGTCAACATGTTCTTGGCTCTTCCCAAACATAATAAAATGCGTCTTTTAGATTGGAAATTTCTCTCTTATTTATGCAATAGCATGCTTACTTTTCTGTGAAATGCAGGCTTATTAAAAGGTCATTGTCAGTTGGCAACATGCTCTTTGATGACAACATTCTCTGTGATGGAAGTTCTCCTATCGGAATTGCTCAAAAGGATGAAGAATCGGAACAGCAGCCATATCCTAACAAGACACAAGGAGATACCAAAATTCTATCAGAATCCTCACCTGAGATCTCTTGTGAAACTGATTCATCTTATCCAAGGTTTGCGCTAATAACTGCACACTCTGTCACCTTTAGGTTGATCATTCTATTCAGATCTTTTATTTCATTAAAAAATCTAGCCCTTGGTATTTTCATGGCATGACTACATGTGCCCTCCAGATTTGATAACACTTAAAAAAAGATTATTTTATTGCTGGCATCATTGCAGGTATACAAATTCAGCATCTCGGCCACAGCTTCCTGAAGAATACTCCAATAGTAATCGCATATTTTACAACAGGGATTCTTTCAACTGTTCGAATTTTCTTGATGTTGACTGGCTTTCCTCATCTGGAAATTCATGCGAAGACGAAACATATGAGAGGTAACTCATTGTGTGCATTATCTATAATTTGTTTTTAATGTAAACAAACCCTCACTGATATGTCAACGCAATAGCAACAATTTCATTTTTTCCAATTTCTTATAAATTACTGAACCTAATAGTTTAAACAGATGAATCACTAGTTATAACATCTTATTAGGGATGGCATCTTCTTTCTACTTGATAGCTTGGATTGTACACTAGTTATAACATCATCTTTCTACTTGATATCGTGAAACAAGTGATTATTTGAGAAGTCTAAGAAAGCTTATTTGCTGAAACTGTAAACCTCCACCTTAATTGCTGCTGCAGGTCAACACTTGTAGGCTCTCCTATCGGTGGGCAATCATCTGACAATGTGATAAATGAAATGTGCACTTTCGCTAGTGATTCTGAGATATGTCCTACTGTGAAGGTCAGCTTTCTTATTTTATTCTGCATCATTTACACTCCAGTTTTTTTTGTTCTTTTCTTTCTAAAAGTAAAATTTGGCGGAAAATATGAAACTTCCCTTGCGCTAAAAACAGTTATATGTGACTTCCAACGACTTCAAGATTGATACATACTTTGTTCAGTTTTTGAAACCATGAATTAGTACCTTTCATAATCAAAGGTGAACCCAATCGTTTGAATTTATGACTCCAAAATGTTGGATTTTAGTACATATTTAATATCTTAATGTGATTGTTAAATATCTGTTATAAACTTAATAATTTTCAACATCCAAAGTAAAAGAAATACTTGGAAGTCAAACATAAGGGTTGTTTATATGCATGTTTTCATTTCATTGTTAAATGGAGGTCATTTTACAGATTTCCTGTTATTTGCTGATTTAATTTTCATCCTTGTAATCTTATTATGTTTTTAATTTTCCGACAGGATGGTAGAGGCGGGTTTTCAGATAGATTTGCGGAATGGGTGACCAATGGGGATATGTTTCCTTGATCAGTTTTGCCAAACAGAAAACCTAAAATCTTCTTACCCATAAAGTCATTGAAAATTCAGTCATCCCCTCCAAAGGATGTGGGTTGCAAAGCAGAAAATAAGTGGTAAGAGAATACCATTAGAGAAACAAAAAGAAGTACCTGCATTTTTAATGAAGAAAGATATAGAACCCCCTTAAAGAAAAAGTAAAAAAGTATGTTAACCCTTGTAAAAAAGATTAATATTAAAAGCATACATGAAAACCCTTCTAGTACAAGTACAAAAGAGTAAAAAACTACCAACTGTTTTTTTCTTCTTCTTCTTCACAATTTGAATCTTTGTAAATAATTTTTTTGATGTTATTTAGTCAGTCAGATTGGAGATTAATTCTATAGGTGTTCTTGGCAAGTCCATTGCGGGCACTACCTTGACTTATACCGGTATTGCACATATGTTCAACTTTAGATGTGGCTTCTTGATTTAGTTTGCTTGAGAACAAAAAAGATTCATGTGTCATTTTTTCACTTTCAAATATCTCGAAACGAAATTGTAAGATAAAATGTTACTGAGAGATTGAGAGGGTGCAAAAAGAACACCAAAACCCTTCCCCTTCATACTACAAATGAAGTGAATGTAGTTTTGGTTAGTTAATTGATTAAGGAAAAAAAGACAAAATAGTAATTAACAAAAATACAAATAAGGACACAGAAAAAGGATCACAATCAGGGCCAATGGGAGCATGACATGTGATGTAAAATATTTCATAAAAATAGTCGTTCAATTATAGAGTAAAGACTCGATTATATAACCAGTTGGGTCTGAATGGGTTAATTGGTTGGATCGGCCTATTATGTAACTCAGTAATTGACCCAATCATTTTACGAAACTGTGTTCTCGAAACTTATTTTACGAAGGAAAGAAAAGTGGAAAAAAAATTATGTTCTTAAAACTTTTTTTTTTTGGAGAGAAAGGAAACGAGAAAGAAGGAAAATAATTGTTAGTTTTTTTCCAAAAGTTCTCACAAATATAAGAGAAAAGAGGATAAATCATTTAAAATTACAAAAGTATCCAATTTTTAGTTCTAAATGATATAATTTTAAATGACATATTAATAAAAATGACATATTTTCTTTCTTTTTTCTATTGTTACGTTGTGTTCTCTAAACTCATTTTAGGAAGGAAGGAAAAGGAAAAATGGAGGAAAGTAAAAAAAAAGTTCTTAAAACTTTTTTAGAAAAGAAATGATAAGTTTCCTTATGAGAATGGAAGTAAAAGAAAGAAATTAAAATAACTTTAAAAAATTAAAAAACTATTCAATATTTTATTATAAATGCTATATTTTTAAGAGTATATTTGTAAAGATGATATTTTTTCTTTTTTTTCTCTTCTGGTCAGAACTCGAAAAATTGTTTTCTTTTCCTTGCCTTTCAAGAACACTTTTTTTCCTTTATTTCTCTTCTTTTCGGTTAAAGAACACAGCTTTAAAGAACATGAAAAACTATTTTTTTTCATTTCCTTTCTTTTACTCTCCTTTCAAGAACACAAAAAGAAATATTCCGTTTCCATCTCATTTCTTCTGTCCCTTTCTTTTCTCTCCAAGTTCGAGAAAACTGTTAATGCAGGAACTCCGATTATCATTACTAGGATTAGGAAATCCAATCTAAATTACACATCCTACACCTTTGACATGATTTGAAAACCAATGCACACAAGGTCTCATCTACCCAATTGACAATACGGAACTAATTTGAAAGAAAATTCATAAACAGAAATATAAAACCATAAAGCCAAGGAAAGAAAAAACGAACTATATCTATAGCAAACCTTCCAAAAAAACACTTAATCATATCACCAAATAGCTTAATGAACAATAAAAGGTTCCAAAATAGATCCAAAAAAAAAAAACAAACTATAAATCTTGAACAATATCCACCTCAATAGAACTAAATTCCTTGTGTAGCAAAAACATCTAAACCAAATCAAAATTATCCTTAGAAAATTGATGAGAGACCAAGCTTATTCCCAACCAGTTGCAGCAGCACTTTCCACGGTTGGTACAGGGGCTGCCACAGCTTCCCAGCCAGCTGCATCTGTAGCACCAGCTATTGGAGCTGAATACACAAAAACACTGACTGAATAAGTTTCAAATATAAAGCTAGCAATAACAAATATTTGCAAGGAAACAAACAAAACCAATTACAATTTCTACTTTCTTACCATCAGCACCAGTCCAACCAGATGCAGCTGCAACTACAGGTGCTCCAGCAATCGGTGGTGGAGCCATGTCACCAGCCCATTGAGCATCGGGAATCTGTGCTGACCATTGATCATCCATTCCAATGGCACCACCTGTATAATCTTTGTAGTCAGCTGCTACAGCTATTTCATCCTCTTGCTCCTTGGCCTCCTCTGGTTCCCTGTAGAAGAACAGATCAACCTGCAAACAAAAAACAACTTGGTTTTAAGAAAACACAGTGCACATTGATAGAAAATAATCTTACTGAAAACCTAAAACCTAAAACCGTTATATATCAAAGTTATTTGATGCCATACCATAACATCCCACTTATGCCCTTGGTTGATCACACCTCGCATCTGAAGAACCATCCTAGCTAGAAGCCAAAACAAAGCTCCAATGCTATGCTTCCCCTTGTTATTGGCAGGGATACCAATATCAACATATCTCATAGGAGAATCAGTGTCACAGAAAGCTATTGTAGGTATGTTCCCTAGTGCAGCCTCCTTAATGGGCTGTCAAGAATCAAAGACAATAACGAAATTTATTTATAAAGATAACCAAGTATCAAACTATGTAAGCTCAAAAAAGAGTAACTAGTAAAACAGATAGACCAAAGGTACCAACCTGGTGATCAGTTCGTGGGTCAGTCAATATAAGGAGTCGAGGCTCACTGAAAGATGTCTGAAGCTGGTTGGTGAATGTACCAGGAGTATGACGGCCAGCAATGGCATGACAACCGGTATATTGAGCAAACTTCAGCACAGCCCTCTGCCCGTATGGCCTAGCAGATTGCACGATAATGTCCTGTGGGTTCTCAATAGCAACAATTACCCTAGCTGCCATTTGCAGCTTCTCCCATGTCTTTCCAAGATTGATGATGTAAATTCCTGAAGTAAGAAAGGTAACAAGAAAGTAAGATATTTGGAACCAATTCTGCTAACTACACAAATATAGTTGGAAAATAAGTGCAATAAAAGATAAACCAACCTCTAGTTCTACCACTACCCAAAGAGCATCACGGTATATCACACACAGGATCGATTAATTAAAATTAATAAAAAAATGTCATGGGAGATGAAATTAAAGCAACTTCTGTTAAAATTGAAATAAACAAACTCCAATTTCACATGCCATTTTCTTGAAGTACCTTCTTTATTAAAAAAAATCATTAGCAACTCTTTCTTATTTACGAATGCATTCAGACGATCCTTCATAACATATTGCTGCAAAGGAGAAAATGTTTGCATCGTTGGCTGTTCAATACTCTGATGAAATTTGATTGAATAAAACGTTTGTGTGATCCAGATATATATATATATATGTATAGATATGATACAACCACACACACAATCATACTAAACAGCTTCAATTACAACAATGTTTTACGCTATTAACAACAAGTAGCAGATCCGCATAAACATTCTATGGTGTAAAACACAACAAAAATTAGTGGAATCAACCCGAAGAGCGGGAAATATTAAGTAAAAAACAAAATTGATTGCTTAAATTGAGAAAATGAAGAATTTATACCGTCGTTTCGGCGCTTGAAGACGTATCGTTCCATCTGAAAATCACAGTTCTTGGTGCCGAGATGGACTTCGGCAGACAACATCATCTGTATATCAGCCTCTTTCGATGTTAAAGCTTTAGGTTGCGCCATTGTTGCAGTTTTACGGTTTTGCAACACCGCCGGCGACGAGAGAGTAAACAGAAGAGGGTGGGTGGCGACGGCCTTATATTTAGATTCAGAAAGGCACTCAGTAAACCCTAGCAGTAGCAGGCTTGTTTTTTTTTTTTAAATTACCAAAAGCACCCTGCTCCCTTATTAAATTGGTTCCCTATACTATACCTTAATTACAAATAAACCCTCATAATATAATTAACCTATTTCTATTCCATAATCCAATGTTTTAAATGCCACGACTTATGTCACGAGGGTGAAGTTATTAGTTAAGTCTATTTATCTATATCTATATCTATACTATACTATACTATATTATAAAGCATTTGGTCAAAAACTCTTAAAAACAACTTTTTAAGCCTTAGGTACTGCTATTTAATGTTAATTACTTAATTTTCAAGATTACAAATAAATTATGCGTAAGTACAACTTATTAAAACTTCATTTATGAATCCGTATAACTAACTACAGATAAATATGATCAAATACAAGATAAACATCTAACTTTAAATACAAAAAATCTAAAATATAATTAAGATAATCATTAAGTTCTAACAGAATACTTAAATATGATAAAAAGTTATATTTGTTATTAAACCTAAATTTAATTATGATAAAATTTTTGAATTAAAGAGATTACATAAAAAAAGGAACTTTTAAATTAAACATTAAAATCATTTTCTTAGAATCATATAAAACCATTAGAACATCGATAGAGATAAAAATTGAAATGAAACTTAAAACTGAGATGTATCTTGCTGCATTGTGCGAGTATCCTTTGAGTTTATTATATAAAGCATTTGACAAAAACTCTTAAAAACCATTTTTTATGCATATTACTTAGAATTCAAGATTACAATGAAGTTATGCATAAATACAACTTATTAAAGTTTAATTCTTGAATTCATGTAACTAACTACGGATAAACATTATCAAATACAGGATAAACATTTCATTTTAAATATAAAAAATATATAATATAATTAGCATAATCATTAAGTTTAAACATAATACTTAATTATTTATTATTTTTATAAAAAGCTATATTATTAAACTAAAAATATAATTAAAAAAAATTATATAAAACAAGAGCTTTTAAATGAAACATTAAAAATCTCATTTCAAAACCATTATAACATCGTTAGAGACAAAAAATAAAATGAAACATTAAAAGCGATGTGTATCTCGCTGTTGCGCGAGTACCCTTCTAGTATATATAAATATGCGTATTGTTTTTATCATTACTTTGATAAGGTTGTGTTTTGATGAAAATAAAAGTTATGGTAAAAAAAGATAAAAAAAAAGATCTCTACCTTTAGGTCAATCATAATTAAAGATCAATAGTAATAAGATGCCACAGATCAATTATCGTATCAAACGTAATTCAAGGGTATAGATGAGATTAAAAGTGATCAAGGTCTAATTTTTTTTTTACACTTCTCATCTTAACGCATATTCTCACACGATCCTTCATCTAATATGATATAAGACCATATATAGTTAGGTTATATACCAAAAACTAATAAACTAGAATGATAAAAAACATAAATACATTCAAAAAGTGAAAAAAAAATATCGAAGAACACGCATTAAACCATGGCGTGTCATGAGGGTAACATGGTGCTGCAGAATAATCTTGCATGACGGTTGCCAACATGGTGCACCTATTGAAACACTACATAAATAACAACCAAATATATCCATACTACAATAAATACATAAGCATATTGTTTAATCATTTGTGAGCATTGATACGTTTTTCATCAACACATTGTTAAATTGAATTTTAATAGTACTATACAACATCAAAAGGAGTTGTGTTTCAAATGTCTTTTTGCAAGCCCATGTTTAAACTATGTTTTAAGGGATTAATGTTATGTTAACTAAGGTTGAGGTAATATCATATGGTGCTATAGCTACAATACTGTACTTGTGGTGCTATCAACCTTGAGATTTCATGACTTTAGGCAAGAGCTAATGTTCAAAATGTACATCAAATAATCTTCATACCACAAATAGATCACTACAACTTTCAAACTTCATGATTCATATAAAAAACCCAAAGATATGTATTTCTTAATATTTATAAAATCAAATGTATCAAAAATGTAAATCTCATCATATAATCAACACATTTGATATATATCAACAAAACATCTTAAGACTAAAAAATGAACATTGTTGACATGTACAAAGTTTTCATAAAGCAGTTTGAATTCGCCTTAATAGATTATGTTAAGTCTATGTTTTACCCCAAATCTTGAACTTCTTTTGTTGAATGCCTGAAATCCTCAAGCTAGAACTTTAGATATAAGTTAAAAAAGCTCTAAAGAACACTCATTTGCACTCTCAAACCCTAGAAAGAGACCACAAAGTGGAGGAAAAGGTTGAGGATACAAAGTGGCCAAATCGTAGGTCAGGAAATGGTAGGTCCTTTCAACTCCCATGAGTCACAAATCATCAAGAAAACTCTAATCCTCTTTGTTTTCCCATTTAAGGCTTCAAAAAACGAAACCATGGTCTCAAGAATCACCCACATCGAATATGAAAAGAAGAAGTTATGACCAAATGAAGAGAACCCCCAATTTCGGTCATCTGTGCAACGCACTCCATCCCTTCACACGACCTTACTCGTGACTTAGGTTACGTAGAAGGTCGCTCGATACCTAAAATCCACCAAACAACATCCACACGACTTTGGTCGCAACTTATATCGCACAAGCCGCATTCCACGTCGTGGCATATGTTGTGCCATGTTGCGCTGCCTATGTCGTGCCTCGCCGCATGCCGGCTGTATCCCAACCGTTTCCCTTGTTATTCTTTGAACGTTTTCTCGATCGTTCTTCAAATGTTTTTCCCAGGCGGACTTTGATCATCTCCGTAAAATAGTTGTTTTTCCGTCGTTCCCTTACTGTTTTCCTGGCCGTTCCCCAACCATTTTCCCGGAATTTACAAGTGTTACGTGTTACTATTCATTACATCAAATTTGGTGTAAGATTTAACATCCTTGTTGAAATTATCTGGTAACAAGTTTGATATTGATGTAAGATCTAATGTCGCCAATGATAGTGGTCAAAAATAATATATGAATTTCTCTATTGGTTTTTAGACTCTAATCAATTATATACTAACGATGATTGATGGAGATCAATTACTACTATTTTTTAATTGGTTCTGGTTCATAATTTATTTAATGCAACTTTGCCCTCATAGTTTGCTTTTTGTTCAGTATTGGTCCCTCTCACTAAGGGGTATTAAAAAGTTGGGCAAAATTAAAGAAATAGCAACATACTTTTATAAATTTCTCTATTATAGCATTGTACTTTTAGTTTTTCTTATTACAGCAATGTACTTTCAAATTATTTTTTATTAGAGCATTGTATTTTGAAAAATTTACCCATTATAGCATTGGGTAATCTTTTCTTTTAAATTTACCCACTATACTAGGTTTTCATGCCACCTCATTGTCCATGTAAGTTGTCCACATGTAATATATTGTTGATGTGACATTTCTTATTATAGCATTGTACTTTATATATTATTTAATAAATATATTAGACTAATTAAACTAAACTAAATTATTCATAAATATAAGAATATTAAGAAAATTTATAGGTGATAATTTATTTCCCTAATATTAAAAAATGTTTAAAAATATATTTTTTTAACAAAGAAAATAAGAATGGTTACGTTTTTTTACAAATAAAATATTTATATGGAAAAGAATATATCTATTTGTCTTAAAAAATTGAATTGGCATATCATTCAATAAATGTATTAAATTAATTAGATTATTTCTAAAATATTTATTAAAATGTAACAATATTAAGAAGATTTCTAAAACACAATTTATATCCTTAATTTTTTTTTTAAAAAGTAAACAATATGTATTCTTTGAACTAGAAAAATTAAATCACAAGTTTTACGTTTTTTATAAATAAAATATTTATCTTCAAGAAAAATATCATATTTGTTAAAAAAAAATGTAACTCTAAAATATTTAATTTGCATACAATTTAGTAAGAGTGATTTTTTGAAAAAATATGATGAAGTGAAGAAATTACTAAAAAGTTGAGATAATTAAGAACAATATAAACTGGGTGAGATATGGATAATCAGAAGAGAAAGTGAGATTTTTTTTTTAAATTACAAGAGATTTTTTTATTAATGTCATGTAATCATGATGACATGTTATCTATGTCATCTCATTTAAGCCATGTAAGCAAAAAAAAAGTGGGGGTTAACTTGTTTAAAAGGTAACAAGTTACCCATTGCTATAATGGGTAAATTTTTCAAAGTACAATGCCTTAATAAAAAATAATTTGAAAGTACATTGCTGTAATAAGTAAAATTGAAAGTACAATGCTATAATAAAGAAATTTATGAAAGTAGGTTGCTATTTCTTGCATTTTGCCCTAAAAAGTTTCGTTAAGGGACAATTTTGTCTATTTAGTTCTTTTTTGTCCCTTTTTTTTGTTATTTTTCTAAATAAATAATACAATTTACTAATTTAATTTACACATACTTTTGCATTATTATAATTACCCACCCACCCACCCCGAGCTTAGCCCACCCATGCCTCAAATCCTTCTCCGTATCTGATCTATCACCTCTTTTGCTCAAAAACTCACTTCCATGAAACTATGACAAGTCGCAAACATGCACATTGACGACCTTTTGTTGTTCAATAAATTATGTGAATATAGCGGTTTCAAAGATGGAGGCGAGAAAGAGATTGTAGGGAAAAAGTTTGGACACCATCTTGGTGGTGAGGGTGGAAATGTGGCAGGACAGATCGAGGAGGGGTGGCGAGTGAGAGATGCAAAGGGTGGTGAGGAGTGGAATGGAGGTCATAACAGGGGAGGAGAATACATGCTCCAAAAAAAGGAGATGAAGAAAGAAGGACGTGGTTTGTTGGTGATCGACAAATAAGAAACAGGGAGTATAGGGGTTGCTACGACATAAATATGCAACTTGGAGAGGAAGAGACGTGGAGCATGGAGTTACTGTCGGGTTTATTGGAGCGACTATGGTTTCACAACGGTGTGAAAGGAAGATCAACGCGAGGTTGATTTCGATGAAGAAGAGCCTGCAATGAGGGTGGATATGACGTAAGAAAATGGACGACTATAAAGATATGCTGTATGTGTATATATATACATATGCATATAGGAGCAGGTTCATACGAGAATGTAACTTTTTACGAGAACGCGATAAATTTTTTTTCAGGTACAAATTCATATATGATTCATGTAGTGATGTTGATTTACATACAAAATCATATGTGATTTTGATGTTGGTACAAAATCACATGTGATTTTTTGATGTTGGTACAAAATCACATGTGATTTTTTGATGTTGGTACAAAATCACATGTGATTTTGTACATGAAAAAAGCTTCTCGCGTTCTCGTAAAAAGATACCGTCCTTGCATGAACCTCCCTCTATGAATATATCTTACATCTATAATATACAATTTCAAAACATAATAAACGGTAAAAACAATAAAAGACAAAAAATAAAAAGAATATGTGAAAACAAATTTGTATAAAATGAGGAAGCAAAACCAAAAAAAATGGAAAAAGTACAGGGACCAAAAATTAAGTTTACCCTAATATATATATATAAACAACCATTAAAACAAATTTATTTATTTTATCATTAATAGTATAGGCAGCTTTGCCTTCCCTTCAAACGACCTTAAACCCTAAAAGTAGGAAAACATAAGCAGGGTTTCTGTAAAATACCTGAAAAAATGGCGATTACAAAGCCAAAGAAGAAATCTCCGGCAGCACCTAAAGATAACGATGCAGAGCTCCTCCAATCGGAAGTTGCCAACTTCGCTTCTTCACTTGGTCTTGCTTCATCTCTCCCCTCTTCTGGATTCGACGATTCCGATTTCCGCAAACCCAACAAAACCTCCAAAAAAGAAGTCAAGAAGAACACAGAGCAACTTAATGACAACAAGAAGAACACCGACAAATTTAAAAACATCAACAAGAAAGGGAATGAAGAGCCATTGCAGCCACAGCCTAAACCTAGGGCTCAAGCACAGTTTTCTGTTGATAATTCAAAAATGTTTGATAAATTCAAGAATCTTCCGAAGCTGTCTCTGATGAAGGCAACTTCTTTGGGGGTTTGGTATGCTGACGCTGCTGAGCTCGAAGAGAAATTGATTGGAACTGGTGTGGATAGAAAGAAGGTCGAGTTTAAGGATGTGCAAGAATGGAAGGGTTTGGTGGAGAAGAAGAAGGATCTTGCAGAGAGGTTGTTGGCTCAGTACGTACAAGATTACGAGTTATCCAGGGGGCAGAGTGGCGATATTAAGATGGTGTTAGCCACACAGAGGTCAGGAACCGTGACTGATAAGGTGTCTGCTTTCTCGGTTTTGGTTGGAGACAATCCAATTGCAAATATTAGGTCAATTGATGCACTTCTAGGTACATTTCTCCATTTATGAAATTCCCTTCAAAACTGTGTCTTTCTTTGAAATCGATAGACATATTAAAGTTCAAATGCAAACTCAAATTAACACATGAGAGTGCGACACTTGTAGATTATTCGGACGGAATAAAACTGAATATATTGCTTATTCGGTCTGAAAAAGCATTATTCAGACTGAAATCAGTTTTAATCGGTCTGAATATTTCTTTGATTATTCGGTTTGAATATGACATGTGTCATCCTCTCATTTGTTCTCACCACGTTCACAATCAAATTTGAGTTCTCATTTGTTCTCACGTTCACAATTAAATTTGAGTTCTCATTTGACCCGCCCCTATTAACCTTGTTCATTTGTGTCTTTGCTATTGGTGAACGTGAATTGCAGGTATGGTGACATCAAAAGTTGGGAAACGTTATGCCTTTACGGGATTTGAAGCACTGAAAGAAATGTTCATATCAAGGTTCACACCGACTATCTATTTGGTTAATCAATTAAATAAGTATTTGTATGTTCTGACTAATTGTCATGTCTTCTCTTAATCAGTCTATTGCCTGATCGTAAGCTGAGGACACTTTTTCAACAGCCTCTTAATCACCTTACTGACTCAAAAGATGGCAATTCCCTTTTACTATTCTGGCATTGGGAGGAATGCCTAAAACAGAGGTGCATTCTTGAACCTTGTATTTCTCTTTCTGGTTTCCAACTATTATTAGAAAGGTGTACATTAACTTGACAAGTTTTTTCATGTTTTAATGCAGGTATGAGCGGTATATATTTGCGCTTGAAGAAGCATCTAGAGATGTACTAGCTACACTAAAGGATAAATCATTGAAGGTTTGTTTATCTTCATGTTTGTGTGCTTTTCCAAAGTTGATACTTAAATTTACTACCATATAATTAAGTTACTACTTACTAGATAAGCACTTGTTTATGTTCACCATTTGAAGTGTGACATCTTTCTTTCATCATCTTTTGTTTCTAATGTTTAGTTAACTTGTTCATTACATTTCTCTTGTGAGTTGTGACGCCCGTCGACCAATTGATTTCTTTCACATCTATTATTTCTCCATAAATTCTCTATGCACCCAGATGTTAGTATAATAGGAATTTGTTTTTCCATAATGCTTGCAGACTATTTATGCATTGCTGAGGAGCAAGTCAGAACAAGAGCGACGACTGCTCTCTGCTCTTGTAAATAAGGTTTATATCTTTCCATCTTATGTTTATTCTTAAATAACCATCAGCTAAGAATGTATATATATAAATATTGGTTGTCATGCAGTAGTCATTGCAATTCTTAGTGATTATAGAATTGAATTTCACTAAGTTTGCTTCCTGCAGCTAGGGGATCCTGAAAATAAGGCTGCGTCTAATGCTGATTATCTTTTATCAAAGCTTTTGTCAGACCATCCAAATATGAAGGTATACTATCTTTTAATGGCTGTAGTTTTTCTGTCTAGCTTAATGCCATTTTCCGCAATAATATCTAAATATTTATGCACTATATAAGATGTCAAAGATCTGGAGGGTGTGTTGGGAGTTTCTTTATTGAATCAATTCAGACTCTAGCACAGTAATCTACTAGTTTTATACTTTTATTTATTTATTATAAAAATGCACTTTCTTGATCTTGCTAACATCTTCTCACATGTGATTTTACAGGCAGTTGTGGTCGATGAAGTGGACAATTTTCTTTTCCGGCCTCATTTGGTGTTGCGCGCCAAATACCATGGTGTATGTTCCTTGCACATGGAAAATGTTTTCAATATTTGCTTGCTATTTTTATTTCCACAAGGGCTTGACCTGCAACATCCGTTCTCAAATTTGAAAGCTTAAATCAGCATCTGACTGAATCTTTTTATACACAGGTTAATTTCTTAAGTCAGATCCGTCTAAGTCATGTTGGAGATGGGCCAAAAGTCGCAAAACGATTGGTAGATGTATATTTTGCTCTCTTCAAGGTAATGCATACAACATTCATCCTTAAAAGCTTAGCTAATAATGTTTCAATCATTGGCCTTGCACTATCTAGAATGTTCCAATGTAACTTGGTTATGAAGAAAATATTGATTATGACTTTTAAGTACTATTTGTCATAATGTCGAGTTCTCAAAGTATATTGATTCAGGTACTTATCTCTGAGGCTGGTGGCCGTAATAAGGAGAAAAAGAGCAAAGAAGAATTTAAAAAACCTTATAGTTCTTCCAAAGACAAGGATGCTAAAAGTGCTGCAGATTCTCATGTTGAAATGGATTCGCGATTGTTATCGGCTCTTTTAACAGTTAGTATATCTACAGTATTTGTGTTTTTTAGTTTTTACATATCTGCATTTATATTTAGATGCAGATAAGTAAAACTAAAAAAAACACATAAGTTGCAAATATTTATGTTGTGGTTTATAACTTTATATGATCTCTTCCCACATGCTTTGATGGCTTCTTATCTTCTTTACCTTTTAACAGGGAGTCAATAGGGCTTTTCCTTTTGTCTCAAGCAATGAAGCTGATGACATTGTTGAGGCTCAGACTCCAATGCTTTTTCAGTTGGTAAGCTTATGAATAAAGAAGTCATCTTATCTGAGCGTGTGATTTTTATTTAATAATAAGTTTTTATATATAATATATATGTATATATGTATATGTATATGCAGGTCCACTCAAAGAACTTCAATGTTGGAGTTCAAGCATTGATGCTTCTCGATAAGATCTCATCAAAAAACCAGATCGTCAGTGACCGTTTTTATCGTGCACTATACTCCAAGCTCTTACTTCCTTCCGCAATGAACACTTCCAAGGCTAGTGAACTTCTCTGCTTGTTTTAAATCTTATGTTGGTAATTCTTTCAACTTTTGGTATCATTTGCATATCTGCTCCTATTTATATCTTTATGGGTATAATCTCTTACAGGAAGAAATGTTCATTGGTCTTCTTTTACGAGCTATGAAAAATGATCTTAATTTGCAGAGGGTGTCTGCATTTGCAAAACGTTTGTTGCAGGTAAGTGACTTAATTTACATCTGACGCACCTAATTCCTAAAGTTCAGTTGCCATTTGGTGTATGTTTTCTACTTTCCAGATTGTGAATATATTAACTTATGTACATTGATGTTACTCTATGGACCATTAAATCCCCATGTTCAATGATAATCTATATGTATATCATATGTATATATATATATATATATATATGTACACATGCAATTTGCATATACAATATACATCGCAAGTGTGTGTGTATGTATTAACTTTATCATGCAAGTATTTACTGCTTAAATATCTTGTACAGGTCGCCCTCCAGCAGCCGCCTCAATATGCTTGTGCATGCATCTTTCTTCTTTCTGAAGTTCTTAAATCAAGACCACCTCTTTGGTGAGCCTTTCTTTAATCATATATGAGCTTAATATTTATTTGGTCATAAGAATGAAGTAATGTTTTTATTTAATTCTTCCAGGAACATGTTACTTCAGAATGAGCTGGCTGATGAAGAAGTTGAACATTTTGAAGACATTGTTGAAGAATCAGATAAACCAGTTAATTCCAGTGATGGTATTGATAACGATGATGAACCCTCAGAGGACGAGGCCGGATCTCCAGCTCCCAGTTCAGATGATGAGGATTCAGACAAAGAAGATGGTGACTTACTTGGGTTTGGTGGTTTGACCACACTTGATGAATCTGAAAAGATAAGCAAACCAGAAGCACAAAAAGCAAAGTCTTCATTGCCTGGAGGATACGACCCCCGACATAGAGAACCTACTTATTGGTACTTGATTTCTACTTTAATGGCATTTTGAAATTTATTTTTTGAAATTTCAACTGGTTTTAAGGTTTAACGGGCTTCTTGTTTTCATGATTAATAACGTAAAACAGCAATGCAGACCGTGTGGGGTGGTGGGAATTAATGGTATTAGCTTCACATGTACATCCATCGGTTTCTACCATGGCCAAAACCCTTCTCTCTGGGGCCAACATTGTCTATAATGGAAACCCATTAAATGATCTTTCTCTTGGTGCTTTCTTAGACAAGTTCATGGAGAAAAAACCAAAAGAAAGAAATTGGCATGGTGGTTCCCAGATTGAACCTGCAAAACAGGTCAGTTTTCTAGTGTGTTTTTGGCTAGTTTAGTGCATACATACATACATATACATACATACATACATACATACATACATACATACATACATACATACATACATACATACATACATACATATACATACATACATACATATATATATACATACATACATATATATATATATATAGGGGTGGGGTCAAATGCCAACTCAAATTTGGTTGTGAACGTGAGGACAAATGAGAGTGCGACACGTGTCTGAATGTAGATTATTCAGAAATAAAGAATATAGTATTTATTCATACCGAATAACCATTATTAATACTATATTCGGTCTGAATATTTCTTTGATTATTCAGTCTGAATATGACACATGTCGTGCTATCATTTGTCCTCACGTTCACAACCAAATTTGAGCTTGCATTTGAACCCACCCCTACTTTATATATATATATATATATATTAATGACTGCAATCTTAGCGCTTTTCCTTCTATATATATACAGATGGATACGAACAAGCCGTTGATTGGGGCAGAAATCCTGCAATTAGATGAAATGGATGTAGCACCAGAAGATGTTGTCTTCCATAGGTTTTACATGAACAAGATGAATTCCTCAAAGAAACCGAAGAAGAAAAAGAAGAAGGTGGCGGATGAAGAGGCGGCAGCAGAGGACTTAATAGGAGAAGGGGAAGAAGATGATGATGAAAGTGACAACGAGGAGATTGAAGCCATATTGGATTCTAGCAACCCTGCTTTGGATACAGACGGTGAATATGATTATGATGATTTGGACCAGATTGTGAATGAAGATGATAACGATTTGGTAGGAAATGCTAGTGATGAAGAAATGGAGTTTGTTGCAGAAGATGCAGTTGATGATGATGATGATGATGATGGTGGTGATGTTAGTATAGGGGATGCAGAAGATGGAAGTGATGATGATGATGATGATGATGATGAAGAGGATGTATTTGAGGTTAAACCAGCAAAGAAAAGGAAGGGTAAGGCGAGTGGTGCATCGCCTTTTGCAAGTCTTGAGGATTATGAGCATTTGATGGTGGATGAGGATGTCAAGAAACCTAAGAAGTCCAAACACAAAAAGAATAAAAGGTCTGAATGAGAGTGTAAGGTTATTTGTTGGAGGTGGCAGGCAAGTGTAGAACAGCATTTTTTTGTTAAAAGACTGAAGTAAGTTTCTACAAACTTGTTTTACTTATATAATATTTTTGATAATTTATCAGGAGATTCATTAAAGTTTTGTTGTTAAAGATGAGTGTATTAACAGAAAGTGAAGTTTGTAAGTGATATTTTCTAAGTGATGGATGGGTTTTGCAACATACATATGTAATTGATAAGAAAATAAGTATTTAGGAAATTAAATACTGTGTGTGTAAAATTTGTAATATGGTAAATAAACTGATGAAACTGTATAAAGAATATAAATTCAACATTACAATTATACTATAAAGAGTAAAATAGACAATTATTCAGTTAAGGTGTATACCAATTTACAAAAGCAAACAGTCTTATATATAAGATGATTATTCATTCTTATAATGACAATTAAAATAGACAATTATTCTAACAACACATGAAACAGTTAAAATAGACAATTATTCTAACAACACATGAAACACATAATGACATTCCAGAAGGAAAAGAGTTGATGCAACAATGGAGTCATATATATATATATATATATATATAGGGTTAGGTTCAAATGTGAACTCAATTTTGGCTGTGAACGTGAGGACGAATCTCAGCCACACATCTTCGGTTATGGTGGACGCGATCACGGAGGATTGACGCGATTCATGGGAGGGTGGAGATTATTAAAGGAGAGGCGAATTGCGCCTTTATTGACCGGATAAGTGGCTGGGATTCGTCGTCACGTTCACAACCAAAAATGAGTTCACATTTGAACTTTCCTATATATATATATATATATATAAGATGATGACATACATATAACTGAAAGAAGAAAACAGCATTGCAACTGGAAGCAACTTCCTCTATTGTGCACGTAGACATGAAAGACAACGCCTGAAATATAAAAGGAAAAAAAAGGTAAACACGAATAAAGTTTTAAGTAATTAAGTGAGCTGCAAAAGTAGCACTTAATTTACCATTATGACGTTACATGCTGCTGCTGCTTTGGCTGTCAAGACCTCTCCTGGAAAATATATGCAAGAATATTTAATCAAGCATACACAATATATATATATACCTATTTAAAGAAACAAAGGAACAAACAAAATTATATATGATTTTGCACTAAATCACCCAAAGTCCGGGCGACTTTTCATGCCACTTAAGTGGCCCAAAAGTCGCCCGCTACCCTTTAGTGCAAAATCATATATGATTTTGTTTGTTTCTTTAAAAATGGTTCAGTTCTCGTTTGAACCTCCCTCTCTCTCTCTCTCTCTATATATATATATATATAGAGAGAGAGAGAGGGGTTTAAGGGAAAACACTAAAAAAAGATAAAACTGACGGTATGCACTAATGCATACAAACGTTTTTTTTCCCTACATGTATTTTTCCTATGATTATAGAAGCATTGGTGCATATGCACAAATGTCTGTTACAAATTATCAATATGCATTTGTGCATAACGTCCAGATGGAGGGCTCGTGTTCTTCAGTTTCTCTTGTTTAGCGTTTTCCATGAAAACTAAAAATACAAACCGTTAGATATTAAATAATACATTAATAATCAAATATAATTCATTTAATAGATTTCTTATATAATAAATAATTAAAAAAATATATAAAAATATAAAGTCGATACGGTATGGTATTACCGTGATATAGGATTTTGAATACCATATACCAACCAAGTTTATGAAGTTGATACGGTAGTACCAACCAATTGAATTGGTACCAATTAAATTTATACGATTGGTATTATAATTGGTTGGTTTGTCATGATACACTCTTGGCACCGTAGGTCTAAGTTCTAACGGCTCCAAGATAACAAAGTTTACCATAATGACCAAATTGATAATTAGTTTGTTTGTGTGCCCAATCCAAAATTCTGATATAATCAATGTTTTAAACCCGGGGTTAACCCGGTCGGTCGAACCGGGACCCGGGATAGTGACCGAGTTAACTAACACTGGGTTAATGCATATGACCGGCCCGTTTCAACCCGACCGGGTTTCTCAAAAACCCGGTTAAACTGGTGGTAAACCCGGTTCTCAAACCCGGTTAACACGTTTTTATATTAAAATTCAAAAAAAGTTAAAAGAAAATGTGTGTTACGTGTGTTTTTTTAATGTATTTGAATTGATGTAAAACTTGTTGTTTGTGTATTTTTAATGTTGGAACTTGTGGACATCAAATTATTACTTTATATATATATGTATGTAAGCAGGAAAATGAAAAAAATATAAGGGATTAAGGGAATTATTGAAACCGATTAACCCGGTGGTTGAACCGGTTGAACTAGTTAACCCGGGACCCAGTCACCACCCTGGGTCAACTAAAAACCCGGGTTTTAAAAGATTGGATATAATATAACCACAGGGACCAAATCTGTAATTTACTTTTATTGTAATTTGCAAATTAAAGTCGGTTCGGCCGGAAGAACCACTTAAACCTGAACAACTCATCTCTCAATCTCCGGCCTTCACTTCATCTTGCAGAACTTTTGTTAAGATCCTCAGGACGAACACGAAGAAAGGTATGCCGTATTGAATTATTAATTTTATCATCAAAATGCTTGGTCTTAAATAATTTTAATTGCCATAATAAAAAAGAAAACCTAATTAGTTTATGTATAAACCTCATATGGCGGTCATGCTTGTTTCTGTATTTTTTTTATTTGATCTTCTGCTTAGTTGTATATGGGTTTTTGTTCTCTCTACGATAAATCTTAATCTTGTTTTTTTTTTCTGCCCACCAAATGTTTGTTTCTTTGCTTCAGATAACATACTTAAAAAAGAATCTAATATCCCTTTAGCTTTTAATTCGGATATTGTATCCGAGCCTAAGTAAGAAGTTTGCATTTTCAAGTAATGTTTTCTGTTGTTGATTCTTCAGATTGTGTGGTTCTTCTATTATTATGTTCATTTCCAAATATTCTAGACTCGGAGCTCAGGCATACAAGGGGTTGTTGTCAAAAGGTTTGGTCTTTCATCTTTTTTTGGATCCTCTATTTGTTGTGATTACATGGTTTAGAGATTGGGATTAAGCTCTTGGTTTATTTTCTTTTTATTGGAATAAATTTTAGTCCCATAAAAAATGTATGCCTTTCTGCTTTATGTTGGTTTTGTACACACACACACACACACACACATATATATATATATATATACAACATTCTTTTTGGGGACAACAAAATTTTGTAAGATGAACTTTGCTTTGAATATATTTTGCAATCAACAATATGCAATTAGGAATGTGTCATACATACTGTATTTGTACCGTATGATACTATCACCGCAATGAATAGTGGACTAAATGCAGTAGCTATAAAGGAAGCTTGTCATTTGAGTTTGTGAATGCGAAATGAGTGAGTGATGAAGAACGTGTAAGCCTATAGCGTGGTCTTTATTGTTGATTCTTTAGTATTCAAATGCTTTTAACTTAAACAGAGAAGATGGTAACCAAGTAACCTGACACATATTAATTTGTTGACAATTTAAATTTTTGCTGATATCATGCGAATCAGGTGCATTATATGAGGACAACCAATATTTTTTTTCCCAGCTTCATTCCAGCTTTGTGATACATATATATTTCATCTTTTGTGTACACATGCATCCTGGTTTGAGTGAAAACCTCAAACGTTTGTCTGGATATTGATAGTGTCTGTTTAACTGTTTGAAACTTTGTTTGCAAGTGCAACTGGTGCTTGCAACTTTGTTTGAGGTCGACATCTACTTACTGTCTTCGGTCTTGATCATTTGTATGAGGCGCTATATATGTGATCTGATGTGGAATACCACATTTACTGTTGTTAGATAAAGTTAGCGTCACATCTTTCACTTGTTTGCAATAGGCTATTGAGCTTCTCAACTTTATGTTTGATAATTGAAGTTGGTTAGATCTAAAGAGGCACCACTTCATAAATGATGTTTCAACTGTTTCTGACCCCCCTTTTTTTCAAAATTGCAGCCCCACTAACAATTCCATCGAGAAAGTCAAGTTTCCCTGTAGTGAACGACTATTTGGAGCCCTCGGTTAGTTTTTTTTTCCTGCTCAAATATAAAGCATAAATATGTTTATGTGTGCAGTGTGGTTTATGTGTGCAGTGTGCTTATATGTTGCATGTAAAGCTAACATTGGCAATCAAATATCCGTTTGGTTGGTTTTCAATCAAGTCTTGTACGGATAAAGCTGTTTGTGTCAATTAATCTGTCTATATAAACTGGGAAGGTTTTTGTTTGGGAGGGTTGTTTGATAGATGGAAGGAGCATGCTTTTTAATTGGAAGGGGTAGGTTTGGATTTTTTTTGGCTTTCTGTATAAAGCTCTCCCCTAGAAGCTTACTGAATAAGCAACTTTCTATATGATTAAGCCACTATCAAACAGTCATGTATGGCTGACCGAATAAACTGCGAGTTCCATTAAGCTAATTAAGCTGCTAACAAACAGGCCCTAGCTGCATTTGTTTCAGTTAGGGTGAAGTATGTCAGGATTGGATATTGTAAAGCAAACTAACTTATGTTTAACACTTAACTGGTACAAGATGTTCGGAGAGCACATCTTTATGGGGACACAGGGTTAAATGCATTTTATTCCTTGACTACCAATCTGTACATGATTTGCCTGTCATAAATTATTATAGTTTAATATAGTCCTTATAGAAATGAAATTGGCTACTGATTCACTGGCAAACTTGTTTGCTGGATGCAGTTTGGCTTTTCAGCTGAAATGTCATGACTATCTATATGATTGTTGTATAATAGATTGATGTTTTCAAGACACAGTTTAATGTCATGACTAATCTAGTTCGGCTTAGGCCTTGCTTAAAGTGGTACCTAATGTTTGTTGTTTATTTGTTTCATCATTCAAAGACAAATCATTCCAATAAATCCTACCATGAAATTTGTATGGACCAGAATGTCAAAGTTTGGCTGCAAAAACAAAAAATTAGCAAAATGCAGTGTCTAAAGTTGCAATATGTATTTGAACATGGATGATCGAATTGTGAGCAAGTGTAATTACTTATACATATTTATTGTTCTTACACATTTATGGCATCTAAATTGAATTGGGTCATACCTCACATCTCTTGTAATGATTTCCAATCGAATGACTACTTTGGTTTAATTTGCATCAAGTTTTTGGTTTTATTTATCGTTTGCTGTTTGCTGGTTGACAACTATAGACTTTCCTCTTGACTACTCTAATATGCATCACTTATTTCAGAGTCATAAATTGTTCTCTACTGCAGTCCCTGGCAATTCACAAGGAGAGAATGAAGAGAACCAAAAGTAAGGCCTTGTTTGTTTTTTCATTTTAAGCTCTTAATCACCACTTATGTCTGGTTCGTTTAGAAGTTTCATAACCATTTCAGAACTGAAATCAGACTTCAGCACCTTTTAAAAAACAAACGCCACCTAAGTATATGTTCTATCAAGAACTTCGATCATGTATTCTCTTTTATTTTGCTTATTTCTCTTAGAAAGTGCAATTTGCAACACATGATAACTCATATATCAGAATAGAGAAGACATGTCAATGTAGGTGAGCTCCTGTTGTTAGCAGCTTAATAGGCTTAATGGGACTCGCAGTTTATTCGGTCAGCTATATATGACGGTTTGGTAGTGGCTTGATGATATAGAAAGTGGCTTATTCAGTAAGCTTCTTGGGGGGAGCTTTATGCAGAAGACCAAGTTTTTTTGAAACCTGCCCCTCCCAATAAAAAAACACGCTTCTTTTGTTAAACCTCAAATCTGGAAAGAGCGACTAATTTAAAATTTCCATTTATACGTCAAATAAAGGATAAATTCCTTTCTATAAATCAATACTTGAATTACCTCAAATAAAAATTCTAACTTTAACATCAAAACTGATAAACCAAGTCATACATAATGGACTAAGACACTAAGTTAAGGTAGGGTGTTACTAAAACCCATTCACAACCGCTATCTTCGAATGCGGAAGACGTTACTGATTAGTTAAATCATTCTCGTGTCTGTAACTAGCTCTCAAATCAACACAATGTCGCTGACACCAAACCCCAACAAGAACCTGATGCACATGCCGGCAAATAAAAAGGTTAGGCTTAATTAAGAGTTTTTATCATAATTATAAAACGGTAAAAACCGAAGGACTGCTTATTTAAATAATTATCTCTCAAATGGAATGACTACAAGTCTACATCATAAAAGCAACATCTTTCCCAAGACCACCGTTTTCGTGATGCAAGCTTTAAAACAAAATACTCATTAAAATATGAACTCAACACCCGATACTCACTCAAAACGTGAATAAAGTTCAATGCTCAAAAACCAAACTTGGATAAAAACTATATTACCTAAAATACAACATGGTTGAATCTCAATAATCCCAAAGTTATAAATTATGGATAAAACTCCATACTCAAAATGTCACTGAAAACAATGGATAAAACTCTATACCCAAAACAACGCCTTTCGGCAACGAGGAAGACTTGCTTTCCATGATTAGTGGCGGAACACATAAGTAAGCCACACACAAGTTGCGTGGCATCCCTTGAGAGGGAAATCAATATTTGCATCAACTCTATCCAAGTCTTTAGTGAAAACATGCCAATGAACATCAACTCTATCCAAGTCTTTACCCAACACGCCAATAAGCATCAACTCTATCAGAGTCTTTAGCCATGCATGCCATTAAGCATCAACTCTATCCAAGTCTTTAATTTAAGGAGTCAACAAGCGTCGACTCTATCCAAGTCTTTACAAGCGTCGATTCTATCCAAGTCTTTAGCTTAAGAACTCACCAAGTTCAACCCTATCCGGTCTTTACCTTGGACCTCCACTACCCAATTCTATACAAGGGATGTACCCTGTACATAGTCAATACAACTAACCTCTATGCCTATGGATCCATTGCAACTCGGTCTAAATTACATCACTCCAAAATGAATGACCAACTCACTCAAAACATGTAATTTTATAAATACATACTCTATAAATGTGATACGACCCGTTTTGGTCGAGTTTACAGCCAGCGCAAGTTTAAGGGGCCAAAATGAATATTTCTCATAATTATTAGCTTTATTTGTTTAGGGGATTTCCTTAATTATTGATTTGTTTTCTTTATTTAGCTTTATTTGTTTTCCAAATTATAGGAGAGGGGTTTCCTTAATTAAGGATTTGTTTTCCTTAATTAATTTTGCATTAGCGGTATAAAAAGGGGAGGGAAGCCCCTAAAAGCTCAAAGAGGAACCTGGAAAAGGAGAAACGTAGGAAATTTTCTTGTAAACAGCCACTCAACTTTTTGGGGTAGAGGGCAGTTCTAAGTACATCCCACCCAGGGTGGGATATTACGAGTTTTTCTTGTTTTGCAAATTTTCTTTCTAAGCATCTAGTTACAATCTTCCTTTGGTCTGCAGGATCTCGGTGACATTCTTTGACAAAGACGGAGAGCAGGAGATCAAGGTTCCGATTGGAATGTCAATGTTAGAAGCTGCCCATGAGAATGACATAGAGCTTGAAGGTTGGCCAAAACTGAATGTTTTCAGACTTTTCTCCAAACTCCTATTTGGTCTCCACATTTACCTAGTTATTATAATCTTCTCAAGCGTAATTGCTTAATTTTGATTTTACATTTGATTACAGGAGCATGTGAAGGGTCACTTGCTTGTTCAACCTGTCATGTGATTGTGATGGTATGCTATTACATGCTTTAAAAGAGCCATCAACAATGCTCAAAAACAACTAGGGTTGTTGCTTAGTTGTTGAGGCCCTGGGGGATGTGGAACAAAACTCGGGGAGACGTGACAACTGACAATTTTGATAATTACTAAACTACTCATGTCAAATTAAAATCTTAAAAAACTTTTGATAATTACTAAACTACCAAACGCATCCTTACAGACTTGTCCATGAGCACTTAAAAATATTTGATAAAGAGCTATAATATACAGTTTTGCACATGTACTAAAAAGCTTATTGACATTGGTTAGGATGTGGAACAGTACAACAAGCTCGAGGACCCTACAGATGAAGAGAACGATATGCTAGATCTTGCTTTTGGGCTGACAGAAACGTAATCATCTTTCTTACTATGTGGTCACAACTCACATTTTGGTATAGTTTTCATATGTTGTTTGTGACTGCAGGTCTCGGCTCGGTTGTCAAGTCATTGCAAAACCTGAACTTGATGGGCTTCGTCTTGCCCTTCCTGCTGCTACTCGAAATTTTGCTGTTGATGGATACAAACCAAAGCCACACTAGAGGAAAGGTTTTTGCCTAGAGAACCATTTTTGCAGCATTATTTGCATTTAACTGGATCATATATTATATAGGTGCTTCTTTGCCCCTGTAGGAGGACTTGGTGGTTATATTTTTCTAGACTTGATAACTAATTGCCTATTAGGCTATTATGTTATTCCTTGGGGGGGTTTATAATTTGATGATACTTATTTGTTGTAGTTTACTTGATTTTGGATATGTATCATGTACCGGAAAACAAAAACATAAATCCTAACAATCAAAGCCCTATAGCATCAGTACGTCTCTGTGATTTTTCCGACCCATTCCCCAGTCTCTTGTGGGGGTTGGCTCAACTGACAACAAGAATGTCTTTAAGGCTTTTTCTTGGGTCAGTGGTTCGAGGCTTTCTGAGGCCTGTTTGTTAGTAGTTTAATGAGTTTAATGAGACTCGTAGTTTATTCAATCAACTATACATGACCGTTTAGTAGTAACTTAGGAGGAGTTATTTTTTTTTTACTGGATATCCAACCTGCTATGCAAGTTGACTAATCCCAGGGTGACCACCCGCTTCGCGGGTAGCCTGGAGTCATTGCATTTGAACCTTCATGGCTACAAGGGGATTTTTATTCCTTTGTGGATTCGAACTTGGGACCTCCAGGTACTTTCGACCTTTAGAGCCCAAACTAAAACCATTGAGGCACCACCCTTGTGGTTTACTTAGGAGTTGTTTACCAAATGCTTATCCGGGTAAACGTTTACCAAGTCACATTACCTTGGTTATCCGGGTAAGCGTTTACCAAGTCACATTACCTTGGTAAGGACCAAGAGTCTTATCCGGTAAATGAGGGTGATTACCACAATTAGCACTTATCGGGTAAATTGTTGCATACAATACCGTTTGGTGGACTAAAATCTTACTTGATAAGTAAGTGATATTGTTGAATTTACCGGTTAACTGTTTGGTAAACGACCCCTTAATAATAATATATAAAGTGGTTTGTTTAGTAAGCTTTTAGAAGAGTTTTATGCAGAAAGCCAAATTTTTCCAAACCTGCTCCCCTAATTAAGATTATGCTTCTTTCATCTATGGAAAAACCTTCTCAAACAAAAAAATGTCCTAGTCTATCTATACATGCAAATAATCTACAATGACAACTTTATCAATTATCCATACAGATAGTTGAAAACCAACCAAACAACCCTTAGATTTTTTTGGATGTTTTCAAATTTTCCATAAACGAAGTGCTACTGCTAAAAACTTGTTTTACTTTATATATTTTGATAATTTATCAAGAAATTCATCAACGTTTTTATTTAATAGTAGTGTTGTTAAAAGATGAGTATATTGATGTACAAGTAATGAATTTTTTTCTAAAAGAAAATGAAATTTTGTAAGTGACATTTTCTAAGTGATGGATGGGTTTTGCAACATATATAATTAATGAGAATAAATATTTAGGAAATTAAATACTAACATGATATAACACCACACTATACAATCACAAACCATTAACCTTCAATCCTTCATCATTTTAACAACAAGGCTTGTGGCGTACTGGTTAAGCCTTGTGGAGGATGAGGCTAGATAACCCATCTACCCTAGGTTCGAATCCAGGCATAAACAACATGTGGCCACTTGGGGAATTATCTCAGGGCTGTATGCTTTAACATTCTTAAAATTTTCAGGGTTTAATCTAGGCAAATGCCTAGTATACCCTTTCCAAAAAAAACACTTCCTCATTTTATATATATAGTCACCGCACACCACCACACAACACACCATGAACCTTCATCTTTTATATATATATATATATATATATATATATATATACCACACACTATCACACAAACCACCGAGTTCTCCTTGACCATATATATGTATATAATTATCTACCCATGATTAAAATATAATGTAGATTATAGAATAAGAGTTGATGACTACAACATATATGTAATGTAGATGTAGATGTAGAAGTAGAAGTAGAAGTAGAAGAGGCTGCCCCATTTGCATTTCTAAGCCTTTTATAATAAGGTCTAGTGTTTACATATCCATAACCATAATAAGCATTCAAGATTCTGAATCTGTTTCAATATTATTAATTTTGCATTTATTTATGATTAATTAATTAGAGTCTAGAATTGAGATGATCATCCATGTGGGTCCTGACATGGTTCCTGGTGATATGATTGAGAGTAGGACAGCCAGAAAGAGCCATGGTTAGCTCAAGTTCATCCTTCAGCATTTCAACCACTCTTTTAACTCCATACTCCCCTTTAGCTGCCAACCCATAAACAATCGGACGTCCAACCTGTTGCAATTAATATATATATATATATATATATATCATTAATTAATTATAAGAAAGAAAGAAAGAAAGACAGACAGAAATCAAGAATTACCAGAACAGCTTGTGCCCCGAGAGCTAAAGCCTTGAATACATCTGTTCCTCGCCTTATTCCTCCATCAAACAGTACTGGTATTCGTCCTTTAACTGCAACTACCACCTGCATAAATTTCTTAATTAACTGCATACATACATACATACATACATACATACATTATATATATATATATATATATGTATATCTAATCACCTCTTCAAGAACGGCAATGGTGGCTGGAACATAATCTAGTTGCCGAGCTCCATGATTCGATACTATGATTCCATCAACTCCTACTTCCACAGCTTTAATGGCTGCATGCCATTCACAAACATCTAAGCTTACCACTTTTCAATTCCATTATGAATGAATTCTCACTCTTGGCCCATTTCATTCCTTCAAACCAAAAATAATATCTACATATATGGCCTTACCATCCTCGCGAGTCAGTATGCCCTTGATCAAAATTGGCAACTTTGTAATAGATTTTAACCAAGCAATGTCCTGCAAAACAAATTAATGATAGCTAACTACTTTACTTCCAGCCAGCTATATATATATATATATATATATAACCAGATGCCAACAATAGTCATGGGTCTTTTTGCAAAAATTAAACCTCTTTGAACAAGGAAATGGTTTGTACCTTCCAGGAAAGAGAAGGATCAAAGCTCCTGGATGCAAAAGCTTCAAGATTTGAACCCTCATTCTGCAAAATGCATAATTCCCATCAGTAAAATTAATAGATATGTAAGGCACCCAAAATAAAACCAACAAAAAAGATAGTGATTTCAATTACATCGTCAACTTTAGTCGACACAAGACCTTCAAAATTCTTCAGCTGGGGTGCAATCATTCTACACACATGAATACATCAATTTTCTTAAAGAAAATCCCGGAAAAACACACTGTTGCATTTATATCAAATTTTACAGTCATCAAGTAATATAAGAGTTTTATGTAGAAAAAGAAGAAAGAATAAGGAAAAACACTATTTTGGGGATGATTTTTACTTGTTCTTTATGTCTGCTTCCCTACGACCAAGTTTAGGAGTATCAGCGGTTAGAAGAATAGCCTTAAATCCATTGCTTTCAGCTCTTTTCACCATCAGAGCGGATATCTCACGTCTCCTATAGATCTAACAACACATGAAACACATAATGACATTCCAGAAGGAAAAGAATTGATGCAACATGGAGTCATATATATATAAGATGATCACATTCACATACATATAACTGAAAGAAGAAAACAGCATTGCAACTGGAAGCAACTTCCTCTATTGTGCACGTAGACATGAAAGACAACGCCTGAAACATAAAAGGAAAAAAAAGGTAAACACGAATAAAGTTAAGTAATTAAGTAGAAATAGCACTTAAATTACCATTATGACGTTACATGCTGCTGCTGCTTTGGCTGTCAAGACCTCTCCTGGAAAATATATGTAGGGATATTTAATCACACGCCTACACAATATATATATATATATGTTTGATGAACACAGTAGCAGGTTCATAGAAGAAGCAAAATTCAAAACAAAAAAGGATAAGATCACAAAACTGTAGCTCAAAAGTGTCTTAACCATTAGTTGCCTAGTTGGATCCACAAAATGACAAAATACATTCCCAAAAGGAATAATAATTTCTTCATGTTTAAAAGGGTCCATTCTTAATAGACTCATGAATCCAAAATAACATCTTCATTTCTCATCATACCATATATGATAAAAGAAAACAAAAAGTAGTGAATGTTATATATATAGGGTAAGTGAATTATACTACCTTCAGGATGTGCCAACTTATGCATAGCAGTTGGAGCAATCATAATGGGTGCTGAAGTTTTGTATCCCAGTATGGTCGTTGACATATCTATTTTGCTAACATCCACAAGAATTCTTGGCCGAAGACTGACATACAAAAAGTCAGCAAATATATATACATATACATATATAGGGTTAGGTTCAAATGTGAACTCATTTTTGGTTGTGAACGTGTGGACGAATCTCAGCCACACATCTCCGGTTATGGTGGACGCGATCACGGAGGATTGACGCGATTCATGGGAGGGTGGAGATTATTAAAGGAGGGGAACCAGGTCAAAGCCGCCTTTATTGACCGGATAAGTGGCTGAGATTCGTCCTCACGTTCACAACCAAAAATGAGTTCACATTTGAACTTTCCTCTACATACACACATATATATATATATATATGATGAGAAACAAGATGAGAATGAAAAACAAGATTAAGATAGTTACGTGATTCTGTGAAATGCTTCAACATTCTGTTTGAGTGTGTGCTGATCCTCAGAGCCCCCAGCAAAGTAGTCATAGTACATTTTTGGAAGGGCTTGCCTTGCCAATTCTTGATACTCCTTAACATTCACCGGCTCATCCCCCATACTTAGGCTTCTGGAGATGGAAATAAGTTAAACAAACAGAAATCACCTGTTTGTTTTCAGAGAAAGGAAAGGCCCAAATCATTATAATTATATATATATATACATACAAAGAGATTACAGAAGTAGTAAAAAGGCTTGATGTGTTTCCTATTTGAAGAAAGCAAGATAAAAAGAAAAAGCTTACTAGTTGCTATGATGATCGATGATTAACGTAAAGTTTAAAACCCTAAAAGCCATATAGATAATAAAAAATCATACCTTTCACTGGTATTGTTGATCTGCAGGGGATGAATTATTAATAAGGTGAAGACGGTGTTGTGTGAAAAGATTGTTTCTATATGCGTTCCACATAGGGATGGAGAGACGGACAACAGTCTCCATCGCTCTCATCGATATTGTGTCCTTCCGATTGATATATCTTGTCGTCTTATCTGGCTCATGGTCTCGCCGATTTCAACAATAATTACAACTCAAATTGCTTTTTTGTACTATAATCTATACATACACATGAATATATATATATATATATATAGAGAGAGAGAGAGAGAGAGAAGGGGATATAATCGAAATATTTTGTTTACATATTGTCGGAGACAACAGGAGTTAAAGTGACACGTCTTAAAAGAAAGAATCTGAACCCTTAATACTTTTAATCGGTGTTTGTTTACTTTTAATCGGTGTTTGTTTGAGCTTATCAAAACAATTTATTGACTTATTCCGGTGTGATACCAGTAATAAGTCATTTGAAGTGTTTGGGTAAAACAACTTGTCCGTTGCCAAACTGGAAATAAGTTGTTTTCTAAGAAGTAAAAAAATTTAACTTATCAGATTTTCATAAGCACTTCTCTACACAGCTAATAAGTTATAAGTCAATAAGCTCATCCAAACACCCCCTTAATCTGGATTGATAAAGCTTAAGATTAGAGCATTCACAACAGAGGTTTTTTACAAAAAAACCTCTACTGTGGGACATATGTTCTTGTTCCAGTCACAGGTTCCTATAGGCACTTGGGTGCTTGAATAAAAACCCGGGTTTTTACAAACATTCCTTTTTTATTTTATTATTTTTATTGTTTTCTTAATCATTTTATAAATTAAAAATAAAATGATTTTATTTTATAAGAACTTCTATTGTATAATTTTATGGAGGGTTTTGTTTTGTTATCTATGGTCTCTTTGGAGCTTTTAGTTTACAAAGTTTGCTTTTGTTCATAGATAAAAAGAAACCATCACAAACAGCAAAACATCATTCTCATTTAAAGTAGTAACAACACCAGAACAAAACAATGTATAAATTCCACAACAAAATCTCTCAAAAGTATAATATTTTCCACATAAAGGTTTCTTTTACTTACCTAATACACTTGGCTTCCAATTCCAACTAATATCTAACCTTAAATAACTCTTTGTTAAATAACAACAATTAATTTAAATCATCACCATAACTTCTTTCTGACCCAGAAGAGTAGGATAACTACTCCAAGGACAATTGCAACAGGAGCCCATTTCCGGATCAAGGCCTACAGTTGAAACAACAAACTTTTAATCAAATAAAAAAGTCCCAATTTTTGTTATGTAATCTTAAAATAAAAGCATGCTAACCTGCCGATTTAGATCTCTTGCTTTGTCAGCATAGATGCGAGATTCTGAGGTTAATCGGCTTGACATTTGACTCACCTCTGCAAAAAATTTATAATTTGACAATAAATATCAACCAATAATGATATGCTTCATAAGAGATAATTCTTGGAGGAACCGAAATTCTAACTAACATCAAATGAAACGAGTTGCACACAAAGATCTATGCATTTCTTAAAATTTGTCTAATCACCATAAAATTTCTTCAATTTGAATTAGAGATCTTGCTGATTAAGCAAATCATGACACCTATGGTCCAGTTTCTTTCTTCATTGCTAGTCGCTACCTTTAAGAAAGAAGAAAATTGTGACACTATTTTGAGCAAAGAATGAAATTTGGTTTTGTACATCTTTACGAATGGGCCCTAAATGAAATAGTGATGCATGTTTTCTAGTAGTGTAATCTGTAGGTAATCCATATTTATTGGAAGCAATTTTGTATTTTGACCGCTATAACAGCATAGGAATTAGGAAGAGTAACTTACGGTCCAACTTTTCACCAACACCAAGAACTTCCTGCACATTACGAGTCATTACTTGATGTACTTCATAAAGCTCATCATTCAACTTGGCAATATTCCTTTGAGTTCTCGTATCCTGGTACAATTTCTTAGTCCTCTGTATATAGCTGTCTGTTCACAAAAGGAAAAAAAAAAGATGGCTTAGCTACAGCAAACTTATAAATGTGAATGTTAATTACTCGTAAAAGAAAAGCAAAAATAAGTAAATTTTACCAAATTTTATAAAGGCGTAAGGTCTTGCTGCAGTTTCGATTTGATTCGCGTAACCACGCTCAAATTCATTCTTAAGATCTTCAAGATATTGGAAGGCAAGCTTCTTTGGATAAGCACGGTCACACATTGTCAAATAACATACCCGCCCTTCAATAATATAGCTGAGAAAGTGGCTTAAGGAAGCTAAAATAAAGATGAATACTTGCATAATCCTTGGTTAAATTTGATGAAGATTAAAAACCATGCTTTTATTATTTTCTTTTTATTATTTTCTTTTAAAATGCAAGGAGAAAGATGGAAAGACAACCATATATATAGAGAAAATGGAGGATACTGGAAGATATAAGGGCCAGTTTCAACAGACATCCGGGAGGCTTCATTGTGTCCTCTTGAAAGGTTCTTGAACAAAGCCTTAACTTGTTGTTTATAGAACTCTGCATCCTGCAAATCACGGCCATCATCAAGTCCTTCAGCTAGAGGAAGGCCATCAGTCACACGAGCAATCATGGTCAACTTCACCATCTTTACTTAAATAAGCTACCCCCTAAAAGAATACATCAAGCCGTGTTATTTGAGAGTACTGTTACCAAATGAGAAGGCAAAATGAATTTTTTTTAGATGCTAAAAACTGGTTTAGTTAGGTACCCGACATTTACTTCCACTATGAATGCAAAATAGATATTTAATAAACGGCATAGTCTTATAAGAAAAACACATTCAAAGAGAATTGTGTGGCATACCAACAAATCTTTTACAATAAGAATTTACTAGAAAGATATCATATTTTTCTCATGTTATCAAAGTTTTGTTCCCATAACAATTTCTTTTTCTAAATTTGGAGCTTGTAAGTGCGCATTAACAAAGAAATTGTGATGAGTTTGATGGTAACTATAAATTAGCCCAAACATATACCACATCAGGGAAACTACATAAAACTGTAAAGAACTCTAAACATATCAGTTTACATGACTCAAGATCCAACTAATAAAATTATAAAATTAGGAAAGTTTCTTGTAACGAAATTTATATGCAGACTACCAACTGCATATTTCACCATATTTAGGTTGTAAAATTAGAGTTTTCATACACTGCAAAATGAAGAAAGATTTAGTGAATGCATAATAGATCAATCTCCAAAGTCATAGGGCAAAAACTTCATTTCCATGATTCCATCCCAGCTCAAACACACCAAGATATAATAAAATCCGTTTGTTAGCCAAACAGCATTGAAGATTTAAAGAATTACTACGAACCAAGAACAACAAATTAACTGTGATGATGAAGCCATGCCGGAAATGAAGATCACATCAATACCTAACTTAAATCATGTAACTACAATTTCATCTGAATCTAATAAAAAAAGATAATCAAGTACGAAAATAATGAGCGATCAAGTGTAAGAAATTGAAATATACGTAGAAGAAACAAAAGGAAAATTACCTGAATTTTTTATTGAAGAAGTATTTATCATGCGTATGGATGACCTAATCTTTCCTGCTTTGAGTTTCTTGATCTACATTGATCGGTGAGCGAGGTATACGAGCATGATCAAAATCTGGAGAAATAAATTATAGGGTTTTGGAAGGACGGATGATTGAAATTTTGGGAATGATTTCTTGTCCTTCAAGAGAGTCGAGTAAAATGCTACACTGATCGATCTATTCTATGTAGCCTAATCTAACTAATCTTTATATCAAGTATTATATATATATATATATATAGGAAAGTTCAAATGTGAACTCATTTTTTGTTGTGATTGTGACGACAAACCTCAGCCACTTATCCGGTTAATAAAGGCGGCTTTGATCTGGTTCCCCTACTTTAATAATCTTCACCCTCCCATGAATCGCGTCAATCCTCCGGGATCGCGTCCACCATAACCGAAGATGTGTGGCTGAGATTCGTCCTCACGTTCACAACAAAAAATGAGTCCACATTTGAACCTACCCCTATATATATATATATATATAAAATAAGAAACAATATATATACACACATGTCGGGTAAGAAGAGATTCCGGTGATAACGAAAGCTGAGGTGAAAAGAGTAAGAAGGGATATCCACCTTGCGCGTTAGTATGAGATATATCAGATCAATCATTATATCAAGCGCAATTCATAAGTGTGTTTGAAATAAAAAATGATCAACGGTCCAGATTCGTTCTTACATTCTCACATTAACTCTTTCACACAAGATCCTTCGTCTATATATAGAAAGAACCAAACGAGAATGCTAACTATTTAAGAGAAATACAAAAACAACCAAATCACGTGCAAAATCATATGTCATTTACTCCTAATGGTTAGAAAAAGGTGGATGGGGGAACCACAACTTTATGTTGCGAAGCAAAGTCGTGTAAATCACATGTGATTTTGTACGTGATGTTAGTGTAAAATCACATGTATTCAGTTGGTTACTTATTCTCTTAAATTTGTCCTCGTTTGAACTCTACTATCTATAGAGAGAGTAAAAGTCGACATAATCTATCGTTTGTATAACAGTATTAAGTGATATCAGATGAAAACAAGTTTCCCCATGCCTCTATGGAAAGTAAAAGTCTAGGCAAACTTCCATTTTCCATTTACTCCTCTAAAGACCTCACCGTCTAAAGAATTACAAATACAATCAACAACTTTAGAAATGGTTATCCAAGCGTCTATTCATTTTTCGCTCCCCCCATCTTGTGTTCCATCCCTGTTTGCAAGTTTACCGGTTAAGTGCTACTGGAAGGAGGGAAAAATGACATTGTTGGAAACAAAATTGGGGGATTTTGTTTCCCAAATTTAATGGATTTGATTTTACATAGTTTTGTGTTACAAATTTATTGAATGAATTTGTATAAAAATGTTCTTGATGTTCATATGCGTTCTTGTTTAATTGAATTAATGGATACCGTTGTGCTATTGATGCTTGTGTTTAACTGGTGGTGGTCGGTGATGCAATCTCACCTATACATACATACATACATTACATAGAGGAAAGTTTAAATGCAAACTCAAATTTTGTTGTGAACGTGAGAACAAATAAGAGCACGACACGTGTCTGAATGTAGATTATTCAGACTGAATAACCAAAGAAATATTCAGTCTGAATATGACATGTGTCGCGCGCTCATTTGTCCTTACGTTCGCAACCAAATTTGAGTTCTCATTTGAACCCGCCCCTACATACATATATGTATATACTTTTTTTTTCTTTTTTTTTAAAATAGGATAGATACAAATATGAGAAGATAAAAATATCTCTCAAGGATCCATTGAATAACATTAACAAGGAAGGAAGCATTCAAAAGTTGTAGATGGAATTGAAAGCCAAAAATAAAATGGAATCACAAGAAAGAAGTAGAGTTGTTTGGCCAATTGGCTATTTAGTTAAAGGAACACAATACAATACAATATACAACCAAAAATAATTCCAAACTTTTAGCTGACTGACTGACTGACTATTACAACATTTTTATATACCTGATATCAACCAAACACAAACACAAACACAAAAAAAACCAACTCATCTCAGCTTCGACTCGCTTCCCTTGCTTCGGAATGACGACAAAGAGAAGAATGATCGAGGAGCTGTTGTGAAAGTCAACCATCAACAACAAACACATACACACACACACAGATATATATATATATATATAGAGAGAGAGAGAGAGAGAGCGCTCTGGGAGCCTTTCATCTGGACGGTAACATGCACACATGCATAAAAACCAAAAAACAACTTAATTTACTTGTATGCACAAGTGCATACCGTCCAGATGAAGGACTCCCAGGGTGTTCTTCAGTTTTTCTTTTTTGAGGTTTTCCCCTGAACCTGACCCTATATATATATATATATGTTACTTAATATTATATAAATGGATTGCTTCTTAGTAATCATACCTTTGATTGAGCTTCCAGAAAGGTGATCCTCCCTCAGTCTGAAATTTGCCGGAGGTGTTGGGACTGTGATAGGAAACAAATTAAGTCAACCACAGTTGAGAAAAATAAAATAAAATAAAAAAGTTGAAAACTATGTATAAAGTAGAAAAAAGTCACCTTGATCGCTAAAGAAATCGCTGCTTTCATTGAAGCTACTGCTACCTTCAAAAGGTAGTCCACCCATTCTCGACTTCCTTAAATCATCTGACGACCGATCTCTTCCATCCTCAGTATCATCATCTCCCTCAGAAGTTGTAGCAGAAATCCAATCAGCCATATTATTATTACTTTTCCTTCCGAATTTTAATAACCGTTTGAATCCTTTTGTCATATCTTTACGAGATTGAACACCACAAGTGTTTGCAACAAGAATATGTTTTTGTGTACTTCCCCATTTCTTCCTCATACGAACATCATCATCCTCTGTTTGATTATTAAGATTCCAAGATTCAGCCACCTCAAAAGGATGATGGATAGCTGAATTCCATGACATCGGGCTTTCACCGGCTGAATCAGAAACAGCCAATTCTCCATTTCCAGATTTAGATAACTCCATGCCATCTACTACTCCTACTACAGCTTCTTCTTCGATTTTCATGGTATCAAAATCTTGATCTTCATCATATTCTTCTTCGTTTTTCATGGATTCAGGCACCACTGACCACTTCATTTTTGCAATATTACTCCCACCTATGCCATTGTTCTTCCTAACAAAGGACTTTGGCTCCATTAATGGAGTCAAAATGACACCCTCTGAGCTCTCAGGAGGAGTTGGGAAGTTCTTCCTTAACGACTGATACCTTCCCGGCTTTTCTTCCTTGACAGATGGCGCAATCTCCTCACTCGTGCTTCTGCTACGGGTATAGTTTCTTAACTGAGATCGTGCAGCTGCTTTACTGGCTACAGAATACGGCTTAGTATTTTCTTTTCGTAAGTCCAATAAGTTTGGGACAGACTGCACAAGAGGATTATCTGATTGTACCTTCCGCCTCCCTGAACTCGAGGCTACTTTGGTGCCACCCGATCGTGGAGCTGGGGTCCGTGGTGTGGATGTAGATGTAGATGAATTCTTTATCGGTAATGGCTTTTTACCTTGAACATTTCTAGAAACACCGTTACTGATAAGTTTCATCTCTGAAAATTCAGATAAATCTTCATCATCTTCAAGCTGCCCAAAATCTAAGGGCTGCCATCACAAGTAAAACCGTCTTCAGATTAAAGTTATTGTTAATATTATATTTATATCGCAAGTAAAGATAACAATACCTGTTCCCTTTTCATAGCCGATCGAGCACTGAATGACCTCAGTCTCTCAGCTCGTCGATTGTCACTAGACCATGAAAATTTAGCCTTCATTTCAGCACTATTACGCTCCAGGCTATCATGTATGGCTTTCATCCTAGCTTCTTTTTCTGCTTTATTAGATGAGCCCCGTTGTTCCTTCAATCTTTCCTCTCTTTTCTTCATGTAACTCTCATAGAATTTTCCTCGTGAACCATCAGAAAATACAACCTCAGAAAAGCTTCGTTGAAGAGCATCTTTATGATTCCAACCATCCACTTGTGCAACTGGAATAGGAGAGTTAAATACAGAAATCTGAATAGGAACAGCTTCTGCAACCTGCTGAATAGGAGCAGCTTTTGCAACCTGCTGAATAGGAGCAGCTTCTGCAACCTGCTTTCTGTGTGGTAAACTGCTGGCCTGGTCAGTACCATTGTCAAAGGGCTTATTTCGCCGTGCATAATTAGGTTGATCTCCAGGACCTCGAAGCTTATGCTCTGCAAAAAGCTTTTCAAGTTCACTTGCTTTAATTTTAAGCTCATCGTTGAGTTCTTGGTTCCCTTTCAACTGTCTTGATCTATGTGCTTGTTCAATAAGAGGTTCTGATGGCATTAAGCTGGATCTCTCCACAAATTTACCAGATGGCGGTGTATTACTATACCCATAAACATATATGCTTTCATCCCTTCGAACATTCTTTTGAAGCCCAGATTCACCAAATTGTTTCTCGGTTGGTGCATAATCTTTCCTCTCAACTTCCTCGGATTCTGCTAAATAATTGCACCTGGGTTGGGAACATAACAAACCAATCTCAAGCCCTCTATGCTGAGAAGCAGCTACAGCTTCCTGAAATTTTGATCCAGAACCACCTTTTGGATACTTTGAATCCACAGCATTCTTTGAAGGAGCTCTTAAGGTCATTCGTTTGGAATCAGACTCTAATGGTCCTGCATCTGCTCCATGTTGAGAAGTTTCAACAATTGAAGACCTGAATTCTTCTTGATTAGACACACTGAATCGATCTTGGTTACCACCATGAAAAGACTTAATCTGGGTATGAGGTTTTAACTGTGCCTCCAATGAATCATCCTCCGATTTGGTTAAGGAAGCAGAAGTCGATTGGTTTGAACCAACAGATTCTTCAGGCCTCACAGAAGAAGAAACTGTCAACTGGATTCCAGAACTTTTCTCCACCTTAGTAATTGGCATATCTTCACTCCTAAAAGAGCTACCACTCAGCCGATCGTTCAGATCAGGTTGATTTTTCTGGACCTCTGTTTTAGCAGATGCTGGTGTCTCCTTCTTCTCGCCACTCAAATCAATGCTCATATCACTAGCACCACTCCATCTTCTCGCAATGGCTGAATGAGCAGCTGAATTTGAATTCGAATTTGAATGTATAACATCAGATGAAAGCCTACGAAGGTCGGGCTTCACAATGGCTGGTTTGCCAACCTCTTTCTGCTTGTTCTCAAAAAGATTAATCCGGTCTTGCACACTGAGCCGTCTAGAAGATGGCTGGATAGCTGGTTGAGCCATCAGCTCCTCATCCCCAACACCACTACTAACCTCTTCTTTTTTTACTATTTGGTTCTCAGAAACTTTTTCGTCTTTTCCTGTGGTCAACTCCCAAGTAGCAGGAGTGCTACTAGGTCTTAATGGGAGGCTGGTGGAAGAAGAGGATTTGGGTGGCTGAGCTGATGAAGACTGCTCGGTGGTGATAGTTGGTGGGTCATCATCAATGGACATGTCTGAGCTGTAAGAGCAACGAATGGCTTGATCTCCAAAGCTGGATTTGGATGAGTCGTTAAACAACTCCGGCCTTCTGTTGCAGAGTGATATGTATTTACAGCAAGCTTCACTGCACAAAAATTAAGAAAAAAGTTATATTAAAAAATTTCAAGCCCAACAAAAAATTAGAAATCATGAAAATATTGGGAAAAAACACGAGTGGCGTTCCAATCAGAAGAATGTAAAAACATGTTCTTTCAAGGACTGAAGTAAATATGATGGTTCTACATAACTTTATTTTCCAACTCATGAATAAGAATGACAGCAATTTTTCTACCTTTACCATCAAATCGAGACTTGGATTTTCTATGTGAAATTTACAGAATCTTTTCTCGCTTTTTATAAGATCTTCATTAGGATTTTCACCTAGTTGGCATTTTAGTCTTAAAATGGTTTAAAATGCATCACGTAGCTAAACCATTTATACTAAAAAAGGAGTCCAATCCATATAAAAAATATATACCTCAACATATTATATATATTCAATTGAAAATATATACGAATAATAATGCCCAAGTCCATATAAAAATGAATAATTGAACTTCATTTGATGGCATGCGCCTTCTTAGAATAAGGCTAGGAGCTATTCCCCAATGATGGCTGCCTTCACCCTATGAGTGGTGTCTTTGCCTGAAGGCTTTCACTATAGAAAATTATCAAGGATGTTCCTTGAAATGTAAGCTCTTTCAAAATGTGAATACTTTTATTCGAAGGCAGAGGTCAAAGTGATGGTCTCCAAGTCCAAAAAATAAGAGTAACGAAGCCTTACTTCTGAAAGGGGTTTGTGGATTTACTTCACCTTTTTCCCCTTCTTACTTTTGAATTTGTTGTGTGCTTCTACTGTGACATCAAGTATAACCATGCTAGATGAGAAAAGGGTGGGCAGGCAGACCTCCATTTTATGTTTTCTTTTTAAGTTGCAACACACATACACATGAACGAACATACATATGAAAAATGTGAGTTAAAGACTTCTTACTTTAGGCGACTGGCACCAAACCTCTCTGCAAACAACTGAAGATCAGCTATCACGCCATGGTTAAAACCAGCAGCGGCAGCACGAGCACAAGCTGTATTCAAGTCCTGCTTCACAGCAGTCAGCCTTACATCAATTGCCCTCAAAAGTTCCTTCCTGTAAGAAACAAGAAGCAAAACCAGAGAAAGTTGCACATTTAATAATCATGCAACAGGTTAAATAGGAGATGGGTGGTGACCATTCAACTGAGTGACAGACTGAATGTAGTTCAAGTAAAAAAAAAAAGGATGAGAGAGAGAGGGGGGAGTGTTTACTTTGTTGCATCAGCTCTGGCTGCTGTACTTGATCTACCATCACCTGGATTATAGTAATGGTACCAAATTAGCCCAAAATATCAGCAGCATCAGGCCCATTAAGAATCAAGTTCATGTCTTTTAATTCCAATTACTAACCACCAGTCGCTTTAAAAAAAGAGCTAGAACATATAAAACGTGAATATATGATGCATGATTTTTTTAAAGCAAACAAAATAATGAGTTAGCACTTTCAGCACTATGAAAGGTGAGTGTATTTTGCAGGTTGCAACTTTTGAGGATTAAGAATTAAAAAGTGTACCAAAGGGCCTTTGGCCTAGCGGTATGTGAGCCCCTTGTCTTCTAGGAGGTCGGGGGTTCAAACCTCACCATAGGTGAGGAGGGTGTGTGAGTTTGTTTGTTTATTTTCAATTGCCGTATATAAATATTATATACTTCAAAAAAAAAAATTAAAAAGTGTGTGAAAGAAGAAAGAATTAGAAAATGTGTGAAGGAAGAAAGAGAAAACTGTGAAACATGAGAAAGAGAATGCCGTCAATGTCCTATTATTAACTTAGGATTGTTTGAATTTTTTTTAATCAACCAGACGAATTAAGATAAATTTTTGTTTGATTTTTGTCGTGAATAAATAGTCTGAAACTCTGAATAACAAAAGTTACCACTTTAACTTTCTGTCTACAAAATGTTGAATGAAAATTAATTTCTTGATAAATATGTTCTGAATGACAGAAAACTAAAATTGTATGAATTATCTAAAATGACATAAATAATATAAATTCAACAGTTCATTACACAATACTTAATAACTTACAATATAATTAAAAGAATTAAGCATCATTGTTTGGTTACATTTTTAATTAATGCACTTGCCGGTAGACTGCGAGATTAAATATTGTAGGGAAAGGGTAAATTTGGAGGGGAAAGAACCCGTAGCTTAATGCGTTAAAAGATAGGGTGGGCTCAAGAAGAAGTCCTAATAAACAATCATAAATTTTCATGTTGTCAACTCCTTATAAGCAAATGAAGAAATGAGAAGGAAGGGCCTGAAACATCCGAAGAACTTGAAAAGAGCCCTAGCTTGCAAGAAGGATATGGGAAGCGTAGCTAGAAGACACAAATATTATGAGATACTACTGTAAGGCAAGAAGCAAAGGAACCAATGCAATGAAATAAAACTATATTACTACTAACAAAATACATAACCCCATCGAGGCAGCAACTATTCAAGACTCCAAGTACAGTGATACTAAAGATAAGTAATTAACAGAGGAAAGAGGTATGCAATGTTCTTTCTTTCTATATTCTGTTTTCTTGTTTGTCTTTCCTCTTTTCTTATCTTTTGTTTGCTTTGCACATAGCAGTGTGATATAAGACAATGAGATGGAAATAACAATGTATTGATTATTGAACATACAAGACTAGTTGAAGACGTGAAGTAAGATTATGAGATAAAAAAGATAATGGGCTATATCACATACCTAAGTTACTCGAAAGCTGGTCGGACGATCCCTGAAATTATGTTGGGAAGCTTCAAGTCAGATCGAAGCCTTTATTATCCTAGGGGCAAGTTCATTTAGAAACTCTAGATATTTTAGGAATGCAGGAACCACCATTTTTCTGAGTATTTTATCATGTTAATCATCATGAATACTCAAAAAAGGGAAGGTTCCTGGGTTCCTAAAATATTTAGCGTTCCTAAATGAACCTCCTTCTTAACACCTAATATGAATGATTACATATGGTTCAGATGTACATGCCTGTGAATATATTCTACGGGCTGCTTCTAGCTGAGACATTTCAGCATCAAAGGTGATCACTAGTTCTACAATTTCCGGTGTACTAACAAAACGCACAAACCTGGGGTATATATAGAAGCTATTAATTACAATGAACATATAAACCATTAAGCAACTCTTAATTTTTCTGCAGGTACACTACCTCTCCAACGTTCCCTTTGTGAACCATGAGTCCGCATTTTTACATTTATCCACTTCAAGCTTGATAGATTTAACTGACAATGCAACTTGTTCTTCTACAACCTTCATATGAGTCATAAATGGCTTCACTAAACCTGATGCAAGCTTCTCGGTGTTTCCATTACTGGAAACAAACAATTCACATCTGCACAAAAGGTGAAGAAAAAGCTTAAATGGTAAATCTAAGAGAAAATCAAAACAACAACCTATACTCCTCAAAATCTGAAGTTACCTTGTATGTTTTGGTGAAAGCTGGAATGCCGCATAATCAAGAGGCGAGTCAAATTCCATCTCTCTTTTAACATAAGGAAGAAGATATCAACACTTGAACACCCTAACCACCTCAAAGATCCCTAAATAGTTCATGATGTAAGTAATGCTTTGATTTCCAAAACCACAATGTGAATTATTTATACAAGGTAACAATTTATGAAGCCCACAGACGATAATTGGCAGAGAATTACTCATAGTTAGTTCGCCATTATGTGAACTAAAGATCCTACTCAGCTACTCAACCCCAAATTTTGAATTATTTAACCTAATTACAAACCAAATAGGCGATATATTTGGAATGCAATTTCACCCTAGATCCGATTCAACACAGAAGAAACCAAATGGCGATCAGTTGGTTGGTTATTCAAACAAAAACTAGCCTTTCTAACTGAAGATAAGTTTTATGCTCGTTTGTGCGCAGATAAACTAAGAATTCTTTCAGTGTTACAACATAAATCAAAAAAACAAAATCGAGTACAACAAAGAACAACAAAAATGGCAAGTCAATACGAGTTTGATTACCAAAAAAAGAAAAAGTTTATAAATGGAAAAAAACCCTAACAAGTTTGAAATAACAAACCAACAAAGTGAAGAGAAATTTGAAATGTACATTGATGATAAACAATGGAAGGATCTTGTAGTTCCCACCGGCGATCGTCGATTCCGTTTCAAAAATGAAGCAACATTGCCGGTTCCTCCTCTGTGTGTAATGTATGTATGTATTCAAAAGAAAAAGGGTTTTCCTTTTTTTTTCTATGGGTTTTTATATGAAGAAAGAAAGGTGGAAAACCCTACAAAGTTAAATAAATAGCTGGCTGTAGATGAGTTTTTGCATTTGCTTTACTTCTTCTTTCTCCCATTATCTTTCATGTTCTCCCTCTACAAAATCTTTAAAAATATTTAGTACAGTAATGTATACAACTAACTCCTAATCCTATTTAACAAATCATATTTCCATTGGTTTTAAATTCATATAAAACTAATCAATTCAAATGATAACATGTTTTATATAACTATTTTTTAACTAATTATTTGGATACCGGTAATCTAACTTACAAATTAGTTTATTAATTAATAAGCTACTTAGGTGGTGTTTGGATTAGCTTATTAACTTATTGACTTTCTGAAAAAGTCCTTATTAAAAATTGATAAGTTAAAATTTTTAACTTCCTAAAAAATGATTTATCACCTGTTTGACACCGGATAAATTGTTTTTCTAAATACTCAAAATGACTTATTACCGGTGTCACACTGAAATAAGTCAATAAGTTGTTTTTATAAGCTAATTCAAACACCCCCTTAAAGTAGCTTATGAGAAGATTTTTTACAAATTTTCTAATTATAACCTAATTAATATTAATTATTAATAGATAAACATCAACTATATTATAAAATATTTGTAATTGACTATTTGTTAACATGTTTTCTTTGGCGATTTTATATGTTTATAAGTTAGTTTTTGTCAAACATAAATGACTAAACAAAAATAAAACCATTTTTCTGGTTTTGTTTTCTTTTTTATTCATTCAAGTATATTTTTGATAAACACTTATCCGGTTAGCATTTAATAGACGATCCTTTAATAGATTTTTATATTTTTTTTATAGTAGAAGTTTAGATGGGGTACTTTTTTTAACATTAATAAATTTCTCTATGTTATCATTATCATCTTTGTGTATGTTAGCTTTTTTTTTCCCTTCACGTCATGAGTCATGTATAAAGTTTATGTAGTCCTATAGCATAATAATGAAACTAGTATCCATCTTACATATTGGTCCACAATTAAGTAAGATGCTTATTTTATTTTAATAAAGTATGAATCATATTCTATTTCTTATTTATCTTATTTGACTTGATACATAAATTTACAAAAAATATATGAAAAACATTTATGAAGCGTACAAGATTAGGTGATTGTCATCATTTTGTTGGTTAAAGATTCATCTACAATACAATGGGGAAGTTGGAAGTCTTGAATCTTGATCAAGCCACAATAAATATCGAGACAATATGTAATGTAGGCGATTTAATATTATTAAATTTAATAAATAATAAGGAAAAATGTTCACAGAGGCTGTGTTAAATTGAACATACTGATTTGTTTCGGGATTTGTGTTAAATCAAACTTGGTCTCGTTTTAATTCACTTAGATGTGATATGAGTAGATCTCGTAGTTAATGGTGCGTCGATGATGACTCTGATTGGTAGTCTCTAGCTCTGCTGCAATTGAATGAGAGAGGAGGCGAAGTCTGTGTCGTCAGGGTACGAAAAAGACAAACGGGACTCAAGAAAATCACGATCAGAACTGGTACTGAGAAATCAAAAGAGTGAGAGACAGGTAATGTACGGTTTTCTTCATGTGTCAAAGAGAGTAATAACTCGACGGAGCTTGGGGGGTTATGGCATGTGGATGTAACATACGTGTATATATAGAGGTGTAAGTAATCAATGATGATCACTTATAAACCACTTATTCTGGTTTAATTAATTTTATAAATATTTAAGAATTATATACAGATAAACATGATGATGAATATTACACAGAAAATGCATATCACATGCAACAGTAAAAACCTTTCAACCCCAATGGAAATTGCACATTATTTGGCTTTTATAGTTGGTACAAAACATATGTATTTTATTGGGTAGTGACCAATAATTTTCGACTAACCACATTTAGTACATCTAAACAATATATATCAAAATATATATGTGTACATCCATCATATAAACTTTACCGTCTTCCTACTTTAAACAGTTAAAAAGTTAAAACCACAAGATAAAAAAAAAACCCAACAATATTTATCTCTTCCTTTCCAACATCATAACCACTAGAAGTAGGATGTGAGCAAATTGTATTATTAGCTACTCTTGTTCACACCCTGCAACTCCATTGGTGAATTGGTCATGCTACTAACCGAACCCATGGTCTGTGAGCTCAACTGTGGGCTCGCAGGACAATTACCATCTGCACTCATTGGAGGGTGAATGGCACCAGAACTTAACTGTGGACTCATTGGAGTCCGCTGGCTCATTTGCTGCTGTGGGCTAGCCTGTTGCTGTGGCAGTCCCATTGACGGTGAACCCACCTGCTGCTGAGGTGGCGAAAGAACCGCCTGTAATGGAGATGTCGATTCTTGCTGCTGCTGCTGCTGTTGTTGCTGCTGTTGTTGAGGCAATTGCTGAATCTGTTGTGGCATCTGCTGTTGTTGTACATGTAACTGCTGTTGCTGCTGCTGATTCATATAGACGTTCATACCCGACATCAACTTTGGTGGGGCCATAGCGGTTCGTTGCATTGGGTTCATGTTATTGGTTCGATTAATATTGGGACCCAGCATTGAATAGTTACTTGACCCTGGATGCACCTGTCTATTAGCCCCCGGTAAGGCACTGATATTACTGTTTTGCCCCCCAGCCCCACCCATTCTGCTCTCAGCCATTCTCAGCTTTGTAGTCATGATAGCAGCTTGTGCTGGTGTTATTAAGCCAGAACGAAGTTGTTGGCTTATTAGATTACTGATACTTGAAGCCTGGTTCATATTAATCGGGTTACGCCCCATATTATTAATAGGTCCTGTCATAGGGGGCGAAATACCAGTTCCAGTACGAGCGCCCCCCATGCCCATAACATTTCCCATTCCTTGAATCCCAGCCATACTATTTCCAGTACTCCCTCCCATTCCAACATTCCCGAGTCCCATCATCATTTTCCTTTGCATTTGAGGCTGTTGCTGTTGTTGTTGCTGCTGTTGCTGTTGTTGTAATATTTGAAGCTGGAGTGGTGACGCTTTATTCAGCATATGACCCAATTGTTGCATGTTTGAATTCTGACCCATTGCGTTTAAATGCGAAAGTGGGTTCGATGCCAGCATCATAGCTGATGATCTTTGTAACTGTTGTTGCATTAACGAATGTTGATTTTGTTGCTGTTGGAAAGACGATTGTGACTCTGACTGCATAGGCCTTGATGGTGGCATCGAGACACCTGGCAGCAACCCACCTTGTGAGATTTGCGAGTTTGAAGGAGGAGGGTGCATCCGTACACCTGGCATGTTTTGTGATGAGTTGACCGATGCGTTATTTGTTCCGCTATCAGATGGTTTAGCAACTTCGTTAGACGGTTGGCCTGAAACTGCTTCTGGGATTTGCTGCATTTCAGCATTGAGGGAAACACCAGATGCGTTATTATGTTGATCACCAGATGAACAAACTGTGTTAGTTGGTTTTGGTTGGAGACGATCCGCTTCAACATGATAACCTTCACGTGATATCTGACACACAAAAGATAATATATGTCATTCACAATGAAATGGAATGCAAATTTTATCTTTTTGACATTCGTAAAAATCAATTTTGAAGGTTATACCAGTGAGCAGAACTGGGCTGCAAGCAAGTCTGCAACATGCTGTAGCACCAAATCAAATAACAAGTCAGAAAAATATAACGCACTGACCATATAGAAAGGGAAAGTTGTAGATGAATGCTTATTGTACTGAAAAGTTTTGAAGTTGAATAAAGAAATTCACCAAGGAACTCACGGTATTTGGAAGAGAAGGAAGGCATTCTTCTGCTGCCAAATAGTCACATTCATCCAGTTCTCCATAATGCATTGCTACAGTGCCATCATCTCGCCTTTCTGACAATATCATTCTAGTTCGCGATTTTGGTACAAGTGAGAACCCATTTCCTAGAAGAATAATAGTACATGGTGAGTATGATAGATGATCAGTTAACATTCCCGTTAACTAAAGATCTCAAAATTACATTCCAACAAACAAACCTTGGGGTACACGTTCAGTCTGAACGAAATGCAAAACTCTGGTCTTACAAGCATTCATGCTCCCTCCCACGAGCGACTTAGATAGAGGCATTTTACAGGCTTCATCTTTGGGATTGTCGTTATTATGATCATTGAAGAGATGATGATTCAGCTGTTGAGTAGGAAAAGCTGTAGTCTTTCTATACTCATCCACCTTGTTCTTTTTGCAGTTTAGTTGATACCTGTAACAAGATGAATTAATAATCTGAGACCCTTTATGAAAAACTTCTGCTTTCCCTTTTTCCTTTTTCCCAAAAAACTATTATGATATCTGAAAGTAAAAAAAGTTATCATACCTGACAGTCAACATCTCGATTTTGGCGAACTTATCGCGCATAATTTTATCAGCCTCTTTTCCAACAAGAGGACTGCTAGCATTAAAGGGTCCACTCATATTACCAACACTAGCAGGAGATCCTACACCACTCATAGCAGGGGTCTTTGGGAGCGAGTTTGATCTCCTGGCCGCCATTTGAGCTTGGTGTTGTCGCTGCATTGAATCGTTAGCACTAGAAGTCAGAGATCCAGCACCAACTGCAGGAACTGAAGTGACAGCTGACTTCTCCCTTTGGGATGATCCTAGTGCGGCTGTTGTTGCAGCTACTCCATACTGCCCTCCTAAAGATCCACTGGAAAATTCCCCTGATTTTGATGACAATGGAGATTGAGGCAAAGCCCCAGAAGATACACGGGGACTTTGTGCTGACTTTCTTCTCTGAAATTGTTCCTCCTTTCTAGAATTATCAAGTGATTGTCCCAAATTGTTCCATGGAGTTGGTGGGAAATTCGATCTCGGAAACTGCTGTGGCAACCTCTGTTGCAGTCTGGACTGTTGAGGGTCAACATCTGAATCCACCATATGCATCTCGTATTTATTACGATTGAGCTCAAACTTATCCGTTCTTTCAGTCTCAACCGGTTCATGTTTCAGATTGTATCTAACTCCTGGCTGCCCCATTGTAAATGGCAATCCACCAGCCTCTTGATTGAAACTTCCTTCAAACAATTGCTGAGGATACTTCTGAATGACAGCATTAGGTAACTGAATCCCTCTCCCAACTGATTGCTGCTGAATGAGTGAATTTTTCCACTGGGATTCTGGTGCATTGAATCCATCTATATGTTGCTGTTGACTACCATCAAGACCAATGGAATTGGACCTAGCTCTTTTACTCAAACTGGCCATAGGTGACAACTGAGCATCTTGGCTTTCCCTCTTACCATGACCAGAAGATATATTTGAATTCATACTGTCACCATAGGAATTCATCATATCCTGCCCAGGGGAAGCTCCTGGTGCATTAAATACAGATCCTGATCCATGCTCCTGCATAAGTCTAGGGTTTCCAGCACCAATTTGATATTTTGATGGATAAGATAGTGAAGGAGATGCTGGAACAGAAACATCTGTTGAAAAGGTTCTAGCTCCTGAGGTAAGCATATTGCTAGGACCAACGTTTTGGGTAGTCAGATTCACAATATCAGGTTGCTGAACCATCTGTCCTGAATCAGCCAACCGACAATTTGAGTTTTCTGGGATGCAAACTTTCTTCCCTTGGACCTGATTGTCAGATCCACCACCAGCTCCTGACATCTGTCTCAATCTCTTCCGTCGAAGATCCGGTATATTCAAGTTTAGCTGCAAAAAAGTAAGCAAATCTTAGGGAATCAAATCTGGATACCGATTAAGAATCTTATACTACTTACCTTTGAGGAAGTTGGACTTCTACAAAGTCTGTCTAAGTTGGGAGTCGGATCTAGATTCAACTTTGGTTGTAGGGCTCTTAATATTCGGGCTTCTGCTTCCTACAATCCCAATTTAATTAGATGTCATGTCAGATTTGTCGTATATTTTCATCTGGACATTATCATAACAGATAATGCTTACCATTAGATCACCATAAGTCCAAGAACTATCAGAAATCAAAGGGATATCTTTCACCACATTCTCCAATGACATTTTAAGCCGTATTTTGATAGTACTAGGAGAAGCATCTGCAGAAGAACCATTAACTCCTGGTTCAGAAGCACAATTCCTATAATCTCGCACCTGCAACATTTCCCACATCAGAAAATAAAGAAAAATCTAAGAAGTAATCGCAGATAAATAATTTTATATATATGTATGCAGTATATAATATATGTAAACTTACCTCGCATACAACTGCTCCATTAATATATTTGCATGGTATATCATCCAAGAAATCCGCAGGCAACAGACCACGCTCAATAGCCTTCAAGTACAAGAGAAAAAAGAATTTATCAAAGAAAAATCTCTTAGAAAACCACTCATTGCAAGCTTAATAGAACTTGAAGGTAGGGTTAGACAAAGAGCTATGCTACAACTCAAATATTATTAAGTGCCATAATAGAATAGTGAAAATGCAGAAATGAAAAAATAAACAACTGAAAATTAACTGAAACAAGTGATCTTTATAAGTTCTTTAAGTCCCATTTGCATAGGTACTTCAAGTGTAGACAGCCGATATTTGGATGCAAGTATGAAGATTAACACTTACCAAGAATAGGCTTTCTGATGTCCGATCGTACGGGTGCAAAAACTTTGGATCATCTTGTACAGCGGCTTGATGCCCAATCCGATTCTAAAAGTGTGTACATAGACAAAGTTAGTTGAGAAAGGCCATTAAGTAATTAACAACTATAAAAAATTTCAAACGTTGACTATTAAAAGCAAAGCAGAAAACTGACATAATGTACAACAAACCTCAGAGGGGTTCCCAATTGAATACCCATCGGGAAACAGGTTAATGAAGAAAGAAATGTCTGCATCTGAGAAACATAAAATGAAAATAAAAAATTTAGCAAATATAGGAAACACAGCTGTGATTAAAGGCAGGCTGAAGCACGGAAGTAAATGTTCCCTTGGCAAGATACCTGAAATTCCAGCATCATCCTCGCCATCCTCAATGACATCAACCTATACACATATCAGCATATATTATGGAAGAAGACATATATGTGATATTTACACAAAATAAAAGATTATAATTTATAAGAAAAGATTCAGGATTTATCTAATGTCTTCAACAGAATTCCTCTTGCAGCCCTTCAGAGCCTAACATCTTGATAAGGAAGAATGACCATATATAACTTTGTAGGATTTATTTTAACTAAACATAGATGTTTAGATACGAAAAGGTCATCCTCCTTTAACTTTGTAAAAGCTAGAAACAGAATCCCAAGTTTATATGATTTAAAATATATAACGGCAAGCAATTTTTATGACAGCACAAATCCTCATGACATATATATACTTAGTATAACATAAATATCTAACTACATAAACTGACCAATAGCATAACAATGACAATAATTGAAACAGAGTTCAAAATCAATGACACCCATGACGTGCGATCAACAATAATTATTAATTAAGGCCCAGATGATCTACAACAGTTAAACATTTAATCGATCAGATCAGCAGTAAGACGCTACTTCACCCTCTTCTGCATCTACTTCCTTTTTCTAGAATCTGCTACTCCCTCCATCCCAAATAAATGGGATTATAAACCTTAAAACGCAAGAAAACAGGTGAATTGAGTTTTTTAACTTCGTAAAGTACACTTTTACAAAGTTTCTGTGATTAAGTCGTCTGTGTTCAATACAAAATCAACCGACTCTACACTTTTCCCCCAAAAAAGCTCTCATAATCATCAATTGTATCAGAAAATATGAGTGTCTTCCCTAGGGTATTATCACTGCGTTACAAAATAATTTCGATTTGGAGCAATTTATACTCAGATTGATAAAAGATCTCTTAAAATCAATTAATTTGGGGGTAAAGAGAGTTCATTTTAACACCAAAACGAAAAATTGTTAGTCAGCTAGAACAAATGAATAGGAAATTTAACCGATTTACAAAAACTTCTCAGACAACAAAATTGAACGGAAAATAAGACGATAATATACCGATGGTTTTGTAGTAGAGATAACAGATAGATTCTTGGGAATTTCAGGAGGAGCATCAACATCGTCGTCTTCTAGAACTGTAGGGGTTTCTGGTTTAGGTTTGGGGCGAGCACCTATCTTCGAAACCTTGAAAGAAACCCTCATCGTCATTCAAAATTGGGGGAGTAAGATTCACTTTCTCAGAGCAAATCGGAGTAATTCTACAAAGGAATCCGATAAAAGCCCGATGCTTTTAACAAGGGGTTGCAATTGCAATTGCAATTACATTGGCATTACAACAAGATCGCCATAGACGGAGCTCTGGCAAGCAAGAAAAATAGAGAAGGGTTTGGGATTTTTTTATTATAAGAGAGATGAAGGCAGATTATATATAATATATATATATATATATTTATATATATATTTATATATATATATATATTTATATATATATTTATTGTGTGGTGGGTGTGGGACCAATTGACTTGGTTTTTACAGTTTTTTACTTGCAATTTATAAATTATTTTAATTTTATATCATTTATATTTTAATTTTATAAAAGTAAATATATTATAATATATATTAATATATTTCCTTTTATATCGAATGTTGTTATTAATAATTATATATTTATTTTACATAATCTTTTAAATATTTTAAATAACGTATATTATATAGAAAACTTTTTATTATAAATTAATCACTTGAAAATTAAAAAAAAAAGTTAGTTTAGAAGTCCATATCATAAAGAATAAAGGGAAAATTTCATTTATATCTTTTAAAACTTTCTATGTTGCATATATATTCTTGTAAAGTTTGAAATTACGTATATATCTTTCTAAATCTTTAAAAGTCACATGTATGTCATTCTTTCTAATTTTATTATTATTAAAACATTTAAAAAATATTTCTCTAAATTGAAGTTCTTTTCTAAATTAGTTAACTACCTTTCTGAATTTATTACCCTTCTTAATTTTTTTTTCCTAAAATCGTGTGTGATTATCCATGTTCTCAAAATCGTCGATTACTCTGTTCGTCCTAAATCATTCATCTTCTCTGATCGGTCCATCTTCGTGTGTGATTACTCTGTTCGTCCCTTCTTCAAGAAGGGTAATAAATTTTCAGAAGTTAGTTAAGTAATTTAGAAAATAAATTCAATCTAAAGATAATAATTTGTATTTTTTAAATGTTTTAATAATAATTAAATTAGAAAAAATGACATATATGTGAGTTCTAGAGGTTTAGAAAAATTTATATACGTAGTTTCAAACTTTACAAGGATGTATACCTAATATAAAATATTTTAAATGATATAGATGTACCCAAAAATAAAAATGGGCTATCAAGAAATCCGTAAAAACCGGATAAAACTATAACAATAAAAATTAGAAAATGTTAAATTTAAAAATTAAAAGAAAAAGTTAATTTAAATGTAAAAATTGTGTTATCAAGAAATCTATAAAAATTGTATAAAAATATATAAATTTGGGACAATTACTTAAATATACAAACAAATATAATTACTTTAACTATGTATTTCTTTAATAATTGTATTTAAATATGATTACTTGAATTATGTTAATAAATAAAACTGATTAAATACGTAACTTTTATAAAATTAAAATTGATTAAATACGAAAAACTCTGAAAAAGTAGGTTGCACAGTTATGACATATGACGACAAACCTCGTTTAAAAATCTCTTCACTATTTGAAAAACCTCCCGAAAACCTTTTAAAACCACGTGATGGATGCGCTAAGCTCCAAGCCTCCATTTGGCGGTTAGCTTTTTTATTTGTTAAAAGTATAATTAAAAGTTAAGATCCCAATAAAATAAAAGTTTAATAGTAATTTCATTCTAAAAGAGGTAGATGGTTATAAGTTGGTTAAATTAATATTAAAATCTTTTAGAGAACTTGGTTTGTATGTAAAGTTGTTTATCAGTTGTAGTCCATCAATGACAGTCCAAGCCAAGGTGATAATAAATAATGACAGTACATCAATTTGTATGTAAAGTTGTTTATAAGTTGCTTATGAGTTTTTTAGGAAGAAAGAGGCAGTTGGTTATAGGTTGGTTACATATTTTAGATGTGTTAACAATTTGTATCTATGTAATAATATTGTAAATGTTATTTGATGTAACAGTATTGTATTAATATACTCTTGTGTGAGTATGTTCATGATTGATATTGAAAATTGGGATAATATTTGAATAAAATATTAAATAGGTATCAAATGTTGGAATATTGAAAACCTTTTTCAATTCGATCATTAGTTAGTTTATAGTTAAGCTTCTGTGACTTATGTTGGTATAGGGGTCGGCGGTTCTAGGGCCTTCCTACTTTTTAGAAATAACCTATGCAGAACCTTTTGTAGATTTTTAAAATGTTTTAGAGCACGGGAAAATCTTGTGATATGTCTTTTTAAACCTCCAATTATTGTCTTCCTTATATCCCAAATCCTTTGTGAACGATACCTGACAAGAGTTTAGTAAACAGGCCCTTAGTCTCTAAAAATTTACAAACTACTTACATTTATGTTTTATGTGGTTACAAAATCATTTTACCGAACACAAAGTTGCTTATTTTGATTCATTACATCTTGGGTCTTCTTTTTAGATCCTTATAATTTGTGAGATTTGTGATATCTAATATAAACCATGGTATTAAGATAAAAGTAAATTAGGAAATTCGTTATATTAGTAAATTTTGGATCAAAATTTAGAAAAAAAGGTAATATGGGTATTTTATAAATATTCCCTCTTCTCTCTTTCCTCTCTCGTCTCCCCTCTGCCAATATCAACGTAATGTAACCAAAGCACAAAAGAAACTATAAACTTAGATTGTGCATACAAGTGAACACCACTATGAACACATTGTGATTTTGTGAACGCCAAACAATCCAACATAATTAAACTAAACCTACATCTTGAGAGCACCAAATGGTCATTGTGAACACAGTCACAAGTAAGATATACACACACAATTAAACTAAGTGAACAGTGAACACCAAGTAACATATACATACATACAATTAAACTAAATGAACACATTGTGAACACCAAAAAACTAAAATTTTATTAGTTTTTAGAGTAAATTATATTACAAGTCATTTATTACACTATGTTTATGTTTTTTTATGTTAGGAATTAAGACTATTGTCTCTAAAATTGGTTAACTATGCTCTTGGTCCTCGGTTAACTCTGTTAATCTTAGCTCCGTTAAACACCCCCAATTTGCCCTTTAGATAAGGGGAATTTAGTCATTTTTTGCAGTTTTTTTAGTGTATAAAGTTTTTGAACCAAATGTATAACTTTGATGAGCATCTAAAAAAAACCTTAATTCATCCGCCCCTTCCTCTTCACCGTCCCTCCTTTTCTCTAGCACTACTAGTCGTCCTATGCAACTCCAACAAAACACCCATCCTTTCTCTCTCTCGACTCCCATTTCTTGCTAACCCCATTTTCTTTCCCCTCTTTCATCGATTAAAAACCCTTCTCCACTTGAAAATAAAATCCTAAGAACAAACAGAGATTGGGTCTTTGCGTGACAAACATTTGAAGATGTTAACTAGATTAGCTGACTTCATATGGTTGTATATGTTTGAAACCCAATTCATATATCAAAATCAAAACCAAAGTAAACCGTGACATCAATAGCCCATTCAATATATTTAGCCAAGTTAAACTCTAAAGTCATCAAACCAAATCAAACCTAAACAACACTAACGAATTTTTTTTCTTTTCCAACAACCATTCTCTTATAGTATTTCACTGGTAGAAACAAGAAGGAGAAGGGGGAAGATTCTGGAGAAGCTAGAAGGGGTCGAAGATGTGGGGGGGGGGGGTTATTAAGAGGAAAAGATTAAATGAATTAATTTTTTTTGTTATAAATGCTCATCATAGTTGTAAATATGATTCAAAAGATTTTACACTAAAAAAAGTTGTAGAAAATTGATGAAAGTGTTGCTCACGTTAAGGGCACATTAACAAAATGCATAGCGTGACACAAAGTATAATAAATGAACTGTAGAGAATGTAATCATAAATTTGTGACACAACAGAGGAATTAATTGTAATTTACTCTAGCTTTTAACTTCCATTCATTTCAAAAATCTTTATACTAAATAAAAATACTAAGATGTTCGAACAAAATCAATTAAATAAAAAATAGGTTTTGGAATAGAGACACTCACTTCCTCACCAAAAGATTCTAGTGTTTTACGTGATCCTCTTATAAAACTCGATCTTTATAATTATGTATGAGACTCTTTCAATGTCGTCGAGGTATCTTTATCATAACATATAAATATAAATAAACATTATTTGTTTTAAAAAGTTATCTTTTTCCACTTTTTAAAGGTGTTGACAAGTATATTTTATTGACCAAAGGTACATCTAAATATTAGTTTAGGGCCAAAATATAGAAGTAACTTTCTCTAAATAAAAATATAAATTGATAAATTTTAATGTCTTCGACGCAGATAAATTTTAATGTCTAGTTCAATCAAGAGTAAATTACAAAATTAATATATATATATATATATATATATCATACATAGAATGAATTGTGGATTTGGTCGCTATAGTTTGATAGTTTTTGTACTATGGTTCTTATAAGTATATTTATTTTGGACATGATCCCTCTGACTAATGTATCTGTTAACTTTGTTAAATCAATGGTCATTTTCACCATTTACATATTATGTTGTCATTTTCATATAAAATAAGAACAATATTTTTATGCATTATATGATGTCGAAATAAATAAAATAAAATATTATTGTAGATTTGATTTGTTTAATTGTTTTTTGAAATTAACTATATTAAATACGATTTAACTATATTGTTTTAAAAAAGTAATTATATTAAATATGCTTTAATTACATTAAATTTTTAAATAAATAGATTTTAATGTTTTAATACAATTAAATTTTAAATTAAACAAATCAATCATAAAATCATATCTTATTTTATTTATAGGAAAAAGACAAAATGATAGGTAAAAGACAAAAATCACCATTGATTTAACAGAGTTAACGAAGACGTTAATTAGAGGACCATGACCAAAACAAATAGAATACCACAAGAACCATATGTTGGAGATGAATCGTTTTTCATCTCCACAGATTTAAATAACACAGTAAAACAGAAGCAAAGAACACAAACTGCACTTTATTATTGATATGTTAAACTTTCAATATACAGACACATACTTATAGAACATGAATCGGCACCAAGTAAACATCACACCTCTTGGAACCGTTACATAAAACTGGTAAGCACTTACCGGGTGAATTGTTGTATGCAACGCGGTTTTGGTGGACTAAAATCTTACCCAGTAAGTGATAGTGTTGAATTTTACTGGTAAGCACTTGGTAAACAGCCCTTTAGTTGTTATAGATACAATTGCATATGTTCAAAACTAAGCTGTTTTTTTTTGCGAAGGGTATCTATCCCAGGCTATGCCTGAACTGATCCCGGCAAATTATGACTGCAATACAGCCCTAATAAACTCAGTGGCCACAATGTTATGTACGCCTGGATTCGAACCCTGGGCAGATCGGATATTCCACCACATCCCCTAGGATCTCAACCAACGCCACAAGGCACAACCCTTGTGGTTTCAAAACTAAGTTGTTTTTATTGAAGGTAGGGCTTGGATTTACGTTTACAAATTGAATCTTTTGAAAGTCAATATTGAATTTTCATAGTGACCCCTTGAAAATCAGTTTGTTACAACAATTATCTTAGTTCCCAATTTCTGATAATTTTGATTCTAAAAAAAATGAAAAACCCAAAATCAGAATTACAAAAAAGTTGATCATTTCAACTTCACGTTTAAAACACAAACATCATTTAAAGCCACAAATGAAATGAAACGCTATTCTCACGAAATTTTCCATTAAGTCTAATAAAATAACAGAGATGTTATACGATTTACTATGCAATACAATGTGATACAACTTGGATCATAGACTAAACAAAGAAAAGTTATTCATGGGATCCATGAGGAATTTCAAAAGCATAATCACATTCTAATTCATCGTCTAATTGATTTTGAGAACCTACAAAGTGATAACAAGATAAAAACCATAGTTAGCCATGTCTTACTTGCAAAATATTTGTTTCAGAGTGTGAAATAAGCATGCACTCATTCAGGTGAAACATGTGAAACCTTGCTACATTGTGTTCAATAGAGCTTTGCTTTGTTGAAAAAACAAAGCATCTTGAAAAGAAAAGGCCACAACTATGATATCAATGCATTTTTTCTAACATAGGTTTCATTTAAAATCAAGTGAATCCAAAATCAAGATGTTGTAGCAAAGATATATCTGAAACAACTAATTAATCACACAAAAACACATCTAATTAGAAAAAGTAGCTGACATATATTAATTGTGAAAATTAATTCTTGGTCCATTTGGTCTTTTCGGAACGGGTCTTATTCGGCTCTATCAAACCAAAAAAGGCGGCTCTTTGGGTTAACGTAGTTACGCGCTCGTATAACTGGGTATATCATAGGAGTAGTGTCTACAAAATTAATTGGGTTGGTTGGCTTCAAGACCCCACCTTTGCTATTTCCGTTTTATAATTATCGACTAGCACCTTGCTAGTGTTTTAATAAAATGCCATTGTTCTAAAAAAAATCTTAGTTGCCATCTAAAATTAAGATAACTGTTTTACCCTGTTATTATTAATTATTTATTAAATAAAATGGTTATATTTGATTGGTAATGACGGTTATGACAAATGTTTGTGGTCCTCATTTGATTGTGTATTAAGAGTTCTAAAATATTGAAGTATGGTTAGCTTTGGTTTATCCCATATTGATAAAAAAAGATGGCATATTGAAACATGAATGTTATTATACAAGGAGAAGGATGTCAACAATAAAATTTGAGTATTCTAAATCTTGAATTATAGTGTTGGGATTGATTATCCCACATAGGATGATAAATGATAGATTGACAAATGGTGGTGTGCATATTAAGAAGGATGAAAGATTGAAAAACGGTGACGACTATATTAAAGGAAAAACTTTTGTATTTGAAAATTAGAAAGAGTTTGACGATAAAAAGTCGTAGTCTAATATTTCCTAAAAGAAAGTATCATCACCCTGCAACGCACAAGGCCCAACACCAGTTCTAAAGTAATGAAGACTAGTAATAAGTTTGAGGTTTTAAGTTATGTTTCAGTTAATTGTGACATGGACATTTGGGAGGAACAAAAAGAGAGAGTTAACTATTGGCTTGAGCTCAAGTGAATCTCCTAATCATATCAAATGTCGATGGTCTAATATCCACCTTCTGACAACACCATTCAGGGGCGGAGCCAAGATTTTTAAGTATGAGGGGAGCACCAATAGAAATCGTCTCCCCTGTCGCTGTTTTGCCGTCTTCTTTTTATCACCAAGCGCGATTGTGATCATTGTTATGAGCGATACTGTTATCATTTTGGTTAATTTACAAGAAATGTGATTAAATTATGGCTAGAAGAATGATTAGAAACTTTTTAGGCATCTTTGATATATGTTAAAGTTTCGGGTTTGTGTGAATAAGTCAAATATTTTAGTTTTGGGGGAAATGGTACCAAACGTCTGGGTTTGTGTGAATTAATCAAATGGCTTACATATTTAAATAAATTATTTATCTGTTGATTCACGAAGATATCAAATTACTAAGCAATCTCTACAACTAGTGATAACTTAATTTGACCTAAACCCAGTAAAAATGGTGTCGAATATGTTGACAATATCATTGTCATTTTGCTTATAGTTTGACTTTGGATACGTACGGCCTTACCAACAGCTGGGATGTACCTTCTTTTCTCACATTCAACAACCCTAACCCATGTACCACCATTATTAGGATTCACTCAATCTTATGGTGTCACAACAACTCGTAAAACCCATTATCTCGTCATCACCGTCCATGGTAAGTTATCTATGCACGACAACTCTTGCACCCACGAAAGCCTTTCAACCGACTCAGATTTCAAAAAACAACAGATCGAGATTTATACACAAGAGGTTGCCTAAATAGTTGCTTGAACGTATAGATTCCGAAGCCTCAAAACCATTGTTTGGCAGCCATTTTCCTCATGGCCTCCTCTCATTCGTCTATGTTTCTTTCGATTCTCATCATGTCATCTTAGTTCGCTAAAACAAGTTACCAACCCCTCCAATTGCCTTCTCCTTTATTATTATTTATCAACATGGATTGTTTCATTATTCCTAAATCAACTAAAAAAAATAGAATTCGAGGTGGTGTGTGTGATCTCTCTAGCTCCAACGTGCCTCCACCACTGACACCATTGAGTTATAACTTTAATAATACATCAATTATATTTGGATACTTGTATTTGGGCAAAAAAAAATTGATTACCTGCAACCGCAACCGACCTCACACGGAACCTACTTCTAACTCTAAGGACATCAATGTGAGGGGGCATTTTAAGGCTCACTCAGCGGCTGAGGCTAGCGGGGAGGCCTGGGATCGAACCCAGGACCTGTTACGTATTTAGGCAAAGTCACCCCACCCCTTTGCCAACTGAGCTACACGCCAGAGGCTTTGGATATTTGTATGTTTGGTTAGTTTCTTTAAGTAACAATATATTTTTATTGAATTTCGGTTTTCATAATTGTAGATTCAAATTCATATTCATCATAACAAACCATCGAACTTTTAAAAATAACTACCTCAACGACTAAAATGTTGTAAATTCTGCATTTAAGGAACGTCGATGAAAAGATAGAAGTTGATGGATAAATTTGTTGGTTTACAAGTCAAGGGACCATTACTGTCATTTATTGTTAAATTATTTGCTTGTTTTGGTACTCTCCCTTTTCCTGTCATTTTTATTTTCCCAAGGCCGCTTGTTCTATCGATCTTATTTCAGTACATTGAAACCCTAACCCCCAAATTCGACACACAAATCAATTTTAATCCGATCTCGAAGGATTATAATTCGTGCCCAAAAATGCAACATCAACATCAGAGGCTGAAGCAACAACAACAGCAAGCTTTGATGCAACAAGCTCTCCTTCAACAACAATCTCTCTATCATCCTGGCCTTTTAGCACCTCCACAGGTTTGCACGCACCATTTATTTTGATTATCTGATGTTTATCTAGGAATTCACGTGCTCGTGGGTTCGTATTTTTGTATGTTGATGTTTTCATTTGCGAGCTTAGGGATTTGATTTTGTTTGTTGATCATCGGATTATGATCGCCGTGGCTGTAATTCTTTGTTTGTGTGATCATTTTCCAGGGAATTAGGATTGTTGCGTGTTTATATGAGAAATGTTACATTTTGGATCCTCTGGCGTAATTGAATTTTGACGATCTTGTTGCCATGCTCCCTAACTATGCAGAGCTGCATTTTTGTCATTTGATATCTAATGCATTACTTATGAAATTGATTTTGGATTTTGTTACTTACTTAAAACTAGCATTATTAAATTTCTAATTCTCTGTCATAAATTTTACATGGTTACCAAAAATTGGTAAGAAATGTTGGATCCTAGAAATTTTCTAACTTCAAAAATCTGATATGATTTTCAAATTGTCAATCGATACATTTTAATTTCTGACAGCAGTGTTTTTCCCCTTTCTTTCTTCCGTTATTGTACCGTGCCTTTGTGAGTTGGGACTGATGGTTTCTTTAGCCCAGGATTTTTTTTTTCCAGTTGAACATGCCTGTCTAGAATTTTGACACATTGGATTAGGGGATTAGTTGATGTGCAATGGCATTTTGAGTCACTTTCATTTTTGACACCAGAGCTCGTAATATTTTTTTGTGATCTTTTACTAATCCTGTCATAGCTGAACTGTTTGTCTTGTAGGAGATTGAGTTGATGCCTTGTTCATGAGAGTCTCATTTGCTTCATAGTGTGTGTCAGTCATTTTTAGCTTTATTGAATGTGGGGTTTTCTTTCTTATATGATCATATTGCTTTTCGTTGTTGGGGGACTGGTGTTACCATTGCTAATATCTATTAGGCGCACCCTGTGCTACTAGCCCTAGAGTTATTGTTTGGATATGGGAGATATGGGGCTGGGAAGTTGGCAGTTCGGTTTTGGAGTTCAATTTTCTTTTTACATATAAAGCATAGGATTGGCTAATATGTTCGTTCTGTTTGTTGGTCACAATAAAATAAAAAAATCTAGCATGAATTTCTTTCCTCTTTCTCTTTCTCTCCCTCTCAAACTTCTTGTTTGATCATTAGAAGTTTACGGCTGAAGTATTTAGTTTGTGGTTGACTTTTAAGCATCTGGATAGGTTCCTGCTGTTGAAGAATTACCTTGTAGGGAGTTCTCTAATCAGCATTGCTGTAGTCACTTCGTCATGGAATTTGATCGTTTCATCACTCCCTTGCATATGGTTTCAAAATAGATGTTTAGACGAGGGAATGTCCGAATAGTTTTATTGCAGGTTTGTCTTGGTGGATACTTGTATTATCAGTTAGCCGAATGGGTGCACATATATTTAAAATCCTGTTCTTTTAGATATATAAATGAAATGTTTGCAAGGAACTGAAGTAGTTATTGTGTCATATTATGAGTTCAGAGATGCAGATGTACTTTGGATAGTCCTTGAAAATAGGTAATTAAAGTCATTGCTAAAGATAACCGCAAAATCTTTTATCTCAAGATAGTTATGGTCTTCCTAGGCAGTGCTGTGAAGTTGAGGAAGTCATCCTGATTTTCTTGCATGAGTTTTCTTGAACGTTTACCTTTCTAGCTTATATAGGAGAATTGTGTGGGCATTTGTCTGTTTTGTGAGTGATTTTTTTTGGTGGCTGGTGTGTAGTTTAGTAGTGGACACACTTTGTCCTTTTACCCATTCTTCTTTGGGTCTGATTTACTCTAGTTAGTGGGATTCGTTATCCTTTTTTACTCTTAGCTTGCTATTTTTTGGTCTTTTTCCTTTTTTCACTTTTTCATTTTGCAGATTGAGCCTATCCCAAGTGGAAATCTGCCTCCTGGGTTTGATCCAAATACATGCCGCAGTGTGTGAGTGGTTTACAGATGATTTTACTAGTTCCTTTTTTTCTTTTTCATTTGCATGTTTAAGCATGTCAAAAGCCTTGATTGCTGCCTTTAACCAACCGTGTGTTGTTTTAAATTGGTATCCTGAATCCCTTTATTATACAGATATTCAAGTTTATAGTTGTGGTAGACGAAGTGTTAAATATAGGATGTTTATTTGTTTTATGTGTATACTGGGGAAGATATACAGCTAAAAATACTTTTCTTTGTTTTCTTTTTTTAAAACTTCTAGTTTCTTTATTTTCGAGAAATTGCAGGTATGTGGGGAACATTCATATGCAAGTTACTGAACCACTTCTTCAAGAGGTATTTGCAAGTACTGGTCCTGTTGAAGGCTGCAAACTCATCAGAAAAGAGAAGGTAGCTATGTCTTTATTAACTAGCCTGAAAACTTTTTATAAAATTTTCAGATGAGTTACTTCAAAATTGGTACCGAGGATATATGTTGAATTATGTTGCATTTTCCCTTCCACATATTTATCCTGTGTATGGGTATTTGTTTTTCTCCTTCTCTGCAGTCATCCTATGGGTTCATACACTACTTCGATCGTAGATCAGCTGCACTTGCTATATTATCTCTAAACGGGAGGCATTTGTAAGTGTTTTTTTATAAGAGTTATGTGCTGCTTTATTATCTTACTTCACCACTTCTTATTAATGTTATTTTCAGATTTGGACAACCTATTAAAGTTAATTGGGCATATGCCAGTGGGCAGAGGGAAGACACCTCAGGTAGGTCTGCATTTATGCACTTCCTTGAGTAATTATCACTAGGTGTTACTATCATTTACGATAATTCAAAGTCATATGACATTTCTACCTTGGTTTCCAGGTCACTACAACATATTTGTTGGTGATCTTAGCCCTGAGGTTACTGATGCTATGTTATATGCATGCTTCTCCGTTTATGCGAGTTGTTCGTGAGTACCTCTCTTTCCTCTTCTTCTCACTTTCTATCTTCCCATATCTCACACACACAGTCATATACTCCTTTTCATGCATGTGGCTCTATTATAGGGATGCAAGGGTTATGTGGGATCAGAAAACTGGTCGTTCACGAGGTTTTGGGTTTGTTTCCTTCCGGAACCAACAGGTTTATTTTTAGTAACTGAAACTTTCCTGAGTGTCGGATTTTGCTTTTGTAGAAAATGGTGCCACATATCTGTCATTCCTTTTCTTAACACAGGCAGAGAGACATATACAAAGTCAGTTTTATGACCCTATCAGCCCTTATGTGCAACTCTCTCTCTCTCTCTCTACCTCTTTACCAGGAAAAGATCAAGAGGCTTAAAATTTATGTCACTATTCTCTTTCTGCATAGTATTATTGCAAGTTCTCAACTAAAATCTGACCTTTTTTAATTCCTGTTCAGGATGCTCAAAGTGCTATAAATGACTTAACTGGTAAGAGTTTTGTTAAAAGTTTCTGTTTCGTATTTGTTTCTTTTCCACATGTTCAGAAATTATAAAATAGGAATTTTTGAATTTAGTTATATTTCTATGTCGTATTTGCAAGTTTTAATTTTACTTGCCTATACTACATTTTACATTCATCTTTATTTGTTCTTGTTTTCATCAGGGAAGTGGCTTGGCAGTAGGCAGATACGTTGCAATTGGGCTACCAAAGGTGCTGGTACTAGTGATGAAAAGCAGGCCTCAGATTCTAAAAGTGTGGTGGAGCTAACAAATGGGTCTTCAGGTATGTAGTACTAGTAGCGTAATAAATAAAAACTATAAAATCTGTCATTTTAAGTATTATTTAATATTTGGTTGTTCTAATATGATTTATTTTGCAGAGGATGGTAAGGAGCCGGCTAATGGTGATGCTCCTGAGAATAACCCACAGTATACCACTGTTTATGTTGGCAACCTTGCACCAGAAGTAAGAATCATAAACCCTTGACTATGTAGCTATGGATATCATGGTTAGAATAAAATATAATTCCTTTTAATGCTCTAATTAGCCCTCTGATATGTTTTAGCAGGTTTTTCTTATTTATTCCTTACGTTTTTGTCATCAATCTTGGAGATGTGTCAACTAAATGAAGCACTTATAGCTGGCTACTTAGTTTTGATGGAACCTCTAAATTGAAATTTTGCCGTCTTTTTCCATCTAATTTCTATCTAGAACCATGAACTTTCACAACATTTTCATTCAGAGAGCAGCAGCCCTCATATCTTATAGAACGACTTAATTTTGTAGTGGGGCCTACCTTAGAGACGTTTAGCCTGACTACTTGTACTAATGCGGCAGGATTTAATTTTTATTGTAAATTGAGGATGGAAAATTAATGCAATTCTTCATTAAAGAAGAAAATCTAAAAGTTATGTTTGAAAATTAATGGCTAAATATGCTAAATTTATTTTGATTTTTTATTGGATACACGAGCCCTTGGAGAGGACATCCACTGTAATTTCTTTTCCAATCACACATGCTAATCTCTCAAACCATCCACAATTACAACCATGCTCTCTAAAGATTTAACTCACATTTTTCCACTCTAATGCATTAGTGATTTGTATTTGGTGGTTCATAGATGTTGCATTCTTGAAATTTAAGAGTTTTACCTAAATGCTATATGATACATTATATAGATTGTGGGTTATTCTGGTATCTTGACTTATTTGTGATTTAGGAGGTTTCATTCATCATTGCTATCCTTGTGTATTTTCTAGGCATGTAGTTTTGGTATTTTACTTGATGGAAAGATGTATATGTGGATGTGATTGCTCTTCTTTTAATTTAGCTAATTACTGATAGATATGAATTAAAATTTTGTATTTTATTTGCAGGTTACTCAGCTTGAGCTCCATCGCCACTTTCATTCCCTCGGTGCTGGTATAATTGAGGAGGTCCGTGTGCAGCCTGATAAAGGGTTCGGTTTCGTTAGATACAATAACCATGCGGAGGCTGCTTTAGCTATTCAAATGGGAAACACACAATCTATTCTTTATGGCAAACAAATTAAGGTATACAAGATTAGGGGTGGGTTCAAATGAGAACTCAAATTTGGTTGTGAACGTGAGGACAAATGAAAGCTCAGACACGTGTCATATTCGGACTGAATATAGTACTTTTTTTAAAGAAAGAGACTGAATATAGTATTTATTCGGTATTTATTCAGTCTGAATAATGCTTATCCAGACTGAATATATACTATATTCAGTCTGGATATTTCATTGATTATTCGGTCTGAATAATCTAATAATCTACATTCAGACACGTGTTGCGCTCTCATTTGTTCTCATGTTCACAACCAAATTTGAGTTCACATTTGAACTTTCCTCTACAAGATTAAGTATTTAAGTAATTTTATATAATTTGTGCATATGGAGCTGACTTATTGCTTGCAAATAATCTATAGTGCTCTTGGGGCAGCAAGCCAACTCCTCCTGGAACGAGCTCAAACCCACTTCCCCCACCTGTACCTGCACCAATGCTATCAGCCGGTGACTTATTGGCATACGAACGTCAACTAGCATTAAGCAAAATGGGAGGGATACATGGACTGATTCAGCATCCTCCTCCTCAAGGACAGCATCCTCTTAAACAAGCAACTATGGGTATAGGGATGGGTATGGGCATGGGCATGGGTATGGGTATGGGCATGGGTATGGGTATGGGTGGTGGGGCGGGAGTAAGCCAGGCCATTTACGATGGTGGTTTTCAGAATGTTGCAGCTGCTCAACAACTCATGTACTATCAGTAAGTGATTTGTTTCACCTGTGTTGTTTTTGTTTTTGAGTTTTCTAGGAAGGTTTCTGATGTTCTTTCTTTTCCTTTTTTTTAACTTCTATATGGTTGCCATGAGAGTATGGACATATGATGATGTATGTTTAATGTTAGTTGTTTGTATTGATAATGAATGATTTGAGTTATTTGTTTTGTCCCAAATTGATTCAAGATGGTATCTTCTTGAATGCATTTTGCCTTCAGTTCGTACTCCTTTTTCACAGCCATGATAAAAGAAAGATATATATATGTATGTATATATATATATAGGGGCGGGTTCAAATGGTAACTCAAATTTGGTTGTCAACGTGAGGACGTGTCGTCCCATTCAAAAAATATTATAGTATATATTCAGAGTCTGAATATACAAAGGAATATTCAGTCTGAATATTAATATTCCTTTGTAATATTCCTTTGTATATTCAGACTGAATATATATTAGACTGAATATTCCTTATTTTGACACGTGTCACGCTCTCATTTGTTCTCATGTTCACAACCAAATTTGAGTTCGCATTTGAACTTTCCCCTCTATATATATATATATATATATAAAAAAAAAGAGGCTGCTATCTTCTGTTTGAAATTGATACCTTCTTTTTGAAATGGTGCTTGCCGAAAGGTCATTTCCACAGTTGGGCCGGGCCTTTGGGTCCTGGGGTTCGAGTATGCAAGTAATTATCGACCATTATAAAGAAAACCCGATTGGCAATTTTGGCAAATGGAAAAAGAAAGAAGCAATGTAAAATTTGATCTAAATTGTAATCTTTTGATAACTTCTTTGAAAAAAAAAAGAACTTTCTAGAAAGAAGTCTTTCTACAAGCCTATGTAACTCTAATGATTCTTGTTCTACATAAAAAAACAAAGAAATTAAGATATTTGAAAATACTCTTCTTGCCTAGAAATTACCCAAGATTTCACCATCTATCACACATTTAAATTGATAGTTTCTCATTGAATTCTGATTATGTTACTAAAACAGTCGATTCCCTTATCGGGTAAGTGTTGTCCCGGATAAGTGTTGTCCTTGATAAGAGTGTTTACCAAATGTTTTGATAAGTGTTTACCAACAATTAAATGACCATTATAACTCCGTTATTAAATTATAGGTCAAACATCTTAACTTTTAATAAATAAATAATTTTGTTTAAATCAATTTATTTATCAAAAATATATATTTATTTTATTAATACATGATGATGATAGTTTGTTGTCTGAAAGCTTAATGACAAGAGATGTCAATCAATCAACTTTCCATAAATGATTCCCACCTTGTGTGTTTGTCCAATCCACTTTACATGTAAAATGAATTTTATTGTCTCTCTTACAAACCCTCTCATATCATAAACATTTTGAATCTCACAATTCAAACTCAAGAATACAACAATGCGCACAAGAGAAGAGGTGGCCCTTATACTAATACAGGGTGCGTTAGAGCATCTTTAAAATAGAGAAAATAAAGATTTTGAGTAATTTTTTGCTCCAGCAGCATTTTTAAAATGAAGAAAGTATGAAAAAGATTACAAAAATCTTCAAGTTTGGAGAAATCTTCAAAAATGATTACCATGAGAATAGAACTTTTATTAGAAGTTTTGCACCATAAAGAACTAGTCGGTTCAGGTTTCTCTACCTAATTCATGGATATGTGTAGGTCATCTGTAAATGTTAATGAGAAGTTTTGCACGATAAAGAAGTCGAAAAAACCCGTTTCATATTGGAATTTGTCAGGACCACACATAGGATGAACTGAAAGAGCGTGCATCGTACAGGTCGTCGAAACCCACTTAAATCAAATCGAAACTTGGAATGAGGAGCACGCCATGGGAAGTAAGGTTCTGGTAATACCCCATGATTTGAGTGGGTTTCGATAAAATGCACGACATGCGTTCTTTCAACTTGGCCAATGCGTGGCTCAAGCAATTTTTGGCACGAGAACGGTTTTTTAGGTTTTTTCTTATCATCTCATCAATAGTGTAGATGGAGAACATAAATTTTCATGGCAATCTGGAACGGTCGACTCGGACGAGAATATCCCAAGGGTTCCCTCTTGCCCTCTTGGTGTATCAGCCAAAAATGTGTGTTAACGCTTAAATGTGCATAACTTTTGCTACAGGACTCCGTTTTAAACCCATCACCAGTCAAATTGATTCATAAAACTAGGATGACGCGATGGGCAGGGATGTTTGTGGTAATACCACATGATTTGAGTGGGTTTTGACGAACTGCATGATGTGGTAATACCACATGTTTTCTGGTGGAAAACATCTTATTAATATTATAGGTGGACCATGAAAATTTTAATGGAAATACATTACGGTCGGTATGTACGAGAAAACCCCAAGAGTACTAATCTCCTAGACGACCGAAAATAGCATGAAGTCATCACATATGAACCTTTATGATCATAAAGCCAATTCATGTATCTAAACCAGAGAAAATGAAATTTCCACTACAACCGATAAGTCTTAACTATTGCACCACTACATCCCTCGTTGAATCCATTATATTGGTTGGTTTTAATACATTGTTATCATTTTAATTTCTTTTCAAATTTTATTCTTAATTTTTTTAAAAAATTCAAATATGTGTTGGAAATGGCCCTATCCTTTGTATGGAATTTGGTTATGGACAATATACGCCAAATAAAAGAGAGTGTGAATCAATTAAAAAACCCATGTCGGTGAAGTGTGTGGCCCAACTCGATCATTTTGTTTTCCTCTTTTATACTTTTAATGGATCCTCATTATTACCATTTATCAATACCAAGGGACCCATTTCAAACTATAATAAAATTGACCTTTTCTTATAATTTCCTATAAATAAATAATAATTTTGTTGATATGAATGTATTAATAATTAAATCTCGGTTTTGTAAATATAAAAAACATAAGGACCTTTTTTTTTAAAATGTAAATATACAAACCAGCTTATGTATACTAACTAATCATCTGAACAATACTAAATGGTTTAGAGTTATTACAAGTAAACATCCATGACTACAAGGGCTTGCATCTGGATTTGAAACCAGGAAATATGAGATTTCCATTGTATCCTTTTAAACCTTAACTAGTGTGTCCCAACCCAAGTGGTTATGCAAAGGGTCATTGGTCTAACAACATCTGGTATTCCAACATTCTTGTAGAAGAAGGGTTCAAGCTTAATAATGATGATAAATATGTGTACAGTTTATTGTATAAAAATATTATAAACTTTAAACAATATGTATTGTTTAACTTTATAATTTATTAGAGTAAGTTGCAAAAATGGTTCATGTGGTTGTGAAAAATAACACTTTTTCGAAATTACAAGATGAGCATGGTTTGAAATAGTGTTCAGATTTGGTCTCTCTCTCTCTAACGACCATTAAAAATTCCCGTTAAATGAGGGGAATTTTATCCATTTTTTTTGTCTTTTAACTGATCAAAAACAACAACCAAGAAAATCGATTTTGATTGAATAAAAGATGAAAAAAATCGATAAAAGAACGAAAAATGCCCCCTTCCTTAACAACATTATTTAACGTTTGTTAGATAAAAAGACCAGATTTAAACGTTTTACAAACCATTGTAATCATGTTATAATTTTGAAAATGTAATAATAAATGTGTTATTTTCAACAAACTAGGTGGACCAAATTTGTAGTTTACTCTAGTTTATTATGATAAATGGACAAAATTTTAAAATCGAGCAACGGAAATATTTTGTACACTATTGCGGTATTGCTTCAAATATCACTTTTAATTTTAATTTGTTTAAAAAAGCACGGTATTTTTTTTAAATAAATTTTTAAACATGTTTTTTTTTCTATTGCTTGAATAATTAATTAAATTTCATTATGATTCGTAGTTTTTTTTTCTTTTGCTTTTCTATAATTTAACAAATAATCATATATCTGTCTTTTTATTATATCATTATTAACTCAAATGTCATTTTACAAAAAAACAAATTAAAACAAAAAAGTTCAAAATCATGCTATTACATATATAAGAAAAAGAAATATATGTATTTTAGTATATTGAAACGACAAACATAAAAGGTGGATATATTTTTTAGTGTGTGGGACCCACATTATATGTGATCCATAAGGTGTTGCTTTAAATTTACAAAGTTCTCATTTGAACCTTCCTCTCTCTCTGTATATATATATATATATATATATATATATATATATATATAAATTTGAGTTTCTATGCTTAATGTGTTCTCATACATCATAAATACCTTCAATATTTTGATATAGTTTGAAAATATTCAAATACTTCATAAATAATTTGTTATAAATACGAAATATGTTTATGAAGGCCCTTGTCAACTTTTGTATTTATGTTCCTCATAACTAGTGTTCACGTGAATAAGTCACCATTATTATTGAAATTTAAAGTCAATCGAACTATTATCAAACTTATCGGGTTCAAATCGAGCCCGACCGTATACACTTTTTTAAATTTAAAAAACACTTTTTTCACCAGGTGAACATAAAAAAACCATATGTAGTCTTTTTACAGGATGAATGCAAACATATGTGAAACAATATTTTAAATAATAGATTTTGATGAAAAAAATCATGTAATATTTTATATCGGTTCTCACGTATTTGTAACATATTTGTGATTATCATTTAATTATCGTTCTATATTGCTACTGCCTACATTGAAGGTGACTTTTAATGATTTTCTTTGTAGATGGAATTACTACTGCCTAATGCAACGGAAAAGCTATCGAGACTCAATGGATGAACAAAATTACAAAAAATTCAGATGAATCTCGTTAGTATTTAACAACAAATATAACAAAAAAAATTAAACGTTAAATATATTTTTCAGAAAATATAAAATTGAGCATATTTTATATCTATATTAAAAATGAGGTCTAGAGACTTCCATTAAGAAGCATGTTATTGACAGCCAGGATTCCACCCCCACATTTTCGTATCCACATCATCATATTCCTTTCTATCTTCAAAATTCTATTTCCCATTGTTACAAAATATAATATACATTATATATATATATATATATCACATATTATAAGTTATAAAAACAATATAACCAATTACTAGTTAATAAGATATTAAAAAAAATTGTGCACCATATCCATATGGCTATGCAAAAAATCGGGTTTACAGGTATATATATATATATAAAATAAATTCAATAATTCGTTTAAATTTATAAACTAATCTTCATTTGTTGTTTACATATGAAATAAAATGTATAAAAATATAATGTTTATATATTAGTGTTTTATGTGTGAAATATTTAGAATTGTTTTTTCCTACATAAAAACAATATTAAACGTTTCATATATAAAATAACAGTTTATAAATATTGCATATTCACACGTGTTATTTTATAAATGAAACAACACATGAAAATGGTTTTATAAGTTTGTACGTTGGAATTGTAAATGTTTATATGTGCGTGTTTGTACTTAGATATAGAGGAAAATCATATAAAATGGAAAAAACTTGGAATATACTAATAAGTAATAACATTCATTTGTCCGATATACAAATACGCATAAAAGTAATTGAAAATGTTTTATGGTTTCTATACCAAACAAATGTGTTTTATATGGATATGTGCATACCTGACAAATGAATAGTTATTAGAATGTTAGAGCATCTCCAACAGCATCTTCAAAATTGAGAAAATAGATATTTTAAGCATTTTTTTTGCTCCAACAGCATCTTCAAAACTCTCTCAAAAATGGAAAAAACATGAAAAAGACTACAAAAATCTTCAAATTTGGAGATTTTTCTAATCACTTTCATATTTTCTCCATTTTTGAGAAAGTTTTAGAGATGCTGTTGGTGCAAAAAAAAAGTATTCAAAATCTCCAAAATCTCTATTTTCTCCATTTTGGAGATGCTGTTGGACATGCTCTTACACGTTACGTTAAACTACCTTTTTCATACATTCATATACCTTCTTTCATCTTCAATGAACTACCTTTAAATATTACCTATTTTTATCATCATAACTGAATATTTAACAATCTCATTTATGTGAAAATGGTTAAATATATGTAAAAAGTTGGTAAAATTGAAGAAAATTTTGAAGATAGAGATGGATGAATATAGTTAAAGGTAGTTGAATAAAATTAAGTTAGATTAAAAGGTCAACTCATCTAAAGACTCAAAAAAGTTCTCACCATTTTCACTGAAACCGTTATTCTCACATATTTCCTCGTGTGTATATATATGGACGAAGGATCGTGTGAGAAAAAGAGTTACAATGAAAATCTTAAGAAATGATCTGAACCCTTGATCACTTTTAATCACACGTCCACTCATTAATTGCACTTCTTACGTACGAGAATTGATCTGGTGCATCTCGATGCATCTCATTAGCGCGATCTAAGGGTTCAGACCCCTTCTTACGCTTCTCGTCATAAATTTTATTCTCGTTGGAACCCAACTATATATTAATATATATAGAAAAGTTCAAATGAGAACTCAAATTTGGTTGTGAACGTGAGGACAAATGAGAGCGCGATATTCAGACTGAATATTTATTTGATTATTCAGTCTGAATATAAAACATGTCGCGCTTTTATTTGTCCTCACGTTCACAACCAAATTTAAGTTCTCATTTAAACTCGTCCCTATTGGTATATATATATATATATATATGTGTTATGTGTATGTGGGGCATACATGTATATATTATGTCTGTGTGGGACACATATATATATGGATGGTTATTATATATTATTTGAAATTTTGATTATATAAAGGGGGAGTTAGCGTCAATTGTAAAGTGCCACTTCCGACTCTTATCTGTTCTACAATTCACTCTCCATAATTATTAATTAATTAATTAATTAATTTGGAGAAAAAGAAAATGCCTGGAATTGCATTTGGTCGTTTCGATGACTCCTTCAGCTTCGGCTCCATCAAAGCCTACATTGCTGAGTTCATCTCCACCCTCCTCTTTGTCTTCGCCGGCGTCGGCTCCGCCATAGCTTACGGTATATATATATATATATATAATTATATACACTAATTAATTAAATAATTCCCATGCAAATTTCACATAGTTGGTAACTTTTGTTTTAATTTGTCCATGCAGCCAAGTTAACGACGGACGCTGCCCTTGATCCGGCGGGTCTGGTGGCTGTGGCTGTTTGCCATGGCTTAGCACTGTTCGTGGCCGTCTCTATCGCCGCCAACATCTCCGGTGGCCACGTCAATCCAGCTGTCACCTTCGGATTGGCTGTTGGTGGTCAGATCACCATCCTAACTGGCATCTTTTACTGGATTGCCCAACTCCTTGGCTCCATTGTTGCTTGCTACCTTCTCAGCTTCGTCACCGGAGGACTGGTACGTAATTAAACACCATATATATACACAAACATATATACATATATACACACATACATACGAAAGATCGTGTGAAAATAAAAGTTAATAGGAAAACTTTAAAAGGGTTCGGGACCTTAAGTATCACTTTTAATATTGTGCTTCTCACCGGAATTGATGAGGTCGTGTTAATATATAATTAGGATTGATCCAAGGGTTCAGATCTCATCTTATCCGTCTCAGTTTAATTAACCTTTGATATATGAATTATATATACAATATACCAACCGTACATATATATATATATATATATATATATATCTTAGGGGATCTGATTGGTTGTTTTACCATCAGGTCCTCTATAGATATAGATTAATCTGTTTGTATAGATCCGGAAAGTTTTTGTTTTAGGGAGTTTATTCCGTAGATAAAAAAGCATGTTTTTAATCGGGAAGCAAATGATTGATAAGATGACTAAAATAAACCTTTTTCTTTTACCGAATAAACTACTTTCTATATCATTAAACCACTACCAAACAGTATGTATAGCTGACTGAATAAGCGCTATAAGTCTTATTAAGCTCATTAAGTTGCTAACAAACAAACCCTAACTTTTTTTTTTCTCTCAGGCGGTGCCTATTCATGGAGTTGCCGCTGGAGTCGGAGCGATCCAAGGAGTTGTGATGGAGATCATAATCACATTTGCGTTGGTGTACACAGTTTACGCCACCGCATGTGACCCCAAGAAGGGGGCTTTGGGCACCATTGCCCCCATGGCCATTGGGTTCATTGTGGGAGCCAATATTCTGGCTGCCGGCCCCTTCTCAGGTGGATCAATGAACCCAGCTCGATCTTTTGGACCAGCAGTAGCCAGTGGTGACTTCTCCGGCCACTGGATCTACTGGGTCGGACCTCTCATCGGCGGTGGGTTAGCCGGAGTCATTTACCCCAATGTGTTTATGAGCCATGAACATGCCCCCCTTTCCGGCGACTATTAACTTGTTGCCGTGATTCCGACCGGCCTGTGAGTGTAATAAAAGGAGGAGAAGCAATTTATTTGTTTTTCTTTCTTTTTTATGTTATTTTATTTATGAAAAATTAATGGAATTTGTTTTTTTTTGGTTTGTATGTTTTATGTGCGAATTTGAAAGGTAAATTACGTTTTTCAACACTATGATTTGTTAGTACATTTGACTTTCGTTTTTATGGTTTTGAAATTGTCATTTTTGATTTGTAGTTCATTATTAGTTTTGTGCTAACTCCTATCTTTAGGTATAAGAAATAAAAATAACAATGAATTTTAACAACAAAAAATAAAAACAACTAATTTTTTTGTTGAAAAGGTGCATCTTTAAGGTGTATCATTCAATGTGTTTTTAGCGAATTCTACCGTTTCAAAGGATTTATTAGGTTTTTTTTGTTGATTTAGAGGAATTTCAAGTTTTTTGTTTGGCTTCGAGTGACTTTTTCAGAGGCGTTGTTGATTTTAAAAGACTTTTTTGATTGATTTCAGAAGACTTTTTTTGGTTTCTTTAATTGATATTCCTTGTATTTTCTAATATCTTGAAGTAACCCTCAAAGTTTATTGAATGCACCTTTTATACTGAAAAAATATACTTATGAACATAAGTCAATCGAGTGTATAGGATCCCACTTGGGGCTTCATAGGTCCGTCCATAAAAACAACAGTAAATTATAAGTTATAAGAATGAAAATTAAAATTTAAACGGTATAAGGACGAAAATATACTTTTCAATAAACCACAGGGACTAAAAACGTAAGTTACTCTAATTTGAAAGATGATTGGAGTTGGTAGGAGTGCATTATGGATGAATAGTGGTGGGGCCAGGGCTTTACTGGGGGCCTCTTTGTTTGGCTCTTTTTACTGTGGATAAATAATTGATGGGCCCACATGTACTAACTAATGCACGTGATTGACATATGACCACTCAAACTTATTACCATTTTTTCCCAATTAACTTTTAAAATAAAATTACAAAAAAAAACAAACTTGATAGTAAAACAAAAGATGGTTCAGATTGACTATTAAATATGTATCAAATGTTAAAAGGTTGGGAATATTGTATGAAAAATGTAGAACAATACTCTTTACTAAAAATAAAATATTTAACTTGATATATATATATATATATATATAAAGATGGATTCAAATTAAAAGTTAAAACCGGTTACAAAGGTTGTGAATCTGAAGATAAAGAAGAGCGTGGACACCGTCACGAGTTGTTCATCTGAATAATGTAGCATTCGTGATGAATGTTTATTATTTATCATGAATAATGAATCAATTTAATATGAATTATGATCGTGCATTATTCGTCATAAATAGTTCATGAATATTTATTTTTATTATTCATACTAAATATGGAAGTCAAGGAAACATGTTACAGTCTCCTTTGTCCTTCAATTTAAACCAAATCAGTTTACAATTGCACTTTTATATGTATTCTATAATGTTTGATGAAATTGTAGAAAGTTTGATTCTCCCTTTCCCTTTTGAGATTGGTTTAAAATTTACTTTAAGATAAAGAATAATAAAAATGATTAGACTTAAATACCATTTAAATAAATCATGTGCAATAGATATGACAAGATTTATAAACAGTGTAAGTGACCAAGTTCTAACAAAATAAAAAAATCGATTATTTTAGACTTTATTTAAAAATGTTAAAAAGCCAGTTTGGTATTCAGATAGAACTGGATAGTAATTAAAGTCAGAAAAATATTGCATTTTTATCCCACTCAATCACGTCCTATAATATTGCAAAAACACAAGACAATCTTTTGGACACTTCATGTGATGAATCATTTAGATATATATTCTTAAATGAGATTTTAATCATATTCATGACCTCCTCACCTATTAAAGAAAAATGGCTTCATATACATCTAAAGATTATGAATTTAATTAAAATCTCATTTAAAATTATATATAAATACAATAATTGTAGTAGACCTTTCCTCAACCAAAAAAATTAAATACCTTTTAATAATAAAATTGACAGCTTATAATAACAATCAATCTTACAAATATCTTTATGATGATTGATGGTAGTCATCCTTTCCAACTTTTTTGGTCATAAAAATAAGACAACTTTACCTTTCTAAACAAGCTGAAAAAACTAAGGGTCTATAACTGGCAACCCCCGAGCCGCCCCGCCCACCCCGCCCCCAAGATTTGCAACTATGAGATCTTTAAACTACATTTGCAAGAGATTTGACAAAATCTTGTGTAACATTTAATTATACATTAAAATCTACCTTTATATACAAACTGCCCCCAAACAAAACAACCATGAACAGGGGCATGTTCTGTGATGATCATGGCATTGTGACTGTAAAATTTTTATCTTCTTCATTTTCTTTAATGGATTCTTTAGTTACAGCTGGATCTTCTATGGCCCATGATTCAATTTCCATCTTCTTTGTTCTTTCCAATTGTTTCACAAGGTTCAGCCGTTGAGATGAATACGGAGAAGGAATCTGTTCGATGTATGGGACCCACAAAATCATCAGGAAAGCGTGTAAGCAATTAGGTAGCATAAACCAAAGAAAATGATCAAGTAAATCTCACACAAGGGTAGGGTTTGGGGGTAGAATGTACCAAAGACGGACCACACAACACACTACCACCCCACACCATACCATGAACCTTCATCATTTATATATATATATATATATATATATATATATATATATATATAATCACACACCACTACCACACCACACACTACCACATAATCACACACCACACTACTACACACCATGCCATGATCATCATTTATATAGATATATATATATATAGGCTTAGGATCGTGTGAGAAGGAGAGTTAAGATGAGAAGCGTAAGAAGAGATCTGAACCTTTGATCACTTTTAATCTCATACCCACCCATGAATTGCGCTTTAAAAGGGAATTGATCCAGTGCATCTCGGTGCACCTCATCTCGATGCATCTCATCCTAATGTGTATCCAAGGGTGGAAATCCCTTCTTACGCTTCTCACTTTAACTCTCCCTCTCACCACACATATATATATAATCACACACTACCACACACCACACTACCACCCCCCATACACTACACACACACACACACACACATATATATATATATAATCACACACTACCACACACCACACTACCACCCCCCATATGCTACCACTCCACAAACTACCACACCACACACTACACTACCACACCACATACTACCACTCCACAAACTACCACACACTATAAGAAACAAATACAGGGATATTTTTCACAAATTTGGTCTCTATTGGTTTGTCGAAAATAACACTTTTTGTCCTTGTAGTTTCAAAATTACAAGATGGCCATCGTGGTTTGCAAAAATGTCCGGATTTGTTCCCAATTCCATTAAATGAGGGACATTTTCGTTCTTTTATCGGCTTTTTTGTTCTTTACCCGGCCAAAATCTATTTTATGATTTGTTCCCTGTGGTTTTTGATTGGCTAAAAGATAAAAGAAATCGATAAAAAGAATAAAATATCCCTCAATTAACGCAAACTTTTAACGTCCGTTAGAGAGATGGACCAAACCCAGACGTTTTTTGCAAACCATGATGACCATCTTGTAATTTTGAAACTGCAGGGACCAAAAGTGTTATTTTTAACTAACCACAGAGACCAAATTTGTAGTTTAATCTAGGTTAAATAACTAAAGAAAACACAAAGTCACAAAGCGCAACACTGACAACTACTAGTTTAGAAAGAAAAGCTAATACTAGTGTCCAGCAAACCGGTCACGCAAATAGATACAATAGTAAAAACAAGAAAACAAAAGAGGAACAAAAAATTGTACCAATGATGGGATATACTTCTTGATTGCTGCAAGCATTGCTGCATGGCCTACAGCTGATACCTGCTCACAGACACACAATTTCATAAACTCGATACTCCCTCCGTCCCAAAACAAATGTCCACAATGAAAATGACACACAGTTTTAGGACTGTGTAAATTATTACACTTCTTAAATAACCAATTGACACATTTACCCTTGATAATTGAGAGAAACTTTCTCTATCTCATAACTAAGGGTAGAATGGGAAATTGAATAGTTGTTTCTTGGTTGGGAAAGAGAATCTCAATCTAGAATTTGATCAATAGGTTGTATTTAGAAACTTACAGGAATTAACATAAGGATTGTAATTGGAATAAGAGTAGCGATATCATTGAGTGTTCGTTTGATCTTCCCTCTTTCTCTACTTGTAATCTTGTTGCCACTCAATTGTTTCACAAAAAGTCCAAAAGCATCCGTTACATCTATGAAGAGTAACCGAGTGCCCATCCATATGTTCTACATTATAGTTCGCGTCAAATATAGCCATTAATTATCAACAAAAACTAACCAAAATAATAGAGTTTTACCAAAGGGTCAATGGTATCCGAGTTACCGTAGACCCTGACCTCTTTAGAGGTCAAGAGTTCAAGCCTCACCTTCGGGTGAGAACTGTGTGTGTGAGTTTTGATATATATATATATATATATAGAGAGAGAGAGAGAGAGAAAGAGTCAGGTTCGGGGAAAAACTGCAAAAAGAATGAAAAGTTGAGGAACACCATGGTAACCATTTATCTTGATGGCATGCACGTGTACAAGTAATTGAAATTGTTTCTTGGTTTTTATGCACGTGTGTGCATAACATGCACACGTGCATAAAAACCAAGAAACAACTTCAAGTATTTGTACACATGTGCATACCGTCAAGATGAGGTTTCCAGGGTGTTCCTTGGTTTTTCATTTTTTTTGGGTTTTCCCCTGAACCTCCCTCTCTCTCTCTCTATATATATATATATACATATATAAGGGCTTCTCGCCTTCTTGCAAAATGTTTAACTCTCGCCCCCCTCTATATATATATAACTATACGTAAAAGAGAGTTTCGGGAGGCTTACATTACTAGCAGTGACCAACTTCATGGTGGATGCTCTCACTAAGCGCTCATACAATGGCTTTGTTTCAACTCCACCTTCCCTCTCTGAGGACTGAAAATATAGAGTTGCAGGCATGGTTGAAAAAACCAGATTAAAAGTATAAGAAATGGGTGCAACAACAACAACAACAAAATATTACTGATCTGCCCCTGAAAATAGGGTTCAAATTTTTGAAGAATGACCTCTATTGTACCACTATTCCTTGGTTTTGTGAGGTTGGTAAGGAAAATTTGTGGTCATGATCTTTCTTACAAATTTTCTAAAGAACTATGTTTCATTGACCCAAACCCTTGACCTTTATTCGCAAAGAAGTAAGGTGCTCTTAACCACAAGGGTTGTGGCGTACTGGTTGAGGCCCTGGGGGATGTGGTGGAATATCCCATCTGTCCAGGGTTCGAATCCAGGCGCACACAACAATTGTGGCCACTGAATTTATCAGGCCTGATGTATTGCAGTCACAATTTGCCGGGATTAGTCCAGGCATAGCCTGGGATACCCTTCACAAAGAAAAAGTAAGGTGCTCTTTGATTAAATGACCTTCAGACAGGGTTTTTCATGACCTTTTGACAAGTGACAACCTATCAGAAGGTCATGGATTTAAAAAACACTTTTCAAAAGGTTGTTTAGGGCATCTCCAACAGATTCTCCAAAATGGAGAATCACAAGTCAAAATCTTCGAAGAGAATTTATATTCATCTCCAACGTTTCTTCCATCTACGAAAAAACCCTCCCAAACAAAAACCTTCTCAATCTATACAGACAGGTTAATCCACACAGACAACTTTATCCATACAGGACTTAATGGAAAACCAACCAAATAGCCCCCAAGTAACTCTACCAGCTGTTACTTGAACTTTTCTCAAATAGGACCATAGCACTTTAAGCTAGTCAAGATCGGTAAAAACGCATAGGAAAAGAACTTTTACCTTTCTAATTGTAGATCCATCTTGATTACTTCTCCTTTTTATCAAGTCAACTGGCTTTTGCTGAGCTTCCAATAATATAGACGAGTTTGTTGTCCCTTTATTACTTTGAACAGATGGTGTTGAATCAGAGGGAACTCTTTCCGAAAATTTCATTAATTTACTGCCAAGAGGAAATTAAACATTTATATACGACTCGTCTTCGAGGTATGAAACCAATTAAATTTAAAGAATATGGTAACTAAACTAGCTTACCCTGGCTTATCATAAGCAGCCCAATACTCCTCAAGACAGTAAGATAATAGCGTCTGACTACAAATATGAAAGCAGATGTAACTTAGTAGATGCAAATCAAGTTTATGATAGATCCACCAATTAATCTTAGGGGTTGTTTGGTTGGTTTCCATTAAGTCTTGTATGGATAAAGTTGTTTGTGTGAATTAAAATCAGTCTATATAGATTGGAAAGCTTTTTGTTTGAGAGAGTTTTTTCATAGATGGAAGGAACGTGTTCTTTTAATTGAGAAGGGAAGGTTTGGAAAAAACTTGACTTTTTGTATAAAACTTCCTTCTAGAAGGTTATTGAATAAGTCACTTTCTATATCATTAAGCCACTACCAAACAGTCAGGTATACCTTCGAAGCAGAAATGAAAGCAAATTTGATTCCATGGGTTGTTGAGAAGAGCTGCTATAGTGAGCATATCCAGAGAAAACATCATAGCAAACGGTAAGAACGTTATAAAGAATGATCTCCTTCTCGGCTTGGATGGCTTGTTGTCTCGATCTTCTTCCATCATGATGGAATTTGCATCTAAGTGGCGCATAGAAGTCAAGCCATCCAATTTCATCTATAACCACCTGAAATGATGGTATGGATACATCAGCATGCATGATTCAGCATTCGGGTTATGTAACACCTCAAAACCCAAAGAAACGGGCTGGCCCAATAACTTCGAATCCAACTTACAACCATGGTGGAAGTTATTGGTAGCCTACAACTTGAGGCTTATAAGGAGGTCACAAATTCCTTTTTCCATCCATGTGGGACAAGTTGTTACAAGTTAGATGGGAAAAGAATCATTTAACTAACCTCGATGAAGAGCTGATACTCGGGTAGGGAGTTAAATTCAGGACAAATGTACAGGCTACCACACTCCAGGTAACTGCAATTTGGAAACTTCAAAATCTGTTTAATTGTTTCAACTTTCAGGGGGTGTTTGGTTTGATGGAATGGTTCTGAGGGATTTGGAATTCAAGGGATTTTGAATTGGAAAGATTTGGAATGCTTGGTGTGTTTGGTGTGTTTGGTTTGTTGGATTTGGAATCGAATTGAATTCCAATTCTTAAAAATAACTTATAGAAACAAATTCTAAATAATTACATTAAATTACCTTTTTCAAAATCCTATGTTTGTGGGATTTCAATGAAATCCCAAGATTTCAAATCCAGGAAATCTTCAAACCAAACATGGGATTGGAATGGAATTCAGTTCCAAATCCCTCTAAATCCAATCCAATCTGGCAAACCAAACGGGACCTCAATGCTTGTGTGAGATCAATTGAGCAATCTACCTGAGGAAGTCCTTGATCTGCTCGTCAAGATCCTTTATGTTCATTTCTGATAAGAATAGTCTCGTCTCTCTTCCAAGAAATGCAAAAATCCCAAGAGTAGCCAAAGTAGTCTCTCCAATCTGTACGAGAATATGTTATTACACAAATAGCATCTTCCAACTATCTTGGTACAACATACCAAAAATACAAAGGCTTGACATACAAACATTGTATCAATAATCTCCTTATGATACGAGTACAGGAAAGATAATGTGGTGTAACATCCCAGGCTAACCGTACCAGATATTGTCTGATTTATCCACACACTTGGACTCACGGTTTTAAAACGCCTCTGATAGAGGAGGTATCCAGTCCCTTATAAAGCAACTTTTGTTTATAAAGCAATTTTGCCCCCCCCCCCCACAACCGATGTGGGATCTTACAATCCACCCCCTTGGGAGCCCAGCGTCCTCGGCTCCTCACCGGCATACCGGTACGGTTCCCGGCTCTGATACCATTAGTAGCATCCCATGCCAACCGTACCAGATATTGTCCGTTTTATCCACGCACTTGAACTCACAGTTTTAAAACGTGCCTGATATTCAGATCCTTATAAAGCAACTTTTGTTCCCCTCCCCAACAGATGTGGATCTTACATGTAGGATCATTACAAGACATAGGCTGTGCAATTTATAAATTTAGAATCATTACAAGACATCATTCGCGTTCTTATTATAGTTTGAAGCCAAGAGCACTAAAAAATCTGACTAGAAAATGATGAAAGAAGTTCTACAATGTCAAGTTCCATGTCATGAAACAATGGGATTTCACCTATTTATGTTTAAAAAGAGTTCTTAGCTAATATTGGATCTAAAATGTCTCTTAACAAGACAGTATTGAGAAAATACGTAGATTTAAAAGACTAAGAAACAATTTTATATTGAAATCTTACTGAAAACAAAGATGTTGCATTTTTTAGACAATTCAAGATAAAAAGCACTTCATTCATCCCAAAAAGATAAACCACTTTTACTTTTTGAGTTTCACCACAAGATAGTTTCATTTTGGCCTAGCCCAACTAGTTTGAGATGGAAGGGTTGTTAGGGACTGTTTGGTTGGTTTTCCATTAAGTCATGTATGGATAAAGCTGTATGTATGGATTAATCTGTCTATATATTGGGAAGTTTTAGTTTGGAAAGGTTTTTTTCATAGATGGAAGGAGCGTGTTTTTTAATTGGGACTTGGGAGGTACAGGTTTGGAAAAACTTGTCTTTCCGCTAAAGCTCTCCCCTAGAAGCTTAATGAATAAGCTACTTTCTATATCATTAAGCCACTACCAAATGTGTTTGTTATAATTTCCCTTAGCAAAATGGCAAGAAAGAATGGTGTGTATGTAATGCAACTGACCTTATCGCTCAATGTCAGTTTGCCTGTTATTACACCTTCTCTATGAAATGCTAACAGAAGTTTTTTCTGGACCAGCCCGATCCAAAATTCCACATCTTCAATGTTCTTATTTGGCAAAACTTTTTTACCAAAATGGAACAAAAAATCATCTTCAAATCCTGCCTCCATTGCCAAATAATGCAACTTATCTGCAGTTACAAGACTGCAAGATAAGTCCATAAGCTCCACCAAGACATTGTCAATTGACTCCGTGAATAAAGCACAAGCAATACGGCCAGATCCCAACTTTCTCACGGCAGCACAGCAACTTATAGCCAGAATGACTCCTGCAACACCACTGAATAAATTTGTGTCAGCTTAGAGACGGTGGCACCATTTGACTATAAGAAACAAATATAGGGATATTTTTTCACAAAATCATCATTAATCTGTTGTTAGTTTGTTGGTTAGTTCATTGCTTTTCGTATGTGGGTTCCTGTGTCCAAGTCTTTTTTTGTAAAATATTTCAGAAGCATAATAAATCTGAAATTAAAAGCTAAAAACTAAGAAAATGACACTAACGGGACTCGAACTCAGGTATAGGGTGGAAGAAAAGCCTTTCAAACCAACTCTACCAAGGGAAACTTGTGTCCTCATTGTAGTTTCAAAATATATATGTTGGAACACAACATTTTGAAAAGGTGGCACTTTTAACAACCCATAACTTTATACACTATGACGGAGGAACGAAGCGGTAGCCCGTGCCACCACCTGGGTCAATCCCTCCCAAAATAAATGTCTACAATGAAAAAGACACGGCTTTACAAATGTGTAATTGTTACACTTTTAATTAACTAAATGACGCTTACCTTTATTAATAGAGGGGAGTAACACGATCTCATAACTAATGGCAGAATTGGAAAGTAGACATTTTTTAAAAGTGGACACTTGTTATGGGGAAAACAAATAGAAATGTAGACACTTATTCTGGGACGGAGGTAGTATTATGTATCATAGGTAAGGAAACCGTTCCAATATAAGAAGCTAAATCTAACTTCAATTTGATCATCACAAGCAAGAGTACATGATGATTTAACGATTCACAATGCTGAATTTATTTGCATACCTTCCAGCATATTCCACCGACCACTTTTTGAATAGTGAGATAAACGATCCTGCTATACGTGGAAGCTCCACCGTTCTAAACCACTGCACCAATTTGGGGTGCTTGGCAGTCAACTGACTCTCAACACACTCGCCAAGAAACGATGTCTTTGCAGATAAACTGAGGTAGACGCATAAATAGAATGTTAGACCACATGGTTATTGATGTTAATAAATGAGATGCCGTTTTACCCTGTACCACTGATTTCTTTGTTCCCCATGAGTTTTTTTTAAAGGGTGTCCAGGCATAGACTAATCCCGGCAAATTGTGACTGCAAGAAATGTGTTCTTATAAACTCAGTGGCTACAATTGTTGTGTACGCGTGAAATCAAACTCTGGGCAGATGGGATATTTCACCACATCCCCCAAGGCCTCAACCACTACGCCACAACCCTTGTGGTTTCCTTTGTTCCATGAGTTGCATGGAGAATTGGGGGCAATTTATGAAAAAGAAGAAGCACATACCACCCTTCCCCACACCAAAAAGAAGAAAGAATGATATGTAATTAGGAAATTAACTAAAGTAGCCATTTTGACCGACCAAATTCACCTCTTAGCAATTCGTCTCCCACTTTTTCAAGAAAATCAACACCTCTGCAAGTGCCCAAGACAAAACTTGCAGAGAGGGCATTTTGTACTAAAAAAATCAAGTGCTTGCAGAGGGCCATATCACTTGTGACCGGGTGAAAAACTCAAGTTTCAAACTTGCGGAGGTGCCGCTCCTCAGGTATCCATTTTCATTAAAAAGAACTTGCAGAAGTGCTACACATGGCCAATAGAAGAGCTTCTTGGTGCATCCTTCCTTCCTATGCTCAAGTTGTGGCCCAGCCACTTGCAGATGTAGTGACTTTTGGGTGTAAGTGGGAGAGATGGTTAGGAGGTGAACTTATATGAGGAAAATGGCTATTTCTGTCAATTTTCATCCATAATAAAAAAGAAAAAGGACTTCTCCAGCTGGTTCACATAGCTTCCTCAATCTAATTGTAACAATATTGAAAGCTAAACCATGTCTAAAGGACTCATTTTAGCCGACCACTTCCTCCAAATGGTACTTACATTTCACTTACAGGACTGTTGCAACGCTTTTGAGAAAGAAACAATTCCACTTCAATTGTAGCTCGCAATAACGCATATACCGCTACCTGTATTACATATTACAATAATGAGTTATATTCCGGAGTATGTAATGATTCTCTTGAGCCATATAAGGAGCATGATTGTATTGTTCAACTTCAAACTCTAAAACTATACTTCCTCAATAAAGCTAGAAGAAAAAAGCATGCCAGAAACGAAAGTGACCAAATATCACAGGTTTGGTCACGGTTCGGTCTGAACAGGGTATTAAAAATCGTTTGCGGCGGCCAAAAACCGCACCTGAGGCAGCGCCTCTTGGACCCTGGATGAGGCTTACGCCTTGGTTCAATGAGGCGGTCTGGTGAGGTGGTGTAGACGAGTACGCCTCAGATGATCTGCTTTGGTAATGGTTTTTTGGCTTTTTTTAGAAGCTTTATGCCGGTAGTTATTTCTTTTTATAGTACAAGTGTCTTTTTTTATTTTAAAAACTAGAAGTCAAAGCCCAATGTCTCGAAAGTGTACTGTTAATATTTTAAAACCCAAAAAACTAGTACTTTCTCCTCTCAATCAAAAAGTGCGGTTTGACCCTTCCTCTTCCTCCAAGCAACCAATTTTTCCAAACCATCTCAGCCAATCTCATGGTTTCATTCTTTCCTCTGTCAAGAACCATTAAACCAGTACCCTTAGTAATTTAGGATTATATATACATTGCATATAAACGTATATATTTGTGTAGTATATATACATATTTTGGTGTATATATATTCCTGCCTCGGGGCTTACCCCTCGCCTCGTTGAGGGAAAACGCCTTGAGGCTCGATTCCGCCTTCTAAAACCTTTGAATGCTTTTTTGGTTTGTATGGTATACCTGATATGCAATTCGTTTATGCCACACATTCACATCCACTCCAATCCATGCATTTGAAAGCTCGGGACCACTCCTAGCCAATTGCAGAGTCTGAATTGCAACGGAAAAACTCCTGGCAGATTCATGCAATACCCATACAAGACAATTTACACGGTTAAATTCCAATTCGTCTCTGTGTGCAATACCCACAGAAGACTTATCCTCAGCAACGATCTTATCTCTGCCCGAAAAAGCAATGGATGACAATGATCTTGATGAAGACCGACTTAATGAAATATTTTGGGATGATGATATGCCATGTCTGAACAAGAACCCATGCAAAAGGTTGTTTGTTGAAAAGCCATCAGTCTCTGGCCCTTTCATGCTAAACTTTGCTCCATAAGATGAACGAGCTACAGACTTTGCACTTTCTTCTGATCCTGCAAATTCCCTATGACACAATGATATAATTTAATTAACTTCTCCTGTCCAATTACTCAGAGACGCACCTAGAAATTTTTTCAAGTGGTGGCACCATTTGACTATAAGAAACAAATATAAGATATTTTTCACAAAATCAGCATCCGTCTGTTAGTTAGTTCATTGCTTTTTATATGTGAGGTCCTGTGTTCAAGTCTTTTATTGCAAAAAAGTTTCAGAAATATAATAAATATGAAATTAAAAGCTAAAGACTAAGAAAATGACACTAATGGGATTCGAACTCGGATCTGGGGTGGAAGAAAAGCCTTGCAAACCAACTCTATGAAGGGAAACTTGTGTTCTCACTGTAGTTTCAACATATATATACGGTGGCACACAACAAATTGATACGGTGGCACTTTTCACAACCTTATAAATTTTATACTATGACAGAGGAACGAAGCGGTGGCCCGTGCCACCATATGCAGAATAACTTACATATGGTAATTTTATTTCAAATTTATTTACTTCCCCTTACAAAAATGAAAGACTGTCGAGTCACTGATTCTGTTTCATATATATCTTTCAAAGAATAAATAGTGTTTCTTGAACCACATTAAAGCCTCCACAGACATCATCTAACAGAATATTTATTAACTCAATAATTCCCCAATTAAGAGTTAAGACCTGCTGCTATTGCAGTCTGTTATCCAACTCAATTATGAGAACCTTAATATCCAACCTTGTCCAGATAAATAGAGCAAAAATAATTGTCATTATGCATTAACCTTTCTAAAGTACTAGTAAGAGGATCAGCCGCCCATCATTGCTAGGTGCACAATGGGTCAATGTATGCAATGTTACACTTAAAGTTGAGAGGCTCAATTGAAGCTTTAAAGAACTATTTTCTTCTACTGTTGAATTTACTCAACGGTCACGAGTACTTGGCAAAAATTATACTTTTAAATACAAGCTTATTCCTTATTTACTACATTCTCTTTATGATGCTTATGTTCATTGGTTCATTTAGAAAACAAAAGAAGTAACTTTGGGAATAATGACAAACATTCTAATTCTACATAAACTTCTTCTTCTTCTTGAATTCTTCTCCAAATAGAAATGGCAACATCCCTAAAGCCACAGAGGGAAGGGGTTGTTTGGTTGGTTTTCCATTAAGTCTTGTATGGATAACGTGGTCTATTTAATCTGTTTGTATAGATGGGGGAAGGTTTTTGTTTGGGAGGGTTCTTTTCGTAGATGGAATGGGCGTTTTTTTATTAAGAGGAACAGGCTTAGAAAAAACTTGGCTTTCTGCATAAAGCTCCCGCTAGAAGTATACCAGATAAGCCATTTTCTATATTATCAAGCCACTACCAAACAGTCATGTATAGTTGATCGTATAAGCTGTGAGTCCCATTAAGCTTATTAAGCTGCTAACAAGCAGGCCCTTGGTATTACGAGTCTCCATTGGCCTTACCCTTTCAAAATTAGATAGGTACCCATTAACACTGAGTTTTGCAAGCCCAATCTGGATTGGAATCTCACAATGCATACCACACAGTAGGCTTTTCTTTTGGGTGTTCGTTTTAAAGCTAGTGGTTTTTTTCCTTTTTGATTTAGGAATCTTCAAGCAGGAAGTAGAAACTGAAATTTACAATCTTTACTCTTGAGAAGCTAAAAGCTACACTCAACATTTGAAGTCAAATTGAGATGGTAATTTCCTTATGAACAGATAAACATTCCTATCCAACGCTATTTCAAATTCTCAATAGCATGCAATTTGTTCAGATCAATATGTACTCAGCGAATGCACCGGCAAACTAGTCAGTTCGATTCTCCTAACAAACCTAAAAAATGATACCCACGATAAAGTAATTATTCAATGTAGCAATTAAACAAACTCTAGAAATCAAAAGCTTCATACAATCATAAATCGCTAGGAAATCATGTTAGTTCATCAAATTCTCAACATACAGAGTGAAATCACAGAAAAATCGCATGAAATGCAATTAAAAGATAGAAAAAGGAAAGAGATCTTACAGGTAGCAGGAAGAGAAATTGGTGGATTGAAATGCAAATCGAGAGGCCATAGAAGAAGAAAAAAAAGGAAAATGGCGGATGGGAGAATCGGTAGGGTGAGAAGAAGAAGAAGAAGAAGAAGGGGGGTTTGATGGTTGGTTTGAAGCGAAGCCATCGAGGCTACACGCTGCGAAAGCCGAAGCCGCCTGACAGATTGAAAGGGGATTAATTTAATATATTTTTTTCCTAACTACTACTACATAACTTTGAACGAATTACAAAAACAGTCCCTTCACTATTTTTCAATGATATTACTAAGACTATGTTTGGCAAAAATAGCTGATAAAGTATCTTATGACTTATAAGGTAGCTTATCAAAACCTTACTTTTATTAATTTATTAATAAGGTACCTTATTATAAGTTAACTTATGGTCATCCAAACAACTACATTAAAAATAAGGTACCTTATAAAGCGACTTATAAGTCACCTTATTTTTACCAAACAATGTCTAGATCATCTTTAATAAAATCTATATAACGGAGTATCACGAAGAAACGAATGTTAAAATCTTTAAATAAAATTAAATTCAACTTTGATATTTTGTTTATTTTGATATTTTTATAATTAATTATATTATTAAAATATTTGATAAATTTAACTCATTAAAACTTCTGAACAATTAAACTAACTTTGAAATAAAAAAAATCAGCAACTATAAATTTGGTTCGTATGATTTGTCAGAAATAATATTTTTCTTCTTTGAACTTTTGAAATTATAAGTTATCGTGATTTGCAAAAACGTATAAATGTGATTTCTCCTATTAACGATTGTTAACATATTTCTTTATATGAAAGGCATTTTCATCCTTTATCGATTATTTTGTCTTTTACGCATTCAAATGTTATAGAGACCAGAATTATGGAATCGATTTTGATTTGTAAAAGAACAAAAGGTCGTTAAAAGAACAAAATGTCTCTCGTTTCACGAAATTTTTTATTGGCCGTTATAGGAAGGATTAAATCCGGACGTTTTTACAAACCGCGATGACCATTTTATAACTTTGAAATCGTAGAGACAAAAAGTGTTATTTTGACAAACCATAGGGACAATTTTACATTTACTCTAAGGTGACATTTATTTTTTTAAGAGGTGCTGAAGTCTGATTTCAGTTCCGAAATGGTTATGAAACGTCTAAACAAATCAGACATAAGTGGTAATTAAGAGTTTGAAATGAAAAAACAAACAAGGTCTAAATCTTATATAAAATGATAATTTTCAAAAAAAAATAGAATGACAATTTCTAACAAACTTTATATAAAATGTTACTTTTAGTATAGGTTTTTTTATAAAATGATAATTTTTCATAAAGTATTTATAAAATGGTATTTTCCAACAAACTATTTAAAAAATGTTAACTTCATTATCTTAAAGATGGAAGTTCTCAAACAACATACATCATATAGAGATGGTAATGGGGTGGGGACCTCGATCCCCATCCCCGTCCCCGATTCCTCAACTTCATCCCCGTCCCCATCCTCGTCAGGGATTAAAATCACATCCCCATCTCCATCGGGGAACGGGGATCCCCAACGGGGAAACGAGGATTTTTTCCCCGTTTACATATAAGCTATTTTAAATCAAATACGCGAGATATTACACACGTTAAATTTATCATATTTCCAATAAACATAAAATCAAAATAATTTTAATTTAATACAAAAAAAATACAACATTATATAATAATTAATAGCCTAAAACTAAAAGAAATTCAGTTTAATCCAAAAAATATTTGACGTCATGCGTACCAAAACATATAGCGAGTAATAAAAAACCATATACAATAATATACAAAACATAAGCGTAATTATGTTTTGACTTGACATCGAAAATAATACACACTAACATCGAAAATAAATAAAAAATTTAGATTCTAAACCTAGGTAGGAAATATGAAATAGTGAATTACCAATTTAGTTAAAATAAATAACATATATAATTTATTATTAATTAATATATAACGGGTACAAGGCGGGGCGGGGAGTGCGATACCCTTCCTCGTCCCCATCCCCGATTTAGCGGGGAATCCCCATCCCCGACCGGGGCGGGTGGACTGGGTTCCCCGACGGGTCTGGGACAATTCCCATGCCTAACATCATATTCTCTTGACATGATCCCATTTGCTAGGGTTAATGTCTTATAATCATAATTTACTGAATTAGTCTGTACATAATTCGAAAGACCTTTCACATTTCCAAATATTCACTTTCTCACGAACATTTAACGAAAATTTGGAACAACCATATCTCGTGTTTGACATGGTAGGATAATTGATATTAAATGATCATTGTGTTTTTTCTTTTAAAATTGTACGTTGAATATCTGAGTTAAAATTTCAAGATCCAACATAACTACACATAAGGTTGGATTTTCTTGACACCATGTGAAAAAATAGAGATGTTTTATAGCCACCAATGACATGGGATCATGTAAGACCAAACTATTTTCCTGAGATTCATGTGACCACTTTTTTACAGTTAAAACTTTACAACAAAACACTGTGAAGTTCGATTTTTTTTACCTTCACAATGTTTTAGTATGAAATTTCAAGTCTAAAAATATGATTTCATGAAAATAGACTGGTCTCACATACTGGTCTCACATGAACCAAACCCTTACTCTGATTCATCTGGTTTCTTTAAAATACTCCAACAAATTTTCTATTTTGCTCTCTACAATAACGGATCATAGACAAATATCTTAATATAGAGAATTCTATAACCTGATCTTACGAGAGATAAATGATTAATTTATTCAATTCGCTAATGAGATTAATTACTATCTTTAATTAAAAAAAATTAAATGTTTTAGGATGGTAAATTAGATAATATTATAATAACATAATTTATGTTAAAATTTTAAAATACAAAATCTATTGAAGTTGAATGTAATTTTTTTATAAAAATTTTACGTTTTAGTTCTTTAACTAAAAAAAATTATAAAAAAAATTGTTGGAGATGCCAAGTTTTTAATGATTCCCTAAATTTAGAAAATTTTCTCGTTTTCTTTATAAAAAAAAATTGAAAGGCATAGCGGCATCGAACCCACGAACGATTACCACAAACACACGCACATACGCCTTCCCGACGGTATCGAGCATCCAAGGGCAGTCCACTAATCCGCCACTGTCCCGACCCAGCTTATGTTGGACCTAGAGCGTGGCAGCCCAGTCAAACACTAGACCAAGCCAAGAACTGGGTACTTCTCATGCCCTTAAATTGACTCCCCTTGTATTCGAACCCGAGTAGATTGGGATACCATCCACAATTTCCTCCAGAATATTACCGTCCTTGGAAAAACTAACTGAGTTAAACATGATTTGTTCGTTTTCTTTATTTTAAGCAACATTTAAAAAAATCTAAAGCAAAATAAAGTAAAAACCCATTTTTTTATAAATCTGTTGAAAATGTTATAAAAACTACATTTATGTATAAAATATTTACGTGTATAAGGTGAGGACATATTTTAATTCACACGTTCGGTTGGTTAAAGGGTCACTTATAAATGGTGAATATGTGACTCCAACAGCCACTTCATCTTCATTTTCATATTCTATTTCTATAATTACTCCCTTCCACCTTCGTTTTGGCCACCCACCAATTAATGGCAGCAGAATCCCATCTTCACACCGCCAAACCTCGCCGGAATCCAATTCCGGCTAACAAAACACGTCCTCCGGTGGTGTACCGTGGAGTTCGAATGCGCAGTTGGGGTAAATGGGTGTCGGAGATACGTCAACCACGTAAGAAATCCCGTATCTGGCTCGGCACTTTCTCCTCGCCGGAGATGGCCGCCAGAGCTCACGACGTCGCCGCCTTATCCATCAAAGGAACCTCCGCCATTCTCAACTTCCCTCAACTCAAACACTTGTTGCCACGTCCGGCGTCCATCTCGCCGCGTGACGTCCAAGCCGCCGCCGCCATCGCAGCCACCATGGAAGACTTAACTGTGCCGCCGCCGTCGTTGCCTTCCGATGATCATGTTTCCGGCAAACCGCCGCCGGCAGATGAATTGGGTGAGATCATTGAGTTACCGAGTTTAGAGGGGTGGTTGGACTCGCCGGAGTCTTCGGCTAAATTGGTGGTGTTTGACTCGGTGGATGGGTTGATGTACCGGCCGCCGTCGTGTGCGGTGGCTGACGTCGATGGTTTTCCGGCTGAATTTTCCGGCGAGGTGTGGAAAGATTCGAGCTTTCAGACCCCCATTTGGGACTCTTATTGATCTCACTTCATATTGGAAATTTATAATATTTAACTTTTATTTATAGTAATATTTCAAGTGAATATATTTGAAATGCAATCAAATACATCTTAATTTCGATGTTGAGAATTCTAACTTTCAATCTGGTTTTATGTTTATTTTTATTTTATTTCTTTCTGGATCTTAATTTATTTTATAGTTTTGTGTAGTTTTAAAAACCCCGTTTCCAAAAAAAATGTGTCGAAATGGTTAGCGAATTAAAAGGAATATAAAATACTAACTGTTTCATGTTGCTATCTAATTTAAATTGTAATTATATTTAAGATAGTTTAGATTTTAAAATAATAAGATATATCTATAAAGTTTATCGGCTAATCATTAATTACTTGTAGAAAGTTGTATGTAAAATATAATAGCATATTCAACATTTATGTTATTTTATAAATTAGAAAAAGGAAAAACTATCACATACCTCTTATGACGTTAATTCTTGTAATTTTGAATTTAAAGACTTTTACGTTAATATACATAAATTGATGTTTAATAAGTTGTTTTGTTAGAGATTTTATGAAATTCTTTGTAATACGGTAAATATGAGACAAATATTCAAAAAAAAAAGAGAGAAAAAATGAGAATGGGTTGTAATATTCATATCAATTGTACTACAAATTTCGTTCATAGTTTTAAACGATTTTATTAAAATTTATACTTTGTGATTTATTGTAGGTTAAGTTGTCGAATTCATATTTATTCAATATACTATTTATTCGTATATATACCATCTATGGTCATTCTTTATGTTTAATTTTGTAGATGTTAACATTCTACCTCATGCTATATTAATTGAGTTCTAGAAGAAAATAAATATTAAATAACATTAATCAATAAAATATATTTTCTATATGTCATGATATTGATAACATGGATTTTTTTAATTTATTATAGTTAAAACGTAAAATAGATAGACTCAGATCAAAAGTCAACGAAGATTGAATTTTGAGAACCATTTAAGCCATAGATTCTAAAACAACCAAACAATTGTTCCATTATGATTTATATCAAACCTTTATATCCTTTAAAAACATAATGACATTTAAAAAAAGTTAACTTGAAATTATAGATGATAAAAAAAAAACAAGTTGGATTATAAGTTAAAGTTAAAATGTAAGTTTTCCTTTTATCATTTATAAAGTTCAATTAACCCACTATAACTTGTCAAAAGAGAAAAGATAACAACAGTCCAATATTTGTTTAAATACAAATAATTTTAAAAGTTATAAATATTTAAATATGTGGTAAGCAATTTTTAGCCGACTTAACCGGTTTCATTCACATCGTTGCTAGAAATGAATCGTATTATTCATATTTATTGAAATGATTTATTTTTAGGTGGACTTAGAGTATCTCCAACAACTATGTTATAATAGAAAAAAGAGTAATTATAGCATATTTGTTGTTCCAATAGCTATGCTATTTCATATGCTAAAATAGAGAAATGGAAAGAGAGTTGAAAAAGATCTCTAAATTTAGAGAAATCTCTAAAAAACTATATAGAAGAGAGATAAATAATATTTTAATTGTATCCAACCAATTAAAACTATTGAAATGACAAATGTAGGAGAGAAAAATAACATTTTATTAGATGTATTGAATATTTATTAATATAATTTAATTAAAATTGCTAAAATAGAATAGTTATTGAAGTTGAATGCAAATTTTTTTAAAAATTTTGACTTTTTTTACTCTATTATAGAAAAATTATAACAATAACTGTTGGAGATGCTCTTGAAATTTTTCAAAACATATGTTTTTAACTTAATTCCATCATTTTGATGGATTTCTTATGATTTTCCGTTAATTTCAAGAGATGTTTTATGTTTTTTGGTTGACTTTGAATAAATTTTTTGAATTTTTGGTTGATGTTCATCGTACCAATTTTTCCTTATAAAATAAGATTAAGCAGATACACGGAACCTCATTCGAGATCAAACGAGAACTCAAATTTAGTTGTAAACGTGAGGACAAATGAGAGCGTGACACATGTCATATTCAGACGAATAATCTACATTCAGACACGTGTCGCGCTCTCAATCTCATTTGTCCTAACGTTTACAACCAAAATTGAGTTAACATTTGAACTTTTATATACATACATATAGAGAGAGAGAGAGAGAGAGAGAGAGAGAGAGAGAGAGAGGGGGGGGGAGTTCAAATGCGAACTCAAATTTGGTCAGGACAAATGAGAACGTAACACGTGTCTGAGTGTACTATTATTCAGACTGAATAATGAATATGACACGTGTCGCGCTCTTATTTGTCTTCACGTTCACAACCGAAATTGAGTTTTCATTTAAACCCGTCCTATATATAGATATATATATATATGACGTCATTTATTCTCGTTTTGGGTCGTAGAAGCTCCACTAAAAATCAATCGAAAGAAAATTATTTTCAAAGTTTAAGCCGGCCCCCGCCAACCCAAACCAGAAAAATACAAAGTGCGCCACTAAACCCGGTCTGCTTTTTAACGGTAATTGACTTTTTTTATTCTTCATTTTTTTTTCAAAATATTTAGTAAAAACACTAAAAAATCAAATTTAAAAAGTTTGACATATTGAAACATTTAAGTACTAAGTTATTAATTTATTAAGAATTATGGTTTACAAAAAATTTTGGCTGAAAATATAAAATCTATGCTAATATAAAATAAATCCAATCAAATGAACATTAAACGTTTGATTTGTTATCTTCTTATGTAATGTAGAATGTAAATTAATTTTTTATAAAGTTGTAAGTTTTTTGTATGAAAGACAGATTTTATTAAGAAAGAAGAAAATACAAAAAAGGCATTGAGAGGGATCTGCAAGAAACTCCCAAAGAACCGTCAGAAAACCAAAAAAAAGAGGACATAAAATAAACAAAAACCAACAACAGGCTGAACCAAAATGAGAACCAAAGGCAGAAGAAGAACGTTCAAACGACCGTCGCAAAAAGAGGTGCAGAACAAAGAAACCCGAAAAATTGATAAGGAAATCCAATCGAAAGACTGGAACTTAATACCATCCAACTACTCAAATAGATCAATATCTCTTTAAAAACTTATGAGTTTCTAAGGTTACATTTAGTTGTGGAAAATTTTCCAATGAAAATGAAAATTTAGAAAACTTGTTTAGTTCGTCCAGTTTTCAAAAAAATTCATTTTCTAAAATTACATGCAATTTAGAAAACTACTTTTAATATTTTTCCAATTTTTTGTTTTCTAAAAACTTTTCCCCACACATTCACTTTCATACACACACACTTTCACTTTCACACACACACACACACACTTTCTAATTTGAAAAAAAAATGGAAAATGAAAAGTGATAGAGAATGCACACCCAAACGTGTTTTCTAATTTTCTAAAAATGAAAAATTAAAACTTCACCATTTCAACCAAACGCGTTTTTAAAAAATTTCATAAAAAACTGAGAATGAAAACTTAACTCCATTTTCTGAAAACGTTTTCTATGAAAATGAAAACAGTTTTCTGCAACAAAACGCACCCTAAATCTCCGAAGAAAGTAAGTTGCAATCCAAATTACCCTTTAAAGAAAGTGCGAGTGTAATTGAAAGAATAGCTTGAAAAATTAGTATACTTAATTATAATAACTTTCACTCCAAATTAAAAACCAAATTTGCGTGTATATATATATATATGTATATTTATGGATATACATTTTAATTGTTTTAAGAAAAAAGAATACTATTTTTCTTATTCTAAGTTTAAAATAAATTTCTAAACGTAAGTGCATAAAAGAGACCGGTTAACTCTCAGATGATGTAGCGAAAAACCTCATCTATGTCGGGTTCGAACCAAGGCATTATCAAAACCTTGTGGACACGGAGGTTTACTTGCGATGATTCACGGAGGATTAGTTGGTGCGTGTAACCTGTCCCGGAAACCCATGTTCAAGACCAAAAAAAAGAGGTACTGGACAAGTATACATACACACATAACTGTTTAACTTTTAACAGGTTTTTGGTTAAAGGTATTAAGCAGCCATTAATAAGATTCAAAATAAAAGAAATTGTTTCGTTTTATATGACATAACCATCTCATTGACCCATAAGCTCAAATCTCATTTCCACGTTAAACTTGGGGGAATAAAATTCGTTCTCATTTTCATTCTCCAGGCTCTTAAGCCAACTCTTACATAACTGATTTATCTATCACATTATGCTTCTTAGGACCGAAAGGTTTGGTCCAACTTAGCATTATCGGTTAAAAGACCCTTTCGCACACTCTCACGTCTTAAAACCAAATATTCAGACAAATTTCAAATATACATATTTGCACTAAGATTTTGGTTAGAGTCCCACAAAAGATTGTTGTATATACACCTAAATTTTGATAAAGAGGTTGGGTCAAAGGCACCATGTTTACTTTGGACTTGAATTTCAATATGTTATATCCTCAGGTGTTGGACCAAACTCCACCACATTTATGTTTTTTTTGACTTTTTTAGGCATGCTTTCTTAGAGACATTTATTAAACTCTTTATCAGGTAATTGCTTGCAGAATGCCAGTTACCAGTGAGTATGACAGAGACCAAGAATCTTATACAGTAAGAGATATAACGACGTTTATTAAACTCTTATCAGGTAATTGCTTGCAGAATATTAGTTACCAATGAATATGACAGAGACCAAGAATCTTACCCAGTAAGAAATATAACAAAGACCAAAAATTTTATTCAATAGTATCTTGGTCAACAATATTATCTCTTTGGTAAATACTATTTAACATAAAGTGTGGTCAACAATATTATCTCTTTGGTAAATACTATTTAACATAAAGTGGGTAGACGCTTACTGAATAGAATCCACACCTTATCTTACCAGATAAAATTCTCAGTTGGCAACACCTTATCTTACCAGATAAAATTCTCAGTTAGCAAAACGGCACAATAAAATTACTCGTAAAAACCATCTTTTCCTAGATAAACGTCTCTTAGTGACTCTTATTCAGTAAACAACCTACAACTTACCAACAATTATGTTTGTATTTTCTCTACCTTCTTCTAAAATTTGAAATTTTCTTTTTCTTTCTCTCTTCTATTTTTCATTTTAGAAATTTTCTTTTTCTTTCTCTTCTCTATTTTTCTTGATTCGAGATGAAAGTTTTATTAGCCTATTTTCCAGATCTCCAAAATTTCTAAAAAAACAACCGTTGGAATGATAAAAAAATGCATCAAATGGAAAACCAAAAAACATCATATTTCGGAAGAATCGACTCATATACGCTTCCCAATTTCAATACAATATTTCGAAACCATATCCGCCAAAAATTTAACAAACCTAACCACCTCTCGGTTTAACGGGAAAAAAGGTCTTAAAAAAGAAGATTCGGCATCCACCCAACTTCTTGTGGCAATAAAATGAGATAGAAAGAACGAACTACTACCATGGATCGAGGTCCTACCATAAGATCATGAGTCTCAGTAACCATAACCGGAGTTATCCATGGGGTTTCCAGTGGGCATGGGTTCAGGCTCTTTGATCTCAACAACCACTGCATCCGATGTAAGGAAGGTCTTTGCAACCGATGATGCATGCTCCAAACAACATCTCACCACCTGCATCCATCCAATCACCAGTTTCAGAAATGCGTAATTATTAGACTTTTTAATCAACTAAAATGACAATTTTACCCTTAATAAATAAATTTCCTCATCTCATAATCAACATTGTGTTCTCGAGTCTTCTTTTACGAAAGAAAAGGAGGAAAGAAAGATTCTCGTGATTTCGTGTTTTTATAGGAGGGGAACCAAAGGAAAGTAATGGTGATTTTCCTCTCAAATGTGGGAGGAAAGGACACGAAAGGGATAATAACTAATTTTTTTTTTGTAAAGTTACACATCTACCCAACAATTACAATCATCCATAAAATAAAAATAAGGGTATATCTGTAAAAATGACATTTTTCCTTTCCTTTCCTTTATTCTCTCCTACTAAGAACAGAACATGAAAATTTACTTTCTTTCCTTCCTATCCCTTCACTCTCGAGAACACTTATAAAAATATTTATTTCTTTTCCTTTCTTTTCTTCTCAAATTAGGAAAAAAAACCCTAAGGTTGGATTATGCTTGGAATTAGAAAGCAAGCCATTTACTTTCTAAAGTGGACACTTATTTTGAGACAAAGTAAATAAAAATGTGGGCATTTATTTTGGAACGAGCAGAGTAATAAAATAAAGGGAAATTTATACACATGCAAAAGATATTTCAGGTTGCAGCAAACTAAAAAAACTTGCCTTTGTGGGATCGATAATGCCAGCAGCCATTAAATCTTCATAGGTCCCGGTTGCAGCATTGTAACCAAATTTGAAATTGTCACTAGATAGGACCTGAAACAACAAATGCACACGCTCAACCCAAAGGATCTATTTTTCAAAAAAAAAAAAATTAGACTGACCCAATAACCTCCAAATCAACTTAAAACCATGGTGAAAGTTATTTAACAGCCCACAATTTTGAACTTAATAAGGAGCTAAGAGCATCTCCAAATTCTCTAAAATAAAGGAAATGAAGATTTTGTTCTCTATTTTGATCCACCAAATTCTTGTTCTATAAATTAGAGAAAACGTGAAAAAGAACTCTTTGAGTTCGGAGAATTCGCTAAATTTTGAGGTGAGGAGAGAGAAATAGTTTTTTTATTCATTCCCATCAATAAAATTGAGTTCTATTATTTTCTATAAAGTTCTATCAAAAGTGCATGGGGTAATAAAATTATAGTATGATATTTATATATATACTAGAAGACGTACCTGCTGCAATTCAGCGGAACTTAAACATTTCATCAACATTAACGTTAAAAATCTCCAACTTTTTTAAATATCAAATTATTTATCATTATAAACTTATAAATCGGCATCCATTATTTTTACAAAACTCAAGCACAATTCTAATTTAAAAGGAACAAAGTAGCACATTTATGACACATTTGTTTTGACGAATATGTAAAAATAATGGACGCCGATTTATAAACTCATAATGATAAATAATTTGATATTTTAAAACAGTTTGAGACTTCTAACGTTAATGTTGATGAAATATTTAAATTTCGCTGCATTGCAGCGGTACGTTTCTAGGTTTAATTTGTAAAAAAAGAAACATATTTTTTTTTAATTTTGATTGATTATTTATTTTAATATGACCGAAACTGAAAAATAAAAAAAAGAAAGAGATATGACCGAAATTTAAAAACTAATTATAGTATAGATAAGGGTGTAAAATGAAAAGGTAAAAAAAATTAAATAAATAACTATAGGGCATAAAATGTAATTTTTTTAAAATAAATCGTGACGTATTCATGTATATAATAATATGATTAAATCAAAAAATATTTAATATTGGCCTCATTTTGAGGATATTGACGACAGGATCATAATGATAAAGGTATAAAATGAAAAATGAAAAAGTGAATGACATAAACTAAATTAAATAACCAACTATATGGGTGTCAAGTGTAACTTAAAATTTTAAAATAATTTAATTTATAGATTAATATAGGAATGTGGAGGTTGGAGTAAAGTTTTAAAGTTTTAGATGTTGTACCTTATGCAAGGAATGTTGTACCTTTTAAAAATGTGAACTAACCGTTTAACATGTTTTATATAATACTATAGATAACTTGTAAAAATAGAAAAATATTTTTTTAATGTAATTTGGTTTACTTTGATACGGTGTAAAATAAAAAATAAAATAGTAAGGGATATGAATGAAATTTAAAAACTAATTATAGTAAAAGGGTAAAAAATTAAACAAATAACTATAGGGCATAAAATGTACATTTTTTAAAAATAACTCTAGTATAAATAAATGTGTAAGATGAAAAGGTAAATAAATTAAATAAATAACTATAGAGCATAAAATGTACATTTTTTAAAAATAACTCGATACGTATTCATGTATATAATAATATCATTAAATCAAAAAATATTCAATATTGAGCTTATTTTGAAGGTATTGACGACATGGTTATAATGGTATAATTTGTAAAATTAGAAATTTATTTTTTAATTGCCTCTTGATTCATAAAGATTATTTAGGTTAATATAATAAAGATATAAAATGTAAAATGAAAAAGTAAAGGATATAAAAGAAATTAAATAACTAATTATAAGGATGTAAAATGTAACTTAACTTTTAAAAATAATTTAATTTATAAAACTATATAGATAGTGGGAGGTAGGTGGAAGATTTTTATGCTTTTAAATGTTGTACTTCATGCATAAATGTTTGTACCTCTTAAAGATTCCAACTTAACCGTTTAAGCTCTTTATATATATAGTATAGATATATATATATATATATATTTGATGTTGAAATCTCCAAAATAGATAATGTGTTGGAGTTGGATGTAATATTTTGTACGGATTTTAACTTTAAGTTCTCTATTTTAAAGATATTTAGAGAATATGTTGTAAAGATCTACATTTCAACCAAAAATACCTTCTCAATAACGACACTTCCATTAACACCAGCATTCTTTGCAATAAGCTTCATTGGATAGCCAAGTGCCCTCCGAACAATCTCGGCTCCAACCTTCTGTTCATCATTGTCAAGGGTATTTTTGATAGCATCGACCTTAGCAGCAAGGCGCAACAAAGTGCACCCACCTCCCACTACAATCCCTTCCTCAACCGCCGCCTGTAGAACATATATAAAAAAAAACATTAAATACAACCAAAAATAAAGAAAATAAACCACAAAATGTTTACAATCTGAAAATAATTTGTGGCGTCACCTTTGTTGCATTGAGGGCATCCTCTACTCTAAGTTTCTTTTCTTTAAGTTCCGTCTCTGTTTGTGCTCCAACCTGAAAAATACAATTTAAATATGAGATAAAATAAAAATAAAAATAAAAAATCTACGATGAACAAGAAATCTTGAAAAAACTCACTTGAATAACAGCGACTCCCCCGGATAATTTGGCAATTCTTTCATTTAGTTTTTCTTTCTCGTAGTCTTGTTCTGCCGCCTGTAAAATTAACCAAGATAACCGTTTTTTTCTAATTATAAACAGGAATTCTATTGGAAGTGGATATATATATACACATATAGGGGCGGGTTCAAATGAGAACTCAAATTTGGTTGTGAACGTGAGGAAAAATGAGAGCGCAGACAAGTGTCATATTCAGACTGAATAATGAAGGAAATATTCAGAGTGAATAATAGTATTATCCAGAGTGATTTGTTGTGAAGTTTCAAGTGTAAAAATGTGGTCTCACGGGTCTCAGGTTGGTCTCACGTGATCCCAAGTCTATATATATATATATATATATATATATATATATATATAGGGCGTTGTAGAAATGTACCTCTACGAGGTTTCTAATCTGAGCAACCCGTCTGTTTACCAACTCCTGGGTGCTGCCATCACCGACAATGGTGGTTGTATCTTTAGTTAGCACCACCTTTGCAGCGAGTCCTAAAACCTCACTTCCAGCATTCTCGAGGGTTAAGCCGACCTCTTCTCTTATTACGGTTCCTGAATCATATGCAATGCGATATTAAAAAAGGAGGACGACGGAACTTGAAGCATAAATTCGTAATATGTTCACTAAAGGTGCGTTTTATGGGATTGTTAGCAGCTTAATGAGTTTAATGAGATTCACAGCTTATTCGGTCAGCTATACATGACTGTTTGGTAGTGGCTTAATGATATAGAAAGTGACTCATTGAGTAAGCTTCTAGAGAGGTGCTTTATGCAGAAAGCCAAGTTCTTTCCAACCCACCCCTCCAAATTAAAAAGCACGCTTCTTCCATCTACGAAAAAAAGACCTCCCAAACAAAAACTTTCCCCATCTATATCGACAGATTAATCCACACATACAGTTTTATCCATACAGGACTTAATGGAAAACCAACCAAACAACCCCTGGGAGTGAAAGAACTCTGTAAGGTTTTAGGGTTGTAATTTAGCATGGGTAATTTAGTAATTTATCATTCTTATCCCATCTCCCTTGGTCGAACAAAAAAAAGGCATTTTGTCCTACTCAATCTTCTATTGTACTAGTCTAAACATACCAAATGAACCCTAATAAAGAAGAAAAAGAAATACTTGCCTCCGGTAAGAATAGCAATATCATCAAGATATTGACTTTTGCGATCACCAAATCCCGGTGCCTTGAGTGCGGCAATCTTTAGTGCACCCCGTAGCTTGTTTACCACAAGAGTAGCAAGAGCTTCTTGCTCAACATCTTCTGCAATAATCAGAATCGGGTATCCTCCCTTAATAGCATCTTCCAATACACTAACCAAGTCTCTTGCATTTGTGATCTTTTTATCAACCAAAAGCAACTACACCCCATGAAACAAATAATCAGAATCCAAAGTTAGGAATTAACTAAATGACGATTATACCCTTCATAATAGAGGGAGCAATGTATTTTTTCCATATCATTTGAAAGTAGATACTTATTATGTGATGAAACTAAAATAGAAATGTAGACATTTATTTTTGGGATGAAGGGAGTGATATTATTTACCTTGCAGTTTTCGTACTCAACGGACATTTTTTCACTGTCCGTAACAAAATATGGTGAAAGGTAACCACGATCAAATTGCATGCCTTCCACGACATACAAACTGTTCTCAGCACTTTTTCCTTCTTCAAGAGTCACCACACCTTTCCTTCCTACCTTACTCATTGCTTCAGCAATCATATTTCCGATTTCGTAGTTGTTTCCTGCACTTACTGCCGCCACATCAGCTAGCTCACTGTCTTCAACCTGCAATTCAACACACGATTTGAAAAATGTTTAGCAAATAAACGTTAATCACCAAAAAAAGTTCCATCAAGAAGTAAAGTTGGCCAACATCTTATCCTTGTAGATACCAAAGATGTACCAAGAAAAATTCAGAGGTCTGAACCGATCTAAGAAACCAAAACAAGCAAAACCCAATATGTCACACTTGACCTCTACCCCGAAGAGTGGACTTGTTTCCGTGAAAGCCCTCGGCTTGTGCAAGGTGTGTGAAAGAAATGATGAAATTTGCAACAAAAAAATGGAAATAGAAAATAGGACGAACGTGAAAATACCAAATAAAATGTTAAAAATTGAAAACATGTCGGAAATCAGCAACGTTCAAAACAAAAAAAAACACAGACAACAGAAAAAACACATAAATGTAAACATAAGCAGACACAAGGAAACGATCTAAAACTAAATTAACAAAAGCCAAACTCACTTCTTTCGACATTAGCTTAAGCTCTTCAACAAGGGCTTTAGTGGTTCTTTCAATACCCCTTGTTATCTGAATCGGGTTAGCACCAGCTGCCACCACCTAACAAATAAGAGCTCGATGAGTTCACTACAAGTATATGAACCTTTCAAGATTCCAAAAAAAATCATTTAGTACAAGTATTCATCCACCACATACCTTTACACCCTCGGTTATCAAGCCTTGTGCTAGAACAACAGATGTTGTTGTTCCATCACCAGCCAAATCATTTGTTTTTGAAGCCGCTTGCCTCACCAACTTGGCACCAATGTTCTCAACGGGATCTTCCAATTCAACCTACGTGGATGGAAATGTAAGAATTCTTGAATCCCAATGTATATCATATATGCATTTAAATCAGACCCACTTTGAAAAGCTCTGATCAAGAAAGAACTGCAAAAAAAAATTGAAAAACCAGGACAATGTAGAAACAAAATACGTCCTCGCAAGATCTTTTATTATAAAATAGTCCCAAATTATCTCAAAAAAGGTTGACTATGTCTATAACCAACAAGACCGGCTTATGGATTCAAGAATTACTTGGTCCATTTAATGTACCTCTTTAGCCACGGTTACACCATCGTTCACGATTTTCGGAGAACCATACTTGCTCTCCAACACTACGTTGCGTCCTTTTGGACCCAAAGTAACTCCAACTAAATCTGCAAGCTTATTGACACCAGCCTACACACAAGGACACAAATATATCAGTACATGTACCATTAGAATAACCAAAAGCTAAGAGTCTAAAACATCTTAGTTTAATGCTACCTGTAACTTTTTAATCGCAGATCCATCCTTGTTAAGATATATCTCTTTGGCCATTGCCTTAACCTTGAGAGAACATCTTTTCTGCAGAACTACATTCCGCCTTCCGTGTCCAAGAGGACTTGAAGATACGGTAGAAAATGAAGACAAAGTTTCGAATGAATTTGTCTTCGTTTTACCGCTGGGAGACGCAAAAGAACCGGCAGAAGACAAGGGAGTGATTGATGCCATCTTCTAACAATCCCGCAATTGGTTAGCTACAAAAAACATAAGGTTAAAAAGAGATCATTACACAATATAAGTGGGTACAAGAGTCGAGAAATGGAATCACCCAAAAACCCGTATTGCAACTAGAGAAAGAAAACACAGCAACACGCAGAAAAACAATATAAATACATTTATCGAAGAGGGAAATATTCTTTCTAACACAAACACCAACGCAATGTTTAGCAAACTAGCTAAAACGATAGATGTTGGATGATAAACTGGTCATGTTTGGTACAAACCAGCTAATAAGCTAGATAACAATTTAAAATTATCTGAAAAGACTGTCGAAAATTTAATTGGAAAAATATAACCGGCATAATTGCTAAAGCCCTTGGAGCTTGTTGAAATGACAGCTTATGGCTAACCAAACGGGATTTTCAATAGGCTCAAAATATGGCAAACCAAACCGGGTTTTTCCATAAGCCCAAAAATATGGCCAACCAGACAGGGTTTTTCAATAAACTCAAAAATATGGCTAACCAGATGGGGTTTTTCAATCAGCTCAAAAATATGGCTAGCCAGATGGGGGCTTTCAATAAGCGCAAAAATATGGCAAACCAGACGGGGATTTCAATAAGCTCAAAAATACGGCTAACCAGACGGGGTTTTTCAATAAGCTAAAAAATATGGCTAACCAGAGGTTTTTCAATACGCTCAAAAATATGGTTAACCAAATGCGGTTTTTCAATAAGCTCAAAAAGTAAGCTAGTTTATGGTCACCAAACATGACCCAAATTGCATCAATTTTAACTTAGAGCTCACATTTTCCATTACATCAAATTATTCATGCAATAACTATATAAAAATCTATCACTACTCTATAACAATTTGGCTCTGCTACTTGAATCCTTCTCAAAATCTCAAACAACATTTACCAATTCACATATGAATACATATCATCGTCTTCATCCACAAACAACAAGAAAGCCCCGTTACTTAACTCACAGACCTCGTTCAAATTATAAATGCAACTTCAAACACTTATCAACATCTTCAAAGAAAAACATGAAAGATACACAATTGGAGAACCAAATTCAATCCAAACCGTTAAATAGCTACACACATAGCTTACATCCATCGAGAAATCAAGTCAGCTTCACAAACAATAAATCTAATTACATAGAAATGTAACTATCAAACCTGCAAATTGGATTTCTAAGCAGGTGAAAACCCTAAATGTTGATAAGCAATTACTTGAAATCCATTAAATTAGGAATCAAACAACTTACCAGAAATAGCAACGAGAGAGGTAGGGAGAGAGAAGAGAGCAGATACAGTAGTAGGTGTGAGAGTTTGAGATAAGAAATTCTAGGGTTTAAGAAGAAGATAAGGGTGACTTCAGGCTCACCTCACGCTTTGGAAGCTCCGGTATAATGGTATCTTCTAGAACTTATGTAGTCATGAAACTATTCATCATTTGCGGTAAAAAATAAATATTGTATAAAATATTGTTTTTATTGATATATTTTTATTTTGTTAATTATGAAGTTCAAGTTAGTTTGTATGTACCCCAATTAAATTTTGTGGGTCTTGGACAACGGTTGGTGTGAGTTAAAGAAGAACAAAATGTAAAATATCTAATACAGACTTGTTTGAAATGTTACAAGTGGTTCTGTTAGATTTAAATCGATGACATCTGAGTGTAATTCCTAAGGTTGTAATGGGTACATGGGATTGGACAGGACGAGATAAAACTCATTGTCCCATGTTTGACGTTATATGGGATAGAAACAAAAATTGGAACGACATGGGACAAAAAAAATTGTTTTATGTTGTTTAGTTTAGTTGGGACGAGATTGGATAAGAATAATATATAAACTAAAATATTACAAATTTACCTTCGTTTGATATACAGCTTTAATACAGTGGTGGTGATAGACCTTGGTGGTCTCTTGTTTTCATTACAACTAGTGACGGACCAATGATTTTTGCCTACAAGGGTCACCTTTAAGGTAGACTAAAGACATGTAAAGTCGTCCGACATAAGGCGTTGCTAAATGGATGGATCGAATTATTGAAATGATTTCAAACAGAATAAATTTTTTGTTGATAAATGAATCCTAATTTATCACTGTTATTTATCAAACTCCCCTTTTCCCTAGATGAGATTAAAATGAAGGTATTTATATCAAAGATGCTTTGCTCTAGCTTGCTTTCCACCGTTGAAGATGGAGTAACTTACGTGGTTTGTATAAGTTTTTTTGTTTCACTATATCCTAACATGAATTTTTTAGAAATTTGATTGAAGGAACATATAGTAAAAATAAAAGAGTAATAACATGAAATTTAGCATCATGATCTATATTTTTGGATCTTGATATCAGATCCTTTTGAAAAAAATGTCTAATTTTTTTTTTCATTTTAAAGAATACATCAAATATATTCTCTTAATATTTACCCAAATATTATTTTTTGTTCGTCTTAATTTTATCCTTGTCCTACAAAAACACATTATTATTTAATTTAATATGAATATATTTAATTTGTATTTTTATCCCCTATCAATAATTGATGTATAATATTGTGATCTATAAACATGGATGGAAACGACAACATTTCATACAACATATTTTTAGTAATAAATTTCTACCCTTGATGACCTCAAAATGGAATTATAATTCACATATGACTATACAAATTTCCACCGTTCAATGACCCCAAAATGGAAATATAATTCACATACCCAAATCTCTACCTCGGATGAACACAAACTGAAAATACAATTCACACATGAATAACAAATTTCTACCTTGGGTGACCGAATTTCTACCTTGGGTGACCCCTAAATGGAAATATAAAATGGAAATACAATTCAGATATGAATAACAAATTTTAACCCCAAAATGGAAATACAATTCACATATGAATAACGTAAAATTCAAGTTCACCACTAAAAAAAACACCACATTAAACCAAACCAATCCAAGAAATCAATTCTAATTGCATAACAAAACCTAGAAAAATTCAACAGCTTAATTAAAACCTCCTATGGCTTCCATGGAAACAATCCTACACCCACCATAACACCAACTACAGACACACAACTCGAAAAAGTTATCACATATTCCGACCAACCACCCGACGGTGACGGAGCCACGGCGCCGGAGTAAACATTCTCCGGCGGAGTACCAATCGTTGTCCGCGGGAATGGCGAATCTAGTTCAGGACCCATCACTTCCACCTTCATATTCTGCCCGACTTTACACCGGTCACGGTCACCACTGATGAAATAAACAGTACCCATCGTGTACAGGTGGATCACGGTGTCGCCGTCGTTATGGATGGTGATCGGAGTTTTCGAATTGCAGTGGTAAAACGCCCATTTTTCAACCGTCGCCACCGAATCGTTTTTGTAACGAAAACCTGTTAATTAATTTCAAAATCAAAATCCAACATCAGTTTCTAGAAAGAAAAAAGAGGGAAATTTCTATGAAATTAAAAGTGGGAAGGATTTGAACCGACGGAGGGAATCTCCGATGTGGAACCGTCGTCTAGAAGCCCATACGTTGTAGAGCTGAGTTTCGTTGGCGGCCGGAATCCGCCAACCGACGGCACCACCAACTTGGAATTCCTTAACGGCGGTGGCGGTGGTGATTAAGAAAAAGAAAAAGAAGAAGAAGAAGAAGAAGAAGAAGAAGAAGAAGGATAAATGGGAAGCCATTGATGAAGGTCTGAAAGTGGGGGCGGTGGTGGTGGGTTTATAAGGGTGGCGGAGTTTTGGAGGGAAATTAGGGGTGATCGTGGGGGGCGTGGGGTAGTTATTTTATGCATGAAATGTTTGTACTCTTGGCTTTATGGGTTGTACTATTTAGAGGAAATTAATATTTGACTTGGTCAATATGGTTTATTTCGATCCTATAGCCATTTTTAGTTGGAAAGGTTGTGATATCTGGTCCTTTGGACGCACATATATAATTCTCAAATTCATGACCATATTTCTAAAACTCGTGAGAAATAATATTTAATATTTTCTTACAAATAAAAGACATTAAAATTAAACAAGAAAAGAAAAGAATAAGAGTAAAAAAGGAGAGATTTTTTTTTTTTGGTATGTTCTCCAAAATGTACGGAAAAGAAGGAAATTATATCCTAAATGCATATATTTTTAGAGCATCCACAATATTTTTGAGGGTTTTGCAGTGGGACACAAATTCTTGTCCAGTCACATGTTTTTATAGGCATTTAGGTGTTTGAACAAGAACTCGACTTCTTGCAAAATTCCTTATTTATTATTTTATTGTTTTAATTGTTTTCTTACTTATTTTATAAATTAAAAACAAGAAAAATGAGATTTTTATAAGAACCTCTATTGTAGAGTTTTGTGGAGGTTTTTGTTTTGTTGAGGTGGTAATGATGTGGCTGGAAAAAATATGGCAAATGAGATTCTTGGAGGTTCCACCACTGTGGATGCTCAGTATCCAAAAAAAACATATCAAGATTATCATTTTTATATTCTTATTTTAAAACACACCCGACTGAACTACACCCCAAATATCAGGTTCGCAATCTTCGACACCGTTGATTTCGAAGAGGTGGCCATGGTCCCCCCTAATTCACGAGCATTCCGACCGCCATTTTGAACCCTATCGGATGGCTTAAAGACCATCTTTTCCAAACTCCTAGCCGATGGCACGAACCCAAGATAGTTGGGTCTATGGCTAAGAGTCTGTCGTTGCATTGGGTCCACCGGTTTCACCCCGATAATTAGACTTCCGTTAATTTGCATGCCATTCTTGTGGAGCGCTTTCTCAGCATCGGCTCGACTCTAAATCATCAACAAAAGACTTAACGGTTTAATAAAAATCACACTGAATTTGAACAGACTGAATATTTAGATGATAAAAAACCTGATAAAGAATGTGAATCCAATTAGCATCTCTTGGACCTGGAACGTGTCTCAGAATTACACCGCATTTTTCGAATTCTTGCAGGATCACGTTTGTGTCACAAGGCGAAAACCTGCAAATACACGCAAATTAGTTTTTTATTTTATTTTTATTTGGAAGGGTGTCCCAAGCTATGCCCGGACTAATCCCGGCAATTTATGACTGCAATACATCAGCCCTGATAAACCCAGTGGCCACAATTGTTGTGTACGCATGGATTCGAACCCTAGACGGATGGGATATTCCACCACATTTCCCACTCCCAGGGCCTCAACCGGTACGCCAAAACCCTTGTGGTTCAAAACAAATTAGTTAATTGTACATCTATAACAAAACAAAGAGTAAACCCGATAAATCTTTCAAACTAATTGTGGTATGTTTAACAAAATAAAACCAAACAAACCTGATATCCCACCACAGTACAACAAAAACCGGGTTTATAGAGCACAAAAAAATGTCCGGGTGTCCTAATAGCCTACTTTATAGGACCAACCATGTGAGTGTCTTATCTAAAAATGTTGTAATAAGCTTATATCACACTTTTGGGTGTCTTAAAAAGCTTTTTAAAAGTTTCTTGTAAAAACAAGTATCTTATAAAAATATGTGTTTACAGGATACCTTTTAAAAGGTTGTATAGAAGGGCTAATAGAATGTTTGTTTGTGGGGAATGAGGCTAGATAGCCCATCTACCCCAGGTTCGAATACAGGCGTGAACAACTTGTGGCCACTGGGGAATTATCTCAGGGAGTCAGGGCTGCATGTTTTAGTAGTCTTAAAATTGTCAGAGATTAGTCTAGGCAAATGCCTAGGATACCCTTTCCAAAAAAAATAAGCTTGTTATGATGTCTAAAAGTGTTCTATAAACTTATTTAAGCACTTCTAGATAGGACATTCAAAGGTTTGGTCTTATAAACGTAAGTTCTATAAAGTAATCTATTAGAATGCTACAATAATAACACAAAGGTGTCACTGTATTATTTTGTTGGGTGCAACCATATATTTCCTGAAACTAAAATAATAACATAGTTTCTCTTGGCAGAGTTTGTTTGCAATCTTCTCTCTCCTTCCAGATGCAGGTTCGAATCGCATTTTGTATCTTTTTCTTAATTTTTAGCTTTTAATTTCAGGTTTATTATGTTTTTGAGAAAAAATTAGATAAAAAACAATAAACTAACCAACAAACCTATGATTATTTTATGAAAAATAACCATAGTTTCATTTCTTATAGTTAAATGGTACCACCACTTGAAAACCGTTGCACGAAATTAGATTCTCAGTTGTACAAGAAAGCCTATAATCATTAAACCCCAAAGGGCCTAGTTTATATGAATATACCAGTAGTTCCAACTCCAAGATTCTTAGCAGCTCTTCATCTACTATGCAGCTTATTATGCCCAAGTTGTTAACTCCACATGCATAATAATGGCAGAAATGTCACTTTTCTTCACCAAACAAGCCTATATATGCAATAATCCCAATCTACATAGTTTTAAGAAAAGCTTTTGACTGGCAATCAAATGTCTAAAATGCCCTTTGATTAAAGAAAAAACTCTGGACCAAGGTAACTAATTTTGGGCATTGAAATGGGCAAAAAAGTAAGTTAGGATAGAAAACTTGAAAGTCAAAACAAAGTGTTGCGTTTTTTTTTCTAAACGGAGTGGCATGTGGGTATATACTTCAAAAGGAATTTGTCTAAAACTACCTATAGGCAGTTAGAGGTCTAGTGTGGCTGATCCTCTCGGACAAGCTATTGTTCATCCCCTTGAGTAAGTTATTACCTCACCAACTAACTACTCAACCCCAACTTGAATAAGATATGATAGCTTCTTTATGTTCCAATATTCTTGACAATACTCTAACACGCCCCTCCAACTGAGGCTGTCGAGTTCCTAGACTGGTAGACATTGGCTCTAATACCAGGGATGGACCCATAATTTTTTTTAAATGGTTGCACCGTTTAAGTATGAAAAAAAAAATGTCGATATATTTTTCACAACATCATGATTGGCCTATTGGTTTGTTCATTGATTTTATACATGAGGTCTTGGGTTCAAGTCTTTTACTGCGATTTTTTATTAGAAACATAATAAATTTGAAATTAAAAACAAAAAACTAAAAAAATGAAGCTAATGGAATTTGAACTTGGGTCTTGGGTGTAGGAAAAGTCTTACAAACCAACTGAGTCAATGAAAACTTGTGTCCATATTGTAGTTTTAAAATATATATGGTGGCACACAACAAAACGATACGGTTGCACCTTTCAAAAACCTTAACTTTTTACCCTTCGCCGCAGAAATAATGCGGTGGCCCGTGCCACCGTAACCAACACCACAGGTCCGCCCCTGTGACCCTGTCTAATACCATATCAGTATATTGGAACCACCATATTACTCTCCAAAAAAGCCCTTGAGGAGAGAACAGAAGTTCCAACGTATATACAAGAGAAATAGTCCAAGTTTAGCCGAAGCAAGACTCTTACCATTCACCCATTTATCAAGTGAGATAGAAGTGCTGAACCATGTGTTGATTACCATCTACAATGGCAGGTTTTCTCACATAAACTTTGAGAGTTTAAATCATGTGCTGATACCCTAAGGCAAATTGCTTTATATTGAAATAAGATGCATAACAAGGCAAGTTTCTACAGCTAGATTCATGTTAAAGTCTCTCAATAGTATAACTAGCATATCAAATTGTTTATATTCAAAATCATATCAAATATATAATTGCATAAAAGCTTTAACTTCATCATTACCAAACTGTATGTCTGTATCTAACAAAATAACCAAATATGGTAGAATCAATAAGAGATAGAAAGATACCCATAAACAGTGACCCATTCTTCCTCGTTCAGATTACCCACGGACAAAGAATTCCTCTGAATCTCTGATCTCGCAACCTCTCTATGTGACGGTAACGTAATCAAACCCCATGGCTGATGATGAACAACACCTTCAACTGGACTCTTTCCTTTATCATCGCCACCACCCTCGCTCCTTTCTCCTGAAGACCCCCAATTCAAACTCCCTACAGTATGTTTACTCTGCGATTGCTGATTCCCCATTGAATTAGGCTTCGATGACTTGTTGATGGATGCTGAAAATAACTTGGATGGAGTTTGAGCATGAATTCTAGGGTTTGAACTAAGTTCGGGTGAAACTACCAAGTAATCTGGAACCCCAGATTCGGGTGAGTAATCGGATCGATCTTCGAGTGTGAACATGGGTGGTGGCGGTGGTGGTGGAAGATAAGAGGTGGCGGAGACGGCGGCAGCTTGACCGGTGGTCGTGAATTTACCGGACCCATTCCGACGAGCGGTACCTGGGGAAGCCAAATCATTGAAAAATAACGATTGTCTACCGCTTGATTTCGGTGTTCTATGAATTGTTGAGCTCATTTTCCCCTTCTTTTTTTGAGGTATAAATCGATCAATCAAAATGAATTACACAATTCGCAATCTCAGTTCAGTTCTTCGATCTGGATGCTAAAAAAACCCTAGACTCAAATTCAAATGGGGGGAGTTATTATTATGTAATTCTCTATGCCGTCGTTTGATCGTGGATTGGCGGGAAGGAAAATTGAAAATATAAAAATATGAAAAAAGAAAGTTTTTGATTCGTCAGCGGATGATCAAACTTTCTCAAAATTTTCTCAAAAACAGATAATATAAAAAACAGATAATATAAAGTAAAAATCTCTAAAATTATTATCTTCCAACTTCAACAGCTTCTGTATTTTACAGAATCTATTATAATTTATATTATTAAAAAACTCAATAAATTTATTATTTTAAAAATCTCTAAAATTATATTGGTTGTTTTTTTATGGGAAATCATTAAAATAATATTTTTCTCTCAATTTTTTAATAAAAAAATCTCTATATTTAGAGATTTTTCTAAAAATCTCTATTTTAGAAAGTGATATAGAGATGTTGTTGAAAAAATTTAGGAAAAAAATGGATTTTTCTCTGTTTTAGAGAAGCTGATGGAGATGCTCTTATTAGTTAAATGTGATTTACAAATTTGAAATATTCGTATGTGATTTACGGCTTAAATTTTTGAAGTGTTTTCATTTGTTAATAAAAAAATTGAAGTATTTAAAGGTGATTTACGATTTAAAAACACTCGATAAATAAATTATTAATTAAACCTAACGTAACACAGGGAAAAAATACATGCACATCTATTTCAGTTATTTTTTGAGTAATACGTAAAATTAAGTTTTAGTCATAAGTACCATAAGTTTTTAGCCAAATTTCAAATACAAGGTTCAAAAGAGGGTTTCATATTCAAGAAGAAGAAGAGAAAATTAGCTACCGGCCAATGGTGCTTTTGCAAAAGTACGGTCACCAGCGACTAATACCTTTTCGAGAATATCGAACCTTATTTACATGAATCAGGCTCAATTTCTCTTTCTTCCTTTTTTGGGTAACCTCAATTTCTCTTTCACTTAGGATTATCATTCGGGTCACTTCCCCTAGTTCAGATGGTAATTCTTTAGAACCAGTGCCACCATTCAATGATGAGGTTCTTATTCAACAACATGATCGTCTCCCATAGGAACAACCCAAAATGTTCCATTCATTTATACATATTGTTAGTCCCCAAGGAGAGATAGCTAACTAAGAGAGAGTTTTGTAGAAGGGGGGTTGAATATAAAACACACAGAATATACTCTTTTTAAATTTTTTAATATAAATATTAAAAATTTACACACAGGTAGTTTGATGCGGAAAAGAACAGGCACACTATTATATCAAACTAAACACACAGATAACAGTAATTAACTTATACACTAAGGAAGTTAAAACAATATTGTTATAGCACACAGCTTTGCCACAGTCACACAAATAATCACTCTGAAGATTTGTTGAAAGCGTGAGATTTCTTGGAAGGACTTCATCTCCTTTTATAGTGCCTATGCATGGGATGCAAGTGGACAGCTGTCAAAGTTTCATTAGCTGGAAGATTATCTGCTGGACAAAGAAAGAGACCACTTCCTTTGTACTAGAATAATGGATGAACCATTCATTGTAGCACGTAATGTCAGATAACTTTATCTTCTTTTCTTCATGCTCTGTGAAGTCCCATCAAACCTTTTAGCTAAAAGACAAATATTCTTTTTATAAAAATAAAAGAGAATGTCTTTATTTAAAGCCTGATGCCCAAGTTCTTGCTGGCTCACGTGTCTTGCAATTGACGTGAGTCAATAACTTATCTCTTTGAAATTGCTAAGTGATACATCACACTATGTATCACATCGGTGGATACCTTGTAAGGCTGGAATTGATAAGTGTACACTTTGCTTGATAAACTTCATCTTTCACTAAATGACAAAAGTGTACACCCTTGAACTTGTGACTTGATATCACAGCCTTAGAAAATATACCTGCAATTTCGGTGACCAAGATTATAGTGTCGGTGACCATGACATCAAACTTGATGACCTCACCTTATTTGATGTCCTTAGTACTCTTGATGACTTTTGAGTGTACCATCGGTGACCCACTATATTGGTGACCCAATCTTGACTTGGCAAAATGATCTGAATATTGAAGTTGGTTGATACATCCAAAATTCCACTTTTTGATGTACAACCCTTGATTGAATAGTCTTTGACTCTTCAATACTTGAAGCATATTTCAGATATTCAAAAGAACCTGTAAAAGTTCATTCATACAAAGGAAGGTGGTTCATCATCAAATCATCGGTGACCCAACACATATGTTTTTTTTCTATACAAAAATTTCGTCTTAAAATGGAGTAAACAACTGTAATAAGTAAAAACAACATAATTTTTTTATGAATGCATCTTGCAAAAAGATAAATGATTCTAGGGGATAAAACGAAATGTAGCATACCAAATCAAATTAAAAGAACCCAACAAACTTCGTGTAGTGACAATGTCGGGAAGACTTAAGTTGTACACGGACGTTACCTTAATTCAAAAAAGTGAAAATTTGTTTGTGTGAAAACTTTCGGATTGCAAAACAAACAAGTAATGACACAAATTAACAAGTAAGCTCCAAAAAAATACACAAGGTTATAAAGAAAACAACAAATAATAAAACTTGGAGTACATATACATTTTCCAATCTTAGAGGGTGTTTCATGTTTGTTTAGAGATATTAAGCAGTCACTAATGAGATTTAATATAAAATAAACTGGTTGGTTTTATATAATATAACGAGTCTGAGTCAATTCCCAAAATTTCATTACATGTTAAATGGGGAGGAATGAAAATTTATTCTCTGTAATTTTCGTTCCTCTGCACAAACCAAACAACCCCTTAAGTCCACGTGGTTAATTTGTCGAAAATAACACTTTTTGTTCCTTCAGTTTTGAAACTGCAAAATACGACTGACTATCGTGATTTGAGAAAATGTTCAGATTTGTTACCTCTCTCTAACATCGCTAAAATGTTGGGAATTTCGTCATTTATTGAACTTTTTGTTTTTTATCCATTCAAAACCAGATGAATGAAAAATCATAAAAATCAATTTTAGTTGATTAAAAGATAAAAGAAATTCAATAAAATAACAAAAATGACCCCTTATATATCAATAGTTTTTAACGATGGTTAGAAGAAGAGATCGCATTCGAGTATTTGTAATTATAATATTATAAGAACAAAAAGCCACATGGACCGTATTTATAGTTTACACTAATAAAAAAAATGCTATAAGATAAAATTTATGTTTTTTTATAATTTAATTCATATAATTAATTCTATCATTAAAAAAAGAAACATTAATTTCTGAAAATTATGGTGGCCGTAAATAAAATAAATAGCAAAGGGTGGCGGCGAGGGCGAGGCGAATTGTATGCGTATCGTGTATGTAACACATTTTGATCCTCTAGTAGTGGGGTTTATTTCATCAGTCTACACCCACCTATTTTTAACGGCTGTAGACCCATCATTATCATTATCTATCTCGTTTTTCTTGCTACTACATTTACCAATAACCCTATCATTTTTAAATGCGATAAATTTACCATCTATCCATTCTATGTTTTATTTGAATTAAAATCCCACCTATCTATACTATATTATAATGTATTTGGCCAAAAATTTTTAAAAACATATTATTATGCAATAGGTATAATTAATTAAAACATAATTACTTAAAATTTAAGAATACAAATTATACATGCACTGGTACAACTTATTAAAGCTTCATGTTTCAATTCGTGTAACTAACTATACAACTAACTATATAGATAAACATCTAATTTTGAATATAAAAAATCTAACATATAATAAAGATAATCATTCAACTCTAACAAAATGTTTAATTTATTATATTTATAAAAAAATTATATTATTAAACCAAAATATATTATTTCATTATTAAACCTAAATTATAATTTAAAAAACGGAATTAAAAAAAGTACAAAAATAAAATCGTATTATAACATTGGTAGAGACAAAAAAATAAAATAAAACATTAAAATTAAGATGGATCTCGCTGCATTGCGCGAGTACCCTTCTAGTCCAAATAAAATGAGATTTGTTACCTTTATATCATGGTTAAAAAAATAGTGTAAGATGTAAGTGACGATAAGGTTAAGTTTAAATCTCAGAAGTCATGAAGAGGTCGTGATGTTTTTTAAGGTAACAAATTTTTTATATCGTATAAATTATTATACACATAAATATGTATTTTATACTATGACTTAAAAGTATCTCCAAAAGTTTCTCTAAAATAAATAAAAACATTATTTTGTTCTCTAAACTCCTTCAACAGATTCTCTAAAATAGAGATTTATGAGAAAATCTCTAAATATAGAGATTTCTCTAAAATTCCAAATAAAATAAAGAGAAATGAATTTTTTATTTATTCCACCAATGAGAATAAATTAATATCATTTTATATAAAAAAATTCTTAAAAATGTATCGGGATCATAAAATTATATAATCTTTAAATAATATATCGATAATGAAATCTCTAAAATAGAGAATCTGTTGGAGTTGATTGCAATTTATTTTAGAGATCTTAACATTTGATCTCTATTTTAGAGATATTATATAGAAGTTGTTGGAGATGCTCTAACGAGTCAATGAAATTATATAATTTAAATTATGTTATATTTAAAAGTAACAAATAATACATTACAAAAATAAAATAAAAAAACTCAATTATCGTATTATAAAAATTGTCGTATTAGGTCATGACATGCAACTGGTTTAACATGACATAAGACACAAGTCTTAAGTCAAATCGTGTCATGGCGATTGTTGCACTGAATTTTTTTAAATAATGGCTTATATTATACTTATTTAATTTATTTTTGTAGTATCACAAACGTTTATGCTGTAATAGAAATTTTGGTTATTTAGAAGAGATTCATGCTCTAACAACTATACTATATGATATTATAAATTCTTTTGTAAAAATCTCTTAACTAGGAGAATCTCTAAAAACTCTATATAGAAGAGATAAATTATGTTTTGTTTTTCCCCACCTATAAATCTTTAAGAGAGAAAATATTATTTTATTAAATGTATATAATATTTTAATAATATAGTTAATGGTATAATTGTTAAAATAGAGTAAGCTATGTTTGGCAAACAATTACACTAAAAATAAAATATTTTATAAGTTATCTTATTTTTACCAAACAATGCCTAATTGTTAAAGTTTGATGTAGTTTTTCTAAATATTTTTAATTTTAATATTCTATTTTAAAAAAAATATAACATAATCGTTAAAGATACCTGTAACAGCCCTTTTCTTTCATTTTTTACCCTTATTTATTTATATTTTGTTTTTTTGGTATAAAAATAAATTTTATAACCGAGAAAAAAGTAGTTCTAAGAATATGCAAATGAAGTTTTTGATTACCTCTAAGGAAAGTTTCACTCTTGATATAAAAAAATTCAATCTCGTATGTAAGAATAAAAATGAAAAATTAGACACTTATTTTTTTAATAGTAAATATTAAATACAATTCATATACTTAATATATTTGATATATAATAAATGGTATTAAATTAACATATTTATTTACAAACTGTTTAACATGTCCCGTTCTTACATAATCATAATGAATTATCAAAAATATAGATAAAACCGAAAACTTATCAAACCTTATACCAAAAAAAACGATTATCTGACACATAAAAAATCTTTTAACACACTGATTTCATAATTATATTAAATTTAATGATTTCAAGAATGAAACTCTATAAATCAAATGGTTATCTCTGTATTAATGTTAAAACTAAAAAATAAGACAAATGATAATTCAATAAAACAGGTTATTATTTTGTAAAATTAATGTATGATTAATTTAAGAAATCTAGGTCAAAGTAAAGATTATGTAGAGGGAGAGGTGCAAATACCAGACCCCTCTATATATTTAAACACTTCGTAAATGTTATATGACATTTACCTGTTGGATGGGGTTAAAGGGTTTTCGTTACAAAAGTGCGTGCCTAGATGTGGAGATACGTGGGGTGGTTCTTGGTATTGGGTATTGGCGTCGAAAGATGACGAATTGACGGGTGGTGAGGTGGGAGAGTTGAATTCCATGTTTCGTGATGTCCTGATGCGGGCTCATGAAAGGGACGAGCAGGTTTGGTGGTTGAGTGAGGATGGTGGCTTTTCAGTCAGATGCTTGAGGATTTTGATTGATGATCGCTTTTTGTAAATCCAAATAATGCAATTCACATCTTATATAAGGCGATATCCGGGTTCAAGCGAGTCTTCACGACAAAGGCGTTGATCTTGATTCCATTTTTTGTATGTGTTGTGAGGAAGAGAAAAATATCTCGAGCATTGTTTCACCAAGTGTCCAAAAAGCTTTCATTTGTGGGAGAAAGACTTCAAAATGGTGGGGTTCAAGCATCTCATCATCTATCTCTCTAGATGATCTTATTGCATGTACGAACTCTGTCATTATCTTAACTCCGGTTAAGATATATTGTGAAGCGTTGGTTTGGTGCACACTTTACTCGATTTGGGTTCAACGGGAATAATTGGACTGTTGTTTACAACTCGTATCCAACTTATCAATTTTTTTTTTTGTAAAAGTCCACAATGACAGTTCTTATAAGAACTGCCTTTTTTTGGGTCCCACTAATTTACCCAACATCAATAACTATTATAATAGTATATATACAGAGTTAAGAAAATTAAATAGAAAACAAGGAAAATATCACTTTTTACAATAAGAACCAAGAGTTAAATTCAAATTTGGTCCCTGTGGTTTACAAATTATAACGGATAAGGTCCCTGAATGATTTTTATAACGAATAACGTCCCTGTGGTTTCCATTTTATAACACGTAAGGTCCCTCCATCTAATTTTTCCGTTAAATATAACATTTTTAACATAATTTCTTTATTTTTCCATTTTTCAAACCATATGGACCAAATCTGTAGTTTACTCTAAACTATGTACATATATTTATATTTTATGTATTGTATAATTTTATATTTGCATTTCATTAATTATATAAATTACATATTTTGTTAATTGTATAACTTTCTTATTTTATAAATTATACTACATATTTATAGGCACCTTATAATTTTATTTAAAAAATATTTATATTTTATATATTTATGATATATTATATCTATTTTTATAAAATTTATTTTGTATTTATATTTATATATAAAATATAAATAATTTTATAAAATGTATCGAATGTTCAGTTTATATTAAAAACACTAAATCAGTTCATTATACAAGTTATATACATATATGGAAGATTCAAATAAATAAAATAAATACAAATATAAAATATAAATACAAGTACAAAGCAAATTCTATAAAATATAAATATAATATAAGATGTTGGTTCATTTACAAACTGGATGAAGAGTACAAACTCGTAGAAGGCAATGTAATTTTTTTTTCATCATATGCTATGATTTAAGATGTTATTACACATTTTTGTTTCATAATGTAATGTTTCACATGTATTTATCTTCATAAGTTAAAAGTTTATCACATATTTGTTTCATAATATAAAAGTTTTACATGCATTTTTCACATGTAATTTTTTCATAAGGTGAAACAAACATATGTATAATAACACCTTAACTCATAGCATTTGATGGAAAAAAATAATGAAAAAAATTATTTTTATATTGGTTTGTGAGTTTGTATCATTTATCTAGTTTGTAAATGAACCGAGATCTATAATATAATATAATCTTAAATATACAAAAAATTATTAATTTATCGATATAAATATATACAGTAAATATAATATAAAAATTAAATTCAAACACGTACAACATCGACGTCATCAAGATGATTCTCCTGAAAATCTACTTTAACCGCCCGTTACCACCTATATTCACTTCATATATGTATATCTATGAATTGTTATTTGTATATTTAAAATTATATTACATCTATATTTTATAAAAAAATTATATTTATATTTTATGTATTTAAATATTCCATGCATGCAATTTGTATATTGACATGATTTAATGTTTATAGCATAAATTGGACCTTTCATATATTTTATTAAATTATTAACATTTTATAAAATATAAATGTAATATATTATATGAATATACAAAATAAAAATAATTTATAAAATATAAATGTAATCTAATTTATAAAATATGAAAATTATATAATTAATAAAATAGGCAATTTATATAATTAATGAAATAAAAATATAATTATACAATACATGAAATATAAATATATGTATATAGTTTAGAGTAAATTACAGATTTGGTCCATGTGGTTTGAAAAATGAAAAATAAAGAAAATATGTTAAAAATGTTATATTTAACAGAAAAATTAGTTGGAGGGACCTTATGTGTTATAAAATGGAAACTACAAGGACGTTGTTCGTTAAATAAATCATTGAGGAACCTTATCCGTTATAATTTGTAAACCACAAGGACCAAATTTGAATTTAACTCAAGAACCAATGTTATTGTTTAAACACCTAGATGGCATGAGGTTCTTATAAGATCATATTCACAATGGTAGTTTTTACAATCCACTACAGTTTTTCTAATAAGAACTTTGGTTTGAAGATGTTCTAAATTAGTTGACAATCAAGAAACCAATGTTTTAAAACCCGGGTTTCAAGTTGACCCGGTGTGATGACCGGGTTCCGGGTTAACTGGTTCAACCGGTTTCAATAATTCTGTTGTATTTTTTTCATTTTCATGTGTACATTTTCCTGACATCAAATACAAGAGTTTGTAAACCACATTCATAAAGAAAACAAGGTACTTCTTTATGATTATTAGACATGACAATTTTAGTTGATGGATTCTGTTTTGGAGTTATTTGAGCAACACAAAGATAAATTCGAGAGCGACACAAGACATAAATTCGATTATATTCATGATTTTCCAAACATATATTAGTTTTCTACACATTTACACAAGATTTTCCAAACAAACTTACATGTGGAGAACTAGAGATCGAGAGCTGAGGGAGATGAGATGGGATAGATGGCTGAGCAAGATCGATGGGAGCAGATGAGTCACGAGATCAATTTCTTAAGTTTTTTGGTCGGCTCGTTTCTTAGTGTTTTAGGGTTTGGGTCTTTGGGAGCATACGCCGATTAGGATTTAGGAGCAGAATTTTTTTGTTTTTAAGTTTTTTAAATTTTAGTAAAACCGGGTTTTGAAACCGGGTTTGAGACCGGTTCAACCGGGAAAATCGAGAAACCCGGGCGGGTTGTACCGGGCCGGTTAGAGGCTTTAACCCGGTGAGTAGACCGGGTCCCGGTCCGACCGGCCGGGTTGACCCGGGTTTTAAAACACTGCAAGAAACTGATCGCCTTTAATTTACAACTCCATCTTCTCTCATTCTATTGGATTTCCAAGCATGCAAAAAAGTTTTGGACTCTCTTTGTTGGATTGGTGCGCGGGCCAAGGTTTTGACGGTTGAAACTTGCTCCTCTTTGTTGTTCGAGTTTTGACTAGATTTCGTTATAGAGTGAGTCCTTTTATTTTTGGTGATGGTTTTTTTTTTTGTCGTGTTCTTGGATGGGCTCTAGTCATGGAAGGACCCATAGAAGGGTATACGGTGCCACGTGTCATCGTATTATTTTATTTGCGGAAAGATTAAAATTTTTACGTTTGTTAAAGGTGTAACCGTATTATTTTAGAAGTTGTCACTGTATGATATTTGAAAGTTCAAAAATGTGTAACCGTTCATCGTAATCAACCAATAATCCAAAAAACTTTTGAAATCAATAAAAAAACGAAAAGTCTCTCGGAGTCGATAAAAAAAACTTAAAAATACCTCAAAATCAAACAAAAAACTTATTTTTTTTTCACAAAAGATGGAATTGGACTAAAAATACACCGATCCTTATCGCATGTTGAAAAAAACATGAAGACAATCGATAAAAACGATACTTATTATAATTATATTTTTGTTTATATTATACAGTATCACTTTATAAAAAAAATTCTGAATCCGTCCCCCCACTTTAGTTTCTAAGACTCGATCCATTTCCTTGTGCAACTTCTTTTTATTTGGTTTTGTTTTGTTTGGTGTGGGTTATTTTCCACCTTTTTCATAATCTTTTTATCTTTTCGTACTTTAATAAAAAAAATTGGTTGCCTTTATAAATAATAATTCAAAACGTGGACTATTTCGAAAATTTTAACATTTGAAGGACTAAAATATAATTACATAAAAAATAAAAAGGTTTATATAGTGTGAATCAGGAGTAACTGATATGACAGTGATCCAACGGCCAGGACAAACGCGGCCTGTAAAGCCAGTGATTCTGTCCCCACAGTATCCTTTCTTTATTACTCTAAAAACAAAAAGGACCCCACATTAACAACCGTAGGTCTACCGCCTTACTGTGAGTCTGCACACACCAGAGTCCCATCCCATCTCATCTTCTCTATTTGTCATTTGTCAAAATTGTCATGTCATTGTCACGTCATGTATGTGAGTATGTTATGCTGCAGACTGGACCCACTCATGTTTCTTTACATCACCTTTCATTTATGCCCCATGTACTTTTCACTTTCTTCCATTTTCAGTCCTTGTACTTTTTTTCATTAAAAGTACAATCACATATTAATTAAAAACAAATTGTACATATGGACCAGCCTATTTTTAACTTTTAGGTCATCTAGAGTAATCCTGAAGGAACTCAAAATATTTATTTTTTTATTGTTATATTAGTAATAAAAATTTAAATCCCTGGTAAATTTTAATTCAGGTACAGCAGTTTACTTATTTTAAAAATTATAAGATTGGTTATATTAATAAAAATGTATTGAAGATGTTTTTTCCAACTTCTTTGTGGCTTTGTGGGTCATCTATATTTTTTTATCATCATTTTTTATAACTAAAACTATTTAAACAAAATAAAATCACAAATTATCAAAAATCATTCATAATAGGTAAGAATTCAGGTTTTCTTAGAAGTATCGGAAAATATGTTCTTGAATTATTAAACCTTTCGTTATGGTTATGATTTATAATAAATATTAATGGTCTTATTCAATTGAAGTTTTGTCCCTACTGTTTTTTATTTATTTTGTGAAGGGTATCGTAGGCATAACCTAAACTAATTCCGGCAAGATTTTTTGACTGAAAGATATCAGTTTTGATAAATTCAGCGACCATAATTGTTGAAAACACCTGTATTCAAATCCTGAATGAATGAAATATTTCTCATCCCTCATACATTCAACTAATAGGCTATAACCCTTATCGTTAAAAGTCTTTGCTCTTAAATATGAAAAAAAACAACAATAAATTATAAAATTTTAGTAAGAAAAAACATAATTCACTAAAAAGGAAATGAAAAAGGTTTTTGAAAGTAGTAAAAAGAAATTAAAAAAGAAAAGAAATAAAAGTTAAAACCGAGGCGCATGCAAAGCCGTCATCATGGTGTCCTGTTTGTCCCACGAAAACCCTCCCATGCCTCTCTTTCGTTCTTTTTATCAATCTCTTCTTTTCACCCCCTCTTTTCTAAGATATTACACTTATGCCATCCCACCAAACAAACAAAACATGTTAAATATACAAACCAAATCATATTAAATAAAATGAAACCATTATATCATATTTAAAAAACAAGTATTGAATAGATGAAATATATGTAGATTAAAGAACTAGGGTTGGGTTCACGTAAGACTAATTTCGTAAGACACATTTTTACACTTAAAACTTCACAGTAAATCAATGTAAAGGTAAAAAAAATCGAATCTTCACAGCAAGAACACTATGAATGTTACCTTCACAGTGTTTTGTTGTGAAGTTTCAAGCGTAAAAAATGGTTTTCACGAAAACATCGGTTTTCTTTTACATTCACAATGATTTGCTGTGAAGTTTCAAGTGTAAAAATATGGTCTCACGGGTCTCACGAAAACATGATGGTCTCACGTGATCCCAAGTCTGAAGACGTATTTTGTCTTGTATATTTGTTTAGATATACATCAAGTTTCAGACAAAAAAAACGTTATTATTTTTACAGGGCTTGGAAACGTTTCAAAATACAAGAATCATGCATGAATTGCTAAAGTTATCTTCATAAAATAGTGCATGGTTGAATTAAGTTCCAATTTCAAATGGCATATACTAAAAATAAAATTAGAATTTGATTAAGATCTTGAAAATTAGAGATATTTCAAATTGGGCATCAAGAATTCAAGATTAAAGGTGCCATATATTATCAAGAGTTTGAGACATATTCGTTTGTTAGTTATGAACAATGCAGTGTTTATGGTCTTTTAAGTATAATCAGTTGCTTTTCCTTTTTTGTGTTTACGCTCCTTGGTATATAAAACATCCCATCTGTTAATTTTGCTATGTGATATATGGAAAACTAGCCGATAAGCTAGATATGAGGTGAAAATGTAACCAAGAAATTAGTAATGTATGTCTGGTAAATTAGATCATAAGTAGAACACCGATGTAACATAACCTAAAAATATAGTTTTGGTAGATCAATTAGATAAAGACAAAAGATATAATTGGAAGAAAAATCTGGTCAAAAACAATGTTACTTATTAAAACACACACTGAAATAGTTTTTCAAGATTTAATTTATAAACTAACCAAACAAGATTTTTTTTGTAGCATTAGCTCAAATGTAATAAAACTTGACTTTTAAAATTTCTCTTTATAAGCCACCGATTCGAGTTCTAGAGATTTTTCTGACCACTGTAAAAAAGGACTAAAATTTGTCACGATACATACAAATTGAATCCAATACGTTCTTAAAAGAACATGATTTTTCCATTACACTTTTGGTTCTAACAAGAGAATGAGAATGAAAATAAGAATGAATTTTCATTCTTTCAAGTTTAATCAAGAATAAAAATTTAGACTTTTAGAAGGAATGAACCCATTATATTATATAAAATCAAATAATTTATTTTATTATCATTTTTGTTAATTACTATTTAATACCTCCAAAGATAGACTCAGTTTACAATCCATGGGAATAGTTAAAAGAGCATTTAGTGGGAAACGTGGGAAAAGGTGGGTAGAAGGGTAATTTCACAAAAGATTCAAAATATATTCATATCCAAAGGGATAGTAGTAGCAGCAGTAAGAGTGAGTAAAGTGAAAAACAGCAAAAAGCAAACCAACAAACAGCAAATGAGCTAGACACCCAACAACTCCACATATCATATCCATCCACAGGGTAAAAACCACTCAATTAACAAACTCTCTACTTTACTCTTCTCTTCACCTTCACCTTCTCTTTCTTTTTTCATTATTATCATTAGGGTTTCCATAAAAATTCAATCTTTTTTTCCTTCTTTCCTTCCTAGAGTAGTAGTGGTAAGTATCATGTTTGATTGCCAAATTAACCTTTTTGTTTCTTTCTCTTCATAGAATCAAGAAAAATCAACATGTTTCAGAGGTTAGGGACGATTGGAAGAACCAGCTAATTTCTATTGGGTTCCAAATCAAAAATCACAAATTGGGTGTTAATCTTTATCAAGAATCCAACAAATAGGTGTGAAAAAAGATCCAAATCAGCCAACATTCCATCTGGGTTTTTGATTTTACTATCAAGAATCCAAAAAAGTTGTGAGAAATAAGCCAAAATCCCATCTGGGTTTTTGATTTTTACCATCAAGAATTGAGAAAAGTGGTTGAGAAAAGGTAAAAAGGGTTGAAATAAGCCAAAATTCCATTTGGGTTTTTTGTATAAAAGGAATTACTACGAGTGAAAATGATGGCTTTATCCTGCAAAGATGGTAAAGGTGCCATTCTTGATAATGGGAAATATGTTCGATATACACCTGAGCAGGTTGAAGCACTCGAAAGACTTTATCATGAATGCCCAAAACCAAGTTCTATTCGTCGTCAACAACTCATTCGTGAATGCCCTATTCTCTCCAACATTGAACCCAAACAGATCAAAGTTTGGTTCCAAAATCGGAGGTATTTTAAAGCTATCATTTCACCCCAAAAAGAAATCTTTATGCTTATATGAGCTTTTGATAACTTTTTTCTTTAATGATCTTTGAGATTTCTTGTGGGTTTAGCCCATTTTTCATTGAATTCCAATTTTAGCCAAAGTTTACATAGAAAAATTTGAATCTTTATACAGAAAATTGAAAAAAAATTCCATGCAAGTATTAAATTTTTTGCATAAAGAAATCTTTATGCAAATGTGTAAAGCATTTGTGTAAAGATTGATTATTTTTGGGAAGAGCTTTGAAAAAGAGGCTAAAAAGTAAATTGGGTTGGAAAGACTATTATTTTGGTTTTTTTTTTGTGTTTCATGAATACTTGTTGTTGGGTTTTTTATGTTTTATTTTATATTGTTTTATTTTTGATTTACAGATGCAGAGAGAAACAGAGGAAAGAAGCTTCACGTCTTCAATCTGTGAATCGAAAGCTAACCGCCATGAATAAGCTTTTAATGGAGGAAAACGATAGATTACAGAAGCAAGTATCTCATCTTGTGTATGAAAATGGATGCTTTCGTCAACATACACAAAATGTGAGACTTATTATTAATGATTTCTTCTTTAATTTGCATTAAAAAAGTAAAAAAGATTAATGGGTTTTTGTGGGAATTAATGGATCAAGATTTCTTGATTTTCAGGCGACTGTTGCCACTAAGGATACGAGTTGTGAATCGGTGGTGACAAGTGGTCAACACCATTTGACTCCCCAGCATCCTCCACGGGATGCTAGTCCTGCTGGGTGAGTATTGGATTTTTTAAACTCTGGTTAAGTTAGTGGGATTTGATTTTTAACTGTGGTTAATGCATGTTTTATGGGTTTTTTTTTTCAGACTTTTGTCCATTGCAGAGGAAACTTTAACAGAGTTTCTTTCGAAGGCTACTGGAACCGCTGTAGAGTGGGTCCAGATGCCTGGAATGAAGGTAATCTTGGACCATTCAAACATATATATATATATATATATATAGATACAGATACAGATAGGGAGGTTCAAATAAGAACTTTGTAAATTTAAAAGAATACGTTGTGGACCACATATATGTGGGTCCTACATAATATTAAATGACCCACCTCATATGTGGTCTACAATAGTCCCTCCCCTATGTATGTATGTATGTACATATAAATATATAAAATATAATAGTAGGGGATTCAAATTAGAACAATAACTAAATAAAAAAAATATGAAAACTGCTAAATCACATGTATGTGGTTGACATGGCCCACGAAAGTTGCATGAATGACATGTCATTTTACATGTGATTTCAGTAAAATCACATGTGATTCCACCCATTTCTTTCTTATAAGAAAATAAGAAATCCGTCTAATCACATGTGATTTTACATTTCAAACACGTGTAAAATCACATGCCGACTTTGGCCCTGACAAGGTCGCACACCTTTGCGTCCACTGATTACTTTAAAATAAATGTGATTTTGGCGTTTTTTGTGTTCTCTTATTTGGTTACTATTCTCAATTTCAACCTCCCTCTTATATATATATATCCACATATATATGTTAATTAATATGCTTTTTGTTCTCTTTAGTTGGTGCATTTAGATTATTGATCAACTTTCTTTGCTTTTTAATGTAGCCTGGTCCGGATTCCATTGGAATCGTTGCTATTTCTCATGGTTGCACTGGCGTAGCGGCTCGAGCACGCGGCCTAGTTGGTCTTGAGCCTACAAGGGTAAGAAATATCCTTCCAATTACATCATCTTCTTTCGATTTGCAAGAATTTGCAAAACCCCATTAATAAATTACTTCCCAAAAAACCCCTCTAGGAAATAAAAAATGATCCAAAGAATACACAGGATCATGGTAAGTCTAGCTGACGTGGGACTCTAACAGTATTATATTCGAGAAATTGACCAAAATGGCCCCTCTCCCTTAACCAACTTCACTTTTTCGCCATTTTTTTAATTTAATTCCTATTTTTGCCAAAGTTATGCTCGATTTTCTGACTAAAAAAACATTTTTTTAATTAAGGAATCAAAACAGTCTTTATGGAAATGGGTAAAGCTTCTGCTTAAAACCCAAGATTTTGGAAAGAGACTCTGAAAAGTGGCTAAAAAGTGAATCTGACTGACTGTTTCAGTCGATTTCCCACTATTATATATATATATATATTATACAAGAATTTGAACATTTGGTGTTTTTTTGAATCATTGTCTCAGGTTGCTGAAATCCTCAAGGATCGACCAACTTGGTTTCGCGACTGCCGAGCTGTGGACGTCCTCGATGTGCTACCCACGGCTAACGGTGGAACCATTGAGCTTTTATACATGCAGGTGAATTAATATTTAATATTCTATCCCACCTTTAAATTAATTATCATTAATCCAATCTTTTTATCTATTTTACACGTGATTCTGATCCCGATTTCATTTGTTTTTCTAGCTTTATGCCCCTACAACTTTGGCTACCGCTCGTGACTTCTGGTTATTACGCTATACTTCTGTTACTGAAGATGGCAGTCTAGTGGTTCGTGACCCTTAATTTTTATCCATGGCTTATAAAAAATGTAAGTTTTTATGGTTTTTGTTACTTAATATGATGTCTTTTCTGGGATTCTTAGGTTTGTGAAAGATCGCTATCCAACACCCAGAATGGTCCAAGCATACCATCGGTGCCGAATTTTGTGAGAGCGGAAATGCTGCCAAGTGGGTACCTTATTAGGCCTTGTGAAGGAGGTGGGTCGATTATTCACATTGTGGATCATATGAATTTAGAGGTAAAGATTCGAACTTTACTGGATTGCATGATTTTTTTAATGTATATATGATGATCTGATTACTATACTTGCATCACTCATATGAATTTGGAGTTAAAGATTCATACTTTGCTGAATTATACAATTCTTTTTACACACACATATATATATATATACATATACACACACACACAGGGACAATCTTTTAGAAACTTTTTAAAAGTAGAAACTAGTGGAAACAAATATAAAAATACTTTTTTTCATAATTTTTTTTCATCAAATGTTATGATTTAAGATATTGTTTCACATATGTTTGTGTTCGTACGAAAAAAAAAAATTACATGTGGAAAAAAAAAGGTTGGTTCACTTTCACCATATGAAACAAAATTAAAGTGAACCAACCTTTTTTTTTTCCACATGTAATATTTTTTTTTTCGTACGAACACAAACATATGTGAAACAATATCTTAAATTATAACATTTGATGAAAAAAATATATTTTTATATTGATTTCCACAGTTTCTACTCTTTAAAAAGTTTCTATATGAACGAGCCTTTATATATATATATAAATATATTAAGGGAAGACCCCCCCAAAAATGAAAAACTGAGAACACCTTGATTGCCATTCATCTGCATAATGTGCATAAAAGTAATCCAAATTGTTTCTTGGTTACTATGCACGTGCACATGTGCATACCATACAAATGTAAATTTTCTTCTATGCACATGTGCATACCGCCTACATAGGCATGGAGTTTACCTGAAGTTTTCATTAACCTAACCCTATATATATGTATGTATATAATGATCTGATTACGATACTTGTACAACTCCATAGGCATGGAGTGTACCTGAAGTCTTACGCCCGTTATACGAATCACCGACCGTTCTTGCTCAAAAAACAACAATGATGGTAACGATCTTAATCCTATAATTATCAATCAATCTATCCCGATTTGAGACATTAAACTTCAAATCTTAAAAATCTTAAATAGGCGTTACGCCAGCTAAGGCAAATAGCTCAGGAGGTTTCTCAATCCGCTACCCCAAATTGGGGCCGAAGACCCGCGAATTTACGAGCACTTAGCCAGCGGCTGAGCCGGTAAGCCCAATCACACCACTTCAATCAGTTTCAATGGTCGTTGGGTCTTAATTGTGCTTATTTTGATGTCCATTTTCTTGGCCAGGGGTTTCAATGAGGCCGTTAACGGGTTTTCTGATGAAGGATGGTCGTTAATGAACGATGGACCGGATGAAGTTACGATTATTGTGAATTCTTCACCCGAAAAGCTTATGGGATTGAATCTTTCATTCTCGAATGGATACCCGTCTGTTAACACGGCTGTTATGTGTGCAAAAGCATCAATGCTTCTACAGGTCAGCATGAGAAAACCGATATTTATGTGGAAAACCCGTAGTTTATTAGATGTTTGTAACGTTTTTTTAATATTTTTTTTGTATTTTCCTAGGATGTTCCTCCGGCTCTACTGCTTCGGTTTTTAAGAGAGCATCGTTCTGAATGGGCCGATAATAACGTTGATGCTTATGCGGCTGCAGCCATTAAGCTCGGTCCATGTAGCTTACCCGGGTCTCGAGCTGGTAATTTCGGTGGTCAAGTTATCCTTCCCCTTGCTCACACCATCGAGCATGAAGAGGTAAGTCGATCGATTCCAATTTAACATTGGGAAATTAACAAAAATAGCCTTCCCTTGGCCATTTCTCTTCCAAAATTACCAAAAAGTCCCTATATATATATGCAAGTAGCAACTCCTGAACTTGCGGAGGGGTCAAAATGTTAAAAAAGAGAAACTTCTGAACATGGTCCACATGTAAATGGACCAAATTTGTAAATTAGTTTGTACGAGGACTAATTTATAGATTTGATCCCTGTACTGGTTGGTAGACCATGTTCAGAATTTTTTTTCTATTTTGACCCCTCAAGTTGAGGAGTTGCTATTTGCGGAGGTAGTGACTTTTTGGAAATTTTGGGAGAGAAATGGCTAAAAGGTAAAATTTGCCCGATTGAAATGGCTATTTTTGTTAAATTTCCCTTTATCGTCGATATGATTTTGTAATTTTTAATTTTCCGTTGTGAATTTGAAAAAAATATCGATTTTTTTTCTCTCTTTTATATAGCTTTTGGAGGTGATTAAGCTCGAGGGCGTTAGCCATTCTCCTGAAGACGGTCTAATGGCACGTGACATGTTTCTTCTTCAAGTAGGAGCCGTTTTACACTCATTTAACCTAAATTTATATTTTTCATACAATCTGTCTTCTAATCCATTTCTTATAATAAACCGACAGTTATGCAGCGGAATGGACGAGAATGCCGTTGGTATGTGTTCAGAACTCGTATTTGCTCCAATCGACGCTTCTTTTGCCGATGAGGCACCACTTTTACCCTCGGGTTTTCGCATCACTCCTCTTGATTTCAACAAGGTTAGGAGTTCTCTCGATATTTGTGTTCCTAGATTCTAGGGGTGAGCATAGCCGGATACCCGACCAAATTTCATGGAACCGGAACCGCTAACATTGGTTCTTTATATTTTGGAACGGGTACCCTGTTTCAATTTTTTTTTAAATTTTTTATATTGCATACGATAAAGATGTAACTTTTAAGTCAATTATCAGCTACAAATTACCGGCTTAAAGTAAAATAAATACAACAAATGGTCAAATCTAATCCGATAAAAATGTAATTTTAAGTCTACTATAAACATACATTACTCGTCTAACACTAACCTAAAAGGTAATATAAATTTATTAATAAATATATAAAATAATTTTTATTTAAAAGTAGCGTGTACCCGTCGGTTCCGGTTCTTAGATACCCAACGGGTAACACTTCCAAAAAAAATGAGAAACTGTCGGTTTCTTATTTTAGTAACCAGAGCCGGAACCAATCACATCGGCTCCGTGGAATCAGCATTTCCAGAGTGGTTCCGGTTCCAAAAAAATAGAACCCAGTCGGTTTCGTATTTTAGTTAACCGGAGCCGGAACCAATCCCATCTGTTCCGCGGATCCAGCGGTGGTTCTGATGCTCACCCCAAGTAGATATCTCCCTTTTTTTTCTTTCTATTTTTTTCACATCCCCTAAAAAAGAACATTGCAATATATGATGCACAGGAGGCTACGAGCCCAAATCGCACCCTCGATCTTGCTTCCGCTCTTGAAGTTCGTGGATCCGGGAATAAAACGTCTGGTGATAAAAGCGTCCGTGGTGGTGGTGGCTGTGCAAGATCGGTGGTGACTTTCGCTTTCGAGTTTGCTTTCGAAAGCCATATGCAAGAAACCGTAGCTGCGATGGCTCGTCAATATGTTCGTGGAATTATAGCTTCGGTTCAGAGGGTAGCGTCAGCAATCTCACCGTCACATCTGAATCCTAATGGTGGTATTCAGGCACCATTGGGTACACCCGAAGCACATACTTTGGCTCGTTGGATAAGTCATAGTTATAGGTAATGGTGATTTTGTAAGCCGAAAAAAATGATTTTTGTTGGATTGGAATTTCGTTAAATATTGAAGTTTTTGGGTTGTGAAAATAGGTGTTATTTGGGTGTCGAGTTACTTAAAGGTGCGGGTGAAGGAAGTGAATCGGTTCTTAAATCTTTGTGGCTCCAGTCAGATGCTATTTTATGCTGCTCGTTAAAGGTTTGTTATCGTTCTTTTTTTACATTTTTGGTCGCACTAGAAACAATTGCACATTTTTTTAAGGATAGAGGATAGAGAAATTGACTGAAATAGCCCTTCCCATTAAACGAAATTCACTTTTTAGCCATTTTTCAGAGTCTTGTTTCAAAATAGTCGGTTTTTAGCTTTTGATTTCTTTAAAAAAGAGAAAAAATCCATGTGCATGTGGGTAAGGATTCTTTGCGCAAAAAATTGAATTTTTACGCAAGAATATATTTTATCTTTATCTTGTATCTTTTTCTTTTAATCTTAAAATCAAGTTTTACTTGAATGAGAATTCAATTGACAAAAATGGCTAAAAAGTGTAGAGGTTAGCTATTTTGGTCAATTTTCCTACAAAATAAGCCTATTACATTCTAGCAAAAACTTGCTTTTGAGTGGGTTCCACCCTCATATGGTTGAGTGGGTCCCACCCTCATATGGTTGAGTGGGTCCCACCCTCATACGGTTGAGTGGTTCCCACTTTTGAGTGGTCCCACCCTCATGGTTGAGTGGGTCCCGCCCATAGTCACATGGATCGCGGAACATTCCGGTACGGGAACGTGGTTCGTTAGGTCCCTAAAATTCGGTACGAAGGGGGTAGGTTCATTTCGGATCGCTTCGGTACGATGTACCAATTAACTCGGTATGACATGTACCTTAATAATATAAATAATATTAAAATCCAAACATCTAAAATTCCATAAAAGTTATATGAATACTAATAATATCCAAATTCAAACATTCAATTTCAAACACCATGCTTTCCAAATACCATTTTCGGTATAGCAATTGATAGGAATTGAAATATTGAATAGTGATAGGAATTGATAGGAATCGAATACTATATAAATAGGAATGAAATGGGAGTAAGTTGAGAAACCGAATAGTTGCTATTCATAAATTTGATTTTAGAAATAAATAAAAATTGAAATAATTAAAAGTTGCTGGAAATTGAAGGTAAATTATTGGAAATATAATAGTTTCCGAAGTGGACAGATTGCTGATTGAAAATCGAATAGTTTCCAAAATTCAATCGCGAATTAGAAGGTTCCAAACGCAGTTTCGAAACGAAAAAAAAATAGACATCGGATCGTTACAAGCGTAAATTGGGAACGCCTACAAGGAATGCCGTGGAACGTAGATTTACCGTACCGGATTCTGATCCCGGTAGCGTTTGGAACGAAAACAATCCTCGTTTGGGAACGTGGATCGTGGCTGATTCAGCGATCCTTGTGACTATGGTCCCGCCCTCCCTTCAGGCTTGTGAAGATACTTGAGTGGTCCCCACCTACAAATCTAACATTTGAGTAATATCTTTGGAAGGGACCCACTCAAAAGTAGGGGTTTCAGACCCTACTTTTGAGTGTAATATTCGGCATGAAATATAAGTCTGCATATATCCAGACTCTTACCTATGCCGGATAATTCTTTGCTTTTTACACTAAACCGTTATGGTTCAATGCACAGGCGTTACCAGTTTTTACCTTTGGGAATCAGGCCGGCCTTGATATGCTTGAGACGACACTTGTTGCACTTCAAGACATCAGTTTGGAGAAAATTCTGGATGAACACGGAAGAAAGAGTTTGTGCTCGGAGTTTCCACAGATAATGCAGCAGGGTTTCGCGTGTTTACCAGGTGGTATTTGTGTATCGAGTATGGGGAGACCGGTTTCTTATGAGAGAGCCGTGGCATGGAAAGTGCTGAATGAAGAAGACAACGCTCATTGCATCTGTTTTATGTTCGTTAATTGGTCGTTTGTTTGAAGAGTCTGAACCGGAAACTAGTGTTGAAAGATGATACTAGTTCATTTATCATCTTTTTGTTGGGAAGTAACATGATGGTTAATTATTGGGATCTTGCTGCTTCAAATGTTATCATCCTTTTATCTCTCCATTATTTTCCTTCACTTGATGCCTTGAATTGGTCAATTATTTATGATAGAATTCACTTTTTAGATATTTTTAAATCGAATTTACATTTTAGTTGAACTTAATTTTCAGATTAAAGAATCTTTATTCAAATTTTCTTCAAGGATCCCATTTTATGTAAAGATTTGGTTTAAAAATGATTAAGATGGTTAAAATGATTAATAATTAAATTTGGCTGAAAAACGATTATAAAGGAAATTTGGTTAGAAAGATAGGTTATTTTGATCAATTTTCTTCAATTTTTATATATAAAAAACATTACATTTATCCTGATTGGCATGGCACAACATTATGTGAATGAGAGTTAAGGTGAGAAACGTAAGAAGAGTTATGGACCCTTGATCACCTTTAATTTCAAACCCATCCGTGAATTGCATTTCACATGGAGATTGATCGGGTGCATAGCGGTGCATTTTATCACGATCATGTGTGTTTAATTTTTAATAATGTGTTTAATTTTTAATAAAAGTATGATAACTAAAATAATATTGAATTTAAAACTTAATAGATGAAAAGAACAACAAACTTCAAAAACATATGGACGAAAACTACGACAAATTTTAAATCATAAGAATAAAAACCACAATCAATTATAACACAAATGAAAATTGTAATTTCAAAATTACAAAGACTAAAAGTAACAATTTTTAAACTAAAAATCTAATTTACTCGAACTTTTAATAAATCAAAGTATTGCTAAGAAAGCAAAATTTATTTATAGAAAATCAATCTCTTAAAATCAAATATAAGGAACTTTACAATGAAATAGACTCTCAAGATTGGTGGTTAGTTACAAATAAAATATATAAAATAAGGTCAAAATCAAAATAAACAAAGCTTGTTGACCAAGAGAAATAGTCTTCTTCTTCTTCTTCATCTTGATGGGCATGGGTAGATTTGGAGGGTTATACAGAAAAGCCATTGAAATATGATTCTCTTCCCCTTTGAAAACTGGCATCCCCATTACATGCTTACATTTCCCCTTACTCCATTTCTGTGATAATTAACAATTAAACGCTTCTATTATTAAATTATCTTTTTAAGTTTACGAGTATGAATACAAATACAAATACAAATACAAATACAAATACAAATACAAATACTAGCTCGTAACGTAAAACAAGCCAACTACAAGCATTTAAAAACTTGACACAGATATTTATTAGACTTTTCAATCCCACTTAAATATATGCAGGTATATGTTTGTGAATTGTGATCAAATTTTGGTGATTATAGTTTTGATGGATATTTTTTTTTTAACTCTTTGAGCTCTTGGATCAAGCTCGAATCATACTCAAGTCAAGTTTGAGCTTGCATAAAGAAGACTCACAACTACAAGGATTGTGGCGTACTGGTTAAGGCTTGTGTGGGATGATGCCAGATAACTCATCTACCTCAGGTTCGAATCCAGGCACAAACTACTTATGGCCGCTGAGGAATTATCTCAGAGCTGCTTGCTTTAGCAGTCTTAAAATTGTCGGGGATTAGTTTAGGAAAATGCCTAGAATACCCTTTCCAAAAAGAAAGAAAAAAAAGAAGAAGATTCACCGAGCTATTGAGTTCGGGGCTTAATCTCACCGAGCTATTTGATTTGGTCCCTCCCGCCAATGGCCATAAAAAATTTCGTGAAACGTGAGGCATTTTCGTCATTTTATTGATTTTTTTTCTTTTATCCAATCAAAAACCACATGGACCAATATCATAAAATCGACTTTGATCGGGTAAAAAACAAAAAGTACAATAAAATGACGAAAATGTCCCTCGTTTAACTAAAATTTTTAATGGTTATTAAGAGATAGAGATCACATCCAAACGTTTTTAAATGGCTAATTTTAAAAAACCTTTAAAAACTAAAAATGTTAGTTTGGACAAACCACAAAAAGCAAATTTATAAACCACAAGGCTTATGGTGTACTTGTTAAGGCTTGTGGGGATGATGATAGATAACCCCATCATCCCCAGGTTCGAATCCATGCCCAAACAACTTGTAGTCACTGAGGAATTATCTCAGTTAAGATTGTCAGAGATTAGTATCAGTTAGACAAATGATTAGGATACTTTTTCCCAAAAATAAAATAAAAAAAATAAGCAGCAAATTTATACTCTACTCAAACTTTTACCTGTAACAAATCACCAATGGTGATGACCAAGGCATCTTTTTCATGGAGAAACGTTACCCAACCTTTCTTCGAATAAACATGGAACTCAGAGGATCTATGGCATACATGAAGGCACAGCGTATGTGAATGTTCGAATCCTCTAATCAGCATACGTATCATATCGTATCTCAGAGAGTTCGTATTTTGATTATCATTTTGAAATTTATACAGATCTGAATGGTGCCTATGAACGTAACAAATCGATCCACCAATTTGTTTCTCACTTACTCCATCATCATCATCATCATCATCATCGTCCTCGAATCCTGATTCTGGTGGAGTGTTCTTGAGCAGAAATTTCAGGATGATTTCTGCTATTTTCTCGATGACGGATGTAAGGATTTCTAGGTTTTCGCTGTGAGTTGTATTTGTGCAAATAATCAATGTTTCGATTTTTGTCTTTTGGATTTGAATCAGAGATTTGGAGAAGATATTGTTACCTGAAATGTGAATTTTGAAGAGTTTCCTCCATTTCCGACCTCAACGCATCATCGTCTCTACACCATACGAACTCTTCACTCGTTTCCATCTCTTCAGCGCCATGAAACTCGACGAAACCGTACATCCTATCACCAGATCTCACCATAACAGCTTTTTTCTCAGGTGATAACTTGAAAATTTCAGCGCCAAAATTGGACGCAAAACGAACAAGTTGATTGGAGATTCCATGGTTAACGAGCTCAAAGCAACCGGTTCGTGAAATCAAATCAAGTATGTCTGTAACGTTGAGATCTTCCAACGATTCCAGTAATTTGTAGTCGAGTTTGGGAAGGTTCTGAACCTTCGATTTTTGTAGGCGATCAGGTAAGACGAGATCAGGTACACGAAGCGAACGGTGGAGAAATTCTGTGAGAATCTCATCGTTTGTAACGGAAGATCGACGTCCAGAAGCAACCGGCGATGGCGGTGGTGCTCGGAATTGCAGTGGATTGTGCTGGAAAGATTCCGGCCAATTCGCCATGAAAGGTACGTATTTTTTGTACCTTCGAGCAGCAGTAGTTTTGTTAATATATTTGTTTGAATTTATTATTTTAAGAATTTTGAGATCTTTATGACTGTAAAGAGACTTTAGCATGAAGCAGTAATGATGGCGTTTTTCTCCTTTGCTTTTCCGACGAAGCTTCTGGCCGGAGAACGGCGGTTTTATTCACAGCCGGCGATGACAGCGGGTATTCTATTGGGCTATAAAAAATTTACGATGGGCCAAGTTGGGCCTAAAAAGCAGGCTCACTACACGAGAACATAGAGATGGATAAAATGGGTCTGAAACTCAAGGTCCGGTAAGCATTTGATATACATGTTTAGATGCACATAAGATAGCTTATAAGCTAGTGCATTGAAACCTTACTTGAAGTTTATTGTCATTTTCACCAATTATAATCCTAATTAATATAAATTTTTATTTATTATTTTTAATTGTAAATAATTATCAATATTTCATTTTTGGTCATTTTACATTCTTATAAGTTAGTTTTTGTCAAACGTAATTTTTTCACCAACTAGCTTATCTGCTACCAGCTAGTTTATCAGCCACCAGCTATCTTATCAGTAATCCGCTAGCTTATCAGCTGTCCGCTAGCTTATCCGCTAGTTTACCAAACATAGCCTTTACAACCAATTATAAGAACAGGTTCTGGTCGTGATCCCGGGCCAGACCCAAAACTGGTTTTATGTATTATTTTTTTTAAATTCAGTTTTTTACATAATTTTTTGATTTTTTTGAAAAAAATACAAAAGTGTAATTCCATAAAAAAATATGTAATTTGGTCAACTGTATTCCATTGAAAAATACATTTTATGTAAAAATACGAACCGAATTCACGAATTATAATAAGAATTGTGGACGTTTGTGAGTTGATATTTTCCTTCATATACCATATGACTTATATATATTGAATAGAAGTTGAATATGGGTAATAAAAATGAAGAATATTTTTTAGATCAACTTAAAATATAACAAACTCACAATAATCATAAAGCAACATGTTGATCAAATAACTTTTAGATCAACTTAAAATATACAATAATGATGAAAATTATTGATAGTACATAATTTTGAAATTATAACAAACTCACAATTCCAATTTTGAATTAGTGTGCGACGAATATAACATTTAAAAAGATTACATACAGTTCATGTTGCTTCTTGTATGATCGTATTTTTGATATATATGCCCTACTATCTCCTCTCTTATTTTAAAAACAATCCACTTTTGACTTGTAATTAAAGCCTGCTACTTTCTAACTCAACACTATATATGCATAGAGACAGAAAACTTCGGTTGAGAACCTATTTTTTGTTGACAACCTGAGACCATCCACAACACGTCATGTGCTCATATTGGTGATGTTTATTAACTTATGTTGTTTTTAGGGGTATTTAGGATTGCTTATACATGTAAAATAACAAAAAAAAAAACAGATAAGTTATTCAAATATGTTAATAAGTAAACAACTCCTTATTACCGGTTTGACAGTGGTATAAGTTAATAAATTGTTTTTAGGGTTATTTAGGATTCTAACTTATCAACAACTCCTTATTACCGGTTTGACAGCAGCATAAACATTTTATTTTTTCCCCATTCAAACACTAAAAACTGTTTAGTACCAATATAAGACCAAAATAAGTCAATAATTAGTTTAAATAAGCAATCCTAAACAGCCTCTTAATACAAAAAAAGTGAAGAAATTTAGACGACATATTAAGAGTTGACCTAAATAGACTGATGCACGTATTTTGGTTTTTTTTAAGAAGGTACTTAAAAATATTATATTGTATTTTGGTTTTTTTAAGAAGGTACTTGGAAATATTATATAGTTGAATCCGGAAGAATTGTTCTCCTCGTAGGAAACTTGTAGAATAATTGGGTTACAAGTTTTGGTTTGGGTCTCCTTTGGCAGGTGTGGAATAATTCATTTGACTCAATAGTCGTTACCATTTCTATGTTTACACCATAGGTGTGGACTAATCCAATGTAAACAATACTCTATTCTTTCTTTTATTCTGATTTTTATCCTTTCATTCTAAATTGCAGATTTGGATTATTTCAAAGTTAAATTTGTGTAAAGCAAGGCTAAAATATCGACCAAATATTATTGTCAAAAAGTGATTTTGTTCACCTAATATATAAATAAAGTAATAAACTCCAATTTATTTCCTTCAAACAAATATTATATCATAACTTATCACCGAGTCGGATCCAAGAACTTTTGATTGTGGTTGCACAAAATAATTACCGTAATATAAAATATTTAAAAATTAATTAAAAAACTTTGTACAGACTATGTTTTTGGCTATTTTGTGGCCACTAAATATACATTAAGTATTTGAATAATTAAAAAATTGTTAGTACTAATTTATTCTCAAAAAATTATCTCATAAAACTTTAAAACCAATCGACTGTTGGTGGATTTTCTGTTTTCCACTTGTTGATCTAGATGACCGGTTCGATATACAACATATTAACCTAAAAATATAAACAAATTAACCTTAAAGTCAAAAGAGTTAACCTCAAATGTAAACAAATTAACCTACAGAGTTGGTTCATAATTAACAAAAAAAATCTAGTCTTTAAAATTAACTTAAATTAAGGGGAGTTTACTTAAATGATTACCTGTAAGCGCTTATCGATTTAATCAACACTATAATTTATTTTATTGGTAAGAGTTTAGTAAATGACTAACTTTAAGGGGTAAGATTATTGGCCCTTATCATGTTCATCCGGTGAAGAAAATTATCCAATAACCATTTACCAGGTAAGAGTTTAATAAATGGGTAACTCTAAGCAAATAACTCTAAATTCTATATAGAGGGTCAACTATACACAAAATAACCCTACATAGTTAACAAGTTATTATATTAACACTATTACATCATTATAAACAAATTACCCTTATTATTTGTGTCAACATTAAAAATACTCAATATTGGACTCATTTCGAAGATATCAACTAGACCTTTCTAACGGTGTAATTTGCAAAAAGAAAAAACGTATTCTTTCAATGTATTTTGACTAATAATTAACTAACTAATTAATATAAGATGGGTGTAAAACGAAAAATGAAAAAGGAAAGGAAGTAAACTTAAAATGTTAAACTCTTTGAAGGATGTAAACTGTAATTTATAAAAAACCACTATCCTCACTTGCCGGTGGAGATTTATTTGATAAATTTTCATATAAAACCCCTATTTTTTTTAAAGTTTATGGTTTAATCCCAAAAAATTTATGGTTTCACCCCAAGAATCTTATGGTTTCACATGTTATAACCTTAAAAAATTTACACTTAATCCTCCAAAATTCATGGTTGCATGGGCAACCACTTTGGTATATGTGGATCCGCCACGACTTATCATGTAAATACAAGCATATTACATATCTAAGCCTTTCATTTTTCATGTTATGCTTCGTAACAATGGATTTATGTACAAAATCCTTCACCTATTTTCTTGCATATTTTGTTTAAAATTGTGGATTTCTTCGAGTATACGACCAAATATATGATTTTTTTTTTTTACCATTATTATTAATGTTGGTTGTCGGTTTTGCATATGCATTTTCAGTATCCCTCCTAAATCCTCAAAATATCTAACAAATACTAAAATTATATTTTCCGATCAGCTACACTTGTAACGATCGAAGGCTTGCAAGTTTATCGATACAGACAATTGTCCATGAACTAGGAGAAGATAATAAAATTTATACAAGTTAGGGTGAACCATATGCAAGAGTTCTGACCCAAAACAAGTATACGTTTGTAGTTAGGCATGTAGCCAGTGATGATATGACATATAGTGGGGGCATATAGGGCCATTCTTGTAGTTAGGGAATCCTTACCCAATCGTTGTTGGTATTTGAAATAGATGATAAGCATTGGTAACTTGCGTCTTCATGTAACTTTTCATACCATAAATATAATACTTCATTTATATCTCTTTATCATTTTAGTTTGTTTTAAGATAAATATTTATTTTTACAATGAATTATATATCGTTATTAATTATAAAATGAAAAAAGATTTATCGTTTTATAATTAGAAGTAAATTGTCTTTTTATTAATTAAAAAGTGTAAACATTTCTAATAACAGATTCTTATAAGAACCCATTTTTTATAGATTTGACTGCCACATGATTTCCATTTTACCAAATTAAGACGCGGACAACCGGTTGAAAACACAATCAATGCACATTTTGTAAGTTGACTGTCTTATTGTTTAACTCGGTTTCTATATACTACTTGTGCCAATAATTTGAATCCTTAATCATGTATTCATTTACACCTTGTTTGTTTTGTCATTTTAAGCTCTTAATCACCACTTACGTCTGATTCGTTTAGACGTCTCATAACTGAAATCAGATTTCAGACTTCAGGACCTTTTAAAAAACAAACGCCACCTTAATCTTTATTCTAGAGATATATAAAAGAAAGATGCACCGCTAAAAATTAAAAGGGTGTTAATTCGTGATATTAGAAAATACTATAAACATCAACTAATAATCCAAAACCCCCCCAGCCCCAACCAGAAAACTAAAAAAGTTTCTTAAAATCAACCAAAGAAAACGAAAACGACCTTCAAAATTAACCAAGAAATTAAAAAGAACTACTCAAATCATTAAAAAATCCTTTAATATAATAGAATTCAGCTAAAAACACATTAAACGACTTTACAAGTCTTTGATCTATTTTAAAAATATACCCGATTAATAAAAATTCTGAATACATCAATTATTATATGTCGAGAATTTAAACCCCCAATCAAACATGTATGCTTTGTGTTGAAGAAATATAAAAGGGTGAGAAAAAGGGGGACAAAAGGATATGCATGAAATGTGAAAGATTGGATGAGAAAAATAAAGAATATATTGGAGCTTATCCACTCATCTCCTATTATCAACGACACGACACGCTTTTGGTTGGTCAAATCCCTCCCTTGGATAACGACCCACGCCTCCCTCTCCACCAACTAAACTATATACAACGTTTTATTTACAACCCAACTCTCTCTTTTTATTTATTTATTATTATTATCATTATTATTATTATTTATATAAGATAAATATATACATCCTCCTCCGTCTAAAATATAGGAAATGATTACCCGTAAGAGTTAACAACAATTTTAGGTCTTAGTTATTTTACTGGATAAGATTCTGGTTCATTAAAATAATTTATCTGATAAGAGTTGTCATTCTTATTTATAGAACAAGATTTTCAATTTTAGGTTCATCCATTAAGGTAACTGTCTAGATAAGCGTTTGATAATACTTTTTAGTTAACCAAATGATAATTTTACTCGTTGTTAAATTATCTTTACCCACGAGTCGGGACTGTTAAATATTTGGGTAATAATTAAGAGTAGATTTGAAAATTTAGTTATATATTTATGAAAGTGGATTAAGACGAATATAAATAGAAAATTAGACTCTTGTTTTAAGATGAATGAAGTAATATTTATATACAAGAAATATTTATGCGTATTTTTTTATTTTTTATTTATATCGTTAATTTTGTTGAATGTTAAATTCTACGTATAATTTAGTTCTTATCTTTTCGATCACGCTTCTTTACAGATAATAGGGAACAACCATTTACTATTCAGATAGAATATAAGTTTGTATACATTATATCCTACAGATCATAAGATATATTGATTTATTTGGCTTATTTTAATAGGTACAGTATATAGCTACTAGAAGAGGGTGTATAGTAAATAAAGTATTATCTTATTATAAGAATATAAAAAAATACGTGTTTTAAAGATGTCTTTGTAGTTTGATAATGTCCAAGTCATTAAAAGGGGTACTAGGATAATTATTTATATTATTTATATTTATATTTTATATATATCTTATTTTGTTGGAAAAATTCCATCCATATCTAGTAATGGAATATGTGGGTAGAATTGGTAAGGTACTAAAAGCCCTATTAAATGGTACCAACAAATTCCTGCCACGTGTCTAATCTGACCATAAAGCCATAAACCTCCCTATATATAAACCATCTTCCAAACCCATTTATTCATTGTATTCATCTTTATTCACCACCATTCATCTATAAAAGTCGTCAAGATTGTAACCTTTATTCATTATATTCATCTTATCTATCTTCATGGAAACAATAAGTGAATCCAATAATCATCATCTCCAAAACTGGGGTTTCATGGCAAACTCATCAGATCAAGATTCATGTGAAGAAACTTCAACAATCTCAAATGGATCATCATCGTCATCATCATCCATTTCTTCATCTTCTTCATTAGATGCCATAGATGATGATGATGCTTCATCTTCATCTTCAGTTAATTCAGCTGGATCTTCTCTACATGATTTATCTGACTTAATGTCCCAGTTACCTATCAAGTAAGTTTCTACTCACACCAACAAAATCTTCTTTCTAGGTAGCTAAATACGTCTGTATAGATTAATCTGACTGTATAGATTAGGAATGTTTTTGTTTGGACATAGGTGGGATGAGCTTGTTTTCCAATTGGAAGAGGCAGTTTTGGGAAGGAAAAAAAAACTTAGCTTTCTGCATAAAGCTCCCCCTACCCTAGAAACTCTCTGAATAAGCTTTTTTATATATCATTAAGACCCTACCAAACAATCATGTATAACTTATCGAATAAGCTGCGAGTCCTATTAAGCTCATTAAGCTGCTACCATGGGTTCGAATCTAAAAGCTACTAAAGCCCCTGTGGCCATGGAGCCATGGAGGTTCACCTTGATTAATTCGTAGAAACCCATGGTTACCAAAAAAGAAAAAAGTTTTAAATCTTAATTCTTAAGTGATTTTGAATCAAGAATCTATATATTAAACTGTGTTTTTTTTTTCTTTTTGCAGAAGAGGGTTATCAAAGTTCTATCATGGGAAATCAGAATCATTTACATCTCTTGCAAGGGTGATAAGCATAGAAGATCTTCCAAAGAAACTAAAGAATCCATATAACAAGATGAGGAAGATTAAAGGTAGCAGCAAGAGTTATGGAGGTGGTTTAGATAACTATAAATCCCATACCCTCCCCAAACCAATCATTTCAAAGAAACTTTCACCCTTTCTAAGGCAAAGAAGTTTTACTAAATCCCATCTGGTTTCTGATCAACAAAACAACTAGTGGTATTCAAAATTCAAACAAGTTTTTGGGAGTTTTGTAATTTAGTTTATTAGTATGCAGGGGAAGAGAAAATTTTGGCTAGTATATATGGTTGTAGTAGAGTTGAGATAGTATCAGAATCAGATGCTTGTAGAGAGATTTTGTGTATATAAATATTATATATTTATGATATATAGTTTTATACATGAAATCATGATTGTGCTGTTTAAGCATCATTTCTGCATGAGTTTTCACATGGATATATTGTGCGATCTATCTAAATGTGTTACAATAAGTTAACAGGACTTAATTGGGTATCCTACGTCCTATAAAGCCTATTTTCTGGTAGTGGCATGTGCAATTCTTTTAGTTTTTTGGTTGATAAGCATAATTTCTGCAAAAGTTTTCACATAGATGGGAAAGATCATATAGGGTTATATTCATCATCAAATATGCTAGAATCAGACACAAATCCAAGATATCAAAAAGCAATACATTCGATCATGAAATAGCCGAAAATGATGTGTGTTTCTAGTAATTAGTGCTATAAAGAACTCACAAGAAGGTGATGGCATACGGCTGGTTCATGGAGACATGACCGATCGGTTGTGTATTCTGCTTGATCGCCTTACTGCTGATAGCATTACCTCCGGGTTTTTGCTTTTCTGTTCCAAAATCAAACATGTTATCATCCATTAACACAGTATATTGAAACTTTTATCTTATCAAATATTAAAAATTCACCTGTTTCTTAACGATCTTCTTCTTAATTGTAAAACTTCCACGTGAAAGAGAATCTCCGGTTGACAGTTCCAAATGGGAAGATTTTCTTTCACTCGAAGAAGATGCATCAGATTGAATGAAAGATAGAGAAAAGTTGCTGTCTTGGGATTCAGAAACCTCATTCTTAATTGGTTTTAGCATCAAAGATGCAGAATGTGAAGGACTTACAAAAGGTTTGAGATTTTTTCTATCTGTGAAATCTTTGTTGGCTATGGTTGTTTCTAAAGGGGAAGAGGCTTTCATTTTCTTTGAATAATATCGGACACTCAATAATGAAAAAATAAGAACAGAAACCCCAATGGAAGCTGTGAAAATTGTATCGAAACTTACCAATTTTATCAGAAAATGAGTAGTTTCTATCTCTTCATTATTGTTTTCATACCGGCCATGTTCTTTTCCGGCCACATCCTCCTCTACCATCATTTTTACGGTTTCTAATTCCTCATTGGCATCAGTGCAATTAGAATCATCGCCCAACAACTGACCGAAACTTTCTGTTTTGGCCTCGATTTCATGAGTTTTTTCTCTCTCTTTATGTATTGGAATCACGGGCTCTTGCAATCGGTCGTCTATTTCTTTAATTTCTACCTCTTTATTCTCATTGATTTCTAATCCTTCCAACTGATCGTAGCCCTCTTCATCATGATCGACATCTATTTCATTGTATTCTAACTCTTTGGTTTCTGCAGTTTCTAATCCATCCAACTGATTGGCATCCTCTTCATCCTGATCGACATCTATTTCATTGGTTTCTAACACTTCCGTTTCTGCAATATCTAATCCTTCAACTAATTCACCAATATTTACAACCAAGCCCTTCTTATCCCTCTCCTCATAACCAACATCTCTAAATTTTTCCACCATTTGCATCATCGGAGTTTTGGTGTAAAGATCTATAAAACCCCTGATGGCTTCTCTAGCAGGCGAAAGAGTTGGGGAATTCATCGAAGATATGATCAATGTAGTTAAGATAAGAGCAATGATCACAAGAAAACATTGCAACACATTTGAAATCCATCCATTATCCTCCTCATAATCATCAAATTCGTCTTACATTTCTTCTTCATGTTCATCTTCACATTTACCAACAGAATTCTCAATTATCTCCTCTTTTTCTTCCACAAACTTCTCTTGAGAAGAAGAACCTGGAGAACAATCACCATTTGACTTTAATTCTTTTTCCGAAACGGGCATTCGTGAATCAAAAGAGGCACTTCTTCTGACCCTATTTACATGTCGTTGACGAGCAAAGATCTCGTGGTGTCGATCGGGGTCATATCTCAAGTACCTAGGCCTAGGAGCAAGATAATTCTTAATCGGGTCATAAGGCTGCAATTGTGAGTCAACAAGCAAACTTTTCTTGACATCATCATGGCCATCAACAACAGGAATTCTAGAATATTTTGAATCTAAACTCAATTATCTTAACAACATGTGTGGTCCTTCACCGTCTAGGGTTTCACTTCTTACTGCCGATGTATTCCTTTTAGGAACAGCAGCCTTAGAAGCTGCTGATACCGTGGTAGACATGAAATGGTTAATAGTTGGTCGTTTATTATCGACAAGAGTTAACTTCAAAGCCATTGCTTCAATTAGTTCATCCTCATCATTTCCTTCAACAACAACAAAATCCTAATAAGTTTCATAAACACTACACAAAAAAATTCAAACAACATAACGAATTAAGCCAGAACTTATGAAACAAAAAACTTCAAAAATCACCAATCCAAACCGTAAATACAAATTTGAACCCTAAGTAACGGATAGACTCAATCTAATCTAAGAAAACTGAACTAATCGATCGATCGATCGAGAAAGAGTACCTTGAGACGGCGAGTTAGGTTTAATGGAGGTTGAAGAAGTGAAACCGTTATTGAATCCATCCATAGCTCTTTAAGATCGCACGTAATCGAGAGGTGAATCGAAGGGAATCGATTATGAGATTTGGAGGGAAGGAAAAGGGAGGGAAAGAGATCTAACCGTTACCGTAATTGGGGATTTTATACGATTTCCTTGGAACTAGATTATTTATGGATTTTTTGGGGCCCAAGTGAAATTGGGCTTTCATGAAATGAGGCCATGGATTATAATTCTATACATTGGCCCAAAAGACTTTTTTTAGCTAAATATTTAGAATAATAAGGAAAAATTATACTTTACAAAATGTGAGAGGCTAGTGGTAACCCCTACTAAATGAATTTCTTCTTACACACATTTACATCAAAACTAACTTTTTACATTTTTAGTATTACAAAAATGCAAAAAATTATGTGCGTAGAAGTGTCAATAGCATTGCCCTACAAAATATATATACATATATAAGGTTGGGTTCCGGTAAGAAAGACAGTTAATGTGAGAAAGTAAGAAGAGATCTCTACCCTTGGATGCACATCAAGATGATATAAGGTACACCGAGATGCACTGCCACACCGGAGCAACTAGCCCGAAAGAAGGAAGAAGAATCTAATGATTTCCCTGATTCTGTGAGAAAGAAAAACCAGTTTGTTCCCGGGATTTCTCGCTTAATATCTGATGTCCCTGAGGGAATCCTTAGATGTGAAAGTGAGGAGATAGAAGAGTTCACTTCGAGAGCTAATCCCGCAAAGACAGAATTGTGCCTTTGAGGGATTCTTTCTCGCTTGCTTGTTGTCTAAGCTCTTTGATCCTGTCCTGCTTTCCCTACTAAAACGCAATACATGATGGATTTGAGATTAAAAGTAATCAAGGGTTCAGATATATTCTTACGTTTCTCATCTTAACTCTACTTCTCACGCGATTTTAAGCTTACGTTATATAGGGTTGGTTCCGGTGAGAAAGAAGCTAAAGTGAAAAACTCTCCACTCTTGGATGCATATCAGGACAAAATTCATCAGATCAATCTTTATATCAAACACAATTAATGAGTGAAATTAAGATTACATTTGACCAATGGTTCAAAAATAAAACTTACATTAAAAAAATCATCTACAATATTAATTTAAATTAATTTTGATTGGTTAAAAATAAAAAATCAATAAGAAAACCAAAAGATCCTCTATTTAATGAATTCTTTAGTAGTCGTCACAACTAAAGGACCTAAGTTGGATGTTTCTACAAAACCAAATTATCTATCTTACCAAAAATATAAAACGTTATTTTCTTCAAACCACAAAAATCTTAGGTTTACTCTAGATTTTATTAAATTAATATCATTTGTAGCATTTAAATTTTAATAGTCGTTAATATGATAATTTGAATATTAAATTGTGGTTTGAATATTAGGAGACAAATTCAAATTCCTTTTTCAAAATTCAAAGTTGTGAATAGATTAGATAGAATATTGATAGGGTTACATGGGGTTTAGTATTATAAACCCTTGATTTGTGGTCTAATCTTGTATTTAATGTATATAATATGTATTTGCACACTTTTAGTTGTAAATCTTGTTGACGTAATCCAACGTCACTTCAACCAATCATCGTCCTCTTACATGTTTTCTTGGGTATGATGCATTTATTTTTATTTTATTTATTTCTTAAAACAATACAATACATTTCATTTAAATATGAAATAATGTTTTTAATGTCCCAGAAAATGATATGATATTTAATTAAAACAATCTTTCAAATCCGAATACACTGTAAAAATGGACCAAATAGAAACGACAAGGTTTTTTTTTAGGCAGCCGTAGGTTTTTCGGGTCAGCTTGAGTCAGCTTAAGTGTATCGATTTGGATTAGTCTAGAGTTATATCAGATGAACCTTTTTGACAACAAAAACTATGGTAGCATCTGTAAACGAACGCAAAATTAGATGTATTTTCCACCACATCCGATTGAGGTATGATGAGCAATGTTTTAAAACCCGGGTTTTTAGTTGACCCGATGTGGTGACCTGGTCCCGGGTTAACTGGTTAAACCGGTTCAACCACCGGGTTAACTGGTTTCAATAATTCCCTTGTATTTTTTTTTTCATTTTCCTGCATACAAACATATATATAAAACCAATAATTTGATGTCCACAAGTCTAATATTAAAAATACACAAATAACAAGTTTTATATCAATCCAAATACATTAAAAAACACACATAATCATAAGTTTTTTTATCAATCCAATTACATTAAAAAACCATAACCATCAAACCAAATTATGATCGAACCAAATCAAGGATGGGAGAATGAAGAGTGTGAGCTGTTGAGACCTGAGCGATCGATGGGAGAATGGAGATGTAGAAGAAACAGTCGAACATATGAGAGGAGTAGATGGGAGTCGGCTGAAGTTAGGGCTAAGAGAGGAGCCATCAATTCAGTAGTTTTGTTTTATTTTTTTTATTTCGGCTGGGTTAACCGGGTTTTTAACGGATTTCAACACTGGTTCAACCGGTTGCTTGTGAAACCCGACCGGTTGCAACGGGTCGGTTATAGCCATAAACCCAGTCGTAGTTCACCCGGTCACTCTCCCGAGTGCTGGTTCAACCGACCGGGTTAAATCGGATTTAAAACACTGAGTATGAGGCTTAAGTTTTAACCAGTGCGCCATAACACAAGTGTTAAATGAAAAGTTATAGTAATGTTCATATGTGGTTTTTTTTAAAAGAGTGAAGTTTAATTTTAGCCCCTAATGTTTACAAATTTTTATTAATATTGTTTCTAAAGTTTTTAAAAACTTGGATTTGGTTCTTTATGTTTGTCAATTTCCAATTATTTTTGTTCAAGCCGTCTAGCGGTCGTTAACTTTTTTTTGTTGTTAAAAAGATAGCGTAACACATGTTAGCTCTCTTTCATTCGATTACATAATTAACTAAAATAAACCTAAGTGTCATTAACCTAATTAAGCTACTAATAAATAAATTATTAATTTAGTTGTCCCCCATTCTCATGTTCCCAACTCTTAAATTTTGAAATTTTGTTGTTGGTGATCCTAAATATTAATTTATTAGCAATTAGAATAAAAAGCAGGGGTAATTGCGGGAAAAAAATTTTAACCTTATCTATTATTACACACTGCACGAAATATACAGAGATGATGTAAGAAAAGGAATAATGATGCAATTAACATGGCTAAAATGCCTTAAGTACCCCTGCTTTGGTAACCTCATCGTACGGATTCATAATATTTTCTATTTTAATCATTATATTTAGTTTCATTTTAAACTACATAAACTTAGAGCATCTCCAACAACTATTCTAAAACTTTTTTAAAATAACATAACAAAACTTAAAGTCTCTAAATTTTTTTGCATCCAACTCCAACAGCTCCTCTATTTTAGCAAATCTATTATAATTATATTATTAAAATATTCAATATATTTAATATTCCTACAACTTTTTTGAACAAACTTTTAAATAATTGGTGGAACTATTAAAATAATACTTTTTCTCTCCATTTAGAGATTCTCTAAATGTAGAGATTTTTTGACCCTTTTTTAGCATTTCTCTATTTTAGCATTAGAGATACCATAGCTATTGGAGCATTAAAATGCTGAAAATCTTCTTTTTCTATTTTACAATAGCTGTTGGAGATGCTCTTAGGACATGTTCAAATGAGAATTTAAATTTGGTTGTAAACGTAAGGACAAATAAAAGTACGACGCGTGTCATATTTACACTGAATAATCAAAGAAATATTCAGACTGAATAAACATTATATTCAGTTTTATTCGGTCTTAATATGTTTTGATTATTCGGTCTGAATAATTTATATTCAGATACGTGTTGCGCTCTCATTTGTCTTCACGTTCACAACTAAATTTAAGTTTGCATTTGAATTTTCCTCCATAAACTTATTTAATTTTTTTTTCCTTTTCACAAAAAAAACTTATTTAGTTTTTAATACTTATAGACTTATAGTACGAATTACAATTTATATCGTACTTTAAAGGCCAAAATTCGCAAGAACATTTGCCAACTTCTACAATAGTCCTTGTTTTCTCTAATCTAGTAAAATTTGTACACCTATAATATATTTATAAATGTCTTTTAACCACGTGGAGAAATACCGAGTTTTCGTAACCAATTTTGATATTTATATACAGTGTTGTAAAAGACGTGTCATGACGTGAACGGTTTCTCCAATGCCATAATAACTTTTGTAGCAACTGTAAAACGAGGTACATGTTGAGATGTTTTAAGGTGTGTCATATATAGCACGAGTTTTTTGTAATACATTATTTAATTCCACGACCTACTTCTATGTGGCTGTAGGGTTATTATTATAAATAACCATATGAGTTAAAATGTTTTACTATTTAACAACTTTTCTTCTTTCAAAAAACAGTCAAGAAATCGTAACTTAACAATGCAGGATATGTTTTCTTCTGGTGCCGTAAGTTACAGGATGCCCTTGTCTGTAACAAGCGGCAAGTTTGGGTTGTCTTTTGTGTAGTGATAGTTGACACATGTATGTACTCTCTACGAATGTTCCCATATTTCATTTGAATGGATCACAAAATTAAATTACCGGTAAGAAAAAAAGTAAATTTCAACATTAACTTACATTTTCTCGGTTTTTTTGAATTTTATCCTCAAATTGTTGTTTATGATTTTATGGGTATGCAAATCCATTATTGATAGAACATTTTTTAACGAGCCATGAATATGATATAACTTTTCTGTAAAACTCTTTTTTCTATGTCCCTCTTTCTCTCTCTCTCTCTCTCTTTCTCTATCTCTCTTTCTCTCTCTCTCTCTCTCTCTCTCTATATATATATATATATATATAGGGTTAGGTTCAAATGTGAACTCAATTTTGGTTGTGAACGTGAGGACGAATCTCAGCCACACATCTTCGGTTATGGTGGACGCGATCACGGAGGATTGACGCGATTCATGGGAGGGTGGAGATTATTAAAGGAGAGTGTAATCCGCTGTGCTCGCCTTTATTGACCGGATAAGTGGCTGAGATTCGTCCTCACGTTCACAACCAAAAATGAGTTCACATTTGAACTTTCCTCTATATATATATATATATAGAGAGAGAGAGAGGAGAGAGATCATACGAGAACCACCCTTTTTAAAGGAATACTTTATAGACCACATATGATGTGAGTCCCATATAATGATAAATCATTTCTGATTTAATATGATTTAATATTATGTGAGACTCACATCATATGTGGTCCACAAGGTGTTCATTTATTCCTTTAAATTTACAAAATCTCATTTGAACCTTCCTCTCTCTCTCTCTCTCTCTCTATATATATATATATATATATATATGTAATATACTCTTTCCGTTCCAAAATAAATGTCAACAATGAAAATGACACACAGTTTTAGAACTGTGTAGTTATTACACCTTTTAAATAATCAAAGAACACTTTTACCGTTGATAATAGAAAGAGAAACTTTCTCCATGTTATAATTAAAGGTAAAATGGAAAATTAAAAACTTGCTTTTGAAATTTGACACTTATTTTGGAACAAACAAATATAGTAATATGGACACTTAATTTAGTACGGAGGAAGTATATATTATACGCAATCAATTTTCTTTTCTTAGAAGTTAGTATGGATTTAAAGTTTTAAATATTAATGATTTATTGAATAACATTATAAAATATAGAGTGAATTACATACTTCATCCCTAGGGTTTCTTCGAAATAACACTCCGGGTCCCTAAAATGAAATATCTATGGCTTGCATTCTCATGGTTTCAATTTCATAACGTATTGGGTCCCTATTTTTAACTTCGTTAATTTTTTCTGTTAAATAGGTTAAGTATAGGGGCATTTTAGTCATTCTATTTCTTTTTTATTTTCTATTAATTTCAAGGACCAAACATGTAATATATATATATATATATATCATTCTGCAACAACACAGGGACCTTCGCCCTTCTCATTCTCCGACGAACAAAGGGTCAGTCCCTTCTCCGGCGAACACAAGAATAATCCCTTCTCCGACGAGATCGATTCCCCTATTGGTCCCTGATCTTCTTCTTCTTCTTCCCCCACTTCTTCGTCTCACTCCTTTCGGTGAACCCCCTTCCCCTTCCCACCTCCATAGTTGCAACTGATTCAAGAACCGCTATTGATATTTGATCGAGGGTGCTTCATTGAGACCAAATTCTAGATCTGGATATGCCATTGTTGATTTGGGTATTAAATTTTGAGGTTTTGATTTTTGAGATGCAATTGTGAAAATAAAGAGTTTGGATGGGAAAAATCAAGGTTTCAACAACAACCCACCTCCCCGCGATGTTCCCTTTGTCTTCTCCGGCGAGACAGCCGATGACCACCCTTTAGAGGGATGTGGAAACAGGGAAGGGGAATGACAGGGTTAAGGGGTATTTCATCTTCTATAAAAATTAAAACCCATTTAGCAAATTTTTTTAAAGTTGCAACCGTAAATGACTGGAGAAGAGGACCGGAATGACTGGAGAAGATGATCAGAGAACTTGTTGGGTCCCTATTGTTTTAAAAAGAGTAAATTACATGTTCTTGAATATGGTGCTATGTTCTTGAGTTTGAGTTAAAAATCTACATATTTTTTTTTATTTTGTAATTTTTTAACTGGGTTTGAATATAGTGGTAGTATGTCAGTCGGAGAAGATGATCGGTGATGAAGGTGAGTCGTCGGAGAAGATGAACTGGTTGGGAGGGGAGTTGCTGTTTTCTCGGAGAAGAAAATGACGAATATGTTGAAGTCTGATGGGTTATAAAATATAGTGTAAATTACATTCTGGGTCCCTGTTAAGTGATAAACCTTAAATGACCAAAATACCCATCATGTGCTTCGCACATGTGGACTTTAACAAGAAAATTCTAACAGAGTTAGTTTTAGGGACCCAATGCGTTATGAAATTGAAACCATGAAGATGCAAGCCATAGATATTTCATTTAAGGGACCCAGAATGTTAAAATCAATAAACCTTAGGAACGAAGTATGTAATTCACTCTAAAATATATGTGTTTTAAAACTTTGAGCATCTTCAGTTAAAAGTCAAAAAACTTATAACAAAAAAAAATTATATAATTACAATATGCATTATAATATTAAAATATTTAATATATTTCATAAAATATTTTTTATACAGCCAATTTTAAACATTCTTATTATTAGAAATAATAAAAATAATAATTTATATTTTATAAATTATCACTTTTACTTTTTATATTTTAAATTTAAAAAAGAGTTTTTCCAAATACACCATATTCTATGATGTGTATGATAACATACAAAAATGATTGAAGTAGGCACATACAATTAATCCAATTAGAGCATCTTGAACAGATTCCTCAAAATTTATTCAAAATGAAGAACCAAAAATCAAAATCTCTAAAAAAGTTACATCTATCTTCAACAGATTCCCCATATTAAAGAAACCAACATTGATTATAATATTTAAAAATTCAATTCATCTATTAAAAAGCAATCTCTCTTTCTGAATATTTGTTTTCAAAATTTTCTATTGATGATTTCTTTTTGTAATCGTTTTTAGAGTGTTCTCCATATTTGGAGAAAACAACACTCTTTCTATTAGTTTCTTCATTTTATAGATAGTTTTGGAGAAGCTGTTGAAGCAATTTTTTGTCTAAAAATTTTATTTTCTCCATTTTAAAGAAACTGTTAAAGATACTCTTAGAATACATGACTAGGATGTACATGGTAACATCCGGAAAAAAAATTCACTGCCTCTCTCTTATTTCCTCAAACTTAATTTTTAATTAAAAAATATCATTTAAATAAAAATTCCTAAAATCTCTATTTCAAATCTCAAATACATCCCCACTTGTACAAAATGATTATTTGTCAATCGTTCATTGGAGTAGTTGTAGACTTGTAGTTTTTGGTCTCATTGACATGATACCTATCTATTCTGCTACTTTAAAAGGCATACTTCAATAGGTTTTTATTTAGGGATATTATCAAAAATAATAACTTTATACTATATAATTTAATAAAATAACCATTTTTTAAAAAATTTAACAAAATAACTATTTTCCTCGCCCCCAAGGGGAGGAGTACAAAATTTTAATTTTAATTTACAATTTTAACTTCTAGAGTTATATAATTAATTACTTTGCATCATTTCTTTTTTAATTTTTAATTTTACACCCTTATGACATTACCGTATATAATCGTATATCAACTAAAAATCGTCTAAAAAATACGTTTTTGTTTTAACAAGTTACACCATTATAATCGTCTCGTCGATACCTTCAAAATGAGTCCAATATTGAATATTTTTTTATTTAATTATATTATTATATACATACTATCGGGCCGGTAAGTACCGTCACCGTCCTCGTTAAGATCCCCGATCCCCGTTAATATGTTCTTGAACCCGACCCGAATTGTTCGTTTTTCGATTTCAGAGACAGATTAGCGACGGAATTTTTCGTCGCTAATAGCCCTTATTTTTGTAGTGTTTAATATATTATAATTATCGTAATACATTTGTATACAAAATACATACGACTTAATATGAAAGTTAAAAAAATATGAAGTTAATTAATTTATATTATTATACTGTAGATTAAAAAAATAAAAATATGTATTCTTAATATTTTAATACTTATTTAATTGTTAATAATATAAAGTTAATATATGATTATAATATATAATAATATAATTAAATAAAAAAATATTCAATATTGGACTCATTTTGAAGGTATCGACGAGACGATTTTAATGGTGTAACTTGTTAAAATAAAAACGTATTTTTTAGACGAATTTTAGTTGATATACGATTATATACGGTAATGTCATAAGGGTGTAAAATTAAAAATTAAAATGAAAAGCATGTAAAGTAATTAATTATATAACTCTAGGGGTTAAAAGTGTAAATTAAAATTTTGTACTCCTCGCCCCCAAAGGCGAGGAAAATGGTTATTTTGTTAAAAAATTTAAAAGATGGTTATTTTAATAAATTATATAGTATAAAGTTGTTATTTTTGATAATACCCCTTTTATTTATTTATTTAAATATTTTTTAATAACTAAATAAATTATGAATTATCTGTATTTTTTTAGATTATTGTATATATTACTGCATTCAATTTCCTTTTGATATAAAATATTTGTATTGTGTATCTATCATTTTTATTTTAGTCTACAAGGCAAACTTATCATGACCACAAATCAAGAAAATGATGAGAATTGGAATTTGTTTCGAAAAATATGCAGACCTAAGTTATGATAAATTGATTATTTTTGAGAACTGAAATCTCTATCAAAACATCTCTATCAGATTATCTATATTTTTTCTTAAAAATAAAGAAATTAAAATTAAAATATCTTATAAGTTACACTGATCCTCAAAAGCCTATCGATTTTAAGCATTTTAATTAACGATATTATTAATATTTTATTAAAAAAACTTTACGTTGTACAATTTGAATTATTATAAGAGTATCTCCAATAAATCATCCAAAATGAATACTTTTAAGGTTTTTTACTCCAATAAATTCTGCAAAACCATTTTTTCAAAATGGAGAAAGTAGGAGATAGAACGTGTAGTTCTCTAAAAGTGATTATATATAAAAAACAAATTATTTTTATTTTTTCTATCAATTAGAATCCTCAATTTAAATGTATACAATAGAGAAAGATATTAGTTTATAAAATGTATTGGATATTGTAATAATATAAATAGTATTATAATCATCAAAATAGAAAAATTGTTATAGATGAATATAATTTTTTGTTTAAGAATTTGAATTTTATTTCTTTATTTTAAATAATCTGTTGAAAATAATATGATATAGATATAAATTTATTTATAATGATGATTAGGTTTTATTAAAATTTTACTTAACAACGAGGGATGTCAATGACATCCTTAAATGTTGTTAACGACAACCCTAAGGGGGCGTTTGGTTCGCCGGAAAGGAATGGAATCTGGTGGAATTGGAATCTGAATTCCTTTGACCAGATTCCAATTCCTTTGTTTGGTTCAGTATTTTCAAGAATTGGAATTTGATAAATTCCAAAAAATTCCATAATTGGGTAATTTGAGATTTCTTACCAGATTCCAATTCCTTTGTAGTTCTCTTCCTAAAAACAATTAAACCCTAATCTCAAACAAAAAAAGTCGACACCTCTTCACTTGGATTTTCGGTTCGGTTTTTTCGGGGTTTTTTTTTCAGTTTTCGGTTTTTCGATTTCGGTTCGGTTCAGTTTTTTCGGGGTTTTTTTTTTCTTCAGTTTTCGGGTTTTCGATTTCGGTTCTGTATTTCGGTGGTTTTTTTTTAGTTTTCGGTTTTCGGCTTTTCGGTTTCTCGGTTTTTTTTCAGTTTCGGTTCGGTTTTTCCTCACCCCTAGCAGTTAGGTTCTCCATCGTCTCCTACAACAACTAAAATATGTCTTGCCCTAACAGATGTTGTCTTGTAGTTTTTTGCGTTTTTTCTGCAGTTTTTAGCTATTTTTGCTGTAAAACAGTTCAAATTATTTTTAGTGTTAAAAAATTGAAGTAATTAATAATTATTTTATTAAACTAATTTTAGTTTAAAAAATTAAATTTAATAAAAAGGGTATTTTAGTCATTTATTGGAATTTCATTCCAATTCCAAAGCTACATTCTGTGAACCAAACAGACAGATTCCAATTCTGCCAACCAAACAGCTGGTCAAACCTGACAACATTCCAATTCCAATTCCTTCAAAGTCAAATTCCTTTGACAGATTCCATTCCATACAATTCCATTCTGCGAACCAAACGCCCCCTAAGAATGAATTTTTTCTAACAGACAATTATATTAAATCAACTTTTTACATTTTTAATTATATAATAATACAAAAATTTAGTAGACATCCCTATTAAGGGATGTCATTAAGACTCCCACTTAATAGTTAGTGATGGTTTAGGTGTAAGTTTCAAGGAGATCCCAAAGCTAACATCAATCACATCCAACCCCTCATCATTTACTCCTAACATTCAATATTTACTTCCCTTTTACCCCTTTCTACTTTTAGAAACCTACATCTATTTTAAAGTAAATAAATATTTCCATTTCTATAAATAATTACATTATTCTTTAAAGGAAGATTTTACAAAATAGAGATTTTTACAAAAAAAATTGCTCTAAGAATTATGTTATCTTGTATTTTAAAATAGAAAAAAATAGGAGGAAGAAGAGAAAAATCTTCAAATTTGAAGAAATCTCTAAATCTAAAGAAAAAAATATATTATTTTAACCATTTCATCCAATAGAAGACATTGAAATAAAATGTATCGGAAAGAGAAATTAATATTTTATTTATATATTGATTATTTAATAATATAATAAATAATACAATCTCTAAAATAGCCTAGCCGTTGGAGTTGATTTCAAAATAAAATATTCATACTTATATTTTAGTTTATCCTAAAATAAAATATTTAATTAACCCATTGCAAAAAAAAATAAAAAATCCAAAATGCTAAGTCAACAAAAGGCTGATTGATAAAAACAAGTTGTACACACAAAAAGTATTTGTATGCAATGAAGTAAAAAAACAACCCCTTGTTGTTTACTTACTAGTTACTACTACATAGATACAGATACAGATACAATACAGATACAGTTAGTTTCGAGATGATATACTTAGCAGAAATAAATACCCTTAAAATTCTTTATCAAAATACATATAAAAAAAGATAAAGAACCAACAAAACCAATTTTTTCACAAATTTATAGCTTCTTGAGCTTTAGAACAAGACCTTTGCATCCTCACACCACTTAAACTGCTTCTAGATGCCATTATTTCAATCAAAGATAACCTTTTCTTAACCCCACTTTCCGGCCTTTGTTTCGGTGCACTTTGCGACCGTTTTTTAGCCGAAAACGACTTCGTGTTCCCCATATAACTCGGATGGTTCGAATCACACCCATCACCACCACATACACTTTTCGTTGGTGTAGCCGGAGCCACGGTTGACCGGCTCGAGTGACCGAACCGTGGGGTGCTTTGGGTCGTGTTTGAGAATTTGTACTCATGGTCACCGATATATCCCCATTCGGGATCTTGAAAGTAACGGGATTCGGGAATCGGGATACGGGTTGGAAGGGGAGATGAGATATTGTGGTAGTAATGTGATGATTCTTCACTAGAATCGGTGGTGGTCGTACATGTGTGGATACGTCTAGATCTTGATTGTGGTTGGTATGTGTCGATTTCGACTATTTTGGGGCTTTCGTCGTATGAATTTGTTGTGGATTCGTATGAAGTCGAGAGTCTCTTGCTATGGAATTCGCTTCTTGTTTCGTGATCGAACCTCTCCTAGAAAATAAATGTCGATAATGAAAAAAAGATATACTGTTTTTAGAAATCTGTAATTATTATATTTTTTTTATTAACTAGATGACAGTTTTACCCTTGACAAAGAGGGAGGAACGAACTTTTTCATGTCATTATTAAGGGTAGAATCGGAAAGCATACAATTTCAGACAAAGTTTTAGAAATGTGTAGTTATTTCACCCTTTAATTAACAATATAACAATTTTACCCTTGATAATAGAGGGAGTACAGAATATTTTCGTCTCATTATTAAGGGTAAAATCGGAAAGCATGTAATTCCAGGCTTACGGTGGATTTCCAGCGACGGGTTTAAGGTTGAATCCGATCAAAAAAATACACACAGTTTTAGAAATGTGTAATTAACTAAATGACAATTTTACCCTCAATAATAAAGGGAGTACCGAGTACTTTTATCTCATTCATTGTTAAGGGTAGAATCTGAAAGCATATAATTTCAGGGTTACGGTGGATTTCTGAACTGGTTTCAACAATAAAAAAAAATACGCACGGTTTTAGAAATGTGAAATATTTCACTTTTTTAATTAACTAAATGACAATTTTAGAAATGTGTCATTATTTCACCTTTTAATTAACTAAATGACGATTTTAGAAATGTGTAACTATTTGACCTTTTAATTAACTAAATGATAATTTTACCCTTGATAACAGAAGGAGTACTGAATATATTCATCTCATTATTAAGAGTAGAACCGGAAAGCAGACTTACGATGGATTTCCGGCGACGGTTTTCAGGTTGAATCCGATGATGATCTCTGAAGGATCGACGAGCCCTTTGGGATCGAACTGCGGTCTGAGCTCTAAGGAGAGCTTGCATACTGTATAGAGTGGCAGCTGCTCTTTTCCTAACAAGAAACCCTCTAACAAGAGCTTGTAACTTCACCAGTCCTTTAAGAGCTTTTAGAGCCTTTCTTGCCTAAAAACACAAATTAACCACCATTTTATTAAACAAAATCGAATAAAAACAAACAAACCCAATATATCCCACACAACTAGTAAATGCATTATGTTAGGAAAAGAAACATTATAATAACTACTTTTTTGCATTTTTTTTTGTTACATTATTGCTAACTCATCAAATTAAAAAGTGTCACAAAACTCCATAAAAACCTACTTTTGTGGGTCCCATTTATTATTTCCACATAAATAACATGTATAGTGAAAATCAAAAAAATATATATAAAAACTACTAAAATGTCATTTCATCCAGCAAAAATATACCGTAATAAATCTCCAAAATATCTATATTAGAGCATCTCCAACGGTTTCTCTAAAATAGAGAATCAAAATTCAAAATCTCAAAAAAATATTACATTCAACTCCGACAACTTCTCTATTTTGAAGATTACATCATTCATTATATTATTAAAATATTATATATTTCTAATAAAATATTATTTCTCTCACCTAAACATTTACCTTCAATAATTTTTATTGGTGGAAGGTATTAAAATAATGTTTATGCATCAAGGTAATCATTTTAGGGATATCTCTAAATTAGGGATGCTGTTCGAGCAAAAAATTGCTCAAAATCCCTAATTTCTCTATTTTAGAGAAGCTGTTGAAGATGCTCTTAGAATACATAAAAAAACCCCACCAAAATATCACTTCACACAAAACTCAAGGTAAGAACTCAAAAAATATATATAGTTGACTTATAAAAACGGTAATTTTACAAATCACTACATTATTATTATTTTTCTACCACAAAAACACAAATTACCACCATCCATTAACCAAATCAAATCAATCAAATCAACTCAGTATATTACAGATAAGCGGAGTTTGCCTCTACCCGATTTTTTTATATAAAAATTGAAATTAGAAAATGCATTATGCTGGGGGGAAGAAAGATTAGGAGATACACAAAGTCAACAAAATGGTTACCTAGGTAAAGGCAAAATTCAAACTTAAAAAGATGATTTAAATATTAAAAATCCATCCTAGAAGTATACAACAAAGAAAGAAGCTATAATAAGGACCACAAAGCACAAGAAATGTTGAACACCATCTTATGAGTCTTGAAAATTTGAATTTTTTTGAAAAATTAAACAGAGGGTGTGACAGTGTCAATCACACAGCTAAAAAGAACCAGTAATAGTAAAGAGTTTGGAATTATATTATTCCCACAAATAATGGAGAGAAATAAAAGACAGAGAAGTAATCATTAATGAAGTAATATACAAAAGAAATGTACTTATCTTCACAGTCTACAAGGACTACCAAATAGGAAACCAAAGGAACATAAAATGTCTATGGTGCATAAATCCAAACACTACAATACAGTTTTAAAATATAACAATGCAATCATGCATTCAAAACCCTCATTTGTACTCAAAATCCAAGTTAAAATTGTTTCAAAAATGTTGTATGTTTCAAATATGAAGGTTAACTAAAAGGTTCATATATGAATAATTAAAAAAATTCAAAACATATACTTAAAAGATGCATATATGAATTCACGTGCAAATTATTCATATAGATTCACATATGAATCTTAAAATGGATTTTTACAATATTCACATATGAATCTTTCGGTAAGAAACGGAAGTATAAAGGAGAGTTTGAATTATTGAAAAAACACTAAACAAAGTATACTTAAAAGATGCATATGTGAACCAACGGATAAATTATTCATTTGTAAAATTCACATGTGCATATGAAAATGGAGTTTTTCAATATTCACATGTGAATCTTCTTATTTGAAAAGGAGTAAAGATAGAGAGCCAACTTACCAAATGAGCTCTGAAGACCGTTTGAATCTTGACTGCAGCCCATCTTTCTCTACCACCACAAAATAGAGTTCCTCTTCCATGGCTTGTAAGCCTCACGACGGCCACCGCCGCCTGTGCAGCGGCCACGGCGGCGTCTGCGGCGGCTGCGGTGGCAGCAGCAACAGCAATTGCATGTTTGTTTTGTTCTTTCTCTGATGCAGACATGTAAGATCTCAACCAAGTGGGATCAGTCGTTAATGAAGAATTACTATCACACGCCACCACCGCTGCCGCTGCCGCCGCCACCGCCACCGCCACCGGAGATTCCTTCATGGGTTTTCCAAAGCTCCATCTTTTCTTCTCTTTTCTATCACGAGGACTACTCATATTATCCACATTTTCTTTGTCTTTCTTCATACCCAACAACCCTCTAAACCATCTTGCAGCTTTTCCCATTTTCACTCTCTCTTTTCTCAACTCAAATAAAACTAACAATCTAGAGAGATAGAGAGAGAGAGAGAAACAGAGAGACCAAAAGGGTATAAATATAAAGGGTGGGTTCAAATTTCACCAGGTGGAGGGTAACGAAAGAGAAAAGCCAAATGTTATTATATATATAATATATATATATATTTATAAATCTTTATTATTATTACATGTAATCAAAGAGATCCAGAAAAGTGATGAAAGAGGGTATATAGAGTCTGGTTTTGAGAGAGATAGAAGGGGGTAACAGAAAGGCATCAAAATAATGCTATGAGAGATAATGGAAGGCTTTTTCTGAATTTCTAATTTTAATTTTTTCTATTATGTATTTCTCCTGACATAACCTCGTGAAGAAATGCATTACAAGACAAAAAGATAAACCGAAAGAAATAATAGTAAAACTTGGAGAAAGTGACACAACCTCGTTTGTCTTAATTTTGGAGAAGATGCTTCTTGCATCCAAACATATATATACATAAATAAAAAAAATTAAGAACAAAACCCATAAAATTATGATAATCTTATTTTATATATATATATAGACGAAATATCGTATGAAAATAAGAATTAAAATAAAAAGTGTAAAAATAGATATGGACATTTGATCAATTTTAACTCACCCCATTCCATGAATTGTATTTCTCATAGTAATAGATCATGTGCGTCTTGGTGTTTCTCATTAGTGTTGATCTACAATTAAGGTTGATCCAAGGGTTGAGATTACTTCTTACCCATCTCACCATAACTTTTATTCGGACCGAAACTCGGCCCTCCCTCTCTCTCTCTCTCTATATATATATATATTCAAATTACAATTTTACAAGTTTTAATGGGTTAGTGTCATAATGTGCATTGAAGAACAGGAGCCTTTAACACAAATAATTCAAAAGAAAGAAAATCTCAGAAGCTATTGAAGGTTTCTCAGTACACAGAATTCTGACCAGCATCAATGGAAAGGTATGGATATAAAAAGTACAATCATTGCTTTGTAAAATATTAAGCAAAGACACTCTACCACATAAACTCATCGCAAAATTCCAGTCAAACAAGCCATGGATTACATTTCCCATCGCTAGAAACAAAAAGAACACTTTGTTTTTATCTTTTAAATCATTAATTGATAACCATTTGGGTTGTGAGACACTCGTAAGGCTTGGGATGTAATGAAATCTCATCTTTTTCGGGTTTGAATTTAGGTCGTACCAAATCCCTTCTGGGCATGGAAGTTCATCAACGATGCGTAAAAGATTAGTCGGTGTGAATAAGCTGGCCGGAAAACCCACATACACGGTCAGGGGCGGACCTACAGTGTAACCCACGGTGACACCGGCCACCGTATTATTTCTCCGGCAAAAGGTAAAAAAATTAGGTTTCTGAAAGGTGCAACCGTATCCTTTTGCAGTGTGTCACCATATATATTTTAAAACTGCAATATAGACACAAGTTTTCTTTGGCACAGTTGGTTTATAAGGCATTTCCTACACCCAAGACCCAAGTTCGAATATTGCTAGTATCATTTTCTTTGTTTTTTGCTTTTAAATTTAAATTTATTATGTTTCTAAAAAAATGCACAATAAAAGACTTGAACCCAAGACCTCATGTATGAAATCAATGAACCAACCAATAGACCAATTATGATGTTGTGAAAAATATCTTGCCCTTTTTTTTCTTATAGTTAAACGGTGCAACCGTTTGAAAATTTTTCTGGGTCCGTCCCCGTACATGGTTACCCAAAAAAACAAAAACAAAAAATCGTTTCTTGATTGTTATATGGTTTATAAGATCGTCTCCCCAATGGAATAACTTATAAAAGCAACTTAAACCATATCACTAAAATGACGGCAAATTGGTAGGACCAAAAAAACCTAATCTTCAAGCACACGACATTTATACCGTTTCAACTGAAGGCCGACATATTTGCCGTTTCTCTCCCATCACCTGAAAATTTAACGTCTCTTTGCCGGTCGGTTGGAGTTCAAAACCAACAATAACACTAAAAATAGCATACGATTGGAGTCTGTCTAATAACCTCATTTTTGCACCATTTGCTATCACATCATTATCAACTTAACAATTTAATAATTATCATAAATTCCTCTTTATGTTGATCCCATGCATTATTTCAACATTTCAACATCTATAGTACGGATAAAAAATCAAAAAATATATAAAATCAAAATTCTTATATAAAAACTTCCTTTAAACATGTTCTAAACACCCATAACTTAACCTTGTAGGGTTAGTTTAACTCTCAATAACACTTTAGTTGAGATTTTTCTGGTTATTCTCCAAGACACCGAAACCCACGGTTAAAAAAAAATTAAAATAAACATCCATAACTTTATAAATTTGGTAATCAAACACTCTTTAAACATGTTTCAAAATTATTAAAAAGGAAGGCAAAAATCCAAATAAATTTGGTCCAAACTGCAAAATGTCTGGCAGGAAGCAATTGTCATATCAAGAGGGTAACACTCATTTGGTCATACACCAACCTTCTAGATTTCAAATAACACTCATTTTCCCTGCCACATTTTTACCCACTCCCTGAAACAAACAACACCAGAAGTAACTCCCCTGTCTAATCCAATTTTTAATTACCCCCAAAATCTTCAATTCAACACTCAAATAGCAAGTATCTGATTGCAATGTAAGAGCATCTCCAACAGATTCTACAAATTTTCTAAAAAATGGAGAACCAAAAGTTAACATCTCTAAAAATATTTGTATTCATCTCCAACAGATTCTTCATTTCGGAAAAGCCAACATTGATTATAATGTTAAAATATTCCTTTTATCCATTAAAATATTATTTCTCTTTCTAAATATTTTGTTTTCAAAATCTCTTATCGGTGGTTCACTTTGTAATCATTTTTAGAGTGTTCTCCATATTTGGAGAAAAATGTGTTCTCCCTCCTACTTTCTCTATTAGAGATGGTTTTGGAGAAGCTCTTTGAGCACATTTTGGTTCAAAATCTTCATTTTTTCCGTTTTGGAGAAGCCATTGGAGATTGCTCTAAAACTCTAAAATCAATCCTCCATAAACTAATGTTCGCATCGAGAGCAACAAACAACAATAATAATCAAGTAAAATTGCAACTTAATTTGATCTCCAAATACACGATAATACTTAAAAAAAAGCAGTATCAGATTGTATAATTTAAATCTAGAAAATCAATCCTCCAGAAGCTAATAAGCAACAATGATCAAGTGAAAATTGCAACTTAAATTTGATCTCCAAATACATAATAACAACCCTAGAAATGAAAATTTTGGTGATAAGATCTTACGATTTTGGTACAATGGAGTAATTAAATGGTGGAGTGATGGTTGTACCTGACAATAACGGGTGAAAAATCCGGCGACTGAATCTCTGTGAGGTACTGAGTAAGATCAATGATAATAATTGAAAAGATTTCAATCGATTTTTTTTTTTGGAGCAGAATCTGTGGCAGAATGGATGCAGAAAATCTCTGATAGAAGATGGTGGGGATGAAATTATTGAAAGAGATGGCTGCGGGTGAGTTTTTGATTTCCAAATGGGGTAAAAAAGAACGAAGAGGACGGGGGGGATTCAGTGCGAGTTCAATTTCATGAAACGCGGGAGGAGACCGTAGAGATGGGGCCCACTTTCTGCTACTATGGATGCATCTCAACCGTTTATTTGGGGATGATGGGCCGATTGACTTACGGTGGTCCTTCTTTTGGAACTCGTAAATTAAAATACTATTTACTAGTTTTTTATTTTCGGTTTATATTATAGTTTGGAAAATTAATTAAAATAGTAATTTTTAGATCTAGGGACGTTTATCCGGTTAAGCATTTATCAAATCATATTATTTTATCGGATGAATATGGTAAAGACTAAGGGTTTGTTTGTTTTTTTCATTTTAAGTTTTTAATCACTACTTATGTCTGATTCGTTTAGATGTTTCATAACCATTTCAGAACTGAAATCAGACTTCAGACTTCAGCACCTCTTAAAAAACAAACGCCACCTAATAATCTTATCCCGTAGAACTTAGAAGCGGTAAGAGGAAAGACAATGATCGAGAGTCTTATCCGGTAAATGAGAGTGAGGGCTCTTACTACGGTTAGTGTTTACTGGATAAATTTTTGTGTACGACATCATTTTGATAGATTAAAATTTTACTCGATAAGTAAGTGATAGTGTTGAATTTTGTTGATAAATACTTACCCGGGTAAGTTTTTTGTAACTGGTCTCCTTTTTTTTATTAACCTGAATATCCAATCCGCTATACGAGCTTCGCAGGTAGCCTAGAGTTACCGCATTTTAACCTCTGTGGCCACAAGATAATTTTTACTCCTCCCTGGATTCGAACTTGGGACCTCCAGGTACTTTTGATCTTTGGAGCCCAAACTCAAACCATTGAAATATCACCCTTATGGTTGTAACCGGTCTCCTTAGTTTCATCTTTTAGTCATTTTTCTCTTAAAATCATCAAAATGTCACTATCTTTGCAATTGATAGGTCTGCAATTTGCGGAGGGTCGAAGTATGAAAAAATAAATAAACCAGATCCACAAATATAGGAATGAAATATGTTAATTTGGACAAACACTTCCACAAGTTGTGGTCCTATACTTGCGGGCCTATATCTACATATTTGATCAACACAGTTGCAGAAATGGTTCAGAAGCTCTTGTTTTTACACTTTGACCTACTTGCAAATTGTGGACCTGCCATTTACAAAGATAGTAACATTTTGACAATTTTAAAGGAGACGATGAATCTACAAACCAAAAGTATTTATTTTATTAATTTCCTTTATATTTTGCATACGAAGATTATTTTTTTTTTGAGGTTTTTTAATTTATGGACACATATAACATTAAGTAAAATATGTTTTTGTCCCCATGGCGTGTTAAAAATTGCAATTTTGGTTAGTTTGAAATTCATTGATATTTTCATGTATGGATTAAATGGTCGTTTACCAAATCACCGGGTAAGGGTTTACTAATAAAAGTCGTAAAAGACAATTTATTTGAATATTTTGAAAAAAATATTGGATGTTTATTTACAATAAAAGAACGGAGAAAAGTGGTTTCTCGTAAATGACGACTAAGAACCCTTTATGTGAGATGCATGTTAGTGGAATAGGGGTGGAGCCAAAACAAATTTCTAGGGGTACCTAAAAATATGTAAGAAAATTCACGATTTTATTGAAAAACCCTTTTAAGTATATATGTTTTTTTATAGATACTTGTCCTAAAAATAACAGTAAAAAAGAGTTGAAAAGTATTGGTGACCAAAACAATATAACTATGTATATATTTATACAAAAAAAAATACTAAATGTGTGTAGATAACTATTTAAATACGAAAAACTCTTTAAAAATGCATGAAATTTTTCGTAAAAATGCAGTTAATTCTAAATTTTTGGGAAAGGAATAGATCTTAATTTTGAATCAACCATGTTTGGTCTCTAGTTGTCTTTATATGTTTATCAAGTGGGTTCAATATTAGCAAGGTCCAATTAAATGTAAATTTTAGATGTTTATTAAATGGGTTTGATTGATATTGGGAAGCCGAATTAAAATAAAGTTGTAACGGGCTTGAACTTAGTGAGTTATTTCTAAAGTGTTTTTTTTATAAAGTGAGGGGGTGCCCAGGCCCCTGGCTCCGCCACTGTGTGAAATGATTCATAGATGGCAGGTTTTTTATAAAGAAATATTTTAGGGTTCAAATATGATATGTTTACATTGATCTTCTATTTAGTATATATTTGAACTGTATAACTATTGTTTTTCACTTTTTTTAGTAACTATCATTTATGTCATTTGGTTTGTCATAAACCGTGTCTTTCATTCGTATGCTTTTGAAATCACGGTTTTCGTTCTTGTGATATGCAATTTATTGTTGTGTTTATTTTTGTGGATAATTTTGTCAGTGATTTATTGTTAAGTATAGGAGACGAAAAAATCAATGAATTATCAACTATATAAACAGAAACTTTAATTTCTAAAGTATAAAGACGAAAATAACAATTTTAACGAATTCGAATTTTCTAGACAAGTGCATTCCTGTTATAAACTTTATTGGGCCATTATTTTGGCCTAACAACATTTAATGTATTCATCGAATCAATTCAATCATTAAAGTATTAAACCATGAATACAAGTTACTTCTTGATGTTAATAAATGCCTTGGAGTATTTATTTTAAGACCCTTAATTTAAATGATGTCACAATCCACCCTCTCCTCATGTGCCTAACATCCATGTTGTCCGTTTTTCAACTCTGAAACTATTTGTAACATTCCTAATCAATTGTATCAGATACTGTCCGTTTATTCATACATGAATTTACATTTTTAAAGTGCGTCTAATAAATGAGATATGTATTTCTTATAAGCTAACATTTGTTCCAATCCCCAACTGATGGGTGGGATCTCATGGTATACTTCCAAATTTAGACTTTTTATAAACATATAATATTTATATACAACAAAAGATACATACTTCTTACCTTTTGTTATATTTAAGCCTTTGATCTTTACAAAAGTGGTGTTATCAGATATCACTAGATATTTCATTTTTTTTGACATGTTTCATTTCATTATATGTTAACCAAAAAAATGTTATTTTAACAAAATACCCTCTTGTACTTATCAAGTGTACGATCATAATTTCTTTCGATGTGTCATGCTTTTTGATCTTTTCACCTTTTCCTCCGTTTCACGTGAAGTTGCTTTCGTTTGTAGTTGAGTTGTCAACGCAATGATACAACAAGGCCCATTTGGAATTTTATTCGTATGTGATCGAACTAAAAATTAGCCACGTCTTTTAAACTATATATAAAAATCAGTATTATTATCAAGCATGTCTAGCTTAGTGGTAAGGTAGTATCCTGGGGGGGGGGTCAGTGATGGTACGCGACTTCAGGGTTCAATGGCGGTAGCGTGTGGCGATATTCGAGCTTTGATGCTACAAGCTGCAATGGTGGGTCGCAGTGGTCTTGAAAATTAGTCGAATGCACTGTATGGATCCCGGATACCTCAAGAACATTTGTGTTATTGTCGTTAAAAAAAACTAGTATTATTTTTAAATTTTATTTTGAATAAATTATAGAATCTACAACCAACCCATATGGCCATATGAAAACTACATCAGGGCACGACACTATGGCCTAATTGTAGGACCCAAATTCCATCATGGGTGGTCCCATTTTGAGTCCTCTAAAATTTTAAAATTTATTTTATTATTTTCTTACATTTTTAGTTAGATCGCATGTAACGATAATTCATTTAAACTATTATCTTTCTTGATTAAAAGAAATTCATTATTTTAAAGGTAATTTGAAATTTTTGTTGACCGTAAAAAATAACAACTTCTTTTAAATATTAATTTAACTTTTTCGATAAATTATTTAATAATCAAGATTTAAAACAACGTAAGATATAAAATTATATATACGCACATATATGTGTGCGGTTCTAAGTATTATTTAAACATAAAAAATTTACATTTATATTAGAAAGAAAAACGATGTAGATTATTATTATAAAAATAGTCTTTGATTAAATATTTAAAATATAATTAAGAATTGTAATTTTACAAGTTTGTTTTAATTGGAGTTCATGGCGTGTATGAATTCGTGAAACTGTAACTGATGTGATTAGATATATCCATAAAAAACACAAAAAAACTAAAAAATTAATATTCTTTTGAAAAAAGGTCACGCCTTGTAAAAGAACGCACGTTACACCATACAGAAACGCTATAGGTCTTATCGCAACAATAGAGACACATCTTATCCCATATTGCGCTATATCGTTATTTTCAACGCTGATTATTACGAAAATAAACATGTTTATGTTATGTGTGATCATGTAATTAAAAATTAGGTTAAAATTAATATCTAAAGGGGCGTTTGGTTCAGGCAAGGGAATGAAAATGGGAATGAGAATGAATTTCAATTCTATCAGTTTAATCAGGAATGAAAATTTGGGCTTCTGGGCAAATGGACCCTTTATATTATATATAACCAAACGGTTTCTTTGATTATCATTTCCATTAATTCCTCTTTAATACCCCCAACCAAAGACACCCTAACTATTCACTAGTTTGTAGAATAAATTATCTTATAAATGTTTTCATGAGGGGCAAAATTGTCCACTTACCCTACCTTATTTTATTTACCTAAGTAGCAATGAATTCTTAATTTTTAATCGTTATATAATAGTTTTGTAAATTATATATGCACATGGATGTACATTTAAAGAGGTTTAAATAAAAAAGATAAATTTTTTGAGAACGTATGATTATGTGAATAACTGCTAAAAAATGGTAAATAGACGTGAACGTCTACTTTCCATTTATATTTTTAATTATGAGATAAATAAATAAATTATTTTATTTTTTTTATTATTAAATGTAAAATATATTATTCAATTAATTAAAAATTGTAATAATTACAAATTTATAAAATTGTGTGTTTTTCTTATTATGAACATTTATTTTAGAACATATAAGAGCATCTTCAAGAGTTTCTCTATAATAGAGAATTAAAAGTAAAAATCTCTAAAATGAATTGCAATCAACTACAACAGATTCTCTATTTTAGAGGTATCATTGATTATATTATTTAAATATTCTATAATTTTAGGATCTCAATACACTTTAGAGAAAAATATAAATAAAATGATATTTATTTAATTCTAATTGATGGAATGAATAAAAAACTCATTTCTCTCTCCTCTATTTGGAGATTTAGAGAAATCTTTATATTTGGAGATTTTCCCATGAATCTCTATTTTAGAAAATGGGATAGAGAAGCTGTTGGAGAGGTTTAAAGAACAAAAATGTGATCTGTTTCTATTTTAGAGATGTTGTTGATGATGATCTAAAGTATCAAATTTTACAGATTTTTTCGAGTTTGAGAATCTCTACCTTTTTTCTTTTTCTTTTTATTTCATCATACACTTTAAAATAATTATAGAAACAAAAAGAACAATAAAAACTTAAATTTATACTAAAACATAACTTTGAGATATTAAGAGGGTATTTGAGATTGCTTATTTAAAGTGCTTATTAACCTATTTCGATGCGGTACTAGTAATAAGCAGTTTTTACTGTTTGGATGGAAATTTTTTTGCTTATATCGGTTTGGCACCTGTGATAAGGAGTTTATGATAAGTTCCATTATAACTTAATAACTTATTTGAAACAACGTATCGGTTTTTTGGTTATTTTACATGTATAACCAATCTTAAACACTCCTTAAAAACAACTTATTCCTTTATTACGTTTTTATATCATCATGAGTTAATCCAAATATTTTTTATAAAACCTTAATTTAACACCATATAAGATAATAAACACTTTTATATATATATATAGCATGAGTTATTTTAAATTAAGAAAAAACACCCTTAGAGCATCTCCAATAACTATTGTATAAATATTTCTATAATTGAGTAAAAAAAGTCAAAATCTCTATAAAAATTTACATTTCACTCCAATAGCTACTATATTTTAGCAATTTTAACATTAATTATATGAATAAAATATTCAATACATCTAATAAAATATTATTTTTTTTCTTACACATTTTATCTCACATTATAATTGGTTGAATATAATTAAAATATTATTTTCTCTTTCTTTTAATAATTTTTAAGATCTCTCTAAATTTAGAGATTTTTACAACATTTCTCTTTATTTTTCTATTTTAGTATAAAAGATAGCATAACTTTTAGAGTAACAAAAATACTAAAAGTTCATTTTTTTCTATTTTAACATAACTATTAAAATGAAAAACTCTTTATTGGGGCACATGCATGGGCATGGGCCAACTACTGGGCCCAAACTATATCACTTGAAATTTTGACCAAAAGTTTTGTCAAAATTATGGTTTTAAGCTATTATATATATATATATATATACTAGAAGTGTACCCGCTGCAATGCAGCTAAATGAATTGTTTTTAGTTCAGATTGAGATCATTTGTGTGTTATGTGTGTTTAGTATGGAAATGGGGGGAATTTTAACAAGTACTTCACTAAAAATCGCTGATTTTTTTTATTGTATACTAAGAACAAACCATTAATCCAACAAAAAAAATCCAAAAAATATATTTCAACAAAAAATTAGATTCATCGATAATAATACATATATAATGACTTACTATATAAATAATTGGTAAGATATGAATATAAAGCTATATAAATAACACATAAAGTATTAGACGGGAAAAATCCAAAAAAATGATGGACAGTATGGACATTGCTTCCAGCGGTATGCATTTGCAGCATGCTCATTTATTAAAAAGAAAATTTTGATAAAATATACATTTTTATTGCAGATGTCTGTCAGTAACCCACATGTTTACCAAATGAAATAATTGATTAGTATTGAAACAATATAATATATACCATTGGTTATCTTGAAGGCAAAACCTTAGAGTCCAATTTTTTTCAACCTTTTCTTCTTCTTCTTCTTCTTCTTCTTCTTCTTCGGGCATAAAGTCATTTTCCTCCAATCAAGTTCTTCGTATTTAGCAAGTTATCAACCACATCCAGGGCCACCAACAAAGCAAACATGACTGCCACATTTCTTCCGTGACCTGAATTCATGTAATGCAATTATTGGATAATGAATAGAAGTCTGGATACATGCTACTACAAGATGATGTATACATTCACAATGAAATTATAACTGTAGTGATTCATCTAAAATGATTTGGTACTTTTAGTGAAAAGCATAACATGTACATTTGACCAAATACCCATCAATCAGAACCCAAGACGAAATGGAGAAAAAAAGAAGAAATTAATGAGATAAGTAGATACATTGAAAGAAATGTAGCAAAAAAAGTGAATCGGTTAAAATGAGACACGCCTAAAAATGAAGACATGCATGTTGCATAGAAAATGAACCTCTTTTTATTTATTTATTTATATATATTGGTCTTTATTTGGGGAAAACACACACAATTTTCTTCAGCCCACACCGGTTTATCCTCAATAATTCAATGAAGCTCCTGAAAAAAGATCCTTCAAAAGTTCAAAAATCAAAATAAAGAACAATAATTCCATCATTTGTATTGTAATAACGTAAAAAAAAACCCATTCATGATAGTATATATAGATAGATATACGTAGATGGGGTGTAAAAGTAAAATAAAAAATCAAAAGTTAAGGTATTAATAGAATAGATTAAAAAATAAGTTAATACATATTCATCATTTTTTATAAGATTTATAAATCGTAAAATACTTGATATTAGACTCATTTTGAACGTATCGAGAAGACGATTATAATGGTATAATTTACCACAAAATATAATATGTTTTTATATAGGTTTTAGTTGATATAAAATGTTATATGTTAAAATGAAAAGGGTGTGAAATAAAAATTATAAAAGGAAGAGGATATAAATGCAATTAAATAACAAAATCTAAGGGTCTAAAATGTAACTTAAAAATTAAAATTAATCTAATTCTAATTTCTAAACATTGAACTAGGAGGAGGCATGCCATGCATGAGATAGTTGTACCTAATGCAATAAAGGTTGTAAGTCTTAAATTTTCTAAACAATAACTAACTAACCGTTTAAGACTCTTTATATAATAGTATATATATAAGATTGGGAAAATTATTGTTTTAACCATTTCAGAAAATCATATACCCAAAATATCTAAAAGCTCTCCCAACTTATCAAAATAACCAAAATTTTCGTAAGATACGAAATGCAAAAGTTTTGTGTGTTGTCATTTCGTATGTGTGTGTTTTCATACGAGATATGTGTGCTTTTGTGTTTTCATACGAAATCAGTTTGTGTGTATGTTCCTACAAAATGCGTAAGAATGTGTGTATGTGCATACGAAATGGCATACCAAATGTTTAAGAATGTGCGTACGAAATGGAATCCTTAAATTGTATTCATGGCATGTGCATACAAAATTGAATCCTTAAATAAACAAAGTCTCAGGAAATCCACTTGTTTACACACACATACGAAATGCAATTTGTAGGGACTTGGTGTGCATACGAAATGCAATTTGTAGGGACTTTCCACAAAATATATGGATAGCCAAAAATGGATTTCGTGTTCATATAAAAGTGGATCATCAAAGTTCTCAAATGAAACTAAATATGGGTGTGTATGATGTAGAAATTCGTGTGCATACGAAGTTGGTATGTGTGTTCAAATCAAAGTTCATACGAAATTTGTATATATATATATATATATTAGAATTTTGTGGATTTCGTGTGCATATGAAATCCATTTTTGTGTGTGTGTGCGCATTTCGTATGCATACGAAAAATTTGGTTATTTTGGTAAATTGGGAAAATTTTTGAATATTTTAGGTATATGATTTTCTGAAATGGTTAAAACAATAATTTTCCCTATAACATTTTTAGTTTTCTTGATATATAGACATAAAAGTTAAAAACCCAAAAGAGGAAAAAAAAACATTATTTATTTAGAAGATTATAGTATTATTTTTTATTAAATATTTAGTACCTTAAACTTAAAAATTCTTTTAAAGAATAATAATCTTAAATTCTCCATCTTTTAAAATAAACAAAAATATTCTCCTCCAAAATTTATTCTTGGAAATTTATTCTCATTTTCCATATACGGAAATAACTTTTCATCTCTTTTTATTTTATTTTAGATATGTTTTACAATTTCAAGAAAGGAATAAGATTTTCTTCTTAGATATTCATTTTCTTAAAAAAGTTACATTTAATCCTAACAAATTTTTTATTTTAAATTTAAACGTTAATCATATTATTAAAATATTTTATAATTTTGTTATCTAATACATGTTAAAAAAATTCTATATAAAATAATAATAATTCAATGTTATTGGAGGAAATCTTTCTTTACATTTTCAATTAGTGGTGTACTTGATACGCTATAAGTTTTTTTTTCAATACTATGTACCAACCAATCATAATTAGTATACAGAATTCTATTACCATATATCAACCAACTGTATTTGATACCAACTTATTTAACTAATATCAACTTTTTCTGGTAGGTATTGATTTTATACCAAATTCAAGTTACATATATGAAATTTTTTCATTTTGTTTAAGTTTTGAGTTTTTAGATAATACATGTGATGTTTATTAGTGTATGAATTAATATATTTTTGACGTAAAAATGGCTTCGTGCGTTTTGAACATGCGATACGGTACAATATTTCTAAAATTCCTTAAATGGCATATGCAGTATGATTTTGTTCTAAACTATCCCTACTTATTAAATACACCATATTCTACTAATTTCCTCCAAATACATCTACCAACATCAAAAAATTTCTTTATATTTTCAATACTTGATTTAATATAAAAAGGTAAATATATCCAAAAATAAAAGGTATATATATATGTGTGTATAAATCAAAAAAAGTGTCTAGCTCAGTTGGTTTCTCTAATGACGGTAACATCCTAGGGGGATTCTGGATGATATCCCAATTTATCTGGGTTCGAATCCAAGGGAAGTCAATTTGAGGGCATAAGTCTGTGATTCTTGAGTCGTCTTTGGGCTGCCTGTAATCAATCAGATCGTGGTCGGTTAGTTGGTTGCCCTTGAATACCCGATATCATCATGAAGACGCGTGTACGTGTGTTTGTGGTAGTCGTTCGTGAGTTTAATGCCATTATATCTTTAAAAAAAAAAAAGGTAAATATATAATAACCCCTATTTATCATTTATTTATTTTTATTTAATATAGATAATATTGAAGCTTGTTTCGACCGTTAAAAATAGATTCAAAAAAGGAATCGAGTAGTACAAGTAAGAATTTGGAGCCACGTGTAAAGTGTTTCTTCTGGTAAGAAGTAAAAAAGAAACAGTTAAGGATCTGGCAGCCATATTCCTCCAAAATTCATCTGAATCAATTGCTTATATTCACATCCACCACCTCCATTTTCTTCCATTCTTAATCTCAACTCAACCCTTTTCATCAATTCATCCATCAATTCTTCATTTGTTTTGTAATCTCTAATCAAAACCCTCCAATTTTCTAGGGTTTTTTTTGGGTCCTATGCTTTCTAATTCCGTCAGCTGTCACATCAATCCATGAACAATCGTTGTTGCCACCTTCCGATCTGATCAACCCTCACTTCGATCCCCACATTAATCGTCGTTTTTCGTTTGTAAAGTTTGTAGATCTTTCGAAGATCGTTTTGTGATGGGGAAAGTAGCTGTGGGAGTGGCGGTGGTGATTGGTGCAGCTGCAATTTGTGCTCTGATTGTGCGCCACCGTATGCGGAGTTCCGGCCGGTGGTCTAAAGTGGCGGAGATTCTTAAAGAGCTAGAAGAGAAGTGTGATACGCCTAATGCTAAGTTGAAGCAGATAGCCGACGCCATGGCTGTTGAGATGCATGCTGGGTTGGCCTCTGAAGGTGGTAGCAAGCTCAAGATGCTTATCAGCTATGTCGATAATCTTCCCACTGGGTAATTATGCTTATCACTTTTACAGTAATCAAACAGTAATCTTTTTTTGGGATTTGAAAAAATACGCTAAAACGATAAATAAATTATGCTTAAAAGTATTGCTGATGAAGTTTAGCACCAAATCGGGAATTGATTGTGAATACGAGTGAACAGTGTGAATTTTAGCACCAAATCGGGAATTCATTGTGAATACGAGTGAACAGTGTGAATTTTAGCACCAAATCGGGAATTCATTGTGAATTTTAGCACCAAATCAGGAATTCATTGTGAATACCAGTGAACAGAGTGATGAATTTTAGCACAAAATCGGGAATTCATTGTGAATACTAGTGAACTTTAGCATCAAATCGGGAATTCCTTGTGAATACTAGTGAAAGGTTTGAATATTAGCACCAAATTGGGAGTTCATTGTGAATATTCCAGTGAACAGTGTGAAATTTAGCATCAAAATCGGATATTCATTGTGAATACCAGTGAATAGTGTGAAATTTAGCACCAAATCGGGAATTCATTGTGAATACCAACAGTAACCAGTGTGAAATTTAGCATCAAATTAGGAATTCATTGTGAATACTTGTAACAGTATGAAATTGGTTAATTTCTTTTGGTGGATCCGAGATCTTATTATATCGGTTTGATTTAAAGCCCTTTTGGTATCTTTGATCTTATTGGACTTCATTTGACCATCTTCTTTGTCTGATCATTTCTTGAACAGATATCTGATTCAATCAGATCATGGTGCTGGAGATGTTTTCTTAGATTTTAACACTTGTTTAAGACCCTTTTTGTTTCAATTAATGATTCTGTTTTCGATTTAATCGTAAGCTTATTAGACGAGGTTAGATCGTCAGAAAAACGTCATCTTTAAAGAACCCAGATCAGTTGGCAAATTAGTGGTTCCTAGGGGGTGGGTCCCAGGTGGCGGTGTGGGGTGGGTCCCGTTTGCCGCTAATCAACCTTTTTCCATTCCGTAACTGATGCTGAAAGATAGAATTTTGACATCTAGATAGCTGAAAGTTTGATTGCATAGTAATGTTTTTAAAGATAATTTGGTCAAATAACGTATCCTTTTTAGATTCCGATAAAAAATTCTTAGCATCTCACACTGTAATTTTTTCTTTTCGGAATTGTTTGTGATATAATCGAGTTAAAGATCATTAATTTCTGCTAACTTGCTACAGTGATGAGGAAGGAGTGTATTATGCATTGGATCTTGGAGGAACAAACTTCCGCGTTTTGCGTGTGCAATTGGCGGGAAAATCCGGAATCAAATCACAAGAGTTTGCCGAAGTGTCAATTCCTCCAGAATTGATGGTTGGAACTTCACAAGTAAGTTGTTAGCTGATAAACTGATGGGTCCCGCATCTGCTAGACTTTGACCATTTTCTTGTCCATATATGCTGGAACTTCCCTTCTGTCTTCAAGGGCTCTTTTAGAGAGTAATCTGATGGGGTTCCGCATCTGGGATTTGAATATTTATTAATTTTATCTTTTTTTCAGGAACTTTTTGACTACATTGCAGCAGAACTTGCAAAATTTGTTGCGGATGAAAGTGGAAAGTTTCATCTTCCTCCAGGACGACAGAGGGAGTTAGGTTTCACCTTCTCGTTTCCCGTGATGCAATTGTCCGTTGCTTCTGGGGCTCTCATGCGGTGGACTAAAGGATTTTGTATTGATGATATGGTAATTACGTTAGCTTTTTACTATTGCTAGTTAATTATATCTAATCTTTATACTTGGGATATGTTTCACAGTTGGTTAATAAGATAACTGTTAGTTGATGAACTAGTCATGTTTGGTGAAAACTAGCTGATAAGCTAGATAATAATGTAAAATGACCTAAAAAGATACATAGTTGCAAATTTAATTGGAAAAATATAAGGGGAATGATTGGTAAAAAGTGGAAGCACGGACTATTCATAGAGCAATTGCTTCGTATCACTCATGCATATATATATATATATATATATATATATAGAGGAAAGTTCAAATGTGAACTCATTTTTGGTTGTGGACGTGAGGATGAATCTCAGCCACTTATCCGGTCAATAAAGGCGGCTTTGACCTGGTTCCCCTCCTTTAATAATCTCCACCCTCCCATGAATCGCGTCAATCCTCCGTGATCGCGTCCACTATAACCGAAGATGTGTGACTGAGATTCGTCCTCACATTCACAGCCAAAATTGAGTTCACATTTGAACCTAACCCTATATATATATATATATATATATAGAGAGAGAGAGAGAGAGAGAGAGAGAAAGAGAGGGGGAGGGAGGTTCATGGGAAAGCCCCAAAAATTGAAAAACTGAGGAACACCCTGGTAACTATTCATCTAGACGGTATGCACATGTGCATACAAGTAATTGAAGTTGTTTTTCGGATTTTATGCACATGTTCATAACACATATGCATACCGGACAAATTGCTTATAAATTACTTGTATGCACATGTGCATACCATCCACATTAACAGTTACCGGGTCGTTCCTCAGTTTTGCATTTTTTTTGCGGTTTTCCCTGTCAATCATGTGTGATCTTGGAACTTTTCGCATTCTCGCGAATTGTTTAACTTCTTGCTTGATTCTACCTCTCTCTCTCTCTATATATATATACACACACACACACACGCACACACACAACCATACGATGGTATAAGAGCAACATTAACGAGGTCAATTCTTTTGATTGGTGATATATTATAGGTTGGTCAAGATGTGGTCGCAGAACTAACACAAGCAATGAAAAGACAAGGTGTTGATATGCGTGTTTCGGCTTTGGTAAGTACGATTAGGTTGATCGATACAATACTGTTAGAGTCCCACATCAGCTAAACTTTGACCATTGCTCCTTAATATACGTTGGAACCCTCCTTCTTTCCTTTAAGGGTTCTTTTCGATAGCAATCTTATGGGGTTCCACATAACAAATACTCTTTCTTGCATATGGTGGAGTTGTGGTTGTTAACAATATCAAATGTTGTATGTAGGTCAACGATACGGTTGGAACATTAGCCGGAGGTAGATATGGTAACAAAGATGTTGCTATAGCAGTGATCTTGGGTACCGGATCAAATGCGGCTTATGTGGAACGAGCCCAAGCTATACCAAAATGGCACGGTCCACCCCCTAAATCCGGAGAGATGGTGAGCACCTATTTAGGCCCGCATTTTTGTTTAGACTATTCTTGTTTTGATATCAACATACCCAAAATGGCACAATCCTACCAAAGGGTCATTGGATCGGTCTCCCAATAGGTCTAAGGGTTCAAACCTCACCAAAGATGAGCAGTGTGCGTCAGTATTTGTTGTATATAAAATATTATAGGGTCAGGTTCAGGGAAAACCGCAAAAAAAAAATGAAAACATGAGGAACAACACAAAACCCTGGTAACCATTCATGTGTGTACGGTATGCACATGTGCATACAAGTAATTTGTCCGGTATGCACGTGTGCATTACATGCACACATGCACGAAACCAAGACACAACTTCAATTACTTGTATGCACACATGACACATGTGTATCGTACATATGAACAGTTACCTGAGTGTTCCTCATATTTTCAACTTTTTAGGGGTTTTCTCCCTGAACCTCCTTCAAATATTATATACTTTAAAAAAACACCCATTTAAAGTGATTTTATTCATTTGAGCGGTATGCACATGTGCATACAAGTGATTTGTCCGGTATGCGCATGTGCATAACATGCACACTTGCATGGAAACCAAGAAACAACTTCAATTACTTGTATGCACATGTGTATATCGTACAGATGAATGGTTACCGGGGTGTTCCTCAATTTTTCATTTTTTTGGGGGGTTTTCCCCTAAACCTCCCTCCAATATTATATACTTCAAAAAATTACCCATTTAAAGCGATTTTAGATTCCATAATATATATCGATGGCTCACACTTGATTTGCTTTATATAGGTTATCAATATGGAATGGGGTAACTTCAGATCGTCACATCTTCCATTAACAGAGTATGATAACACATTGGATGCCGAAAGTTTGAACCCAGGCGAACAGGTGATTTATTTTATATTTTTTTGGATAACTGTGGGTATATAATTGTTTTTAACGCATAATGTTGGCAGATATTTGAAAAAATGATTTCCGGTATGTATTTGGGAGAAGTTCTTCGTAGAGTTTTGTATCGATTGGCAGATGAGGCTGCCCTTTTCGGTGACACAGTTCCTCCCAAACTAAAAACTCCATATGTTTTGAGGTATTATTTGTGGTTTCAGGATTTTTCTATGAGAACCAAATATTAGATTCAAGGGAATACGCTAAATAAATGAAAGACTGGAAAACCACGAAAAACCATGAAAAACCGGTGAAAAAGTATATCAATATTGATGTCAAATTATTGATAAAAATATGATCGTTTTTTTGGTGTCATCTTTTTTTCGAATAATTTTTTTTGGGGGGGGGGGGGGGGGGGGGATTAATTTAAAAAAATATTGTTGTTAATGTCCATTTAATGACATCCATTAGATCATCGGATCTAACGGTTGATAAGGTGTTTTCTAGTTTTTCATTTATTTAGAGTTTTCCCCTTGAACCTCAGTTATATATATATATACACACATATACACAGAGAGAACGTTGAATAAAGAAAGACAAGAGAACAATGAAAAAACGTATCAAAATGAATGTGAAATTGAAGATAATAAAATAATCATTTTTTGGTGTAATTTGTTTTGCTCCAGTTTTTTTGTATTTGACTGATTTTCGATTTAAAATTAAGGGGAAATATGTGTAATTTTTTATAACCAACTTTTTAATCTCACTCCAACGGTTTGGATGGGTTCTTCGGTTCTATCTTTTTTCATGCTCTCTCCGGATCTCATCCCTATATATATATATATATATAGGGGCGGGTTCAAATGAGAACTCAAATTTGGTTGTGAACGTGAGGACAAATGAGAGTGCGACACGTGTCACATTCAAAGAAATATTATAGTCAGTCTGAATATACAAAGGAATATTCAGACTGAATATTCCTTTGTATATTCAGACTAAATATATACTAGACTGAATATTCCTTTGTATATTCATACTATATTCAGACTGAATATATATTATATTCAGTCTGAATATTCCTTTGTATATTCAGTCTGAATATTGCTTATTTTGACACGTGTCACGCTCTCGTTTGTTCTCACGTTCACAACCAAATTTGAGTTCGCATTTGAACTTTCCTCTATATATATACATATTCATCGTAAATATTTGTTTACCTGGTTCTCAAAATATTTACGGTTTCAAAACAAACTTTTCCGTCTATGTTAAAACCCATAAATTCATGTGATATTTACATTACGTTCTTGTGCAATTCTTCTCTCAGGACACCCGAGATGTCAGCAATGCATCATGATACATCCATGGATCTTCGGGTGGTGGGGAACAAATTGAAAGACATTTTAGAGGTACATTTTTTTTTCACTACAACAAAATCGGCTTTATAAGACGCCAAAGATGTCTAAATGTTCTAATATTGCTTTAAAGGTGTTAGTGTTACTAATGTATTTGGGCATCCTAACAAGTTTTTTTTTTTACCTAACTTTCTAAAATAAAGTGTCCTATTAGCTTTTTTATAGGGTACTTTTTGAGAAATGTCCTATGAACACATTTTTTATAGGACATTTTTTCAAATATATATTGTATAAGAAGACTAATAACACGTTTTATTTCAAAAATGCCCTAAATTTTTTGTCAGGCAAACGTCCTATCAACTTATTGCAACACATTTATGTTTGTTAACAGCTTAATGAGTTTGTTTGTTATTGGCTTAATGATATAGAAAGTTGCTTATCTAGTAAGCTTTTAGGACGAAGCTTTATGCAGAAATCCAAGTTTTTCCAAACTTGTCCCTCCCAATTAAAAAAACGCTCTCTTTCCATCCACGAAATAACCCTTTCCAAAGAAAACCCCTCCCAATATATACAAACAACTTAATCCACACAGACAAATTTACACTTTATCCATTCACGACTTAATGGAAAACCAGCCAAACAGCTCCTTAGACATAATATGGCGTCATATAACACCAGTTTTATACAAATTTTGGTTGCAGATATCTAATACATCCCTTAAGACGAGAAAGGTTGTAGTCGAGCTCTGCAATATAATTGCCACACGTGGGGCCCGTCTTGCGGCAGCCGGGGTTTTGGGAATTTTAAAAAAATTAGGGCGAGATATCGAAGAGACACCAGAAACCGTTATAGCTATGGATGGAGGGTTATACGAGCACTATACTGAATATAGTAAGTGTATGGAGAACTCGTTACATGAGCTCGTTGGAGATGAAATATCGAAACGTATTAAGCTTATACACTCAAACGATGGGTCGGGAATTGGGGCCGCTCTTTTGGCTGCATCTCATTCTCAATATTTGGAGGTCAATGGGTCCTAAAGAAAGAAAGAAAGCAATTAGATTCACATATGAATATTGTTAAAGATGTTGTTATATGTTATTACTATCTTTATTGTTAAAAGAGTTTAGAAGAGACTCTTGTAGCAAATTCTTGAATTATGGTGTTGTGGAATGTATACCTCAATTAAAAGGGGTTTGTTAGTGTGGGAACTCATTTGGTGTTTTGGAAGTGGACTTCCTTTTGCTGTTTTTCTATATTCACATGTGAATGTAGGTGGAACCCTTTTTAATCACCTTGCTAGTTTTAATAAAAATGTTGTCGTTAAAAAGAAACAGTTACTTTATAGATAATAGATATATGGGATTCTACATGTATACATGTTTGATGGTCTATGTCTGGTGATGTAGGACTCTATGGGATCAGTCGTTGTGTGTGTAACTGGCACGTAACTGGCCAAATGATGCAGTTTATGATGATCGAACGGAAGATTAATGTTGTTGACACTGTAGAGAACTTATAATTTCGATGAAAATGCAAATGTCACTTTACATAAAGAAGACACCCAAAAGAAATATGGGATTTTGAACTAACATAAAAGCCCAACGAAAAATGAAAAATATAGAAAAAAAAATATACAAAATTGTCTCAAAACATGTACAATAGACATTTTTTTGCCTTGAAGATCCCGTAACTAAAGTTAGTATGTCTATTTAGACGTGACATACCATATATGAATTTGTTAAAATTTATGATGATATTTGACTTACTTTTGTAATTCTTACAAACCATTGTATTAGAAAACAATTGAAATATTTATGAACAATTATCATTATTTATTAATGAGTAAATTACATGATTGGTCCCTGTGGTTTACACTAAATAACACTGTGCGTCCCTGTTTCAAACTAATTATGGATTTGGTCCCTGTGGTTTACATTTTCTCACGTCCTTGGTCCTTGAACTCTAACGATGTTAAATAATTCCATTAAATTACCTAGAGGGACTAACAATGTAATGCTTTAAAACTTTGGTTCCACCTTTTTCAATTTTTGTTTTTTCTCCTTTACACACAAACATTAATTTATATTGATTATTAATTTCAATTTATTAGTTAATTTTAAATTATTAATTCATATTATTTTCAAATTATTAACTAATTAATATAATTATTGATTATTTAAAATTAAATTTTATCAATTATGCTTATATTATTATTATTCAGTATATTTAAAATGATATATTAGTTATGTTTCATAAATAATAAAATTTTGATAAATATTTAAAAATATTTTTTTTAACTTTTTTTTGAGAAATTACTAATTAACTAAGATGTGAAATAACATCTCCAACAACTTCTTCAAAATGAAGAAAATAGAGAAAAATATGAATTTTGAGTCAAAATGTGCTCCAACAGCTTTACCAAAATCATAAAATGAAAAAAGTAGAAAAGAAAACACATTTTTCTACAAATACAGAGAACACTCAAAAAATGATTACAAAGTGGATCATCAATAGCAAAATTTAAAAACCAAAATATTTCTAAAGAGACAATATTTTAATGGCTGAAAGAAATATTTTAATATTATACAATGTTGGTTTTCTTCAAAATAAGAAACTGTTGGAGATGAATGCAAATATTTTTAAGATTTTAACTTTTGGTTCTCCATTTTAAATATTTAATATTATAATTTACTTTTTATTTGAATATTTGAATATTATAATTTACTTTTCAAAATGGAGAACCAAATGTTAAAATCTCTAAAATATTTGCATTCATGTTCAACAGATTCCTCATTTGGAGAAGCTAACATTGATTATAATTTTAAAATATTCTTTTCATCATTAAAATATTATTACTTTTTCCAAATATTTTGTTTTCAAATTTTTCTATTTGTGGACCAGTTTTATCTTGTAATCATTTTAGGGTGTTCTTCATATTTGGAGAAAAAAAATGTGTTATATTTCCAACTTTATCCATTTTATGGTTTTGATGAAGCTGTTGGAGCACGTTTTGTCTTAAAATCCCCATTTTGAATAAGTTGTTGGAGATGTTATTACATATCTTAGTTAATTAGTCATTTTTCTCAAAAAAAGTTAAAAAGATATATATTTAAATATTTATCAAAGTTTTATTATTTATGAAACATAACAAACATATCTTTTTAAATATACTGAATAATAATAATATAAACATAATTGATAAAATTTAATTTTAAATAATCAATAATTAATATTAATTAGTTAATAATTTGAAAATAATATTAATTAATAATTTAAAATTAACTAATAAATTGAAACTAATAGTCAATATAAATTCATGTTTGTGTGTAAAGGAGAAAGAACCAAAATTGAAAAAGGTGGAACCAAAGTTTTAAAACATTACATTATTAGTCCCTCTAGGTAATTTAACGGAATTATTTAACATCGTTAGAGTTCAAGGACCAAGGACGTGAGAAAATGTAAACCACAGGGACCAAATCCATAATTAGTTTGAAACAGGGACGCACAGTGTTATTTAGTGTAAACCACAAGGACCAATCATGTAATTTACTCTTTATTAATTATTGTTGAGATATATATATGAACGATGATAGAATCATTAATTGTGATAGAATTAGGAAATAAAATAAAATCAAATATTTATAAGACTAAGATCTTGTTTGTTTTTTTCATTTTAAGCTTTTAATCATCACTCATGTCTGATTCGATTAGACGTTTCATAATTGAAATCATAATTCAGACTTCAACACCTCTTAAAAAACAAACGCCACCTAAATAAACGATTAAGTTTGATTTGTAAAGTTTATGGTTTGTAATAGAAATTTCCTCCGGATAAAGTTTATGGGAATGAAAATGAAAATGACAGGAAATGAATATGAGAATGAATTTCCATTCCCCCAGTTTAATCAGGAATGAAAATTTGGGCTTCTGAGGGAATAAGCCGATTATATTATATATAACCAAACAATTTCTTTTATTATCATTCTTATTAATTCCTGTTTAACATCTTCAACCATAGCACACAGTTCTCACCCCAACCCATTCCTATTTTTTTAAAATTATAAACATTTAAAATAAATATTGAGACATGTAGCCATCTGGAACAGGACATACGGTGATCACTGAAAAGTATTCTCAGTTTCGATGATCGTAAGATCGAACGATTTCATCATTTCAAATCTGTTTAACAAATTCATTCGAGCAATCATTGTTTTTCTGGTTTTCACTCAACAATTCGATCCCTCCATCTAGTGTTATAATACGAAAACCTTCAAACTTTACCGTTAAATTCATCCCTTTTTTCGTTATTCTTTTCTTGTTTTGCCGTCTATCGATCCCACCGGCCACATTCGCCAACACTCCCACGATCCATCGGCTGCACACTTAAAAGGAAATCACTGATACCAATTTTGAAATCTTTCAATCGTAAAAACTCCATGATGCGTGGCTCATTTCACAAGGAAATTGTAGCACAGAGATTTTAAGATAGAAAAAGTGTTTTTTTTTCTTTTCTATTTCCTGTTGATATTCCCATGTGGGATGTGATTTTTGTGACATGGGTCAGGATTACTTTCTGGAAAGGTTTCAATATATTGGGGGAGAAGAGCGAAAAGGGTGTATGTTTGCAGTGGTAGTGTTGGATCCCCATTTTTGTACTTTTTTTTGGGTCGATAAAGTTGAAGCACTAAAGGTGTTTGTGAAAATGTCTCTGTGAAAAGAAGAAGAAAAAAAAAATTCTACTTTATTTCCTTTTAAGTTAAATGCAGCTAAGGCTAGTGACTATGGAGGAAGGCAAAGAACCTACCATCAATTCAATCAGAATCACAAATCAATCTAGGGGTTTTCCTATGAGATTACTAGGATTCATGTTACTGTTTCTAGGCATTGGTGTCGGCTTTTCGATCATAAATATGTTTAAGATTGGATATTTAGGTATTCAGAATATTGTTCCAGGAGCACATAACTTGATACAATCTTGTTTTCATGAACCCACAAGTTTACAGGATTGGATTGAGCCTCCATTAACTTATATGCATACATTAGATGATAGTGAGTTATTATGGAGAGCTTCATATGCTCCTCAAATTAAAGAATACCCTTTTAAGAGATCTCCTAAGATTGCATTCATGTTCTTGACAAGAGGACCTTTGCCATTGTCACCACTTTGGGAGAGATTTTTCAAAGGAAATGAGAAACTTTATACCATTTATGTTCATACCACGCCTTCATTTCGTGCAAACTTTTCCACCTCTTCCGTCTTCTACCGAAAGCAAATTCCTAGCCAGGTTATCTTCCTTCTCTCATTAGTTATTAAATTCTTTCTTTTTTAGGCATATTGTTGCTCCTTTGTGGGTTTGAATAGATCTATTTGATACCAACTTGAATATAATGGAATCTTTAGAAAGGAGACAAATAACTGATAATAATATAATGGAACTTAACCGCAAGGGTTGTGGCATAGTGGTTGAGACCCGTGAAGATGTGGTAGAATATCCCATCTACCCTGATTCAATCCCTGAAGTACACAACAGTTGTGACCATTGAGTTTATCTGGGTTGATTTCTTTTTAGAAATTCTTTGTTTACTTCTGTCACAAGTTCATATTGTTGATTTTGCTTTCATGTGTGAAAGTATTTTTCTGTCTTTATAGGTGGTTAGCAATAATAATTTTCTTGGTATATGCACAAAATAGTTTCTGCATATTATTTTCTTCTATTATGAGATCATGGATGCTTACACTGAAGCAAGTTTTCTCATTTAGAATGAATACTTGGAATAGTTTAGCTCCATAAACTTAGTTGTTTTAGTGTGTGCTTATTTTTGTATTAGTTTGTGTTTATCTTGGATTCTTTTGTTATGGTATGAAGGTTGTTCCAACCATTTTTGTTTAGATAGCAAGAGAGTGCACTCCGATTGGCATTGCATGTCCCATCTGTCGAGTGGACATGCGTTGTCGATGGTAGTTTACCTGGTTGCTAAATGTAATTTTATTTTGTTTATTAATAAAATATGTTAGAGGCGCGTCTACCTGAAAAATATATATTAAAATCCCTTGTAACTAGTGAGCTAAATGTATATTTCTTTTTGTCACATATGTGGATTGTTACGACTAAACGGACAAGAGGAGGTATGTGGGTGAATGAGTTCCGGAAGGTTTTAGGGGGGTTTTAATTTGATATGGTTGTCTCATCTTCCTTATTTTTATTCCAACTATGTCAGTGGGACAAAAACAATGCATTTTTGTCCCACTCAGGTCTTGTCTATTCCTGGCTAATATCGCCTCAAAAATACATTTTTTTTGTTGCTTTTGAGAGATGTGGTGATGTCAAAATTCAGGCGTACTGGTTGAGACCCTGGGGATGTGGTGAAATATCCCATCGACCTAGGATTTGATTCCACGTGTGCACAACAATTATGGCCACTGAGTTTATTACGGTTAATTTCTTGCGGTCACAATTTGTCGGGATTAGTCTAGACATAGTCAGGGACACCCTTTCAAAAAAATTCAGGTATGTTTCATTTTTCACATAGTGTCTCTTTATGTAGGTGGTGGAATGGGGAATGATGAGTATGTGTGATGCCGAAAGAAGACTTTTAGCCAACGCATTACTAGATATCTCAAACGAGTGGTTCGTACTCTTATCTGAAGCCTGCATACCTCTTCAAAACTTCAAAACCGTTTATCGTTACATATCAAGATCCAGATTCAGCTTCATGGGTGCGTTTGATGAACCGGGTCCCAATGGTAGGGGTCGATATGATGAAAAAATGTTACCAGAAGTCCATATCGACCAATGGCGAAAAGGGTCTCAGTGGTTTGAAGCTAATAGGAAACTAGCAGTCGATATCATAAAAGACCAGATATATTATGACAAATTCAGACGATTTTGCAAACCAGATTGTTACGTTGATGAGCATTATTTCCCAACAATGCTCACCATTCAGTCTCCACATTTGTTGGCTAATAGGACACTTACTTATGTAGATTGGTCAAGAGGTGGTGCTCATCCAGCTACATTTGGAAAAGATGACATCACTAAGGAATTTATTAAGTATATTCAGCAAGATCATACATGTATTTATAATAATCAGCCAACTTCAGCATGCCATCTTTTTGCAAGAAAGTTTGCTCCAAATGCTTTGGATCCACTTCTACAAAACTCTACAGAATTCTTTGGCTACTGATTTAAGGTCATTTCTTATCTTTATTATTGTGTTCTCCAATTTAGGAAGAAAAACAGAAGAAATGGAGGGAAAAGAATGGAAAAGATTTGAGTTTTTTTTTTAAATTTTTTTCTTGAAAATGAAAGAATGGAAATTAAGCAAGAAAGAAAAGAAAGGAAATATGCCATCTTTACAAATACACCCTTTTTATATTTGTTTTTTTTCACTTTTCTTTATGAGGGTATTTTTGTCATAAAAGATGATATTCTCCCTCCAAAAAAGTTAATAGAACATAAGGTTTTTTGTTTTCCCCTCCTTTCCTTCAAGAATGGAAAAGATTAAATTTTTTTCATTTGTGGACTCGAAAATGGAAGAATGGAAATTCAACAGGAAAGAAAGAAATAAAATATGTTAATACTTACAAATATACCTTTTATATTTGTTTTGTTTTTCACTTTTCCTTATGAGGGTAGTTCTGTCGTAAAAGATCACATACTCCTATCAGATTTTTTTTCCCTCCATTTCTTCTCATGTTAGTAGGAAAGTTTTGATAGGAAACATAAATGATATTTATCCACATATTCCTTATGAGGGTATTTCTGTCATAAGACCTTCAAAAAAGGGTTTTGAGAACAGAGTGTAATCGGCAGCATGGATCATTGATTCATGAGTGATCTATACTACAAGTGATATATATATATATATATATAGATATATATATATAGAGAGAGAGAGAGAAAAAAAAAAGAGAAAGAGAGGGGTTCAGGGGAAGCCCCAAAAAATGAAGAAAAAAAAAACGAGAAACATATGCCCATGTGCATACCGTCCAAATTAACGTAATGTTTTTTTAAGTATATAATATTTAGATACGGAAAATGAAACAAATAAACTCACACAACGTCCTCCTAGGAGACCAGAGGCTCACATACCAGGTTGTTCCTTAATTTTCCATTTTTTTACGATTTTCCCCTGAATCTTACCCTATATATATGTATATATAGAAGAAAACTGTAAAACTTGGGTTATATATGTATATGTATATATATATATATATATAGAAGAAAACTGTAAAACATGGGTTCTTCATTTCTAGTAGCAAATGTACCAATTTGGCTCTAATGTTATAAAAGCCAATAAAACATAGCAAATGGGAAATAATAAAGAAGCTTTAAAGTATGTTCAAATGGATACATGGTTTATGGCATCAATTATAGACAGATTCCATAACCATAACAAGTGTATCCTTACAATTTGCAGGATGGATATAAATATTCTGCAAATTATATCCCAAATGAACCAAACTGATAACAGAAAGGAGAGATTTATAACCCAAAAAGAAAAACAATTTTTTTTTACAGTTCATCATGATGTTGTTCTTTATCCATCTGAGTTTCTGAACTTTGAATTTGATTCAGGTAGCTAACAACCAAGGAAGCATGCATTGCAGCACCAAAAGGAAGTATATCTTCATTAATTTCGAAAAATGGAGAATGAACTGAAGCGGGTTTTCGATTCGATTCATTCTTCATTCCAAGAAAGTAGAAATAACCAGGTATAACTTCTTGGTAAACCGAAAAATCTTCTGATCCCATTAAGGGTAGCATGTTTTTAACATTAGATTGGCCAAGAACATCACCTGCAACATCTTGGAAGTGTTTATGCAAACCGGCATCATTTATGGTGGCGGGAAAAAAGGGTTTGTCTTTCGAAGAGAATTCCACAGTTGCGTTACATCTTTGTACTATTGCTTGCCCTATAATAACCTGTTTTTTTTGCAAATAAATTAATTAGCTTCATTATGATGTTATATTAGCATCCGGAATTATTATGGGAAATTTACAGAAATAGCCAATCTGTCAAAAGGGGTTTCGCTTTTTAGCCATTTTCAAAACCTCGTTTCACTTTGTAGCAAATCCTTACTCAGAAAGGCTTGGTTCAGAAAGTTGAATTATGCGTAAGGATGGACTAAAAACTGAATTGAGGTCTGAAATGGCTATAAAGTGAAAAGGGCTTGGGAGATTGGTTATTTATGTAAATTTCCCAATTATCATAAGTAGGTATATATATATGTAAAGAAAAGTTCAAACGAGAACCATAAATATTTTGATGCCGGATGGTGTTCCAACATGAGATATGGAACATGCCCCCAAATATTTTGGGGGCCAATTATATGTGTTTTAGCATTTACCCAATTATATTATATAGAGTAAACTACGATTTTCGTCCTTATGGTTTGATGTTTATAACTATTTTCGTCCCTGGTCTTTAAACATTGCTTTTATCGTCCTTGTGGTTTCCATTTGGTTTCGGTTTTCGTCCCTCAGACCAACTTTGTTAATTAAACTCATTAAATTCAGGGCAATTTGGTCATTTTATATTTTATATTTTGTTTTTTATTTTTATTTTTCCTTTATTAAATTAGAGCATATATATATATATATATATATTTAATAACATAAAAAAACAAAAGTTAACTCTCCATCCCCACCCATCCCCATCCATCTTCTTAATCTTTTTCTCCACCCATGGACCTGCAACATCTTCTTCTCCCTCAAAATCAATCAACCAACAAATTCTTTTGCTACTCGAAAGCCCACGATCGAGCAAGATTATATGTTGATTATCAAGTTATACCATTTGAAATGACTGCCCGAAGGCTCTTTAAATAAAGCCCTTCCACTTATGTAATTGATCTGTTTTTTCTATGGCTTACGATCGTTTTCTTGATTTGATAAGGAATCTTTCGTCAACTAACCCTCCATTCCAATCGTCGGCATGTTCTATTGGCACAGGGGGCTCTCGAACAATAAGATCAGTGGTCTGATCCCTTGAGGGGTATGTGACTAAAACCCCCTTCACCTTGAGCCTTAATTATTCTATGTGCTTTAGTAAAAGAAAATTAAAGATAAAAACAAAATGTAAAATATAAAATGACAAAATTATTTTTAATTTAACCAACTTATTTAATAGATTTAGGTTGAGGGACGAAAAAGGCAACGAAATGGAAACTACAAGGACGATAAAAGCAATTTTTAAAGACCAGGGACGAAAATAGTTATAAACCTCAAACCATAAGGACGAAAATCGTAGTTTACTCTATTATATATGTTTTAACCTTCTGCCCAATTATACATGTTTTAGCCTAATTATATTGTTTTAGGCTTTTACCCTTTTAGCTGATTTGGCAATTTCTGATTCCGGCTTTCGAAGAATGTTAGAAGAAAGATTCTATTTAAGTGAATTCTATATGTTAATTTGTCATTTTAAGACATTTTTTATATAATATATGATATGAACTTCTATATTTTGTTTTATTTATTCCTTGTCCAGTCTAAGTCTATAGTCTTGGTACAAATATAACAGGCCCTCCAAAAAGATTGGAATAACCTTCAACGTCGGAATCAACTATTCCATAAATTATTCATCAAGATTTTCATTATTACGATATTCACCATGAATATCTGTCACGGTATTCATTATGAATAGTTCAAGAATAGTTGGTTCCCATGTTCTCAAACCGTGCAATTGTTACAAACCATACAAATCAAATCAATACCCTTGATTTTGTTTATTTTGAAATCTAAAGGCGGTTATTGAATCAATTAAAGACAGACAGTTTGTATGGTTTGTAACAATTACACAGTTTATACTTTAAACTTCCTCTCTCTCTCTCTCTCTCTCTCTCTCTCTCTCTCTATATATATATATATATATATACACATACACACACACACACATATATATAAACGAATATTACCTCCTCTATCCGTTGCTTAAGTTGCATGAAACTTTCTTTAGTAAAAGCTCGGAAGGTACCACCAATAGTGACCGAATCCGGAATAACATTGAAAGCACCACCTCCTTGGAACTTAGCAACCGTGACAACCTATACATATGTTCATCTTTTTAGTACTCAATAAATTAACCATTAAACATTCTTTAAATCACATACAACTTTATTTTATCCAAATATTATCAACATTTTAATTTTTAAATCACCTGAGAATCAAGAGGATCGGCTTCTCGTGAAACAAGATGTTGTAAACTAACAACAATATTTGAAGCTGCTAATATAGGATCTATTGAATGCTGTGGAATGGCTGCATGACCTCCTTTTCCAGTTATTATAGCTTCAAAGAAGCCACTTCCAGCTAAAAGGGTACCTGATCTAGATGACACTTGACCTAAAGGTAAAGCTGGAGATACATGTAGACCAAATATAGCTTTTACGTTCTCAAGAACGCCACTTTCTACTACCCGTATTGCCCCTCCGCCCCCTTCTTCGGCTGGTTGGAAAACAAGAACTACAGTCCCCTGTAAAAAGTAAAAACCCAAGAAATATATGATCATTTTTAGGTAAAGATTCAGTAACATGTCCTTTAGGGGCTGTTTGGTTGGTTTTCCATTAAGTCCTGTGTGTATAAATCTGTCTTTATGGATTAATTTGTCTATAAAGATCGGCAAGGTTTTGTTTGGGAGGGTTTTTGCATAGCTGGAAGGAACGAGTTTTTTTTATTGGGAGGGGCAGGTTTGGAAAGAAAAAAAAACATGGTTTTCTGCATAAAGCTTCTCCCTAAAAGCTTATTGAATAAGCGACTTTCTATGTCGTTAAGCCACTACCAAACAGTCATGTATAGCTGACTGAATAAGTTGTCTGTCCCATCCCATTAAGCTGCTAACAAACTGGCCCTAAGCCACTTTCTATATCATTAAGTCACTACCAAACAGTTACATATAGTTGACTGAATAAGTTGTGAGTCCCATTAAGCTTATTAAGCTGCTAACAAAAAGCCCCTAAAAGTGGGATATAATGGGGGTTTATAGAAAAACATGAAAATATCTACATAATATAATGAACAAACCTTGAGAAGGTGGGTATGGTCTTTGAGGATCTTGGCTGCCCCAAGAAGCATAGTCACATGAGCATCATGCCCACAAGCATGCATCTTTCCAGGAACTTTACTCTTGTGTTCCCACTCCACCATTTCCTAATCACACAAACCAAAACTCTTTATCACTTTCTTATAATCAAAATGGAAGTCAAAAAGTCAAAATATACAACAGAAGTCTAAAAATTCCATCAAAATCCAATAGATTTCACCAATTATAACTTGGAATAAGCTCACACACAAGGGGTCGTTTACCAAGTGCTTACTGGGTAAGCGCTTACCGGCAAGAACACCACCCTCGGTTACCTTATTGGGTAACATTTTCGGCCATCAACATGGATTGTTGGTAAGCGTCTTTTACCCTGTAAGTGCTTACCCAGTAAGAGTCTTCTCCCTCACTTACTGGGTAAGATTCTTGGTCCTTGCTATGCCCTTTATCGGGTAAGATTATAGGTCCTTGCCATTCTCATCCGGAAAGGTAAGTAACACCCAGTCACTTACCGGTAAGCATTTAGTAAACAGCCCCTAAATTTCTACCAAAAATCAATATATTTCTGTATTTCACTAATCATTACTTGCAATAAGCTCAAATACAAGTAAATTAGCAATCTTGAAGTCTAAATTTCTATCAAAATTCTACAGATTTCACCTACTATAACTTGCAATAAGCTCAAATACAAGTAAATTAGCAATCTTGAAGTCTAAATTTCTATCAAAATTCTACAGATTTCACCTACTATAACTTGCAATAAGCTCAAATACAAGTAAATTAGCAATCTTGAAGTCTAAATTTCTATCAAAATTCACCAACTATAACTAGCAATAAGCTCAAACACAAGTAAATTAACAATCTTAAAGTCTAAATTTCTATCAAGTTTCAACAGATTTAACTAACTATAGTCTATAACTTGCAATAAGCTCAAACACAAGTAACTTAACAATCTTAAAGTCTTTTTTCAAAAAAAAAAACAATCTTAAAGTCTAAATCTCCATCAAAATCCAATAAATTCACTAATCACAACTTGCAGTAAGCTCAAACACAAGTAATTAACAATCTTAAAGTCCAAATCTCCATTAAAATTCAATAAATTTCACTAATTATAACTTGCAATAAGCTCAAACACAAGTAACTTAACAATCTTAAAGTCAAAAATTTCCATCAAAATCCAATAAATTCACTAATCACAACTTGCAATAAGCTCAAACACAAGTAAATTAACAATCTTAAAGTCAAAATCTCCATCAAAATCCAACAAATTTCACTAATCATAACTTAAAATAAGCTCAAACACAAGTAACTTAACAATCATATAATACAAGTAATCACAAGTAACAAAACTATAAATAAATGAAAACCTGCATGGGAAGAGCATCCATATCTGCCCTAATAGCAACAAAGGGAGGCTGTCCAGATCCTATATAGCCAATAACACCTGTAATTGCAACTGGATGTTTATAAACAATCCCTAATTTCTCTAATTCACCTCTGATAACTTTACTGGTTTCGAATTCTTCGTAACCTAACTCTGGATTCTCGTGTATTTTTCTCCTAATTCTCACCATCCAATCCAAATCTTCCTTTGCAAGTTTCAGAAATTCATTCGAAGTCGAGATTTGAGGTTTCAAAAGGAAAATAACGAAAATTACAAAAATCCATTTCGATAATTCCATTTTTTTTAAACAGTTAATTGGGTAGAAATCGAGAAAGAAGATGATAAAAAGTTGAAATCCGATGAGGAACGCCGGCGGCGAAAAAAGAAAGTAGAAAAGAAGAGAGAGAGAGAGAGAGAGTCGGTGGGTGGTGGTGTCTCCGCCGTTGATTGGGGGGTTTCCGACGAGTTATTTAATATCGTGGGATTCGGCCACGTGGAATAGCATACAACACGTGCAAATTGGAAAATAGCACGTGCGTTAATGATGATGGATAATGAAGTTAATTTAATCATGCGTCCACTTCCTTTTGGTGCGTAGTATTTATCTGTGCCACATATTGTATTTTTTTATATGTTTATTGTTTTTAACAGAAAAAATTTGTAACAAATTGTATTTTTATATATGTTAAATACATTTATATGTTTTATTTTTAATAAATAACTTGATCTGTTTTTGACATAAAATAGGATGCATATGACATTTCTTGATGTATCTTTAATAGATTTTTTAAATTGAAGATTTTAAGGATTTTTGTTCTAACTAGTTTTCTAAAACTTTCTTTAAAATGATTAACATATGAAAGAAAATTGAAATTCTTTAAATTTAGAGAACTCTGTAAAAATAATTATTTTTAAAGAGAAAACTATTTGTTATTAATCCTACAATTAAATGTACAGAAGAGAGAACAATTATTTTATAAAAAATATTAAATATTTTAATAATATAATTCATATTCTAATCTTAAAAATAGAGAATTTGTTGAAAATAAAAGTAATTGATTCTCGAGATCCATTTGAAGATGCTCTTAAAGCATTTCTAGCTAATAATATTGAGCTCCAGCGGGTTCTTTATTTCAGATATTTCAAGTTTTCAACATCTATTTATCAAAATATTTTATAAATTTATCATCTCTATAAACTTTTCAAAATAAATTTATATAAATAATAATTCAATTTTATCGTTTTTCATTAACCTGGATATCCAACTCGTTATGTCAACCGACTAACCTCAGGCCTCTTCGGGTACTTCAGAGTCACCGTATTTGAATCTTCGTGCCCACAAGAAGATTTTTATTATCCTTGGATTCGGATATGAAACCTTCAGGTATTTTTGATCTTTTAGAGCTCAAGCTCAAACTAATGAATCACCACCCAAATAAATAAAAAAATTAATTGCCTTCTTCACACATCAAATTTTTTTCAAAAAATATCTAAGCAATAAAAGGTGTCTTGTTAGATCAAAATAAAAGAAAATTTAAATTTGAATTTAAAACATTTCAATTTCAAAATAAAGTTATATATTATGCAATTTTAATATATTTTTATATAGGAGGCATCATTGACATTTGACAATAGGAATTCAAATTGGGGTTTTCCACAGAAAACCGACATCTGTTTATTCAAGAATACAATATATTCTCTTTCAATGGTCTAACAATTATTATCATAACAATAAAGAATAATTGTTCATAAATCCTCTTAACTTTTTAATATGATTTTTTATTATGCCAAAACTTTAATTATCTAGTGTATGAGACATATAATTTATATATTTTGATTTTACTGTCTTTTCTAGAAAAGAATTGTTATATTTTAATATATTGTTATAGTCTAGTACAAAGAGCATTTTTCAATAGTTTTTCTAAATTTTCTTTAAAATAAAGAATGTAAAATTAAAATCTTCAAAATTATTATCTTCTAACTCCAACATTTTCTCTATTTTAGAGAATTTATTTAAAACTTATATTATTAAAATATTTAATAAATTTATTATTTCAAAAATCTCTAAAACAATAAGAATTGTTATTGGTGGGAATCGTTATAATAATATTTCTTAGATAAATCTCTATATTTAGAGATTTTTGGAAAAATCTCTATTTTAGAGATTGATATAGAGATGTTGTTGGAAGAGTTTAGAGAAGAAAAATAGGTTTTTCCCTATTTTAAAGAAGCCGTTAGAGATGCTCTAATAGCTTCATACTCATTTGTGGTAGTTATACATATTGCCGTGTTGGAAACAGAGGCAATGATCACAAAAACCCACCTTTTAAGATTCTCAATTCTTGCTATGCCTCTAACCAGATAAAATAAATGACCTTGAGAACCCACCTACCCAGTAATATTTGATAAATGATGTTAGGGGTGAGCACGGTGCGGTTTTTGGCCAAAACCGAACCATTCGGTTTTTGAAAAACCAAACCGTTCGGTTTTCGGGGTTTTTTTTTCGGTTCGGTTTTAAAACCGAATGGTTTTCGGTTCGATTTACGGTTTTGGGTTTTCGGTTCTATAATTTTTCTTTATTTCCAACTTGTAAATTCTTTTAATTTGTTCAAAATCATGTTATCATATACTATAATGCAAATCTCATATTAAAAATCATTTTTACGAAAACACAAATATCACATATCATAAGCAAAATTACAAATTCAATGTTCAAAATCATGTTTACAAAAATATAAAATAGAATCTTATATCATTTTTAGGTTAACTAATATATAAAATTAATTATAATATATATATATATATATAAATTAAAAATTAAAAGTAATTACATTTACTTCGGTTCTTGGTGCGGTTAGGTTTTTAGCTTTCGGTGCGGTTCAGTTTTTTCGGTGCGGTTTGGAAACCAAAACCGAACCGTTTGGTTTTTCGGTTTTCGGTTCGGTTTTTTCCCCGGTTTCAGTTTTCCAGGTTTTTTCGGTTTCGTTTCGGTTTTTGCTCACCCCTAAATGATATTTGCCGACAAAAAAAATTACTCTCACTTATTTTATCATACAACATTCTATCAAAATGGCTTGTTGATAATTATCTCTTAAACCAGTAAGCACTTACCAGGTAAAAGTCTTTTTTCACTTAACGGATAAGACAGTTCGTCCTCGTTATGCCTCTTATCAGTAAGATTCTTGTTCATTGTCATGCATAGTGCTTACCCGGTAAGCGTTTATTAAACAACTCTTTACGGATTAATAAGGTTTAACCAATAGCAAGCAATAGAGATTTGAATAAAGACACAAGTCAAGACCAAGCCAAAATAATCAAAACATACTTCTTCTCAAAAACACCAAATCAAAATCTAGTATTCTGCAGATATTGTAACCAAAAAAAAAAGAACCAACTTTAACCCTCCAGAAACAGACATTTAAAGATAATGAAAAAGATGATTTTGGTAGTCTTAAAACATAAAAATATTTCAGAAAATTTTAGAAAAAAGAACTCAGGCTCGCAAATGCTAATACATTTGTGTTCTCATTTCCTACCGTAAATCCTTGATGCCTGTCTGGTCCTCTTCTTCACACCAGATTTGGAAACCTTGAGGCTCCTGTTAACAGCACTAAGTCTTGCAAGAGCTGCCTTCTTCAAATCCGGCCTATAGTAGTTGTTAGCAACCTGCCATTTATGATAACAAACAGTATAACCGTTAAAAATCCGTTCAACTTTTGCTTCTTAAAACCACCATTAACAAATATATATATATATATATATATATATATAAAACAGTACAGAAACTTATTATCACAACATTATAATGAGATAAAACATGACCCAAGGGAACAAAAATGCGCTTTTTTGTGTCTTGCCAAAAAAAATGACAAAAATCAAAGGTTTTTGACAAGATTGGTAAATTACTAAACTACCCATGTCAAATATTTCACTCTTGTCCATCCAGTTTGGACCATCTACGTACAAAACACACCCTATATGCATCACCTCTACCATACTGACACAAACCACATATATATATAGAGGAAAGTTCAAATGTGAACTCATTTTTGGTTGTGAACGTGAGACGAATCTCAGCCACTTATCCGGTCAATAAAGGCGGCTTTGACCTGGTTCCCCTCCTTTAATAATCTCCACCCTCCCATGAATCGCGTCAATCCTCCGTGATCGCGTCTACCATAACCGAAGATGTGTGGCTGAGATTCGTCCTCACATTCACAACCAAAAATGAGTTCACATTTGAACCTAACCCTATATATATATATATGTATATATAACAGTGCTTCTAAAAAGGTTTTGAGAATACCAATATCAAACATCCAAAACATGCTATGTAAACCAATATATAACAGGGCTTCTAAAAGTATTTAACTAAATATAAATATATTTTTACAAAAGTGGTACAACAAAACTAGAATTATATAAAGAGGGAATAATGCATGCCAACACCATACAGTTGTTTAGTTGTAGCACATGCTATGGTAAAATCACATAAAAATACTTGGAATCATTTGAAAAATAGGAAAGAAAAAGATAACTGATGTGATAAAATTTTAACATCTTAATTGTTGATGAATCATGAATGTGATTTGTTCAAAAGGGTACCTGGTTTACAACTGCCTTAGCCATGCGGTTGAACTCCTTTTTCATGATAGATTTGTGTAGTAGACTTGCAGGCTTGGCCTGCTTCTTGGTCTTGGAGGTTGCTAGCAGAATAGATTGATCCTTTCCAGCTGGCTGAATGGTAATAGTCTTCTTGTTGGCTAGTCCTGAAAGTAATAATAAAGAAACATGGTATTAATGATTTATTACGATACAAATCCTGATAACCAAAAATTCATTGGATATCAAAAGGCCTTACAAGCTATAAACAAGTTCTTAAAAGACTCAAAGAGGCACACCCAAGAGAGTGAGTACTAAACTGCTAATAATCCAACCCATTGAGACAAAATTAATAATTCACCAAACAATAATGAAAACTGGCAAATATAGAGGCAGAACTTCAAAATATTAATCAAACATCGGTTGATTTCTAAGAGCATCTCCATTGGACCGGCAAATCACCAAATTTGCCAGTGATTTGCCTCCAACTTTCCAACTGCAGGCTAAATCCTCAAATTTTTTGCAGGTTGTGGAATTTGAACCTGTGGGCTTTTAAACCTTAAAAATTTGGTGTCTTTTAGAGTGTAGTTGGAGTTAAGGGGGTGTTTTGTTGGAGGTAATAAGCCGTAATTAATGGTAATGAAAATAAAAGTAACTATTTGGTGGCACAAATTTTCATTCTAAATTAAAGTGGGGGATGAAAATTTACTCCCATTTTCATTCCTTGTCATTTTAATTTTCATTCCCTTACCTAAACCAAAGGTATACTAAGTTTTTTTGATGTTTTTGGTGCCAATGTTGGAAATGCTCTAACATGCAAAAAACCATCAATTAGAGTTCATAGTTTGAAAGTATCATTGCTTTCAAGACTACCATGTCAGAATAATCAAACAATAATATCTTACATCAAATGAAAAGACCATAAAAAATCAAAATCTTGACGAATTACCTAGTGAATCTACTCACAAAGGAAGAGAACCCGTCAATTAGAAAGCAAGGCTCACCTTCATTGCAATCATATACACAATAATATTACTCATAAATAACTCGTTAATAATAGAGAACACATTTACTGGCTCTTTGTTGAATTAGTTTATGAATTGATATCGCTTCCATCAAGGCCAGAGAAGCGTATATTCGGTAATAAAACAACACCACTTTCCACACTTTAACAATTGTTCTTTCTAAACAGAAATCCTTTTACAATCAACAATAAGAACGGAAACTACCAATGTCTCGTTATCATTGCTGAGTTAAACATAAATGTCCCTGTTTCCGAAAGCCCTAAACCCCGTTATATCTTCTCAAAATTCATAAATCGAGATCTAAATCATATCGTAATTAACTACAATCATCAATTTACATAAATCAAAATTGCTAGAAAAATGCGATTGAAATATTACCAGAGTGCTTGTATGAGTTAAGGTTGTAGAGATTGTTAGGCTCTTTGCTGAACTGAACACTCTGAGTTCCATTACCGAACTCCTTCACCAAAAAAGAGTTGTTCTTCTTCACGATCTCCCATATAAGCTGCCCTGGTACGGTAGTCATTTCTCCTGCTTAATCCTGTATTAAACCACAAAGTTTTAAGATCAAAACACACATTCATATAACATTCCATCATCGAGAAAGTTTTTAAGATCACTCACCGTCTAGGGTTTTGCTACGGCGGCGTTCTTCGCTTCTGAGAGTTTTTGAAGGCGGAAAAATAGACCAAGTTCGCTTTTATATGCAAACCTGGTGGAGAAACCCTAGACCGAATATAAGGTGGTCATATTTTCAATTATAGCCCTTATACTTTAGATGTTTGTTTTTTGAGCCCTTCGTCTAAAGTTGAACATTTGGACGGTTGGACCGGTTGAATTTGGGTTGGACCGCTGTTTTTGGATTGGGCTTAAGCTTTCAACATAAGCCCATAATGGCTGGACCAATTAAATTTTTTTAGAGGGTATAATTGATTTAATTAAATAAATATTTATGAATGTTATTAGGTGTTGTTTGATTCATCAAAATTTAAAGGATTTCAAATGGATAAAAATGATTAATTTCTTTGAATAAGGCTCGTTTATCAAATTCTTATGTGGATAGGTGTTTACCGGTAAAATTTAGCACTATAACTTACTTATCAGGTAAGATTTCATCTATCAAGACAGTGTCGTATGCAATAATTTACCCAATAAGCATTAATCGTGGACTCGTGGTAACAATCTTTGCCCTCACTTACTGTGTACAACTCTCGCTCATTGCTTTCGTTCTTACCGGATAAGATTATCAGTCATTGTTGAATTTATCTAGTAATGTAATGTGACTTGATAAACACTTACTCAGGTAAGCGTTTGGTAACTGCACCCTAAATTCCAATTTATTTATTTGGTTCATATATTGAAATGGAAGGATGCCTATGAATTACATAAATTGATTAATTCATGTTTCATTTGCAAAAGTGAAAGAACTGAATTTCATCACTTTGCATCCAGTTTAACTAACACTGGCCACCCTCTACCCACATCACGACCATGCTACTATTATCATTGTTACGCTCTCACCCTATCCCCCTCCCCCCTCCTCCACCACTAATGTTGTCGTCACAATTGCCACCATCTCTTAGAAATTTGACCGATAACCGGATGAAACTTTGTTCGCTAAAATAGAAAATAAAAGAAACTAAAAGGATTCAAATTTGATATATATATTTTTTTGAACGGCATCTATAACACACACACACGCTCAAGCGGTATCGGGTCTCCATTACGGGCCAACCCACTAATCCGCTGCGACCCGGTCCAACCTATGGCTGAACCCGACCGGCAGGGAAGTGGATCCCATAGACTGGATCCTCCCGTACCGGCCCCGAACTTGGCCCCTAAGGCCCAGGCCTAAAGTCTGGATATCTCAGAAATGTCAACCGCAGGAATCGAACCCTGGTAGTGTGGCTTTCACCCCACACCCCCCAGGGATGTTACCTATCAAACTGAGCTAATACCCTTTGATTCAAATTTGATATATTGAACATGAAAATTGAAATTATGTTACACTGATTGGTTAAAAAAATCACAATAAGTATGTACTAAATCAAACTTCATTATATTTTAATGGATTTTACTCGATGAAAGTAACGGGTGAGTTATATTGGAATGAAAGTTATGGCTTGAATGGCAATAAGGGATCTCCACATTTGGATCAATTCTAATTGAAGATCAACAATAACCAACTCATGTGAAAAAAAAAAAAGCAATTCCTAATAATCAAAAGTGATTAAAGGTCTATATCACTTTGTTGCACTTCTCACCTTGACTCATATTCTCACACAATTGTTCATTTGAAAAGCTATGTAACTTTGACTAGTGTTTGATTAAAGCTAAAAATTTAATTTTGAAATTAAAAGTATACATAATTGGTTTGTGTGCAAGTTTGGACAACCTTCATCGACGACATTGTCGTTGCCCTATCCCCACTGATGACACTAGAGTGGCCATGCAACCCCTATTTTTACCCTTTTATTGTATATCTTCAACCACCCCTCCCCCCAATCTCTTTCGATTGTCGTTAATAAAACAAAAATGATTACCTTCAAATATCATTTTGTGTCGAGCTCATTTGCATCGATGGTTGCATAACTAACTTCACAACTGCGAGAAGCATGAAGGAAAACATTTGGATATATAAAAAAAGGAAGGTAAACATTGTATACACAATTAATATTACCTTTTTGTTAGAAATGATAAATACATTTAACATGAATGTATGCACATTGCAGTAAGTCTTATAGCAAACCAAAACCAATTCAGTCTCCTATGTTTCTAAAACCGAACCCACCAATTTATGTGCTTAAATTTTTATTTCAAGTCCTCTCTAATCACTTTCGATTTTCAATAGTGTTCATCAGTGGTGTTACTGTCTCAACACACACGTGTAATAGACATAACTATGTTAAAGTGGCCATTATTGCTCTTGTTCAAAAACTCAGTGAAATCTTCTACGTATTTTCCCCGATTTCTCGATGAAGTGAGGAGCTGAAGATGGGTTAGGGGCTAACACTGAGGGAAGGGGACATAGATGGGTTAGGGGAACTCGACTAAGAAGCGGAGGCACAGATGTCGATGGGTCCGTAACTGGGGAAGGGGCCATGATGGGGGAGTTTGTTGAAGGAGGCCGATGGTCTCTATATACGATACATACATATATGAATTGTGCAATTAATTTCAAATAAGTCGTATCTTGCTCAGACCAATAAATAGAGCTGATGTTATAGTTAAAGCCGTTAGTAGAAAACCGAAATAACTTGGTATATACATATAATTTAATAACCATATACAAGTATTATTATTATTTTAAAGAAAACCTAAAGGACCAACATACCCTTGACCAAAGGGAGTTATGGTTATCGGTGTTAAGACTAAGGACCCAAATCGCAACAAAAATGAAATCACAATGACAATACAGATAATTATTTCATTTGGGAACCCAATCCAAATTGTTATATAACCACAGGGACGAAATGTGTAATTTACTCTTTATTTATTTCATTCCTCCTCCACGAGGAAACTCATCATTATTATTTTTTTCTTTTTCATTTTTTATCTCCTAATATTTTTTCTAAAACACAAACTTTTTTACTTTCCTTCCTTCTCTCATTTTCCTTCGTAAGAAAAAAGTATGAAGAACACAACATAAATACCAATCTAATTATCTCCATTAGCCGTTGCTGATATGCTCTATGCATATAAACAAAAGTAAAAGGGTATTTTATGTATTATGGTCAAAGTTAAGGGTTGTCATTGGAAATACAGAATCCGTACATGCAATTCAAGCCAACGTACATGATTGGAAAAAAAAGCCAGTCGATCAACGGCTGCGTCTCATAACTTTAGTAGGGGTGGAAACACGCTAACAAGTGTCATACCGGTAACTTGATAGTTGATACTGTTCGATTACGTCTTTCAAACTCGATCGCCGGCGAGAGAGGTTGACCGGAGATAATACCGGAGATTGGACGAGAACCGAAGAACAAAGTACAAGTACACCTCAGAAATGACAGGTAATTCTTCCAAAACCAATCTATTTATAAATATCTTAAATATCATGAAGATCTAGGTTTCCTTTTAAAGAAGTTATAAATTCTGTACTATTTGATTTGTGTTATTGGAAGTTCGATCGACCAAAAGTACGATAAACGGCTACGATATAAGTTTCTGCTTGATTAAACCCGTATCTTGTTAAATATAAAAGGATCGTTATCAGGATTAGCGTTTGTTGTTCGATTGGTATTGTATATTTCATATTTGTATGCTTGATTTGTATCTTCATTTCCCGGTAATATGACTGTGGTTCTAGTGAGTTGAGCTGATTTTGAGGGAAATTCGAAAATCTTATTAAATTTCCACATTTATTCGAGTGGTTTATTATATGATTTGTTTAAATTGGTCGGTAGCAAGACTTCTAGGCCTCATATTACTATCATCATATGTCCTTGGCGAGTAGTTCAGTGGGCAAAGGGGTGGGGCGACTTTGGCCAAATACATGACAGGTCATGTGTTTGATCCTATGCCCCAGGTAACTTTAGCAACTGAGTGATCCAGAAAATGCCCCCTAACATTGGTGTCTTTAGAGGCGGGTTTAGTGTGGGACCGGTTGGGGTTGTCGGTAATCAATTTTTTTTGCCCAAATTACTATGATCATATGCTTATACTTGTTTGATCATGCTAGAGATGTTTGAGCAAAAGGTTGATTATCGGCCCCACACGGAACCCAATCCTAGGAACCAGATGTGAGGAGGCATTTCAGAGTTGATTCGGTGGTTGAGGCTAATGGAGGGGTTCAAGCCCGTCTTCACAGGATTTCGAACTTGAATCGGTTGTATATTTGAGTAAAGTCACTCTGCCCGTTCTCTAACTGAGTTACACGGGTGATTGAGATATCATGCACTCATTTTGATGTAATTGCCTACAGGCTTGAGACACTGTTCACTTAATTGGGTAAGAGCAACAAAATAGAGAAAGAGCGCAGGAAATATGATACATACATGTATGTGTATATGCACACTAACATGGCTGCTTTGAACAAAATTACACTTGATCTTGCATAGGTGAATAAAGTGGATTACATGCATGAATGGTATCCACTGGTTGAAACGATGGAGTTTGATCCAAACTTTTTAAGAGAAGGAGATTTTAGGTTACGTATGATGATCACGACGGAATTTAGTTGATTTTGGATGTCAGGGATGCTCATTGTTAACTAGCTTTAGGGCATCATTAAACAACATCAAGGCCTGTGTACCTTTTTCCCCTCGTACTTTCTAGAGTTAATGCTGGTTTGTACCGACTTCAGATGGCAAGGAGATGAGAAAACCAAAAGGTTATTAAAGAGCTGTTTACTAAAATTTTATGACAGATCATGCTCAGGAGCAGGAGATGGAAATCGAAGCTTTAAAGGCCATCCTAATGGACGAGTTTGAAGGTTTGTGCAATAAATAACGCTCTAAATGTGCTTCACTCTTTTTGGATTATGATGTATTATCTTTAACTTTTAAAATCAAACTTGTACTAAGAACTTAATGCTTGATGTATGCCAGAAATTCACCCTAGTGAAAGTGGATTAAACACTTCAAATCGATGTTTTCAAATTAAGTTATCCCTTCAGGTATTTAACTTTGATGTATGATTTACTTATGTTTCTTTCTATCTAATTATAACCTCACACCCTAAAAAAAGGTGGTGACTTTGAGATAAACCAAGGGACATCACATTTACATAAACTCAAAGTCAGAGTCACATATGATGAATACCTTTTAAGCAATCAAAACAAAGGGAAAAGGCACACAAGTTACAGCAAAACAGCATCCACATGTAATGCTGTGAGGATTACAAATGCACACTCTTTATATCAGCTGATTATACTATAATATAGTAGCCCTATTGAAGATGTAAGTGCTGAACCTTAGTCATAACTCATAAGTCATAAGTTTTATGCAACACAAAAGCACTTTTACCAATCTCTACAATGTCCATTGGTTTAAGTGTAGAGTACCTATTTTGATGGCTTTATACAGTAGGCTTTTACGACTTCTCTTAAGTTTTGAAACTTGTTTCTTTAACTCGGTCTCTTCTTTCAGTGAAAGATGGTGTTTAAAATCTAACAAAAAGTTTTCCTAATCATGCAAAAGAGCCAAAAGTGAGGGTAATTCATGCTTCAAGCAATCTTTGAGTTATTTCTGTCCATCTCTACAGTTTTCTTGATTGCTGGCACTGTTATCTGAAGGAAAAAAAACATAACTATTGGTTTAGTGCTAAAGCTATTTTTCACATAACTTTCAATCTACAATAGACATCATCTTGTGAACATCATGCTCAAGCAGACCCGTTAATAAAACAAGCCCAACAATCGTCTCATAAGAGATTTTTCTTGGTACTACTTTGTGTATGTATATGTAGACATATTTTTGCATCCAGAAATGTTGTTAATTTCTTCTCCAATATGGTAAATTAGTACTAAGGATGCTATTATTTATGTTACAGGATGATGAGACCGATGAATCTTCTAGTCCAGGTTTCATACTAGACATCTTTTTGCAGGTTTACTGCTCAAGGATGTTAACTGTTTTTTTTAAATAAATTAGTTGTTTGCTAAATTTTGGTTGCAGTTCAATTGGGATTAATTTTTTCACATACAGAGAAATATCCAGATGAAATACCACTTTTGAATTTGAAAAGGTGTTTGACTACATCTTTCTTGATCTAACACTTCGACTCAGTTTCATATATTTCTTGCTACTGATAGAGAAAATCCATTGTCTATTATTACATTCTCTTCTCGATGCCTCTTGTATGCCAGCATTATTCATTTTGCTAACAGCCGGTAATCGCCACAACTATGTTTGTTTTCCTTTCTCTCTTCCTATCATTCATCCACAGATCCATGTACTATGGTCGACTATTTTAATCACCAAGGGAGTAAGGGTCTGTTTGTTAGCAGCTCAATGAGCTTAATGGGACTCGCTTATTCAGTCAGCTATAGATGATTTTTTTTTCTAAGGGAAACTTTATGCAGAAAGCCAAGTTTTTTTTCTCCCAAACCTAACGCTCCCAATTAAAAACACCTCCTTCCGTCTATGAAATAACCGACCCAAACAAAAACCTTCTCAATCTATATAGACAAATTAATTCACACAGACAGTTTTATCCATACATGACTTTATGAAAAATAACCAAATAGCCCCTAAGCTAAGACATTTGTAAATACATTATGATCCTAATGATGTATTTGGCATACTGATTTATGATCATCAATTTCAGTTACCTTTCTTTTATTGACACATTATATCAGGATGTTCTAATAGCTCATACGGTTGATCTACTTCAATTCGTTGGTAACTATGTATAGCCCTAGGTATTTCCATGATGAGTAATCGTTTGTCGTGGTGATGTTTCAGTATAAAAGGAATCCAAGCATCTGATCTCAAAGTTTTGAAAGAAAAGCTTGAACAAGAGGTACACATTATTGTTAGAATCATATCATAGAGCATCTCCAATGCAAGATTCTTATAAACAAGAAGTGTAGCTTCTTACAAGAACCAACATTGTGGAGAGTTCTTATAAGAACCTCACCCCCTTTGAGTTCTTGTACAATAACCTTGGTTCTTACTTGAAGTTGGTGTGAAGTGAAAAATTTGCAAGTTCTTTTTATACATATTTATAATTAAATATTTGATATTTAATTATGAATATATAATAATTATTGACGTTGAAAATATACATAGAATGCACAAAAAAGGTTATTATAAAGACTACCATTGCAGACTTTCCTATGAGTTCTTAATTCAAAGAGTTGGAAGTGATGTGGCAAGAAAAAATACAAAAAGTAGGTTCTTATACGAACCTCCATTGGAGATGCTCTAATTTCCACTTCTATTTACATATTCTAATATAGTTCTGATCTGTTTCCTGTGGGTATCTGTTTAGCTACCTCAACTAGGTTGAAATAAGGGCTTCATTGAATTGGATAACTAATGCATTTGATCAACTATACCTTTTCTCAGTAGATTAACACAGTTCAGAACTTCATTACCCAACAGACAAGCTTCAAGATGAGTTAAGTAATACTACATACAAAAATCTATTATCTGGATCCGAATACTTGCATATAAAATCGCAAATGATAGTTCGTGCTTTGAGTTGGTTTCCTATAAGAATAGTAGTTATCGATGAGAAGGGTAAGAAGACATCTCCACTCTTGGATCAATCCTAATTGAAAATCAAGTGAAAGTACCATTCTAAGCTAATTCACGGGTTATTTTGAGACTTAATTTGAACCATTAGATCAACACTTACTAAAATCTAATTAAAAGCGATCAAGGGTCCAAATCTCTTCTTACATTTCTCACTTTAACTTCTATTCTCACAAGATCGTTTGTCTCTTGCTTTTGGTAGTGACATCCTTTCGGTATTTACTTATTCTATAATGTTAGTAACTTAGTATGCACCTCATGATTCATTATCCAACGAGTCATTCAATACTGTGCAGGCATTTGAGAATCTTGGAATGGCTATGATTTACACTCTAGTTACCTCGGCTAATGAGTGGTTTGCTGAAAGATTTGCTCCAGACACTGGAAATGACTATAACGAAGAGCAAGCAGCAGAGAAGGACGAAGTATGATTTTTGCATTACTTATATGTATTTTTGAATTATATGTTGTCCAGGGTTGGGTTCCGATGAGGATGAAAGTTATCTTGAGAAGGGTAAGAATGGATCTCCACTCTTGATCGATCCTAATTGAAGAGAACCACTAGATCAACACTAATGAGATACATTGCATCAATTCCCTTCTAAAACACAATTCATGGGTTGTTTTGGGATTAAAAGTGATCAAGGGTCTATGTACATCTCAACCCCCCCTCCCCTAAAAAAAAAAACCCTTTCGAGTGGGATTTACTGAATCCTTTTGGTTTCTTCATGTCAGGAAATGCAGTTGTATACTGTGACAATCCCACCTAGTCTAGCTTGTGACACAGAACAGTAGGTAACTCCTGAAAACATAAAGCATTATTTAGGGCATGTTCGTTAGAAGCTTAATGTGCTTAATGGGACTCAGAGTTTATTCGGTCAACTATACATGACTGTTTTGTAGTGGCTTATGATATAGAAACTTAGGGGGGAACTTTATGCGGAAAACCAAGTTTTTTCCAAACCTGCTCCTCCTAGTTAAAAAAACACGCTCCTTCCAACAAAAATCTTCTCAATCTATAAAACAGATTAATCAACACATACAACTTCATCCATACAGGACTTAATGGAAAACCAACCAAACAGCCCCTTAGTGTCTTATGGGTCTCTTTGTACCTTAGCTGTGGGGCTAGAATGGGATCTTTTCTCTTCAATATACGTTGGAACCTCCCTTTTCTCTTCAAGGGCTCTTTTGGAAACTAATTTTAAGAGGTCCCACATATTCTCACATTAGCAATGTTCAAATGGGAGTTTTGTAACTAGTTTGCACTTATTTTTTGCAGCATCTATTGTTGTTGACATGTCTAGGTGTCTGCATATTTCATGATATATAAGTTTCAAAGATTTTTGTATGATTGTTAAGTTTGACAGCTGGATGTATTGAATTTGGTTCTAGATAATTGTGCCACATGGAGAAGCTGTCACTGTTGAGACTTTTTTGGCATGGAGAGAAAGATTTGAAGCAGAATTGGCCCTTGAGAGAGCCAAGTAAGTTTCATAAGTAGCAGATCCTTTTATTTTTCTGCAATTTATATTCTTCATTTATGTCTATGATATTTTGCCTCCATCATCTGATTTACAATACAAATCCCTAATGTTTTCTTGCGGTGAACCAACACTACAACAACATTGATTTTGTAGGATGCCTAAAATGTAGAACCGCCCTAAAAAAATACTTTGTAGGACTTAAGTTTATAGAACCAAACCAAAAAACGTCCTATTGAAAAGTGTTATAATAGGTTTATAGTACGTTTTAACAAGCTTTTAGGGGACTTTTAAAATAAAGTGTCGTATTAAATATTTTTTACAACGCTATTTGAAAAAAAGGTCTTATAAACATAAGTGTTCTATAAATAGATGGGTTTATGGGGCACTTCTCAAAAGTTCCCTATAATAGTTAACAGGAAATTTTATATTAAAACCGTCCTAACAAACTTGTTAAAATGTCTAAAAACGTCCTATAAACCTATTGTAACGCTTTTAGATAGGACGTTGTATAGTTTGGTCCTATAAACTTAAGTTCTATAAAGTATTCTATTAGGACGCTTAGACAACCTAGGCGTCCTATAAAGCCAACTTTCGTGGCCAATCAAATTCTTTTTGGCTGGTATAGCATAGTAGTGGGAGGTTCAAATAAGAAGGCTAAATATGTTTAAAAAAAGGTTCATATGTGAATCATTGAAAAAATCCCTTTGAAGATGCATATGTGAATGAGTGAATCCATACGAATAATCTACAACATTGGTTCGCATATGCATCTTTATATAGATTTTTTCAATGATTCAGATATGAATGTTCCCTTCTTACCCTCTTACGATATTTGACTTTCTTATCTGAACCAGCCCCTAGTATAGTATTGTCCTAAATCCGTATTATCTTCCCACATTCAGGCTGCTGCCAGAATCAGCACTTGTCGCACCAAAAGAAAAGAAACTCACCGGCAGACAGTGGTTTCAAAGTGGAAGAGCTTCTTCGGTAAGTTAATCTGTTTCTATTCCTTAAAGTTTCTATGAATATGTGCTGAATGCAAATCGGTTGCTAAGTCCAACAGAGTAATTTGGTTGATTTTTTCAAGATGAGATAATAAATTATACAGGAAAAAACCAAGTATGGATACATTTACCATAATAATTGAGATCAAGATCTAAGAAATATTCCTGTATTCAAGGTTTTAAAAGGCGGAAATTTTCCCACATCGAGGAGAGGCGTAACCCCTGAGGCGGAAATATATACACACCAAAATATGTATGCATACTACACAAATATATATACACACACACAATATATATAATACTAAATTACTAACAGGCGCTAGTTCAGTGGTTCTTGACAGAGGAAAGAGTGAAACCGTGAGATATAGGCTAAAAAGATGTGGAAAATTGGTTGTTTGGATGAAGAGGAAGGGTCAAACCACACTTTTTGAATGAGAGAATAAAGTACTAGTTTTTTGGGTTTTAAAATATTAGAAGTACACAATGGGGCCATTCAGCTTTGACTTTTAGTTTTTTAAAATAAAATAAGACACACCATAAAGAGAAATTACTGCTACTGTCATAAAGCTTATAAAAAAATGAAAAAAAACACATTCACCAAGAGTGCCTCACGCCTCACCGAACTGCCTCATTGAACCAAGGCGTAAGCCTCGTCCAAGGTCCAAGAAGCTAGAGACGGACCTAGAATTTTTTTCAACTGATGGCACATTTGACTATAAGAAACAAATCACAAAATAACCATTGGTCTATTGGTTAGTTCTTTGCTTTCCATATGTGATATCCTTTGTTGAACTCTTTTATTGCAAATTTTTGTGGAAACATAGTAAATCTGAAATTAAAAGCTAAAAATTAAGAAAATGACACTAACATGATTCAAACTCGGGTCTAGGGTGGAAGAAAAAAAGCCTTGCAAACCAACTCTACACAGGGAACTTGTGTTCTTATTGTAGTTTCAAAATATATATAGTGACACACAATAAATTGATATTGTAGCACCTTTCACGGCCCTATGATTTTTTACACGATGACAGAGGAACGTAGTGGTGGCCCGTATGCCCACGTATCCAATAGAGTGGGTCTGCTCCATGCCGAAACCTTAGTTAAGTTGAATGCATATATACTTGATCAAGTCAAGAATAGGGCCAAAAATGCATCTTTACTGCAGGCTTGGTTACATATATGTCAAATATATTATTTGAGTCGCATCTTATTCTTGGCAGAGACATGCAGCACCAATCGCTGAAGAATGTAATGATGAAGATGAAGACAATGATTTTGATGATGATGATTCCGAAGGTTAGAATTGGTTCCTTTTTTTACTATTTGTTCCATCTTATAATATTCGATGAAATTTGTGAAAATATGTGGAGCTCCATCACAAAAGAGCTTATGAGAAAAGAATAGGAGTTGTTTAACATATATTAAGGAGAATTGGTCAAAGTCTAGCTGACGTATGACTCCAACACGCCTAGTGGCTGATCTAGGATTTTTGCCTAGTGGGTGCACCTTTAAGTAAATTAAAGGTCCACAAAGTCACCCGACATGTTTTTAGCCTAATTACACCATTTCGAGGGATTTTTAAAGTTTTTTTTGGTTGATTTCGAGGGACTTTTAGGCCTTGTTTGTTTTTTCATTTTAAGCTCTTAATCATCACTTATATCTGATTCGTTTAGACGTTTCATAACCATTTCAGAACTGAAATCAGACTTCAGACTTCAGCACCTCTTAAAAAACAAACCCCATCTTAGTGTTTTTGTCGATTTCGAAGCACTTTTTTGGTTTTTTTGATTGATTTCTAGGGTTGTGGGATCGCTTGCAAAATTTACTGGGGGATAGAAGTAAAAACTTGTAATTTTTTTTTATTTTTAACCCTTGGAAAAAATAAAAATAAAATCTTTTAATGGGGTCCCATCCCCCTTTACGTACAAAGTAAGTCCGCCTGAATACACCCCCTCCAACAGAGGCTAGACGGTTATAGATTGTCCCAGAGTCTCAAGATGGGGCTAGACGGTTACAGATTGTTAAGGCCGTCTATTAGCATGTTAAATCTTGGTTTTTGAACAGGGCTCCAATACTTTCCTTTGGGGCCAGATTTATATAAGCCAACCTGTGAACCCACTTCAATGAAGACCCATCTAATTTCTTTCAAAATCAAAACCAATCATTTATCTCAAATTTGCCGATCAAAAACAAAAATGACTCTTTGATATTCTTTTCAATTTGTCATTTTAAACATTTAAGTTACTTTAATTTGTAAGGCTTTTAACATGACACAAAATTTTATATCTTATTTTGTTTATTACTCATTTCAGACTATCTATAGTTTTACTATGGGTTGTAGATTGTCCTAGAGTGTCAAGTCTGTAGAGTGGTAGACCTTGGTACTTACTGATCCCATGTGAGAATATATACAACCTCGTTAGATTACTTTCCAAAATTACCCTTGAGGAAAGAAAAGGAGTTTTAACGTATATTGAGAATAAATGGTCAAAGTCTAGCTGATAAATCATATAAAAGAATCATATCGCTATTAATACTCTTCATATTTGTGATCTTGACATAAATACCGTCTCTGTTTGTTTGCAGACGATGAGGAGTACATGCTTGACCACTATCTCGCTGAGAAATTGGAGTCATCCAATAATTCTCCCACAACAACCACTTAGAGAAAAATTGTTACTTTGCGATCGAGAACCAACAGATCATGCCTATCAAAACCCGTATCGCACACAATCATGCCCCTGAGTCGGTTTGCACGCTTGCGAGAATGCCGATACCAGGTTTTCTTAATCTAAGCCTCAGACTGTAATGCAATGGGTGCACATGATTTCTAATAAGCGGTTCCTATTGTCAAACCACCTTGTAAGCAATGTTTTAAAAACCGGGTTTTCAGTTGAACCGGTGTAGTGACCGGGTCACGGGTCAACTCGGTTTCAATAATTTCCTTGTATTTTTCATTTTCCTGCATACATATATATATATATATATATATATATATATATATATATATAAAACCAAGAATTTGATGTCCACAAGTTTAAACATTAAAAATAACATAACTACAAGTTTTACATCAATCCAAATATATTAAAAAACACACATTAAAGTTTTCATTACATAATTCACACATGGTGTGTCAAGAACTTAACATTGTTTTTCTACAAACAAATAATCAAATACAAAAATGTTATATTTTTAAGGAAACATTTAAATGATTTTCTTTTTATTAAGTTTAGAATGTTATGAATCTAGTTTAAGATAATAGACTAAGGTTTCGATTTAAGCGTACGTAAGATCAATTTGTTTTCGTGACCCTGTAAAATTAACACTAAACCTTTACAACGAAGCATTGTGAAGGCAAACATTCACAATAATTTTGTTGTGAATGTTTGGTTTTTTAAACCTTCACACTATTTTGTGTGAATGTTTAGTATTATCACATAATCACTACTATCAGTTATATCAAAGTTTGTATTAAAATTTGATACTGTTATATATGTATGTAGTTATGTATATGAAAATTGTGTAAAAATGTTTGTAAATTAAATTATTTTATTACTACTTTATTTGTGTTGATTATAACTACTGTATGTAAATGATTGGATTCACGTGATATCAGTCTGTTTTAGTGAGATCCGAGACTACATTTTTACATTTGAAACTTTACAGCAAAACATTGTAAAGGTAAAAAAAATCCGAACCTTCACATCAAATACATTGTGAAGGTTATCTTCACAATGTTTTGCGGTGAAATTTCAAGTGTAAACAAGTAGTCTCACGGGTTTAAAAAAAGTTTGGTCTCACATGATCCCAAGTCTCTCTCTCTCTCTATACATATATATATATATAGGGTTAGGTTCAAATGTGAACTCAATTTTGGTTGTGAACGTGAGGACGAATCTCAGCCACACATCTTCGGTTATGGTGGACGCGATGGCGGAGGATTGACGCGATTCATGGGAGGGTGGAGATTATTAAAGGAGGGGAACCAGGTCAAAGCCGCCTTTATTGACCGGATAAGTGGCTGAGATTCGTCCTCACGTTCACAACCAAAAATGAGTTCACATTTGAACTTTTCTCTCTCTCTCTCTCTCTATATATATATATATAAAAGATCGCCAAATAACTTTTGAAAACAACTTGTGTAGTTCTATTATTTCCAGTATTAGTTGTATCAAACACCAGACAAACACTTGTTCCGTCTATTTTTATCCAATCCACCTTCTTGTCCCGTCCGGTTACCTTTGGTATTGTTTGGCAAAAATAAGGTGACTTAGGCATTATTTGGCAAAAATAAGGTGACTTATAAGTCACCTTATAAGATACCTTATTTTTAGTGTAGTTGTTTGGATGACCATAAGTTAATAAAAGTATGGTTTTAATAAGCTACCTTATAAGTCATAAGGTACCTTATTAGCTACTTTTGTCAAACATAGCCTTTACCCTAACGTTATACATTACATAGGGGCTTATTTTTGGACTGGGCCAAAGTGGAAACATATTTAGACGGGCCCAAGAATCAGATGGATATTCCCTCTTCTGAAACAGAAGCTCGGAGGAGTGAGGGTTCCTTCCTCGGTAATATTATTCGCCGTAAAACTCAGTGCCGCCGGCGGTTTTTCGAGCTTTAAACGGTTTGTAACTTCTCAGACTTCCGGCCGTCGCCATTTTTGCACATATAACCATCAATCGAAGAGGTATGAAGAAATTAAAATCACTTTTCATTCCTTTCTTCGTCTTATGTTCTTCATAACTTCCTCTCTGCTCATTGATCTTATTGTTCATTAATAGCAGTATATTGCTTCATTACCTTTTTGATTATATCCTTTCATTGTTGATATCATGTTCATGCGATCGTAAGTCCATGGTAGGGGGAATGAGATGACGGTTAATTTCTCGCCTCTGCGTTTGCAACTCTACTTGATCACTTCGATAACTGTGATCTAGTATGTTAGGTTACAAATCGCGTTAATTTCGTCCTTTTTTCTGCTAGTACTACGATTCATGGTTAAATTTTGGCTCATTTGGAAGTTTAAGATCACACAAATTTTCATGAAAATTTGAATATTTGATGTTCATTAATCTTACGACATAGATACTTTCATGATAATTTGAATATTTGATTGAAGTATTACCAAATATGTAGGATTCTTTTAGTTCATAGTTGCAGAAAGTTTAAGATCAGTATACTTCATTTGTTGAAGATTGTTGTTTGTTTTCTTATCCAGATAATTATATTGGTAGAATATTGTTTTAAAAGCTCAATAAATGTCGTTGCCGGATGAGGAGATCACGAAACTGCATAGAGTCCGTAAAACATGTTGTGAGATGCTTAAAGACCGCGGCTATGAGGTTGAGGATTCAGAGATAAACATGACCAGAAAGGAATTCATTGATAAGCATGATGGGACCATTAGAAGGGAAGACCTTACTTTTCTCAAGTCCAAACCAGACAACACCGATCAGGTGTGATTTGCCACTTTTTGCCTTTTGAAATTGCTGATTTTCGTAACATATTTTAAAGATAATGAATTTTTATGTTTATGTTTGGTTTCTTTGATTAATTCTTATGCTTGTGGTGTGTATTTGAATACTTCTTTCTGAAATCCTATAATTCTTTGTTGGGTATGTAGGATTCAAGTATTGAGTGAATGGACTTTCATAATGATGTTTGATGCTTGAGACTATAAAGTAGTTGTTGAAGCTTTGATAGTCTTGTTGGAATATCTGTCTACAAGCTCACGCCTTTTTGGACCACTTAATAAACAAACCACACGGGCCCAGTATATCTCACGTGGAGGTGAGGTTTGAGGAGCGTAAAATGTATGTAGACCTGACTTTTACCCTAAAGAGTAGAACAATTGTTTCTATTTAGACCCTTTGGACTAGGGCGCAGGATCGTGTAAGAAAGAGAGTTAAGATGAGAAGTTTAAGAAGGGATCTGGACCCTTAATCACCTTTGATCTCAAACCCATCCATGAATTGCGCTTCATTCGGGGATTGATCTGATTCATCTCCGTGCATCTTATCTCGGTGCACCTCATCCTAATGTGCATCCAAGGGTGGAGATCCTTTCTTACGCTTCTCACCTTAACTCTCCTTCTCACTGGAACCCAACCCTTTGAACTAGTTACCAACAGTAGTATAAAATGGATTTCGAATGTAGTTGACAGGCTGAATGTTGCAGATTTAAGGAACATGGATCATTGAATAATTTTCAGCAAAACATCCCATTGTAGCTTCATTAATATATGGATTAACTTGGTGCACGTCTTTTTGTGTTCTTAGCTCACATCCTAATCATATTCAAGGCCTGTTTGTTAGCAGCTTAATGGGACTTGCAGCTTATTATGTACATGATTGTTTGGTAGAGGCTTAATGATATAGAAATTGGCTTCTTTATTAAGATTCTTGTTGGGGGGGGGGGGGGGGCTTTATGCAGAAAGTCAAGTTTTTTCCGGACCTGTCATTCCGAATTAAAAAACATGCTCATTCCATCTATGAAAAATCCTCCCAAACAAAAACCTTCCTAATCTATAATGAGAGATTAATCCACGCAGACAGCTTTATCCATACAGACTTAATGGAAAACCAACCAAACACCCCCTCACTCTCCGATTTAATAGTTCAACTGATGCACTTGAAATACGATTCAAACATAATTTTGGTATATGTTTCTAGGGTTTTTGCTTTTACAAGTTATACGCATATTACATTATTGTAGTTTTATAACATGTGGTTTGTGAAGTTATATGGCTGATTTCAAGAATTCGAGCTATTGTGTATACTAATTGTTTTTCCTTGTTTGTGTTAATCAGATTTATGTTTTCTTTCCTGATGATCTGAAGATTGGGGTGAAGGTAATCAAGACATACGTAATTCGTATGGAACATGAGAATATACGAAGAGCAATCATAGTGGTTCGACATGGCTTGACTCCTAGTGCCAAGGCATGCCAAGCCGAGATAGCAGGAAGATTTCAAGTGGAGGTGTTTCAGGTAACGTTTTTTAAATATATAATATTTATATACGTCAAAACTCACACATATATCTCATTTTCGACTAATGCTTGAACCCCTGAATTCCAAAAAGGTTGGCATATCTACCCATATGGGCCATTGACCCTTTGGTAACCTCCAAAATGGTTAAGCTGTCTGTGTGGATTAATCTGTCTGGAAGGTTTTTGTCTGATTGGGTTTTTTCATAGATGAAAGGAGCGCATTTTTTTATTTGAAGCGGCTGGTTTGGAAAAGACTTGGCTTTTTACATAGAGCTATAAGCTTACTGAATAAGCCACTTTTCATATCATTAAGTCACCATCAAATGTATACTGACCGAATAAGCTATTGATGATGGTTGATACAGGAGGCAGAGCTGCTAGTAAACATCAGATATCATTATCTTGTTCCTGAGCATGTGCCACTTACAAAAGATGAAAAGAAAGACTTGCTTGATAAATACACCGTCAAAGAAGCACAGGTCAGTCATCATTTATAACCCTTCTCACTTCCATAAAATTTGGATTTCATGCTCAAATGGATAATTCTTACTAATGTTTCCCAAAGAGAAAAGGGTGGGACCCATAAGCTTGAGTGGCCAAGTAAGGAAAAAAAGCTTCTGCAGTTACAACTTACAAAAGAAAAAAGTGGCTTTTTGTTGTTAGGGGCTAAAAAGCTCAAAAATTGATCAAAATAGTCGATATTTCCAACTAACTTCACTTTTTAGTCATTTTTTTAATTCAATTCTCATTTTAGCTAGCGTTTACGTAAATGTCTTTAGCATTTACATAAACTCGATTTCCAGATTCAAAAGAATAACTTTTTTATGTGAAGATTCAATTTTTTACTTAAGAATTCATATTTTTGCGTAAAGAGTGCTTATGCATATGTATAAAAAGTTTTTCTTTTTTGCGTATAAAAGGTCTTTTTTAAGCCAGGTAAAGTTTGCATACAATTTATCCCTCCTAAACCTATTTTTAAGTAAAGTATTGGGTTCGTTTTGTTTCATACTATAATTTACTCGTATTATATCTTGTGGAAAAAATAGTGGTTTGATTTGTTGGCCGTACAACTCAGAATTGACGTTCTTTATATATAATGTGTGGATGGTTTTTGTAGCTACCTCGAATATTGCCTACGGATCCAATTGCTAGATATTACGGGTTAAGACGTGGACAAGTCGTGAAAATTCTTCGACCAATCGAGACGGGAACAAGTGAGAAAGACAAGGATGAGTTTGACTCCAACCAACGAGATCGCAAACAAGAAATCTGTTATGTCACCTATAGAATGGTGGGGTGAACCCAATACCAATACGAGATTTACTGGGTTCGTTTGATCTGTTTTTTTAGGAAATTTATCAAAATAGCCAGTTTTTACTTGTGGTTTTACCCCCTAGCCCATTTCTCCCAAAAGTTACCAAAATAACTATCAAGTTAGCAACTGCAAAGGGTAAAAATGTAAAAAAGAACTTTTTGAACTAGCTTTACATTTTCAGGGACCAAACAAAATTTACATTTTTTATCCCTGAAATTGCAAACCTAGATCGAAACTCTTTTTTATTACATTTTCATAATAATAACTATTTTGATAATTTTGAAGAGAAATTGGCTTTGTGATGAAACCATAAAATAACTATTTTTAACAAATTTTCCCTGTTTTTATTTTATTACTATAATGAGGTTTGAAAATGAGGAGAGAGAAAGTGGATAGGGGGAGAAAGAGAAAGAGAAAGAGAAAGAGTTGTTATTATTAAGTTAAGGCATGTGGGATGATTGAAAAGGGGAGACCTACATGCCTTACTAGTGAGTGGTCCATGACTCATGGGTTGTGGGCCTTAACTTATTATACATGACGTCTTCTTTCCCCATTCCTTCGGTTACCCTCCTTATTTATTTATTTATTTTGTATAAAAAACGATTTTTAGCAGAAAATGTTTAATAAATGCAGGTCAAAGTTTAAATAATAAAAATATTTTCCTAAAATAGATAATTAGGAAACAGTATTCCGGATATGACTGACAACGTGGGTCCAAGTTTCAATGCTGTGCTTCTCTCGTCTTCAACAGTTTTATTACAAAATAAATGCGTGCATTTTTATATATGTTTTGTTGCAAAAATGTGTGTTCTGTGTCAAAATTAGATAACCAAATTCTGAAATATATTTTGATTAATATATAAATATTTAAAATTTATAGATAGAGATAAATTAAATAAGGATAAAGTTATCATTTGATTGATTATGGTATGATCGAAATAAAATGATAAAAAAATTTATAAGTTATTTTTAATTAATTTTTTAATAAATTAACTTATTAGTTATATAAGCTACTTTGACAAACATTAAATTAGAAAATAAGCTACCTTTTGTTTGCTAAAAATACATTCAACTCATTCTATTTGAGGGAGACTAATATGGATGTTAACGTCACCCGAGTGAATTCTTTCTTACAAACATCTACATTAACATCCTATTTATTTATACTAAAATCAATTAACTTGTACATTAAAAAAATCACAAATAATGTAGGTTAAATTAACACCCTTTCTTAAATATATCAATATTAAAACTTATTTTTTTTTATGTTTTTAATGCATAACTCAAAATGACTTTCACAGGTTAAATCAACAACACCAGTGTAAAGGGAAATATCTTGATATTAAATGTATGTGAATATATATTCATTTAAGTAGGGATGAGCACGGTTCGGTTTGATTTTTAAACGAAACCGAACCGAACCAAAAATCGAGCCATTCGATTTTTGAAAATCCAAACCATTCTTTTTACGGTTTTATGTTCGGTTTGGTTCGGTTTTAAAACCAAATGGTATAAAGTGCTTTAATTTTTGGTTTTCAATTTTTCATATATTATATATAATATTAATTATAGTATTAATCATGTTTATATTATGTATTAAATGTTTATATTATATATGATATTAATTTTAGTATTAATTATACATAATATTAATCATAAATTATTATATATATATATAAAAAATTATATTATTTCGGCTCGGTTCGGTTTTTTCAGTCTTTATGGAAACCGAAACCGAAACTGAACCAATTGGTTTTTCGGTTTCGGTTTCTCTTCTGTCCATATCTAGCGCATGGCCATGGAGTCATTTATCAAATGTGACCAATAAATAAGTTTATCACAATGAGAGATAATAATCCAAATTAAACAGATTTTAGTAACATATACTTAGTTAGGGAAATGGAGGGTTAATACTTGATCCGCCATTAAAATTCAAATCAAACCTCACAAACTCATATTATACGATTAATTAATTAATCCATTGGATTTCATATCATCATCTACTACAATTTCAGTTAATTAATTAATTAGTACTACTAAAATCTATTAATGGAAGCTCGAACCTGGTGTGAAAATTGATAGATCAGGCCATCCATTCTCTCCCCCATTCCAACAGCTCGATTCTTCTCTTCCACCTCCATTTCCATTTCCATTTCCACTTTCCTTCTCATTCTTGTTATCATTCAATCTCAAAAAACTGCTTCGAAACTCATCTGCAACAGCAACAGGATTTCGGATCAACACATCATCATCATCATCGGATTTTCTCACCAGATTCGAACTCAAACCATCCATTAACAGATTACCAAATGCTCCCATGGAATTCGATCCTAACAACGAGCTGAAACTTCCACCACCATCACCTTCCATCTGCTGATTACCAAATCCGTAAACAACAGATGACGGCTCCGATTTCGGTTGTTGATCAGTTGGAATTTGTGGCGGTGCTGGTGGTGGCGCCACCGCCGGCGATGAGCGTTTGTTCTGGTTTGAAGATCGTTTGGTGATTTTGCGAGTACCGCCACCGACGGGGATGTTACGAAGAGTTCCACCTTTGGTCCAATAACGACGACAGTTTTTACAGAAATGGCGAGGCTGTGAGAGATTGTAGTTGTTGTAGTAGCAGAATTTTGTGTTGTTTGATTCACATCGTGGACATTTGAGATGCTCGTGGTGATCTGGAAATTTAGGGTTCATATGATGATCCATAGGTGATGAAAACGTCGTGGATGAGTCTGGATGCATCGAATCGATGATTTCCGTCACGATTTTTTGCTTCACAGAATCAAAATTCCGGTGGCGTTTGACGACGATTGGAAGCGGCGGCGAGGTGAGATTGATGAGAGGAAGAAAACAGAATCAAAAGAGAGATCGATGGAGGATGATATTTTGAAAAGATGGAAGTGTGCGTGAAAATGACGAACACCACACGACACCACTAACTCTTTCTCTTTCTCTTTCTCTTTTTCTTTCAGAGAGTTGTGTTTTTTTAACTTATTCATCCAACCACTTATTATAGCGGTCTCTTTCCAAATTGGATTTTGGTCGGAGGGGTTTATACTTTATAAAACGGAAATCGACCAAAATATTCATTTATCACTTCTAAATTATCAGTCTTAAACATAAAGGCCTCTGACCTAGCGATATCAGAGTTTTTGCATCATTTATAAGGTTTCGGGTTTGAGCCTTGGGAATGAAGGTTTTCTTAAAAACGGTGGAGGAGTGGGGGTTTATCCCCTAAAGTAAAGGTTCGGGTCCCGCATACTGCCTATATGGGTGTCACTGTGGGTCCGAATCACTAACTATTTAATATTTACAAACTTACAAACTCACAATTTCCAATAAAAGTAAACCATGTGGATAATATTGTTTTAATCTTTTATTAATATTTTTAATAGTTTATTAATTCATTGAAGGTATCGTCGTCATTTTATAATTTAACCAATTTTAATTAATATTTATTAATTTCCTGTCATGAACACATTTTCCGACGACTTCGTTTTCTCCGGCTAGTTTTTCGGCAAATTTCGCCATTCATGAATACATTTTCACCATTCGTGAATACACTTTCAACATTCATTAATATCACTTGATGTTTTATTATTATGTTCACTACAAGTTTACATAATTTGTAAAAATCGATTAGTTTGCAACAAAAATTCCGTCGAGCTACCTATATGTTATTTTTTATCTGTTATGAGAAAAATTTATCCCGTACTTGATGAATTGATGCCAGCCAAATAAATCATAAAACGCTGGAGATGGAAAATAAAATTAATTAAGGTTGAAAAACTGAATTCGGAAGCCAAAAGAAAAGCCGTCAGCCGTCAGCTAGCGTACTTGCGTCGGAACAAAGCTGTATAGGATAGGAATGATGAGATGCAGATAATGAAATCATCTTGACCGTCCATTTGTGGGTCATGGAGAAGCGTGAACATCAAGTCAAACCACAATGTGGCACAACCCCACGCTTTTCAGCCACTGCCACCACTTCACAACCCTTTTCACAACAAAGGTAAAACAATAAATTATTTCTTACCTATATTACCATTATTTCTTACCTATATTACCATTAAAAACCTTTTTTTTTACATTTCTAAAACGATAAAAATATAATTTTTTTAATATAAATGTATTAATGGCATTTTTTTTTGTTAAAATTTGTATTTTTGTTGCTTTAAAAATGTAAAAACGGGTTTTTAAAATTGATATAGGTAAAAAGAAGAATTTATTTTATAAGATCTCATTAACAACATATAGAGATAATTATATATTAAAATTATAGAAATAAGTATTTATTAATGTGTATCTAAAGAAAATTTAACGATAGCATTTAGCCTATTTCTTTTTAAATTTTGTATCAATAATTTTTATTTACGTACATTAATATCAAGATTTAATTTTGCCATTTTTAATATATAATATATATCGCTAGATGCAGGTTCATACGAGAACGGTTACAATTTACGAGAATGCAAGGAGAATCCTTAGTCAATCATTTTTTACATGAAGTTTTTTTCATGTACAAAATCGTATGTAATTTTGTACTAGCATGAAAATGACAAGCACGACTTTTCCCACGATTTAGCCTACGGGAAAAATTTATATACAAAATGATTGACTGAGGATTGTCCTCGTATTCTCATAAAATGTTATCGTCCTCACATGAACCTTTTTCTATATCTATATATATATACACACATATATAGATGTGTACACAATATACAATGGCACCCAGGTTGTTTACTAAATGCTTAGAAGACACACTTATCAATAAAAGTCGCTTTCATCACTTGTCTTAGACTCTTATTGGATAATATTATTAGTCATTAAAATGAACCGTTGATAAACATTCGTTAGTCTAAAAGTGTTAACCAGATAAAAGTATTCTCTCTTTTACTAGATAAGTTTCACAATACTTGTTACACCACTTACCGGGTAAGATTCTCAGTATTTGTCATTCATATCTACATCTAGTAAGGCAAGTAACATCCATTAATCACTTAACCAATAAACGTTTAATAACCAACCCTTTAACAAACATAACTAACCATCTCTAACCCAGTAAGAAGCATTTAACAAATAGAAAACAACCCTTAACTAACCTTTTCACTTTAATAAACTTGCCTTTAATAACTTAATACCTTCAATTAAACCACTTGTATAAACACCAAAAAGTAGAAAATTTCATAAATGAATTTCAAAACACTTTATACCTAGATTTGTTTAACAATTCCAAATATCATAAAATAAAATAAAATAAAATAAAATAAAATAAAAAATTGTATATGATGGTAATGTCATATATAAACATGATAGCTGGCCACAAAATGCAAGTTTTTCAGCTAAAAACTACATCTTTTTTAACTTTAGTATTAAAGAACACCCTAAACATGCATATCTTTTTTTTAAGGTTGTAGGAGAGCAGCTACACTTTCAAATCTTTCTTCCTCACTTCAACCCAACCCAACCCAACCCATCAAAAAAACAACATTTTTCTTTTTCCAACAAAAATAAAAATATTTAAAATAAAAATTAAATAAAACGAATAAGATGTCGTCTGAACCGAACCAAGGGGACCAAGAAACTGCTTGTTTTTCGTGGATCCTTTCCGAGCTTGTAAGCCAGCTGGCCAGCTGGCCAACCAGCCAGCCAGCCAGCTGCACTCTGTTGAATTGCTTTCGGAAAGAAGGAAGCAACTAGTAGTAATATTTTTTGTTACAGTTTTTTTCAGGCATAATACATGTACAAGCTGTTTGCAGCAGCACAAGCGATGGAGTTTTCACTCGGATGCCATGCCAGATGGAGCAGTTTCGTTGTGAAATCAAATGAATTCCCGTTAGCATCAACGCCCCCTGGGCTGTCTCCTCCTACACGTTATAATTGTTTAGAATTTACCCTCACGTAACTTTTACAGTGTTGGTTCAAATGGAAACCGTAAATATTTTGAGAACATAGGAACCAATTATTCACATACTTTATTCTTAATGAAAGATATTCATCATTATTGAAGGTTATTCATTGTGAATAATACTGTTGGTTCCTAGGTTTTCATGATATTTATGGTGCTCATTTGAACAGCCTGGAGTAAATTATGATTTCCGTCCCTGTGGATTGTTACTTGTTTCTATTTTCGTCCCTATGGTTTACAATTTATTGCTATTTTCATCCCTGGACTAGTTCCTACCTTTAAAGTAGGAGCAACAATAAATTGTAGAGGGAGGTTCAAGGGAAAACACTAAAAAATAACTGAAGAACACCCTGGAAGCTCTCCATCCGGACGGTATGCACAAATGCATACAAGCGACTGAAGCTGGTTTTTTCTATGCACCAATGCTTCTACAATTACATATGCACAAATGCATGTTATAAATTACCAATATGCATTTGTGCATACCGTCTAGATGGAGGACTTCCAAGGTGTTCTTCAGTTTTCTCTTTTTTTGGCCTTTTTCCATGAACCTGACCCATAAATTGTAAATCACAAGGATGAAAATGGCAATGAATTACAAATCATAAGGACAAAATCGCAATTTTTAACAAACCACAGGGACGAAAAACGTAATTTAATCTTTGAACCTTCCCTTAACTTCTAACAAGACAGATGACCAACCTCGTCTAACCGCACGGGTTATGCTGCTTAGGGATCTGGAAGGCCTCGAAGGAGTCTGCACTTGTCTCCTACAATCACACAAAATATGTCTTTATCCAATCAGACGAAATGAAACGAGATATGAGGATACTGAACAGGTCTTCCAGGCAGTTTGGGAGTTGAATGTCTCACTGATAAGCTGTGCGGGAAGATTTCATAGGGGATAGGGTTGCTGTGTCAGTATACGTCACTAAAAACCTAAGGGGCTGTTTGGTTGGTTTTTCATCAAGTCTTGTATGAATGAATAAAGTTGTCTGTATGGATTGAGACGGTTTTTGTTTGGGGGCGTTTTTTCATTAGATGGAAGGAGCGTGTTTTTTAATTGAAAGGAGTAGGTTTGGAAAAAAACTTGGCTTTCTGCATGAACCTCCCCCTAAAAGCTTACTAAATAAGTCACTTTCTATATCATTAAGCCATTTATGAAATATAATGGGGTCGTTCGGTTTGATTTACGAAATGAAATGTGGGGGGGGGGCACATTTGGTGGAATATAATGGGGTCGTTCGGTTTGATTTATGAAATGAAATAGGAAGAAAATCTTTACCTCATTGGGTTTTTACTAGCTTCCAAGGTGGTTGCTTCAGTATTGCCAGGACCACAGCCAAACACACGGAATAAATTGCTGAAAAAATCATATAAATTTGGGACAAATGAGTGGCCACCCAAATAAACCAACAGACGAAGGATCGTGTGAGAGTAAAAGTTAAGGTGAGAAGTTTAAGAAAGGATTTGGACCATCGATCACTTTTAATCCAAAAACAACCCATGAATTGCACTTTAGAAAGGAATTGAACCGGTGTATCTCATTAGTGTTGATCTAGCGGTTCTCTTCAGTTAGGATTCATCCAAGGGTGGAGCTCCCTTCTTACCATAACTTTCATTCTCACCAGAACCCAACCCAAAACCTAACAACAGCGATCCGATATATAAATGTTACCTGTAAGAACCGGTTGCCACTCGCGTGCTATCACCACTCAAACAGCACTCAAATTTATCGAAGATTGAATCGTTTTCATATAGATCGCATAGCTGAATGTAAGCAACTCAACAACATCAATGAAAACAAGAAAAAGCAGCAGGTAAAAAGGTCGGTATACAATTGGTGTAGAAGGGAAAGTATACCTTAGGTCTCAAATATTCATGCACCTGGAATGTTGAAACTGGACCAGAGTCCATGTTGATGTCCCATAACTGCATAAAGCATAGAATTTCATAAAATAACAACTGCTCAAAACCAGAATTATAATCAGAGCCTAAATGTAATTAGAAAGAGAAAAAAGAAAGGGGCATCCAAGTAATTTTATAGGGTCAAGTTCAGGGGGAAACCACAAAAAAATGAAAAGTTGAGGAACACCTTGTTAACCATTCATCTGGATGGAATGCACATGTGTATACAAGTAATTTGTAAGCAATTTTCAGGTATGCACATGTGCATAATATGCATACGTGCATAGAAACCAAGAAACAACTTTAATTACTTGTATGCACATGTGCATATCGTACAGATGAATTGTTACTAGGGTGTTCCTTAGTTTTTCATTTTTGGCGGTTTTCCTCTTAACCTCCTTCTAATTCTCTATATCATCAAATGTAATAGTAACGATTGGTCAGTAAACACAAAAGAGACTACTAGATTTATGTAATATGCTCCAAGTTCAATAAAGCAACTCGACTTTTTTATAAACTTGTTGGAACACTGCGCACACCATTTCCCAGTAGTTTTCAAAACTGTATCTCATCGTTGCACTCTTTATTTAGAGCCACATCGACTCCAATAATTAAAATATAATAAAGAAAATTTGAGACATCACACAAACTAGAATACTGATCGAAACTCCAACAATCTTATAGCTGTGGTATATGCAGTGTTCTAAAAGGCACGCGATGGTCCAATGCGCGTTTTTTGAAAGGCGTTATTTGATCTTCTTTCTTTTTAATTTGCTTTATCCTTCACAGTTTTACATTGTTGTTTTTAGTACATAACCTACTTGTATATGGTCTTATAGCAGAATAAAAGTACAAAACATGTCTTTGTGTGTGTATGTGTTGTCTGGGTGGGTGTGCATATACATACATATATATAGGGCAATAATAAAATAAAAACCACAAAAAGGTTATAAACTTGTGAAAACCGATATAAAAATAAATTTTTATACGATTTTTTTTATCAAAATCTATAATTTAAGATGGTGTTTCACATATGTTTGGGTTCACCTTATGAAACAATTAGGTGTGAAAAAAAATTGGATTCACCTAGTGAATCCAAAAATATGCGTAAAAAATATTCATATGGTAAAACAAATCCATGTCAAGATTTCATGTTATGAAACAAATATATGTGAAATAATATCTTAAATCCTAGCATTTGATGAAAATAGATCATAAAAAATTTATTTTTATATCGGTTTTTATGAGTTTGTAACCTTTTTGTGGTTTTTATTTTATTATCCCCCTATATATATATATATAATTGTTAACCATGGGTGTCCAGTGAAAAGCAGAATCATCAAAAACTAAAGACATGATTGTGTAGCATAAAGAGGAAAATCACAAACCTTAAGGGTCATGTAATCACGACTAAGTATGTATCTTCCATCCCTTCCAAACTTTATATCAGAAATAGAGGCTATTATCTCAGTAAAGAATGACCTCGAACCAGGTGCTTCCTGTTCCTCAAACCTATAAAAAAAAGAATATATTAGTGCTTCTTATAATACTAGATAGGCCTACAATGATGGTGTCTCCTAGAACTGTTTCAGAATTCCCAAAAGCCTGTTGTGTAATGTAACAAAAGCAACAAAAAAAAATAGAAACAGAACTGAATTAGGGAAAAGCTTAAAATCCAACAAATCACTTACAATTTAGAGTGTTTATCACATAATGCAGATTGACGCAAATCAATGAGACGAATGGATCCTTTTGAACTACTATATGCTAGTGTGCTACAATGAGTAGGATGAAACTCAGCGCATGTAATCACCTCTGCAATAAAACCAGATTTTACGAACATTAGTAGCATTGAACAAGCCTGACAGGAAATAAACATGGTAAATGCTATGAAGAAACATTTTAAGGGGTTATCTGGTTGGTTTTTCTTTAAGTCCTGTATGAATAAGCTGTCTGTATGGATTAATCTGTCTGTATAGATTGGGTAGGGTTTTGTTTAGGAAAGTTTTTTCATAGATAGAAAGAGCGTGTTTTTTAATTGGGAAGAACAGGTTTGGGAAAGCTCGACTTTCTGCATAAAGCTCCTCTCTAGAAGCTTACTGAATAAGCCATTTTCTATATCATTAAGCCACTACCAAACAGTGACCGAATAAGCTGTAAGTCCCATTAAGCTCATTAAGCTGCTAATGAACAGGCCCTAAGTAGCTATTAAAAAGTCCACCCATCTAATGCAGAAGGAAGTGAATTGTTGCAACTAAATAGCTTTAACAAACACATGCTACTGTTAAACCATATTACTAGGTACTAAACTTGGGAATCAGCAAGTAATTTACCAAAAAGCACCACAACCTGCAGTACAAAGATCATACAGCAGTAAACAATAATAAAATTATAATAACAAACAGTTCCGGATTCATGAGAGCAGAAAGCTTTCTACTTTTCTTGTACTCCCTCCATCCAGAATAAGTGTCCACATTTCTATTTATGTTTGTCCCAAAATAAGTGTCCACTTTCAAAAGTAAATAACCCAAGTTCTCCTAAATTAATGCACAAATATTTAACTGTTGTGAAAAGAGAGAAATTAAACAAGGGTAAAGATGTCATTTGGTTGACCAAAAAGTGTAATAATTATGCATGCCTTAAACTGTGTGCCATTTCAACTGTGGACACTTATTTTGGAACGGAGAGAGTAATTAAGAAATCAGCACCAGATCCAGATAGAGTATTGATTGGCTTAATGAGAAAGTTTGTCTACTTCTAGAGCATATATAACTCAGCTTCTATGTTATCACATGGACTGCCCCCAACAAAAATAAAGGAGGGGGCATGCAGCGGGCCCTGTGTGCCCAATGGACTGAATCTCTTCCCAATAGTTTGAGCATGTAATCAAATTTAGTGCAAGTCAGATCACTGCTAAAAAGCTGTACCAGTAAGATCCTCCATATTTGCAGGCTTGACATCCACAATGTTGAAACTCTGATTGCTAATTTCCAAATTCCAAAGGTTTATCCGAAGATCATCAGCGGAGATGAACGTTTCGCCATCACTGATGCATAGAAAGGGGGAGTAAAGCATCAGAACATAGTTACAGAAACACACAAATGCAAAATGTAAAGCACAGATACATGACGAAGGATCATGTAAGAATAAGAGTGAAGGTGAGAAGTGCAAGAAGGGATTTGGACCCTTGATCAGCCTATGAATTAAGTTTTAGAAGAGAATTGATCCAGTGTATCTCACTAGTGTTGATCTAGTGGTTCTCGTCAATTGGGAGTGATCCAAGGGTGGAGATCCCTTCTTATGCTTCTCACCATAACTTTCATTCTTACCGGAACCCATCCCCAGATACATAGCCACATATCACATGAAATTGCAACCCAGATATCATCAAACTACCAAAACCTGATCATTTTGGTTATTGGTATAAGTTACTGATGACATTTTCTGGTGTAATAAGCATTGCATCCACATAATAAAGATGATGATAATAATTCCTTCGACTACTAAGGTGATATGTAGACTAAGGGGATGCTTGGTTGGTTTTCCATTAAGTGCTGTATGGATAAAGCTGTCTTTGTGGATTACTCTGTGTATAGATTGAGAAGGATTTTGTTTGGAAGGGTTTTTTCATAGATGGAAGGAGCATGTTTTTTAATTGGGAGTGACAGGTTTGGAAAAAAAACTTGCCTTTCCGCATAAAGCTCCATCCTAAAAGCTTACTGAATAAGCCACTTTCTATATCACTAAATCACTACCAAACAGTCATGTATAGCTGACTGAATAAGTTGTGGGTCTCATTAAGCTGCTAACAAAAGGGCTAAATTTACTATACAAAATGTCAAAACAGTTGTGAAAACTAATAGCAACCAGTAGCATCTCTTCAACGTGCATGATATCCGAAGTATAAGATGAGATTTAAGCAGTGCAGAGCAGATATGTGCATATAAGCAAAGTTACTCTTAAAACTTTTAAGAACTTAATGTCCAAACCTGTTATTTGAGATCGAGTTGATATGGTAATCATGTGCATGAGCATAGACTCGTCTACATCTGGCCGCAAGGTTGGTCTCATTACTAGTTACCTACAAAATTTTCACCTTTAAGAGTAAATAAAGAGAAAATAAGAGTAAATAAATAGAGAAAATAGCAGGGTCATAAAGAGAAAATAAGAGAAAATAAATAGATGGGAGGTAATCAAACATACAACCAAGCTCACCATTTCTTCCTTTCTTAAATAGAAAGAATGTGATTATGAGGAAAATATGTGCCTTAACTCACATGATTTTTCTATAAAAAGCAATTGTAGTTATAGGTTTTGCCCAAAAATTAAATTTCTCTGAAGTGCTAACACCGGTGAAAGTGCATTTGCAATGAGATCATATTTCCAAACTGACCAATTGATTTAAATCCATTGTGTTGATCAACATAAAAACAAGTTTTCAGAAGCAAATATACAGACCAACAGAAATAAAAAGCATGATAGGGTAATTTAATACATTACACATGCCCTTTTAAGGAACCAAATGCACAGCCTTGAACAGTCTAATTTCGACGATTATAATCTTTTTAAAAGATTTAATAGAGATTCGGGTTTTATAAATTATTTGGAAGAACCAGATTTTCGTCGAGCCGTAATCAAAGGATCTACGCGCACTCAAAGGCGTAAAGTGGATATATCCATATATCTCTGACTCAAATTTATGAGATAGAAATATTTCTAAACTATATTTCAAATCACAGTACAGTATTTCATATAAGTATCTTGAATAATTAAGTCATAGTTCATTGGTTGATATTAATTGGGAAATCTTTCTTCCAACATGAGTGACTTATACCGCACTTCAACTACTTCGTTGATTTTCACAACTATTTGTGCTTAATTAAGATCATTGGTTTTAAATACAGAAACAGTTTGCTGGTCTCGAGAAAATAATGTCAACTGAGATAACTATATATGTGTGTGTATATATATGTATAAAATATACAAAAATATACAGCATGGGCAAAGTAAAACTACCACAGGTAGACGCAGTGAGGGGATGCCTCCTGGAGGAAATTTGAAGTCATTGCTCAAATTATCGGAAGATTTATCATTGTATCCCCCATTTGCAACATGCAAATTAGTATTGGAAGAAACACTTGAACTGGCAACATTATTCTTTCCAACAACTTTGGAAGGGTCCATATTCATATTTGCAATTTTCTTGACTTTCTTCTCTTGGACCTGTAGAAAGCCCAAATCTTGAGATATTTTCAATATGGTGAGAAAACAGAAAGCTAGATCCACACGTAACTTAAATTGCCAAATAACAATAAAATAATAAAGAAAAAAGAAGAAACTTTTAGCTAGATTTGAGTCACACATAAAAATAGGTGAAGGCTTCTAATTTGGATATGTTGGCTGTGGACAAAACCCTTCAACTTTATAATAACATTCTTTAATACTTAATTGTATGTCAATAGTGGCAACGTTATCATATGCAACTCAGCCAAAGCAAAGCATTAGAACCAGGTCCAGGTCCAAAAAATTTACGTCCAACACCCATTAAGGCTTCTTAGCTTGATCTTAGGGGCTGTTTGGTTGGTTTTCCATTAAGTCATGTATGGATAAAACTATCTGTGTGGATTAATCTGTCTGTATAGATTGGGAAGGTTTTTGTTTTGGATGGTTTTTTCATAGATGCAATGAGCATGTTTTTTAATCGGGAAGGGAGGTTTGGAAAAAACTTGGCTTTCTGCATAAAGCTTTCCCCTAGAAGCTTACTGAATAAGCCACTTTATATATCATTATGCTAGTACCAAATAGTCATGTATAGCAGAGTGAATAAGCTGTGAGCCCCATTAAGCTCATTAAGCTGCTAACAAACAGGCCCTTAGTGTCTCCTGTAGGTAATCACCTAATACAAATTACTCTAAATAGAACCTCAAAAAAAACAATGAAAATTTCTTACAACCTAACTATCAGACATAATAACTTATGGAAAATAGCAAGCAAAAGCACGACATAGATATTATCTTATAGTGGTCAATATCTTTCGCTGACATAAATATGTGAATTGATACAACATTAGGTTCAAGGTCTAATGGTGTATCAAATTCGCATATTGATGTTAGCCAAAGATATTGACCACTATCAGATAATAAACTGATACTACTTGATGTAAACATCACAGTAGCAAAGACCGACAGCAAAAGAGATTAATTTGGATTTACACTTAATAAAATACAAATGAAATACCATTAATGCACATTTTATAAACAAACAGAGTGTTTATCTGGACGAATAACATAAAGAGGAACCATATACTCAGCAGTCTTATTGTTATACTATAAATTCCGTTATGCTAAGTTGTTAAGCGTCAAACGATCTCCTTGAAATCTACATATTTTCCCTTCAAGATGAAACCTGATGTAAACTGTAAACATAAACACACTAGATAACCCATTTGAAGACTGTAAATTCAATGACAAGGGTACAGGATTTGATTTAGTCCAAGCCAGGGTGAGTTCTGGAATTTACCCACAAACAGCTTGCACATATATGAAGAGAATCTCACATGATTGTAAAGAACATAAAACTTTAATGTACTCAAGCAAATGTCTATATATAAAAGCAACCAAATAAAAGACAATTAAAGTGGTTACCTTCCAGAACTTAATGGTTTTATCGTTAGTAGACAGAAGAAAGAGGGCACCGTTGGCTGTTTGGCACCATTTAATTTTGTTAATTTTCTCCTCAATCTCCAAACTCTTTAAATAATCAAACTGAAAGAAACAGTAGGATATGTAGTATGAATAAAATGCCCACCTAGTAAATAAACAAAACGATAAGAGGTCCTTTGGCAGGAAGGAAAGTAAAGCAAACAGAAATGACGAAAGGAAGAGTTCAAACAAACCTCAGGTTCATGGCTCTGGAACTCAGTTTTATAGCGAAACTCCGGATGCCTGCTTATTGAGTAATCAGTCTTCTCTAAATCCCTTCTACTTCCACCATGCTACACCAATGCAGCAAATTCAGAATGCGCAAGTAAATAAGGGACATAGAAACCACAAGTACAAAATGCAAAACACTTGTAAAACGAAAAGAAAATCTCAAGAAAAAGTTACGACTGTATAATCTAGCAGACTGGCACAACTGACCTCCTTCATATCTGTTCTCTCAAATAACACCACCCTGCCCCCACGATCACCAGTTGCAAGATGATCACCACTTTTATCGAACTCGATTGCCGAGATGATATCAACTGCAAATGAAATCACAAATAGATCAGATGAGACTGACAAATGACAATGCACGAGTTCTTGGATAGCACACTGAGAAAATGTTGAAGTGACAGCTGTAAAATCAACAAATATATAAATGGCTAGCTGATATTTGTGACTTGTCTGGCTGGCAGACACGAATATACACAGAGAAAATTAACTGTGACAAACAGTTCCCATCTAATATTGAAGAAATAGATGGTTACTTAACCACCTGCCATTCCGAAAGCCAACAACTATGTAGAATATTTACTATAATAGTTCAGAATCCATTGCAGTTTTTTCCTGATTAACCACATAGTAGACAGTGGGACTCGGAAATCATGGAGACTTACAAAGACAGTGTAACTTGTGTGTTCATTCTATTATCCAAAGGATCCATATCCAAAGGAATCAGATTGCTCTATTAAGTAAGCATATGCAAAGCACAAATCTATTAAGAGTGTCATAGAATGAAATAAACGCTACAACACTTGCATGATTGTGTATCTTAAGAATTTATATGATATTATAAACAAGAACAAACTTATTCACCAACAAGGCAAATAATTGATAGGAAGCCTCTAGGCCCTCTACGGTAACATCGGTCATAAATCCATAACCAACACATCAACACCAATATGGCAATTATTCACCAGTGCTTTTGACCTGATAGCTTTTGACAATTGATATAGATCCTTGCTCACCAATCACCATGCACAAGTTATCCATCCATGAAAGGTTATTTACATGACATATACTAAGCAGCAAATATGACACTTTAACATAATCATCTAAAATATCAAGGGAAAATGCCTTGGATTGAGAAAATCTCTCTCTTTGCTCTATAAAAGCATAATCAATTAAGAATCTCAATGGTTTGGGGTTAGTTTAATAGAGATGTGTGATTATTAAGAACCAATGTCAATGAATGAAATATAGAGGCTGGACAGGATTGGATGTTTGGTACGGGACTGGATAGGACAGCACTAGAAAAGTTGCCCCTAATAGTTGTTTGATGATTTTATATATCATATAATAGTTATAAATGACACAAATCAAGTAAATAATTAAACAACTTAATTTATAAACATTCGTACGCAATTTTCATATACATAAATACATACATGCATAATAGTAGCAAATCTAAATGAAGAATTTGATGCAAGTATATAACTGATAGTAGTTGGAAAAACCAGGTTCCTACAAAGAAAAAACTATTTCGTAGTTGGTTTGGAAGATCCTTATAAACTGGAGGCACGGTGGAGGTTGTTGCAGCGACAATGGTGGTGGAGGTAAAGGCGGTAGTGGCCGGTGGACAGTGGAAGTTGTTGCAGCGACAATAATGGTGGAGGTAGAGAGGGTGGTGGCTAGTGGACGAGGGTGACTTTGGAGGATGTGAAGATGGTGGATAGTAGTGGTGGTAGTGGCCGGCAGTGGTGGAGAAGGTATTTGTGGCCGTTGTGGTGGAGCCGTGGAGGTAGAGGTGGTGACAAGAAGTAGCCAATAGTGGTGGTGGTTATGGTGGAGGTGGCTGACAGTGGTAGTGATTGCGGCGATGGGCAGCGGTGGCAGGTGGCAGACGGTGGTTGTGGAGGTGGTGGAGGAGGTTGTTGTAGTGAACGAGGAGATGGAGGTGGCCAACAGTGGTCAGCGGTGGCTAGCAGTGGCCGCTAGTGGTGGTGGTGGCACTGATGGGCAGTGGTGACCATTAAAACAAATATCATATTAGGGTTACATCAAATGAGGGTAGATTAGTACTTTTTAGTTTCTGTCTCATCCTTGTCCCATCTTGTTCCACCTATTTCGGTGGAACAGGAAAAGCCCTTTAAGTTCCATCCAGTCCCGGTCCTTGTCCCTGTCCCATGTCACGCCAAGTGTGGAACAGTAACTTTTTGTCGTGTCTCATGTCGTGTCAAACATGGGACGGTGAGTTTTGTCCATTCTTGTCTAGTTCCATGTACCAAATGCAGCCATACAGAACATAAACATTACAGCATTTTGAAGTGGTACGGGATTATATAAAAATATAGGATGCAGCGGAAGAAACTGAAGATAATGTATTTGATAAAGGTATCAAGGCACAAGAGGGAGAGGTAGACACTACATGACCAAGAAAGTTGACCCCAAAAGAAGGGTCTAATGGGTACACGGATAAGAAACTGTAGGAAAGGAGGTAAAAAGAAGTGTACAATTTGATTACAAAGTGAATTGAAAAACAAAGAGATAGTTGCCTGCTAAAAGTAGATATGTCACCACTTACTTCCATGCAAATCAAAACATTGTTCTTATCTGACAAAAGTATTTATACATAGTTGCCTCTATAAAAATCATCATCATATTTGCAAGTTGTCTATGACATAAGCTTTGTTGTTTGTCCAACAAATACCATTCATATGAAACACATTTAGAAATAAAAATTGTACTTAATGGGTGTCAATACCAACTAACCATATATGTCTCTGCTATATAAAAACAAGATCGGTGATGACACATACACACACGTGGTATATCAAAGTAACAGCATGCCCTGTATTATCTTAACATACGGATATACAACAGATTTGCTCTGACATGAAAAGCAAGGCAACCGGTGATTCTCGTGATATGACTTTCTGTCGGGTCGACTTTTCTTGATAAAAGTGCCAAAAACGTTTGAAAGATAAGCAAGTTAGACGATGTTCTAAGTCAAAGCACGTGGAAAGTGTGTAGCAGTTTAATGTCAATACTCAACACCAGCTACTAGCTCTAGGATTTATACTTCATTAAATTGGAAATAAAATAAATAAAAAAACAAATGCCTTCATACGGATTTCAAGAATAATACTGCCGTACTCATGAATGGTAAGAAGGGTATAATGGTATATAATCAATATAACCACCTATCTAAATCGTAGTTTCGCTCATCTTCTCTTCATAATAGATTACACACAGGTCGTCATGTATGCTTGTATTACGAATGTGTACATCAGTTACATTAGCACTCAATATTTCTGTATGTATAACTAGAGCCATAACTATAACTACAAGTGGCTTCTTAATAATCTCCACAAATTCTACAGTGGCTTTAAGCATATGGGAATAGATAAAAGATGTTGAAACCTTTCAAATACTTGCAGGTTCCAGCTCCTGGAGATGCATTTTAATTTTGATTTAAATGTGAGAAGGGACAAAAAAGAAGAAAGGTTAATAACGGTAACTTGATCAGAGTAAAACAGCAAAAATTTCCGTTCAATTTATATTCTTTTGGATTAACAACTCAATCAAGTGCAAGTATACAACCTAGTGTAAGTTTTTCAATAAGCACCAACTATTCGGTAATGTACCGATCGAAGAAACAAGATCAAGGACATGCTTTATTCAAACCCTAATATAAATATGCGGATCCACGTAATAATAACCTTAATTGAAGCTAGTTTACCTTCTTGAACTTCTTCACCGGCGGTACGTTCACCAAATACCTGAGAGAATTTCCAGTCAAGCGGCGGTGGTGGACCCGCCGGAGCTGCCGTGACATCTCCTCTATCACCACCGTTCATCTCCTCTATCTTTCTCTTTATTAAATTAACCAAACAACAACAAAACAAAACAATAACGAAATCTCTCCGAACTAAAACTAAAAAATCAAATCACGAACATCATCATCAACGGATCGCTATTTTTCCGATTAGCATTTCTTGTAGACCAGTTTGTGGATCGTCAAACAAATCCATCAACAATAATGTGGCATTTGGAGGTTGAATTCACCATTAACAGGCATGAATTCTCATCGTCGTCGTCAACATCACCGCATCGATTCATTCATTAGATTTGAGATTTATTAACATTCTCTCTGCTCTTCGCGCACACACACTCCCGTCTTTTTTCTTCGTAGTCGGGACTCGGGAAGGATAAAATTGGAAAAATGGAAGTCACCAAACCCTTTTTCCCTATTTTATTTTCTTTCTAATAAACAAAATTCTATTATATTTTTTAAATAATAAATTATACTGGTTAACGATTTGAACTTTTAACGAGCTTGAATTCCGAGTTTGAGTATGTTGTGCTTATAGGTATCGTTGGATAAATTTTTAGATCGTGTATATGAAGCACTTTTCAAATACAGTATTTTGACACTTAAGGATTGTTTAGTTTGTTTTCCATTAAGTTTTGTATGAATGAAATTGTCGGTGTTTGTTAATTTGTCTATATAGATTGGAAAAGTTTTTGTCTGGAAGAGTTTTTTTATAGATGGAAGAAGTGTATTTTTTAAATTCGAAGGAGCATATTTTGAAAAAACTTTACTTATTGCATAAAGCTCCCCTATAAACTTACTGATTAAGTCACTGCCAAACAGTCATGTATATCTGACTGAATAAACCACGTTTTATGCGTCATTAAGTAGGTAACCAACAATTATGTATAGCTGACTGAATAGGTGGTGAGTCTCATTAAGCCGCTAACAAACATAGTCTTGGAGTCTTAGGTTTCATGAAATGTGTATTGAGATAATTCATAAATTCACTCGGGTTTTTATCGTATGATGCTTTGTGTGTATGATTATGTATACGAGACATACGTTACCTTTTAGTAGTAGCTAATATATATTTACAGGTGATTACAGAAAACGACTACAACTGCAAGTGGCCATTAACAACAAATGTTTATGAGCTAGTGCATCAGGTGATGATATCAATGACATAGATGGTGATTAGTCGATGCCTCCATCTAAACCAATCAACTGCTACACCCATCAATGCCTTTTTTTTCGCTGTTCATATATCTATCAGATACATTAATAGCGTCGTTATCCAGGTGATTTACCCTTTGGAACTCCAAAAGGGAACGACTAACCTACCCCATGTTATACTACGAAATAAGGTTTAAGATGCCACATACAATCATACACTTTATACTAGTAACAAGTGTTCGACACCGCGCGTTGCGCGGTGATGATAATTTTTTAAAAACTATGAAGTTAAATAGGTGATAATCACGTATTAGATATTAAATTAAAATGAATCAATATTACACTTGATATGAAGTTGTTTCATCATCCTCAATTGTTTTTATATACAAAAAAAATTAAGGCGTTGGAGATACTGGTAATGTTTCTAACTTTTATAAATAGAAAAGAATTGAAAGAAACGCTCACCAAGTTTCTATGTGGATTTATGATGTAAAACCCAAGAAGCCAACAACCCTTTTCTATGTGGATTTGTACGTAAAAGAAACTTATGTGAATCCAAGGTTGATGTCAACATGCCCAAAATCGAGATACATTGTAAATCCCTTCCATATAGGACAGCAAGAAAAGAAACAACTGTTTCTCTAATCGCCTTCAATTTGCTTCTAATCGCACTCCTCAAAATCCAACAACCCTATTTTGTGAATCGAAGGTTGATGTGAACAGGGAAACCAAGACAAGAGAGTAGATGGGGATCGAGAAAACATAAGTAAATAACCTATAAAAATCGAGACTACTGAATTTTATTAATTAAACAGATGATCATCATACATCTAGGAGCACATCAAAGAGGGAGGATTGTTGGTTTAATTATACAAAGAAGTAAGCAAACAAAGTATAAATTAAAACAATGAAACCGAAGAACTCGACACATGATTCTAATTAAACTAACTTTACCTTTTAAATTTCCATGTCGATATCGAAAACAATGGTTGATTATGCCAACAAATAACCAAAGAGCCATTTTCTTTTTTCATCTTATACCTATCATATACATAGTTTTGTGACAATCTTGTAGCCAACAACATGCCATTATAGCTCAAAGGAACCTCCCCGAATCCAGCCACTTTGAGCTTTAGAACCCATTTCTCGAGCTTTTTATGTCTCACCGTTCTTTTGATCCCTTCACACACCATAATGTATATACAACAATTTATTTTAGATAAATATTAGTTGAGCATATTCACTTAATAGAGTCATGCAAATTATTAGTAATAATAACTATAGTTTAAATATTTCTATATAAAATAAATCAATACATAAATTGAAAAATAAATCTAACAATTATAGTGAAAGGTTCATGATAACCAACACTCAACACAACAATTTTTTTAAAATAGTAACAACATATATACAAAATGCATCAAGAATTATTGAATAAAATTATTATTACAGATAAAATATATAATTTAAATAATCTTCATATTAAAAACCGAATATTATCATCTTCTTTAAAATTATAATCATCTTTAAAAAATGACAACGCATAATCATAATAATCAATATTATTATTTTAATATAAAAAAATGTAGAAGTCTTTGAATCCTAAAAAAATAATTTATCAAGAGTCCATATTTTCCTCCAATCTTTTATTTTCTTTCATTAACAGTTCAATGATTAATTTTTTTTGGCATATTTGAATCAAAATTTGCATTGATGTGTCCACCACATGAACATGATTACATATCATTGTCAAAACAATACGTTTTTTTTTCACCTTTTTATGTAAAGATGATTCAACGGCTTCATTAAAATGTAGTATTCTTTGAATTCTAAAAAAATATTTTATCAAGAGTCCACATTTTCCTCCAATCTTTTATTCTCTTTCATCAACAATTCGATAATTTCAAAAAAAAAATAGCATACTTGGATAAAAATTTGCATTGATGTGTGCACCACATGAACACGATTATATAGCATTGTCAAAACTTTTCGTTTTTTTCACATTTTTGTGTAAAGATGATTCAATGGCTTAATTTTCTAAATCAAATTGTATCATTAGCCGATTTACGTTCTATTACCATTGTGGGCTACACTACTAAAAAAAAGAAACATGGAAGTGAGAATGAAAGCAATAGTAAATCACAAAATTGAAAAAATCAGTAATACATTGAAATTGAAGGAGTACTCAAATAAAAGATTTACCTGTAATAATATGTGGACATTGATGATAAAATTTTAATATTCTTTGACATATTAAGCAATCTGTAGATAGTTTTTTTGTGTTTGTGTCACTTACTACAAAAAACTACATAAAAAGAAATGAAGTCAACATGATAACAAATAACTTAACAATAAACAAAAAATCATAAGAATGATCAATCTTTTAGCAAGATGAATCTAGAGAAGGAAAATGTGTTAGAATGAGAGAGGTTTAGAGGTATGTACGACAACAAAGTTAAAAAAATCCCTTGTGCTTAAATAGGAGAAAGTGAATGAGAAATTGAAATAAATGAAGGAAAACAAATGGTTAGTAACATAAAGAAAAGACTAAATGAAAAGTTAATTTACATAAATTGCAATAAAAATTAATGATTAATCAACATAAATAATGGAAAATGAATAGTAAATAACATAAAAAAGGGAAAACAAATGGTTAATTAACATAAAATACAATAGGTGTATAAAATTACTAAAAAGACCCTTATTTTTAATGACGATATAACTTAGATATGGGGACAAAAATGTCATCAACATATTCACCCTTTTAAAAACTCAAAATTTAAGAAAAAAGAAAAGAGATCGTAAACATTAGGACTTAGGAGGTTATATGTTGTGGATGGATTAAGAGATGATTAAAGTAAAAAGTCTTTGAGAAGTGAAAGAGTTTGGAGATTAAATGTTAATTAAAAAGGTTGTAAAATGACCAAAATGACCCAATTACAATAAAAAAACATATTGTTTCATACATGGGTATAAAAGTCTTTAACATAATATAGATTAAAAAAAGAAAAATAAAAGAAAGAGGAGAAGATGCCACGTGGACTCCCAAAGAAGATGCCACGTGGACTCCCAAATGTGTCTCCTTTTTATATATATATATATATATATATATAGATATTTAATCTTGAACCTTCAACTATTTTAAGTCATGTTTCTATATTATTGTAAACAATAGATTTAGTCGGTTAAATACAAACACAACAGTTTAATACATTTGTAAATCATATGAATATTAAAGTATTTTTTAATGAAAATATTTAATATAAAATTAAATAGATGCTAAATTCGTCTTAATTAGTATATTATCGTTCGGGCTTTTGGTGAAAGAGCCCACGTTTCATGGACCTCGGCCCAAAATCCTACTTGCCCTTTCTATTAGTCTATTGGATCAAAGATTTTGGATGATAAGAAGTATGAATATTAATGATAGTAAATAAATCATTAGTGACCATGGCTAATTATCAATTTTTGCTCAACTTTGGATTAGTGAAATTTATCATTATTTTTCAAGAGCCACAAATTATCTACAAAATTATATAGTAGGTATTATGTAACATCTTAAAATAATCAAATAACTCAAAAGATTATGTTTTGTCAAAGTATCATAATATTAGAAATTGATTATAAGTTAATAAACTGTTTTTTTTTAAAGGGTGTCCTACACATTTGTCTAGACTAATCCCTGACAAATTTAAAACTGCTAAAGCATGCAGCTATGAGATAATTCCTCAGTGACCACAAGTTGTTTGCGCCTGAATTCGAACCTGTGGTAGATGGGTTATCTAGCCTCATCCCCCACAAGTCTTAACCAGTACGCCACAAGTCTTGTGGTTTAATAAACTGTTCTTAGCATTAATTATTAGACACATTTTGATGTTTTATTTTGCCACTAAAATGAAGGAGACGATGTCACCCCCATTCATAACTTACTAAATCATAAAAGACTTCCATAAAAAACATAAGACATAAAGTTGTGCAAGTTCACTAATGATTTTAAAGTTAACTTCTTATGCTGTATTTGCTACAAACTATATTTTACGATGTTGTAAATGTGTTTGGTGTTGAAATTTGAGTCAACATGGAGGTCTTAAGGCCATCAATTAATATTAAAAACCGTACACTCATTTAAACAAGGCATATAATGTAGTAAAAAAACATAAAGATGTTTGATGCTAAACTATGTGAAATGATCATAACCTGATTTTGGTTCCAACTGTGTTAAAATTTGGAACTAAACTAATATGATCAATATTTATTTTGAATCATAAGATTGACATAGAATCGGTTTATTAAATAAATAATAGGGCATACTTAGAGAGGAACTTTGTCTTGTGTAAGTACGACTATGAACCAACCCTGACAGCTTACATATCGAGATGTCTCATGCGTTCATGTGATTTAAATAAAACACTGATACATGTCTCTTTCTCTATGTGCAAACATGTTGCAACAATTTTTACATTTAATTTATATGTTATGATTGCATGCTCGATGTGAAAAGTTAAAGTATGAATGAATTACCATGGATGCATTATTAGATAATAATAAAATCTTGTCCTTTTCACGCTTGCCCACCTTTATAGTGGAAGGATAACAGTAGAAAGGGAGTAAACATAGTCAACGGTTATCAGTACAAAAACCTTTATTCGAGTCTAAAAAATTTCCCATAGTGTTTTTTGGATATACTGTTGTTTTGCTTGTACTTTTCTTCAGGATTAATTTTTTTGTGTGTGTTAACATGCTATATTCAAATACTACTCTAATCTCCACAAATCTCTTAAAAACACACCCGCTTTCCTGAGCTGTCAAATGATGACTTATGTAAATAAGGTTAAACCAATGTTAAAGTTATTTTCGATAAACTTAATTATTTATTCTTTAAAACCATTACATGTTTATATAAATATTTTGTTTGGATGTAGTTTCCTAAAACATGCTTAAAGAATGCAAATTTTTTGGAATTTGTTTATTGCCGAAATAAGCATGCCTTGGCTCCAAAAATTTACTACAATAAAATTTGTAATAAATCCCATATTCTTAAATTTCCGTTACCCATTTAGTTTGGAGCAAACGTGTATTTTTCGGACACGCAAATCGGCCATACAGGCTGTCAATTTCCAATGTGAGGGGGATATCTGTCTCACTCAGCCAATGGTGTGTAGTTCAGTTGGTTAATGGGCGAGGAGATGTTTGCTCCAATAGACCGTTGGTCTTGGGTTCGATCCCAGGCCCCCTCGCAATCACCTTACCGCTGAGTGAGTCAGGTATGCCCCTCACATTGGAAATTGACAACCTGTGTGGACCGGTTTGCGTGTCCGGGAAATACACATTTTGCTCCAATACCTGACTCACCCAGTAGCAAGGCGATTGCGAGAGGGCCTGGATCGAACGCAAGACCAACGGTCTATTGGAGCAAACATCTCCTCGCCCATTAACCAACTGAGCTACACACCATTGGCCGTTACCCATCCAGCATACTCATGCTCGATTTTGTATTACTCCACAACCGCAACCCCTTCAAATTTCCTCTTCCTTTCGTTTTACATAAACAAGAAAACAACAATTATATCCAAAGAGTAATCGCCTATCGGCACCAGCCGAACAGTACCCAAGCTAGCAGTAGATCCCCAACTTTCCAGAAGGTCAAAGATTAAAACTTTCCAACTTTTTGTTTTTATGATTTGTATGTTTTATAATTATAAATTTATTGAACATTGAATTGGTTTTTGGGCATTGAATAGATGGAAAAGGACTTAGCAATTGAAGCCCAAAAAAATGTGTGACACATAGACAAGCAGACTACACCCCAATTGAACCATAGTCTGAGTTTTTCTGACCCCTGGTGCAACCATTGATCATGTGGGGTTCACCCCCTGCTTTGGAGGGAAAACAAAAAAAAAAGTGGCCTGTATCAATGATAACAAGGTGACATAATAACTTGTGTTTTTTAGTGTTCATAAGCCCTTTTCTACCTTCTCTCTCTCTTTTTTTTTACCTAGTTAAAACTTGTATTTTATTGTTTAAAAAGTAATTTTAAATATAAAAAACTTTTTCAAACCATTGTAATTTGTTGACAATGGTGGATCCCGAATTTTACTGAACGGATGCTTCTTTAAGATGAATCAAAGATTGAATAGTTTACTTGATGTGTTTTTAGATGAATTCCACATATTCGAGATACTTTTTTGAAGTTTTTTTTGTTTGACTTGGAGTTTTTTTTTACTTCAAGGTTATTTTTTGTTTATTTTGAGAGGGTTTTTTTGTTTATTTCGAATGTTTTTTGGTTAATATTATTTGTATTTTCTAAACCCCATGAGCACTCCTCAAATTTAATCAGCTTGTGCGCATTTCATACAAAAAAAAATCTACTTGCAAAATCAGTTGAACAGGTACATGAAACCCAGTTGGGACCTTCGTAAATCCGCCCCTGCTTGCAGGATAAAATTAACCAATTTTTCTGCTAAAGGATTTACATGATACAACTTTGTCAACAAATAATCCATTTATTTACTCTTTATGTTTTTTCTTGTTTACAAACAAAAACTAAATTGCTAGAGTAAATTTCGTTACATTTTTTTGGTTATACTTCGTATAAATCCACGCCGACTTGCAAAAATACAAACAACCAAGTTTTCTGCTAGACGATTAACATAAAATAACATTGACCAACAGATACTCTATCTTGCAGGTGTATTGTTTCCTTTTTCTTGTTTACCAAAAAAAATGAATTGTCCAAAGAGTATAATTCATTACATATTTTTGATTATATTTCATAAAATTATTGTGTTTTCATCATTGGAAAATTTGAATATGGGACAAAAATTCTATATGGCAAATGTCCTTTGCTTACATTATTGCAAAAGGGTACATAAAAATAAGCAACCCTACAAACAATTGAACTAAAAGAAACCCAAAAGCCAAAACAAGGCCTGCCACAGGCAGCCATGGACCATGCCCATCTTTAATTGTGTTTGAACAAAATTAACATGTGGCAGAATATATGACCCAACTATGTACTATTAATTTATTATTAACAAAAATATAGATAATATATAGATTAGAAAATTGAAATGGAAAAACATAATGAAAGGTTTAGTAATTAATGTGTTAATTTTATATTAAAAATGTATTTTTTTCAACATATTTATATAGAGAGAAAAAGATATACATGACTGAAAGTTCTCATTCAATTATGTCTTGAATCTAATTTTTAATATATATATATATATATATATATCCCCACACACATATATATATATATATATATATGTGTATTTATATACATATAGGGGTGAATTCAAATGAAAACTCATATTTTATTGTGCATGTGAGAACAAAGAAGACTACGACACGTATCTCCTGCACCCAACGGTTATTCATCCTGAATAGATAATGATCATGTGTTATTCATATTAAATGTTGTATTATTCATACTAAATGATGTACCATTCATTATGAATACTGTATGAACTTTACATTCGTTGTTCATACTGAATGTCCTTTCTTATTCATACTGAATGAGATATATGTCGCGCTCTCCTTTGTTCTTATGTTAACAATGAAAAATTAGTTTTCATTTGAACTTTTCCTTATATATATATATGTGTATGCATGTGTCCATGATCCAACGAAATCTAATTAAATTCTTTTAACTTTTATGATTTTCTTTTTGAAAATAAATCAATTGAGAGATAAGGTTTTCAAAAATTTTAGACATGTTAGTTTGTTTGGTTGATTGATATTTATTTAGGAATAGCGGTGGAGGTTTTCAAAATTATGTTATTAACTTTTAATTTAAAAAACATTTTAGAAATTAAAATTTTTTATATGCATTAACAATTGATACTTATAATTTATAAGTTGTATCCAGTTAAAGGGTTGTTTGGTTTAGACATAGGAATAAAAATGAGAAATAATGAATTTTCATTTCCTCATTCTCAGTTTAATGTGAAATAAAAATTTGAGTTTATGATGAATGAACCTATTGTACTATATAAAATAAAATAAAAAAGTCTTTTATTTTCAATATAATTAATTATTGCTTAATATTTGTAACCAAATACCAGAGTTTTTGACAACAAGAAACTGTTTGGTTGTATATAATACAATGAGCTCATTTCTCCAGAATCCCAAATTTTCATTTCTGATTAAACCGGGGGAGGAGAGGGGGTGGGGGGAATGAAAATTCATTCCCATTTTCATTCTCTGTCATTTTCATTTTCATTCTCTTGTTAGAACCAAACGCCCCTTAAATATCCTGTAATGTAGTATATATAAAAGAAAAAAAATAAAGTGTCACATTGTTATAATATTTTTTACACTATGAAATACTATGACCTTTTTAAAGATATACACCTACGTATTTTGGTTTTTATGTAGATCCGTCCATGGTGCACCCTCAATTTCATTTTCTATATGATTTTGGGGTATTCTAAATATGAGAATCTGTTGTCATAAACTCATAAATAATAATTCACTTCAATAATACATAGTCATTTATGGTGTTAACTAATTAGTCGATGTACCTAAACTGACTTGAATATCTACATACTACAGTTATCTAAAACAAAATACACATTAAAACACACAACTAATTACAATAAAAAGAAATATAAATATTATGCTTGGTGCCTAAGTTGTGTTTAAAATTTAAAAACACATAATGTTAAAGGCATGCAAGTTGCAATCTCAAAACTATATAAGCATATATCATACAACAAATTTTTAAAGATTTATTTTTTATTTTATATTGATTTTTGTTTGGATCTTTTAGAAAGACATATTACTGAAAATGGGAAATGACAAATTTGACCCTGCCTCAATGATCATAAACATCCACAAAAAGGGGTGTGCTACAAACAATGCTATATATTAATAGAAAAAATAGTTATAACTCAATCATTTATTTCAGACTATTAACTAATCATGGGCATCTAAAACTTAATAATGATGCCCTTTTTATTTAATCTTTAAAAACATAAATCCAGAAGATATTTAGAAAAAATCACATGATGTCCAAAGTTTTACAGCAAATTATGTGTTTAAATGTTTGTTAAGTGCCATTAATAATTTCTAAAGTAAATAAAAGTAATATCAGATATGAAAATTACAATTATTTTGAAAATATAAAATTTTCTTTAATTTTTATACATTTAAAAAAGTAAATTACGTTTTTTTATCTAAATGGTGTGTTAATATGTACCACATTCGTTCATGTGCTCTTGAAATTATAGTTTTCATTTTTGTGATTTACAATTCATTACTATTTTTATCTCTGATGGTAACTCTTAAGTGTGAGCATAGGCAGATCCAACTTATGGGACAGGGGGCAACGCCCCCCCGACAAAAAGTCATACATGTTTGAACTGTTTTTTTTTTTTGAAGCCCCAATTTTTCTCTTATGTTGACGCCTCGACTTTTCTTGTTGATACCCTCAACTTCTTTTGACAACTCAATCACTGTTTTGGTGGCCTACGCATTGTTTTTGGTGTATTAGTTCTTAGTAATATTAGGGTTATATTTTAGATAATTCCAATATTTAATACTGATATATATTTTGGAATGTTTATTAATTTTATGAGATTTTTTTAATGTCGTTAATTGTTTCTTACTACTGATTTCTGAATAATTTGAAAAACGAATAACCCAAAAGCTTTTAATCCGAGCCTCATTTTTCTAATGGATTATTCAACATTATATTTTTAATACCCTTAAAAGTGTGTACTTAATCACATGAATTCGTGGATCCTTCATTGAGTTTGACGGACGAAAACATCAATAAAATACAATTTAAAAATGAAAATAATAATAAATGAGAAATTATTTAAACAAAATCGACAACAACTTATAAATAATAAGGATGAAAACTATAGTTTAAAAAAAATACAGAAACGAAAATTACAATTTTGAAATAAATAAGATGAATGCAAAATATAATTTATTACTAAAAAAATGTAAAAGTGATGTAAGGTTAAATGGTAGTACAGATGGTTACATGGGGGAAGGGTGGTGGTGTTTTCAATAGCTATCATCACATGGATGAATGATGACCCTTTTTCTTTTTAATTTCAGTAAAATGTCTAGATATTTTATTTTTATACTTACTCTTTTCATTTAAATTTTTCAAGTTTTTTTAATATATAACTATTTTTTATTTAATTTTACTTAAATATCTAAAAATGTTTATTGATTGGAAATAATGTGGTGTTGTAAACTAAAATCAACAATCAACATGTGGTAAATTGTTGTTTATATGAAGTAATAAATAAATAAAGTTCTTAATAACAATACAATTCATATTTACTTTAGGACGTAATATTGTTAATCGTGAGATGATATACTTGTAAATATAGACTTAAGTTTGAGCTTGACAGTTTTAATATAATTATATGAGTCATTAAAAATTAGGAGTTACGATTCTTTTAAGGTTTTCTTTTTGTGGACACTTGACTCTTAAGCCAACCACTTAGCATATCAGTGTATACAAAATTTGTCTCTCACATGTCACATGATGTGGGCTGACTCAGGAGTTGTCAGCTACAAACCATTTTATACAAATTCGTAAGTTTAAAGATAAAAAAAATGAAGTTCTTATAAAAGTTCAATAAGCTTCTAGTGAAGAGTTTTATGCAGAAAGTAAAAAAGAAAATAATCTTCCAAACATCTTCATTTCATCCATGAAAATCTCTTCCAAACAAAAATCTTCTTAAATTTATACAAACATATTAATCTACATAGACAACTTTATCTATGTATGACTTACGAAAAACCAACCATAACTCCTAAGTCATTAATAATTGAAAATTTGAATTATTATCAAGTCACCACCATTTTTGGGTTCTTCTCTTGATTGTTGCATTAAAAGTTATTTATATATCCACATTAAATTTAACAAACATTGGGGGTTTTATTAGTAATTATGATATCGAAGTATTTTGGAAGTTTTTAATTTGTTAACTGGGTAATAATGTAACAAAAAAATATGCAAAAATGAGTTAAATAACAATAATAATAAAAAAGATTGTTGGTTTATTTTGTTTTTCAAAATGGATTGAAATAAAAACCAGTTGTTTGAAAATTTGAAAATCAATAATTAAACCGAACAATAGATATCGAATCCTGATTCAGATGACTAGTTTGGACCCGTGTTCGAGTTGGGAAAAGAGAGGTGATACATTCAAGTGGTCCATATAAATGGATACTAACGTGACATACCATATTTGAATCATATTTTGATAGGGAAAGATCATGGCTTTCATCCAACCAAAACCATCATCTCTCTCTCTTATCCTCTCATCATAATCATCATCCATTTTACTAATTTCTATATAAAAAAAATCATTTTCAATTTATATATATATAGGGTCAGGTTTAGAAGAAAACGTCAAAAAAAAAAGAAAATTAAAAAACATCTTGGAAGGCCTCCATCTGGACAGTATGCCCTAACATGCATTTGTGCATATGCAATAATGCATATATATGCGTTGTTGAATAGAAAAAAGAGCTTCAATCGTTTGTATGCATTTGTGCATATGTACTAATGCATATATATGCATTGATGCATAGAAAAAAAAATATCATTCAGATGACGGGCTCTCAGGGTGTTCTTCAATTTTTTAGCGTTTTCCCATAAACCTCCCTCTTATATATACATATATAATATTTAACAATTAAATAAAAATAAGAGTAAATTAGGATCGATCATGCTCTTGAAAACATTAATTTAATGCTTTTATTTAAATAAAAAGTTGATTATCAGTAATCATAGCAGGTCACGTACAGAATCGTCTTCAAGGAGACATGTTATGTATTTAGGTAAAGTCTTGTCACCCCTTTACCAATTGAGCTATATGCCAAAGGTTTAAAGCTTTTATTTAAAGAAACATAATTCAAAACTTCTTATTTTGAAGAAAAAAAAACGAATGAAATTTTTCTCATTGAATTTTAATTAAATCATGGATCATAATTTGGATTTATGGTTATCATTAAAATGAAACAAAAAGATATATCTGATCTCGTAACTCCTCTACCGAATTGTTGTTATATATTCATATTATACTATAAAGAAAAATAGGAATTGGTGGTCTTAGGGTTGGTTTGTAGCAAGACTCACAACTTATTTGGCCTGCTATACATGATTGTCTTATACTGACTTAATGATATAGAAAAAGACTTAACCTTCTGTGGGAGCTTTATATCCAAAATCAAGTTTTTCTAAACCCATCTAGTGTCTATTTCAATTAAAAAGCATGTTCATTCATATATAAAAAAACACTCATAAATAAAGTCTTTTAAACCTACATAGACAACTTTATTTATATATGAATTAAGAAAAAACCAACTAATCATCCCCTTGATGAGATAAGACTCTCTAAAATTTCTATTGTCATTTTTTTTGTTGTTCTTTTAATTATTGATCTAATATTTTGATTTTTGAGTTGAGTTGTATGATCAAATCCCAAAAATAGTAAGTTTTTTCTTTTTAAAAGTACCTATTTTCTTAAAAGATATTATATTTTTATGTATTTATATCAACTTGAATATAGGTGGAAAGACAAAACTAAAATAAACCTGAAAACATAAAAATGACATCAAAATTAGCTTTATTTTATGTTTTATTCTTCTTTACCAATTTTAGTTTACACATACTTTACGTTTTGTTTCTCTTTAATATTTTTATTTTACGTATATCAAAAGACCATCAAATTTATTTATTTTTGGCAAAAAATTAATAAGTCGTAACTATAACCCGTCTTCAATGACATCAACGTTAGAGGGCTTTTCTGATTGGCTCAACGACTGAAGGTAGAGCGGGGGAACAGATACGGGATCGAACATATGACATAACTTATATTTAGACAATGTTTATCAACTGACTACACACCAAAGGCCATCAAATTTTATTTGTTCGGGTCGGTTCACGTGAGACAGACATGTTTTCATGAGACTCGTGAGACCATAAAATAACACTAAAACTTCACAGGAAAATATTATGAACGTAAAAAAAAACAACGAACCTTCAGACCAAAAACACTGTGAATGTTTACCTTCACAATATTTTGCTGTGAAAATTCAGTGTTATTTAGATGGTTTCGTGAGACCAGATTGTTTTCATGAGACACACGAGACCATCTTTTTATGCTTGAAACTCATAGCAAAACACTGTGAAGATAACCTTCACAGTGTTTTTGTTGTGAAAGTTTAGATTTTGTTTACCTTCACACCGTTTTGTTATAAAGTTTCAAGTGTAAAAATGTAATCTCACGGTGTCTCACGAAACATGTTGGACGTGAACTCATCCTAATGTGTGTATATACATACATTATATATATAGAGGGAAGTTAATGCGAGAACGGTAACAATTTACGAGAATACGAGGACAATCCTCAACCAATCATTTGTAAATAAAATTTTTCATGTACAAAATCACATATGATTCACGTACAAAATCATATATGATTAGCCGCGACTTTTCCCATGACTTACCCGTGGAAAAAGTCGCCCGTGTCATTTTTGATGTTTACAAAATTACATATGATTTTGTACATGAAAAATTTCATTTATAAAATGATTGACCAAGTATTGTTCTCGTAATCTCGTAAATTGGTAACGTTCTCGTATGAACCCGCCCCTATATATATATATATATATATATATATATAATATTTTGAATATTAATTTAATTAAAAGAAAAGGAAAGGAAAACATTGGAGACATTGGGCAGAGGGCAAGAAGGCTTGGTGTGTGTGAAATTAATTACATTAAATTCAATGCAATGCAATTCATGTACTAACAATAAAAGACATCTCGGACCACCACCCATGGCCCATTGTTCCCGGAACAACATCCTCTTTTAATTTATATCCAATTAATAATATTTAATAATATTATTACCAAAAAAAATATTATAACGTGTTTGTCATTTTAAATAAGTAATTAAAAAAATTATTTGAGTAGATCAAATTTATATTTTAAGTTGAGAGGGTGGTTTGTATTTTATAATAAAATCATTTTTAAATTAAGAATGTAGAAAAGAAAAAAACGTTGCACTATTTTGACCATTTAAAAACAATTTTATATATTAAATTTTTTTGTTTGTATATATTGTAAGAATAAAAGAAGCAATAAAAAGTGGTTCGTTGTCTGGGCCTATCCCCGTAAATTGTTTGGGTTAAATGATGTCTTTGTTGATAGAAACAAATTAAGTATATAATTAAAATTATCTGTTAAAAGAAGGAACCCGATTCTAATCAAATCATCAACAACTAGACAATTAACAAAAATCCAAATTCAACAAAATAAATTACATATGTACCTAGAGAGAGAACGTAGACAGTAGATCCAATCATCCACTTGTTTTATATAATATATATATATATATATATATATCTATATATATAGAGAGAGAGAGACATAGATACACAGAGAGGGGGAAGTTATATGCGAACTTAAATTTGGTTGTGAACTTGAGAACGAATGAGAGCGTGACACGTGTTTGAGTTAGTATCATTCAGACTGAATAATAAATGAAATATTCAGACTAAATAATAAATGAAATATTCAGACTAAATAAAATTGAATATAATATTTATTCAGACTGAATAAATAATATATCTAGTTTTATTCGATCTGAATATTTATTTGATTATTCAGTCTGAATATGACACGTGTCCCGCTCTCATTAGACCTCACATTCACAACTAAATTTGAGTGCTCATTTGAACCCGCCCCTATATATATATATATGGGCCTAATCAAATAAAAAATGATTAGTTTGTGAAAACTGTAAGAACTAATGTGGACCAATCATTTTAAATAATTAATGTTACTTACTAAAATAACATAAAAGCTAAATTGGTAAAATTGGGTATCACAGTGGGTAACACAATGTGTATCACAATGCATCTTGTATGTATTTGTGTATCACACTGAGGGTAGCAAATTGGTATCACAGTATGTATCACATAATTGTATCACGGTAGACTGTGAACGGAAAGAAGAGAGTTTAAAATACCTAAAATGCCCTTTTATTAAAAATTTAATCAAAATTACCAAATTATAAGTTTTATAAGTTAACCATTGATTTGTGGTTAAGATTGGTTCTTACAGTTTCTACAAACTAATTAGTTCTTCCTCGAATTGCCGCTATATATATATATATACACATACATACATAGACTTGGGATCACGTGGGGGCATATTGTTTTTGTGAGATCCTTAAGACCACCTAAATAATATTAAACTTTCACATCGAAACACTGCGAATGTAACATTCACAGTGTTTTTGCTGTAAAGATTCAGAGTTGTTTTTTTTAATCTTTCACAACGTTTTACCGTAAAGTTTCAATGTTATTTTTTTACATTTGAAACTTCACAGGAAAACATTGTGAAGGTAAAAAAAGCGAACATTCACAGTAAAAACATTGTAAAGTCTTATTTCATACCGTTTTACTGTGAAGTTTTAAGTGTAAAAACGTGGTCTTATGGATCTCATTAAACTGAAAACTGAAATTAATAAAAAATTAAATGCTCAATAAAGACAAAAACTATGTCCTACCCTGATATTTATTTACTCCACAAGTCCACATGTATCTAATTCCCAAGGTTTAAACAGTAAAATAAAATACAATTTAATGGGCAAGGTTTAAGATTTTGTTTCGAGGTTTCTTAAAAAATCACATTTATCGGCCACAATTTTTAAAGAATCTTTTTGTATTGATCTAATAAACTAGAAAATGTGAGATAACACAATTATTCAAAAATAATAATAAATTTTCTTGAAAAACAAGTAGCAAGTATAATAAATTATTTTCGAAGATTTAAAAGCTACACGAAGCATGATCCGTAAAAAGTGGTGATTGGAACAACTCACCCAAAACTATCACCAGATCGACGAATGTGTTAAGCTATCAATGTTTTAGTCTGACTCATTATTTTAATACTGATTTTGTATTTCATTTGATGCCATGATGGTTAAAACGTCTTATTAACGAAGGATTTACGTTTCAGGTGTAATAAATGTATGTGATTGCATTAGGTTGGATGACGAAGATGGGTAACGGTGTATGGGTCCCAGAAGAGGAGGGTAGTATGGGGAAATTAAATGTGTGTGTCATGGACATGGTCATCGCTGCCCTCATTGATTGGATTTCAAATCTTGTAAATCTGGAAGGGGGGCTGATTAGGTGGATTTTTCGTATTTAAAGAGACATATATTATTGTTTACTCGTGTATATGTTTTATCAGTGAAATTATTAATTTTCCTCATGTACTTTTTGGTAAATTCACTTTTATGGTGAAAGTTTATATTTCATGGAAGGCATAAATAAGGGGAATTGACTGAAGTAATCAATTTTATCAATCAAATTAATCTTTTAGCCATTTTTTAGAGCCTCTTCCTAAGGTAGTCAGTATTCACGTAGACGTTGTACGCATTTTCTTAAAAAATGGTTTTTGAAATATTTTTCCACATGTGCGTAAGGATTATTACACAAAAGTTTGAATTCTTACGCAAAAATCTGAATTTTTACGTGACTTTTTTAATCTAAAATAGTTTACACAAGTGCACAAGACATTTACGTAAATTACAACTAAAATAAAAATTCAATTAAAAAATGCTAAAAAATGAAATTAGTTGAATATATTGACTATTTTGATCAAATTTTCTTATAAATCGTAATGAGATTATATCATCTTCATAGGATTTTTTTAAAATTACTTTATTATAATATACCAAAACACTATAAAAATTTATATTTACTATGAATTTTTGTAGTTACGGATTAAAAAATAGATTGATTTAAAATAAAATTTAAATGAAATGTGAGTTTAATTAAAAAAAAAATACTGTACCTATGTTCCATGTCACACACGTAAAAGAGGGACCCACAAAAACGACTTCTTATATATTTTTTTGTGGGATGATTTTTTAATTTAAAATTTGAAATAAATGCTGCATGAAACTTAACGATTTTATTTATTTATTTATTATTTTTTAAATTAAAAATTGATAAATTATAATTATAATATTTAGCATCTAAAAGAGACAAATAAAGAGAAGGCGCAAAGACTAAACTTTTTAAACCTTCCCTTCTTATTTCAAAAACCACTATTTCAATTTCACCCCTTCTATTTTTATTTTTGATAACTCTCCCCTTACTTTTCTTTTTTCTGATTAACCTGGATATCTAACCTGCTATGCGAGCCGACTAATCTCAGTATAACCATCCTCTTCGCGGGTAACCTAGAGTCACCACATATGAACCCACGTGACTACAAGAGGATTTTTATTTCTTCTTGGATTCGAACATGAGACCTTCAAGTACTTTTGACATTTGGAGCCCAAGTACTGTTGTGAAGAAGTTTTCTAGATCACGGAGAAATAAAATCCTTGAAAGGACAGTCTCATGGCAAAACGGGTATGTGAAATTCAAGGATGTGAGAGAACATGCAAATGATATTGATGCAAACACTTTCGCTCCATATACGTTGGAAAATACATGTGTTTAAGTATTTTTTATACAGTGTTGACCCTCTTAATTCATTATTATTCTTTCTTTATCGACTACTATCACCACGTTGTCTCTATAGTTCACCATCACTCTACTTCCCAGCCTCTTTCAACATTAATTTTCCATGTTACATTTGTGACAACAACGACCCATCTCTAGTCCTTGTCTTTCCAAGTCGCTCTCTCGACTAGACATCACCACCACTGTCCCCCCCTCCCCCCCCAATCACACTCCTTATCCCATTAACCTTCTCTTTCTTTCTGCCTTCTACCACCACTTCTGCCATCGTGAACATCGTCATGACCCCCTTATCAAAAAGGGTATTTTGGTAATTTAACACTTTTTCACTCCAATTTTGAAGATGTATTATTCAAATCAAATAGATATATATCATTTTCTGCCAACCAAACATATGATCAAACTTTATTACTCCGACTCTTTCAAGTTCTAATTTATTTGACATATTCCATCCCTTCAAAAACATTTCAAAAAACAAACACCATCTTAATATTCCATAGCATCAACGCATTCAAGACCGTCCCATAAAATAGGTTCAATTTATTTAAAAACTACATTTTATAGGAACCATTTACTACAACTTTAGTTAACAAAAAGGACTATTTCTATCAAATAGTAGAAATTCAGGGGGTCTAAATAAAAATATTGAGTTTTCTTTTCGACAAGAACTTGTCGCAAAGTGAAATGAGGTGTGCATTTAATTAATCAACCTTTTTCATGTTTCTCGATAAGGGTAGTTTTTTTACTGAAAACGAAGAAGGTCAGTCCCCAAAATCTGTCCAAAATCAAGCGTAATTTGTCAACCAAAATCTCTCCAGCAAATTCAGCAAGATCACACACTCAAATCTCTCACATCTTTCACGCAATCGAAGCAGATAACGATTGTTCATGATTTTGATATCTCCATTTTCAGATTCTTCAATCTGAATCGTCGTTAACAGGAAGGTAAGATTCATATCCATGTGTATTTGTTGTTGTTTTTTTTGGAAATTTTGATTTTGACCTAGTGATGTTGCTTTCTGTTGAATATTTGTGATTTTGTAGCATCGATATAAATGGAAATTTGAGAGTATTATTGTTTTTGGCAGAGAAAATTCCATTATTGCTTGGTTGTACGCTCGTTACATTGAGTTATCTCTTCAAGTATTTGCTGTATTTTGTTTGTATGTATCAACTCGGTAGCAAATTGAATCCGTGATGCATCGTATTTGGTTTATTTGTGACTTATTAAGTAACTGTGTGTGTGTGTGTGTGTGATATTGTGGGAATTGTGATATATGATAGATGTTGAAGGATTGAGGTGATCGTGAGTGGACACTGTTGAGTCATTTCTGCATTAAAGCGAAAGCTACAGACACAGAGGCAGTTTCAACTCTGATTGCCACGTTATTTGATTGATTTATTTGATACTGTGTTCACTAGTACTTCAATTTTTTTAGGTGAACTTTATTCTGATTAGATTTGAGATTTCACATTCGATTATATATATATTTCTAATCGCTAATTTGATGTAATAGGGTGAAGTAAGCAGGATTCCGAATTCAGATCATAAAGGAGTTTCGAATAGATCCGTTGCATTTTGGGGCGACGAGCTCAAATCAGTTCAATTTTCCTCATTGGCCACAATCAACTTTTGAAGATTGTAAGAAACACTGCTTCAATTGTTTTGTGTCGTATATCATCATGTGCTTTCAAGCAGTTCTTTGACAATTATGGTCAGATTTCAGAGATTTTAGTTTTGGATTCATTTGCTTGAAACATTGTAGATTTCGGAATATCCTATAGCAAATAGGGTGAATACGAACTCCCCCACCTGATTTTGATTCCTTTCCAAGGGTTCTTCATTTTTAGCAAAAAAACCTTTATGAGATATATTGGTGAATTGTTGCCAGTCAAAAAGTGTCTTTCCCCTAATTTTTGGAGGCATTCAATTAAACCGCTGTTACAGAAACAGCTATCATTTTTTTTTCCTACTTGTACGACTTGTGTTAGGAATCAAAAACTTGTGGTGGGGCCGTGGGGGGCTGAGTGACACAAAAGCAATAATGTAATTTGGGTTTTCTTCTAGTTAAAGTTTTATGTGAAACACTTTGTAACTTACATCTGGCTGTTTATCCTCTGAAGATATTATGGGAACTGGTGCGATATATTTGGCGGGTTGGATCTATTGAAGAAGGAATATTTGAGAGTGCTGTTTTATTTATTTATTTCTGGGCTCAATGAGTAGAGAACAGAATATGGAGAAGCTGGAAAAGGGATCGGATGCTGCTGAAAAGATAGTTGTTGCTGTGAAGGCGTCTAAAGAAATCCCCAAGACTGCTTTGGTTTGGGCTTTGACTCATGTGGTTCAACCAGGGCACTGCATCACATTGCTTGTGGTCATGCCTGCACAAAGTTCTGGTACACATAATTTCTTGATTGTCACACTCACACAAATCATGCTTTTATGACGATATTTATTGAATTTTTAATCCTACAATCGTAACACATTTGCTATTTGTTGCATATTCTATCTTCTAAACCTTGATATTGATACAAGTGTTAATGGGTTTCTTCTTATCATCAAGTTAATCACATTTTTTCCTCCAATGCAGGTAGAAAATTATGGGGTTTTCCAAGATTTACTGGAGACTGTGCTAGTGGCCACCGAAGGTCACATACAGGAACAAGTTCAGATCAAAAAATTGATCTTACAGATTCCTGCTCCCAGATGATCCTTCAGCTTCATGATGTATATGATCCTAATAAGGTTTTTTCGTCTTTCAATCCAAGGTGTTAGTCATTGCTGCTTGTTTACTTTTCCTTTTTGGTTAATAACTCATGATTCTTGTGCTGATTATATATTACAGATAAATGTGAAGATAAAAATTGTTTCCGGATCGCCATGTGGAGCTGTAGCTGCAGAGGCCAAGAAAATTCAAGCTAGCTGGGTTGTATTGGATAAGTATGTTAAACTAAATTCTAAAAGTTTCGACTTTACTTTCTTTCGTAACTTTCACTTACTTTTTGGGGAATCCATTTTTGTGCAGAAAGCTCAAACACGAACAAAAGCGATGTATGGAAGACTTACAATGCAACATTGTGATAATGAAGAAATTGCAGCCAAAAGTTCTTCGTTTGAATTTAGTTGGATCGCCAAAGAAGAAACCCGAAGCTGACGGTCCATTGCCTTTGAAAGATCAATCAGTTGAAAAACAAATTAAAAACAAGATTTCTTCTCTTGATTCTGTTCGAGGACCAGTTGCTACTCCAACAAGTAGTCCAGAGGTATTTACTGCAACTGAAGCTGGAACCTCATCGGTCTCAAGTTCTGATCCGGGAACTTCACCATTTTTTATACCTGTAACTAATAGTTCCTTAAAGAAGGAGATATCTTTAGCTGGAAAAGAGAATCAGGATCTCCTTGAGTCGAGTTCAGACTCTGAAAGTGAGAATCTTTCATCATCATCTTCTAGTTTAAGGTTTCAACCATGGATGGTGGAAATGATCACTTCAAGTTGTCAATTGTCTCAAAACAAAGAGGAAAGTTCACAAAGATATAATTCACAAGCTCAAATATCCACAAATAATGATATATTCAGGAGGTTATCTAAGATTGATCGAGATTCTGAGCATGGAAGCCATAGAAGTGATGTAGAATTTAGTGGTAATGTTAGAGAAGCTATATCTTTATCTCGAAATATACCTTCGGGCCCACCTCCTTTGTGTTCAATATGTCAGCATAAGGCACCTATATTCGGAAAGCCGCCAAAGTGGTTTAGTTATGCTGAGCTGGAGCTTGCTACAGGAGGTTTCTCTCAAGCTAATTTCTTGGCTGAAGGAGGATTTGGTTCAGTACACAGAGGGGTTCTTCCTGATGGCCAAGCGGTGGCTGTTAAGCAACATAAACTAGCGAGTTCTCAAGGGGATCAAGAATTTTGCTCGGAAGTTGAAGTGTTGAGCTGTGCTCAGCATCGGAATGTTGTTATGTTGATTGGATTCTGTATTGAGGATGGAAGGAGGCTGCTTGTCTACGAATATATATGCAATAGATCATTGGACACTCATCTTTATGGTAATTTCTAAAACTATATATATATATATATATATATGGGCGGGTTCAAATGAGAACTCAAATTTGGTTGTGAACGAACAAATGAGTGCGTGACACCTGTCATGTTTAGACTGAATAATACTACATTCAGTCTGAATATTTTCCTTCCTTATTCAGTCTGAATATGACACATGTCGTGCTCTCATTTGTACTTACTTTCACAACCAAATTTGAGTTCGCATTTGAACTCCCCCCCCTCTCTCTCTAAATATATATATATATATATATATATTCCTTCTAATATTCACTCCTATATATGTCGCTATCTAAATCTGCCTTAGAAACTTTGATCTATGCGTTATACTATGCTTCTGTGAACTCTGAACTGGAATCTGTGTTTACTAAGCTGCAGAGTTAGGATTGTAACGGAAATCATAAATAATTTTCATCCCTTAAAAAAGAACCCTCTACTTTCTTTTTCCGAAATCTCAGATTTAACATTAAAAATACTAAAATAGCATGATATCCCGAATTACCTTCTTTTTTCAGAAACAAAAAAGTCATTTTGTTAATGTATTTGATCAAATCCACATTGTCCAAAAAATTATCTTTAAGTCTGTTATGATTACAATAGGATGGTGTGTATATATATATATATATTTGTAGCAACTACAAGCCTAATCTCTGTCAGTGACTTTGTGGTTTGTACAGGACGTCATCGAGATCCTTTAGAATGGGCAGCACGCCAAAAGATTGCGGTTGGAGCTGCCCGAGGCCTGCGATATCTTCACGAAGAATGCAGAGTAGGTTGCATTGTACATCGTGATATGCGGCCAAACAACATCCTCATCACCCATGATTTTGAACCTCTGGTACATTCTTATTTTAACTACTTTCTTAAATGTTTTTAAGGGAAACTGCAATCATGGTTCATAATTTTATATATATATATATATATATATAGTCTTTTAAATATAGATGTTATCGCAACCAACAAGCTTGCAAAAAGCATAACAGGTCTAAGGCTATGTTTGGCAAACTAGCCGACTAACAAGCTAGTTGTTAGCTTATTTGGTAGGAACTTGATAATAAAGTAAAATGACCTAAAAGGGTATATTGAAAAGTTAATTGGAAAAATATAAGGGACATAATTGGAAGTGTATGTAAAAAAGGCTTCTGAAGCTTATTGATGTTATCACACACAACAAGCCTGCAAAATACAGGGCTATGTTTGGCAAACTAGCCGAATGACAAGCTTTCAGCTGAAAAGTTAGCTGATCAACTAGTCATGTTTGGTTAGAACTAGCTTATAAAGTAAAATGACCTAAAAGGGCATGTTTGAAGTATTAAATTGAAAAATATAAGGGGCGTAATTGGAAAATATCGTAAAAAAGGCTTTGAAGCTTATTGAAAAAGGCTGACTTATAGCTAACCAAACGGTTTTTTTTCCAATAAAATCGAAAAAACAAGATATCTTATGGTTGCCAAACACGAGATAACCGTGAAACTTGTTTTCCTTGGATTCCAAAACTTAGAAATATAGACTTTTAAGAGTTTAAAACTCCGAAGAACCTAAAACATACCATTTAACTTTTTTTCTTCAAGGTAGGGGATTTTGGCCTAGCACGGTGGCAACCTGATGGAGATACCGGAGAAGAAACACGAGTAATCGGAACATTCGGGTTAGTCTTCTACGCGATTCTCTTTCTTCTAGTGTGCATCATCTCCATAATATATATATATATATATATATATATTCTGAATATGGTTTGTTTTTTGTTTTAGATATCTGGCTCCTGAGTATGCACAAAGTGGGCAGATAACTGAGAAAGCCGATGTATATTCCTTCGGAGTCGTATTGGTGGAGCTCGTTACAGGGCGAAAAGCCGTGGATCTTAACCGACCGAAAGGCCAACAATGTCTCACAGAATGGGTGAGTACCGACCACCCATTAGACATTTTTTTTGGGAAGGGTGTCATAGGGTATGCCCGGACTAATCTTGGCAAATTGTGATTGTAAGACATTTGGTTGTGAACGTGAGGACAAAGAGAGCGCGACACGTGTCTGAATGTAGATTATTCAGACTGAATAATAATCAAAGAAATATTCAGACTGAATAAAGATATAGTATTTATTCAGTCTGAATAATGCTTATCTCGTCTGAATATTTCTTATTTAATACCGAATAAATACTATATTCAGTCTGAATATTTCTTTGATTATTCAGTCGAATATGACACATGTCGCGCTCTCATTTGCCCTCAGAATTCTCATTTGAACCTGCCCGCCCCTATTGACATAGCCTTATATATAAAGCCTGTGATCTAATGGTCTATTTGCGATTACAGATATAAGTAATAAAAAAAAAATTGTTATTGATTTTTGTTTGTTTCTTAAATCTGCGAAAATAGGCACGACCATTGTTGGAAGAAGATGCGATTGACGAATTAATTGATCCGCGGCTGGGGAACTCGTATTCAGAACCGGAGGTTTATTGCATGTTACAAGCTGCTTCTCTATGCATAAAAAGAGATCCACAGTTACGTCCTCGTATGTCACAGGTACTTCTTTCTTTCCGTTATTATTTGTATTTGAATAGAATCACAAACATACTCTTTTTAACATGTTTATCTTTCTTTATAGTTTTATGCTGTGTTCTCATAACCTCTTTTTTATTAAGGAAAGAAAAGAAAAGGAAAAAGGGGTGGAAATTGAAAGAATTTTTTTCTTCTTTCTTTTTTAAATATTGGAAATAGCAATAAACTTGGGCTAAAATGAGAATCCAGTTAAAAAATTTGGCTCAAATGAAAATGACTGAAAAAGCCAAAAACCATGTGAAAAAAAACAGATAAACAACAAGGGTTTTATAAAGTAAAAGTCTATTGATCATCCCTATGCCTTCTTTCTTCTATTTTTCCTTTTTTTTATTGATCATCCCAATTGCTTTATTTTGAATTTTATCATGGCTCTATTTAAAGTTGATGCAAATTTTCCACCTTTTACATGGAATGGAGTGGACAAACTTTTGCAACCGGTAATTTGGATGTAACAAAATAAAAACTTGTTCTCTCATGTTTTGTAAGACTGAGAAATAACATGATTGATTGAGATAAAAATGCCAATCACGGAGATGGGACAAAAGTAACTTACTAAACTAGCCTATGTCAATTTAAAACTCTAAAACTGTGCACACTTCTTTCACCTGCCAACCCACCTCTTGTCCATCTCCATACCAAACATGCCCTTAGGCATATTAGCGAATGTAAGCCATATAAGAGTTGATAGCACTTTGTGGGATCGGAACCCGACATCTCTTGCATCAAATCGTGCCCATTTAGGGGGTGTGTGGTGTCTAGATAGGATAGGATAGGATAGAACAGATGAAATTACCAATTTACCCCTAATGAGTTGTTTATATATTTCGATTAAATATGTAATTTATTAAATTACAACAAATTAAATGTTTATATAACAAAAAATATCATTAGAAAGTATTCTTTAGAACGGCCAAAATGACACCTAAATAAAAGGTTTATGTAGTTTTCGGTTTTTATTTTATATAAACGGTTCTTCCATATAGGTGCTACGAATACTAGAAGGTGATATGATCATGGATTCAAGTCACGATGTGGGCAACCGGAGTGGTAGGTTATGGACGGCTGATCATCAACAACACAACGGGAGTCCAATAAGCGATACGTTTAACCAAGGGTTCAGTGCCAAGCTTTCTCTTGATTCAACACGACCCTCTTATCGGCGAAGAGAGAAACCCAGAAGGACTAATTCATGTGAAGATGGAAGATGCTGATCAACTATTTTTGTATGCAATTAATCAAAAGGACATTGGATAAAAATCCAGTGGATCCCAAAATCACACGTTTCATCCTGTCCAACCAATGAAATTAAGACACATCAGATTTTTAGATTTATTTTATTCAAGTTCACGTTTTCTTTTTCTCTCTGATGATGTGTATTCATGTGATTGGTGGACATAAAATGAGACGTTAAAGTTTGAGAGAAGATTTTTATCCGTGATTAGTTAGTGTTTTTATAATTCATAATGAATGAAGAAAACTGAAGGTGGTAGTGTTGGTTGGTTATATATTTTGTTCCACGAAACGAAGGAATCAAACAAAGCAACGCTGATCGAAACTGTGTTTCAGAAATACACGTAGAGATTGTTTCGAGCTGATGATCCATTCATGATTTGTGTAGGCAAACAAATTGTAAATTTTTTCTTCTTGTGAAATTGAAATTGCGAAATTAATCCAGATTAAACTGACGTTGGTTGATGAACTTGATTTTGATTCAAGTACCTTCTTTTACACATTTGAGAAACATGTGTTTTTAGAGCATCTTCCATTTCTCTAAAATAGAGAATCAAAATTCAAAATCTCTAAAAAATATTATATTCAACTCCAACAACTTCTCTATTTTGGAGATTAAATCATTTATTATATTATTAAAATATTATATATTTATAACAAAATATTATTTCTTTCACCTAAATATTTAACTTCAATATTTCTTATTGGTAGAAGAGAATAAAATAAGAGCATCTCCAACAGCTTCTCTAAAATAGAGGAAAACCGATTTTTCTTCTGTAAACTCCTCCAACATCTCTATATCAATCTCTAAAATAGAGATTTCTGGAAAAATCTCTAAATATAGAAATCTCTCTATATCTCTAAAAAGATGAGAGAGAAATATTATTTTAATGATTCCCACCAATAACAACCCTTATAATTTTAGAGATTTTTGGAATAATAAATTTATTAAATATTTTAATAATATAATTTTTAAATAGATTCTCTAAAATAGAGAAACTGTTGGAGTTAGAAGATAATAATTTTAGAGATTTTAACTTTACATTCTCTATTTTAGAGAAAATTTAGAGAAGCTGTTGGAGATGCTCTAATGTTTCTCTCTCTCAAGTTTCTCTCTCTTAAGGTAATCATTTTTAGGGATATCTCCAAATTTGAAGATTTTTGTACCATTTCTTCTACTTTTTCTATTTTAGAGAAAGTTTTAGGGATGTTGTTAGAGCAAAAAATTGCTCAAAATCCCTATTTTCTCTATTTTAGAGAAGCTGTTGGAGATGCTGTTATGTTAGCTTGTTTGAACTGGTTAGATTCCGGTGAGAAGGAAAGTTATGATGAGAAGCGTAAGAAAAGATGTCCACCCTTGGATCAATCCTAATTGAATGTCAACACTAATGAGGTGCACCGAATCAATTCCCCATCTAAAACACAATTTATGGGTGGACATGAGATTAAAAGTGACTAAAGGTTCAGATCTCTTCTTACACTTCTCACCTTAACTCTTCTTCTCACACGATCCTTCGCCCTTTTTGAAGGGTCTAATATTTGATCAATGGAAAGCTTCATATATTTAGAAATTTCCTCTTGATTATGTTCTAGTTTGTAATAAGGCGTGCTGTAAGAAGCTTACAGTGACCATATATTGTTTCATATGTACACATAGAATGAAGCTTACAATGAACACAATTTGTTTCCCATGCACATAAATCGAAACAAAAAAAACCAATATATTCCACAAAAGGGTGGAATCGTGAAGGTAGAGAGACAAAGAGAGAGAATTGTTTCATGAGTGATGTATAGTTTTTTTTTTTGAACATCAAGTTAGTAGTTAGTGATTCGGACCCACAGTGACATCCATATGGGCAGTATGCGAGACCCGAACCTTCACCTTAGGGGATAAACCCCCACTCCTCCACTATTTTTAGGAAAACCACCACTCCCAAGGCTCGAACCCGAGACCTTGAGGATGATGTAAAAACCCCGGTACCGCTAGGCCAGAGACCCTTTGGTATGAGTGATGTATAGTGGCTTAATCATTTGGGAACTCTAAAATTTGTGACATCTATAGGATCTTTTAGCTTGAAGGTTTTGTTTCACATGATATTCTTGGCCCTTATCATATTTATCAGATAAGGTAATGTCACTTGGTAAGCGTTTACCCAAATAAGTTTTGGTAAACGGCCCCTTAGTTTCACATGTGAAACGTACAGTAATATCATCTACTAATCACATACAAGCTCCATCACAAAAAAAAAAAACTAAAACAAGGAAGACAAGACACGGGAGATTTTTTACCTGCAAAGAAAAACAACATGGGCGGAAGATGCCGAAAACTGATATCAATTTAATGATGTATTACAGCCACAATCAATGGAGAAACAAAAAGTATACTTGAGTTGAGGTGGCTTATTATACGACATATCCTATTTCTACAACCATTGCAATCCAATCTTAACCGTTCATTTAATCTAGTGAATATGTAGTTCCATAAATATCTTAATTGTTTCCTAATATAAAGCATCGATCATAACTAATGAACTCCAATCATCTTCTATAAATATTCAAATTATAATAAATGAACCCATATTATTTCCGTAAATATGTCAATTGATTGGGTTACATTGGTCGTACAAATGGAATAGGTTGCATTTGAAACATCCTCTAGTTGAGTTCATCTAAGGATGGATTAAAGTAAAGGAGAGATGAGAAGATAGTGAAAAAGCCCTAGAAACAGACATAAAAATCCATCACTGCATTTCTATGTGACCATGATCTCTTTCATACAATCTTTGCTAGGCGATTGGGTCATTGCACTATGTCTTGTAGACTAAGAAAACTGTGCTATTTTGACTTGGATTTATGGGTGTGTTTGATAAGCAAAATAGGTGGAACAAAAATTAGGAAGGTGAAACAAGATTGGTAAATTACTAAATTACCCATAAAACCCTAAAACCTTTCATAATTCTTTCACCCATCCAGTTCAGTTCATAACGGTTCTATACAGCCCAATCTGTGTGCCAAACACACCCTAAGGCACATCTTACAGGATCTTAGTTGAATCTCTCTTTAAAAAGAGCCATTTGTTCTATAGAGCCTATCTTAGAGAAAGGAAATATTCCTGTAGGTTTTATGGTTTGTGTCATCTGGTAGATATGGAACTCAAATATACTGAAAGAGCAGACAGAAAATAGAACAAACAGATTGTTTTTCTGAGATCCTTAAGATTAATGTGTATTTCAAGCTCTTAATTAAGCAACTTACACAAGCTCATTAACGATAAACCTTCATTTTACATTGTTAATAAATCAATCATAACAACTAACAGATAGCTGGATGGAAGTCCACAAATGTAAGCAAATCAAATCGGCGCATTAAATGCACACTGAGTTGATGATTCAAGATCCTGAATATTTCAAAGCAGATTTACTCGATCTAGACTCTAGAATTTTGTGGAAAATGTTCATTAATGATCTAATCGCCTATCAATTGAAAACTCACAAAAGTAATACACAAATCATAATGTTAGAATAAAACAGACAATTGACAACCAACTTTGTTCCATGGAAGTGGAATTACAGTTCACGCACAAGTTGAATCATCCTGAATATTTCAAAGCAGATTTACTCGATGTAGACTCTAGAATTTTGTTGAAAACGTTCATTAATGATCTAATCGCCTATCAATTGAAAACTCAACAAAGTAATTACACAAATCATAATGTTACAATAAAACTCTGACAATTGACAACCAACTTTGTTCGATGGGAGTGGAATTACAGTTTCATGCACAAATTGAATCTCATGAAGACACACATAGGTACAGACAGAAGCTCCTACCATCACGAATCACATTTCTCACTCAAGAATCAACACAATTGAGCAGTAGTAAATATGGAAATTAACAACCATAGAGTTGCAATTGATACTAAAAGAACAGTCAACAGAGAGACTACCTTCTACGATGGAGAAGCAACCAAATAGCCACCTGCCTCAGCACCTTCTTCGTCTAAGCACAAGTCATCTGTCCTTCTCAAAACAGCGTGAATCACAACAACCACGATCCCGACCAAAACCGACACCAGTATGTTCATTGTAGCGCCAGTAAACAGCAGCAAAACAAGCGTTAAAACAGATAAAACCGTCAGAACAACACGATCATCGATCACACGGTGAAAAATCACCAGAGGCTCGTCACGGAGGAAGTAGAGAAACAACCAGACCGCCATCAACACCACGAATACGATCAACGAGATCGGATGCCATATCAGACTAATAAACAAAATCACAAGCACAATTATCGCATAGTTCATGCGGAAGTAGCCGGTGTTCGTTTTAATCCGTGGATATGCTTCTGATACGCCGTGAGGAAAGTTAATCGAGCGTAGATTGAATAGCTCCTTCCATGGCCGTCGTGTGCCGAGTCCTATTTTTATTTGTTCTTTTGCGCGTGATAGGTATTCGAGGTTCGTACCTCCGCCGGATGACGTCGGAATGGTGCCGTAAGTAGTCATGTCGCCGGCGAACGGCGGCGAGGTTTAGTGGCGGAATAGGGCGGTGCAAAAGAGAGGAAGATCGAGGCGTAGATGTAGAGGTGCGTGACTGACGGTAGCATGTGTCCAACTGATTTTAGGCGCGTCGTATATATATATTGCTGAGTTAACTATTGCCAGGACGGTTTCATTATTCTAATTAATCATAATTTTTTGTTTTATTATATTTTTAAGCATCTTCTACGATAGATGTGTTTATAAAAACCTTCTTTCTATAATGATAGTTTTGTAGATCCTATTAATACAATAATACATAAATAATAATTATAAAATAAAGAAAATAAAATAAAAAACTAAGAAGATGTCATTTCTTACAAACTTTATGATAAGAACTAGTGTTTTTATTCAAGCATCTATAGGGCTTGAGATTCTTATAAAAACCTCTCTATAATGATAATTCTTACAAGTCCTTGCATTTTTTGTTAATAAGAGCCTTGCATTTTTTGTTAATAAGAGCCTTACCCCTTATCTCATTAACGTCCCCTCTATAAGAGGGTGTACAAATAGAATTCACATTTTATTCCCATTAATTACTGTTTAATACGCCAAATGGTTTCTGGCCTAACGGTATATGAGCTTTTGGCCTTTTAGGAGGTCGGAAGGGGGGGGGGGGTTCAAACCTCACCAAAAGGTGAGAAGGGTGTATGAGTTTATTTGTCGTATATAAATATTATATATTTTAAAAAATTTACTGTTTAATACCTCTAGCTAAACACCCTTTTAATAAACTACTTAATATGTCCCAAAATAAATTTCCACAATCAAAATGACATAATTTTATGAATGTATAATTTTATGAATGTACAATCAGGGGCGGAGCCAAGAATTTATAGGAGAGGGAGCATCATATAAAAAAAGTTAACATTATAAAAAAGGCAAACATAATGGTATTATATATTTATATCGATGATATTCAACCTTTGTGGATTTAACAGTGACCTCGATGAGTTTTCATTTTTTGGAACTTATCTATGATATATTCGTTATCAAGCTCGGTAACAACATTTTTTCGATATAAGTACCTAAGCAATCCTTCACCAATTGATCCAGGGACGGACCTAATTTTTTTTAATGGTGACATCATATAATATAGATAAAAAATAATTACAAAAAACACGGTTTTTATTGGCGTGTTTTTATGTTTTTACTAACTTTCAATATCGCTGAATGTGTTTCTAGCCTAATTTCACTGTTTCGATAGATTTTTAAAGTTTTTTGCTTGATTTTGAGGAGGGTTTTAAGCTTTTTTTTTTTTATTTATCGATTTCGAGAAACTTTTTCGGTTTTTTGGTTGATTTTAAGAGTTTTTTTTCCGGTTTTATTGGTTGATTTCAAGAGTTTTTTTTTGGTTGATTCCTGTTGCACCTTCTTGAACTCCTCAATATCAAGCGGTGGCACCTTCTAAAACGATACAGTTGCACCTTCGCATACACATAAATTTTTTAACCTTTCGACCGAGATATAATCGATCCGGCCTCTATATGATCAGTGAAAGGTGAAAACAGAAAGGACGCTGCCATGAATCGTGATCGTCGTGAGCAGGGTTCTAATTGAGGAGCCTCTATTTTGTGAAACAAGGGTATAGTCGTAAAGCGGGAAAATATTTATTAATTGATCATATTAAAGTATTAATTAATTCTTTTTGGGGTCTAGGGTGAGAATTGAGAAGGGTCCAACCAACTTCACTTTCAAAACTAGCATTAATATTAATACATTTAAAAAAAAAATGGATGAGGGGATACCAATGCACCTTCTGGTGCTAAGGTACCGCCGTCCTGTGTATAATTCTTATTTAAAAAGGTTCACATTATAAAATAAAAACATTGTAAAATAAATATATGTTAATTAATATTATAAATTATGAAAAAAATCATATAAAATATCACATGACGTATTTTCAAAGTTATCACAACTTCATGAGTTATAAAAAAAAATCTATAATGATATACATATTTAAGTTAAAAAAACCTAGTTTTCTTTTAATTTATGTGTGACACAAAAAACGAGAAAAATAAGATTGACCAACACCTTTTAGTTATCTTCTATTCCAAACATATGAAGAAAACACCAAAAACGTGAGGGACACTAAGCCAACGTGAATTCAAGGACATCAATTACGGGACCATAAAGACCAAAAAGGAAAAAACTTCATGAATCAAAAAACAAAGAATTTAATACAATTTACTGATAGCATAGTTGAAAAATCTACAACGGAAGAAATTTAAAAAATTATGGTATATTTTTATTTTCTAAGAGCATTTTTTTAAAATTTATGATTCAATATTGTTTACTTTTACATTCTTATCAACCACAGTAATTGACGGGTGAGGGAGCAAAATCAGAGATGGCAATGGCTTAAGAGTACGAAGGACACCAAGCCCTCTCCATGATCCCCAATCAACTTGGTGATTCCTTGATCAAATCAGATTTGGGTATTGGGTTTCCTGTCGGATGCAATTTGTCTTGTTGCTAAATTGCTTAGACAATTAAACGAATGGTAGTCCCTTGTAAGGTTGTCTTAGTAATAAGAAGTTAGAAATCCATAAGTCTTGGGGTCAAATCCAAACATCATTCACATGTCTTTGAGAAACTGTAACTTTTTTTGTTAGGAGTAATCAATCGCAAAGAAGAAATATGTATATTTTTATGTAAAAGATTTACAAAAAATGAAAGATTCTTATACAAAATCTATGAAATGGACATGAAACAACAAGATAGAATCCAAAAACCGTACTTGTAATTTGTAGATTCTTTGTGAAATTGAACCAACTAAGATAAAAATTCGTTGGTAGTATTGGCGTTGTCTAGAGGATACAACAATTGAATTCAAGTTACAACTTGAATTTAGAGAATTAAAGGATGTTTAGTGATGGATTTTGGGGTAAAATTACGAGAGAAGCATGAGATGTTCATAACTCTTTACCCAGAAACGAACATACATATATGTAGATTGGCCTCCTTAACTGTCATGAATGTCAGACATAAACAGAGAGTTGCACGGCCTGGCGTGCGACTTAAGTCGTGGGAACAATCCACAGAGTTATGCGGGTAAAGCCGCAAGAATACCCACATAAGCCACTGTATTCGGAACCAACAATCCAATGAATTACGCCACATATTACGCGACTAAGGGTGCGGGGCTACCCCTGTATCTCAGTGAAAGCATCTTAATCTCCTATCAGATCAAGAGACCTATCTTTTGTCCTTTAATACATATTTGTCAAGGAGCCTACCATGAACACCTGCACACCAAGGCCTAAAGGCCTAAACCCTTGAATGATTCATTTAATCTCAAATATTGATATTTATTAGACGAGTCATGGGACAAGGTTTCTCACCTATAAGCCTTTTCTAACAAAGTTCCAAAACTTTTCTTATCTCATCAATTGGATTGGTGTGGTAGAGGCCCTATGAAGGTGGTCATAACAAAGTTTTTGTTTAAAGTGTATAATATTTATATACAATAAATAAACTTACATACTTCTTTCATCTTTGAAAACGTTTGAATCCTTGTTCTCTTGTCAAATATAGCTCTACCACCAACCCAAATACCATTATGCTAAAGGTTGCTTGATAATTTTAATCTTTTTAATCCTATGTAACTATGTTACTTCTCTTTTTAAGATGAAATAAAAAAGTGTCCTCTTAATATTCATTCTTTATTTGTTGTATTTTTTATACATTTTGATTTTATTTTAAAAGTCAAACAAGAAGTTACAGGTCTAACTCCACATTTGGTGGATGAAATGGTGTTCAGTAAGCTACGCAAGATGCATTAAACACTTATGGAGGTTGCTTTAAGGACATAAGCAAATATTTAAAGAAAAGGGTTGAGTTCCAATAAGAAGAAGAATTAATGTAAAAAACGTAAGAAGGGATCTCCACTCTTGGATACACATTCAGATAAGATGCACCGAGATGACGCGCACTGAAATACACCGGATCAACTTTATTCTAAAACACGAGTATGAGATTAAAAGTGATCAAGAATTCAGATCTATTTTTACACCTTTTACTTTAACTCTTCTTGTCACACGATCCTATATATTAAAGATATCGATTAAAATAGTATTTTGGATCATTTAATCTGTTTTATAGCCACTTGTTTACATTTATTTAGTTTTTTCCATTTAAATATAGTTCAAAGATCTAATTAAAAACTTTTTTATTTAAAAAAAATAGTACAACAACTTAGGGGATGTTTACTAGCTGCTGACCGGTCTAACTCGGTCAGCAAATCTGACCCGGTCAACAGTTAGAGCATTTACCAAACCACAAATCTGACCGAGATGTTGACCGAAATCTGACCCAACAAGTGTCAAAATCATGCTTACCCGGGTCAGATCCTTTATTTCTATACTTGCCCACTCATTTTTGTTAAGAGGAAAACTTGATCTTAAACCCTTCAAGGGTTTTTGGTGCTCAGGAAGAAGAAAAAAAACACATTCCAATACTTTTTAGGAGATTGAAGCAATTAAAAGAAAACAATTACAATTTTTTTTAAGAAAATAAATCAATTACGTTATATTTTACATATAATTATGAATATGGTTATAATGATCATTTTGTTGTTGGTAAGTACTTACCAAAAACATTTGGTAAATATTCTTACCCGGACAACACTTACCCAAGACAGAACTTACTCTAGTCAGCACATTTATCCGGAACAAAACTTACCCGATTAGAATTGATAAACGGCCCCTTAATCATTCAAAGTTATATATAAATTTTGAATGATTTGTATCTGTCTATCGGATGGATGTGTATGGAACGTGGAGCCATCCAACAAACTCAACCGCCATTGGAATGATCCTATTGGAAACGTTACACGTGGATCCTTCCAAAAACTAAAAAAATAAAGAAAGAAAGAACCAATGAGGAGCTGCCAAAAAAATGGCACATCCATTCAATACAACGCCAACTAGGACATTGTTTCTAGAGTAAATTACATTTTTCATCCCTGTGTTTTGGTGTTTTTAACAGTTCTCATCCATATTTTAAAAAAAATTAATAATCTAGGTCCTTGTGGTTGTATTTTTTTAACAAGATGGGTCACTAATTATAGAGATCAAAACGCTAATTTATTCAAGGATCCAACTTGTTAAAAAACTGCAACCACAATCTACAAAGTCTTAACTTGTTAAAATAATGCAAACACAGAAACAAGTTTTGTTGATTTTCTAAAAAAAAAAACAGGATATGTTAAAAATACCAAACCACATGAAAAAAAAATATTTCTCATATGAAGTTTAATTTCATAATTTGGCCACTTACAAATGATCATCATAGACAGTTTAAGAAGGAACTGGACCGGTGTTGACTAATCAAGTACATATTATGGATGGAACAATATAAGACCGGTTGGAATCATTGAACTGGACGTCTTGACCAATTAAGTAACTTTTTAAGCTGACTAGTTATAGATGTACCCTTGAAAGACCGGTTGCTCAGAACAATTACAGAGATCAAACATTTGATAACTTAATATTAAATAATACAAGAAAAATAGTTAATAATAGTGTTATAAAGCGTAGTTAATATACAATAATAAAAGTAAATAACAAAAAAAACCAGTTAGGTAGTCGAGCCTAGATGACCGGTGGCAATCAGTTAAAGAATTTCCTTTTAGAGATTATTTTGTACGACCTATTATGGAAGGACCATTTGAGGCTCTAGGATGTTGGAATTGGAAACAGACCGAAAAACTACTTACCGACTACCGAGTAACTAATTGATAATCTTATTTTTGTCTATCAAACTATATTATCTTCTTGTGGTCGGAATATTTTTTTATTGGTTAGAATATGCCACCTCTAAGATACATGTATAATATATATATATATATATATTATGTGTATATATGTGTGTTGTGGATTGACTTAAAAAATAATGCAAACAGTCAATGTTTCAAAACCTTATGGGGCAAGAAATGGGCAAAAACGCTCCAAGTTATTGATTGTGACAGATCACAGATGAGATGACATGTATGTTCTTATAATCATATATATTTGATGGAGAAGGCTACAAGTTATTGGTTTGACCTCTATGATGTTTAAGTTATACCCATCAATACATTTATTGTTTCGTTATGAGGACGACTAGGATAAAATGTATCAAAATACAACTAAATTTATCTTTATTTTCATTTAGTGTAATAAATAAACCTTTTTTTTCAATCAAAGTAAAAAAGTTTCAAAATATTCTATAATTTACCAAATTTTCTCGTAATAGAAAATTTGGAACTTTGTTACATCGATTAAAAAAAGAACCTAAACCAAATTTTGATGCATTTTGCGCTTTTTTAAACAAGAAATGATCCTTATGTTGGATGTAGAACTCGATTTAAACTGTAAACTCATCGGCCATTTATCAATTGCTTACACAGTGAGCATGTCACAAGTCGAGAATCTTATCTGGTAAAAGACATGACAACAATTAAGGTTGTTACCAGTAAGTGACTTTTTTTTAAGTATATAATATTTATATCCGGCAAATGGAATAAATAAACTCACACACCCTCCTTGAAAGGCTTAGGGGGCGTTTACCCAAACACTTATATAAGAGTCAACTCTATAATACTATATATATATATATATATATATATATAATCAGTTATAATAATCTTCTTTATCTTATAATATTTATCTGGTTTTTATCTATGATAGAACCTGTACTTGAAGGAAAAGCTAACAACTTAAGGTTGCCTCTAAGATTTAAACTATAGACTTCTACAAGTTTTCTAAAACTGCAGCTCCACTCAAAATGCATATTTGCATTTCAAGCTTCTTTGGCAATAACCCTTTAATTTACTTGCCATTTTTTTCTATAAAGATGGGTTTGATTGTATATATGATAGGAAAAAACAATTGATCACAAAGTTTAAAAAAATGGAGGGAAAACCGAAGATTCTTCATGGGACACTTGAAGCTACCATCTTTGATGCCACGCCTTATTCACCGCCATTTCTACTTAATGTACGTATAATTCTATCTCATACTTATTGAATGATTATGGTTTTGTCTTTCAAGAAACAAGATTCATGAGAACCTGCAAATGGGAATGTTTGGGCTACCAAAATGGCTTAGTAGGTTCCAAAAGTTGAACTCATTTCCCCTCTATATATAATTGTATAATTGTTGAGTTCTGATAGGATCCAGTGAACTAGTGTTGGTATGATCACACACTGTATATACAGGGAGAGAGGGGGAGAGGGGGAGATATTTTACAAACCCCACCGTTAGTACAAACCATAGAAACCAATTAATTGAGATATTCAATAATTATCATGATTTGGATATTTAGGAAGATTATCATAGTTCATTTATTTATTATGATCAACGCTTTATATTAAGAAACAATCGAGATATTTATTGAATCATATATTCATTAGACTAGATGAACTGTTGAGATTGATATGTATTGTTTGTATTAATAGTTAGGTTTGTAAACGAAACCACCCCTCTCTCTCTCTCTCTCTCTCTATATATATATATATATATATATTGGAACATTCCTTCTCTTCCCTAGGGTTCTTTTAGAGAGTAATATGATGGGGTTCCGTATATTTTTACATGGTATCATACCGAATGTATATCACTTTAGGTATTCGACATTTTGGGTCAATCTATGCCATCTTGCCTCAAACGGAGGGGGCGTGTTAGGTTCCACATCAGCTAAACTTGTTTTCTCCCTTATAACATCTAGCCCCCTCTCGCACAATATGTGCTCGTCTAGCCTTCAATTAAAGGGGGAATGTAACGCATGTTAGAGTCCCACGTAAGCTAAACTTAAGCTCATTCTCCACTATATATATATGATGGAACCTCCTTATCTCCTCAAACGCTATTTTGGAGAGTGATCTAACTAGGTTCTACATATTCTCAGAAGAAACACACAAAACTCGTCTTTTTCCCCTTTCTATGTTTTATGTTGCTCTATGAAACTTTGGAGTTTTTTTAGAGGTATATAGATCTTGTAATCACACAAAACATGAAAAAATGCATGCAAAACATGAAGGAGAGGAAAGGAAGGCAAATCACATGATTCTAATGCAATGTATAAATATATGAAAAAAACAAGGGGAATGAAACATTTAGGGGCCGTTTAGCCAACACTTACCCGGTAAGCACTTTCCATTAAGAGTTAAAACTTTTACTTAACTAACCGGGTAAGATTTTAGTCTATTAAAACAACATCATTTGCAACATTTTTATCCGGTAAGCCCTTACTAGGTAAGAGTCGTCACTCTCACTTATCGTCATCGCCCTTACCGGGTAAGAGTCTCAATCCTGGTAAAGAGACCCGGTAAGCACTTTTTTTTTGGAAGGGTGTCTCATGCTATGCCCAGACTAATCCCAACAAATTATGGCTGCAAGAAATCATCCCTGATAAACTCAATGGTCATTAAGCACTTACCAGGTAAACATTTAGTAAACGGCCCCTTACTGATTGGTGTGTGTACCTTTTGCAGTGCATAACTCCAACCGGAAAACCCACATACGTTACCATCAAGATAGATCAAAAAACAATAGCATCAACTAGCCACGAAAGTAACCGAGTTTGGAACCAAACCTTACGTATTCTTTGCGCTCATCCAATAAATGCAACAATAACAATCACCCTAAAGACAAAATGCTCCATTCTCGGTAAAATCAACATTAAGGCCCATCGGTTGTTAGAAGAGTCAAGCTTAATCAACGGTTGGTTTCCGGTGAACATGGAAAACGGAAAGCCACATCCGGAACTTAAAATTAGATTCATGTTATGGTTCAAACCGGCAGAACTTGAGTCAAACTGGCGAAAGATAATTGATAACGATGAGTTTAATGGGTTAAGAGATGCTACATTTCCGCAAAGGACCAATTGTGGTGTTATATTGTATCAAGATTCTCATCATCATCCTACGTTCCAACCACCGTTTGATATTTGTGGGTCGCCGAGAAAACTTTGGGAGGACGTTTTCGTGGCCATTGAAGGTGCCAAGCATTTGATTTATATTGCGGGATGGTCTTTTAATCCGAAATTGGTTCTGGTAAGTAAAAGAAAATAGTGTCGAAATATAATGGTAACAATTAGAAACTGTTATTAGAGTCCAACATCGGCTAAACTTGGACCATTTCTCCCCTATCTCTCTCTCTCTATATATATATATATGTACACACATTGGAACCTCCACTCTTTCCTTAAGGGTGCGTTTGGTATCCAGACAGACAGGATAGGACAAAACAACCGTTCTATGTTTGGTAAGATAGAACCGGAAAGAATAGATAAAATTACCAATTTACCTCTAATGAATTATTTATGTATTTTGATTAATTTATATAACTTATTATTAAAATAAAATAAATATTTTTTGTAATAAAATATATCATTAGAAAGTTTTCGTCAAGACAATTAAAATATCACCAAAATAAAAAGTTGATGTAGTTTCCAATTTTTATTTTATACCTTCTCTTTTCTGTATTACTTTATTATTATTTAAAAATTTAGGAAATTGCATAAATCAACCAAAATATAGAAACTGTATAATAATATTTTGACAACAATAAAGTGAAAGTTTAAAAAACATAAAATACAATGCATAAAATTTAAATAATGAATAAAACGTAAAAATGGAGGCGTCTTTGATGTTTTAGAAGAGAATTATGTTTTATTTTGACGTTATATTGGTAAAATATAGGTCTCTTCCACCTTGCTCCATGGGGTAGGGTGGAACACGCCTGTTCCCCTTTGTTTCTGTCCGCCAAAAATGGAACAGTGATCCCTGTTATGTTCTGTCATGTTTACCAAACACACCATAAGGGCTACTTTTTACAGTAATCTAATGGGGTTCCACATATTCTCAGATAAGGGATTCAGAAACAGAAATCCCACATGCAAGAGGAGTAAAGCTTGGTGAACTATTGAAAAGAAAAGCAGAAGAAGGTGTAGCAGTAAGAATCATGATATGGGATGATGAAACCTCATTACCAATTATCAAAAACAAAGGAGTAATGGGAACCCACGATGAAGACGCGTTTGCCTACTTCAAAAACACAAAAGTCGTATGCCGATTAAGCCCACGATTAAGCCACAACTTCCCGACCCTCTTCACCCACCATCAAAAAACCATCACGGTGGACACCCGTGGACAGACATCGTCAAGTAAACGAGAAATAAAAAGCTTTCTCGGAGGCATAGATCTTTGCGACGGCCGATACGATACAGACGAACACTCGCTCTTTAAAACACTAAACACCGAATCACAAGCACACGATTTCTATCAAACGAGTATATCCGGATCAAGCCTACAAAAAGGCGGACCACGAGAGCCATGGCACGATGCACACGCGTGCTTAATGGGAGAAGCCGCGTGGGATATTATGCGCAATTTCGAGCAACGTTGGCTGAAACAATCAGATCCCACTTTGCTTATCCCCATTAAGACGCTAATAGATCTTGAAAACGAGCCAATTACTACTCAAACGGAAAGAAATTGGAAAGTTCAAGTTTATAGATCAATCGACCATTTATCGGTAAGCCATCCGCAAAGTAACTTTACCATTGAGCAAAGCATACATGAAGCCTACGTAGAAGCAATTAGGCGGGCCGATAAGTTTATATATATAGAGAATCAATACTTCATTGGAGGATGCCATTTATGGGAAAAAGATCAAAATTCTGGGTGTAGAAATTTGATCCCAATTGAGATTGCACTAAAGATAGTAAAAAAGATAAAATCTAAAGAGAGATTTGCGGTATATATATTGATACCGATGTGGCCAGAAGGAGTACCGGAGAGCGAACCGGTACAAGATATATTACATTGGACACGGGAAACGATGAAAATGATGTACGGTTTGATAGGAGAAGCGATAAAAGAGAGCGGTGAAAAGTTGAATCCGAAAGATTATTTGAACTTCTTTTGTCTTGCTAATAGGGAAGAAGAAAAGGAAGGAGAGTATGTTCCTCCTTACTCACCTCATTTTGGAACACAATATTGGAATGCTCAAAAACATAGGAGATTTATGGTTTATGTACATTCGAAACTTATGATAGGTACTCTCATTCGTAACCTTTTTTTTATAACTTCTTAACGTTTATGACTTTTTTATTTTCATAACCCTTTTTAGATAAATTTGTTGGGTCATTGACCATCATCTTCCTAAACTGATGGTTTTCATAACCCTTTTAACCATAGGGCTTGTGGCGTACTGGTTAAGTCTTGTAGGGGATGAGGCTAGATGACCCATCTACCCCAGGTTCGAATCCAGGCGCAAACAACTTGTGGCCACTGGGGAATTATCTTAGGGTTGCATGCTTTAGCAGTCTTAAAATTGTCAGGGATTAGTCTAGGCAAATGCCTAGGATACCCTTTCAAAAAAAATCTTCCTAAATCGAAACGTGGCGTTGACTGCTATGCTATAAAGGAATAAGTTGTGCCTTTCTACCATCAGCAATTGCTTTTGGCGTAGTGGTAGGCACTTGGGTCCTAACATAATTCCACGAAAATGGGAATTGGGAAACAAGTAGATTACGAGCAACGGTTGAGGACTAGCTCAACCGGCAAATAAATGCTAGATGATGGGGGTCCTCCCTATAGGTTGACAGTTCGAGTCTCCTCAGGGTCACTGGGGATTTTCCTACCTGTTATCATCACGGGTCCATGGGATTAGTCGAGGTGGGCGCAAGCTGGCTAGGACACCCACAATTACAAAAAAGAAAGTAGATCACAGGCAAAATAGGAACCTTGAGTTACTTTTGGTTGGTTTTCCATTAAGCCCTGTATGGATAAAACCGACTGTGTGGATTAATTTATCTGTATGAATTAAGAGGGTTTTTGTTTCGGAGGATTTGTTTCATATATGGAAAGAGCTTGTTTTTTAATTGGGAGGGGGCAGGTTAGGAAAAACCGTAGCTTTCTGCATAAAGCTCCCCCCCCCCCCCTTCTCTAGAAGCTTACCGAATAAGCCACTTTCTATACCATTAAGCCACTACCAAACAATCATGTATAGGTGGATATACTAGGCTCATTTGGTTTGGTTTAAAAATCTCTAGGAAGGCTGAATTCCCAGAAAAAAGCTAATTAATCTTCTCTTGATATCTTACTCTTTCTTTTCAGTCGACGATAGTTACATGTTGATAGGATCCGCAAACATAAACCAACGATCCATGGATGGGCAACGCGATACAGAAATCGCAATAGGATGCTACCAATCAAGAGACGAAAGCAAACAAACACATAGAAGAGATATCCATGCTTATCGTATGTCATTGTGGTATGAACATACGGGCCGAGCTGAAAAACTTTTTGAAGATCCCGAGAGTTTGGAATGCGTAGAGATGATGCGTTCAGTCGGGGAGAAAATGTGGCTGATTTATTCAGACGACGAGATCATAGATATGGAAGGCGTCCACTTAGTCAGTTATCCCGTTAGTGTAACACACGAGGGTAACGTTGAAGACCATGTGAGTGGTGGTGGCCACTTTCCCGACACCAAAGCACAAGTAAAGGGAAAACGATCTAAAATCCTACCACCGATATTTACAACATAGATAAAAAAAGATACTTCTGATACTGCTTTTGAGTGGGATATACTGAGTTTGTTTCGTTTGGTTATTTATGTTATTTCTAATCAGTCCTTCAATAGGAAAGCACATATATTAACAACTCATAAATTGTAATAATTATTGTAGAAAGCACAAAAAACTCTAAATAAATACCATTTGCAGCGCATCTTTTAAAGTTGTAAGCCAACAATAAGACAGTAACTTACTTTTGAAGGGCTCTCAAAGAGGCTGTTTGGTTGGTTTTTTCATTAGGTCATATATGGATAAAGTTGTCTGTGTGGATTAATCTGTCTATATAAAAGGAACGTGTTTTTTTTTAATTGGGAGGGGCATGTTTGGAAAAATTTGGCTTTCTGCATAAAGCGCCCCCTTAAAAGCTTACTTAAATAAGCCACTTTCTATATCATTAAGCCACTACCAAACAATCATGTATAGCTGACCGAATAAGCTACGAGTCCCATTAAGCTCATTAAGGTACTACATCATTTGCTGCATTCCATCTATCCTTGAGTCCTAATTTCATTGATTAAAATGCAAGAGTATCAATAGTAAGAGGACTAAGGAGGGCCTTGATAAAAATTTATTGATTATTGGCCTCGTCTGCAAATTTCAATCCTGTTACGATTTTATGTATCGTATAGAGAATCATGATATCCTTATACCTGCCTTAAGGCCTGTTTGTTAGCAGCTTAATGAGCTTAATGGCACTGGTAGCTTATTCTATCAGCTATATATGAGTGTTTGGTAGTGGCTGAATGATATAGAAAGTGACTTATTCAGTAAGGGGGAGCTTTATGCAGAAAGTCATAGTTCTCTAAACCTGCATCTTCCAATTAAAAAACTTTCCATCTATGAAAAACCCTCCCAAACAATAACCTTCCCAATTTATAAAGACAAATGAATCCACACAGACAATTTTATCTATACAGGACTTAATGAAAACCAATCAATTTGCTTGACCTGACGGTAATTGATTATATGTATGAAATATGAATAAGATTGCTACTAGCCTATGTGAAAACATGGTAGATCAGATTGCTACATTAATCTACAAATTTGCTACAATCACTACAAAATGTAATGTAGATAAATCTAGCTATACATTGCAGATTTTGCAGATGAGATCAATGGACAGTGAGTTTTGACTTACCGATTTTGCGGAATGCACATGAAGATATTGGAATCGTTGACGCACCATGTGTAGAACATAAAACATCACCAGGAAAATTTACATCGACGATCCCAATTTCCCGCAATTGATTATCGATCATACTTCACACAGGAAGAACTCTGGATTGAAGAACAGCATGGAAAATGTTCATAATCTATCTCCATTTTCTTCAATTGACGACCTAATTTTATGAGAGAATTTCGAATTGGATTAATAAAAACATAGAGAGGAAAATATTGAAGGTTGCTCACGAACCTAATTCGATGATATGTTGGAAGCTAGAAGAAACTAGAGGAAAAATTGTAATTTTACGAACTTCCATCTCCATGATCATGACGAGCACAAGAAGCTCAAACTCAGAAGTCTAGCCCAGCGAGTAGTCGAGTTACCAAATTATTGCTTTGATCTTTAATATATTTCTATTTATTGCCTTTTAAATAAAAAAAATTATAGTATTCTCGAGTTAAAAAAGAAACTCGAAAAAAAATTAGGCTATATTCTCGAGTTTTTTTTTTTTTTTCTAAGGAAAGGAAAGGAAGGGAAGGGAAAGTAGGAAGAAAAGAAAAAAATGTTGTATTTTCGAGTTTTTTTTTTAAGGAGAGAATAAGAAGGAAAAGAAAGGAAAGAGAAGGAAAGAAAGATTTTTTTTTTAATAATAATTATAAATATTTATAAAATTATCCATTTACCCATCAATTACGTTCTCTTATAAAAAAATAAGGATATATTAGTAAAAATGACATCTTTTCTTTCCTTTCTCTCCTACTCAAAAACATGAAAATTTATTTTCTTTCTTTTATTTTCCTTCCACTTTCTACAATTTCAAAAACACAAATAAAAAAATTACTTTCTTTTCCTTCCATTTTTTTTCTTTTCTTTCCTTCAAAACTCAAGAAAAATTACATATTTGTTTACCTCTTCGATAATTTCATTAAAAGACAGCTTCTAAATCGTTAAGTAAACCTTGTTTAGCAAAAAATACGTCTCCCTCTTAATGGTCTGAATCGGACCTATTTTAACCATTCAAAGCCCCAATTTTATTTTGAAAAATTACTAAACAATTATATTTAACTTTAGGGAAAAGTTCATTAAAACCCAACCCTCTTTCATGTTTTGAGTGATTAAGTCACTGGACAATTTTTTTGAACAAAAAAGTCCTTGGAGTTTTTAAAACTGGTTAAACAAGTCCTTGATGTTACCTGATACCTCCTTAGCCGGTAAAAACAAAAAGAAAACAAAAAAAATTGAAGTTTTAACACATCAGCAAAACCCTATTTTCTACTTTCCACCAAACCAGACACGTCTCCTACGAAGAGGAAGACCCTTCACGCAGCAAACCGGCAGCTTTCGCCGGCGTTCCCCCCCTTCACGCACACCCTTCTCCGGCGTTCCACCCTCCACGCACACCTCTCGCCGGCGTTCCCCTCCACGCACACCCTTCTCCGGCGTTCCACCCTTCGCCGGCGTCCCACACAACAAACCATCTTTATCCCCTCTCCTCTGTCTTCCTGCCCACAAATATCACCTTTTTCGTCGGCCAAGACTACAACACTCCCCCTTTCATCTTTTTCACACACACATCCATTGAAGTCTGTGCTTAAATCGAGAGAAATCCCGTACCCACCATTTGAACCCTAAACTTGAAACAAGTTGGTGAACATCAAAATAGGTCTAAAGAAGACACTCATTCAAATTGGGTTTGTGTTTGGGTTTGGTTTCATTTGATTTGATATTGAAGCAGGTGTGAAAATAAGGTTTTTACGATGGTGTTGAGGACGAAGAGGAGAGGAGGAAGTGCAGGTCTCGGTAGTGTTGAGGTGGGTTATACGGTGGAGGTGGGTGGAAAACGGCGTGGGGTAGCGATCTAAAATGCGGCGACGGAGTTCAGGGGAAGAGGATAGAAAACTGGTCGGAGCAAAGTGGCGGCCGACGAGTAACTGGTTCAGGGTTCACTGGGAGGGAGGGGGGGGCGATGGTTTTCCATTTAGAACCAAAAGAATCTTCACTTTAATTAAAATCATATAATATAATATTATTTTATTTTATATAAGTAATAAGTGAATTGTTGAACACCACTTGTACATAAGCTATAAAAGGTTGTACATTCACTTTATTTTTACAAAAACAAGCAAAATGACCAAATTGACCCTCAATTAATTGATTTTGTAGGTCAAAATGGTGTATTTAACCGGTTTTAAAAAGTCGAAGGACTTTTTTGTTCAAAAAAATTGTCCAGCGACTTAATCACTCAAAACATGAAAGAGGGTTGGGTTTTAATGAACTTTTCCCTTAACTTTATACTATATATATCATAAAAGTCTGTTAATCATTCTGACTATTTAATCATTTTACACCAAACCATTTAGCAACTACAAATACGGTAGTTACAACAAAATTATCCAATGATATATACTGTCCAAAGTAAGTACTACAACTTTAAGTCGAATATCTTATATATTAAATAATACACATTAAGAATTTTTATTTATTTAAGTATTCAATTTCATCACCAGTTACATGTTACAAAACTAGAAAAACCAACTTAGAACTCGGACTTGTTAAAACCGAAACTTTTCAAAAACACAAGCAATCTTTACACAACGGGTCAAGGTTCAGGTTATAACTGAGGTCGAAAACATGCCACCATTTTTGGTCTTAGACTCGGTTTAACCAATCCCCTAAAATGTGCCTCTTTTGTGCATCTCTATGTCACCTATAGGCACCAATTAAAATTTATATGCATGTAATGTATTTGTCTCTTTGTTTCCATCTTTGATTATTTAAAGTACTGAGCATCTACAACGGAGCTTTTCGAAAAGTTTTTTCTGGTGCACACGGGTTAGGTCGATCATTTACAATGTAAAAAATCTCAACCCAAAGCAAACCAACTCAAACAAAAATTACAACACAACTGAAACCAACCCAAGCCTAACAAAAAGTATCACTCATCTCAACCCAAACAAAACAAAAAGTGGAACTCAACCAAACCCAACCCAACCCAAACAAAAAACCCAACTCAACCCAACCCAGCCCAACCCAACCCAACCCAACCCAAACAAAAAGTACAACTCAACCTAACCCAACCCAAACAAAAAGTACAACCCAACCCAACCTTATGAAAAAGCTCTGGATGAAGAAAAAAACCCTTCCTTTGCTAGTACAGCTACAAGGGTGAAGGATTGTGAGAAAAGGAGAGTTAAGGTGAGAAACGTAACCAGGGGGTGAGAGAAGCTTAACAGGAGATATGCACCGTTGATCACCTTTAATCTCAAACCTACTAATGAATCACGCTTGAAAACGGGATCGATCTGGTGTATCTCATAATAATGTGCATCCAAAGGTGGTGATCCCTTTTTACGTTTTTCACCTTTTAACTCTCCTTTACACCGGAACCCAACCCTAGTTACAAGTTTCTTAAAAACTTCATTTTTGCTTGTTGGTCCTACTTTTTCTTTTTTGGATAAAATTATCTCCAACAAGTATGTTATATTTTCTCTCTCTTCTTCCAATTTACAGATTTCCATTCTCTCTCCTATTTTTATCCATTTTATAGAAGAGTTTAGCATAACTGTTGGAGTAAACTTTTTCCAAATCTCCAAAATTTCTAAGTGACATAACTAGCAACAAACCTTGGGTCATAAATAGATTTTTTTTTGGTACCCATGTGTATCCAAAACAGCTTACTCACACCAACTAGACCCCCCCAGGCGACCACAAATGGTCTAGATTGAAAGTGAACCTCCATGGCCACAAGGATCAAGACAGACCCGAATCTGAATTAGTTATCACCACGAGAATTAGTCATATTCTGAACTCGATCAGAAAGGCCGCTTTTAAGCACATTTCCACATATAATCTTCGCACATATTCTGCTCATCCACCGTGTTTTCAAGATCACGGATCCCAAGAATGATTGAATCATTTTTTTTACGAATATGATCCAGGATCGATTGCATTGTTTTTCGTACAGTTCGTTTTCTGGATCACGAATGAGGTCCAAAGATCAATAGATCAGAAGAACAGGTGGCCGAGCAGCATCTGATTGACAAACTTTTTCCACCTGGCAAAAGCTTTACGTTACTAAGAAAGTTATAAACATGCATGACTAAATGTCAAATTATAATCATAAATAAATAATTGCAAAAGTTCGAGATCAATGAACTCATTTGAGCAAAGGAACCTCCAAGAAACTAAAAATTCAATAACAATATTTGCTGATCACTATGCCATACTCCATAATTCATACATTCGCTGATCACTATTATGCCATAGAGTTGGGTTCCAGTGAGAAGGAGAGTTGTGGTGAGAAGCGTAAGAAAGGATCTCCACCCTTGGATGCACATTAGGATGAGATGCACCGAGATTAGGTGCACTGGATCAACTCCCTTCTAAGGCGCAATTCATGGATGGGTATGAGAATAAACGTGATCAAGGGGTCAGATCTCTTCTTACGCACGCTTCTCAGCTTAACTCTTCTTCACACACGATCCTATGCCCTATGCAATAATGGGCACCAAGGGGTTTATTTCAGGGTGTGTTTGATACGCGGGAATGGAGGGGACAGAACAAAAACTTGTTGTCCATGTTTGGCTCGATATTAGACTGGGAGAGGACGGGATTGGGTGGATGGAACAAAAATTAGAAAGATGGGACAATATTGGTAAATTACCAAACTACCCATGTCAAATCAAAACCCTAAAACCTTCCAGAATTCTTTCACCCATCCAGTCCAACGCATATCAGCAACACCCTCAATGGGGTTTACCCTTTGGATAATTGTTGGCCTAACTTCATTGGTTTTAAAGTTATGACATCACCGAAAAGGGCAAAAAAGGAAGGTGATGATTTCGGAATCTATGCCCAAGTAATGATGCAATGCAACGAACTTCTGGTTGAAAACTATTTCTGAAATCCCTAGGGACTTGATTCAGCCGTGGCCCGAGAATTTCGAATTGGCTTACCCCATGTAATGAAAGCTTATTATCTATATATGCTAAGCTGTATATGACAGAAAACCTTCTAAGCATAAGGACAAAAGTTAGGGTTTGAATTATCTCAAAGGGAAGTTAAAAATTTAAACATTTCCCTTTAAAAGCTTCATGGGCTTCTATAGCGAGAAAACTTAAAAGCTCATTGATCTAAACAAAGAACAATTTTTGGCATGAATTTTGACGAATTCCGTTAATTTTAAATGAGATATAACTATATTGAATACCAACTTCAGATGCAATTAATGAGATATAACCATATTGAATACCTACCTATTTCGCTGCTTTAAGTATAAAATCATACTTGCTCTTCCCAAACCGTTAGAAAATGTATTTTCCAGCAGCCACAACCATCTTCATCTGCAAAACAAAAACAAACAAATATTATAAGGGAACGTAGTTTTGAACAAAATGCTTATAATAGTTAATAACAACTTGCAATATATGATTCACACTAAAGTTCTTCGGTGGCTCTTCGAATCATGGTTCATTAATTATGATCAATGCTTTATGTTAGGGAACAATTGATATATTTCTTAAACCAGATATTCGTTAGACTAGATGGATGGTTGAGATTGGTTTGTAATTTGAGACGAAAGATCGTGTGAGAATAGAAGTTAAGGTGAGGAGCGCAAGAAGGGATTTGGACCCTTGATCACTTTTAATATCATCCCCACCCCATGAATTACGCTTCTCACGGGAATTGATCTGGTGCATCTCATCATTGTTGATCTTCAATTAGAATCGATCCAAGGGTGGAGATCCCTCCTTTACCCTTCTCACCATAACTTTCATTCTCACCAAAACCCAACCCTATACTTAACAAAAACTAAAAAAAATCTTCATTGAAGAAGCAAGTCCTTCCCAAGATTGGTTCCAGAAGCACACGAAGTAACTCTAAACCCTAAACCCTAAACCCTAAACAAATAACGGGTGGTTTAAACTTGCCAAACTACCTATTGCCATAAGAAAATTAAATCCCTCTTTTGTTTCTGAAAGGACGATCAAAAGCAGCCCTAATCTGAGCTAATCCAGCTTTGTTTACCATCTTTCCATATAGATAGAACAGAACAAGAACCTAAAAATTTTTGTGCTACATTGCTAAGGCATGTCCTTCCTTTGACCTCCATAATCGGTTTCATGTAACGCACATGAAAACCATAACCACAAGCCCGAGGTCTATACTAATATTTATCCACAAGGAAACAAATACGATAAATAACTTGGGTCCGATTCAAAGCATAAACCTACTACAGAATTGTTGGAGTCGCACATTGGCTAGACTTGGACCGTTTCTTCTGTATATATGTTGGTACCCTCCCCTTTCTCCTCAAGGAATCTTTTGGAGAGCGATACGGAGGTTCCACATATTCTCACATGGTATCAGAGCCAAATTCTACCATGCTAGGGACCTGACACTCTGGCTACCCACCCCCCTCCTTCCACTCCACATTATGGGATAACTTGTGACCATCTAGCCTCTGTTAGATGGGTCATGTTGGAGTGCCACATCGGCTGGAGTTGGACCATTTCTCCTATATATATATATATATAGATAGATAGATAGATCGAGAGAGTGAGAGAGAGAGAGAGAGAGAGAGGGAGGGAGAGGGAGGTTCAAATGAGAACTTTGTAAATTTAAAGGAACAAAGGAACATCTTGTGGACCACATATGATGTGGGCCCCATTGAATCAGATATGATTTTTTAATGTGTGGGACCCACATCATGTGGTCCACAAAGTGTTCTTTTGTTCCTTTAAAGAGGGGGTGTTCTTGTATGATCCCTTCCCTATATATATATATATATAAAAATATATATATACACACGTTAGAACCTTCCCTTTCTCCTCAAGGGCTCCTTTGGAGAGCGATATGGGGGTTCCAAACATTCTCATAAGAACGATCCAAGAATAAGCATGGTTGTGCTTTTGTGGTATTAGAAAAAAAACACTAGGATTTTTGTCCTACCAAAAATAATTGGAACGAAGATCAAGAAGATGGAACAAGATTGGTAAATTACTAAACTACCCATGTCAAATTAAAACCCTAAAACCTTGCAGAATTCCTTCACCCAACTACCTCACTCTCGCCCGTTCAGTTTGTATTCCGAACGCACCCTAATGATCTCAATGTGGAATCTCGTGCACTAATGAAGAACACGGATCACAGAAGCATAGAACTTATCAGTTCCATTATGCCTGCTCTTATGGTAAAACGGTAAAACTGCTTAAAGTTGAGATCTTTGTCAGTTTGCAACAATGGCACACTTGTCATAAAAGAGGACGCCATAGATCAATTCAGCATATAATTCCGTTGATAATCCTAAGATACGTCCAAATTAACATGTGAAACCGAGAGTATGCGCAAACTAGATACATAATTGCATCTCCACCACTGCACTCTTTGCTAACGTCTCATTCTAAGGCTTATAGGAACTATCTAGGTTCAGCACAAATATGAAGACCATATCAAAGTTCAAATGGCATAAGGTAGAGAGGTATACACTGCATATTATGAGTAGAAAATATATTTCCACATTAGAGAAAACCCGACACCCAGGGAGAAATGAAGCAGTACGGATGGAGAGAATGGAGATGAATAATAATAATAATCATATAGTAAAATAGGGTAAAAGAACAGTTCTATTAATATGCAAGAAAAAGTAAGTACATAACACACTAAACCTCAAAATCTACCCCAAAAAGTACAAATTAGCTTTCCAGAAAGAAGCGTAAACCTATAGGTCTGAGGGGCTGTTTGGTTGGTTTTCTATTAAGTCCTGTATGGATAAATTTGTCCGTGTGGAGTAATCTGTCTGCATGGATTGGGGAAGTTTTTGTTTGGGAGGGTTTTTTTCCGTAGATGGAAGGTGTTTTTTAATTGGCAAGAGGAGGGTCTGGAAAAAACTTGGCTTTCTGCATAAAGCTCCCCCTAGAAGCTTACTGAATAAGTCCCTTTCTATATCACTAAGACACTACCAAACAGTCATGTATAGCTGACCGAATAAGCTGTGAATCCCATTAAGCTCATTAAGCTTCTAACAAACAGGCCATGAGTTCTAAAATGAAGAAATACCTATTATCAACATTAATCTAAGTACATCGAGTAAATATGTATCTATAGCTCAATATATATTTATACATAATAAAGAACCAACTTTACCCACAAAACTGAGACAGAAAACTTGCCTATCATAAAGTACATACGAGAGCTCAGCCCCACGTCAAATGGCATGTCAAGCTTCCTTCGAGCTATCCAGACAATGCAAACTGAGCAACTTGTCTTGGATCAGATGGTAGCAAGAATGTCTGAATAAGCAGCAGAAAATCGCAGCAAAGCAAGATACGTGAGGAGACTGTACAACCGTTGTCTTAATAGCTGCAGACAGATCAATAGGAGATGTAAAACTCTTCATGAACGGTTGTAACTCTTCATATACTTCAGGCAGTCTTGCAAAAGCTCTCCATCTGAACTGATTAATAGTTACTCCACTACAAATAAGAGGCTTATTGGCATAGATCAGTTCTACTTCCGCAAACACCAAGAAGACCAACATTGGTAACTGAATTAAGTTCTCGTGTGACTTCAGATCACTTCCGACAATTGTGTTATGTTGACAACAATTGCCATTAAGCCATTGACCCTCCCGCTCATAAGTCACCTCAAGACCCTAGTGCTCTAAAAAGGGTACTAACAAAAGATAGATATATACTCAAGCTTTAGTAAATAGATGCCTACCAGACTATAAATCCCGTCTGACCAGCTTCATCAGTCATCCTAGATAACATCACATCTGTCAAAAACACCGAATTCTCCCCATATCTTTGAAAGAAGTATCTCATAGGAATAAAGAAAAGTGAATCCATCATTTAACTTAAAAGATACATCAATGATAATCTTTGAGAGCTCCAAATCATCCTCGTCCTCCTTGGGGCCCATGCATGCCAAATGGTTAATTCCATCTTCCCTCTAGACCAGTACCCTAAACAGCTTTGAGAAAAGGAAGATTGAATAGGGACACAATGCCCGTTATCTTTTGAGATTTAAAAAGGGTATATGAAATCCTAAGATCTGCAAGCTGCTATGGCCACTTTATATATATAATTGTGTATATATGTAAATATACACATGGAGACCTGTGTTTTTGGTAAAAAGACGTCCGGGTTATCAAAAACTAGACATCTAAATACTACCACCTATGATACCACAATCTCCAACTTATAATGAACCATTTCTTTCAGAGCCTGCAACTCTAAAAGCTTGATACTAAAACACATCCTGGTCTACATAACGATTTTGGGTCAATAGAATTCTCCAATTGGTTTTCAACCCTAAGTTCGATTTGATATGTGATAATGAAGGACAGTTCCTATTACTCCTCAGTTCGATTCCCATTGGGTGCAAAACCCTTGTTGCCATATCAACCTCCCACAGGGAGGGCTTTGTCGATTCTAGGGCTGTGTGGCGGGGGGGGGGGGGGGGGGGGGGGGTGGTGGCAGACCACATCGACTAGTGGCGACTTCAGTTGCGAATACCCCTTTCAAAAAAGCATCGCTGTTCCAGTAAGCTTTAAGAATATGATCATAATAAGTTAAAGCATATGCTGGTAAAAAAAATAAACAAGCAACAAAATGAAATATAACAAAGCCTCGAAAATCTAAGTCATGGTAATTTAACACTGGATTAATAATCATGACACACAAGAGGATCATTATCTCCATAAGTTGAGTAAAGCAACCCACTACTCCTAACGCACTTGGTTAAAAGTTAAAAACTTAAAATAGCCAATGAGTTCAAATAAAGGGATTACTTATTTGAAAGCAAACGTAGGAGAACCATACACTTCTACCCTCTCAACCATGGATTTCCAAGATAATTTAGAAGATACGCCTTTTTTCTGCAAGCTGAAACACAAGCCATCCACATTTCAACGACGAGCTATGCGAGATTTCTCAAGCCCAGCCCTGGTAGCAGAACTTGAACCATATGATGGACCCTTGTCAGCAGCACCCTGAGGAACAATGGAGACAACTTCAATCCAGCAATTGCAAATAAAAACCATGAGCATGATCAAATGGGGCTAAGTATATGTTTGAGCGATATATAGCAAGCAATACCAGGTGAACGCCATATCCATCGCCATAAGGAGAATAACGACCATCTGAATTGACAAATTTCGTCCCATATGACCCACCTTAATAACCAGGTATGAAAGATGTGTGAGAATATATATATATATATATATATAACATCAGCTTTAACTTTCTATGACGTGATAGCTGGTGATGTTAGACTCAAACAAGTGGAAACAAACGATGAGCTTGAAAAATTACGAGCAATCTCTAGGAGATGGAGTAAAAGATAACATATGTTGTTACGTTATACATTCGTTAGTAATTGTTTTTGTTCCAAATAGGAACATGGCCACAAACCCATAACAGCAAAAGGAAAAGCCTAATGAAAAATTGAAAATAGAAGTAAAAAAGGCTCTGGAAATATCAGAAGAATCATTTAGCTAGCACTGAGACGGATAACCATGATGGGCCAGCTATTCTAATGATCAGCTTTAGTTCACATTATTAGTTGATTACTGTGGTGACAAACCGATAAGAGATCGGTACTAAAAAAATGACACATTCTGCCCCCATAGCCATCAAATCCTTGTCTAAATCACAACACACTGACCTCCACCTTCAATCAAACACTCAAAATGTTCATATTAGGAAACAATTGAGATATTTATCGAAGATGATCAGGGTTCATTCATTATGATCAAGATATTTTTGGAAGATGATAGGGTTCATTCATCATGATCATTGCTTTAGATTAGGAAACAATTGAGATGTCTATCAAAACCAGATATTCATTAGGCTAAATGGACGGTTAAGATTGGCTTGTATAGTTTGTATGCTTTCCATGGTTTGTATTTGAAACACACACACTCTCTCTCTCTCTCTCTCTCTCTATATATATATATAGATATATATATGACCTAATTTTAAAATGTGAAATGTAGAACCAATCATATGGATTGATTTTGTTCCATCATTTCTAAAAATATAAGTAAAAAAACAAAGGGTTAAATGGGTATTGATTACGGTTTAACGTAGAATGCCAAAATATCAGCAAAAAAGCAAGTAGTTTTAGTAAATATAATCGTAACTAAGACGAATATAATGGTACATACCAGCACCCCATGGTCTGACATCAGTATTTGTAAGTTCAGCACGGAGCTTTTCGACTTCACGAGCCATAGAAACCAAATTCTTCTCCATTGCCTGTCTTTGTTCCATCAACTCTATACCTCCTTTCCTCTCATAATCAATAGCAGCTCTACAAGGTACGGCAAGGTTAGCTCAACAAATTTTATTAGTTAAGACTTTTAGGCATTTAGCATTAAGCTTCCAAGATAGATGAGGTACAAAAACCTAGCATGCATAAGCTCCTGGCGAAGTCCCTCATGCTCTGCTCTTAAAGCCGGAAGTTGCTTGTTATCAGCTTGCAGTTTTGCAAGGTCTTTCTTGAGAATCTGAACCTGCCCAGATAGATCGTGTCTTAAAGAATTAAGCCTCTCGACTTCACCATGGAGTTGTGCAGCCTCCTTTTTCAGAGGTTCAGTTGCACGAAGATCAGCTTCCAGTTTCAAACCATTTTCAATAAGCTGCCTTGAATGTATTTCATTTTCTGCTTGAATATCAGCAATTGCGATATTCATGCGCCTAAGTTCCTCTCTGGCAGAACCCAGCTCTTGCTGCAGAGCGATTCGATCATCAACTAATCTTCTATTTTCACCCAAAAGTCTGCGGATTTCATGATGTTGCATTTCAAGTTCTTCCTCCAACATAGCAGGATGGGGTGGCATGGGTCGAGGCAGAGGGCCCAGTGATGGGGCCCCACCTGGGTGATAGCCACGCCGGTTGTCATATGCCTCACGAGGATAACGGTTTCTCCCTGCCATTTATTATGACCCTAAAGGAAGGGGGGAAAACATATCATCAAGCAGAACCACGAGCATACAGAAAACACCATTCTATAAAACTATAAGTGTAAAAGATGATAATATAGTTGATGTCACTTAAATAGTAAGAGGCCGACACATCAATTTATTGTGAACTTGTAAATAATGTCAATGACATGACTGCTTCAAGATGCTCCATTTGCTAAAATACTTGTACGGAGTCTATATCATTCAGAATTTCTACTGATATGATGATATCCATTTGTCAGAAGAGTAGCAAGTGAGAAAGGAAGGAATGTCTTTATAGAAAAGAGAGAAAGGAAAGAAATATCGAATCACTAATGAAAAGGGATAAATAAAAAGGACACAATAGTTAATTATAGAGTCAAATGGTCTTTTGCAAGATAGAGTGAGTGAGTGACTTAAAATAAACCGACAGAATTTCCTCTTGCTATAAAGTTTATTAGGGTTGATGTTGACATGTAGAACAACCAGACCGTATATAAGATGACAAGAGAACCAGAGTAAAGTAGTCAATCAAATGGAACCATTGTGTACTTATTGCAACCATATCATATGTCCTCATTTCTAATCCTAAGTCTCATTTTGTGGCCATAGATTCAGCTCAACATCAGCATTTCTCCTAGGCTCATCTTGTCTGCATGTTGTCTTCTGATGGCCTAACATTCTGTGCATAAACTACAGCAGCTTTTATTGTTGTCAATTTGTCATACAGAACTTACCATTCGATTACAATAGACCTTTCAGAATTGGACGTGAGAGAACCACCATTGCTAAAAGTCCGAAAATATCAAGGAGGTTAATGCAAGGTTGAACAAGGCAATAGATGAGATTCAAGAAAGAATCGATGGAATTGGAGAGGGGATGGGTCTACAACTTGAGAATTTTGATAACAGATTACAACAATCGACTAGAGTCACTTTTAACATTTTAAAGAGTGAACTGATGGAGATAATAACAGTATCCACACAGTTGGAGGGGAGTGCTAAACCCACAAATTTAGGGATAGAGGAAAAGGTTAGGAGGAATAAGGAGGGGTACACAAGCAACAAAAATCCAAAGACATGGAGTGACTGTTTAGCTCTTCAAGAACATTGGTATAATAATACCAATTATCATTCCGCCATCTAGATTACCCCTTTCTAGGCCCCCTTCGTGTATCTACCCCCACTTCAGTACTGTCATCAATTTAACAAGACTAAGGATGTCGATTCGGCTTCCAATTTCCAACAACTTTGTAAAGAAGCAAGTACCATTGATAAACCTGCTTTTTGTCATATTAATTAGGGGTGGACTAAATACACCCTTATATACGCTAGATGCACCCCTATCTGCTAATTCCTTCCCCATACACATCAACGCAAACACTTACTTTTTACTTTTCCAATGCATGATTTGACCTAATTCTAACATAAAAGGGGTGCATATAGCTAACCCACAATATTCACTTCAACTGAAAACTAAAACTCATGAATCTTTCAATTTCCTTTCCAACTAATGTAAAAGAAACAGAAGTCATCCAATCCACCTATAACTAAAATCCACCTCTGTTAACTCCTCCAATAGTAAAACAATCGGATCATTCATTTAACAATAACCAAAACAAAACGAAAAAACAATCCATTCATCTCCAGGCAAGTTCCATAAATTACATACCACTATAACTTTCCTCAAACTTATGAGCAACAAAACATTCAAAAAAATGGAAATTTTGCAAGAACAAATCGAATCCAAAACCCTAGTATCAACAAAAACAGCACATAATTGCATAATAACAACTATTTTTCTCATTATAAACAATACATGCGAATGAAACCGAAAGAATTATCCGATTCAAACCTTGATGCTATGAAGGAAATCGATTAAACTCAGCGATATTGATTATGTTGTTCGTCTGTTCAGAAGAAACCTCGAACACCTGAGAGTAGCATAGGGTAAAAAGGAAATGTTAGTTAAGGGATTTTTTTTGCTGTTTCATACGGTGTCGTTTTGCTGGTCATTGAGCAGTAGATGGAATAAGCCCATATTAATCTTAGAAATGTTAGGCAAACTGATAAACTAACTGAAGACTTATAAGATAGTTGATGACTTATAAGATAGCTGATGAATAAATTATGTTTGGCAAAAACTAGCTTATGAGCATGTGAAATGACCAAAAAGGACATGCTGAAAATAAATAAATAATATTAGTTAGGTGTCTAATTGAAAAAAGTGTCAAAAAGCTCCTCATAAACTACTCCAAGTAGCTTATCGATAAGCTAGTTTAAAAGCTGACTTATAAGCTAGCTTATGTGCATCCAAACGATTAATCAAAAAATAAGTCAGCTTATAAGTCAGCTTATTTTTGCCAAACAATACCTAAGCTTGTTCTCGTATTGAGCTTAGCCCAGTCAATTAACCTTCAAATTAGATTGAACCATATGTAAATAGTATATAACTTTCTAATTTTAATTAATTAAGTTTATAAACCATTTTTTAATGAATAGATCATTAAAAAAATTATTTTAAATAAATAATCAACCTTTTATAAGTTGTTTACATACAATTTTTTAAGCGGAATAAAATCTACCAGTAATCTATTAGAAAGTTTTAAAGTATATAAAAACTTAAATCAATTTTATCGTTTTCAAATCTTATGTCATAAGTACCTATTATGTCCAACGTCATTGCTCCCTCTTGTTGTCCCATCACCATCCACTTTCTATCGTCGTTGTTGGGCCATCTGTCATCGATCTCCTTTTCTATCAGTGTTTTTTCGATTTCTCTTCTTTTTTAGTATGTCTATACGTACTCTATTAAAATATCGTAAAGAGGAAAATCGAAAGAGTAAAAACAGATAAAAATAAAAAGATCGATTATAGAGGCCAATAATGATAATAGTTGTCATAGAGAATGGATGGTGATAGAGTGACAAAAGGAGTGATTTTATTGGATGAGAGGGGATTAAATGATATAAGGTTTGAGAACAGTAAAGTAGTCAAAAATAAATATATAATACCGTTATATTGATGAGAGGGGATATGTTGGTTTATGACACATAACCCCCATCAATCCATATCAAAGTCTTGATCAAGCATTAATCCTAATAGTGATTTTACCTTTAAATGGGCCAATTAGTGTCTCAAAAACATAATCATTTCAGCTTACATTAAAAACATAAAATAAATTAAAAAAACCACACTTTATTTGCCATCATTGATTATCTTTTATTTCAAAATAGTTGTTTTTTTAATAAATACAATAATATTTACGGTTGTCAGATATGGTAAACACTATCAAATGTTTGTGGTTGTAACCGACAACCCTCTCAGTAGGGCCATAGTATCACATCCTAGAAATCATATGAAATAGAAATCACGTATTGAGTGGTTGGCCTAAATGCCCAATACCTGTAAAGAGCTCAATCGTCAGAGGAATTGTACATCCCACACTACAACATTCAGACTCAAATCCTCACATGTTTGAAGCCTTCTTCAATTATTTAAATATATATTGTATATATAAATATCGAGAGCAAAAATATGGAGTTGTCTAGAAGATCTTAATTCCACGACAAGCTAGCCCATATGATTCATGGTGATACATTTGAACCAACAAACAAGTGTTTTGAGTACCTGATTTGTCAGTCATGTATACTAATTTAGGGGTGCTTGCGACCTGTTTTGGGTGGTTTAAGCTCCAAACCACAAACTAAACCGCAATGGATGTTTAAGAATTTTTTCAAATCGAGCAATTTGGTAGTAAGTGACCAAACTAGACTACAAAAGGTGATCTGGTCTGACCGATGTAGGTTGTTTGAGCCTGTTATAGGCTTTAAACTAAAACAACATAACATTTATCTCCAATATGAAATAACAATTGATGTCTTAAACGATTTTTTTTAATTGGGTCGTAAAAGTTGAACTTACAACATGAAAAAATAAATTATTAATACATTATTGTGGTCAATTCGGTTAAAACCACTAAGAACGTTCAAATCACAGACCAAACTGGACCACCAAACCACTCAACCCATCAAAAAAGGTCTGACTAGTCGAACAATTTTTCTGAACACCACTAGATGGTACACCAGCTCGAGGGTTCCCGGTTACATACCCTTTTCAACAAACTTGGCATATTAACAAAAAAAAGTTTCTTTAAATACTAAATCCTTCCAAAAAAATAAATCATCTACATTCTTTATACATGTAAAGTATGATGATTAACCAAAAACATACTAGCTAGCTAGCTCTGATTCTAGCTAATTAACATTCAAAACCCCTAATTACTATGAAACATTAATTAACCCTAATTAATTAACTTTACGTAATTAATTTAAAGGGTTTATACTACTAGATCCTCTCCATACATACATGCATGCATGTCTCCTATTTATTATTTAACATGCATGCATGAATGTGTAGTGTGTAATTAATGAAGTTGGAAGATGGGACATATATTTCAGCATCATATGATCATGTGATGATGATGATGATGGCCATGCATGCATGCACCCATGCACATGCGTACGTGTGGTTCTTCATCCGACTTTTATCTTTAATCAGACAAAGGGCCCATGAAATGAAATGAAAATTCTATCTTCCGGCATCTATATATATATATATATATTTATATATATAGAGATGCATGTGGGTCGATGGATATGATCTTAGTCGTCAATCATAACATCATTGATGTAGCTCTCTTTTCACCCAAATTGGCATCTTCTTCTTCATTCTTACTGTTGGGAAGTTGATTATGGTGTCCTCCTCAGCTACCCACCTGCACCATACATGCATTTACATCCCCACATCAATTCAATGCTACAGACACAAATTTATATATATATATATATATACACACACACTATATATATATATATAGAGAGAGAGAGAGGTGGTTTATTATACAAACCATATGCATTTACAATTTTACATCCCGACATCATGCATCTCATTCATACAATTCATGGAACTCAATCAATTGAAATAATAAAATAATAAAGGTTTATTTATTATGATTTAAATATTTATGATAAATAATTATATTTCATTAATTATGTCAACGCTTTATATCTGAAAAGAATCAAAATATTTATTAGAATAGATAGACAATTTAGATTGGGTTGCATAGGTTGTCGAATAACATATGGGTTCTATTTGAAACACCCTATATATATAATATGATACATGATATAAATGTTTTGCCGTCATAAACATCTCAGGCTACTCAAAACCTTGACCAAGAGTCCAAGACTATACATACATTCTTCCCTCATCCTGTGGAGAATCGGTTTTCACTTTTATCTATATTTTTATTTTTTTTGAACGGCAAATTTTAAAAAAAATAACACAACAACTGCTAGCGAGAAGTTAAGGGATACAAGCTCGGGGCCAAGGCACCGCTTGGATTACAACTTTTATCTATATTACTATATAGGTAGTGAACTTACAGTTAAGCCCTTGGTATGTGTATATATGTATATATATATATATGTGTGTTTTAATTATTAATTACCTGAACTTGGTAACAAAGTGGTGGAGGAATATGGAAGCTTCAAGTCTGGCCAAATCAAGCCCAGGACATAGTCTTAGTCCTCCACCAAAAGGAGTAAAGCAACTACTGCTACCACTGCTCATGTCCCTATCCTATTTACCACAAAACATCCACCATTAATTAATGTTTTATAAAAGTTAATTTGATGATACATACATATATATACACACACTAAACCAACTACTGTGTATAATATATATATATATATATACTTACTTGCCACCTCCAAGGGTTGAACTGGTGAGGAGAGTGATGGTGATTTTCATCAAGATGAACTGATCTGAAATGAGTCAACACACACCATCCTTTTGGTATAAGATACCCTTTGATCTCCACATCTTTCATGGCCTTTCTAATCACCCCCATTATTATATTCCCCATTCTTAGGGTTTCTGTAATCACCTGTACGTACATTAATTTTATTTTTAATTAACTAACAAATTAAACCACTTATATATATACACACATATATATATATAGAGAGTAAAGACACCCCGGTCAGCATTGGTGATTGTTATAATACGTGTGGTGGTTTGGGATTCAAGTGAAAGCAAAGATTAATCGGTGATTTGTAATTAGTTTTAACTTACGCTTTGTGTAAATGGCATCGATAGGTAATCATCCCAACACAATGGCTCTCCGAGGTCATCTTTACGCGTCTTCAACTCCAAATTTTCCTCCTAATAATCATGATCATTAATTAAGGGGGTGAAGTGGGTAAGCAAATGATTATGAAAGGAAAATTATGGCTATAGATAATCATCACAACTCCTAAAAGTGAATAAAATAGCAAACGCACCTATTAATTAATCACCCATGTCCTCTTAATTATAAGGTTATGCAACAAGCTATATTTAATGAATTCAATTAGTTTGTAATGTTATCATATCAAGTAAATATAAAATTACATTATGCCACTGTACATATATAAAGAAGAAATGGGTCAAGTCTATAGTCGATGTAAGACTCTAACGTGGCCCGTCATACATAGTCTAGAGGGGTACAGATGCCCCAGAGTGTTTAGAGGGGGCGAGAGGGCTAGATCGGTATAAATTGCCTCATAGTGTCGTGTTCCTGGAGCAATAGACATTGGCTATGATGTCATATATATAAACTCAAATTAATCTCCAAAAGAGCCTTTGAGAGTAGAGAAAGAATATTCCAACATATATAGTGGAAAAGTGGTTCAAGTCAAGCCAATATGAGACTCTAACAACCACATTTGTAATTATAACTTCAAAGATGCAATTAATGTATTACCTTAAGTTGATGGAGAGCTTTGGGACAATCCGATAAGTACTTGATAGCCAAAGTTATAAGTAATGGCACTGAATCCTCGCCAGGAATCATCAAATCAATCATATTATCAGATATTAATTCATCTGTTAGCTTTTCGCTCTTATCATTGAGCAACACGTCAGCCACATCCTTAGAATCTGGTGAAATATTCATCCTTTTATCCCGAATAATCTTATAGACCAATTTCACCATTTTCTTTTTGGCTTGCAACGATCGATGAAGTTGAGTTCCAGGTAACTTAAAAGGTAATGACATGAGACCCGCAATGAATTTCTGAAATTGGATCCTCAAATTCTCCATTTCTTCACCTGGATCCAACCCGATTAGGGTTTTGGCCAGTACTTGAAATGCAATCTGAAAATAATAATCAACAAAATGGTAGTAACAATTAATCACTCAATTTTTTAAAATAATTCGAGTTTAAATTCATGAATTAATTAATTTTATAAGAAATTAACAGTGGTACAGAAAATGGAAAATTGTAATAGCGACGTGTAAAAGAGAAGGAACATATGATTAATAACATGGACCATATGGTGGTGATATTTGTAGACAAAATAATTAATTTATAATGATTATGTAACCAATAATAAGAGTTCTAATTGCTTTATACCATAAAAGTGTTGAGAAAAATCAAAAGTTACATTTACTTTTTGTAACTTGTTCTTTGCTTAAATCGCTTTTTCCCACCCAAACAAACTACTTTTGTTTTTTGTTCGCACAAATCGTCAAAATACTTAACAACCCATACCTTTTAGTCATTTTAAAATGTCGTGTCATCTATACAATTTTATTTAAATCATAAAAAAAAATTAACTGGGTTAAAAAGTAACAAATTATCAATTGATATAATGGGTTCATTTTTTAAAATAAATTTTCTTAATAAAAAATAATTTAAAAAATCATTACTATAAGAAAGAAAAATGAAAGTACAATTATGTGTTAAGAGAATTTATGAAACTGTTGCTATTTTTTTCGTTTAACCCTTCATAATAAACATCAATTTACAGACAAAACCTAAAATTAAACTTTACAACTAGTTTTTTTTAAAATATCATTTATATAGTTTTAGTTTGTATCTAATATATAATCTTTTTTAAATGTAGAAATGAAAATAATTTAAATATGGTCAAATGAGCGATCATAAAGAAAATATGGACAGAAGTTTGGCAAAACTTTACATTATATAATAAATAATAAATAAAGAAAGAATTAAATGGTGGGTGAATAGTTGAGTCAAACAATCAAATAAATATACATGTGCATAAAATAATGCATGTAAAGACAAATTTGTATATATAGCAAATTTAATAAAACAAGACCCGATTTTAATCGTTACGTCAACTTTTCAGTGCCATACATTTCTTTTGGCCATAAGCCAAACCAAACGAACTTATGTGAATTGGGTCTTAGGATCCATTTATCAAACAATTACAACCTCTACCAAGTGTCACTTATCTTTCGGGTAAATATTAGAAAAACCTACATTTTATATCAGATAGAGGTATGATAATAACTGAAAATCTTACTTTATAACTGATGGAGAAAACTTTTATACTTGATAAACACTTACCTGATAAATATACTTACTAAAAATCTATTTTGATGGTTGGGAATGTAAGATCATATCGTCACCAATTAATGCGATAACTGAAGGTGGTATGCCATTGTCGGTAAGAGACTTATTGCTTGCTTACCGGATAAACATTTGATCCATTCGTGAAACCTAAATTATTAGCCGTTGGTGCATGATCAAATTTCAGTATTCTTCGTTCAAATCTAGTTTAGTAAATAAATCGAATACCATTTGAAGGAGGGAAAATAGGAATCTTGAACCACATGGAAAAAGAGGTTTTGTAATATATGCACACTTTAATGGCTGAAAACCTAGCTTTCTTTTCCTGAATTGAAAAAAAAGCAATCATATATATCACAATATATATACACAAAAGGTATTCAAACGAAAAAGGTAACTAAATATATATTTTAACACGGTTAAATTATGTACAAAATCGTATGTAATTTTACATCAATGGTGAGTTGATTATATGTAATTTTACGTGTGATTTTAGTATAAATTCACATATGATTCGACCGTTTTTCTATTCTCGTAATTGGATATTCTTTCCGTATGAACTTGACTATAATATTATATATATATATATAGAGAGAGAGAGAGAGATTCGAGTTCAATCAAGAACCTATTTAAGAGGATAAGAAAACGGTTAAATCACATGTGATTTTACACTAACATTACGTACAAAATCATATATAATTCACACGACTTTGTCCGCGACGTGAGCATGTGACCAAAGTCGTGAGCACACCTTTTTTTATAGTTAATATAAAATCACATGTGATTTTATGCTTGAATTTGACAATCTCGTTTGATCCTCCCTCTATGTATATTTATTTGGTAGGGACTAGGGAGATAGAAAGAGCGTACATGTTTGGATTCATCTTGAATGTAAATAGGACGATCTTCTTTCCAAGTATCCATTGACTGAAGAAGCAGTTTTCTCATATCAGAAGTCACTCGAGCTTTCAGATATGGAGATTTGAAGAAAGCACCAATAAGTCCATGGATTCTCCGGTGTAAGTTTCCATTAATTCTCAAAATCGACGATTCTCCCATCAATTCCGTTAACGACTTTGGATACGATGGCACAAAACTGTTTGCATCGCTTTGTAACACAAATCTACTCACTTCTGCATCAGTCGACACTATCGTTGGACTACCAAATAAATGCGATTTGAACACCTTTCCATACCTAATCGAACAACAATTCAACACACAGAAATTGAAACTTTTTTTAATTTCAATTTTGCGAGCCAAAGCTCAGATTTCAGGTTTTCAGGATTCAAATTTGAATTTCGTTTTGATTCAGATTTCAGGATTCAAATTTGAAATTTCGCGAGCGAAAGCTCAGATTTCAGGATTCAAACGAACTCATCGATCGATGAACAGAAAAATTCAATAAACAAATCGGAGAAAAAAGTTAAAAAAATGAAATCAAATCACATTCATCGGAAACTTACAGAAGTCGACGTTTATCCATGAACGATTGAGGATGATCGGTGTAACCGCATGAGATGAAATCTAAAGTTTCACCGATGAATGGCCATCCCATGGTTCCTGAGAGCATATTCCTTACCGGAGACGATGACGTTACCGGCGGCCGGCGGCGGTTGTTGATGAAGATGAAGATGAAGAAGAAGGTGAAGAAAACGAGTACCACGGCGGAGAGAATGAAGTCCATGGAGGCGGAGACGGTGGTTTTTGGTGTTTTCCGGTGAGTTTGTGGGGGTTTATATATATAATTGGTTAAATGACAAATATAGTTGCAATGAGGGAAATGATAACGTACGTGCGGGTGCACGCGTGCACCTTAATTGATGACTCATCACATATTACCTTGATTTAAAGGGTTGTTAAGGAAAAGCAAACATTTGGATTTACTTTTTTCTAAGTCAATTTTTTTTATTTTTTTAATAAAATTCTTTAAATATTTGAAAATATATATATATAATTCAAATTTATTGGTTTTAGTTTTTATTAAATAATAACCAATATAAACTCTTTTTTTTTTCAATCGATCAAATTTTATGTATAATGGGTTGATTCAAATAATAAAATTAAATATCATGAAAAAATAAAGAAAATAAGATTAACGAAAAATTTATATATAAATTATTGAAAAAATATATTAAAAAATGAGCTGTGAATCATCGTTACAAGTTATTCATAAAGATTTTGGTGCGGTTTATTGGTATTCCACCTTGTTTTACGTTTGTTTGTTTAGTTTTTGGGTGCTCGATTGTTGTTTTCAGTATTTTCTTTGACACTTTTCTTAACTGTATCTCGCAATTGTTTTGTTGAGGGTTTTTATATACGTTATGTATTTTCTTTATTTTTAATAATATATTAATATGTTACTATTAAAACAATCAATGATTCAAACTTTTTTAACATATTTTTTACATGATATTTAACGTTTTTATTTAATAATCCAACCATCGACATACTTTTTAACCATTTATGTGAAAAATGACAAAAAAGTGTTTCAAAATTCAAAATTTATTTATTTTTTAATCTTAAATTGTTTAAATGATTAATTTGATATCCAAAACAATTAATAAAGTAAATTCATAAAATTGAGTTCATGGAAGAATCTCTTTATACCGATTCAATGTTTTCTATATAATAAACGAATAAATAAACTTTTTGGTTGTATCTTAATGATGTTTATTTCAATTATTTAATTTGCTTAACTTTATATTAAAATAAAAATGTTTTTTTACAAAAAAAACGAAAATTATTTTTAGATTTAATTACTTGAAGAACCCCACAACGCCATGATTATGAATTTGATTTATTTAAGTATACGTTATTATTATTAAAAAAAACTATAATCCACATCGTTTTAATATATTATCCCCAAAAATTAAATGGTTTTGATTTACCTTTTTTTGATACTTTGACAAATATGTTATGATTATTTAAAACTATATTAGTTACATTTTATTAGTTTATACTTATTTTTGTTTCGAATTTAGGGGTTGTTTAGTTTAACTATGATAGGGAACAAAAATAAAAATAATTTCATTCCCTCAATTTAATCTAAAATAGATTTCGGGTTTGGTTCATTATATTATATACGTTTGTAAAGCAATTACATATGGTTTACATAAATCAAACAGATACGAGATGATCTCAATATATTTCATCCAAAAATAAAATATACATACACTTGATCTTTATCTCAAAGAATAGTTACATATAATTTATATCCATTGGAAATTAATAAATTACATGGTCTCCTAATTATTGTATATAGGGGTACACCCTTTAGTTCTTTTTGCGAACATGGGTTGATCTCGATATATATGGGTCGTTATAGATCGCTATAGTGACACTCTAAATTATGAAAATCCAACAAGTGTACTAATTGTGATTGTTAGATAAAATTAGCCTCTAATTTTATGAATGTTTATAAAGAATTGTATTTTGTGCTTTTAGAAATTTATGGACTTGGACTTTCATCCTCTGATGGGCACCTATGTATATGGTGGCTTGGCTCCTTTTGTCATTTGTGGTTCTAGAGATTACATACACATACTAGGTGAGCATATAAGAGTCGATTAATTCATTATGTGGTGTTTTCTCTATTTTTCCCTCCATCAAATTAAAGCATATGATATGAGTTTTTCGATATAAATATTCTTCATGCTATCTCTTCTTTAATTTTATATAGAGTTTATTCAATTGTTACTAGTTTTGGGATCAAACTGTGATGACAAGTTATATGAAATATTTTTGGTGGCAATTAACGCACAAAACATTTCAAATACTATTTGAAACAACAAATTGTTGTAGTAGGTCATAATCTAAATGGTGGGAAATTATTTGTGGGGTAGGTTTTTAAGTAACATATAGTGATAACTTTAATAGAGCTATGCTATAAAGTTGGTTTTTTCAGAAGAAAAAGAACTGATACCCTATAACGACGAGTTGCAATCAGATTTTTACCTTATAATATAAATTATATAAATCAAATAGCAGGGACAACTTGTCGCAATTAGTTAGAAGTATGTGAGAACCACTATGTCATTTAAATGGCTACCTATAGATATCATATAGTTGTGATGCACCTTATTGTGTCCGAACATCGTCACTGTAGGTCTATTGCCTCAATATTAAAATTTGTAGTAATATTTTTTGTCGTTAAAATAAGGTTCTTATGTTATAACACGTTCTTATATACTTTTATTTAGTTTTCCATGTTAAAACTTCAAATTAATCATTTAAGGAGATAAATAAACATGCTTAGAAAGGTTTTTATTCCGATAACTAAGTCGTCTGTTAAGGTTTTCGACTTTTGGTTATGGTGGTCCATTCACAAATGAATACAAGGTTGCTTCAAGGTTGAGAATATGTGAGTGTTTTTTCTATTTTAAAGTGTTAAACTTTTAAAAGAGAACGTATCCATGAGCCTAGTCTAGTGACACCCAACTTATTAAAACCTACCCTAGAAATCATCCCAAATCAAGCAAAAAGAGGGAGATAAATGGGCAGTTGTACAATTATATGTGGTTCTTTGTTAAGTAAAATACTAATTGGCATAAAATCGCATGCTTTTTTCCACTGTCTTATTTGAACAAGGTCATGAATGAAAGATGACACGTGTCTTTTAATGGTGGATCCAATGATTCTACCTTAGGAGGGACATTTTTAGGAATTCAACTTGCCATAAAAAAAGGTACTAGAGAGTAGAGACGAAAGGCTCATAAAGAAATCATATAAATCAAAGTATTGTTTTGTAGTATTTTTAGTATGCACAATTTCTATGTTATGTATGAGGTTTTTGGCAGCAGTATTTATTTAAATACCTCTTTAATCAGAGTAAACTTAATTTAAGAACAATTGTAGAAATAACAAAAAAATAAAACAAAACTAGTTTAAGGAAAAATAAACACAATATAAATAGTATGCACAATGGCTCTTATTAACATTTCGACAAATTTGTGCATGACACATGGTATCTACAAAACACGATCTTGTTGAAGATAGTATTATGTTAACAGAGTTAAAACGGTATCGACATGGATGAAACCAGTTCAAACACAATATTTTAGTTTTTATGTACATCTAAAAAGTTTATAGTTTTATATTTACATGTTTACAAAATTATATTTAAAAGGACCATTTTGAATATAAATTATCGGTATATCGCGGTTGTCAATACAAATTTTTGATTGAAAGTAGTAAAGATATAAAGTGATAAAGTGAAAGGACGAAAAGTGTAAGTTTTGGAATAGTTAAGGGGCCATTTTGTATAATAATTGCAAGAAAAAAGATAATTCATATTTCATAGGAAGAAAGAAGTCCCCGTGTAGGTATGATGGGTTGGTGGGGCTTGAGAATGTGCTTTCATGTGACCATCTCATTGTAAATTTTCATAAATTTAAAAAAATAAAAATAGTTAAAAATAATTAAAATATTTAAAAAATAATTAAAATATTTAAAAAATAAATGGCAACACATTCTACTCATCATCACCCACGAAATTAATCATTCATCATCCAACACATATTTAATCGATTCGGCGGACCTTTTCATGTTTCTCTAATTTATGGCAATATTTTGATGAATTTTAGTTATATATACAAGTTTTTATTCTTGTTTTTTTTAAATGTATTTTAGATTTTTTATTATTTTATCTGTTCCAAATTAAGTGTCCATATTTTTAGTATAGTTTATATCAAAATAGAGTTTTACATTTCAAAAGTAAGTTTATACTTTTTCATTCTACCCTTAATTATGAGGCGCACAACATTTCTTTTGCTCCCTCTATCTATTATCAGGTTATAACTATCATTTAGTTATTTAAAAATGTAATGATTACATATTTTTAAAGTTGTGTCATTTTCATTTTGAACATTTATTTTGGGACGGATGTAGTATTAATAAAAAGAACTTCATTAAAATACAACTTAACTTGATAATTTTCGAGGTAGAGATGCACATAAGTCGTAAGTTTGAAGACTGTTCTAAGTAGGCATGGGAATTGTCCCCGACCCGTCGAGGAACCCGGTCCACCCGCCCCGGTCGGGGACGGGGACGGGGATCCCCGTTTTTCTCAAACCGGGGATGGGGACGGGGAAGGGGAGTGCTCCCCGCCCCGCCCCGTACCCGTTATATATTAATTAATAAATTATATATATTATTTATTTTAACTAAATTGGTAATTCATTTCATATTTCCTAACTAGGTTTAGAATCTAAATTTTTTATTTGTTTTTTATGTTAGTGTGTATTATTTTCGATGTCAAGTCAAAACATAAATACGCTTATGTTTTGTATATATTACTGCATATGGTTTTATATTACTCGTTATATGTTTTAGTATGTATGACGTCAAGTTTTTTTGGATTAAATTGAATTTATTTTAGTTTTAGGCTATTAATTATTATATGATATTGTGATTTTTTTTGTATTAAATTAAAAATTCATTTGATTTTATGTTTATTGAAAATGTGATAAATTTAACGTGCGTGGTCTATCGCGTATTTGATTTAAAATAACTTATATAAATGGGGAAAAAAATCCCCGTTTCCCCGTTGGGGATCCCCGTTCCCCGTTGGGGATGGGGATAGGGATGTGATTTTGATCCCCGGTGGGGATGGGGAAGGGTACGGGGATGAAGTTGAGGAATCGGGGATGGGGATGGGGATCGAGGTCCCCGCCCCATACCCGCCCCATTACCATCCCTAGTTCTAAGCTTGACATGAGCCTGACCCGAAAAATCCTAAACCTAGTAAGTTGAATTCTAAAGCTCGGTCAACCAAATATTCTAGGGAAAGGTCTGCCCCAGTCCTGACTCGAAAAAACCCAAACTGCAAAAATATGATTAAGCCAGAAAAAAAAAACTAGCACAAAATTTTTTGATCAGACCATTTTCTTTCAACCCCAAAGCCAAACAGGGGCTTAAGAAAGCTTGAACTTTTATGTTCTAGAGAAAACGGGTTTTGAAGTTCTTCGAACCTTGTGGATCTCTACTACGAGGCTTGTCTTAAAATTAAGACTGAAAAAATAACCAAACTACTAATTGGGTTATAACTTGTTTTAAAATTATGTGATGCATTATTCATTCATTCATGCTTGTTATGTAAGTTGACTACTTTGAGGGCTATCTTAAATTAAGACAAAGATTGTAACTTAAGTATTAAATAATTAATTTCTTCATAAAAATATAATTCATGTCAAATAATCAGAAAATTGTATTCAAGTCACCAAAGTTTTTGCCATTTGGGTGATTGAAGGATTTTTAGCATTCTATGGAATATATGAACTTTGGAAGTTAGATTCATGATTATTTTTTCAAATTAATATTTTTATTTTTTTTCAGGGATTATATTTATATATTTCATTTGATAAACTCCAAAAGAGAAAAGCATGAAGCATCAAAACAGATAACCGTCTAAATTATACGTTTTAAATATTTTAAAAAATTATATAAATAAAAGGCAATATATATTCATTACAAAATAATAAGATTTTATAAAACTAAAATGTTTTTTGTTTTGTTTTTTAAAAATATTTTGTCATTGAAAAACGTTTATTTTTTAAATTAAAATAATCTTATTTTTTGGTATTTATAAAATTGATTACCGATTAAAATATAATAATTTTCTGCTATTTACGTTTAATGTAGGGAAAAGTCTAAAAAAACTTAACGAACATGATTTTGAATGATTAAGTCATTAAATTATTTTTTTAAATGAAAAAACCCTTAAACTTTCTGAAACCGGTTAAATACATCCTTATAACCTATAAAAACAGGTTAATGTTATAAAAATTTGGAAAAAGTCTAGAAAAACCCAACAAACTATCTTTTTTTAAATGATTAAGTCATTGGATTTCTTTCAACGAATAAATCTCGATTTTCTTCCTAAATATTTTTACCAATTTAATTTTTAACTTTATTTGAACAAACAAATCTCAAACTTTTTTTGAAAAAATAAAATCATGAACTTGAGAGAAATTATATATTTTTTTTGAAAAAATAAACCGTACTTTGTTGTCGGTAAGATAAATTATATATTTTTTTGTTTATGATTTTGTTAAAAAAAATTCAACATTTATTTGTTCAAAATTAAATTCATAATTTTATTTCTTCAAAAAAAGTGAGATTTATTTGTTCAAAAAAAGTTCAAAAATTAATTTGGTAAAAAGATCGAGAAAAAAAAAATTCGTGATTTATTCGCTAAAAAAAATCAAGGAGTTAATCATTCAAAATCAGATAGTTTGTTGGGTTTTTCTAGATTTTTTCCAAAATTTTATAACATTAACCTGTTTTTACAGGTTACAAGGATGTATTTAACCGGTTTCAGAAAGTTTAAGAGTTTTCTAATTCAAAAAAATAGTTTAAGGATTTAATCATTCAAAACCAGATAGTTCGTTGGGTTTTTTTAGACTTTTCCCTTTAATGTAATTGATATTTTAAACGCAATAAAGCATAGTTCCTTTTTTTTCTTTTTCCTTTTCAAAAAAAAAGTTAGTAAACTACAAATGCTTTGTCGAAAATAACAATTTTCGTTTTTTTTTCTTTTTTGAAATTATAAAATAATTATCGTGATTTACGAAAACGTCCTGACTTGGTCTTTTTTTTTAACAATCATTAAATTTTTATGTTAAATGATAAATTTTCATTTATTTATTTATTTTTTTGTCTTCCACACAAACAAAATCAATTGATTTTATGATTTTGGTTCTTGTAGTTTTTGTTTGGCTAAAAGAGAAAAAATCAATAAAATGACAAAAATCCTCTTCATTTAATGATTCTTTTTAATGAGCGTTGAAGATAAATGACCAAATCTAAACATTTTTACAAACAACGATCATCATCTTATAATTTCAAAACTGAAGAAACGAAAGTGTTATTAGAGCATCTCCAACAGCTTTTCTAAAATAAGGATTTTGAGAATTTTTTTGCTCCAACAGCATCCCTAAAACTTTATCTTAAATAGAGAATGTAAGAGAGAAGACACTAAAATCACCAAATTTGGAGATATCCCAAAAAATGATTACCTTGATAGAGAAATATTGAGTGATGCAATCTCCAAAATAGAGAAGCTGTTGAAGTTGAATGTAATATTTTTTAGAGATTTTAAATTTTGATTTTTTATTTTAAAAAATTATAAAAAAACTGTTGGAGACGTTCTTATTTACAAATCACATGGACTAAATTTGTAGTTTACTCTAAATAATGTATAGAGCCCATTTTACTTTTACCGTCAAATAATAATGATTACACCATTTAAAATTTAAAAAAAGAAACATAAATATCACATAAATTATGTATTCGTCGAAACAAAAGATAGAATGATTATAAGTAGGTTTGGTCAACACAAGAAGACGTTTTTCTTTTTAATTTATGCAATTGATTGCTTTATAATTTTAGTTAATTCTATATTAATAAAGTTGTTTAGTGACCACACGAAAGCTTAAAAGCTAGATACTAATTTCATGAGTATCTAGCTAAAGGTATCTACTAGTATTTCTGTATTTGTTTTTTTAATATATATATTACTATGATTTTAAATCAAATAAAACATATTCTTTTAAAGACACTAAGGGGCTGTTTGGTAGTCGCTGGATGGTACAGAAGTCTGGATGGTATAGAGGCTCTGTATGATACAATGCAGAATGAAAAATGATTGTTTGGTAGTTGCTCTGAATGGGAAGTCTGAATAAGAACAAATGACCATTTTACCCTTCTAATTGTTTTTTGTTGAACTCAAGTTCCAGTTCGAAGATTGAACTCAAAATCAAACAATTAAACACAAATACCAAGCCTTGTGTTATACATTCCAACAAGTTCTTCATTGTGAACCCAAAATTCCTAGTTATAATATTAATTATGTTATTGATTTGTGGCATGTTCCAAATTTTTATGTGAGATTTCTCATGAAGATGCAACAACAGCAAAAAGAATTTCATTGAAGACTTCTATCAAACACTTGGTGGTCGAGAAAAGAAACATGAATACAATGGAGTAATCTGCAGACTTAAAAAAACCCCAAAAGAGGTGAGAAATCTGTCCATTTGATTGATTTCTTTATCAGACATCGATTTGGAGGTGAGAAATCAGAAACCATTCGAGGTTGAGAAATCATTTGATCGATGCTGGAGGTTAGAAACCATTCGATCGATTTCTTTATCAGAACTCGATTTGGAGGTGAGAAATCAGAAAACATACCTGTTGTCGTGGAAGGAGTCGCCACCGGAGGAGAAGGAGTCGCCGGAGGAGGAGTCACCGAAGGAGAAGGAGTCGCCGGAAGAGAAGGAGTTGCCGAAGGTCCTGCGAGTGATGTGAGAAATCGAGTGCTTTGGAGTGTGGAGGCGTATGAGGGTTGAGGGTAACTTTGGAAGAAGCCAGCTTCTGTACCATTTCTCAAGGGGATAGATCAGTTACCATCCAGAGCCTTTTGTCATCATACAGACCACCAATTTTTTTTGCCAAACACTTTACTTCCTCTGTGCGATTCAGAGGCACCTCTGAATGGTACCATCCAGAGGTAAACAAACAGCCCCTAAGGCTATGTTTGTTAAAATTGTTGATGACTGATAAGTAATTGGTAGTTGATAGCTAACTTGTGTTCTATTCAAATGTGTATTAAAAAATAAGTTAGGGGTTGTTTGTTTACTTCTTAACAATCCTATTAAGAGGCAGCCTTTGAATCGCTAAGAGGTGAATCATGTTTGGCAAAAAATAAATTTGCATCTTAATGGTTCCAAAACCCTCTGATCATTTTGTATCCTGGGTCTCTCTTAACCATTAATAGCCCTAATTACATCTTGAACAATTACCGAACAATTAGATTTCATTATTCACTATATTATAAGTGTGTCTTAATCATTCTGACCACTTAATCATTATACACCAAACCGTTCAGCAACTACCAAACAACCCCTTAGTTTATGTTTTTCAAACAATGCCTAAGTACACGGGAAGACTGTTTCCGTGGTAATAAGCTCGGGTTTTCTAAACAATATTTTCAAAGTATATATTTTTATATACGACAAATGAAACAAATAAACTACATATACTATTTTCATCTTTAGTGAGATTTGAACCTTTGAAATGACCAACGGTCCAGATACCGCTAGCCAACCCGCCAAAGACCCTTTTAATGAAACCAAACCAAAATACTTAAGAACATCCTCAACGGTGGACCTAAAAAGTGCGACTCACAAGCAAAAACCAAAGTCGTAACTGTGCAAGCAAAAAAGTTGAGTTTTTTTATCAAAAACTTACACAATCAGAAAACTCTTTAAAAATTCCACAACTGTTAATGTTTTTACTCGAAAATAGAGTATTGGAATGAAATGTAGGTAGATCAATCATCTACTATAAAAAGTAGATTGGTCATATTCCAACCATTTTTATAAAAGAATATGACCAATCAACCCTTGAGAAAAGGGAACTTGGCCTTTGAATAAGGTGGACAAAATGGTCAAATTACATAGAATCATATAAAAATTGTAAGCAAGGGAAATCAAAGTACAACTTCTAACTTGAAAGTTATATTGATTTTTTAAATATATTATAGTCTTGGGTTTGACTGTCTTTTTTGCATGAGCCTCTTATCTTTTTGTTGGGTGGATATACCATACAAAATAGTCATTATTATTTATATATAATATTCTTGAAGATCTTATTTAGCAAAACATTATATTAAAATCCATTATCTTTTAATTCACAAAACAACCACATCCACATCACATTGGCTAGCAACTTGCTTTACTAAAATTCCATGTGTTTTATTTAAGATTTTAATATTGTTTGTGTCTCATAATGCATAAAACCTACTAAATTTTGCCAAACCAAACCGACACTGTATATGTTAACTAAAATCGATGGAGTCTGAAGGTAGATGTACTTAGGCCCTGTTTGTTTTTTCAATTTTACCTCTTAATGACCACTTATCACTTATTCATTCAGACGTTTTTAAATTCAGATTGTTTGTTTTTATGTTTTTCTCAGAGCCTCTTAAGTCTGAAAATCATCTGAAAATAAAGTGGTAACCTCACCACTTAATTCCTCTTATTTGTGTACACCCACATTGTTAGGGACTTATAAATCAATTATTGATTCAGATTTCAGATTTCAGACTTCAGACGTCAAAACACACCGTCTAACTGATTCAGATTTCAGATTTCAGACTTCAGCACCACCTCTTATAAATCATAAGTGAAATCAGACTTCAGACTTAAGCACCTCTTAAAAAACAAACGCTACCTTAGACTTTATTTTTATTTGAAGTACATGTCAACCAGAGGTAAAATGTATATAGACTTTATTTTTATCTTGAAAGTGAGAAATGTTGTTTTTAAGAAAACTTATTCATTGAAATAGATTTTAAAAAAACAAACATATATAGATCATATTTTATGTACAGATGACATGCTGCTAATAGTTTCTTTTGGTGATATGTCTTGCTATATCGAACATGTGAAACACTTCCACTGTATCAGTTCCCAACCATCATAAGGGACGTAGGTCGTGTGTCTAAAGGACGAGTAGATGGTTTATGGAATCAAACCAAGCTAAAGCCATAGGGACTATGATATTTCTTACATACACATGTATGCTTAGATTTTTAATTTATTAAAAATCTAATGTATTTAATTGTTAATGATAAAATAACTCACAAAGTACAAATTTGCGACATTAATTCTAATATCTACAAGGCCAACCAAGAAAAAAAGACCTACAAAATATGAACCCAATACAAAGCAAATAGAGATGTACAAGGTCCAAGCCTTTTCGAGCATGGACCCAAACCTGTTTCCAGTTAGCAAAAAAAATCCGGGTCTGGTCAACCTAGGCTTTGGAGTTAAAGAAAGACCAGTCTTCTTTGGGCCAAGCCTAATCCAAAGTAGGATTTGGTCTCACTAGACATGAGTAGAGATAGCCAAATGGGGCCGGCCTGGCCCTGGACCAACATAGGACCAGGATTGGGGCCGACATGGGAATAGCCCAACCCATGACCGATTGGGACCGGTTTAGGACTGCCAGTTAAGGACCGATTATGGTTTTTGTAAAAAAACAAGGCCCAACCCAACTTTTTGTGCTACGGAACTGGTCTTTTTTGTGCATCTCTAAAAACAAAAGAATCCATTACATCCCACGTGAACCAGGGTCTATGAATTGGGTTATATGCAAACCAAGGAACAAGTAACAAAATCACATCGCTTAAAAACTCGATGAACCCCAAGAAAAACATTTCATGAGCACTTGGATTATGTCTCCCATATTTTTTTTCGGAATAAAAATTTCATGTCCCTTCTCCATCCACAGATCACGTGAAAACACATCATCATCAAAGAGAGAATGAAAAACATAACTTAGGGGCTGTTTGTTTACCTCCTAACAGTTCCATTAAGAGGTAGCCTCTGAATCGTTAAGAGGTGAATCTTGTTTGGCAAAAAATAAATCTGCCTCTTAATGGTTCCAAAACCCTCTGAATCATTTTGTATCATGGACCTTGCTTAACCATTACTGAACAATTACCAAACAATTATATTTCATTTTACACTATATCATAAGAGTCTCTTAATCATTCAACACCAAATCATTCAGCAACTGCCAAACAGCCCCTTAAGTAAATTTATATTAAATGAAGTAATTACGCGTCTTCACGACATGATATTTCGAGACAAAGAGATATTTATTCCATTATTCTCTGTCCATGGAAACCCCAAAAAGGTAAGGCAAGGCAACACTAATCCATATCCGATAAAACCAAATATACCCGAATCCCAACATAAAAAAACAACAACATTTAAGGGCAATCTAGTCATTTTAACGGTTTTGTCATGTCCTTATTACTAAATGCAAAACAGACAGACAATTAATCCAGTCTTGTTCTAGTCTTATCAAACTCATAATTGACAAGAAGTTGTAATTCCTATCATGTCAATCATGTCCAGCTCAATTCAGTCCAGTCTGCACACCAAACGCTGCTACCTAAATGTACAATTCGAGAATGAACAAGAACCAATTACCAATCTATGGTCACAAAGAGGGGATGGATTTTGCTCGGATGAACTGTTTCAGAATCGCTTTTTCTTCATCGACTCTCTTTTTCTCCTCGGGATCCTTTGGTTTCAATTTCCGTTTCTCCTCCAACATCCATTTGTAAAGCTCACGCTGCTGATCCAATGGTATTGGTTCGAGTAATTTCACGGGTCCCACAACCGCCGGAAGGGATGTCGATATATTGCCGACTGCAGCAGTTGAAGCGGCAGATGGAGGAGGAGAAGTGGCGGCTGCCGCCTCTTCCTCTATGTTCTCCTTCTTCTTTGTTCTCATGAAAAGATAAGCTACAAAAGATAAAAATGACTCTGAAACATTCCAAGTAGTCACTAGATATACTAACTATAATAAAAGACTAGATGGTCAAAGGCGGATCGAGAAAAATTAATAAATGAAATTTTATTTTATAAGAAAATATGGTTTCACTAAAAATGACATACAAGTGATTTTTGCAACACCCAAGTGGATTTTTCCTTTTTTTGGTAGACACTTAAGGGGGGCCGTTTACTAAACGCTTATCAGGTGTCACTTACTTTACCGATTGAGCTTGACAAGGACCGAGAATCTTATCAGATAAGAAACAATGGGGCATAGTAAGGACCGAGAGTCTTACCTGGAGAAGGAAAAGACTCTTACCCAATAAGCATTATTGGGTTTAAGACGTTTACTAAGAGACTTGATATCTCCTCTATCAGAAACATTTTAAAACCGTGAGTCCAAGTGTGTGGACAAAGCAGGCAATATCTGGTTGGTAGGTTTGGCCTGGGATGTTACAGATGGTATCAGAGTCGGGAGCCGGACTGGTGTGCCAGCGTGGACACTGGGCTCCCAAGAGGGGTGGATTGTAAGATCCCACATTGCTTGGGGAGGGGAAAGAAAGTTGCCTTATAAGGGACTTGATATCTCCTCTATCAGACACATTTTTAAAACCACGAGTCCATGTGTGTGGACAAAACGGACAATATCTGGTAGGGTTGGCCTGTGATGTTACATGGCGTCTCTTGCTAGTAAGCACTTGCCCAATGTTTGGTAAACATCCCCTTAGCCTTACATCCTTACTAAAAATTACATAGTTGAATATTCTATCTTCATCTCCATCAAAAAATATTGCCAAATATAAATAACTTTAAAAAATATTAAAAACCTCCTTGTTTTCACGGCTTATATTTTATTCTTTCGTTGCCCTAAAGAGGGTTCACGGACTAGGCCTAGATTTATTGCTGGCAGGCTGTATAGTGGGATAGTAGCTGACGATATGGATTTCTGCTGTTGTAAAAAATTAAATAGTGTCAAAGCAATTTGAACTTGCAGCCTATAATGCCACAAGTAACAACACTACTAATAGGTTGAAGTGACTTGTAAAATAAATTCCACTATATCAAGAGCAGGGGCTCTGGACCCTCCTCGCTATAAATGATTCCGCCCCTGTAGACAATTTAAATAACTTTTTTTATAGTCTTTAAAAATCCCATTTCTACTCATTTGTCATAACGAAATGGAATTTCGTTTTAATGTACCATTACTAATAGTCTAATACAACTTCAACACGTAATATAATTGAAATCCTAAATGAAAGTGTTGTCGCAATTGAATCCTAGATGGCTAGATCAAAGAAGTGAAGAACTGAGGTGTGTGTGTGTGTGTTTGTGGGTGGTGTCGAGAAAGGGGAAAGGGACAATCCATCCAACTTCAAAGCGTGAAGTTAAGGGAGAAAATGGGAAATTTAAACCTTTAATTGGCTCAATAATACCTCCTTATTAAGTGTCAAGTCACAGAAGAAAAACTAATTCAGATGGATGAAGCATCTTTTGCATTTGGACAACCTTTTTGTGAACACCTACCAAAGTACCAATTCATATAAACATAAAGAAAAGGTGAATTCTATTCATACCCCCAATTCATATGTGAGTGAGAATGGTGTGTGTGTGTGTTGGGGGGGTGGGGTAAGAACTAAGTGTCTTTAATTAAGGGCAGTGGGTAAAAACTAAGGGGATATTCGGTTAGAGGTATTAAGTAGTAATCAATGGGAATGATAACTAAAAAAAACTGTATGGTTTTATATAATATAATGGGTTCATTCCCCCATAATCCCAAATTTTCATTCCAGATTAAACCAGAGGAATGAAAAGTCATTCCCATTTTCATTCTACAACCTTAACCAAACACCCCATAAGTGTATTTACAAAACATTACGCTTTGTAAGTGAACAAAATTATATACATAGAGCCATAGAGGCTCAAACATGACTACATATTTATGTGATTATGCCATCAAAAGGTGTATCTGGCTTCACAAACTCCAATGAGCTGTCACCACAGAAATGAACAAAATATCGATCATATAATATAAGTATTAACTGATATTAATCATGAATTTCTCATCAAATGACAAATGTTACTTTTGTCTAAGTTGATTTGAATTTGTTAACATGGTTTGATTTGGCTATATGCGTGTAAACAGTGATGATAAATCCACAACCATCACTCTTTCCGCCCATTGTCAATTCACTATGCAAATATCGCAAACCTATAAATGATCTTCTTATGTGAACTTGTGAAGTGAAATGAACCTGAAAGAGCAGGCTCAAGTCAGTTTCATAAATTAATATCCCTTGTTTGCCTGAATCCTAGAGGTAGTGTGAAACAAGTGCTTCAAAACTAAACTGTTTGCTTTGATGTAGTCTAATAGGGTACTTCCTCCACTAGTTGATACTTCAAGGGGGTTTACATTAGGGCCAAACAGGATGTGAATCATGTGATGATTCAGAAATGATCTGCATTCGATGAAATTAAGATATTTATGTTCTATATGGAAGGATAACAAATTTCAACAATGGTAACAACAAGCTCGTATCTAGATCTTGAAATTGATCCAAATCCCATTCAAATCCTAAATCTGTGGCTTAGGCACACAAACTCAAAAATAGTCTAGGACTGTTGAAAATCGAAGCTATATACAAGTATACAACCTGCAATTCACAGTTTCACACAATGATACAACAATTGCAAAGAACTATGGCTTCATATATCTGGTAGCTATAAATCTCTAACAAGAAATACTTGAGATCTCCATGTGTGCAGAGATCTGATCTAGCTCAGATAAAAATACATTTCAGAAGGCATTAATCAACCTAATTCATGATCAGTAGATGAAAGCAGACACAAATAAGTTATAGTAACACAAACTGAAATCGAGAAAAGCTAAATGATCTTAACAATCTCAAGTAATTTAAGCAATATATATATATATATACACACACATACCTCCGATGGAAAAATTGACGGCAAGGAGAAGAGGCCAAAGGAACCTATACCGGCGTGCAAATGACTCCTTCGGTGGCGCCGGAGGAACGCTCGAAGACGAAGAAGACACAGTAGTCGATTGACTAGCCATTGACGATGAGGATGACACCGGTGACGGAGAAGGACGCGATTGTTGTTGTTGTTGTAGATGTTTCTTCAGTTGAGCTAAATCATCACAATCAAATCAACCATTGAAGTGCAAAAAACCACAATAAAACCAACCATTGAAGTGCAGGAAAACACAAAATCAAAATTTACAGCTACTGCTTCGAATTTTTAACATTCATAAACGAAAATCAAACACAAATTTTCACATAAATTTGTTCGTGGAAGATGAATTTGATGATGAAAATACCTTTCTTAGGTTTGTGAACGTAGAGCTTGGGAGTTTCGTTACTCATTTTGTGCCTTCTTCCGTATCTTCGCTCTCGCCTGTTGCTTGCCCTTTCTTCAAAGTTCAAACCATATGCCACTAATGCCAGACGAACGACGCCGTGAAACTGGATCCAGTGACATAAAATTGGGTATCCATGCCAACTGTGGGCTTGGGTTCAAGCTCCAATTTTGTAAAGAATTCTCTATTTGCTTTATAACCCCTCCACAAATGGTGATTACAACATTTATCGAAACAAATATTACTTTACCTTTATTTTATGAACATGATAAAAGGGTCGATAATTTTATCTGATAAAAGGGAATTTAAGAATGAAGAGTCTTATCTGGTAGTAATTTATGAAATAAATTATTGTATACTATATCATTTTGATGAACTATAATCTTACTAGTAAAGTAATTTATTATGTTAACTCTTTTACTGACAAGCACTTATTGTGTAAGCGTTTGTGTAAACAGTCCGTTAACCTTTGAAGTAGGTTAAGGTAAGATTTTAATTTTCATCAATTAACCTGTTTATTCAGGAAAAATAAAACAAAACTAATTATTTAAATCTAAAAAGACAGTTTTTACATACATATGTTTAATCTATGCCAATTTTAATGAGAGAACAATCACTCGTTTACACTATATGACATCTTGGTTGGTGTAATAGTGTCTTTCTCGAAAAAATGCATACGCATGAAGTAAACACAGTGAATTGCAAATAAGTAACATTAGCTTGTTAAACACAAAGATGTAGTGATTATAAGGGAATGACTTTTGTGGCTAGGGGTGAAATGCCAGCGAATATTAAATATAGTTGGTTATTTGCAAAATCCATTTTAGTAGGACGTATGATGTGGATGATGTTGTTATTGGCTCGTTCATTTTAAACTATCCAGCGTGAATATAATGGACAGTTAATTTGGATGAAGCCATTTAAAAGGGTTTTAAAAGTTACAAAACGAATGTTTTTTTTTTACAGATGCCTCACATATGTACATTGTCATTTTGCTATCTTCATTTTATCATCAAAATGAAAAAAATAGTTCAAGTGCCAACTAAAATGTAAATTTGAATTTAATATATGTTTTGAAACTTAAATAACTGTTTTTGTAGATAATAATATATGGCGTCCCATGAGCCAAGTAAGAGACTGGTCAAATAATCTCTTAATAAACTTAAAAGTAGAAACCATAGGTTGAATACATTTTGAAACTTAAAAGCTCCCATCATCCTACCCTTCCGTTTAAGATGTTACAAACGCCCCTTCAATGACTCATCATGTCCAATCACGTTTGCCCATCATTATGATGATATATGGATCAACTCCGATTCCATTTGTAGAGAATCTTCAATTCACTATCTACACTGGCTCTTTTAACTATTGTATAAAATCATATATGAAAATATTTAACCCCAAATGCATTCCTTTTATTAGCTCCTTATAGTATTTTAAATTTTAATTACCTCACTCACTACATGTAAGGAACTTCTTAGTTCTTACACATAATCTACATTAATTTATTATATACATATGTACACTATGTCATGTTCTTATTTTGTTCTGTTCAAAACGGAAAAAAATATATCACTAAAGTTATGTATATTTGTTAATATATGAATCGTGATCGAGGTAACAACGTAGTGTATTGCTCACCACACTAATTTCTATGTATTTCACTCCTTACATTAGCTTATATGTAAGTAGTATGATTAAAGATGCTCTAAACTCCCTACATGTAAGGAGCTCGTGTACATCATGCCATTTGTTTTATTCAAAAAGTAAAAAAAAAATTAAAATAATGTATAGCGTTTTTAATATTCAAACAACTAACTTATTAATCAGTAGTCAAAATGTTGTTTTTGTAGTATGTATTACAGATGCATAAAAAGTCCAAACCTTAAACCCGACCAATCAATCCATGTTCGATCCGGAAAAATCCCCAGCCTAGTGAGTCCGAAGCACGATCCAAGCTAATCCTCAAGGGTGCGTTTAATACTTTGGATTAGATAAGACATAACAAAATAATGATCATTGTTCCATATTTGACAAGATTTTTATGTGGAACAAATAAGAACAAAGTGGAATAGGACTTTTGTATAAAAAAATATTTTGTTATGGTTTAATAAATTACATAAATTATTCAAAAATACATAAACAATTCATCAGGATAAATTGGTCAATTTTTTGTTCTGTCTGGTCTTGTATCACCAAATGCTGAACATGGTTTTGTCATGTTCTGTTCTATCATGTTTGGATACCAAACGGACCCCAAGGTCAACTATGTCGAAAATTTTGGGGATCGAGTTCGCAAGGCACCGATCCGTTAACCTCTAAGGCTATGTTTGGCAAACTAGCTGATAGCTTATAATCTAGCTGATGACTTATAAGCTAGCTGGTAGCTGATAAGCTAGTTGATGAATAAATTATGTTTGGCAAAAACTAGCTGATAACAATTTAAATGATTAAAAATGACATTTAAAAAAATAATAACTAATACTAATAAGGGTATAATAAAAAAAGATGACAAAAAAATCCTGTTAAGCTACTCAAAATATCTTATAAGTCAGTTAACTTCCTGGGGCTTTTCTTTTCTTGTTCAAAATGGGCTTGGAAAGCCCGATCAATTTTTTTTTCCTTTTTATTTAGCGGGTAATCCTAACAAAATCATGGCGGTTATTGATAACGTTTAAACAAGGGGAAGAAACCGGCAAATCTTCCAACCAAGCAAAACTACAGTCCCCAATATACTTTGAAAGTTCGAAGCTAAAAATCCATGGCGGCTGCGGTTACAGCTCTCCATACTTTTCCATTGAAGGTTAGAGCTTCATGGGATACACACCATAGACTCTCTTACAATCCCCATCGTACTTACCCCAAAAATCCCAACAGTCTTACCCCCGACAATGAACAAACCCTAAAATCTAACTCACCAGAGCGCAATTCGATATCTGTTTCGGCTCTTCTCACTCGCAAATCTCCAACCCCAAGTCAAGGTATCATTCTGCTACATGTTTTTCGTTGTGGAATTTCATCGAACACCTGGTGTGCACGAAATCAGTAGAGTTGTGTGTTTTATCCGTTAACAGATTAATTAATGAGCATTTTTACACTGAGAGTTAGGGAGTGTAAACGTGTAATGATTGTATCCTTTTTCATGTGTTTGTTTTGATTGAAGTTGTGAATTTTCAACAGTTCGTTTGGAAGAAACGTATCTGGGCTACGACACATGGTTGCCCAGCGCTCCAAAAGTGGAAAAACCTCGCTCGACTTACAATGCTGCTTCGCTAGCATACATTGGGGATTGCATATACGAGGTTTGTCTTAAACCATGTAGCAAAATGGGTGCATAAATTGCAAAATGGTGATTTTATTTGTTCATTAGCATCTATCTTACACGAGTTGGTCTGTAATTTTAACCAGATGCGTAATCGAGTTGTAAAATCTTCGATAGGTATTGTGTTAGAATTGGATTATGGTCATTTGAACTCAACCCGATGAACTAGATATTCTTTTATTTATTGGATTTAATATGATTGTTAAGTCCGTATTCATACGTATATTAGACAATTACACCATCACGTATCCTCTTCATATAAATATATTTTCAATCTCTTGTCCATCTCTATATAACTCTTTTGTATATAAATATATATATTCAGTAAATGCATATTTATATACATGCAAATTGAGAAAATTAGTTCGATATGATATACTTAAGGTTCAAGGAGTATGAATAAGCTGTACCAAATGATCGATGATGAAAAAAGAACTATGAGTAGATAAAACATATTCAAGGTTAGGAGAATATTTTGATGTACCAAATTATCAACCCGACCGACTCGTACAGTTTGGGTTGGGTTGAGATATTTCAAATCGTAAACATTGGGTTGGGTTGGGTTGGGTTGTTCAAATGACTTCAACCCAACCCATTAGCACCCCTATTTTTAAGGCACTTCATCTTGTTCTAGAACTAAAACTCACTTTCTAAAACCTGCAAAAATCGTGTTTGGATAAAATGTTTGCAACCGATACTCTATAATCAACCAGATAAAATCATGTCATTTTACTGTAAACAGGACTCCCATTTTAGGGGGAAATACATACATTAATTGTGGAACCATGGTAATTTAACATTTTTATCCAATAATTGATACCATATAATCCTTCTGTTACAGGTGACTTCATCTTCAACTTTCCCATGATGCATGCTTTGTAATTTTCATATTTTCTACGAATTTTTGCTAAACTTCAACGAACTAAATAGAGTTTACACCAAATAATATGAGCTCAAGTGCAATGGGGCTGTGATGAAAAAAAGTATAATAGTTGATAAATAATGTCAATAACGGAATTGTAAAATTACGTGCATTCTGGATGCCCTTATATACAAATCAATGTCTTGCCTGTAATAGAATGACAATTCATATTTGCAGCATATAAGGATATATAACTTGAAAGTTGAGTAAATATTGATCCCAAACCATAGTTGATGTGTATGTGTTAAAAAATAAGATAACAGAAGGAGAAAAGTGCAGCAAAAACAATGATTAGGATGTGATTGAACACCATCCTTATTCCTTAGGTTATTATTAATCGCTACTAATTAAGGTTGTTTGTTTTATGGCTAATACACCCCCAAGATTCCCTAATCAATAAGACATGTTAAACAACCAAACATGTTCTTCAATGAACATTTTTCTACAGAAAATTATACGAGGAGAAATAGAGGATTTAGAGTTGGATTAAAATGATGAGAGAATACACACACACACACACACACACATATATATATATATATGTATAGGGAGGTTCAGGGGAAAACCTCAAAAAAATAGAAAACTGAAGAACACCCTGAGAGCCCTCCATTTGGACAGTATGCATTTGTGCATAGACGTATGCACAAATGCATACAAGCGTTTTTTTCTATGCACGAGTGCATATGCACGAATGGATGTTTAAAATTACCAGTATGCATTTGTGCATACTGTCCAGATGGAGTCATGGAGGGTTCCGAGGGTGTTCTTCAGTTTTTTTTTTGAGGTTTTCCCCTGAACCTGATCCTATATATATAGGTTTGCGTTTATAACTAATTTGGATAGGGAAAAACTGAAATTAAATTTTATCCAAACCAGAAACCATGAAAAAACCTGTCAAAAATGGCCAAAAACTTGTCAAACATTGGGGAAAGCGACTTTTCTGGCGGGTTAAGTCGCGACTTTTCGTGCTAGTGCTAGTGCTATCTTTTAACCGTTTGCAATTGCTGAAAAATTTCCACTCTTTATTCGTTTGCTTGCTATTTTTGAACTAACTCGATAGACCCTTACTGTTTTTGCCTGTTCTCCTGCGTGCAGCTATACGCCCGCAGGCATTTTCTGTTTCCACCATTAAGTATTGAAGAATATAATGATCGTGTGATGGCAGTAGTACGCTGTGAGGCCCAGGTATGCTACGAAACCATTTCATCCTGTACAACACCTAGAATGCTTGAACTGGCCCATTTTGAGTTATATTGATAATGTTTCTTTGCAGATCTTAAACATATGTTAAAATATGCTCCTTCTTGCTTGTATATTTGCGAAAAAATGTTGGTGCAATTAGGTAGAATTAATTGTTGTATGCATTTAGCCGAAAAGAGTCTCCCCCAGCTACAAATCATGCGGGGCTAAGGGGCTGTTTGGTTGATTTTTCATTAACTCCTGTATGGATAAAGCTATCTGTGTGGATTGGGAAAGTTTTTGTTTATGAGGGTTTTTCATAAATGGAAGGAGCGTGTTTTTTTATCGGGAGGGGCAGGTTTGGGAAAAAAACTTGACTTTCTGCATAGAGCTCCCCCCTAAAAGCTTACCGAATAAGCGACTTGCTATATCAATATCATTAAGCCACTACCAAACAGTCATGTATAGCTGACCGAATAAGCTGTGAGTTTCATTAAGCTCATTAAGCTGCTAACAAACATGCCCTAAGTTGCTTAACTTGCCTGCAACATGACTAGTTCCGACCCGCACGAAAGGCGTAACGATCTGGGGTTGAATTTGGTTTTACCTTTTTGTTTTCTACAACTTTTTTGCAGAAAAATTCTAAAATATACGATGCTCCATTACTTTCATTTTAGGAACTTCATTGAAATTTATGTTTGATTTATATCATCAGGATGCAATGCTCAAGAAACTACTGAATGATAAAGTATTATCTGAAGAAGAAAGGTCGGTCTTAACAATTGTTCGTGATATTAAAGTGTTGGAAAACATAAAAACTCTGAACTTGTTTACATTACTTCGGATATTCATTTCTGAAAGCATTTTTATGCATTGCAACTTGAAAAGATTCATTTTTTTTATTTGTATCTGACAAAACCTCTAATTTAGGGACATTCTTCGGTGGGGAAAGAATATTTCTTCCTCCTCCAAAACACGGACAAAAAAACGCGCCGGTATAGCTGTTTACAACAGAGCGTCATCTTTGGAAACACTGGTTAGTTCTTATATTCCCACAATAAGGGGCCGTTTGGTTGGTTTTCCATTAAGTCATGTATGGATTTGTCTGTATAGATTGCAAATGTTTTTTGTTTGGGAGGGTTGTTTTTTAAATGGAAGGAGCGTGCTTTTTAATTGGGAGGTACAATTTGGAAATTTCTTGGCTTTCTGCATAAAGCTCCCCCTAGAAGCTTATAGCATCTCCAATAGATGTTCTTATAAGAACCTCCTTTTTGCACTTTTTGTTGCCAACTCATCTCCACCTCAACAAATTAAGAACTCCCTTAAAAGTCCACAATGGTAGTTCTTATAAGAACCTCTTTTTTGTGGATCCCATTAAAAAAAGTTATATTAATATATATTAAATAAAGTTAAGAAAATAAAATAAAAAATAAGAAATATGTCACTTCTCACAAAATTCATAAATTCATGGTAAGAACCAAGGTTCTTGTTCAAGCACCTAGAAGGCATTAGGTTCTTTTAAGAACATCTCCACAATGATAGTTCTTATAAGACACTACACTTTTTATTAGTAAGAACCTTGCATTGGAGATGCTCTTATTGAATAAGCCACTTCCTATATCATTAAGCCACTACCAAATATTGATGTATAGTTGACCGAATAAGCTAGGAGTCCTGTTAAGCTCATTAAGATGCTAACAAACAAGGCCTAAATCTTTATTTCCCTCCACACACAACATAAATTTAAAAAAAATTAAATAACTGAAATGATTACCTAATTGTTATTGGCCTGTTATGTAGGTTGGTTATCTATATCTTACGAACATGAAACGTCTAGAGGAGATCATGCTAAAGCTTGGCTTTTCATCGGGTGTTTCCACACAAATGATCCTGGAAGAAACAAGCGGTATGTTCAGTTAAATATAATATGTCATTTTCACTTTTCCATTTACGTTGATACTTCTAATATAATCGATCCATCTTATGCCATCTGCTTCGATATGAAGTTTGCAATTTGAGGGTATTGAACTATTCGTTGTTTTGTAGCAAATTATGATCCTTCTTTCTACCCTAAATTATGAGTTCCTTCCTTTCATATATATATATATAGGGGATGTTTCATTTACAAACCATTTAATTCCAACAAACCATACATACCATAATCAATGCTTATATTAGGAAATAATAGAGACGGTCATGGACAATTATCATGATTCATTAATTATGATTGAGATATATATGGAAGACAATAAAGTTCTTTCATTATGATCATGCTGACTAGATGGATGGCTAAGAATTGGTTTGTATGTTATAATAATTTAATAACCCTAATACATTAATACGTTAGAAAATTGTGGGGGGGGGGGGGTAAAGTATGAATATGCTATAAGTACTTTTAATGGTTTGTAAATAAAACATCCCTTATATATCACTTCGTCACACTTTTGAGGTGTCGAAAGTCTTTTGGGAAACAATTGTTCTACTCTTTGGTAGAGGTTAAGTCTGCATACATCTTAGTTCTTACCCTCTCCAGACCCCAGTGGCGGACCCAATATTTTTTGTCAAGCATGTGCACCTTTGAGGTGGATCTAACGGTCTGCCAAGTTGTCCAATATGTTTTTAACTGAACTCCATCCTTTTGATGGATTTTTAAGTTTTTTGGTTGGTTTTTTTTGGTGATGTTCCTTGTATTTTTTAATATCCTGGAGCACTCTTCAAAGTTTAGTGGGTGCACCTTTCATACCAAAAAAAGAATATTTGCGAAAATAAGTTGGGTGGGTGCACGGACCCTACTTGGGGCTTCGTAGGTCCCTCCCTGCCAGACCCCACCTCCAAGTGGGATATATACTGAGTTCATTTAGTTTGGTTTCGACTGATTCTCGTTTGTGTGTGCTTGCTTGCAGCTACTCAAAATAGTTGATAAGGTGATGATAGAGGAGCTATAATCGACCTGCTAAATGCTAATGGGGTGACACCTTTGTTTAATTGCATGGTTGCTGATCAATATATTGTAAAAAGACAAGTTTGGGAGAAGAATTTTGAAAAAAAATCTTGTGATTAGTTACAAAAAGTATGTAGCTCATGTGTTCAGTTAGGAATATGGATAAAATTATAAAATTTGCATTCTTATGGTTAAAGTAGTAGGTTATTCAAGCTCGAAAAAATTGTATCTGGCTTGGAATATTTTCTTAATTATGGAACTTGAGCACAATGCTCGTTTATAGGTTGGAACCCACGATCTATTAACTTGTTTGTCAGCTTGAGCTCAATATAATTTATGAACAAATGAACAACAAATAACATAACCCTAATACACCAGAAATCGAAGTGGATAAAGTCACTTTTCTTATATTTGGCTTAGAAAAGTGTAGGCTCGAATGGCATAACTTGAGTCGATAAACTTAATGAGTTTTCGAACAAGCTGAGTTGAACATTGGTGTTGTGATTTATGAAACTTGGCAGGTTAAGTTAAATAACTTTTTTTTTGTTGAAGGATGTCTCAGGCTCTACCTGGACTAATCTCAACAAATTATGACTGCATAACATCAGCTCTATCAGTGGCCATAATTGTTGTGTACGGCTGGATTCGCATGGGATATTCCACCACATCCCCTAGAGTCTCAACCACTATGTCATAACCCTTGTGTTTTAAGTTAAATGATTGTTATTTTGTGTTTGAGATCGATTTGATATAGAGAATTATTAAATAATTGTTGTGTACGGCTGGATTCGCATGAGATATTCCACCACATCCCCTAGAGTCTCAACCACTATGTCATAACCCTTGTGTTTTAAGTTAAATGATTGTTATTTTGTGTTTGAGATCGATTTGATATAGAGAATTATTAAAGTTGATAAACGAGCTGGAGCTCGAATCACTCATCAAACGTTGGAAACATTTACACCCCTATACACACACACACACACACACACATATATATATATATATATATATATGTGTGTGTGTGTGTATATATAGGTGGAGGTTCAAACGAGAACACCATTATTTTACGAGAACGCGAGAACACCCTTATCACATGTGATAATACACGAGAGGGGACTTAATGATGTGCGGATGACGTGCCTTGCTTTTTAGGTCGCATCAAAGATCGTTTGCGTCTATGATTTAATATCACATATGATGGTTTTGATTGATTATAGTATCACATCAAAGATACCTTTATCACATATGATAATATATGTGATGGAACTTAATGGTGTAACGACGACTTGGCCAGTAACCTAGATCACGCCAAAAGTCATCTGCATCTCTCTGATTTAGTATCACATATGTATTATATGTAATGGAATAATAGCATCACATGCGATTTTCTATAGTAAAAGGGTGTTCTCGCGTTCTCGCAAAATGAAGGTGTTCTCGTTTGAACCCTTCCCTATATATATATATATATATATATATATATATATATATAGGGGTGGTATCCGTTGCAAACTAATCGATTTTTGCAAACTGTGCAAACTCATAGTGAACACAAAGATAAAGCACCAATTCGATATTCATGAATGTTGAAAGTGTTCACGAATGGCGAAAGTATATTCATGAATGGAGAAACTTGCAGGAAAACTCACCGGAGAAGACGAAGTCGTCGGAAAGTGTGTTCATGGCAGGAAATTAGTAAATATTAATTAAAAATGATTAAATTATAAAATGATGATGATATCCTCAATGAATTAACAAACTGTTAAAAAAATTAATAAAATATTAAAACAATATTATCCACATGGTTTATTTCTATTGGATAACGATGAGTTTGCAAGTTTGCAAATATTGAATAGTTTGCAACAGATACCACCCATATATATGCATATATATACACACACATAGAGGGAGGTTTATGCGAGGACGGTAACAATTTACGAGAATGCGAGGACAATTCTCAGCCAATTGTTTTTTTACATGAAATTTTCATGTACAAAATCATAAATGATACAGACGACTTTCCATGCAACTTAAGTGAGCCCAAAAGTCGCCCGCTACAGTTAGTGTATAATCACATGTGATCTTGTACATGAAAAAAGCTCCTCGGCATTCTCGTAAATTGTTATCGTTCTCGTAACCTGCCCCTTTTTATATATATATATATACACACACATATAGCTCATATCCATTCCATTATTACAAATTAAAGAAGAAAAGAGGGAAGGAATGGAATGGAATGGAATTAAGATAGGAAGATAAGGCAAGTTGTTTAAGGAAATCCACAAAAAAATTAAGGTTGGAGCATATGACTAAATGGATGAAGTAGGACCTCATCACATCCTCACTCTCACCCTACACATTTTATTTTATGGATAAGCACAAAAATACATGATACGTATGCTGCTAAAACAAAAACATTTATCATATAACTTATATATATATATATATATATTATAATAATAATATTTATATAGACGTGTGTTGTAGTCATTCAATACTTGATGATAGGCAGCTGTTTTATTTTAACAATATCCAAAATTTTCAACGTTTTGAAATTTCGTGATTGGATAATCAACAATTAATCAATTATCGTTACTTGCTGACTGTATATATAATTTAATGTACATCCCAATCGCATGCATGAATGAAGAAGACCACATTACTTTTCTAATAAAATATCCACACAACTTTCATATGTATATATACATATATTAATTATTAGTTATTAGTTGTGTACTTAAAAAAATAAGATAAGTTTGCTAGTTCCCAAAAAAATGAGTAAAAAAAATCATAATGAACATAATAGAAATAGTGAAATTTTTTTAACAGCGATAATTTTATTAAACATGTAAGAACAAAAGCACTAGCAAGAAGCTAGTGTAGTATTACAAAACAGAAATAACAAAAGTGGGATTTTGCAGCCAACCAACCCAGTTAACTTTAAAACGCCTACTCTTATTATACACCCAAAAAAACGAAAGAGTTACAATATTATCGTAGATCGCCGCTTTTTTTGGTTTAATGGACCCAAAAAGAGTCTCATTTCGAAAAAACCATATAGGCCATAATGCAGTGTAAACGACTACTTCCAAAACCTCACAGTGAATAGCAGTCAGTAAATTTTAGCTCAAATGCTCATCTTAATATGGACGGACATATAGTGTTGCATACTGTGGCACGTGCCACTGTATTATTCCTCCGTCGAAGGGTAAAAAATTTAAATTCATGAAAAGTGTAACCGTATTAATTTGTTGTGTGCAACCATATGTACGTTGAACTATGATGAGAACAAAATTTCTTTGGTAGAGTTGGTTTGCAAGGTGTTTATTCCACCCCAGATCAGAGTTTGAATCCTCTTAGTGTCATTTTCTTAGTCAAATGGTGCCATCATTTGAAATGTTTTCCTGAGTGACGGCCCTTCCACTCAGCACCATCATATCACTAAGGTCGACATTCGTCACTTCACTGCTCCACTGGAAATTCCCTCTGCCCCTATTGTACTTATTGCCCTAGATCCAAAACCGAAATAACCCCCTGAATTCGACCATATTTCTTTTGTTAATACGATATATAAGGATCACTACTATATTTGTTTCCTATAGCCAAATGGTGTCACTGTTTGAAAAAAATCATGAGTCCACTCTTATTCTAACATGTTAAATTATACCTAATAACACTGGAATATATATATGTCCACTCGTATTCGAGCATTCAATGGGGAATTTTGAAATGACAAATTATCTAAAATCGCTATGTTAGGTGATACATAATTTGATGAACATAAATCAATAACAATCAACTATAAAAAAGGAAAGGACAAACCTCCACTTTTTTGCAGCTAGCTTAGAAAAGACTTTATTGGATTCGTAATAATCAAAATATCAACATATTGAGAGATAGGTGAGTCAATGCTCACTACCAGATGAAAATTGGTTAAAATCAGACACGTTGTAATTACACAAAAAATAGGTTTCATTCGTTCATATCTAGGTTATGTCATTCCCCATTTTGCATTATATACTTTCCATCTTCATACATCAACTAAATAAGATAATGTCTAATAATATTTAGAGAAAATTTACTTCCTCTGTGTATACTGGAAAACCCAGAAACATGATAAAGTCAAATTGTCAGCAAAAAAAATCAACATTTGTAACCAAGATCCAAGATCGAGGCCATAAACAACAAACTAAGAGTTTACAAACAATATTTCTTTCAAGATGAACAAATTCAACAACTAAATCACAATTCAAATTCAAATTAAGACAGTGTAACGAGATTGTGGTGAACTCAATTTACAAGCAGTTATACTGAAACCAAAAGATTTGCATATACATATTGTTAAGATGTGAAAGATCACTCCTAAAATTCCGATTAACTAAATATTTGTTACATTAGTTAAGGAAAAAAATATTATTACATTAAAATGATTTTTGTTTCATTTTTCCATTGGTGCTAAGGGTGTTCATTGATTGAAATTCAATGGATTTAAGTGGATTCAATCCAATCTCATTTGATCCAAACCGATTAACATGAGACATCCGATCCGGTACAAATCTAATGGATGATTGGATTGGATTTAATCGGTTTCATCCATTGTATGTTACTGTTGGTTATCCATTTGATGAGATTGGATTCATCCAATCTTTTGATCCAATGCTCAACCAATTAATCCACTATTTCAACCAATTATTCATATAATTTTCTTAAGTTATTAAAAACCAATATATATATATAAACTAAAAACCAATATCGTAAAATGCTAATAATTATATATAGTTATTAATTGGATGATAATTGGATTGTCACTGGATTGAATCGATTCGTTTTTATTGGATGGTGGACTGTCATCTAAGAACCGACTGATCCAGTTAGATGTTGAAATTTTGGATCTGATCCTATCCAATTACAATCATATATCTAATTATGATCGATCGATTTAAATTAAATCAGATGGCTTTTTACACACATCTTACTGATGCTTTAAAAAATAATCAAACATGAGTTAGGAGGCAAGTCTATGGTGGTGGGATTGTTGGTTGAGGTTGATGTGGATTATGACCCTTTGACATCCACACCCCAAAGAACATGGCTTTTGTCCCTTTTCCTAACCAACTGATTTAATGCCCCTACAACATTCCTATCAATTTCACAACCCACTATTCATTAGAAACATTTACGTCTATATATTTATTATTAAATTTTGAAAATGTTTTTATAACGATTGTTTTAATAAAATATATGATATAAGATCTCGGTTTCTTAAATTTTCATGTTTTATTTATGTCCATTAATCAAATAAAATATATATGATTAGAGAAAATATGAATATAATAAAATAAATATAAATATGATGAATCTTAATTTTACTGATAAGATATGAATGAGACTTTTGATTTCATATATATAATTTTTATCCTCAAAAGATTGACGAATTCTCAATATATATTTTTCTGATTATTTTATGTTAATTAAACAGTGTGAAAAACTTATGTATTTTAACTATCGACAAAAATAGTTTTTCGTATCATAGTTATTTTTTTTTTATGTAAATCAATATATTATAAGTTAATACAAATACACATGTATTTATATTGAAAAATATTAGATTTTTAATTATGGATTTATATAGGATTAATTATATAACTTTATTAATTTAAGAATATTGAGAAATATTGTTAGTTTGATTTTTATAACTTTTAAAGGAATTTTATATTTAAATGTTGTATTGTTTAAAATTACATTACATTTTTGTATTTTAATACTAGAAGCATATTCCCATAATACAGTGAGATACATCTTGATTTTAATTGTTTTGTTTTATTATTTGTCTTCATCAATTTTATAATAAAGCTTTGTGTGGTTTTGAAAAAAGAAATTCGATAATTTAGGTAAAATGTTGATTACCAGCAACCCCAATCGGTGTGGGGACCCGTCTCCAAATACACCAATAAAAGCTTATGTCGATATTAGTATAAAATTAAATCTAAAGTTTTTTGTATTTATAACTCAAGATTATCATAACTATATTTTAGATTTTAAATGAGATGTTTATTATGTATTTAATTATATTTATCTGCTGTTAGTTACACGAATTCATACATGAAGCTTTAATAAGTTGTAATTAAGCATGATTTATTTATAATCTTGAATTTTAAGTAATGTATATCAATAAACACTCTTTATGTAACAAAAATGAATTTCAAAACTTTGTCTTGAACATGTTATAATATAATATAGATATTATTATAATTTCTTCAAATAATTATGTAATGAGAAAATGATAAAGTTAAAAAAATAAGTTTTTTAAGTGGGAATTTTTGGGTGGTGTTTCTTTTTCATTTTTCCAAAATACTTTGAAAAAAATAGTATAAATATTCCTTTTTTTGCATGCAAAAACATGTAAATTGGAAACATGGCCCACAAGTCACTAGTGCATGGATAACTAAAGGCCCAAATGGAGGGCCCATCGAATCACATTAAAGGATGTGGACACCTATTCCTATCCCAACTCCAAAGAACAATTGTGAATTGTGGCATGCTCATCCACAATACCAATACTATTTTATCTTTTAAATGTATATTTATGAAGGTATAATTATTTATAAATCTAAAAAATAGTATAAGTTTGTAAATCAAATTTTCTATGTGTTATTTTACATATAGAATAATATGTGTAAAAATGTAGTCTTGTGTCACATATGCAAGTGAATTAAAAGGTTGTTCGAGAGAATTTCGGAAGATGCCTATCAAGCCATCTCATGAAACAATAAGTGTAAAACTGCAGTGTTGTTTTATGGATGAAATAATCAACTCTATTTTTTCAAGACATAAAACAGTCATAAAGGTTTGACATATGAAAGCAACATTGCGTAAACACTACATTCCCGCACGTATTGTATTGTATATGAAACAAAACATGAAAACCGTCCGTAAGTTTATATGAATTATAAAGTTTGTCAAAAAAGGAAACTCTATATATAACAAAACTTTTGTGTGTGTGTGTGTATATGGTGAGATATAAACCTTTAATTTTCAGATATGTTAGACTCTACCAGTGATTCGAGTATGTCTACATGCTACATACTGCATACATACATGCATATATGTTTGATTGGTATGTTAAAATATCCAACTGCTTGGCATCTTTTTACAAGTTGAAGTTGCGTCATCTGGAATAAATAAACTATAAACGATGATAATCCTAGTTGTAGTTCTACGTGTTCGATGGACCCATCGGGTGGACCATCGTCATCCTAATCCGTTATACTTTTTGCTTGATTTTTGAAGTCAAGTTGCTAGTCGATGTGTCATTCGTCAGTCTTAATTTGTTATATATATATATATATATATAACATGAGCGTTAAGATCATAGTTTATCTGATTATAACCTTTTAAAGATGGATAATTTTAGGTTTTCAAGTCAATGATTCAAACCGAATTTGTAATTAGTGTAGTTGTACTTACAATTATTACAATTACTATACTTTAACAATTATTGCATTAGAAAATTACAAGTACAATATGATCATTCAAATGCTATATCATTGTAGCAGTGTGCAAAAAAAAAGCCATTCTTATAGCCAACCAATTCAATTACAACCGATTGATCGGAATTTTATTGGATGAAATCCAAATATCGATATCCAAATTAGATTAGTCGGTTGTTAGATAACATTTCAAAATCCAATAAATTTAAACTTAAGTGGTGGTTTACCAAACTTTTACCAGGTGAGGATAACAAGTACAAAATCCTACTCGGTAAAAAAAAAACAAATTCCGAGAATTACTGTAAGTGATGGATGAACGCTCTTACCAGATAAACGTTTATTGGCGTTTACTTAACAATTCATTTTGACGGTCCGACATTGTTATATGATAAAGTAATTAAAGGTAATAACTTTTACTGATAAGTGTTTCGTTGCTAAGTATTTGGTAAATAAACCTAAGTCTTGATACATATAATTCATATAAATATCTTATTTATATGAATCGTATAAATTTTTAATTTGAAAAGACAAAATCATGAATTCGCTGTTTTGGTACCATCCGTCAATTTTGTATAGTGACGTAGCTTCGGGCGGCTGGTTGCATGGGGACGATATTATAAAATTCATATATTTTTGTAATTATTTAAATATATTTAGAGATATTTTAAACATATCAAACTATTTATAGCACGGATCCGGTGTAATACATATAATGGTACGGACCATCGTTTCGTTTTTTTGTTGTAGAGTAAAAAATATAAGATCGTAAAAATTGTTATCGTATGAATTTACAGTGTGTCATCGTATATATTTTAAAACTACAATAATAACATAAATTTTTCATGATATAGTTGGTTTGCAAAGTTTTTCTTCCATCCTATACCTGAGTTTGAATCTCGTTAATGTTATTTTCTTAATTTTTAGCTTTTAACTTTTAATTTAAGATTTATTATGTTTTTTTATATAAAAAGTTTACGATAAAAGAACTGAGCAGACCAATAATAATTTTCTGAAGTTATATTTGTTTTTTTATAGTCAAATAATGTCATTACTTAAAAATAATTATAAGTCTGTCTATAATTTATAGTGCATATAATTTAATTAAATGGTTATTTGAATTCTTTAAAAACATAGTTGGTAATACAATTCTTAAACCAAGATCAACACAAATATACACTTAAAATTATATTTTTGATAGTTATTAAATAAGAAAACTAAATTTTATAAAAAAAAATGAAAAAGTTAATAATATATAACATCGATTTACATATACATTTTAGATTTATATTTTTGGAATTTTCAATTATTCACACGCAAACAATGCTTTAACCTTTCATTGTTACATTCTCATGATATTTATCTTTTCTTATTTGAACTGGTCCCTCAGGGGCAAACCTACATACGCCAATTACCAATTTATGGTTGCGTCATATAGAGGAAAAATTATGTTTCTTAAAGGTGCTACAATATTGTTTTGTTGGGTGTCATAATATAGTTTTTGAAACTGAAGCTTTGATACAAGTCTTTAACGACTGTGTTGGTAAATTTTGCTCACTTGGTACAAAAACCTCGGGCTCAAGTCCCACCTTTGTCAAAAACTGTAGTTTTTTAGCTTAAATTTTGATGTGTTTTATATGTTTTGGTGTCATTTACGTGTAGGATGATAAATAACCAACCATCCAATTTATGTTTATATTATAAATATTTCAACGGATTTATTTTTATAGTCAGATTATGACACCATCCAAAAAAATCGTAGGTCCACCTCTGTGGTCCTAGTTATTAATCAAAATTTATACATAAAATTGCTAATACAACTCACAACCTTTAAAATAAATGAAATAATGTTCTGATATAATATTTTTTATATTATTAATTGGTATACGTAAATATAGAAAAAGATTATAAGAGGGAAAAGATATAAATGATGTTGCTAAGTGACGAGTAGGTGTAACTTGTAAGCTACACTTTGAAATTGTTGGGTGTTGGTATCTTTTTGAAACCAATAATTTATTTACTTAATACATAACAATATTTCTAATTACTACAACTTATTAAATCAAATAAAACAATTTCCAAGTTTATATTAATATGCATCATAAGTTGGTTGTCATCGGTCAAATGATTTTTTTTTAAACTTTGAGAACTTTAATAGTGTTTTACTGTATAGACATGTAGCTCAATTGGTAAAGGGATTTAACGATTTTATTCAAATACAAGACAATTTCAAAGTTTGATCCCAAATCTCCACTAGCCTGAGCTGCTAAATAAAAAAGTGTAATGATTTTTTAATTCAAAAAATAGAAAAGACTTAATACTTTAAAATGAGATTAGTTGATTTAATTTTTTTTTATTTTTACCAATTTTTAAATATTATTTTTAGAAAATTTGTCACTCAAAATTAAAAAAGAAAGGAATAGTTTGGGGGTTGCTTGCCGGTTGGACAAAGACTTTTCACACACATCTATCACCAAAGTCACTTTTTAATACCTAAACCCAACTAATTAATAAATGAATTTCCTTTCTTTTATTTAACAACATATTTTTAATTATTTTTTAAACATCTATCAACTTTAACTATTTCAATCACTCTTTACAAAAAAAAAATTATTTATCAAAATAATTATAATCAAAGTGTTTTACTGTGAAATAGGATCTCTAAATATTTTAGGGTTTAATTATAAATGTTTTAACTTAATTATAATGTTTTGACATATTACTTTTTTAAATGATTTACTGATTTTTGTTTCAATCTTTAAAAAAATGTTTAAAAAGTTATTATCTTTAATTGATTTTTGAGTCTTGTTTTTGGGATGTTAAGACTTAAGGTCACCACAAAAATGGGAATGACTTTAATACTAATCAATCTATAAACTTTTTTTAACTTAATTTCTTTTTTTTAGATTGAATAAATAATTAGAGATAAAAGCTAGATAATAATAAGTATTGTTAATATTAGTTATTTTGATGTTAACATAATAATGATTGCACCTCTACCTAACTTATGGGCCTCCTTCTTCCCTCCCTTGCTTATCAAAATTAACAATTTTAATTATTATCGTTACCCTTAAAGGTTGATGTTATATACATCTTTTTATGTTTGAACCATATATTACAAATATAAAATATAAAGATATCTCTAACAAACGTTTTATTTTTTTCTAAATAAATAATAAATAATAAATAATAAAAAGTTGAAATCTTAAATAAATTACATTCATCTCATAACAAATTTTTTATTTTGAAAAATCCAAAATTGATTGTGATAATAAAATATTTCATTTAACTATTAAAATATTTATTTTCAAAGTTTCTTATTGGTTTAAAAAATAATAATTTTCTCACATGATAGTCATTTTGAAGATAATTTAAAGGAATCTATTGAAACATAATTAATTTAAATCTTCAGTTTTTTTTGATTTTTTATTTTGAAGAATGTGTTTCTATCGACTTTACTTTAAATGTGTCTTATCCCATTTTAAAAACTTTAGGAAATAATAATCATAACCGCATAAGTGTCTTATCCCATTTTAAAAACTTTTGGAACATAATCTACAACTTTTGAATGTATTAATAAATAATTAGATATATGTTAATAGTAGAGGTATTCATAATAATATTTTATTAATTATGTTTCTTAAGATAATGACGAACAAACCCCTAAAATAATAACATGTTTTATTGTTTTATTTTTAGTTTATTTATTGATTATATGCTTAATCAAGCTTACAATATATAACTTGGGATCGTGTTAAAACTTGTACCAGATAAGATATGGTCCAATTTTTATTGATTGAAAACTATTAACGTAACTATTACACACAATACTTCTTGAAGACATAAACACGCTTGCTTGTTTCGTGAGAATAACAACAAACCTAAATTTGTACAAACATAATTAGTTGCTTTAAATCCATAAACAACTTGTTTCTAAAGCTTCTTTTTTATTTCATCCGTTCTAAATTGAATTATACATTATTATTTTAGTTTGTCTCAAGAAAACTGTCAAATTAAAAGGTAAATATCTATTTTTCCATCATACCCTTAATTATGTAATGAAAAAAGAATCTATAATTAAAGATAAAACAGTTTTTTGTTAATTAAAAAGTGTAATGATTATTATTTCCTAAAGTTATGTGTATTTTTCATTATAGATATATTTTGGGACGGATAAACTAATTAATAAGCCAAATGTCATGTGAAAAATTAGTTAGATTTGGTAATCTTAAAATGAAATAGAAGCACCTAGTAAAATCAAATCTACAAAAGTAATAAATACCCAAAAATTTGTCAATTCATCAAATAAGAAAATCAAATAGAAGTACTCAGTGTTAAGTACACGTTCGATAAGATATATGGTCTAATTACTTAACCGGGTTATATTTACAGGATAACTTTATTATGGAACTGTATTTTTTAAATTTTTAACAGTATTTATTTTATGTTTTACATATTATGTTTTAAACCAATGAGTTCAAGTGCATCGAATAGCAATACTTTAAAGGAAATAATTCAACAAAGTGGTTTGAAGTCACAATCTATTGATCATAACTAAATGATTTTTTTAAAGGATATTAGCTATTTTAATTATAGTTCATTGATAAGTATTTTGAAATTAAAGCATTTATTATGATGCTGTCTTTTGAAGGAAATTTGCATCTTGATAACGAGGGTATAAATGGAACACTTGTACGGAATTCACGAGGCAGCTGTAGTTTACTCATCATGGACCACAAACTCTCATTTATGGTCTTATTAGTAATTTACTTATCTACCCTTATGTGTTTTGATTTTTTTTTAATATATCATATGATTTAATAAATATTAGCAATTTTATTAATTAAAATAAAATAGAATAGGATATGTATTCGATTCTTGTACAAAAAACAACAACAGTCTAAAACAAAAATTCAAATGTCAAAAGGATTATTTAAAAAAATTAATTATTTTATTTTCGAGACCCATTACCAAATTCACATTTCAAAATTCAATTTATTATTTTATTTTCCCAATAAAGTTGATATTATTTATTTTAAGAGACAAATATACAAAAAAACCCATGTATTATGATAGGGAGCATTTGGGTTAAGATTTTAAAATAACAAGAAAATATGTCTCTATCTTTTGAAACAATTTAAAAAAAAATTGTGCTTTTTATAAGATACAAGTATTTATAAATTACATTCTCACTGTACAAAAAAAGTAACTCATATTTAGCATTATATATTTATATAAGAAGAAAACCAAAAAATCAAATACTTAAATTATATTTAACTGAAGTGTTGAACAACTTGTTCCACGTAAAAAAGAAAATAGAATTGTGAGTTTCTTATATCTTTCACTATAGTTTTAAGTTGAAGGTGAGTCTATATGTTGCTCTCGTTTATAAGACTTTATAAAAGGAAAACTGTCTTAAATGACCAATTTGTAATGTTTGTTGACATAGATGACCATCTTTATCCTATTTTTGTAAAAATGTCAACAAGTCCGCAATATAACTTCCCCGTACAGCTGTACTTCCGAACTTACCAAAACGACTTCGTTTTGGGGGAAGTCCAAGAGTATTGCGGATATGGCCCAAAACGACGTCGTTTTGTGGTTTGCCCGTTTAGGTCTATCTCGGCTGGAAACTAAAAAATCCTCAAAACGACGTCGTTTTGGGCTATGTCCGCAATACTTAGTTCGTAATGCTTGCCCAAAAACCCCCCACAACTTAGTCGTTTTGGCAAGTCCGTAATTGGGGAGTTATATTGCGGACTTGTTGACATTTTTGCAAAAATAGAAGAGAGATGGTCATCTATGTCAACCAAAGTTGCAGATTGGTCATTTAGGACAATTTTCGCATTATAAAACGGTATCAATGTCGATCATTGTACTATCGTTATGGTGGGACAAATCTCTTTTTGAACACAATGAGTCACAAAAAGAGGAGTGATGTTTGTAACATCTTAGACGAATCTCACATCATCGATGAACAAAAAAGATGGTGCAAATCTCATAATAATTTTTTATGAAAAGGCAGTTGAATTAAAATAACAAAATAAAAAATTTAAACAAGAGCTGACAAGGATCTGTTAGCTACAAAAACAACGAGAAACCATAAAAATGAAAAAACTACCGAACATAAACAAAGTTGAACACCAAAAGAGAGGGAGGGGGGACAACCGAAAGAAGCAAACAAAGATCAATCGGCGAATACGATATTGGGAGTTTTTTCCCGGAACGCGATTGGTTTCTAAGATCAAAAAAAGGGGGAAAGACCTTCGGAATTAAATTATGCTCTCTGTTCCTCAAATCTGTAGACCCAATCTACAAACTCCAGTATTTGGAGAAAAAACTTGCACCTTACAAATATCCAACCAAATGATCGGATTTAAGTTACTCATAAGGTCTTCACTCAAAACGACACATTTAAACACATGAAAATTCCTGTTCCTCCAAAGGAAGTACAAGACAATCCAAATAATATCTGCTAAAAACATTTAGAAAAAGATAAAAATTATGACTAATAAAAACAATTATCATGATTTTAAGTTGATTTACAAACGAATCAACCAAATTAATTACTTTGTAAAATGTGAGTTCACTTAATATTTTATTTCTCCATTTATACCAAACATATTTTTCTGTCAAAAAAAATTAAATCAACCATAACCCTTAATCCATTATTTTCTAATGTATTATATTAAGAAAATTTAAATCTTTTACTTTTTAAAAAATATATATATATATATATATAATGGATTTAATTAATATTTTATAGACCCAAAAACCTATGCCGTGACAGGGGGAAGATAATTGCACCAAAGCAAAGCAACACCATATCATATGATGTCTCACGCGCAAATTTAAATATTCAAACCGGACCGAACCGGTTTTTTTATTTATTTATTTAAATAATTAATGATTATGGGTTGGACGCTATGGAACCACCCACTTTATACGCTTTATATCATTTCTCATTATTTTACCAAAAAAAGAGTAAGAACCGAACCGGCCGGTTCATCAATTCAAATCAGACCACTTGAAATAGATATGTAATGAGGTTTGAACCGGACGTCCGGACCCATTTTCGGTTCATTCATAATGAATTCAATTAAAAAAATTTATTTATTGATCTGAAAAGAATATTTGGTTTAGGTCAAATATGAACAACCAGTCTTATATGCTTGAACCCATGTTTTCTATAAATGTTTGTATATGGGAAAAGTATAGAAAATGTCAATTGATTTTTTTTTGGAAATGGTATTTTAAGTATTTGTTTAGACCAATCTCTGATAATTTTAAAATTGTTAAAGCATGTAGTCCTGAGATAATTTCTCAGTGTCCACAAGTTGTTTGCGTCTGGATTCAAACCTGGGGTAGATGGGTTATTCAGCCTCATCCCCCACAAGCTTTAACTAGTACGCCACAACCCATGTGGTTTTCGATGGATTATTTGATTAAAAAAAGTTAAACATTAAGGTGACGTTTGGTTGTTATAATAAAAATTGAATGAAATTTAATCAAGTTTGTGCATACGTTTGATTGCTATAAATTAGAATAGAATATGTCAAAAGAATTTAATATGTCTGTTTGGTTTGTTGAATATGATAGTGGTGCGTCAGTAGTGGTAATAGTGATAACGGTAAATTGGCAATGATTGTGGTGATGGTGACACGGGTGGTGGGGTGAAGGGGACAATGGTACTGGCAGCGAGGCAGTGACAACAGTAACAACAGTGGTGGTGGTGATGTTCGACAGTGGTGGGGGTGAATGCAACAGTGGTAGTTGTGGCGACTGTGGTGACAACAACCGTGGTGTGATAGAATGAAATAAATATAAGAGCATAACATGTAGTTTTACGTTAAATATGGGACAAATGAATTGCATTGCTTTGCTAGAACCAAAATAAATTACATTCCACCGTATGTGGAATTTGAATGTTTCCCGAAACTCAAAAAATGAACCGAACGCATGAACAAAATTTAGTCAATAGAAATCACTGTTCCAATTCATTCAAATTCCGTCGAATTCCAACCAACCAAACGTCTCATAGGTTTCTAAACATTTTTTTAACAAATCAATTAATGAACTTTTTAATACTCATCAAATAGATCCTTTTAGTTTGAATAGGTTATTCTGTATTTTTAAAATACTGGTGTGTTTTTCAACCCATATGGACCAACAACCAATCTTTGTTATTTTTTGTACTTTTCATGTTTACGATAAACTACAACCATTGATTTATGATATTCATTGATTATGTATAACCATAGTCATTGATCTTTCACAATCTTTATCATAAATTTTGAGCAAAACACTTAAACACCCATTTTATTGATTTATAAGTATACAAATACAGTAGAATTAATGTATTTGAAGTAGTTCATTTCATACCATAGAAGCCTAAGTATGAACAACAATTAATTTTACTTCCCCACCTAGCTACTCTAGGTCGTGGGCAAGAGATAAGATCCGTAACTCTGGGAATACTTATTTGAAACTCATTCAACTACTTATATATTTAATTCAACATGCTAGTTGTTCATTTAATTTTTTTGAATTAAAACAATGTATATTAACGATATTTTATTAACTTAAAGTTTATTCCTACATTGAATTTTGTAACATACATGTTTGAACAAGATCTAAAATAATATACATAGTTAGACATTTTATATCACAAATGAGCCCATGTTCCAAAGACGAAGAGATTTGATTCTCTATCCCCTCCAGGGACGAGGAAGGCGGACCCGACCCCATCCCTAATCTTATCTTTTGTAACGCGATTTGTTTAGTCGGCCACTGACTCATGTTTGTGTTTCTGGTATTGTCCATATTCCCATCCCTAATCAGGTTTTTCATATTGTGATTTTGTAGTCAATCTCTCTCAATCATGTTCGCCTTTCTCTTCCCATCCCCAATATGTTTCTTTTTTTATAATCGATTTTTTATTTTTTAGTTAGCCAGTGACTCATCTATGCCTTCTTAGTTCCGTTTCCATCCGTAATCTGGTTTTTTATAATGTGATTTTTTAGTCAACCACTGACTCAAATTCACCTTCCTCATTCTGTTTCCATCCCTAAGTTGGTTTTCTATTACACAATTAATTGTATTCAACCATTGCCTTAGTTTTACCTCTCTATCCCATTTCCATCCCTAATCTGGTTTTCTTATATTTTCAGAAAATACTGATTACTAACAATCTCAACCGATCCTACACAAAACTTATTTTCAAGGACACCAATGTAAAAGAACAATTTTTTTTACCCACTCAACGATAGAGACTCACGAAAAGATCCAAAATCAAACTTATAAACTGTCTTGTATCTGAACAAAGTCAGCTGATTATTTACCAATCAAACTAATTACAATTTTTTTTTTAATTTGCCACTAACAAAGGTTATTATAACGTAAGTGTAATGTGGAGTATTAATTATAAGAGAGTTAAAGCATGTGATATTGGTCAACTGGTGCAGTTGCAGCATGCATGGTTAAAAATAAATAAATGCAAGAGAAAGTGAATCTTGTGGGCATTGAGGTTTGAAATTTTGAAAAGCGGCTGTAAATAAGTACTTTACTTGCAGCTTTATTCTTTTGTACGGTACTACTACAACTACTAGTGTAATTAATTTCTAATCAATAAAAAATCAATTATTTTGTATTCATTTTATTTTTATATTAATAAAGTTACTTTTGTTTATTACTACGAAATCTACATTCTACCCCACATAAATAATTAAGTTGCAATTTTATTCATCAAAACCAAGGTTTAAGTGGTCGTTTATCAAATATTTATTAGATAAAAGTTTACTGGTATGAGTTATTGTTTTTATTTATCTTATCGGGAATTATTATTCTTTGTCATTAAAATAGATTGATGGTAAGTGTATTTGAATCGGTAAGATTTTTGTTCTTTATCGTGCTCATCCAGTAAGATAAGTCACAACCAGTAAGTGTTTATCCGGTAAGTCGGATAAAAATATGTGTAATTGCTATGCTTATTTGCGAATAAATTATCGGTATTTACTATGTTCATCGGTAAATATTTTATAAACGACCCAAAATAATATGAGATGTGTCAATGAGATCATTATGTCAACTTGTCAACAAATTTTGTATGTCATATATGTATATAGGGTCAGGTTAAGGGGAAACCTAAAAAGAAAAAAAAAACTGAAGAACGCCCTGAAAACCCTCTATTTGAACGGTATGCACAAATGCACACGTGTAAAAAAAACGGTTTCAATTGCTTGTATGCATTTATGCACACCGTCTATGCACAAGTGCATACCGTCCAGATAGAAGACTCTTATGATGTTCTTCTTTTCTTCTAAATCTCCCTCTATGTATATAATTATATATAGATATATGTTTTATTATTATTATTATTGAACAAGTCAATGATATTAAAAAATTTAAATTATGTTATATGCATTAAAAACTAAAAAGTAAGAAACATAAAAAAGTATGAAAAATCAAATATCATGTTAGTAGAACCACACATTGAATCATGATATACCAGATGATTAATGTGACACGAGACACAAGTGTTAACTGATAAAAACAATTCCGATATCTAACCCAAAATTAAAAAAGAATTAATTAATAAAAGGATTTAAAATTTAACACTACTTATAAGAATATAAAATACATATATATTAAAAAATTGTATTCTAATAAAAATTGGAGAGAAATTGAAAGGGTAAAATTGGAATTAAGAAAAGAAAGATGATTTGTCTTCTAATAAAAATTTCCAATAACATTTGAGATTAATAAATGCAGTGAATCAATATATATTAAATTATTTTTATATTTATTCTAAAATGGTAAACATATTAGAACACATGTTATATTTTAATTTATGTTAAAATAATTTATAAATGACTTTAAGTGTTATTGTTACATGAACTAAAAAATAAATTATGTTTATCTCTAGTGGTTCTCATGAATACCTAATTATTCTGTATTTTATCTATATTATATTATAAAGCGTTTGACAAAAAACTTTTAAAAACATATTATTATGCAATATATTGATTAAAGCATAATTATTTAAAATTCAAGAATACAAGTTATACATGTATTGGTACAACTTATTAAAGCTTTATGTTTGAATTCGTGTAACTAACTATACAACTAACTATATAGATAAACATCTAATTTTGAATATAAAAAATATAACATATAATAAGGATAATCGTTCAACTCTAATAAAATGTTTAATTATTATATTTATAAAAAATTTATATTATTAAATCAAAATATATTATTTCATTATTAAAGTTAGATTATAATTAAAAACCGGAATTAGAGAAATCATACAAAAAATAAAACCGTATTATAACATCGATAGAGACAAAAAGTTAAAATAAAACATTAAAATGAAGATGGACTCGCTGCATTGCACGAGTACCTTCTGGTAACTTTTAAGTAAAACAATTTGACATTTAAGAGATATATTTCATATCTTTTAAAATAAAAAGCAAATATAATTTAAATCACATTTTAAATAAGAAATATCTCGTTATAATATTTTAAATACCATTTAATGAATACAAAATAAGAATATTAATATATTATATACAAGAAATCAATATTAGGATACTTATCCAGATAATTTTAACAATAATTTCGGAAAGACTTCAATTATCATAATATGATAATACGGATGTTAATGTAGATCTCCATTTATCCTTATTTTATTTTATAAAAAATATTTTAAAATCTTTAAATAAACATGATACTTCATGTACCTTGCATTCTTGCAATTTATTTAAAAAAAATCATATTATATTTCTTACTTGATTTTAACTTTTTTAATGTAATTTAAATATCTAATTTCTACGGATTTTATTTTATTAAAAATAATTAAATATTAAATAAAAACAAACAAACAAACAAACAAACATGATAATTTTTGTTTGTCACTTGCCCAATGATTTGTTGCATAATAATTAAGTTGTCAGAATGACTAAAAGATTTTTACGATACAGGGTAAAATGAAATACAATTATTCAGAATGAAATTAGAGTGCTAAATGATTAAAGAAGATCCAAGATATAAAATAATTAAGAAGATTTTAAAACTATCTAGAGGCATAATTATTTTTATCAAACAAAATTCATTTTTTAACGGTTCAGAAATTATCTTTTGATACAACTATTAAGAGATAAACAAATAAGGATTCATATATGATACAACTCACAATTTATTTAAAATTCAGAGAATATTTCTTAAGTAATTTCCAATATTTATAAAATATATATATAATGAGTCCGCGTTGCTACGACAGAAAAGTAGGACCCAATCTTGTTTGCTTAAATGCAGCTCCATAACACTCAAATTTTTCTCAACATTCACACACACTTCTTCTCTCATCCATGATATACACAAATTAAAAAAGATTTCAAAAACTATAATCTTTTTCTTTAGTTCATATAAACACAAATTTTTTTAGCATTCATTTGTGTTTCTTGATATCTTTCTTTAAATTAAGATATACATCAAAAGAAAGAAAGAGCAAAGAATAAAGTGGATAAAAGCTAATCAATCATAAGGGCAAAAACAGAGGATTTTGCTTTGTTTTCAAGGGTTTCTGATGGCTTTTTGGTTCAAGAAACAAGAGCTTAATGAAATGCAGAAGTTTTATTTAGTGTTTTTGGTGTTATTAAGCTCATGGGTTTGTTTCTGTAGTGGGTCTGTTTCATATGACCATAAAGCTATCTCCATTAATGGCCAAAGAAAGATTCTTATTTCTGGATCCATTCATTATCCAAGAAGCACTCCTGAGGTACTACTTATCAATGTGCTTAATGGGTTTTTCTTGTTACTTGTTTTTACCCCTTTTTATTTCATGGGTTTCTTGATTTTCCCCCCTTTTTGTAAGAATGAGCTTTATGGGTTTTTATTTTTGGCTGAAACTTAATCATATATTGTCTGATTATGATGTTGTAGATGTGGCCAGATCTTATTCAAAAAGCCAAAGAAGGAGGGCTGGATGTGATTCAAACTTATGTTTTCTGGAATGGGCATGAACCCCAACCTGGTCAAGTAAGTGTACTTAAAATAAATAAATATTTATTTGCTTAAATAAATTGTTTTCTTAATTTCAAGATTTTATTTTTTCAGTATTATTTTGAGGATAGGTATGATTTGGTGAAGTTCATTAAGCTAATTAAGCAAGCTGGACTGTATGCTCATCTCAGAATTGGTCCATATGCTTGTGCTGAATGGAACTTTGGGTAAAGATTTCAAGATTATATATAAAAATTATAAAATTAGTAATTTTTACAGATAATTTGACAAGATTACAAATAAATAAACCATCTTTTTGTGATTATAATTTCAGGGGGTTTCCTGTTTGGTTGAAATATGTTCCAGGAATTAGTTTCAGAACAGATAATGGTCCTTTTAAGGTCTGCCTCTCAATCTTTATATATAAAATTATAATTTTTCCCCATTTTTTTAAAAATTATTTTCTGGGTATTTTGTAATTAGTATGTAATGATTATATCATATAATATTGTAGGCTGCTATGGAAAAATTCACAAGACACATAGTGAATATGATGAAAGCAGAAAGATTGTATGAAACTCAAGGTGGTCCAATTATTTTATCTCAGGTATAGTCAAAGTTACCCATTATACCAACTTTACTTATAATTTTTACAACAAGAGAATGAAAGGAACCAAAGGGTCATTTGGTCATTTTGACCAACGGTATCCAAGTTACTGGTAGAGCCCAAACTCCTTCGAGGTCAAGGGAAGTCTTACCAAAGATGACGAGTGTGTGTGCGTGTATGAGTTTTGCCGTATAAAATATGGAAATTTACAAAAATAGCCGATCATCAAATAGGGTTTCACTTTTTAGCGTGTTTTTGACCCAAATTCACATTTTAGCCAATCATTTCTAAGAAGAGTTACAAAGATAGGTTTCACTTTTTAGCCATTTTCTGACCCAAGTTCACTTTTTTAAGCCAAAGATAACGAGTGTGTGTGAGTTTTTGCCTTATATAAAATAGGGAACTTTACGAAAAATAGCCAATCAACAAATAAGGTTTCACTTTTTAGCCATTTTCTGACCCAATGTTCAGTTTTTTAGCCAAAGATGACGAGTGTGTGTGTGTGAGTGTGAGTTTTGCCCTATATAAAATAGGGAACTTTACAAAAATAGCCAATCAACAAATAAAGTTTCACTTTTTAGCCATTTTCTAACCAAATTCACTTTTTAGCCGATCCTTACGCAGAAGGCTTACAAATATGCTAAAATGATCGGTTTTCAGCCACTTTCCGCTTAAGCTTAAGAATTGGCTAAAAAGTGAATGAGGTCTGAAAATGGCTAAAAAGTGAAACCCCTCTTGGCAGATTGGCTATTTCTGTAAATTTCCCTATAAAATATTATAATTATATACTTATAGAAAAAGGGAATGGAAGAAAATCTTGTATCTTATTAAAAGTTGATGTGAAACAGATTGAGAATGAATATGGACCATTGGAGTATGAACTTGGAGCACCGGCTCGAGCCTATGCGAAATGGGCTGCTCAAATGGCCGTGGGTCTAGGAACCGGAGTTCCGTGGGTCATGTGCAAACAAGATGATGCCCCTGACCCAGTTGTAAGTGCACCATTTTGACTTTTTTTTCTTGCCCCCCCATGTGTGTCTATTTATGTAATTGCACATGGACAAATTTGACTTTTTGGAAAATTAATGACAATTGGATGTTTGTTTTTTGTTATATTGACAGATCAACACCTGTAATGGTTTTTACTGTGACTATTTCTCTCCCAATAAGAACTACAAACCCAAAATGTGGACTGAAGCTTGGACAGGATGGTAATTTCACACTTTTTTTATCCTTAAAATGATAATACTTTTTTTTGCAATTTTATTGGTTGATTTATTCTTTACACAATGGAAAAATGTGGACTGAAGCTTGGACATGATGGTAATTTCACACTTTTCATCCTTAAAATGATATTTTTTTGCAATCTTTTGGTTGATTTATTCTTTACAAAATGGAAAAATGGAAAAAATGTGGACTGAAGCTGGGATAGGGATGGTAATTTCACATTTTTCATCTTTAAAATGATATTTTTTTTGCAATTTTTTGGTTGATTTATTCTTTACAAAATGGAAAAATAGAAAATATGTGGACAGAAGCTTGGACAGGATGGTAATTTCACACTTTTCATCCTCAAAATGGTATTTTTTTGCATTTATTTGGTTAATTTATTCTCTACAAAATGGAAAAAATGTGGACTGGAGCTTGGATAGGATGGTAATTTCACACTGTTCATCCTTAAACTGATACTGTTTTTGAAATTTTTTTGGTTGATTTATTCTTTACAAAATGAAAAAAAAATGCAGGTTTACTGAGTTTGGAGGCGCGGTTCCTTACAGACCAGCTGAAGACTTGGCTTATTCGGTTGCTAAGTTTATTCAGGGTGGTGGTTCTTTTATCAATTACTATATGGTAAAGTTAACCATTATGTTGTAAATTTATTTCCTTTATTGCCCTTTGCTCGATAAATATCGTATAAAAAATTGTTCTTTTATTGTATTTTGACAGTATCACGGAGGAACCAATTTTGGTCGGACTGCTGGTGGCCCGTTTATTGCCACAAGCTATGACTATGATGCCCCTCTTGATGAATTTGGTAATGACTATTATGCCCCTCTTGATGAATTTGGTATAGCATATTAGCATGCATGCTTATAGTGTTTCCTAGTTGAAATTTAAATGTCAGCTTAATGGGACTCGCAACTTATTCAGTCAGCTATACATCACTATTTGGTAGTGGCTTAATAATATAGAAAGTGGCTTATTCAGTAAGCTTCTAGGGGGGAGCTTTATGCATAAAGCCAAGTTTTTTTTTAAAAATACGCTCCTTCCATATATGAAAAAACCTTTCCAAACAAAAATATTCCCAATCTATACAGGAAATGTGTGATTATTACACTTTTTTATTCATTAAATGACAATTTTACCCTTTATAATAGAGAGAGTAATGCATTTCACCATCTCATAAGTAATGTAGAAATGGAAAGCCACACTTATTTTGGGACAAACTAAAAAAATAGAAATATTGACTCTTATTTTAGGAAGGAGTGAGTATTTAAACCGTTTTTTTGGGTCAAAATTTGTCACATCATGGACGGATAGTTACGTACGTGGCTAAACTAAAAGGGCAATTTGGTAAAAGAACTCGCTATCGTTTACAAATATGCATCATATCACCTTTTACACTCACTATTGTTAGTGTTTTAAGATGCAAGTTGATTAAGCATATTACTTTTAACTTTTAAGACAAAAAAGATCCGAAAATTCACTACCATGTCCCATGAAAACGACAATAAGTTGTTTCTTGGAAAGTTTTAAAGTTAAAAGCACGTTTTTTCTTCCAATTATCATCATTACAAGTCAACCGAAAGATATCGGGTTTCTTTCACCTTCAAGATTCTTTTATTTAGTTGTTATCAACAAATATCATCATTAAAAAAGTAAAGTTGAAGCTACCCATCTGTTTCATTGACTTAAAAATTCAGTCTTTGTGACGGGTTTCCGTACGTAAACGTTAGTTACTAAATTTGGATAATTTTTTATAGGACTTAAACACGAAGCAAAGTGGGGTCATCTTAAAGATCTTCATAGAGCGATAAAACTATGTGAACCCGCATTAGTAAATGGCGATCCCGCTATTATCACACTTGGAAACTATCAAAAGGTTGGATTTTTATTCATTTTTATTGATTTAAAAAATCATTTTATCTCGAATTAGCACCGGACCCCACCTCTTAAATTTGTCGTTTTTTTTGTATATATAGGCACATGTTTACAAATATAAAGCCGGAGGCTGTGCTGCTTTTCTTTCAAATAACAACAGAGGTGCTTATGCAACTGTGAACTTTGGGAACAAACGTTTCAATTTGCCGCCATGGTCTATTAGTATCCTTCCGGATTGCAAGAATACTGTTTATAATACAGCAAGGGTGAGAAAGATTTATGAAAATCTTTATTATTTTAGTATAAAGTTTATATTCGTAGTAGTATCATTGATTTAAAGATGTGTCGAAGGTAAATGTTTGCATTTATTTTGGGATGGGAAAATCGGGTTATTTAGGAGAATGACGAGAATGACCTTCTGACGGATTATTTTTAATGCATAACCTTCTGACAGATTTTGAGGCATTTTTGTTGTTGTGGGTATATTTAAATATGTAACCTAAGAGGAAGGTTCAAGGGAAAACCCGCCAAAAACGGAAAAACTGAGGAAAACCCTGGTAACCATTCATCTGGATGGTATGCACGTGTGCATAGAAGTAATTGAAGCTATTTCTTGGTTTTTATGCATGTGTGCATGTTATTCACATGTGCATACAAGAGAAATTGCTTACAAGTTACTTGTATGCACATGTGCATACCGAGCAGGGTGTTCCTCAGTTTTTCATTTTTTTTTGCGGTTTTCCCCTGAACCTCACCTTTTAGATATAGTTGTTTTTAAATCTATAAGCTCATGCATTTTAAAAGAAACCGTTAGAAGGTTAGAGTCACGTTCATACGCAAATAGTAACCAAATAAGAGAACACGAAAACAGCCAAATCACATGTGATTTTACACTAAAATCACGGTGTAACAATACATCACCTAAGATGCAATAATCACATGTGATTTTGTCGTTTTCTTGTTAATCTTATTTTGACCGTCTTCTCTAGAAAGCTATTCTCCTAAACAACCCGATGGGGGAGTATATATATAGTACAATCATTAAGTTAAACTACCTTAAATGAGTTTTCAATAATGAGCACGACTTTTTAATATATTTTTAACTAAAATCTTGAAAACACACTAGAAGGGCATTTAAGTAAATATCCCATATATAGTTGTTGATGAAAGCCTAACTGTGAATGTGATTTTATAGGTAGGTGCACAAACTGCGCTGATGAAGATGACATCCGAGGGAAACGGATTTGCATGGCAGTCATATAACGATCAAACCGAATCATATGACGATAACGCATTTACAACAGTTGGCTTATTGGAGCAACTTAACGTCACTAGAGATTCTTCGGATTATTTGTGGTACATGACAGAGTAAGTGCAACATTTTCTTCTTCTCATATAGCAGTTTATAGCAACTTAATGAGCTTAATGGGACTCTCAGCTTATTCGGTCAGCCACATATGACTGTTTGGTAATGGCTTAATGATATAGAAAGTGGTTTAGTGCATGTTTAGCAGCTTAATGAGCTTATGGAATCACAACTTATACGGACAGCTATAGATGACTGTTTGGTAGTAGCTTAATGATATAGAAAGTGGCTTATTCAGTAAGCTTCAAAGGGGGAGCTTTATGCAGAAAGCCAAGTTTTTTCCAAACCCGCCCCTACACGCTCCTTCCATCTATGGAAAAACCCTCCCAAACAAACACCTTTCCAATCTATATAGACAGATTAATCCACACACAGACATCTTTATCCATACAGGACTTAATGGAAAAACAACCAAACAGCCCCTTATTCAGTAAGCTTCTAGAGGGGGGGGGGGGGAGCTTTATGCAGAAAGCCAAGTTTTTTTTTCTTTCAAACTTGCCCGTTTGAATAAAAAAATACGCTCCTTCCATCTATGAAAAAACCCTCCCAAATAAAACCCTTTCCCATCTATACAGACGAATTAATCCATACAGACAGCTTAATCCATACAGGACTTAATTAAAAAAACCCAACCAAACAGCCTCTTAATGTAGATATATAAGAGTTATGGGGCTTATTGTTGCTTTTTCATCTATTTCAGTGTCAAGATTGGATCCAACGAAGGGTTCGTGAGAAGTGGGAAGTGGCCGACACTTGTGATCCAATCTGCTGGTCATGCTTTGCATGTTTTCATCAATGGCCAATTATCAGGTAAGAATTTCCGAAAAAAGAACGAGATACTTTATAAGGTCATTACTTTATGGAAACAGACAGTCTACTCTTTGGGGTAGAGGTCATGTCTGTATACATCTTACCCTCCGTGGACCCCACCTCTGGGTGGGAATATACTGAGTTTGTTTATTGGAAAACTTGCAGATTTCATCGTATGACACTATTTGCTTTTTTTTTTCCTCACAGGAACCGTCTATGGAAGTCAATCAAATCCAAAAGTAACTTTTAATAAGCCGGTAAATCTAAGACCTGGTCTGAACAAGATTTCGCTACTAAGCGCTGCAGTTGGTCTCCCGGTATGCTCTCTCTCTCTATATATATATATATATGTGTGTGTGTGTGTGTATACACACACATATAGATTAGGTTCAGGGGAAAATCACAAAAAAATGAAAAATTGAGGGTAGCCCTAATAACCATTAATTGTATACAAGCAATTTGTCCGGTATTCACATGTGCATAACATGCATAGAAACCAGGAAACATCTTCAATTACTTGTATTCACATGTGCATATGGTACAATTAATGGTTATTAGGGTAGGGTGTTCCTCAGGTTTTCATTTTTTTCTGGGGGTTTTCCCTGAACCTCACTCTCTCTCTATGCAAATGTATGTGAATCTTGTGGGTGTTTGTGACTTATGGTTCTCTTATTTGATTTGGTAGAATATCGGTAAGCATTTTGAGACATGGAATACTGGTGTTCTTGGTCCAGTCACACTCTACGGTCTTAATGAAGGGAAGAGAGACTTAACATGGCAAAAATGGTCTTATAAGGTTTGTCCTTTAAAACTTTCCATTGTATGACCCTCATTTAACCCCCACCCCCCCACCCACCCCAGGTGGGGTATTAAAAAATGGAAATGTTGAAACTTTGAATGTCTCACTAGGTCGGCCTTAAAGGCGAAGTTCTAAGTCTCCACTCGCTCATGGGTAGTTCATCGGTTGAGTGGATTCAAGGTTCCTTAGTGGCTCAACGACAACCGTTAACATGGTATAAGGTAATTTCCATTTCGTGCTTAAAGATTTCTTGAAATCATGTTATGGTAGTACATCAATATAAAAAATAATCTTTTTTCATGATTTTAAGATATTGTTTCACATATTACGTTTGTGTTCATATGGAAAAAAAATTAGATGTGAAAAAAAAAGACGTTGGTTCACTTTCACATATGAAACAAATATTCATACGGTGAAAACAAATACATGTGAAATTATCACATTATGAGACAAACATATGTGAAACAATATCTTAAACCATAACCATTTAACAAAAAAAAATTGAATTTTTTATTGTTATATTGGTTTCCACGAGTTTCTACCCCTTGACTGGTTTCTAATGAAGATGTCTCTCTCTCTCTCTCTATATATATATATATATATAGGGGCGGGTTCAGATGAGAACTCAAATTTGGTTGTGAACGTGAGGACAAATGAGAGCGCAACACGTGTCATTTTCAGACCGAATAATAAAGGAAATATTCAGACCGAATAATAGTATTATTCAGTTTGAATGTAGTATTATTCAGTCTGAATAATACGTGTCGCGCTCTCATTCGTCCTTGCGTTCACAATCAAATTTGAGTTCACATTTGAATTTCCCCCCTCCCTCTCTCTATATGTATATATATGTATGTATCTTTTGGTAACTTTCCTTAAAATCTTTCCCAAAAAGGAAATGTTGGAATTTTTAGGGGAATCCCAAAAGGGAAAGTGTTACTTGAATTGATATATATGTTTTTCTTTATGTCCCAAGGCTATCTTCAATGCTCCGGGCGGAAACGAGCCTTTGGCTTTGGACATGAGTAGTATGGGCAAAGGTCAAATATGGATAAACGGGCAAAGCATTGGACGTCATTGGCCCGCTTACAAGGCGTCGGGTTCTTGTAGCACTTGTAGTTATGCCGGATATTTTAGCGAGAAAAAATGCTTAAGTAAATGCGGTGAAGCTTCGCAAAAATGGTAAGAAACCTATCTTTTTTTGTTGAATCTTGAAAGTTACTGTAGGATGATTATAATCATTACTCCCTCTATTCCAAAATAAGTGTCGAATTTCAAAAAGTACCTGTCTACTTTCCAATTCTACCCTTGAGTATGAGATGGAGAAATTCATTATTCCCTCTATTATCAAGGGTAAAATTGTCATTTTTGTTAATTAAAAATGGTTATAATTGCACATTAAGTTCCCTAAGATGATTACAATCATTATTTTCTTTGTTCCAAAACAAGTGTCTACTTTCAAAAGTAAGGGCCTACTTTCCTGTTCTACCCTTCATTATCAAGGGTAAAATTGTCATTTTTGTTAATTAAGATTTGTTATAATTACACGTTAAGTTCCCTAAGATGATTACTATCATCACTCCCATCCCAAAATAAGGGTCCACTTTCAAAAACTAAGTGCGTACATTCCAATTTTACCCTTAACTATTAGATGAAGAAATTCATTACCTTCTCTATTATCAAGGGTAAAATCGTCATTTTTAGTTAATTAAAAAAGTGTAACAATTACACATTTCTAAAACTGTATCCCTTTCTCATCGCGGGCATTTCTAAAATTCGTTTCAGGTATCACGTACCACGGTCATGGCTTAAACCTAGAGGAAACTTATTAGTCATTTTTGAAGAATTGGGAGGAATCCCTTATGGAATTTCATTGGTGAAAAGAGCGGTTTATAGCGTGTGTGCGGATATTTACGAATGGCAACCTTCATTGATGAATTACGAAATGCAAGCTTCCGGTAAAGTAACTAAACCGTTAAGGCCAAAAGCGCACCTTTCGTGTAGCCCGGGCCAAAAGATATCGTCCATTAAATTTGCTAGTTTTGGCACGCCACTCGGGGGTTGTGGTAGCTACCGTGAGGGTAGTTGTCATGCCCATAACTCGTATGATGCCTTCAATAAGGTACTTTTCTTCTTTTTGTTTTTTGCTTCATAACTCCATATATATATATATATAATTGTTTGTGCGTTTCTGGAAAGAGTTGTTTTACTCTTTTGGGTAGAGGTCATGTCTGTGTATATCTTACTACATTTTTGGGTGGGATATACTGGGGTCGTTTGGTTTGGTTTGGTGGTATAAAAGATGAATAATCACATGCATAGAAAGAACACAAGAAAAAGATTTTCAACAGATTCTCTATAATTTATCACGCAAAAGAATTACATTCAATTTCATCAGTTTCTTCATTTTGGAGATTTCAACGTTTATTATATTTTAATTAAAATATTCAATGGATTTAATATCCCAAGAAACGTTCAAATAAATTTTAAATGAAAATGAAAATTTATTGGTGGGAACCTTAAAGAACAGTATTTCTCTCTTTTCAACGTTTAATTTTGGAAAGTTATTCGAAAACCGGAGACTTTTATGTCTCTTTCCTACTTTCTCCATTTTAAAGTTTTAGAGGATCTGTTGGAGCAAAAAAAATATGTTAAAAACTCCAAAATCTCCGTTTTTTTTTCAATTTTAGAGAATCTATTGAAAATGCTCTTACCCTAATCATTTGAGAACCCACAATGTGTTTAGCAGTTTAATGAGACTCATAGCTTATTCGGTCACCTGTACATGGTTTGGTAGTGCTTGATGATATAAAAATGACTTATTCAGTAAGCTTTATACAAAAAAATAATTTTTTTTCCGAACATGCCCCTCCCAATTAAAATACACGTTCCCTCATCTATGAAAAAACCCTCCCAAACAAAAACCTTCACAGTCTACACAGACAACTTATCCATACGGCTGTTTGGTTGGTTTTCCATTAAGTCCTGTATGGATAAAGTTGTCTATGTGGATTAATCCGTATATGGAAAGTCTTTGTTTGGGAGGGTTTTTCATTGATGGAAGGAGTGTGTCTTTTAATTGGAAGGGACATGTTTAGAAGAAGAAAAAAACTTGGCTTTCTGCATAAAGCCCACCCCTAGAAGCTGTATAGCTAACCAAATAAGTTCTGAGTCCCATTAAGCTGCTAACAAACAGAATGGAAAATAATCACCTTAAAGTAAAAGTTCCCATTAAGCTGCTAACAAACCACCTTAAAAGTAAAAGTTCTCAAAATAATCACAATTATACGGGTTCTTATTTGATTAAGCCCCAAAGAACATGATGAAAATAAGTGATATATTTAATTTAACCCATAATTATTAAATGAAAATATAATATTTTTTTTGGCATTGGAATATTTGCAGTTATGCATTGGACAACAATCATGCACAGTACCTGTAACACCTGAGATATTTGGAGGTGATCCATGCCCAAAAGTAATGAAGAAACTTTCAGTTGAAGCCATTTGCACTTGATGATGATGATCTAAAAAACAAGAAAAAATTGGGTTTGAATTTTATTTCAAAATTTTATAATTTTATTTAAAATTTTACGAAGATCGCCATGACCAAATGACGGTTCTTTTTGCCAAAAGGTGAAGTTGTACAGATATGCAACACACCGGTGTGGTTCAAAAAGCATCGTTATTATGTTTATACGAAAACATTAAAGTTTGGTGTATATATATATATATATATAAAGTTCGTCTGCTTACAAACGTATTGTTGTTTAGAAAGCGGGGTCGAGACTCGAAATTTGAGTCCACGAGCTTATTATTGTCGTTTTTCGTTTTCGTTATGAAATGTAAAAGCTTCTGGCTTTCATGTATTTTGTACAATGTAAGAACACTTGAAAGATGGTAATACCTCATCAAATTTATGTCATTTACATTGTGTTTTCTTGAATTTGGAAAGAAAAAGAAAGGGAAGGAAGTAAAAAAATTTATTTGCGTTTTTGAGAGCGAAGGGAAATAAATAAAATTTCATGTTTTTGAGCGGGAGAGAACAAAAAAAAAAGAAAATTTTACATTTTACAAATATACCTTTATTTATTTTACAACATATTGTAATTCTTGGGTAGATATGTAATTTTACAGCCTCTGGCGTGTAGCTCAGTTGGTAAAAAAAAAAAAAAGGTGATTTTGCCCAAATATAAAATAAGTTGGAAAAAGTTTATATAAGAAGAAAGTTAAAATACTCATTCTAATTCTAAAAGATACTAATCGTTTACCCAAATGCTTACCAGGTAAGAACTTACCAGTAAAAGTCAACACTCTTACTTTATCAGGTAAGATTATATTCCATCAAAACGGTATCATATACAACAATTTACCCGGTAAGTTCCTACCGAGTAAGTGCTATAACTCTCACTTACTGAGCAAGACTCTTTGTCTTTGTCGTTCTTACCAGGTAAGATATCGGTCCCTCCTATGTTCATCTAGTAAAAAAATGATTTGGTAAGCTTTAATAAATGACCCCTAAATCTACTTTTTTATAAATACTCCTCCCGTCCCAAATTAAGTGTTCATGTTAACTATTTTAGTTTGTCCCAAAACAAATGTACATTTTCAAAAGTAAGTTTTCAATTTCCCATTTTACCCTCAATTATGAGATGATGAAAATCTCTCTCTCTCTCTCTCTCTCTCTCTCTCTCTCCCCTCATTTTCAAGGGTAAAAGTGTAATCTAGTTATTTAAAGTGTAATAAAAAATGCACATTGCTAAAACTGTATGTCATTTTCACTGTGGACATTTATTTTATGACGGAGAGAGTAATATATTTAATATACAAGGTAGATCAGAGGAATCGTGTTATCCGACCCCATCCCTTTTTAACTTTTGAGGATCCCCATCTCCATTAAGATAAATCCCCAACCCAAATGAGTAGGTACATCAAATTCACCAATGAGGTATGTCTCATATCAAAACCTAACCACAATAACAAATGACAATTGGTTGCTCATTAAATTGGCAAATCAAACTGAACTCAGAAATCTATAACAAAACAACAAATAACAATAATTTCTTACACTTGCCTCTAAATAGAATTGAAATTTGATTTTAACCAACAACACAAACAACATAACTCTATCAAATCCATATAAAAACATACAACAACTCAAAATACACCAAAAATAAACCGCTACCCGCAACTCCGTTTATCGGCTCGAAAAATTTCTAACACATTTCTTTTTCATCGTGTAACAACTGGACAGGACTGAACAGAACATAATTGAACTGAACTCAATTCTACACCCAATGCCTTCTATTTCTCGCATTCATTTCTATTTCCAAATTCGTTTTTTCTTGTTTAAAATCAATCTATCTTCACAGATGAATAGATTTTCCGAACAAACCATAAGCAAGCGTAGAACCCAATTGTGCCCGTTAACACAAAGAAGGCATACGAAGCAATCAACATATACCCAACGTACAGAATTCCCGAAACCAGTTTCGTGATTTCCAATTTTGTGAAGTAGTAAAAGATGGAGTAGAGAAAAAGGTATAAAGCCGATGAACCAGCGGTGAGATAAGCCCGCCACCACCAATGGTAATCTTCACTACATAATTGGAAGTAGCAAAGAACGACCGTTATCTCAGCACACGTGATGATCAATATCACGAAAACGATTAATAAAAACCCGAATATATAGTAAAACTGGTTTAACCAAATGGAAGTCAAGATGAAGAAAAGCTCGATGAAAACCGCCCCAAATGGAAGAATTCCACCGATGAGAATCGAGAATACGGGTTTCATGTACCAAGCTTGTTCGGGTACTTGTCTCGGGATTTTGTTAGTTTTAACGGGATCTTCGATGGCGGGTTTCTTGAAACCCAAGTAACTTCCGACAAAAACTAACGGAACTGAAATCCCGAACCATAAGCAAACAAGGGCGATCATGGTGCCAAAGGGTACCGCCCCCGATGATTTCTCGCCCCAAATTAACGCGTTTAGAATGAAGAAAATGGCGAATAAGATACCCGGGAACATGAAGGATGTTTTCAAAGTGTTTTTCTTCCATTCAGTGCCTTTGAACGTTTTATATAAACGTGCGGAGGAATAACCGGCGAATAAACCCATGAAAACCCATAAAAGAACCATGGCGGTCATGAGACCGCCACGGTTTGAAGGTGATAAGAACCCGAGTGAAGCAAATATCATGGTTACCATTGTCATTCCGAAGATTTGTACGCCGGTTCCGACGTAAACGGAGAGTAATCCGGAATATTCCGGAGCTCGGAAAACGTCACCGTGGACGAGTTTCCATCCGGTTTCTTCTTGAGCTTCGTCTTGTGTGTCTAATTGATTATAGTTTGCAATATCTCGGTAAAGTGTTCTCATCATGATCATGGCTACCATCCCGGAAAGGAAAAGGACGATCATTAAGGAGTTAATGATTGAAAACCAGTGGATTTGATCGTCGTTCATAAGGAGATAGGTATCCCAACGTGATGCCCATTTGATATCGCTCTCCTGGAAAAGATAAAATGACCAATTTACCCCTAAATCATAATAAAATAAATATTTTTCATTACAAAATATATCATTAGAAAGTTTTTGTCAAGATAATTAAAATGACAGCAAAATAAAAAGTTTATGTAGTTTCCTATATTAATTTTTTATAACTAATAGCTAATAAATTATCCAAAATATAGAAACCATATAAGAATAATATTTTAAGGGGAGTAAAATGAAAGTTTAAAAGAGCATATTATAGATGGTACCTTGAAAGTAACATCGTATGTAAATACAACCTCCTTATCTGTATCGACTTCTTGAGGTACGGTGCTTCCTTGAATTATATTTTTGGTATTTTGGTTGCATGTCACCAATTGAGGGTTCTTGTCATCCCATTCTTTATACTCGTGACTGATACTGTAAGCATGAGTCGGAAAAATAGGTTCATACCGATAAAAAGAGAATCAATTTAACAAGACAAGCAAAATAATATTAAGAATTAGAGCCACGGCAAGACCACAATGTTTTCAAGGCATGACTTTGGGTGCGAAATATGAATATCATATATAAGTTATAGTTATATATATATATATATGTATATATAGAGAGAGAGAGAGCGAGAGCGAGAGAGAAGGCAAGAAGTTCCAGTGTCATATATGATTACACTTCTTTGGGTGTGCTTAATCATAAGCGTCTATGTGTTGTCAATGCAATATGTTGTGTGTCGTGTGTGCAATCGTATATAATACTGAAACTTCTCGCCTTTTAGCAAAATGTTTAGCTTCTCGCTTGAATATTCCCCTATATATATTTATAATTAGGGATCGGTTCACTAAGAAGGCTAAATATCGTGAGAAGAGAAAGTTAAAGGGAAGGTTCAATCGTGAATTATGATGTATATTGCATAGTATTCATAAAGGTCCATATATGCATCGTCAAATGAATTTTTTAAATGGTTCACATGTGAACCTTTCCTTAACCTCCTCTTCTTACATTATCACAATATTTAGCCTTCTCATTTTAACCTCCCACTATAAAATAATCATACACACACATATGTTTTTTTACTAATACTCAACGAGTCAATGAAATTAAACAATTTAAATTAGGTTATATACTAGGAACTAAAAAGTTTTGACACTAAAAAGATAAGAAAAATCAAATATCGCGTTACAAACATAAATAAAGCATGAATGAGAAGCAAAAACCTGTTTGGAGTAACTTCGAACCCAACAATTCGAGCAGAATCGGTCTCAAGATCCTTGTGATACATGACTCTAAAGCTCAAATGATTATTGATGAAATACTTTTCCTCTTTGCTCTAAAGAATTAAAATGAGAGATTAAGTTCATGGAATTAGGGACCAAAGAAGTGATCAAGTAAAAAAAATTGTATCGACTTACCCCGGCATAATTTCCCTTAAAACCAACACGAAAACCGTGTTCGTAAGTGGCTGCTTGACTACCATCCCGTCTCTGTCTAAGAACAGCAACCGGGAGGTTATCTAAAATCCTGCATTGCATAGCAAAAATCCAACGTAAGGCATTACCGCATACGTATATTTGTTGTTTGCAGTGACGTATTAAGTCACAACTTTTTTTTCCAAAAGTTCGATCTGAATAACTGCTATTTCGATAAAGATACGGATTTCGTGGAAGGATTTGGAATCTTTGGTTTGTAGGATCTGGAATGGAATTGGATTCCATTCTTTATAGATAATTTTTGAAAACAAATTATAAATAATAAAAGTAATTAAGTTACCTTTTTACTTATTGATTATTTTAAAACACGTTTTTAACATATTTTAAAACACTATTACAAACAAATCCTGTAAAATCCCACAGGTTTGTTAATAATTTCGATTTTCGTCCCTGTGGTTTAGAAATTGCCATTTTCTCCCCTATGGTTTGTAACTTATTGCTATTTTTGTCCCTGAACTAATTCGGTAATTCCTACCTTTAAGTACAAGGGACCAAAACAAAAAAACTTGTAAACCACAAAGACGGAAACAACAATAAATTGAAAATCATTAGGACAAAAATCGCAATTTCTAACAAACCACAGGGTCGAAAAACGTAATTTACTCTTTCTATATCCCATGTTTGTGGGATTTCACTGAAATCTTGGCATTTTAATCCCGGACTTCCCTTTAAACCAAATGCAGATTGGAACGGAATCCAATTCCAAATCCCACAAACCAAACGGGCCTTGAATGAACATTCCATATAAGTAGGGAGTGTGCCACATACATGTTTACTCGGTACTCATCGTCAATTTTTTCTTTGAATTTCTTTGAGGTTTCAGCATCGAGCTTTATTCGACAACCCACTTTGCATGGTTGCTCTTCTCTCATAAGAAACTGAAAAGGAGATTCGAAACTTAGATCATAATACACAACGAAAAAGAGCGATCTCGAAAAATAGAAAAGTGATCAATTTAACCTTGACCAAGAATTGGATGGGAAGGTCCTCACCGTGTAAACAGAATTCTCAATGCGGTCACCTCTTAGCACCTCCCCCAAATTTTCGGCACTATTTTTAACGTGCGTAGGCTTACAATAGTTCAAGTAATAGTACTCATAAGGAAGTTGCGTTTTTGTAGAAGAAAGCTTGTTGACTTTAACTTGAAGAGGATCACCCTGGTGAGAAGATTCACAATTCGTTTAACAATTAATCAAAGATTAACGGTCTTTTTTTTAAAGTATATAATATTTATATACAGCAACCGTAACAAATAAACTCGAACACCCTCCTCTTGTGAGGGTTTGAACCCATACGAGGCCAAAGGCTCTGATACATAGAATAACCCAATGTAGAGCATATGGTGGCCTGTGCTACCGTTTCATTCCTCTGTCATAGTGTAAAAAAATTATAGGGTCGTGAAAAGTGCCACCATATATATTTTGAAACTACAATGAGGACACAAGTTTCCCTTGGTAGAGTTGGTTTGCAAGGCTTTTCTTCCACCCTAGACCCGAGTTCGAATCTTGTTAGTGTCATTTTCTTAGTTTTTAGCTTTAAATTTCAGATTTAGTGTTTCGGAAAAAAATTGCAATAAAAGAGTTAGCACCTAACATATGAAAAGCAATTAACCAGCATGAAAAGCAATGAACTAACCAACAGACCAACGATTTGACCTGACATAAACATAACAGGGGAGCATATAACAACACCCTTCTACAAATCCTAACACCATCAAATTCCAATCAGATCTAGATATGAGGTGGTCAACAAACACTATGTTGACTAAACCACCACTCAACACTTTGCATAAATTCGTACTTAACGAATTTTAACCATCATTTGCCACTTAGCTGATCTGCACTTTAGAATGAGTAATCATCACTTACCATTAAAGATGCATAGAACAGACTTTTATCATTTCAATCATGCTACAATTACATTAAACACATCCACCACTTGCTTTCTCAATGCCATAAATCCAGCATTACAGAAGCAACTAGAACACCATTCTTCACCATTAAGCAAGCAACATTCAACTAATTAGATCCACCAACACCAAATCTACGTATACGAAATTGAATAGGAAGTTTTACTTTAACCTCAAACCTAAACGTAAGCTCGATTTATGCATTTCATAAGCTATAAACTGAGATCCTGAAGTAAAATCAGAAATCATTCGTTTTAAAACACTTTGCAAAAATGGCGATTCGAGTTACATAAACCAAATTACACCATATGAACACACTAGATCCAAAATTAACAACAGATATCGAGGAGTTTCAGAGTACGTACCCTTTGGAAATCGCGAGGAGCAACGCCTGGTAGATAGAATGATTCAGAAGATGAGATGAAGAAGACGATTAGAATGAAGATAGTAGAGAAGAAGCCATTGGAGCTCAGTTCCATCTTCGAGATCTCGATCGAGTAGAGCTCTGTGTGTGTGTGTGTGTGTGTGTGATGAGGAGGTACAAAAGGGGTAGAACGAATCCGTGTTTTGTGTGTTGTGAAATTATTATAGATGAGCTCGTAAATCTAATTCCACTCCCATTTTTGCTATTTCCATTTAGAGTTAAGTGCAAAATTAACCCATGAAGTATTTGATAATCGGCAATTTTAGTCCAAAAAGTTCTTTTTACTACATTTGGTGCACACTTGAAGGGTTTTCGTTTTCTTTAGTTGCCTAAATCATCGATAGTCCGTCGACGGTAACAAAAATAGATTATCGATATTTATATGCATGTATTAAAAAAGGTGAATGAAAGTTAGGGGTTGTTTACCAAATGTTTTATCTGGGTAAGCATTTACGGGTAAAATTCAACACTATGATTACTTATTAGGTAAGATTTTAGTTCAAAAAATGATATTGTATGTAACGATTTATATTTGATAAGTGCTAATCGTGGTAAGAAACTAAGAATCATCACCCTCACTTACCGGGTAAGACTATCGATCATCGTCTTTGTTCTTACCGAGTAAGATTATTTGTTCTTGCCATAGTCATTCGTTAACGTAATCTGGCTTAGTAAGTGCTTCCCCGGGTAAACGTTTGGTAAACGACCACTTAGTCTTATAAGTTGTTTAGTGAGTGGTTATCGTGTGTCACTTACCTTGCTGAGTAAGCATGACAATTACATAGAATTTTATTCGGTAAGAAACATAACAAGAACCAAAAATCTTACTTAATAATTGAAGAAGATCACTGCGACCTGGTAAACATTTGCAGGTAAAAGACGTTTACCAACAATCATTTTTTATGTTCAAGAATGTTTAAGTGGAAAAAGAACAACTTTAATAAAAATTATTTGGTTGAACATGGCTTCTTATTTTAAGGCATTAAAAATAAGGTTAAATTCAACATTTATGTTTCTAAATAGATGTAACATTATTCACAATTTATTAGATACATGATAAAAATGGAAAAATAAATGGTCACGTGACTAGTGATATGTGATATATAGCAAAACATTATCATAATTGATGGAGGAAAGAAAGTTATGTTATGTTTTAACCAAAAAAAATACAAAAAAATACCTCTGGACCAATAATGAAGGATGTTAATAGTTGAAGGACCCGTTTTATAATTTAGTCATCTACTACTAATAAGTCTTTATCTCCTTGCCATTTGAAACACCGACACGGAGTTACCACCAAAGTCATAATAAACGAGAATACTTTATTTTTACAAAAGTAAAATTTGGATTACTTATTAGATATAGATTTTCGAATAATAATAGCTTTTTTTTTGTTCGAGTTTAAACAATAATTATCGACATTTAAGTTTGTTTTTGGTCCGAAAACGAATAACATGTTTTATTTTCTGATAAATTAATAGACTTGCAGTCAGGAACAAACCTAATTTTTTTTATACGATGACATCATATATTATAGATAAAAAAATATTTATCAAAAGCACGGTCTTTATCTATCATTTTTTCATGTTTTTTTTACTAAGGTTCACTATCGCTCGATGTGTTTTTAGCCTAATTCAACCGGTTCGAATGATTTATTAAGTTTTTTGTTTGATTTCGAGAGATTTTTAAGTGTTTTTTTATCGATTTTGAAGAACTTTTTCGGTTTTTTGGTTGATTTCAAGAGCTTTTTCGGTTTTTTTGGTTGATTTCAAGAGCTTTATTTTGGTTTTTTGGTTGATTACGAGGTACAGTTGCATCTTCTTGAACTTCTTAATATCATACGGTTGAACCTTCTAAAACGATACGGTTGCATCGTTCACTAACTCAAAAAATTTACCCTTCAACGGAGAGATAATACGGTGGCACGTGCCACCGTATGCTAATGTTTATCTATAATTAATAAAATTAAGGGTGTACAACAGCACAAGGAGATGTCTACCAACATAAATTGGGTAAGTGCTAATTAAATAGGATTACGATCAAGATTGGTACTAATTGACTAAATGAGCATCCACAATGATTGGAACTTTTAAAAATCTTACTTGTCATATTTTTTTTTTCTGTCGCATCATTGTCAACTTAATATTTATATGTTGTCATTTAAAGGGGTTTTCTTCTATGGTCCACCCGGATGTGAAAAAAAAATTCTTCTTACCAAGGCTATTGCCAACAAATGCCAGGCCAATTTCATCATCATCAAGGGTCCTAAGATGCTTACGATGTGGTTCGGTGAGAGTGAGGCTAATGTTCGACAGTCTTTCGACAAGGCCAGTAGGTCTACTCCTTTGTGTCCTGTTCTTTTGATGAACTCGACTCCATTGCTACTCAGGTCTATTTTCCGTTGCTTTAATCTCAACGGTTCCACCGATTGTTTTTGTTTCTTGATGACGTTAGAGTATTTACTCCAGGGAGGTGTTGGAGGTGCATCCGAGAGAGTTTTAAATCAACTTTTGAGTGAGATGGTTGGTATGTCGACCAAAAAGAGTGTGTTCATCATCGGTGCTACTAAAAGGCCCAATATCATCGATCCTGCACTTTTGAGGGCAGGTTGTTTTGATCGGTTGATATACACCTCTCTTCTTGATGAAAAACCCCATTATCAAATCTGCTATGAGGAAATCTCTAGTTGCCAAAGATGTCGATCCAAATGCTACTATAAATGGGTTTATGTATGTCCTATCTACGTTTGTAGGGGGGGAGACAATAAGGGCGCGTATGGTTTGCGGGATTGTAATGGATTTCGAGGGATTTGGATTTAAAATCCAATCCATTCCTGTGTTTGGTTGGCATAATGGTAAGAATTTAAAATCACTGGAACAATGGATTTTAGAATCCTTCCTAAAACCTTGGTATTTCAAATCCAAACCTGGGGATTATCCTTTGCCCTAATTTGAAATCCACACGCGTCATTCTTTCTCTAACCCAAGCATACAAAAAGTGTCCATATCCATTCCAAATCCTACAAACCAAACACAATGAAGGATTTCAAATCCAATCCAATCCAATCCCTCGAAATCCAATTCCCTTCGTGAAATCCAATTCCCTTTAAAACAATCCCGTGAACCAAACACACCCTAAGGGTTACCGTTTTCCGCGTGACAAGAGGTGATTTGAGAGAGAGAGAGAGAGATATTGTTGGTAGGAATCTCATGGACGAAAGGACGAAGGGATAGAACCGGCTGAGGAATCTCATGGCGTGAAAAAGGGTGATTTAGCTGAGATGTGATAGAATCGGTCGAGGAATGAAGAGGAGATAGGCCGACGTGGGAGAGAAACCAGGAAGGGAAGGGAAGGAGAGCGTGGGAATGGGAGATATTCAGGATAGAAATAACCGTCAAATACATAGTTTAAACGGTTCAGATCAAATCTTGGAATGAATTTAAACGGTCCAGATTTCATTGACAATTTTTAGACTGACCTTGATCAGTAATATATAATTAGTCAAAGTATGGTCAACTAAGTATCTCCAACAGCTTCTTTAAAACGGAGAATCAAAAGTCAAAAATTTCAAAGAAAGTTTATATTCATCTTAACATAGGGACATGTTCAAATGAGAACTCAAATTTGGTTGTGAGCGCGGGGACAAAGAAAAGCACGACACGCGTCATATCCAGACCGAATGTAATATTATTCAAACTAAATAACAATGAACGAAATAAAATTGGATTGTTCATATAATTACGATCAACCTTTTGGAGCTTAATTAATAATTTTTATAATCATAAGAATAAAGTAATATAAAATAACACACATTTTCGTCAATTAAAATCATATCCAGACTAATTAGATCCTTATTTCTTTTTGGATTTAAAAACTCCCGCACTCTATAATTTTTAAAGTTTCATACTCTCTTGTACATTTTTAGTCCAACATTCAAAGTCAACATACACAGAGCTCTACTCGATCGAGATCTCGAAGATGGACCTGAGCTCCAATGGCTTCTTCTTCATTCTAATCGTCTTCTTCATCTCATCTTCTGAATCATTTTATCTCCCCGGCGTTGCTCCTCGAGATTTCCAAAAGGTACGTAACTCTGTTGGAATTTTGGATCTAGTGTGTGTGTGTGTGTGTGTGTGTTCATCTGATGTAATTTGGTTTATGTAACTCGAATCGCCATTTTTACAAGTGTTTTAAAAAAGAATGATTTCTGATTTTACTTCAGGATTTCAGTTTATAACTTATGAAAATGAAATGCATAAATCGAGCTTACGTTATTAGGTTTTGAGGTTAAAGTAGAACCTCCTAATTCCTATTCAATTTCGAGCTTTTTGTGCATCACTGATGGTGTTGGTAGATCTAATTAGTTGAATATTGATTGCTTAATGGTGAAAAATGGTGTTCCAGTTGCTTGTGTAATGCTGAATTTATGGTATTGAGAAAGCAATTTCTGGATGTGTTTAATATGTTGGTCTCTTGGTTAGTTCGTGGCTTTTTTATATGTTAGGTCCTGTGTTCAAGTCTTTTACTGTAAATTTTTTGTTTCTGTAACATAATAAATCTGAAATTAAAAAGCTAAAAACTAAGAAAATGACACTAATTAGATTCGAATTCGGGTCTCTGTGGTGGAAAAAAAAGCCTTGCAAACCAACTCTACCAAGGGAAACTTGTGTCCCCATTTTACTTTCAAAATATATATGATGACACACAACAAATTGATACAGTGACATTTTTCACGACCCTATGATTTTTTACACTATGACAGAGGCACATGCCACTCTATGCTCTACATTGGGTCAGTCCATGTATCCGAGCCTTTGGCCTCCTAGGAGTTCAGTGGTTCAAACCTCGCGAAATGTGAGAATGATGTGTCAGTTTATTTGTTGCATTTGCCGTATATAAATATCATATACTTAAAAAAAAGGAAAATTTCACGTATATCCTTTAAAACTTCATATATTACGTATATATCCTTGTAAAGTTTGATACTACGTATATATCCTTCTAAACCTCCTCACACTTTGCGAGGAAGTTTAAAAAGATAGTTAAGTAATTTAGAAAATAAATTCAATTTAGAGATAATGATTTGTATTTTTTAAATGTTTTAATAATAATTAAATCAGGGAGAAGGACATATATGTGAATTCTAGAGGTTTAGAAGAATATATATGTAGTTTCAAACTTTACAAGGATATATACATAATATAGTAAATTTTAAAGGATATACATGAAATTTGCCCTAAAAAAAGACCGTTGATCTTTGATGAATTGTTAAACAAATTACGAATCTTCTTACCAGGGTGATCCTCTTCAAGTTAAAGTCAACAAGCTTTCTTCAACAAAAACGCAACTTCCTTATGAGTACTATTACTTGAACTATTGTAAGCCTACGCACGTTAAAAATAGTGCCGAAAATTTGGGGGAGGTGCTAAGAGGTGACCGCATTGAGAATTCGGTCTACACGGTGAGGACCTTCCCATCCAATTCTAGTGGTCAAGGTTAAATCGACCATTTTTCTATTTTTCGATATTGCTCTTTTTCGTTGTGATATATTATGATCTAAGTTTCGAACCTCCTTTTCAGTTTCTTATGAGAGAGGAACAACCATGCAAAGTTGGTTGTCGAGTTAAGCTCGATGCTGAAACCGCAAAGAAATTTAAAGAAAAAATTGACGGTGAATACCGAGTTAACATGTATGTGGCACACTCCCTACTTATTTGGAATGTTCATTCAAAGCTCGTTTGGTTTGTGGGATTTGATGGAATTTAGAATTGGATTCCATTCCAATCTGCGTTTGGTTTAAAGAAAAGTCTGGAATTAAAATCCCAGGATTTCAATGAAATCCCACAAACATGGGATATAGAAAGAGTAAATTACGCTTTTCGTCCTTGTGGTTTTTTAAAAATTGCAATTTTCGTCCCTATGATTATCATTTTATTGTTGTTTCCATCCTTGTGGTTTACAATTTTTTCCTGCTCTGGTAGGAATTAGTTCAGGGACGAAAATAGCAATAAGTTGCAAACCGTAGGGACGAAAATAGTAATTTCTAAACCACTGTGACGAAAATCGAAATTAATAACAAAACACATGGACGGAAGTCATAATTTACTAGATTTAGGAATCCGTTCGCAGGATGTTATAATAATGTTTTAAAATATGTTAAAAACGCGTGTTTTAAATAATAAATAAGTAAAACGGTAACTTAATTACTTTTTATAATTATTTTGTTTTAAAAAAATCATCTATAAAGATTCTACAAACCAAAGATTTCAAATCCTTCCATGAAATCCGTATCTTTATCGAAATAGCACTTATTCAGATCGAACATTTGGAAAAAAAAAAGTTGTGACTTAATTAATAAGTCACTGCAAACAGCCAATATACATAACGCCTTATGTTGGATTTTTGCTATGCAATGCAGGATTTTAGATAACCTCCCGGTTGCTATTCTTAGACGGAGACGACATGGTAGTCAATCAGCCACTTACGAACACGGTTTTCGTGTTGGTTTTAAGGGATATTATGTTGGGGTAAGTCGATACAATTTTTTTTTTACTTGATCACTTTTCCGATCCCAAATGCCATGAGTTTAATTAATCTCTCATTTACTTCTTTAGAGCAAAGAGGAAAAGTATTTCATCAATAATCATTTGAGCTTTAGAGTCATGTACCATAAGGATCTTGAGACCAATTCTGCTAGAATCGTTGGGTTCGAAGTTACTCCAAACAGGTTTTCGCTTCTCATTCCTGCTTTATTTATATTTGTAACGCGATATTTGATTTTTTTTTTTTATCTTTTTAGTGTCAAACTTTTAAGTTCTTGGTATATTATCTAATTTAAATTGTTTAATATCATTGACTCGTTGAGTATTAGTAAAAAAAACATATATGTGTGTATATGATTATATAGTGGGAGGTTAAAATGAGAAGACTAAATTTCGTGATAATGTAAGAAGAGAAAGGTTAAGGAAAGGTTCACATGTGACTCATTTAAAAAATTCATTTAAAGATGCATGTGTGGACCTTTATGAATGCTATGCATCATAATTCACGTTTGAACCTTCCCTTCTCACAATATTTAGCTTTCTTAATGAACCGACCCCTAATTATAAATATATATATATATAGGGGCAAGCGAGAAGCTAAACATTTTGCGAGAAGGGGAGAAGTTTCAGTATCGTATATGATTATTGCACACATGATACACAACATATTGCATTGACAACACATGGACGCTTACTCATATATTATTAAACAAACCCAAAAGAGTGTAATCATATATGATATTGAAACTTCTTACGTTCTTGCAAAAGGTTTAACTTCTCGCATGATCCTTCCCCCCTCCCTTCTTTACATATATATATATATATATATATAGAGAGAGAGAGAGAGAGAGAGAGGAAAGTTCAAATGCGAACTCAAATTTAGTTGTGACCGCGAGGACAAAATGAGAGCGTCACACGTGTCTGAATGTAGATTATTCAAACTGAATAATCAAAGAAATATACAAACTGAATATAGTATTTATTCGGTCTGAATAAATACTATATTCAGTCTGAATATTTCTTTGATTATTCAGTTTGAATATGACACGTGTCGCGCTCTCATTTGTCCTCACGTTCACAACCAAATTTGAGTTCTCGTTTGAACCGGCCCCTATATATATATAACTATATATATGATATTCATATTTCCCACCCAAAGTCATGCCTTGAAAACATCATGGCTCCTAATTCATAGCATCATTTTGCTTGTCTTGTTAAATTGATTCTCCTTTTATCGGTATGAACTTATTTTTCGACTCATGCTTACAATATCAGTCGCGAGTATAAAGAATGGGATGACAAGAACCCTCAACTGGTAACATGCAACCAAAATACCAAAAATATAATTCAAGGAAACTCCGCACCTCAAGAAGTCGATACGGATAAGGAGGTCATATTTACATACGATGTCACTTTCAAGGTACCATCTAATATCCTATTTTAAACTTTCATTTTACTCGCCTTAAAATATTATTCTTATATGGTTTCTATATTTTAGATAATTTATTAAATATTAGTTATAAAAAAATTAATATAGAAAAGGTATAAAATAAAATTTAAAAACTACATAAACTCTTTATTTTACTGTCATTTTAAATTTTTAATCGTCTTGATGAAACTTTCAACGATATATTTTGTTATATTTTATTATAATTTGATAAATTACATAAAGTAATCAAAAATATATAAACAACTCATTAGGGGTAAATTGGTCATTTTATCTTTCCAGGAGAGTGATATCAAATGGGCGTCACGTTGGGACACCTATCTCCTTACGAACGACGATCAAATCCACTGGTTTTCAATCATTAACTCTTTAATAATCGTCCTCTTCCTTTCCGGGATGGTAGCCATGATCATGAAGAGAACACTTTACCGAGATATTTCAAACTATAATCAATTAAACACACAAGACGAAGCTCAAGAAGAAACCGGATGGAAACTTCTCCACGGAGACGTTTTCCGAGTTCCGGAACATTCCGGATTACTCTCCGTTTACGTCGGAACCGGCGTACAAATCTTCGGAACGACAATGGTAACCATGATATTTGCCTCGGGTTCTTATCACCCTCAAACCGTGGCGGTCTTATAACCGCCATGGTTCTTTTATGGGTTTTCATGGGTTTATTCGCCGGTTATTCCTCCGCCCGTTTATATAAAACGTTCAAAGGCACTGAATGGAAGAAAAACACTTTAAAAACATCCTTCATGTTCCCGGGTATCTTATTCGCCATTTTCTTCATTCTAAACGCGTTAATTTGGGGCGAGAAATCATCGGGGGCGGTACCCTTTGGCACCATGATCACCCTTGTTTGCTTATGGTTCGGGATTTCAGTTCCGTTAGTTTTTGTCGGAAGTTACTTGGGTTTCAAGAAACCCGCCATTGAAGATCCCGTTAAAACGAACGAAATCCCGAGACAAGTACCCGAACAAGCTTGGTACATGAAACCCGTATTCTCGATTCTCATCGGTGGAATTCTTCCATTTGGGGTGGTTTTTATCGAGCTATTCTTCATGTTGACTTCCATTTGGTTAAACCAGTTTTACTATATATTCGGGTTTTTATTAATCGTTTTCGTGATCTTGATTATCACGTGTGCTGAGATAACGGTCGTTCTTTGCTACTTCCAATTATGTAGTGAAGATTACCATTGGTGGTGGCGGGCTTATCTCACCGCTGGTTCATCGGCTTTATACCTTTTTCTCTACTCCATCTTTTATTACTTCACGAAATTGGAAATCACGAAACTGGTTTCGGGAATTATGTACTTTGGGTACATGTTGATTGCTTCGTATGCCTTCTTTGTGTTAACGGGCACAATTGGTTTCTACGCTTGCTTATGGTTTGTCCGCAAGATCTATTCATCTGTGTGACTGTAACCAGTTAATCTCATATCCGTCCATGAATTGCATTTTAGAAGGGAGTTGATCTGGTGCTTCTTATCCTAATGATGCATTCAAGGGTAGAGATCTGTTTACTAGCTACAAAGGGACAAACTCTTTTGTTCATTTAAGAATTGAGTAAATATTCATAATAAACAATGTACATAATAAATACATAACTATTCATGATGAATAATTGAATATACATAATAAATATATAAATATTCATAGTGATTATAATGATATTGATTATATTTATTATGAATATTTATATTTTATAACGAATATTTGGTTCTCACGATTCTCAAAATATTCACATTTTGTAAATGAACATGCCCTAATATTGAATATGCTAGATTTTGAACCTTCTTTAATCTATTCTTTTTAACCTTCTTTAGAATGGAGAAAGTACGAGAGATAATTTTTTTTTTTTTTATTAACCTAGATATCTAACCTGCTATGGGAGCTGACTAATCCCAGGACAACCATTCGCTTCGCGATGGCCCGAAGTCACTGTCTTTGAACCTCCGTGGCCACAAGGGGAATTTTTTTTTGAACTGTGGCAGTTTTATTAAACTCGAAAGAACACATTAGCAAGAAGCTAGTGTAACATTACAAAGCAGAAATAGCGAGAATGCGATTTTGCAGCCAACCTACCCAGTTAACTTTAAAACGCCTATTCCTATTATACACTCAAAAAAACGAAAGAGTTACAATATTATCCCATATCGCTGTTTTTTTAGGTCTGTTGGATCCAAAAAGAGTTGCATTTCGGAAGGACCATATAGACCATAACGCAGTGTAAACGACCGCCTCCAAATTTTTTGTCTCTCCTTTCCTGACACGAGCTGCATCAATCCATCTCTTCCGCTCAAGAAAATTATCAAAGCTAATTATTTAAATTTGAGAATTCTTTAGAAAAGCTTGCTTATGGACAAAAAACTATGTATTGTTTTGCATCTCTCTAACAGACAAAACCCGACATGCTTCACGATTCAAGATTTTCTAACCCAAAATATTTTTAAATTTTGTATCTTCATTTTGAAAAGTTTTTTTCAAGTCCTTTAATGATGATTTTAAAAGTTAGTTCTCTAAAATAGGAATTAGACCAAAGTTGGTTTTATTTTGATGCAATTTTCTCAGATCTAAAGTATGCATCAAAATGGTGATGTTATTACTCCGGACCAAATATAGTGTGTCATCCAACCTTTTATCTTTTTTTTTCTCTTTTACTTTATTAATATCCAAGAATATCCAATCCCTAGTGTCCTTGCATGACCAGAACCGGTGGCCTCTGAAAAAAATCCCTAAAGGCTCAAGTCTTATTGTCAGTTAAGCTAACCTCATATTTTAGTACTTGTCATTGGTGGTATACAATTGGTTTGCAGATAAACAATGATCTTTATGTTGGAGCTCTTTTTCTATTATTTATTTATGCCATATCTGTAATAGTACGTTCGTTACACCTACAACCGAATGGAAACCTGTATTCATTGGTTCAAAATGTAAAATCTCATCCCAACCATCATTTTATCAGGATTCTTTCGGTTGATGTTGATTAAACTCCACAATGGTGTTGAGTTGGTGTTGCTTTTATAAGACATTAAAAGATACGAGCCACACAATCAACTAATCAGAAGTCTCTCTGCACTAAGGCACCAATCGTAGTTGTAAATCAGAATCGCAAAAAGACATGCAATCGAGACAAAATCGAACAAATACTTTATCATTAAATAGGTTCAATCCGTATTCTAATACAGTAGAATATTATTAAATAGAAGATATCCCAAGTACCATCAAATTAACTTCAAAACTTATCAGCAACCTTTTAAGTGTAAATTGACTATTGTTCCTCTTTTATGTCAACCATTTTAGGCACCTAATAAGGGCAATGCCAATTAATTACTACCCCAATAGCCTATCTTAGTATCTTTACCATCATGATCTCAAGTACTATATTTAAATTTAAGTCAAACAGATCAAGTAAATCTTATATAAATAATTTTTAAAGAATATTACCACGGTTTGTCATCAACAATTGATCTACATGACACTGAGTTTTTTTATTTCAAAGAAATCATTTTTACCGTGAAAAATCATGATATTTTAGAAGAGTTATTAATGATTTAGAAATAAAAAAAATATCTTCTTTAATCGAAAATGCACTGAAGATGTGTCATTGTTGCTAGAAAAAAGATTCAAAGCCCGTTATTGTAAATGTGATTTATGATTCATTTTGGGATGTGGGTATTCCCAAAATAACCATAAAACATAAAAGAGAAGTGAAAATTACCAATTGTTTTCACATTTACACAAAAAATGACCAGCCAAATCGTCAAAGTAATCCATCATTGACGGTTTTCTTATTAACATCAAAGGTACAACCCATTTTATTACAAAAATATATGAATTTTTTTATGAAAATCGCCAAACTGTGAGGTTCTTGGTGATTTTCTGAAATCGTCAACTAATGACAGAGTGACAAGTATGATTTTACAACGGAGAATTCCATTGACGATTTCAGTGGTCATTTTATGCAAAAATTAAAAAACTTGATAATTTTTCACTTTATTTATGTAGTATGGTCATCTTATATCACCAAATTACATACGTTTATGCTTGTTGCAAAAGGGTAACTTTCCTAATGTGCCATTGTTGTACACCACACTAGTGCACTTGGCTATTTTGTGCATTAATAGCTTGCATTTTATGCAATAAAACTTGTACTATGCTAGATGTGGTATTTAGAGAAAGGAAACAACATCAAATGCAAACAAAGCAATTTATTGTTTATTCAACACAACAATCGAACAACAATTTATTTGTTAACATACAGATATCTATATCAATACAGACATCTATATCCATACAGATATCTATTTATTATGTACATTTATTATGAATATTTACTCATTTTAAAGGTATTGACGAAACGATTATAATGATATAAACTTGTTAAAATAAAAACGTATTTTCAAATGTATTTTAATTGATATACGTTTATATATATCAATGTGATAAATGTGTAAAACGAAAAATTTAAAAAAAATAAAAATAAATTATTTACCTAATTATAGAGATAAAAAATATAAATTATAATTGTAAATTACATTTCGTATGTGAACATTGCTGCATTTCGTGAACAACCCTCCCAAGTCCCACCCGCATTTCGTATGTAAAAATTGTAAAGTGGTGTGTGGTGTGTGCATTTTGTATGGATGAGAGTGCATTTTGATCTCTGTAACAGATAAAACCCAACATGCTTCACGATTCAAGATTTTTTAACCCAAAATATTTTTAAATTTTGTATCTCCATTTTGAAAAGTACGTTTCAAGCCCTTCAACGATGATTTTAAAAGTTAGTTCCTTAAAATAGGAATTAGACCAAAGTTGGTTTTTATTTTGATGCAATTTCCCGGTTCTAAAGTATGCATCAAAATGGTGATGTTGTAAACTCCCACACCAAATATAGTGTGGCATCCAACCTTTTATCCTTTTTTTTCTCTCTCTTTTTTTACTATTAATATCCAAGAAATCCAATCCCTGGTGTCCTGGTGTCCTTGCATGACTAGAACCGGTGGTCTCTGAAAAAATCCCTATAGGCTCAAGTCTTATTGTCATCTAAGCTAACCTCATATTTAAGTACTTATCAGTTGTGGTATACAATTGGTTTGCAGATAAACGATCTTTGTGTTGGAGCTCTTTTTCTATTATTTATTTATGCCATATCTTTAATAGTGCGTCGGTTACACCTACAACCGGATGGAAACCTATATTCATGGTTGAAAAATGCAAAATCTCATCCCAACCATCATTTTATCAGAATTCTTTCTGTTGATGTTGATTAAACACCACAATACGAGCCACACAATCAACTAAGCAGAAGTCTATGTTCACTAAGGAACCAATTGTAGTTTGTAAATCAGAATCACAAAAAGACATGCAATCGAGACAAAATCGAACAAATACTTTATCATTAAATAGGTCCAATCCGTATTCTAATACAGTACAATATTACTAAACAAAACATAGCCCAAGTACTATCAAAATAACTTCAAAACTTATCACCAACTTTTTAAGTGTAAATTGACTATTGTTCCTCTCGTATGTCAACCATTTCAGGCACCTAATAAGGGCAATGCCAATTAATTACTACCCCCATTGCCTATATTACCATATCTTTACCATCATGGTCTCATGCACTGAAGATGTGTCATTGTTGCTAGAAAAAAGATTCATAGCCCGTTATTGTAAATGTGATTTATGATTCATTTTGGGATGTGGGTATTCCCAAAATGACCATAAAACATAAAAGAGAAGTGAAAATTACCAATTGTTTTCACATTTACACAAAAAATGACCAGCCAAATCGTCAAAGTAATCCATCATTGACGATTTTCGTATTAACGTCAAAGGTACGGCCAATTTTTTTAAAAGAAGATATTGAAAAAAATTATGCAAATCGCCAAACTGCAAGGTTCTTGATGATTTTCTAAAATTGTTAACCAATGACAGAGTGACACGTATGATTTCGCAACGGAGAATTCCTTTGACGATTTCAATGGTCATTTTATGCAAAAATTAAAAAACTTGGTATTTTTTTCACTTTATTTATGTAGTATGGTCATCTTATATCACCAAATTACATACTTTTATGCTTGTTGCAAAAGGGTAACTTTCCTACTTATGCCATTGTTGTACACCACACTAATGCACTTGGCTATTTTGTGCATTAACAACTTGCATTTTATGCAATAAAACTTGTACTATGCTAAATGTGGTATTTAAAGAAAGGAAACATCATCAAATGCAAACAAAGCAACTATTCCTCCATTATTTTTTTCTCTGTCCTGTACTTGTCTAAAATGAAGAATCGAAATTTTAAATTTTAAATAAATATAATCCAATAGCTTGTGGAGATTTAAATATAAATTATATTATTAAATATTCAATATTTTTTATAAAATATTACATGTCTCTTCTAATACATTTAATTTTAAGGTTTTCCAATGGTAGGAAAAATAAAAAATAATTTATCTTTCATAAGTAAGCTTTTCCCGTTTTTTTTCCAAATTTAAATAATTTCACAGTTTCTTATACTTTCTTCATTTTAAGAAAAAGTTATTAAAAAAATTTAAAAGTAAAAAATCCCAAAAATATGTTTTCAAAGATGAACAAATGAACCTTGTTATTGTAATAATTGAGGCTTGACATGATCTTGAAGCCTACCAAATTATTCAAGATTATTTTGGATGTTAAAAAAAAATACAAAGTTATTAAAATAATTTTTAAGTAATCCAAAATTCGTTATTGATTGAATTGTCAAAATATTAAATTTATATATATTAACGATGAAGTTGGGTTGGACTAAGTTAGGTCTAATTCAATTTCAGTTTTTTTAATTAATAAATTTATATTTTGACGAATTAAATTTAATTGGGTCGTTATAGTGAGCTAGTTTGAATGGGTTGACGGTTTTTTTTGTATAATCTTATACTCAGTTATTTAAAGAAAAGTACAAAACAATTAACATACATTCTTTCTCTCACGAATTATTGCGGAGATTTCTCTGGATGCAGGGATTTTCACCGTCTTTTTTGTTTCTTTTCATTTTAATATAGTTGTTGGAGCAAAAATGTTTCTTAACTTTATTTTAACCAAAAAAAGTTTTTAATTTCTAAAATCTCAATTTTTGCATACCTCTCGAATAAATTCTCTAAAATGGATGATCAAACGTTAAAATTTACTTTAAAAAATATGTACATCTTCGACAACTTCTTCATTTTAAAGATTCCAACATTAATTATATTATTAAAATATAAATACAGTTTATAGACTAAATATTTAATTTCATGTATTCTTGTTGATTAAAGTGATAAAAAAATTAAAAATAATAATTTTCCAAGCCATCCTTTTTTAAAGCTCTTCAAATTTGGAAACTTTTACATTTTTATTATTATTTCATTTATTTCGAAAATTTTGTTAAAGCTATTAATTTGAGATGCTCTAAAAATCTACAAAAAATATAAATTTTAATAATGTATAATTATTATTTTAATAATTAATTTACCTTCAGTTATAAATGAATAAAGAGTTTTTCATGTCATAATCAAGATAAAACTGAAAAATACATATATGGATAGGAGAGGGACTAAATGCAAACCAAGTTATTTGTAAAAATCATTATTATCTTTCGATTTTATTGTTTAATTTAATAATATTATTTTATGAAATTGCTTAATCTGATAAAATTGTTTCATATAATTTTTTTCTTGATGAAATTGTTCATATATTTTTGTTTTATATAAAAATGAAGTGGTTTCATATATTTATCTAAAATTAATATAATAAAGATGATGATGTTCATAATTAACACCTTCTACAATAAAAATGACTAATTAATTTTCATAATTAAAAAATGACAAAAAAAAATTATGATTAATTAAAGGAAATTTACACAGTTTGTACAAATGACTTGATTTCCATCTATACATCAACTATATAGATAGGATTGGTTTACGTACGACCAGTCTGTTTTTGTGAGACCCGTGATATCACATTTTTACACTTGAAACTTTACAGCTAAACACTGTGAATGTAAAAAAAATCTGAACTTTCACAATAAAAACACAGTCAAGGTTAGTGTGTTACTGTGAAGTTTTAAGTGTAAAAATATATTCCCACGGATCTTACGATAACACACTGGTCTCATGTGATTTCGGTACGATTTAGGCTATGTTTGGCAAACTGTCTGATAAGCTAGCGGATGGCTTATAAGCTAGCTGGTAGCCGATAAGCTAGATGATGAAAAAAATCATGTTTGACAAAACTAGTGTATAAGAATCTAAAATGACCAAAAAAGACACATTGAAAAATAATAATAATTAATATTAATGAGAGTTATAATTCGAAAAAATGACAATAAGTTTCCAAAACGCTATTTCAAGTAGCGTTTCAATAAGTTAGCTTATAAACTAACTAATAACTTGCTTATGGTTTATAAAAAATGTGTACTGAAAATAAGTTAACTTATAAGACAGTTTATAATCTATCTTATTTTTCCGAAAGGTAGCGTTAATTTAATAAATGGGAAACGGATTAATATGCACCGAGTGAGGGGGCATGGCACACAATTGGAGAGAATGGGTACCGTACGATGAGCAGATGGGAGTTAATCAAACGGTCATGAATTCATCCACCAACCTTCTTCCTTCCAACTCTATTTCCAACTGTCACCATTTATTGCTTATTTCTATACCATTTATTACCTCTCCTTCTCTTTTATTTATTTATTTACCATCAAAATCTCCAATAAACTTTTAAAAAAAAAAAAGTCAAAGTTTTAAAAGTATTATATTTACATAAAGTAATTTCTTATTTTGAAGATTCTAATAATAAATAATAGTATTAAAATACATATTTAATATTTTAGCTAACTTTTATTTATATTGTTGTCAAAATCAAAATTATAAAAATTCTTCCTTTTATGTATAATATTTCATTCGAACTTTTAGATTTTAAAATAGGGATATAATTAATTTCAGGTTTAATAATGATATATATACGTATATATATTATATGAGTTAGATTATTAGTTTGTTTTAGTAAGGCCAAAAGGTTTAAATAATATACTATAATTATTTGAAAAGTTAAAATTTAAATAATTATTCATCACTAAGCAATAAGTAATGTTTAATAAACTTTTGTAAGATTTTTATATAAATGTTTTATGATATTGTATAAATTTGTTACAACAAACTGATATGAACAAATTAAAATTTTATATTTTCTTTATTAGTATAAGTGGTAAAATAAACGGTTAAAGATGGATAATATTTTAATGTGGGTCAAAATGGATTGTGTCTATTACATTGAATTGAATTAATGTATTATAATTTATTTAATATATATTCAATGTTTTTCTTAAATAGAACGATTTAAAATCTTTTAAACATTGAACACATGTTTAGACAATTTTGACCCATAGGCCATATGCTTTATTTAGTTTCATTTTTTTTATCTATTTGAGCAAATAAATGAAAAATATAACAATAATAATGTCTTTACTCATAAATTTGTTTATTTCACGATTAAAGATAAACTAGAAAACAAATAGTAAATTGTTTCACCCGATTTGAGAAAGAAAAGTTATGTAGATTTGGTACATATATAAAAGGCATTTTGGTGGATCTTTTGACATTAATAACGTCATAATTGCTCTTATTTAACAATTATGGTTATATATAGCATAATATTTATATATTATATATATATACACACACACAAGGGCAAATATGGAGATGATGATTTGAGTGTAAAAGATAAATGAAGATGGTTTCTGAACATGAGGAACCAGCATTGGCCATTGAGTTGAAAGTCTAAAAAAGTGTTATTTTTTTCTGATAACTTTGTCTCCATCTTCCCCAACCTTTGATCTCTTGATTTCTCCAATGGCACTAATCACCATCAACCTCTCTCTCTCCATTTTTCTTCTCTTTTCTTGCCTTGCCACCCTCATCACCTTCTCTCAAGGTTCTTTCTCTCTCTCTCTCTCTCTCTATATATATATATATATATGTATCTGTGTGTGTGTTTCATATAGTGGGATTCTTAGGAAGGTTATTCCAGCAAATGGTGATTTGGGTTGTTGTTTCTCTCTCTCTCTCTATATATATATATATATGTATATATATGTGTGTGTGTGTGTTTCATATAGTGGGATTCTAGGAGGGTTATTCCAGCAAATGGTGATATGGGTTATTGTTATTTTGTAGTTTAATTTCTGGGTTTTCATTTTTACCTTGTTTAATTTCTGGGTTTGTGAAAAGATTCATGTTTTTGGCACAAAAGGAGGCAGCTTTTTGGGAAAAGATTTCATAAAATTGTTTGGCATACCAAACCCACCATTAAAACATTAAAAAAAGGTTATGTTTATTCCAATCCACCATTAATTGACTTTAGTTTTTTGTAAATTGAAGTAGTTTTTGTGTATTTTAGAGGTCTACTATACATCATGTCTAAAATTATGTTTAATTTTGTGTTTCAACCGGATTGACTCATATTTTTTTGGAAGTCTTGGAATCGCAACAAATTTTTATGGTTTTTTAATGAATCAAAGACTCAAGATATACAAAAAAAAATGGTCAATTGAGAAAGATTCAAGATTTTTCTAGCGTTATTAAAAAAATTCAAGAAAAAACTGGTCTATTTGAAAAGAATTTCACGAATAATATCACAATAATGTCACCATAGGCAAATTCATTTTCTGGGTTTATCAATTGATTCAATCTTTGACAAAGGACGATTTAGTAATTTCATTTTTCACGATACAGGTGATCACAAATTATGGCAAAATAAATACCCATTTATCAAACACGCGACCTCTTTCACATCATCTTCTTCTTCATCATCTTCAACAAAATCAACACCATCCAACTTTAGCAGAAAAGCATATGATTATATCGTAGTAGGTGGTGGGACCGCCGGATGTCCGTTGGCTGCCACGCTGTCACAAAATTTCAGTGTGTTATTATTGGAAAGAGGTGGTGTTCCTTTTACAAACATAAATGTATCTTTGTTGACAAATTTCCATCTTACACTTGCCGACGTCTCCCCTAATTCTCCTTCACAATTTTTTGCATCCACGGATGGAGTTTTGAATGCTAGGGCTAGGGTATTGGGTGGTGGTACTTCTATCAATGCGGGATTTTACACTCGAGCAAGCACAAGGTATAAGTCTTAAATGTTGTTTTACTGTTTTGTGTTCGTTGACTGATAAACTAGTTGTTAGCTGAAAAGATAGTTAATAAACTGGAACTGACCATGATAAAAACTAGTTGATAGTTTGCTAAAAATATAATGACATGTTAAAAATGATATGTAAAAGCATGTTCAATAATTTTCTATAATTTTATCGAAATTGAGAAGTAAAAGTCATGGCCTAAAAAAAGATATACATTCGTCCATTTCCAAGAAAATTTTCATCTTGGAATTCCTATATTAAAATATTTAATTTTATTGGTAGCTCAAAAAGTTTCATTTAACTTTTAAGAATTTTTAAATTTGGATAAATTATCGGTCTTTTTTGAGTAAAATTATAAAGAAACTGAAAAAAAAATCTAAATTCCAAAATTTTAATTGAGCCTCTTCACGTGATATTTCAATATATTTTTAAAATAAGGAATAAAAATTCAAAATATCTAAAACATGTTTTACTTTAACTCCCAACAATTTTATTTTGAGGATTACAATATTATTATATTATTAAAATATTTCATATACGTAATAAATAAAATGGTATTTATCTCTCGTAAACATTTAACTTCAAATATTGTCAATCTATTATTGTTGAAAATATAATATATAAAAAAACTTTGTCTCTCATGGTAATCATTTATTTAGTATAGTTTCTCAGTATATTCTCCATTTTAAAGATGTTGAAGATGATAGACTTGGATATGACTTAAACTTGTATATTTTTTCAATAAGCTCAAAAACATAAAATAACTTACAACTATGAAGACCCACCCTATAACAAAATTTTGGCTTTATAGAACGTTTAAAATGTTTAAGCATTCTAATAGAATATTTTATAAAACTTAAATTATAAGACCAAACTATAAAACTTCTTATCTAGCATTACAATAGGTTAGTATGACGTTTTTAAGTGTTTTAACAAAAAAATTAGGATTAGTTATTTTATAAGACATTTTTGAGAAATGTTTTGTAAACTCTACTTTTTATAGGCCATTTTTTTTAAACAGTGCCATAAAATAGCTAATACAACAATTTATTTTAAAATCGTTCTACAAAAACTTGTGAGAACACCTAAAAACGTCCTATAAAGTATACACTTATTTGTAACACTTTTAGATAAAACAATTTTTGGTTTGGTCCTATAAACTTAAGTTTTATAAAGTATTTTATTAAGACTTTTAGACATATTAGACGTCCTATATAACAAATTTTGAAGTCATTTTGGTTGAAATTTGAACAAAAATTCTGTATATCATCGTAGTTATGTTAAAAGGGTAGGATGGGATGCAAAATTGGTGAACGAATCGTACCCATGGGTCGAAAAGCGAATAGTTCACGAGCCCATTTTCGAACCATGGCAAAGAGCGGTTCGAGACGGTCTTTTGGAAATTGGAGTTTCACCAAACAACGGGTTCACCTATGACCACTTGTATGGTACAAAGGTCGGGGGAACGATTTTCGATAGGTACGGTCATCGACACACGGCCGCAGAGTTACTACCTTATGGAAATGTGCAAAATCTCGATGTTTTAATTCACGCTAGAGTTCAAAAGATCATTTTCGACACTAAAGGTATGTTATTAATATTTAAAACCATTATATTTTATACTTCATTTCTAAATAAACTGAATCAAATCAAATGAATTCAGTATAGGGGGGTAAACCAGTTGAATTTGTTTATCTCGACAACTCAAAAAATTCGAGCCCCATAAACGAGCTTAAACTCGATAACTCAAAAAATATTCGAGCTCGAGCTCGAACCCTACTTTAAAAAAGTTATTCGAGTTCAAACCAGATACTTTTTTTTGAGTCGAACTTGAATTCAGTATATTTCACTCGAAAATGGGGATTGGATGCACACTTCCATCCACTTCAAATGGTTGATCATAAAACCCCCCAAATTATTGAAAACACTTTTTTTTCTTCAAATACCAACATGTTTTAAAAAAAATCCATAAATTAAAAATAAGAGTAAATTACATGATTGGTCCCTAGGGTTTACACTTAATAACACTGTACGTTGATATTTTGAAATAATTATGGATTTGGTCCCTGTGGTTTACACTTTCACACGTCTTTGGTTCCTATGTCCTAACATGTAATTTACTCTAAAAATAAAGTAAAAAACCACTGAGACCAATCATGTAATTTACTCTAAAAATAAAGTAAAAAACCAATGTAGTCGGGAAAAGATATTTTCCCAACTATAGTGATTGTTTTTCGTAATTTTTACTAGTATTTTAGTTGTTATTTGTTAACAATAAACTCTAAAAACAAAGTGTTTTTTTGAACGTAGGGAAAAAACCGAGGGCAGTCGGGGTACTTTTCAAAGACGAAAATGGGGCTGAACATAAGGCCTTCATCTCGAGGAGAAGAAAGAGCGAGATTATTGTAACATGTGGAGCAATAGGGAGCCCACAGCTACTATTGCTTAGCGGAATAGGACCAAAAGTCGATCTTGAAAAATTGAACATTTCCGTGGTGCATGATAATAAGTTTGTCGGAAAACACATTTCTGATAACCCAATGAACTCGATTTACGTCCCTTTCAATAAGCCCGTTAAGCAATCGCTTATTGAAACAGTTGGGATCACGAAAATGGGCGTGTATATTGAAGCAAGTAGCGGTTATGGTCAGTTTCCCAATAGCATTCATTGGCAACATGGAGTTGCATCGGCTGAGGTTAGTCACAAAATCTTGCAATTTCGGTATTAGGGTAGGTTCATTTGAGAAACGTACATATTTTGAGAAATTGTGAGAACCAAATATTCATTATAAATATTCATAATGAATATACTGAATATCATTCATTATGAATATTTATGTAGGGACGGATTCAAATGAGAACTCAAATTTGGTTGTGAACATGAGGACAAAGGAGAACGAGACATGTGTCATATTCAGATCGGATAATGAAAGAAAATATTCAGATTGAATATAGCGTTATTCAGTCTGAATGTGGTGTTATTCAGTCGAATAACACTATATTCAGTCTGAATATGAGTCGCGCTCTTCTTCGTTTTCATGTTCGCAACCAAATTTAGTTTGCATTAGAACTTTCCTCTATTTATGTATCTATTATGTATATTCATTAAGAATATTTTGTTCATCATGAATATTTATGGATTTTTATGTATATTCATTATGAATATTTACTCAATTCTCAAAATATTTACAATTCTTAAGCGAAGAAAAGAGTTTATGTCTCTTTGTAGCTAGTAAACAAGTTGTGTTCCTAAATGTCAACCAAAAAACACGTTATTTTTGGTTTTGATCAACAGAACCGGCAACTTTCAACGATTCCTTCGAAAAGACGAACAAGAGAAGCCATTGAAGCTTTCAAACAAAACAATAAAGACCTCCCACACGAATCATTTCATGGCGGTTTCATTTTATCAAAGATCGCTTTCCCGAAATCAAAAGGGCATTTAAGGTTGATCAACACGAATGCCGACGATAATCCATCCGTCACGTTCAACTATTTTAGCCACCCTAAAGATCTCCAAGTATGTGTGAAAGGGATCCGGCTCGTGGAGAAACTCGTGAGATCCGAATCGTTCCTTAATTTCACCAAATGCGATAAAGGAACGGTCGATAAACTCCTCAATATGAGTGTAACCGAAAACTTCAATCTGATACCAAAACACACGAACGACACGAAATCGCTCAAACAGTTCTGTAAAGATACAGTGGTCACCATCTGGCACTACCATGGCGGGTGCCATGTGGGCCGGGTGGTGACCAAAGATTATGTGGTCCGTGGGGTCCACAGGGTTCGAGTCATCGACAGCTCCACTTTTCGCCAATCACCCGGGACCAATCCACAAGCTACCGTAATGATGTTGGGCAGGTAATTTTGTAAATTTAACGAAATAAACCTTGTATAAAACAGGTTGGGTTCCTGTGAGAAAAAGAGTTAAGGTGAGAAGCGTAAGAACGGATCTTTACCATTAGGATGAGATGCACCAGATCAATTCCCTTCTAATACGTAATAATTCATGGGTGAGGATAAAATTAAAAGTGATCAAAGGTTCAGATCTATTTTTACGCTTCTCATCTTTAAATCTCATTCTCACACGATTCTAAACAGTATAATATAGTTGTATTTTGTGTATAAATTGTTGTATTTAATTTGGGTGATTATTGGGTGTGATGCAGGTACATGGGAGTGAAGATTTTAAGGGACAGATTGGGAAGATCGGCTGGATTATGAGGTGATTGTAGAACATTTGAGATGTAACCGATGCAGCATATTATTCACCCTATGTATTATTATCATTTTGCGATTTTTTTTGACATATGTAGAAAGCTTATTAGAAGAATACAAAAGTCAAAAATTTTGAATTTTTGTATTCTTTTTTATTTGTTTATTTATTACTATTTTCGTGTATTTCTGATGCTGGAATTTTAAAATTTTATTTCAATCCTTAAATTTTGTAATAATTATAAGATTCACTACAAAAATTATTCGTTTATCAGTTAAAATGTATATTATGTTCTTTTAAATGTTTTTCGAATATTTTTTTAACATCTAAAAGTAATCAGAATACGTTTTACACGTTTTTCATATGTTAATTGAACAATAAACTTTAACTCTGTCACATGATAGATCTCTTGTGGATTTCGACGTATCTGTATAGAACTATAGTTCCATTAATTGTTGTATTTTTGTATGAATCAGATAAAACTAGACCCGAAACAAGAGGGATTTCCTATGGTTTGAAGACATTTGTTCTTTTTGCATCATGTGAGGGTTCAAAATCTAGAAAAATGAAAAATTTAAAAAAGTTATAACATATCATATGAAGAATAAATTCATTTCTAAAAGTTAACAGTTGATTACCCATAATGATAATTCAAGTTTTAACAGAACAAATAATAAATCAAAGCTTACGTAAAGTCTAGATTAAGGACTGTTGTTGGGTTTTAGTAACATATGCCTCTAATCTAGACTTTGTGTAAGGTTTGATTTATTATTTATTGATGTTAAATCTTAGATTGTCATTATAGATAATCAAATTTTGAACTTTAGAAATGAATATATTCTTCATTTGATCTATTATAATTTTTTTTAAGTAGTCATCCCCCCCCCCCCCTCCGATTTTGAAGTATTACATCATCATAAAAACATTTTCCTTCGTCCCCCATTGTTGCACGAAACGGGACTTCATCCCCCATGTATTTGCCCATCGCTGCAAATGGTAATTCAGGCGACATGGGAACTGAGAAGGGAATGATCTAGATGAATACGATATCATGCATTACAAAAATATGTGAAACAATTGTATTCTAATTCTCGTTATAAGTAGGTCAAAAACACTGAACTTTTTCGAAATTAATGTTTTAACAATCTAATCTAGCCTTAAAAAAGAGCAGAAAGTCAAGCTTTTGGAAGTTTATGTAAGTTCACGAAAAAGAGTAGAAAGTACAGTCTTGTAAGTTATAACTGGTGTGCAGGCACGACCCATAATTGTTCAGCTAGAAATAATTCCTTACTAGTCGGGCCCATACCTAATTATCAACCCAACCATAACCAATCATGCTTCAGTCAAAACCGATCTTTACACTGGTCGGTCTCTTTTCGGTCTTTGATACCCATCTCTATTGGATTGTATTTCCATCTATATTATTGAGTTAACATACCTTCTGTTTATATGTTCAATTATTTTAAATACAAAAAATAGTAACATATAAAATAAAAACAAAACCGAAGAATCACAAAACATAAATAAAATACAGTATTTTTATGTTATAAATAACAAACACCGAAACATTACAGTTTTTATGATTTTAAGTCTTTTTAATATTGTTATATTTTTGTTAATAGTGGCATCCCACCTATATATTCCGATGAGGTGGGTACGATGTCTCAATAATACAAGTCATGTGGGATTCTAAGGGTCCAAATCAAGAAAGTCAACTTTATGTCATAATGGGGGCTTTTATGTCATTTCAAGATAGATGCCATTTTGTTATGTGTTCCAACTTTCAAGCATATTCCAACAATATATTTGAAAATTATTAATTTATTTTATAATGTTTTTTTGAAGAATGTTAGGGTATTATTTTGTGGGTGTCATCGTATAGTTATTGAAATTGAGATATTAGAACAAAATTTTAATGATAAAGATGGTAAATGTTTTTAGAGTAAAGTTCACTTTTGGTCCCTGTGTGATGTCGATTTCAACACTTTTCGTCCCTAAAGTTCATTTTCTCAAATTTAACCCTCACGTACGACACTTTCCCCCAATTTCAGTCCCTCCCCCTAACGGCTGTTAACTTTTTCTGTTAAATGAGGGGTATTTTAGTCATTTAACTTGTTTTCTTAATTTTCTCATTTTTACAAAAAAAATAAACCTCAAGGACCTGTTATGTAATTAGCTATAACATATCTTTATAAATATATATACATACACACACATATATACCCCCACCACCACCACCACCGCCACCGCCGCCGCCACCACCATCGCCACCACCACCACCACCCCCACCACCATCACCACCACCACCGCCGCAGCCGCAGCCGCCACCACCACCAGCACCATCGCCGCCGCCGCTACCACCACCACCACCGTTACCACTGCCATCACCACCGTCACCATCTCCATGACCACCACCACCACCACCATCACCACCGCCATGGCAATTCAATAACCACGTCATCTGATGACCCAAGTTGATCGATTAACGCCCAGTAAAACGGTAAACCACACAATTCTAATCCTAAAGCTAGCTGAGTTAACTCGTACTGATTCGGTTTTGTTTCTGTTCCAAAAGCAATATAAACAACTGATCCTTTCTCATGCTTCTCCAACCACTCTCTTGTTTCCGGCCAACTTGTATTCTCCTCCACGGCGGCGCTACCTTCTGCCGCCACCGCCGGTAAAGCCCTGCCGGAATCACCGGTTTCCGGTAAAGTTGGTTCAGGAGTTTCAACCAGTCCGGCTCGAAATCGAAACTACTTCTGACAACCACTGCATTGCAGTCGTGGACTGTAGCTCCTAACCGATACGCATCAGAAACATTTTCACTTTCATCATCATTATTGGAACTTTCTTGTAATCTCGTAATCTGAAAAAGACTTGGGCGAACATGGGATTCGAATGAAACCCACTTTGGTAAGTTGCTAAAATCACGTGGTTCATTGTTATCATTATCATCGTCATTATGATCATTGTGCTTCATCAACAACTCCGGTGAACCCAAGTAACCAAGAACGACCGCCGGAAAGACACTGAAATAAGCTGTTAAGACGCCGTGTTCAACCGCTATTGGTCCCAACCAGTACGTAACGAAATCATAAATGATCCAATCTGGTGATGATGTTTTCAGGAAGTCTATGATGGGTTGTCGAAGACCATCACATGCGATTTTGAGGTACTTAACCTTATTGAAGGGTAAATCTTTGGTGGATTCAGCGTTTTCGGGAAGATTTGTCAACTTTTGGAAGATGGATTTGGAGGAAATTAATGAATGGTTTTAAGGTTTGTGGGATTTGAGGCAATCGGTGGATGTTTCGTGGAGTTGATATGAAGGTAATCTTATGGCCTTTAATGGCGAAAAGCTTTGCTAATTGAAGGAATGGAATAAGGTGGCTAAAGGCTAACCATGGGAACATTGCTACGTGAATATATAGCAATGTTGGTGGTGGTGGTGGTGGTGGTTGTGGTGGCGGCGGCGGCGGCGGTGGTGTTGGTGGTGGTGGTGGCGGTGGCGGTGGCAGTGGTGGTTGTGGCGGCGGCGGCGGCGGTGGTGGTGGTGATGGTGGTGGTGGTGGGGGTATATGTGTGTGTATATATATATATAAATAAATAATATGTTATAGCTAATTAGATAACATGTCCCTGAGGTTTATTTCCTTGTAAAAATGAGAAAATTAAGAAAACAAGTTAAATGACTAAAATACCCCTTGTTTAACAGAAAAAGTTAACAGCCGTTAGCGGGAGGGACTGAAATTGGGGGAAAGTGTCGTACATGAGGGTTAAATTTGAGAAAATGAACTTTAGGGACGAAAAGTGTTGAAATCGACATCACACAGGGACCAAAAGTGAACTTTACTCATGTTTTTATCTTTAGTAAGAAAGGCCCGACTTTGAGCTTCATTTTTGACAATTTTATTGTTTTTTAAATATATATATATATATAGACAAGACGTGAACATAAATATTTTCTAATCAATGCCAAAGAACCAAACAATAGATTTATATTAATGTTATTTAAAAAAATTCAAAAAATGGAAATAATCTCTCGAAACTAATATAAAAACCTCAGAAAATCTCTCGAAATCAACTAAAAATGGAAATAATCTCTCGAAACTAATATAAAAACCCCAGAAAATCTCTCGAAATCAACTAAAAATGGAAAAAGCATTTGGAAATCAATCAAAAAGGAAAAAAATCTCTCGAAATCAACCATAAAACAAAAAAAAATCCTTAAAATAGACAAAAAAAAATTGAAGATCTCTAGAAACAATGGAATTCAACTAAAAACACAATAGACACATTTGCAGGTCTTTGACCAACTTAAGGATAACTCTGCTCAGCAAAAATCTTGGTTCCGCCGAGTATACATTTATAAATGTGTATGCAGGGGCGGATGTAGCCCTAAAGAAGGAGGGAGGAACGGAACCCACTCAATAGTTAAAACTGTAATTAGATAGGTTAAAAAAATAAAAAAAATGCTAAACTTACCCTTAGTTCCCCCCAGTAAAAAATTTCGAGGGATCTCATATTGCCGGCTATTATCAAAAACACTAAAAAATTCTCTTGAAATCAATTAAAAAAACCGAAAAAATTCTTCAAAGGCGACAAAAATACCAAGAAAATCCCTCGAAATCAATTAAAAAACATAAAAAAATCCCTCGTAACACGTCGGATGACTTTACGCGTTTTAGTCTACCTTAATGGTGACTCCACCAGATAAAAGTCATGAATTGCCACTGCATGTAAAGTGAAATCAACAAAAATATTGAAAAAAAAAATCTCTTGAAATCAATAACAGCAAAACCAGAAGGAAAAAAAAACTTTAAAAAAAAAAACTAAAAAGGAAACCGTGTGAGGTATTGAGTATACTACTTATTAAGTAGAGTAGAAAATAAACTAAAAAGGAAGCCGTGTATACCACTTTTTACATCCCCCTCTCTCTACGCCATCATCAACCACCATATTTCATCCTCCATTTTCAACTTCCAAAAAATCCAATTCAATGGCGGAAAAAATCCATCCTGCTTCTAAACCAACAGCTCCGGCCACCGCCACCGCCACCACCACCGGCGCTGCTTTTCCACCAAACAAAGCTCAACTCTACAACAACACTCGTCCAGTCTACCGTCATCAACCTCGTCGGAGCCGCCGTAGCTGCTGTTGCTCATGTTGTCTCTGGATCACTTTCACTCTCCTCCTTCTCATCATCATCGCCGCCATCGCCGGCGGCGTGTTCTACGTCCTCTACCGTCCTCACCGACCTTCATTCTCCGTTTCATCGCTCCAAATCTCGCAATTCAACCTCACATCATCGAATCAACTCAATACTAAATTCAATTTCACCGTTACGGCTCGTAATCCTAACAAGAAGATCGTGTTTTACTTCGATCCGGTTTCTGTTAATATCAATTCGAAAGGAATCGACGTCGGTGACGGAACTATTCCGGCGTTCGTGATGGAGAAGAAGAACACGAAGAAATTGAGGTCGATTGTGTCTACGAGTGGACAGAGTGTGGATGATGATAATGGCGGTTTGAAATCAGATCTGAAGAATAAAAGGAGGTTTCCATTGACGATCCAGCTTGATACGAAAGTGAAGGTGAAGATCGGAAGTATTAAGACTAAAAAGGTTCCGATTCGAGTTGTTTGTAAAGGAATTAAGGCGGCGGCACCTACCGGAAAATCGGCAACGACGGCGACGACTTCCGATGTGAAATGTAAGGTGGATCTTCGAATCAAGATCTGGAAATGGACAATTTGAGTTGAAGAAAAAAAGGTGTGATCATTTTCGATTTTTTATTATTATTATAATTCCAATTTTATTTAGTGGACAGGATTATTATATGTGTATTTTTATTTTTATATTGTATTTTTACAACAATACAACGAGACTATGAATATATTTTGATTATTTTCCTTTTATCGAAGCAAAGGAGTTTGAGAGATTATTTAGACTATGTTTGTTAAACTAGCTGATAAGCTAGCTAATGACTGATAAACTAATTAGGAATTGATAAGTTAGCTAATGAATGATAAGCTAGCTAGTAGCTAATAAACTAGCTGATGGAACAACTATGTTTGGTAAAAAGTAGATTATCAATGTGTAAAATGACCAAAAAAAACATTGCAAATATTTCAAAATATAATTCAAATAAGGACATTACAAATATTTCGTGATATAATTAAATTTTTTTAATAATATAATTAAAACAAATAGGTATATCAACGATTCATAACTAATGTTTTAAATTATTTATATAAGTTTATTTATAGCATTTTTAGTAGCTTCTCTAAACCAGAAAAATAGGAGTTTTTATTTTCTAAAATGTTTCAATGGCTTTTCTATTTTGTTCTCTAAACTAGAGAATCGTAGGAAAAACTCTAAAGATAAAGAATTTTCTAAAACTTGACGGTGAAAAAGAGAGATAATTATTTTATTTTACCCAGATTAGGATATTATTCTTTTATAAAAAATCTTTTTTAAAAGTATATGGAGATGGTAAATTAGTAAATATTTTAATGATAAAAATTGTGTTAATTTTTAAAAATAAAAAATCTGTTGGAATTATAGGTAATTATCTTTATAAATTTATGTTTTAATTCTTTATTTTAAAAATATTATAGAAAAGTTACTGGAAATATTCTTACTTTTTTTTCTTCGATATTTCATATATGAAAATTCATTTAACCTTTCTTTATTACCTTTTTACGATATCAAAATTTATATATTTCATTGACGATTTAACTTATGAAATGACTTAAACAAGTCTCAAATCACATCAACTATGTAGCCTAATGTGACTCGGAACTTATTCGGTTAATTAATAGTGATTGTTTTGTAGTAATTTAGTAATAAAAAAGTGTATTATTTAGTAAGCTTTTAGTAATTTAAGTTTTTTTTTTCAAACATATATCTTTCAATTAAAAAAAATTGTATATTTTATCCATTAAAAAACCCTTCAAATTAAATGTTTTCTTAATTTATACATACACATTAATATATACAAACAATTTTATCCTACCATATGGTGTTCGTTCCAATTTAAAAAGTAAATGTAAAACAACCGATTAAAGTTTGAGAAAGATAAACAATATCGGTTTTATTTCAAACCAAACTAAAATGGAACGAACACCATCTGGTTTGAGAAAGTTAAACAATATAAATTAATTCCGTTTTAATTCTCTTAAATTAATTAATTTGATCTTAAAGTTTATTAATGAAAAATACCCTTTTAATAAATCACATGGTTGGTTAATAGCCACATGATAATGATTTTTGTAAACAACCACTTCTATCATCATGTAATGACATCTCATGCCCAACCTTTTTGGTCATCATGGTACTATAATTGAATTATGTGTTGTATAAAAGAGCATTTTCACGACATTTGTATAATTTTTTTTAAAATAAAGAATTAAAATTAAAAATTTCTGACGAATGTTACATTCATCTCCAAAAGCATCTCTATTTTGAAGATTATAAACTTTATTACATTATTAAAATATTCTATATCTCTAATAAAATATTATTCATCTTATCTAAACATTTCATTTCAATTTTTCTTATTGGTGGAACATAATAAAAAATAGTTTCTCACTCATGGTAATCATTTTTAGAGATGTCTTCAAATTTGGGAGATTTTTGTAATTTTTTTCATAGTTTCTCCATTTTGTAGAAAGTTTTGGAGATGTTGTTGGAATAAAAAATTGCTCAAAATCTTCATTTTCTCCATTTTACAGATGTTGTTAGAGATGCTCTAACAATATATGTTAATGAATATATCAACTCCTATCGTTAATTTTGTTGTCTGTAACTATAAAAACATCGCATAATTTTGTTGTCTCTCATCCCAAGTGCAGTTTGAATACTGTTTGTTTCATTTAATTAGTTTTTAGTTTTTAATTTCAAATTTAGTATGTTAAAAAAAACTAGAGACTTGAACACATGATCCTATACACGAAAAACAAAAAACTAACCAATTGACAGATGATGCTTTTATGAAAAATATCCGTATTGTGCTTTTTTATAGTCAAATGAAGCCCACAGGCCAGTGAGGCCACAATTATAAACAAAATCTTGAGGTCCGCTTTTGCGAAATAGTACGGGATCTCTGCCACTAAGGGGATTTTTCACTAATGAGACACATCGCTTTTAGTTTAAATAAGGTATAAAGTTAATACTTCTTAATTTTCAGTCTCCAAACGTGTGCTCTTAATTAGGGCCGCGTGATTTCTTTTTTCGGTCTCAAAACATCTTCCTCTTTAATAAATACGGATAGCGTAGAGTTTTATTTTTTGGTTTGATTTAATTATTTAGTCAAATAGAGGAAAGATCAAATACGAACTTAAATTTGGTTGTGAACGTGAGGACAAATGAAAACGTGAAGCATATCTTAATGTAAATTATTCAGTCTGAATATGACACATGTCGCGCTCTCATTTGTCCCCGGTTAACAACCAAATTTGAGTTTTCATTTGAACCCGCCCCTAATCAAATAAGATTTAGTTATATAACTTATATAACTAAATATCTAAATAACAACATACAAAAATAGATAAGAACATAAAATATTTAATTTATACTTATAAATCCAATGTACAATTATCAATCCATTCAATAGAAGTAATTGATATTGACTTCAAATCTACCATACAAATCTACCCTATTGGTTTTTTAACAACTTTAAACCACATTCACTTGATTCTGATGACAAATATTCTTTCTGAAATTTGTTATCTTTTAAATTTTAGTAAGAGGTCATTTATCAAACATTTATAGGATAAACGTTCACCAGCAAAAGGCATAACTTTTACTTACTTTATCAGGTAACGTTCTTGACTATCAAAACTGATTGTCAGAACAAGCGTCTCATACCCAGTAAACACTAACCGGTTAAGTGTATTTTCCTTCACTAAATTGAGAAGATTCTCGGTATTGTTATGCCTCTTACATAATAAGATTATTGGTCCTTATAATGCTTACCAGTAAGATAAGTGACATCCAATAAATACTTATCAGATAAACGTTTGATAAACGGCACTAAAATGTTTTCTTTTGCAAGTTGTAAATTGGAGTCTTTATCTTTGAGGTGTGTACAAATGGGTTTATCTCCAATTTAAATTGTTAATAATTTGTTTCTTATTCTTGTTTGAATTGATAGTTTCATTCTGGATAGAAATTATTCCAAACGTCAATTGATTTTAGATTATATATTCCATATATTTAATATTTTTAAAATTATATGTTAAAGAAATCTATCAAAATGCAAAAAAAAAAAGAATAAAAAAATAAAGAACCTGGTTCTGAAATGGGCTGGCTGTAGCTTTTATTCTCCCTCAATTTGAGTTGCTTTAGAATCTTTGATGGTGGGTAAAGTAGCACCATTTTGCTCTTCATTCTCTTCTTTTATTATAACTTTCTGGTTTTCTTCAATAAATAAATTCTCCTCACTGAAAATCATAAAATAAAAAACTAAATATAAATTAGGATTAACAATAACCACATATACAATAAAATCGACTTTATAAAACGTTAACGCATGTATTTAGGGTTTTTTTTTATCAGATTTGTAAAGGGTATCCCGGCAAATTATGACTGCAATACATCAGTTCTGATAAATTCAATGACAACAATTGTGTACGCCTGGATTCGAATACCGGACAGATGAGATATTCCACTCTCGGAACCTCAACCAGTATGCCACAACCATTGTGGTCGGCTTTTTGTCGATTGCAGAATGGTTTGATAAATAAGAGACATTTTCGTTATTTTATCAAAAAAATTTATCTTTTAAACGTTTAAAACCACTTTGGTTAAAATTATAGAATCGATTTTGATAAAGAAAATCGATAAAATAACGAAAATGTCTCTTATTTAATGAAATCTTTTAATTACCGTTCGACGAATGGATCAAATCGGAATGGAATGGAATTCAATTCTAATCGTATCAAATCCCGCAAACCAAAATTATCCGAAAGAATTTCTTGATGATTTTGACTATGAACAAGTTATTGGAAAAAAGATTGAATTCGTACCTGTTTTTGAATTCGAATTTGAATTCGCTAATTCTATGATCTACCGGTGGAATATCATCAAGCAGAAGCGATTTGAATTCATCACATACAGAAGCATGTAATGTTTGATGTTTGACCTCAAAACCACCGGCGGACGGCGGCGATGATGAATCATTCACGGCCACCCACCCACCATCTTCTTCCTTCAAATCCTTCTTTCCGATGATATATTGATCATCACCTTCACATTCTTCTTGTTGCAGAGACATGTTTCCTAAGTCAAGATCAAGACTACGACGATGATGTTCATCGCCGGCGGAAGCGGCGGTGGCCGGATCATCGGAAAAACGTGGTTCGTCGGAACTATTAACGAGATTGATATCACAATTGACCTCATCATCGATCACGATTTGATCATGATTAAGATGTGGATGATTTTGGTTTTGGTTATGCACAGCAAGTGTTCGACAAAATGCCAGTTGTTGAAGAACGATTTCGAGATCGGCATTTGAGACGTCGATTTGACGTTGGAGTTCACGGATGATCCGGTAGCATCCGCCGACGGGATCTTGAGCACGGACGTCGGCTTGGTAGATTATGGTGCGCATGGCTTCGTCTTTCTGCAATGGATCGAGATGGCGGATGATTTTGGTGATGTTGCTTACGCCAAAGAGTTTATGAGCGTTTTGGAATTGACGTTGGCGATCGTGAGGGAAATAAGGCGCGAGTATACAGTCTGGTGCGCATTTCCGGCGTTGGTAGCGGCAGGCGGCGCAGGCTTGGATGGTGGAGTTGGAACGGGCGGTGGTGTGCGGTGGTAGGAGGTGGTGGTGGTGGTGGTGGATGATTCTATGGTTGGTCATAGTAATGTTAAAAGGAATTTGAATATAAAAATGGTGGTGCGAAATAAGAAGAGATGGCTCCGGCGATGGTGGTGGCGGTGACGGTGATGGCGGTGGTGGTGGCGGTTGTGGTGGTTGGAGTTTTGTAAACGGAGAGTGATAGTGAGAGTGGGGGGGGGGGAGTGAGGTGGTTTGTATACGTGGCTTAAATTCTTTTTATGGAAAATACGTGTGTGGTTGAAAGACAGGGTTAAACGGAAATTAGTTATACAAATTTTTAGAAAACATCTTATAAGTTAAATCTCATATCAAATATTAAATATCACTTATGTATGATTCTTTAGATGTTTAATCACAATTTCAGAACTGAAATCAGACTTTAGATTTTAGCACGTCTTAAAAAACAAACATCACCTGAAACTTTGTAGTAAAAGGTTCAAAAAACATTGAATATTCTCAAAAAAAAAACATTGTGAAAATTATTTATGTCTGATTCGTTTAGATGTTCCATAACAATTTCAGAACTGAAATCATACTTAAGATTTCAGCGCGTCTTAAAAAACAAATGTCATCTGAAACTTTGTAGTAAAAGGTTAAAAAAAACATTGAATATTCTCTGAAAAATTGTAAAAAATTATTCTTGTAATGTGTTGTTGTTAAGATTGTTATTTATGTAGTCTCGTTGGTGTCACAAAAATAGTGTGGCCGGAACCACTTTGGTGTCATCATATTATTCCTCTGTTGAAAAGTAAAAAAAAAAATAGGTTCGTAAAATGTGCAATCATATTATTCCTCTGTTGAAAAGTAAAAAAAAAAATAGGTTCGTAAAATGTGCAATCATATTAGTTTAGAATTTATGGTTGTATTATTTCAGAAACTTCAAATGGTACAACTAAAACTACAAGAAGAATAAGGTGCCGTTTGTTTTTTAAGAGGTGCTAACTCTTAAGTCTGATTTCAGTTATGAAATGGTTATGAAATGTTTAAACGAATCAGACATAAGTGGTGATTAAGAGCTTAAAATGAAAAAACAAACAAGGCCTAAGTTTTATTTGATATAGTTGATTTAGGCTATGTTTGGCAAACTAGCTGATAAGCTAGCGTATGACTTATAAGGTAGCTGATGACTTATAAATTTAGTAGAAGTGATGACTTATAAATTACGATGTTTAAGTTATGTTTGGCAAAAACTAGCTTATGAGCATGTGAAATGACCAAAAAGGGCATGTTGAAAATAAATAAATAATATTAGTTAGAGGTATAATTGGAAAAAGTGTCAAAAAGCTCCTCATAAGCTACTCCAAGTAGCTTATCGATAAATAGCTTATGTTGACTTTATAAGCTACATGCATCCAAACGATTACTCAGAAAATAAGCTAGCTTATTTTTGCCAAATAATGCCTTACTTTAGTGTCATTTTCTTAGTCAAATGGTATCAGTGTTTAATTTTTTCCATTTATTTGTTTCTTATAATCAAATGATGTCATCTTTTGAAAAAAAATTCTTATTTTTGTTTCTTATGGTCAAATTATGTCACCGTTTATGGAAAAAAATTGGGTTCATCCATGTCTTATAATAAAAAATGCAATAATTATATTTACAAGTAAACTGTACCCGGCTTTTTCATTATGGACATTTAAGGGCCGTTTGTTTACTCGGTAAGCGCTACAGCTAAAAGTAAACATTTTCACTTAACTTATTTTTATCCGGCACGCATTTATCAGGTACAAGTTATGTCCAAACTAATCCCAACAATTTGTGATTGCAAGAAATCAGGTTTGATAAACTCAGTGGTCATAATTATTGTGTACGCACATCGAACCCATGGAAGATGGAATATTCCACCACATCTCCCAGGGCCTCAACCCTTGTGGTTTTCATCGATCTTATTAGATAAAATTTCCAATTCTTGTAAGCACTTACCAGATAAGCATTCAGTAAACGAGGTTTTTTAGAACTATTTAAAACACAACATTAACATCAGCCCAATACACACAGTAGCAGTAGCATTCAAACATTAAAAAAAACACAAGTCAACATATTCAGATGAATCCACAAGACCACTGATTTCAAGAAGGTCACAAACCAGTTTTTATCGGGTTTCGATTATACGACATGTTTAAGGGTTTTAGTAACGGTATTTGGTGGAATAATCTTTAGGTGCAATGACCAAACCACGACCCTTGCGGGCCCCACGGTAAACGGTCTCAACGATATCTATGAATTCCTGTTTGTCCTTCATTGCCCAGTTGATCTTATTGTTGTTACCCGTACCAAGATCAATCATGATGTGTTTGTTCCTGAAGAAAAACATTATTGTTGACGGGTCGTAAAGCTCGTACATCGTGTTGAAATCTGGAACTTCGGTGATATCGACCAAGTATATCACTGCAAAGTTCTTTAACGTCTCGGCAACGGAAGCAAGTACTTCGTCCATCTAGTAACGTTAAAACACATAAATTAACCGACTTTTATTTTCATGTATATAATATTTATATATGGTAAATACTCGTATACAATCCTTAGACTTGGTGATGTTTAACCCCAAGGGTAGTGGGTTGAGGTCCAGGAGATGTGGTGGAATATCTCATCTGCCCCGGGTACATTTCAAGCGTGGAGCAAGGTTTAAAAGGCGGAATCGGCTCTCGAGGTGTTTTCCCTCAACGAGGTGGGATGAAAGCCTTGAGGCGTGTGTGTGTGTGTGTGTGTGTGTATATATATAGGGTTGGGTTCCGGTGCGAAGCGTAAGAAGAGATTTCCACCATTGGATGCGCATTACGATGAGATGCACCGAGATGAGATGCACCAGATCAATCCCCGTATGAATCGCAATTCATGGGTGGGTTTGAGATTAAAGGTGATCAAGGGTCCAGATCCCTTCTTATGCTTCCCACCTTAACTCTCCTTTTCACACGATCCTACGCCTATATATATATAGAGAGAGAGAGTGATAATCTTTTAGGAACCTTTTAAAGAGTAGAAACCCGTAGAAACCAATATAAAAATAATTTTTTTCCATCAAATGTTATGATTTATGATAGTGTTTCACATATTTTTGTGTTCATATGAAAAAAAAATATCACGTGGAGAAAAAACGTTTTGTTTCACCATATGAATTATGTTTCATATGTGATAGTGAAAAAACGTTTTTTTGTTTCACAAACATATGTGAAACAATATCTTAAATCATAACATTTGATGGAAAAAAATATTTTTATATTGGTTTCCATGAGTTTCTACTCTTTAAAAAGTTTCTAAATGAAGAAGCCTATATATATATGCATATATACTACACATATATTTATATTCAATATATATAATACTAAATTACTAAGGACGCTGGTTCAGACATTCAGTGGTTCTTGTCTTCTTGACAAAGGAAATAGTGAAACCGTAAGATAAGCCGGAGGAGAGGAAGGGTCAAACTACACTTCTTGAATGAGAGGAGAATGTACTAGCTTTTGGGTTTTAAAATATTAAAAGTACACATGGAGGCAATTGAGCTTGAATTTTAGTTTTTTAAAATAATAGGACTTATACTGTTAAAAGAAGTACGATTACTGAGATTCACCAAAGATGGGCAAGAGCGGGAAGATACAGTCGGCTGAAAGAAAGAGAGAAAACTTTTGGGCCTTTTAAGCTTCAAAGTTACTAAACCAAGAAATGTCGAATGCTAAATTTCGTTGCCTTTTGGGGTTTTGTCACACATTGAGATTTCATATGTCTTAATACCATGTCTTACTCAATTCTACGTCTTTTTAAACCTTCAAGCCATACCGATTTGTGACTTGGCATTTGTATTCATTGCATAAGCTCATGGCATTTGATTTAAAGAAATCTCTAAAGACTTGAATGGATAACAAATATAAGCACAAGTTCATCAACAAATGAACCTTCCACTACAAAGACCACCTGCACACAAAGCTTTCTTTCGGGGAACTTTTTACTTACTCTCCGACAAAACCACTAAGGGGCTGTTTGGCTGGTTTTCCATTAAGTCTTGTATGGAGAAAGTTGTCTGTGTGGATTAATCTGTCTGTATAGATTGGGAAAGTTTTATTTGAGAAGGTTTTTTCAAAGATGAAATGAGCATGTTTTTTTAATTGGTAAGGACATGTTTAGAAAAACTTGGCTTTCTGTCTAAAGCTCCCGCCTGGATGCTTACTGAATAAGCCATGTTCTATATAGCCACTACCAAACAGTCCGTATAAGCTATGAGTCCCATTAAGCTCATTAAGCTGCAAACAAATAGGCCCTAAATTAAGTTTTGGTTTGGGTGGTAAATAGTTGAAACCCGATTGGAAGATGTTCCCCAGCTTATGCAACTTCAATAGTTCAATTAGCAGAGTTCTAGAGCATACTTCATGGTAGCAAAATACTTATTTCAATAACAGATAAACCCTATCAGATACTAGGTAAAATTCATTTTCACAAGTACAAATCCATAATTTAATCATAACATAGTTATGATGAACCATTAATATCTAAAACAGATCAAGTAGCAATGGTGGTAATACTAGTTTTATGTAAGTTCATCAATGGTGGAAATACAGCCCGATTAACAAAAAGGAGATCCAAAATTACTTTACAACTATAGATGATACCCCCAAACCCTAATATTCGAACTCGAATTCGATATCCAACTGAATTGACGGTTAAATCGAAGCAGATAATGATCATCGATTAAGAAGAAGATTGAATAAAGTAAAGTAAGCAAGAGAAAACTAGGGTTTTTGCGTACCTGCATACAAGTTTCATCCCAATCATGGCCGAATCGGATGACAACGAGACGTTCCTCCTCTGCAAGGATGGCTTGATCGACGGCCCACCCTGAGTGCAAGTGCGGTAGCAAGTACGACATCGCTCTTCTTCCCCTTTTCGCTCAACAAATCGCTCTTGAATTATAAGAAAGCAGTCGTGACCTATTTATGCTCACACACACCCAAACCTCCATCAAATTTTGAAGCTTTACTAATTTCCTTTTCCTACACGTTAACCATTTTTTTTTTTTTTTTTTTTTTAAGAGTGGATCATACCCGGACTAATCTTTATAAATTATGATTGGAATTTGGAAGATATCAGAGTCTCTGATAAACTCAGTTACTATAATTATTGTGTACGTCTGTATTTAAACCTAGATAGATGGATATTTCATTACATTTTTCGGGGACTCAACCACTAGCTACAATCTTTGTGCTGTGTCAGGACTAATCCCCGTAAATTAGGAAGGCAAGACATCAGCTCCTAATAAATTCATTGGTCATAATTGTTATGTATGTCCGGATTCAAACCTAGACTAATGTATATCCTATCACATCCTTCAAGGTCTCAACCACTACGCTACAACCCTTGTGGTTAATCATCTTTATCTTGCAAGCGCTTATCTGTAAAAGTTATAATATTCAACTACCTTATCCAAGATTTTGTATAGCTGAAGCGTGGTGTGATGATGAGATCAAGCTTTAAAAGTCATGGTCTTTACATTCATACGATAATGTAATTGATTTGGTATATCTCCAAAAGTTATGTTATTTTTGTTTTAAAATAGAGTACCAAAAGTCAACTTTAAAAAAAATTGCTTCTAACTCCAATAGTTATTCTATGTTAAAGATTTTAGCATTAATTATATTATTAAAATAATTAATATCTTGATAAAATATTATTTCTCTCTCATAAATCATTTTACTTCAATGATTTTTATTGATGAAAATATTAAAATATTATAGGTTTACCATAGGTTTATTACAAATTTACAATGTATATATTAACTTCGTTTTATTTGTTTTAGTCTCAACTTTTAAAAGAGAAAAAAAAGGCTGTGTTCAAAAAAATCATTTCAAGAAAAAAGGGAAGCAATTTTACTTTTATTTTTATTTTAAAATCATGAATTTGATTATCGAGTATTCGAGTTTTTTAAATATATAATTTTTTTAATTAATTCTTAATAAGAATAAAAATAAAATTGATCCGTTAATGCAATTTGCTAATATTTTTCGAGAGATTTTGAATCAAATTTAGATCACTTTAGGAAAATGATTGTTCATATAAAGGATCTTAATTATTTTATCGATATAAATCTTTGAAATTAAATATGTATAAGAAAGAAATAACATTTTACCTTAAGTGTGCATGTGCATTTAACAATCAAAGAGGTACACTTAAATCTATTTGTTATATTTTTTCTTAAAAATATGATAAATATAATATCTACATATTATAACGTAACATTTACATAGTATATCCAAATATATTATCTGAAAGCGTATGAATGTAACTAAGTTCACAAAACCGGTGAGAAAATAAATCCAGGTCTTATAACATTCTCCAGCTTCATTAAATATAATGTATCATCCAACACAAAAATATACTCCCTCCGTCCCAAAATAAGTGTCCACAATGAAAATGACACGCAGTTTTAGAAATGTGTAATTATTACACTTTTTAAATAACGAAATGACATTTATACCCTTAATAGTAGAGAGAGAAACTTTCTCCATCTCATATTTAAGGGTAGAATGGGAAATTAAAAACTTACTTTTAAGAGTGGACACTTAATTTGGGACAAACAAAAATAGTAATGTAGACACTTAATTTGAGACGGAGGGAGTAATATAGAAGAACCTTCACCATTTCTCATGTTTCTCATCAAAAATCTTGAGAAAGAAAGAAGAATGAATGATCGTATAAGAATAAGAATAAAAATTAATGATAATACTTAAATATGTTAATCTAATGGTTCGGAATAAGTCCCAAAATAATCGATCAATAACTTTAGAAGGCATTTTCAATTGATCTTCAATTACGATTGATCCAATAATGAAGATTCATTCTTACCCTTGATGCAAACTACTATTCTTACAGAAACCAACTATATATATAAGGATCGGGTGAATTGGAAATCGATTTTTGTTGTGAATCGGATGGACAAAAGTGAGCACAACATATGTCTCGCAACTTCACGGATTATTCATCATGAATAATAACCACATATTATTCATCACAAATAGTTCATCAATTTAACATGACATGTTGATCATGTATTATTAATCATAAACACCTTTACTCATACTAAATGACTTCAATTATTCGTACGGAACATGGAAACCATGTATACATGCCATGCTCTCCTTTGTCCCACGTTTCACAACCAAAAACCGGTTTGTAATTAAACTCTCCCTCTCTCTCCCTCTATATACATATATGGATATATATATATATACACACACACACACTATAGACATAGGATCATGTGAAGTGAAATAAAGATGAGAAGCATAAGGGATTTGAGCAATTGACCACTTTAGAAGAGAGTTGATCCGTTAAATCTCGGTGCATCTCATCCTAACGTGCATCCAAGGGTGGAGATCCTTTCTTACCCTTCTTTAAATTCTCACCAAAACCCAACCCATACACTAAATACATACATATATATATATATATACACAAATTTAGAAATAAAAAAACCATCATACCACAATCACAACTCGGAAAAGAAAACTCAAAAAAACACCATCAGACATCTCGATTACAAACAATAATCACTAACTTCAAATAAAAAGCATGAATTCATGCTAAGACAATCCAACACATAACGTTTACCAATTCGAAAAACATGTCCGGCAAAATGGAGAGAAAACGTACATATTTCAATTGTACCTTTTCACAAATCAAGATTTGTAAACCTAAACATATATAATAAATCAATAAAAACTGGACATTTTAACAGATAAATAGAACTCCCAATACACAAAACAAAAAAAAAACACAAATAATCCAACACAAAAATAGGCCAAGTTTCTGGAGGAAAAAAACCCAACACTTCAAAACCCTCAAGAAATAACGAACACCAAATCAAATCACACCTTTTTTGCAGCCTTAAAAAAAGCTATTGTTGTTTGCATTCAGGAGGTCTCTCACCCTGTTCTCCAGTTCCACCCGCTGCATGTAGGATGCTACCCTTCTGCAGTTCAAAAAGATATATTTATATATCATTTAAATCAATTCAAATATACTCCTTCTGTCCAAAATAAATAAATGTCTACAATGAATAAGACACAGGGTTTATAATTGTTTGATTATTTACACTTTTAATCCACTAAGGGGCTTAATCATTTAGAACTTCCATAATTTGTGAGATCCATTAGAAGTTGAGAACCTCTAGCTTAAAGGTTTTGATTCAAATGATAATTTTCCATCTAAGTAGTATTTAATGTATATTTGTTTCACAATTTAAAACTTTTTTACGTGTAATTTTTGTTTCACAAACACGCCAAAAAGGTTCATATTGTGAATTGAATACATGTGAGACAAATATATGTTAATCTTTATGGAGAAAATCAGAAGAAATAGCACACGGTTCCAACACCAGCCATTCTTTATGCAAATGTGTAAATGTTTACACAAATGCATACGAATAATGCCCATTTTTTCTTTTCTTTTTATTAGAAAAATGGGGTTTAAACAAATGCATATAACATTTGCAAAAAGAACGGCTAGGTTGGGTATTAGCTTGAAAAATGTGGCTAAAAAGTGGGAGTTACAGATAGAAATGTGGACAGTTATTTTGGGACAGAGTGGGAGTTATATAAGAGAACATAAAATCCTCAAGTAAGTGTCGTATTCTTACCTTCCGTGCAGATGGCTGCAAGATTACATGAAACAAAATATAAAAACAAATATATTAGTATATCCAAGAATATAAAATCCAGAACCATGATATTGTCATAAAAAGTAGAGAGAAGTCCACTTTTGGTTCCTGTGGTTTGACCAGAATCTGACAATCATCCTTGTGTTTCAACAAGTCCAGAAATGGGCATTTTGGTCCTTCTTAACAGCAAAATGCATACTTTCATAGAGAAGATTTTCAGAGAACAGGCCATTTTGGTCTTTTTAACAGCAAAATGTATAAGTGACTCCTTCAGGACTTGTTGAAACATAGAGACATTTTCAGAGAAAAAGGGCATTTTGGTCTTTTTAACAGCAAAATGCATACTTTTGACTCTTTCAGAGTTTCAGGACTTAATGAAGCATAGAGACAATTTTCAGAGAAAATAGCATTTTGGTCTTTTTTTTTTTAACAGCAAAATGCATACTTTTACTCTACCAGGATTTGTTGAAGCATAGAGGCATTTTCAGGGAAAAGGGCATTATGGTCTTTTTAACAGCAAAATACATACAGCGACACTTTCATGACTTGTTGAAGCATATTGACGATTTTCAGAGAAAAGGGCATTTTGGTCTTTCTAACAGCAAAAGGCATTCGGTGACACATTCAGGACTTCTTGAAGCATAGAGACGATTTCAGAGAAAAGGGTAAATTGGTCTTTTTAACAGCAAAATGCATACGTTGACTCTTCCGGAACTTATTTAACCATGTAGACGATTTTCAGATTTTTGGGCAAACCACAAGGACAAAAAAATAAGTGTTTACTCTAAAGAGTAAAAAAGAAGGATATGTCACCTTTGTTTTCTTCTTGCTCTTACTCTCCTCCTCCTCTTCATCATCATCATCCTCATCGTCATCCTCATCATCTTCTTCATCTTCATCTTCATCATCATCAATTTCTTCATCATCATCGTCATCATCATCATCATCTTCTTCTATTCCATCAAACTCATCCTCCTGGACAGCCTCACCCGTAAACCAGGAAACAGCATGTGGGATGATCTTGTCTCTTATGGTTGACCTAAAATAGCAAGTAAAAGAACACATCATTCAAAACTTCATATATAGATTTTTAAGTTACACCAGTAAAAAAACAAAATTACATCACTCACCCAACATCATAGTCTTGCTCCATTTGATTCTGAAGTTCTTCAGCCTGCCAATTTATACCCTCATAATGGTTATAATTCTTTTATGTGGAACAGACACCCCATGAAACAAGATGGAACAAATGTATACTTCACCAATATAACCTCAAAAAAAACCTAATTCTTTTCTAAAACATCAAATACATCTCCCTCTTCACATTTTATTCATTTTTAAAATTTTATTTTATTGTATTTTATGCTCTTTGAACTTTCACTTTACTGTCATCAAAATATTATTTTTATACGATTTCTATATTATGATTAATTTACATAATTTAATAAATATTAATGATTAAAAAAATAATATAGGAAAGGTATAAAATAAAAATTGGAAACTACATGAACTTTTTATTTTGATGTCATTTTAATCACGAGAACTTTCTAATGATATATTTTGTTATATAAGAATATTTATTTTTAATATAACTTAATGAACTGCATAAATTAACCAAAATATATAAACAACTCATCAGGGGTAAATATGTGCGTTAAAATAAGCTCATACCTCCTCTTCGTCGATATCATCCTCATCCTCGGGAACCTGTGGAGGGTTAAAGAAGTTGAAGAAACTTTCACAATTCTCGGTCTTTGTGATAGGTTTAGCATTCTTTGATCCCTTCTTTGGCTTCTTCTTTAAGATTTTCTGTGTCAAGCATTTCCCTGGTAACCATTCAATTGTTGTCCTGCAAAGTGACAAGCATAATGGGATTACAACTTAGAGAATATGAGATGCTTTTATAAATCTTTATTACAAATTTGATTATAAATACAATTACTTTTTGAACCCAAATCAAAACAAAACTTAGAACTTCAATAAGTACAAAAACAATACATTTTTTGAAAGAAATCAGTCCATTTTGACGGTTCTATCACAACAAGGAGGGGTAATCCTTTAACAACTCTAAACAGCTAGATTGTTTAAAAGGATTTATCTTTAAACAACTTGTATATATGGATATTTACCCTATTGCCTTCTCTAAAATAGGCTCGTCATCATCGATCATATGATATACTTTGGTCAAAACTGAGTTTTTGAAGTATGGATTGGTATCAAAAAAGAACTCAAGCTTAAAACCCTTAGGGTCATCAATCCGGCACCACTTGATATCCTTCAAATATTTGAGAGCATCTTCATCTCGTTCAGAGATCTGATTGATAGCAACAAAATCAAAATCAGCAAATTACAGAACTAAAAAACATAATTATGACAAATCATAAAACAAACCTACAAATTATTAAAAGGGTTCCTACCTCCTCTGCCAATATTTCATGGGTCTTCATTGCAGTTAGCCAAAAATCAGGCACACCCTTTTCTGAAAATATTTGAAAAATAACAAATTTGGTTCTTAAACACCGAAAAGAGGTGGGAAGCATATATAAAAACTAGGGTCAAATCATATAGAAAGTATGTTATTTGTTACCTTCTTTGGCATCACCGTCTGTCTGGTCTGTTGCAGCTTCATCCTTCTCTGCAACTTCAACAACACCATTCACTATATCGTATCTCTGTAGTTCCAAAACATAATGGTTCAGTATACACAATAGAAATTATAGCAAATTCAACAACACCATTCACTTATCATGTTCTGCCTATATTCAAGGCTGTTACATCATATATACATCGGTTATATTGTTAACAGGACATATATCAATCCGATAATGACAGGATATGAGAAAACTAATATACCTTCGAATATAGTGGCTCGTACAGTTTCTGGTATTTCGATTCCAAAGCTGCTCTCTCTTCAAAAAACTTCGCCTCCAGCTCATCATGCTCGCTCTGCAAATGATAGAACATCAGAGGCAGTTAGCATTGAACAAAAGAATTACAAAGGATCCACAATGATGAATGTATATGCACAGAAATAAGCACTTTGTAACAACAGTCAGATATTTGTGCAAGTGAACTGCAACCTATAACAAAAAAAACTGAAAGCTTATCACCTTTGTCAGCTTGAATATCGACTCATTACCTCTATATATGCTTTGCAATGATAGGAAGAAAAAAAAAGCATGTTTAACTTATGAGAAAGTTTAAATAAATACTCCCAACTTGAGGTGAAGGGTTCCAACCTCACCATTTTTTAGGAGTGTGCGTATGATGATTTGTGTCACATATATATATATATATATATTATGCTTCAAAAAAGAAGTGATGCAAAAATAGCCATGTGTAGGTCATCCTGCTTGGTTCCAAATTTAAACCTAGCATTAAAATACAGCCTGTTCCTACTAAATTTCATGTAGATAAATCTCACAAACATATAGTGTATTCTGCATATGTTCTGCTAATCAGAAACTTCAAAACAATTTTCCACCGATCTTGCACTGCCAATCAACAATTCCCCTTCCTGAATTTTGGAGTCTGGACTATTAATTATAGCCAACGTAAGATTTAGGCATAATATACACTACAGCACCATAGCAATAGGTTGTTTAAAATAACATTTACTTACATAAACAACCACTGGAAACAAGAACACCAACTAATCAGATATTACAATAGTATGAAAACTAATAGATCAATAAAATCACATCTAATTAAGCACATTGTTACATAATAACAGTAATTAGCAGCTGCAATTAACAATCTGGTTAATCTCTTTTACCTGAATCTCCCTCAAAACTTCAACTCTCTTCCGAACCGGTGGAGTCAAACTCTCAAGAACATCCGAGTGTTGCCCCGCCAGGTTTTGAAGCTTATTCTGTAAAAACACCCAAAATAAAGCGATTTTACCACCGATCCATGTAATCAAAACGAAGAACGGTATCTGACAGATGAATAAAACATGAAAACTAATATCAATTTCTCAAACCTTTAGAGCGTTCACAAGCCCAGCACGATCCTCCGCGCTAAGAGCTGCATGATTATCCAAAAATAACAGTGAATTACACAAGCTTAACTTTACAAGTTAGCAACAGATGGAGCCAATGGTGTTATGACAAAAAGTGAACATACCGGCGGCGGCGGCCGGCAGGGAGGCGCCGAGATCGGACATATCTAGCTGTTCTTTCTTGTTGTTGCCCATGGGGAAGTGATGGTACGACAGAAACCCTAGTGAAAACCCTAGAAAGCAGAAGCGAAGTTGAAGAGAGGGATACGAAGTGTAAACTTCGTTGAGGAGGTGGAAAGGGTTCTTTGCCTTGTGACGTGAGGTGACCATATATATATATACACACACAAACACAAATAGTTGTTTTGAGTAGATTACGTTTTTAGTCCCTGTGGTTTATTAAAAGTTGCTAGTTACATCCATGTTCTTTTAAAATTACAATTCTCATCCTTGTAATTATGATTTATTGTTATTTTTGTTTTTGTGGTTTATGATTATTTACTAGTTTAGTTCCTTAGGCATCGGATCATGTGAGAAGTAGAGTTAAGGTGAGAAACTTAAGAAGAGATTTGAGTCATTTATCACTTTTAATCTCATATATCCATGAATTGCGCCTTAGAAGATAGTTGATCTGATGAATTTTGGTGCACTTCATCTCAGTGCATCTCATCCTAATGTACATCAAATGGTGGAGATCCCTTCGTATGCTTCTCACCATAACTCACCTTCTCACCGGAACCTAGGGGTGAGCAAAAACAACCGAACCGAAAAAACTGAAAATCGAAACCGAAAAACTGAAAGCCGAAAGAGAAAACGAAAAACCAAACCAAAAACAGAAAATCCAAATGGTTCAGTTTTGGTTTGGGTTCCCATACCGACCGAAAAAACCGAAACGAAAAAATATAATTAGTTTTTATTTATTATTATTATTATATATATAATGCTATGAAATGTTTTAATTTTTTTATTATATATATAAACCTAATTTTAATTTTAGACATATATGAAATGTTTGTATTTTTTCCAAAAATCGAACCGAAAACCAAAACAATTTAAACCATTTGGTTTTAAAATCGAGCCGAACCGAATAAAAAACAAACCGACAAAAAAAAAATCGAAAATCGAACGGCTCGTTTTTTGGTTCGGTTTCGGCCAAATACCGAACCGAATCGAACCGTGCTCACCCCTACCGGAACGCAACCCTAGTTCCTTATTCTTAAAGGTAATAGTTGAGGTCGCTTACCCAAATGCTTATCTGCTAAGCGTTTACCGAAAAATCTAACACTATAATTTATTTAAACAGGTAAGATTGTAGTACATGAAAATGCATCGTATGCAACAATTTATCCGATAAGAGCTTACCCATATAATAGTCATCACCCTCACTTATCGGGAAAGACTCTCCATGCTTATCATCGCTCTTACCAGGTAAGATTTTCGGGCCTTTCCATGTTTATTTGGCAAATAATTTTATCCGATAAGCACTTATCGAGTAAGGGTGCGTTTGGTACGCAAACTGTATGGGATAGTACGGAACAAAAAAAATAGTCTCATGTTTGGCATGCCATGAGACAACAAATCATGTTGGACAACATGGGACAAAATCTGGTTTCCATGAAACAAAACTTCAGTTTTTTTATTCCACCAAAATAGGTGGAACAACCTAGGACAAGACATAAGATTACCAAATTGCCCTTGTATCCTACTAACATCTAAACCAAAAAAATGCTTCAATGAGCTTCTTCTATGTTCCCAATCATTATATCCCTACAAAAACCTACAACAATAACTAATCCAACTTATTCAACACCCAAATCGATTTCTTTTCCCAATCTGCCGTATTTGGATTCAAACACCAAATCTAACAGGCAAAAACACGCAGTACCATATTTGATAAGAAATCGATTTGCAGAACAAACACTCGATTTGTATAGAACGAATACTCAATTGATAGAAGAAATCGAGTTGCAAAACGAACATTGGATTTGTGTAGAACGAATACTCGATTTGATAGAAGAAATCGAGTTGCAAAACGAAGACTCGATTTGATAGAAGGAATTGATGTGCAAACGAATTGATTGGGAAAAGGAATCCAAATACGGCAGGTTGGGAAAAGATGAAGACGTTGTTTTATCTGTTAGATTTATTTTTATATGTTGAAGACGTTGGCTGGTGGCTTGCTGCGGCGTCAATAAGATGAAGGAAATAGATGATATCTCTGGATTAAAACCTAATTAAACCTATCACCGCTCCACCAAATATGGCGAGTGTTTTATTGCAAATAAATCGAGACGAATTATTATTTATTTGTGATTGATTATAAATATTTATATAGCTTTGAAGGAAAAAAATGTCATTTCATCTAATTTTTATAATAAAGTTATTTATATATTTACTTGATTTCATCATTAAAAAAGGTATTAAATATTATTTTTGGAGTAATTCGGTCACTTTAATAATTTTGTCCAATCATATTTTAGTTGTGCCAAATAAATGACAGACAATTAGTTCGGTCATGTCTCCAACCCTGTCTCATCCAATATGCATATCAAACGTTACCTAAACGGCCCCTTAAGCTATTTTCGTTAAAAATTACTATTTTCATACATTTTCTTCTAAAATTACAATTTCCATCCTTTAATAATTTACATTTTATTGTTGTTTTCGTCCTTACGATTTATGATTTATTGCAAATTTTTGATTTTGTAGTTTACAATTGCTTACTACATTAGCCCTTATCCTAGGGGTGAGCATGGTCCGGTCTGGTTCGGTTTTTGGCCGAAACCAAACCGAAAACCGAGTCGTTCGGTTTTTGAAAATCCAAACCGTTCGGTTTTCGGGGTTTTTTTCCCCGGTTCAGTTTGGTTTTAAAACCGACTGGTTTAGAATGTTTTGGTTTTCGGTTTTTGGAAAAAAAAATACAAACATTTCATATATGTTTAAAATTATTTAGGTTTATATATATAATAAAAATAAAAAAACATTTCATAGTATTATTTATATATACATACATATATAATAATAATAAAATTTAAAAATAGTTATATTTTTTCGGTTCAGTTGTTCGGTTTTTCGGTTTTTCGGTTTGGTTTTTCGTTTTTTCCCCGGCTTTTTCGGTTTCGGCTTGGTTTTTGCTCACCCCTATCTTAAAGGTAAAAGTTAGGCGGGTTTTCATCCCCATAGTCTGATAAAAATTGCTATTTTCGTCCATGTTATTTTAAAATTACAATTTTCATCTTAATGATTTACAATTTTTTTTAAGCCAGGCTAACACACACTTTCCCAGGGTATCCGAGCTCCCACTTAAGGGTGTCATCCGACTAATCCCCGTCGACCACGGCCCAACCCAATTAACGATTTACAATAAACGTAATTATGATATATTGCTTTCGTCATTATGATATATTACTAGTTATTTGTTTTTATGGTTTACAATTTTTTACTATTTAGTCATTTATTCTTAAATGTAATACCGTAAGAGTCAGATGGACGACAAAACAACGTACACCAATACAATCCATAAAAACGAAAATAATAGTTTCAAAATCATAGAGATAAAAATCTCGATTTTTAACAAATCACATGGACAATAAACGTAATTTACTCAATTGTTTTATTATAGAGTAAATTTTTATTGTGATTTTCTTTTTGGAATTTTTAATGAATGGTTCTATAGTTTGTAAAAAATTGGAATTGTTTTGATACTCTAAAATTTACCAATGTGTTCTCGAATTTTGAGAGAAAACAAAGGAAAAAAAATGAATGAAAAAGAAAGGAAAGAAAAATATTTTTTTATTTGTGTTTATTGAAAATGAAATAAAATAAATTTTCATATTCTTGAATAGGAGATAAAGGAAAGTATGTTCTCTAAAATAATATTATTTATAATAAAAGATCGTGTAATTTTGTTAATTTTTAAAGGATTTTAATTTATTTCCTTTCATTTTCTCTCACATTTTTAGGAGATAAAGTAAAGGAAAATAAGTATTTAAAATGAAAGATCGAGTAATTTTGTAATTTTATTAATTTATTAAATGCTTTTAATTTATTTCCTCCCACATTTTTACGAGATAAATGAAAGGAAAATAAGTATTTGAAATGAAAGATCGGGTAATTTTGTTAATTTATTAAATGTTTTTAATTTATTTCTTTTCATTTCCTCTCACATTTTTAGGAGTGTTTTTAATCAAAGATCGGGTAATTTTGTTAATTTGTTAAATGCTTTTAATTTATTTTCTTTCTTTTCTTCCTACATTTTTAGAAGATAAAGTAAAGGAAAATAAGTATTTATAATGAAAGATCGGGTAATTTTGCAATTTTGTTAAATTCTTAAATGTTTTTAATTTATTTCCTTTCACTTCTACCCACATTTTTAAGGAGATAAAAGAAATAAAAATAAGTATTTATAATGAGAGATCGAGTAATTTTGTCAATTTCTTAAATGCTTTTAATTTATTTCCTTTCATTTCTTCCCACGTTTTTAGGAGATAAAGTAAAGGAAAAAAAAGTACTTATAATGAAAGATCGGGTAATTTTGCAATTTTGTTAAATTCTTAAATGTTTTTAATTTATTTCCTTTCATTTCCTCCCACATTTTGGAGAAAAGTTTTGGAAAAAAAAATGAGTTTTATTTTTCTTTCTTTTCTTTTCCAAAAAGATTTCAAGAACACGATTTTTTTTCACTTTTCTCAATTTTCCCTTATTTCCTTTCTTTCGTAAAATGAGTTTTGAAAACACATCATACATGTGACAATTAAATATATCTTCTTAATTTAGAAAGTTCAAAAAAACCCTTGAAAATATTTATTTAATTTAAATATTATATAAAATTTGTTTAATACATAAGTTGACAAATGTTATATAAAACCAGAAAAATCAAACGAAACCAACATATTTAACTAGAATCACAAACAAATGGGAAAGTTTCTTTTCAAGGTAGGATTTAAATATGGTTATAAACAATTCGTTATGAAAGATTTGGTTTCGTTATTACATTAACCCATGTGATTTCATTCTAAGGCTTTCTTCCATTATAACGACTTATGACTAGTTATAGCATGTTATGGCACGTTATTTTGTAAAACATGTTTTTATCTTTTAAACATACAACTCGAGAAATAGGATAATTACGCATGAGATTTGAGACTTAAATAGATAATAATAGACAAAATAAAACTAAAAACCATAAGTAGTATGTAACTATTTACTTTCATTCACGCATATAAAAGAGTCAAGCAAAACTTATATAAAAATGAAGAAAGTAACGAGTAGAGACTCAAAATATTTAATCCCGATTTTGCATTATTGGTACATTTCCCACACTAAGGTGTTGCTAGCGTTGTAACGTGTTATGACGAGTTATTTTGTAAGACGTGTTTTTTTATCTTTTTAAAACTTGGGGGTAAATGATAAAACTAAAAACCATAAATGGCTAACTATTCACGTAATGAAGTGTCAAAAAAAAATGTATGAAGATCGAAGAAAGTAGTAAGTAGATACCCAAAAAGTTTAACCCCTATTTTGCACTATTGATCTCATTCCCTCGATTTTTTGATGCATTTGATATAAATGACTTTTATTTCATTTTTCTAATTTTCTTATTTTGTATGACTTTAAGTCGTTCAGTGAGATTATTTAAAACACTAACACATAAGAGTATATTTGTATGCATATGTCGCCTTCAGGCATGTCTTGAAACACAATGACCTCGCCGTAACTTATAACACTTGAGGTTTGACATTGCCGCCACATCATGTCTCACGTCATTTGGAACTTTGGATTTAAGTGAAGACTTTCAAGTTGCTCTTTACCCAAGGCCTCGTTCCCAACAACGTCGTGTGGTGCATCAGTGAGAGTAACATTTTTTGGGCATGATATATGGTTTAATATCTGTTACAGCCTTACAACTATACAAGTATTCAACCGATCATTAACAGTCAAATAGTTGCCATGTATTATTTTTACAATTTCATAGCTAAAATCTACAACATTTTACAAAACAGTTATTGTTGAACACCATTTTGTAAATCAAAACCACTATTTTATCACGTTCCTGCCATGTTCGAAGGATACTATGGTTTTGATTGCGTAAACAACACTAATGGACAACAGTTCCTCGCTCTTGTAACTACGATATGGTTACAAAGATGAAAGCTCATGTGAGAAAAATAGTTAAGGTGAGAAGATAAGAAAGGACCTGGACCCTCGATCACTTTGAATGATTTGCACTTGATGCAATAATTGTTCCAGTGCATCTCATCCTAATATGTATTAAGGGTTGAGTTCCGGTGAGAATTGAAGCTTCAATGAGAAGGGCAAAAAGGATTTTCCACCCTTGGATGCCATGAAGATGAGATACATCGAGATGCACTAGATCAATCCCCATACCGAACACGATTCATTGGTGAATTTGAGATAAGAAAGTGATAAAGGGTCAAGATCCCTTCTCACGCTTCTCATGTTAACGTTACTTCTTATATGATCCCATACCCATATATCAAAGGGCGGAGATCCCTTCTTATCCTTATCACAATAACATTATTCTCACCGAAACTCAACCCTTGGACTAAAACGATATAAAATCCGATTAATTAGACATAACATGAAGAAAAAAGTAGTCGTTGGGATAAACATGTAAGTTGTTCAATAGTTAAAGGTAAACTTATGCAATTTACTCAAATATAGATAATCGGGAAGAACAAAAACCATACAAGGCGGCGTCTATCTCCCTCAAACCACGACGAGCTAGGGTTTTTTTTTTCAGAGCTCTATCCAACCTTCACTATCAAAACCCAAAAAATTCACGAATCGAAAATCAAACGATTTCTCTATCCATTTTTCTCCATTTTCTAATCAAACGGATTCTTATTCAGGTTGTAATCGAAGCTGCATTTGATTTAAGGGGTTCTTCGTGATATCTCCTTCCGTTATTAGAGTTTAATCAAGGTCTCGACAGCCTAATGAATAAGGTTTAGAGCTTAGATTAAACAATACTTATCGTTTGCAGGTATTTTTTTGTTTTTGATAGGTAGGAACATAAGAAAGAGATTAAGAGGGGGTTATCAAATTTTAGCAAAAAGAAATGGATCATCATGATGATGTTGGAGTCACTCCTTTCGTTAATGGAGGTGATGAACATCTAGAGTTTGACAACAACGATCGAAATCATGAAGATGTTGATAACGTAGATGATAGTGGAGGCAATGAGATAAAGCATTCAATCAATGACAGTAATCGTGATTCTTCAGCAGGGTTAGTTTGTTGTATAGCTTGTGTTAAACATTTGGGTCCCGTTAGGGTTTAGAAATTTTGTGTTATGTTTTAGTCTTCTAGTTTTAGTGTGTAGTTTATTCATGAAATTAAATCTGAATGTGTTATAAGTTGGGGGAGAGAGGTAGTCGTATGCTTTCAATTACACTATCCTTCCTGTGTTCATCCTGGATAAGAAAAGAAATAAAAAAGTTGGGCATTGTGGAATGAGCTTGAAAGTAACTGTTGTTTTTCTTGTGTGATAGCAAACTCTTTGTTGGAGGCATTGCTTGGGAGACATCAGAAGGTATGTTCAAGACACTCTATTTATCATATATATATATATATGATGTTTATGTAAAAAAGGGCCATAAAAAGGCATACATAGGTGCGACTGGTATGCAGACTGTGCTTGAATGCAAGACTGAAGTAGGCATGTGAAAGAATTGGGCATAGTTTTACGGTTTTAACTTGACAAGGGTAGTTTAGTAATTTACTAATCTTGTGTATACCTCTCATGAGAAAAAAAATGCATTTTTGTCCCATTGTGTCTTGTCATGGTCTAATTGTCGCACCAAACATGGGACAACGAGTGACAAGGGTAGTTTAGTAATTTACTAATCTTGTGCATCTTTCATGAGAAAAGAATGCATTTTTGTCCCATTGAGTCCTATCTTGGTCTAATTGTCGCACCAAACCACAACAAGTGACAAGGGTACTTCAGTAATTTACTAATCTTGTGTATCTCTCTCATGAGAAAAGAATGCATTTTTGTCCCATTGAGTACTGTCATGGTCTAATTGTCGTATCGTACCAAACACGTGACAACGATGCGACAACGAGTGACAAGGGTAGTTTAGTAATTTACTAATCTTGTGTATCTCTTTCACCTCTTTCACGAGAAAAAAATAATGCATTTTTAGGATGCATGACAATGCTTGCTCTCATCAATGATAGACTCTTAGAATGTTACTTGATTTGTTAGGAAAAGTCCCTGTATGATTTTAGGATATATTTACATATATATATATAACCTTAAATGAGATATTAATTAAATCCATGACCTTCTGACAAGTATAAAGTCATTTTTTATTTAATGGACACATGGAGGTTATGAATTAAGTTAAAATCTCATATAAAGTTATATACCTAAAATCCTAAATGACCCATGATTTTAGGGGTAATCTGGAGGGATTTATGTTAGTTCAGTTCCATATATTGTCAGCAATTTTTTGATTCTAGATGATTCATTCTCGTTAGATGGGTGAACATTGTTTTCTATGATATCTTGCTGTGAATTATTCCAGTATAGAAACACCTGAACAGCGAGAAACCCCAGAAGACAATATAAGCAGAACGTAGAGCTGACTTAATAATATAAGTCAGTAAGTCATAATATGATTTTAGCAATTATATAGTAATAGAAAGAATAGCTAGGTGGTATATATATGATCTTAATGGATTGGCATCTTAGCTTTACATGGCAGTGAATTCTCTGAACACTTTGTAGTTGGATAAATTGATTTTTATACCGAGTTTCATATATATATATATGATGATGTGGATGAGAATAAAAAGAATGGTTAAAAAAGAGGGATAACAAGCTGAATTACAAAACAACCAGTATATGACTTTATCTTCTTCCATGTAGGATCACATGAGTATTCTATGATATCATAACGTTTTCTCGAAATATGACAAATGGAACTATTAAGTTCACGACTATCTAAAACTTTTTGTAGTACTATCAAAACTATATGCTAGGGTCACATAAATTAAGAGGAATAACAAGAATGTAACTAACTACTTGCATCCATCTTTGCTGTAGTCTTTTAGGAGTTACTCTACTCATTGTTTGCAAATATATATCTATATATGTGTGTATATATATATGTAGAGGAAGGTTCAAATGCGAACTCAAATTTGGTTGTGAACGTGAGGACAAATGAGCGCGACATGTGTCTGAATGTAATATTATTCAGTCTGAATAATACTACATTCATTATTATTCAGTCTGAATATTTTATTGATTATTCAGTCTGAATATGACACGTGTCGCGCTCTCATTTGTCCTCACGTTCACAACCAAATTTGAGTTCACATTTGAACCCGCACCTATATATATATATATGCATACTAGAATGCACGTTTATCTTGTCTCACACACTGCTATTCATATCTTTTGCACCCATATATCTTAATCGTGCCGTTGGAAATTATTATTCCTGAAACCCAAGTAAATAACCAAATATATAGCACACTCTTTCTTTTGTATAGTTATTGATAGCAAAAAAGAACACTAAATGCAAGCTTATATCTTTGGGTTTTGGGGGGGGGGTAATGTTGGCAACTATAAGCATGTACATCTTGGGATGCATCTTTTAAACATTTTCTATTGGATATATCAAATTTGCATGTGAACAGATGCACTTATAAATGTCCCTGAAATTTCTAATTGTGTGGGTTTTTTTTAATTTCTTTTAGAGTCCTTTGGCAATTACTTCAGCAACTATGGAGAATTAACGGATTCTGTGATAATGATGGATAAAATTACTGGACGACCACGTGGTTTTGGATTTGTAACGTTTGCTGACCCAGCTGATGCTGATAAGGTCCTGCAGCAAGATCATGTCATAGATGGCAGACCGGTAAGAACCCAAAAACCAACTATTCATGCTTTATTCACAATGAATGCGGTGATATATATACATTCACAATGAATGTAGTGATATATATTCATAATGAATATACATCATATTCACAATTAAAATGCATTATATTCATGGTTATTCATTTGTGATGAAATAGTTGGTTCCTGGATTCTCAAAGTATTTATGGTTCTCATTTGAACTCTTTTCTACGGCTTTGATTATATAAATCGGCATATAAATCTTATATCTGGAATTTTAACGTGTTTTTGAATTAGGTGGAAGTTAAGAGGACAGTTCCTCGGGAGGATATGCAAGTAAGAGGGATATCAAGAACAAAGAAAATATTTGTTGGCGGTATACCGTTAACTTTAACAGAAGGTAACATTCCGGTGCTTTCTTGATAGTATATCAACAAAAATTGCATTTTTTACAAAAAAATATGGGAGATGAGACAATATTGGTAAATTACTAAACTACCCATGTCAAATTAAAACCCTAAAACCTTCAAGAATTCTTTTACCAGCCTACCTTACTGTCGTTCATCCATAAAGATTGTAAAGATGAATAACATTATCTTATGTGCAGATGAACTAAGGGAGTATTTCTCCTCTTATGGTGATATCATTGAACATCAGATTATGTTGGATCGTACCACTGGAAGATCAAGGGGATTCGGTTTTGTAACATTTGATAGTGAAGATGCTGTAGAAAAGATATTTGCTGATGGTCAACTACATGAACTTGGGGGCAAACAAGTAAGTATATATATATATATATATAGGGTTAGGTTCAAATGTGAACTCATTTTTGGTTATGAACGTGAGGACGAATCTCAGCCACACATCTTCGGTTACGGTGGACGCGATCACGGAGGATTGACGCGATTCATGGGAGGGTGGAGATTATTAAAGGAGGGGAACCAGGTCAAAGCCGTCTTTATTGACCGGATAAGTGGCTGAGATTCGTCCTCACGTTCACAACCAAAAATGAGTTCACATTTGAACTTTCCTCTATATATATATATATATATATATATATATATAGAGAGAGAGAGAGAGAGAGAGAGAGAGAGAGAGAGAGGAAAGTTCAAATGCAAACTCAAATTTGGTTTTGAACCTGAGGACAAATGAGAGCGCGACACATGTCTGAATATAGATTATTTAGACTGAATAATCAAAGAAATATTCAGACCGAATAAAACTGAATATAGTGTTTATTCAATCTGAATAAACATTATTCTGACTCAATAAACACTATATTTAGTTTTATTCTGTCTGAATATGACACGTATCACACTCTCGTTTGTCCTCACGTTCACAACCAAATTTGAGTTCTCATTTGAACCCGCCCCTATATATATATTTTAACTAAATTATGTTATTAGGTTGTTTCTTAGAAGTAGATGAGTTGATTGTATGTAATTTGTATTAGGTGGAGATAAAGAGGGCGGAACCAAAAAGGGCTGGCGGTGATTACTCGTATGACGGCCGGTCCCAGCACAGTGACGGTGGTTCAAAGTGGTATGGTGGTGGCGGCGGCGGCGGTGGTATGGGCCGGAGTTCAGGTGGATATGGAGGTGGGTATGGTGGAAAAGCAGGGAGAGGGTATGGTGGTGATTATGGTGGCGGCTATCCTGGTTATGATGGTTATAGTGGCGGCTATGGTGGTGGGGCTGCAGGTTTCTATGGTGGTTATGGTGGATATGGATATGCGTTCGGTTACGGTGGTCCTATGTATGGTGGTGGATATGCAGGCGGTGGGTACGGTGGTTATGGTGGTCCGGCTGGTTATGTTGGTGGTCGGGGTTATGGAAGTGGTGGTTCTGGTTTTGGTGGCGGCAAAGGATTTGGTAGGGGAGGCGGAGGTTCGGGTGGCGATGAGTATGGATTTGATGGTAGCAAAGGCTACGGTGGTGGTGGTGGTGGCGGTAGTAGTAGCGGCGGTGGTGGTGGTAGCGGTAGTGGTAGGTTTCATCCATATAGGAAGTGATTTGGGATAAAATATTTATTAGGTGGTAATGTAGAATTTTTGTTGTTTTTGAAGTTTAGATTGGATTTCTTCCCATTGTTATGTGTTCTTATTTTTGGGTGAATTTATGGAATTTGGAAGCTGAGTTTAAATTGTATCATATGCAACTGTAAAAGCAAAACTGTTTTATGGGATCTGGTTGATCATATTTATCAGATTTTGTTTTTTAAATTGTTGATATTATGTTTAACTTTTTATATTGGTTTTTGATTAAAAAAAATGACATTTTTTATATGATTTTCTACTAGTTGATGTAAAGAACTTTTTGTTTGGTGTTTACAAATTGCGTTGAAATCCTTTTGTTTCAAGTAAGATTTAGGGGTTGTTGCACTGATGATTTGGTGCAGAATGATTAATAATGATTAAGGGGCTGTTTATCAAACATTTATCAGATCATTTACTTTATTGCATGAACACGACTTAGGGTTAAAAAATCTTATCTGGTATAGGCATGCAAATGGTGTGGGGACCCACCGGGGAATATGATAACATCCCTGTTTCTGCATCTGACAGGGAATCGGGAATTTCCCTTGTTAATATAAGATATTTTGAATCAAATATTACACATCACATTCGATCAATAATGGATCATCCAATTTAATTGATGTTGCCATGTTGGTGTTTGGATTAAGGTCTGGTTGGAGATATGTTAGCCGGAGAAGATGCCCGGTGATTTGGCCGGGAAGAGATGTAAAATTTACAGAGTTTGTCCCTATAAATTGATGGTTTTTACAAAATTTAGAAAAAAACAATAAAAATTGCAAAAGAGGGGACAAAACACGGTTTGATAAAAATACTCCTGGCTCTAATGGACAAAATAGACAAAGTTAGTGTTGACTGATGAGGTCCCATTTTTAAAGCAAAACCGCCTCCGACGTGTAGCTCAATTGGCAAAGGGATGGGGTGACTTTGTCCAAATACATAATAGGTCATGGGTTCGATCCCAGGCCCTCCCACTAGCCTCAGCCGTTGAGTGAGCCTTAAAATGCCCTCTCACATTGGTGTTCTTGGAGGCAGGTTTCGTGTGGAGTCGTGTTGGGATTGCCAGTAATCAACTTTTTGTCCAAAATTTTAAAGCAAAACCCAAACTTGAGGGACGACATCTTGACTTATTAAAGTTTACGTCCCATTTTTACAGAAATCAATAAACCTCAAGGACCAAAAGTGAAGTTTACTCAAAAAAGTATTAAAGAACTATTTTCAAAAACGTCCTTTAAGTTAAAGAGTTTTTGCAAAACGTTCCTTTATTTTTCAGAAAAACCATTCAATTCCCTCCATCTAACAAAAAAAATGCGTTTTTAGCCCCCAACTTTTGATCCCCCAATTACCAAACATGTTATCCGCAAGTAGATAGAAAATGCATTGAAATGTGTGAGCACATTGGCGCTAACACCAACACATAGCTATGGTGAGGTTAGCCAGAGGGGCCAATTACAGTCACCATTGGACCGCCATGGCAGCAGCAAGCTTTTGCCCTTCACTCCCCCACAACTTTAAACCAGTATCCATTTCCAAATTCCCCCAAACTTCCTTCTCTTTCAAAGTATTTTCTTCTCAATCCTCCGCCCCCAAAGCTACAGGTACTTCTTTCTGCATTCAATTTTTAATTCGGTTTACTTGTCGCTGTAGATTTGGATTTCGTAATCGCCGTGTGTGTTTTTATCTATGAATAGGAGTGGATTTTGATGATGGATTACGGTTATGAATTGTGCTTTTGCTTCTGCTAAATTGAACTCGAATTTGGAACCGATAGAAATGTTCAATCTACAGTTGTATAGCATCACGTTATTGTGTTTATTTTTGCCCAATTCTAGTTAAATTAACTAGTATAATGGTCGACGGATTAAATTTCAGTTGATACATCTCGTTCAGAATGAATTGATTGAATTCTGGTTATGCTTCTGCTAAATTGAACTCGAATTTAGAATTGATGTGAATGTTTAACTACAGTTGTATATGATCGTATCATTGTGTTCATTTTCGTTCAGTTTTAATCAAATTAACTAATATAACGATCGATGGATTAGATTTCATTTAATACTTCTTTTTCGAATGAATTGATTGAATTCTGGTTTTTCTTCTATCAAAATGAACTCAAATTTAGAATTGTTAGAAATGTTCAACTACAGTTGTAAAATATGGAATTGTGCAATGTGTTTAGCATCTTTGTTTTTGTGTGAAAACATTACACTGACTGTTTAGATTTTGGCCCTATCTTGAAGATTATAATGCACAGACATAGCAATTACCTACAAGGCTACACTATGGGCCTGTTTATTAGCAGCTTAATGAGCTCAATGGGACTCACAACTTATTTGGTAAACTATACATGACTGTTTGGTAGTGGCTTAATTATAAGGAAAGTGGCTTATTTAGTAAGCTTATAAGAGGGAGCTTTATGTAGAAAGCCAAGTTTCTTCCAAACCTGTCGCTCCCAATTGAAAAACATGTTCCTTTCGTCTATGAAAAAACCCTTCTAAACAAAATCTTCATAATCCATACAAATAAATTAATCCACACAGACAAGTAGACAACCTTATCCATACAGCACTTAATGGAAAACCAACCAAACAGCCCCTATGTCACATTTGATATTGCTAGCTTAACCATTTCAATGTGTTTTCTTGTGGGATTATGTCGTAAATATTCCACCCATGTTTTATTTTGTGTGGCAGATGAAAATCCTGCACGTTTGGGATTTCTTGGTCTTGGAATTATGGGTTCCCCAATGGCACACAATCTGTTAAAAGCCGGGTAGGAGTCAAATTTTCTACATAAACTTGCTTGCCAATTCTATTTAACCCTCGTTTTCATTGTGTTAATCATTTTTCTGTAGCCAAAAAAGCAAAAAATCACATAATTTGCTTCTTATAATTTGATTGGCTTGTTGTAGATGTGATGTGACTGTTTGGAATAGGACCAAGAGCAAATGTGATCCTCTCATTGATCTGGGTGCAAAGTAAGGATTCACTAGCTACTTCTAAAAGCTTTGTAGCATACATCTTTAACCAAACAACAGTTTTTCTAGTCTAAATGGAAATATTATTTGGTTTCTTATATGATCATGCTCTACATAATTTGGCTTTAATTATTTGCATCCTTTATAAAATGCTACATTAATAGGTCATGGTAATACGTCAAGCATAATATGGTTTGAGTAGGAATCAAATTGAATAAGTATTAACTTGAGTGAGCCAAAAAATGCCCAATCACATTGGTGTCCTTGGAGGCGGTTCCATGTGGGGCCGGTTGGAGTTTCTGGTAATCAACTTTTTTTCCCAAATAAATAAGACTAAATATAAAAAGTTTATATCATGTATTATATTAAAGTCTTAAAACATTAAAACAACGAAAATGTCTTCAAATGACATATTAACATACAAAATTCACTCAAATAGAATCATTCTTCAAAAGACTTGATAAAAAATGGCCAAATCGGCTAAAAGAGTAAAAGCATAAGAAATTATAATTGGGCTAAAGGTTAAAACATATATAATAATTGAGTAAATCCATCTCTATATCCAATAGCTCCTTCACCCCTAATAATTTTCTTACCAGTGACATAAATTTCTGTTCTGTGTGTGTAGATATAAGCCATCTCCGGCTGAAGTTGCAGCGTCTTGCGATATCACATTTGCCATGCTTGCTGATCCTGAAAGTGCAGTGAGTATGTCATATTACAGTTTTCTTTATTTTTAAAGGTTTAAGAATGGTGGCTGATTGTGATAGTTTTTTACAATCAGATGGTTGTTGCTTGTGGAGAAGATGGTGCTGCAAATGGGATGAGTACAGGAAAAGGGTATATAATTATATATTCCTATGGTTTCGCTATAATAGCATATAATAATCTGTTCTTTAGGTGAATATGGAATATCCTAGAAATAGCAGGAATCTAATTTTGATTATATCACAAGTTTTCTTTATTAAAATATGAGTTTGTTTATCGGTGAGAGACTTGCCTTCAAAAGTGTGCATTATCTCTTTGTCACAATTTTCACAAGCCGGGTCTTCACAGAAACAGTCACTTTAATCTTTGGGGTAGAGGTCAGATCTACATACATCTTAGGGGCTGTTTGGTTGGTTTTCTGTGTAGTCCTGTACGGATAAAGTTGTCTGTGTGGATTAATCTGTGTATATATTGGGAAGGGTTTTTTCATAGATGGAAGGAGCGTGTTTGTTAATTGGGAGGGGCACGTTTGAAAAAAAAACATGGCTTTCTGCATAAAATTCCCCGTAGAAGCTTACTGAATAAGACACTTTCTATAACATTAAGCAAATACCAAACAGTCATGTATATCTGACCGAATAAGCTGCAAGTCCTATTAAGCTTGTAACATACATTCCCTTTCTGATATTCAATATGTATTTGTTCTTTGGATGGGTACTTGTAGGTATGTAGATATCTCAACGGTCGATGGGCCCACATCCAAGTTGATAAATGAACAAATAAAAGAAACTGGAGCACTTTTTTTAGAGGTAACTAGTTCTCTTTCAGTTTAGCGATTCAAAAACAACACAACAAGAAGGGAGTGTTGTTCTATTTAATTTATTTTAAATCAAAATTTGTAAATATTATATTTATTGTTTCATTATATATGATCAAGATTAAAGGGTTTCGTTCCATTGCTTTAGGCTCCAGTTTCAGGGTCTAAAAAGCCCGCAGAGGATGGACAGTTAATATTCCTCACAGCAGGTAGAAAGTGATGGCCTAAGTCGTCCCCTTTAGTCTCGTTTTCAACATTTGAAGCATCCAAAATCCTTTTTCTTTCAGGTGACAAATCTTTATACGACAAAGTTGCTCTATACTTGGACATAATGGGGAAGGTACTCCATTTCCTTATTTTAGCTTTTTAAGTGTTATACACACACACACACATATATATATGTATATTATATAGAGGAAAGTTCAAATGAGAACTCAAATTTGGTTGTGAACGTGAGGACAAATGACAGCTCGCCATGTCTCTGAATTTGTATTATTCAGACTGAATAATAATACTATTCGGTCTGAATAATGGGACATTCAGACTGAATGTAGTATTATTCAGACTGAATATGACACGTTTCGCTCTCTCATTTGTCCTTACGTTCACAACCAAATTTGAGTTCTCATTTGAACAAGCCCCTATATATATATATAGGCATGGGATCGTGTGAGAAGGAGAGTTAAGGTGAGAAGCGTAAGAAGAGATCTTAGCCCTTGATCACTTTTAATCTCATACCCACCCATGAATTGCGTCTCAGAAGGGAGTTGATCCGGTGCATCTTGGTGCACCTCATCTCGATGCATCTCATCCTAATGTACATCCAAGGGTGGAGATCCCTTCTCACCATAACTTCACTTCTCACAAGAACCCAACCCTATATATACATATATATACTGCACAACTCATGCACACTACTCACCTTTGGTAAGACCAAGGTTCTAAATGACATGAGGCCTGGTGTGGCATGGCGGTGAGGTCAAGCCTCAAGCCTTACAATTTACACCAAAGCCATGCGGTTTTTAAGGCGTGACTTAAGGCTGCAAATCTGTATATATAGTATATATACAAATATGTGTGTGTCAGTGTATTGAACAATAATGATTATTAAACAAATTAAATCCATATAAAACTATAAACAAATTTTAGCTGGTTTTTCTCTCCAAACCAACTGCTGTTTATGCTATCACTTCAGTCAAGATTTTACCTAGGAAACGTTGGAAATGGAGCCGCGATGAAACTTGTTGTAAACATGATCATGGGAAGGTTGTGTAAATTCTTTTTTCTTCTTTCTTTTCTTGCTCAATAATTTCTTTCTTTGTGTATTATACTTGATTAAGTTTTTATTTAAATGCCATTTGCAGTATGATGACTTCATTTGCCGAAGGATTGCTTCTTGGCGAGAAAGTAGGACTCGATCCAAATGTGGTTGTGGAGGTATTCCGAAATTAAATCATTTGACAAGCAATTCAATGAGACAAGCATATTTTTATGCAAAATTTGTTATCTTATGTTCCTTGGTTTTATTGAGTATCTGCATACGCTCTTAGAGCATCTCCAACAGATTCTCTAAAACATAGAAAATGTAGATTTTGTTCTCTATTTTGCTCCAACAGATTCTCTATATTGTTCTCTATTTTGCTCCAACAGATTCTCTATATTGTTCTCTAAAAATAGAGAAAACAAGAGAAATTATATCTTTTTTGTTCATTCCCACCAAGGCACCAATGAGATTAAATTCTTATTTTATATAAAGTTTTTCTAATAAGTGTATTTGGAAGATAAAACTACAAATTTTTTAATGATATAATTAATGTTGAAATCTCTAAAAGAGAATATGTTGGAGTTAAATGTAGTTTTTTTTTGAGATTTTAACTTTTGGTTCTCTATTTTAGAGAAACCAGAAGTGTATTCATGCGATGCAACACTATACATCTCGATTTTAGTGTTTCATTTTATTCTTTGTCTTTGTGGATTTTGTAATACAATCTTTTGTATGTTTGAATAAAATATATAGATATTAGTATCAAATTAATAGTTTAAGAGTTCTCGTTTATTTTTTTATAATTTAACTTAAGCTTAATAGCGATCTAATTTATTTTAGGCTTAATAATGTAACGTTTTTTATAAAGATAATAGTTAAGTACTTTGTTTAAACTCAATGATTATCATTGATTATATTTTAGATTATTTATATTTAAAATGAGATGTTTATCCTATGTTTGATTATGTTCATCATTTAGTTATATGAATTCAAACATGCAGATGTTTATCCTATGTTTGATTATCTTCATCATTTAGTTATATGAATTCAAACATGCAACTTTAAAAAGATGCACTCATGCATTATTTACTTGTAATATTGAATTTTAAGTAATATGCGTCAATAAACAGTTCTTGATGCATAAAAAATGCATTTAATACGTACATCCTACTCCGGACCTTACCTCTGTGTAGGATATACTGGGTTCGTTTGGTTTTTTCGCTTTTGCATAATCTGTAATGCCAAAAAGATTCACGTTTTTGTGTTATTTTTTTACACAATAAACAATCTTTTGACCAAATCTTAAACAAACATCTTTAAATTTAGAAGGGAATTTGGGGTCTTTTTGCAGGTAATCTCACAAGGTGCCATTAGTGCACCAATGTTCTCAATGAAAGGTCCTTCAATGGTGCAATCCAAATACCCTACTGCTTTTCCTTTGAAACATCAGCAGAAGGTATGGCTTCCTATAACTTACAATATTCATAGCGATCGGATGTGTGTGTGATATTGTTGGAAATACAAAAACGACAAGAAATAATACTGGACAGGACAAGACAGAACAAAAACTTGTTGCAGGGGCGGACCTACTAAGTAGGCCCCGTCTTTGATATAATGGAAATCTTTTAAGGGATCTTATAGGTTGGACCTGCTATAAATTGACGTTTGCTCGCCTAAGTTAATAAAAAAGTGGTTGCAGTTTACTGGTAGTGCCATTATTATACCCTTTGCTTCCTTTTTTTTATAAATATTTTGATAACATCATAACAAATGTTTTGTTATGTCATTTTTAATGAAACCATATTTTTTTAATAAAATTTGTTTTATTTCATATTATGCTAATTATTTTTTGCACCTGCTTGAAAAAATTCCTGGGTCTGCCTCTAACTTGTTGTCTTACGTATGGTGTGACATTTAGACTGGGACAAGACTGGAGTGAGTAGGATAAGATTCATTTTTTTATCCCTCCAAAATAGGTGGGACAAAAATTAGAGAGATAAGATAAGATTGGTAAATTACTAAACTACCCATGTCAAAATAAAAACTCTAATACACTGTACAATTCTTTCACCAGCCTACCTCACTCACCAGTCCAGGCCAGTCTCATCTGCATACCAAACACACCCTTTATATAATCGTTGGCTTATACGATTTGGATTTTTTGTTGTAGGATATGAGACTTGCTTTGGGTTTAGCCGAATCTGTTTCTCAATCAACACCGATTGCAGCCGCGGCTAATGAGCTATACAAGGTGGCTAAGTCTCATGGCTTAAGTGACCACGACTTTTCCGCAGTTATCGAAGCACTTAAAGTGAAACTCAAAGATTAAAAAAGAAGAAAATGTTTTTAACTTTGTTTTGGCTTCTTTTATGTAGCAATCGCCCTTCGCCCCTCGGGTTCGGTTCGCCCCCTCCGGCTCGGTATGTTTTATGTATTGATTTTGGTTGAACCCATAAGATCTTGAGATGTATTGTCCATCATTGATTTCAAATTTGTGGCATTATCAACGTTTATGGTATTATACTGGCTGACTGTTATCTTCAGTATCTTATGGGATTAGTTAAAGTGTGCACAAACTGGCTCGAATACCCATTTGTTACCCAAAAAACTTTTTATGGTACCCACCTTCCCAAAATAAGTGTCCACAACTGAAATGACACACAGTTTAGGCATACATAATTATTACTTTTTTTTGTAAACCAAATGACGTTCTTACCCTTAGTTAATTTCTTTCTTTTTACAACTTAAATATTTGTGCATTATTTATGGGTAAGTTTGGTTATTTACTTTTGAAAGTGGACACTTATTTTAAGACAAATATAAATAGAAAAGTGGACACTTATTTCTGGACGGAGGGAGTTTTATATTTGATTAGAGTCTCGTTATTTTATAAACTCAATAATTCGTACAAACTTACAAAGTAGTTCTCATGTGTTCCCATGTGTGAAAATGCAATGTTTATATAATGTTGTTCCATATGTGAAGCGTTCATAATTGTTTTTTTTCCCACTAAGAAAATAGTTTGAACATTTCACATACTCCATGTGTCTTAAAATAAATGTCCACCATAAAAATGACACTTCTAAGAATATATTATTACTACACCTTTTTAAATAAGTAAATAACATTTTTACTATTGATAATAGAGATAAAGTTTCCTAATCTCATAATCAAGGTAGAATGAGAAAGTGGAAACTTACTTTTGAAAGTGTACACTTATTTTACGATAAACTAAAATATAAATGTAGACACTTAATTTAGGACGAGAGAATGTGAAACAACACTGCTAAACACTATATTTTCACACATGTTTTATATGTGAAACAATATATAAAAATTGGTTATTAAGTTTATATGATTTATTGGGTTTGTACAAATATGAAACAACAATGTATATACACTGCATTTTCATACATGTTTTATATGTGAAAAATCATGTTAAAATTAGTTTGTAAGTTTGTATAATTTATTGGATCTGAATAAATATAAAACAACACTGTATAAACACTTATATACCTGCATTTTCATACGTATTATTTTATATGTGAAACAACACGTGAAAAATAATTATAAGTTTGTACAATTTTTTTTAGGTTTGTGTAAATCAACGTACACTTTCGTAGATTATTAAATGAGATATATTGTTTTTGGTTGGTTTAAATTACACTATTACCCTCTTTTATAGAAGGTATGGGAGGCATAACATAAATAAATATGGTTGGTGAGTATATTTAATTTCTTTTTGAAAAACATTAAAATGTGTCAATTATTGTCGCTTTATGCTTTTGTAACTAAAAAGCAATATGATGACATTTAAAATACATTAGAAAATTTATGCTTTTTATGATAATTTTTGAAAATATAACAAGAATATAATTATGTTTTCTTAGAATTGAAAACATTTTTATATTTTTATTTTTTTGAAAAATATAAGGGAAAAGGACGATTTCTCATGGCTTTTATTATTGTTTTAAAAGGACAAGTGAAATATCTATTGATTTATAAAAAGATAATTAATATTGTTGCCGGCTTGTCCCATCCTCCCCCAATGTCGTTGTCATATGCCCCTACTACCCCCACCATAATGTTACTAGTGAGATGTATATGTAATAATGGGAAGGCTAATGGCACCTAGGGCTAAGGGTAGGACTAGGACTAGGACTGTTTATCGGTTGATATTTATTGGATGTTGGATTTTGTCAACCGAACCAATCTGATTAACATCTGACAATCGAACCGATCTAATCCAATGGATGATTTGATCGGTTCGGTTTCATCCATTGGATATTTTTATTGGATATCCGATGGATGATCCAGTGTGTTGATTCAATCTAATTTTTTAACAATGAAACAAATCAATTAATCATTTTTAATATGTGCTAAAATCAACACAAGTGAAACTAAAAATTCAAAAACCAACATAAAAACAAATTGAAGACAAATTAACTGGATGATAGTTGGATGATGGTTAATTGGATGTTGGTCAGATGGTCATCGGATGATTAATTGGATGTTGGTCGGTTCGGTTCGGTCGGTTCTGGACTGTCATCCAAGAACCGGCCGATCCAAATTGGATGTTGAGATTTTCAATTCAATCCGATCCAATTACAATTGGATATCCAATTATAGTCGGTCAGTTCTAATTATAGCAGTTGATTTTCTGCACACTCCTAAATACCTAATGACACCCCAAGATGTCGCTAATGACCCCTTTACAAATGAATTCCTTTTCAAGCGCATCTACATCAAAACCCTATTATATTACAAAAAAAAATTGTGCACGCCCCTACTAAGGTAAGGGGGTGCCATTAGCTTTCCCCATGTATGAAACCATTAAAGGCCAGTCTTTAGCTCAACTGATAAGATCTTGAGTTGTTTTCTGATAGTCATCAGTTCGAGTTTCCCTACGTTGTGTTTTCAGTTTCGGAGAGAGAAGAAAAAAGAAAGGAAATACACGGAAAATAAAATAAATGATTTTTTTCTTGTGTTAGTGAAATGAAAGGAAAGAAAAGAAAATGGAAAAAAATAATTTTATAATTTTTATGTTTTTAACATATTTTTTTTATTCTCTTTCCTTCCACGTTCGAGGCGAAAGTTTTGGGGAGAAACTTAACATTTATTTTTCTTTTGTTTCACCTCCCTTTCTTTCTTAAAAGATTTCGAGAACATGTTTTTTCTTCCTCTTTCCCTCATTTTCCTTTCATTTTCTTTGTAAAAAAGTGTTTTGAGAACACAATGTTAAAGCTATTGAAGATTTTGTATGACTGTTAATTTATTGACCTATATTAGTCGAGACATACTCAAACTGACCTAACACACAAAAGGTTATTCAAATGTGTGTGTGTGTGTATATATATATACCGAAAAAAGGTCAAATTTATCAGAGTCGAAAAGTTTCAAGATCACGTGTATTACAAAACATGTTTCAATGACCAACATAACAGAGCAGATGACTTTTCCAACGACCTTAGTTGTGTTGATCAAGTCACCCACGTCCTTATTGGATGTGTTATGTCACATATGTGTTTATTATGTGATCACATATGATCTTAAAAACTTTCGCATTCTCACAAATTGACTAAGGAGTTGTTTGTTTACCTCTTAATAGTTCCATTAAGAGGCGATATTTGAATCGTTAAGAAATGAATCTTATCTGGTAAAAAAATAAGTTTGCCTCTTAATGGTTTCAAAACCCCCCAAACCCTCTAAATCATTTTGTATTATGACTTCCCTTAACCATTAAGAGCTCTAATTACATCATGAATAATTACCAAACAATTATATTTTATTTTACACTATATCAAAAAAGTATCTTAATCATTTTCCATCAAACCATTCAACAAACTGCCAGTCAACCCCTAACTTTACACACGATCTATAAGACTTAGGATCACGTGAGACCAACATGTTTTCGTTTGACTTGTAAAACCATTTTTTTTACTCTTAAACTTCACAACAAAATACTGTGAATGTAACATTCGTAGCGTTTTTGCTGTGAAGGTTCAAATTTATTTTTACCCTCACAGTATTTTACTATGAAGTTTCAAGTATAAAAATATAATCTCACGGACCTCAAGAAAACAGACCGGTCTCATGTAAACCCAGCTCTGATAAGTAAATGAAATATAAAAAAAATGAAATATAAAAAGGATCTTTGTTGAAGCGAGAGACACGCGTTTAGCGATGCGAGTGGTGGTGGATATGAAAGAAACTGTAAATAACTCCCCAACCCCAAAGGGAAGGAAGATGCATAATTATTATATTTATTATTATTTATTAGTGGTACCCCATTCAAGAAAAACACTCTTCTCCATCGCCATTTATATATATATATATATATATACACACACACACACAGTTACACACGCCGTTTGAATCGCTCTATCTATCCATATTCCTTCCTTTCTATTCCATCCATCATCAAATCACCCCTTTTCCCCCTTTTTCTTTCTATTCTATTCCATCCATCTCTCTCTCTCTAGGGTTTGATTTCGATTTCCCCCTTTTTCTTTCTAAAAAAAAAAACCACAATGACAACTCCAAAGAACAACTTCTTGCCTCCAGGTTTCGTTTCGAATCTACAGGATGTTCTTAAGAAGAAAGGAAATAATGATGAATCGAATGATAAAAAGGATGATAAGAAGGATGATGAATCTGCTGCTAATGTGCAATCTTCTTCTTCTTCTCCTGATGAATATGATCCTTCTAAGCCTGTGATTTTTGTTACGAATAGCGATGGGATCGATTCACCTGGTTTGACTTATCTCGTTGAAGCTCTTGTTGGTGAAGGTCTCTACAATGTCAGTGTCTGCGCTCCTCAATTGTAATAATCTTCTCTTACCCTCCCTTTTTATTTAATTATTATTATGTTTTGATTGTGAATATGATTTGTGAATGTAGGATGGATTGTATCTAATTGTATTCCATTTGTTGATTTGTTTTTATTGGTTGATTCCTTTTCTCTGTATGTTTCCTTCGTATATTCTCAATCATTTCTGAAAGAAAAAACTGGTTTCTGCTTGTTTCCTTTGTTTATGGCTTATTGCATCGTCCCTCTATAGATAGAAAATGGGATTTGTGAGCTGAGCTTCTTATAAGCTTCAAGTTGCGGGCTACCAATAACTTTTTTTTAAATTGGGTTCGAAGTTATTGGGCCAATCTGTTGCTTTTGGGCTATATGGTGTTATAGATGGGTTGGAGATTTTTTTAGGTATATAACCTTGAATGAGATTTTAATTAAATCTATGACCTTTTTCTACGAGTATAAACCCAATTTTTTCCTATACAGGCCACATGAATTTAATAAAAATTTCATTTCCACAATGGTTTTAAATTGGGTTCGAATCAATATGATTATTTATGTGGTAAATTGTTGATAACTGGATATGGGTTTTGCAGGGATAAATCATTGACTGGCCATTCGTTTTCATATCAAGAATCCATTGCAGTCAGCACAGCTGAACTCAAAGGTGCCACTGCTTATGAGGTTTCTGGTATGTTTTCCTCAATTCACATATATTGTTGTTTACCTCATTTTGAATATAACTTTAACCTAAGCCATTCAGTGTCTTAATAGCAAAATCACCAATAAGTTTTCTTTGATTCTTTCTTGATTTGTAAATCAAAAGTTTTGTGTTGAATCTTTTTTTATGTAGGTACCCCTGTGGATTGTGTTTCTTTAGCATTATCTGGGGCATTGTTTGCTTGGTCAAAGCCACTTCTGGTATGTTCCCATTCGTTGTTCATAATTTATAAAAATATAAAAATAATTAATTTACGTTTTTATTAATTGATTATTAGTATTACAAGATAAGTGTTTTTATCTTTTTTTAAAGCATATTACAAATAAATCTTATGAAATCCCGCAAAATACCAACTACCCCCCATGGGATTTCTGAATCCCATGTTTGTGTGATTTCAATTCCGGACTTTCCTTTAAATCAAACGCCGGATTGGAATGGAATTAAATTCCAAATCCCATCAGATCTTGCAAATCAAACGTGCCTTTAGTAAAATTTGACTTAATTCTCATTGCTTGCATTTTGGCATTATGATCAGGTGATTGTTGGAATTAACAAAGGTCCAATATGTGGCCATGATATGTAAGTAGTTCTTCAATGGTTCTGTCTGTAAGAGGGAGGTTTAGGGGAAAACTCCTAAAAAAAATGAAAAATTGAGGAACACCTATGCACATGTGCATACAAGTAATTAAGGTTGTTCTTGGTTTTTATGCACGTGTGCATGTTATGCATTCATCTGGACGACATGCAAATGTGCATACAAGTAATTGAAGCCGTTTCTTGGTTTTTATGCATGTGTGCATGTTGTGCACGTGTGTATACTGGACAAATTGCTTACAAATTACTTGTATGCACATGTGAATACCGTCCAGATGAACGGTTACGATGGTGTTCCTAAGTTTTTCATTTTTTTTTCTTGCGGTTTTCCCTGACCTCTCTGTCCAGTGACATCTCTCTTTTCAGTAATTATATGACGCATTTCAAGAATATTTTCAAGATTATTAATTAGCAATGAAACAGGTTTCACTCGAGCGGTGTTGCTGCAGCTAGAGAGGCCTTATTTAGCGGGGTTGCATCTTTATCGCTATCCCTTAGCTGGTAAATACCAAAAATGCTCTTTTTTGCTCATTTTATGCACATTTAATTGATCGAAGAACCGACTGTTAAATCTGTTGTAGGAAAAAGGGTGAAAGCCAAGAAAGTCATTTCAAGGATGCTGTTTCTGTGTGTTTGCCAGTAATAAAGGCAGCCATAAGAGATGTAGAAAAAGGGAGTTTCCCTAAAAGTTCTTCATTACATATAACCGTTCCTACATCCCCTTCAGAGAATAAGGTCCGTCTCAAAAGTGTTTGTTAACTTCATCTAAAGACTTTGATAACTCTGCTTTGCAAGTGTTAAGAAGGGATTTGGACCCTTGATCACTTTTGTAACATCCCAGGCAACTGTACCAGATATTGGCCGTTTTGTCCACACACTTGGACTCACGGTTTAAAACGCGTCTGATAGAGGAGGTATCAAGTTCCTTATAAGGCAATATATGTTCCCCTCCCCAACCAATGTGGGATATCACAATCCATATGTAACATCCCAAACCAATTGTACCAAATACTGTCTGCTTTGTCCACACTCTTGGATTCATGGTTTTAAAATGCGTCTGATAGAAGAGGTGTCAAGTCTCTTATAAGCTAACATTTGTTTCCCTTCACCAACCAATGTGGGATATCACAAGTCACAACTTTTAATCACAAAACAACCCGTGAATTGCGCCTTAGAAGGGAATTGATTCGGTGGTTCTCATTAGTGTCGATCAGTGGTTCTCTTCAATTAGGATTGATCCTCCAAAGATGGAGATCCCTTCTTACCCTTCTCACAATAACTTTCATTCTCACCAGAACCCAAACCTTCCTCAGTTCTTTCACCTGCATACCTGAATTTGGCCACCGCATAATAAATGAATTGCTTAGTAGCAGTATGATAATAATTCATCTTTAACAAATTTATATGGATTCTTGCTTAGCAACTAGTTTGTAGTAACATCATCTTCTATATCTTTTGTTATTATGTTTTCAAAGATCAATGAAAACAATATATATATATATATGTATGTATGTATGTTTTTCGGAGATCAATGAAAATTGCAACCCCCAACTATTTCTTTACGGAATTGCATTCATTGATTACTTGTAGGGATTCAAGTTAACGAAGCAAAGTTCATGGAGGTCGAAACCAATTTGGCAAGCTATTGCAGCCAACAGGAATCCTTCGGCTTCACGTTTTATGGCCAATCAACCAGTCATGGGTTTGCAGCTTGCACAGCTTGGTCGAGATGCATCTGCAGCAGTAAGTAGCTTTATAAGAATCACTTAACAAGCTTAATGGGCGGTTTAGCTTAATTGGTTAAGTTATATTATCATGTTTGATTTTAATTTAATACTAAGAGATTGACTTTAACATGTTAAGTTAGCATATCCTATTATCTTAATGCATTAAGTGAGAATGTTTTCCAAAATTACCCATCTCTTACAATTTAATTATTCACACGGTCTCATAAAAAAATAAATAGTTTATGAGCATGCATAAAATAAAATTGTAATCGAACAATAAAACTTTATTGTTTTATATATATTTTAAGTTTTAAAGTATTGTGTTTATTAATTCGTTGAATTCATATTATTTATCTTATTTTAAATAAATCATTTTTATTTGTCATTTTAAATATTTATCAAGCAATTTATTTTCATTTCAACACCTATGTAGACATAAGGTTAAAATGGTAATTTTTGTTGTTCAGATTATTTATTTAGAACAAAAATCAAACATCAATTTATCTTAATTTATCCAGATAGATTAATGCTTAGAGACAAATTAACAGATTTAGAACTTTATATATTAGGATCACTTTTTGCATCTTTTAGTAGTACCCCAGAAGTGGGATAGATATTGGGCTCGTTTGGTATTTTTGTATCTTTTGTTTAGTTGCTTTGTTGTTTTATATTTATAAGGGTGCAGCACGGAGGTTAAACTCACAGAAGAAGAGTTTGGAGGTTGTTGAATCTGTTGGGGTATCGGGGAAAGTGGACCCCAATAGGATGGTGAAGTATTTCAGGCTAGAGGTATAGGTTATATCGAGCTATTGAATCTTTATATATATATATATATATATTTGATAAAATGTCGTTTGGCTTTATTGTTGTTATAAAAAACGTCTATAATTGTCGATTGCAGTTGCAAGACACCAAGCAAGAAGACACAGATGAGAATCTTGATTTCAGAGCCTTAGAAAACGGATTCGTAAGTATACTATGAATTAAATACCCTCGTTGACTTATGAATGAAATATATGACTTTCCGTATTTAAAATTGATATGAATATGATTAAGTTTTTGACAAATTTGAAGGAAGTGCTAAAAGTTGAAAACATTGCTAGATATATATTTTGTCGGGGGCTATATTTAGGGGGCGTTTGGGATTTGCTTAGTTAAACTGCCTATTGACTTATTCTGGTGTTGTACCAGTAATAAGCAGTTTTTAGTGTTTGGATGGGGAAAAAAATAAAATGTTTATACCGGTGCTAAACTGGTAATAAGGAGTTTTTGATAAGTTAGAACCTTCTGACTTATTTGAAACAACTTATCAGTTTTTTGGTTATTTTACATGTATACATCTTACTCTTTCCATACCCCACCAAGGGTTTTTTCTGGGGTGCTTTTCTAATATTCTCATGGAAACAACCACTCTTTTTTTTTGAGGTCAGGTCTGCATACATCTTACCCGTCTCCGATCCCACCAAAGATTTTTGTGGGGTACTATGTTCAGTATTCTCATGAAAACAACCACTCTACTCTTGAGCTATAGGTCATGTCTGCATACATCTTACCCCTCCCAGATCCCACCAAAGATTTTTGTGGGGGACTATTTTCAATGTTCTAACGGAAGCAACCCCACTCTAAACCATAAGAGTTGTGACGTAGTGGTTGAGGCCATGAGGGATGTGGTGGAATATCCCATCTGCCGAAGTTTCAATTCCAAACATTCGCAACAGTTGTGACCACTGAGTTTATCAACATTGGTTTCTTGTAGTCACAATTTGTTGGATTAATCTAAGCATAGCCTGGTATACCCTTAAAAAAACCCACTCTACTTTGGACCCCACCTCCGGGTGAGATATACTATGCTCATTTGGTATCGACTATTTTCAATATCCAATGATTGTGAAGGATAAAAATACAATCTTGATGTTGAACTATCAAGAACTCAACATGCCCTTAAATCATTGTGTGCTTTTTTTTTTGTTTTTTTTTTGAAATAGGTCTCGGTTACTCCAATCTCCGTTTCATCGGTGATTGAACCCGATATTGAAACAACCGCATCCCAATGGATTTCTGATGCGCTTCAATCCGATAACTGAAGTGCAATAGTCGAAAACAATCGATATATGTACATTTGAGGATGGAAATCGGGTATTTTGAGGTTTTAGTAAATTATTTGAAGAAGAAATTGACATCATTGTTGAGTTTGTGTTGTTGAGGTAGATTTTATAAGCTTCAATTTTTATTTATATATTGGGGAAGAAAATCCTTCCCCACAAAGATTGTGTGACATGTTGTAAAAGAGGACCTTTTTTGGCCTTTTGATTATTTATTATTGATGACAAAGTTGTCACCAATTTGGTTTATTTTTTTAATTTATTTATTTAAATGTAACTTTGATTTGGAATTGTAATTTTGTAGTTGTTTGTTGTTTACATTCATGTATTTAATGCTATAATTTTAAGGTTATTGATTCTTTGTTTTATTGAAATTGTTTCATTGTGTACAAAGGTTTTAAATGGCGTGAGAGGTGGTGTGAATAAGTGCGATTTATGAAATCTCTATATCATATATAATGCTAAGGGTGAGCATTTGGCCCGAACCGGTTTGGAACCGGAACCGAAAATGCGATATTATTAGAACCGATAACCGGACCGTATAGGCAATACTGGTGCCGGTACCGGTTCCGGTCCCGGTTTTCCGGTCAAAAACCCGGTTGGAACCGCTTTATATTAGAACCTATTATTTCAATTATGAATTAACAATATACAAATGGACAACCCTAAAATTTAGTTCTTAAAAACATAAATCACTTTAAATCTTTCAATTTATATCATAAATATTATATGGCTAATGTTTTTTATGATTTTTTGCTCTAGATCAACACGTTTAATATATATATATATATATATATATATATATATATATGAGTTGTTTGATCAACAAACTTCAAAATTCATACTTTAATTACCACCACCAACAAAATACCATCACAATTACCAATATAGCCCCCCCCCCTTCCCCCTTTTCCCCTTTTCCTTTGCATCGTGTGTACAATAAAATTGAAATCTTGATTTACATTAAAGAATTTAATTGATTGTTGTCTTTGTATAATGGCGTAAGACAATTGTCATCCTGGATAAAAAGTTGGGATGTTTACTTTTTTTTATATGGTTATGTTATGACACATTAATGATTAATAAATGAACGATAGGTTTTTTGTATGGTTAGGTTACAAAAGATATGCTTGTTAAATTTTGAAAGGTTATTTTGAGATATTAGAAAACATAATAAATTAATTAAATTAGGATTAGATACTCATTTAAAATTCCGGGCCGGTTCCGGTTAATTACCCGAAAATTTGGCACCGAACCCGGTTTGGAACCGGAACCGAATATGGAGGATTTGAAGAACCGAAAACCGACCGGTTGGACTATACCGGTGCCGGTCCCGGTTCGGACCGGTTCTTGTGGGTCAAATGCTCACCCCTATATAATGCTATAGGCGAAAGATCTTGTAACAAAAAAGAGTTAAGGTGATCTTAGGATGGAGATCCCTTCTTATGCTTCTCGTTAGAACCTAACCCTATATATATATAGGGTTAGGTTCTGGTGAGAAGAGATGTTCTAGTGCAAAAAGGGATCTCCACCACTGGATGCACATTAGGATCAGATGCACCGGATCAATCCTGTATCAACTGCAATTTATGGGTGAGTTTAAAATTAAAGGTGATCAAGAATCCAAATCCCTTCTTAAGTTTCTCACCATAACTCTCTTTCTCACACGATCATTCACCTATGTATATAAACATAGTCAGTGATATTAAACAATTTGAAATTAGGTTGTATATTAACAACTAGCAAGACATTGAAAAGGTAAGAAAAACCAAATATCGTGTTACATAAACTGCACCTTGGGCCCAATAGTTGTGTCTGTCCCAAGGTGCAGTTTATGTAACACGATATTTGGCCATCATGTGTAGGAGACTTGACGTAAGGCCAAACACAACTATTGAGCCATGGGTCTATGACATTCCAGAATGACCGTTGCAACGAGCCTTTTAGAACAATGTTTATAAGGAAAATATGTCATAAATCCATACAGGGTTGTGACATTTTTATGGACAAAATTACCCTTCATGGTGGGTAAAAGTCAAAATATTGACTTGAGAAGTTCTGTTAAGGTGGTTGAAAGGATGGTGGAATAGTTGGGATTTTTTTTAATCTTTTGATGATTATCTATAATGATGGGGCCAAGTGTGAAAAAAGAATTCAAAATGATTGCTTTTGTTTAGTGAAATGGTCAAAGTTATGGTAAAAGGGAAACTATCTACTAATAAAGTTTGTTTAATAATTAATAAATTACATTTTTAAGTTCGAATAAATTTGAACCAAAAGATAAATAAGATTGCAACAAGTAAGAGGTTGGCTACTAAATATTACTACTATTTTTTATTGAGTAACTAACTATTTATTGTCTTTTTTATATAAAAGACTTCTATTTACCAGATATGACGATCTTTACCAATAATTTTATTGTGTTATTTTGCTAACCGAGAAGCTTACCCAGTAAATGAAAATGGTAGTTGTTACCCACTCATTGTTTACTGTTTAAGAGACACTTATATTACATTATTTTGATAACGGAGAATCTTAAGTAGTAGGTTGATAAGGTAAGTGACAATGGTCACTCTTACTTGCAAGAGTGGAGCCATGATATTTTGCAAGACAAGGTACATCTTCAAGGTGGATCCAATGCCCACGAAGTCGTTTTTTTTAACCACAAGGCTTGTGGCGTACTGGTTAAGGCTTGTGGCGGATGAGGCTAGATAACTCATCTACCCCAGGTTCAAATCCAGATGCAAACAACTTGTGGTCACTGAGGAATTATCTCAGGCTGCATTTTTTAGCAGTCTTAAAATTGACATGGATTAGTCTAGGCAAATGCCTATGATACCCTTTCGTTTGATGTATTTTAGCCAAACTCATTGTTCCAAGAGAATTATTTTTAAGTTTTTGGTTGATGTAAAGGGACTTGGTAGGATTTTCATAGGTCAATTGTCCCTTGTATTTTCTAATATGCTTAAACACCCTCACAATTTAGCTTGTGCCCCTCATAAGCTCCACAAATATTTACTTGCGAAAACCAGTTAAGCAAATATATGAGATCCATAGGTCCACACCTGCCCACTTAATAAATGCTTACCTGATTTGGGTTGTGGACAACACTGAACCGTGAACTGGAGCCATCAAATGAATTTCAAAAAAACCTTATAGGGTTAGCTCAACTGACAATAAGACTTAAGCCTTTAGGGATCTTCTCCTCAAAGGTCACTGGTCAAGTCCTGCAAACCATTAAGGATTTTTCTGACTGTTCTCCATGGTTTTTGGAATTAGTCGAGGTTAGTACAAATGAGTTTAGACACCCATGGTTAACAAAAAAAAAAAAAAGAGTTTGAAAACGCTTCGATTCAGTTTTGGATGTAATTGATATAATACTAGAGAATGGGGACTAAATAGTAAATCATCTTATACTTCAGGGTCTATTCTGAAACTTCCTAATTTCTACAAAAGTTTACATCACCGTCGAAAACATCCCAAAATCTCCTTGGCCGGAAAAAATGTCGTCTAAAACCCTAATTCGCACCGGAGTTTCGTTGATGACACGTATTATGAATCCGGTTGTTCATCAGGATCCATCTCATAAGTTCGTTCCACAGATCTTCAAAGTCACATCGAAGCTTTCCACCCCACCGCCATTTCCATCTCTTTTGGAGCTACAGAATCCGCTGAATTTGATCCAAAACGATGCCGAAACCCTAAAACGAGTTTCTTCTGAAGGATTCTTATATCCCTGTGGACTTCCTTCTCTCCGATTCTTCCTTCCTGACGGTAATTTCCTGTTTCCCGATCTGATTTATGCAATATATGTTTTAAATCGAACATGAAAGCTAAATAAAATAGGACATTATTTGTAGAAATCTCTTGCGATTTGAGCAGACGTACTGAAGAAATTAGATGCTAAGTTTATTGATTCCTTATTTTTAGGATATGAATAAAGCTTAGGTTACGAATTTGATGATCATAAGCTTTTAAATATACTTAATTTGTGTACAATGTATTATAAGTAGATTATCACTGAAGAAGTAGTTCAATCTGTAACTTTGAAATCGGAAAATGTTTAGTGACATAAGCTGTGAAAGTGATGTTGGCTGATTTTAGTGCATTTTATGTAATTGGATTCACAAGTGAATATGGGGTTGTTAGTTAGAGTGCACACTTATCTAAGCTAAGAGGTTGTTTGGTTGGTTTTCCATTAAGTCGTGTATGGATAAAGGAGTATATGTGGATTAACCTGTATGTATAGACTGAGGATATTTTTGTTTGGGAGGTCTTTTTTGTAGATGGAAGTAACCTGTTTTTAATTGGAAGAGACATGTTTGGAAAAAACTTGGCTTTCTGCATAAAGCTCCCCCCTAGAAGCTTAATAATTGAGCTTCTGAATGTCCTAAGTGAAATTCAGAAGACAAGAAGCCCTTCTTGACTTAGTTATTCAGAAGCCTTAAGATTTTTCTTCAGAAGCTTCTGACACCGAAGAGGATCTGAATTGCCTTCTGATTTTAGTAAGCAATTACTTTGCAACTGTTGTGCGGTTCTCCCATTTAAAAAGTTAAAATAACACGTTATACACAGGAAATCTGATATTATCCTTGAGTTGATTTTGTGATACCCAGACAAATAAGGGTCAAAATACAACTTAAGGAAATCTGTATTTCGAATTCCTCCAACAAGGGACACTTCTAACATGGAATTGTACTGAAACTTGATAAGGCCGAGCTTGAAATACGTTATGATTATTGTGTAGAAGATTGTGCTTATTGGGTTGTTGGTGTCTGATAATGCTAGATCTCTTACCACTAGTGAATAAGCACCAAGTGAAAAGAGTATGTGTGTAGATAAACAAAAACTTTATGAGCTGTGGTTGGTTTGAATTTGTAGATTGATCTTAAATGCTGTCGTGCCACTTTGTTAGTAGCTTAATGAGCTAAATGGGAGTCATAGCTTATTCGTTCAGCTATACATGACTGTTTGGTAGTGGCTTAATGATGTAGAAAGTGGCTTATTCATTAAGCTTGCAGGAGGGAGCTTTATGCAGAAAGCTAAGTTTTTCCCAAACCTGTCACTCCCAATTAAAAAACACGCTTCTTCCATTTATGAAAAAAAAAAACCCTCCCAAATATACGGATTAATCCACACAAACAACTTTATCCATACAGAACCTAATGGAAACCAATCAAACGACCCTTAAGTAGAGTGGTTGTTTCCATGAAGACCCCTGGCTTGCACATAATGTGGAAAAAAGTTGCGGAAAAAAACACATAAAAAGAACATTCGTGAAATAAGAACTTCAATATTTAAGGTTGATGTGTTATAGTTGTCAAATAAATTAATCATATGATTTGATTCGTGTATTACTTTTATGCTTCAGGAGACGATTCATCATCGAGTGAACCATTGTTGTGCATCAAGAGAACTTACCAGCCTAGCACTCTCAAGCGTAAAAGGACTCATGGTTACCTGGCTCGGTATATATATATATATATATTTATTTATTTGTTTATTTCTACTTTATATTCCACTCTGTGGGTGCCTTCATACCAAAATAAGGGGAATGAGAACCATTTAAGTTGTGGCACATTGGTTCGAAACCAGATGTTGCCAAAGCCCTTGTGACCATGGAGGTTCATCTGCTATGACTCCAGACTATTCATGGTTGCCCAGGTGATCAGTGGGTGTGTGTACGTGGGCCCGGATACTTAGGTTTACTGAAAAAGGGAAATGATACAAGATTGATAAATTACTAAACTACCCTTGCCTACCTACACGACTACACCTCGTGGGTCCAGTCTATTCTGTGTACCAAACGCACCTGATTGAAAACTTGTTGCTTTTATGTGGTTATGTCCGTTTCTAAACAGTGTTTTTTGGAAATTTTATGCAGTAAAGCAACCAAGGGAGGTAGACGAGTGATTGCTAGGAGGATAGCGAAGGGTCGGTCCAGAATCACGCATTAAACGAAAAACATGATTCCGGTCCAGGTTCGAGCAAATTTATGTTATTGGTAGAACTTTGAATTCCAAATTTAGCCTGAATTTTAAACCTTTGGATCATTTTATCATTTTTATGATTAAGAATCAAAGATATTTGTAGAAGTGCTTTTTTTTTGGGTAACTATTGGTTTTCGGACCAGTTTATGTGCACTGGGTGATCACGAAGGATACTGAGTCATCGCAGGTAAACCTCCATGGCCACAAGTGCTTTGGCAACGCCTAAATTCTAACTTGGGGTAGATGAGATTTTTCAATCAGCACAATTGGTTGTTGTAGAAATTATTTGATGTCTTTGCAAATGGGTATTGTTTGTTTTTGAATAATTTCTTTTTTTTTTGTTTGTTTTAGTTTTGGTTTATGTTCGTTCTTTAAGATATTAAACCGACAATGAACTATTTGAACATAAACAAATACATGATCGTATAATCTAGCACCATCTATCTGCTAGATCTTAATTTTTAAGAATACAAGTGTTAAAAGCACCATGTATAAATTACTATTTTGAAAAATCATATTATCCTTTTTCATATAAAACATATCAAATTTTGGAAAACCACGGTTTTAATTTGGGAAAAAAAATATTTTAAATCATCTTAAATATTTAATTTTATGATTAACTAAATTATATAAAAAAATTGGGTATTGTACTCACTTTAATTTAATACTCGTGTTTATATGTGTTTTCTTTTTCATTTTTCTAAACCTGGTTTCAAAGTTTCAATCATGTATATTTATATAATATTTTTATTATATTATACAATATTTACAATTTATTAATTCATTTGAACTTCATAAAACTAGTATAACAGACTGATAAACATGTTTAAGTATAAGATTTGACAAAATGCTTTGTAAAACTGGTAACCAACAGAGTCGTTGAGGAGAGAATTGAGGGTTCAACGTATATAGAATGATGGTTCTAAATAACTCGTTATGGCCTCATCAAGGCTTGGATTTGCCGTCATATTAACATCTATGGTGCACTGTGTTACGACGAGTTAATTTGTAAGGTGTGGCCGTATGGGGTTATTTTTATTATATAACTTAAATAAAAATAACAAGGAAACTTAAATTCTAAAATCTTAAATAAGTAAATACTTACTATCATTCCTGTACACGAAGAATTGAACACGAATTCTTTGAAAATTGAAGAAATTAGTGAGTGGAGATTCAAAAGAAAATCCCAAATTTGCACCCTTGATGTTATTTTCTATTAGTTCTATATATTTGATATCAATGGTTCTCTTTTATTTTTTAGTTTTGTTACTTTTATATGAATTTAATTTGTTCTAAAATATTATTCAAACCACTAACACACACACACACAAGTATAGGTTGCTTTAGGACACACTTTGAAAAACGTTGTGGCATCACAGTAACTCGTAAAGCTTGAGGTTTAACCTTGTCGTTATGTTCTGTCTGGAAGATAAACGATCCAAGTATAGTCGATGTGGGATTACGACACACCCCTTCCAATAGAAATTAGATAGGCACAGATTGTCCTAGATCAGATCATTGTCCATTTTTGTCCGCTAAACTAAACAAATAAAAATTCTTTCATTGTGAACGATTCCCGGACACTCGTATTATTTACAGCCGTGTAAGATTTTATAATATTTTTTAACAATAAATTGACGTCGAAATAAAATAACTTATAAAATATTTATAACTAATTAAACATAAAAAATATGGGTTGAGTGCGCATGATACCAACATGTTTTTGTGAGACATGTGAGACCACATTTTTACACTTGAAATTTCACAACAAAACACTATGAGTCTAAAAAAATCCAAACCTTCGCAATAAAAACATTGTGAAGGTTATCGCATTCACAGTATTTGATGTGAAATTTTAAGTGTAAAAAAATGGTTATTATATATAGTTATAATAACCATTAACCAAGTCTCAAAAATATTAAATATATATATAATTTTTTTTAACAGGATTAAATATATAGTTATAAAGTTATTACTTCTCTTTCTTTAAAAGATAGAAAATAAATAAAAAGAAAAAATAACGCTAGAAGGAGGGGTTGAACCTCCGACCTTGTGGTTAACAGCCACACGCTCTAACCAACTGAGCTATTCCAGCCATTTGGTATTCAATCTCCATTCAAATTTATATTATTAAAATACATTAATTTTTTATTGTAGTAAATAAATATTTCATTTTGAATTTCAATATTATTTATTATAATTATTCGAACATTATTTTATCTTTTAAAAAAATAATTTTTGAAATTCTAATAAATAATATTAAGTATATATTTTGAAAAAAAAACATAAACATTAGATCATTGACACTGATTTGATCTATATGGTTCATTTATTATATTGACAAACACTGTAGTTTTTAGATCTTTATAGATTGGTCCATTGAGGTTAGTTCGTTAAAATGGTCCTAGTTGATTTTCGATTGGACACGATCCTCTTAAACGTGTGGTCTAAGCTTTATTTGTTCTAAGAACAGGCTGATTCGAGATCAGTCCAACCGGAAAATGCTTAGTTTGGTTACAGACCACCAATCAAAACCACTTATGTTATCATTTGCCGACTTGGCCGGCTACAACTGCTCCATTTTACCTCCTTTAGTGGTGATATCAGAAAAAAAAATAAGAATTATAATTCAAAAGGGTTGCAGTTTTTTTTAAAAACCCTGTGTTTGACACCATACGTTGCACAAATGATCACAAATATAAAATTTGTTTTCATGATGCTACGTAAATAATTGAACATATCTTGAATATTTTTAACATGTGGTCGTTTTTATCTATTTCTCAGCTTTATCCCGTTTTTTGATTGATTTTAATTTTCATAATCATCATCTTCTTCTTTTGTATAATGATATCCCTCTTCTAATCTACTTATTCTGTTTCAAAATAAATGTTCACAATGAAAAAACATAGTTTTCATCCTTATAATTTGTAATCAGTTAACAACTCAATATTCTTTTCATCCTTATAATTCACAATTTATTATTGTTTTCGTCCCTATAATTTACAACTCTATGGGCCCGTTTGGTTGGAGGGATTTGAAGGAATTTGGAGGGATTGGGATTTCAATCCAATCCATTGTATTGGGGATAGTTCTCAGATTACTGACATGACGACTTATTTGACTGCAGTGTTTGGCATGAATATTAAGATATAGTACAGTATAATTTCAAGAAAATCACCAGAGTTCGCACTGAGAATGACTTATTTGAAATCTCAATCACTCAAAATCCCTTCAAATCCCTCCAACCAAACGGCCCCTACGTTGTTTTCATCTATCGTGCCTAAATTCTAAATGTTGCAAACCATAGGGACTAAAACCGAAATTTCTAAACAACAGAGACAAAAGTTATAAATTTTAATAAACCACAGGGACTAAAAACGTAATTTACTCTTTATGAAGAAACGAAATGTCTATTGGTTTTGGCAAGCAATCCAGTGGTCAGTTCAGCGATTTCTCTCCATCAATGGCGTATTCTTCTCGTCGAGTATGTCCGCTATTCATCTCTCGTAATTGTATGCAATCTCTATTCAGACATTTCGGCTCATTTCTATAGAACTGATTAATCGTTCATACGTTTTTTTTCCATTTCTAACAATTTTGAATTTGTTAATGTTTTGATTAATGTTAGATCCGTCATTTTGATCGTTAAATAGATCGTATTTGTTTTTTTCTTCTCACGTTAATCAGCGTTTATGATCCATATTCATGTTATTTCTGTATTTGTACCGATTAATCACGTTTAAATTGTTTATGAAGTGTTGATTTCATAAATGTAAATGCGAGTTTTACTTGGAAACCTTTGGAAATTTTCATGTAGAATATGATTTGTTTTTGGTTTGAAAGTTCACGGTGAAACTGAAAGGTGAATAAGCTGTAATTGATCTCCTATGTAGAAGAATAGGGATCTTCGTAGAACACTCTAAATCGTAAGAAATATAAGTGATCCAGTGCATTATGTGCTATTTTATATGATTTTTTTTCATGTATGGATATAATTTAATGTAATATATTTGTTTCACATGTATTCGGTTGACAATCTGAACCTTTTTGGCGAGTTTGTAAAACAAAAATTACACATAAAATAGTTTCAAAATTCAAATTGATAAAGTGTGAATAGAATACATACGAAACAAACATTGTTGTGAAACAAATATATGTTAACCAATACATTAAATATTATACTTAGATGGAAAAAAATAATGTGAAACAAGACTTAAGGTAGAAGTTCTCATGGATATTCTCAAGTGATTAAGCCAGTAACATTTTTTTTCACAGCTTTCCAGATGGTAGAAACCAGTAACATTTTTTTTCTTTCTTTCGAACCGGGTGTTTACAGGACGTCTCACCAATCATAAAAAACATTCTCCTTTTGGATTCCGAAGGAAGGCGTGTAGCAGTCAAGTATTTTTCAGATGAATGGCCGGCTAATAGCGCAAAACTAGCTTTTGAAAAGTTTGTGTTTTCTAAAACTCAGAAGACAAATGCTAGAACTGAAGGTTTGGTTTCTAATACCATATAGTGGCTCTTGGAAAGACAATTTTTTTACGACCATAATTGTGAGATCCCAGTTGGGAAGGGGGAACAAAGGTTCTCTTATAAGGAACTGGATACCTCCTCTATCATACAGGTTTTCATGAATCCAGGTGTGGAGGATAATATCTGGTACGGTTAGTCTGGGATGTTACAATATGATATGCTTGTTTATTTGTTGATATGTGTATTTGCAGTGGAGATAGCAATGTTTGAGAATAACGTCGTGGTGTATAGATTTGTACAAGATTTGCAATTCTTTGTAACCGGAGGCCATGATGAAAACGAATTAGCTCTAGCAACGGTCTTGCAGGGTTTTTTCGATGCAGTTACCCTTCTCCTCAGGTTCCGCTATATAGTTGTTATTGTGAGAATATATAAAACCTTATTAGATTACTTTTCAAAAGAGCCCCTGAAGAGAGAGAAGGGAGGTTACAACATATATGGAAGAGAAATGGTTCAAGTCTAGCCGATATGAGACTCTAACACGCCCCCTCCAAAGGAGGCTAGACAGTCATAGAGTGTTGAGTCCCTAGAGTGCCAGATCTTGGCTCTGATACTATGTAAGAATATGTGGAACCTCAGAGCATCTCCAAAATGGAGAAAATGGGGATTTTAAGCTAAAGTTTGCTCCAAGAGCTTCCCCAAAACTATCTCCAAAATGGAGAAAGTAGGAGAGAGAAGATTTTTTTCTTCAAATACGAAGAACATCCCAAAATTGATTGCAAAGTGAGACCACCTATAGGAAAATTTGAAAATAAAAATTTAGTGAGAGAAATAATATTTTAACAAATGAATGAAATAATCTAATATTATAATCAATGTTGGCTTCTCCAAAATGAGAATCTGTTGGAGATGAATGTAATTATTTTTAGAGATTTTGACTCCATTATGGCAAAATTTTGGGGAATCCGTTGGAGATGCTCTCATTAGATTACTCTCCAAAAGAGCCAATGGAGAGAGAAGGGAGGTTCCAACATATATGGAGGAAAATATTTCAAAATACAGCCGATGTGGGACTTCAACTGACACAGATGTTCAATTTTTTTGCCATTTTAATGTCTAACCTTTGTGAAGTTGTTGATGCAGGGGTAATGTTGACCAAAGGGAGGCACTTGAAAACTTGGATCTAATCTTTTTGTGCCTTGATGAGATTGTTGATGGAGGGTAGGAACATAATATATTTTTTTTCGTTTTATATTATTCACCCTAATAATATAAAATTATAGGGTCGTGAAAGATGTCATCGTATCATTTTGTTATATGCAACCATATATATATATATATATATATATTTTGAAACTACAATGATGACACAATTTTTCCGAGTTGGTTTGCATGGCTTTTCTTCCACCTCAGACGCACGTGCGAATCCTTTTTGTATCATTTTCATAGTTTTTAGATTATAACGTCAGATTTATTATATGTTTTTTAAACAATTTGCATTAATAGATTCGAACACGGGGCCTCATATATGAAAAGCAAAGAACTAACCAACAGACCAATGATGATTTTGTAAAAACTATCTGTGTATCTTTGTTTCTTATAGTCAAATGATACCATGCCACCACTTGAAAAAATTCATAGGTCCACCTCTGCCAACAATTATGGCAAATAAATGGTCAGTCTAGTAGATGTGGGACTCCAAATGACATGTTTTAGATTTCTTAATAAACTCCGGACTTTTTTTTTAAATCCATATGAATAGAATCTATATTTATTTTGAAGTAAAATATTTGTGATAATGAAGAAATGTTATTATATATGGGCAGGATGATTCTTGAAACAGATGGGAATATGATTGCTGGAAAAGTAGCTACACACAGCATAGATGAAGGGTCTCCCCTATCAGAACAGGTAAAAAGTCTTTGAACTATGCTAAGTCTCTAAAACCTCATGAAAATTGCAACAATGTTTCAAGTTTAGATATCCATAACATTTATATATCAACAACATTAATCAAATCAAACGAGCCTAGTATACCCCACATGATGAAGGTAGGGTCCGCTAGGGGGGAGGGTTAGGGGGTGTTTAGATGTATGCAGTTGTGTTCTACCCTTGAGAGCAGAGCAGTTATTTCTGTAAAGAACTTTTTTTTGGAAAAGGTATCCTAGACATTTGCCTATACTAATCCCTGACAATTTTAAGACTGCTAAAGCATGCAGCCCTGAGATAATTCCTCGGTGGCCACAAGTTGTTTGCACCTGGATTCGAACCTAGGGTAGATGAGTTATCTAGCCTCATCCCCCGCAAGCCTTAACCAGTACGCCACAAGCCTTGTGGTTCTGTAAAGAACTTCACGTCCGGAAAAAAAGATAAATTGCACAAAAAGCCTGCAAAAGGGAAAGAAGATTAAGGGGATGTTTACCAAATGCTTACCCAGTAAGTTCTTATTGGGTTACTTAGGGGCCGTTTACCAAAACTTACCCGGGTAAGTGCTTACCGGCAAAATTCAACACTATCACATCCTTACCGGATAAGATTTTAGTTTACTAAAATGATATCATATGCAACAATTTACCCGGTAAGTGATAACCGTGGTAAGAGTCGTCGCATGTACTTACCGGGTAAGATTCTTGGTCATTGTCTTTGCGCTTACCGCTCTTTCTAGGTAAGATTATTGATCCTCGTGATATTCATCCGGTAATGTAATATGACTTGATAAGCGCTTACCCAGTAAGCACTTACCGGTAAAATTCAACAGTATCACTTACTTACCAAGTAATATTTTAGTCCATCAAAACGGTATCGTATGCAACAATTTACCCGGTAAGCATTGACCGTGGTAAGAGTCGTCGCCCTCACTTACCAGGTAACACTCTTGGTCTTTGCTTAATTCTTATGGGGTAAGATTCTTGGTTATTACCATATTCATCTGGTAAGGTAATGTGACTTGGTAAGCGCTTACCTAGGTAAATGTTTGGTAAACAGCCCCTTAAGTTACGGATGAACATGGAAAGTACAAAGAATCTTACACGGTAAGAGCGATGGCAAGGACCAGGGGTCTTACCCAGTTAGCGCCCACCGGGTAAATTGTTGCATACGATGCCATTTTGATGACCTGAAATTTTACCAAGTATTGAATCTTACCGATAAGTGCTTATTGGTTAAGTGTTCGAGTAAACGACTCCTAATGTTGTGTTCTCAAAACTCATTTTACGAAGGAATGAAAGGAAAGGGAGGGAAAGGTGAGGAAAGTAAAAAAAATCGTGTTCTCAAGAAAAAATGAGGAGAGAAAGGAAATGAAATGGAAGGAAAATAACGATAAGTTTACTCCCAAAACTTTCCTTCCCGGGAGGAAAAAGAAGAAAGGAAAGAAATTAAACCTTTTAAAAATTTATTAAAATTACAAAACAATTAATCTTTCATTTTAAATGACATATTAGCAAAAATGACATCTTTTCTTTACTTTCTCATCTCACCTATTGTAACACCCCGCCTTACCACGATACAATATTGTCCGCTTTGGCCCAAGCCGCATGGATTTGTTTCTGGCGACCTGGCGAGGACTTCCCAGGGGGTCACCCATCATGGTACTACTCCCACCCAAGCACGCTTAACCACAGAGTTCCAAGAACCTGTCTTGCGTGTGGCCCCAAAACGCGTTGTTTAGGAAGGCCAAGGTTTACTTATGAACCAGCATCACTCCTGTCCACGGCTGTCCACGGCCGATATGGGATCTGCCTAAGGTGTTACAAACACCCCCCCTTAGGGACTCATCGTCCTCGATGAGGTTTGCCCCACATCCCGAACGGCACAGGAGCGGCTCTGATACCATTTGTAACACCCCGCCTTACCACGACACAATATTGTCCGCTTTGGCCTAAGCCGCACGGATTTGTTTATGGCGACCTGGCGAGGACTTCCCAGGGGGTCACCCATCCTGGTACTACTCCCACCCAAGCACGTTTAACCACAGAGTTCCAAGAACCTGCCTTGCGTGTGGCCCCAAAACGCGTTGTGTTTAGGAAGGCCAAGGTTTACTTATGAACCCAGCATCACTCCTGTCCACGGCCGATATGGGATTTGCCTAAGGTGTTACACCTATTCAAGAAAATTAAAAATTATTTTATTTCTTTTTCTCTTCCTTCATTTTCCTTCCTTTTGGAGAATAGAAATAAAAAAATTATTTTCCTTTTATTTTCTTTTGTTTTTTTTTCTCTCCAAATATGAGAACACAACGTAAGGCTAATGCTTTGTTGACAAGATTTTAAACCAAAATTACTTATTTTATCATTGTTTTAATTTCAAATGATAATCCACTTGCCATTTTAATTTTTGATCCATATTTATTTCTATTTTTGTTGTCATGGTTTTTGTTTTAAACATTTTTGGAATAATTATTATAATCCACAAGAAATGTACATGTAAAAGTGTTTGCAAGCGAAATAATCATATTTGTATCGATAGTATTATGTAATCATATGCGATTTCAGTGTATTTTTGACCTTGTTCTTTTTGAATCCTCCCTATAGAGAAATAACCCAATAACAAAGCTTTTACATATATACTTGACACGGCCAAGATCGTGTGTAATCACATGTGATTTAACTGTTTTTATGTTTTCTTATTTGTTTACCGTTCTCATTTGAACCCAATTCCATTTGTTTATCTTATTTTTTAATGTGTTTTATGATGTTTTGCAGACTATTACGCAAGCTTTGGCTGCGGCTCGTGAACATCTAACAAGATCACTTCTTAGATAATTTCATTTCATCATGTATTTAATTTTGTTTATTTGATTTGGTTTCAAGTTTTTATGATCAGTTTCATAATTTAATAAAGAATTAAAGATGGTTATTCTTTGATAATCCATTTAAAAGAATATATATATATATATATATAGGCCGGTTTAAATACAAACCAGTTAAATGTTATAAACTCGTACAAATCAATATAAAAATAATTTTTTTCATGGGTTTTTTTTCCATCAAAGGCTATGATTTAAGATATTATTACACATGTTTATTTCAGTTGTGAAAAAATTACATATATACTCAATTCATAATTTGAACCTTTTTGGTACATTTGTCAAATAAAAAATGCATGTAAAAAAGTTTCACATGATAAATCGCAAACACATTATGAAACAAATATTTGTTTTTCAATTATATTAAATATTATACTTAGAAAGTAAAAGTTGACACGAAACTCACAATTTTTAAAGTTCTAATTCTTCAAAAAAGAAAATACATAAAAAAGTTGCGTTACTGTTTATATATAATTATTATATATGTAAGGAAACAAAAATAAATATTATTATTGCATTTTCACATGATATATTTTATACAAAATGATGATTATGTTGCATTCCAAGCCAGAGATGGGGAAAAAAACATTGGTTAAGGTTCGATTAAATGGGACCGATAGTTCCACTATTGTTTTTTGTTATATGACAGCTATGTATTGGTCAACTGAGTTATTATTGTCTTTGTCTTTTTTTTTTCTTCTTCTTCTTCTTTTACATATTTTCCTTTTAAACCATTTAAACTGCGCTCCTTTCAGAAATTGATCTGGTACATCTCGATACATCTCATCAGTATTGATCTTCGATTAGGATTGATCTAAAGAAGATGATCCCTTCTTACCCTCGTTATTGAACTTTCATTCTCACATGAACCCAAAACTTATACATTTTTCCCTTAAATCTTACTATAATTTCCATTTTCACGTAAACCCAAAACTTACATACATTGATTTAAGCTTGGGTTCGAAGGTCAAAAGTGTCTTGAGGTCTCAGATTTGAATCCAATTAGGAATAAAACCCTCCTTATGATTACAGAGGTTTAAATACAGTAACTCCGGACTATATCTGTTTGACCTAGATTAGTCTAGCTCAGTTGGTTTCCCCAATGACGGTAACATCCTGGGGGGACTGTGGATGGTATCCCAATCTACCCGGATTCGAATCCAATGGGAGGCAATTTGAGGGAATGAGGAGTACTCTCCTTGGGATGGTCCAACCTTTGATTGGGCTGCTCCCCCCATTAGATTGTGGTTGGGCTATAGGTCCAGCGTAAGCTGGGCCGTGACAGCAGCGGATTAGTGGGCTGTCCTTGGATGCCCGATACCGCTGGGGAGGTGTGCGGGGTAGTCGTTCATGGGTTCGATACCGCTATGCCTTTAAAAAAAAATGGTTGACATAGATTAGTCAGATCCATAAGAGCATCTCCAACAGCTATGCTAATTTTTTTTCTATAATAGTATATGAAAAGTCAAAATCCCTAAACAAAATATTACATCCATCTCTAACAGCTATTCTATTTTAGCAATTCTACCATAAAATATAATAATAAAATATTCAATATATTTAATATCCCAAGAAAAAGAAAGGTATGATTGGTGGGAAACTATTAAATAATTATTTCTTTCTACCCATTTCTCTGTTATAACATAAGGTATAACATGGCTGTTGGAGAGTAAAATTGCTAAATTTCTTATTTTTTCTAGTTTAAGATAACTGTTGTAGATGCTCTAACATATCAGAGGTTAATAAATAAATAAAAGGGCTTATACATACATATGAATGTACGTATATCCTTTTATTGGTTTTAGCTTTAGGGAGTTTGGGCGGAGATCCACACCAAACTTGATGCGGAATTGGGTCAAAAAGGCTACTTCGATTCAATCAAAGGGGTTGCGAAGAGTGAGTGTGTCTCTTCCCAAATCCCATTATTATTATTATTCATTTTAACCTAAACCTCCATTGAAATTTTGCAGAAAAATACAAACAAACAAATAATTTCTTTATCCTTTTCCCCAAATTAAGAATCATCTCAATTCAAAAATACCTTCCAATTGATCTCTTTGTTTCATCAACCCTTAATTCAGTTTGACCCAATTTTTTCTTAATTTCACTCTTCATGGCGGTCGCTCGTGGCTGACGTCGACTTCCGTTTCATCTCGATTGGCCGATTCGTCATTTTCTGAATGAGGCGATAATCGGACTCCCGACTGTTGTTTTTCGTTAATTTTTCGTGAATTAGGGTTTTTAATTTTAGTTTTTGAATCGTTATACGATGGAGCCTCGTGTGGGGAATAAGTTTCGGCTAGGGCGCAAGATCGGCAGCGGCTCATTTGGAGAGATCTATCTAGGTTCGTAGATTAATGCTGATTGTTATGATGATTTTGATCCCCTTTAGGTTTATGAGCTTGTATTGCTTGCCAACTATTGGGATTTTGTTTATTTTTATAGGTACAAATGTTCAGACGAATGAAGAAGTTGCTATCAAACTTGTGAGTAAAAGATTAGCAATTTTTTTATTTTGATTTTATATATACAAAATGTGATATAATTTGTGGTTTTAAGTTCCGAATAGTACATTTAGCATCCATATGGTTTATTGATAATAATGGGAAATTGGGAATACAAGAATTGTATGCAGGGGTTATACATTCAACGATAATGTGTGTGTGATTATAGATCCTAATGGTTAATTGGTTATTCACATCCAAACAAATCTATAAAGTTCTAGTGAGAGAATCCTATGGGGTTCTAAACTTAAGTCTTCTTATTTATAGCTTAATCTCGTAAGTGGCTTAGCTGCTTATTTATAGCTTAATCACGTAAGTGGCTTAGCTGCTTATTTATAGCTTAATCACGTAAGTGGCTTAGCTGCTTATTTATAGCTTAATCACGTAAGGCACTTAGCTGCTTATTTATAGCTTAATCACGTAAGGCGCTTAGCTGCTTATTTATAGCTTAATCACGTAAGGCGCTTAGCTGCTTATCTATAGCTTAATCACGTAAGGCGCTTAGCTGCTTATCTATAGCTTAATCACGTAATGCGAGTAGCTCTGCTTATCTATAGCTTAATCATGTAAGGCGCTTAGCTGCTTATTTATAGCTTAATGATTAATCACGTGAGGCGAGTAGCTGCTTATTATAGCTTAATCACGTAAGGCGCTTAGCTGCATTTTAGAACTTCGTGGTTAAGATAAAAACTTAAGTGACTCTGATCATGATCCAATAGGATAGATAACCTTATAGCCGGTTTCTCCTTTTTCCCACTAGGAAAATTTTAATTATGCAAGATGGTCGAAAACTAATTTTGATCCCATCTGAAGGTGATATAAGATCATTAATCTAGATTATCTTCGTGTACCCATGTGGGGTTTTGTGGTGTTGGATATCCTCCATAATTTATTGACTTTCTTGATTACAATTTTAGTTGAGGCTTGTGATTTTCTATAATCTCGCTGTATTGTTCCCATCTGTTCTTTTTCAGGAAAATATTAAAACAAAGCACCCGCAATTGCTATATGAATCGAAATTGTACAAGATACTACAGGGAGGAAGTAATGAGCACCTTTGTGATTCTGTTTCACATTTTTTTTTTCTGTTATCATAATTTATCGGTTAATCTTACGGCCTCTCTTGTCTTCCAATTTGTTAGCTGGAATTCCAAATGTGAGATGGTTTGGCGTCGAAGGAGACTACAATGTTCTTGTGTTGGATTTATTGGGACCCAGTCTCGAGGATTTGTTTAACTTCTGTAGTAGGAAGCTGTCTTTGAAAACCGTTCTTATGCTTGCTGATCAGATGGTATGCTTTTTGTTACTTGCATGTACGTTCTTGATTGACAATTGCATATATTCTCATTAACTGTTTTCTTGTGATCATATTTGTTGCAGGTCAATCGTGTTGAGTTTATTCACTGTAAATCATTTCTGCATCGGGATATTAAGCCAGACAACTTTCTTATGGGTTTAGGAAGGCGCGCTAACCAGGTTTTCTGTCCATAATTGGTTCCCTTTTTCCATTGTACATTTCTGATTTTTTTGTAAATTGCTTTTAACATATATATATATATATAATATACACCTATACATTGCAGGTGTATGCCATTGATTTTGGGCTAGCCAAGAAATATAGGGACTCTTCAACTCATCGGCACATTCCTTATAGGTGAGTGGGTTTGTTTAATTTTTAACGTAGGTGAAACCAGAATTTATTTCAAGTAAGTGGCACAATTTGGCTATAAGGAATATTATTTTGTCTTCACAATATTAGTATAGATTTGTTAGTTGGTTCCTTGTCCTTACATATAAAAGACCATGTGCAAGTCCTATCTATATATATTTAAAAAAAACAAAAGGGGTATATAAAATAACACCAAAATTTAAGCTAAAAAAACAACAAATTTGACAACAATGGGACTTGAACCTGAGCCTTTTGTACAAAGACTGTAGTGTTTACCATCTCAGCCGTTAAAGTCTTGTGTTAACATTTCAGTTTCAAAAATAATATGGTGGCACCCAACAAAAAAAACACGGTGGCACCCTCCAAAATCGTAATTCTTTCCCCGTATCATTCCATGTTTTAGAATGTTTACTAGAATAGATTAGATATAGAATGATTACTATATTTATGGACTTATGTTTTACTTATATTATATGTTTGAGATTTAACAATATCATTTATAGTTTAAAATGAAATTTTGTTTTACCATTTATCCATACCCATTTTGTTACCCGCTATTTCAATGGGTAGGATTGGATATGGATAATAGTTTTATGAGATGGACAATTACCCGTTTTGTTACCCATTATTATAAATGGATAGGATAAAGGAATAACCATACCCGTACCCTACCCCAGCCCTAGTTAGTTGTTTTGTACCCATTCTCGTGGTGTTGGAAGAAAACGATGATAAAATCATGCTAGAGTTGAACTTTTTTCTGATGGAACCTTTCTTTCATTACCCTTTTTTTATCATGAGCACGACGTCATGCATTTTTGCTTTTTATCATGCCAAATTAAATGCAGAGAGAACAAGAACTTAACAGGAACTGCAAGGTATGCGAGCATGAATACCCACCTCGGAATTGGTAAGATTGTGAAAACGCTCAAAGTTATTCGAACATATGAATGACATCATTATAGTTAACATGTTAGTGTCTGTGTGCCTTAGAACAAAGCAGGAGAGATGATTTGGAATCACTTGGATATGTTCTCATGTACTTCTTAAGAGGAAGGTAGATATTTATCAAACATACAACAAATTTGATTTTATAGGACACCTAAAATGTAGAAGCATCCTAAAAAAATATTTTTATAGGACTTAAGTTTATAGGACCAAACCAAAAACGTCCTATTTAAGTGTTATGATAGGTTCATAGGACGCTCTTAGTCGTTTTTAACAAGTTTTTTAGGAAGCTTTTAAAATAAAGTGTCGTATTAACTATTTTATACGACACTATTTGAAAAAGTGCCCTATAAATGGATTTATAGGACACTTCTCAAAAGTGTCCTATAGAATAGCTAATAGGACACTTTTTTTAGAAGTGTCCTAATAACTTGTTAAAACGCCTAAAAGCGTTCTGTAAACCTATTGTAACGCTTTCAGATAGGAAGTTTTATAGTTTGGTTCTATAAACCAAAGTTTTATACCGTATTCTATTAGGACACTTAGATAATCTAGGCGTCCTATAAAGCCAATTTTGTTGTTATCTTTCTATCAAAATTTGATGCTTAATATGGTTAGTTTTGACTACATGTTGTGTATATTGTAGTCTTCCATGGCAGGGACTGAAAGCCGGGAATAAGAAACAAAAATACGAAAAGATTAGTGAAAAGAAGGTTTCTACCTCTATTGAGGTAAGCTATACGATTCCATGATTTTTTTTCTGCCAATTATCCTTTAAGTTTCATGAACTTCATAAAGTATTTTTGCATACTCTTTTTCAGTCGTTATGCAGGGGATATCCTACAGAGTTTGCATCGTATTTCCATTATTGCCGTTCGTTAAACTTTGAGGATAAGCCGGATTACGCTTATCTGAAGAAAATCTTCCGTGATCTTTTCATTCGTGAAGGTTTGGTTACTCTACTCTACTTATGTATATATACTACACACACACATATATATATATATACACACACATTTATATACAATATATAATACTAAATTACTAAGGGTGCTGGTTCAATGGTTCTTAATAGAGGAAAGAGTGAAACTGTGAAATAGGCTGAGAGGGTGTGGAAAAATTGGTTGTTTGGAGGAAGAGGAAGGGTCAAACCACACTTTTTGGTTAAAATATGTATATATATTGCACGAATATACATACACATTTATATACAATATTATATATATATAATATTAAATTACTAAGGGCGTTGGTTCAGTGGTTGTTGACTGTGGAAAGAGTGAAATCGTGAGATAGGCTGAAAGGGTGTGGAAAAATTGGTTGCTTAGAGGAAGAGGAAGAGGAAGAGGAAGAGGAAGGGTCAAACCGCACTTTTTGATTGAGAGGAGAAATAATTGTCTTTTTGGGTTCAAAATATTAAAGTACGCATTGGGGTCATTGGGTTTTAAGTTTTAGTTTTTTAAAATAAAAAAAAAGATACTTAATACTATAAAGAGAAGTACAACTACTGCCATAAAACTTATAAAAAACCCCAAAAAAAAACCATTACCAAAGCATTTATTTTGGGACAACATTAAATGGAAATCTTTGCATTTAGGTTGGCACAAAAGTTGTTAACTTTATATCTAATACTTAATGGTCCCTCTACATTTTATTGCTTCAGGCTTTCAGTTTGATTACATCTTTGATTGGACTATTTTGAAATATCAGCAATCGCAGCTCGCCAATCCTCCATCCCGTGCTCTTGTAAGTTGTTTACTTTTTTTTTATTAAGAAAAAGGGGGCGGAACCACTTGGAAAAAGAAATTTGTTTACTTTTGACGGCATTGTTAACGGAGGGGGGGGGGGTAATCAAATAAGAACTGATTAGTTTGTGGAAACTGTAAGAACTAATGTGGACCAATCATTTTAAATAATTAATGTTATTTACTAAAATAGCATAAAAGGTAAATTGGAGCAAATTGGTAAAATTGGGTATCACGGTGGTAAGCACAATGCATCTTATATGTATTTGTGTATCATACTAAGGGTATCATAACGGTATCACAGTGTGTATCACATTATTGTATCACGGTGGACTGTGGACGGAGAGAGGAAAGAGAGTAGAGTTTAAAATACCTAAAATGTCCTTTCATTAAAAATTTAATCAAAATTACCAAATTATAAATTTCCTAATTTAATCATTGATTTGTGGTTGAGATTGTTTCTTACAGTTTCCACCCACAAACTAATCAGTTCTTCCTCGAATTGCCCCGTTGTTAAGGGTGCCTATTACAATTGAATAACGTAATGCTTTCTGTCAGGGTGTTGGTGTTGGAACAAGTTCTGGTATCCCTCCCATGGCGGCTTCGAACTCTAACAGGCCATCAGGTGAGATTTAGCTTCTCTTTATTTATATATACACACATATATGTATTTTATATATTATTCAATGAGATAATGATATTTAAAAGTTTTACATTCATATTAGAGAAGAAAAATCATATATAGTAGCCTTATTTATATAAATAGTCTTTGATTAGTTTATTAGTTTTCATTTTCTATATTAATTTTAATTTGTTAATAATATATGTATTTTATATATTATTCAATGAGATAATGATATTTAAAAGTTTTACATTCATATTAGAGAAGAAAAATCATATATAGTAGCCTTATTTATATAAATAGTCTTTGATTAGTTTATTAGTTTTCATTTTCTATATTAATTTTAATTTGTTAATATCGATGACGAGGATTAAAAATTGGAGATTGAGCAACATTTGGAAAAAAATTGTGGATGTTGTAAAATGTAGGAAAAAAATTAATAAATTAATAAATATATTTTATAATAGTTGATTTATATTTTTTGTATCAATTTTAACTTATATGTTTTACAGGTTTATTAAAACAAAATAAGATGGTTAAGAAGCAATAATCAAAATGGAACATAGAAAATAACCCGAGTTCTTGTTAGAACCTGTGACTGGACAAGAACCTCTGTCTCAGAGTGGAAACTCTTGTACTAAAAACCCCAACAAGAACCTCCATTCTGGATGCTCTAAAGTGAAATGTGTAAAAACACAAATAATAAAAAATAAAAACTAAACATAATATTTATTTTTTCGGAAAAAGTCATGCCTTGTAAAAAAACGCACATGAGCATGCCTTACGCCATATCGAGCCATGGCGATTTAGAACACTGCCAATAAGACAATAAACACATCTTGTGGATCCAAATTTGATGACGATGAATGGGTAATTTAAAGTCGAAAACTTTCCAAAAAAAAAAACGTTTATGGACTTTCATGGGACGGAAAGGAGTGCTTCATAACTTACTTCCTCTATAGAATGTTTTTTTTTTTTTTTAATTTCTTGCCGTTTTCTTGATGATCTAATACTTTAGAATCGGGTTTAAGTTTAACTACCCTGAGATTTATAAAATGTTGTTGGTCTCCAGGTGGTGAAGAGGGTAGGCCTGTTGGTTGGTCCTCCGCAAATCCATCCCGCCCTAGAAATGCTGGGATGCCTTTCAATTCCGGGAGCTTATCTAAACAGAAAAATCCGGCTTCCAGTGATCCATCCATGAGTAGAGAAGTATGTATCGTTACAATTTGGCAAAAACACACACACACACAGTCCGCCACATGTCATTATTTTAGAGGCCGTCTACTAAACACTTACCTTGGTAAGTGCTTACTGGTTCAATTACCTTACCTGGTGAACATAAATCTTACCCGGTAAGAGGGAAGAGAAGGATTGAGAGTGTTACCCAGTAAGTGAGTGTGATGACTCTTACGGCCCTCTGTCCCAAAAATAAGTGTTCACATTTCTATTTTAGTCTGTCCCCAAAGATAAATGTCGATGGCCAAAAGTGTCTGTTTTTCAGTTCTACCCTTAGTTAAGAGATGGAGAAATTCATTATTATCTTATTATTAAGGGTAAAATTGTCATTTACTTAGTTAAAGGGTGTAGTAATTATACATTTCTAAAGCTGTCACTTTTTCATTTGAAGTATTATAATATTTATTTTATTGGGCTGGTTTCATTAAGAACCTAAAATTGATTAGGAACCTGAGAACCGCCCACAACACGACACGTGGCATATTCATCAGGAATGTTGTAACATATTCATCATGAATGTGTGATTCATGATGAATATTCATCCTATAGAAGGACACGTGTGACACTGTGGGCCATTCCTGGTTCCTAATCAATTTTGGGTTCTCAACCGAACTTCCCTGTAATAGTTATATATAAGAAACAAAGATATATAATATATATATATATATATATATTTCACAAAATCATATTTGGTGTGTTGGTTAGTTCTTTACTTTTCATACGTGAGGTCCAATCTTTTATTGCAAATGTTTCAGAAACATAATAAATCTGAAATTAAAATTTAAAAACCGTAGGAAAATGACACAGATATAATTTTTATACTACAAACCACCCTCTCATATTTTTTTACTCATTTTGATGCAGTTATCGAGTTCTAATCTTTTGCAATCAAGCGGATCTTCACGACGACCTGCCGTATCTAGCAGCCGTGAACCAGGTGGTGAACCCGAGCCATCATACGGTCGCACAACAGATGCGAGCCCTGGTACAGTTGGCAGAGTCACGAGTACGGGCCAACGAAGCTCACCGGTTGTATCCTCTGACCAAAAACGCTCAATTGGCAGTAAAAACATAAAGAACTTTGAATCGACCCTTAAGGGAATCGAGGGTCTGCATTTTTAATGAAGGATTATGTCGAGCCAAACAACATGTAAATTTGTTTTTTTTTTTCAAAGTAAAACACTCGGATACGAATCGTGTGTACGTTTTTCCAGGTCAGAAACCGTCACAAAAACGAACCAGTGGATATGATTTTCGATGCCTGTGGATATTAACTTCCATCCCTTCTTGTAACAATTGTATGATTTTTATTGATTCATAATCAAGACTTTTGTTAATTTTTTGCTGCAAATTGATACCCATTAGCAAATGGTATTCAATTTAGGGGTCCTTTATTGATATTGCTGAATGGTTTGGTGCAGAATGATTAAGTGATCAGAAAGATTAAAAGACTCTTATGATATAGTGCAAAATGAAATATAATAGTTTGGTGAATGTTCAAGATGTAATAATCAGGGATCTTAGGACCCGTTTGGTTGGAGGGATTTGAAGGGATTTGGAGGGATTGGGATTTCAAATAAGTCATTCCTAGTGCGAACTCTGGTGATTTTCTTGAAATTATACTGTACTATATCTTAATATTTATGCCAAACACTGCAGTCAAATAAGTCGTCATGTCAGTAATCTGAGAACTATCCCCAATACAATGGATTGGATTGAAATCCCAATCCCTCCAAATCCCTTCAAATCCCTCCAACCAAACGGGCCCTTAATGGTTAAGGGAGGTCCAACATACAAAATGATTCGAAAGGTTTTTAAACCATTAAGAGACGTACTTTTTTTTTGCAAAACATGAGTCACCTTTTAATTATTTAGAGGCTACCTCTTAATGGAATTGTTAAGAGGTAAACAAACAGCCATGTTCAGTAACAACAGTATGATTAAATCAATCATTGTAGTAACTAAAAATCTTTTTCATCGTACAAAATATCATATATCGTTGTCAAATGAAATATAAACTTTGTATTGTACAATATTGCATGTTTTTCATAATAAAATGACCAAAATGCTGAAAGACGTTAAGTTTAGTGATGTATGATATCATATGTTTATCGTCACAAAATGACCAAAATGCCCAAAGACGATGAATTCACCTATAACGATAGAGAAATTGGGTGTAAGCGTGCTTGATCCACCCAAAACTCTTCTTGAAAGACCCCTTCATTTTACTTTCTACAGAGTAAGTTTTATAAGCAACGACTCTTTTCTTCCTCTGCAACTCTGGATCACTCAAACCCCAACCCCAATTCTTTGAAGTCGTGTTACTCCTCTGATTCTTCATGCTCTTTGGAAATCCTTCATCCGTTTCCATCGTCCCACTATCTCGACACGAGTCGGATCTGTACTTTTCCATCTCTCTTTTGTATATAACGAGATAGAAAGAAAAATATACAGATAAATACCTTATAAATTTGCTATATGTATATATATATATATGGAAAACATAATATAAAGGGGTATAGATGTATATTTTTTTTAAAGAAATATTGGGTTGGAATGTCATGAATGGATTGAAAAAGATGGGTGGTTTAATGAGGATGAATTGGGATTTATTCCAATTTGACCTTCACTTTTGGCTCTTGGCTTTTTTGTAGTGCAAAAGGCAATTGTTTTAATTTATAATTCATCTTAAAATTGCATGATGTAATATTATTGGTTGACCCTCAAAATTGGCCCATTTGAAACACATATTATAATGTTTAAAATAAATTAATTTGTTGTAGTCAATAATACATATGTTGAAACATTTTATTTTCGGGTTTTTTCTTTTACATCCTAGTTTAATTCTCATTTATACCATAATCTATTGTTTTATCTATTTTGATTGGGGAACACACTAAACTCGTATTTATTTATCTATTTTAATTGAGGACATATGTGTAAAATAGGGTTTAATATGTAGACTATGGTGTAAATGATAACATCCTTTATTTTTATATAGTGGCTGTTTTAGATTAGAGGGACATGTTTTAACGATAAATACATACTCAAAAACACCCATTAACTATCTATATCTTTTAACATTAATAAAATGTTAGTTATCGACATACCAAAAAATACATTCAAATCGAAACTTATTTTGTGTTACTGCAGTTAAGAAGAAAAATATTTAAAAAAAATTAAGTGTTTAACTTAATATATAAGTTAGAAAAGATTTTGAAGTTTAAGAGTTTTTTTTACTCCTATAGTCTATTAAATATATGTTAAAATAGAGAGAAAAAATAGATAAAAGTTAGAAATCTCCAAATTTAAATAATGTATTGTTTGTCAACATAAGTTATTTAATTTTTTTGATACATGTTTGGATATACATAAGGTACCTTATAAGTTAACTTATTGATAAACTACATAGAATAAAATAAAGAGTTTTTAATATATATTTTTAATTATAACCCTCGTTAAATATTACTTATTATTAATTACAAAATAGTAATAATTATTAATAAATAAGTCAAATGTTATTAATATATATATTAATAGTAATTAATATTAGTTGAAAATTATTACTAATTTTAGTCTAAATTTCTAAATCTTAATATTGAGTAAATAGATACATTGAATTGTTTTTATCAATTTATTGAATGTATTATAACTCTTTTTATAGATTTATAAAAAATTATATTGATCTGATAAATTTATAAAATATTTTAATAATATAATATAAAGAGTACCAAAATTATTAAATAATTGTCGGAATTAATTTTAATAAACAATAATAAGATATTTCATTTTTTTTTATCACCATTTTACCATAAGAAGGAAAAAAAAAGGAAAAAAGGTTCCACACGCCTTTAACATTTTACAGCAGACCCATGTTTTAATCAGGAACGCCGATCTGGACCTTCACCATTTTGACTTGTAGCCCTAGACACAAAATCCATACATATATATTCCGAACGTCGACGGCGTCCGCCATTTCCTCCGGCGAACAATCTCTCTCTACTGCCTTCAATCATGACTTTTGCATCTCACATCATCCGTCACTCTAAACAGGTTCCGATCATACGCACGCACAATTGTTTGTTGTTACTACCAGATATGTTATATAAATATTATGTGTTTGTTTGTTTGTTTGTTTTCAATCTATAGATATCATGTTTTGTATGTATACAATCGTGATTTTATGATTAATGACGGATTTGAATGTATTGGCGTTAGATGTGTTAGGTGATTGCATTTCAGAAATGGTTTTGAGATCTTATTTTTCGCTGAAGAATGTTCTAATAGCTGTCAAAAAGAGAAAAAAAGGAAGAAATTTAGTATGTCAAGATTGAATTTTCTGTTATCATGCTTGTTGAATGGGATTTGGCGATTTCGCTGAAGAATGTTCTAATAGCTGTCAAAAAGAGAAAAAAAGGAAGAAATTTAGTATGTCAAGATTGAATTTTCTGTTATCATGCTTGTTGAACGGGATTTGGCGATTTAGGTTTTGCGTGTATTCATTTTAAGCTTCATGTTTGATAGGGCAGAGGAGGGGGAGAGGAAGATTCTGTTAATTTGAGCTTGAATTGCAGGATGCTTTAAGATGACATGATATTTAATGAGTTGGATTCTTGTATGCTTGTTGCTTAGCTTGTTTATTGTATATTTGTATTGATTGGTTTTGTTTTATTCCAGTTGAGAAATGCTCCTGGCTTGCTACGGCAAGATCATGCCATTCTGGTCAGGTGGTTTTCGCATAGTACCCGTTCAATCACTAACAAAAGCGATGGTAAGAATCTGCTTCCTATTTTACTTGCTGTAATTCAGATAGTGTGACATATCTTTTCCATGTATTATTTGCAATGGGTTTGGTAATTTACTTTATGGATGTAAACCAAATTCATATGACAATATCTAGGAGTAAATATATTAAATTTGTTGGTCATTGCCTATTGCTTTCGCACTTGGTTGTCAGTGTATGTATATGGACTATGGAGTAGGATAAAACTTCAGATGTAACCCAAACCATGTGTATGCATAGCAGACTTGGCTTTTTGTATCCCAAAAAGACCTTAGAACTTTATGAGATGCATCTTGATTTCTTAAACAACATTTGTACTTATATGTTGCCACTAGTAGTGTCGTCGTCAATAGCTGTAATCATATATTTGTAGTTGTAGCTACTGTTGCAAAGACTCTTATCTGGTTTTACCTTCTTTATCCTCTTAGGCTAAATTCCATTTTGATATACATGTATTAGTCTTCATATGATGGAAAATTGAGTGGCATAGGAAAATTGGGCCCCTGTTGCTCTCTGTTTCTCAATTTATATGATATGCATAGGAGGATAACAATCAACAGTAACCTATGTTGATAAATAATTGGTCAGTGACTGTATTATCAGAAATTTTATGATGGTTGTATTGACAAAGACTTACGTTCACATTGCAGAAGTGTCGAACCTCCGCCAGATTAACAATTTACCTGGGCAGAATATTTGTCTATGCAAGTCTTGCAGTGGATCCATGTCAAGTACACCCATATTCACTCGAAGTTATAGGGCAGCGAATCCCACAAAGGTATGTCAAATCCATCAAGCATTGCACCTCCTCAGGTTTGGTTTCATCATCATCATCCTCTAAATTGAACATACAGTTATATCGAAGCTCATTCATTAAAAGTTTACTGCTGCTGTATGTTTTAGGTGCAAAACGGACTTGCTGTTAAAGCAGAAGGAACTTCAGTTAGTGGCATGGTGTTTAATAGAGGAATTTCATGGTAATTTTTGAAGCATCCTTAGCACCCTTGCAATTATCAATGTTTCTGTTCATGTTCTGATTAAAAAGATTTATGTTTAACAGCTCAAACGTGCAACATGGGAGAAGATTTTCAACAAATTCAGGTACTTTCCATGTGTAACATTGGTATCTACTGTCTGTGACTTCCAATTCTTATATAGGTGATCCAATTTGATTGAATGCGATGCGTATAGAATCTTCTGTATGTGATGAAAATATAAATTTGCTTAGTGACGATTTGGTGCTGGAAATTCAAATATTTGATCAACGTTCTAGGTTCTTTAGTGTGGATATTCTTGTGCCGGTTGCTCTATAGCTGGAAATCTAAATCATGCACATTGTATGTTGGATTGTGGTTGCAAGTAGAATAGTGCAACCCACTTTGTTCAATTGTCAACCTTATTCGTCAACTGTTGTTAGATTGTCCTCTTCCTAATGTTGTTCAAACCATATTATGTTGCTTGTATTGATCAGTTGGTTTATTCATTGTATTAATGCGGTTTTCCATGCTTTGAAATGCAGACCTTCCCCCACACCAAGAGATCGGGATGCCTTCTCTTTCACCTACAATGACAGAGGTCTGTGATATTCTAAGTTTTAAGGTAGCTTAATACGGTTCTTCATATTGCTCTGTTACCTGAATTTTTTGCTTGGTTCCTTATCCAGGGTAACATAGCACGGTGGTTAAAAAAAGAAGGGGATCAAGTTGCACCTGGTGAAGTACTCTGTGAAGTTGAAACAGTATGGCCTTGTTTGTTTTTTCATTTTAAACTCTTAATCACCACTTATGTCTGATTCGTTTAGATGTTTTGTAACCTTTTCAGAAATGAAATCAGACTTCAGACTTCAACACCTCTTAAAAAACAAACGCCACCTATGTCTCCTTTGTCTTCCATTTTGGATTTGCTCCTTATTATGCAGTCCTGCAAGAATAACTTCCCACATGTGCATCAATTTATTACAGGATAAAGCCACTGTGGAAATGGAATGTATGGAGGAAGGCTTTCTAGCAAAGATAATCCATGGAGATGGAGCAAAAGAAATTAAAGTTGGTGAGGTATGATCTTCATATGATGCGAGAAACCACATTCTTTTTATCTTATTATGTTAATCTGTTGTTAAAAGGATCAGCCAATTATACTTATAATGGTTAATTATAGTAGGAAGAACTAAGGTTATAAACTTATAATTGTGGCAGGTGATTGCGATAACTGTTGAAGATAAAGCTGATATTGAAAATTTTAAAGATTACAAACCCCAAGCATCAGATGCTGCCTCTCCTGAAGCCCCCCCTGCACCTACTCCTGCAAAAGAAGATGTAGTTGAGAAGCCAATCAGCCCACCAGAACCAAAAGCTGCAAAGCCCAGTGCAGCTTCTGAAACGGATCGCGTTTTTGCCAGTCCTCTTGCAAGAAAGTTGGCTGAAGATAACAATGTAATTCAGTTCTATTTCAGTACTACTAAATTTAAAATTTCATTTGTGACCTTTAACTTGACTGAAGTTTGAAGACATACTCGAATTCCTTTTTCTTTATATGCTAATGTTTCCTTCAATTAGGTATCTTTATCAAGCATTAAAGGTACAGGTCCTGATGGAAGTATCGTGAAGGCTGACATTGAAGAATATTTAGGTATTTCTCAGTTTAAAACTATAAATCAACTCTTTGTGTTATACTACTGAATAACATCAGCATATTTGTTAGCATGGCATCAAAAGTTTATTATATTTTGTTAGCAAATCAGCTCACCCGCCGCTTTTTCGTGTAGCTTCTGGTGCGAAAGCTCCCTCAGCTGCAACCTCAAAGGCTGATAAAACAACAGTTTCTGCTATAAATTACAGCGATATTCCACATTCTCAGATAAGAAAGGTTACCATCTTGAATCAACTTTACTGTGTGTTTAGTATATTTATACTCTTAGGGGCTGTTTGTTTACCTCTTAACAGTTCCATTAAGAGGCAGCCTCTGAATTGCTAAGAGGTAAATCTTGTTTGGCCAAAAATAAGTCTGCCTCTTAATGGTTCCAAAACCCTCTGAATCATTTTGTATTCTGGACCCCCCTTAACCATTCAGAGCCCTGATTTCATTTTGAACGATTACCAAACAATCATATTTCATTCTGTACTATTTCATAAAAGCCTCTTAATCATTCTGAGCACTTAATCATTCTGCACCAAATATTCAGCAACTGCCAAACAGCCCCTTATCTAAATGGCTTTTGACTTTGTATTTTGCATGGGAGGGTATATGTATATGCTACCTCATGTATTAAGTTTTTGAATTGACATAGAAGAATTGTTTACTTCTTTTAGAAATCCGAAACTAATTGATCGTATATAATCTTAACAGATCACTGCTTCACGCTTGTTGCTCTCAAAGCAAACGATTCCTCATTATTATCTTACAGTAGATACATGTGTCGATAAACTTACAAAGTGAGTATTGATTCAAACTTACATATGAAAGGTATGGTGTAAATAAGAAGCTCTCAAGATGATCTAATGATGTTTTCTCGGCAGATTGCGTGCAGAACTCAATTCATTGCAAGAAGCTTCAGGAGGGAAGAAGATTTCCATTAATGATCTTGTAATTAAGGTATCATCTGTTCTTGTCTTGAATCTCACTAGAAAGTTTGAATGAGATTATGGGCGTGTTTGTTAGCAACTTAATGAGCTTAATGAGACTCATAGCTTATCCGGTCAGAGTCAGCTATACATAATTGTTTGGTAGTGGCTTAATGATATAGAAAGTGGCTTATTCAGTAAACTTCTAGGGCGATCTTTATGCAGAAAGCCAAGCTTTTTTCTGAACCCGTTCCTCCCATTTAAAAACACACTCCTTCCATTTATGAAAAAGCCCTCTCCAAATAAAAAAACTTTCCAATCTATGCAGACAAATTAGTCCACACAGACAACTTTATCCATACAAGACTTGGGGGTGTTTGATTTTTTATCCATTAAGTTCCGAATCTAGTAAGTTGTCTCTAAGCGTTAATCTGTCTGGATTAATTGTTGCTTGATTTTTGTTCTGACTGAATAGTCTGAACAACTAAATAATATAAACACCCATTCTTAAATTTTCAGAATCCCGTAATCTTGGTACCCTGACCATCCTTGCAACATATTTTTATTTCATCGATTTCTTCTTGGATTAGCTTTGAAGGTGTTTTATACTGTGAAGCATGTGATAAGTTACTAAAGTTAACGTACTTACTTTGAAATGATTATCTTTACAGGCTGCAGCTTTGGCTCTTCGCAAAGTTCCTCAGTGTAACAGTTCATGGACTAACGATTATATTCGTCAGTAAGTATGAGAAAGTCGTAAATAATACACGTTCAGATTGTAAAATATATATATAGATATAGATATATATAGACACATCTTCAAATACAAACCAGTCAAAGGTTACAAACTCGTACAAACCAATATAAGAATAACTTTTTTCATGACTTTTTTTCATCAAATGCTATGCTTTAAGATATTATTACACATATTTGTTTCACCTTGTGAAAAATTACATGTGAAACTTTCACCTTATGAAAACAAATACATGTGAAAGTTTTACATTATGAAACAAACACATGTGAAATAACATCTTAAAGCATAGCATTTGATGCAAAAAAATCATCAAAAAAATCATTTTTTATATTGATTTGTACGAGTTTGTATAGTTTGTAAACCTTTGACTGGTTTGTATTTGAAGATGCCTCTATATATATATATAAATAAATAAATGGGGGTCTTAACGGAAACAGCCGCCCTACTCTTCAGTATAGAGGTCATGTCCGTATACATCTTACTCCCAGACCCCACCTCCATGTGGGACATACTCGGGGCTCGTTTGGTTTGTATTTTTTTAGATTTTAAGAATATATATATATATAAATGGTAACTTGACATTCATCATCACGTGTCTCATGGTTGATAAAATAGGTTTCATGATGTGCACATCAATGTGGCTGTTCAGACAGATAATGGGCTTTATGTCCCTGTCATAAGGGTTGGTCATTGCACCTCTTAGTTTCCATTGGTATATCTTTGTTTTTTTACCACTTTGATAATAGTTTTTATTTACAACCTGGATTTGCAGGATGCCGATAAAAAAGGATTGTCTAAAATTTCCGAGGATGTTAAGATTTTAGCCCAGAAAGCTAGAGAAAACAGCTTAAAACCAGACGATTATGAGGTCTGAATGATTCCCACCTTCTTGTTAAGCTTTCACACAGCCATCAAACACGATACAGAAATTGAAATTCATTTTCTCGTTTCAGGGAGGTACATTCACTGTTTCGAATCTAGGAGGGCCGTTCGGGATCAAGCAGTTTTGTGCCATCATAAATCCTCCCCAGGCAGGCATTCTAGCAGTTGGTTCTGGTGAGTATTCTAACTGCATTTTTTTGTAGTATATTATTTATATATATATAGAGAGAGGCTTCTTCATTGTGAAAAAAATTATTTTATATTGGTTTCCACAGTTTCTACTCTTTAAAAAGTTTCTAAAAGATTGTCCCTCTATATATATGTGGATATATATATGTGTGTGTGTGTGTGTGTGTGTGGGCTTAATCATTTTGAGAAGTACATATATTGTGATAACCGTGAGAACTTGCATTGTTTCACATGATTTTTTTTTCCTCATCTAAAGATAGCATTTAATGTGTTGATGAACATATATTTGTTTCACAATGTATTTGTTTCACATGAATTCGGTTCACAATCTGAAACCTTTTTTACTTTGTAACTTTTGTTTCACAAACATGCTAAAAAGGTTCACATTGTGAAACAAATATATATTAACCACTATTCTAAATCCTAGTCTGAAGATGAAAAATATCATATGATGCACTAGTTCTTCAAGTTAATCACAATTTCATGGGTTCTCAAAAGGTCCCTTATGGAGGAACACCTTAAAAAAATGAAAAACCGAGGGTGTACCATTTATCTGAACGGTATGCACATGTGCATACAAGTAATTGGAGTTGTTTCTTAGTTTGTATGCATATGTGCATGTCGTCCAGATTAACAATTACCAATTCCTCAAATTTTCATTTATATATATATATATATATGTATATGTGTATATATATATATTGCAAATACTCATGCATCTGATGAATAAATCTTTTGCAGCTGAGAAGAGGGTTGTACCTGGTTCAGGCGTAGCGGAGTATAAGTTTGCATCGTTCATGCCCGTCACATTGAGTTGTGATCATCGTGTTATTGATGGTATGTCACGTTAAAGCCTCTATAATTTCTCCAAAATGAAGAACCAAGAGTTTTAAATTTTCCAAAAAAAAAAGTTACATTCATCTCCAACAGTTTCTCTCCTTATGTAGATTTCCATCATAAATTATAATTTATATCATCAAAATATTTAGTAATTAGAAGAAAAAAAAAGTCTCTCTCTCTTCCTCGATTATCTATATTATTCTCTATTTTAGAGAAAAGTCTAAGTTTAGGGAATTATTTAAAACTTAATACGGAAATTTTAAATAAATATTTGAATGATAAACTTATAGAATATTCTAATAGAGTCCCAAAATCAAATACAAACCAATCTTAACAGTCCATCCAGTGATTATCTGGTTTCATAAATATTCAAATTATAATAAATTAGCCTTTATCATTTTCCACAAAATATTGGTTTGCATGTTTGTAACGTTTAGAAGGTTTATATTTACATTTGATTTGCAGTTTATTTTAATAACATAATAAATATTAAAAATATAAACTTGTTAACAATTTATGTTGCATATTATCAGGTGCTATCGGTGCAGAATGGCTGAAAGCATTCAAAGGCTACATAGAGAACCCAGAGACAATGTTGCTTTGAAGATAATATAATATTTCCTTTTTATTTCAATCCAATTTGCTTCTTTCTTTCTTTCTTTTTTCCCCCAAATTATCCGATATATTTCTTGTTTGATAATAAGCAAAAGAAGAAAAAAAAGGGAGGCCGTCGAGCTTTGAGGCATGAAAGAAAAACATGAACTCAATTTTTGCTCATGTGTTTTGTAGAGTTTTGCTTATCTCTCTCGATTATTGTGCGGGAAACAATTGTAGACGGTCCTTGCACTCGCATCGCATCGCATCGCGTATGTAAAATAAACTCATCTCTTGCTTTTTGATTATTCTCAACCAATTTGGAAAAAAAAGGGGTGTTTTTGTATGTGTAATTTGAAGTAGGTATTTAAAATATACCAACTGTAATAGTTGGTGTTAGTTAATAAGTAGGTACCTAGTGTTAAGAGAGATGCGTTAAAATATAAAATAGCGGTTATTTCGGTGGCATAGCGATCCAAAAACAGCAGTTCATGTAATATTTTTTAGAATTATATATATATATATATATATATATATAGAGAGAGAGAGAGAGAGAGAGAGAGAGGGGAAAGTTCAAATGCGAACTTAAATTTTGTTGTAAACGTGTAGACAAATAAGAGTGCGACACGTGTCTGAATATAGAAAGAAATATTCAGACTGAATAAACATTTTTCAGATTGAATAAATACTATATTCAGTCTGAATATTTTTTTTAATGAGACACGTCACACTCTCATTTGTCATCACATTCACAACCAGATTTAAGTTCTCATTTGAACCCGTCTCTACACACACACACACATATATATATATATATATACACACACACACACACGTACATATATAGAGAGGGGGGGGGGGGGGGGTCAAATGCAAACTCAAATTCGGTTGCGAATATGAGGACAAAGAAGAGCGCGACATGTGTCTCATTCAGGTTGAATAATGAAGGACATTCGGTATGAATAACGAATGTGAAGTTTATATATTTTTCAGTATGAATAACACGCGTTCATATTGAATAATACAGTTTGTCCTTGCATTCACAACCAAATTTGATTTTGCATTTGAACTTGCGTAAGAAGGGATCTGAACCCAAATTTGGTTGTGACAAAAACAGTTAAGGTGAGAAGATTAAGAAGATATTTGAACCCTTGATCACTTTTAATCTCATGTCCACTCATGAATTACGCTTTAAATAGAAATTAATCATGTACACCTTATTAATGTTGACATTTAATTAATATTGATTCAAGGGTGAAAAGTATCTTTTACGCTTCTCACCATAATCCAACCTTATTTATGTGTGCGCGGTGTAAAATAATACATTTTATAAAGATAAAATTATATATATATATATATATATATTCACATTGATGTTTAATTCATTTCAAAATCCAATAATTTTGGGTTCTTATTGGGCCTCTCCTGGGCCAAGATTGAGCCCAATTTTGTTGGACTAGAAATTTTATTTACATGACTCACAAAATATACCTCTTGCTGGCTTGCTCACTCTTTAAAAAAATTCAAAAAAAAAATATAAAGAAAAATTAAATCGTCAAATGTTTATATCGGCCGAACGGGCTCTTGGACAACATCGTCCTGAAAACTCATTTTCTCTATCGAATTCTAGCTTTTGTTTGTGTTAAAAGAATCCCATATGAAGTTTGGTGACAATCCGACATGATTTGAGTGGGTTTCATCAACCCGCATGACTCGTTTGGTATGACTGATGTGTGGCCCCAACAATTTCCGACACAATAACATATTTTTTTGAGTTTTTTTTTTCTGACTTTTGATTAACACTGTAGATAACCGACGGAAAAACTAATTTCATTCCAACACGATTGAACCGGACGAAAAAATTACAAGGCTATAACACCCTTGGCATATCGGTCGAACGTGCGCCCGAGAAAAACATCGGCCAAGGCCTCATTTTACATTTGTGGACTGGCTTTTGCTTTTGTTATAGAGATCTGGTAAGAAGTTTGGTCCGACCTGATTTGAGCAAGTTTTGTCGACCTGTATGATATGAGTTTGGTTGGTTTATAAATTTGATCGAGTTGACATTTTTCCAAACTGACATAATTGAGTTAGGTTGTAAAAATATTTTAAAATGTCCAACCCAACCCGTATACACCCTAAAAAAACAGTATATAAAAAAAACACACAAGGCTTGTGGTGTACTTGTTAAGGCTTGTGGGGGATGAGGCTAGATAACCCATCTACCTCATGTTCGAATCCAGACGCAAACAACTTGTGGCTACTGGGGAATTATCTCAGGCTTGCATGTTTTAGCAGTCTTAAAATTGTTAGAGATTAGTTTAGGTAAATGCCTGTAATACCATTTTAAAAAACAGTATAAAAAAAAGGGAAAGGGGCAAAATTGGAATTAAAGAAAAAGAGCATATTCCAATAGTATACATATAAAGTATGTCATTAGACCGGTCTACCGCCTAACCAAATGGAAAACCAGAAAACCTTCTCGTGAACCGAAACCCTCTTTGAACACCGCCTCTTTCTTTCTTCCCTTCTTTTTCTTCGAATCAAAATTCCCTTTTTTTCTTTCAGATCGAAACCCTAATTCACAAAAGATGTCGTACCAGCCAAGATCTTCAAATCACAACGAAAACGACGACCACCATAACCGTCGTCTATACAACCCTTACCAAGATCTTGGTGTACCCGCTCAAACCCTATACAAGCTTCCCACCTCACCTGAATACCTTTTTCAAGAAGAATCCGTCGCTCAACGCCGTTCATGGGGCGAAAACCTAACCTACTACACCGGAATCGGTTACCTCGGCGGCGCTGTAATCGGAGCAGGAAAAGGTTTAGTTGAAGGTGTGAAAGCTTCTGAAGCTGGTGATACCATGAAACTAAAGGTTAATCGGATCCTGAATGCTTCGGGTCACGCGGGTCGGAAGATCGGAAACCGGGCGGGTGTTATTGGATTGTTGTATGCAGGTATGGAGAGCGGGATGGTTGCGATTAGGGATACGGATGATATTATTAACAGCGTGGTGGCTGGGTTAGGTACCGGAGCACTTTATAAGGCGGCGGCGGGACCTAGGTCGGCGGCGGTCGCCGGAGCTATTGGTGGAATAGCGGTGGGGTTAGCCGTCACAGGGAAGCAGGTTTTGAAGCGATACGTACCCATCTGAGCTTCGATCTTAATTCAAGTTTTGATCCATTTGAGACTTTTGAAAAAGGTAATTGGTCTGTAGTTTTTTTTCAACAATATTATTGATGATTTTACATATTTTGGTATGAAAAAAAATGGGTAATTTTGTTCTTTTTTTTTGTGTACTGGATGCCCTTTTATATTGTGTACTGTATCAGTATCAAGAAGGGTTAAGAAGTCACAAATAAATTCATGGATACATTGATATGGAAATCATATCCCAAAGTTCTTTTTTTAGCTATTTTGGTGGTTCAATATATTGTTCATATGAATTTTAATTGAACATTGGTCTGTTTTTGTTCTGTTAATTAAGGGTCTGTTTACCAAATGTTGATTGGGTAAGCACTTTTAAGGGCCAGTTTGTTAGCAGCTTAATGAGCTTAATCTGTTTGGTAGAGCTTAATGATATAGAAAGTGGCTTATTCAGTAAGCTTTTAGATGGGAGCTTTATGCAGAAAGCCAAGTTTTTTTCCAAACATGTCCCTCCCAAATTAAAAAAAAAAACACTCCTTCCATCTAGTAAAACCCCTTCCAAACAAAAACCTTCCTGATCTGTATTGAGAGATTAATCTACACAGACAGACTTTATGCATCCAGGACTTAATGGAAAACCAACCAAACAGCCCCTTACTCACTTAGCTTATTGGGTAACTCAAGTCATCAAAATGGATTGTTTTTTTTGTAGTCTTTTTACCAAGATTTTTGGTTTAAGGTAATTGACACCTGGTAAGCATTTGGTAAATGGTATCTGAATGAGTTTTCTGATGTAATTACATGGTCTTTTAAGTAATCTGCTTGTTTGTGAATTATAGTCCTTTGAATCACATGTTAGATTGAATCTGTCAAGGGCTTAATAAAAAGAATTTGAGCTTAACAGAGAGTTTATGGCTATGATATTTTCAGGGTATTCTTTTTGTAGACAAATGATATATTGGTTGCTGTAGTAATAAGCTAGTTTGGTTGGTCTAAAACTTTATATTTACCCTTTTGAGGAGGTTAGGAGTTTGCAGTCTGAATAGATTCATCTGTTAACTTAAATCTTTTGGTTTCTGTTCTTATTAAGCTTATTTCAAATGTGATCTATAGAACCTTTAATGCTCTTCTTTTGTGTCAAGAGTTGGTACTAATATGTCAAAATCTAAAGAACATTTATTATATTCCCTATTCTTTATAGGTCTCATTTGAAATAAACTAATAAGCCAGAAAGCTTTATTGCAAGCAAGATGTATTTTTTAGGTATGCATTTATATTATTTAGGTTCTTGTAGTTATCAAACTTTTTATTTAAAGGCAAAACAAATCTAATCCAATGTCACTCAAGCCATTGTGGAAATTTCTTATGATATAGGAACTAACATTTTTGTATCATTTTGCGAGTTTTGGCAAGACTTGGATAATTTTTTCTCTGTATAGGTTGGTGTAACATCTCAGGCCAACCATACCAGATATTGTCTGCTTTGTCCACACATTTGGACTTATAGTTTTAAAAAGCGTCTGATAAAGGAGATATCCAAGTTTCTTATAAGGCAACCTTTGTACCCTCCCCAACAAATGTGGGATATTACAGTTGGAACCTCCCTTCTATCCTCAAGGGCTCTTTTGGAGTGTAATTTGGGGGTTCTACGTGTTCTCACAATACCAGCAATATATATGTTTCTTAAACTGGGAACTTGCCATTTGATAAGGAATTGTTCCTAATCAGAAAATGCAGCTGTTGAGGAGTATGCATAGGCAAAATACTAGTTAGCAACTAGGTGGTTGATGAAGGTTGATATATATATATTTAGGAAAGTTCAAATGCAAACTCAAATTTGGTTGTGAACATGAGAACAAATGAGAGCGTGACACGTGTCTGAATGTAGATTATTCAGTCTGAATAAATACTATATTCAGTTTTATTCGGTTTGAATATGACACGTGTCACGCTCTCATTTGTCCTTACGTTCACAACCAAATTTGAGTTCTTATTTGAACCCGTCCATACATATATATGTGGTTCTATGGCATATAAACTAGTTAGTAATAATCAAAGATTTAAGGGCAAATGAGAAGTTGGGGAGGGTAATTTAAAGATTTGGGTGTTGTATGACTTAGCAAGTATGATTTTGGAAGTCCATAAAAGAAAGAATTTATTTCTTTTTATCTTGCTGATTTCTGTCTGAATTTGTATATCTATATGTTAACTTTTGTGTTAAGCATGTTAGTTTAACTTGATTCTGTGAGTGTTCATCAAAATATTTGTAGTTTCTTATAGAAGAGAGTGAGTTTGATCATGATAAATGGTAGATGCTAGGTTTTAGGGTTTTAATTTGACTAGTTCAGTAATTTAGCAGTCTTGTTTTTTTCTTTCTTTTTGAAGGGTGTCATGGCGTACCGGCAAATTGTGGCTGCAAGAAATAAGCTCTATTGTTGTGTACGCCTGAAATTGAACCTTGGACAGATGAGGTATTTTGTCTGTCTTTCGTCTTTCTAAGTAGAAAAATGCATTTTTATTTTTGTGTTCATGTTTTGGTCTAATGTCTTTGATTAGTTTACTAGTATTTATTTCTTGGATCCATGGCAATTTTTGATCTTTTAAACGACCGATTTTTTTGCATATTGAACTTGTGTTATGTCGAACACTAGTGACATTGCGACTATAACAAATGGCTACGATTGATCGAAAAGATTAATGCATTATATATGTAAAAGAATACGAATATTTTTCTAATATTCAAGCTTGATGTTGACTTATTTATTGGATTGAACTTGATAAATATCATATATTTTGATTGTATGATTTATGAGCAAATAAACAATGTTTTGTTCGAATAAAATATGCGTAAATGACTACTTTCAACTCGAAAAATTAATACGAGATACAAACTTGGATACTCTAGAAACCCTCAAAATGGTTATAAATGGCACTTCCCCATTGGTCCATGTGTCAACGATGTTGAAACTTCTAAGAAAGAAAGCTTAGATGTTTTGAGGTGGACTTTGTTTTTTTCCGATACTGTATATCAATCGATTATAACTGGATATGTACTTTTATATGGTTTATTAACCAAGTATAACTGATACATAATGTTATAGTGTGTGCCATCAAAAGAGCATTTTCTACGTTTTTTTAAAATTTCTCTAAAACAAGGAACGGAAACTTAAAATCATCAAAAAGTAATTACATTCATCTCTAATAGATTCTCAATTATAAACTAAAACATTAATTATATTATTAAATATATTTGTATATACGATAAAATATTGTTTTTTTTTTTCTATTTAATTTGATGTTTTGATGAGACTATACTTTTAATTAATGCATATATTATATTTATGTATATAATACGTTTTTTCTATGCACAAGTGCATATGCACGTGTACGTGTGCAAGTTACAAGTTACCAGTATGTATTTGTACATACCGTCCAGATAGAAGGCTACTAGAGTGTTTTCAGTTTTCCATTTTTTTAGGTTTTCTCTTAATCTTGATCTTATGTATAAATACACAAAAATAAAAGTATTCTCGTTTTTTATATAAAAAAAACACATTTGATATAAATAAAGCTCGAGTTAAGGTAATCGATAAACTGGTTTGGTTTGTTTTTCCATTTAAGATATGTATGAATAAAGTTGTATATGTTAATTAATATGTTAGTATAGATTATGAAGGTTTTTATTTTCATAGATAAAAGGAGCGTGTTTTTTAACTGGAAGGACATGTTCAGATTAAAAAATCTAATGAAAACATAAGACGTAATCGAACAATTTACATTCAGATAACTAAAAAATGAAGCATGAAAACAAGACCATTTACATTAGAAATTGTAGGCAATACATTAAGCACATAACAGGAATAAGATGTTCCTTTTCCCGTTATGACTTACCCACAAGAAAAAGATTCAAACATCTAAAGAAACTCGAAAAAAAATACTAGAAATAAAAAATAAAAATAAAAATTGAAGACCCTTTTGGTGTGTGAGTCCATCAAATGTCTCTTATTTGGTTCTTGCACTTCTCCATTGACCTTGGAGCTGCAATCACAAACAATTTCCATCAATCATAAGTTAGCTTATTGAAAAAGTCTCGTTTGCTACTTAGCCAAAAAAATCTAGCTTATTGGAATGCTATTTCCACTTCTTTTACAATTATGCCCCCTTATCAGCTAGTTTTTCAGCCAACAACTAGCTTATTAGTTAGTTTGTTAAACATAGCTTAATGGATGCATATTTAAAGGGAACTACACGGGTAGCACACCTAGCCCGATTGCTTCCGACCCTTTCATGATCCTTAACCGCTTGCACGAGTCTACAAACATCCTGCACAACCAACAAGAATATCTTTTAAGTACAAAAGTCCTAGATTGGGTGCACCAAACTTTTTGAGTTTTGAACATATACCAAATACATTTATTTATTTTCTTCCATGTGAGATAATGTGGAACCCTATTAGATTACTTTTTCCAAAAAGAGCCACAATTGAGGTTTCGACATATATTTAGGGGTAAGGGTTCAAGTCTAGCTGATGTAGGACTTTAACACGTCCCCTTCAACCAAAGGAGGCTAGACAGGCACAGATTGTCCCAAAGTGTAGAGAGAGGGCAAGATTGGTAGATGAGTCCCTAGATGGCTAGATTAGTAGACCTTGTGTAATATCCCACATTGGTTGGAGAGGAGGAGAACAAAAGTTGCCTTATAAGGGACTTGGATACCTCATTTATCATACTTGTTTCAAAACCGTGAGTCCAATTGTGTGGACAAAGCGGACATTATCTGATACAGTTGGCCTGGGATATTATTACAGATGGTATCAGAGCGGGGAACCGGACTGGTGTGCCAGCAAGAGCTCAGGGCTCTCAAGGGGGGTGAATTGTAATATCCCACGTTGGTTGGGAAGAAGAACAAAAGTTGCCTTGTAAGGGACTTAGATACCTCCTCTATCAGAAGCGTTTTAAAACCGTGAGTCCAAGTATGTGGACAAAGCGGACAATATCTGATACGGTTGGCCTGGGATATTACACCTTGGCTCTGATACCATATGAGAATGCAAGATATAGAAATGGAAAAAAAGAACTTACTCCCATGGAACATCACCAACGAGCATCCAATCACCATCCTTGTCTTCATATGTAAGTACACATTCATCATGATGTAAAAGATCCTTCAAGTTACTTTCACTAAGCCCTTCTTGCCCTCGTAGCCCATTAGAAGTACATTGACCTAATTCACAACACAAATCATCCGGTCAACATTAATTTAAACCCCATCAAGAAACTTAAGCAAATGTTCAAAAAAATAACAATTTCATTCACAAAAGTTACACTAAGGGTGTGCATTTTCTTTTTTTTCTTTTTTTTGCACTTGTTTATATTTGTATGTTATAGCTTACTCGTGTTTATCTTTTATGTTTTTCTCTCTTTCGTACACTTTTCACAATGCGGGTGTCTTCACAAAAACACTAGCTCTACTCTTTGAGATAATGGTCCATGTATATCTTATACTGCTTAGGGGTTGTTTAGTTGGTTTTCCATTAAGTCATGTACGGATAAAGATGTTTGAATGGATTAATCTGTCTGTATAGCTCGACAAGATTTTTGTTTGAAAGTTTTTTCATGGATGAAAAGAGCACGTTTTTTAATTGGGAGGGGCAGGTTTGAAAAAAACTTGGCTTTCTGCAATCTGCATAAAGCTCCCTCTTAGAAGCTTATTGAATAAGTCACCACCAAACAGTCATGTATACCTGTCCGAATAAGCTGCGAGTCTCGTCCATACGTACATCTTATATTACCCTTCCCACACCCCACCTCCTCGTGAGATATATTTTCAGTTCATTTTATTCACAAATTACGAAAAAACGACACTAGAGAAAGCAAGTATACCGAGGGTAAAGCAGGTGAACAATTTCTGAACAGCCATCGAGAGTTCTTTATAGTTATTGCAAGTCTTGAGATCAACTTTCCTTAGATATGGAGCACCATCCATGCTAACCTTCACATAAAGACACCCACCACATCCTTTGGCTACATCCTCATTCTTTGATAAATTGGTGGCCATTGTGTTCTTCCGAAAAGATCGAATTGGTGGCCATCCTACCACTTGAGCTCTGTTAAATCAACCCAAAGAAAAATGTCATTTCACAACAATTTAATACAACATAAACAAAAATCCAAAAAAGCAACAAAAACTTTCTCAAAGGCAAGAAAGTTGTCAAGATTCCATACTAATTGCATTTAAAAATGTCAAGATGAACAACCCCATTTGAAAAAAAAAAAGATAAAGATACAAAACATCCCCTTATTTGGTTGGTTTTCCATTAAGTTCTATTTGGATAAAGTTGTCTGTATGGAGTAATCTGTCTGTATAGATTGGGAAGGAAGGTTTTTTTTTTTTTTTTTTTGGGGGGGGGGGGGGGGGGGGAGTTCATAGATGGAACTGGAAGAAGCTGTGTTTTTTAATCGGAAAAGGCTGGTGTGGAAAAAACTTGGTTTTCTGCATAAAGCTTACTGAATAAGCCATATTCTATATCATTAAGCCACTACCAAACATTCATGTGTAGCTGACCGAGGGCTTGTTTGTTAGCAGCCTCAAGAGCTTAATAGGACTCACAGCTTATTCGGTCAGCTATGCATGACTGTTTGGTAGTGGCTTAATGATATAGAAAGTAGCTTATTCAGTAAGCTTCTAGAGGGTAGCTTTATACAGAAAAGTTTTTCTAAACCTGTCCTTCCCAATTAGAAAACACGCTTTTTCAATCTATACAGACATATTAATCCATTATACAGCTTTATCTATTACAGGACTTAACAGGAAACCAACCAAACAGCCATGTGAGTCTAATTAAGCTGCTAAACAAACAAACCCTAAATTGGATTCTGAATAATCAACCTAAAAAGACTACTTCCACCACTTTCAATCAACATAGAAACAAGAATATGACTATATGAGCATATAACCAAAACCCACAAAATAAGTAACCAACAAGACTCAAATTTCAACAACTTTTATTGCAAATTTTAAAAGGAATTTTGCTGAAAAACTCACTTGGAAGCAGGAGGAGGAACTCTGCCATTTTCACTAGTAACAGAAGCTTTCTTCTTCTCTTCAACAGAAATGGAAACCGATTGCTGTGTTTGTTTGCTCTCTAAACCACCACCATTAATCTTAAACAAAACTGAAGTACCAGAAGGTGAAATAGAAGTAGAAGAAGAAGAAGAACCCAAATCACCTTCAAGTCCAAGTCCGCCATTACAACCCCATTTAGCAGAACCATCGAAATTAACATCAGAAAACCCTCTTTTAGCTCTAGAAACAAAATTCTTTGTAGGGCTATTGTTCTTCGATGGGTTTTCTTCCAAATCATGACCTAATCCAGGTAACCCAAGTCTCAATTCAGTGGCTTTTAGGTTAAGAACATTGTTCTTATCACATTCAGACGAAAAATTGGAAGATTCAGATGTTTTTTCCATTGAAGAAGCTTCTGATAAACCTATGTAATCGTGTTCTAGTGGCACAGACATTAGGGGAAGTTAGAATTTGTGAAAAATTGAAAGAGAAATTGAAGAAAAGATTTGAAATTGTGGAAATGGGTGAAGAGTAATTTTGAAGATATACAAAAGGGAAAAAGTGGAAGAGAATGAAATGGATATTTATCTTTTATTTTTAATCTTTATGAGTAATGAATATAGCTTCGTTAAACAAAAGCCATATTAAAAGCTTTCTGTAACAGAATATCCAATGGTTTATACCTAATTTCTTTGTTATACAAAAGAAAAACTTAAAAAGTTTAAAGTAAAATTTAATTCTAATATGATATTTTAAGCATTTTTAATAGGAAAATTTTACATAAATAGTTATTTTTTGAACTTGTGTTTTACTAGGGGCTTGTTTACTAGATCTTACCTGGATAAGTGCTTACCGGCAAAATTCAACATTATCACTTACATGTATTGGGTAAGATTTTAGTTCACAAAAACGGCATCGTATGCAACAATTTACCCGATAAGCGCTTACCATGGTATAATTCGTCACAATCACTTACACAGGTAAGACTCTTGGTCATACCGGGTAAAATTTTTGGTAAAGTAATATGGTTTGGTAAGCACTTACTCGCTCTTAACGGGTAAGATTTTTGGTACTTGTTATATTCTTCCGGTAAGGTAATATGGTTTGGTAAGCACTTACCCTGATAAGCGTTTGTTAAACAGCCCTTAAATAGTCGTTTTTAAACAAGATTTACTAAAATAGTCATTAGGTTCGTAATTCCAAGAACCAAATATGTAAAATTTGAATTAGGCAGTTGCGAATCTCATTTTCAAATTTTACATATTTGGTCCTTATAATTTTATATATTTGGCCCGTTCGTAATTGTAAACTTGATCACTATTTTGATAAATCTTGTTCGAAAGTGACTATTTAGTTAAACATAGGTTCGAAAATAGTTATTTCTGTACATTTCTCTTTTAATAATGGTTCTTAAAAAATCACTTTTTTACTATGTAAATTTTAACTCATCAAATTAATAATTTACATAAAACTTCATAACTGAAATTCTTATAATAACCTATTTTGTGGGTCTTGTGTATAATATAAGTTGAATTAATGTATACGTATTAATTATCATACAAGATGTAAAAGTGTAGAAAATATATTTTAAAAGAGTTAGCAAAATATCTATTCATACCAACTTAAAGATAAAAATCAAGGTTTTATACAAACTCAATTTATCCATCTATTGTAAAAGGTAGAATTATGTTAGTCAACTAAAAAAAAAAAAATTAAGTACTTATATGACAATAAGCTTTTTTTAATTGTAGATGTAAATTTATTTTAAAACTAATGAATAATATATTTATAAATTTTCGTAAATAATATCAATAATATATTATTATCATCACATCTTGGAAATTAAAATACAATATTCCATTTCTTAATAATCCTTTTTTACTCAAATTGGTAATAACTATTTAAAATTGGGCAATTTTTCATTGTGATCTAGGAGTTTTTGTTTTTAATATATTTTTTTAAATACCTCTTATTTATAAATAAGTAAATAAACTTTAAATTGTATAGAAAGTTAAATAGAATTTGTAATGATGAATAGAGAAAAATAATGACAATAGTAGCAATCTTCATAACTCCAAAATGGGCCCTTCTTTTTATCATTTATGTAAATTATTTCTGACAGAAAATATATTATTTTCGTGAGTGTTATTTTGTCACTTTTAATGGTCCTCCCAGTAACTACCGACAACTCACTGCAACTCCCCACCTTATTTCCATTTTTATTTTATTTTATTTTATTTTTAATTCAAAATATATAAATAACTTTATTTCCATCCCAACAAAAAATATAAAAATTGTTAAACTTGTTTAGAGTGTTACAAATATGATCATAGTCGAAACCGTACCCGTAGATTCGATCATTTCCAACAGATTTTTTATAATTTTTTTAAAATAGATAATCAAAGATAAAAATCTCTAAAAAGAGTTATATTCATTTATAATAGATTTTCTATTTTAAAGATTTTAACACAAATTATATTAATATAATATTATCTAATTTATCATCTCAATACCTTTTAAAAAAACTTAATATAAAATGATAAAACTTTAATCTCGTTGGTGAGATGAAATAAAATAACAATTTCTCTCTCCTACCATCAAGTTTTAGAGAATTCCCTAAATTTAGAAAAAATTCAAGTTTTTTTTTTCTACTATAGGGAACAAGATAGCAAAACTGTTGGATCGGTTTAGAAAACAAAAACCCATTTTTTTCTATTTTAGCAAAGCTGCTAGAGATGCTCTTAGGTTAGACGTTCATGTAGGGGTGATCCACTTATCCCATACTCAACTGAGGAGGAAAACTAAGCTTGTCTTCTCCTTTTCTTTTAATAATATTGATTTACCTTTCAAATAAAAAAATCAAGGTTGTATTATAAGGGGCTGGATACCTTCTCTATCACTCTATCAGTATGGAGGGTTACAAATGCGATCATAGTCGGAAACTGGATTATATGTTAGTGAGGACATTAGGGGGAGGGGGTGATCCCGCATCGATTGGTTATAAGAACTAAGGTTGTCTTATAATAGACTGAATATCTCCTCTATCAGTAACTAGTGTGAGTCCAAATGTGAACAAAGCGAATGATATTTGATACAATTATTCATGTATAGGTTAAACGGACAATATATATTACAGTTAACCGAAAATGCAATAAAGTATGTTAGCTGATATTAATAGAGTGTTGAAATTGATTCACTTTAACTCGGTTTATTTAGTTACAACTGAATATTAAACAATACTGGATTATAAATTTAAAAAAAAAATTGGGTTATATAGCTTTAGTTTTGTCGTCAAAGGATATCAACATTCAGTAAAATATGTTAATAATTTGTTTAAAATGAGAATTTAGTTAAAACATAAATTATATTTACTAAATTATTAAATTAATAAGGAGAAAATTGAAGGGAAAAAAAACAATACCAAACACAACAGTTGAATCATGATATTATCTCCGTGGGGTTTATTGCTTCTTTTCCATTTCCCTAGATGTTTAAACAAAAAATAAAAAAATGTTTTTATATATAAAGAGTGATTTAAAGATATGGGATTTTTAAATATAAATCAATCTCGATCGCCATCTAGTCTAATAAATATTTGTTTCATAACTATTCTGATATGGGTCGTGCGTTAAGTCGCTCGATCACTGTTTCCTACGTCGCGCTTCAAGCTTGCATGTTTGGGCAAGTTTATGGTAGTGGTTGATCTGTGAACCCCTTTCTTTCAACTATTTAGAGGATATTTTATCTGTTTCGGATATACCACAAGGTGGAAATTTTGATTTTTTGTAAGAATGGCAGTTGTTTGGACGACCCTTTATGTCATCAGGAGATTGAAAATAATTTGGTTTCAATACTCTTTTGACATCGATCGGAACCTTGGTTTTGAAGTGCAGTTTCTCTCATTCTTCTAGATCTCGAACCGTTTAAAACAAATTGGATATTGTTCACTTGATTGGTGTAGCTTGATATCTTAATGGTGTGTGGTTCATCTCTGATTCCTCTGCTGTTGGATGCGGCTATTCTCGTTGCTGGTTTTACACCTATTGTCTAGTTCGCATATTATCGTTGTTGGGTTACTAAGATTGTTTGTGCCTTCTCACTTCATCGCGGGTGTGCGACTTGTTTTGGCCTCGGGTGTTGTCTTTTCCGTTGATTTCTAGTAACAATAGGTGGTGTTAAGAGATTGTTTGTAGAGATTATAACAATTAACTAAGGTGCCGTTTACTAAATCTTAACCGGGTAAGTGCTTACCGACAAAATACAACACTATCACTTTCTCACCGGGTAAGATTTTATTCCATCGAAACGACATCGTATGCAACAATTTACCCGGTAAGCGCTTACCGTGGTAAGAGTCGTCGTCATTACTTACCGGGTAAGACTCTTGGACCTTGCTTTCCTTGTCTTCGCTCTTACCGGGTAAGATTTTTGGTAGTTGTCATATTCCTCCAGTATGGTAATATGACTTGGTAAGCGTTTAGTAAACGACCCCTAATTTATATTTAGGATTGGGTTCCGGTAAAAATAAGAATTAAGGTAAAAAATGTAATAATGGATCTCCATCTTTGGATGCATCAAAATAAGATGCACTGGATCAATCCCCGTATCAAACGTAATTTATAAATGAATTTGAGATAAAAAATGATTAATAATACATATTTCTGATCTTAACTTTTTCCCTCACATAATTTCATAACTTTATATTTAAAAGTTCTTATATAATATATATATATATATACACCTTTTCCGTTACCGTTAGTAACGGCATGTCAATATAACTTTTTTAATCAAGTAAAATCTTTAAAGGCACGCCAGAGTCTAAAATCCTGTTGGTAAATAAATGGGGAGTGTTGACAGACCATCGGCTAGGATTGTGCCACGTGGTATGTGAGTACATAACGACGTTTAATTAGTGATGATTTGAGTGATTGACCGGATCGGGTTGTGGACCACCACAGGTCTTCTGGCGTTGTCCTTGATAGCGGGTTTATTTACGGGCAAGTCGGGCATGTGACCGACCGTCTGCGGGCGGCGGGCACAGACAAATAATGGACTGCAAAAACAATTAAATGTCAAACATTATTTTGATAAAAAGTTTGGTCTTCTCGTAGTCAACTCTGGGGCTCAAATAAGAATTATGGATACCAAACTACTTCAAATATTGTTTTAAAACATTGTTTGGATTAGCATAAGTTAACTTATAAGGTATATTATTAAGAAGTTAATAAGATTATATTTGACAAAAGTAGTTAATAAGGTAGCTTATGACTATAAGATAGCGTATCAAAACCTTACTTTTATTAATTTATCAATAAGGTACGTTATAAGGTAACTTATGGTCATCCAAACAACTACACCAAAAATAAGCTACCTTATACAGTCACTTATAAGTCACCTTATTTTTGTCAAACAATGCCTAAAAGTAAGGTTTTGATAAGCCACCTTATAAGTCATAAGGTACCTTATAAGCTACTTTTGCCAAACATAGTCTAAGGCATTGTTTGGCAAAAATAAGGTGACTTATAAATGACCTTATAAGGTAGCTTATTTTTAGTGTAGTTGTTTGAATGGTCATAAGTTAACTTATAAGGTACCTTGTTGAGAAGTTAATAAAACTAAGGTTTTGATAAGCTACCTTATAAGTCATAAGGTACCTTATAAGCTACTTTTGCCAAACATAGTCTAAGGGTGTTATCATTTGCACTCTAGTGTATATGGTAAACTCTAATCTACATATATGTCATTCAATTAAAATAGATAAATAAACATGGATGTCAGTGTATTACCAATTAAAATAGATAAATAAAATAGACTATGATGTATTTGGAAATTAAACTAGGGTGTAAAAGGAAAAACCTTTATTTTAAATGAGAGTTTATATTTTTAAAAGAGATATATTATAAGATATCTAAAGATTTTTATAAAAGGTGGTATATCAAAACTTATCTGGATAAATGTTTATCGATAAAATTTAACGTTGTTGCTTTTTTATCAGGTAAGATTTTAGTCTAATAAAATAATATCATATGAAATAATTTATCTGGTAAACGCTAAACATAGTAAGAGTCGTCACTCTCATTTGTCGGGTAAAACTCTCAGTCATTGTCTTTGTTCTTACCATTTTACCGGATAAGATTATTGGTTTTTGCTGTATTAATCCGGTAAGGTAATATAACTTGGTAAACGCCTGTCCTGGTAAGCGTTAGGTAGACGACCCCTAAGAAACTAATTTTTTACTTGTTTATCACATTGTTAAGTTAATAACTTATATAAATCTTTCATGATGGTAGTTCTTATAGAGTCAATAAAATATATTAAAAAAACTAATAAAAAATCACTTAAAGAATGTGAGGTTCTTATAAGAACTTTTATCAAATGGTGGTTCTTTTACGAACTCACACTTTTTACTTATAATAACCTTGTATTGGATATGCTTTTAAAGGGTATTAATATATGTACATGGTTTTATATCGGAATCAAGCCAATTTATATACTAAGAATGTAAAAAGTAATTGTTGTTTTTTACATGTGATAAGAAAAATTATAGGTAAGGGTACATTTATCCCATTATATAGAAAAGAAAACATAATCAAAATAAAAGGATCTGCGAAGGACAGATCGCAAGGACCAAAAAATCCGAAAGTAAACCAAATCGGAAACAACCTAACAATGAAAATGACCAATAAAAAACGAAATACAAGAAAAAACAAATGAAACAAAATCCAAAAGTATCGACAGTTGGATATTTTATCTGAGCATCCCACAAGATCTGGGTGAGAATAATGTTTAAGGTGAGAAGCGTAAGAAGGAATTTGAACCATTGAACACGTTTAATCTCAAACACACCCATAGAATCCTGCTTGATACGGGGATTGATTCGGTGCATCTCATGCTAATGTGCATCAAATTATAGAGATCACTTCTTACACTTTTCACCTTAACTCACCTTTTCATCGGAACCCAAACCTCTAGGAAAAACCCAACCGAAGGATCTTGATTGAATATCACCAATGTTAGTCCCCAAAGAGAGATAGCTAACTAAGAGAGGGTTTTGTAGAAGGGGGGGTTGAATATAAAACACACAGAATATACTCTTTTTAAATTTTTTAATATAAATATTAAAAATTTACACACAGATAGTTTGATGCGGAAAAGAACAGGCAGACTATTCTATCAAACTAAACACACGAGATAACGATAATTAACTATTACACTAAGCAAGTTAAAACAATCTTGTTATAGCACACGGCTTTACGGTCAAACAAATAATCACTCGAAGATTTGTTGAAAGCGTGAGATTTACGGGAAGGACTTCATCTCCTTTTATAGTGTCCATGCATGGGATGCAAGTGGACGGTATCAAGGTTTCATTAGCCTGGAAGATTATCTGATGGACAAAGGAAGAGACCACTTCCTTTGTACTAGAATAATGGATGAACCATTCCTTGTAGCACGTAATGTCAGATAACTTTATCTTCTTTTCTTCATGCTCTGTGAAGTCCCATCAAGCCTTTTAGCTAAAAGACAAATATTCCTTTTATAAGAATAAAAGTGAGTGTCTTTAATTAAGGCTTGGTGCCCAAGTTCTTCTTGGCTCACGTGTCTTGCAATTGATGTGAGTCAAGAACTTATCTCTTTGAAATTGCTAAGTGATACATCTCACTATGTATCACATCGGTGGATACCTTATAAGGTGGAGTTGATAAGTGTACACTTTGCTTGATAACTTCTTCTTTCACTAAGTGACAAAAGTGTATACTTGTGAGTTGATATCACGACCTTAGAAAATATACTGCAATTTCGGTGACCAAGATCATAGTGTCGGTGACCATGACATCAAACTTGATGACCTCATCTTATTTGATGTCCTTAGTACTTTTGATGACTTTTGAGTGTACCATCGGTGACCCACTATATTGGTGACCCAATCTTGACTTGGCAAGATGGTCTGAATATTGAAGTTGGTTGATACATCCAAAATTCCACTTTTTGATGTACAACCCCTTGATTGAATAGTCTTTGACTCTTCAATACTTGAAGCATATTTCAGACCTTCAAAAGACCCTGTAAAAATTCATTCATATAAAGGAAGGTGGTTCATCACCAAATCATCGGTGACCCAACAACCAAACATATAAGCTCTAATAGCAGCATCACTAAAACGATATCAGATGACTACCTTTTGTTTTTATGTATTCAAACCGTTTATAAGATCGAACCCTGTCATGATACACACACAACAATCTATTTATTTTTGGGCTTCCACATTCTCATCTTTAAGGTTAAAACCCTACTATACATGCAAACATCTGTGAACGTTTGTTTATATGATTTATAAGCCTTCTACAAATAATTTGTGGAGATGATATCGGGTTTTGTTTTTCAAACCCCTTGTATCAAATGACATCGCTCCCCCCTAACAAGCCTATATCATCCATTGCTCGTTGATGTCGTTGGCCAAAGTTTTTGGTGGTGAATACAGAGTGGGCAACAAGAGTAAACAACGTTATTAAGTGTGAGGGTTCTGAATGACATATGGTTTGGGAATGCTAAACCGAGTTAGGTTTTTTTTTACTTTAAAAGATTAATAGTTGGTTATATGCAACTTCTTTTGGATTAAAACGACGTGTATAACCAATTTTCGATATACAGTTTATTTATTACCTTTTTCTTTCCAGAAACTTAATTATTTAAAATGACAAAGTTTAATAGTTTATTATTCAAAAAAATAGTTTAAAAACATAATCGATCAAAATGGTAAAAATAAGTTATGTTTTTATGAACTTTTACCTAATCAAAATTTAAAATCACCTTCTACTTTAAATATTTATAAATATTATGATAGAAGCGGGTTCAAATGAGAACTCAAATTTGGTTGTGAACGTAAGGACAAATGAAAGTACGACACGTGTCTCGTTAAAAAAAATATTCAGAATGAATAATATTTATTCAGTCTGAATATACAAAGAAATATTTAGACTAAATATAATATTTATTTAGTCTAAATATTTATTCGTGTATTCAGACACTTGTCGTGCTCTCATTTGTTGTCACGTTCACAAGCAAATTTGGTTTGCATTTGAACTTTTCTCTGTTATGATATACATATATATATATATATATATGATTATATCTAGCATTCAAACACAAATCGTCAATATGTCCGAGTGGTTAAGGAGACAGACTCGAAATCTGTTGGGCTTTGCCTGCGCAGGTTCGAATCCTGCTGTTGACGTTTTTTTTCTCTTTTTTTCTTTCATTTACAAATCGAATGGAAGGCAGACAACGTATCTTCTTCTCAATACTATTTTGGGGGTTTCTAGAAGTTACCACAAAAATTTCGTTATTGCTGCTTTCTAGTTTCTACTATCAAACTGGATGGCATTTTGATTTACAGACCATCCCGCATCCCAACACCCTCTTCCTATATCTCGCCGGCGCCGGCGTGATTTTTTCTGGTTTTATGTAAAAATTCCGAAAAAATGAGAGAAACCCTAGCATCAACGTCATCATCATCGACAACATCCGATAACACTCCACCGACTGAATCAGCTTGGATTGATGCTCACGAAAGATTATCAGCTCGTTGGCAATCATCGGCTCTTTCTCCTCAGGTATAATTGTTTTTGCTTTGTGTTATTTTATGTAAAAAGGGGATTGGATTGGTGGTAATTATGTGTTTATGAGTATGGATTATGGAGATTGATGTTTTGGGATCGGGATTACGGGTATTCAGTTTGAAATTTAGAGTCGATTTAGTCGGATTTTGATTTTGGGGGGAAATGGAAATTGGAGTTTCAATACAGTCGTAAGATTTGAAATTTGGTTGATGATGAACTTGATAGTTCGTTCATGAATATAGACATAAATCGAGTTCGATTTAATGTTTCCAGATATCATCTTCTTAGGATGATTACTGATTTAAGAACACTTGTATATTTTTAGTAAAGTAGAGTGGATGGAATGAGTAATTCTGTTGGATTAAGCTAAATAGAGATTGAAGTGCTGTTGTGTTTTTTCATTAAGGCCCTCTTAGTTTGCAGCTTAACGAGCTTAATGGGACTCACCGATTACTGTTTGGTAGTGGCTTATTTGGTACAGATAGACCAATCCATACAGACAGCTTTATCCAAAACGTTTCTTCCATCTGTGAAAAACCGCTCCCAAACAAAAACCTTCCCAATCTATACAGATAGACTAATCCACACAGACAGCTTTATCCATACATGACTTAATACAAAACCAACCAAAAAGCAAGTCCTGTATGGATTAAGCTGTCTCTACGAATCAAGTTGTGTGTATGCTTTCTTGCTCATCCCTTTGCGTTTTCCCTTGTAACATCGTGGCACGGTTGGTGAATTTGTTTGCAGTCCGCAATTCCAATTGCAATATCGAGAGTTAACCAGGTGGATGCAGGGAGGCTTGATATTGAAATGTCTGCCATGCTAAAAGAGCAAATGGTTAAGGTTTTCTCTGTGATGAAGGTATATAATACAAGATTTAGGTTCATAGGAAAACCACAAAAAAATAGAAAAATGAGGAACACCCTAATAACCGTTCGTCTGTCCATTATGCACACGTACATAAAAGTAATTGAAAATATTTATTTATGCATACAAGACAAATGAATGGTTATTAGGGTGTTCCTCATTTTTCCATTTTTTGTGGTTTTCCTCATAAGCCAACCCTATCACACAAATATATATATATATATATATATGGTTAGGTTCAGTGGAAAACCTCAAAAAAAGAGAAAACCGAAGAACATCTTGGGATCCCTCCATCTGGACGGTATGCACAAATGCATACTGGTAATCTGTAACATGCATTCGTGCATAGAAAAAAAAACGCATGTATTCATTGCACAAATGCATATTGTCTAGATGGAGGGATCTGAGGGTGTTCTTCAGTTTTACTGAATATATATATATATATATATTATATTTACTTAAATGCATTACTTTTTCTTCTAGTTTTTAATGTCTGTTTGGCTGTTAATTTATGACCCTTTTTGTCTTTATGGAGTCAGCCATGATTGTTCTTTCTAAATTAATGGTTAATTTGTTACCCTTCTTGTCTTTTTGGGATTAGCCAGGATTATTATTTCAATACGAAGCGGAACTTGATGCTTTCCTAGAGTTTCTTATATGGAGGTTCTCGATTTGGGTTGATAAACCTACTCCAGGAAATGCTCTCATGAATCTGCGATATAGAGATGAACGTGCCATGGAGACGAGAGGAAAAAGTAAGAGCTTTTAAGTATGCATATATATATATGATAGTTGACTATATATATATATGATAGTTGACTATTTCACTTGCAAGTTGCAATGCATGACTTAAGGGCCTGTTTATTAGCAGCTTAATGAGCTTAACGGGACTCACAACTTTATTCTGTTAGTTATACATGACTAACCATAACTGTTTGGTAATGGCTTAATAATATAGAAAGTGGCTTATTCAGTAAGCTTTTAGGGGTTAGCTTTATGCAGAAAGTAAAGTTTTTTCCAAAACATCCTCTCCCAATTAAAAAACACACTTCTTCGATCTATGATAAATCCTCGCAAACAGAGAGATTAATCAACACAGACAACTTTATCCATACATAACTTTAATGGAAAACCAACCAAACAGCTTATCTTATGGTTTTTATTTAAACTTCACTTTCAGTTAGGACGGGATTGGAGGGACCCGGACTTACCGTTCCTCAGAAATTATGGTATTGTGTTGCCACAGTTGGTGGTCAATATATCTGGACCCGTCTTCAATCCTTTTCTGCTTTTCGTCAATGGGGTGATTCCGAGCAGGTATCTGTATCTCTAATATTCAATCTATACATCATGAATATGGAAGTTAATTATTCATTGTGAATATGAAAGTGTTATTCATCGTGAATATGGAAGTGTTATTCATCGTGAATATGGACGTGTTATTCATCATGAATCACACATTCATGATGAATATATTCCAAAATTCATGATGAATAACACATCCATATTGCTTATGAATATGCCAGGTGTCACGTTGTGGGTGGTTCCCAGGTTCCTAATCAATTTCAGGTTCTCAAGGGAACCTGCCCTGCTAATTAACATCCATTTCTGTTTTTATTTTTATTTTTCTTCCTCTCTTATCCCCTCTCGGTTGTTTGTTTGCTCGGCAGAGATCACTTGCTCGTAGAGCATGGCTTATAGTACAACGTATTGAAGGATTTTATAAAGCCGCATCTTTCACCAATCTTCTTATTTTTCTTTACACGGGAAGGTATGTTATTTTACTCCAAGCTTTGTACTTGGATGGTCGTTTTCATATCGATATTTTCTATCGGGTATTTAGGCTATGTTTGGCAAACTAGCTGATAAGCTAGCGGGTGGCTGATAAGCTAGCGGGTGGCTGATAAGCTAGCTGATAGCTTATTAGCTAGATGGTAGCTGATAAGCTAGCTGATGAAAAAATCATGTTTCGCAAAACTAGCGTATAAGAATATAAAATGACCAAAAAGGGCATATGAAAAATAAAAAAATAATTAATAATTAATAGTAATGTGGGTTATAATTGGAAGAAATGACAATAAGCTCCCAAAACGCTACTCCAAGTAGCGCCTCAATAAGATAGCTTATGGTTTGCCAAACGTGTACACTGAAAATAAACTAGCTTATAAGCCAGCTTATTTTTGCCAAACATAGCCTTAAGACCGATGCAAGTTCAACCATTGACTCTAATATCAACTCGATTAAAACTGTACGGTTTACAACTATTTGTCTAATAAATTACAGGTACAGGAATCTTATCGAGAGAGCTATAAAAGCAAGACTTGTTTACGGGAGCCCTCATATGAACCGTGCTGTTAGTTTTGAGTATATGAATCGCCAATTAGTTTGGAATGAATTCTCGGTAATTTTCATTCTTATTTGATTATATCATGTTAGAGGGGGTGTTTATGTGAGAACTATAAAAAAATTGAGAACCGTGAGAACCTGCTGATTAATTGATGCATGTACACTAATGAATTTCAGGGAGTATATATATGCATCAATGCATATTTACTTGCATACATAGTAGATACGTATTGATGAATATACTCACCGACAGAATACATATTTGATGATATAAATAGAGGGACAATCTTTTAGAAACTTTTTAAAGAGTAGAAACTTTGGAAACCAAGCGGAAAACCAATATAAAGTAAATTTTTTCACCAAATGTTATGATTTAAGATATTCTTTCACATATGTTTTTTTATGTTCACATATAATAGTTTTTTTTTCCTATGAACACAAACATATGTGAAACGATATCTTAAATCATAACATTTGATGAAAAAATTATTTTATATTGGGTTTCCCCTTATTTTCCAATGTTTTTACTCTTTAAAAAGTTTATAAATGAAGGAACCTCAATAATCAATGTACATACACACACACACACACACATATATATATATATATATAGAGAGAGAGAGAGATGAGAAATCAAATACAAACCAACCTCAACCACCCATCTAGTCTGACGAATATCAGGTTTCATAAATATATCGATTGTTTCTAATATAAAGCATTCTCTAATCATCTTCCATAAATATTCAAATCATAATAAATGAACCCTCATCATTTCCTTAAATATAATTGGTTTGTATGGTTAGTAACACTTGCATAGTTTGTATTTGATTTGTCCTCCCTCTCTCTATATATATACTCTCTCTCTCTATATATATATATGTATAATATATATATAGGGTTAGGTTCAAATGTGAACTCAATTTTGGCTGTGAACGTGAGGACGAATCTCAGCCACACATCTTCGGTTATGGTGGACGCGATCACGGAGGATTGACGCGATTCATGGGAGGGTGGAGATTATTAAAGGAGGGGAACCAGGTCAAAGCCGCCTTTATTGACCGGATAAGTGGCTGAGATTCGTCCTCACGTTCACAACCAAAAATGAGTTCACATTTGAACTTTCCTCTCTATATATATATATATAAATGTATCAACGAACATACAGGTTCTTATGGTTCTCACATGAACATGATCCTATCATGTTAACCATTCTAAGTACATTTTTAGGTACCCTTGGCCGAATTACTGTCTCTTTTTTCCCTTAATTTTTTTTCGTGCTCGGATATTTTTCGTTGCAGGAAATGTTGTTGTTGCTTCTTCCCCTTCTCAATTCCTCTTCCATGAAGAATTTATTTCGTCCATTCTCGAAAGATAACTCTTCAGGTTCAGCTGGAGATGAAACACTTTGCCCCATTTGTCAATCCAATCCAACAATCGTCTATCTTGCTCTTCCTTGTCAGCATAGGTACGTATCGTTATCGGACTTCAAGATTCACTTTTTAACGCTTATAGAATTCGGGTGACGTTTTTTGGTTGCTTTTCCATTAAGTCATGTATGGATAAAGTCGTCTGTGTGGATTAATTTGTCTGTGTAGATTAGGAAGGTTTTTTGTATGGATGGAAGGAGTTTAATTGGGAAGAACAGGTTTGGAAAGAAAAACTTGGCTTTATGTTTTTGCATAAAGCTCCCCTCTAGAAGCTTTCTGAATAATCCCTTTTCTATAGCTTTAAGCTACTACTAAATATGAATGTATAGCTGGCCGAATAAGCTGTGATTCTCGTTAAGCTCACTAAGGGGTTGTTTGGTTTGTTTTCCATTTAAGTCCTGTATAGATAAAGTTGTCTCTGTGGATTGGGAAGGTTTTTGTTTAGAAGAGTTTTTTCATAGATGGAATGAGTGTGTTTTTTGATTGGGAGAAACAAGTTTGGAAAAAACTTGGCTTTTTGCATAAAGCTCCCTCATTAAGCCACTACCAAACAGTCATATATAGGTGACCAAATAAGTTGCGAGTCTCGTTAAGCTGCTAACAAACCCGGCCCTAAGTTACTAACAAACAAGCCTTGAGTGGGACCATCCTAGTATCCTACTAAAATTGGTTGAAGGTAAATTACTAAATTACCCTTGTCAAATTAAAACCTTGCACAATTCTTTCACCTGCCTACCTTACTCCCTCTCGGCCTCCAAGCCCGTTTTACTTACCAAACTCGGAAAATCTCTCTATCCATAAGGGTAAAAGTGTCATTTAGTTAATTAAAAGCTGTAATAATTACACATTCTTAAAACAGTATCATTTACATAACACGAATGTTGGTTTTGTGATTTTGGCAGGTATTGTTATTACTGTCTTAGAACGAGGTGTGCTGCAACTCCATCATTCCGGTGCTCGAGATGCAACGATCCCGTTGTTGGGATGCAACGGTACGGTGGTTCCGTTTAAAACCCAAAAATAATTACTAGAATGAGATGAAATAGTTGCACAAAATGGGCATAAATTTACCCCTTATATTTAATGATGAATGTAAATTTCTTTAAAAACTGCTTTATTTTAGTTTTTTTTTATTATTCTTTCACAATTGCTTATAAATTGTAGTATAAATATTTGTCCATTTTTAAAAAAAAAATATGGCCGTGTTCCGAAAGCTTTGTGTCCGAAATAATGGTTGTTAATTGACGTTCTTAATTCCAGATGGTTTTACCTCAAGTGTTATAAAATCGAAAAGTTATTAACCATTAATGTAGATAGTTTGTTTTAAACCACAGGTACCAGTGTAATTCACTCAATTTTCTTTTTGAGTAAAAGTACATTTTTGGTCCTTTTGTAATATTTTTTTTTGTTTTCTTTGTGGTTCTCGTTCTTACAGTTAAAACAAGTTAGCCATCGTGGTTTGTAAAATGCTTGGATCTGTATATGTACATCCTACTGACGGATGTTAACTTCCATCGTCGTAAGGGGAATTTCGATATCCTTTTTCTTTTATTTGTTTGGGATAGGCTAGCGATGTGGATCGTTTAAAATTTGAATTTTTTTTTAATTGAAAATTAAAAAATGAAAAAAAAACCCAAAATGAAACCCACTAGTTAACTTTCGATAGCCAGAAGAGATCAAATCCAGTCGTTTTTATAAAACCATGATTGATAAACTATACTTTTTAATTTTTTTTTTACGGAAAAACAGATTGACCAACAATGTGTTATATTCTAAAAACTCCCCTTCAACTTATTATAATTACTTTTAATTTATACATAACCTTTACAATATTAATAAATCATTCAATAGATTTTTATAGAAACAAATTATTAAATATCATGTACTATTTGTTAATGTAAAGATCTTAAAATTTAAATTTATAAATTATTATAATATGCTTCTCTATAATTTTTATAATTTCTTTAAAATAAAAAAATAAAAGTTAAAATCTTTAAAATAAATTATAATTAACTCTAATGGATTCTCTATTTTAGAAATTTTATTATTGATGACATTATTTAAATATTCTATAATTTTATGATTTCAATACATTTTAAAAAAATATACGTATAAAATAATATTAATTTAATTCTAACTGGTGGAATGAAAAAAAAAACTCATTTTTTTCTTCTCTATTTGAAGTTTTAGAGAATTCTCTACATTTGGAGATTTCTCCATCATTCTCTATTTTAGAGAAACAAACACGGAAGGTGGTGGAGCGTTATAGAGAACCAAAAGTTAATTTTTTTTATTTTAGAAAAATTGTTAGATATAAGTATTTAAAACTAATTTATATTGCAATGATAAACTCCATTATTTTTTACTTTCTTTCAAAATCTAAATTATTTTTAAATAATTAAAGTGTTAATTAAACAAACAATATAAAAAACTAGGATTTTAATCTTTTAAGTTTGATACATATGTACATATTTGGTATCATTTATCATTTATACAAATCATACAAACTGATTCTTGACTTTTCATTTAATCTACTAATCGTTAATCCAATTTATTTTTTTAATATAAAACATTTCCTGTACTAAACAAATTCCGATAATTTTTGAAAAATAACAAGCTTATTATAATAAACTCAGAGCATCTCTAACTTCTTCTCTATAATTTCTTTAAAATAGAGAATCAAAATTCAAAATTTCTAAAAAAAAATACTACATTTAACTCTAACAACTTCTTTATTTTAGAGATTATATCATTTATTATATTAATAAAATATTATATATTTTTATTAAAATATTATTTCTCAAACCTAAACATTTAACTTTAATATTTTTTATTTATTGAAGATAATAAAATAATATTTTCTTTCAATATAATTATTTTTAAGAATATCTTCGAATTTAAAGATTTTTATACCCTTCCTCCTAAATTTTTTTTTTTAAAAAAAATTTGCACAAAAACTCTATTTTCTATAGTCTTATAATATCTGAATTAATTCGAGAAAAGAAGTCGAATTGGTGTAAATACCAAAATTGGCGAAGAAATCGCATCGAGGGTTGGTAATAATGGCGGCCGATAACACTCGTACTGCTCTTCTCGTCATCGATATGCAGGTTTCCTTTCTTCTTTCTTCTTTCTTCTTCATCACTTCCTATCGATTCATCGATTTCCTTTTATTTACAGAACGATTTCGTGTTGCCCGATGGTTCAATGCGTGTTGATGGCGGTTTAGCTATCGTTCCTAACGTTATCAAAGCCGTTGAAATCGCCAGACGACGAGGATTCCTTGTTATTTGGGTAATTTTTTTTACTTTTCTTCTGTATTGAAATGCTTTTAAGAAGATGAATTTGATTTTGGTGTCAATTAATCTGCTGTGATCTGCAATTTTGATTTTGAATGTCAAACTGGTTGAAAGTTAGAGCATCTCTACAGGTTCTCCAAAAATGTACTGTGAAAAATATTAAGGGGATAGTTCATTTACAAACCATCTAATTCTAACAAAACTATACCAACCATAGTTGATGTTTGTATGAGGAAAGGAAACAATAGGTATAATTGTCATGTGATTTATTAATTATGATTGAGATATATATGAAGGATAATAAAGTTCATTGATTATGATCATGGCTTTAAATTAGTAAAAAGAACGAAATCAGATATTTATTAGACTAGATGGACGTCTAGGACAGGTTTGTTGATGAAATGTTCCCTATATTAATAATATAATTCATACGGTACTCTCTAGAATGGAGAAACGGTTGGAGATAAATATGTGTATATACATATATATATGTATATAATATTTTGTTGAGATTTTGACTTTTCATTCTTTATTTTGGGGAAGCTGTTGCAGATTAATATTTTAAGTCTCACTCGCCTTCCTCACTATCGTTTTTTCGGTAGGGGTTTGCAGAAAGTTATCCGATTCAATTTAAACCAACCTATCCAATTAGAACCAACGTATCATAATCGAACCACAAGGGTTGTAGCGTACTTATGTGGTAGAATATCCCATCTGACTAGGGTTCGAATCCAGGCGTATACAACAATTGTGGCCACTGAGTTTATCAGGGCTGATGTACTGCAATCATAATTTGCCGGGATTAGTCCAGGACACCCTTCTAAAAAAAACCGTATCTAATCGATCCAAAATTTCAACTTCCAAATTGGATTGGTCGGTTCTTGGATGGTAGTACAAAATCCTCCAATAAAACCGAACCGAACCAATCCAATTTAATAACCATATATAATTATCAACATTTTACGATATTGTTTTTTAGTTGACATTCATTTATCATGTTTATTTATAAATTAAAGAAAATATATGAATAACCGGTTGAAATGGTAGATTAAATTAGTTGAAAATTGTATCACAAGTATTGGATGGATCCAATGGATAACCAACGTGACATCCAATGGATGGAACCAATCCGATCCGATCATCCGTTGGATTGGATCGAATGACAAAATCCAACATCCATTGAATGATCGGATCGGATCGGATCCACCTAAATCCATTGGATGGAAAATGAACTTTCTATTGTTGATCAAGTGATCATCCATTTTACACATCCAACATATAAATAAAGAGTTCCAAAAAGAAATGGGCTTGAAAAGAGATAATTGGCCAAACATAAAATGAAAAAAAAAACAAAAAAAGAAGAAAAAAAAACACAAAACCGTCTCAAGATAATTTATTAAGCCGGCTTTTTCTTTGTGTTATGTGTTGATATTTATATAAGTAGGTTGTACGAGAGCATGACCCACTTGGAAGAGACGTCGAGCTATTTCGAAGGCATTTATATGCCGATGGAAAACCAAAACCGACCTCAAAAGGGAGCAAAGGGTCGGAATTGGTTGATGGTCTTGTCATCAAAGAAGAAGATTATAAGGTGGTTAAGACACGATTTAGCGCATTCTTTGCTACAAATCTTCATTCGGTTCTTCAAGGAGCAGGAATCAATAGTTTAGTTGTTACTGGTATAACTCAATTTTCTCTTAATTAATCTTCATTAATTCGTTAGACCATCTCCAATGGGGACACTAAATCTTACACCAAATACCAAATCTAATACTAAGTTACTCCAATGGGAGCACCAAAATTGGTGTAATGAATATAAATAGTAAGAGCATCTCCAACAGATTCTTTAAAATAGAGAAAATGTAGAGTTTGTTCTCTATTTTGCTCCAACAGATTCTCTATATTGTTCTCTAAAATAGAGAAAACTCTAAGTTTAGAGAATTCTATAAAACATGATGTGAGGAGAGAGAAATGATTTTTTTATTCATTTCCACCAATGCGATCAAGTTATTATGATTTTATGGTAAATTTTTTATAAGTGTATTAGGATGATAAAATATTTTAATAATATAATTATTGTTGAAATCTTTAAAATAGAGAATAGAGAATCTGTTGGAGTTGAATGTAATTTTTTTTTGAGATTTTTAGTTTTGGTTCTCTGCCTTAGAAAAAATTATAGAGAATCTTTTGGAGATTGTCTAACACACCAAATTTGGTGTAACATAGTCACAAGGGTTGTGGCGGCAACCACTGGTTGAGGTCCTGGGGGATCTGGTGGAATATCCCATATGACTAGGGTTCGATTCCACGCGTACACAACAATTGTGGCCAACTGAGTTTATCAGGTCTGATTTCTTACGGTCACAATTTGCCGGGATTACAGACATAGTCTGGGACACCCTTAAAAAAAAAGGGTGGTAGCATGGTGGATAAAAACTCATGAGATTAGTCTAGGTAAAGTTTCCAATAAAATGATTTGGTTTAACACCATTCATTTATACTAATTGGAGAAGATAAAAAGGAATATACTTAGAATCTCATATTTTGGTGTAAGATTTGATGTTTTACCCATTGGAGAAGATTTACCGTTTCCACCAAATTTTTACGTCAATTTTTTTTTATGGATTTGGCGTAAGATTTAAATGTTATATTATGTGATTGTATTTATAGGTGTTCAAACTCCAAATTGCATAAGGCAGACTGTTTTTGATGGTGTAGCACTTGATTACAAGTCTGTTACTGTTATTATTGATGCCACTGCTGCTGCTACACCTCTTATACATGCTGGTATGTATGCTTTATCATCTTGCCTTTACTTTACTTTATTTTATTTTACTACCAATTTTTCTAATGAAATCCATCTATTATTCCCTATTTGGTTGGTTTTCCATTAAGTTCTGTATGGATAAAGTTGTCTGTGTAGATTAATCTCTCTGTCTGTATATATTGGGAAGGGCTTTTTCATAGATGGAAGGAGTGTGTTTTTTAATTGGGAGGGGTATTTTTAGAAAAAAAAACCTTGGCTTTCTGCATAAAGCTCCATCCTAAAAGCTTACTGAATAAGTTACTTTCTGTATCATTAAGCCACTACCAAACAGTCATGTATAGCTTACTGAATAAGATGAGCGCCATTAGGGGTTGTTCGTTGGTTTTCCATTAAGTTCTATATGGATAAATCTTTATGTGTGGATTAATATTTCTATATAGATCGGGACGGGTTTTGTTTGGGAGAGTTTTTTCATAGATGGAAGGAGTGTGTTTTTTATTTGGGAGAGGTAGGTTTGGAAAAAACTTGGCTTTCTGCAAAAAGCTCCATCCTAAAAGCTTACCGAATAAGCCACTTTCTATATCATTAAGCCACCACCAAGCAGTCATGTATAGGTTCTTGAATAAGATGAGTGCCATTAAGGGAATGTTGGTTGGTTTTCCATTAAGTTCTGTATTGATAAATCTTTTTGTGTGGGTTAATATCTCTGTATAGATTGGGAAGGGTTTTGTTTGGGAGAGTTTTTCACCTTTTTTAATTGATGAAAGGAGGTTGCTTTTTAATTGGGAGGGGCAGATTTGGAAAAAACTTTGATTTTGTATAAAGCTTACTGAATTAGCCACTTTCTATATCATTAAGTCACTACCAGACAATCATGTATAGCTGACCGAATAAGCTATGAATGTCATTAAGCTGCTAACAAACGGACCTTAACTTTGTTAATTTAGATGGAGAACTTATGTATTTTATGATGTTTATAATATTAAAAAAGCTTTGACATTTATGTTTTATTTTAGTCTCACTAGATGGCAGTTAAAGACTATTTAGTAGTGTATATAAGACTATAGATTGGCGGAACAAGGAATTAATAAGACAAAATATGTTACGTTAAAAATCTTACAAATTAAAACAATAAAAATGTTTTAAAATGACAAAATAACATCGACTTCATTTAAATAAAATCGTTCTTTGAAAACGGGGATCTGGAATCTCCAAATCTGCTAAAAGAGTAAAAGAGTAAAATCAAGATGGAATAAAAACCTGTTGTCCCACGATTTGGCAGGATATGACCCAGTGGTGGAACAAAATAGGAAAATGTGATAAGATTGTTAAATTACTAAATTACCCTTGTCAAAATATCACACTAATAAATTCCACAATTCATTCACCACCAACCTACCTCACTCTCATTCGTTTAGTTTTGTTCAATCTTATCCCGTCCAGTTTTGTTTTAGTCCGATCTGTATACCAAACGTACCCTTAAACGACTGTATGACAACTTAATCGAAGCAGTTGAACTTGAGTTCTCGACCTTTTTAAAAGCCGGAAAATGTGTGAAATTGCTTTCAAGGTTCATGTTGTCACTTTCTATTGGAGGTTAATTAAAAAGGAACGTGAACAATGATGGCCTTGATGATGTCTAACCTTTAAAGGTGTAAAGTTTGGTAAAAAGAAACCGATAAAAGCCAGGATCAAACCCAAGACCTGTCTTGTATTTGGGTAAAGTCGTTCTGCCCTTTTACTAACTGACTTAACATAACAATCTTTAATAAAAGATTAATATGACACTTTATTTCAAATAATGTCATATAAAAAGACTAATACAACATTTGATTTCAAAAGGGTCATAAAAAAACTTGTTAAGATGTCTAAAAACGTTCTATAAACTTATTGTGACACAATTTAACACAGGACACTCAATGTTGTTTACATATCTAAATGTAAGAAGGGTGTGAGTTTATCTGTTGCATTTGTTATATATAAATATTATATATATATAAAGGAGATCCAAACCGCTACTTACTGGTTTTAATGTTTTTTGAAATAGCGAATATTTACGACATGAAGAATATTGGAGTATTAGCTCCAACACTTGAAGAATGGTGTGAATCATGAGTTTTGATGATCAAAATTAGATGTTAATCTATGTATGTATGTACCTTAAACTTGGTTTTGTAACTTGTTTGATTTGTATATTTCTTAAAAAACAACATTATAACATATATAAACATGATGTATATGTCGGTTTATTTTTTAGAATAGAGGAAATATCTGCGTACATCTTACTTTTTTCAGACTGTGAGTTGGTTTGGCTTTTGGATATACAAAATATATCTTGTATTCTACATAGAATAAGACCCTGTTTGGTTTGAAAGATTTATTAGGTTCGAAATCATACAAATATAAGATTTTAAAATCTCATGAGGATGGTTAATATTTCATGGGATTTCGTAGGATTTGTATGTACTAATGTCTTAAAATATATTAAAAATATTTGTTTTGCAATAATTAACATAATAGAAAAGGTAATTTAATTATTAACAGTGTTCAAAAAGGCGCGCCATGACACAATATGACGTAAGACGCGTCTCCGCCGTTACGAAACACCCCATAACGTTTCTGTAAGGCGTGGCTCACGCGATGACGTCTTGAGGCGCGCCATGCGTTTTTTTGTATGGGTATATTTTTTTCAAAAAAAATATTTATTTTTTATTTTTTTATTTTTACACTTTTAATTTTAAATTTTACACTTTATAAATTTATCTAATCACATCGGTCACAATTTCACGAATTTATAAATTTTATGGACTCACGATTAAAATCAAGTTGTAACATTACCTTTTGAAGTTCTATTTTAAATATTTAATCAAAAAACTATTTAAATTTATATGATATTTCTTCTTCTAATATGAATGTACATTTTTTAATATAATTATCTGATCAAATAATATATAGAAAATATATATCTTTATATATAATTGTATATATGACATGTAAATTTGTCGCCTTATCTCACGCCTTGAAAAACGCCGCGTTCTCGCCGTGACGTGTAAGACTTAAGGCTTGGCCTCGCTGCCACGCTACGCCTCACGCCTTTTTAAACCTTGATTATTAATAAAAAATGAAATTTAATTCCATTATGAAACGTAACAAGATTTCAAATCTGAATCTCTTCAATTTCAAACTCTTTCATGAAATCCAAATATCTCAAAATCATTCTATCAAACCAAACCACTCCAAAGAGTTCTTTGTGACTAGGAGTGGTATATGTAAAAATGTAGACATCTGCTCTGATCGAATACTTTTTAGGGATCTGGATTTTTTTGAAAGAATTTGTAATCTTTGATTTGTTTGGCTTATAAGATTTGAAATGGAATTGACAATTATAAAGCTAGTAAAATTACTTTTTATGAATTGATTATTTTATAAAACAATTTTTTTTTAGCGTATTTCATAACATTATTACACACAAATATGATGAAATTTGGTAAAAATACCAAATACTGTGTTGGATTTCTGAATCCAATATTTGTGAAATTTCATTGAAATCCTAGGAATACGGGATTTTAATTCTAGATTTCCTTTAACAAATAAAAAAATTAAAACAAATTCAATTTCAAATTCCTCAAATCCTGTAAACCAAATGGTCCACAATGCAATGTTCTTATTAGTAAAAGGTGTAGTTGCTTATAAAACCTACCATTGTGGGAAGACTCTTATAATGAACCACATGTTCTCTAGATGCTTGAACAAGAAATTTGGTTCTTATCATAAATTTTGTGAGAAATGATATTTTCATTGACTTTATTATAATTACTGTTACTTAAAAAATCAATGGAATCCACCAAAAGAAGGTTCTTATAAGAACTACCATTATAGATTTTTAACTCAGTTCTTAATTTAATTTAATGAAGTGAATATGAGTTGATAACAACAATTGTAAAAAGAAGGTTTTTACAAGAACCTTCGTTGGAGATGTTCTTAGAATATCTGTATAGTTTTCTCCAAAATAGATAACCAAAACAAAAAATCTCTAGAAAATATTACATTCAACTCCAAGAGCATCTCCATTTTGAAGATTACAAAAGTCATTATATTATTAAAATAATCTATATTTCTAATAAAATATTATTTATTTTATCTAAACATTTAATTTCAATTTTTTTTATTGACGAAACATAATAAAAAAATTATTTCTCTCTCATGATAATCATTTTTGGTGATGTCTCTAAATTTGGAGATTTTTATAGTATTTTTCATACTTTCTTCATTTTAAAGATACTGTTAGAGCAAAAAAAATGCTCAAAATCTCTATTTTCTCTATTTTAAAGATGTTGGATATGCTCTTTTAACTGATGATGATGATAATGATAATGATGGTATGGTAGATGATGATGGTATAGTGGTGATGATCATTATTATGATGTTGATAGGGTGAGGTGTCTAATGCATGTGCAAAAGCATGCTACCATGGCCCAACATATCATTTGAACGTTTGCCTTTCCATTTCATCATCTTTTAAACTAATTATTAGCAAGATTGATAGACAAATATATAAGTATAAGAATGAATATCTTTAAAAAGTTTTTTTTAAAAATAGAGAAAATTATTTTAAACTAAAAGCTTACTACAACTGTTTTTTTTTAAACTATCTTTAAAATGAAAAAAAGTAGAAAAAAGATTTTTTTTTTTCTCTGAATATGGAGAACACCCCCAAAATGGTTCATAAGTGAGACCACCAATAGAAAACTTTGAAAACAAATATTTAGAGATATAAATAATATTTTAATTAATAAATGAAATATTTTAATATTATAATCAATGATGACTTCTCTAAAATGAAGAATCTGTTAGAGATGAATGCAATTTTTTAAGAGATTTTGATTTTTGGATCTCAATTTTGATAAAATTTTAGGAAAACTGTTGGAGATGCTCTAAAGATGATTTATATAAGTTACATTACTTTAGAAATTTTAAAGATGAAAAAAATTTATTCTAATAATTATGTTAAACTCTACACTAAAATAGATGGGAAAAATGAGAGAAATGAAGAAATCTTTAAAGTTAAAAGAATAAAAAAATATATAACATAGATGTTAGATACTCTAAAATTTTTCAATATAATTACACATGTGTAGTTATTTTTGCAAATAAAACATTATTTGTTTGAATACGTGAATGTAACATCCTTTTTTAAATTTGTTTGGGTATCAAATATTTTAATAATATAAGTAAAAAAGAAATAAGGGTCACTAAAAGTTAACATGTTAGGACTGTTTGTATACCTCTTAATAGTTTTATTAAGAGACAGAGACATCTTCTGAATAGTTAAGATATGAATTTTTTTTGACAAAGGAAAATCTGGTTCTTGATGGTTTTAAAAACTTCTGAATGATTTTGTATATTAGGTCTTCCTTAACATTGAACGTCATAAAATTTCACATTGTAAGAGCATCTCCAACAGCTTCCCTAGAATAAGAAAAATGAGGATTTTGAGCTAGTATTTTGCTCCAACAAATTTCCCAAAACCATCTCCAAAATGGAGAAAGTAGGAGAGAGTAAGTTTTTTTTCCTTTAAATATGGAGAACATTTTAAAAATGATTACAAATTTAGATCACCAATAAAAAAATTTGAAAACAAATATTTAAAGATAAAAATAATATTTTAATAGATAAATGAAATATTTTAATATTAGTCAATATCGGCTTTTACAAAATAGGGAATACGTTACAAATGGATGTTAATTCTTTTAGACATTTTAATTTTAAGAAATCTGTTGAAGTTGCTCTAAATCTAAGAGCATCTCCAACAACTATGCGAAACTAGAAAAAATAAGAATTTTAGCAAATTTTACTCTCCAACAACTATACTATACCTTATGCATAATAGAGAAATGGGTAGAAAGAAAGAAAAAATCTCTAAATTTAGAGAATCTTTAAATGGAAAGAGAAATAATTATTTAATAATTTTCCACCAATGATACCCTTTTTTTTATATTAAATATATTTTATGATAGAATTGCTAAAATAGAATAATTATTGGAGATGAATGTAATATTTTTTAGAAAAATTTTGATTTTTCTTATGCTATTTTAGAAAAAAGTTTAGCATAGCTGTTGGAGATGCTCTGATACATGTAAAACAACAAAAAAGTTAGTTTTAACATGGATGTGTACGAAAAAAAAGAAAAAGTAATAATGAAGTTGGTGTTAACTTTGATATACACCCGCACGTGTGTGTCCGATTGCTTTCCAGCTTTTATGTAAAGTCTCCTTCTACTCTCCCTTTCTTTCCTTACTTTTTTCACTCAATATTATTTTTACTTTTCTTTTTCCATATAACAATATTCTTTCCGTACGTTTTTTTTAAAGTGCGACAAATAAGAGTGCGACACGTGTTCCATTAAAAGAAATATTTAGATCGAATATAGTATTTATTCAGTCTGAATATACAAAGAAATATTCAGACTGAATAAAGTATATATATTCAGTCAGAATATTTCTTTGTATATTCAGTCTGAATAATCTATATTCAGACACGTGTCGCGCTCTTATTTGTCCTCACGTTCACAATCAAATTTGAGTTCGCATTTGAAATTTTATCTATATATAATGATTAATTAATTACAACCGAGATATATATATATATATATATATGAAAGATGATAAAATTTTATTATTACAATCATGGTTTTAGATTAGGAAATATAATAAAATTCGAGATTTATTAAAATAGATAAACGATTAAGATTGATTTGTATAATTTATTAGAAATAAATGATTTATAAATTAAATGTCTCTATATAATATACCTTTCGACAAAATGACTTTAAAAAAGGAAATCGACCAAATAACCAATCCTTCAAATTCAGTTCACTTAAATTTTTTTAATATATTATAACTGATTTTTTAATCAATAATTTATAATGATCGTTGATAATATTGTAATTCTTTGAAAACCAAAACAGTAAAATTTAATAAAAATGTTTCGATTATTAATTAAATGAAGTGTTGAAATATCTTCAAAGAATATGAGAATATATATGATATTTTATTTGAATAAATGAATTACAAAACATAAAATACCTTTTTACACAAGTAAATAAGACAATACTTGTGAATATATATCATTATTCTAAGCTCTCTAATTTATAATTTTTTTGGGAACCAATATGTTATCTATTATTTTATATGATATTTTTCGATTAAAATTTTATATAGTAATTAACATTTATTTGTTTGACAATGTGATTTATTCACATATACTTATTTTACAATTTAAAACTTTTTTACATGTTTTTTTTGAAGTATATAATATTTATATACGTAAAATGCAACAAATAAGCTCACACGCTCTCCTCACCTTTTGACATGTTTGTGAAACAAAAAATACACGTAAAAGAATTTATATCGTGAACCGAATTCATATGAAACAAACAGATTGTAAAACAAATATATATTAATCAACGTATTAAATACTATACTTAGATAAAAACAAATCATATGAAACAAAAACTTAAGACAAAAGTTATCACATTTCACATAAATTGTATAGTTCTCAGATGATTGAGCCCTTTATATATATTATAGCAACTTGAGAACAATCTATTTTTTATTAATATTGAATTTATAAACATAAATTTCGTAAGTTTTTAAAGTACCACTTACAAAATTTTGGTTATTTTCGCCTATTACTTGAAAATATGTCTATAAAATGAAGAGATCATTTTGGACAATTGCTCAATGTGTTACGAAATATTCAAAAGAAAGAAAGTAATTCAAACTTTTTTAGTACCAATAATTTCAATTAAATGATATGTGACATTATTTGCAATTGTATTTATTCATTTCTTGTCTTTCATTTTTACAATAATTTTGAGTTATTTATTTGGTGGGGGATTTTACACATTATTATCAAGTACATCTAAACCCCACCCAACTAAATTCCAATTTATTTTCCACCATAAATTTATTTATTTATTAAAAATAAAAATAAAAATAAAAATAAAAAAAGATTTGGGCATGCCTGATCTCACTGGCAACCATCCTGTAAAAAGATTGTATTTCTTTTGAGATTTTCTTTTTTGTAAAATGTATCAATTTTATCTTAAAATCAGGTTGAATTATATATAGATCGAATAAATGCACCTTTATATATTTTGGAATATAAAAATAAATTTTGACAATTGGCAAGATATAGATGTGCATTTACTTTAGGAAAAAAAAACCCATCCATTGTCTTTTATTAAATAACAAGAATGTATATTATATTTTGTATTCTGATATTTTTTTTTTTTGAACAACAGAAATTCTATTAAAACTAGTAAGATGCTAGAGAGACATTATAAGACAGAAATAGTCGTTAGAGGGTTTTGCAACCACCCTACCAAATTAAGAAACAACCTCTTACTTCTATTATGCACCCCAAAAAACGTCTGTTTAACAATGTTGTCCCGCCTTTACAGGTTTCTTAGCTCTAAAAATTGTCTCATTGTGAAAGTTCCAAAGAGACTACAACGCAGTATAGACCACAACCGTTTCTAAGCAAAAAAATTGTCCCACAATGCAGTATTCAAATATTAATTGATGTCATGTTTTTTAAATAATTTTTATATGAAATTTGTACTTTAATTGTATCAAAAAAAGAAAAAGTGATAGTGTGATAAAGAAAGACAAAGGGACGATATAATCAACCTGTGTTCGAATTCTACCATTTACATACGCACCGTGGCCACAGAGAGATTTACTTAAGACTCTGTAACATCTCAGACTAACCGTACCAGATATTGTTCCATTTGTCCACACACTTGGACTCACAGTTTTAAAACGTATCTGATAGATGAGATATAAAATCCCTTATAAGACAACATTTGTTCTCCTTCCTAACTAATGTGAGATCTTACAAACTGTAGATTTCACCTACAGTCACAACTTATCATAAGATTAGTTCCGGATAAAATCTGAAGTCATCCATTTTAAAAATAAAAATAAAAATAAATAAATGGTGAGAAAAAAACAAATTCACATTGGTAAGGACAAGGGTAGACCAAGCCTATTCTTGAGTAACATGACATCCACAAGCAACAGGTTGTGGTCCAAAAGAATGACCAAGATGGTAAATTAACTTTTGGGTAATTCTGTCTTTAAATCTTTTTTTATTAATTTGTGGATTATGTCTAAGTTTAAAGCTGATGGAACCTTTAAGAACCTCACTTGTCATATATTTTTCTGCCATATTATTTCCATCTCAACAAAACAAAAACCTCCATAAACTCTATAATAGAGGTTATTACAAAAACCTCATTTTCCTTATTTTTAATTTATATAATGAGTAAGAAAACAATAAAAATAATAAATAATAAATATGGAATGTTTGCAAGAACCTGGGTTCTTGTTCAAGTACCTGGATGCCTATAAGAACCCGTGACTAGACAAGAATCTGTGTGTCCCACAGTGGAAGTTTTTGTAAAAATCTCAAGAAGAACCTCCATTGTGGATGCTCTTAAGTAAAGATGATGATGGATTAGTGGGTCATTAAGGGGATTTATTAAAAGTAGGAAATTACAAAAATAACCAAAATTTGAATTGATCTATCATAAAACTATCGGGTTTTTTTCCTTCTATCTAAAATAGCATGTAATTAACCCGCTAAGAATAATAAACAACATTTGGAACAAGAACACCAACATTTTAGAAGATATCCTGAGAAAAAGATTTTAAAACCGTTCTGTCCGCAGAATAACCTTATATTTTGAAAAAAAAAATGAACAAAAACCATATTTTTGCAAACGATTACCTTTTTTCAGGTCTTTTTTTTGTGGGACTACTTGTAAAAAAGGCGAGCAAAGCTCTCTTTCTTTGCAAATTTTTTAAAAAAAATAGGTAGCTATATTGTGTTGATTTAAAAAAAAAGCCATTTTGTAATGATTCGACTCCGATTTTAATTATTTTTCTGATCATAGTTGTTAGTAAATTAAAACAATTACTAGTAAATAAACAGGAACCCATCAAGATTTTCTTTATTTTTGTGGGTCTACTTCGTAAAAAGACCCTTTTCACGAAACAGACCGACATTTACGAAATTTGCACTTTTGGTCGTGATTTCTGTGAAATATGTTGTTATTTTGAAAAAAACCCGCCCATTTTGTGATAAGTCAACTCCAATTTTGATTAATTTTTGTGATTATACTAGCAAAACCAAAAGCAAGCAATTACTAGTAGTAGTATATATAAGAGAGAGCCCATAAAGATTTATCTTGTGGGTGGAGCAGAAAATGGGGGAACAAGTTGATGAAGCGATTCAGCAAACACATGAGCTTTCAACAAGAAACAACAAAGGTGGCTTAATCACAATGCCTTTCATCATAGGTATGTAAATATCAAACATTCTTGAATCAAAATCATAAAAGTTTTCCATCTTTATGAATCTTAAAGATTCAAACCCACATTTTAATACCATTCAAGCAACCATCTTTCCAATCAATTTCACATTTTTATAACTTCTTTTTGGGTACCTTTCCACCCCCAAAAAGAAAAACGTTGCTTACCGGGTAAGCTTACAGGGTATCACTAACCTTCGGGGTGAATATGACAAAGACCTAGAATCTTATAGGGTAAGCGCTTATCGGGTGTCACTTACCTTCCGGGTGAACATGACAAAGACCTGGAATCTTACCCAGTAAGAAGTATAACAAATAATGAGAATCTTACCCAATAAGTACTTACCAGGTAAAAGACGCCATTTTGATGATCGAAAATCTTACCTGATAACACAAGAAAAAGGTGACGCTTTTACTGATAAACACTTATCCAGTAAACATTTTGATAAGCGGTCCCTAATCTAACTTTACAACCTTACTTTTCTTGAAATCTTGAAATTTGAGTAGTTGATTTGATGTGGGTATTTTGAATCTTGCAGCAAATGAAGCATTGGAGAAGGTGGGAAGCTATGGATTGGTGTCAAATATGATATTATATTTGATGAATGATTACAAGATTGGTGTGGCAAAAGGCACAAATATACTCTTCTTTTGGTCAGCAGCCACCAATTTTGCTCCAATTTTTGGGGCTTTTCTCTCTGATTCATATCTGGGTCCCTTCCTCACCATTGGTTTCGGTTCTCTCTTTTCCCTTCTGGTAAACATTTACTATCCTTATTCCTTCCCACAAAAATTACAAATAATTTTAAATTTTTATTACAATAAAATCGAGTTTATTACAAAAAAAAATATATATTAGTAGACACTTTTATATGATGCAAAATATATATAAATATTCACTGTTTTATATAAGACTAAACAATTACGTATCATATGTAAACGTGTTATAATAAGTTTACATGAAACTATTGTGTGTGTTATATATATATATGTTACGATAGGTTTATAAGACCTTTTTTTGATCGTCTAGCAAGTTCTTTTTGAATAATTTTAAAAAAAATGTTAAAGATGTATTCATATAAAACTTGTTATAATTCTCAAATATGTTTAAAGACCGTATCACCTTTATATAAGGCGTACAATTGTTTAGTGCTATAAGGACATCTCCAATGTAGACATTGACACCAAGTTATTCCAATAGGGACACCAAACTTATGTAATGCATAGTAACATATCAAATTTGGTGTGACATTATTTATTTACACCAATCAGAAAAATATAAAAATAAGAATATTATCTAGAATATTACATTTAGGTGTTATCCATCACAGTAAATTTATTATATGCACCGAACTTTACACCAATTTTTGTAGATTTATTGTAAGATTTGGTGCTACACATCGCACATGCTCTATTCTTTGAGTCTTATAAAACAATCTATTAAAACATTTAAGGAGCACTTGGATTGGCTTTCCATTAAGTCTATATGGATAAAGTTGTCTGTTTGGATTAATCTTTTTGGTTGGTTTTCCGGTAACTTCCATGTAGATAAATGTTTTACATAGATGCGAAGGTTTTTGCTTGGGAGAGACAGGTTTGGAAAAAAAAACTTGACTTTTTGTATAAATCTCCCAGTAAAAGCTTACCAAATAAGTCACTTTCTATATCATTAGGCCACTACTAAACAATCATATATAGCTGACCCAACAAGCTATGAATCTCATTAAACTACTAAAAAAATATCCTTACTGTAATATCCCACATTGGTTGGGGAGGAGAACAAAAGTTGCCTTATAAGGGACTTGGATACCTCCTCTATCAGACGCGTTTTAAAACCGTGAGTCCAGGTTTGTGGACAAAACGGACAATATCTGGTACAGTTAGCCTGGGATGTTACACTTACACATCTTTAGCCCCCTATAAAGCCGATTTTATCATACTCTTTTAAACAAATTTACTTATTTTTTTCCCATAATTACAGGGGACCTTCCTTCTATGGTTAACAACAATGATTCCACAACTAAAACCACCTTCTTGCAATCAATTAACTTCAACTTGCAAACCACCCACAAATTCCCAATTTGCCCTCTTGATCTTTGCCTTCATATTCATCTCCATTGGAGCAGGTGGTGTTAGGCCATGTTCATTAGCATTTGGTGCTGAACAAATAAACAAAAAAGATAACCCCAATAATAAAAGGGTATTAGAAAGCTTTTTCGGGTGGTATTATGCAGCCGGTGCTACAGCCGTCTTAATAGCGTTTACGGGCATCGTTTATATTCAAGATCATGCCGGATGGAAGGTCGGTTTTGGGGTTCCGGTTGTTTTCATGTTGTTATCGGCCGTTTTGTTCTTTGGAGCGTCTTCGCTTTATGTCAAGATAAAAGTCGAAAAGAGCGTGTTCACGAGCTTTGTGCAAGTGATTGTTGTGGCTTATAAGAACCGTAAGATGGTCGTTGGGAATTCCGAGCGGTGGCATTATCGTCATAAAGATTCGCACACCGTGCCCACCAAGAGACTCAGGTATTTCCGTTGTTCTGTAACAGAAACGGTTTTATAGGACGCTAAATATGTCTAAATGTGCTGATATACTACTTTGGGGTGCGTTTTGGTACACTGGTCAAAATATATAAATAACTCATTAGGGGTAAATTGGTCATTTTATGCTAAACAACTGTTCTATCTTGTACTGTCCGGGTACCAAAGGCGCCCTTATAGAACTTTAGTTTATAGAGCCAAACAATTATACGTTCTATGTAAAAGTGTTACAAAAAGGGTCCTAAGAAGTTTTAGAATAATTTTGAAATAAAGCACAATATCAGTCTTTTTTATGTGATATTATTTGAAAAAAATGTATTGTAAAAACAAATGTTCTATAAAAAAATGTCTTCATAAAACATTTCTTAAAATTGTTCTCTATAAATAGAACACTAAAAATGTCCTAAAAACTTGTTAGGATGCCCAAATATGCCTAACAAGTTTTTAGGAAATTTTTGAAATAAATCTTCAACTTAATATTTTTGTATGATATTATTCGAAAACTTTCAAATAAAAACAAGTGTTATATAAAATGATGTGTTCATAGAAAATGTCATTAAAAAAAACAAATACAACACTTTATTTCAAAAATGTCCAAAAAAAACTTAGGGGGTGTTTGGATGAGCTTATTGACTTATAACTTATTACCGGTGTGGAAAAGCACTTATGAAAAGTTGATAAGTTAAAACTTTTTACTTCTTAAAAAATGACTTATTACCGGTTTGGCACCAAATAAGTTGTTTTATCCAAACACTCAAAACGACTTATTACCGGTGCCACACTGGAATAAGTAAATAAGTTGTTTTTATAAGCCCATCCAAACACCCCCTTGCTATGATGTCCAGATACGTCCTAATTCCTATTTTAACACTTTTACATAGACAATAGTATTATTTGATATATATATATATATATATATATATATATAGGGGAGGGATCATATGATAACACTACCAATTTAAAGAAACAAAGGAACTCATTTGGGACCACATATAATGTGGATCCCATATAATATTAAATCATTTATAATTTAATATTAAATTATAAATGATTTAATATTATATGGGACCCACATCATATGTGATCCACAATTGTCCCTATGTTCCTTTAAAAATGCAAAATTCTCATTTGAACCTTTCTCTCTCTCTCTCTCTCTATATATATATATATATACACGAGGAAAGTTCAAATGCAAACTAAAATTTGGTTGTGAATGTGAGCACGACACGTGTCATTTTCAGATTGAATGTAGTATTATTCTGACTCAATAATACATTCAGACTGAATTAGTATTATTCAGACCGACTAACACTACATTCAGTCTGTATATTTTCTTTCATTATTTAGTCTGAATATGACACGTCTCGTGCTTTCATTTGTCCTCATGTTCACAACCAAATTTGAGTTCTCATTTAAACCCGCCCCTATATATATATATATACAGGGGAGGGATCATACGAGAACACCCTCCATTTAAAGGAACAAATGAACACTTTGTGGACCACATATGATGTGGGTTCCACATAATATAAAATCATATGGGCCCCACCATTGAATCATATATGATTTTATATTATGTGAGACCCACATCATATATGGTCCACAAAGTGTACCTTTGTTCTTTTAAAAATATAAAGTTCTCATTTGAACCTCTCCAATATATATATATATATATATATATCCAATAAAGCAGTATATTATGACATTTTTGGCATCATAGAAAATCAATTTTATTCTAGTTTGTACTAGACTGTTACTGGGGCTATCTTTCTCCACAAGTAGTTAACACATATCGATCGTTTCTAGGTTCCTAAATAAAGCTTGCATCGTTAAAAACCCAAAAGACCTCACACCCGACGGAATTCCTTCCGATCCATGGAGTTTATGCACCGTTGAACAAGTCGAAGAGCTAAAATCACTAATCAAAGTCCTCCCGATTTGGTCATCGGGCCTCATGATGTCAATAAACGTAAGCCAATCATCGTTTCCGGTAATCCAAGCAACCACCATGGATCGTCATCTCGGCACCTCAAACTTCCAAATTCCCGCAGCCTCCTTCGCCTTTTTCACCATCGCCACTTTAGCAATTTGGGTCGTTTTATACGACCGTTTAATACTCCCATTTGCATCAAAACTTTCCGGAAAAAAAGTTCATCTCGATGTTAAACTAAGAATGGGAATCGGGCTCGTTATTTCCACCATTGCAATGGTGATTTCCGCCATTGTTGAAAATATTCGAAGAAAAAAAGCTATCGAAAACGGGCTTCTAAACGACCCTCAATCGGTAGTTAAAATGTCGGCAATGTGGTTAGTTCCGCAATATTGCCTTCATGGATTAGCCGAAGCTTTTAGTGCGATCGGCCAAAACGAATTCTATTATTCGGAGTTTCCGAAAAGTATGTCGAGCACGGCCGGTTCGCTTTTTTTGGTCGGGATGGCGGTGGCTAACTTATTGGCTAGCGGTATATTAAGCACGGTGGAGAATTTGACCAAAAAAACGGACCACGAAGGGTGGATTTCGACCAATATTAATAAGGGTCGGTATGACGGTTATTATTGGGTTTTGGCGTTAATGAGTTTCGGGAATTTGTTTTATTTTGTTTTGTGTAGTTGGGCTTATGGACCGTGTAGATATGAAACGGTTAAAGAGAAAGACTCGAGTGACGGTTTGTAAAGCCCAAGATCGTTAGCGTGCCGATAAATATTTCGAGTTTAGAAAATTCAATCTTGCAAATATTAGTTTGTATTGGAATGAAGTTTGTAACGTGTTCGTAAATGTGTTTTTTTTTTGAGATTATGAATCGTTTGGATTCATTTTTTTTTAATTCATAGTTTAAACTTTAAAGCGAAATCGTTTGAACCTGTTAAATAAGACTGTATTTTCATTCTCATTGATTACTGCTTAATACTTCTAACCAAACAGTCCACAGTTAACAGGACTTTTTGGTTTGTAAGACCGACAAATATATGTTATATACAGATGTGTTATAATAAGTTGATAAGATGATTTTGGGACAACAGATTTTTTATCCACATTTTTGGACGTTCTAAGAGGTTTTTTATAACAATTTTGAATTGAAACATTATGTTAGATTATTTAAAAATTGTCTTGTAAAAACAATTATCCTATAAAAAAGACGGGTATACAAAACACTTCTATATCATTAAGTCACTACCAAATAGTCATGTATATCCGACCGAATAAGCTTTGAATCCTATTAAGCTCATTAAGCTGCTAACAAACAAACAAACAAACCCATACAGTCATTTAAACCAGTTTATTAGGACATTTAGACATTTCTGACGTCTTGTGCTGAGAGAAAACAAAACTAATATCTCAGGAACTCTGTACAAAAAATGAATGTCTAAATGCTCTTTTTGTTCCTCTGTTTGATCCAAGCTTCAGGTATTCTAAGCTTCATAAAATTCAACTATTCACATGTGAATCAACCTTATTATTCGGAACAAGTTCAAAGTTCTACAAACTTTTTCTTCTTTGCTTTCAACTTTCAAGACTAGTAACCATTAGAATCCTAAACTTTACACTAGAAAACCGTCCGTAAATCACCTCAAATTCGATCCAGAAAGTTAGAAAAAAACCGTATATCGAGATTTCAACCTCCTCTCATAAACTCGTTTTCTGAATTTGCCATACTGATATCAGCCGGATTCCTATTTATCGAACATACCAGTTTCACACGGTTTTCCGCCTTCATCTTGCGGGTTTCTAGCTTTCGTTTAGAAAACTTCTTGTGGGTATCGGCATAGAAATCTCGATCTTTGGTTATGGTTTTCGATGAACGAAAAGATTCATAATTACCATCACGAATTGAACTCTTTCGGATCTTTTTCTTGACACAAGCGCAAACCATTTTTGGGTCGTTTGAAATGTTGGCATTTATTGCAAATAACCTTCGATCGTGATTTCTTTTTCGTTCAGATGAAGATGGTGAAGAATTACCGATATGTTTAGATGTTTCTAGAAGCTCGGTTTCTGTCTTTTTTCTCGTACCAGATTGAACCATTTGAGCGTTTTTTGAACCATTTGTTGGTCTTTGAGGATTCTCTTTGTTAAAATGGCTAGCTAACAACATTACGGCCTCCATTTCAGAATCTTCGTTGGCTGTTTTTGTAGGTACCGTACTACAAACTTCTGAGTATTTGTTTTCTAAAGAACGATCCTGAAAAAACAAAAAAAAAACGTTGTGGAAATGAATGAATTTTTGAAAGTAAACCGGCTTTATAGGACGTCGAATATGTCTAAATGTCTTAAATTTATAAGACCAAACAGTTGTGCGTTTTATGTAAAAGTGTTGCAGTAAGTTGATAGGACGTTTTTTGGGTCTTCTAACAAGGTTTTTAAGACACTTTTGAAATGAAATGTCCTATTAGGCTTTTTTTTAATAGGACACTTTTTGAGAATTGTCCTATAAACAATTTTTTTATAGGATAGTTTTCAAATAATGTCGTATAAAAAGACTAATAGGACATTATCTTTACAAAAATGTCCTAAAAACTTGTTTGGATGTCCAAAAACGTATTATCAACTTATTGCAACACTTCTATATAGAGACGCACAACTGTTTGGTCCTATAAAGCAGTCTATTAAAATGTCAGATATGTCTAAATATCCTAATAGACTGCCTTTTAGGATCAAACAATTAAACATCCTATGTAGATGTATTACAATAAGTTGATTTGACGTTTTTCGGCGTTCTAACAAGTTTTTAAGACACTTTTGAAATGAAACGTCCTATTATCTTTTTTTTTAATAGGACCCTTTTGAGAGAATTGTCCTATAAACACATCTTTTTTATAGGACATTTTTCAAATAATGTCATATAAAAAGACTAATAGGACATTATATTTACAAAAGTGTCCTAAAAAACTTGTTTGGACACCCAAAAAACGTCCTATGAACTTATTGTAACACTTATGTACATACAACTGTTTGGTCCTATAAAATAGTCTATCATAACATTTAGACATATCTGACATCTTATAAAGCCGATTTTGTTGCAGTAAAGCAAGATAGTACATAAAAATAACTATTTATTATAGTCTCAAAACAAATACCTTTTGTTTTACCGAACCAACATCCGAATCATTTTTACTCGAATCTTTGGATCCATGCTCCAATCTTTTATCCCGATCAATTCTCGGCTCTTCAACTCGAACCATCTTCCTTTTCTTCTTCTTCTTTTTCTTAATTTCAACACCCTTTTGTTTTCTAAAAAACGCATTCAAAGTGATGTCATCCGACTCATCTTCAGTTTCCGTAACGAATCTACCGTTAACGTTATCAGGATTCGTTATATAATTACAACGAACATGAAATCCACCACACGGGCCCGCAAGATCCCTCATTATGTCAGATAACAAAAGAAACTTCTGGGCCTTTTTTCGTGGCCGATTTCTTCCCACACGTTCATCGTTATCATCAGCAGCCACCGTCGTCCCAATTTTAGCATCTTCATCCATGCTATTTTCTTGCAGGAATTGATCATTATTCACCTTGGCATCATACAGAGTTTTGCCCTCAATTAATCCTAGAGATTCAATCGTATCTGTAAAAGAAATCCCGTTAAGAAATTTAAGAAATTAAGAGGATCCGAAGAACAGTTAAAATGTAAAAGATAAACGTTACGTTTCCTAAAGAAATCTAAGAATTGCTTACAGTCGGGTGGAGCTTCAATGTTATCGGGAGAGATTTGAGTAGAAATAAGTCTACATTCGGGAAATTGATATGAAGCGAAAAGGTCATAGTTATCAGGATCACCCAATGATCCAAAAGGCCAACATTTTTTACGATCTTTCTTGCGAATTCCAGCTACGTATTCACTGCATCGAGAAAATAAATAGTGACCAGCCAACAATTCAAATTTTTTTTGGTTTTTAGATGAATCAAAGGAAAGCAAGAACTTCAAAATAATTAAAACAGTCTTGAAACGTTCATACAAAAGATAATATATTTTTTGTTCTTCTGTCGTTAGTTCATTATAGTCCCGAGATTATGTTTTGGAAGGGTGCCCCAGCATAGCCAACTGTGACCGTAAGATATCAGCTTTCATAAACTCAGTGGCCACAATTGATGTGAATGCCTAAAATCGAACCACGGCAGGTGGGATGTTCCCAAGAGTTGATGGATAAGAAAGCTGAGAAATGTGATCAAATGCACTCAGAGATAAGATCAAATTAACCCGGGTTCGAAGAATCCTGCCATTTACATATATATGCACTTGTAGCCACTGGGAGATATATATATATATATATATATAGAGAGAGAGAGAGAGAGAGAGAAGCAGGATCAAACGAGAACGGTATTTATTTAAAAGAACACGAGAACAGGCAAATCATATGTGATTTTACACTAACCGACTAACATCACGTACAAAATCATATATATATATATATAGAGAGAGAGAGAGAGGGGAGTTCAAATACAACCCCTATAAATAATACAACCTATGCAACTCACATATCCACCATCCATTTTGTTTTTTATTTTGGTTTTTGGTTTTTGTTAATTAAAGGAAGTTATAACCGACTAAATCTTAACTGTTGTTGGTTAAATGGACGCTCCTGATTTGGTTGTAAGGGTTGCATGAATGCAAAAGGTTGCATAATAGTGCCTCTATATATATATATATATATATGTATGTATATATAGGGTCAGGTTCAAATGAGAATGTGCTCAATTTGCAAGAAGTTTCCATATTATATCATGATACACACGCTTAATCATATATGATTAAAGACATGTTGCATTGAAAACACATATATAAACGCTTAATGATATATGATTAAACACGCTCAAATCAGTTTAATCATATATGAATATATGATATTGAAACTTTTCGCCTTCTCGCAAATTGATTAACTTCTCGCATGATGCTTCCTATATACATACATACATACATACATATATATATATATATAATATAAAAGAATTGTGGGCGAACAGTCACAACTTGCCATGGATAGGATCACCCATTTCCAAAACGTGATCAAAAGAAGACCAAATTCAGCAAGTAAAAATTGTGCATGCATATAATGAGTATAAAAGATCAAAAAATGATGGTTTTGATTCAAATTATTCACACATACCGAATAGAAAAATGAACGAACTCTTCACTCGTCTCGGTCCTTTCTTCTTTGTTGAAATCAATCTCCATATTTGAATGAAGGCAAAGACAAATATGATCAGTCCCCATTAATTGACAAATCATTTCTGCAAGATCAATGCAAAACTTTTCATATCGTACCCATATTAAAATTCAAAAAGATTGAGGAACATTTTGTATTAATCCATCGTAAAAGAAACCCGTTCAATTAATCCACACTAGAAGTTCATAATAGATTGATCATAAAGATAATTAGATGCAACTAAAAGGCGTTAGCTAGACCCATGGGTATAACGAGAACATCTATGTGATAAACAATAGCATTCACCGCAATCCAGATGATAATTAAGAACCCAAATGTATCTATATATATAGCTAGCAGACTACATGTATATATATATATATAGAGAGAGAGAGAGGCGGTTTATTATTCAACGTATCTCATTTTACAATCCTTGCAACCAAATTTCGACTGCTTTCATAAATATACCAATTGTTTCCTAATATAAAACATTCATCATAATTAATGAACTCTAATCATCTTCCATAAATATTCAAATCATAATAAACGAACCATCATCATTTCCATAAATATCTGAATTAATTGGGTTGCATTGTTTGTACAAATAGTACTATATATTGCATGAGGTGGTTTAAAATACAAACCATACAAACCAATTTTAACCGTTCATCTAGTCTAATGAATATTTGGTTTTATAAGTGTCTCGATTGTTTCTTAATCTAAAGCAATGATCATAATAAATATGTTCCATAATTATTTCGATCAAAGAATGAACCATTATCATCCTTCATAAATATATATATATATATATATCCTAATTGTTCCTAATACAAGGTTTATATAGTTTGTGTCATTTACTTAGTTTGTATTTGAAACTATATATATACACACATATAAATGTATATACTTACTCACAGACACACATATATATACACACTCAATGATATATATACCAGCAAATTAACTAGGTCAAATCAAACAGGTTACCCTACATAAAATCACACTATTGGAAAACACATGTAGATGGAAAAACAAACTTCATTGTTGTATCCACTGAATAAAAACATGTAATTAAAGTAAATAAGACATCAAAATCGAGAAATAAATTAATTGCAATATATATAACACACAAAATGATCGAGATACGAAATCAATTAACATCTCTTGGCAAAATACATATAAATCATAGGCATATATATATATATATTTCAAAAGAATTCTAAAAGAGAATATATATTTTATTGGCTAGATGAGTAAAGGCAACCATTAAATTGAAATTTGGTACAAATTCAACTCTTGAAAACCAATTGGAACCCTAAAGGCAAAAGCTTTCAATTCTCAACATAATCAACAATATAATAGACATAATAATAAAGATCCATGATCAAATTGATACAAAAGTAAGGTTCAAGTATACCATAACCATATATATACATATATATATACACACAGAAGAAGAATAGATACATATATATGCAGTGAATCTTGATATATATATATAGGGCAAAATTAACCCACCTCATGTGTTTGATTGTAGTTGAAGCTGTTGATGGGTTTTGTGAAGAACCAAAAAAGATTGAAAACCCATGAAAGATCTTTGATTTCTTGATGAAATTTGAGGTGAATTTTGAATTGGTGGGTGAAATTTGGAGATGATTCTTTAAATTTGTAGTGAGAGAAACCCTTTGGCTGTTTAGGTTTAGAGAGAGAAAGTGGAGGGTGTTTTAGAGAGAGAGATAGAGAGTGAAGGTATAAATGTAGAAAGTATCGTGAAGGAAATAAAAGGGGATCAAGCCGTCGCTAAACATGTGATGAGTAGAAGGTTAAAGACATGAACTGCTGACGTGTAATAACCTCCATTTTCTATAGATATTTGTTTTCCTGCCCTAAAATGGAAATCCTGATAAAAATACAAAACATTAAAAAAAAGTGGCTAATTCCATTTAGAATCCACAATAGAGGTTTTTCTACAAATTTTCGTTAAAAAAACCTTTACTATAGAATATATATTCCTGTTCAGTCACAGGTTCCTATAGACATTCAAGTGCTTGAACAAAAACTCGAGTTCTTGCAAAACGTTCATTTTTTATTTTTTATTATTTTAATTGTTTTATTAATCATTTTATTTTATTTTAATAAAATTATAAAACATATGAAAATCAAAAAAAAATATAAATTAAATACATAGAGGTTTTTGTTTTGTTAAGGTGACAGTGATGTGGGAGAAAAAAATATGGCAAGTGAGGTTCTTGAAGGTTCCACCATTGTGGATGCTTTTAGGACGCCATAGTTTTTGTTTGAGGTAAACGAGGTTTCATACATTTAAATTGGTCTTTTAGTCAATTTTCTTTTAGTTTAATCTAAATGTCATTACTTTCGTGATATTAAAGTTTGTGATATTATGGGTTTAGCTAAAAGGTAAAAAAAATAAACACAGATTTGCAATGCGACGGTACAGGTCCACAATTATGCGGTAAACTGGTTGAATTAAAAATAAATTTGTCTTTAAGTTTGGAATTTTACGAAAGTAATGATATTTGAGTCAATCCAGAAAAAAAATGGTTAGATAACCAATTTAAAGATGTGAAATTGTCCTTTAGAGCAATTTCTCTTTTTGTTTCACTCATCTATTGGTACCATTTGTTCAAAAATCTCACGTCATATTTTTATATTGTAAATAAAATTAAAACGTATTAAATTTTTATTTATTCTAAATTTCTTTAATTATATTTATATTTTTTTTTCTAATTATGTATATTAATGTCATATAATTGATGGAGAAAACTAAAACCCAAAAATTTAGGACAAAATATGTTTATCTTTCATTTACAGAGCTACACACTTACATTAATTATGAGAAATCAACATAACCGTTGCAACAATAGACCCAAGTAATATTATTTCATATCAATGCATTTTTGTTTTCCTAATAAATACGACGATGTGCATGTTTTGTAATTTATTGAAAGTTTCAAACTTGTACTGATTTTAAACAGGTAAACATTATTGTTAATTGTATTTTTGCCGGTCAAGTGTAATTAAGTATAATCCAACTGAATAAATATGGATCAAAATGCTTCATGCAATTCAAGGCTTGTCATGAAAAAAAAATTCATGATCGATCTCGTGACTACTAACAATATAACATTTGGTTTGAACCATAAATTATGGGTTTTTCCATCTGTATAAAGATATCTTTGATCAACTGAACTTGTTTAAATAGTTAAGACTATTTTTATAACTTTGGATACCAGTTGCAAACAACTCAGTAAGTTAAAGAAATGGATTCTTATCTATTTCATAACTTGAGGGGTGGATATACACCAAAGCTACAATAAGAGGGGTTTAAGTGTAATTGATGGTGGTTTTGTATGTTGTCATGTCCACCAACTACAAAAGGTTGTTTCTCCTTAATTTATGCCAAACCTTTGACCTTAAAACTTTTTTTGTTTATTATTTGAATGCCATTATTAGATTTTGGAGTAGTAAAGTTCAATTCCAGTCCCTAATGTTTATAATTTTTAACGGATATTGTCTCTAAAATTCAAAAACTCGAATTTGGACCTTCGTGTTTGTTAATTTTGAACAATTTTAGTCTCTTTGTTTGGTCGTTAACTATATCCGTTAAGTCCATTTAAAAGAGAGGTATTTTACTTATTTCACTATTTTCATTTTTCTAAAATAAGAAAAATATATCATATTTTCAATTTGAGAGAACGACAGACAAAAGTTGATGGTTATCCGTTTTTTTGTTTTACAATTTAAAGTTAAAAATATAATATATTTTTAACTTTTAATATAAAATTAATAAATGACTAAAATCATTTAATTAAATTTTACAGAAAAAGTTAACGACGTTAGTCAGAAAGACCAAAACCTTTGAGAATTGATAAAGATGAGGGATTAAAATCCAAGTTTTTTAAAGTTTATGAACGATATCTGTTAAAAATTGCAAATATTAGAGACCAAAATTAAACTTTACTATTAAATTTTGTATATAATCCTTTTAAATTTCTTATTATTAGATACCAATATTAGATTTTGTATATATAAACTCTTTTCATATTAGGGAAATTAAGGATGCTCAGATCTAAATCTCTCTTTTTATATGCTAAGGTATTTTTTAGAAAAATATTCTATAAGGTTGGGTTTTTTAAGTAAACAATGGCAATTTAGTTAATAGATATTATATTTGTCAATTTAAACAGTATTTCATTCCTATGGTTTATAATTTAAACAATATTTCATGCCTAAAGGCTAAATTAGCTAACTATGTATATGGTCTATCGTTAAGTATTAGTGATAAAAACAATAATGAATTATAAATCACAGTCCACAGAGACAGAACAATACTGAATTGTAAACCACACAGACTAAAACCATAATTTCAAAATCATAGAAATAAAAACAACAATTTTCAATAAAAACATAGTTTATTCTAACATTGTGTTCTCGAATTTAGAGAAAAAATAAATAAATAAAATGAGCATAAAAGAATTTTTAATTTGTGTTCTTAAAAATGATACTGCATTTTGATATTTGATTGGACTATGCATGTGATAGAAATAAGATACTGCTATTCATACCTCCTCATTCACTTACTATGTTATTTCTTACCCCTTACCTCAATAACATACCCAATATATGAGGGTGTATGAATAGAATCACCTATTTCTTTCGCCATGCAAGCCATCGATATTAACTAGTCAGGTATTTTGGAATGGGAAAATATATCAATTTGAACACATCGGACAATGAAATTTGATTTACTGACCGTTTATCAAACACTTATCGGTAAATGCTTATTGGAAAGATTCATCATCATTACTTACCTTAGTGGTTAACATTCACGACTAATAAAATAGATTGTTGGTAGGCGTCTATCATCCAATAAACACTTATCAAGTAAATATTTTAAATCTTTATCTTGTCTTTTATCGAATAAAATTCTTGATCTTTATTATACTATTCAGTATTCATTAACCCAATAAATGTTTCATAAATAGACCTTAATAGAATAACAATATCAAATATTTTTATTTCATGAAAAGTGAAATAAGAGGGTTCAATTAATTAATTAATTCAAATCAAATAAGGCAAATTGTATAAACAATAATGGAACAAAATCAAAATTACTATTCAATATTCATTAATATTTCCTTTGGTCCAATATTTGATAAACTAATATTTGATATTTGAATAAATATTAATGAGTGGTCATGATCTGAGCAGGTGGAATATGTTTTTAATAAGATAATTCATTATAAAATAAAGTGATGTAAGGAATTGAATTTTTAATTTTTTAATTGAAGAATATTATTAATATGATTTTAATTTATAAGTTTATACAAAAAAAAATGTAAATATTATATTTATTTTGAAGGAAGTAATATATATGAATGAGAGAAGGGTTAATTATTAGGTTGGCCGGTCTCTTGTGCTCCAATATTGTCTGCCACTACCTTTTTCCAAAACTAATAAAAAAAATTGAAAGACAAAATAATATTAAAATAAAAATAAAAATACAAAAAATACAACGGTTCTACTAAGAAAATCTACGAGGAACATATATCTAAGAGAAAACAAGTAAAACTGAGCAAGAAACAAGTTGTAAGTAAAATCAGTAGTTAAACACAAAGGAAACAACAACAGAACCTTAAAAAACAGTAAAAGATAAAAATGACAATAGGTTTGTGCCGGTCGGGTTCTCCCCGATCTAAAATCAGTAGTTAAACACAAAGGAAACAACAACAGAACCTTAAAAAACAGTAAAAGATAAAAATGACAATGGGTTTGTGCCGGTCGGGTTCTCCCCGATCTTCCGTTGGGGATTTTAATGAGGATCCCCATTAGGTCCCCACAGTTCCCTTAATCCCTGTTGAGGAACCAGTTAAGGATAAAAAAAATCATTCTCTGTGGGTTTCCTTCGTTTATCGTTGGTTACACGAACCTAAAATCGAAATTGACCCAAGAAATTGGAGATTAATTTGATGGTGAGACCGTGAAAGTAGAAGTACTAAAGTAAAATCGAGAAATACAAGTTTTTCATTGCTTAAAAAACGAGAATTACAAAAAGATAATAATAATAGAAATGATTTTTTAGTAATATATATATATATATATATATATATATATATTGAGCTAGGTCAGGCCAATAATGATCATCCCATCTAAAACTGACAATCTCTGAATGTCTCCTAACTAGGGGTGTAATCGAGTCGAGACAGCTCGTGAGATACTCAAGATCGACTCGGAAAGTATTCGAAATCGACTCATGAATTGTCAAATCTAGCTCGAGCTCGAGCTACTCGAGTAGATAATCGAGTCGAGTTCGACCTATAAATTACTCGGCTCGAGCGGCTCGCGAGCCTTATCGAGCTTTTATAAAATTACAATTATACCCCATATATGTGTATATATTAAATTATCGAGCGAGGAGTCGAGCCTTATCGAGCTTCTATAAAATTACAATTAATATTTATGTTGTTATGTGTTTTTTAAGACACGAGCGAGTCGAGCTCGAAAGTGTCGATACCTGTCACGAGCTCGAGCTCGAGCTTGAAAATTTAGGCTCGACCGAGTTCGAGTCGAGTATCGAGCTGCGAGTTTGAGAGTCGAGTCGAGCTCGGCACTGTGTCGGCTCGACTCGGCTCGATTAAACCCCTACTCCACCCACAAAAAAAAACATAAAAAACGATCCAAAAGGTTAACGAAATCACCGTTAACAAAGTTAGTAAGAAGGACAATTCTCATAACAAAATGACAAGTACAGAGACCAAATCCATGATTTTCCAAGTTTAGGAACGCTAGTCGTAATTTTTGTTGAAGTACAGGGACCAAATCTGTAATTCATTCTTATTTCTAGAGTAAAATTATGTGTTTAGAAATTGTGATTTTCATCTCTATGGTTTCTAATTTATTGCTTCGTCATTTACAATATATTGTTATTTCGATCTATATGGTTTATAATTATTTACTGTTTTGGTCCCTTATACTTGAAAGATAAAAATTAGTTCAAAAATAGAAAATAACAATAAATTGTAAATGATAAAAGCCGAAAATCAAAATTACTAACAAAAACAAAAATCATAATTTACTCTTATTTCTAATGGCATCTTTCTTCATTGGTGATAACTATTTATTATGGAAACACACACAACAGACAACACAAATATGTCTCTGAAATTGCTTGTATTTTGTGGTGATGGTATTCATTCACATTCACAAATTCATTTTCTGTTATTTATTATTTTTCATTTTTTTTAAAATCAATTGAAATTACAAAAACTCATATCACAAAATAATATTTAGTTTGTGCAAAAAAGTAAACAATCTTTCACCAAACATTCTACCAGTAGTTTTCAGCTACAAGATAAAGAAATGAACTCTCTTAGACACCAGCAGCCATTGATGAACTCATCGCTTGAATCTACACAAGATCATGATGATGATGAAATCACATAAATTTATTACCAATCAATCATCGAGAGTTGGGTTCTAACGAGAACAGTTTCAATCCAAAAAAACACGAGAAAAGCCAAATCACATGTGATTTTATACTAAATTCACATGTGAATATACACTAAAATCACATGTGATTATGGTGCGATTGGCCGTTGGTCAAGTCGCCCACACACCCCTCACGTTTGACTGTGTTTTGTAATCACGTGTGATTTTATAGTGTTCTCTTATTTTGACCATCTTCTCGTTTGAACCTCATCAATCATTTACAATTTACCAAAATAAAATAAAATTTCTTACCTTATTTACAAGAATATTTACTTGTTCTCTATACATCTCCTTCAAGTCCACAATATCTGCTCGAAGCTCTTCAAGCTACACCAAACACAACGATATTTCATCTTTAACTACTTTCGTTTTTTCTTTCTTTATCCTTTTTTGGGTATTTTGCTAGTAAAGAAAAAGATCAAATGAGAACCGTAAATATTTGAGAACACAGATACATACATATACACTATATGAATTTCAACAAGTATATGCATCAACGGATATACACTTGCATATATAGTAGATATGCATTGATGAATATAATCATTGACATTATACATATTTTTTATATGTATATCTATTGGGTCAGGTTCAGGGGAAAATCTCAAAAACAAAACAACAAAACTGAAGAACACCCTGGGAACCCTCTATCTGGACGGTATATATATATATATATACAGAGAGAGAGAGAGAGGAAAGTTCAAATGTGAACTCATTTTTGGTTGTGAACGTGAGGACGAATCTCAGCCACTTATCCGGTCAATAAAGGCGGCTTTGACCTGGTTCCCCTCCTTTAATAATCTCCACCCTCCCATGAATCGCGTCAATCCTCCGTGATCGCATCCACCATAACCGAAGATGTGTGGCTGAGATTCGTCCTCACGTTCACAACCAAAAATAAGTTCACATTTGAACCTACCCCTATATATATATATATGCATTGGGATCATGTAAAACCAGGTTGTTTTTTGTGAGACCCGTGAGACCACCTTTTTACACTTGAAACTTCATAGCAAAACACTGAGAACCTTCACAGTATTTTTGCTGTGAAGGTTCAGATTTTTTTTACCTTCACAGCTCACAGTGTTTTGTTGTGAAGTTTCAAGTGTTAAAATGTGATCTCACGAAAACAGTTTGGTCTCACCCGTACCCAACCCTATATGAATTGAGATACATAAATACATATATATATATATGTGTGTGTGTGTGTGTGCATATATTGTTATACAGGTTCTCACTGTTCTTAAAAATATTTATTGTTCTCATTTGAACCATCCCGTATGCTAGTAAAATATGTACCTCCTCGTCTCGTTCACCCATCAACTCGAGCGCAGCAGAGTGCCTCTTTCTTAACGCTTCTAGCTCCGCCTTCATGCCACCCACCTCACCAACTTCTGACCGTAACTTCTCACACTGCACATATATATATATATATATATATATATATTCATACTCCAAAATCACCCTTTTTTAAAGTATATAATATTTATATACGACAAATACTCGCAAACACTTATGATCGTAGGAAGAAGACAATGATTAGATAAGGATACGTACCTCCCCGGTCATTTTAACCAATTCCTCAGCTAAAGAGTCCCGAATCGATTCCATGGACGCCTATAATTCAATCATGAATACCATCATTGAATAAATTTATTTATTATCGAGGTAATGGAACCTAAAATTGATTAGGAACACAAGAACTGACCACAGCATGACACATGGCATATTGGAATATGGATGTGTTATTCATCATGACTGTTGTAATATATTGATCATGAACATTGTAAAATATTCATCACGAATGGTGTTATATATTGATCACGAATGTTGTAACATATTCATCACGAGAGCATGAATGTCGTAAAATATTCATCGTGAATGTTGTAACATATTCATCATGAATATGCGTTATTCATCATGAAATGTTGTAATATATTGAGCATGAATGTTGTTAACATTCATCATGAATGTGTTATTCATGATGAATGTTGTTAAATATTCATCATGAATGTGTTATTCATGATGAATATTCTTCCTAAATATGGACACGTGGCACGTTGTGGGAGGTTCCCGGGTTCCTAATCAATTTTGGGTTCTTAACCGCACTTCCCCTTATTGGGTTTCTCGTTTTATGTTAAACAACTTGTTTCTTGAAATCAAGAAATATATATATATAGAGAGAGGAAAGTTCAAATGTGAACTCATTTTTTGTTGTTAAACGTGAGGACGAATCTCAGCCACTTATCCGGTCAATAAAGGCGGCTTTGACCTGGTTCCCCTCCTTTAATAATCTCCACCCTCCCATGAATCGCGTCAATCCTCCGTGATCGCGTCCACCATAACCGAAGATGTGTGGCTGAGATTCGTCCTCACGTTCACAACCAAAAATGAGTTCACATTTGAACCTAACCCTATATATATATATATATATAGAGAGAGAGAGAGAGAGAGAGAGAGGAAAGTTCAAATGCGAACTCAAATTTGGTTGGGAACATGAGGACAAATGAGAGTGCAACACGTGCCTAAATGTAGATTATTCAGACTTCAGTCTGAATAATGCTTATTCAAACTGAATAAATACTATATTCAGTCTGAATATGACACGTGTCGCTCTCATTTGTCCTCACGTTCACAACTAAATTTGAGTTCTCATTTGAACCCGCCCCTATATATATATATATATATATGCTGCAAGTATTAGCTTTCAAGAAAGATACCAGTCTAGACATATAAGACGCAAGTTCGCCCTCCTTTTGTCTAAGGGCAGCCTCAAACGCATTTGGTGTTTTGCTCTTTAAATAATACGAAGACTCTCCAACATTTCTCCTTTCGGAAAAATTATCAGACGAATCCAACGATGCCTGCAAATAAAAACTTTCCTCCATACTACTCAAACTCCCGGCACTCGAGAGTCTACGACTCAACCCTACAAATCAACCGTCCATAAATTAAAATCCAAATAAAATAAAAACATTTATACATAATTAATAAATTAATAAGAACTCTTACCATTCTCAAAGCTCGATTTCGTTCTAGCTATAGGATTTTGCTCAGGAACAACAGAAGCCGTTTTTTCTAGTTCCAAACGAGCTGCTTTTTCACGTTCTATATCCTGTAAATACCAATCGAGATGAAAAAACGAGCATTTACATTAAGGAACCATAAGCTAGCTTAATTTATGAGCTTATTGAAAAAGCCATGTTTTGTTAGCCATAAACTAGTCTATAAATTATAAGATAGCTTCTTGAAACACTACTTTAAGTTGCGGTTCATTAACCTTTTTCCATTATTTTTCCAATTATACCCTTTAAATTTTTCCAATTAATTTTTCAACATGTCCTTTTAGGTCATTTCAGATTGTCATACAGCTTGTCAGCTACTTTTAACCAAACTTGACTATTTCATCAGCAACTTTATTAGCCAAACGTAGCCTTAGACCGGTTCATACACTATTCATAATGAATGATACAACATTCAATATGAATATCACAACATTCAATATGAATATCACAACATTCAATATGAATAACACACAACCATGATACATTCAGTATGAATAATCTGTCTGTATAGATTGGGAGGGTTTTTTTTTATAGATGGAAGGAGCGTGTTCTTTAATTGGGAGGGACAGGTTTGGTAAAAACTTGGCTTTCTGCATAAAGCTCCCTCCTAGTAGCTTACTGAATAGGCCACTTTCTATATCATTAAACCACTACCAAACAGTGATGTATAGCTAACCGAATAAGCTGCAAGTCCTATTAAGCTCATTAAGCTGTTAACAAACGCTACCTGTTGCAGAAGTTCACGGTGAGTCAATGCTTCATTCAGCTCTTGTTTATGTTTCCTTTTGAGTTCTCGTATTTCTTCTTCGAGCTGATTCACATGACCTTCATGAGTATACGCCTCTTCTTTTAACGCCAAATAATCTTGCCGACTTTCAGCCGCCCTCTGTCTTTCCTTCTCGAGAGATCTCGTTAGCTGAGTTTGTTCAGTTCTCAAACACGATATCTGTAATACATTTATTGTTATTATACTTATTATTATTATTATTATATGTTGATGATCGTTATACGACTTAATCGATCAGACCAACAAACAAAAGAGGACAAGAGTAGCACCTGAGCTTCAAGAACATTTAAGCGAGATAGTGTTTGAGATAATCGTTCATTAACGGAACGTTCTCTTTCCTCTGCACCTGCAGCTTTGGACTCTGCTTCCTGTAGATTTATATATTAGCAAAAACCCACAAATGAAAGAACAATACATTCAACTACATGTATATATATATATATGTGTGTGTATGTGTGTGTGTGTGTATAAAGAGAGAGAGAGAGAGAGAGAGAGAGAGGTCCAGGGGAAACCCCTAAAAAATGTAAAAACTGAGGAACTCCCTATAATCGTTCATCTGTATGCTATACACATGTGCTTACAAGTAATCAAAGATGTTTCCTGATTTCTATGCACGTGTGCATGTTAAGCACATTAGAAGAAAGGGGTATATATAACATGTAGGACCTGAAGCCGTGAGTTTAGCGATCTCTCCACAGCATTCCAAGCTTCTACCCTTCTAGCAGTTGTTTCCTATTACCAGTAGAAGAAGGGGGTTCAACAAAAGAACTATTAAAAAGTGAAACAATTGTGTAAAAATGCAACAAACCTGAATAGCCTCGATCTGCCTCAGAAGAGGCCTAGTAGATTCAGGAACTTGTGTAATCAACTCTTCACATCGACGCTCACTTGCCTGCAGACCAATGATACATATTATTTTCTAAGTCTTAAAATAACGAATAACCAAAGACATCAACAAACGCTATGTTTGGAAAACTAGGTGATATGAAAGATGATAAGCAAGTTGTTAACCGAAAAGCTGGTTGTTGGCTAAAATAACCGAAAATGACATGTTGAAAAAGTATTTGGAAAAATATAAAGGGCATAATTGGAAAAAGGTGGAAAATATCCCCTATAGCTTATTGAAAGAGTACTTGAAGTAGTGTTTCAAGAAGATGGCTTGTGGCTAACCATACGGACGATAAGCTAAAAAATAAGCTGATTTATCATTTATGGTTGCCAAACATGGCCAAAGTAGATGGAAAAAGTAGTTTTTCAATAAGCTAACTTATGACTAACCAAAACGGAGTTTTTTCAATAAGCTCAAAACTAAGCTAGTTTATGGTTGCCAAACATGGCCAAAGTAGATGAAAAAAGTAGCGTTTCAATAAGCTAGATTATGGCTAACCAAACGGAGCTTTTGGTAAACTAGTTGCTAGCTGATAAACTAGTCACGTTTGGTAAAACTAGATGACAATGTTAAATAACCTAAAAAAAAGACATTAATTGAAGAAATATAAGAATCATAATTTATAAAAAAAAATTGAAAAAACCCCGTGGAGCTTGTTGAAACGTTTCAAAAAGCTAGCTTATGGCTGACCAAACAGAGCTTTTTCAATAAGCTCAAAAATAAGCTAGCTTATGGCTAACCAAACAGAGCTTTTTCAATAAGCTCAAAAATAACCTAGCTTATGGGTTGCTAAACATGGCCAAAGTAGATGAAAAAAGTTGATTAAATCATAGAATCATAACACACTTGGTATCGTTTTTGAAGATCCTCAACATCTCTCCTTAGCATATCTTCTCTAAAAACCGCCTGCAACAATTTAAAAAAAAACATTAATTTACGCAAATTCACCAAACAAAAATAAAAATAATAAACACAATTCGGTATTCGCAATGCAAACCTGCTGCTCCGTTCTGCTTAAAGTTTGTCTTAATTCCTCTAGAGTTTGAACTAGCATAGCTTCACGCTCAGCCGCTTCCTTCAGACGGCTTTCTAATTCAGTTCTCGCTTCATTGTTCGCCCGTGCCTCCGCTAACGATTCAGCTTCCTTGGCTGCACTTAACGCATTTGTATAGAACTCTTTTTGGGTTGCAAGTTCAGCTTGGTTTTTTTCTATTGTTTCTTGAAGAAGCTTCTCGGTGGCCACCTTATCTCTCTTTATGCTCTCTACTTTATTTTCTTCAACCTAGAAAGTTACTCGAATAATAGATACAATTAACAACATTCGGATAGATAAATAACAATATTGTAACATCCCACATTTGTTGCCTTATAAGAGACTGGATACCTCCTCTATCAGACGCGTTTTAATATTGCGAGTCTAGATGGTGGACAAAGTGGATAATATCTGGTACGGTTGGCCTGGGATGTTATAAATATAGTGCGGACCCACTATGGTGCATATGGTGACGAGGCCACAATATTATTTCTCCGTCAAAAGGTTAAAAAATTTACATTTATGAAAGGTGCAACCGTATCGTTTTAGAAGGTGTCACTGTATGAAACTGAAAAAGCCCTCAAAAGCAATAAAAAAAACTTTCAAATCCCTCGAAATCAAGCAAAAAAGATTAAAAATCCGTCGAAACGGTGGAATTAGGCTAAAAACACAATGAGCGATATTGAATGTTAGTAAAAAACATAAAGACACGGTTTTAACTATTTTTTGTCTATATTATATGGTGCCACCGTATAAAAAACGTATAAAAATAACGGTTTTAATTATTTTTTGTCTACATTTCTGACATATCTTTTTAAATGCATGACCTTCTGACTTATCTTTTTAAATGCATGACCTTCTGACTTATCTTTTTAAATGCATGACCTTCTGACATATCTTTTTAAATGCACGACCTTCTGACAGATTTAAAAACGTCTCTGCCCAACACAAGAACGCCTTTTGGCAAATGGCAACTATAAATTACTCACATGACTAGAGAATATAATTTACCTGTAGCTTCGTTATCAATCCCTTTTTCTCTTCTTCAAACTCTCTGATCTATAATATTCACCCAAAAACACCTTCAAAATCAGACTTTTTTTTTTGCAAAGTGACGGTTTTTGCTTCTAAAGGAAATACAATAACGTATTATTCAATTTTATACCTGCGCACGTAGTTTCCTAATTTGAGATTCTTGAGCAGCTTGTTTCTTTGAAAGTTCTTCACCTAAATGAACGAAAAAGAACACGACTGAATCATTAATTAGAACGAAAAAAATCTTATTAAGCACTTGGATCGAATTATTTACCTTCTGCCATAACTTGAGTGATGATTTCATCTTTTTCCTTCAGAAGAGCAGCGGCATCACTCTTCTTATTTTGCTCTCTACGTAGAGTATCTCTTTCCCTTGTGAGAGCATAAACCTGTATTAATATTTGGCAGATGATATAAGTATCTTAACAACACTAATTATGTTTAAAAAAAATGAAAAACTGAGGAATACCCTGGTAACCATTCATCTGGACGGTATGCACATGTGCATACAAGTAATTGAAGTTGTTTGTTGGTTTTTATGCACATGTGCATACCGGACAAACTGCTTACAATTAACTTGTATGCACATGTGCATACCTTCCTGATGAACGATTACCAGGGTGTTCCTTAGTTTTTCATTTTTTTTTTGCGGTTTTCCCCTGAACCTAACCCAAATGGTCAAATTGCTATTATTATCTTTTGTTACCTTTCTCACAATGTTATTGTTAGCCCACAACTTTGAGCTTACAAGGATCTCACAAATTCAACTTTCTACCCATTGTGGGACGAGTTGTTACAAGATGAAACAATATTTAGGGGTTATTTGGTTAGTTTTCCATTAAGGGGCTGTTTGGTAGTTACTGGATGGTATAGAGCTGGATGGTATAGAGGTCTGGATGGTATAGAGGTTCTGTATGATGCAATGTTGGATGAAATATGGTTGTTTGGTAGCTGTTCTGAATGAACAGTTTGAATTGCAACAAATTACCATTTTAACCTTTTATACGATTTAGTTCAAAATAAAATATAATTATATGACAAATATCTAAATAAAACAATTATTTTACAAATATATCCATATATTTCATTTTCATCCAAACAATTGCACCAGAGTCTGTTTGTTTGATTGAGTTTGGGTTAAAGATTGAGGCCTGTAGAAAAAATATTCACAAAAATTTCATCCTACCTTTTCCTTCATCCTCACGGACCCTCAATATATATATATATATATATCGAATTATAAAGGGAAGCCTACAGTAGCCCCAAATCTCCACCATCACCATGAATTTGAACCTTCAAAAAAACCTAATTCCTTCTATTTCTTCATTTCTAAACCCTAATCCCATTATTCCCACCCACCCACTGTTTTCTATTTCTTCCTAAAAGAAATTCCTTCTTTCTTTCTTCCTCAAGAAATATTGTGTATATTCACGGTGACAACCTTCAAAACCACCACAACCATCCACAAAGAGGCAATAAAAGGGAAGCAAATATGAATCAAAAGAAAACCCAAATATGAAATTTAACTTGAAATTGATGAACAAATATGAAATCGGTCTTGAAATTGATGAACAAATATGAAATCGATCGTGATATCGATGAACAAAGAAGAAATCGATCGTGAAATGGAGAAAAGAAATCAGTGTGCAGATGGTGTTGAGACTTGAGAGGAGCGTGAGAAAGAGAGAGTGTTGAGAGAGAGAAAGGGCAGTTATGGAAAAAAAGGGCATCTGAACCATTTTGCTTCTCCTCATATGCAAAATCGTACAGAGGCTTTTTATTTCATTCAGAGCTTTTAAGTTTTTTGCCAAACAAGAATCTATCTCTGTACGATTCAGAGATGCCTCTGGATGGCTTCATTCAGATCCAAACAAACAACCCCTAAGTCTCGTATGGAGAAAGTTGTCTGTGTGGATTAATCTGTCTGTATAGATTGGAAACGTTTTTGTTTAGGAGGGTTTTTTCATAGATGGAAGAATCGTGTTTTTTAATTGGAAAAAACCTTGCTTTCTGCATAAAGCTCTTCCTTAGAAACTTCCGGAATAAGCCATTTTCTATATCATTAAGCCACACTACCAAATAGTCATGTATAGCTGACCGAATAAGCTGTGAGTCCTTCATTAAGTTGCTTAACAAATACGCCCTTAGAATATAAAGGACAGTTTACCTTTCTTTCAAGAGTTGAGACCTTTTGATGATACTCTTCTCGTAAAGACTCGATTTCAGCTTCATTTGATTTTCTCTGTTTAATCATGTGAAAAAAGAGTCAATACACGGAAGAAAACAACATCAAATATTTAAATTTATAAACTTATTATACCAACCTTTTGATCTTCAAAAACAGACTTCAGCTGCTCATTCTCATTCATCAATTTTGCAATTTCATCAGCTTTTGCCTGGTAAGACACATGATTAGGGGCTGTTTGGCAGTTGCTGAATGGTTTGGTGCAGAATGATTAAGTGGTCAGAATGATTAAGAGGCTCTTATGATATAGTGCAAAATGAAATATAATTATTTGGTAATTGTTCAGGATGTAATTAGGGCTCTTAATGGTTAAGGGAGGTCCAAGATACAAAATGATTAAGAGGGTTTTGGAACCATTAAGAGGCATACTTATTTTTTTGCCAAACAGGATTCACCTCTTAACGATTCAGAGGCTGCCTCTTAACGATTCAGAGGCTGCCTCTTAATGGAACTGTTCAGAGGTAAACAAACAGCCCCTTACATACATTTGCTGCAAAGAGATACGAATCCCGAGTTTTTTTGCCAAAACAGGATTCACCTCTTAACGATTCAGAGGCTGCCTCTTAACGGAACTGTTAAGAGGTGATCAAACAGCCCCTCAAATACATTTGTTGCAAAGAGATACGAATCCCGAGTTTGTTACCATAATACGTTCTAAATTCTGAAAGATTTTTTATATTATATTCAGCAAATTCCAGTATTTCTAGAACTAATAGCTTAATGGCTTAATGCATATGTACCTGAGCTTGTCTAGCAGCTCCTAGAAGTGCAGTCTCCATCAATTTCATCTCTTTTTTCACCTTCTCGAGTTCAGCCACTGAATCTGACAAATTGCTTCCCGAGCTCGTTTCTTTTTTATCGGCTTCATGTTCACTAGCTAGCTCGTCAACTATCTCAACTTTTGCACTTCTATTAACCATCTCAGAAGCATCATCTGAAACTTTTTCACTCGGTTTACCACCTTCATCAGATATGGCAGATTCAGCTTCATTTCGACCTGTTTCATCTCCAATTTGGCCGGAAACTTCCGGAATCATCTCTTCTTCTGTCTTTTTCAAATCAATACCATCGTCCACCTCATTTGGCTCGTGGGTATTACAAATAACTTGATCTTCGGAGTTTCTTGACTCGAGTTTCGTTGATCCAAGATCTTTTGAAGAACCGAATTCCGAGCTCTCTTTATGGTCAAGAAACGGTAATTGCTCATCATGGTTAACACTTGATTCCGCTATCGAATTGGCTTCCGCTTCACTTTTAATAATATTTGATTCCACGGATTTTTCGGTTATACTCTCGGAATCTTCCGGAAGTGCAATATCCGTTTCTGCCAACTTTTCCGCTTCCTCTGAAACTAAATTATTCGTTTCCAATGCGGGACCCGGATGGTCTTCTGGCTTTAAAGTTTCGGAATTTTCTTGATCATCAGCCTCGGTCGTTTCGTTTTCCCGAGAAGATGATGGAGGACTTGAAGAAGATTCATGGTTTTCTAAAGATTCAAGTTCTTCTGAAGGTTCGTGTTTTTCGGAAGTTTCTAGATTTTCTGAGGGATTTATAACACCATCCTCGTCTTGCTGACCCATAAACGACATTATATCCGTTGACCATAATCCTGAAGCTAGTAGTAAACAAGCAATTAAACGACATTAAAAAGCATCTTGATACCAACTTCTGAATTAAAACGAATATGATTTTTCAGAAATGGGTAATCCGGGGTTTCACACAGACAAATCAGACGCGTTTTAAAACCATGAGTCTAGGTGTGTGGACAAAGCAGACAGTATCTGGTACGGTTGGCCAGGGATGTTACAATTGTAATATCCCATATCGCTTGTGGAGGGAAACTAAAGGGCTGTTTGGTTGGTTTTTCATTAAGTCCTATATGGGTAAAGTTGTCTTTATGTATTAATCTGTCTGTATAGATTGGGAAGGTTTTTGTTCAGGAGGGGGTTTTTCATAGATGTTAAGGAACGCATTTTTAACTTGTGAGTAGCAGGTATGGAGAAATCTTGACTTTCTGCATAAAGCTCCCCTCTAGAATCTTAATTAATAAGCCACTACCAAACAGTCATGTATAGCTGACCAAATAAGCTATGAGTCCCATTAAGCTTCTAACAAACAGGCCCTAAGGTTGCCTTATAAGGGACTAGATACCTCCTCTACAAAACGCGTTTTAGAACCGTGAGTCCAGGGTGTGTGAATAAAGCTGACAATATCCGATACGGTTGGTCTAGATTTTACAATAAGCTTCGTGCATATATATATATAATAGAGAGAGAGAGAGAGAGGAAAGTTCAAATGCAAACTCAAATTTGGTTGTGAACGTGAGGACAAATGAGAGCGTGACACGTGTCTGAATGTAGATTATTCAGACTAAATAATCAAAGAAATATTCAGTCCGAATAATACTGAATAATACTATTATTCGGACTGAATATTTCCTTCATTGTTCAGCCCGAATATGACACGTGTCGCCCTGTCATTAGCCCTCACGTTCACAACCAAATTTGAGTTCTCATTTGAACCCGCCCCTATATATATATAAGAAGTTACCTGCAGAAGTGGTAGAAGCACCATCGGGATTCTCTTCCAACCCAAGAGCGTTATCAAAATTCTTCTCGATGCTCTTAACGCCTTCACTAATCTTGCTAACGGCTTCCGCGAAATCCGGAAAGTTCCCTAACGAGACCTTCCCACTAAACCAAGCCATATCTCCCTATATCTTTTTTAACTTAAAATCCCACAAATTTTCTTGAAACAATATGGATCAAATGCATCAAAACCCTACAAAAGTTAATAACCAATATGTTTCACATTATCAGCATTTTCAATCCCACATCAAAAAAGATTTTAAAAAAAACACAACTTTAACAATAACCAAGATCTAAGTTCTTGATTTCTTTTAATTCAAGAACTCAAGATCTCAATTACCAGTGATGAATTTTGAATGATTTGATGAAAGAGCTGAACTATTAAGTGACTCAAGTGGAAGATAGTTAAGTGTTTTCAGATCAGATTTAGAAAAAACTGAACGATTTAAGATTTAGCAGAAATCAAGTGCGAAAGAAACGCTAATCGACGACTATGAACACAAATCTCGAAAGACCCACAACTTTCGGGTTTGGATACTGGAGTATGATCCAACTAATCGCAAATTTCACAAATATAAATCATTAAATTGACCCTAAAAAGAGACATTCTAATCAAATACATAAAATGCAATAATTTATTCAAACAATAAAAAAGCAAAAGAAAGAACAGTTGGATTCTTCAAATTCAACCCGATTACCCGAATCTCAAGAACATGGATGCAACCCAAATTGGGGAAATGTTTTAGAAACAAGATTTCATTAATTTCAAGGAGAAAAAAAGGGGGGGATTACCTCGAATTGTAGATAGAATTAGAAATAGGTTTAGCATCAAATCAATGAAGTCGTGTGAATCTGAAAGTAAAGTTGAAACTAAGAAAATTAATAGGAAATTGAATCAAAGGGTATGAAGAAAATGGGGCGATTTCGTTTCTCTGTGAACAGTGTGCGCTGAAGGTCGATTGAAAACGCAGAGAGAGTGAAGGTGAGTCCAACAATGGCAGAAAAAAAACCTCCATTACTGAGATATAATTAGTTATTAGAAATATTAAGGAATGTGATTAAAAGAACAAACAGGGGATGTAGCTCAAATGGTAGAGCGCTCGCTTTGCATGCGAGAGGCACGGGGTTCGATCCCCCGCATCTCCATATTAAATTTACATTTTCAAAATCAAATCAAATTTTTTAAATAAAAAAATATTTTTTGCAAAAATCATTTTTTTAATCAAAGTAATATTTTTTTTACGGCATTTTAACACACTCACACATCCCATAGGTGTCCGGATCCTAGGGGTGTTCATCCAAACCGCCCACACCGCACCGTAAAGTGCAGTTTAGCTAGAGCTTTCGCAGTGCGGTTTGCGGTTTTGACTTATCAAACCGTGGTTCAAACCGCACCGCATACTTTGTACATTTTTTTCATTTATATATAACACATGTATATATATAATAATTTATTATTTATGTAATATTTTTATACTTTGTGTTTTGGACTTTGAGTTTGATCCAATATGACAATTGATAATATTAATATGTTACTTGGATACGTCAAAACTCACACGTCCAATTTAGTTTGAAGTTTATCTTTTTTAGTTCTTATACTATTTTTAATAATGCAATATAAATTTAGTAATTGGATATATCGAAACCCTTTGTTTTTTTCGACCACGGGCACTTTATCATTAATTATATAATGTACTTTTAAACTTATAAATATTGGATTGTAGGCGTAAAGTGCGATAGGTACAAACCGCATAAACCGCAAATGCGGTGCGGTTTGGCGCGGTTTGAGGTTTATGCGGTGCGCTTTGCAGTTTGGAAAAATGTTCAAACCGCATATGCGGTGCGACTTGCGGTTTGGCCTCAAACCGGACCAAACCGCACCGCGAACACCCCTACCGGATCCAAATGGCCACCGATTAATCCTCTACTTCCATGATCCAGCCCTATGCTAATCAAAGGAGTTATAATAATCAAACTTTGTAACATATTTAATGAGTCGTGTTCCAAAATGTTTACTTGTAATTTTTTATGGGGGTGCTAATAGCATTTTTTAGTAGGGTGTACATGGAAATTTTTGTACTATAAGTTATAATAATCAGACTTTGTAACATATTTAATGAGCCATGTTCCAAAATGTTTACTTATAATTTTCTATGGAGAATGCTAATGACACCCTTTAGTAAAGGTGTGTACGGGAACTTTTGTATTATTATAATATTGGAAATGTAAAAAGTTGGTTTTGGTGTAGATGTGTGTAAGGAAAAAAAATCATTTGTAGGAGTGTCTTTTTAATTAGTAACATCTACATGGTGTCATTAGCCTCTCCCTTTTCTATCGATAAAAGTCAACACCCCCGTTAAACATGCAGAGTAAGATTCTTATCTACCATAATGGAATAATATGTAACAATTTATCCGATAGACAGAGCATCAAACGAAAATGTTTAACGGTAAAAAAAAACTGTGTAGACGACTTTGACTGCGACATCAGGTCGTGGGGCAAAGTCGCTTGAATCACATTTGATTTTATATGCGATGTTAGTGTAAAATCACATATGAGTTGGTTGTTTTCTTGTTATCTTAAATAGGTAATGTTCTAGTTTAAATTCGACTCTTATCCCATAAGCGCTAACTGGTAAAAAACATCGCTCTCGTTTACCGGGTAAGACTCTCGGTTCTTGCTATCGCTGGTGCGGGTAAAATTATGGGTCATTGTAATGTACACCCAGTAAAGTAAATGATACGGTAAGACTCTTGATCCTTGTCATCGCTCTTACCGTATAAGATTATGGGTCCATGTCATTTACATCCAATATATAAGTGACCTGATAAGTGTTTATCTAATAAATGTTTGATAAATAACTCATAAATCTCTTTAAAGAATTACAAATAATTACACCACGAGTAATGTTAACCATCAATAAACTTCACAACTTGAACAATTGTTTCAGTCAACTGTTCAAAAAATAATTTAAGAAACATATGTGAAATAATATCTTAAATCGTAGTATTTGATGAATAAAAATCATGAAAAAATTATTTTTATATATGGTTTGTACGAGTTTGTAGGATTCATCCAGTTTGTAAATAAACCAACATCTCTCTCTCTCTCTCTCTCTCTCTATATATATATATATATATATATATATATATATATATATATGCGTAGGATCGTGTGAGAATGAGAGTGAAAGTGACAAGCGTAAGAAATGATCTCCATCTTCATCACATTTAATCTCAAATCCGCCCATTAATTTTGCTTCATAGAGGAATTGATTCGCTACATTGCGGCGCATCTCATCCTAATGTGCATCCTAGGGTGGAGATTCCTTCTTATGTTTCTCACATTAACTCTAATTCTCACCGGAACTAAACTCATACATATATATATATCTCTTCCACTTTACTGAAAAGGGTTTAGAGCCTGTTTGGTAGCGGCTTAATGAGCTTGGGGTGTTTGGGATTGCTTATTTAAAACAACTTATGCTTTTTTTTGGTAAAAGTGCTTATTAACTTATGTGGTGGCAAATCGAAGTTTTATAAAAATTGTTTGGATTAGCTTATAGCGGTACCACACTGAAATAAGTTAATAAGTTGTTTTGTATGGAGTGTTTGGGATTGTTTATACATGTAAAAGGCTTAAAAAGAGTTAAAAGTTATAAGGAATTTTGATAAGTCAAAATGGAGTAACTTATCAAAAACTCTTTTTCTTCTCCACCGGTATAGACACTTTTTTTTCCTTATCCAAACACTCAAAACTCTTTTTCACCAGTTCCACACCGGTACAAGTCAATAAGTTGTTTTGATAAGCAATCCCAAACACCCCCATCATCTTATATGTTTTCTTTGTTATATATTTAAACCACGGTTGTTAATCTTATATGTTTTCTTTGTTATAACTTATAACATCTTATATGTTTTCTTTGTTATATATTTAAACCAGAGTTGTTCATCTTATATGTTTTGTTTTTGTTATATGCTCTCTTTGTCTAGAGGGACGTCTTTATACATACAGACTTAATGGAAACCAATCATATATCCAGCCTTTTTCCTTCAATGACACTAAGGGGCTGTTTGGTTGATTTTTCATTAAGTCCTGCATGGATAAAGTTGACTGTATGGATTATTTAAAGTTGTTGTTTGTTTGTTGTGCTGAATAAACCGTCTGAACGATGAAAATGACAATTTTACCCTCCAATTTATTTTTTGTTCTTATAAATGTCTAAACAATTTATTTTTGGTTCTTATGATCAATGGAACCTAAAGAATTGATTGAACAACTCCAGCAACAATTTCATTTCAGAAACATCAAACCTAAGATTAAATCAATTCAAAATCTAGAAACGTTACAAAACATCAAACCTAAACAATTGATTTGAAGAACACATAGCTGACTGAATAAGCTATATCCCTTATTAAGCTCATTAAGCCACTACCAAACAGGCCCTAAGATATTATATATATATATATATAAGAGATGGTGTTCTTGTATGATCCCTCCCCTATATATATATATATAGGAGGTTCAAATGAGAACTTTGTAAATTTAAATGAACAAATGAACACCTTGTGGACCACATATGATGTGAGTCTCATACATTAAAAAATCATATATGATTCAACGGTGGGGCCCATTGAACCGGATATGATTTTTTAATACGTGTGACCCACATCATATGTGGTCCACAAAGTATTTCTTTGTTTTTTTTAAAGAGGGGGTGTTCTTGTATGATCCCTTCCCTATATATATATATGTACTAAAAGCAAGCGTGAGAATCTTTTACTGTTTCCTATGCTGTACAAGTTACATAGAGCATCTCTTTTACATGAGGGAGTTCCAAGAGCATCTCCAAAGACTTTGAAAGAATAAAAAATACAAAAAAAAAGTACATGGTCTTTATAGCATTGGAGATGTAGACATAATTCTTAATAAAGATGTATACATAATTTTTTGTATTTAGTATGAGGTTTTGATGCGGATATGTGAAAGGGGGTTAGCCTCCCCCCCTTGTATCATAGAGTAACTTTATCAGATTGGATGTGGCCTTTCACCTATTCGTATTCAAAAAACTTCACATACTCGCCTATTTCTCTCCTTCTTCTTTCTATTATGTATTCAGACGCCCTGTTGTTCATCGTTGTCGACCTCCTTGCTATGACCCTTTAAGCATCCATGGCTGAATGGTTAAAAGCATCCAAAATCAGGTTACCTGCTTAAATTGTTTGTTTGTTCTGCATTCTACTTAAATCAAAGATTTGCCCTAAAAACACGTCTGTTGCTGTTGGGTACTCTCTCAAATCAAGTAAGTACATTTAGGACGCGTTTGGTTCGTCGGAATGGAATGGAATCTGAATTACTTTGACCGGATTCCAATTCGTTTGTTTGGTTCATTGTTCTCAAGAAAATTCCAAAAGGATTCAATTTAAGATTTCTTAGGTTACCGGTGGGAATTCATGGGAATTGAATTTGTTTTTTCTTAATAACTAAAATACCTTCATCATAAAAAAAAGAATTATAACCCTAATCTCTAAAAAAGAAGCCTGACACCTCTTCACTTGGATTTTCGGTTCGGTTTTTTCGGTGTTTTTTCAGTTTTCGGTTTTTCGATTTCGGTTCAGTTCAGTTTTTTTGGGTTTTTTTTTTTCAATTTTCGGGTTTTCGATTTCGGTTCTGTATTTCGGGGGGTTTTTTTAGTTTTCGGCTTTTCGGTTTCTGGGCTTTTTTTCAGTTTCGGTTCGATTTTTCCTTACCCTAGCGGTTAGGTTTTTCATCCTCTCCTACAACAACTAAAATATTTCTGCAGTTTTTAGCTATTTTTGCCGTAAAAAAATTACGATTTTTGTTGTTTTAGCAGTTTCTGTAGTTTTTGGTTGTTTTATGCATTTTTTAACTATTTAATGCAGTTTTTAGCGGTAAAAAAACTCAAATTATTTTTATTGTTAAAAAAATTGAAGTAATTAATAATTATTTTATTAAACTAATTTTAGTTTAAAAAATTAAATTTAATAAAAAAGGTATTTTAGTCATTTACTGGAATTTCATTCCAATTCCAAAGCTACATTCTGTTAACCAAACAAACAGAATCTGTTGAATCCATTTCAATTCTGCCAACCAAACAGCTGGTCAAACCTGACAACATTACAATTCATATTCCTTCAAAGTCAAATTCTTTTGAAGGATTTCATTTGCCAACTTAGTGCGGAAAGATGAAAGCATAAGTATTTGTTCATCTTTATCATTTTCTTCTGATATATAAAAGAATTACATAATGGATTGGTAGGTATGATATCAAAGCACCATTATTCAACATAAGAAACATTGCTACATTACAGCATCTCCAAGAGTTTTTTTAAATTTTCTCTAACACAGTAAATATAAAGACAAAATCTCTAAAATTATTATCTTTCAACTCCTCCAACAGCTTCTCTATTAAAACTTTATATTATTAAAATATTAAATAAATTTATTATTTCAAAAATCTTTAAAATTATATTGGTTGTTTTTTTGTGGGAAATCATTAAAATAATGTTCTATCCCGTCCTTTTAGAGAGAGAAATCTCTATATTTAGAGATTTTTTTCCAAAAATATCTGTTTTAGAGAATAATACAGAGATGTTGTTGGAGAAGTTTAGAGAAGAAAAATAAGGTTTTCTCTATTTTAGAGAAGTTGTTGGATCGGAGATACTCTATTGCTTCTAGGTATTTATCCTTGATCCTTCCAATTTTGATGGATGTTGGTTTTTGTCTTTTAACAGATTGCCTTGATACTCCTGTAATGAACAAGCCACTAGGATCACCCAAGATTGCAGTATTGTTATTCTTACAAGAGGCAAACATTTTCTTTTCTTTTATAAACTGTGACCGAAAAGGAAAAGAAGGATTTTTTTAATTTGTTAGTGAACATTTTCTAAATTTATGTCATCTATTGAGTTCCTTCTTGCTCCTTTTTTTTTTTAATGTCCCCTCACATATATTCTAATAAGAAAGGAGGCTGGCTTAACCATTGAGAATGCTGGGAGGGAGGTTTTGGGGTTTGCCGCATAAGTGGTGCTGACTAAGCATACAACAATGATTATTGGTGATCGCACCACCACGAGTTGGAAAATATATGGGTTGCTAAGATAACCCGTATATTTTCCAACTCTTGGTGCTGTGATCACCAACAATCATTGTTGTATGCTTAGTAAGGACCACTTGTGTGGCAAACGCCAAAACCTACTCCCAGCATTCTCATTGGTTAAGCTAGCCTTCTTTCTTATTAGAATATAAGTGAGGGGACATTAAAAAAGGAGCAAGAAGGAACTTAATAGATGACATAAATTTATAATATGTTCACTAACAAATAAAAAATCATTCTTTTCCTTTTCGGGGTTGGGTTCCGGTAACAAAGAGAGTTAAGGTGAGAAGTGTAAAAAGGGATTTCCACCCTTGGGTGCACATTAGGATGATATGTACCGAGATGAGATGTATCGCGATGCACCGGATCAATCCTCTTATCAAGCGCAATTCATGGGTAGGTTTGAGATTAATGTTAACTCACCTTCTCACACGATCCTAGATATATATATTACCATCTCATCGGTTGTAAACATTTTGTGGCTTCTTTCCTCGGTTGCATTTAATGCTTCTATGATTCTATAGGTAGCTATTAAGAAAACACTCGATCTTTTAATTCTAAACTTTTATAGTGATTGGATTGATGCGGGTTATCAGATGTTGCTTGGAGCATGGATTATACGTTGTTAGGTTTTTTTTGCTTTGTTAAAAAAAACCGGTGGACCATTCAAACCAAGTCGAACCAGACTGTTTTTGACGGTTTGAGCGGTCTGGCAATCCGGTCTGAAAAATAATCAAACCACTCAACCCGATCTAGTGTTTTGCAGTGTAAAAAATGTGGTATCACAAGTCTCACGAAAACTGACCGGTCTCTCTGTATATATGTAGGGTTGGGTCTAGGGGAAAAAATATATTGATGTGGATGTTAAATTAAAGATAATAAAGTGATCATTAATTTGGTGTAATTTGTTTTGCTTGAATTTTGGTTATATTTGTTTTTTTTCCAATTAAAAAAATACCTTGAGGTTTCTTGATTTATAAAATATTATTGAAACCGCCTATTTAATCAAATCCTTTTGTCTTTTGAATCGATTAATCAAATGGTTCATAATGTGTTCTCCGGTTTTTCATTAATCTAAATACAAACTAGAAAAAGATATAAATCTAGGGTTTAACGAGTAGTTTTTAAATTTAAGCTAAAACTTGTGTACCGTTAGTCGAATTTAAAAATTGTTGGTTTTGACATATGTAAGCCGGTAATTTATATGAAGCATTTTTTTTTAGTAATTATGGATTTTTGGGTCAGTTTATGGCACTGACTAGTTCTCCGAGCGACACGAATGACCTTGAGTCATTGCAGGTGAAACTCGATAGCCACAAAAGAGATTTGGCACGCCCGAATTTGAACCCAGGGTAGATGAGATTTTCAGCTATATCTCCCTCTGACTTTGGGTTGTTTACTAGACGCCTGTCTGGTTAGTGCTTACTGGAGCCATTTACCTTACTATATGAACATGGCAAAGGAGTATCTTACTCCGTAATTGTAATGACAAGGATGAGAAGTTTACCCGGTAAGTGAGGGTGATGACTCTTACCCGATAAGCGCTTACCGGATAAATTGTTAAATATGATACCTTTTTTTATGTGGGTTAAAAGGGATGCATAAATAACATTGTGTCTCCTTACTTGTAATTTATGGTTTTTAAAAATTATTGCATAAAATGTTAGTACCGGATGCATTATCTATACTATATTATAAAGCATTTGGCCAAAAACTCTTAAAAACATATTATTATGCAATAGGTACAATTGATTAAAACATAATTACTTAAAATTCAAGAATATAAGTTATACATGCATTGGTACAACTTATTAAAGCTTTATGTTTGAATTCGTGTAACTAACTATACAACTAACTATATAGATAAACATTTAATTTTGAATATAAAAAATCTAACATATAATAAGGATAATCATTCCACTCAAAATGCTTAATTTGTTATATTTAAAAAACAATTATATTATTAAACCGAAATATATTATTTCATTATTAAACCTAAATTATAATTTAAAAAACGGAATTAAAAAAAGTATACAAATAAAATCGTATTATAACATTGGTAGAGACAAAAAAAAAAAAAACATTAAAATTAAGATGGATCTCGCTGCATTGCGCGAGTACCCTTCTAGTTACTTGTAATTAGAGCATCCATAATGCTTAGGTTTTAGAAATGATTTTTCAACATGTAAAAAGTCATTTATAAATTCCATTAAATGCAAAAAACTCCATCAAAAGGTTTTATTAGATAGAGAATGTAGGAGACAAAATTGTAAAAAAACTTTTCAAAACAAAAGAGCTTTTCAAAAAAGTCATCTTACCCAATACAAAAAAGTCTTTTAAACAACTAAATCAAATAGTAAAAAGCCATGGATTTGTGCATTGGAGATGCTCTTTAAGAGTTTTTATCTATATGCTGCTATAGACTATAGATTTTAGGGCATTTGAGTACCCAGTGGTGGATCCATGATTTTTGTCTACTGGGGTCCCATTAAGAAGACTAAATGCGCCTAAAGTCAACTGACGTGTTTCGGAAAATTTTTTAAGTTTTTTAGTTAATTTCAAGGGATTTTCTTAGTGTTTTTGTCGATTTTAAAAGATTTTCTTAGTGTTTTGGTAGTTTTTTTTTTATTGATTTTAAGAGACTTTTTTAGTGTTTTTGTTAATCGCCGGCAATATTGGGTTCTTTGGAAAATTTTAGGAGGGGGGAGGGGACCTAAGGTTAAATTTAGTATTTTTTTGATATTTTTTAGGTTGTATAAATTTTTTTTAAATCTAGTGGTCTTTGCTCATTTATTCTCAAACTTGTATGCATTTGGAAGATCATATTAACACATTACACATATATGCCTTTGTATTTTCATTTTCAATTATTATGCTTAGAGAATCTTGTGTCATGCATAATTCATGTTCTAAATCTTTAGTTGGAAATTCTTCATGTTGGGCACATGTTCTATGACTTTTTGACGTTTTGTGTTTCAAAAGTAATATCAAAGAAGCAATTTTGACATTTTGTATTTAAAAGTAATACTTCAAATTAAGGGTTTACATTTTTAATTTATTTTTTTCAAAATAATTGTTTTCTATTTTTATTTTAGTTTTTTTTTTCCATTTGTAAAAGTAAAATTTAACTTTCATATGCTACCCTTAATTATAAGATGGAGAAAAAGTTTTCTCTAGGTATTATTAAGAGTAAAATGTAATTTAATGCCTATTGAAGGTATTAAATAGTAATGAGCAAAATGTAAGAAATAGCAACATACTTTCATAATTTTCTTTATTTTTTTCTTATGACAGCAATATACTTCCAAATTATTTTTTTTATTAAAACATTGTACTTTAAAAAATTTATCCAATATAACAATGGGTTACCTGCTACCTCTTAAACCGGTTATGTCTCTATTTTTACAGCCTACGTGGCATCATTATGATGATGTGAAAAACACATGTATCCTTGACATAAATAAATGAAAACAAATTACGAGTTCTCTTTATTTATTAAATGTTCTTAACCCAGACTCTTCTCTCATCTTTTTAACAAAAATATAAATCTAAATAAAAAACTCTAAATCAGACGCAAACAAAAATCTTAAATCCAAATATAAACCCTTTTTTATACTTGATGTTCTTCATCTTCATAAAATCCATAAAATCTAGGGGAAAAGCCAAGAAAAGGTTCTGCTGCACATGGACTTAAAACACTTGTTCAAAATTAAATAAGATGATGATCAAATGACATGGCATCCTACGTGGATAATAAGATGATATAAATTTTTTTTAACTTGTGATCATCAGTGGCGGAGGTAGTGTATAAAAGGGGGTTAAAATAAAATTATATAGGGTAAAAAATATCAAAAATACTTAAATTAGCCTTTCATTCCCCCAGTAAAAATTTCAAGGGATCTCATCTTACCCGCAATTGACAAAAACACTAATAAAGTCTCTTGAAATCAATAAAAAAACGAAAAAAAATCTTTCGAAATCCACAAAAACACTAAAAAAATCTTTTAAAATCGACAAAAATACTAAAAAAATCCTTTGAAATCAACTAAAAAACTTAAAAAAAATTCCCGAAACATGTTGGGGGACTTTACACGCCTTTAGTCTATTTTAATGGGACCCCAGTGGACAAAATTCCTGGATCCGCCACTGCTTTTGAAATGTCATTAAAATTAAAATTAAAATTAAAATTAATAGGTTAATGATTGCTATAATGAGTAAATTTTTCAAAGTACAATGCTTAATAAAAAATAATTTATAAGTACATTGCTGTAATAAGAAAAGATGAAAGTACAATGTTATAATAAAAAAAATTATGAAAGTAGCTTGCTATTTATTGCATTTTACCCAATAATAATTAATGGAAATGAAAATAAAATAAAAGATTTGGTTTATATAATATAATAGTCTCGTTTTATGAAAGCCTAAAATTTTATTTCAGATTAAACAGGGGAATGAAAATTCATCCTAATTTTCATTTTCATTTTTTTGCCGAACACCCCTTTTAGTTATTTAAAAGGTGTAATAATCTTACATTATTAAAAGGGAAATGTTTGAAAAAACCCAACGAACTATCCTATTTTGAATGGTTAAGTTCTTAAACTATTTTTTTGATTGAAAAAACCATTAAACTTTCTCATTTTGAATGATTAAGTTCCTGAACTATTTTTTTAAATGGAAAAACCATTAAACTTTTTTATTTTAAATAGAAAAACCATTAAACTTTCTTATTTTGAATGATTAAGTCCCTGAAAAAAAAAATCAAAAAAATTAAACCATCGAATTTTTAAAAATTGATTACTTACAACTTTTAAACATAAATAAATTATTTTTAACCGGTTATCTTTTAATTATCCCTCTTGATGGATAAAAAATTAGATCAAAAAAGAGGAAAATCGATGGCAGGGGCCAACAACGTGCTAGGCGAAATGAAAAACAGACAACGTTGGGGTAATGTGGAGTGACGAGGGGGAGCGATATCATTGTTTGTTAGGGGTTTTAATTGCGTAGGGTTTTTGGAACGGAAAAACCAATTTAAGTTTATTTTACTTAAAAACTTTTTTAGTGAGTTACAAGTAACTTATTTTAAAAAAATATGTCGATAACTAATTTTTAAAAGATCGATGGTTTATTTATCAAAAAAAAATTTAGGTACTTAATCATTTAAAATAGGAAATTTCAGGTACTTAATTATTCAAAATAAAAAAGTTTAAGAATTTTTTTAATCAAAAAAATAGTTTAATTACTTAACCATTCAAAATTATATAATTTGTTGGGTTTTTTTGAACTTTTCCCTTATTAAAATTATGCTATTATTTTATTGTGGACTTGTAGAAAGGAATAAATAATAAGCTATTTTGGCATTTTGTGTTTAAAGGAATATCAAAGAGAAAAGGTTATCAAATTGCTAAAAGAAGCCTCTCTTTAAACTCTGAAATATTAAGAAATGTAATAAAAACAACAAACAGGGGATGTAGCTCAAATGGTAGAGCGCTCGCTTTGCATGCGAGAGGCACGGGGTTCGATCCCCCGCATCTCCATATTAAATTTAGAAATTTTGGTCCCTATGGTTTACTATTTATAACGTTTCTGATCCCTGTGGTTTAAAAACTGCTTTTTTGGTCCTTTCAGGCAAAAAAAAGGGCCCAAAACGATTATTGTATTTTATTTCTGTAGTACTCTCAATACTGTGTATATATCATTGATTCAAAAATGGATTAACTATAGTATATATTATAATAACCTTAAGAACCGATTCATTATATGTTATTTTACATGAATATTAATTTATATGGTTTTAATTATAGGAATGACAAAAACAAAAAAGTAGTACAAATTCACTATAATTTATATCTTATTTTTTTATATATCCATAATATTATACTTTGTTGTTAAATCATAATAGCATTATATTTTAATTAATATTTCGAATTTTATGAAAAATATTCATATTCACCGATCAAGAGAATAATTGGCTTTAAACGTATATATAATTAAATCGAAAAATATTCAATATTGGGCTCATTTCGAAGGTATTGTCGAGACGATTATAATGGTGTAACTTGTTAAAATAAAAACGTATTTTTTAGACGTATTTTAATTGATATACGTGTATGTGTGTTAGTGTGATATGGGGGTAAAATAAAAAATTAAAAATGAAAGTACTTAAAGTAATTTATCAACTAACTCTAAGGGTATAAAATATAAAATGTAAATTAGAAATTGAATTCGGAGGTATTTGGTGGAGGTTTTTGGTATTTGGCGGAGGAGGTATTTGGTGGAGGTTTTTGGTATTTGGCGAAGGTATTTGGAGGAGGCTTCGATTTCGGTGGATGTTTCGATTTTATTTTGGTCATTTTGGTAAAATCGGAGAGAAAATGGTTATTTTGGTAATTTTAATTTCTAGACTGGTTAAAATAATTAATTTCCCTTTTTTTAATATTATATATCAACTAATTATAATTGGTATATAAAATTTTATAATGGCTATCAACCAATTATATTTGACACCAACTAAATTGGTACCAACCTTTTATGGTTGTTATATTTTGATACAGTTTTGTATCAATATCGTAAAAATTCTAGTTACAAATTCATTTATATTGATATTTTTTTATCAACTAGATGTAAATACACTTAAAATGTTTGAGCATCCAAATAATATGTGGATATGGGTTGTACCATTTATCTCTACCTATACAAAAATTGTGACAATCTCGTTGATCAATTCTATCGTCAATTTTGAAAAGCATCTTTGTATGTTATATTTTTTTTCCTTCCAAATTTCAAGATTTTTTTTTCTCTTCTATTTTAAATGAAAATTTAACATAGTTGTTGAAACATTTTTCTTTCCTGGATCTTCAAAATTACTAGAGTAACATAACTATCAGAGATGTTTCAAGATCCTTGTTTGATTAACATTTGTTTATCGTTTATAATTTGCCTTTCAAGAGCATATACAACTGATTTTCTTTAAATTTTCTCTAAAACAGACAGTCAAAAATCAAAATTTCTAACAAATATTATTTTCATCTATTATTTCTTCTCTTAAATAATCATTTTTAGGGAATTATTCATTTTGAAGAATTTTTCTCTCTCTCTCTCTCCGATTTTCTTGGTCTTGGAAAATCTACCCGAGCAAAAGAACGCCTAGAATTTCCATTTTGGAAAAGTCGTTGGACTCTTAACATATTTCAGTTGTCATTTTAATTTAAACTTAGTTAGGGGTGAGCGAAAGCCGAACGTACCCGAAAACCCTGAACAACCCGACCCTAACCATCATGATACCCAAAATTTAGGTCGGGTATATAGGTTCAGGTAGGATCTTAATCTTCGGCACCCAATCCGACGTGAAACCCGAATTCTTAATAACTAAACATAAATTCTGTTTTTTTTATTACTTTTCCTGAAAAACTTGATTGTAATTTTTTTTTACCAGTGTTCAGTTTATTCTATAATTCGTATTTCTATCTTTATATTTGCTAAATGTGTAAAACTTGAATTACAAATGCAATGCATGGGAATGGAGAACAAGCCTTATGCTTGCAAATTCAAATTCAAATTCATATGATCTTTATATATGTTTAAAAAAAATGGATTTACCCGAGATCCGAACCGATTCTACCCGAAACCGACTAGACCCGACACCGGAAACCCGATTACAAAATTCGGGTATTCCATATCCCCAGCTGGGTTTTCCATTTTCTCCCCCGACCCATGCTCATTATGGACTTAGTGGCCGTTTATAAACACTTACTTGAATTACCAAGTCATATTACCTACCAGATGAACATGAAAAATACCAAAAATCCTACCCGCTAAGACTGAGACAAGGACCGGGAGTCTTACCTGGTAAGTTAGAACAACGATTCTTACCACAATTATCATTTATCGGATAAACTCTTAAATACTATGTCATTATTGTTGACTAAAATCTTACCAGATAAGTGATTGTATTAAATTTTACCGATAAACACTCACTAGCTAAGTGTTTGATTGTTTGGTGGTAAACTTTCCCTTGTTGTAAAATAGTCATTTACGTTATTAAGATAGTTTATCCAAAGAAAAAAAAACAAACAACAATATTAAATTAAAACAAGCCTCTTTCACCATACAAATCTTAACTTTAAAAAAACAATATATGATTTAAAAAAAAACTATTCATGTGGATAACGAATTCGTATTCATGTTTGGGCTATAATCCATGTTGGATATTTCTTCAAAATTAAAAAGGTTAAATTGATATTCGTTTAAGAGACATTTCATCGAACACCTTGCCTACATTTCTATTAACTTGTAATCTTGCAAAAAGTGTTTCATTCGATCACACATTATGAATTCACATCACAAATAAACAAAAATCCAACACAAACCCTCATTTAAACCAACTTAATTTCCAGTAATCGAATTGCAACCATGATGATGATCAACAACACCAAAAACAAAAACAAAAAAAAAACAACAAACCTTGATCATATCTAAACTTGCGAAGCAGAATCCGATTCCAACGAGAGTCCAAGATCCTGTGACTCCTGTTTCTGCTTGGGTGCATTCCTCTTGGGAATCGGAATCGCCAGAAACGTCTTCTTCTTACTGATTGGTTTACACTTTTCAAGCTGAACCAGATCCCCAATTTGGAACTGGTTTTCAGGGTCATGAGCTTGAAACTTCTTCTTCTTCCTCACTCTACGCTTGTATTTTGGATGAGGTGCCAGACGAGTTACTTCAACGTTCACTGTTTTATCGTTTGTGGTGCAGATAACACGGCCTTGGAGCGATCTCATGGCGCGAATTGGGGGGAGATAAGTGTGACGGTGGTGGTGGTTGGCGGTGGCGGAGGGTGGTGGTTTGGTGAGGTTGATGGTGGAGGTGCCATGGAGGAAAGGGTTGGAGAGAGTGAGGGATTTGAATTGAGAAATTGGGAGTTGAAAATGGAGGAGAGACATGGTTATCTGGATAAGAGACTGTGAAGAAGATGATGATGATAATGGTATTTTAGGGATTGGGGATTTGTGTTCTGGTGCTACGCGCCTATTTTTGATTACGGAAGTCCATCGTGTAGAATCATGCCACGTAAGATCACGTTCCTGGTTGCACCGTAGATTATACTTACCCACCCATTTGACATACATTCTTATATAATTATTTTTACTATTTTCAAAATTTTAAAAGATTCACTTCAATAATAGTTTTTTAAAGAATCAATGAATGATATTACATGTAATCTTTTTTTTCTTCGGTTAAATCGGTAAGATTTAAAAGCTTTCATTCTTACTTAACGGGTAAAACTTTCAGTTTTTGTTATTGTTATTAGCGGATAAAATTTCCGATCACTGTCATATTCATCAAATAAAGTAAAATGATTTGACTAACATTTACCGAATAAACATTTAGTAAACGATCTTTTATTCTTATTAACAAAAAAAAGCACGTAAAACCACTAATGGATTGCAAACATTTTTTTGTTATTATAATCTTAAAATTATGATTATTGTCTATATTTTAGTATTAATTGTTTTTTATATCTAATGTTATCGTTATGAAGATAAGTTTAAACACGAAAACAACAATGAGTTAAAAATTACATGAATAAAAATCACTTTTTTTAAAGCATGAGATGAAAATAATAGGTTTTAACAAACCATAAAGTCTAAAAACAAAGTTTTATTTATTTTGTCACTCAAGTATGAATAAACTTCAATAGTTACTCGTTTACTCGTTAGTTATTGAAAATTAGTATTTATAAAATTGTTCACAACTTGTCTCTAACATGTAGTTCAATTGACAAATGAATGTGATAACTTTGTTTATATACAAGACGTGTAATATGTTCGATCCACTCTCTGGACGCTAACCTCCGGTCTGGTCCCGTGTAAAGCCGACAAAAGTTGTTGGTAATCAACCTTTTACCCAAAGCCGACAAAAGTTGTTGGTAATCAACCTTTTACCCAAAACAATTGTTCGGGATTTGTTATATTAGTAAAATTTTTAATGATATAATTAAAAGTTATTAGAGTTTAAGGTTGTTTGTCTGTTGTTGAATGGTTTGATGCAGAATGATTAAGAGACTTTTATGATATACTGTAAAATGAAATATAATTATTTGGTAATTGTTCAAAATGAATCACGACTTTGAATGTTTAAGACACTTAAGGGAGGTCCATGATATAAAATGATTCAGATGGTTTTAGAACCGTTAAGATGCATGCTTATTTTTACCAAATAAGATTAAGGTAGCGTTTGTTTTTTAAGAGTTACTGAAGTCTGAATTACTTCTAATTTATAAGAGGTGGTGCTGAAGTCTGAAATTTAAATCAGTTAGATTGTTTGTTTTTACATCTGAAGTCTGAAATCTGAATCAATAATTGATTTATAAATCCCCAACAATGCGGGTGTACGCGAATAGGAGGAATTAAGTGGTGAGGTTACCACTTATGTTTCAGATGATTTTCAGACTTAAGTGGGTCTGAACAAAACAAAAAAACAAACGATCTAAATTTATAAACGTCTATAAATGTCTGAACGAATAAGTGATAAGTGGTCATTAAGAGGCAAAATTGAAAAAACAAACAGGGCATAATTCTTAACGATTCAAAGAGTACCTTTTAATAAAACTATCAAGAGGAACACAAACAACCCCAAATATTTTATCACACGTTTTTTTTTTAATTCGACTTTTACTTGATTATTGTGGAAAAGTTCAAAGAAAAAAAACTGTGAGAGTTTAGAAAATAATTAAGGGGTGTTTGGATTAACTTATTAACTTACAATTTATTGACCTCTTGGAAAAGCGTTTATCAAAAATTGATAATTTAAAATTTTTAACTTCTTAAAAAATAAGTTATTATCAGTTTGACACCAGATAAGTTGTTTTTCATAAACACTCAAAATGACTCGTTACCGGTGCCACACCAGAATAAGTAAACAATTTATCCAAACACCCCCTAAATAACCGATGAAGCTCTGATTTCGGGTTCGGTTACATCCGATTCGATTCAGATGGATTCAATTATAAGCGATTTCAAAACCCTAATTTTTAAGGAAAACGACGATGAGGAGATAGCCTTATCCATCTCCAACCAATCTGTCATCTCCTAAATGGATGGTCGCCATATCTCTTTCCTGCAAATCCACCATCCTACTTGGCAAACTATCATCCATGGAAATCCATCAAAAAAACCCTTCCATTTCTCGATCCTCATTTCATATAACTCCGATCGATCAATTCGATTTGACGATAAAAATAATAATAATAATAATCACTTACAGGTTGTAAGATTCTGTCAATCGGAGTAATGGCGTCTCTTGCAACCTTCGCACCTACCACCACCACCGCCACCACCGTCAAGGGTCTCAGCGGCAGTTCTCTCGCCGGAACCAAGCTTAACCTCCGCCCTGCTCGCCAGAGTTTCCGACCAACTTCTTGCAGGTAGTAATTGTTAGGGGTGTCAATTTAGTACCATTACAAACCAACCAATTCCTATACCAACCGTACCAACTTAATTGATACTAATTCAGTTGGTACCAACTTAATTGATACTAATTCAGTTGGTACAACCTAATTGATTGGTAGTACGGTATCAACTATGTAAACTTGGTTGGTACGTGGTGTTAGAAGTCGAGTATCGTGATAACACCTTACCGCACCTACTTATTTTTTTAATTATTTATTAATTAAATTTTAGTATAATACAACATATTTCAATCATTTAAATGTTCGTGTTTTTGCTTTTGTTAAATTATGATATGGATGGATGGATAGATTTTGATTTAATTCATTCACCTAACTTTAACAATTTTAGTAATTTGTTCGAACTTCCATGATCTGTCGTCGCATCTCAAATGGCTATTTATATTAGATTATTAATAAGTGGTTGTATCATATGAACTTTTTTTTTGAATGCTTGTATATGTATTGATAAGTGGTATAATAGATGTCAACATGTTATTTAGATACTCGATGGTTCTAATTCATCTAAATCTAGTTGGTACTTGGTAAAGATCTTAAATATAAATAAATTTGTAACTTCGAGTTTTAGTTGGTACAAAACCGTACCAACATGTACCAACCAAAAAAACTTGGTACCAATTTAGTTGGTTGGTACATGGTATAGAATTTTGTATATCAATTATAATTGGTTGGTACACAATATTAGGAAAAAAAAACATGGTACCGTACCATGTTCACCCCTAGTAATTGTACCTAATTTGTTTTGAAATTTACTGGTATTTTTGGGGGTGATTTTGGATGTGTAGAGCTGGTGCTGTGGTGGCTAAATATGGCGATAAGAGTGTTTACTTTGATTTGGAAGATTTGGGTAACACTACTGGTCAATGGGATGTTTATGGTTCTGATGCACCTTCACCTTACAATCCCCTCCAGGTATTCGATCTAATGTCTCACTGAATTCACTTATATCCATTATTGAATATATACCAATTTAGGAGCTGTTTGGTTGATTTTTTCATTAAGTCGTTGATAGAACTTTATGTGTGGATTAATTTGTATCTATAGATTGATTGTTAGATGGAAAACCGTTTTTTCTAATTGGGAGGGCATGTTTGTAAAAAAAAAACTTGACTTTCTGCATAAAGCTCATTCGTAATAAGCTACTTCCTATATCATTAAGTTATTACCGGACATTAAGCTGCTAACAAACGGGCCTCTAGAAAGAAGAACTTAGGACTGTTTACCCAAACACTTACAGGGTAAGCGCTTACCGGTAAGATTTCAACACTATCAATTACATTACCGGGTAAGATTTAGTCCATCAAAACGGCATCGAATGTAACAATTTACTTGTAAATGCTAACCGGGTAAGAGCTGTAACCCTCACTTAATGGGTAAGACTCTCAGTCCTTGCCATTGCTCTTGACGGGTAAGATTCTTAGTCCTTTAGTAAGGTATTTTGACTTGGTTAATGCTTATCCGGTAAGCATTCAGTAAACGGCCCCTTAGTGAAACAAAAATAATTACTCTGTGGTGTGAATGAGTAATTATAGGGAAATTGTCCAAAAGAGCCATTTTGGACCGGCCGATTCATTTTATAGCCGCCTTTTTAATCAATTGACCGAAACAACCAAGATTTCATAAATAACACTTTAGCAACTTACGAAATCACTTTATATGAATTTAATATTCATAAACTACCAATTTAACAAGTTGCTAAACTACTATTTGCGAAATGCAGACGTGTTAAGTAGCACTTATAGCAAGTGTACTTCCACGTCTGCATTTCACAAGTAGCACTTTAACAACTTGTAAAATTGCTACTTTATGATATTAGTCATATTACATTAATAAATGTGGATTTCACAAGTTGCTAAGGTGTTACTTACGATATCTTGGTTATTTCAGTCAATAAATTGAAAACGTGGCTATAAAGTGGGAAACAAAAAACGCAAAAATAACTATTTTGGACAATTTCCCGGAAAAGGGTTGGGTCTCGGTGAGAAGGAGAGTTAAGGTGAGAAGCCTAAGAAGGGATCTCCACCCTTGGATACACGTTAGGATGAGATGCACCGGATCAACTCCCTTGTAAGGCGCAATTCATGGGTGGGTATGAGATTAAAAGTAATCAATGGCTTAGATCTCTTCTTACGCTTCTCACCTTAACTTTATTTCTCACACGATCCTATGCCTTCCCGGAAATATATCTTCTTAAAAGTTTCCAAAATAGGAAACATCAAATCTGGAATGAAATTTGTTGTAGTTTTTTTAGGTGATGGATTTCCTTCCACAATTGATAGAATTTTTGTAACCATTTTTCACTGGTTGTACAACACTCTTTTTGAAATCTCTCAGCTCGATTAAATTATCGTACAATTTTTGATTTGCAGAGCAAGTTCTTTGAGACATTTGCTGCACCTTTTACCAAGAGAGGATTGCTACTCAAATTCTTGATATTGGGAGGTGGTTCGACCCTTGCTTACTTCAGTTCGACCGCAACTGGAGATGTGCTACCAATTGTGAAGGGCCCACAAGAGAAGCCGAAGCTTGGTCCACGTGGCAAAATCTAATCTGATCAGATCAAACCAACAAAGAGAAAAAGAATTTTAGTATGTCTTAAAAATGTTATCTTTTGCCACAACTTGTAAGTATGTTTGGTTCCTACTCTCTTAAGACTTGTTTTCATTATTATTTCATGTATGAATTCATGCTTAGTTACAAAACTATATCATGAGCTTTTAGATGTGACTTCACATATTCATATTTGACTATGGGGTTGTTTGGTTGGTTTTACATCAAGGGGTTGTCTCTGAATCGCTAAGAGGTGAATTCTGTTTGTCAAAAAATAAGTCTGCCTCTTAATGGTTCCAAAACCCTCTGAATCATTTTGTATCCTGGACCTCCCTAATTTCATTTTGAACAATTACTAAACAATTATATTTCATTTTGCACTATATGGTAAAAGTCTCTTAATTATTCTAACCACTTAATCATTCTATACTAAATCATTCGGCAACTGCCAAACAGCCCCTAAGTCTTGTACGGATGTATGTATGGATAAAGCTGACTGTATAGATTGGGAGGGTTTTTTCATAAATGGAAGGAGCATGTCTTTTTAAACAGGGAGGGGTAGGTTTAGAAAAAATCTTGGCTTTCTGTATAAAGCTTACCGAATAAGCCACTTTCTATATCATTAAGCCACTAACAAACAGTCATGTATAGCTGACTGAATAAGATGCGAGTCCCATTAAGCTATTAAGTTGTTAACAAACAGTCCCTATTTTATAGAGGTGGGAGCATCTGAACATTGAGCTTTAGCTCTATTAAGTGATGAGCCAACTTTTCTGTTGAATCTCTCTCTATATTTGATTTGCAACACCATGGGGTTGTTTGGTTCGTTTTTCATATCGTCTACGGATAAAGCTGAATGTATGGATTGAGAAGGTTTTCTCATAAATGGAAGGAGCGTGTTTTTTTAATTGGGTGGGGCATGTCCTGAAAAAACTTGGCTTTATGCATAAAGCTCTCTCTAGAAGCTAACCGAATAAGCCACTTTCTATACCATTAAGTCACTAACAAACAATCATGTATAGCTGACCGAATAAGTTGCGAGTCCTATTAAGCTCATTAAATTGTTAAGAGACAGACCCTATGTCATTGAGGTGGGAGCATCTGAATCATTGAGCTTTTCTATCTCTTCTACAACATCGGGGAATTTACCTGATGCTTGTATCTTGATCGAATCTTTAAGAGAGTTCCTCTTTAGACTTCCTATTCCTAAAGATGGATTTTGTGTAAGAGCATCGACGTGTTGTACATCTTCTATACGTGACAATACTTTGTGTGCCAAACTTTCTAGTATTCTTGAATAGCTCTCGAGAATAGCGAGTCCAACATCCTGTAAAATTAAGAAGATGACAACCTAATAATTTTTTGAATTCCTTTGGTAATCTTTAGACATACAGATACCAACACGATCCAGAAATTGGGTCTGGGGTGAGATGTATGTAAACCTGACCTTTACCCCAAAGAGCAGAGCGGTTGTTTAATTGAAGTCATAAGGCATTGTTTGGCAAAAATAAGGTGACTTATAAGTCACCTTATAATGTACCTTGTTTTTAGTGTAATTGTTTGGATGACCATAAGTTAACTTATAAGGTACCTTATTGAGAAGTTAATAAAAGTAAGGTTTTGATAAGCTACCTTACAAGTCATAAGGTACTTTATAAGCTACTTTTGCCAAACATAGCCTAAAACAATATCAGGTTTATAGGACACCAACGATTTTATAGGTGTTCCAATCAACTACTTTATAAGGCCTAAGTTTATAAGACCCAACAATAAAACATTATATCTAAAGCTGTTGTAATAAGTTTATACGACTTTTTTGGTTGTATTAACAAGTTTTTAGGACATTTTTAATACAAAGCGATGTATTCGCTATTTTATAGGACACTTTATGAGAAGTGTGCTACTAACACATCTTTTTATAGGACACTTGTCTTTATAAAACATTTCTTTCAAATAATGTCCTATATAATAGCTAATACGACATTTTTTTTTATAAAAATGTCCTAAATAACTTGTTACAATCCCTAAAACTGTCTTATAAACTAATTACCAGTCTACAACACCTTTAGATATGACGTTTTATTGTTTAGTCCTATAAATTAAGTCTTATAAAGCAGCCTATTATGACACTTAGACATTTTTTTACGTCCTGTAAACTCAATTTGGTTGTAGTGAGTCTTTAAACGTGTTTCATGGCTCTCAAATCGTCTAGAAACGATATTGAAATTGTGGGTTGAAAAAACTTCTTACTCTATTGTGTTCGATTTTGCTGATTTCTAGTGTAGATTGAGGAATCCCAGGATAACGTTGTTTAAGTATTAGTAAGATCGTCTCTGCTCTATCTCCAAATTGTTCCCTCTTCTCCAAACTGACACCTGAACCCCATCCCGACCTTCCGTCTTTAGCAGACATTTTCCTTTTCCATATCACCACGGACGCCTCTATTCTATTCTTGAGGTCAACAATTTTATGTTCTGTCGATAAATCCATAGATGATAGGAAGATATCGGGATCAAAGTGGTCAACGGTAATAGCCTTGTAGATATAGTCTCCGAGGCTCGCCCGTCCATTCTGCCATAATAAAAAGGGAACACAAATTTATCGATCTTCAATTTCTAGTAGAATTATTTCATAGATTTATTAGGGTGTGTTTGGTACGTTGAACAAGACAAAACAAAATAGGGATTATTGTTCCATGTTTGACAGGATTTTTATGTAGAATCTAGTGGAATATATGCTTGTTCCACCAAGGTGAAACATACCCATATTTTACCAATATAACCTTAAAATAAAACATAATTCTCTTGTAGAACATTAAATACGCCTCCATCTTTACATTTTATTTATCGTATTTTATGCTTTTTAAACATCCACTTTGTCGTCCTCAAAATATTACTTTTATAAGGTTTCTATATTTTGATTAATTAATGTAATTTATTAAATATTAATAATAATAAAACAATATCCAAAATAAAAACTGGAAAATAAATAATGTTTTTGTTTTGGCGTCATTTTAATCGTTTTAATGAAAACTTTCTAATGATATATTTTATTATACTTTAATAAACAACATAAATTAATGAAAATATATAAACAACCATTAGGGTTAAAATGGTCATTTTATCTGTTTTGTCCGGTTCATTTTTGTTTTTTGTTTTATCAAACGTTGAACAGTTGTTTCGTCCTATCCTGTCTGGATACCAAACGCACTCTTAGAAAAACGAAACTAAAGAATCTTGAATATTGTTAGAAATTCAGAAGAAACCTTTGGAAGGGTTTCGGTATAGTTTTCCGGGACTTCCATCTCCATTAGAATCTGTGCGTTAATGGCCAGGGCCGCTTTGAGGACTTGGTGAACCGAGTCTTTTTGAAACTGCAACCATTTTCTCGCACCTTCAGATAAACCATTCGGAGGAACCTTTGGAGTTGGTAACCACCATTTATCCTCTTCCCTCTTTTTTATGCTTCGTGCTTTTTGGTCGTCTTTAGATGCATATGTAAACTCGTGGTCACCCGCAAAGTTATCTAGGCATTCCTAGAAACATAGAAAACGTAAAGAATACCATTTTTTCACCCTAGTTGCAGGGCCACTAAGTAGAAAGATAAAGCTCGTGTTCTTACAAGGAGCATAGCATCGAGCTTCCTTAATGCGGGAATATTCATGTGGATGTCGCTTCGTTGTCTTGTAATCATAACCTGTTCATAATGTACAACTTAGCACTTCTAAAGACCATTATCGACTTATCACATTTAGAGCATCTTTTTGTTTTGGAAACGGTGTCTTAGACATTTATCTAAACTAATCTCTGACAATTTTAAAACTGCTAAAGCATGCAACCCTGAGATAATTCTCCAGTGGCCACAAGTTGTTTGCGCCTGGATTCGAACCTGGGGTAGATGAGTTATCTAGCCTCATCCCCCACAAGCCTTAACCAGTAAGTCACAAACCTTGTGGTTAACATTTAGAGCATCTTTAATGCAAGGTTTTTGTAAGTAAAAAATATAGTTTTTTACAAGAACCAGTGTTGTAGAAAGTTCTTATAAAAACCTCACCTCCTTTGAGTTTTTTATTTTTACTTGGTTCTTATCTCGAAGCTGGTGTAAAGTGACAATTTACTAGTTTTTCAAATTAAATATTTGATATTTATTTATAAATATAACATAATTGATGTTTAAAAAATACATAGGATCCACAAAAGAAGTTCTTATAAGAACTACCATACTGGACCTTTATAAGAGTTTTTAATTTGATGAGTTGAAAATAAAATGACAACAAGAAGTACAAAAAGGAAAGTTCTTATCCATTGGAGATGCTTGTTTTTGTTGGTTTAACCATCTGTATCACGTATACTCATATATGATATTGGAACTTCTCGCCTTCTAGTGTGAACCTAACTTCTGTATAATGTAGAAGAAGAGAAAGATATGGCTTACCTCCCTGTCTACACCATTAGTGTTCTGTTTTGAAGGCACAAATTCAACAATATGATCAGTAACAGATAAGAGCCAATCGATTTCCTTCCGCCACCTTGCTTTTCTTTCCTCTGGCATCGGCTCTAATCGTGATTGTTCCCCAAAAACAGAAGCTGAATCCATCGAATCCATAATCAAATACATATGAAAAAAATTCAAATCATAATTCAGAAATTTAACCAAAAAAAAACATCGTGTGATCATATGTGTAGCACCTGCTAGATTTGTAATGGCGTTTGATAAAGCCATAGCTGATGAAACACCTTTTCCTCCACCAGACATATCCTCACCTAAAAGCAACTTTGCGAACTTCTCCTTCATCATCTCCATATCTGAAATTTGTTTCATCTCGATCAAATGAATCATTCAAATCCGAACAAATTGCAGGTGTAGGATGCAATCAAATCATCAAATTGAAAACGAATTCGTTAAATGAATCATTAAATTCGACGAAATTGAGTTGCAGGAAGCAATCAAATCATCAAATCTCGAAACATATTCGTTAAATGAATCATCAAATTTGACGAAATTGCAGTTGCAGGACGGAATTGAATCATCAAATTCGAGGAAATTGAGTTGCAGGAAGCAATCAAATCATCAAATTCAACGAAATTGAGTTGCAGGAAGCAATCAAATCATCAAATCCGAAACAAATTCGTTAAATGAAATAATGAATCATCAAATCCGACGAAATTACAGTTGCAGGACGCAATTGAATCATCAAATTCGATGAAATTGAGTTGCAGGAAGCAATCAAATCATGAAATCCGAAACAAATTCGTTAAATGAATCATCAAATCCGACGAAATTGCAGTTACAGGACGCAATCGAATCATAAAATCATGAAACAAATTCGTTATAAGAAAAGCTGGCGATTGTACCTGAGCAGCATCTGTTGTCATCGTTTTGAGTGCCATCATCACCTAACCCTAAATTCTTCGCATTTTCTTCATCCTCCGCTGCTCGAACCATTTTGAATTCGAGCAGCGAGGTTTAAATTAAACGTTGAAGATGAAAACAAAGTGGTGAAGAGATTGAGCGATTTCTTCTTCTTATTCAAACCGTTTTTATATTTGTTTTTGGTGGGATTTGATATCTAGAAAGAATGATTTGGGGATTTTCGAGAAACGAAAATGGAGGGAAATGATTGTTAGCAGAGAGATGGAAGGACGATGATGGTTTGCATGTAAAAAGGAAATTAAGGATACATATACCACACCAGTGTTGGGATTTTTGGCCTGTGGATTTTCTTTCACTCAAATTTCCAACTTTTTAATTTAAAAAAAAACTATTAAAAATTTTAAAAATTTAGAATATATGAAAATTAAAATACTTTAATCTCAGAATAAACGTTCACAATGAAAAATACGCAAAACATGTGTAGTTATTTACACTTTTTAATTAAGTAAATAAAATTTTTACTCTTGATAATAATAGAGTAATTAAATTCTCCATCTCATAATTAAGGTAGAATTAGAGAGTAGATACTTAATTTTGAAAGTGAACATTTAGAGCATTTCCATTTTCTAAAATGAAGAACTAAAAGTTAAAATTTATAAAAAGAATTAGATTTGACTATAACAGATGCTGGATTGGCTGTAGGGCTTGCTTCTATTGGACCTGGAGTTGGTCAAGGTACTGCTGCGGGTCAAGCTGTAGAAGGTATCGCGAGACAGCCCGAGGCGGATATTTTAGGATTTTAACACAAATTATAAAATATAGCAAAGTTGTTGGATAAGTTTAATGAACAAAAACTCAAATTTTTTTCTATTTTAGAGAAGTTGTTGGAGATGCTAATATTTTATGACAAATTAAAATATGGACAGTTATTTAGATACATTGATCATCTTTGTTTGTGATTTATATCTGTAAAAAAAGATTTAATTATATGGTCTAAAATGTATGAGAGAAATCATAGAAATTGGTTGCTTAAGCTTTTTAGTTATTTTGGTAGCTTTTCCTGAATTAAATATAGTTTTTGTAGGATTGGTTTGTAAAATGGACATGACGACTTGCGAAATACTTTTGACAGTTTGTAGAATGACTCACTGAAATCATATTTTATTTATAAAAAGTTGCAAGTTGCAAATTTTGCATTTATAAGATCTTTGGCTATTTTGGTTCATACGGGAAAAATGGGATAAATTTGAAAAGTTTCATACAAAATAACTAGTTTGATCAATTTCCCTTATAACCGACTTACATATTGTAAATGAGACGAAACTATAACTTCATGTCTATTATGTTGTACCACATGTGTGGTTGATGATTGTATTTGTTTTAATCGCATAATAAGATGGTTTCATTTCAATTATTGGCGAAAGTTAATTGATGATCAAAAAGAGATTTATTCGATGCGTTTATTTGAATACTATGAGTTGTATCTGTTTAATGTGAGCGATGTAAAAGATAACAATCAATAAAAGGGTATATACTGAACTGAACGACATTATTTTCTCTTATAATGAATGAATGTCATACCATCTGTTATTGGCATTCGAACCAAAATGGATTTGAAAAGTGACGACCTAGTGTGGATTATATACATGGACATTTCAGTTAACGCATTGGTCATGAAAACAAGTCTGAATCAACCCTAGTCTCCAAAAGAAAATACTAGACTTGATAACAAGTTAACAACGGTCGTTAGTCGGATAGGTACAACTAACCGGTTTGTTTACAATTAACTATATATATACATAGCGGGAGATTTAGGGGGAAAAACTAAAGAATACACTAGGAGCCCTCCATCTGAAGGGAAACAAAGACTGTTAAAAACATATAAATAAGCACATGAACGAAACATGTAATTTACTCGATAAAATACTTCCTCCATCATAAAAGAAATGTTCACAAAAAAAATACAGTTTTAAAAATGTATAATTATTATATTTTTTAATAAACAAAAACACAAATTTACCCGAACTACAGAAACATAAAATTCTCTCTTATATAATTATCGGTATTATAAGAACTAAAGAAAGTATACTTTTACTTTTGATGATAAAGTGTAGATTACACTTTTGGTCCTTATACTATGTTCAAAGATAGGTTAGTCATTCCTAATGATTGTTAACTAACCTTGTCAAGTGGAGGGACCATGGGTGCAATGAAAATGAAAAATTAAGGACCATCGGTGTAGATAGTTTGTTTTAGAAATCAAATCCAAAATTTGATCAGGTGTAATTCACTCTAAACTTATTTTAGGATTGTCGAGTATTATAGAAAAAAATAAAAATATAAAAGGAGAGAAAAGTGGGATTATTGCATAAGCTTTTATGTTGTGTTTTTTATTTTGGAGAGAAAAGAAAGGAAAATAGATGGAAGGAAAAGAAAGAGAGAGAAATAATTTTTTTCATTTATGTTTTATAAAGAGGATAAAATTAAAAGAAAAAAAATAAATTTTCATGTTTATTGAAAAAATGAATAAAAAATTATTTTTATTAACATGTCATTTAAAATTATATCATTTATAATGAAATATTAGATAGTTTTATAATTTTAATATTTTTTTAATTTTTTGTATTCCTTTCGTTATCTTTCCCCTATATTTGAAAATAAACCTTTTGGAAAAAAAAAAAACTAATCATTATTTTTCCTGTATTTCTCTCTTTAATTTTCTTTTTTGAAAGCACGATTTCTTTTTTCATTCTCCTTCCTATTATTTTTCTTTTATTTTCCGAAAATAAGTTTCGAAAACATAATTTATAGGTCAGATTCTAGAAACACTGAAACAGCCAACGCTGTTTACCAGCTGAACGATTAAGTCATTGATTAACCAAATAAACCACCACTGACCAGCCCAAAAAATACCAGTGGACCTCAGTTACTAGCCACCGGAACACCAATGGAAGCCATCGGCGTACTCATGACGTTTCCGATGTATCCTTATCTCGAAGAAGAACTCGATAAGCGTTTCAATCTCTTCCGTCTATGGAACTTCCCTAAAAGAAACGATTTCTTAAAGGAGAACGCCGCTTCTATCCGTGCCGTCGTCGGAAACACCAACGTCGGTGCCGACCGTGAATTGATTGACTCGTTGCCGGCTCTGGAGATCGTATCGAGTTTCAGTGTGGGATTAGATAAGGTGGATTTGGCGTACTGTAAGGAGAAAGGGATTAGGGTTACGAATACACCTGATGTGTTGACTGAAGATGTGGCTGATTTAGCGATTGGATTGATGTTGGCGACGTTGAGAAAGATTTGTGAGTGCGATCGGTATGTTAGAGGTGGATTATGGAAGAAAGGTGACTTCAAATTGACTACTAAGGTTCGATTTCATCATCTGCTTGAATTTTTCTCATAATTCTTCAATCAAATTAAGAATTTCAAATGCTAGTTCACACAATTATATCATATGAATAATTGAATATGACCTAGCGCTTGTTTGTTAGCAGCTTAATGAGCTTAACAGACTCCTAGCTTATTCTGTCAGCTATAAATGACTGATCGGTAATGGCTTGATGATATAGAAAATGGCTTATTCAGTAAGCTTATTGGGGAGCTTTATGTAAAAAGCCAGGTTTCTGCCAAACTTGTCCCTCCCAATTAAAAAACACTGTCATTCCGTCTATGAAGAAACCCTCCCAAACAAATACCTTCCCAACTTATACAAACAGATTAATACAGCTTTATTCATACAGCATTTAATGGAAAGCCAACCAAACAAGACCTTAGTAACCATATATGATCTTGTTAATCCTTCAGCTTATATTCACATGATTGCTTTCACTTTATTAGATTGTAGACAGAATTGCTGAATGCTGATTATGAATTTGTTTTCGTTGATAGTTGTATTCTTTGCATTTTATGCTATATCAGTTCTTAGATTTGACACAGAACACATTGAGTTGAGTAAGCGAGTAGGTGGTAAGAGACTTCACGAAATCTATGCTTAGTTGCTTACATCCCACCTCTGGAGCTAACGAGAACCTAATTGCAAGTGAGATATATTGTGATGAGCCATTGGCGTTAGACATGACAACTTTAGATATTTCAGAGGACATAGATATCTGATTAGGAGTTCTTGTAGACGCAATATTAGGATAGCAGAGGGCGATGTTTGTTTACCTCTTAACAGTTCCATTAACAGGCCAGGCGGCCTCTGAATCGTTAAGTGGTGAATCATGTTTGATAAAAAATTAACTCTGCCTCTTAGTGGTTCCAAAACCATCTGAATCATTTTGTAGAGAGCTCTTGTAAGAATCTCACCCCCTTTTGAGTTCTTGTACGAGTACAAGAAACTTGGTTGAAGTTGGTGTGAAATGACAATTTGCTAGTTCTTTTATATATTTTATTGACTTTATAGTATTACTCTTATTATTATATATGTGATGTTGAAAAAATACACGAGACCCACAAAAAGAGTTCTTATTAAGAGCTACCATTGTGGATGTTTTTGTGAGTTGAGTTCTTAATTTAATGAGTTGGAAATGATGTGTCAACGAAAAGTTTAAAAAAAAAACCTCCATTGGAGATTCTCTTATATCCCACCCTTCTGTCGACTTCAGGGGAATATACGGGGTTTTTGTTTGTTTGTTTTTGCACCTATATCATCAAATTCAATGTCTCTGGTGCACTAAGGAGACGTTTGGTTTGCAGAATGTTTTTGGATAGAATGGAATCTGTCAAAGGAATTTGACTTTGTAGGAATTGAGATGAAAAGTTGTCAGGTTTGACCACCTGTTTGGTTGACAAACTTGTAATGGAATGTGTTAAAAGAATTGGAATCTGTTTGGTTCACAACATAATGTAGCTTTGGAATTGGAATGAAATTATGGTAAATGACTAAAATACCCTTTTTGATAATTTTAATTTTTTAAACTAAAAATACGTTAATAAAATAATTATTAAATAATAGATTCATAGGTGTAATTAGAAATTTGGACTACTGTTCTTTTTTTTTTTTTATCTTTTTGTGTGTAATCCTTGCAGTTCAGTGGCAAAAAAGTTGGAATCATAGGTCTAGGGAGAATAGGCACAGCAATTGCTAAAAGAGCTGAAGCATTCAGCTGCCCCATCAGCTACCATTCCAGATCAGAAAAACCCGAATCCAAATACAAATATTTCCCCACCATCGTCGAACTGGCTTCCAATTCTCAGATCCTCGTTGTTGCGTGTCCGCTAACCGAAGAAACCCGACACATCATCAACCGTGAAGTTATTGATGCACTCGGTCCCACGGGCTGTCTTATAAACATTGGGCGGGGCCCACACGTAGACGAACATGAACTAGTGTCTGCACTCGTTGAAGGCCGGTTAGCCGGTGCGGGTCTTGATGTGTTTGAGAACGAACCCCAGGTGCCGGAGGAGTTGTTTGGGCTCGATAACGTGGTTCTCGTGCCACACGTTGGGAGTGGAACCGATGAGACCTGTAAAGCGATGGCGGATCTTGTTATCGGAAACCTAGAGGCTCACTTTTCCAATAAGCCGTTGTTGACTCCGGTGGTCTTATAAAAAGATGTATACCGTTGGCCGACTGTAAAATGGAGAAAATGATGATTTTGGATAATTTTTTGCGCTAACAGATTTCCCAAAACTTTCTACAAAATAGAGAGTGTAAAAATTTCAAAATGTGGAGAAATCTCCAAAAATGATTATAATTAGAGGGAAACATTTTTTTCATTAAATGTTTAGGTGATAAAAACAATATTTTATTAACTATATTAAATATTTTTAATAATATAATGAATGTTGTAATATCTAAAATAAGAAATTATTGAAGTTAAATCCAATATATTTTTTTGGTGATGATTTTAAATTTTAATTTTTCATTTTAGAGAATTCACACGTGTTCAATTAATTTGAGTTAAACTTAAGTTCATCATTGTTTTTTAAAGTGTGTTAGAGCATCTCCAACAGCTATGCTAAAATGAAAAAAAGTATAATTTTAGCATTTTAGTTGCTCCAACAGCTATTCTATCCTATATGCTAAAATAGAAAAAAGATGAGAGAAGTTGTAAGAGCATCTCCAACAGCTATTATAAAATTTCTCTAAAATAGCATATCAAACGTCAAAATCTCTAAAATAATTTATATTCAACTCCAACAGCTACTCTATTTTAGCAACTTTATCATTAACAATATTAATAAAATATTTCATCATTTAATAAAATATTATTTCTCTCTCCTACACACTTAACTTCAATTATTTTGATTGGTTATATATAATTAAAATATTTTTTCTCTCTCTTCTATATACTTTTAGAGATTTTCTAAATTTAGAAAATTTTCTTCTCTTTCTTCCCATTTTCTATTTTAGCAATTGATATACCATAGCTGTTGGAGCACTTAAATTGCTAAAATCCTTCATTTTTCTATTTTACAATAGCTGTTGGAGATGCTATAAAATTCTCTAAATTTAGAGAAATCTCTAAAACTTATTAGAAGAGAGAGAATTAATATTTTAATTATATCAACCAATTAGAGTATTGAGATAAAAATGTGTAGGGGAGATAAATATTATTTTATTAGATGTATTGAATATTTTATTAATATAATTAATGGTAGAATTGCTAAAATAGAGTAGTTGTTGGAAATCGATGTAAATTTTTATAGAGATTTTGACTTTTTTTACTCTATTATAGAATTTTTTTAGCATATCTGTTGGAGATGCTCTTAGAGCATCTCCAATAGTTATGCTAAAATAAAATAAAATAAAAGATTTTTGTATTTTTGTTGTTCCAATAACTATGCTATCCTATATGTTAAAATAGAAAAAAGACGAGAGAAGTAAAAATCTCTAAATTTAAAGAAATCTCTAAAATCTATTAGAAGAGAGAGAAAATAATATTTAATTGTATCCAATCAATTAAAGTGTTTAGATAAAATATATAAGAGGGAGAAATACTATTTTATTAGACTAATTCAATATTTTATTAATATAATTAATGTTAGAATTGCTAAAATAGAATAGTTATTGGAGTTGGATGTAGATCATTATAGAGATTTTGACTTTTATTACTCTATTATAAAAAAATTATAGTATAACTGTTGGAGATGCTCTTAGTATTCTTTAATTGTTTAACATAGTTGTTTTTAACGGTATTTCTTCTTATTTTTAAAATTCAATGGAACGTATTCTCGTGGTTGCATTTTTTTATGAATTACATTTTTGTAGTTGCATTTTCTTAATGATTTGGATTATTGTGGTTACAAATTTTAATCAGTTATGTCCCTAAATAAATCAACGACCAGATCTGTGCGGTTGTAGTTCTAATGAGTTTGATCCTTAAGAACCCTGAATAAATCAATGAATTGGGTTTCTATGATTGAAGTTTTTAACCATACCTAAATAAATCAATGATCACGATACAATGACAAGGACACAGTCCGTTGATCTTTTTTCTAAAAAGACCTTTAAAACATGCAACCACGTAAACAAAACAAGCAATTTACTATATAAAAATATTTCCTCCACCGCAAAACAAATGTTCACGATAAAAATACACGCTTTTAAAAATATATAATTAATATACTTTTTTAATAAATAAAAAAACAATTTTATTCCTAAGTATAGAGAGAGAAAATTTATCCGTATGATAATTTTAGATATGATAGGAAAATGCAATAGAAGTTTACTTTGAGACGAACTAAAATAGTAATGTAAAACCTTATTTTGGGACTACAGAATATTTTTTAAGAAAATAGAGTAGATTAGGGTTATTGTCTATGTAGTTTGTTAAAATTTACGATTTTCTTCCTTGTAGTTTAGAAATAACAATTTTCATTCTTATGATTAGTAATTCTCTTCCATGGAATAATTCTTACCTTTAAAATATAAGGGAACATTTAGTTGCAATCTATCAAATACTTTAAATTGAAATGAAATCTGACCATATGTTTGGTTGCATAGAATTGAATTCTTTGGGATATCTAATGAAATTTTAAAATCTTTAATTTAAAGAATATAATGAAATTCAAAAGATTTCTACATTTTCCAAACATATGATTTGAAATTTGATCAAATGAATTATTCATTTCAAGCCCTTCCAATTACTTCATAATCCATGAACCAAAGATTTCTAAAATATCAAAAGTCAAAATATTAAAGAATTGTAAACCACATAATCCAAAACAATAATAAATTATAGATGATAAAAACAAAAACAACAATAACAATAACAATAAACAATGAAGCATGAACCATGGCGCATTGGAACCAAACTCAAAATTCATAAACTGTAAGGACTAAAATAGAAATTATTAACAAACTATAGGGACTAAAAACGTAATTTACTCTAAAAAAAGATTATAAAAGAAAGTAAACGTGAGATCACCGGCAGACGCTTTTATAGGCCAGATTCTAGAAACAAGCCAACTCACACGTTGACCATTTTATCTACTAATCTTTACACCAGTGGAGCTCAGTTTACTAGCCACCACCGGACCACCAATCTCGATCATGGAAGCCATCGGAGTACTCATGACGTTTCCGATGTCTCCTTATCTCGAACAACAACTCGATAAGCGTTTCAATCTCTTACGTCTATGGAACTTCCCTAAACGAAACGATTTCTTAAAGGAAAACGCCGCTTCTATCCGTGCCGTCGTCGGAAACGCCAACGTCGGTGCTGATCGGGAATTGATTGATTCGTTGCCGGCTCTGGAGATCGTATCGAGTTTCAGTGTGGGATTAGATAAGGTGGATTTGGTGTATTGTAAGGAGAAAGGGATTAGGGTTACGAATACACCTGATGTGTTGACTGAAGATGTGGCTGATTTAGCGATTGGATTGATGTTGGCGACGTTGAGGAAGATCTGTGAGTGCGATCGGTATGTTAGAAGTGGATTATGGAAGAAAGGTGACTTCAAATTGACTACTAAGGTTCGATTTCATCATCTGCTCGAATTTTTTTCTCGAAATTTCTTTGATCATTTGCTGTTTTTTACTAATTCAAATTTCAGGATTTCAAGTGCCACAATTGTTTCATATGATTTTGATATAATAATAATCGTATATGATAATGTTAATCCTTCAGCTTATATTATTAACATGATTACTTTCACTCTATTGCATTGTAGACACATAATTACTTTCATTCAAGTTCAAACAATTGTTTCATATGATCATGAATTTGCTTTCCATGATAGTTGTGTTCTTCGAATCGTATGCTATATTGGTTCTTATTAGATTTGACACAGAAACATTGAAGTTGAGTAGGTGAATAGGTGGCAAGGGACTTCCCAAAATCGAGGAACCTATGCTTAAATTCCACCTTCAACCTAATTGCGAATGGGATGAGCCATTGAGGTTAGACATGACACTTTAGATCAGGATCGTTTCAATCTTTTTGGAGGCCCTACTACATCCGAATATTTTGATTACATTACATAAATGAGATAATATATATATATATATATGAAGAACAAAAACGGACTAAATCTAAACGATTAACAATCTGAACCTAAACCTAAACTATTCATATTTTGAACGTGAACCTAAATAATTTCGGTTATAGCTTTATACCGGTCGAAGAAACACCCTAAACATATATAAATTTTTGGAGCCCTGTTCAAAATCTCACATTTAACATGCTAAGGGACGGCCCTGCTTTAGATATGTTTTAGGACGTGACCTTTAATAGGAGTTTTTGGAGATGTAAGTCTTATCCTGTAACATCTCAGGCCAAACGTATCAGATGGAGGAAGTATCCAGCCCCTTATAAGATAACCTTGGTTCCCCTCTCCGACCAATGTGAGATCTTAGAACCCATCCCCCTTGGGAGCCTAGCTTCCTTGTTGGCTTGCCAGTCCGGTTTCCAACTCTTACAAATGGTATTATAACATCCAAGCCAACCATACCAGATATTCTCCGCTTTGTCCACACCTGGACTCATGGTTTTAAAACGCGTATGATAGTGAATGTATCCAAATCCCTTATAAGGCAACCTTCATTCCCCTTTCCAACCGATGTGGGATCTTATATATTGGATTTGTTTGGTTTTATCTGTTTTTGCACCTATATATCATCAATTCAATTCCTCTAATGCACTTCTAGATTCATAGGTGTAATCAGAAATTTGGACTATTTTTTATTTATTTATTTATCTTTTTGTATGTAATCCTTGCAGTTCAGTGGTAAAAAAGTTGGAATTATAGGTTTGGGGAGAATAGGCACAGCCATTGCTAAAAGAGCTGAAGCATTCAGCTGTCCCATTAGTTACTATTCCAGATCAGAAAAACCCGAATCCAAATACAAATACTTCCCAACCGTCGTCGAACTGGCTTCCGATTGTCAAATCCTCGTTGTTGCGTGTCCGCTAACCGAACAAACCCGACACATCATCAACCGTGAAGTCATCGACGCACTCGGTCCCAAGGGCTATCTCATCAACATCGGGCGGGGCCCGCACGTAGACGAACGTGAACTAGTCTCTGCACTCGTTGAAGGCCGGTTAGCCGGTGCGGGTCTTGATGTGTTTGAGAACGAACCGCAGGTTCCAGAGGAGTTGTTTGGGCTCGATAACGTGGTCCTTTTGCCACATGTTGGGAGTGGGACTGTCGAGACCCGTAACGCGATGGCGGATCTTGTGGTCGGAAACCTAGAGGCTCACTTTTCGAAGAAGCCGTTATTGACTCAGGTGGTCTGAATATGTATTACCATTGGCTGATTGTTGTGCTTTTTATGAAGTCTTGCTTATTTTAGCAGGTTTGAACTCTTACCTTAGTACCCTGTCTATTTTCATGGATTCTGAAAGGGAAATTAATTAATAAATGTGCAAAGCAGGATTATGTTTCTTTTATAGGGAAAAAAGGGTTGATTTTAGTAGGAGATTTATGATGGGTAACTATAAATCTTACACTAAATTTATAAAGAAATGGTGTAAATAATAAATATTTTTTGATTTGTAACAACAAATCTTATGCCAAAAAATGTAAGGTTTTATGTATATGAAAGTTTTAAATGACAGGAGGTGTGGTGTGGTGTGATGGTGAGCCTTAAAGCCTAAGGAGCCACAACGAGAATATAACGTTTTTAAAGGCGTGACTCATGACGAAAAACTTTTATATTATATGTAATATTATATATAATAACATATGTTTTGTACCATCAATTAATGAATCACAATTTAAATTAGGTTATATATTAAAACTAGTAAATAAGACGTTAAAAACATTAAAAAAATAAAATCAAATACCATGTTGCGAAAATCGCGTCTTAGGCTATGGCGTCTTTGGCTTAAGTTGCTGTGAGACACAAGCTTTGAGTCATGACGTACCAAGCAACTGTTACGACTAGTCTTTTAAAACAGTGGGTGTATTCCTTTATATCTTCTCCAATCGATATAAAAACTAAATAGGAAACAATTTTTAATGCTTTCAAACCGAATAATGTCACTTTTTACAAACGTTGTTATTCTCATTTTCTTTTCTCATCGTTTTTTTCTTAGTGATTTCTTTTCCGATCATTTTCTTCCCACGTATGATATGACATATGGGCAGTGGTGGACACAGCTTGAAAAGAAAAAGGGGGGGTCTCCCATCCCTCCAGTAAAATATTAAAAAAAACTATGTAGGCTAAAAAATCAAAAAAATACTGTATTTAGTCTTAATTCCCCCCAGTCAAAATTTTCAAGGGACCCCATTTTGCCGGCGATTGACAAAAACAATAAAAAAGTCTTTTGAAATCAATAAAAACCCCAAAAAAAAAATTCAAAATCGACAAAAACACTAAGAAATCCTTTCAAAATCGACAAAAACAATAAGAAAATTTCTTGAAATCAACTAAAAAACTTTAAAATTTTCCGAAACACGTCGGGTGACTTTACGCGCCTTTAGTCTATCTTAATGGGACCCCGGTCGACAAAAATCCTGGATCCGCCACTACATATGGGTGGAAACATAAACGATTTTTGCCTTCATGTTTCTTCTAAAAGGTTAAGAGAATGCTTGGTTATTTCATTTTGGAATCTTTTTCCCTGGTTTTCATTTAAAAATATTTAGAGAACATAATATAGAGGTAAATTCTCAATACATCATATTTCCAACTTAGAGCATTTACTGGTACCAGATCATTTATTTTACCAGATAATTTACTGGTACCAGATCATTTATTTTACCAGATAAACATGGTAAGGGTCAAAAATCTTACCAAAGTTATAGGATTTACCGGTACCAGATCATTTATTTTACCAGATAAACATGGTACGGGTCAAGAATCTTACCAAAATTGGTATATATGATCATACGTTATCATTTCGACAGATTACAATCTTACTTGTAAGTGCAAATGTTTGATTCTTACCAGTAAATGGAAACCCAGTAAACGTTTAGATACACAGAAACCATCAAATGAAACCATCAAATTTCAAAAGATCGGATGCGAAAACCAAAAACAGATATTACAACTCCTACAAGAATAAGTTACACATTTTCTAATATCATTATATACAAACTTCAACCAAACTAGGCCTTTTCTCATCTTCTTCTTCTTCTTCTTCATCCTTCTTTAATTCCTTATCAGTTTCAGCTTTCTTACCTTCAATTTCTCCATTACCTTTTTTCTCCCCGATCTTCAATCCTTGTAATCCATCAACACACGATTTCTCCGCTTCATCCGGCACCTCAGGTTCCACCACCTTATCCGGCATACCCTCTCTGCCGCCAGTAACCACCTCGTCTCCTGCCACCTCCGGTAACTCACCACCTTTCTTTGGTGCACAAGCGCCCGGAGGATCCGAATCGGTTGTGATTCCCACGAGTTTATCGCCCGATGATCCGATGGTGGGCCATGGATCGTTAATGCAATCTTCTTCTGATTCGTCATCTGAGGAATGGAAGATACGTGAACGGACGGCGGTGGCGGCCTTGAGGAATGCTTCTTGTATGGAATCCGGTGGAAGTGCACAGTCCTCGAGGCCTGCGTCTTCGAGACGTGGCGGCTGGATTTTATCCAATAAGCTACCGATTTTCGGTTCTCCAGTGGCTTCCATTTTTGCTAATTCTTGAAAGTTAAAAACCCTAGCACACGATATAGCTGAAACCCTAGAATTCAGACACAACGATGAGCAAATGAGCGGAAACCCCAACACCATTTCAGTTTTTTTCTTTTCAAATCATACAGATTTAAGCAGGTTTTGTGATTTGGGTATTCTTGTAATCTACATTCAGTTAGGAGTTGTTTGTTTACCTCTTAACAGTTTCATTCAGAGGCAACCTCTGAATCGCTAAGAGGTTAGAACCCTAGGTGACGACACAACAATGAGCAATAAGTGGAAACCCTAGAACCATTTCAGTCTTTTTTGAGTATTCTTGCAGTGGTTATAAACAAAGATCCACTTTTCAGTTTCACTTTTGAATTGTTGGTTGTTGAAAGTTGTATTTGATGCACTAGTTAGCTAGGGGTTGTCTGATTTGTTTTCCGTAAAGTTCTGTATACTGTGAAGATAAAGTGTCTGTGTGGACTAAGATGTCTTTATTTATGGACAAGGGGGCAGGTTTGGAAAAAAACTTGGCTTTCTGCATAAAGCTCCCTACTGAAGCTCACTCTGAATAAAGACACTTTCTGTATACTACCAAATAGTATAGTTTATCAAATAAGCAGCGAGTCACAATAAGCTAATTAAGCTGCTAACAAACAAGCCCTTAGTGTTATAAATCGAGATGGAGTAATCTAGATTCTAGATGACCAGTAGATTGTATTTTGTGCTAGTTTGAAGAAACTGAAAGAGTTCCAATTCTTGTGTCATCAACTCAATGGTTTTGCTTGAAATTTGAAGTTCCTTCGCATTTCGTTGTTGATTCCAGAATGAATATTAAACTGCTCCACGGGTAACTTTTATGAAAAAGAAGAAGCAGAACTCCTTCAGTTCCTTCATAGTTCAAACTACCACAAGATACAATCAACAAGTCATCTAGATAATACATTGCTATAACCCTAATAGGTTGTTTGCTTGTATTTCATTCAGTCAGATAAAACTGATTGTGTGGATTAATCTGTCTATAAAGATTGAGAAGGATTTTGACTGTTTTGATAGATAGAAGTATAGAACCATAGAAGGCGTGTTTTCCTAAATGGGAAAGGCAAGTTTGGGAAAAACTTGTTTTATGCATAAAGCTCCCCTAGAAGCTTAACAAATAAGAAGTCACTATAAATATCGTTAAGCCATTAAGCTGTTAACAAACAGTCCTTGCATCAAATACAAAAACAACATTCAGTGATTCAAAAACAGCAAGCATACATAACCTGCTAAATCTTACGATTTGAACAAAACTGAAACGGTAAAACACAACTAAGTAAACAGTAAGCATATTTCGATTAAATCTAAAACGATAATGGTAACAATACTCGTAAAAATCAAATCGGATCTGATAAATTACAAACGGAGCTCGTACCTTCGAGGGGCGGAGATCAATTAAACCTTCAACGAAATAAATGGCACAACCAGATGACTACAAAACAAATGGTGACCAGAGGTTAAAAAAAAATCACACAACGTACATCATGAACATTTCATCATTTCTTCAAAAGTCGGTAAATTGAAAACCTAACGATCGCAATCACATCAATCAAATGAAACAAAACATTATCTACACCTAATACCGAAACGATAATCAAAACATGACGAAATCCTAAAACCCGAAATCGCAACAGATATCAAGGCGTCAAAGTTCAATCCTTCGTTATCAAAACCTAAAATCGAAATCAAACAAAACTATGAAAACTGAAATCAAATCATAAGTATGTAAAAATCTTACTTGAAAATATGAATATGTTGAACAATCGGAGGTTGTTCGACGGCAAAATCTTTGGAGAGTTGAAATATCGGAGAAATGGAGATGTGTATTCACTAGAGAAGAAGAAGCATCGAAGGCTGTGGAGAAGAAGGGTAAATCTGGAAAAAGTGGTGCTCTTTTTTTTCATTTTTTCTTTTTCTTTTTAGTAGATAAATGGCAAGACCTTGGCGTGGCCTCTGCATGACACGTGTTAAATAACAATTACGAAGGTAAAGAATAGTGATCCAATTTAAATAGGAGGCGGCTAATTGCATCCCAAGGTGTGCTTATGACACCCCTAAAGGTGAATGTTATCTTCACATAAATGCATTAAATTCCGTGCACACATCTATAAAATGCATTATATTTCATGTTCATCATTATATTAAAGATGCCATTAACGCTCCCCTTTAAATATTATGAGTCTATGATAATCAAAAGTTGAAGATTATTGGTCAAAAGGTTAAAGATTATTAAATATTATCAAATAGATAAAAATAGAGCTACCTAGTTGGTAGTAGAAGTGGAATTACAATATTGGTCTTGTTTGATTCCTGACCTGTTATCTTTAATCGTTAAGTGAGTTAAAAAAATCTTTTTTATATTGATGTTTTTTGATGATGATTCTATGTGCATCAATTGAAGAGGTCTTAACTCTTAATCCAATTCCAATCTGATATTTATAATTTAAAGATTTTACAACATAATCATGTTTTAAGTGAATTTAAATAGAGTTGGACCGACTTATTTTGAGGTTTGGTTGGGCGAGGTAATTGGATTTTTGTGCACTTTATGAATGTTTATTAGCTAAATATCAAAATTATAAAATAAACAACTTACTCATTTATTTAAATTAGATTATATTAAGATTGGATCTGAGAGTCACATACTTTAGATTAAATTAGGTTGAGTTATCTCTTAAATGGTCTTTTTAGAAAAGATATTTTTTTGAGCATATTTTTGTTTCAATTGCTAGTTAGATCACTAATAATGAATTTTTGGAGGGAATTTAGGTTTTGTTTTCCACAATTTTTTTATATTGATATATAAAATAGACAAAATAGAGGAAAAAAAAGTTTAAAGATTTGTTTAAAATTTTATGTTAGCAAGGAAAAATAATTTCATTTATTTATTTATTTTCACTAAAGAGATTGGATTATTATAACCTTATATAAATTTTTTCTTAAACTGTTAAAAATATAGAATAATTTAATAATTTGATCAATATTAAATCTTTAAAATAGAAAACATATTAAAATTAAACATATTTCTTTTCTCTAAAAATTTTAACTTTTATTTTTGTATTGTTAAAATGTTTAAAGAAAATTTATTAAGGAATGTTTTGTATACAGATAAAATAAAACATGATAAAACAAAACAAAACATTATATCTATATCTATACTATATTATAAAGTATTTGGCAAAAACCATTTTTTATGCATATAGTACTGTTTATTGATGCATATTACTTAAAATTCAAAATTACAAATAATTATGCGTAAGTACAAGTTATTAAAGCTAAATTCTTAATACGTGTAATTAACTATAGATAAACATAAACAAATATAGGATAAATATCTTATTTTAAATATAAAAAATCTAGAATATAATTAGGACAATCATTGATTTCTAATATAATACTTAATTATTATTTTTATAAAAAGTTATATTATCAAATAAAAAATAAATTACTTCGAAATATAATAAAAAACTGAATTAAAAAAATTACATAAAAAATAATTTTTAAATGAAACACTAAAACTCGTTTTCTCAAAACCATTATAACATCAACAGAGACAAAAAATAAAATGACATTAAAATCAAGATACATCTGCTGCATTGTACGAGTAGCCATCTAGTCATAAGTTAAAATATAACTTAACAACTATTTAAAAATTTTAAGACATGATTAGTCATAAAATATAAAATGATCAATTAATTTATCCCAAAAAATTAAATTCCATTGAAGATGTAAAATAATCTAACTTTATAAATTTCATTGAGCGTGGGCCGATAATCTGATATATAATTAAATGGGCCGGCCATGATTTGCGAATGCGACGAAACAAAACCCAAATTCACAAAACTGGGCCAAATAGCCCAAAATAGGCCCAAAAAAATACAAAAGATGTTTCTGGAAGGTCTTTTCTGGACACATCTAGGCTCCAAAAGGATACTTCTAAAAAAATCTCCACATAAAACCCCACCCCTTCTTCTCGGCCCCCATCTTTTTACGACCAGTCAACCTCACGGCTTTTACCAAAGTAATTGGAAGCACGCCATACTCCATTTCCGCCTTCCCCAAGGTACGATCTTCATTTTTTTCTAGTTTATTATCAGATCCGATTTCATTTTTTGTACGAGTATTGTTTACCATTATTGTTTTTATGTAGATTTGAAATCAAAGTTGTTTACTTACTTAGTTGTGCTTCGATTTGATTTGAGTTAGTATGTCTTATGATTTTTCAGTTTTTGTTCTGATTTAGCAGGTTTTTTGTGGTTTTAAAGTGTTATTGCAAGTTTTGTAATCAGAGATCCACTTTTAGGTTTTGAATTGTTAAATGTTGTTGTTGTATTTGATGCATTTTTTTAGGGCTATAGTGGTAGTTGGACCAATGTATTGACTGGTTGATTGTATCTTGTGTTAGTTTGAACTAGATTTGCACAAAACATCCCCTGCTTAGCCTGGTCTGAGCCATGCCCAAGCTGCCCCTGCCCGGCCAGGTCTGGGCATGGCACAGTAGGGGTGAGCTTCGGAACCGGGTATCCGCCTTTGGGACCGGAACAGATGTGATCGGTTCTGGTTCTATTTTTTGGAATCGTGGCTACCCGCTGCCGCCGCCACTTTTAAATAAAAAGTATTTTATATATTTATAAATAATAAATAAAAACTCAAACTTTCTAAATTGTTTATGTAATATTTAGTTTTTATTGGATTAGTTTTGACCATTTGTTGTTGTTGTATTATTACTTTAAGTCGGTATTTTATAGTTATAATTACATTTTGATCGTATGCATTGTAAAAAGAATAATTTTTTTTTTGAAAAGCCGGGTACCCGGTACCGGAACCGGTTCCCATCGATTCCGGTTCCAAAATATAAGGAACCGGTGTTAGCGGTTCCGGTTCCGGATTTCCAGGAACTGGCGGTTCCTGGAAATGGAAAATGACCGGGTTCCCGGTTATGCTCACCCCTAATGCCCAGCCCCTGCTCAGCCCGGTCTGAGCTGGACCTGAAAAGCATGGTCCTGATGAGGCCAAAGCCTGTTTTGGGTCACATTTCAAAGCCCGATCAGGTAAATGAAGCACATGGCTATTTTTGCTCACTGAAAACGGCCAGAAAAAGCCGGGGTCTTGTGCATCTCTGGTTTGAACTTTGAAGAAACCAAAGGAGTTCTACTTTTTGTTTCATAAAAGTTACCCATGAGGCACTTTAGTATTCATTCTGTAATCAACAATATTATGGAGGGAGCTTCAAATTTCAAGCAAAATCGTTTTAGATTGTGTTTTCTTAAACTATATAGATGAATGATGACGGAGTTGATGACACAAAATTGGAACTCTTTTAGTTCTTTTGAACTTACAAAATGAGACACAATCAATCAGTCACCATTTTTATCAACACTAGCTAATGTATGAAACACAACATTCAGCAATTCAAAACTGAAAAGTGGATCTTTGTTTATAATGCTGAAAGAATACTCGATAACAAAAAAAAACCCTGCTAAATCGTTACAATTTGTAAAAAGAAATTGAAATAGTATTTATTAAATAGGACAATCACAAAAATGGTGCATCTTGGATGGGCCATTACACAAACTAGCCTAATTGATCAGATTTGTTACAAAATAGCCCCTTATTTTACAAAACATTTCAAGAATCACAAGGCAATTCGCTAAAGGGCGTATGCTTTCCAATTTTTTACCCAAGATTAGACGCTATTTTGGTAGTTTTTGTGAAGATTTTTGCAAATTCTCTTCGTATTTCGTGAAAAATCCTTCAAAAACACAAGGCATTATAGGTCGATTAGAGCCTTTCCATGTTTACTTGGTTACAATTTTTACTGTTTACTGAATCAAACAGTTATCTGAATTGGCGTGTGACTTGTACTTATTTTTTTATTGTTTTCAGGTTGATTCCTGCTAAATAGAGTAAAAAATTTACACAAACTCAGCAAAGATGAGCGTGGTGGGATTTGATCTTGGGAACGAGAGTTGTGTCGTGGCAGTTGCCAGACAAAGGGGAATCGACGTTGTTCTTAACGATGAGTCAAAGCGTGAGACTCCTGCCCTCGTGTGTTTTGGTGAAAAACAACGTTTTCTTGGTACAGCTGGCGCCGCAACCAGTATGATGAACCCGAAAAACACCATCTCTCAAATTAAGCGGCTGATTGGCCGTCAATTCAGTGATCCCGAGTTGCAACAGGATCTCAAGGTGTTGCCATTTTTAGTGACTGAAGGACCCGATGGTTTCCCATTAATACACGCTCGATATCTAGGGGAAACAAAGTCATTTACTCCAATCCAGCTTATGGGAATGGTTTTTTCAAATATGAAGACGATAGCGGAGAAGAATCTGAATGCATCAGTGGTGGACTGCTGTATCGGGATACCGATCTATTTTACTGATCTTCAAAGAAGGGCTGTTATGGATGCAGCTACTATAGCGGGTTTGCATCCTTTGCGGTTAATGCATGAAACAACCGCAACTGCTTTAGCTTATGGGATATACAAAACCGACTTACCCGAAAACGAACAGCTGAATGTAGCTTTTGTCGATATTGGGCATGCTAGCATGCAGGTTTGCATAGCGGGTTTCAAGAAAGGCCAATTGAAGATATTGGCTCATTCTTTCGACCGTTGTTTAGGTGGGAGAGATTTCGATGAGGTTTTATTCCAACATTTTGCTGAAAAATTCAAAGTAGAGTACAAAATTGACGTCTACCAGAATGCAAAAGCGTCATTAAGGCTTCGTGCTGCTTGTGAAAAGCTGAAAAAGGTACTCAGTGCAAATCCTGAGGCACCTTTGAATATTGAGTGCTTAATGGATGAGAAGGATGTTAGGGGTTTTATAAAGAGAGACGAGTTTGAACAAATTAGCGGTCCGATATTGGAACGTGTGAAGAAGCCTCTGGAGAAGGCTCTTTTAGAGGCTCAACTTACGGTTGATAATATATATGCTGTTGAAGTTGTTGGTTCGGGTTCTAGGGTTCCTGCAATGATCAAGATTTTGACGGAATTCTTTGGGAAGGAGCCAAGGCGAACAATGAATGCAAGCGAGTGTGTCTCTAAAGGCTGTGCTTTGGAATGTGCTATTCTTAGTCCTACCTTTAAAGTTAGAGACTTTCAGGTATGATTTATGCACCTGAGTTGGTTTTTGCTATTGCGGTAAGAATAGTAGTTATCGTGAGAAGGGTAAGAAGGGATCTCCACCCTTGGATCAATCCTAATTAAAGATCAATCGAAAAATACCCTTCTAAGTTAATTCATGGGCTCTTTTGTGACTTAATCTGAACCATTAGGTCAACACTAACTAAAAGTGATCAAGGGTTCAAATCCCTTCTTACATTTTTCACCTTGTGCATCTTTTTGTAATGTGTGGCTAACTTTGGATTTAACTTAATTTCTACTGTTTTAAAGCCTCTAATTTGGGTTACTTTTTGTTTCTGAAGGTTCAAGAAAGTTTCCCATTTCCAATCGCTTTGACATGGAAAGGTGCTGCACAAGATTCCCAGAATGGAGGAAATGTGGACAATCAACAAAACACTATTGTTTTCCCGAAAGGAAACCCATTTCCAAGCGTGAAAGCTCTGACTTTCTACAGGTCTGGCACATTTACAGTAGATGTGCAATATGCGGATGTCAGTGAGTTGCAGGCGCCACCAAAGATCAGTACTTACACGGTAAAAGTTTGCTCATAAGCTCAAAGGATTCGAGTCTTTCGACTTGTTTTAGAATTATACCGACTTCTTAAACTTTTATATCGACAATGGTTTGCAGATTGGTCCCTTCCAATCATCAAAAGGTGAGCGTGCCAAGGTCAAGGTGAAAGTTCGTTTGAATCTGCATGGAATTGTCTCTGTGGAGTCTGCACAGGTGGGTTTTTGGAGTTCCATCATATTTTTTGGCATTGTTAGTCATTAGTGTGTGCAAGGTCTTAAAAAGCGGAAATGTATACATACCAATATATACATATATAGTAAACTATGTCTTTCGTCTCTTGTGGTTTGTTAAAAATAGCGGATTTCATCTCTGTGGTTTCTAAGTTTCGATTTTCATCACTATGGTTTGCAATTCATTTCTATTTACGTCCCCCAGTCCAAAACATTAGTTTAAGTATGAAGGACTAAAATATAGACAAATGGTAAACCTTATGGACGAAAAAAGCAATAAATCTTAAATCAGAAGGACGAAAATGTCAATGAAATATAAACCATAGGGATAAAAATCGCAATTTCAAAATCATAAGGATGAAAACAAAAAGTTTCAACAAAACACAAGGACAAAAAACGTTATTTACTCACATATATGTATATATATATATATTGAGTGCACTGTGTGTGAATGTACTAAGATGTTTTTGATTGCTTTATGCTATTCTAGCTTATTGAAGAAGAGGAAGTCGAAGTTCCAGTGATAAAGGAAAAGGAAACAATAATGATGGATATGAATAAACCTCCACCTGATGTGCCCTCTACCAACGAGACTGATGTAAATATGCAAGATGCCCCTGGGGCTGAGAATGGTGCTCCGGAAACAGAAGATAACCCAGTTCAGATGGAGACTGATGCTAAGGTTGGTAAAACATGAACATATACTTATGCATATACGATATATATATATATATATATTATAGCACCTTGGGTGCATAAAGTTGTTATTTATAGTTGACATTTAAATATATTGCTGGTGGTGGTAAAATTCTGATGATGATTGAATAAAAGTACAAAAACAGGTGCAGAAATCTAGTGTATTAGTTAAGGGTAAGATTTTATAGCAATGTTTCTAGTATCAGTTTTCTTATGTTTTTTTAATGGTTAGAGTATGGTTTAGTTTGGCTATTTTTGGCAACATAGGCTATCTTATTTTTTGAGCTTATTGAAAATCAGAAAATGTGCCACTTAAGGTAGCTCATTGATACACTAGTTCAAGTAGCACCTCAATAAGTTTAAGGGTTTTTTTATCCAAATCTTTTTCCAGTTATGGTCTGTATATCTTCTAATTAATTATTTTTATAATTATTTATCATTTGTTCTCATAAATTATTTATAAAAAGTGGAATTCAATTCCATTCCAAATGCTACAAACCAAAGATTCCAAATCCCTCCAATTCCAAATCCATCCACGAAATCCAAATCCTTGAAAACCAATCCATCAAACCAAACGCCCCTTAAGATTATTAGTCACCAGCTAGCTTTTTAGCCTTCAGCTAGTTTGTGGAACATAACCTTTGTGTTCATTCGTATTTCATAGTTTTTTTCAAAAGATTTACATAGGGTGGTGCCATATTGACAACTATGTATTGAAGTAACTGGAACATTCTTGGTGGATGTAGAATTTATAGCAAGTTTTTCTGTTCATGAAATTCTTATTTTCGTGAATTTAGGCAAATAAAAAAATATATCCTCTTCTCATCATATATAATTAAAATCTACAAAATATAGTTTTTTTTATCTTTCTATATCTTACGATAATCCTATTTCGACTGGTGTGCAGGTGGAAGCTCCAAAGAAGAAGGTAAAAAAATCCAACATACCTGTTTCAGAGTTGGTTCATGGGGGAATGCTACCTGCAGATGTGCAGAAAGCTATCGAGAAGGAGTTTGAAATGGCTTTGCAGGACCGTGTTATGGAAGAAACCAAGGACAAAAAGAATGCTGTGGAAGCTTATGTTTATGACATGAGGAACAAGGTAATTTAGCGGCTGTTTAGTTGATTTTCCATTAAGTTCTGTATGGATAAAGCTGTCTGTGGATTAATCTGTCTGTATAGATTAGGAAGAATTTTTGTTCGAGAGGGCTGTTTCTTAGATGAAATGAGTGTTTTTTTAATTGAGAGAGGCCGGTTTGGATAAAAATTTGGCTGTGTTTAAAAGTTCCCCCTAGAAGCATACTGAATAAGCCGCTTTCTATATTAGTAAGGGGCTGGTTGGTTAGTTTTCCATTAAGTCCTATGTAGATTGGGAAGGTTTTTGTTTGGCAGGGTTTTTGATAGATGGAATTTGCATGTTTTTTAATTGGGAAGGGCAGGTTTGTTAAAAAACTTGCCTTTCTGCATTAAGCTCACCCCTAGAAGCTTGCTGCATAAGCCACTACCAAACAGTCATGTATAGCTGACTGAATAATCTTTGAGTCCCATTAAGCTCATCAAGCTGCCAAAAAAGAGGCCCTAAGTCACCGGCAAACAGTCATGTATAGCTGACCGAATAGTTGCAAGTGCCATTAAGCTCGTTAAGCCGCTAACAAACAAGCCTTTAGTTACTTTACTAATTTCACGAGCTCTCTTGTTTTCCAGCTTCATGATAAGTTGCAAGAATTTGTTTCGGATTCAGATCGAGAAGAATTTATCACCAAACTTCAAGAAACCGAAGATTGGTTATATGAAGATGGGGAAGACGAAACTAAAGGCGTGTATACAGCCAAACTTGATGAGCTTAAGAAGGTTTGCATTTATGATTTATCTTTTTTGCTTTTTTATATTTAAAGATGCATATTTAACACTTCAAAAAAAAACAATTGCAGCAAGGTGATCCAATTGAACAACGTTACAAGGAGGACTCAGAAAGAGGATCATTTGTTGGTCAATTGGGTGGTCTTATTTCTGCTTTTATTCAGGCGGCAGCATCTAATGATCCAAAGTATGAACATATTGATTTGAATGAGAAACACAAGGTGATTATTTTATTTAATGTTCTTTTTTAAATGCATTTTTGGTATTTTTTTGTTTTAATTTGGCTAGTTTTAATTTTGGTATTTTTTTAAATGCATTCAGGTGTTGAGTGAGTGTTCAGAAGCTGAAAACTGGTTAAAAGAGAAAATGAAGCTTCAGGAGTCGCTTCCTAAGTATGCTGATCCGGTTCTTTTGTCATCTGATATAAGAAAGAAGTCAGAGGCACTTGACAGGTATGTTTATATATATATATATATATATGTGTGTGTGTGTGTGTGTGTGTATAGTGGGACCTTCTGACCTTCTTTTGAGAACTTTCTAAATAGTTAGCTCTTTGAATATATTTCATATGATTCTTTTTCATCTGTGGCTAGAACTTAATGTATTGATTAATATTCACATTTGAAACTTTTTGGCGTGTTTATTAAACAAAAAGTACACGTAAAAAAGTTTCATATTTATGAACCAAATACATATGAAACAAATACTCCTTCCGTCCAAAATAAGTGTCCATGTTTGTGTTTTAATTTTTCCAAAAATAAATGTCCACTTTTCAAAAAATAAGTGCATGATTTACGACAATTATTTAAAAGTAAAACCATCATTTCGTTCATGAAAAATGCCATGATTACATTTTTCTAATACTTTGTGGGTTATTATTATTATTGTAGACACTTAGTTAATCAATACCTTAAATACTATACTTAAACGGAAAAAAATTATGTGAAACAACTTCTTGGATCTTGTAAATCTTGTAATTCTCAAATGATTTAAGTCCTTATATATGTATATATATAGGGTCAGGTTCAAGGGAAAATGACAAAAAAAACCTCCCGAAGAACACATTGGGATGCACTAATGCATACTTGTATGCGTTAGTGCATACCGTCCGGATGGAGGGCTCCCAGGGTGTTCTTCAGTATTCTCTTTTTTGATGTTTTCCCTTGAACCTCCCTCTCTCTCTCTCTCTATATATATATATATTTGTACTTTTCAGTATATAGGAAACCATTGCACTCAACCTTTCTTTCTGGTTCTAGTTTCATTATGTCATTTGTGTTGTTTGATAATTTATATTTAGAGAACATTAACCTGAAAAACGAGATATATTTTACAGGGTGTGCAGGCCAATAATGTCGAAACCAAATCCTGCCCCACCAAAGCCAGCTACTCCCGAGACAACACCATCATCACCTGCACCTAGTCAGGGAGGCGAAGAGCCACAACAGCAGCAGCAGCAGTCATCGGAGAATTCTGATAGCCCAAACCCGAATCCAAATGCAGAGAACAACGATGAGACTTCTGATGCTATGGAAACGGAGAAGCCCGAGCGTAGTGCTGCATGATGTGTTTTTTAATATCGTTTTTTTTCTTTCTGTCTGGTGGGTGTGTGTTTGATTTTGTATAATGGTGAATATAGGTTGATTTTGGTGGGGGGAAAAGAGGGTCTTCACTGACTGACTGGTATTCTCTGTGTGTGGTGGTCCTCTGGTCTATTTTGTTAGATCCATCTTTGTTTAAAAAATTATTATTTGTCTTTTAAGGTTTTTAGAGGTCTAGAGATCCTTTTTGAGGGATTGTTGAAGAGGGTATTTTGGGATGGATGCATTTGAAACTGAATGAATTTTGGTGGATGTTATCTTTCATGCATTATACTTTTGTCTTTTAGAAATTTTGTTGTTTCTTGCTATTTCTTCAGGTTTTTTGAGGTCCCTTCTGCAGTGTGTTTTTGTATGGTACAGGTTGCAGAAAAGCCTCAAGATGAGATGGTGCATCCTCAAGGGTGCATTTGATACATCTAACAGAATATAATAGCACATGGATAACAGTTTCATTTTTGGTACGACTTTTGTGGAACAGCCAGGAAATGTTTCTTCCACCCCTGTTAATTTTATAGATGAAACTGATATTTTCGTATTTTACCAATATACTTTTACAATATAAAAATATTATGTTTTTATCTATTTTATAAAAAAAATTATTATTTTTTATTTTTAATTGTGTGTTTCATTTCATTTTATATTTATTTTTCATTTTACTGTTTTAAAAAATTTATTTTTAAATGTGATCTATATTTTGGTAAATTTATGTAATTTATTAAGTACTAACGATAAAAATAATAAGATAGTTTGATTTGCCACACAATTGTCAACCCGATGTGACTAGGAACACATCATCGATACAATACTTTAAAATGGCATCATCGATACAATACTTTAAAATGGTATATGAGATCTATAGAGTTCCTTGAATTGTGTAGAATGTTGTGATAATTAAAGATATGTAGTAGTGAGAACCTACATAAAAGATGTAGTGAAAAATTTCATCTATCTTAATTCGAATTTAGGTGTTGTCAAAACCTTTGTGGCCATAAAGGTTCACCTTCAATAACAGCTGGTCTGAAAACTCACGGTTACCAACAAAAATCAATAGGAATTATCGACATTGGTTTAACTTGTATCTCAAGAAGAGGCCCAAAGGGTCGGGCAGTGAGTGGTCCTTTTATCTCTGCCTATATTCCTCACAATTTATTGGTAATTATATGAAAATCTGTGTAAATTATCTTCTCATAAAATGTATTCAAGTTGTATATAATTATATACAATACAGCTAAGGGATTGTTTGGTTCAGCAAAGAGAATGAAAATAAGAATAACATGTAATAAAAATGGGAATGAATTTTTAATGGAATAATTTGACTTTGGATGAATGAGCATATTATATTACTCCAATACATTATTATCATTATAAAATCAAATCAAATAAACAAGAATTAGTTAAGCCAATAATCTAAGGGTGATTTCATCTGGTAATTCTAACAGGGATTCATTAGAGAATATAAACATATGTCAAGAATTTTGATATTAATGGATGGGAAAATACCAGCATGCCGCATGACGAAAATCCACACGGTTTAACATTCGCATCCATTAGACCTGTGATGACGCGCTTCACCACTCACATCAATCGTCTCTGGAAAATACCTGTAACTATAATCACAACATGTTACCCGTTGGAACATCACACACAAGATTTTGCTGACAACACTTCTGAGTAGGGGTGAGCATCGGAACCGGGTACCCGCCTTTGGAACCGGAACCGCTTCGGAACTGCCGGTTCCGGAACCGGAACTGATGTGATTGCTTCCGGTTCCTAAAATACGGAACCGATCAGGACCGGTTCCAGTTCCGGTTCTCATTTTTTTGGAACCGTTACCCGTTGGGTACCCGCTACCCGCCACTTTTAAGTAAAAAATATTTTAAATATTTATAAATAATAAATAAAAACTCAAACTTTCTAGTTTGTTTATGTAATAATTAGTTTTTATCGGATTAGTTTTGACTATTTGTTGTATTTATTAATTTAAGTCGGTATTTTGTAGTTTATAATTAAATTTTTATCGTATGCAATGTAAAAAATTTAAAAAAACTTAGAAACTGGGTACCCGGTACCGGAACCGGTTCCGGTTCCAAAATATAAGGAACCGGTGTTAGCGGTTCCGGTTCCATGAAAAATGGCCGGGTATCCGGTTATGCTCACCCCTACTTTTAAGCCTTTGGATGAGTTGACTTTTTAATCCAACTTATTTTTTTTTTCAACTACATTCAAATACCTTCAACTACATACATCTACCTTTATTTTTAAATTATCTTCACTTTTACATACATTTAATCACTTTCACATGCATGATTTTGTTAAACTTTAAGTCATGATGATAAAAAAAAAAAGATAGTTGAATTGTATAGTTGAATTTAGCCACTTTTGGCATCAAATTCCCATTTTAGCCTAAGGCATTTGCGTAAAGCCTATTTTCAGATTTGAAAAACAAAAAAAAATCTTTCCGCAAATATGCATACAAATTTTTTCTTTTGTTTTCTAAATATGAAAACAGGCTTTACACAAATGTGTAAGGCATTTGCATAAACTCTGGCTAAAGCTTGAATTGGTTGGGGAGATTGGCTATTTTGGTCGATTTCCCCAACTATTTACAGGAAGAAAAACTAGAGATGTAGGGTAACGATATATGCAAATCTTTCTTCTCCCTCAAAAGGAGACCTCCGACTTACAAAAAAAGATTTGGAAAGTTAAGTCATAAGACACGTTTCTAAATGAAGCATCTCCAAAATGGAGAAAATGAGGAAAATTGAGATTTGGATTAAAATTGTGCTCCAACAGCATCTCCAAAAGTTTCTCCAAAATATAGAAAGTATGAGAGAGAATGTTTTTTTCTCCATATTTGGAGATTACCCCATAAATGATTACCAAGTGAGAGAAAATAATATTTTATTCACACTCCCACTCTCCTACCAATAATATAAAAGTTAGTTTAAAAAGTTTTTTAATGTATTGAATATTTTAATAATATAATTAAAGTTGGATTCTCCAAAATAGAGATGCTGTTGGAAATGAATGCAATTTTTTTTTTAGAGATTTTGAGTTTTGTGTCTCCATTTGGGAGAAATTTTAGAGATGCTGTTGGAGATGCTCTAAGACTCCCGGATGAAAACACTAGCACATTTTGAGAGCTTATTTTGGAAATTTCTTATTAGTTCAGAAGTCAAGAGTAAAAATGCAGATGATTAGAACTTACGTTTCTTCTTCGGGTTCAGTCTTAAGAGCATTTGTGGCTATACACTGGAAAGCAGCTTCCACATTGATTCCTTCTTTTGCTGAAGTCTCAAAATAAGGTATGTTTCCCTTGGAGGCACACCATGCTTTTGCTTTCTTTTTAGAAACCTGCAATCAAAAGGTGTAGAGGGATATATTAACATGTCAATCATTACAATTTACAAGCACAAATATAAGATACAGAAAAGCAAAATCGGTTTTATAGGATGCCAAAAATGTCTTAAGGGCATGTTTGTTAACAGCTATATTCAGTCAACTATACATCATTGTTTGGTAGTGGCTTAATGATATAGAAAGTGGCTTATTCAGTAAGCTTCTAGGAAGGAGCTTTATGCAGAAAGCCAAGTTTTTACAGAACTTGTCCCTCCCAATTAAAAAACACGCTCATTCCATCTATAAAAAACCCTCCCAATCCATACAGACAGATTAATCCACACAGTCAGCTTTATATATAAAGGAGTTAATGACAAACCAACCAAACAACCGCTAAATGTACTAATAGACTGTTTTTATAGGACCAAACAATTGTATGCCATATGTAAATATATTACAATAAATTAGTGGGACGTTTTTGGACATTCTAACAAGTTTTTTTAGAACAATTTTGAAATGTATAGTCACATTAGTTTTTATGACATTATTTGACAAAATGTCTTGAAAAAGCAAAGTATCCTGTAATAAAGTTCTGTTCATACGACAATTCTCAAAAGTATCGTATAAAAAGGCTAATAGGACACTTAATTTCAAAACTGTCCCAAAAGACTTGTTAGGATGCCCAAATATGTCCTAACATCATATTCAGGGGTTGTTTGTTTACCTCTTAACAGTTCCATTAAGAGGCAACATCTGAATTGCTAAGAGGTGAATCCTGTTTGGCAAAAACTAAGTCTGCCTCTTAATGGTTCCAAAACCCTCTTAATCATTTTTGTATCCTGGACCTCCCTTAACCATTAAGAGCGTTGATTACATCCTGAACAATTACCAAACAATTATATTTCATTTTGCACTATATCATAAGAGCCTCTTAATCATTCTGACCACTTAACCATTCAGCAACTAACAAACAGCACTTTAAGTCCTATAAAGCAGTCTATTAAGATATTTAGACATTTTTTTACGTCTTATAAAGCCAATTTTATTTCTGTAGTAATGGTAGGGAGGAATTCCATGAGAGCAAAAGGTCAACAACCTACCACTCGACCGTTGCCTCCATCAACGTCTATTTTATTCCCGAGTAAGACAAAAGGAAAGTTCTCGGGATCAGATGGACTCGCCTGAAAAGACAATTAGGGAAAGTTAAGTTAGTTTAGCAAATGGCATGCAAAATATTGAAAACAACTGTAAAACATAGTTGAAATCTGCAATCACCTGGATCAAAAATTCTTCACGCCAGTTGTTGAGACTGTCAAATGATTTCATAACGTTCACATCATATACAAGAACACAACAGTCAGCACCCCTGTAGAAGGCTACACCAAGGCTCTGAAACCTTTCTTGTCCAGCAGTGTCCCATATCTCAAAAAACAATAAAATAAAATTATCAGCTTCAAATGAAAAAGAAAGAAAAATTATCTACTTCTAACTCCTCAGTATCCTTTTTTTTTTCCCGCGGTCATGTTCTTATCACAAAGCATTTTTTGCTAACTCTTTAGCAAGATGGGGGATCTTAATGGAAAACTCTACCAATCCTTTGCTTCCATTCAGCTGAAGAAAGGCTTCCATTCAGTCCTAAAACCACAACCTTATAGAACCATTTATGAAAAAGTAATCATGTCGCTTGCCTTCTTTCTTTCAACGTCAGATTCTGACGTCACAAATAATCTCATATTGTAAGCTTGACTATGGGTGTGTTTGGCAAAGTTTATGTTCAATCTTCAAAGTGGCTACATGCCCCATAGAACACAAAATGTTTGGGATGATATGCTTGCGGATTTAGTTAAATATTATAGAGGAGTTGCATTGATCATTTAGTTATTGACTCATTAGGTTTTAGGTTATGATTAAATACAAGGACTCACCACACAATTGGGTGCGAGAGAATTACATGTTTGATCAAACACCATGGAGTATCAATAGGGACATGCTAATCACCTCCTAATTGTTTCACCAACTCTAGGACTCACACATCAAATCACATGCACCAAGATACCACAATTTTTGTTGTAAATAAGTGACCTCCTCCATACCTATGTCATTCTGTACGTTAAAATTTCAGTCTATAATCAATGGCAACATAAACACACACAAACATAAATGTTATACAAATACAGTAACAATGGTAAATCAGCTCCAATGGTGGCCTTATACTAGAAGATTCATCTCACCTGCAGTGTGAACAGCCTATCTTCAAATTGAACTTCTTTTGTTAGGAAATCAGCTCCAATGGTTGCCTTGTACTGATTGCTAAACTTACGATTCACATACCTATCCAATCCATTCAATGGAACGAAATCAGAATTCAGAAAACATGGAGACATTGTGGAAGAAAAATAAGAAATAGGTATTTTAGAATTCACTGGTTCATCAGAGACGTCTTCCCAACCCTACAATAGATCATCAAATAAACCTAGATTAGCAACAAAAACCTGAATCCAATTCAATGAACGCTTCTACGAGATATCCATCGTCCAATCACACATTCAATAAATACATTTCTCTCCAATAAAAACATGATTTAGATTTCGAAAACGAACAAAAGAAAACCTAAGAATCCTGTAATTTATCCGATTATATTTCAATTTGATCATGTTGTAACTGAGATGGGGATCAAATTGAGGAAAAACGTACCCGCTGTCTCCGAGGATGATGACCTTGAGAAGCATTCTCCTTCGAGAAGCCATAATTACATTGATCTATCTTCACAAACAGCAATGTGTGTGTGTGTGTTTGTGTGTGTCTATGGCGTAAGGGGGACGTAGAGAAATAGAGAATCTGCAACTCTCGTTTGTAGAAATGCAGAAGAACACGCGGCAAAATATTAAATATAAAAAAATAAATATATAAAAAGATAATAGAAATAAGAAATTTGATGTTTGAAGGTAAATACAAATGAATCAACTTATCTCTAACTTTAATACTCCTCCGTCCTAAAATAAATATACACAATAAAAATGACACACAGTTTTAGAAATATGTAATTATTATATTTTTAAAAAGACATTTATACCCTTGATAGTAGAGAGAGAAACTTTCTCCATCTCATATTTAGGACACTTGTTTTGAGACAAACAAAAATAGTAATCTAGACACTTAATTTGGAACGGAAGGAGTAAAATATTTTGGGTTCCTTCAATTATTTGTTGCCATTTTAGGAAAGAATGATTGAGAAAAAGAGTTAAGGTGGGAAGCGTAATACGTTTTAGAAAGAAATTGATCTCGTGTATTTATTAGTTTTAATTTTTAATTAGTATACCTTCTTTCCCTTTTTATCATAATTTATAATAGGAATTCTTGAAGACCGAAGAGCATCTCCACTCCAACAACTATGCTATTTTATAAATTTTAGAGATTTGAAAAATGTTTACCCTAACAGCTATGTTAAACTCTCGTATAAAACAAAGAAAAATAAAAAATGGAAAGTAGATTAGGATTCTGATCTTTGTAGCTCCCCTAGAGGGATTTGGAGAGGATGAACATACGGTTAATGAGGTGGCAGTTAGACACCATGTATCCTACGTTTCAAAAAAGAAAAAAAAAAGTATCCATACAAAAGCATGACATAAGCATTACAAAAGCAACCAATTATTGGTTCTAAATGAGATAAGTGCTTATATACGTTAAACTACGGGCGTGTACACCTTCCTCGGTTACATTTTTGTGTATTTTCTTTGGTTGATATGTTTTCTTAGTTTGTCTATGTGATTTTTATTTGTTTATTTCTAACTTTTCTTTCAAATATCAAAACTGCCTTTCTTGTTTTCAAGTTCTTCTGAGTATTATGTTTTTGTTCTTTCTTTGCAATCTTTTTCCACATTATGCATAATTCAGGGCCATCACGGAAACAACCACTCTACTTATTATGGTGAAAGCCAGGTTTACATACATTTTTTTCCCTACCCCACCTTTATGTTGAGTCTGTTTGAATTGATGTATACACATTATGTTATCATTATCAATATCATTTAACTAAGAGGCTATTTGGTTTGATAGAATATTTTAGAATGATTTGGATATTGTAAAAGCATTTGAATTTTATGGTATGTTTGGTTTATAGGATTCGAAATGAAATTGAATTTCGTTCTTTATAAATAATTTATAAAATAATCACATTATCTTTTAGTAACTGATAATTACAAAACAAATGTTTTTCACAAATTTCAAAACATTATAACAAAAAAATGATAATTACAAAACAAATGTTTTTCACAAATTTCAAAACATTATAACAAACAAATCTTATGAAATCATGTACCTCATGGAATTTCTAAATCAAACATGTGGGATTTATATTGAAATCCTGGAATTCCATTTCCGGACTCTATTTTATTATTTTATTTTAAACCATACGTTGGATTAAAATGAAATCACATGTAACTAAGCGTTCGGATTCCTTCCTCCAAATCCATAGGGATTATACGAGACGAAGCTCGAGACACGGGCATAAACCATCCATAATTGAAGCACGTTAAGTTTATAATCCATAAAAATGCAATCAAGACTAAGGGCCCGTTTACCCAAACATTTACCCGGTAAGCAGTTATCACAGTAATAGTCAGCACTCTTAACTTACTTTACCAGGCAAGTGTGTAGTCCATCAAAAACGATATCTTATACAACAATTTACCCATTAAGCACTTACTGGATAAAATAAGAGCCATCACATGCACTTACCGGGTAAGACTCTCCATCCTTCTCGTCATTCTTACCGAATAAGATTCTCAGCCATTGTCATGTGTTCATCCAGTAAAATAAGTGATCCAATAAACACTTACTGGGTAAGTGTTTAGTAAACGACCCTTAAATTCGATGCCAACATAACAAACAAAAACATGTTAGGTCCCAAACTCCCAAATACAACATTACATTGTTCAAACAAACAAAATCAAACCATAAAAATCTTGAATTTAGTCTTTCTGTACAATGATGATAACAAATCTCTCTATATAAACACAAATCTGACTACTAACTTTTAAAAACCAATATAACCCTACTACAAACTGGATGAACAATTAAACACATTTGTTAGAAAATTTGAACCTCTTTTCCTCCATCCATCTTCTCAATCGGTTGCTGAACTCCAGCACTCGATCCTAGATCGTGGGTCCCACTACTAGATCCAGACGGCTGCTGACCGAAATTGCTGGTGGGTGCACTCCATCCGCTCGAATTGTTTTGGCTTTCGAATGCCATTTTTTGGAATTTTTTGAGGTCTTCTCTGTACTGAGCGGTGTCGAAATCTGAGCTTTCGTGAGAACCGTTTAATTTGCTGTGACCGGGTTTTGTACCTTCGTCTAAATCCTCTAACGGAAGGTTTCCTTCTAAGGCTCTAGCTATCTGCGCGAAATTGAATAAAAAAACGCATTATTAATCTCGTTTTTGTTTACCAACTTTTTTATCTTTTTGCCAAACATCTTGGTACATAGACTGAACGAGATAAAAGAATTGTGGAAGGTTTTAGGATTTTAATTTGTTAGGGGTAGTTTGGTAATTTACCAATCTTGTCACATCTCATCTCCTTGATTTATGTTTCACCTCTTTTGGTAGGACAACTAAGGGGATGTTTGGTTGGTTTTCCATTAAGTACTGTATGGATAAAGTTGTCTGTCGATTAATTTGTCTTAATAGATTGGGAATGTTTTTTGTTTGGAAGGGTTTTTTCATAGATGGAAGGACCTTTTTTTTTTTAACAGGGAGGGGCAGGTTTGGAAAAAACTGGACTTTCTGCATAAAGCTCCTATTTAGGATTTTAATTTGATATGGGTAGTTTGGTAATTTACCAATCTTGTCACGTCTCATCTCCTTGATTTATGCTTCATCTGTTTTGGTGGGACAACTAAGGGGATTTTTGGTTGGTTTTCCATTAAGTACCGTATTGCTAAAATTGTCTGTATCGATTAATCTGTCTTAATAGATTGGAAAGGTTTTGTTTGAAAGGGTTTTTTCATAGATGGAACTTGGAAGGAGCTTGTTTTTTAACAGGAAGAGGTAGGTTTGGAAAAAACTTTGATTTTCTGCATAAAGCTCCTATTTAGGGTTTTAATTTGATATGGGTAGTTTGGTAATTTACCAATCTTGTCTCATCTCATCTCCTTGATTTATGCTTCACCTGTTTTGGTAGGACAACTAAGGGGTTGTTTGGTTGGTTTAGTTTTCATTAAGTACTGTATGGATAAAGTTATCTGTGTCGATTAATCTGTCTTAATAGATTGGAAAGGTTTTTGTTGGGAAGGGTTTTTTCATAGATGGAAGGAGCTTGGTTTTTTTAACAGGGAGGGGAAGGTTTGGAAAAAACTTGACTTTCTGCATAAAGCTTCCCCCCACCCTCCAAGAAGCTTACTGAATAAGCCACTTTCTATATCATTAGGCCACTGCCGGACAGTCATATATAGTTGAGCGGATTAGCTGTGAGCCCCATTAAGCCCATTAACATACCAAACACACATAGGGCCATTAAATGAGAGATATAGGAAATGTTAACATTAGTAGTACCTGGCTCATTGGTGGCCTTCGTCTTGCCAAATGGCGTACAGAAACAGCAGCACAAGCAATCATCCGAGACATTTCAGTAGTGTCATAATCATCCTGCAACCTTGCATCGACTAGTGACCTAAAGTCGCCATCCTCCACCGCTTGAGTTAGCAATGGCCTTGCCTATAAGTGTCACCATAAATATTAAAATATATTATATTTTTCCATGTTATTTTAAAGCTTTAAACTAATTTAATCCCATCTTCAGAGAGAATCTAAAAAAGCCACTTAAACATGTAGACAAGACCAGCAAGAAAGTCAGGTTATCTCTGGCCAATCCTTGAACACCCATTAGGGGCTGTTTACCAAATGCTTGCGGGTAAGCGCTTACTGGCAAGTCTCACCACCCTCAATTACCTTATTGGGTAACATTCTCGACCATCAAAATGGATTGTTGGTAAGTGCTTACCGGGTAAGAGTTTTTTCCTTCCCTTACCGGCTAAGATTCTCGGCCATTGTCATGCTCACTCGGTAAGGTAAATGACACCCTGTAAGCATTTGATAAACCGCCCCTTAGGCTTAACTCTTTTTATTAGAAAATGTTTGATTTTTTTCTGATCCATAAAGCTCGAGAGGATGTCCTTATATGTAGAGATTCTTATAAATATGTAAGTAGTGATAATCAGTGATCTTTCCACCTAGCATTTGAGATTGACTAAATTGTCGAGGAGGAAAGCTGTGTCCCCATGGTTTTAACCTAGCAGGTAAAGAGGTGGGTATGGTTGAATAAAGTTGATATCAGACGTGCTAAACAGAGAGCTAGAGCTTTATAGATCATCGTTACAACCACATTCTATCAGACTTTTAAATTCAGACCGTTGGTTGTTTTTAGACCGTCGGTTTAATTGTTTTTTCAGACCCTCTTAAGTCTGAAAATCATCTGAAAAAAAATGTGGTAACCTCACCACTTAATTCCTCTTATTTGCGTACACCCGCATTGTTAAGGATTTATAACGCAATGATTGATTCATATTTCAGACTTCCGCACCACCTCTTATAAATAAATCAGAAGTAAAATCAGACTTCAGACTTCAGCACCTCTTAAAAAACAAACGCTAATTAAGAGAAGTATAACTCACCCAGTCAACGATGTTATCATCCAAGAATTGAGCTTTATCAATGGGTCGGCGTCCAGTGATCAACTCCAGAAGCATGACACCAAAGGAAAAGACGTCTGATTTCTCTGTCAACTTCCCAGTAAGAGCATACTCTGGAGCTAAATAACTACAAAAAAAATCATGTACATAAATACATATTAATATTAGGGCTTGTTTGTTAACAGCTTAATGAGCTTAACCGGACTCAGCTTATTTGGTCAGCTATACATGACTGTTTGGTAGTGACTTAATAATATAAAAATAGGCTTATTCAGTAAGCTTCTAGGGGAAGCTTAATGCAGAAAGCCAAGTTTTTTTCCAAACCTGCTCTTCCCAATTGAAAAACATGCTCATTTCATCTATGAAAAAACCCTCTCAAACAAAAGCTTTCCCAATCTATACAGACAGATTAATCCACACAGACAACTTTATCCATACAGGACTTAATGGAAAACCAACCAAACACCCCCTTAATTATGCACTCATAATAACTATAAGGAAATGGGAAGAATAGGCTAGGAACATTGAAGGTGTGACTAATATGATACGATAAGAAAAAGTGGGAGAGCATCTGACCCAAAAGTTCCCATCACACGGGTGGAAACATGAGTATCTGTTTCAGAAGTGAATCGAGCAAGTCCAAAATCTGCAACCTGAATAAAAAGATGTTCACCACAATAAAATTTCATTAAAAATATACAAAGCCATGAGAGTAAAGGAAGTTTGGAAAGTGAAAGTAAATACTGAAAACAAACTGCATGCAGATTAATGGTCACAAATTCATGGCAATTGATGGATTCATTTCACATTCTTAATTCAGTCTTGAAATATAAAAAATAAATGAACATACTAAAAGGAACAGACAAATTTGTCTTCCATTATGTTTAGAAGGAGGATTCATTTTGGGTATAGGCGGATCCAGAAACTTTGGTGACTGGGGGCACGTGGGTGTCAAAAATTTGGAAACCGAAAAACCCACATGAACCAAAACAGTTTCGGGTTATTCGGTAAACCAAATAAGCATACCTAATATTCGGTTAAACCGTTAACCAGAATACTGACACTATTATTTTATATACTTTACTTCTAGATGAATTAGCTTGAGCATATAGAACAATTAGCAATAAATGGATTGGTTTATCTTAAGCTAAAGACAAGTGAACAGCCAGCGTTTATGCTATTATAAATTTTGTGTTTGATAAAAGCGATTGTGTGGTGATTGTTCACTTGTTCTTTAGATAGACCAATTCACTTGACACTAATTGTATCATACGCTCAAACTAACTCATCTAGAAATATATATATATATATATATATATATATAAAATAATAGTAGTGTTACTTGGTTTAACTGAAATAGTAAAAAGTAAACAAAAACCAAACAGAATATAAGGTATCTTTATTCGGGTAACCACACTGCTTTAACAGAAAAATCGAATAACCTGAAACCGTTTTCGTTAGTGTGGGTTATTCAGTTTCGAAATTTTTGATACCTGGGTCCCCCCAGTCACTAAAGTTTCTGGATTGGTCCCTGTTAAGTTGGAGGGATCTGAAGCTACAGATCTTTGGGCTTGTTATACACTAATCCCAATCAAGGGCTACTAGGGCCTTACAGTATAGGCAACCCATGTAAGCCATAGGCTTACATAACATGGGATTTAGACCTTTTTGCAATACTGTTTCTATGACAGCGGGCATGAATAAAAAAGATACGGCTTTTAATAAATAAGATGATATTTTACGCTCTATAATAAGTAAGTAACATAAACCTTCTTAGTTACATCTACATAGATAGTCTGATACACACAATTCGTTAACCTCACAGTTTTCTCTTAAACAGGATTTTAGATGAGATGACAACACCTTTCACAGAGACGTGCATACTAGCCCCAGGTCAAGTCTATCATAAGTTTAGCTATCAAGACTTCAACTATTTATGATGCAAGCAAGTTATACCTTTGGCTCAAAATTGCTATCAAGAAGTATATTTGCAGACTTGATATCGCGATGAATGATTTTAGGTTGACCTGCATGTAAATTGGTTCCACAATGACTAAATCTGTTATGAAAGTTATCTCAACCAGAATAGTTTACAACTGACAACTCACAGTCCTCATGCAAATATGCCAATCCTTTTGCAGATCCTAGAGCAATCTTCATCCTCATATCCCAGTTTAAAAGATTATGTCCCTTTCCTGCCATGTCAAAGTTTCACATGAAATGACTTGCTTATCAGGGTGTACAATAAAGGGGACATCAATATTCAATTTGTAGAAGTCTAAGGAGTCACCAATGGTCCTTGGCTTGAACCATTGTGGGGTCTATTAAGGTCTAAAGCTGCGCATACGCCCGCATGGCTGCATCTAAATAAGCTGTTTTCAACCGTTTCATGGCATGCTACAGTACTATGGGTGAAGGTGGGTGAAGGCGGGTGAAGGCTGGCAAATAGGTACGGGAGGTATAAAGAAAATCCAGATTGTTATACTAAAAAGAGTTCACGATACATGAAAAATACCTGCAAGCAATTAGGCACTGCATGACTGAAATCAAAGATAACATGCTGACCTAAAAAGCACACTATGTAAGAGGATGATGATATTGGTGCATAACACATTTTACTTGCTATAATTAAACAATCCAAGGGTAAAATCATCACCTTTTTTGAGAAAATAGAGAAAATGAGTGGAGGGGTCTCAAGGAGAGAATGCAAAACCTAAATTTTGCCTAGTCCATGGTTAGCTTTAGAACTTCTCGTTCGAGATGTTTAAGAGAAGCTTCTCTGGTGTGCTCCTAAGTCCAAGAAACTAATATTTGCATATTCTCCTAAAACAAACTATCAGGTGCTCTATTGTTCATCTAAAAATGTTCTTTTACCCAAATAAATGTGTGAATTAGGTTTAAGATTGCCAAAAACATGCATATCCTGCTAACATTTCTAGAAGAAGATTTCAATCACCATGTAAATGGAACTCCAAGGTGTTGTTGGAGACAAACTCATAAACCAGCATCCTCTGAAGCCCAGATGTGCAGTATCCAACCAGTGAAACAAGATGCTTGTGATGAACGCGACTAATTATAGCTACTTCAGCCTGAAATTCACGCTCCCCTTGTCCACTTCCGGTTTTCAGCTGTTTAATGGCAACCTTCTCCCCACTTGGAAGAACTCCTTTATGGACATACCCAAAACCACCTTGACCAAGGAGATTGGCATGTGAGAAACCTTCTGTTGCATTTACTAAATCTTCATAAGTAAATATGGTCTTGCCGTTTCCATAACTCATGTTAGTTGTTGATTGTGGATTCGGCTTTTCAGAGCCCGTACTACTCGTTGAAAGTTGTGGAGGAGCGGAAGAACCCATCGAACATAACTGAAAATTTGATGCATTGCCATGTGCATTGTTGAACTTTTGCTTTAATGAAGGAGCATTTTGTCGCCAATTTTGAGGTGCACCCCCGAAGCCATCTACAGAAAGCATAACCATAAAATAATTAGATAAACTAAATAAGGATCACATCATGACAAAGTGGTTGGTACAGGAGAATGTTGCATTAATTATTACACCCCAAACAAAATACAGTTTTGACAAATCTATTGGACTAAAATCATTTACAAATAACTGTATTAATTGCGGCCCATTGATGACATCATGGGACCTCCATAAATTATTGAATAGTGCATGAGAATTGTTGTTTTTTTATGCCAAAACAACATGAGGATTGCAAGCTGTTAACCACCAGTGTTTCAAAGCAATGGTAGTTTCAAACCCATGAACATGATTCTTCAATCTCTCTTTTAAAGTATTACTCTGTTGTTCCATTATAGAGTCTATTTTCTAGGATACAGTTGAAGAATTGTAGAATTGAGTTCATCATTTAACACTAAATGGGATTGAGCGCTACTTGAAGCTACCCATTAATATCATGGTGTAATATAACAAAAGTAAGACCTACCTCTGTGTTTGCTATTTCTTCCTATAATCAATTAGTCAGTGATCTCAACTCATATGGCTTACCTACCAGAAATTAATATTTTAGATCCATGTCTCTCTATGTTTGATGTAGCTTATTTTACATCAAAACTCATATAACATTCAATCCTACATCAGATCCTCTCCAGTCTACACCACCAGCCAATAAACTATATGCAGCATTTGTTAAATGAATCTTAATGCATTGAAAAACTTTATATCAACTACGAAGTTCAGATTTAGTTGGTCCAGCACAAAACCCGAACTGTATCACTTCATCTTCTACAGAGTGAATGTTGTGAAACGAACAAGTGATACTTGATTCACTCATCGCCTCCAAAAGAAGTCCAGATTCGACTCAATTTATTTATTTCCAAATTCCAACTAGATAAACAACTACAAAATTGATAATCCATGTTAATTTTTCAACATGAAAATATTACGTTCGAAAAATCTATAATCAAATAGCAGACAGGAAGGAGTATCAACTATCAAGCACCAAAGCAGCCATTAAAACAGATGGTAAAAAGCTAATCAAACATCAACAAGATAGCAAAAAATCGTTAATCAAAAAGTAAACAATCTACATAGCCTCATAACATCTAACCTTTCGGATCAGACAAATCCGCCAATGCACGACGCCGTCTCTTCCGTCTCTTGTACCAAACAACAAAAATGCCAACAAATACAAGCACAACTGCACCGCCAATGCCTATTCCAACTCCAAGCGCAACTAATGTAGTATTATTAGTAGATCGATTCTGACCAGGCGGTGAAGGATTAGGTTCAGAACTAATCGAACTTCCGTTCGTCGGAGGAAATAGGGGGAAAGTAGTCGCCGGAGGAGCAGTGACGTTGCTATCTGACGGAGGAAGAGGAGAAGGCGGAGAAGTTCCGGGAGCCGGCGACGACATCGGCGGCGGCGGAGCCACCAAACCTACTAGTTGTCTAGTAGTAGTGTAGGTTATGATGATTGTTAGAGAGAGAGAGTAAAGCAAAAAACCCACTTTTCAATGGAAACATTGCATTTCTCTCACATGATCGAGAAAGAAAGATGGCAGTAGTGCTGTAGAAGCTGAAAGAATATGAGAATGGGGCAAAACGACATCGCAGTGGGATTCTACTCTAGTCCTTCAGAGTTCAGACATATTTATTATTTATTCCGTAGAAGTTAATATTTTCATTTATAACCTTGGTATTTTGATATATTTTTTATTAGTCCAAAACTTTCCTCCAATTTACCATTCACTACCCAACAAGTAGGGTTGTAAGCCAACGAACGGTTCGTAAACCGTTCGGTGGAAAGTCCGTTTATGTTCGTTTTAGGGATGGCAACGGGCATGGATTTGGGCGGGGAATAAAATCCCCAGCCCCGGTTTCACTGTCTCATCCCCAGCCCCGGAACCGGTCACGACTGATCCTGAAAGAGAATGAATGGAAAAAATAGCATGTCGTATCAATTAAGAGTTATTAGAATATTTTACTCCTGGTCAATCCCCGGTTAGACAATGAATATTTAAAAAAAAAGGTAAAAATTGCATTAAAAATATGTCTTTTTTAGTTAATATATACATAAGGGGATGGGACAAGTTGGAGAATACATTACCCGACCCCGGTTTTCAACATTTAGAGGATCCCCAGTCCCGACCGGGGCGGGGCGGGGCAAATCACCATCCCTAGTTTGTTTATTTAATAGACAAACGAACTTGAACTCCTGTTTACGTTCGTTCGTTTATATATATAATATATTATTTATTATGATGTTAATATGTAAAATCATTAGCAAATTAAATATTCAAAATTGTTCAATCATTTATGTCCATTTACGTTGGTTCGTTTATGTTCATTTATGTTTGTTCGTTTAGTATCTTAACAAACAAACACATTTTCTTAACTAACAGACACAAACACATAAAATTTCGTTCATTTACTGTTCGTGTTCGTTCATTTGTCCGATTAAGTTAAACGAACGAACATGAACACGAATAAGCATCCGTTCGTGTTTGTTCGGTTCGTTTTCTCGCCCTTTGCAACAAGGCAACGATTTCAACTCATAAATTATTCAAAGAGCAAATTACAATTTCCATCCTTGTAGTTTAGAAATTACGGTTTGTTTTGATCGTTGTGGTTTTCAAACCTTTATTTTTTTTCGTATCTTGTACTTAAAAGTGGGAATTGATTGAAGGACGGAAATAGCGATAAATTGCTTAACCCACATGGATGAAAATCAAGCTTATTACATCAAATAAGTGGAAAGTTTACTTTTAAATTATTTTATTTTTGGAAAGATTCTTGATATTTGTTATGTTCATCCAACAAGGTAATTACTTAAAATAATTGTAATGTTTACTTTTAAATTATTTTTTCTTTTTAAAAAAGATTCTTGATCTTTGTTATGTTCATCCAGTAAGGTAAATGATTCGATAAATGTTTATTGAACGACACATAATGTCCTAAAAATACTTATGTGCAATATGGTTTGTCTAATAGTTTCCATGTTCATTTTGTAAACTTGTTTATTTGCTCATTAGCACCCACTGCTAGGGATGAGCTCGGTACTGGACCGGTACCGAACCGGTACCGAAACCGGGTAGTACTGAAACCGAAAATCAATACCGAATACCGAACCGATAAGAGAAGTTCGGTACCGGTACCGGTACCGGTTCAGTACCGGGATTTTCGGGACTAGAACCGTTTGGTACCATTTTTTGGGACGACAACCATTTTTCACCGTTGACCATCAAACACAATAACAAAAACCAAAATCACTTAAGCGGAAACCATATTGGAGGAGCCGGTTGTGCAAGAACCGGGTTTTGGATAAATTACGGAACCGATTTTGGAGAATTGCAATAACCGAAATACGAAGAATTGCAAGAAAAAATCGGTATTTAAGTGGAAAATACAAGAACCGAAAATTGTAATATATTTAGGAGAATTTTCTATTAAAAAAAAGGAAAGAGTTTGTTACAAATTCAATAAAAATTGACTTTTTAAATTCTCCGGTTCGGTTCGGGATTTACCGGGACTAGTACCGGTACCGGTACCGAAAGTACCGAATCCCGAATATGGAAAATCTTGGTACCGTATACCGAACCGGTAATGATATTCGGTACCGGTATCGGTACTGGTTCGGTTTCGGGATTTCGGTCCATATGCTCATCCCTACCCACTACCACGTGATTCATAAGTTTTTCGAAATTTATCTTATCAAGAGACAATTTAGGTATTTTGATGCAAATTGGCTTTTGATAATCAATTAAATACCAAAATAGTAAAAGTAAACATACTAATGTAATTTACTTTATATCTACTATTATGTAGGTTTCAAGTTTGATTTTTTTACCTATTCTTAACTTTTTTATTTTTTATTTAGAGTTAACTATAAATTATGTCCATGTAGTTTGTTAAAAATATTTTTTTTGTTTATATAGTTTTAAAATTATAAGATGGTATTATAGTTTGCAAAAACGTTTGGATATGATCTTTTTTTTTCTAACGACTGTTAAAAATTCTGTTAAATGAGAGACATTTTCGTCTTTTTATTGATTTTCTTGTATTTTACATAATCAAAAATCACAACGAAATTGTTACAATTAAATGTGATTTTTATATTTTAAAGATTTTATTTTTGATTATCTACTTTAAAGAAATTTTGAATTTTTTTTTGAAAATAACGTTACAACCGAGTCGAGAATGATGTGGGAGATCAAATCATTTCCAATGGAAGATACTTATAAAACCTCACGACCTTTAGGTTCTTGTACAAAAAGTTTAATTTTTATCTTGAACTTGGTGTAAAATAATATTTGTTGGCTTTTTATATATTTTATTGACTTTTATTTCCTATATAGTTATTAATATGTATACATTTATTTACCTTATATTATACACGGGGCCCACAAAATGATTCTTATAATAACTACCATTATAAAGTTTTATAAAAGTTTCTAATTTGATGGGTTGAAAATAATATGAAAAGAAAAAAATTCTAATTTTATAGGGAGCCTTTGGTACCTGACAAACAAGACGTAAGAAATGTTTAGCATTTGATATACATGACTAAACAGAACAAGACTGATAAAATATATTTTACCCTTAATAAATTGTTTATGTATTTTTTTCTATATTTTGAAGAATTTATTAAATTATAATAAAATAAATATTTTTCATAACAAATACATCAACAGAAATTCTTCAAAAATATAAATTAGTAAATTAAAATGAGGGGTTAGGTTTCGGTGAAAATGAGAGTTAAGGTGAGAAGCGTAAGAAGGGATCTCCATCATTTGATACACATTAGAATGAGATGCACCGGATTAACTCTCTTCTAAAACGCAATTCATGGGTAGGTATGCGATTAAAAATGATCAAAGGTCCAGATTTCTTATTACGCTTCTCACTTTAACTCTTCTTCTCATACAATCATATGCCTTAAATTAAGACGTATTTGATGTTTAAAAAAATTATGTTTTATTTTAAAGATATATATATGCGATCTATCTAATTATATATAAAAATCATGTGAAACTAAATTGGTAAGAATCACCATTTAGAAATGCTCACAATAGCAGACAGACAAAAGAGATGCTCCTCAGCGGCATCAAAATGCCTTGCAACCATCTTTTTTTTTCTCGAAAACAACGTAACTTCCGATGCTGCCAATGATTTTTGATGAAACCCATCTTATCGACAAATACTACATTATACATGAACAGCTGTAGCCACTAGGCTATACTAAGAGCTCATTTATTACATTTAAGATTTGTTGGAATTAGTCTCATGGACGGACCTATTTAATCGGTATCAGTGGCATCTGTCATCGTATTATTTTTTTTGGTGAAAGATTAAAATTTTTATATTTATGAAAGATGCAAACCGTATTGTTTTAGAAGGTGTCATCGTATGATATTTAAAATTTTAAAAAGATGCAACTGTACATTGTAATCAACCAAAAATAACTATTGAAATCAACCAAAAAACCCGGGAAAAAAACTCTTGAAAAAAACCAAAAAATCCCTCAAAATCAATAGTAAAACTAAAAAATCCCTCAAAATCAATATTAAAAATAAAAAATCCCTCAAAATCAAGCAAAAAAACTTCAGAAATCCCTCGAAACAGTGAAATTAGGCTAAAACAGATCGAGCGATATTGAAAGCTAATAAAAACATGAAAGAAACGTCGATAAAAACCATGTTTTTTGTAATTATTTTTTGTTTATATTATATGGTGTCACTATATAAAAAAATCTAGATACATCCCTCGTTAGTATGGAGTCTTAGAGATACATAAGATACCATTTCAAAAAAATATTACATTATAATCACTCAAATCTTTCATTTATATAGCTTCCAATTACAACTTTTATTTTTATTCTTACGAAACTATGGACACTACTCTTGCTTTTTCGCTACCCATTCTCGCGATTATCTCGTTATCTTTCTTCTTATTCTTCCGTAAACAACGTCCTTCAAACACCAACCCTCCACCGGGCACTAACGGATGGCCAATCATCGGAGAGAATATAAATCTTGGCTTATTGGGCCCACCCAAATTCATCGAAACCCGAATGAAAAAATTCTCTCCAGACGTATTCCGAACATCTTTACTTGGAGAAAAAATGGCTTTTTTTTGCGGGCCCCAAGGCAACAAGTTTGTTTTCAGTAATGAAAACAAACTTCTTGCCTCATGGTGGCCAAAATCCGTCACCAAAGTACTTCTGTTCATCGAAGTCATCGATCACGATCAAAAAGTCGTGGCACCTTTACTCGCTAACGTCGTTCACGATATCCTAAAACCCGAAGCGTTAAAAAAGTACGTTTCCGTGATGGATTCGATGGCTCGCCGCCACATGGCGACCGAGTGGGCTCCGTTTGAGGAAGTTAAGGTACATCCTTTATCGCAAAAGTACACTTTTGCCCTTTCTTGCAAATTGTTTATGGATGAAGATGATGAAGATAAAGTTGCTAAAGTTTTGGAGAATTTTAATATCGTTACAAACGGGATGATCTCGATGCCGATAGATTTTCCGGGTACGGCTTATAATCGTGCAATTAAAGGCGGGAAATTGCTTCGTGAAAGTTTAATGAAGATTATTGCGTCACGAAGAAAGGAATTAACGGAAAACTATGAGATATCGAGAAAAGATATATTGTCGCAAATGTTATTGATGACGAATGATGATGGGAGGCTTATGAGCGAAAAGGAAATATCGAATAATATTATCGGTTTGTTAGTTGCTAGCTATGAAACGAGTAGTGTAGCAATAACGTTTGTTTTGAAGCATCTTGCGGAGAATCCACGTATCTATAATGAAGTTCGTAAAGGTAACCTACGATTCCAGTTTTTATGCTACAAGAAATTATGTAACATCCTAGGCCAACCGTACCAGATATTGTCCGCTTTGTCCACACACCTGGATTCACGGTTTTAAAACGTGTTTGATAGAGGAGGTATCCAAGTCCCTTATAAAACAACTTTTGTTCTCCTCCCCATGGATAAAGATGTATGTGTGAACTATAATATGTCTGTATAGATTGAGAATATATTTGTTTGGGGAGGGGGGGGGGGGGTTTATACATGAAATGAACATGTTTTTTAATAGGGAGGGGCAGGTTCGATTTTTTTTTGACATTCTGATTAAAGCTCCCCTTATAATCTTACTGAATAAGCCTTTTTCTACATCATTAAGCCACTACCAGACGATCATGTATAGCTGACCGAATAGGAAACTCATTAAGCTGCTAACAAACAAGCCCAATATATCTCGCCTGAAGGTGAGGCCGGGAATGAATTGTACATATAACTAAAGAAAACCTTCTCTCATTTCTTATTTGTGGTCACAGAACAAATGGAGATCGCGAAGTCTAAACCTTCAGGAGAGTTGCTAACTTGGGAAGATGTTGAAAAGATGAAATATTCATGGAATGTCGCCCGTGAATCCCTACGTTTAGCGCCACCTGGTCAAGGGGCCTTTCGAGAAGCTTTGATGGACTTCAAATTCGCAGGTTTCACCATCCCTAAGGGATGGAAGGCAAGTTGTTAAACCCTAGAACACCTAAAATATCAACGGAAATTCATAGCCAATCTGCCAAAAGGGTTTCACTTTTTAACCATTTTTAGACCTCATTTCACTTTGTAGGCCAACAGAAGGCTTACACATATGTGTAAGGATTGGTTTTTGGTAAAATAAAATAAAAGTGGAATCCTTAATCAGAAAGTTGAATCCTTACGCAGAAAGTAGAATTCTGCATAAGAATTTGCTAAAAAACGAATTTGGGTCCGAAAATGGATAAAAATTGATATTCCCTCATTCCCAAAATAAGTGTCCACAATTGAAATGACACACACTTTTAGGCATTCATAATTATTACACTTTTTGATTAACCAAATGACGTATTTATCCTTATTTAATTTATCTTTCTTCACAACTTTTAAATATTTATGCATCAATTATGGATAAATTCGAGAATTTGACTATTTAATTTTGAAAGTGAACACTTATTTTAGGACAAATATAAATACAAATATGGACATTTATTTTGAGACGAATGGAGTACTATATTTGATGATCGACTATTTTTGTAAATTTCCCAAATATCAAGCTTAGCAAAGATGATAATTATATATGTAGTACATATAGTTGACTAACACTTAGGGTCTTTAAATTCTACAGATATTTTGGAACGTAAACACAACACACAATGATCCAAAATACTTTCCGAATCCACAGAAATTCGATCCTTCAAGATTCGAAGGATCTGGACCTACACCATACTCATTCGTGCCATTTGGTGGAGGACCGAGAATGTGCCCAGGAAAAGAATACGCCCGATTGGAGATACTCATTTTCATGCATAATTTTGTCAAGAATTTCAAATTAGAGAAGCTAATACCGAATGAAAAGATAATATATCGCTCTACTCCTCTACCCGCAAAAGGTCTCCCAGTTCGCCTTTACCCTCATGGCAAGAACTAGCAAAAGTTCAAATTTTCAACTATGTGATAAATATTCGAAGTGTAATTGAGGAAATAATAACATGTAGAACGGTAAATATAAAGAAAACTCGTTTCTTTTTTGCGAAGGTCAGCTGTCTATCTCGACACTGGCACCGTATATATACAGCTTATTTAAGAGAATAAGGGCCGTTTAAAAAAAAATGGTCAATCTACAAAAGTGGTTTCACTTTTTAGCCATGTAGAAACCCATTTCCCCAAATAGCCAAAGTTTACATAATCCTTACGCAGAAAAACCCCTTACGTTTTTCTGCGTAACGATTGGTTTCTGCCAATTCTTTTTAAAAAACAATCCTTATGTAGAAAAGATCTTTCCACGTAACCTTTCTGCATAAGGATCCAAAACCAGAAATAAAATTCATGCGTAAGGGTAAAATTTATGCGTAAACTTTGGCTATTTGGGAAAGAACTTTAAAAAGTGACTAAAAAGTGAATTTGGTTGGTGAGATTAACTATTTTGGTCAATTTTTTCAGCGGAACAAACCTTGTGATAGATTTTTTAAATGTATGATCTTCTGACAGATTTTGAAAGGTTCTTAAATTTGAGAGAAGGTCATGGATTTTGATAATAAAAAAACTATCAGTAGTTTATTATCTAAATAACAACCCCACTATATACTTAAGAAATACCGATGAATGGTTATATCCAATGTTTTAAAACCCGAGTTTTTAGTTGACCCGGTGTGGTGACCGGGTCCCGAGTTAACTGGTTCAACCGGTTCAACCACCGGTTAACCGGTTTCGATAATTCCCTTAATCCCTTGTATCTTTTTCATCTTACTGCATACATACATATATATAAAGTAATAATTTGATGTCCACAAATTCCAACATTAAAAATACACAAACAAAACTTCTACATCAATCCAAATATATTAAAAAAACACACATAACACACATTTTTTTAATTTTTTTTTTGAATTTTAATATAAAAACGGGTTAACCGGGTTTACCACCGGTTTAAGCGGGGTTTTGAGAAACTCGGTCGGGTTGAAACAAACCGGCCATATGCATTAACCTGGCGTTAGTTAACCCGGTCACTATCCCGGGTCCCGGTCCAACCGGTTCACCCGTCAGGGTTAACCCAGGTTTTAAAACATTGGTTATATCCACTTGAATCAAATGATTAGCCTTTTCATGAAGCAAGTGATTAACTTTTATAACCACTGTAACTAGGTTATTTGTTGCAAACATAGTTATTGTTCTTGCAAAAATGCAATAAATGCACTACCGTTGGTGAGAATGATTAATTTTTGTATAAAGTTAAAACAATAAGAATGAAAAAAAAGCCATTTGGCATTTTTAGTCCAAAATGCTAATTTTTGCAAATAGTTATGCTATTTGGCATTTTTGTTGCTTTTTGTTGCATCTCCAAATGGCTAATTCGGTTTTGTGCTCAGAGATTTTTTATTTTTTTGGAAGAATCTTGAAATTTCCCATAAGAAAAGTTCTTGAAAGAACACATTGGATTCCGTGATCTCATCGGAGATGCGGTTCACCGCAGAAGGTGTTCCGCGATGGTGTGATGTTCGAAGATGCCACCAGGTTGTTCTCACAAAAACCGCCAGCTTGAGAAAAAATGTTTGCAAAAAGAATTCAAGGAAGAACAGCCTGTTGTTTAATCTTAGAAACCAAAAAAAAAAGTATGGGAATTTGTTTTTTTTTGGGGTTTTATGGGACACATAAGCCAGCTTGATAATGATATGTCTGTTAGCGCCATAATGAGTGAAATGGTACTCAGTTTATTCAGCTTGGTAGGGCTTAACGATATAGAAAATCGCTTATTCGGTAAGCTTCAAAGGCAAGCTTTATGCATAAAGCCAATTTTTCCATACAGAACTTAATGGAAAACAAACAAAAGAGCCCCTAAGGGCATGTTTGTTAGCATCTTAATGAGCTCAATAGGACTCGCAGCTTATTCAGTAAGCTTCTAGGAGGGGAGCTTTATGCAGAGAGCAATGTTTTTTTTTCCAAACATGCCCCTCCCAACTAAAAAACAATCTACTTCCATCTATAAGAACACCGTCGCAAACAAAAACCTTCCCAATCCATACAGATTAATCCACACAGACAGCTTTATACATGCATGGCTTAATGAAAAACCAACCACACATCCCCTAAGTTACCTTCATGGATAATTCCACTAGGTGTTGGAGATGATCTTTAGCAGATTTCCAAAATGACAACACCAAAAAATAGATCATATGGAAGATCCAAAAGAAAATCAAAACTTTTAACATCACAAACAATTTCAAATCAAAATGAGTCATGATTCATAAATCAAAATAACAAAATTTCCAAAACAAAGACTTCAAAAAAAACAGATTACGAGATTAATAGCACAAAAACAATGTTCACCTACACTAATTGACCTAAAGGAAAATGATACCGGATATTAGTTTGGATGTAATTCCTCGATGTTTTTAAGTCGAAGCTGATGCAGCTATCTTCCTTGGAGCAGCTTGAGTACCTAAATACACAAATCAATGGCAGTCGTTAATTAACAATCACAAAAAATCAAAACAATTAATCAATTATTAACAAAACGATTATCAACAGAACTACAAAACTAACAATTAATCAATTATTCAACAAAACGAATTAATCAAATAATCAATGATCCACGAACTAGATTCGATTGTTTGTAAATACGATTATTAACACACCTTCTCTGAAATTGCTCTTGAATCTGCGAGGCACATTACGGAGATACCTCATGCGACCAGTACCAGTCGTCTTCCTACGGATCGCCTTCTCGCTCCAGTTATCTACGTTCGTCAAAAATCAATCGATTTCAATAACAAAATCGAATCCAAAACATATATATATATATATTACACCGTAACTTACATTTCCTCACGCGAGCAGCAGGATAAGCACAAGCTGAACATCGACTCTTTTGGAGATGGAAGCTCCGACGACCACAGCGGACACACAGTGTGTGTGTCTTGTTCCTTCTTTTACCGAAGCTTCCAGTACCTTTCCCCTGAAATCGATTCAATCACACACACACACAGTTATATACATACAAACATATATATATACGTATAGATTTATACAGAATAAGCTGAGAGAAACAATCACCATTGCTTGCCGTCGATGAAATCGGGGTTCTTCGAGTTTATCCTGGCCGGAGGGAAGAGACGAAGGCGGCTATATATCAATTCAATAACAAAATTTCAGGGTTTTGCTTAATTGGGCTTTATATGATTTAAAGTTTGGGCCAATATTACCAAGCCCATTACTTTTTATGATCAAATTTCGACATGATAATTTTTTTGGGTAAACTTTACTTTTGGTCCATGATGTTTATCAATTTCAATAAAAGTGCTTAAATTTTGAAAATTTTGTCATTTTATAACGTTTTTGGTCTATCTTATGTTTTTTGATAAGTCCAATAAAATGAAGGTTATTTTAGCCATTTTAAATGTTTTTCTGTCAAGTCCATCTTCACTTAGTTAAATTAAGGGTATTTTACTTATCAGAAAAATGTTTAAAATAACTAAAAAACTTTCATTTGATGTTTGTCAAATTCAATAAAAGTGCTTAAATTTTGAAAATTCGGATTTGGTTCATCTTGTTTGTCATTTTATAACGTTTTTGGTCTTTCTTATGTTTAAGTCCAATTAAATAAAGGTTATTTTAGTCATTTTGAACATTTTTCTGTTAAAGTCCATTTTCACTCAGTTAAATTAGGGGTATTTTACTCATCAGAAAAATGTTTAAAATAACTAAAATAACTCTTATTTAATATAACTTAACGGAAAAATTAATGGTCATTAGAAGGAGAACTGTTATGAAATGATAAACATTAGGCATCAAATCTGAGTTTTCGAAATTTGAGAATGATATCCATTAAAATTGACAAATGTTAGAAACCAAAATTGGGGTTTACTCTAGTTTTCATTTTCGAAAAAAAATATTATTATTATAGTTCTCGTACTTATAAATAGATTGACTTAATTTATCATAAAGAAGTAAAATAATAAAAATAGCTAAAAGAAATAAATCGTTGTTTAAAATTTAACTTTAAAAAGATTGTTGAAAGATATTGTTATATTATTATTTAAATAGTATAATATGTGATCATATTTAACACAGTAGTAATTAATATAAACGAAAAAGTGTTGGTTGGTAAACCATACCTAACCCGTTTTGATATGCACTTGAAAATCCACATTTTAAGTCAAACTTATTTTGACCTATTATCCAACCTGTCTACTACGTATATATTTATTATTTTTATATTCTTCTATCATGATTTCAAAAACCTCCTACCAATAATTTTGTTTACTTTTCTTGTGTCATCATGTTTTGATATTTAAATTAAGTTACAAATAAAAAAAATCTGGCATGGTAATAATCAACATTGTTTATGGCCACTAGAAACTTTATAGATAGGTAGAAGTATGAATCTTACTAAAACCAAAAACACAAAATGAAAAACAAGCATAGCTACAACTCTCAAATGGTCCTAACTTTAATCAATTACATTTTTTCCCTTTAAGACTGGTCTAGATCGAAACCGGTTAAGAAAAGACCTTTTTGTGCTTGGTTGGTTTAACCAGGGCCGATTGAGTGGATTTGCTTATAGAGTCTAATGTCATCCCATTTTATAATCTAGGAGACCAATTTTGACCAATCTGTCTTGTTTGAAGTTCGGACCAGATCTTGAAGTGGTTAGAACCGTGATATTAGGTCCACCTCTTCAAGCTTGGTTACAAGGGCATGTTTGATCCATAGATTTGTAGACATAACATGCGTAGATGTATGAGAATAAAATAGGCAGGTAAAAGAATTATAGACAATTTTATGGTTATAATTTGATATGGTAGTTTAGGAATGTACTAATCTTGTGCCATCTTTTTTTATTTTGGTTCCACCTGTTTTTTTATTCACACACAATACAACGAATACAGACACTTCTTACTTTCGGTGTGGTTTGAGTTATTGACCTTCTTGAAAGCTAGACCACCAGGCACCCATAAACAATGACCCTTACGGAGGCGGACCTATAAGGGTCTTTTGCACCCGTTCAGCCTATTTTCACAAATAAACTTTTTTTTTATGGTATGAAAGATGCACACATTAAATTTTGAGGGATACTCCGATACATTAGAGAACACAAGGATTTCAACCAAATTAACCAAAAAATTGGGGGAAAAGTCACTCGAAAGAGTTGAATTCAGTTAAAAACACATCAACCTTAAAACCTAACACGACCTTACATCTTGCTCACAAGGTCAATTCCAAATCGAAAAACGTATTTTATTCCCTAAATCGACACACTTGACTTTTCCTCGGATCAAACCACATCGCCTTTTCCACAAGATCAAACTGCAAATTTACTGACATTTAATCCACCTTAAATTACACCCGCTCAGGAAAAAAAAACTTGAAAAAGATGCATTTTTATCCCACTATCTCCCACATCTAATGTTACACCAAACACGAAACAACAATTTTTTGTTATCTCACGCACAAACATCGCGAAAATTTATAAAAAAATATCGAAAATGAATCATTTTTTATCAAAGCAACAGCATATGGGTTTACAATAATGAATGATAAAGATTGGCATTTTGGCCATAACCAAGAAGGTAGAAAGATAGCTTTACATTTTGACCAAATCTTAAATAGCTGGCTTGGCTTGGCTTGGCTTGGCTTGGCTGGTTGGAATACCATTTAAAGACCAGATGACACTAAAACATCATGCTCCCTAAGCCGCCTTTGAAAGTGAGCCAAACGGTTCTGTAGCTGCTGAATGGCTGCAGCCTTCTGAGCCAAGATTGTGTTCAATTTTATTACATACTCATCTAACTGGTTTCCTGGTTCATCTGCCTCCACCAGTAGCTTCATCTCCTACAAACCACAAAAGAAAAAAAAACAGTAATTTAACTTAACATAAATTTGATATAGTTTAATTGAAATAATAATGTGGGCCAGGTAGGTGCTCAGTCAGCACCTTCATTCAGATCCCAATGTAAACATGTCTGATGCTGAGTCAGTGCTGACTGAATCAGCAGTGGTCAGCACCTTCAGTCAGATCAGTCCCAAGGTAAACATGTCTGATGCTGAGTCAGTGCTGACTGAATCAGCAGTGGTCAGCAGTAGGTAACTTTTCAACCATTAGTATTTGGTTTTTTCTTGCAAAAATAAGTGATTTTGGATCAAATAACTAAGGCTATGTTTGGCAAACTAGCTTATAAGCTAGCGGATGACTGATAAGCTAGCTGATGAAAACATCATGTTTGGTAAAACTAGCGTATAAGAATGTAAAATGACCAAAAAATGCATATTGAAAAATAAAAATAAAAATTAATAATTAATATTAATGAGGGTTATAATTGGAAAAAATGACAATAAGCTCCCAAAACGCTACTTCAAGTAGCGTTTCAAAAAGCTAGCTTATAAGTTGACTTATAAGCTAGCTTATGGTTTGCCAAACGTGTACAAGAAAATAAGCTGGCTTATAAGCTAGCTTATTTTTGCAAACATAGCCTAATTAACATTAAGATTTACGGCATACCACTCTAACGATATCCATGGTATCCTCCACTTGTTTCCGATGAGCATTCACAAGATCTTCCTCCTCCTAAGATTAAAAAAAGCACAAATTTTCATCTTCACATGTGAATACATTCCAATCAAGAAAAGTGTCATAAAGATTCATCAATATTCCATACCTTTAAAAGGGCATTCAAATCATCATCCTGATTCCAGTCTCTTGATTCAGCTTTCGGTGGTTCCTTTAATTTTGTCTGACCATTGACTCTCCGGCTCTTATCTTGACCATTTAACGAGCTGTATGGTTCAGCTTTCGGATTATTCTTCCATGATGGCTGTTCAGCTTCATAGAACTCTTCTGTAGTGTCATAATCATCTTCATCAGCTTGTTCGGGATATGAATCAGCCATGCCATCTTCATACTGTGAAATCGGTGGTAAAACGGAAGACAATGGGACTGACGTTGATTCCTTCACGTTTAAAGTTGAAGATATCGTGTCTTTCTTGTTGCCTTTTGAGAGGCTTTTCACCCTGTCATTTAATGATGGTAGAAGTACAATCAGAGAATTAGTAAGGGGCTGTTTGTTAGCAGCTTAATGGGCTTAAAGGGACTGAGCTTATTCGGCCGGCTATATATATAATTGTTTGGTAGTGGCTTAATGATATAGAAAGTGGCTTTTTCAGTAAGCTTCTAGGGAGAATTTTATGCAAAAAGCCGTGTTTTTTTGCAAACCTGTCTCTCCCAATTAAAAAGCACGCTCCTTTCATCTATGAAAAAACCCTCCCAAACAAAAACCTCCAACATATACAGACGGATTAATCCACACACATCGGAACCAGGTACCTGCCTTTGGAATCGGAACCGCCGGTTCCGAAACCGGAACCGCCGGTTCCGAAACCCGAACCGATGAGTGATTCCGGTTTCGGTTCCTAAAATACGGAACCGATCAGGACTGTTTCCTGTTCCGGTTCTCATTTTTTTGGAACAGTTACCCGCTTGGTACCCGGTACCGCTAGGTACGCGGAACCGGAACCGACGAGTATCCGCTACTTTTAAATAAAAATTATTTTATATATTTATTAATAAAACTATATTACCTTTTAACGAGTTATGTGTGTTCATAATATTTTATATTATGCTAATTATTTTATCCCCCCCCCACCCTAGAAATTTTCCTCCATCCGCTTCCACTAATAAAGAAGCTAGATGAAAATGTAAAATGACTTAAATGGACATGACGAATACTTAAATGGCAAAATATAAGGGGCATAATTGAAAAAAAGTGGGGGAACCCCCTAGAGCTTACCAAAATGCTATTAATAAAACCTAGCTTATGGCCGAGAAAAACAGAGCTTTTTCAATAAGCTAGCTTATAGTGACCAAACATGGCCAAAAGATAAAAACATGGATCAAATAGCAGATAGCAGGAATCGTTATTACCTGTCGGCATATCGCAAAGTATTGAGCGTATGTTCACATGATCCAGCATTTGGTGAAATGCAAGATATCATAACGGTTCGAGAATTTCCAACAAACGAATCCCTCAAAACTTCAGTTAATTTACTGCCTCTAAAAGGAATATGACCCTGGTCATTATCAAGAGCTCTTATGCATTCCTTCAAGGCAAGCAAGCTTTTATTAATCTCGGCACCTTCCATTCTGCAGCAGCATATAGTTCAAATCCCGTATTAGAAACTTCAATTTTTAAAGGCCAAATTGCAAAAAAGTTTGTCGTAGGGGCTTTTTGGTTGGTTTTTCATTAACGTGTTTGATTTTAACTTAAAACTAAGAGATTGACTTAACATGTTAAGCTAGCATATCCTATCTTAATGCATTAAGTGAGAATGTTTTCCAAAAGTACCCATGTCCTACAATTTAATTATTCACACGTCTCATAAAAAAACAAATAGTTTATCAACATGCATCAAATAAAATTTGTAATCAAACAATAACACTATATTGTTTTACAATTTTAAGCTTTAAAGTATCGTGTTATTAATTCGTTGTATTCACATTTTTTTAATCTTTTTGTCATTTTAAATATTTATCAAACAATTTATTTTCATTCAACACCTATGTAGACATAAGGTTAAAATGGTAATTTTTGATGTACAGATTATTTATTTAGAACAAAAATCAAACATCAATTTATCTTAATTTATTCAGACCGATTAATGCTTAAAGACAACTTAACGGATTCAGAACTTAATGAATAAAAAATCAAACAACCCCTTAGGGCCTGTTTGTTAGCAGCTTAATAAGTTTATGACTTATAGCTAATTCAGTCAGCTATACATGACTGTTTGGTAATGATATAGAAAGTGGCTTATTCAATAAGCTTCTTAAAAGAAAGGGGGTGTAGAAAGCCGAGTTTTTTTTTCCAAATCTGCCCCTCCCAATTAAAAAGCACCTTCTTCCTTCAATAAAAAAAAATAGGCATAGAATCGTGTGAGAAGAAGAGTTAAGGTGAGAAGCGTAAGAAGAGATCTGAGCCCTTGATCACTTTTAATCTCATACCCACCCATGATTTGCGCCTTAGAAGGGAGTTGATCCGGTCCATCTCGGTGCATCTCATCCTTAATGTGCATCCAAGGGTGGAGATCCCTTCTTACGCTTCTCACCGTAACTTTCCTTCTAACCGGAACCCAACCCGTAACAAATAATAGCTAAAATAAAACTTCACATCCGTTCATTGTTACCTTGTTTGCTTATCATTATCAGTTGTATCTGCACCCCTTTCGCTTCCAGCAAGATCGATGAACGAGAGTTTGCCAACAACTCGAGGAGGTTTAGTTTCACTTCCATCAACAGATCTCTTGATGACGAGTTGAAGTATGGCATGTGAACGGGAAGATTCTTCATTGGCACCAGTCGTGCCCGTACTTCTTGTTGCATTCCCTCTCTCTATGAGCTCCTTGATTGTTTCCACATCCGAGACTCGGTATTCTTGCAAACCCACAATGCATACTTGCTGTTTACCATCTTCTCTCATGCACAATTTTCTGCAAAAAGAAAAAATTAAGTCGGTTTTCTTGAAAACCACAATAGAGCATCTTCTCCATAATAACCAAAACTAAAAATCTCTATAAAATATTACATTCAACTCCAAGAGCATCTCCGTTTTGGAGATTACAAAATTCATTATATTATTAAAATAATCTATATTTCTAATAAAATATTGTTTTTTTATCTAAACATTTAATTTCAATTTTTTTTATTAGTGGAACATAATAAAAAAAAATAGTTTCTCTCTCATGGTAATCATTTTTGGAGATGTCTCCAAATTTGAAGATTTTTGTAATTTCTTTCATACTTTCTCCATTTTGGAGAAAGTTTTGGAGATGCTGATGGAGAAAATGCTCAAAATCTCCATTTTCTCCATTTTAGAGATGCTGTTGGAGATGCTCTTAGGGTGTGTTTGGTACATTGGACACGACAGAACAGAACAGAACAAGGATCACTTTTCCACGTTTGACATGACTTTTATGTGGAACAGACAGGAACAGAATGGCACGGGCATGTTCCACCCCCACCCCATGGAAAAAGATGAAACAAATATATATTTTACCAATATAAACTCAAAATAAAACCTAATTCTCTTTTATAACGTCGAATACGCCTCCCTCTTTTCATTTTCTAAATTTTATTTATTTTATTTTATTCTTTAAGCTTTCACTTTCCTGTTTTCAAAATAGTATTTTTATATGGTTTCTATATTTTAGTTAATTTATGTAATTTATTAAATATTAATAATAACAAAAATAATACAGAAAAGGTAGAAAATAAAAATTGGAAACTACATAAAGTCATAAACTTTTTATTTTGTGTCATCTTTCTAAATATATATTTTGTTATAAAAATATTTATTTTATTATAACTTAATAAATTACCTAAATTAATCAAAATATATATAATATATAAAGAACTCATCAAGGGTAAATTGGTCATTTTATCTGTTATGTTCTCTTCTGTCCTGTCGAGTTCTGTTTTACAAAACGTTGAACAATTGTTCTGTCCTATCTTGTCCGGATACCAAACGCACATTTAATGCACATGATGATGTAACTTACTTTCTATCGTTGAGCAGATCATAGAGTTTCCCACCGTATATCTCAAAGAAGCTGAAATACAAATGAAAACCTTGGCTGCGATAGGTATGGTTCACCAGCCTCAGGATATCCCGAGATGCTTTAAGGGGTAACGGTTTCATTGTGAAAGTCTTTCCACTTCCTGAACAACAAAACAAGAGTTTGTCCATAGTTAAAAGGCCATGTTTGTCAATCTTAAAGCTAACTTATTTTTTGAGCTTATTGAAAAAGCCGTGTTTTGTTAGCCAAAAGCTAGCTTATAGACTACCCTTATAGACTACCTGTTTGTCCATATGCAAAGCACGTAGCTTTAGTACGTTGGAAAATTATCGGAACAATGGGCTCAACCGTTTCGCGATAAACCTATGAAGACAAGAAAACCCAACGAATTATAAAGTCAATCTTGGTTATAATTTCTGTGAGAAACCATGGCTTTCTATCCGCCAATTTGCTATCATCTATGCATTATATACTGACCTCATCATTAGAAACCTCCTCATTTAGTACTGCATCAAAAACAAATTCATGCTTTTCCATGTATTCGGTCAAATCAACCTGCAGGATCGGAGAGATTTCATACTACCGAAGAGTGATGGAAAATGTGCAATTATATGACTTTTTTACTTCAGTTGGCTCGCTTGGGAGCATGATAAATTTAATTAAAACGAATGAAACCAACAAGAGAAAATTAATGGGATTCTGCTCAACAATATAAAAATGTACACTTTTATGGTGTTATAAAATATAGCTGTTTTTCAAAGGGTGATTGGCCCAGCGGTACACGGCTTACTGGTAGATCCCTACCTCCTAGAAGGTCAACGTTTCAAACCTCACCAAAGGTGAGAAGTGTCCGTGAGTATTTGATACATCATACATTATATATAGAGTGAGGTTCAGCGGAAAACCCCCAGAAAAATTGAAAACCTGAGGAACACCCTAATAACTGTTCATTTGTACGGTATGCACATGTGCATACAAGTAAATGAAGATGTTTCTTGGTTTGTATGCACATATGCATACTGGAAAAATTATTTACAGATTACTTGTATGCACATGTGCAGACCTTACAGATGAATGGTTGCTAGGGTGTTCTTCAGTTTTCCATTTTTTTGTGGTTTTCCCCTAAACGTAACCCTATATATATAGACACACACACATTCATGCGTACTTAAAAAATATAACTACTTTCTAAGGCAATCTTACTATAGTGAAATATTGATATATCTGTCCAAACAAATACACCCTCCGTCCCAAAATAAAGGTCCACAATAAAAAAAGGCACACGATTTAAGAAATCTGTTATTATTTGTACGTCATATTAAGGGTAAAATTGGAAATTTAGTAACTTTAAACTCTCTCTTTCTGATATTAGACACTTATTTTGGGAAGCAGGGTATGATTTTGGCATTTTTGTCTTCTATATCTCTCCACTGCTCTCTTCTTTATTTTCTTATTCATAACACACTCGTCTCATCTACTTGTTTTCTTGTATGCGTCGGTTTCTTGCCGTTTCTTGTTTAGTTTTTCTCATTTGTTGCTTAAGGCACATACGAACATACATGAAAGTTTAGTATTTTTTTTAAAATTTCAAACTCGCTATTCTGATGCTAACCTTAAGTTTTGTTTCATGAACCGTAAGGGAATTGGCATGGCTCTGTGTAGTGATGATATCTTCCTCATTCTTTGCCAACTCCTTTTTGTTTAACGGTCTCTTTCGCACCTGAAATTTAACACCCATTACTCCATTAGAACTTTTAAGCAACACGTGGTGTTAATGATAATTTCAAGCAATCAAACATTCGGATAACAATAGAATTGCAAAGAAACGGTTCTCAATAGGGTTGGCTTACCACAACTTTGATCTTTGCAACAGAGCTCGTCTTCTCTTTTTCTGAAGCAAAACTTTTCAAAATGTTGTTATCAGGCACACCTCGAGCTTTACCCGTCTGTTTGGTATTTCCAAAAAATGGTTCTGAATCATCAAAGCTCCTGCCACGAGTAGAGTTGTACATCGGAGCACCATATGTTCCAGTTACCGGAACCTGTCAGCAAGAGAAAGTCAGATATTATCATTTCTAGTAAAGAAATTTGTCAAATGATAATAAGACACAATCAAATGCTAAGTAGACAAAGGATAGTGAGAGAAGAGTAAGAAGGGATCTGGACCCTTGATCGCTTTTAAAATCACCCCCACCCCATGAATTGCGCTTATCACGGGAATTGATCTGGTGCATCTCGGTGCACCATATTAGTGTTGTTCTTCAATTAGGATCGATCCAAGGGTGGAGATCCCTTCTTACCCTTCTCACCTTGGCTCTATATCATGTGATAATACGTGGAACCTCTCAACCTCATTAGATTACTCTCTAGAACAGCCGTTGAGGATATTAGGTTTGTTCCAACATATATTGTACAGAAATGGTCCAAGTCTAGCCTAATAGCCTATATTTTGGGTTAACAAATGAAGCTGCCTCTACCTCATCTTTTTATGCACTTTAGTCTTTCCCCCAAGTTATATACACAGATATCTATATCTATATAGAGAGAGGTTCAGGGGGGAAATCCCAAAAAAATAAAAAACCTAGAACACCAAGAGTCTTCCTCAGTTTTTCATTTTTTTGCGCTTTTCCAACAAAACCTGACCCTATATATATATATATACACACACACAGATATAAGTGATCTTTATGATACAATGGCAATCAAATCACGCCATATGAACAAATCATAGCATAAAAATTAAATACCACTAAAACTTATGAGTAGTCAAATCCATAAATATTCGTAACTTATTCAACAATGCCACAAAACCCACCTCAGATATAAGCTCGGTATCAAAGGAATGTAGATCTAAGAGGCCAGGACTGAAGCCATTCTGGTCATCGCCACCACCAACGAGCTTTTTCTGGCGTCCCGGCGGCGTCAACGGCTCACCAAATAAATCAGTCCCTCCGCTTAAAGTCCTCTGTGCACTAACATTCCTATTATTGTTATACATTCTCGAACCTTGACCTCCTCCTCCACCTCCACCACCACCATAGTAACCAAAGTCCTGCTGCTCGATTAATCAACAAATCAAATTCATAATCCAAAATTCCAAAGCTACGATCAGATCTATCATTTCGAAACTATTCAAAGAGGATAAGATTACAAAATCGAATAATACACATACAGAAGAAGTAGTATTCGAAGACGGTTGCTGTAGGTGCTGAAGACCAGCAGATTGCAGCCATCGGCCATTAGATGAAGAAGAAGTTACCTCCAAAAAGTTATCGGAGTACTGACGCTGATGATGAGCTCCCGATGAACCAGATCTCTGTCCATGTCTTCCCACCGCATTCATACTTACCACAAACACTTAAACCGCTTCCAATCAAATGCTTTTTTTGATGAATTTATTGAAATTCTTTGCCTCCAATACACAAATCAAAAAGGAATTTCAATCTTCTCTCTCTAGAACATCAACAATTGCTTTTGAGCTGATTCAATTAACGTATAAATTGAAGATAGCTAGGTTACCGTCAAATTGAAGCTTTTTCTCAATACTTCAACGGTGGAGATTGGATTCAATCGATGGAAAACAAAAAGGTGTAAAAATGGGATTTGAATTTTGAAGACAAGGGTTTGGGAGTATGTAATGCAGGAGTCAGCGAGCTTCTTGATTTGGTCAATTTTTGAATTTAAGTTCTCCGTGACATGTGGTGGTGTGCAGTGCACTTTGTATTTACAAAAACAGTCCCTATACTATATGTAACTTAACATTTTAGTCCTTGAAATTAGGAAAGAGGACAAATTTATAAAAGAGAAACAAGAATACAACTAAACAACTTTTCTAAAAGGCTTGCGAGAGGGCTTGTGTCTCATTACACGTTAAAAATATAATATGCTATGGACTGATGGTGTAATGAGCAGTTTTTGTAAATCGATATTTGATTCTACTTACTTTTTAATGTCTTATTTGTTAATTTTTTAATGCATAATGTAATTTAAATTGTTTATTGTATAGTTTGTTTGTTGCATTTGTCGTATATAAATATTATATACTTAAAAAAAGGTTTGAGACTTGGTTTCGTCATCACACCTCACGTTATTCAGAACCTTTGTAAGGTTGTTGATAGGGTTTGAGATGGAATCAGATGATTTAAACTAGTTTCGTCCCAAGTCAGTCCATGGACATTTTTTTTGTAGTTTAAAAAATATAAACATTAATAACGTCGTTTTAAAAATAAAAAACGGGTTCAATTTCCATAATAGTCGGTTTTGAAAAATCTAGTAAGGGTGATTAAAGGAACAAAAACCTGACAAAACAAAATCAAATTTGGCATGCTTCAACTGTTAGATTTTGTCTACTTGGATCGATTATGTACAATTGTACACCCATGTTTTATTTTACATTTATTAATTTTCGAGTAAAAGCTTGAGCAAACAGGATTGGTCGATTGAGTCATTATTGCTTGAAGTACTTTCATTGGATACCAATATACTTTCTTTTATTTCATGGTGCCCACAATTTTAAATTTTAATGTCGTTTTTTTACAAAAATTCAAGTAAATAAACATCGCACATAAATGATAAAAGCATATGCATTCATCTACTTGTCTATACATAAGAATAATGAACACGTCATGTCATCATTTCATATTAATTGGCACACATGGAGGACAAGAGAAAACGAGTTACACTGGTTAAGACTGTTCCAAACAGTTGTCAAACTGCTTTCATCCATTGTTTTTTTTTTCTTTTTCACACCTGTTAAATCAACTACGTTGTTACCAGGTTTAAAATTGTCACTAGTTCCAAAAAAACTGATAGTAGCCGATTTACATTAACATGAATTTCAAGTATGTGCAATGTATTTTTGGCTATTTGAAAGTAATATGCTACAAACATCGAAAGAAAAAAGTCGTCATTGCGAATGAAATAGAAAAATAAAATTAATTTTAAGGAGCTCATGGGAGTTTCGGAGGACAGAAGTTTGATTCAAGGTCAATTTCGCTTTTTAAAAATGACAAATATAAAATGAAGGCTTAAATTATGTGATAAGAAATAAAATACTATTTTACGTAAAATTTAATCAACTTGTATATTATAAAAATCAATTAAACAAAACAATATATAAGTTTTTTTTTCTTTACTATGGCATGCAATTTAATTGGTAAAAATATGGACTGACTTTGTTTAAATATTATTTTATGTAAAATTTAATCAACTTGTATGTTATAAAAATCAATTAAACCAAACAATATAAAAGTCTTTTTCTTCCTATGGCATGCAATTCAATTCGAAAATTTGTGGGATGAGTTTGTCCAAATAGAATATAGGTCTCGAGTCCAGCTAGCCTCAGTTGCTGTGTGAGAGAAAAAATGTTCCATCAGATTGGTGTCCTTAAAGACAAATTTCATATAAAATCGATTATGATTGTTGATAATCGATTTTTTGCTTAAATATAAAAGATTTTGTTTGATATTTTCTGCCCTAAATAATCAAAATTTTGGCAATTTTGTATAATTATTGATATCATTGATTTCTTTTGTTCTTTTCCTTTTTGTATATTCTTAATTGGTGAGTTATAGGTTAGGGGACTAAGATTGGCAAAAAGGAAAGTGAAGGGACCATATATGATAAATAAATATGTCATAAACAATAACATCATTTATCACATGGTATGCGGGCCACGTCCTGTGCCCCGGATCTGGGGGTATCGTCTTCAATTTCATTTAATACCAATTTTGTTAGCCAACAAATTCATTTTGCAGTAAAGTTAATTACTGTTTTACTGGTAATCTTAATCGGTCTCATATAAATATCGTGTTTAAATATATCAGTATAACAGATATTTTCGCCTCACTGGGGTTAGCCCAGGGATGGAGGGTTGTTGGGAACAAACTCGTGATCTATCTTGTATTTGAATAAAGTCTTTCCGTCTCTTTGCCAGCTGAGGTACATGTCAGAGACGTCAGTAACATTATTATAGGGACTCCTTAAATGTACTTATAGAATGTTAAGCAAGTTCAGACGTTGTTTAAGATTCAGTAAATAAAAATGTGCATAGGTATCAGTTGAGTTTCAATTATTGGAAGTTCAACGGTGAACTTGTAGCGATCATACAACAATCTTGTCGGCTATTGCAGGTTCAACTGTTGTTTAAGATGCAGTTTATTCGGAGAGATAGACATGACAAGTATATGCCTCGCCTACTACAAGTGTGACTTCTAGTTCTACATGAATGAGAATGGACATGTATTATTTGAGTTTCATATGAGTTAGAACTTGAACCATTTTTTCTTACTGTATATTATAATCGCCATTTCTTTTATTTGGAAACTTTGTTGAAAAGTAATTAAATAGGGTTATGCATATTTTTATATGACATCAGAGTGAAGATCTACAACTATAGAGACTCGACGCTCTTATATATGGTATGAAATGTTAAAATTGATTAATGTTTTATAGTTATTTTTTATAATTTTAAAAATTTCAACTAACTTAACAACTAATTTTTGTCAAATATTATTTGTCAGTTGCCTTATAAGTTATTAGCTAACTTATTAATTAGGAACATCTCCAACATATATTAAAACATAGAAAATGAAGTTTTTGTTCATTTTAAAACTCTAACAAATTCCCATACTTGTTATTTCAAAATAGATAATTCTAAAGAGAACTCCAAATATCAATAATTCTTTACAACTATATAGTAAGGCGATAGAAATGTTATTTTAATACTTTTCACCAATGAGATTGATTTACTAGTTTTTTATACAACAAAATTTTAAATGTATTGGAATGATAAAATTATAAAATATTTTAATAATATAGTTGATGTTAAAACTATATAAAATATATAATCCGTTGAAGTTGAATTTAATTATTTTTAGTGATTTTGATTTTTTGTTCATTAAGAGTGTTCACTGATTGAAATTTAGTGGATTTAAGTAGATCCAATAATCCATTGGATCTTGGATTATGTCATCGATCAAATCAGACTAACATTGAGCATATGATACAATCCAATTCAATAGATGTTTAGATCACATCGGTTCCATCTATTTGATATTACCACTAATTATACATTTATATGATTGGATTCACCCAATATTTTAATTCAATTTTCAATTATTTCAGCCAATTATTCATATATCTGTTATAGTTATTAAAAAAACAATATTGTAAAATGTTAATAATTATATATAGTTATTAATTGGATGATAGTTGTATAGTATGGGTAAAGATTAAGTGAGAACCTTGAAAAAAAAGAACCAGAGAACCTTGAAAAAAAAGAACCAGAGAACCATGAAAAAATATATCAAAATGGATGTCAAATTAAAGAGAATAAAATGATCGTTTATTTGGTGTATTTTGTTTCGCTCCAATTTTTGTTATATTTCATCTATTTTCCATTTGAAAATTTGGAGAAAATATGTTTATTTTTTATAAAAGTGGTTATAACCACCTTTTTAACCACATCCGTTGGATCATCTCAATCTAACGGTATGGATGAGTTTTCTGGTTCTTTTTTTTTTCAAGGTTCTCCATGGATCTCATCCCTAGTCATTAGATGGTCATCAGATTGGATCAGGGCACTTTATTGGGGAAAAAAGTCGATAACCGGCAACCCCAACCAACCTCACACGAAGCATGTGTCTCTAAGGACACAAATATGATGGGACATTTTTGTCGTCCTCTTTTCTTTAGAAGCTGTTAATTGATTTCGTGCCTGCCCTAAGGCTAAGGGAAGAACTGCATGTTCTACTAGTCGGATAGAAGCCTATGACCGCTATCAAAGAGAAGCTTTTTCCTATACTATATTTGTCAGTCTATTGTTCTCTTGACTCACTCAACGACTTAGGCCTTGTTTGTTTTTTCATTTTAAGCTCTTAATCACCACTTATGTCTGATTTGTTTAGGCATTTCATAACCATTTCCAAACTAAAATCAGACTTCAGACTTCGGACCTCTTAAAAAACAAACGCCACCTTAGTCTAGCTAGAGGGGGGGGGGATCGAACCCATGCCCTATTTTGTATCTGGACAAAGTCGTCCCACTCTCTTACCAACTGAGCTATACACCAGAGACGAAGTTCAGTTTTAATGGATGCGAGACTGTCATTCAAAAATCGACTGACCCAGTTTGAATATTGAAATTTTGGATCCAATCCAATCCAATTCACTTATAATTAGATACCCGGTTATTGTCGATTGATTTAAATTGGATCAGATGATTATCTGCACAACCCAATTTCCAACCAAAACATAAATACGAGTCATGACCCGAACCCGACACCTTTGACTGATTGGAGTCAATATATATATACATCGTGAAAATTGGTCAATTATGAGCACGGCGGTGAGAGAACGCTTTTATTCATTTTTTTTCCATAAGAAGAAGCCACCGAGAACCTTACAGAAACTTCTCGATCCCTCCATCATCTTCATCTTTTCCCTTTCAATAAATCTTCTCCAATCGCCATTTCATTCCATTGAAATCAAGTTTCTCGAATTCAATTCCGTTTCTGTCAGGCATTTCATCGAACACCTTGCTTGCAGGATGGCCGACGAAAGTGCAGTTACTGTTTATGGCAACAACACCGCCATATCCGATCCAAACAAGAAGAACAAAAACGGCTTTTCAGTCAAGGTCGGTTTGGCTCAAATGCTCCGTGGCGGAGCGATTGTTCAAGTTACAAACGTTGACGAAGCTAAGATCGCTGAATCCGCCGGAGCTTGTTGTGTGATTGTGTCGGAGCCGTCGGAATCGGGATCTGGAATTTCACGGATGCTCGATCCGGCTGTTATTAAAGAAATCCAGCAATCTGTTGCAGTTCCTGTAATGGCGAAAGCTCGTGTCGGCCATTTCGTTGAAGCTCAGATACTCGAAGCGATTGGTGTTGATTACATAGACGAGAACGAGGTTATTGCGATCGCCGATGAGGATAACTTCATCAATAAGCATAACTTTCGGATTCCTTTTGTGTGCGGTTGTCGCGATTTGGGAGAGGGATTGAGGCGAGTGAGAGAAGGTGCGGCCATGATCAGAACTCAAGGAGATCTATCTGGATCTGGTAACATTGTCGATACTGTTCGTAACGTGAGGGAAGTGATGGGGAAAATTAGGGTTTTAACAAACATGGATGAAGATGAAGTGTTTACATTTGCGAAAGAATTGCGTGCACCTTATGACATTTTGGCACAAACGAAGCAAATGGGAAGGCTTCCAGTTGTTCATTTTGCTTCTGGAGGTATCGTGACACCTGCAGATGCAGCTTTGATGATGCAGCTTGGCTGCGATGGAGTTTTTGTTGGTTCTGAAGTTTTCAATTCATCTGATCCTTACAAACGAGTTAGGGGAATTGTGCAGGCTGTTAGAAACTATAATGATGCTCATATACTGGCAAAGGCAAGTTCTGGGTTAAATGATGCAATAATCACAAGCAGTTCTGAGTTGAATGATGCAATTACAGGTCTGAATCTTGATGATAACAATGGAGGTAACTACTAAACCCCTAATTTGTCAAGGTTTTTCTTATGTGATTTTCAAATGATTGTGTTATATAGTGTATGAAATTTGATCCTTTTTCTTCAGTTGTGTTTTGATATAAACCCCAGAAGATAATAAAAGATCTCTTGACTGAAATGGTGAAAATTCATATGTATAACTTTCATTGATGGGAATAGAAATTTGAATAAATCCTTGGTGCATTGTTTTTAGATTCTTCACAAGGCTATGAACTTTCATTGCTTTCAAGTTCGTGTAATGCCTTTCGTGTGTGGTTGTTCGATTGAGCTACTTGTGTTGTGCTTTGATACCATCACCATAGTTAGGGACTTAGGGGCCATTTATCGAACGCTATTTGATAACTTACCTTGCCATATGTGCATGTTGACTCTTACTGGTAAACACTTATTATGTAAACATTTTGGTAAACGGCCCCTTACTTTTGCTCCCCATTTACGTTCTTGATATGTGGAATTTGTTATTGTTTTTAAACCATTGAGGTTTGTACTTCACATGTGAAGATATGTGGAACACATTAGTTCAAACTAAAGAAAATAAGTCTAAGCCAAGCTGATGATGTGGGACTTCAAATCCTCCACTCCAATGGAGGCGATGTCCATAAAACATTGTCTCTATTTCAGATGGTAGACATTGACTCTGATTCTAGATATGTGGAACCATGTTAGATTACTATCTAAAAGAGATTATATATATCGAAGAAGAAAAGGACATAATGTGGGATTCCAACACACCCGTTATAATGGAGGCTATGCCGCCCCAAGAGTGTTTTGAGTCCCTTTTAGATGGTAGGACCTTGGCTATGATCCCCATTATAGATATCTGGAAACTGGAATCCCATTAGTTTACTCTCTCAAAGAGTCATCGATAAGAGAAGGGTGGTTCTGTTGTGGTGGCAATATGAGCTCTTTCTGTTCGTACTGTAACCAATAAATACGTCCACCTAGATGTTGCTGACCCAATAAGGGGTTACCTTCCGACTCGGTTATCTAGACTGCATTCTTGCCCAGTTAGTTTTTACCCAATCTATGTTGGTAAATGATCCTTTAGAGTCGGAGTTTGTGGTAATACATAGTTTTAGCTCGACTCACTGGACAGTCAAAACCTCCACAATTAAAAGAGACGTTGCCGGTCATTATTTGTTGACATAGCAAACCTTTTAAATTTGATGTTGAGGTGAGAAGTATAAAGAGGAATTTTTTTGTGACCATTGATCACTTTTAATCTCAAAACAATCCATAAATTGTGCTTTTGAAGGGAACCGATCTCATGTATCTCATTAGCATTAATCAAATGGTTCTTTTTAATTATGATTGATCCAAGGTTGGAGATTCATGCCATTCTCACCATAACTTTCATTCTTATTTGAATCAAACCCGATGGTTAAATGGGCATCATGAATTCATGATCAGAAGTTAATTGACCAAATGTTCGTAAAAAGTATTTCACATGATAGTAACAAGATCAGAGGGCATAGCTCTGATTAAAAAAAAAGACAAATATGAAAGTTTCTACAAAGAATCAAACTCAATCTTCAAAAAATTACACTGGGAAAATACAACTTTTGGTTATATTTATAATTTAAAATTTTTTATTTCCTCTTATAGACACTTAATATCAACATTTCTTATCGGTAAAAATATTAATAGAAAATCTTTTTTTTTTTTGCGTAATATCTATTTTTTGTAATTTTTCTAAATTTGAGAAAATTTGTACAATTATACACATTCACTCTTTTACATTCTTTATTTTGGTGAATCTTGGTGCAAAAAATTGCATTGAAATTCCATTTTCATTGGTTGGAGTCTTGGAGATGCTTAGAGCATCTCTAACAGCTTCTCTATAATTTCTCTATAATAGAGAATTAAAAGTAAAAATCTCTAAAATGATTTACAATCAACTCCAACAGATTCTCTATTTTAGAGATTTTATTATTAATTAATATTATTTAAATATTCTATAATTTTTGGATCTCAATGCACTTTAGAGAAAAATATAAATAAAATGATATTTATTTAATTATAATTGATGAAATGAATAAAAAACTCATTTCTCTTTTCTCTATTTGAAGATTTAGAGAAATCTCTATATTTGGAGATTTTTCCATAAATCTCTATTTTAAATAATGAAATAGAGAAGTTGTTGAAGAGGTTTAGAGAACAAAAATGTGATTTTCTCTATTTTAGAGATGCTATTAATATATTCTTTCAAAATCCATTTGTAGTTTAACTTTTGTCTCAAGAGTTTCTCTCCATGCTTTTCTTTTTCTTCTAAATAACACTCGGTTATTTACCAATTTTTTTTTACAAACGCTCGGTTATTTACCAATTTTTTCTGAAATTATCTTTTTCACAAGTCAAAAATCCTTATTCAATCTACTTTTTATGGTAGAGAATAAATCTACATAAATCAAATTCTCACTCAACTTAAACACTATATTGGTTGGGCATAATTTGGTTATAACACACTTGAAATTTTTGTCATAATTGAATGGTCCACAACGTCATCACCGCTACTCTTATATTATTTATTTTTTACATTTTTAATGTCTTGTTTGTTTTTTATATACATATATACATGTACATAATATAATTTAAATTGTTTAACACCATCGACTAATTGAGTAAAAGTAGAAAACATAAGTTCATATATATAAAATGAGAATGGTAACAAAATAAGAGAATATAAAAACAACCAAATCAAGTACAAAAATTACATGCGATTTTTCACGTGATTTAACCATTTTCTTATCCTCTTATTTAGTTAATGTTCTCATATGAACCTCACAGACACACACTCTCTGGATGTGTGTGTGTGTGTATATATATATATAATATAATATTATATACGATACAATGATTTGCCGTCATAAGTCATACCTCGAAAAACATCGTTGCCTCACCATGGCTCCTAAGGATTGAGGTTTGGCGTCACTACAGCCAACATTTATCGAAACTAATACAAAATTACAAAACAGATAGGAGAAGATCATATCCAAATCAAGATTCAACCTATCAACAACCTTACAAACCATAAACCATTAATAATAACTTCCATAAAAATCAGCAAACCCCAGAAAACAACAAATACCAAATTCCAGCCAATATGATTGTTCTTCTTGGGTTTTACACAAGAACAATCACAAAAGACTTGGATACAAACACATTAAAGACATCATTCATTTTATCACATAGAATAGAATATGCAAATAACTTTTACCTCATTTCTTCCCACTTTTCTTTAGACCAGCACCTCCCAATGCTCCCTTTTGAGCTTTGGCTCTAAGCTCCTTCAGTGCCTGCCCATAATTCATCTCACAAATTTAGCAACCTAAATTTAAGCAGCGAGATACAGTGGCGGACCCATGAAATTTTCATTTTTTTTCTGAGCGGGTGCGCCTTTAAGGTGGACCAAACGTTTGCAAAATCGCGATTTGACTAGGGGAGAAAGTCAATGTGGTTTGACATATGGAAAAGTCAATTGTTCTTTCAAATGGAAGCGACCTTGATCCTTAAAATAAATATATGTTGACTTGAAATTGAGGTAAAAAAGCGACTACTTTTAAGATGAATTGACATTGGGAAGAAAACTAAATCATGAGAAAAAATTATAAAATCAAAATGAGAGAAATTAACAAAAATATAAATGTTGTGGGCCAGCCATGGGGACAAAAATTAAAAGATAAAAGAGTAACCTTTAACCCGTTTAACCTAAAAGATTCGAAGCCGTAAACTCTTCGAGTGAGCGGGTGCACAGGAGCCCGCTCAGCTCCTAATAGGTCCTCCCCTGGTGTGATGTATAACAGTATAAGAAATACGAAAAAGGACAAAGATACCCACCTTTTCCTCTTCCTTCTTCTTTTGAAGGTTTGCCTTATCCATCTGTGTAGATTGAATGCATTACAAAAGGTAAGAATATGTTCAACTGGAATGAAATGATTGCACAACTTGGCACCTATCTATCTATATACTAAGTTACTAACCTAATGTTCTAAACCAGAAAAGTCTTGCTAGGTATGCTTAAGTTTATCTGGTAGATAGTTTTTTCAATCATAGAATTTCAAGAAAAACTAGTTTAAAACAAAAAAATATATAAGTCCATTTTAACTGACTTCATATCTTCTAAACCTTTTTCAAAAAACATTTTAGTTTTAGGTTCCTATCTCAGTTTGTTTGATCTTAAACTCAGATAGATATTTTTTCACAAATCTGCTTGACAACATTAGGTATCAATATGATATAGAAACCCCACCTATAAGTGTTTCAGTGTTTGTACATAATGAATCAAAGCATGATATCTTTGGTTTCAACTAGACAGTGTGGAACAATATGCAAGTCAACCCCATAAGAAAGGGATGACCAAGCTTTAAAATGTCACCTATTTGCTGGATTTGTGCTTTGCATCGAGTTTATAACATGGATTCTGGCAAATGGCAATACTACATAATGGGACTCACATGCCAATCGAGATGGATCAATCTTTCCATGGTAAAATTTTGCCCGTTACTCATAAAAGTAAATATATGGAAATCACCACATCGACCCTCACACATCAATTTTCAACTTTTTCTTGTAAGAAAGAATACAATGTAGAGGGGACGCACATAAGCTTTAATACAAAAAGCAATTCTGATTCGACATCAGCTACAAATTCGCTTATGCATGATCCTTTTCCATTAAATTTATGGGGCTCAGACAAAGAAATTACTTTGAAACTTCATATGATCGCTAAATATTTAAGAATAGTCTACAATTTAAGCAGCCAAATTGACGACCAGCAGAGCACTATAACACATAAAACACAGAAAACATAAATTTTGATTTGATGGCAGCTACAAAATTGCTTATGCATGATCCTTCTATTAAAATTTATTGAGCTTAACGAAAGAAGATACTTTGAAGCATCATATGATTGCTATATAGTTAAGACTAGTCTTAAGCAGCAAAATTGACTATCATAACATAACCAGCAGAGCATGATAACACATAAAACACAGAAAACAAAAATTATGATTTGATGGCACTTGCCAGCTACAAATTTGCTTAAGCATGATCCTTTTCTATTAAACTTATTGATCTTAGAAAAAAAAAGACTTTGAAACATCATATGATAGCTATATAGTTAAAGACTAGTCTACAGCTTAAGCAGCAAAATTGACTACATAACCAACAGAGCACGAAAACACAGAAAACACAGAAAACATTCATCAAAAGATATACAACAATAGAAATCAAGCTACACGATAGTCATGTTCTCATGTTACACCAATTAATTGTCTGATCCAAATATATCTATATATATAATACATAATTAGGAACAAAAGAGATATATAAGACAATGATTTGATCGAGATGATGAAGAATACCTCGTCGTATTCTTTCTTTTCAGCTTTTGGTTGCTTCAATGGCTTCGCTTTTCCACCTGCTCAACGCGAACAAATTGTTACGAAATTTCAATTATAACACAAATCGACAGATCTTATTTTAACAAAATTGAGAGTTGATGTAAAGGAATAGCCAAGAAGAGCAACTGTGGAGCACCTTGCTTGGACGACATGATCGAAATCTAGGGTTAGGGTTTGCTCTGATCCGTAGAGAGATGCGCGAATCGGAAGAAAAACGAGAGAACCTAACCCCTAAAACAACGCCCGCTTAGATGGTTTTGGGAAAGTAAAGATGGTTTTGTTTTAGAGTAAATTACAATTTTGGTCCCTGTAAGTTATACTTAACTACAAGAAACGTCCCTATGCTTCACAAGTACACTAATAGTTAATGAGGTTTGCAATTTGCTTTAAGATTGTCTCTTCTCCTTAGAACATCTATATTTCTTTATTTTACCCTCAATAATTTCTAGCAGTTTCTTTATAATTTTTTAAAAATAAAACGTTAAAAGTTAAAATTTCTAAATTAAATTACAATCAACTCCAATAAATTCTCTATTTCAGAGATTTCATTATTGATTGTATTATTTAAATATTTATAATTTTATGATCTCAGTACACTTAAAATATACATATATATATATAGAAATAGGTTCATGCGATGACGGTAACAATTTACGAGAATGCAAGGACAATTCTCAACCAATCATTTTGTACATGAAACTTTTCATGTACAAAATCACATATGATTCATTTATAAAATCACATATGATTCACGTACAAAATCATATATGATTAGTCGCGACTTTTCCCGCGCCTTGTTCACGAAAAAAGTCACGCGTGTCCTTTTTGATGCTTACAAAATCATATGTGATTTTGTACATAAAATCATATATGATTTTGTACATGAAAAATATCATGTACAAAATGATTGACCAAGAATTGTCCTCGTATTTTTGTAAATTGGTATCGTCCTCGTATGAACCCGCTTATATATATATTATACAGTGATATTAATTTAACTCTCATTGATTGAATGAACAAAAGACGATTTATGTCTCCTTTTTTTGTAGGTTTAGAGAAATCTCTATATTTAGAGATTTTCTCATAAATCTCTATTTTAGAAAATGAGATAGAGAAGCTGTTGGAATAGTGTAGAGAACAAAAAAAATGATTTTCTCTATTTTAGAGAAGCTGTTGGAGATGCTCTAATGGAGAGTAAAATAGATAATGTATCGTGCTTTCTCCAATATACTTTTCTATTTTACTCTCTAAAATAAAATTTTCCAAGTATATTATCATTTATTTTGATTACATATATTTTAAATAATCCTCTTATATTTATTAACTTTATAAATTATGGGGTGTTTGGGATTGCTTATAAAAAATAACTTTGACTTATTACCGGTACCACATCGGAATAAACACTTTTGAATGTTTGGATAAAGTGTTTATACCGGTGTCAAACCGGTAATAAAAAGGTTTTCAATAAGTTAAAGTCTTATAACCTATGATAAGTTGATAATCATTTTTGTAGTAAAAACATAAGTTGTTTCAAATAAGCAATCCCAAACACCCCGTGTGTCATTATATATTTTGTATTTTCACAATAACCTTATATTTATTAATTTTATCATGTTATTTTAACGCAGTTACATTTCCAACACACATTTAAAGTTAAAATACATAAGCATTTAATCGGAATTAACATATTTTTCCCATAAATATCAACTAACGAATTACGAAGTGCAAAATGAGTTTCATTATCCTTAATTTGTCTATATCAAGCAAGATATTGTTGGAATCAATCATTATCATTTGTCATCATTTCAACCTCTATTGGTGGTACTTCTCTCACAATTTCAATGTTATTTAAAAATTGTTTTCCACTTATGTATGCTTTTATTATGGTTGTTTTTATGTACTTTTATTTTTATCATTTGTAATGTTTTTATGTAGACGTGTTTTAATTAAATATGTTATGTTGTAGAATGTTAAACTTTAGTTTTTAAAATTAGTTGGATAAATTTAAATTGAATTTAAAACTAAAAAATAAATTTAATTATAGTTTATTAAAGTTAGTGTGACAGTTGATATGAATTTGTTTTAGTTATTTGTCGATTATAGTTTGAAGATAATAGAAGGGTACTTGTGTAATGCAACCTGATATGTCTTATTTTAATGTTTCCTTTTTTTTTTTTTTTGATGTTATGATACAGTTTTATGTGGTTTTAAAAAATTGTTAATATTTTTATGCTTGAATAAAATAAAATATTGAAAAAAATATATAAATATTAATATCAAATTAACTATTTAAATGTTTCGGTTTTGTATAATTTATTTAATTCAATTTTTTTATCATAATTTAATTTAGACTTAATAACGAAATAATTTTCTTTTGGTTTAATAAAATATGTTTTTATAAATATAATAATCAAGTATTATGTTAGCTATCAATAGTTATTCTAATTATATTTTAAATTTTTATATTTAAAATAAGTAAATTATCATGTATTTGATTATGTTTGTCTGTAATTGGTTACGTACAATTTTCTTGCAGTGTTGAATTTTAAATATTATGCATCAATAAACAGTATTTCATACAGAAAAATGATTCTTAACAGTTTTTGTCAAATATTTTCTAATATAGTATTGATATGTTCGTCACACCAAGTTAATTTTTATTGATTAAAGTAAGGAACCAACTATGTTATAAAAATGAAAGTAATTCAACGTGAAGGATAAATGAATGAAACTATCCTTTACTAACGACACTCTAATTGAAGGCATTATTAGCAGGAATACATTTGTTACAAAATGAATCCACATAGTCGTCCTTCATTAGAAGATATTTATATAACATTATACGTTAATTTATATAAACTACAGGGACCCAATTTACAGTTAACTCTATCATGTATCTGGTTTTTTATGGGACATTGTTTTTATACACCTTGATATCATTTTCAGTCTTCTTAATATACCTGGTTTATGTAAAACCATATCAAAAGACCTATAATTAACAAGAATTAAAACCGATTTTTTTATATAAAATCAGAATATCAATAATTTATAATTATTAAAACTCTTTTTAGGGGTGGGACACATTTTGCTACCACCAAGCAAAGCACCTTCTCACATGGGAACAAAAGAATCGTTAGCATGCCTTTTATAAAGCCACTTTGCTTACTAGAAAAGAGAGGTAGGGACCAAATGTCTCAATTTCTTTTCAAAACAACACTCATTTATTTCTCATAAAATAAGATAAAAATATGATTCATTATGATTTGTATTTCATTCTATGTATATATATATATATATAACAATCTCAAAAAATGTATTATTAATACAAATTGGTACAAAAGTTAGGTGCAACCACCTACATGATTGCTCTATTGAATAATGATATGTACATATCCATATATTATTGTAAATAAAAATTAAAACTCTTATAAATCACTCATATTTTTAGAGTTTTTTTTAATAAGAAACATAGTTTTTTTTTCTTGAATTTCATGTAAAGTGTTATTTTATTAGTTTTTTTAACGAGTTGGAAAAGTACATAAGACCCATGCTAATAAAGTTTTTTGTAAAAGCAGTTCCAACAAATTATTTGAAATTAATAAAATGAAGATTTGAAGAGTTTGAGATTTTTGACCATTTTTGACATGTCTTTTTGCTCAAACGGATTTTTCAAAACCTTTCTCAAAAATAAAGAAAATAGAAGAGATGATGTAAAAGTCTCCGAGAACTCCCAAAAAATTGACTACGATGACAGATAAATATTTTTTACTATTTCACCAATAAATTTTTTGAATTTTAAAAAAATAACATTTTATTAGACGAATGATTATGAAGTATTTTAATAATATAGTCAACGATATAATCTCCAAAATAGAGATATGTTAGATTGGAATGTATTTTTTGTTTTAACCTTTTGAAGTTTCAGTCCTCGTTTTTTAAGAAACTGTAGGAGATGCTCTTAAGTCGCTCAATTGTGGAGTTTTGTTGAAGTTTTTTTTGTGAGCTGCCAATAATATGGAAAAAGGAGAAAAAAATACAAAAAATGGACCATTATAAGTTACTCTATCGGATATGTATTAATACGACCTTCTATTAAGTCGGCCTAATCGCTTAAAGTTATAATGTAACATTCAGTTAATAGACCTAGGAGCTGTTTACCAAACGCTTACCCGGGTAAGTGTTTATGAAGTCACATTACCTTCCCCACCTAATATGGTAAATATCAATAATCTTACTCTATAAAAGTTGAGACAAATACCAAGAGTCTTACCCCGTAAGAGCGTGATGACTATTACCATGCTTAACGCTTACCGGGTAAATTTGTTGCATACGCTTCTGTTTTGGTGGACTAAAATCTTACCTGATAAGTAAATGATAGTGTTAAATTTAATGGTAAACATTTACGGTATAAATATATGATCAACGACCCCTTAAAAAATAAATTAATTTAATTTTCGGTTGCGTTAAAGCTTGGCTAAAGTTATTCAACTTGAAAAAACTAGTTAAACATCTTTTCTTTTTTTGAATAAAGTCAATATCTTTCATATACTCTAATAATGCCAAGAAAATTTAATGCAATCAACTTTACCCAAAATATCTATACAGAGTTTCATGAACATTCATAAAGTCACAACGTATAACGTATGTTTATGTTGAGCTGACCTGGAAATACAACAATCCTTTTGGACTCGGTACAATAAGTCATAAAAGCTTGTTTCTTAAGCTGAAAGCTAAGACCAATTAGGAAATGAGTCACGATGTCCCTAATCAATCCTTGACCAACTCCCATTTTTGTTAAATCCTTCGGTTGTTTTCACAAATTCAACAAAGTAGCAACAAATCATTCAATTAAAAAAACCAGGCATTGTAAGGTCGTTGACAAGGTTCTGATTGAACCCGATTCAGTATTTGACAATCTTTTCTTTTGACCAATCTTTAACCAATTAAGACTCAGTATATAGAAACCGTTTGAATCCCATGGACAGGACATGCGTATTTTCAATCCTTGAAAGACCAACTTCTTAGACAAAGCTTGACTTAAATTTAGATAACAATTTTTTTTTTTACATTTCAAATTATCTTACGATCTTATTTATAATTCCCACGGCCGTGATTCCTTATTTAATTACCCGAACTTGGTTTATTTATGAAGTATTAAATTTTGGCACGATTTTAATAAATACTATTAAATCCTTAAAGATTATATTTCATTTATATATGAATGTTAACTTTAGAAATGAATTTAAAAAGAGAAGTTATCGTGGTGAAATCATAAACATAAAAACTTTAGGGTCCAAAGTGAAAATACGCAGCATTCATTTGACTTTACTAACCCTGTGGACAGAACTTTCCGGTTTATGTCGGTATAGTAATACGTCGTCGTTTCTGACAGTGCTACATGGATTTTCGCGTTGGCTAACATTCGCCTTTTGCAGTACCCCCAAATCATCACTCCATATTTCTTCCATGAAAGCTACTCGAATTCCACTGTAAATTTATGAAAAATTTCTGCTAAAAAATCGATTGAAGATCAATCGGATCTTAGCAGAGATGGGTTGTACTCAATCGAAGATCGAAAATGAAGAAATTGTGAATCGGTGTAAGGAAAGGAAAGCGGTGATGAAAGAATCAGTATCTTCTCGGAACGCTTTCGCCGCCGCGCACTTCTCCTACGCCGCCGCCCTGAAAAACACCGGCGCTGCACTCAGTGACTACGCTCAAGGTGAGGTTGAATTCGCCGACCACCACCATCCGTCATCTGTCGACGCCGTTTCATCATCGACAACCATTCTGCCTCCGGCACCACCACAACCGCCATATGAATCTCTCCCTCCACCTCCACCACCGCCGCTCGAACGAGCCGCGACTATGCCGGAATTCTCAATTGAACCGGAATTCAAGTCGCATCCTGACCCGATCAAGGAGGAAGTGGATGAAGATGATGAAATTGATGATCGTAGTTTAAAGCATCGGACTAGTTCTAGAGGTAGAAGTGTTGGTTCGAAACGTGAAATGGAAAAAGAGGATTTGCCTCCGCCGTCTCCACCGCAGCCAGCACCGCGGCAGAGCGAGGGTAATCTCAACCGTGCTGCACCGCCGCCGCCTGTACCTGACGGAATGTCATGGGACTTCTTTTTTCCGTCGATGGAGAACATCACCGGACCTAGTTTGGCCGAAGTCGACAACGGGAGTAGAAGATTCGATAGAGAAGAGATCCATCGGAAAAAATTGGAGGATGAGGAGGAGGAGAAACACAGGTCTATGAATCACAAGCACATGGATGATCACGGCGACGGTAGAAGTGGCTACGGTGGTGATAATGTGGTGGAGGATGTGGCAGCGGAAGTGGTGGAGGAGGAGCCGCCTCCTCCGCCGCCTAAAGTTGTAAAGAAGGTGAGGATTCCGGTGCCAGCTCCGGCAGAAGTGAGGAGATCATCTGGGAAGGGAGGTGGACAGAGTCTGACCCTTTTGCAGATATTTACACAGCTTGATGATTTCTTTCTGAAAGCATCAGAGAGTGCCAATGAAGTTTCGAAGATGCTTGAGGCCAATAGATTGCATTATCACTCTAATTTTGCAGATAACCGAGGTATAAATTCTGTATGTATATATAAACCTCAAAATGAAAAACGAAGAACACTATGGTAATCCATCATCTACCGGTATGAACATGTGTATACAAGTACTTGAAGTAGTTTTTGTTTTTTCTATGCATCGTGCACTTACCGGATAAATTGCTTAAAAGTTACATATATGCACTTGTGCGCACCGTCTAGATGAACGGTTTTCCCATGTGTGTATGTATATATATTTAATGGGTGACCGAATGGGTTGGGAGGAACCCAATCCAAGTATCAACGGACTTACCTCCAGTTTCAAGCCTCATAATTTCATGTTGTCAAACAATGTTGAGAATCTTGGGTTTCGAGGTTACAATCACTTGGATAGTGTATATATTGCACTTTCCAAATATCATATTTTGACCCTTAATGCCTTGGGTTTCACGAAATTAGTGTTGGGATAATCCAAGAAGTATTTTTGTTCTTAGGCAGAAAACTCTAGTATATCTATCTATCTATATATACACACACTAGATTAACCGTTTTATATATTTGTAAGAGAGATCAACTGAGTGTGGATAAGGTTGAAACTGATCAGAAGCTTCTGATTCCATACTTGGGGGCCGTTTATTAAATGCTTACCCGGTAGGCACTTACCGGGTCATTTACTTTACTGTATGAACATGACAAGGATCGAGAATCTTACCCGGTAAGAGCGATAATAAGGATGAGGAGTCTTATCCGACTGGTAAATTGTTGCATACGATATTGTTTTAATGGACTACAATCTTATCCGATAAAGTAAGTTAAGAGTGTCGAATCTCACCGGTAAGTCCTTACCGGTAAGTGCTTGGGTAAACGGCCCCGTGGTCTCAAAAACCACTAAAGGGATGTTTGGTTGGTTTTCCATCAAGTCTTGTATGGATAAAGTTGTTTGTGTGGATTAATCCGTTTGTATAGAATTGGAAGGTTTTGTTTAGGAGGGTCTTTTCATAGATGGAAGGAGCGTGTATTTTAATTGGAAGGAGCAGGTCAGGATAAAACTTGGCTTTCTGCATAAAACTCCCCCTAGAAAGCTTACTAAACAAGCCACTACCAAACAGTCATACATAGCTGCACGAATAAGCTACGAGTCCTATTAAGCTTATTAAGCTGCTAACAAACAGTCCCCAAGTTTCTAAACTTCTGTCATCAAAAAATGTTTGATGACATTTAAATCACCAACAAAATGTAAACATTGGCTTTAAGCAATATGAAGAACGATGGTATTACTTCTAGTTTTACTTATAACCCTTGTTTCAGAACTTTGTGGCACTACCCATATGTGAATTTAAAATCTTGATTTGTTTTCTTTGGCTGATATGTATATATGAATGGAATGTTCAATTATAGGTCATATAGATCATTCTGCAAGAGTCATGCGTGTTATTACCTGGAATAGGTCGTTTAAAGGATTCCCCGAGGCTGCTGATGATAAGGATGACTTTGATTCCGAAGAGAACGAAACCCATGCTACAGTGTTGGATAAGATGCTAGCATGGGAGAAGAAGCTATATGATGAAGTGAAGGTACATTGGCACTAATGAATTTAACGATCTAAAGATGTTTAGTGATCCAGGAATGAAGCTTTAATCTCCGTTAATGCTTGTCTACTTGACGTTTTAAGTTGTTGATACTTGATACCAAGTTGGGAGTGTGGGTAGAAGGGTCTGTTTGGCAAACTAGCTGTTAAGCTGGCTGTTGGCTGATAAACCGAATGTTGGCTGAAAAGCTGGTTGTTGGTTGATAAGCTAGTCACATTTGGCAAAAACTAGCTGTTAAGCTAGCTCTTGGCTGATAAACCAGATGTTGGTTGTAAAGTTAGTTGTTGGCCGATAAACTAGTAATACTTGGCAAACTAGCTGTGAAGCCAGTTGTTGGCAGATAACCAGCTGTTGGCTGAAAAGTAAAAGTTAGTTGTTGGCTGATAAGCTAGTCATATTTGGTATAAACTAGTTGATAATGTAAAATGACCTATAAGGATATGTTGGAAGAAAGTGGAAAAAGCGCATGGAGTTTATTGAAACCCTACTTTAAAGTAAAGTAGCGTTTCAATGAGCTAGTTTATAGCTAACAAAACCGGCTTTTTCAATAAGTTCAAAAAATAAGTTGACTCACTCTTTCAATTTAGGAACGCAACCCACTTGGTTACAAGGGTGCCAATTTGTTCCCCTTATGGCCTCCCGGTTGCCTGTAATCAACTTTTTGCCCAAAATTTGTTCCCATTATGGCCTATATATTTTTCCAATTAATTTTCCAGCATTTCCGTATTAGACATTAATAGTTAGTTTATCAGCTAACAACTAGCTTTTCAGCTACTTTACCTTAGGGTGTTGGTTGTTGAACACATTTATTGATGGTCAACAGGCAGGTGAACTGATGAAATTGGAGTACCAGAAAAAGATTGCTTCACTAAACAAACTCAAGAAACGCGGTGCCAGCACCGATCATTTGGAGCGAACAAAAGCATCTGTAAGTCACCTGCACACAAGATACATTGTAGATATGCAATCAATGGATTCCACCGTTTCAGAAATAAATCGGCTTCGTGATGAACAATTGTACCCAAAACTCGTTCAGCTCGTTGAAGGGTAAGTTTCCGATATATATATATATATATATAGGGGCGGGTTCAAATGAGAACTCAAATTTGGTTGTGAACGTGAGGACAAATGAGAGCACGACACGTGTCATATTCAGACTGAACAATGAAGGAAATATTCAGACTGAATGTAGTATTATTCGGTCTGAATATTTCCTTCATTATTCGGTCTGAATAAGACTACATTACGTGTCGCGCTCTCATTTATTTTTATCCTCACGTTTACAACCAAATTTGAGTTCGCATTTGAACTTTCCTCTCTTTCTCTCTCTCTCTCTGTATATATATATATATATATATATATATGAATTATTCGTCTTTCAAAATGGGTTTCCGTGTTAAGAGTCCCACATCAGCTAGATTTGGACAGTTTCTCCTCAATATATGTTGTAACCCCTCTTCTCTACTGAAGGGCTCTTTTGGAGATTAATCTGATGGGTTCCACATATCTCGTATGGTATCAGAGCCAAAAAAATCTTGAAAAAGAAGTACATTTAACTCCAACAGTTTCTGCATTTTGGGAGATTTCAATATTAATATCTACATTTGATGTCCCATCAAAATTTCAAGTATATTTTATATGAATAAATAATACATTCAACTTCGTTGGTGAAAACAATAAACAATAATAATGCATTTAGTTTTAGAGTTCTCCAAATTTCGAGATTTATATTATATTGAATATTGATCTTACTTTTTCTAATTTGTAAAAAGTTTTGGAGGATTTGGTGGAGCAAAAAAGTAGGTTAAAAACTCCAAAACGTTAGTTTTCTTGGAGATTCTGTTGTAGATGATGAAGCTGTTTGGTTGGTTTTCCATTAAGGGTCTGTTTGTTAGCAGCCTAATGAGCTTAATGGGACTCACAGCTTCTTCAGTCAGCTACACATGACCGTTTGGTAGTGGCTTAATGATATTGAAAGTTACTTATTTAGTAAGCTTCTTTGGGGAGCGTTATGCAGAAAGCCAAGTTTTTTCCAAACCTACCCCTACCAATATGTGGCTAATTCAGTAAGCTTTTAGGAGGGAACATTCCAAACAAAAACTTTCCCAATCTATACAGACAGATTGATTGGGAAGGTTTTTGTTTAAGTTTTTTCATAGACGAGAGGAGTGTTGTTTTTTAATTGGGAGGGGTAGGTTTGGAAAAAAACTTGGCTTTCGGCATAAAGCTCCCTCCTAAAAGCTACTGAATTAGCCACTTTCTATATCATTAATTGACTACCAAGCAATCATGTATAGCTGACTGCATAAGCTGCGAGTCCCATTAAGTTTATTAAGGGCTCTTAGAGTCCCATATTGGGTGAACTTCGATACTTTCTCTTCGATAATATGTAGAAACCCGCTTCTCTCTTTAAGTGCTTTTTTGAAAAGTTATCTGATGTGCTATATATATATATATATGTTTCAATACAGGATGGCCGTAATGTGGGAAAGTATGAGAATTCAACACGACAACCAATCAAAGATCGTGCAAGCCTTAAGATCGCTCGATATCTCCCATTCGCCAAAGGAAACAAGCGAACACCACTACAAAAACACACGACAACTTCACGATTACGTCGAGATGTGGCATACCCAGTTCGAAAAACTAATGTTACACCAAAAAGAATACGTTAAATCTCTAAACAATTGGCTAAAACTCAACCTTATCCCCATCGACAACAACCTCCGTGAAAAAGTCTCCTCCCCACAACGACCTCAAAACCCGCCAATCCAATCCCTTCTTAGAACCTGGCACGATTTCCTCGAGAAGCTTCCGGAAGAAGGAGCTCGAACCGCCATCCACAACTTTGCAGCCGTCATGGACACCATATTTCAGTACCAAACGGACGAGATGAAAATGAAAGAAAGATGCGAAGAAACACGAAGGGAATTAACAAGAAAACAACGGAAATTTGAAGATTGGTATAATAAATATATGGAGAAAAGAACATCGGATGATATGGAAAACGATAAAGATGTGATTGCCGATCAACAAATAACGGTGGAAGCTTTAAAGAATCGATTGGAGGAAGAAGAAGAAGGGTACCAAAGGCAATGCATTCAAGTTAGGGATAAGTCTTTGATGAATTTAAAGACGGGTTTACCGGAGGTTTTTAGGGCAACGTCGGAATTTTCTCGAGCTTGTTCGCATATGTATAGAAACTTGAGGTCGCACTCAAGGCCGCAATATTCGAACACGGGTTTGTCATGAGATATAAATGTAAAAAAAACATAAACTACATGTTCGTATGATTTGGTTGTATGTTTTAAGGAGATGTTTTATTTATTAATTGAATTTGTATGATTGTAAGTTATTGGTTGTGAATCAAAATGTAACGAATTTTGTGAAGGTTTTTATTTTGGAGAATAGACGATTACTGGCAACTCCAACGGAATCTGACCTAAAGAGACAAGTGTGAGTCTATGAGAGGGTAATTTTTTTGGCTCAGAGGCTAGCGGGAGGTCTGGGATTGAACCCACGACCTATCTTGTATTTTGATAAAGTCATCTCACTTCTTTGTCAATTGAGTTACATGCTAGAGGTTGCCTTGGTTCTTATTTAATGTAATTATGTTAGATACGATATCAAATTAGTTTAGATTTTTTATTAAAACTATGACCTCTAGGTGTATTAACAGAAAACTGGCTTCATATACCCATTATACCCATTAAAAAGTCATGAATTTATTTAAAACATTTTTAAGATTATATACCTAAATATTTTGATATTGAAAGGAGGTTTTCCTCGTAGAATCGGGAGTTGTACTTTTCACAAATAAATTGAGAGAAGGAAAGTTATTGTGGTTTGGACACGTTTGTAGGAGACTGCATCGTCGTTGAGGACTTGAGCAAAGTAGAAAATGTGATAGATCGGTGCTGCAATGTGGAGGCTCTGACCAAGGAGGACTTGGAATGGACAGTAGAGGAAAAATATAACGAAACATGGTTTGTTTGGTTTACAACAAAATCTACCTTATTATTGGTCAAAATAGAGGAGGTTATGCATATATGTCGAAACGATGAAACTAAGTTAAAACACACTAGGCGACTTTACGCACAAAAATCCTGAATCTGTCGTGAGAGACGAGATAAATAGTATTTTTAATATATAAAATTGAGAGAAAGATGAAGGGCCTAGTTACCGATTGAGATAAAGATGAAGGGCCTAGTTACCAATTGAGATAAAGATGAAGGGCCTGATAGTAAATTGAAAGAAAGATGAAAGGCATAGTAATAAAATAAGAGAAAGATAAAGGACCAAAATAGAACAATCTATAAAACATTTAATATATAGAGACGTGGGCTCAACTATCATCTAAAAAAATGGCGTCCGGAAAACCCGAACCACCGCGACCCACCAACTACCTCTACGATCCCCTTCCTTCTACTCCTCAACAAGCTCAATACTACGTCGTTTTACCCTTCTACTCTCCCTCCGGCCACCGCAGATGTGCTCGATTATGCCGTCGCTATGTCTCTACCGCCATCGCCGTCCTCCTCCTCGCCGCCGCTGTATACTTTCTCTGGCCATCTGATCCTTACCTCAAAGTCGTCAACCTCCGTGTCGACCGCCTGAAAATTCACGCATCACCTAAGATATCTCTCGATATTACGTTAGGTGTGAGAATTAAGGTTCGTAATCCTGACGTTTACTCTCTCGATTTTCGATCTCTCAATGTGTCGGTCGGATATAGGGGAGAAGAGCTAGGGTTTGTTACATCGGATGATGGAAAGGTTAAGGCATTTGGTACATCGTACATCGATGCTACGCTTGTTCTTAACGGAGCTGAAGTTATCTCGGAGGCGATTTTTCTGATTGAAGATCTGGTGAAAGGTTCGATTCCGTTTACTACGACATCGGAGATTCACGGCAGTCTTGGAATTCTGTTATTTAATTTTCCTATTAAGGTATGGATATGCTTTTGTTCAATCTCTATAATACTATTTGAATGCATCATCTTACAATCAATCCTCTGTTATTGACTCATTTAGTTCATGAATTGCAAGTTATGGTTGACAATTGCTACCTATTTCAAACGTGCAAGTATTCCTATTTGATTGATGTTTTAGAATTATATCAGATTAGTAGTTTATGAGTTTGTTTATTTCAAGTGACGTACCATAACAGATGTGTATTTTTCCTTTTGGTTGATTTTTTGGTGCATATAAAGCCAACTGGATCATTATCTCAGCATTTAGTCTGTGGCCTAGGAATTCCTTATTATATATTTCTAGTTTGGTGCTGTTTTGTTTACGTTGGTCTCTACCTCCCAAGGGTTTGCAGTGATCTTTGTACTTGACAGTATACTCCAATTGGATCTGGTGCTGTTCTATACAAGCTTGTGCATTTGTTTGGCTCCTGTTGCTCTGCTTCCTTGATATCTGTCTCTGGTCTAGAGCGTTTAAACTAGAATTCAAGAATTCAAGGCGGTCTCATGATTTTGATTGGTTGTCCTAGCATCCTGAAGCATAATGTAGTTGAAACTACAGTGCTATAACAGTGAGAATATGTGGAACCCCATTAGATCACTATCCAAAAGAGTCATCGAGGAGTGATATATGCAGGAGAAATGATACAAATCTAGCCGATGTGGAACTCTAACATGTGCTCATGTTGTTAGGAGTGTTTAGAGGGGGCTAGACGAATGCAGATTGCCCAAGAGTGTTGAGTCTCTAGACATTGGCTCTGATACCATGTGAGAATATGTCAAAACCCCTTTAAATTACTCTTGAAATGATCCCTTGAGGTGAGAAGTTGGAGGTTCCCACCATGTATTGGGGAGAAATGATCCATGTCTGGGTGTTTGTTTACCTCTTAATGTTCCATTAAGAGGCAACATCTGAATCGATAAAAGGTGAATCATGTTTGGCCAAAAAATTAGTATGCCACTTAGTGGTCCCAAAACCCTCTGAATCATTTTGCACTATATCATAAGAGCCTCTTAATCATTCTGCACCAAACCATTAAGAAACTGCCAAACAGCCCCAAAGCAGATGTGGGACTCCAACTATAAGGTTATGCATTCTGTTGAGGGTGATTAAATTAGTTTATTGTTTAACCTTGTTTGCACACTTTTAAAGGTTAGATGAACATTGATGGTCATGTTTTTGGTAAAAATCAAACTTGTCAGTGTGATGATTCATATATGTGTTGTGTATTGCAGAGAACATTGATTCAATTTTCATGTATATCTGCTCATTTTCGATCATACATTCCATTTCGAAAGTATTATTTCTGATAATGTTATATAACTTATAACCACTTGATGCTGTTAAACAGGCCAAGTTATCGTGTGAAGTCGTCATGAACACACACAATCAAACAATTGAACGACAAGATTGTTATCCTGCGGTAAAAATGAAACCCTTTTCTCGCTTTCGTTGTATTGAATCCCTTTTATCTTCACAAATGAATTAATGCTAGTTTTTGTTTGTGATCAGTGATGTATTGTGGATGAGAACGGAAAAGACTATCGAGGAGGAAAAAGATCATGCTACATTATATGCAAATGATTCGGGTAAATGTTTCTTAAATTCGTCTCACGTGTCTTTGTTTGTTCTCGGATGATTATTGTATCCGATCTGCTTCATAAAATAACCAAACCCCATTGTAAATATAACATCGTACATTATGGTTTATGTGTAATTGTTATTGATGTTAGGTTCGAAACCTTATAATTGTCGTTCATAGTCATTTTAAAAATAACATCGGACACTATGATTTATATATAATTGTTAGGGGCCGTTGATTACAGGATGACTAATTCCTTCATTCTTGGGCTGGACAACCCATTGGCATTGGTGAGTAGATAGCCCTAATTCCTTCATTCTTGGCTTTTGGACTCAAATTAATCCAATGGCTATTATATAACCAAACTAATAACCTAGTCTTTTACAAATCATGTTTAGTTCAGTTGGTTTCCCCAAGGGCGGTAACATCCTGGGGGATTTAATCTACCCGGGTTCGAATCCAAGGGGAGTCAATTTGAGGGCATGAGGAGTATCCGGTTCTTGGGCTGGTCCAGTCTTTGACTGGGCTACCCACCAGCCCAGTCATAGACTGTGGTTGAGCTCTAGGTCCAGCGTAAGCTGGGCTGGGACAGCGACGGATTAATGGGCTGCCCTTGGATGCCCGATACCCCCGGGGAGGCGTGCCTGCTTGTGTTCGTGGTAGTCGTTTATGGGTTCAATGCCGCTATGCCTTTAAAAAAACCTAGTTTTTTTTTGATATTATAATTTCACTTTTAACCAAGTTTTATTTAAAAACGCATCTCCATTTTACCAAAATCAGCGAGTCCAGTAAATTTGACTAAAAAGTATGGTTTGAGATTAAGAGGTTGTTTTTGTGGAGATCTTTTAACTTGTCCACAATGCAATATGTGTGTATAAATAGACAATAAAATGGGTAATATAACAGGTAAACACTAATGTGTGCATGATTCAATGGTGTATAAGTATAAAATCATAAATGTAATAAAATATCTATTATAATATAAGTAGAGATGGTTTCATTTACAAACCAATCATTAGTACAAACTGTACAAACTACTTTTAACTATATGATTCAATGAATATACCACTTGTTTTCTAATATAAAATGTTGATCAAAATAAACGAATTATGATAATCTTTCTTGAATATCTAAATTGTAACAGATAAACTTTTATTCTTTTTATAAATATCTCAATTAATTGTTTGCATAATGTTTTTTACTAATGATTGTATTGTAAAAAGTCTAATGCATATAAAAGCTTAAATATGTAGATACGTCAGTCAAAATTTTAAGTTCAATTTGTTGCATTTAAACTCGTCTCTAACAAAAAGTTAAATTTGTTGCAAGTGGTTTTTTATTTTAATCGGTATAATTTATAACACATTTTAAATAATTTTTATTAGATAAAATTATTAAATAGATATAATAAGTGGAATTCTTGACTTCTTTTTCAGAAAAGTAGATCGAGACTAGTCGTCATGTGGTAAGATTTGCCCACCGAACAAGTCACGTGCCAACCCACTTAATTGTCAAATTCAAACCTCCCCATCACTTTTTATATCATTCTTCTTTTAATTATAAAACAACACACTTAAAAGTTAAAAGTACTAGAAGACTAGTGCACCACACATCCATTCCATCTTCTAACACATATACATACATAATTTATATCTATATATTGTACACAATAAAGGTACTTTGACACATCTTTTTAGAAGGTTCTTACAGTGTTTTAACATGTTCTTACTAAAACCTCTGAAAACGGATAAAAAAAAGGATCAGATGGAGCTAATAGCCAAAGTTTACTCGAGACGTAAGGTAGATTATAGTTGTGATTCAAAACAGACCATATTTGGTATGTGACATCATACTCCTGATACACGTCAAACCATATTGTCGGTTTGTGTCATGCTATGTATTTGACAAGCCAGTCACATTTGTATACTTGCCATTACTCTCGTTTATGTGATACTAGTTTGGTTCTTGATTGGTGAGGTTTTCATCATAAATCATATGTTGAGATAGTTATAAGAGTCTAAGACACGTTTCTTAAAGGCTCTTAGGATCCTGTCTTACACTTTACTCGAATTCTAATAATCATCGATTTACGAATACAATCTTCCGCTCATGAACCTTGGCATTATCAAATACTAAATGTGAAATAACATATGTTTTTTTAATAATGAATCAACTGGTTTAATATTTGACAAAAAGATGGTATCTTTGTATTCATTTTAGATATTTTTTATTTTAAAATAGATACAACATTTTATCAGATAAGTTAAATAGTCCTCGTTAGTCCGTTACGAATTAACTTAATATTTCCATAAAAAACAAGTTTTTTTAAGTTCAAGGTGTATTTAAATTCCAATCAATGGACTTGATAAAGATACAATGAGCATGAAAAATATTATAATAATTATTAATTACAACAAAAATAAGTTTTTAATAAAAAATATTTTACATTTTTGCATCATCCAAAAGCAATAGATTATATACAAACAGTAATCACATACTTTAATCAATTCTTGTTTTATATGAATAGCTTAATTTTTCATTCAATTTAAGTAATACTAGAAAGATACTCGCGTAATGCATCGAGATACATCTGAATTTTAAGTTTCATTTTAATTTTGTCTCTAACGACGCTCTAATGGTTTTATATGGTTTTAAGAAAACGGTTTTAATGTTTCATTTAAAAGTTCCATTTTTTATGTAATTTCTTTAATTCAAATTTTTTTATCATACTTTATTTTGGGTTTAATAGCAAAGTAATTTATTTTTGTTTTGATAATATAACTTTTTATAAAGATAATAATTAAACTTAATAATTATCTTAATTGTATTTGAAAAAATTTATATTTAAAATTAGATGTTTATCCTGTATTTGATCATATTTATCTGCAGTTAGTTACACGAATTCAGAAATGAAGTTTTAATAAGTCGTACTTACACATAATATACTTGTAATCTTGAAAATTAAGTAATTAGCATTAAATAGCAGCACCTAACGCTTAAAATTTGTTTTGAAGAGTTTTTAAGCAAATACTTTATAATATAGTATAGATATTTACCATTTTGCTCAAAATAGTAGCAATTAATTTGCGTCTATTAGTAATGATTTAATACACATGGTTGTATTGTATTACGATTTGGTAATAAAAACAAGTCGTAATTGTTTGTGTTTAGCATATTAAAACTAAAATAGTAAAGAATATTGTTATAATGTCATTTTTAAATATATATATATATACTTGCCCAAAATGGTAGAATATCAACTCAATTCTACCTTCTTTTATCTTGGAGTTTTTTATTTCCAATAATGGGAGGTAAATTGTGGGATCATTAAAGGGCGTATGACAAGCAATTCTTTGATTGTGGCTTATTTTCTTTGGAAATTTAAAAATGCTTGTATTTTTTAGACGGTAAATTCTTGTAGTGATATTTTTGATGACATCCAATTTTAATTCTTCTATTGTATTTGCTTCCGGCCTAAAAAATTGGTCTATTTCAAAATTGGTGTGGTTTAGGTTCACTTATTTTGCAGTCTTTTAAGGTTCTGTTTTTGTTTCCTTTTTTTCAGACACTGGTTTTTGCTTGTTTCTTATTTCTTGTTTCTTGTCTTTGTTATCTATTTCCCATAGATTTCCTTAATAGAGTTGGTTTTTTTTCCCTTTTCCCTTTTTCCTTTCTCAATATTATTATGTGTTTCCAAATAATAATAATAATTATAATAATAAGGGTAAACTACTATTTCATTCATGTGGTTTTGTAAATATATTTGATTTTCATCCTTATGGTTTAAAAGGTACGAGTTTCGTCTACATGGTTTGTAATTTCATTTTCTAGATTAATTCTTATCTTTAATACAAGTGACCAAAACAGTAAATAATTATAAATCATAGGGACCTGAACAATAATAAATTATAAACTATATAAAAACAAAAATAATGAATTACAAACCATAAAAAAAAGAAATTGTAATTTTTAAACCATTTTTAACAAACCACAAAACCAAAAAAACGTGATTTACTATTAATAAATTGAACTAAAATATAATTTTCATTTTAGGTATATATATTAAAATAGTAAATAATAATTATTTTATCAAAAAAAAAAAACAAAATACCATGGAAAACGACATCTAACGGATCAAGTTGAGGTCACGCCAACTCAGTATAAAAAGGCCACATGATCCTCCACTTGTTTGCAGCATAAAAAAGCACATAGTTTATAGATCCTTCTCAAAATCCTCTATCCTATCGATTTCGATATCGATCTTCCTTTCTTCCGCCATGGACGCCACCGTCAGCTGGTACAACTCCGGCGCCGGCCGCCTGAGCTGCTGCTGGAGCCGGAAAGCCATGGATTACGACGAACTGGTAACAGTAACTGTTTCAACTAATTCAAAAGCACGCATTATCTGGAGAATTTTGTTGAGAAAATTTAAGAAAGCGAAGAAGAACCTGTACAAATTTTCAGATTCATCGAGATTCGGCTATGAAGCTTGTGAGTATGCACAAAACTTTGATCATGGATTAATGTCGAACGATTTTGATGATTTATCGAGATCGTTTTCGGCTCGTTTTGCTGTTCCTAATTCTTCCATCTTTCAACGCAAGCGATTAATCGCTTGAGTGATTGAATTAAGATTCAGATTCAGATTCAGATTTCGTTTCTTTTTCTTTTTTTTTTGATGAAAGAAATTAAATGATCGATTCAGAATGTAATCGTTCTAGATTTAATCGGTAATTAGTTGTAAGTTGTATGTTTTGAAGCGTTATGGAAGATGAAATGGAAGACGTTTTGCTCTCTGTTTCTTTCTCTCTTCGTTCACAAATAGGTGAAGATTCTAGAAGCAGAAGGCATATGAAGATGCTTGCTTCATGCTTTCATGGCCTACTTTTGTTCTGTTACTAAAAGAAAAAAAAACCTAAACTTACTTTATTCACGATATTCGTGACCTGCAATAAGAATAAATAAGGGGCGAAACACAAACCTTCTAATTAAGGGGACCGAATCCAATAAAATATCTTCATTGATAAGCTTAATTCATTATAAAAAAAACTGTACAACAAGATAATAGAACCTATGACCACATATACAGAGCCATATACACATAATCACCTTTGATTATATTTGTAATATCTAGTATTTAAGGGATAAAACGCAAGGGCCATGGCTCCGCTAGACCCTCATTGTGTTCCGCCTCTGAACCAGGGTCATGATCATCTATAAAGCATTTTAAACTTTCTTTATGATTTCTTCAATATAAGAAAACAATATATCGAGAGAGAAAAAAATACGATCTTAATATCTCGATCCTCATTCGGTTTTTAGCTATATTTTCAAGCTATGAATTTTTTATCTAAATCTATACTATATTATAAAACATGTGGCAAAAACTCTTAAAAACATATTATTATGCGATTAGTACAATTGATTAAAGTATGATTACTTAAAATTCAAAAATGGTATTATTTTGGTTAATTTCTTTATTAAACCTATATTATAATTTAAAATAAAATGTGAAATAAAGAAAGTTTATAAAAAATAAAATCTATTTTTTCAAAACTAATAAAATCGTATTATAAGATTGATAAAAACAAAAAAATAAAATACAACATTAAAATTAAAATGGATCTCGCTGCATTGCGCGAGTACCCTTCTAGTGTTTTATAATGTGTAAACCACGTTTTCCTAATAAAAAGACAAAGAAGAAAATGGTAATTTGTGTAAAAATAGTATGCATTTGCGTAAAAAAAAACGTCTGTTCCAAAAAAAATGACTACTTTGAAATTTACTTGAAAATATGACTAAAAAGTAATGTGGGAGAAAAAATTAACTATTTCGGTCTATTTCTTTTTTCAATTTATATATTTTATATCCAACAAATTGTTAAAACACATTTATAATTTTGTTCCTTTCTTCTCCAAACTGGGTAAAAAATTAACTATTACATATTTTCTATCGTCTAAGATTTTTGTTCTTTCTAAATGTGAAGAATCAATCTCAACGAATCTGATGAATATATGGTTTCACAATTATGTAAATTGTTTTCTAATATAAAATGTCATAATTAATTAACTTTAATCATCTTCTATAAATATCCAGATAAAAGTTAATGAACGAATAAATTATTCCACCTGATTGATTTGTATTTGAACCTTCTTTATTAAAATATTTTATACATTAATAAACTATTATTTCTTTTTTCCGAAATTTTGTTTCCAATACCTCTTAAAATTTGGAGATGCTTTAATAACTTTGTAATTATAAGAACGTAAGCCAGGACATTACCGTAGACGTAAAATCATGTGAGAGCAGACTATTTTCGTGAGACCATATAAATAACACTGAAGTTTCACAGCGTTACACTTTCAAGATAAACTTATTACCATATTAAACTAGGAAATTATTATTTTTTTCCTTTTTTTCCTGTGAAGTTTCAATGTTATTTTGTGGTGTCACATCGTCTTTTGAATACAAGTTGGTCTCACGTAAACCCTACACTGTTACCATATTTAAATGTGAAATAAATTATAAATAATAATTTATTTTTTATTTTCATCAAAAGGGGTCATATCATATGTGATCGATTTGGCTGCTACATAAGCCGTTACAATTACAATTTACAATGGCTTTTTTTTTGTTACAGTCCAATAATTTATATTATATTTGTTTATTTCTCTTTTTTCCTTTTGTATTAATGATTACATTGGTTTTGAACTATTTTTTGGTACGTTTAGAGTATTAGAGCTTCTCTAACAGCTTTGTTAAAATAAAAAAAATGAGTTTCTATTCTTTAAACTTCTTCAACAGGTTTGCTATAATAGAAAAAAAATGAATTTTTTCCAAGTTTAGAAAATTCTTTAAAATTTGATGGTGGAAGAAAGAATTTATTATTTTATTTAATTCCACCAATAAGATTAAATTTTTATCATTTCATAATAAGTTTTTTTTTTGTAAAAAGTGCATTGAGATGATCAATTTAAGAATATGTATATTAATATAATTTGTGATAAAATCTCTAAAATATAAAATCTGTTGAAGTTGAATGTCATTCATTTTTAAGACTTTTACCTTCTTTATATAAAAAAATAGACGGTCGAATATATTGGAAAACAAATGAAAATGGACTATTTTTGACACTCACTAATTAGGGTGACTGTATTATTAAATTAATCTCTTTTTAAATAATTCTGAAGGTTATAAGTATTTGGCATAAATCAGTTATTCGTTTGACAAACGTAGGGACGGAGAAAAAATCATGTGAGAATATGAGTTAAGGTAAGAAAGATAAGAAGTGATATAGATTCTAGACCCTTGATCACTTTTAATCTCATCCCCACTCCATAAATTACGCTTATCACGGGAATTGATCCGGTGCATCTCCGTGTACCGCATTAGTGTTGAACTTCAGTGAGAATTTACTCAGATATAGAGATCCCTTCTTACCTTTTTCACCATAATTCTCACCGGACCTCAACCTATAGGGACGTGCCTCATGATGTTCTAATATGTGATTTAGAACAAGCCATTTAAAAGTTTATTGACCTAATTATACATATTTTAGTCGTTAATTAAAATGTTCTAAGTTTTTACTCCTTCGTGGCTTTTGATTCCTATTATAGAATAATGATTATATTCAAGGGGTCCTTTACCCATATGCTTACCCTATTAAATGTTTACATGTAAATGTCAACACTTTAACTTACTTTACCGGGTAAGATTTATAGTACATCAAAACAGTATTGTATACAACAATTTACCCAGTAAATGTTTTCATTTATCAGGTAAGGCTCTTCATCCTTTGCCATGTTCATTCGGTAAGAAAAATGACTCTAATAAACACCTATTAATTAATGTATACAAACAGATCAATCAACACATACAACTTTATTCATAGACAACTCAATGAAAACCAACCAAATAAACACCTTAAAAGATAAGCTTTTTGACCTTAATATGAGTCAGAATCTCTCTAATATCTATCATTTACATTAAAATATTATTAATCATCAAACAGATCTATTACAGTTTGACTATTTCCAGTGAAGGAATAATTTGAATATTTAAAGATAAATCATGAGTATTTAATTGTGGCACCATTCCAATGTTTGATTGAGAGTGTGTTAATGGTTCAATGTTTACATTGGATACTGATAAGAGAGTATATATGAACATGGTTAAGATTCTACTCCAAAATCAACAATTAATTATTCAAATGTTTTAGCGGAAAGATGCAATTATCAATATTTAATTACAATTTACAAATAATGCCTAATATTTAACTCAAGATATGACAACGATTCCTTTTTTCAAACTAAGAATCATCAATTTTTAAAAATCGATTGAAGCTACTGGTCCTCGTAATCGTAACTAATCTCAGTCCCTTAACCGACTTCATTTAAAAAAACTTAACCGTACCTAACCGATTGGCCAGTGACCAGTCTCACTCCCCACCGCACCGGTGACTATTTCAGGCTGGTTTCGGAACGGTCCGGACCCGTTTTGATCATCTCTAATTCGAACCCTTTGATTTGTGTCCCTATGTGGGGTTTGGATTGTTGGAATTCGGCGAAATTTGAAGAAATTGAAATGATCAATTCCATTGACCAAATTCAATTCCTGCATTTGGTTCATTATTTGAGTTTTGATAAGAAATTCGAATTCCACAAAAAAAAATTGGGTTCTAACAAGGAATATATTTTAGGAAAAAACTGTTATAGTCTTATGGATGTCACCACCACCATCACCCCCAACATCATAGCCACCCCACACCACAGTCACCCCACCACCACTACTACCGCCTCCACCCCACCACTACAGTCATCGCTACTACCGCTTCCACCCTACCACCACTCTTATATTCAGTGAACCATATAGCAAATTCAAATTCTTTTGGCATATTTCACTCTAAATTTTGTCAACCAAATACATGATTAAATTTCATTCCAATTTTAACTAACTCCATTATGTGAACCAAATACCATCTTAATTTTTTATTAGTAATTATCTTCAATATTTATTTACTGGTTGATCTTAAGACATTATGTTTTTTTTTAATAATGACCCATTTTCGGGTGGACTTGCAGGCCACGTCACATGATACAGCTATAGCTCTGTTTATCAATAAAAAAAAGTGTTACTCCAACTGTAGCCTGTAGGCCAGGTGAGTATGGGTAAAAGGGTTAAAATTGTCGTTTGACTCCATATAAGTCTCTCCCTATGTGTGTGAACCGCATTAAACTATTATAGCATTAACAAAATCTCTTAAACACATAATTATTTATATAATACTATATTTTTACAAAACCAAGAAAAAGTAACATGCCTATGAATTATTTTTTAGGAGCATTTTTTAGTTAAAAGTTAAAACATCAAATTTATATCCTTTTAAATGTAAACGGTAAATCATCTTTATTATATTATTTTTATTTTATTTTTTATATTGATTATATAGATTTATATTATTAAATCGGCTCAGTTACAGACAGGGTCCAGCGATTGAAAGAGCATCACACATTACACAATGCCCTATGTGTCCCCGGTTGCCCGGCGGACCAAGTGCCTCTTTGTAGGGTTAGGCTCCGGTGATGATTAAAGTTATGATGAGAAAGGTAAAAAAGAAATCTTCACCCTTAGATCAATCCTAGTTGAATATCCATACTAATTAGATGCACCAGATCAATTCCCGTGAGAAATAATCCATGGGGTGGGAGTAAGATTAAAGAAAGGGTCCATTATCATTTCTTACACTTCTCATTGTAACTCTTATTAACTCTGCAATTTCTATTATAGACAAGGTGGTGTTGGACATTTACGAGGAAATGACCTCTAAGAAATTCACTTGAAGACGGTAGAGGAGCTCCTCAACCCTACCTCCATAAAACCCTACTTTTAAATGAGATTTACTGGATCAGTTTGGTTTATAACATATAAAGTTGTACCAAATACTATAAACTCAAATAAATCATCAAAAAAATATAAATGAAGTTTAATATATTTATATCTAATGTGATCCATAAATATTGAATACATTATAGGGTTGAGGAGCTGTATCAAGATTGCAAGGATGGGCATCCTCAATTTGGATCCACCAAATATTAAGCTTCTGTTGGCTGTTGTGCAGGGGTCAAAGGGAGGTCAACAATATTCATCGTAAGGTGTTCATGTTTTCAATTTTTAATCATGTGATTGGCAAATGAGAAAATAAACCATCAACAATTGTTGGTTGTTGAGATCAATACATTTGAAAAATATTTTGTTATGGCCAATATGATCCTTATCATGGTTTAAAATTGTACAGTTATACTAATATTTATCTGTTTATTATGTCATTCAACGTTAAATCATATATATGCATAAAATAGTAAGTTTTTGTAACTGAGATCACGAACCAAGGGACCATTTTTATTATAAATCATACTTAACTTATTAACCATTCGGGTTACTTAATTATTTTGTACCAAAGAGATGTATCAAACATCCCCTAAAGTCTTGTATAGAATTATTTTTCTACTTTCATAAATGGTACTGAATACCTTTATGGTCCCTTTGCTTTGCGGGATTTGATAGGATTTGGATTTGATTCCGTTCTAATCCCACGTTTGGTTTAAAGGAAAATCCATAATTAAAACCTCGAGATGTCAATGAAATCCCACAAACATGGGATTTCCGTGTAGCTGATTTCACAGGATTTAATGTTTTAAAATATGTTAAAAACATTTGTTTTATTATAATCAATTAATAAAAAGGTAATTTAATTATTTATAATTTGTTTTTATAAATTAATTATAAAGAATCGAATTCAATAGCATTCCAAATCCCACAAACCGAACACAAAAAAGATTCCAAATCCTACCACTTCCAAATCCTTCGACAAAATCCAAATCCCTCAAAATGTATTTGTCAAACCAAAACGGACCGTAAAGGTATTTATTTACGGTTTCGATCTCGATTTCAATCATTTAAGTTTGAAATTCACTGTTAGGTATCTAAAATTGCAAAATGGAAGTTCTAGTAAGCTTTATAGTTATTTGCCTTCATAAGAATTACAGCTAAACCTTAGAGTTTATGTTCTGGTGATTTGGCCTAAATTTTAGATGTTAGGGGACGCTTACCCAGTAAGAGTCAACACTCTCACTTACATTACCAGGTAGGATTGTGGTGCATCAAAAAGGTATCAGGTGCAATAATTTATCCGGTAAGCGCTTACCGGGTAAGATTCGTTACCCTCACTTACCGAGTAAAAAGTCTCCATCATTATCATCGCTCTTATCGGGTAAGATTCTCGGCTCTTGTCATGTTCATCCGGTAACGTAAATGACCCGGTAAGCATTTAGTAAACGGCCCCTCATAGACACTTGATCAAGATACCTCAACGAGAGCTTGTTTATCTAGTAATTATTAGATAGGGTTGGGTTCCGGTGAGGAGAGTTATGGTGAGAAGCGTACGAAGGGATCTCCACCTTTGGATGCACATTATGATGAGATGCACCGAATCAACTCCCTTCTAAGGCGCAATTCATAGGCGGGTATGAGATTAAAAGTGATCAATGGCTCAGATCTCTTCTTACACTTCTCGCTTTAACTCTACTTCTCACACGATCATATGCCTTATTAGATGACAATGAGAATACTTAAAAATATATCATGATATATATATATATATATATATATATATATATATATGTAGGATTACGAGCAGACTCAGATGCCTACAAACTACACGCCGAGATGAGTTTCATGTGATTTCTCAAACAATACATATGTACATGCTTATAGTATTTTGAAATGTCATAAATGCATGCTAATGCTTATCTATTTAAGTTTCAATGCATGAATTAAAAATGTTTTCGCTACATGTACAGGGCCGTGTACCTGGACGTCGATGGTAATGAGAAACACAAGCTCCTATTATCCTAAACTGAACATATATATTTTTATATTATTATTATGTATCTTTGGCTAATGAATGAAAAACACAAGCTCTTACTATCCTAAACTAACTCTATGTTAGAGTTAGTTTCCCTTCTAATTTTGATTTCCCTAATATGAAAATATATCTTTGGCTAATGAAACAGGATCGCAAGCTCTTACTATCTTAAACTAAGCATAGTTGTTAAAGTTAGTTTCCCTTTGTATTTTAAGGTTCCAAATATGTGTGTATATATTATTATATAGACGACAAATCAAATGCAAACCTTCTAAATATTTGTGGAAATGATAAATGTTCATTTATTATAATTTGATTATTTAAGGAAGATGATTAAAGTTCATTCTGGTTAACGTTTTATATTAGGAAACAACAGAGATGTATTTATAAAACTAGATATTCGTTAGACTAGATGGACGATTGAGATTAGTTTGTATGGTTTGTAACATTTGGTTGGTTTGCATTTGATGGGGCCTCTTTCTCTCTCTCTCTCTCACTCTCTTTATATATATATATATACATATATAGGGTCAGGTTTAGGGGAAAATCTCAAAAAAAAAACTGAAGAACAACCTGGTAGCCCTCCATCTGGACGGTATGCACAAATGCATACAAGCGATTGAAGTTGTTATGCACTAATGCATGTTAGAAATTACCAATATGCATTTGTGCATACCGTCCAGATAGAGGGTTCCCAGGGTGTTCTTCAGTTTTCTCTTTTTTTGAGGTTTTCCCCTGAACCTCCCTCCCTCCCTCCCTCTCTCTCTCTCTCTCTATATATATATATATATATATCCCTATGTGTGTGTATATATATATATTTGGCTAGTTAATGAGAAGCACAAGCTTTTACCATAATCTTCGCATAACTAGCTAATTTGACAACAATATATTAATGAATGAACAGAATATAAGTTTATACATACTAGCATATATAGCAAGCTTATGGAAGAAATGGTACCGTGAGTGTCGAGAGCCAAGAAGCTGATGCTGAAGCAGCCGAATCATTACCTCCAAAATCGAAGCTACAAAAAAGAAATCCCACAGACAACGATTACAGCATAAAAGCTGAAATCTATGAAAATGGCATGAATCGCCTGGTGTGCCACCAAACCGAACTCTAATATTCTAAATGCACCTCCCCAAATTTCTTTATCCTCCTTCAACCTCACTCCTTCCTCGATCTTTTCAGAAAATCTAAACTTGTTGACTATTAGCCATCCAATCACAGTTGTAACATCAGTCAGCAGGAGGATGTAAAGAGGATTTGAGGATATGAAACTCCTCGATTTAACTATATTCCGATGAAGATTAATGTTAGATAGAACTACTAAAAGAGCAATTACGATAGAGCATGAAACCCGTGTACTTTCTGTGGCAATAATGCAGAAATTTAGTTCCTTAAGGGAGTAGAGGTTGAGATGAATGCCATTTTGTTTATGAGAAGATTTTCTGTCACTTGATACTTTGTGAATTCTTGATGTGATACGAGAAAATGGTAACTTGTTTCTTGACGAAATAGGGGATAATGGTAAACGTAGAGCTTCTGGATCGGTCCCGAATTTGCTTAATGTTGGAACTTCTTCGGTTTCTGGGTCACTTGTAGTTTCTCTTGAGGATTCATCATCAACTGAAACAATGAGCCAAAAAAATATATCTTCATATTAATATATAGAGATATCAACATCCTTTTTCGAAAGACAAATAAAAACGAAAATAGATATCAAGTTGGAGATTCACATAAGAACGCTAAATATTTTGAGAAAGTAAGAAGGGAATGTTAAAGAGAAGGTTGATATGTTAATCATTTAAAAAACTATTTTAAAGATGCATATGTAAACCTATGTGAATAATCCATAACGTCGGTTCACATATGCATCTTCAAATATATTTTTAAGGATTTTTTGAATGATTCACATATAACTTTATGTTAACCTTCCCTTCTTACCTTTAGCCTTCTTGTCTGAACCTAGATACCAATATCTTTAACATCAAAAAAGAAGAGTTCAACGTAGAATGAAACAACTTGACCCATGGTGTGCAAGGTTTGGCAATAGAAGTACTTCAATCTACTCCGTCAAAATGCAGAGACTTTCAAACATACACTGTTGTTTTGAAGTATATGATATTTATATACGACAAAACTCACACACACTTCTCAGTTGCTCACCTTTGGTGAGGCTTGAACCCTTGACCTTCAAGGAGGTTGGGATCTACAGGTAACCGGGATGCTGCTCTGATCAGTAAATGACTCATATGACTATAATTACCAATTTCATTTACTAAGTATACTAGAATCTCAAATTAAAAAGGCAAAATATGGTTTCAGAAGGGAACCATATGCCTGGTATGGATAGCATTTCCATTGCATAATGGTAATTTCATATAAATTTAGTATAAAACAGATTTTTACTGCTATATTGTACCCTTATTACTCGTGTTCTACCTTGTTCCCCTTTCTACAAGCACTCAAACTCCAAGTTTTCATGGAAAAGTCAGGCATCTAATAGTCATGCTTGAAGAAACTTAAACATTGTTCTATCCACTGTCAAATCAAACGTAGTGAGAACCATAAAAAAAATTGAGAACCAGAAAAACCTGTACATTCATTGATGGATATATTATATATAATCAATAATATGTATTTCGTCAATGAATATAGATATGTATACAAGTATATATGCATGCATTGATACATACACTCACAAAAATTCATTAGTGTATATGCATCAATGAATGTACAGGTTCTCCTATTCTCATACTTTTTGTGGTTCTCACATAAACCGTATAACAACATAAACAATCCTCGTATCTACCACCAGGAACCAGCTGATCTTTATAATCAACGTTCGTGATCGTATAAGCCAATATTATGACACTTCTGCTGTTTTGGAACAAACAATTACATTTAGAACTTCTGATTTCAAACCTGGTACCGATTGAACCCAAAATAGATACAGATTTTGTTCGTAATCTACCAACAGTTTGATTTACAAAAATTATAGAACCTGCATTCGATCTCAACCTTTGAAGAATTCGACATTTAAAATCAAAATTCAGCTCTTCATTTAGGAACGAAACTATCAAAATTATGAATGATCATCCATACAACTTTGCCTCCAATCTATTGTAACCGTTCGATTTATGTCACAATTCAATACAGCATCAGCAAAATCACGATGTAATAAATAAACATAGGAATATAATTACCAGTTTCGTGTCGATTATTAGGCGATGATTTTGCGTGTAGAATATGAGATGAAGCGGAATCTTCAACGTTATCGAGATAGGCGGAATTGATGAACGCGATTCGTTCGGATCCTCTTTCAACAATCCTCCTCCTCCGGTCGCTCGTTCGCTCCATCTCCGGCCACCGCCTTGTGGTTTGTACGGAAACGCCGTGCAGAAAAGCTAAAGACTACTTCCTTTTTTTCCCGATTTACATGCAAACGATTACTATGAAGGTTAGGAAAGGAGGGAAAGTGTATTTTTTTTTGGTGTTTTTGAAACTTCTCTCAAAACTTCACAATTTCCATCTAAAACATTGGAGGATATAGTAAGAAGTAGGAACTTTATTTTAGAAGACATATGTTTATTATTTTAGTGAGTAAAGTTCATTTTTGGCTCCTAATGTTCATTATTTTAAACAGATATTATTCTTTAACTTCGTTTTTTTCAGATTTGGTCCTTTATGTCTGTCATTTTGCAACGTTTTTCGTTCCTTCGTTTAACAACCGTTAGGTTTTTTCGTTAAATTCAGTTGAATGAGGGGTATTTGGTTATTCTATATTTTTTTATTTACTGTTAAAAATAAATTTACATCTCCATCTCCTTCACGGTTGAAGCATATCGTTTATGAGTTTCAAGGTCAAATAATATCGTTTCTTCACAGTCCAATACAAAAAAAACCCTGGGATAACTTGGGTTTGAATATGGGTATCGATTTAGGTTTTAATCTTTTTTTGGTTTCGTTTATAGGTTCAATTGGTTTTAATATGTATTTCCATTTCGATGTTGGGTTTGAACCCGTGTTCCGATTTCGATTTTGGTTTTCAATCTTTTTCGGTTTCATTGTACGTATATTTCAACTTTTGTTCCTGGGTGTGTACCTGGATACAATTTTGTTTATGGGTTTTGAGGGGTATATTATTTGAATATGATGTAGATTTTTTATTTACATGTATTTGTATTACAAAGTTAAGGATGAATTTGAGCAAAATTGTTCTCGTGTTATTAATACTCATGGATGTTCTCGAGTTTTAATGTTGTTATTTTATCCATGAAGATATTGTTCATAGTGTTATTGAAACCTTAATGCACTGGTGTGTATGCATATTGATATATGCAAGTGTGTGTACAAATACACTCATAAATACATACATAAAAAAAGGATAAAGATATAAAAACGTGAAAAAGACTAAATACCCCCTTATTAACCCTGTTAACAGATTATTTTGTTAGTTTTGTAACTGACAGGACTCACAACGTGCAAACCTGTAAATGCCATATTTATATTATTTTGCGATCACGTCGTGTGGTTGCGGGTAGAAAATGCAAACCAAAGGGACTAAATATGTAATTTACTCTAAAATTTTGAAAAGCCAAAGGGACTAAATATGTAATTTACTCAAATTTTGAAAAAAACCAAAGGGACTAAATATGTAATTTACTCTAAAAAATTGAAAGCAAGATAAAAAGATTGAAAAGGAAATGTCAGAAGTGGGATTTGAACCCACGCTCTCTTACGAGAACCAGAACTTGAGTCTGGCGCCTTAGACCACTCGGCCATCCTGACGTTGACGTTTATTTTGCCATCTTATCTCAATTTATTCAGTAATTTATTATAAGTTCCCTTTTTATCTATTAATTATTTTATATGAAAATGTTATTATCAACCAAAGCTATATGTATTATAAAAAATGTCATAAAAATGATATGAAATAACAACTATTACACCCATCAGAGTTGATGTTAATCTCCAATAGATATGTAACAGTCTCGATAGTGTAGCTGAAAATGTAAACGGGATCGATGGATTTTTAAAATAAACCGATGATTTTTTTAATCAAACATAAGTGTAATAGAACAGTTTGTAAAGATGCAACATAAGTAAAATAAATTAAGAAAATATATGAATAATTTGTGGAAATTGTATCAAAACATTAGACGGTTTTAATATAGATCCATTAGATAACCAACAGAATATCCAATGGTTGGAATCGATCTGATCTAATCATCCATTTGATTGGATTTATTCAGATGTCAAATATTATTATATTTACTGAATTGGACCGGGTCGGATGACAAAATCCAAAATCCATTTGATGATTGGATTGGACCTGACCAACGTAAATTCATTGGATTTTGGCCGATTAACCTCCATATATTTAACGATATATAAGTTGATAATTGATATTGACAAACCCACGTTGCTATTTATTCAATCCGAGTTATGAATTGCATGTCATGGATTAAATAGATGAAGGATGACATGCATTAGAGTGTTGTACATTAGGCAAATTTTTTGGTACCTCTTAAATTGTGTAAAGAAACCGTTTTAACACCTTTTATGCAATAGTATAGATAAGTTAATACATATTCATCAATTTTTATAATATTTATAAATCGTAAAATAGTTGATATTAGGCTCATTTCGAACGTATTCAGAAGGCGATTATAATAGTATAATTTACTACAAAATATAATATATTTTTAAATACAATTTAGTTGATATAAGATTTTATATGTTAAAATGTAAATGGTACAACGGAAAGGATATAAAATCAATTAACTAACAAAATCTTAGGTTTTAAAATGTAATTTTAAAATTTAAATTTATTTTATTTTAAATAAATGAAGGATAATGTTCATTAGAGTGCTGTACATTAGACTGATTGTTGATACCTCTTAAATTTTATAAACTAACGGTTTAGTAGACTTTATAATATAGTATAGATGTAGATATAAATATTCTGTTAAAAGAATTACGCTTTATTATTTTATTTTATTTGAAAAAATAATAATGGAAAGCTATAGAAAAATTCCAATTCGAACTTGGGCTATGTTTGGCAAACTAGCTGATAAGCTTGCTTATGGCTTATAAGCTAGCGTATGACTTATAAGGTAGCTGATGACTTATAAGCTACCTGGTAGCTGATAAGCTAGCTAATGAATAAGTTATATTTGGCAAAAACTAGCTTATGAGCATGTGAAATGACCAAAAAGGACATGTTGAAAGTAAATAAATAATATTAGTCAGGGGTATAATTGGAAAAAGTGTCAAAAAACTCCTCATAAGCTACTCCAAGTAACTTATCGATAAACTAACTTATAAACTCAGAAAATAAGCTAGCTTATGTGCATCCAAACGATTACTCAGAAAATAAAATTTACATAATTAGAACATAAACTTATTTTCTTGCCAAACAATGCCCGATCTAAAAATCGAAACAAGTCCAAATCAGAAAGATCTTTCTAGAAGGTCACTTCGGTCTTGGGTACATAAATAACTACGTCTTCAAAGTTCAAATTCTGAAGAAAAAAAAATTAAACAAACCGCTTCCTCTTCCCTCCAACCATCTTCACCAGCCGAATGCAAAAGATTTTGGAGAATTGCAGAAGGTTTTTCGCCTCACACGCCGCCGTACTCGATATCTATCATCTCGACGTACGATTTTCTGCTCTATAATTCATCAGATCGTGTTTCATTTTACGATTTCTGTTCTATAATTTCAGATCGAGTTTCATTTCATGTTGTTACCACTATATATATATATATATATATCTTCTTCGATTCAATCGAAGTATGTTGTATTGTTTAATTAGTTTCTGATTGATTTGGTTTTTGTTCAGTTTGATTCCTGCTCTGGATAGAGTAACCTCATTTAGTAATTAAACAAGGTACTGCTCAGCAAAGAATGAGCGCAATCGGATATGATGTTTGGAATGAGAGTTGTGTTGTGGCAGTTGCCAAAAATTCCTGAGTGAAGAACAAGGTTTCCTTGGAATAGATTGTGCCTCAACCAGTATGAGGAACCACTCGGAAAATTCTATATCTCAGATTATGCGATTGATAGGTCGTCCATTCTCTGATCCTGACCTGCAACAGGATATCAAGGCGTTGCCCTTTTCCGTGACTGAAGGACCTGATGGTTTCCCATTGATCCGTGCAGTCTATCGCCAGAAAACAATATCACTTACCCCAATCCAGGTGTTGTATATATATATATATATAGAAAGAATATTAGAATCTTACTTATATTGGTGGGCTATATGTTATGCCAAATGAAATGTGGGGTGAGACAAAAGGAATAGCAGATGAGGCATGTGACATAAACATCCCTAATATCTCATTGGGCCAGGTGGCAGCAGATCCTTGCACAAGGAAAGGCAGCAGACAGAGGATCCCTAACAGAAAATATACGGAGGGATGGGTTATATAGAGGAGGATCGTCTTAGAGTAAGGGGCATGCGATTATTGAGTCTCTCTCTTCTCTTCTCGTCTCTTCTCTCTGGAATTCTCTTCTCTCTTATGGTTTCTGCATTTTATCTTCTGCACCTATTTTCTAGTCATCCTAATAGTTGTCTTTCGATTTCCCTAAAAGTGTACTGATTACTCTGTAATTCAGCAAGCTTCATCAATAAGAAATCCTTTTCTGAGTTCAGTTTGTGTTCTATTGTCTATAAGCATTACACTATATATATATATACACAGAGGAAGGTTCAAACGAGAACTTTTGATTTGTAAGGGAACAAAGGGTACATTATGGACCCCATATGATGTGGGTCCCACATCATATGTGGTCCACACTATGTTCTTTTAAAGATGGGTGGTGGTTCTCGTATGATCCCTCCCCTCTCTCTCTATATATATTATCCCTCCCCTCTCTCTCTATATATATATATACAGAGGAGGGATCATACGAGAACCACCCATCTTTAAAGGAACAAATGTACACATTATGGATCACATATGACGTGGGTCCCACATAATATTAAATCATTTCTGATTTAATATGATTTACGAATTTAAATTTACAAATTTCTCATTTGAACCTTCCTCTATATATATATATATAGTGGAGATATCATACAAGAACACCCCTATTTAAAAGAACATCTTGTGGACCACATATGATATGATGTATGAGACCACATCATATGTGGTCCACAAGATCTTTCTTTGTTCCTTTAAATTTACAAAGTTCTCATTTGAACCTTCCTATATATAGGGCGGGTTTAAATGAGAACTCAAATTTGGTTACGAACGTGAGGACAAATCTCAAATTTGGTTATGAACGTGAGGACAAATGAGAGAGTGATATGTGTCATATCCAGGCTTAATAATTAAAAAATATTCAGTCCGAATAGAGTATTTATTTTGATTATCCAGTGTGAATAATCTACATTCAGGCACGTGTCGCACTCTCATTTGTCCTTATGTTCACAACCAAATTTGAGTTCGCATTTGAACTTTCCTATATATAATGAGTTTTAGGCATATAACTTGTCCCATTGGAAGAGTGAGAGCATGTCCAACAGTTCTCTAAACTAAAACGGAGAAAATGTGGTTTTTGAGCCAAAAAATTGCTCCAATAGCTTTCCTATCCAAAATGGAGAAGGTATGAGAGAGAAATTTTTTCTCCAAACATGGAGAACACTCCAAAAATGATTACAAGAAAATTTGAAAACAAATATTTAGAGAGAAATAATAATTTAATAGATGAATGGAATGTTTTAATATTATAATCAATATTGGTTTTTCCAAAACGTGAATCTATTTAAGAGATTTTGACTTTTGGCTATCCATTTTAGAGATATTTCGGAGAATTTATTGAAGTATGATTAACTCTTCCTTAGTTTATAATCTTTAAACAACTCTAAGGGCCCGTTTGGTTGGAGGGATTTGAAGGGATTTGGAGGGATTGGGATTTCAATCCAATCCATTGTGTTGGGGATAGTTCTCAGATTACTGACATGACGACTTATTTGACTGCAGTGTTTGGCATAAATATTAAGATATAGTACAGTATAATTTCAAGAAAATCACCAGAGTTCGCACTGGGAATGACTTATTTGAAATCCCAATCCCTCTAAATCACCAGAGTTCGCACCAAAGTTTTACTACCCTACTTTCTAACACCAGGTAATGGCAACAGTCTTTTCAAATATGAGATTGCTAGCGGAGAAGAATTTGAAGGCAGCTCTTGTGGACTGCTGCATAGGGATACCTATTTATTTCACTGATCTTCAAAGAAGGGCTGTAATTGATGCAGCTAAACTTGCAGGGCTGAATCCTCTGCGATTGATGCATCAAACAACGGCAACTGCTCTGGCTTATGGAATATACAAAACCGACTTATCTGAGAATAAGCAGCTTAATGTAGCATTTGTCGACATTGAGGATGCTAGTATACAGATATGCATAGCAGGATTGAAGAAGGGCCAACTGAAGATATTGGCTCATTCTTTTGACTGTTGTTTAGGAGGTAGAGATTTTGGTGAGGTTTTGTTCCAGCATTTTGCTGAAAAATTCAAGGCTGATTACAAGATTAATGTGTTCAAAAATGCAATTGCTTTCTCCATGCTTCTAGCTGCTTGTGAAAAGCTGAAAAAGGCACTCAGATCAAACCCAGAAGCACCTTTGTATGTAGAGTTTTCAATTGACAACAAGTATGTAAGAGGCTTTATAAAGAGAGGTGAGTACGAACAAATTAGCAGCGTGATGTTAGAACGTATTAGAAAACCTCTGGAGAAGGCTCTTTCAGATGCTGAACTCAAAGTTGATGATATTTATGCTTTGGAGGTCGTTGGTTCAGACTCTTGGGTGATCAAGATTTTGACAGAATTCTTTGGGAAAGAACCAAGAGGATCGATGAATGCAAGTGAGTGTGTGTCCAGAGGTTGTGCATTGGAATGTGCTATTCTTAGTCCTAATTATAAAGTTAGAGAGTTACAGGTATGATCCGGGTTTCTTTTTATGCATCTTTTTTTGTGTGGTGTGTGTCGGAATATGTGGAAACCCCATATTACTTTTTAAGGGGAGGCCTCCGACATATATGTAGGAGAAACGGTCAAAGCCTAGCTGACGTGGGACCCCAACACACCCGTCCAACGGAAGTGTCGGGTCCTTTGAGTGGTAGAACTTGGCTCCGATACCATGTCAGAATATGTGGAAATCCGAGATCATTCTTCAAAAGAGCTCTCGAGGAGAAATGACAATTTCTATATATATATATATATAGGGATGAGTTACGGTGAGGAGAGTTATGGTGAGAAGTGTAAGAAGGGATTTCCAACCTTGGATGCACATTAGGATGAGATGCACCGTGATGCACCGGAACAACTCCGTTCTAAGGCGCAATTCATGGATGGGTATGTGATTAAAAGTGATGCTCAGTTCTCTTCTTACGCTTCTCACATTAACTTTACTTCTCACATTAACTTTACTTCTCACATGATCCTATGTCTATATATATATATATATTTATATAGACGAAGGATCGTGTGAGAAAAAAAGTTAAAGTGAGAAGCGTTAGAAGGGATTTAGACCCTTGTCACTTTTAACCTCACCCCCATCTCATGAATAGGGGCAATTTCCAACACACACACACACACACACACATATATATATATATATATATAGGCATGAGATCATGAGAAGTGAAGTTAAGGTGAGAAGCATAAGAAGGGATATTGACTCTTGATCACTTTCAATCTCAAACCCAACCATGAATCGTGCTAGATACGGAGATTTATTTGGTGCATCTCGATGTATCTCATCACCTTGCATCTCATCTTAATGTGCATCCAAGGCTGGAGATCCCTTCTTACCATAACTTCCCTTCTCACCGAAACCCAATCCTATATTTATATTAGGATGAGATCTCCACCCTTGGATCTCCACCCTTGGATGCATATTAGGATGAGATGCACCGCAATGCACCGGATAATCCTCGTATGAAGAGCAATTCATGGGTGGGTTTGAGATTAAAGGGTGATCAAGGGTTCAGATCTCTTCTTACACTTCTCACGTTAACTCTCCTTCTCACACGATCCTGTCCATGCCGGTCATTATGTGTAGATTGTAACAAGACTTTGTTGATTACCTTTTATGTTGTCCCAGCATTATGGAGAAGGAGGAATTGTTATTCCAATTCCGGTGTCAAGAGTCGAACCATGGGAAGAAACAACAAAGATGGTTATGGAAAAACGTCTAATTGATAAGCAAGTGTACAAGTGTTTGACTCTTCCGAAGACCTGAATTCACCCGACATCTTATGCGGCTAATTATGGGAAATGGTCGAAAAGGATCAACATGAATGCACAATTTGGAGAATGAAGTAAGATCTATGCAAATAAAACATGTCGCAAAATAAATCCACGTGATAAGATAAACTAAGCGTTGACCCTTTTAGATATCGAACGTTTTTTTCTAAAAAAATATTTTAGGTCATTATACCTAGTCGGATTTGACATATGTAACAAAATTGAAAATGAAGAGACACGGTCTGAAATAAACTTCTTTTAATCGATCAAGACTTGAGATATTTCGGTTATCGGTTTTTTCTGTTTCGGATCAAACGGTTTGGCTCGGTTTATCGGTTTTCTGGGTTTTTTGAACACCCCTAATCAGCAGTCAAAATAACTTTGCCGGAATTAGTCTGTGTTTTGGCTTCAGACTACTCTTATGGTAAGTTGTTTCCGAGTAACATTCATTTTAATGCCACCATAAGGATATTGGGAGCGTCGATAAGTCATTTGGTAAGGTGCCTGCTATTAAAAAGTATTATACAGATTAAATGGTTCGCCAATTTTTTTAGAACTTCATTTAAAAGAAAAGATATCGGCCTAAAGAAACAATCCAAAAACCGAACAAAGCTCAAATCAAAAAGATCCATTCTAGAAGGTTTTATTCAAATTTTGTAACTTTTTTCAAACAAACATCTCCCTCTTCCCTCCAGAGTCCTGTTCCTGATATTTTATGGGCCTTGGACGAGATGTAAAAAAAGGACCCTCGTACAATTTTGATTACATATTTTCTTCTCCATTATAATAAGTTAATACATGTATGAGTTTTTAATATAATGCTAAATTCTTTTTGGATAATGTTAAATAATAAAAGACATTGTTTCTTTTTTATTTATTAATTTTTTTGAACTAGTAATATGTATTATATAGTATAAATGTAAAATTCGGGCCCTTGTTTCTTTTGGGCCCTAGACGTACGTCCGGCCCGCCCTCCCTCAAGGACGGCACTGTCCCTCCACCATCTTCCCCATTCGAATGCAAAAGGTTTTGAAGAACCGCATATAATTTTTCTTAAGTGATTGATTATATTTCAAGGAAGATTTTCTTTATTTTAATATATTTTATGTTACTCTGTATATTTTCTTAAGTGATGATTATATTTCAAAGAAAGATTTTCTTAATTTTAATATTTTTTATGTTACTCGTATATTTTCTTAAGTGATGATTATATTTTAAAGGAAAATTTTCTTTATTTTAATATTTTTTATGTTGGTTTTACTTAGGGGTGAACATGGTACGATACCATGTTTTTTTTCTTCAATACTGTGTACCAATTAATTATAATTGGTATTCAAAAATTTATACCGTGTACCAACCAACTGTAATTGGTACCAACTTGATTGGTACCAACTTATTTCGGTTGGTACGGTATTCATACTAACATCTCAAAGTTCACAAAGTTTAATGTTTAATATAAACTAATTAACATGATTTGTTATCCAAAATCTGCTTGTGTGTCATTGTGTTGTGTTTGCACTGAGAGTTTGAGTCTTTGAGATTAGGTTAGGGTTGGGTTGCCACCTTTTGTTATCTGTTATATTGAAATGAGACTAAAGATTCTTCTAAACTCTAAATTAACTAAAGACAATAAGTCTCTAAGCGAGGCCCAAACCCAAACGCAAAGTGAATGTAAAAAACAGAAAAAATACAAAACGTAAAAAATAAACTGTAAATAATTATTATAAAATACATTTAATTGATTTATTACTCAAAAAATAATATATATATATATAGAAGTCAGTACGGTAGTACCGTGGTATTGGATTTTTGATACTATGTACCAACCATGTTTATAAAATTGGTATGGTAGTACCAACCAATATAATCGATACGGTTGGTATCTTAATTGGTTGGTTTGTGTACATTTTTGACACCCTAATTTTACTTTGTTTAAACACATAACCCAGATCGAAAATTTTCAGATCCCAAAAATAATTATTTCGCAAATGTCAGAAGTGGGATTTGAACCCACGCTCTCTTGCGAGAACCAGAACTTGAGTCTGGCGCCTTAGACCACTCGGCCATCCTGACTTTGATGTACTTTTTTCCATCTTTGTCTAATTATTCATGCTAGTTTATGTGGAATTTGTAAGGCATTTGTGTAATCCATAATTTATTTCATACTTATTATCAACTAAAATTATAAGTATTTTAAACACATTTCGTCATAAAAAAGTGCTTTCAAATAACGGCTACGCTATATATCAGTTTTAAATAATGTTAACGTGAATTACTACGCAATGATTTCAATGGTGTTAATGAAAACTTAAATAGTTTTAAGGGGATTGGCGGGTTTTCAAATATATTTTATAATTTTTACAGTGCTGAAAACATAAGTTTAATGTAAGAGTAACGTAAATTCTTAAGAAAATATAAAACGCTTGAAGGATTATATGATTTCCATAATAATCTACAGTGGTTCATACCAGTTGTCTTGTTTCATTGATAACAAATAAGTTGATAACCATTGATAACAATGTTGTTGCTATTTATTCAATCCAACTCATGCATTGTGACTAGCATTTGAAAGAAAAGTACATTGAGATGAAACGACATTGTAAAAAGTTTTTTTTTTTTTTGGAAAAGGGAATCGTAGGCAGTTGTCTATACTAATCCCTGACAATTTTAAGACTGTTAAAACATGCAGCCCTCAGATAATCCCTCATTGGCCACAAATTGTTTGCCCCTGGATTCGAACTTGGGGTAGATGGGTTATCTAGCCTCATCCCCCACAAGCATTGATGAAATGGAAAACGATCATTTTACTCCCTTTTTGTCGGAATAACAATTTCCACATTTAATGCGTTTTGTAAACGAAACGTGTTTTCATTGTCGTTAAATAATACGTTACATTATTTATGTGCATCTATCGAAACATTTTATAAGAGAAAAATGCATAGCCGTTAATGTTGTTTGGTTGCAAACACTCTGAGGACACTGTATGTTGTTCTTGATGATAAGACACGAAGCAACAATGCTTTCAGATATCGACTGGTTTTTCCATAAAAATTATAAGTCGTTATACCTAGACGACTTTTACGAAGGTAACAAAGTGATGATGAAGAGACACGATCGGAAACAACATTTTTGATCTATCAAGAACTAAGATTACATTTTACTTGATTGAGCATGATAGTCCCTAACTATTTCGCTAAATTGACATTTGTTAAAAGGAAATGGTTATTTCATTACCATATTCACATAGTCGTCAAATTCATACGATTAGGAATGAGATCAATGAGATCGAATACTATAACTTATTTTGACCTCTCGAGCATTAAGATTCACGGATCAAAATTGAATGCCCATGATCAATCTAATAGAAAGCTCGAGAACAACATTTTTCCTAATAGTAATGCTAAATCCACGGATCTTATCGAAGAATCTAACATGAAAGTGGGTAAACATGATTATTTCAGTTTCTTATTGGCGTACTTGTTAAATCCACACATTGATTTAGAAAAATCAAAACATTTAGAAGTAAGAGTGAATCTTAGCTGGCGTTTGTTTTTTAAGAGGTGCTGAAGTCTGAAGTCTAATTTCAGTTCTGAAATGGTTATGAGACGTCTAAACGAATCAGAGATAAGTGGTGATTAAGAGCTTAAAATGAAAAAAAAAAAAACAACGCTTAATTGGGAGTTCACATCATCACATGAGAACTTTTGTTTTGTTACATGAACTTGAACGATCAAAAATCTTCCGACCACATAATTTATGCTTTGGTCAGCTTGATCACTGATTTATTTTACCTATTAGAAAAATAATTACATCGTCAATATTTACCAAAATCTTATCAAAGTAACATTTTAACATGACAATGACTGGGAATCTTGCCATTAAAAGACAAGGCAAGGAACGAGAGTACTCTCTGATAAGCGAGAATGACGACTCGGCAAACACTTACCAGATAAGATTATTGCATCTGATCTCATCTCAAACTCATTCATTAATCGCGCTTAATACCGGGATTGCTTCAATACATCTTTCGGTGTAGCTAATTTTGATGCATTCATCCTAATATGCATCCAAAGATGAAAATCTTTTCTTATCCTTGTCTCCCGATCCATATTAAATGAATCACGATGTATTATTTTTATTTTATTTGGAAAAAGATATCGGGCAATAGAAGAATCCAATTGGAATCCATCCACAAATAAATCCAAAGAAAGCCCAAATCAGAAAGATCTTTCCAGAAGGTCATTGCTCCAAAACCACCACTACACAAAACCACTTATTCAAATTCTGAATTCTTTTTTTTTTTCAAACCGCCCCCTCTCTCTCTCTTCCCTCGCTAATCTTCACCAGTCAAATGCAGAAGGTTTTTCTCCTCTCACACGCGACGGCCGTACTCGATTTACGATTTCAGTTCATATAATTTATCAGATCGAATTTCATTTCATGTTGTTACCATTATCTTCTTCGATTCAAGCTAAGTATGTTTTATATATATACTGTTTATTTAGCTATGATTTATTAGGTTTTTGTTTCATTTAGTTATGATTTGATTAGGTTTTTGTTTCATTTAGTTATGATTGATTAGGTTTTTGTTCAGGTTGATTCCTTCACGATAGATTAATCTCATTGAGTAAAGCAAAAATGAGCGCAATCGGATTTGATATTAGGAACGAGAGTTGTGTTGTGGCTGTTGCCAAACAGAACTCGATTGTGTGTTTCGATGAAGAACAACGTTTCCTTGGAATAGCTGGTGCTGCAACCAGTACGGAGAATTTGAGAAATTCTATATCACTGATCATGCGGTTGATCATAGGTCGTTCCTTCTCTGATCCCGAGCTGCAACAGGATCTCAAATCGTTGCCATTTTCTGTAAGTGAAGGAGCTGATGGTTTCCCATTGATCCATGCACGCTATCGTGGGGAAACAAAGTCATTTACCCCAATCCAGGTAATGTCGTTTTGTCCACAAAATAATCTGAGGGTTTCCGGATTGATAAGTTAGATAACTATGGAAGCTATTAATTAGTTAGTTTCCTAAGGGGTTGTTTGGTAGTTGCTGGATGGTATAGAGCTGGATGGTACAGAGGTCTGGATGGTATAGAGGCTCTGTATGATATAGTGCAGAATGAAAAATGATTGTTTGGTAGTTGCTCTTAATGGACGGTCTGAATAAGAACAAGTTACCATTTTAACCCTCAGTATGATTTATGTGGAAATCAATTACCAAGGTCTAAATGAGAAACCAAATTAAGTAACCAAATGACACCTAAATACAAAAAAGTTTGATTTGGTAATTCTATTACGTTTGAAATCAATTACCAAAGTCCAAATGAGAAATCAAATCTATCTTTGGTGAATACTCGTAACAAATCACATAACAATTCTCAGTGGGTTTCCAAAAATTCTTAGTGGGTTTCCAAATTCTCAGTGGGTTTCCAAAAATTCTTAGTGGGTTTCCAAATTCTCAGTGGGTTTCCAAAAATTCTTAGTGGGTTTCCAAATTCTCAGTGGGTTTCCAAAAAATTGGATTCCTTCAATCTTCAACGCATTTAGGGTTATCATTCAAACTCAATTCACACATCTACTACATTAGTCAACGAAATCCACCATTTAGGGTTAGGAGCTGTTAGAGAAATCACAAAAATCAATTTTTGGAGGTGATTGCAGATCTGATTTTTGGCTGTTAGAGAAATCGTGCATCAAGAAATCACAAAAATCGACCAGCTCGGAGGTGTTTACAGATTTCGAAACCCACTATGGATTGTGGGATTTTGGACAAGAAATAGAAGAAAAAAACCATACCTGAAATGGACAGCAGCGTCGTCGTGGGAAGGCACAGCAGCCGGCGGGAGGTGGACGACGGCGGCGGTTGTGGAAAGCCCAGCAGCCGACGGTGGACAGGGCGGCAGCCGACGGTGGACGTGGAAGACAGCAGCAGCGATGGAGATATCAGGAAGGGAGAAGAAAATGTGAAGGAGGCGATGGATGATCAAAACAAGGGCATTTTGGGGAAAATAAGGGGTCTGAATCATATCTCAAGGAGTTAGGGAATGCATCCTTCAGACCCTTTTGTTCCACTTCAGAGCACAATTTTTTTTTGCCAAACAGTCCCTAGCCTCTACACGATTCAGACATGCCTCTGAATGGTCTCATTCAGACTTAAACAAACAACCCCTAAATCCAAAATCGAAATCTGAATCTTTTCAATTTTTGGCGGAAATTTGAAACTCAAAAATCTGAATTATTTGATTTACCTCGACTCCAAACTCATTTAGGACAAGTTTTGCACCTACTCTTGTTCCATTCAACTATGAAACACTTTAGAGCATCTCCAAGTGCATCTCCAAAATGGAGAAAATGATAAATATGGAGATTTTGGAAGAAAAATATGCTCCAACAGCATCTCCAAAAGCTTCTTCAAAATAGAGAAAATATGAAAGATGATGATTTTTTCTCCATATTTGGAGATTACCCCAAAAATGATTACTAAGAGAGAAAAATTAATATTTTATTCATGATTACTAAGAGAGAAAAATATGAAAAATTAATATTTTTTCTCCACTTTCCCACATTTTTTATTTATTACAAGTTGTTGGAAGTTCACATTTTTAACAAAACCATTCTATAAAAACTTTATTGAAAATTATCATTTTATAAAAATTACCACTCTATAAAAACTTGTTAAAAAATCTCGTGAACCTTATTATTTTATGAAAAAATCGTTGAAAATTATCATCTATAAAAAAATATGTTTAAAAGTTATCAATTTATAAAAAGTTTGTTGAAAATAATATAAAATATGTTTAAAAATTAGTTAATGTATTGAATATTTTAATAATATAATTAATGTTGATTTCTCTAAAATGGAGATGCTAAAAATATTGGAGATGAGTGCAAATATTTTTAGAGATTTTGACTTTTTATGTCTCTATTTTGAAGAAACTTTAAAGATGCTGTTGGAGATCTAAAATAGAGAAAACCCTATTTTTCTTCTCTAAACTCCTCCAACAGCATCTCTATATCAATCTCTAAAATAGAGATTTTTGGAAAAATCTCTAAATATAGAGCTTTCTCTATATCTCTAAAAGGACGAGGATGAGAGAGAAATATTATTTTAAGAGAATTTTGCTGAAATGGCCATTTCAGAGTATCTATTTACAAAAATAGCCATTGACTACGCCAAATGGTACTACGCCATGGCGTAGTCCATATTTTTCCCAATTTTTGCAAAAAAGTCCCTGACTACGCCATATTCCTACTACGCCATGGCGTAGTCTGTCCCTGAAGTTTCGAAAAGTGGCAAAAACGGCCCCTGGACTTTATAAGTAGGAACTTATAATTAAGTAGGAACTTATAATTAATGTATATTAATAAACAGATGTATATTAATTAAACAGTTGTATATTAATTAAACAGTTGTATTACGATATAGAAATTTTTGGTATTTTTGGATTTTGTTGATAGTCGTAATTAAACAGATATATTAAACAGATATATATTAATTAAACAGATGTACATTAAACGGATGTATATTAATTAAACAGGTATATTAAACAGATATATTACACAGGTATATTACACAGGTATATTACACAGGTATATTAAGCAGATGTATGTTAAACAGATATATATTAAACAGGTATATATTAAACAGACATATATTAATTAAACAGGTATATTAAATAGTTGTATATTAAACAAACATATATTAATTAAACAGCTATATTATAAACAGGTATATTAAACAGTTGTATATTAAACAGATATATTACACATGTATATTACACAGGTATATTAAGCAGATGTATGTTAAACAGATATATATTAAACAGACATATATTAATTAAACAGGTATATATTAAACAGAAATATTAAATAACTAAACAGGTATATTAAACGGCTGTATATTAAACAGACATATATTAATTAAACAGCTATTAAACAGGTATATTAAACAGTTGTATATTAAACAAATATATTACACAGGTTTATGCATACTTTTTGTGATGTGTGAGTAAGGGGTTAGAGCATCTCCAACAGATTCTTCTCTAAAATGAAAACCAAAACTCAAAACCTCTAAAAAGAATTACATTCATCTCCAACGGGTATTCATGATTTTGGAGAATCAAACATTGATTATAATATTAAAATATTTTATTCATCTATTAGAATAATATATCTCTCTAAATATTTATTTTCAAAGTTTCCTATTGGTGCTCTCACTTGGTAATCATTTTTGGCGTGATCTCCATATTTGGAGACAAAACTCTTCTTTCTCGTACTTTCTTCATTTTGGAGATAGTTTTGGGGAAGCTGTTGGGTCAAAATTCCCATTTTGAAGAAGCTATTGGAGATGCTGTTAATGATCACCCTCACTTATTTTATTTTATGGGGTAACATTCTTGGCCATTGTTAAGATATTTTTTTGGGTAATGGGTAAGAATATTATCTTTCAGTTATTGGATAAGATTTCGGTCCTCTGATTACTTATATGCCTCTTTCTGGATAAAATTTTCTGTTTTTTACCATATTCATCCGGGTAAAGTAAGCAACACCAAAAGGTGCTTACCTGAATTTACCAAACGGCCCCTATTTTTTGATTTGTAAGGGTATTAAAGACCCTAATTTGGGTGGTTGTTTTTGATTTTTAAGGTCCAAGAGAGCTTTCCTTTTCCGATCGCATTGCAATGGAAAAGTTTTAGCCAAGATTCTTGTAACGGGAAAACAGATAATCTACGAAGTTGTATTGTTTTTTCCAAGGGAAATCCAATTCCTAGTGTGAAAGCTCTGACTTTCTACAGGGCTGGCACATTTACTGTGGACGTGCAATATGCGGATGCCGGTGAATTGCAGGCACCACCAAAGATCAATACTTACACGGTAAAAACCTGCTCACAGATTCAAAATATTCTTTTTAGAGCTCTCAACTTAAATGACCTAAATACACTTCTCGTTTATCCTCATTTTTACCCATTTGTCACTACCAAAACGACGTCGTTTTGGGCCACCTCCGTAATACTTACGGCCATGCCATGTGTCATACGCTGGTGGAACCGGTTTTGAGTCAGGTCCGTAAGTATTATGGGCCCAGTGGCATTTGGCCAAAAACGACGTCGTTTTAGGGGACCACAGTGCTTACGAACCCGGTGACATTCGGGTAAAAACGAGTGAGAAATGGTTAGGGGAATAATTTGAATGAGGAGAATGGTCATCTTGTGCAATTTCTTTTCTTTTATTAACGATAGGTATCCGGGCTACCTTATGTCTCCACTAATCCCCGACCCCTACGGATGTAAACAAGTCGATCATGAACACAAAATAAAGCTTGATTAACTTAACAAGTCTGATCTTCATAACACCAATGTTCAACTCGACTCGTTCGAAAACGGGGTTAAATTTTACAACCCAATATACACTTTTTCGAACCAAAACACATTTATATTTTTGTAAATTATGTAATGTAAATATAAAAATATCGAGTAATGTAATGCAAATAAACGAGTTCGAGTTTGAGCTCGTAAACAATATGTATTTTTTAAATGTTTTAATAATAATTAAATTAGGGAGAAGGACATATATGTGAGTTCTAGAGGTTTAGAAACATATATACGTAGTTTCAAACTTTATAAGGATATATACGTAATATAGGAAGTTTTAAAGGATATAGATGAAATTTGAAAATTTGAATTATGCTTGTTGCTTAAACTTTTATGATACAATGATGTGTAGATTGGCCCCTTTCAATCAACAAACGGTGAGCGTTGCAAGGTGAAGGTGAAAGTTCGTTTGAATCTTCATGGATATGTCTCCGTGGAGGCTGCACTGGTTAGTCCCAAATGAATGAGTATACTATATTTGACTTTTATGGTACGGGATCGTGTGAGAAGAAGAGTTAAATGTGAGAAGCATAAGAAGGGATCTGAACCCATGATCACTTTTAATCTCACATCCAACCATGAATTGCATTTCTTACGGGAATTGATCTGGTGCATGTCATTAGTGTCGATTTTCAATTAAGAATGATCCAAGGGTCCATATTCGTTCTTATGTTTCTCATCGTAACTTATCTTCTCACCGGAACCCAATTCTTGGCTTTATTTGGTCATTATCTGAATTATAAGAGCATCTCCAACAAGTTCTCTAAAATGGAGAAAATTGGGATTTTGGGCATGTTTTATTTTTTTGTTTAATCCGATTCTTCAAAACCTTTTTCCAAATTGGAGAAAGTAGAAAAGAGAGTGTTCAAAATCTCCAAGTTTGGAGAACACCCAACCGAAAATTTTGAAAATAAATATTTAGAGATAGAAATCATATTTTATTAGATGAATGACATATTTTAATATTATCATCAATGTTGTAATCTCCAAAATAGAGAACCAAAAGTTGAAATCTCTAAATAAGAATTACATGCAATCTCCAAACATTGATTATAGTATTAAAAAATTGCATTCATCTATTAAAATATTATTTCTCCCTAAAATATTATTTTATAGTATTAAAAAATTGCATTCATCTATTAAAATATTATTTGTTCCTAAAAAATTATTTCGAAATTTTCTATGAGTAGACTGTAGACATATTAAAAAAAATATTTCTATCACATTGCAATCATTTTTGGAGTTTTCTCCAAATTTGGAGAAAAAACCTCTTCCCTACTTTCCTGATTTTGGAGATAGTTTTAGGAAAGCTGTTGGAGCAGAATATTGGCTCAAAATCCCTGTTTACTCTATTTTGGAGAAGTTGTTAAAGAATCTCCAACAGATTCTCTAAAACAAATTCAAAATAGAGAATCAAAATCTAAAGTCTCTAAAAACAAATTGCACTCATATCCAGCAGATTCTCTATTTTGGAGAAACCAATATTAATTATAATATTAAAATATTACATCCATTTATTAAAATATTATATCTCTCTCCAAATATTTGTTTTAAAATTTTCCTATTGGTTGTCTCCTCTTGTAATCATTTTCATTTTTGGGGTGTTCTTCAAATTTGGAGAAAAAAACCTCCTCTCTCCTACTTTCTCCATTTTGGAGAAGCTGTTGGAACTAAAAATTGGCTTAGAATCCCCATTTTCTTCAATTTTCCCATTTTGGGGAAGCTGTTGGAGAAAGTTGTTAGAGATGAAGCTGATTGCCTTTATGTCATCCCAGCTTTTCGAAGAAGTGAAAACGGTTGTTCCAATTCCGCTGTCGATGGTCATGGTCGAACCATTGAAAGAAATAACAAAGATGGGTATGGAAAAGGGTCTAACCGAAGTGGAAGTGGACAAGTATATGACTCTTCCGAATACCTGAATTCACCAACATCTTATGCGGCTTAATGAGGTTGTTTTGTTTGGGATTGAAGAGCCTAAGATCGAAGAGAATGCTAAGATTATTGGAAATGGTCAACAAGCATTGGCACAAATGTATATATATTGGAAAATGAAGCGTTTTAACTTTATTGTTAACTTTCAAGACTAATACCTTCGACAATTTAGCTTTATCATCAACTTTCTAGATTAAGACATTCGTCGGTTTATCTTTATTGTTAACTTTTTCAAGATTACATAACCCGTTAGTATGACATTTTCTCTGTTTCGTAACAAACAACTACATTTGATTGGTCTTTTTTTTACTAAAAAGATATAATTGAAAATCAAACATGGGTTTTTATTACCGGTTACCCGTTATAACGGTAAGCAATGGTGGAGTTTCGAGTCGAATTTTTGCAAGTGGATGTTATTTCGGGCAGTGTTTTAAAACTCGGGTTGACCTTGCCGGTTGAACCGGGACCAGGGGAAGAAACCGGGTGAACTATGACCGGGTTTTTGGCTATTTGTGACCCGACCGGGTTTCACAAAAAATCGGTTGAACTGGTTTTTATCAAAAAGTGTATTTGGATTGATGAAAAACTTATGGTTATATGTGTTTTTTTAGGCTATGTTTGGCAAAGATAGCTGATAATGTAGCTTATGACTGATAAGGTAACTTATGACTGATAAGGTAACTTATGACTTATAATGTAGCTGATGACTTATAAGATAGTTGATGACTTATAAGTCACCGTTTGGCAAAAAGTAACTTATAAACATGTAAAATGATCAAAAAGTAGCTTCAAAATAATAATAATAATTAATATTAATCAGGGATATAATCGGAAGAAAATGATAAAAAGTTCAATAAGTCACTAATAAGTCACTCTCAACTAACTTATCAATAAGTTAGCTTATAAGCTAACTTATAAGTCATAAGTTAGTTTGTCAAACATGTACCTAGAAAATAAGGTAGCTTATAAGGTGACTTATAAGTCATCTTATTTTTGCCAAACAATGGCTAAATATATTTGAATTGATGTAAAACTTGTTGTTATGTTATTTTTAATGTTTGAACTTTTGAACATCAAATTCTTGGTTTTATAAATATATGTATGCAAGAAAATGAAAAATACAAGGAAATTGTTGAAACTGGGTTGATCCGGTGGTTGAACTGGTTGACCCGTGACCCGGTCACCACACTGGTTCAACTAAAAAACCGGGTTTTAAAACATTGATGTTGGGTGTGAAAGTTGCACCCGCTAAACTTTGAGAAATGCTTTAGTATATTGGAAAATGCAAAGAAAATCAGTCAGAAAACCCGAGAAAAAAGTCTAGGAGTGGAAATGAGACCATCCCCATTAGAGATGGTATTTTGATTTTTTTTTATATACATTTTTTTAAGTTGTCTTACTCTTTTTGGATAAAAAAACTATCACATCCGTAAGATTTTGGTCAAAAAATTATGCATGATGCTGTAATTTTGTTCAAAATATTTGATATTTTATAAAAACATATCCTACCAAAGGGCCTTTGACTTGGCTCCTAGCGGTATATTAGTCTTTGGCCTTTAGGAGGTCGTTGGTTCAGACTTCAGACCTCACTAAAGGAGAGGAAGATGTGTGAGTTTATTTATTTCATTTATCGTATATAGATATTATATACTTAAAAAAACTTAAAAATATGTAAGATGTAAACATGGACTCTTATCGATCGGGTGTAATATTTAACCTATTTAATTTAGACACCTATATCTCCCCATTTTCATTCAAAAAAACAAGTCCCTTAAAATAAATCAAAAAAACAAAAAAATTTGCTCTTGAAATAAACAATAAAGCGCAACAAAAATATTTAAATAAAATGTCAGAAGTGGGATTTGAACCCACGCTCTCTTGCGAGAACCAGAACTTGAGTCTGGCGCCTTAGACCACTCGGCCATCCTGACTTTGATGTACGTTTTTCCATCTTTATCTAATTATTCATGCTAATTTATGTGGAATCTATAAGGCATTTGTTTAATCCATTATTTATTTCATACTTATTATCAACTAAAATTATAACTATTTTAAACACATTTCGTCATTAAAAAAATGCTTTCAAATAACGGCTACGCTATATATCAGTTTTAAATAATGTTAACGTCAATTACTACGCAATGATTTCAATGGTGTTAATGAAAACTTAAATAGTTTTAAGGGGATTGACGGGTTTTCAAATATATTTTATAATTTTTCCAGTGCTTAAAACATAAGTTTAATGTAAGAGTAACGTAAATTTTAAAGAAAATATAAAACGTTTGAAGAATTATATGATTTCCATAATAATCTACAGTGGTTCATACCAGTTGTCTTGTTTCATTGATAACAAATAAACACAATTCGTCATAAAAAAATGCTTTCAAATAATGGCCACGCTATATATCGGTTTTAATGTTCATGCGATGTGAACCGGTATGTAACAATTTCAATGATGTATGTGAAAACTTAAAGTGTTTTAAGAGGATTGACGGTTTTTAAAATATATTTTACAATTTTATTTTTATGATTTTTCCAGTGCTGAAACATAAGTTGAATGTAAGAGCAAATTAAATTCCGAAGAAAATATAAAACGTTTGAAGAATTATATGATTTGCATTATAATCTATAGTGGTTCATACCAGTTGTCCTATATATTTCACTCTCTTTTCACCATATATATAATTTTTTTTATTTAAAGGTACAAATAAGTTGATAACCATTGATAACAACCGTTGCTATTTATTCAATCCAACTCATGCATTGTAACTTGTAGTTGAAGAAAAAGTACAATGAGATGAAACGACATTGTAAAAAGCTGATGAAATGGAAAACCAATCATTTCACTCCTTTTTTGTCGGAATAACAATTTCCACAATTAATGCGTTTTGTAAATGAAATGTGTTTTCCTTGTCGTTAAATACTGTATTATATTATATATGTGCGTCTATCGATTTTTTTCATAAGTATCAGTTTTTGTAAGGGAAAAATGCATAGTCGTTTTAAAGATGATACCCCAATGGTAAAAAGGAGATGAAACTTGCAACCCATCTTGCCTTCGTACTTTATCTGGATGTTGCTTGGTTAAAAACACTCGATGACATTATCTGTTGTTGTTGATAATAAGACACACGAAGCAACAACGCTTTCAAATACCATTTGTTTTTTCCCATAAAAAATTTAAGCCGTTGTACCTAGACGAGTTTGACGAAGGTGACAAAGTGACGATGAAGAGATACGATCAGAAACAAGATTTTTTATATATCAAGAACTAATATTACATTTACTGGATCGAGCATGAGAGTCCGTAACTATTATGCTAAATTGACGATTGTTAGCGAGTAACGTTATAAGGAAATGGTTAAACGCACTGATTTCATTACCATATTCACATAGTTGTTAAAATCCATACAATGATTTCAAGAGACCGATGCAAGAAATTTAACAAAGTTGGATTGTAATGCAAAAAACGTTGATCAGGAGTTAATGAAAGAATTTTTGTTTCGTTATCTGAACTTACAACAATAAGTCGTCATATAATAAACACATAACAAATTTGCATATAACTTCAAATCCAGTATTATCATCCTACTTCTTGTTATTAAAAATATTATATTAAATGAATTATGATTTATTTATCTTTAGCTTTCTATAAAACAAACTTAATCGATGGCATAAAATCATGCAGACGTAAGATTACATACAAAATATGGATACAAATCTTCTGTCCACAATTTTACGTCTTATTCATGTCCTTCAATCACATAAATACACATCATCATAAAAACAATGTAAACCTTGAATAAAATAAATCCAAGATATATAAAAATTTAATGTATCTTGATTTCATTGAACATGAATGAAATGGGATGTTTGATTTTGTGAGACAATGGGCCGTTCGTTTACATTTTAACAGTTCCATTAAGAGACATCATCTGAATCGTTAAGAGATAAATCACGTTCAACAAAAAATAAGTCTGCCTCTTAATGGTTCCAAAACTCTCGAATCGTTTTGTATCGTGGACCTTCCTTAACTATTCATAGTCGTAATTTCATTTTGAAAAATTACTAAATAATTGTATTTCATTTTGTATTTTATCATAAAAGTCTCTTAATCATTCTAACTACTTAATAGTTTTAATAACAAACAATTCAACAACTAGGGGTGTTCGCGGTGTGGTTGGCCTTAAACCGCACCACATATGCGGTTTGAGCATTTTCCCAAAGCGCAAACCACACCGCATAAACCTCAAACTGCACCAAACCGCACCACATGGTCTATGCGGTTTGTACCTATCACACTTTATGTTTACAATCCAATAAATTATACGTTTAAAATACATTATAAAATCTGCATACTGCGGTTTGATAAAAATGCAAACCGTAAACAGCACCGCAAAAGTTCTAAACTGCACGTTACGGTGTGATACAGACGTTTTATACAGTTTAACGGTTTAGATGAATACCCCTACAAACAACCCTAAAAAATAGAATTTTATCTCGTTAGTATGAGATATTTATTTGATGGGCTATAGAAAAAACCCAATTAAAATTAGGGCCAAAAAATCGAAGAAGCCCAAATCTTAAAAGATCTTTCTAGAAGGTCATTTCGGGACACACACATAGTTCACGAACCACCACTTCTTAATATTCTGAAAAATTCTACACAAACCCCTTCCTCTCGCCCCCCATCTTTGTATCAGTCCACCGCAAAAGCCTTTTACAACAAAGTATTTGGAGAATTCCAGAAGGTTTTTCCTTCATCACGCCGCTACCGTACTCGATCTCCGTTTTCCTGAGGTACGATCTCTGTTCTACAATCAATCAGATCGGATTTCATTACATGTTGTTACCATTATGTTGTTAGATTCAATCTAACTGTGTTATACTGTTCAATTAGTTCTGATTGATTTGATTTTGATATATAGTATTTCAGCCTTTGCAAATCGTATAGATTTAGCAGTTTTTTTTGGTAGGAAGAAAGATCTGCTTTTTGTTTCTAAATCGGTGAATGTTGTGGTTGTATTTGATGTATTGGTTTGGAGTATTGACTGAATCGGATCAATGTAGTCTCTAGATGATTGATTGATTGTGTGTATGGCGTAGTGTTAGTTTGTAGGAACTAAAAAGCAGTTTTAATTTCTCGTTACAAATGTTATTTTGAAGTAGTTTGATATTTATTTGGGATCAATACTTGTCCAGATTCTGACATGAATATGCTAATTGCATCTCTTTTAAGAAAACAGCTTCATGTTTCACACGTTTGAATCGAATATATCATAGGCTTTAGTACCTGTTAAAAGTTTTGAAGTAAAGCTTGCTTGACAAGTTCGTTCATTGTCTTGAAAAAAAGATCAAAATAGGAAGGTTATAATTCAGTAGTTCATAGTGTAAAATTGATGACTTTGATACGGAGGGTTTTTTGCTCTTATAGTATGCATTGCTTGTGTAAAGAAACTTCAGTTTTCAAGCAAAACTATTTTGCATGATCTCTTCAAAAGTTAGATAAATGAAGGATGACACAGTTTTCAAGCAAAACAATTGTCCAGATTCTGACATGAATATGCTTATTGCATCTCTTTTAAGGAAAACAGCTTCATGTTTCACACATTTGAATCGGATATATCATAGGCTTTAGTACCTGTTAAAAGTTTTGTAGTAAAGTTTGCTTGACGAGTTCGTTCACCGTCTTGAAAGAAAGGTCAAAATAGGAAGGTTATAGTTCAGTAGTTAGTAGTGTAAAATTGATGATTTTGATACCAAAGGTTTTTTGCTCTTATAATATGTATTGGCATATTGCTTGTGTAAAGAAACTTCAGTTTTCAAGCATAACTATTTTGCATGATGTCTTCAAAAGTTAGGTAGATGAATAATGACACAATTGATGACATGTATGAATACCATATTTGGGACTTGGGATTTGCATCGTCATTGCATGTGACTTGTACTTATTTCATGTTGTTCAGGTTGATTCCTGTGAGATAGAGTAACCTCATTTAGTAAACAAGGTAATACTCAGCAAAGATGAGCGTAGTTGGATTTGATCTTGGGAACGAAAGTTGTGTTGTGGCAGTTGCCAGGCAAAGGGGTATTGACGTTGTTCTGAATGATGAGTCAAAGCGTGAGACTCCTGCTCTCGTGTGTTTTGGTGAAAAACAACGTTTTCTTGGAACAGCTGGTGCCGCAACCAGTATGATGAACCCAAAAAACACCATCTCCCAGATTAAGCGGTTGATAGGTCGTTTCTTTTCTGATCCCGAGCTGCAACAGGATCTAAAGGCGTTGCCTTTTTCTGTGACTGAAGGACCTGATGGTTACCCATTGATCCATGCACGGTATCTTGGGGAAACAAAGTCATTCACCCCAACCCAGGTAATGGGAATGGTTTTTTCAAATATGAAAACAATTGCAGAGAAGAATTTGAATGCAGCTGTTGTGGACTGCTGCATTGGGATACCTATTTATTTCACTGATCTTCAAAGAAGGGCTGTTATGGATGCAGCTACAATTGCAGGGTTGCATCCTCTGCGATTGATGCATGAAACAACAGCAACTGCTTTGGCCTATGGAATATACAAAACCGACTTGCCTGAGAATGAGCAGCTGAATGTAGCCTTTGTCGACATAGGGCATGCTAGTATGCAGGTCTGCATAGCAGGTTTCAAGAAAGGTCAATTGAAGATATTGGCTCACGCTTATGACCGCTGCCTAGGAGGAAGAGATTTTGATGAGGTTTTGTTCCAGCACTTTGCTGAAAAATTCAAGACAGAGTACAAAATTGATGTGTTCCAGAATGCAAGGGCTTGCATCAGGCTTCGTGCTGGATGTGAAAAACTGAAGAAGGTACTCAGTGCAAATCCAGAGGCACCTTTGAACATAGAATGCTTGATGGACGATAAGGATGTTAGAGGTTTTATCAAGAGAGATGAGTTTGAACAAATTAGCACCCCGATATTAGAACGTGTAAAGAAACCTCTGGAGAAGGCTCTTTCAGAGGCTCAGCTCACAGTTGCTGATATTTATGCTGTGGAGATTGTTGGATCCGGTTCTAGGGTTCCTGCCGTAATCAAGATTTTGACAGAATTCTTTGGGAAAGAACCAAGGCGTACAATGAATGCAAGTGAGTGTGTCTCCAAGGGTTGTGCGTTGGAATGTGCTATTCTAAGTCCTACCTTTAAAGTTAGAGAGTTCCAGGTATGATCTGGGTTTCTCTTTATGCATCTTTTTGAGATTTGTGATTTGACTTTTGATTCGAATTGTCAATTTGTGATGTATTAAAGAACCCTAATTTGGATTGTATTTTGGTTTTGAAGGTTCAAGAGAGCTTCCCTTTTCCGATTGCTATGACATGGAAAGGTTCTGCCCAAGATTCCCAGAATGGAAACACAGAGAATCAACAAAGCACTATTGTTTTTCCCAAAGGAAATCCAATTCCCAGTGTGAAAGCTCTGACTTTCTACAGAGCTGGCACCTTTACCGTTGATGTGCAATATGCGGATGTCAGTGGATTGCAGGCACCACCAAAGATCAGTACTTACACGGTAAATATTGCTTATAGATTCAAAAGATTTCTAAGTGCCTGTCAAATAATTTATGAATATGTTTGTTGAATTGTTGCTTACACTTTTATGTTGACAATGATGTGCAGATTGGCCCTTTCCAATCAACTAAAGGTGAGCGTTCCAAGGTCAAGGTGAAAGCCCGTTTGAATTTGCATGGAATTGTATCTGTGGAGTCTGCTCAGGTTGGCTATTGGAAGCCAAATTAATCAATATCTTTGGCTTTGTTGTTCATAATTGAGTAAATTTTAACAAGACTTTTCTGATTGCTTTATGTCATCCCAGCTCATAGAAGAAGAGGAAATTGATGTTCCAGTGACAAAAGAACCATCGAAAGAAACAGCAAAGATGGACCTGGATAAGGCTCCAGCTGACGTACCTACAACCAATGAAAGTGACGTAAATATGCAGGATGCCCCTGGGGCTGAGAATGGTGCTCCAGAAACAGGAGACAATCCTGCCCAGATGGAGACTGACGCTAAGGTTAGTAAACACGTACTATACTATTGCATAAATGTACAAAGCACTTTGGGTGCGAGAAGTTCGGGAAATTTATTCAAATAGCCATATTGGAAAATTGGTTTTACCTCCTAGCCCATTTCTCCCAAGTTTTACCCAAGTAGCCCTCAGGGTTACAATAGCGAAGTTTGCAATTGCAAAGGGGTGAACATGTATAAAAAATCTGAACTATACAAAAAGTTACATTTTTTGGTCCCTGAATATGCGGCCCTAGTTCAGATTTCTTTTATAAACATTTTCACCCCTTCGCAATTGCGACCCTAAGGGCTATTTGGGTAAAACTTGGGAGAAATAGGCTAGGAGGTAAAACCAATATCTTAGAATGGCTATTTGAATAAATTTCCCGAGAAGTTCGCCATTGTTCTTTGTTGTGATGGTAAAGCTTTGATATTATTAATCATCCATCATCAAGTGAAGTGATTGGTTATGAATTTGTTGTGTAAATTTTAATGGTGGCCAAGAGTTTGGGTGATTAATGTACTTTCTTTGTGGATTTAGACATGGTAATTTTTTTTTCTGTGCAGGTGGAAGCAACAAAGAAAAAGGTCAAAAAGTCCAACATACCTGTTTCGGAGTTGGTTTATGGGGGAATGCTACCTGGAGATGTGCAAAAGGCAACGGAAAAGGAGTTTGAAATGGCCTTGCAGGATCGCATTATGGAAGAAACCAAGGACAAAAAGAATGCTGTGGAAGCCTATGTCTATGACATGAGGAACAAGGTAATTTAGTTATTTCCTTACTCCCTTTGTTGCAGGGTATCATTGTCATTTTGTTAATTACAAAGTGTAATTATTATACATTTCTAAAATGTGTGCCTTTTTCATGATGAACATTTATTTTAAGACATAGGGAGTAATATATACGCACACATACATACATATATATATATATAGAGTGTGTGTGGTTTAGGGGACCCCCCAACAAAAACTGAGGAGCACCCTTTTAACCATTCATCTGTATAGTATGCACATGTGCATACGAGTAACTGAAGATGTTTTCTGGTTTTAATGTACGTGCACATGTTTTGATGTGCATTACAGACTAATTACTTGTATATGCACTTGTGCATACTGTAGTAATGAATGGTTACTATAGTGTTTTCCAGTTTTTTACGGTTTTCTCCTGGACCGGACCCTATATATATACCTGGACATACCGATTGACAAGCTCCTTTGCTTTCCAGTTACACGATAAATTGCAAGAATTTGTCACGGATGCAGACAGAGAAGCATTTATCGCCAAGCTTCAAGAAACCGAAGATTGGTTGTATGAAGATGGTGAAGATGAAACTAAAGGTGTATATATTGCCAAGCTCGAAGAGCTCAAAAAGGTTTGTTCCGTACACTTCATCTTTTTTCCATAAATATTTATCTCCCTCCAATACTAAAAGTCCCACATTTAACACCAGCAAGGTGATCCCATCGAACAACGTTACAAGGAGCACTCCGAAAGAGAATCGTTTGTTGAACAACTGGCCACTCATGTTAATTGGTACAGACAGGCTGCAGCATCTGTTGACCCAAAATATGAACACATTGACTTGAGTGAGAAACAAAAGGTAACGATTGCAAAAAAAGATTTGTGGGATTTGCGTTTTTTCATCTTTTTGTATTCTCACCCACCGGCTTTCCCTCTATAGGTTTTGAATGAGTGTTCAGAAGCGGAAAATTGGTTGAGAGAGAAAAAATCCATTCAGGAGTCGCTCCCGAAGCATGCTGATCCAGTTCTTCTATCATCTGATATAAGAAAAAAGGCAGAAGCACTTGACAGGTATATCCTAGTTTTCATCATATATCAAACGGCTAGACGTTTTTACTAGCTGGCCCTTGTGTGTCTTAGGTTTTTTTAATATATGATATTTATGTTCGCCAAATACTCTCACACACACACACACACACTCTCTTTTTGGGTGAGTTTTGAACCCTTGACCCTTTGGTGTGTCGGGCATTTCTTTTTGGAAGTATATTTATATATATATATATATATATATTTATGTATCACACACACTCTTTTGGTGAGATTTGAGACCTATGGAGAGGTTGGGCTATGCCTGTTATTGCGTACCATTGGGCCAATGACCCTTTGGTGTGCCAGGCATTTTTTTTTGAAGTATATGATATTTATATACCGTAAAGGCTCACACATACTAAGGGGTTGTTTGGTTGGTAATCTATCCAGTCCTGTATGGATAAAGTTGTTTGTATAGATGGTGAAAGTTTTTTGTTTCGGAGGGCTTTTTAATAGATGGAAGGAGCGTGTCTTTTAATTGGGAGGGGTAGGTTTGGAAAAAGACATGGCTTTCTACATAAAGCTCCCCCCTAGAAGCTTACTGAATAAGCCACTTTCTATATTATTAAGCCATTAATTATTTATATCCATCAAATACATACACACATACTTTCACCTTTGGTGAGGTTTAAATCCTTGACCACTACCTGTTACCGGGGTACCGTTGCCCCAATTCAGTCTGTTTGTTAGCCAGCTTAATGATTAATAGGACTTACAACTTTTTCAGTAAGCTATACTGCATGGTAGTGGTTTAATAATATAGAAAGTGGCTTATTCAATAAGCTATACTGCTGAAATTCAAAAAAATTCCAAATCTGTCACTCCCAATTAAAAAACATGCTCCTTCCATCTATGAAAAAACCCTCCAAAACAAAAACTCCCAATCTATGCAGACAGATTAATATGCACAGCCAACTTTATTGATACATGACTTAATGGAAAACCAAAACAGTCTATGTCATTTGGGTAACGTTGTTTCATTTTGAGAATTTGAGAATATTATCTGAAATTAAGGTTTATGTTGTTGTATTTGTATAATATACAGGGTGTGCAGGCCGATAATGTCGAAACCAAAGCCGGCCCCACCAAAGGCAGCTACTCCTGATGCCCCATCTTCACCTGCCCCCGGTGAACCTTCTTCTCAAGGGGCAGAAAATGCTACAAGCCCTAATGAGAATCCCGATGCTATGGAAACGGAGAAGCCCGAAACAACTACTGCATAAGGCTCAGGTTTTTAATTTTTTTTTTGTTGAATGTGTGTTTTTATGCAGGACAGGGGTACTTGTTTTTTATTATTATTATTATTATTATATCTTTTGATATGTATAATCATGAATATATAGATTTTGGTTGGTGGAGGGTGGTGTGGTCTATTTTGTTAGATCCATCTTCTGGTTAAAATTTTATTTGCCATTCGTTTATCTCGAAAGATCCTATTAAGGGTTCGTTAAAGAGAAGGATTTGCGGTGTTTCGGGACCTATTTTTCTAAATGAATTTTGCTGTTCTATAGAATTGTTTTTAACATTTCTTACCTTTGATTCGTGTTTTTCGAACACTTAGGTGGCGTTTACTTTTTTAAGAGGGTCTGAAATCTGATTTCAGTTCTGTAATGATGTTATGAAATGTCTAAATGAATCAGATATAAATGGTGATTAAGAGCTTAAAATGAAAAAAACAAACAAGACCTTAGTAGTGTTATTGTTTTCACAAAATTGATGGTATTTACAAAAATGGTTTTGTGAATTTGTTTTGTTTACTCAATCTGAGGGAACTATGGCACCTGTTGTTACTTTTGGTGCCTATTTTTAGGAAAATTGACTAAAAATAGCCAACTTTCCCGATTATTATTCTTTTTAAGCCATATTTTCAAGTGAATTCTTAGGTTGGCCATTATTTACGTGCTTGTGTAAACCATCTCATTTTTAATATTTTCTTATAAAATGAAAAGAAAAATGGGCATTTGCTTTAAAAAAAAAGTTGGCATTTGCGTAGAGTGATTATGTATATGCGTAAAGAATGGCTGGTTTCGGAATAGATTTGGAATTGTGGTTAAAAAACGAAGTAGGGTGGAGGAATGGATGTTCATGTATGAACATTTTCTTGACGTTCCATTTTTATCTGTAGAGTGATTATGTATCTGTATAAAGAATTGCTGGTTTGGGAATAGATTTGGAATTGTGGTTAAAAAACGAAATGGGGTGGAGGAATTGATGTTCACATATGAATATTTTCTTGACGTTCCATTCTTATCTTCTGATGATATATGGCGTTGTTATTTAAACCTCCACTAGTGAAAAAATTTATTGAAGTTGATGTAACGAATTTAATGTTGATCTACATTAGAGAAAATGGATATATGCCGAAAGTGATACCAAAATATTATATCACATTGGATTGAAATCATAGTATACTATTTTATTACAAACATGTTTTTGTAATTGCGGATTCATTCATCTTGTAACCTTATGTCTCGACTTTCACCATTAATATCTCATACTCGAAACTCTATTAAATCTTCAAAATGTGGTTATAAGTTATAACTGAGGATTTGTCCATTTTGTAACTTACTGTTATGACTTTCACCATTGTACTCGAATTGAATCCCTATGACGTTGAGTCGAGTTGTTACATTTGTCATATACGTTAATAGAAATACTCTTGGCACGTGATATGAAAAATAACACTAAATTAAGGATATCTTATTAGGTTGTTTACATGTCATGACACTTGATTGTTCTTAAAACTTGATAGTGTTTAATACATCTCACAAAATATGGCACGGTAACAAGTCCATATTTACTTTCTATTTTGAGTGGTGTGTTTTGAGCTTTGCTAGGGTTTGTCTTCAACATTTATGATGATAGTAAAAAATTACACTAATGTTGCGAACAATATTAACCACAAGGCTTGTGACGTATTGGTTAAAACTTGTGGGGGATGAGGCTAGATAATCCATCTACCCCATGTTCGAATCCAGGCGCAAACAACTTGTGGCCACCAAGGAATTATCTCAGGGCTGCATGCTTTAGCAGTCTTAAAATTGTCAGAGATTAGTCTAGACAAATGTCTAATAAAAAATATTCATGACATGTATGACTTTACATTAACATCACGTAAAAAATCACATGTGATTCATGCGAGCTTGCCGCGCCATGGTCGTACGTGCACTTTTTTTTTACCGTTAATAGAAAATCACATGTGATTTTGTATGTAATTTGATCATTCTTTTATTTTCTTAAATATATATCATTTTCGTATTAACCACCTCTATATAATGTCCACAGTTACTGAACATGTATACAAAGGAGTTATATAGAGATGAAGATAGATTGAAAATATATGTATATGAAGATGATACATGATGGTGTAATTGTTTAATGTACAACATTCATATTAAATTCAAAAAATAAAAGGATGTCGGGTTCATCGGGTTGTCTTGGGTTTCAAATAAAAGTAACCCAATATCTTTGAAGATTTTACAGCTCGATTAGACATCGCGTTGCTTCAAGTTGAGTTATTTTGCATTGGGTTAGGTTGGGTTGATCGAATTGGTCTAGTTGGTTGGATTTTTAAGCACCCCTTAGACCCATTTGTTCTTTTAATTATCTATGATTCTTGGTGTGTTATATGACTTTTTTTTTTCATGAAAAATAGGTTGTTTGATATTTTAAAGTTAAATATTATTTTAATTTTTTTTACAATGAGATTGATCATATCATTCTTTCTTATTCACTCTTTTAAAATGTATTGGAATAATAGACTTTATAAAATGTTGTAACAATATAATTAATGTTGAAATCTTTAAAATAGAGAATTTATTGGTGTTGAATATAATTTTTATTTTATTTTTAACTTTTATTTCTCGAATTCTGACAAATTATAGATTATTTGTTGGAGATGCTATAAAAGATGTTTATGTTGTTGAACTGCTAGACCCAAAACAGCAATAAAATGAATCTATCTTGAAATTTGACTTTAACCGGAAACCAATTAATGTCGTGCACAAAACCGAGTATGATTACATATTTTATAAAAGCTTTTTGTAATGATTTGGTGTTTCTCAAGCTATTATCAAAACTTGTTTACCTGTTATTTTCTTTTCTTCTCTCTTTACGTAATTAAAAAAAAACTTTTTCAAATACCTTTTGGTGGTCGGTAACAGTTATTTTCACTCTCCAACCCTCACGGCCCAACCTATATCCTTATAAACCATTAAATATAATTGTTGTTTTGTAAGACGATTAGACGACTATTTAATAGATTATCTAAAATAGAGTTTTTTACAGATATTTTTTTTTTTTCAACAAATTTACTAAAAATTCTTTAAAATAATAATAAAACAATGAAATAAAGATAAAATTTGTCAACTCTAATTAAAGTAAAAGAATCATAGATAATTAATTTTATATTTACCTTAAAAACAATATTGTTTCACTCTTTACTCGTTTCTTAAAATTTGGTTATGTGTATATATTCTAATATAAACCAATATGCTATTTGTTACTACTTTGATTGTTTTGTGATATATTATCAACATAATAACATCATACGAAATATGTATTTGATATTTACACATAATGCATATCATATCACATTACATTTATTATTTTCATCAATCATCATATATAATTAACGTATTTTGATCAGGAATTTCAAATACATTCAAGATGGTCACACCTTCCTCTTGAAATACCACATCGTGCGGATTTTACTCAAAAATACACTTTATAAAACGTGCAAATATGGAACTTCTTTAAGTAATAAAATTGTACAATTGTTTTGAAAAAGAAAAACAATTTGCAATGCTTATTGGTGTGATGTGTAGTTGTGTTTAAAAAAATGAAAATTTAAAAAAAACGACTATTATAGTTTATTAAACCTTGCACGATAATCTTTCTAATGAAAAGATTCGGAAAAGGATATAACCGAAACGGATTATGTGTAATATTTTAGATACATAATATTTGAAGCTTGTTATCATGATATCAAACCAGTAAAATAATTTTCACTTTCATAAAATAACTAATAATTTAATTTTGATTTTGCTTTTGATTTTAATTTTAATTTTTCAAATGAAGATAATCGTTTTTACTGCATAGTTTGTAAACTATCACATAAGCTACAATGAGCATTAATTTACCTTTACAAATTTATCTCCACTCAGTCATTATGATTTAAAGGATTACTAATTGACTAAATAAAGTTTTTATTAATGTACATATGTTTCTTTCCTCACCCAGTGGATAGAAGTAGATAAAACTTCTATAGGTGAGTTAAACAAAAATAGTTACTCATTAAAAAAAACGAGAATGATCGAATCATATGTGATTTTGTATTAAAATCACGTATAAAATTATACATGATTTACACATGTGATTTAAATATTGATCACATATGACTTAATTTGTCTTTCTCGTATAAAAAAATCAATGAACGGTTTTATTTGGTTTATCATTTTTTTTCTATAGATAACATACATTTTGTATGTTTACTAGCATGCACTAATAAAATAAATTATTATTTTAGCACGTGTACGTAGTTCAGTTGACAAAAGAACGAATATCTGTTCAAATAAAACATTATCTGATTTAAATGTAGGCATAGAATCGTGTGAGAATAAGAGTTAAGGTGAAAAGATAAGAAGAGATTTGATCCCCCTTGATCACGTTTAATCTCATACCCACTCATGGATTACGGCTTAGAAGAGAGTTGATTCAGTGCATCTCGGTGCACATATTGTCGTTGCATCTCATCCTATTGTTCATCCAAGGGTGGAGATCATTTCTTACGCTTCTCGCCATAATTCTCCTTCTCACCAGAACCCAACCATTCAAATGTTTACAATAACATAATAAACCTAAATTAACCGTGGTCAATAAAGGATCAAATGGTTGCATTTCTGATCACGTCTAGCAAAGTTCGTATATTTAGGTAAAAGAATGAAAAAGAGATTGTATTTATGAGCACCTGGTTTTGATGATGATGATGATAATATGATGATATCATCGATTTGTTGGATCACCGACTGATTTTAATCAAATTCATGGCTTCTTCTCCACTATATATATATATATATTCATGCATCAATCCTTCAATTTCCTCAATCCAATTGTTCTCTTGCATTTGGAGAACTTGCAGGTATATATATATATACACATATATATATATATATATATTTTTATTCAATAATTTCAATTCCAGCTTCAAATTTCTGAAAATTTCCATCAACTAATCGAGTTCTTGTTGAATTTGTTGCAGGAAATTGAAATTGAAATTGAAATTGAAATTGAAATCGATCGCTTTCAGGTAGGGTTTTTGGTGATAATTTTGTGTGATTGACTGATTGTAGAATGTAGATGAGTAGATCGAATCGATTGATCTATTATGAACTGGTTTAGATTTGAATTTCGAGGTGATTGAGTGAGGAATTGGAAACGATAGCGAGTTCATTGAGTTAAAACTCGAATTCATCAAGTTCAGATTCCTCCATTCCTATTCCGATTCCGATTCCGATTCCGATTCCTAACTCAGTCGCCATGAAAGCACCAGTACAGTCTTACAGAGCTTTGCTTTAAAATCTTCAATTCGATCAAAGGAATCAACAAAATTAATTCATCGTGTTTTTGAATTCCGATATACTCATCTCAAAAAGCTTTTGGATCTTCTTTTTTTTTATTCCGTTTCAGGAGACATGGCGAACGTTCGTAATTCCATCGGCGATGGCGAGAATCATGTAACTCCTGTTCCTGAGATGGAAAACGAACCAGTTGTTGTTCCTGCAGCTAATCGTCCTATAGCTAGGCTCACGATTCCGATTGTTGATGATAATGAGTTGATGATGATGGTGGTTCCGCCGTTAATGCACGGTGTCGCTGAGCTGAATATGGCGGCAAATCTCCGTCGTGGATTTCCACCGCCAACACCTGCGGCAAGGACCGGTGGTCAAGCTTTTCGTTTTCGCCATAGCTTCCTTGGAAATCCTTCTGGTGATGACTCCATGAGTATGACCACCGACTTCATCAAGCATTGCTTCACATGCAAAAAGCAGATCGGAAATATGGTGGACGTTTTCATGTACAAGTAATTAATTCACTCGTTCTCTCATCAATTTCTCATAAATCTCTTATCAATTAATCATGTACAAGTAATTCAGTATATGGATCACGCCAAAATTTTATTTTTATCGGTTGGTTTACTAAATGTTTATCTGGTAAGTGATTATGGATGTATATCGGTATATGGCAAGACCTAGAAACTTAGCTGATAAGAGCATGATAAGGATCGAGAGTATTATACCAGTGAGTAGGTGACAACTCTTAGCAGATAAATTATTGTATACAATGTTGTTTCGATTGACTAGAATCTTGCTAGGTAAGTTTAATAGTGTAAACTCTTACTGGTACGTGCTTGCTTATCAGGTAAGTGTTTGGTAAACAATCCTTTAACTAAAAAATGATTAAATTATTGAATGAATCGTCGGCGATCATAGGTTACCGATGACAGATCTTTTAATTAATTATTTTTTATTACTATTTAATGTGGGTTATCGGTTTTCCGCCAGTGATGTTTTTAGTAACCGCCAGATGTTTAAGTCATCGCAAATTTAATAACCCCTCAGTTATCCATCAGAAATCATTGATGGAATATCTCGCTGTCGATTTTCGTTGGTGATAATTGTCGTCTAGTAGTGTCTTGTAGATTCTCGAGCACTGAAATTAATTTGTTGTTTTTGTAGGGATAAGTCTTTTTGTAGTGATGATTGTCGTACCAAAGAAATGGAAAAGGACGCTGAGGAAGAACTAAAGAATCGTGAAAGGATGAGGATGAATAGGAGAAACCGCAAGAATCAACCACCAAAGGGGGACGACGGCAATGCCATCTTCTTCATTGGTGATAACTGATTCCAATACTGGTGTCGGTGGTTTCCGAGGACATAAATAAGGCGAGTTCGTCAGTAGTATATGTGTATATTAATTAACTTACGTGGTTAATTAATGTATAAACGTTTGTTTTAATTATAGATGTCATGCAAAAGCCCGTGTATGTCGAACGCTTTTATGGTCCGTAACAGTCGTATCTATCGTGTGTATCTAAAATCTATCATATATATATAATTAAGTCGAGTCTATTAGTTATATGTGTCTGGTTTATAATTAATGTTTTGTGCGTGATTGTAAACAAGTCAAGTATGTGTTTAAATCCAATGTGTTTACATATAAGTATCATGTTTATATATTTACATGTCTTGAAAACAATCATTTAAATGATCGTTAATTAATGAACTTCGTTTGTTAAACCAAAAGAGGGTAGAAGTGTCATTTTGCTTACTTAGGGTTTGCCTAGAGTTTCCTTCTACTTGTTAGAAATGCCTGTGCATTTACAAAATTGCCCCCTGTGAATCTTTATATTTACTCAACATTTAATGCAAACAGTTTTGCGTTGAAAGTCGTTAAATATATATTTTACTCATATTTGATTATTATTATTATTATTATTATTATTATTATTATTATTATTATTATTATTAAAAAAAATAAGTTATTTAAACGCAAGATTATTATGGAGCAACAGATTGTAATATAATCAGGACCAAAATCTTGTTAATTAGTTTACTCCCCATATACATATGTGAAAATGTAAGAAACCCGCTTTGATATGAATAATGTCTTTAGTATGTACCTTCAATAATGATATATCGATAAATGATACAACTAGATTAATACACAATAGTTGATATTTAATTAATAAGTTGTTTTTAATTATTTTTTAGTAAAATATACATAAATATGTGTTATTGTCTTTAATCTATATTATATTATAAGATATTTGAATTAAACGTTTAAAAACAATTTTTAATTCACACTTAAAATTTAAAATTACAAGTAATGGTGCATGATTATAACTTTTAAAATTATATGTTTGAATTCATATAATTAACTCATAAACATAATTAAATACAAGACAAACATTTTATTTTAAATATAATTTTTTTTAATATAATATAATTAAAATAATAATTGAATTCTAATAAAATACGTAGTTATTATCATTATAAAAATTATACCATTAAACCAAAAACAAATTAATTAATTCATTACTAAATCTAAATTAAATTATAATAAAAGTTATATTAAAAAAAAAATACTATATTATTAAACTAAAATAAACTAATTTATTTTAAATCTAAATTAAATTATAAAATAAAAATTGAACTAGAAAATTATATAAAAATCAAGAATTTTTAAATTATTAATTTTATACTTTATAGTAGTACAAATATAAATGTCTTTGAATTTATATGTTATTCTAATATAAAAACATTATTGTTTTTTCAAAAGTATACAAAATAATACTATAAAATTGACAGAGATAAATAATAAATTGACACATTAAAATCAAAAAGTATCTTCGTGTACGAGTACGCTCAATATAGTATAAAATATTTGTTTAAAGATTTTAAAAACAACTTATTAACAGGGACGGAACACAAGTCTTTTAATTAGGAGGGCCGAACCTAACAAATGTATCTTTAAAATATATAATAAAAAAGTTTTCAACCTAATCACTAATGTGTCACAATATATACATGGGTCATATATACATAATCACCTGAGTTAAGCGCAATTCATTGATAATATTTCTAATTTCTAGTATTTAAGGGATAAAGCGCAGGTGCCATGGTCCCCCTAGGCCCTTATTGTGTTCCGTCTCTGCTTATTAACATCAAATGTTGCTTATAAATGTATAATAATTTACAATTCAAGTTTAGAAATAATTGAACATTTTACGCTATATGTTTAAAATAACTATAATAACCAACTGACACAGCAAAATAATATTTCATCGTGAAAACAAAAAATATATATAATCTTTAATTTGATATCAATAATAAATAAACATATTTTTTAAGATTTTTTTTCAAAAAAAAATAAGGAAAAATGTTAAATTCTTATACTATATTATAAACATTTAACACAAACTCTTAAAACCTTTTTTATACATTAAGTACTGTTTATTGATGTATTATCATTAAAATTTAAAATTACAAGTAAATTGTGCGTAGGTACAATTTATTAAAGCTTCATGTTTGAATTTGTGTCACCAACAGATAAACATATAATAATTATAATAATTAAGATAATCATTAAGTTCTAACTGAATACCTAATTGTTTTATTTATACAAAATTTCACTTCTTAATACAAAATTTCATTAATTTTTCTCGATATGAATAAAATTTACAACTTGTATAATTAATTAATCTTAATTCTTAAATTTATAAATGTATTTATTAAATTTACGATGAATCATTATATAGATAATCACAAATAATATAATAACCATTTGGTATTTATCTAAAAAACAAGTTTTCCAATTCATCAGAACTACGATACCTCATTATTCCATCGGATCATACCAAAAAAATTGCCATTGTAATTAATATCATACAAAAGTTATATATAGAGATAGTTGAGGGATAACCTTAAAAGAGAGAGATAGTTGAGGGATAACCTTAAAAGAGAAAAAGTGAATAATTATTAAAAATTCTAATTCTTGTTCATGGGATCGAAATCGAACTGCTTTCCGCCAATTGCCGGCCTGCCGCTCGACACTCAGTCCCCACCGTTCATCACTAGGTCACGACATGGTGCCATTGAGCCAAATCCGTCAACCAATGCTTGTCCTCTCACTGCCGCTGCGACCACCGGTCACGCTATTATTCGACTTGTCCTCCATGGAACTCCTTATGATCACTCCAATTTGACCACTCATGAGTTCATCAACTGTATTTGCTTCTTATGTAGAGAAGAAATCGGGAAAGAATGTGCCATCTACATGTACAAGTAATTATTAAAAATCGCTCTTTAATTTCTAGTAAATTAAAATCTCTCGTGTTCTACCACTACTAGAAAATTGAGTATTTTCAACGGAAAATGTCGTTGAAAATTTTCTACGAATTTTAAAGGGATTATTGATAAAACATAACTTTTCTATGAATTTTCAACGAATTTCCGTTGAAAATCTCTTAAAAATGCATTTTCAACCAAAAACTTTTTGACGAGACATTACGTTGAAATTTTTTTTGTTGAAAATGCATATACGTTTGTGAGAGATTTTCAACGGAAATTCGTTGAAAATTCGTAGAAAATTTATGTTCTGTCAATAATTTTTTAAAATTCGTTGAAAATTTTCAATGACATTTTCCGTTGAAAATACTCAATTTTCTAGTAGTGTACACCGATCGATCTTCATCTTTGTTAGAAAATCTCTCTAATAATTTCTATCAAAAGGTCAATTACTGTAAACCACGTTTTGTCAAAAATCCCTTGCAATTTTCATGGATTCCTCGACGGTTTTTTTCCGTTGAAAAATCATCGAAAACCCACTTTTTCGACCAAATGTTATCGTCGAGTATTTTTGTGAAACATCCGTGGAAAACCAAAATTTCAATGGGAATTTCCATTGAAAATTAAATGACCATATGCTTTGTAGTGTATTGCTTGTAGATTTCTCAATTACTGAAATCAATTAAACTTTCTTTGAAGGGATCTATTCTACTGTAGTGAGAAATGTCGCATCGTTGATATAGATAAGGTCACCGAGGAAGAAAAGAAACGTAAAAAGATCGAGGAAGAAGAGAATTGTAAAAAGAGGAAGACGAACAACAAGAGAAGTTGCGATAATCCATATGAGGTTGTTTTTTCCAGTGATGATTGATATGGTGTTCCATGGGGTGTCGATGGATATAATTAATGTGGTCGAGTTAAATCCATCATATTTATATAAGTACCATATTTATGTATATACGCATTTTGAAAACATCATTGATAAACTTTGTTCGAAAGAATATTACCAAAAAGGGTATACAAGTGTCATTTTCCATATTTAAGAAGGGTTTTCTTGATTCGTCTCTCTTTATTGTATCTTTATGTTGATGAACATCGGTTCCATTGTTGAATTATCTTCTATATACATAGTAGTTATGAAGAATTCTGATTTTGAATATAGCAACTTATTAAAACATTCGTAAAAAGGGTAGAAAAGTCATTTTGCTTTGCCTAGGGTTTTCTTTCTACTTGTTAAATAGGGTTTTGAGTTCACCCTAATTACTTTAATACACAAAACACCTGAAATTTTACAATTGCCCTATGTGAAATCTTTATATAAATTGGCTCAACTATACCATAATACAAAATTTAAAATGCAAACAATTTTTGTGTTGAAAGGTGCTTCATATTTTACACATGTTATTTTTTATTATAAATAAAAAACTAACCACATTTTAGTTACATTGAAAATTAAACACTCTATCGGGGTGTTCTAACATTTATTTAGAGGCTCTCTTACTTAAACATGCATAAAGAATATAAATTGATAGGACGAGTAACAGATAAAATATAAAAAGATCATGTCATATACTATATTAAAATTTTTACAAATAAAAAAGTGTTCTGCATAATATAATTGGTGTATGTAAAAAAGAAGTTAAACATGTATGATGGGGACCCAAAATTTTTGAAGGTCGTGTTCCATTTAACACATTGGAACACCCTCTAGCACGACCCTGTCTCTGGCCATGTTTAATTAATGCTAGAATTTTTAAGGAATATTATACTTAGGAAAACCTCTAACATTAAAAATACATTGGATTGTAAATGAAGTGTCTTTGAATAACATCAATCAGTGAGTACATATATAGTGTCATTAATACGAACAAATGTTGTTTCGTGAAGCTTACTTCTTACCACCCACGTACAAAAGCGTACAACAACCCGAATTGATATCAATGAAGGTTTTGTTGTATATCTTTGATAAAATATTGATAAATGACGGATTGAAGAACTGTGTGTGTGTGTGTGTCACAATTATTCTGTTGCAATTGATTAGTAATATGTTTATGTTATGCTTCAATTTTCATATTGTTAGAATGTCATAATAATAGAAAACAAGATGCCAGAGAAAGTCACTGAAAATAACGTACTGTTAAGCAACATATCTTTCATTATTGAAGTAACAGTTATATGAAGATCACCAAGATATGGTTGAGAGTTCATGACTATGAAATCATAAAATCGTAGTTCCATCTTGAGAATGAATTATACCTTTTAACAACCTTTGTATTCTATTAAAACAAATATACTCCTAGATTCATACAAATCATGCTAATTGATACCAAAAACCACATTTAAGATACTTGAATAAACCTAAGAGTAACTGAACGTGTGAGTGTGTATGTAGTTCAATTCTTTCCAATTTCATTATTCATTTTGCTCCCAAATTTATCGTAGATATTTAATAGACAGGCCGTAGACGTTAGGGTTAGGAAACAAGTGGACGTTAGGGTTAGGAAACAAGTGGACGTTAGGGTCAAGGAACGGATTACATAACTTTTTATCAAACTATAGGGACCCAATCCGTAATAAACGAAGCTTATAGACCAACTTCATAATTTACATCAGGTTATTCCGTTATAAGGACCAAATCCGTAACAAATGAAGTTTAATGAATCAATTTCGTAAGTATCGTCAAACTATAGGGACCAAATTGGTAATCCACCCTAAAAAGAGTTAAAAAATATCGACCACAGTGGGAGTCGAACCCACGACCTTTTGATCCGAAGTCAAACGCGCTAATCCACTGCGCTATGCGGTCGGATGTTGATGATGTCCACAGGTTTAATTATTTGTATATTAACGTTTGTGTGTGACTTTAATAAAAAACTAATTTTAAGCCTACTTTTGTGTGTGATTTAAAAATAATAATAAGGTTACTGTCTATCAAACGGTTGTCCCAGTAAACGTTTATTAAGTTAGAACATGGTACAATCTTACTTGGTAAAAGAAAGCTAATGACCAATAGTCTTATCCGGTAAATGGTAAGTGAGTGCAACGACTTTTACCATGGTTAACGCTTATCGGGTAAATTGTTGCATACGATGTCGTTTTTGTTGATTAAAATCTTACCAGATAGGTAAATGATAGTGTTTAATCTTACCAGCAAGCGCTTATCGGGTAAATGTATGGTAAATGTATCAGTGACTTTTGGTTCGTCAGAGCATCTCCAACAGTTGTGCTAAAATGGAGGGGAAAAGGGGATTTTAGCAATTCTTTTGCTCCAAGAGCTATGTTATCTTGTATGTAAAATTGATTAAATAAGAGAGATTTTAGAAATATCTAATTTTAAAGAAATCTCTGAATACAGAGACAGAGTCGTGCCGGAAGGCGTTCAAGTGTGTCATATGGAACACGACCTTCAAAATTTTGGATCCCGATATACTTCTTTAACCGTTTTTACATTACCCAATTATATCATGTAGAATATTAGAATGATTATTCTATTTAACTATTTAATAAACTTTTTATTTTCGTGTGATTTTAATTATATTGATGAAAACTTTGCTATGATATAATTTGTAATATAAAAAGTTTCTTTTGTTATAAATTAATAAATTATACAATTAATCAAAATATATAAACTATTCATCAGGGATAAATTGGTCATTTTTATCTTTTTGTTCTGTCTAGGTCGGTCTTATCAAATACTGAACAACTGTTCTATCTTATTATATTTGTTCAATTCTTATTATGTCCGAATACCAAAACACCCTTAAATAACCAATAATAATATCCAATAGAAGAAACTGATTCGATTAAGTTATCCATCGGGTTAGATTGAATCAAATGTCTAATGTTAATTAAAATGGATCGGACGATAAAATTTAACATCCATCAGATAATTCGACCTGATCTGGATCCACCTAAATCCATCGAATTTGTAAAAAAGATAAAACACCATTGTCGACAACTTATTAATTCAATATTTCAATTAACCGATGGTGGTTCAAACCAAAGATGACGCAATAAATAAATAATTTAAAAAAAAAAAAAATTTCTTTGTATCTTCAAACCCCACCCTCTTTCCTTTCAATCACTCGCTCACGAATCACAGAGTTGTGTTGTTACACAACAAAGAACCTCTCGATCTCGAATTCCGACTCTACTCCGATCTCAAATCTTGCCGGATCTCTCACTCCGACGTTAGGGTTCAGAATTCAATCACCGATTTGAAAGCTTAATTATTATTTTTCTTCTCTAACAATGGTGAGCTTTCGCTTTTTTTTTACTTGATTTTAATTTCCGGTGTTGTAATTTAGATCCGGTTTTGAATCTTTGATGATTTGAAATTTGATCATTGTTCAATCACATTACTAATGTTGAAAAACTCGATTTGATTATGTACTGACTGAAACTTCAATTTTTGGTGTTTGTTTTTTTCGCTCTGGAACAGCCTCTCAGGCTCGATATCAAGGTACTGTTCGTTATTTTGATTTGTGTTTGTATTTGTTTCATGACATTTGTTCGATAATGATGAGTATTTTGTTGTTGTTGTTGTTGCTGTGTGTGTGTGTGACAGAGGAAGCTTGCTCAAAGATCGGAAAGAGTAAAATCTGTGGACCTGCATCCGACGGAACCATGGTAATGATATGCATCTCTTTTAGTAGTATGTATGTTGGAGACTGGTGTCTTTTTGGTTTGAAATCGTCCGACATTGAGCATGGCTTACATTTTGCTTTAAATAGCTTAACCCTGAGCCTCAATGGTAATTGTGCGTGGAAGTAAATTAGTGAGGAAGTAATTGTACATTTACTTATTTACGGACATGGGTACTTCTATCTTCTCACAGGATCCTCACAAGTCTGTATTCGGGGACAGTCTGCATATGGGATTACCAGTCTCAGGTATACAATTACTTTAATGATTCAAAGTAGGAGTGAACTCAAGCTAAAATGCACATGTTTGGGATATTTTATGAAGAGTTCAGCAGGCATTTTTTTAAAGTAAACATATCTTCATGTTTTTCCTTTTTCTGTAATGTGGAAATGCAGTTGGATATAGTCAAGGAACAAGAATTCAGGGATCATTTTTTTTGGTAATATAAATTGGAATTATGTCGTCACTCATTATATATGGAGCTAAATCCATGTCCTGGTATAGTGAAGCCTTATTGGGAAAGACGATCAAAATTGTTATTGATAAAAATGGCTGTAACAGATTTATAATGAACCCTAGCTAATAGAAGTTAATGGAAAGAAGATCAAATTGGTGACATAGCAGCTAACTTGAATCTTAGTCCACTCCTGATCAACGAATGTAAAAAACATATGCTGTAAGATGTTAAGAGTAGGTTAATCTACGTCGTTGTCAATTTTCATTTGTAGCCCTTTCTTTTACTTTTTGTGTAAAATTGGTGGGCCACTTCGACGTTTTAGTGTAATTTTTTTTTACCATAATCCATTTCTTAAGAAAGTTATAATAAATTGTAGAAGGAAAATGAAAATTGAGGCAAACAAGTAGAGCCTTCAACTATACTGTTCACTTGTTTCTTTTATGGAGTTATGTGAATGCTCTAACTTCATCTTCTTATGACTTTTTGCTTCCCATTATGGAAACTATGTAAATTGGATTTCAATAAAGGGTATGTAAGAAAAAGGAGTGCATGTTGACTGTCTGCTGTGTTCCTTTCCATATACTTGAGTTCACCAAAGAATATGGTAAAACAAAATCTGCATCGGGAATTCTCAAAGAGGATTGGTGAACAGTTTTGTAGGATTGATGTAGGACAATTCAATTCCTATCAATATGGAGCTATGGAGCACACATGACATCTGTTGGGTCATCCCAACATCAACATCAACAAGCCTTCTATCCCAATGTGGTTGGGATGGTCTTATTGGTTTATTCTGAATGGAACATAAATATTATAAGCGGTGACTAGGGAATTACTTTAAATTAATGTGGAATGAACTTTAAGACATATTTTTGTTGCCCATGGACAGTATGCAAACTGCTTCTTTCTGACGAAGTTCCATAACATTTATGACAAAAGTCGATAAAATAATTTGATCATTGATGTTTCTAAGTTGGCCTTTTCATATAAACTGACTTGCAGAGAAGTTGAATATCGTGACTTGTGCCCATTTTTTTTAATTAATTAAAGTTAATTAGCAAATCAATGCATCCTAAATTATACAGTGATCTTGCCAGCTCCTGAGATCATGCTTAAATCATCAGCTTGCCAAACTAATTCAAACATTCTATGTTTTGGGGATTCATGGTAAAATTAGCCATGTAAGGATACTGTAAACCAGCAAAAGTATGTTGGAATATCATGCTTTGATCGGACTTTTTCTACATCAGTTGACAATTTTTATTTTCTTATATTAGAAATTTCAGTTAAGTTGTCTGATGCAAGCCTGATATCTGTCTTTGACTCTTTGTTATTGTAGACTATGGCAAAGTCCTTTGAAGTTACCGAGTTACCAGGTTTGGGATTGATATTTTTGTTATCTAATATGCATTCTCGCACATGGTTGTACGCTGATGTAACTTGAATCTGATATTTTATCCCAACTTAATCTTTTTTGCAGTCAGATCAGCAAAATTCGTAGCGCGCAAGCAGTGGGTTGTTGCTGGTGCAGATGACATGTTTATCCGGGTATACAATTACAATACAATGGATAAAGTCAAGGTTTATGAGGCACATACAGATTATATTCGGTGTGTGGCTGTCCACCCCACCCTCCCATATGTATTGTCATCATCTGATGACATGCTTATAAAGCTTTGGGATTGGGAGAAGAACTGGTATTGTACTCAAATTTTTGAGGGTCATTCCCATTATGTGATGCAAGTGACAATCAATCCAAAAGATACCAATACGTTTGCAAGTGCGTCACTGGATCGTACTATAAAGGTAATTTAAAGAATACTTATGGTATCTATCAGCCTATCATGTTTTAAGGGTTGTTTATGCCCCACTTATCTTTCCTATTCTAGATTTGGAATCTTGGCTCACCTGATCCTAACTTCACACTTGATGCCCATCTCAAAGGAGTGAATTGTGTGGATTATTTCACTGGTGGTGATAAACCTTATCTAATTACTGGATCAGATGATCACACTGCTAAGGTTCGTGCTTATGCTCATTATGTTTTTCCCAATTATTATCTTCTATAGACTTCTGCATTTGTATGTATGTTAAATTGTTAATAAACATTTGAAACAGGTGTGGGATTATCAAACCAAAACTTGTGTCCAGACTTTAGAAGGTCACACACACAATGTTTCTGCTGTATGCTTTCATCCTGAGCTCCCAATAATTATTACAGGCTCTGAGGATGGCACTGTACGTATATGGCACTCGACCACTTATAGGTAGGTTCTTAATTATGACCTTTGAATCTTACCTGTGCAAGGCTCTGTTTCTTCTTCACCAAGAGATTTTTTATCTGAACCTATTTGGTTAAGTATTTAGAACACTATCAAATTGTGGTGCTAGTAAAGTTTGATTGCACCATCTCCATACCAATCTTTGTATTTGTTCATCATTATATATAAAGTGTTTCTCAGGCTTTATAAAGCCGACTATTAGTTACCAACAAATATTCTATGCAGTTGCCATTTGTCACCCTAGGGGCGGGTTCAAATGAGAACTCAAATTTGGTTGTGAACGCGAGGACAAATAAGAGTGCGACACGTGTCATATTCAGACTGAATAATCAAAGAAATATTCAGACCAAATGTAGTATTTATTCAATCTGAATAAGCATTATTCAGATTGAATAAATACTATATTTATTTGATTATTCAGTCTGAATAATCTACATTCAGACACATGTCGCGCTCTCATTTGTCCTCACGTTCACAACCAAATTTGAGTTCGCATTTGAACTATCCTCTGTCACCCTATGCATATCTTGTTATTCATCTTGAATTTAGCTGGAGTCTGTCACAGATCATCGAGATATCTCTCGAATGAAACTATCCATGGAATCGGAAAAGCAGCAGACAACCGACTGAGGAAATCTGTTGATAATTTTATGACCAGAAATCTGCATTTCATAATTTTATGACCGGAAGTCTATGTTGATAATTATGCATTGCAGCCATAGAGGAAATCTGGTCATTCATGGTAATTGAGTTAGACAAGTTAAGTTGCGAGCTTATTATCATGAGGTTATTTAATTCCCTAGTTACCTATCTGACCACCTTGGCACTTGAAGCTGCTTTAAGATCGCTAAACGGTACTATACTTGGCCTAGGGAACTAGAGATGAAAGAAGAAAAGTATATAGCTTGAGTGAAATCTCTATTGCATTGAATGTTTGATGGTTACGAACGACATGGTTTTCCCTATTTATTGTACTCAACTACCCGATGGCTATGATAAAAGTATCTGGCAAGTCCTAAAGATAATTACATAATGAAATATCTATAGGAAGTATATACAAAAGATGGAAAGTTCCCTAGAGAATTCTATAGAACCCAATGAAGGGAGGGGATGAGGTCAAGTAAGAATGCTATGCTGAAGTCTACTAAGCACCAACATGGCCCAATCTCTGGTTAGCTGTGATATTATGGTTTCATCTTCTTTTTCTCTCTTGATCGTATGCTTCGCTTAGCATATGTTAGTCTGTATTATTTATTTATGTTTGCTCACACTTATGCACAAGCCTGGGGTCTTACGGAAATAGCCGATCTATTCTTTTGTGGTTTTGTGGTAGATGTTAGGTCTGCATACATCTGACCCCACACCATACTTTCGGGTGGGATTTACCATGTTGGGTTGGTTTGGCTTATCCTATGTGCTCGTTCGCTAATTTTAGTTCTAATTGTACCATTATTCCAAATATGGAACATATTACTTATAATTGAATTATGAACTTATCATGTTGAGTTTAAATTGCTGGCTGTTTCAATGTTCCTCAGCTTTTCACATTTTCTGATGCAGACTAGAGAACACCTTGAATTATGGACTTGAAAGGGTCTGGGCTGTTGCATACATGAAAGGTTCACGTCGGTAAGTATGTTTTTTAGTTACATATTGTGATTGTTTTAGCTTGTGTGTTTGCATCTAAAACATTCATTTTTTCTTGTCGTGCTCCTGCTCAAGGTGTTTCCTGGTTCCTTTATCATTCATAAACTTGCTTCTTTCATTGCTTGCATCTTTACATGGTGGATATTTTGGAGTAAAAAGTTCAAAATACTCTGGCATTGTCGATGCTACTATATCTATAGTGAGAGTATATACTATACTTGACACTTCTTTGTTTATCAGAACCAACTCATTTTAAATAGATTGATCGACTGTACAGGGTCGTTTTTGGATATGATGAAGGGACCATAATGGTGAAAATTGGTCGGGAGGAGCCTGTAGCTAGTATGGATAATAGTGGGAAAGTTATATGGTCTAAGCATAATGAGATTCAGACCGTTAACATCAAGAGCGTGGGAGCTGATTATGAGGTTTGGGCTTGGTTGTCCTATGAAAGAAATGGAAAATAATAGTTCTCTTTTGGTTCTCTTCTGTGAAGGTGACCTTTTTGTCCCCTTTGCTTCTCAGGTTTCTGATGGAGAAAGATTGCCTTTAGCAGTCAAAGAGTTGGGAACATGTGATCTCTATCCACAAGTAAGTTGTGCTTGTTTTGTCATATAGTTTCCTTTGAAGTCTGAAACTCGAAACCAAAATAGATACATTAAATTCACTAATTTTATGATGGTCATGGTGATGATTGAGCTCCCATGCATACATGACACTGAAGGGCTATATTTTGTAGTTATACCTGTAAATGGTTAAAAGAACATCAGATCCAGTGATAATGTTTTAATTCTGTTCAGAGCTTGAAGCACAACCCAAATGGGAGGTTTGTCGTTGTCTGTGGTGATGGTGAATACATCATATATACAGCTTTAGCATGGAGAAATAGATCATTTGGCTCTGCATTGGAGTTTGTTTGGTCCACAGATGGTGAATATGCTGTTAGAGAGAGCACATCGAAGGTCAAGATTTTTAATAAATCTTTTCAGGTTTGTGAACACCTTATGCCTAGTAGTTCAACTAATGAGCAATGTGCCTATCTTCCTGCTTTTCTATCCAGTCTTGATTTTGAAAATGTCATAACCATGTTGGGCGAACTATATACCATTTTTTTAAAGGGAGTTCTGCTTTTGATTGACAGTCTTTTTATTTATTCCTGTGGAATGCAACTTCCATTTTCTAATCTGGACTGCTGTTTTTTTTGTTTGGGTCTTGTTAATCAGGAAAAGAAGAGTATCCGGCCAACATTTTCAGTTGAGCATATGTGTGGAGGATCTTTGCTAGCAATGTGCTCAAATGATTTTATTTGTTTCTATGATTGGGCTGAGTGCAGATTGATTCAACGTATTGATGTTACTGTCAAAGTAATAAATTATTCCCCTTATCCTTTTTTAGTTATATGTCCTGTATCACCTTGTTTCTTACCAGTTCAGCATAAGTAGTGAATGAGAGCTTCTCCAAAATGGGGAAAATGGGGATTTTGAACCAATATTTTGCTCCAACAGCTTCCCCAAAACTATCCCAAAATGGAGAAAGTAGGAGAAAGAATGGTTTTTTCTCCAAATATGGAGATCACTCCAAAAATGATTACCAAATGAGAGCACCAATAGCAAGCTTTGAAAATAAATATTTAGAGAGAAAAATAATATTCTAATAGATGAATGCAATATTTTAATATTATAATCAATGTTGGATTCTCCAAAATGGGGAATCTATTGGAGATGAATGTAATTTTTGTTTGTGGAGATTTTGACTTTTGGTTCTCCATTTTGGAGAAACTTAGGGAATTTGTTGGAGATTCTCTTAGACAACTTACCCTTTTTTTGTTTTCCTTCCTTTTTCCATTTCCAGAACCTATACTGGGCAGATAGTGGTGATTTGGTGGCAATTTCCAGTGATTCATCATTCTACGTACTAAAATACAATGTAAGATCCTTATCTACGTATGCTTACCTTGATCCTACAACCTGTCCAACTTTTATCGTATTTCTTCTCTATTTATACTTGTGCAAAAGTGTGATTAATATAATAGCTGTTGTCATGTTGCAGCGTGATGTAGTGTCAGCACATCTGGATAGTGGTAGACCTGTAGATGAGCAAGGTGTTGAAGAGTCCTTTGAACTTCTCTATGAAGTAAACGAAAGAGTTAGATCTGGATTATGGGTTGGGGACTGTTTTATATACACTAATGCTTCATGGAGACTCAACTATTGTGTTGGTGGCGAGGTAGAGTTTGTTGAATGAAATTATGAAATCTTATAATTTCATGGTTTCTCTAATAGGCACGAGATCGTGTGAGAAGTGAAGTTAACGTGAGAAGTGTAAGAAGGGATCTTAACCCTTGATCACTTTTAATCTCAAACCCAACCATGAATGGCGCTTGGTATGGGGATTGATCCGGTGCATCTCGGTGTATCTCATCTCCGTGCATCTCATCCTAATTTGCATCCAAGGGTGGAGATCCCTTCATACCCTTCTCACCATAACTTCACTTCTCACCGGAAGTCCGGAACCCAACCCTTCTCTAATATTATAGATCAGTACTTGATGTGACATCTTTTTCAGGTAACCACAATGTTTCATTTGGATCGACCTATGTATCTTCTAGGCTATCTGGCTAATCAAAGCAGGGTTTATCTCATTGACAAAGAATTCAAGTAAGTTGGTTTTAGTGTGCTAACTTTTGGATAAAGAATTGGCGTAAACATCATGGGCTAATCTTTTCTTTTGGATCTTTACCTTTTTAGTGTCATTGGATACACTTTGCTTCTCACCTTAATTGAGTACAAGACCCTTGTGATGCGTGGGGACATAGAACGAGCTAATGGAGTTTTACCCTCAATTCCAAAAGATCATCTTAATAGGTACAGTTCAAGCATCTTCTCCTGTGTAATTTGAATATTCCATGTTTAGGTGTAAGCTTATAACTCATTTTAATGCATCCTGTCATCCTTTACAGGATATAAGCATGACTCATATGCTTCCATTGGATGTGTATATAAATGTATATAAGTAGAGTTCATGTGTTTCTGTGTGATTAGAAAATTCAATATATTGGTTGATCAGTTTGTTTTGACCTTGATTCTCGGTGTGGGAGCTTATAATTCATATTGATGGTATCACCTCATCCTTTTAGTTGGTTGATGTCTTTATTGACATGGTTTAACTATCTCGTCTTATTTCAATGTGCGTGTGTGTAAATGTATATTACATATACCCACCCATGAATTGCGCCTTAGAAGAGAGTTGAGAAGAAGAGTTAAGGTGAGAAACGTAAGAAGAGATCTGAACCCTTGATTACTTTTAATCTCATACCCACCCATGAATTGTGCCTTAGAAGAGAGTTGATCCGGTGCATCTCGGTGCACCTCATCTCTGTGCATCTCATTCTAATGTGCATCCAAGGGTGGAGATCCCTTCTTACGCTTCTCACCATAGCTCTTCTTCTCACCGGAACCCAACCCTTTATATATATCAGGTAATTATTGGATAGAACTATAGGAGCATGAGTGTCAAATACTAAAATAGATGTGGTATTGTGGTTGCATCTGGCATGACAACATTGTAATTAAGAGACATACTCTCTTTGATGGTCATGCATTTTTCTAGTTTAAGAAGTATTGTGGGACATGGATGCATCTTAGATATTCTTGTAGAAAAAATTGGATCTCGGTTTTTGATATATGGTTGTTTTGACAGTGTTGCTCGTTTTCTGGAGTCACGTGGTATGATTGAAGAGGCCTTGGAAGTTGCTACAGATCCTGACTATAGATTTGAGTTGGCCATTCAGCTTGGTAAACTTGACATCGCCAAGGTAATAGCCCTTTGCCCCCGCCTTTTTTAAGACGCCCTTTGCCCCTCTAATTGGGAAAGAAAGATGGGTGTTAACTTATGATTGAAGAGAGAATTCAAGCGGCCTCTCTATGGACTTGTTCTCCCGTTATTTATCAAGATATATTTGTACTTCTGGATCCGTTTGCCATCATGATGATAACTTTATTTTATTTGTGCATGCAGGATATTGCCCTAGTAGCAGAGAATGAGTCAAAATGGAAGCAATTGGGTGAATTAGCCATGTCTGCCGGAATGGTATATCCTACTTGGATATTAATTCTTCCCATAAAAAATGACTATGGGACAACCTGCAATTAACCTATCGGGATTATCTTTTATACTTTATAGGAAGTAGATATTATTTTTTTAAGATTGAATGATCTTTCTTGGTCAAGATGATTTTTGTTTCTTTTTCTATCTTTAGAGCACATATAAACCCCTTAGAAGGATCGTGTGACAATAGGAGTTAAGGTGATAAGCTTAAGAAGGGATTTGGACTCTTGGTCACTTTTAATCTCACCCCCACCCCATGAATTAGCGCTTCTCATGGGAATTGATCCGGTGCATCTTGGTGCATCTCATTAATGTTGATCTTCAATTAGGATTGATCCAAGGGTGGAGATCCCTTCTTACCCTTCTCACCATAACTTCCATTCTCACAGAAACCCAACCCATAAATCATAGATCAAAATGATCTATATTCTCTCATGCCACTATTTAATCTCTCATGGCCTTTCTTCTTTTTACACATCTTATGTATGATCAACTTTAACAACTTTTGTGGCCGTTTGCAGTTGGACATGGCAGAGGATTGTTTGAAGCATGCAAACGATTTGAGTGGTTTATTACTCCTGTATTCTTCTTTAGGAGATGCCGAAGAGATATCAAAGCTTGCATCTCTTGCAAAAGAGAATGGAAAGAACAATGTTGCATTCGCTTGTCTGTTTATGCTCGGTAAATTGGAAGACTGCCTACAGCTGTTGGTTGATAGGTTAGTCATGGCATTCCATAAATAGATCCAAGAGCCACATGTAGGGCTGTAAACGAGCCGACCCGAATCGAGCTCGAATAACTTTTTCAATGTAGGGCTCAAACTCGAGCTTGATGCTCGTTTATGGGCTCGTACTCGCGATCGGTTAACTCGTTTATTGAATCGAAGCTGATAAATCTTTATTGTATTATTTATTAACATATTGAGTATATTTGGCTCGAAAAGTATATGCTCGAACGGCTCGTCTCGATTCGACTCGAAAAGTTTAATCGAGTTTTCGAACGAGCCGAGTTGAACATTGGTTTTATGAAGCTCGACTAGTTAAGTTAAATGAGTTCTGTTTTGTGTTCGAGATTGATTGGAGATCGAAAATTATTAAGCACGTTGAGTAGCTCCTTAAAAGCTCGACTCTTTTGCACCCCTAGCCATATGTAGTTGGTTAAAATATACAATTTCTGAAGTTCACTGTCTTTACAGCAACCGGATACCAGAAGCTGCTCTAATGGCACGGTCTTATCTTCCCAGCAAGGTTTCAGAAATAGTTGCCATTTGGAGAAAAGACCTTAACAAGGTTAATTCTGAAACTCTAGTATTATTTTAATCAGCTGTTTTTTACATCCAGTTTTTCTTTCTAGTTGATTTGTTCACACATAGAAGTTGACAGAAGTCATGTAGTACATAAGTCTTCGAACATTTTTTTGCTCTGTAAGGGGCTGTTTGGTTGGTTTTCCGTTTAGTCCTGTATGGATAAAGTTGTCTGTGTGGATTAATCTGTCTGTATAGATTGGGAAGGTTTTTGTTTTGGGGTTTTTTTTCATAGATGGAATGAACATGTTTTTTAATTGGGAATGACAGGTTTGGAAAAAACTTGGCTTTCTGCATAAAGCTCCCCCTAGAAGCTTACCGAACAAGCCAGTTTCTATATCATTAAGCCACTACCAAACAGTCATGTATAGCTGAATAAGCCACTTTCCATATCATTAAGCTTATTGAATAAACCACTTTCTTACCAAACAGTCATGTATGGCTGACCGAAGAAGCTGTGAGTCCCATTAAGCTCATTAAGCTGCTAACAAATAGACCCTAAGCCCAATGCATTGTGGTTCTTTGAAGGGCGGAGGATTTGAGATTTTTTCAAACTTGCATAATCATATAATATTATCAGTCATTTGGATGAATTATTTTAGAACTTTAATATTGCAGTCATGAGGCCAATGGCGTGTAGCTCAGTCGGTTAAGGGGCGAGGAGATGTTTGCTCCAATAGGCCGTTGGTCTTGGGTTCGATCCCAGGCCCCCTCGCAATCGCCTTGCCGCTGAGTGAGTCAGGTATGCCCCTCACATTGGGAATTGGCAGCCTGTGTGGCAGTGTGGGCCGGTTTGCGTGTCCGGGAAATACACGTTTTGCTCCAATATTGCATTCATGAGAACTAATACAGGCACTAGGCAGGTTTTAATATTATCGTTAGGCGAGTTTCCAAACGCCTTGCATATCTTGCCTGTCGTTTTATCAAAATCGAGTTTTTTCATGTTATTTGTTCATCATGGATTCACACCAATTATTCTGAACTTATATTTGGAGAACTTATATAGTTTATCAAAATTATGATAATTTTGGGCAAGTGGTTTTGACATTCTTATTCTGCAGGTTAACCAGAAAGCCGCTGACTCTTTAGCAGATCCGGAAGAGTACCCAAATATGTTTGAGGAATGGCAAGTTGCACTTGAGGTTGAAGCAAAGGCAGCAGAGACAAGGTTTAATTGTTCTCCTTGTTATAATATTCTTCTTTTTCTTTGGTGGAATACACTTTTTCATGATGGTGTTGTGAACTTAAGGGGGCGTTTGATTAACAAAATGGAATTTGGTGGAATTGGAATCCATTAAAGGAATTTGACTTTGAAGGAATTAGAATGAAATTTGACCACGTGTTTGGTTGGTAAGAACTGGAATGGAATCTGTGGAAAGAATTGGAATGTCCATTAGTCCCGTAGTGATATTGGTGGTCGGAGGTGGGGGTGGCAGCTGTGACGAGGACCATAGTGGTATTGCTGGTGGGTGCCCACTCCCCATCCCTCCCCACCGACCACCATGCCACTATTATCGTCGTCACAACTACCACCCCGCCCCGGCCACCCACCCCACCACCACCACCACCATGCAACTACTGTTGTTGTCACAACACCTTCCCCCCGCCAGCCCACCCACGTGGGTGGCCGAGCCGGAAGGTGGGTCGGTGAGGGTGGGGGCGGCGGGGGCTAAGGGTGGGGGCGTGACAGTAGTAGCATGGTTGTGGTGGGCGGTGTTGGTTAAATTGGATAAAAAGGGATGGAATTTCGAGGATTCCATCCATTTCAAGAAGTGAACCAAACAAAGGAATTTGCCATTCCAATTCCTTTGAATTATGCGAACCAAACAACCAAGGCAGGATTAGCTAAGTTGAATGATCAGTTTAAGTGTTATATATTTTTTTTCTCCAAAATGGGTGAATTACATTCATCCATTTGTGTATTTAGATGCTTTAAAATATGGTTGCCGAGTATATGAACTATGTACATATTAGTATTTCTAGGGTTCTCATATTTCCATATGCTGAAGAACAAGTGAAATCATTGATATGATGGTCATGGATCCAAATGCTATATTGACAAATAACGTTCTTTTAAATGTTGTTATAGGGGTAGTTATCCTCCAGCAACAGAGTATGTGAACTATGTTGATAGACCGCATGTCAACCTAGTGGAGGCTTTCAAAAACATGCAATTGGACATCGAGGAACCACTGGAAAACGGAGGGTTGGATCATGAGGTAATTCCTTTCCTACTAATGTTTCTCTTCGATAAATACATCTAATTGTGCGTTCTTGATATTTTAAATACATCTTATATAATATTTAATCATTTTTATGCAAACAAAATGCATTGTTATAACCACAAGGGTGGTGCCGAGTTGGTTGAGGCCCGGGGGGATGAGGATGGCATCTAGGGATGGAAACGGAGAGAATTAAAATTATAAGAATTGTCACTACATTAATTACCAATATTGAAAAACAAATATATTTGTCATTTAATAATAAATGTATACATATATACATACATATTTCTTTATATTTTATACACGCACTATATACATATATTTAATAAAATAAAAAATTAACTGGGGTCGGATTAGGGCGGGTAGTGCCATCCCTGGCGCCATCTTATAAGTAAGGGTAGAATTGGAAAGCAGACACTTACTTTTGAAGGCGGACACTTATTTTGGGACAAAATAAAACAGAAACGTGAACACTTGTCTTCGTCCCATAATAAATGTCCACAATGAAAAAGGCACACAGGTTTAGATATATGTATTTGTTACACTTTTTAATTAATTAAATGACATTTTAACGTTAATAATAGAGGGACTAATGAATTTCTTTATCCATCAAAAGCGGCAAGTTAATTATCCTCGAGTATTATTCCCTACTATTTCTGTTGTTTTACATTCTTCTCATTGCTTTTCTTACACAGGGTGTGGAACAGAATGGAAAGGTGGGTGAATTTGTTGACAGTCAAGAAGAGATTCATAATGAAGGCCAAAAAGATGTTGCAATGGATAATGATTCTACCGATGGTGCGGTACTCGTTAACGGTAATGAGGCCGATGAAGAGTGAGGTAAGAATAATGCTATATATAGTTATAGTAGATTAATAAAGGGTTGATAACCACATCCTGAAAATGATTTTAACTTTTAGCCACCGATTTTTTTTTTTCTCACAAAATGTCGAGCATCCCGTAAATCTGACACCGTAAGCCACTTTTTCTTGCGGTGTCAGATATTTCTGACATATCCCGAGTGTAAAAAAAACGACTTCAAAACCGGAATAGCAGCTTTGAACACCTCCATTTTACGAAAACGCGAGAACATTTAGAATCACATGTGATAATACACGTGAGGGGATCTGGTGGTATGCAGACGGCATACTGTGTGACCCAAAGGTTGTTTGCGTCTCTGATTTAGAATCACATCAGCAACACCCTTATCACATGGTGATGATACACGTTAAGGGCTTAGTGGTGTACGAGCAACTTGGCCCACAACCTAGGTCGTGCTAGAGGTCGTCCTCGTGTATGATTTAGTATCACATAGCATATGTGATAAAATATAGTATTAAAAGGGTGTTCTAACTTTCTCTTTATTTATAATATATATATATATATATAGAGAGAGAGAGAGAGAGAGATGGTTTCATTTATAAACACAACCATTAGTACAATCAATCTCATCCGTTCATCTAGTCTAATGAATATATGGTTTAGTGAAGATCTCAATTGTTTTCTAATGTAAAGCGTTTGATCATAATAAATGAATAATAAATGAATTTTGATGATCTTTTCCATAAATATTTGGTTCATGATAAATGATAAGTTATCATTTTCATAGATGTCATGTCTCAAGTAATTGGCTTGTATTATATATATATATATATATATATAGGTCCGGGGAAAGCCAAAAAAAAAGGAAAACCTTGGTAACCGGTCGGACTGTATGTACATGTGTATACAAGTAATTGAAGTTGCTTTTTACATGTTATGCACATGTGCATACCAGTCAAATTGCTTACAAATGACTTGTATGCACATGTGCATACCGTCCAGATAATGGTTATGGTTACAAGAGTGTTTATTAGTTTTTCATTTTTTGAGGGTTTTCCCCTCAACCCCCCCCCCCCCCTTCTCTCTCTCTCTCTCTATATATATATATATATATATCATTCATGTGAGAAGTGAAGTTAAGGTGAGAAGAGTAAGAAGGGATCTTGACCCTTGATCACTTTTAATCCCAAACCCACCCATGAATCGCGTTTGATACGAGGATTGATCCGGTGCATCTCGGTGTATCTCATCTCGGTGCATCTCATCTTAATGTACATCCAAGGGTGGAGATCCCTTCTTACCGTTCTCACCATAACTTCACTTCTCACTGGAACCCAACGTGCTTCTTTTGTTATTTATGTTTACAACTTCTAATCGAAAACTTTCTTTCAGGATTGACTTTCAGATTCGAGCACGGTGTAATTTTGTAGCGCTTCGGATTTTATGGTTGGGAACATCTGATATACAGATTTGAGCTTCAGTTGAATTTGGTAGTGAGTTACTACTACTACACTTTGTAGGTGTTTTATCAATATTCTTTTTTGAGGTGATTTTTATTGTGACATTTTATATGGTATGAGTGTGAGATGACATAAATCATATAGTTTTTATTTTCTTTCTTTCATCTAATTGTTTGTAATGTTGTTATCAAGCTTTTTTCTTTTTTTGCTAAAACCTTTTTGTAAGGGGTAAAATGGTCAAAGTACAAAGCAATAATGTTTTGTTTGCTCTAGTAACATCTAGCATTGAAAAGTTGTATTTGCATTGGATTAGGCTCTTCCTTTTCATGTTTTTATATTTGAAAGTTTGCATGTTTTATTATTGTTTTAGTACATTAAAAAAAAGACAGTTTCAAGTATTTAGACGGCTTGGTTCTGACAGACAAGGTGGTTAAAGTGGAGAGTTGTTGTCAGTAGCGGATCCAGATTTTTTACCTAGCGAGGTTACCTGTAAGATAAACTAAAGGGGTGCAAAATCATCTAACATGTTTTTAGCTTAATTATACCGTTTTGATAGATTTTTTTAAAAGTCGACAGATTTTTTTAAAAGTTTTTATTGATTTCGAAAGACTTTCAGTTTTTTTGATTGGTTTCAATAGCATTTTTGGGTTGATTTTAAGAGATTTTTTTTGAAGTCGGTGATGGTTGTTTAGGGTTGTGAAGTCCCTTGCAAAAAATTACAGGGGGAACTAAGTGAGAAGCTAGAAAAGAAATTTTTTTAACCATTGTAAATTTTGTTTTTTTAGTTTTTAACCCGTTCCATTTTCATGTTACCTTTTCTTCATCGTCAATGAGGCCCGTCCCTTCCTTGGTGAGAACTCATCTGAGTGGCAAGAACGTGTGCATAAGGATTTTATTCTTATTCTTATGATTTACAATTTATTGTTGTTTTGGTCCCTATGCTCTATAGTTTTTTACTGTTTTGGTCCTCTATACAGCTGTACTTAAAGGTAGGAATTAGTCCATTGACAAAAATAACAATAAATTGTAAACTAGAAGTTGAAAATCATAATTTTTAAACCATTGGGATGAAAATCGAAATTATTAATAAACACATGGACTAAAATCGTAATTTACTCTAAAGGTGATCACATGAATAAGGAAAAATAATTTCCATTGGAGAGTTTTTTTGGCAATAGGCCAAATAGTCGTTGCTCAATGGTTAAAATATAACTCATTTTCCTAAGGTTGATCCATCATTAATTTAATACTTTAGTTTAAAAAGGAAATATTAGATTGGGTAGATCAAGGTCCGTGTGTTCTTGGGACCTCTGGTTTTAATCACATGCTGTCATTTTGTAGGCTTCACGGGTCAAATAACGACAATAACATATTGTATATATATATATATATATTATACACACATATATAGATATATATGGTTGGCTTTACGTGAGACAAACCTGTTTTTATGAGATTCGTGATAGCATATTTTACACTTAAAACTTTCCAATAAACACAATGCAAATACAACTTTTCAATGTGAAGGCCTTCACAGTGTTTTTATGTGAAGTTTCAAGTTTAAAAAGTGGTCATACAAAAACAACTTGGTCTCACATGATCCCAAGTCTATATATACACATATTTATACACACATGAGATCGAAATAAGAGAACAAGAAAATAGTCAAATCACATATGATTTTACATGCTATTACGGAACACGGTCACGTAATGGTGAGTGTACGACCCGAGGCTGTGACCAAAGTCGTATGAATCACACATGGTTTTGTTCATCTATTTTCGTAATATCTTATTTGATTGTTGATCTTGTATGAATATGTCTCTCTCTCTCTCTCTATATATATATATATATATCAAAACTTCATAAACGTCCTTTAGACTAACCAATAGGCTCCAACCTTTAATTAAGTGGTCCTTTTTTGGAAAGGGTATCCTAGGCATTTGTCTAAACTAATCCCTGCAATTTTAAGACTGCTAAAGCATGCAGCCCTGAAATAATTCCCCAATGGCCACAAGTTGTTTGCGCCTGGATTCGAACCTAGGGTAGATGGGTTATCTAGTCTCATCTCCACAAGTCTTAACCAGTACGCCATAAGCTTTATGGTTAATTTAAGTGGTCTTCTAAGTTCAATTTTTAGGTTAACATGTCGAATGGAACAAATACATTCCACAAATAGTTAAATGTTTAAGGATAGGATGTGTGTAGAATGTAGATCATTCCTTTATTTTAAAGTGTCAGATACCGTAATTATTTAAAAAATTAAGAAGAAGAAATATTTGGGCTCTTATCTCAAACATAGGAGTTCTTCATTCAAACTGAATTAGATTGTGAATGTATATAGAGGTACAACTAACAACAAAACCATATCGAACTGAATTAAATCAGTCAGTCTAACATGGTTCATAACCAGTTACAAATAAAAAGTCAAACACAGAATGACATGAAAATAACGACTTAAAACAATTAACACAAGAAATCAATTTCTAAGTCAAGGTGATGAAGATGAGTAGCTCATGGTACACTTGTTTGAACATGATCCCACACAACTCTCCATATTTTTTCCGTCTGTACACAAAAATGTTATACATATTAATCCAAATAATCGAAATGTAATATATATATATATATATATAGTATGGAGAGAGGAAGGGGGCTAACTTCAAATGAGAAGTATAAAGAACCTATATATGCATAGGGGAAGATTTTTATAAAGGTTCAAATAAGAACGTAAGAATAAATTATTTATATGTGAATCATTGGTAAACAAAAAAAATCCATTTTAACATGCATATGTGAACCCACATTCACTTGCTATCATTTTTACCGATTATTCACGTATGAAGATGCGTATGTTAGCCTATGTTTCCTCTTACCAATGGTTAAATAATTTATTCTCATGCTCTTAACATTTTTGCCTTTTTTTATATTTGACCTGTATATGTATACACTATTGAAATATATATGCTTTCAGTTTGCTTCATATCTATACATGTGTACAAGTACACACTGAAACTATACACTATATATGCATCAATACATATACCGGTTCTCACGGTTCTCAAAATACTAATAAGAATATAATATATATATATATATATATATGTGTGTGTGTGTCTGTGAGTAAAGTTTATTTTACCAACCATGCAATTCTTTCAAACTTTACAAACTGATCTCAACTGGACATGTAGATAATCAACGGTGTGAACGGTGTGAATTAAATCAGTTCTTACTCTCAACCGCATTTTATAACCGCCTCTAAATTTCAAAATAAACAAAATCAATAGTTGAGATTAGGTCTGTAGGGTTTTTAAGAATTCCATGGTTTGTAATTGAAACTCTTCTGTATATGTATATGTACATGTATAATATATATATATATATATATGTTTGAATGTGTACCTGGATTGTGTGTTTTGCTGATATTGGAACACATAGAAGTGGCACATCCAAGCTTGCAATAGCCAAGGTTTTGTGAATGTTCATTAATGGCAGAAGGAAGAGATGGAAAGATGCATTCTTTGAGGCATTGAGTAGTGCAAGTACATAGACTTTTATTGGGTTCAATCATACAGAAAATGAAGCATTTGGCATAACAATCTCTGAAGGAATTCACATCACCCCTACAACCACCCACCACCATCACCATCACCATTGTAAACTTCAATAATGCCTTCATCTCCATTTTCTCTCCTTTTCTTTTTCCAAACACAAACTTGTATATGTGTGTATATATATATATATATATATATATTATATTTATATTTATATGATTCTACAAAGTTCACGGGTGAACTTAACAATTATAAGTTTAATTTGTTTTTGATAATCTAAATTTTCTACATTATTTGTCGTCTTTTAAAACTTCTTAATATTAATTCATTAATTCAATATACTCTCTCTCTCTCTCTCTCTCTCTCTCTCTCTCTCTCTCTCTCTCTCTCTCTCTCTCTCTTTATATTTATATATATATATATACACATACACACAAAAATGGTCATGAGTACCTATCACTAGGGACGTAGCCAAAATTCTAATTTAGGGACATGAACAAAGATAAACTTATTTGTTTTTCAAGTGGTGACACTATTTGACTATTAGAAATAAATATATGTATATTCATCACATCATTGATATGTTGGTTAGTTCATTGTTTTCATAAGTAAAGTTTTCGGTCAAAGTCTTTAATTTATTGCAAATTACTTTCAGAAAGATAATAAATTTGAAATTAAAAAACTAAAACCTAAGAAAATGAGACTAACAAGATTCAAACTCGGGTATGGGGTGGAAGAAAAGTATTGCAAACCAACTATACCATGGGAAATATAGTGGCGCACAACAAATTCATACAATAACATTTTTCAAGACTCTATAATTTTTTACATTACGACAGAGGAACGAAACGGTGGGCCCTGCCAATGTATCTAATACAGAAGGTTCATCCCTGAGTATGAAGATCTCAAATTTAATAATTATTTGATTAAGGCACACAAAGGAAACAATTATGAATTGTAAACCACAAACACGAAAAAGAACAACAAATTGTTAATCTTAAGGAGAAAAACAAGCAGGGTTCGTAAACCATGGGGATTAAAATCATAATTACAAAAATCGAAGGACAAAAATAGCAAACTTCAATAAACCATAGGGACTTAAAACGTAAATTACTCTTTAATGCAATTTTTTTTTTGAAATAAAATATCCAAAAATGAAAAACCCTATTTCTTTGGGGACCAAACCCGAAATTGAGTCGTATTGACGTGGCACTACATGATTGGATGAAATTTAAGGGTTTTACATGTAATCTGTGTCTCAATAGACATCATGCACTAGGGTTCTAAAACCCTTTCAAAACGGTCACCGCAAAATTGCTTCCAAAACCCTAATCGGAGCATTCAATCTCGGTCTCTGTTCCACAGGTGAAGAATAATCTCTATGCGTTTGTAATTTAGTTGTCTTCTGATCATATGATTATTGAATTTTTATTTCTAGATTGTAGAATCGAGCTGTCGGATTGAAAAGAGTAATGGGGAAGCTTGGGAAGAAAGCTCGTAAGTTTGCCAAGAAGAATCTTCCGTCTGTGCTTAAACAAAGACGAAAAAACAAGATTGTCTTCAAGAAGAGACCTTCAAAAAGTAATATTTCTCTTTAATTTCTCAGTGAATGCCCAAATTGAATATAGTTTTGTTGTTTCTGCTTTAATAGTTAAGAAATGCAATGTTTGTTTGATTTGATGAATCTGTAATTTTGTATTAATTTTGAGAATGAAGATGAGTCCAGCTTGCTTGCAGTTGGACTCCATGAGTGTTTTATCTATTATGCCGTTAGTTTCTTTATAGGCCTGGGATGGCAGTTGTATGGTGTTTCTTTATCTGTATGGCCATGATAGCCTGAAATTTTGTACTGTACTAGATTGTCTTTCCTGTGGATTAATAACTCTGTGCACAATGAAATGATATTAGACTTTCAAGTAACGATAGCATCTGATAAGCATCTATAACTCATGCTTTAATGTATTGCTGCAGAAGATCCAAAAGATGTTGTGGAAAAAGAAGTAGTGAAAACAGAAGAGTTGTCTAACGGAAGGTAAAACTGTGAACTTATGGTATTTTTGAAAACCTGGATTACCATTCATTTTTCCTTCAGAAGTGTATTTCTTGGTTTCTTGAATTTTTCTATCACTTCTTGTTGCTTGCTTGAGGTCTTCTATACGATAGATCACTTCCTCATATTTTATCACACCAAAGTTTACCATTTTGTCCTTTCCGTTCTTTCTATGTCCATTTGCTGTCCAAGTTTAAATTTATCATCTATGGCAATCTTGACGCGTTAATGTTATGAGTAATTGCAAGGGCATATGAGTAATTGCAAGGAGATAAAAGTATTTTGACGTTATACTATCTTAAATAATCTCTGTGTGTTAAATACAGGGATTCTGAAAAGGAAGTCACCGTGACTACTTCTCTTGATGCACTATTTGCTGAGGATGACGATATTATTTTTTCAGATGATTCTGATAGTGATGGGTATCTTTCAGAGGTTAAAGACTTAACTATCTTTGCAGTGTTTCTAATTGATATTGAAAACATTTATTGGCTTATTTTTTGTATCATTTATGATAATTAGGACCCAAGCTGTGAAAATCTCTCGGGAAACGACAATGATGTCCCTTTAAAAGGTTAGTCACTTTTTCTTTTCACCATCACTTCAAGTCTAGTGTTTCTTTTTTGTCCCTTTGCCACTATGTTTTACTTGCTCACTTGAGTGCCATTTTTCTCCCCATATCTTAATTTCTTACCTTTCATTTTCTGTTCTTTAACTGGTTAACATCTATGTAGATGACAAGGGTGAACGTGCTATGTCTGTTCACAATCAAAAGATCTATGAAGAACTTGCAATCCAGAAGAAATCATTGGACAAGTTGAAGAAAAAAGTGAGTTTGTTTTTTCTAATCTAGAAACGTTCTCAGGAGCTACTCTGAATGACTTTCTTTTGAGCATTGTTATTTTTTCTGTTTTAGATGTAAATGTTAATTGGGGAATAAGCTTGTACATATCTCATTTTAGAATAAAAAAAGTTATGCCATAGCCGTTGATTAGCTTTCCATTTCCATGAATCCTTGACAAGGGACTTTTTTTCTTGTTATGCTTTTGTTGCTAATTCCTTCTGAAGTGCAATTTTTTGGTTGAACGAACTATTTTGGAGGTAGAACCATCCACTATGGTTTTAGCTTCTTAGTCACTCTCCAAGAATCTCAAAAGCAACCATTGTGGATGGTCTTAGTGCCTCAAGTCTAAAATAGATCATGCTAATGATGGCAGTCCTAACATGATCACTTGCCAACTTTTCTTAATGAAGGCATGGTTTTCAACTTTTTTTAATCAAATGTCACGTTGTTTCTTTAACTTGCATGCAACTTGTATGACTACTGTGAGAAGATATACTAGACTATATTATTGTGCATTAAACTTGGTTCATAGATTTGGAGTAGCATGCCTTTTTTCCTTGCATGCATGTGGTTTTAATTGTTTAATTGTTTTGATGTTTGTGTTCTAAAGCAGTTGTATATGAAAACTTTTCAGGATAAGAAGTTTGTTAAGTTTTTGGAAAGCTACAAAAAGGGTGAGATGTCTCAAAATCAGGAGATGGTAAGTGATCATTCTTTAAGATGCTTTTTTATGTTGATTACCTATTACTAACAGAATGATGGAATGCAGCGTGGTTATTTGCTATAACGTTTCATTTGGTTCCATCACTTGTCAATTTTTTTGTTAGCATATTATTTTCTATATTGTGATTTGTGCACTGGGAATATTAATGCACATATGTGCCATATTATATGAAACATGATATATGTCTTGTAGTTGGTCTGAAGTCCAAAGTTCTCCAATGTTTGGTTTCTGTGCTAATGTTTAAATCTTGTTATATTTAGATATAAATGTGGATTGAGAAGTGGTAGGTGCCCCCGGGGTTATATTCCAAGTATATGGTAACTGCTTGTGAAAATCCTTAGATGTGATCTGGTAACTGTGTTTATTAAGTGTGACACAGTTTGATGGCTGAATAATATTGACACCCACTGTACTAGGATAAATTATCCCTGTTGAAATTAAGCATTGCAAGCTATCTGTTAGTCACTTATTGTATACATGTGTGTGTGTGTTGTCTTTCCAGAAATGGATTTTTCTGAAATTTTATTATGTTTGCATGTATAAAATAAGTATTCACAAATATCTAGCATCAGTATGACATGGGTGCTGAAAATTTGGCTGACTGTAACATTTAGGGGCTGTTTGGTTGGTTTTCCATTAAGTCCTGTATAGATAAAGTTGTCTGTGTAGATTAATCTGTCTGTATAGATTGAGAAAGTTTTTGTTTGGGAGAGTTTTTTCATAGACAAGTTTGAACTTTTTGCATAAACCTTCCTCTTAGAAGCTTACTTAATAAGCCACTTTTAGACTACCAAACAGTTATGTATAACTGACCAAATAGGCTGTAAGTCCCATTAAGCTCATTAAGCTGCTAACAAACATGCCCTTAATCTGGATCTGATTTTTGCCCATTCTGTATAGTTGGTATCGAACATTTACATATGTGGATGGAATTTTTTGTATATAGCACTCTATTTAGTATCTCTAAGGGGCCATTATTTGATGATGTGTGACTTATCCTTTTTAACAGTACTCTGATGAAGATGAGATGGGTGAAGATTTGATGATGTTAGATGATTCTGCTACAATTAAGCACAAAGTGCTGACACGTTCAGCTATCAATTCGTGGAGTAAACTAGTTACTGAAGAGCATAGCGAATCTGCTTTAATCAGTCTTTTAAATGCATATCGAGCTGCATGTCATCTTGGACCAGAAGAAACTGGCTTTATTGATGATGCCTCATGCCCAATAATTCAAGATAGTGATACCTTCTGCAATATATATACATTCATACTTACTGAAGCTGATAATATATTTAGGGGTCTGTTAAAGATTCCTTCCTCCACTTGCAAAAAAGATTCTATATTGGAGTTGAAGAATACCCCTAGATGGAAAAAGGCGAAACCGATGATTAAGTCTTATTTAAGGAGTACGTTGTTTCTTTTGAAGCAGGTCACTGACTCTGAAATCTTGGCTTTCTCCATTACCCGTTTGAGAGCTTCTATTGTATTTTTTGCTGCTTTTCCATCTTTGTTAAGCAGGCTGATCAAGGTAGTTTATTTATACTCAACAGAATTATTTATCTGATTTGTGAATATATGTAGTTAACTATATGAGATCATTATCTAGGGTCAGGTTCAAGGAAAACTGCAAAAGATGAAAAAAATGAGGAACCATTCATCTAGAAGGTATGCACATGTGCCTACAAATAATTTGTAAGCAATTTGTGCGGTATGCACATGTGCATAAAAACCAAGAAACAGCTTCAATTACTTGTATGCACATGTGCATACCGTCCAGATGAATGGTTACGAGGGTCTTCCTCAGTTTTTTTCACTTTTTTGGGGGTAACCTCCCTCTATTTCTTTAACCAACTCAATAGCTTCTGAACTTTATATGGTATGTATGATGCACAGATTATAGTTCCTTTGTGGGCAACAGGTGGTGGGACCCTGTCTGCTAGTTCTTCGCTTGTCATACAAGATGTGGTTTCTATATTTGGTTCTGATTACTTTGACACATTGTTTATCAAAACATACAAAGCGTATATTGCTCGATGCAGAAGCATGGAAACGGTTGACGCGAAACATATTGAATTCCTTCGAGATTCCTTTGTCAATTTGTGCTCTCTTGATGTGGAAAAGTCTTGTAATAAGGCACTGGTTTCCGTTCAGCAACTTGCTAATATATTTCGACACGCAAGGCAGAAAGATAATAAGGTATGAGCTGCTTTCATCTTTATCCTTGATATATATATATATATATAGGGGCGGGTAAAAATGAGAACTCAAATTTGGTTGTGAACATGAGGTCAAAGGAGAGCGCGACTCGTGTCATATTCAGACTGAATAATGAAGGGAGATATTCAGACTGAATTTAGTGTTATTCAGTCTGAATATAGTATTATTCAGTCTGAATGTAGTGTTATTCAGTTTGAATAATATACTTCATTATTCACTCTGAATGCCCGTCATTATTCAGACTGAATGGGACACGTGTCGCGCTCTCCTTTGTCCTCATGTTCACAACCAAATTTGAGTTCGCATTTGAACTTTTCTCTCTCTCTCTCTCTATATATATATATATATTCGTTGGATTTTAAGTTCCTACTGTTTATGGGCAGGAAGCAATTAGGAAGATATATAGTTGGCAATATGCTCAATGCATTGACATTTGGGTCCTCTTCATTTCGGCAAATGTACATGAATGTGATATGCAGCCTTTGTTGTATATCACGATACAACTTATAAATGGAGTTGCACACCTTTTTCCCGGGCCAAGATATCTCCCCTTGCGGATAAGGTGCATTCAGTGGTTAAACAAACTCTCGAGTTCTTGTGGAATTTATATTCCTGTTGCTTCATTAGTGTTGGATATGCTCGATTTTAAAGTCAGCAAGGAGGGTGGTAAATCAAGAAAATCTGCTAAGTTAGCATCAAATTTAAAGGTTAGTGGGTGCTTATTTGTCAAACACAAATATAAAAATATAAAAATTACTGAGCACAAGCCGATAAACGAGTTAAATTGATTGCAAGTTCGAACCCATATATGAGTAACTCAAAAAATATTTGAGCTTGAGCCCTATATTAAAAAAGTTAATTGGGCTTGAGCCTAGTATTAATTTTTCGAGCCTGGCTCGATTAACCTACTATTCGGCTCGGCTCGGCTCGATTACACCCCTAGGAAACACTATCTTCAATTCTAAATGCTTTTATTATGTAACAAATTTATGTTGGATTTTTTTTGCAGCTTCCCAAATTTTGGTTGAAATCGCAAAACTTCATGGAGCAATGTGTTTATTCAGCTGTCGAGCTGCTTACAGTGCATTTTATGCAGTGGAGTTATCACATTTCGTTTCCCGAGCTAGGAACTACTTCTCTTATCAGACTAAAAAAGTTTCATGAAAAAACGACAGTTGAAAGTCTAAGGCGTGTGGTTAAGCGACTTATGGACCAGGTATTGCAAAATTAATTTAATATAATATATATATATAGGGGCGGGTTCAAATGAGAACTCAAATTTGGTTGTGAATGTGAGGACAAATGAGAGTGCGACACGTGTCATATTCAGACCGAATAAATATTATATTCAGTCTGAATATTTCTTTGATTATTCGGTCTGAATAATCTACATCCAGACACGTGTTGCGCTCTCATTTGTCCTCACGTTCACAACCAAATTTGAGTTCGCATTTGAACTTTCCTCCCTCTCTCTCTCTCTCCCTATATATATATATATATATAAGTAGAGGAAAGTTCAAATGGCAACCTCAAATTTGGTTGTGAGCGTGAGGACAAATGAGAGCGCGACAGGTGTCTGGATGTAGATTATTCAGACTGAATAACAGTATTATTCGGTCTGAATAATGCTACGTTCAGACTGAATATAGTACTATTCAGTCCGAGTAATGCTACGTTCAGACTGAATATTATTCAGTCCGAGTAATGCTACATTCAGACTGAATAAATACTATATTCAGTATGAATATGACACGTGTCGCCCTCTCATTTGTCCTCACGTTCACAACCAAATTTGAGTTCTCATTTGAACCCGCCTCTATATAAGTAATATGTTTGCTAAAAAGTTTAAAACAAAATTAAGGAAATGAAAGAAAAGACGAAAATACCCTTACACTTAACAGACAACTTTTAACAGAGTTAGTTATCAGGGACTATTTTCGAAGAAAAATGCAAACCATAAGGATGATATCTAGACTTATCAAAGTTCAGATCCCACTTTAGACTTTTCACTAAACCTCAGGGACTAAATTTATAAACATATTAGCATGTTCGGATCGAAAAAGTGCATGCTCAAATGGCTTGGCTCGCCTCGGCTCGACTTGAAAATTTTAATCGAGTTTTTGAACGAGCCGAGTCAAACATTGGTGTTATAAAGCTCGGCTCATTAAGTTAAATGAGTTTTATGTTGTGTTCGAGATCAGCTCGAGCTCGAGATTAGTGTTCTTTGGACTCGGGATTTTTTAGCTCGGCTCAATTAATGCTTTTAAATATAATATTCACATTTTTAGAGGGTTTTTTTTGTTCTTATTGCAGGTAGAACAAAATGTTGAGTTTGTGCAGAAGAAAAGGGATGAAGTAGCCTTTTCACCAAAAGACCACGAGTCTGTTGATCAATTTTTGCAGGTTCTTTTTTCTTATCTTATCAGTTAAATGTTGTTCTTCTTTTTGAGCTTAATGAAATAAACTTTCTGATTTTTTTTTAATTTTCTTTTTTGCAGTTTGAAAAAGGCACTGTGAATGCCCCATTTATGCAATACTATAGAAGTGTTGTAGAAAAGGCTGCTTCAAAGATGTCCACAAGGTGAAAATTATATACTTTAATGTTTGCTGTTCTTTTTTTCTAGTATCCTTGCATCCCAAAATAAATCTCCACGATGAAAAAGACGTACAGTTTTAGAAATGTGTAATTATTTTACACATTTTAATGGAGAAAGTAATGGATTTCTCCATCTTGGTTAAGGGTAGAATTGGAAAATAGACACACTGACAATTATTTAGGATAAACTAAGGGGTTTTTTGATTGGTTTGCAATTAAGTTCTGTATGGATTAAGTTGTTTGTGTAGATTAGTTTGTTTGTATAGATCAGAAAGGTTTTTTTGGGATTAGTTTTTTTTGGGATTGGTTTTTTCATAGATGGAAGGAGTGTGTTTTTGAATTGAAGGGGCAGATTTGGAAAAAACTCGGCTTTCTGCATAAAACTCCCCCTAGAAGCTTACTGAATAAGCCACTTTCTTAGTCATTAAGCCGGGTAGAATTGGAAAGTAGACACTTTTTTTTAAAGTGGACAATTATTTTGGGATAAACTATGGGGATATTTGGTTGGTTTTCCATTAAATCCTGCTGCATGGATAAAGTTGTGTGTGTTGATTAATCTGTCTAATATAGAGCAGAAAGGTGTAATTATTACACTTTTTAATTAACTAAATGATGGGTCAGAATAACATTTATAAACCTTAATTCTTGGTTAAAAAATGGGTCATGTTCGTCGTGTTTAGGCCATGTTTGGCAAACTAACTGATAAGCTTAGCGGATGGCTGATAAGCTAGCTGATGAAAAAATCATGTTTGGCAAAACTAGTGTATAAGAATGTAAAATGACCAAAAAGGGCATATTGAAAAATAAAAATAATAATTAATAATTAATATTAATGAAGGTTATAATTGGAAAAAATGACAATAAGCTCCCCAAACGCTACTCCAAGTAGTGTTTCAATAAACTAGCTTATGGTTTGCCAAACGTGTACCCTGAAAATAAGCCAGACTTATAAGCTAGCTTATTTTTGCCAAACATAGCCTTAATTTTGTAATATTTTGTACCATTGCAGCCCTGTGGAGCCTAAAAGAGTGAAGCGAAAGAAAGCAGATACAGCAAACGCAAATAACGCTCCAATTGTTGCTAATGGGAATGCCGATGCAAAAAGAGTGAAACGAAAGAAAGCAGATACGGCTAACGGAGATAACGACACTCTAATTGCTGTTAACGGGAATGCCGATGGAAAAAGAGTGAAGAGAAAGAAAACAAATACGGCAAACGGAGATAACAAAAAACACTCTGATTGTTGCTAACGGGAATGCGGATTCTAAGGGGAAGAAAAGAAAAGAGTTAGAAGTATGATACTTTTTGTACTATTTATTAGATCAATTTTGCAAATTTTATGTACCCTAATTGCTTTTGATGTATTTCTTTGTGTTTTTTTTTTCTTCGTTAAAGTTTATTTGTTTAAACATTATTCTATTCAAAAGATACATTTGCACTTAAAGATAGCAGGGGTTTTTGGGTTTAAATGATAACGGAAGTTTGAATTATATGTGATTTTATAGTAAATTTATATGTGCAACCGTGGGTTATATTGCGTGCACGACCTTGTGTTGACTGCGTTTTATAATCGTATATGACTTTATTGCAAAATCACATCATGTTTGGCTTTTTCATGTTTTTTTATTTTAACTATGTTTTTGTTTGATACTATCTCATGTCATAACCAAAGTCAAATGAAACACATTTGATTTTACATGTGAGTTTAGTGTAAAATCATAAATGATTCGGCTATTTTCTTATTCTTTTATTTGATTATTGTTCTTGTGTGAATCTAACTGTTTGTATCTTTCTCTCTCTATATATAAATATTTGCATTAAGAAAACAATGGACCAATAAGTACATCTCATATGTTTTAGCTCTTAAGAATGAATATAACAATAAATTAGTTTATCTACTATAGCTTAAACGCATATATTTTTCATGTTTGTACACAAAGTAAATCATAAAATTATATTAATTTAACCAAAACTAGTAATAACTTTGTCAGTTTGATACTTTACGCTTAAAGTATTAAGGTTATAACATTATTCCAATTTCAGTATTATTCACTTTCATCTTAATAAATATAATGATTAGTATCCGATAAAACCATTAATATATCATTCCTTACAAAAAAAATATGGGGTTTATTAATATAAATAATATTTGTTGATTTTTTAGGGACGAATGTACAATTTAGAGGCGGTAATATGGACAAGTCATATATATTAAATAACGAATTAAATTTATTGTATCTTTATATGAGTTGTGATAGGTCTGGTTGACTCATCAATATCTTTTTGGTTCATTTGAATGTTATAAGTTATTTGATATCTTTTACAATGACAAAATTTATATTGTTAAAATAATATTTTCCTTTATCGATTAAGAGATTGTAATTATTTATATTTATTTTAAACGGTTTTCAACCGTTTTCTTTTTAGCTCAATTTTGTTTTCTTCTGGTTATTTTTAAGTAAATAATCAACAAAGGAGGAGAAGTACGAGCAAAGCAATCTCATCAAAACGAGGAAGTTAAAAAAAAATTCTTTATTTCTGTTGGAATTTTCTTGGTTCAGTTTAATTTTTTCTGCTTTTTTCTTCACTCAATCGATATTTCACGATCAAGGGTGTCTTATCCATTCTCATTCAATCACGGCGGGGTCTCTCAGAAATTTTATAAAACGGACTTTCTACATGCAGTGCCTTTTAGGAAGTTCTATTTCAGTCTACCTTTTGATGACATAGAGTTTAAGATCTTTAAATAAAGTAAAAGCAGTTGATCTCAATTTTCTTATCTTTTTATTGATGTAGAAATAAAATTTATTCCAATCGTGGTCACACCAGCTTTTCTTTAGTAGGGTTTTGCCCATTTTAGAAGCTTGTTGGTGGTAAGTCTATACCACATAAATCAATAGCTCCTTCTGGTTACTGATATATTTAAAAAAAAATACATCTGATTTTACTATAATGGTCAATGCAAAGGTGTGGGGGCAACGTGACCTGTGATCTCATGTCGCTGCCCAAATAGCATGAATCACATGTGATTTTTCACGTTCTTTTAGAGTAAATTCAAATATGTTTTATATGTTTTCTTATTATTATTGTTCTTGTATAAATCTGATTCTTGGTGAGAATTACAGATTTGTCCCTAAATATTTGTGAAGGTGTAATGTTGTAATTTTGGAAAAGTTGAGGGGTGGTTTTCAGCATTTAATGGGTTCTTTCTATATATCTAGCGCCCCCTTATCTTCTACTCCCAATTTTTCCACCCAAATAGGTGCCCTAGAAATATAGATATTCTGCCTACAACTCTATACACCCTAGCCGGACACTTGTTTACTTTTGATTTCTTCTTTTATACAAAAATTTAACCCTAAAAACGCATCAAATCTTGTTTTTAATCCTTTGCCCCTTCGGTTTTTTCTAAATATTCGGGGGGGATTTTTGTATGTTTTGATCTGGTGTGTGTTAAATTGGGGTTAGGGTTTTTCGATTTTGAGGTTTGTTGAGAGAGTTGACATGGCGGATGTGGTTGAAGAAGAAGAGTATGAGAGTGATCCGGAGCAGGCGAAGCTTTCTCTGAAGATGCGAAGGAGGAGGGAAGCGAGTGATGATGAGGAGGAAGAAGATGAGGATGATGATGGTGGTGATTTGAGGGTTAGAGAGAGGATAATTGATTCTAGGGTTTCAGATTGTGAATCTGACGGTCAGGGTGCGGCGGCAGAGTATGATGATGAATATGATTTAGTGGAGGAAGAAGAAGAGCTGCTTGAGGAAGTTGAAGATGAAGAGTTTGGAGAAGGACGTGGTGGTAGTGAAGTTCAAGCTGTTGGGGGGCAGGTGGGGCGGGTGGACTTGGATGGTGTTGTTGAGGGGAGTTCTACGGGGGGCAAAAGGGAGAATGATCAGGTGGATGGGGATGAGTTTTATGTGCCTGAAAGTGGTGATCAGTTTGATGACAATGGGAATGGAAGAGTGGGAGAAGGAGAAGGAGATGGCGATGGAGAAGGAGGACAAGAGGAAAAGAAGGAGACGGAGCCATTTGCAGTGCCAACAGCTGGGGCATTTTATATGCATGATGATCGGTTCAGAGATAGTGCTGGTGGTAGACACAGGTGATTTTTGAATTTTGTATTTTTTTATTCTTTGTAGTTGATGTTTCGATTCTATGCTGGTATGGTTGTATTTTGAGAATTGAAAGGAATGATCTTTAAAGAATGTTGGTAGCTTTGGTTTTTGCTGTTAGTTTAATCAGTGTCTAAGGGATGTGCCTTTTCTGTTTGGGGTAGTGAGTGTTGAAGGGAAAATGCATTTGGATCATTCAGATGCCAGTGCAATGGCACAAACTTTGACTTAGGGGTCATTTAGCACGTTTATACGGTAATTGCTTACTGGGTCAATTTACCTTATCAGTTCAACATGACAAGGATTGAGAATCTTACCCGGTAAGAGCAATGGTAAGGACTGAGAGTCTTACTTGGTAAGTGAGAGTAACGACTCTTGTCCACTGGATAAATTGTTGCATACAATGTCGTTTTAATAGACTAAAATCTTGCCCGGTAAGTTAAGTTAAAGAGTTGACACTTACCCGGTAAGCGCCTACTGGGTAAGTGTCGGTCCCTTAGTATTTCACCATGAATTGCTGGCTATTTTGAAATACTGAACTTTAGTTTCTGAATGTAGGTTCTGTGATTTCTGTTCTCATGGTAGTCAATTGCTTGCATTTTTTATTAAATTATAACGGCAACAGTAGTTGTTACGTGATTGATTAATTCATCATCTCTTTAGTCTTTCTCTATGGGAAATTGGGCATCAATATTTGCAAGGGAAATTGCTGGAGATCTTGGAAAATTTTAAAGGCTCTATTGACTAATGAGTAGTACAGGAATGGATATTCGCAATAGGGTAAGGTTCAAAAACACTTGGATCTGTGGGGAGAAACAAAACAGTAAGAGAATAGCTTGTTACTTGGTGCTAATAGAGAATAATATCTAATTGTTCCCACACTTGATTTAAGTACGAAAAGTTTGAGGATAATTCTTATGTTTAGTTGCAATCTAGTGGAAGAATGGTGTTTGGATATGCCCTCTTGATTACAACTTAACAAGCTGATTCACCTAAATGGATGTTCTGCAAGGGTATGTCATGAAAAAAGAAAATTTGAATGATACCCACTACCCACCTTTTATTGAATCTGCATCTTGGTCACCCATGTGTTGAAAACAATATTATTCTCCGTCTTTGGAAATTTGGATCTATTTTTGTCATGGCTGTTGATTTTTATTTTACTTTTGCAAATTTTGTTGTTTAAAATTGCCCATTTGCCTTTAAGTTGCAATTCACCAATTTACTTATGTGTTAATCAGCATTCCATATGTCCCCAAAAGAGAGTTCATAGTTGACCTTTTAGTGGCCGATGAGTTACGTATTCCATTAACATTGATAAGTGTTGCCATATTTTAAGCTAATGAATTGACAACTACACTAAGCAATGAAAAAAGCAACAAAATAATAACATTTCTTACTGGATTCTGATCGCTAAAATCGTTTTTGTCAACATTCTAGTTAAACAAAATATTATGTTGAATTTTCAGAATCAGGAAGTGGAGTAGTGGACTCATTTTTTGGGGGATGGATGAAGTAGTAAAATTTGAAAATCAATTGATGAATTAGATCTTAATGAAATCGTAAAATACCTATATGGCCATGTCATGGTTATGGTTATGGGTTTGTAAATTGGATCAAGAGTTACTATAATTTCTTGAATTGATTGGAATTATAGATGCACTTCAAAAGGTAATCATTCTTATTAATAGAGCAGAATATAACATTCATTCATTACAACTTTATCAAATACCCACATACACTAAATCCACAAAAATCCGGTAAAAAATTGTGGTATGTTTTACAGTATGCAATGCTACAGTTCAACTTTGTTGATACAACGGTTGTTCTTTGATACCATGATAAACGAGACATTCCAATTAGCTAATGTGGGTCACATTTTTGTACCATGGGCCCAATCGTACAATTTTGACTTCCATGATATGTGCAAGCTAGCAAAGATAGGATTGATGATAAAATCAACATTTGACATCAATTTTGTTATCTTTTTTTCCCTTTTTAATTCTGCTTATTTTAAGATGCGAATGAATAAACACTATAAGTGAGAAGTTTGGTCAAAATTTACAAAGCAAGGCAAAGGTAAGATGGGCATGTTTACTATCTCCTTTATCCAACTGTTCCTACTTTCGTGTGCTTAGTAGCCTTCTGCTTAGATACTTCTGGAATTCCAACGCTTCTTGTAGCCTTTTTTTGCCCCTTTTTAATATGGTTAGTTCAAGATGCGAATGAATGAACACTATAAACGAGAAGTTTGGTCAAACTCACTAAGCAAATTGCAAAGTTAAGATGGTTTTATTTACTTTTTCTTTTATCCAAACTATTCAAATTTTCTTATGCTATAATAACCTTCTGTTTAGATACTTTTGGAATTCCAACACCTTTAGTAGGAGAAACTTCATATTAGTTAATAAATTTCTAGGGCTTATTTCCGACTGTAGAAGTAAATTATATTTTGTATCTAGTATAATAAACTTTTATTAAATGATGTTTAGGCGAACTCTTGGCGGGCGGAAGTTGTGGGAGTTGAGAGATGACAGAAAATGGGGGCATGACAAGTTTGAGGAAATGACTATGCAGGAAAGGCATTACGATGAGGTAAAACTATTGCTTTTGAGTATGGATGTGTGTCATAAAGCTACCTTTTCTTCTTAATATGTTTTGTTCTTATATGTCGTTTATTATCAGGGTAGGAGGGCTTCCCGGGGTCGTAATCGAGCTCGTGGAAGAAATCGAGGAGAAGATCATGGATATGTAAGAGGAAACAGGCCTAAAGCATACAACAATAACAATCAAACTAATGCACCCAAGTCTGTAAGAGGTCGAGGCCCTAGAAGATATCAACCTTCTACACAGAATAGTTTTGAGGCTCCTGCACAAAGCAGACAGTGAGTAGAAATATCTGTTGATGTGATCGTAAATTTATATTTAATTTGTGTATATATATATGTTATTATTCATTGAGATGATTTATAATAGCATATATATAGGGTCAGATTCAGGGGAAAACCGCAAAAAAGGAAAGGAACACCATGGTAACCTTTCATCTGGATGATATGCACATGTGCATACAAGTATTTGAAGCTGTTTCTTGGTTTTTATGCACATGTGCATACTGGACAAATTACTTGTATGCACACGTGCTTACCGTCCAGCTGAATGGTTACCAGGGTATTTCTCAGTTTTTCATTTTTTTTGTGATTTTTCCCTGAACCTTCCCCTACGTACATATATATTGTGATCACATAGAACAATATCATGATTTATGTTTTTCTTCTATTACTTGTATGATTTGTTCGGTAATTGATTACTAAATATTTTAGACCTGCAAAGTCAATGGAGAAAACTTCCCATGCAAGTTCCGGAAGAGCATCTTCAGCCACATCGGTATCAGAATCTTCTCAAGTGCCAGTTAGGAAAAATGTCCTTGCATCGAATTTGAATTCTGCTTCTCCACCATTTTATCCTTCTGGTTCTTCGAATAAAGAAACCAACTCAACTCAGAAAAAGGAGGCTCAAACTGGACCACTTCATAGGGGCCCACGCCCCCCTGTTATGGGCGAGAATTATCCAGTTTCTCAGCCCAACAATCCCCGTGGAAGAAATGTTTCTGATTCTTTAGGCATGGATAAGCTTTATATAGATGATTCAGTCTCGTCCATTGCTGGGAAACCCGTAAACAGCTTATCACAGACAGCTACTGGTCAGTCGTTCATTAATTCTACCCAACCTTCACAAACAAGGGCTGAGGGGAGAGGTCCAATGTCTTTTGGACAAGTGGCCTATCAACCCGTGCCACCTCATAACCAAGTAAATAGAGTTTCTTCGCCAAACCAAGTTCATTCTTTTCAGCGAGGTCCTGTTCCTAATCAGCTTCATTCCAATCCCCAACCTTCTGTTCAGCCGTTTGGACCTCAATCTGCTAGTGGGTCTCGAGCGTCTTCCCCGCCTAAATCGTCGGGTCCCATACATGTGCTTGAATCTACAGAAATGGAATCTTCTACTGAATCTATTGATTCTAAGACAGCATTGGTTGGAAAAGGGAAGGGTAGTATTCAGACGAGTGGAATGAGCTCATTTTCTTATGCGGGGGCACAGCTTATTGGAGCCTCTGGGAGCCTCGGTGGTAATCATGGTGATCAAAATTTTCCTGGAGCTCCGACATTTTTGCCAGGTGAAGGACTATTTGATAGCATATATTTAGGAAAAGTGTTGAACTGATGTTTACTTGGTCAATATTTTTTACAAAATGCAATTATGGTCTTAAATTTGTTATTTTGGTGGATTTGGCATGTAGTTATGCAATTTGCAGGCCAGCATCCTGGTGGTCTTGGAGTTCCGGCTGTTGGCATGGCTTTTCCTGGCTATGTTGCTCAACCGAATGGGATGGGAAATTCAGAGATGACATGGTACTATAATTTTACTTTTTTATGTGTAGTGTTTTTGCTTTTTAAATTTGGTATGTTCATTCCCAAGTCTTGGTCATCTTTTATTAGGTTCCCCTAGCAACATTATACACACGCGCATAGGAAGAGGTTCATTTGAAAAGTGCTAAATATGTGAGAAGTGGAGAAGTGATCCTAGCCCTTCATTTGTGCACCAGATAATTCGGTCGCATTGTATGCGGAAGATAGAGGGGTAGTTTTTTTACAAATAGGCTGCAAACAATTGCATATGTAAACCCGTGTGATTCACATATGAACCCATGTGATTCATATGTGAATCAGTTAGATAGTTCATATGTGAATCACATGGGTTCACATATGCACTTGTTTGCCGCCTAATTGTAAAAGTTATGAAACTACCCCTCTATTTTTCGCTTGACCGTTCAAAGCCGCAAATCTTGAGATGAAGGGCTAGAATCACTTCTCAAATGAACCTATGGTTATACACACACATATATATGTTCTCAAATGAACCTATGGTTATGCATACCAACACATTGTTAGAAACCAATCTCAACCGTCCATCTAATCTAATGAATATATGGTTTCATAATATCTCTATTGTTTCCTAATATAAAGCGTTGATCATAATTAACGAACTCTAATAATCTCCAGTGAATATCCAAATTATAATAAATGCACCCTCATTATTTCCATAAATATCTCAAATGATTGGTTTGTATGGTTAACAATTGCATGGTTTGTATTTGAAACCTTCTCTCCCTCTCTCTCTCTATATATATATATATCTACATTTGTTGCTTCTAATACTGTCAGTAGCATACATAAGCAACTGGTTTTTTAAAGGTGGTTGGTCTTTACAAGATACTTCTTTGATTTACCAAGACTAAGTTTTTGACATTTGGTACTTTGCTGGTTTGTTTATAAACCAAGAAACTTTGTTTCTTGACCTCTAGAAGTGGTTTTCATTTTGTTGAAATTCTTGAGATTCTATTTCAAATTTTCAACGTCATGTATCTTTATTGCATGGCACACTTTGTTGTGCGGTATTGGTCATGGATTTTGCATCAGAAATGAAAGATCAATTGAGGAAAAAAAATTGTTGGAATGGTCAACAAGGGCTTCTAGCAAGAAAAGAGAAAGAAAAAAAATCTTTGACTTCTATGAACAACTATTTCTTTCCTTCTTGAATTTGTTTTGCCCCCTTAAGCTATAATGTTAATCATGTGATACTAGGCTACCTGTGTTGGCTGGTGCTGCTGGAGCTTTGGGTGCTGCTGGAGCCCTAGGGGCGACTTATTGTTCCCCATATATCACAATGGATGGTGCTTATCATGCTCGGCCATCTGGGCAGACGTCTTCAATAGCCCCCACAAAGTATGTTTTTTGAAGTATATAATAGAGTAAATTACGATTTTTGTCCCTGTGGTTTGTTACTAATGTCGGTTTTCGTACCTATGGTTTGCAATTTATTGCTATTTTCGTTCCTAGACTAATTCCTACTTTTAAGTATAACTGTATAAGGGACTAATTAAATGAAAAATTGTAAACCACAGTGACCGAAACAACAATAAATTATAAATCATAAGGACGGAAATAGCAATGAATTACAAACCATAGGGATTAAAACCCCAATTTCTCAACCACAGGGGCAACATTGCAATTTTTAACAAACCACAGGGACGAAAAACGTAATTTACTCGATGTTTTATTTACGACAAAGCTCACACACACTACTCACCTTTGGTGAGGTTTGAACCCTTGACCTCCAGGGAGGTTGGGCTCTACTGGCAACTTTTATGCCACTGGGCTAATGACCCTTTTGGTAGCTACAACAATGTTATAACTGAAATGATCATGGATTTTCTTGCAGTTTATTGACTAAAAAACCCTTTTTTGGTTTCTTTGCAGCAAAGACAGTAATACAAATAAACCTGGCAGCGAAGTGAAGCCTTCTCAGAGGCCTGGTAAGACATAAAGCTTGTTTGTGGAACTTAATGTTTATAGCTTGTTGGCCTTCATACACTTTTGAACCGAAAGAACAGCTTGGATAGGACAGAACAGATAAAATGACTAATTTACCCCTAATGAGTTGTTTATATATTTTATATGTTTTGATTAAGTTATGTAATTTATTAAATTATAAAAAAAATAAAAAAAAATTCTTAACAAGATATATCTTTGGAAAGTTTTCGTCAAGACGATTAAAATGACACCAAAATAAAAAGTTCATGTAGTTTCCCATTTTTATTTTATACCCTCTCTATATTATTATTATTATTTTTATTATTGATATTTAATAAATTACAAAAATTAACCAAAATATAGGAACCATATAAAAATAATATTTTGAGGACAGTAAAGTGAAATTTTAATGAGCATAAAATAAAATAAATATAATATAAAGAATGAATAAAATGTAAAGAGGGAGACGTATTTGATTTTTTAGAAGAGAATTAGGTTTTATTTTGAGGTTACATTGGTAAAGATATAGGTCTTTTCCATGGGGTGGGGGTGGAGCACGCATGTTCCAATTTGTCCACATAAAAGTTCAGACAAACATGGGAAAATGATCCATGTTTTGTTCTGTCCAGTGTTACTTACAGAATAATTTGGATTCTTGGCTCTCTTTTCTTAGTCTTAACTAAATTTTGTAATACAACTATTAATTTTATTTGATTTTGCAGAGCTTGCAAATGATGATTTGAGGCAACGACAAAATAAAGCTCGCAGGCAAGTCTGAAATTTTGGATCCTCAAATTGGGTTTTATATATGGTTTTTTTTATTACAGAAATGATTAATTTTTGCTCTCTTGCTGTCTGTGCAGATACACTGAAATGAAGTTTGATAAGTGAAGTATTAAATAGGTCAAAAACCTATTCAAAAAATTAGCTGATAAAGATGACTTTCCAACTGAATTCTGAAATTCTGAGTGGTACTTGTGGTGCTGCAGGCCTTAGGCCGTCTGTGAAACTCCAGTGTACTCGTGGCGCACTTTGAGCAGCTGCAGTATTCCCAATTATTTAAGGTAATTATCGTTTTTTAAAATTATTTCTATTATGGCTTAATGGTTTCAGCTGAGATTGAATGTCCTTTATATGCACGTTGTTGTTGGTTAAATTGAATATGAGGGCATTAAATGGTGGGAGCTCTTAACTAATAAGCATGGGTTTTGGCTTCTTATGGCTTGTTGGGTTTCGTAATTGTTATGCCATATAAGATTATTTTGGGTTTTCTATTATGACATGATAAGGAGATTTAATGTTGAGATTATGAACTCCTTTCTTAATTAATTATGTTTCCACTGAGGCGGGGGTTAGAAATTAGAATTTAGAAATTGACTTACTGATACTTTTTATAAAATAAACCCATTTTCTTGCTAGTCTTCTAGTTTTCATTTGTCATCTCTAACATTCTTGCTAGTCTCCCGATTTGAAGAGCATATATACACACATATATATAGAGCATATATATATTCGGTCTGAATATTTTCCTTCACTATTCAGTTGGTATATTCGTGCTATCCTTTGTTCTCATGTTCACAACCAAATTTGGGTTCTCATTCGAACCCATCCATATATATATATATAGTTTAATTTCCCATTCCTCCAATTTCCTATTTTGAAGAGTATATGGTAGATAGGGGTTAAATCAAGTGAGAACCACAAAAAGATTATATACCTGTAAGAACCGATTAAAAATAATTTTTTACTTGATATTTTTTCATCAAATGCTAGCTTTTAAGATACTGTATTTGTTTCATAATATGATAGTTTCACATGTATTTGTTTCACCACGTGAATATTTTTAGGTGTATTTTCCATTTCACCTGGTGAACCCAAAGAAAATTTCACATATTTTTTACACAAGGTGAACACAAACATATGTGAAACAATATCATAAATCATAGGTTATGGTGAAAATAAATCATGTAAAAAAACATTTTTATATTGGTTCTCCTGGGTTTGTAACATTTTTGTGGTTCTCATTTGATTATCGTTCATGATAGATATATTTACATATATATATAATATTTCTTCTCCAGTCTCCTACTTTTCATATATATATCCATCACGGTGTCTATGTCTCGGATTTATCTAATTGTTTCCAAATCTATTTATTTTTTAGTTTTCTTTGCAAACACAAATCCCACACATGTACACAGTCATGAAAACCCGTATTTTCCCCACCATTTTTCACCAAGTTTTTTTCTTGTAACAACAAACATATCTTTTTCATATTAAAAGATTTGGAAATGAGTAGATAGAGTTAGAGAAATGGAGCAGTAATTAAGAGAGAGGGAACAAGATTTGGAATTAATTAATTCAGACATGGGAAGAAATAATTATTTCCAGATTAAACCTCCTTAGTATCTGTTTTAAGGGCACATAATAGAAATTAGATAGATTTAGAGAAATGGAGAACTAATAGAGGGAACAAGATTTCGAAATGTAATTAATTAAGAAATAATAGGAATTAATTATTTCTAGATAAATTTTGTTGATTTAAAGTGCCACATAATAGTTCATTCTTTTTCTTCATGAAATACTCAAGAAACCACACTCAGCAGTCAGCATGTAAGACTTTTGCCACCTGTCCATTATGTATAGATGAAATATTGTTTAGAAGGATTTGCATCATTGTGATGTATTATCTGCTGAGATTGAGCTTTATATAGCAAGTGTACTTGTGGTGGACGAATAATTAGTGACCAAGGTGCCATTTACCAAACTTTTACTGGGTAAGCGCTTACTGAGAGTCACTTACCTTATCGGTGAGCATGACAATGATCGAAAATCTTATCCGATAAGAGGCTCTTTTGTTAGCAGCTTAATGGGACTCACAGCTTATTCAGCCAGCTATACATGATCGCTTGGTAGTAGCTTAATCATATAGAAAGTCGCTTATTCATTAAGTTTTTAAACTTAATGCAGAAAAAAAGTTTTTTTTTCCAAACCTACCCCTCTTAATGAAATAAGTAAAAACATGCTCCATCTATGAAAAAACCCTCGTAAACAAAAACCTTCCCAATTTATACAGACGAATTAACCCACATAGACAACTTTATCCATACAGGATTAAATGAAAAACCAACAAAACAACCTCTTACCCGCTAAGCACTTACCAGGTAAAAGATGCATTCCAACAAATCATTTTGATGGACGGAACTTTACCCAATAAGGTAAGTAGCTTTATTGGGTCGTGGATTTACACTTTCTAAATAATGCATTTGAAGTGTAAAATTATGTCATTAAGTATATTTGCCTCGATCTTAACTCTATATATATATATATATCCAATGTGAGATTTGAGTAATCTCATGGATATGGTATTCATGAGGTGAAAGACTTGTGTAGAGTTCTTAAAACTATAATGTTTTGAAGATCATGAGTGCATATATCACTTGTATCTATATCCTTTTTGGGTTAACTCTCTTTCACACACTTTTCATAAATGGGGTCTTCACAGAACAACCAACCGCTCTACCCTCTATTTGGGGATAACTTTCTCTTTTTCGCACAGTTTTTGTTCCATTCTTTTTTTTCTTAATTTTTGTGGAAAAATGAGTTTATTTTATGCAACTTTCAAGTGTTGGCAATTCTACTAGAGCTTGGTATTAATATTTTGATTTCTACAGGTATGTGTTTGAAACGCCTGGCTCATGCTGTGTCCTTGATGTCAAAAAGAATGCAGCCTGACAGGTGGCAGGACTTTTTTCGGATGCGAGGTATGTGAAAAACCTCACATATACCGATTTAAAACTCCTACTGTCCTAAAATAAGTGTCCACAATAAGAAAAAGAATATAGTTTTGGAGATTAAGGATCGTGTGAGAATAGGAGTTAAGGTGAGAAACGTAAGAAGGGATTCGGACCGTTGATCACTTTTAATCTCAAACCAACCCATGAATTACACTTTAGAAGGAAATGTTGATTATTACTCTTTTTAATCGATTAAAAATGTTGATTTTACCGTTAATAATAGATGAAAAGTAATGAGTTTTTTCATCTAAAAGTGAGAGGTATACATTTAGGGTCCATTTATCAAACGTTGTGAACATGGCAAGGACCAAGAATTTTACTCGGTAAGAGGTATAGCAAAGACCAAGAATCTTGAGCGCTTACCAACAATCCAATTTGATGGACAAAAATGTTACCCAATTAGGGGGATGATGGTTGCCAGAAAGCGCTTACTCGGTAAGCGTTTGGTCAATTGCCCTTTTAAAAATGGCACTTAGGGGTCATTTACCAAATGCTTATCGGGTAAGCGCTTACCAGGCACTTACCTTACTGGTTGAGCATATATTCTTACCCAGTAAGAGGGAAGGCAAGGATGGAGAGTTTTACCCGGTGAGTGAGCATGGTGACTCTTACCATAGTAAGCACTAAATGGGTGATAAATGCTTACTGTTTTTATGGCAAAAATGTTACCTGATAAGGTAAATGAGAGTGGTGACTTTTGCCAATAAACATTTGGTAAATGAACACTTATTTTGCATACAAATTAAAATAGAAACGTGGACACTTATTTTGGGACAAATTGAAAGAGTGTATACATACACACATATATATATATATAGGAAGGTTCAAATGAGAACTTTGTAAATTTAAAGGAATAAAGGAATACCTTCTGGACCACATATGATGTAGGTCCCACATAATATTAAATCATTTCTGATTTAATATGATTTAATATTATATGGGACCCACATCATATGTGGTCCACAAGGTGTCCCTTTGTTCCCTTAAATATGGGTAGTTCTCGTATGATCCCTTCCCCCTCTCTCTCTCTCTCTCTCTCTTTATATATATATATATATATTATGGATTAACGGGGATTGTTGTTTTCGATTTCAGGTTTATTGTGGCTTGTTTCTTTTCTTTTTTCTTTTGTGAAGCTTGCGTAAGTTGTCGGTGGGCTTCTTGAAAAAATATATTTGAGAAAATGGTTCAAGAAAACAAGAGATATCGTGCAGTGGCTTTGTGTCAAGTGTAGTAGTCAAAAACCTTTTTATCGTATCTGTGTTTCCTTTCTTTTCGTATCTAAATGGTTTTTTAACGACTTTTTGAGAGTATTTTGAGTTGTAACTACTGCCATCCTATTTTGCAGTGTGTTTGGAGACTTTTTCTTTGTTTTATATATCCCTCCTATCTATCCTTTTGCGTGCTATTTATACATATTTCATTTTTCATGCAATAAAACAATTATCTGCTCTAATTTTCATTTTCTAACATATGATGATTTCTTCATCCTAAAATAAATGTTCATGATAAAAAATGCATATGGTTTTGAAAATACAATATGTAATTGTTAAAATTTTATACCTAAGAGATTTTATCATCATATGATTACAAATAGAATGGGAAAGTAGACATTGATTTTTATAAGTTAACATTCATTTTGGGTATCATTTCTAAAATAGTAAAAAAAAATATACCTTTTTAACAAGTGATCATGAATGGTGCTTAAAATTTTTTATTAAAGCATGTCAAATTAAAATTCTAAGGACAGCTCTAGTGTATTTCTTTATTTTATTTTTTATTATAGAGAGTGAAATAAAAAATGTGTCATGTCTTCTTGAAGGTATTTCTTTATTTTACTATCTAAAATAAAATATTTCAAGTATATTCTTTTGTATTTTGATTACATAGATTTTCAATAATATCTTATATTTATTAACTTTATAAATTATACTCTTATATTTTTTTATCTTCACAATAACCTTATATTTATTAAAAGGAAGATAAGCTTCTTTGTCAAATTTATAATTCTAGTTTATTAAAATTAGTATTAGACAACAAATAAAATAAAAATATAACAATCTAAATAATTGAATGGTTATTTTATAGTTATCAAAACTTTAGAAAAAATAGAGGGTATTTAAAGAGTTACTATTCATTTATCTATTATAAAAAGTTTATTGGATATAATTTAGAGAGTAAAATAGAAGGTTCGTTGAAGATGGTCTAAAACTCTACATGATTATTTCCTTTGTCTACCTTGCCTTTACCCGTCCAACCCTTTTGATTACTAAACACACCCAAAACATAAAATTTAGGCAATTGGCAAACTAACTGATAAGTTAGCGGGTAGTTGATAAGCTAGCGGATGGCTAATAAGCTAGCTGATGGAAAAATCATGTTTGGCGAAACTAGCGTATAAGAATCTAAAATGACCAAAAATGCCATATTGAAAAATAAAAATAATTAATATTAATAAGGGTTATAATTGGAAAAAATGACAATAAGCTCCCAAAACGCTACTCCAAGTAGCGTTTCAATAAGCTAGCTTAAAAGCTAACTTATAAGGTAGTTTATGGTTTATCAAACATGTACACTGAAAATAAGTCAGCTTATAAGTTATCTTATTTTTGCCAAACATAGCCTTAGACAATTACTTCATTTGTCAATTCCTTCTGCCCAAGTAAGCAAAATTTTGTGGAAAGAGACTTTTGACTGTGCATGTTTAACTACTACAATAAGAAGTATTTTCAGAATTTTTATCCAGTAATGGCTGCTAATTGATATTACAAAATTTAAAACAAACATTTTGACTCACTTGTTGTTAATGCAAAGCCACCAAATCAAGGAGCTCTTTGTGCTCATTTGAGACATATGACTCCACCTTGAAACCTGGATTTCCGTTCTTATTGTCTCCTTCTGACGCCATATACTTCACCCCTATCACAGTTGGCAAGCCTGCATAAAATTTATATAAATATCCTTATAAACAACTCTGTAACATTTCAGCCTAACTGTACAATCTTATTTAGGGGGTGTTTGGGATTGCTTATTTAAAATATAACTCATGTTTTTATGTAAAAGTGTTATTAACTTATCTGGTGTGAAAACCAAAACGTAATAAGCTAATAAAGTTTTTTAGGGGTGTTTGGGTATTGGGATTGCTTATACATGTAAAATAACCATGAAAGCTGGTAAGTTGTTTCAAATAAGTTAATAAGTCGGAAATTTCTAACTTATCAAAAACTCCTTATTACCGGTTTGGCACTGATATAAGCATTTTACTTTTTCCCCCATCCAAACACTAAAAACTGTTTATTAACTGATACCACATCGGAATAAGTCAATAAGTAATTTATGGGATGGGAATGAGATTAAAAGTGATCAAGGGTTCAGATCTATTCTTATGCTTCTCATGTTAACTCCTATTCTCACATGACCCTTTGTCAGCTAGCTAATTAACTCCTATTCTCACATTTTAACTCTTATTCTCACATGACCCTTTGTCAGCTAGCTAATTTATGTATCTAATAAAAAGATTGAAGATTAATAACGGGTTTTATTACTAACAAAATGAAATACTTACTATTATGTACTCTCCCATATAAGAATCGTTCGCCCTTCCAGTATTCGAGAGGTCTACTTCTAACTCTTTGGCTCCGTCTTACACCGGATGTCCAAGATGTGCCAGCATCTGCAAATATGCAAATGATAATCAAATACCAAATGGAGGTTAAAAGAAATATACTAAATTACGATATATATATACATATATATATATATGTGTATGTATGTATGTATGTATGTATGTATGAATAAACACCTGCAAGGCTCTGCCGCTTCTTCCTAGGATCAGGTGAACGCTTGTTTGTCTTCTTTCTCTTGCTAATTGTTGGCTTTGGCTGGTGCTGAAATTTCAATCACAACAAGTCTCAGTTTCTTAGGTCATCTTCAACAGATTCTTCAAAATGGAGAAAATTAAGATTTTTTTGTTTTTAACCTATTTTTTTCTCCGACCGATCCTCCAAAATGATTAAAAGTAGGAGAGGGAATAAAATTCTCCAAATTTGGAGAATTAATTGTAAATTAAATGTTGATTCAGAATGGTTGAAAGTAGAAGAGAGTATACAAATCTCCAAATTTGGAGAGCTCTTAAAAATTAAATGATGAAGAGGGAGATAGTTTTTATTGTTCCATCAATGAAATTGGATGTATTATAATTTCATATAAAATTCATTTGAAAATTTTGTTGGGATATTAGACCTATTAGGAATATTTTAATAATATAATTAACGTTGAATGGTTGTTTCCCTTTTTTTGGAGAAATTACAGTGTTAGGTCTGCTCTTTGGTTGTAGTAGACTAATCATTGTGTTCTCTAATTTTTTAATGAAAGAAATTTAAAAAAAAAATCGTGTTCTTAGGAGTGAAAGAAAGAAAGGAAAGGAAAGAAAGAAAATAAATTTTCATGTTCTTAATCAGGAGAGATAGGGAAAAAAAGACATAATTTTTACAAATATTCCCTATTTACTATATGGTGTGGAATGTAATTGATCGGTATACATGTCATTTTATAAATATTTTTAATATTTATAAATTCTTTCTTTCTCTTTCCTCCCACATTTGGGAGGAAAGTTTTGTGAGAAAAATCAACGTTGTTTTCCTTCCCATTGCTTTCTCTCCTTAAAAAGAACTCAAGAACACAAGATTTTTTTCTTTTCCTCCAACTTTCCCTTCCTTTACTTTGCGAAAAAAAGACTTGAGAACACAACGTAATAGTGATACCAAATAAAATTGTCATTAAGGGTCTGAATTTACGTTATGCATTATTATTGACAAGGTAGGATTTGCCAAAAATATAGAAACTACGACATATTTAACAAACAGCTGACCTCGTGTTGGTTTTCTGGATCACAGCTGACCTCGTGTTGGTTTTCTGGATCAATATCTGGAATTTCGGAGGTTGTGATTGCAGCATCGTCTTCTGTGGATTTAGTACCTGCTTAATGTGGAAATATAATCAAGCATAAATCTACATGATCAAAAAAGAAAAGAAGAGAACAATAGAAAGACTCTGTAGTTTAATAACACCAGAAATATGGGTTTCGTTATACAACTTGAAAACAAATTGAAAACAAACCAAACGAGCCCAAAATAGACCGGCTGTGTTATGAAGACCCCAGCTTGTGAGAAGTGTGCGGAATAAAAAGAATGTTTCCCCAAATAAATATATGGAAAAGCAGAAGGTGAAGGTACCAAAGAGACTTGAAACAACCACACAATCATGTGAGGAATTAATATCCAGTGGACACAAAGAACTCAGAAATGCAACAGCTGATTATATCACACATAATCTCTTCCATATATATATATATATATATATATATATAAAGTTAGGGGGTGTTTGGATGCGCTTATTGACTTATAACTTATTACCGGCGTGGAAAAGCACTTATGAAAAGTTGATAAGTTAAAACTTTTTACTTCTTAAAAAATGACTTATTACCGGTTTGGCACCGGATAAGTTGTTTTACCCAAACACTCAAAACGACTTATTACCGGTGCCACATCGGAATAAGTCAATAAGTTGTTTTTATAAGCCCATCCAAACACCCCCTTAAAGTTAATAAGCCAAAACAAATTTGTTCATAAACAGATCATATGCAAACTTAAAATTAAAAATTATGATGAATAAAAAGTAAATTTTCCACCGAAATGACAAAAGATACTTATCTACAGTTGACCTTAGAGAAATTATGTGCTCAATTCTGGCTCGAAAGGGATGCACATGCACTATATGGGGGCTGCAGAATAGGAAAGTGTTTGATGTCCAAAGGGTATGGATGAAACTACCAAATACCAAAATATAAAAATCAAAGCATACCGATAGAGGCAACATGTACTGTCTATCCACTGGAATTTAGAACATGATTAAAAAAAACTTACAAAATCTACCATAATAAGTTCAGCAATCAGCACTACCACAATACCTTGTAGATCAGGCATTTGATTACTGTAATTATCAGGCTGGCTGCTGTTTCTTTTCAAGTTTTCTTCCATGGAGACCTCAGTATTTACTTCTGGTGACATGGACAATCGTTCTTTTTGGTGCCTATCTTCAACCTAGTATTCAAAAGATGAGAAATTTAGCAAGCATACTCTGTGAATCCTTACCAAAACTGTTATAAAGCAGGTTTGATATACTTACATTCTCCTCGATATCTCCAATGATATGCAGCTGAACATTATCAGTATAACCCTCCATATTTAAATTAGATTGTGCGAAAGATGTTGCTTTTTGCACAATATCTTCAACCTGCATGTTTCATATTCCATAGCATCAATGCTAAAACTTGGAAACTTTTCCAAATATAACATGAACCAATTTCTATCAAAATTCAGGAATCTTACATTTCCTTCGGTTGAACTGCCTTCGTTTGGTTCAACATTGATGTTTGTGTAGCTATCCATGTCCTTGTCTTCAGTCATATCACATTGATCATGATCTTCCAAGCCAATCATAGCTTCTGCGAGTCTTGTATCAAACGGTTCATGCATTTTATTATCAGGGGACTTTTGAGATGAACTCACTGCAACTCCTATTGACGTTTTAGGTGAAACTGCACCAACTTCATTGCTCATAATTTTGTCTTTTGCCAACAAGTCCAATGTGCCAGAAACGGGAAACTTAGGGCCCTTGCTACCAGTAATTTCACGGGACCTGGTGATCAGAGATGAATTGATGTCACCAGCTGGCAATTGATCAATCATTGAAATGGAGTTTGACAAACGTTTAGCAAATGTTGATATTGCCAAAAGCGGACTCCTAGGGGGAGTGGGTGAACTGAAAATATTTTGATGGGGGCTTGTGGATGGCCCCTTTTTCTTTCCAGGTGTTTTGCTTATTAACCCCTCTGGCAGGGTACATGTAGTAGACAATCTATTTTGGTCTTTTAGCAAGTTGTTTCCATGAGAAACAAAATCGAATCTACCAACATCATGGAAATCAGGTAAGTCTAAATTGTCTATATCAACAGGTTTGATCTTCAAACGATCTTTCAGAAGTGACAATGCCTCATTCCCATCTAATCTGTGGATATCACTGGATAGTAGTTCATCAAAAAGCTCGTTGATCTTGTTTTCTGTCTTAGTTACAGGTCCTGCTCAAAAAACAATCCCACAAGTTACGAAGGCATACTAAACAGATTGAAATACCATGTTAGCAGCAAAAGAAACTAATAGAGCCGGTTATTGATGCAATTGAAATAACTTTTGATTAATAATTATTTGTAATTGTCTGCTTTCTCAAATACATAAGCAACTGAAAAGGGTGCTTTGAACTGGTATCCCTGATATATTCATATCTCATAAGCATCAACTCACCAGCTAATTTCTCATCCAACGAGTCGTTGAGAATGATGGACTCTTGTTCCGAGTCTTGAGTAGGTGGGTTTCTTATATCATCTTCCAGTATCTCTTGGGAAGATAGCATAGCACTTTGAGAGTTTGTGGAGTAATCATGGTGCTTGTAGCTAACTTTCCTCCTGGAGAAAACAGAGGTTACACTTACACCATGAGTAACTAATGGTAAAAGTTGTTAAAAATGAGTGTTCGCTGAAAAATTACCGTGATATTTCCGGACGACGGCGTCTAGCATTCATGGAATTTTTGACCTCATTTAGGTCTTCACCACCTCTCTGCCTCTTCATTTCTTTTCTGGTGTCTAAAATGAATCACAAAGATTTTGTAAAAGGTTGCTTATATAAAAGTTCTAGAAAACATGATTTTGTAATTTGTACGACATCAAGTAAGAAAACGAATCACAAAGATCAATCTAGAAATGTTACTTTCAAACTTCTCATATGCAGCAAAAAAATCCTCTGGGTTCTGCAGCTGATCGATTTGAAAGCTTGGTTCCAGGGTCGTAGAAGGCTGGCTGTCAATAGTTATGCAAGTCAGCCAGACACCAACATTTTCAACTAAAATACTTCCATGAGAACATGTAATTATATGTAACTTTTACCTTGCATCTGGCTTCAAAGAGAATTGAGCACGTTTCCGTGCCAAAGCTGGCCTTCGCTCTTGAAGGTTTTCCTTGTTATTTGCATTGGCATCGTTCTCTTTAGCGTTCAGGAGCTCTGAACCTCCATCTAAAACTAATTTTGCTTTTTCCAAACCCTTATAGGGGCTTCTTAACACCTAAAAACAGTTAACAGACCAGATCAGATTTTTATCAATTAGTTATCTGCATGCATTAATGATGTAATCTCTAATATTCAGCTAAAATTCCTTAGTGTAGAACCTCAAAAAGGATAAGCGATAGATGTATGTTGCAGTGCTTGGCTCTTTGCAATATTCAACTCACTCCTAAACTCACTTTGCTATTGTGTTCATACATAAACAATATAATTACCTTGAATCATGCTTCTAAACATATTTAAAACCAAAAATATAGAAACACACAAATGAAGATCTGTACAAAATTCGTTGTAAGCTCAAATCGATTACCACAGTATACTCATCTGCATATTAACTCCGCTGCATCTAGATTTGACAAATCGAGAATAAGGAACAAAAGCTAAACGATGATACTACTTCTACACACTGATTTTACATCGATATATACCTCAAAAGTTGTGAAAATTGAAGAAAAAATGTAGAAAACAAGCGATAAATGTACCATTGAAAGCATTTGCTGATGAATTGCTTCGAGGTCCTTCGATTTTTCAACATTTGTTAAACCTCTGAACGTTCGAGGGTTTAGACACATAATAGATTGACCTTGAAACGGATCCACAAGATCGGATCCCATAGATTTACTCATCTTTGCATTCGAGACAGAAACCCTAACCAGAGGAGAAGACGATGAAACGGGAAGACAGATAGAAATTTTGTAAACTCTACCAGGCGGGAACCGGAGTTTGCAAAAATAGGAAGAAAATTGGAAAATAATAAACTAGTTGCTCTACATAAATATATATATATATATATAGATTTGTCAAACATCAAAATTGTTTAAAAAAATTAAATATAGCTTCAACAACCGTTTTATTTTAATAATTTTAGGTAGCGTTTGTGTTTTTAAAGAGGGGCTGAAGTTTGAAGTCTGATTTCACTTCTGATTTATAAGAGGTGGTGCTAAAGTCTGAAATCTTATTCAGTTAAACGATTTGTTTTTACGTCTAAAGTCTGAAATTTGAATCAATCATTGATTTATAAACCCATAACTATGCGGGTGTACGCGAATAATAGGAATTAAGTGGTGAGGTTACCACTTTTTTTCGGATGATTTTCAGACTTAAGAAGGTCTGAAAAGAAGAAAAAAAAAACAAGCGGTCTGAATTTAAAAACGTCTGAGAGGTAAAATTTAAAAAACAAATAGGGCCTTAGTATTATCTATATTATTCAAATATTTTATAAATTTATTGATTTAATAGGGTTTGTAAAATTTAAATGGTTTGATGTCCAAATTTGAACTGAAAAATATGGTGTTTGTACAAAACTTAAATGTCTCGAAATCCCAAACCAACTTTTGTGGATTGGGAAATTTTTTTGGCAGACCGATCCATCTGAAAATCCGAAATATATAAATATATAATTATCTTTTGAAAATTCTAAATTCTAGTAAGTTGTGTCTTTTGAAAAGTCAATTATGTTCGATTGAATTTTATCCTCAAAATCAATTGAATATATATATATATATATTTAAACAGTTTGAAACCCAAAATTTGGAGCTTGATCTTCGTATCTGAAACCCCATCGGTTTTTGGGCTTGTCCATTTGAACTCGCCCGACCCGCGTAATGTCCACCCCTAATATTAATACACTATTAAAATAATTGATTGAAAATTACAACAATTCAAACTCATTTGTACAAACAATTAAAACAGTTGAGGCTAATGACACCCCTATATCTTGATAATGACACCCCTACAAAATGAATCCTCCTCACACACATTATTGTCGAAACCCCCTTTTTATAATCTCTTGTTTGGTTTGCATGATTGTTTTCGAGGGATTTGGATTTCATGATGAGATTTGGATTTTGAGAGATTTGGATTGGGTTATAAAAATAATTAAATTACATTTTTATTAATAAATTATTACAAAATAAATGTTTTCAATGTTTTTTTAAAACCTTATTTCATACAATCCTATGAAATCCCGTGAAATCCCAAGCATCTCCCAAGGATTTCAAAATCCTATGTTTGTAAGATTTCATATGAATCATATGATTTTAAATCCGAACAATCCAACAAACCAAACATGGGATTGGAATGGATTTGAAATCAAAATCCCCCCAAATCCATTACATTCCCGCAAACCAAATGGGACCTAAAAGTACAATAAATTTTGTGCACACCCCTAAATATAATATATCTCTATTCTCAATATTAAGTTTTAGAGGTCTCTCCAAATTTGAGGATTTTTGAAACATCTCTAACAACTATGTTATAAGGTATAGAAAAAATCACAATGACTATAAAAAAATCATATCCAACTATAACAACTGCTTTATTTTAATAATTGTAACATTGGATATACTAAAAAAATATATTTAAAAAAATATTATTTATCCCTTCTACGTGTTTGATTTCAACATCTCTCATTGATGATACATAATTAAAATATTATTTTTGTCTCTTTCATAGAGTTTTTAGATATTCTCGAAATTTGAAGATCTCCACTTATCACTCTTAGGAGGTGTTTGGTTCGCATAATGGAATTGGAATCCATCAAAGGATTTTGACTTTAAATGAATTGAAATTGAATTTGACAACGCGTTTGGTTGATAGGAATTGGAATGGAATCTCGCAAAAATAGAAATATGCATTAATTGGTGTGAGGGTGACAATTGTGTTTACAACATTAGTCGTGTGGTGGTGGGTAGGTGGGGGGAGGGGAGGGTGTGGGGGTGGGTGATGACGACAAAAAATAGTCATATGGTCGTGATGGTGGGTGGGGGTGGCAGTAGTGGTGGGTGGGGTGGCGGTAGCGGTGGTGGAATGACAATATTAATTGACGATATATTAATTGACGGTGGTGGTGGCAGCGGTGGTGGTGGATATGTTTTCGACGAGGGCGGGGCAGGGGTGTGGCGAGGGTGGTGGTTAAATTTATTTTCGTCTTTCTAAATAAAAATTATATATCATGTTACATTTGCCACGAAATGGAATTCAAAGTCCTTCACATATGCTAAGGAATGGTCAAATCCCTCAACCGTGGAATTCGGTGGAATCCGAAGGAATGCAATCAATTCATTCCGCGAACCAAACAACGTTAAGGAATTTGGTCAAAGAAATTTGTCATTCCAATTCCATCAAATTCCTTTGAATTCCACAAACCAAACAACCCCTTATTTTCTTAATTTTAGCATACCATTTAGCATAAATATTGGAGAAAACAAAATCTTACATCTTTCAACCCGTTGGTAAAATTGAAAGAAATCTACCACTACAACTTAACTATAATAAACAATACTGAAGGTAACTGACGAAAAATTAAGTACAATCCACTTCAAACCTCCAAAGTTATCTCTTTATACTTTTCTATTGTTTCAGGTGACATGAAGATAACGAAAAACATTTCCGACATGCATTTATACCAACTTGACACTTTTGGGATCATGTCATGATACCAATACACACTCTGTATACTAAAGGAATGTGGACGACAACTAGATTGGTTGATTTCAGTTTCACAATAAAAAAACTATATACCACACCCCAGTTAGACAAGTTGGTTTTTATTGATATAACGAATTCAACCAAATCCATTAATTACGCTAACGTGATTTATAAAATATCGAATAAAAATAGTACCTTTATCAAATACTCTACAATCTAAACACACCAAAATGAACCATTCATGTCCTTACATACACAACAAATTAAAATCGTAAATCATAAGGTGCAAAAACACCCTTAAAAATAAAAATTGCATATGCATCCTTATATAAATACACTGGATAACAAATTTCGTTCACATGCATTGCAAAATGCCAAATTCGATGATTTGCATTTTGCTTGATATTTTATTACGAGGCTAACGAGTAAAGACCATTTGAAAAGCTTTGTCAAGAGACTTCACGTGTCAAGCATATGAGGGCAAATTGGTCATTTAGCTCTTTATTTATTAATGTATTATATTGTATTGTACAAGTGTGTAATACTTATTTACAAACATGTAATATGTTTAAAGAAAACAAAAATTTAAACACCCAATTCCTTCACTGTCAGCCTCATACCACCGCCGCCGATAGAGGAAATGAAGATTATGATGGCATATTCCTATTGTACAGCCGTACAGGCACGTACGATGCTAGCCAAAAATGGAAGAGGGATGGTGGTGGTTGGGGTGGTAGTCTCGTAGACAAGTTGCAGTTGTTTACACTATAGTTGTTTGATTTTCTTCGTCTACCCATCTCATCACCATGCAATGTATGTGATTTTTTTTATATTTTAAATACATCTCTTATTATTAGTGTGTTATTTATCTGTTGTTTATTGTTTTCTCAAGCTGGTGTTGTTTAGATTTCAACATTTCATTGTCTACTATTGTTATTATGTACATGATTTTATACCATAGCATCGAGTTCATGAAAAAGTGTTTGGATCGAATACTTGAGGAATCTGGTTCAAATTTTACTCCTTAAACTTGATAGATTTTCATCGAGCAATATGGGACACATTAATTCAAAGACAGTGTTTCTGGTTTACCTTTTCGGATGGAGAAAAGGCTAAATGAAACTTCAAACCAATGTTATTCTCAAACTACTGTCTTATGGGTTACCCGCTTCTGTAACTTCGATCCATTTTACAAGTTCAGGGGTCGGGAAAGGAAAAAACACAACATTTGAATGTTCCTGTCTTTCTATTTTTATCATTTTTATTTAGTTATTTAAGCAATTGTAGTATGTACATAGTATTCATAAAAAAAAAACTAATAAAGAAATGAAAGAAAATTCAAATTACCATCACATAAAAGAGGCATTTAACAAACAATTAACAATTGCCAACTTAAAGGACAAAATTCATAACAAAATACGCAAATCGGAAATAAAATTTGTGATTTCTAAACTACAGGGACTGAACCCACATAATTTATACATCACAGGGACTGAACCCACATAATTTACACATCACAGGGACTAATGTGTAATTACTCTATAAATCACAACACACCTCACGACTTGCACACACTTAAGAATAGAAGTTGCAAACACATATAAATGACAAGCATATCTCAGCCAATGAGGAAATCAAAACCTTTATTGAACATGTGTAACTTTAAAGTGGATCAAAGGTTCATAAAGTTAGTTGATATGTTTTTAGTCGAATTCCTCTATTTTGAGGGGTTTTCTAAAAGTGTTTTTGATTGATTTCGAGAGACTATTCAGTTTTTTTTGTTGTCGATGTTTATTGTATTTTATAATGTCCCGGAACACCGTTCAAAGTTTAGCAGATTCACATTTCATATAAAAAAAATCTACTTGCGAAATCCAGTTGAACGGGTGCACGATACCCCGTTCAGACATGAATAGGTCCGTCCCTGACTCCACACATCCTTAAAAAACAAATTTCAAACATGCTTTTAGGGGTGGGCATCGAACGGGTTCGAGCTGAGAGGAGTAAAACCCGATCAGGTTTTGGGGACGAGAAAGGAAGTCCAAACCACATATATTTGGGCAGGTCGGGTGCCAAATGAGCAAACCTAACCCAAACCCTATAATCCAACTTATTAATCAGACATCGGAAGTCAAATTTAAATTGTTTTCGGACATCCAGAAAAGTCACATTTTTCGGTTCCGGGTTAGGTCGGGTAAGTCGAGTTAGGTCGGGTTTGCATACCCCTTGCTTTAAGATATATAAATTACAAACAAATCCTTCAAGATACAGAAAATCACAAACACATCCTTTAAGATACAGAAAATAAACCACAAGGCTTGTGGCGTACTGGTTAAGGCTTGTGAGGGACGATGCTAGATAACCCATCTACCCCATGTTCGAATCCAGACGCAAACAACTTGTGGCCACTGGGGAATTATCTCAGGGCTGCATGCTAAGCAATCTTAAAATTGTCAGGGATTAGTCTAGGCAAATGCCTAAGATATTCTTTCTAAAAAAAGATACAAAAAATACAAACACATCCTTCAAGATATAAAAATAACAAACACATCCTTTAAGAAATGAAAATAACAATCAGACCCCTCATTGTCTCCCGGCTTAACTTTGCAACCTTTTCTCAGTAGGGTTGCAGAAGATAAACGCCACCACTCAACCTCTTTCATCTCTCTCTCTTTCACATCACACGTCGCCTTATAAACCCTCAAAAACTATCAAATCTCTTTCTCTCTCTAGACTCCATTATTCTACACAGATACTCTCTCTCTCTCTCTAGAAATCGTCTAATTTGCAACACAAACAATGGGCGCTTCGCTTCCTCCTAAAGAGGCCAACCTCTTCAAGCTCATCGTCGTAAGCTATTACAATCTCAACGAGTTTAATCAGTTTATCAATTTGACATATCTTTACAACAGTGTTTAAAACCCTAGTTATTCTTGTTTAGATTAAATGAAATTAATATTGTTGACTGTTAGTCTTGGATTGTAAGGATTTTGGATCGTTAATTGTAATCAGAAAGTTTGTTTATTGAATTAAACGTTAAAATATGATTTTTCATGTAATTGCGACGAGCTTTCTTTGCACTCGAGGAAGTGGCGGCAATGGCATGTTGCTTTTATTGTCAGTAATGCATTTTGGTTTATCACATTGAATGAACTGGACAATTTTGGTACTTTCCTGTCAATGAAAGCTTGAGGTTGATGTTACTTGCAGCTATGTTGAAATACAACATAGTTGACAGCCTACTAAACCTCAAAATCCTTAATGCAGCATAGAGTATAAAATGTGGGTGTTCACCATTTGAGAACAAGTCTTTCTTTCGAACTAGTTGGCAGTAGGTGAAACATGGCCATAGAAGAGATTATAAAGCAGTAAACTTGAAAGAAAACATTAAGAGGTGAACCTCCCATGTTTCTAGGATATGCATTATGTCGTTGAGAACATCATATATTTCTATCTGAAAACAACTCGTTTGATATATTCAACTTGCCTGAACCTCTCTCCGATACTGTTATAATGTCAAGTTTTTTTTCTCTCAAATATAGTAAAAAAAGGAAAGAAAATAATTTTGTTAGAAAAGAGAAGCCTGAATGCACACCATCCATATCTTCTCTATATCAATGAAAATCATGTTCAAGTCATGTTCGATTTTCACACCCCACGTGTTCTCTTTGCAAGTTATTAATCAACAAAAGTTGTTTCCTTTATAGACGATTTCTCTAGTACAAAACCAAATTGATTTGAATTCAACTTAGTTTCTACTGTTAAGCTATGCTCAGTAAACGACTCCTGTAGTAGTTCTAGTTGATACGAATATATTTTGCTATTTTTTTCCAGATAATATTCGCCCCGATCACAAGGGTTAATGACAATTAATCTTGTATATATATAAATACAATATTGCATTGTTTTGATGCTGCTGCTATCCTTTTGAAGGCAGAAATATTGTCTCTGTCTTTAGTTGTTTACTGAGTAAATGATACATGTTCTCTTGATTGTCTCTTTGGCAGAAATCTTATGAAACAAAACAGTATAAAAAGGGGCTAAAGGCAGCGGATGCTATATTGAAGAAGTTCCCAGATCATGGAGGTTTGTGAAGAGTTTATTATCTAAATGCAACTTTCTTGTACCCTTGATGCTTAGAAAACTAAGCTATCGAGATCTTATTTTAGAGTAAAAGTGGCATTTCTGTCTTGTTATACCAGTACAGTTACACATACTTGTAAACATGAGAAGAAAAATCTGTCAACTTATATGTGCACTTTTCATTAGAAATAATTAAATTTTCTACATCATGCAATACATATGATGGATGGGGTGGGCGGTCTGTTTTATATTTTGGACACATGTTTTTGACTTGTAAAATTGTTTTTATCTGTCATACTTCTCTTGCCGCTAGAAACTCTCTCAATGAAGGGATTAACATTGAACTGCATGGATCGTAAGCAAGAAGCATATGAGCTTGTACGGCTAGGATTGAAGGTTGGGTTACTTTCAAAGTTCATACAGTAAAGCCTTCTTATTAAAGTTACTTTTTTATATCACATTCTGACATTTTTAATTAACGTAATGAATTGTAGAATGACCTGAAAAGCCATGTTTGTTGGCATGTCTATGGTCTTCTTTACCGGTCGGACAGAGAGTACAGGGAGGCAATAAAATGTTATAGGAATGCTCTGAGGATAGATCCTGACAACATTGAAATACTAAGGGACTTATCGCTTTTACAGGTAGATATTCTTACATGCTGTAAGGGGTAGTTCAGTCATTTTTCCATGTACAGGGTAGTTCATTTTCTTGTTTTTCTTTGTTTTGGATAGCTAATGGTGCCTTTTCTAATCCGATTATAGGCACAAATGCGTGACTTGGCGGGTTTTGTTGAAACTAGACAACAATTGCTGACACTGAAACCTAATCATCGGATGAATTGGATTGGTTTTGCGGTTTCTCATCACCTAAACTCAAAGTAAGTTGTGGTCTTTTGTCATTTTTTCAAATAAATGTAATTCAAAATGTTTCTTTTGTCATCTTTTATTTTTTACATTATCGTTGTATGAGGCCATACTCAGTACCATCATCGTTGTTAAAAGGATGCACGAAATATACGAATAATTATTGTATCAACATTGTGCCCTCCAGAAAACAAAATGAAACTGGCTTTTGTTTTGGTCATGCAAATCAATGGTTATGGTAGCAACCTCATTCGTTTTTTTGGCTGTCTGTAACTTCTTTATGGATTTTGTTTCACAAGTGCATCAAAAGCTATTGATATTCTGGAAGCATATGAAGGGACTCTCGAGGATGATTATCCTCCGGATAGTGAACGTTGTGAGCATGGGGAAATGCTGTTATACAAGGTAATAGTTGGGATAGGTAATAATGCTATCTAGGTGAAATCTTTTTGTTGATTTAGTTGAAACCATTATGTATGTTGGCACTTGGCACAATTGTTAGTAGATTTAGAAAACTCAAAAACATAGAATAATTTGTTAATTTGTTCACATGGTTTTTTTTCCCAACCTGAAACTTTCTTTTCTTTAAGTCCTTGCTTTGTTTTGATATGCATATGATACAAGTAACACTCACTTTTGATTCTTTTCTACACAATGTGGTTGTTCCAGGTATCTTTATTGGAGGAATGTGGCTTTCTTGAGAAAGCTCTCAAGGAGCTGCGCAGAAAAGAGTTCAAGATTGTAAGTTCTATTTCTATCTTCTATTTACTTTGCATAATGTTTAAGATAAGAACAATTGGCTTCAGTTGATAACCTATTTCCAATTGTCTTAATAGGTTGATAAATTATCCTATAAGGAAGAGGAGGTTTCTCTTCTTTTGAAGCTTAATTGTCTTGAGGAAGGTGAAAAGTTGTACAGGGTGCTACTTGCAATGAATCCTGACAACTACAGGTTAGATTAAAACAGTTTGTTGATGACACTGTAATGATAGTAATCATATTAGATTAACATTTGTATACCTGAAGCTAGGAGAATCGTTTGTATGACCTATTAAACTTTACATGTATTTAAAACATGCTATTCATTTGAAAGTTTTTATTCAATTATTCACCCTTCCTGCCACCTATTTTATCTAGAATGATCAATAAACTTACTTTTAGTTTACTTCTGAATACAACTAATATAAAGGCTTTTTTTCATCTCAAACTAGAAAGCAGACACACATGGATGTATTTTTCTTTTTTTTACAATATAGCATTCTGTTTTCATGAATTTCATAATGTAAATGTATCTTCTCTCTCAAGCACATGAACACACGAGACATTCTTGTATACACACATGCATCATTTTAACAATGATGCTAGTTATGCTAGGCACCCAAAGAAAGTTGTACTTTTGTATATATAAAAATTCTATATAGTTTGTAGAATTTTCATTATAAAATATAATATTTAATCAATCTTCCTCTATTAGATACTATGAAGGATTGCAAAAGTGTGTGGGATTGTATTCGGAGACTGGCGAATATTCCACCGATGAAATAGATAAGTTGGATGCTCTTTACAAATCTCTTGGGCAGCAATACACCTGGTCGTCTGCCGTTAAGGTGATTAAATCTTCGTCTTAATGCCGGTTTCTTACTGAAATGTTATAAACAATATTTCCTTTTGGAACTCTTGAATCAAATCTCATATTGTATTATAATAATACGTTAATTGATAAAATGGAATAATGTTAAATTCTGACTCTTAAGGAATCCCTATGTGGTTTCCATGCTTATTTTCTTATGGAGCTTTAAAGCTAACTAGATTATCTTTCTTTATCCCCCCCTATCTAAATCACAACCCTTTTCTTAGAGAATCCCGCTAGATTTTCTGGTTGCTGAAAAGTTTCGAGATGCAGCGGATAATTACATTAGGCCTCTCCTAACAAAGGTACTTTCCGTTTTGGTGTTTATTTCTTTGTTGACCTTTCTTTTGTGTGCAAAATCATACTTCTTTTAATGGCAATTTCAGGGAGTCCCGTCATTATTCTCTGACCTTTCTCCTCTGTATGACCATACTGGCAAGGTTTGTGCAAATTACCCCATTGAAGATTGTTTACTTGTTTGATGCTTTTTTTACATTATTGTTACCGACTCTTAACCTTTTTCCACAGGCTGATATTCTTGAAAAGTTGGTCCTTGATTTGGAGGAATCACTTAAAAAAACAGGTGGATACCCTGGAAGGTAATATTGCATTATCTTAATCTACTTTTAGGTTTCGTTTGGTTTGTAGGATTGGATAGGATTTGGAATTCAATTTAATTCCAATCCCATGTTTGGTCTGAAGGATTGCTTGGATTTGAAATCCCACAAACATGGGATTTAGAAATTCCGAGAGTTGTTGGCATTTTGTGGGATTTTGTAGGATTTATGTGTAATAATGTTTTAAAATATGTTGAAAACATTTGTTTTATAATAATCAACTAATAAAAAGGTAAATTAGTTTTTTATAATTTGTTTTTATATATTATTTATAAAAAATGGAATTCAATTCCATTCCATTCCAAATCCTACAAACCAAACACACCTAAGATTTCAAATCCTTCCAAATCCGAATCCCCCAAATTCCAAATCCTTCCACGAAATCTGAATCCCTCAAAACATTCCATCAAACCAAACACCCCTTTAATCTTTTTTTTAAATGTCAATGTGATGATCTGCAAATTGAGCCTATATGTTGCTTTAATTGATGTTTATCTTCCTGTTTTATCGGTATTATCCCAACTATAACAAATTTGGCCCCTGATCGGACTGTTGTATTAATGTGTTTAAACAATTTTCCAATATCATGCAATTTCTCTTGCATCAGAAACTATGGGCCTCTTTGTTAGTAGCTTAATGAGCTTATGGGACTCGCAACTTATTCGGTCAGCTATACATGAGTGTTTAGTAGTGGCTTAATGATGTAGAAAGTGGCTTATTTAGTAAGCTTCTAACGGGAGTTTTATGCAGAAGGCCAAGTTTTTTCCAACCTGCCCCTCTCAAATAAAAAACGTAAACCTTCAATTTATGAATAACCCTCCTAAACAAAAACCTTCTCAACATATACAGACAACTTTATCCCTACAGGACTTAGAGCCTGTTTGTTAACAGCTTAATGAGGTTAATAGGACTTTTGTTTATTCCGTCAGCTATAGATAACCGTTTGGTAGTGGCTTAATGATATAGAAAGTGGCTTATTCTGTATGCTTTTAGGGGAGAGCTTTATGCAGAAAACCAAGTTTCTTCCAAACCTGTTTCTCCCAATTAAAAAACACGTACCTTCTATCAATGAAAAAACCCTCCTAGACAAAACCTCCCCAATCTAAACGACAGATTAATCCATACAGACAACTTTATTTAAACAGGACTTAATGGAAAACAAACCAAACAACTTCATTGCATCCTTATCTTGTGGAAGCTGTTATGTCTGCGGGCTGCATGCTGAAGTTTCTACTTTTTTGTTCCCTGGGTTTTAGCACTAATTATTTATGTTACATATTATGTCCAGATCAGAAAAAGAGCCACCTTCAACACTTATGTGGACTTTGTTTTATTTGGCTCAGGTTTGTTCTTGCTTCATAAATCATAAATTATTTAGGCTTCAATTAATATACATATTCTCGTTCTTATGGAAATGGCTTTGCAGCATTATGACAGACGGGCCCAGTATGATATGGCTCTTGCTAAAATCGATGAAGCTATGCAACATACTCCAACCGTTATTGATTTATACTCTGTCAAGGTCTGCTTACACCATCTTCTTTTCTCTTCGTATATTAAAGATAACCGTATCTGTGGATATTATTTTTATTTTTTTAGAAAAAAATATCGTCTATTATCTGCTGGTATTTAGATTATCTAATGTGTGTTTGATAAGTTTTTCTGCATGATTTATAGACTTGGAATCAGAAGGAAGTAACTTTAACAGTTTCTCAAAAGCTCATGAACAATTTTATAGCAACATGTATTAAAGAACTAAAACCTTTTGCATGTGTGTTCTCGAATTTGAGAGAAAAGAGAAGAAAAGAAATGGAAAGAAAAGAAAAGGAGGGAAAAGAAAGGAAAGGAAAAACAGTTTTTTTATTTGTGTTCTTGAAAGAGAAGGAAAAAGAAGGAAAGGAAAAGAAAGAAAATATTTTTTTGTTCTTGAAGAGGAGAGAAAAGGAATGGAAAGATGCCCGGTTTTACTAATTTATCCTTTGAAAAAATATTCTTTGACATGAAAGATTGCGTAATTTTGTAATTTTAATAATTTTTTTAAAGGGTTTTAATTTATTTCCTTTCCTCTCACGTTTGGGAGGAAACTTATCATTATTTTCTTTCCTTTTCCTTCCTTTCTTTCCAAAAAGAGTTTCAAGAACACAAGTTTTTATTTTATTTTTATACTTTCCTCCCCTTCCTTTCTTTGTAAAAAATGTTTCGGGAACACAGCGTTAAAATGATCTGAGGGCTCCATACTTCCACAATCTAGTGGAGCTGCAATAAAGCTTCCATATTTTGATTCTTTTACTTTTGGATTCGAATGATATTTTCTTGTTAATATGCATGTAGATGCTTGAAAAATGGTGTTTAGCTCATAGACTATCTTTTGTGTGAATCTTCAGCTACTGTGATGGATTCGTTCCTTTTAGATCTTGACGAAGTGGGTTTTTTTTATTCCCAGAGCAAGATACTAAAACATGCCGGAGACTTTGCAGCAGCGGCTGCATTGGCAGATGAAGCTAGGTGCATGGATCTTGCAGATCGATATGTAAATAGTCAATGTGTTAAGAGAATGTTGCAGGCTGATCAGGTCCAAATCTTTAAATATGTTTCGTTCTTCTCTTACTGAATTTACATGTTTGTATATTATAACACCCCAAAGCCCAAAGCAACAGACTGACCTAATAACTTCGAATCCAACTTAAAACCATGGTGGAAGTTATTGATTGCCTACAACTTGAGGCTTGTAAGTAGCACACAAATCCCATTTTCTATCCATGTGGGACGAGTTGTTACAAACTCCCCTATTTAAACTCCTGACGTCCTCGTCAGGCCTGCTCGGAATCTTCCTCCTAGTAATCGGTGATATGGGATTCGCCTAAGATGTTACAAACAATGTTTTAAAACCCAGTAGCTGGTGTGGTGACCGGGTCATGGGTCAACCGGTTCAACCACCGGGTCAACCCAGTTTCAAGAATTTCCTTGTATTTTCCATTTTCCTGCATATATATATATATATATACATGTATATGTATACATACAGGGGCCGTTCAAATGAGAACTCAAGTTTGGTTGTGAACGTGAGGACAAATGAGAGCGCGACACATGTCATATTCAGACCGAATAATGAAAGAAATATTCAGACTGAATATAGTGTTTATTCGGTCTGATTAGGTCTGATTATTTCTTTGATAATTTAGTCTGAATAATCTACATTCAGACACGTGTCGCGCTCTCATTTGTTCTCACGTTCACAACCAAATTTGAGTTTGCATTTGAACTTTCCTCTATACATATATATATATATATATATATATATAACCAAGAAGTTGATGTCCACAAGTTCAAACATTAAAAATAACATAACAAGTTCTACATTAAAAAACACACATAACCATAAGTTTTTCATCAATCGAAATACACTTTTTGATGAAAACCGGTTCAACCGCTTGTTCAACTGGTTTTTTATTAAACCCGGTCAGGTCAATCCGGGTCAGAAATTCCCAAAAACCCGACCATAGTTGACCCACTCTCTTCCACGGGTCTCGGTTCAACTACCGGTTTAACTTGCCGGGTCGACCCGGGTTTTAAAACATTGGTTACAAACACCCCCTCTCGAGGACTCATCATGCCCAGTGAGGTTTCCCCACCATCCCGATGGTACAAGGATCGGCTCTGATACCATTTGTAACACCCCAAATGCCAAAGCAACAGACCGGCTCAATAACTTCAAATCCAACTTAAAACCATAGTGGAAGTTATTGGTAGCCCACAACTTGATGCTTATAAGGAGCTCACAGATCCCATTTCTATCCACGTGGGACGAGTTGTTACATATATGATTTTTGATTTTGAATTTTGGTTCTAGTCTTTGTACTTTTCTAATCTTGATTTCACATGGTATATGATTTTTGATAGGTCCCACTTGCTGAAAAGACCGCTGTATTGTTCACAAAAGATGGTGACCAACATAATAACCTGCATGACATGCAGTGCATGTGGTAAGTCTTTGTTACAGACTTAGGGGATGTTTGTTTACCTCTTAACAATTCTATTAAGAGGCAGCATCTGAATCGCTAAGAGGTGAATTCTGTTTGGCAAACAGTAAGTCTGCCTTTTAGTGGTTCCAAAACCCTCTGAATCATTTTGTATCCTGTACCTCCCTTAACCATTCAAAGCCCTAATTTCATTTTGAACAATTTCCAAACAATTATATTTCATTTTGCACTATATCAATAAAGCCTCTTAATCATTCTAGCCACTTAATCATTCTGCACCAAACCGTTCAGCAACTGCCAAACAGCCAACCTAATGTATGTGAAAAACCACTATATCTGTAGATTCTGTAATATCTACTGAATATGTTTACATGTCTTCATTTATAGGTATGAACTTGCTTCGGGGGACAGTTATTTTCGCCAAGGTGACCTTGGACGTTCGTTGAAAAAGTTCTTGGCTGTTGAGAAGCATTATGCAGATATAACCGAAGACCAATTTGATTTCCATTCTTATTGTTTAAGGAAAATGACTTTGCGTGCCTACATTGAAATGTTAAGATTCCAAGATCGGCTTCATGCTCATGCTTACTTTCGGAAGGCAGCAACTGGAGCTATAAGGTGAAAGCTTCTGTGACTATTTACATGTCGGCTTTTGACAGTTTGGAAAATTCTAAACCATCGTGTAATTTTGTTTAGTAACAGAATAACGAAAACAAGTTTTCTTTTCTTGAAAAATTTGCTAAATGTCCCTTTTGATATTTTAATTTCTTGATGGAGGTTCAGGGGAAAACCCCCGGCAAAACAAATGACAAACTGAGGAACACCTTGGTAATAATTGATCTGGACGGTATGCACATGTGCATACAAGTAATCGGAGCTGTTTCTAGGTTTTTATGCACATGTGCATACTGGACAAATTGCTTACAAATTACTTGTATGCACATGTGAATTCAGATGAACGGTTACCAGGGTGTTCCTCAGTTTTTCATTTTGTTTTTGCGGTTTTCCTCCGAACCCGACCCTTCATTTCTTAACCTAACTATTTGTATGTGGTCAGATGCTACATCAAGTTGTATGATTCTCCTCCAAAATCATCAACTGAAGAAGATGATGAACTAGCAAAATTACCCGCTTCTCAAAAGAAGAAAATGAGGCAAAAGCAGAGAAAGGCTGAAGCACGGGCGAAAAAAGTATGGCGATTTACTCAGTTTCATCCCAACAGATTTAAGTTTGATGGCTTTCCTCCCATCCGCGTGACTTGTATTTTGAATTTTTGATGTTTCTTCAGGAGGCAGAAGTGAAGAATGAAGAAGCTAACGTCAGTGGTGCTTCCAAGTACGGGAAACGAAATGTCAAGACAGTTGATCCAGATCCAAATGGAGAGAAGTTATTGCAGGTTTTTCCTCTTGAGTCTATCTTTACTTGAAACTCTGTTATTTAGTGCATTCATTTTTCTTGTATCGTTAATGTTGTAAAAGAATTATGTTTTGTATTATCAGTAATTACATATATATAGAGATAGGTAGAGAGAGAGAGAGAGAGAGAGAGAGGTTCAGGGGAAAACCCAAAAAATGAAAAATTGAGGAACACCCTGGTAACCATTAATCTTTATGATAAGCACATGTGCATACAAGTAATTAAAGTTGTTTCTATGCACATGTCCATATCGGACAAATTACTTGTATCCACATGTGCATACCTTACAAATGAATGGTTTTCACTTATCAGGGTGTTACTCAGTTTTTCAATTTTTTTTGCGGGTTTCCCCTGAACCTGAACCTATATATATGTATATATGTACATGCACACATGTTGGAAAACTAATGGTCAATATGCCTGAGTAACATTTTGTCTTTGATCTAGATCGAAGATCCTTTAATGGAAGCCGGAAAGTACCTGAAACTGCTTCAGAAACATTCATCTGATTACTTGGAGACACATTTGCTTTCCTTTGAAATAAATATGAGAAAGCAGAAGATCTTGCTTGCCTTGCAGGTAATTTTATCAAGGAATTTAGATGGTGACTTTCTTTGCTCCATTTTTATTATATATTTAGCAAATGATAACTTGCAGTAATATGTTCACCTGAAAGACCCCAGAAGTGGTTGTCTTTGGACTCCACTTTGATTAAAGATTTCTTTCTTTTTGTTTTCTAAAACCTCCTTTTCATTATATCCTGGTTAATTTTGTTGGTAAACATGGCTTTGTATATTATAAATTTATAATGCTTGTGATAACTTTAGGATCATATAGTACGATGTGGCTGTTTAGATGCTGACCCTTTGACTGCTTTTCTATTTTATCAAGGCTTTGAAGCACCTAGTACAACTGGATGCTGAAAACCCAGATTCACATCGCTGCTTGGTACGTCATTCTTACCTAAATAAGTAAATTTAAATGAACTCACAGCTTATTCGGTCAGCCATACATGACTGTTTGGTAGTGGCTGAATGATATACAAAGTGGCTTACCCAATAAGCTTCTAGGAGGGGAGCTTTATGCAGAAAGCCATGTTTTCTCCAAACCTGTCCCTCCCAATTAAAAAACACACTCCTATCTATGAAAAACCCCTCCCAAACAAAAATCTTCCCAATCTATACATACAGATTAATTCTCACAGACAAGCTTTATCCACACAGGACTCAGGGCATGTTTGTTAGCAACTTAATGAGCTTAATGGGACTCGCAGCTTATTCGGTCAGCTATACATGACTGTTTGGTAGTGACTTGATGATATAGAAAGTGGCTTATTCAGTAAGCTTTTAAGGGGGAGCTTTATGTAGAAAGCCAAGTTTTTTTCCAGACATGTCCCTCCCAATTTAAAAACACGTTCCTTCATCTATGAAAAACACCTCCCAAACAAAAACTTTCGCAATCTATACAGACAAATTAATGGACACAGACAGATTTACTCATACAGGACTTATTGAAAAACCAACCAAACAGCCCCTTAATGGAAAACCAACCAAAAAGCGCCTTAGACATACATGACGTCCTATAAAACCAATTTTGTTGTAGTGTGATCTGTGTCATAGTTGTACATGTGTATCCTCATTTGTTATTATTCTTCATATCTCAATTCAAAAAGAAGTCCAAAGGAAATAACGTTAATTATAAGTGTGGGTTTCACAGATAAGATTCTTCCACAAAGTGGCATCACGATCTACTCCAACTACTGATGCTGAAAAACTCGTTTTTGGCGTATTGGAAGCAGAACGACCAACTTTCAGGTTATTTCTTGTTATTATTTTTGTGTTTGGAGTAATGCTTGCCTATCTTTACAAGTAGTTTCTTATTAAATGTTTTATCTTCTCTTTTGTAGTCAACTCCATGGTAAATCCCTGATGGAAGCAAATGCCTTTTTCCTCGAACAACATAAAGGTCATCCATCTCTTTTCTACGCTTATGATACATGCTTGGTGATATATGCACATTTATATACGTATATATATATATATATATATATATATATATATATATATATATATATATATATATATAATCTGTGCACCTTTAAGACACAATGCTCGTGATTTTGTAGATTCTTTGATGCACAGAGCAGCAGCAGCTGAGATGATCTATTGTTTAGAACCAAATAAGAAGGCAGAGGCAATCAAATTGATCGAAGAATCGTTTAAGAATGACGTTTCAAGGTAACCGCGTATTTTCAATTCTACCCTTAATTATGAGATAAGTGTCCAAATTTCTATTTTAGTTTGTCCCAAAATTAGTGTCCACTTTCAAAAGTAAGTGCATACTTTCCAATTCTACCCTTAATTATGAGATGGAGAAATTCATTTCTCTTATTTTCTCCCTCTATTAGTAATGGTAAATCTGTCATTTAGTTATTTAATCCCCCCTCCCAAAGTAAGTGTCCAAATTTCTATTTTGTTTGTCCCAAAATTAGTGTCCACTTCCAAAAGTAAGTGCATACTTTCCGATTCTACCCTTAATTATGAAATGGAGAAATTTACCCCTCTCTATAATTAAGGGTAAATCTGTCATTAACTTGATTAAAAAGTGTAATAATTGTACATCATAACTATGCCTTTTTCATTGTGGACATTTATTTTGAGACGTAGGGAGTACATCGGTTGAAGTGTTCCTCTACCCTCTTGCATGTTTTCCATTGCTTAAATGTTTGTTTTGTTACTAAACTAGTAATGGATTGTTTAGATCTGTGAAAGAATGGAAGCTTAAAGACTGTGTTGCAGTTCACAAAAGTTTGGTGGCTACTTTTGATGACCGAGATGCTGCACTGAGTAAGCCTTACCATCTTTTTCTTCGATTTTCAATCATTTAGGGTGCAATTGAGACACAATTGATAACATGCACACGTGCATGAAAACCAAGAAACAACTTCAGTTACTTGTATACACATGTGCATACCATCTATATGAATGGTTATCAGGGTGTTCCTCATTTTTATTTTTTGGGGTTTTCCCTTAAACCTCTCTCTCTCTCTCTCTCTCTCTCTTTAAATATATATATATATATAGGGGAGTGATCAAATGAGAATCACCCCTCCTTAAAGGAACAAAGGAACAATTTGTGGACCACATATGATGTGGGTCCCACATATTATTAAATCATTTATGATTTAATATTATGTGGGACCCACATCATATGTGATCCACAAGTGTCCCTTTGTTCCCTTAAAAATGCAAAGTTCTCATTTGAACCTTCCTCTCTCTCTCTCTCTCTCTATATATATATATATATATATATTAACATAGGGTCAGGTTCAGGGGAAAACGCCAAAAAAGGAGAAAACTGAAGAAGACCCTCGGAGCCTTTCATCCGGACGGTATGCACAAATGCATACAAGGCTCCCAGGGTGTTTTTTAGTTCTCTTTTTTTTTAGCGTTTTCTCCCGAACCTCCTATATATATATAGGGGCGGGTTCAAATGAGAACTCAAATTTGGTTGTGAACGTGAGGACAAATGAGAGCGCGGCACGTGTCATATTCAGACCGAATATTGAAGGAAACATTCAGACTGAATAATAATATTATTCAGTCTGAATGTAAGCATTATTCAGACTGAATTCAGTCTGAATGTTTCCTTCATTATTCAATCTGAATAATACTACATTTAGACGTGTCGCACTCTCATTTGTCCTCACGTTCACAACCAAATTTGAGTTCGCATTTGAACTTTCCTCTCTCTCTCTCTATATATATATATATACATATTGATTTGCTTGTAACCAAACTTAACGAACCCGATATATCCTATGTGGTCAATGGAGGGTAAGATGACCTCTACCATAAAAAGTAAAGCGACTATTTCCGTGAATACCCCTAGCTTGTTATAGAATTGCTTCTAACCAAACAAAACGAACCCGATATATCCCATAAGTTCTATGGAGGGTAAGATGTACGCATACCTGATCTCTACAGTAAAGATTAAACCCTAGCTTTATATAGATTTGCTTCTATGCAAACTTTATTTCTGAAATCCATTTCTTTTTTTGTAGGATGGAAAAACCGATGTGCAGAAGAATTCCCATACTCAACCTACTTCGAAGGCACCCTCTGCTCTACAAACAAGACTTCAAAACAAACACACGAGAACACCGAAAACGGAAATATTGACTCATTTCCGTCAAACGGTAAAGTAGAAAAGCTAGATGCCATCAAGAATCTCGCCATTTAAAAAACCGACACTTTAAAAAAAATCAGAAAAAGTGTAGGATTAAATTTAGATCCCATGAAAAAAAAAAAGATCAAGAAACTATTATAAGATCATCAAAAGCCGACTTTCTCTTTTTTTGTTCATGGGACACAATGATTCCTTTTGAAAAAAAAAATGTGTATAATTTTTACTCGAGTTGCTCTGCTTCTAGTCGAACTTTTTTATTAGTGAAGTTTATTTTTGCGAGAAATGGGAAGTTGGAAGCAACTTTTAAAGCGATTTTCGGGTTAGAATGAAACCGATCGTAGTCGAGAATGTGGAGAGTATGTTGTACTTGGTGATTTTGGTTGGTTATCTTTTATTTATTTATGTTGTACAAATGATATATTTTTATTTGCAAAAATTTTGGTATTTTAAATCATTTTAGAGTGATTTTAGCTTTTGTTAATTGGTATTATGGGGTGTGTTAATTGGTATTATGGGGTGGTATTCGTTGCAAACTATTCAATATTTGCAAACTTGCAAACTCACCATTATCCAATAAAAATAAGCATGTGAATAATATTGTTTTAATATTTTATTATTAATTTATTAATTCATTGAGGGTATCATTATCATTTTATAATTTAACCATTTTTAATTAATATTTACTAATTTGCTGCCATGAACACACTTTCCGACGACTTTGTCTTCTCCGGCGAGTTTTCCGGCAAGTTTCGTCCTTCATGAATATACTTTCGCCATTCGTGAATACACTTTCACCATTCGTGAACACTTTCAACATTCATGAATATCCAATTGGTGTTTTATTTTATCATTGTGTTCACTACGAGTTTGCACAGTTTGCAAAAATCGATTAGTTTGCAACGGATACCACCCCTGGTATTATGACCATGGATAATTGGATATCGATTTTAGTATGCATGATATTTGTTTTGATACATTTTTTTTTTGCTTCAAAACCAATGTTCTTATGGGTTTTTTCATTCAGGTTGAGGAATAAAAATGAAAATATGGTCTATCTGAAATGAGAATTTGGACTTCAAAAGAATTAGTCTAATATATTATATAAAATTAAATAGTTTTTTTTTGGTTTAATTAAAAGATCACATTGATTACTGCTTAATATCTCTAACCATACACCCGCTTGCTTTAGTGAAATTTCACAAACTTCGATTTAGAAATCTTATAGGGTAGGTGTATTTTACCGGATGTCATAATTTTATTTTTGTAATAATGTTTTAAAATGTGTTATGCATCTTCAACAATTTTGCTAAAATAGGAAGAAAAACGAGTTTTTATTCTCTAAACTTCTCCAACAGTTTTGCTATATTGTTTGCTATAATAGAAAAAAACTTGAAATTTTTCGAAGTTTAGAGAATTCTCTAAAACTTGAATGTAAAAGAGATAAATGATTTTTTTATTCAATCCACCAATGAGATTAAATCTTTATCATTTTATAATATGTTTTTTTTTGTAAAAAATGTATTGGGATGATAAATTTGAGAATATTATATTAATAAAATTTGTATTAAAATCTCTAAAATATAAAATCTTTTGGAGTTGAATGCCATCTTTTTAGATATTTTATCTTTTGATTCTTTATTTTAGAAAAAATTTAGAAAACATATTGTTAATAACATTTCTCTTTTTGATGTGTGTATATAACCTATCACATTTGTCTTTCTACTTTGTGTGTGTGTGTGTAAAACTTAGCTACATTTTCTTAGTGTGTGTTTCAATACCAAATTTGTGTTTTATATTCATGTATACGATACAATACACTAATGAAGTTTATGAGTGTATATTCATTGATGAATATACCCATTTAACATAATATTAAACACCGATAAATTTTATTAATTAATTAATATATCACGTGTAACATATAACGCACTGATGAATATACACTGTCTAAGATTTCATTAATATATATATATATATATATATATATATATATATATATATATTTCCAATATTTTTTGCTATTTCCATTTGTAAGTACACATCTCGATATGGGAAGAAAAACAATGGCTTTTATACCTGCCAAAAAATGATTTTTTTATAGTTATTTTTGTAAATGGGAAATTTATTTTATTTACATGAGTTATTCAAAATGTTATTGTGTGAGAGAAAAAAACGTACGATGTTAGCAATTTCATATTAGAAGAAAATATTACTACTTTAATTAACGAAAATAATGTTGAATCTTATTATTAGATATAATTTCATGTTATTATTCTGATAAATTTAAAACAGGTTGATAAGTTTGTTTAACTACTCCATCCTCTGATTTCCGACACTTGCTTTCTTGTGTGTTTCTTTCTTCATCGTCAATCTTACCTAAAACCATCACAATCTTTGATTTAATGTTTTAAATCGAAACCAGTAATCAATAAAAAAAATATTATTTAAGTTAAAATAAGTATTGGTTATTTATCGAATATCTTAATTACTATAAAAGATAAAATATTCAAATTTATAAATATCAATTGATACCATTATTCTATTTATAATATTGATGATGGCAAATTAATAATTAAACATGAAAATAAAATATTTTTCTAAAATATTTGTGTTAATAAAATATAACTATTAAAATATATTGTATAAATCATTAATGCATACATGCATTTAATTTTGTCTGCAAGTATATCAATATATGCTTCCACATGGATCATATTGTAAGTGGTTGAGATCATGTTGTGATGTAATTTATTTGGGCTTAATAATCTGAAATCGTCAAATATTGTTTTATATTATCTTTTTCGTTTAAAACTAGAATTTAATATATTAATTAAGATATATATATATATATTATATTAACAATATATTTATTTTGTATGTACTTGGTTTACTGTATGAAACTTATTAGTTGTATTTTATGTCTCACAAACACATTAAAGATTATTCACACTGGAAAACAAGTACACGTGAAACATATATATGTTAATCAATACACTACATTTAAAATGTAGCACATGATGCACCAATATCAAGGTTATCTGTCGACGAACACTGTCAATGAATGCCTCCGTGAATCATGCAACCCGGTTTCAAGAATGTTGTTGTGAATCATGCAATCTGCTTTCATGAACGCTGTCGTGAATCATGCAATTTAAGTTCAAAAACGAAATCGCACATTTTTCGTTGGAAAAAATGGAGGCATCGTCGGAAAAACACTAATTCTCTATTTCATCAACATGCAACTATTAACAAAAAGAAAATAATGGAAATAATGGTTGTCCCATTAAAGTCGATAACTGCTCAAATTTTAAAAAATATGTATATATATGAAATATCTCCACAATCGCTACGTAATTTAGAAAAAAAAAAAAAAATTTAAAAGTCAAAAATACTCTTCTCGGATTAAATATGTATAAAACAATACTAGAAAATTGAGTATTTTCAACGAAAATTGAGTATTTTCAACAGAAATTGTCGTTGAAAATTTTCTATGAATTTTAAAGGGATTATTGACAAAAGATAAATTTTCTACGAATTTTCAACGAATTTCCGTTGAAAATCTCTCACAAAATGCATTTTCAACCAAAAACTTTTTGACGAGACATTCCGTTGAAAATTTTTTGGTTGAAAATGCATATATGTTTGTGAGAGATTTTCAACGGAAATTCGTTGAAAATTCGTAGAAAATTTATGTTATGTCAATAATCCTCTAAAATTCGTAGAAAACTTTCAACGACATTTTCCGTTGAAAATTAATTTCCGTTGAAAATACTCAATTTTCTAGTAGTAAAAAAAGAAAAATAAATGAAATAATGTGATTGGTGGAGGAGTTTGTAGACTTGTTTAAATGGTTGGTTTGTAATTGATATCTACCCAATATATAGGGTTGGGTTCCGGTGAGAAATAAAGTTAAGATGAGAAGCGTAAAAAGAGATATTCGCCATTGGATTTATATTAGGATGAAATAGAGAAGTGAGTAAACTTGCCTGCACCCTAGAGTTATCAAAGAACTCCCTCGCTTGGCACAACAGCAAAGAGAACTACAATTCCAACTGGATCCAATGAGAAGAGAATTCGAACACCAACCCTTAAGACTGTAATTGGCTTGCTAGTCTTTTCCCTTGCGCTTGATAACTCTTCTGAAAAGGAGTCCACAATTGGAGGAGGGGCGAATGGAAGTACTTCACACTGAACACTCGCTTACGAAATGGAACAGAACTCTCAGGATTCGAGAAGGTGATATGCAACGAGATACACCAGATCAATCCCCATATGAAGCTCAATTCATGGTTGGGTAACCTAACTTGGGTTTGAGATTAAACAATTATCAAGTGTCCATATCCTTTCTTATACTTCTCACTTTCACTCAACTTCTCACACGACCCTATGCCTATATATATATAGGGTTGGGTTTTGGTGAGAAGGAAAGTTACGGTAAGAAGCGTAAGAAAGAATCTCCACCCTTGGATGCACATTAAGATGGGGATGCACCAAGATTAGCTGTACAGGATCAACTCCCTTCTAAGGTGCAATTTATGGGTGGTATGAGATTAAAAGTGATCAATGACACAGATCTCTTTTTACGCTTCTCACCTTAACTTTACTTCTCACACGATCCTATGCTTATATATATGTGTGTGTGTGTGTGTGTGTGTGGAGGTTCAAACGAAAACACCCCCATTTTACGAAACGCGAGAACATCCTTATCATATGTGATAATACACGTGAAATGACCTAGTGCTGTGCGGACGACTTACCCTGTGACTTAGGTCGCCTCAAAGATCGTTTGTGTCTATGTTTTAGTATCACATGTGATGGTCTTGACGCATTATTGTATCACATTAATAACACCCTTATCACATGTGATAATAAATGCGATGGGTCTTAGTGGTGTCTGGGCGACTTGACCCGCAACATAGATCACGTCAAAAGTCATCCGCGTCTCTGATTTACTATCACGTGTGATGGAATAATAGTATCACATGTGATTTTCTGTAGTAAAAGGGTATTTGCGCGTTCTCGTAAAATGAGGATGTTCTCGTTTGAACTCTTCCCTATCTCTACTTCTCACACGATTCTATGTCTATATATATATATAGTCATAGAATCGTGTAAGAAGTAGAATTAAGGTGAGAAATGTAAGAAGAGATCTGAGCCTTTGATCACTTTTAATCTCATACCCACCCATGAATTGCGCCTTGGAAAGGAGTCCGATATGGTGCATCTCATCCTAATGTGCATCCAAGGGTATATATCTCTTCTTAACTTCTCATCATAACTCTTTTTCTCATCAGAACACAACCCTATATATATAGGGAGGTTCAAATGAGAACTTGTAAATTTAAAGAAACAAAGAAACACATTGTGTACCACATGTGATGTGATTTTTTAATGTGTGGGACCCACATCATATGTGGTCCACAAAGTGTTCATTTGTTCATTTCTTATATGATCCCTCCCTTATATTTATATTTATATATATATATATATATATAGAGAGAGAGAGAGATTGATTGATTGATTGTTTGACAGAATGGAAGTTTCGAATCCTAAAAGTCACATTTTTGAACTCTAAAATCAAAATTCAAATAATTAATTAAAAGACATTAAAATTCAATGTCTCCCCCCAGATAAATTGAAGTTGTCGGTTGACTTCACAAGACGAAGGTCACCAAACGCAACGTGAAAATGGGATCTCATCTTCACACACAACACAATCATCAAAATTTCATCTTCTTATTTTCCATCAACTTTCCCCTTTGACTTTATCAATAAAATCAAATTTATATAACGTTAAAAATATTCAGTTATTATAATATACTGCTTTAATTATAGACCAAATGTTTGAGTGTGTATTACGCTTTTATACGTTTTAACAAGTTTAAGACATTTTTAAATTAAAATGTCGTTTTTTTTACGCTTTAGACATTATTAGAAGTGTTCTATGAACACATATTTTTGTAACACATTTGACTTTTTAACAGGGGAGGAGCTGGTGGCTAGTGTATAAGATACAATGGCATATGCCACCACTTCGTTCCTCTGTTGTAAGGTAAAAAGTTTAGGGTTATAAAAAATGTCAATGTATTATAATTTTCGGTGCCACTGTATATATTTTGGAACTACTGTAACAACACATGTTTGTCTTTGCAGAGTTGGTTTGGAAATTTTCCCACCTCTGGCGCATGTTCTAATCTTGTTTCAATCATTTTTTTAGTTTTTATCTGTCAATTTCAAGTTTATTATCTTTTTGAATCTTTTTTATGATAAAAGATTCAAACACAAAATCTCAACTTCAAAAGTGAAGAAACTAACCAATAAATCAATGATGGGTTTTTGAAAAATGTCCATATATTTGTTTGTTATAGTCAAATGATGTTAGCAGTCGAATAAATCCTAGGTATGTCTCTACTTTTCAAGACAATTTCTTAAATAATGTCATATAAAAAAATTAATAAAAAAATTTGTTTTAAAGATTTTCTAAAGATCTTGTTAAAGATGCCTAAAAAACATTGTATAAACTATAAAATAGTCTACTACGTTCTCTAGAAAAAACAGTCTGTTAAGATATTCTTTTAACATTTTATAAATCTAAATTTGTTATAATAACATAAATACACGTATCAATTCGACTTTATACGAAAATCATAAACTTTAATATTGTTGTTAGTTTATTAATGGGTAATTAACATATAAAAATATTTAATTAAATATATTAAATTCTGTAAACACTTCTATTAAGAGATGCTATTAACACCCTTTTTTTTTAAATTAAAATAGAGATATATAATTATGGTTTGACAAGGCAAAAACCACATGGTTTGTCCCTGTACAAAGTAACCCACATCACACGGCCACGATCAAAACCACCAAACCATCAACAAAATCTTTAGCCCTATAATTTTAGTGTGTTTTTTGGTTACAATATATATATATATATATATATATATATATGCACAGGGGTTCGATTTGTGATATATACCTACATATATATTAAAAAAGTTTAAATGAGAATTCATTTTTCATTATGATTGTAAGGATAAAAGAGAGCGTAATATATATTACATTTACTATGATAATGAAGGGTATTTAGTATGGATAACATATCATTCAATATGAATACAAATGACCATTATTTATTCAGAATAAATAACCTTGACCATTATATATATATATATATAGAGAGAGAGAGAGAGAGAGAGAAAGTTCAAATGAGAACTCAAATTTGGTTATGAACGTGAGGACAAATGAGAGTGCGACACATGTCTGAATATAGATTATTCAGACTGAATATACAAAGAAATATTCAGACTGAATAAGCATTATTCAAACCGAATAAATACTGTATCCAGTCTGAATATTTCTTTATATATTCAGACTGAATAAATACTATATTCAATCTGAATATTTTTTTAATGGGACACGTGTCACAGTATCATTCGTTCTCACGTTCACAATCAAATTTGAGTTCTCATTTGAACCCGCTCTTATATATATATATATAAAAGAGAGAAAGAGGTGGGTTCAAATGAAAACTCATCTTTCATTGTGTACGTGAGGACAAAGGAGAGTACAACATGTATCCGGTCCGCTGCGCCCAAATATATACAAACAGATGTTCAGGAAAAAACCTCTAAAAAAGAGAAAACTGAAAAACATCCTGAGAGTCCTCTATTTGGTACAAATTAATACAAACGATTGAAGCTGTTTTTTCTCCATGTTACAAATTACCAATTGCATAATAAAAAACTCCAATGATATTCTTCAGTTTTTTAAGTTTTTCTTAAACCTTCCTCTATCTATCTGTATATATAACCCCACCCCCACCCCACCCCAAACTACCACCCACCCCACATTTGTAACTCATGTGACCGACCAGTAACATGATTGTCCTGCCATTGCTCTTTCCATGTCCTCTCTCTTTATCTTTATTATATATATATATATATATACATATAATATAACAAGCACTAACCACAAACACAAACTCATTTCTTCTCTCTAATAAAGTAACAAAAACCCTAATAAGTTGCTAAATCTCAACTACAATTTACTTAACAAAGAACCATCATATATATATATGGCAATTAGAGAAGAAGGGTTTGAGCTTGACATCACTGAGCTTCGACTAGGGTTACCCGGTGGCGGCAGCGGTGGTGAAAGAAACAAGAAAAAGAGAGTGTTTTTGGACACTCTTGGCGGTGATGTCGATGATCGAAAAAATGGTGAAGACAATAGAGAAGTGGTGGTGGTGGTGGGATGGCCGCCAGTGTGTTCGTTCAGAAAGCGAACGATGACAAAAATGTACGTGAAAGTAAGCATGGACGGAGCTCCATTTCTTCGGAAGATCGATATCAGTGGTTCTAAGGGTTATTCGGATTTCGTCATGGCTCTTGAGAACCTCTTTGGTGTTATAAGTAGGTTATTCATCTATTTAATTTCTTCATCCTTATAATTTATGCTAGTTAGGGTTTCTTAATTACATGCATTAATCATATATATGGTTTAAGAAACTAAATTCAATTTAAATAAAAAAGTTAAATATCGTGCAAAGATAAAAAGTAAGAAGGTTGAGGAGGATTCGTACATGAATCTGAAAAAAAAGTCATTTGTATATTCATATGTGAATTCATACGATACAAATATATTTCAATAAATAGATATTTTTGGGATTTTTTTCAATAATTTATCTATGAGCTTTAAAAGAGTGAAATACTCAATTTTTTTATATAATTTATTTAGTAAAAAAACTAATGATATCTAGAATAATATATATATTTTTGTACAAAATAAACTTATAAAACTTATCAATTAGTTTATGTACGTAAATTCAGTAATGGATACAATTTTTTTTGACATTATCACAAAATAGTTATTGTAATAAATAGAACTAAAAGTTAATTATAAAATTATTACACCAACTCGGTTTTTAATTTGGATGGGTCATTTAAATATAAATTAAATATTTAATTTATTAAAAATTGATACATTAAATTTAAAAAAAATTTATATTTTAAAACTTTAAAACTAATTAATGATCGTTGGTGCATTTCTAATTTGTAACTTGGTAACTTCACACGTACGGATCGAAATATAACATATTAACTATAAATATAAACAAATAAACCTTAAAGTTTAAAGAGTTAACATTAAATATAAACAAACTAACCTACATAGTTAATCTTAAATTAACAAATATATAAACCCTTAAGTCAAAAAATTAACCTCGAAACAACTTTAAAAGATAACCCTAAAATTCATGTTAAATTTATAAAGCTTATCAATTAGCTACAATAACTTAATTTATAAAGCTTATCAATTTTAATTTGTAACCTTGAATTTTAAGGTATTTACATTAATAAAACAATATTTGATACCTATAATAAATTGTTTTTTATAGTTTTTCTTAAAATAATTTATAATACTATAATATTGTATTGATATTATGATTCTTAATTACCACATCCGTACCCAAAAAAAATTCATTATTATACATACAATCATCCATTCAAGTTTTTGATTGAAATCACGTTTTTAATTAATAATTTTATTATATTAGAAATAGCTATTAATTAAAAAGGAGAAGAGAAACTATTTCGGTACAATTATTAAGACCAACTTATTTTTGTGAGAACAGAGAAACCACATTTTTTACATTTAAATTTTACAACAAAACACTGTGTGGGTAAAAATTAAAAGATCTAAACTTTCACAGCAAAAACACTGTGTACATAGTGTTTTGCAAGTGTTTTCCTGTGAAGTTTCAAATGTAAAAGTGGTCTCATGATCTTACAAAAACTGGATGATCTCACGTGATTTCAAGGACAACTATTATTTAGCATTTGTATCCAACCAAAATCCTAATATTTTAAATTCCGACAACGCCTTTAATAATAATATAAAAAATGGGAATTGACGATATGTTAAGAATTAATAAATAATGTTGATGAAAAATAAATAGGTGAATACGACTACATACCAATATACGAAGACAAGGATGGAGACTGGATGCTTGTAGGGGACGTTCCATGGGAGTAAGCCTCTAACTCACCCTCATACACACACATATACAGATGAATATCATACTGATGAATGATTATCAGGGTGTTCTTTACGTTTTCATTTTTTAAAAGGTTTTCCCTTAATCTCACAATCTCCCCCCATCCCTTATATATAATCTAACAATCAAATGTACAACTCCTAATTGCAGGATGTTTATACAAACGTGCAAGAGGTTGAGGATGAAGAAAAGAGCAGTAGATGGTGAACTACAAACGAAAAACTTGATGAGTAAAAATTGAAAACAAAATTAATGATTAAGCATTAATTAATTATTTTGTGGGTTTATTTAATTTGTAATAATATCATTAAGGAGATGCTTTAAAAATGCTATAATAAGAAGTTATATGAAAATAGGTTGCGTTTAACTTCAGTTAGAAACGATACAACTCATGGTTTTTGATTAAATATAACCGAAATGAATCTTTTAAACGAACTAGATAATAAATAATATCTTATTCAATTTATATATTTTTTGACTGAATTTTATAAGATCATGAAATAATATAAGAAATATATTCAATGGTTCTTAAGGAATTGTATTAATATTCTAAAATGTCAATAGAGTTATATTTTTTATTTTGAAATTTAAAAGTTACAATATTTGCTTTTGAAACCCTATTTTAGTTATTAATGCAATTTTTTTTAATGAATGAGACATTTTCATTTCTATATTGGAATAAAAATCCATTGACTTTTACAAGTCAAAATCGTCTCTAATTTTTCACTAATAAAGTAGTGGAGTATCTGCTTCAACAAATTTTTTATAAGGATTTTAAAATTGAAACTAAAAATCAACATCTCCAATGGTAGAAACTGGGGGTATCTAAAGACTAGATCTATCATAAAGACTAGATCTATCATTGGATAGTTTGATGATCGTGAGAGAGACACTTTTCGTATTGATATTTCGACTCTATGTCTGGGTTTACGAAATTTAATCTGGGATAACACTAAAAAACACTTGCGTTTTTAGGCACAAAAACATAAGCAATTTTCAGGAGGGTATATTAGAATTGTTCAAAAACCGTGTCTAAATTCATGAGTATAAATCCGTATTTATACTCACTAATAACAAAATTAAAATGGTAATCATGGCTGAATTTTAGGAGTAGTGGTCAGTTACACAATTTCAAGTAACTGCTCAATAACTGCACCATTAATGTACAATAACCGTTCAGGGAAAACTGATCAAAGTCGACCATGCAGAGATCTGGCCCTTCATACAGAGCTCTAGTCCATTTTCCAGAAAACTCTAAGTCTCGAGGATAAAACCAGAGCCTCTGGTCAGACCATATAGAGCTTCTGTATCAACCATAGAGAGCCCTATCCGGGCTCTGATCAAGCCATACAGAGCTCTGTATCCAAGTTCTAAACAACTTTTCCACTATACTCCAAGTTCAAAATTTTGAAGAGCTTTTGGGGCGCTGCCCCAAACCCCGCAGGGACGTTGTCCCTCGACCCTGCGGCCCTTGGACCCTGCAAGGGGCGCGCCCCCTTGACCTCCGCCATTTTGTCGTTATCGGGTTCATACTCGCCTTATAACAAGTGTGCACTCTGCACCACCTAACTTGTATTAGATCACAGTATAAAACCCATATTAAACATCATGTAATTTCCAATCACAAATAAATGGACCGATGACACTAAAATCACCAACACCAATAAGATTTACATTTAAGTTCAATAAATTATTTGTTTTAGAGATTTCAAGGTTCATTGTATTATTAAGATGATATACTCCCAATACACTTTTAATTTTTTTAATATAAAATAAATAATGATTCAATCTGATAGGTGGGAATGAATAAAAAATTAATCTCTCCACACATCAAGTTTAGAAAGTTCTATAAACTTACCCATTTCTTATATAAGCCTCACGGGTCGATTTACGAAGATGATGGTCAAGGCGCTACCTCTTTCTTATATATTGAGTAGCAGCCAGTCTCACGGGTCGATTTAGAAAGATGATGGCCAATGACCTAACAGAGAACAAAAACCTTATTTTCTCAATTTTAGAGGATCTATTGAAGATGCACATAGAATGTAAGTTTGCAACTATTAAATTGTGTGTATACATGTATGTATGTATATAAACTCATGAATACCCATTTTACTTCTGTATAAATACGTAAACTACCCAAAATACACCGTTAATATACGTCAAAATTTTCATTGTCAGATGTGGTTTCCCATGCTTTTTAAAAAGAATCTTATTCACGAAAATTTTTGACGCAACATAATAACATGTATGCCCACTTGTTTTTTTCGATTTAAAGAAGAACAAAGATACATGTATTTTAATATATTGTTTAGCCAAAATTAGACAACATTCAAAGAAATAAAAACCACATGAATTCTCACATGAAACGAAAACGCCCATGTGTGATAACTTGATAGTGTCGTTTTTGGAACACTAAATTTGATGGATACATCAAGTTGCCAAACCATATGAACCTCTCCATAAAAAGCAGTTTTTTTAAAGGGTTCGGTTTTTCGATGGCAATGGCATGGATTTCAATTCATTTATTGATAATTTTAAACTATCATGTTTTGGGTTTGTTTTTAAATAAATAGTGCTTGTATATATCGGAAAGAAAACGTCTTGATTTACCGAACCTAATAGAACAACGGCTCACTTCACAATCATGTGTCATTTTAAATGTTTATTAAAAGATATTTCCCTCACACACACACACATATATATATATATATATATATAGAGAGAGAGAAGTTGAAATGAGAACTCAAATTTGGTTGTGAAGGTGAGGATAAATGAGAGCACGACACATGTGTGAATGTAGATTATTCAGACTGAATAATCAAATAAATATTCAGACCGAATAAAACTGAATATAGTATTTATTCGGACTAAATAAGCATTATTCAAACTGAATAAATATTGTATTCAGTTTTATTCGGTCTGAATATTTTTTTGATTATTCAGTCTGAATATGACACGTGTCACGCTCTCATTTATCCTCACGTTCACAACCAAATTTGAGTTCTCATTTGAATCCGTCCTTGTATGTATGTATATATATATATATATAGGGGAGAGATCATACGAGAACCACCCTTTTTAAGGAAATAAATGAACACCTTGTAGACCACATATGATGTGGGTCCCACATAATATTAAATCATTTTTGATTTAATATTATACAAAGTTCTCATTTGAACCTTCATCTCTCTCTCTCTCTATATATATATATATATAAAAATAAATGTAGATTATTCAGACTGAATAAACATTATTCATACCGAATAAATACTATATTCAAAAACCTACAATGAAGATTCTTACAAAAACCTCAATTTTCTTATTTTAATTTATAAAATTTAATTTAATTTATAGATTATTATATAAATTAAAATATATGTATATATTATTAAATTATTAAAAATGTCAAATATAATTTATTAGTTTTCACTTTTCTATATTAATTTTTAATTTGTTAACATGTTTGAAAAAAATAGTTACAACAAAAAAAATATTAATATTTATAAAAAATAACACTAAGTAATAAATAGTAATATAGATCATACGTAATCTCAATTCGATCAAATATGTTCAATCAAGTCGGATGTAGAAAAATCTTGAAAAGTTCATAGGTCTTGAAAAATATCGGGGATATGGAGTGTTTGGGGGAATTTGAGAACTTTCTTGATTTTCATTGTCTTTTTCCATTTTCTTTCAAGGAGGGGTGTGAAAGATTTCTCGTATGGTGACGTTTATATATATATATATATATATATATATATATAACAATTTGATGTATTTTTTAAAAATAGAAAATATATTTACAATTATTAATTACATTTATAAATTAATTGTATATATAATCTAAATATAATAATATAATGAGATAACTAAAAACTTGTATAAAAATTAAAGAAAATAAAATTATAAAAAATTATAAAATACATTTTATAATATTTAATTTATATATTTTATAAATTTATTAAAATAAAATAAAATGATTAAGAAAACAATAAAAATAATAAGTAATAAATAATAAAAAAGGAATGTTTGCAAAAACTTTGGTTCTTGTTTAAGCACTTGGGTGTCTATAGAAACCTATGATTGGACAAGAATATGTGTCCCACACTGAAGGTTTTTGTAAAACATCAACAAAAACATGTAGAAGAACCTCCATTGTGGATGCTCTAAGGATGAATTTACAAAAAAGAAAATTGTAAATAGAAAACTTAACATTACTATAACATCAATTGAAATATATTATACAAAATATTTTTTAACTTTTTAGTAATATAAAGGTCAAAAGAAAAAATAAATATTGTTTGTCCAAAAAAACCCTACCGGTTCAGCGGTTTTAGTCCCATAAGGTTATTGAGATTCTTTTTTTTGCTACAAAACTCCTGTAATTAGTCAAAGTAAGGTAAGCTGAACCGAACACCTATGGTTGACAAAAAGAAGTTAGATAATTTTTAATTGTTAGAAGATATTCAGTTATGACAAGTGACGATTTAAAATGAGAGGCGTCAAATGGATAGATCATACATGTTAGAGAACTGATTAGAACTGGTTTGGCTAAATATTTAATAACTAACATACATTATGTAGTTTATTTTTATGAGGAAAGAATTAACTATTTGATCTGAATTTTTACTCTAATTTTTTTTAAACACATCAATCGACCTCATAAAGCGCTGCATAATGATAACAATGGGTTAGCTTTTTCACTGAGTTGAAACGAGACTAAAACGGTCATTATAGTCCAAGTCAATATGTAAACTTAATAATAGACAATTGGCTAAAATAACCAATTTATCCATCCTCATTTACTTTTAGCCAAGTTTTTTAATAAATTCTTAAAATATTCGTTCTTTACATAAATGTTTTACTCATTTGTGTTAGAAGTTAACCACGTTTTAATGGTAAAAAAGAGGGGAAATGATCATTTACCTAAAAAATGCAAATTTAAAAAAAAATAATGAATTTGAAGTAAAAAAAAATGCATTTGCATATAAATCGATAAGTTCGAGAAATAACTTATAAGGGTTGGGTTCACGTGAGACCAATCTGTTTTCGTGAGATCCATGAGACCATATTTTTACGTTTGAAACTTCACAGCAAATTACTGTGAAGGTAAAAAAAATTCGAACATTCACATCAAAAACACTATGAATGTTACATTCACAATGTTTTACTATGAAGTTTCAAGTGTAAAAAATGTGGTCTCACGAAAACATCAATTTTTTTTACATTCATAGTGATTTGCTGTGAAGTTTCAAGTGTAAAAATATGGTTTCACGGGTCTCACAAAAACATGCTGGTCTTACGTGCTCTCAAGTCTAACTTATAAATATGATTAAAAAGTGAAATGCAATAGAGAGATCGACTATTTTGATTAATTTTTACCTATATTTTTTTTTATTGATTTTGTTTAAAATAAAATAAAAATTGTTGAATAATAGGAGACCCAATAATCACGGAGATGACGCAAGCTAAGCTGGCCAATGACGGTTTTGCTCCAATAACAGGAACAAGAAATCTATTAAAATATATAAATTAAAGTTATTGGGGTTTTTTTTTAATTATATTATTTATTTATATTTAATAAATCATAGATTTTTTTGCAGCATGAAAATTGAAAAGCTATTAAATATAAAAATAAAAAGTAAGATTAGTTCAAAAAACAAATGATGATATTGTATTAATTTAACATTTTTTTATTCTAGTAGTAATCATAAAATTAACGAAAGTAGGTTATATTACTTATATTTTAATTAATAATAATTATAGATTTATTCTTAATTAAATCATTTAATAACTGCACGTGTCGATTGAACTGGGTTATAAAACAAAACTGATGCCACATAACAACCCGACAAACAAACATCATCACATGCTTGTCTGGGACCGATGTGAATTCAACATGCCTTTTTCTTAATGAATTTTATACATTACGTTATATAATTTTTATTTTTATTTTCATATTTCGACATTTGTACATATATTTTATTTTATATGTTACTAATATTAGAAAAAGTGATATCTATATGTTTTTGTGCATACAAATGGCAGTGTCGTATAAAAACTCTTTTCTTTCTTAAAAACTCTTAATTTTTCAACGTAAGAAAAACATATAAAATATTTCAAATCTTAAAAGATTTATAGTTTTCATTTTCTTTAAATGTTAACTAGTAAACCTTTTTTGAAACCTGTTCTAACATATACTAATCTTCTATTTTATGGAAGCGAACTAATTGTGAAATGAAGTTTCCAAAAGAATCAAATAGTACATCGTTTATTTGGTTGATTGACTATATATATAGAATCCAGTAGAAATTTTCAAAAACCTTGTATTTAACACTTAAAGAGAGCAAAATATATATATATTTTTGAAATTGAAAGTTTTTATATGCATTAATAATTTATGTCAATATATATATATATATATATTTTATAAGTCGTGTCTTGTAAAAACTAATAGTTTTTTTTAGTTTTGATAGAACAAAAATACAAACTTTTTATACTATATAAGAATGACAATTCAAATGCAAACTATAAGAATGTTATAAATCTTATAAACCAGTTTTTAATTATAATTTTATCAATAAAACAATATGTATAAATCGTACCATCATTCAAGATTGTGTGGCATGTAAAAGTAACATGCAAGTATATTTTATATATATGTATGAAACAAAAAAATGTGAAACAAATAAAACCTTAAAATTGAATTTATCGAAAGGCTTGTTGTGGTTTTAGCTGGATTGAAATATATATGGTCATGTTCATGAAATATCACAAAGAAATGAAAAAACAGAGAACATTTTAGTAACCATTCATTTATACGGTATGTATATACATATAAAAAGTAATTTGAAAACAAGTTTTATGATATTCACATGTGCATAGCATAAATCATAGATTAAAAAAAACGTCTTCAGTTAATTATATGTACGTTACATATACATGCCATAGTTGGGTTTTGGTGAGAAATAGAGTTAAGATGATAAACGTATGAAGGGATCTCCATCTTTGGATGAACGTTAGGATGAGTGCACCAATATGAGGTGTGTCAAGATGCATCGGATCAACTTCCTTGTAAAACGCAATTCATAGATAAGTATAAGATTAAAAGTGATCAATGGTTCATATCTTTTCTTACGATTCTCATCTTAATTTTTTTTCTGGACACGATCCTAAACCTACATACCATTCATATAAATATCTATTAACGTGTTCTCCAAATATTTTTAGTGGTTGTCCTAACTAGGGGTGTTCATCCAAAACCGTCAAACTGCACAAACCGCCTAACCGCACCGCAGAGCGCGGTTTAGAACTTCCGCGGTGCAAAGTTCTCATTTGAACCTTTCTCTCTCTCTCTCTCTCTCTCTCTCTATATATATATATATATATATAGGCTCCTTCAAGTGTTAACTTAATTATTTGTGTTAACTGTGTTAATCCATCGTTCGCTGGTGAACACCATGCTCGTTCGCTGGTGAACACCATGCTCGTTCACTAATGAACACGATACTCGTATACTGACGAATGATGTTCACCAGTGAACAAGCATGCATGTATGGAACCATTCGTTCACTGATGAATGGTGTTTCACCAATGAACGAGCATGGTGTTCACCAGTGAACAATGGGTTAATACGATTAACACAAATTATTGGGTTAACATTTGAAGAAAAACCTCTATGTATATATATATATACATACTATTTTGAAAAAGAAATGTTTTATTATTTTTAAGAAACAAAAATATTTTATTTAATTATTTTAAAACGAGAGTCCCGACATGTAATGCATTACCTTCTTCTTTTTCATTAACACACACACGGCCACATGGTAATGATTCAGTGCTACAAAAACATCTCGACATTTGGTACTCTCACCAACTAATCTACCAGCTTTTCATCATCACCCCTCATGGATTAATCTCAACCGTTCATTTTTCATGCCACGTGTTCACTTCTCACTGGATGACTGTTATGACTACTCCTCTATAACTACACAACACCCCCCAACGAACCAAAACGTATCTCAAACCGGAAAACTTTTACCGAACCGTCATATTCATATCACCGGAATTCATCAAACAAAATGTCGTCGGAAACGTCCAAAATCACGTCGGAGTTAACCACCGCCGCCGATTATGGCTTGAATCTTAATGAAACGGAGCTTACCTTAGGTTTACCAGGGGAATCACGAGGTAGAAGAAAATTGGGAACAAAACGACGGTTTTCTGATATGTTTGATTTGAAATTAAGCGGTGAAGATGAAGATTCCGATGGTGATCAATCAGATCCGGAATGCTCTGATGCTACAAAACCTTCACCGGAAAAGTAAGTTTCAATCTCTTCTTCGATTAAATGTGTTGATGTAATGATGTTCGTTGTTTTGAATTTTGATGGTGAAAATTCGCATATACTGTTACTGAAACTAAAAATCTCGAGTGAATTTGTGAATACATCGGCTGATTTAATTATTCATATGAATATGATAGGGAACAAGTGGTGGGATGGCCGCCGGTGAGATCGTACAGGAAGAACGTGATGAACAGTAATTTCAATTTTGTAAAGGTGGCGGTTGACGGTGCTCCATATCTGAGAAAAGTAGATCTCGAATCGTACTCAGGCTATCAGCAGCTTCTATACGCTTTAGAAGACATATTCTCCTGTTTCACAATCGGTAGGTATTGATAATGATAATCTGCTAGAGTTTTTCAGGTTTCAAAATTATCATATATAACTTCATTTTCGATCAAAATTACTCGAGAATTTGATTGAAACAGTGGATACAACTTTACTTTTCGATTCAAATTGTTCTTATTTTTGCTTTGTTTTGGATGATTAACTGATGTAACTACATTGATTAATGTTACAGAAATTGTATTCAATGGATACAACATTTTCAATCAAAATTACTCGACAATTTTGATATTTTGATTGAATTAACAGTGGATACAACTTCACTTTCGATTCAAATTGTTCTTAATTTTGCTTCCTTTTGGATGATTAACTGATGTAACTGCATTGATTAATGTTACAGAAATTGTATTCAACGAGAAAAAGTTGATGGATACTGTGAATCGAATAGAGTATATACCGACCTATGAGGATAAAGATGGGGATTGGATGCTTGTTGGTGATGTTCCTTGGAAGTAAGTTTCAATTCTTCAAACATGATCTAATGTGATTACAATTTCTACAAAATTTTCAAAGTTAATTAACAAATATTCTTCAATTCAGGATGTTCATCGACACTTGTAAACGAATAAGGTTGATGAGAAGTTCCGAAGCCACTAATGGACTAGGTAAATACCAATCGATCTGTTTATCTAGCACTTAAGATCATATGAGACCAACATGTTTTTGTAAGATCATATAAATAACACTGAACTTTCATAGTGTTTTTGTTATGAACGTTCAGTGGTATTATTCCTCGACAATATTTTGTTGTTAAGTTTTAGTTTAATTTTGTGGTCTCTTGGTCTCACGAAAACAAACTTGGTCTCACCAAAAAAAATTGGTGTAGCATGATTATGTGAACGAACCCGTTTATCTAGACTCTAAATAACAAAAAAAAATCCATCTGCAATTACAAGGACTAGCATTAGCATCTCCATGAAAGTTTTTATAAAAAACTAATTTTTGTGATTTCTTCTTGCCAAATCATTTTCAACGGACCAAATTAAGAATCTATATGAAAGTTTACTGTGTTAGTATTCTTATAAGAACCTTTTTTACCGGTCCAATGTATTTTTTCAACCTCAATAATTATTATATTTTTATAGTTAAATATCAACTATTTAATTTTAACAACTAACAAAATGTCATTTCACACCAGTGGCGGACCCTGGATTTTTCCCGAGCGGGTGCACCCTTAAATTGTATCAAATGTCTGCAAAGCTGTTTGATATATTTTTCGGTTGATTTTGAGGGATTTTTAGCCGAATTCCCTGTTTAGGGGCTTTTTTAAGTTTTTTGGTTGATTTCGAAGGATTTTTTAAGGTTTTTGGTTGATTTCGAAGAACTTTTTAAGGTTTTTGGTTGATTTCGAGTGATTTTTTATGGTTTTTGGTTGATTTCGAGTGATTTTTTTAAGGTTCTTTGTTGATTTCGAGGGATTTTTTAAAGTTGTGCTCCCTTAACTCTTGAAGTTGACAGAGTTCAACGGGTGCACCTCATGTAAAACTTATGAAACACGATATTTTTTACCCTTACGGCATTAGGTTGAGCGGTAGCACTGGACCCCCCTCCCCAAAGGGTGGGTCCGCCCCTGTTTCACACCAAGTTCATGGTAAGTAGTGTTTGTTTTTTAAAAGGTGTTGAAGTCTCTCATTTCAGTTATAAAATGGTTATTAAACGTTAAACGAATCAGACATAAGTGATGATTAAGAGCTTAAAATGAAAAAACAAATAAGGCCTAAAAGTTCTTATGTAAGAACTCAAAGGATGTGTGGTTCTTATAAGAACTCTATTCAATGATAGTTATTATAAGACACTACACTTTTTCTTTATAAGAACCTCCTATAATGATATTATTTTTTTCTTTGTCTTTTTCTTCGATGATGCAGATCCAAGAACAACTTCAAAATGCTCATTCTCGAGTTGTTGAAGAACATCCGATTCATTCGAGATCCATGAGTGTAAATGGTTCGAATCCCCCCCATTTTCTGAATTTCCCGCAAAAGATATTATTTGATTTAAGATTAACCGAAGAGATATTAGAAATATATACTTAGGAAATTGGTGTATGATATGGGCTATATACGTATACAATATACCCTTTTTTTCTTTTTGGGAATACGTTTTTGTGGATCATCATGTTCAATACATGAAAAGTCGTTCATTGCATAAAGAGAGCTATTTTTTTCTCAATGTTTGATTGGGATTTTGGTTTGTAAAAAAATATATTTATGTATTCGCACAAATTGATAATATATATATATATATAGAGGGTTAGGTTCAAATGTGAACTCAATTTTGGCTGTGAACTTGAGGACGAATCTCAGCCACACATCTTCGGTTATGGTGGACGCGATCACGGAGGATTGACGCGATTCATGGGAAGGTGGAGATTATTAAAGGAGTGAACTGCGTCAAAAGTGCTCGCCTTTATTGACCGGATAAGTGGCTGAGATTCGTCCTCACGTTCACAACCAAAAATGAGTTCACATTTGAACTTTCCTCTCTCTCTATATATATATATATATATATTGATTATTCTGTTTTTGCGGTTGTTTATAAAACTGCATGCTATGATGGGTATATAATCTTAAACATACAAGTATCAAAAATGAAATTGCCAGGACATACTTTGTTTTTTGAAAACGATATTTAAAATATGTATGTGTATTAGACTAAAAGAGTTAAATCAAGATAATTCTAAAGTTGTAGTTAGCTTCTCTACCGTCCCATTAACATATTAGGCCTTTTTATGGTATACAGTTGGGTCTATATACTTTATACAAAATTGGTGGTACCAAAAAAAAGATGAAAAAGTGGACCTGAAAACGAGTCCACGTAAAAGAGTCCACAAACCACATTCGTTCTTTTACTCATTCGTCTAGAGATTCTTCGAGACTTAAAGTTTCTAATGGTAGATACTGGTAAATCATGGACCTTTTAAAATCTATTTAGTAGTTTGTATGAAGAAACATTTTATCAATGGTTATCGTCTGATGATCCTAATATTACTGGAAATTAACGTTAATATGATACATGTATCTTTATTAAAAAACATGCAATATGATTATATTAAGATCCGAAACTATTGAAATGTTGAATAAATTTTTTCCTAAGATTTCGTTCCGTTTTTCCAAAAAAAAAACTATTGAAATGTAAATTCGAATATTATCATGTAACGAATGCATAAGAGAATTTATGCTAACCATACAAAATGGATTGATCTACACAATGGTTAAAGCCATTTTTAGTTAACCCATACTTTTATTGAGCTTGGCCCTCATGCAAGACAAAAATCTTGACAATAAAGTCCATCCTTTTTTTAGAAAGGTGTTTTGGAATAAATCATGACCGTAAGACATTAGTTCTGATAAATTTAATAGCCACAGTTATTGTATACGTCTGAATTCAAACCTTGAACAGATGAGATATTCCATCACATCCACCAGGACGTCAACCACTACGCCACAACCCTTATGATTAAGTCCATCCTCTTTTCATCAAATAAAGACAATTGATCACTAGATCTACAAAATTGAATCTTGCATATATAACGTTTATTGATCATTTTATAATAATGTATTTGAACCATCCATCAATCATAAAAATATATATAATAATACTTTAATTTGTTATTTAAGTACTTAAATATTCGAGATTTTAAACATTTTCCCGTAGTTATGCATATTTATAAGTATATGAGTATTACATTCTTTTAATATTTGTGCAATCATACTCAAGGACAAAATTTAATATTTTCATATTTTGAAACAAACTTAATCACATAAGTCTGTTTTTTAATGGTTTTAAAACTTTCTGAATCAATTTTGTATCCTGGACGTTCCTTAACAATTCAGAACCTAATCTTATTTTAAACAATTACTAAACAATTATATTCCATTTTGTATTGTATTATAAAAACTTTTTAATCATTCTAACTATTTACTTATTTTGTATCAAATCATTCAACAATAACCAAACAAACTTAACCACGTGGATGCTTACACTTTGCATAATTGTTTATGATTTTAAAGTGTTAAATAAAGAACATAAGAGCATCTCCAACAACTATGCTAAAATAGAGAAATGATGGATTTTAATATTTTTTGTGCTCCAACTGCCATGCTATCCTCTATGCTAAAATAGAGAATAAAGGAGAGAGATTGTAAAAATCTCTAAATTTAGAGAAATCTCTAAAATTATATAGAAGAGAGAGAAACAATATTTTAATTATATTCAACCGATCAAAATAATTGAAATTAAGTATGTAGGAGAGAAAAAATAATATTTTATTAAACGATGAAATATTTTATTAGTATAGTTAATGCTAAAATAGAATATCTGTTGACGTTGAAGTTGGATGTAATTTTTTTTTTAAAATTTTAACTTTTCATATTTTAATATAGATTTTTTTTTAGCATAACATAAAAATATCTAGAAAAGTAACATTAATAGAGGTTCTCCAACGATCTATATATCGAATAAATCAAGAACCGAAAGCAAAAATTGCCACCTCAACGCTTCTCTTGATCACTCAAATCCCTAAAGAATCGGTTTCAATCGATCCTCCATTCCTGCAATCTAGATCTACAATCTTCCAAGAGGTAATAGATTCTCCATTTTCCCCTAATTCTCTCATCTTAATTTTGATGTTTTTCTCAAAATTTCGATACTCGTTAATGTAATCCCCCAATTTGGCAATTTCACGTTTTTGAATCTCTACGATCTGTTTTTTGTTTTCACATTGTCAATATCTTAGTGATTGATACGGAATTCTCCATGTTTATAGCTGTAAATTTCTTCAATGTCGGTGGAATCTGACATCGGTAATGGCGGTAATGGCGGTTCTGTGTTCAACAATGGCGATCAGGATCAGAAGAAACCGTTTAAGATCTTCGTAGGTTACGATCCACGTGAAGATCTAGCTTATCAGGTGTGTCGTTACTCGATCCTCAAACGATCTTCGATCTCCGTCGAAGTGATCCCGATCAAACAATCCGAATTGCGAGAGAAGAAGTATTATTGGCGCGAACGTAATAAGCTCGAAAGCACCGAGTTCTCATTCACGCGGTTTTTGACGCCATTTTTGGCGAATTACGAAGGTTGGGCGGTGTTCGTCGACTGCGATTTCCTCTATCTCGGCGACGTTAAGGAGCTAATGGATCTGATCGATGAAAAATATGCAGTGATGTGTGTTCAACATGATTACACTCCAAAAGAGGCTACGAAAATGGACGGTGTGGTTCAGACGGTGTATCCACGGAAGAACTGGTCGTCGATGGTGTTGTATAACTGCGGTCACCGGAAAAACAGGATTCTGACGCCGGAGGTTGTGAATAAAGAATCAGGTGCGTATCTTCATAGGTTTCAATGGTTAGAAGATGATGAAATTGGTTCAGTTCCTTTTGTTTGGAACTTTCTTGTGGGTCATAACCAGGTTGTTAATGGCGATTTGGGTACTTACCCAAAAGCAATCCATTATACATCTGGAGGGCCATGGTTTGAGGCTTGGAGAGATTGTGAATTTGGGGATTTGTGGTTGAAGGAATTGGAAGAGTTTCAGAAGGTGAAAGAGAAGAAGATTTGATGAAAAAAAGATGGATTCTTTTGAAAAGTGTTGTTGGTTTTATATTGTTATGTTTTAGATGATGATGTTGTTGTTGTTGTTCATCAAGTGTTCGATGAAATGTCTCAATGATTGTTGGTATTTCGTTTCGTGTAAAAATAGACAGATTTTAGCCCGCGGTAAAAGGTTGATTTAGGGCACATAATTCTTACTATTGTTTTAATGCTTTTAGGTTGTAACCAGTTGGGTTTGTGGCGTACTGGTTAAGACCAAAGGATGTACTGAAATTCTCTATCTTTTCTAGGTTCGAATCCAATGGTTGACAAAATTCTTGTGACCATGGAGGTTCAACTGTGATGACTCTAGATCAGACCATTTATGGTAGCCCAAGTGCCCAACGGATTATTCGGTGTGTGTAAACTGACTCTGATATACAGTGTTAAAAAAATTTCATTTGGTTGGGTATTATAATAACAACAGTTTTGTTTTCTTTCTTTGTACATGATTTTGGCATTGGATTTGAGTAACTCGATGAAACGAGCCCAATATATTTCGTTTGGAGTTGGGATACAAGAAAAACTGTTGTCTGAAAAGAACCTTCTATGTACCAAGATAAAGCTTTTAATATATGCAAGCAAACAACAAAGAAAATGATGAAATGCCGCTTAAAACGAAACTTGTGAATTATGGCTCCTAAAGTTTTTATAGCAACTTTTGTGATGCGAAAAGAAACCTCGGGTTTTCAAGTTAAGAACGCTTATATAGATTGCGTACATGCGTACAACATTGCAATGTGGAGAAAGGAGGGCAAAACCATCTCTAAATCCCACATTACAAAAGGTCTGAAAGTTTCAAAACTTTGGTATATAACTGTAATTGTATAAAATTAGAGAAAAAAAATGGTGTCACGTAGATTGTACCTGCCTTTAATAATAGTCAATAACTGGTTCTTGATTCATGGATTAGTGTTTTAGGTGGTTCCAGATAAGCCAAAGTTGCAACCTGCTTGAACCCCGCTTGAACGGTAAACACAAGAACCATAAGAACATTTAGAAAAATCACATTACCAAAGTTTATAAATTCTACTTTATGGGGTTGGTTCAATTGACAATAAGGCTTGGGCTTTTGGAGTTTTTTCTTAGAAGTCGTCAATTTGAATCCTGCAAGGCTACTAGAGATTTTCCCGACTGTTCTTCAGGACCCCAGAGATTAGTCGAGATGCCTACAAACTGATCCAAACATTCATGGTTGACAACAAAATTGATACGTGGAACCCTCATATTACTCTCCAAAAGAAACTTGATGTAAAACTCTAATACGCATCCTGCATCAGATATATACAAACACAAATTGTCCTAAAATTGCAAGAAAGGGCTTGACGATTAACATTGCCTCGAAAATGGAAAAAAAACATAACTTCACAAGGACAAAAACCATAACTCTAGATGCCATTTAAGACTTAGGGGCATGTTACATGCAGTAGAAATCTCATTTTCGTTGTGTTTGAATCCGGGAGTTGTCAAACTCATTATAAACATGAAAATTCACCTGTAATAACTCTATACCATTCGTAGTCACCCAAAAGATAATCGGTAAAAGTGAAAACTCTAACGAGTAATAACTCTGACCTAAAAGTGAAAACCCACAATTACAAAAAAAGAAAAAAAAAATTACTTTTATTTTTATCTTTGCTATAAAATAAAAATACGTTGGCACGTGGATTGCACGTCTAGCCGTCAGCGATGACACCAGAAAAGGACTAAAATGGTCAAAACACACAAAGCCTCCTTCATCCATCTAAACGCCGTCGTCTTCTCTGGTCGGAGCAACCTCCCCCAAAGTCTTTCTTCTTCGTCTTCTTCCCACCGACAAACTGAAAGAAACAAACCCTAGGGTAGAGAGGAGGTAGCACCATGGCAGGCACATCGCTTGCAGGATTACAAGATCATCTCAAATTGGCAAGAGAATATGCACTCGAAGGTCTCTATGATACTTCCGTCATCTTCTTCGATGGCGCCATCGCTCAGATCAACAAGTAAAATATTCTCTCTCTCTGTTAATTACAGTTTCACTCACAGAAACCTACACATTATACTTTCTTCGTGCAATTGAAATGCTAGATGATGTATCTGTGAAGAAAGTTTAGGTGATTGTTGGATTTGTTTTTGACTGACATTATAGTATTTTTGATTAAACGGGAGGAATTGATATTTTGATGATTTGATCTAGTATTGATGAGTTTTTTTGGGAGCTTAGATGAATTAGAAGAAAAACAAGTGTTAAGAGTAATCAGCAAAGAGTATTGTACACTAAGAATCGAGGATCTGTTGCTTTTTATTTATAAATGTTGTTCTTGCAGAAGAAAATACTAAATAACTAGTTTAAGGCACGTTTTGTTAGTAGCTTAATGAGCTTAATGGAACTCACATCTTATTCGGTGAGCTATATATGACTATTTGGTAGTGGCTTGATGATATAGAAAGTGGCTTATTAAGTAAGGGGTAGTCTGGTTTCTTTTCCATTAAGTCTTGTATGGATAAAACTGTTCGTGTGGATTACTCTCTGTATAGATTGGGAAGGTTTTTTGTTTCGAAGAGTTTTTTCGTAGATGAAAGGAGCGTATTTTTTTAACTGAGAGAAAAAACTTGACTTTCTGCATAAAGCTTCCTCCTAAAATCTTCCTGAATAAGCCACTTCCTATTCATTAAGATTTAAGCCGCTACCAAACGGTCATGTATAGCCAAACCAATAAGCTGCAAGTCCCATTAAGCCCATTAAGCTGCTAACAAACGGGCCATGTATGGATAAAGCTATCTGTGTGGGTTAATCTGACTGTATAGATTGAGAAGATTGTTGTTTTGGAGGGTTTTTACAAAGATGGAATGAGCATGTTTTTTAATTGGGAGGGACAGATTTGGAAAAAACTTTGACCATATGCATAAAACTTCCCTTAGAAGCTTAGGGCCTTGTTACCTGCTTAATGAGTTTAATGAGACTCATGGTTTATTTGGTCAAAGTTTATTTGTTACTTGCTTCTCCCAATTGAAAAACATGCTCTTTCCATCTATGAAAAAACCCTCTCAAACAAAAACTTTCCCAATCTATACAGACAGATTAATCCACACAGACAACTGAATTCATACAAGACTTAGTGAAAGACCAACCAAACAGTCCCTAAGAAATCTAGGTTTCTGCCATTTCATTAGGTGATCTTGTTGAAATTCAACTGGCATGGGGAAGTAGCTTGGGCTTTAGATGTTAACCATGGTTCTAAATAACTTGTTATGGCCTCGTTTTGGTATCAAGGCTTGGGTTTGCCACCACGTTAACCCCTGTGGCTCCACTCTAAGGCTTGGCTTCTTTAGTAACACGTTATGGCACGCGTTACGACGTGTTATGGCACGTTTACAACTTACAACACGTTATTTTGTAAGGTCTTAGGTTTTTTAAATATATAATTTGAGGGATTAATAATAATTATTTACGAGACTTAAGACTTAAATAAACATAAATGGGAAACTTAACAACTAAAAGCCTAAATAGGAAAAATACTTACTCTCATTCCCCTACATGAAGAGTCAAACACGAATTCTTTAAAAATTGAAGTAGTGAGTTGAGATTCAAGAGATTTAATCTCGATCAGCTCTAATGCTCTATATATTTGGTATCAACGATTTTTCTTTATTTTTTAGTTTTATTACTTTATATGAATTTTATTTGTTCTATGCTATTATTCAAAACACTAACACACAAGTGTATGTGTGTATTGCCGCCTTAGGGCACCCCTTGACCCCGCCTTGACCTCACTGCCACGTAACGCCTCACGTCATTTAGAACTTTGATTTTAACCGTAATTTATGCTGCTCTTTTTGTTATGAAACATGATTGTTTGATGTTTTATACAAAAACTTTGTTTTCTTGTTAGGCATTTAAGTTCCCTTGATGATCCAATGGTTCGTTCAAAGTGGACAAACATAAAGAAGAATCTATTAGAGGAAACTGAGGTTGTAAAGCAACTGGATGCTGAGAGGAGGTCTTTGAAAGAGACTCTAGTGGGTCGAAGGCCTTCGTCACCTCCAATTTCCGCTAAGAAATCATCATTTGTTTTTCAACCGTTGGATGAATACCCGACTTCTTCTGGTGCTCCCATGGATGATCCCGATGTGTGGAGACCACCAACTCGAGATACTTCGAATAGAAGATCTGCAAGAGCTGCTCCAGGGGGAACAAGAAAGGGATCACAAGATGGAGTTTGGGCTAGGGGTTCTACTACTACTGCGAAAGGTGGAGCAACTGCTCGTGGAGGTAAGGTTGGTGCTTCTAGCAAGGTTAACTCGGGAGTTCGAGCATCGACCACTGGAAAAAAGGGTACTGGTTCAGGGAAGTCGAACGTTGGGAAAGATGACTCTGGGGTAAGTTTTGCTGCCCAGAATTGTTTGCTCATTGTTCTTTGTTATGTTAGTGCTTTTCCGTCAATATGTTGATGCATATAATATATATATATATATATATATAGGAGAAGGATCGTGTGAGAATAGGAGTTAAGGTGAGAAGTGTAAGAAGGGATTTGGACCCTTGATCACTTTTAATCTCAAAACAACCCATGAATTGCGCTCTAGAATTGATGTGGTGTATCTCATTAGTGTTGATCTAGTGGTTCTCTTCAATTAGGATCGATCCAAGGGTGGAGATCCCTACTTACCCTTCTCATGGTAACTTCCATTCTCACTAGAACTCAATCCTCTACATATCTATACTATATTATAAAGCATTTGGCCAAAAACTCTTAAAAACAACTTTTAAAGCTTTAGTTACTGCTATTTAATGCTAATTACTTAATTTTCAAGATTACAAGTAAATTGTGCATATATACAACCTATTAAAGCTTTATCTCTAAATTCGTGTAACTAACTACAGATAACTATGATCAACTACAGGATGAACATCTAATTTTAAATATAAAAAATCTAAAATATGATTAAGATAATCATTGACTTCTAACAAATAAAATAATTATATTATCAAACCAAAAATAAATTATTTGGCTATTAAACCTAAATTAATTATGATAAAAAAATTGAATTAAAGAAATTAAATAAAAAAAAGAACTTTTAATTGAAATCTTTTTCTCAAAACCACATAAAATCATTAGAACATCGATAGAAACAAAAATTAAAATGAAACTTAAAATCGAGATATATCTCGCTGCATTGCGCGAGTACCCTTCTGGTATATATATATGTATAGAGAGGGAGGGAGGTTCAAACGAATACAATAACTAAATAAGAGAATACGAAAACGGTCAAATCACGTGCAAAATCACATATGATTTTACATTAACGGTCCACAAAAGGGTATGCAGGCAATGTGGCCCGCGTCCTTAAATTGCGGCCAAAGTCGCGTGAATCACATGGGATTTTATATATGATTTTAGTGTAAAATCACATGTGATTAGCACATTTTTTTATTCTCTATCAACCCGACTCTCTCTCTCTCTCTCTATATATATATATATATATAGGGAGGTTAAGTGTAAAACCACAAAAGAAAAAATACCGAGGAACACCCTGATAACCATTCATCCGGACAGTATGCACAAGTGCATACAAGTAATTACAGCTGTTTCTTGGTTTTATGCACGTGTGCATGTTACACACATGTGCATACCGTCGAGATGGACGGTTACCAGAGTGTTCCTCAGTTTTTCATTTTCATGCGGTTCGTTTCCCCTAAACATGATCCTATATATATAGGGTTGGGTTCCCGTGAGGATGGAAGTTATGGTGAGAAGAGATCTCCACCCTTGGGTCAATCCTAATTGAAGAGAACCACTAGATCAATTCCCTTCTAAAATGCAATTCATGGGTTGTTTTGGGATTAGAACTGATCAAGGGTCCAAATCCCTTCTTACACTTCTCACCTTAACTCCTATTCTTACACAATCCTTCGTCTCTCTCTCTATATATATTATATCTACATCCTATATGAGTTCTAATATGGGGAGTTCTGTAACGCTTCCTTATGATGACCAGAATGGTGATAGTGAAGAGGGAAAGTCAAAACGTGGGCAGTATGAAGGGCCTGATGCAGACTTGGCTGCAACACTCGAAAGGGACGTCTTAGATGCCGCCCCTGGAGTGAGATTTGATGATGTTGCAGGACTAAGTGAAGCCAAAAGACTTCTAGAGGAAGCTGTGGTTCTTCCACTATTGATGCCTGATTATTTCCAGGTAACGGCTTTTGTACTTGGTTTCAAGATTTTATCTACCCTTTATTTGTTGGCTAATTATATGCCAAGATTGATAGGTCATGTGTATCGCTTAAGTTCGTGATTTAGCTTCAACTAGTTTTATTATCCATGGATAAACCCTCCGGGGTTTTCATCAAGTCCTGTATGGATAAAGTTGTATGTGTGGATTAATCTGTCTGTATAGATTTGGAAGGTTTTTGTATGAGCATGTTTTTTAATGGGAAAAGCAGGTTTGCAAAACACTTGACTTTCTGCATAAAGCTCCCTTCTAGAAGCTTACTGAATAAGCCACTCTCTATATCATTAAGCCACTATCAAACAGTCATGTGTAGCTGGCTTATTTAATAAGCTTCTAGGGAGGAGCTTTGTGCAGAAAGCCAAGTTCTTTACAAACCTGTCCCTCCCAATTAAAAAACTCTCCCAAACAAAACCCTTCCCATTCTATACAAACAGCTAACTTCATCCATACAGGACTTAATGGAAAACAAACCAAACAGCCCCTACTTCTGCATGTGTAAAAGTTTGTGTGCATGTACACACATATGACATACTTTGCCATGAAATTTTTAGGCTTAATCTTTTAATATATATTTCAGGGAATCAGGAGACCATGGAAAGGTGTTCTTATGTTTGGTCCACCTGGTACCGGAAAGACACTACTGGCTAAAGCCGTTGCTACTGAGTGTGGCACCACATTTTTTAACGTTTCTTCTGCGAGTTTGGCTTCAAAATGGCGTGGAGAGAGTGAACGCATGGTTCGATGCTTGTTTGATCTTGCTAGAGCCTATGCACCAAGCACAATTTTCATTGATGAGATTGACTCTCTTTGCACTTCCCGTGGGTTAGACTTTTTTTTTCTCTTTCACATTTCACACTGGCCTGCAAATCTGTGTTCGTGTATGTGTTTAACAATTAGGTAGAAACATTTCAAGCACTTCATGTCTCACTTTTTACCCGATGCGTTCATATATGCTTACATATCTTAATGCACTTATTGCATCTCATAGCAAAAAGGGATCTCCACCCTTATATCGATTCCCTTCTAAGGTGCAATTCATGGGTTGTTTTGGGATTAAAAGTGATAAAAGGTCCAAATCTCTTCTTATACTTCACATCTTAACTCCTATTCTCCCACGATCCTTCGTCTTTGGACCATTTGGTCATAATTGCATTACTTTACAATTGTTCTTGTCTATTAACAAATTAACATTACCGCATCACTGCATACCATAAATATAGGGGGGGGGGATTCAATGGAGAACTCAATATTTTGTGAGATTCGTGAGATCCAATCTCAACCATAAATCAAAGTTAAAATTAGGAAATTAATAATTTTGACTTAGAATTTTAAATAATGACATTTTAGGTATTTTAGAAATCTCATCTCTCCTCTCCCATCGCCCATCTCCCCTCTAGTGTGAACACTCCACTGTGATACCCACTGTATACACGTTGTGACGCATTAACTAGGACCTATTCTCTCTATATAGTATATACCCACTGAATACTGATGTCCACTGTTTAACATTCTATCCATCATAGAATGTGATACAACGGAAACCACGAGACAATGAAAATACACCATGTTATTATTCTCACACTGTGGAGAGTTATAGACTTTCTATTTATGGGAGTTATGGGTTTCCTATTTATGGAGAGAATAAGTTAATTAAACGCATTTGTGAGTTGTCTTTTTCATTCCTAAATTACCCTTTTTTATTTATTTAATAAATAACATAATTATCTTAAATGAGTGGCTCACATTGGATCTCACGGCTATCACAAACTACTTAGTTCTCATTTGATTAGGCCCCTATATATATTTGGTAAATATTCCTCAATGTGTTATCTCTTAGTTGCTATGGTATTCCGCTGTCTAGCTTAGGTATCCTTGTTCAATAAGATTGGTTTCATTTGTTCAGGGCCTCGGGGGAACACGAGTCTTCCAGGAGGGTTAAATCTGAAGTTCTAGTTCAGGTAGATGGTGTAAACAATACGGGCACTAATGAAGATGGCAGTCGCAAAATCGTTATGGTTTTGGCAGCTACCAATTTCCCATGGGATATAGATGAAGCACTAAGGTTTAGTTTTCATACCATCTCTTTCTCATTATATGCCTTTTTCTTTTAAATATATATACTTCTTTCATGTTGCCCCCTGGGGCGTGTGGCTTAGTTGGCAATGTTTGTTAGCAACTTAATGAGCTTAATAGGACTCACAACTTATTTGGTCGGCTATACATGATTGTTTGATAACGGCTTAATAATATAGGAAGTGTTAGGAGGAGCTTTATGCAGAAAACCAAGTTTTTTTCAAACCTGCCCCTTCCAATTAAAAAAACATGTTCTTTCCATCTATGAAAAAGCCCTCCCAAACGAAAACCTTTTAAATCTATATAGATAGATTAATCCACACAGACAACTTTCTCCATACATGACTTAATAGAAAACCAACCAAACAGCCCCTTAATCAACCTTTTGCTAAAATATGTTTTTTTTATGTTTTTTTTATTTTTATTATATATGCAGGCGACGTTTGGAAAAGCGAATTTATATTCCTCTGCCTAATCTCGAGAGTAGGAAAGAGCTTATAAAGATTAATTTGAGAACCGTTGAGGTAAAGTCACTGATTTAACAATATCGTTTCTCTTTCTTATTATTTCCTCAAATTATATTCTGTTTAAGGATTCCTTGTGTACCATAACTGTTTAGTAATTAGCAGCTTATTTCCGTTATTGTTAATTCTTTTTAACATAAGACTATCGGGCTGAATTGAAATTTGATCTGCATATGAATTGGAGCAAATAAAAACGCTTTAAACTAAGTAGAAATGTTGACCGGCAGCGAGTCAACCAGCCACACGTTTCATGTTATTTAAGGGCATGTTTGTTAGCAGCTTAATGAGCTTAATGGGACTCGGGTTATTCGGTCAGCTGTACATGACTGTTTGGTAGTGGCTTAATGATATATAAAGTGGCTTATTCAATAATCTTCTAGAGGGGAGCTTTATGCAGAAAGCCAAGTTTTTTCCAAACCCACCCCTCCTAATAAAAAACCACGCTTCTCCCGTCTATGAAAAAACTCGCAAACAAAAACCTTTACATACAGATAGATTAATCCACACAGACAACTTTATCCATACAGGACTTAATGGAAAACCAACCAAAGTTATAGTAGATGAAAAGAAAGTGGCTTATTCAGTAAGCTTCTAGAGGGGAGCTTTATGCAGAAAGCCAAGTTTTTTTTTTCCAAACCCACCCCTCCTAATAAAAAACCACGCTTCTCCCATCTATGAAAAAACTCTCAAACAAAAACCTTTACATACAGATAGATTAATCATTAATCCACACCGACAGTTTTATCCATACAGGGCTTAATGGAAAAAACCAACCAAAGTTATAGTAGCTGAATAAATCTTATCTTTCCTCATATATCTCCATATTTATTAGGTATCTAGTGATGTGGATATCGAGGAGGTAGCTCGTCGAACAGAAGGGTATAGTGGTGACGATCTAACAAACGTATGCCGAGATGCTTCGTTGAACGGAATGCGTCGCAAAATAGCGGGAAAAACACGAGAAGAAATAAAAAACATGTCGAAAGACGATATTTCAAACGATCCGATCGCCATGTGTGACTTTGAAGAAGCCATCACAAAGGTTCAACCGAGTGTATCTGCTGCTGATATCGAACGCCATGAGAAATGGTTTGCTGAATTTGGATCTGCATAACTGAGTCGATTCAGCCGTTTTTTTTTGTTCGTTTGAGTAAATTACGTTTTTGGTCCATGTGGTTTGTTAGTAATTGTATTTTTGTCATGTGGTTTGTGATTTATTGCTATTTTTGTGCTTATGATTTACAGTTTATTGTTGTTTCGATCCTTATGGTTTACACATCTTTACTATTTCGGTCCCTTGTACTTAAAGGTAGGAAGTAGTATAGGGACGAAAATAGCAATAAATTGTAAACCATAGTGACGAAAATCGCGAATTTTAAACCATAGAGACAGATATCGTAACTTACTCTTTGTTTTGTTTCTCTTTTTCGTGTGATGTATTATTTGGAATTCTATTATTATTCTAATGGAACCTTGAATCCGATTCGCGTATTTTAGGAAAAAAAAAACAATTGTTGTATTTGTATTTTTGAAGTATATAATAGTTATATCCGACAAATACTGATATTTGGTGAGGTATGGACTGTTGACTAATTGGGTTCTACTGTAGAGATAGACCTGACCTGAAAAACATTTTAAGTGGTGACATAATTTGACTATAAAAAATATTTTATGGGGTGGCCGCTAAAGTCTCGCATACCTCTTATCACAGAGAAGGTATGACTTTCAGAATTTGGAGAAATTTTAATTGTTTTTATTAATAGGGTTGAAAATGTAATAAATCATACATAACCTCTTGGTTCAGAATGATTATATAAGAGATCTTATAATACAATGTAAAATGAAATATAATTGTTTGGTAAATGTTAAAAATGAAATTAGGGATTTTAATGCTTATTAAGGAGATCCATGATACAAAATGATTCAGAGGGTTTTTGAATTGTTAAGATGCAGACTTATTTTTTTTACCAAACATGATTCGCCTCTTAGTGATTCAGAGACAACCTCTAAATGGAACTGTTAAGAGGTAAACAAACAACCTCTTGATGAATCCGACATCCACCAAACAGTTCGTTAATCGTTTCCACCAATGAAGTTGAATGTAGTGCATTTTTTTATAAACTTTATTGAGATGACGAATACATAGAATATTTTAATAATATAGTTGATGATGAAACTACTAAAATAATACAACCGTCAGAGCTGGATGTAATTATTTTAGAAATACCAATTTTAAATACTCTATCTTAAAAAAACTATAACATTACTCTTAAAGATGCTTGTTTAACTTTAATCCATAGTTATATATATAATGTAGGATGTTTACGTTTATGTATTAAAAAAAGTGGTCCATCTATTTGATAACTAAAGAATGGTTTTATTATCATAAAATTAATCTTAACTCGTACAGATCAATAAATTAAAATATGAGATTTGATAGATACATTTGTACCAATTTCATTATTCAAACGCATTTATCTACATTACTTTATTCTTTAAATCAAAATCATATCATTATATCAGATTATACATCAATTACATGACTCATGTGGTACCAAATATTGATGTTGGTCGATCATTTACTATTTTTTTTTTCCAGAGTAACCTGAATATCCAATCAGCTATGCGAGTCGACTAATCCCAGAACGACCACCCATTTCGCGGATAGTCCAAAGTCACCTCATTTGAACCTTCGTGGTCACAAGTGGATTTTTTTAATTCCTGCTTGGATTCGAACCTGGGACCTGCAGACAGTTTTGACCTTTGGAGCACAAGCTCAAACCAATTGGACACCACCCTTGTGGTTTCATTTACGATACTTAGTATCACAAACACAATTATTAGAGCATCTTCTGAATCTCCTAAATTTCTAAAATAACATAGTTGTTGAAGATGCTTATAATCAACTAATCAAAGAAAGGTGAACCAGAATACTCGAAATTTTACAATTAAATTGATGGTATTCTAATGCAGGTAAGTTCTGAAAGGATATGATGTATATAGACGTTACCTCTAATCAAAAGGGTATAGAGGTTCTTTTCGTGAGGTTTTATAATTTTTATATACTGTTATATGTTTAGTACGAGAATGGGATTGGACTAGTTGGATGTGGAATGGCAAGAACCGGTCTGCCAACGGACTAGGGGAGTGAACTAGTGTGTATGGTGCTTTTCTAGCCGTTGAACCCTACCTCCCACCAAGTTGTATCCACTCTAACCACAAGGGTTGTGGCGTAGTGGTTGAGGCCATGGGGGATATGGTGGAATATCCATCTGCCCAGGATTCGAATCCAGACATACACCAACAATCGTGGCCAGTGAATTTATCCGGGTTTATGTCTTGCAGTCATAATGAGTTTATCAGAGCTGATGTCTTGCAGTCATAATTTGCCGGGATTAGCCTGGGACACCCTAAAAAAAAGGTTGTATCCACCCTCTATGATGGATACAAGGTTAAACAGAAAATATAACTCTTTTCAGGTCCCTGCCAACCGGAGGGATAACAAGGAAAAATAATTGTGGAAGGTTTTAGGGTTTTCATTTGAGGCATATAGTTTAGTTATTTACCAGTCTTGTCTCATCTCCCTAATTTTCATTCCACCTACTTTGACATGACTACACAAATTTCCATTTTTCTCCCACTCACTCAGGCCCTATCCTGTCCCATCCCAGTCTAATGTCACACCAAACACAAAACAACAAGTTTTTATACTGTCATATCCTAATATACCAGACCTATTAACATTTGTGCCTATATAATATGACCAAAACACCATCATTAAAACTCATCCAACTAAACCATGGGTTCTCTAACATTACCAAAACTTCTTATAGTAGACTTCACAAATGAAAACTTAAAGCCTGGCTCAAGCTCTTGGTCTTCCATTTGTAATGATATAAGGGTTGCCCTTGAAACCCATGGTTGTTTTATAGCCCTTTATGATGGGGTTTCTTCCAATCTTGAAGAATCTGTGTTTCTTGCTGCAGATGAGTTGTTTGATCTCCCTATCGAAACCAAAATAAAAAATATAGTCGAAAAGCCGTACCATGGATACGTAGGCCAAATGCCGATTGTTCCACTTCACGAAGGTTTAGGGATCGACTACGCTACGGACCTTAATGGTGCTCAAAGTTTCACGGATCTCATGTGGCCAAACGGAAATCAATCCTTCTGGTAAGTAGATATATAGATATGTATATAGAGATGAAAATTTTTACTCATTTGGAGGGGGGGGGGGGGTACCTACGACCCTAACGGGATGGGGATTTCCCAGTTTGATGGGTAACGGGATTTATTTTCGTACCTGAAGCGGGGTGGGCGGGATGGCAATACCCGCCCCTAATGCGACACCAATTATTTTATTTAATATATGTACATAGTGTGTTGTGTATATATATACATGTATATATATATATATAGAGAGAGAGAGAGATTCAAACGAGAACAATATATATTTAAAAGAACACGAGAACCAATAAAATCATATATGATTTTAGATTAGCACACAAAAGAAGGATGTTGGCCACGACTTCAGGTCCGCGTGGCTTTTTCATATGTTATTGTAAAATCATATATGATTTTGTTGGTTCTCGTGTTCTTTTAAATATATAACATTATCGTATTATCCAATTTCTATATATATATATACACATTTATTATTAAATGATAAATATATTTTGTTTTTCAATATTGGTAATTAATGTAGTCATGAGTCATTATAATTGATATTTAAAAAAAACATTGTTTCTAACTAAATGGGTACCCAACGGGTTCCCCGAACCCGTCGAAGATTAGCCAGAGTGAAGTCGGGGACCAGGTGTCAGGAACGGGGATATATTACCCGCCCTATAAAATCGGTTTTATAAGACGCAAAAAATGTCTAAATATGAAGCCAAGTGTTGCCAAAACCCTTGTGGCCATGGAGGTTCATCTGCAATGACTCCAAAGCCATTTGTGGTCCGCAACTGAGCCAGTGGGCATAAGCTGACTCGAAAACCCACGGTTACCCAAAAACAATAAGTCTAAATATCCTAATAAACTGTTTCATAAGACTAAACAATTGTACAACATATGTAAAGGTGTTACAATAAAGTGTTCTATTAGCTTTTTCATAGAACACCACATTTGTTATTATAAGATATATTTTCAAATATCGTCTTATAAAAAGACTAATAGGACACTTCATTTCATAATAGTCCTAAAAAACTTGTTAGAATACTCTGAAGCATCAAACGTTCTATCAACTTATTGTAACACCTTTACATATAAGAAATACAGTTCTTTGGTCCTATAAACCAGTCTATTAGAACATTTACACATAATCGACGTTCTATAAATCTGATTTTGTTTAGGTATATGTCTCCATATGGTCCAAAAGTAGATTATAACTTCAATTTTTTTGTCTTCTATTTTGTAGTGAAACCTCAATGTTGTTTTCAAGGGCAGTGGCTAAACTAGACCATATGGTAATAAGGATGTTGTTTGAAAGCTATGGTTTGGAGAAAAAGGATAGTGACTCACATATCGACTCTACGACCTATCTTCTCCGGTATCTGAAATACAGAGCACCGGAGATGAACGAGACCACAATGGCTTTTCCGTCACATACGGATAAAAGTTTCTTGACCATACTTCACCAAAATCACGTTTCGGGATTGGAAATAAAAGCAAGAAACGATGAATGGATTTCTGTTGAATACCCTCCTTCGGCATTCGTGGTCATGGCAGGCGACGCTTGCAAGGTGAATATTTGACTATTTGTGATTTATTCACAACAATAAAATTGGATTTATAGGATGCCAGAAATGTCTAAGTGTCCTAATAGACTAGACTGGTTTATAGGACACATAAAGCGTCTTACGACTCTTATTTAAAAGTGTTGCAATAAGTTTGTAGGACTGTTTTTGGACGTCTTAACAAGCTTTTTAAAGCATTTTTAAAATAAAGCGTCGTATTAGATATTTTATAAGACGCTTTTGAAAAAAAATGTCTTGTAAAAAGATGTGTTGATATAAAATAGCTAATACACCCTTTATTTTAAAAATGTCTTAAAAAACTTGTTAAGATGCCAACTTATTACAATATGACACATTATTGTTTGGACCTGTATATAAACTCAAGTGAAAGTTATTCATAATGAAAATACATAATATTTATGATAAAAATGCATGATATTCACGATGGAAATGATTGATATCACGAAAATGCATGACTATTCAGGGTTATTCATCATGAATAATAAATGAATAGTTGGTTCTCAGGGTTATTCATCATGAATAATAAATGAATAGTTGGTTCTCAGGGTTATTCATCATGAATAATAAATGAATAGTTGGTTCTCAGGGTTATTCATCATGAATAATACATGAAATAGCTAGTTCTCAAGTTCGGTTTTATCTATTGCACTTAGAATTTGGTAGTATAGATTTTAAAGTGTGGTTTTTTGGTTATACAGGCTTGGAGTAACAACAGGGTGCTTTCACCAAACCACAAAGTGACCATGGACAATAAGGGTAAAGAAACAAGATACACCATTGCACTCTTTTCGTTCTTGACTAAACCCGTGAAAGTACCCGATGAGTTTGTGGACGATGAGCACCCGCTACAATTCAAGCCGTTTGATCATGTCGATCTCTTGAATTTCTATATTACGGAAAATGGCAGGAAATCACAAAACATCCTCAAAGACTTTTGTGGTGTTTAAAATACTCATCTACTTTGAGGAGTGTGTGCAAAATGTAGCGTGTGTATTGTGTGTCTAAAATGTCTTAATAAACTGCTTTATAGGTAAGTTTATAGGATCAGACAATTATCCGTCCTACGTAAGTGTGTTACAATAAGTTTATGCTTGATGTTTAAGAAAAAAGGGGAACATTCTTAGGGCTTGATTTTGTTTTTCCTGTTTTCTGGTTTACAAATGTACTTGTATATGTACCAAAATAAATGTGGATTATGAAAAATGGACACAGTTTTAGAAATAAGTAACTATTACACTTTTTAGTTAATTAAATAACATCTTACCCTCAATAACAGAAGAAGCAATGAATTTCAAAAACTCATAATTAAGGGTATAATCGAAAATTAGACACTTACTTTTAAAAGTGGACACTTATTTTCGGACAATTTAAAATAAAAATGTGAATTTTTATTTTTGGATGGACGAAGTAGAATATAGGGCACAAATGACTTCTCTCTACCTTAGGAGAAAACTAAGAAACTAAGTGGGTGTTTGATTTGACGAAATGATTTTGAGGGATTTGAATTTCATGGAAGAATTTGTAATATTTGATGCGTATGGTCTCTAGGATTTATAATAAAATTGAATTCCCTTTTATATAGATAATTTATAAAAGCAAATTGCAAATATTATAGAAATAAATAAATGACCTTTTGTTAACTAACTGTTACAAACCAAATGTTTTTAACATATTATTGAAACATTAATACAAGTAAATCGTATGAAATCCCGTAAAATACCAGCTACCACCATCGGATTTCAATTATGGAATTTCCTTTAAACCAAATGCAGGATTGGAACATAATCCTGTAAACCAAACGGGCTCAAAAGAAACTAATATTCCACTGATAATCCTACAATTACTCCTCAGAAGGCATATGCATGGATTTTACTGATCTACTGCCTTTGCCTTCAGGCCTTGTTTGTTTTTTCATTTAAGCTCTTAATCACCACTTATGTCTGATTCGTTTAGACGTTTCATAACCATTTCGAAACTGAAATGAAACTTCAGACTTTAGCACCTCTTAAAAAACAAACGCCGCCTTATTATCCATTACCCAAAACCGCACCTGAGGCTTGGACCCTGAATGAGGCTTACACCTTAATTCAGTGAGGTGGTTCGGTGAGCCGTGACGTGAGGCAGTGTCGAGGTGTAGGTAGGCCTCAGATGATTTTCTTTGGTAATGGGTTTTTAAACTTTTTTTATAACTTTTATGGCAGTATTAGTACTTCTCTATAAGAGTCTTCTTATTTCAAAACTAAAAGTCAAATCCCAATGACCTCAATATGTACTTTTAATATTTTAAAACTCAAAAAGTTAGTACTTTCTCCTCTAAATCAAAAAAATGTGGTTTGACCGTTTCACTTCCAAGCAACCAATTTTTCCACACCCATTTTAGTCTATCTAACGGTTTCACTCTTTCCTCACTCAAGAACCACTCAATCCGACCTCTTAGAAATTTAGTATATATATATATACACATATAATATACACAAATGTGTGTGTTGTATATAAATATATATATATATTTGTGTAGTAGGAGAGGGGTCATACAAGAACACCCCTATTTTAAGGAACAAAAGAACATTTTGTGGACCACATATGATGTGGGTCCCACACACTAAAAAATCATATATGATTCAATGGGGCCCACCATTGAATCATATATTATTTTTTAATGTGTGGGACCCACATCATATGTGGTTCACAAGGTGTTCCTTTGTCCCTTTAAATTTACAAAGTTCTCATTTGAACCTCCCTCTTGTGTAGTATGTATATATATTTCGGCCTAGAGACTTACGCCTCGGATAGACTCGAGGCCCGATTCCGCCTTTTAAAGCCTTGCTTGCAAGAATAGTACGAAAACTAGATAGAGTAATCTATTTCTCACATAGTACTATTTACCTTCCTGGATGCTTAAAGCTAGATCAAATAATAATAATAATATGATTCTCACGTAGTATAATCATCTATATACTTTTTTAGATTCTTGTATAGAACACCCAAGATGGATGAGCCTACCTTACCACACAAATTATGAGATATATTTTGTTATAGAAAAGTTCATTTGCAAACTCATTTTCCATTGGAAGCGTGAGGACAGGAGACCCGACACGTGTCCCATTCAGTAGAAATTACGAATGTGAAGTTCATAAACTATTCATAATGAATGATACAACATTCACTATGAATAACACGTCATTCAATATGAATAACACACGATCATGATCCATTCACAATGAATATATAACCCGTGGACGCAGGGGACACATGTCACGCTCTCCTTTGTCTTCATGTGCACAACCAAAACTCAGTTTTCATTTGAACCCGCCCCCTATATATTTTGTTAACCATAAGTGTACCCATGCTAGTTTGTGCACACATCGACTAATCCCATGCAACCTTGAAGATAACAGATCCTCAGTGACATTAAGAAGACTCAAACTAGCGACCTATGACCTTTATTTGTTGGTTGAACCAACTTTCAAGGTTAATAAGAGATTAATTACTATTTTTCATCAAATGAAGATGTTTCTTCATGAAAATGAAGGATGCTTGATGAAGAGTGTCAAACTATATTTTAGTTTTTATTCGCCCCGTTGAAAGAAAGAAAACATCATGATTGTGTCGTCTTTGCATATTTCGGGACCACGGTCTTTGGGGACCATTATATATAGACAACGGATATCATCTAGTACGTTATATATATATATATATAGAGGAAGGTTCAAATGAGAACTTTTGATTTTTAAGGGAACAAAGGGACACATTGTGAACCACATATGATGTGGGTCCCACGTAATATTAAATCATTTCTGATTTAATATGATTTAATATTAAATCAGAAATGATTTATATATATATATATATATGTATGGCCGGCTGGTAATTAAGAAATGCAAATGGGAAGCATATAATATAAATACTGAAACATCAAAGAAGAGGACATGATAGAAAACAGATTATCTTACAACACAGAAAATAATAATTATCAGATAACATCAAACGATAATAAAAGATAACAATTAGGTGTTTAGTAGAGCTAGGAAAACACCAATAACATCGTCTTAAATATTTAGTCATAACTAATTAGTATTTCATAGTTTTTTTTTTTATTAACCTGAATATCCAACCCGCTATCCGCTATGCGAGTCGACTAATCCTAGGGCGACCATCCGCTTCGTTTCGCTGGTAGCCCGGAGTCACCGAATTTGAACCTCCGTGGTTACAAGAGGATTTTTATTACTCCATGGATTCGAACTTTGTGACCTTCAGGTACTTTTGACTGGCACACAACGTCAAACCATTGAGGCACCACCCTTGTGGTTATTCATCTTTTCGTTGGGTTTTTTAAGTTTTTTGGTTGAGTTCGATTTTTTTTTTAATTTAGTTGTCTGTATGGATTGTACTGAATTAATGCTCCATTATCATCATACTATGTGGTTGTTTAGTTGGCTCTCTATCAAGTCTTATACAGATAAAGCTGTCTATGTGGATCAAGGTGAAATTTTGTGTGATAAAGACCGTTAAGGTGAGAAGTAGAAGAAGGGATCTGGACCCCTGATCACTTTTAATCTCAAACTCACCCAGGAATCGTGTTTGATACGAGGACTGATCAGGTGTGCATCTCATCCTAATGTACATCCAAAGACGGAGATCACTTCTTACGCTTCTCACCTTAACTAGATCTCCCTCTCATTCTCATATATGTATATAGAGGAAAGTTCAAATGCGAACTCAAATTTGGTTGTGAATATGAGGACAAATGAGAGTGCGACACGCGTCTGAATGTAGATTCTTCAGACCGAATAATCAAAGAAATATTCAGACCGAATAAAATGTTTATTCAGTCCCAATAGACATTATTCAGACTAAATAAACACTATATTCAGTTTTGTTTTATTCAGTCTTAATATTTCTTTGATTATTCGACACGTGTCACACTCTCATTTGTTCTCACGTTCACAACCAAATTTGAATTCTCATTTGAACCCGCCCCTATATATATATATATAGGAAAGTTCAAATACAAACTCATATTTAGGAGCACATATGATGTGGGTCTCACACAATATAAAATCATATCTGATATGATTTTATATTCTGTGGGACCCCATCATATGTGGTCTTAAGGGTGTTCCTTTGTTCATTTAAAATTGCAAATTTCTCATTTGAACATCTCCATATATATATATATACATATAGATATAGTTGTCAGAATTGGTTACGAAAGTGAAGATACCACCAAACCAATGGCTCCCAAATCAAAGCTTCAAGTCATAACCTTCAACACACAAACCCTAAACCGTAACAACGACGGTTGGCGATCAACGTCCGACGCAGTCCGGCGAGCACTTGAAGACGACGGTTGTTTCGTCGTAAATACAGACAAAATTCCGTCGGGTCTACGTGACACCATTTTCGAGTTCTCAAAAGACTTATTTAATCTCCCCTATGAAACGAAGATTAAAAACACTTCTGAACTCCTCGGTTTCGGATACGGAAACTACTCGGCCATGCCTCTTTGGGAGTATTTCGGCATCGAAGACGGTGCTACAATGGAAGCTACTAGAAGCTTCACTGATCTCCTCTTCCCTTCTGGAAACGACGCATTCTGGTAACTTTATTTGTGCAAATTAAAATAGGTTTTCGAGTAAAAAAAGAACGATAAATTGGGTTCAAAGATGATGTTTTAAAAAGTTTATGCATAATTTTTTTATTTTTTTATGAATATGGGTTACATATTTCATTATAAAGGACAAAAGTAATGTGATATATGATTGATTACTAGACTCTAATATATATATATATATATATATATATAATATTTTGGTTCATATATATATATTATATATATAAAGCTTAATCAATGAGAATTTCGTATATTACGATAACAATGTGAGTTTTTAGTTAAAAAGTATTCTTTCACGTTATTCTTTTTTCATACAAGGGGATGTGTATTAGCATCTTAATAAGTTTAAATGTTTAACTGGATTATCACAACCTATTTGGTTTATTATACAAGATTGTTTGGTAGTGGCTTCATGATATAGAAAATAACTTATTCAATAAACGGGTCCCGTGGGAGGGGGGGGGGGGAGTATTGATTCATATGTATTCAGTTCACAATGTGAAACTTTTTAAGGTGTATTTTTTGTTTCATAAATACAGAAAAAGTTTTACAATGTGAACCGAATACATTTGAAACAAAACACATTGTGAAACAAATATATGTTAATTAATACCAAGATCCTAGTAGATAATAAAAATATCGTGTGAAAACCACAAGGCTTGTGGGGGATGAGCCTAGTAACCTATCTACCCCAGGTTCGAATCCAGGCACAAACAACATGTGGCCAACTGGGGAATTATCTCAGAGTTGCATGCTTTAGCAGTCTTAAAATTATCAGGGATTAGTCTACGCAAATGCCTAGGATACCCTTTCTAAAAAAATATCGTGTGAATTAGCACATGATGGACTAGTTTTCAAGATGTTCTCCGATAATTAGCCCCCTTTTACATTTATGCAAAAAGTTATAAAAATATAGTGATGTTTTCCGTCGCAACAAAACTTACCTTTTTCTTTTTGTTGGCAATATAGCGAAAGCGCATTCGAGTACATGAAACTATTATCTGAAATCGATCATTGTGTGATGAGAATGGTGTTTGATAGCTATGGGGTCGAAGCCAAACAATGTGACGATTTGATAGAATCGTCATTGTACTTGGCTATTTTAGACGAAATTGGTGCTCCCCCTCACTCAGATAAAACTTTCTTGGCTATTTTAGACGACAATAATGTCAAAGGATTAGAGATAAAGATGAGAAATGGAGAGTGGATCTACCACGAACCCTCCCCATCAACATTTGTGGTTATGGCCGGAGAAGCCTTCGTGGTAATTTCTTACGCGTTTCAGTTGTTGCTAAAAATAACGCGCATATTTTACAAACTAGTTGAATTAAAGATGAACATACACTACAACAAAATTGGCTTTATAGGACGCCTAGAATGGATATGCGTGCTAATAAAATAGTTTATAGAACTTACGTTTATAGGGTCAAATTGTAAAATGTCCTATCTAAAAGCATTGCAATAGGTTTATAAGACACTTTTACGCGTTTTAACAAATTTTTAGAATGTTTTCAAAATAAATTTCATTGTTAACTGATTTATAGAACAATTTTGAGAAGTGTACTATAAAGTATAAATCCATCTTTTTGTAGGACATTTGTGCTTACAGCGTTACAGGACACTTTTTTCAAATAATGTCTTATAAATATAAAATAATTAATACAACATTTTATTTTAAAATCGTCCTAAAAACTTGTTAAAACGCCAAAAAAAGGTCTTATAAACCTATTGTAACACTTTTTAAATAAGACGTTTTTTGGTTTGGTCATATAAAATATCTTTTTAGGACGTTTCTAGGTTTTAAGCATACTATAAAATCAATTTTCTTGTAGTAGATCTACTAGTAACTCGGACTTCGTTTGGTCATTGATATTTTGGTTGATTTATGTTACATAGGCATGGAGCAACGGGAGGTTATACGCACCCCTGCACCAAGTGGCGATGAGAACGCATGTGAAAGAAGTGGTTAGGTATTTATTGGGCATATTTTCATTCATGAGGGCGACAGTGGCGGTGCCGGAGAAACTAGTTGATGATGACAAGCCCTATTTACGATTTAGACCTTTTAATCACTTGGATTTCTTGAAGTATGCTTCTACGGAGGAGGGGAAGGCGTCCAAATGTTGCATTGAGTCCTATTGTGGTATTACGACTGACGTGACTGGGTAGGACGGTTTCGATCGGTCGTCCATTGTTTATGTTGTATGTATTTTTTTTTGAACGACAATAACACACACACGTTCCTGGCGTATCCGGGATCCATTCGGGCACCCAACTAATCCCCGGTGACCAGGACCCACCACAGAGTGGTAGGCCAAGGTCTGGATATCGCCTCATGCAGCTGCGGGGATTCGAACTTGGATAGTCAGAGATATTACCTTATAATTGGGCCAAACATGTTTTGATATGTTGTATGTATAATACAAACAAAATAAAATAGGGCATCAAATTTCTCATTAAATAACATGATTAATAAAAATGAAATCCATTTATTATGTCATCATTTTAAATAATAACTTGATGATATATCTAGATATCTTAATATTTTGTAATATATTTAAAAAAAGGTGTATTTGTATTGTCTATGATATTCTTTGGAATTTAAATCAACTGTAAATCAAAATGTGTGTTTTAATATATTTAATTTTTAAAAAATTTAAAAAGATAGTTTTAATGTTACTTTTATTTGAGATTTTGGTTATTAAATAAATAGCACCTTGAGATAATCGACCAACATCTCAAATCCCTATCCAATTCCTCTCTCAAGCCTCTATAAATCAACCAAAAACTCATCACTCAGTGTTAAAAAAAACTCGTTATATTAGCGATCATGGTGCATCGTAATTTAAGGCTTATGTCTCACGTTACGTTATGATATAATGAGCGGTTTTGTAACGCAATCTTTGATTCATATTTTGTTAGTTTCTAATGTATAACTTAATTTAAATTATTTAATATCATTGACTCGTTAAATAATACTAGAAAATAAAATAAAGTATAAAGTTAATGGCCAACATTATTGCAAGCCCAATACAAGCCTAATAGTACGATCTTGTGGCCTATTATGTTTTTTTTTTTTGGAAATGGTATCCTAGAAATTTGCCTAGACTAATCCTTGACAATCTTAAGACTGCTAAAGCATGTAGCCCTGAAATAATTCCTCAGTGACCACAAGTTGTTTGCGCATGGATTCGAACCTGGGGTAGATGGGTTATCTAGCCCCATCCCCCACAAGCTTTAACCAGTACGCCACAAGCCTTGTGGTTTTGTGGCCTGGAGGTTCAAAGACCCAGTACACGCAGGTATTACCCGTTTTGGAAATCCGAACCACCCAACCCTCTTAAAATCCGACCCAATTGGAATTGCCACAAAACCCAACCCTTATGCTCGAGTTATGTATTACTTACTGGCGGTAAGCATTGGCACAACTTCAATTCAAGGATTGGTTTTTGGTCGATGTCCTCCTTCGATTATGAACTATTTTTGTTTACGACATTCATGACTAAATTAATGACCTTTAAGGCAAGTTTTGACTGAATTCCATATTGATGAATAGATGAAGTACAACAAGAATACGAGTTTGACCTGTTTAGAACACTGAAGGCCTGTAAAGCCTCAAGATGTCAAAATAAATTTATTTTGGTTTTTCAGGTGATTTTATACTTTCTTTTGTTAATTATTATTGTTTCCTTATTTTCTTAAAATTCTTAAGTATTTAAATAGGCCCTTTCAAAGAAAATAAGTATTTAAATATGATATTATGGATTGATTTAGGGGTTTATGTTTTGATTAACTAGAAGGGTATTCGCGCAATGCAGCGAGATACATCTCGATTTTAAGTTTCATTTTAAAACATCAACAACAAAAAAACTTACCTCGCAAAACAACAAACAAAACAGATACCCAGAAATCGATCAAGAGTCTTGTGTTGTACCTTGTGCGTGTGCCAAACAGAATAATAACAGATTAACATAGGAAAGCTCAGAATTCGTTGAATATGAAATTATGGATTATGGAGAGGTAGACCGTACTGTAGATGGATTATGGAGAGGTCGACCAATGTATTTATATTTATAAGGAAGGGAAAAGAAAATCAGTATCAATTAAAATCAAAATAATTTAGGAATAGATATGTGTATAAAAGTATAGAAGATAATCAATAATTAAAATCAAAATAATTTAGGAATAGATATGTGTATGGCTTAAAATGTTGTTTTTAAGAGTTTTTGGCAAAATGCTTTATAACATAGTATAGATAAAAGTTTAAGTTTTATCAAGGTGGACATTCGAGAATTCCACGGCCATCTCCAAGTAGATGAGTTTCTTGAAATGCACCATCAAGTCATACTGTCATATTAGAGCATCTCCAACAGCTTTGTTATAATAGAAAAAATTGAGTTATTTTTCTTTAAAATGTTCCAACAGCATTGCTATATGGTTTGTTATTTTAGAGATTTAGGGAGAAATCTCTAAAATCCCTAAACTAGGAGAGAGAAACATTGTTATAATATATACAACCGATTGAAATTAAATGTATAGGAGAGAGAAATAATATCTATTAAAGGTATTGAATATTTTAATAATATAAGTAATAATGATGGATTTTCTAAAATAAAAAAACAGTTGAAGTTGGAAAAAAAATATTTTTAAAGATTTTAACTTTAGAAAAGTTGTTAGAGATGCTCTTAATTAGCACTGTGACTAGTGACCATTGCGTGTCTCGGATCGTTCTTGTATAGATGTTCTATAATCAATTAAAAATACACAAATAAAATTTATAACTTGTAATATTTATTTACTTAAAAAAACCTTGTAATATTTTTTTCTTTTGAAAAAAATTAAATAGCATTGTCAAGGACCACCATATTTATTTATTTGCTGTATAATAAATAATTATGTAAAACCAAAATAATTGTTGGTTTAATTTTGTTTGTTCTATTCTAATTATATATATTTTTAAATAATTATGTTATAATCAAGAAATTTTATAAATCATGAATTTTATCTTTGATTAAATAAATTAGATAATAAATAGCTCAAAATCGAACTCAAAATCTTTTGTTTCATTAGATAATAAATAACTTAGAAATTATTGTTCAACAAATCCCACCGGTTGTGTCACCGTCGACGTTGACGATGTTATGGACCACAGTTATAGGACCACAGTTATAGGACCATCTGTCTTTGTTACATATATTTTATTCCAACATAAAAACATTTATGCAAGAAACAAGAAGCAATCATTAAACCTGTTAAAAATGTCGTAATAACAAACGAGTCAGTATTTAACTTATTGTAGTTAATGTATTCATGTTTGATTCCTATGCATTCTTATAAAATGATCACGTTAATCATTCAGAAGGGGGAAATTTTGTCTGATTTATGTGTGTAAGGGGTTAATGCACCGCACCAAGTATGCAAGTTTGATTGGTACATAGTATTAGAAGTAGGGTACCATTGTACTACTATGACACTGACTAATTTAATTACTTAATAGTTTTTGTATTTCTTTTTCCATGTATTGAATATTAAACATTGTAACTTTAATTATTTTATTTGAACATAACATCTACAAGTTTTATTGATTTCATCTATACTAACTGGAAACTCAAAATATCACTCAAAAATTTAAAGAAAATACATATATGTAACTTGAAATAACTTGAAACTGATACCTAGTACCAACCAAATTGTCACTACAACAAAAATGATTTTATTTGACGTCTAAAATGAAGAAAAAAAACGTTCTAAAAGAATACATTATAGGACACAAGTTTATAGCAGCAAATCATAAAGCGTCCTATCTAAAAGTGTTACAATAGGATTATAAGCCGCTTTTAGGCGTGTTAACAAGTTTTTACAACACCTTTAAAATAAAGTGTCCTATTAGCTATTTTATAGGACTTTTTTCAAAAGTTTTCAAAAGTGTTCTATAAAATAGCTAACAGGACACTTTATTTTAAAAGCGTCATGAAAATTTGTTGAAACGCCTAAAAGCATCCTATAAACCTGTTGTAACGCTTTTAGATAGGACGCTTTATGATTTCCTCCTATAAACTTGTGTCCTATAATGTATTCTTTTAGGACGTTTTTTTTTCATTTTAGACGTCAAATAAAATCACTTTTGTTGTAGTGCGTTTGTATCAGTTAAGAAACGTCTAAACGAGTTACGTTTTTTTTTTCATTTTAGACGTCAAATAAAATCACTTTTGTTGTAGTGTGTTTGTATCAGTTAAGAAACGTCTAAACGAGTTATGAAACGTCTAAACGAATAATCTTTTCAGTTTTTGAAATAGTTATGAAACGTCTTAACTGATACAAACACACTACAACAAAAGTGATCAGTTATGAAACAACAAAAGTGAAACGTCTAGACGTTTCATAACTCGTTTGGACGTAGCCATGAAAAGGCTTCTATTGGGTGCTACCTACATATGTCTTATTCGTTTAGACGTTTCATAACTATTTCAAAACTGAAATCAGAGTTCAGACTTCAGCACCTCTTAAAAAACAAACATCACCTAAGATTTTGCACATCGATAATTATAATTACATGGTATCTGATACTGGGGAAAAAAACTTGATATTAATTGTACCAATTCGACCCCTAAATATAATACATAAAACATTTATTATTGTATACACAATAATTCGAATCAAATGATAACGAGATCTTAAATTAATTTTGTGTCAAAATGGATCAAGAAAACGACATTTATGATCAATTATTGAAAATAAATTAGACGTATTTGTTCGTCAAGAGATCTCAAGTTCGAATACGAAATTTTGGAGGGAATCAACATCTCGTAAGTTGTTTATATAAATAGATCGAGAAAACCATTCATCTTTAAATAAAAAAGATATGGGTTCGGAGACTTCACCAAGACTCCCATTTATCGATTTTTCCGATGTTAATCAAAACACGAAAAATCTTCATTGGGAGTTAACGAAATCCCGAGTCCATCAAGCTCTTGAAGAATTCGGTTGCTTTGAAGCATCGTTTTCTAACATATCATCGGAGCTCCAAACGTCCATTTTCGATTCGTTACAACAACTTTTCGATCTCCCTTTGCAAACTAAACTTAAAAACCGTTCGTCGAAGCCTTTTCATGGCTACGTCGGTCAGTACCCGATGGTGCCACTCTACGAGAGCATGGGTATTGACGACGCACCCGTTCTTGAAAAAGCCGAAAGCTTCACCAAAATCTTCTGGCCCGAAGGCAACCCCGAATTTAGGTATGTAATATTTACTTTTTTGGTTACGTCTTTTTGTATGTTTATGTGTTTTGTTTTTCATGTGAGTACATGTGAAACCCATTTAAATCTCTTTTTATAGAACCTTTTATAGAAAAAAAAAACGAGAGTTCCTACATACATACATATATATATATATACATACATATATATGTAGGGAGAGAGAGAGAGGGGGAAAGAATTTCATTCAGAAACCAGTAAAATGATAGAAACTCGTGAAAACCAATAAAAAATAAAAAAAAATTTCATAATTTTGTTTTCATTAAACGTTATGATTTAAGATATTGTTTCACATATGTTTGTGTTCATATGAAAAAAAAACATTAAATGTAAAAAAAACGTTATGTTCAATTATTTGTTTCACCATATGAATTTTGTTTAGTATGTGAAAGTGAACCAACGTTTTATTCCACGTGTAATTTTTTTTTTCATATGAACACAAACATATGTTAAACAATATTGATGAAAAAATTATTTTTATATTGATCTCCACGAGTTTCTACCATTTGACTAGTTTCTAAATGAAGGAACGTGTATATATATACCTATATATAGGTTCAGAGAAAAAACCATAAAAAAATGGGAACACTTTAATAACCATTGAGGTAATTAGTTATACGAACACGTGCATACCATGAATGATTATACTTATTAGAGCGTTTTTCAATTTTTTTTTTGAGGTTTTCCTAGAACCCGACTATATACACTAAACACGTTCACTTACGACATATGTTGTTTTGGCAGCACCACCATACACGAGTTCTCCGAGAAACTATCAAAACTGGACCAAATGGTGAGGATGATGGTGTTGGAGAGTTTGGGATTGGATAAATACATGGTTGAACACATGGGTTCGACCAAATATCTGCTTCGGGTCATGAAATACACAGGACCCGAAACCAACGAGTCCGAACTCGGACTCAATGCTCATACAGACAAGAATATCGTCACAATTTTGCATCAAAATCAAGTTGATGGATTGGAGGTACAAACCAAATCTGGAGATTGGATCAAAATTCAACCATCACCCAACTCTTTCATAGTCATGATTGGTGATTCTTTCAACGTAAGTTTTTAGCGACGCATAAAACCGTCGCAAAAGTTATCTTTAGGCGTCACGTACAATGTATGTGTGTGTGTGTATATATATATATATATATATATATGAAACCAAGGAAAAACAATAAAAAATAAAAAATAAATTTTTTTAATCAAATGTTATGATTTAAGATATTTTTTCACATATTTTTGTGTTAATAGGAAAAAATATTATATGTGAAATAAAGAAACGTTGGTTTACTTTCACATATAAAACAAAACTCATATGATGAAACAACTAAGTGAACATCGTTTTTTTATTCACATATGATATTTTTTTTACTATGAACACAAACATGTGAAACAATGTCTTAAATCATAACATTTGATGAAAAAAAATATGAAATTTTTTATTTTATATTTGTTTTCTCCTAGATTTCCAATTTTTTTACTCTTCGTAGAGTTTCTGAAAGATCGTCCCTATATAGAACCCTTTTGGGATTACGGTAATGAATCTTCGAAAATTTACGATTGTAGGCATGGACAAATGGACGACTACATTCGCCTTATCATCGGGTGATGATGAGTGGAGAGAAGGCGAGATATTCTCTCGGACTTTTTTCGATACCGAAGGCTGGGTACGTGATTAAGGCTCCGGAGGAGGTTGTGGATGAACAATATCCGTTACTTTTCAAACCGTTTGATCATGTTGACTTCCTTCAATTTTACTACACAGAGGCCGGCCAACGAGCCCAATCCGCTCTCAAGACTTATTGCGGTGTTTAAGAATCTACTTATGTCTCTGTGTTGGATATACTGAATTTGTTTGGTCTGTATTTACACCTGTCGTGTTTGCATCATTGTTTTCTTGTTGATTTTCTTCAGTTTTTTGTGTTTGTTTTTATTTTCTCGAGTTTTCGTGATCCCATCATTAATAAGAAAATAAGTTTGAATATTTGCAATTGGTTTAGAGATGCATAAATAGGACCTGGACCAACGATAGGCCAAATTGGGTCCGACTCGAGACCATCAAAGGATTGGAATCGGTACGGACCGACTATAGGTTTATGAAAATTCAAGGTCAGGCCCGGTCCTAAGATTGGTATGGATTCATTTGTCAAGATTTTCAAGTTTTTTTTTATAAAAATACAATACAAGTTTTTTTCATGATTTTTTGAAATAAATGTAATATTTAAAGTGTATTCCAATTCTTAATTTCAAAAATAATAATTATAAAAACTTGTATATATATTTTAAAAACCAAGCCAGACCTAGCACCAATTTGGGACTGTTATATATTAAGCCTAGTATCAGTCCTAAGATTTTTTTTGTTGGGATCGGGACTTGCTAACCGGTTACACCCCAACCACTTTGGGCTCGAGACTAATTCTAGATTGGATCGACCTGATCTAAGACTGATTTTTGGCCATCTAATTGGGAACCGTTACACTAGGGGAAAGGTAGCGACCAATCTAGGCCCAAAGGATCGATGAGACCGAATTTTCATAACAAAGCGTGATTAAAGACCGATCCTAATAAGGAGTATAGATGAAATAAAGCCCGATTAATGTTTCATTTGTTTGTTTAATGAAGGATCGAAAAGGGCCTACTTTTTAACTTTGAAAATGACTATATTGGGCCCGAAATGAGTTGTTATAAGGGGCATTATTGAAAATTTAATTTTTCATAATTTAGTATAAAATGGAAGTAAATTATGTGATTTTCAGAACTTTCTTTCAAGGTCTCTCGTTGATATTCTTGCAAAGTAATTTCTGTATAGTCGGAATTTTTATATTTTTGTAAGTTTTGTAGTCCCCTAATTTTTACGGTTCATTAAATTCGTATTTTCGATTTTTTTTTCATACTATAAAAAAAGGAAAACAAAAGATTGCTAGCAACATCAGGTTCTTTTTAACTCATCAATAACTTAAAAAAACGCATTACTCACCCTGCATGTACATTTACAATTGATTTTGTAGAACACATCAATAAGCATTGTATCAAATCATTTACAACAATGCTAATGGAAAACATATCTTAAAAAATGTGTGGCGAAAAGCCGAAAATTAAAAAATTTAACGACAGGAATTAGTCACAAAAATACAAGAAACCGTTTTATTTTCAAATTCAAATGCACATGAGTGCAAATAAGATAATATGTTTAAAAAAATTTAGAAAGACACGCCACAATATTTTTTCAATGCAAATTTATCGTTAACATTTTCTTTCTTACAGAGAAATGTAAGAAAGTCTCCGTAATGGAAAGGGTTGAAGAGTAACGGGTGTTCTTCATCCACCATTTCTTCAACGGCTTTTACTGTTTTTTCCCATTTTGGGACTGAAAACACACCGATTGTAAATCTATCTTTATCTCCATTCATAACCACCCTATGAGTTGTTGCATGTATTCGTCCATTCGTCCAAGCCTGTATTAATTTTTATCCACAACACAAATATGAATTATATGAGGGTTGTTGCTTAGATAGAAATAAACTTATATAGATATAACTATCAATGTTCAATAATTTTTTTGAAAACAATAGATGTATTGATGCATATACATTATATGAATTTCAACTAGTATATGCAACACTACATATATACTTGCATGTATAACATATATACTTTGATGAATATATTAATGAACAACTGTGAGAACTATTATCGTAACATATATTTGTTTCACAACATGTTTATTTCATATGTATTCAATTCATGATGTGAAATAAAATTGTTGTATTTTTTGTTTTACAAATACATAAAAATTATGAAACAAATATATGTGAAAACACACGTTGTAAAATAAATATACTTTGATCGATAATTAAATTCAAGCCGTATTTGAAAGAAACATATTGTGAAAAAGCACAAATGTACCGGTTCTCAAATGAAATCCCCTATATATATATATATATATATATATATATATATGAGGGTTATGTTTGTAAAAGATTAAAGTTGTGGGGTGGTTTTAAGAAGTTTGTGAACTTACATAGAAGGTTTCTCCGGCCATAACCACGAAACTATTTGGTGAAAATTTCACTTTGAACCACTCTCCATCTTTGTTTTGCACTTCTAGCCCTCCAACTTCATTTTGATGCAAAATTGTCAATAAATTTTTATCTGCATGACTAAGTAAACCCATATCGGATTCGTCTTTCTCGGGAGCTCGATATTTATTAACCCTAACAAGATTATTTGTTAGTTCCATGTGTTCATCCATGTATTTCTCCAAATTCAAACTCTCGAGAACCATCATCCTCACAATCTCATCAACCTCTGTTAACGTCTTTGAATAGGCTTGTATGCTATCACTGTTATATGTTTCACAAACGAAAAACATTCAATTAAACAACGCTATGAATTAGAAGATTCTTCAGGGAGATTGCATAAAGAATTACAATTGTAGAAACAGTTTAGATGACATACCAAAATTGACGGTTTCCATCAGCCCACATGAGATTAGAAAAGATTTCAGGGTCTTCGATTCCCAAGCTCTCGAATATTGGAACCTCCTCAGCTTGACCGATGTAGCCATTAAAGATTTTGTCGGGCACGTTTCTTACCTTTGTTTCCAGAGGGAGATCGAATAGTTGCTTTAAGGAATCAAACACTGATTTTCGAAGATCAGGTGAAACCCCATCGAAAGATGCCTCAAAGCAACCGTATTCTTGGAGGGCTTTGAACACTTGGTTTTTCGTCGAATCCCAGATAAGGGTTCCTCTGTCTTTCTTGCTTATGTCGGAAAAAACTATGGTGGGAAGTTGAAGAAAACCCATTTGATTTTGGTGTTGTTATTGTTATTTGAGTCGTTAACAAGCCAATTTATAAGACTTGTGAATTTATTATTAAGAAACAAGAAAGAAGAAACAAAGTGGGGAATATCCTCACATTAATTATAAAGGTGTATAAGAATTGAATAAGGTATAACTTGATTATTATAATTACAGCCTTTTTAAACTAAATTACAATTTAGCCGCCACAAATATTTCAACTTCGATTGAAAAATGATTATAATTTTATTAATTATTGATTGCAAAGTCTTACTTCTAAATAATTATTATTTAATTAGAAATCGATCAAAGAAAAATAATTATGTGATCTCCAATTAGGGCGTATGGTATTACGATTTCAATTCAAGATATTTTATCTTAAAATCTGTAATTAATACATGTTTAAGTAGGGCAAAAATATAAAAAGGTGATATATGATTTGTTTCCAAATTCAAAATTAAAAGGGAAATTAAATATTTTTCTTAAAGAGGCGGAAATGTTATACTTATAAATGATATTTTTTTATAGAAATGACTCAAATTCAATTCGATTTTGCAAAAGTTATATGATTTAGTTAAATATGTAAATTAAATTTATCATGTTTACATCTGAATTAAAGACAGCATTTCTACACTCTAGAATAAACTTGCTTGTTATTAAAAAAAAAGAATAAACTTGTTTGAAATATCATTGATTTTATGGATATTTTTGTTCTATTTAATATATGTACAAACACATGATGCATATATTATATATATATATACAATATATATACACACAAATTATATGCAGAGACTTAAGATCATAAAATTAAACTGTTTTTTATGAACCCATGTGACCATATAAATAAATTAAATCTTCATAGCAAATAACAGTGTGAACTCGTAATGTTTTTGTTGTGAAGTTTCAGTGTTATTTTATGGTCTTACCACAAAAGCATGCTATTCTCACGATAACCCAATTCTATGTACACAATATAAATATATACGTATACACAGACTTATGTTGATGAATGATCTTGTTATAATAGGAGTTAGGGTGAGAACCATAAGAAGGGATTTGGACCTTGATCACTTTTAATCTCACCTTCAGCCCCCCATTAATTGCGATTATCACCATTAATTGCGTTTATCATGGTAATTGATCTGCTACACCTCGAATTCTCGATGCACTGTATTAGTATCGATCTTCAATTAGGATTGATCCAATGTTGAATCTTCCTTCTTACTGTTCTCACTATAACTTCCAATTTCACCGAAACTCAACCCCATTTAGTTTGAATATATTCAGACTGAATGTTGTGTTATTCACTCTGAATGTGTGTTATTCACTCTGAATGTGTGTTATTCATACTGAATAGTGTATAAACTTCATCTTCGTTATTCGTGCCGAATGCCTTTCATTATTCAGACTAAATGGACATGTGTCACGCTCTCATTTGTCTCCATGTTCACAACCAAATTTGAGTTCACATTTAAACTTTCCTCTGTATGTATATCATTCTTTTATTCTCACCTCACACACATCTTAATTGGATTTAAAATAATATCAAATAACCGTTTACTTTTGATGCAAAATAAAATATGTTGACAATTATACTATGTTATTCACTCCGAATACATGTTATTCGTACTGAATAATGTATGAACTTCACCTTCGTTATTTATATCCAATACCCTTCATTATTCAGACTTAACGGACATATGTCACGTTCTCATTTGTTCTAATATTTGTAATCAAATTTAAATTTGCATTTAAACTTTGTCTATATTATTCTTTTATTCTCACCTCATACACATCTTAATTGGATTTAAAATAATATCTAATAACCGTTTACTTTTGATGCAAAATAAAATATGTTGACAATTATGCCCCGGAACAAGGGATGGGTATTTATTCTTTTTTTATTTGAAGCTAAGGACAAAATGTGTCCATTTTTATGACATTACAACGTTTGAAACTAAATTATATTAAATAAATATAATATTATTCTATTAAAAAAATTCAGGTTTAATATTTGTTTATCTATAAATAATTATACAAGCCACGTTGGTTTTGGTAAAAAAAAAAGGTATGTTCTTTTCTTATTATTTTAAAATTAAGATATTATTAATCAAATTATTATTATTTATTTTAAGAACCCGAAAAACAATAAATTTTCAAGGAGATGCCTAATTGGGGTTTTTTATATGCTAAACATTAATTTAAAAATTACATGTTCAATTATTTAGTATGTTTAATTGGTTTTTAATAGCAATACTATATATGAGGCAGCTTTTAGTTTTTTTATGATTTTTTCTTTTTAATAATAAGATATATATATATATATATACACATATATGTAGAGAGACACAGAGAAAGAAATTCGAATACAAACAATATAAATATTATAAATCATAGAAATCTTATATTGTGAATCATAGATACATTTATGACAGATAATCACAATTCATTCATTATCATCAAGATCTTTATAAAAGATAATAAAGTTCATTTATTATAATTACTAATTTAGTTAATGTTCAAAAAGGCTCACCGCGCTACAACCGTCATGGCTGGTTGTGACTCAAAACTTGTGTCTTACACCAAGTTATGCCTGAAACATGGCACGGTGTGATGCAAAGATTTTTGTAACATGATATTTGATTATTTATCTTTTAATATAACTTAATCTAAATTATTTAGTATCAGTGATTTATTGAATAATAGTAGAAAACATATATTTATATGTATAAATTTATATATGATATTGAGATTTGTTGTCACCACGTCGCGCCTCACACATTTAAAACCTTGATTTCGATTAAGAAATAACCAAAATATTTATAGAACCAAATATTTATAAGATAGATGCTAATATATCTTATTTACCACATGATAAATGCTACAAAATAGAAGTACTTACCCTAAAGTGTTTGTAAAAATTATATATATATATATATATAGTTAAATGTTATATTTTGTTATAAAAAAATAAATAAAAAGATAAGTTAAATATTTAATAAAATAAAATTAACAGGGGTGCAAGAAATGAGTTTTGACTTTCCAGAAGTTGACTTTTGGTCCTTGTGGGTCCAGCTGGCTTCTGGTTTAAAATTTACACAATCACACCACATGGATTACAAAATTAAAAACGTACTTATCGTAATCTTGTTTGTTTTATCTCAAATTACAAAAGTAGTCCACGTAGTTTATCAAAATTCCGGATTTAGTCCCTCAACTTAGTTTGTTACACACATATATATATATATATATGGGAGAAATCAAACGAAACCACCCTTTTTAAAGGAATAAATGAACACTTTGTGGACTACATATGATGTGGGTCCCACATAATATTAAATCATATCTGATTTAATATGATTTAATATTATATGAGACCCACATTATATATATATGGTTCACAAGGCATTCCTTTATTTCTTTAAATTTACAAAGTTCTCATTTGAACATTTCTCTCTCTCTCTCTTTCTCTCTCTCTCTCTCTCTCTCTCTATATATATATATATATATATATATATATTTCATGGTTTGCTTTTCGTCTCTCACTCTCACAGGCGTTAATTGCTGCTTACACGAGAGCATTTTAGTACCCCCACCCCCCAAAGGCTGATAAAATAAGAAATAACTCTCATGACCAAATACCTACAACATTAAAACTCCAACCTTTTATTCTCCACCCTCTACTACGTATTAGTCTATCTAATCACCAGTTCACCACTGATCATGGAAACGTTTCTGTCCACTCACCCTTCAAAGCGAAACAAAAACCTCTGAAAATCCTTCATCTGCCCCTTTCTTTCTTTCTTTAAAATGGTTCCAAAGAATAAATCAATGACCTTCATGGCTTCAACTTGTCCCACCCCAATTCATGTTGGGTGATCTTTGGAATTGTTTTCATGAATGGAGTGCTTAATTGGAACCATGAAGTAAACGAATGTTGCCTTATGTATCTGCATATATAATCTGAACCTAAATGGCATACACCTCTATTTCATGACTTTATCAACAATCTCATAAACAAAATTTTATGCCAGGTTAATTGATGTAACATCCTAAATCAAAGCAACATGTCGACCCAATAACTTATGATTCAATTTTAAACCACGGTGGAAATCGAAAATCCCATTTTCTATAAATGTGGGACATAGTTGTTACGGTTGGGCTTGCCATTCCATTTCCATTTTGATTATTGAATTGAAACTCAACTTGTAAGCTAACCACAACCAATTCCTAACTTATCGATAAAATTGTATTCCTATCATTACCAAATCCGTCACCATTTTGAAACCCAAAATGTTACCCTATAGTAAATCAAAATTGTAATCCATCCATAAACAAAATTTATATATACGAATAGAAAGAGTTATGATTTGGTTTAAGAAAATAGATGATTCTTTTAGAACCCCCCCTATGACATACGAATATGCTAAAATTTGTGGGGGTGCTCGAATATATTAGAAAATAGAGAAAAAGAACATTAACTAAAATCTAGAAAAATCATTCGGAATCAACCAAAAATAGAAAAAGTTTATTGAAATCAAGAAAAACTTAAAACATCTCTTAAAATGATAGAATTCGTTTAATAATACATCAAACAATTCTACGATAAAATTCTAGGCTAGCTAAAATTATTATGTCGTTGGTTAATAATTTAAAATTAATTAAAAGAAAGCTAACATAAAAGCATCTTCAAGAGCTTCTATAAAATAAGGAAAATGAAAAAAATGAGGATTTTAAGTTAAAATTTTGCTCCATAAAACTATCTCCAAAACGAAGAAAGTAGGAGATAAATATTTATTTCTCCAAATTTGGAGACCACTCCAAAAATGATTACCATTTAAGACCACTGATAGAAATATTGAAAATAAATATTTAAAGTGAAAAATAATATTTTAATAGATGAATGCAACCTTTTAATATTATAATAAGTATTGAATTCTTTAAAATAGAGAAATTGTTGGAGATAATGTAATTTTCTAAAAGATTTTAATTTTTAATTTTTAATTTTAGAGAAATTTAAAGTAATCTCTTGAAGACGGTGAGGTATTGTTTTTTCAAGCTTAATTATAAAATTTCAATTTGTATAACTTTGTCTAAAAATTAATAGGCTGCGCTTTAATTTATTTTTTAAGTTTAAATAATTTTGTTTTTATATAAAATAGAGTAAACTACAAATTTGGTTCCTATGGTTTATCGAAAATAACACTTTTCTTTTATGACGTTTCGAAATTACAAGATGACCATCTTGATTTGTAGAAACATCTAAATTTGATTCCTCCGTCTAACGATCGTAAAAAATTTCTTATAAATAAGGAACAATTTCGTTCTTTTATCATTTTTTATCTTTAACCAATCAAAAACCATAAATATCAAAATCTTAAAATTGATTGTAAAAGACAAAAAAAAAACAAAAAACAAAAATGTTCTCATTTAGCAGAAACTTTTTAAAGACCATTAAAAGAAGATACAACATTCGGACATTTTATAAAACCATGATGGTCATATTGTCGTTTTAAAGATGTAGGGATGAAAAAGGTTATTTCGGACAAACCATAGGGACCATATTTGTAGTTTACTCTAAATAAAATATTATAAGAATGTGTTTCATAAATCTTGTCGGCTGAAACTAATCACTTTCAAGAAAACGCGTTGCTATAAAACCATATATCATTAATTACTCCATCTTAAAAACCAAATCTTTATAATACATTAATTATTATAAAAAGTTGAGTAAATTACGTTTTTAGTCCATATGATTTGAAACTACAAGGACAAAATCAACAACTCTTAACAAACCATAGGGACGAAAAATGTAATTTACTCTAAAAAGTTAATTATTTTTTAGAGTGAATTACATGTTTAGTCCTTATAGTTTGGAAAAAGTGAATTAGGTGTCGTATATGAAAAATTTATGGAATTGACCTCATAAGTGAAACATGCATAGTTTAATATACATAATAATACAATATTGTTTCATGTGTGAAATAATACATATTTGTAAGTGAAACATGTGTAGCTTTTTTTATGTGAAACAGTGTAATATTTTATATGTATCACAATACAATATTCTTTACAGTGATTAAGGTTATGCGATGTGACGACATACATAGCAATACATTTCTACATATGGTTTAATAATGCATCAAGCTTTCATGGTTTTACTGTAGGTCTTATTTATGTTATGCGTCATAAAAAAATCTAATTGAAAACTCGAATTCTGGAAGACTAGGATTTATACGTTAGCTTTTTATAAGATTTTGAATTGTATTATTCCAATATGGTATGAATTTATTATGATTTTATACTGAAATGTCACAAAGTTGTCTGGGTGACAAACCTACTCCATGTCCCAACTTAGATTTCAATTCCGAAAAAATTATATATCTGATAAAACTTGAAACATGAAAGTTGTAGATCTCTCCATAAGATTTCTATTTGGGTTCTTAATTCCAAGTTCAAGAATCATCTTATTTCTTTAAGATGTCAATACCACATCACCTCTTGTTATACTTAATATGTGGAATTACATTTACATATTTCCAAACATATATATTATTATTGTGTTATATATGTATATATATACATATCACATTTTCAATATGAAAGGCCACAATAAGCCTTTACGGCAAACTTATCTACCGGTCCACCATTTGTGTAGAGGAACTTCAAAAAATAACCGTAATCAAAAGGCTTGAAGAGCAACGGGTGTTCTGCATCCACCATTTCTTCCATGGGTTTTAAGGTGTAACCCGTTTTTGGCAATGCAAAAAGCGCTAAAGAAAATCTATTCATGTTTACTTTTAGCATCACCCTATGTAATGGCGCGTGCAATCTCCCGTTCAACCATACCTACACATCGATCCAATTGTTAATTTCATACATAATCTAACCATGTTAATTTATATGAGGAGAAAACAGAGGTTCCAACGTATATACAGGAGAAATGGTACAAATTTAACCGATGTAGGACTCTAACATGCTCTGTCCAACAGAGGCTAGACAGACACAAATTGTTCGAGAGTACTGTCAAGTCCTTAGACTGGTAGACAGTTATTCTAAGAATATATATATATATATATATATATATATATATGTGTGTGTGTGTGTGTGTTTCAACAATGACTTTTTTTGTCATTAAAAGTCCATTTATCATCACAAACACTTTACAGCAACATGTCGTCAATATAGATTGTAGGTGAAAATGTTGTTGCTAAAGATATGTCGTTAAAACTCACTTTTCTTGTAGTAATTACTCTCCAAAAGAGCCATTGAAGAGAGAACGAAAGTTTCAACATATATTAAAATTACCTTTATAGGACGCTTAACTGTCATAATAAAATACTTCATAAAACTTATGTTTATAGGACCAAATTATTGGATGTCCTATCTAAAAGTGTTATAATAGGTTTATAGGTGTTTTAACAAGTTTTTTAGAACATGTTTTTAAATAAAATTAGTATTAGCTATTTTATAGGACACTTTTAAAGTATCCTATCTCTTTATAATATGACATTTTTCAAATAGTATTGTATAAGATAGGCAATACAACATTTTATTTTAAAAACATCCTAAAAAACTTGTTAACATGCATAAAAGCTTCCTATAAACGTATCGTAGCACTTTAATTTTAGGCATGACACTTTTTCTGTTGGATTCTGTAAATTAAGTTCTATAAAATATTATATTAGAACACTTGAACATTTTATGCTATCTATTTAAAGACAATTTTGTTGTAGTAGAGAAATAGTCCAAGCATAGCAGTCTAGCAGATATGTGACTCTAACTGTATAAATTATTTACTCACATTTAAAGTTTCTCCGGCCATCACAATGAACGTGTTTGGTGAAAGTTTCACTTTAAGCCATTCTTCTTCATCTTTCAGCTGAATCTCTAATCCTTCAACTTCATGTTGATGTAAAATCGTCATTATGCCTGAATCCGCATGAGCATGCAATCCAAGATTCATATCGTTTGTCCCTGACGCTCTGTATTTCATGAGCTTGAGCACGTAACTTGTTAGTTCCATGTGTTCGTTCAAATGCTTCTCCAAACCGAAGCTCTCGAACACCATCTTTTTCGCTATCCGTTCCACTTCCCTCAACTTATTCGAGTAAATATGGATGTCGTTGCTAACATACAAACATGGAGTTCATACTTTATTATTCTCGAAAACACTTGATATATATATATATATATATAGAGAGAGAGAGAGAGAGAGAGGGAGGTTCAAATGAGAACTTTGTAAATTTAAAGGAACAAGGAAGACCTTTTGGACCACATATGATGTGGGTCATACACATTAAAAAATCATATCTTATTCAATGGTGGACCCCATTGAATCAAATATGATTTTTTAATGTGTGGGACCCACATCATATGTGGTACACAATGTGTTCATTTGTTTTAAACAGGGGGTGTTTTTGTATGATCTCTCCCCTATATATATATATATATATATATATCAAATCTGCTTTATAGAATGCCAATTATGTCTAAATATTACAATAAATTGTTTTTGCTATAAAACTTAGCCTTATAGAACCAAACAATTCTACGTCATATGTAAAGATGTTACACTAAGTTGGTAGAAGGATTTTGGGCATCCTAACAAAATTGTTGGTAGAAGGATTTTGGGCATCCTAACAAAATTGGGTTTAATTATAAGACGCCAAAATTATCTATTTGTCTCAATAGACTACTTTTGAGGACATTTTTTTATATGGACAAACGATAAACCATCTTATCTACTAATGGTATTGTAATAGGTTTATACGACATTTTTTTAGCGTCTTAACAAGTTTTTAGGTCACTTTTTAAAAATAAACCATTGTAATACTATTTTATAGGACACTATTTGAAAAAACAAATGTCTTATAAAAACAAGTGTCGTATAAAAAATGTGTTTACAGAACACTTGTCCAACGTGTCATATAAAATAACTAATAATGCGTTTTATTTTAAAAGTGTTCCAAAATATTTGTTGAGACACCCAAATATATAAACTTAAGTCATATACAACGCACGATTAATTAGCATCCTATAAACCCGATTTTGCTTGCTGGAGTGCTATTAGCATATTTAGACATTTAACTTCCTGTAAAGCCGATTTTATTGCCTTTTGGCATGTAGCTCAGTTGGTAAAAGGGTGAGGTGACTTTGCACAAATACAAATATATATCTCGGGTTCAATTCTAGGCTCCCCCACTAGCTTCAGCCGCTGAGTAACCTAAAAAATACCCCCTCACATTGATGTCTTTAGAGGTTGATTCTATGCGGGACCCTTGAAACCGCATATAATCAATTTTTTGTCCAAATAGACCAGATTTTTTTTGGAAAGGGTATCGTAGGCATTTGGCTAGACTAATTCCTGACAATTTTAATACTGCTAAAGTATACAGCTATGAGATAATTCCCTAGTGGCCATATAAACCAGATTTTACTACATTAATTAAGCAATACAAAACTTACCAAACTTGTGGGTTGCCTTGAGGCCACATAAGATTGGTGAAGTTTTCAACTTGTTGATGAATACAAGGTTCATCAATTCCCATACTTTCATAGAATGGAAGTGGTGTAGAATTACCAATATACCCATTAAACATATGTGTGGATACATTCTTTGATTTCATCTCCAATGGCAGATCAAAAAGGATGTCCATTGCACCATATACAGACTTATGAAGCTCAGGTGGAACTCCATTAATGGAAGCTTGAAAACAACCATATTTCTGCAAAGACTCAACAACTTGAATTTTAATGGAGTCCCAATGAAGAAGATGATCAGTAGTTTCTGGATTCTGGTTATAATTCAGCATCGAGAAATCAATAACGGGAAGTTGAATATATGCGTCTGAACCCATTTCAGCCTGTGTGGATAAGTGGATTAAGTTTAGGGTTTTTGAGCATCGATAACGGGTTATTTATAGTGTATATGTTTATGGTTTTTTTTGTTGGCCGAATGCGGTTGGATTAGAACAAAAAGAAAGGTCGAAAAGACTGCAAGATGGAATTATATATAAGGGAAGTTAAAAGCTTATCTGTTAGAAGGTTATGGATCAGAAGCTTTGGTTTGTACGGGAATATCCAAGAAACTGTTGGCGAAAACATGGAAAGAAGTGTGATAGCCGACCGTTAATATGATTCTTTCGGTGTGATAAAATCGACTGACGTCAATAAAACGTCATTTTGGCATGTTTATATATATATATATATATATATATATGATATTATTCGACAAAATGTCTTATGAAAAAGTGTGTTCATAGGAGACTTTCAACTTTCGAATTGAAAATGTCTATAAGAAAATTAATATGACACTTTATTTAAAAATATCTAAAAAACTTGTTATGACCATAAGAATGTCCTATTAACTTGTTATAACATTTTTATATCATTATTAAACCTAAATTAAATTATAATAAAAAAATCTAATAAAATAAATTATACAAAAAATGAGAATTTTTAAATTCTTAATTTGATACTAATATCGATATTTTTTTTCAAGTTTTTATGGCATCTTCAAATTTATATTTTATCCAAATATAAAACATATCCTTTTCTCAAAACACATAAAACCCATATTATAACATTGACATATATAGATAAAAAATAAAATGAAACATTAAAATCAAGATGTAACGAGCTGCATTGCGCGATTACCGTTCTAATATTATAAAACATTAATTTGACTAAAAGTATTGTTTATTGATACATATTACTTAAAATTTAAGATTACAAGTAATTGTGCATAAATACAACTTATTAAAGCTTCATATTGAACTAATGTAACTAACTGCAAATAAATATAATCAAATACAATATAAACATTTCAGTTTAAATATAAAAGATTTAAAACATAATCAGGATAATCATTGAGTTATAATAGAATAATTAATTATTATCTTTATAAAAAATTATATTATTAAACCGAAAATAAATTAATTCGTTACTTTTAAATAGTTAATTTGATTTTTCTAATTTTAATGTGATCTTCGGATTCATATTTTATTAAAACATAAAAATATTATCATTTTTTCAAAACCATATAAAACCGTATTATAACAATGATAGAGACAAAGAATAAAACGAAACATTAAAATCGAGATGTATCACGCTACATTGCATGATTACCTTTTAGTATTTTAAAATATGTTAAAAACATTTGTTTTGTAATAATCAGTTAATAAACATGTAATATAATAATTATTATAATTACTTTTAACTTGTTTTTATATATTATTTATAATGAAAGAGATTCATTTCCATTCCAAATCCTACAAACCAAACAATACTAAAGATTTGAGATTCTTCTAAATCTTTTCACGAAATCAAAAAATCTCTTAAAACCATTCCAACAAATCAAACGTCTTTTTGAGATTTTTCTAATCAATCATTTATTAATGTTTATTATATAAACACATTATATAAATAAGTACCGAAACAACTAGTAAAGTTACATTTCTATAATACGATATCCTTTTGTTCGAATCATAAAAATAATCATTTTGCAAACACATATCGGAAATCTTTATGCCCACGGACTTCTTTCCACAACACACTAAAACTCGAGAATTCTTTCCAAATCAAGATCGCTCATTGTGATTCAAGACACGAAGATCGTTTCCACAATAAGTTTTTAAGGCGAACTTGCTTTTAATGCCGCCCTCTTTATAGAAGAACTTAAGGAACTCTCCGTAATCGAAAGGCTTGAAGAGCAACGGATGTTCTTCATCTACCATCTCACCAAATGCTTTTACGAGGCTACTTGCTTTCTTGACGGAAAAAAACCCGAGTGAGTATCTAGCTTTGTTTCCCGTCATGATTACCCTATGAAACGGTACGTGCAATCGACCATTCAACCACACCTGCAATTCGACAATCTCAACAACTTTTGGTTACTACAACAAAATCATATTTATAAATGTCTAAATGTCCTAATAGACTGCTTTATTGAACTTAAGTTTGGGCAGAGCTACGCCTTAAATCCCGATCATGCTTAAAATTTTGTGGGCGGGCCAGGCCTATAAAAGCCTGGAAAATCCCATTAAGACCAAAAAAGCCCGGCTTGAAAAGTTACAAAGGGGCCTTTTTCTCAAGCCCAAAGTCCGGCCCGACCCGGTATAAAAAAACTGAGGCTTTTTTATATCATGCCAAAAATGCTTATATATCTTAATAAACTATTATGCAAAACTTGAGTTTATAAGACCAGGTAATTATATGTCGTATGTAAATTTGTTGCAATAAATTTATGCTTTTGCGAGTTTTAACAAATGTTTTTCTAACAATTTTGAAATAAAGTGTATTATTTCATGACATAATTTGAAAAAAAAAATGTCTTATAAAAAAATTATTTTTAAAATATGTGTTCATATTTCTCAAAGGGTCCTATATAAAAAAAACTAATACAACTTTTTATTTCAAAATTGTCGTAAAAAACTTGTTAAGACGATCAAAATGGTTCTATAAACATATTGTAACACTTTATACAAGACACATATTTTTTGATAGGCTATATATATATATATACACACACAGAGAGAGAGAGAGAGAGAGAGAGAGAGAGAGAGAGAGAGAGGGAGGGAGGGAGGGAGGGAGGTTCAAATGAGAACTTTGTAAATTTAAAGGGACAAAGGAACACCTTGTGGACCACATGATGTGGGTCTCACACATTAAAAAAATCCTATCTGATTCAATGGAATCAGATAGGATTTTTTAATGTGTGAGACCCACATCATATGTTGTCCACAAAGTGTTCATTTGTTCCTTTAAATAGGGGGTGTTCTTGTATGATCTCTCCCCTATATATATATATATATTTGTGGTCAATCAAATACTTACGTTGAAGGTTTCGCCGGCCACGACGACGAAAGAGTTTGGCGAAACTTTCACTCGTATCCATTCGTCATCTTTCGTCTGGATCTCTAACCCTCCGATTTCATCTTGATGTAAAATCGTCATTATATTAGTGTCGGTATGAGTATGGAGTCCGATATCGGATTCATTTGGCTCCGGTGCTCTATATTTCATCACCTTAAGAAGGTAGCCCGTCGATTTCATTTCTTCATCCAAGTAATTCTCCAAACCTAGACTCTCGAAAACCATCTTCTTCACCGTCACGTCCAACTCGTGCAACTTCCTCGAGTACGTCTTGATACTTTCACTGTCACGAAACTATCTAATATCAGTATATAATATTTATATACAACAAATAAGTGGGGTCTGAATCTTTGACCTCCTGGGAGACTGGGCTCTACTAGTAACCAGTATAACAAAAGTGACTTTATAAGACGCCTAATTACTTTATAAAAATTTGGTTTATATAACCAAACTATAAATGGTCTTATCTAAAAACGTTATGATAGTTTATATGACGTTTTTAGGCGTTTTACCATTTTTTTTATAACGTTTTAAAAGTAAATTGCTTATTAGCTATTTTATAGGACACTTAGTGTCATATAAACCTATCCTTTATATGACACTTTTTTAAACAATGTCGTATAAAATAGTATATATTGACACTTTATTTTAAAAGCTTTCCTAAATTTTTTGTCAAAACGCCTAAAAGTGTCCTGTAAATGTTGTAACACTTTTATATATGACGTTTTTTAGTTTGGTCCTTTAAACTTAAATCCTATAAAATGTTTTTTTTTTTAACATTTTAGGTATCTTATAAAATCAATTTTTTGGTAATGAAAACCGATATACCATAACTTACCGAAATTTAGCGTTTCCGTGAGGCCACATGAGATCAGTGAAACTATCGACGTTTTCTGGGATGAACGGATTTCCGATCCCCATGCTTTCATAGAGCGGAACTTTGGGAGATTGCACATATCCATGGAAAGCAATCTCCGATGTGTTTCGACACTTGGTTTCTAACGGCAAATCGAAAAGCTGTTTCAATGCATCGTGAACGGATTCTTGAAGATCGATCGATATAAACGAAGATGCTTCAAAGCAACCATAATCTCGAAAAGCTTTGAAAACATCGGTTCTTACGGATTCCCATATGAACCGATCTTTTGGATTTTGGGTTTGTATCTTGGAGAAATCGATAACCGGAAGTCGAATTGGGGATTCTGAACCCATTTTTGTTGATTGAATGATTGAGTTCAATAGATTTTGTGTTTATTAAGTGATTTAATTAGGCAACTATCAAACAAATTGAGTGATTAAAACAATGAATCGATAACCACAAGGCAATCTTCCACTTGGCAATTTTCACTAGTTAATTAAAGTTGTTAAAGGTGTTATTTATCTGACTTTTTAATATGTTACTTGTCATGTCAGCCGTTCGTAAATAGCATTTTAGCAACTTAATTATAAAATTGTTATTTTATTTCATAAATTGTAGATTTTACAAGTTGTTATAGTGTTACTTGTGAATCTTGAAACCAGTTAACCTGAGACCCAGTCACCACATCGGGTCAACTAAAAACCCGGGTTTTAAAACATTGAAAAATGTATCAAAATTACACCTCTGTCGACTTGAACATGGGCCTCCAGAAACAATAAGATCTCCACTTATAGGCCCACATCAAATAAACACCAAGTTATATGTATTTGCAATTTATATTTTGTTTTTTTGTTTTTTGAAGTATGGATAATACATACGACAAATAACCATGCATTTATCTTGCATTTGGTAAGGTTTAAACCTTTAACTTTATAAAGATTGGTGATGCAATGTATAACAATCAAACTGAAGATTAATACTGATGATTTTGTTAATACAAAGGAATAACCAAAGCTTTATGTTCAAACTCAAATTTAAAGATAACTCATAATTTGGATGGAAAATGAAATGTATGTTATTGATCAAAGGAACAATCTATTTATGCAACCAACATATAAATAAAAGTTCTAAAAACAAAAGGGTATGTTAAGATGATGGGTCAAAACATAAAAAGCCCAAATGAAAATGAAAAAAAAAATAGTAAGAAACACAAAATAGTGTCTTAAAAAATATTTAAACGTCAGTATTTTTCCCTAAAAATCTGAAGTCCTCTTGTTCTTAGTTTTGATTCAGCCTATTTATCAACCTGAAACAGAGATCCGTAGCAAAAGTTATGTGTATAAACGACATCCTCCATTGGCCAATCATAGACTTCAGAAACATCAGTTAAGTTCTACCGATTATCCACATATTTAATTCAATGCTTTTTTGATTATTTGTAATTCATTGATCTAACAAATAAGCAATTTTGTAGGTAGAGATGCTCCACCCTTCAAAATTGCTTTGTTAAAAAAATCAAATTATTATTATGATTAGTGTTTTTTACTATCATATTTAATTAATATTATTAGGAGTAAACTACAAATTCGGTCCTCATAGTTTGTCAAAAATAACACTTTTCAGCTCTGCAGTTTCGTAATTACAAGACGGCTAACGTGGTTTGCAAAAACGTTGCGGATTTAATCCTCCTTTAATGCCCGTTAAAAAATTACGTTAACTAAGAGGCATTTTTGTTCTTTTTATCGATTTTTTGTCTTTTACCCGATCAAATTCAATTTTATGGTTTTGGTCTTTATGTTTTTTAACTGGATAAAGGGCAAAAATATCGATAAAAGAACGGAAATGCCTCTCATTTAATGAATTTTTTTTATTATCAGATAAAAAAATGACCAAATCCTGATATTTTTACAAATAACAATGGTTATCTTGTAACTTTAAAGCTGTATTATTTCTGACCAACCACATGATGAGATTTGTAGTTTTCTCTCTATTATTAACTATTTACTTTAAATAATTTTCTTGAAGAAAAATAATTTAATTACTTTAAAAAAGTATTATATCTATTTTGAAAAAGATATATATAAAAAAACAAACACATAGATTTGGAAATAAATTAAGAATGGACTACACAACTGTGGACCATAACTGCAGATATATCCTCTTTGATATTGGGTTTATGGAGAACCAATGGACCAAAATTGAACAACACAAAACGGGTCGGGTTGATGATGGGACACAAACCGGATAAAAAGGTGAATCTTGGATCCTTTGTTTCATGATTCCATACCCATAGAACATGTGAACAACAACAAACAAATGATAAATCGTTTTCGTTTAAAAAATCTGTTGTCCCAAAATTTCATATTTATTTTTATAAATTCATCAATCAGGGGAACATATATGATCAAACAGAGAAAATAAATATGAATTCGATGAAGTTATATTTAATAAAACAACGATGGTTATCTGAAGGAATATAGGAAGGTGGTGAAATCTAGACATCCCTGCTATCAATTCCGTTTAGAACTGGAAGAATTGGGTGGCATCCCTAAGGATGAGAAAAAGGGTGACTGAATGTTTGGAAGCAGATTCCTTTACGACGTTCTGGTCTCTATGGTCTTTTCGGAACAGACCTTATTCAGATCTGTCAAACCTAAAAAGACGGCTCTTTGGGATAAAATAGTAACACACAAATATTATTGAGTACGCCATAGAAGTAGTGACTGTAAGATCAATTGGGTTTGTTGGCTTCAAGACCCCTCTCTTATTATTTCCGTTTTGTAATGGTTTCTAGCACCTTGCTAATTCTTTTAATAAACTGCCGCCGTTCAAAAGAATAAAATAAAATAATGACACGCCTTTAACGGATTGATGGAACATATTTTTATTCATGTGATTTAGAACATGGTTTTTTAGGAAGACAGAGACGTGTTATCTTGAATCTATGTGGATACGTGTAATCTTATTAGATTACTTTTTAAAAGAGTCTTTAGAAGAAAATATAAGTTACAACATATATTGAATAGAATGTATGAGATTATGTGAGAATTGGAGTTAAGGTGAGAAGTCTAAGAATGAATCTTCACCATTGATCACTTTTAATCTCATGCTCATCCATGAATTGTGAATTGACCCGATGTATCTTATTAGCATTAATCTTCAATTATGGTTTATTCAAGGGTGAAGATACCTTCTTACTGGTCACACCAGAACCCAACCTTGAATAGAAATGGTTTCAAGTCTAGTCGATATATAATTCCAACAAGCTCCTTCTAATATATAGAGACTAGACAGTATAGATTGTTCTAGATTTTCGAAAGAGGGTTAGATGAGTATAAATTACCCCAGTTTGTCGAGTTCCTAAAATGGTAGACCATAAGTCTGATATCATGTATTCTCAAGTCTTTTATACGAAGGAAATAGAAGGAAAGGGTAGGTAAGTAAGGAGGGAAGAAGAAATCTCGAGTTCCCAAGGTTTTTAGGAGTGAAAGAAAATTAAAGAAGAAAAGGAAAAAAAAAATCATATTGATTTTCCTTCCAAAACGTTCCTCCCAAATGTGAAAGAATTAATAACTATTAAAAAACATTTATATAGTTACACATCTACCAATAAATTAAAATATTTGTAAAATAAACAAGAGTATATTTATAAACTCGTTACATTTTCTCTCCTGCTCAAAAACATCAAAAATTTATTTTTATTTTCTCCCCTTTCTTCCTATCTGTTCATTTTCAAAAACAGAAATAACTCTTTTCCTTTTTCACTCCCTCTCTTTTCTTTCCAAATTTGAAGACACTGTGTAAAAGAGCTCGTGAACAGAAAATGGAGATTCTATGATATATATATATATATATATATACATGGTTGATTTATGTTACAAACTAGTTAATTCTTATAAACCGCATTCAACCAATCATTTTTATTTTTTTTCACTTTTTCTTAATTATGATGGTTGATTAGTCAATAATATAAGAAGAAATTTCATTAAAAAAAATACATGAAGGTTGATTAATCAAGTATGTGAAACAAGTTTCATCAAAATGAGAATTTCATGAAACAATTTCATTTTCATATAGAAACAAAAATATATGAAATAATTTCATGAAAAAAGAATCATCTGAAACAATTTCATCATATTAAACACTTTCATTAAAAAAATTATACAATTATACAATGAATCACACAGTTTGTAAGAATTTTGTATATGATTTGTATAATAAAAAATCATATCTGATTCAATGGTGGGTCCCATTGAATCAGATATGATTTTTTATTTTGTAAGACCCACATAATATATGGTTCTACGGGAGTTCCTTTGTTTATTTAAAGATGGGTGGTTCTCGTATGATCCTTCCCATATATATATATATATATATGTGTGTGTGTGTGTGTGTGTAGGGACTAGGGGGGGGGGATCAAATAAAAACTCATCTTTCATTGTGCATGTGAGGACAAATGAGAGCATGTCACGTGTTTTCCTGCGCCTAAGGGTTATTCATCCTAAATAGATAATGATCATGTGTTATTCATATTGAATGTTTTGTTATTCATACCGAATGATGTATCATTCATTATGAATAGTGTATGAATTTCCATTCATTATTCATACTGAATGAGACACGTGTCATACTCTCCTTTGTTCTCACGTTCGCAATAAAACAAATGAGTTTTCATTTGAACTTTCCTCCATATATATATATATACACATACACATATAAGAGAAATCAGAAAAAGGACCAGGTCTAGCTGATGTAACAATCAAACATAACCTGTAACGATGTAAAAAAAACATAATTAAACAATGTAAACTCAAAATTCGGAGGTTGAAATCATAACTATCATTTTGCCTCAATCCCTTGGTTCAGTTTATGATGATTACAGGGAAGGGGACAAAGATTATGACTCCTTTTTGTCCACCAAAATTCATCATGTTTTTTCATGTAATAGTGTTTTGATTGATCTAAAAGTGATAATAAAGAGTAAAAAAATCCACTTGAAATATTAAGATCAATAAAGTTAACATCATGAAGTCACAACAAATTTATAGCTAGGTGGGCCTTCAACATGATTTTTTAACCCTTTTCTCCATCTTTACTAGATGAATTATGGAAATGGACATTGGGACTCAATTCAGTACAATAAAATCGGTTTTATAAAATGTTAAATATGTATAAATGTCCCTAATAAACTGTTTTTTAGAATTTAATTAAGGGTCTTTTATACCAAACTCTTACCAGGTTAGAGGTTACTGGGTGTTACTTATAACCCGATGAGAATGACAAAAACTGAACATTTTACCTGGTAAAAGACATAGTAAGGATCAGAATCTTACCTGATAAAGTTTACTAGGTAAAAGATTTTCTTACCAACAATCTACTTTCATGACTGAAGTTTACTGAACTTAATGAAACGCACAACTTATTTGGTTAACTATACATCTGTTTGGTAATAACTCAATGATATAGAAAGTAGTTTATTCAGTTAGCTTCTAGAGGGGAGCTATACATGATTGTTTGGTAATAAGTTGACATACCCTATTGTAACAGTTTTACATATGACACACAATTGTTTGATATTATAAACTTAAGTCATAAATATAAAACAATCTTTAGATATATAATCTGTAATATAAGAGCCAATTTTGTCGTAGTGGATCGGACCCATAAAGTTCTTGGATTGACCAAACGAATCAAACTTTTCTAAGGAAAAAGTTATCTATTAACATATTTATACATGTTTTACATCTTATAAAGCGAATTTTATCATAGTGAATCGAACCAATAACTTACCAAAGGAATCGAACCCACTTCGGATTTTGATTCTTTAAGGTAAAAAGTCACCAACTTGAAGAAGATGAACCAAACTTAAACTGTAAAAACTAACTCTTGATCATTTCTTCCTTCCAAGAGGGAAGAAAGATGATGTCATTGGCTAGAAAACTAATTACGAATCGTAAGTAGCCATATGCATGTGGGGTCCTTCATTATGAGTTGTGCCAAAATCGATCATTTATGGACATATACATACATACAAAACACACACACATATATATATATGGGGAGGTTTAGGGAAAATCTAAAAAAAAAATTAGAAACCTGGAACACACCCTGTAGGTAGCTCTTCATCATCCGGACAATGTACACTTGTGCAAACAAGTAAATTAAGTTGTTTTTTGGTTTTTGTGTATATATGCATTTTACAAATTACTTGTAAAAACAAGTGCATACCATCCAGATGTAGAACTACTAGAATATTCCTCAGTTTTTCATTTTTTTAGATTTTTTCCTGAAAGTGATCTTATATATATATATATATATATGAATGAGATGGACAAATGCAAAGAGACAACCATGGCCTCACATTCTTTAAGTTTCAACTTGCTGCAGCTGTTACTTCAAATCTACTCCTATTTGTGGAGGTTTTTATTACACTTTTTTTGGGTGTTTTCAATTCAGAATTATTGATAATGTTGATTTCAAGCATCTTTTTTCCTGTTTTACACCCAATGATTTAACCATATTTATATAATATATATATATAATCTTTTTTTTTTATTCTTTGGAAGGAGGATCTTCCTTCATATTCGGGGCACAAATGTGTCGGCCTATCTGTCGTTTATCTTCATACTTTAATGGTTTTTCTTTCCATATAAAAACAAACCCTAAAACAGTACCTTCTTTCTTTATACTATACTCATACAACGTTATCCCTTAATTCCCTTTTTAATTTCTAACACTTTAATTAATTAACTAATTAATTATACACATTAATTTCAACCAACTCGTACTCCGTTATGATCGTTCGAATCCACAAATCCGTTCAACGGTGCGCATAAACGGACCGACGATAACGCTTTGTTGAAATGTTTCGCTTTCGTTCCAAGATATTCGCTCCACGTCACGGGTCGGAAAAGTGGCGGGTGGATTTGGTCCGTGAGTTTTGATAACGGTGAGATTTTGACATGTGACGGTGGTCCGTAAAGATAAGCGACGGATAGCCGGTGTTGGGTGCGGTTCACCACGGCTCGGTGAAGGACACTGGGGTATAAACCGTTGGATAGTATGTGAAGAAGGTCACCTACATTGACCACAAGTGCTCCAGGGATCGGAGGGACCGTGACCCATCCGGGTCCGTCCCTGTGAGCCTGGAGTCCACTTGTGTTGTTTTGATGAAGGATGGTTAAGAGGGTCGAATCGGTGTGAGCCGCTAGACCCATGGCTCGGTCTGGATCGGGACACGCTGGGTAGGAATTGAATTGTAAAGCTGGAGATGAACCATTTGAGCTAGCCCATTTTACATCTTCCATTGATGCACCTAATGATCCCAACATCAAACCCATGAGTTTTTCGGCTAATTTGTTCATTTCGTCCCTATATTCTTCGATCAAATCACTGCAAAAAATCAATCATAAAACTAATTCAACTTCATATCCAGATGCATGCAACCGATCGATGATGTTTTATAGGACGTGCACCAGACTGCTTTATAAGACTTAATTTTTAAGACCAAAAAATAAAACGTTCTATTCTAAAGACATTGTAATAAGTTTACGTGACGTCTTAACAAAAATTTTAAGACACTTTCAACACAAAGTGTCACATGAGCAATTTTATTGAACACTATTTGAAGAAATATTCTATAAATAATGAGTTTATAGGAATCAAAAAGTTTCCTAAAAACATGTTAAAATGTCAAAAAAAAGTTATGTAAACTTATTACAACGTTTTTAGATATAATCGTGTAAAACAGTGTAAAATTAGTGGCGTCTTGTGAACCTAATTTTTGTTGTAGTGATATATAATATATAACTTGTTAAAATACGAATCAAAATCGAATTAAACGTTTACCAGAAGCTAGAATAACTCTTGGGATATAGTTTACGAGCATGTTCATAAACCGATCCAACGATCGTAAACCCTTCAGACCACATAAGTTTCGGGAAAAACGAAGAAATCCTAGCGACACCATATCCCGAAACCCCATCGGGAGCTCGAGCTGCTTTAAGTTTCTGCTGAATGGGAAGTTCAAACAGCTTATTGCCAGCAGACTCTATATCTTGAAGAAGCTTTTCAGGGACACCATGGTTAGTGATCTGAAACACACCCCAGTTCTTGCATGCATGGCCAACAAGATTCATAGCGTTTGGATCTTGAAGATTAATAACTGGAGCTGAATCTGGACAGCCGGAGGGCTTAGCAGGAGACCCATGATCAGCTGGAGATAACCATGCATGTGATTCTGGTAATTCTTTCATGGAATTTAAGTCTAAATGCTTGTTGTGATTGATGATGGGATTGGGTTTGAAATTAGTATGCATGTTTGAATGTTTTTTTGAAGTTTTTTTTTAGTGATGGAAATGAACACTTGTATGGGGAGAATGAAGAAGATATGATGAGTGAAATGTGATGTGGGAATGTATATATAAAGGGATGAAGGTTTAAATGGACAAAAATGGTGGGGTATAACGATAATTGTCGTCTTGTATTGTGTGCATATATATTATATATATATATATGTATATGTGTGTGTAATATATGTAATAAATGATGTCTATTGTTAATCCAAGCTAAGGTGATAATAACTTTAAACATTGTCCCCAACAACAACAAAAATGGAGACATGGTGGCAATCTTTATCTACATTTATCTGATGGCTTATAAAAAAAACAGACTTTTATTGTTTTCGGTTACAGTACTAAAATAGAAGGCTTTCACCTACGATCATTTTCTTGAAAAATCCGTCGCTGAACGGTGATTCGTCACAAAACCGTCACAAAAATTGGTGGTTAATTTGTTGGTGGGTAAATAAAATCAGTGACAGATTACCCAGGAAATTTCTGGGTAATCCGTTAGTATTTTCTTGAAAACATCGGATTTTACCGGAATCATTAGTATTTCTGGGTGATTACAAGGAAATTTCTCTGAATGAATTTTTGTGGGTGAAAGTCATTTGTTTTGTAGGGTTAGTTTTGCATATATTTGTTAAAGTTTCAGTTATAATAATATAAGTGGGTATGTGAAGGTACGTGAATGCGCAACTGGATGAATGTGACAATAAAATCGGGTTTATACGATGTTAAAAATGTCTAAATATTCAAATAAAGTGTCTTATATGATTTAAATTTACATATAAGATCAAACCGTTGTCCGTCTTATCTAAAAGTGTAATGATTGATTTATATGATTTTTTTTACATCTTAACAAGTTTTTTTTAAATATTTTTGAAATAAAACGTCCAAATTTTCTTTATATGATAGTATTTGGAAAAAAAATATCTTATAAAAAGATGTGTTTATATAACATTTCTAAATAAATGTCCTTTATATAGTAAGATTAATATGACATTTTATTTTAAAAAAATGGTCTCAAAATTAAAACTTGTTAAAAAAAACACAAAAACATCTTGTAAACTTATTGTAGCATGTTTACATAAGACACAAATCATTTGATCTTATTAATTTAAGTTCTATAAAACATTTTATTAGAACATTTAGAAATTTTCAACGTTCGGTATACCCGTTTTGTTGTAGTGTGATTAATATATGTTCTTATCAGAAAGAAAAAATCTTACAGAAATATAGGCATCTCTCTCAATATATGTGTGTGTATATATATATATATATATATATATATTAAAATGGAAAGGACCAAATTGTCCTTATAGGAAGGGATGAAAGAAGAGTCTCTCTCTTGTTCATGTGGGCTTGTCTTGTCCTGAAGCAGAAACACATCTGTATATATGATTTGGTATTATAAGGCTAATTAGATTTGTGTCATTTTGTCATTTCATAACTATCTCCTTTAATGCAACACCAACTTCATCTCTAGCTAATTGTCCCTATATATATATGTTCTTTCTTTAGGAACCCTCTTCACATTTTGTCCCCTAAACCACATCCCATTTCCATTAATTACCATATATAATTAATAACCCAATTCAAGAGATCTTTAATTAATCAAGAAAAGCCCTTGATTAATATCTCAAATGATTAATTAATTAATTAAGACTAGTGTATAGTATTATAAGATGATGATGTTAATTATTAATTGGTTTGACACTTCCAAAAACCTAGACTTGGATGTATATGGGACACTAATGGTTTTAATCTAGCTAATTCCATATGTTACTCACATGGTTAATGGGTCCTCCACTGTCTTTTGGTTGCATTCATGTAGCCTTCTTCTTCTTTCTGAGGTCTAATCTTGCATTTTCTTGTTTTTACTTCAAATCTAAGAATCTATATCATGTTGTTGTATAGTAGAAGTAAGGTTGCATACATTTTACCCTGTTCTAGAGTTTACTTCCGTATGAGATTTATAGATCCCACTACGTAACAGAGATTGTATATGTGATAAATATGTCTAAATATCATAATTGATTGTTTGTTTTATAAGACCAAAGAAAATGTAGAAGTGTTATAATAAGTTGATAGAATTCTTTAGGAGCCATATTAAGTTTTTTTTGACACTTTTGAAATAAAACGTGCTATTAGTATTATTATATAACATTACTTGAATAAAACGTCATATTAGTCTTGTTAGCGTTTCACTCGTACTTTTTCTTCCTATTTCTCTCGTGTTGCATTCACCATATACGTTCGTGTACATGTTTTTTGTTTGTTTGTTCACGGTCTTGCACAAGTTGGGAGGTATTTACGGAAACAACCACTATACTCTTTTGAGATAGAGGTCTGTTTGATATACATCTCATTCTCCCCATACCCAACTCTCGAGTAGGATTTACAGGGTCAATTTGGTTTTGGTTTGTTTTCTTATAAAAAAATGTATTTGTAACACACTTCTCAAAAGTGTAATTGTAACACTGAGGAATTATCTCAGGGTTGCATGCTTTAGCAGTCTTTGAATTGCCAGGGATTAGTCTAGGCAATTGTCTAGGATACCCTTTCCAAAAAAAAACTGATAAGACATTTTATTTCAAAAGTCAAGTGTCATACGAAAAACCCTGGTATACCCCTAAATCGTTTTGTCAACTTATTGTAGCATCTTTACCTAAGACCAAGGTTCAAAAAGGCGTGAGATCTTTTGTAGCGGCGAGGTCAAGCCTCAAGGCTTACACGCTACAGCGATGACGCGACGTTTTTCAAGGCATGACATAAGGGAGCAAATTTCTATGTCATATATAGAACATATAGTTACATATATGTTTTCTCTATATTATATAATCAAATATTGATATTAAAGATAGTACAATTATATTAGAAGAAGAAAAATCATATAGATTATTGTTTTAAAAATAAGTTTTGGTTAAATATTTAAAATAGAACTTGTAAAAGCAATTTTACAACTTCATTTTTTTTATTAACCTGGATATCTAACCCGCTATGCGAACCGACTAATCCCAGGACGACTACCCGCTTCGCGGGTAACCCGGAGTCACCGCATTTGAACCTCCGTGACCACAAGGGGATTTTTTTACCTCTCCCTGGATTTGAACTTGAGACTTCTTGGTATTGTTGACCTTTGGAGCCCAAGCTCAAACCATTCAGGCACCACCCTTATGGTTCAACTTCATTATAATTGTGTGTCCGTCACGTTTATGAATTCTTGAAAACTATAAGTGGTGTGTTTGATAAATCTATAAAAATGCAAAATTTAAAGTTAAAAGTGTAAAAAAAATTGATCCCCGCTTTATAAAAAAAACACACGTCGCATTGTACTATGGCGTGATCACCGCTTTACAGAAACGCTATGAGTTGTTTCGTAACAACAGAAACACATCTTAAGTCATAGTATGCCTTTTTGAACATTGCCTAAGAGGCTAAGACACACAATTGTTTCATCATATAAACTTAAGTCCTATAACGTAATTATTTATAATATTTTATATATTTGACGTCATATAAAAGAAATTCGTTGTAACGTCTCTTTAATTGATTTGGTTAAATGAGTGTAAACACATCCAAATTAGACATGAAGTATTTGTGGAAAACATGAACACTCTTGATCCTAGCTAGGAACTAGGAAGTGATTGAACATGGCTATTATGTATGTCTTGAGATGATGTGCATGTATGGTCATCTTGGATTGGCAAATGTAGGAATTAATCATCCAAGTGAGAGTCTTGATTGATTGGTGAAAGTTGGAGCAACAATTGTTTGGTTCATTGTAGGGAGATTGAATTGGTTGGTTTTTTCTTTACCATATTTAGGGTTCAATCATTTAATCAAGAAAATATACAATTTGATGGGTTAATAATGAAAGTAAGATGATGGATTGATGGTAATTTTTATGTAGCGTTTATGTTTTTATATACATGATAATAGTTATAAATATAAAAAAATTAAATAGCATTTAGATAATTAATTTGTAAACATTCTTACCATTTTCACCCCCTACATATATATATATATATATATATGACAAAGGAGAGTGCGACACGTGTTATCCATTCCCAAGGGTTATTCATTCTGAATAAATAATGATCATGTATCATTCATATTGAATGTTGTGTTATTTATAATGAATGTGATACGTGTTTCGCTCTCCTTTGTTGTCACGTTCGCAATAAAAAATGAGTTTTCATTTCAACTTTCTTATATATGTGTGTGTGTGTGACACACATATATAATGGTATCAAATTTGAGTGAAGTGGTTGTACAAGAGAAAATTTATATTATTTTAGTTTCTATGATCCTTAATGAACTGACGGAGACGACAATGGTGGTGGTGGTGGCGGTGGCGGCAGCCATAGGAGGAAATGTTGTGGTCAGCGGATGGTGGAATTGTAGTTATAGTTGTTGTTTTTGTAGTTGTAGTCGTAATGGAGGTTGATGAGGTGGGTCGCTAGTGGTGATAATTGATTGCTGACGAGTGACGATGGTGGAGCTGACGAGTGACGATGGTGGATGTGGAAATGATAATGATTTAATTATAATTTTATTACTATTTGAATAAAATAATATTTTTATTCTTATTTTGCTTGCAAGAAATTATACCCAAATATTATTATAAAAGATAATTTCAAAATAATTATTAAAGTTAAATAATACTTAAAAGATTATATCATTGTGAATGGTTATGCAAATGTCTAAGAAAATTAAGGAAAGTGATATTTTTGGAGATTTTGTTTTCATTAAAACCGGTCCCAGAAGAATTTCTACATCATTTTCCAAAACAAATTAAATAAGGAGAAAAATAAAAACAAATTGCACATTTAGAGAAATTTTCAAACCTTTATTTTGAAATAATTGTTTTTTTCTTCCGTTTACATGAGAGAATATGTGACTTATAAACCATTTAAAAAAGTTAATACAATATTAAATTTAATTAATATTTTAATAATATAATTAACATTAAAAAAATCAAAAATTGTTGAGGATAAAAATATAATTTTTGTGTAAATTTGAACTTTTTAATTCTTTTATTTTAAAAAAATTATAGAGAAACAAGTTGTATACGCTCTTATACAAAAGAACTTTCCAAAATCGAAAAAAAACAGTGTTTTCAAAGTTTTTTGGATTTCTTTCAACTTGATTAACCCACCTCATATATACACCTAATTATAGATATACGTAAAATATTCTTCTTTTTCAAACGATTTTATAACTCGCTCTTTTAAATCTTGAAAACTTAACCTACAAAAATATCAAACACGGTGTAACATATTTTATTGTCGATTATGAGACGGCTTATATATATATTGGTTGTTCTTATGTTCTTTTATTTGATCACCGTTTCTAGTTTAAACCAATTCTATCCATCTCTCTCTCTCTCTCTCTCTCTCTTTATATATATATATATAGAGAGAGAGAGAGAGAGAAAAGTTCAAATGTGAACTCATTTTTGGTTGTGAACGTGAGGACGAATCTCGCCCACTTATCCGGTCAATAAAGGCGCGCTTTGACGCAGTTCCCTCCTTTAATAATCTCCACCCTCCCATGAATCGCGTCAATCCTCCGTGATCGCGTCCACCATAACCGAAGATGTGTGGCTGAGATTCGTCCTCATGTTCACAACCAAAATTGAGTTCACATTTGAACCTAACCCTATATATATATATATATATAGGGGCGGGTTCAAATGATAACTCAAATTTACATGTAAACGTGAGGAAAAATGAGAACGCGACACGTGTCATATTCAGACTGAATAATCAAAAAAATATTCAGACTGAATATAGTATTTATTCAGTCTGAATAGTGTCTCTCAGACTGAATAAATACTATATTCAGTCTGGATATTTCTTTTCATCTGAATAATCTACATTTAGACACGTATCGCGCTCTCATTTGTCATTACGTTTACAACCACATTTGAACATTTCTTTGTATATATTAAATCTGAATAATGCTTATTAAGTGTGAACATTTCTTTGTATATTCAATCTGAATAATTTATATTCAGACACGTGTCGCACTCTCATTTGTCCTCACGTTCACAACCAAATTTGAGTTCGCATTTAAACTTTCTCCCCTCTCTTTCTCTCTCTCTCTCTCTCTATATATATAGATATAGGGGAGGAATCATACGAGAACCGCCATTCTTTAAAGGAACAAAAGAACAATTTGTGGACCACATATGATGTGGGTCCCACATAATATTAAATCATTTCTGATTTAATATTAAATCATATTAAATCAGAAATGATTTAATATTATGTGGGACCCAAATCATATGTGGTTCACAAGTGTCCATTTGTTTCTTTAGAAATCAATAGTTCTCATTTGAACCTTCCTCTATAGATATAAAGGTTTCTTTTGAAAAAGGAACTTATAAGTGTTAGAGTCTCACATCGGCTAAACTTGGACCATTTCTCATCTATATATGTTGAAACCTCCCCTTTCTACTCAAGGGCTCTTTTGGAGATTCATCTAGGGTTTCACATATCCTAATATGGTATCAGAGCCAAGATCTATCACTCAAGGAACTGGACACTTTCAGGATAACCCCCTGTGGACAATGCAGTGTCCATCTAGCCTCGTTGGAGGGGGCATGTCAGAGTCTCACATCGGCTAGATTTGGACCATTTCTCCTCTGTATATGTTGGAACCTCCCCTTTCTTCTCAAGAACTCTTTTGAAAATCCATCTAGGGGTTCCACATATATATTCTAATAATAAGAATTAGTATATATATATATATATATATATTTAAAGGTTTCTTTCGAAAAGGAACTTATAAGAATTAATGTATATATATATAAAGGTTTCTTTCGAAAAGGGAATTTATAAGAATTAGTGTGTGTATATATATATATATATAGAGAGAGAGGGGAGGGATCAAATGAGAACCACCCCTTCTTAAAGGAACAAAGTAACAAATTGTAAAATCATACATATATGATGTAAGTCCCATATAATATTAAATCATTTATGATTTAATATTATATGAGACTCACATCATATGTGATCCACAAATGTCATTTTGTTTCTTTAAAAATGCAAAGTTCTCATTTGAACCTCTCTCTCTCTCTCTCTCTATATATATATATATATATAGGGAGGTTCAGGAGAAAACACTAAAAAAATAGAAAACTGAAGAACACCCTGTGAGTCCGCCATCTAGTAACATGCATTTGTGCATTTGCAATAATGCATATATTATGCATTGATCCATAAAAAAAGGAGCTCCAATTCGAGTTTATGCATTTGTGCATGTGCACTAATGCATATTTATGTATTGATGCATAGAAAAAAAATATCGTTCAGATGACGGACTCTCAGAATGTTCTTCAGTTTTCTCTTTTTTTAACGTTTTCTCATGAACCTCCCTCTATATATATATATATATATATATATATATAAATAAATAAAGGTTTCTTTCGAAAAAGGAACTTATAAGAATTAGTATATTTATGTCGGTGAAAAAGACAATCTTCGTCGCAAAGAGAATGAAGATGAATGGATCCCAACATGAATGGAGGATTAGAAGGTAGAAGTTAAGGATTTGAGTTTAGTTGCCAACTTTCAAAATGGTTAACACTTGGGATGCCTCAAAGGACGACTCACCACATATTATACTTATTTCTTTATTTTTCTGCATTTCACTGAATTTTAGATCCAATATTATATATTTATATAGAGAGGTTCGTTTAAGAAGTGCTAACATGAAAAGCAGAAAAGTGACCATAATCCTTTATATGGTAAAGATTGATCAAGAATTACGACTATACGAAAATCAGGGGCGGACCTGAAGAGGAGCACACGGTGGCACAGGCCACCGTATTATCTCTCTGCCGAAGGGTAAAAAACTGGATTTATCAACGGTGCAACCGTATCATTTTGCAGTGTGCCACCATATATGTTTTAAAACAAAAACGTGGATATAAGTTCTCCTTAGCAGAGTTGGTTTGCAAGGCACTTTCTACACACAAGACCCAAGTTTGAATCTTGTTGGTGTCATTTTCTTAGTTTTAATTTCAAAGTTTAAAGTAAACTCTAATTTTGGTCCCTGTGGTTTACTGAAATCTTTGAAAATGGGACTCGAACTTTGATAAGTTTAGAAATCATACTCATGGTTTGCATTTTGCTTTGAAAGTGGTCCCTATTCACTAACTTCGTTAAAAACTACCCGTTAAGTTTGGGGTGATTTCATCATTTTTACCATTTTCCTAAACCTAACGGATAGTTTTTAACGGAGTTAGTGAATAGGGACCACTTTCTAAGCAAAATGCAAATCATGAGAATGATTTCTAGACTTATCAAAGTTCGAGTCCCACTTTCAAAGATTTCAGTAAATCACAGAGACCAAAATTAGAGTTTACTCTCAAATTTATTATGTTTCTAAAAAAATGCACAATAAAACACTTGAACCCAATACCTCATATATGAAAATCAATGAACCAACCAATAGACCAATTATGATGTACGTGAAAAACATCTTGACATTTTTTTTATAGTTAAACGGTGCAACCATTTGAAAAATTTTCTGGGTCCGTCCCTGACGAAAATTAAAGGTGTAGTTTCTTAATTTTTATAAATATGCGGCAAACAGGTTCATATGTGAACCTGTGTGATTTGACATACGAATAATATGCGCATATATGAACCCTTGTGATTTACATGTAAACTATTTAACTGATTCACATATAAACTCGTGTCACCGTGTGATTAGTTAAATAGTTCATACATGAATCATACGGGTTAATATGTGAATCATAATTAACTAATACACAAGTACATATGTAAATCAGTTAAATAGTTCATACGTGAATCACAATGGTTGATATATACACAAATAGTTCATATGTGAATCACGCAGGTTCAAATATGAACCCGTTTGCCGTTTATTTGTAAAAGTTATGAAACTAGCCTTCTATACCATGCGACGAATTGTCCGGAGCTTTACAGTCGAAACCGCAAATGTTGACCGAATAAAAGGTTAGGATCACTTCTCTATTTCTCAAATACTTACCATTTTTTTACAGTTGAAATTTCACAGCAAAATATTGTGAGGTTAAAAAATCTGAACCTTTACATGCAGCAAAAGCATTTTGAAGGTTACTTTCACAATGTTTTGTTGTGAAGTTTCAAGTACAAAAAAATGGTCTTACAGGTTTTACAGGTCTCACGAAAACATTCTGGTGTCACATGATCCCAAGTCTCTCTCTCTATTTATATGTATATATATATATATATATATATATATATATAGAGAGAGAGAGAGAGAGAGAGGAAAGTTCAAATGCGAACTCAAATTTGGTTGTGAACGTGAGAACAAAATGAGAGCGCTACACGTGTCTGAATATAGATCATTCAGACTGAATATACAAAGAAATATTCAGACTGAATATACATTATTCAGTTTGAATAAATACTATATTCAGTCTGAATATTTGTTTGTATATTCAGACTGAATAAACACTATATTCAGTCAGAATATTTATTCGAATGGGACACGTGTCGCACTCTCATTTGTCCTCACGTTCACAACCAAATTTGAGTTCTCATTTGAACCCGCTCCTATATATATATATATATATATATGTATATATATATATATATATAATACTTTAAAGCAAATACTATATACTGAAGCAGAATGAAAACAAATATATAAAACACAGTATTAATTTATACATGTGAGAGAAAATACATTATTACTATGTAATATATTTTAAAATTACAAAATTCAGCACTTTAAGATCAAATAATATCTTACGGATCCGTAACTCCTAAGAGCATCTCAACGGTCAGGGTCGTTACTAGAGTTTTTGATGTATTGTACGAAAATGCTAAAATAATTCCCATATGCCTGTTTTTTTTAAAAGCGAAACGATGAAATATACGGTTTTTAAAGGTGTGGAACTTACTCAAGTTAGATGCATGATAAAAGGATAAAACTTGGTTTAAGATCATGCCTCCTTCTTTTTCCGGTTTTTCCTTTTCCATATTGAAATTATCACAATAGAACTTTTACTTTAATATATGAAACTTAAAGGAAAGTGGTTAATTATAATTAGTCTTAACTAAAATAGTAAATTACAAGTTAGTTAATCCAAAGACGAAAGTCTAAATCTAATGCGGTAATGTCAAATCTTAAAGTAAACAAAAGTCAAAAGAACAATGGTGAATTGTAAAATTCATAATTTAAGCTACTATGCATTGCAAGAACAAGTGTCCAATAATGCATTATCACAATATGTTGTTTTTGTTATGCAACATGCTACAACTGTGTTTATGCTGATACAGGGATGTGCTTATATGCATCACAAATTTCAATATGCAAGATTAGAATTGCAAACGAACACGGACGAAGACTTGTCGTGTTCGTTAAACTTAACTAAACAAACAGAATTTTGTATTCTCTTTCGTTTGTAAAGAAATGTGTTCGTTCATTAAGGTGCTAAACGAACAAAAATGAACGAACTTAAACAAAAATAAATGAGCATAAACCAACAGACATAAATGAACAAGAAACAACCACTATTACTTATCATTTCATGTCTCTAAAACTACGTAACAAATGTAAAATCGGGTAAATTTAGGGGGAACAAAAAAAAAATTAAAAAATTTATCCAAGTACTATTTTGCATATTAATGTCAAGGGAAAAGATTAAGAATAAAAACTTCAGAAAAAAAACAGATAACCACGAAAAAACAAATTGAAAAAAATATATCAAAATGGATGTCAAATTATAGATAATAAAGTGATCGTTTTTTGTGCAATTCACATCACTCAATTTTTTGTTATATTTTGTCGACTTTTGATTTAGTGTTCTGTTCATTTACAGCCCTATGCATATGTTGTTGACAATTTGATGTCCCATTTGGCTTGATTCCCTGTGCGGTCGCACGGGCTACACGTGGCCAGGGTCGGGCCTGCCAATAACATTGCTAAAATAGAAAAAATGAGTTTTCTTTCTATAAAATGTTCCATCAATATTGTTATCTTGTTTTTTTATTTTAAAAAATTTGGAAAAACTCTAAATATAGAAAATTCTCTAAATTATGAGAGAGAAACAATATTTAATCATATCAACCAATTAAATTTATTGATGCTAAACGCGTAGAAGAGATAAATAATATTTTATTAAATATATTGAATATTTTAATAATATAAAATTAATGATAAATTCTCTAAAATAGAAAAACTGTTGGAGTTGGAAAAATTTGTTTTTAGAAATTTTGGCTTTCCATTTTTTATTTTAGAAAAATTATAGAAAACTGTTGGAGATGCTCTAACAGATCCAAAGTTACGATTGTATTATGTCAGACTTCTTTGTGGCCCGTTTGTTTGTTTTCTTCCATGATTCCATAAAGACATCTGCTAATTTCTAGATTTGCTCCAAACCAAATACGAACTAACTAAAAGAAAAATACGGTTTGACGATAATATATTGATCGGAGGACATTACATAGTGATGGAACTTGGAATGCCTTGGGATGGTTTATAGGATTTAAAAAAGAATTATGATTAATTAAGGAATTTAACGAAGACTTGGTTTTAGGCAATAGATAAGAGTTGGGGGGGGTTTTTAGAATCATGTTTATCTCGTTTAAATGATAATGTTAGTTATATGTCAGTATCTTTAATGTCGATTCAACTTAACTTTTTGATATTATTTTTATTTTGATTATTTATAACTAGTTTTAACTTTGAATATGTTCAAATGTTAGTTAACTCATAATAAATCACCACGATTTTAAATCAGAAGAGAGATTTCAAGAAATGACAGATTTATTCAACAACCTGAATATGCATCATGTTATAAACAAGTCGAGTAGGTCATTATTTTTTAAACGAGCCACGAGTCAAACGGGTTACGTTGAGCTAACTCGTTACCTCGAAAACCCCTTTGCATCCTTGTTAATTGTTATTATTTTTTTTTAAATAATTACTTATAACACAAACAGTTATATATATATATATATAGTAAAGACAAATAACATAATAAACATATCAAATCGAAGTGTTAAATTTTCTTAAAATAATTCATAATGACAATAAAGCTATTTCTAATTTTGTTTTTGTTTTTTTATAATCTTTTTTTTAAATTAAAGTACATTTTTAAATTAATAAAATGGTGAGAATAACTGAAAAAAATAAAAAAAAATTACAAAATTTAAGTGGTAATTGAAATTGAGGATTTTAACATCTTTTATCAAATATATTATTGTCCTAAGAAATCATTACTTGTATGTACGCCGTGTGTGTATATATATATATATATATATATATATAATTGAATATGTTCTTGGTTTCAATACCTAATAGGGTGTTAGTTTTTTATTTTTTACGATTTTCTTCTAAACATGACTATTATCTATAACATAAAAAGAGATTTGGACCATTAATCATCTTCAATCTTAAACACACTCATGATTTGCGTTTCATACGGAGATTGATCCAGTACATCTCATCTTGGTGCATCAATTCTAACGTACATTTAAAAATGGAGATTTTTTTTTACGTTTCTCACTATAACTTTCTTCATCACCGGAACTCAATCTCTCTCTCTCTCTATATATATATATATATATGTATATACATATTAGTTTCTCTGTTTATTAGTTCAAGTAAACACTACTATTATAACCGATTGAATTCATGCCCATTTCCCAAATGACGATGTAGGTTTTTTTTTTTTCGTTTTGCCTTGGTACAAGGGAGGTTATACCTAGGGGTGACAAGTTGGATTGGGTTTGGGTTTAACTCATTTATTAAAAAGATCTAAAATCTCAACCCAACTTATTAAATAAATAGGTTAAAGATTGACCCATTTAATTTTAAAATTTTAATAAAATAAAAAGAATTAGACTATCTAATTTTTCGAACAAAATACAACTACAAACACTAATAAAAATAAATTATTCAAGGTTTGAATAAAACACAACAACAAATGCAATCAATTGTTCAAATATCTAAGCATCAACTTAAGTTACTTTAATTTATGTTGAAGCCTCGGAGGCGGAGAACGGGAAGAGAGAGCGTCGAGAGGGAGACTTGGAGGCAGCTTAGATATTATTTAATTAGGGTTTCACATTTGACAAAACTGAGAGAGTTTCAAAATTTCAATGTTTCATAAATAATATTAGACATTATAATTAAAAATAAAATAAATAACATTTAAAATGGGTTGTAAATGGGTTGAAAACAGATCAAAAATTTCCATCTAACCCATTTATTTAAATGAGTTAGGTGGGTTGACCGGGTTGAAAATCTCAACCCAACCTGCTGATTTTGGTTTGGGTTCGGGTTGTGTTAGAGGGTTCGGTCACTTTTTGTCACCCCTAGTTATACCTAGCCAACAATTTTTAGATATTTCAATAAACGTTTTACAGGACTTAAGTTTATATAACCAAACAATAAAATATTTTATCAAAATATATTGTAGTAAGTTTATAGGATACTTTTGGACGGCTTAACAAATTTTAAAATATCTTGTTTCTATGATGTTTGTTTTTATAAAGACATTTTTTTCAATTAGTATACTATAACGTAGCTAATATAACGTTTTTTAAATAAAAATGTCCTAAAAAATTGTTATGACGTTAAAAACATAATATAAACTTATTACAACATTTTTAAATAAAACGATATATTGTTTAGTCGTAAAAAATTTAAACTACAAGGCTTGTGGCATACTCGTTAAAACTTGTGGGGAATGAGGCTAGATAACCCATCTACCCCATGTTCGAATCCAGACGCAAATAACTTGTGGCCACTGGAAAATTATCTTAGGAATACATGCTTTAGCAGTTTTAAAATTGTCAGAGATTAGTCTAGACAGATATCTAGAATACCCTTTTCAAAAATAATTAAGTTTTATAAAACATTTTATTAAATATTTAGATGTTTTTAACATCCTATAAACATGATTTTTTTGCGATTGACGGATTGATTTATCGGTCCTAAAACACTAGTAAATATCCTATAAAAGAAGACAGAAAACAATATTATTGCAAGGTTGTCGATGTTAAAAGCAATAATTCTAACTCGTATATTTGTCCACACAGCAAAAGATTCCCCATCCTTTTAACATTTGTTTTAAGGAAACATGTTAGATATATATATATATACACAATTAAACCAGTGTCACAAAAGTTTTTTTATATGAATTTTTAAATTAAATGTTATGATTTAAGATACTGTTTTATAGAGGACATTTTTAAAAAAATTCATGTTATTATAAAAACTTAAAAAACTAGTGCATCATATGTTTATTTCATATGATTTTTTTTAATCTAAGACTAGAATTTAGAATATCGATAAACATACATTTGTTTTATGATGTGTTTGTTTCACATGTACTCGACTACTCGGTTCACAATATAAACTTTTTTGGCGGGTTTATGAAACAAAAAATACATGTAAAATAGTTTCACATTTTGAACTGAATACATATGAAACAAACATATTATGATGAAACAAATATATGTTCAAATATATTAAATATAATACTTAGATGGAAAAAAATCATGTTAAACAAAGTCTTAAAGGTAGATAATTTCACATATCTTACAAATTTTGGGGTTCTCGACTCTCTAAGTGTGAAACTTTTTTTCACACCATGAAACAAAAATTTAATTAATGCATGTTAAAAGTTCCACATTGTTTAAAAAATACTTGTAAAAATAATATTTTACGAAACAAATATATGCAAAACAATACACAAATCCTAATCTTAGATTAAAAAAACATCAAAAATAATACAAGATTATTTTTCACAAATCTTATAACATTTTTATGGTTCTCTCAAGATTATCCCAACATACAAGGGGCGAGTTCAAATAAGAACTCAAATTTGGTTCTGAACGTGAAGACAAATGATAATGCGACACATGTCATATTCAGGCTGAATAATCTATATTCAGACATATGTCACACTCTCTTTTGTCCTCACGTTCACAATGAAATTTGAATTTGCATTTGAACTTTCCTATATATATATATATATATATATAGAGAGAGAGAGAGAGATGAAGTTTCAAATGAGAACTTTGCATTTTTAAAGGAACAAAGGGACTTTTGTGGATCACATATGACGTGGGTCCCACATATTATTAAATCATTTATTATTTAATATTATGTGGGACCCACATCATATATGGTCCACAAATTGTTCTTTTGTTCCTTTAAGGAGGGGTGGTTCTCATTTGATCTTTCCCATATATATATATATATATATATTTAATGTCATATAATATATGTTATGATTATTAAATATGTGGTTATGGATGAAGTCATGGACATGCATGATGATTGATGAGCAATTCGAGGTTAAAGAATACATATAAGGAGGGAGGTGATTGGCTGTTCAAGACACTCTCCCTGCCTCAAGTACCTTATCATTACAAACATCCAAAGCCATCTTATTTTTTCAGAATCCCATGTATAACTTTTTTTAATATATATATATATATATATATATATATATGAAAATTCAAATGCGAACTCAAATTTGGTTGTGAACATGAGAATAAATAAAAGCGTGACACGTGTCTAAATGTAGATTATTCAGACTGAATAATCAAAGAAATATTCGGACCGAATAAACACTATATTCAGTTTTATTCATTCTGAATATTTCTTTGATTATTCAGTCTGAATATGACACATGTCGCGCTCTCATTTGTCCTCACGGTGAGTTCTCATTTGAACCCGCCCCTATACACACACACACACACACACACATATATATATATATATATATATAGGGTGGGTTCAGATGAGAACTCAAATTTGATTGTAAACGTGAAGACAAATGAGAACGCGACACGTGTCATATTCAGACTGAATAATCAAAGAAATATTCATACTGAATATAATATTTATTAAGTCTGAATAAATAGTATATTCAGTATGAATATTTCTTTGATTATTCAGTCTGAATAATCTACATTCAGATACGTGTCACGCTCTCATTTGTCCTCACGTTCACAACCAAATTTGAGTTCGTATTTGAACCTTTTTTTTTCTCTCTCTCTCTCTATATATATAGGGATGAGTTCAAATGTGAACCTATCTTTGATTGTGAACATGAGGATGCATCTCATCCATCCATTTAAAATCAGATCAAAAAATCAATGCACAAAACGCACGGTGGCATTTTTGTAAATAAGTGGAAAACTCGAGTCATGGCTTAAACAATAATTAGCGCGTAGGGGCAGCATCGTAAATATAACATGTTCGTCAATTTCTTCATCTTTGTCGTCCCCAAACAACGATTTCGCCATCAATCTCTTCATTATCGTCGTCACCAAGTAACAATTTCGACATAAATCAGTTCATCGTCGTCGTCACCAAACAACTTAATTCCTACATAATTGTAGCTTATATTCAGTCTGAATATAAACTAAAATTATGTGTTTGAATAGTTGTAGTATATATTCAGTCTGAATATAAGCTACAATTATGAGTTTGTATAATTGTAGCTTATATTCAGTCTGAATATAAGTTAAAATTATGTGTTTGTATAATTGTAGTTTATATTCAGTCTGAATATAAGCATAAAATGTTATGCTTATATTCAGACTGAATATAAGCTACAATTATGTGTTTGTATAATTGTAGCTTATATTCAGACTGAATATAAGCATAACATTGTAGTATCACAATGTCATGTTTATATTCAGACTGAATATAAGCATAACATTGTAGTATCACAATGTCATGTTTATATTCAGTCTGAATATAAGCTACAATTATGGGTTTGTATAATTGTAGCTTATATTCAGTCTGAATATAAGCTAAAATTATGTGTTTCTATAATTGTAGCTTATATTCAGTCTGAATATAAGCATAACATTGTTCCTGATGAAGAAGCAGGCTCCATTGAAAAAACATAATTAACAATTTAGTTTCAGAAATTGAAAATCCGATTACTAAAGTTCTTCACAGCAATGAATACGATTAACAGAGAAGAATTCGATTTCCAGAGAGAGCTCGATTTATAGAGAAAATTTCGATTAACAAAGGATGAGAGAATTAAGCGGGAGTGATAAACTTGCCTAATTTACCCCTCAAGCCACATTTAAAGAACGGCTTCAATTTGGCTCAGATCAAGGGCTGAGATATGTCCTTAGGTTCACAACCAAAGATAGGTTCACATTTGAACTTTCCTCTCTCTCTCTCTCTCTCTCTATATATATATATATATATATATATATATATATATATATATATTATAAAAGATCATAGGAGAATAGGAGCTAAGGTTTTAATCTTACCTCACTTCATGAATTATGCTCCTCATGAGAATCGATCCAGTACAACTCACTGTATCTCATTAGTATTAATCTTCGATTAGGATTGATCCAAATGTGGATCTTTTCTTACTTTTCTCACCATAACTTGAGTCCTCATTTGAACCCGCCCCTATATACATATATATACACATATATACATATATATATATATATATATATAATAAAGAGAGAGAAAGAAGGGGGATAGATAAGTTTGGTACATTTGTAATTAGCCGATACAGAACTCTAACATGAACTCGTATAGTAATGGTTCATCTTGATAGCTCATAGTGTTGTGTTGGTTGGTTGTGTGATAGAAGTTGTATTTTGGATCAAACGTCATCATCATCCGCAATATAAAAGGATCCAAAAAAGTCATATATGTTTTAAATGACAATACGAAGATCCTCTACATCATTTGCAAAAACACATGTGAGTCGTAAGATGCCAGCGACCTCACGTCGTTATAAAAAAAGGAATTTCAAAGCGTTGGATGACGGTGATGTTAGTGGACCGAATAGGTTCCTTTTAATCAGGTGGTCCGGTTGGGATCAAGACTGAACAAGGTTTATGGTCCAGGTGTATAGGAGGTACATTAAGGGTGCACATGTGTAAACAATTTTTTGTATGGTCATCTTCCCACAACATTGTTGATTGATTGTTCTGTATATGTGATGTCAATCAATGTTCATTTCTAGCTTGTGATAATATCCTTTTTGAATGTCAAACAAAAACATGTTCCAACATTTTCATGACAATTCTTTTCTTATACCCTATGTACCTCCACACCTGAACAATGATGACTTCTACATCATGCATCATAAGTTGTTTTTCACAAAGGACTTCTAGAACAACCATTGGTCTAAATCGTCGTTTTGTTAATCAGTATAAAACCAATAAGTTTATAGTTTACACAACAGTTAAATTAATCCAAACAATAGTAATGAGTTGAACATAATACAAATATATAAAAAGCAATATTGTTTTTAACCCTGAATAAGGACAACAAAAGCAACACATAAAATATGTTTTGTATGGAATTGGACATGTGGGTGGGTGTGTCCTATCAACCAAGTGTACACATGATAAGAACTATTTGTACTTGCTAGTCTTGAATAGTGCTTGTTATGGTTTGGCTTTGACACCTCTTCTTGGGTCCAAGCTTTGTTTGGAAATTGGCTAAAACTCCCTTCTTTTTGTTTCTATATTTTCCTTCTCAAATCTTTCAACTTCTAACTTTCACTATTTAGTCATGTGACCTCTCTATCATTCACCATGTGCTACAAAGATTCGATATTTCGATGTGTTATAAGACATAATGCTTTTCTAAAGCATGTGAGCTGGTACAATTAAGATCTTAACAAGATCCAGCGTATGGCAAGCATTGTTACCACTGGCGAGTTAATAAATCTTGTTTATAATACCAAATGGTACCGGGTAGAACAAACAAATACTATTCACTAAGAGTTTATTACAAAAGGTAATGGTATTAGATTGTCACATTGAGTCTAATAAAGAATTAGAACTGGCTTTTTAGTAGAAAACCAATATCATTACTTAATAACAATCAATTAGGATCAACTTAAATTGGTACCATCACCTATATTTTTAGCGATGTTCTTTTATAAAGTGAATAACCAATTATTTTAATTACAATAATGGAATGTAATTGCTCATTATACAATGGGGAATCATTATTTATTTATGTATAATATTACAACATGACCATGAATAAAAAACAATAAACAGTTAAACACAGACATGAACATAAAATTCAAAGCATAGATTTTATCCTCATAATTCTTCTTTAAACTGATGTAATAAGTTAAAGGTGGTTGCATTTTGTCCTCTAAGGACATTAGGGATTTTTTCTGGCTATTTTTCAGTACCCTTAAAATTAGCCAAGGTGAATGCAAGATAACCTGGACACCCATGATTAACGGGAAAAAAAAAGACGGTTACATTTTATTGATAGTGTTATTATATGGTGTATTATATATAGGTTACAAGTTTAAATCTCTTTAGTTTTTTTTTTTGGGAAAAGTTCAAAAAAACCCAACAAACTATCTCATTTTGAATGGTTAAGTTCTTAAACTATTTTTTTGATTAAAAAAATCCTTAAACTTTCTTATTTTGAATAATTAAGTCCATGAACTTTCTCATTTTGAATGATTAAGTCCCTAAACTTTTTTTTGAATAAATAAACCATCGATCTTTTAAAAATTAGTTACCGACATATTTTCTTAAAATAAGTTACTTGTAACTCACTAAAAAAGTTTTTAAGTAAAATAAACTTATATTGGTTTTTCGGTTCCAAAAACCCTACGCAATTAAAACCCCTAACAAACAATGGTATCACTCCCCCTCGTCACTCCACATTACCCCAACGTTGTCTGTTTTTCATTTCGTATAGCACGTGTTGGCCCCTGCCATCGATCTTCCTTTTTTTTGATCTATTTTTTATCCATCATAAGAGGGATAATTAAAAGATAACCGGTCAAAAATAATTTATTTATGTTTAAAAGTTGTAAGTAATCAATTTTTAAAAAATTCGATGGTTTAATTTTCTTGAAAAAAAATTTCAGTGACTTAATCATTCAAAATAAGAAAGTTTAATGGTTTTTCTATTTACAATAAGAAAGTTTAATGGTTTTAATTCAAAAAAATAGTTCAGGGACTTAATCATTCAATATGAGAAAGTTTAATGGTTTTTTCATTGAGAAAAATAGTTTAGGTACTTAATCATTCAAAATAAGATAGTTTGTTGGGTTTTTTCAAACATTTTTTTTTTAATTTTATTGTTACAACATCATACAAAATTAACATTTATATTTATTTTATATTTCCTATGCAAAAATATAATTATTTTATGTATGTTTTTAATAAAATATATTTTCAACTATTTTTCAATTTACATAATTACTATTTTTTATCATTAAAATTGTTTGATAATCTTGAATCTTGATTTTTGAAACGACCAGTAATATATATTTTGTTTTCTATTTTGTAATTATTATTATAATTTTTTTGTTTTTATGATCTATTCAAAATAAGTTAAGTTGTATATCTTTTTAGTTAATTATACTTCCATCAAAATAGAGTAGATTTTAATATTATATTTTTGTGTTCCAATAAGTTTGTTTTAAAAAGATTTTTATATATAAATTTTTATTGATAATTGCAAAGGATTAAGTTTTTTTACATCTCATATTTGTAGTATATTATATAACATTTCGTTTATACCTTTTAAAAACTCTTAGATTTTCAGGAATATTAGGGACCGTAAGTTACCTAAACATTTACCCGGTAAACGTTTACTGGTAAGATTTAACTTTTACTTAGCTTATTGGATAATATTTTAGTCTATAAAAGCGACATCATATGCAATAATTTACCCGATAAACACTAACCAGGTTAGAGTCATCGTCCTCACTTACCGGATAAGACTCTCTGTCCTTGTCATTGCTTATACCAATTAATTAAGATTTTCAGTCTTTGTCATGTTCATCCGGTAACGTAATGTGATTTGGTAAGCATCTACCGGAAAAACGTTTGGTAAACGACTTGTTAAGTGTTAAAACATTATGTACAAATCAATAATGCATACAAAATCTTTCAATTCTAGCATCTCCAAGGCTATGCTAAAATATAAAATTTTGAAGATTAATGATTTTTTTTGTTTTGCTATAACATATATTTCATGTACTTTAATTTGATACTTATATTGATATGTGGTCAACTTCAAGGGAAAATCTTAAAAAATGGAAAACTAAAAATCATTTGGGTAGCCTCCATCTGGACAATATGCACAAATGCATACTGATAATTTATAACATGCACTTGTACATGGATAAAAAACAGTTTCAATCGGTTGTATATTTTGCATACCGTCTATGCACAAGTGCATATTATGGAGAGCTACCAATGTGTTTTTCAGTTTTTTCTTTGTTTTCCCGTGAATCTCCCTTTATAGGGGCAGATTCAAATGAGAACTCAAATTTGGTTGTGAACATGAGGACAAATAAGAGTGCGACACGTGTCGTATATTCAGACTGAATAATCAAAAAAATATCCAGATTGAATAAAATTGAATAGTGTTTATTCAGACTGAATAAACATTATTCAGACTGAATAGATTCTATATTAAGTCTGAATATTTCTTTGATTATTCAGTCTGAATAATCTACATTGAGACACGTGTCACGCTCACATTTGTCCTCACGTTCACAACCAAATTTGAGTTCTCATTTGAACTTTCCTCTCCCTTTATATTGATATATATATATAGTAATTTTTTAACTCGATTTCAATTACAATTTCAATTTCTATCGAAAGTATATTCAAATATGAGTGTATTCATACAATACATTTACAATGTTATACAGTATTTACAATTTATTTATATTAAACTATGTAGAATTAACTCATTACCATTACAAGACTCTCACTTTCAAAACTAAATTTAAAATAAATAAATAAAAATATTATGTTACATTAAACAGATACACTTCTAATGCTTTATCATAAAACGAGCCCAAGATATAAAAAAATTGGAAAAAAAAAATACTACGATACATTAAAAATATTTTCTTGACGGACAACCCCCCCCCCCCCACCCCCCCAATTTTTTTTTATTTTTATTTTATGATCCCCACCTTTTTTTCATTATTGAAAGTTTGGATTCTAATATTTTAATCATTAAATAATTTATAAATTATAAAATGGGATATTTAGAGTTCTTCATTGAATTTGATACAAGTAGTAACAATTAAAACATGGATGATCTTCTTTAATATTTTTATATTTTGATATTTTCTTTTCAAAGTTTTGCAAATTTTGGTGGCTTTATGACCAATATTGTGAAATGTATTTATGTATGTATGGAAAGATATTTATGGACATATGTGAATGTATGTATGTATAGGGACGGGTTCAAATGAGAACTCAAATTTGACTGTGAACGTGAGAATAAATAAGATCGCAACACGTGTCATATTCAGACTGAATATAATATTTATTTAGTCTGAATAATCTACATTGAGACACGTGTCACGCTCTCATTTATCCTCACATTCACAACCAAATTTAAGTTCGCATTTGAACTTTCCTTTGTACATGTATATATATACGTATGTCTAGGAATTAGTTCAAATGAAAATCATAAATATTTTGAGACAATGGCCGGTATATTTAGTGACGCATATGCTTTAATGAAATTCAGTGATTACATGTAGAGGTGTCAATGGATCAGATTGGTTTGGGTTCGGGTTCAACCCATTTAAGTAAATCTCAACTCAACCCGGCCCATTTAAGTAAATGGGGTTAAGATTTTAACCCCAACCCAACATGCTACTTAAATGGGTTGACAGTGGGTTGATCCGTTTATGAATATTTCAACCCAACCTGTTAAATAAATGGGTTGAACCTGGGTTGACCCATTTATTTTTAAAATTTTAAATTAAAAAAATTGGACCATTTAATTTAATGAATAAAGCACAACCACAACCACAAATAAAAATAAATTGTTCAAAGTTTGAATAAAACACAACCATAAATACAATAAATTGTGCAAATATCTAAACATCTATTTAAATTACTTTAATTTACGTTAAAGACTTAGAGGCGGACGACGGAAAGGGGATTTGGAAGAGGGTTAGATATTACTTTATTATAGTTTTATATTTGACAAAACCGAGAGAATTTCAAATTTTCAATGTTTTATAGATAATATTAGACATTATAATTAAAAATAAAAGTATATAATATTTTAAATTGGTTGAAAACAGGTCGAAAATTTCAACCCAACCCAACCCATTTATTTAAAAGAGTTAGACGGGTTGACCCATTTAACTTAAATGAGTTGAAAATCTCAAGTTAACCTGCTACTAGTGGATTGGGTTCGGGTTGAGTTAGCGGGTTGGGCCATCTTTTGCCACCTCTAACTGTATATATATATATATATATATATATACACACACTTTAGAGAGAGAGAGAGAAAGGAAAGTTCAAATGAGAACTTAAATTTGGTTGTGAACGTGAGGACAAATGAGAGCGCGACACGTGTCATATTCAGACGAAATAATGAATAAAAATATTCAGAATGAATGTAGTATTATTCAGACTGATATATTTAATATTTTAAATTAATTGTTATACCAACAATATGTAGTTATACATGAACGAAAACTAATATATTTAATATTTTAAATTAATTGTTATACCAACAATTAACATATTTTTTTGCCAATTATTAAAGGATGTTACCATTTACACCTTAGTCTATATCATATCATCTAATTGGATCAAAGTATAAATTACCTATTTTGACTTGTAGTGTGTGTTATTTTTTAATAATAGACTAAAATGTATTCCTAAAATATGGTGTAAAAGAAAAAATCCTTTATTAAAACACACCTATATACCTTTCCCAAAAAACACACCCCTTTAAATAGTTCTAAATAATATTTATTTATTCTGAATATTATTGACAACATATTTAACTCATAATTGTCAATCATACTTTCTTAAAAAAAACTTGTCAATCATACTTGTTTGGGTTATAAGTTATGCAACGCACTACTAAATTAATGACTTTTATTTACGGATTATTTTTTAGGAAATCTGTCGTTAAAATCATAAAACTGTTATAAAAGTTGGTGAGTAATTCAAATCAGTGACAGATTAACCAGGGATTCTCAGGGTGATCCGTTGGTATTTTCTCGAAGAACATCTTATTTTACCGAACCATTAATATTTAATTGGTGATCCGTGCACACCTACGGAAATTTTCCTGGATAATTTTTGTGGCTAAAGGTCCTTTATTTTGTAGTGACACCGGTTAAGCTTCAAGGAATGTAATAGAAAATCTCATCTATTCAGGGACGGATCCAATTTCTTTTTCCAAAACTATGGTACCATTTGAGTATAAGAAAACAAATATAGAGATATTTTTCAGAAAATCATTTTCGGTTTCTTGGTTAGTTCGTTTTTTTTTTCATATGTTATGTCATGTGTTCAAGTCTTTTATAGCATTTTTTTTTTCAAAAACATATTAAATCTGAAATTAAAAGTTAAAAACTAAGAAAATGACACTAACAATATTTGAACTCGGGTCTGAGATGGAATAAAAGCCTTGCAAACCAACTTTACCAAGGGAAATCTGTGTTGTTATTGTAGTTTCAAAATATATACGATGTCACACAACAAATTGATATATATAGTGACACTTTTCATGACCATATAATTGTTTACACTACGACCGAAGAACGAAACGATGGCACATATCACTGTATGCTCTACATTAGGTCCGTCCATGCATCTATTCCAGATTTAAATCCAAACGCTGCCAAAACCTTTGTGGCTATAGAGGTTTATATACTATATGAAAACTCCAAGTTACTTATAGTTGTCCAAAGAACTAGTTGAAACATATAAGTTGATCTGAAAACCCACGGAAAAAAAACTCTCAATCATTCACTTTTATTTAATATTTTGTTATTTTATTAATAACTAATATAAATGGGTATACGCACATGTATTATTTATAAGAAAAAAAAGATAGATGCATACAAATTCATCAATATATATATATATATATATTCACCCACATGCTTTTGTAACATTATTGCTGACAAACTTTTGGTAATTATTGTGAAATTAAATGCAACATATATTTAATATTTAAATAAATTTAATTTCCAATTGGAATTGGAATTTCGTTTGATGACAAAAATAGGATAACTATGAAATGGGAATCACTTGTTTATTCAAATAAACTTGATTTTTAATTGGTAATGATTTGGATCTCATTTTCTATATTTAAATATTATAATCAGTGTTTTAAAAGGCTTCGTGATTCTATACTTGTATCTACTGTCATGTTAAACATGTAGCACACCATGATGGCATGACGCGGTCCATAGTTCCTGTAAAACCATATTTGCTTTTTCTTACATTTTCAATATTTTACTTTTTAGTTTTGGTGTATAAGCTTATTTAAATTGTTTAATATCTTGACTCGTTGAATAATAGTATGAAATATTTATGTACATATATATAGGGCTTAATCAAATATGAACTGATTAGTTTGTGAAAACTGTAAGAATTAATGTGGACCAATCATTTTAAATAATTAATGTTATTTACTAAAATAACATAAAGAGTAAATTGGTAAAATTTGATATCACAATGGGTAATATAACAAATACCATAGTGGTTATCACAATGCATCTTATATGTATTTGTGTATCACACTGAGGGTATCAAATTAGTATCACATAATTGTATCACGGTGGACTGTGGACGAAGAGAGGAGAGATGAGAGTTTAAAATACCTAAAATGCCTTTTTCATTAAAAATTTAATCAAAACTACCAAATTATAAGTTTTTTAATTTAACCATTGATTTGTGGTTAATATTGGTTCTTACAGTTTCTACAAACTAATCAGTTCTTCCTCGAATTGCCCCTATATATAGGCATGAGATCACGTGAGAAGTGAAGTTAAGGTGAGAAGCATAAGAATAGATCTTGACACTTGATCATTTTTAATCTCAAATCCACCTATGAATCGCGCTTGATACGGGAATTGATTCGGTGCATCTCGGCGTATCTCATCTCGGTGCATTTAGGATGTGCATCCAGGGTAGAAATCCATTCTTACCCTTCTCACTGTAACTTCATTTCTCACCGGAGTCCAACCCTACATATATATATATATATATATATATATATATATATGTGTGTGTGTGTGTGTGTGCGTGTGTGTGTGTATGAGAGAGAGAGAGAGAGAGAGAGAGAGATAGTCAGGTTCATATGAAATCTGTAACCAAATAAGATAATATGAAACCGGTCAAATCACATGCGATATTAAACTGTAATCACGTGTAAAATTATGTGATTCAAGCTCATGTCGCATGCCATGTCACCTGCACATCCTTTGACCGTTAGTGTAAAATCCTATGTGATTTGGTAGCTTTCGTGTTCTCTTATTTAGTTATTGTTCTTATTTGAACCGCCCTCTGTCTCTCTCTCTCTCTCTCTCTCTCTCTATATATATATATATAATTATAGGGGAGAGATCATACGAGAACCACCCATTTTAAAGAAATAAAGGAACACTTTGTGGACCACATATGATTTGGGTCCCACATAATATTAAATCATTTCTGATTTAATATTAAATCGTATTAAATCAGAAATGATTACGTGGGACCCACATCATATGTGGTCCACAAGGTGTTCCTTTATTCTTTTAAATTTACAAAATTCTCATTTGAACCTTCCTCTATAATTGTATATGATATACATATTTATTGTTATAAATCACGTCTAGAAAAAAATTGTGGCTTCACTACGACTTCTTAAGCTTGAATCATAGAACGTTTCACACCATTTAAAATACTGATTATAATAGATAAAAAACAATTTGATTTCTTTATTCAATTAACTCATTTGTACTTTGGATTTTACATCATATTTGACAATTTCGACTCATTTACATGGAAACGGGTCGTTTTGTGTTTTGTATTGATAACGAGTCAAATAGATAGAATTAAAAAGTTTAGCTGTAAGGGAGACAAACCCAGTTGGTTCGATAATCGTCTAAAGGATATTAATACAACTTTTTCAATTTGTTTTATTCATTAACTATATATTATTATTATACAGTTTTCAATCATATTTAATATATTAAATATTTAAAATAAATAATGGAAAGACATTGTTGGGCCAACCGGTTCAACCACTTGACCATGTCTGTTTCTGAATAATAATTTACCGCTAGAATTTCCTATATTTAAATATAAAAAAAATGCAAATATGACATTGTTGAATAACCATAAGCTAATTTATTAAAAAAACCATGATTAGATAGTCCTAAGCTAGCTTAATGAAACATTATTTAGGATAACGTTTTAATAAGATTCATTTTTTTAATATCATTATCATTAAATTATACTTCCAGTTGCTAATAGCTATTATTAATAACTACTAGTTAATAATATTAATTAATACTAAATACAAATTACTAAAATAAGAATTAACTGTAAATTATGAATTAATATTAATTATTAAGTAATTTGAATTAGTATTAGTTATTATTCAATAGATTTAATCGGCCAAAAATATGATATAACAATTTAAAATATTTTTATAAGTTATATAAAGATTAAAGTTATATTCTTCTATTTCATAAATAATAAATTTTTGTAAATGATTTAATTAATTAAGATACATAACATTTATTTAACATCATCGATAGTTTTTTTTCTTTCTAAAATATGTATTTAGTTACACAAATCCACATCTAATATATATATATATATATAGAGGAAAGTTCAAATACGAACTCAAATTTGGTTGTGAACGTGAGGATAAATGAGAGCGCGACACGTGTCATAATGTAGATTATTCAGACTGAATAATCAAAAAATATTCAGACTGAATAAAACTGAATGTAGTGTTTATTCAGTCTGAATAATGCTTATTCAGTCTCAATAGCCATTATTCAGACTGAACAAACACTACATTCAGTTTTATTTAGTCTGAATATTTCTTTGATTATTCGACACGTGTCGCGCTCTCATTTGTCCTCACCTTCACAACCAAATTTGAGTTCTCATTTGAACCCACCCCTATACACACACTACTTTATCTTGGTTTTTCATTTAACCTACAAAGTTTCTTCCTTTCATAAATTTTTTAAAAGATTGTATTATATTATATAAAATGTATATAAAATGTGTATATATATTATATAAAATTAAAATTAAAATAGGTGAACATATATATTATATAAAATTAAAATTTTACCGATTAATATATTATGTTATATCATTTCACTTTTTATTTATCTTTTAGTTCATATTAATTAAGATATTATATTTGTTGGTGATCAAATTATATTATGTTAAGTAATGTATGATTAACTATTTTAACATATAATTTTTCGTTATTTTATATTTCTCATTTAATTTATCAGCTAGTTTTTGTTAGACACGACTAATTATCAGCTAACTTTGAGATACAAACTATTTTATCAACTAACGATTAGTTTTTCAGGTAGTATGTCGGATATAGCCTTATACTAAATTTAATTTGGCTGCCTTTATAATCAATCTGTATCTTTTCATGTAATAACTTCCAAAGAAATAAATGCTAAATTTTGTGTCCAACAAAAACATTTAAGATAAAAGATCTTGAGACGTTGTGGTTGTGGTTGTAAAAAATCAAGGGTGTCGCGTTTCGAACCACAACTTTCATCCATCAAATATCTTTAACTCTATAGTGTTTACTGAACTATCGACCATTTATTGAGAAGTAGACGACAAAACTTTTATCTGTTCAAATATGATTATATAGTTTGTTGTAGTTTTTATGATCAACTGGGTATTTTTGTAATTGAAACAATATTTTTAAGATAAACCTAGAAAAGAAGGTGATCTAAACTCACCCGATCTATTGTACATTACCATTTATAAACAAATAACAGTCGAAATGGTTAATATTCATTCCATTAAGTCCATGTGTTTATGGTGCGGTTTGAGGCAAAATCACAAACTACACAATATATGTGGTTTGAGTATTTTCTCAAACCTCAAACCATACCGCAAACACCTTAAACCGTAAAAAATGCATTGCAAAATGCGGTGCAGTTTGTACCTAACACACTTTATGTCTACAATTCAATATTATAAAATCATCTGTTATGTGACCGTAGTCCAAAACAAATATAAAGATTCAACATGTCCGATTTCGAAATACATATTACATAAATTATACATAGTTTAAAAAGTAAAAAATAAATAAATTCAAACTAAATCATTGAGACTTGACAGTAACTTAACATATAAGGCAAAAGTCGCAAATCAACACAAAATTAAAAAAATAGTGAAATTGTGTCGTGAATGTTGATCAAAACCTAAAAGAACCTGATAGATATTTTGGACTATAATTTTGTAATATTATTAATGAAATTCCAAAACTTTGGACTTATTAATGGACCATGGAAAAAATAAATTAAAAATATTATATACATTCAGAATTATTCTATATATGTTATAAATATATATATATATATGTATAGGTGTGTGGTGTCCTTTCATTTAATCTGCGTTTCGATAACTCAAAACCATAAACCACACTTGATGGTGCGTTGCAATGCGGTGTGCACAATTTAGACAAACACACCGACATTAAAGTGTCTGTTCTCTCGTATTATTCAAAATCAATCAATAAAATTATCGATTCGATTAAAAAAACGTTACCTTTATAAATATATCAGATAAATATTTGTTTTGAGCTAAGATATAAACATCTAATTTATTTTTTTTAATATAAAAATGCAATGATCATCTTATTTGGTTTTGATGGATAATGACTGAGTAAAACAAAGCAACAATTTCATTTGGGGCTTTGGAACTTTGAATCATAGGCCCAAAGAGTCCAAGTGACCGCCTCACCTGCCATTGATAATAATACAACCAAATGATATAATACAACCAACAAATGAATATAAATTTTTGTGCTTTGAACCCCTTCAAGAGCCATTTCATGGATCTATGACGGCTATGTTTTATACTAACAATAAATAAATAAATAAATAAATAAATAAACAACTGTCAGTTTTATCAGACGGGTTCAAAAGAAAACTGATATTTCATTGTGTACGTGAATACAAAGGAGAGTGTGATATATGTACCATGCGTACAAGGGTTATTCATACTGAATAGATAATGACCATGTTTTATTCATATTGAATGATGTTTTATTCATGTTGAATGTTGTATCATTCATTATGAATAGTGTATGAATTTCAGTTTCCTTATTCATATGTTCGCAATAAAAACGAGTTTATCCAGATTCCAATTCAAATGGAATCTTTCAACTAAAGCAATGACCTTATGTTCGCAATAAAAATGAGTTTTCACTTGAACTTTCCTCCACTTTTATCTGATTTGAATGTATGTAAAATTGCTTCAAACGGCCATTTCACACCTTTAAATTGGTCTTCTAACCATTTCTCTCTCGGGTTTATCCAAATGTTACTACCGCAAATATTGTGGACTTAGCTAAAAGACAAAAAAATCAAATTCAATCAGTTTACCGTTGCAATTGCGGACCTGACCGTCGCAATTGCATATATGTGTTGATTTTTCTATCTTTTAGCTAGATCCATAATACTGCGGATCTGGATATTACGAAAGTAGTGACATTTAGGCTAAACTGGAAAAAAAATGGTTAGGAGACCAATTTAAATGTGTGAAATGGTCATTTAACTCAAGGACTCAATATTAAATCCACTTTAAAAAAAATTGGTTAACAAAATTTAAAGTATTAGAATGGTCAATTTCTATTCTAATCAAATGTGTTTGATTGATAACATTTATGTTTTTTACACAACGATAAATTTTTAAGATTATGTACATAAATACAAATTCATAACCTTTTAAACAAAACCTTATTTGATTTGTTATAGGATAGTTTGGAAAAAAGTTGAAAACTGAATAAATAGACTTAATATCAACTCTAGACAAAAGAGTAAATAATGGTAACTTCTACAATTGTATAGATTTTTTCTAGATTTTAGAAGAAAGTTCATGAAGATATGATATTACTCTAAATGATTTATTGATTTAATGGTATAAGATAATGTTTACAATTGAAAATTTGGTCTTTAAAATGTGAATTTATTTTGTTGTATTAAACTTTTGACTTATAACCGTTATACCTTCTGCCCTCCTCGATAAAGTTATTATTAATAATACCAATAGATTCAGTATAAAAGTAGTTTGCAACATACACTAGTCGATACATCATAACATTTTCATGTTTAGATTTATATTTAAATAATTATAGCATTTTAACATTCGTCTTTAGATTTATATTTAGATAATTTGTAGTCTATTATATAAGTAAGTGTCTACTAACCACTAATACTTTGTTCAACCCGGCCAAAGAAAACTATTTTTCTTTGAATTTTTCGAACCAAATAATAAATCAAAATCCCCAAAGACATAAAACGTCTAACATGTCATGAAGGTGATGGGGTGGTGCGACATATACTAAGGGCATTTGGGTGGTTTTTCATTAAGTCGTGTATGGATAAAGTTGTCTGTGTGGATTAACGTGTCTGTATAGATTGAGAATGTTTTTGTTTGAAAGAATTTTTTTTTATAGATGAAATGAACGTGATTTTTAATTGAGAGGAACAAGTTTAGAAAAAACTTGGCTTTCTGCATAAAGCTCCCTCCTAAAAGCTTACTGAATAAGCAACTTTCTGTATCATTAAGTCACTACCAAACAGTCATGTATAGCTGACCAAATAACCCGTGAGTCCCATTAAGCTCATTAAGCTGCTAACAAACAGGCCCTAAGTGGATTTTGGTAAAAAAAATGTTTATATTTATTTGAATACAATCTTAAAATAGAAGTTATTGTATCTACTTACCGGCACGTCTTCAACTTTTGTTCCAAATCTTTTTGGCAATGAACACTGCTAAGTCACTACTAGAATGGTTGTCGTAGAAACGACAATACTAATCATGAGAAGCTCTATCATCGTATATGTAATCTTGTTTCTCCATACAAAAAAAAAACAAATGGTTTTATTACAATATTTGCTACTAATATAAACTACTACAATATAAAATACCGCCGCTAGCAGGCGGAGGGGATGGCGGAGATGTTAGAGCAAGACCAAGATGGTTGCAATATGCTTTAAAAATAACTTACAAGAAAGATCAACATAGTCGAATCTTAAAATCTAGAAATTGTGGTAATAATAAAAATGAAGTTTTGAGACACTTGGTTAATTACATCTTTTCATGCAAGTATAGGCATAATTGTCGAACAAATTATTGGCATCATTGTTCAACCGATAGTAATGTCTGGTTCTGTCAGCCACACAGTCACCGACGCCACACCAAACCAAGCTACAAGTTGAACAAAATCATGATGAATATACTCGATCATAATCTTTCATTGTTAGCAACACTACTAAACGGAAGACTTTTACTACAGACTTTTCCCTAGGAAATCTGTCACTAAAGAGTGATTCCTCACAAAACCGTCACAAAAGTTGGTTGCTAAATTGCTGGTGGGTAATTTAAATCAGTGACAGATTACCTAGAGATTCTCTGGGTGATCCGTTGGTATTTTCTCGAAAAACATTGGATTTTACCGAACCATTAGTATTTTCTGGGTGACCCATGGGTAATCATCGACAGAAATTTCTCTGGATAATTTTTGTGGGTAAAAATCATTTGTTTTGTAGTACAATGAACACAAATTATTTGAAAAGTAGGGGGCAGGGAGACAGGATTTATACTTGCCGTTGGTGGCATTAATTAAAAGGTTATTGTGGTCGAGGAGGAAGTAGAGGAGGGTCTTTATCGTCACATGAGAAATCCATATCTTGCGTATCGTTTTTAAACCATATAGATATTGAAATGTGTGAAATTGAGCAATTGAACAATCTTCAACCATCTATAGTGAAAAGACGCAACAATAAAACGGGTATTTCACACCTGTTTAGGGGTAACTAATTATATTAGAATACTTAACAAGACTTTCAGTTTTATAAAAACAATGGTCCTAGAATAAGGTGTATTAAGACGAAAGTGTGACTTAACAAGTTCTATCGAGAAATTGAACAATCTAACATTACACAAAAATAAGCCATCTTAGTGAAAAATTCACATTCTTTAGAAGTCTCCAAATGTGTCTTCAAAAAGAGTAATAAAATACCAAAGAGCCTTTGATCTAGTGGTGGCCTCTTGTGAAATCAAAGGTTTAAATGACTCATTTATTTTGCACAACACAAACACACACACCCACACACACACACACGCATGGGAGGTTTCAAATACAAACCACATAATTTTTACAAACCATACAAACTAATTAATTAAGATATTTATGGAAATGATGATGTTTCATTTATTATGATTTGAATATTTATGGAAATGATGATGTTTCATTTATTATGATTTGAATATTTATGTAAATTGATTATGTTTCATTAACTATCATCATCACTTTATATTTGAAAACAATCAAAATATTTATAAAGTTAGATATTCATTAGACTAGATGGACGATTGAGGTTAGTTTGTATGGTTTGTAATAATGACATGGTTTGAAAAATAAACCACCTCTTTTCTCTCTCTCTCTCTCTCTCTATATATATATATAGGGGCACGTTCGGTTGCTAACTGATTTTCGGTCGTGAACTGTAGGACAAAGAAGCGCAACCTGTGTCTCACACCTTCAGGTACACGTTATTTACCATGAATAATGTATCATTCATAAGGGAATGTGTGTCATTCATCGTGCATGTTGTATCATTCATCATGAATATTGAATCAATTTAACGTGAATGATGATTGTGTATTATTCATCATCAATGTTTATATATATATATATGTGTGTGTGTGTGTGTGTTTATATAGCCATAGTGAACTATATCTTCATGTGTGAATCCATTAATTAGTTCACACGTGAACTATTTAACTGATTCATATATGAACCACAGGGCGGAGGTCCCTTCTTACGCTTCTCACCAGAACGCAAACCCTGTATAATAAGGTTTAGGTTCGGGTGAGAAAATAAGTTTTGGTGAGAAGCGTAAGAAAGGGATTAAGACCCTTGATTCAATCAATCTTAATTGAAAATCGACACTAATGAGATACACCAATCAATTTCTCGTAAGGAGCGCAATTCATGAGTGGTTGTGATATTAAAAGTGATCAAAGGATTCAAATTTCTTTTTACGCTTTAAACCTTAACTCTTTTTTTTCACATCATCCTTTGTCGTATAATTAATAAAGGGCTAAAAAAGTAATTACAAATGGACGATGGAATGCAAGATGGAGATGGCATAGGATAGGATAGGAATAGGATAGGAGCAACCACCATCGTCTTACACTGATCACAATGATATTGAAACCCCACTTTCCTGCATGCATGCATCATCTGCAGCTTCATGCAGAAGACATTAATTACATAAATAATTAAATAAGTTGAATTATAATTGCAGAAAGTTGACATGGATGATCTTGATAATTGCAGAGAAGAAAACAAGAAGATGATACATATATATATATATATATATATATAGATATATGGTATTTGCTATTCGCCATTAGTTTAGGTCTGGTTCAAATGGAAAGCGCTATGAAGCTTTAATGACCAATTAAGCACCTTTAATCTAATGGCAGATCGACATTTATAACTAATTAATTAGTTAAGCTACCACATTAATGGAAAAACTAGCTAGAATCTATATTTACAAATTTCGTGTATATATATATATATATTACTCCGCTAGATGGTAGTGGTGGGTAATCCTATAATAAAAATGAAATCTTCTTCATCGTGTATGTATATATATATATACATATATATATAGAGAGAGAACGCTAAAAAAAGAGAAAAGTGAAAAAAAAAAACACTCTGAGAGTTTTTTTAGTATTTTTCTCTCTCTCTCTCTCTCTCTATATATATATATATATATATATATACACACACTACAGGGGAGCGATCAAATGCAAACCACCCATATTTGTACAAAAAAAACGTGTCACTACAAGTAACGATGTCACTTTTAGGAGCGGGCCATGGATTTTTGGTAACGCCGAACGGTTACAAAAAGGAAATCAAGGACTAGGACCGATGTGAGCCCGACCCGAGATGCCATCTCTAGTAGGAAGATACTGAAATCTGTATATACCTAATACTAAAACGACGAAATTCTCCCTAAATAAAGATGCACAAAAAAGCCCACGTCTGGAGCCTAGCCCAAGATTGTTTTGAAAAAGTTGGGCCTAGTGAGCACGAAACCGGTTTAGTCATGCTGAAAATTTTGGGGCAAAGTCTGCAAAAGCACAATAAGCCTAAAAAAGCAAAAAAAAATCCGACCTGAAAAAGATTGACCGTATTTTTCAACCCTAAAACCCAGCCTAGCCCGATCATTTTTTGCTCACTGAAAACGAGCTTACAAGATCCGGAACCAAAAAAAAACCTAGGTCTTATCCATCTCTACTAGCCTCTATAACAAACAACAAAGTAATTAAATATTTTATCCGTACCAATTCTCATGATAAGTCTATATATCAAAAGTAAATGTCCTAAAAATCCACTCTCTCATTTCACCCTTATTTATTTATAAGATGAACTTCATTAATTTGTATATTGTTAAGAATGAAATTGTAATTTAGGGATCGTTTACCAATTCTTACTTGGTTACTACCATTGTAACATCTCAGGCCAACCGTGCCAGATATTGTCCGCTTTGTCCACATCTGGACTCATGGTTTTAAAACGCGTCTGATAGAGAAGGTATCCAAATCCCTTTAAGGCAACTTTTGTTTTCCTCCCCAACCAATGTGGGATATTACACACCAAGAGTCCCAACTTTTACTTACCTTATTGGGTAACATTTTTTGGCATCAAAATGGATTGTTGGTAAGCAGATTTTAATCAATAAGGAGCTTACCGGGTAAAAGTCTTCTTCATCACTTACCAGGTAAAACCCTTCTCCATCATTTACCGGGTAAGATTATCGGTCTTTGTTATGTCTCTTATCGAATCAGATTCTCAGTCCATGCCCATGCTTACTCAGTAAAATATATGACACCCGGTAAAGCACTTACCCGGTAAGAGTTTGGCAAACAGCCCCTTCATTTATTGAAAAAGTGTAACAATTACTTATTTCTAAAACAAAGTATATTTATTTTGGGATGGAATGGGTAACATAATATAAGGGGGTGTTTGGTTCAGACAAATGAATGAAAATGAAAATGAAAATGACAAGAAATAAAATTGAAAACCAATTTCGTTCCCCTCAATGAAAAAAAATGGACTTATAGCAGAATGAACTCATCATAATATATATAATTAAACAGTTTCTTATTAATTAATGCTTAATACCTCTGACTAAACACCTCAGGTCTTACACATCACACATGTGGGACCCAAAGGTATATAAACTATGAAAGAGAGATTATACTAAAAAAAATGTAGGTATCAAGAAAATAATTAAAGTTAAAATGGGTTATTATTGTCAAAACCTTATTTGGTGCTACATAACTTGAAAAAACAAATGGAGTTTCTATCTATCTATCTATGATCTATCTCTTCTGGAAATTGAAAGACTTAATACAAAATGCAAATACAACTGCAAAAAGGATCACTAATCCCACATGAACACCAGCCACAGCACCAATGAACTCATATTTGAACCCAAAATATCGACGTAGAAAGTCTTTCACTGTCTCCCCGTTCGTAAGCACGTTTTCGTAGTCCCCGAACTGCGTAACAACCAAACCGTACAGTGTCCATGCTACCGGATTACACCAATAGTACCATCTCCACCATATCGGAATTTTCTAAATTAAACACACAATAAAAAACGTTAATTAGAAGATCGCAAATGGGATGGAATGAGTATACATAGTAGTTGTGTATAATATCAGGGCAGGACAGGACAAAATAATCGTTCAGTGTTTGGTAATTAAGACACAACAGATAAAATGACCAATTTAATCCTATTTATTTGCTTATGATATTTTGATTAATTCATGTAATTTATTAAAATTATAATAGAACGGATATTTTTATAACGAAATATCTTTTAAAGAATGAATAAGATGTAAAAAGTGAGACGTATTTGATGTTTTAGAAGAGAATTAATTTTTATTTTGATATTATATTTGGTTTTGGTAAAATATAGGTCTGCTTCACCTGTATTTTGCCAGAAACAAGTTGGTCCCCGGGAGGGTTCAAATGAGAACTTTGTAAATTTAAAGGAACAAAGGGACTCATTTGGGACCACATATGATGTGGGTCCCACCAATAAAAAAACATATCTGATTCAATGAGGCCCACCATTGAAAATCAGATATGATTTTTTTATTGGTGGGACCCACATCATATGTGGTCCTAAATGAGTCCCTTGTTCCTTAAAATTTACAAAGTTCTCATTTGAACCTCTTCCTATATATATATATATATATATATATATATATAGAAAGAGAGAGAGAGAAGTTCAAATGCGAACTCAAATTTGGTTGTGAACGTGAGGACGAATGAGAGCGCGACACATGTCTGAAGATAGTATTATTCAGACTGAATAATACTTGAATTTAGTATTATTCAGACTGAATAATAATATTATTCGGTCTGAATATTTCCTTTACTATTCGGTCTGAATATGACACGTGTCGCGCTCTCATTTGTCCTCACGTACACAACCAAATTTGAGTTCTCATTTGAACCCGCCCCTATATATATGTGTGTGTGTGTATATATATATATATAACGGAACTTACAGTTCTTGGGATAATGAATCCGGAAAACAGATTCCAGACCCCGTAAAAGGCAGAGGCAACGATGGCAGAGATGTGGGCATTGGGAGTGATTGCGACAGTCATCATACCATAAAACGTCATGTAGAGCAAGTTGCAAAACATGAAGAAAAAGAACCAAAAGAATTTCTCGACCGTCCAATCGAATCCTATCATTGCATACACTATAAGACCAAACGCTGCCGCTTGTGCAAAAACGTACGGTATTTCCACCAGTACCTGTGAAAGAAAACACGAAAAAAAAAAGTTCTTTTCAGTTAAAGTCCCATATCGCGCCACTCTTTTGAAGAGTGATATGATGGGTTCCATATTCTTTTATGGTATCTGAGCAGGGATCTTATAAGATCCCTGCTCAGATACCATAAAGGCGGACAATATCTGGTATGGTTGGCTTGAGATGTTACAAATAGGACAATATTTAATGAATGTTTCCTAAGTTAATAAAAAGCAGCTATAGATTGCATGCGACATTATAGGTTGCAAGTTCGAATCTCATTGGCACTTTTTTAGTTTTTTTTTTTAATTTTTATTTTGCAAAAAAGAAAGGAGAAACTCACTTCGACTTGGCTCGTTCGAAAGCTAGATTCATTTTTTCGAGTCGAGTCGAGCGATTCTAGTATATAATTTTTCGAGCCAAACATACCATATGTTCATAAATAGTACAATAAAAATTATCAACCTCGAGTACGAGCCCATAAACGAGCATTGAGCTCTATAACTCAAAAAATATTCGAGCCCGAGCTCGAGCCCTACATTGAAAAAATTATTCGAGCTCAAGCTAGTATTGTTTTTACGAGTCGAGCTCAAATAACCTACTACTAGCCTCAGCTCGGCTCGTTTACACCCATACTGAGGACCACCCTGATAATTGTTCATCCGGACGGTATATATATCCACATGTGCATTTCTAACATGCACACGTGTATAAAAACCAAAAAACAACTTTAATTACTTCTATGTATGGTCACATGGTGTTCCTCACTTTTTCATTTTTTGGAGTTTTCCTTAAACCCCCCCTCTCTCTCTCTCTCTATATATATATATATATATATATATATATATATATATATATATATAGGGTTGAGTTCACGTGAGACCAACCTGTTTTTGTGAGATCCATGAGACCACATTTTTACACGTGAAACTTCACAGCAAATCACTGTAAAGGTAACAAAAATTTGAACCTTCACAGCAAAAGCACTATGAAAATGTTACCTTCATAGTGTTTTGCTGTAAAGTTTCAAGTGTAAAAAAGTGGTCTCATGGAAACATCAATTTTTTTTTACGTTCACAGTGATCTGTTGTGAAGTTTCAAGTGTAAAAATGTGATCCAACGGGTCTCACGAAAACAGGCTGGTCTCACATGATCCCAAGTCTCTATCTCTCTCTCTCTATATATATATACATATAATTATTATATATATATATATGTATTATATGGGCTTTTTTAGATATAGATTTAAAGAAGTTTCACATATTCTAAACGGTAAAACACATAAATTGTTGAACTTTCGATCGGCATAGTTACCTGAGCAAAGGCATATGGCAATTCAGAATACATTCTAGCAGCTCGTTCTCTATAAAAGACGGTCCGTTCAATGTCCACAACAGGTTGGACCGATGATGCATTATTGACTCCTATGAAGAGAACCGACGTATATAACGAACCCATTGCGTTCATCAAATTCTGAATTGTTTCCCTGAAACATACAAATATAAATAAAAAAAATCTACCCATAAAAGCCGTAAATTTACTAATCCATATATAAATAACATCTTTCACCTTTTACTACCGAGATCCCAGAACATAGATCCGAACATGAGTGCAACTCCGGTGGTGAAGGCAAAACGGACAGCGGTATATGGAGGATTTCTCCAATACGACCATCGTTGTTTCCATAAACAAGCACGAAATTGGGTTAAAAATGGCTGCGAGTATTGAGTCGGGAAATGGAGGTCACTCGTTCCGGGATGCGGTACGCTTAATTCCGCGATAAGGGCTTTGTTTCTCCTGCGATTTTATTTCACCAAAAAAGTTAGGTGGCGTTTGTTTTTTAAGAGGTGCTGAAGTCTGAAGTCTGATTTCAGTTCTGAAATGGTTATGAAATGTCTAAACGAATTAGACATAAGTGGTGATTAAGAGCTTCAAATGAAAAAACAAACAAGGCCTTAGTAACAAGGAAACTACAACTGCTGTCTACATTTCTATTTTAGTTTGTACCAGAATAAGAATCTGCTTCAAAAAAAATTAAGTGTCTACTTTCCGATTCTATCCTTAATTATAGGACTGAGATATTCATTATTCTTTCAATTATTAAGAGTAAAATTGTCATTTAGTTAATTAAAAACCATAATAATTACACATTTTGGGACGGAGGGAGTAGTTAATTATACTTGGTTGAAAATTTTAATACCTTACTCGGTTAAAAGCGTCTCAAATAGATTCTCTACAAAACGAAGAAAATTTAAGATTTTCGGAGAAATGTGTTTTATTGTTTCACGAATGAAGTTGAATGTATTATCATTTCATTTAAAATAAATTACGTTTTTCGTCGTTGTGGTTTGTTAAAAATTGTGGTTTTCGTTCTTGTGGTTTAGAAATTTCAAATTTTACCCCTACGGTTTGTAATTCATTGTTGTTTTTGTCCTCACGATTTACAATTTATTGTTGTTTCGTTCCCCTTTGGTTTACAATTCTTTTATGTTCTGATCCCTTATACTCAAAGGTAGGAATTAGTCAAGGGACGAAAACAACAACAAATTGCAAACCATAGGGACGATAATCACAATTTCTACTAAACCACAGAGACAAAAATCGAAATTATTAACAAACTACATGGACGAAAATCCTAATTTACTCCAAAATTTATTTGAAAGTTTTTTGGGATATTAAAATCAATTGAATATTTTAATAACATGATTTACATTGAAATCTTTAGAATAGAAAAGCTTTGGAGATGAATGCAATTTTTTTAAAAGATTTTAACTTTTATTTCTCCAGTTTAGAAAAATTATAGAGAATCGGATGGAGATACTCTAAACCGTAGCATTCCCACCCGGGGGGGGGGGGGTAATTAACATTTTTGTAGTAGTGTAGTGATTGCGGTTGAAAGTTACTTACGTATAAAGATCCGAATTCTTGTAGATTTCGGTAAAATCGACTCCCAATGCCACTTCTTGTGACGAAGTACTGACTTCCAACATCCAAGTCGCAGGGTTATATCCGTCTTTAATCTTACTCACCCCTTGGATATCCTGGTTCACCGAAAACACCCGTTAGTTTATTGGATTAAAAATCGAATTCAAAATCTACTCGAATTTTACGGGTTCGTACCTCAAAGTACTTGATTAGATGGCAAGAATTGTGACCCACAGGTCCGACATATAACTCTAGTCCTCCTCTTTTCATCAAAAATAACTGCAAAGATCATGTCAGAATATGTGAAACCCTGTTAGATTACTTTCCAAAAGAGACATTGAGGACAGAAAGAAGGTTCTAAGTTCTAACATATAAAAACAAGAGTAAATTACGCTCTATTCCTTGTGGTTTGTTAAAAATTATGATTTTTGTCCCTATAGTTTATAAATTACACTTTTCGTCCTTTATTGTTTGCAATTAATTGTTATTTTCGTCCATGAGCCTAACTCCTACCTTCAAGGTGAGGGACCAAAAAAGCTAAAACTCGTAAACCACAGGGACCAAAATAGCAATAAATTATAAATTATAAATTATAGGGACGGACTAGAAATGAATTGCAAAACATAGGGGTAAAAACCGCAATTTCTAAATCACAAGGACAAAACCGTATTTTTTTTACAAACCATAGGGACAAAAAACATAATTATTCTAAAAACAAACCAAACAAAGGGTAGAATGACTCAAGTCTTGCCGATATGGGACTCTAACATAAAGTTTTATCCTTTTTTAAAGTATATACTCATTCCATCCCAAAATAAATGTCCACAAATGAAAAATACACACTTTTAGGAATTTCTAATTATTATTTTTTTAGTTAACTAAATGACAGTTTTACCCTTAATAATAGAGATAAAAAAATTTATCTGTCTCATAATTAAGGGTAGAATGGGAAAGTAGACACCTATTTTTGAAAACGACCACTTATATCGGAACAAACTAAAATAAAAACGTGGACACTTATTTTGGGATAGAGAGAATAATATTTACACTTATTTGAGCCCTTGATTCGAAATTTAGAGTTATTATTACCTCATCAAAAGCTTCAAATATATCGACGCTAGGTTGATGAATGGTGCACACAACCGTTCTTCCCGTGTCCACCGTGTTCCTAACGGTTCTCATCACGATAGCAGCGGCTCTAGCGTCTAGTCCTGAGGTTGGCTCGTCCATAAATATTATAGACGGATTAGCCACCAGCTCGACCGCTATGGTTAACCGCTTCCGTTGTTCGGTCGATAGCCCATTGAGACCCGGCAACCCGACTAGCGCATTTCTCAACGATCTTAGTTCCACGAGTTCCATCACCTCATCAACAAACATCTATAAAACATTAAACCAAAACCACCTTATTATTCTTGATAAAAACCAAACCACATGAGCCCAATATCTGCATACTAGAGTTGATCATTTGCAGGCTTGGGTTGGGCCTGGGCTGGGCCTAACGTAATTTTCTTGTCCAACAGGCCTAAGATGGCAAACCCAAACCCTTTTTTTACAGGCTTGAAAACTTGTTCATACATGCCCTATAAACAGGCCGAGCTTGCCCCCGGGCTAACAAGCACTAAAAATATTTTTATATTTAAAAAAAAAAAACTTATATAAAACAACAAGTTATGTAAAATAATTCAAAATACATAACAATTTTTCCCACATAAAATTAGACGAAAATACATAACAATGTACATTAGGAATTGATCAATTGAGGTGATTATGTGTTTACTTTTTAGATTTTTAAAGGGTGTTATTATCATGAGTCATAATTAAGTGGAAATTGATAAATATCAAGAATTTTCAATTTTAATCATAAAAGGTAATTACTATAAAAATATTAACGGGCTAGGCAGGCCTGCCCCTAAATTTTAACAAATCATTCCGGGCCCGCCCATTTCTTTGAAAATGGTAATCCCAACCCGCTTTTCTAGCAGACCGTCCACTATTTCTAGTGGACGGTCCAGCCTTTGAAGAAATATGCTAAAATTTAACGGAAAGAAAAAACGAGCTTTATATATGTTCACCAAACGAAAAAAACAAACCTTTCTCGTCTCTTCGTTAACATCCGATCCCAACCGTAGCCAAGCCGAGTAGATCAAAGACTCGTAAACCGTAACATGAGGAGAATGGATGTCGTTTTGTTCACAATATCCAGAAATCCGAGCAAACGTTTCTTGTTTTTTTGGATACCCAGAAATCCGGATGTCACCCTCTATAATTCCACCCGTTTTTCTACCCGCGAGCACATCCATTAGAGTTGTTTTACCGGCACCACTAACCCCCATAAGCGCTGTAAGAACACCCGGCCGAAAAGCTCCACTCAAACCCTTAAGTAGCACAAGTCTATCTTCGACCGCACCTTGCTCTTTCATTTCCTGCAAATTTTGTCATAAGAATACGGTCAAGATTAATTGCTTAGGGTTTAGGGTTAAAATTAGGGGTATTTTGCGGTCAGGTTTGGGCGGTTTAATCTACGAAACCGCAATGGTGGTTTACAAATTCTTTTTGAAATCGAGCGGTTTGGCAGCAAATGACCAAACCGGTCAGACTGGACCATAAGAGATGGTCTTTTTTTTTAACGACATCTATAACACACACACGCTCCAACGGTATCGGGTCTCCATTACGGGCCAACCCACTAATCCGATGCGACCCGGCCCAACCTATGGCTGAACCCGACCGGCAGGGAAGTGGATCCCATAGACTGGATCCTCCCGTACCGGCCCGGAACCTGGCCCCTAAGGCCCAGGCCCAAAGTCTAGATATCTCAGAAATGTCAACCGCAGGAATCGAACCCTGGTAGTGTGGCTTTCACCCCACACCCCCCCCCCCAGGGATGTTACCTATCCAACTGAGCCAACACCCTTTGATGACCATAAGAGATGGTCTGGTTTGACCGGTTCAGGCGGTTTGGGCCCGTTATGAGCTTTTAAATAAATAAAAAAAACAAAACATCTACCCCAAAATGAAAATTTCTACCTGTATAACATTATTAAAAGAAAAACTATACCGACTTAAAAAAGAAACGTCTATCACCAAAATTAGAAGAAACATTGAGCAATTTGAAAAAGATTTAAACAAGTCCACCAACAATAGACTATTGTTGGCGGACTTGTTTAAATCTTTTTCAAATTACTCAATAGTTGGAAATTTTGGATAAAAATTGAGAAGTCTTAGATGATTCGAATTTTTATTTTTGACGTATTTTGGATTTTTGTCAATTTAGGAAACGCTGACAATTAAGAAATAAACTAAAAGCTCATAAAAGTTGAGACTCTAACATGAAAAGTAAATATAATTAATGCATATTTTGGCAATCGGTTCGTTCCAAACCGGTCAAAAAAATGTTTGAACCATAGACCTGGCTGAACAGAGCGGTTTGGCTATTTTTCAGACCTGATCGGACCGCCAAACCCACTCAAACCACAAAAAAAGGTCCGGTCTGACTTGGTTAGGTCGGTTTAAGAGGTCTGACGGTTATTTTGAACACCCATAGTTAAAATTTCTTGACCATTTACTTGTCTCTCTAGCAAGTTACCTGTGGCATATCAACCGAATACTTGATATCATCAAACGTAATGCAATGTGGTTCAAATGGAAGCACCATTCCTTTCTTCTTGTTTTGATTGCTTTCATTTGTGGACGATAACTCGGTGGCTACTTTATCACGGCCTTCATTCGATGTATTTGCTTGAGATTTCCCGAAAGCTGTATAGTTCATACCGAACGTCACACAAAGGGTAACAGAGTTCATAACAATAATGCTCGTTGAGCGTCTTAATTGAGTGCTTAATGGGACCTTTTAAGTTTATATGACTAATAATTGGGTGTCCTATATATACAATGATGCTAATTTATTGAAAACCTAACAATTTATTGAAAACCTAACTTCATAATAACAATTTATTGGAATGCCATTGTAAAGTCCCATTAAGTACTCTAGAGGCGAGTTTAATTGAAAACCTAAGTTCCGTTGTGAACTGGGGGACAAAGGAGAACATGCCGCGTGTCCCATAGATTAAGAAGTTATTCATCGTGAATGATGTATCATTTATTACAAATGTGTATCATTCATCATGAATGGTGTGTCAATTCATCATGGTTCACGAATGGTGCATCATCGTGAATGGTTCACGAATGGTGCATCATTCATCATGAATGGTTCACGAATGGTTCATCATTCATCATGAATGGTGCATCATTCATCAAGAATAGTTCAGGAATGGTGTATTATTCATCATGAATTGTGCATCATTCATCATGAATAGTTCACGAATGGTGTACCATTCATCATGAATAGTTCACGAATGTTCACATTCATTATTCATAATGAATGTGGACAATCCACGACACGTGTCACATTCTCCTTTGTCCCCCAGTTAACAACAAAAAAAAGGTTAGCAATTGAACTTCCAAGGACGGCAAGGCATCCTAAAAAATCCGTTTCGTTATAAAAGTTAAAGGTTCAGAAACTCACGGTTAAGGAATTGGAGAGACATCATGAAACATAAATTGAAGATCACCATGTAACCCAACAAAGCCGCGATTGCAATCCAATACCAATAACTTTCTGCGAACAATCCTCGAGATCTGATTATAACTTCCCCTAGTGTGCTACCGAAGAACGGCTGACATGGAAAAAGTATTAACATCGCCTTAACTCTCTATCTATCTATCTATATATATATATATATGCGTATATTATCATACACTAATTTACACATAACGCGGTTACCTTGTTAAACTTATGCCCAAGAAACTCGTTTACCACTATTCCATTCATAGCATACATCATCGGTGACGACCAATATCCCCAAATCCACCATTTCTTTACATTCTCTTTAGAATAGAAAATAAAAACACGTTATTTAGTTTACTATCGGAAAAAAGGAAACCATGGATATATATATATATATATATACATGTTAAATTAAGTTAGCACCTCGAGATAACACGAATCCACCCAACGTAAAGAGTATGAGAAGTGCAAATGAACCAAACGTGTTTGCAACAATCATATTGCGACCAGCTGCCCCCATGAATCGAAACAATCCGGCAGCCATTTGGTTGACAGCCACAAGTAGCAAGTAAAATTTCAAAAATCTGAAAAACAGAAATATTTTTTAGTAAAATCGAACCAAACCGGATTTTATTTATTTGTTTATGGAAACTAGTAACAATAAAACAACGGTAAAGTAGCAATAAAATACCTCCAAACGTTAGGATCGAATCCTATTACATAGTAAGTGAGAATTGCCCACACTCCGGATTCAAGAAACGAAATAGGAATCTTGACGATCCACGAAGGAAGAGCGAATGCCCACGTGGGATAGAAACGGAAATTCCGTTGCTTGTAGAACACCGGAAGCTTTGCAATCGTCATTGAAATCTCGGCCATCCCGTTGAACATGATAACAACGACACCAAAGAATAGAGCACCAATGTATAGTGATCCTTCTTCGATACTATTTCTATGCATCTCAGTTCGGAAAAACACGGTCATAGTGACAAGCGCTATAATAGTTAGCTGAAACCAAGTAAAAAACCGAAGAATCTTGAGCATAACTTTTAAAAAAACAAATGAAAGGCCAACTTTAAAAAAAATTAGTTGTTTATTTATGTGAGAATATATGGAACCATCATATTACTCTCCAAAAGATCCCCTGAAGAGAAAGAAGAGGTTCCAACATATATATATATATATACACAAGAGAAATGGTTCAATTCTAGCCAATATGGGAATCCAACAGACCCTCCAATGGAGGCTAGATGGACATAGATTGTCAGGGTGTTGAGAGGGGGCTAGTGATAGCTACAGATTTTCATGTTTTAATATATGTTAGTAGGCTCAAATCCCCATTTTTATTTCATTTTATCCATAAAATATGTCTACTTAAGCCCCTTATTATGTCTATTGCTGAATAAGAGTGAAAAGGGCTTAAAACTGAAGAAAAGGGGCCAAACAGAGGTGCCTGCGACCTCTTGGGCGACTTTAGTCGCATAAAAAATTGTCCAACTCTTTGTGGAACATAGTTTTTCGAATGACTGCAAGGTGGAACATACTTTCTCAAATTTTAAAGAGGGCGGGCATATTTTGCAAATGATGACCATTCATCTCGCCAGAGTGGCACTTGGCTCTGATACCATGTAATAATATGTGGAACCACCATATTACTCTCCAAAAGAGCCCTTTAGGAGAAAGAGGAGGTTCCAACATATATACTGAAAAAAATGGTCCAAGTGTAGCCGATGTGGGGATCCAACGGTTTTTATTGTTGAACTCTGAAGTCTTATTTCACTTCTTATTGATAAGAGGGAAATGGAATTATAGTGCAATTGCTCACTTGGATTGTTTTGAAGATGTAGATGAATGAATTTCTCTTCATGAGTAGTAGTTCTCGATCGATGCAAGCTTTTAAGAGCTCCTTCTTGCTTAAACCGTACTTATTGGTTGTAAGAGCCGCAGGGTGGCTTTTGCTTTTGTCAAACGGGGTTTCAAGTTCTACTTTTCGTCTACTTCCAATATGAAATGATTCGTATGCCTCGGCAAAATCCTTGGCCGTCACAAATCTGTAAGGCTCGTCTCTTCTCATCCAATATTGCCTCTGATCTTTCTCTGAAGTCACCTATAACACAACTCCAACACTAAAAATGTTAGGGGAGGGGAGAAAGACAACATAGATACATACATACACACACACATATATATATAGGGGCTTAATCATTTGAGAACTTGAAAATTTGTGAGATCCATGAGAAGTTCTACCTTAGGGATTCTTTTAACATGATTTTTTTTCATCTAATTATAGTATTTAATATATCGATTAACATATATTTGTTGCATAATGTGATTGTTTCATATGTATTCGTTTCACAATGTGAAACTTCTTATGTGTAGTTTTTTTGTTTCACAAACATACCAAAAACGTTCACATTGTGAACCGAGTACATGTGAAACAAGCACATATGTTAATCGATATTCTAAATCCTACTCTTAGATGAAATAGAAAATTCATAAGGAAAAACACAACAAGATCCCCCAATTTCATAAATTATTCGTGATGAATAACCTTAGAATTTTCATGAAAAGTATTCATCATGCATTTTAATTACTCATGATATTTCATCAATCCTCAAATATTGTTGATGATATTATCATGAATAATTCACGAAAAGTTAGTTATTAGGTTCTCAATACATTTACACTTCTCATCTGAACCTGTCCCTATATATATATATATATATATATAGTTTCCACACTCTCCTCCTTTGTGCTAGTTTCACGAACGAGTTCCACCCAAACCAATTTATTACGGTATCAGAGGGAGCATTTACACGTGATATCAGAATTGCTTTTTCTTTGGTTCCTAATATATATATATATATATAACGAGAAATGAGAACTCAAATTTGGTTGTGAATGTGAGGACAAATGAGAGTGCGACACGTGTCCAATTCAAAGTGAAATTTTCAGACTGAATATAGTATATATCCAGTCTGAATATACAAAGAAATATTCAGACTGAATATAGTATTTATTCAGTCTGAATAATGCTTATTCAGTTTGAATATTTCTTTGTATATTCGGTTTGAATAATCTATATTTAGACACGTGTCGCGCTCTCATTTGTCCTCACGTTCAAAACCAAATTTGAGTTCGCATTTGAACTTTCCTCTCTCTCTCTCTCTCTCTCTCTCTATATATATATATATATATATAAGTAATAATCTACATGAAACGAGCGATACTTACTTCTTGCAAGAAGTCAGCAACACCTTTCCTCTCCGGGCATTTGAATCCCATAGACTCAAAAAACTCGAGCACGTTTTCACGAGGACCCTGATACACGATCTTCCCATCGCTCAAAAGAATAATATCATCAAACAAATCATACGTCTCTGGTGCCGGCTGGAGGAGAGATATGATAGCCGTTCCTTCGAGAATATGAACATATTGCTTTAACGAATTCACTATTTGGAAAGTCGTAGAACTATCCAAACCCGTTGATATTTCGTCCATAAGAAGAACCTTTGATGGTCCAACTAACATTTCCCCTATAAAACCGTTACCAAATTAGCCAAAAAAAACGACCAATAAAAAGTCTCGTACATTTAAAATAAAAAACAGAACGATCTTTTAATTACCTGTTGTAACTCGCTTTTTTTGACCACCCGATATACCTCTTATCATTCGATCGCCTACCATGGTATCTGCACAAACGTCTAACCCCAATATCTGCTCGAAAAACGGTTTGTTTTCAAAATCTAGTTGGTCGGTTTTATTTTTAATTGCATAAATAATGAGTTATAAGATGGAAGATTAACTATTTATATTTTATTACATACCTTTAGCGTATAATCTGTGACGACATTAGCTTCTTGACCTTCCATTGCAGCAGCCTGGATATAACGAGAAACCAAATATATGTAAGAAACCACGATCTTGAACGTTTTTATATGGTTATAGGGGAAGTTCAAATGAAAACTATGTATTTTGAGAACCTGGAAACCAACTATCTAATGAATTATTCATTATGAATAACCGTAAAATATTCATGTATATCATTCATCAAGATTACCATTATATTATTCATTATAAATAGTTGGTTCTTAGGTGCTCAAAATATTTACGGTTCTCATTTGAACCCGCCCTATGGTTATATTTCAAGTAGATCTCATCGTTTGCAGGCCCGGGGCCAGGCCTATGGTTCATCAAGATCACCATTATGCATATATTCATTATGAATAGCAAACCCAAGCCCCTTTTTATGGGTTTGAAAACTTACCCTTACCTGCCCTATAAACGGGCCAGACTTGCCCATTAGCTAACGGACCTAAAAATCTTTTTATATTTTTAAGAGAACAAAACTTATATAAAATCACAAGTTATGTAAAATAATTCAAAATACATAACAATTTTTTCCAACTTAAAAGCACACGTAAATTAAATATAGTAATATAACAATGTATACAATTTTGAAAAAAAACTGTTTCGCGAAATGTGGAGTTTCTATAAAGAAATGATCAAAATGAGATAATAAGGAACTAATTGGTAATGTTGTTTTTACTTTTTAGATTTTCAAATAATTTTACTAACATGAGTCATAATTAAGTGGAAATCAACAAGTATCAAGAAATTTACAATTTTATTTGTAATTTTTAATCATAGAAGTTAATTTTTTATAAAAATACTAATGGGCCAAACTTCCCAAAAACTTTTTGCATCTTACATATCTGCGTATTAATTTTAACAAGTCAATCCGGGCCCGTCCATTTCTTCGAGAATGGTAGTCCAAGCCCAGTTTTCTAGCGGGCCAGATGGGTCTACAGTCTACCCCGCTCGTGAACAACTCTAATTTCAAGCAATTAAAACAGTATGTTTATAAAAGAAAAAATATAAATAAAAACAAAAACCCTTACCTTCATGTAAACATCAATATCAGGGTCGGGCTTAATATTTGCATTTTTTTCTCTTCTTGACAACTCCGCCAACATCTCTGCAATTTATTCATTTAAATGCGGTTTTTAAACATGCTCTAGATCGTAAAAATACCGTTTTTTTTGTTTGTTGGAGAGATGAAAATGCATAGATTAAACTAACCGTAACGTGATCCAACTCCTTGGCAACGAGCGGAGAAAGCCAATGTTTCTCTAACGGTCATTTCTCCAATATGAACATCATTTTGACTGATATAAGCGGATGTTCTCTCGGGTACAAACTCATGTAACTCATGGCCGTTGTAGGTCACCTTTCCCGACATCTACAACATGAATAAAGTTTTGAATTTAAAGTTGGAAAAAAAATCATAATGCAAAAGAAAGCATTTTTTTTTATGTGGAAGTCCCACATTGGCTACTAGAGAGGGCCAAAATGGGCCCGACCCGACGGTCTATAATGGGTTATGATTTTTATGAAAATTCAAAGGCTGGCCAAGGACCGGTTACACTTAGGCCCATTTAAAAAAACATATTTTTATAACTTTTATATTAAGTTTTTCAAGATTTCTATATGATTTTTCAAGTTTTTTTTTACCAAAAACTTAAAGTTTATTTTAAGTTTTCCAAGTACTTTTGGAAGTTTTTCAAGTTTTTTAAACTGTTCCAATACTAAATTTCAAAAACCGTAATTATAAAAACATGTACAGTATTTTTGTTGTAAAAAATATTTGAATCACACAATTAATTAGAGATTTTAAAAAATAAGATATTGTCCCCAAAAAAAAAATCATCAAACAAGATTTTTTATTAGTTCAAACTTCAAACTTATTTTTTGGAAAAAAAAAATTGGGACTGATTTGGTTAAAGGAGACCGGGCCATGGGTTTTTGGTCGGCACCGGTTACAAAAAGGAAATCAAGGACCAGGACCGATTTCAGCCCAGTCAGGCCTAGGACCGGTTTTTGGTCATTTTTACCTGCGATGACTCCAGGCCATTCGTTGTTACCCAGAGGATTAGTCAGTGTGTGTAAGCTGACACAGAAACCCATAATTACCCAAAATAAAATAAAAAACCGATTTATGTTTACCTGAAGCTCCTTAGCAAGAACCCCGGCTAATGACAACAACAACGTGGTCTTCCCGGAACTTGGAGGACCCAAAAGTAACGTCATCCTATAAAATATCAAACACGTAGAGTTAGCAAAAAAAAATGCACCAATATAAAAGAAATCGTAAGCAACTAAATGTTTTCGTTCTTTGTTTCTCACCTTCCCGGTTTGATGATACCACTAACATCATCAAGGATGGTTATATGTTTTTTCGTATTCGGAAGTACATGGAAAAAACTCAAGAAAACCTATCGAAAAAAAAAGGTGAAAAGTTAAGGAAAAAAAATCTTAAAAACTTAATGGAAAATGTTAAAGAACCTTAATTTATAACAAAGAATTATTTACCTCTGCAAGATCATAGAAGAAATTGATGAAGCTAGGTAAAGCTCGGCTTCCTGTATTAACATCGGCCTCGATGGTCAAATGTTCGAATTTGACTTCAATTGTTGGTAATTCAATCCCGACCCTGTGAGATAATCGATCAATTCGTTGAACTTAAATGTATAGTAATGATGGGGAAAGTTGAAATGAGAACGATAAATATTTTGAGAGTCTTGAAACCTATTGTTTTGTGTGTTATTCATGTGAATATAATTCGTATTCATTATGAATATCAAGTGTTTTTATCATTGATTCGTTATGAATAAAGGATGGATAGTTGATGACATTCATGGTGAATAAAGCATGAATAGTTGGTTCCAGATTCTCAAAATATTTAGTTACCGTTCTTGTTTGATTATGCCCCTAGCAGTGATAATTATTGGTCAATCACTACAACAAAATCGGGTTTATAGGACATCAAAAAATGTCTGAGTGTTCTAAAAGACTGTTTTATAAAAACCTATGTTTATATATGTCCAAACACTTGTATGTCTTATCTAAAGGTGGTGTAATAAGTTTACATGACACTTTTGGGTGTCTTAAGAAGCTTTTTAGGACACTTTTAAACCAAGTGTCCAATTAGGCCTTTTATATGACCCTATTCGAAAAAGTGTCACATGGACACTTCTTAAGACACATTTGTTGGCAGCTTAATGGGACCACAGGATTCACAGCTTATTCGATAAGCTATACATGATTGTATGGCAGTGACTTATTCTGTATGCTTTTAGAAAATGACTTAATGATATAGAAAATGACAGTGACTTAATGATATAGAAAATGACTTAATGACTTAATGATTGTATGGCAGTGACTTAGAAAATGACTTAATGATTGTATGGCAGTGACTTATTCTGTATGCTTTGTATGGCAGTGACTTAATGACATAGAAAATGACTTATTCTGTATGCTTTTAGAAGACAGTTTTGTGGAGAAATCCAAGTTCTTTTTCTTCAAACGCTCCTTCCATTTATTGAAAAAAAAAACTCCCAAACAAGACAACTTTATGGATACGGACAACTTTATCGAACTTAATAGAAAACCAACCAATCAGCCCCTTTAAAAATCTCATAAAATGGTTGATAGTCCTAAAAGCCCACTTATTACAACAATTTTTTGATATCAAATAAACTTGATTTTGTTGTATTAAATCAAAAAAATAAGAACAAAAAAGCCAAAAACAAAAAAAAAACCGAAAAAAAAAGTCCGGTACCGATCGATTCTATGTCTGAGCCTCAATAAGAACTTCTCGTTATCTTCATCGGCAGCATTCACAAGCCGATCGAGTAATCGCTTTCTTTCCGCAATTCCAAGATTATCGATATCGATTTCGTTCGATGGTCCAGTCGATCCAAACAATAAACCTTTCTTCAATCGATCAAAGGTCGGTAGCTTCTCGAGAGCAGCCCATTTAAGAGCTTCTTCATCGTCTTCTTCTCGAGAAGATCTCGAGAAAACATCCATGGCGGAATTCCTCCATGCAGAAGTACTCGAAGCTCGAAAACTCGCTTCTCTTCCACTGTTTGCTCTTAAACTCCCTAATCTAATACCATTACTTGCTCGATAGATATCACTTCCATCCATTTTTAATCCTCAAATCGAATGAAATCCAACTTTTTTTATCCCAATTTGATAACCCAAAATCGAAACGGATTTTCAATATCAATTGCGAAAACCCGAAATGGGTTTTCGTAATTGGATCGAGAACTAAAATGGGTTTCGTTTAGATTTCTAAAAGACCTAATAAATTAAGAGAAATTTTTTAGGGTTTTGCAGAGGTTAAAAAGGAAGAAGATGAAGCTTTTTTTTCATGGGGTTTTAATGGCAGGATTTTGAAACTTCTCGCGGGACTTTAAAACCAGAATGATAAGGGGATACTCGTGTAGTGTGGGACCCACAGGATTATTATAGACCGATGGATTGTGTGAATCTGGACCGTTGATTTATATTTAACATATTTTGATTTGAAGATGAGATTAAAATGGAATATAAAAAAAATTCATTTATTAGAAATTAATTATGAAGCCAATTTGTTTGTTAGAAAATACCTTTTTCGTAAAAGATTCTTTAACATTTAATATTCTTAGAATTAAATGTCAATACCAAATTAAAGAAAAGCATATTTTGAAATATAAACTTTTTATGGTAATTTAATGAAAGTAATTTTTGAATTAAGTATTTTAATAGATTGTTATATATTTACTATTCTAGAAACATGAATGGATTTGAGTAATCCTCTAAAGATATTCAATTTTCGTTGTTCTAATTCAAAATTGTTGTAAAATGATCTTTGATAAAATTTTTAAAAGGAAGAAGATGAAGATTTTAACAATTGTTTCTTTAAATATCCAATAAAACTATTTTCAAACTAAAAAAGTAAGAGACAGTAAAACTTGTTAAATATAAAAAAACTTTCTAAAAGACGAATACTATGATAGAGAAATAATTTTTTATTATATTTCCATTTATAAAAATTATTGAAATTTAATGTTTGAAAAAAATATATTTTATTAAATGTATGAAATATTTTAATAATATAATTAAATGTGTAATATTCTAAACCGAAAAGTTATTGGAGTTGACTTTAATTTTTTTAAAGTTAAATTTGATTTTCTATTTTTGAAAAAGTGTGAAAAATCTTCTAGAAATGCAATAAATTTCTTTTGGGATTTCTCTTATAAGATGCAAAATATTTTATTGTGTTAAGTTTTTGTAGCGATGGCTTTGGTACGGTATCACGTATTTTATTTAATATTGTGTATTAATTAATTATAATTAGTATGTAAAAAGTTTATAATGTGTATCAATTAACCGTACCAAAAAAATTAGTTGGTTTCAGTTTTGTACCAACTTCAAATTCCATATATGAAAGTTTTTTATTATGTTCAAATCTTGATTGACATTTTGATTTTTGAACTTTCAGTTAACACATGTGCTTTTACTCGTTTTCTATTGTAGAGACTAAAACTTGCAAACATTCAAATGTTCAAACAAAAGTTAAAATTACAAATTATAATATTCAATACATAAAAATATTAAAATAATTAATTAATTAAATAAGTCGATACCATGGTACTACTTTGATACATAACTTTCAATAGTATATACCAACCAAATTATGTACTTAGTACAAAACTACCAATTAATTATAATAGGTACCAATTTAATTTGTACAATTAATACACATTTAGCTGGTTTAATCTCGTATAAAACATTTATTTCACTTTTTTTTCTCCTTATATTTTAAGTGAGATTTATATCACAATATTATATATATTGTTGTTTTATTTTTTTTTATAGCTAATTGATTCATTTTTCCCATAAAAATAAGAGTAAAGTTTCATTTTGGTCCCTGAGATTTGCAGTTAACATATATTGTCCTTAAACTTTAAAAACTCATATTTGATCATCCACAATTGTCAATATCCAACGGCTTTGGTCCCTTAGTGTGTGTGATGGTCGTTAAAGATTTCAATAAATCCATTTAAATCAGGGGTATTTTAGTTATTTTCACTATTTTTTTTACTTTTTTATATTATAATTAAAAACATTTCATACTTTTAATTTTAAATTATACAACAAAATAAGTGAAAATTTTGGGAAAAAACAAATTACATTTTTTATTTACAAAAAGCTTAATTCTTCCTTGTAAAACTTAAAAAATAATATGTTTTTAATGTTAAACATAAAATTAAGAAAATGATTAAAATACCCCTTTTTAGCTGAATTTAATGGAAAATATTAACGACCGTTGCATAAGAGACCAAATTCTTTGAGAATTAACAAATATGATGGACCAAATCGAAGGTTTTGAAGTTTTGGAATGATATTCATTGAAAATTGCAAATGTTAAAAACTAAATTTGAACTTTACTCTAAAAATAATGGTCATAAATTAAAAGTAGACAGGCAAACTAGCACATCACTCTAGAACTTCAACTTAAACAGTGGGCGTTGGTACGGTAGTAGGCGGAGGAGGCACCATTAATATTTGTAGTAACGGTGGTTGTAAGATCATTATCAACACGTTCTTCAAAATGAAGAATTAAAAGTCAAAATTTTCAAAAACATCTGCATTCATCTTCAACAGTTTTTTCATTTTGAATAATACAATATTAATTATATTATTAAAATATTTAATTTTATTAATAAAATATTATTTAAATATTTAATTCTAAAGAATCTCATTTATAGAAATAATTAAAAAATCATTTTATCTTTCTTAAGCAATAAATTTTTAAGAATTTTCTAAATTTTATTTTATCTCTCATATTTTCTCTATTTTAGATAAAGTTTTGAAGAATTTATTGCATCAAGCATCTTCAATGGGAGATGCTTAAAATAAAAATCTCTAACAACTAAGCTATATTTTATCTAACATATAATATTAAAATAAAAATCTCTAAAAACATCTACTCTATTTTAGTAATTATAACATTAAATATATTATTAAAATATTAATACATTTAATAAAATATTATTTATCTTGCTAAACATTTATTTTTAATACATCTCATTGGTGGGAAGTATTTAAATTTATAATTTATTTCTCTGTGCATCTCCAACAGCTATGCTAAAATGAAAAAAAAAAGAATTTTTGTTGAGAATTTGCCTCAAATGACCAATATACACTTGTCATTTATCCTCCTAACCATTCCTCTTCTGACTTTACCCATTTGACCCCACTTCGTCCATCTAGATCCACAAGACTTACGGACCCACCAAAACGACGTTGTTTTGGGCTGATCCGTAAGGCTTACGGACTCAGCCCATAACGACGTCGTTTTAGTGTTGAACCCGGTTCAACTCTTGAGGCCTTGACCCATATCCACCTCTATAACCCGACCCAGTTACTAGTTGTACCTCATGCATACTTTATTGTACTTTCATTTTTTGATCCAACAGATAATGGTTGTGTTCAAATCTTGAATCTTCAAAAAGATAATTGAGATTTTTTTTCAATCGTTGTAACATCTCCAATGCAATAGTCAAATGAATCTGGGTGGTGGACGTGGGTCACGGAACTGAGTCAGGTTACGGAGGTGGATACGAGTCAAGGGTGGAAAACCATATTCAACACTAAAACGACGTCGTTTTGGTGGGTCCGTAAGCCTTATGGATCTGGGTGGAGGAGGTGGGTCAAAAACGTTCTTATGAGAACATTATTATGTACTTTTATTTAAGTTAATAATTTGATAAGTTATAAGTGGTGTGTCAAAGAAAAAAATATATAAAAAAAAGGTTTTTATAAGAACCTCAACAGAAAATACTCTAAATTGTCTTCTACTATAGCATTAATAAGAGGAAGTGGTAAGGCTAGGTGTGTTGGGGCTATATTATTTGTCAAACTTAGAAGAATTAATGATTCAAGATGTCATATTGGACTTCTAACGATGTATATATACATCTGTTGTTTTTAATAAAGATCATCGATAAATAATTTTAACCAAGATTAAGAGAGATTAACAATGTAAGTTTCGATACTAATTCGATGTTATCTTGACGTTATACATAATGGTTTGGTTTGTTTCAAGCGTGTCAAAATCAAATTATATAGTCGGACAAATAAAATTTAGTTACAAAATAAACAAAGTATAGTTGTATTAGGCTTTACTGTTGTTTTAAACGGTTAAGACTGAAATCAAAATAATGGGGTATTCATAGACATGCTTATGTGGATTCTAATACTATTAATAAAATTAAAGCTTATACAGTTGCGATTAGTAATTTCATGTATTTTACAGAAAAATTATCGATAATAACGACAGATATTAAAGTATTGAAAAAAATAGTTATTTGTCCAAAATAGTTGGCCAAATGGTACCATTTTTTCAAAAGCTTTAATAACTCACTAAAACTTATTTATGAAATAATTACCGACATAAAAAGGGTATCCCGGTCCTGTCTATGTTGCAAAATCTTCTAACGAACCAGACCGATCCCGGTTCTCCGTTGGGCCGACCCGATTTTGGCCATCTCTAACTCAAGCTCAAATTCAATTTATAGAATAATAAAATGTGACTTAAATTTAAAATACTATGCATTAATAAACAATACTTATTATAATAAATACATTAAAAATAAAAAATAAAAATTCTAAACTATAAATTACACAAATTAGATATAAAGCTCTCCATAGATAGTTTTACAAATCCACAAAAAAAAAATTGGAGTGCTATAAGAATTTTTTGACACAATTTGATGTTTAAACTTTAAACCATATGGATTTTGATCTCATCTCTTTTGGAAATTGAATGATTTGATGCAATAAGCAAATACAAACCCGAAAAACAAAACTAATCCAATGTGGACCCCGGCGACTGCACCGAGAAAGTCGTGTTTGTAGCCAAAATACCGATCCAGATACGCTTTCACGGTCTCACCATCAGTGAGCAGGTCGTCATCGTAGTCGCCGAATTGCGACACGACCATTCCGTAGATGGTCCATGCAAGTGGATTACACCAAAAGTACCACCTCCACCAAACCGGAATTTTCTGTAAACACCCAAGATTAATATTAGGGATCGAGAATTAGGGGATTAATTGCTCTGGTACCATGTTAAAACATATAGAACCTCAACAGTTTACTCTCCAAAAAAAAAAAACGGCTAAGGAGAGAAGGGGATCCAACATATACGGAAGGAAATAGATCCTAGATGAAGTGAATGTGGGACCCAGCCCGGGGTTGACCCCACTCTATTGAATTTGGTAACATGGGCCAATGTTTCATTCCTCTATAATAGTGTAAAAAATTACAGGGTCATGAAAGGTATCACCATATCATTTTGTTGTGTGCAACTGTATATATATATATTTTGAAATTACAGTGATGTGTATGACACAAGTTTCCCTTGGTATAGTTGATTTACATGACTTTTCTAGATTAATGTTTGTGATGTTTTCATAGTTTTTAACTTTTAATTTCAGATTTATTATGTCTGTGAAAAAGTTTGCAACAAAGAGATTGAACACATGACCTTATATATGAAAAACAAAGTACCAATCAAACCAAATGATGATTAGTGAAAAATACCCATATTTTTTTCTTATAGTCAAATGGTTCTACCACTTGAAAAAAAAATCTGGATCCGCCTTTGGCAGCGGCCCATCCAACTAGGGGTTGACGGCTGTTATTTGCCTATGATGCTATGGTAGAAAATGTGGAATCCCGTCAGTTTACTCACTAAGAAAGCACTTAAAGGAGAGGAGGAGTTTCAACACGTGACGAAGAAAATAGATCATAGCCGATGTGGGACCCACCCATCTAAAAGAAACTAGATGGATATTAATTGGCTCTGATACCTTGTTAAAAAATGTGGAACCTCGTCAATTTACTCCCAAAAAAAGCACTAAATAAGAGAAGGAGGTCCCAATGTATATCAAAGAAAAATAGGTCAAAGTCTAGCTGATTTGGGACTCTAACCCGTCCCACAGATGCAATTTAATTAGCTTTGATACCATGTTGGAATATGTGGAACCCCATCAATTTCCAACATATATCGAAGAAAATAGGTTCTTAATCTAACATGGACCGAGAGAGTTAAAAAAAACTTACGGGCCGTGGGATGATGAATCCGGAGAACAAATTAAAAAATCCGTAAAATGCAGCTGCAATGATGAACGCAATGTTGGTGTTGGGGGTGATGGCGACCGTCATCATGCCGTAAAACGTCATGTAGAGTAAGCAGCAGAATTGGAAGAAGGTGTACCAGAAGAATTTGACGACAGTCCATTCGAACCCGATCATAGCGTATACTATGAGACAGTAAATAATCGTTTGCATGAAAATGTAAGGTATCTCCACAAGAACCTGCGTAAATTAAACACGAACTTAACAAGTTATTTTATAGAACTTAACAAGATTTTTTATGACGCTTTTAAGCGTTAACTACAAAACAGACCACCCTTTTTCGACGGCCGGATCCGTTGGAAATCCATCGGAAAAGGCCTGATCCGTCGGAAAACTGGTCGTAGGAAAAGCCTCTTCCGACGGATTTCCGACGAAATCTTTACCGACGGAAATTTCCGTCGGTAAATCATTACCGACGGTGTTCCAACGGATATCTTTTTGACGGAACCCTATTCCGACGGATTTGCGACGGTTTTCCGACGGAATTTATGCGACGGATTTCCGACCCTTTTAATAAATTCCATCGGAAATCCATCGGAAATTACCGACGGAAATATTTCCGTCGTAAGTTTTGGTCGGAAAAGCCCTGTTTTGTGGTAGATACAATAGCTTTTATAGAACGTTATTAAACGTTTTAACAAGTTTTTACGATACTTTTAAAACAAAGTGTCATATTAACTATTTTAACAACATTAGTTGAAAAAGTTTCCTATAAACACAAATGGGTTTATTTGACACTTCTTAAAAGTGTCATAACAGGACACTTCATTTTAAAAACGTCATAAAAACTTGTTAAAACACCTAAAAGAGTATTATAATTATCTTTAATGCTTTTAAACAAGACGTCTTATAATTTGGTCCTATAAACCTAAATTTTATAAAGTATCTATTAAGACACTTAGACAATGTAGATATCCTATAAAGCCAATTTTGCTGTAATAATTAAGTCAGAGTGCAAACAAAAAAAACATGTTTATGTAGTCACCTGAGCCATGGCATATGGTAAAGCGGAATACATTCCGGCAGCTCGTTCTCTATAAAAGACGGTGCGTTCAACGTCTATAACCGGTTGCACCGTTGATGCATTTTGGACTCCTAGGAATAGAGCCGCGGCATACATAGAACCCATTGCGTTCATTAGTTCTTGCTCCGTTTTCCTGAAATGCATATATATATATATAGTACACGGAAAAAATTCATCGAACGGGCAATGTAACAAAATAATGATCGATTAGCGTTTCAATTTCGTATTTTTACCGCTTTCCACCGAGATCCCAAAACATAGTACCAAATGTGATGCCGATAAAAGTGGTGAAAGCGAAACGGACGGCGGTGTAAGGAGGGTTTCGCCAGTAGGACCATCGTTGTTTCCATAGACAAGCGATACATTGAACGATGAAAGGCTGCGAGTATTGAGTCGGGAAGTAGAGATCTTTTGTACCGGGACGTGGTACGCTTAGTTCCGCGATAAGGGACTTGTTTCTCCTGTGACAATACGTCGGGTTTTTTTTTAATCATAAATTTGAGTTTATAGGACGTAAAAACAATTCAAAGCGTCCTAACAAATTGTTTTATAAGTCTTAATTTATATGACAAACAATAAAGCGTTTCTAAAGCCATTATAATAAATTTATAGAACTTTTTGGGCGTCCTAACAAGTTTTTAGAACATTTTTATTAAAAAAACGTCGTATTAGCTATTTTATAGGACATAGTGACAAATGTCCTATAAAATGATGGGTTTATAGGACAATTTGTTAAAAGTGTCATGTAAAATAGCTGATGCGACGCTATGCATTAAAAGTGTCCTAAAAACTTGTTAAGACGTTCAAAAACGTCATATAAATTTGTTACAATTTCTTTAGATAGAAAGCTGTATTTTTTGTGGTCCTATAAATTAAGTCTTATAAAATAGCTCATTAAGAAGTTTAAAAATTGGTGACATGATCTATAAATCCAATTATGTTGTAATGACTACAACAAAATAGGTCTTCAAGCATAATAATAGAGTACTTGATTGGACGTTTAGTATATAGAACCAAAAACCAACACGTTACAATAAGTTGTTAGGACGAAATTAAACAAAAGTATGAAGTTGGGAAACCTAATAGACCACAAAAAGTAAATTGTCTTATTAGCCTTTTTATATAACAGTATTAATGAAAACCTAATAGGCCACTTTTTAAATCGAAGTACTCACCTAAAAAGCTCGGAATTCCTGTAGATTTCCGAGAAATCGACTCCGAGAGCCACTTCTTGAGAAGAAGCACTGACTTCCAACATCCATGTTGCGGGATTATATCTGTCTTTAATCTTACTTACGCCATTGATATTCTGGTTTACAAAAACAGACGGGTTTTAGTCATATACCAACTTATCATCATCATACACTCGGTTAAACGTCTTACCTCAAAGTATTTTATGAGATCGCAAGAATGGCGACCTACGGGTCCAACGTATAATTCTTGTCCTCCTCTTTTCATCAAGAATAGCTGCATTACAAGATAATCTCAAAACGGAATATATATATATATATATATATATGAAACGGTTCACTGCAATAAAATAGGATGCCTAGAATATCCAAACGTCCTAATAGAATACTTTATACAACTTAAGTTTATAGGACAAAACTATAAACCGTCGTATCTAAAAGCGTTACAATAGGTTTATAGAACGCTTTTAAACGTTTTAACAAACTTTTTAGGACACTTTAAAAATCAATTGTCCTGTTATTTATTTTATAGAACACATTTGAGAAGTGTCCTATAAACTTATCTTTTTATAGAACATTTTTTCAAATAGTGTCGTATATATAAAATTGATAATACGACACTTTATTTAGAAACGTTCCAAAAAACTTGTTAAAACACCTAAAAACATCATATAAATCTATTATAACACTTTTAGATAGGACACTTTTTGGCGCCTTATAAAACTAATTTTGTTATAGTGGTGTTAGTGAATTTAACGAACGCACCTCATCAAAAGCTTCAAATATATCGATGCTAGGTTGATGAATGGTGCATACAACGGTTCTTCCGGTGTCCACTGTGTTCCTAACGGTTCTCATCACGATAGCAGCGGCTCTAGCGTCTAGTCCTGAGGTTGGCTCGTCCATAAATATTATAGACGGATTGGCCACCAGCTCGACCGCTATGGTTAACCGCTTCCGTTGTTCGGTTGATAGTCCATTGATACCGGGCAACCCGACTAGTGCAGTCCTCAAAGGGTTCAGCTCGACAAGTTCCATCACCTCCTCGACAAACATCTGGAAAAAACATTCAATCTCATTACCGTTCATCTAAAATGTATGTTCACAATAAAAAAAATGGGCTTTATAAGATGTCAAAAATGTTCTAATAGACTACTTTACATGACTTATGTTTATAGAACCAAAAAATGTTAAAGATGTCCTAACAAATGTATTTTAGATTTTTTAGCATCCCAACGAGTATTTTAAGGCACTTTCATATTATTTATTTATATGACACTTCTTGAGATGTGTTGTATGAACAAATCATTTGATATGACACTTGTTATAGAACACTTTTTCAGATTATATCATATAAAAAATAAGACATTTTACTTCAATGTTGCCATAAAACTTGTTATGATGTCCAAAAACGTCTGATCAACTTCTTAATAACGTTTTTCTTTCATGTGCTCACACGTAATTGTTTCGTCCTATAAACTTAAATCCTAGAAAGCAGTTTGTGACCTTAGACATAATTAGCTTCCTATAAAATAGATTTTGTGCAATGCTTGACATATATACAACACATGTAGGGCCTGTTGTTAGCTGCTTAATGAGACTAATGGCTTATTTGGTCAGCTATACATGACTGTTTGGTAGTGGCTTAATGATATAGAAAGTAGCTTATACAGTAAGTTTTTAAGGGGAAGCTTATGCAGAAAGCCAACTTTTTTTGAAAACCTACCCCTCCTAATTAAAAAACCACACGAAAAAACCATCCCAAATAAAACCCTTCTCACTCTATAAAGACAGATTAATCACACAGACAACTTTATTCAAACATGACTTAATGGAAAACCAACAGAACAACCCCATATACTAACCTTTCGGGTTTCTTCATCTGTTGACAACCTTAGCCAAGCCGAGTAGAGCAAAGACTCGTAAACCGTCACATGAGGCGAGTGGATGTCGTTTTGCTCACAATAACCAGAAATCCGAGCGAAAGTTTCTTGTTTCTTTGGATATCCCGAAATCCTGATATCACCCTCTATATAGCCACCGGTTTTCCGACCCGCTAACACATCCATTAAAGTAGTTTTACCCGCACCACTCACCCCCATTAGTGCGGTTAGAACCCCAGGTCGAAAAGCGCCACTCACGCTCTTAAGTAGCAACAATTTCTCTTCGTTCACCCCTTGTTCTTTCATTTCCTACAACAAAACATCATAACGCTCATCGGAGTGAATAAAAATTTCCAAAGGATCCTGTCCCCATTATCCAAAAAACGCTCTTTGTATCTAGATCGTTTGCTACTGTAACTTTGGCTTATAATCAAGAAATCTTTAGCAAGTTATATATATATATAGAGGGAGGTTCAGGAGAAAACGCTAAAATAAGATAAAACTGAAGAACACGCTGGGAGGCTGCCATCTGGACGGTATGCCCCAACATGCATTTGTGCATATGCACTAATGCATATTTATACATTGATGCAAAGAAAAAAGGAGCTCCAATCGCTTATATGCACTAATGCATATATATGCATTGACGCATAGAAAAAAAATGTCGTCCAGATGGCGGACTCTCAAGGTGTTCTTCAGTTTTCTCTTTTTTTAGCGTTTTCTCCTGAACCTCCCTCTCTCTCTATATATATATATATACCTGTGGCATATCGACCGAGTATTTGACATCGTTGAACGTAATGGAATGTGGTTCGAAAGGTAGAATCATTCCTTTCTTCTTGGTTCCGTTGCTACCATCGGCAGATCCTGCCGTAGGTGATAACTCGGTGGCTCCTGTGTCACTCCCGTTCTGTGTTGATACAGTCGATCGGGATTTCCCATAAGCTATAGAAGTTCACAGGAAATGTTACCAAATCGCAACTATGTTTTTAACGACATTCACTACAACAAAATTGGCTTTATAGAACGTTAAATATGTTTAAAAGTCCTAATACAATTAATGCTCTATACGATGAAACAAATGTGGTCTTTTGGGTGTCATAACAAGTTTTTTACGACACTTTAAAACTAAAATGTCATATCAGTCTTGTTTTCATGACATTATTCGAAAATTTACATAAAAATAAATTTCCTGTAAGAGACAATTCATATTACATTTCGCAAAAATGTGTTATAGAAAAAGCTAATATAACACTTTATTTCAAAAAGTTTCCTAAAAACTCGCAAAGAGGCCAAAATGTGTCATAGTTTCGTATTGTAACACATTTATATAAGTGCAAAATTTGTTTTGGTCCTATAATATTAAGTCAAATAAATTTTGCCAGACTTGGGATCATGGAAAACCCAAAAAAAATGGAAAACTAGGAACACCTTATAACGACTGAATTGTCGGTATATATGTACATGTTCACAAATGTAATTGAAAATATTTCCCAATTTCTATGTACCTGTGCATACCGGATAAATTACTCTCATGCCTGGACATATGAAGGATTATTAGGATGTTCTTTAGTTTTCCACTTTTTGTGGTTTTCCATAACCCAACCCAAGCAGTCTATTATTATATGTTGGGTTCAAGGAAAACCCTCTAGAAAATGAAAAACTGAGCAACACTCTAATAACCGTTCATTTGTACAGTATGCACGTGTGCATACAAATAATTGAAGACGTTTCTTGGTTTCTAATGCACATGTGCATATTGGAAATATTACTTAAAATTTACTTGTATGCACATGTGCATGTTGTACAGATGAACGGTTACTCAGATGTCCCTCAAATTTTCATTTTTTTGCGGTCTTTCTTAAGCTTTTAGTTATATATATATATAGTGTCTTATAAAGCCGATTTTCTTGTAGTGATTCACGTACATACCAAAAATTCGAATGCAGAGAGGTACTTACGGTCGAGAATAGCGAGAGACACACCAAAACAGAAGTTGTAAAGAAAGATGAACCCGAACGTGGCCACAATTGCAATCCAGTACCAGTAATCTTCTGCGAAGAACCCTCGAGAAGTTATTATGGTTTTTCCTATTGCCATACCGTCTTCAAGCTGAAAGCATTTTTAAGAAAAAGATATCTTAATGAATCGATGAAAATAAAAAGATACAAAATACCTTAAACATAACGTGACTTGCCTTTTTCCACCGAGGCCCGAGAAATTCATTAACCATGATCCCATTCGTAGCGTACATCATCGGAGATGACCAGTAACCCCATAACCACCACGTTTTTACGTCGTCTGTAACAAGTAATTAAAGCGCTCTTATCGATTATGTAGAACAAGAAAAAGATCTGATATATATATAGGTTTTTAATCTAGTACGTTATGATACCTCGCGATAGAACAAAGCCACCCAACACAAAGACTAAAAGAAGCGCGAATGAACCAAATGTGTTTGCAACGATCATGTTCCTACCCATTGCCCCAATGAATCGAAACAATGCAGCCGACATTTGATTAACTACGAGGAGTAAAAAATAATGTCGGAAGAATCTGCAAAACAATCGAGATTTCGTAAAAAAACATTGAAGTAGAAACAACGACATGAAACTTGCCATCTTTACTGAATATAAGCTTATTAAACTTATTAAAACATTTATAAGCTTATTTTGTTGTAGTGACTCTTGAAAAGTAGATACCTTGTAATATTGGGTTCGAATCCTATTACGTAGTAAGTGAGAATCGTCCAAAGGGCAGATTCAGCAAATGAAACGGGAATCTTGACGATCCATGATGGAAGAGCATACGCCCACGATGGATAAAACAAGAAGTCTCGTTGCTTGTAGAATACCGGAAGCTTTGCAATCGTCATTGAAATCTCGGACATCCCGTTAAACATGATCATAACGACACCAAAGTATAGAGCTCCAATATATATACCTCCATCTTCAAGAGTATCTCTACTCATCTCACTTCGGAGAAACACGGTCATGGTGACCAACGACATGATAAGCAGCTGAAACAAGAACAATCGTGATTAGAACGAAACAACAAGCGCTACAACAGAAATAGGTATTTTAGGATGCCCGACGCTACAACAAAATTGGGTTTACAGGACGTCAAAAAAATTCTAAGCGTCTTATCTGAAGGTGTTGTTATAAGTTTGTATGACGTTTTTCGGAGTCATAACAAAAAATTTAGGTCACTTTTATTGTATAAAAACGTTGCATTAGCTATTTTATAGGACATTATTTGAAAAACTGTCTTACAAAAACAAGTCTCTAATGAAAAGATGGGTTTATACGAGACTTTCTCAAAAGTGTATTACAAAATAGCTAAGCTTGTGGGCGTACCGGTTAAAACTTGTGGGGGATGAGGCTAGATAACCCATCTACCCCCATGTTCGAATCCAGGCGCAAACAACTTGTGGCCACTGGAGAATTATCTCATGGCTGCATGCTTTAACAATCTTAAAATTGTCAGAGATTAGTCTAGGCAAATGCCTAGGATACCCTTTCCCAAAAAAATAGCTAATGCTACATTTTTTGTATTAAATGTATTTTATAAACTAATTAATTCCTATTAAGTAATCTGTTAGGTCATCCAAGAACGACCAATTAAGTGAATTAACCATCCTTAAAATCCCATTTTGTTTTAGTGAAATATCGAACTCAGGGAAAACTAAACCTTCGTAACACTCACTTGAGACAGTTTGAAGATGTAAACGAACGAATTTCTCTTCATAAGCAATATTTCTCTATCGGTGCACGCTTTCAAGAGCTCTTTCTTAGTTAAACCATATTTCTCGTTAGTAAGAGCAGCAGGGTGGCTTCGGCTTTTGTCATACGGGGTCGCAATATCGTCTCCGAGTCTTTTTCCAACGTGAAATGATTGGAATGCCTCCGCGAATTCCTTGGCCTTCACAAATCTATAATGCTCGTCTCTTCTCATCCAATATTGTTGCTGATCTTTCTTTGAAGTCACCTGTAACACAATTTCCACATCACGATACGCCGCAATTTAGATAATATACCACTACAACAAAATCGGCTTTATAAGACGTAAAATATGTTTAAATATCCTGAAAGATTGTTTTATAAGACTTAATTTATATATAGAACCAAACAATTGTGTGTCCTATGTAAAGTGTTGCCATAATATGACCTTTTTTAACGGCCGAGCAAGTTTTTTGAGATAATTTTGAAATAAAATGTTGTCTTAGTCTTTTTTATATGATATTATTTGAAAATTGTCTCATAAAAACAATTGTCCTATAAAAATATATGTTCATAAAACGCTTTGAAAGTATGGTATAAAAAACTAATAAGACATTTTATTTCAAAAATATTCTAAAAAACCTTGTTAAGATGTCCACATATGTCTTAGCATCCTATTATAATACCTATATATAGACACATAATTGTTTGATCTAATAAAGTGAAGTTCTATATTGAAGCTTTTAATTATTAGGAGATTTAGACATTTTCTGGCAATAGATAAACACTACAAAACAAATAAATGACTTTTACTCACAGAAATTTCCGTAGGTAATACGAATCACCCAGAAAATACCAATTGTTCGGTAGAATCGGATGTTTTTCAAGAAAATACCAATGGATCACCCAGAATATCTGGGTGATCTGTCACATATTTGAATTACCCACCAACATTTGTGACGGTTCTGTGACGAATCACCAGCGACAGCTTTCCCAGATAAAAGTTTGTAGGTAAAAGCCTTTCATATGTTAGTAAAAGCCGATTTTCTAGTAGTGAACACAATAAGTTTGAGCTAATCATAGGGAAAAAGATTGTACATACTTCTTGCAGAAAATCAGCAACACCTTTCCTTTCGGGGCATTTGAACCCCATCGATTCAAAAAACTCGAGCACGTTATCGCATGGTCCTTGGTACACGATTTTCCCGTCAGTCAGAAGGATAATGTCATCGAATAACTCGTATGTCTCGGGTGCCGGTTGGAGAAGAGAAATGACGGCAGTTCCTTCGAGGATATGAAGGAATTGTCTAAATGATTTCACGATTTGAAAAGTCGTAGAACTATCCAAACCAGTAGAAATCTCGTCCATAAGAAGAACCTTCGATGGTCCAACGATCATTTCACCTGTAATGTTTTACGAATTAGCCTAAACGTAACCAAATGAAAAGGTTAATTTGGGACATTTCTATTTCTAAAACAACACAACAAAATCGGTTTTTTACAACGTCAAATATGTCTAAACGTCCTAATAAACAATTTTATATGATCAAACAATATAAAAATGTTAAAATAAAAATAGAATGTTAGAATGTGTATGGGCATTCTAACAAATTTTTCAGAAAACTTTTGAAATAAAATGTTTTATTTGTGACCTATAAACTCATCTTTTTATAGGACAGTGTTTTAGAAAACACTTTCGAAAATAATGTCATATAAAAACACTAATATAACGCTTTATTTCAAAACTGTACTAAAGAACTTTCTAGGACACCAAAAAACATCATATCAACTTACTATAACACCTTTACATCACTACAAACAAATCATTTTTACCCACAAAAATCACCGGATAAAATTCCGTCAGTGATATCCGATGGATCACCCAGAAAATACTTCAAGTAGAAACCAATTTTATTCAAGAAAATTACCAACGGATCACCCAGAAAATAACTATGAGTAATCTGTCACCCGGTAAGAGTTTTGCACGACAATTTACCCACCAACTTTTGTGACGGTTTTGTGGCTAATCACCCCTTTAGCGATTACTCATATAGTAGTGCATAGAACGCACAATTGTTTAGTCAATTAACTAAGGCTATGTTTGGCAAACTAGCTGATAAGCTAGCTGATGACTGATAAGCTAGCTGATAGCTTATAAGCTAGCTGGTGACTGATAAGCTAGCTGATAGCTTATAAGCTAGCTGATGACTTATAAGCTAGCTGGTAGCTGATAAGCTAGCTGATGAACAATATATGTTTGGCAAAAACTAGTTGATAACCATTTAAATGACTAAAAAGGACATTTTGAAAAAAATAATAACTAATATTAATGAGGGTATAATCGGAAAAGATGACAAAAAGCTCCTCATAAGCTACTCAAAGTAGCTTATCAATAAGCTAGCTTATAAGTTAGCTTATAAGTCAGCTTATGTGCATCCAAACACGTACACTGAAAATAAGGTAGCTTATAAGCTAGCTTATTTTTGCCAAACAATGCCTAAGTCCTTGTATAGCAGTCTGTTATGATATTTAGACATATTTGACATTCTGTAAAGCCGATTTTGTTACATTTAAAAGGTTGCAATTATACCCGTCGTAACACGCTTCTTTTGGCCGCCGGAGATCCCCCTTATCATTTGATCTCCAACCATGGTATCAGCACAAATGTCCAATCCTAATAACTACACAAAAAAACAACTTACATTAGATTTTATATAGGGAAAATTAAGGTGTAAGAATGATCTAAAGTTGATACCTTTAGGGTATAATCTGTCACCACATTAGCTTGTTGAACTTCTGATGCTGCAGCCTTAATAATAAAAAACAAGAATCAAATATATATATATATATATATATATAGAGAGAGAGAGAGGGGGAGGTTCAAATGAGAACTTTGTAATTAAACTTAAAGAAACAAAGGAACAATTCCTATCCACATATATATATATATATATATATATTTTAAGGAATTAAAAACTAATTAATAATAATCTAATTACTTTAAGGGTATTTTAGTCAAAATATTACTTTACAATGTTACTATTCATGATTTCTATCAGATTTGTACTATTGCTTTATAAATTATTTAAATTGTACAATTTTGATTACTTCTAAACAATTTAAATATTAAATATATTTAAATAAATACAAGATCAAGATAAATATTAAATATCTTTAAATAAATATAAGATCAAGAGAAATATAAGAAACCAAACTCGTTATCATATATGATTTTAAAAAATTGAAAGTTTATTATTGTTAAAAATTGAAATATGAAATATCTTTAAATAAAAGGCTTATTATTTTTAAAATATCTATAAAAATTGAAGGTACTATTTTTAAAAAGTTTATTATAATGCCAATTATATTATCAAAATCACATATGATTTCAGTATCATATATGATTTTGTATAAATGTTAATGTAAAATCACATGTGATTTTGTACAAATGTAAATGTAAAATCATATGTGATTTTGTACAAATGTAAATGTAAAATCATATATGATTTTGTACAAATGATATTTACACATGATTACAATGACAAGTATGTCAACAAAATCACATATGATTTGAGTATCATATATGATTTTATGCAAGCGTTAATATAAAATCATATGTGATTTTGTACAAATGTTAATGTAAAATCATATGTGATTTTGTACAAATGTTAATGTAAAATCACATGTGATTTTGTACAAAGGTAAATGAAAAATCATATATGATATAGTTATAATATAATATAATATAATATAACATTCTAATATATTATCAATTGATTTTACAAAATTTGTATATTTTAAAATAATAATATATTAGAATAGCAATAATATATTATGATATTATATTATTACTATTAAGCCCTACCAATTTTACCCCTAAAAGAAATAACCTTTGATGTAAAGCAGCTATCAGCATCCATTAATTACTATAATGTCATCCAATATAATATCAATTGTTTTTACAAATTATGTGGCTAAAAGTGGTTCCTATGTTTCTTTAAATGGGAGGTGTTCTCGTATGAACCATCCCCTATATATATATACACACACATATATATATTACAAAGCAAGACATTACAACATATTGGTTATATAAATAATACATAAATTTATAGAACCAAACAATTATGTATCCACTATAAATGTGTTATGATAAGTTGAATAGTTGATAGGACGTTTTTGGACTTTTTAACAAGATTTTTAAGAAAATTTTTAAATAAAACGTTACATTAGTCTTTTTATGGCACTTCCCAAAAATGTCATATAAAATAGTTAATACCACATTTTATTTCAAAACTATCCTAAAAAACTATTAGGACGATGTCCAAATTCATCCTAACATCATGTTATAACACCTTTATATACGACGCACATTTGTCTCGTCCTATGAATTTATGTTTTATTAAGCAGCGTATTACAATATTTAGACGTCGTTGGCGTCAACAAAATTGGGTTTATAGAACGCCAAAAATCTCTAAGCTTATAATAAAATGTTTTATAGGACTTAATTTGTAAGACCAAACAACCAAGCGTCCTATCTAAAGATGTTGTAAAATGTTTATAGGACGTTGTTGGGCGTCATAACAACTTTTTTGGACATTTTTATAACAAATACGTCCTATTAGCTATTTTGTAGAAACCATTTGAAAAAGTGTTTTATAAAAACAAGTGTCCTATAAAAAGATATATATGTTCAAATGACACTTCTAAAGTGTGTCCTACAATACGACGCTTTGTCTAAAACATGTTCTAAAAAATTTGTTAAGAAGTACAAAAACATCCTATAAACTTACTATGACGCCTTTAGTATAAACATGACATTTTACTATTTAGTCCTATAAGGTTAAGTTCTATAAAACAATCTATTGGAACACCTAAAGTTATTGGTGTCATGTAAACTCGATTTTCTTGTAGTGCTATAAACCAGATTTTTTTTGTCCGCAGCTCATTCCGTACCTTCATGAAGACATCGATATCGGGATCAGGCTTGATGTTTGCATCTTTCTCTCTTCTTGACAACTCTGCCAACATCTCTACATTTTATACAACAAACATATATAATTTCGTACCGTTAAAATGTTCCAAATATCATAATATTTGCAACAACAAAAAAACAATCGGGGCCAAAAAATCTCAATCTAACCATAACGTGATCCAACCCCTTGACATCGAGCGGAGAAAGCCAAGGTTTCTCTAACAGTCATTTCTCCGATATGGACATCGTTTTGACTTATATAAGCAGACGTTCTTTCGGGCACAAACTCATGCAATTCATGGCCATTGTATGTCACTCTCCCAGAGCTCTACATATTTTATATATATATTATATATATATAAGACAAGACTAAATAAATTGATGAAAAGATATAAAATCTTGAAATTAAGTCATGAAATCAAGAATTTAATTACCTTAAGATCCTTATCGAGCTTGCCAGCCAAGGCTAGCAATAGTGTTGTTTTCCCAGAACTCGGAGGACCCAAAAGTAAAGTCATTCTACACAATCATGTTTTACGACATTAGATCTCGTGAAATGATCATAATATTGAGTTATATTGACGGTGATTTGTGGTCTGCCTCCTCACCTGCTAGGCTTAACGACACCGCTAACATCATCAAGGATCGTTATATGCTTTTTTGAACTCGGACGAAGATGGAATAAGTTCAAGAACATCTAAAATTGATCATATTTTAATCAAATTCGGGTAAAAACTAACTCATTAGAAACATTCAAGAAAGTTACCAAAAGAGTCGTTACCCAGCGGTATAATTAAGGGGTTATACAAAGTCCAACCTCCCAAGAGGTCAATAATTCAGAAACTCGTGACGAGGCATGTACATAAGTATTTGCAGTAGATAAATATTATATATAAGTTGTATGTATGTATGTATGTATGTATGTATGTATGTATGTATAATGATTGCATAAATAAAACCCCAAAAAATGAAAAACTGAGGAACACCCTAATAATTGTTCATCTCAAGTGATTGGAAATGTTTCTTGGTTTTTATACACATGCGTATGTTATGCACATATGCATAACTGGAAAAATTACTTACAAATTATTTATATACATATGTGCATATCGTATAGATGAATGGTTACTAGGGTGTTCCTCAAATTTTTTATTTTTTTTACGATTTTCCACTTAACCTCAACAAAAAATTGTATGTATATGATGATTGCATATATTAATTATTTTACCTCAAAGATATCAATATGGAAGTTTATAAAGCTAGGTAAAGCTCTACTTCCTGTATTAATATCTGCCTCCACAGTCATATGCTCAAATTTGACTTCAATTGTTGGCAAATCAATCCCAACCCTGTAACATTCACATTTAACCAATTGTCACTTAATAAAATTCAGATCAAAATTAAGAACTTTTAGTTTTGTTAAAACTTATTACTATTCAGATCAAAATTAAGATCAAAACTGTAGTTTTGGAACCTACATAATTACAAATCGTCCAATGTTTTCAAATTAGTATGTTTACTTTTAGTATATATTTTGGTATTTCATTGATTATCAAAAGCCAATTCACATCAAAATACCCAAAGTGTCATTTGACAAGACAAAATTCGAAAAACTTATGAACCATGTCGTAGTGGGCTTATGGGGAATTGACGCATTATATTATATAAAATCAAACAGATTAATCTTTAATTTGTATTCTTATTAATTATTGTTTAATAGTTCTAACCAAACACCCTGACATCTTCAACCCGACACCAAAGCCATTTTGTAGATCATTTTTTAACGATATGGTCCCTCAAGTTTAGTTTTTATATAATATTATATATATTATTTAATAGTAAATGACATTAGTTATTATTCATATTTATTAATATTATCTTATATTTACTTTAATTTATGGTATGTAATAAATTTCATTTTTATGCTTTTAAACTTTTCAAAAAGTTAATAATTTAAAATACAATAATATATTTAAAATAAAAGGCATGATTAACATGGATATTACAATACAAGGAAATAACACATGTTAATAATCTAATAAAAACGATACTTAATTTGAAATCAATCATATAAGAGTAATTTATTTGTCGTATAATATTATAATTTATAAATTTATTAGTATCGATCGAATTTGAAAACAAACAAAAAAAGTTCGAACAAAAACTAAGGGATACATTCTTAGGAAATCAAACTTTGAAAAATGCAAATGAAAGATTTTAATAAAAATTAGAACCAATCAAGAACATGCATCCAATTTCTAAAAAAAATCCTACTTCTTCATTTTTTTTGGAATGGAATCTTTAGGAATAAGTTAAAACATTTTATTTCGTATAAAATGTTATTGGGATTGGAGATGAATTACACCAAAGTTTACATCATTTCGATGCAAGAAATGATGCAAATTACGATCATGATCTAAAACCAAACTAAAAAGACAATGGCTAGAAATCGAATACCTATCAATTCGGTTCCTGAGTTTCAACAAGAACTTCTCGTTATCTTCATCTGCAATACTTACAAGTCGATCAAGTAATTTCTTTCTATCTTCAACACCAAGATTATCGACATCAACTTCATACGATGGTCCGGTTGATCCAAAAAGCAAACCTTTTTTCAAACGATCGAAAGTTGGCAACTTTTCGAGAGAAGCCCATTTAAGAGCTTCTTCATCATCTTCTTCACGAGAAGATTTCGAGAAAACATCCATACCCGAATGTCTCCATAAAGAAGTACTCGTAGCTCTTAAACTCGATCCTCTTCCACCATTAATGCTTGCTCTTAAACTACTACTAGCTTTATATATGTTACCTCCATCCATTCTTACACCAAACCCTAATCAAAACCCTTATAAAAATGGCTAAAAGAAAATCAAAACCTTTGTGGGTTTTTTGAGTTTTTGAGATCAAATAAACCACATATTCCTCAAGAACGGTTGAAATTTGATGTGGGTTTTCATCTATTGATCATCAAGAAAATCTTGAAACTTTGCAGAAATCAGTCAAGAACAAAAAGGGGGCTTTGTGTGAACAATATTATCCATGTTTGCAAAGAAAGGGTTTTTCATTAGAGAAAAGAGTAATGGATTTAGCTCAGTTCATGCAGTGTTAATAAGAAGTTTAATTATGAATTAATTAAAATACCCTTTTTGGTTAGCTTCTTGCTCTCAAGGATTTTAAAAACAACTTTATATTAATTACCCACCATTTCTGACTCTTTAAACTTTAAAATGCGATTGCCAATTCCCTTTAATTGGGCTTAAATAATGCAAAATTATGTTTCAGGGGTGGTTTACCTAATGCTCACATGCATGTAGGCAATTAATTAGTGGCAAGAATCACTTTACTTAATACTTACCTGTTTTATTAGATAATATTTTTTGTTATCAAAATAGATTGATGGTTCATTTTTATAACCCAGTAACTCAGTAAGTGTTTATTAAGTAAGTCACTTATTGAAAATATCTTTAACAGATTATTTAAAATAGAGAAAATAAGGGTTTTGTTTATCTATATTTCTCTAACAAATTTTCTATGATGTTTTTTAAAATAGAGATAAAAAAGAAAAAGCTTTAAATTTAAAAATGAGTGCATTACATCGGTGGTCCCTGTGGTTTGCTTAAATTTTGGATTTGGTCTCTAAAACAAACTATCTACACGGTGGTCCTTAACTTCTCATTTTCATTGCACATATGGTCCCTCCACTTAACAAGGTTAGTTAGCAACCGTTAGGAAGGACTAACCTATCTTTGAACATACTATAGGGACCAAAAGTGTAATCTACACTTTATTTAACTTTTTTATTAAAAAATATTTTATATATTCAATTATAAATCAAATTTCTTAATTGTTTTATATATATTTTTATACATCCAATTATAAGCATGAGATCTAAAATTTTTAACGATGATTTTTTTTACTGTTTCATATATATTTTTATACCAAATTTCTTGATTTTCAATTTTTTTTATAAATTTTTCTTATTAAAAGATATTTTATATATACAATTACAAATCAAATTTTATAAAATAAAATACATATTAAATAAAAATATTTATATATATTTAAAAACTATTTAATTTACACACAAAAATTAGCATTAAAAATCTCAAGTTTTCAAAAACAAAATAAATCAAGATAAATTCACATAAGTTTTTTTTATTAATCTGGATATCTAACTCTCTATGCAAGCCGACTAATCCCAGGACGACCACCCACTTCACAGGTAGCCTGGAGTCACCGCATTTGAACCTCCGTATGCACGCGGGGATTTTTATTCCTCCAGGTACTTTCGATCTTTGGAGTCCAAACTCAAACCATTGACGCACCATCATTATGGTTATAAATTCGCATATTTAAAATATGTGAGCAAAATATTGAAAATAAAATTCGATTAGCATGAGATTATCAAATGTATTTAAAGATTTTTATTTAATATATATTTTATTTTAAAAAAATTGATTTGCGATTGGATATATAAAATATTTTTTTAATAAGAAAAATTCAAAAAAAATGAAAATCAAGAAATTATTATAAAAAATATACGAAACAATTAAAAAAATTACATAAAATTACAAAAAAAAAAGATAAATTCACAAAAAAAACAAGCGTTAAAAAATTATAAATCTCAAGTTTGTAACTGTACATATAAAACAATTAAGAAATTTAATTTATAATTAAATAAATAAAATATTTTTTAATAACAAATTAAAAAGGGTGAATAAAATTAAAATTTAGACTAGAATATACTTTTGATCCTTATAGTATGTTTAATGACCGATTAGTCACCAAAGGGCCTTTGGCCTAGCGGTATGTGAGCCCCTTGTCTTCTAGGAGGTCGGGGGTTCAAACCTCACCATAGGTGAGGAAGGTGTGTGCGTTTGTTTGTTTATTCCAATTACCGTATATAAATATATTATATACTTCAAAAAAAATGACCGATTAGTCATTTCCAACGGTTGTTAACTAACCTTGTTAAGTGAAGGGACCATGGGTGCAATAAAAATGAATAGTTAGGGACCACCAGTGTAGATAGTTTGTTTTAGGGACCAAATCCAAAATTTCAACAAATTACAGGGACCCCCGGTGTAATTCACTCTTTAAAAATTCTCTAAAACTTGAAAGGAAGAGGAGAAAATGATTGTTTTATTCAAATTCATCGATATAATTGAATTATTATTATTTTATAGAATGAATTTTATTTCAACCAAAGTTAAAAGTGGCTGAACTCACCATGATTAGTTAATTTATTAAAAATAATCACGTAATTAGATTTCAAAGATCTTAAAAGTGAAGATTCATATAACTTTTATAAAACTGAAAACAACTTAAAATATAAAATTCACTTTAAAATAATACATATAATTTATTAATTTATAGACAAATTAGAAAAAGGTAGGCTTAGAGCATCAACATATATTGCTAAGATGTATTCGTAGGAACATCTTCAATGCAATATTCTTATTAATAAAAACTATAGGAATTTGTAAGAACTATATTGTGCTATAGAACTTTGCATTGGAGATGCGTCCACTGTTTTACCACAATACAATTTCTAACAACTTCTTAAATGTCATGTCAGGTTTAAAAATTAGTGTCAACTTATAATCACTTTCTTATGTGACACGTCATTATAAAAAACTATACTTTAATCAAATAACAATAAAACTACAATTAAATATTTTTACTATAACTACCAAATAATTTATAAATTATATAAAATATTCTATTCTAATTTATAAAATATCTTTGATTCAATAAATAAATGTTATTAAATATGTATTAGAAATAATTTTAAAAAATAATGTATCTTATATTTTAAATTTATTTATATATATTAAATAAAAATTTTACTCATATTTATATATATTTTTTATTTTTTAGACACATCTTAAAATACAAACCAGTCAAAGGTTACAAACTTGTACAAACCAATATAAAAATAATGTTTTTCATGAGATTTTTTCACCAAATGCTATGATTTAATATGTTTTTACACATGTGTTTGTGTTCACCTTGTGAAAAAAAATACATATGAAACTTTTACATTATAAAACAAATATATGTAAAACTTTAAACTTATGAAAACAAATATTATGTGAAAGTTTTACATTATTAAACAAACATATGTGAAATAATAATCATAACATTTGATGAAAAAAAAATCATTAAAAAATCATTTTTATATTGGTTTGTGTGAGTTTGTAACATTTGACTTTTTTGTATTTTAAGATGTCTTTCGTTAATATATTAATGTAATAAAAAAATTTGAATCAATATCAATTAACGATCATAATATTTGTATTTTTTTTTATGACTAAAATCTCATTTAGTAAGTTATCTTACATTTTTACTAACATCATTCACAAAACATTAAAAAAAATATAATGTTTTTTTAACAGCGGTAGTTTTATTAAAACTCGTAAGAAGGAAAAAAAACATTAGCAAGAAGCTAGTAGAGCATTATAAAGCAGAAATAGCAAGAGTGGAATTTCGTAGGGATCCTACCCAAACTTCTATTATACACCCAAAAAAATGAAAAGGTTACAATATTATCCCAGATCACCGCCTTTCTAGGTTTAGTAGACCCAAAAAGAGTCATATTTCGGAAAGACCACATAGACCATAGCGTTGTGTAAACAACTGCCTCCAAACAATCGTCTCTCCTTTCATCTCACGAGTTGCAACAATCCATCTCTTCCAGTCAACAAAATTATTAAAGCCAGGAATATCAATGTTCCACCAACGCCCTAGATTCCTCCATACGTCATGTGCCAAATTGCATTTAAAAAATAAATGATTCACTGATTCTTCGTTTCTGTCGCAAAGCGGACAAAGTGAGGATTGTATATCAATGCCTCTTTTGTCAAGATTGTCTCTTGTGGGAATTTTGTTCAGTCCCATTCGCCAAATGAACACATTGATCTTGATGGATACCAATTTGTTCCAAGAAGTAGGCGTAGTATCAGAATCCAAAAATTTAAAGTCTATTAGGTTTCTTACTGACGCGACTGAGTAAAAATTGCTAGACCATCCCCTATTTCTATGTTATCCACTTCTTCAATCAAAAATTCGGGTATCCCGAACCATCTCTTGTCCAACGCCTTCTATCCCTCTGATTGGATAGAACCACCGAGTTCAACAGTTCTCTTAGGGAGTCTAACTGACACAATTCCACCCTACCCCTCGGCACCTTCCGAAGGAACGAATTCCAGTCCTCCATACCCACCCGGTCCTTGACCGTCGCCATTTTTTCGACATGAAGAGCATAGATCCTCGGGAATTGTGTCTTAAAAGGAGACTCCCCTATCCATATCTCCTCCCAAAAAAAGTAGACCTCCCGTCACCTACACGTTTCTTACACATGGCTAGTAAGTTAACCCCCTTAGCTTCTAGTTGTAAGGTCGACTTTAGAATTCCAATCCACAAAGTGTTGCGTTCTTTGTTGGTTAACTGATCGCCAATCAAGCCGTTGTATCCATAAATAGATTTGATCAGTTTTAAAATAAAACAGTTTCTTATATTGATAAATTATACTCTATAATTTCTTATATTATTCAATGTCATATCAATAAAAAGTATAAATTTGATATTAATAATGATTAAATACCAATTTTTTATTAAAAATCATACTCATAATCATCATAAATTTATATTAAGAATTATGTTAACATTTATTAAGGAGCTACTTTAGTGGATGGTATAGAAAAATTATAATTACTACACACATGGTTAGTTTTCCACAAGTTTCATGAAATGGATTCCACTAAAATATTATCCAATACTACCTTTAATTCCCACCCTATATTCCATTCCAAAACCATTAAAGTGAATTATTATTTTGCCAACTAATTTTTTTAAACTAATGTGTTTTACATATTTTCATTCTTTTAGAATATTGTTTAATTATAAATGGGGTAGTTTTTCATTTGATCATATATAATCTAAAATGTTGTTTAGTAAAAATAATCTTATAAACCTAAGCAATTGGGATGAGCATATCAATAATTTTAACATTGCTTTTCTTTTATTTATTATAAAATACAAAAATTTAGTTGATTTTTTTAAATGTCATTCCCGAATATGAAGGAAAAAAACCTTATTTCTAAGCAATTGGGATGAGCATATCAATAATTTTATAATATATTTTATTATAAAATACATTTATAAAAATATATTTGTGAAATTGTTGTATGTTGAATAATTTTATTAAGAATATGAAAGAAAAAAACTATTATTGTAACTCACATAGAAATAGAGTTTTGTTCATACAAGAACAATAACCAAATAAAAGAACACGAAAATAACTAAAAATATAATTTTACATTAAAATCACATGTAATTTAACCGTTTTTTTTCTCTTGTTGTGATCATGTTCTCGTTTGATCTTTCTTCTCTTTCTCTCTCTATATATATGTATACACACATACACACACACACATATATATGTATAGACACACACACACATATATATATATATATAAGTTTCAGTTAGGAACATCATGTTTATTGCAAACCGAGAAACCATCAAGTGTCACGTGTCCATATTTATCATGAGAACATCAAATGTGTTGTTCAAGTATACCCTTCAAATAAGTTATAATCCTTCAAGAACTGGTACATTCTAAAAGCACGACTAGTTTTAATTTTTCCTCATAATATGTTTTTAAATAGTTATGCTGAATATGTGGAAGCATGACATGAACATTTAAACTAACATATGATCCTTTCTCGCTTTGAAAGAGGGTTTTTATGTATTTTAGCATCATTTCTTCCCTTAATTGAGTTTAATTGGTTGTTAGAGAAGACTTTTCATATGTGTCAGTTTATACAATGTTGATTCCTTACAACAATCTTCCCCTTCCCGATTTATATTTTTGTACTTGTTTAATTATTCATTTATAATATGCTCGTCATGAAAACCAACTATGCATGTAACTAACTTGTAATTTAGAATTGCCTATTACGCAATTTATGAACACTTAATAGTTAGAGCAACAAAAGTTGCAGGCACGAACCCACCCTTATAAAACAAATCTAAGACTTTGGTTTCAAAGTGCCTTAGTAAAATGCACTTGACGTATTTGATCTTTTTTTTATTGTTTTCTTGTTATCGAATGTAGAATTGTAAGTTTTTTTTTTTGAATGTTGGTGTAAGAAAGGGGTGGCCTGAGACAAGTTGGTATTTTACAAGTTTTTTATTGCTACATCTATGTTATGGGTGTCACAAGTTGGTATTTTACATATTTTTATTGTTATAAAATATTGTTTGTGTCTCTTAGGGGGTTTTATTTGAGAACCTATAAAATTGTGATATAAATTGGTAAATAAAGATAAATGAATGTATATGAAGGTTTTATTCTCACGTTCTCGCCATAACTCTTGTTTTTATTAAAAATCCAACCGTAAGAGTGTGTGTGTGTGTGTGTGTGTGTGTGTGTTTCTTTTTTTTTGGCCCGAGGGGGGGGGGGGGAATACATTGTTCAGTTATACCCTACAATGAGAGATTTCCAAGGACATATCAAATCTTTGGCAACCCGGACCAAGCAATACAAAATCTGTTATGGTCTTTTGAGAACTAATCCATTCTAAAAGCTCGATCAATTTAACTTTTTCCATTAAAATAAGTCAAATGTGGTTGATCATAGGAAGCTATGGAAGCATGCTACGGACATCTAACTTATTATATGGGCCTGATTCTACAACGAAGGCCTGGTCTAGTTCCAACTTGGTCCTTTAAATCCTGATCATTAATTAGAATTCGATTTAATCATCTGACTTTTTGTGCATCTTCATTGACAATCTCATTAATAAGTTCACAATTTGCTGAAAAATCCTCCCCATTTCCCAAACCTTTGCAAGTTATTTCGAGTGAAATCATTACGTATAATCGTGTTTTTATTCTAATGATGTGTTGGGCTAAGAATGCTCAAAATGACGGAATATATGCAAAATATCAAACAAACACGCAATCATACCGGAAAAAAAAAGTGAAGTATGTTGCATTAATTTCACAACACGAAATCCGATTGAAAGCCACCTCAAAAGTGAGCTCCAATATTAGCCTTTAAAATGGCTTAGCAAAAAAGACCTCGAAAGCAAGCTTCAACATCGCATGCATTAAATGGAATAAGCTAGCTTGAAAGGGGGTTATGAAGTCTTCATAAGTTTTAGTTGGCGTTTTCTCTTTTTAACCTAGTAGGTATTCTCTATTTGAGATCGAAAACAGGGGTCGGGTTCAAACAAAAACAATAATCAAATAAGATAACACAAAGACGGGCAAATTACATGTAATTTTACACTAATATAACATATGATTCAAACGACTTTGACCACCATCTAAGATTGCGGGCCAGGTCTCTCGTAATTTTTATAACTCTAGAAACAATAAAATGGTATTTAGAATCCATATAATATGTAATTATTTAATTTTAAAAAAAAACATGTAAAGACAAGTTGGAAAGTTTTGTTTGCTTTATTTTTTAATTTGCAATTGCCCAAAAAAATCTAGCTAAGCAAATGTCAATTTAAAATTTTATTTGTAAAATATTGCCAATATTTTATTTCAACATATAAATCACACGTTCTTAATATTATATTTAGGGGGTGTTTGGATGAGCTTATTGACTTATAACTTATCACCGGTGTGGAAAAACACTTATGAAAAGTTGATAAGTTAAAACTTTTTACTTCTTAAAAAATGACTTATTACCGGTTTGGCACCGGATAAGTTGTTTTACCCAAACACTCAAAACGACTTATTACCGGTGCCACACCGGAATAAGTCAATAAGTTGTTTTTATAAGCCCATCCAAACACCCCCTTACTGTTCATTATTAAATTATGAAAGATGCATTTGTTGACATACATTCTATAACGATTTTACGGTTGCCCTATTTATGTTTTAACACATTTCCTAGATTTTAAAGTAAGGCAAATCATAATGTGTTTCATATAAATATGCTTAAACTAATCTCGATTAATTATGATTATAAACGCAGTGACTATAATTGTTGCAGACGTCAGATATCGAATCCAAAACAGATGGGATATTCCACCATATCTCAAGAGCCTCAACTACTACGCTACAACGTTTGTGGTTAACGCTGAATAAAGTTAAGTCGACAATCTCAGACAAAATGGGTCCAAGATCGAAAAAAATCCTTCCGGATGTGTTTGGTTTTTTATTTTCTTTTGAGTGAACCTGGGTTCTGGTCCCGATCAGGGCCGGTCCTGACATTTTGGAGGTCCCATGCATTAAACTAAATGTGACCATTTGACAATAACATAATTTAATATACCATTTATTATGTTATTTTCTACTACGTTCCGACATATGTTTAACAATAAATCGATCAATGGTTCCTCTTTTAAGAAATTGTTCATCTTTGTAAACCTCATATTTATATAGAATTTATCAATTGTTACCTGTAATTACAAAAATATATATCAACAAAAAGATGTTTTATAAATCTATCATCCTTAAGAAAATTATTAAAAATTATAAAGTTCTAAAGAATATATAGAAAAAATCGACAATGGTTTAAATTTATTTTTTCTTAGTTCCCTTAAATAATCAAAGAAAATTATTTAAAATATAAAATATACTAAATTATCCAAGTTACTGAATTCAATTTTGTTTATAAAACTTTAGAAATGAAAAGGTAAAACAGAGACGTTTAGTGACAACAACAAATGAAGATTGAGAAAAAAAACAAAATAAAAGAATATATTAGGGATTTTGGATTTCAACTTTGAAGAAGAAGAAGTTAAAAAAGTGGATTATTAAAAAAATTACATATTTTAATTATCAGATTGATAAAGAAATAGGAAAAAAAAATTAGGAAACAAAAATTCATCAAAAAAATTAGAAAACAAAACCAAATTAAGAAATTTAATGGATTATAAAAGTAGATTTTTTTTAAAATAACATAATTTAACCATCCGATTGATAAAGATATAGGAACCAAAAATTCATAAAAAGTTTGTAATTAGGAAACAAAAACCCATCAAAAGATTTAATTAGGAAAGTAAATTGAATTAAGAAATTTAAAACACCATTACAGGATTCGAACCAGTGTTCCCCATATAAACACTTTAACATCAACGCTTCTACCACTTCGTTAAACATCATTTTTTTTGAAATATTTCATCAAGTAATTTATATACTACGATTACTAATTTAAAAAAAATGTGGAGGCCTCTCGGATATTGGAGCACAGTGTGGCGGCACCACCGGCACCCTCCCCCCCGCCCCCCCCGGGGGGTTGCCCTGGTCTCGGTAGTTGTATCGGAAATTTGAAGAATATTCTTGTATTTCAATAAGTTAAAAAAATCGACCAACAATTTACATTTGGGTCTCAAATGGATCCATTATCACAAGTGCCTTCTCCATTAGTTGAAGTGTAATTCGACATTTTGCAAATTTTTAGTAAAAAAAATTAATGTACAAGTTTTTAAAGCTTATGTACAAGTGTGAGGCAATTTGGTTATTATTTTTTATGATTACACTATTACATGAGGGAAATTTTCGTTATTTTATCATTTTTTTTTCTTTTTTTCAATCGAAAAAAATTATGATTTTGGTCATTATGGTTTTGATTGGTTGAAAGGAAAAAAAATCGATACAGGATGGAAATTCCCCACATTTAACAGATTTTTTTAACGGTTGTTGAAGGGAATGACCAAATAAGGCATTTTAGTAAATCACGATGGTCATCTTGTAGTTTCAAAATTATAAAGACGATAAATGTTATTTATGACAAACCGTAGGGACCAAATTTGTAGTTTACTCTTTTAATAATTGTCAATGTTCTAAAAAACTCGCTGCAACAGCCATCGAGGCACGCCACGTCTTAAGGTTTGTATCTGACGACATGTTATGTTTGTGGCACGTCATGACCCGATACGTAATTTTTGTAACACCATATTTGAATATTATTTTTTACGCTTTTGATGTCTTTTTTTTGTTTTTAATATATAACCTAATTTAAAATGCTTAATATCATTAACTGCTTGAGTAATAGTAGAAAACAAAGATTTACATATATATAATATACAGATTTATCATCATAAAACAGATCTTAAAAAACGTCATGACTTCAAAGGCTTAAGATTTGACTGACACCTTACATTATTTAAAACCTTATTTGTCCCTCATGCAAATGGCACATGGAGTGACTAATGAAACTTTAGTTAACATTATGAAACCCGAAATAAGAACTAATGATGTAATTAATGAGTTTTTGGGATCTAAAATCAAAATCAAAAAACAGTCAAAAGCATCTTAATCCAATATTGGTGTAATTCACTTTGAATAATATTATATTATTTTTATTATTAGTAATAAATATATTAATTAGCAAAATAATTTTATATTATTAGTAAGATTAAAATTTTGGTGCTCGAAGAAAAATGTAATACTCCAACGGCCGAATAAATTGGTTATTCCTAAACGAGTATTCACTGTTTTCTGGGATTGACTTTGAGCCTTTGGATTATATAGATATTGCTTCAACACAACATAGGTCATCGAAAGAATCTCGAAGACCCACCAAAGCACGAAAGGCAGGATATTTCAGAATTTTAAATAATATATGGTAATTTGCATCATATGAGGACAACTATACAAAAGTTATAACTCTACAAACCAAACAAACGTTACAAATTTCTTACAAACCAATCTCAATCTTTCATCTAGTCCAACACAGGGACGGATAGAGAATGGCTAGTAGGGGTCACAGGCCCCCAACTAAGCCACATCAAGAAGCAAAAATTATTATTTTTTAAAGATAACTTTCCTATTGGGACCCCATCTAAACATGTTAAGGGCTCAATCTTTTGAGTTCAATGGTTTGTTAAGGCATTAATCTATTTACAATTACACACGTCTACTCTAATTATCAGACTTGACCATTCCATTCTCCATATGAACAAAATGAGTCATCCACTCCAAATGCCAACATGCTATATTACGAATTGGTTAATTGTTTGTTCTTCTAGCCGTCTGGTTTTCATTTGTTTTAAGTGTAAACAATATAGAAAAATATATAAATAGCAGTATAATGTATCGGTCTCATTAAAATAGTGAAAAAATTAACTAAAAATAGAAGTTAATAGCTTATCCTTATTCGGTTAACCAAATCGTTTAAGCCGAAAAAGAAAAACTGAAACCGTTTTGGTTTGCATGGATTGTTCGGTTTTAAAAAAAATTCAACACTCCCAAGTATGCCCTTAACAATAAAAGTTTCTGTATCTGTCCTGGACTAACAGATATCGTTTGTAACATTTGTATGGTTTATGTTTGATTTGTTCTCTTTATGTATCGTTATCTATATCTAGTTAAATATACATAGTCTGTTTTTGGGTAAAAAGTTGATTACCGGTAATTCCAACCGGTCTCACACGGAACCTGCCTCCAAAGACACCAATGTGAAGGAATATTTTAAGACTCACTCAACTGCTGAGACTAGCGGGGAGATCTGGGATCGAACCCAGGTCCTGTTATGTATTGCCCAAATACATAGTCTATTTTTGACTATTTTCTGGTTTTGTTATTTAAAATTCAATAATTACACGTTTACACAAAGGGGTCTTTATAAAGTGTTTTAAAGGCCGTTAACACCGTTAAGTGCCTCCCATGAGGGGAAATATGTCATTTTAAAAAATAGAATAATATTTAAATATTATATTTATAAAATAAAAAAATATTATATATATATATATATACACACACATGGAACCCAATCTCATTGACTAGCCATCTATTTCTTAGTTTGTCAACAGTGAACTGCCCATCCCCTTCTTTATCCTACCCTTTGCTAAAAAGCCATCACCAATCGTTTTCCCTTTTCTCGGTGAACCACAATTGATGTAATGTATAATAATGAAAACGAATATTAAACACGTTGATCGTTTAACAAATATCTGAAGATAATATCTTTTAAATTAAGTTCGTTTCTTTAACGAATACTGAATGTTAAACTTCAAATTTGAATACACTACGAACTCAAAATTTGGGATGAAAATGAAAGTTTCTGAATTTGAAGTGTGACCATCAAATTATACAAAAAAGAAACATATAAAAAAAGATAACTAAAAAATGAAATGGGCCTTGAAAATATTATGGGTCAATCACAAAGGCCCAACGAAAAATTAAAAAAACATGGGAAAAATCACAAACGTGTGTACAAACTCGTAAAACATGTTCAAACAACGTATTATGGGTCTGAAACGAAATCATGTAGCAAAAAAAATTATGGTTGTTTAAGTGAAACACCCCTATTTGTCCGATCATGGGACTCTAGAAAAAAACAGGATCTGGTCTTTCACGCCAAGATCCACAACAACAGTCTAAAGTCCATTGAACGATCAGCGACCCAACGTTATTCACTACAAAACAAATGACTTTTACCCATAAAAATTATCCAGGGAAATTTTCGTCGGTGATTACCCACGGATCACCCAGAAAATATTAAGGTTCGGTAAAATCCGATGTTTTTCGAGAAAATACCAACGGATCACCCATAGAATCACTGGGTAATCTGTCACTAGTTTAAATTACCCACCAGCAATTTAACCACCAATTTTTGTGACGGTTTTATGAGGAATCACTCTTTAATGACAGATTTCCCAGGTAAAAGTCTTTCGTTTAGTAGTGATTGAAGCATCATCCCCTTGAAGCAACGTAACGTTGAAGAGGGTTCATCGTCATACCTTATCAAACTCAGTTTTTCAAAGATGCAATTGCAAATGTATTTTAACACAAGGGAACGATTTTACGCTTTGAAACACGAAATAAAGATCATTAATGTAATTGATGAATTTTAAAAAAACAAAATCAGAAAACAATCAAAGCACATAAAACAATAGTGTGATTCACTCTTATTATTATTATTATTATTATTATTTGAGTTCAACCAAAATGGAATCAAATTCAATTAAAGTAGTAATGAATTCGTTGATTTAAATCTTCTTCTTCTTTTTAATTTATCAACCAAACACAAACCAACGAAATCCAGTTGAAAGAATATATCATTTCAATTCTCCAGTATTCCTGTAAGATTATGACAGACCAAATAATTAATATTAATTGTCAATTATTTTGTGAAAATAATGAAATAGAAACAAACAAAAAAATACAAAATAATTAATGAATGCTTATAACCATTAAATATTTATTGAATATTTATATCTTATTAAAGGACAAAGTAATAAATGACAAAAGAATATTACTTTCCATCTGTGATTAGAAATTTTAAGTATTAAAAACAACATGTGTGAGTGATATTTTTTTTTCAAAAAAAAAAAAAGAACATGTGTGACATCTTCTATTTCTTCTTAAAGTTAATTTTACCAAACGATCATGTATATTCCGTCAATAATCATGTCAATTATTTAAATATTATTTTAGAACTAAATTTACGTATCTATTTATAAACAGTATAAAATTTGCTAATTTCCACCAAAATTCTTGAGGATGACAAGATGATTATATCTTAATTATTAAAATATAATAATAATTTTATTTATTTATTTTGCTAGTTAGTCTAAACATGCTATTTTTATATGTAATTATCAATTATATTCTTTGTTATTAAAGATATTTATGGTTTATCAGTCACATTTTAATATTTATTAGATGAATAATTATAAAACAAAAGTAACTTTAAAAAAATCAACAATTAATTCGAATTCCTTCCACCTGAAACAAATACGTAATATATTGTTGGATTGATAAATGGGTATTCGATTATCCAAACATTGTTAGCGAAGTCATTTATTTTACGAGTGTGGTTCAGAAGTTTAAACCTAAAGTGAGTTTTATCTCTTATTTTTCACTACTTGAAATAAAGCGTTTTAATTGTGAATATATGATTTGCGTATACTATTGATAACAATGTTATGAAAAATGATGGATGCTGAAACATCCCAAAATTTCAGATACTCCAATTTATTATGGAAGTTCACTCCCAAGTAGGGGTGTGTATCAGAAGGTGGGTTCAGGTTGTCAAATCAAAAGCCTGATCGGGTTTCGCATATAAAAATCAAGGCCTATTTTTGGGTTTTAGAATTCGGATTGCCTTGGGTTCGGGTTGGTCGGGGTTCGAATTGAGATCGGTCGAGTTCGGATTTAGTTATAATGCTATATATAAATTAAAAAAAACACGACCAACTAAGATTTTAAGAATTTTCAAAATATAATTAGATAAATAAATAATTTATATAGTATTTAAAATATATATGTATATATATTTCGGGTTTTCAGACCGATCGCGTGGCCAAAAATAAACCCGAACCCAAACTTTTCCTCGAAAAGTCGGTTATCGGATTTTCGGGTTTTGTATAAATATCTTATTTTTTGTTCGGATTAGGATGTCGGACCATTCGGGTTTTGCATACCCCTAACCCCAAGATCAGCTATTAACATTGCAGTGGAAATATTACCTCAAACCTAATAATTAAAGTAATATTAAAAATCCTGAAAAAACGTGCTACAATGTAAACTTGAGACGATGTAATAAAGACGTCATTTATTTCAATCACACTTCAAAATCATATTTGCATTTTTATCATAAATATGCATGCATTGATCACAAATTATCTTTTTAACTATGTTGACTATGCCCAATGGTTGTGGTCGACTTGACACGACCAACATTGTCGTGCTATTACGATAACTTCTGACTTGGCGAGTATACACTACTCGGCCAATTCACATTTTTTCCTGTCACGACACATTTATCACTCTCTTCCAACAGCTTCTATGTCGGCTATCATAGTACCATGAAACCGCATGCCAAATGTGTGTCAACAACACACCAGACATAACATAACGTGCAATTATAAACCACGATCATGAGTTCTCAAAATCAGTCATATGTCTAAATGTGTCACTTTTTTACATGACAATGTATAACATGACATGAACAAATCATAATTTCAAAATAAACAATTTATCGCGCACAACCCAGAAAATGTTGCATGAGACTCATTTTAGATCCTTAGTCTTGGAATTTCCGTTTCATGCTCACAGATCTCTCTACAGTTACAGAATAAATAGATTAATTTAGCACCAAACATGCATCTTACATCATACGGGGTCTGTTTTTTAACCTATCGATTAGTTTGTACAAAATAGAGATGCACAAGGCATACTCTTTTCTAGGCCTCCAAACCGGTTTTCAGTGAGAAAAAAAAGGATTTAGGCTTTGGTGTTAAAATGGATAAATCGGCCTTTAATTATTTAGACCTAGGTATTTTGGGTTTTTTCGAGTTTAATCGGACTTTTTCAGGCTGGACTTTCTCGACATGCCCACAAAATTTCAGTCTAACATGAACAGGCTTCAGACTTACTAGACCCAAACTTTTTCAGGCTTGTCGAGCTTTAAGACTTGACGGTAGAGACGACCAAATGAGCATGGCCCAGCCTGGACCGATGGCGGTCCGGGACTGGATATAGTTTTTGTAAAAAAAAAGCGGCCTTCAAAAATATTTCCATTTATTTATTACCGATACCCAACGGCGATATGACCATGTTTTCCCATGTTGACCTTTTTTTGTCTTATTTACCCTCTATTCACTACGTATTAGTCATATGGTGTATGGGGAAAGATACCAACTCACAAACTTTCACAATCTTTGCTATAATTCGTGATTTCAGCTCGTATTCTTGCAGAAAAAAACGTATTTTTTAAGCGTATCTAATTCGTGCTATATATAACACTTTTGTTTTTTTAATTCAAAAACCAAATTGATGTAAAAAAAATCGAGTTTAAAAAAAGTACATAGGACCGGTTTGGATCTGATATGAGTCTAGGACCGGTGATCATAACCAGTTACAAAATACCTTAACCAAATGTTGGGTTTCTTATTAAATTTGGTTACAAAAACAATATTTAAAACCGAGACCAATTTAAACCAAAACCGATTTTTGACCATCTTTACTTGATGGCAATCTTATTTTACACAGTCAAAAACGGTGGATAATATAAAATTATTTCAAATTTTCAATCCAACAAAAAGCATCCAAATTAAAAGGGTATTTTAATTACTCGTGGCGCCACTAACCTTCATTTTGACCCTGCATGGAATGAGCTAAATACATCGATCACTCTTTTCTCTTTTACATCTCATCACCTCCCATGGAAAACATTCACCAAAACCCCTTTTTGTTCTTGATTGATTTCTGCTAGTTTTCAAGACTTTCTTGATAAATAGATGAAAACCCACATCAAATTTCCACTATTCTTGAGGAATTTCTGGTTTATTTGACCTCAAAAGCTCAAAAAAACCCACAAAGATTTTGATTTCCTTTTAGCCATTTTTAGGGTTTTTGATTAGGGTTTGGTGTTATAAGAATGGAGGGAAGTGACATTTATAAAGCTAGTAGTAGTTCTAGATCAAGAGGAAGCAGTGGTGGAACGGTATCAAGTTTACGAGCTGCGAGTACTTCGTTATGGAGACATTCGGGTATGGATGTTTTCTCAAAATCTTCTCGTGAAGAAGACGATGAAGAAGCTCTTAAATGGGCTTCTCTCGAAAAGTTGCCAACTTTCAATCGTTTAAAAAAAGGTTTGCTTTTTGGATCACATGGAGAATCGTATGAAGTTGATGTTGATAATCTTGGTTTACAAGATAGAAAGCAATTACTCGATAGGCTTGTAAAGATTGCCGATGAAGATAACGAGAAGTTCTTGTTGAAACTCAGAAACCGAATCGATCGGTATATATTCAATTCTAATTATCGTCTTTTTAATTTCGTTTTAGAGTAATTTCTTCAATCGTTTGCACCATTTCTTGTATCAAAATTGGAAAATTTTATTGTTTGTTACAATATCTTTACAAATTATAATATTTTAACCAAAATTAATATTTATACATAATTAGTTTCGAAATATTAGATTACTAATATGTGTTGTTTAATTTTGTTTTCTTGTTATATATCTTTTTTATTTTTGGTAATATTGTAATAAGTGTGTCGATGACAGGTTTTATTTTAAGTATATTATTTTGTTTTTAACTTATTAACTTTTTAATTAAGTTTAAAACATAAAAATATATTATATTATATGCCATAAATTGGTATAAATAATATTTATATATAATATTAACAAATATTATAATCAAAGTATCGTTTACAATTAAATAACCTAAAATTATATAAATGCCAAACTTTTGGGACCACTTTTTAATAAAATAGTTCACCAAAAAATAAATTAAATGTTATACTCTTCATCAACACCAAAATGGTGTAAAAATTGGTGTTGTGTGGAAGTTATAAATAATGTGAAAATTGGGATTTGGTGCTGAATCGGAGACGTTATTAAGCATCATTTACCCGTTATAAGCGCTTACTGTATAAGAGACTTTGATCTTCGTCGCTTATCGGTTAAGACTTATAAACCAACCGATAAGATAAGTAACACCTGATAAATGCTTATCAGATAAACGTTTAGTAAACATTTTCTTTAAGTTTTTTATCTGAATTTTATTAATTGACAATTTGTTAAATGGGAATGTTATAGGGTTGGGATTGATTTGCCAACAATTGAAGTCAAATTTGAGCACATGACTGTGGAGGCAGATATTAATACAGGAAGTAGAGCTTTACCTAGCTTTATAAACTTCCATATTGATATATTTGAGGTAAAATAATTAGTATATGCAATCATTATATATATATAGTTTTTGAGTCAATGGAAAACCTTAAAAAGAAACTGAGGACAAGCTAGCAACCATCTATCCGTATCCGTATGATATGTACATGTGCATATAAATAATTTGTAAGTAATTTTTCCAGTTATGCACATGTGCATAAACATACACAGGTGCATAGAAACCAGGAAACATTTTCAATTACTTGTATGCACATGTGCATACGGTACAGATGAATGGTTATTAGGGTGTTCTTCAGTTTTTTACTCTATCATGTTTTCCGCGAATTTGATTAAATGTGATCAATTTTAGGTGTTCTTGAACTTATTCCATCTCCTTCCGAATACAAAAAAGCATATAACGATCCTTGATGATGTTAGCGGTGTCGTTAAGCCTAGCAGGTGAGAAGACAGATCACGAACCACCGTCAATATAACTCAATTACGATCACTTCACGAGATCTAACATCATAAAACATGATTGTAGAATGACTTTACTTTTAGGTCCCCCGAGTTCTGGGAAAACGACGCTATTGCTAGCCTTGGCCGGCAAGCTCGATAAGGATCTTCAGGTAATTAAATTCTTGATTTGATGACTTAATTTTCAAGATTTTATAACATTCCACTTTTCGTCAATTTATTTATTTAGTCTTGTGTTAAGTTATATATATATAAAATCATATATGTAGAGCTCTGGGAAGGTGACATACAATGGTCATGAGTTGCATGAGTTCGTGCCCGAAAGAACGTCTGCTTATATAAGTCAAAACGATGTCCATATCGGAGAAATGACTGTTAGAGAAACCTTGGCTTTTTCTGCTCGATGCCAAGGGGTTGGATCACGTTATGGTTAGATTGAGATTTTTCGGTCCTGATTGTTCTTTTTGCAGATATTATGATAATTGGAACATTTTAACGTTATTAAATAAGTAAATATTGTAACGGGTTTGTTGTATAAATTGTAGAGATGTTGGCCGAGTTGTCAAGAAGAGAGAAAAATGCAAACATCAAGCCTGATCCCGATATCGATGTCTTCATGAAGGTATTGAACGATCAGAAGATCATTTGGGGGGGGGGGGGGGGGGGGGGTCACCATAATAAAGTGGCTTTATAAGATGCAAGTATACTTAAATGTCCTAATAAACTCCCTAAGAAGTTCTTTAAAATACTTTTGAAATAAAATGTGTTATTAGCTATTTTATATGACACTTTTGAAAAGTGTCATATAAAAAGACTAATGTAATGTTTTATTTAAAAATTGATCCAAAAGACTTTGTAGGACGAATTTGGGCATCCTAAGAAGTTTATTAGAATACTTTTAAAAATAAGTGTCGTATTAGCTTTTTTATATGACACTTTTAAGAGGTATCTTATAAAATGACTAATCTAATGTTTTATTTCAAAATTTCCCTCAAAAAACTTGTTAGGCATCCTCTATAAACTTATTGTAACATATATGTATTTGATACTTTCTTTTATATTGTTAAAGGCTGCTGCAACAGAAGGTCAAGAAGCTAATTTGGTGACGGATTATACTCTAAAGGTATAAACTTTTGATCGTTTCTAAACGTTAATTCTCCCAGTATAAAAGCTAATGCAACTTGTTTTCTTGTGTAGTTATTAGGGTTGGACATTTGTGCAGATACCATGGTCGGAGATCAAATGGTACGGGGGATCTCTGGCGGCCAAAAGAAGCGTGTTACAACGGGTAAAATTGCATTCATTTCAATACAATAAAATTGACTTTATAGGATGTCAAATATGTCTAAACATCATAACAGACTGACTGTTTTGTAGAATTTAAGTTCTTATGATCAAATAATTGTGTTGTCCTATGTAAAATTGTTACAAGAAGTTGATAGGATGTTTTTGGGTGTCCTAGCAAGTTTTTTAGAACAATTTTGAAATAAAACATTATATTAGTCTTTTATACGACATTTCTCAAAAGTGTCATATTAAAATAGCTAATACGATATTTTATTTCAAAAGCATCCTTAGGATGCCATATTCATCCTAACATCTTTTGGAAAAAAAGCCTTGTTATAAATGTCCTATAAAAGATGTGTATATCAATATATGACACTTCTCATAAATAATTTGTCCAATAAAAAACTAATATTAAGTGTCTTAATAAACTTGATAGGATTCCCATATACGCCCTAACATCGTATTTTAACGTCTTTATATAGGATGAACAATTGTTTGGTTCTATAAAGCAGTCTATTAAGATGTTTAGACATATATGACGTTTTATAAAACTGATTTTGTTTTATTGTTTTGAAATATAATAAGTTTCCCAAACCTTTTCATTTTTGTTACATTTACGCTAATTTGTAAAATGTTATAGGTGAAATGATCGTTGGACCATCAAAGGTTCTTCTTATGGACGAGATTTCTACCGGTTTGGATAGTTCTACGACTTTCCAAATCGTGAAATCACTTAGACAATTCCTTCATATCCTCGAAGGAACTGCCGTCATTTCTCTCCTCCAGCCGGCACCAGAAACATACGAGTTATTCGATGACATTATCCTTCTGACCGACGGGAAAATCGTGTACCAAGGACCACGCGATAACGTGCTCGAGTTTTTTGAATCGATGGGGTTCAAATGCCCCGAGAGGAAAGGTGTTGCTGATTTTCTGCAAGAAGTAAGTACAATCCTTTTTCCTATATGATTAGTTCAACCTTATTGTGTTCACTACTAGAAAATATTTTTTATTGGACAACAAAAATGTCTAAATATTCAAATAATGTGTTTTATAGAACTTACGTTTATAAGACCAAACAATTATGTGTCTATATATATATATAGGTAGTACAATATAAGAGGGAGGTTCAAAATAGAACAGTAACCAAATAAGATAACACGAAAACAACCAAATCACGTGCAAAATCACATGTGATTTTATACTAACGGTTAGTGGAAAGTTGGGTGAATCACATGTGATTTTACAAACGATTTTAGTGTAAAATCACATGTGATTAGACCATTTTCTTATTATGTTATTTGGTTATTGTTCTCGTATGAACCTGAGTCCACAATAGGAAGCTATGACGTACTTGGACATCCTAATAAGTTCTTTTACGGTATTTTTGAAATAAAATGCCTTATTAGTTTTTATAGGACATTTTAAGACACGTTTTATGAACATAAGACAATTTTTCACATAATATAATATAAAAAAGATTGATACAACATTATATTTTAAAAGTGTCTTAAAACACTCATGTATAGAAAAAGAACAATTTCATTTGCTTGTATGTACAAATGCATACCGTCGAGGGATCACAGGGTGTACTTCAGTTTTCTATATTTTTGAGGTTTCCACTGAAAGGTCCTATAAATTTAAGTCCTACGCTTATATATTTTAGGCATCCTATTAAATCAATGTTATAGTGTTAAGTCCTATAAAGCAGTCTTTTTTCTTTCTTTCAGGACATTTAAACATATTTGACATCCAATTTTATTATAACTTTTTGTTATCGAAATTGTGGCACATCGTGATGTGGAAATTGTGTTGTAGGTTACATCGAAGAAAGATCAACAACAATATTGGATGCGAAGAGAAGAGCATTACCGATTTGTGAAAGCCAAGGAATTCGCGGAGGCGTTCCAGTCGTTCCACGTCGGAAAAAGACTCGGGGACGATCTTGCGACCCCGTATGATAAAAGCCGAAGCCATCCTGCGGCACTTACGAACGAGAAGTACGGTTTAAATACGATAGAACTCTTGAAAGCGTGCACCGATCGAGAAATATTGCTCATTAAGAGAAATTCTTTCTTTTACATCTTCAAAGTGGCTCAAGTGAGTGTTAACAAGATTTTGTTTTTCAAGTGTTCGATATTTCGCTACAACAAAACGGGCTTTTTTGAACGCCCGGTAACTTAGATTTAAAAAAGCCCGTTTGTTTGAAAATTGTGGGAAAAAACCTGTTTTATTGTAGTGGAAAAAAGCATGTTGTATTTCACTACAACAAAACGGGCTTTATTAATTTAAACAATAAATCAGCAGTGTATTACCAACGGATAAATATGTAACAGAATTAGTTAAGTACTCCCTCCAACCTGATATAAATGTTTAGGACATGCAATGATGACACTTTTTAATTAATAAAATGACAATTTTACCTTTAATTATACATAAAGAAATTTTCTCCATCTCATAATTAAGGGTAAAATAGGAAAGTAGACATTACTTTATGAAAGTGGACAATTATTTTAGGACAAAATAAAATAGTAACGTAGACACTTATTTTGAGGCAGAGAAAGTTTTAGCGACAGTGTTGTTCTGTCGGTGGCGGATTTTACTGGCGGTTTTACCTGTCGGTAAAACCGCCCTGTTTTGTAGTGACATGGCAATTTTGATTAGTGCCTTGTGAGTCTTTTTATAAGACATTTTTCGAAAGTGTTATTTTATGTGTCTTATTTAGATTGTCCAAATTAGTCAATAAAACTTATTGTACCATTGTACAAGGTACATAAAAGTTGGTCCTAAATATATTCTATTAGGACCACCAAAAATACCGTTGGGCATCCTAAAATATCCATTTTGTTGTAGTGTTTTAATCACGATTGTTCTTTGTTTCAGTTATTTATCATGGCGTTTGTCACCATGACTGTGTTTCTCCGGACGGAGATGCATAGAGATGCCCTTGAAGATGGATGGATATATATGGGATGTATATTCTTTGGTGTCGTTATGATCATGTTTAACGGGATGGCCGAGATTTCAATGACGATTGCAAAGCTTCCTATATTCTACAAGCAACGAGACTTCTTATTTTATCCCTCATGGGCGTATGCGCTTCCAACATGGATCGTTAAGATTCCTCTTTCGTTTGTTGAAGCCGCCGTATGGACGATTCTCACTTACTACGTAGTAGGATTAGAGCCCAATATTTCGAGGTAATTAACGAGTTTCCAAGAGTCCCTATGATAAAATCGGCCATAAAGAACGTTAAATATGTCTAAGGGCATGTTTGTTAGCAGCTTAACGAGCTTATGGGGACTTACAACTTATTCAGTCACCTATACATGACTGCTTGGTACCTTATATAGTAAGCTTCTAACGGAACTTTATACAGAAAGTCAAGCTTTTTCCAAACATGCTCCTCCCAGTTAGAAAACACACTCCTATGATCTATGAAAGCACTTTTCCAAACAAAAATCTTCCGATCCTATACTGACAAATTAATCTACAGAGATGGTTGTATAGTTTTATCCATACAGAACTTCAAAGGAAAATCAACCAAACAGTCCCTAAATAAATGTCCACTGTTTTATAAGATTTAAGTTTATATGACCACACAATTCTATGTCCTATATGAAGGTGTTACAAAAAGAATGTTACGATGTACTTAGACATCCTAACAAGTTTTTGGGACATTTTTCAAGTAACTTATCCTATTCCTTTTATCGAACATTATTGAGAAGTGTCATATGACACTTGTTTCTATAAGACAATTTTCAGATAATGTTATATAAAAAGGAGTAAATTACATTTTTCGTCCTTGTGTTATGTTAAAATTGCGACTTTCGTATATGTGGTTTTAATCCCTATGGTTTGCAATTCATTGTTGTTTCGTCCCTGAGACTAAGTTCTACATTTAAATACGAGGGATTAAAATAGAATAGAATTGCAAACTATAGGAATGAAAATCAACAACAAGTTGTATACCATAGGAACGACAACAACGATAAAATTATAAACTATAAGGACGAAAACCGTAATTTCAAAAACACAAGGACAAAAATAGCAATTTTCAACAAACCACAATGACCAAAAACATCATTTACTCTATAAAAAGACTTTTAGTACATTTTATTGCAAAAGTGTGTAGGGCTCCCAAAAACATCCTATCAACTTATTGTAACATATTTAATTATTTGGTCTTATAAGACAAGGTATTAGGACATTTAGACATATTTAGCATCTTATAAAGACGATTTTGTTGTAGTGAGTAAAGGTGACGGGTTTCTGTTCTCCTTTTTACTCCTTTGTTTTCTTACCAAATTCCGACTATTTTGCAGATTTTTCCGACACTACTTCATACTCTTCGGTGTAAATCAAATGGCTTCTGCATTGTTTCGGTTCATTGGGGCATTGGGTAGGAACATGATCGTTGCAAACACGTTTGGTTCATTCGCGCTTCTCTTAGTCTTCGTGTTGGGTGGCTTTGTTCTATCACAAGGTATATATATATATATTATAATCTACCAAACATAAATCATATATTTTTTATCGTTCTAGCTAGTCAATAAGGGCGTTTTTCTTGTTCCAGATGACGTACAAAAGTGGTGGTTATGGGGTTACTGGACATCTCCGATGATGTACGCGATGAATGGGCTCTTAGTTAATGAATTTCTCGGGCCTCATTGGAAAAAGGCAATTCACTTTACGCAACACACACTAGCTACAACAAAATTGGCTTCGGAGGACGCCTAGAATATCTGTCCTAATAGAATACTTTTACAACCAAACTATAAAGCGTCCTATCTAAAACCGTTACAATAGATTTACAGGATGTTTTTTAACAAGCTTTTTATGACATTTTTAAAATAAAGTATCCTATTAGCTATTTTTATAGGACACCTTTCAAATAGTGTCGATTAGAATAGCTAATACTACACTTCATTTTAAAAGTGTTCTAACAAAATTGTTAAAACGCCTAAAAGCACCCAATAAACCTAATTTAACACTTTTAAGTAGGATGCTTTTTGGTTTGGTCCTATGAATTTAAGACCTATAAAGTATTTTATTAGGACACTTACACATTTTTTTTCCTATAAAACCAATTTTTCCGTAGTGATGTATTCTATATGTATTTTGTTTTCATCGATCCATTAAGATTTTCTCATGAAATGATTTCAGGTCCAAGGCGGTATGGAACTTGGAAAAACCATAATCACTTCTCGAGGGTTCTTCGCGGAAGCTTACTGGTACTGGATTGGAATCGTGGCCTTGTTCGGATTCATCTTTCTCTACAATTTTTGTTTTGGGTTGTGCCTCACTTTTCTCGACCGTAAGTATCTCTCTACATTCAAATTTTTGGTACCGGAAACACTACAACAAAATTAGACACTAAATATGTCAAAAGGATTGTGCGGTTTATATAAATTTGTTACGATAAGATGTTAGGATGCATTTTGGCATCCTAATAAGCTTTTTAGGAAACTTTTGTAGACCCCACATCGGATGTATTAAAACCGTGAGTTCAGATATGGACAAAAAGAACAATATCTGGTATGGTTGGTTTGAGATGTTACAAATGTGAACTTTTAAGTTGCATTACAGGGACTCGGTATCTCTTCTATCACACATGCTTTAAAACATGTGGACAAAGCGGACAATATCCGGTACCGTTGGCCTGAAATGTTACATATTGAAATAAAATGTCATATTAGTTTTTTTATAAAATACTTTTGAGAAATATAATATGAACATATCTTCCATAGCTAGTAGGTCACTTGTTTCTAAGATGATTTTTCGAATAATTTCATGAAAACAAGACTGAGATATGACGTTTTATTTTAAAAATGTCCTAAAATTGTTAACACTTTTACACAGGTTCCACATTTGTTTCGTCCTATAAAGCAGTCTATTAGGACATTTAAACATATTTAACGTTCTATAATATAATTAAAGTTGATTTTGTTGTAGTGAATGTTGTTATAAACATAGTGACAATTTCGTAACATTTCGGGTGAATTTTTATAGCTTATGGGAAATCCCGATCGACTGTATCGACACAGAACGGGAATGACACAGGAGCCACCGAGTTATCACCTACGGCAGGATCTCCCGAAGGGAGAAACGCAACAAAGAAGAAAGGAATGATTCTTCCTTTCGAACCACATTTCATTACGTTCAACGATGTCAAATACTCGGTCGATATGCCATCGGTAACATGCTAAACATTTCATGATTATAAGCCAAAGTTATAGTAGCAAACGATCCAGATCCAAAGAGCCACTACAATAAAATTGGGTTTATAGGACGCCGCCAATTTATAAGTGTCCTAATAGACTACTTTATAAGACCAAAAAATAAAGCGTCATGTTTAAAAACGTTGTAATAAGTTTATAAGGCACTTTTGAGCGTTTTAACAAGTTTTTTAGACACTTTTAGTACAAAACATCGTCTTACCTATTTTATATGACACTTTCGAGAAAGTCTCCTATAAACCCATCTTTCTATAAAACACTTTTTCAAATAGTGTTCCATCTATCAGCAAGTGTACACAAACATTGTGGCCACTAAGTTTATCAGGTTTGATTTCTTGCAATTACAATTTACCAAGAATCCGGGATTACTCCATGCTATCCTGTGCCCTGTGACACCCTTCCAAAAAAATAGCTAATATAACATTTATTATGTAAATGTCCTAAAAAACTTGTTAGGACGAAATGTCTTATAAACTTAGGACAATATTTAGATATGACATTTTATGTTTTGGTTCTATAAATTAAGTCTTATAAAGCAATCTGTTAGAACGCTTAGAGATTTTCGGCATCCTAGTGTCTTTTTGGATAAAGGGGACGGAATCCTTTGGAACACATTTATTCAATCCGAAGAGCATTATGATGTTTATTGTAGGAAATGAAAGAACAAGGGGTGAACGAAGAGAAATTGTTGCTACTTAAGAGCGTGAGTGGCGCTTTTCGACCTGGGGTTCTAACCGCGCTAATGGGGGTGAGTGGTGCGGGAAAAACTACTCTGATGGACGTGTTAGCAGGTCGGAAAACCGGTGGCTATATAGAGGGCGATATCAGGATTTCGGGATATCCAAAGAAACAAGAAACCTTTGCTCGGATTTCTGGTTATTGTGAGCAAAACGACATCCACTCACCTCATGTGACGGTTTACGAGTCTTTGCTCTACTCGGCTTGGCTAAGGTTGTCAACAGATGATGAAGGAACCCGAAAGGTTAGTACATGTGTTTTGTATTTCAAACTTACAATGAAATCTGGTTTATAGGACGTCAAGTATGTCAGTCTCAAACTATTTTATAGGATTTAAGTTTATAGGACGAAAAAATTGTGTGTGATTATTTGAAGAAAAAAAGCATTATAAAAAGTTGATCATACGTTTTTGGCATCGTAACAAGTTTTTAGGACAATTTTGAAATAAAACGTCTTATTACTCTTTTATATGACATTATTTGAAAAGGTGTTGTAACAAGGGTCATATTGAAAGATTTGTTCATACGATACATCTCAAAAAGTGTCTTATAAAAAAACTAATACCATACTTCATTTCAAAAATGTCATAAAAAACTTGTTATGATGTTAAATTACATTTTTTAGGATGTTTATAACATTTTTTGGCCCTTAAAAACTTAAGGGGTTGTTTGGTTGGTTTGCTATCAAGTCTTGTATAGTTGTATAGATAAAGTTGTCTGTATAGATTAATCTGTCTGTATGGATTCGGAAGATTTTTGTTTTGGATAGTTTTTAATAGATGGAAGGTGTGTGTTCTTTAATTGGGAGGGACATGTCTGGAAAAAACTTGGCTTTCTGCATAAAGCTCCTCCCCTAGAAGCTTACCGGATAAGGCACTTTCGATGTCACTAAGCCACTACCAAACAGTCATATATAGCTGATTGAATAAGTTGTGAGTCCCATTAAACTCATTAACCTACTAACAAATACGACCCAAGTCTGCTCTGTTTTGTCATATAAAGCAGTCTATTAGGACATTTAGACATTTTTGACGTCTTATAAAGCCAATTTTGTTACAGTGAACATATGTTTTTCGCCTTCTATGGATGAACGGTAACTAGATTTGAATGTTATTTGCAGATGTTTGTCGAGGAGGTGATGGAACTTGTGGAGTTGAATCCATTGAGGGATGCGCTAGTCGGGTTGCCCGGTATCAATGGCCTATCAACCGAACAACGAAAGCGGTTAACCATAGCGGTCGAGCTGGTGGCCAATCCATCTATAATATTTATGGACGAACCAACCTCAGGACTAGACGCTAGAGCCGCTGCCATCGTGATGAGAACCGTTAGGAACACAGTGGACACCGGAAGAACCGTTGTATGCACCATTCATCAACCTAGCATCGATATATTTGAAGCTTTTGATGAGGTATGTTTGTTAAATTCACAACAACCGGTTCATATATATATATATATAGAGAGAGAGAGAGAGAGAAAAAAAAAAGTTCAAATGCGAACTCAAATTTGGTGACTGAATATAGTATTTAGTCTGAATATTTCTTTGATTATTCAGTCTGAATAATCTACATTCAGACACGTGTCGCGCTCCCTTATGTCCTCACGTTCACAACCAAATTTGAGTTCGCATTTGAACTTTCCTCTTTATATATATATATACACACACACATCGTTTACACAACGAGCTTATCTTCCACTGCAGCTATTCTTGTTGAAAAGAGGAGGACAAGAAATATACGTTGGACCCGTAGGTCGCCATTCTTGCGATCTAATAAAATACTTTGAGGTAAGATATTTCATTAACCGAGTGTGTACGATGATGATGATAAGTTGGTATGCGACTAAAACCCGACTGTTTTTGTGAACCAGGATATCGATGGTGTAAGTAAGATTAAAGACGGACATAACCCCGCGACATGGATGTTGGAAGTCAGTGCTTCGTCTCAAGAAGTGGCTCTAGGAGTCGATTTCTCGGAAATCTACTGGAATTCAGAGCTTTTTAGGTCAGTACTTCGATTTGAAAAGTGTCCTATTAGCCTTTCATAAATATGACATGTTATATAAAAGGCTAATCAGACAATTTACTTTTTGGGGTCTGTTAGGCTGTCCAACTTCATAGATAGAACTTTGTTTAGCTCCGTCCTAAATTGTTATTGTAACGTCTTTAGACGCTGGTTTTTGGTTCTATAAATTGAACGTCCAATCAAGTACTCTATTATTATGCTTGTGCGGCCTAAAAGACCTATTTTGTTGTAGTCATTACGACAAATTTGGGTTTATATGATGTCACCGATCCCTAAGCGTCTTAATAGTCTGATTTATAAGACTTAATTTATAGAACCAAAAAAATAAAGTGTCTTATCTAAATGCGTTGTAACAAATTTATAGAATGTTTTTAGGCATCTTAACAAGTTTTTAAGAACTTTTTTAATACATGGCGTCGCATTAGCTATTTATAGGACACTTTTGAGAAATTGTCCTATAAGTTCATCTTTTTATACGACACTTGTTTTTTACAACACATCAGCTAATATGATGTTTTTAAAAAAATGTCCTAAAAACTTGGTAGGACGCCAAAAAGTCTTATAAATTTATTACAATGTCTTTAGATATGACATGAACCTGACCCTAAGCGTCTTAATAATATATAGCATTCTCGTATGATCCTCCTTCTATATATATACATATATATATAGAGAGAGAGAGAGAGGCGACAGGTTCATACGAGAATAGTAACTAAATAAGAGAATGTAAAAAACGGTCGAATCACATGTGATTTTGCACGTTATTTGGCCGTTTTCGTAAACCTCCCTCTCTATATATGTGTATTTAGAAACTTACCCTCTCTATAAGCGTTTTTAGAGAGAGATTCAAACGAGTTCCACATATCTTACAAAAAACCACTTTGCTTTCTTTTTTCTAATAACAACCAATGGTATATACCGTCACAGGAGAAATAAAGCCCTTATCGCCGAACTAAGCGTACCACCACCCGGTAAGAAAGATCTCCACTTTCCGACTCAATACTCGCAGCCTTTCTTCATCCAATGTATCGCTTGTCTATGGAAACAACGATGGTCCTACTGGCGGAACCCTTCTTACACCGCCGTCCGTTTCGCTTTCACCACTTTTATCGCCTTCATGTTTGGTACCATGTTCTGGAATCTTGGCGGAAAACGGTAATTAAAAACCCGAAAATTTAAACACCAATTAATCATAGAATCATTGCTTTGTTAATTGTTACATTGGTTCAACGATGATTTTGTTCGTATGAATTAATTAATTTCAGGAAAACCCAACAACAACTAAATGACGCATTGGGTTCTATGTATGCCGCGGTTCTCTTCTTAGGAGTCCAAAACGGATCGGCGGTTCAGCCGGTTATAGACGTTGAACGCACCGTCTTTTATAGAGAACGAGCTGCCGGAATGTATTCCGCTTTACCATACGCCTTTGCTCAGGTGACTAACGAGCATGTTTTTTAATTAGTTACCACGCCGACTAAACTTGCATACTTTATCTTCGATATATATATCTTTTAAGTATGTAATAATTATATAGACATGCAAATAATTATTTGCAAACCTAATGAATCGTACAAATTTACAAACCAGATTCATTTGTACACGTGTCAAAATGTTGTGTTTATACAGTGTTATTTTATATGTGAAACGTTCAGAACTATATTGTGTGTTGGAAAAAAATCATGAACGTTCCACGTATTAAAGAACACTGCATTTTCACACGTTATTTCATATACGAAACAACACATTAAAATTGGTATGTAAGTATGTACAAATTATTAAGTTTGTAAAAGAAGGGGATTTTACTTATACAAATCGGTTTTCATGTGTCAAAATTTTGTGTCTATAAAATGTTGTTTCATATGTGAAATGTTCAAAACTATATTGTGTTTGGGAAAAACTGTCATGGATGTTTCACATATTAAATAACACTGCATGTTCACACGTTATTTCATATATGAAACAACACATGAAAACTTGTTTGTAAGTATGTATAAATTATTGGGTATGTAAAAAAAAGGGGGTCCACCTGTAACCCTTGGTATCGCTGGTCGAATGACCATTTGGTCTCACTACAACAATATTGATTTTATAGGACGCCTAGAATGTATAAGCCTCCTAAAAGAAAACTTTATAGGATTTCATTGTATAGGACCAAAATATAAAGTTTTATAATAGGTTTATAGACGTTTTAAAAAAGTTTTTTAAGATGCTTTTAAAATAAAGTGTCGTATTAACTATTTTCACTTTTGACAATTGTCTTATAATCCCATCTTTTTATAGGACACTTGTGTATAATGTCGTATAAAATAGTGAATACGGCGCTTTATTTTAAAAGCGTCCTAAAAAAACTTGTTAAAACACCTAAAAACGTAATGTAAAACTATATATTGTAACACTTCCAGATAGTACCCTTTTTGGTTTTGTCTTCTAAATTCAAGTCCTATAAACTATTCTAATTTCTATTAGCATGCTTAAACATTGTACGCGTCCTATAAAGCCAATTTTGTTGCAGTGTCTTTTCGATATATGTCAGAAATGCCTTTTCTAGACAGTAATCTAATCGAGTTCCGCATACTGTAACAACAATCTTCTTTCCGATTTGAGATTACAAAGCTTTTGTGTTTAATCTACGCAGGTTCTTGTGGAGGTACCCTACATTTTTGCACAAACGATCGTTTACACTCTCATAGTATACGCTATGATCGGTTTCGAATGGACCGCCACCAAATTCTTTTGGTTCATTTTCTTCCAATTCTGCTGCTTACTCTACATGACGTTTTACGGCATGATGACCGTCGCCATCTCCCCCAACGTCAACGTTGCGTTCATCGTCGCAGCTGCGTTTTTCGGCTTCTTCAATCTCTTCTCGGGATTCATCATCCCACGACCCGTAAGTTTCTTAACTTTATCACTCGTTTATTCGCTAAACTCAAAATCGAAGGGTTGTCTACAACAAAATTGGCTTTATAGGACACCTGGAATATCTAAACGTCTTGTTAGAATACTTTATAGAACATAAGTTAATAGGACCAAACTATAAAGTGTCCTATCGAGAAATGTTAAAATAGGTTTTCTATGACGTTTTTAGTCGTTTTAACAAGTTTTTTATGACTCTTTTAAAATGGAGTGTTCATTTAGCTATTTTTATAGGACGAATTTTGAGACATGTCCTATACACCCATCATTTTATAAAACATTTGTTAAATATTGTTCTATTAAATAGTTAATACGACACTTTATTTTAAAAACATTCTAAAAACTTGTCAAAAAACCTAAAAACGTTCTATAACATTATTATAATATTTTTAGATATTTGTTCTATAAACTTAAAGTCCTATAAAAATATTTTAAATATATAAATATTATATACTTTAAAAAAAAATTAATATAAAATTTGAATATTTTAGGCATTCTATAAATCCAATTTCATGTCACGGGTCCTTGGACTACAATAAAAATAGCAAAAAAATAAATTATAATTCCACTTTTGTAGAGTTGCCCATGAATTATGGGAATTGGGAAGTTACATTATTCGTTTATTGAGTAGAGAGAATAAAATATCAATAAAAGTTATTGATATTAAATAAGATGATGATGTGGTTTTACGTTATTTGTAGAACAGATAACTTTTGGACCACAAATTTTTAAAGCATTTTGTGTATAAATCTAGAAAATTGGTCATTTTGCAACAAGACTCCTTCGATTTTAACCGATTTTTGAGGTTGTTTGGTTTGATGGAATGTTTTTAGGATCTGGAATGGATTTTAATTTCATTCTTTATAAATATTTTATAAAAATAATTAAATTACTTTTTACTAATTTATTATTACAAAATGAATGTTTTTAACATATTTTAAAATAGTATACAAACAAATCATATGAAAGACCAGCTTTTCCAATGGGATTTCTAAATTCAATGATTACGATATTTGGTTCAAATCCTGATATTTCAATTCTGGACTTTCCTTTAAACCAAGCGCAGATATGGAATGAAATCCAATTCCAAATCCAGCAAACCAAACGAACCCTAACCGGTGAATTACCATTAATTAATCCTTTTGGTCTTGATCGCTAATATTGGGTGTTTACAGAAAATTCCGGTGTGGTGGAAGTGGTACTACTGGTGTGATCCGCTTGCGTGGACCATCTACGGCATGGCGGCATCGCAATTTGGCGACTATGAGGACCGGTTTCCCGATGGTGAGACCGTGAAAGAGTATTTGGATCGGTACTTAGGCTACAAACATGATTTTCTTGGTATAACCGTTGCAGGAAATATCGGATTTGTTCTGTTTTTCGGATTTATATTTGCTTATAGCATCAAAACCTTCAATTTTCAAAAAAGATAAATCAAAACCCAGTAATAGACTGTTGTGTATCTGATTTGTTATTTAACATGATGTTTATGGACCGTTGTGTATTTGATTTGTTTTTGGGACAATGTAATGTGGACTAACGGCTGCCAGTTACAAACCCACATGTTCTAAACCTCAAATTCATTTAAAAAATTCATGTAACATCCCAAAATTTTGTAATTTTTGTAATTTTTGGTATGGATTTGTATAACTAACTACATGTGGACGTAATATGTAATTTGGTTGGTTTTTTATTAAGTTATGGATGATTAAGCTATTCATGTGGATTAATCTGTCTGTGTGGATTGATGAGGTTTTTGTTTAGGAATGTTTTTTTATTGATGAAAGGAGCGTGTTTTTTTAATTAGAAGATGCATGTTTAAAAAAACTTTGATTTTCTACACAAAGCTTCCCCTAAAAGATTATTGAATAAGCCCCTTTTGATATAATTAAGTCACTACCGAACAATCATGTATAGTTGACTGAATAAGTTGTAAATCTGATTAAGCTATCAAACATGACAAAGTGTAAAATCGGGTACAAAAGAGACTAGGCCTAATAAGCCCCCCACTTATGCCTATGCTAGGTTTAAAAGCTCAACTAGACCCAACTTTTGTCAAAACCCTATTAATATATGTCCAAAAAATCCGGATCTGAAAAAAGCCACAAGAGCACGAGAACACCCCGATTGGACCTATTTTTAAGTCCAAAACCTTATCTGGGCTCGGTTTTTCAGTTAATTGGACAAAAAGTTGATTATATGCAACCTTAACCGGTCCCAAACCCATCTCCAAGGACATCAATGTAAGAGGACATTTTGTTTTGCTTACTCAACGTCCTCAGCTAACGCGTGGGGATCAAACATGGAACTTATCTTGTATTTAAGCAAAGTCACCGTGTCCCTTTGGGAACTGAGCTACACAGGGGCGGACCTAGTGTAGGTCCTACGGTGGCACAGGCCACCGTATTATTTATCCGTCGAAGGGTAAAATTTTCGGATTTTATAGAGGTGCAACCGTATTATTTTCGAGGGTGCTACCGTATTGTTTATAAAAGTTGAATGGGTGCAACTGTGCAACTACTAAAAATTAAAAAAAAAATCCCCAAAATGTTTATGGAACTGACCCAAAAAAACAAATAAATCCCTTCAAATAAAAAAAAACAGAAAAATTCTCTCAAAATCAACCTAAAATTTTGAAAAATCCCTCGAAATCAAACTAAAATTTTGAAAAATTCATTCAAAATCAATCTAAAAACTTGAAAAAATCTTTGAAAACGGTGGAATCCGGCTAAAAACACATGAAATGGCTTTGCGGGGGTTTGATCCAGTTTAAAGTTGCACTCACTCACAAAAATTATCGGGTCCACCACTGACCTAAATATTATATTAGTTATATGGTGTCACTGTATGAAAAAAATTCTAGATTTGTCCCTGGAGCTACATGCTAAAGACGTGGTTTATTTAAAAAGGACTTGGAAGATCCAGATCAAAAAAAGCCCCTGCAATGTTTATTTCTGGTCCAAGTAATAAAAATTGATCCCGAGTAATGAGGCGGGCCTTGGTGTGGACTGTGGAGGAACATGTCCTATTGTTCCTGGAGGCCCCTGATCACTTGATCCGGCTACTAAAAGGTGTCGCACTTAAACGTGTATAACTTTTGTTACAGGTCTCCGTTTTCAGGCCTATAACCAGTCGATCGAAGCTTGCTACAGGATTTATAAGGCCTAAAATCATGTTTTTGAACAGTTTTATGTTTTTTGCTACTTTTACGTTTTTTCTTTTGGGTTTTTATGTTCGGCCATAGTCCTTTTCAAGCCCATTTCATTTGGGCTTTCTTATTTACATTATGTTTGTGTAATCTGGATGGTCATTTTGTTAAAATACAAAAAAAATCAATTTTCTTCCCAAATTTAAGTTCACTATGAATAATATCTGAAACCCAAAGTTCGGTATTCGTCGAATCAACGAACTTTTAAAGAGATCATTCCTGGGCATTCGCAGAATCAACAGAATTAGCCTTGTTTGTTTTTTTCATTTTAAAAGATCTTAATCACCATTTATGTCTGATTTGTTTATATGTTTCATAACTATTGAAATCAAACTACAGACTTCAGCACCTCTTAAAAAACAAACACCACCTTAGTGTTTATTTTGATTTTATCCATTGCATATCGATCAAAGCATTGCTCACCGTTGCCGATAACAAATCACAAATTATGAAATTAATGATACTTCTCAATTCACAAAAACAACTTTCGTTACAATTATTAGTAACACATAACAAATTAACAACTTTATCTTTTTAACACGAAAAAACCCGTATCAATTTCCGGGACCAAACTTTCGAGCCTTCTCATCAATCCAAGCTTTCATATCCGCCAACACCATATCAACGTTTTCATCGGGTTCCCCTTGAATTAACGAATGATACATTCCTTCATACAATTTCAACGCTTTATCCTCCGGTGGAGTTGCAGCCTTTTCGTACAACATTTCCGCACCAGAATGGGATGCAAGTCCATCGGAAGTACCGTGGACCACCAAAAATGGAGCTTTTACCTTCTCGAAGTTATTTTGTACGTAATTGGTCCCCCTCACGACTTCTCTCATGGTCCCCACTCTTGGTTTTCCGGCGTATCTTTTTGGGTTCACCGCTATTATCTTTAGTTTTTCAACGTCTTTGATGGCCTTTGCTACCATACGGGATTCCGGCATTGCCGCCCATGTATCCGCTAGTCCGAATAGAAGCCCGTACATTGTTAAATGTAGCTTCAATTTTAAAAACAATCAAAGGTTTAATCGACTTTGTGATCTATGAATCTAGAAGATTATTAAATAATAACCACAAGGCTTGTTTGTGGCGTACTTGTTAAGGCTTGTGGGGGATGAGGCTAGATAACACATCTACCCCAGTTTGAATCCAGGCGCAAACAACTTGTGGCCACTGAGGAATTATCTCGGTACGTACGCTTTTTAAATAGCCTTAAAATTGTCGTGATTAATTGCGAAATGCCTGTGATACCCTTTCCAAAAAAAAGATTATTAAATAATGGAAAAAGACTTTTCCATTTTAAATGATTAAATCCCTGAAATTTTTTGTGAACGTCTTTTTTATTAAATAAACTATCGAACTTCTATTGGTTACTATCTATTTTTTTAAACCAAAAACTACATGTAACAAGTCAGTAATGTTTTTAAATAAAATAAAAAACTAAATCAATTTTAATGGTGTAAAAGTTTATTGGATGTTTTCCATAGAAATCGACTAAAATAGTTAATCTCTCCGACCAAATTCCCTTCTTTTAGCCATTTTTTTAATCAAATTCTCATTTTAACAAAAGTAAACTATGCATTTACATAAACTCTTTATGTAAATCTACATAAGGATTCCATTTGCATAAAGAATATTCTTTTTCTTTCTTTTGTCTATCAAATTCTCATTGAACCAAAGTTTACTAAACTCTTGAGTAAATCCTATTTTCAGATTAAAAAAATAAAATAAAAATCTCTTTACCCAAATTTACATAAGGATCCCATTTGTGTCAAAAAATTCTATTATAATATGAAAATAGACTTTACATAAATGCTGCATAAACTTTGGTTAAATTAGAAATTTAATTAAAAAAAGGCTAAAAAGTAAATTTGGTTGAGCAAATTGGCCATTTTGGTCCATTTCCCTTGGACAAACAGGGCCCATTTGTTAGCTATAATAATTTACAGTGGCTTAATGATACATAAAATGACTTATGAAGGAAACTAAGCTTAGGGGCTGTTTGGTAGTTGCTGGATGGTTCATTGCTGGATGGTCACGAATTCAGAAGTGCAGAATGAAAAATGGTTGTTTGTAAGCTGCTCTGAATAGACAAATTACAATTTTAACCTTCGGTCTGATTTAATATTAAAAAACAATCTTTCCGACTATGAAAAAACCTCCGGATCAACACAGCCAGCTATATCCATTCAGAACCAGCCACTTAATCAAAGTGCAGATTTGGGATCCATCACAACCCTAAAACTCTGAACGAAATAACTTCGAAATCGAAATTGAAATCGAAATTGAAATCGAAATCGAAATCGAAATTGAAATTGAAATTGAAATTACCTTGGAAGGAATCATGCCTTCTGGTATCACAAAAAGCGGAGACGAGAAGATCAATCCAGTCCACATATCAGCATCCGATTGTAAGTACATAAGCATCGTGATCAATCCTCCCATCGATTCCCCTAAAAGGAACGCCGGAAAATCACGATACTCTTCACTCCGGCGAACACTAACGAAGAACGATAACGACGTCGCAGCAGCCTTATCCATATCTCCGATGTATCCATGGAGTCCTTCCGATCGGCCATGACCAATCAGATCTGCAGCGTAGACGGCGTATCCCCATTTTGCATACGTGATACAGATCTTCTGGAAACACCAGCTGGAATCAGATCCGTAACCGTGAGTCATGAAGACGACGGCCTTAATTGGTTGATTTTCGGCTAACGGAAGCCATGATTGAGTGAAGATTTTGCCGTTTGGGGTTTGGAAGTAGGATTTGGAGTTACGGACGCCTTGGGAGTTGTAGTATTCTTCTTCTGGTGTTTCTCCCCAGAAGAACGGTGGTGGAGGGGGTAGCGGTGGGAAATTCGGCGGCGGCGGCATGGTTGGTGACGGTGGTGGCGGTGGCGGTGGCCGGAAGTAGGTGAAGGTTTGAAGTTGGTGGATAATGAGTTGACTATAAATTTGGTAATAAAAATGGGTTGTATGTTTTCTCGATTTAAAAAGAATTGGATTTAATTATTTAAACAAAGAAATTTGTTCACCTACTTTGTTATAAAAGTCGGTATTTTGTTGGAAATAAAAAAAAACCAAGAGTTATGTGGTAAAAATTGTAAAAATCGTAAAAGTATTTTTAAATCTTTTAATAACAGTGTATCAGATTCTTTAAAATTGAGATTTTTACTAGGTTCTGTAAAACCTTTTATGAAATGGAAAAAATATGTGAGAGATAGTGAAAAAAATTTAATATGGAGGATTTTTAATACGATTACAAATGAAAAATAAATTGTTTTTTATGTTTTATATTGATGAAATTTTATGAAATTAAATGTAAAGAAGAAAAATAATAATTTTTTTCTAAAGTATTAAGTATTTTAATAATGTAATTTATATTATAATCAGTAAAATAGAAAAATTATTGGATATTAATGAAATTTTTCTTTAAATATTTTGATTTTTGATTCTTTATTTTGAACAATCTGTTAAATATACTCTAACTACTTTTATTTATCTTCAATATTTAAAAAAAAACTTAAAAATTTATACTTACACGTGACTAGTCTAAACCGAGACTTGATATCTGTAAAATTAGAAAGAATCTCCAACAATTTCTTCAAAAAACGTAGAAAATGAGATCTTAAACCAATATTTATATCTAACAGATTATCCAAAATTATCTTTAAAATTGAAAAAGTAGAAGAAATAAAAGTTTTCTCTTCAAATATAAAGAACAACCTAAATTTGATTATCAAATAAGATCACCAATAATAAACTTTGAAAATAAATATTAAGATAAATGACATAATATTTTAATATATATATATGAATGAAATACTCTAATATTATAATCAATATTAGTTTCAAAATAAGGAATATATTTGAGATGAACGTAGTTTTTTTAGATATTTTGATTTTTGTTTCATTTGAGGAATTGAAAATACTCTTAAGAGCATCGCCAATAAATTCTCTAAAATTTCTCTAAAATAGGTAATCAAAATTCAAATTATCTAAAAAAATTACATTCATATCCAACAGATTTCCTATTTTGAAGAAACCAAAGTTAATTATAATATTAAAATATTCAATTTATCTATTAAAATATTATTTCTCTCTCTAAATAATTTGTTTTCAAATTTTCGTATTGATAGTCTAATTTTGTAATTATTTTTGGGGTCTTTTCCATATTTGGAGAAAAAAATTTCTCTCATTTACTTTTATTATTTTAAAGATAGTTTTAAAAGTTGGAACAAACTTTTGTCTTAAAATCTTTATTTTTTCAATTTTTTATTTTGAAGAAATTGTTGCAAAGATTCTAATAAATCCAAATTGGTCCTGGTCTGGCTGGTTTTCAATCCTGGGCCAAGCCGAAAGCCCGTTAAGAATGGTAGGCCCATTAGTTACATTCTTTTACAATTACTAGGCATAAATCCGGTTTGGGTCTTGAACGGTTGGACCGGTTAAAGCATCTCCAACAGCTTTTTTATAATTTTTTTAAAATTAAAAATTCTAAATTTTAAATATTCTATTATTTTGTGATTAGAATACATTTTTTAAAAATATATATATATAATGACATTAATTTAATTCTTATTGGTAGAATGAATAAAAAACTCATTTCTCTCTCCTAATCTTTGGAGTTTTAAAGAAATCTCTATATTTGAAGATTTCTTTATGAATATCTATTTTATAGAATGGGATAGAAAGGTTGTTGGAGCAATATAAAAAATAAAAATTATATTTTCTTTATTTCAGATAAGTTGTTGAAGATGCTCTTATGAGCAACGACCGGTTTATCTGGACTAGTTTATATGGACACTTTATAAGTTATGAGGCCTATTTTTCTTTTATATAAGAGTAAACTACAAATTTGGTACGTATAGTTTGAAAAAAGTACCATTTTTAATTTTTTATATTTTTGAAATTGTAAAATGTCTATGGTGGTGTCTAAAAGGATCCGATTTTAAATAAGGGCCTTGTTTATTTTTTTCATTTTAAGCTCTTAATCAGCACTTATATTTGATTCGTTTAGACGTTTCATAATCATTTCATAACTTAAATCAGACTTCAGAATTCGACACCTCTTAAAACACAAACGCCATATATGTATCTTTACGATAACTTAATGACAAATAATTTATATTAAATCATTATTGTTAAATTAAATAAGTTAATTAGATAAAACGTTTTATTTTAATCTATACAATGTTTTTGATTTGATATATAAATGTTTATATTTATGTTTTAAACAAAATTTAAAGTAGTTTTTAATGTTCCATATAATTTTGTTGTATTCATGTATTTAACTTATTAATATTTTGTATTTCTATAGTTATCTATATTATTATCTATACTATATTATAAAGCATTTGGCTAAAAACTTTTAAAAACAGCTTTTTAAGCGTTAGGTACTGCTATTTAATGTTAATTACTTAATTTTCAAGATTACAAGTAGATTATGCGTAAGTACAATTTATTAAAGCTTCATTTCTGAATTCGTGTAACTAACTGCAGATAATTATGATCAAATACAGGATAAACATCTAATTTTAAATATAAAAAATTTAAAATATAATTAAGATAATTATTAAGTATAATTATTATCTTTATAAAAAGTTATATTATCAACACAAAAATAAATTACTTTTGTTATTAAACCCAAAATAAAGTATGATAAAAAAAAATTGAATTAAAGAAATTACATAAAAAATGAAACTTTTAAATGAAACATTAAAAATCCTTTTCTTAAAATCACATAAAACCATTAGAACATCGATATAGACAAAAATTAAAACGAAACTTAAAATCCAGATGTATCTTGACATGTCGTTGCATTGCGCGAATACCCTTCTAGTTATATTATAAAGTATTTGAGAAAAACTTTTAAAAGACACTTTTTATGTATACAATACTGTTTATTGATGTATATTTTTAAAATTCAAGATTAGAAGTAGATTGTGCGTATGTATGGCTTATTAAAGCTTTATGTTTGAATTTTTGTAACTAACTACAAATAAATATTATTAAATACAAGATAAACATCTCATTTTAAATATAAAAATAGTTAAGATAATCATTAAGTTACAACATAATACTTAATTATTATCTTTATTAAAAATTATAGTATTTAATCAAAATTAAATTACATTATAATAAAAAAAAATTGAAGAAACTACGCAACAAAAAAAATTAAATAATTAATTTAATATTAATATTGATATATATATTTCAAAATTTTATTATATCTTGAAATTTATATTTTATTAAAAAGTAAACCACATAAAATCTTATTATAACATCGATAAAAATAAAAAATAAAATGAAACATTAAAATCGAAAAGTATTTCGTTGTATTGCACGAGTACCTTTATAGTGTATAGTTAATTTATTTGAGAAATTGATGTATTTAAACTTATTTTATGTTTTTCGACCACAATCACGTTAATTTTTATATTATAATAAAATTTTAGTTTTTTTAATTATTGGATTACAAACATAAAGTAGTTAGGTACAATCCGCATAAACTGATTTTTTTTTTTTGAAAGGGTGTCTTAAGCATTTGCCTAGACTAATCACTGACAATTTTAAGACTGCTAAAACATTTAGTACTGAGACAATTCCTCATTGGGCACAAGTTTGCGCCTGTATTCGAAGCTAGAGTAAATGGGTTACTAGCCTCATTCCCACAAGTCTTAACCAATATGTCACACGCCTTATGGTTCATAAACTGAATTTTACAGTATCATTTTTTCCGGTTTAAGGTATATATGATACAAACTTAGAAAAATACTAAAACCACACCGCAACTAATATAAACACCTCTATCTTTTATATCTAAGGTTTTTTAATACAGCAAATTAAAAATAAAAATACAATTTTTAATCGATTTATTTTATATTTTAATCTTAAACAAACATTAGAGGGCCCAATAATCACTTTGAATCCTTGATTTGAGGTCGTTTAGTGAACTAAAGATGATTGATTATAAAGTTCGTGCCTTCGTGGTCTCCAGCTGCTTGCTTTTTATATTTCCTCTTATCGTTTGACCATTTTTAATTGTTTGTGCCATTTTTTTTAATTAAAATGGTGTAAAATAATTATTTAAACAGTAATTCAACATTAATCAAATATATTATTTTTAACGGTAAATACAATATTTCAAATATATTTTTGATTCCTAACTTCTCTACATTTTTTTCCCAATAAAATCTCTATATTATTTTCTAAAATAATAAAAACTTAAAGTTGAAAGAGAATTTAATTTTTCATTCAATTCCCACCAATAAAATTAGTTATTGTTATTATTTTATATAAATTATATTTGAAAAAAATTGTTGAGATGATAAATTAATTAAATTTTTATAATATTTTAATAACATAAAATTTTGAAATCTCTAAACTATAGATTCTATTAGAATTAATATATTTCTTTTAGAAATTTTAACTTTTGTATATTTATTTTACAAATTCGATAAATAAATTTTATTTACAATAATTTATAAATTATAATGTTATACACTTGTAAAAAAAATTATTTATAGTATATAATTAATTTATTATATTTAAAAAATGTGAACTATACTTTTGGTATTTGTGGTCAATGCCAAATTATGGATTCAAATCCTAATCCAGAATAACTACGTTGAGTGTAACTGTGATTTACATTTTTTTTAAAGAATTGGTTGACATAATAACTTTATTAACTCTAATCGTTAAATCATGGGTATTTTTGTCATATACTTGAAGTTCTGTATAAATCGTCATAGAATCAAAACCAATAGCATATGGATGCATGTAGCAGAGAAAAAAAATGTGAAGGATCACTTAGCGATTCATCAATGGTTATCATGTGGTTGCACCTAACCTCCGAGGTTGTGCTGGCAGGATCAGATATACATTATTGACACTTGACAGTGAGGGAAGGTCAGGTCAAAAAAATAATTGACTAGGATAAAAAAAATGTTTTTTTTACCCTCCCTCTCATTCCCATCTGTTATTACCTCATTCAACTGTCAATGTTCCCCCTTTCACACTAAACTATGATGTTGACAAGGTGACCACTATCAACCACGACTAACTCAATTCTTCTGTTTCAAGTTTGTTCTTCAATAGTTTCGATTTTTGGATTGGTTCGTTAGTTGCTTAGCCTAATTTGTTGGTTGGGATTTGGGGTTCTATATTTCATACACTTCGTCTGTTTGACTGTTTCACATTATCTTCTTATGTTAATTTGATGGTATGCAGTTCTATATTACAGATAATTGCTCTGCTTTTCATATAGCCATTGTCTCCTTGTATTAATTTGTTGATTATGGCTATTGTACTAGTTGCTTATCTTTTCAAATTTGTGATTTTATATTTTTGGTAGATTGATTTGTTGTTTTGGCGAGTTGGGTTTCCATAAATTTTATATTAATATGCTCCATTTTTTTTTCCAATTTTTTTACAATGCCATGCCTTTATACATCTTGTATGATTTGTATTTCTTGTTGTAGGTTTGTAATCTTTATAGTAATGATATGCTTTGATATAAACATTTACTAATTTGTTTAAGTTTTTTGCTAGAAAACGGGAAATATTCGGTAAAATAAAGTATTTGTTACATGCATCCGATCTATGAATTTCATGGATTCCCCACTAGTGGTGATTCCAACTACAAATTTCCTGGGTTACCCCTGACCTCCACTTTCTACACGCATACATGGAGAAACAACCAAAAGCTTCATGCAGATGAAGACTTGATACGACATAAATTCACTTATTCCTTACCTTCATAAAACTGTTAGATGTAGTTTTTACCCATCCATACAGATTTATAATTTTGAATTTTCTGCAAAAGAAGAAGAATATAGACATGTGTTTGTGCAAAAGAAGAATAGAGAAGAATTATATCATCATCTTTTTTAATCGCATAATAAATTATACAAAAATGTCAGCCCCACGTCGATTAAACTTGAACCATTTTTCATGTATATTCGAAACATCTTCTTTCTCCTTAAAGAGCCTATCTTGGAGAATGACCAGGCTTCTACATATTCTAAGGTGGAATCAGAACCATATAAATTCTATCACTGTACGAATTTGCTACTCTGGACAATTTGTGCTCGTCTAACCGTCTCGCATGTCTAGCCCCCTCTTAACACTCGGGGACAATTTGCTCTCGTCTAGCCTTTCGTTGAAGGGGGCATGCTAAAGTCTAATATTGACTAGATTTTCACCATTTATCCTATATATATATATATATATATATATATATATAGAGAGAGAGAGAGAGAGGGGGGAAAGTTCAAATGCGAACTCAAATTTGGTTGTGAACGACTGAACGTGGGGACAAATGAAAGCGCGACACGTGTCTGAACGTAGATTATTCAGACTTGAGTAATCAAAGAAATATTCAGACTGAATAAAACTGAATATAATATTTATTCAGTCCGAATAATGTTTATTCAGACGGAATAAATACTATATTGAGTTTTTTCAGTCTGAATATTTCTTTCTGAATATGACACGTGTCACGCTCTCATTTGTCCTCACGTTCACAACCAAAGTTGAGTTCGCATTTGAACTTTCCTATATCTATATATATATATAGGCAAAATTTCTGTTGCAAACTAATCGATTTTTGCAAACTGTGCAAACTCGTAGTAAACATAATGATAAAGCACCAAATGGATATTCATGAATGTTGAAAGTGTTCACGAATGGTGAAAGTGTATTCACGAATGACGAAAGTGTATTCAGGAATGGCGAAACTTGCCGGAAAACTCGTCGGACAAGACGAAGTCGTCGGAACGTGTGTTCATGGCAGGAAATTAATAAATATTAATTAAAATTGGTTAAATTATAAAATGACGATGATACCCACAATGAATTAATAAACTATGAAAAAAAATTAATAAAATATTAAAACAAAATAATCCACATGACTTATTTCTATTCGATAATGGCGAGTTTGCAAGTTTGCAAATATTGAATAGTTTTCAAATATATGAACCTCCTATTTTTCCCTCTAAGGTCTTGTTTGTTTTTTCTTTTCACCTCTTAATTACCTCTTATGTCTGATTCGGTTAGACAATTTTTACGTTCAAACTGTTTGTTATTATTTTACTTTCAAACTTCAGTTCCAGCACCTCTTAAAAAACAAACGCCACCCAACTCTCTTTTGAAAAACAATCGGGCTTTCACATATTCAGATATTATTACATGGTATCAGAATGAAGTTTTACAATTTTAAGAATTCGACTGTCTAAGCAATTTGTGCTCGTCTAACCTTCTCATCTGTTTAGCACCTTGAATGTTGGACGATTGATATTGGTTTTTGAATTATTAAAATATTTATAGTTATTATGGTTTGAAAAATGTAAAATTGGGGTCTTTTATTTTATGAATAGGGATGTAAAGGGCATAATCAGAAAGAAAGAGATTGATAAGTTGACAGAAACGACATAGTTTTGTCAGTGGGTCCCATAATGTTCTGTTTTAATCATCTGCTATTCTGTTCCCTTTTTTTGGTTATCAATTTTTTATAACAAGATTTAAATATTTCAAAACAAAATTAATAAAACTGTTTTTTTTTTAATAAATCATTATTTTTACAAAATTCAAATTAGACCTAAATTTCTATTGTTTCTCAATTATTTCCGTTTTGACTTTTTGCTACTCTTTGGACTTTGGTTTATTCTTTTCATGTCCACTAAAATTAAGAAAACAAATCAACTTTTTAACTTTTCATAAAACAAACTAAAGATATGATACGACGTCGTAGAATAGAAGTTAGGATTAATACATTGGTTTTGAACATATAAACAACTAAAAGGTTGAGTTTGGGTTGAAAATTATACGAGAACTGTAAGAAATGATCTTTATTTTTAAATCAATTATAATTGAAGATCAACACTAATGAGATTTACTGGATTAATTTTTGTGAGAAACATAGTTCATGGAATGGAGGTGAGATTAAGGCTATGTTTGGTAAAAATAAGTTAGCTTATAAACTAACTTATTTTCAATGTAAACATTTGACAAACCATAAGCTAGCTTACAAGTCAGCTTATAAGCTAGTTTATTGAAACGCTATTTGGAGTAGCGTTTTGGGAGCTTATTGTCACTTTTTTCAATTATAACCATCATTAATATTAATTATTTAATTTTTTTTTTCAATATGTCTTTTTGGTCATTTTATATTTTTATATGCTAGTTTTGTCAAACATGATTTTTTTCATCATCTAGCTTATCAGCTCCAGCTAGCTTATCAGTCATCCGCTAGTTTATCAGCTAGTTTGCCAAACATAGCCTAAAAGTTATCATGTATACAAATCTTCTCTTATGTTTCTCACATTAACTATTATCTCATCAACAACTCAATTCAATGTTTGTGCTTTAAAAAATCTTAATTTAATAAAACCCAAAGAAAAGACAATCCAACCAAATCCAACTCAAATCGTGTGAGTTGGATGGGTTTATCGAGTTGAAACTTGAAACTTTGATACATAAAAATATTCTTGTATGTATGTCAACTTGAATATAATATTTTCTCTGCTCGTGATTTATCTATTCATCATCAATCAATTGATACAACTTATATGTATTTTTTTTAAGTATATCACATTAAACTCTCTTCCGAATTTGCATATATGTGATCGAATTTAATGAACATATATACAAATAAATTATATAAAGGTAGATAATGTATTTAAAGTATATGTGTATAAAGAGGGACTCCATTTCATCCAAATACGCTATTTTGATCAATTACCCAAAATCTTATTTGAACCAAAACCGTAAAATAGTTTAATTGGTCAACTTAAATATGATTTGATATTATATTTTCGTGTTAAAAGTTAGAGTATCTTCAACTGTTAATATTATTTTTTACAAAAAAAAAATATAATTATCGGTGCAAAAATGGTAACAAAAAATAATTGTTGATTGTTGTAAATAAAAAACGTTACATTAAATATGATATTTTATCATTTATAACAGTGAAAGAATGTAACATATGATGTATTGATTGAAAGTAAACAATGTAAACAAAAGTTTGATGTAAATTGGAGATAGTTTTACACGTCTTAAATTAATAATTATAACGGTTTAGATCATAAAAATAAAATTATTTTGAATATAAGTAATTACAGTAATATTAAGTCAAAGGTCTTTTGGTCATAATTTAGTATCTTCTGCATACTTTGTTTTACCCGTTATTCAAAAACATGTCATTTTCCAATAGTACAAAATGGTTAACGTATTGCATATGCCATCATTTAAGACATCCACCAATTATTGGTTTTACAGGTGACGTTACTCAAAAGGTCGAGTGGTTGTAGCCATAAACTATAAATATGGATATGTAGATTGAATTAATGAGATGAATAATTCTCATGCTATAAATGTGTCTGTAAAGTTTATGAAACTTTCTTCACAAGTACAATATCCCAACTCAAATTTAATATTGATCTGATAAAAAAAGTGTGATTGTGATCCAATCAGTGATTAATTCCGGTAGTATGCTGGAAACAAACACATTAAATCGTTCAACAGATAAATCACTGTTTCTACGAGAGGGAAAAGCAAGTGAAAATTTATCGTACTCTTTAACACGTGATGGCTAAACAGAGAATCTCGTTATTTGCTTAGATGTTTTTTCGTCTTCTATCTTTTTGGGGTTGTTTTAACGTACCTTTTAAAACTATATTGTACATCATCTTACTTTACGACCTACATATCCGCTGTTACTTCGTTTTCTTTTCATTAAATGAATTTTACTCCTTTTTGCATATTCGATGTTAATTTGTCATGACGCGGTGTAACAATTTACTGTAAACACTTTATTTGGTTGATATACTGTATATTTAAGATATGTGTAACGAGTAGAAATAATTAAACCTATAGGTCGATTTCGATAGGTTAGATTTGTCATAACTTTTTATCTATCTACTTTTGTAAATATTGATTTTATTTTTCAAATTACCAGTTAGAGTTATTATAACTTAAATTGTTAAGAGTGACACATCGGTTAAATTTGAATAACTTTTTCTTTATGTATGATGGAATCTCTCTACTAATTGGTTCTACAAATTTTCACATAATATCAAGGTCAAGGTCTACACATTGTTGGACAATTTGTATTGGTCTGGCGTCTCTCGACGCTATACAACAATTTGTACATGTATAGCCTCCGTTGGATGGGATGTGTTTGAGTCCTACCTCAGCTAGACTTTGATCATTTTTTTTATATACGATTGAACCTTCTTTATATCATCAAGAGTTCTTTCAGAGAGTAATATGATGGTTCCACATATTCTTACATAGTATCAGATCAAGGTATACCACTTTATTACTGCTGGATAATTTGTAGTCATCTAGCCCTATCTCGATACTATGCAACAATCTGCACCCGTCTAGTTTTTGTTGGAGAGAGCGTGTTTGAATCTTACATCACCTAGACTTAATCTTTAATGCTCTATATATGATGGAACCTCTCATTTCTATCATCAAGAGCTCTTTTAAAGATTAATACAGGGGTTCCAGATATTTTCACATGGTATCAAAATATATGTACCATTATAGTGTTCGACACTATTGCACAATATATCCTCGTCCAGCCCCTCTCAAGTCTTAACACTATGCGACAATCTATACTCGTCTAACCTCTATTGGAAGGGACATGTTAGAGTCTCATATCAGTTAAACCTGAACTATTTCTACTCTATATACGAGGAAATAATTATTCTACAATCAAAAGTTCTTTTAAAAAGTAATACAAGATTTCACATATTTTCACGTAGTATTAAAGTCAATGTCTACCACTCTAAATATTAAAGACACTCTAGAACAATTTATACTCATCTAATCCCATTTTGACACTATTGAACAATCTATACCCATTTAAAATTTACTGGAGGGGCCATATTATACCCTCTATGGCGATTAATATGGAAATTCCACATATTTTGACAAGAATTGATTTTTTAATGATAAATAATTTGAAAGAAAAATAAAATAGAAGTGCATATAATTTTTTAAGGGAAAATTTCATCTATATTCTTTAAAACTTGTTATATATTTTTTTGAAAGGGTATTCTAGGCATTTGTCTAGACTAATCCCTGGAAAAAGCTAAGAAAATGAGACTAGCGGGATTCGAACATGGGTCTTGGATGTAAGAAAAGGCTTGCAAACCAACTTCCTATATTATGTATGTAGAGGCTCATTCAAGTGTTAACACAAATAATCATTCACTGATGAACACCATGCTCGTTTACTGGTGAACACCATGCTCGTTTACTTGTGAACACCATGCTCGTATACTGACGAATGATGTTCACCAGTGAACGAGCATGCATGTATGGAACCATTCGTTCACTGATGAATGGTGTTTCACCAGTGAACGAGTATGGTGTTCACCAGTGAACGATAGATTAACACGGTTAACACAAATTATTGGGTTAACACTTGAAGTGGCCTCTATGTATATATCCTTGTAAAATTTGAAACTACGTATATATCCTTCTAAACTTCTAGAGCCTACACACACACACACACACACACACATATATATATATATATATCATTCTCTCTAATTTAATTATTATTAAAACATTTAAAAAATACAAATCATTATCTATAACGAATTTATTTTCTAAATTACTTAGCTACTCTTCTGAATATCCTTCTCAAAATCGTGTAATTTGTATTTTTTAAATGTTTTAATAATAATTAAATTAGGGAGAATGACATATATGTGAGTTCTAGAGGTTCAGAAGAATATATACGTAGTTTTAAACTTTATAAGAATATATACGCAGGCCCGACCCTGGCTATAGGCCAGAGGGGCGATGGCCTAGGGCATCAGATGGCCCAAAGGCATCATCTGTTCAAGCCGAACAGTGTATATATAGGTTCAATTTGGTTTGATTTGATTTGATTAAAAACCATGTGAAATGGTCGTTAAAAAACTCTACCTAAACTTCTAACATCGTCATCAAGTCTAAATAGAACCTAAAAAATCATATGTTTCATTTGTCTTTTTATATATTAGGGGCATTTTTTGGCCATTCCGTCCAGGTAATGTGAAATCTCAAGACCGGCCCTGTATATACGCAATGTAGGAAGTTTTAAAAGTTATATATGAATTTTGTTTTTTTAAATAGAAAAAAGTGAAAGAATGTGCAATAAACTAAAGCCATGGCGAGGTTAAAGTATCGAGCATGATGTTGACCCATCACCAACGTTTTTAGATTTCTGGTCCCGACCATCATCCCACCACCGTTGCTAACGGTCACGTTCTCCTACCAACTTCCTTTCATTTCATTTATTGCCCCCACAAACCTTATTTAATTACAATTATGGGAATTCTTTAAATTAATTATATTTGGTTATAAAAAATAATTCTAAAATAAGTCTCTATATTTTTATGTTTGTTTTTTTCAAGATAAATGTCCACTATTGAAAATAAAAACATATCTAATAACTATGTTACTAAAAAAAAGATTAGATTGGAGAAAAATGAATGGTTTAACGGTTATGTTAGATTTTACTTTAAAATAAGAGAATGGGATTTTAAAAAAATAGATAAAATATAGCATAGCATAATTGTTTGGAATGCTTTAAGGTTATGTTTGACAAACTAACTAATAAAATAGATGGTGACTAATAAACTGGCTGGTAGTTTGATGTAGTTATATAGCTGATTACTGATAATTTAACTGATAGTTGATAAGCTAGCTGATAAACAAATAATGTTTGACAAAACTAACTGATAATTATGTAAGAGCATCTCCAATAATTTCCCTATAATTTCTTCAAATTGGAGAAACAAATGACAAAATCTCAAAAAAAAATTGCATTCATCTCCAACAAATTCCCTATAATTTCTTCAAAATAATATTAAAATATTGCATTATCCATTAAAATATCATTTTTCTCATTAAATATTTATTTTTCAAAAAGTTTCTATTGGTCAATTGATTTGATAATCATTTTTGGAGTGAACTCCATATTTGGAGAAAAATTCACTCTCTCTCCTACTTTCTCCATTTTGGAGAAAGTTTTGGGGAAGCTCTTGGAGCAAAAATTTTGTCCAAAATCCCCATATTCCTCTTTTTCTCCATTTTGGGGAAGCTCTTGGAGATGCTCTAAAATGATCAAAAATGACATTTTAAAATTAGTCAAATACAATATTTTGTAATATAATTAAAACAAATATTTAATAATATAATATATTAATACAAACAAGATAGATAATAAAAATCAATATAGTATGTTAATTAAAAAATTAGAATTTTTAATTAATTATTATATATATCATAAATTTTGTATTTGTTACAATAAAATTTAGAAAAAAAATCTATATTAATTTATGATTATAAATAACGAAAAGTTTAAAAAAACACAATGAACTATTCTGTTTTGCATGTTTAAGTCCCTAAACTATTTTTTTTAAATAAAAACCATTAAACTTTTCATATTTTAGTGATTAAGTCCCTAAACTATTATTTTGAATGAAAAAACCATTAAACTTTATCATTTTAATTGAAAAAATTATTAAACTTTCTCATTTTAAATGAATAAGTTCCCGAACATTTTTTGAAAAAATAAACCATCGAATTTTTAAAAATTGCTTACCTGCATACTGCATTATTTTAACAAAAAAACTATTTGTAATCGACTAGAAATGCTTAAAGTAAAAAGATAAAAAAACATATCAGAAAGAATAGATCGATGGCAGGAGCCAACAACGTGATAGACGATATGGAAAACATACAACGATGGGATGACGAGGAATGGTGAGGGGGAGTGATATCGATGTTTGCACGAAGTTTAGGAACGGTAAAACTGATTAAATTTTGTTTTTCACTTTAAAACTTTCCAAGTTGGTTACCAGTATCTTTTTGGGTTAAAAGAATGTAACTAACTAATTTTAAAGTTTGATGGTTTATTTTATTGAAAAAATGTTTAAGCACTTAATCATTCAAAATGAGAAAGTTTAATGGTTTTTTCATTCAAAACAATAGTTCAAAGATTTAATCATTCAAATAAAAAAGTTTAATGATTTTTTCATTCAAAAATATAGTTTAGGGACTTAACCACTCAAAACATGATAGCTCGTTGAATTTTTTGAACTTCTCTCTTATAAATAACTATACATATAATATGAAAATAAAATAAAATTGATTAATCTTACATATCATACTTCATTAGTTATTTTTCAAAAACTATAATTAATAATTAAATTAAATATTTCATTAAAATATGATATATTATTATATATATGTTTTAATTGTTCTTCAAATATGCTAACAAAATATATAAATTAACAAATTAAAATTAACATAGAACAGTGAAATTCAATAAATTATATTTGAATTTTTTATATTTATATATATTTATATATATATTAAATTTCTATGATACTTTATAAATAAAATTGCATTTTATAAATGAAAAAAATGGAAAAAAATGTTTTTGTAATAACCTTCACTATAGAATTTTATTAAGGTTCATATTTTGTTGAAACTTCAATAATGTGACAAAAAAATGGCAAATGAGGTTTTTAAAGATTCCATCAATGTATATGCATGTTTAAATGGGTTATAATGGTTACTCGAAGGCCTTGTTTGTTTTTTCATTGTAAGCTTTTAATTACCACTTATGTCTGGTTCGTTTAGACGCTTCATAACCATTTCAGAACTGAAATCAGACTTCAGATTTCAGCACCTATTAAAAAACAAACGTCACTTAAGTCAAACCTCCTGTTTTAGACCGTGCATACCAATTATTGTTGCTAAAATGCACCGTGTAGATGATTATCTTATATATCTATGAGTATATATATAAAAAATTGTATTACAAGGGATAAAATAAATAATTACAAACATTCAATCATTTATTTATTTTCAAATCAAATAATTCTACTGATATTATTTTCAGACTTCAATACCTTTTTAGAAAACCACCAAAACACCTTAATAATTTATACAAATCACTTATAAGTTATAATAACAATATATATATAATATTATGTGGGACCCACATCATATGTGATCCACAAGTGTCCCTTTATTTCTTTAAAAATGCAAAGTTCTCATTTGAACCTTCCTATATATATATATGTATATATATATAGGGTTAGGTTCAAATGTGAACTCAATTTTGGCTGTGAACGTGAGGACGAATCTCACCCACACATCTTCGGTTATGGTGGACGCGATCACGGATGATTGACGCGATTCATGGGACGGTGGAGATTATTAAAGGAGGAACTGCGTCAAAAGCTCGCCTTTATCGACGGATAAGTGATCGAGATTCGTCCTCACGTTCACAACCAAAACGAGCTCACATTTGAACTTTCCCCTCTCTCTCTCTCTCTATCTCTATATATATATATATATATATATATATATATATATACTTCCATTAAATTCAAAGTTGCCAACTATGTCTCCCAATTACAACCAAAGTGGATTTGTCTGTACTTCAGTATATAAAAGAAACAATTATGTTGGTTGGTGAGAAATATTACTATAAAATCAATGTAATTCATCAATTTTGAATTATGCAATAAAATGTTTTTAGTTTTGTCCACATAAGTCTTTATCATTATTATTGACTTGTCCATAAACCCATATATATTTAATTATTATTCTAGAATCAATTTGACAAATAATTTATTTGAATAAAATAAGATTTTGAAAACTTTTGTTTGAAATTCGAATGATTGTTTTCGTCTGCATTGAGTGATCATCCCGTTGGAATAAAACTATCAAACAAATTTGTATCAAGATATAAGGGTTAAATTCAGTGTTTTAAAACCTGGTTTAATTCGGCCGGTCGAACCGGTTGAGCTGGGATCCGGGAAAGTGACCGGGTGAACTACGACTGGGTTTATGGCTATAACCGATCCGTTGCAACCCGGCCGGGTTTCACAAAGAAAACCGGTTGAACCAGTGTTGAAACCCGTTAAAACCCAGCTGAAATAAAAAAATTAAAACAAAACCACCGAATCGATTGCTCCTCTCTTAGCCCTAACTTGAGCCGACTCCCATCTGCTCCTTTCATCTGTTCGACCGTTCCTTCTGTATCTCCATTCTCCCATTGATCGCTTAAGCATAAACAACTCACACTCTCCATTCTCTCATCCATGATTTTGTTCGGTCGTAATTTGGTTTGATGGTTATGTTTCTTTTTGATGTATTTGAATTGATAAAAAAACTTATGGTTATGTGTGTTTTTTTTAATGTATTTGAATTGATGTAAAACTTGTTGTTTGTGTATTTTTAATGTTGGACTTATGAACATCAAATTATTGGTTATATATATATATATAGGTGGCTTCTTGTGTTAACACAATAATTTGTGTTAACCGTGTTAACCCATCGTTCACTGGTGAACAACATGCTTGTTCACTGGTGAATACCATTCATCAGTGAACGAGCATCGTGTTCGTCAGTATACGAGCATCGTGTTCGTTAGTATACGAGCATCGTGTTCATCAGTGAACGAGCATGGTGTTCACCAGTGAACGATGGATTAACACGGTTAACACAAATAATTGAGTTAACACTTGAAGGGCCCTCTATATATATATGTACGCAAGAAAATGAAAAAAATACAAGAGAATTATTGAAACAAGTTAACCCGGTAGTTGAACCGGTTAATCTGAAACCCGGTCACTACAACGGGTCTACTAAAAATATGGGTTTTAAAACATTGGTTAAATTACAGCGAACTTGTAACATCAATATGTATCAAAATTTGAAAATATTGTTTGGTAAATATAAAACAAATAAATGAATATTATGAAACGAACCATATGTTATCTATCTATTTAAATAATAATAATAATAATAATAATAATAATAATAGGTAGTAGTAGTAGGCAGACATAATCGCTTTAATATATTATTTTATGAAAATAGAGCAATATAGAATAAATTGAAGAGTTAAAAATATATTGATGCAAAGCAAGGAAGAAAACCCTACATACATTATCTATATCTACATGTGAAAAAGGGAACTTAAATAAAATTTAGATTAATCTACAATTTTGGTCCTTGAATTTTAGTAAATTTTTAAAAGTACTAAAGTAGTTTGATATTTAATAAATTAAATCATTATTGTGGTTTGTATTTTACGTTGAAAATGGTACATGATACTAACTCTATTAGCTGGGGTGTTGTTAGTTGAAGGTGTTTCGGTCATTTTATCTATTTTTAATTAAAAAAATGGTATACAAGTATATAAACCTTGAGTACAAATATGATTAAGGGGGTGTTTGGATTAGCTTATTGACTTCTTGAAAAAAATGTTTATTAAAAGTTGATAAGTTAAAATTTTTTACTTCTTAAAAAATGATTTATTACTGGTTTGACACTGGATAAGTTGTTTTTCTCAAACACTCAAAATGACTTATTACCGGCTTCCTACCGGAATAAGTCAATAAGTTGTTTTGATAAGCTAAAACAAACACCCCTAGAATCTAGAAAAACAAAACGTGAATCTAACCCCTACTGTCCGTCTGTCCCATCCTTTATTCGGCAACTTACAACCTCGACGACAAAACCACCATCCCTGACGACTGCTTATCGTGTATACACACACATACACACACTAAGAGGTTGTTTGGCAGTTACTGGCTTGGTTGGTACATGATGATTAAGGCTTTGTTTGTTTTTTCAATTAACCTCTTAATCACCATTTATGTCAGACGTTTTATAACCGTTTTAGAACTGAAATTAGACTTCAGACTTCAGCACCCCTTAAAAAACAAACGCCGCCTAAGTGGTCAGGATGATTAAGAGACTTTTATTATATAATGCAAAATAAAATATTGTTGTTTGATAATTGTTCAAAATGAAATTAGGGGTCTGAATGATTTAGGGAGACCGAATATATGAGCAATAACATAAAAATATGAGCGTTAACATGGAGATATGAGGAAGACAATGATTGATGGATGGGAGGGTTTCTTTTTTTTGGCTGGGGGGACTGGGGCATCCATATAATATACAACAATGTAAGTGCGATAATATCATTTAATTTTTTAAATAAAAAAGGTAAAAAGACAAAAAAAAACCCTCATTTAACAATACTTTTAATGACGTTAATATCAAGGACTATTTTTAAAAGAAGATGCAAACCATCAGGATGATTTATAGAGTTATTAAATATTAGTTACCACTTTTAGAAACTTCACTAAACCTCAAGGACCATAATTGTAATTTAAGAAAGCAATGAACAGCCAGCGGATGACAGTGGAGATGAAAAACTGCCAACCTAAACAAACGGAGGAATCAAGAGGAGGCTTCCCTACCAGATTTTATTCCATTTTCAATTTAGTTTTTTATATGAGTAATTAATTATTATTTTTAAATGATATTCCAAGCTATGCGTAAACTAATCTTTATATATCAGTGCTGATAAACTTAGGTTATAATTGACAAACTACCGATAAACAATGCAGAATCGATAAGCCTAATGGATTGATAATCTAAATCAGAAATTTATGTAATGCAGAATCGATAAAAAAAATCACATTAGCAAAACTATCGTATAAAAATCTAAAATTACCAAAAATAGTATATTGAAAAATAATAATAATTAATATTAATAAGAGTTATAATTGGAAAGAATGACAATAAACTCCCAAAAAGTTACTCCAAGTAGCATTTCAATTAGCTAGTTTATTGTTTGCCAAACGTGTACACTGAAAATAAGTTCACTCTCAATAACACAAACAATTTATTTTTCCTTCCGTCTCTTTTTTCTTTTCTTTCCTTCCAGAACTCGATAACACAGTGTAAGGAGCCGTTTCTCAAATGTATATCCGCATATTAGGTCATCAAAATAAACCGTCGAGTAAATATCTTTATCTGGTAAGCGTTTACGAGGTAATGGGTATTATTCTTTATTTACCGGGTAAGATTTTTGAACATTGTTATTTCTTTTACCAGATAAGACGCTCGATCATTGTCACATTTATCCTGTTAAGATGTCCGTAGTGTAGTTTAAGGACACAACGCATATGTAGTCCACATATGCCTCAAACCGTAAAAAAACTGCTTCACCAAATGCAGTGCAGTTTATATGATATGTACCTAACACATTTTAAGCCAATAATTATAAAAGCACAACCATAAAAATAATTCAAGAATTTTTGTTTGCCATATTCTCTACCATTAAAAGTTATGATAGGACCTAATTATGCACAATCAAAAATAGTGTAAAAGAAATAAAAGATTGATTCAAGATACATTTAAAAAATAAAATTTCAAATAAATTTGACAATGACATGTGGTAAACGACAAAAGAAAACAACTCAAGTAAATAATTTATAGCATAAAACTTAAAAATAAAATTAAGGGGGGGGTTTGCTTCCTAAAAATAAGAATGAAAATAAAAATAAAAATAATATGAAATAAAAATAGAAATGAATTTTCATTTTCCATAATTTAATCAGAAAATAAAATTTGGTTTATGGAGAAATGAGCTAATTATATTATAGAAACCAAACAGTTTCTTTTATTAACATTCTATTAATTATTGTTTAATACCTCAAATCAAACACCCCCTAAAAATGAATAAATAATCAATAATGTATTAGTTATTTTAAATTAACCAATGATAACGTATATACAATATATATTAAAAAATATATATATATAAAAACGTGCGGTGGCAATTTAAACTACGGTTTGATGATTCAAAAGTCAAAAGTCAAAACCATAAATCGTAGAACAAAGTGCGTCTTGATAAATATCCAAATTGCATAGTCTTTTGCTAACGATCAGTGCAATTTGACGACTTAGATGAATACCCTACACCCTGTAACCGTAAGGTAAGTAACATGATAAATATATATCCATAGACCAAATGGACTGTGTTCACGTAAGACCAGTATGTTTTCGTGAGATCATATTTTTACATCTGAAACTTCACAACAAAACATTGTGAAGGTAAAAAAAAATCAGAACATTCACATCAAAAACATCATGAAGGCTAAAAACATTGTAAATATTATTTTAACAATGTTTTACTATGAAATTTTAAGTGTAAAAATGATATAACAGGTCTGAGAAAACAAGTTAACCTCGTATGATTCCAAACGTAAATCAAACAACCACAAATTTTTTTTAATTGTTTTTAACATATTTCTTCAAAACGATTTTTTTTTATAAAACAATAATTTTACGAACTCGTAATAAACACTAAAAATTAACAATGTATTTTATATTTTTATTGAGAATCTAATTTAATTTTTTTTTCCCTTCCAAATATGGATTTTCTTTCTTTACGTTTTTCCAACATTACAGTAAAAAACGGTTTAAAATAATAATAAATGATTTAATCGTTGGAAATGAAATGATTAAAGAAAAAACATAAAATTATTAAAAAAATGATTTTAATTCAAAAGAATACTCCCTCGTTGAAAAGCACAAGAAACAACAACCAACAAAAGAGAGAGACCTCTTCCTTCGAATTTCACCAGACTTCATCGTCCCCAAATCCCTCTCTGTTTTCTTCTTCAACTTCTCTCCAAAACCCTAGCCATGGCGGTTACTCTCATCTCTCTTTGAAGAAAATCACCTCCAACATCACCATAGAGAGCACTGAGAGCTCCGCCGTTTCATTCTCCGGCGACCGCTGGACTTTAGATGGCTGATACGCCGTCGTTTGACGTGGCATCGGCTAGGGTTTTTGATTTTTTAGTTATTCAATCTCAGATCTCTTGTGGACCGACTTGAAATCATCACCGATCATCAAAATCAGATAAGTAAAGGATTGGTGAATTTTTTTTGACCGGTATGGCTGCCGGAAAGGGAGGGTTGTTTGAGAAAATATGGAGATTTGTACGGACGATTTATTTTATGGTGGTAATGGTGGCTTCGTTGTTGCTATTATCGCTTCCTGTTCTGGTAGCAATTGGTGATGTATTGGTTCCTTGTGTTTTGATTTCGAGCTTTACTTGCGTTAGATGCTACAGCTTCAAAGAGCATTTGCATAGATACTCTTTTAGAAGTTCGTTGACTGATATTCCTGTGGTTTCAGTCATCAGATCTCTCGTAATCACCTGTATGTATGCAAGTTTAATTCGTTGTGCTCGTTTCCGATTATTAACCATCGATGTTGATATTTGTCTGTACGGTTTCATTGCTTTATTTTTTCTACAGGCATTTATTTTCAAATTATACATGCTTTGGTTGTTGATCGAGGTCACTTCCATCAACATCACGATTTAAATTTTTGTGCAATATTTTCTGCTCTTTCTAGCTACATATTATGATATGAACTTCAAAGTACTGTAGTGTGCATTTGTGCAAGTTCAGAAGAATTTTATGATAATAGGACAGAATTTGTGCTGTTATATGAATTCGATTTTGTTTTAGTGTTGGTTTCTTTAGCAGCTTCCATTGGTTTTTAATTTATGAACATGGTATTTCTGTAGTCAAGGTTGTTCCTGCAGTTTATGGTTCATAACTTTTTGAAAAGTGAAAAGTGCTGTTACATGTCTGGATGTCAAATGCTGTTATATACTTGTAGCAAAACTACTTGATAGCACATGGGGTTCTTGATATCATTGAGGTTTGCTTTTTTTGTTGCATATAAAAGTGCATCCCTGACAATGTGTCTCAATTTGAGGATAGTGCCTTTGCTCTCATTCTATTCCTTTTACCTTTTTTTTCTTTCATTTCATTGATGCTAATAAAATGGGATCATCACCCAAAAGAAAAAGGATCTCACAGTGCTCATTCTATGCATGTAGAAGGTTTAGCCATGAGATGAATCAGCAATATTACATTCTTACTTATAAAGCTTTAGAATGCACAAACATGAGAATAAATATGCGGACAGAATATATTTGTTAATTGCATCACTTTTTTTGGTTGATCTAGATAAGGTTGACTTTAGTGTCAGCATTTGCTTTCATCTATCCGTATACTGTGAAATATATAGTATTTCTGAACTCGGGGTCCTGAGGACCTTCTTTTGCGAGCGTTAACGTCTCCTTTGTGATTGCAGGTGCTTATATCATCTGTGATGGCCCTCTGCTTTCACATGGGCAATATCTTGGAACAGTGACATTTTGCTCAGCTTTTTCAATTCTTCTTTTATCCATTAAAGTGTGTATTTTCACAGTCAATTCACAACTTGAGGCTGAAGCTTCATCTTCTCCTTCAAGACAAAGGCTTCATTTGAAGAAGTCATGGGGGATGCCTGTACTGTTTTTGTCGTCTGTGGTTTTTGCTCTTGGACATATTGTTATTGCTTATCGGGCAAGCTGCAGAGCACGGAGGAAGTTTATGCTTCACCGAATTGACCCTGAATCAGTACGTATATTTACTGATTTTCTGCACACATGTACATGCCATTTGAGATCTTTTAGCATTAGTTTCTCTGAAGACTTGGAGTTAGTTTAATGAAATACAATACTTGCTTATTGTGAAGTTTAAGCTATTGCTATAATTGTGTGAAGATGAAATTATTGTTTTAGCCGCATTTCATCGTTCTACATGAAGTGAAAGTCTGTTGTTTATAGGCCATATGAAAATGAAACTACTTCAATTTATTCGCCAAACATTTTGCCATATTTTATTGTGTTCTGACCATCATTTTTAATAAAATATGTAGGTTCTTTCAAGCAAGCTTTTATTTACATCTGGGTATGCTAAAGTCCCGCGATCTCCAACTCCTACTGCAGGTAGGACACCAAAAAGTGACAGTGAAATAAGACGAAAACCTTTTGGTCATGGTCGCAATGATGGGGAACTTCCGGTTAGATTACTAGCTGATGTTGACAGTCTATTCATGGGTTGGCAGGGTATCACCATACACTACAAACTCAGCATTCCCAGTCCACCTTCCCGCACGCTATCCTCTACTTTTCTTGAGCGGCCATTGCTAAATGTTGTGTCGAAGACTCAATATAATCTTCGTAGGAGCTTTAGTAATCAAATTCACACATCTCCTCTCTATGCTCCTCTTTTAGATGGTACCACTTCCCCTATACGTTCTGAAGAAATTCCCATTTTCAACCTAGATGAAGGCATTGATGAGAATGTTATTAGTAAACCTATTTCTCATTTGCTCGAACAAGTTCCTGAAGTGAATGGCCAGTTTGGGATCATCTTAGTGCATGGCTTTGGAGGGGGAGTCTTCTCATGGAGGCATGTTATGGGTGTGCTATCACGGCATCTTAATTGTATTGTTGTAGCTTTTGATCGTCCTGGTTGGGGATTGACTTCAAGGCCAAGACGAGAGGAATGGGAGGCAAATAATTTGCGCAATCCTTACATGCTTGATACTCAGGTGATGTATCCATATGTTCTAAATTTCAAGCACCTTATAGCAAATCATCATTGCGACCTTTTACTATTTTCATGTTGGATAACTCTTTATATTTGTGGTCAGTTTTACTACTTTGAGTTACACATGCTTCTTGCACTAATCCAGAGTTACTGCACTGCTGTTGCTAGTTATTTTATAACACTTTCTAATTTTGCATGATAGTAGATCAGTTTGTTGTTAACTTTGCAGTTGTTGTATGACCGATATAACATGTATAATGATGTGCACATTTTGGGTTATCTTTACAACATCAGTGTGAACATCATTGCAGTTTGTAAATTGTAACTATGTTGATGGTAAATAACACTTCTGTGATTGGTGTGAACCTTTTGAGTCTAGGCTTTTGCATCGGGAACTTTTTTTTTGGCAAAAGGATAATTGCATCCCACACTTATGTAGTGTTCTTGTACCACTGTCGCTACTTTTTCTGCAACACCTTCTTACATGATATAGCACTTTTTATCAGCAATTTAGCAGTTATGTCATGTGTGACTGATATAAAATGTAAATCTGAACTTTATTTTTTGTAAAATTGTTCTAGGTTGACATGCTTCTTTCATTTTGTAAAGAGATGGGCCTTTCTTCTGTTGTGCTTGTTGGTCATGATGATGGAGGCCTCCTTGCTTTAAAGGTCGCACAAAGAGTCAAGGCATCTGCAAATCTTGTCGATGTAAGTTAACCATTTTGTGCAGAAAAGCTGTGTGCTGATAATCATCATTTTGTTTTGCCCAGCTTACTAACTTCATCTTTCTTAAGTATTATGTCAACATTTGTTTCTGACCCTTAGTTTCTGACGACTTTTGGAATACTCTTCATATTCTAGTAATGTATCTTCTTTGTTTTTTCTTCGATTAAGCCACGTGGACTAATACAAGATCAACATGGAACCAAAACCAAACCAAAAGAACCCAATAAATCATAAATGGTGCATATCTTTTTTTGACATCTTTAGATTTGAAAATGTAAAGAAAGTAATGCATTACTGCCTATCATATTTAAGGAGTCTTGTTTTGTGGAATCAAGTTTAAGAATTGCACTTGTTATTAATACTCGAAAGATACTGAATTTGTATCATATAAAAAAACGAGCATCAGAAGATTTTTTACTTGTGAAGAGCTAATCTAGTTTATATACATTTATTTATTTATTTTCTCTAGAAGTAAGTACTACTAACTATTGGATATATACACGTGGATTCACTATGATCATCAATAACAAAATTAATTGCATTATTGTCGTTATACATTATATATTACTGAAAAAATGGATACATTTTCAGGTCGAGATTAAGGGTGTAGTATTGTTAACAACAAGCTTGTCAAGAGAAGTTGTTCCTGGATTTGCTAGAATTCTCATGCGTACTTCTTTAGGGAAGAAGCACTTGATTCGTCCTTTACTTCGCACCGAAATTTCTCAAGTTGTTAACCGGCGGGCATGGTACGATGCTACCAAGCTAACAACCGACGTGTTAAGCCTCTACAAGGTATCTACACAAATATCTGGTTGTGGTAAATTAATCTTAACTTCCTTTTTTACCATTCCCATTGGAGGGTTGGGTTCCGGTGAGGAGAGTTATGTTGAGAAGCATAAGAAGAGATCTCCACCCTTGGATGCACATTAGAATGAGATGCACAGAGATGAGGTGCCGAGATGCGCCGGATTGACTCCCTTCTAAGGCGCAATTCATTGGTGGGTATGAGATTAAAAGTGATCAATGGCTCATATCTCTTCTTACGCTTCCCACCTTAACTCTACTTCTCACACGATCCTATGCCTCCCATTTGAGGGTTGGGTTCCGGTGAGAAGGAGAGTTATGGTGAGAAGCGTAAGAAGGGATCTTGACGCTTGATCACTTTTAATCTCAAACCCACCCCATGAATCGCGCTCCATACGGGGATTGATCCGGTGCATCTCATCCTAATGTGCATCCAAGGATGGAATCCCCGTATGGAGCGCGATTCATGGGGTGGGTTTGAGATTAAAAGTGATCAAGGGTCAAGATCCCTTCTTACGCTTCTCACCATAACTCAACTTCTCACACGATCTTGCGCCTCCCATTGGATTACCATTTGTAAGGGTCGGGTTCCAGTGAGAATGGAAGTTATGGTGATAATAAGAAGGGATCTCCACCCTTGGATCAATCCTAGTTGAAGATCAACACTAATGCGTTGCACCAAGATGCACCAGATCAATTCCTGTGAGAAACGCAATTCATGGGTGGTGGGGGTGAGATTAAAAGTGATCAAGGGTCCAGATCCCTTCTTACGCTTCTCACATAACTCTTATTCTCACACGATCCTTCGTCCCATTTGTAAAAAGATATTATATCACCAAATAATTTCACTGAAGTTACCGTTTTTGTATGAGATTAGGTGCCACTATGTGTAGAAGGTTGGGATGAAGCATTGCATGAGATTGGTAGATTGTCATCTGAAACAGTTATCTCGCAACAAAATGAATCGTTGCTTGTAAAAGCAGTGGAGGGATTGCCACTTTTGGTTATTGCAGGAGCTGAAGATGCCCTTGTTCCTCTAAAATCTGTCCAAGCTATGGCATCCAAGTTTGTAAATTCTGTGAGTACATTCTATCCCAATTTTAAGTCTCTTTTTGTTCTTTGAATTCAAGGGATCTCAAAGGAATCGGAATGATCAATTTCATTTGACCAAATTCCAGTTCCTTTGTTTGGTTCACATATTGAAATGGATGGAATCCTTTGTATTCCTTTGAATTCCACAAATTAATGAAGTTATTATTCCTTGGTATAAGTGAAGGAATTGAATTCCATCCCTTTGCATCCAATTTAACCAACACCGCTCACCCCTGCCCCCTACTATTGTCATTGTCATGCCCCCGCCACACCATTAGTGTCGCCATCACAACCGTCACCCACCCACCACTGACCACCATGCCACAACTGTCGTTCTTACAATTGCCACCCCGTCACTCCCCAGCCCACCTCCGACCACCAATATAACAATGCCACTAATGTCATCGTCACAAACGCCACCCCCACCCCCATCCCCACCTCCACCCTACCCACAAACAAAGATGGAGATTCCCTGGTTGAGGCCCTGGAGGATGTGGTGGAATATCTCATATGTCCAGGGTTCGAATCCAAGCGTCCACAACAATTGTGGCCACTGAGCTTATCAGGGCTGATGTCTTGCGGTCATAATTTGTCTGAATTAGTCCAGACATAGCATGGGACACCCTTCCAAAAAGAAATGGAGATTCCAGTTATTTTGAGATATTCCATTCCAATTCCTACCAACCAAATGCGTTGTCAAATTTCATTTCATGTCCTTTAAAGTCAAATTCCTTTGATGGATTCAAATTCCACCAAATTTCATTCTGCGAACCAACTTAGGGCATGTTTGCTAGCAGCTTAATAGGACTCCCAACTTATTTGATCAACTACACATGATTGTTTGGTAGTGACTTAATGATATAGAAAGTGGCTTATTCAATAAGCTTTCAGGGAGGAGCGTTACGCATAAAGCCAACTTTTTTTTCCAACCCTGTCCCTCCCAATTAAAAACATACTCCTCCCATCTATAAAAAAACCTCCGAAACAAAATGCCCGAATACTTGTCCACTCATATCTTACCAAACGCCAAACAATTAGTCTTTTTTTATTTATTTATTTAAGTTTTTGTTGTTTCCATTTGAACCTAATCCTGACTAGAAAAAAAAATACTTGTATAACGATCGTTACAGAGGCTAGTTGCGATATCGGGTTGTGGGCATCTACCTCATGAAGAATGCCCAAAGGCATTGCTTGCAGCTGTATTACCATTCATTAGCAAAGTGTTAAATTCAAGAGATTGTGAAAGCCAATAGAGAAAGAAAGAGAGTAGGATGAGAAAAAAAGGTTATTTGGTTTTTGGGGTTGTTTGATTTTTGGTGGTTTTTCAAGAGGAAGAGTTATTAATTTCTCTTTTTTTTTTTCTTTTTTGGTGTATTTTTTGATAAGCTAGTTTTAGAGGCAGGCAGGTCGTGGTTGTATGTTGTTTAGAGAAGTCTTTTATCTCTATCTCTTACTTACTCACGTGTAATTTGTTTGCAGAGGGGGGTTTGATCAAATTGTTTATAAAGCTCTTTGTTTTTTTTAAGTGTTTTTAAACAGGTGAATTTGTTGAATCGAATTAATTGTATGTTATACAAGATATAACAATTGAAAAAAAGTTGGAAAACGATTGGCTCAATGGTATCTGGGTTAATTGTAGAATTCAGTCTCTCGTGTGGTTAAGGGTTTGGATCTTACCAAAAGGTTGTTTCAACTTTCAAGCCATTTTTGGCTGAGCTTTAGGGTTGAAAAAGGACCTGATTGCGGTTTTTTCCAAACTTGGTTTTTTGGATTTAATCGGACTACTTCAGCAAGATTTTATTGATATGGACTCCAACCAACTATGAACTAATAGAATTTCTATCCTATATATAAATTTTCTATAAAAATCTTTTTAATATTAACTAATTTATTAAAATATTCTATATATTAAAATATTATTTATTTCTTCTAAACATTTATTTTCAATTCATCTTAGTGGTGTAAAGGAATTAAAATATGATTTCTCTCTCTCTCTCTCTCTATATATATATATAGGGTTTTAAAGATTTTCTTAAGGCTATGTTTGGCAAAGGTAGCTGATAAGGTAGCTTATGACTTATAAGATAGCTGATGACTTGTAAGGTAGCCGATGAATAAGTCACGTTTGACAAAAAGTAGCTTATAAACATGTAAAATGACCAAAAAGTAGCTTTAAAATAATAATAATTTAATCAGGGGTATAATCGGAAGAAAATGATAAAAAGTTCAATAAGTCAATAATAAGTCACTCTCAACTAACTTATCAATAAGTCAGCTTATAAGTTAACTTATAAGTCATAAGGTAGTTTGCCAAACAATGCCTAAATTTAGAGATTTTCATAGTTTTTTTTTTTCTTCTTATTTTATCATACAATATATCATAAGTGTTGGAGCACCAAACTATCCTACATCATTAAAATTTTTGTCATTGCATAACTCTTGAAGATGTTTTTAATGTTAATGGCATCTACTCTCCAAGACTCCAACTAACCCACTTTTTGTTTTATTGTCTTCTAAGCAGTATAAATTATTATGGAATAGGTTGGTGTAAGTTGTTCAAAACGGATACTTTATAGCCATAATTTTACTAAAAACAACAGTATATTGACTAGAGGTATGAATTGTGACTTTAACCCTAAAGGAAAGTAGGATGTTTACCAGTCGACCACTCCTAAACATGGGTCGTCATACTGACCCTTATTTAACCAATTCTCAATATAAAAGAAATCAGACATTGGGCCTCAAGTACGATATTTTTAATGACCCTTTATCACTTAACCGTTCTTGATCACGAGGTCTTGCTATGCATCTCCAGTAGTGAAGATGGCAATGAGGTCATTGATACCGAGGATTGCAATTTCCATCCCCATAAGAAAATCAGAGATTTTTCCTTGCCTGTTAAATTTATTTTTATATAACTATCTTTATATTAAATTTACATGTATGTCAATTTCACACTTAAACGACATATCATTATACTTTTTAATTTAACAAATTTTAGTTATTACATTTGTATACGAAGTAACATTTAAACAAACGTAATTGAAGCACAAGTATAATAAATCCTAATACTTAATAAGTGAAGTTTTACACACCCATGTTATATCAGCAAAAGTTTATTCACAAAAACTAAAATCAATATTTTAACCATTTTTACAAATTTCTAATCATTGAAGTTTGATTAGATTTATGTATTATATATACTCGTTGGTTTTTCATTTATTATTATATACAAGAAGTTCGGAAATTATTAAATCAAATCAAAGCCGTGTATCAAGTTTTTTTTTTTGGATATGGAGTTTTTTTTGCCATCAGCCATCCTTATCTGATAAACACTTTAGGTTTTTTTGGTAAAGTTGAAAGGGGGAATCACCAAAATGATCCACGTAATATAATTAATGAAATTACCACTTTTCACGTATTTGCTAAAAAGAAATCATAAGTTTACTTTCAAAACTTTTTTTTTTCCGTGGATGAAAATGGAAAAAAAGTAAATGAAAAAAAATTAAAACCTTTTATAAAGATCATTAAAATTATAAAATTCTCCAACATTTCATAATAAAGAACATGTTTTTAAAGATTAGATTTATAAAAAAAAACACCTTTATTTTCTTTTTGTTCTTGTTCTAAAACATAAAAAAATTAGTTAATTAATTTCTTTATTTCCATTTATTTCTTTCTTCAAGAACACAGGTAAATTATTTTTCTTTCCATTTTTCTCTCCCTAAATTTAAGAACAAAATGTCAATCAAATACGTGAAAAACGGTTATTTTGTTAATTATGTAGATGTATGTATAGAATCGGGTTTTAGTGAAAAGTAGAATCAAGGTGAGAAGCGTAAGAAGGGATCTCTACCCTTCGATGTATATTATGATGAGATGCACCGAAATGAGGTGAATCGAGATACACCGAATCAACTTCCTTATACCGAAATGAGGTACATGGAGATACTGTTATACCCGTAGGTATAGGCTATGTTTGGCAAAGGTAGCTGATAAGGTAGCTTATGACTTATAAGGTAGCTGATGACTTATAAGATAACTGATGAATAAGTCACGTTTGACAAAAAGTAGCTTATAAACATGTAAAATGACCAAAAAGTAGCTTCAAAATAATAATAATTAATATTAATCAGGGGTATAATCGAAAGAAAATGATAAAAAGTTCAATAAGTCAATAATAAGTCATTCTCAACTGACTTATTAATAAGCTAGTTTATAAGTTAACTTATAAGTCATAAGTTACCTTGCCAAACATGTAACTAAAAAATAAGGTAGATTACAAGGTACCTTATTTTTGACAAACAATATTTTGGTGATTTCCCCGAGCTGAAATGCCATTTTATTTTATGGCGCCTCAAATATTAAAATAGAAAAACCCTCCATCACCCTCCATGGCCAAATGAAATGCATGGACGTCTCGTCACGCAGCTTTTTCTGACAATCTACACCGCCGATTCCGATTCCGATTCCGATTCCGACTACAAGCGTCGCATTCGTCGGAGCTCACCGTTGCCTGCCACATTCTAGTCCTCCGTCTATTTTCTTCTCAAGTTGTTTTGCTGTTTTCCTCTCTGAAATCACTGTGTGTCAGTTCGTGTGATCGACGTTTTCGACATTGCGAGTTTGAAGCTGTGAAGCTGGTAAGGTTATTCATCGTTCTTTTGCTATGCATTTCGTTTATGCTCAAGGATTTGCTATTTGAGTGTTTTCTCACGGTAGATTTTGATTTTGTCATTATGTTGATACTGATACCTAGGGTTTCTAGTTGTCTTATCTCAGTTGATGGATCATATCGGTTGTTGTTCTTGTTATCTTATTTGTGATCTCTCTTGTGTATTTGCTTGGAATATCGTCGTTTTAGTTGGCATTTTCAACTAAAATGATGTAAGGTTTTCACTGTAGATAGTGAAGGAAGTAGTTGATGATGCTTGTAAATGAACAGGTCCGTGATCATAGTTTTCGATTTGCCTTCATCTGATCAGTTTATTTTGGTTCATATTTTTGATCACCACGATTGGGGATTTGTGTTTTACATTGAGACTGAGATTTGTAGTGTTTTCGCATCATTTCCGCCTTGCTAAGGGGTGGATATCACAGTCCACCTTCCAGATTTGTCATCTCGTTGAGGATGAAAAACTGTAGGAGTTGGATCATTTTACAATCAACTGGACGACTATTTTGAAACTATTTTTGTTATGAGTAATCAATCACTTGAATAAATAGTGTATATAAATATAAAGAAAGGTGTAGAGAAAAAGAAATTCTTGTATAAAATCAATAGAGTTTTACATAAAACAACAAACAATCAACATAAACATAATTGAAATTCTTACTTGATTTGTAAATTCTTACTTGATTTGTAGATTCTTGTAGTATGATGAATACGATTGAGGCCTGCACACGAGCAGTGTCCTAAGACAGAAATTTCGCCGGTATTGGTATCGGTCTGTCTTGAGGATACAACAATCGTTATTCTAGTTGAACTTGAATCTAGCGAATCAAACATATGTTGATGATGAAATCCATGAAGATGAGAGAGAGAACCCATAAAATATGTTTTCGGTGTGGAAAAATTCGAGACAAATGAGATATATATGTTTCCCATGTCAACCGAAATTTAACCTCAAAAAACTGTCGAACAGTGACTTGCGCGACCAGGCCCGTGGCAAACCAAACAGAGAGTTATGCGGGTCTACCCGCGGCTTAGGCCGCGTGCAAAACCGTGCACTCTTCTGTTCCGGATTCCAGTGAGTTACGCGAGCCATCCTGCGGCTTAGGCTGGGTGGGAAACCGTGCAATTTCTTGTGTGTCACACCACCGATCATCTCATCAATGCAAGAAGGCCCAAGCCCGTTATCATTGACATTTAATATGTATATTTATGTCAAAGAGGTCCCACTAGGAACAACCACACACCAAAGCCAAACTCTTAAACAATTCATTAATACTCCATAGTTGGTGTATATTATGTGTGTTCCTTTTCCTCTTGGCTCCTATCTGGGACAAGTTTTCCTCTCTAATCGTTAGCCAAGTTCCAACAATTTTTAGGTGGTGGAGAATCATATGTTTCAAGTTTTATTACGAACAATGCTTTCTCGTGTAGGATGTTGAACCTTTAAGATTGGAGTCAATAGAAGATCATACCATTCCCTCACATGATGAATCGTAGGTAGTTATTAGAATCTTTATGTCAAGTGAGTTTGGGCCTTTGCAATATACTTACCTTCTACAAGTGTGCTTTAAAAAATGATATTGGATTGGAGACCCTCATTGCCTTTCATCAATTTTTAATCCACAGATATGCATCGCCTTAGAGAAGCAAATACAAAAGCAGCAGAGGAAATCCCATTTAGTTGGGGTCGTAAGGAGAGACTTGGCGGAAAGAACCATGATAGACAATATTATGGATCATTTACTTACGATGGTGTGGAGTACTTCCTTTATGATTCCGTGTACTTGTGGTGTGAAGGTCAACAAGAGCCACATATTGGTAAACTTGTTGAGATATTTGAGACACACCACCTTGATAAGAAGGTGAAGATCGTGTGGTATTTTCGTCCCAATGAGATACAACAGTGGTTAAGAGGCACTTGTGCACTCAGCAACGAGTTATTCTTGGGTTCGGGTGTAGGCCAAGGTCTCTTTAATATTAATGCTCTGGTAATAATTTTTTTTGAAGTCTTTAACATATACTCTTTTTTACATCACGTGCTTATGGAGAGTAATAATCCCTCTATAATCAAGCAACCACAAGGGTTGTGGCCTACTGGTCGAATGCCTGGGGATGAGGAATATCCCATCCACCCAGGGTTCGAATCCAGGTGCTCTCAACAATTGTGGCCACTGAGTTTATCAGGGCTGACATATTGCAGTAAAAAAACCTTGGCGGGATTAGTTTGGGCTTTGCCTAGGATACCCTTCACAAAAAAAACCAAAACAAGTAATCTAAATAATCAAGAACAACAATTAAAGCTCAAATCATATGTATATTAAGAATCTCTCTCTAGAATGATATGAATGATAAACTCTCTCTGACTCTACAAGACAAAGAGTATTTATACTCTTTGACTAATACAAAGTCAAACTATCAAAGTAAACTACAATTAAACTCTATATTTGACTTTTTGGACATGTTGACTTTGACTAGGAAGCTTTGACCTCTTCATTCTTCAATATTTTAATCCTCATCCGGTGATCTCGGATACAACATATTTTGGACCTAACAGAGAGCAATGGCTGTTCATACTTGTACGAAGGCAATGGAACCGGAAGAATGAGTTGTTAATGGAAAGTGTAGATTTATCATTTTTACTAATTTGCAACCGTCACCTTTTTAGGAAACAATTTCGGGGAAATGCAATGTTGTCTGCAAATCAAAGGACAAGAGGAATCGTCAAGCATCTATCAAAGAATTAGAAATGTCCGATTATATATTTTATCGCACATTTGATGTTGGAAACTGCATATTATCAGAAAGATTTCCGGATAAGATAGCTGGAGTTGAAGGTTTGTGCCTATTTTTTGACTTTTGTAGTTTCTTAGATTGCTCCTAAAGGTTTTTGATATATTAATTTAGGTGTCTGAATTTGCTTAATTGGTAGGGTAAATTTTAGTTATGCAGCTGTTAAATGTGTTATTGTATATGGTGATGATTGCAACGATGTATTCATCATAGTTTAATAACTTTCTAAATGTCTTGATTTTTTCTCCAAAATGGATGCAGTTGGACACTTTTTTAATCAGAGAAAATACTTGGAAGCTGGTACTCCTTCCAAACCCAAGGGGAGCTCCAAAGTCAAAGGAATATCAAATTTATCTTCCAAGTTTGAAACAGATAACGATTCTGCTGTAGCAAAAGATGAACACCTTGAGAGAGACAACTTTACAAACAAGAAAGGTAGTATTAATAACAAGCATGCCAAGATGATTGTTTTCTTAGGGCCTGTTGTTAGTAGCTTAATGAGCTTAATGAGACTCGCAGCTTATTCGGTCAGCTATACATAATTGTTTGGTAGTGGCTAAATGATATAGAAAATGACTTATTCAGTACAAGTTTTTTCCAAATCTGTCCCTCCCAATTAAAAAAAACACACGCTTCTTTCATTTATGAAAACCCTCATAAACAAAACCTTCCCAACCTATACAGATAGATCAATCCACACAGACAACTTTATCCATACAGAACTTAATGAAAAAAATAACCAAACAGCCCCTTAGTCTGGGAATTGTTTCATGGCTTTTATTTGGCTTGTTGTTTGCAGGTTTTAGGTTCCCTGCTGCAACTGTCAGTAGGCCGACATGCTCCTCCTCCAGTGCATCTGATTCTTACCACTTGAAGAAAAGGAAGCTTCAAGACATAGAAGTCAATGAAGAGAAGAACATCGAAGCTGATAGCATATCTATAAAGCCCAAGAAAAGACCAAAACTGGTAAAGTGTTAAATACCTTAATGGTCATCAATGTTTGGTTTCTAACTTTGGCATGAAGCAATCTTGTTTTGATTCATTATGATTAATCTCTTCGTGCATGCAGGATACAAGCGAATGGTTCAAGAAACAAGTGAGTTATTTAAATTTATATATAGTGTCTAGTATCATAGATTTTGTTCTGGTTCCTTCACTTACCAGTATAAAAGCAAGTAAACTGCACATACTCTTTACGGGCTGTTTATGTACCTTTTAACAGTTCCGTTAAGAGGCAGCCTCTGAATCGCTAAGAGGTTAATCATGTTTGGCAAAAAAATAAGTCCGCCTCTTAATGGTTCCAAAACCCTCCGAATCATTGGACCTCCCTTGACCATTAAGAGCCTTGATTACATCATAAACAATTATATTTCATTTTATATCATAAGAGCCTCTTAACCATTCTGAGTTCTGACCACTTAATCATTCTGCACCAAACCATTCAGTAACTGCCAAACAGCAAGATGGACTAATTTAGGTGACTGGAGAACCTTAAATCAGCCATTTTTCATGATAGAGTTTGTGTAGGTAATGGGAAAAATTACAAAAGGAAAATGCATAAATTAAAATTACATACATTCAGAAGGTAATAAAGGAAAGAAAATCTAAAGCCATTAAGGGCTGTATGCATCTCTACATTTAAGTCCTGGTGTTATAAGAGTTTTTACCAGGCACTTTTTGTTCAGTAAATTATAGATACATATATACATACACAGAGGAAACAGCGGAAAGTTAAAATGAAAACTTATTTTTCATCGCGAACGTGAGGACAAAGGAGAGCACGACACGTGTCCCATTCAATATGAATAATGAAGATGAAGTCCATACACTATTCATAATGAATGATACAACATTCAGTATGAATAACACATGACCATTATCTATTCTAGATGAATAACCCTTGTGCGCAGGGACACATGTCGCACTCTCCTTTGTCCTCACGTGTACAATGAAAAATGAGTTTTCATTTGAACCCGCCTCTACATACATATATGTGTAATAATTAAAAAAGTTACGTTGTTTGGTATACATATTTATGTACACTCAATTAAGCCTTACCCTATCTAGCCGAAGTTGGATTGAAACTTTTCAATTCAGAACTAATTGAAGCAATTAATAATAATACTTTCACACTCATAAAATGTTTCCAACACTTATTAGGATTAACTAGATCTGCAAACCGAAATAATTTCTTTTTGATTGGGTTATAATTATATAATTACTTCCTTTGTGGTATCTTCTTTATTTTCACCAGCCTTGGGAGGAAAGGATGCAGAAAGCTCATGAAACAGGCTCTCTTGTTTTACTAGAGAATTTGGATCCGTCCCTTACATCTTTAGAAGTAGAGGTATGTTTTTGGTATCCTTGGTATATGATAAGAAACAAAATAGTCAATTCTCTTATTCTATTTCCTTATTAAATTATTTTGTTTCCTAATTAATTAAGGTTTCTTAGTATAAGTTATTTTGTTTCCTAGTTAATTAAGGTTTTCTTAGTATAAAAGTTTTGTAATCTCAAAGTTGTAGGCACCTCTGAATTAATAAGCTTTAGAAATTATTGAGTTTTCTCAACTTTGGGTTTTACCCTGTTCCGTCCTGATTCAGTATATTTATTATTAGCACTACATTTTGGTGTCTTTGTATCCCCGTGGCATTGGAATGTCATACGTGTGTTAGGCATGAAAATGGATACTAAAAATCTGGTTGCAATTTGCTCCTTTATTGCTTATATGGAGACATTATTCCTCGTCTTTACAAGCCATCGTTTAATAAACAAACAAATATGGATATATATATATATATAGGCATTTACTGGAAAGTTCATGTTAGAACCATAAATATTTTGCGCACATGGGAACCAACTATTTCGGAGTTATTCATGATGAATAACCCTAAACTAATCATGAATACTCACTACAACAAAACTGGTTTTATAGGATGCCTAGATTGTCTAAGTGTTCTAATAGAATACTTTATAGAACTTAGGTTTATACTTTATAGGATCAAACTATAAACGTCCTATCTAAAAGCGTTACAATAGGTTTATAGGAAGCTTTTAGGCATTTTAACAAGTGGTTTTGGATGCCTTTTAAGGTAAACTGTCCTATTAACTATTTTATAGGACACTTTTCAGAAGTGTCCTATAAACCCATCTTTTTATAAGACACTTTTTCAAATAGTGTCATATAAAATGGTTAATACGACAGTTCATTTTAAAAGCATCCTAATTTTTTTGTTAAAACACCCAAAAGCATCTTATAAACTTATTGCAACACTTTTAGATATTACTCTTTTTGGTCTGGTCCTATAAACCTAAGTCCTACAAAGTATTTTTTGAGGCTGCTTCTACCTTATAAATTCAATTTTGTTCTAGTGACTATTCAGCATGACTTTAATTGTGACGAACAACTCATGAATAGTTAGCTAGCTTTACTTTGAATCTGTTTGTGGTCTTGTAACTAATTTAACTTCATGTTCATAAGAATCACTATAGTGGTATAAATAAGATTTATTTTTTTATTTTTTGATTTCAAAATTTGATTCGAATAAGTACGATAAAAAGTATAGTTTAGTTTAGAGACCGTATATGACTATATTACTTGAATTTTGCTCAGGACATTGTTTTGGATGCTTTCAATAAAAAGGCAAGTGCAAAAATGATACAATCCAGTGCTTTCTCAAGCCCGTACAACGGTATGCCATTTAATACTTTGTCTTTATTTCATGTTATATGAGGCTTAGGATTGTGTGAGAAGGAGAGTTAAGGTGAGAAGCGTAAGAAGAGATCTGAACCATTGATCACTTTTAATCTCATACCTACCCATGAATTGCGCCTTAGAAGGGAGTTGATCCGGTACATCTAGGTACACCTCATCTTGGTGCATCTCATCCTAATGTGCATCCAAGGGTCGAGATCCCTTCTTACCCTTCTCATCGGAACCCAACCCGTTATATGAAAAGGCAATTTGATATCCAAATTGTGGTTTATTTGTAGGACAAGCTCTTGTCATTTTCAAATCAAAAGATGAGGCAGACGTTGCTATTTCTATGTTAAAAACCAGATGCCTAATGATCGGAGATGTAAGGTAATCTAGTTATGTTTCACATGTGTTGCTCTGTTTTCTTCTTCTTGAATTCGAGTTCAATCGGGCTTTTTTGGGCTTCATCGGGCTTTACCAGGTATTTCCCGGGCTTTTTTCGTGTATTTCTAGAGAAAAGATTGGAAAGATTATTTTGCAGGTTGTGAAATTATAAATATTCGATTTCAAATTTTGAGGCTTGCCAAGATTTCTCAAAAATGGAACATTAAAATTTAAAAATCAAAATTTCTAAAAAGATTATATTCAAGTCCAACATCTTTTTCATATTGGAGATTACAACATTACTTGTAATATTAAAGTATTTCTGTACGTTTAATAGAATGTTATTTTTCTCTAGTAAGTATTTGATTTAGAGAATTTGTTATGAATAATGTTTTTCTCCTAAGAGTATCTTTAATGGAGGAAATTAAATTACATCCAACTCCAATAGCTTCTCCATTTTTAGAGATATTAACATTAATTATATTACTAAAACATTCAATAAGATAACAATTAACAAAAGTGTTTTCTTTCTTTTTCCATTCATTTCATTGGTTGGTTGGAGGTAATTTACTTTGGGAGTAACAAAGTGGAATTTTTGGAGAAATCTCTAAATTTGTAAAAAATTTGCATTCTCTTTCCTTCTTTTCTCCACTTTGGAGAAGCTATTGTAGCCGGGGGGAAAAAAACTCCAAAAACCTTATTTTTCTCCACTTCTAGAAGCTGTTGGAGAGGAAGTTTTGCTTGCCTGTTTACCTCTTAACATCTGAATCATTAAGAGATGAGTTCTGTTTGGCAAAAAATAAGTCTCCCTCTTAATGGTTCCAAAACCCTTCCCTTAACCATTAAGAGCCCTAATTACATCTTAAACGATTACCAAACAATTGTATTTAATTTTGCACTATATCATAAGAGCCTCTTAATCATTCTAACCACTTAATCATTCTGCACCAAACCATTCAGCAACCACCAAACAGCCATGTGTACACAAAACTGATAAAAACAGACTCATAACAGAACAAACTAATCAACTAACTTCAACAACTAATTCTTCATATATTTGTTCAAGCCTCATTCTTATTTACTTACATACTTTGAAGCACAAAAGCATTAATTTGAAAGTGGTATTTGTGGTTCAGACCTGTTGTTGGTAGTCGACCATCATCGAAGAACCCTGCTCATCCATCCAAGCACTTTGGTCATATCACAATCAGCAATTTGAAACAAATGCACCAGGCAGATATGGTAACTTATTTTTATTTTATTTTTAAATTCTTAATTTTTAGTATCCTGATTTACCACTATAATATATATATATAGAGGAAGGTTCAAATATATATATATATATATATATATATTTTTTATTTTATTTTTAAATTCTTAATTTTTAGTATCCTGATTTACCATTATAATATATATATATAGAGGAAGGTTCAAATATATATATATATATGTATATATGTAGAGGAAAGTTCAAATGTGAACTCATTTTTGGTTGTGAACGTGAGGACGAATCTCAGCCACTTATCCGGTCAATAAAGCGAATTTTCGACTCCTGGTTCTCCTCCTTTAATAATCTCCACCCTCCCATGAATCGCGTCAATCCTCCGTGATCGCGTCCACCATAACCGAAGATGTGTGGCTGAGATTCGTCCTCACGTTCACAACCAAAAATGAGTTCACATTTGAACTTTCCTCTATATATAATATATATATAATGATGTTGTTTGTTTGCCTGTAGAGAAATGCAGTTTCAACATGTCACTATTCACAACCCAATACTATTGCATTTGAGATGGCATTAGAGTGGTGTGCATTGCACATGAAGTTCAAACTTTGTTGGGATGCATTATATAAGGTAACTACATTACCCACATCATATTTAAGACAAAAGGATCGTGTGAGAATAGGAGTTAAAGGTGAGAAGCGTGAAAAGGGGATCTGGACCCTTGATCACTTTTAATGTCACTCCCATGAATTGCGCTTCTCATGGGAATTGATCTGATGTATCTCATTACTGTTGATCTTCAATTGGGATTGATCCAAGTGTGGAGATCTCTTTTTACTCTTCTCACCATTTCCATTCTCACCGGAACCCAACCCTTATATTTAATGACTCAAAACAAGGTTCTAAATGGCGTGAAAGTCAAACCTTACACGGCTAGGACGCCACTTTTTTCAAGGCGTGACATAAGGTAGCAAATATTTTTCGATATATATATAAATATAAATTATATTCAGATTAGGTTATGAAACTGCAAATTTGTATGTCATATATAGATATGAGTAAATTATGATTATCATTCATGTGGTTTGTTAAGAATTTTGATTTTTGTTCTTGTGGTTTAGAAATTGCCATTTTTTACCTTATGGTTTGCAATTTATTGTTTTTTTTTCGTCCCTAGACTAATTCTAAGTACAAGGGACAATAATAGTAAAGAATTATAAACCACAGAGACCGGAAACATTGTAAATTATAAAGACAAAAATAGTAATAAGTTACAAAGCATAGGGACAAAAGCCGCAATTTCTAAACCACGGGTGCAAAAATCGCAATTTTTAACAAACCACAGGGACAAAATTTGTAATTTACTCTAAATATAAATATATCATGTTATCCCATTTAATACTCTTTTTTAATTTTATATTTAATGAGAAGATAATAAAAATTTGGATTCAGATTAGAAAAAGAAAAATCATATATATCTATACTATATTATAAAGCATTTGGCAAAAACTCTTAAAAACATATTGTTATGCACTTAGTACAATGATTAAAGTATAATTACTTAAAATTCAAAAATAGTATTATTTTGGTTATTTTGGTTAATTTCCTTATTAAACCTATATTATAATTTTAAAAAAATTTGAAATAAAGAAAGTTTACAAAAAATAAAATCTATCTTTTTAAAATTAATAAAATCGTATTATAACATTGATAAAGACAAAAAATAAAATATAACATTAAAATTAAAATGGATTTCGCTGCATTGCGCGAGTACCCTTCTAGTTAGTATTATATAAAGGAGTCTATGATCAAATATTTAAAAATACGACTTGGAAGGGTTTTTACAACTTCGTTTTTAAACGCGAGTTTGACGTATGTGGGTCCATGAAACTATGATTAGGTAAATCTGTAAAAGAATAAAATTAAAGTTAATAGTATAAATTACAAAATTCACAAGCTAAATAAATAAGAAAACTAAAAAAAAGTCACGTCTTGTAAAAAAAAAAAACAAACGCATGTTTTTAGTTATACATTAATATTAATATGGATGTGAACTCTTGTCTCTTGTGTAATTCTTTCAGCAACAAGCAAAAGAAATTGCTAATATTAAAACACACCTCAAGCCCCCTCCTTCTAAAAGGTAGAAGTTTGCAGCTGAAGATGGTACATAATAACCCACAAATTTAGGTTGTATAGAAGGCTTTATTTTTCCCTTTTTTTTGGAATTAGATTGAATCAAAGGCCTTATTATATATCTTTATCCAACATGCTTTTGATAAAAGTTGGTACACTTTGATGTATATATTTCCTACTTTAAAAAAATATGTGTTTGCTAAATCCTATGTTCTACCAAGGGTTTTTGGTCTATTGTGTTTTGTAATGTGGAACTTGAACTAGATCATAATCTGAACATGTAAAGGGGTTGTTTGGTTCATTGAATTTAAAGGATTTCAAGGGAATTTCAGTTCTTTTGTTTGGTTCATATATTATAAAATGTAGGAATTCTTGAATTTCTTAGATCAAAGATTTCACCATTCCAGGGGATGGCATAGGATTATGTGAGAAGAAGAGTTAAGCTGAGAAGCGTAGATCATTTTTAATCCATAAATAGCGTTTCATAAGGGAGTTGATCCGGTATATTTCGATGCACCTCATCTTAATGTGCGTCCAAGTGTGGAGATCCCTTCTTACGCTTCTTATCTTAACTCTACTTCTCACTGGAACCCAACCCTCCAAGGGATTATCCCAAAGATTTCAATTCCTATAAAAAAATTCATTCCAATTTCATACAATCAAACGTGTGGTCAAATTTTATTTTGCGAACCAAATGCCTCACAAGGGTTTGTTTGGTTTGTAGAATTTGGTAAGACTTGGAATTAGATTCCATGCTTGATTTAAAGGAAAATCCGACACTAAAATCCCATAAACATTGGATTTAGAAAATCACATGGGTAGTTGGTATTTCATGGGATTTGTTTGTAATAATGTTTTAAAATATGTTAAAAAACATTTGTTTTATAATAATCGATTAATGTTAGGCAATTTAATTAAACACAATGGCTATGGTATAATGGTTGAGGCCAAGAGGGATATGGTAGAATATTCCATCAACCTCATGTTCAATTTCAAGCATTCATAACAATTGTAGTTAATGAGTTTATCAGGATTGATATCTTACAGTTTTCATTTTGTCATAATTAGTCTAGATATAGCTTAGGATACCCTTTCAAAAAGGGTATTTTAATTATTTTTATAATTTTTTTTTATAAATTATCTAAATAATGAAATTGAATCCCATTTCAAATCCTACGAACCAAACACACTAACAATTCAATTTTTTTCCCGATTACGGAAATCAAAATCTCTCAAAAACATTTCATTAAAACCAAAACTTCCCTTAAAAGAGAGTTGACACCAATAAAACCAATGGAGAGAAGGAAAAAAAAACACACACATAAGTGTGTGTGGGGGTGTGTTTGTTTTTACTCTTTGGAAGATTTGTTGATGAGTGACTTGTGAATGTGAGGGATAACTCCACCACCAGCAATGGTTCCTTTGATAAGGGTATCAAGTTCTTCATCTCCTCTTATAGCAAGCTGTAAATGCCTTGGTGATATACGCTTCACTTTCAGATCTTTGCTCGCGTTTCCCGCCAATTCAAGCACCTCTGCCGTCAGATACTCGAGGATTGCCGCTGTGTAAACCGCCGCTGTTGCTCCAACTCTTCCATTAGCCGCCACTCTTGTCTTAAGTAGACGGTGAACACGACCCACCGGAAACTGCACAGATAGTAGTACATCACCCGAAATGTAAAAACTCACGTAGTTTTAGAAATATGTAATTATTATATCTTTTTTTAAACAAGTTGACAATTTTACCCTTGATAGTACCGAATTTTTCCATCTCATAATTAAAGGATAATAAAAAAGTAGATGATGATAATACATATGCATAGGATCGTGTGAGAAAAAGAGTTAAAAGGTGAGAAGCGTAAGAAGAGATCCGAGCCCTTGATCACTTTTAATCTCATGTCCACCCATGAATTGCGCCTTAGAAGGGAGTTGATCCGGTGCATCGCGGCGCACCGAGATCATTTCTTATACTTCTCATCATAACTTTGTTTCTCACCGGAACCTAAGCCTAATACATATGAGAAAGAAACATATAGAAGATCTCATGAGAGAATGCATTGAAACAACAATTACTTGGGTGTTGTTTACTTAGAGCTTAATGATCTGTATGGCTTATTCGCTCAGCCGTATAAGAGTGTTTCTATATGGCTTAATCGTGAAGCCATTAAGCCAAAATGGATATATGGAATAAGCCAAAATCCTTCACTTGTCCCATGAAGCTTTCTCAAACAAATTAATACCAGAAATGCTCATAAATAATCAAACGGTCTCTATTTGCCTCTATCAAACCCATCTATCTCGGGTCCTTCAAACAGACAAAATTTAATCCAGACAGACAAAACTTAATTGAAAAATAAAAATAAGGTATATACACACAACTGCAAAACTTAGAATTCAGCATGGAGTACACAGGACATCATCTAATTCCTTTTTTTCCAAGGATTTTGTAACTAGACTTTTCTCGCTGATCATTCATAGCTGAACAGATTAGGCTTTTGAAAAAGACTAAGCACCAATCTCAGTGAAATATGAGAGGCTCATTGTGTTCGAGCTTCAATAAGAGCTAACTAAACGTGAAAGAGGGAAGAACGAGCAGACATATGGTTGCAATTTGATCCTACTTTTCAACTTCAAACACAATACGATTCTCAAAGTTTTCAGAGATTAAAGTTGTTTTAGAATCCAAATTTGCAGGAAAAGTGTTCTAATGATCTTAACTTGAAAGGTTTTAGATCGAATTTGTACAACGAAACTACAACGTCTGACATTAAATTCCAACTGTAGCTTATTTTTACAGGAATCGAATCCCTAAATCCAGAATCGATACATAACGAACGTCAATGATGAGTTCTAAAAGCCTCTAGAGTTATAGAGCACGATCGGACTAAAGTCAACAGAGTCTTAGCAATTCATTCCATCAAAAAACTTATTTCAAATCTGCTCCAATTTACGTCAATGAAAATACGAGAGATCAGTTCGATGTTACGATGGTAAAATTTGAATCTCACAACCGATCTCCATGAATTTCATACATGAATAAAAAACTTACACGAGGATCGTTCAAACCCTAAGCATCAGTTGGACGCGAGAATTGCATAAAATCGAAGAAGATAGATACAGATATGTATATATATATATGTATATGTGTATATATTGGAGGTAGAGGAAAACCTGGAGACCGGCGCGAGAAGAGCGAGTGACTGGCTTCTTCTTGTCTTTGTCTTTGTTGTTAGATCCGTTTAAAGAAGAGTTTGTTATCAAACCTTTTGCTCCTTTTCCTGACATTTTTCCCGCCAAAATATGAATGAATCCTGCCGCCGGTTCACCTTTTCCGTTCGCCGGAGTTAGATCGGAAAACTTTATCCACGAGAGTAGGTGGAGCGTGGAGAGGCTTTGTTGCCTATTTATATGTATAGAAATAGGAGCCACATCATTTTTTGTCAAATGGAAAAAAGGACTTTTCCTTCTTTTTCATTTTTTTTTAATTTACTTTATCGGATAACATTTATGTTAATCAAAAATAGATTATTGATAAACGTTAATAAATATTGAATAAGATTTTTGGTTCTTTCATATTTAACCAGACTAGAAGGGTATTCACGTAATACAGTAAAATCCATTTTAATTTTAATGTTGTATTTTATTTTTTTGTCTTTATCAGTTTTATAATACGATTATATTAGTTTTCAAAAAATAGATTTTATTTTTTGTAAACTTTCTTTATTTCAGATTTCATTTTAAATTATAATATAGGTTTAATAAGGAAATTAACCAAAATAATATCATTTTTGAATTTTAAGTAATCATGCTTTAATCAATTGTACTAACCGTATAATAATATGTTTTTAAAAGTTTTTGCCATATGCTTTATAATATAGTATAGATAGATATGTAAGTGACACCTGATAAACACATCAACAGATACAGGATGACAGGTGATTGGGCGGACACCTGAGGTCTGAGGGTATGATAAAAACCAAAGTCGAATTACTTAACCGAATGAGGTTTTGATTAAATGATTTTGGCTTATTCAAAAATCTTTAGTAAAATACCGGTAATGACAAAGAGAAACACATGATCTCACAAAATTAACAAACATTCCAAAAGACATGTCCAACTTAAATATCGAAATCATCATAAAACACTGAAATTGTAGATGGTTGCTACATCAAAAGCTAGTGATTTAGATCAATGGGAGTTAACAATGACAAAGTTTTACCAAGAAATCAGACAAAACCTATGACTTTGTAGAAGAACCAACATTCATCAAATATAAAATCATAAAATAACTTTCTTACGAAAGAACAAGATGAACAACAAACAAAGGGTTGGGGATATGAGTGAAACCATGTTGGAGGCATTGTCTGTCACTTCAATGCAATAATTCTGATACTGCATTTATCTACTCGAAAAATAAGCACAGGATAGAGGGAGACAACAAATATGACTTATTTAGCATCTAGAAAGATATAATAATCGTAGATACTAAAATTGACTGCAACATAACAAGCTAGAGTTGTCATCTTTATCCTTCATGATGGTCGACCACCGATAAGAATCATATTTCAACAACTAAGTTTATATGTGTACAATGTACTTGTTTGAACATCCTGAAAAACAAGACAAAATCACACAAACAAACATGATATAACATTTAAAGAATTACAAGGTTGCCGAGTTGGTTAACTACATAAAAGCTAACAAATATCAGTTTTTTTAGTACTGATTATTCATTGTTGCAGCACCCATCCAAATTTGGTCTATTTTCGGTCTATTTTTTTAAAGTTTCAATAGCTCGTTGTGTATTGTGAAAAAAACGAGGAGGTGAAAACTAAATGCGTGTTTATTGATGTACTCCCTCTGTCACTAAATAAGTATATACATTACTATTATAATATGTTCCAAAATAAGTATCAAATTTCAAAACTAAATGTCTCTTTCCCATTATACCCTTAATTATCGGTCGGAGAAAAATTATTTGTCTATAATTAAGGTAAAAGTTATTCATTTGTTAATTAACAAGTGTAATACATAAATATTACATATTTTAAAAAACGCATGTCTTTTTCAAACATTTATTTTGAAACAAATAGATAAGGTTCCAGTGAGAAATAAAATTAAAGTGAGAAACGTAAGAAGAGACCTCCACCCTTAGATGCACATTAGGATGAGATGCATCAAAATTAGGTGCTTTAAGATGCACCAGATCAACTCTCTTCTGAAACGCAATTAATGGGTGAGTATGAAAGATCAATCTTTTCTGACTCGATCCTATGTCGAAACAAATGGAGTATTTTTGAAGCAATTTTTATTTAAAAGCCGTACTTGTTATTTATACAAAGTAAAAGGTGCACATATATATATTTAAGAAAGAACAGGGACCTAAATGAAGATAGTAGGAAAGATGAGGGACCATGATCAAGAAAGAAAGCCCAAGCTCTCAAAAGACACTATAAAATGAAGCAATATCGTCAATGGCAGCCTTGCGCCTAGCCCTATATACCAATTAGTCTATATATCTTCATTTTTCTACTTCTTTTTTTTTTCTTTCATTTTTGTTTAATTTTTAGTTCACATAAATAATCCGATCTGTTCCTAGCAGATTATGGGGTTAGGAGGTGTGGATTCATCATTCTGAAAGCGATCAAAATTTCAAGAATTAGGTTTCCCACCTGTGTTGATTTGCCGCCATTTCTTATACACATACAGTATCCTGTAAGATTTTCGTTATCGTTTACAAAACTCAAAACTTTTTTTCGTTGAAAGAATTATGCGTGTGAATTGTGGATTGATAGGTTTTTTAGGTCATTGATTGATTATATATCAGAATTGGGATCGAGGCTCGGATCTAATTTCTTTTTTCAAATTGAAACGAATCAGACGATTTAGGGTTTTTTTTCCGTGTAATTTGAGAGTTGTTTGTAAGAGTGATTTTTATGGATAAGAAGAAGGTAGTGGTTCCGCTTGTATGCCATGGGCATTCTCGTCCAGTGGTGGATGTGTTCTACAGTCCGATCACTCCAGATGGGATTTTCCTTATTAGTGCCAGCAAGGGTACGTGGACTGTATTTCGTTTCTGAAATTTACTTGCTATTTATCGCTTTCTGATTGTTGAACTTGTGTGCTGTTGGCGGGTAATCCTGATTCCTATATTGGAGCATGATATTGATGCTTGGATTTATCAACTATGTATATATATGTTTGAGCATATTTGAGGATGAATTATACGAGCATGAAGGGTATATAAATGAGCTTTGTGTTGGGTGAAACTTGATTGAAACCCAAGGATCATGCTCTAACTAGACAGTACTATTCGTACTTTGTGTGTGTATATACATACACACACACAATATACATAGGGGATGTTTCATTTACAAACCATCTAATTCTGACAAACCATAATCATTGCTTATATTAGGAAACAATAGAGATATTTATGATATATATGGAAGATGATAAATTTCATTCATTATGATCATGACTTTAGATTAGGAAACAAAATGGAATGGTTTGTATGGTTTGTTAGGATTAGATGGTTTGTAAATGAAATGTCCCATATATATATATATATATATATGTATGTGTGTGTGTGTTTGTGGGCATATTTGAGGATGAATTATACGAGCATGAAGGGTGTATAAATGAGCTTCTAGGTGAAACTTGATTGAAACCGAGGATCATACTCTAACTAGACATTACTATTCTTTAGGCTTGGATGTGGATTACAAATAGTTTTCCTAAAATGTATGGTAACTAGAGCAAAATCAAAAGGAAAATGTATAAATGAAATAAGCAAATAGATAAATAGTAAAGCAAGGTGCACACTTGTATGCGAATAACCTGATTCGCCTATCATAATGAGGTACTCTTTCCATCCTAATAAACGTCCACGATGAAAAAAAACCCCGTAATCGTTACACTTATTAATTAACTAAATGACAATCTTGCACTTAATAATAAAAAGGGGTAATGAATTTTTGGCATATCATATATAAGGGTAGACTTGAAAAAGTATGCACTTTCTTTTGAAAGTGGACATTTATTTTGGGACGAACTAAAATAGTGACATGGACACTTTTTTTGGATGGAGGGAGTAATTAGGTATCCTATAAGGTAGCTGATATGTTGAGTTTTTGGTGCATGTATGGGTTGATCAATTTGAATCAGTCATCAGTTAGTGTTAGCGGCTGTTGGGTTGGTTTTCCATTAAGTCATGTATGGATAAAGTTGTCTGTTTGGATTAATCTGTCTGTATAGATTTGAAAGGTTTTTGTTTGGGAGAGCTTTTTCATAGATGGAATGGGCGTGGGTTTTAAATGGGATGGGTGAGTTTGAAAAAAACTTGACTTTCTGCATAATGCTCCTCTCTAGAAGCTTACTGGATGGATAAGCCACTTTTTATATCATTAAGCCACTACCAAGTAGTCATGTATAGCTGACCGAATAGGTTGCGAGTCGCGGTAAGCTCAAAGATGCTAGCAAACAACGCGTACATGGTGGTGCTTAATTTTGTCTTAAATCCTTCGAGACAGATATTGATGGTAAGCCAAAAAGAACCAATTATGAGCATGTAACAAAATGAGGAAGTACCCAACATCACATCCGCAAGGATCGTAACCTCTGTCAGTTAAGTCAACCAAACATATATTGTTTCAGAAACTGAAATTAGCTTGGAAATTGAGAACCAAAATAAACAAAAACGCGAAATAATTAACTAAACACACACACACACACACATATATATAGAGGGAAGTTCAAATACAAACCAATTAAATGTTACAAACTATACAAACTCGTTCAAATCAACATAAAAATAATTTTTTTCATGATTTTTTTTCCATCAAATGCTATGATTTAAGATATTATTACACATATGTTTGTTTCACCTTGTGAAAAAATTTGAAACTTTTACATTATGAAACAAATACATGTGAAACTTTTTCATAAAAAAATATATGAGAAACTTTCAACTTATGAAAACAAATACATGTGGAACTTTTACATTACGAAACAAACATATATGTAATAATATCTTAAATCATAGCATTTGAGGAAAAAAATTATTTTTATATTGATTTGTACGAGTTTGTAACATTTAACTGGTTTGTATTTGAACCATCCTCTCTCTCAGAGAGAGGAAAGTTCAAATGCAAACTCAAATTTGGTTGCGAACATGAGAACAAAGGAGAGGGCGACACGTGTCCCATTCAGTTTGAATAATGAAGGGCATTCAGAGTGAATAATGAAGATGAAGTTCATACATTATTCAGATTGAATAACACTACATTCAGACTGCATAACACTACATTCAGGCTGAATATTTCCCTTCATTATTCGGTCCGAAGATGACACTTGTCGCACTCTCCTTTGTCCTCATGTTCACAACCAAATTTGAGTTGTCATTTGAACCCGCCCCTATATATTATATAATGAAAAAGAGTATTGTTAGGGACTTAGGGTTCAAATTTTACCTATTCTTGTATAGATACAAGATCTTGTCAAACAATGATGAGCCTTATTACCGTGAGATGGTAGAGCCTAGCCTAGCCTTTGGATTCAATTCAAAATGCATTATGTTTTCTGGAATCCTTTTTTTCTTCAAGTCCCCCTGTAGATGACCATATAAAATCCTAGAATTTATATTTCACCTTGTTGTTCAACTTATGCTATCTTTAACATACAAAGGAACATAACATGTATACAAAATGTATTCAACTTATGGTATCTTATTTTAATGCTGAAAATGATGTATAAAATGAGTTTTTACACAACTCTAAAATTTGTTCATTAATCGTTAATCATTAATTAGTTATAAAATTTGTTATTCAGATTCCACCCCTATGCTTAGAAATGGAGAGACTGGAGACTGGATAGGAACATTTGAGGGGCATAAAGGTGCAGTGTGGAGTTGTTGTCTGGATACCAATGCTCTTCGTGCTGCATCGGCTTCTGCTGATTTCTCGGCGTATGTCGTGAAGCTTTTTGTTCGTTATTTATAGAAGTTATTACTTTCATTGACGTTACTTTATGCTGTGTTCTAGAAACTTCTTTACTAAGGAAAGGAAAGGAAAGTAAAAAAAAAATTGTGTTTTCGAAACTTTTTAGGAGGGAAAGGAAAGGAAAACGGAAGGAAAATGATGATAAGTTTCCTCCTGAAACTTTCCTTCCAAATGTGGGAGGAACGGGAAGGAAAGAAATTGAAACCCTTTAAAAAGATTATTAAAATTACAAAACTAACCAACCTTTCATTAAAAAAGGATATATTTTTAAAGGGTATATTTGTAAAAATGACAACTTCCTTTCCTTTCTCTCATGTGTTCAAGAACATGAAAAATTATTTCCTTTCTTTTCCTTCCCTTTAGATAACACAAGTAAAAAAAAATATTTTCCTTTCTTTTCCATCCAATTTTTTTTTTCTTTTATCTCCAAATTCGAGAACACATTAATGTTTTTAAGGTCACACAAGTTTTTCTGTTTTCTGATCAGCACCCGTTGATTGTGAATTTTTAAATCGCCGTCGTGTCACATTTGTTTAATATCATTATAAAAAAATGCTTAATAATTATGCTTAATGTACTGTTTTTAAAATATACATTATCCATGTATTTTCAGGAAATTGTGGGATGCATTAACTGGGGATGAACTGCACTCATTTGACCACAAACATATTGTTCGTGCGTGTGCCTTTTCAGAGGTATTTTTTGGGTTGTTCTTTATAGGTTTCTCATTTATATATGAGCAATTACTTCTTTAAAAATCACCGTTCTTTAACTGAGATAATCACGTTTTACCTCTTTTGTTTACCCTTGATGTGGGGTAAAAAAGGTATTTGATGCTTGGATAATCAAATTAGTGTAGCAGATTATTTGTAGGAAATTATTAAAAAAAAATTGTTCGAAATTGAAGTCTTCGCAAAGCATGGGTCTTTTTGAAAACAACCTCTCTATATCTTGAGCCATTGTCTATTTTATGCCGCTTTCTTACTATGTTCTAGTTTTTTATGCCAATTATATTAAATAATTTGCATAAGTACTGTGATGAAATAATACGAGTAATGCTAGATTAACATCTAGTGAAGAAAAAAATCCTTGGAATCCCTCTTACCCTCCACCTCATCAACTAAATGACAATTTTACCCTTAATAATAGAGGGAGTAATGAGTTTCTGCATCTCATAATTATGGGTAGAATAGGAAAGTGGCCCTTACTCTTGGAAAACAGAAAACTAGACTCTTTGAGAAAATAATGAACTTATTAGCATGTATCCTTTTAATATGTACACAAGTTCTAATAAACTAAATGACCATTTTACCCTTAATAATAGAGGGAATGATGGACGAAATTTTTCATCTCATAATTGAGGGTAGAAATCCGAAAGTGGCACTTAATTTTGAAAGTGGACAATCATTTAGGGACAAACTAAAAATAGAAATTTGGGCACTTTTTTTTATGGAACGGGAAGAATAAATAAGAATTAAGAAGCAACTTTTATTTAACTGTACAGGATACACATCTTCTTCTGACTGGTGGCTTCGAGAAGATACTTCGCATATTTGATTTAAATCGACCAGATATCTCCCCAAGAGAAATTGAAAAGTCTCCGGGTTCTGTCAGAACTGTTGCATGGCTCCACAGTGACCAAACTATATTAAGTTCCTGTGGTGATTCTGGAGGAGTAAGGTATAAAACAAACAAAAATGATGATTAAATTTGGAATTAAACTTACGGTAAATGTAGTTTTTTTTTTTACTTTTGGTAAAAAGTCAAATAAACCAAACCAAACAAACCCAGCATCTCCCACTTATGGTGGGATTTGGGGAGGGAGGGCTGTTTGGCAGTTGCTGAATGGTTTGGTGCATACTGATTAAGTGGTCACAATGATTAAGAGGCTCTTATGATATAGTACAAAATGAAATATAATTGTTTGGTAAGTGTTCAAAATGAAATTAGGCCTCCGAATGGTTAAGGGGTGTCCAGGATACAAAATGATTTTTCAGGGTTTTGAAACCATTAAGAGGCAGACATATTTTTTTGCCAAACATGATTCACCTCTTAACGATTCAGATGTTGCCTCTTAATGGAACTGTTAAGAGGTAAACAAACAGCCGAGATAACATCTTTACTTAATGAGTATAAATGTAATTAAAATTTGTGTGAATATGGTATGATGTATATATGTTTCACTAAATTAAATCGGTTTTATTTAAATTTTGAATTTTATGTTTGGTGTAAATTCGAATAAAAATGGCAGGCTATGGGACGTCAGAACGGGCAAGATTGTTCGTACGCTTGAAACAAAATCACCCGTCACAAGTGCTGAAGTGAGTAAGGATGGGCGTTATATCACCACCGCGGATGGATCTACCGTTAAGTTCTGGGATGCAAATCAGTAAGGCCTTGGTTGTTTTTTCATTTTAAACTCTTAAACATCACTTATGTCTGATTCATTTAGACGTTTTATAACCATTTCAGAACTGAAATCAGACTTCAGACTTGGCACCTCTTAAAAAACAAAACGTCACCTAAGTGTTGAAAATATATCTATAATGTGTTCTAGATTATTTACGGTGTTTATAGTAATTACCAAATCGCCCCTGTAGAATCTCAGATGGATGATTTTACCCTTTATATAATTATACATAAAGGGTGGGTTATCTTGGTATTTCAATTATATAACTAACTATATAAAGGGTATTTATCTTCATAGTTAGTTATAAACTTAGGGGCTGTTTGGTTGGTTTTCCATCAAGTCCTGTGTGGGTAAAGCTGTCTGTATGGATTAATCTGTAGGTATAGATTGGGAAGTTTTTTGTTTGGGAGGAGAATGTTTGACTAAAAACTTGGCTTTCTGCATAAAGCTCCCCCCTAGAAGCTTACTTAATAGGTCACTTTCTATATCATTAAGCCACTACCAGACAGTCATGTATAGCTGACTGAATAAGCTGTGGGTCCCACTAAGCTCATTAAGCTTCTAACGAACATGGCCTTAATTACCCAGAATTTGCACCTTATATTCACGTTCTGCTTGTATTTATTAAAATCCAACCCCTTTTTTTGTCTTATAGTTTCGGATTAGTGAAGAGTTACGATATGCCCTGTAACATGGAATCAGCATCATTGGAACCGAAGTTTGGTAACAAGTTCATTGCTGGTGGAGAAGATATGTGGGTTCGTTTATTTGATTTTAGTACTGGTGAAGAGATTGGTATGCATACTTCTTATCTTTACTCTCGCGTTACAAATTTTTTCAAGTATATAAATTATGTGTGTGTGTGTGTATATATATATATATGTAGGGGCAGGTTCTTTTAGGAACCTAAAATTGATTAGGAATGCGGGAACTACCTACAGTGTGACACATGGCATATTCATCATGAAAATGCTTTTGTTGTTCATCGTGAATGTTCTAACATATTCTACCATATTCTTCACGGATGTTCTAACGTATTCATCATGAATGTGTCATTCATGATGAATATCATCCTGGGACACGTGGCTCTTGGTTCTCGGTTCCTAATGGAAGTTATCTCTCTCTCTCTCTCTATATATATATATATATAGAGAGAGAGAGAGAGAGTGAGAGAGAGTAAAAGAATAAGAAAACAGCCGAATCACATGCGATTACACTAAAATCATGTGTAAAATCATATGTGATTCACACGACTTAGGCCACGACCTTACCACTTTGCCCGCACACCTTTACGTTGATCATTAGAGTGTAAAACCACATGTGATTTTTCAAGTGATTTGACCGTTTTCGTCTTTTTTAATTTAGTTTTTGTTCTAGTTTGAACCTCCATATATATAAATATGTATATGTATATATAGGGATTTATATAGGGAAACCACAAAGAAAAATGAAAATTTGAGAAACACCCTCGTAACCGTTGATATGTAGGGTATGCACATGTGCATAGACACCATAAAACATATTCAATTACTTGTGTGAACACCCTGGTTAATCATTGATCTGTACGGTGTGCACATGTACATACAAGCAATTTGTAAGTAATTTTTCCAGTATGCACACATTCATAGACACCAAAAAAAACATATTCAATTACTTGTATCCACATGTGTATACTGCGCAAAAGAACGGTTATTAGGGCGTTTCTCAGTTTTTCCTTTTTTTGGGGGTTTTTCCTTTTTTTGGGGGTTTTCCCTAAACCTCCCCCCTATATATATACATATGTAGGGTTGATTTCCATTACAAACCACGTCAATTCGTACAAATCGTACAAACCGCAATCAACCAATTATTTTTTCACTTTTTCTTAATTATGAGGGTTGATTGGTCAATAATATATAAAAAAATTTCATCAAGAATACATGAAGGTTGATTAATCAAAGAATATGTGAAACAAGTTTCATCAAAATGAGAATTTCATGAAACAATTCATTTTCATGTAGAAACAAAAGTAATTTTATGAAGAAAAGAATTATATAAAACAGTTTCATCATATTAAACACTTTCATGAAACAATTTTGTTCAATTAAACAATGAGTGACACGGTTTGTACAAATTGACGTGGTTTGTATTTGAAATCTCCCCTATGTATGTATGTGTGTGTGTATATATATATATATAGAGGAAAGTTCAAATGTGAACTCATTTTTGGTTGTGAACGTGAGGACGAATCTCAGCCACTTATCCGGTCAATAAAGGCGGCTTTGACCTGGTTCCCCTCCTTTAATAATCTCCACCCTCCCATGGATCGCGTCAATACTCCGTGATCGCGTCCACCATAACCGAAGATGTGTGGCTGAGATTCGTCCTCACGTTCACAGCCAAAATTGAGTTCACATTTGAACCTAACCCTATATATATATATATATATATATGGCAAATACTCACATACACACCTCACCTTTGGTGAGGCTTGAACCCTTGATCTCTACCGGTAACCTGGAGACCGTTGGGTTGAGGTTACAAATTTTTCTTGGTAATTTTCTTCAAATGAGTTGAGTACGTTGAAATGGTTGCAGGGTGCAACAAGGGCCACCATGGTCCGGTCCATTGTGTGAGATTCTCTCCTGAAGGAGACTCATATGTGTCGGGATCCGAAGATGGAACCATAAGAATATGGCAGACGGGCCAAAAAGATAACGTTCCAAATGGATCTAGCAAAGATGAAGTTGTCTCAAAAATGCAAGATTTACATGTTGGCAAAGACAAAAAAACTGGCCAACTTGTTAACTAAGATTCAATCACATTACATATAAAATGTTTGGTTTCTTTTTTTTTTTTATAGAAAATTTGTAAGCCAATGTTGTGTTGTGTGTTTGGAAATAACCAGAGGTTGTGTTTCCCACTCAATAGTTTCTAAATGCTAAAACAAAATGCAATGGGTGATAAAATAGTGTTTAGAGAAACCCAAGTGTTTTGTCTCTTTCATTTTTGTGCAATTTGATTGGAAGAGTCCAAGTAAACTAAGAATGTAGTTGAAAAGGGTACTTTTGGTATATGCTGACAAGACTGGACTAAACTGGATATGACCGATAAGAGAGGTATACTGGTGAAAGAATTTTCGGAAGGTTTTTTAGATTCTAATTTAGAGTAAACTATGGATTTCGTCTTTGTGGGTTACAGTTCATTAATGTTTTTGTCTCTATGGTTCATAATTTATGGTTTTTTCGTCTATATGGTTTATAATTTATTGTTGTTTTGGTAAACTACTGGCGGAGTTAGTCTTGGAGACAAAAACAGTGATGAATTGTAAACCATAAAAAACGAACAAAATATTTTTGAAAAGAGAGATTAATGTCATAGTTTTTAACAAACCATAGGGACTAAAAATTAATATAATATGATAGTTTAGTAATTTACCAATGTTGTTTTATTTTTCTAATTTTTGTTCTGCTTATTATTGTGGTATAAAAAATGCATTTTGTCTTGACCAACAGTCTAATTTCGTGTAAAAATAAATAAAAAAGGATTACGTTTTTTAAAACAACAAAAACGAATTGGGTTGGTTTTATTACTTCGAGTTTGAGTTAATTAAGTTCAAGGGACGTTTATTAATCTCTTACTAAGTGTTTACTGGATATCATTTACCTAACTGGGTAAGCATGGTCAGGATCGAGGATCTTACCCGGAAAGAAGCATAAACTGAGAATTTTACCTGGTAAGCGTCTGCTGGATAAAAGACGTTTACCAATAATCTATTTTGTTGACGAAGAATGTTACTCGATAAGATAAGTGGTAGTGCTAACTTTTGCTGGTAAGAGCATCCACAATGGAGGTTCTTCTTGAGGTTTTACAAAAACCTCCACTGTGGGATATAGGTTATTGTCCAATCACATGTTTCTATAGACACCTAGGTGCTTGAACAAGAACCCGGGTTCTTGCAAACATTCCTTATTTATTATTTTTATTGTTTTCTTATTTGTTTTATAAATTAAAATTAAGAAAGAGGTTTTTGTAAGAACCTCTATTATAGAGTTTTATGGAGGTTTTTGTTTTGTTAATATGACAATGATGTGACAAAAAAAAATATGGCAAGTGAAGTTTTTGAAGGTTCCACCACTGTGAATGCTCTAAATGTTCACCCAGAAGGACCCTCAAATTAGTCCGATAACAATTAAGATTTAGAAACGTTTAAGCTACTCATAAGGACAACGTTTGGGTTTGATCACATGGAATGCCAAATATAAGAGAGGGTTGTACAATAAATTCATATTTAGTATTTGCAATCATTTTATTTTAAAATAAATTTTAATTTTAATACAATTATCATATGAAACAAAACCATGATAATAGTAATTAGTAAATAAGAATATAAATTTGGATCACAACCCTACCCCAAAAAAAATATCATATTTATTTACAACTCAACGATCTCTATTCACATATAAGAAAAAAAAAATATTACAACTCTAACGATTAAGTTAACATTTTGTTAAAAAACTTATAAATAATGTTTAACAAATATTTAAACAATAACAAAATATAGTAATAACTTTAAAGAAAAACTTTTCCATATGTAACTTAATTGGTAGAGAAATAAAAAGAGTTTACTTAAATACAAGACAAGTTCAGTTTTGATCCTTAGCTACTGAGTTTTGTGTAAGCCAAATAATATAAGGGTGACAAATTTGTACTAAACCAACCTGTATGTGTAGTACCAAGTACCAACTATATAAATTAAGTTGGTATCCATAAAAATTGGTTGGTAGTACTGTACAAAGTATGCAAACTTGGTAAAGGTATTGGAAGTTACATAACACAATAGTATCATGATACTGACTTATTTAATTATTTATTAGTTTTTGTATTTTATATTTTTTTTATGCATCAAATATTAAACAATGTAACTTTAATTACTTTGTTTGAACACAAATTTTATTACTTACATTTAAAAACTCTTAAACATTACATTTGTTATCTGGAAACTTAAAATCTCAAGGTATGCACAAAATGATAGATTTTCATCTATGTATCTTGAAAACTGTACAAAACTAGTACCAAGCGATTTTTTTTTGGTATAAACTATAGTTGGTTGGTACACGGTATAAGATTTTACGGTTCAATTATAATTAGTTGATACAATGATATTGTGGAAAAAAAAACTTGGTGTCGTAGCAAGTCAACCCCTAAAAAAGTATCCCCTAAAACTATATCGATATCATCATGTTATTAGAGACAGGTTTTGTAAACCGATTGAGATTACTGATAATGAACTTTTCCCTAAATAATTATTAAAAAAATATAAAACCATTTTATTAGATGATGGAGAAGCACGTGGCATGCGGGTGACTAGCAAACTCGTAGTTCGCTTTAACGAATTGTAAAAAAGCATGTCTGCCTTGATGCTATTGCTATAAATTAAATGATAAACGTGACTAAACTTTTTTAAATATAACTATTTTGGTTTCACAAATCATTAAAATACTAAAATAAATCAGTTTATTAACACAAATAATTATATTATTAATTTCATTTGAAAATATTTATTAAATATGCGAATTATAAAACAGTCGTTATATACAAAAACACATATTTTTATTTACGGACTTCAAAATACATGTTTTTTCTAGTAATAATTTTTAAAAGTTAAAATTTATGAGTATTTGTGTTATATAAAATAGTGGAATCAAAAAAGCTACAAAAGGAGATCAAAAATCTGTAAATAATTGGTTTATAATCGATTAAATTTTGCTTTAGGATTGTAAAAGTTATTTATTTATAATCGTATATGAATTCTTTAAACATATTTATAAAGTAGAAGTATTACATAAAAATCACACCTATGTTAACATGTTGTTTTAGAGGTTCAGTTGGTGTTTTCTATGTATTAGAGATTTTTTTCAGAATAATTTAAAGATTTTAAGTTTGAATCTAAATAATTGGGTTTTGTAACATTTTGGATTTCTCAAGACAATATGTGGAACCATTAAGAAAAAATAACGTTAAACTTTATTAACAAATAACAAATAATCAAAATATAGTAACTAAATTGATTCTATGTTAATCAGTATTTGCATATGTCCATAATAATTTTTAAGGGTTTATCTGTTACATTTTATTTTAATTATGGTTATGATAAATCAGTTATAAAAAATGTATGTAATTTTAGTGAATCAGCTATTACAGAAACTCCTTTGACGTATGCTCTTAAAATCGAGATATTAAAGTATATTGACCTGTAAACTATCAAGAATATATAAAGAAACAACAGAAAGTATCAACTCTCTAAATTGTGACTACAAGCCAAAATATATATACATTATTAACTTATTAGCGATCAATATAATTATTGAAAAACCTTAACGTTATAATAATTTAAAAATTAATGGAAACAGAGAATTAAAAAAACACAAAGAGACGAAAACTTAAATCAATAGATTTTTAAATTCTAGTGAGAACATGTTATAGTAGTCATACACAAGTCATAGTATTTGGAAGAAGATTACACAAAGAACTATGTATTATTGCCGACCAAATAGCAACAAGCCAAGGAAAGTATTCAATAAATTTAGATTATTAGAAAAACCACAGAATAATATACATTATATATATAAGGAGAGGTTCAAATAAGAACTTTGTAAATTTAAAAGAACAAATGAATACCTTGTGGACTACATATAATGTGGGTCTCACACATTAGAAAATCATATCTGATTCAATGGTATGGTCCACAAAGTGTTCATTTATTCCTTTAAATAAGGGTGTTCTTGTATGATCTCTCCCCTATATATATATATATATAAAAGTTTTGGATCGTGTGAGAAGGAGAGTTAAAATGAAAATCGTAAGAAGAGATATGAATCCGTGATCATTTTTAATCTTATATTCATCCATCAATTGTACTTTAGAAGGGAGTTGATCCGGTACATCTCGGTACATCTCATCCTAATGTGCATCCAATGGTGGAAATCACTTCTTACGTTTCTTACCTTCTCTCCTTCTCACATTAACTCTCCAGCCCATATCGGTGCAGGGTCGTGTGAGAAATAGAGTTAAGGTGAGATACGTAAAAAGATATCTGAACCCTTGACCACCTTTTATCTCAATTCTCAAACCCACCCATGTATTGAACTTGATACAAGGATTGATCTGATACATCTTGGTGCATCTCATCCTAAATGTGCATTCAAGGATAAAGATTTCTTCTTACGCTTCTCACATTAACTCTCATTTTTATCGAAACCCAACCCTATATATTCATCTTACTGTTTTTAAATTTATGATATCTGATTTTTAACCAATTAATTTTATACAACCCAACTTTGAAATCATTACAACTGCCCTTATTTCATGAGGATGTATCATAATATTTAGGTTCAAATCCCCTTATTCTTGGGAAAAATATTTGCTAGTCACATGTTTTGCTACAATTGTATTGAAAACGTTTGATTTGATATATAAATTAATTAAGTAATTAAGTAATTAAATGGGAAATCGACTAAATAGTTAATCTCATTATTCATGTTTACATTTTAGCCACATTTTCAAGTAAATTTATAAACTAATTTTTCAAGCAACTATTTTACAAATTTATGTAAACCATATTTTTTTGATAAGAAAAAAAATGAGCATTTACGTTTTTAAAAAAAAGTACGCTTCTGCTAAAAAGTGAACTGAGGTTAAAACATGTAGCTATTTTAGTGAATTTTCCTAATTAAACACTATCTAAGTAAGACAACATTAAATAAATTGATGAATAAATATTAATATCACAAGTATTTTGACCTGGTTTTTTAATAATCGAGATATCTGATAGTTTTAATTTTTACTGTCGAAAAGATCTATGTTGAAATTTATTTTATAGATCGAACAAACTCTAAACTTTTCGGTCTAACTCTAAACGTTTGATGCATCCATCATTTTCAAACGTATTATGTATTATAATAACAACATTTTTGTTTTTTCATAATACGAGTTATAATAAAAAGATTGAAAACTTTTAAATTAGAAAAGTTCGATATATCCACACACATACATTTTCAACAAATAATAAATACATCTTTGAAACATTAATTTGTAAGATTCAAAAACAAGACCTTGTAAATCAAGATCCGATATTTATCAGATAAACATTTTACATTATACCTGTTATACTATTTTTGTTCTGTTTTTAATAATTTAAAAAAGAATAAGTGAATTGTGCATAAAGTGTTGTATTCTATGGCTATTATATTGTATTAAAAAAACATAGGATCACATGGAGGTTGGTCAGATTTCAGATCTTGGAAGAGTTATTTAAAGGGTAAGAAAATGAATTATTCTTTCAATCTTTGATGAATGTTGTTTATAGACAACCTCCACCTTCCATCCATTCATGACAACATGATCTCCATATTTATTTAATTGATGTGAGATGGCTACCCCCACCAGATATACATCTTATGTGTGTTTCATCTACCCAACATTCATTTCAATGCCCATGTGCCTTTTTTTTTTCTTTCTCGTTCTTTAAAAGGGTATATTCGTCATTTTACCTGATTTTCGTAAAAATGTCTATATGTAGCAACCTCGGGAAACACCCGAACCCATATGTTATCATTCCTTGCTTTGGCCATAAGAAGGGAATGGGCGTTTTCGTCATTTCAATTCAGTTCGTGTAGTCAGTGTGTGACTGTGTGTCAGTATCCCTAAGTAGCAACGGAGGAACACGAACCCATACCCAAACCCAAACCAAGATGCCCATTATTCCTTGCTTTGGCTTGAAAAAGGGGATAGTAAAAAAAGACAAAAATAGGGTTGGATATTGGGTCGACAAGTGCATGCACGAGCATGTGGCAGAGGGCTTTTTAGTAATGAAAGATGGGTTTATTTTCCTAAAACAAGACAAGCCACCCGATGATTTATTATATATTAAATTTTCGATCATCGCACTTGTTTTCAGTAAGACTAATATATGACGTGTTTTTTATACAAACTAAACAGATTGTAGGTTTTTTGGCCTATAAACATGTCTAGTCAGTAACGTCCTTGAGAAAATCGAATACAAGACATGTACCATATTGGATGTTAGGTACAAGGATCCAACCGTCATACCATGCCCTTATCAACATATACATAGAAACATATATACATAAAGTGTGATTCAAACAAGATCAATAACTGAATAAAAAAAATACGAAAACAGTCAAATCATGTGTAAAATCATACGTGATTTTGCACTAACAGTCAACACAAAGGTGTGTCGGCGTCTGATGATGTGACCCCACAATCTCATGTGGCATGAATGGCATGTGATTTCAGTGTGAAATCACATATGATTCGACCGTTTTCTTATTATCTTATTTGGTTACTGTTCGCGCATGAATCTCTCTCTATATATACACATACATATATAGAAGCAGATTCAAATAAGAATCCATTATCTTGAAAGCTATGGAACCAATATTTCATTTATTATTTATAATGAATAACCCTGAAAATCGTCTATTTTTATTTTTTATATCCGTTACGACTTTGCATCTATTATAAACTTATTTAGGGGTTATTTTTTGAACATAATAATTTATATATGCAATATTTTATATGATAATTTTGTTATATTTTTACTTAAAAAATATTTTTGATTAACATTTGTTAATAATTGATATGCTTACAAATGAGACATGGGAAGTGGGTCCCACCTCATGAAATATGACAAGTTTAGGTTTTGGAATTTCTCATCTGCATCTTGGTTTCCAAGGTTTCATGTTGGATCTGCAGGGATGGGGTTTGCTTTCCAAGAGTCCCTTATCATATGATGCAATCATTTATCCATTAAATATAACTTTTAACATTATATATTTGTTTCATTTATCCAATAAATGTAACTTTAACACTATATATTTGTTTAGAGTTTGGCTATTTGGCAAACTAACTGATAAGCTAGCTGATGACTTATAAGCTAGCTGATGATTCATAAGCTAGCTGATGAATAAATTATGTTTGGTAAAAACTAGTTGATAACCATTTAAATGATTAAAAAGGACATCTTTAAAAAATAATAATTAATATTAATGAGGGTATAATCGGAAAAGTTGACAAAAAGCTCCTCATAAGTTACTCAAAGTAGCTTATCAATAAGTTAGCTTATAAGTTGGCTTATAAGTCAGCTTATGTACATCCAAACATGTACACTGGAAATAAGCTAACTTATAAGCTAGCTTATTTTTGCCAAACAATGCCTTTGTTTATTAGCAATTCAATGAATTTAATGAGTTTTCGTATCTTATTTGATTAATTATATATGACTGTTTGGTAGTTATTTAGTGATATAAAAACTGATATATTCAGTAAACTAGGAGCTTTATGCATAAAACCATGTTTTTAAAAACCAACCATTCGTAATTAATAAATGTGCTCCTTCCAATCTACGAAAAAGTCCTCCTAAATAAAATTTTCCTCAGTCTAACAGACAGATTAATTCACACAAACAATTATATCCACACATGACTTACAGGAAAACCAAACAAACAACCCCTTAGTAAATTAGTATGTTATAATCTTACATCAACTAGACACATGTGCATATGCATACTGTACAGATTAATAATTCTAAAGTATTTCTCAAAAATTCGTTTCTTTTACGGTTCGAGAACAATAACCAAATAAAATAATAATAAAACAGTTGAACCACATGTGATTTTACATTAAAATAACATGTGATTAATGCGACTTTAGCCGCAACATGAGGTCACGGGCCACGTCGTCCTCATACTCTAACATTAATTGTTAGTCTAAAATCACATATGATTTTGCACGTGATTTAATCATTTATGTTATTTTATTTTGGTTATTGTTCTCGTTAGAATCTTCTTTATATATATTATTTCTATATAAGGGTTGCGTTAGATATAAGTTTAAGAGTATTTCACATACTAATTTGAGATAGCATGTCAACATCGAACATTTTCACATATCACCGGTACACATTTACACAAGGGTAATAACTGTTTTTATGTTCATAGATAGTTAAATTCGTTTGAAATATATTGATACTTTACATGACTTATTAGAGCATCTCCAAGATCTTCCCCGAAATTGGGGAATATGGGGATTTTGGACAAAAACTTTGTTCCAAGAGCTTCCCAAAACTTTCTCTAAAATGGAGAAAGTATGAGAGATAAATGATTTTTTTTCCAAACATGGAGATCACTCCAAAAATTATTACTCCCTCTGTCCCAAATTAAGTGTCTACATTACTATTTTTGTTTGTCTCAAATTAAATGTCCACTTTCAAAAGTAAGTTTTTAATTTTTCATTCTACTCATAAATATAAGATGAATAAAGTTTCTCTCTCTACTATTAAGGGTATAAGTGTCGTTTGGTTATTTAAAAAGTGTAATAATTGCACATTCCTAAAACTGTGTGTCATTTTCATTGTGGACACTTATTTTGGAACGGAGGGAGTATTAAATTTGACCACCAATAAAAAAAACTTTGAAAACAAATATGTAAAGAAAAAATAATATTTTAATAAGTTTTAATGTAATATTTTAATCAATTATGAATTCTTCAAAATGAGAAATTTGTTGGAAATGAATGTAATTTTTTTTTGTTGAAGATTTTGAGTTTTCATTCATCATTTTAAAAAAGTTTTAAAAAATTTGTTAGAAATGCTCTTAATAACATATTATATTGAATGAACAATTTAAAAATTTAAAAATAACATAATAAAAATGAATTACACAAAAGCGTGTATATGTTCCAAGGTATCTTACTATATACCAAAAAAAAATTTGGTCCAACCAAATCACGGGACAAAAATATATAGAATAACATATGCTAACTTCAAAACTTTTAGATCTTACAGAATTACAAAAGACATAATTATTGAACACAAAAGTTTTTTTTTTAACGGCAAGTTAGTAGTTAGTATTTAGTGATTCAGACCCACAGTAACATCTATATAGGCAGTATGCGGAACCTGAACCTTCATTTTAGGGGATAAACCCCCACTCCTCCACCATTTTTAGGAAAACCACCACTCTCAAGACTCGAACCCAAGATCTTGTGGATGATGTAAAAACCCCGATACTGCTAGGCTAGAGGCCCTTTGGTGAACACAAAAGTTTTGACGACACAAAAGTGTGGACAAAGAAGCTACACTGCTTTCGACCTTATCGGTCCTAAAATCTATCTTCGATTTTAAGTTACATTAAGAACAGTGGTAGACCCATCAATTTATTTGAGTTGGTGCACTTTTATGGTGGATTAAAGGTCTACAAAATCGCAGTTTCACCTGGTGAAAAAGTTAACAGGGTTTGATCTAGGGGAGTCCGAAATTAAAAGATAAAAAAGTAAACTTTCATCTGAAAGGGTGGCCTCTTCTATATAAAACGATAAACCAACAATCTCACCCATGTTTAATTTATGTTATATATCGAAACTACTTAAGGATACCCCTCAAAATACGTTGATACACCTTTCAGACGACTAAACTTTGTTCTCTTACAATAATCGAATGAATGGGTGTATGGAAGCCCGTTCAACTTCTAATAGGTCCACTCCTACTTGATTACGAAATTTCCCTTTTTACTGTCCAATATAAATCATCAAAAAATGAAAAATAAAAGATTCATTCACATATTAATTATGACATTTTTATTAATATATTAAATATGATGTCTCTGGTATGTAACACAATTGACAAAGGAGTAAAGTGAATTTGCTCAAATACAAGACTTATCTTGGATTCGATCAGAGACGGAACACAATAGGGGCCTAGGGGGGCCATGGCCCCTGCGTTTTATCTGTTAAATACTAGATATTAGAAATATTATCAATGAATTGCGCTTAGCTCATGTGGTTATGTGTATATGGCCCCTGTATATGTAGTCATATGTTCTATTATCCTGTCACACAAATTTTTTATAATGAATTGAGCTTATCAACGAAGATGTTTTGTTGGGTTCGGCCCCTTAACTAGAAGGCTTGTGTTCTGCCCCTGGATTCGATCCCAAATCCTTCAATTAGCCTCAGCCATCGAATGAACCAAAATATACCTCTTACGTTAACGTTTTAAAGACGAGTTCCATATAAAACCAGTTAAAGTTTTCGATAACTAACTTTTTGTCTAAATATATTAAATGTAAACATTAATTTATGAAGATCCTTTTAATATGTTAAAAACATGATATTATTATCCTTGGAATTTGGAAACAAAATGGAATTTGAAGAGAAGTAAAGGACTCACATGGAGTCAAGCATCGTATTGAGCACCAGCGGGAGGTATATCTAGGATCTAATAGCCCTACTAATTATGGGTTTTAATTAAATGATGCACACGTAAAAATCATCTATTTTAAATTTACATGTTTCATTCTTATTCCACAAATAAAAATAAGATATATCAACCTTTTATTTATTTTAAACTTATTTAATTCATTTTTATTTTCTCTCTCTACTTACGTGTATACATGTGATTGATGGACATGGATAAAACATGAAAATTTGAGACGAGTGATTTTCATCCACATTACAAAGGGTTTAATTGTGGCAGGGTCCGATCTATTTAAAGGGCATTTGGTAGTACAGGTTATTGTTTCATGATTTTATCGTAATTGGAAATAAGTACGTTATTGAATAATACCATCATAATGTTTCTTTGTGCAATTATTTTGCTTTTCTCTAAATATGAAAATAGGGTTTACGCTAGGGATGTGTATCAAGTGGGGTCAGGTGTACGAACCAAAAATTCGATTGGATTTTGGATATAGAAACCAAACCCCAAATTTTGGGTTTTGGATTTCAAATTGCTTCGGGTTTGTCAGGTTTAGTTATAATGCACAATATATATATATATATATATCCAGTCGATTTTGAGAACAAATTAATCACTATTGATGAAATAAATATTTTAGAAATTAAAAAGAAAAAAACACTACCGACTAAGATTTAGAATTTTCAAAAGATATATACACACACACACATGTATACATATATATAGGGGAGGGATCATACGAGAACCATCATTTTTTAAAGGAATAAAGGAACACCTTGTGGACCATATATGATGTGGGACCCACATCATATGTGGTCCACAAGGTGTTCCTTTATTCCTTTAAATTTACAAAGTTCTCATTTGAACCTTCCTCTATATATATATAATTATATAGGCGTCCGATGAGATTATGTGAGAAACATAAGAACAAAAAAGAGATCTTGACCCTTGAACTCACCCATGAATCTTGTTTGATACGGAGATTGATTATGTGCATCTAAATATGGAGATCACTTCTTACCTTTCTCACCATAACAACCCAACCCTATATATGAAATATTAAAAATGTATATTTATTTATTTTTTTATTGAAAAACAATATATTAAAAATGTGTATGTATATTTATTTCAGGTTTTCGGACAGGTCGATGGCCCAACCCAACCCAACTAAAATATCCCCAAAAGTCGAGGTTGGGATCGGATTTCATAACATTTAAATTTTGCACAAACAAGTTTTTATTTTCTTTTGGTTCGGGTTATGGTTTAAATTTCGAACCATTCAAGTTCTATACAATCTTATCTTATGCATTATATAAGACATTTATGTAAATTCTGTTTAAAATAAAATTTTAATTAAAAAATAACTAAAAAATAAATTTAAGTGAACGAATAATATATAAAAATGACAAAGAATCAATAAATTTTCGTACTTTTGGGGGAGAAGGGAAAAACAGTAAATGAAAATAACTACGAATAAAAACTTGATGAAAATCGGTGCAGCAGCGAGTAAACGATAAGGGAGACGTGGGGTTTATTTGACGTCTCGAGAGTCAAGTCTAATTTAAGAAAGAAAAATAAAAAATTAAACCTCAATGGCATTTCATGTAAATAACCACAAACTAAGAGGCTTTTTCCATCGACTGAACTACATATAAAGCACTGCACACTCCTTCATCCATATTCACACTAAACTAGAAACATCCATCTTCTCTCTCTCTCTCTCTAACAGAAAAATGCAGAAGCTCTCTGCAATCTTAGTGGTGGTGCTACTCTGCGCAACCTCCAATGGCGTTTTGTCTTTCACTGACGGTGAGTTATTCGATTCCAGATCCAAAATTATTAGTGTCTGCATTCGTTTAATTCGTTCGATAATTTTACTGTTAATTAGTTTCAGGAAATTTAGTTATTAAATGCGAATTTTGTCGTTGATCATGAACTGATCTTACAGTTTTTTGCGTTTTTGTTTGATAATCATTCCGTCTTAATTTGATTCGTTGCATTGCATATTGAAAATTTTGATTTCACGTCGTAATGAGGTTCTATTTTTGGAGTTCGATTTGGTGATGCATAAATTTGGATCTGAAAACGTTTATATTCGTTCGTAAGTGTTAGATTTAAGCTTATTCACGTGATACTGTGTGTATAATTCTGTGTCTGAATGGTATATACAAATGCGATTCTAAATGATCGATTACTCTCATGCTACTGAAGTTCGTTCGATTTTTTGATTTGATCCAAAAGGTTTCGGATAATAGCACCATAAAATTTTAAGTTTAACAACTATGATTCGATGATTTGGTGTAAAATATGTCTAGTGAACACATATTGTATATTTTAGGAATATATGTAAAGTTGTGTGAAATATATGGGTACATTGTTAGCAATTTACCAATAATTAAATTTTAAATAACAGATTTATCCTAAAGAAGCATCAGATTTATTATATCGTGAGCTAAGTGAGTTTTTGTCTACTAATTTTCTACTTATATATATTACTTATTTCGTATATTAATAATGTAAATAATGTAGGCCTTCGTTCATTTTAATTTAAATGTCTATATTTTTATTTATATTCGTCTTAAAATAAGTGTTCGCTTTCGAAAGAAAGAATCAAATTATTAAATTTACTCATAACTAAAGTATAAATATTTAAGAGTCATGAGTAGATAAAAATTAAATAAGAGTAAAAATGTTATTTAGTTTATAAAAAATGTAATTATTATATATGTAAAAAATTATGTGTCATTTTAGAGCATCTCCAAAAAATTTCCTAAAATTTCTTCAAAATGGAGAAACAAATCTCAAAGTCTCTACAAAAATTGTATTTATCTCCAACAAATTTTCTATTTTGAAGAATTCATCATTAATTATAATATTAAAATATTATTTCTTTCTCCAAAAAATTATTTTGAAGTTTTCGTGGACTTATTCGGTAATTATTTTTGAAGTGATCTCCATATTTAGAGAAAAATCTATTCTTTCTTGTAATTTCTTTATTTTAGAGAAGCTATTGAAGCACCATATTAATAAAAAATCCTTAATTTTTTCATTTTTTCCATTTTAAAAAAGATGTTGAAGATACTCTTAGTTATGAATATTTAATCTAGGAAGTACGATTTTATCTGATGTCGTCGTGTCGACATGAAAGTGGTGCATGTAATATTATCTTTATTTATATTTCTTTTACTTCTATAATTCTGTTACCGATTTATGATAAAATCCATAACAGAAGACGACAATAACTATTAACTTTTACATATTTAAATAAAAACCCAGATTCATTTAGAAAGAGATGTGTAAAAGTTAATCATGCACGTCCTTCTGCAAGGTTGGTCTGGTCCAGCCACAGCGCTATAAATGTGAAATAAATTTGAAACAAATTTTCAAATCTTTGCAAATTTCTAGACAATCAGCCGTACATTAGATATTTACCTGCTTCCAATATCATGCTTCTTCTCAAAGTATAAATGTTGACATATCAATATTTGCCTTCAATAAAAATACCATTGTATGTTGTTAGTAAAACATGTTTTTTTTTTCTTTTGAACGGCAAGTTAGTATTTAGTAGTTAATAATTCGAACCCACAGTGACATCCATATAGGCAGTATGCGGGACTCGAACCTTCACCTTAGGGGATAAACCTCCACTCCTCCACCATTTTTAGGAAAACCACCACTCCCAAGGCTCGAACCCGAGACCTTGTGGATGATGTAAAAACCCCGGTACCACTAGGCAAAAGGCCCTTTGGTGTTGGTAAAACATGTTAAGTTATGTCTATCAATAAAAGTTTAAATTTATCTTCTGCAACTTTCCCTCTTAATTGTAATAAATTAAGGAATTGTTTATCAAACGTTTACTGGATCACTTATTTTATCGTGTGAGCATGACATGAACTGAAAATCTTACCTAGTAAAGAATATGGTTGGTTTTACCAACTGAGGTTCTTATCTGATAATCCATCTCGATAATAAAAAATGCTTTGTGATAAATTACATTTGTTGATAATCGCTTACCTGATAAACATATGACAGAAGGTCCGTAATTATTTATAATTTGTTGTTACTTGTATCATAATGCTAGAATATTTGATCTCTACACGATACGTGGTCTTTTATAAGGATTATGTGCATTATCAGGTTGTAACATGTGCACTAAAAGTTTGTTTTCAAAATTTATAGTTTAATGTGCTTATTCTTTTTTTCTTTTATCTTCTCTTTGACCGAATAGACTAAACCCGTATTCCCAAATCTTTTTTATATTAAAATACTGGGTGTCTAATGGAAAAAAAAACAATTTATACCATGTTAATAAATCCTACACAAATAAAAATAATCAAAAAAACTGAATATTAGAATGTGATAACGTAATAAATGTAAATAAACCATTGGATGGAAAATGGAGGTGATTAAAATTTAAAAGCTTTTTTACAGTAATTTTGTCTTCAACATTTATACTGAATATCTTGAAAATCTAATTTTTAATAAATAATGAATAAAAATATTCCTAGAATCAGGGCCTCACATTCTTAAGTAGTATATAATTACGGTCATCTTGTCAGATATCTACCCTCATCCAAATTTTGCCAAAAACCTTCTCTCTTCGTATAAGTGGGCCGCCTAGCCCATGGCCTCGTCATGGTGCGCAGTTGGATAAGATCATGATTCGTTTCATCCCATAAAATTTTATAATAAAATAATTTCATTAAAAAAAAACAATATATTTTAAAAAAGAGATGGATTTAAAGCAAAACTTTTGAATATTTATTTTCCAAATATTTCCATCTTATTTACATAAATGGTGGATCTGGGATGAAAGCTTATGTGTTTTTCGTCTAACTTTTACTGTGGTAAGAGTTTTTTTTATTTCTTTTACGTTTTTATTTGATTTTAAAATATTTTTTGACTGATGTCTCTTGTTTTTCTAAAAGCTTGGAACATTCCTTAAAATTTAATGGATGTATATTTCATACGTAATGTATAAATCACCCTCCAAAAACATCTATTTTTATAAATCAAGAATGTAAAACGGTGAATTTGATGTAGAAAAGAATTCAAATAAAATGTAAAGAAGATTTATGTAAAATCACCCTCCAAAACCATCTATTTTTTACTTTATTTTAATAGGCTATCTTTCCTCTTTCCTCTTCTCCCTTGTAAATTGTAATGTTTGTACTGTTTTTTCTTTTACTCCACGGGTGCTCTCCATTGGCGAGCATGTTCTCTGATATACCCATGTCTTCATCTTCAAGAAAACGACAAAAAACATTCAGTACTTTCATCACGTGATCTTGAGACAATCCACGTGATGACATGCTGGAAACTGCTTTACTTCTTGTCATGTAATCGTATTTTGCAAAAAAAAAAAAAAAAAAATTAGTGGCAAAAGGCAATTGATCCCCTTAAGTACCATTGCTAAAACTAGATTTAAAGTAGCAATTGTGTGTGTACCAACACCCAACAGCTTGATTGATACCTATTTGACATGATAAGTTAATTGACTTGTGATCATGTATTATTTGATCAATTATTAAGTGTACAATGATATATTATTTATTTTAATTATGAGTTACGTCCTTTAAAAAATCTTATAAATTAGATAAAAAGTTGATTATCAGTAATCTTAACCGTTTTTATATGAAGCCGTCTTTACAGACACCAATGTGTTGGTCCACCTTAGATCCAACCCCCTGAACCTATCTTGTATTTAAGCAAAGTCACAACACCAGTTGATAAACACCACTTTATCAACCGAGCTACTAACCAAAGGCTTAAGAAACCGTATAATAACTCATAATTTATGTAATTATGGGCAGGGTTCCGGTGAAAATGAAACTTATGGTGAAAATGGTAAAAAGAGATCTCCACCCTCAGATCAATCGTAATTAAAAAGAACTATTAGATCAATTCCCTTCTAGTCACAATCATGGGTTGTTTTGGGATTAAAAGTGATCAATGGGCAAATCAACTTCGATTCTTGAATAATCCACATCACTTCTGCTTCTATTGTAACAAAAGATTCCCCTTTTATGTGGAAAAGGCCCGTATCAATAATTATGATTTTACGTATGGACAATTCCTCAATATCCAAATCCCTTCTTACATTTCTCACCTTTAACTCCTATTCTCACACGATTCTTCGCCTATATATTATTTATGATTTATTAAAATCTTAGGGTTTTTTTTTATGTGTAAACTTTAGATAGAATCAAAGTCTACATATTATATTTGTGTTAGTGAGCTAACATGTGTATTTTTTCTTAAATATCAGGAATATTACCAAACGGTCAATTCGAATACGGTCCAAAACCGTCCCAAATGAAGGGCACAAGAGTAATCGATCCAAAGGCAATACCAAACTGGGAGCTCACGGGTTTCGTTGAATACATAAAATCAGGCCAAAAACAAGGAGATATGTTGCTAGTAGTACCCGAGGGAGCTTATGCCGTTAGGCTAGGAGAAGATGCGTCAATAAAGACCAAAGTGAAAGTTACAAAAGGGTTGTTTTATTCTATCACATTTAACGTGGCTAGAACTTGCGCCCAAGAGGAGAAATTAAACGTTTCAGTGTCTCCGAATTCCGACCCCAACGATTGGGGAATCTTGCCAATGCAGACCATGTATAGTAGCAACGGTTGGGATACATACTCGTGGGGATTTTTGGCTGAATCTAACAATATCGAGATCGTGATCCATAACCCGAGTGTCGAGAAAGACCCTGCTTGTGGTCCGCTCGTTGATTCCGTTGCACTAAAGGCGTTATTCCCCCCTAGAAGAACCAACGGTAAGAAGAATGGTCATTTTTAATCATTCAGTTAAAATATGCATAATTAGGTCCTAAATGTCAAAATCGGTTGGAATCCCGGTCCAATCCCAATCATCCATTGGATGTCTGATTTCGTGATATGATCCAATCCAACTAACATTGAACATCGGATCAAATTCAATCCCATGGATTGAATCGGATCGGATCTGATTGGATTCATCCAATTTTCAACCAATTAATCCACTGTTTCGACTGATTAATTTATTCATATATTTTTTTAAGTTATAAAAAACAATGTATATATAGACATGGGATCATGTGAGGCCAGTCTGTATTCGTGAGACCCGTGAGACCATATTTTTACGCTTGAAACTTCACAACAAAATACTGTGAAGGTAACCTTCATAGTGTTCTTCATAGTGTTCTTATTGTGAAGGTTCAGATTCTTTTACCTTCGTAGTGTTTTGCTTTGCTTTGCTGTGAAGTTTCAAGTGTAAAAATGTGGTCTCACGAGTCTTATGAAAAGATGTTGGTCACACGTGAATCCAACCCTGTAATATCAACTAAAAAACAATATCATAAAATGTTAATAATTATATATAGTTATAATTTGATGGTAGTTGGAGCAGAATTGGATAGTGGATGGAGAATTAGATGGTCATTAGATTGGATCTGTTCGGTTTTATTGGATGCTAAACTGCCATCTAAGAAATGATCGATCCAATTTGAATATTGAAATTTTGGATCCAATCCGATCCAATTACATTTGGTCCATTTGGATATCTAATTATGGTCGGTCAGTCGGTCTAAATTAGATTAGATGACTTTCTGTCAAACCATAAATTTGAATATGTTAGAAGAAAATGAAGGTATCATTTGAATATTGAAATTTTGTATCCAATCTGATCCAATTACATTTGGTCCATTTGGATATCTAATTATGGTCGGTCAGTCGGTCTAAATTAGATTAGATGACTTTCTGTCAGACCATAAATTTGAATATGTTAGAAGAAATGAAGGTATCATTATATTATATGAAAGATTTATCGTGAGAACTCTGAAAGATAACTTATTTCTCACATGATCATAACTTTGTGCCAAAAAAAATTGCAATCTAATTATGATTGCACTTGTTTATTTCAGCAAATATGTTGAAAAACGGAGATTTCGAAGAAGGTCCATTCGTCTTACCAAAAACCGACGTCGGTGGAGTTTTGATCCCTCCCAACATCGAGGACGACCATTCACCACTCCCCGGATGGATGATCGAATCCCTAAAAGCCGTCAAATACCTAGACGCCGAACACTTCGCCGTGCCCAAGGGCAAAAGAGCAGTAGAATTAATCGCTGGAAAAGAGAGCGCAATTGCCCAGGTCGTCAAGACGACACCGGGCAAAGTATACGCTCTCTCTTTTGTTGTTGGAGATGCCAACAACGCGTGTGAAGGGTCAATGATTGTTGAAGCATTTGCGGGTAAAAACACTCTAAGAGTACCCTATGAATCTAAAGGCAAAGGTGGATTCAAACAAGCTGTTTTGAAGTTTAGAGCAGTTACTACACGTACCAGAATAAGGTTTTTGAGTACATTTTATCAGATGAAGACTGATGGTTCTCTGTGTGGTCCAATCATTGATGATGTTAGAATGATTGGTGTTCGATACGCTAAACACGCTAAACATGCTTGAGTTGTTTTATGGAAATGTTTGAAAATGGGTATTGGTTTTCGGAAATGTTCGAAAACTTGAGATAGGGATGGGGGGAGGGGGATCATTGCCTATGGTGTTTATTTAGCATGTTGTGTTATTATAGTAATGTAATGTTATTTCATGTTGTGAACTAGAAAGAAGAAGAAAAAACATGTTTAAAGTAAAAGCACTTATTACAAAGTTCATGGTATATCATCAGCAGTTAATTTTCTCAATAGGCTCTTATATTTCAATTATTTATTTTTAGATGAATCATGGTTTTTCGTCCCTGTGATTGATTAAAATTACGACTCTTTTCCTGATAGTTTATAAATTATAGTTTTCATTGTTATATTTTATAATTTATTGAGATTTTTATTTTTATGATGTAAAATTTGTTGTCGGTTAGGTTCGTATGGTTTATAGTTTTTTACGATTTTGATCCATTGTACTTTAAAGATAGGAATTTAGATTTTTTTAAAAACACAGACTTAAAATATAAACTATTAATAAACCATTAGGATAAAAATCACTATCTACTCTTATTTTTAATAATGAAAGACAATAATGGAATCATATTGTTTATTAATAATTTATTTTGACGAGTAAAAATATTAGAGCATCTCCAACAATAATCCTATAATTTCTTCAAAATGAAGAAGCAAATAACAAAATTTCTAAAAGAATTGCATTCATCTCCAACAAATTCTCTATAATTTCTCCAAAATAATATTAAAATATTGCATCATCTATTAAAATATTATTTCTCTTATTAAATATTTATTTTTCAAAATTTTCTATTGATCAATTCATTTTGTAATCATTTTTGGAGTTAACTCCATATTTGAAGAAAAACTCACCCTCTCTCCTAATTTCTCCATTATGGAGAAAGTTTTGGGGAAGCTCTTGGAGCAAAATTTTTGTTCAAAATTCTCATATTCCCTTTTTTCTCCATTTTGGGGAAGCTCTTGAAGATGCTCTTACACAATAAGGTCTTATAATAATGATTTTTATTCTTCAACGTGTTAAAATAAAATAAATAAAGAAAAACACATCATTTGAAGTTGTATGGGCTTATATACATGGGCTTAAAGGCGTATATAGGTCCAATGGGCCGCACAAAATTTAGTTAATATCAAATAGAAAAGTGAGAGCTGAGAAATGACAAACGAGGATGCACAATCGATGAGACCAAATTGGTAGTTTGACTAGGGATGTCATAAAAATACATATTTGATTTGATTTGATTTGATTTATAATTTTATATACTAAATATAATTGGTTGTACATGATATAGGAAAAAATGGTGCCATACTAGTGTATCATATTAGCGTTTCGGAACTATGGCAGATTAACAAAATAAAGCCTTTACCACATTAAGGGGGTGTTTGGGATTGCTTATTTAAAACAACTTATAGCTTTTACTCAAAAGTGCTTATCAACTTCTAATAAGTTAGGAGCTCCTTCATTCTCAAAAAACTCCTTATCACCGGTTTGGCACCGGTATAAGTTGTTTTGCCAAACACTCAAAAGTGCTTATCATCGGTGCCGTACCGGAATAAGTCAATAAGTTGTTTTTATAAGCAATCCCAAACACCCCCTAAGGGGCGGACCCACCCGCTAAACTTTTGATATTTCAAGGGTTAAAGGAGCACCACTTTTAAAAATCTCTCGAAATCAACCAAAAATCTTAAAAAATCATTCGAAATCAACCAAAAATCTCAAAAAAAATTTCGAAATCAACCGAAAAACTTAAAAAGTCCCCAAACAGGGAATTCGGTTAAAAAAATCCCTCGAAATCAACCGAAAAATACATCAAACAACTTTACGAACATTTGATACAATTTAAGAGTGCACTCGCTTAGGAAAAATCCTGGGTCCACCACTGACCACATTACGAAAGGAAAAAAAAGCACTATTTCAAAAAGACATTTAAAAAAAACATTGTTATATACACTCTCATTTAAAGTCAAATCAGATTTGAAAATATAAAAAAACAAGTTTTGATACTAATATATAAAGAGAAATTTATAAATAAAAATACATTTAGCTAACAGAAAAAAAAAGGACGAAGTCGCAATTCGAAACAAACCATAAGGACACTAGTTACTTTCCCACCATGTGGCAAGTGGCAACTTCGATTACCAAAAAAGAAATGGCAAGGTACAACAAAAGATGCAAGACGTACAACTTTTATAAGGACCATTATTAGCTCCCCTGCACCCACGGGCAGAGGATCATCCCACACTGCTCGTAAAAAAGCCTTCGGTACACTCGTATTTCTTATAACATTTCATTTTCACGCTCTGACGAAAAAAATTCCTCCTTACATATAATAGAGTTGAAAAGGAAAAGTTCCTCCGTCGCCGATTCAGATCAAACGCCGAAAGCCTAGGGTTCCGGTGAAGGTGAAACCATGTGGAGACGAGCCTCTTCTAAACTCCTAAATCTCCGATCTGTTGCCGGACGGAATCGTGTTGTTACTTCTTCGCTGTCGCCGGTGACTATTCGGCCATGCGCGAGTGTTGTCGCTCGTCACTATTCTGGTACTTTTTTGTTCACATCAGATCTGAATTTAATTTGTATATCGGAGTTTTTACTATCGTGTTTGTTTGTGGAATTGTTTTGAGATTTATGGATTTGGATGTGTGTGTGTGTTGGTTGTGAAATGGTAGGTAATGTCTCTAAGAGAGTCGAAGATGTGATGCCTATTGCGACTGGTCACGAGCGTGAGGAGCTTGAAGCTGAGCTTCAGGTCAGTTTTTGTGTGACGATTTAGTTTTGTAGAGCTATATTTTGATATTAATTTTTCAGTTTTAGTCTGAGTTATCGAGATTAATATCGATTGTTATTTGTTTTGTGTAATTAGGGACGGGATATTCTGGATATCAATTTTCCTGAAGGGCCATTTGGTACCAAGGCAAGTGCAAATGATAATTTAGTCCAAATGTTATTTTGTTCTATGAAAAAAGAGAAGTTATTTTCATCGGATTTTGATGGTCGTAACTTTTATGATACGTGTCAGTGATTTGACGATTACGGAGAAATTTAGTTGTCAATGCCATTTTTTTCTGAAACTGTCGAAACGTCAAAACCATGTTAATAACGGGTGTTGAGGCCAGAGGCCCCTGGTTAGCTGTCAATACTACTACTAGTCTACTTCTTATATGAACTTGAATAATTGAATTAGTCCCTGATGCAAGGTTATTGTATGAGCATATAGTATATATATTGTCAGTAGTTAATTCTAGTTATTAGGATTCATGTGTTTTTTTATGTGAATACTAATTTTAATGCCAGGTTTCAAGAAGTAATGTTAGCACTTTGCAACATATGTATGAAAGTAAATGCATGAGTTAGCTGCTTGTGTGGGGATACTCTTGATTGCACTAAGAATTATATCTTCATTTTACTGTGATATGTTCATACATAATGGTAATTTTATTTTAATGTGACGCTATCACGAAGAATTTTATTCTCGTTCACTAAGAATCATGTCCTTGCTCTGCTGTGCATACTTTACTATTAAGCGATCTCTGGAGAGGATGCACTACCATTAAAAGTCAGCTTTCATAGTTTAAATACATGGGTAGCAATTTAGCACTATGACATTAAACAACTTTCCAGGATAAACATATTGCTCATAAATCGACTTAGTTGATACGTCGTTTAACTGTTTAACATACTAACATGCACTTCAGTATTTCAAAGGTAGTACATGAACGTACTCGGCTTGCTTACTACACTTGACCTGCGTTAACTCTCTAACCAGACTTCCCTAGACACATTGGACTTCACTCTCTGACTTTCTTATGTTCTGCACATAATCACCAATAATTTAAATCTCTGTCTTTGTCATCCTACTGACTACTATTATTCCTTATAGGCATTTAGAGTATATAATTAACTTTTAAGTTATCACACTGATTTATATCATTCTGTTAGAAATTCTACGCAAATTAAGTGTAGTAAAACAGTGTGAAGGAAGCCTCAGAAAGTGTTCATCTTGAGAAGTCACAAAGTTGTGATTTTGAAAAAAAGGTGTAATGCTATAGTTAGCTAATTACTGTAGGGTTATGCTCTTTTTCCTTGAGCGTAAGATTACAGTTGGTTGAACATCGTGAAGGTTACTCTGGCTCTCTGGCTGTAACTTTATGGAGGAAAAACAGAGAGATACTTTACCTGTTTCCTGATTTCAACTGCCTCATTTTATTATCAAGTTAGATAATCAGTATACCAAAACTGAGAAAATCATCAGGTTTTGATATCTATCAAAACCAACTTATCTTAACCCATATTCATACTCTATTGATCTTTGTTTTTCAAATTTCATTGAAGTTCATGAAAATATGATTTCAGATAAGCTGTCATTGAAGAATCTCTACTTTTTTTTAACATTATAATCAAATTAGTGGCTACATGTGATATCACATTTTCTAGCTTGGATAATGCTATTATCAAAATTTGAAGTGGAAAATTTACCTTAGGGGCTGTTTGTTTGCATCTGGATGGTGCCATCCAGAGCTAACCTCTGAATCGGGCAGAGGCTTGACATGTTTGGCAAAAAAAATGACACATCTGAAGGGTGACAAATACCTCTGCACCATTCTGTATCTAGGATGATGCGAAATCATTCAGAGTCTTGGTTTTTCCTCATTTGCCCCTCAAAATGCCTCTCCCATTTTCCAGACCCTTTCCTTCCCCCACTACTTCTCACCGGTCGTTCCCGTCGCCGGCCGTCACCGTCGTCGTCGCCGCTCCTCACCGGTCCTTCCCGTCGCCGGCCGTCACCGTTGTCGTCACCGCTCGTTCCCGTCGCCGGCCGTCACCGTCGTCGTCACCGTTGGTCGTCCCTGTTATCAGTCGTAAGTTTTGTTCTTTTTTCTTCCCACTTTCTGCCCTAAGTTTAGTTCTTTTTTCTTCCTCGAAATCGATTTCTCTAACACCTCCAAATCGATTTCTTGATCTGGTACATAGGTATGGTTTATGATTTCTTCAAATCGATTTCTTCAATTAGATTTCTGGATATATTGATCTGTTATGAATTTGGTATGGTTTCTGATTTCTCTAACACCTCCAAATCCATATTGCTTTCTTGATCTATTATGTTTTTGCTACTTTTTGATCTATTATGATTTCCAGCCAAGATTTTGGCTTGTTCAGCAAAATGGTATATTTGTTGTTGATATCGATACTGATTTCCAGCCAAGATTTTTGGTTTCTGATTTGTAGTGTGTTGTATGGGACTGATTTGTTGTGTATTGATTTGGTTTCTTATTTCGAACCGGTTATTGATTTGGATTAATAAATTGGACCGAGGGTTAAAATGGTAATTTGTTCTTATTCAGACTGTTCATTCAGAGCAGCTACCAAACAACCATTTTTCATTCCGCACTATATCATCCAGAGCCTCTGTACCATCCAGACCTCTGTATCATCCAGCTCTATACCATCCAGCAACTACCAAACAGCCCCTTAAACTTGAAATCCACAGCTCTTTTCTTCTTTTGGTTTCAGCTTTCCAGACACCCCTAATCCTAGCAACTTTGAACACTACAGTTTTGATATGCAAGTTCAAAACCAAATCTGAGATGTCGAACATGACTTCTATACCTATTTTAAGTTAATTAATCACTACTTTGAGGGCTCAAGTCTGAGAGCATCTCCAACTATGACACCAAAAAGAATACCAAAAACACAAAACCATGTTAATAACGGGTGTTGAGGCCAGAGGCCCCTGGTTAGCTGTCAATACTACTACTAGTCTACTTCTTATATGAACTTGAATAATTGAATTAGTCCCTGATGCAAGGTTATTGTATGAGCATATAGTATATATATTGTCAGTAGTTAATTCTAGTTATTAGGATTCATGTGTTTTTTTATGTGAATACTAATTTTAATGCCAGGTTTCAAGAAGTAATGTTAGCACTTTGCAACATATGTATGAAAGTAAATGCATGAGTTAGCTGCTTGTGTGGGGATACTCTTGATTGCACTAAGAATTATATCTTCATTTTACTGTGATATGTTCATACATAATGGTAATTTTATTTTAATGTGACGCTATCACGAAGAATTTTATTCTCGTTCACTAAGAATCATGTCCTTGCTCTGCTGTGCATACTTTACTATTAAGCGATCTCTGGAGAGGATGCACTACCATTAAAAGTCAGCTTTCATAGTTTAAATACATGGGTAGCAATTTAGCACTATGACATTAAACAACTTTCCAGGATAAACATATTGCTCATAAATCGACTTAGTTGATACGTCGTTTAACTGTTTAACATACTAACATGCACTTCAGTATTTCAAAGGTAGTACATGAACGTACTCGGCTTGCTTACTACACTTGACCTGCGTTAACTCTCTAACCAGACTTCCCTAGACACATTGGACTTCACTCTCTGACTTTCTTATGTTCTGCACATAATCACCAATAATTTAAATCTCTGTCTTTGTCATCCTACTGACTACTATTATTCCTTATAGGCATTTAGAGTATATAATTAACTTTTAAGTTATCACACTGATTTATATCATTCTGTTAGAAATTCTACGCAAATTAAGTGTAGTAAAACAGTGTGAAGGAAGCCTCAGAAAGTGTTCATCTTGAGAAGTCACAAAGTTGTGATTTTGAAAAAAGGTGTAATGCTATAGTTAGCTAATTACTGTAGGGTTATGCTCTTTTTCCTTGAGCGTAAGATTACAGTTGGTTGAACATCGTGAAGGTTACTCTGGCTCTCTGGCTGTAACTTTATGGAGGAAAAACAGAGAGATACTTTACCTGTTTCCTGATTTCAACTGCCTCATTTTATTATCAAGTTAGATAATCAGTATACCAAAACTGAGAAAATCATCAGGTTTTGATATCTATCAAAACCAACTTATCTTAACCCATATTCATACTCTATTGATCTTTGTTTTTCAAATTTCATTGAAGTTCATGAAAATATGATTTCAGATAAGCTGTCATTGAAGAATCTCTACTTTTTTTTAACATTATAATCAAATTAGTGGCTACATGTGATATCACATTTTCTAGCTTGGATAATGCTATTATCAAAATTTGAAGTGGAAAATTTACCTTAGGGGCTGTTTGTTTGCATCTGGATGGTGCCATCCAGAGCTAACCTCTGAATCGGGCAGAGGCTTGACATGTTTGGCAAAAAAAATGACACATCTGAAGGGTGACAAATACCTCTGCACCATTCTGTATCTAGGATGATGCGAAATCATTCAGAGTCTTGGTTTTTCCTCATTTGCCCCTCAAAATGCCTCTCCCATTTTCCAGACCCTTTCCTTCCCCCACTACTTCTCACCGGTCGTTCCCGTCGCCGGCCGTCACCGTCGTCGTCGCCGCTCCTCACCGGTCCTTCCCGTCGCCGGCCGTCACCGTTGTCGTCACCGCTCGTTCCCGTCGCCGGCCGTCACCGTCGTCGTCACCGTTGGTCGTCCCTGTTATCAGTCGTAAGTTTTGTTCTTTTTTCTTCCCACTTTCTGCCCTAAGTTTAGTTCTTTTTTCTTCCTCGAAATCGATTTCTCTAACACCTCCAAATCGATTTCTTGATCTGGTACATAGGTATGGTTTATGATTTCTTCAAATCGATTTCTTCAATTAGATTTCTGGATATATTGATCTGTTATGAATTTGGTATGGTTTCTGATTTCTCTAACACCTCCAAATCCATATTGCTTTCTTGATCTATTATGTTTTTGCTACTTTTTGATCTATTATGATTTCCAGCCAAGATTTTGGCTTGTTCAGCAAAATGGTATATTTGTTGTTGATATCGATACTGATTTCCAGCCAAGATTTTTGGTTTCTGATTTGTAGTGTGTTGTATGGGACTGATTTGTTGTGTATTGATTTGGTTTCTTATTTCGAACCGGTTATTGATTTGGATTAATAAATTGGACCGAGGGTTAAAATGGTAATTTGTTCTTATTCAGACTGTTCATTCAGAGCAGCTACCAAACAACCATTTTTCATTCCGCACTATATCATCCAGAGCCTCTGTACCATCCAGACCTCTGTATCATCCAGCTCTATACCATCCAGCAACTACCAAACAGCCCCTTAAACTTGAAATCCACAGCTCTTTTCTTCTTTTGGTTTCAGCTTTCCAGACACCCCTAATCCTAGCAACTTTGAACACTACAGTTTTGATATGCAAGTTCAAAACCAAATCTGAGATGTCGAACATGACTTCTATACCTATTTTAAGTTAATTAATCACTACTTTGAGGGCTCAAGTCTGAGAGCATCTCCAACTATGACACCAAAAAGAATACCAAAAACACAAAAAATGGTGGGCCCTATAACACTAAAAAGAATTCAAATCACTCTAAACCGGTAAAAATAGTGAGTCCTATGGTTTGCCGTTTGATTTTTCACACGGGCATTTTTGCAGTGTGAAATCCCAACCGTGCGGTTGGAGGGAGGAGAACGGTAAAAGTGATAAAACAATTCTTTTAGCTGACGGTTGGAGAAGCTGGCGATGCTAAAGCATACGCCTTGGTTTGGTTGTGTTTGCAGGTTCTCTTCTTTTATTTTAAAGAAGACTGAACAGTCAAACCCCCAAAAAACTGTACTTTCTTATTTAAAAGTTGTACTCTCTTATCTAAAACTGTACTTCTATATCTAAATGTTCTACCGTATTTAAAAGTTGTACTTTTTATTTTAACAAGACATAAGGCACGTCTATTCTTATCTCAATCACAGAACTGATTGGCCCTTCTCTCTCTCGGCATCTCCAATCACACTGCAAACAACCAAATTTGCAGGTGATAGACACTAATTGACGTACAAACTATTTCAAGAGACATGAGGTAGCAACCATGGAAATTCGTTTGCAAAGCAATGGAAATATTTGTATAGATGGAAAAGTAATATATTTCTTGGGTACATGACTGCAAGTCACTTATAGTCTAGTTATTCTTCTGCTGTCTACATTATGGTGGTGTCCATCATCATAGCAGTTAATAAATTTTCATATATTTAACTTGCATATAGTTTTGAGGAAATTAACTTTTTCCAAATGGTGATTCTCACTGTTTTTGTGATAGATAATCTCTATTTGAGTGCATTTGTTTGACTTTTTACTCTCTTCCAGTTTGGGGAAGATAATTTAAAATTTTCTTAGGAAACAAATGCTTACATTTGTGTTAGCTTTAGCAGTTTTTATTATTGGGTAGTTTTGCTATGTTCCTTGCCAGGGCATTAAAACCGGACCAAACTGATGCTATATTGCCACTCATTGTTTAGACTGCTAAAATTTGATATCTTCCAGTGGGTTATTTATCTATATATATTGGTATCCTGCAACCAATATTGCAGATAATTATATCGAAATTCTGCATTACCAACTTGAACCGCTGTTGTCATGTATTCTATTTTCGTTGTTGTTTGATTTGCTACTTGACCTTACAACCAATAGGGTGAGAATCATGAACGTAGTTCGTTATTGATTAAGTCCTCGTATTTAGAGATTCATTCAAACTAGTACTGTTCGTTAATATTTCAATCATCTAGCGGCTATTAAAGTCTGGAGGATTAAATTATATCTTTGGGTTTCACCATTTTATTATTACTTTTTCTCTTTCTTTTTTAGCCTTCCATAATCAGTTTAAGATAGAAAGATTGATTTGTTGCTTATTAAACTTGTTTATCTTTCTCTTTTACATTAAGAAAGCATCACAAGAATCAGATTGAGGTTTGACATTCTTTGTGCTTTCATATCTGAACTGATGCTGAAACTGTGGTATCGTTTTCCATTTTGTTGGTTGTAGGAAGCTCCTGCTGTGGTCAAATCTTACTATGACCAAAGAATTGTCGGTTGCCCTGGTGGAGAAGGCGGTGAGTAAACTCTAGCTCTTCTACTTTAATAATGAAGATTAAACTTTTTTACCCTTTATAGCTTATATTGCTGTTTGAGTATCTAATAGCTTGTTTATAATTTTTTTTATGTTTTTTTTTTCCTTTCATAATAGAGGACGAGCATGATGTTGTTTGGTTTTGGCTAAAGAAAGGAGAACCACATGAATGCCCAGTATGCTCGCAATATTTCACGGTGAGTAACAACTTAACCTTTTAGGCAATTATTATATCTTGCTGAAAAATGGTGTCATATAGATCAACTTGTTATCATCATCCTATACATTATCATATGCAGGGGCGGAGCCACCTTAGAGGGGCATTGGCTCCCCCTCAAAACTTCAAAAATAAAACTTGATATAGTCCCAATTCCCAAAACCTCAATTACCCACTTGAAACTTTATTTATTCATATCAAATTCTTCTTTTCCTTTATAAATGCCAAGTTTTCTGAAGATTTCTAAAATTAAACATGTTAACTTTATTGAATACACATTTTTTTTTACTATAAATTTCATGTATTTTCAAAGGGGTTTTCTTATTTATATGGTTATCTACACATCTTGTATTTATTTCAATTATTTGTATAAATATAGGCATAGTTATTTTGTTTATATCACTCATGCTTTTTTAACTCTTTTTTTTGCAACAACTGTTTTTAGGATAAGTATTTATAAAAAACATATATACTTAAAAGGGTTTCTCAACCTTGAAATCGTGAATTTTCTTTCAATTTTTCTAGGCACCCCCTAGAAAAAAAAATCTGGCTCCGCCCCTGATCATATGTGTGGTGTTTTTAACGCATCTCATCTTTAACTATTTCTGAGCTTGTTAGAGTTTATATGCGTGTTTGCCAGAACATACCTGTAATGATTAAAACAAACCAATCATATTTGTTGGTCAAGTTCTTATCATCTTTAATATAAACATGTTATGTTCTTAATCCCTGTCAGCGACCGAGCCCCCAAAGGGATTTACTCCCTCCGTCCCAATTTAAGTGTCCACAACTGAAATGACACACAGTTTTAGATATGCATAATTAATACACTTTTTGGTAAACCAAATGACATTTTTTACCCTTATTTAATTTCTCCTTCCTCACAACTCTTACATATTTATGCATTAATTAAGGGTAAATTTGAGAATTTAGTAATTTACTTTTAAAAGTGGACACTTATTTTGGGACAAATATGATGTTTTACAGTTGGAAGTAGTGGGCCCAGGAGGACCTCCAGACGGACATGGCGATGAAGAACATCATCATTGATTTCCATTCTTCCATCTTTAATATGAAATGCCGGAATAAGAATCTGGTGAGAGATGACAAAAAAAAAGACTTTTGAAAATTCTGCAGCATCAGGATTTATAACAGGTCCTGCGTTTTGTTTGTTTCATATTTTACTCTTGTTTTTTTGGCTTTAAATCATTATCAGAGGGCATATGCATCATATCATGCATACATTATTTTTTTTTCTTTGTGAATTATCGGATTGTGGAGCATGCCATTTATTCGAATATTTCTCGAATGCATCAAAATAATTAAATGGCTCCAAGTTTAGCTCTTTGAGATTTCTTCAATTTGACCTCACCCCAACACGAGCTTTTCTAAGAGATGTGGCTGTGTAAAAGTTCATGCAACAGTCTTGTTCAAGTAGCTGAACGATTAAGTTTTTTTTTTTTTTTTTTTGCCTTTTAACGCGAAGAAAACACGTTTTTTTAAAAGAAAATTGAAGGTTTCATTGCTTTGAAAGTCTTTGAGGTAACAAAGCTGTGTTTTGGCATCTTAGGTTGTTTACCCAAATGCTTACCCGGTAAGCACTCAACTTATATTACCATATTAGATTCTAGTCCATCAAAATTCAAAACGACATTGTATGTAAAAATTTATTGATGGGGTTGCTAATTATTATACCCCCTCATTCACATACCACATATTTCTTATCCCTTCCCCCTTCCCAAAAAAAAAAAAAAAAAAACCACTTACATAAGGACATACCCCCCTATAGGAGGGGGAGGGTGTGAAGAAAGTCAACCGATCCAATTAGAACCGACCAACGATGATTGGATATCCAATTGTAATTGGATCGGATTGGATTGAAAAATTCAACATCCAATTGGATCGGTTCGGTTGTTGGATGGCCATCCAGAACCGATGAAAACCGACCGAACCGATCCGATATACCATCCAATTATCCATCCAACTATCATCCAGTTAGTTTGTCTTCATTTTGCTTAAATAAAAAAATTGTGTTAGTTTTTAAATTTTTAGCTTAACTTGTGTTTGTTTTAACACATATTAAAAATGATTAATTAATTTCTTTCATTGTTAAAAATTCGATTGAATTAACACATTGGATGGATCCAATCATATTGGATCATCCATTGGATATCTGACGGATATCCATTGGATCGGTTCGGTTCGGTTGTCCGATGTTAGTCGGATCGGTTGGCAAAATCCAACATCCAATGGATGTCAACCGATGAACACCCCTAGGAGGGGGTATGAATATAATTTATCTTTACTGTGTGCGAATGTTCACTGTCACTTACCGAGTAAGACTCTTGGTTCTTACGATGTTCATTCGGTATGGTAAGTGACCATGTAACCACTTATTGGGTAAGAATCTAAAATGGTTCAGTAGATCAAAGCAGATTGATGAGGAGGATTGGTACATGCTATGAACACGATTCAAATATATTATTCATACCAACTGAATCTAGTTATTTATGAATTTTGGGATTCTATTTCAATTCCTATTCCTATTTCATCATCTTACCACTTACATTGACAATCATTCACCATCACCCCAAGCCAGCAACAACACTTTCCAAATGTAGACAGAGCTTTGACTAATGAAGAATCTGGACCTTGGGGTTGAGGGGCTTTTTGCTGAGCTTGAGGCCAGTTTTGGTATGTTACGTTGTATTGTATTTGGATCCGGTTCAATTGAAAATTTTGCCTCAAAGAGTAAGCACAAAATGAATATTTGGTATTGGGATCGACCTGTTAGGGATTTATTTACGTTTTTGGACAATTTATACGAGTTTTAGGAGGTAATGGTTTTCTTTTATGTTCATAATCGAATAAGTAAAATATTATTTAATTGAAGTGGATAACATATATTACTTTATCACATTTCATGATAACTAGAAGTGTACTTGTCTAGTGTAACATCATACATCTCTATTCCATCTTTCAATTTCATTTTATGAACATGTGTGGTTTTGAGAAGTGATGGAACCATATATTAGTTTTCAGTTTTATCAAGTATTTTTTCGTATAAGTAAGGTAAAATGTTTATCTTGTAGTTTGAACATGGTTTATATGCCGATTATGAATTAATTTGGCACTGATCAGACGTATTAATAATATATAGTTGTGAATTTCTAAAACTTGATTGGCTTTCATTCCTATTGTTTACAAAAAAAAAAAATATATATATATATATTTTAAGAACTAATAAATTTTGTATAAATTATCAATTTATATATAACAGTTTTAACATTTGTATTTTTTAACAACTAAGAGCTTTTCAGAAATAAAATCTAAGGGGCGGGTTCATATGAGAACTCATATTTAGTTGTGAACGTGAAGACAAAGAGAGTGCGACACGTGTCATATTCAGACTGAATAATTAATGAAAATATTCATACTGAATGTAGTATTCTTTAAACTAAAGAATACTACGTTCAATCTGAATAATACTCCATTCAGTCGGAATATTTCGTTCATTATTATGAATATCAAACGTATCACGTTCTTATATGTTCTCACGTTTACAGTCAAATTTGAGTTTGCATTTGAACTTTCCTTTTAAATCTAAAATAGTCTATAATTTAGTGTAGATATAAATAATACCATCAAAAAATCAATTAAAAAAACAAAAGAAACAATTTGGATACCGAATTACATTAGGTTCTTGACCTAGGGCCACTCACATGTATAGTAACATAACATTATTTTCCTTCGCCCATGTTAAAAACGACGTCGCTTTGAAAACAAGTTCAAAACGTACACTAATATAATAAAGTTTTAACATGATAAATCCAATGTTATTATAGCAACACAAGAGGTGCAAGCATTATTATTGGTCTACTCCTTTAGTTTCTCCTTCAGTTCACCATTCTGCACAAGCCCACCCAAAAAGATATATATATATATATATACTATATATCACAGCATACATAAAAAACAAGATAAAAAAAACCTTAAAATGAGAAATATGGAGACAAACTAACCTGATGCATATTGAGGATAATGTCCGATCCTCCAATGAATTCTCCATTGATGAATATCTGTGGAAATGTCGGCCACGTGCTGCAAAAAAAAAACAGTATACAGCCGATGTTATATCTAATAAAAAATTACAAGGGCAAAAAGGGAATTGTTTTGTAAGATAAGGTGTTCTTCGTTTGTTTGTTTCTTCACAAGCGCTGTTTTGATTAGGCTGTCTGTATGGGATAGATAAATATGTTTTTTTTGTGGTTGAATAAGTGTCTGAATAAAGCAAATGACCATTTTACCCCCAATTATGTAATTGGTGATATCCCATCAGAATCAACATACCCACAAGGCCACAATAAAAGATAACAGAATAACCAAAAGCATCAGTGAAGATCCTGATAATATTACTTGAATTGGGGAAAAATTGCATCATAAATGCAACAAATATTTAGTGTAACAAATAACTTTTTTCCTATATTGATGTTTAACAAAGTTTCAAAACTTCCTATCTTGTACCCATTTCGAACAATAACCTATTGATCTTGTAACATTTGATGACAGGAATACTTGTTTACGAAAGGTTTAAGAAATGTTTACAAAAGGGTTACAACTAAATATATAGACGATAGACTTGATATCCACGTTATCAAATTTTATAAAATTAGCCAGTTACCGGTCAAAATGAATAAAAATGGAAATTCTTGAAACTTTTGTTACATTAATGTAAAAAAAGAAGTTAAGCAAGCAAACTTTGTTGCATCTTTATGCATTTTTCTTTAATAATACTATAAAGATGATTCCTAAATTTCTATGTTAGATACTAAGGTCCAAACTGTTCAGTCATAACGAGAGTAGGTTTTTCGGTTCCCATATGCAGAATGATTAAGTGGCTTTTATGATATAGTGCAAAATGAAATATAATTGTTTGGTAATTGTTCAGTATGTAATTAGGGCTCTTAACGGTTAAGGGAGGTACAGGATACAAAATGATTCAGACGGTTTTGGAACCATTAAGAGGCTGACATATTTTTTGCCAAACAGGATTCACCTCTTAGCGATTCAGAGGCTCCCTCTTAATGGAACTGTTAAGAGGTAAACAAACAACCCCTAACACTATATGTTAAGCAACCTAAGAGGCTTTTTGGTTGGTTTTCCATTAAGTCCTGTATGGATAAAGCTAGATTGGGAAGGTTTTTGTTTGGAAGGGTTATCCATATATGGAAGCAACGTGTTTTCAATTGGTAGGGGTAGGTTTGAATTAAACTTGGCTTTCTGCAAAAAGCTCCCTTCTAAAAGCTTACTGATAAGCCACTTTCTATATCATTAAGCCACTACCAAATAGTCATGTATAGCTTACCGATTAAGCTGCGAGTCTCATTAAGATCATTAAGCTGCTAACAAACATGCCTTAATTCAAGGAAAGTGGTTGTTACCTGAAAGCTTTTACAGCATTCTTAAGCTCGGGATCTTCCAATATGTTCCTAGAATGTATAGGAACTCCTGCAACAAATCCAACTCGAAATGATTTAAGATGCTTTAAATCCAAATAAAAAAGAAGCAGGAGAAAGAAAGAGAACCAAAGAATGCTCATTATGCTAATATCAACAACATTTGGTAATTAACGACCTCCTATTGTCTTCACTTTCCATATTTACTATTTTCTTTTCAAATGTCAAGACCTATATATACATACATAGATATATATATATATGTATGTATATATATATAGGGGAGGGATCATACAAGAACACCCCCTCTTTAAAGGAACAAAGGAACACCTTGTGGACCCACATCATATGTGGTCCACAAGGTGTTCCTTTGTTCGTTTAAATTTACAAAGTTCTCATTTGAACCTTCCTCTATCTCTCTCTCTCTCTATATATATATATATCCAAGAAACCATAAATATCAGAATGGCCGTGGACAACATTTAAATATGTTTTTAGAACTTGTACAAATGATGTTTGTTTTCATCAAATAGGTGTACGTATCACTAGGGGTGTAAACGAGTCGAGCTACTTGAGCTCGTTTATCTCAAACTCGAGCTAAATAATTCTCGAGCTCTAAGTCGATCTCGAACACAAAATAGAAATCGTTTAACTTAACGAGTCGAGCTTCATAAAACCAATGTTCAACTTGGCTCGTTCGAAAGCTCAATTAAAATTTTCGAGTCAAGCCATAAGCATATACTTTTTCGAGCCAAACATGCTCATACGTTCATAAATAATACGATAAAAATATAAAAATGATCAACCTCGAGTTAATCGATAACGAATACAAGCCCATAAACGAGCATCAAGCTCGATTACTCAAAAAATATTCGATCTCGAGCCCCACATTGAAAAAGTTATTCAAGATAGAGCTTGGTTATATAATTAATACACTTGTGGCCAAATATCTAAAGATGGTGTAGATGAAACAGTTGATACAATTCATAAACCATAAATTTGATCATTCAACTAGAGGTTGACTGTTGAGACAGAAATCCAAAAAACCTCCAATCTAAACCGAATCAATCTTGGATCTGATGATCACTGCCTCCTCCTAACCCAACACATGAACTATATAATTATTGTTTTTAAGATTAAGATTATATGTATAGTGTATATGCTTTATTTATAAAACAGTTCTAGAAAACTCTGTACTAATGCTAACAAAATAAAATTACAATTAAAATAAAATCAAATAAAACTACGATTAAGATAAAATAAGATGTCAAACTCAAAGTTCAAACACACAAGCTGGAGACTGCTTGGAAATTAGTGTTTGAAACAGAAATTATAGTTCACACTAGACTTGAATGGTCTATTGATTAGAAGTTATGCAAATTTTATGATGGTTTGATCCAAATATGAGCCAATCTGCCCACCTGAAAGCAAGACAATCCGACTGCCAAACCGCTGGGTTTTGGTTGAAGGTAGTCTCCAATTTTGGAAGACCAAAAATCTCAATTTGGTCCATGGAACTGAACCGAACAGACCAAATTCTAGCTGACACTACCTTCCAGCTTTTTTATGCATACTGATATAGCTATCAGGGATGAATCAATGAAGGTCCAAGCGGGTCCTGTGCACCCGCTTAACCGATTTTTGCAGGTAGATATTTTTTTGGGTATAAAAGGTGCACTTGCTAAACTTTGAGGGGTGCTCCGGGATATTAAAAAATACAAGGACCATCAACCAAGAAGCCGAAAAAGTGTCTCAAAATCAACCAAAATTTTGAAAAAATCTCTTGAAATCAACCAAAAAACATAAAATAAAATAAAAAAAGATTGCTTAAAATCAACCGAAAAACTGAAAAGTGTCGAGAAATCAACCCAAAAACATAAAATAATAAAAAAATCGCTTGAAATCAACCGAAAAACTTAAAGAAGTCCCTCAAAACGGTGGAATTAGGCTTAAAACATATTGGACGACATTGCGGTCCTTTTATCCACCTTAAAGGTGCACTCACTCAGACAAAAATCTTGGGTCTGCCACTTATAGCTATCTCTCTCCACGTCTAGGAATAAGAATCTAAAGTGAGGTAGACTACTGAGCATGATACCTGGACTATCTATATTCTACGCTAATCACTTTAATAGGAAAATCGTTTAAGTTGATAAAGGAAAATCTGTTAAATTTTATGTTGAAAATATCTTCAAACAAGAAGTGCCGAAATTTGATGATTTGAGTACTTACGATATTCACTCAACACTCTGACTGCTAATGAGCTGAATCCACACCGTGGTTGCTCTGGATCCCCTTTCATGTAAATCATCACACGGTTGTCCTTGACATCCTACACATTACATTGCAATTAACAGATGTGGTCATTACCTCAAAAGAAAACATACTACTATAAAGAGGTTCAGGATACACACATCAACAACCACTAACCTGCTCAACGATATCCTTTAGAGTAATTTCGGAATTCTCAAGCTTGTTTGTGGGCTTAAAATCATCATGTGTATCTGGATCATTGGGCACACTAGTAGAAAACCGCATTCCGTGCTGCAAGAACGATCCAGAGGCCTAAAAAGTTGCATACAATTTATAGAAAAACATATAGAATTAGTATCAAGCATCAATACTTTCGAATAAAAGCAATCCCTTTAGTAACTGTTACCGTCTAATTAACTATATAAAAATGGTAAACAATGGAATATACGATTAGATAATAAAAGGCGGCATCAAATGAACAAATATTTGGTCTTTCAGATGCAATGTCCCTATTATCCAATTATTAGTTAGCTGAAGCATGGAGGGTTGGCTAAAAGTAAATTTATTTTTGGTTCAAACTCTCTCCATCTGAATCGCTTCAGCACCAATAAGAAGTATTTTGGCTATGGCAAAAATAAGTATTATAGAAACAAATTTGCAGATAAAACTGAAAGCATCTATGTCAATTTTTAATCTGGTAATAACTATGTTCGCTTTGGATTAGCCAACTCAACTTCTTTAAACATATTTGCTCTTCCAGATGCAGTGTCCTATTATCCACTTATGAGTGAGCTAATGCATAGAATTAACTGCTAGAGGAGGATGCCCCATTGCTCTGAAGCTGATCATCCAATTAGGTAACATGTTAAAACAGATTTCCATTTCTGGGAATCATGATCAAACTCGTTATACTTAAGAACATAGCTCCTATATCATGCTTACGACAGCCACTACAAAATAATTGATTTTATAGGATGTCTAAAATGTAGAAGCGTCCTAAAAAATACCAAAAAACGTCCTACCTAAAAGTGTTACAATAGATTTATAGAGCGCTTCTAGGCACTTTAACAGGTTTTTAGGATGTTGTTATAAAAAAAATTGTATTAACCATTTTATACATTATTTGAAGAAGTGTCCTATAAATGATGTGTTTATAGGACACCTCTCAAAATTGTCCTATACAATAGCTAATAGAACACTTTATTTTAAAAGCGCCCTAAAAGACTTGTTAAAACACCTAAAAGCTTCCTATAAACCTACTGTAACGCTTTTAGATAGGATGCTTTATAGTTTGGTCCTATAAACCTAAGTTCTATTAGAACGCTTAGACAATAAAGCGTCCTATAGAACGCTTATAGAACGCTTAGACAATATAGGACCAAACTATAAAGCGTTCTAAGCGTTCTAATAGAATAATTTATATAGTTTGGTCCTATAAAGTATTCTATCATAAATTATTCTATTAGAATGCTTAGACAATATAGCGTTGTATGGAGCCAATTTTGTTGCAGTGACCCAAAGCAAGATTTCAATGTCAATATTTCACATTTTACCCGTTTCTAGCAGAACAGTGTCGTAGAGATACCACCTACTTGAGTAATCCAAATGTAAAATGACAAATTATTAAACCTCTATGTAACCAGCCGTATCTAAACAGAGAAATCCACTTTTCAAAATGTTTCAGTTTTTATCTGCAAAAATGCTTCTACAGTTCTACAATACTTGTACTTTTAACAATCAATTGTCGCGAGAGCCAAAAGTCCTTCTCATCAGTGCTGAAGCGAGATTCAGATAGAGAGTTATAACCAATGGCGAAACCTTGAAACTAACAGAACTTATAAACCCTAACTTGGAACCATAAATCAAAAAAAGGAAGGAGATGAAGTTGAAGAATACACTATAATAACATACCGATGCAACTGTACGAGTAGATTCAATTGACCTAAATCCTTTGAACAGCATGTTCGACAACGCCCTTGCCATCGTATTACACAGACGATTCTGCACCAAATCGACAAACAAGATGAAACTGATTAATAATTACTTCAAAGGAGGTGGCGTATAACATTGACAGAAGACAAATCAATCAACCGTAATCATTTATAATGGAGGAAAAACAGATTTAAGCAGATATTTAGACAAATCTTACCGATGTAAGAATGATTCACGGTCAACTGATGATCCTTTTTTCTCTTTCTCTTGGCGATTCTCTGTTCTTCTCGGCTGCGGAGCAACTGGAAAAAGCCTGGTTCTCTGCTTTAGCTTCGAACGAAAATGTGTGAATACTGAAAAGAATAGGCCAAGGTAGGTTTTTGTGTCCAGCCCCAAAAGGTTGAATTTGTTCGGTTAAATGCAAATAATTGTATTCTTTGTTTTAAGTCGGTTTTATGAAAACGCTTATTTTTTTTATGAAAAAACTTCCCAATTAATATATCATGAAAAAATTTAAATGAAAACTTAAATTTAGTTGTAAACATAAGAATAAATAAGAGCACAACATATGTCATATTTAGGCTGAATAATAAAAGAAAATATTTAGACTAAATATAGTATTATTCGATTTGAATAATACTACATTCACTCTAAATATGACACCCTCATTTATCCTCCGTATTTATAACCAAATTTGAATTCACCTAAATATATGCAAGTATGCAATTGAAATAAATTTTTATCGTATTCAATCATAAAAATTTATTAACGAATAATTCATGAGGATGAGTATATTAAAATTAATAAATCAAAAAGAAATAAAATATACAAAAACAACTCCAATATTTATGTTATTTTAAAACTTTGGAAATTTAGAAAAAAAGATATTGTTTCGACTGTTTTATTAAGCTCTGGTATAAAATAGAGGAAAATATTAGTTAATAAGAAAATCTTTAAATTTAAAAAATGAACATGTCAACGATACTTTAAAATATAGATTACAAAAGTTTGAGGTTTTCAATCCTTCTACGTTTATTTTATGTGTGGCTGAGTTTTTTTTTTTAATTTTGTTATATATTTTATTGAATATTAGTGTGTATTATATTGATTCTTAAGACTTAATTATGTCTTGTATTTTAATTTTAATTTTAATAAGTTATATTTTTAAATCATTTTGAAGATTGTAAATGTTCTATTGAGTTTAAATGCACAAGCCAAGTTGGCTATCATTTTAATTAAATATAAATATAGATATATAACCAGATTCACATTCCTAAAAAAATGGATAGATTTTTTAGGTTCGATGAAAAAAATTACAAAATTAGAATAAAGTTGTTTTATTATTTGTCATTGATTACTTTTTTAACTAAAAAAAATTAATTATGCATGTGTTAAAGTCGTTTTTTAGATAACATTTGCCTTTTCAAGCTAGTTTATGTGTACTGATTAATCTCTTGGGTGATCACAAAAGATCTGGAGTCATTGTAGGTGAACCTTCATGATCACAATTGTGACAACATTTGAATTCGAACACAGGATAAATAAAATTTTGCTCTGAGATTTTTTATTATAGAGAAAAAAACCAAATTGCATCAAAATAAATTTGTCTCATTCCGAGATTGAAATCCAATTTTCTAATAATTAAGAGTTCGGATGACTTAACAAATATGCAATTGAACCCGATATCTATTAAATGCAATGCAAGTGCCTAACAATTTCAACTACATTATCAAATTGCATTTGATTTACATTCACTAGGCGAAGGATCGTGTGAGAAGAAAAGTTAAGGCGAGAAACATAAGAAGAGATCTGAACCCTTGATATTTTTAATCTCATGTTCACTAATGAAGTAGAAATTGATCTAGTGCATCTCGGTATACCCACATTAGTAATGACACTTAATTAGAATTGATTCAGTGATGGAGATCTCGTTACGTTTCTTACTGGAACCCAACTCACATTCAATATATAAAATTCTAATTTTTTAAAGTGGATTTTAAAATTATTTTCTATGAAGAACTTTTAAAAAACTTGTACGATGGAAAACATCATAGAAAAGTTTGGATTAATGAAAAGTTTGAAAATGACACCTATGCCTTGATAAGTGCATGAAGCAACCAAAGGGCTTTTGGCTTAGCGATATATGAGTCTCTGGCCTTTTAGGAGGTCAAGATTTCAAACCTCATCAAAGGTAGGGTCGATGTGTGAGTTTTTTGTTTCATTTGCCGTATATAAATATCATATATACTTCAAAATAATAATATATAAAGCATTATTGTAGTTTGTGTTTTGCTTTGAAAATGGTCATTTCTCACTAAGAGGCTACTTACCAAGAATTTTATCAAGTCATATATGGATAAATTTGCCTATCTGATTATATTTATTTGTCCGGATAAAATTGTGTCGTTTACATGTTTTTTCCTAAATCAAGAATAACAAAAATGACTTTTTTTACCCTTCAACATGAAATAAACATTGTTTGATATTTCTAAACGACAAAAAAGGTCAATGCGATAGTTTGAACACAGTTCTTAAAGTTTAAAGATTAATCAACTTACAAAAGATACCAATTTACACAGATTTTCTAGAATTGCTTGAATAACACGGTGTTTACAATTTGTGAAAACGGGAGGTCCGAACATAGTAGCTTCAAAAATCATTTGAAAACAGGAAGGTTTGAACACAGGGATTTCAAAATGAGATCAATATAGTAATCTAAATGAAGCCAAAGAGATTACAAATCTCGCCAAAAGAAGAACAAAGCAAGTGAAGAACATCGGGAAAAAAAAAAGAACAAACCAAAAGGCTTTACCGGAAAACAAAACCGAGAGTAGTAGGAAGAACCATTTCAATGACCATATTGAAGGACATTCGGTGAAACCCTAAAATCAATAACAAATCAAGATTATCTTGTAATGGGAAACTCCATTGCAGGAGTGACTGAAGCTCAGAGGTGCGAAGATGAGGGTCGTTGTCAAGGTCAGGATCAAGTGAAAGGAAGGGACGACGATGTTAACGAGGATAAAATGGTGAACATGGATATTTTGGAAGATGGGATGTCTTTTCATCAAAGGACAGACATGTAACTATTTTTTTTTGGTCTTAATGGGGACAAGAGACCCTTCTTGGCTGTGTGATTAAGGCTATGTTTGGCAAACTAGCTGATAAGCTAGCTTATGACTGATAAGCTAGCGTATGACTTATAAGGTAGTTGATGACTTATAAGCTAGTTGGTAGCCGATAAGCTAGTTGATGAATAAGTTATGTTTGGCAAAAATTAGCTTATGAGCATGTGAAATGACCAAAAAAGGCATGTTGAAAATAAATAAATAATATTAGTTAGGGGTATAATTGGAAAAAGTGTCAAAAAGCTCCTCATAAGCTACTCCAAGTAGCTTATCGATAAGCTGACTTATAAGCTAGCTTATGTGCATTCAAACGATTACTCAGAAAATAAGCTAGCTTATAAGTCAGCTTATAAGCTAGCTTATTTTTGCCAAACAATGCCTAAGTCAATGGTTTTTTCATTAAACAAGTAAACAACTCAATACACTTGTGTGAATAAGCCCATTGATCTATTAAGTTTATTAAGTCAAAAGTAAACAACCCCTAACTCTGTTAATAATATTCGTTAAAATATTAGGTTTCCAAAAATCTCAAAAGCTTTGGATTGATCTTACAGAGTAGTAGAGTCTATAAACTTTTTTTGACTTTAATATTTAAAGAAGGGATAAAATATATTTTAGAAATTGAATTGTATGCATTAACAATTTATATTTTTAATTTTTCATGAATTGTATCCATGAAAATAATTAAGAATTAAAAAAAAATCTTTGTAACGACAAATGATCTACAACAAAAACCAAAATACTTTGTCACGACTCACGAATGCATAACATTTTTATTTTGATAAGTTTAAGCAATATGTATAAATTTTGAAGATTTATAAAAAAAATTACTATTAAAGTCTCCTTTAAAATAAAGAAAAATTAAGAAATTTCTGAATCTGAAAGAAAATAAAAAATTAACATATCAACTAAAATGCTTTAAATTATCATAAAAAGTATCTTTGCTCTAAATTTAAAATGCTTTCTTGGATTTTCTTTAAAAAATTCATAGGTAGTTTAAACATTTTATTCGTATTTTTGCTCTGATATAAAGTATTTATCTCATATTTACGAAGAAAAAAAAAACCTTATAAAAATTAAATTTACAACTTAATACTCGTACATAAAAAATTTCTTAAAATTATTCATTTGACCTCAATAAGACTATTGTTTATTTGAACACCATAAAAGTAATTGATAAATACTAGAATACGTACCCGTTGTAATATAACGGAATTTAAATATTTTATCAACATTAACTTTAGAAGGTTCGAACCCTTTCAAGGTATCAAATTGTGTATATTATGAACTTATAAATCGATATTTATTGTTTTTACAAAACCCAAGTATAATCATAATTTAAATAAAATAAAATAGCACATTTAGAACTCATTTGATTTCACGATTTTTTTTTTAATAATTTAGATTTTGTGGAAAGATTTGAAATATTTGGTGCGTTAGGATTTAAAATAAAATTGAATTTGTAAAAAAAGTAACATTTTTAATGTATTTTTGTTCATATACAATTATTTATGTTAATGTGATATTGATGTAAAATGAAAAACAAAATAGTATGAAATATGAATGAAATTTAAAAACTAATTATAATATAAATAAGGGTGTAAAATGAACAGGTAAAAAAAATAACTATAAGGCATAAAATGTAATTTTTTTAAAAATAACTCGTTACGTATTCATATTTATAATAATATGATCAAATCGAAAAATATTCAATATTGAGCTCATTTTTGAAGGTATTGACGACACGATTATAATGATATATATTATAAAAATAAAAACTTATTTTTTCATTGTCTTCTGATTCATATACGATTATTTAGGTTAATATGTTAAAAGTATAAAATGAAAAATGAAAAAACAAGGGACTTAAAAGAAATTAAATAACTAACTTTGATTTATAAATTTATATAGGAAGTAGGAGGTTGGTGGAAGTTTTTAGTGCTTTAGATGTTGTACCTCATGCAGAAAATGTTATACCTCTTAAAATGTAAACTTTAACCGTTTAGGATGCTTTATATATAGTATAGATATAGATATTTAAATACAGAATAAATGTCGAGTCCAACTAATACGGTAAAATAACCATATTAACCTTAAACTTATATATGCAAATTATGAAAACCACACAATACCATAAAAATAACTCAAAACACGAAAGAATATCGTATGTTCGAATTATGAAAACCACACAATACCATAAAAATAAGACTCAAAACACGAAAGAATATCGTATGTTCGAATTCAAGTTCTTGGTTTCATAATCAAGATAGGATTCAACATAACTCAAATAGAGATGTAATTTGACGAACATACAAGTTCTTGGTTTCATAATCAAGATAGGATTCAACATAACTCAAATAGAGATGTAATTTGACTTTGATGGATATCGACTTCTTCAGAAAGATTGCTTACAACCAAGGGGTTGTAATTTTATGTCGAACCAAATCAACCAACATGTATAGCAATCATATCAGTTTAGTTGGTGCCAACTACAGTCGTGTGATAGTATCATACCAAGTATGTCAACCTGGTTGGTACACGAGATTGGAAGTCGTGTACTACAGTAGTATCATGGTACCGACTTATTTAATTATTTATTAGTTTTTACGTCTTTTATTAATCAAATATTAGGCATTATAATTTTAACTATTTTGTTTGAACATTTGAACATGGGCAAGTTTTATTATTTGCCATTTAAAACCCATGAACATCAGATTTGTAACACGAAAACTCAAAATGCAATCAAAATTTGAACAAAAATGACAAGTTTTATATGTTGATTTGAAGTTGGTACAAAACCAGCATTAACCAACCGAAAGAAATCGGTACCAGTTAAGTTGGTTATAAGTACAGTTGGTTGGTACATGATATAGGCTTTTCTATACCAATTATAACTTATTGGTATATGGTATTAGGGGGAAAAAACTTCCTACATACCAAGTCCATCGGTACTATTACAGCCTTATGATAATGTCATTTTCATAGACATTATCATATCATGCTCCGAAGCATGTTTCTTGACATGCACATATATCTATTATTGTTTGCCAATAAAGCAAAAGGGCATAGCTTTCTTAGGGTTGTTTCGTTCATTTTCCAATAAGTCCTACATGGATAAAGCTGTCTGTAAAGATTGAAAAGATTTTTTCATAGGTGGGAATTAATGAACACGATTTTAATTGGAATGACAGGTTGGAAAAAGCTTGGCTTTCTGCATAAATAGCTACCCCTAGAACCCTACTGAACAAGTCACTTTCTATATCATTAAGCCACTACCAAACAGTCATCTAAATCTTTCCAAATAAGTTGCGAGTCCCATTAAGCTCGTTAAGCTGCTAACAAACAAACCTTTTACTTCTTCTAAAACATAAATCCATAAACTACCACAAGTTCTACATACCAACAAGTAAATCAGGATTCAAAATAAGCCAAAAGAACATCCAAGTAAACCAAAATACTAACAGCATTTTTTTTCCCAAAAGGTTCCGAATCTTATAATCCCCAAATAACCCAAAAGAAATTCAGACATAACAAACTATGCAAAACGTACCAGCAAGCAACGGGCCGAGTGTTTTAAGGCAGGTTTGACCTAAGCTCATGAAAGTCAACCAACGTAGTTATCTGCTCCTGATGGTTATGCGAATTTGGACGGCCACGATGAGTTTGCCGACGTTCTGTGGGCCCCCTCTGTCTACGATTAGTATTATTCGTTCTGCTGCCTCTAGAAGTAGCAGAATTCTCCCGTGGCCTTGCCGACAACCTGTTAGTTCCTCTCGATCTACCAATTTCTCTATTTTCCGACTCATTTAGAGACGGAAATCCAAAGATATCATCCCAATCGTCGAAAATGGCACTACCAACGTCCCCTGAATCCCAATCAAATTCAGAGAAAACACTTTCGAATTCAGATCCGAAAGTATCCAGAAAGTTATGGAAATCCAAATCGTAATCCCAAATCGGGCTAGCCAGTTCATAAACACCATCCATAAGTTCATCATCTATGAGATCATCATCATCATCATTATCAAATTCAAATTGCATATTTAACATGTCTTGTTGCTCCATATCTTCTTCCAAATTCCTCCATTCGAACTCCTGTTCAGGGTCTATTTCCGTTGGTCGAACAAAAGGGTGTTCACGCCTAGCGTGTTTCCTTAATTCCGAATAGTTTCCAGCAAAATCACAGGTCCCAGATGAACAGCTTCTCGTTTTCGAGTTCATAAAGTGACGAGCAGGATCAACTACGATCCAACCGTTGATTTGGCCTCTACATAAAGGGCAAACGAGCTTAGTTGTTGTTCGTTCTTTTGAAGGGTTGGGATTCATGGTTGACTTTCGAAACTGGTCAAGGCAGTTTGAGTGACGAGAACTTGTGTCACACATAAACGGGCGACACCCTTTCTCACGAGAAGAGCAAAGCAAAAGGACGGCATTGTGAGGATGTTCCATACAAATAGGGCATCGAGCTTCTTCCCATTCATTCTCGTTTCCAACTGGTAGGGAGGGAGATTTAGGCTTCCCTTTATCGGCGTTCTTGCAGCAACGTGAATATGGTGATACCCTACACCTATCAAAAGATGAAGATCTTCTATCTTTAGGCATCTTCAAAGCTTGATAAGAGCTTGGTTATCACGAATACCTGCAAACCCATGAAACGAAATATAAGAACTTGGATGGAATGCTAGAGAGCAAAAAGAATACAATCCCAAATGGTAACCAAATGAGCCCATTAACTAGAAATTTTTTCAAGTGGTGGCGCCATTTAACTTATTGACTATAAGAAACACAGATAGGGATAATTTTTTCACTAAATCATCACTGGTCTATTGGTTAGTTCTTTGCTTTATGTGAGGTCCTGTGTTCGAGTATTTTACTGCAAATTTTTCCAGAAACATAATAAAAAAAACTAAGAAAAAAACCGTATCCAATAGGGTGGGTCCACCCCTGGGTCCAGGGGAGGATAAGATGTAAGCTCGGCCCTAGATCCCCTAGAAAGTAAAGTGGTTGTTTCCATGGAGACCCTGGCTAACCCCAAATGGTTCTTAACCCATAATTGTTCCCTCTATACCATATAATAAAGCATTATATGATGAAAAATAATTAACATCACTTTTTCAACAGTTGCAGATGATAAATGGCCACATAATAATTAAGAATTGCATCAAATTCCAACTCTTTTCTACAAAAGGAGGATCTCAAAACAAATTGACGTGCACAGGCTATAGATGGCCAGAATCGTCTATCTCAATCACTCGTACAACATAATTCAAACTCTAGGTATCGAGAGCATGAAATTCAAGGTTCGAAATTGGGATTAGAGCTTACTAGGTTGAAAGTTTGAACCAATTTTGCTCAAATTCCAATTAAAATCTACAAAAATATAGTCGAATTACATACGCCTAGGGTTTCCTGGTCCGAAAATCCACTCAAATCATCCTCTAATCATATCAAATAAAAGCCCCTTTCTGTAATCACATTCACAGATTTCAATATTCAAATCTTCAACATACAAACGCAAAACTCAATCATAGATCAACGGATCGTGTTGTAAATCAATCAAAACATCAACATCAAAGCCTAATTAACACCGAATGCGATATAATTGAGCAATTAAACCAATTTGAAACACTAATCAAGGTGTTGATTCATGAGGTAAAGAGGTAGAAAATCAAACCTGATTGGCAATCGGAGAGAAGCGGTTATCGTGATATTGGTGAAGAAGCTTCTAGTTTTGTGCAGCCCCTCCCTCGTGGACTCCTTACAGTGCGTATGTATGCAACATGATGAACTATATTTGGTTTTAGGAAGAAGGGGTGTTCGGTGCGAATTTACAGAAATAGCCGTACGGAAAAGCATGCCGCCCCGTCACCCACGCCTTTTTGAGATGGTCAACATTGTCAATTTGCATTTGGACCGTGTGGGCCTTCAAAATTTACGGCCCATATACTTTTCAACCATATTGGGTCGGGTTTTCGTTTTAGAGTTTGCAAACAGGTCTCGTCTAAAATAGATTTTTTTTTTAACGACAAGTTAGTAGTTAGTGATTCGAACCCACAGTGACATCCATATGGACAGTATGCAGGACCTGAACCTTCACCTTAGAGGATAAACCCCACTTTTCCACCATTTTTAGGAAAACCACCACTCCCAAAGCTCGAACCCGAAACCTTGAGAATGATGAAAAAACCCCGATACCGCTAGAACAGAAGTCCTTTGGACGTCTAAAATAGATTTAATTATGATTTTTGTCCTTTTAGTTTGTTGGTAAATTTCATTTTTGTACTTAGTGGATTATAAATTGTGATTTTAATTCTTATGATTTGTAAATTTATTGTTATTTTCGTTTATGGATTAACTTGTTGTCTTTAAGTATAAACGATCAGAACAGTAAAAAATTATAAAATACAGGGACCGGAATAACAATAAATTATAGATCAGATCATAATGATGTAAATAACAATGGATTGAAAACCAGACGAAAGATCATGAAAATAGAAGTTAAGGTGAGAAGTGTAAAAAAAGATATGAACTTTTAATCACATTTAATATCACCCATCCCATGAATTATGCTTTTTACAGAAATTGATCTGATACATCTCATTAATGTTGATCTTCAATTAGGACCGATTAAAGGGTGAAGATTTCTTTCGTACCTTTTTCACCACAACTTTCATTCTCACTGGAACCCAAGCCTTAAAACCATACGGATGTGTTTTTCAACTAGGGGTGTGCAATTAAAAATCAACTGATCCAATTGCAACTAACCGACTAATTGGATTGGATGGAAAATTTTAACATCCAATTTTGATCTTCAGCGGATTCTTGAATGACAGTCAAGAATCAACTAGAACCAACTAACATTCAATTAATCATCCAATAATCCTCTAGTTATTCATCTAATTATTATCCAATTAATTTATTTTTAATTTACTTAAATAAAAATTTGTTTTGTGTTAGTTTTTAAATTTTTAACCTTTTTTGTGTTGGTTTTAACAGTGATAAACGCATATTCTCAACCTCAATGCTAAAAATCGTAATTTTTAACAAACTATAAAGATAAAAAGGTAATTTACTCATAAAAAAAATGAAGAACAGGAGCACGTACGAGTAAAAAACACGCAGTAACCCTAACCTCAACACAAAGTAGTTCGAAAAGCCACATATGCCCTACACCTACACGTGTCATCCAACCAGGACACGTGTCATCTTCTTAGTCCTCATGCATTCCTATATAAGAAAACCTGATGATCCAAGTTCACATTCCCACTATATACATACATACATACATACATACAAATATATATATATATATATATATATTGAAGCTAAGGCTAGCTTTCCTATTTCAAAATATCTTAAAAAGAAACGAAAATGGCATCGCATGATCAGAGTTACAGAGCCGGTGAAGAACTCAAAGGGAAAGATGAAGAAAAGACGAAAGACCAGTTGACGAGCAGCCTCTCGCCGGAGATGAACCAGTCGACGGCGCCGGAGGCCGGAAAAAAGAAGAGCGGTGGTGGAGGGGTGATGCAGAGGACAGGAGAGCAAGTGAAGAGCATGGCTCAAGGTGCTGCAGATAAGATGAAACAGTCGTTTGGAATGGCGGAGGAGGATGATGATGAGGTGGCGACGGCGGTGGGTGGCAAGGCAGGTGGCACCGCCGCCGGGAGGACAACTACTCGGAGCACCAACTACTGATTGTGTTTTTCTGGCGAAGCTTTTCCGGCTGAAAATCCACCGGAAAAAAAAAGGTTGTTATTTAATTAGTATTAATGTGATGATATTTTGATAGTTGTGTATTAATTAACGCCGGTTTATGAGTTATATATAGACATAAGAACAACCATACACCTTTGTTAAACTATTTTATTCGTATTTTAATATTAATGGATCAAATCAAATGAGAAAATGATCAAAATTAATTAAGGAAAAGTATAAAAATCATTGAATAATGAGGTTCAAAAGGGTTGCGTTGCGTCACCTAAATGGTAATTAACCAGGGAATCAATGACGGTAATTAACCAGATAAGATAACACTGATCAACGAGTGTCATTGATCAGTGACACTTCATCGATGATTTTATATCGATAAAGTCATCGATCAATCATTCGCAGTAATCTTACCAATTTAATTAATTGTTATGTAACAACCTCTTGCAACTACTTGAGAATGTTAAGTAACTTTAAGTGATACCTTAAACCCTCAACCGAGTCGACTCTTATTTGCTACACTTTCGATCTTGATCTTGCCTCTCAAGCTGATAACCTAAACCTTATCAATCTCTCAAGTTGTCAATCTCATACATCATTTATTTATAATCTTGAATCATAAGTAACAAAAAGTATTTAATACATAAAAAAAATTCTAAAGTATTACCTCAAAAACTTTATAATATAAGTATAAGGAAAAGGGTCAAATGAGAACTTTTTAAATTAAAAAAAACTCATTCGGGGTTTCCACTAATAAGAAATCATATCTGATTTTTAATGATGGGTACAATTAAATCAGATATGATTTTTTATTGATGGAACCCATATCATATGTGATCCCAAATAAGTTCATTTGTTTCTTTAAATTGTTTTAAATTGATGGTTGTTAGTCCCCAAAGAGAGATGGCTAACTAAGAGAGGGTTTTGTAGAAGGGGGGGTTGAATATAAAACACACAGAATATACTCTTTTTAAATTTTTTAATATAAATATTAAAAATTTACACACAGATAGTTTGATGCGGAAAAGAACGGTGCGTACTATTCTATCAAACTAAACACACAGATAACAGTAATTAACTATTACACTAAGCAAGTTAAAACAATACTGTTATAGCACACAGCTTTGCCACAGTCAAACAAATAATCACTCTGAAGATTTGTTGAAAGCGTGAGATTTCTGGGAAGGACTTCATCTCCTTTTATAGTGTCCATGCATGGGATGCAAGTGGACGGTATCGAAGGTTTCATTAGGTTGGAAGATTATCTGATGGACAAAGGAAGAGACCACTTCCTTTGTACTAGAATAATGGATGAACCATTCCTTGTAGCACGTAATGTCAGATAACTTTATCTTCTTTTCTTCATGCTCTGTGAAGTCCCATCAAGCCTTTTAGCTAAAAGACAAATATTCCTTTTATAAGAATAAAAGAGAATGTCTTTAATTAAGGCTTGGTGCCCAAGTTCTTCTTGGCTCACGTGTCTTGCAATTGATGTGAGTCAAGAACTTATCTCTTTGAAATTGCTAAGTGATACATCTAACTATGTATCACATCGGTGGATACCTTATAAGGCTGGAGTTGATAAGTGTACACTTTGCTTGATAACTTCTTCTTTCACTAAGTGACAAAAGTGTATACCCTTGTGAGTTGATATCACAGCCTTAGAAAATATACCTGCAATTTCGGTGACCAATATCATAGTGTCGGTGACCATGACATCAAACTTGATGACCTCATCTTATTTGATGTCCTTAGTACTTTTGATGACTTTTGAGTGTACCATCGGTGACCCACTATATTGGTGACCCAATCTTGACTTGGCAAGATGGTCTGAATATTGAAGTTGGTTGATACATCCAAAATTCCACTTTTTGATGTACAACCCCTTGATTGAATAGTCTTTGACTCTTCAATACTTGAAGCATATTTCAGACCTTCAAAAGAACCTGTAAAAATTCATTCATATAAACGAAGGTGGTTCATCACCAAATCATCGGTGACCCAACAATCTCCCCCTATTTGATGATGATACCTGTAGGTTAGAAAAGAATTCTTTTTGACCCTTTCTATTTTTCTTTTGGGTTCTTTTGACTCAGATAATAATTTTTTTTTTTTGATTTTTTTTTATTTATTTATTTATTTTTTTTTTAACTGAGTATGTACAGTATAGAGTATAAAATAAATGAAAGAATAAGTATAAGTTTAAATATGTGCAAAGCTTGTAAAAATATTAACAAGAGATGAGATGGAAGAAAAGTATGAACTTTTATTAATCAACACATAGGTTTGATCAGAGTACATGATTAATAAAGTTCATACTGTACTATACGTCTGCAAGATCATGAATCTGAGGGTTCTCTTCGTTTAAGTTCATCCAAGATCATTCTTGTGATGCCATGGTCTTCAATGGGAGGCACTCCAAGAATAGCAGAGAGGAAGGAGCTGTGAGCCCTTGGAATGTCAGAGGCTCTGAAGAAACCTATGTTACCATAGATGTCCTCAAAGAATACTCCAAGTTCAGGCTCGGTGATCATGGTTTGCTCAGGATAAGCAATAGGAGTGGGAATAGAAAGATTAATACCTGATGCGTCAATCTTTATGCCCCTTTCATGAAGCATGGAAAAGTGTCCTTTCTTTTTGTTCTTTGGAGGTTTGACCAACTCTCCGCAGAGACCACTTTTGAATAAGGTACATCTGTTGACCTTCAAGAAAGGTGACAAGAATATTATGCTCCTTTTGAATCTTCACCATTTTGACAAAGAGCTTTCTGATGGTATTCAGTATTAATTCCTTGTGTTTGCTTTTGCTCTTGTCAATGCAATTTCCAACCTCTATCCATTCAGAGATACCAAGAGCTTCAAGCCAATCAACCTCACAAACTTTCATAAGAGAATCAGCTCTTTTAAGAGTGATAAGAAGTTTGGGAGAATTCTTAGTTGGAGGATGAATGGTAGCACCGATGATCTTTGAATCATCCTTTCTATTCTTCAACCTCCTTTTGAACCACTCTACTTCCTTTGCCTTCTTGGCCTCATCAACCAATTTTGCGACTTTTCCGCATTTCTTTCTTATATTTTCAAGCTCATCTTTTTGAGCTTGAATTGCATCGGTGACTTTGGCATGTACAGCTTCATCATGAGCTAGCTTGAGTACATTAGTCTGATCATACTCAAGCTGAGCCTTGATAGCTTCTTCTCTTTCAGCCTCAGTAAGAATCACCCCAATAGGATCGGTCAGTGCAGGGGCAGGCTGTAGTCTGAGAGTGTCTGCATTAGGATCTCTCATTTTCTTCTTTCTCTTCTTTTCTTCCTTCTGTTCTTCAAAGGAAAGAGGCTTCTTTCCTTTGGCTTTTTCTTTTCTTCTTTTCTCTTCTTCAGTTTCAAGGGGTTGAGCACTGACACTCTCCCCCTCAACAGCTGCTTCGGGTACCAAAGGAACAGAGACCACCTCTGTGACCATACCACCATCGGTAGCTGTAGGGGCCACATCGGTGGCTGCCACGTCGGTGGCTAGATGAGTTGGAGAGGCCACATCGGTGGCTGTATGGCTGGCGTCGGCGGCTGGCATGCTGACGTCGGCGGCTGGCATGCTGACGTCGGCGGCTTTGGCTGCTGTTGTAGAGGTCTTCACATTTTTCTCCCCCTCAGTGGTTGAACCCTTGAAACCCACTGAAGAGAAACTCCTTAATCCTTTCCACATCAGAGCAGAGACCCCCAAGTTTCTTTTCTACCCTTTGAAGGACAAACCTGTCAGTATCTTGGAAGAAAGAATCACCAATATCAAGTTCAACCGTTGGAGAAGAGGTTGGAACTTTATCAATCTTGGTGTGTAGACTTGAGAGAGACTCCATTATTGCCTGTTGGTTTGCAATAAGAGTAGAAATATCGGTGGCTTGCTTAGAAGAGGTGTTTCGAAGATCCTGAATGGATGAAAGCACAGATGCTTGACTTGAAGAGAATCCTTGCTGAAGATCAAGAATATCCAAATGTAGAAGATCTAAACATGTCATTAGAGTTGGGTGACTCACCGACAACTCCTCTATGTTAGATCTGAGAGATGAGGAAAGGGAATCCATTCTTTCCTTTTCCTTAGTTGCATGTTCTTCTAAGACCTCCACCCTTCTATAGTATTACTGGTAAAGGTGGTGAAAAGCCTGTAGAAGATCATTCCCTTGCTTTGAAGACATGGGAGCGTAGGATGAGGCTTTGGTGGTTGATCATTATCATCATTATCAACCGGAAGAATAATCCACCAAACCCGTAGATTTTCTTGGGGGGATTTAGGAGATGAGGGGGAGACACTCTTAGGAGAGTGTCTTTGAGGGGATTCCTCAGTAATGGGTTCCTCCACACCCTTGTCATGTACGGGAGACGTACCTATCCAAGGAGTAGTGTCGGACATCAGAAAATCAGTAAAGAGGGTTGCTCCATCAAATGCACCTGGTTGTGGTGCATTCTTACGTGGAGTGTGGACACGGAGCTGAGAGAGCTCTAGGGGTGAAGAAGAGGTACCTTGGATGGGAGACTCCAAGTCATCTTTATCAACTAAGGAGAAAGTTGATGAAGGAATAAGAGGGGTGTCCTTTGTACAACCATGTCCTTTTGAGAGGGCATGGAGGAGGCTGGGAGTAGCTAAGTGTTCCTTGGGTTTTGTGAGGATATTTTCAACACCTACTGGCTTTTGGGAGCCAGTAGATGGATCATGTGCTTTAACCCTTTGGGTTCCCTTAGACTTCTTTGAGGAAGTCTTTGGGGGGCTTTTAGAGTTTCTCCGCTTATGGGGTTTGGATGCTTGGGTGGAAGCCAAAGGCTCTTTGGCTTCGTAGCATCGGTGGGTGCGGAGGTAGATGTGCCCGACGCTTTGGATCTCTTAAGAGATTTGGGCACACCGGTGACTCTAGGTACGGAGGGGTAGAAGACATACCCGAAGTTCTCTCGAAGACGCGGTTCATTCTCTCCCTAAGTAAGAGTTGCATTCCTTGCAAACTCAACCATAGAAGGTCCGAGAGGGTTGTACGATGCTAAGACAGCCTTTTTCATGATCTGGTTACCCACTTGGTGGAGAGGGAGATCATATACTATATCATCTCTTTCTCTAATTTATCTGCCAACTTTGCATGAATAATAAGAGAGAAAAGTCGCTGAAATGGTACCTGAGGACGTCGGAGGGTAGAGAACGAGGAGATCATTTCATTAAAGAAATAGCTGGCATAATCTATTTTTCTTTGAAAAATAAGAGCATGTGCCGGCTCGATTACTGAGAAGGTGATCGATCCGGACCACTGTCTTCTTGCTCGGACACGTAATCGGATGAGCAAAGAAGAAGTTCCAAATACTTCCCATGTTTTTGCGCAATAAAGTACCTGGACCCTTTGACTTTGATCCCTTCTTCTCTTCCAAGTAGTTTAACACATCAACCACCATTTGATGTTCATTACCAAGAGGGAATGGTTCATAGGAATCATAAACAGGAAGCTTGAGAATGCTTCTAACATCTTCCACATTGAAGATCACATCATGTTCATCATTACTTAGAACAGATGCAATAATTTGATCCGATGAGGCATCAAATGTGCAAGTTAACCAAAAGTTTCCAAGAAGAGACTTACTCATTTTGGGCTTTGCTGTCAGAGCATATTGTAGAGGGCATCTCTGAAGAAACCAACAAACATCATTGTATTCTGGATGAGCATTGTCAACTCCTATTCTTCCAAAGTAATTGCATGCAGGGAAGGAGAGAGATCCAAAGGTGATAGTTTGTTCTTCACCAATTCTTGAAGGAGAAGCCATTGAAGAAGATGGGAGTTGCAGGTTTGAAGTTCTTGCTTTTGAAGGTGATGAGAAGATGGGTGCGAGAAAGGTGGTGAAGTAGTGGGATGGGTGGTTATATATGAGAGGGAAATTTCAACTTTCAAAATTAATGATTATTTTTGGTGATTGAAAGGTCAGAATTCTAAGGGTTTTAGAGTTGAATTCGGCGCATGGTCTGACATTGATGATGTCATTAGGGATAAGAACAAATAATCTTGCTTATCAAGAATGGTAAGTCAAGAGTTATCTTTTAGGGGTTAAGAAGGTGAAAGGTTTTGTAATGGTTACCTTGGAGAGTTTAAAAACGTCGGTGGCCTCATAAAAGGGACAAACGTCGGTGGCTCAGTAATGAGATAAACGTCGGTGGCTTTGTGTGTGAGAGATAGACAAACGTCGGTGGCTTTGTGTGTGAGAGATAGACAAACGTCGGTGGCTAGATGCGACCGTCGGTGGCTCAATCAAGGGTGCAACGTCGGTGGCTTGGTGGTAGGGGAAACGTCGGCGCGTAGGAACACGGTCACCGTCGGTGACGTCGGTGGGTAGCTTCGAAGTGGTCGTCGGCGTCGGAAAGGGGGGGCGCCGACGTCGGAGGATTGAGAGAGAGAGAAGGACGAAACGTCGGAGGTGGTTGGACTTTTTCGGCGAGGTCGGTAGGTTGAGGTGGATGACGGCGTCGGTGGATGGTGACGGTGTCGCCGTCGGTGGTTCGAAGGTTGTTAACGGTGGCCGTAGGGTTGCCGTCGGTGGTTTGGGAGCCGACGGTGGGTGATTATGGTGGTTTTCGGTGGCTTACAGTGATGGTGGACGTCGAAAAGTGGATGGTGGATGGTATGGTTTTAGGGTTAGGGAAAAAGATATGAGAGAGAAAGCACGTCGGTGACCTAGTCACCGACAGTTAGGTATATGTAAATATATATATATATATATATATATTTTTTTTTTATATAAATATATTGATATAATATATAGTTTTATAAATATATATAATATATATATAAAGTATATATATAAAACATATAACATATATAAATTATAAATATATAAATGTATATAATATATATATATATATATATGAAATATATATATATAAAACATACATTATATATAAGTATAAAATATATTAGTCTATGTTTACCATACCTAACTCACCAATGAGGAACTTGAACCTTGCTTCATCAAGGGGCTTTGTGAACAGATCAGCTAATTGATAATCGGTGGGAATGAAGTGAGGCTCCACATCACCTTTAGAGACATGATCTCTTATAAAGTGATACCTGATATCAATGTGCTTAGATCTTGAATGAAGCACAGGGTTGTTGGCAATGGCTATTGCACTTGAGTTGTCACACATTATTGAGATTTTTGAGAAAAATTGATTGTAATCACACAACTGATTTTTCATCCACAATATTTGTGCACAACAACTTCCAGCAGCCACATATTCTGCTTCAGCAGTAGAGGTAGACACCGAATGTTGTTTCTTACTTGACCAAATTTCACAAGCTTTCCACCAAGTAAATCGACAACTTCCGGTTGTACTTTTTCCGTCTATTTTTGAACTCGCAAAATCGAATCGTAGTACCCGATGAGATCGAAACCTGAGTCTTTGGGATACCAAAGACCCAGATTTATGGTACCTTTCAGATACCTAAAAATCCTTTTCACAGCAGCCAGATGTGATTCTTTAGGATTTGCTTGGTATCGGGCACACAGACAAGTAGCAAACATAATGTCGGGTCTACTTGCAGTTAGATAGAGAAGGGATCCTATCATGGCTCTATAATTTGTAATATTAACAGAAATGCCATCATGATCAGAAGAGAGTTTAAGAGGAGGAGCCATAGGAGTTTTCATGGTAGAACAAGTATCAAACTGAAACTTTTTCAGAAGGTCTTTAATGTATTTGTTTTGATTTATGAAAATACCTTCTGGAGACTGTTTTACTTGCAAGCCAAGAAAGAAAGTCAACTCCCCCATCATGCTCATTTCATATTCTTTTTGCATGAGGGAGCTAAACTCATCACACAAAGATTCATCGGTGGCTCCAAAAATAATATCATCTACATAGATTTGAACAAGAATGATATTACCTTGTGATTTCTTGAAGAAGAGAGTGTTGTCAACCTTGCCTCGTATGTACTTATTTCTAAGTAGATATTACGAGAGAGTGTCATACTGTGCACGTGGAGCTTGCTTCAGTCCATATAGAGCTTTATCCAGCCTATATACATGATATGGATGGACTGGATCTTCAAACCCAGGAGGTTGCTTCACATACACTTCTTCAGCTAATTCACCATTCAGGAAGGCACTTTTGACATCCATTTGGAATACCCGAAAATTCTTGTAAGCTGCATGGGCAAGAAATATTCGGATAGCTTCCAATCTGGCAACAGGAGCAAAGGTTTCATCATAATCAATTCCTTCCTCTTGCCGATATCCTTGAGCAACCAACCTTGCCTTGTTCCTTATGACAGTTCCTTCTTCGTCCATCTTGTTTCGAAACACCCATTTTGTTCCGATAATAGTTTTGTTTGATGGACGAGGAACTAACTTCCAGACTTTGTTTCTCTCAAATTGTGAGAGCTCTTCTTGCATGGCAATTACCCAGCTGGGATCAGCTAGGGCTTCATTTATCAGCTTAGGCTCAATAATGGAAACAAAGTTGACATATAAGCACAGATTGCTTATGCCTCTTCTGGTTTTTACACCAACTTGTGGATCACCTATGATTTGATCTATTGGATGATCCATGGTCCACTTTAGTGCAGGAGGTAAGGAGGGAGGCAGAGAAGAAGATGAACTATGAGTTTGAGATGGTGAAGATATGTTTGAGGGAGATAGTGTTTTGGTGGGTAAGGTTTTCTGTAGAGTTAGTTTCAGGAGGTGGAGAAGAAAGAGAAGGTTCAGAAGGTAAGGTGGTGTTTATGGGAGGCTGAGAAGGGTTGCTATCTGGAGGATTGGTTTGAGAGGAGGATGAAATTTCACCAACACAAGAATTTATCCATAGGTTTAATTCTTCTTCATCACAAGATAATGAAGAAGTTTCAAACTCATCAAACTTTACATGCATGGATTCATCTATGCATTGTCTTCTTAGGTTGAAAATTCTGAAGGCTCTTGAGGAGAGAGAGTAGCCCATGAAAATTCCATCATCTGATTTTGGATCAAACTTTCCAAGTTGTTCCCTGTCATTTAGCATGTGACATGCACAGCCAAACACATGGAAGAAGTCAACTGCAGGTTTTCTACCATGGAAAACTTCATATGGAGTCTTGTCATGCCTTTTGACTATGATAGACCTATTTTGAGTAAAGCATGCAGTGTTAACTGCTTCTGCCCAAAAATAGGTTGGCAACTTGGATTCACTCAGCATGGACCTTGCAGCTTCACATAGTGTTCTATTCTTTCTCTCAACAACACCATTTTGCTGAGGAGTGCGTACGGCAGAGAAGTTCTGAGAGATTCCTTTTAGGTCAAAGAAATCTTCCAGAAAGCGATTCTTGAATTCCGTGCCATTATCACTTCGAAAGACTTCACCAGTTTACCATTCAAATTTTCAATTTTTCTTGTAAACCTGATGATTTCTTCAGCAGCATCACTCTTGTGTTTTAGAAAGAACACCCAAGTATATCTAGAGAATTCATCGACGATTACTAGCATATACTTTTTACCACCCAGATCGGGTGTCTTGACCGGACCGCATAGATCCATGTGAAGCATTTGAAGAGGGTGAGAGATAGAAGAGCATTGTTTTGTTTTAAAGGAAGTTACGGTGAGTTTTCCTTTTTCACATGCCCCACACATGCCTTTTCTTTTTCAAAAGCTATTTTTGGCATTCCAACAACCACTCTTTGTTGGAAAGTTTGTTCAAGGTTTTAAAGTTTAGATGAGAGAACCTTTTATGCCACAAAACAACTTTGTTTGGCTAGTTCTTGAGAAAGGAGACACACAGCCTTCTCCTATTGCACTTTCCTTCATGTTGATTATGTACACGTCATTCGGTCGGGTTCTGCTAGTACAATCTTGTTACGTACGTCAAAGACCAAACATACACATATTTGGAACATGACCTTATAGCCCAAATCACATATTTGGCTTATGCTTAGAAGATTGTACATCGGCCCTTCAACACGAGCTACTCGGGAGAAAGTGATGGTTCCATTTGAAATGATACCATATCCTTTGGTGGCCCCTTTTCCATTTCCTCCAAAGGAAACAGTGGGTCCCTTTTCTTTTGAGAAGTTAGAGAGAAGAAGTTTGTTTCCGGTCATGTGTCTTGAACATCCACTATCCATGTACCATATATGATCTTTATTTGGTACTGCACCTTAAACAAATTTAGACTTTTGGTACCCATTTTGAGGTGGGTCCTTTGGGATTAGAAGGCATTTTAGATTTGCAAGGAGTCAAGTCTTTTGGGCAATTTTTAGCAAGATGAAGAGTGTTGCCACAGTTATAGCACTTTTTTAAAGGGAAGGCCTTTTTAAAATCCCTATCATCTAAACTTTGGACAGAGGTTGAGGAATGAGAAGAAGAAGAAGGATGTCCAACACCTGGTCTTGGTCCAAGAATACCTTTACCAGGATTTCTTGATTTCTTCAAGTTTACTGACCGAGGAATAAAGTCAGTAGCTATTTGAGATTTCCTTTTAGATGAAAATTTTGGTTTAGAAAAATTTTTCTTTTGAGGAGAAAATCTTTTTGAAGAAGAATACTCAGCAACTTCGGAAAAGCGCTCCTGGGAGTACCTTGACTCATGAAGACTTAAGGAATTTAAAAGTCTTTGGATAGGTTTGGGAGAAGAAGAAGAGCTTGGAAGAGTTGAAACCATTGAAGACTCAGAAGAGATTTCTTTAGCTTTAACAAAGACTCCAAACTTTTTGGAACCAGATTCTACTTTGAGCATGTCAAGTAGATCTATAGAGTGAACGGAGGTAGAATCCTCAGATGAGTAACCAAAGAGAGCATCATCGTCATCGGAAAAGAAACCAGCAGGAAAACCTTGACACTCAGAAGGAGAAGGGAGTGGAAGGTCAAGAGGTTGAAGAATATCTTTTCCATAACCAAGGCCAGACTTATCCTTGCTGGTGATTTGATCTTGAAGGATCCTTTCTAGATTCTTAGAGGATTTAGTCCATTTAGACAGAACCTCTTGTTCCTTTTCAAGTGTAGAAGAAATCTTTGATTTTTCCTCGGAAAATTTGTCGTTTAAATACCGAAGGTTTTCCGGATCGACTTTCATTTTGTCAAAATCTTTTAGTTTTGAAAAGCAAGAGAGGAGTTGATCATTTAGACATTTTATGTGCATATCAGCCTTTTTCTTTTGAATCTTTAAGTCACAGAAGTCAACAGTTAAAGAATCAAAGGCATCAGCCTTTTGATCATCAGAGAGAAAGGTAAAAGGATGTACTCGAGGTTTTGTCCCCGAAGTGGATCCCTCGGCGGATACAAGAGTGGTGTAGAGTGATTTCTCCATGTCTTCTATCTCATCAATTTTGGCCATGAGGCACTTAGTGACATACTCACTCTCACTCTCAGAGGTTTGCTCATCTTCCCAAAGAATGAGCCTCGGCAACTAAGGTTTTATTTTTACCTTGGTTTCTCTCCTTTCTCTCTTGTATTTGGCTTTGTATTTCTTGTACCTTGAGGTTTCTTTTGATTCAGTTTTCCTTAGGGGATTGGCTATTTCTCTCTTCATGCTTCCTAGAAGCTGATTTTGAGAAGTCATGGCCATAAGAAGAAGAAGGTTTAGAAGAAGAAGCTTTTGATCTGCATTCAGAAGCAAAATGACCTTTCTTTCCACAATTGAAGCATTCTTCATTTGCTTTATCAGAAGAGGATTTTTGAGAAAAAGGTTTTCTATTAAATTTGGAGCGGTTTGAAGAAAATCTTTTGTTCTTAAGGTTTCCAGCAAGCATTGCCATACTATCAGAAAGTATGTCAATGGCTGATTCTTCTCCTTCATCATCAAGAAGACTTATAGTATGCATCTGACAGATGAGAAGAGTCTTCCTTAATATCTTTTTCAGAATTAGAAGAAGGATAGGTGATTCTAGGAATACAAGAGGAGATTTTTGAATCACCTATCAAAGCAATAGAGGAGGATTTGATATCCTTTATAAGAGACTTTCTCTGATTCTTAGTTTGTTCATAGTGAAGAAGAGTTCCATAGAGAGCAGTTAAAGGCATTATTTCTAAGTCCTTGGTTTGCTTGATGCAAGTACTGAATAGTTTCCCGAAATCGGAAGACAATCCATAAACTTGCAGAGAGAACTTCTTCATTATCATAAACTCGTCCAAGAGCTTTGAGATCGTTAAGAAGACGAGTTAAAACGATTAAAGTAGGTAGAAAGAGATTCTCCCTTTTCATGGGAGAAGAGTTCATACTTTCTAACAAGACGGATCTGTTAGATTTCTTTACTTCTTTGGTGCCTTCATATAAGACACTCAAAGTATCCCACATCTCTTTAGCAGTGGGAAGGTTAAGAAGAGAATGATACACATCATCAGGAAGAGAAACAGCAAGAGCAGATTTGACTTTAGTATCTAAAGCAACTAGGCGTTTATCATCTTCACTAAATTTGTTAGAAGGTTTAATGATATATCTACCGGTTTCTCACTTCTTTCGTCATCCGACTCTATGTCCTTTCCTTCGCCGTCCTTTTGAGGGCCAAAGCGAGCCCATATTTTAGGAATAATAGGTCCCTCACCGAGAATGTTGGGATACCGCAATCTATCCCTTCCAAGAATAATAACATGCGATTTTTCCATAACCCAAAGTTGTTTGGGTTGAATCTTGGGGGTTTAGCCAAAGATCCTAAATCATATGTATTACCGGGAAGAGGTACGCAAGGTACCATCAACATTTGAGGTAGTAGCCATCACGGATATCCGGTTTATGAGATTAAACCAATCGCTCGATACCAATTGTTAGTCCCCAAAGAGAGATGGCTAACTAAGAGAGGGTTTTGTAGAAGGGAGGGTTGAATATAAAACACACGAATATACTTTTTTTAAATTTTTTAATATAAATATTAAAAATTTACACACGAATAGTTTGATGCGGAAAAGAACAAAGACTATTCTATCAAACTAAACACACGGATAACGATAATTAACTATTACACTAAGCAAGTTAAAACAATACCGTTATAGCACACGCCTTTGCCACGGTCAAACAAATAATCACTCAAGATTTGTTGAAAGCGTGAGATTTACGGGAAGGACTTCATCTCCTTTTATAGTGTCCATGCATGGGATGCGAGTGGACGGTACCGTCAAGGTTTCATTAGCTGGAAGATTATCTGATGGACAAAGGAAGAGACCACTTCCTTTGTACTAGAATAATGGATGAACCATTCCTTGTAGCACGTAATGTCAGATAACTTTATCTTCTTTTCTTCATGCTCTGTGAAGTCCCATCAAGCCTTTTAGCTAAAAGACAAATATTCCTTTTATAAGAATAAAAGAGAATGTCTTTAATTAAGGCTTGGTGCCCAAGTTCTTGCTGGCTCACGTGTCTTGCAATTGATGTGAGTCAAGAACTTATCTCTTTGAAATTGCTAAGTGATACATCTAACTATGTATCACATCGGTGGATACCTTATAAGGCTGGAGTTGATAAGTGTACACTTTGCTTGATAACTTCTTCTTTCACTAAGTGACAAAAGTGTATACCCTTGTGAGTTGATATCACAGCCTTAGAAAATATACCTGCAATTTCGGTGACCAATATCATAGTGTCGGTGACCATGACATCAAACTTGATGACCTCATCTTATTTGATGTCCTTAGTACTTTTGATGACTTTTGAGTGTACCATCGGTGACCCACTATATTGGTGACCCAATCTTGACTTGGCAAGATGGTCTGAATATTGAAGTTGGTTGATACATCCAAAATTCCACTTTTTGATGTACAACCCCTTGATTGAATAGTCTTTGACTCTTCAATACTTGAAGCATATTTCAGACCTTCAAAAGAACCTGTAAAAATTCATTCATATAAACGAAGGTGGTTCATCACCAAATCATCGGTGACCCAACAATGGTGTTCTCATTTAAACCCTTATATATATATATATATATATTATAAAGAATCTCTGACCACAATCTTCTAGTGAATCACAATCCAAGAAGCAACCCATAAATATTAGGAATACTTATCATTCTCACAAGTTTTGACCAAATTTACGACCATTAAAATACACATCCATCAACCTTGCCTCATCCAATCATTACAATATCCCATATGCTACCAAATCCACACATTGTGATCTTCCTTATAAACCAACCATTTACTCTTTGCCCAAAACCTATAAATACACATTTTCTTATATCATATCAAACTTCACTTTTTTTATAATCTTAAAATTATATTATAAATAGATAGAACAATGGCGAGCGCTCGACAAGCTTTGCTCGACTATGATGATTCATCACAGGGTCAGGTAATCTAAACGACATATTTATACAAACGTTTGATCTATAAGTTATGGTTAGAATTAGATGAAGCAATTTTTAACCTGTTTACGTGAAAATTGATCAATGTAAGTTATATTTCGTTGTTGATCGCCGGTCATTACAAAATTTAACTAGAAAAGAAACCGGTCAAAACTCTCCCAAAAGTGTTTACAAACTCTTAAAATTGTCTCCCAAAAGTGTTTACAAACTCTTAAAATTGTTGTATGCAAAGCATAATATATTTTCTTAATTATATTTCGAGTAAACTACAAAATAAGTCCATGTGGTTTATCAAATATAACATTTTTCATCTTTATAGTTTCGAAATTATAAGATATCCATTGTGGTTTGTAAAAACATCTTAATTTGGTCTCTCCTTCAAACGACCATTTAAATGTTATGTTTTCATCGATTTTATCGATTTTTTGTCTTTTACGAATGAAAAACCATAGGGAGTATATTCATAAAATCGATTTTGATTGAGTAAAAAAAATAAAAATCGATAGAATGACGAAAACTCCCCCTTATTTAACTGAATTTTTAACGATCGTTAAAAGAAGAGATCAAATCCAGACATTTTTACAAATCACACTATGATGGCCATCTTCAAATTTCGAAATTACAGGGACAAAAAATATATAGACCATATTTATAGTTTACTCCTATATATTCGGAGGTTAAAATGTAAACCCTACATGTGTTGCATCATGCGTGAAAACGTGAAAATAGATCTCAATGTTTAGATGTTTTTCATTTGTTATATTGTGTGAAAACGTGAAAATAGATCTCAATGTTTAGATGTTTTTCATTTGTTATATTGTTTTAAAGGAATGAAACGAGAAGTAATGATGGTTGTTTTCAGTTCATTTGTGTTTATTCGTATAGTATCTTAACGAACAAACATATACGAAAACAAACAAATAAAATTTACTTTGCGAACAAAGATGAACACAAAAGATTCTGTTGATTACTGTTTTTGTTCGATCGTTTGTTCGGTTAATTTAAAGAACGAACACGAACAAGTCTCTGTTTGTGTCCGTTTACTGTCCTAACTATAATCAGCGATTTGAGTTATGAATTTTCACCCTCCAATTCGAATTATTTTTGCTTGATCTGGTTACAGTTACGTAGAGAAGATGTTGACGAAGGCGAATCCCAAGATTCGAGTCTTTTAATTCAGGTAGGTACACTCTTGTGTTTTTGGTGTTTGGGATTACTTATTTAAATTGCTTATTGGCTTATTCCGGTGTGGTACCAATAAGAAACAGTTTTTAGTGTTTGGATGGGGAAAAAAATAAAATGTTTATACATGTGCCAAACCAGTAATAAGAAGTTTTTGATTATTTGACACAACTTATCAGTTTTTTGATTATTTTACATGTATAAGCAATCTCAAATACCTCTAAAAAACTATTTATTAGTTTATTACATTTTATTACCATCACAAGCTTATCCAAACATTTTTTATAGGACTCTGATTTGACACAACGTAAATTAATAAGCACTTTTATATAAAAGCATAAGTTATTTTAAGAGGGTGTTTGGATTAGCTTATTAAAACAACTTATTAACTTACACCAGTGTGGAACCGAAGAAAAGTAGATTTGAGTGTTTGGATGGGAGAAAAAAAGTGTTTATACTGATTCCCCACCGGTGAAAAGAAGATTTTGATAAGTTAAAATGTTATGACTTATCAAAAACAACTTATAACTTATGAACACTTTTTTTTGTCATTTTACATGTATAAGCATTTTTTTATCAAACACTAAAAAACAACTTATTGACTTATTACGGTGTGGAACCGTTGTAACCTAATCCAAACACTTTTTTTTAAAACTTCGGTGTGGTAACGTATAAGTTGATAAACACTTTTTGTAAAAAAACATAAGTTGTTTTAAATAAGTTAATCCAAACACCCCCTAAAAAAGCAATCCCAAACACCCTTTGATTGGACAAGAACCTGTGTCCACACTGGAGGTTTTTATAAAGAAAAACCCTCAATAAGAACCTGTAGAAGAACCTCCATTGTGGATGCTGTTATAAATCTAGATACAGAAATAATAATAATAATAATTATTATTAAAAATGTAGAAGAGTCATGATTCGATGAAGACGTCATATGGAGCATCAGAGGTAACTAGAGGTGCGATGGGGCTAGCACAAGGTGCAGCCAACCTTGCACAAGGTGCAGCAACTGCTATGAAGAATACCTTTGGAAATAATCAGACTCACAGTCTCCACACGCCACTTCCCACCGCTAATCCCCAAAATTAAAATTAAACCCTAGAAATATATATATATATATATATATATATGTGTGTGTGTATATATATAATCATCGAATCTCTCTGATTTTACTTTGATGATATCTGGATAAATGTGATGTTCATGTAGGATTAGGGAAGATTTGTTGTTGATTGTTTCGATGGTGTATTATTGTGGTTGATCGTGTGTACAGTGGCGTTTGTATATTTGTTAACGGTTCTGTCAGTTGACAATAGTCTTTGAATCGCTAAAAGGTGAATATTTTTTTTGACAAAAAATTAAGTATGTCTCTTAATAGTTCTAAAACCATATGAATCATTTTGTATATTGGACCTTCCTTGACCGTATAGAGCCTTTTAATTTTATTTTGAACAATTATCAAACAATTATATTTCATTTGCCACTATATCATAAAAACTAAAAAGTCTCTTAATCATTATGACTAATTAACCAATTGTACACCAAAGCATTCAGCAACTGTCAGACAGTCCTTTAAATTTTGTTGGAAGAGAAAATGTTGAAAAGAAAGAGAAAATCAATAAAAGTAGCCATTTTGATGATCAAATTCACCTTTTAGTCATTAATCTCGCACTTTTTCAAGGAAATCAACATATTTGCAAGTGTCGAAGATGCAACTTTCGAAGGGGGAATTTTCTAGAAAAACTCAAAGTGCTTGTGGAGGGGTCTTATCGGTTATCACTCGAGTTTCAAACTTGTCGAGGTGCCACTCCTGGGGTCTTTCATTATCATTAAAAAAAAAAAGACTTGCACAGAGGCGCTTCTTGGTGCATTACAAGGCCACGTCACCTTTGAAGTATGAAAAACAAGTTCTTCTTTTGTGCGGGTATTGACGTTTTTTATGTTATGGTGAATATGAGAGAGAATTGGCTAAGAGGTTAACTGAATCAGGTAAAATGGCTATTTTGATCAATTTTCTCAAAAGAAAATGCTTTGATTTTGGGAAATTGACTAAAGTAGCCAATTTTTCCGTTCTTATTTACTTTTAGTTATATTTTCAAGTCAATTTTCAAACTAGTCATTCTTTACGTAAATGTTTTACACGTTTACATAAACCACATTTTTCCTGATAAAAGAAAAAAAATTGATCATTTGTGTATAAAAAAGTCACATTTGAATAAATGTGGTTAATAAGGGAAAGAGGGTGGAGAAATTGGCTATTTTAATCAATTTCCTTTTTTGTTTGGAAAAAAATTTAAATTTTCAAGTGGTCTAAACCCGATGTAGTTTAGACGAATGATTTTTTTTTTTTGGACTAAAATTGGTTTGGTTCTAGTTTTGAACTGGATTTGTTGGAATCGGGAATCGATTTTTGGAAGAAAAACGAAAACTTAAATAGCGAATTAAATTAACATACGTGGTTCAAGTTCAATTTTTGGTTTTGTCGGTTCAAACTAAAGGGTTGTTTATCAACACCAACACGGGTAAAAGTCACTGTCTTCACTTACTTTACAGGATAATTATTTTTGGCTATTAAAATGGCATAATAAGATTGTTGGTAAATATTGCATACACAGTAAACGCTAATCGGGTAAAAGTCGTAACTCACACTGATGGGATAAGATTCTTGGTTCTTATCATACCTTTTCGTGATTATTCCTAATATGCTTTCTTGGTGTTGTATATATTATAATATTTTTCAGTCTAAAACTAGCTAATCGAAGATTGTTTTAACACCATAGTCGGGTTTTATGTTTTATTTGTAGCTTTTTATTAATAATGTTTTGATGATGTTAAAAATTGTATTCAAACTATAATGTTCAAGTATTTTATTTACAGTTGTTTATAGCCTCTCATGTTTTGAACTTTTGATGGTATTATTGAACTTATGACATTATGTTTTTTTTTCGTTTAAGTACTTTTTGCATTTAGAAAGATGTCATTCATATTGAGGGGTGGGGTTATGTTTCGGTAAAAAATATTATTTACCGTGAGAATGTAACCTTCGCATAACATAAAGTAACTTTCACATAATATAAGTGAAGGGTTGGGTTCTGGTGAGAAGATAAATTATGGTGAGAAGCGTAAGAAGAGATTTGGACCCTTGGATCATTCTCAATTGAAGATCGACACCGATGAGATGCACCGGATCAATTCTCGTAAGAAGTGCAATTCATGGGACGGTGTGAGATTAAAAGTGATCAAGGGTTCAGATCCATTCTTACGCTTCTCACATTAACTCTTCTTTTCACATGATCTTGCATCTATGTGTTTGCATCTATGTGTGAAAATACCTTTATATTATATGGAAACGTAACTTTATTTAAACCCACTCTAATACCCTTCTCTACATTAGTTTTTATTATCTTACTCCCTATATGCAAAGGAGCCTCCCACAAAAAATCTACATTATTTTATTATATACATGTGTATATATCAATTTTATTTTATTCTAAAAACAATAATAAAAAAGTTACTATTAAAATAATGTATGGTCGTTAATGTAGGAAACAAAATTAGTGTAAAAATTTATTATTTTACTCTATAGTTCACACTAATTACTAATTTCTATGCAAGTATGCATTATACTCTCTAAATGATAACTTAAGAAGCGTTTGGTTTTTCATGGATAAAGTTGTCTGTATAAATTAATCTATCTATATCAATTAAAAAAGATTTTTTAAGGGTTTTTTTCCGGATAGAATTTGGAAGGAATATGTTTATTAATTGGGAGAGATGGGTTTGGAAAAACTTCTTTGTAGACAAACCTCCTTCCTAAAAGCTTACTGAATAACCTACTTTCTATATCATTAAGCTACTATCAAACATTAATATATGATTAACCGAATAAGTTGCGAGTTCCATTAAACTAATTAAGCTGTTAAACAAAAAACCTAAATAATAATATAAAATAACCTAAAAAACCAATTAATGATTTGTAGTGGCTTTGATGTAGAAATGGGAAGACTTAAAGCATAGCAAGCAATGGCAACCCCCCCTATTGATTCACATTTGAAAACAAGATGTATTTTTTGCCCTAACCCTTGATCAAAAAAAATATACAAAAATCGTAACTCGATTGATCGCCATTTACAATCCAATCACTACGACCTAATCAAACACGATGATGATGATGATGATGATGATGATGATGATGATGATGATGATGATGATGATGATGATGATGATGATGATGATTCCCATATCATACAATTCCAACACCAAAAGCCGATATAATCGGGAAAAAAAAAGAACTAAGAACCCCTTCTACTACGACTACTAGAACCGGAAACCGATCTCTCAAACGGACTATACAAATCCTTCCCACCTCCTCCTCTTTGTGCAACACTTCGTGGAGAAGAACTTGAATCGATCCCTGTCCCTTTTGTGCTTTCTTTTTCGAGAATTTTCGCTTCATTTGCAAGCATACGCAGCTGATTCACATACGCAAATGTCACTTTTAGCATTTTCACGAAATATTATGGGTGCGTTTGGTTGTGGAAATTTTTCCAAGGAAAATGAAAATTTAGGGGTGCGTTTAGTTGCGGAAAACTGTTTTCATTTTCATAGAATACGTTTTCAAAAAATGGAATTGAGTTTTCATTCTCAGTTTTCTATGAAAATTTTAGAAAACGCGTTTAGTTGAAATGGTGGTAAATGAAAACAGTTTTTCTAAAGTTTTCATAGAAAACTGAGGATGAAAACTCAACTCCATTTTCTAGAAAATGTTTTCTAGGAAAATGAAAACAGTTTTTCGCAACCAAACGCACCCTATGGTTTTTGATGTTTTGGGTGGGTAGAGATCAGGTTTGCGTACATCTCATGTTCATAAATAATACGGTAAAAATATAAAAAAATTATTAACCTTGAGTCAATAAACGAGTTAACCAATTGCAAGTACAAGCCCATAAACGAGCATTGACCTCGGTAACTCAAAAAATATTCGAGCTCGAGTTTGGTATAATATTTTCATAAGCTGCTAGTTGACTCAGCTTGGCTCGTTTACACCCCTACTGGGGCCCATCTATATACTGGACTCATTTGGTTTGGTTACAAGAAAATATGGTTAATTTGCAATGAAAACCAAGTACAACGGTTCAAAAAGTTAATCACTAAGGGGTTCATTTACCAAACGCTTACCGGGTAAGTGCTTATCCTCAAAGAACTTCACCCTCATTTACCTTATTGGACAACATTCTCAGCTATCAAAATGGATTTGTTGGTAAGCAACTTGTACTCGGTAAGCACTTACTGGGTAAGAGCCAAGGTCCTTGCTATGCCTCTTACCGGGTAAGATTCTAGGTCCTTGTCATGCTCACTTGGAAGATAAGTGACACCCTATAAGCGCTTACCTGCTAAGCGTTTTGGCAAGCGGGCCCCTGAGTGGTCGTTTACCGACACAAACTGGGTAAGTGCTAACCAAGTAAGATTGCAGTTTGGGTAAGGGGTCCGGTCTAGGTAAGTGTTGTCAGAGCAGAGGGAGGACCTACTAGATCGTGAGCGTGTCCCCGTGCACCGGTTCAATCTTATTTTGTAGCGAATTTTTTTTAGGTGTGAAAGGTGCACCCGCTAAAAGTTGATGGGTGCTCCGGAATATTAGAAAATACAACAAACATCAACCAAAAATCTGAAAAAGTCTCTCGAAGTCAACCAAAAATCTGAAAAAAAGTCTCTCGAAGTCAACAAAAAACCTGAAAAAGTTCTCTCGAAAATCCAAAAAATAACCAAAATACCAAAAAAGTCTTGCGAAATTAAGCAAAAAAACCGAAAACGACCCTCAAAATCAACCAAAAAACCTTAAAAAAATCTTTTGAAATCAACCAAAAAACTTAAAAAATTCTTTGAAATGGTAGAATTCGGATAAAAACACATCGATTGACTTTATGGGCCTTTGATACCTTAAAAATTCCCCTGTTCGGTAAAAATCCTGGGTTCAGAGTGTGTTGGTAAACAACATCCCGTCTTATCGGGTAAACACCTCTTACCCAGTAAGAGGCAGTTAGCAAGTAGTAAACAGCTCCTAATCTTAAATTATATCAGAAATATGATCATGCTATAAAAGCTAAACATGAAATATAATGTTTTCATACCCGAATCTCATTTTCTGATATACGGTCCTGAAGAGAATTTATGGCTGGACTTAAGCTGCAAAATCAAGGGTTAATGTCATGTGCTGGGAAAGATAAATCTAACCATTTTATGTGTTATAAAATAGAGGAAGAAGGGTAGAGTAGTAATTTCTAACCAATATTCCATTAACTTGCAGATAGAAGCTTGATAGGTTGAAGTATGATGAATGAAAGAAAGCGGATGGACTTTCCCATCTCTACATCAAATAAAGCAGTTTGTATTAAATAGAATGACCCATACCAGTAAAGCTTCATAATAGACGAAAGATCATGTGAGAATAGGAGTTAAGGTGAGCAGCGTAAGAAGCGATCTGGACCCTTGATCACTTTTAATCTCACCCTCACCCCATGAATTGTGTTTCTCATGGGAATTGATCCGGTGCATCTCATTAGTAATGATCTTCAATTAGGATTGATCCAAGGGTGGAGATCCCTTCTTTCCCTTCTCACCATAACTTCCATTTTCACCGGAATCCAACCCTAAAGTATCAAAGACCGTGTGAGAATAGGAGTTAAGGTGGGCAGTGTAAGAAGCGATCTGGACCCTTGATCACTTTTAATCTCACCCTCACCGCATGAATTGCGTTTCTCACGGGAATTGATCCGGTGCATCTCACTAGTAATCGTCTTCAATTATGATTGATCCAAGGGTGGAGATCCGTTCTTACCGTTCTCACCATAACTTTCATTCTCACCGGAACCCAACCGTAAATTATCAAATGTACCTCATATTTTGTATGATTGCTTGATGGTATGCCGTCCGCTCCTCCTCATACAATACCGATTGTAGATCAGAGAATGATGTCAATGGCGATTCGAGATTGAGAAGAGATAAAGTCGGCATAACATGAAGAGGGACTTCTTTCCTTATGTATTCTGCACCACTGCCAAAAACAAAAGTCCGTATTGTGTCATGCACATGAAAATTATATATATATATATATATATATATATAGGGGAGGGTTCAAATGAGAACTCAAATTTGGTTGTGAACGTGAGGACAAATGAGAGTGCGACACGTGTCATATTCAGACTGAATAATCAAAGAAATATTCAGACTCAAATTGAAAAACACATCAAGAATGAACACTTTTTTGGAAAGGGTATCCTAGGCATTTGCCTAGACTAATCCCTGGCAATTTTAAGACTGCTAAAGCATGCAGCCCTGAGATAAATCCCCAGTGGCCACAAGTTGTTTGCGCCTGGATTCGAACCAGGGGTAGATGGGTTATCTAGCCTCATCCCCCACAAGCCTTGTGGTTAAGAATGAACACTTTGTAGTTTACTAAGGGCCCGTTTGGTTTGCGGAATTAGATGGGATATGGAATTCCATTCCAATCCCGAATTTGGTTTAAAGGAAAGTCCAGCATTGAAATTCACACAAACAAGGGATTTAGAAATCCCATGAGGACAGTTGGTATTTTGAGGGATGTCATAGGATTTGTTTGTAATAATGTTTTAAAATATGTTAAAAAAAAACTTGCTTTGTAATAATCAATTAAATAAAAAGGTAAGCTAATTATTTTTATAATTTGTAAAGTGAAGAATGTAATTCAATTCCATTCCTAATCCTATAAACCAAACAAACACACCCAAGATTAGCGGATGGGATTAGACGGGACAGGACGTGAGGGAGTGAGATATGCGGGTGAAAGAATTGTGGAAGATTTTAGAGTGTTAATTTAACAAGGGTAGTCTAGTAATTTTTACCAATCTTATTCCATCTTCCTGATTTTTGTTAAAACAAAGTGTATTATTGTCCCACTCGTTCATGTCCTGCCCCAGAGGTCCGAACACGGTTTGACCTGAGAATCCCCGAGTTGACTGGGGATGGGGAATCCCCGAATTTATAAACCGGGGATGGGTATACCCTTCATCCCAGACCCCGCGTATTAATTATACATTTCTATGTAAATGTACATGTATATATGCCAAGTATAATAATAAAATGAGAAACCCAGTTAGAATATATAATGTATAAATATAATCAATCTTCTGTGGTGAAAACTTGTAAAGGAAATTACATTGTTGATTTGGTTGTTCGTTGGAAACTTTTGTTGATATAACAACGTGGGTATGCAAAATTTCGATTAAGTATGGTAATTGATATATTTGTGTTTGAACTACGTTTTTTGATGCTACTCTTCTATAAATGCAACAATAAAATTTGGGTGATTAACATTTTAGCATTATATGTTTTTTAAACGTAAAAATTGGCATTTATATACATAATATATAAAAACATTACGTAAAAAGTCAAGTGTTTGTAATATTAATTCCAGCTCCCATGGAAGCTGGAAGATTCTATGGAAGCCCAGGAATGGAGCAAGCCCAAAAACTCGAGTGGCATAAACACAACCGATTAAATTTAAATCACAGTTTCATGCAGGCAAATAATTCAGTCATGATCACTTGGAAAACATAATAAACAAGTTAGAAACTAAGAGGTAAGTCTCCCTACATCCATTTTAAACAAAAAAACCATAATGAGTGGGCCTAACCAATATAATTGTTATTATGATAACTAATTGGCAGACACTAACGAGATTAAGGCCATATGCCAAATTGCCAATAATGGCATTTTACTGAATTTGGACAAAAATTACAGGTTTAGCATAGAAGGAAATAGTTTGAAAGAAGTACATATATATATATATAGGGGGGATTCAAATACAAACCAAACAATTCCTACAAACCGTACAAACTTCATGGTTTCATTGAATAGTTTTTTTTCATGAAAGTGTTTAATATGATGAAATTGTTTCATATAATTCTTTACTTCATGAAATTATTTCATATATTTTTGTTTCTATATGAAAATCGAATTGTTTCATGTATTTCTCATTTTGATGAATCTTGTTTCATATATTCTTGATTAATCAATCCTCATGTGTTCTTGATGAATTTTTTCCATATATTATTGACTAATCAACCCTTATAATTAAGAAAAAGTGAAGAAAATGATTGGTTGAATGGAGTTTGTACGGTTTGTACGAATTGTTTGGTTTGTAACGGATATCTCCCCTATATATATATACATACATATATGCCGATGAGAGAAGTAAACATATGTGTATACCTCATTTCCATATTTGAACGGTGCATTGCCTCTTGCATACTGTCAGACATATCCATGGGGTCAATATCAACTACTGCACTGTCCATGTTACCAGTAGGGTAGTTCCCTCCTACTCTTCCGGTATAGTTGGTATCAGCATTTGCAAAGAAACCTTTCAAGGCAGATGATTTTCCTCCACCCTGATCAATCAAAGTCAGAACCATAATGTAGATGAAATCAGAGGACCGATATGGAAATTCGGTATCAGAAGGACTGAAGTAAAGAATTCACCAATAATATGGGCAATGTTATATCAGAAGTGTCTAGACCAATATATAATTCCAATTCAGTATATAGGCTAGAGTGACTTACAACTAGGGGTGTAAACAAGTCGAGCTTTTAACGAGCTACTTGAGCTCGAGCTTAATAATTCTCGAGCTCGAGTCGATCTCGAACACAAAATGGAACTCATTTAACTTAATGAGTCGAGCTTCATAAACCAATATTTGACTTGGCCCGTTCGAAAGCTCGATTAAATTTTTCAAGCCGAACCGAGCCATTCGAGCATATATACTTTTTCGAGTAAAACAGAGTTGGGTTCCGGTGAGAAGGAGAGTTAAGGTGAGAAGTGTAAGAAGAGATTTCCACCCTTGGATGCACATTAGGATGAGATGCACCGCAATGCACCAGATCAATCCCCGTATGAAGCGCAATTCATGGGTGGGTTTGAGATTAAAAATGATCAAGGGTCCTGATCCCTTCTTACGCTTCTCACACGATCCTATGCCAGTAAAACATGCTCATATGTTAATGAATGATATAATAAAAATATCAACCTCAAACCAATAAACGAGTTAATCGATCGCGAGTACGAGCCCATAAACGAGCATTGAGCTCGATAACTCAAAAAATATTCGAGCTCGAGCTCAAGCCTTACATTGAAAAAGTTATTCGAGCTCGAGCCTGGTATAATTTTTTCGAGCCGAGCTCGAATAAACTACTAATCGAGTCGGCTCGTTTACAGCCTACTTACAAGTTGCAACAAGCCTAACAAACTCAAAAGAACAATTTGGTGGATTCAATATGATGTCAAATGTGTGATCCATGCCAGCAATGGTTACAACAGATGGATGATCACAATTTACAGACAGGACCTGAAGCCAATTTTGTCTATGAGCAACTATTACGAACTTCATTTATGATCAGAACATGTTGAAGATATGTATAATGGCATTTCTTTTCACACTAACCATTAGTTTTTCAGAAGAGAAGATTGACTGAAAAAAAAGTAGCCCATTCCTCATTACACGTAAATGGAAAAGAAAAAAAAATTGGGTTCAAAGTGGGAGTTCAAACATAAAACAGTACAATGACGCAAATGAATAAAGTTATACAGAAACCTTCGGGTTGAAGTCTAGAAGTAAAGCTAGAGAGAGATTGTATATAATTTAAATATTTAATCCCTAGTTTTTTGTACAGAAAACTAAAGCACGAATAGCATTGAAACTAACAAGTGAATCACTTAATAAACTGTAAAAACTATTTAGAATCAAAATTGACAAATATTACCTTCAAAGCTCCGGCAGCAGCTCTTGAATCACCAGTGTCGTGCTCTAGAGATTCTAACCGTGTTGAGCCGGAATTTGTGAGTGAATGCTCGGTGGAACTTAATGACGACTCTAGATCTATAATGGAACTTTTATTTATAGGAGATACAGGAACAGGTCTTAACACATGATTTTGCTTTCCATCTAAGGACTGGAATGCAGTAACTTGAATTCTCCCAACCTGATAACATAAAGACATGTTTAAAAATTAGAAAGCACTTAAGACATGTCAAAGAACTGTTTTTTTATAGCCATAAAAATTAGTCAGTTTCCATACACTATTGATGTAAAAGAAATTAGATATGAGACTCTGAAATCACAAGGTGTCATTGATTTACTACCATGGAGGCATAGCCCAGGAGTACCTTATTTATAGGAATTAAGATTCCCTATATATTGATATATATATACGCTCAAGATCGTGTGAGAAAAAGAGTTAAGGTGAGAAGCGTAAGAAGAGATCTGAACCATTGATCACTTTTAATCTCATACCCACCCATGAATTGCGTCTTAGAAGGGAATTGATCCGGTGCACCTCATCTCGGTGCATCTCATCCTAATGTTCATCCAAGGGTGGAGATCCCTTCTTACGCTTCTCACCTTAACTCTCCTTCTCACCGGAACCCAACCCTATATATATATATATAGAGAGAGAGAGAGAGGATGTTTGTTTTCATTTTAGGATTACTATGGAGATTTGTTTACACTAACAGGTTAGAAAATACTCTCAACAAAATTGTAGTTAAATTCAGAACCTTGTATTGATCTTCATTGAAACATGAAAAAATCAGCCCTATGAACCCAGAATCTAGAAGTTGATACATAGCCTGAGTCCGAACATCTGCAGAAATAATAAGACACAATGATACATCTTAATCAGAGTAAGAAAAATAAGTATAATTAACATAAATAGATAAACAAGATATACTTTGCAGCCTCCAAGAGTTGCATACTGTATTTTTCTAAATCTCTCCCTTCCAAAAATGAGTTCCAACACCCGGTGAATTTCATTTGCAAGGGTAGGGACACTCAATCTTGGACTATGAATAGCATTTGTGAGAAAGACATAATAACACCAAGGATGATAGGGTTTACAACTGTACAAATAGCAATAACAGTATTATAAAGGTCATTTCAGTGTCATGCTAACTACCGGGTCTCAAGTTAGACTCTTCAGTCTTCCCATGCTTCTCTTAAGTAATGAGAAAAATAAAGAAGATGTTGATTATCAGAAAATTCAACATAGAAACACCATTGATCTATTAAATTTTCTGTCTCATTAGAAAACTATAAATTTTCTCTTATTATGTGTGCAAGTAAAACAGAAACCTCGAGAGCTGATATTGATAAATTGAAAGCAATGTACAACTTTCAATATTATTATTTTTGGAAGGGTGTCCCGGACTAATCCTGGCAAATTAATTATGACTGTAAAACATCAGCCCTGATAAACTCGGTGGCCACAATTGTTGTGTACGCCTGGATTCGAATCTGGGCAGATGGGATATTCCACCACATCCCCAGGGCCTCAACCATTATTACGCCACAACCCTTGTGGTTTACAACTTTCAATTTTCACAACAACACTATTGCTCTGGATTTTTTTCAGATAAAATGATTTACTGTTAGTATGCACAGTAATTTACTAGTGTTAAATCATAAACACATCACACACAAACTATGATCATCACTAACTGCCCAAAACCCAATTAGTGTAAGATATTACATAGGAAAATTTACAGATCAAAGGTTAGTCTGAAGTCTATATACACTTCATCTCTCATTTATAAGCAGCTTCCATGCTCTTGCTTCTAAATTACAGTCATTTAGGCTTCTAGGAATATTAAAAGGTCAAATTTCTGCACTAAAGTTCTGACCTTTGTGCTTTGGCAGGTGGCTAGATTCACAATTCAGGTATTGAAAGGTTTTCATTGAAAGCATATCTCGTGTATAGACTATAGTAATTAGTACCTTTGTTAGTCAACCATATTCACTGTTTGCATCCCACACCTTTACAAAAAGAAAAGAAAAAAATCTCCTTTTAAGAGTAGTAGTAGTAGTACAAGAACACGCTTACCAACATGAGAAGGAAGGACTGTAATATGCGGATGTGAATGATACCAGCCAATAACTCGTGTGGTTCTTCCAATTTCCACGGTCATTTTGTGTTATGGAGTTAATTGAACAAATACAAGCATTTCTCACTCTCAATCTCTCCCAAAAAGAATAAATATTTAAGAAAAAATATAAACCCTTCATGTCGTGTGGTCTGATGGAATTGGATTCACTCAATGGTTTGATAAAATGTGATTAATATGAATGAAGTTACAGCTGAGAATAATATTTTCTTAATAGCGTAGAATGAGCGTAACAGGATTAAAGCAAATAAAGCTTCTCATATTATTAAAAAGTATAAGTAAGCTCATATAAAGGATATCTCAGCCTGAACTGATGCAGCCGTCAACTGCTCAGGATTTGTCTCAACGCGGTCCTTCTGCCTATCACACCGTGGTTGTGGCAACGCTCCCCAAATCAGGGCAGTCGCACTCCCATTCTTGGAGTGCTGAAATTGCAATTTTGCATATAAGAAACCAATTAGACATTATTCTTTGACATCAAGGAAATCATGACCCGATAGCCGCGGACACCAAATTATTAACATAACTTGCAACATCGTAAGTCATCAAACACAGAGTTAATGAGCAAAAACACAATACTTAAACCGTTATAAGCATAAAGCATACCCATAAGTAAGAAGTACCAAAACCAACCCTTCAATGAACTAGTTTCCATTTCTGATTTGATTAGGAAAAAAGATGGCAGCTCAAATAGGCAGAAATAAGTAAATAACCCCCATATTTATCTGCTCAATAATAATACAAACATTGGATAAACTAAAGGGGAAATAAAATCATCTAGATGATCAACATTCAACGACTAAACATAAATTCCTTCAATTTAGTAAGGACATCACATCAAGTAGAAGATAAGAAACATAGTTCATGTTCCTAAACCCTAACCATACACTCTCCAATCAGAACAGTTAACAATAGGCTTAACAATGATAAAATATCCCCCTTGCGCACTAACAGTTTCAAACAGATAAATTTCATCCAGACCACGGAATCACACAGAAGTCCTCGATTGATTATACGAATTTAATCACACAAAGTAATGGCAATAGCTCCGGAGCAGAAAAAATGTATAGATAAGTTCTAGTTGTAAAACCAAAAAAAACCCTAAAAACAGTTGTAAATAACTAGAAAAATAAGAAAACATAAACACATCAACGCAAAACCTGAATATCACCGAGAAGAAGCCCCATGATTTCTTCAGTCTCGGTGGACAATGCATGAGTGAGACATGTTAACCACACATCTTCCGCCATTTTCACACTCGTTAGCGACATTTCTCTCTGTGCTTATCTCCTGAGAATTCCTCCGTTCCGGTGTTTCTCCGTCTCTCCGATGAAATCACGGCGGCTGGATGAGGTCGGAAAATGGTAGGTCCGATCGAAGGGAAGGCGGCGTAGTACAACAGAGGACGGTGGAGCTTTCGGCGATGACTTTAGGGAACTGGCTTTTTGGTCAAGTGATTGTAATGCTCTGCTGTGGGTGGCTGTAGATCGTTACGGTAGTACATCAGCTACTCGATACCGTTTTGTTTTATTCTTCTATAAGGTAAGGTTTGGTGAGTAAATACTAATGAATACTAATGGATTTGATAGAACAATATATACTTCTTCTATTTTGGTTTTTATCGGTTGAAATTTAATGGATTTAAGTGGTTTTGAACTGATTCAGTTATATGATGAATGTTGGATTTTGTCATCTAATTTAATCTAATATAATGATAGATGATTAAATCAGATCGGTTTCATTTAGTGGATATTACTATTGGTTATCCCTGTACCATATTGGATTCATCCAAAATTTTGATACAGTTTCAATCAATTAATCAGTTGTTTCAACCAGTTATTTGCATATGTGCTGCTAAGATAAGGTTTGATAAGGTAAATTATAATGATTTGATAGAACGGTACCGTAGGCATGTTCTCTATTGGGTATTTGGCGGCAGAGGTAGCAGTGGAAGTTGCTCTTAAATGTTATTTAATACTTTTATATATCGTATATGATAGTTATAACTTATATATTTATAATCACTTTTACACGTTTTTTCATATATACAAATACGCAGACAGATATTTGCATCTAAAAATATTAGTTATAAATGAAATTTTGATATAGTTGATTGTGATGTGAAGGGACATAGTTTGTACATGGGAGAAAAAAATATGTTTTATTCATGGTGGGCGACAGTTGTGGAGGTTGTTGCAGCGACGATGATGGTCGCAACCATCGGATTAGGTGGTGATGGTTGAGGTAGAGGTAATGGTGATTGGTATGGTGGTCGGTTATGGTGGTGATGGCAGCAACAGGCAATGGATTGTGGTTGTGATGGATGCGGTAGTGTACCGGTGAGGGTGATGGTGGTAGTGGTGGCCACGACAACGATGATAGGTGATTGTAACCACTAACCACTAAACCAAATATCATATATGATCAAAACATGTCTAGCACATTTGTAAGGTAATATCCTGGGGGATCAGTGGATGGTATCCCATATTACCCGGGTTCGAACCCCGCAGTGTGCATGTGGAGATATTCAGATCATGAGTCTGCCACTTGGTGGTACCCTAAATTGGGTAGGGTTGTGATCGACGGGGATTAGTCGGGTGGCACCCTTAAGTGGGAGTCCGGATACCCTGGGAAAGTGTGTGTGTATATTAACTTGCCTTTCAATATATATATATATATCATATTATGGTTATATCGGTGGTAGATTGGTACTTTTTAGTTTATGTCATTCTTGTGATTTTTGTTATCATGTCTTGGTGGAAGAAGAAAAAACATTATTTAGTTCATCCTGTCCCTATCCTTGTCCCAAACCTATGTCAGACCAAACGTGAAAGTTGAAACAGTATTTTTTTGTTGTTCCATGTCACATCAAGCATGTACCGTATGTTATGCTTGGTCTCATGTACGAACACAATTAAAAGCATCTCAAATAGATTATCTAGCGTGTTACGTGTAAATTGGAGATTTTGTTCTATATTTTGCTGAATCATATTATCTGTATTGTTATTATCTAAAAATTGAAAAAAAAATCCAAGTTTAGAGAATTTTATAAAACTTAATGTTACATTAAAAAAATGATGTTTTATTATTATTTTATGTAATTCTTTTAAAACATGTATTGGATGCTAAAGTTTTAAAATATTTTAATAAAATAATTAATGTTAAAATATTTAAGATAAATAATCTATTAAAATTGATTATAGTTTGTTTTAAAAGAATACGATGTTTAGAAAAATTATAAAAGATCTGTTGAAGATACTCTAACGTGACCATGTATAATGATTTGGTACGGGAAAAAATAGTAAAAACATAGTTATCAGTATTGTATTAAATTTTCACTAATGTGATGATAATTAAGAACTAAAGGATTTCCATAATTTGACGACGTCATAAAAAAATATAATTAAAATACTAAATACATGTTTGTTGGTAGGTTAACGAGTGGCATAACTGATTTGGTTAACTATACATGATTGTTTAGTATTGCTTAATGATAGAAAGTAATTTATTCATTAAAAATTTCAGGGGAGATTTTTATGCTTAAAACCAGCTTTTTTTCTTCCAAAGATGTCTCTATCAATTAAAAAACATGTTCGACTCGTAAAGTTTATCGAACTTTCGAACTAGTCGAGACGGACACTGGATTTACGGAGTTCGACTTGTTTAACTAAACAAGCATTATTTTGCTTTCGATATCGACTCAAACTCGAAAAATACTAAGCTCAAGTAGCTCGTTAAAGACTCAAAGTGTTTACATCCCTCCTTCCACCTATTGAGAAAACTCTTTCAAACAAAAACATTCGTAATTTATACAAACAGATAAATTGACACATATACTTTTATTCATACAGTACTTAATAAAAACCTATCAAACAACCGTTAAGTGAAAGATTATACAAAATTCATAATGGTTTTTAATCTACATGTGGTTTTAGAGTATGATGAAATATGTGCTTGGGATTGCTTATCAACTTATGTGATCAATATGTTTAGGGTTAAAATGAGAATTTGGTTTATATAAGTGATAAGTTGGTTTTGATAAGTTAAAAGCTTTTAGCTTATTTAAAACTTATTTTCATCAGTTCTCCACCAATATAAACCATTTTATTTTTTCCCCAATTCAAACACTCAAAAGTGCTTTTCACCGGTTCCACACCGGTATAAGTCAATAAGTTGTTTTTATAAGCAATTCCAAACACCTCCGAAATATCCTTTTTAAAATTTTCGAACTTGATATTTGACTTTTGTCGGTTTTTATTGGTTAACAACTCATGACTTGATGAAATAGTTATTTATTATGACATTGTCATATCATATATATATATATATATATATATAGGGGAGGGATCAAATGAGAACCATCCATCCTTAAAGGAACAAAGGAACAAATTGTGGACCACATATGATGTGGGTCCCACATCATATGTGATTCACAATTGTCCTTTTGTTCATTTAAAAATGCAAAGTTCTCATTTGAACTTTCCTCTCTCTCTCTCTCTCTCTCTATATATATATATATATATATATATATATAAACATGTATATATGTTCAATAATGACCAATAATTTTATTGAGTTGGATTTTGATGAGAAAGAGAGTTAAGATGAAAGGTATAAGAAGAGATATCCATTATTGGTTGCATATTAAGATGAAATGCATCAAAACAAACATTTTAGTAAACGGCTTCTAAATGTTTAGGGTACAAAAACAATATTTTTATTAATGCATTGAATATATTAATAATGTAGTTAATTAATTATTTTAGCATATCCCATGACAATTCTTCTTGATTACCTTGACACGAAGCAAACTCGTAAGTGGTATGCAATAATGGGATGTGATAAGTGAGATTTTCGTGTTTTCATGATCTTCTTCTATCCTAAGAAATAATATCTAAAAAAATAAACGTTCGAGTTGGACTTGAATGTAATTTTTTTTGAATTTATAAAAATCACAGAGTATCTGTTGGAGATGTTCAGAGAGATATAATGTTTCTTATCTTAACTCCACTTCTCGTATAATCCCATGTTATAAACATATATGTTTTATATACGATTCAATATATTAAAGAAATTACATCCACCTTAAGAAAAAGAAAAAAAACCATATAGATTATTATTATAAAAACAATATTTGATTAAATATTCAAAATAAGACTTAGAAGGATAATCTTACAAATTCTTTTTAATCGTGAGTAATTTGTTTAGATAGATAAATAAAATAAAACACACAAAAGTTAAAGAGAATGAAAAGAAAAAAAAACACGCATCGAAAAAAGCGCATGTTGTGGCACGCCTCATTACATAAACACTATAGGTCTTATCGTAACGTCAAAGACACGTCTTGTGCCATATCATGTTTATAAATAATGTTGAAATCTTCAAAAACAAAGAATCTGTTAAATTAAATGCAACTTTTTTTTAAAGATTTTATCATTTTAATTACCTATTATCTTATACTATATTATAACACATTTGACAAAAACTTTTAAAAATCACTTGTTATGCACTAAATATTTGTTTACTGATGTATGTTATTTAAAATTCAAAATTACAAATAAATTTTGTGTAAATACAGTTTATTAAAGCTCCATGTTTGAATTCGTGTAACTAACAACAGATAAACATAATCAAATATATGATAAACTTTTAATTTTAAATATAAAAATCTAAAATATAATTTGGATAATCATTAAGTTATAACCGAATTATATTTATATAAAATTATACTATTAAATAAAATAAACTAATTCGTTATTAAATATAAATTAAACTATAATAAAAAGATCAAATTAAATAAATTATACAAATTTTTTTTTAATTTAATTTAAAATTAAAAATATTATTTTTTTAAAAAAAACATATAAAATCATATTATAACACTGATAAATATAAAAAATAAAAAATAAAATATCAAAATCAAGATATATCCGGTTATATTATCAATATTATTTATTAATAAATGTAAACCAAATGACACACATACTTTTGAGTTTTGATTTTTTAATTAAATAAAAAAATAACAGCCCAAAACCAGAAGGTTGGGCCTCGAACTTAACGGAAGAAGATCACACTACACAGTCCATCGACTTCCATTTTCCAGCTGTAATCATCTCGTCTTCTTCTTCTTCTTCCTTTCTTCTTTCCTTTTCATATTCATATTCATCTTCACAATCACAACACTCCTTTCAATTTATAACATTCCTCCTTCATTGCAATCGTTTTCCATGGCTGCCTGTAAGTCTAACCCTAATTTGAATATCATATTTTGACACTTACAGTTGTTTTTTTTAGGGTTCTATTAATGATCATAATTTTACAATCAATTCAATGGTGCGTTTTTTTTAATGTGAAAATGGTGTAATTCGAGACTGATTTTTTGCATTTTTTAATCACCAGGTAGCTTTGGGGCTTCAAGTTTGAGGTTAGGACCTGCTAGAATTGAATTACCTAATTTACAGCAGAATTTGCATGGAGTAAGGCTGCCAAATTCTCGAAAGTTTGATGGATTGGTGTTATCACAACGTTCAGGGAAAGTATACGATCGGTGCCTATGTTTGCATGCCAAAAACGCCCAATGTAAGAACTTTTGGTTTTTACTGTTTGTAAGTTTTTGACAGATAACAGCATGAGCCATTGGAATTGGCAGTTTTAAAATCACCATGAAGTTTGATGTCTTTTTAGGGTTTTAGTTAATCTGGGAGTTTTCTAAAGAGATAACATTGATTGGGCATCATCTCATGATCTAGATAGTAGATAGTATCAAGTTTTTTTCTCCAATACCGTATACGAACCAATAATAATTGGTGACGCAAAATCCAATACTGTGTACCAACCAACTGTACTTGGTACCAACCTTTTTTGGTTGGTAAATGTTGGTACTGGTTTTGTACCATCTTCATGTTACATATGAAAACTTGCCATTTTTTTCAAAATATAAGTGAAATTTTGAGTTTTTAGGTAACAAATGTGATGTTTAACGGGTTTTAATTACAAGGGGAATAAAACTTGGAAACATTCAATTGTTCAAATAAAATAATTAAAGTTAAAAGGTTTAATATCAAATACAAAAAAAAAACTAATAAAAGATAAATATGTCGGTACTATGGTACTACCGCGGTATGCAACTTTCAATAACGTGTACCAACCAAAGGTCGCATACTTGGTACGGTATTACCAACTGACAATAATTGGTACCAATTAAGTTGGTACCAATTTAATTGGTACGGTTTGTACATATGTTGGTTGGTTTGCTTTGTTACAAAATTGCCACCCCTATTGTAGATGGTCATTTTAAAAATTCATTTTAGCTCATATATTGCAAGATAAAATCATTTAAGATTTAAGTAATAAACATGTCTCAAAGGAAACAAGCAGTATATAAATATTATATACTTCAAATAAAGTCTGTTATAGTTTTGGTAGACGACCATATGATGTCTCATAGTTTTTCAATTTTCCATTGTTACAATCATCTTTGCATTACTGTAACTTTTGTTTCATTACATGGTAGTATCATTTCCAAAAGATCCATATTCCGGTTAAACTGAAAATCCATATTTTTAACATTATATAAAATGGAACAGCTGGTACAGATTTAGAAGATCGTTCTGATGTGGAAAAATCATCTGAATCAACAAGCCAGCTTACTCCAAATGCTTCACAGGTAAGTGATTTGTCCCCATAGGATGTAATAGTGTATATCATTTAATCATATAAATATATATATATATATATATAATACTTCTTACCATAGGGAATGATACAATTTACGCAGCCATTTATACCATATTTACAGGTGGAGTCTCTTTTAACGGAACTTTGTGATACAACCTCAATTGCGGAGTTTGAATTAAAAGTAAGTACTTGTGAATTTGGAACAACCTCTTTAGTTAGAATCGATTTTTGCATGATTCAGTGTGTATATAGTGGTCCTAATTTCATTTATTTCTCGGCTGAGACTGTGTTTTTGACTACTGTATAATGTGGAACATAAGATTAGTTCAAGATAGTATTCAATAGATTTTGTATCAAAATCTCTGGTGTATGTTTGTAAGTATTAGTTAGTGTACGTGGTGCTAATTCCCGCTTTGGGATACCATGTGGTATGCATGTACATATATATATATATATAGGGTCAGGTTCAGGGGAAAATGCCAAAAAAGAGAAAAACGAAGAACACCATGGGAGCCTCCATTGGGACGGTATGCACACATGTATACTGGTAATTTGTAATATGCATTTGTGCATAAAAAAACAGCTTCAGTCGCTTGTATGCATTTGTGCATACCGTCTGGATGTAGGGATCCCAGGGTGTTCTCTTTTTTTAGTGTTTCCCCCTGAACCTCCCTCTCTCTCTCTCTATATGTAATCCTTAGGTTATTATGGAACATATATATTACAACTTTACGAATAAGTCATGCCGAAATTCAGTAGAAATGTTATACAAGAAAGCAGTGGCGGACCTAGGATTTTTGGCCGAGCGGGTGCGCCTTTAATGTGGATCAAAGGCCTGTAAAGTCGCTCAATGTGTTTTTAGCCGAATTACACCATTACCAGTTTTTTTAAAGTTTTTTGATTGATTTCAAGAAATCTTTTTAGTTTTTTCGGTTGATTTCAAGGGCCGTTTTTGGTTGATTGAAAGAATTTTTCCTTTTTTTGGTTCATTTTCATGGACTTTTTTGGATTTTTGGTTATTTTTCATCGTATTTTCTAATTTCAGAGCACCCTTCAACTTTTAGCGGGTACATATTTCGTACCCAAAAGAATTTCCTTACAAAAATAAGATCGAGCGGGTTCACGGACCCCACTCGAGATCTAATAGGGTCTTATAAGTTGGTATTTTAAATGGTTACCCCTTGTTTTTGTTTATCCTTATTTCCGACCATCTCTTATATCTTCTTTTCGTTATTCATTGCTGTTATTAGTTTGGTGGATTTCGGTTACATGTACTAAGAGACTTAACCGGAGAAAGTTCGAGTTCCCCACCTCCGGTTTCCGCTCCAATCGTCACTACAACAACTTTGGAGACAACTGAACAAAATGGGTCAGCATCTTCACCCTCTCTAGCCATCACTAAAGCTGAACCCCGTTCAGGTGGGATTCAGACGTTTCTTGATTCAGCTGCAGATGAAGGATTGGCTATAATTCAGTCTCCCAGAGTAAGAAGCTATATATATATATATTATGTTGGCATAGGATTGTGTGAGAAGTAGATTTAAGGTGAGAAGCGTAAGAAGAGATCTGAGCCATTGGTCACTTTTAATCTCATACCCACCTATGAATTGCGCCTTAGAAGGGAGTTGATCCGGTGCATCTCATCCTAATGTGCATCCAAGGGTGGAGATCCCTTCTTACGCTTCTCACCATAACTCTCCTTCTCACCGGAATTCAACCCTATATATGTTATATGTACTCTTATTTCTATAAGATAATACTTTGAGTTCAAATGTGTAATGTAATATAGGTTGGATATTTTCGAAGATCTCGAACCATTAAGGGGAAACGAGCACCTCCACCATGCAAAGAGGTAACCCACTTCCATGTTTCTTAATCTACTAAAGAAGCATATTTGTATTGAAAATTGAATGCTGAAAGCTAAACATTGTTACAAATCTTAAGAATCAAGTCTTCATAGAAATGACCGTTCTACCCTTTGGGTTGGATGACAGGTTTATGTATATCGCACCCCCGATACCCTACTTTTCAGTATTGTATACCGGCTTCATGTGGTTATGTTTGATTTTTTTTGGCTTCCTCTGCCGTTTTCTTTTCTATTATCATTGTTGCCATTCTTCCCAATGGAACGGTTTTTACATTTGTGATTATAAAGGAACCCTCCATCTGGACGGTATGCATTGTGCATACCATCTATGCACAAATGCATACAAGCGATTGGAGTTGTTTTTTCTTTTATGCACGAGTGCATATTATGCATTAGTGTGTCATGCACCCATCTAGTGGCCCAAGCCCATTCCTAAGAAGATTCTAGAATAGTCAAGAAGGGGTAATTTGGGTACTCCTAGAATAAGTTTTAGTATAAATAAGGTTGTGGTAGATGGTAGATGGCATGCAGAAAATTAGTATAAATAGGGTTTTGGTTCATAACATAGTGCATATGCACAAATGCATGATTACAAATTATTAGTATGCATTAGTGCATAATGTCCAGATGTAAGGCTCCCAGGGTGTTATTTAGTTTTCTCTTTTTATATATATATGTGTGTGTGTGTGTGTGTGTTCGGGTCATTATGAATTGATTTTAGAAACACGTTAGAAGTAGTTCTCTACCCAATCCAATTACAATTGGCTATCCGATTATGGTCAGTTGGTTCTAATTAGATCGGTTGGATTGGAAGACTTTCTCCACCGCTCCTATTTTCAAGTGGGATATACTGCGTTTATATGATTTTATTAAAATCCGTTCTCATGACCATATTGTTTATATTCTACTGATATTGGCATCAATCTAACAGAAACAAACAGTAAAAGAAGGACAAGTTGTTTGTTACATCGAGCAACTTGGTGGCGAGCTTCCCATTGAGGTTTATACTTTCTTTCCACTCTTTAAGTTCATTTCTGGATCCGCCTATTTGCCTTAATGATCTTTTTCTCTTAATAAAATCCATTTGAAAACCTAATTAAACAACAATTTAACTTCGGTTTTCCATCTTACGCCTTTGTTTCTTCCGTTTTTTCCAGTCTGATGTAGCTGGAGAAGTTATTAAGATCCTTCGCCAAGATGGTGGTATGCACAGTTATTTTTTTTTATCGAGTACTATATCATATTATAATATATTCAGGTTGGATGTCTAAATGTCCTAATAGACTGTATTATGTGACTTAAGTTTACAAGACTAAATAATTGTGTAAGACATATTTGAGCAACCTAACAAGTTTTTTAGAACACTTTTTAACACATCTTAGTTATTTTTTTTTCAAATAATGTCATACAAAAAGACACTAGTAAGACTGTTTTATTTCAAAATTAGGGAGATTGACAAAATAGCCAATCTCCCAAACTAAATTCATTTTTTAGCCAGAGTTCACGCAAATGTCGTAAGTATTTGCGTACTTCCTATTTTCATATTTTAAGAAAAGGAAAAAAAATTCTTTACACAAATTATGCGATTTTTTTATCTAAAAATTGAGTTTGCATAAACTCTGGCTAAAAAATGAATTTGACCGGGAAAATTGACCATTTTGATCAATTTCCAGAAACTGATTAGGACGCCCAAAAACATCTTATCCAATTATTATAACACCTTTACGTAGGATGCAAAATGGGTTGGTCCTATAAACTGAAGTCCTATAAAACAGTCTTTATTAACATTTAGATATATTTAATTTTGGTCATCGTATATGCAATTCTATATCTTATTATGTTATATTTTTGTGAACAGATCCTGTGGGATATGGAGATGCGCTAATCGCAATTCTTCCCTCGTTTCCGGGAATCAAGAAACTTCAGTAGGTTAAAATGGTCAGCGTGATCCCCGGCTCACATTCCCTTCTCTCTTTTTGCTAGTTACCGAGATCTGATCCGATGGTTGAAAATTGAAATTCTCATACATGCATATATTAAAGCAAGAAAATCTTTGGACTTAATTACCTTTCTTAGGAAGATTTTTTATATTTTTATTTATGGCCTGTATGAGTGAGCTCTCATCTAATAAAGGTGTAAATTCAGACTCTTTTTTTGTTTCATTTCTGTTTTACCTCTTGCTGGATAAGAGAGATAGGGGCCGTTTACCAAATGCTTACCGAGTAAGCACTTACTGGCAACAGACATCACCTTCAATTACCTTATCGTGTAATATTATTGGCCATCAAATTGGATTGTTGGTAAGCTTTTTAAACCCGGTAAGTGCTTACCTTACCCAAATTATAAGTAAACGCTTATCTGATAAGTGTTTAGTAAAGGCTACATAACGTTATTGAATTACTTAGGGGTTGTTTCTTTATCTCTTAACTGTTCCATTAAGAGGTGGTCTCTGAATCGTTAAGAGGTGAATCATATTTGGCAAAAAAATAAGTGTCTCTTAAGGGTTTCAAAACCCTCTGAATCATTTTGTATTATGGACCTCCCTTGACCATTCAAAGCCCAAATTTCACTTTGAAAAATTACCAAACAATTATATTTCATTTTGCATATTTTGCAGTATATCATTAAAGTCTCTTAATCATTCAGACCATTTAATTTTCTGCACCAAACCATTCAGCAACTGTCAAACAATCCCTGGTAAACAATCATTTTCAATCGGTGTTTTTGGGCCTCTGTTTGGTTGAAACTTTTCGCTCGACATATAATGTGCTGGCAATATTTCGGGCCTCTGTTTAGCTTTATGCTCGAAGGTATATATACCAACCCGAAAAGATACAAAAACGAACAAAAGCCAATTGGTATCATCCTATTTTCATTTTTCTTCTTTTCGGGTCTCAATCTCAAATTCAAACCCAATGGGCTCCATTCGTGTTTCACTTGTTTTCAACCACAAAGACGTAATGACCAACGGTTTAACCCAAGTACAAAAAAACCAACATCCGTGGTGACTTCAACCGTAATCATATCACAAACAACAACATTAAAATACCCAAAGACGTCATTATTTCGTATTACGATCTCGTTAACGAAACAAAAGTTGTAAAAAAAGAACAGAAAATCCACCAATTTGGGCAGTTTTTCAAAGGTTTCATCTGTATTTGGACTTTGAAAAGGTCCACTTGTAACAAGAAAAAACAATCTTTTTAACATCATTTTTAATAGAAAGAAAAGCAGTAAGAAGAGCAATTGACATTGTTGGGTAGTAGACAGAAATTGCATTTTTGTGAGCTTTATATTCTGCTGCATGTCCATAGGGTTCTTTAGAAAGCCCCCAGCATAACAAAAGCATACCAAAAAACCCCAATCTTCTTGATCTAATTAGACCTATAATCGAGCCTGCCACAGCCAAATAGCTTCCCGCTAGAACCTGGTTTCCCCATCAGAAACGACTAAAGTTAGATATTTTCGTAGTATGAGCTTTTATTTGGTACGCAAACTGGGGACATTGAGGCAGGCGTTTGAAAGAATTGTCGAAAAGGGTTTAGGGTTTTAATTTGACATGGGTAGTTTAGTAATTTACCAATCTTGTTTATCTCTCTAAATTTGTATATCATCCAGGCTCCAGGAATGCAATTTTTCTTCATTGAGATGATCATATCAGAGAGGTTCTTATAAGCAAAAAGTGTAGTGACTTATAAGAACCTGCCATTGGAGAGAGTTTACAAGTCACCCACATTTTTTGGATCTTTTACCTAGAATTTTGTGTGAAATGACATTTTTATTAGTTCTTTTTTCGATTTTTATGTTCATATTATTGATGTTTAAATAATACATAGGACCCACAAAAGGAGGTTCCTATTAGTCACTACCATTGTTGAGCTTTATGGTCATTCTTACTTTGCTGAGTTGGCAATGATGTGACCAAAAAAAGTCGTTTAATTTGCTAATTTAAATCACTTCATCCGATATAGCTCTTAAATAGTCACTCTCTTAGAGCACCTCCAACCAACAACTTCTCTATAATTTCTTTACAATAGATAATTAAAAGTTAACATCTCTAAAATAAATTGCAATGAACTCCATCAGGGTCTCTATTTTAGAGATTTAATTATATTATTTAAATATTCTATAGTTTTATGATTCTAATAAACTTTTTTAATATATATATATATATATATATATATATATATATAATGCTATTAATTTAACTCTCATTTGTAGAATGAATAAAAAACTCATTTCTCTCTCTATATTTGGATATTTTCCCATGAATCCCTATTTTAGGGAATGAGATAGAGAAGCTGTTGGAGTAGTTTAGAGAACAAAAAAGTGATTTTCTCTATTTTAGAGAAGTTGTTGGAGATGCTCTTATCAATTCAACACTCATTGAGTTTTAAAACTTTAAGAAATGAACCCAAAACACGGGGTAAAACAACAATAAAAACACGCACCTCAATATGTTGGAGATCAGTTGTGGAAGGGATTCGTCGAAGGTTTTTCAAATTGTATGTATCTAATAGTTTATTGTATTTAGGAATGGGCTTGTTGTTAAGAATAGCTCTTCCAACGGCACCTGGGTACAGGAGAGCCGTCACTACCCCTGAAGGTAACACTTCACTTGCAATCAAATGTGAAGAAGTTAGCTCCATTGGTGTCCTGCAAGTACCAATTCTACATGGGAATCTGCATAAAAATTAACCACCAAACACATATTAACAACATTCATTTCAAGTGTCAACAAGACTTCAAAAAACCCATATTCTATACAAGAAAAAACAAACATAAAAAATGAGAGCTTTTACTTTTATGGTATTATTTCACATGATTCTTTTCATTTAATGCTAGAACTTAAGGTATTGTCGATGTAGGGTCAGGTTCAGGGGAAAACCTAAAACATAAAAAGAACTGAAGAACACTCTGGGAGACCTGGATGGTATGCACAAACGCATACCGGTAATTTGTAACATGCACACCTGCATAGAAAAGGAAAACAACTTCAAATGTTTGTATGCATTTGTGCATACTGTCTCTGCACAAGTGCATGCCATACAAATGGAGGGCTCACCGGGTGTTCTTCGGTTTCCTTTTCTTTTGTTGAGGTTTTCCCCAAAAACCTCCCTCTGTCGGTGTATATATTTGTTTTACATGTACTTGTTTCACAATATGAAATTTTTTCGTGTATTTTATTGATACAAACACATAAAAAAGTTTCATATAGTAAAAGAAGTACATTCACATTGTGAATTAATACCTTAAGTTCTAGTATTAAATAAAACAAAACTCGTGTGAAATAAAACATGATGCATCGATTCTCATGGTTATCACAATATTATTCAAATCTTCAAGTAAAAATCCCAATTCTATACACATCTTAACCTTTTTCTATAATACAGAAAGGCTCTATAATCAATCGAAATGACCAAAAACGTCTACTGCAGTTCTTAAATTCTTAGAAAAAATGAATGCACTGTGCCCTTCAATCAAATCCAACTAAACTAATTCAATGTAAATTAGACCAAATCAAAATCAAGCAACACAAACAAAGAGTACATATCATAGATTATATAACATACAAAAATCGTAATAATGTTCATATTCCTGCAAATGAAAATCGTGAAAACATCTGTTTTTGTATCGCATTGCCGTTAAATCATTTCATTGCAGAAAAAAAAAAACCCTAATTCATGTCGGAAAATCAACAAGAAGAAAACGAATTTCCACAGAAACTGTAAATGAAGCAATTACAAACGGATTTCCGATTTTGGATAACATAATGATAATTAGGTCAAATTTAATCGCTCGATAAGTACAAGTTGCAATTGTGAAACTGTAAACGCGAGAAATAGAAAAAGAGAAAAAAAGTAAACCTGAAAAGAGGAAACTGGAAGAAAATGAGGAAAAAGAATATTCTGGAAGCAGCGAATGAAATGATTGTTGCCAACTTCTTCGCTTTTGAAGCCATGGCGGAAATCGTACGATTGTTTTCCTTTTTACTTTATTTACACTTTTCCTGCTTTTCAACGGGGGTCGGTGATCGGTTTCCATTCGGACGGTCGGACCCACGGCACAGCAACATCATGGGGCCCATTTATCGGGAGATTTTTGTTTTTAAATCATCGGTCATTAAAAAATAATAAAATTAGAAAAAATTATAAGGGGCTGTTTGGTTCACGGAATCCGATGAAATTGGAAGGAATTGGAATGGCCAAATCCATTGACTGAATTCCTTAATGCTGTTTGGTTCGCGGAATGAATAGACCGGATTCCATCGGATTCCACCGAATTCCATGGTTGATGGATTTGATCATTCCTTAACATATGTGAAGGATTTTGAATTCCATTTCGTATCAAATGCAACATAATTTATAAATTTCTTTTAGAAAGACAACAATAATTTTAACCACCACCCTCTCCCCGCCCCACCCTCATCGACAACATATCCGCCACCACCGCCGACACCGCCACCGCCACTACCACCACCACCATCAATTAACATTATCATTCCACCACCGCTACCGTCACCCCCACCCCCACCCACCACGTCACTATTTTTTTCCGGCATACTCATAGTCGCCACCCACCCCTACACCCTACCCCACCCATTCCGCGAACCAAACGCTTCCTAATAGTTCTAATTAGGGCCGACCCGGAGGGGGTACCACCGTATCAATGTAAGACTCCGAATAGGGTTCCTGAACTTTTTTGGGTCCAATTTTAAATATTTTAACATGTACCTTATTATATATAGAGTAAATTACACTTTTGGTCCTTTATCTATTTTCGCTTTTTGGTTTTGGTCCCTCTAAAGGTAAAAGTACATTCTTGGTCCCTCAAACGAGTTTTTGATAACACCCTTGGTCCCTCCAGCTAACGCCGTCCAAAATCTACCGTTAGCCATCCCATGTGCCCCTCACGTGAGGGGCATTTTCGTCTTTTCACTGTGTTGCTTTTAATTTCCTTAGAAATAAATAAATAAATAAAATATCTAATAATATTCTTTTTTTTTAGAAATTATATTATATTAAAAAAAAACTTGAAAATTATATTATACCTTTTTCGAGATTATATTATATTATTACTTGAAAATCAAAACCCTTCCTTCATCCTCATGTTCTTCCCCATGTCAATCACCCGCCTCCTTCCCTCTCTCTTTTCACCGGAAACCACCCACCATGGCCCCCATCTTTTTTTCTGACGAAGTCCCATTCCCCTCTCTATTTTTCGTTTTCGTCACCGCCACCACCGGTCAAGATCTGAAACAGCATAACAGTCAGATATGAAGCAACCATTCGTTTCCGTCACCGTCACCATCATCGCCACCGCTACCGCCAGTCAACATCTAAAGCAACCGTTCGTTTCCGTTACCACCACCACCGGTCAAAATCTGAAGCAATATAACGGTCAGATCTAAAGCAACCGTTCGTTTCCGTCACCGCTACCACCGGTCAACATCTGAAGCAAAACAGTCAGATTTGAAGCAACCGTTCGTTTCCGTCACCGCCACCACCAGTCAAGATCTGAAGCAACATTAACGGTCAGATCTGAAGCAATCGTTTAAGCTTTGAAGCAATGTCCTCCTTTTGAAGATTTTGATCGATCCAGATCTGGGTTCGTTTTTATTTTAGAAATTTCATATAAGATGTGTAGTTAAGTTAATATTTAGTTTTTTTGTTGGGTTTTTCTTGTTTGAATTTCGATCAAGATGTGACTTTTTCTTCTTGCATTTAGATTTTGTATTAGATTCAATTTCTGATCAATCTGCTACACCCCTTGTTTTGTTTGAAGAAATTTCTGATTGATTATCATTCATAAGAAGGTAATTTAGGTCTCAAACTTATTGGAATTGTTGATTTGTTATGGGTGTTATGTGTGTATATATATAATCATCTCTATGTTGTTTGGTGATGCGCTTGTGGTCTGTAGAAAGCTACAAATGTTTGGCGGAGTATTATCTTCCACATACGGGATCTCTGATTTAGGTTATGGGATTGAATCTGATTTAGGTTTTGGGGTTTGAATCTGGTTTAGTATTTAGTTATGAATTGTGGTGGTGGTGAATATTTAAAGAGAGAATAAGATAGGTAAAATAATTTTTAAGATTATTGGGATGATGAATGTTCTTGAGCATGAAAGCATGAATGTCCTTGAGGATGAATGTTCTTGGGATGAATGTGAGGTTGAAGAAGATAGGTAAAATAATTTTTGATATTATATGATATTAGTTTATTTTATTGGAAAATAAAATAATAGGTGAAAAGACGAAAATGCCCCTCACGTGAGGGGCACATGGGATGGCTAACGACAGATTTTGGACGGCGTCAGTGGGAGGGACCAAAGGTGTTATCAAAAACTCGTTTGGGGGATCAATAATGTACTTTTATCTTTGGAGGGACCAAAACCAAAAAGCAAACATAGATAAAGGACCAAAATTGTAATTTACTCTTATATATATATATATATATATGTATATATTTTGATTTTTAACCTACATTCGAGATCAATCCATTTAACGTTCTCTCATAAGTTATACCCATATAATATATCTCATTTGACAATTATAATATTTTAGCAATCTATCTTAAATGCCTTAATTCTTTCCCTGCTCATTCACCTTATTCCTGATTGACTGCAAATCCATGGTTCCTTCTTCTTAGGTCTCTAATTTAAAGATTGAACTCTCTTTAGTTCGTTTTTCTTTTCCTTATTGCTAATATAATATCTGAAGCACCAAACGACAGCCAATTTAATAATCTTTCACTTTTTTATTCTTTGTTTCTCAGTTTCGTGTTCGGCGAGACCTTCAAGTTTATTGACAAAAAATAAGTTCATTTTTTAATGGTTACAAAACCATCTTAATCATTTTGTATGATAAGACATCCCTTAACCATTAAAAGCTCTAATTACATCATGTAGTATTACCAAACAATTATATTTCATTTTGCACTATATCATAAGAGTCTTTTAATCATTCTGATCACTTAATCATTCTGCACCAGGTCATTTAGCAACTGCCAAACAACCTTTGTCTATTGAGTGTCGCTTACTTTACCGGATGAGTATGATAATAATCGAGAATCTTACTTGATGAGGACTATCAAATATTAAAAATCTTACTAGATAAGTACGAGACTCTTAACATGATTATTATTTAATAGGTATGAGACGATTGACAACAAATTGTGCTTTGTTGGTCTAAACATAATCAAAACAAGTAATCAAACCAAAATAAGCCATGAAATTAATAAAGTATTGCACCTCGTTCTTGTTTATTGTTTGGTTCGTGCTTGCAAAACTTTGTTTCTCTCCTTTGTTTTTAATAAAATTATTGGTCTTTCAAAAAAGAAAATAATAAAAATATTTTTTTTGACCAATAAAATATTTTTTTTTGTTTACACAATCGTTTTAAGTTGCTATGTCAAAATCTTTTCATACGGTTTAATTTTTTTTAACGTATATATAAAAGTTCAAAGGAAAGTCTAGAATTGGATTCCATTCTATTCACGTGTTCAGTTTAAAGAAAAGTTAAAAATTTGTTTTGTAATAATCAGTTAATAAAAAATAGTTTAACTATTTGTAATTTGTTTTCATAAATTATTTATAAACAAAGAAATTCAATTTCATTTCAAATCCAACAAATCAAACACAATAAAAATTCTAAATCCTTCCACAAAATCTAAATCCTTTAAAAATATTCCGTCAAGCCAAACGCCTGTTAAATCTTTGTCATTCGGCTTTCTGTCATTCCATATTCACGCTTATTTCTCTCTTCTTCCCATCTTCACGACTCTTTCTATCTTTTATCTATCTATTTATATCATTGTTAGTTGATAAATGATTCTTCATGATGTGCTTTATGATTCAAATCTAAAATATGTAGTTATGTTTATAATTCATAAATGGTTTTCGACATCAACTTTATAGGGAAAGAGAAGGCTCGAACAAGATCAACCAAAATTTAGTATCTAGACGAGTTCAAAACTTTGCAAACATAATAGGTGGAAGATAGCCAATTGGCCTAGTAAATAGAGATGCACAAAAATGCCAAGACCTAGTGAGCCCAAAACCTGATACAAGTCGGGGCTTAAAGCACGAGTAGGCCAAAATTTTGGGGACAAAAAGGTAAAAACCTTACCCTAGAAAAGCCTGATCGGGCCCTTTCCAATCCCAAAGTCTAGTCTATCCTAGAGATGGAAAAATGGGCCAGCCCAACCCGAGACTGCGGTCTTTTGACCGGTTATGGATTTGAGCCAGGTCTTAAAAGACCCAGGCTTTTTATTTTGCTCACTAAAAACAGGCTTGGAAGGTCCAGATCAGGCTCAAAAAAGCCTGGACCTTTGGGCATCTCTAGGCTAGAAAGATCCTAAGAAAATAGGAGGAAATGCATATATCAAAAACCTCAAGCATGATCACTACAAAATTAATGAGCATATTGCAAATTTGCAATAAATTATCCATGAAAACCGTTCAAGAATCCGAATTGCTATTCCGAGAAGACGATCAAGAGAAAAAAAAAAGGGAAAGAATTGGGAGGTTTCATTAAACAACCATGAGCTCATGGCAGCAAAAGGGTGGAGCGGGATATGAAGGCAATGATTATGGTCAAAGGGTCAATGACTCAGTAGCACCCTGGTTACCAGTAGATTCCAACATTCAAAACTTCAAGCATCACCAAAATATGAGGAGACTGTGAGTTTTGTTGTATATAAATATTATATACTTGAAAAAAAAAGACAATGCCTATGAGTCAGAAGACTTGACAACCAACTTTAGGGTTTTTTTATCAAACACTTACTGGGTGAGCTTGACGAGGATCAAGGTTCGAGAATCTTACCCAGTAAGTGACGAAGAAGACTCTTACCCAGTAAGCACTTACCGAATAAAAGATGCTAACCAACAATCCATTTTAATATCAAAAAAGTGTTACCTGATAAGGCATTTACCCAGTAAATATTTTGTAAATTGTCCCTTAGAATAAAAAACTCCAGTAAGTAACGGGTGGGTTCAAGGAAGAACCTTAAAAAATGAACAAAAGAACCCCCCAATCAACCATCAATTCAATTTCAATACAACGATTATGAATAATATGGGTTACATTTTTTTTCATAACTAATAAAAGATTACAGGGATGGTTACATTCGAATCTGGACCATCTATGTTTTAGATCCATATGTTGATAAAGATTCATTTATTCTCATTTTTTCAAGGTTCTCTTTTAAACCTCCCTCTAAAAAGTACAATAGCAAATGATGTGTCAGAAAAAGTTACAACGATAAGTGAAGTCTTGCTTAATGAGTATTTAAAATAACTAAAATAGAATATTTCCCAAGAAGTAATAATACATTATATTGTCTACACAATGTCCAAATTTTGCCCAAGGTTTGTGGTAATGTGTTGGTATAAGCTATTAAACCAAAGGTCTTTGGCTTAGCAGTATTCGGGTTACCAGTAGAGCTCAGACTCTCAGAAGGTCAAAGATTCAAACCTCACCAAATGTGAGGAATTTAGAACATAACATACTAATAAGACTTCTAAAGTGAAGACCCATATAAGATGTCTCATTATGAACAATGCTTCTCCATGGATATATTGGCTGATATATATATATATATATATACACACATATATATATATATATATATATCTTCTTCTAGACATGGCACGTATCTTATTTACCTCATCAAGCAGCTAATAAATGGATTTTGCAGATATAAATGTTTTATGATCCAAATTCTGCATTGACCAAAGCTAGAGATCAACCTGTAAGCTCTTCCATTAAGCCCTGTTGATCATTAAGACGATTGAAAAGTTAATATCAAACAACAAAATAAAACTAGGTAAAGATTGAAATATTTAGGGAGGGCAAGATATATCAAAATGCAATAAAGTTTTCCTTGGTTCTTATTTAGTTTAAATAGTTTTTATTTTGCATTTATATGAAGTTTAAATACTTCATATTTATTTTAAATAGTTTATTAACAATATGGCTGCTACTTTGCACTTTATATGAACTTTTAAGAATCAAAAACCATTGACCAAAGATTTTAATCTTATCCCAACTCCCAAGTGCACATTGTATGTGGACTTGTTGCTCGTTGCTCAGTAACATCATATTCAACATTGTTACAAACCCCAAAAAATTAGTTTTTTTTTTTAAATCAGGACACTTTTGAGTGTTTTCATGTAAGATCCCACATTGGTTGGAGAGGAGGACAGAAGTTGTCTTATAAGGGACTTGGATACCTCCTCTATTAGATGCGTTTTAAAACCATGAGTCTAAATGTGTGGACAAAGCAGACAATATCTGGTACGGTTGGTCTGGGAAGTTACATTTCGCCCCGGGTACCCCAAAAAAACACTAAATTTTTTTGGTACAAAATAGAAATTTTTGCAAGATTGAGAAAAAGTTTTCTTTTTTATACCAAATAGGAACTAAACCGAACTTTGTTGTACTTTTCCGTTTAAAAAAATACCTGAGAAATATACTGTTCTGCATCAGTTCGCCTAAGAAAGAGAATTGCATGCCTTGCAAGGTTAGCTAATTGATCACTCAGCACAACGTTACCAATTTCTTCAAGTACCCTCACCTTTATGTACGGATCCTTGGGTGGGACCATGTCCTAAAAAACACATGAAAACAATGTTTAAAGGTCAAATTTAATTTAGATATGTAATATAACAGTTAGGTGCTGTTTGGTTGGATTTCCATTAAGTCCTGTATGGATAAAGCTGTTTGTATGGATTGGAAAGATTTTTGTTTGAGATGGTTTTTTTCATAGATGGAAGGTGCGTGTTTTTTAATTGGGAGGAACAGGTTTGGAAAAAACTTGGCTTTCTGCATAAAGATTCATCCTAGAAGCTTATTGGATAAGTTTACTTTCTATATCATTAAGCCACTACCAACTAGACATGTATAGCTGATTGAATAACCTGTGAGTCCCATTAAGCCCATTAAGCCCTTAGCATGTTAGTGGAACTCCTAGAGACTTGTGATCAGTAGAGATATTCAACAAAGCATTCCCCCAGCAATTTTGAAAAGGGTAATTTGTGTGCAACAAGGCTCCTTTTCATGAACAGAATTACAAAATATGATCAAAGATCAAAATCCCCTGTCTGATTCCTCTACTAATATGTGATTCTTTAGGGTGCGTTTGGTATACTGAATAAGACAAAACAAAAGAATATTCACTGTTCCACATTTGGCAAGACTTTTATATGGAACAAAGGTGGAATAGACATGTATGTAAACAATATAACCTCAAAATAAAACCTAATTCTTTTCTAAAACATCAAATACGTCTTCCTCTTTACACTTTACTCATTCTTCAAATTTTATTTATTGTATTTTATACTCTTTAGACTTTCACTTTACTGTCTTCAAAATATTAGTTTCATACGGTTTCTATATTTTGATTAATTTATGTAGTTTATCAGATATTAATAATAATATAAAAAATATAAAATAAAATTTGGAAACTACATAAACTTTTTATTTTGGTGTCATTTTAATCGTTTTGATGAAAACTTTCTAATGATATATCTTGTTATAAAGATATTTATTTTATTATAGAAAAATTACATAAATTAATCAAAATATATAAACAATTCATTAGGGGTAATTTGGTCATTTTATATACTCTGTCCTTTTCCGGTTCTGTTCTACCAAACGCCAAACAACTGTTATGTCTTGACCTATTCTGTCTGGATACCAAACGCACCTTTATACTAAAAAAACAGGAAATTAGGTAACTTACCACAGTCAAATCAAGATCCAAATCTGACATGTAAGATTGTAAAGTTGCAGAATGGTGTTTGAAGTATTCTTTCTCTGAGCTGCTAAGTTTCTCCTCAATTTCTTCAGGGAGCACACAATCAATGGTCCACCCCAAATTTTGAATGACTTCGGCCCGATTATGCCTATTAAAAGATCACAAACATAAATATAGATGCCACTGGTGATGGAAATTAAAGTACAAAAAATTAAAAAACAAACTCATTTGTCAAGTGATTTACACATAAGCCATGAGACAACGCTTATTGCGGACCAATGAAAGGTGGTGGATAAGCGCCCCAAAATGATCAGCATTTTTAGTTGTCTGATTGTCAGATCCTTCTGCTTGCATCTTCCTGTCACACATTAGGTTAAGGGATAAATAGTTACTTTGTGTTATGAAATGGAATCCAAATTACTGAATTAGTAACGAACACATAACAAAGATTTAAAAAGACTAATCAGATGATTACTAAGGGGCTGTTTGGCAGTTGCTGAATGGTTTTGTGCAGAATGATTAAGAGGCTCTTATGATGTAGTGCAAAATGAAATATAATTGTTTGGTAACTGTTCAGGATGTAATTAGGGCTCTTGATGGTTAAGGGAGGTCCAGGATACAAAATGATTCAGAGGGTTTTGGATTTTGAAACCATTAAGAGGCAGGCTTATTTTTTGCCAAACAGGATTCACCTCTTAACGATTCAGAGGCTGCTTCTTAATGGAACTGTTAAGAGGTAAACAAACAAGGTAAACTTAAATGGAAAACAAGGTAAACTTGAATGGAAAACAAGGTAAACTCTAGCATTCGAGAGACTAGCACTCTCCCATAGACCACTCACTGAGTTTCTGCATGCCCACCATCCCCTGCATCCACCCTATTTATACTAAATATTTATTCTAAGTACCCAAATTACCCTTTTCTTGATTATTCTAGGAATTGGGCTTGGGCCACCATATGGGTGCATGACGCTTTGTGGTAAAGTTCGTGTGATTATATCATTGCCGAAGTTGCAATTTACATTCACAAGTGTATGTATTTGTCCTATGGAAAACCATTCCCTTAAGACATTAAGCTAGTAAAGGAAGAAAAGGCGTTCAATAGCAAACTGAGATCACTTGTGTCTACTTGGCTCCTAGATTCAGATAGTTTCAATAACAATTTCAATTATTCCCATCTTAAACTACAGATCTTCGAGTCCATTGCATGTCTCATGTAGTAAGCAGTTCTACAAACATTTTGTAATCAAAATGATACACATAACACACAGAATGAGACATACATTCATATATATAGAGGCAGGATCAAACGAGAACGCTATCTGTTTACAAGAACACGAGAACGGGCAAATTACGTGCAAAATCACATATGATTTTCCATTAACGGTCAAAAAAGTGTGTGTGCGACTTGTGGCTGTGTCTTCAGGTCGCGAGGCAAAAGTCGGCTGAATCACATGTGATTTTGTACGTGATGTTAACGTAAAATCACATATGATTTGTCCGTTCTCGTGTTCTTTTAAATAGATACCGTTCTCGTTTGATCTTGCTACTATATATATATACACACACACACCTACACATTATAAATGCATACAAGCAGAGAGGCATACATACATACAAGGTAAACATATGAAAAAGAAAAGAGCACAAAAGATAAAATGAAGCAAAGGATTACCTCAACAAGGCTTGAAGTTGAAGAAGATGCCCATCGCATTCCTCAATTACTTGACCAAATAGATCATTCTACATCAGAATTGAAAACAGTGGAAAAATTACATTTCCCCAATCCCTTTGAATAAGCATATAAAATAGATTGTGTTGTGTGTTTCATGGTAGGTGGTAGGCGGTAGATTTAGGAGATCATTGTTTAACAATAACAATTACAACACATTTCTAAAACTTGACACAGCATTGTGTGACTATTACTGAAAGCATACTTTTTCGAAAACTCAAATGCAATCTCGACATTTTGAACAATTTGGATTTAGTCTCCTCATAATGAAGTGCGGAAAACAGAACATGTAATTATCTGACAGGAAGAACCCATGTGGGATTTCACATTTATCATATGGGGTCTCCTTTGGCTCATTCTAATTACATTGGGTTACCTTCTCGGTTATGGTTATAGAATAACTTACCTATCTTTGGAAGGCATGAGTTATGGGTTAATAGTTTCTTTTTATTTTACTTTTCTTAATTCCATGTGTCCTAGTTGGGCTAATAGTGCCGGAATTCGCATAAAATGAATATAAAAAATAACTAAAAATAGCCTATTATTGTCACAACAACCACTAATAACCTGTAACCGGTTTCTTCGCTTCAATGACATCATGTTTTTGAATCATTGAAAGAAAAATTGCCTAGATGGTTTTACTAAAGCTAAGCAGCGCTATTTGACATGTTTATCTAACCCAAGGAAGACTCATTTCAACAACTGGTCTGCATTCAGAAATAGGAATCTCATTTGGTTAAATGACACAAGAACAACAAATTCACCATTCATTATAAAACACATCCTTAGTTCTTGTAAATTTCAAAAGAATTGACAGGGAAAAGAGATTTTACATTAAAGACTATGAGTTGCCCAGAGTCACTGCTCACGAATTCTTTTACAAGTTGACAAGCCTTCCGTCCATACATCTCGTTGTTCCAATTGTCCCTCCACCCTTACAAGTTACAACACTGAAACAAATCACAGACGCATTTCATCAAACACTTTAGCTACAGGCACTTAAATGACAACATTCACCAACAAAATGCAGTTAAAACCAACATAAGCATTCCATCGAACACCTTAACTACACGAACTTAAAATGACAACATTCACTAACAAATTCAGTTAAACGATGCAAATTGAACATGTAAATACCAGTTTCGATGGAAATACTTAACATTCTGATCATTGGGAACTGAATATGAAGAATAAAATCATACGTTATAAAAGAAATTATTGAAAACAATAAATTATCGATTGGAGTGTTTCTTTACATACCTACGACGTATACCGATGCGGATCAGAATTTGAGAATGATCGATGCACAACGAATCGACAAGATCTAATCATGGGAAGTGAACAAGGAATGTTGGCATGGAGATTTGCTTTCGATTTTTCATGAAATATTTGGCGGGAAGATTTCAAGAAAAAGCGTTCGAAAACTTCTTCCCACTCTTTATTTAGATTGGGAAGTTTGGGTTTCTATGTTTGTTGACCCAAATATACAAAAATATGCTTCCTATTGGTTATCTTTGAAAATTGTGTTCAATTTTCAAGAGTAAACTACAATTTTGGTCCTGTGGTTTTACACAAAACTACAGAAATGATCCTTGAACTTTAATAAATACCTAAATAGTCACTATAATTTGCATATTCTTCTGAAATTTGTCTTTCTGATTAACTTTGTTAAAAATGTCTCTTGAATGATGAACATTTTATTCTTTTTATCTTTTTTTTGCCTTTTTTTTTTGTTTTATCTTTTACCCACCCTCCCTTCCCCCTCTCCTGTGTTGAACTCTTTTAATTTATAGTTTAACAAAGTTTTAAACTCTATTTATAAAGAAAAGCCTGTTTTATTTTTGAAGTGAACGCTAACAAGTAGATAATGAGACCAAGAAAAACACGTATATGAGATGCAAATAAATTTGAATAGGTTCCATCTTTAAGCTATCAAAATTATCGAACGCCTATAGATTTTTTGTTGAGACAACATATATAATAAAAGCGGAAGTCTTATGTTGTATTTAACACGTGTATTTTTGGCAATTATTTTCAAAATAAACACATTTTTCAAACTGTAACAGACAAAATGACAGGTCGGCCCAATAACTTTGAATTCAACTTAAAATTATTGTGAAAATTATTGATAACCCACAAATTGAGACTTATAAGAAGCTCACACATCTCATTTTATATCCATGTTGGACGAGTTGTTACACAGATTGTGCTATTACGTAACATATTTTTTTATATTTGGGACAAAATTAAGCATAAAAATATCAATATTGCATCTGTGTTCGGATTTTAATCTGTATTCTCGCTTCACTGGGGTTTTGGAGGATCTCATGACCTCGACCCTTTTAACGTGTGCATCTCTATGTTAGTTATATTGTTCTTGAGGGGTGTTATCGACTTATTCGTTACCACTTACCAATTAGCAAGATTCATGCAAAACGTCTATTTCATATGAACAACATACAGATTAATCACACCTAAAATTCAAACTTGGACCACTGATGTTATAAACCCAACACATGAGAATTATGTTAGCCCCTCTTGGAGGGTCATGGGAGATTGGTCTTACACGTTTTCTACGTATTGATTGAGCATAACATATAACTAACAGGTTAAAAGTGAAGTAATTGGATAGTTAACATTTTCATCATTATTATACTTGAATATTTATTGTATCAAGAGGACAACGCCTTCGATTATACGTTTATTGTTTTTAATAAACTAATAAAAAGTTAAAACTATTATACGTTTGTTGTTTTTAAGACATATAAAATAATAAAAAGTTAAAACTATTTAATGCAAATTAATTGAAAAAAATATTGTATTGTGAAACATTAGGGAATTTGAGGAAGTATGGTTTTAATCTTTGAAAGATAAATAACGATACTACAAAGAACTTTTGTCGAATTTGGTGATTATTACTAAATTATTTTATCATAAAATAGTTAAAGATATAACTGTTTTTATCTATATAGAACATGTTTTGAAATACAACTTGTCATATTGTTACAACTAGGGATCACAATCAAGTCGTATTCGGGTTGGCTGGTTAGTGAGGGTCAATCCGGACAGGACTTATTTAGCTAATCGTGTCAAGATACGTAAACCTAATCTGTACACGCTCGGGTTTGTGGGCCAACTAATAATACAACTAAATTCAAACATCCAAATTTAAACAAAAAGTTCAAACGCAAGTTTCAAACAAACAAAAGTCCAAGCACAAACAAATTTATCTAATAATATAGTCAAATTCAAACAAATAAAAAGTTTAAATTCAAACAAATTCATTTTGACTATATGAGACTTTTAAGTAAAATATAAAAAAATTAAAAAAAAAATTATTTTTTGACGGGTCAACCCAAACACGACCCGTTTATTTGGCGGGTCAACCATAACCCGCTTATTTTTGTGTCGGGTTCGTGTCGTATCGGGAATTACCACCTCTAGTTACAACCAACTCAATCTCGTATGTCTAGGATTGTGGGCTAGTGGTTGAGGCCCTGGGGGAATGTGGTGGAATATCTCATATGACCAGGGTATTCGAATTCAGACATACACAACAATCGTGGACACTGAATTTATCAGAGACAATGTCTTACAATCATAATTTGTCGGGATTAATTCAGGCATTGCCTATGACACCCTTAAAAAAACTCGATCTCGTATGTCCATACCTTTTTATATTTTTTCATTTTTTTAAACTTAATAAGGATAGTTTTATCTTTTTATCAAATGATAATTACTATTTATTTATTTATTTTGCAGAATATTATCTCAATTTATAGGAATGTTTTTAATTGTAACCATTTTGATATTGATTAGATGAATTTATTTTCTTCAACACAACCATTTTATGTTTTTTTTAGTGTTTTTTACCTTTTTATGTGTATGCAAAAGCAATGGACGATGATGAAATCATTTTCATCATACTCATTATTTTGCAACTTTACAATCTTACATATTTATTTAGGTTTTAACCAGATTCAGAAATCAAATATACTAGTAAAATATATTACATAATAGTTGTAATCGTTTAAATTATCTTTCCCTATTTTTTACATAACAAACTAATAGTAATCGATTTGTACAGAAAGCTTACGATAACGGAAAATATTTCTAAGCGAATATCTCTAAAATATTAATTAATTAGAAAATATCAAAGATTATATGTATTATTGATTCCAAATTTACTCTTAATTGCCTTTATTATTTAATAATAAAATTCAAGATAAATCATTAATCATTAATAAGACGGTAACGAAATCACATGTGGCTAGGAGCCTGGGATTGGGTTATAATGGTTGTAACAATAAGTTGTGGTGCATGAAATACTACCTATTTATATATCCATTATAATCTATATAAATTAAAAGTGTAAATTAAAAAAAATGGATAGAAAAAAAAACAAAGTGTAAATTACACTTTTCGTTTCTATGGCCTGTTCATAATTGAGGTTTTCGTCTATATAAGATAAAAGTTGTTATTTTCGTAAATAATTTGTATTTGTTTAAGTATAAGGAACCAAAATAATAAATGGTTATAAATTACGAGGAGGAAAATAATAATAAATTATAAATCATAAAAATAAGAATAAAAATAAAAATAAAAATAGCAATTTATATTTGCAAACTATAGAGTAGAGATGGCCAAAAACCGGGCTCGGGCTGGGCCTTAATTGGTCCCGGGTCTCACAAGTAATTTTTGGACCGGGCTTTTTGTAACCGGTTCCGGTCTCGGTCCTAACGATTTCAAGCCGGCCGGTTTAGTGTTTTATCATAACCGGTCCCGAAAACCGGTCCCGGTCCCGGGCCCAAACCGGGCCTAGAATAAAAAATTATTTTCTTATAAAAACATTAATTTTATTTATTAATTTAATGTATTATATATAAATCATTACATATATATAATTATGTAATTGGTTTTCAAACAAATACACTTAAAAATACGTTTATTATAGTTTTAGAATTGATTTTTAGTCAAATACATTTAAAAAATACGTTTTATTATAAATTGTAATTGGTTTTCAATCAAATACACTTAAAGAGTTAGAAATACATGTAAAAATATATATAAAAATACATTTATTTTGTAAAAATCGGGCCGGTCCCAATCGGTCCCATAACCGGTCTCATAACCGGTCCCGGGCCCGGCCGGTTCTACGAAACGCTCCAAAATCATTTTGACTTAGGATTCTTAATGTTGTTACTTGGCAAATACCACTATTTCACAAGTTACATTACTGGTGTCTTGTATGTTGCAGGTTGTTTCTAGTTCAATTTTACATCTTGAGATGAGAGTTTAACTATAGTTTCATACGATGAATCAATTGACCGTAAAAACTCTAATAACAACTCTATAAATGGAAACCACAAGGGTTGTGACGTACTGGTTGAACTCTAATAACCATCTACTCAAGAGTTTGATTCCAGGCATACACAACAATTGTGGCCACTGATTTCTTTTAGTCACAATTTATGGGACTTAGTCTAGGGCATAGCCTAGGACACCCTTCCAACAAAAACTCTATAAATGGTCCAACTTGCATATCACATGGCAAGGCAACATGGAGCCTCACTCCAAGATTTCTCATATGAGACAATCGCTACGAATTTCATGCAGATGATTACTGTAAATGAACAAACAACTAATGCTTTCGTTGGTGTTTAAAATTTAAGAACAAATGTTATGACATAGCAAAACTTCTTTGTCTAGCATTTCCGGTTAACGAGTTGAACATATTGACCTTGAATTTATATGTCACGGTAATACCATAGAATTAGCATCGAGAATGGCCGGAAAAAGAAGAAACATGAAACAGGACTGTGATTTTGAGTTCTCGGCTTTAACATCAATACGTTTCGTGCAGCAACGCGCGGGTACATTACTAGTTATTATTAAAACATTGTCTCTAAATTGAATCTATTTTCTAAATTACTTAACTATCTTCTGAATTTATTACCTTTCATAATTTCCTTCCCAAAATTAAGTAATTTAGAAAATAAATTCAATTTAGAGATAATTATTTTATATATTTTTAAATGTTTTAATAATAATTAAATTAAGAAGAATAACATATATGTGAGTTATAAAGATAAAGAAGGATATGTACGTAGTTTCAAACGTTACAAAAATATATACGTAATATAAGAAGTTTTAAAATATACAGATGAAATTCTCCTTTTTTTTTTATTACTTTAGATTTTGATTATTTACTTCAATTCCTCAGTCTAAAAAATTTACTTAAAAGCAAAATGGTAAAAAAAATTAAATTAATATTGAAATCTCAAACGAATGTATAGATAAGTCCGATTAGCAAGCTAAAAATCATTGAGGGTTTCAGTTTCCATTTTCAAACCATCACTGAGAAAACAAGCAGAGAGAGAAAGAGATGGCAGGTTTACAGAGATCAGCCGTATCATTCAGAAGGCAAGGATCATCAGGTTTAATTTGGGACGACAAATTATTATCCGGTGAATTGAAACGGCTTCCCGACGGAAATCCATCGTCATCGGACGCCGATCAAGTTCAAACGACGATCGAAAATCAAAATGATCAATCTAAGTGTTCAAAAACGACAATTGGATCAATCAACACCGTTCGACGGAGTCGATCCAACAACGGCGGAGAACGGACGTTCCGTAACGGGAAGGCATCACCGGCGACGACTGAGCCGCCGTCACCTAGGGTTCCGGTATGCGGATTTTGCAGTGCTTTTGGGAAGGTAAATAAAACTCAAACTCAAACACGAACCGCCTCTCGTAAACGGAGTTTCGCTTGATTGTCGTTTAATAAATGCTTTCCGGCCACCGCCACCGCCAGCGGCGGTCGGATGGTGGTGTTTATGTGAATTCAGTTGGATAATAACGAGGTGTAACCTTGTGAGATTTTTGTTGACGATTCTAGTTTCTTCTTGTAATTTAGATTTCATTATTAAGATCTTTTATGAACTCACCTCTGATCTATTAATGCTACATAATCATGAAATTAGTTTCATAATTCTTAACAAGGTGTTCATCCAATGAATAGCGTCCCCATTACATTCATGAAATTGTATGTATAATTTTTTTTACAGTGAAAAAGAAAGAATCGGAGAACCTTGAAAAATAAATTGAAAATATATATCAAAATAGATGTCAATTTAAAATATTCTTATTTTGATTTTGATGTAATTTATTTTATTATTTATTTTTTTGTTTTTGGTTGATTTTTTATTTAAAAATTAAGGAAAAATGTTTGTATTTTTAAGAAAAGTGGTTATAACTACCTTTATAATCAAATCCGTTGGATAACTTTGATCCAATGGTTTGGATGAGTTTTCCTCTCTTTTAGGGTTCTTTACCGACCTGATGATCTGTACAATCTGGTTTACTATGTCTACAGTTATGAGTTATGAAACTGTTGTTTAAATGAGGTATACCGTAAGCATATTAGTTCTTATTAACACATATATGCACATCGGAAACTTAAGTTCCATTGTGTAACTAATGGATTCTTTATTAAAACGTTTACCCGATAAGTTTTTATTGTGCTGTCTATCTTACCGAATGAGCATGGAGAGAACCGGGAGTCATACCCGGTAAGAGCGATGGCAAGGACGTGGCTTACCCAATAAGTGAGTATGACAAATCTTATTTGATTAACGCTTACCGGGTAAATTGTTGCATACAGTGCCATTTTGATGGAATGGAATTCTACCTAGTAAAGTAAGCGAGAGTGTTGACTCCAACCGATAAGACACAAAGGAGAGTGCACCACATAAGGGTATTCATTCTCAATGATGTTTCATTCATCATGAATGAAGTGGAACATTGACATTTATTATTCATGATGAATAAGAAACAGAGACACGCGTCACGTTATTTTCTCTGTTGTCCTCTCAGTTCACTATGAAAAAAAGTTGTATAACTGAAATTTCTTCATGAATATTATGTTTTTATTAACTAGAAAATAATCATTTAGACATTATTCAATATTCTCAATCGTTCATAAATTATCGAGACTAAAGAGTTTGATGAAAGATGAAATTTGGTTGTTAGCTTTGTTTTAGAAGTTTGATTAAACCATGTTATTGTATTTGTCACTTTCCACTTTTTATTGCATCATTGTATGCACTTTGAACCTTTTTAATTATTATTATACATTTATAGATATTATGAAACTCTATAACGTCACTTTCTACACATCATATTTAAATATGAGCAAAATAAATCGGGTCGCACCACAACTTATAATACAATAGGTTATACTTGTAATTTTGAATTTAAATCGCACTGCATACACCCGTAATACATATACAAAATTAATAATTAATTGATCTAGAAGGTATTTAATCTGTCAAAATACATCACAATGATTTACCAAAAAAATGTGACATATGTAAGAGCGGTTGATTTTGATGTGGCATTTCCCCACATAATAAAAATTTATAATATGACTTAGGCTATTTTCAGTATACACGTTTGACAAACCATAAACTAGCTTATGAGTTGACTTATAAGCTAATTTATTGAAACGCTACCTGGAGTAGCGTTTTAGAAGTTTATTATAAAATTTCCAATTATAACCCACATTAATATTAATTATTAATTATCATTTTTATTTTTCAATATGTCATTTTGGCCAAACATTATTTTTTTCACCAGCTAACTTATAAGCTATCCGCTAGCTTATCAACTAGTTTGCCAAACATAGTCTTAATAAGTTGACTTCCACGTCATAAGTGATTACAAAAAATTCCAAATTGTCTCCAATTAAGAAAATGTAACAACATTATTGTTAGGGTTGCACATAAAACCAATGACTCAACTATCAAACAACGGACCCAATGTACTCCGTATAGCTAAGCAATTAACACGGTCTGTATCGGTTATATCAGCGAAGTGGTCCGAGACTCGTCAAGAATAACCTTGGTGTCCCTAACTTTCAAAATCCACACTTGTGTATTGTAGCTAAGGGTTCGGTTCCAGTGAAAAAGAAGAGTTAAGGTGAGAAGCGTAAGAAGGGATCTCCACACCCTGGTATGCACATTAGGATGAGATGCATCGGATCAATCCCAGTATGAAGCATGATTCATGGGTGGGTTTGAGATTAAAGACGATCAAGGGTCGAGATCCCTTCTTACCCTTCTCACCTTAACTCAACTTCTCACATGATATATGCCTATGTAGTTAAACTACAAATGACGGTCATAGGCACCGACATTTTCAAGGCAAAAACCAAAAATCTTACCCAACAAGAGCCTCAACAAGAACTGAGAATCTTACCAAGTAAGCGAGGGTGACGACTCTTACCCGATAATCGCTTACCGGGTAAGAGACGCTTAACAACAATCATACTATATGCCATTTTGATGGCCAAAGAATCTTACCCATAACCACTTACGGCTTACCCAGTTAGCTTCAGTAAACGACCCCTAAAAAAAGCAACCTTAACAAACAAATAAAGCTGCATTACATCTTAATAGAGATCTGAATACTTCATTCCAAAAAGAGACATACATTTTGAATTTTGTATTCAACCTTCCATTTTCAAATTCGATATCAACTACATAAATGACATCACCATAGCATAAACGAAACCAAACCAAACCAAACGAGTCCAATATATCCCACCCAGAGGTGGGGATGGAGTGTTGGGGGGGGGGGGGTTACGATGTAAACAGACCTGACCTCTATCTCAAAGAGTACATTGCCATAGCACATTAAGCCCTAAATCACAAATAGCCTAAAGCTACAATCGAGTGTGGCTGAAACAAGTTCATGATATAGGAATTAAAGACCTAGCTCAAAGCCAGATCTCGAGTTTACAGAATTAGAAACTTAAAATCGACTCGATGACTTCATAGGTATTTTCTTGCAAGGGCTCGTACCTTTGTATCAAAATGCGAAGATGTAACACGAGATCCTGGTAGGTAAAGAGGATTTAGAAGAATCTGCAAAAAAGAAATGTATGTAGCCATAATTATAGAACACATAGCTTGGATGATCCATTTAACATAAAGGAATCTTGTCATATTGCAACTGCAGAGGCGGACCGAGGATTTTTGCCGAGTGGGTGCAAATTTAAGGTGGATAAAGTCCCGCAAAGTTGTCCAATGTGTTTTGCCAACTTGACTCTTTCAAGGAACTTTTAAGGGGGTGTTTGGTTGGAGGTATTAAACAGTAATCAATGGGAATGATAATAAAAGAAACTGTTTGGTTTTATATAATATAATGGGCTCATTCCCCCAGAAGCCCAAATTTTCATCATTAAGCAGTAATCAATGGGAATGGTAATAAAAGAAACTGTTTGGTTTTATACAATATAATGGGCTCATTCCCCTAGAACCCTAAATTTTCATTCCTGATTAAACCGGAGGGAATGAAAAGTCTTTCCCATTTTCATTCCGTGTCATTTTCATTTCCATTCCTCAACCTTAACCAAAAAGCCCCTATGTTTTTTGGTGGAACTTTAATGGACTTTTTTGGTTGATGTTCCTTGTATTTTCTAATATCCCATAGCACCCCTCAAAGTTTAGCGGGTGCACTTTTAAAAAATGTTCTTGCTAAAATTGATTGAGCGGGTGCACGGGGCCCACTTGGGCCTTAATAGGTCCGACCCAAATTGCAAGACACAAGATCAAAGAAAAAAAAAAATCATATAATGTGGTAATTGGTATTAGGGTTGGGATCCCTCATATTATAAGAATGCTTCAAATAAAGAAAACATAGATTCAAATGTTACCTTAATATAAAGCTCATGGACGTCTTGGAAAAAGCTCTTGATCCCATCATCATTGCGCGAGTCATGAAGCAGCATCAATCGTGTATGTGTAACTTGAGTTAAAGAATATATATATATATATATGAAAAAAATATAGAAAATAAGGGTGTGTTTGGCAGGCACGACAAAAACTTGTTGTGTCACGTTTGACGTGACATTAGACAGGGACAAGACAGAACCTGAGTGGGACAAAAATGCATTTCATTTCTGTCCCACCAAAATAGGTGAATAAAAATCAGGGAGAAGACGGGATTAGTAAATTACTAAACTACCCATGACAAATTAAGACCCTAAAACCTTCCACAATTCTTTCCTATCTCAATCTCACCCAAAACACACTCTCAAAGAACAAGAATAATGCATATCGTCATAACATGCCATTTCGCTTTCTCAAAAAAGAACTTGGGTATATATAATATTATGGAGAAGCAAAAGGTTTCAGATAAATCTAATAAAGACTTATGAGAGACAAAACAGACACACACACAGAAGGAGGGTAACAAAGAGAGATTTTGTGAATTTATTAGTGATTTGTTAAAATAGAAATTTGTTATTCCATGTAATGTGATTAAGTGCCAACTAATCAATTAATTACCAAAATAAGAAGGATATGACCAGCTGTAACATATACCGACACCACCAAATCATTGAATCTGTCAATTGCTTTCAAAAACCTGGAACCAGAAAAATAGAAGCCTCTATAAGCGAAAAATGAGCTGAAAGATAAGCACCTTCCATCAATTACAGACACACACACACACATACATATATATAGAGGAAAGTTCAAATGCAAACTCAAATTTGGTTGTGAATGTGAGGACAAATGAGAGCGCGACACGTGTCTGAATGTAGATTATTGGATTGAATAATCAAAGAAATATTCAGACCGAATAAAACTAAACATAGTATTTATTCAGTCTTCGCGCTCTCATTTGTCCTCACGTTCACAACCAAAATTGAGTTCTCATTTGAACCCGCCCGTATACATATATACATATATATACATACAGAGAGAAAGAGAGAATATTTAATGAATCTTACATAGCACTTGTTGTCCATGCAAGATCCTGGACAACATCCAAAGCTGCATGGAGGATGAACTGGTGCTGATGTGCAGCCTCTTCTTTCTAGAAGGTAATTTAAGGTATGAATTAGTAATCAAGATGAAAGTATTTGCAATTTTACAAAGGAAAGATCCCTCCAAAAGCAACATGTTCAACCCCTTTTGTTAGTAGCTTAATGAGTTTAAGGGGACTCACAACTTATTCGACCAGCTATATATAACTGTTTGGCAGTGGCTTAATGGCATATAAAAAATGGCTTATCTAGTAAGCTTCTAGGGGGAAGCTTTATGCATAAAGGCAAGTTTTTTTTTCCCCCAAACTTGTCCCTCCCAATTAAAAAACACTCTCTTTCCATTTATGAAAAAACCTCATAACCAAAAACCTTCTCAATTTATACAGACAGATTAAACCACACACAACTTTATTCATACAGGACTTAATGGGAAACCAACCAAACAGCCTCTAAAATGTTAATCCATCTACTTTGTTGCCTAAAGTAACATCTAATCTAAATCTACTTTCTACACAAATAGTGAACTAACACAATGAGTGCTATCTAAGTGATCTTGATGTAGTTTTTTTTTATGTTTATATACTGGGCCAATGACCTTTGGTATCTTGACATAATGTTAAGAGCTCTAGAAAGATTATATTCCAATCATTCCTTCTCAGGAAATAGGAATGAAAAATAATGAGTTCAATGCAAATTTAAAAAAAAAGTGAACAGGGTGATGGCAAACTACTAATGAAGCGAAGAACAATGCTTCCTGTGCATATAGAGCATATGCAATGATTAAAGCTCTCCAACGCAATAAAACTTATTTAACTTGAATAATAATAATAATAAGGGGCTATCTGGTTGGTTTTCCGTTAAGTCTTGTATGGACAAAGTTGTCTATGTGGATTAATCTGTCTGTATAGATTGGGAAGGTTTTTGTTTGGGAGATTTTTTTTCATAGATGGAAAGAGTATCTTTTTTTAATTGGGAGGATTGGTTTGGAAAAAAAACTTGGCTTTCTGCATAAAGCTCCCCCTTAGATGCTTACTGAATAAGCCACTTTCTACATTAAGTTCATTAAGCTGCTAACATGATTAGTCAAATCCAGAAATAAATTTGTGAAAAAAATCATACTTTGGGAGCAGTTCCAACTTCAGCTTCATAGATAGGTATGTCATTTCTGCTAATTATCATAAAGCATGCTGTACTAGACATCTTGATCCACTACACAATTGCTGGTTGACCGAATTTTATATTAATCTGCATCAAGAAATGTAAGTGTTACCTATTAAAAAACAGCAAAAACAACTTGATTCCATAAATTTCTACTTCATAGAAACCCAAGATTTCAATATACCCATTATATTACAATCTGCATTTATAACAAGGATACCTAAAGCAATACTCAACTTCAAAACATCAAAGTTCACACTCAAAATCAAAATCAAAATCAAAATCAAACCTTTAACATGGCTAATCTACTTTCCCCTTCCAATATGTATCATCATTTAAAGATTTTAATCCCATCTAATCACGAAACAATTACTCCAATGTATCCTTTAAACCTCCAGCCACTCGAAATCCGATTCTTAAGCTGAAGTTCAGACATTGTGATGTCTGAATTTGATAAACCCTCGAAACTACCGGAAAAATCAAAAATTAGAAACCCTAACCAAAATTATGGCAACCAATGAACAATTTTGACGGATCATCAGAAAAAATGTGAAGACAGATACAAAAACACAAAAATGCGATACATCAATTAGATCATCCCTATCGACATAGATGCATGAAACTACACAACTGTGCCCTAGCGCGATGGCAGTGATCCAATGTTCGGAATAACACAATCAAGACAGTAAATTATAGAGCTTGCATCTGCGTATGTATATTGAAACTATTAATTAAAATGAGATCGAGAGGGAAACGTACACTGTGATCTGATCGGAAAATCTTCACTGCACCGACGAAGGAGATGAAATTTTTATTTGCTTTTTCTAGAGGGGGGAGGGGTCTTTCTTTCTTGAGTTAAATAACTATTTTGGTCCCTATGGTTTGTTCATAATCTCTGATTTTTATTAGTTAGAAATTACGTTTTATGTTTGTAATTTATAACATAACATAACTGGTTAAAATGACCAATTTACCCTCAGTAAGATGTTTGGTGTTTTTTTTTATCAAATAATCAAAGTTGTACTCAATGTTTTAGAACCCGGTTTTTTAATTGACCCGGTGTGATGATTGAGTCCCCGGTTAACTGGTTCAACCGGTTCAACCACCGGGTTAACCGGTTTCAATAATTCCGTTATATTTTTTTCATTTTCCTGCATACATACATATATATAAAACCAATAATTTGATGTCCATAAGTTCCAACATTAAAAAAAACACAAATAACAAGTTTTACATCAATCCAAATACATTAAAAACATAAATAAACATAAGTTTTTCATCAACCCAAACACATCAAAAAAACATAACCATCAAACTAAATTACGATCGAACCAAATCATGGATTTTGAGACATTGGAGTTAAATGCATCAAACTCACAATCGAACCAAATCATGGATTTTGAGACATTGGAGTGTTTTATTTTTTTGAGTTTTATTATTTCAGCCGGGTTAACCGGGTTTTTAATGGGTTTCAACTCCGGTTCAACCGGCTTTTTGTGAAACCCGACCGGGTTACAACGGACAGGTTATAGCCATAATCCCGATCATAGTTCACCCGGTCACTTCCCAAGTCCCGGTTCGACCGACCGGGTTAAACCGAGTTTTAAAACACTGGTTGTACTAAAAGAATCTTCAACAACTATTGTATAATTTTTTTTAAATAGAGAATGAAAAGACAATATCTCTAAAAATAATTTCTTCTAACTCCAACAGCTTTTTTATTTTAGATAATTCATCATTAAATATATTATTAAAATATTATTTATTTCTCCTACACATATAACTTCAATAATTTTGGTTGGTTGGATATTGTTTTTCTCTGCTACACATTTAATTTCAATAATTTTAATTGGTTACATATTGTTTATCTCTCTTAATTTAGAGATTTTAGAGATTTTTCTCTAATTATCTAAAATGTTGTTGGAGCATTTTAGAGAAGAAAAACTTATTATTTTATTATAACATTACTGTTGAGAATGCTCTAAATAATTACAATAATATGAAAATCGTAATTTCTAAACTACAATGACTAAAATCACAATTTTTAATAAAATACATGGACGAATAACGTAATTTACTCCTCTTTACGTGACCCCTCACTGAATATCGACATGGAAAATGTTTCACCTTGGCCCTTGTAATTTAAGATAATTACATTAAAATCCTCCCGAATTCAATCTAAAATTCGAAATACAACTATACAAGTAGTTCAAGTAAAACTAGAGTCTAGATATACAAAATCCTAGGGGTGGCAATCGTGTCGTGTTCTGGTTGGCGTGTCGCTGGTTGGCAGGTCAGGGAGGGTCAACCCGAACACGACCTGTTTATTTGGCAGGTTGGCGTGTCAAAAAATTCAACCCTAACCCGTTTATTTTTGTGTCGTGTCGAGAACTGCCAACCCCACATCTGTGTGGGAGGGCTTGAACGCAAAATTCGAAAGTTGAAGGGGAAGAAAGTGAAAAGGGGAGAGGGAGGGGGAGAATAAAGAAAAGTATGTACTTTCGTCCTCCTCTGGCTTGGTTCAAACGACAATAATTCTTCTGAACATGTCCAAAACTCACCAAATAATTGTATAAAAACCTGTAAATTTTCCACTGTAATTGATCACACTAGAGAGATGAGCAAAAAAGGGTCTTTATCCTCTTCAGCTCTTTCATTTGTATATGCTATTATTTACTGGGGATTCCTCTTTTCAAATTTTGAGAATGCACGAGGTTTTGATTCTTTGTTGCAGCAATTGCCACAATTGGGAGCTTTCAGCAACATTTTTGAATCAAAAATCGTTCTGAATGTTAAGGATTATGGTGCAAAGGGGGACGGCATTAAAGACGACACTAAGGTGATAAGTGTTTTTTTTTACTTTTTAGTTCACCAAGTGTTTGTTGAAATGCCTAGGTATCTACTGGTCAAAGAGGGGTTTGCAAATTTTACCTGGAGAGCTGAAGTATTATGAAGAACACCAATTATTAGTCTTTATAGATTAAAGTAGTTCATAAACAGATATTTTTTGTTTTATTGTAAATGAAGTTACTTCAAGGGAAGTGCAATAGATTTGAATCAAGAGATAATATATATATACATATATATATAGAGAGAGAGAGAGAGAAAGAGAGAGAGAGAGAGAGAGAGACTTGGGATCATGTGATACCATGTTGTATCCGTGACTACGTCAGACCACTTTTTACGTTTGAAACTTCACAGCAAAACACCGTGATCGTAACCTTCACAATTTTTTTGCTTTGAAGGTTCGGATTTTTTTAACTTCATAATGTTTTATTGTGAAGTTTAAGTGTAAAAAGATGGTCACATAGGTGTCACAAAAATAGAATGGTCTCACAAAAATAGAATGGTCTCACGTGAACCGAACTCTCTCTCTCTCTCTATATATATATATATATAGAGGAAAGTTCAAATGTGAACTCATTTTTGGTTGTGAACGTGAGGACGAATCTCAGCCACTTATCCGGTCAATAAATGCGGCTTTGACCTGGTTCCCCTCCTTTAATAATCTCCACCCTCCCATGAATCGCGTCAATCCTCCGTGATCGCGTCCACCATAACCGAAGATGTGTGGCTGAGATTCGTCCTCATGTTCACAACCAAAAATGAGTTCACATTTGAACCTAACCCTATATATATATGGTTGGGAGTGAGAATGGAAGTTATAATAAGAAGGGTAAGAAGGGATCTCCACCCTTGTATCAATTCTAATTGAAGATTAAAAGTAATGAGATGCACCGGATCAATTCCTATGAGAAACGCGATTCAGGGGGGGTGGGGGGGGGTGAGATTAAAAGTGATCAAGGGTCTAGATCCCTTCTTATGCTTCTCATTTTAACTCCTATTCTCACACAATCCTTCGTCTATATATACACACACACATATATATACAGGTTCAGAGGAAAACCCCCCAGAAAAGAAAAACCGAGAAGAAACACCCTGGTAACCATTCATCCGAACGATATGCACATGTGCATATAAATAATTGAAGTTGTTTCTTGTTTTTATGCACGTGTGCATACCAGACAAATTACTTGTATGCACATGTGCATACCCTCCTGATGAATGGTTACTAAGGTGTTCCCCAGTTTTTTTTTTTTTTTTTTTTTTTTTTACGGTTTTCCCCTGAACCTGGCCCTATATATACATACATTTGTTGACAGAATCATGTTTCTGGTCAGGTTTTTGCAGAGGTTTGGGACAAGGCATGTTCTTCAAAGGTAAAAGAAGCAAGAATCATAATTCCTGATGGAAGTCGTTGTCTTGTTCGACCAATTAGTCTAGCAGGTCCTTGCATCTCAAAAGTAACTTTGATGGTATGAGAAAATATCAATCAAATTTGAATTACCAAATCTGTTGGTCAGCAACCTTTCTATTATTACCATCTTCTCACTTTAGATTCTTGTTTTTTTATCTCTATAGATATCTGGTTCGATAGTTGCTCCTAGTAATCCTGATGTTTGGCATGGTAGCGATACACATAAGTGGCTATATTTCCATAGTATCGATCACTTCACTGTAGAAGGAGGAACCATAGATGGGATGGGAAAAAAATGGTGGGATAGTTCATGCAAGATCGACCGAAAAAATGTATTTATTGTTGTATACATGACCTCTGAGCAGGTTCAAATGAGAACCATAAATATTTTGAGAACCTGAGAAGTGAGAACCAACTATTCGTGCTTTATTCATGACGAATGTTGTGATAGATATTCATAATGGAGATACATGGTATCATGAATTATGAAAATGCATGATATTCATGATGAATAATATGCAACTTATTCATCATGTTTTAGGAAAATGAAATGGTTGGTTCCCAAGTTTTCAAAGTATTTATGGTTCTCATTTATGACCTCCGTAATTTGGTTGTCTTTCTTCGGGGATTAATCATTTGATAACCCAAAAAATTGTGATAACTGTGAGAACTATTATCGTAAGGCATTGTTTCACATGGTTTTTGTCATCCAAGGCTAGAATTTAATATATTGAGTTATTGATGAATATATATTTGTTTCACAATATGTTTCTTTCATATGTATTCGGTCCACAATGTGAAACTCTTTAGTTGTATTTTTATTTCACAAACACATAAAAAATGTTCACATTGTGCAACGAATATATATGAAACACGCACATTGTGAAACAAATATATGTTAATCTGTACACTAAATCCAAGCTATAGATGGAAAAAAATCACGTGAAATAGCACATGATGCACCAGTTCTCAAGGTTATCACAATTTCTTCTTTCTATCTCTATCGTATAAACTAACTTCTCTCTTCTTTCAATTTTTTTCCAGCCTTGCAGACACGCTCCAACGGTCAGTACTTGATATTGGAACAATGGAGTTAGTTCATAAATTTGTGCTATTATGCCCGAAAGAATAATAATAATAATATTTATGTGCTATATAACACATTCCCAAAATTACTACGCAGGCTATAACCTTTCACAGATGCAACAATTTGGTAATCAAGAATCTAATGATTGTAAATGGCCAACAAATGCACATAGCATTCACTACATGCGATAGGGTCGCCATATCAAGATTGGGAATTTTTGCTCCAGAAGGTAGCCCTAATACAGATGGTATCCATATAAGTGCATCCACAAATGTTAAAGTGAAAGACACTACTATCAGAACAGGTTGGTTATATAAAAAATGCTAGGGAAATTTACAAAAATAGCCAAAGCTGATAGGTGGTTTCACTTTTTAGCCATTTTCTGACCAAATTCACTTTTTAGCCGATCCTTATCTAGAAGGTCTATACATATGCTTAAGAATTGGTTTTTGGCAAAAAAAAGAATGTGGGTAAGCCTTATGCATAAGGATTGGCTAAAAAGTGAATTTAGGTCAGAAAATGGCTAAAAAGTGAAACCCTTTTTGCTGATTGACTATTTCTGTCAATTTTCCAAAATGCTATTACTTTGTACAAGATATATCTTTGGGAACAGATCCAAACTGTGATTACTTTCTATGGAATACCCTTTAGAACAGATTGCTTATATCCAAATTGTAACTACTTTTACACACACAACTTGGGTAATTGCTAAACAAAGGAAAAAAGTGCTGTTTGGGTAAGAGGTTTGGTCTGGGTAAGTGCTGACTGAAAATGATTGTTTCCAAGGTGTGTGGGTATGTGCTAACAGAAGCACTGAACGAATAAGGTTGTCTGGTTGATTTTTCATCAAGTCCTGCATAAATAAGGTTGTCTGTGTGGATTAATCTGTCTGTTTAGATTGGGAAGGTTTTTGTTTGGGAGAGTTTTTTTTCTTAGATGGAAGAAGCGTGTTTTTTAATTGGGAAAGACAAGTTTGGAAAAAAAAAACTTTGCTTTCTGCATAAAGCTCCCTCCTAAAAGCTTACCGAAAAAGTCACTTCTTATATCATTAAGCCACTACCAAACAGTCATGTATAGCTGACCGAATAAGCTGTGAGCCTCATTAAGCTCATTAAGCTGCTAACAAACGGTCCCTTACATAGATCAATGTTTGTCGTTTAGGGTGAATCTTGCCTAGCATTTATTATCGAATCTGAATGATTATCCCACAGATAAGGTTCAATTCCATATTCGTTTCATAATTCCAGAATGTTGGATTTGTAGATTTTGTTCGATATCATAAATATTTACTGAATGCTCCATACATTTGCTTTAGGCGATGACTGCATATCTATAGTAAGCAATTCCTCAAAAGTTACGATCAGGAACATTGTCTGTGGTCCTGGCCACGGGATCAGGTAAAAACTCTCTTCTTTTTATTTATTTATTTATCTTGATGATAGGATGATACAATTGCTAATCTTGATCATATAACTTCATCAAGTTTTATGATATTTATTTTGGCAGCATCGGAAGCTTGGGAAAGTCAGGCTCATGTGATCAAGTGTATGATGTGAGTGTTCGAGGGGCATTTCTGTCCAACACCGAAAATGGACTCAGGATCAAAACATGGCAGGTACTAGTCTCATTTTGTTCTCTTGTAAGGGTCATTGGCTCAGCAGTATCTGGGTTACTGGTAGATCTTAGTCTCACTAAAGAGGAGGCATGTGTGTGAGTTTTGCCGTATATAAATATTATATTTGGTTCTTGACTATTGAGGGAGGTTCAGGGAAGAACCCAAAAGAAAAATGAAAAACCAAGGAACACCCTGGTAACCATTCATTCTTAAGATGTGCACATGTGCATATAAGTAATTGAAGTTGTATCTTTCTTTCTATGCACATCTGCATATCGGACAAATTGCTTACAAATTACTTGTATGCACATGTGCATATAAGTAATTGAAGTTGTATATTTGTTTCTATGCACATGTGCATATCGGACAAATTGCTTACAAATTACTTGTATGCACGTGTGCATATAAGTAATTGAAGTTGTATCTTTGTTTCTATGCACATGTGCATATCGGACAAATTGCTTACAAATTACTTGTATGCACATGTGCATATCATTCAGATGAATAGTTACCAGGGTGTTTCCTCGAACCTGACCCCTTGACTGACTATTATATAATGTTGATATACTTTTCAAACTGAAATTTTGGGACCAACCATATCAATGTTTATGGCTCCCTAGTGATTCTCGGATTATAACATGTTTAATATCTTCATCATCAGGGTGGTAGTGGTTTTGTTAGCAATGTCAAATTTGAGGATGTGTTGATGGAAAATGTATCGAATCCAATAATAATCGATCAATATTACTGTGATTCAAGAAAGGCGTGTCCAAACAAGGTATGTAAATCGATCATATTTGTATTGCTATTGCTTGCCTAAAATTAAAAGATAAAAAAATTAACTTTCACCTAAAATATTCAAACCCGTAACTTCTTATATATAAAATGGTAATTCAACCATCTCACCCAATGTTTAATTTCTTTTATACATTTAGTTTCAAAGTATTTAAGGGCACCCCTCAATAATCTAGTGAGTGGGTGCACAGGATAGATGTTAGGTCTGCATACATCTTACCTCCAGATGGGGATATACTGGATTTGTTTGGTTTAATTTCTTTGTTAAGTATGAAATTACCAACAAATGTTCATAAGATGCATTTCATGAAATTGCAGACTTGTGCTATTAATGTGGAGAAAATATCCTATGTAAATATCAAAGGAACTTCAGCTTCAAAGGAAGCCATAAATTTTGCTTGTAGTGATGTTGCCCCTTGTGAGGGGCTATATTTGGAAGATATTCAACTTGTTTCAGCCACTGGGGGCATCACAACTTCATTTTGTTGGGAAGCTAGGGGCTCAACTTCAGGCACTGTATACCCCCCTCCTTGCTACTCGTCTTGTTCAAGCTTCATTAACCAAATTACTTCATCCACCTCTCGTCTTCAAGCCATTTAATCGGTATCTCTCAAGGTTTGTATATCAGATTTGGGATCATGTGAGACCAGACTGTTTTTGTGATACCCGTGTTGTGAGACCACCTAAATAACACTAAACCTTCACAGCAAAACACTGTGAAGGTACCTCCACGATGTTTTTATTGTGAAGGTTCAGAGTTTGCTATAAAGTTTCAGTGTTATTTTCTGGTCTTAGATGAATCCAACCCATGTATATCATGTCCCCTAAATCAATGTTATGTCAACTTGTAAGTCGTTCATTGAAATTTGAAAATTGTATGTTCCGTTGATCTACCATTTTCGAACGAAAGATGTATTGTTAAAATCCATAAAGTGGTCCAAGTGGCCCAAGTTTAGAGATGTCCGTGTTGTCTTTGGGGATATTTACTAAACGCTTACTCGGTAGGCGCTTAACGGGTTTTATTTAACGTATCGAGTGTATATGACAAGTATCGTGAATCTTACTCGGTAAGAGCATAGCAAGGATAGGAAATCTTACCCGGTAATGAAGGAGAAAACTCTTACCCAGTAAGAGCTTACTAGGTAAAACACACTTACTAACAATCCATTTTGATGGCCAAGAACAATTGTGCGCACTGAGTTTATCATGACAGATGTCTTGCAGTCACAATTCGTTGGAATTAGTCTTGGGCATAGCCTGAGACACCCTTCCAAAGAAAATGCCACCTGATACAGTAAGTAAGGACAGTAACCTTTACAACTAAGCACTTATCTGGTAAGCGTTTGCAGGGGCGGACCTACCATGGTTCACACGGTGGCACGGGCCACCGTATATCGTCATTAGGGGAATTTTTTGGATTTGTTAGCAGCGCAACCGTATTATTTTAGGGATGCTCTTAAATAATTTAAAACTGAACTAATAACACAAATAAGGTAGCTGGTGTGGTGGCTTTTCCCAACTCAATTAAAGTAATCCTAGCTTGATGCAAATAATTCAAATTTAAGGTAGCAACTATATAACATTTAATAACATACTAAATACTCTATTAATTTCGTACTTAAATAACATTTAATAAACACTCTATTAATTTCATATGTAATCATTAACTTTTCCAAAAAAAATTTAATTTGCTTTTAGTTATTAAAGACCGTCAATATCAAATACTAAAAACCGAAAAAACTCTTGAAATCAACAAAAAAAACCCGAAAAAATTCCTCGAAATCGAAAACAAGCTTAAAAATCCAAAGAACTCTTGAAATCAACAAAAAAAATGCCTCGAAATCAAGCAAAAAAACTTAAAAAATCCCCCCGAAACAGTAGAATTGGGTTAAAAACACATCGAAATATATTGACCGTTAGTAAAAACGTAAAGGCACGTCGATAAAAACCGTATTTTTTATAATTATTTTTTTGTCTATGTTGTATAGTGTTACCGTATCAAAAAAATTCTGGATCCGTCCCTGAGCGTTTGGTACCCCTTAGGGTTTCTTTTAATAATATTTTGAGTCTAGACATAACAGCTTTAGGCATTTATGAGGATATGACATCTGAAAGGAGTTTTTGTACACGCAAGATTAGGATAACAGATTATGGGTGGGGTTCTGTACCCTTGACCCCATATCAGATGAATGAGTTATACTAAGCTCGTTTGATTCAGTTTGTGCAATCAATTAAATCTACCCTACACGTAGATTTCTGTATACAAATTTTATTTTATTTTTTCGCAACGCCCTGAAATCTATTGTACACAAGTAATGACATTTAACATCTACCTCAAAACAAATACAATCCAACCTCTAAATAATCACCATAAAATAAATTTCAGTAAATTTGGCAAATATATATATATATATATATATATCGATAACCACGATGCTAACGAACGCCAAGCTTAGGACAACCATTAGCTAGCGGCAACTGCAAGTTTTCGACACTCCTAAATGTTCGTTTAATCATCTTGTCGACATAAAGCGTTCCTGCTAGATGATCACATTCGTGTTGTAAAATACGAGCCTGCCACCCGGAAGCCGTCACTTTTATAGGTTGACCATATCGGTCCAAACCCGTAACCTCAACATCTAGGAACCTTTCAACCAATGCTCTATATCCATCAATACTGCCATAAAATTATTTACCAATAAGCATTAACACAATAATAATCCACAAAGTAGGCTTATTGATCTTATTCAGCATTTTCAACAAATTCTCTAAAATAGAGATTTTGGACGTGTTTTTTTTGCTTCAACAAATTCTCCAAAACCTTTCTCTAAGAGCATCTTCATAATTTTCTTCAAAATCGAGAATGAAAATTCAAAATCTCTAAAAAATATTATATTTAACTTCGACAGCATTTCCATTTTGGAGATTACAACATTCATTATATTATTAAAAGATTCTATATTTATAATAAAATGTTAGTTATTTCATCTAAACATTTAATTTCAATTTTTCTTATCGGTGGAAGTGGAACATAATTAAAAAAAAAGTTTCTCTATCGTGGTGATCATTTTTGGAGATTTCTCCAAATTTGGAGATTTTTTAATCTCTTTCATACTTTCTCCATTTTGGAGATGATGTTGGAGCAAAAAATTGTTCAAAATCTCTATTTTCTACGTTTTTAAAGATGCTCTAAAATGGAGAAAGTAGGCGGGCGGAAAAATATCCAAATTTGGAGAACATCCAAAATTTGATTACAATGAGAGATAACTGACCAATAGGAAACTTTGGAATTAAATATTTTGAGAGAAAAATAATATTTTATTAGAGGAATGAAATATTTTAATAATATATTCAATATTGTAAACTCCAAAATGTAGAATCGGTCGGAGTCGAATGTATTTTTATTTTAAAGATTTTGAAGTTTCATCCTGCATTTTGAAGAATCTGTTAGAGATGCTAAAGACCCGTAACTCACCTCAAGCAGCCTTCGAAAAACAGTGCTGATTTGTTGCTCTTCTTTTGAAGATTAGGGTTTATAATCACCTAAATTTTCGATAAATTCAGGAGAACTTTAAGTCATTTATATAAAATACTGTTAGATTGGGATTGATTCAAATGAAAACTCAAATTTGGTTGTGAACATGAGGATAAATGATAGTCCGACATGTGTCATATTCAGACTGAATATAGTATTTATTCAGTCTGAAGTATTTATTCGGTCTGAATATCTGAATAAGCATTATTCAGACCGGATAAATATTTTATTGAATTTGAAGTATTTATTCGGTCCGAATTCAGACCGGATAAATACTATATTCAATATGAAGTATTTATTCAGTCTAAATATTCAGACCGGATAAATACTATATTCAGTCTAAATATCAGTCTTAATAATCTACATTAAGATATGTCACACTTTCATTTGTCCATACCTTGACGACCAAATTTGAATTCGTATTTGTATTTGAACTTTCCTCCTTTTAGATTACTCTTAAATGAAAGATGGTATGGAGGAAACTTACGAGAAGATCAAAAGGGCGTCTGTCTTGTGATTTGGTATCTCCCTTTGGTGCATACCCTATGTATTCTTCAGTGTCCTCCAACACAATTATCTAAATAAAACCATTTCATTAATTAATAAATATATATATATATATATAAACTATTAAACAAAAAATTGAAAAGATAAAAATAAAAATAAAAACTAACTTTTAATGGAATACCAATTTGGGGAGCAGCAAGGCCAACCCCAGGTGCTCCCCTCATAACCTTCACCATATCATCAATAATCTTCTGGATACGATCCGACCCGATTTCTTCGGGTAATACTTCTCGGGCGGGTTCGTGAAGAACCGGGTCACCCGCATTCACAATCTCCGGTAAATCCGTACTATTCTTCTTCTTATTCTTATTCTCCCCTAGACCTAGAAACCAACCGGCTCGAACTGGAGCAATTGAAGAAGAAGAAGAAGAATCGAGACCTGTTTTCTTCTTCGTGATGAAATAATGCACTTTAATGGCGGATTTAGATGGAGGAAACTGGTGGTTTACAATCGGTTTGTATTGGAATCGGATAACTGGAATCGGTGGATGGAATGAAGCAGTTGTTGAACATTTTCCGGCGAGTGGTAGCGGCGGAGGACGGTGGTGCTGAATTCCTTCCATCTGATCGTAGATAATTTGATCGTTATTGGAGCACTTATCGGGTTGAGCTTCGAAACCAGTTCGTTGAATTCTGGATCTGGAATCATCAATCTAACTGAATTTATCGGGTTTCCATTTCATTTATGGGCTTGGGCATGAAATGAGCCTGGCCCAACTTAGGGGGTGTTTGTTTTAACTTATCAAAACAACTTATTAACTTATAACGGATGAAAAGTAAATTTGAGTGTTTGGATGGAAGAAAATAAAAAGTGCTTAACCGGTGAAAATAAGTTTTTGATAAGTTAAAAGGTTGTGACTTATCAAAAACAATTTATGACTTATAAGCTCTTTTTTGGCCGTTTTGTATGTATAAACATTTTTTTGCCAAACACTAAAAAATAACTTATTGACTTATTCCAGTGTGGAACCGTCATTAGCTAATCCAAACATTTTTTTTAAATTCCGGTGTGGTACCACATAAGTTGATAAATACTTTTTGTAAAAAAACTTAAGCTAATCCAAACACCCCCCCCCCCCCCCCCCTTATTAGTCTATCTAGAGATGGTCAAAAATCGGTTACAGTCTAAGATTTTTATTTTGTAACGGGTCCTGGTCCCGGCCAAAAATACCTGACTCATTCTCCATGTATAAAGTCCGGTCCCTAAAATCGGTCTTGGTCCTAGAATTTTTGTTAAAAACGTAACTTGTCTCGGATCGTCGGTCCATAACCAACCCCAATTTGTCCCGGTCCTAACCATGTTCGGGTCGGGACAGACTCATTTTGGCCATCTCTAATTTTATTTAATATCAGACATTCAAGCCTTTTTTTAAAATTAATATTTATTGACAGCATCAAAACATGCCTAGCTCGGTAGTAATGTAACATCCTGGGGATTCAGTGGATGGTATCCCTGACTATCCGAGTTCGAATCCCCATGGTTGCATGTGGCGATATCCAGACATTGCCTTATCACTCTGTGATGGTTTCTGGTCGCCGGGGATTAGTCGGGTGCCCAAATGGATCCCAAATACCCGGGAACGTGTGTGTGTGTGTGTTATTGTCGTTACAAAAAAATATTTATTGACAACTTTAATGAGCATAAGAGGTAATTAGGTATCACAACTTTTTCGGTCGGTATAGATGATTGTTTGACAGTGGCTTAATAAATATAAAAGTAGTTTAATAATGTAAAAAGTGGCTTAGCCAATAAGGTTTTAAAGGAGCTTTATACATAAAGCTAAAGTTTTGTGCGTTTATAGATCTTTGTTTATAGATAAGATGGTAGAAATTTAAAATAAAACAAGAGTTATAGAGAGGGGTGAAGGGTGATGAATGTTGTCCGTATTTGTAGGAAGCGAAGGTCCAAAACCATGACTTAAGCCACAACCTACTCGTAACTTTTTATAGAAGAGATGTTTGTACTATTTTTACTCCAATTAATCACACCCTTCTTTTATACGTTTTTTTTATTATAATATTTAATCAATTTTATATAAATTCAATTTATGGTGTTAATCAAGTTTTTTATTAATATATATTTTACTTAAGTATAAACTATTATAATTAGAATCTTAACTACAAAGAAAACGAATCGAAGCTGTCGTGAGGTTTAAAGTCGCCGAGTTTGTTATCATGTGTTCACGACATATTAATTATTTTATTTAAAACTAATTAAAATCAAACAAAATAAAGATTTTTGGTTAATTTTTGTTTTAATAAATTATTTAAAATTTTAATGTGAGAGGAACGGTAAAATTCTTCAAATTTCGTGAACTTCTTAAAAATAATTATTTAGAATAGAAAAATGATATTTCTTATTCTCACCGATAAGAACCTTGAAATTAAATGTTTTGGATAAAGAAATAACGTTTTGCTAAACGTAATAATATTTTAATGATCTAATTACGATGTAATATCCGGAATAAAGAAACTATTTGAAATTACCCTGACGAAAGTGGCCTAAAAAAGCTTGAGTACAGTGAACTCTAATTCTGGTCAGGACTAGGCCTCAAAGCCCGGCAAAAGCAAAACTTGGGGACAGACCTGGGCCTACGTCCGACCTGAAAACATGGAAAAACCCTGTTAAGCCCACAAAATTACAGTCTGAAAAAGCTCGATCAAACTCTTTTTCAACCCAAAAATCCAACTTGGACCCTTTTTTCTCACTAAAAACTGGCTTTGAAGTCCTAGAACCTTGTACAACATTGACTTTTTTTACTCCTTATTTTGCTACCTATACTTAACGGGCGTAAGATCATGTGAGAAGGAGAGTTAAGGTGATAAGTGTTAGAAGAGATCTTCACCATTGATCCTCTTTAATCATAAACTCGCCCATAAATCGCGTTTCATGCAAGGATTGATCTGATGCATCACGGTACATCATATTCTAATGTGCATCCGACCAGAGGCGGATACAACCTTATAAAGGGGGGGGGGGGGTCCTATCCCCCAGTGAAATTTTAAAAAAAAAATTATTAAGGCTAAAAAACATAAAAAATACTGAATATAGCTTTGGTTCCCTCCAGTAAAAAATTTCAAGGGACCCATCTTGTCGGCAATTGACAAAAACACTAAAAATTCTATTGAAATCAATAAAAAAAACCCGAACAAAATCTTCGAAATCCACAAAAACACTAAGAAAACAAAATCGATAAAAACAATAAGAAAATCTCTTGAAATCAACAAAAAAACTATAAAAAAATTCGAAACACGTCGGGTGAATTTACGCGTATTTAGTCTACCTTAATGGAACCCCGGTGGACAAAAATCCTGGATCCGCCACTGCATCTAATGGTAGAAATCTCTTCTTACGCTTCTCACCTTAAACTCTTTTTTTCACTGGAACCCAAGCCAACTTATTGCAAGCTAAGAAGACTTAACGCAAAGGATAACCATCCCATCCCCTAATCCACCGGTTGGTGTTGGTCACGTGATAGACAACCATCACGTGCTCTCTCTTTCTTTGTTCTTTCACCCGTTGACTTTTCAAGGTATTGAACACCTATAAATAGCAAGCAAAAAATACACAAAATTCTGTGTAAACCAAATTATCTGAATAAAAATGAAGAGCTCTTCCACCAAGAAACCTAATCTTTCCCATAACGGTAACAACCTGCCGGAAATTAGAAGATTCAAGAGGCTGCCGGAGGTGTTGCCGGAAAAGATGGTGGAGGCGAAGAACAAGCCGCCACCGCCAGTGGCAGCGACAGCGGACATAGATCAGAGTGCAGAGGACTTCATCATGAAGTTTAGAAACCAGTTGAAGATTCAGAGGATGGAATCCATTGATAACTATAACAAAATGTTAGCTCGAGGAACATAACATATATTATATATATATAATACACACACACACATATATATATATATATATATATTTATTCTTCTTTATTTTTAACGCTATAATTGATATAAATGTATACCATTTCATCTGTATGTTACTTTTTTCTTTAATTATAATAAGTTTGTATGAGTATTCCTCTTACTATTGCATACTCTTGGGTTCGAGACATACCAACAACAACTAAAAGACCCACAAGGGTTGTGGCCTATTGGTCGAATGCTTGGATGATGAAGAATATCTCATTCATCCATGGTTCGAATTCAGGCACTCTCAACACTTGTGGTATTTGAGTTTATCAAGGGCTGATATATTGCAATCAAAAGCCTTGCCGGGATTAGTCTGAACTTTGTCTGGCATACCCTTCACCAAAAAAAAAAAAACAACAAAAAAAAACAAGTAAACACATTTGTCTGTTAATCAACGATTATTTGTGAATACAAGAGAATGCGCTGTTGATTTACCATAAACTTCTTTATGAGTTAAGTTGTTTGTCTATATTTTTTTGGAAATATCGACAAATTTTATTGAAACTAACAAGGTCCAGAAAGACATTACAAAAGATAAACAGAAAGAATGAGATTTTGAAGCCATCCCACCCTTAATATATCTGTCTGTATTAAACTAAATTGGTTTTCGTGTGTTGGATACTTGGATGGAATAAAATGCTTTAAAATGATCATTTTACCGTTCATTGTTTATTTATTTTTGCCTTTTCTCTATTGACAAAAAGAATATTTGATTTTCTTTGTTCATCGTCCCAAAATCATCTTCATATTGCTTCATTTAAGGAAGATATTGTGCTCAACATTAAAATTGAAAAAACAATTTTATTGTTTTTTTCTTAAATAGACATGTTGCAATATTTAAATATTTTTTAATTTGATTTAAAACGTCTACACTCTACATTAAAATGAAAGATTAAAAAACGAAGGTGTTTATCTTTATTTACGATCAACTCATTTTTCGAAAATGATCTGTAGTGGATTGGGTTGTGCCTTATACATGATTGGGTTTGTTTTACTTTAGAAACGTATAATCATAAATTTACATAATTTCAGTTTTCAACTTTTAAAAATAAAAAAGCTAGTTCGATGTCAGTTTTATATTCGATCAAATCAAGTTGAAACTTGCTTTAATAAAAACTTAAACAATTGAACCAAGAAATGAATCAACATAACTTTTAAAATATATAATCAAGAACCGGACTAAACATAATTATTTCCAATCCTGTTAAGTTAAATTTTATTTAGTTACTCCATCTGTTCCAATTTAAATGTCCACATTTTTATTTATATATGTCCTAAAATAAGTGTTCATTTTAAAATTAAATAGGCAAATTCTCAAATTTGCCCTTAATTAATGCATAAATGTTTACAAGTTATGAATAGGGAGAAATTAAATAAGGGTAAAGATGTCATTTGGTTTATCAAAAAGTATATTAACTATGTATGTCTTAAATTATATACCATTTCAATTGTGGACACTTAAATTGGGACGAAAGGAGTATTTAATTTTATCGGTTTGACTTTATAAGTAAATCCAAATTTATATCATTGTCTATCAAGTCAAATCTTAACCATATCCATTTTATTCATATGACATTCGTAATCAAATAACGAGCAAAGCCAAAAGTTCCACTTCAACTTTAACCCCATAAACACCAAATTCTTTTTTAAATATACAGTATTTATATATATTTATTTAAATATACAGTATTTATATACGGTAAATATTTATACACACTTTTCATCTTTGATGATGTTTAAATCCTTTAACTTTTTGAAAAGCTGATTTGACAACACTCAAATCTTAATTATCCAATCTATTCACAAGTGAACAAACTTTAGTATTTGTTGTTGTCACCGGAGCCCGAATCCCGGAGCATGGCCGAACCATCTCCCCGGCAATGGGTATTATCGGAAGGATATCACAGTTGCAAATCTCGATCATGAACCCATCTGGATCATGGAAAAATAACTGATCAACGTAAATTCCTCCTTCTTCAACCCTTTGTCTCTTGTACTCCAATCCCATTTCTTTCAACTTCTTCTCCACAACTCCCATGCTCTCACACTACACATACATTTTCACACATCATTTGTTAATCATCCGTTGACTTCGATTTTAAGTCTCAAAGTAGATTTAACATCCAAAAGACAATTATATACACAAAATTTGTTGGAGAAAAAACGGATAACGAAGAAGTTGGGAGTATAAATAGCTTGGATAAAACTGAGATCGTGTGAGAATGTGTGTTTCTTAAGTATATTTTGAACCAAATATGCCAGGGTATTACGAACTTAAGTCGAAGATAATTTCAAAATTTCAGTACCGATTTTAGGCGGAAACCGTTCCCTTTTAAATGTAGAGAATTGTAATCATTCGTATATTAAACTTGAGAATAACTCTCTATTAAACGAAAATGATTATTAACCATAAAGATTATGGCGTAGTGGTTGAGGCCCAGAGGATAATGTGGAATATCACATATGCCCAGGGTTGGATTTCAGAAGTACATAATTAATAATTGTGGCCACTAAGTTTATCATGCTTGATTTCTTTCGGTCACTATCTATGGGAATTAGTCTAGTTGTCTAGGCATAGCCAGCCTAATACACCATTCTAATTTTTTTTTTGAAAATGATTGTTAGAGTAATTAATGGACAATTAACTACACAATAGTTACAAACACAACAATTACAAAAACACTTAAAATTAGAAGCTTCTGAACAAAACTCAGAAGCTTCTCCAAAGAGCCGATCAACAACGGGTGGTCCCCTTTGGACCCCACAAAGGTTTGTCCTCTTTGGACCCCACCACATGACATATTTAATGATTCTGGATGCATTCATCACCTCTTATCCTCTGTTATAACTTAACCAACAACCTCATATTCTCTACTATTTTCACTAAAATCAGACATAAATTATCGAAAAAGATTGAAAAATATTACTTCACCTGGAATGAAATATGGTTATCTTTAGGATTGATTTCAGTTTTTTTGAAAATCATATCTGGATCTTCAGATTGAAGCAAATGTAGCCCAATTCCGTAGCTAAAAAGCCTGAAATATTAAAAAAAAGAGTATTATTTACAAATTGAAAAATCAAGAAATTTGGTTTTCAAATTGGCATATTTTTTCTAAAATTATTTGGATTTAATAGATTAAATTACCAAGCACCATCAAAATCAAGATATCCAGGCCTCTGAATTGGAACAAATCCAAGAACTTTGGTGTAAAAAGCCACTGAATCTTCAACGGAATGGCACAGAAGGGAGAAGTGATTCATAGACTTGAGATTCAGAGGATTTCCAGCAATTTCCTTCATTTTTTTTCAAGATTTTTTTTTGAAGAGCTTAAATTAAAAAGAATTGTGGGATTTGATAGAATGCACCTGAGATGAATATGGAAGAAAACAATTGGTGATTATTTTCATATATAAAGGCCAAATATTTATATAATTTTTTATTTTATTTTATAATTTCCACATGTTTAAGGGTATCTTACATTGGACATGTAGGATCCACGTTACTGACAACTAAGTGGGATTCGGACACCTCATTTTGATTTTTTCTTGGTTTGAAAATAATGGTTGGATTTTGAAGATAATTAGACTTAGGTTCATATGAAAATAGTAATTAAATAAAATAATAAAAACAAAATAAACGAATCATAGGTGATTTTACATCAAAATTACGTGTAAATTCACATGTGATTCACGGGTCATGAACCACGTCATTCATATATTTTTACGTTGAGTGTAAAATCACATGTGATTTATACGTGATTTATCTGTTTTTATGTTATTTTATTTAGTTATTGTTTCTGTTTGAACCTCTTTGTAGATTATTAATTGCAATAAAGGCGACTCTAATGGGTAATATAATCTTAAACCAAAGTTCTAAAATTTAGTTTAAAATAAAAAATATGGTACAAATAATATATAATTCAATAAGTAATAGGTGTATCTTACACCAAATTGTAAGATTTTAGTATAATATTTTTATATATTTTCATTAGGGTAAAATTTGGTATAAATGAATAGCATTACACTAAATTTAGTGTTTTTGTTGTAGTGATTGGTGGCCTCGATGGAGATCATGGTTGTTCTTTAGCACATTAAATATTTTGAACAGGGACCCTAAAATTTTGGGGCCCAATTTTATATTGTTTAAGGCCTTTCATCAATAAATATAAAACTATAGCTCACTTCAGTGCCTCTCTAATTTCTATTAGAAAAAAAAATAATCCAATTTCTTCATTGTCTATAATTTGTATATATGTATCTTTGTTATCTCATTTTGCAATATAATAAAAAGTTTTAGGTGTAACAAAATTTCTAAAAAGATTAAAACATCTCTATTGCATGTTGGAGATGATTGTCATTTCAAATAAATCCCATATATTTCAATTATTTCCATCACACATGTACCCGTCTCTTTCATCAATTTCGCCCTTATCTCTCTGCTGCCTTCAAACAAACAAATTATTTACAATATAAACCAAACATTATTTATAAAAAAAAACATTTTTCATTCAAAATCTTATAAACCAAACAAGATTTAGATGGAATTCAAATCAATTCCATAAATCTTACAAACCAAACACAATAAAGATTTCAGATATTTCCAGTTCCAAATCCATCAACTAAATCCAGTCCTTCATATAAAAATTGTCAACCTAAACTGGCCTTAAACCCCTCCTTCGATTTCCACAATTAATAACAATCATATAATATTTTATTCACTTGTCATCCAAATAATACTCGGTTTATCTAAGCAATTAGTCAAATTAAAATATATACTTTTTAATCTAAATATTGATCATACCTGAATCTTACCAAAAGAAAATTGTCTAAGCTCTATCAATTTCATTTATTTTAAAATGCTATAAACTTAATTCTATCATTGATATTAAATCAGTTGTCGAAATTAATAATCTTTAAACAAAAACAAACAATAAACAAATATTTCAAAATGGATGTATTACTTGTGAAACCTCCAATATGATCCTTGATTTGTTATTAAGAAATTAAAGTCAATTAAATTCCAATATGAATCATTCTTTTGCGTGACATGAACCATAACCTCATAATGGCACAACTCATGCTTCAATCGTACGGAATGATTTTCATGCCGTTAAATTCTTGCAATTTCCATCTCTAAATTGTCAAATCAAGTTTTATCAATTTCGTTAATATTATATGGTTTGAATACGATCAAAGTAAATTATATACGTGACAAAATGTTATGATAAGTACTCATTTTATATATATATATATAGAGGAAAATTCAAATGTGAACTCATTTTTGGTTGTGAACGTGAGGACGAATCTCAGTCACTTATCCGGTTAATAAAGGCGGCTTTAACCTGGTTCCCCTCCTTTAATAATCTCCACCCTCCCATGAATCGCGTCAATCCTCCGTGATCGCGTCCACCATAACCGAAGATGTGTGGCTGAGATTCGTCCTCACGTTCACAACCAAAAGTGAGTTCACATTTGAACCTACCCCTATATATATATATATATAGGAAAGTTCAAATGTGAGCTCATTTTTGGTTGTGAACGTGAGGACGAATTTCAGCCACTTATCCGGTCAATAAAGACGGCTTTGACCTGGTTCCCCTCCTTTAATAATCTTCACCCTCCCATGAATCGCGTCAATCTTCCGTGATCGCGTCCACCATAACCGAAGATGCGTGGCTGAGATTCACGTTCACAGCCAAAATTGAGTTCACATTTGAACCTAACCCTATATATATATATTATGGGCTTAATCTTTTGAGAATAATATGTATTGTGATAACTATTATCGTAAGGTATTGTTTTACATTATATTTTCATCTAAAACTATAATTTAATATATTAAAATTAACATATATTTGTTTAACAACGTGTTTGTTTCATGTGTATACGGTTCATAATGTGAAACTTTTTGGCTGTATCTTTTTGTTTCACAACCATATAAAAATGTTCATATTAGGAAACAAATACAACGTAAAACAAATACGTGAGAATCAATACATTAAGGGGGGCGTTTACCTAAACACTTACTCGATAAGCATTTATAGGTAAAAAAAACTATCACTTATTTACCGGGTAAGATTTAAGTCCACCAAAACGGTCTTTTACCCAATAAAGGCTAACCATGGTAAGAGCCGTCACCCTCACTTACCGGGTAAGATTCTTGGTCATTGTTTTCCTTGGTACATTCCATATTCATCCGATAAGATAATATGAGTTGGTAAGCGTTTATTCGGGTATCATTTAGTAAACAACCCTAAATTCAAACTGTAAATAAAAAAAATCATATAAAATAACACATAATACATCGGTTCTCAAAATTATCATAATTTTATATGTTATCAAATAAACCCTCCTATTTTATGTATGAATGTATATGTATGTGGGAAAATGTAATGTAATAGCTCTTTGATATGTATGTGATTTAGCCTTTAGGGTGGTTTTTTCAAACATAAAATAATGGTCTAAAAGCAAAATTAAATTGGTCCATGTGATTTTTTTATTGGATAAAAGATAAAAAATCAATAAAATGACAAAAATGTTCCTGACCTAACGAATCTTTTTAATGAATATTAAAGGAATGAATCAACACTATCACTTACTTACCAAATCTTACTGGGATAAGTGCTTACCGGTAAAATTCAACACTATCACTTACTTGCCAGGTAAGATTTTAATCCATCAAAATGGCATCGTATGCAACAGTTTACCCGGTAAGCGCTTACCGTGGTAAGAGTCGCCGTAATCACTTACCCGGGTAAGATTCTTGGTCCTTGTTTTCCTTGTCTTTACGCTTACCGGGTAAGATTTTTAGTGCTTATCGTATACATCCAGTAAGGTAATATGACTTGGTAAACGTTTATCCGGGTAAACATTTGGTAAACCCGCTCCTAACTATAAAAAAAAGTTATTTATGACAAACCACAGGGACCAAATTTGTAGTTTACTTCTGAAAAATCTACCATTAAGGCTGTGGTTGCAGAGAAACTAAACTGTCTCCTACTTAGGGTTTTTTCTGAGTTTCAATTCGATCAATTCAACAATGGAAGATATCACAGATGGAGTTAACAACATAAACATCTCATCTGATTCTTACAAGAAGAATCGAATTCAAGTCTCCAACACCAAAAAGCCTCTATTCTTCTACGTCAATCTCGCCAAGGTAATTCTTATCGAAAACATTCCACTATTCTTCATTTTGATTCGATTTTCACTCCGAATTAGGGTTCTTATACGCAATCTTCGTCTCTCTGCTTCTATTGATGTGATCCTTTTGCTTAATTCTGCTCCATGTCTAGGGTTTTTTGTACGGTTTAATTTGCAAATTCATCAAATGTTTTTGTGGTTTTGATTCTACTTGCAGAGGTACATGCAACAGCACAACGAGGTGGAACTTTCGGCACTTGGAATGGGTAATTGACTTATATACTTTAATAGATCACCATTTTTGTACTGAATAGAGCCTGTTTGTTAGCAGCTTAATGAGCTTAAGCTTAATCAGATCAATGGTTGGTAGTGACTTAATGATATAGAAAGTGGCTTATTCAGTAAGCTTCTATGGTAAGTTTTTTTTTTTCCAAACATGCCATTCCTAGTTGAAACCATGTTCATTCCATCTATGAAAAAGCTGTTCCAAACAAAAACCTTCCTAATTTGTACAGACAGGTTAATCGACAGTTCGACACTTACAACTTTATCCATATAGGACTTAATGAAAACCAACCAAACAGCCCCTTATAGTCGCCTAAAGTGTCTATTCGGCTGGGATTACTTGATTTCTTCCCTCCCAAAATTGAGAGACCAGAGGTCTAGAAGATAATAGGAACTATTTCTATCAGACTAAACTAGAATGTTGGTGCTAGATGAAAGTTCAGTTTGAGTGATGGCCCTTTTTAGTACAGATTGTTTTTTAGTATGACTAGAGCTTCTTTGAATAGTATGTTGAGACTTGAGATTGAGCTAGGGATGGACATGGTACAATACCAAGTTACTAACCAATTATAATTGGTACGTAAAAGCCTATACCATGTACTAGCTGACCGCACTTGATACCAACTTAATTGGTACCATCTTTTTTTGGTTAGTACTGTTTTTGTACCAATTTCAAGTTACATATATGAAAGCTTGGAATTTGTTCAAATTTTGAGTTTGTAGGTAACAGGTGTCATGCTTAAGGGTTTTTTAATTGCAAGGAAATAAGACATGCAAATACTCAAATGCTCAAATGCTCAAACAAAAAAGTTTAAGCTACTATTTTTAATATTCAATAAATCAAAGAAAATGCAAAAACTAATAAATAATCAAATAAGTCGGTACCATGGTACTATCGTGGTACATAGCTTCGAATACCGTGCACCAACCAAGTTTTCATACTTGGTATGGTACTATGCATCGAGTGCAATTGGTACCAATTAAATTAGTGCAAATTTATTTTTTGGAGTTGCTTGTGGATTGATTCTGAACATTTTAGCTTTTGTGGAAGATTTTTAGTATTGATGGACCTAGAAGTTTTTTCAAGTGGTGGCACAATTTGACTATAAGAAACAAAGATATGGATATTTTTCACAAAGTTGTCATTGGTCTATTGATTAGTTCTTTAATTTTCATATGTGAGGTCTTGTGTTTGAGTCTTTTATTGCAATTTTTTTCAGAAACATAATAAATCCAAAATTAAAAGCTAAAAACTAAGAAAAATGACACAAATGGGATTCACCCGGGTCTGGGGTCCGCTCCTGCTTTCCCCTCTTTAGTTTCGAAGCATGGTAATTTGGTTTTTTCTAGTTATGATCAGTAATTTAATTATATGACAGTATTGGTTCATATAAACTAGTATAATGTATCTATAATAACTATTCGGTTTCCCTTGCAAGTATACGAGTGTTATTTGCTCTAATCACGTCTTTATTGCAGCAATTGCAACTGTTGTCACAGTTGCTGAAATTCTGAAGAACAATGGATTTGCTGTTGAGAAGAGTACGTTATTATATTTTTTATATACAATCATGCCTATAGATACAAATATATTACATAAAATATTATTCAGTTAATTATTTTGGTATTTGAATATGCAGAAATAATGACATCAACAGTAGACATGAAGGGGGAATCCAGGGGAAGACCAGTCCAAAAGGCTAAGGTACGATTCATCGTTAAGGGTCTGTTTACCAAACACTTATAGGGTAAGTGCTTACAGGGTGTCACTTGCCTTAACGGGTGAACATGGCATGGACCAAGAATCTTACCGGTTAAGAGGCATAGCAAGGACTGAGAATCTTACCGGTTAAGAGGCATAGCAAGGACTGAGAATCTTACCTGCTAAGTGAGGGAGAAAACTCTTACCCAATTAGCGCTTACCGGGTAAGAGATTCTTACCAACGATCCATTTTAATAGCCGAGAATGTTACCTGATAAGGTAGTGAGGGTGGTAACTCTTGCCACTAAGCACTTACCCGGTAAGCGTTTGGTAAACAGTCCCCTAAGTAAAGTTTTCTCCTTAATTCTCTAAAATAGAAAACAAGATAGTAATGCTATTGGGGCATTTTAGAGAAAAAATGTTCATTTTTTTTTCTATTTTAACAATGCTGTTGGAGATGCTCTTATCATGCTAACGAAGCAAATAATGTGGCATACATCTCAATATTGGTCGTGTCAACAAATAATATCGATAGTATTGAGTTGCATGCCACATCATTCGTCTTGTTAAGACGTTTTTAAACTGGTTACCTAGGTACTTAAATGTTTGAGTTGTCTGGTACCAAAATGAATGTTTTGAAAGTACGTCACCCAGAATGTAGTGCTGTTTGTTTACCTCTTAACAGTTCTATTAAGAGGCAACATCTGAATCGCTAAGAGGTAAATCCTGTTTGGCAAAAAACAAGTCAGCCTCATAATGGTTCCAAAACCCTCTGAATCATTTTGTATCTTGAACCTCCCTGATTTAATTTTGAACAATTATCAAACAATTATATTTCATTTTGCACTATATCATATCATTATGAGCACTTAAGCATTCTGAACCAAACCTTTCGGCAACGGTTCAACCTACCACGATATTTATTTAATCCTGATAATGATGAGTTGTGTTATTTGGTATAAAAAATTGTTATGTTTGCAGATTGAAATAGTATTGGGGAAGACTGCAAACTTTGATGACTTAATGGCTGCTGCACAAGAGGAGAGGGAATTGGGATATGCAGAAGAGCAGAGCTGAATGGAAAATGTAGTCTTCTTCACTTTGTGGTTATCAAGATTATTGTTAAACTTCCATTATTGTTTTTTATCGACTAACTTGAAGAAAGTCTTAGAACAATGAATTTATATATTCCTTCTATGTAAATTTGTCTATTTGTTCTTTTTCCTTCTTTTTCTATAATTGGTCACATTACACAATTTTCGTCTACAATGCAGACATAAGGTGCGTTGATGGTGAAAGAATTGTGGAAGGTTTTGGGATTTTAATATAGAACAAGGGTAGTTTAGTAATTTACTAAATTTGTCCTATTTTCTTGTTTGACCAATTTCTTTGGTATGAAATGAGCTAGGCTGAATGCACCTCTACTTATTAAGTTGTTCTTGAAACATGTTAATATCAAGACATGATTTGACCTGATTTTGATATTAATTGGGGTGTATATAGGAACAGCCTACAAAAAAGTGCATTTTTATGTCACTAGTTATGTCATGTTGTAGTATAGCGTCTTATAAATTAGAGTAAACTATGATTTTCGTCCTTATGGTTTGGTGTTTATAACGGTTTTCGTCCCTGTGGTTTAAAAACTGCTTTTTTCCTCCCTATGATTTGCATTTTATTTCGTTTTTCGTCCTTCATCCTAAAATAGTTAAAAAATTATATTAACTTGAGGGTAATATGGTCTTTTAATATATTATTGTACTTGATAAAAGATATATAAATAACAAAAAACTAAAATAATGGTGCTAGAAATGTCTCTCTCCTTTCTCTTCTCTCTCTCTCTCTCTCTATATATATATATACATACATATGTATTCTTTTGTGTATCATGCTTTGTGTAGTTGTGTGATCAAGTGCTGAATAATTTTTTAAATTAGGATTTCTTATCAAACTAATTAAAATGGCAAAAATATATATATAAAAAGACACTCTATGTCATGATTTCAAGAATTTGTTTCTACATCTTAAAAACTCCTGAAAGATATAATCACTAAAGATTGAAGATCACTTGCAAAATGTTCATTTTCAAGAAATCTTTATAATCATAAACCCACCGATCGGGATGAAACAATGAAGCAAAAATAACAATGGATGAAAAGTGGTTGAGGAAGAAGTGGGTTTCCATGGAGAAAAAGTAACAATGGAGGAAAAATGGTAGATGAAGAAGATGGGTTTGGGAGTGGGACCGTAGAGTTTGTGTGTTAGGTTAGGTTAGGTTAGGCTTTTGTTTTATTTTTATAAATCTTTTATCAAGTACGATAATATTAAAAAAAAAGTAAAAAGACCATATTACCCTCAAGTTAATAGATTTTTTTTAACTCTATTAAGATGAAGGACGAAAAACGAAATGAAATGCAAACCATAGGGACGAAAAAAGCAATTTTTAAACCATAGGGACGAAAACCGTTATAAACACCAAACCATAGGGATGAAAATCGTACTTTACTCTATAAATTATTTGGAGATCCCTTTTACCATTCTCATCGGAATTCAACCATTACCAATTACTGAGGGCTTGTTTGTTAGTTGCTTAATAAGACTCACGACTATTCAGTCGGCTATACATGACTGTTTGACAGTGGCTTAGTGTTATAGAAAGTTGTTTATTCAGTAAGCTTCTAATCGGAGCTTTATCAACAAATAAAAACATTTTTTCTGCAAACCTATCACTCCCAATCAAAGATACGTCTCTCCATCTATAAAAAAAACCCCTTCCAAATAGAAACCTTCTTACCTTATACATTTACCCATACCAAATTTATGGAAAACCAATCAAACAACCTATATGATAAATAGCCTCTTCATTTAAATTTGGACAAATTTAAAGCCTGTTTGGCAGTTGCTGAATTGTTTGATGCAGAATGATTAAGTGGTCGTAATGAGTAAGAGACTCTTATGATATAGTATAAAATAAAATATAATTGTTTAATAATTGTTCAAAATAAAGCTACACCTCCGAATGATTAATGAAGGTTCATGATATAAAATAATTCAGAGTGTTTGAAACAATTCAGAAACAAACATATTTTTTTCTAAACAAAATTTATTTATTAACTATTCAGATACTTCTGCTTAGGGGGTGTTTGGACTAGCTTATTGTCTTATAACTTATTGACTTCTTGGAAAAATGATTATTAAAAGTTGATAAGTTTTTGACACCGAATAAGTTGTTTTTGTCAAACATTCAAAATGAATTATTACCGGTGCGACACAGAAATAAGTCGAGAAGTTGTTTTGATAACCTAAAACAAACAGCCTCTTAAAGAAACGCCCCCTACCTATTCGTCTTTTCGTCAAGCGGAGCCTCAAATCACGAAGCCACGTTGGCACCTCCCGCGAGGGGTTGATGAAGCTCCACGTGGACGTCTCAAACTCCCGCGATATTTATCAATCTCCCAAAACTTGTTCAACAAATTTGCGTTCAGTTTGAATTTCACCAAACTTCCCTTCCTTCTCTCATGGCGCTGCTCATACCTGCAGTTCCTACTCTTGCTGCTAGCACCGCACGGCTAAGCGTTCTACCGCCCATCGTACACATTAGATCCTCTACTCGGCGCCGATCGGCAATTCTGGCCAATCTATCTTCTCCGCCGCGTGGTAGCGAAGCGCTGGATTGGGTGGAAGCGACATCAAGCTTCTTCGAACAAGATACTAGGCCTATCATGCTATTTGACGGTAATAAACAAACCTTTTTTTCATATCATTTTGATGTTCCAATCGCGTTAAAAATCACGTCTCTGCATCTGTGAAGATAATTCTGTTTTCGTGCCTTCTAACCTAAATAATTAATTAACCACGGTTTTTTTTGATGATATACGAATAACGAACTAATGAAATGAAGTTAGGTTAGGTAGTTGGTGTATTAATTTGGTCGGCTGATTGTTATCGGCTATTTGGGGGAAAATTAAAGCAGTCTACGATGTTTGGTTAATCATCCATTAGAATCTCTGCTTAAATGTCTAGCTTACGATTTTTTTTTGACGATATACGAACTAATGAAATGAAGTTAGGGTAGCTGTTTGGTGTATTCATTTGAATCCATTAGATTATTAGAACACCATATCAATATCGTCATGCAACTCAAAAATGCTCAGAAGGCATAGGATGGTTTCTTCTCTAAAAAAACAGACTAGGGTGCCAAAACTGTAGGTTCATCTTAGACTCTTAGTGTATTTCACAGCCATAGCGACCAGTTGAGTTACACATAAGTAGGACTGAAATATGCCATCAAAGCATCAACTATAATAACGTGTATGAAGCGTTATGTGGATATGGATAAGTTAAAACAATTGTCAATTTTGACAGGTGTGTGCAACTTATGTAATGGAGGTGTGAAGTTTGTACGCGATAATGACCGGCAAAGGTTTATTTTTATGTTCTTCTGTATTTTGCTGCTCTCTGCTTCATTTGACTTGTCTTTCACTGCAGTCTGTGTCTTTTTCATTTTCCCCTATTTCTTTTACCATTTCATTTGACCTGGAGGGACAAATTGCCTTTGAGATAAAAAATGCTTTAGGGGTTGTTTGGCAGTTGTTGAATGGTTTGGTGCAGAATGATTAAGTTGTCAGAAAGAGGCTCTTATAATATAGTGTGAAATGAAATATAATTGTTTGGTAGTTGTTCAGGATGTAATTAGGGCTCTTAATGGTTAAGGGAGGTCCAGGATACAAAATGATTCAGAGGGTTTTGGAATCATTAAGAGGCATTCTTATATTTCGCCAAACATGATTCACCTCTTAGCGATTCAGAGGCTGCCTCTTAATGGAACTGTTAAGAGGTAAACAAACATCCCCTAATATTTTAACACAACTTCTTATTTTTTAGAAAATAGGTCATATGTAAATATGTTTTGCTCATTTAATGGCCCTGAATTTATCGTTTTAAGTGTTAACCTCTAGTAGTTTGACCTAGAAATGTTGCTATATTGACCTTTAACATGTTTTTCTTTTCTATGTTGCTTGAAGTAATCCATGTAGTGTGTTAAGTTTCTCCACTGAGCTATTTATGTAGTAGAATGAACTTGTTTTTGATGATGCTTAGTTAAACTATACTAATTACATCAGTTATGATACAATAATGTGCCTTCATTTCCAGGAGAATAAGGTTCGAAGCCCTACAAAGTGATGCAGGCAAAAATCTACTAAGGAGGTCTGGAAGAGCTCCTGATGATATTTCAAGTGTTGTACTTGTAGAAAAGAATAGGTATGGTTATACACCAATTCTGCTGTAACTGTAGTTAGACAATCTTGAGATTAGGGGTGTTCGCGATGCGGTTTAGGCGCAAACCGCAAACCGCAAAGTGAGCATTTTCGCAAACCGCACTGCAAAATGCGGTGCGGTGCGGTTTGTACCTATTGCACTTTATGCCTACAATTCAACAATTATAAGTTTAACAATACATCATAAAATCAACAATAAAGCGGCCGTACTCTAAAAATCTAAAGAATTTCAATATATCCAATTCCCAAATAATATTGTATAATTAAAATAGTTCAAAAAGTAAAAACAATAAATTTCAAACTAAATTGGACGTGTGAGTTGTGACATGTCCAAATAATTTATTAATATTGTGAACTCTCATATTGGATCAAACTCCAAAAAAATATTACATAAATAATAGATTATTCTATATATATTTATATGTGTGTGTTACGTATAAAATAAAAAAACTATACAAAATATGCGGTGCAGTGCGGTTTGAACCTCGGTTTGATAACTCAAAAGCGCACCGCATAGTGCGGTTTGGTAAAAATACAAACCGCAAACCACACCGCGAAAGCTCTAGATCGCGCTTTACGGTGCGGTGTGGGCGGTTTGGATGAACACCCCTACTTGAGATTGCATGGGTAATAATTTGTGAAGAACAGTTTCAAGAAGGTGATTGTGAATATTGAAATTTATGTCGAGTGGGATATATTGGGTTCGTTTGGTTTGGTATGGTTCGGTTTATATTCACCATGTCAGTCATCAAGTCTTATTGACTTGACATTTAGGGGCTGTTTGGCAGTTGCTGAATGGTTTGATGTAAAATGATTAAGTGGTCAGAATGATTAAGAGGCTCTGTATGATGATACAGTGCAGAATGAAATATGGTTGTTTGGTAACTGTTCTGAATGGACAATCTGAATGATAACAAATTACCATTTAACCCTCTCCAGCATATGTGTTAGACCTTGAGCGATGCAGAGGGATTTGTGATCATTCAGAGTATATTAAATTTTTACCAAACAGTCCCAAGCCTCTGACCGATTCAGATGTGGGCTCTGGATGGCACCATCCAGATCCAAACAAACAGCCCCTTATAACCATTAAGCAAGGTCTCTTGTGCATTTCAGGTCATACATCAAGTCGGCGGCTGTGCTGAAGATCATGGAGTACATAGACCTGCCCTTTCCCCAGCTAGCGTTCTTTCTTCAGTTTGTACCTTTGTGAGTCCTTATCCTTACTAATCTGTTATTGCTGTTTTCTACTATAAAAATGAGTTAATGAACCATCTATTATGAAAATTGTGTCTGTTTCTTGCTGCAGATTTATAAGGGATTTTGTGTATGAAAACGTTGCGGATAACCGTTATGCTGTATTTGGTCGTTCAGAGTCTTGCGAAATTTAGAGGACTCATTGTAAGGTAATTTTTATGTACCTTTAATCACTCAGTCAATGAGCAAAATGTTACTCTTGCAAATGTTATATGTTACTATGGGGTTGTTTTGCTGGTTTTCCATTCAGTTCTGTATGGATAAAGCTGTATGTGTGGATTACTCTGTCTGTATGGGTTGGGAAGGTTTTTGTTTGGAAGGGTTTTTTCATAAATGGAAGGAGCGTGTTTTTTTTAATTGGAAGGGGCATGTTCGGAAAAAAAAACTCAACTTTCTGCATAAGCACCACTACAAGCTTACTGAATAAGTCACGTTCTATATCATTAAGCCACTACCAAACAGTCATGTATAACTGACTGAATGAGCTGTGAGCCCATTAAACTCATTAAGCTGCTAAAAACAGGCCCTAACTCTTAATTGTACAAAAACCAGATCCTCTTTTTCTCAAAGGTCATTGTTTCTCCCCTAGTGTTATAGTTAACTAATGTACATTCACTCTATAATCTTTAGAGCATCTCCAATGGTAAAGCTTTATAGAAGACTTGAAGATATTAAAATTATATATAAAAGAATTATGGGCCCACCATGTCTACCTTCTCTCTCTCTTTCTCCCTCACACAACAATTTCTTCAAAGACTTGACATCAAGTCATGTTCAAGCTATCCACTCCAATGCTCAAGTCTTCTTCAACCCTTCTTCAAACATGCATTGGAGATGCTCTTAGAAAGTTAGGTATCTAAGGTAACGTTTGGTACGCAGACATGATTGGACGGGACAAGACTGAATAGGACAAAATAGAACAAGTGTATGTCTGGTGTTTGGTACAACTAGGATTGGACAAGACAGAACTAGACAAGTTGCCACATAAGTTATTTGACGATTTTATTATCATATAATAGTTATAATTAACACAAAAAAGCAAAAAAATAAATACTTTAATTTATAAGCATTTTTACTGAGCTTTCATATATATATATATATACATATATAATAGTGAATTCTTGTCCTATCCCATGTTGCACCAAACGTGGGACAGTGAATTATGTCCCGTTCTGTCCTGTCCCATGTACCAAAGTACCAAACGCACCCTAAAGTTGTACGTGTAGAAAGTATATGCATGAGGAGAAAAATTGAATAAAAATATTAATGAATTGAAGGAACTTATATCTTATTATAGACATTTAAAGTAAGCATAAAAATTACATACTTCGTAATGCAACAAATATTAGAAGTATAAGAAATGAGTGGCCTCACCTTGAGCCATATAAATATTGGTCTTAAGGTTGTAGGCATTTTAAAAAAGGTTTAACATGGCTAACTCTTCCATGTGCATTAATACAGCTTCCAAACACCTTTCTTCCTGGGGTGGCTGAACGGATGTACACACTCTCCATTACAATATTTGTGCACGCAACACTTTCACTGCAACTTAGATTTATTACGTTGTCCATGCTTGAAGTCCCCGCTATTCCTCTGTATGTTATGTCGCTTAACTTGACGGCTGATGTCTTTTGTATTCGAGAATCCCACATAAATAAAAGTTAATAATTTATATAAGAGTTGGAACCAACCTTCATTGGATTTATAAACAGATAACTTAAGAGCATCTCCAACAACTATGCTAAAATAAAGATTTTGGGTATATTTTTGCTCCAACAACTACGAATTATGATATACTGTATACTAAAATAGAGAAAAGAAGAGAGATAGATGGTAGAAATCTCCAAATTTGGAGAAATCTCTAAAACTCTGTATTTAAGAGAGAGAAATAATATTTAATTCTCTCTAACCAATAGGAGACGTTGGAATTAAGTGTTTAGGAGAGAGACAATATTTTATTAAATGTATTGAATATTTTAATGATATAATTAAATGGTATAATTGCTAAAATGGAGTCCCTTTTGTTTAGAGATTGTAACTTTTGATACTCTATTTTAGACAACTTATTTGATAACTTTTGGAGATGCTCTTAAGGTTATGTTTGGCAAACTACTCATAAGCTAGTTGTGGGCTGAAAAGTAGTTGTTGACTTATAAGCAGATGTTAGCTGATAAGCTAGTCATATTTGGTGAAAAGTAAAAACTAGTTGATACGCTAGTAATATTTGGTTAAAACTAGCTGACAAGTTAGATGACAATGTAAAATTACCTAAAAGGGCATAACTGAAAAAAAGCCTCAGGAGCTTATTGAAACACTTATTGAAACGCTACTTGAAGTAGCTTTTCAAACAACTAGCTTATGGTCAACCAAACAGGTTTTTTTTCATTAAGCTCAAATAATAAGCTAGCTTATGGTCAACCAAACACGGCTTTTTCAATAAGCTCAAATAATAAGCTAGCTTACGATTGCCAAACCTGGTCTAAATATAAAGAATTATCTTAATCAAAATTAGACCATGTGTAGTGTGTGACTGTGTCAGATGTCGATTCAGCATGCTTACAGAGTTTAAGCAATCTTTTCGATTGGGACAGTAGTATTGGTCGATTATAATAGGATTATTAACTGCATCGAACTTGATGCCTGTAAACGAGATCTGCTTTGCATGACCACTTCCTCCCTGTTGAAAGAAAATATATAGGCATCAATCGACTTTTACTTGATAAAGATTTATGAGAGGTCTTTTTCTTTTATTTGGGTAGCGTTTGTTTTTTAAGAGGTGCTGAAGTCTGAAGTCTGATTTCACTTCTGATTTATAAGAGGTGGTGCTAAAGTCTGAAATCTAAATCAGTTTAGACTGTTTGTTTTTACGTCTGAAGTCTGAAATCTGAATCAATAATTGATTTATAAATTCACAACGATGCGGGTGTACGCGAATAAGAGGAATTAAGTGGTGAGGTTACCACTTATTTTTCGGATGATTTTCAGACTTAAATGGGTCTGAATAAAACAAAAAAACTAACGATTTGAATTTATAAACGTCTGAACGAATAAGTGATAAGTGGTCATTAAGAGGCAAAATCGAAAAAACAAACAGGGATACAGTATTAGATTACCTGCCAAGTTTTGATCCTTACTCCAGTTAGCGTTTTTATCATGGTACAGTTGCGGACATCTATGTTTTCCACCACATCAGCTCCACCGTGTCCCAAGGCTCCAATGCTACATGAAAAGGTACATATTTTCATAGGGATAACAAACATGCTTTGTGTGATAGGGTTGCTGGGTTGGGTTCCGATGAGAATGAGAGTTATGGTGAGAACTGAGATGGGTAAGATGGGATCTCCACCCTTGGATCAATCCTAATTGAAGAAAACCACTAGATCAACACTAATGAGAACCACTAGATCAATTCCCTTCTAAAGCGCAATTCGTTGGTTGTTTTGGGATTAAAAGTGATCAAGGGTCCAAATCCGTTCTTACGCTTCTCACCTTAACTCCTATTCGCACACGATCCTTCGTCTTATGTGATAATGAATTAGATTAAGGATCGTGTGAGAATAGGAGTTAAGCTGAGAAGTATAAGAAGGGATCTGGACCCTTTGTCACTTTTAATCTCACACTCACCCTATGATCCGGTGCATCTCGGTGCACCACATTAGTGTTGATCTTTGATTATGATTGATTCAAGGGTGGAGATCCCTTCTCACCGGAACCAAACCCTAATGAATTAATGATTCATTTCCAAATATCGTTGCTTTATGTTACAAGTTCTGAAATATGTGCAATCTACCTGATTCCATGGCCTGGCCCACACATGATACCGCTGATTTTGATATTAGATGAACCTCCACCAATAGCAATACAGTCGTCTCCTAGGGTTATGCAAGATTATTGAAAAAGTTGGTTAAAGATTAACTACCTGAAAATAAGATCACTGACAAAGGGAATGTTTGATAGCAACTTAATGAACTTAATGGGATTCACAGCATTGGGTCAGTTATACATGACTGTTTAGTAGTGGCTTAATGATATAGAAAGTGGCTTATTCAGTAAGCTTTTAAGGGGGGAGCTTTATGTAGAAAGCCAAGTTTTTTTTTCCAAACCAACCCCTCCCAATAAGAAACACGCTCCTTCCATCTATGGACAAACCCTTTCAAACAAAATCCTTCCCAATCTCTACAGACAGATTAATCCACACAGACAGCTTTATCCATCCAGGACTTAATTGAAAACCCAACCAAACAGCCCCAAGACTGGAAAGAGGAAAAAAAGAAACTACCTGTTTCAATAACGGAGTTACGTATATTGACATTGGTGGACCCCGATACATCAATGCCATCGGTATTTGGGCTTGTTTCAGGGGCGATGATATGTATATTAGAGACGATGACACCATTACAAGTAGTTATTGTGATATGGACTCGTGGGCTGTTTAGATGTGTTAAACCATTAAGTCGCAATCCGTTGCATCTTTTAAACTGTAACGCCTGTCCATATAAACAGAGTCATGATGATGTGAGAAATTTTCATTAAGAACTGGGGACCACTCACAGCGCGACACGTGGCATATTCCTCAGTAATATGGCTTGTTATTCGTCATGAATATTGTAAGATATTCATCATGAATGATTGATTTGGTTCATATGAATAACACATCCATATTAATAATGAATGTGTTATTCATGATGAATATTCATCCTAAAGAGGGACAAGTGGCGCAATGTGGGTGGTTCTTGGGTTCTCAATTAAAACTTTGGGGTTGTAATTAGGGCAAGGATAATGGTTACTTACCACTGGTGCATGACAACTTGTACCCTGAAATTAAATGCATTAATATGTAAGAGTTCATTTTATATGATCACAGATAAGCCACTTTCCTCTCCAATAATTAAAGAAACATGAGCAAATTACGCTTTTCGTCCTTGTGGTTTGTTAAAATTTGCGACTTTTGTCCTTATGGTTTAGATAAATTGCGGTTTTCATCCCTATGGTTAATAAATTATTGCTATTTTCGTCCTTATAATTTGTAATTTATTGTTGTTTCAGTCCTTGCGGTTTACAATTATTTGCTATTTTGGTCCCTTATACTTAAAATAGCAATAAATTACAAACGATAAGGATGAAAACTGCAATTTCTAAACCACAGGGACGAAAATACAAATTTTTACAAACCATAGGGACGAAAAATGTAATTTACTCAAGAAACATAGAAACTAAAGAAAAGATAAGATCGTAAAATGATGAAAAAGTGATAACTTACGGGTGGTGGAGAACCAATGCAGGCATTTTCCCACCATATAGGACCTTGACCATCTATCCGTCCATTACCACTCACCGTAAGACCATCCACCATGGAAAACGATAGCCATGTATCGAGGTGATAACCGCTCCAATCGGTTTTCTTGGTCGGACCAACGATGGTTCCTGACACCTGTTTTTCGACAGTTTTTAAAGATATATATAACCATGCATGCAGATAATGTTGATATTAAGTATAGGAGTTGATCTATAAGTTTCATGTGATTTTATGTTGCATGGCTTATATATATATATCCATGTATATATTTGAGTTCCATTGTTGACATCATGTGATTATAATGTGTCTTTTCTTAAGATATAGTCACATGATCATTCTGTTTGGAATCTTTTATAGCAAACATTCTTGAAAAAAGAACAGCCAAGCCATGCAGCACCTTAGAAACCTCACATAAATGTCCTAAATGACAATTCTTTGTCGTTTGATACACTGGACATGACACAAAAGGACAGGGATCACTGTACCATGTTTGACAGAATTTTTATGTGGAACAGATATATAGGAACAAACGTCTTCCACTCCCACCCCATGCAATAGGGTGGATTATGCCTATATTTTACCAATATAACCTCAAAATAAAACATAATTATCTTTTAAAAGACTAAAACATCAAATATGCCTTCCTCTTTACATTTTATCAATTCTTTAAATTTTATTTATTGTATTTTAATACTTTTTAAACTTTCACTTTATTGTCCTTAAATTTTTGTTTTTATATGGTTTCTATATTTTGGTTAATTTATGTAATTTGTTAAATATATAATAATAATAAATAAAATAATATAGAAAATGTGTAAAATAAAAATTGGAAACTACATAAACCTTTTATTTCGGTGTCATTTTAATCATCTTGACGAAAAATTTCTAATGATATATTTTGTTGTAAAAAGTATTTGTTTTATTAAATTTTATAAATTACATAACTAATCAAAATATATAACATATATAAACAATTCATTAAGGGTAAATTGGTCATTTTTTTATCTATTCTTTCTTGTCCAATTTTGTCTTACCAAACGCAAAACAATTGTTCCGTCCTGCCTGCCTAGATGCCAAACGCACCCTTAGGGGTTGTTTATTAAAACGCTTACCGGGTAAGAGTCACCGCTATTGCTAATCTTACCGGGTAAGATTGTTGGCCATCAAGATGGCATCGTATGCAACAATCTTACCTGGTAAGCGCTTTCCGGTAAGAGCCGCCTTGTTGTTCCTTGCCTTGCCTCTTACCGGGTAAGATTGTCGACCCTTAAGCCGTGTTAATCCGGTAAGGTAAGTGTCCTGGTATACTCTTACCGATAAGCATTTGGTATACGGCCCCTTTAGTCCTACTAAGATTTCTTTTGGGATTATATTCTTAACGAAATCAAATGTGTGTTCATCGATCAATCTTCTTATAGGATATTAAGTATACCTGAACGAAGATACGGGAAGGCTTGCATGGTCCACTGAACTTAATAGGCTTCAACAAGAACGTCTTCCCTGCCGGTATGACTAATATACTCTTATCATTTGGTTGTGCTTGGCACGCGACCTTCCATGCTTCAATAAATGCCTGTATATATATATATATATATATATATATATATATTTATATTTGCATCATATATGTCAACTTTTAACACTTAACGAACAAACCCTTTTCGTGAAGAACATTTCAATATAGCATCTCCATCATTTACTTGTACGGTTTTACCATACAACTGCCTAAACCAAACCAAATGAACCCGGTATATGAGCTGAGCCGAGTTGCCGAGTTGAGTAGTAGGTTAATCGAGCCGAGCTCAGAAAATTAATAATGGGCTCGGGCTCGACTCGAGCTCGATTAACTTTTCAATGTAGGGCTTGAGCTCGAATATTTTTTGAGTTATCGAGCTCGATTAACTTTTCAATGTAAGGCTCGAGCTCGAGCTCGAATATTTTTTGAGTTATCGAGCTCGATGCTCGTTTATGGGTTCGAACTCGCGATTGATTAGCTCGTTTATCGGGCTTGAGATCGATAATTTTTGTATAATCGATAAATATATGAACATGGTTTGGCTCGAAAAAGGGGTGTGCTCGAGTGGCTCGGCTCGAAAAATTGAATCGAGTTTTCGAACGAGCCGAGTCGAACATTAGTGTTATTAAACTCGGCTCGTTTAGTTAAACGAGTTTTATTTTGTGTTCGAGATCGACTCGAGCAAGAGAATTATCAAGCTCGAGCTCGAGATAAATGAGCTCGAGTAGCTCGTTAAAAGCTCGAATCATTTACACCCCTAGGTATATCCCAGCCGGAGCTTTAGGGGGGGGGGGTAAGATGTATGTTGACCAAGGGATGTAAACGAGCCGACTAGTGGTTATTCGAGCTCGGTTCAAAAAAATAATATCATATCAAACTCAAGCTCGATTAACTTTTTCAAATTCGAGATCCATTAATTCATTTATTTACTCAAGCTCAATGATTTTTATATTTTGATTATATAATTTGTAAAAATATAAATACGTTAGGCTAAAAAAGTGTGTGCTCGAATGGCTCGACTCAACTCGTAGAGTTTGATCGAGCTTTCTAACGAGTTGAGTTGAACATTGGTGTTATGGAGCTCAACTCATTAAATTAAGCGAGCTTTTCTGTGTTCGAGATCGACTCGAGCTTAATAACTATTAAGCCCGAGATAAACGAGCTTAATAACTATTAAGCTCGAGTAACTCGTTAAAAGCTCGACTAATTTACACCTTTCACAACCGTGTGAAACTACAATTTGCGTACCGGGGAGTCGTCGGTATTTCCGTTTCCGGTTGCTCCATATTCCATGACATTGAAAATTGTGGTTGATTCAAGACTGATTCTAGAGAGACCAGTAGAACCAAAAGCAGAGGAGATCAAGCATGTTAGCAAGAACAAAATTGATGTGACCAACCCAACCTGCATGGATATATAATGTTTCACTATTAGCAAAATCCCATATGAAAATCTTTTTATATGTGATGTGTTTTTCTGCCTAAATTGTCCTTATTTATCCTAGTGCAAAAAGACAAAACTGTCCCTGTTCCAAAACCTGATTAGTTTCTGTTTTATGTGTTAATTTAAGAATCTAGAAATGTGGCTTTGAAAATGAAAGAAGACTCACCATTCTGCCAATCTGCCAAACCATCATATGTAACCAACAATCAAATTCTCAGCTATGTGTCCCTACTAACTGTCATGTTCATCTCTGATTGTGTGCAAGTGTGTGTGTATATATATACATATATATTATATGTATTATACATATATTGTATATATATTATACGGGAGGGATCATACGAGAACCACCTCTCTTTAAAAGAATAAAGAAACACTTTGTGGACCACATATGATGTGGGTCCCACATAATATTAAATCATTTCTGATTTAATATGATTTAATATTATGTGAGACCCACATCATATGTGGTCCACAAGGTGTTCCTTTATTCCTTTAAATTTACAAAGTTCTCATTTGAACCTTTCTCATATATTATATGTATTGTATATATTATATAATATTATATATATAGGGTTAGGTTCAAATGTGAACTCAATTTTGGCTGTGAATGTGAGGACGAATCTCAGCCACACATCTTCGGTTATGGTGGACGCGATCACGGAGGATTGACGCGATTCATGGGAGGGTGGAGATTATTAAAGGAGGGGAACCAGGTCAAAGCCGCCTTTATTGACCGGATAAGTGGCTGAGATTCGTCCTCACGTTCACAACAAAAAATGAGTTCACATTTGAACTTTCTTCTATATATATTGTATATATTGTGTATATATATTATATATATAGAGGAAAGTTCAAATGTGAACTCAAATTTGGTTGTGAACGTGGGGATAATGAGAGCGCGACACGTGTCTGAATATTTTCTTCATTATTCAGTTTGAATATAACACGTGTCGTGCTCTCATTTGTCCTCATGTTCACAACCAAATTTGAGTTTTTATTTGTACCCGCCCCTATATATTGTGTTTAAGTTATATAATATATATATATATATATTGTATCATATATATAACATTATATAATATATATAATGTTGTACAAAATATCACCTACTTTAGAGTCAAGTTAAAATAGGTTTTTATTTGTATAGTTTATAATATGTTATAAACTGTTGCGAATTAAAGCAACCTGTAGGATTACTCAATCGCAACTAGAACTTTAGAAGATTATGGGCCAGGTTCGATTAACAACTTTTTAGAAGTGAAACTGAAAAAGTCTTGTATCACTTTGTATAAATAGAGCTATATATACTCTAAAGAGTATTCTTCTTTTACAAATCCAACAATTTATACTTGTCCTAAACAAAATAACCAAGTCTATATATATACAAACAAATACAAAGTGTGTGCAGATAACTATATAAATAAGTAAAACATATAAAAATACATGAAATGCATCGTAAAATTGCATTTAATAAAGTAGTGTGTGAATCTTTTGAAAACTTGATATTTATAAAAAAAAAGATAAAAAAAAAAAGAATTTGATATGATCATATGAATAAATTAAGTTCCAAGTAGGTAATTGAGTTTGAGACTATATCAAAATTAATTTTTGAAGTTTGAGAGGGAGGCAAAGCCACTTTTGGTTTTGGCTGGCTCTGTTTGATAGATTTTATTTTTTAAATTAATTTTTTATGATTTAAATTGGATACCATAAACCTCACAAATTAGAAACTCTCGAAAAGAAGGCCCCATGAAATTCATTTACCGTTTTGGTGAAATGCCGTTTTAATTATATGATTTTAGGGCTAAAACGGGCAGATTTTGTGTTAACGTAGAATCGTAGATATACAATTATTTTGATTATTTTACTATATATGATTATATAATTATGATTTTTAAACGAACAATTTGAAAATATATACTAACACCCCCCTCAAAAGAATAAAATTTGATTCTTTTTGTAGTTTTTCCCTTACGTTTTAGAATTGTTTACTTTAATTATTATTGACGTAGATATCAAATAAATTATATTGTTAATAGAATATGAAACAAGAGATAGTGTTATGGACGTGTTTATATTGTTGTTTTAGGTGGTGTTTGGGATTGCTTATTTAAAATAACTTATGTTTTTATGTAAAAGTATTTGTTAATTTATAAAAATTGTTTGGATTAGCTTATGATAGTATCAAAACGTAATAAGTTAATCAGTTGTTTTTTAGTGGAGCTTGGGATTGCTTATACATGTAAAATAACCCAAAAACCGATAAGTTGTTTCAAAGAAGTTAATAAGTCAGAAGGTTCTAACTTATCAAAAACTTCAAAAACTATTTATTACTAGTTTGACATCGGTATGCGCATTTTATTTTTTCCCCCTATCTAAACACTAAAAACTGCTTATTACCGGTACCACACTGAAATAAGTCAATAAACTGTTTAAATAAGCAATCCCAAACACCCCTTTAACTTATATTAACTAATTCCAGCTTTCTATTAAATTTAAAAGAAAAATCGTGTCGTGCCCGTTTTGCGCTAATGTTTTTTAGGGCTGTTAGATGTTGGGGTTTTGTTCGCGTTTCTTTTTTTATGGTATGATTTTGCTTGTTTCTTTAGTTTTCTGTTGTTTCTTTTTGGTGGTATGATTTTGCTTGTTTCTTTGGTTTTTTGTTGTTTGTTTTAGTTTTGGACGATATTGCTTCTTGCAGGCCTTGTGTTTGGATTTTCTACGTTTTTGTTTGGGTTTTTTAGTTATATATTGGTGCTTTAAAAAAATGTAAAATAATGTTAATGAGAATATTTGAAGTAAATTCTTCTATAGCTATTATGAAGCTAATTGGCGTAGGTTAAATGCACATCTACCTACTAATTTCCTTCTTAGAGCATCTCCAACAGCTATGCTATAATATTTTTATAGCAGAGTAATAAAAGTCAAAATCTCCATAAAAATTTATATCTAACTCCAACAACTATTCTATTTTAGCGATTCTAGCATTGATTATACTAATAAAATATTATTTATCTTTACTACATATTTTATCTAAATGCCTAATTGGTTGGATACAATTAAATATTATTTTCTCTCTCTTCTAATAGTTTTTAGAGATTTATCTAAATTTAGAGATTTTTACAATCTATTTCATGTTTTTTCTATTTTAGCATAGTGAATATCATAGTTGTTGGAGCAACAAAAATGCTAAAATCATACTTTTTTTTATTTTAGCATAGCTATTAGAGATGCTTTTATACATCAACAATAAGATTCAAATTTTACATTTTTAGGCTTGTTTGGCAAAAATAAGGTGACTTATAAGTTACCTTATTTTTAGTGTAGTTGTTTGGATGACCATAAATTACCTTATAAGGTATCTTATAAGGTACCTTATTGATAGGTCAATAAAAGTAAGGTTTTGATAAGCTACCTTATAAGTCATAAGATACTTTATTAGCTACTTTTGCCAAACATAGCCTTAATATATGATTTAATTTGATTCTGACATAAAATTGGATACGTATTACTAAATGATTAGGAGTAGGTTATCTAAAATTATAAATTAATTATCCCAATTTAATGTCGTAATAATCATTAATCACTTTCAAAATATATGTTTAAACACCCTAAAAAACATGACACTTGTACTCAATTTTATAAATACAAATTCTTGCTTAAATAAGAGAATATATATATATATATATATATATATATATTTAGAGATGGTTGCATTTGTACGAATTATATGGGCAGAATGTGTGTTGTTAAATGGTTAAATAAATGGGTAATTAAAGTGGAGGAAAAGCAACTCCTTCCAAAGGGGATTAATTCCACTTCAAACGGCGTCGTATCTTTATTATATCTACTAAACTAACCTTACCTTACTTTCTAATTCAAAGTAACCATTGCTTGACTCCTAACTAATGTTCATGTTCCCCGTTATAGGAGGAAATAATCCATTGAATTCTATTGTTTATGTGATTTTGTATATAATATTTTTTTTTATTCCAACAATTAACGTGTTAAAGATCAAAATCAGATATCATACTATCTTATTGCACATGATTTTATGGTGGTTCATGACCCTTTGATTGATAGCAAAGGTATGATTGGTGATCTTGTGATACGAGTTTTGATCTATTTTCGGAAAAATGCAACCGATATGGACTTGTTTAGCAATAAATTGCTTTAGATGTGGTAAAACTAAAATGTGTTGGTTGTAATCAAAACATGTCTAGCCCAGTGGTAAAGTAACATCCTAGAGGGTCAGTGGATGGTATCCCTGACTACCCGGGTTCGAACCCCATGATGCGCATGTAGCGGTATCTAGATCATGGGTCTGCCACTTAGTAGTACCCTTAATTGGGCTGGGCCGTGATCAACGGGGATTAGTCGGGTGGCACCCTTAAGTGGGATCCTGGATACCCCGGAAAAGTGTGTGTGGGTTAACTTGCTTTTCAAAAAAAAATGTGTTGGTTGTATACGGATTAAGATTTGGATCAAAAAAGTTTAGGCTAAAACTGTTACTGCATGTCAAAATGGGTCGGTTCATAACCCTTTTGAGTTTGATCACTGCCAAATGTGTTACTCGAGTGAACTCGTGGTATGGAAACCGGTCTGTTTCAAAAAGAAGCAACTGATTTGATAGAATGCGTGGGCCGGTAGGATTAAGATTTGGGTTAAAACAAATTTAGAATTAAAAAAAATAAGTGCATGTCAAAATGGGTCGCTTCATGACCTTCTGATTAGTGCCAAATGTGTCATTCAGGTGATCTTCTGGTATAGAGTTTAGATCAATTTCAAAAAAAATGTAACTGATATTGATTTATAAACAGGTAACTTACTTTAGATGTGGTAAAATTGTCTCGGTTGAACAAATTAAGATTTGGCTCAAAACGGGTTTGGATTAAAAACGTTTGTTCTTGTCCAAATGGGTCGGTTCATGACCCTTTGAATTGATGGCAAAGGTGTCTTCTTGGATGATCTTGTGGTATAATTTTATGAACTATTTTAAGACATTGCAATTGATAATTGACTTATTTACAAGTCACTTTATTTGCACATTTGAATAATGAAGTAATGTGATTGTTATTGTTTAACAAGATTCATCTTCATTCTACTAATGGCATACATATGTTATTGTTTAACAAGATTCATCTTCATTCTACTAATGGCATGCATATGTTATTGTTTAACAAGATTCATTTAATTCTACTAATGGTATACATATGTATTTTTTTGATTCTTTTTAAGAAAAATTTAATGTAAAAAGGTTAATAAAATAGTTTTTTTTTTAAGTTTTAATGGACAATTTGATTTTGTTATAACAACTTATTGTTTTAAGGCGGAATTGTATCAAAAGGAACCAAATTTGAGTGAAATTTTATTTTAGGAACCCGAGTTTTAAAACCATTTTTTAAGGCTTTAGAAGCAAACTTTCTAAACAATTTAATAACACGACGAGTCGATGACTGATTTCGAGTTGCCACTTATTGACATGATATTTTACGCTATTTGAAAACTTAAAAACTCAGTCATTTTTGTTGAACAAATGATAACATGGATTATTTTTTTCATCATAAATTTAAATGCATTTGTTACGCATAGATGATCTCCGGTACAAGGTTTTTTATAAGTTACAAGTAAAAAGTTAGTTTTTTTTTTTAATACAAAAACCAATATTGTGGAGAGTTCCATTTTCATTTACTTCTTGAAACACAACATTAAACAAAATTCAAACAAAAAAAAAAATCTAACCAAGATTAATATAAAAATTTAAAAGCAACTATACTAGCTTCATCATAAACGAAGACTTTGGGGTCGTTTACAAAACGCTTACCCGGGTAAGTGCTTATCAAGCCATATTACGATCCAGAGGAATATAAAAAGTACCAAAAATCTTACCCGGTAAGAGCGAAGACAAGGAAAACAATGACCAAGAGTCTTTGCGACGAATCTTACCACGGTAAGCGCTTACCGGGAAAATTGTTGCATACGATGTCGTTTTTGTGGACTAAAATCTTATCCAATAAGTAAATGATAGTGTTGAATTTTGCCGGTAAGCACTTACCCGGGTAAGATTTGGTAAACGGCCCCTTATACAAGAAAATTTAGAAGAAATAATATATAGAAAAAGTCACAAACCAGTATCAACACAAACATAAATAGATGATGAAACATAATTCCAAAAGAAAGTGACACAACAACGACCTTAAACCAAATTAAACAAACTCAATATATATCTTATCTGAAAACAACAGATATATTTGATAGGGATAAGATGTATACAGATATTTCGTATCTAACGTTTAAGGCAATTAAAAGAAGGCTTAACATGGGTAGCTCTTCCATGTGCATTAATACAAGTGCCAAATACCTTTCTTCCAGGAGTGGCTGAACTTATATAGACACTATCCAATACAATATTGGTGCATGCCACACTTCTACTGCAACTTATATTTATTACATTGTCCATTTTTGAAGTCCCCACGATTCCACTGAATGTTACATCGCTTATCTTCACAGCTGATGTCTGTATTTGTAAATAATTATATATATATATATATAGCACACATAAAAAGATATTAATAAAAGGGTTGGAAATTAATTAATTAAACAGTCTCTTAATTATCATCAAATTTTACTAATAGAATATTGGGTGTCTACGACGGAAATTTTCGACAGAGAAGTTTGTCGGAAAACCCTTGAAACCAGAGTTTGTTGAAAATTCTTTAAAACAGGCTTCCGTCGGAAATCCGAAATATCTTGCAATTTTCATGGACTTTTTGATGGATTTTTCTGTCGAAAAACTATCGATTTCCATCGTCGAGAAGAGTTGTGGAAAATCCGTCAAAAACCTGTATTTTTGACGGAATTTTCCTTCTAAGATACCTTTTCGTTTTGTAGTGATTAATTCTTGCATTTTCTATATGTTGTTTGTGTTGCATTTCAACAAAACTGTTATTATAGGATATATATAAATATTCTAATAGACTGTTTTATAGGACATAACAATTGTAAATCATATGCAAAGGTGTTGCAATAAATTGTTAGGATGTTTTTTGAACGTCCTAACGAGATTTTGTAGAACAATTTTCATATTAGTTTTGAAATAAGTGTTCCATAAAATGATATGTTGATCTCCTAATTTTTTTTAGTAAGACACTTTATTTAAAAAATATTCTAATTTTTTGTTAAAATGTCAAAATAAATCCTATAAACTTATTACAACAACTTTATGTATAATTGTCAATTGTTTGATTATAAAACTTAAGTTCTATAAAAGAGTGTATTTTATTATACCGAACAATATCTTCATTATAATTAAAATTGCATGTTATGTTATATATGTTGAGTGTTTTGAATGCTTACAGAGCTCCGACAGTTCGTTTGGGTGGGACAATAATATTGGTCGATCATGATGGGGTTATAAACTGCATCAAATTTTATGCCTTTAAACGATATCTTTCTTGCATAACCACTTCCTCCCTGTAAAAGATACATGAAACTCTTTCAGATAAAAATTTAAAAGAATCTTTATGAAAAGAAGTGAGATTCCAACATATACAGTAATTAGTTAATTAAAAGATCTGTGTTATAGCTGATGTACGAGTCCAACATGATATATACCTGCCATGATTTGATCCTTACTCCGGCCAAGGTTTTGATCATGGTACTATTGCGCACCTCTATGTTTTCAACCACATCGGTTCCTCCATTCCCCAAGGCTCCGATGCTACATGAAAAGGTACAGATTCAGATTGATCAACAATGTTTAACGCTATTAGTAAATAGATGGTTTTTTTGTGCGTATCTTTGCTTCTTTAGATTACAAGATATACCTGATTCCGTGGCCTGGTCCACACACGATACCGCTAATCATAATATTAGATGAACCTCCGCTAATAGCAATACAATCGTCACCTATGGTCATGCAAGATGATGACAAGTATCATAAAAAATGTAATGATGTCCAAATCTCTTATGATACACTAGATCCACCTCTGTTTTTTATAGAGTGAATAAATCTGTCATTTTTTGGAATCTCTCTTCAAGTATCATAAAAATGTCATGATGTCCAAAAACGTCCTATCAATGTATTATATATAACATTTTTTCACATGACGTATATTGTTTGGTTCTATAAACTTATGCCCTATAGTCAATTTATATCTTGAGACAGAGACCGGTTCAAATAAAAAAGATAAATATCTTGAGAATGTAAGAAAATAAGGTTAAAGGAAGATTCATATGTGAATCCACTGAAAAGTCCAAAAAAGAAATCAATTTGAAGATTCATAAGTGATTTGATGTTATAGATTATTTAGATGAGTTCACATATACATATTCAAATAGATTTTTTTTTCAATAAGTTACATATGAACTTGTCACATTATTTAGCTTTTTTTATTTGAACTTCTCATTGTTAGATATTTAGACATATATTTAGCATTCTATACAAGTTTAAGGGTTCATTTCAACAAATGTGAGACTTTAACAAGCAACATAATTACCTGTTCCAATTATGGAGTCGCGTATATTAATGTTGGTGGAGCTAGCGATGTTAATACCATCGGTATTTGGGCTCGTTTCGGGGGCGATGATACGAAGATTGGAGATGATGACACTGTTACAAGCAGTTATTGTGATGTGGACTCGTGGACTGTTTATATGTGTTAAACCATTCAGTCGCAAGTTGTTGCACCTTTTAAACATTAATGCCTGCAAAAAATATATATGTAAGATTCTAATTACACCAGAAATGAAGAACATATTTAACATATCTTCTATAATTTCTTTCGAAATATAGAAATAAAAAAGTCAAAAACTAGAAATTAAAAAAAAGTACTTTACGTTTTTCATTTATGTGGTTTGTTAATTATAGCAATTTTCGTTCCTATGTTTAAAGATTGAGATTTTCGTTCCTATGGTTTATAATTTATTGTTATTTTCATCCTTATAATTTTCAAATTATTGTTACTTCGGTCCCTATTATTTACAATTGTTTATTGTTCTGGCCATAATTTAAAGATAGAAATTAGTCCAAGGAGAAAAATAACAATAAATTGCAAACCATACAGAAGAAAATCACAATTTCTAAAATCTAAACCACAGAGACGAAAATCAAAATTATTATTAAATCACAAGGACGAAAACTTTGATTTACTCAAAAAAAGATATCCACCTCCAAAAAGATTTTCCGTTTAGAGATATCAACACAAAACTATATTATTAAAATACTGTATAGGTTTAATATCTCAAGAAACTTTCAAATAAAGTTTATATAATTAAATTGATAATTTTCAAAAGAAAAGTTAAATCGATGATACATTCAACTTCATCGTTGAAAACAATAAAATATATTTCTCTTTCTAGAGTTTAATCTTGAATGGTACTTTTTTTTCTAAAAAATGGAGATTTTAACCGTTCCCCTTGTATTTTCTCATTTTGGATAATCCGTTGGAGAAAGAAACAGATTAAAAATTCCAAAATCTCTATTTTTCTTCGTTTCAAAATATCTGTTAAAGATGCTACAAAGGATAAAAATTACTTACTGCTGGTGCATGACAACTTGTACCCTGAAATTACATGCACGAATTTGTAAGAATTTGTTTTATACAATTATAATTAACGTAGCCACTTTACATTCCAAGATCAAATATACCGATTATAGGAGGGATTTAGAAACTTACGGGTGCCGGAGAACCAATGCAAGCATTTTTCCACCAAATTGGACCTTGACCATCTATTCGTCCATTGCCACTTACCGTAAGACCATTCACCCTCGTAAACTCTAGCCATGTATCAATGTGAGAACCAATCCAATCGGTTTTCTTGGTTGGACCAACAAGGTTTCCCGACACCTGATTATTATGATTTGTACGAGTTAGCAGACTCTTTCATGGATTAATAGCAAAAAGAAGAAAAAGTGAACGAAAAGAACTCAATCTAAAACAGTCATAACTTTTAATTTGTTTTAAATACCTGTACGTAGATATCGGAGGGCCTACATGGGCCATTGAAAGAAATAGGCCTCAATAAAAACGTTCTCTTTGCTGGTATCAATAATATGCTCCTCCTAACACTTGATGGGGCTTGGCATGCCGCCTTCCACGCCTTTAGAAAAGCCTATATATATACATGTATACTTGAATCATATATACAAGTAAATGATCGTGTGAGAATAAGAGTTAAGGTGAGAAGCATAAGAAGGGATATGGACCCTTGATCACTTTTAATCTCGCTCTCGTCCCATGAATCGCACTTATATATATATATATATATATATATATAGAGAGAGAGAGAGAGAGAGAGAAAGAGAAGGAGACTCATACGAGAATACTATATATATATTTAAAAAAACATGAGAACCAACAAAATCATATATAATTTTCATTAACGTGCGAAAAAGTCACGCAAACCTGAAGTTGTGGCCAAAGTCCTTTTTTTGTGTTAATGTAAAATCATATATGATTTTATTGGTTCCCGTCTCTTTAAATAAATATTGTTCTCGTTTGAATATATATATATATAGGTGACTTTAAACACTTCGAGAGTAAACCATTTCGACAAAACCGTATTATTAGAGTCGCATGTCGTTAGAAATAGACTAATTCTTCTCTATATATGTTGGAAGCTTACGTCTCTCGTAAAAAACTCTTTTGAAGAGTAATTTAATGAAGTTCAAAACATTCTTGTCAATGTATCGCTCTAGGGATTCGAGACTCTATAACAGTATGTGTCCATCTAGTCTCAGTTGGAGTGGACGCATTGAAGTCACATTGGCTAGATGGTTTAGCTTTTCCTCCATATATATATATATATATATATATACCTAACATTGATTAGGAACCAGGAGCCATCCAATGACATATTCATTAGAAATATGGATGTGTTATTAAATATGAATGGGGCAACATATTCATCATGAACGTGTGATTCATAACGAATAACACTTCATCTAGAAGAGGGACACATGTGGCTTTCTGTGGACGGTTTCCTGATTCTTAATCAATTTTAGGTTCCTAACAAAACACATATATATATATACACACACACACATGGTGGAATCTTTCCTTTCAACATATTCTCACAAACATAATCATATTGAGAAGTTTGATTACCGGAGAGTCGTCGGTTTTTCCGTTTCCTTTAGCTCCATATTTCATGACATCGAAAATGGAGGTTGATGCAAGACTAATTCTACTAGCACCCAAAGCAGTCGATAGCATGCATGCTAGTAACACCAAAACGAACTGAACCTGCATCATTAATATGATTCATATGTGAATTACTGCCAAAATGTATACCATTTATTAATTTTCTGCCTAAATTCTCCTATAAATTTAGTGTGAAAAGACAAAAAAGTCCCTAATTCAAACCCGTTTAGACCATCTTCAACCCTAACACAAAAAAACACTACAAATTGGCGGGACCATCGATACCAGAAGTTGTTTCATCTCCAACCACACGACATATATGTCATTTCAATAGAAAAACATAAATATATGCCGTTTCTCTCCCATCTCTGACAAAATGGTTAAACGAACTCATATTTGGATCAATTTGTGGCTAAATCGTGCATTAAAAACGTAAAAAAAGAAGATTGATATCGATGTGTATGTGTGTGAAATTGGTAAAGAAACTTATTTAGTTATCTAATTAAGAGAATTCATTTGGAATAATGAACTCCCTCCATAGAAAAAACTTAAAAAGAAAAATGAAAGAAAACTCACCATTATGTCAAACTGCCAATACAATCAAAACTCAAGACTGTGTCCGTACTATCATGTTATATGAATGTGTGTGTATATATATATATATATATACACGTACAAACATGTACGTTCAAGATGCATTATTATAATATTTTTAGTTTATATGATTGTTTAACGTGTTATATACAACTTAAAACAATATATATAATATAACTATGATTACTTATTTGTAACTAAAAGGTTATTTATCAATTCCGTTTAGGGGTTCATTTTTACAAAGGGAAAGATTAAATAAGATAACAAAACTTTTATATTATGGTAATTTTTCAATATATTTTTCCAAAAAACACCCGATAAAATATCAGATAAAACAATTTATTTTTCGAGTACTAATGTCACCTCATTGCATCATACCAATTTGTAGAACGTTTTAAAGTTTTTTAACAAGTTTTTAGAACGTTTTTAAAATAAATATTGTATTATACTATTTTATACCAAATTATTTGGAAAAATGTTCTATAAAAGGAGGGGTTTATAGAACATTTCTAAAAACATGTCCTATAAAAATAGTTATTAGAATTATTTATATTAAAAATTGTTCTAAAAACTTGTTAAAACGTGTAAAATAATCCTATAAATCTATTGTAACATTTTTAGATATGTTGTTTTATAGTTTAGTTCTATAAACTTAAGTTTTGTAAAGTATTTTGTTATGACGTTTAGATGTTCTAAGCGTCTTATAAAACCAATTTTATCGTAGTGGTTTTTTGATCGTAAAGTCGTAGTAGATGGTTTTAAAATGAATAATTAAAATTCAAAATCTCTACAAATATTACATTTAATTCTAACTAGCAACTCCATTTTTTGAGATTATAACATTGTTATATTATTAAAATATTCTATACATTTAATTTAATAAGATTTTTTTATATAATAAAACATTTAATTTCAAAGTTTTTTATTGGTGAAAATATAATAAATCTTTTTTTGATAGAAAAATATTTTATCTATCAAAGTAACAATTTTTGAGGATTTCTTCAAATTTAGAAAATTTCACACAATCTCTATTACTTTCTACATTTTGGAAAATCTGTTAGAGCAAAAAATTTGTCAAAAATCTCTAAAATTTTCGTTTACCTTATTTTAAAGAATCTGTTAACTTATTATCATCAAAACAATTAATTAAGATCAGTAAAGACTTTTGTTAACGTAAAAGGTTAAATGATTCGAGTGTAACAAAAGTAACCCTATGTAAAGCTCACATGGACCTTTATACCATTCTACACTCAATGTTGGTTGGACTTTATAGAGAATACTTTACATTCATTATGTTTAGTAAACCAAGCTTTGCTCCTAATCTCGAGAACAATACGAAGAGAGTTATATCATAGATTAAAATAGATAAATATTTAGAATTGATCATTAGAAATGGATTAGTTAATTTTTTAATGATACAATATATGATATTATGATGTATAAATCTGTCAATATATTTTGAGCAATTGCCTCTTGCGTGTAACAGTGTAGCTCAGTTGGTAAAGGGTGGGAGACTTTACCCAAATATATAACAGGTCTTGAGTTCGATCCCAGACTCTCCTGCTAGCCTCAGCTGTTATGCGAGCCTTAAAATCCCCCTCCACATTAGTGTCTTTGGAGGCAGGTTCCGTGCAGAACCGGTTGGAGTTGCCGGTAATCAACTTTTTGTCCAAATATATTTTGAGCAATCTTTAAATCGTTGGATCGTTTTTTTTAATAATAAGAAATTTCGATTTCAATTGACTTGTTTTTCACTTAATCAATGCCTTATATTATGATATGTGCATATGCTATTCAACTTATGACGTGCAAGATGCGTGTAAAATAACAAGATATGATATTATGATGTATAAAATCTTTTAATATAATTTGAGCCATCTCTAAATCGTTGGACCGTTTTTTTAATTTAATAAGAAAATACAACTTTAATTAAACTTGTTTTTTCACTGAATCAATGCCTTGTAATATGATATGTGCATATGCTATTCAACTTATAACGTGTGAGATCCATATAAGATAAGATGTAGCGCTTTAAAAGCCAATATTTAACGCTTAATTTTTTTGTCATCTGTTTAGTAAGATATAAAAAACATTAAGAGGTGTTTGGATTTTGTGGAAGTATTCCGAGCACTTTTTTGACAGAATGTTATTACGGAATTTGGATTTTGTCGAAGTATTTTGAATCTTTTGATGCGTTTGTTTTGTAAGATTTTGAATAGAATTGAATTTTATTCTTTATAGACAATTTATAAAAATAATTAAATTATATATTTATTAATTTGTTATTAAGAAACAAATGTTTTAACATATTTTAGTAAATTATTACAAACAAATCTTACGAAATACTGACTACCCGCATAAATTTCTAAATCCCATGTTTGTGGGATTTCAAATCCATGCAATCCCTCAAGCCAAACGTGGGATTAAAATGAAATTGAATTCCAGATCCTTCCAAATCCTATCTAATTCTACAAACTAAACATGACCTTATTGTCTCTTGTTGGGTAAACATCTCTTACCCAATAAGAGACTGGGGCTTTACCAACAAACTTACTGTTTATTTTGTTATCCGAGAATAAGATTGCACACGAGGTGAGTTGACTGGGTTGAAGGCATTTGAATAACCAAACTCAATTTTGCGGTTTGAAAAATCTCAACCCAACCAAACCATACAAGTTGGGTTGGTTTGAGTTGGTCGGTTTGAAACTTTGAGACATTATTTTGCAATCTAACTAAACAACTGTTCTTAAAAGAAATAAAATCAAAACGAGAGTGGACAAATAACGCTAGTAATTACATCGAAGATAATAAAATATATTTGCATGAGACTTTCTATTAAGTCTAATAATTATATATATATATTAATTAAGGACTTAACAGTCATATTAAATCCATGGTATATAAAAACATTGGGATGGGTTAGGTCAAAATGGCCTAACCCAATTCCAACCCAATACAAAAATACTTACGGTTTAAATTTTTTTACAACTTAGTTATTTATTAAGTGGTTTTAGGTTAGATTGAATTGGATTGATCAAGTTGGTCGGATTAATCGATTTTTTGTACATCCGTAACCGAGAATATGGGAATTATTGCTCTTTTATGTTGTCCTATGTAGGAAGAACATGGAAATATTTCTTTATAAAGCCTTATTGGATTAGCTCTAATGAATTTATATTGGGCTAGTGATTCATTTGGATTTGGGCTTGGCTTATGCTAGTGATGGCATCGTTTATAAATATTCATGTAGGAACTAGGAAGAGATAATTCCCCCAAATCTCTAGTTGATAGGGTATGTATTGGACATGTTCGGATGAACAAACCAAAAATTCGAGCATATTTCGGATGTGAAGCCAGACTTCGAATTTTGGGTTTCTGATTTTGAATTGCTTCAAGTTTGAGTTGGTCAGGCTCGGGTATGGGTTTCTGATTTTGAATTGCTTCAAGTTTGAGTTGGTCAGGCTCGGGTATAGTTTATATATAAAATATATATATATATATATATATATATATATATATATATATATAGAGAGAGAGAGAGAGAGGAAGGTTCAAATAAGAACTTTGCATTTTTAAAAGAACAAATGGACACTTGTGGATCACATATGATGTGGGACCCACATCATATGTGATCCATAATTTGTTCCTTTGTTTTTTTAAGAAGAGTGGTTCTCATTTGATTCATCCCCTATTATATATATATATATATACAAGATGATTTTGAAGATAAATTCATTTAATTAATAGTATTGATGAAGTCGATAATAGGTTTAGGAATTAGAAAACAGTATGACCGATTAGGATTTAAGATTTTTCAAAAACAATTATATAAAGAGTAAATTACGATTTTCTTTTTTGTGCTTTGTAAATAATTTTGATTTTTGTCCCTTACGGTTATATAATTCATATAATATTTTAAATTATATATAAGTATGTATTACGAGTCAAGTGGCTAAAAATCATATCCAACCCGAACCCAAATATTCTACAAAAGTCGGGTTTCAGATTTTTGGATTTTGAAGGCTTCGAGTTTTGTATAATCACCTTATTTTCGATTCAAGTACGGTTTAAGTATTCGGACCACTCGGGTTTTACACTCCTACCGGTTCATAAAACCTTAAATTCTAACAACTTTTTAACCTTTTAAGGCTATGTTTGGTAAAAATAAGCTAGCTTATAAGCTGATTTATAAGGTAGCTTATTTTCAATTTACACGTTTGGCAAACTATAAGCTAGCTTATAAGTCAGCTTATAAACTCATTTATTAAAACGCCACTAGGAGTAGCGTTTTGGAAACTTACTGTCATTTTTTCAATTATAACCTTCATTAATACTCATTATTCATTATTATTTTTCAATATGATTTTTTGATATTTTATATTCTTATACGCTAAACATGATTTTTTTCGTCGGTAAGCTTATCAGCCATTCGCTGACTTATCGGCTAGTTTCGCGATTTGAATTTCACGGAATCCATGTTTTTCTTAGGTGAAATCCGCTTATTTTGCGAAATCCATTTTTTTTTGGCGCAATAAATCAATAGAGGATTTTTCAAAACAGCGTGGGAACTCCATTTTTGCACAGATGATTCTGGAATACCAGTTGCAACTTGCAAGTAATCCATGGAGGAACATGATAAGGATTCAAACGCAAAAAATGGAAGGAAAATCCATGATCAGATGCCATCATCTCCAACCTTACGAAGATCTACAACACAGGTCGGTTTATTTCATCAAACTTGATACGATTATGATACATTATTCATAAAAAAACACTCAAAGTTGAAATCAAAGATCCAAATCTGCAATTCAAGCTTCCTCTGATTTCACTTCATTGTTGATTTTGATTTATGACGAACGAGTAGCAGTAACAGCATACGACGAACAGTAATCGTATCCATACCACATATCGGGCGGAATCCAATCGTCATAATCAAAGGAAACCGGCCTCGTTGTATCACCGTATACCTCTACTCTCGCCGGCAACCAACCGTCATATCCGCTTCTGTACACATACAATGAACATATATCATCGGTACACGGACCGTATATATCGAACGTATCGGCGGAACACTGCTCGAATGTCCTCGTCGACGGATCTTCTAATCTCGGTACGTAAACCTAAAAATCGAATCGTCATTATCATTATCATCATCATCATCTTCTTCTTCACTAAATTAAGTGATAAATTTGAACAGAAAATCGAACCTGAGTGCCGTATGCATCGCCGAAGGAGATACTGATTTCATCTCGGGTGTACGGAACTGAAGAACAGCTCGTTACAATCCTTACCGTGAAAGAACAGGTTTCTTCATTCTAAGAAAAAATCAAACGAGGTGAGTTCAATTCTGATTTCAATTCAACGCAAATGTTTGCATTCTATAGAAATCGAAAGTAGTTAGTGAAATTCTGATTTTAGTTGACTCAAAACATTCACATTTAGGTAAATCGAAAGAGGTAAATGGAATTCTGCTATCAATTAACACACAGTTCATTTAGGTACCTGATTATTAGCAGATTTGATCTTAAAGCCAGGGTTAGGTAGTGGTCTTTTGATGATTGATTTTGCTTGAGATGATGCTGAGATTAGGGCACACAGCACAATGAAACATACTGCTCTCTTCATTTTTTTTTTCTCTGAAAGAGGAAATGTGAATTGCAGTAGTTGATGACAAGTGCGTTGGCACTCTAATAGTAATCCAGCACCACTTCACTACTTGACAAATTATTTGTCATTTTTCTTGAGGTTGGTGGTGCTAGTCAGATTACATTCATCGCCCCCAAAACTTGAGATATTTACAGGATAACCAAACAGCCTTTGCAAGTGTGGTGAAGTGATTCGAGCTTTTAACCAACAACTCGACTTTGAGTTCAAGCTCGAATTGATCTTGAACACAAAATAGAATGCCCTTACACCAATATTTGCTCAACCTGTCTCGTCCAAAAGCTCGATTAAATTTTTTGAGTCATAAACGAGCTTTTAAAGCTTGAATTCTAAGTATAAGAATATGTTACGAGAGCTTGACTTAAATGGCCATTTGACTCGTTCAAGTTGCTCTTATAACCATTTCTCTCCGGACTTTACCCAAATGTCACTACCTCCGCAACCCATGCCCGCAAATATTACGAATCTAGCTAAAACTAGCTAAATGACAAAAAAAATTCAAGAAAATCGGACCAGGTCTGCAACAGGGACTAAATGTGTAAAATTTGTAAGTTCAAGAGTTCTTCCTAGTGATTACACATAGGCCTAGGCCAAAAAGAACTCGAAAATTTTGTCGTTTAGTGGGTCCGCAAGCGGATTTGGGTTGCAGACCTAGTGAAATTTGGGTAAAATCCGGAGAGAAATGGTTAGGAGAATAATTTGAATGAGAAGAACGGTCATCTGGTGCAATTTCCCATTTGTTAAACCAACGTCGACTTCAAACTCGAACATTTGAAAAAATATTTAAGTTGAGCGCCGGCACTACCTAGAAAAAGTTATTTGTGTTCAAGCTCGAGTCTGATATTATTTTCTTGACCTGAGCTTGAACAACCTGGTACTCAACTCGACTTATTTATTAGCCATGTGCATCTATCAATTGAGAGGTTGGGTTGCAAACTATGTGGACGCTATAGTGTTCTTTTGGCAATGGTGGGCAGAAAATATATGACAAATGGGAAGAATTTACGAATTCTTTTTTGGGTGTTCCTAAACAAATCCGCCCTAGGGTCACATAAATGCACTGGAAATATAGAAACGAGATATAATTTTGACATATGTGAGAAGAAATGGCTTGTTTAGCATATCAGGAGGGTTTCACCCTATTTAATTGATGATTTTATACCACAAGTCCACAAGTGATAAGTATTTTTATAATTGTAGGAGAAATTGATTGCTCATGTATAAACGTTTTTTTTTTTATTAACCTAAATATCCAATCTGCTATTAACAAATGAGTCAAAGGTTCCAAAGAGGCAAGTTGATCTTGACACTTGACACTACATAAACTTTGCTCTATAATTAGAAATACACAAAACCCGGGTCTTTTCAGGTCCGGATTTTTTTGGGTCTAGACTTTGGGGTTGAAAGAGGATCTAATTGGGCTTTTTTAGGTTAGGCTTAACTGGCCTGCTCGGGCTTACTAGATCCTGGCTTTAGGTTTGTTCTTTTTTGTGCATCTCTAACTCTAATTCTTACATTGCATTTACTTTCTACATATAAGATAATCTCTTCGTAGGTTGAAATCTAAAAATTTGGATCAATGTATAACTTTCACTTGAAGTACTACTAGCCATTACTGTTCTGGAAAATCAATGCAACTTATTTTAGCCTTGGCTAGTTTGATATTATTGTATTTAAAAATCAACATCTCTTTCCTCTTATAAAAAATTCTAGAATCTTCATGGCATACATATATCTACAATCTACAGAAGAGAAGGTGAAGAGAAGAAAGAAGGTAAAAAAACAAACAAATCTACAAAATGTTGAAAATAATAAATCTTATGGAAATAATACTAAAATGTAAGGCTACATAGGAGCTAAGATTGTGGGCCGAGAGGCCCAATTATTATATACATGTGACGAGTTCAAATGCAATCGACCATACAAGGAACTAGTTGATGGATATATTTTGTTTAGTTGGCATTTGATATGAGAATGTTCAGTAATCAATAGATTCTTAATACCATTGGAAGAGAATTCAAGGTTCTAAATTGATATTAGGTCATTATAATGTCAAAAAAAAAAATCCAAGATCATAAATGTAATAAAGGCCATTAAAAATAATGTAATAAAGACCCTTGTGACCAAGGGCCTGTTTGGTTGGTTGGTTTTCCATCAAGTCTTCTATGGACAAAATTGTATGTGTGGATTAATCTATTTGTATAGATTGAGGAGATTTTTGTTTAGGAGAGTTTTTTCATAAATGCAAGGTCCATTTTTTTTAATTGAGAGGAGCAGGTTTGGAAAAAAAAACTTGGCTCTCTGCATAAAACTTCCTTCTAGAAGCTTACAAAAAAATAAGTCACTTTCTATATCATTAAGCCACTATCAAACAACCAGTATAGCTAGCAGTTTAGCTAATTGAATAAGCTATGAGTCCTATTAAGTTCAGAAAACAGCTAACTATTAGACAATCCTATAATATTTGATACTATAAAGAATGTTATGGTATAATATTTGATTGATTTCTATTGAATAATGAAGTCCCCTATATATATAGGGAGAGATACAAGAGATACCCGATAAACTAGGAAAGGATACATTAAAATCCTAATTGAAATACATCATCTAAATATATAAACTATCCATATATACGATTGTCTAATAATAACAAACATGTTGGGTGATAATACCATATCTCAATACAACATACTGTCACAAATCAAACAACTAGTGCAAAACCTAACAACAATGCAAAATTCTAGTAGGATCTCAAATAACCAAAGCACAATCCAAAACACAATGCAGTGAAAAGATCTATTATGATATGGTAGATAGATAGGAACAACATCTCTTCCTTGTATATATAGATGTAATCTGGTTCATCCTCAATATCCAGAAATATATCCCAATTACTCTTCTTTCTCAATAAGATCGAGTAACGAAATCACGATGATTTAACATGGCTTCACTACCAAATGCGCAAGGGAGAGATGGCAAGTTCGTATTAATAAAATTAAAACATTTGGATAAAGCTTTAAATCTTTAAAAGTAGTCACATACACCTTTAAATCTTTAAAAATCTTTAAAAACTTAGTTCTCTGCATAAAGCTTCACAGTGGAAGCTTACAAGCCACTTTCTATATCACTAAACCAATACTAAATAGTCATGTATAGTTGACCGAATACGCTGCGAGTCTCATTAAACTCGTCAAGCTGCTAATAAACAGGTCCTTAAGGGCGTTTACTAAATGCTTACTGATATCACTTATCTTACTGATTGAGCATTGATAAGAACCAATAATCTTACCCTGTAAGAATCATAACAAGGACCGAGAGTCTTACTCGGTAAGTGAGGAAAAAGACTCTTACCTGGTAAGCACTTACTAGGTTTAAGACTCTTGCCAACGATCTATTTTAATGGCGGAGAATTTTACATGATAAAGTAAGCGAAAATAATTTCTTTTGCCAATAAGCGTTTGGTAAACAACCCTTGCATATATGCACATATAAAATGTGGATATTATTGACAACTATAATTGATTTATATCGTCCTTGTGGTTTCCATTTCATTTCGTGGGGTGGGGTCACGTGAGGGTAGGGTGTGTGTAGGTTTTGTTTTTATTTTATTTATTCTATATATACTTTAGTTTAATTAAAAAAACAAATATAAACACAAAATGTAAAATGACCAAATTGTCATTAATTTAACTAACTTATTTAACGGAGTTAGTTTGACTGTTTGAGGGACGAAAAACGAAATAAAATAAAAACCACAAGGACGATATAATGCACATTTAAAAATCAGGGATGAAAATAGTTATAACATCAAACGATAGGGACGAAAATAGTAGTTTACTCTTGATTTATTGTATCTTCAAAAATATGATCTGTTTTTCAATTCTTGTATCCACATTTTTTACCTCAAAAATGGTGGGTGAGTAGATGCACATTAATAATGAAGATAATGTTTTACAAGCTTTAGATGAATCTCATGTGTCGTCTTATTTTTCTAATTTAATATCCAATCCACTAGTTTCACCCAATATTTGATACTCTAATGTTTGGTATATATTCTTAAAAGTAACTTTATACATGCTTTCATGTAATGTCATTTTTGTGTACGAACTTATATTATGAATGAGCTTGTTAGATCTAGCTAGACCGAATTGGACCCATTATTCGTACCCGTGCTCATGAGTGCAAATAAGCAAGCACACTCTCTTGTGAAACATAAAAAACCACCTACTTCTTGTCGCTTATTTTTTTTCGTTTTCCCTATGGGTTCTTTCTTCGAGGTAACTGGATTTATGTGTTGATCATTATAAAAATGTTTCGGTACATAGGAAAGGACAAAAAATTACTGTTCCATATTTGGTGTGACATGAGATAGGGACAAGAACCGGGAGTATGGGACAAAAAAGTAAAAAAAAAAATACCTCAAAAATCAACAGTGAAAAACTTAAAAATATTTCGAAATCAACTAAAAAAACTTACTCATGTCTTGAAATGGTGAAAACAAATCCTAAAGATGCAACCACTCGAGTACTCGACAAAAATCATGGTTTCTTCACTACATGTCAATAGAAGTACAAGGGCGGTGCCTCAATGGTTTGAGCTTGGGCTCCAAAGGTCAAAAGTATCTGGAGGTCCTAGGTTCGAATCCAAGGAGGAGTAAAAATCTTCTTGTGGCCATGGAGGTTCAAAAGCGGTGACTCCGGGCTACCCGCAAAGCGGGTGGTCGTCCTGGGATTAGTCAGCTCGCATAGCGGGAGGTTAATAAAAATAAAAAATAAATAAAGATGTTGCAAGCAAATAGCCTATGAAGCATCTTCCAAAGTTTTAAGAAATAATCAAATTTTATATGGTGAACTAGGGGTGTAAACGAGTTGAGTTTTTAATGAGCTACTTGAGCTCGAGCTCGACCTCAATAATTATCGAGCTTGAGCCGATCTCGAGCACAAAATAAAGCTCACTTAAGTTAACATGTCGAGCTCCATAACACCAACGTTCGAAAGTTCGATTGAGCTTTATGAGTCAAGCGAGCCATTCGAGCATACACTTTTTTGGGTCAAACATATTTATATATATGTTTACAAATTATATAACCAAAATATAAAATCTATCGATCTTGAATAAATAAACGAATTAATCCATCCTAAATTCGAGCTCATAAACGAGCATCAAGCTCAAACATTGAAAAAAAATATTCGGGATCGAGGCTTTGAAAAAGTTAATCGAGCTTTAGTCGAACTTAAGCTGGTATTATTTTTTCAGTCGAGCTTGAATAAATTGCTACTCTACTCATTTGCACCCTTATGGTGAACCGAAAAATTTCCTCATAGTTTGTTGTTAGCACGTTTAGGAATCCTCGAAAGCTAATTTTTATTCAGCTAATACTCGATGGTCAAACCTACCTAGTGGAGTTGGACCCATTTCACTTATTATAGGCTTTGGCGAGTTCTCACTAAGTTGATGTGGAAGTCTCACATTCAACACCTAAAACGACAATACACATGGAGGCTAAAAACCATAATTGAAGGAACCCAATAAATCTATGTAAAGAAAGAGTGAGATGGGATGTATACAGACATTTCCTCTATTTCAAGACGCAGAGAGGTTGTTTTCACCTAGAGGCTATGCCCGAAAATCAAAACATTAGTGTTTAAACCATGAAAAGTTCGTTGTGTTTCCCTTTTAAACTAAATTTAGGGTCGTTTATCACTCGGGTATTGAATAAGCATTTACTGGTGTAATTTATCTTACTGGATGTGTATGACAAGGACCAATAATTTTACCCTGTAAGAGGTATAATAATGACGGAGGATCTTACCCAGTTAGTGTATGACAAGATTCTTACCTGGTTAATGCTTACCGGGTAAAAAACGCTTTCCAACAATAATTGTGAGGTTGAGAAGATTATATGATAAGATAACCGAGTGTTATGACTCTTGCTTGTAAATGTTTACATATAAGCATTTGATAAACAATCATTTGATTCTAAATTTTCACTTTCCTCTTTTACCCCTACTCTTGGATTGTACAATATTTTAGGCATATGTTCACATAAAGCCCTAGTTGTGCATATATTTAGTGTTCATTATAAAATAAATAATATGACAATATCTTTTAAAAATGTTTTAAAATTCTTGTTAAGACGTCAAAAATCATTCTATAAACTTGTTAAGAAATTTTATCGTTTGGTCCTATAAACTTAAATCCTATAAGTAGTCTATTGGACACTTAAGACACTTTTGACATCTTATAAAGCCCTAGTTGTGCACATATTTAGTGTTCATTATAAAATAAATAATATGACAATATCTTTTAAAAATGTTTTAAAATTCTTGTTAAGACGTCAAAAATCATTCTATAAACTTGTTAAGAAATTTTATCGTTTGGTCCTATAAGCTTAAATCCTATAAGTAGTCTATTGGACACTTAAGACACTTTTGACATCTTATAAACTCAATCTTATTGTAGTGTATCCCTCCCAATTCCTACTCCAAATAGGATTTAGTTTGGATGCTTCGTTGTGTCTCATTGTTATATTAATTTTTTTTCCGACAGTTATCAGGTAAGCACTTACCGCTCTCACTTACCTTATCGGTAAAAAATTTAGTAACCACAATCATCTTTGACCAGGTTGATAAACACTTACTGAGTACGATTCTTGGCCAGCAAAATGGTACCATGAGATTATTAATAAACACCATCATCTTTGACCGGGTAATCGTCTCTTACCCGGTAAGAGGCAGTAAATATTTAGTTACGCGGTAAAAGACAACAAGTGTTTGGTTACCCGGTAAAAGGAAGTAAGTTTTTAGTTACCCAATAAAAGGAAGTAAGTTTTTAGTTACCCAGTGGAAAACATTAACCCCTAAATCCATCGTACATGCACAAATAGTAAAATTCAAATTCCTGCTTTCATGAACCTTTCTTGATATTCATTCCTAGGAGTGTATCTCCATAATTAACCAGTCTTTTTAACTGGAGATACGTAAAAATGAAAGGTACAATCAAGACTCCATTTCCAACCCTTTTGGAGAATTTATATATATATATATATATATATAATATATATCGTCTGTCAGAATTATTTATTCTATATATGTCAATCCACTAATTTGTATTGAGAAGTTCCTCAATCATTTGCAATGCAATTTTATCTTCTTCCTCACTGCTTCTAGTACTCAAAATCCCATACCTTCCAGACCCAGATGACATCATCGTCTCAGGAACGTCATTATAATCATCGATTCCCAACCTCGAATCATCGGCTTCAACCTCGATCTTGTGATCCATCTTCTTCTTCCCAAGCTCGACCGTCATAACCCAGTTGGAATCCGAGTGAACCCCCGCCCGTTTCTGCCACACCCCGATATGCGAACTCTCGGTGTCGAGCCGGAGACAGGTCAGCGATGGCGATGGCGCCTTGCAACATTTCCGAAGCTTGGCACTTAGCATTGCCGATAGAGCGGAAGTTGTTGTAGTCGATGGTGAATTATACGTTTCCGCTTTAATAATCGGGAAATTGGTCTTGGCGTTACAACCGCTCATTAGAACCGCCGCCTCGTCGTACGCTCTGGCGGCCTCTTCCGCCGTCTCGAACGTCCCTAGCCACACCCTTTTTTTCCTGCAAATGCCCGGAAATTATATAAAAACTTGCTATAAAAAGGAAAGTTTTTAAGTAAATTTAGCGAGTAGTATTAGGTGGCGTTTGTTTTTTTAAGAGGTGATGGAGTCTGATTTCAGTTTTGAAATGTTTATGAAACGTCTAAACGAATCTGACATCAGTAGTGATTAAGAGCTTAAAATGAAAAAAAAAACAAACAAGGACTTACAGTAAAGGGTGTCGGATTTCGGAAACCCAAGAACCCCAGTGGCGTTGTCGTACACCTCTAAACTTTTTTTGACCCATTTCCCGAAGTGAAAATTTGTGTCAGAGGAAAACGAAAAGAAAAGAAAGAGAAGGAAATTTAGAGATGAGATGGGAAATGAGCAGGTGAAAAGTGGTGGAAATTTAAAGGAGTGATGGTGAAGAGATGTAAAGTACAAAGGAAAAAAGCATATAAATAATTATAATAATAATAAATATAATGATAATGTTGTTATAGAAGTACGAGTTCATTGTGTGTGTATGTGTGCGCGCGCTCTGGAAAGAGGAAGGGGGTCTGGAGAAGGAGTAGGAAGAAGAGGAGAAAAAGAAAGCAGTTTTGATGATATGATTTATGTGTAACAAGTGTTTGTCGGTGAGGATTCAGCTCTTGCTACTAAAGTCTTTAACGTGGTCCTGTCTCCGTTCCGTCGATTGGGACCGACTGTGATTCGGCTTCGCTACTCATTCTTTCCCCCACTACCCTACATGATGTTATCTTTGTTTTCATGGCCCCTCCTATTTTAAACAATTTTCATCAACTACTTTTGATAAAAATCTTTTTGTCCTTAAATTATACGTCTATTTATTTGTTAGTTACGTAAAAATACATGAGAGAGAGAGAGAGAGAGAGAGAGAGAATTAAGGAGGTGCCTGGTTTGATGAAATGATTTTGAAGAATCTGGATTTCGTGAAAGATTTGAAACCTTGTTGTGATTGGTTTGTAGGATTTGAAAATGAAATGAAATTTCATTTTTTATAAATAATTTATTAAAAGATAATAAGACAAATGTATTTAACATATTTTAAAACATTATTATATATAATTTCTATGAAATACCAACCCACATGGGATTTCCAAATCCAAGCAATCCTTCAAAAAAAAAGTTTGAACAACGAAATTTTATTAAAACTAGCAAGGCGTTAGAGAACCAATTACATACTAGAAATAGCCAAAAGCGGGATTTGCAACCATCTTACCCAATTAATATTTAATTTCATATTCCTATTCCTATTGTGCACCCAGAAATACGATTGAGTGACAATACTATCCCACAACACTGCCTTTTTAGGTTTCTTAGCGCCGAATATTGTCTCATTCTGAAATTTCCTGAGTGACCACAAAGTTGTATAGGCAATCGCTTCCTCACAGTCTGTTTCCCCTTTCTTCAGTCTCATATATAACATCCAATCCTTCTAGTTCTTCAGTCTTATATCCAAGCAATCCTTCAAACTAAACATAAGATTGGAATGAAATTGAATTTCAAATCTCATCCAATCCTACAAACCAAATGGGACATATAGGATTTCCATTACATTGCATTATAACAAAAAAAATGTAATTTTTGGTTACATCATTGTCAATTCAACAAATTAAGAACTATCATAGAACTACGTAAAAGAAGAACTCCATAACAGTAGGGAGTAAGGAAAACCTCATTTGACGGGTCAATGTATTATATCAATATCAATAGTATAGATATAAAAATGTAAAAAAATATATTTAAAAACTAATCAAATGTTATCTCATAAATAATCCAAGATAAGAACCGAAGTTTGTACAATAACTCCAAAATTATAGGTGAATAACAAGAATCTCTAGCAAATGTTCTTATAAATCACTTTATTTTTTGCTTATAAGGATCTCTCATTTGTTTATTTCTTATTCATCAATAACACGAAAACATATTATCATAATATAAACTAAAACCTAAATTAAATAAATTTATATTAAATAAAACTCAGTATTTTTATATGATATATAACAGAGAAAAAACATAAAATTGGATGAAATTTAGGGTACGATATATTTATTCTTTATTGCATCAAAAATCAAAATCCAACCACTAATTTTTCCTTCATTCTCACGGCACAATATCAATAAATAGTTATAAGACTATATTCAATCCAATCAAATTAATTTACAAATACATCATACAAAGTCAAAACGAATGTGATAGTTTATGAATATAATTCTTTTCTTATGAAATTGTTTCTCATTGTTAATTAGTCATTTTTAGATATTAAAAATCAATAATTGTCAAGAATTATGTTTAAACAAACAAAATGATTTAATGATTATTCATGTGTCACTAGAACCTATTTAGAGAAAAAATAAATTGGAACATTAAACATCGAATCATCTATATTTTATATCTTTTTACATGGTCATTATCGTGTTTATTGTCAAATGAAGTAAGTAAATTAGTAAAGACGATGAACAATGTCAATGAATTTGTTTGTCTATGTGGGTCTATGTGTTGTTTCCTTTTCTATATTTATAGTTAAAAGTATTGTTAAATGGTTTCTATTAAAACCTTTTTTTGAATAAATGTTTAAGCCTTTACGGTATCTTGAATAATTATGTTATAATTTTTTTAGAATATAAAAATTAATAGCATCTTTAATGACTATACTAAAATAGAGATTTTAAAGATTTATGGTTTATTTTAGCTTCAGCTATGTTAAAATTAAAGATTTTGGGTTTATTTTTGCTCTAACGACTGTGCTGTACAATATATTAAAATAGAAAAAATATAAGAGACGGTGTAAAAAAAATTAAATTAAAAAAAATCTAAAACCTTGCATTTAAAAAAGAGAAATAATATTTAATTCTTTGTCATCAATCGAACCGAAGAGATCAGAACTAAATGTTTAGGAAAAATAATAATATTAAATATTTTTATAATACCATTAATATCATAATTGTTAAAATAAAATAATTATTAGAGTTGGATATAATTTATTTTTAAAAATTTTAGTTTTAATTAAATAAATAACTATCAAAGATTTGCATAAAAAGGTTTCTTGTTGGTCTACTAATATATAGTATATTAGTATGTTGAATTGAAAGTCATAAGTGTCTCGTTTAAAAATAGATATCTAAAGTTTAAATATAACTTTAATTAATATATAAATATTTAAGATTTATGAAAAAAAAATGAAATTAAATAAAGTTAATTACAAAGTGTAATAAATTATGGATATCTAAAATGATATGTTATTTTAATTATGTGTATTTACTTTGGGTCGACGGAAGTTACATTTTTAATCTAATTTTTTTAAGAAAAATGTAAAATGAAATCTTTAAGAAAATTTTTAAAAGAAAATAAAAAGTATTAATCGGTGAAGATGGCCTACCTAGTACTGGGTTAGAGTACCGTGTGTTGTTCTACGCCTGCCACGTGGCTAAACAATATTTTGTCGCCATTGACATGAAACTATGAAAGTGGCTCTCACATGCATTGGGCCACACTTAAAAATTGAAGTATGATTCAAGTATTTAAGAACATCTCTAAATTTTGGGTATTTTTGTTTCGATAGTTATTGAAACTTAGAAAAAAAATAAAAGAAAATGGTTGAAATCTTTAAACTGATATAAAGGAGATGAATAATATTTAATTTTTTTATTAATATAAAATATTGGATTTAATTATTTATGAAAGAAGAATAATATTCTATTAAATATATTCAGAATTTTAATAATATATTTATAATAGAATTGTTAAAATAGAGTAATTTATTGGAGTTGAAAGTAATTTCTATAAATATTTTAATTTTTAATACTCTACTTATAAAAAAAAATATAGAATATTTGTTGGAGGTGTTCAGGAGTCGATTTTGAACATAAAATAAAATAATACTTTTTTAATTTAACTTGAGTTTCATAACATAAATGTTCGATCTAGCTCATATGAAAACTTGATTAAGTTTTTTGATTTGGAGTCGAGTTGAGCCGATCAATTCGAACATATTTTTTTCACAAAATATGTTTATATGTTTATAATCGTACGGTAAAAAATATAAAAGTTAATCAACCTTTATATGTTTATATGAATAAAATTTGTCTACTAAAATATGTTTATATGAACATTTTTTATTATGAACATTTTTGAAAGAAATAACAATTATTTATTTATGTTTATCATTTAATATTTGAATTTTAAGTAACATTTTTGTATGAAGAGTCAGTGCCTACATGACATTGAGCTACTTTATATCATTTCTTAATAGAGTTCGTAAAAAAATTAATATTATAATCAAAACGCAAATTCTTCAAATAGAATTACATTAGCATTATTTATTATAGTGGTTATCTGAATTTGAAGAATTCACATACACACACACACATACACATTCTTCTACTTTCTCTATTTTATGAATAGTTTTTAGAGATATATGAGTAAAATTTTGTCAAAATCTTACTTTTCTTTATTTTAAAAATCAGTAAAGTTGTTTTTAAAATTGCACAATTATTTTACTTTCATTTATAATTAATTGGTAATTAATGCTTTGATGGAATCACTTAAATAATTCATCCATCCTTAATCTAATAACTACAAAATACTTTTTGTATTATTGTTTTTTTTTTCATTATTTGTGTATGGGATCTTGGGACAAATAATTGTTGTTAAAAGGCAGCTTCAAACATTATTCAAGTACTTTGGTAGTTTGGTTGGTTGGATATTGGTTATTTCAACTTATAAGTCTATTATTGTAGATTACATATTTCAATAGAGGTATAATAATCAAATCTATTATATTAAAAAATGCATTATATGGAGGTGTAATCATCAAAACTGTTATATTAAAAATGCATTATTTTGTCCATGTATTTTACATCCATTTATTTCAAAATTATGTATCAGTAAGATTTAAACAAATTATATATATATATAGATAGATAGAGAGGTTCATGTGAGTACGGTAACAATTTACGGGAATGCGAGAACAATCCTTAGCTAATCATTGTACATGAAATTTTTTCATGTACAAAATCACGTATGATTCACGTACAAAATCATATATGATTAGTCGCGACTTTTTTCGCGGCTTGCCCGCGGGAAAAGCCGTGTTCTTTTTTATGCTTACAAAATCACATATGATTTTGTACATGAAATCATATGTGATTTTGTATATGAAAAATTTCATGTACAAAATGATTGGCCGAGGATTATCCTCTATTCTTGTAAATTGATACCGTTCTCGTATCAACCCGTCATATATATATATATATATATAATGGAACCTGCTCAAGAATTTGTTGAAGAGTAATACAATGGTTACATATATTTTGTCTTTATATTAGAGATAACTTTTTGTTTATTTTAGTCATGGTGTGTTTTTTATCATCTATTTTAAGGTCTTGCTTTTTTTTTTAAAGTCAATTTCAGGTAATGTAATTGGTTTTTCTGAAATGGTGAAATTTAACGTATATTTTTGTGTGTAAAATGGCGAAGCTACATTGCTTGAAATGGATGGAATCAAATTACTTGAGTTTATGGTTAGGGAAACATAACAATTTATCTATAATTTCTCTAAATAAATATTAAATTTTTTTTAAAAAGAATTAGTCAAATTCAATTCTAACAGCTTCGTCAATTTATTATAATATTATTTAATTTATAAACCCAATTAGGGGTGGCAATCGTGTCATGTTCGGTTTGACGTGTCGTGGGTTGGCGGCTCAGGAAGGGTCAACCCGGACACGACCTATTTAGCTAATCGTGTCAAGATACGCAACACTAACCCGCACACGGTCGTGTTGGCAGGTTGGTCGCGTGTTGTTCGGGGTCAAAAATTCCGTTTATACAACTTAAAATCATTATTCACAAACCCTATTTTGACTTTTCAAACACTTTAAGTTAAAAGTAAAACATAAAATATATATTATTATTTTTTAATAAATTTTGGCGGGTTGGCGGGTCAACTCGCGACCCGTTTGTGTCAACCCGAACACGACCCGTTTATCTGACGGGTTGGCGGGTTGGCATGTCAAAAAATTCAACCATAACCTGTTTATTTTCGTGTCGGGTTCGTGTTAAGTCGAGAATTGCCACCCTTACCCAATACACTTTTAAAAAGTAATTTTATATAAAATAATAATAGTCCATTCTCATCGATGAGATTAAAATAATCATTTATCTTTCTTAACATCAAGTATCAGAAAATTCTCTAAACTTAGAATTTATGTTCATGTTTTCTCTATTTTAAAGAATATTATAGATAACAAAAAATGAATGTTTTTTTCTATTTAAAAAAGTTGTTGAAGATGCGTTTAAGACAAAAGGCTACTTTTTTTCAAAATCCGATGATAGGGTTCTCCTTTTATGAAATTATGAACTCCATGTAACTTTATCGATTCCAAAGTGGGCTCAATTTCATCCCTATGCTCTTCTGGAGCACGCCTACCATGTGAACTATGTAAAAGTATAAAGAAAATCAACTAAAAAGAAGTTGTTATGTTTTCGTTTGATTAAATGTTTTGTTCTTTTAAAGATACAGAAAAACGTACTTGTTGATAGGGTAAGGACATCTCTAATTGTTGGTGATCTTTACAGTTATCATTCTTATACTTCGTTATCAGAACCTATACAAAGAAAAGACATCTCGCTCTTAACAATGTCGCCAACTTTCCTATGTAGCGCTTTCAGCCTCTAGATAACTAACCACAAGGGTGGTGCCTCAACGGTTTGAGCTTGGGCTCCAAATGTCAACAGTACCAGGAGGTCCCAGGTTCAAATCCAGTGAAGGGTAAAAAAAATCCCTTGTGATCACGGAGGTTCAAATGCGGCGACTTCGAGCTACCCACAAAGCGGGTAGTCGCCCTGGGATTAGTCGGCTCGCATAACGAGTTGAATATCCAGATAGGGATGGTAATCGGCCTCGTCCCGTCGGGGAACCCGGTCCACCCGCCCCAATCGGGGACGGGAATTCCCCGCTAAATCGGGGATGAGGATGGGGATGGGGATCCCCATTTGTCTAAACCGGGGATGGGGACGGGGACGGGTATGGCACTCCCCTGCCCGCCCCGGCCCCGTTATATATATATATATATATTAATAAATTATATAGTGTATTTATTTCAACAAAATTGGTAGTTCATGATTTTATATTTTCTAACTAGGCTTAGAATCTAAAAGTGTTATTTATTTTGAATGTTAGCGTGTAATATTTTCGATGTCATGTCAAAATACAATTACCCATATGTTTTGGATATTACTCAATATGGTTTTATATTACTCCTTATGTTTTAGTACGAGTGACGTTAAGTATTTTTTGTATATAATTGAATTTCTTTTAGTTTTAGGTTATTAATTATTATATGTTGTTGTGACTTTTTTATTATTATATTAAATTACTTTTGATTTTAGGTATATTGAAAATATGATACATTTTAACATGCGTGTCCGTTCGTATATTTGATTTAAAGTGGTTTTTATAAACAGGGAAAAAATCCCCGTTTCCCCGTCGGGGATCCCCGTTCCCCGTTGTGGATGGGGATGGGGATGCGATCTTATTCCCCGACGGGGACGGGGACGGGGATGGAGTTGAGAAATCGGGGACGGGGATGGGGTCGAGGTCCCCGCCCCAAACCCGCCCCATTCCCATCCCTATCCAGATTAATAAAAAAAAAACCTCTAGATTACTTGTTCTTAAAGATTCACCATGGCATTCGTCATGGCTCAAGGCTCATTTTCAATACCACGTTAAGCTCATGGCACATGTTGACTCGATGTACATTTTTTGTAAGGTGTTATTTGATATTTTTGTAGTTTTTAGTCCACTTTTAGTTTTTAGTATATAACCTTATTTAAAAATATCATTGAATACTATAAAACATATGTGTGTGTGCATATATATATATATAAGCATAATCATTTGTTAATCTATTAATTAGTATTAACTTTACAAATTGATCATATGACTAGTTCGTTTTTCATAATGTTTATGATTAAATTGAAGGTTATAAACTGATGAAAATAAATTGAATTAAGTTAAAGGAAATTTTGGAGCACATTGTGTTTTATTTTTCGAATTTGAAAAGGAATTAGATAAATTATAAAATGGGGTAATCAAGTGAATGAGTAAATTATGGTAAGTACTTAAGATCAATTGTGGATGTCGTAATTAACCTAATAAGATAATTAAAGAATATAGTATCAATATATGAAAAGAACGAAAATACTCCGGTTTATAAAGTTAATGATATTTAATAGGTTCACAAATGATTACGCCTCACATGTAATTTTTTCACAAGGTGAAACAAACATATATCTAATAATATCTTAAACCATAACATTTGATTAAAAAAATATCATGAAAAAATTATTTTTATATTGATTTGAACCAGTTTGTATAGTTTGTACCCTTCGACTGGTTTGTATTTAAACTTCCCTATATATATATATAGACTTGGGATCACATGAGACCAGTCTGTTTTCGTGAAACCCGTGAGACCACATTTTTACACTTGACACTTAACAACAAGTCATTGTGAAGGTAAAACAAATTATGTTTTCGGGAGAACACTTTTTTACACTTGAAACCTCACAGCAAAACACTGTGAATGTAACATTCAAGTGTTTTTGCTGTGAAAGTTCGAATTTTTTTTTACCTTCACATTGATTTGCTGTGAAGTTTCAAGTGTAAAAATATGGTCTCACGGGTCTCACGAAAACAGGTTGGTCTCACGTGAACCCAACCCTATATGTGTGTGTGTGTGAGATATATATATATATATATATATATATAGAGAGAGAGAGAGAGAAGAGATAGATATTTACAACTATAAGTCATGTCTCTACCTCGTCATGACTCTTTGATCTTGAGATTTGAGCTCATGGTTCACGCTATCACATGAAAATAAGCACAAATACTTCTCCCCTAGTCATGCAACCTCCAACAAATTGACTTACTTTAACACTTGCACAAACGTTTGGACTAATTTTATGTGTGTAGGGAATCTCATGGTCCTAGAGGCTTTGGTTAAAACCCATGATTTTTTGTCAAGTTGGTGCATCTTTAAGGTGGATTAAACACTCACAAAGTCGTCCAATGTGTTTTTAGTCTAGTTATACTGTTTCTAGGGATTTCGAGGAATTTTCTGGTTGATTTCGAGGAATTTTTAAGTTTTTTGGTTGATTTCGAGTTACTTTTTTCGGGTTTTGGTTGATGTTTCTTATATTTTCTAATATCACAGAGAACCGCCCTCAAAATTTAGTTGGTGCATCTTTCATACATAAAAAAAAAAGCTCTTGCGAATATAAGTTAAACAGATACACAACAGTCTACTCAGACATACATAGGTCCACCCTGCCTAGGCAGGGACCATAAAGTAAACCGGTGGGGGACTATATATTTTGTCTATTATGAAAAAATGGTTAAATGTAACCTTTGTGTGGTGGGTGTGACGTTTGGCCCAAATAATTTGATTAATTAGATTTCTAAAATTCCTAAAATCAAACGTCAAAACTTGACTAAAAATCGAAATCAGTCGATTCAAATAATTCTCGATGCTTCATGATGGTGTCTTGGGGTTAGGTTTGGTTGTTAAAACTAGAGAAGTCTCGATCATATACAAAGGTACATGAATGAAAATGAATGTCGATGGTCCTAACCTTCCATTTTCCAACTTCTATCAAATGTGACCTTCGTATAAGGACGAACCTAGTGTATTGTATACGATGGTATGAGTCACCGTTTCGTTCTTCCATCGTAGTGTAAAGAATTATAGAGTTGTGAAAAGTGTCACTGTATCAATTTGTTGTGTGCTACCATATATATTTTGAAACTACAATAGGGACACAAGTTTCTTTTGATAGAGTTGGTTTGCAAGACTTTTTTTTCCACCCAGACCCGAGTTCAATCCCGTTAGTGTCATTTTCTTTGTTTTTTGCTCTCAATTTCATAAAAAATTATGTTTCTGAAAATTTTGCATAAAAGACGCCACAAATGAAAAACAATGAACTAACTGACAATGATGATTTTGTGAAAAAAATATACATATATTTGTTTCTTATAGTCAAATGGTGTCATCAGTTGAAAAAAAAAATCTAGGTCCGTCTCTAAGGCATTGTTTGGCAAAAATAAACTAGCTTATAAGCTGACTTATAAGCTAGCTTATTTTCTGAGTAATTGTTTGGATGCACATAAGCTAGCTTATAAGTCAGCTTATAAGCTAGCTTATCGATAAGCTACTTGGAGTAGCTTATGAGGAGATTTTTGATACTTTTTCCAATTATACCCCTAACTAATATTATTTATTTATTTTCAGCATGCCCTTTTTGGTCATTTCACATGCTCATAAGCTAGTTTTTGCCAAACATAACTTATTTATCAGCTAGCTTATCAGCTACCAGTTAGTTTATAAGTCATCAGCTACCTTATAAGTCATACGCTAGCTTATCAGTCATAAGCTAGTTTATCAGCTAGTTTGCCAAACAATGCCTAATCCCACGTAAGAGTAATAACACTAGGATGCCTGAATATGAATTTCTCTTTTTGTTATCAAAGTGTTAATCTACAACAGCTATGTTATGATTTTCTAAAATAAAGTACCAAAAATTAAAATCTTAAAAATAAATTGCATTTCAATTCCATCAACTACTCTATTTTATCAATTACATCATTAACTAAATTATTAAAAAAAACCAATACATGTAATAAAATATTATTTCTTTCTTCTTGAAAGTTAATTATAATGTTTCCTATTGGTGAGAAAAGAGTAATATTATTTTTCTCTTAAATATCGAGTTAGATCTCTCCAAATTTGAATAAATATATCCTCTCTTTTTTTGTTTCTCTATTTTAGTATACATTATAATACAATTGTGGAGCAAAAATATATCTTAAATCTCCAAAATCCCCATTTTAACATAGTTGTTAGAGATGTTTTTAACTCGCCAAATTCAATCAGATGATTTGATTTGATATGGTTAACGTATAGTCTCATGTAGACATTAAATATGATTAGTTAGGAAAAGTTGATCCTTAACGAGCCTCAAGTTAAAAGGTTGAATGATTAGTTAGGACAAGTTGATCCTTAACGAGCCTCAAGTTAAAAGGTTGAATGATTAGTTAGGACAAGTTGATCCTTAACGAGCCTCAAGTTAAAAGGTTGAATGATTAGTTAGGACAAGTTGATCCTTAACGAGCCTCAAGTTAAAAGGTTGAATGATTAGTTAGGACAAGTTGATCCTTAACGAGCCTCAAGTTAAAAGGTTGAATGATTAGTTAGGACAAGTTGATCCTTAACGAGCCTCAAGTTAAAAGGTTGAATGATTAGTTAGGACAAGTTGATCCTTAACGAGCCTCAAGTTAAAAGGTTGAATGATTAGTTAGGACAAGTTGATCCTTAACGAGCCTCAAGTTAAAAGGTCGAGAGAGATACTGAAACCGGTCAATACAGTGGTTAAGAAAATACAATAACTTGGTTGTATTAACTAGTTATGGGTTAAACTTAGGGTTGATCACACTATAATGATTATATGTTTTATAGATATATTAAAAGAAAATACAGTGGTTAAGAAACAAAAATAATAATAATAATAATAAAAAGAAATGTATACAATAACTTGGGTTCTTGTTTAAACACATGCGTTTTTATAAAAATTCATGAGTTGACAAGAACTTTTGTCCCACAGTGGATACTCTTATAAAACCTCAATAAAAAACTCAACAAAAATCTTCATTGTGAATACTAAGCTTCGTACATATGAAGTACTGGTGTAATACAGAAAGAGAAAATGATCGTCAAAGTATTTATGAAGTTTAAATCAGTCACATCAATGTTAAATGAAGCCACCAAACTCTACAGTCCTGTTCATTCACACAAAACCCGATTGATAGTGTTGTAAAACGTTGTTGTTTCAACAATTGTGAAATATTGGTGGGATTTAATACGTTGTTATTATATTTTTATGCGAACAAATAAGAATTAGAGGAGGTTGCTAGACAACTTACCATGATGTGGAGTGTGGACTGATGCATAAATAATAGTTTAAGTGGTTCTTTTCCTTATATGTGTAGTTTATGATTAGTTACTTTGAATTTATGTTATTCCTCCCAACCTTTTTGAAAATTTTATTCACGATCAGGTTAGGGTTCGACCACCGCACAAGTCTAGATTATTAATTAAGGCTACGTTTGGCAAAAATAAGCTAGCTTATAAGTTAGCTTATAAGCTAACTTATTGAAACGCTACTTAGAGTAGTGTTTTGGGAGCTTATTGTCATTTTTTCCAATTATAACTCTCATTAATATTAATTATTAATTATTATTTATATTTTTCAATATGCCCCTTTTAATCATTTTACATTCTTATACGCTAGTTTTGCCGAACATGATTTTTTCATCGGCTAACTTATCAGCTACCAGCTAGCTTATCAGTCATTCGTTAACTTATCAGCTACCCGTCAGTTTATCAACTAGTTTGCCAAACATAGCCTAAGAATTGTAAAAAAATAATAATAATTTTGTTATCTAAATAACGACCCTATTGATCGGGTCATTTCGACAAACTGAAATTTCTCAGGGCCCTTAAGAACATGCCTTCAAATTTATAAATTTGATTATTATAAGGAACTAGAAGGGTACTCGCGCAATGCAGCGAGATCCATCTTAATTTTAATGTTTTATTTTATTTTTTATCGATGTTATAATACGTTTTTATTAGTTTTGAAAAATGAGATTTTATTTTTTGTGTACTTTCTTTAATTCAGTGTTTTTTAATTATAATTTAGGTTTAATAATGAAATAATATATTTTAGTTTAATAATATAATTTTTTTATAAATATAATAATTAAGTATTTTGTTAGAGTTGAATGATTATCCTAAATATACGTTAGATTTTATATATTCAAAATTAGATGTTTATCTCTATAGTTAGTTGTATAGTTAGTTACACGAATTTAAACATGAAGCTTTAATAAGTTGTACCAATGCATGTAAAACTTGTATTTTTGAATTTTAAGTAATTATGTTTTAATCAATTGTACTTATTGCATAATAATATGTTTTTAAGAGTTTTTTGTCAAATACTTTATAATATAGTATAGATAAATTGAAAAGTTCGGTTAATTGATATATATAAATTAGTAAAAACGTAGAAAATATTGTAAAAAATGTCAAGTACAATTTGTGATATGATTTCTAATATTTAAAATCTTTCAAGTCCCTAATTAAATTAAATTTCAATTGCAAATGAAATCATCTTTAGGTATTGGTTCTTTTTACGAAATTGCATTTAAAATGTAGGTTCAAGATTTCTAAAAAAAAGAATTAAAATTTACGAGCTTTCCTACTCTCATGAAACAAAATTCGATGTGGAATTTAGCACCGGCCCAACCCGGCCCAATATACTAGTTTATGACTTCAGTTTTACATGTGAAACAAAATATACCATATGTTTACTCGGTAAATGTTACTAAGTCATATTACTATACTGGATGAATATGAAAAGGACCAAAAATCTTATATAGTAAAAGTGATGAAAATGACTGATAGTCTTATCTGGTAAATTGTGATAAGTATTACCGGGTTATTGCTTACTTGAAAAATTGTTGTATATAATGTGGTTCTCATGGTCTAAATTCGTATCCGATAAAGCAATGATAGTGTTGAATCGTATCAGTAAACATTAACTGGATAAATGTTTAAGTAAACGACCTCTTAGTTTTGAAATTAATAAGAATACATTTTGATTTTAAGGAAAAAGCCATTAATATGTGAGAATCTACAATAAATATATCAAACTATATAATCATGTTCGTACTATGGTTTGTTAAAAACTTGCAATCTTTGTTTTTTTTTTTTGGAAAGGATATCCTAGGCATTTGTCTAGACTAATCAATGACAATTTTAAGACTGCTAAAGCATGCAACCCTGGACCACAAGTTGTTTGCGCCTGGATTCGAACCTGGGGTAGATTGGTTATCTAGCCTCATCCTACAAGTCTTAACCAGTACGTCACAAGTCTTGTGGTTACGATCTTTGTTTTTGTAGTTTGAAAATTGCAGTTTTTGTTCCTATGGTTTGTAATTTATTGTTATTTTTATTCTCATGATTTACAATTTATTGTTGGTTCGGTCCGTATGGTTACAATATTTTATTGTTTTGATCCTACAAGTAGGAATTAGTTTATGGACAAAAATAACAACAAATTATAAACAATAAAGACAAAAATCGCAATTTTTAAATTTTGAAGTCATAAGGACGAAAATTGTAATTTACTCTATATTAAAATACAAAAAGAATACTTGTTAAATATAAAATCAAGAATAATATTATTTGACATTCAAATATCAAATAAATAATATGCATAATTTTGAGAAACTCATAAAATAAAAATTATTAAGTTACAACGTGTAAAATAATTGGATATAATAAGTAAACGAGAAGCCACGTCGTTTTATGTGATTTGTTTTAAGTAGTATATACGTCAACGAGTTGGGGTGCACTTAACTACTCAGATAATATCAAAATTATATTTGTTTGTATATATATATAGGTACGTGAGACCAATATATTTTCGTAAAATTTATAAGATTATATTTTTATGTTTGAAATTTATTGTAAAAGAAAATTTAAAACTTTCCAGTAAAAACATTTTAAATATTATTTTCATAATGTTTTACTGTGAAATTTTAAGTATAAAGAAGTGGTCTTACAAAAAATATACGATTCCACATGACCCTAAATCTATATATATATATATATACTAGAAGGGTAGTCGCGCAATACAGCGAGATCCATCTTAGTTTCAATGTTTTATTTTATTTGTTGTCTTTATCAATGTTATAATACGATTTTATTAGTTTTGAAAAAAAATTATTTTTTGTATAATTTCTTTAATTCAGTTTTTTAATTATAATCTAGATTTATAATGAAATAATATATTTTGGTTTAATAATATAATTTTTTTTATAAATATAATAATTAAGTATTTTATTAGAGTTGTATGATTATCCTAATTATATGTTAGATTTTTTATATTCAAAATTAGATATTTATCTGTATAGTTAGTTGCACGAAAGATTTAATAAGTTGTACCAATGCATGTATAAGTTGTATTTTTTGAATTTTAAGTAATTATGCTTTAATCAATTGTACTTATTGCATAATGATATGTTTTTAAAAGTTTTTGTCAAATGCTTTATAATATATAGTATAGATAATATGTACGTATAAATAATCATATCTAAAACTGTAATCATCATTTAAATTAAAAAGTGAAAATGGGTTTACACTTTACACGTGTTCTGGTAGACAAACTTAGAGCCAAAAAAAATAGAAAAAAAAAATGTAAGAAACCTTACGATTTTAAGATTGAGAAGATCTTGTTTAAGTATATATGTTTTTTAATTAATTTTTTTTTCCTAAAAAGAGTTGAAAACATAACAACATAATTATATCTATTGAGTAAATATTTACTTGTTGTCACCTACCTTATCAGATATGCATGAAGAAGATCAATAATTTTAAACGATAAGAGGCAAAAATAATGACCGAAATCCTTATCCAATAAATGTGGTAGAAAATTCTTCCTCAGTCTAACATTTATGGAGTAAAATATATTTATTAACAATCTTTTATAAAAAATGGAAAATGGTATTGGATAATATAAATACTTTAATGAATTTTGTTGATAACTTTTATTTGGTGTTGGACTTGCGCAAGATCCAAGAGTAACGGTATACCCTATTTTGCATTATTATAATTCAAAAAGTTATTCTTGATGTAGATTCGGATCTATAACATTTTTTCCAAAGGTAGCAAAACTTCTACGGATATAAAGGTGGATTAAGAAAAATAATAATTAATATAATACAAAGTATAATTTAAAACAATGAATCATGTGTTGTGTCATCTATTGATAAATAGATTAAATAATTTTATCTAAATAGAATACAAGTTCTGATTTGATTCCGCCTCCTCCACTAACTTCAGCCGTTAAGTGAGTAAAAAATGTTTCCTCAAATCGGAGTTCTTAGAGATGGGTTGCGTGTGTGGCAGTTGGAATTGTCGGTAATTAGTTTTTTATACAAATATAAATAAGCGGTTTTTGTAATGCTCAAGTGATTTTGTTTCTATGTTATTGTTGGTGAAAATAAAAAGAAGGTACATGATTCAAACTTACTAGTGATATCACATTCATTAATATTGCTAGTTACTACATCCATTTTCTTGTGAGCTTAAGGGATCGCACATTAAAATAAAACAGATACATCTTTAAGATATTCAGTTTTTTCTTCCATTGCGATGAGATGGTGTAACAGGTGCACCAACACCCACTAACCTACTCCTAAATCCACCCCTATATATAGTTGTGATCATGTGAAAACAACCTGAATTCTTGATACATTTCTTAGTCTTCTGGATGAGTTGATTTGTTGATGTAACGGCTGAAAAATATAGACATGCAAATGCAACTACTTTTATCTGATGTCTTATGAGAAAAACTTGGACCTTGATCTGTCTTCATCACCTTCATCTACCTACGTCTACGTCTTTTGTTACCTTCATGCACTTTTCTATACATTTAATCACTTTCATAAGCATAAATGTGTTGAAGTCTAGTCATGCTGATGTTAACAGATATATAAAGATAGATGAGTATTTATGAAATGCAAATGAAGATAGATAAAAGTTTACGTTCACACTTTCACAAAAAAAATCTCATAGGAACTCAATAGAATTTGCGAATCATTTTTTATAGAGTAAATTGCATTTTAGTCTCTATGATTTGTGCAAAACTTCTATGTTCGTCCCTGTGCTTTTGAAAATTATTGTGGTGTTAGTCCTTGTGATTTATATTTGTTGCTCTTTTAGTCCGTTATACACTTATACTAAAAGTTAAAAGTTAGGCTTAGAAACAAAAATAACAACAAATTGTAAATCATAGAAACAAAAACTATAATTTCAAAACCACAGTAACGGAAGTAGCATTTTTTAACAAACCAAAATGACGAAAAATGTAATTTTCTCTTTTTTTATATGAATAAAACAAATCTTAAATCTATAGTCAAGTGTACATGGTTTAATGAAACTTGATAATACATATGACATGGAAAATTATATAACATCAAACATAATTTGTTTCGGTTTTTATCGTGATAAACCTACTTTTAGAATATATATTTTAAGGAACGTATTATCATATAATATAAAAGTATATACTTTAATTTTGTCATTTTTACAAGAGGTCACTTTATAGTTTTGGAGGTGGCAATGTGGCATGGTTCTGGCTTCTTGTTTGTCATGTTAAAAACGTTTCAAAACACAACTATTTTGTGACAAAAATACTAAGATATACTTATTTTTCTCATTACAGTATGATATATCTACATGTATATGTATTATCAGATAATTTATATATACCATGAAAGAGGGAGATTCAAACGAAAAAACTAATCAAATAAAAATAACACGAAAACGATTAAATCATATGTAAAACTACATATAATTACACACTAACAGTCAACGCAAAGGTGTATGGATGATGTGGCCACAACCTGCATGAATCACATCTGATTTTACACGTGATTTTAGTGTAAAAACATATCATTCGACCGTTTTCTTATTCTTTTATTTGCTTATTATTCTCGTAAATACGATCAATACTGTATTAAAATAATTAAATTAAAACACAAATAAAATATAGGCATAAGATCGTGTGAGAAAAAGAGTTAACGTGAGAAACATAAAAAGAGATCTGGACCCTTGATCACTTTTAATCTCATACCTACCCATGAATTGCGTTTTAGAAGGGAGTTGATCTGGTGCATCTCGCTACACCTCATCTTTGTACATTTCATCCTAATGTGTATCCAAGGGTGAAAATCTTTTCTTACGCTTCTCAAATCTCAACTTAACTCTCCTTCTGACTGAAACCCCACCCTAAAATATATTTATCAAATTAATTACACACTTATTATAATCCATTGCCTTTTTTTATTTATTTATCATTAATCAATCCTCCCCAAAATTCATCTTTCACGTTGACGAGATTTGAGCCATTTTAAGAGCTCTCATCACGGATCGCTGTCTCTCCTTCACAACATCGTCTCTTCCTTCTCGAGATTTTTTGCAGTCAACTTCCGATCACATTTTCCGGCAGCCTTCAGATCTGTTCTACTTCCGTCACCGGAGTAAGTAAGCAAGCAAACATGCAACTCATTTATGTAAATCGATTTCATTCATTGCATAATTAGCACTTTGCGCGATTGAATCACTTGATCTGGAAATATCACTATGAATCGTGTTATTTTGTAAGAAATCGTTTGATGTATGATTTTTCTAGTTGCGATTTGATAATATGAAGTGATTTAGAGTTTTTGATTTTGTTTGCAGAGATCGAAAATGGCGGAGATACTTCTCCATGGGACTCTTCATGCTACGATCTATGAGGTTGATCAGATTCATGGCTATGGCGGTGGTGGTAATATATTTGGGAAGGTATATTAACTTGTGGATTTCGTCTTAATTTGAGATGGAGGTTGCATTTTTATTGATTTAGCATTCGTCACCTTTTTTCAATTCAGGCGGTAGATATAGGATAAAAATTACTGGTCCTAAATTCAGATGTCTCATTTCTGTCCTACCAATGAAATTAAGTCAACTTAGTTTTCCATTTGTTTTCCATTTATTTTAAATTTATTTAATTTATTTTTATTTTCTGTCTCTGCTTACGTGTATCCATATGATTGGTGAACATAGATGAGACATGAAAATTTGAGACATGGATGGGACACTTTCAGATTTAGAAGTATCCACATTCACTATTTTAGTTCCTCGTGTAGAAATTGGGTCACCGATCTAAAAAGGAATGAGAAAATTAAAAGTCAAAATCTACAATATAAATTATATTATTAAAATATTAAATTATCTTTTATAAAATATTATTTTTCAACCCTATACTTTTAATTTGAAAGATTTTTATTAACGAAAAGAATAAAAATAAATTTTTTTATTAGTAATATTTTTTGGAGTTATCGTACATTTTCAACAAAGTTTTAGGGAATTTGTTAGAATAAACCATTCGCTTGTCTTATTTGAAGAGGAGGTGGCTTTTATTTAGATTTGAAATTAAATGTGGTATTCTCGGATGGTCATTAAGTTTCTGTTGGTTGGACCCTTTGATTGCTTCAATTAATCATTTATTATCTTATAATCTTTTTTTGCTTCTTTATTTTAATGATTTTGGTGATTATCACCACCAAGAAAATGACTTTTATCTATAAAAAAAACATCCAGAGAAATTTCCCTGAATAATTACCACGGATGATTCAGGAAATACTAATGGTTCCGACGAAATCCGATGTTTTCAAGAAAATACCAACGGATTGTCCAGGAATTATCTGGGTAATCTGTCACTGTTTTGATTTACCCACCAACAAATTAGACACCAATTTTTGTGACGGTTTTGTGACAGATTGTCCTTTAACGACGGATTTTCCAGAGAAATGTCCGTTAACCCATTTTAGTAGTGTATAAGTGCACCTATAATTTATTCACACCCTTCATTTCTTGATTTGAATTATTCTGGTCATTAAATGCAAATATAATTAATCTTCCTTGCTCTCGGTTTTTTGCTTTTATTTCCCATTTTTTTATTGCTCTGATTTCGATTTTTCTTTGCTTCTTTTTTTAGTTTTATTACTTGTACCCCATGTTGTAATAGTTGTACATTTATGTCTATTGTTATTCAAGTACTCTTCTCTTTAGAAACTAAACTATACATCAGCCATTGCCCATTTCACATTTGCACTTTATGCTTTTTTTTAAAGTTGTAAAGTTTTTAGTTAAGTCTATCTTGGATAAAATAGTAGCTTGCAATTTGTTTTGTGTTCCCTTTGGAACTCTTCATCAAACAACATTTTTTATGCAGCATTAAAACTTGACTTAAAAAATTATTTGTAACATCTTATGTTCCATATTTGTTTCTCCAAAAACAACCTCCCCATGTATATAGAGAGGGAGGAGGTTTAAAGTTTAATACGAAAACGGTCAAATCACATGTGTGATATGAGCTTGACTGAGAGTGAGCAAAAGCATCTTGTCAATTGAAACCGACATTAATGGTCCACCAAAGGGTGTGCCAGTGACATGGCCCGTGACCTGGCGTGGCAGTCAAAGTCACGTGAATCACATGTGATCTTATACGTGCTTTTAGTGTACAGACTGTTTTCTTGTTCTCTTATTTAGTTACTGTTCTCATATGAACTTATATATATATATATATATAGAGAGAGAGAGAGAGGCTCCTTCAAGTGTTAACTCAATTTGTGTTAACCGTGTTAACCCATCGTTCACTGGTGAACACCATGTTCGTTCACTGGTGAACACGATGCTCGTATACTGACGAATGGTGTTCACCAGTGAACGAGCATGCATGTATGGAACCATTCGTTCACTGATGAATGGTGTTTCACCAGTGAACGAGCATGGTGTTCACTAGTGAACGATGGGTTAACACGGTTAATACAAATTATTGGGTTAACACTTGAAGGGGCCTCTATATATATATATATATATATATATATATATGGAATCATTGTATGATTAAGCTATAAAAAATATATGGGTTTATGTGTAACTCTTTGCCTAAGTTTGAAATTAAATTTCTATTAAATAAAATAGTTATGTGTGGATTTGGGAGAGATTTTGTTTCAGTGTTATTCTGTGAATTAAGAACCTTTTTATTTAAGCCCACAATTTATAATCTTTGAAGGTAACATTAACATGATATTTAAGTTTCTATAAAGTGGGGTTATAAATTTCTCAAAGATACATTCTTCTTCTTCTTGCAGCTTATGGACAACATAGAAGAGACTGTTGGTTTAGGTGACGGAACTCCAAAAATGTACGCAACAATCGATCTAGAGAAATGCCGAGTAGGTCGAACTAGGATAATAGAAAACAAACCCGAAAACCCAAAATGGGATGAATCTTTTCACATTTATTGTGCTCATTCAGCTTCTAATGTTATATTCACTATTAAAGATGATAATCCCATTGGTGCAACCTTAATCGGAAGAGCTTATATTCCCGTTGAAGATCTCTTAGAAGGCGAAGAACTAGATAAATGGGTCGAAATCTTAGATAACGACAAAAACCCACTTGAATCCGGTTCCAAAATCCACGTTAAACTACAGTTTTTCGATGTTACTCGAGATCGTAATTGGGCTCGTGGGATTAAAAGTTCCAAATATCCGGGAGTTCCATATACGTTCTTTTCTCAAAGACAAGGTTGTCGGGTTTCATTATACCAAGATGCTCACGTACCCGATAATTTCATCCCGAAAATACCCCTTTCGGGTGGGAAGAATTACGAACCGAAAAGATGTTGGGAAGATATATTTGATGCAATAAGTAATGCAAAACACTTTATATATATAACTGGATGGTCTGTTTATACTGAGATATCTTTAATAAGGGATTCAAGAAGGCAAAAAGAAGGAGGAGATTTAACACTTGGAGAGTTGTTAAAAAAGAAAGCAAGTGAAGGTGTTAAAGTTCTTATGTTAGTTTGGGATGATCGAACGTCGGTTGATATATTGAAAAAAGATGGATTAATGGCGACCCACGATGAAGAAACCGATAACTTTTTTAACGATTGTGAAGTTCATTGTAATTTATGCCCACGAAACCCCGATGATGGTGGAAGTTTTATTCAAGATCTTCAGATATCCACCATGTTTACTCATCATCAAAAGATCATAGCCGTTGATTCCGAGATGCCGAATAATGGTGGTGGTGGTGGTGGATCGCGGCGGCGGGTGGTGAGTTTCGTTGGCGGTCTTGATCTTTGCGACGGCCGTTACGATTCACCGTTCCATTCCCTTTTCCGAACGTTAGACACCGCTCACAACGACGATTTCCACCAACCCAACTACACAGAACCCGCCGCCATAACGAAAGGTGGGCCCCGCGAGCCGTGGCACGATATTCACTCACGGCTCGAAGGGCCGATCGCGTGGGACGTTTTGTTTAATTTCGAACAAAGGTGGAAAAAGCAAGGTGGGAAAGACGTGTTGGTTAACTTTAGAGAACTTAACGATATCATAATCCCGCCTTCTTCGGTTACGTTTTCCGACGACCCTGAATCATGGAACGTTCAGCTTTTTCGTTCCATTGACGGTGGGGCCGCTTTCGGGTTCCCGGAGACACCAGAAGAGGCGGCAAAATCCGGGCTCGTTAGCGGCAAAGATAACGTAATCGATAGAAGCATACAAGACGCTTATATTCACGCTATTCGGCGAGCTAAAAACTTTATATATATCGAAAACCAATATTTTCTTGGAAGCTCTTTCGGGTGGGAATGTGACGATATTAAAGTCGAAGATATTGGCGCGTTGCATTTAATTCCGAAAGAATTATCTTTAAAGATTGTTAGTAAGATAAATGCCGGTGAAAAGTTTAGGGTTTATGTGGTGGTTCCGATGTGGCCGGAAGGGATACCGGAAAGTGGTTCCGTTCAGGCGATACTTGATTGGCAAAGGAGGACGATGGAGATGATGTATAAAGATATAATTCGGGCTTTAAAAGATAATGGTATTGAAGAAGATGATCCGAGAGATTATTTAACGTTCTTTTGCCTTGGAAATCGAGAGGTGAAGAGGAGTGGGGAGTATGAACCGTTGGAAGCACCGGAATTGGATTCTAATTATCGTAAAGCACAGGAAGCTCGGCGGTTTATGATCTACGTTCATTCCAAAATGATGATCGGTAAGCCGTGTATACCCTTCTTCTTTTTTTAATCGTTTCTAGCCTGAAAATCTTATATTTATGCTATGTTTGGCAAAAATAAGCTAGCTTATAAGCTGACTCAGCTAAACCATAAACGAGCTTATAAGCTAGCTTATTGAAACGCTACTTGGAGTAGCGTTTTGGGAGGTTATTGTCATTATTTCCAATTATAACCCTCATTAATATTAATTATTAATTATTTTTTTATTTTTTAAATATGCCCCTTTTGGTCATTTTATATTTTTATACGCTAGTTTTGCCAAACATGATTTTTTTTTTCATCAACTAGCTTATCAGTCATCCGCTAGTTTGCCAATAATAGCCTTAGCATCTAATTTTGGTTCTGATATGCATAATACCTAGGTCTTCCAAGCTCGTTTTTTAGTAATTCAAGAAAAGCCCGGGTTTTTAGTAGGGTTGAAAGAGAGTTAATTGGGCCTTTTCGAGATTTAGTTGAGCTTTTCGGGCCGGAATTTAACCAGGTCTGGTCTGGGCCTTGACTGACTAGACCTGGGCTTTTTGGCACGGGCATGGGCTGGAATTCGGGATTGGGCTTTTTATGCATCCCTAAATGGGCTGAAATCCATAGAAAATATAAACCAAACCCAATATATCTAACAGGGAGATCCTCTCCACAGACTTAAAATTGTGAAAATAAAAGAACAGGTTGAAAATTGACAGTTTGAAAAGTAAATTCGGAAAAAGGTAAATGGAAAAAGCCCTTGGAGTTTTATTAATCAAACGGTGCTTTTTCCAATAATCTGTTGTTAAAAAGGTTTTTTTAATAAGTTCAAAAAATAAGTTACGGTTGCCAAACAGGGTTAGAGGGTTGTTTGGTTGGTTTTTCATCAGGTCTTGTATGAATAAAGCTATTTGTGTGAATTAATATGTCTGTATAGATTTAGAAGGTTTGGAAAAAACTAGCGTCTTTGTTAACCGGGAGGGGCAGGTTTGGAAAACACTTGTCTTTCTGCGTAAAGCTCCCCTTTAGATTCTTACTGAATAACCCACTTTCTATATCATCAAACCCCACTACCAAACAATCATATATAGCTGACCAAATAAGTTGTGACCCTCATTAAGTTCAATGAGCTGCTAACAAACAAGTCTTAATACTATCCTACCTATCATGTTACAGTTGATGATGAATACATAATCGTTGGATCCGCCAACATCAACCAACGATCAATGGACGGTGCAAGAGATTCCGAGATCGCAATGGGAGCTTACCAACCTCATCATCTAGCTACCCGAACACCCGCAAGGGGCGAAATCCATGGATTCCGTATGGCTTTATGGTATGAACATCTCGGAATGCTTGACGACTGCTTCCAGCACCCAGAAAGCACCGAATGCGTAAAACGGCTGAACCACATTGCCGACAAATACTGGGATCTGTTTGCCGGTGAGAATCTCGAAGCCGATCTTCCCGGTCACTTGCTTCGCTACCCGATCGGTGTTACTAGTGACGGAAATGTGACCGAACTGCCCGGAACCGAGTTTTTCCCGGATACAAATGCACGCGTTCTTGGCACGAAATCTGATTACCTTCCTTCAATTCTCACCACCTAAAAAGGTACGTAATTTCACCTATTTTGCACACTTCTGACACAAAACTGCTTTACCTTTTTAGGGTAGAGGTCAGATCTGCATACATCTAACCAGTCAGACTGAACTGAGGTGATTGGGTTTTATAAAGTTATAATCTTGTTTGCTTACATTACTAATAATTGTGGCTTAAAGAATAAGTGGTTTTTTTTCTCTATTTACTAGGTGTGTTAAGATGTGTACAATTTGTGTACTAATGAACAATGTAATTTCTTGTATTTTGGTATCTCCATGTTGACTTTAAAGTTAAACACCTTTCTTACGGTTGAGATTTATTCTTACCTTATGACCTTTTTGTCATTTTATTTGAACCTCTTCATATATTTGCATACATTTATGATTTATATATAAAGAGTTGGGTTTAAATAAAAACAATGACTAAATAAAAGAACATAAAAATAGTCAAATTACATGTGATTTTACACTAAAATCACAGAGGTAGAGCGATTAGAGCTCTGGACCTTGGAACCAGATTTCAAGGCGTTGCTTCTGATTCTGATACAAATGAAAATGCTCCAAAACGTTATCCATTAACGGTTATAACTGTAATTTACCTGTTTGTAACCGTCGATCTCTTATATAAATATGTAAATGAGAACCTGGGTTTATGTAAGAACTCAATCTTACAGCCTCCTTTAAGATAGTTTCTCTTAGATCATCCCAATACAAAATTTGTGATATCCAAGATATTAAGGTACAAATTATTGTATTTGGAAAAGTGAATTTTCAAGATCCAACGAGATTATCCAGTCCACGAATCATCTATGATCCCCAATTTAATTTCTAACAGTTTTCATATGTATGAACATGTGGGATTCCATCCTTTAATGGTTATGGTTGGGAGGCATCTACCCTACCACCCACTAAATTATACCTCCAAGTTGTTGATCAGAGTGGAATTTGATGTGCCTGCAGGTTTGGTTGGTTGACTAAAGTCTATCTGATCTCATTCTTCCTCTCTCTCTCTCTCTCTCTATATATATATATATATAGAGGGTTAGGTTCAAATGTGAACTCATTTTTGGTTGTGAACGTGAGGACGAATCTCAGCCACACATATTCGGTTATGGTGGACGCGATCACGGAGGATTGACGCGATTCATGGGAGGGTGGAGATTATTAAAGGAGGGGAACCAGGTCAAAACCGCCTTTATTGACCGGATAAGTGACTGAGATTCGTCCTCACGTTCACAACCAAAAATGAGTTCACATTTGAACTTTCAGAGAGAGTGGTTCAAATGAGCACTTTAAAGAAACACCTTCTGGATCACATATGATGCGGGTCCCACATAATATTAAATCATATCTGATTCAATAGTGGGTCACACATAATATTAAGGGGGCGTTTGGTTCTGGCAAGAAAATGGAAATGGGTCACACATATGAATATTGTTTTAAAATGTTAAAAGTGAAGCAACGTTTTTCTCCCTATGTAATTTTTTTATATAAACACAAACATATGTGAAATGATATCTTAAATCATAACATTTGCTGAAATAAAATGTGAAAAAATTTATCTTATATCGGATTCCACAGTTTCTATCCTTTAAAAGTTTCTAAACCAATAACGTGTCGTGTTCCCTTTTGTTTTCAGGTGCACAATAAAAAATGAGTTTTCATTTGAACCCGTATATATATATATATATATATATATATATATATATATATATATATATATATTTGAACCCTCCTCTCTCTCTCTCTATATATATATATATATATAGGGGAGGGATCAAATGAGAACCACCCCTCCTTAAAGGAACAAAGGAATAAATTGTGGACCGCATATGATCTGGATCCCACATTATATGTGATTCACAAGTGTCCCTTTGTTCCTTTAAAAATGCAAAGTTTCTATAGTTTCTACGATTCGTCTAGTTTTTAAATGAACCAACATATATATATATATATATATATATAGAGGAAAGTTCAAATGTGAACTCATTTTTGGTTGTGAACGTGAGGACGAATCTCAGCCACTTATCCGGTCAATAAAGGCTGCTTTGACCTGGTTCCCCTCCTTTAATAATCTCCACCCTCCCATGAATCGCGTCAATCCTCCGTGATCGCGTCCACCATAACCCTATATATATATATATACACACACGATGTCTCACTCATAAAACCTTGACCATACACTAGCTACTCAAGAACAGTGTAAAGATTCGGCAAGCTCTGGACTCTCCAAAGTTGCTTGATTTGAAATGCCTCAATCCACAGTACACCAATACCAATCACACTTTTATTTTTTCATATAAATATAAAATAACGATACCCACATCCACATCCACTTTATATGGTGTAGGTATACCTCTTCCATCCTTCACAAATATATATACAATTAAACCCAACTAAAATAAAACAACTCTAGTTGTAGTCGATCAACAACTTATCCACCTATATTCAACCACTACATTCTCTCTTCATTTCATATACATATTTATATATCTATATATCTCTATATCTCTATATATAATTAATCCTAAACCCAATAAATGTCATCTGTTTGGAGTTCAATCTTTGCAACAGTCGTAGCAGGTACCATAATCTTACTCTTGTCTCCTAATTTTCTTGAAAATATGACCAGAAATCAAGATTCCGTTGGTTCCAAGTCGGGATTGGTGTTGCGGTCTTGTTTGTCATCCGGGAAGAAGGATGGACGGAATAGAAAACAGGTGCGGTTTTCCGACAACGTGAAGGATTCGACTGCAAAAAGCGGGGAGAAAAGGAAAGTCCACACGATTTTTTTCGATGATGGATTCGTGACTAATTAATTAATGGAGTTTACAAATGAATCTTTGTTAATTAATTTCTTGCCTTTTGTGTTTTGTTGATCTTGTGTTCATCAATCAACTTTTTTAGTTTGTGTATATTTGAACATTAATGAAGCTAATATCTTACTAGAAATGTTATGATATCAGAATATATATTTACTAACAAAATATTATATTTTATGTAAGTCAAATGCAACAAAATTTGTTTTAAGTAAGCGGTTGAATAAATTGAGGATGGCCGGATTTTGGAATATATTTAAGTTGGAGTTTGATTTTAAAATTGGGAAATTGTCCAAAATATTCATTTTTGGCCCCCCTTAATTCACTTTATAGGTTTTCTGCTCAATTGGATAAAATATTACAAGATTTTGTAAGTAATACTTTAGCAACTTGTTAAGGTATTATTTTATAAATATTAAATTCATAGTAAATAAGATTTAGTAAGTTGTTAAAGTGCTATTTAGAAAATCTTGACTATTTCGTTCAATCGAATAGAAAACCGGCTATAGAGGGGTGCAGGTGTTCCGGAATGATAATTTTAGACAATTTCCAAATAACTAAAACCATAGACAGAAACAACAATAAAAACATAAGGATGAAAATAACAAGTAGTTACAAACTATAAGGATGAAAATTGTATTTTTTAAACCATAGGAACGAAAATCAAAACTTTTAGCAAACTAAAGGACTAAAAATGTAATTCACTCATTTTTTTCCAATTTCCCCCCTCTTTCTCTTTTTTGCTTTGAAATGTTTAATTTAAGGGTGTGTTTGGTTGAAGGTATTAAACAGTAATTAATGAGAATAATAATAAAAAAAACTGTTTGGTTTTATATAATATGATGGGTTCATTTCCTCAGAGACCCAAATTTTCATTCCCGATTAAACTGGGGGGAATGAAAATTCATTCCCTATCATTTCCATTCCGTTTTCATTCATTTGTCTGAACCAAACGCACCTTAAATGTAATGTAATAAACATATCTATTTGTACAAAATGTGTAAACCATCCATTAAATGTAATGTAATAAACATATCTATTTATACATAAAATGTGTAAACCATCCATTAAATCGATAAGATAAGGAACTTTGTATATTATAGTGAATCAATGATGAGTCATTTTTTTTTCGAATCCTATAATTATTACAAATCATATAAATCAATCTAAACTAATTAATATATAGTTTTATAAATATCTTAATTATTTTATAATTTAAAATATTGATTGTAATTAATAAATTATAATCTTCTTTCAAAAATATTCCGATCATAATAAATGATTATTTTTTTAATAAAATTTTCAACTTTATTATTTATGATGTATTTTTTATGTTCTTAAAGCTCTTAAATTAGTGTTTTTTTCCATCATCTTAATGTTGATGTTCATGATTGATTGTTTTTTATGTTCTTAAAGCTCTTAAGTTAGTGTTTTTGAATTTATACAATTTTGTGTTCCTAGCATTGTTATATTAATGTGGAATTAACCAGAGTTCTTTGGGTTTCGAAAGAAGAAGGCGGGAAAAAAAGGGTAAATGACGCTTTTGCCATCATGTGTAATACACATGATGTCACTTAACAATCGTCTCCGTTGGGTGGAGGTAGGGATGAAAATATTGTATCAAATTAAATCAATCAATAGGGTATCAACTATATCAATTAAACTGATACTAATTACAATCGTTTGGTAGTATTGTACTGATACAACGATATTGAAAATCGCGTACCACAACTACTATAGTACAAACTAATTTAATTATTTAATATTTTTTGTGTATTTTATGTATTAAATATTAGTTTTGTAACTTTACCTATTTTGTTTGAAGTTTTGAATGTTTGCAAGGTTTTTTATTTATTGCAATTTAAAATGTTAAAACATCAAATGTGTTACCCATAAACTCAAAATGTCAGTCAAAAATTGAATTCAATGGCAAGTTTTCATATATGTAACTTGAAGTTGGTATAAAACCCGCATTAACATGCAGCGACCAAAAAAGCTGTATTAAATGTAGTTGGTTAATACACGACATTAGATGTAAGTGTAACACACAAATTATAATTGATTGATACATGATAATAAGGCAGAGATCATTAAAACACCAAACCATCCGATGTAAATATGGTTTTCGGTGCTGGTTATCCTGTTACAGAAGCGATCTCATAGGTTTTCCCGTATCTTTAGAGAAAAAAGTTGGCATCATACCAAGTCTACTCCTGGGTGGATGGACTTGATCCATAATAAATCACAAATCATAATATATAATCATCTTTGTAATTTTTCTTACTACTCTCTAGTAGGGACGAACCCAACGTTTTTTTTGGTGGTATGTTGTAGTGTAAAAAATTATAGGATTGTGAAAATTGTCAGCGTATTAATTTGTTGTGAGTCATCGGATATATTTTGAAATTAATGGGAACACAAATTCTCCTTGGTAGATTTGGTTTACGAGACTAATCCCCTCCTAGACCTGAATTCGAATCCTGTTAATGTTATTTTCTTAGTTTTAACTTTTATTTTCAGATTTACTATGTTTTTGATTTTTTTTAATAAAAGACTTGAACACAAGATATCACAGATGAAACATAATAAATTGACCAACAAACCAATGTTGATTTTATGAAAAATATCTTTATATTTATTTTTAATCGTTTGAAAAAAAGATCTAATTCTATTCCTACTCTGTAGGACTCGGATTAGTACCCGAAATTATGGGTGGATATAACCGGGTAGCCAACCATTTTTCATGGAACCGGAACCACAAACACTGGTTCCTTATATTTTGGAACCGGAACCAATGGGAACCGGTTCCGGCCTTCCGGGTACCCGGTTTCAAATTTTTATTTTTATTTTTTACATTGCATACGATAAAAATATAATTATAAACTACACAATACCGACTTAATGTAATAAATACAACAAATGTTCAAAACTAATCCGACAAAAACTAGTTATTACGTAAACAACCTAGAAAGTTTGAGTTTTTATTTATTATTTATAAATATATAAAATATTTTTTTATTAAAAAATGACGGGTAGCGGGTACCCAACGGGTAACGGTTCCAAAAAAATGACAACCGAAACCAATCACATCGATTCCGATTCCGAAACCGACAGTTCCAAAGCGGTTTCGGTTCTAAAGACAGATATCCGGTTCCGATACTCATCGCTACCCGAAACTGTTAACAAAAAGAAATTAATTCGAAAATTGGTAGTAGATTAATTATTAACTAACTTTTTCATTTATTGCATTTTTGTGACGTAAAAATTATAAGCCCTTAATGCAAATTTATGACTTAAAAAAAAATATACAAGTATTTATTCCACAACACAAATGACTTCATCTTCCTCCTCTGATTCTGTAAGATATCTTCTAGGGTTTTAAAGAAAAAAAAACTGATTTCAAGTGGTCCCTTCCAAAATCCTTTACGAAGATTATAAAGTATAAAAAAGCAAATAAAGCAGCTCTGACGATTCACAGATGATATACAATTCAATTTCTCAGCAGGTGTACTTGATTATATATATATATATATATATATATATATATATATATATATGAGTCTTCTCTTCTTCCATGGCTGGTAGTGGTGGACCTCAATTCGTACCATCTCTGTAACTGTAAGTAAACATAACATGCATCTCTTCCTTCCTTTTTTTCTCATCGCTATATATGAAATCATACAGTATCCATAAACCCTACGGATCGTAGTTATGCCATTTTCCCGTTAGCTGTATTCTGTACTTGTTTTTTTTTGCTGGATTCATGACGTTTTTTCGCACGATTTCACCAGAAAACATCACAATATTTGTGCTTTTTTTTTCGTACATAGAAGGTCTAATCAATGGAGGAAGAGGAAGAAGAAGAAGAGGAAGACGTGTATATTTCAATTTTCAACAGAGACCCCACTAGATAGTGATATTTTTGAAATTTGAGGAGGCAAATAATGATTAATTTTCTTCTGGGAAATTGGCTTTTAATAAACATTCTACAAATGAGATTGTCATCGTTAACCATCTCTCTCCTGTTTGACCAAAATAGCCAAACCTTCATCAAATCCTATTCCAAACCTCCGCCAAATTGGCGGAAATACCAAAACGACGTCGTTTTGGTCATTTTTTTTACGGAGATTTGCATGAAACCTTGGTCAAATTGATGGAGGTTCTCAAAACTACGTCGTTTTGGGCTTGTTTTACACGTCCGTCAAATACCAATTAAACCTCCGCCAAATACACCCCAAACCTCCTCCAAATACATTTGAAACCTCCGTCAAATACCATTCAAACCTCCAAAACGCTGTCGTTTTGGACACTTGTCGTCACGAGAGAAACCCTAATACAAAACCTAAAATTTGTTTGAAATAAGTTTTGAAATCCGCCTCCATCTCTAAACCAGCATCCGGCTTCTTTCTCACTTGTTGCTATCATCTTTTTCTTTGAGACCCCACGCTCATATTTTTCTCCCGCAACAAATCTTCTTAAAAATTTACTCTCATCTCCTTTAAAACTCCGTAACTCTTTCAACAAAAAGTCAAGAGAGTCAAGAGGACGACCGGCTTACTTCAATTCCTTCAATCTCACCTCCTTAAAATTTCTTTATTTGGCGGAGGTTTCATGCAAATCTCCTTTGACCAAAATGACGTGGTTTTGGTCATTTGTGGAATATTTATCTAAGCCAATTTCCTTTTTCTTATTTCATATATGATGAAGTGAATTATGGGCCGTTAGTTTCTTTTTCTTTTTGTTTAAGGGGGACTGTGCAAAAAGTAAAGTAGCAGGCAACAGTGGAGAAATGGATGAGTGCCGTTGGATTTTTGTTAACCTCTGAAAGATTTCTTCCATTTACGTACATGAAATGAACAGTATATACACAAAGTGACAAATTGGTAAATATTCGGCAACTAATTGGTGGTGATGGTTTTTTTGCCTTTAATAATTGTTTTCAGCGTATGAGTTTAATTTTCAGAAATTCCAAGCATCAACAGTTAAAAACAAAACGACCAAAAGACAAGGACAAGATTGTGCACATCAACTGTTTGATGAAATTACTGTGTGAGTTTTCAAGTCTATTTTACCCCAAATTTCTTTTATCTGCACTTAAATTACAGCCTAGTATCCATTTTGGAGCCTTATACAATCCATGTAAGAATCTGATTCTTTGCCTTCAATTTATTTTACCCCTTTTGTATTCGGGAAATTAATAGAAATAACCATTTTTTTTATTTTTGATTTCCGAAGAAATAAAGAACAAAATTTGCTTAGTAAAGTGAAATCTTTTTGGACCTGAAGTAGCTCAATTGCCAGATTGTAGTATGGTTTTGGGACAGATGATATTAAATACTTGCTGAAGAATCAAGAAAGACTATGTTAAGAGTATTAAATGCAACATATATAGTTTGACCATGACCATGGCCATAGAAAGATAATTAAAAATTAGATATATATATATAAAAATATATATTCTTTAATGATTTCTGCATGCCCCAGATCACAAGGATAATGTTGGTGATTCAAGAAACAGTGGCTCAAGATTTAAAAAAGCAAAATTTAGTCAGTTCAAAGTAGGTACAACATTTTCCCAAAAGTAGGAAGAAAGAACAGTGGATTAGAATTCAATTTTGAGACTATAGTTATTAGTTAATTATAAAATTTGATTGACATAAAAGCCCTTCACATCACCAAACCTGTCCCTTCTTCTCCAAACATATATTGGCCTCTTATGTCAAATATATATATATATATATATATATGTTATTTATCTTGTGCTCTTCTCCTTCCAAATAGTATCCCAAAATCCTTCTGAATATCTATCTTTTCTTTACTTCCTTCCCCTTTTGATTTCCAAGGTTTCCTTAACATATATTGTGTGCAAGAGAAGTATCATTAATTACTGACAAGTCTACATCATCTTCTACATCTTCTATTTATATATGTGTTAAAAGCTTCCAAATTATTTAACTCTTAATGGCACCTACAAGACCCTACTACTCTTTTGGCTTCATAGTGCTTATTACAGTCTTTCTTCTCTTTTCTTTCATAATCTCACCTTCTCTTTCAGGTAAACATACAAAACTCAGTTTCAAAATTCTATAATTTATTGAATTTAGATGAATCCCAATTGGGTTTTTGATTTTATAGTTATTTTCTTGTTATGTTGTTTCTAACTATGCATGATAATAGTCAGAGTTTCTGTTGTGCAAATCTTTTTATCTGATTTGAAATTTGAGTTTAAAGATTTGTCATATTTGTGAACTAATCAAATCTAGATGAAATCCCAAATGGGTTTCTAAATTTTTAATCTTTTTCTTGTTATGTTGATTCTAACAATGCATAATGTGATGATGGTTAATTCTTTTATTTGATACAAATTTGGATGGTTTGCAGGTGATGAAGGGGTTTCAAAACTCTAAATTCATCAAAAAAATCCCAAATGTGGTTTTTGATTTTATAGTCATTTTCTTGTTATATTGATTCTCAATTTCTTAACCATCCATATTGAATTATGATGATAGTTGTTCTTTCTTTATGCAAATATTTTTATATAATGTGAAATCTGGATTAATTGGCACTTGATGAAGGATATCAAAACCGAAAATGGGTTTTTGATTTCTCAATCTTTTAACCATTTTTCTGATACAAATTTACATTAATTGGCAGTTGAAGAAGGATATCAAAGCCCCAAATGGGTTTTTGATTTTTCAATCTTTTTACCAAATTTGTATTAATTGGCAGTTGATGAAGGGTATCAAAGATAAAACCCCAAATGGGTTTTTGATTTTTCAATCTTTTTACTCTTTTTTCTGTTACAAATTTACATTAATTGGCAGTTGATGAAGGATATCAAAACCCAAAATGGGTTTTTGATTTTCAATCTTTTTACCCTTTTTCTGATACAAATTTGCATTAATTGGCAGTTGATGAAGGATATCAAACCCCAAAATGGGTTTTTGATTTTTCAATCTTTTTACCCTTTTTTCTGATACAAATTTGCATTAATTGGCAGTTGATGAAGGATATCAAAACCCAAAATGGGTTTTTGATTTTTCAATCTTTTTTAACCTTTTTCTGATACAAATTTGCATTAATTGGCAGTTGATGAAGGATATCAAAACCCCAAATGGGTTTTTGATTTTTCAATCTTTTTACCAAATTTGTATTAATTGGCGGTTGATGAAGGATATCAAAGATGAAACGCCAAATGGGTTTTTGATTTTTCAATCTTTTTACTCTTTTTTCTGATACAAATTTGCATTAATTGACAGTTGATGAAGGGTATCAAAGATGAAACCCCAAACGGGTTTTTGATTTTTCAATCTTTTCACTCTTTTTTCTGATACAAATTAGCATTAATTGACAGTTGATGAAGGGTATCAAAGATAAAACCCCAAACGGGTTTTTGATTTTCAATCTTTTTACTCGTTTTTCAGATACAAATTTGCATTAATTGGCAGTTGATGAAGGCTATCAAAGATTAAACCCCAAATCGGTTTTTGATGTTTCAATCTTTTTACTTGTTTTTCTGATACAAATTTGCATTAATTGGCAGTTGATGAAGGGTATTAAAGATGAACCCCAAATGGGTTTTTGATTCTTCAATCTTTTTACCCTTTTTTTCTGATAAAAAATCCGTATTAATTGGCAGCAGCCGATGAAGGGATACCGAGAATGCTAGAAAAGAAGAAAACATTGGGATCAAGACCACCAGGGTGTGTAAACAAATGCATGAATTGTACACCATGCCGAGCCACGTTGGTTATCCCTCCACACCATCGGATGATCGGTTACCGAAATCAAGATCAATCTTCTCATCGTGAAGATGATTGTTACTATCTCCTTTCGTGGAAATGCAAATGCGGTGATAAACTCTTTCAACCTTAAATTAATTAATCGTAATTAGTTTTGTTTTTTAATCCATGCTTAATTTGTGACGGATTTTCGGTGCTTAATTATTAGATGTATATCTTTCTTTATGAAAGATATAGTGTATAAAAGTATTCTATATATACCACTTCAAATGCAGGCTGGTTCTGCTATTTTACTCTCTTTGTGATTAATATAAATATCTATTTGTGAGTAATTATGCAACTATATATAATATTGATTGCATACATAAATTCTTTTTAGGCGATTTTTGTAGATATCATCGCGTAAATACCACATTATGCTCCGTATCATTGTTGACTATGGGGTTCCTGTATGGATAAAGTTGTCTGTGTGAATTAATCTGTATAGATTTAGAGGATTTTGTTTGGGGGGTTTTTCATAGATGAAATGAGCATCTTTTTTTATTGGCAAGAAAAAAAACTTGGCTTTATGCATAAAGCTCCTTCTAGAAGCTTACTGAAAAAGCCACTTTCTATATTATCAAGCCACTACCAAACAGTCATGACCGAATAAGCTGGGAGTCCCATTAAGCTCGTTAAGCTGCTAACAAACAGACCCTAATGTTTGTATTAGGGGCTGTTTGGTTGATACCGGATGATTTGATTGAGGATTAATAAGTGGTTAGAATGATTAAGAGGTTCTATATGATTTAAGTGGTTAGAATGATTAAGAGGTTCTATATGATTTAAAGTAGAATGAAAAAAATGTTGGTTTGGTAAGTGTTCCGAATGGATATGGATAGCTTGAATGACAAAAATTACCATTTTAACCGTCTGTATGATTTAGTACCAAATGAAATACGACTCTTTCTTGCACACACACACACACACATATATATATATACATATATATTATATAACTTTGCCATAGAAGTCGGAAGATATGAGATTGAAAACAGAGGAGTTTATTCAAAGAAGATTGCTACATTGCATAAATGATATTTATCATTCTCAATTAAAGAATACGTTCCTGAATCAAATACAAATATACAAATACGACTCTCTCATTGTGTGTGTATATACACACACATATATATATGTATATATATTATCTACAAACTTAACACCATGACGGTATGTGTTCCAATATGTTGTAGAATTAGGAGACTGATTCGAGTCACCGGAAGCCATTTTTAGGTTGTCATGAAGCTATAATCAGCACCAAAGCCGCGGCAAATGCTGCATACATCAACCGGTATGAAGACCCAAATCCCTACAAAAGAAAACAAGTCAGAACCAGTTTCAAACGGTCTGAACGACAGAAATGACTATTTTACCCCTTAGTCTACATTAAGCACTATTAAAACATCTGTATGATAAATACGTTAGAATAGTTAGATTCTCTGAATACCTTCAAAGAGGAAAGGGAAGTTGCTGAAGAAGGAACAAGTCCCGTAAATCCAATATCATAAGAAATACTCCCATCGGCTTTAAACAACCCGAAATTTCTTTCCGAAGTGGGTCCCGGTTTTAGATTCTCGTTAAACATAGCAAACACGTAAGCTTTGACCACCGTTTTCGGTCTGTATGGGGTACCCTTTTTTTTAAGAAGTCTTTTCCGTAAATTCAGATTATAAGTTCTCGCGTTACTAACCGTGGCCCCCGCTTCATTCGGGTCCCCTTTCGAAGCCCATCCGGTTTCCGATACTATAACTTCCGTTTTCCCAAATCCGGCTTTTTCTAAAGCAGCGTAAGTTGCATCGATTTGGGCATCAAACATATTATCGTAATGTAATTTCGTTTTTTCGTCATATATCCCGGGATTCTTCTTAAAGATAGCGTAATTGATATCTATATGTTCGGGATCGCTTATATATGCGAGAAACGGGTAAGTGTTTATATAAAAAGGCGACTTAATTTGCGAGAAGAACTCGAGAAGCGGTTTCATATACGGAATTAGGGTTTCCTTAAACGCCCCTGCGGATGGTGGGAACGAGCTAGCGAACACACCGGCGGAATGCGGGCTCGAGACTTCAACGTCATCGGCTAGGTGAAGTTTGTCAAGGGCACTATGGACATTTTTCACGGCGGGTAGTAACACCTCCCAGAGTCCTTGATCACCGCCACCTAACACTTCGTTTCCAACCGCGATCCCACGGATACGGGTCCCAGGTACAAACGGTTCGACATTTTGTTTGACCCAATCCATGGCTCGATCTTCACTCGCACCGATGTCTTTTAAAAACCCGTTTCCGACTCCGATAATGATCTCGATTCCGGACCCTTTAAACGCTTTGAGAACATCGTGGTCGGCATCGTAGATTCGGGTGTTTTTAATCTTGGCCGCCTTCATTAGGGTTACTACGCTTTCTGGTGACGGTATATTATCCGCTATCCTTCCGTAATTCACTCCGTATGTACCCGTGAATGCACTCGCTATCAAAACTGCCAAAAGAACAAGAAACGATAAATCAAAAAGATAACTTAATATAGGGACATAATCAAATGAGAACTGATCTTAACATATTATTTGTAGGGTTGTAAATGAACCAAACGAACACGAACAGTAAACGAACGAAATCTTTTGTGTTCATATTTGTGTTCGTGTACATTTATGTTCATTCGTTAAGATGATAAACGAACGAACACAAATGAAAAAAGAACAACCATCGTTGCTTATCATTTTGTTCCTTAAAGATAACTTAACAAAATAAAAATAAAAACCGAGTAAACTTAGGAGGGTAGAAAAGGAATTCTAAAAATTTAATGTAATTAATATTTTACATATTCATTTCATACTATATATATATATATCATATATAAACAAATTTAAACGGACGTAAATGAATGAATGTAAGTGAACAAATGTTCACAAACGAACATAAATGAACATCCTGTTGAACGGTTCACTGAATGTTCAGTTCATTTACAGTCCTAATCATTTGTTTCATCTGAAACTAGGATTTAAGGTGTTTGTTTCACAATGTGAAACGTTGGTGGTTCGAGAATTATACCGTTGGAAAAGACGACGAAGAGAAGAAGGATGGCACGACGAGAAGATGAAGAGAAAGCCATGGTGGATGTGTTAGAAAATGATAGAAGAATAATGGTTTTGTAGAAATGGGATGCTTGTTGTTGAGGAATGCCATTCCATTATTACAACCAAGATTCTTGAGATGAATTAAGGGGTTGATTAATTAGGGAAGACCAATCAAAGATTCTAACTTTTTCAATGCTTTTCCCATCTATAAAGTTTACTTCTTTTCTTCTATGCCTTTTTATACCTTTCCTCTATGTATATGCAATTATGCATATATATATATATATATACAAAGGGGAGGGATCATATGAGAACACTACCAATTTAAAGGAACAAAGGAACTCATTTGAGACCACATATGATGTGGGTCTCACATAATATAAAATCATTTATGATTTAATATTAAATCATATTAAATCATAAATGATTTAATATTATGTGGGATCCACATCATATGTGATTCACAATTGTCCCTTTGTTCTTTTAAAAATGCAAAGTTCTCATTTGAACCTTCCTATATATATATATATAGAGAGAGGGGGGGGGGGTTAAAAAAACACCCATGTTCTACCAAATGCGAGATACATTTGTTGGTGTCTAAATTATTTAACTCATAATTAAAATTAAAAGAAAATAGTTAATGATAATGATGTGGCTTTCATATTTGTATATAATCTTGCCACAAAGCAAAAAATTTCAATATCAAAATATTTAACTTTTTATTTTAACCTGTCCCTATGTCTATATATATACTAAAAGGGTACCCGCGTAATGTAGCGAGATATATCTCGATTTTAAGTTTCATTTTAATTGTTGTTTCTATCGATGTTCTAATGGTTTTATGTGGTTTTGAGAAAAAGATTTTAGTATTTCACTTAAAAGTTCTCTTTTTTATTTAATTTTTTTAATTTAATTTTTTATCATAATTTAATTTAGGTTTAATAACCAAATAATTTATTTTTGGTTTAATAATATAATTATTTTATTTCTTAGAAGTCAATGATTATCTTAATCATATTTTAGATTTTTTATATTTAAAATTAGATGTTTATCTTGTAGTTGATCATAGTTATCAGTAGTTAGTTACACAAATTTAGAGATGAATCTTTAATAGATTGTAGTTACGCACAATTTATTTGTAATCTTGAAAATTAAGTAATTAGCATTAAATAACAGTAACTAAAGCTTAAAAAGTTGTTTTTAAAAGTTTTTGGTCAAATACTTTATAATATAGTATAGATATAGATATATACACATTCAAAGTTTGATATATGGAAAGACCGAAGAGTATTGATTCATCGACGGGGAACCCAGAACCACCATGCCTTGAAGGAAAGGGTTTCCTCTTAGGTCAATTTGGTACATTTTGCTTGGAAACCCCCCTATTTGAATAGGAAATGTGTCAAAATCAAAGTGTTTCAAATCTTAAAACTCCAATTAGAGCTTGATTTAAAACTCCGGTTATCCGGTAAGTGTTACGAGTAGAATTCAACACTGTAATTTATTTTACCCGGTAAGATTTTAGTACATTAAAACAGTATTGTATGCAACAATTTACTCGATAAGCGTTTACCTAGGTAAGAGTCGTCACCATCATTTACCAGATAAGACTCTCCATCTTTATCATCGTTTTTATCTTACAAGATTCTCAGCCTTTGTCATGTTCATCTGGTGAGGAAAATAACACGTTAAGCGCTTACTGGGTAAGAGTTTAATAAACAGGCCCTAAATATGGAATAATGGTTGGTATGGGTTAGCAACACTATTTCGATTATAAGAGAAAATGAGCTCCAAACCAGTTTATCCATCCATGGCTGCTGCGTGTGTTTTTTTATTTAGGGAAAAATGCAAGAAATAGCAACCTACTTTCATAAATTTCTTTATTATAACATTGTACTTTCAGTTTTACTTATTACATCAATGTATTTATTTATTTCGGGTCAAGGAGAGGAAGTCCGGATCCAGATTATTTGGGCCTGATAATTATTTTATGATTTTTGGACTCCCATTGTTGGCTGTGTTGGGCCAAGTTTTTTTTAGAGTAAATTATGTTTTTCGTCCCTGGTTGTTAAGAAATTACGATTTCGTCCATATGATTGCGAAATTACGATTTTTATTTCTATGGTTTCTATTTTGTAATTCATTGCTATTAACTATTTTTATGAATAAGCGATACGGGTTTATATGTGAACCTGTTGAATCACATATGAACTATAAATTGATATTGTTACCCATAATTCACATATGAAATATTTTAACTAATTCACATTTGAACATGTCTATTCCTTCTAACTATTTTAATTGGCTCACATATTTTAGTTTGCAACTAATTTGATAATCGCTAAAAATTTCAAAAGTCTAGGATTTGCATGGTTTGTATTATATATATATATATATATATACATATATATAGAAAGAGGTTCATGCGAGAACGATAACAATTTATGAGAATGCGATGACAATTCACAGACAATCATTTTGTACATGAAAATTTTCATGTACAAAATCACATTTGATTTACATACAAAATCATATATGATTAGCCGAAACTTTTTCCGCAGCAAAAGTCGCACATGTCATTTTTTATGCTAGTACAAAATCACATATGATTTTGTACATGAAAAAAATTTCATGTACAAAATGATTAGCTGAAGATTGTCCTCGCATTCTCGTAATTGTTACCATCCTCGTATGAATCCGTCTCTCTCTCTCTATATATATATATATAGAGAGAGAGAGAGAGAGAGAGAGAGATATGTTAACCATTTAAATGTTGTCATTAGTTGTGAAGCATATTTGTAAGCATTTAATGAAAAATCCAGACGTTAATATGTTGTCAACCACTTGCTAATCAAGCATTTTATGAAAAAGACAACCCTTTCTTTACATGTTGTGCTATCGATGGCATATCATGACCAACCGTTTATATGGTGTAGTTTATGAAATTATAAAGCCAAGCATTTTACATAAACAAGGGGAAGCTTAAATTAAATGCTTAATTATATATATTGCTAAACCTAGCTTCGACTTCTACAAAATGTTACTTTTATAAATGACATGCTATATATCATACATATATATGATCGATAACGCTAACCAATAACCATTAACATGTTAAGTTAGAAGGAATGTAAAAATTGTTAAGACATCAATCTAGCATGTATATGCTCCTAAGAAGTCAAGCTAGTACATATATATGTATGTATGTAGAAATGGGTAAAGAACCAAATCGTCTAGCTCAAACCTGAACGGTTCCAGACCAGACCAGACCAGACCATGACTTCAGTAGACCGGACCAGGTTAAATCGTCAGACAGTAATTGGTCATTACTTTTTTTAGGCGGAATAGTCCAGTAGTCCATCAATCTTTTATAGGAACAAATATCAGGTTCCAGAATATTTATAAATTTTGTAATTTTAAAAATTATTTTGAGTTTTTTTCCAGATATTTTCTTTTTTAAGTTTATATTCTATAAGAGTATTTTAGTATATTTCTTTTGGACTAAGCCATTTTAATTTGTATCTAATTCAAACATATTGCGTTCAACAAAATCGAAGACTAGCTATAGAGAAGTTAGATAGACGCCAAAAATGCAACCATTAATTAGTTATCTAACCGAGTTGCTGAAATGAAGACTAACCATCGAATAGTCAGATGGTTTAATAGATACTATCTAGCAACCCAATTGAAGTGAACACTTATCGACTAAGTTTCAGGCACCATTCACCAACTCTAGTCCCGGTGTGGAAATATGTTTGGCATACAACAAGGGTATATGCGTGTTATTGATTTGTTCATGGTTGTCGACTTATCGTGGTGCTAAAAAGATGTTGAAAGGGACAACCGAGGATTAGGAGTTCGTTAAGGTTTTGGTAAAGAGAAAAAGCACTGGATCAAAGAACCGTATGTAACATGTTTGAAAACAAACATATGTAGTCTCACACGTCAAGAAAAGATAGCAAGGCATACTCAAAATAGCAAATCAGAGACCTACGAGAAAAAAGCAAAACGAAAAATGGATGATTGGATTTATATTTACTTTATCAAAGCTATACGAATAATATATAGAGCGACAGGTTCAAACGAAAAGACGGTTAATTTTAAGAAAATGAAAAAGAATATGAACCACATAATTCATTAATTAAAAAATGCTCTAAATAAGAAATGGAAAATAATTCTAGAAGTTAAAATAACTATCATTTTGAATTGGGTAAATTCTCTAAGATCTCATTATTTCTTTTAGATTTATTTATTTTTTAATTTTAGTTAATTCATAATTTTTTTTATCATGTTTTATATTATTTTTCTATATACACTTTTGATAAAAAGATTCACAATTTTCGTTAAATATTACATTTCATATCATATATCATATGTAACATTTGATGAAAATTGTGATTTTTTTCTTCAAAACTGTATGCAAATTTTTTTATATAAAATTTGATAAAAAAAATTATGAATTAATTAGAAATAAATTAATAAATAAATCTAAAATATGTTATAAGATTTTTAAAGATTTATCCAATTCAAAATTGTAATTATCGTAATTTCTAGAATTATTTTCCATTTTTTATTTATGGTATTTTTTTAATAATGGATTATGTGTCAAATATTATTTTTGTCTTCTCGTAAATTAGTTTGTTTCTCACATGATCCTTCCTCCATGTATAAATGTATATAAATATTCGTATGCTCATCAGAAAGACATTTTTTAAGAAACCTATTAATTTATGAGATCCGTAAGATCCATTTTTTAACAAAAATTAGTTGAATTTTTTGATATAAATTAAAAACTTATCTTTGTCTCTCATCTCTCCTATTTTTTTCTCCTCTCTTCTTTATCCTCTTTATATGACATAAATCTACATACATAATAGAATATGAACGCTGAACACATTGTGAACACTTTCTTATAAATATTATTATAGTTTGTGAACAAACTCTAAATTTACAAAGATTTTTTGTAACTTATGAACATATTATGAACACAAACTAAATCAATAAAGTTAAATGTAAGCATTCCACTATAAACACATATGTGAACCTTATATTCACAATGTGTTAATCATATGTGCTCGATGTGTATATTAATACGGTGATACGAGAGGTAAGAGTAGAGAGAAAGAGATAAGTATTTGATTTTTTCCAAAAAGATGCATTAGGTTTTATTTATGAAATAACTAGAAATTATCTTCTTAATCGTATCGTTAATTATCCTAGATTAGTAGTTTATGATGGATCTCACGAATATCACATGTTTTGAAGTTTGCAAATAATTAAGCCTCACGCTTTATCATATGGTTGTTATAATCCATTCAAAATTACTTTTAAATAAGATATTTAAATATTAGCTATTTGTCATTATGATATTTTTGTTTATAATACTTATTCACCAACCGTTTTCATTCTACATCTACTATTAAATGAAAGACTGCTTACGAAATTATTTTTGGAAAATCTGTTTCTAAAAGGCAATTCGTCAAAAAACCGTCACAAAAGTTGATGAGTAATTCAAATTAGTGACAGATTATACAAGGATTCTCTATGTGAACCATTGGTATTTTTTTAAGAAAAACATCAGATTCTATTGAACCATTGGTATTTTCTGGGTAATCCGTTGGTAATCACCCACGGATATTTTTCTGGGTGATTTTTGTGGGTAAAAGTAATTTTTTTTATAGTGAGCACAATCAGATTAGATACCACTACGATATAATTTTGGCATAATAAGACCTATATAATGTCTAATTATCCTAATAGAATACTTTATTGAATTTAAAGTTATAGGACCAAAATACAAAGATTTATATCTTAAAGTGTTACCATATACATTTTATAGGATGTTTTTAAAATAAATTGTTGTTAAACTATTTTATAAAACACTTTTAAAAAGCGTTTTGAAACTCATCTGGTTATAAGACACATTTGTTTATAGACACCTTGTTAAAAGGTCCTAACATGATCTATTATAATAATTTTAGAGGTGACATTTTTTAATTTGGTTATATAAACATATGTTTTATAAACTATTCTAAGATATTTTAGGTGTATTATTAAACTAGCTTTGTTATAATGTACTATACATTAAATATAAATTATAAATTATTGTTAGCTTATTGAACAAATTAATTTGCCACTAAAAAATAGAAAAATCAGAGTTATAAATTATGAAGGAAAAATAGATTTTTTAGTCATTATCAAAGTGGTCCATGGCCAATTCAAACCTAAATCTGAACCATACATATTGACAAATTCTTCTGTTATTGTATTTGTCTTTCTAACTGATTTTAGAATTCTTGAAAATTCATTTTACAAAAATATAAAAACTTTAGGATAAGTCATAATAAATCTATATTATATTATAAAATAATTAAATAGTTATCTTAAAACCAATTTTTTAAACATTATTATCTATTATTTACTTATTTTACCATACACAGTCTGTTACTTTTCAAATTTATATATAATATTGTATTCGTATAATTTATTAAAATAATTGAACTAAATATATTTTTACTGCTAAATTACTGATGAGCCCCCTTGAATAAATTTTTTGAAAAAAAATTATACTGAAAAACTAAAATTATTTAATCTATACTATATTATAAAGTACTTATGTAATAATCTCGATACAACTAATAAACATTATATACTCTTTTTTAATGAATTATATACTAAATTTCAAATTTACTGGTAATTTAGTACATAACTTGTAATTTATATAGCTTTGTACTCAATAAAAATAATTAATAAAATGCATAATAATTATTGACTCTACACCTGAACTTTATCCAAAAAGGACTTCATGGCAAAAACAAAAACAATTTTTGTAAAATTAAAATCCAGAATATTCAAATTACAATGAAATATTGAATAAATAAGTTATACAAAAAAATTGTAATATTTAATCTGACACTAATAAAAATATATTTTTATTAGAATCTTTTATTCTGTCTTTAAATTAGAAAAAACAATTCTACAAACACTTGTTATTCCCATTCTATCAAAACATATATTCTTAAAAGTTTTTAATAAAATATTGCATTATTTATCATTTTTAATTTACTATAAAATCTTGGTAGAGTATATAAACTAGTTACGCAATGATTATTTGAATTACTTAATCCTAGTTTATTAAATGATGCATAAATTAATCCTAATTTATTAAACGGTGCATAAATTAATCCTAGTTTATTAGTTTCAGAAATGGGTAATTATCAAAAATGAAAGGGTGATTACAAAGTTGATTTTAAGTTTTAACCCCCAATATTTATTAACTTTAGGCCATAATTTTCGCAATTAAAATCTTTTTCTCTTTCCTAATTATAGATATAGACTTCATGCTTTTCGTGTGTGCATACCACATTATTTCTTTTTTTAATTTGAGGATTTATTTAAATATTAATAATAGTTTGGAATAATAATAACCAACATTCTCGATCCGCCTCATATTGAACCTTCCTTCAACATGGCCTATTTTATATTGAGACAAAATTAATCCTCTAACATATATTTTATATTTTTTTAAGAATTTAATTAAAATAGCCGTTTTTTCAAAAATTGTTACCCAAATAACCATTTTTTCTTTAAGTTTACTAAAATAGCCAAAAGATAGCAAAATACATAGCGAAATCGCTTACTATGTACAAGAAGTCTAAATCGATGAGTATGTCATCGAAATCGCTTAGAGGAGGGACCAAAATTAAATTTACATTTTCACCCCTGAATTAATCGAAATAGTCATCGAAATTGATGGGTGTAAGTGATTTCGCTATGTATTTTGCTGTTTTTTTTACTATTTTGGTAAACTTTAAGAGAACTATTTTCTAAAAAATGACTATTTTAATTAAATTCTCTATTTTTTTTAATTTAGATAATTATTTCATTTTTTTTAAAATAATGTTTAACATAGCTGTTACAATAAACTTTTTTTAAATCCTCAAAATTCTAAAATTAACATAATTGTTGAAAATATTCTAAAATACAATTTCATACGAGACTTATCCAGTTGTTAGTAATCAATATTTTTTTTCTAAACAAGAACACTAAGGCTAACATAAATTAATTATTTATATTTAAATATTACATATATATATATATTATATAATTTAAATAGATAAAATATGTAAATGTAATCATAATACATCCTGAATTCTGAAACGACTTCACGTGAAAACAATAGTTCCTTCCATTTGTAAAACCCTTTTAGTATTTGTCTATATTAAGCACTGCCACCTGGCTTATTTGGGTGAACCTGAATTCATGCAAATTCAGTCTATAAGTTCAGCCCCAAAACCACCCTCCCCATGAACAACACTACTTCCCTTTCCTTTCCCTTCTCCCATTTTCCGATAACTTTATCCACACCTGAAACCACGGTGCTTTCCCCATTCAGCTCGCCGGAAAAAAACCAAATGGACACCATACAGCCGCCATCAAAAGTCCAACCTGATCATGAAACATTCGACATCGAAAACGAACCAAAAGACACCTACAAAATCGCTTACATCATCCACTTCTTACTCGGCGCCGGCTATCTGATCCCATGGAATGCTTTCATCACAGCCGTCGATTACTTCAATTACCTTTATCCGACCAAACATATCAACAAGGTTTTCTCCGTCGGTTACATGGGAGCCGCCGTGACGGTGCTTGTGACCCTTTTGTGTTGGTCAAAATCCAGCCGGATTAAGCTGCCGTCGGTGAGAACCCGAATGAATTTGGGTCAGGGTTTGTTTATTTTAGCTTTAATGGTGGCACCGGTGACCGACTGGATTGATCATGGAGACCGAACGAAAGGTGGATCAAATGTGGCTTTTGTGGTGCTTGTTTCAATGGTTATGATTAGTGGTTTAGCCGATGGGTTGGTCGGTGGAAGTTTGGTCGGAGCCACCGGAGAACTTCCCGGAAGATACATGCAGGCGGTTTTCGCCGGCAATGCCACCGCCGGTATGATTTTGTACTATTTTTTCTTAATCTAATTTTTACTGATTTCTAGTTATAGAAAAAATTGATTTTATAGAACGTTTAAACGTTTAAAAGAATTGATTTATGGGACTGTAATTTAGTGGATCAAACTAATAAGCTTTTCGTGTGAAAGTGTCACGATAGTTTTATTAGACGTTTTTCGACGTTTTAACAAAAAAAACGTGAAGTAAAGTGTTCTGTAAAGTCATTTTTACAGAACAATTTTATCTACAAAGGTGTACCGTAAATTCATTTTTATAAGACATTTTTTCAAATGATGTACAAGTTTATAGTACTGAATCAAAAATCATCATATCTAATACAATAGATTTATAAGACGTTTTTTAACGTTTCAAGTTTCTAACAAGTTTTTTAGGGAACTTTAAAAAAAGTGTCGTATTAACTATTTTATATGATAATATTTGAAAAAGTGTCACATTATAAAATAGTTAATATGTCACTTTATTTTAAAAGTTTTCTAAAAGAACAAGTTAAAACGTCTAAAAAAGTTCTATAAACTTTTAGATAAAGCACTTTATAATTTGGTCCTATAAATATAAGTTCTATAAAGTATTCTATTAGGACGTTTAGACATTCTAGTCTACAACTATTTTGTAAACAGTACCATTAAATCACAAGTTTTTGGCAGGTCTTATGGTGTCGATTTTAAGGGTCATAACAAAAGCGTCACTTCCCCACACTCAAAAGGGTCTTCGAACAAGCACACAAATCTACTTCGTCTTCAGTTCTCTCATCGTTCTTCTCTGCGTCATTTGCACCAACGTTTTGGACAAATTACCCGTAATCCGAAGCTACCGGAACCGTAAAACCCACGAATCTCCGGCCACACACAAATCAATCGAAAAAAACAACTTCTGGGATGTCGTTAAAAGGATCAAATGGCTTGTAACGTCGGTTTTCGCGGTCTACGCGATATCACTATCGATTTTCCCAGGATATTTAAGTGAAAACGTTGAATCGGAATATTTTAAGGATTGGTATCCTATATTTCTGATAACAACTTTTAATGTTGGTGATTTTTTGGGAAAGTGTTTGACGGCTATTTACGTACCAAAAGGGACACGTGGCACGATATGGTGCAGTATGGCACGGGTGCTTTTTTATCCACTTTTTGTGGGTTGTATCCGTGGACCCAAATGGATGCATAGCGAGATTCCGGTTATAAGCTTGACCATGATGCTTGGTGTGAGCAACGGTTATCTCACGAGTGTGCTCATGATCCTCGCGCCCAAATCGGTTGCGATCGAGGAATCGGAAACCGTTGGGATCGCGATGGAAACGTTTTTGATTATCGGGTTAGTTGTAGGTTCGGCTTTCGGTTGGCTTTGGAACCTTTGAATTGGATCTCATTGATCGTATTATGAATAATAAATAATATATAAATGTAGTTCAGTTGGCAGATTGGTGGAATGATTTTGGTTAAATCTATATCTTTGGTATTGAGTTTTTAATTTATTTATTTTTGGATGAGATTTTATGAACAAATTAATGATGAGAATAAAAAGTTATAATAATATTGTTACAAAATTGTGAAATTGAAGATTAAAAACAATAGGAAAGGTTATATTTAGACCTTGGTCTCGTACATTTTGATGCAAGTGATGGAATATACTTGTAATTGGAGATGAATACGATATGATATTTATTTATTCTAGGCTTTAACTTTACCTTAAAAAGGCATCATTTAGGCTGATTTCAGGTTTCGTTCAAACTAATTTATTGGTAAAATTACTGTATAAATTACGACTGTAAGTTTCGCCTATATTATTTAAAAAGACCTCTGGTGTGTAACTAATTAAGTTGGTAAAAAGGTAAGGTAATTTTGTTCAAATAGAGTTCGATCCCGAGCCTCACCTAGCATCAGCCGCTAAGTGAATCATCACATTGGTGTTTTTGGAGGCGGATTCTGTGTGGGAATAGGCGGACCCAAAAAAATTTAAGTGGTGACACAATCTGAATATAAAAAATATCTATAAAAAGTTCACAGTATTAGTATAAATCTGTTGGTTGGTTCCTTGCCCATTGCATAGAATTGAAGAGACCCATGTTTGAGTATGGTCTACATATATTTCAAAAACACAAAAGGTATATAAAGTCTTGCCACTAACATTTCAGTTTTTCAAAAACCATATGGCGCCACGCCACCCAACAAAACAATACAGGGGCACCCTTCAAAATCGTATTTTTTCCCATTAAGAGAAAATCATGAAGCGATTGTCTGTACCACTGTATCATTTATGTCTTGCATTTGAGGCCGGTTGAGATTGTCGGTAATCAACTTTTTACTCAAATATTATTTAAAAAGAGTTTTATGTTACAGGCTTACAGATAATTGTAAACTTATACTTACCATTTTTTTCTTAAGTTTTTATGGTCAATAAACCAAACTACTTGATCTTGTTATCAATAAGTATCCTACACACAAATCCCACAAAAGAAGAAGCATTGGTTATACCTTTTATTGCTATTACATTAATTGCATAACATGAACAAATTTTGTTATAGATTTGACATTGACCATTTCTTTGTGTTTCTTGCTATAACGAGTAATTAATGTCTTCTAGAAAAATTCACCTACGAGTAATATTGACGTCTATCTGATACAAACACTCATTTAGAATGTGAAAACGTACATCCCTGAATTTGCGAGTGAGATATGATACATGTGTTTGTTTGTTTTTTTTGGTTTCCACACCTAAAAATTGTCCAAATTCCAAATTCCAAATCTTAAACATCTTATTTAAAAATAAAAAAAACTTTTTCAAGAGAAAATTGTTTATTTATAGTTATTAGAAAAATGGATGTATGCAATATATAAAAAAGAAATTTAAATAAGAAAGATAAAAATGTTGAGAGCACACAAATGGGTTGGGTTTACATGAAACCGACATGTTTTCATGAGACCCACAAGACCATATTTTTACTTCAGACTTCACAGCAAAACTTGTGAATGTAAAAAAAATCTAAAGCTTCACAGCAAAAGCACCGTACCTGTTAAATTTACAGTGTTTTGCTGTGAAGTTTCAAATGTAAAAACATTGTCTCATGAAAAAAATCTGGTCTCGTATGATCTTAAGTCATACACAGATAGATGATTTATATGTGAAAACAAAATATTATTTATGTTGTTAAGAACAAAACATTAAATAGTTCTTCTTTTGAATCCTTTCCATACCGGTTATGGTGAGAACAAAATATTTATCTATTTTCATTTATGTATTTATTTATATTGGTGGCGAAACCTTAACAAATCCATTCATGTGAAAGTAATGGAGGTATGTAAAATTTCGTGAAGGTGAGTGAATAGTAATTAAAATATGTTATATACTATATAGAAAAAAATTCAAACGAGAACGCTAACTATTTAAGAAAAATAAGAAAAAAAAATTCATGTACAAAATCACATGTAATTTTGTACTAACATAAAAAAGATGGACAAGGGTCATTTTTGTCGCGGGCTAAGTTGCGGCTAATCATATACTATGATTTTGTACATGAAAAAGTCTTTCTTGTTTTCTTAAATAGTTAAGGATTCTCGTATGAACCTACCCCATAATTTATATTATATATATATATATATATCATATATTTTATGTTATACATTATTACATTATATATAATATTGTTTCATAATATTAAAATATATTATATTATTTCTATTATAAAATTACAATATATTTAATCTTATAAAAATATTATATACGTACAAGAGTGTCTATAAATATAATCTAAAAATTATGTAAGGATACATTTTAGTAATTTTAACATGAAAATTATGTAGGGATGTTTGTAAGTAGGGGTCTCAGTTATATTATAAGGTCGTGTATTATGACAAATGTGAAAATTATTATTTTAAAATATTTTTCCACATAACTTTATCATCTAAGACTAAAAGTTAATATATGAATTATCATATATTTGTTTTATATTATGTTTGTTTTATATGTATTTAGTTTTTAATGTGAAACATTCATAGTTGTATTTATTATTTCATAAACACATAAAATATATTCACACTATGAAATAAATAATTGTTAATTAATACATAAATCCAAAATCCAAATGAAAAAAAATCATGTAAATAACACATAATACATTAGTTCACAAAATTATCACAATTTTGTAAATTTAGTATAAACTTAATTTATAAATATTTATAGATAAATTAGATAAATATCTAGTTGACTTAAGCATATAATTAAATACCTCAAAAATTACTTGAATGATAATATGGTCATTTTAACAATTTTATTATGTTTTGTTTACTAGTGGTGCATTTGTGTCCATAGGACACACATACACAAGTTCAGTTAACGTAAGTCAATTTCGGTTCACAGTTATTAGTTAAAAATTATAAATGTTATTATTTCATGTACATACAAAAAATAACATACGATTACGAAAACGTATAAATATCAAAGAGGTAGAGATTTAAACTATTTTATAGAATGTGGTGGTTAGGTAGTGAATTGAAACGAAATGATATGATCAATGAAACTATAACATTAAAATACAATCTGACTCTTCAACATTGTTTTGTTTAATATATAATGGGCTCTAAATTTAAACCATTAATTAAAAAAATCAAAATTGCAACTAAAAATTCAACAAATCACCAAAAAAAATTTGTCTCACTTATGAACCTGATAGAGAATCTTATCTACTAAAAGATATAACAAGGACCGGAAATTATACCCAATAAATATTTATCGGGTAAAAAATATTTGTCATTTTAATAGTCAAGAATATTAACGATAAGGTAAAAGTAATAACTTTTATCGATACAGACTTAGCTGATAAATGTTTTGTATTATGTTAAAGAAAATAGGAAAACGTGAATGGGCATTTCATTGTTAATCTTAAAAAAGGCTAAAACCAATCCATTGTTGTATAGTGGGCCACTTAGCCTCAATACCCAAGAATAGAGAATAAGGCCCCATATAATTATTGTAGATCTTAGATACCTTTTAGGGGTGTTTATGGATTGGGTTGATCGGATTGGACATTTCAACATTTCAACAATTCAACCTGATGTTTGAAAAATTTCAGCCCAACTCATACAGATTGGTCGGGTTGATCGGTTTGATACTTTGGTACAACAAAATATTCTTCTAATCCTAAATATGTTTTTTTTATAGTCTACTCTTAATTCTTTTTCATCATCAACCATTTGGTACAACTTATTCATACTTCTTAAATTTTAAGTATATCACATTCAATTTTTTTTCTCTCTCTCTCTATATATATGTGTGTGTGTGTGTGTTATGTATGTGTGTATATATATATATATATATAAATATATGTTCACAGTTACTAATATATACAAATGAATTATATAGAGATAGATAATAGATTGAAATTATATGTATATGAAGAGAGTGCGAGATGAGTGTAAGTGTTTAATTTACATATTAATAGAAACTCGATAATCATATTAAATCCAAAATATAAAAGGATATCGGGTTCATCGGGTTGGATTGAGTTCAAATAAACGTAACCCGATACCTACGGTTCAAAATTTTTACAACTCGATTAGGCATCGGGTTGACTTATTTTGCATCGAATTTGATTGGATTAATTAGGTTGGTCGGATTTTTAAACACCCCTAATACCTCTTGTAGATATAATTATGTGGAACGTTGGTATGGGGAAGGGTTTTCATTCTCGTGTGTATTGATAAATAAATGACTGATTCAAATGGGTTTGTAAAAGTAAATAATAATTAATAGGTTACCAAATGATGGTAATTATATTATTTTAATAGAAACTAAAATAAAAAAAATATAAGATGAAAATATCAATAACATAGGGAAAGTAAAACCACAAATCCATTGTCGTCCAGCGGTTAGGATATCTGGCTTTCACCCAGGAGACCCGGGTTCGATTCCCGGCAATGGAACTTTTTTTTCCATTTATACTTTTGCTGTTCAAAAATAAAGTTCAAGGATCTTTTTCATAAACAACATAAAACTACAAGGACTAAATTTGTAACTTCATTAATAAGAAAATATTATTTTAACAAATGACACCTCACTTTATAAGCCGAAAGAAACCCACTTATTGATATCATTTCACCTTTCTTCTCGCATATTCCGACGACTACCTCCACCGGCGACCGGCAAAAATGGAGACCCTCCGGCCATTAAAAGTCCAACCGGAAAAATCCAACGTGGAAGACAACGACCCAAAAGACACATACCACATAGCCTACATCATCCACTTCTTACTCGGCGCCGGCTATCTGATTCCATGGAATGCTTTCATCACAGCCGTCGATTACTTCAATTTCCTTTATCCGACCAAACACATCAACAAAGTTTTCTCCGCCGGTTACATGTCCGCCGCCGTGACGGTGCTTGTTACCCTTTTGTGTTGGTCGGAATCCTGCCGGATTAAGCTGCCGTCGGTGAGAACCAGAATGAATTTGGGTCAGGGTTTGTTTATTTTAGCTTTAATGGTGGCACCGGTGACGGACTGGATTGATCATGGGAACCAAACGAAAGGTGGATCAAGTGTGGCTTATGTGGTGCTTGTTTCGATGGTTATGATTAGTGGTTTAGCCGATGGGTTGGTGGGTGGAAGTTTGGTCGGAGCCACCGGAGAACTTCCCGGACGGTACATGCAGGCGGTTTTCGCCGGCAATGCCACCGCCGGTATCATGTTCAATTCATTATATACCTGTTTCGAATGTGTCTGATTCTATAGGACTTACGATCTAAAATGTACAAGTGTTCTGGAAAAATTTATAATTTATAGGATTTAAGTATGTAGTAGCAAACCTAAAAACATTTTATCTAAAAGTGGTACAATATGTTTATTGGAGATTTTAAGGCGATGTAACAAGTTTTTTAAGAAAATTTTAAAATATAGTGTTGTATTAACTATTTTATTCGACACTATTTAAATAAAATGTTATATAAAATGATAGATTTATAATTATAGGACACCACAAGTGTCTTGTAAAGAGATGGATTTATAAGACACGTTTTAAAAATGTCCTATAAAATAACAAATAAGACATTTTATTTAAAAAATGTTCTAAAAAACTTGTAAAAAAACCTAGAAACGTACTGTAAACCTATTGTAACATTTTCAGATTGGACGCTTTATAATTTGATCTTATAAACCTAAGTTATATAAACTATTCTATTAGGACGTTTAGACAATATAGGCGTCCTATAAAGTTAATTTTGCTGTAATAATACCAACTTTCGATTATTTTCACCGATTATTTTGGGTTTTTATAGGTCTTATGGTGTCGACTTTAAGGATCATAACAAAAGCGTCACTTCCTCACACTCAAAAGGGTCTCCAAATAAGCACACAAATCTACTTCGTCTTCAGTTCCCTCATCGTTCTTCTATGCGTCGTTTTCACCAACATTTTGGACAAATTACCCGTGATCCGATACCACCGGAACCGAAAACATGCCCACGATCCAAAAACTCAACTAAACAAGTCAATAGAGACAACTAACTTATGGGAAGTCGTGAAGAATATCCGATGGCTAGTAACATCCATCTTCATGATCTACGTTGTAACACTGTCGATCTTCCCAGGTTACTTAAGTGAAAATGTTAAATCTACATATTTTAAGGATTGGTATCCTATATTTCTGATAACAACTTTTAATGTTGGTGATTTTTTGGGAAAGTGTTTGACGGCTATTTACGTGCCAAGAGGGACACATGGCGCGATATGGTGCAGTTTGGGGAGGGTGGCGTTTTATCCACTTTTTATGGGTTGCATCCGTGGACCCAAATGGATGCACACCGAGGTTCCGGTTATAGTATTGACCTTGATGCTCGGTGTGAGCAATGGTTATCTCACAAGTGTGCTCATGATCCTCGCACCCAAATCGGTTGCGATCGAGGAGTCGGAGATCGTTGGGATCGCTATGCAAACGTTTTTGTTTGTTGGGTTAGCCGTAGGTTCTAGTTTTGGATGGATTTGGAATCTTTAAATTGAATCCGATCAAATTACTAATAAATATAGAGAGTAAATCACGTTTTTCGTCCCTGTGGTTTGCTAATTGTTTTTTGCAATTTTCGTTCATATAGTTTCTAATTAATTATTATTTTCGTCCTTATAATTTAAATTTATTGTTGTTTTGGTCCTTGTGGTTTATATTTTTTTACTGTTTTGGTCTCTTATACTTAAAATATAGAAATTAGTCCAAGGATGAAAATTGGAATAAATTGCAAATGATAATGATGAAAAAAACAATTTCTAACCTACAAGAACGAAAATAAATTATTAACAAACCACGTAGACAGAAATCATAATATACTCTAATATAAATAAATCCATTAACGAGAGTGTATGTAAAAGACACTTGTGATATATAATATGTTGAATAAACAATTAAGGATTAAAAGGTTACAACAAATATTATACTCATCGGTTAAGTCTCAAACGATATAGTAGAAAATCTCATCTATCTGAGTTTAATTCAAACATTGTTAAAACTCTTTTGATTATAGAGGTTCATCTGCGATGACTCCAAACCATTCGTGATTACATGAAAAATCAGTCAATATACGTAAATTGACCTGAAAAATCACGGTTAAAAAAACAAAACTCATATTTTGAGTTAGGTCTCCTACGTAGATTCTTATGTAATTAGAGACAAATACGATATTAATTTATAATTCTACGATCTAACTTCACCTTAAATTGCATAGTTTGAAGAGAATTTTATATTACCTATGTTACCATGACGTTTTATGGACAATAATTTAAACTCGATCATTAATTACTTATGTACATTGTCAGGTTTCGTTAGGAACCTCAGTTTCATTAAAAACTATATGACGTTCAGAGTGTGATAACTATATTTATTAAAAATATGATCGTGTTATTCAGTAATTGTGAATGTGTGATTAATGATGAATATTCATCTTAGAGAGGGACATGTGGCAACCTGTGGAGTGTGGATGGTTCCCATGTTCTCAACGAAAATAGGTTCTCAACAGAACTTTCCTATATACATATATCCCCTTATACAAAACCAGGGGTAGACCTATAAAGTCCCGAGCAGAGTCTTGTACACCCGCTCAACTTATTTTCGTAAGTAGATTTTTTTTTGCATTAAAGATACACTAATTAAACTTTGAGGGGTGCTCAGGGATATTAGAAAATCTTTTGAAATCAAACAAAAAAAAAGCTAAACAAAAGTACATCGAAATTAAAAAAAAAACTAAAAAGCAAAAGTCCATCAACCAAAAAAGGTTTAAAAAAAGGTCCCGTGAAAACAACCGGAAAAATCTTTGGAAATAAACAAAAAACCAAAAAAGTCCATTGAAATAAATCAAAAATTTAAAGAAGCTTTTTGAAATCAACCAAATAAATAAATAAAGTTTTTCAAAGTCAACGGAAAAACTTAATAAAAAGTTCCTCGAAACAGTGGAAATTAGTAAAACATACATATTAAACAACTTTACGGATCGTTAATTCACCTTAATGATACACCTACTCAGTAAAAATCTTGGCTTTACAACGATAAAAATCCTCAAAAAGTAGCATTCAATTCCGTTGATATTTCTCACAATAATTATGATTGATACAGTACCCTCCCTTCCAAATTAAAAACATTGTGTTACATTTAATTAATATATTTAAATTATAGTTGTCAACCTTGATATTGCTAAGCATTCTATGAAAAGACCAAACGTTTATGTATTGATGGAAAAGTCAAACAAACATTTCATGATTAGGTCAACCAAGAATTAATATACTGCCAAACATTTCAACTATATTTTTTATGAATGAAATTATAACAAATTCATGTATGTACAAGTAATTAATTATACATAAATTTTTGTTAAAATGACTAAGGTGGCATTTGTTTTATAAGATGTGTTGAAGTCTAACTTATGATTTCACTTCTGATTTATACGAGGTGGTGTTGAAGTCTGAAATCTGAATCAACAATACCGTTTGTTTTTACGTTTGAAATCTGAATCAATATAACAGTTTCTTTTGATCTTAGAATCAAAATGTATGGTTAACGACTTGGCTAGGAGTCTATCAACTACTCAACATTTGTGAAAAGATGGTTTGAAAAATCAAAAACTTAGAAAATAGAAGCAAAGTGAAAAAACCAGAGGTGTGGGAAAACAATAAGAGGGATTTAATAGGTCAAGTTACCGCTTATTTATTCAGACCATATTAAGTGATAAGAGGCTCTGAAAATAATAATAAAAACAAACAGTCTGAATTATGAAACATATAAACGAATCACACCTAAGTGATGATTAAGAGCTTAAAATGAAAAAACAAACAAGGCCTAAATGTAAAAATAAAGGTAGATGGAGGTAGTTAAAGATTGTTGAATTTTGTTGAGGAGAGATAAATGTAGTTGAAGAAAAATGAAGTTAGACTAAAAAGCCCACTCATCCAAAGGCTCAAAAGTATTCTCAACATAACTGTTATTTTTACACAATCTCACGTATATATAGGTATATATAGGGTTGGGTTTAAACGAGAATAATGACCAAATAGAAAAACACAAAAATGGTAGAATCACAAGTTACTTTACATTAAAGAAGCACGTGTGATATCACATGTGACTCGCTCAACCAAAGATCACGGGCCAAGTCGCTTGCATGCCTTTGCCATAACCGTGTTTCATAATCACATGTGATTTCAAAGCAAAAAATCACATATGATATGACCATTATCGTATTTTCTTATTTTGACTATACTCTTATTTCAACAAAGACCGTGCAAACCAATTCTAGCAAAACAAATTTTGTATATAAATGTAATTTCAAAGAATATATGATGACATCCACCAAAGTAATATGATTACAACTTTCACGACCCTAAAATCTTTAACACTACAAAGTAGTGTCACAGTGCCACCGTTTGCACCATAATGGATTCACTCCTGAAGTAATGGATTTTATTGAAATTTCGTTTAAATTTATATACCTAAATATATCCCCCAAAATTCCACAAATATCTATTATCAATTATAAAAATTGTTTAGTTTTAAAACCATTTCCTAAAAAAACAAGTACATAAACGAGAATACGTCAAATACTAGGAAGAATTTAAGAAACCTGAATTACAATAACTGATGCTGGAGAATATTCTATGATCGGTACTTCAGATTATTGAGACGAGTGATTGGTAGAATAATTGAGGCAATGGATGGTGCCAATGGTGGTAGTAGCGGCCGTTAGGGGATTTATGGTGGTCAGAGGACGAAAGTAGACAGAATGCCATTGGAGAGAAGTTGATAAGCATTTTTTTTCAAACTCCGTATCTATTGGGCTCAATATGTATTTGAATAAAAAAAACATAATACACATTTGGGCTTAAATTAGTTTATATTTGGGCTTCTTGATTCATTATAGACTAGACTTCATCGGGCTCACTTAACCCATAAACCATAGACCGGTAAATTACACCGATCAAACGGGTTGGCTAGCATTAAATTAGACGAAGGTAGATCGGGTTGGGTTGATCTGTTAATATTTTATTGTTTTTTTAATTAGATATTATAATCAAAATAATGTAAACTATAAAGAGGTGCATGTATACGGTATGCAACTTTTTTTTATATTAAAATCTTATATCTTATTTTTGAATTTTCTTTCATGGTACTATACCCTTTGCATGTTTCATATTTTAAGGCGCTAAGTAAATGTCCCAACCTTTTCCAACAGTCTTTCTTTGGAATTCTACTTAATGAGTTGCTCCTCCCCCTCTTAGGTTTGTTCTATCAACTCCTTTATGTAGGTTACATTATTGTATGCAGGATCTGCATAGTAGGTTGGACCAACATCAAACTGAGAGAGAACATTATTTTATAAGAAGCAACAAATTCATAAAACAAGAGAACGTTTTAGCCTTTTTTTCTTATCTTCTTCCACAAGTATCACAAACAGAGGGATTAGCATTATGGACTATTGTCCACTGACGTCTTTCTCGTTATGGCTCTGTGCATTTGGAGAATACTTTTATTGACATAAAACCTCCCTAGTTACAAAGCATGAACAAGGTATCAACAAAGATATCATAATAAAATGTAAAGTAATTAGCCCATTTAAAAAACAGTTATATTTCTATTTCCGGGACTAGAGACAAAAATGGCTTATTAAGTCATTTTATTCATCAAGCACCAATAAAAATTATTTAACTAGTCATTGACACACTTAAAATGCCTTAAATACACATGTTTTTAGCTAGTTATTTTTTATTTTATTGAGTTATGTCGTTAAATAAAATAATAATTCAAATCAACTAATTTATTTCATATAAATGAGTTAAAATTGTCCTTTCTTAAATCTTCATAAACTTACAAAGTCTAACACACAACTCTTATTAACATATAAATTAAATGGCGTGCATGTAATATATATGTATATATATATATGTATGTATATTTATCTCATGAAGTAAAAAACTTATACCTTTTTTTTTGAAAAAAAAAAACTTATACCTTATGCACTATAAAATTTGTACACTACACAAACTTTTGACATATTATAACAACATAATTGAATGGGACATATAGACAACAACTTTCTATAATTGCTCATAAAGTTAAAGAAACTTAGTTGTCAAAAGATCTAGATAAAATTAAAATATAGTAAATTATATATTTAATAAAAAAATAATTATCAGCATATTTTATACTTTCTTGATCATATAAATTATATTATTTTATCTTATAAACTAATATGATAACCAATATAGAAGTAACAACCAATTATTGATAATTTATATTATGTAACTTTATTGACATCAAATACAAACCAGACAATTAACACGTCTTTGTTTTTTAAATAAGAAATTAAAGATATTATTAAAAATACGTTTGCGTGTTGATCAATTCTTTTATAGATTACATAAGAAAAGAGATACGCAAACACTTGTATTTTGGTAGGGCCCTTGCCAAATATATCGACTTAAGAATCCGACTATATTCTTGTTATGTATGATGAGCCGAACACCAAATCGGGCTCAAAATAAACTGGATCAGAATCTAATTGGTTTGGAACCCAAAGCAAACCTTTTTTTTATCAAGTTTGAAACGATATTGCAATACTAGAAAATTGAGTATCTTCAACGGAAATTAATTTTCAACGGAAAATGTCATTGAAAATTTTCTACGAATTTTAGAGGATTATTTACAGAACATAAATTTTCTACGACTTTTCAACGAATTTCCATTGAAAATCTCTCACAAACATATATGCATTTTCAACCAAAAAAATTTCAACGGAATGTCTCGTCAAAAAGTTTTTGGTTGAAAATGCATTTTGTGAGAGATTTTTAACAGAAATTCGTTGAAAATTCGTAGAAAATTTATGTTTTGTCAATAATCCCTTTAAAATTCATAGAAAATTTTCAACGACATTTTCCATTGAAATTTTTTGTTAAAAATACTTAATTTTTTAGTAGTGTTGTTCAAAGTTATAATTTAAAAAAAAAGCAAGTTAAAATCCGGTCCAAGCCAAATTGGTTCAAATCAGTCTCATTTTCAATTTTCAATCATGCATGATTTTTTAGTTTCACTCTGTTCTAGTGTGGTTTATACATAATAAACAACCGTAGCTAAATTCATTTACACATGAGATTGTATTTGAATATTTGTTTTCGGTTTACTAGACTATTGAAAGAACTTGGTCCAACAAAAATACACTAAATAGAGATCTTCAGGCATGTAATGTCAAACATGATTGAGAAAAAATGTAGCCTTAAACTTATTGGTGGAAATAATATATTTAAAAACATAATCGAAGCCAAATAATATTAACATACATGTATATAAACATTTGTTTAGATTTAATAAAATGTCGCTGATGTTTAAAAAATATATGAACATTTGCTTAGTGGGACATTACAGATATTAAAAGTAGCTTTTGATGAAACATATATCTTTTTGCTTACCCAAAAGTACGAGAAGACAATAGCCTTTTACTTTTGTTGCTCCTAAAGCGAAAATGAGTCGAATTTGACCACTAAAATTGTTCGAAATATATATGTGTCTCAAATATGTTAAAAGCTCAAATCAAGTGGGAAAATGAGAACCCAATATTATTGATAGTCCCTTTCGGCTGTTGATGTGGACATAGGTTACCGACTTCGTACCAAAAGACATTTGATCTGGTAAGTATTTCGACACTTAAGTTAGAAACCGTGTCTGTACATATATATGTGCGTGTTTGTTGTGTGTATGTCGATTTTGAAATGAAGGCGGATTTTGTGGGTTTTAATTTGTATTGTTTTCGACCCTATCTTCATTTTCAGTTATGTGTGAGTGGGACTCGAATCTTGATTCGTGATGTCGTATTATGATTTCCAATTTTCTTTGTCGGATAAAAGCATCTTGTAAGTTACAAAAGATGTTAAAAATGCCAGGTTTCAATACTTTTATACATTTGTACTTGTGTTGAGTTGTGAAGTATATCTGTATAAATGACAAACAAACAAATTTTGAAGAGCTCATTTGAATTGTTTTCTAGATGTGAAAAAACATTTAATTATTTTTAAGAAAAGACACATTATATTAATGCTAAATGTATTTTGTTTCGATTTAGCATTCTGAGAAACGTATTTCCATATGTTTCGTTTTGGGAAATGTACGTAATGTGGTTTCGAATAAAAAAAAGTAAGTTATATTATAAATACGTGAATAAAAACTGAACTTAATTATAACTTTGTAAATAAAATTTAAAACATTTTTACGAAGTAAAGTTATTATTCAATAACTTTTTATATCCAAAATCAAATTCTAGTTAAGGGAGAAATTGCAAAAGAAAAGTTTACTAGTTTTCAATGAAATTTCTTAACTTTAATTATTTTCCTATTTGTCTTGATATTATGACTTTGAAAAGCTTTTTAGGAAGAAAAACAAACAAACTTTAATAATCAATTTGAAATAAAGTTAAATAAACTATAAAATATCGATTTTTATTGTGAATTTTTCATTTTTTAAAATAGGAATTTTATTTGTTAAAATTAAAACAATACCATATTGTATACTTTATGGATGCAACATATTTGTTAAATATATGCGTTTTGATTGATTTTAATAATTGTAAATGAAGAATAATTATTTTAGTCGCAAATGCATTAAAAAACCAATAATTATTTTGAGATAATTTAAAATAAAAGGGGCACCATCTAGAAGTTTATTTATTTGAAAACAACAAATAACAACTAGAAATGTAGGCAAAAATGGAAAATGATACTTGCAAGCATCAATCCTTATGGAACTTTAGAATCATAGCAAGTTTTACTATAGTCATACTATATTTATAATTTTTAGATTTTAGTAGAATTTAGTCAAAACTATCCAAAGAATTTAGTCAAAATTATCAATTATCATTCACATAAATGAGAACTATCAAATCTGTAATCATAAATTTGAGTTCTTAACTCTCAATAATTTGTATTTGAAATTTGGAACATGCAAGTACTCTTAAACAACCTTCTTGTGCCTCGATATAATTGCACTCTTCATGTGTTGAAATTGAATAATCAATTCGGTTTTCAAAGTCCCCATGTATTAATGGTTACGACACTTTTTTTTTGTATTTCGAGCTAGACCTGTTAAATAAATACAAAGTATAGTTTTAATATACATTGTACTCCATGAGTATCGGTACTTTTGTCATAAATATCATAAATTGCTAGCATGTGGATCTAACCTTTAACTTTAAAAAAATGTACTTCCTGTCTGGGTCTGGATACGTGCGGAGGTAGCTTTTTGCGGATCTGTGGTTATTTTATTAAAATTTGAAGAGAAATGGTTAAAAGATGTAACCACATCCGAAAAATGACTATTTTAATTAATATTCCAGACAAAATGGCTTGTACAATTCCACTATTTCCAAACATGTGCTCATAATCAATACTTTTTTTTTCTTAATAACTAAACAAATAAGGCATTGAAGTTGTTATAAGTTGGTTAAACAAAAAGCAAGAGGCAAGATGCTCTAAATCTAGACAAAACATTGATTTATGATACAAGACCAAACTAGTGTCCCTTACTAAATTTTGCAAACGTCCAACCGCTAACTAAAATGACATTTCATCTATATATGGGCTTACATTTTTTCCACCAAGATATACATATATAAACACACATACCTCCTTAATTTGAGATTCTTTTTGTTTTTCATTCCTCTTTATGTCCGAGATGTGAGGTGGGAATCAAATCAGTGAACCATCTTTTCTTCGAGTGTTAAATGGCGAAGGATATTTGGAGGAACGTAGGCAGGTGGTGGAACATAGACATTCCTGGTCTTAATTATGTTCAGGACTGGAAGAGATGGATGGCGACTATAAGGTTGAGGAGAGGGGTGTTCGATTGCTTGGAAGCGGTTACATTTACGTCGCTTTGGTCTCTATGGTCCTTCCGTAACGGGATTTTATTCGGGGCTACCAGACCTAGAAAGGCGACGATATGGGATAGCATTGTAACACGCTCGTTTAATTGGGTGCAATATAGAAGTAGCAAATGTAATATTAATTAGGTCGGGTGGCTACAAGATCCTTCCCTTGCTATTTTTGTTTCGTAAATTTTGTCTAGCATCTTGCTAGTGTTTAATAAATTGTTGTTGTTCAACAAAAAAGTCATTGTTCAACAATATTTGAGTTATAGCCTTTTGATATTTATTTTTTACAAAATCTCGTTGTTGTTAAAAAAATAATATTTAAGTTATAGATGTTTAGATAGAGCTCAACCTTCTTGTAGTCACGTGTTAATGTCAAATGCAAACCATTAATTATTACAAATCATACAAACCAAATGTCGGCTCTTGATTTTGAAATTTAAACTGTGGTTATTAAATCAATTAAAAATGGGGATGAAAGTAAATTTAAGAATCAATTTAATATACATCACTGATTATCTACACAGTTTATATGATTTGTATTTTAAACGTGCATATAGATGCATATATGTGTGTGTGAGGCATTAATCATTTACAACTAATTTACACAAACCAAAACCTTTAGATCTTTATTGAAAATATAATTGTTTATTTATTATTATCAAGATATTTAGAAAATATAATGAACATAAATATTCATAATAAATGCTCAGCTATATATAAACATTGAGATCGATTTATATGATTTGTAAATATTTAGAAGTCTATATATACGTGTTTTCTCTCTCTCTCTCTCTCTATTATTTATTTATTTATATATATATATATATGGACGGATTCAAATGAGAACTCAAATTTGGTTGTGAACATGAGGACAGAGGAAAACGCGACACATGTTATATTCAGACTGAATAATGAATTGAAATATTCATACTGAATGTAGTGTTATTCGGTCTGAATAATATATGAACTTCATCTTTATTATTCAGTTCTGAATGAGACACATTTCCCGTTCTTATTTGTCCTCATGTTCACAATCAAATTTGAGTTCGCATTTAAACTTTTTTTCTCTTTCTCTCTCTATATATATATATGATTTTATTTACAAACTCAACTATTATACAAACTTATAAAAATAAATCCCAATTATTAATTTACTCTAATGAATATTTAATTAAATTGAATATCTTTTATATAGTTATGTATAGGAGCGTGTGAGAAACACCCTCTCTCTCTCTCTATATATATATATATTGTTCATATTTAATTATCGTGTGAGAAGAAGAGTTGAAATGAAAAGCGTAACAAAAGATCTTGACTCTTGATCACTTTTAATTCATAGTTATCCATGAATTACGTTTTAGAACGGAGTTGATCTGGTGCATCTCATCTCGATATATCTCATCATAATGTGCATCAAACGGTGAAGATCCCTTCTTACATTCTCACCTTAACTTTCTTTCTCACCGAAACCCACCCCGTTTATATATATATATATATATATTTAGTGTGTGTGTGTGTTTTATTATAGAAAAAAATGATACAGGATGAGCTACACCCACCCAATTGCATTGGTATCCTATCCATGTTATTGATCTTTTAATTTATGTGGTGGCATTTCTTGAAACCAGAGAAAAATTCAAATTTCATTATTTTCCCATCATAATAACAAATATAATATATATATATATATATATATAAATATTCTCAAGAAGACAAATTACAATCTTCTGTTGTAGGGTCTTGTTCTTCATCTTCTTCTTCTTCTTCTTCATACCCATCTCCATTAATCTGATCAAGAACCAAAACCAATCCCATGGCAAAAGCACCATCAAAACCTGCCTTTAATATCAACCAAAACACATCTTTTCCAAGCATCACATTCGTTGTAACATCCACTTTACGTCTTATTTCCGCCATTGTTTCCTTCTTTGAATCATATATAGTACAGTTTCTTGAACCAAAACAACCTTCGATTAGATACTCATCTGTTCGATCGCCAAATAACTCCACTGTCATGTTGGATCGCCCTATGATCGATGATCTTCTTACACTGAATATCGGCTTTGAATTCTCACCTTCGATTCGTTCGCCTAAAAAACCTTCCCATCGTTGATGTAAACTCGGCCGCTGTTAATCAATCAATTATAAATTACCATTAATGGATGTCATGATCTTCAATAGTTTCTTTATAATTGTTTTCAAAATAGAGAATCAAAATTCAAAATCTACTAAAAAAAATTAAATTTAACTTTAACGGCTTACAACATTCATTGTATTATTAAAATATTTTATATTTCTAATAAAAAAAATATTTCTCTTACCTAAAAATTTAATTTCAATATTTTTTATGGGTGGAACATAATAAAAAATGTTTTTTTTTTCATGGTAATCATTTTTGGGAATTTCTTTAAATTTGGAGATTTTTGCACCATCTCTCATATTTTCTTCGTTTTGGAGAAAGTTTTGGAGAAGCTGTTATAGCACAAAACTGTTTAAAATCCCTATTTTCTCTATTTTTTAGAAGCTGTTATAGATGCTCTTAAAGTTGGATTAGTAGTATGTTTTCGTGAAAGGTACCAGAACACAAAATAACACTAAAACTTTACAGCAGAATATATTGTGAACGCTCAAAATCTTCAAATCTCACAGCAAAAACAGTGTGAATGTTTAGTATTATTAAATGGTCTCATGAAAACAGTCTAGTCTGATTTCAAATCTAAATCCAATCGGAGGAAAATTAACGAACCTTGCGGCGGACGGTGAGGAGGCAACGACCGGATGGATCCATGAGAACGAGTTCACCGGCATCGTAAGTGTCTGGACCATATGAGTCGACTCGGAAGACGATTTGACCGTTGGTGTCGTAAACGGTGAATCCATCGCCGGCGAAAAAGAGAGATGTTTTCATAACCGTTAGATGGGTTTCTTTTTCGAATACAAATCCTTCTTCAACGACAACCCCACCGCCTTTCATTCCTCCTAAAATTCCTTCACTTGATTCGTCTGAATTGTTGAACAAAAAATTCAGATCTTTTTGGTGTAGAATGGCTGAATGAGAGGGTACAGTCGACTGGATGGTCAATTATAGAGAGAGAGAGAGAGAGAGAGATTAATGGGCATTGGAAAATGGGTGGAAAATGTGATATATAAATAAGCGACTTTATGGAATCAGGAACCGAGTACGTTGGGTGGCAAAGTCGTCTTAACAGCTGAGCTGACACAGCTCCAACGTTAACAAATAAACTTCTCCAAACCGTTATCTTTCATTCTTTTTTTTTTATATATATATAGTAAATTTCATTTTTAGTCTGTATATATAGTTATATCTTATATAGTGTAGTCTCCCTTTCAAACTAATTATAATTTTTATTTTCATGAATTTGTAATTGCTATTCTATTTCATTTTTTTATATAGTTGTTTTTGGATTTTCTTGTTGCTTTTCGAAACAAATATTTATCAAATAAAAATTATGAAATCACACAAACAATAAACTCATTACAACTTATTTCGAGTTATTTTTAATAAACTTTTAAAAAAAAATTCAAAAAAATTCACATATCTATATTAATAGAGTATTATGTGGAGAAAGAATAGATATATTGTTCAAAAAACAGAAATATGTATGGATTAATATCCGTTAAAAGTATGTTCATAAAATTTGCTATAAGTTTTTGAAAATAAATAAATAAAAGTCAAATTTAGAAAAGAAAAAATTCATTTAACTCAAATAACTTTTAACTTTTAACATTAAATATAAAGATAAATATTCAATATATTTAACATTTTAAAGATTTAATGGGTGTTTGGATTTTTCTTTTGAGAAGTAAAACTAATAAAAGAACATTGGGTATTTGAGAAGACAAGGAATCTATTTGACACAAATTATATATATATATATATATATATATATATATATATATGTGGATGCAGGTCCGTGGAAGTGATCTGAACCGTTCAAATTCAATCTGAGATGAAATCTGGACCCTTTACTGAATAAGCCATTTTCTATATCAATAAGCTACTACCAAACGGTCATGTATAGCTGACTGAATAAGAGGTGAGTCCGTTTAAGCTCATTAAGCTGCTAACAAACGGGACCTTAGTAAGGTTAAAATTGTGAATATAGGGCCACCATTATGCATAGGTAGGCTCTTTGCTTCCTTCCGTAAATATGTATTTAAAAAGATCCATTTTTTTTTGCAAATATGTGGCAATTAATTGTGCTATCAAATTTTAATTTTAACTTCTGAAACATTTTTCTCAAGCCAAAGGCATTTCCTTTGGCCGTTTTCTTTTTTAATGCCAATTGATATAACATGTTTATTAGGTTCAAGGATTGGTCAACACAAACGGGATCTGAGGGGAGCATTAGCTGCTACAGAGAACTAACTGTGTCTCATCCGATTCAGAAGTTGATTGAGCTCTAGCTCATGGTTTAAAAGACATCAGGCAAGAAGTAGGCATGGATGGAGCACTTTCTTTTGTTTTCTGGACTCTTACTTAGAGGCTGTTTGGTTGGTTTTTCATTAACTGTACTATGGATAAAACTATCTGGGTGGACTCTTACTTAGAGGCTGTTTAGTTTGTATAGACTGATAAGGTTTCTGTTTGTGAGAGGGTTTTTTGATAGATGAAATGAGCATATTTTTTAATTGGAAGAACATGTTTGAAAAAAGGTTGGCTTTTTGCATAAAGCTTCTCCTAAGAAGCTTATTGAATAAGCCGCTTTCTATATCATTAAGCCACTACCAAATGGTCATGTATAATATACCGAATAAGGTGTGAGTCCTATTAACCTCATTAAGCTGCTAAGAAACATGCCCTTAGTACTTTTGGACAATACCCATTTGAACACCCTTTGGAGCACTTTTTTTTATTTTATGGACTCTATTTTGGTCACTAATGAAGAGCTTTGGAGCACTTTGTTTTATTTTCTAGACTCTCACTTTAGTCCCTGTTGCTCAATCTTTTGGAGCACTAATGAAGAGATATTGCTTGCTGATTTCAAATTAACGGGTTAACCCCAAGATTGGTGACAATTTCTTGAACTGATTTTAGTTTTTGAGTTAAATTTCTATGGTTTTGCTGGATTATAAAGACATTTTCTTCAAATTTTCTATTGGGTTTTCTGCATAGATGATTAAAGAGCATAAAAAAAGGGGTCATGATAAATGTAATATATGCAAGAGATTCCAGATCGTCTCTTCTACAGACAATCTCTCCCCTTATTTTCGAAGAAATCACATGGACCATTCGGTTTATTCTTTAATTTGCGTCGACTGTTGTGGAGTATGGAGGGACTATCAATGCAAGTTTTTTCAGAGTACTCAAAATGTTTTGTTTTTTTAAATTTGGATGCAAATTTGTTTGAAAATAGGGGAAAGATAGGGGTGAATTAAAAAGACCGATTTACCCATCATGGGAGGGGCACGTGATGGATATAAAGTCCAGTTAAATCATGGTGTTAAGGGTAGGGGACTTCATGGTAGGGAAATTGAAAAGTTAGGGACCACCTATGTAGATAGTTTATTTTTGAAACCAAATCCAAAATTTGAGCAAACCACGGACCACTTGTGTAATTCACTTTTTTTAATGGATTTTTACTATGATTGCCTGACTAGGGATGGATAATTGGACCAACTATCAAAGCTTAGGGGACGTTTACCAAAACTTACTTGGGTAAATGCTTACTAGCAAAATTCAACACTATCACTTACTTACTGGTAAGATTTTAATCTACCAAAATGTTATCATATGCAACAAATTACCCGTTAAGCACTAACTGTGGCTAAAGTCATTACCCTCACTTATCGATAAGACTCTCGGTCATTGTCTTTGCTCTTACCGCTCTTATCCGGTAAGATTCTTACTCTTGCGGTATTCATTCGCTAAGGTAATATGACTTGGTAAGCGCTTACCCGGATAAGCGTTTGGTAAACGACCCCTTACTCAAGTAAACACTTACTGTTAGAATTCAAAAATATCACTTACTTAACAGGTAAGACTCTCAGTAAATGATAATTGTGGTAAGAGTCGTCGCAATCACTTACCAGGTAAGACTCTCAGTACTTGCTTTTACCGGGTAAGACTCTCAGTACTTGCTCTTATCGGGTAAGATTATTGGTCCTTGCCATATTGATCCGGTAAAGTAATGTACTTGGTAAACGCTTACTTAGGTAAGCGTTTGGTAAACGACCTCTTATTATGCATACAACACTTGTGAAAGTGGTAAATTTGTAAGGGGAGTTGATGCATTTACGATTTTAAAATTTGATGAATCTCAAGTGAATTTGGCATGGTCACCCCTACCTTAACAATCATATTTTTCATCTTTAGGTTGATAAATGATTGCTTTGTTTGCAGTCTGTTTCGAGGTACGTTTGGAATCTGTTTAAAGTCATATTGTATACCCGACCAACGGACTGGTATAACACTAGTTTTTTTAAGGTTGCTCCATATACTGGTAATGTTACATTTTCTTCATTACTTCTCATTTATTTTAGACGGTTTAAAAAATCTGGCTGAATTGGTCCTTGTAGTTTGTTGAAATCTTTGAAAGCGGACTTCAACTTTGATAACTTTAAAAGTCGTTCTTATAGTTATCATTTTACTCTGAAGTGGTCATTCATTATTAACTTCATTAATTTTCTATGTTACTGTCAGAGGTATTTTGTTTATTTTTAATATTTTTTTGTATATATACATATATTATATACAAATACAATATGTTATATATTTACCTTTTAAATAAAATTAGGAAAGTAGCCTAAATGTATAAAAATACCTCTGACATTAATAGAGAAAACTAACGGAGTTAGTATTGGGGGACCACTTTTAGAGCAAAATGATAACCATGAGGACTATGTTTAAAGTTATCAAAGTTTAGGTCTCACTTTCAAAGATTTCAGTAAACCACGGGGACCAAAATTAGAGTTACTTTTAAGAATATTTAAAATATTTATTATTCTGTTAAAACAAATATGTAGGAACTGTGCATTAAGAATAAACAATCTGACAGTTGTGTAAAGAATCAAATCGAAAAAGAGTGGTCCCTAAAATCTCTTTAACACAAGTTGAAAGATAGGTAAACGCATAAACCCTTAGAATAATAAACACAATAAATATGATAAAGTTAAAGAAACTGAAATTTAAAAATCAAGAAAAAATCATTTTTCATCGCCACAAAACCTTCAACCCGTTTCGCAGCACCACGACCCGAACCCAAAAACACCTTGTTGTCCTTGCAAGACAAAGACCAAATCCCCAACACCAGGATCCACCAATGTTGTCACAGTCAAAGAAACCGAAACGAAACCAAATATTGAAAATTGATCAGATTCCAACTAAGCAATAGAATCATCCGTGTTAATAAACAAAGTTTGACGGTAGAGAAAATGATAGTTGACGCCATTAATGAACTTTTGGATTTTCTCTATTATCTTTTTATTTCTTTATTAAAATAGGACTGTGTTTACAACCTTTCGAGAAAGAATTTGAATATATGTATTCTTTTGTCTTTTCCACACGGTTGCATCAATAACTTATTCTCAAATGACCGAGTCATGACCCATTACTATCCAACCAAATTTCCAAATCATCTTTAGGAACAAAAAAAATGCTTATCGTTACATATATTTGTTTGTTTAAGTGCATAATATTCCACACATCAATCATATATTTTGTAAAGTTCAAATTCTAAAAAAATGTTTTAACAGAAATACAATTATACCAACAAAACTTATGTGTACGTGGATTTGTTGTTCCTTAAGTCAAAGATATAGTTACCTACTAATACGAAATTAAATAATTAGTAAGTTACACTTTTGGTCCCTATGGTTGTCATCTACTATTAAAAGTAATCTTTATTTCAAACTAATTACAATTTTTATCATTGTAGTTGTCATTTGGTTTCAATTTTATCCCCTTTCACTAATTGTTGTTAAATTAATCAGGTAACTTAAGGGTGTTTTGGTCTTTCTATCATTTATTTAAAGTTTCCATTTAAAAACACATATATTATTCTATTATAATTTTTATTCATTATCTATGTCTATTCTACTTATAAAGCATTGATTATGAAATTAAGAGGTACAAAACTTTATGCATGATGTACAATATTTAAAGCACCAAAATCTTCCACTAACCTCTCACTACCTATATAATTTTATAAATTAATTTATTTTTAAAATTTAAGTTACACTTTACATCTTTATAGTTAGTCATTTAATTTCTTTTATATCCCTTACTTTTTCAATTTTTATTTCACGACTTTTCCATATTAATATATAATCTTAAATTAGCTTCATATGTATTAAAAACACGTTTTCTTTTGTAGTAAATTATACTATTATAATCATGTCGTCAATACCTTTAAAATGAGTTCAATATTCAATATTTTTTTATTTAATCATATTATTACATACATTAATACGTAACGAGTTATTTTTAAAAAATTTACATTTTATGCCCTATAGCAATTCGTACATATCATACAAACTCTATGGTTTTATTGTTTTATTGAATAAAATTGTTTTATGAAAGTGTTTAATATGATGAAATTGTTTCAATAATTCTATTTTTTCATGAAATTATATCATATATTTTTGTTTCTATATGAAAATGAAATTGTTTCATATATTTTGTCATTTTGATGAATCTTGTTTCATATATTATTGATTAATCAACCCTCATATATTTTTGATGAATTTTTTTCATATATAATTAACTAATCAACAATCATAATTAAGAGCAAGTGGAAAAAAAAACTAAAAGAAAATGATTGGTTGAATGGAGTTTGTATGGTTTATACAAATTGTTTGGTTGAATGGAGTTTGTATGGTTTATACAAATTGTTTGGTTTGTTTTTGAAATCCTATATATATATATATATATACTTTTAAATTAAAATTATAAAATAGAGTAAGAAGACAAAAATACCCCTGAGTTAAGAAATTAGTTTAACAACAGTTAGTGAGATGGACCAAAATTGAAACCAAATGGTAACCACAATGATGAAAATTGAAATCGATTGGCAATCACAATAACCAAAATTGTAATTAGTTTGACATAGGGACTACTATTGATAGTAGATGAAAACCACAAGGACCAAAAGTGCAATTTACTCTTAAATAATTATGGGGTATGTAATACATAATTAATATAAACGATCTTATCATGTTAATTTTAAAATAGGCTATTTCCATACACATCAAGTATCATATCATAAAACCTATAAATAAATAAATAAATAAATAAAAGATACTAAAAATAGAATCTTTAGATTTTCAAATACGTTCAACGATAGCATGGACAATTAAATACACGATATTTAACTCATAAAATTTTAAAATTCATTTTTAAATTAGATATTATTGATAGTATTAAAAACGTTTCATTAATTATAATGATTTTATTTTTGATACACGTTTATAAATACGTATTATTTTAATTTATTGAATTTTTAAATTATAGTTTTTAAATATATGATTGATTAAATATGTAGTCTCTATGATTATTTTCACATATGTACACATTCGTATTTAAATTGGAAATAATATATATTAAAATAGACGTGACACCTAATTAACGGGACCTTATATTTTTAATAATGACAGATAATTTGAAAGATGGGTTGTTATTTAAATGTATGATAAATTTTATTATTCTGATTAGAACTTGTAATAATTATTTTTGTATGATGTGATTTTGTAAGACAAATAATTATATTTTATTTTTCTTCTTATCATCCTTTGATCTTACATAGGTAGTAATTAATGTTAATTAATAACTTGATTAAATTGATATAATAGTAAGTAATCATGTTTAATTGATAAACAATTATGTTAAGAAATTTTTTTATCTTAAGATATTCTATTAATACAAAAAATAATACTAATACTGTAAGATCTATATTTATATATGTATGCATGTATAGGGGAGGGTTCAAATGAGAACACCCTCAATTTAAAGGAACAAAGAGACTCATTTGGGACCACATATAATGTGGGTTCCACCAATAAAAAATCATATCTGATTCAATGGGGTCCACCATTGAAAATCAGATATGATTCTTTATTGGTGAGACTCATATCATATATGGTCCCAAATGAATTCATTTGTTCTTTTAAATTTACAAAATTCTCATTTAAACCTCCTCCTGCATGTGTATGGATGCATTCATGTATATTTTACCTAGGTATGTGACAAATGTAATAATAATGGAGAATTTTTCTAATATAATATTATATATTTGTCCTTTGTAAAAAGCATTCTCGAACAAAAATTATATATGTTTATACTGTAGAGTGGAAGTGACACAGTAACAAACAAACAAACAATCTCAATTACATATGATTTTTATGATGCAAATTTAGAAAAAATAAACATATAGAACTTGATTTTTGTAAAGTATAATCAAACGTCAAACTTCACAATAATTGGCCATAGATATATGTTATGCATGCCATTTTTTTCAATATGGTTTTTTATGGGCAATCATGTCTCTACAAAGTTGAAACATGTGCAATTTTTCGGTATTCAATTATTTTTTTAAGTTATTGTTTGATTAGAACTTAAGTACTTAACCCATCAAAATTTAATAACAGAAAGACATTGGATTGTGTGAGAAGAAGAGTTAAAATAAGAAACGTAAGGAAAGATCTGGACCCTTAATCACTTTTAATTATATACCCACCTATGAATTGCGTTATAGAAGGGAGTTGATCCAGTGCATCTTGTTGCATCTCATCCTAATATTTGTAAACTTTATATAACACAAGGACTAAATATGTAACTTTTCAAAACTTTTTACTCTTATATGTTCAAACCAATTCATCTAGAAGTAAATTATAAAAATTAAATAGTATACTTTGATATTCGGTTATGGTAAGAAATAATCGGAATCAAAATTTTCTGTATTTGATTAACCGAACCGTTTAATCTACAAACTAAATAAACCGAAACCGTTTTGGTATGGCTGAGTTATTTGGTTTCACAAAAAATTAATACCCCAAGGACCCCAGTCCCCTAACTTTCCATCACTCACTCCCCCCCCCCCCCCAAAAAAAATGACACCTCACTCGCTCTAGATCTCTCAACACACTCACCGGGGTACGAAACAAGGAGAAGTAATATGATGACATACTACCAATTACCGATTTAACAATGTCCGTTTTCCTCCAAAGGATATAATCGCCGGTTTCCATGACGAGAGTTTATTCTTCATCTTCTTTATCATCAGTTTTCAATTGACTTGCTTTCTCATTGCAGCTCCCACCGGTAATCCAAGGTATATAAACAGTAACGTACCGCTACCGCACCTTAGACTTCTTACCCGTGATTTGACTTCGTCTTCCTATACACCAACACTGAAATCTTGCTATTTCCGACATTCATTCTAATCCCCGAGACTTCGTAAAAGCAATGCAACACCCTTAAGATATTTTTTAATGTTCGATGCCTCCCACTCCCCGAAAAACACCATATCATCCGCATATTGGAGATGCGATATTGTTACTTCATCCTTTTCCACTTTTATTCCTTTAAATAATCATTTTTCCACCGCTTCTTCTACCATGATGTGGAGACATTCGGCCACTATCAAAAATAGGAAAGATGCAAGTGGGTCACCTTGTCTTAATTCCCCTCTCTATTGAAAACTCTTTTATTGACGAACCTTAAACTAACATCGAGATTCTTGACGATTTTAGACATGCTTTTATTTTTTCACTTTAAGAAGTGGTTGATTTTTTATGGCAAAAGTATTCAATACAACACATTTTTTTGTTGAAAATATTTAGAAGTTGACTTGTTTATAACCATAAATTTTAAATCATGATTGATTTAGCTTAAAAATTGACATTATAAAAACAATTATATTTTTAGTTTATAGTAAAAATAGTCGTTGTAAAATTTATGTCTTTAAATAGTTTATCATTGTCCAACTTTTCCACGTTTTAAAATATGCCTTGCAAAACTAGTTCGAATAAATAAATAAATAAAACGTTATCAACAAGTATAGTTAATTGTGCCGAGTATATCTATATTTGGGTTCATATCCAAATAATACGAGTCAAACTCATATTTTAATTTTAATAGTACGATCGATTATCTATACTATATTATAAAACATTTGATAAAAACTATTAAAAATCAACTTTTATATATTATCATTTATTTATGTATATTACTTAAAACTCAAGATTACGAATAAACTGTACATAAGTATAACTTATTAAAGTTTCATGTTTGAATTCGTACAACTAGCTATAAATAAACATAATCAAATACAAGATAAAAATCTTATTTTAAATATATAAAATATTATTAGAATAATCATTGACTTTTAACAAATACTTAATTATTACCTTAGTAAAAAAAATTATATTATTAAATCAAAATAAATTACTTTGTTATTGTATAGTTTGTTTGGGCGTGGTAAATAGTTTCGTTGTTACAGTGGTTGTATAGTGGTTTTTTCATAACCTTTCGATTTCTTCATTGTATTAATGTAACTTCGTTATTGAATCTTTGGTATATATTTATGATATTGGGGTGATGGCATTGCGGAAGCTTCCGGGGTCTCACTGTGTTGGCTTTCAAAAAAGATTACTTTGTTATTACAATAAAAAAAAATTGAATTAAATAAATTGCACTAAAAAATAAAATCTCTTTTTCAAAACCAATAAAATGGTATTATAACGTCAATAGAGACAAAAAATAAAACAAAACATTAAAATCGAGATGGATCTTGCTGCATTGCGCGAGTACCCTTATAGTTTGTCTATTAGAGCAAAAGGGTTAATTACAAAAATTTCGGTCGGTCCCAAATATATGAGATTTTAGAGTTGGGTTAACGGTTGAGGTTAGCGGATTAGCGGATGGGTTCAAGTCTGCTTCTCGCATGATTCAAATTTGAACATTTTGTATATTTAACTAAAGTCGTTTCATCATTGATAATTTAGCTATTATGAAACTCAGAATCGATTGAAAATGGAATATTTCAATTACCACCAAAAGTAATTTTTAACAGATTATTTAAAATTAAAAAAGTGTAAACTATGATTTTCACCCCTGCAGCTTACTGATTATAACGATTTTTGTCCCTGTAGCTTACTGATTATACCGATTTTCTTCCATGTGGTTTAGAAACTGCTTTTTTTGTCCCTGTTGTTTCCATTTTGCTTCTATTTTCGTCATTATATCTAACGCCGATAAAACTAGCCATTAAAAAGTTTTTAGAGATTACGTATTTGGTCCTTGTGTTATATAAAGTTTAAATATTTATCGTAAATTTCATTTATTATATTAGTAAACTATAAATTTGACGTATCATTTTCTGTTTTGTTTCTTTATTATATTTTAATACTATATATATATATGTGTGTATGTGTGTATGTTTGTTTAATTTAAATATTGAATAATTTCGATGAATTAATAAAAACTAAGATTTAAATAAAAATATGGAATCTTGAGAGTTAATTACATTTAATAAAAACAACCGTTTGATATAAAACACTTAAGTAATCAATAAATAAATAAAAACTATTAATTTTTGAAAATTTCATCCTAAAACTTTTGAGAAAAAAGATATTAGATACTTATCAACCTATTTGATTTTTTATTATTATAATTATAATAATTTTAAAAACACACAATATAATTAATAAAAATAAATAAATATTTTGATATTTTAGTTAATAACTTTGTTTATTATTTTATTCAAGTTTTATTTATTTATTTTAAAACCGGTTGGTATTTTTATTAATTTTTTTTAAAAAAAAGATTGGTTTAAAATGGTAAAAATGTGAATCATTAAATTTATTGATAAGTAAATGATATATTTAAAAAAAAATTATATTTATTTTAAAATATCATCTAAAAAAAGTTCAATGGAATTCGAGAAAAAATAGGTTTATTTATATATCACATGTTGTTTTTATTAAATGTATTTTACTCTCACTATTCCATATTTCAATTTAAACTTTATCTTGTTGAATGTATTTTTATTAAACGTCATTTGGTATCGTAAAGATTGATGATCTGAGCCTGATTTTAAACAGTCCGACGTCGATATGCCACAACAAGCACTTTGTTGTCGCAACGCCTTACTACTGTTGCGAGATCCTTGGTGTTGCAGCGGCTTAAACCTTCAGAGGGTGTCCATTATTGGCAGCAACGGTGTAGATGTTGTTTTGATCAAGGGTAGGTGTTTAGTCGCCGTTGTCGTGCTCGAGGTAATGCAAGGGGTGCAGATCAATGACGGATGCTGATGTCGTGGAGTGGGAATGCTGATCAGTGACGTGGAAAACATGAAACAGTCATGGATGAACAGGATAGGGGTTGAATACAGGGGTGGGGTCACTATGTTCTGGTTTGTCGTGAACATGGTTTGATCAGCAGGTACAGTTGCAGCTTAATGAGCAGTTGCAGGTGATGCTGCTTAATAACGGTTGCAGGTGCTTAATGGCAGTTGCAGGTGCTTATGACAACTGAAGGTGATGCTGCTATCTGGAGGATGAAAAGAGGCGGAATTCTAAGGTGGTCTTAGTCGGGGGATGTTTACTCCTGGTAAACATACGCCTTGAGGGGTCGTTGGTTTCCTAAATCCTTAACAGTTTGTTGTGCTGACTTGTTCCACTCAGGATGGTCTTAATGACAAGAAGTGCAATTGTGTTTTGTTAGTTGATAGCGGGTTAATTTGCGTTGCATCGATTGGGTCTGTGTATGTTTATTGTTTCGATGATCCGTAGTGAACAACGGTTGTATCTTATTATTGTTGGTAATAAAATCTTACCGTGCTGCCGTTCAAAAAAACATATAACAAGATAACAATTATTTATTAATACGAATAACGAAATACATAAGGTAGTTATAAATAGATCACCCCATCCATATAAGAAAAATTACTAACAATAGTTTGATGAGGGAGGTTCACAGAAAAATGTTAAAAAAACTGAATAACACCTTAAGAGTCTTCCATCCGGACGGTATGCACAAATGCATACAAACGATTGAAGTTGTTTTTTATGCACCAGTGCACATGCACAACTGCATGTTACCAAATAAGTATGATTTTGTGCATACAATCCAGATAGAGGGCTACCAGGGTGTTATTCAGTTTTTTTTTACGTTTTCCCTTGAACCTGACCCATATTTTGATTATGTGAATGTGTTTTTCGTTCTTAATATTTAAGCGCTTAAATAAAAAAAACATCACCTCTGGCGTATAGCATAGTGCCTCAGTTGGCGAATAATTGAAGCGACATTATCAAAATACAAGACAACTCACATGTTCGATTTTGAGTCCCTCACTAGCCTCAACCACTAAATGAGACAAAAGAAATACTTCTTACATTAGTGTATTTGAAGATGGGTTTCATATGAAAAGAGTTAGAATTGTCGATAATTAGCTTTTTGTGCAAATTTATCTCTCTTTCTATCATTTTTTATAAAGAGAGTGACAAGGTTATATTTTTGCCTTCATAACCTCAAATATCACACAAAAAGGGCAATTATTTAAACATTACATAATTATGGTTTATAATAATAGAGGCGAGAGGTTGAGATTAGATCTCATGTTTCTCATAATTTGTCAAGTCACCCGTTCAATACATCTCGATTATCAATACATCGAGATTGGATCTCATGTATCTCATAATTGAATCTCATGTTTCTCATAATTTGAATCCTGAATCTTATTTCTTTACGTTTCTGTATAGATTTTATTTTTATAATATTATGTTGTATTATTATGACTTAATGTTTATCTTGTATTTAAATGTGTTTATTAATTTGTTATTGATTAATTTTATAGAGTTTAAACATATTGATTTAGAAAGTTGTATTATACATATACAATAATCAGTAGTACACTTAAACTTTAGGACATTCTAATACCATAAAAGAAAACTTAATGATAAATATAGTACATAAAAAATACCTACGACAGCCCTGAAAGTTAACTGAAGTTAGGGGGTTTGCGATGCGAATTAGGACGAAAACTGTATAGTGCGATTTGAGCATTTTCTCTACTTCAAAGTTCAAACCGCATCACATATGAATTAAACCATAAAACAACCGCAACATGCGTTGCTGTTTGTGCGATTTGTATATACTTCAGTCACAATAATTATATAATCACAAGCTTCAATCCATGTCCCATAATTGATCAAAATACATAACGTTATTATAGTTCAAAACAAACTACAAAAAAATTCAATAAAAAAGAGGGAAAATAATCGGGGAGAGCTAATTGGAAAAATAAAACTAACAATTAAAGAAAAAATGAAAAGAAAAATATATCAAAATGGATGTCAAATTAAAATAATAAAGTAATCGTATTTTTGATGTAATTTGTTTCGCTCAAATTTTTGGTTCAGTGAAGTTAGATTTAAAAATCATGGAAATATATTTGTCTTTTCTTTTCTTCTTCTAAAAAATGGTTATAACCACATTTTATTCACATCCGGATCCGGTGGATCATTTTCAATGAAGAGACAATAGAGGGGTTGGTTGGTGCTCAACCCCCCTAAATATTCCACATAACAATATATTATAGAGAATAAAATAACATATTGTCTTATAAGTTATAACCCACGTGGTGGTTTGACACGATACTTATTACTTGGAAAACTAGGGTTTGAATCAATGGACACTCTTTTTTTATAATTTTTTTATTTTTATTTAAATATTTCTTTAATTGTGAATAATTTTTTATTTCTAGTTTTTATTAAATAAATTATTAATTTTTTTAAAAATACTTATATTCACGTAATTTTTAATATCTATGTTTATATTTATCTCTCTTTATTGTTTTTAATCCATTTAAATTTTATCAAAGCCATTATTACATCAATAACTAAAATAAACTATATTTAATATTGATATCAATGAACAAATTTTAAAAATATATAAATCAAGGTTCAAGTTTTATAATGTTAGTTTTTGTCACCCAAGTTATAAATTCTACTTTTCACCCATATAGAATAATATATAATATAGATATTTATATAAACGACGTTTATTTATGGTATATTAATAAATTAGTGTAATTAACACAAAATGATTAAAAAATGTTTTGGCTAATATAAAATATTTTTATTTCTTTTAATATTGCGAAAACAAAAGTCAAAATATTTTTTATTTTTTTATCTACACTCATCACAAACCAAATTTTCTGTCAAAATCTTAAGAGACTTAAAAAACCAACATTTATTGCATATCTCATATTAACATCTCGTTTGAGTAACTTTGATCGACAAGTTAAATTTGAGATCTTTAAGTCCCTCCAAAATTAGAATTCTGGCTACCCGCCTATTACACGGCTCACTAACTTTGCCTAGAGTGGTGGTACCTATTACTCGTCGGCGGGGGCCGTCTGTCGATACGTAGATGACGCCCCTGATCATTTCAATCTAACAGTTTTAATGAGTTTTTCGGTTCTTTTATTTTCTTCTTAAGATTCTCTTCCGATCTTATCTCTCAAAAACAAAACAAAATAGTGACACATAAATTTTATATTACAAAATTCAAAAGTATTAGTCACCACCACTAGACATATTCATGGCCATCAACCTAAGACCACTTGCATGTTACCAACCATGAAATGGTCCAACTACCATTAAAACTACATGTTTCATGATGGTCCCATAATGATAAAATCATAATGAACTTCAAAATTTGTAAATTGTAATTCCCATTAAATATTCATTAATTATACAAGTTATAATAACGAAATCTCTAACAAATCTTCCAAAACAAAGATTTTAGTAGATTTTTAAAAACTTCTTTTAAAATGGAAATATGACAGCGGTGGTGAAGTTCTTAAAATTTGGAAAAGTCTTCAAAATGATTACTTATAAAAGAGGATTTTTTAAATATTTTTTTATATATATTAGAATCATTAAAATTAAATATTTAAAAGAGAAATTTACAAAAAATTATTAAAATTTTAATAATATAATTTATATTATAATCTATAAAATAAAGAAGTTAAACATAAACATATAATTTAGGGGAGTGCTAATGACACCTCCTGAATAAAGGTGTGTATGTAAATTTTTGTATTTAGTAGGGATTTTGACGTAAATATATGTGTGAAAAAATTCGTTTGTAAGGATGTCATTAGCAACATCTAGGGATGTCATTAGCCTCCTCATAATTCATGAAGATTTTGAAATCTAATAAAAGTTGTAGCATGATACTCCTACATGACTATTTGTCACGACAAAATATATAGCATGTCATCAAACTACAATGATTAGTAATTTAGATAAACACTTTTAGCTTTATAAAAGTAGTAAAATATGATCCATATATGTAAAGAGGTTCAAAAGAAAACTTCTCTGTTTTATGAAATGTGAGATCATTTAAGTGAAATTATTTAACCCATAACTAAAATAAAAGTAAAAGAAAGTAATATGAATAATAATGTGGTTTTGTATCTATTAATTTGAATTTTGGTGAGTTCATTATCTATAGAATAATATACTCACTGATCATAATGTATCATATGTGATAAATATGTTGGTTATGCATTCAGAGTTATTAACAACAAAAAACCCTGTCATTTTCAATTTCATTCTCTTGCCTGAACCAAACACCAATATAGCTTTAAGAACTAATAGGCATTGCTGTGCAGTTTAAACAACACAGTATTCAAAACCACAAACCAAAACATATACTGTGATGTATATAGAAAAATATAAACCATAAATTATACGGTGAAAATTCTAAACACCATGCACTATTTGATATGAACGACTTAGGAGCTTTGTCCTAGCGGTATCGTAGCCCTTGCCTTTTTAAGAAGTCAGAGGTTCAAACCTCACTAAATGTGAGGAGTGTGTGTGAGTTTATTTGTTGCAATTGCAGTATATGAATATTATATACTTTAAAAAAACGATTTAGGAGTTGTTTGACAGTTGTTAAATGATTTGGTACAGAATGATTAAGAGACTTTTATGATACAGTGTAAAATAAAACATAATTATTTGTTAATTGTTAAAAATATTGATATTAGAGGCTTTAAATGGTTGAAGGAAGTCGATAATACAAAATGTTTAAAAAAAATTAAAACAACTAAAAAACAGACTTATTTTTTTTTATCAAACATAATTCATCTTTTAACGATTCAAAAAATATGTTGTAATAATACTTTTAAAGATAAACAAAAACTCTTATACATTTTTGTTGGGTAAAACAAACACTGTATCTTGGGGGGTGGAGTGAAGTAATACATGATGAAGCATATCCTTGGGGATATTTTGGTCAAAAAAGTAGGAAAGCAGCCACCCACTTATCTCATGAGGCTTGGCTTTTGCCACGTTAATAGTAACATTTTGTATTTTTCTCATAATATATTAATTGGAATTACATTTATTTACATTATCATCTTTCAACATTTTACATCAATAAATAATATCTCAATCCATATCACACAACATGACATCATAACAAAATGCATTACTTAGAACGTTCAAAATATATCAAAACATGTCTAGCCTTGGATAAGGTAATATCTTGGAGGATCAGTGGATGATATTCCATTATCCTTGACTATTTGAGTTTGAATCTCGTAGTGTGCATGTAAAGATATCCAGACCATGGATTTGCCACTTAGTGGTATCCTTAATTGGGTCGGGTCGTGATCGACGGGAATTAGTAGGGTGACACCATTAAGTGACAGCCCGGATACCCCAGAAAAGTGTGTGTGTTGGCTTGCCTTTCAAAAAAAAAGAACGTCCAGAATATATAAGTTATCAATAGAGTATTTTATAAAACTTAAGTATTTTATATATTAGATTATAAATCGTTTTATCTAAAAAGTGTTAATAGGTTAATAGAATGTTTTTTAATGTTTTAACCACTTTTTTCAAAATAATGTATCGTATTAGATATTTTTTTAGTAATTAACTGTGAATTTTTGGCTCAACTTACGCATCGACTAATCCCCCGAGTGGCCACGAAGGGTTTGGAGTTATCGCAGGTGAACCTCCATGGTCACAAAGACTTTGGGCCTTTGAAAACACCGGAATTCGAACTTGGGTTAGATGAGATTTTGTACTACATCTTTCTTTGAGGCTTAATCAGCGCGCCACAAATCAAAATTCAAGTACTTGGGGTAGATGAAATTTTCTAATACTATTGATTATATTAGTTATTTTATATGACACTTTTGAGAAATGTCCGACACATTATCAAATATTATTGTATAAAACAGTCAGCACGATACTTTATATTTAAAAGTAACCTAATATGTTTGTTGAACCATCTAAAACTATCTTGTAAATCTATTATAACTATTTTAGATATAACATTTTTTCGTCTTAATACTATAAACTTAAGTTCCATAAAATTTTTATTATTATAATTAGTAGAACAATTATACATTTTACACTTCTTATAAATCCAATTTTAATATAGTGTCATAATCAATCTTATTATAACTCAAATCTCAAGATTTCCCAATTGGATTGGAAAATGAAATGAGTAGAATAAATTAAAATATCTTCAACACAAGGATCATATAAAAATGTTTAGAATAAAATATTAAAATGCATATCGACTAAAGAAAACGTGAATGTGTCAATGAATATGACAACACAACATCCATGAACAATTGTGACTTCCCTTTGTCATGCAATGAATTTTGATTTTGGAATATAAAAACAAAATAGAAATAATTAAATGAGTCAAGAATAAAAGTTGACACCCTTCTTAGTTCTTCCTAAACAAATATAACATAAAGAGTAAACTATAAATTTCGTTCTTATGGTTTGTTGAAAATAACAGCTTTTGTCCTTGTAGTTTTGAAACTACGAGATAGTCATCGTCGTTTATAAAATATTTGAATTTAATCATTCCCTCTAAGGGTGTTAAAATAGTCCGTTAAATTGTTATATTTTTTTTTTGTTTTTTATCCAATTTAAATTGATTATATGGGTTTGGTCAATGTGGTTTTTGATAGGTAGAAGATAACAAATCAATAAAATGATGAAAATATTTTTCATTTAATGAAATTTTGTTAATGGACGTTAGAACCAAATCTAGATGTTTTTTTCCAAACCATGATGACCATCTTGTAATTTTGAAAATGAAAAGACAAAAACTGTTATTTTAACAAATTATAAGAACCAATTTTGTAGTTTACTCTGAATTAAATTATGGATATGGTCCAGGGTCCCTATGGTACGTTGGTTTTCTAGTGTTTGTATTCGAATTTCGTTTATTGTAAATATCCCGTATGAAATATATTTTATTTTGGTTTTGTTCTTTCACTCCAACAATCATTATCTTCCAACGGATGAAGTGCCTCTATATGGACAAAAATTGGTTGTCTCATTTTTTACTGTGTCAAACTTGTCCCACCAATCATTAAATTACACGTCATTTGATTTTAAATATATAGTTACGTTCTCTCACCCATGTTTCCTCATCACACTTGCTCTCTCCCCATATTTCCCTCTTTAAATTTGTAATTAAAATGTAAAATACACTTATAATCTTTATGGTTTATCAAAAGGTTTTACTTTAGTCCCTATGCTTTATCAAACTTCTATCAAAACACATGAATAGAAGTATGATAAACAATAAGAACAAAAATAAAAACATCTGATAAACCATAGGGACTAAAGCTGTAATTTACTCTTTAATCACATATTGTGAGAGATGACATGTGTAGAGAGAGAAAGAAACGCGGGAGATAGTGCAGGGATAAAGAGATCGTTGACCATATTTTATAAATTAAAACTAAAATGATGTGTAATATTTTGATTTGCCGGACATGAATGAAACAAGAAAAGAGGGACAGACGATTTTATTCCCCTCTATATGAGGGAAAATTGTTCATCTTACATGTGAAATACGTTATAGTGGGTAACGACATGTATTAGTATAATTTTCTTAATTCAACTGAACCTATTAAATGCAACCGAGAAAGGGGAAAAAGACGAAAAGGAAAAAACATTGTATAAACAAATTAAGGATCAAAAAGTTAACCAAACCTTAAAATTCATTTTGGTTCATTAAATAAACAAAGCTAATTGTTAATGAAACAAACAATCTATAATATCTGGTAAAACAATATAATTATTAATGGTTCTGCATCTTATAAAGAATAATACTCCCAATCAATTGATTGTGGCTTCAAATCCAATTAGAAAAATACTTTTTGTAATTAGGATTTAAATTAAGGTTGTACCTCTAAACCTAACCGATTTGGTGCTTTCCATTAATCCAACCAACATCTGGCATCAAAACCTTGATAGAGAACACACACACACGGGGAGGGAGGGAGGGAGGGAGGGAGGGAGAGAGAGAGAGAGAGAGAGGCGCCCTTGCTCCTTGTACTTAATGAAGGTGATTAGAGGAGTTGGGGGAGGACCAAAACTAAGACAAAATGCATGCCACAAGGAATTTGAACTAGAAAAAGGAAGATACCACATGAACGAAAACCACAATTTAGTCTATTATACATTTGAAATTTATATATTACTGAGTAGATTAGATATCTCGTCCATGTGGTTACTCAAACTCTACCATTTGCCACTAGAGTTGCAACTTCGTCCTATTGTGTTTATTTGCTCACGTCAATAATCCATGTTCCTAACGTCTGTCAAATGTGTAACAGAAACGTTGGCTTATTTCTTTGCCACATTAATTAGTATAAACTAAAAATAAAACACATATAATGTGGTTTATTCCCCCCTAATTAACGGGTATTCAAGATTTTCAAATGATAACAAGTGCTCTTATTAATTACTAATTTAAGTAGATTTAAATTTATTTTCATTTTTATTTAAAAGATTATAGTATATCATAAATAATTTCCTGAATATAAAAAATATAAGTTTCAAATAAAGGTGATTTAAATTACAAGTCACTTATTTGATTTTAAAAACCGTTATTAAAACTACTATACTTTTTAGAATTAATTATTTTATCTAAACTTCAACTTGTCATAAAGTTCAATATAATGAAACTTTTTTTATAAGAATATTTTATCAAAATTAATTCACTTTTTTCTTTTGAAAAGGTGTCCCAAACTATTTCTGAACTAATCCCGATAATTTATCACTGTAATACATTAGCCCTGATAAACTCAGTGACCATAATTATCGTGTACGTCTAGATTCGAACCTTAGGCAGATGGATATTCCACCACATCCCCCCGGACCTCAACTAGTACGCCACAACCTTTGTGGTTAAATTGATTCACTTGCTTGTAAATATGGATTCATTTTAAATCAGAACCGGGTTTCAAAAATCACTTTTATATTCATGATGTATATGTTTTTGTCACCTCATTTTCGTCCTATTCGAGACTCAATGAAATGTTATAAAACTTTTCTTTGTTTTGGAATACTTATTATCAAAATCAATTCACTTTTTATTTATGAATTCAAATCAGAACAGGTTATCAAAAATCTCATTCATATTTATAACGTATTCGTTTTTGTCATCTCATATTCGTCCTATACGTGCCTCAGTGAAAAACTTACAACTTTACTTCGAATTGGAATACCTATTATCAAAATCAATTCACTCGTTCTTACTTATAGATTCATTTTGTGTCAAAATCGGTTTCAATAATCACATTTAAAAATATAATGTATTCGTTTTTGTCGTCTCATTTTTCATCATATAAATACTTGATGAAGAATTATTGAACTTTTGTTTGAAACCATATTATCAAAATCAATTCGCTCTTTTAAGTTGTGGATTCATCTCAAATCTAAATCGGATTTCAAAAATTGCATTCACATTCATATTGTCTTCGTTTTGTCATCTTATTTATGTCCTATACAATACTTGATCAGAAAAGTTCTACAAACACACCTAGAGTGGACCAAAAAAAGATAAAAATTTATTCTTCCAAATTTTCCTTGTCTTTTTTCATATCCACCTAGGGTGTAAACAATTCGTATTTTTGATGAGCTACTCGAGCTTAATAATTCCCGAGCTCGAGTTGATCTCGAACACAAAATAGAACTCATGTAACTTAACAAGCTAAGCTTTATAACACTAATGTTCGACTCAGCTCGTTCGAAAACTCGATTCGATTTTTCAACTTAAGTCGAGTCGAGCCATTCGAGCACACCCTTTGGTGCCAAACGTGCTTCTATACTTATAATCATACGATATAAATATAAAAATTGTCGAATTCAAGCCGATAAACGAGTTAATTGATCGCTGATTCGAACCCATAAATGAGCTCGAGCCCTATATTAATAAAAAATTAATCGAGCTCAAGTTGAGCTCGAGCCTATTATTAGTTTTTTGAGCCCGACTCGATTAACTTATTACTAGATTCGGCTCGGTTTGTTTACACCATTTATCCATCAATCTTATTAGTACACATAATAAAATTGTTTTATGTAATTGATGAGAAAGAGATAGAAAATTAAGGACACCATATTTTCCCGAAAATTGACCATAATAATCAATTTTTTCAACTAAATTCTTTTTTAGCTATTTTATGTACCAAAAATATCCTATTTTAAGTAGAGTTTACACAAATGCATTATACATTTATACATAAACGAGAAAATTGCTCCAAATTAAATCACCATTTCATATGTTCAAATTGGTCTTCTAACTATTTTTCTCACATGTTTACGAAAATGTCACTACTTCTACAATTGTATACTAGTTTAATGTCGCAACGCAATTGTGGACCTAGCCGTCTCAATTGTAGATATGTGTTGATTTTATTGGCTTTTACTGAGGTCCGTAATAATGCGAATATGAATATTGAGGAAATACTAAATAATGACATTTGGGTCAGTCAGAGAGAGAAATGGTTAGAAGTCTTTAGACTATGTTTGTCAAACTAACTGATAAGGTAGTTGATGACTGATAAGATAACTGATGACTGATAAACTACTTGATGAACAAGTAATGTTTGACAAAACCAACCGATAAACATGAAAATTGACCAAAAATGACATCTTCAAATATTAGTCACTTATAATATAATTAAAATAATATATAAATTCAAAAAAGATAGTAAATAAATAAATTATACAATATGTTTATTAAAAAAATTAAATTGATTATCATATATATATATTATAAATTTTGGATGTCTTAAAACAAATTTTAAAAATAATTACATTAGTTTATGATTTTTAGCAACCGTTACTTATAATATATGAATAACTAATTAACCATATTTTAATTAATTAGTAATTTAAAAAAAAATATAAGTAATAATTTTAAATAATATTAATGAATAATTTAAAATTAAAATAAACTAATAATTAATATTAATTCTAATTAAAATTAACTAATAAATAAAAATAATAGTAATTCATAATTACAATTAAATTAATTAATAAAATTAAAAATAATACTAACTAACAATAATTAATATTGATCAAGCGTATAATTGAAAAAAAATGGTAAAACGCTTCATAAGTCATCTCAAATAGTTTTTCATTAAGTTAACTTATTAGTAATAAACTAATTTGCTAAACATATACTTAATTAAAAATAAGGTAATTTATATATAAGCTAACTAAGAGTTTATGTGGCGGTTGCTGAATGATCTGATACAGAATAATTAAGTGATCAGAATAATTAAGAAGCTTTTATAATATAATGTAAAATGAAGTATAATTATTTGGTAAATGTTTAAGATGAATTAAGGTTCTTAATAATTAATAAAGGTTCAGGATATAAAATTATTTAGAGTATTTTAGAAACATTAAAAGGTAAACTTATTTTTTTAGCAAGCATAATTCACTTTTAATAATTAAAAAATAAAACATAATTCAGAGTATGTTGATTTTAAATTTTTTTTAAGAGATAAACAAACAAAACCACCATTGAACTCAAATATTACGCATAAACCCTATTTTCAAACTAAAAAAAAAACCTTTACACAACTGGAAATTTTACGTCAAATTCTTTAGGAAAAAAAAAAGAAAAAAAAATGAATCGTTATGCAAATTTTTAGGTCGACCACCCTATTTTTTACTTACTTAGAAAAAACTAAAAAGGGTTCGAATATAAAATAACTGCATGTATTTATGTTGGTCAAAAGTACAGTTACATATCATATCATATCATATAGTCAACGTCGTTGATCGACATCACCATCTCCATCTCCTTCTCCGGTGGTCTGATCAAGAACCAGAACCAGACCCATCGCAAACGCACCATCGAACCCTGGCTTCAATGTCACCAAGAACACGTCTTTCCCAACCATCATATTCGTCGAACAATCCACTTTCCGTCGTATCTCCGCCATTGTTTCCTTCTCAGAATCATATATCGTACAGTTCCGGTGACCAAAACACCCTTCAATCACATATTCTTCCCTCCGATCACCGGACACCTCCACCGTCATGTTTGATCGCCCTAAAATCGACGATCTTTTCACGCTAAATATCGCCTTTTTTTCACCTTCTTTTCTCTCACCAATAAATCCTTCCCACCGTTGGTGTAGACTCGGCCTCTGTTGATATAATTGATTCAGTTCGTTATCAGTTATCACCGTCACCGGAAACCTAAATTTTTTAATCGGAAAAAAATAAAAACTTGTGATATTTAAAAGTATATATACATGTTATTTACTACCTTGCGGCGGACGGTGAGGATGCAACGGCCGGAGGGATCCATGAGGACGAGTTCGCCGGCGTCATGAGTGTCCGGACCGTATGAGTCGACTCGGAAGACGATTTGACCGGTGGAGTTGTAAACGGTGAAGCCATCGCCGGCGAAGAAGAGAGATGTTTTCATAACCGTTAGATGGGTTTCTTTTTCGAATACAAATCGTTCTTCAACGATAGCTCCACCACCTTTCATTTGCTCTCTTTGTTTTAATTTGGAGATCACTGATTGATATTGTTGCTCAAATTAATTACGATTTTTTTGGAGCTAAGAATCGAATGAAATCACAGTCGAGTGGAAGATCTATTAATTATAAGAGAGAAGGGGGAGGATGGGGGTTATATAATGGGGGTTAATAAGCTACTGGAGCTTAAGCTTGTTTATCTCGAGTTCGAACTTAATAATTATCGAGTTCGAGTTCGTTTAAAAGACAAAAGTTTAACTTTATAAAGTCGAATTGGACCGAGCCAATCCATTCAATGTTATATATATATATATATAGAGAGAGAGGGGGGGGTGAAAGTTCAAATGCAACTCAAATTTGGTTGTAAACGTAAGGACAAATGAGATTGCGACACGTGTCTCAATGTAGATTATTCAGACTGAATAATCAAAGAGAATATTCAGAATGAATATAATTTTTATTCAGTCTGAATATTTCTTTGATTATTCACTCTGAATAATCTACATTCAGTCTGAATATTTTATTTGATTATTCAGTCCGAATAATCTACATTCAGACACGTGTTGCCGTCTCATTTGTTTTCACGTTCACAATCAAATTTGAGTTTGCATTTGAACTTTGCTAAATCAAATAAAAACCACAAAAGTTCCAAACTCGTGAAAAGCGATATAAAAATAATTTTCTTCATTATTTATTTTCATCAAATGTTATAATCTAAGATATTGTTTCACATATATTTATTTCATAAAGTGAAAGTTTCATATGTATTTGTTTCACCATATTAATATTTTTTACGCATATTTTTTGTTTTACTATGTGAATAAAAAAAATCACATGCAATTATTTCATAAGGTGAGCACAAACATATGTGAAACACTATTTTAAATTATATATTTTAGTTTAAAAAAATCACGTCAAAAAATATTTTTATATCGGTATTCATGAGTTTGTAACATTTTTATGGTTTTTATTTTATTATTGCGCTCTCTCTCTCTCTCTCTCTCTATATATATATATATATAGGTGGGTTCATGCGAGGATGGTAACAATTTACGAGAATGCATCTCAGTCAATCATTTTGTATATGAATTTTTTTTCATGTACAAAATCATATGCGATTTTGTAGTATCATCAAAAATGACACGCATGACTTTTGTTGCGGGAAAAGTCTCGGCTAATCATATATGATTTTGTATGTGAATCATATGTGATTTTGTACATGAATCATATGTGATTTTGTAAATGAATCATATATGATTTTGTACATGAAAAATTTCATGTGAAAAATGATTGGCTGAGGATTGTTCTCGTATTCTCGTAAATTGTTACCGTCCTCGCATGAACTTCTTTATATATATATATATATATATATAGAGAGAGAGAGAGAGAGAGAAGAGAGAGAAAAGTTCAAATGCAAACTCAAAGTTGGTTGCGAACATGAGTACAAAGAAGAGCGCGACACGTGTCCTATTCAGTCTGAATAATGAAGGTAACCTTCATACATTATTCAAGCTGAATAAACACTAAATTCAGACTAAATAATATTATATTCAGACTGAAAAACACTACATTGAGTCTGAATATTTTCCTTCATTATTCAATCTGAATATGACACGTGTGGCGATCTACTATGTCCTCGTGTTCACAACCAAAATTGAGTTCTCATTTGAACCCGAAATGCACCGAGATGAAATATACCTGATCAATCTCCGTATCAAACACGATTCATGTGTGTGTTTGAGATTAAAAGTGATAAAGGGCCAAGATCCCTTCTTACGTTTCTCATTGAAACTTAACTTCACACCTGATCGCATGCCTATATATATATATATATATAGAGAGAGAGAGAGAGAGAGAGAGAGGGAAGGAAGTTCATGCGAGGACGGTAACAATTTACGAGAATACAAGGACAATCCTCAGCCAATCATTTTTGTACATGAAAATTTTCATGTACAAAATCACATATGATTCATATACAAAATCATATGTGATTTTGTACAAAAACATAAATGATGTGGGCGACTTTCCATGCGACTTAAGTGGCCTCAAAAGTCGCGCTACAGTTAGTGCAAAATCACATGTGATCTTGTACATGAAAAAAGCTCCTCGTATTCTCGTAAATTGTTACCGTCCCCGTATGAACCCGCCCTTATATATATGTGTGTAAAAGTTCATTTGAGAAGTGTTAAGTATTTGAAAAATAAAAAAGAGATCCTACCTTTCATCTGGTCAACATATGCGGCTTTGACTGTGAAGCACCGGATACTCTCTCGCATTAGTATGCGGAAGATAGAGAAGTAGTTTAGTAAGTTTTACAAATAGGCGGCAAATGAGATCATTTGTGAATCACAAGGGTTGATGCGTGAATCAATTAATTAATTCATATGTGAATTACACAAATTTACATATGAGCATATTATTCATTTATGTTTATTCGTTTACATATATATATATATATATAGATACTTAAAATAAAATATGATATGATATATTTTTATGGATCACGTTTTTTATTTTATGAGACCTTTTTTAAAAATAATGTTATATAAAATTTAAGGAACAATTCATTTTATAAAAAAATTGTTAAAACGTCCCTAAATATCCTATAATAGCTTTTTGCAAGACTCTTAGGTGGTGTTTGTTCTTTAAGAGGTGTTAAAATCTGAAGTCTAATTTCAGTTCTAAAATAGTTATAAAACCTCTAAACGAATCAGATATAAGTGGTGATTAAGAGTTTAAAATAAAAAAACAAACAAAACCTTACATGTGATAAATAAATGTTTGATCATATAAATTTAAGTTCTATAAAACAATATCGTATTTTCTCCGATAAAAAGAAATCCAAATACTAAAGCAACTTTCATACATGTCATACAATACTAATAAAGACGAAATTTCCATCACAATTTACAATCGCCGTGCAATTAAAGAAACTGAATTGGAGCCCATATAATTAATGAACCAAAAATTGATATCTAGAATTGATTGTTTAGCAGCCTTTAATTTGAAACAAAAACCCATAAACCGGAAACCAAAGGGTGTTGCTATAAGAACACCTCCTTATAAATTATAGGGTCTAAATTACTTTTTTACTAAATTATAACTTGCTTTGGAAATTGTAGAAATGTTTATTTTAATTGCAATTATTAAGTTTTAATCATAATCATAATAATTTATGTTTTTACTTTTTTAATTTTTATTAGAATAATATTATTATATGAAGATAATTATTTATCTTGACGATATTTTTAAATTTTTATTTGACGCTGCATTTTAATGATTTAACTATTTTTTTAATAAGTAAAAGATATTCATAATATCATATATTACTTTTACTTTTTATTATTATTATTGTTATTGTTATTGTTATTATTATTATTATTGTTATTGTTATGTTAAATTAAGGAAAAAAAATTTAATTTAAAATGATGAGTATATAAAAAAAAATCAAAGGTACAATAATATTATTGTAGATGATTGAATATTTTTTGTAAAATTTAAAATATTTATTTTATATTAATTTGAATATTTTTGAAAGAAAATTTGAATTGACAATAGTTCATTATTTAATTTTTGAATTCTAAGTAACAAAATTCGTCTATTAAAATTAATAATAATACTTCAAATAATAACGATTGATTAAAAAATAAGAAGAAGAAAATTTTAATTATAACATAATATCTATTTAAAAAATAAAAAAATATTGAAATAATTATTAATTGTAAAATAAAAATAAATAAAAAACAAAAACAAAATGATAATGTTACAATAACTAATAGTCAAAATAAAATAATTATATAATAATTAATGAGTGGTGTCTCAATAAAATCAACCAATAGAATAAAAGTAAAAACAATAAATACCTAATGATTAATTATAGGGGGTGTCTTTATAGCATATAGGGAGGTGTCTTTATAGAATCACCCAAACCAAAAGGCAACATCAAATTCAACTCAAAGGCAGTTATGAAGTAGAAGAGGATAAAATCAAACTCATGAGTAGGGTGAGTATGGTTCGGTGTGTTTCGATTTTTGGTCGAAATCGAAGAAAAAATCGAGTCATTTGGTTTTTAAAAATCTAAACCGTTCGGTTTTTAAAAATCTAAGCCGAATGGTATAAAATGTTTTGGTATTCGGTTTTTGTATATATTATATATAATATTAATGTAGTAGTAATCATGTAGGGGCGGGTTCAAATGAGAACACGAATTTGGTTGTGAACGTGAGGACAAATGAGAATGCGACACGTGTCATATTCAGACTGAATAATGAAGAAAAATATTAAGACTGAATGTAATGTTATTCTGTCTGAATAATACTAAATTCAGTCTGAATATTTTTCTTTATTATTCAGTTTTAATATGACACGTGTCGGGTTCTCATTATATATTATATATAATATTAGTTTTAGTATTAATCATAAATTATTATATATATATATATAATAAAAAAAATAAAAAAAATAATATTATTTCGGTTCAGTTCGATTCGGTATTTTCAGTCGATAACCGAAACCGAACCGTTTGGATTTTCGGTTTTGGTTTTTACCGGTTTTTTCAATTTCGATTTCTCGGTTTTTGCTCACCCCTACAAGGAGTTTGATTTTTTGAAGGTATATATATATATATATATATATATATATATATATGTATATATATATACACATTATAACTTTATTTAACTCATTTTTATTTTTTTTAAATTAAAAAATTTCTTAAATTCCGTAGCTAATCAGCGACAGAAAATTTCCGTCGTTGATTAGTCACGAAATTCTTAAAAAAAAAATAATTTTTTTAAAGAATTGCATCACTAATCACGCTGATTTTCTTTAAAAAATAATTTTTTTAAAGAATTGCATCACTAGTAATGACCAACGGCGTCCAAAGCTGCTAACATCTTTTGTTAAGTTTGTCTCTTCGATCGGGTGATGATGTGTCACAATTAATAGGTGGATAAAAGGGTGATTCGTCACAAAACTGTTATAAAAGTTGGTAGGTAAATTGTTAGTTGGAAACTCAAATCAGTAACAACTATATACCCAGTATTTTTTTAGTGATCCGTTGATATTTTTTCTTGAAAAAACATCAGATTCTACTGACCATTGGTATTTTCTTGGTGATCAGTCAGTAATCACTGACGGAAATTTTCATGTGTGATTTTTACGGGTAAGACTCATTTGTTTTGTAGTTAATGTTTTAAAATATGTTAAAAATCATATGTATTGTAATAATCAATTAATAAAAAAATAACTTAGTTATTTCTTATTTTTGATTTTACAAATTATTTATAAAAATGAAGTTTAATTTCATTTGAAATCATACAAACCAAACACACAAAATTACAAATACTTTTAATTTCAAATTCTTCTATAAAATTCAAAAATCTTAAAAACATTTTGTTAAATCAAACGTCCATGTCTTCAACAAACGCCCCCTATAGGAAGATGGTAATAAATGTATTCAAACAGAAAGATTATTTCATTCAAATGGGATTTAGATAGAAATAAATTTAAGAAACCACATCGGTTGAGTTCCACAAAAAATCACACTTTTTTTTTAAAGAAAGCCTTCAAGGTTAAATTAAATGTTTTTGAGTAAAATTTAATGGTGAAAAGAATCAAATGTCAACTCTTTTGTTAATAGGTTTTTTTTGAACGGCGACGGCAATTTTATTAGAGAAAGGAAAACAAACAGATTACAAAAGAGGTAAAGAAAATGACAAACATCAAGTGATCCAATCTAACTTGAACTTAAGCTTCTTTCTTGTAATGATCCAGAAGTAGGAGCAGTTTTGAATGAGAAAAAACATCTTGGGGATTGACTCATAATTCTTGGAGCGCACCGACTCGTTCCTAGCTTTCCACATATACCATAGATAAATTAGGACCACCGTCTTGAAAATTTGCAGCTTGACACCCGAGAAATTATTGGATTCTCCCCAGGAGAGTAAGGAGTCCACCGTGTTGGCAGGGGGAGGAATCTTTCACCAAATCGCTATCTCCCTTAGGAATTAGGATGCTTTTTGCAAAACTGCAATCTGCAAATAAATGGTCTTCAGTCTCTAACGCCATGGCACAAAAGGGGTACGGTTTGGGCTCAGAAATGATTTCACGCTTGAGAAGGTTATCGAAGGTGGCAAGCCTTTTATGTTGAGTCTTCCAATTGTGAAGATTAACTTTCTTAGGTATTAATTTGCTCCAATACGTTTGCACACCGTTATCACTGTGAAGAAATTTGGCGTCCAAAAAATACCGCAGTGAGGATACGGAATACATTCCACTTGGGTCTAAGGACCACGTCCAAGATCCATTATTTGAAATTCTGAACAGTGAGGAAAGATCGATGTTAAACTCCCGCGTCAGTTTATTGATAGAGATAATTGAACCCCAATTCCCACCCTTTTTTGAAAGCAAAGGGTCTCTCGGAGAACGACGAAAATAGCCGTGAATTGACTTAATTGTAGCCGCCCATAAGGATTCTTCTTCATTTTTGATTCTCCACCACCATTTGGCCAATAAAAAGATGTTTAAAGCTTTTAGGCTTCCGAACTCCAAGACCACCCAGATCTTTAGAAGAGATGATATTATTCCATGCGATCCAAGTGATTTTTTTTCACATTATTACCTCCGCCAAGAAAGAAATTGCGCCTTATTGATTCTAATTTTTTAAGAACCAAAACATGAGCTTTGTAAAGAGAAAAGTAGTAGTTACCCAAGGATCCGAGCACCGTCTTACAAAGCATTAATCGGCCCACAACAGAGATTGAAGATGCTCTCCAGTTCGAGAGTTTAGTTTGAAACTTGTCAATTAGAGGTTGCGACGAAGATGATTTATTCATCGAAGATCCAACAGTTACATGGTTAGCATTATTATGCACTCCTTATATTTTCTCCATAGAGGCTTTGTGGCTTGAAAATCTTAACGAAAAGGGAAAATGAAAAGTGGAGGTTTAGCTAAAAGCTTTAAAAAATTCTTATTGTAATTTCTAGATGATTTACAACAAATAGATCAGAATGATTCTTGTTATGTTTTCTATAAAAGATAAGGAATTTTCTTGATTTTACTTTCTTGATTATGTAAGCACAACAACAAATATAATTAAATAAGAAAGATTTCATCTGTTTTACACGTTCACAAATCATGTATTTTCTTATTACTTAGGATTTATACCTTACTTCCCATATTTCATAAGGATCAATGTTATGAGTGTCGAGTATGATGGAGGTCACATACACTTTAAGACACATTTGGACAAGTTTTTAAAACAATGCCCTATAAAAGACTAATTACCAATTATGAATTAATTTTTGGTAGGTTTTTGTTCTTTTTAACAATGCGTTGTTTGTAAATAAAGAATTTGTCCATGTCGCCTAATTTCGACCTAATAAGTTGATGTAATGTTATCATGTTGATCATATAAATTTAAAAAATCAATTAAATACATTATTAGGGTGGTTCACTGACATATCATGTTGATTTTAATAGTATTTAATCATCACAATCTCCTAATTAGATCTATAGGCCCGTAAGGGTGTTTAAGTTTTTCTAATATTTATAGCAAGCTAATTGACATAGATGATGAATGATGCAACATATAAAAACCAAAACAATATCGGGGAAAATCTTTTCTTAAAACCTTGTTGATTCAACGAATAACGAGATTTAATTAGGCTTAAAATTTGAATACAGGAAAAACCCAAAAATGGAAAATGAAGTTTCTATCAACCAACGTGTGTCCATCCATATTACACAAACTACATATAAAATAAGAAGGCAAAAAATAAATAGATCTGAAAAGACAATGAGCCAAACTTATATAAAAGCCCAATCAAAAAATATAAAACATAAAAAAAGAACAAAACTTTCAGAAAAAAAATGCTTAAACAGTGTTTTAGGTCTCAAAAATTTCCTAATCCCCTTCGGGTATTTCTCACTGCGTGTTCCTTGTTTCAAGCTTCGAATCAGTATTACGAGTCTGATAGGAATCCCATACGTAGCAAAAGTTATGGTCGTTTAAACAGGGTATCATGTTAGCCTAGTCATGGGCCTCTCTATAAACAACAGAGTTAGATCTTCCACGTCAAGGCCCATATCAATGAATTATATTAAAATCGTTAATGGTTATTATATAGTGTAAATGAATCGTGATATTTGTTTGTTGGCTAATTAATTAATTAACAATTCTTGAATTCTATAATTCTTTAATATTATTGATTAACTAAATAAATCATGAGAAGAGTTGTGGGGTAGTTTGGCAATTAGGGAAATAATTAACAAGTCCCACTTGGCTACCGACCAAGGAACTATATAAGAAATTGGTACCAATAACCCTAATCAATTTAGTAAAGAACAAATGAATTTTATTAATTAAATAATCAATGCATTAATTAATTTTGGTATTATATCCGGTTGCTTTCTTTTAATTAATTAATTAGTTGTTACTCCCTCCAAGTCCATTCCAAATTCAAATAATTTATGCCATATAAGAGTAAACAATTATTTTTATGGATTGGACAACCATCAATCTATGTTTATATATATAAGATAAAATTTTCTATTAGATTCCAAATATTCTAGAGTTCTTTCTGACATCAATCACTAGTTCTTTGGCCATTGATATTTATGGACAATTTGGATATTTTTTTAAGGTACAATTGCACAGAAGAGTAAGTTTAAATGAAAACTTATTTTATTACGAACGTTAGGATAAAGAAGAGTATGACACGTGTTCCATTCAATATGAATAACGAAAGATATTCAGTATGAATAACGAAGGTGAAGTCCATACATTATTTATAATAATTGATACAACATTCAGTATGAATATCACAACATTCAATATGAATAACGCATGACCATGATTTATTCATTATGAATAACCCTTGAACGCAGAGGTTACGTGTCACGTTCTTCTTATTCCTTACGTTTATAATGAAAAATGAATTTTTATTTGAACTTGCCTCTAGTAAAGTAATGGATATATATATTAAGATGATAAAATTAATTCGGTTTGAATCTTATCATATACATATATGTTTGTAGCCATCAAAGGATTTGCCACAGAACTATGGGAGAAGCTTATAGTTACTACTTTTGCCATGAGATTATTCTTAACAAAACCCACACTCAACCATTTCCATAAAGTACTTTTTAAATTTTGGCTAGTAAACTTAAAGATTGTGATAAAGAGAATTGTTCAATTTAAACACGATTATTTCGTTCAAACGTCGACTTATGAATTATAATAAAGTCAAATTATGAAACATCTTGTGTATATTTTTTGAATTTTTCGAAATCTGAACCGGGTTTCGAAAATCATGTTCAGATTCATATCGTATTTGTTTTGTCATCTCTTTTCTCTCTATCTACCATTTAATTTAAGTATACACCTTGTTATAGTCTAAACATCGGCTACACTCAAACCATTTCACATAAATATAAGTTAGAACATATTTTCTTTCCTCAAGGGCCTTGTTAGAGTTTAATCTAAGGGTTCCATGTATCCTCACATGGTATCAAAACCAAAATATACAGTTTTAGGGACTCGATATTTAGAGTTCAACATCGACTAGTGTTGTACCATTTCATATATATATATATATATATATATAATATATATAAATATTAGAGAGAGAAAGAGTCGTCGGATTTAATTACACAGAACAATACCTATATAAGAGAATAAGAAAATGGCTGCATCACATGTGATTTTACACTAACATCATGTACAAAATCACATATAATTCACTCGACTTTGCCTGCAAATTGAAGTCGCGGCCAAAGCTGCCAGCACACATTTTTTTGACGCCAATGTAAAATCCATAATTACATATGTTTCTGTTGGTCGACGGCCATTTATGTCATAATAGTCAATGCCGTTGATCGACATCACCATCGCCATCGTCGTTGGTCTGATCAAGAACCATAACCAATCCCATCGCAAACGCACCATCGAACCCCGGCTTCAATGTCAGCGAGAACACGTCTTTCCCAACCATCATATTCGTCGAAATATCCACTTTTCGTTTGATCACCGCCATTGTTTCCTTTTCCGAATTATGTATCGTACAGTTCCGATGACGGAAAGACCCTTCGATCAAGAACTCCTCCGTTCGATCTCCAAACAGCTCCACCGTCACATTAGACCGCCCTATCATCGACGATCTCTTCACACTAAATATCGGTTTCTCACCTTCCTTTCTATCACCTACAAATCCTTCCCACCGTTGATGTAGACTCGGCCTCTGTTGGAAATTAGAAACTGATATTAGATATATATTTACAGCTTATTCGGTCAGTGAATTGTTAAAAAAATAAATTTAGCCTTAGTTCCCCCAGTAAAATTTCCAAAGGATCCCATCTTGCCCGCGTTTGACAAAAACACTAAAAAAAACCGAAAAAATCATTCGAAATCGACAAAAACACTAAGAAAATTCCTCAAAATCGACAAAAACATTAAGAAAATCATTTGAAATCAGTTAAAAAACTTATAAAATTTCCCAAAACACGGCTGGTGATTTTACACGCCTTTAGTCTATCTTAATGGAACCCGGGTGGACAAAAATTCTGGATCCGCCACTGACTACACGTTGATTTTTTTTGTAATGATTTAATGATATCATCATATTAAAATTACATATCATTATCAAGGATGTAATAACAAACCCTAAATTCAATCCGAAAAACTAAAACTTTTCATTATGATCAAACTAGCGTACCTTGCGGCGGACAGTGAGGATGCAACGGCCGGAGGGATCCATGAGGACGAGTTGTCCGGCGTCATGAGTGTCGGGACCGTATGAGTCGACTCGGAAGACAACTTGAACATCGCGATCGTAAACGGTGAAACCATCGCTTGCAAAAAAGAGATTTGTTTTCATAACAGTCAGATGCTTTTCTTTTTGGCATACAAATCGTTCTTCCACAATAACACCACCACCTTTCATTTGTTCCTTCTATATAGCTAGCTCCTGGTTCACTGATTGTTGTTTTCCAACACGTAAAATTAACCACAGTAGATCGAGAGGAAGATGATCAATTATAAAGAGAGAGAGGGTCATGGGTGTTAGGGCATATATATATATATATAATATAATATATATAATATATGTATATAATGGTGTCAAAGTCGTACCACAGCTCACAGTCTTTCCCTACCCCGCTACGTAAAGAAAAGCCATTTTCACCCCAAATAATGTATGTATATAGTCTTGAAAGGTGAACAGAATATATAATATAGTTATTCAAGTAACATTTATATATGAGCTGCCAATCTGAGATTTGGAACAGCCCCCTAAAGATTTTGGGGTCCCGTAATAGTATTTTGATTTTTTGCTCAATCAATACATATTGCATAGGATTGTTCATCCAAACCGTATAAACCGTCCACGCTGTACCGTAAAACTCGGTTTAGAAATTTTATGGTATGGTTTGCAATTTGCATTTTTACCAAATCGTATTATAGGGTCCGGTTTGTGGTTTGGGGTTATTAAAAAGCGGTTCAAACCGCACTGCATATTTTGTGATGTTATTAATTTTATATATAACACAAACACACACACATATATATATAATATAGAGTAATTTATAATTTATGTAATATTTTTAGACTTTGTGTTTGATCAGACTTTGAGTTTGATTAAATATGATGATTGAAAATATTAATAAATTAGTTGGACACGTCACAACTCATACGTCCAAATTAGTTTGAAGTTAGTTTTTTTACTTCTTATAATTAGATTATTTTTAATTATTCAATATACATTTGAGAATCAGATCATGTATTGAAACTTTTTATTTTTTTTGGACCAACGTCACTTTATCGTTGATTTTATAATATATTTTTAAACTTATAATTATGGAACTGCAAACTTTCGATAGTACAAATCGTATAAACTGCATCGCATGAACACCCCTAATTTTGCATTCTACATATCTCTTCATTTAATTCATTTGGGCAATTATTTATAATGTCTTACCAATTTAGTTCAATGTGCCAATTTCGAGAAATTTATGTAAATAGTCATTTGGTAAAATAACTTTCACCAATTTTCATAGTTATTTTTTTCTGTAATAGCTACACTTTACACAAAAAGTCTAGTTTTTAGTTAATTCTATTTTTTTTAAATACTTTTTTTGGATATTATGCAGAAAGTTTATTTTCTGCGTAAACTTTTTATGTCTATTTTTGCCAACAAGACAGTTTACACAGAAATTTGACTTTCTATATAAAGTCTAAAAATTTGATTTTAAAAATGGAATTTACACAGAGACAATGTTTCTGCTAAATTGTAGTTATTTTAAGAAAAAGTTTGAAAAGTGAAATGTATATTACAAAATAGCTATTTGAGTAAATTTCCTTCCAATTTCTCTTCTTTTCTACTAGATTTGCGGATACCTCGATTTTTTATTATGATTGCAGATCTTTAGTCCCTACACCTTAGGTCTCTAACTTGAAGATTGAATTCACATGTCGGCTAGTCTTGTTCATCTTTGTTTCCCCGATTACTAATTTTATGATCGAATCACCAAGTACGACTTTATTAATTATTCTTCTATTTCTTGTTCTATGTTTATCTCTTTCTTGTTGGATTATGAGCAACCTCACTTGTAATTTCATTGACTTCATTTTTATTTTTTCAGAGCATTATACCCCTTTAAAATCATGCACAAAGGTTATGAATCAGTAGAATCCGACTCTAGAATCGAGCTAAGGTTTCTTGAAAACTTGAGGTAAAGGACAATATCGGTAAACTCATCTATGCTAATCTTTCAATCTAACAACTTGTTAGTAAAAATTGGATAGGATTTTATTTCCAACAATTGTAGAAAAACGATTCTATTTAATTGAATTTTATATGTAATTTTGTCATCTAAAACATATTTGTTGTTTTAATTTTGTAATTATTTTAATTTAATATAATATTTATATATATGAACTTTTATATTTCATTATATTTATTATTTATCTAATCAATCTAAAGTTTTGATATAAATGTTACAGAGTCTTAAAAAAATAGAATGACACTGTTAGTTTGGTTTTTAATTCAGTTACATGCACGCTAATACCTCACCTGTTAATTTGGTTTTTGCCACATTGACCGGTTGACGTCGTTACCTGCATCTTGTTATAACTGCATGTGATTTACTACATAATCACATTTGATTTAGCTCTTCTAGCACATTTTATAAGTTGACCGTCTTTCTAACCACTTAATCGCCTCCGATAAAAGATAAACACGTACGAGACAAAAGAAATCCAACTGTGGGAGCACCTTCTATACTTGTCCTACAAGACAAAGAAATTTAACATAAGATCCATCACCATCCCAACTTGTGCAACTAAACAAACTGAAATGGTTCCAAAACCAATTAATGAATGAAAATGACATCGATCTATCTAGAATCGTAACTGTAGCAGCCATCTGATACAAAATTAAACTGATGACCCTGAAACCAAAAAAGTCGACATTAAACCGATTCAATGTAACTGTAACAACCCATAGTGCAAAAAAATTAGTAAGTTGGTGTAACCTACCAAATATTGTATGCTTTGTCCATACTGTGCTCACGATTTTAAAACAACTTTTGTTATCTTTCCCATCTGATGTGCAATCTTAAAATTCACCCATTGGGGTCCATCTTTCTCGCAAGCACATCAGTCCGGTTCCCATCTTTGATACCATCAGCTAACATCTCAGGCTAATCGTAACAGATATTGTCCGCTTTGTTTACATCTGGACTCACGAATTAAAACATGTCTAATAGAGAAGATATACAGTCTTTTATAAAATAACATTTGTTTCTCATGCTAACTATGTGGAATCTTAAAAGATTGGTGTTCTGAATTGTGATACATGGTAGCTATGGTTATGAATGAAATTAATACGTGTTTAAAACAAGAACAATGAACAATTTGACTTTTTGTAAAGTCAAATTTTTGCTAAGTATTTAATTGGATAGTTTGACTTGGAAATAGTAAGTAAATACGATACTTTTGGCTTTGTTTGTAACCCCAAGATAATAAATGTACCCAAACAGATATATCTTGTTCCTAAATATTGGGCCTTAGTAAGGAAATAAAGTTAAGAACCCAAAACTAAAAAAAAAAAAAAATTCAAATTAATATGCCTTGAAGTTCAAACTTTATTTTCTTGCGCAATATTTAATATTCAATGTGGAAATGAATTGTATAGAAGCCGTAAGAAAGTGCAATTATGTCAAAATGATTCGATTTTGAAGCAACAAATTAGGTTAAATCAATCCCTCGATGAATCAGTGTGACGATTTCTCAGCCGCAGATATCTGTCGATAAAAGTCTTTTTCCTAACAGTGTAAAGTTATAATTCTATTTAGAGTAAAGCTTCCCTATGGTTTGTGAAAAGTTGTAGATTTCGTTCATGTGATTTTGAAATTATGATTTTCGTCCCTATGGTTTGCAAGTCATAGTTATTTTTATATTAGACGAATTCCTACCAGAATAAACTTCACTGTTGAAACTTGAGAACATGTGTATACTGTGTTATTTCATATGATTTTTTTTCATCTAAGACTAAAAATTTAAAATATTGATTAACATATATTTGTTTTACATATACTCGGTTCATTAGTATAGATTAATTTAAGATCAAATCACTATGATCTTTACAATGTTAAAAAATGAAAAGTTTTCATTAGTTAAAGCATCTCCAACATCTTCACTAAAATAGAGAAAAACTCTTTTTTTTTTCTCTAAGAGCATCTCCAACAGCTTCTCTTAGTCTCTATAATATCTCTAAAATAGAGAATTAAATGTTAAAATCTTTAAAATAAATTGGAATCAACTCCAACAGATTTTTTATTTTAGAGATTTCACTATTGATTATATTATTTAAATATTCTATAATTTTATGATCCCGATACACTTTTAAGACAAAAAAATATATTAATTTACTCTCATTGGTGGGATAAATAAAAAATTCATTTCTCTCTCTTCTATTTGGAATTTTAGAGAAATCTCTATATTTAGAGATTTTCTCATAAATCTCTATTTTAGAGAATGGGATAGAGAATCTGTTGGAGTACTTTAGAGAAACTGTTATTGGAGTTAGAAGATAATAATTTCAGAGATTTTGACTTTACATTCTCTATTTTAGATAAAATTTAGAGAAGCTCTTGTAGATGCTCTTAATGATCATATATAAGAAATAGACTTAAAAATTAATAAATTGGAATGTATTCTCTACTTATGTTTATTTTGTTCATTCGTAGACATAAACATTTTCAATTCAAGACCACTCGTGTTCATTTTAAACGTGATTATTTCGTCCAAACATCGACTTATAATAAAGTCAAAATTATGAAACTTCTTTGTTTTTTGAAACAAATGCATGTTATCAAAATTAATTCACTCCTTTAAAGTTTTGGATTTTTTTTTTCTACTTTTGAGCCGGTTTTGGAAATCACATTCATACTCGGTATCTATGGTCTTCATTTTTGTCATTTTTTTCTCTAATCTCTTTATATCATTCCAGTAAAACTTTGACACTGTCATCTTTTTTTTTCTTCTCTCTCTCTCTTACTACCCTTTAATTCAAATATGTCTAGGGACGATGTTTCAATCTTTTAAAACACTTGTTACACTTAAAACTTTTAATTACACTGTAAAATTAGATAACATATATGTATATATATATATAAAGATGGACTTAGGTTCATACGAGAATTATACGTACTCAAGAAAAGAAGAGAATTGACGAATCACATGTGATTTTACATTAACATCATGTACAAACACTACTAGAAAATTGAGTATTTTTAATGTAAAACTTTAGAGAGATTATTGACAGAATATAAAATTTCTACGAATTTTCGTTGAAAATCTCTTACAAACATGCATTTTCAACCAAATTTTTTTGACGAGACATTCCGTTGAATTTTTTTTGGTTGAAAATGCATGTTTGTGAAAGATTTTCAACGCATATTCGTTGAAAATTCGTAGAAAATTTATGTTCTGTCAATAATCCCTCTAAAATTCGTAGAAAATTTTCAACGACATTTTACGCTGAAAATACTCAATTTTCTAGTAGTGAAAGTCACGTTTGATTCATGCGACTTTACTAAGGGTGTTAAAAAACCGAAATACAAACCGAGAAACCAAGTCGAACCATTTGATCCTAAACCCAAATAAACGATAACTGAAAAATCCGAAAACCAAAAACTGAAAAAACCGCACGTTCACGGCCCGGTTTCGGTTTTGAATTTTAGGTACATATACCCAAACTGAACTGGATATAATATATATAATATTTAATTAATTTAAATACTTTAAATACTTTAATTATTGTTTGTATATATATTAACACAAAGTTAAATGTGTATTTTTTTTATGTTTTGATGTCAAAAAATATGGTGAATAATTAAATTTGGTGGTGTGAAGTCATGAAATAGTCAACATTAATTGAAAAATGGATTCTTTTAACAATTGCACTTATTGTAATTTGTAGTATTTTGATTAGTTTTATTTATTTGTTGTGTAATTATTTTAAATATTATATTTTGGTACCATTTTTATATTGTAATAAATGATTTTTTTTATTTATAAATTAGGGTAACCGTGAAACGAACCATGGGTAACCACCTTATTTTGGTTCGGTTTGGTTCAACCTATGGTTCTGTTTCGGTTCGGATAACCATGTATCCACCTCATGCGGTTAGTAGTGAAAACGTAAACCGAATCGTGTACTCCCCTATACCTTGCCATCCGACAATAGGACCCGTTGATGCAACGGATAATAGTGATAACAAAGATTATCACGTTGATTCTGCGAATTACCTATGGATAACTTCTAAGAATCGTTGATTCGACGAATACCGATCCTAGTATTCAAATCCGAATTCAAAATGAACTCCAAATTAGGGAAGAAAATTAATGTCTCTAAATTCAAACGTGACCATCCAACTTGCATCAGAACGAAATAAATATCAATCGCAAAGCAAAACGGGCATGAAAAAAATCAATGGGCCGATATGAAAAAACCCAACTAAAATGCCAAAAAGTAATAAAAAAACAAGAAAATGTCTAAAATCACGCTTAAGCAATGTTTTCAAGGTTCAAAAGTTCGTTAGGTCCTTCACTCCTTGCTTCAGGCTTCGAATCTACTGGTTGTGATCCTGAAACAGACACCCAAAGCGATATTAATGATCTTTTAAGCACCACCCTGTTTGGTAACCGGATCATAAGCCTCCAAGAATATTAGGACCAAGTTATCCACGCTCAAGACCACATCAGTCGTCTATACGTCTTTTTTACCGTTAATATAAAATTACATTTGATTTTCTACGTAATTTAATCATTATTTAAAAAAAATCTTAAATAGGTATGATTTTCGTATAAACCGACCCTATATATACACGTAAAAATATATACGTTTATCAAAAAGAAACGTTAGATATATTATTACTTATACAAAGACATAATTCAAAATCCAACTTTTTAACATGTTAAAAAACAACCCACGCTTCTTTACCACAATTACACATCACCCACTTTATCTTTATTAAATATTAAATATATCTGAAGTAATAAGACGAGAAACCAGCACCTTTTTTTATTCATAAAAAAAACCCTAGTGGACAAAAAGCCTGCAGATATAAAACTAATAATTGCATGTATACATGATGTTGGTCGCATTAGAAAGTTATATCGTAGTCAACGTCGTCGTCGATCGACATCACCACCATAGTCATTATCGCCGTTGGTCTGATCAAGAACCATAACCAGACCCATCGCAAACGCACCATCGAACCCTGGCTTCAGTGTCAGCGAGAATACGTCTTTCCCAACCATCATATTCGTCGAAATATCCATTTTTCGTTTGATAATCGCCATTATCTCGTTTTCGGAATTATATATTGTACAGTTTCGACGACCAAAAGACCCTTCGATCAAGAACTCTTCCGTTCGATCGCCAAAAAGCTCCACCGTCACGTTTGACCGCCCTATCATTGACGATCTTTTCACGCTAAATATCGGCTTCTCGCCTTCCTTTCGGTCACCTACAAATCCTTCCCACCGTTGGTGTAGGCTCGGTCTCTGTTTGGAAATTAGAAACTGATGTCAGAAAGAAACGAGTTTAATGGAACTCATGACAACTTATTTGGTCAGTTATATACTTTGACTTACTTTTTGGTAGTGCTTAATTTAATGATATTGAAAGTGATTTATTTAGTAAGTTTTTTTTAAGGGTCTGCCTCCAATTGAAAAACATGTTACTTCCATTTATCAAAAAACATTGTCAACCAAAAACTTTCACCTAAAACACAAAGTTTGTGGCGTACTGATTAACGCTTGTGGGGGATAAGGTTAGATAACCCATCTGCCTCAGGTTCGAAGAATCCAGACGTAAACAACTTGTGGCCACTGGGGAATTATCTCATGGTTACATGTTTTAGCAGTCTTAAAATTGTTAGAAATTAGTCTAACCAAGTCCATAGGATACCCTTTCCAAAAAAAAAAAAAACTTTCACCTATTAATACATTCACAAACAACTTTATCTATATAGGACTTAGTTGTAAACCAACAAAACATCCTCTTAGGGGGTTGTTTGGCAGTTGATAAATGATTTGCTGCAGAATGATTAAATGGTCATAATGATAGAGGTTTTTATGGTATATAGTGCAGAATGAAATATAATTATTTGGTAATTGTGATGTAATCAGGGCTCTTAATAGTTAAAGGAGATCCAAGATACAAAACTATTCAGAAATTGTTGGAACGATTAAGAGAAACGTTTTTTTTTTTGCTAAACAAGATTCACCTCTTGATGATTCAAAGGTTGTTTCTTAATGAAACTATTATTCAGTTAAAGATTAGGTATCTTTCAGGGATGCAACAAACCCTAAATTCAATAGGAAAGGTTAAAACTTGCAATACTAGTCGTACCTTGCGGCGGACGGTGAGGATGCAACGGCCGGAGGGATCCATGAGGACGAGTTGTCCGGCGTCATGAGTGTCGGGACCGTATGAGTCGACTCGGAAGACGACTTCGACGTCACGATCGTAAACGGTGAAGCCATCACTTGCGAAAAACAGATTTGTTTTCATAACGGTGAGTTGCTTTTCTTTTTCGTATACAAATCGTTCTTCTACGATAACCCCACCACCTTTCATTTCTCCTTCTTTCTGGTTCAGTGATTGTTTCCCAACTGATTATTTTTAGAGGTTTCGAACGAATAAGTTCAGATATCTTCGTGGGTCCGATCGAATCCGTAAAACCACAGTAAGAAAGAACAATTAGAGAGAGAGAGAGAGAGAGAGAGAGAGAGAGAGAGAGGGTGAGGATTAATTGGGGTTCGATGGGCAAACAGACGTGTCTGTGTATATATAGAACATATGATATATATATATATATATATTAATATATATATAATGGTGTCAAAGTCGTACCACAGCTCACAGTCTTCCCTTACCCCCGAAATGTAAAGAAAAGCCATTTCACCATAGTATAAGCGGATAACCCAAATAATGTACACTCTTGGAAGGTTATTACTTATTAGAATAATCAATAATATATTATTGTTGGTTCGATAACGTTCTAAAAGGTTTGTCGCAATGATTTTTGTATTTTGTCGTCGTGGTTTAAAGTTTGTGTTACGTTAAGCATGTTTTACGCCATGTTGTTATGCTTGGTTTTGTAACATAATATTTGATTTTTCATTACCTTTTTAATATATGATCTTAATTTAACATTATTGACTTATTGAATAATAGTGAAAAATAACATTTGTATATATATATATATATATATATATAGGGTTGATTTCCGTTACAAACCACGTCAATTCGTACAAACCGTACAAACCGCATGCAACTAATATTTTTTTTTTCACTTTTTCTTAATTATTAGGGTTGATTAGTCAGTAATATATGAAAAAATTTCATCAAGAATATATGAAGGTTGGTGAATCAAGAATGTGTCAAACAAGATTCATCAAATTGAGAGTTTCATGAAACAATTCATTTTCATGTAGAAATAAAAATAATTTCATGAAGAAAAGAATTATATGAAACAAATTCATCATATTAAACACTTTCATAAAAAAATTATTCAAAAAAACAATGAAACACGTGGTTTGTACGGTTTGTATGAATTGACGTGGTTTGTATTTGAAATCTCCCATATATATATATATATATAGGAAAGTTCAAATGTGAACTCATTTTTGGTTGTGAACGTGAGGACGAATCTCAGCCACTTATCCGGTCAATAAAGACGGCTTTGACCTGGTTCCTCTCCTTTAATAATCTCCATCCTCCCATGAATCGCGTCAATCCTCCGTGATCGCGTCCACCATAACCGAAGATGTGTGGCTGAGATTCGTCCTCACGTTCACAACCAAAAATGAGTTCACATTTGAACCTAACCCTATATATATATATATATATATATAGAGAGAGAGAGAGAGAGAGAGAGAGAGAGGAGGGGGGGGGGGGGGAGAGGGGAGGTTGAGTTCTAGTGAGAATGGAAATTATGGTGAGAAGAAGGTAAGAAAGGACCTCCAACTTTGGATCAATAATAAATGAAGATCAACCCTAATGAGATACACTGAGATGCACCGAGATGCACCAGATCAATTTCTGTAAGAAATGCAATTCATCGGTTGGGGGTAGATTTTAAAAGTGATCAAGGATCCAGATTTTTCGTCTATGTATATAATATTATATATGTTATAGAGATTTGCTAACATAAGTCACACCTTTGAAAAACGGTTTGCCAGAGGTTTGATGTTTGGCCTCAACGTTGCATCATGTCATGCTTTACGCCATTTGGAAACCTTGGGTTTAATATTTTCTTTTTTTTCAAGTAACGTAAATTAACAAAAATATAGACAGATAAATTGGTTTTTTGATTTAGTTAGATCTATATAAATTAACTATTCTTTTTGATTAATTAATATTGTGTTCAAAGATGCCTATACTAATTATTAGTAAGAAACGGGTTCAAAGGAGAAGAAAGTTAACTTAGGAGAAGTACGATAAATGTTATATTCACTACAAAAAAACGACTTTCACACACAAAAAACATATCCAGGGAAATTTCGGTCAGTTATTACCACGGATCATCCAGAAAATACTAATGGTTCCGATGAAATCAGATGCCTTCAAGAAAATACCAACGGATTACTCAGAATTTTCTGGGTAATCTGTCACTATTTTGATTTACCCACCAACAATTTAGACACCAACCTTTTTTGTGACGATTTTGTGACGGATCACCTTTTAGCGACGGATTTTGCAGGAAAATACCCGTAGGTGAAAGTCTTTAATTTTAATAGTGATTACATGTGTTTCTATTGCAAATCACATGTGATTTAATTACAAATGTCCAGATTGGTCGCTTGACTGGCCATTGCATGGGTGTGTTTCACACGACCATGATCGTGTAGATCAGTCGCCCACATCCTCGCCCGTGCACGTCCTTCTGGGTGATTTACTATAAAGTCACATGTAATTTTGGCTTTTTTTACTTCTTGTAAGTTGACTGTCTTTTCGTGTGATCCTCCTTTAAACCACTTTAATCTACTACGACTTTATAAAAGATAAACACGTTTATCAAGACTAATCAACACGAGAAAAAAGAAATCCAATAGTTTCAGCACCTTCTATCCTTGTCCTACAAAACTATGACCATAAACATAATATCCATCACCATCATATCCCAACTTGTGCAAATAAACAAATTGATCAATGAATACAAAACCAATTAATGAACGAAAACAATATATCTAGAAACTGTAGCAGCCGTCTGAAACAATATTAAGCCCATGAAACTAAAACCAAAAGACAACATCAAAATGAACTGATCAAAGTATGAAAGCTAGCTGTAGATGCAACAATATGACAAATTTTGAATACGAATCGTAACCCGAAAACTGAATAACTCGTCTGAACCGAATGAGGTTCAAGTTAAACAGTTTTGGGTTATTTGGTTTTCGGGTAATTCCGAAATCATTAGTAAGACACTAGCTATCAGGTATCAATAACACATAATCTGGCAAAATTAATAAGTATTCCTAAATAAATGGCAAATTTAAATACCAAACTCATCTAAAAACACTAAAATTGTTAAGAATTACTAAATAAGAGGGTTAGGGTTTTAAAAGAACAATTCAAGTTTTTTTTCTGCTTCTGGTTGCATGGGGGCATTGTGCCTCCTAACCTGCATTCTCCCATGACTTAAATGCCCCATAGTCTACTCAAATAACCTTCGAATCAACTTAAAATTATGGTGGAAATTATAATCCACAACTTTAAACTTAATTATAATGAGACCACATGTTAGACGTTACAGTAAATGTCTTATTTGGGTCATTTTTGTAGTAAGATGTGTCTTTATTGCCTCGGCATGTAACTCAGTTAGCAAATGAGCGCGGGATGACTTTGTCGAAACACAAGAGATATCCCAGGTTCGATCCATCCCCGGCGGGCAGCCTCAACTGCTGAGTGACTCAAAAAATGTCTCATCACATTGTGTCTTAGGAGGCGGGCTCCATGTGTGTAGAGCCGTTTGAGATTGACGGTAATATATACATGTTCGGGACCTCTACCACTCTTGTAGATCCTGAAATGTACGCCTATCTTCGCTTTTCGATCATATATATATATATATCATAATTGAATCTATTTGGATTATTTGTTATGTAACTATATAAGCTTAAAGCTTTTCATCTTAAAAATTAGTAGATAGGCATTGTAATACATGGTACTCGTAGATGTGGTTAATTATAGAGGAAATTAATACGTATTTAAACAAGAATAATGAACGGTTTGACATTTTATAAAATTAAACTGTTTTTAAGCATTAATTGGATAGTTAATAGTTTGACTTGGAAATATAAAGTAAATACGATATTTTTAGCTTTGTTGTAACCCCGAGATGATAATAAATGTATTCAAACAAAAATATTTTGTTCATTTAATGGGTAATAGAGTTAAGAAACCAAAATAGTTGACATTTCCAAAAAAAAAAGTCAAATTAATATGCCTTAAAGTTTAAGATATGTGTCCTTTTAGGAAAATTTAATGTTTTTTTGGAAAAAGAAGTAAAATTTAATGGTGAAATGAATCCAGGAAGTTTATAGAAGCTAACCACCGGTAAGCCTCAGGGACATGTAGCCTAAAATTTTATTCACACTACGTTCGAATTCAGGCGTTGTTAAAGTTGTTGTGGTCATGAAGGTTCATCTACGATAACTCCAAATCATTATTGGTCGTTCAAAGAATTAATCGTTGAGCTTTAGCTGGCTCAGTGCGATAACCAAAAAGAAGTTTATAGAAGCTTTAAGAATTATGTAAAAAAAATGATTTGGTTTAACATATATATATATATATATATACCAGATTAAAAACTCAAATTTCTCAGATTCGTCAATGAATCAGGGGTGAACTTGTGTTCATCGATAAAAATCCTTTTCGTAGTTGTTTGATGGTATACTCTAATTAGTTAAGTTTTTAAATCTTTAATTATTCAGGAAAAAGTTTCAAACCTCAACTCTTTCACATTTTCACCACATGTTAAAAATGTGATAAACAATTATATTGGCGTTTAAAGTTTAAACAAGTAGGGACGCTAACAAAACAATTTGACTATCTAAAAACAGACTATTTGGCCTCATTTAGTATCTCTTTTAATTTGCTTTAATAAAACGTTATTTACGTTGCATTATTGTGTAGTATATTATATATATATATATATATATATATATATATCTGAAATCATCACGCCTCTTTGGCTTATGCATGTTACTTTATATATGTGCATCTTATAACAAGGTCTTGTAGGCTCGTCTTAAAAATATAACTAAAATGGAGAAATAAGATTAAATTAAAGATAATATCTAACGAGACCTCAATCAATTTCTTTTTCAAGCTAGTTCTGATTGTTATATGTAGATGTATGATCGCATAATCGTCCATTTATTTTCTACCTTATATTTCATTTTATACAGGTCCTTCACTTATACCTGAAATACTCGCTATGATCTATTATACGAATCAACTGGATTTATTGGAGCAAAACATTGTTTTTCTTTTTGTTTTCATGGTTGATGCTAAACTCACTTATATAGCAATTAGGTACATTCATGTTTTGATTCGAAACAATTAACCGTCAAAAAATTATCCTTCATTCTTTGAATTTCCATTTATGTATCTTTTGTTGATCATGTATTATTATTTTGATCGCTTGTTATAATAGAACATGTTATTAATAACCAAACCAAAACGGGTCCAGTAGATTATATATTATATTAAAAGCTTACAATAAGTTGTTAAATAATCGAAGTTGGACGAACTAAATTGTTTATAACTTGTGAAACAATAAACTGTTAGGACAAAGTTGACAATCCTTTAATTGATAAAACTCGATAAGTAATCCGTCTTTTTTAGTTTTTCTTAGTCACTTCTTGAGCATGAAAAGCATTTTAACATGTTTCATAAAACATTGTTCGATAATTGTTTCATAAAAATGTTTAGAGAACAATATACTTATCGAGTACCAGAAGCTAGCAAAATGGAATTACAGAATCCCAAAACAACGAAAAGGAGAAGTTCTCCAAACAAAAACGTCTTTCAAACACTCCTTATGTCTATACACCAAACATCTAAAAGAGTTATCATTAATTGAATCAAATAATTCCTCCTTTTTAGGTGCAATTTTATGTCTTATATTACAACCTTACAATAAGTTGTGAAATGAAGTTGGACGAACTAACATGTTTTATACTTGTGAAACAGTAAATTGTTGGGATAAAGTTGGCAATCCTCTAATAAAACTCGATAGGTAATCCGTCTTTTTAGTTTTTCTAAGTCACTTCTTGAAAAGCGTTCTATAACGTTTCTTAAAACATTGTCCGATAACCGTCTCGTAAAATGTTTATAGAACGAAACAGTGATATTATATTGTTTAACTCTGCCGTAAGAACTTATATATTATAGAACTTGTTAGATTTCCTAATTTAGTTTTAACAACTTATTTTCTAAAACAATCTTACAAGACACATAGTTGTTGCATGTTGGTCATATAAACTAAAAAAATCGTTAGATCTCTAGACTTATACTGCTCAATATAAAGTGTAGCGGATGATCTTAATATTATACTGCTTTTTAGATCTCTAGACTCCATGTACACATGTTCTAATATCTGTAGAAAATTATTAACGATGATGAATAAATGTTTTGATGGATTTTAATCTAGTCTAAATGAAACCTCATACCAGTTTGTTGGCTAGATTAATATGAGTTTTCTCTAATTCTTTAATGTTGTTGATTAATTAAGTCTAAAGAACAATTATTGGGGGATTGTATGTCGATTAGAGAATAGTCAACAAGTATCTCCTAGATACCGTGGAACTAGATAGAAAGAGTTGTTGGGTTGTACCAACAACTAAAACCAATTTAGTAATGGGTGACATCGATGGATCTTCTGTGTTCGTGATCAATTTATCAGATAAACTTTGATATTATACATGATTAGTGAATTCTTTTTCATTATTGATTCTCTCATTCATTTTCTCTGTTTAAGTGATTAGTTGTCTCACTGGATACATGGATGAGACCTTGTTGATCACTATTGTGATTCATATTGTTATTAGAGGAAGTGTGTGTGTGTGTGTGTGTGTGTTTGTTTGTTTGTGTGCGCGCGTGCACACGCATCGTACGTGCATGCACGCACATGTGTGGGAAAGAAAATATTTCTTGAGATTGTAGGTATTATAAACTGTTCTCACGTCAATCGCTGGTTCCTGTTCATCAAGATCCATGGTCGATGGAATGTTTATTTAGGTCATATGTATGTGCGTGTATGCATGGCCGACACTAGATTAATATAAGAGCGCATCACTATTGATCTTTTTACGACATTTAGAAATGATACGCTCATATGAAGGATTATTATAATTTATTTAAGAAGAAATGTAAAATAAAGTGTGTCCATTCAGTCGTTATCAACCCATTATTATTTGTACTCCCATATGCTTACACTGTAGAGCAATAGAAGATATAAATAATAAACAAAAGATGTTTTTGTTACATGTGAACTGTTACGACAGGAAATATATAAAAAGTCGCATGTCGACAAAATATCCACATAGTAATAAAATTATTGAATAAAAGATAGAATGCAGTTAATTATTTGGAAATATTTTATTTATGTTTAGTTGTGAAAATGGGTTACATATTGATGTGTGTAAGTACTCAAGTGCATATATAAGATATTAGGTGTTAGGGACGGGTTTAAATTAACTCAAATTTGGTTGTGAACGTGAGAACAAATGAGAGTGTGACACGTGTCTCATTCAAAGAAATATTATAGTATATATTCAGTTTGAATATAAAAAGGAATATTCAGCAAATTAGAGTGCGACACGTGTCTCATTCAAAGAAATATTATACTATATATTCAGTCTGAATACATACTATATTTAGTTTGAATATTCCTTTGTATATTCAGTCTGAATATTGCTAATGTTGACACGTGTCACGCTCTTATTTGTTCTCACGTTCACAACTAAAAATTGAGGGTTTTTGAAGTCATGTGATTGCAATTAAAATTTGGGTAGTCCAAATACATGTATGTATTACTATTACAGTCTATCTAAAGAACACCTAACGATTATTTATTTATTTTAAATTATTTGTGATTTTATACCAACTGTTTATATATATTAAGGTATGTGGGTGACGTGGCCTCTGAATAAAGTCGTGTGAATCAAATGTGATTTTATACGTGTTTTGAGTGCAAAATCACATATGATTTGCTGGTTTTCTTATTCTTTTATTTGATTATTGTTTTCGTATAAATCTAACAATTAAATATGTAGTCATAGGTTATTTTTAGAAGTCGTAAATATTTGAAAAATAAATAAGTGATCTTAGCTCTTCATACGGTCAAGATCAAATTTGAGTGGTCAAAATTTGCGGTTATGCGAAAAATAGAGGGAGTAGCTTTGTAACATATACAAATAGGCATCATACGGGTTCATACGTGAACCCGTGTGATTCACATATGAACTATATATTCATACTTGAACCTGTGTAATTCACATATGAACCAGTGTGATTACATAATTACATACGAACTAATTAGTTGATTCAGATATAAATCCCTAGTGATTCACGTATGAACTAATTAACGAGTTCACATATGAACTCATTCGTAACATATTTCTAAAAATTACAAAATTACCATTTATCTTCCGCATACCAATGGGATGAATTATCCGGTGCTTCACAGTCAAAGCCGCAAATATTGAATAGATAAAGGGTTAGAATCACTTCTTTACTTCTCAAATGCACTGCTAGAAAATTGAGTATTTTCAACGAAATTTTTCAACGGAAAATGTCGTTGAAAATTTTATATGAATTTTAAAAGGATTATTGACAAAACATAAATTTTCTACGAATTTTCAACGAATTTCCGTTGAAAATCTGTCACAAAATGCATTTTCAACCAAAAACTTTTTGAGAGACATTCCGTTGAAATTTTTTTTGTTGAAAATGCATATATGTTTGTGAAAGATTTTCAACGGAAATTCGTTGAAAATTTGTAGAAAATTTATGTGCTGTCAATAATCCTCTAAAATTCGTAGAAAACTTTCAACGACATTTTCCGTTGAAAATACTCAATTTTCTAGTAGTGATGAACTCTTCCCTAGATATGTGTACGTATATATGTGGCCTGGGCGGAGCCACATGAGCTCCAGAAGGTGCATTGGCTCCCCCTGATCAACTCTTTAATATTTATTATTATTATTAATTTTCTAGTATTTAGACTCTACTCAATACTTTTTTTCAATAATAGATCCATGTATTCCTTTTAATGGCAGGGATCCTCCAAATAATTTCGGTTTTACTTAATAAAATGACATATCACAAAACTTTGGTTTTTCGTCTCTCCAAATCATTAAATCGATCAAGCTTTACATTTCAGAAACACACAATACGTCTACCGGAACAAAGAGCGCCCACCCCCTCCCCCTTTGCACCGGACACTGTAGCTTTGTGTCTGTCGGATCTAGGGGTGTAAGCGAGTCGAGCTCGAGCTCGTTTATCTCGATCCCGAGCTTAATAATTATCGAGCCCGAGACGATCTCGACACAAAATAAAGATCGCTTACGATTTCGAGCTCCATAACATCAATGTTCGACTCGACTCATTCAAAAACTCGATTAAACTTTACGAGCTGAGTTGAGTTATTCGAACATACACTTTTTCAAGCCAAACATATTTATATGTTTATAGATTATATAATCAAAATTAAAAATCATCCAGTTTAAGTAAATAAACGAGTTAATCGATTTCAAATTCGAAATTTTACTTTTTATATTTATTCTATTTATATGATTCTACTATTATTACAAATTTCTACCTTGTAGAAAGAAAAGAAAAAATAACCGTGAAGGTTTTTTGGTAAAAGTAAAAGGTGGTAAAAATAAAAGCAGCCACCCACTTTATGCCGTGAGGTTTTAAGCTTTTGTCATCGTATTCGTAGGTAACATTTTGTACTTTTGTCATAACATTATTGAATGAAATTTATTTACAATTATGATATCTTCAAGATTATTGTATATACATCAGTAAATATTTTAAAATTTCAAAAATTAAATTAAATATTTGTTAATATAATGTTTACAAATCAATATCATACTATTCGAACCTTTTTCCATGCTTTTTCCTGAGGTCTGGAGAAAGTTGAAATCAGTAGGATTTCCCTAATCCTTTCTTAGGAAGAGTGTGAAATTCTTTTTTCTTTTCGCAGGAACAGATCACTTAGCACCGTTTATGTTTGGCGCGTGAGCGCTCGATCAGTGAGTTATTACGCACTCTTTCAAGGGTGGCTGCTTCTAGGCAAACCTCCTAGCTGTCTTTACACATCTATCTCTTTTATCACTGAGCGGTCATTTAAGAGTCTTAGCTGGTGATCCGTGTTGTTTCCCTCTGGACGATGAAGCTTATCCCCCATTGTCTCACTGGCTGATGTCTTGTATCACGATATGTTGGAAAATAGTTTGTTACTTGTTGACGAGGCATGACCAATTTAAGTATAAATAATTTGATTGCACCTTGATTTTAAGGGTTCACTACAATAAAATTGTCTTTATAGGACAACAAGACAGCCTAAGCTTTTACTAGAATACGTTATAGAACTTAAGTTTATAGTACCAAACTATAAAACATCATATATAAAAGTGTTGTAAAATAAGTTTATATGACGTTTCTAGGCGTTTTAACAAAAAAATTTAGGACTTTTTTAAATAAAGTGTCCTATAAACTCATCTTTTTATAAAATACTTGTGTTTGTAGGATATTTTTCAATTAGTATTGTAAAAAATAAGTAATATGACACTTTTTAAACGCCTAAGCATTCTATAACCAATTGCAACACTTTTTAGATATAACGTGTTTTTATTTGGTTTTATAAATGTAAGTCCTATAAAAAATTAGAACCGTTCTACATTTTAGACGTCTTATAAAATCAATTTGTTGTAGTGGCTGATAACACGTATTGTTGATAGGATTTCGAAATATGGGTCGGGTCAAGTTTGAATATTAGACCCTTGGTTTTCATGTGTATAATTTTTTTACTTAAAAGACTCAAAAGCACATCCTAGTAAAATTATATGTACTTACACAAAAACCTGTAAAAACTTGTCACTTTTATTAAAGGAAACAGAACTTACACCATCACATCTTTTGATTCGTACTTTTACAGAAAACATCTAAATGACCTTACTTTATATTTTAAATTCTTTTCAATCACCAAGTAACGTGTAAAGCCAAATATAAGTATAAAACTAGTAACGTTAGTTAAAATAAAACACTTAATAGACAGTTTGATGATAGATGTTCTCTTCCCCATCCTCTCATTTTTTTCTCTATTTCAATTATGCTTAATAGCGGTGACGTTGAACATATCATTGAAATCCTAACTAAAATTTTAAAATCATGGAAAGTTTTAAAACATTGAAACCCTAACTAAAAATCTTAACCGTTAAATATTTATTAAGTAAATTGTTATATACGATATCTTACTAATAAATAATAATTTTTATCTGACAAAGTAAATTAAAATATTGATTAATATCGGATTAGCGTTTGGATATAGGTTCCCTTAACGATGCTGATTCACTTTTTATGATTTCAAATATTTTATGGTGAATAAGGCATCAAATTTTGGAGTAAGCACGTTTTGTTTTACTTGGTAATAATTTATTACAATTAATATTTTGTTTAATATTATTGTATACACAATTAATAATATATAATATACTTATATAATAATATAAATAATAAAATAAAAGCATCTCTAGAATGATCCAAAGAAAAATGCTATTACCTTGGAGATGGTGACGGTGGGAGTTTTTGGTGTGGCTAGGGATAGGATCGGAACCGAGTACTTGTTTTTAAACCGAAATTGCTCCGTAACTGTCGGTTTTGGAACTGAAAATGATGTGATTAATTTCGAAACATATCAGGACTAGTTCCGGTTCTCATTTTTTTGAAACTGTTAACCGTCGAGTATCTGTCGGAACCGAGTATCCGGTCCCGCTGGATACCCAGAATCGGAACCGACGGATACCTGTTATTTCTTAAATAAATATTATTTATATGTTTATTATATTTAAATATGTTGACATAAAGTGTTTTGGATGCTGTTTTGTTGTTGTCGAGAGTCGAGAGTTTCTAATTTATTTGTATAATTATTACTTTTAGTTTTTATCGTATTAATTTTTTTCCGTTTTTCGTATTTATTTGTTTAAGTTGGTATTTTATGGTTTCTAATAGACTCAAAATTATCTTTTTATTGAATTTAATGATAAAATTTAAAGGAAAAAATGGTATCCGATACCGGAACCGGTTCCGAGCGTTCCGGTTCCAAAATATAAAGAACCTTTATAATCGGTTCTGATTCTTTCCTTTCACGAACAACCGGTTCTAATTCCAGATCTGGTTCCATAAATTTTGGTCGGGTAACTGACTTTGTTCACCCTGTGGCCATTAATCAAATATTGAAATGTTTGTTCACCCTCTTGCCATTAATCAAATATTGAAATGCTACGATGATTAATGTTGATGGTCAACGTTCAAAGGGTTTTGACTAAAGCTTTGTTTACTAAATATTTGAAGTTAGAATTGTCTTTTATACGGTAAATGTTAACCAATTAAGATTTCTTTTTTTAGTTATCAAGATAAAAACCTTATTAATTATCATGTCTTTTATCGGATAAGATTTTTAGTCTCTGTCATATACACTCACTCTGTAAGACAAATAACTCAACAAACATTTATCTGGTAACGAAAAAGAAATCACTAAAATCAAAGAGTGGCTCCGCTAAATTCACGAATAACTTTAGAGGTCAAGATTTTATTTAGTAAACCACTCCTAAAATTAATACGAAACTTTTACACACGGAAAAGGCTAGATGATTTTGGTGGAAAATAAATATTTTTATTAAAGAAATTGACATCATATATTTTGTTGTTTTTTCCAAATTTAGATCTAATATTTTTTTTATTTTGATGATTGATTATTAGTCCGTCTTGATTATTAAAATGGATGAAATTCATAGATTATTAATTTGAACATAAAAAAAAGTTCACAAATTATACATTGAATTCGAAATCCAGTTTTTGAAATTAGTCTCACGTCTCCACTATTTCCTTAATGAAGATAAAGTCTTGAGGTGATGTTATTTAAATACATATTTTAAGAATACAATTCAAGTAAATACAAATAATCTTGATTTAATATAGGTTGTTGGTAATCAAAAAATAATTAAGATAGAAAAATTAATCAAAAAGTTTAAAAATATGCTTTAATTCTTTAAAATTGAAAAACAAATGAAAGTTGCTCTCAAAAGATAGAGGAAAGACGTTTGTCCACGAACTCAATAATTCCTCAAAAAAGTTATAGCAAGAATGCCATTAGGACAGCCGGACAAGAACAGAAATAAGAGAACTGATCAACGAGTTTTGAGATGACAATTAACACTTATCTTAAAGGTTGATGTTGAATCACTTGAATGCATTTTGTTTATCCTTTGTGATGATCGTTATGATCTTAATGATAGATTCTCCTTGGCTTAATCATGTCTAAGGCCTTGTTTGTTTTTTTCATTTTAAGCTCTTAATCACTACTTGTATCTTATTCGTTTAGACGTTTCATAACCGTTTCAGAACTGAAATCAGATTTCAGACTTTAGCACCTCTTAAAAAACAAACGCCACCTAAGTGTCATGATTTGTTATCAACGCATAGAATGACAATGAAATTAGTTGCAATTTTTTGATAGTTGGCCGCCTTAGTGATACTTCAGTTTACCTACTGGAATAGTCTCTTGAGATGTGCTCGAGGAAGTGGACCTAAACAAATTAGTCTCATCACTTTAATTACTGTGCAACTATTTTATGTCTCAAACTCTTTATTGCGTATAAGAAAGGTTGGGTATGAATCTTGGACAGTTAGTTTTCCTAGATACAACATTTTATAAAATCTTGTCAATTTTATAAAAAGAAAAGGGACATATTTTACCATAATTTCTGATTTAGAACTCAACATTTTTAAAACTAGCGTCTATGGGACTTTGTTTTGTATTTGAATTCGTTTATTGTGGTGCAAGCCTATAGGCATGTATTCTGAAAATATACATTTTCCTATCTCGGTTAATTGAATGATAACTAATCAAACTGGTCATGTTTATGAACAAATGTTTTCAATGACTTGTGGAGACAATATATTATCTTGATCATATTTGAGTATATAAATTATATTACCTTTTACCTCTTTAAAAGAAAATGAAAAAATAACTGAAATATCTTTCACAAATAGAAGTTAACATCTATTAAAGGGAGAGACCAAAACGAAGCAATATGACAAACCATGATGACAAAATTAATGGAATAAACAAAATGTAGGGACAAAAACGAAGAAATCGACAAAACACAAGAACGAAAACAGTAATTTACGCTAATAACAATAACAATTATAATAATAATAAAAGTAATAATAAATTAATAATATAATCAATAAAATACAAATAACTGAATTGACATGACATTAAGAGTAAGGGGTGTATTTAGCATAAGAAGTTAGACAAAGTTCATATGACTTTACCTAAAATGATGTCTGTAGGATGATCTAAAGAAAATTGCTATTATTTTATTGACTATAACGTAACAATGACGATAAGGATTGTGTTGATGTTATCGACTTATCGTAATACTTGAAATCTTAAATCAGCTAGATTAAAAATATTTTATTTTAACGTATGTTAGAAATATTTTTTTAAAATTAATTTAATAAGATTTTACATAAATTTTCATGTAAATAAATACAATTATGTTATTATTTATTACTTTCTTGAATATTTGACATTTCATTTAGAAAAAAGTTCAGAAAAACTTAACGAACCATCTTATTATAAATGATTAAGCCTCAAAACTCTTTTGTTAAAAAAATTAAACTTTCTTATTTTGAATAATTAACTCTATGAACTATTTTTTTTATGATAAAATCAATAAACGTTCTTATTTTGAATGACTAAGTTCCTGAACTATTTTTAAAATTATGTAAATAAACAATTTGTAAAAGTTCGATGATTTGATTTATAGAAAAAAATGTTCAGATTTTAATCATTTAATAAAATGAGAAATTTTAATATTTTTTAATTCAAAATAAGTAGTTTAATTGTTTTTTCATTCAAAAAAATAGTCAATAACTTAATTATTCAAAACGAGAAAGTTTAATAGTTTTCAATTAAAAAATAACTCTAGGGCTTAATAATTTAAAATGAGATAATTTGTTGAGTTTTCAGAATCTTTCCCTTCATTTAATAATACATGAGTTTCAAATACAATCTCTCTGATTACTACAAATCAATCTCAATCGTCATCTAATCTAATAAATATCTAGTTCAATAAATATCTTATTTGTCTCATAATATAAAATGTTGATCGTAACGAATGAACTATAATAATCTTTCCTAAATATTTAGTGTTTTATATTAATAAGTATTTTGTATTTGAAATTCATCATATATGTATGTATATATATATATATATATGCATATACATATAGGGACGGATTCAAATGAGAACTCAAATTTGGTTGTGAAGTGAGGACAAATGAGAGCACAACATGTGTCATATTCAGACTGAATAATGAAGAAAAATATTCAGACTGAATGTAGTGTTATTCAGACTGAATAATACTACATTCAGACCGAATAATACTACATTCGGTTTGGATAATAATACATTCAGTCTGAATATTTTCCTTCATTATTCAATCTGAAAATGTCATTGTCGCACTCTCATTTGTCCTCACGTTCATAACCAAATTTGAGTTCGCATTTGAACTTTCCTACCTCTTTCTCTCTCTCTCTCTCTCTCTCTCTCTATATATATATATATATATATATATATATATAGTTCACAATTATATATAAGTTGGGAATCCGACTTCTGAAAGCATGTCACAAAGACCGACCATGACTAATTCCCAATTAAAGATAAAGTCTTAAGGATTACATGTGCATATTAAGAATTTGAGTTAATTCAAATGATCTCGATTTGATATGTATGTTAATAATTAAAATAAAATATTTTAAAAGGAAATTTTGACATCTTCTTTAAAATTGAAAAATAAAAGTGAAAGTTACTCTCAAAAGATAGAAGAGATATGTTTGTCCCTTAACTAAATGATTCCTAGATGCTTAATAGCAGGGATGTCATTGGGGACTAAGTAGACGTCTAAGAATTGGTCAAGCTTACATTTTATTAAAGATATTTTTCCAATCAACATGTTGGATCACTTAGATGTATTTGTTACATTTGTTGGTGTGAGCATTATGATCTTGTTCATGGACAGACCTACCCTTTAAGGGGCGGGAATTGAAGGCCTCGATCAAAACCCAAAATCCATGCATGGACGAACGAAAGATTTGTTGAATTGTGTGAAAGTATTATATGAAAAAACAATTTGTTTCTTTTATCAAAAGAACCATTAAGAATAAAAGGAAGATTCCAACATGTATTGAACAGAAATGGTTCAAGTCTAGCTAGCCGATGTGGAAGTACGCCTCCCCCCCTCCCCCTCCCTCTTGAACGAAGGAGACGAACACATCTATCCTAAAATGTCGAAATGAGGCTAGACGATTTAAGGGGTAGAGAATAAATATTTTCATTAATTTAAAATGGCATAGGTTTTACACAATGAATTTTTATAAAGAAAATTTTTTATCACATAAAAAAAATTAAAAGAAGACTTTTCTTTAAAAGCTAAAAATATATCATGACATAAAATTTCCATTTCTACGTTAATATCCCAAGTAATCTATTGAGCTCATTAATCATAAGATTCAAACAATACATAAAAAAAATCAAAATAACATAAAAACAAACAACCTTTATAAAGCACAAAAAAGGTTTAAAGTTGACAATTATCAAATATTATTATTTAAGATAAACTAAACGTTGTTAAAATGTCGACATTTAAGATTATATTAAAGTTAATTATTGATTTTTTTTTTGTGATACAAGGGTTTGTGTTATATCTCGCATTATTCCGACTCCAATTGGGTTACAAAAATAACGTACAGTTTTTATTTTTGTTTTTCTAAAATTGATTATGTCTTACATGAGAGGGCATGAAGCGAGACCTTGCAAATATTAGATCTTTTATCATCTTTAGAACATCTTCACTGCTTATTTGATGAAGACTTGAATATGATTTGAAGATGAGTTGAAAAATGGTTGACCAGGGAGTAAAAGACTTGATACGTCAAACATTTAAGGTTTCTCAAATGTTTGAATAAAATGGTGTTAGGTCCGATTCAACAAGATCAAAAGAGGAATCATATGCAAATCATTGAGTCGAATGTTTTATTGATGAAAGCATTAAAGAACTACAAACTCGAATATAACTAAACGACTCTCATTAACGAAACTTCTACCCTAGACTCCTTTATATACTAGTTGTCTATTACATGGTAAGTCCAAGCCTATAAGATATTTTACATAATAAAGAATATTACAATCAATCATTTTCTTCTTTATAAAACTTTCCTAACTTAGGACTTTTGGTCCTATCAAATGGTCTGAGAGACAAACAAAGAGAAATAGTACTTTTTTAATTTGTTCAACCCTTTACATTAATTTGACCTGACCATTGCAGATGCTCTTAGTAGCACTTGCTAGATACATGTGAAGTGCTTTATTTAAATGAATTGAAAATAACTTATGTATCTTTGGCTTATAGACGTGCCTCACAAAAGGATTAATAATATCTCATAGGAATCGAATCTCTCAAATCCTTGAAAATAATACATTTGTCGTTGTAGGTGTCGTGTAAAGTACAATCTTTAACCCTTTTTTTCAGCGAAGAGTCTCATCCGTTCCTTTCTATCACAATATCAAGAAGTACAGACTTGTCTCTCTCGAAAAGCACAAGTTAGACACCTTGTGACATGAAAATAAACTGTCATTGACATTAAAACATAAGGCAAACACCAAATGGGTTGTTCTGATACTTAAACCATTTTTAACCAGCAAATTAGCATAAAAATATCGATGATGTATTGATTCTATCAGATCCTAAAAGGTTGTGTTTGATGAGTTATTTCAGGCCTTACCATAATCCAAATGAGGTAAGGGAAGCCACAAAAACATAAATGCATCTCCTGATCCAAATATATGTTATAAATAATTAGTTCTTTTGATGAGTCTATCTAATGTCTTGCTTAAAACTTAAAGTCCTCTACCTTTTTACATTTTTTATACTAAAAACTCTGCATTAAAATAAGTTATACTTCATGAAAATGTAACACCATACACCTTCTCCATAATGTACGCTATCAATGAACCAACCTACTTGGTTGAACAAAGTCCGTAGTGGGAGGATGCAGATATTTCTCCAATTCAATGTATTGGTGAGAATATATATGGAGGTTCAGGTTGTACATTGGATCGTTTTGAATAAATATTGTAGATCAATTAAATATTTCAATAGACTTGCACGTTAATTTCGTGACAACCCAAAAGAAATATTACGTTTATTTTTCAACCAAGAAAGTATATATTTTAGAATGATTTGCAAATAAAACATTTCCCTTTGTTCTAAAATAAATATCCACATTTATATTTATATTTGTTCAAAAACATATGTCCAGTTTCAAAAAATGATAACTAGATTTCCACATCCACCCTTCATTAATTAACAAATATTTAAGAGTTTGATCAACTAAAAAATACGATAAATTATGCATGTTTGAACAATATGTTATTTTAAATGTGGATACTTATTTTGAGAAGGAATATTTGATAAGAATAGAAAGTCACATGTTAAAGTATCAGTAACTATAGATCAGAAAAATAACATTTATTGTTTAAGAATCCAAGATGAAATACGATCAATGAAACAATGTGACAACCAAGCAAAAGGGACAAGGTACAAAAATAATTATTTTTTCTAGAAAAACAAGGAAATTTTACACAAATAATAGATTGATTATATTTTTGATAATTATAGTTTCCGAGCCAACTAACATGTACTGACTATTTCTCAGGATGATCATGAATGGTTTGAAGTTATCGTAATTGTACCTCTATAACCTTGATTATGTTTATGTCAAATATAATTGAAAAGGGGAAAAATATGAATAAACTGCCTAGCTTAGAAAAAATAAGCCACTTTAGTTACTGTCAAGCATCATCATTTTTTTTTTGCAAAAACATTTATGGTGTGTGTTTGATTTATTGTAGCTATAATACTTTTTAATAAATAAAATTAAATACAATAATTACAATGCTATCGACTTTTTTTCTGGTCTAACAAAAGTATTTTAATATTTTTTTTGAATAATAATTTAGGAAAAGTTCAACTATTTCATTTTGAATGGTTAAATCCCTATATTATTTTTTTGAATGAAAATACTATTAAATTATCTCATTTTGAATTAATAAGTCTCTAAACTATTGTTTTGAATGAAAAAACCATTAAACTTTGTTATTTTGAATGATTAACTCCCTAAACATTTTTTTAAATAAATAAAGCATCGAACTTCTAAAAATTGGTTACATACATTTTTTAAAATAAGCTACCTATAACTAACTATGAAAATTTTAAAGTAAAAATAAACTTAAATCGGTTTTACCGCTCTCCTGTCACTCCCCATTAGCTCAATGTTGCCTATTCTCCATTTCGCCTAATAGTTGTCGGCTCCTGTTATCGATCTCCCTCTTTTCAATCTATTATTTTATCCATCATAAGAGGGAAAATCAAAATATAAACGATTATAAATAGTTAATTTGGGTTTAAATAATTAACTAACCAATTTTTTAAAAATCGATAGTTTAATTTTCTTAAAGAAAAAAAATGTTCAGGGGCTTAATCATTCAAAATAAGAAAGTTTAATAATTTTTTATTCAAAAAATAGTTCAGGGACTTAATCATTCAAAATGATAAAGTTTAATGGTTTTTTTATTCAAAAAAATAGTTTAGGGACTTAACCATTCAAAATAGAATAGTTTGTTGGGTTTTTTTTTGTTTTTTCCTTAATAACTTCTATCTTAAGGGTCATTTACCCAAACAATTATACAACAAACGTTTATTGAAGAAAGTCAACATTTTAACTGACTTTACTATAGGTGAGATTATAGTTCATTAAAACAATATCGTATGCAACAATTTACCCGATATGTGCTTGCCCTCTAAGAGTTCAAGAAAGACTCCCGACTGTTACTATGTTCATCCGGTAAGCACTTACATTACTAAATGAAATATTTTTTTTCTAGAGACCTTAATCTAGAAAATATGTCATTAAAGGGTCACTACAAAACAAATGACTTTCACCCACAAAAATTACCCAGAGAAATTTTCGTTGGTAATTACCCATGGATCACCCATAAAATACCAATGACACGTTAAAATTCGATATTTTTCGAGAAAATGCCAACGGATTACTCAGATAATCCATAGGTAATCTGTCACTAATTTGAATTATCTACCAACAATTTACGCACCAACTTTTGTGACGTTTTATGAGGAATCACCTTTTAGCGATAGATTTCCCAGAGAAAATTTCGTAGACAAAAGTCTTTCATTTAGTAGTGGGTGATTCATCACAAAACCGTCATAAAAATTAGTGGGTAATTCAAATAAATGACAGATTACCCAAAAATTCTCTTGGTGATCCATTAGTACTATTGGATTTCACCGAATCATTGGTATTTTCTAGGTAATCCGTCACCAAACCCGGACATAAATTTCTCTGGATGATTTTTATGGGTAAAAGTCATTTATTTTGTAGTGTCAGGTGAACGCTTAGTAAACGACCTCTAAATTCAAAATATTTGACATCCGATCATTTGATATGTTATATTAATTTGCTATATTTAGTTTATATACAAAATGTGTATCTATATGAATACCATCTACTTGTCTATATAAATTCAAGTCATTATTAAGTTTCTGTTTGAAACGTTTATTTTGCATAATTACATGAAGTGGAGGGATTGGAATTTGGACCACAAGCTATAAAGAGTATGAGAGTAACGTAAAGTTGTGTTGAATTAAATAGTTATTAGAAAACAACATATGAAACCACAATCGTATAATGTTATCATTCATCCTACACCAAACTATTATTAACCATTTAATATCATTTTATACCAACTCTCATTCCTTTCACAAGTACAAAAATTGACCTATCATGGATGAGTGAGTATATGGATGAGGAAAGTTCAAATACAAACTCAAATTTAGTTGTGAACGTAAAGACAAATGAGAGCGTGACATGTGTCTGAATGTAAATTTCAGATCGAATAATCAAAGAAATATTCAGGCTGAATATAGTATTTATTCATTCTGAATAATGTTTATTCAGACTAAATAAACATTATTCAGTCTGAATAAATACTATATTCAGTCTGAATATTTCTTTGATTTTCAGTCTGAATATGACACGTGTCGTGCTCTCAGTTGTCCTCACGTTCACAACCAAATTTGAGTTCTCATTCGAACCCGCCCACAGAGAGAGAGAGAGAGAGAGAGGGTGAGGGAATGCGGTTTTTTATTTTACAACTTATTTCATTTGTATCATCAATATACCATCATCTTAACCATCAATTAGTTCATCTATGGTCAACATTTGATGAGGTGGAAAATGTAGTTATAGATTATTAATTAAAAAAATAAAAAATTAAATTAAAATGAACGGTTTAGATAAGGCTTATATTGTTGTACAAATAGGATATATTGTATCTGAAACATGCTATATATAATATGGGTTTCTTCAATTGTTAATCCAATAATTGATGTTAACTATGTGAACTAATCTTAGCTTTTAGTTTGTCTAATCTACGGATAAAAATGATCAGTGGTAATTTTGTAATTGATGTATGTGAACAACAATGAACAACGGTAATTTTGGAAAAAATGAGAGAGACGTTTAATTAATGAATTTAATGAGATGTTATAAGCAAAGAGTTGCATGATTTTAGTGATAATAATTATATCATTTATTTCAAATTTCTCAAGTTTTTCCGTGAACAAGTTTACCGACGGAGAAAAATGGAGATTCATATTGAAAAATTTCATAAGTAAATCAGGGAGTGTGTTCATTACTGAAACTTTTTCATAAGTGAACTGTAAAACGATGTTCGTGATACTGATCAGTGCTTTGTTCATAGGTGAATGTCTATCATAAGTGTACCTTGATCATAAGTGAAACTTGTTCATTGGTTTCATTGTTGAACTTATTGAATCTCCATCTTTCTCCCTCTGTGACTTATTCATTGAGAAAGTTAAGAAGCTTGAAAGAGATGATATATAGTTATCATTCGTTAGCATATATTGAATATTATTTAAAAATCAACCGTTAGATATATATTTTTCTGAATATACAATTGTGTAATCTATCGATCATAGAGGTAGTTATCTTAAAGCATTAGATGATATCTTTAGCATCGGTCCATTCCTGGATATGATATGCAAGGAATAAGTTGTATGTCGACTTTATTACTGTTTCAAGAGATAAAAACACCGTTTTCGAGAAGATCCAAATTATTTTCTAAACGATGGATAGATGTTCAAGTAAATGCATTGTTTTTTAATTTAAAAAACGTACATCACATATTTTAAAATTGTCAGTTTCTCGATGTCGTTCCCCAATTTCGGGTTGTTTTGAACCCTCATGAGTATAAGCCCAATGTGAATTTTGGGCCTGTGTCCATGGGTTGGCATCTTTAACGACATATATATGTTTCAATTAGGGGTGTTCATCCAAACCGTCCACACCTCTTTTCACTTCACCGTGAAACGCGGTTTAGAACTTTAGCGGTGCGGTTTGCAGTTTGCATTCTTACCAAACCGCACTATGCGGTGTGCGGTTTGCGAGTTTGAGATATCAAACTACGGTTCAGATCGCACCGCATATTTTGTATATATTTTAATTATTATATATAACACATATATTTATATAATAATATATTAATTATTTATGTAATATTTTTGAACTTTATGTTTTAGACTTTTAGTTTTATTCGATATGCCAATTACAATATTAATAAATTAGTTAGATACATCACAAATTACTATTCGAATTTAGTTTGAAGTTTATTTTTTTTACTTCTTAGGCTATTTTTAATTATGCAACATTATTTGGGAATCGGATGTATTAAACTCTTTATTTTTTTTTGTATTATGGTCACTTTATGGTTGATTTTATAATGTATTTTTAAACTTATAATTAGTGGATTGTAGATGTAAAGTCCGATATATACAACCCTCATCTTTTGTGGTGTTGTGCGATGTAAGATTTATGCGGTGCGGTTTGCAATTTGGATGCTCAATAGGCCCAAACCGCACCGTAAAGTTTCAATCTTCATTGTATATTGTAATTCTGTTTTCCTTCTTTTTTGGGTTTTTATGACCATAGTTTCTGACGTAATTTTCTTATCTACAAGATTTTTATAAATGATTTTCTTTTTAGTTATTAGAAAAATTCTAAGTTTCAAGTCAATGATCGAAATCTTCAAAAGGACTAATGTCAGCGTCAAACTTTTTTTTGTAAATGGTATCTTAGGCATTTGTCTAGACTTATCCCTGACAATTTTAAAACTGCTAAAGCATGCATCTCTGAGATAATTCCCCAGTGGCCACAAGTTGTTTGCGCCTGGATTCGAACCTGGGGTAGATGGGTTACTAGCCTCATCCCCCACAAGCCTTAATCAGTACGCCACAAGTCTTGTGGTTTATTAACCGTCAAACTTGAGGCCTCGAGTCATATACATTCTTAATGCATAGCATTTTCTAGTTATTGTAGTATTTACTTGGCACGTAATTCATGCATAATCAAGGGTGGATCCATGAAGACGTGAGCGAGGTTCCATGTAAGTATGTAACTGTTCAGCCGATTTTCGTAAGTAGAATTTTTTTTTGTGTATAAAAGGTGCAACAACTAAAAGTTGAGGGGTGCGTCAGGATATTAGAAAATACAAGAAACATAAACCAAAAGTCCCTCAAAATCAAGCAAATAACTGAAAAAAAAGTCTCTCGAAATCAACCTGAAAATTTCATCCTAATTAACCAAAAAAAACTTTAAAAAACTCTCAAAACAGTAGAATTCAGCTAAAAATTCATTTAACGACTTTATAGGTTCTTTGCTCCACCTTATAAGATATACCCACTTAGCAAAAATCTTATATCTGCCACTGTGCATGATTGATATTTAAAATCATGATGAATTTGTTCAAAATTTGTACTAGACCCGTTCAATAGTTTACAAGTCGACTAAAATCATGATGAAAAGTCATCGGTTTTTTGTCGTTGGCGAATTTTTAGCTATTGAGGATCTTTTGGGACATTTGTATTTACCTGTGGGTACGGATTGTAATCTTTGTCGCTACCCAAATGTATCGATCCAAATTTGTAAAATTATGATAAATGTACCATGAGATGTTTTAACAATTATATATGTTACATGGAACAAATGAACAGTGATAATTTTGTACATAATAAAACTAATAAATACATCGTGTCAATATTTACTTTTGTTTTTATTTTTATTTTTATACAATATTTATGAACTAACATACCTTTTTTACTTTTGTTGAGGTTTGAATCCATGATCGCAGAAAGATCAAAAGCTCTTACTTTAGTTTATTCTGATGTTTGTTTACCATGATGTGATTGATGTCTCAAATCAACATTAAATAAGACATTTGTTTCATTAAAAGATAACATTAAAACAATTTTGACGATAAATAACAAGCTAGCAATCGTCATATGGGCTCATTAATATGTTAAATTGATACATAAGTATGTGGTTTCTTGACTATGGAGATCTCATGCAAGCAGTTAAAACAATATTTTACTGATAACTGATGCATCACTGGTGTTTCCTTTGAAAGATCATTTGAAATTGTTAGCAGAAGCTAACGATTTTTTAAACTTGTGAGTGTGAGATGGCAATTTCACATTGGTTGCCAATCCTATTAATTCAAGAAACCGGATCAGATACCAACTCACATCGATCTGCCACCATTCTAGACCATGTCGAGCGGAATACTCAAAAGCATGATGATTGTTGTGCCAGCCTTCTCCAAAAGTAATCAGAGCCACCCACCTGTCCATCATCATTTTCCAGTTAAACAAAAAATAATATAGAAACAATTTATATTTAAAATAAAAGTTATAATATACCAGTTATTTTTAGATAGGTCGTTAGTGTTCCAAGCTCGCTTTCCCCATATATGGCAAGCTGAGTTTACTAGAAATGTCGCATTGAGAAGGCATGTATTCTTAACACCCTGCGTACATATATTCACATGATACTCTTATGTTCTTAAAGAATTCTAAAATACGTGTGTCTTAAGAGTTGTTATGAGACTTACTACAATCCAAACGAAGTATGGAAAGCCACCCAAAGCATAAACGAGTGCCCATAATCCGAATAAATGCCATAGGTAGGTTTTTTTGATGAACCTATAGAACGCTTGGCTTTTCAAATCTTCTACATTTTTACGTTCTTGATACTGTAAATCAATAATATTATACAGTTAATGCCACAAAGAAAATTAAATAAATATTATACGTCAACGTATAAAGACATGCACCTTCTCCAAAATGTAGCCACTATCAAATATCCAACCCATATGACTGAACCAAAATCCGTAAATGGGAGTGTGTGGATCTTTCTCTAAGTCAACATATTGATGGTGGTACCTATGCATACTCACCCAATATATTGGATCCCTCTACAAAAAAATGATTAAATGTTCATATAGACTAACAATATATATCACTGAATATTTCAAGAATCAATACGAAATATATATAGTTTGACGATATATTGTTTCATTGACATTCAAATTTTGTATGAAACAGTACAAAAACATTTTGGTAAAACAAAAACCTAAATGAAAAGTACATAGAACCAAACCTGGGCGGCATGAACCCCGAAATAAACACATGTGTACTCAAGCCATTTGGGTAGCTTGAAACTACGGTGAGCTAGAAGCCTGTGATAACCCAGGGTTATACCCAATGCCCCCGTAAGAAAATAACTCAAAACTGTTACCCAGAAGACGTTCCATGTAAACGTAAATGGTGCAAAAAGTGTCAAAATATGAAAACCCAAGATCCCCGACACGAGTTTGATGTCAAGAGACCTCCATTTACGTCCCCAAAAGAGGTTTCGTTTTTGTATCACTACCACATTTGAGAAAAATATTCTCTCTTGTCCAAAATCCTTTGTACTTCTTGACCACATTTTTGTATGGTATCAACTGTTTTTTTGCAAGTAGATAATATATGGCACATACTTATAGACAAAGTCAAGCTAGCAAGTATGTGTGTGCATGTCGGATCTTATATTATATATATATATATATGGAGAGAGATACTTCTTTATTTAAAAACTTTTTAAAAAGTAAAAATTCGTGTAAATCAATATAAAAATAATGTCTTTTATCAATATGTTATGATTTAAAATATTGTTTTTCATATATTTGTGCTCATATGGAAAAAAAATATTACATGATATGAAATAAAATTCATATGGTGAAACAAAACTTTTTTTCCACATGTAATATTTTTTATATGAACACAAACATATGTAAAACAATATCTTAAATCATAACATTTAATGAAAAAATATATTTTTATATTGGTTTTCATAAGTTTTTACTCTTTAATTTTTTTTTAAAATTATTCCTCTATAAATATATATATATATATATATATATAGAGAGAGAGAGAGGCGGGTACATGTGATGACGATAACAATTTACGAAAATGTAAAGACAATCCTCAACCAATCATTTTATACATTAAAAAATTTTCATGTACAAAATCATATAAAAGAAGGAATTTGAAAAAAGAACCAAAGGATAACCAAAAAATGGACAAAAAAATATTTCAAAATGGTATAAAGGCTTAAGGGATTCAACAAAATTACTTGTTGGTCCAAACACAAAATTTACAGGGGTTTTATTGTTAAAAAATTGTCTGACAATTTAATCGTTCAAAGTCAAAAAAAAATTGCTGAGTTTTATTTTTTATTACTTTTTTCACACATATATATATATATAGAGAGAGAGTGTAAATCAAATGAAAATCGTAAATATATTACAAAGGTATAAATTAAATTTTCATATGTTGTTTCATATATAACAACATATTTAGAAGTTTTTGAATGTGAGAGGAACACGAAGATATGTTTTATACATGACACACAAAAATAAAATATGTGAAACAATATGAGTCATAGCTTAAAATTAAACTAATTGAATGGTTTAGATTGGTTTTCACGAATTTGTACATACATATATATATATATATATATATAGAGAGAGAGAGAGAGAGAGAGAGAGAAAGAGAGAGAGGATCATAGATGCGTGCTCAAACAAGAACACCTGCCAAAAAAAAACACAAGAACACCATAAAACACCATGCAAAAGTATAATCTAGAATAAGATGCACATTTCATTATATAATTTATTGGGCTCCAATTTTGATTGTATTTCGCCAAATTTTTTTTATTAAATAACTCGATCGTTTTTTTATAACAAAAATGTGATTATTACCACTTTTATAATCACATCAATTAGATTATCTCATCTTTGAATTAATATCTATTTCCGTATTTTCTTATTTTCTGGGTGTTTTCGTATGAACATTCACATACTTGGAAACATGAAAACACAATTCAACCCTTAGATGAATTTGATCTAAGAGATACAACTAAAAAAATGACTAACTTAATTTTTAAAACCAAAAATATCATCTCTCACTACAAAATAAAAATGATTTTATATGACCTAAGATATAGAAATGTACCTAAAAAATATTTTATAGAACGTAAGTTTATAAAATCAAACCAAAATAAGACGTTTTTAAAATAAAATATCGTATTATAACTATTTTATACGACACTATTTGAAAAGTGTTTTACTAAAATAAGTGTATAATAAAAAGATTTCTTTATAAGACAGTTCTCAAAAGTGCCCTATGATAAATAGTTAGTGGGACATTTTTTTTAAAAAAATTCTAAAAACCTGGTTAAAACTACTAAAATGTTTTATAAACCTATCATGACATTTTTAGATAAGATGTTTTATAATTTGATTGCATAAACTAAAATTTTATAAAATATTCTATTTAGCCTCTTATACAATCTAGACGTCTTTTAAAACCCATTTTGTTGTAATGTTCCTTTCTTTTTTTAATCTGAAATATATGAAATATAATCATATTTTTTTCTTTAATTTAATATTATATATTTTTTCCAGGTTTTATTAGAACAAATGCGGACCTCGTATGTATGTATATGTGTGTATTGAATGTAAAATTAGTTATCGGGTTGGTGAGCGTAGTTAAAGAGAGAGTTAATTTCCCACTTTAACTAAAAACAACTACTACATGGGGAGTGGGGACTTGTAAAGTAATATTATTTATTTTATTTTTATAAATTAATGTGGTTTATGAGAATTTTGTTTATTTTTATATTTAAAAAGGTTTTGGAACAAGATTTAAGACTACAAAATTTTACTTGAAAATTGTAAAATTACCAGAAGATACATGTTTTAATAAATTATTGAACTCTAACATTATATAATTTAATATATTAATTGACACAAATTGAATAGTAATATGTATATATATATAATGTTAATTAATATAACTCTAATTTGATTATTAATATATAGAGAGAGAATAAAGATCAAATATGAACTTAAATTTGGTTGTGAACATGAGGATAAATGAGAGCGCGACACGTGTCTGAATGTGTATTATTCAGTCTAATTATGACACGTGTCGCGCTCTCATTTGTTTTCACGTTTACAAGCAAATTTAAGTTCTAATTTGAACGCGCCCCTATATATATATATATATATATATAACTATAGATGTAGAATTGTGTAATTAAATACCAATCTTACCCGGTAAGTGAGGGCGCGACTCTTACCACCGTTAGCGTTTACCTGGTAACTTGTTGCATACAATATCATTTTGGTAGATTAAAGTCTTATCCGGTAAATAAGTGATAGTGGGTAAACACTTACCTGGATAAATTTTGGTAAACTCCCCCTAAATTAAGACCAACCAAACTGGACTTTTTTAAACAAAAAAGTAAAAAAAAAAAAAACTCAAAAAATAAGTTGAGCCGACATAAAATACATATTTTTATCAACCTTTATATACCATCGTATTTATCTTCACTTTTAGTTAGCTTCACGAACTTTTATGCATCTTCAATCATATTCACATGTATGAATTTGTTAAAATTTTCTTATGGCAATAGAAATAGGTATATGAAAATAAAAAAATATTTTCTTTACTATATATTCAAACGAAACAGAGAACAAAATGCTCTCAGACACATGTATAACTCTATTGATTTTATGGCCTTATCGTTAATTTTAGTGGCAGATCCAAAAACTTAAATAGTTGGGTCACACTTAGGGATGTAGAAAAATTTTCAAAACCGAATAATTCATCCGGATCAAAACGGCTTTAAGTTCTTCTTTTCGCTTAAACGGTTCAGTTAACCGAATAAAGATAACTTATTCGGGTCGGTTGCAGTTGATTTTTTACTAATTTGGTTAACCTAACACATTATACTACTATTATATATTTTCCGAATAATTCTTCTAGGCCAAAACGGTTTTCAATGTAGGCCTCAAGCTCAATCTCGAATATTTTTTGATTTACCGATGTTCGTTTATGGAATCGTACTCGTAATCGATTAACTCGTTTATTCACTCCAGGTTTATAATTTTTATATTTCGAACGAACCAAGTCGAGCATTGGTTTTATGAAACTCGACTGGTTAAGTTAAACGACTTCTATTTTGTGTTCGAGATCGACTTAGGCTCAATAATTAATAAGATCGAGCTCTAGGTACACGAGTTTAAACTTGAGTAGTTGGTTAAAAGCTTGACTTATTTACACCCCGACAGGGGACGGAACCAGTGTAGTAAATGTGGAAGGAAAGGACCCTAGTCAAGAGTTCCAAAAAAAATTAAAAATACAAAACTTACCCTTAAGTTCCCCCCAGTAAAAATTTCCAATGGACCCCATCTAGTAAGCGATTGACAAAAATACTAAAAGGATCTCTTAAAATCAATCAGAAAAACCGAAAAAGTCATTCGAAATCGACAAAAACACTAACAAATTTGCTTAAAATCAACTAAAAAGTTTAAAAATCCCTCGAAACGATGTAATTAGGGTAAATACAAGTTGGGTGATTTTACGCATCTTTAATCTACCTTAATTTGGACCCTACTAGACAAAAATTATGGATCTGCTACTGCACCCCTGCCTATCTGTATGTGCTGCAAATGGTCTGATTAAAAAAATACGATCAGGGATATCAAGTTGGGAGTCCGTGCCTTGTTCTTGTTAGATGCACAATAAGAAAATTTACTTCACAAAAAAAATTTGTAACCTTTTTAAATAATTAAAAAAAAAACAATGGGGGTAGGACCCTTACCATCATGCACTAGATCCGTCCAATGGTTAATATATGAGTAAGACTATGCATGAAGTTAAGAAACCGTACAAGAATGTGAAAACATATTTACTGTAACTTTTTTATTATTGTGTTTGTCATATCACAACCAGTGGTGGATCTAGAAACTTAGGTGACTGGGGTCCTTAGAATATTAAAAAAAATCCGAAATCAAATAAATCATCCAAACCAAAATGGTTTCGGATTATTCGGTTTGCGGGCTAAACGTATCGGTTAACCAAATAAGGTGAATTACGATATCGATTTTTTTTTACCATATTGGTTAACCGACTAACAAAATATACTATCCTTTAATTTATATAATTTCCTTATAAATGAATTGGTTTCAACGTATGTAAAACAAAAAGATCAAGAAATTGAGATAAATTTAACAAAATCATCAACCAATATTATCATTGTAGCATGGTTGTAATAACTAGGGATAACAATATACTGGGTGAACGACCGTCAAACAAAAGAATGGAGGTTTCGTTAAAATGGACTACATCATTGGGGGGGACCATAAAAATTGACTGAGGGAAACTATGCGTATAAGATTAAAAAAATACATTAGTTTACCTAAGAATATTTCATTTTTTTAAAATTGACTGGGGGGCTTTCCCCCCACCTTAATGCATATGCATCCGCCCCTGATCACAATTGAAAAAAAAAATTATTTTATTAATAAATAAAAAAAGATAAAAACATTTTTTAAATATGTTTCATAACGAATATGGTAAATTTTTTAGTCTTATTAAGTTTCATAAAGTCCTCTTGGCAACTATAGTTTCATAGTAATGAACTTATTAGGTCTCTAAATGCATATAAGAGGCACGCTTATTAGTTATATAAATTTAAAATGTCTCATAAGACTTTATAAAGACAGTTGTATTCCTTAATAACACATTTAGTTATAGTAGTTTTAATTTAAAGTTCCTATTGCAGAAATGGGGATGTTTCGAAGAACCGTGTTTCCAATAAGTGTGGGAGTTGCACCTATCACATATAAGTTGCGGGAAAGGAGATTGTTTGGTTTGGCAACGTTCAACGGAAACAGTTGACCATTCCAGTGACGAAGGTAAAAAGTGTGAACGTCTATGGGCAAAAAGGAAGGAAGCTAGAAGGTTTAGGTTACCAGAACTTTAAGTTAGAGAATAGAGGTAAAATTTTCATGCGTTGTTTATGTTTCTCCGATACTTGTTTCCGTCTCATTTCCTATTTCTCAAAATTTAGTACATTTGTCTTTCTCTGTCTATATTCATTTTGCTTTGCTATGTCTTATTTGAGCAAAAAGTTGACACGCAATTCCAACCGGCCACACGAACCTGCCTCGGCGTACACCAATGTGAGGGGCGTTTTAAAATCGACTCATTTGAAGCTAGCAGGGGGCCTGGGATCGAACCCAGAACCTGTTATGTATTTGGACAAAATCTCCCCACCCTTTTGCCAACTGAACTACACGCCAGAGACACTATTGCTTATTCATATCATATTTTTAGTGTTCTGTATATCTTTTTTTCTACATTTCTCACGATACTTTTTACTTTTCCTAAATCTGGTTTTTATGGAAACACTCACATTACTCTTTTAAACATATATCATATTTATGTATACCTTACCCGTGTAACCCTACCTCTAATAGGATATACTAAATTCCTAAAGTTTAGTTTGTTTATATATATATATATATATATATACCTATATCTATATCTACATATATATATATATATATAAATAAAGAGGGGTTATGGGAGGATAAGGCTAGGGCCAAGTAGAAATACAGAGGGATAGGCCGGTAGGGTAGGGTAAGTTGAAAACAGAAGCGTAAAGCCATTAAATTTCCACCTACATTCATGTATTCCTCCAACACACCATTAAGAAGCAAACTATGATTTTAGTCCTTTTAGTTTTTTAGAATTTTGATTTCATCCTTGTACTTTTTAAACTTTGATTTTCATCCTTATAATTTGTAATTCATTACTGTTTTCATTCGTAAGGAAATTTATAAAAATTAATGGTGCATTTAGTTAGAGAAAACTATTTTCATTTTTCTATAAATCGTTTTCAGAAAATGGAGTTGAGTTTCATTCTCAATATTTTTATGAAAATTTTAGAAAACGCGTTTAGTTGAAATGGTTGAGTTTTCATTTTTCATTTTTAGAAAATTAGAAAACGCGTTTGGTTGTACATTTTCTATCACTTTTCATTTTTCATTTTTCATTTTTTTTTTCAAATTAGAAAGCGTGTGTTTGTGTTTGTGCGTGTCTGTGAAAGTGTGTGTATGTGTGTGTGTTTGTGTGAAAGTGTGTGTGTGTGTGTGAAAGTGTGTGCGTATGTGTGAAAGTGTGTATGCGTGTGTGAATATGGAAAAGTTTTTTAGAAAATAAAAAATTAGAAAAGTATTAAAAGTAGTTTTCTAAATTGCATGTAATTTTAAAAAATGAATTTTATTTTAAATTTTTTTTTTAAAACTGAACGAACTAAATGGGTTTTCTAAATTTTCCTTTTCCTTGAAATTTTTTCCTAGAAAACTGGAACAAATTTTCACAACTAAATGCACTCTAAATATAAAGGATGAAAACAACAGAAAATGATAAACCACTAAGATGAAAGGCAATAAAATGTAAACTATATGGATGAAAAAAAAAATGGATTATAATCTACATAAACAAAAATCAAAATTTTAAAAGTATAGGGATGAAAATAAAAAATTTAAACATGAAAAAACGTAATTAATTCTACCACTAATGAGTTGAGTGTCTAGGAAGTGTACGATTTAATTTTAAGGTAACTTAAATAAAATACTAGAATTGACCTTTTACCATAAAAAAATGTTCTCATATGACTGATTATCGGTTGTTTTCATCTTTATTAGATATTTAATGTTAAATGTTAAACTGCTAATATAAAATAAACTAAAACCATCACTTCACAAAGAACAATATATAAATGGATAGTCATAAAATCAGGGACAGACCTGAAGAAGTGCATACGGTGGCACGTGGCATCGTAGGGATGAGCTCGGTACCGGACCGGTACCGAAACCGGGTAGTACGGAAACCGAAAATAGAAAAAATCAATACCGAATACCGAACCGATAAGAGAAGTGTACCGGTACCGGTTTGGTACCGGGATTTTCGGGACTAGAACCGTTTGGTACCATTTTTTGGGACGACAACCATTTTTCACCGTTGATCATCAAACACAATAACAAAAACCAAAATCACTTAAGCGGAAACCACATTGGAGGAGCCGGTTGTGCAAGAACCGGGTTTTGGATAAATTACGGAACCGATTTTGGAGAATTGCAATAACCGAAATACGAAGAATTGCAAGAAAAAATCGGTATTTAAGTGGAAAATACAAGAACCGAAAATTGTAATATATTTAAGAGAATTTTCTATTAAAAAAAGGAAAGAGTTTGTTACAAATTCAATAAAAAATGACTTTTTAAATTCTCCGGTTCGGTTTGGGATTTACCGGGACTAGTACCGGTACCGGTACCGAAAGTACCGAATCCCGAATATGGAAAATCTTGGTACCGAATACCGAACCGGTAATGATATTCGGTACCGGTACCGGTTCGGTACGGGACCGGTTCGGTTTCGGGATTTCGGTCCATATGCTCATCCCTAGGCATCGTGTTATCTTCCCGTTAAAAGGTAAAAATTTAGGTTTCTGAACTGTCGAACTCTATCGTTTTAGAAGTTGTCACCGTACGATATTCAGAAGTTAAAAAAGATGCAACCGTATCTCGTAATCAACCAAAAAACTAAAAAAAAACTCTTGAAATCAATTAAATATGGGGGAAAATTCTATAAATAAACTAAAAAAAGGGGGGAAATCCCTCGAAATTGATATAAAAAAAACTTAAAAATCTTTCAAAATCGAGGAAAAAACATTAAAAATCCCTCGAAAGATTGGAATTAGACTAAAAACACGTCGAACGATATTGAACATTAATTAAAACATGAATACATGACGAAAAAACCGTGGTTTTGTAATAATTTTTTGTCTATAGCGTCACTTGTATAAAAAAATTTAGATATGTTCCTACATAAAATCAAATCAGTTGAAATCATAGACGGAAGTCACTATACAACTTAGGCTATGTTTCGCAAACTAGCTGATAAGCTAGCGTGTAGCTTATATAAGCTAGCTGATGAAAAAAATCATGTTTGACAAAACTAGTGTATAAATCTAAAATGAACAAAAACGGCACATTGAAAAATAATAATAATTAATAATTAATATTAATGAGAGTTATAATTGGAAAAAATGACAATAAGCTCCCAAAACGCTTCTTCAAGTAGCGTTTCAATAAGTTAGTTTATGATTTACCAAATGTATACACTAAAAATAAGCTGACTTATAAACCAACATATTTTTGACAAACATAGCCTTAATTAAAAACATAATAAAATCATCAATCTTTCAACAAATATCATAAAAATTAGATGACTATGTTAAGGACCAAAACTAAACTTTACCCTATAAATCAATTACTAAAAAAAAGAAAAAAGAAAAAGAAATAGAATCACTGTGTGAACCAGATACTTCTCATTTATGACTGTGTTGTTGTGTAGTTTCACTCCTCCTCCCATGCTCTCACATGCCTTAGTTTTTTTTTCTGTCAGACAATATTCATTTTGTTATTTAATGTTTTTCTTTATCATTTTTACTTAGTTTTATATATTTATATTCATTAAAAAAAATTGTTTCATTGATAATATACAAGTTCTATTTGTCAACAACTTAATGATTTTATTAGGACTTGTAATTTATTTGATCATCTATAAGTTTATTTGATCAGTTATAATGATTATTTACAGTAGCGGATCCAGAATTTTATTCAGTAGAGACACCATTAAGATAGACTAAAGACGCGTAAAGTCATCCGACATATTTTTACCCTAACTACACCGTTTCGAGGGATTTTTAAAGTTTTTTTGATTGATTTCAAGAGATTTTTTTAGTATTTTTGGCAAATCACTGGCAAAATGGGGTCCCTTAGAAAAATTTACTGGGAAGAACTAAGAGTAAGTTTTGTATTTTTGAGTTTTTTAACCTATATAATTTTATCTTTTTACCTGTTGACTGGGGTCCTTTTCCCCTCCTTTTTAACACTGGATCCGCCCATGACTATTTGGTAAGGGCTAATATTGATATATAAAAAGTGACTTATTTAATAAGTTTTTTAGAATAAAGTTTTATATAGAAAGTTATGTTTTCTTTAACATGTCATTTCAAATTTAAAAAAAAAACATGTTCCTTGCCTCTATTAAAAAACTGTCTCAAACAAAAACTCTTCCAATAATCCATGCAGATAAATTGATCCATATAGTCAACTTTATAAAAACTTAAATTATATGGTAACTATTTTAATTGCCTTAGTATCATATTTCATTTTGATCGGGATTAAATTCTACTTTAATTTCATTATTGATGTTTTTTGGCAGACATTTTAGAAATAGGTCATTGTCACAACTCACAAATACAGCTTTCCTAATGTCAAAATAAATGTAATGTTTTTTTTGGGGAATGGTGCAATTCAGATAACTTTATTTCATTGACGATAAGTAGAAAACATCAATCGAAATAAAAACTTTAACGGTATTAAAATAAATGTTGACAATGAAAAAAGACAGTTTTATAAGTACAAAAACGTATGACATTTATTTTGAGACAACAAAATGTGTATACACTAAGTTTGGGACATAGTAAGTGTGTATACATGTGTGTATAGACGAATGATCGTGTGAGATTAAAAGTTAAGATTAGAAGCATAATAAGTGATTTGGATATTTGATCACTTTTAATCTCACTCATTCATTGAATTGTGCAGATCACGGAAATTGATCTGATACATCTCGGTGCACCGAATTAATGTTGATCTTCAATTAGGATTGATTTACGGAAGGAGATATTTTCTTACTTTTCTCACCATAACTTTCATCGTTATCAGAACTCCATTCTCTCTCTCTATATATATATATATATATGAAAATAAGTTATGGTGAAAAAGAGAAAGAATGGATCTCTACCAGGGGGGATGTATTAGCCATAAGTTTGCTGCATGAAGAAATATTATATATTATAAACTTAATTATTTTATCAATATACATCCCTCTTGAGTCTTGACCCCCTAAATATATTGAATTTGAACCCATATATCTGTGTTCTAAGTGTTGATTTTATTGGCCCAAAAGAAATTATAGTCCCATAGGTCACCGTGGCCTTTTCTTATTTGCTTGTTTTTTTTTCAAATTTCTGGTCAAAATTAATATTTAATTTTTATTATATTTTATTATAAGTCTATTGGTATAATATAAGTTGATATATCTTTATTTTGTTTATTTAGATTTTTTTTAAATGTATGTGTTTTGAAAGAGTAAGTTAAAATAGTAGAATTAAAACATTAGTTGGTCTTAAATGCTAAAAAATATTTGGTTTTTTTAAAATGGATATAGAACAATAAGTTGTCTCAAAAAGTCTACTTTTAAAGACCACACAGTAGGGGTGTCAAAAATGTACCGAGACAAACCAACCAATTAAGATGCCAACCGGACCAATTTAATTGGTACCAACTAAATTGGTACCGATTATATTGGTTGGTACTACCGTATCAATTTCACAAACATGGTTGATACGTGGTATCGAAAATCCAATACCATGGTACTACCTGTACCGACTTTTATATATATATATATATATATATTATTTTTTTAATTATTTTTTATATAATAAATCAATTAATCTATTTTATAATAATTATTTACAGTTTAGTTTTTAAAGTTTTATATTTTTTATGTTTTTTACATTCACTTTGGGTTGGGCCTCACTTAGGAACTTATTGTCTTTAGTTTACTTTAGAGTTTAGAAGATTCTTTAGTCCCATTTCAATATAACAGATAACAAAAGATAACAACCCAACCCTAACCTAATCTCAAGCAGGTTTTGGATAGCTGATTTTGGACAGCAATAAAGTTTTAGACAACATGTTTTAGTCTTTTAGACATGTTTGTAATTTGGAGTTTTAGACAGGTTTTCGACAGCAGATCATATTTATTAGTTTATATTAAACATTAATTTTTGTGAACTTTGAGATGTTGGTATAAATACCGTACCAACACGTACCAACCGAAATAAGTTGGATTTTTGAATACCAATTATAATGGGTTGGTACACGGCATTAAGGAAAAAAACATTGTACCGTACCATGTTCATCCCTACCACACAGTATGGTCTTTAAAAGTAAATTTTCTTATAGTGAGTTAGTTTTATAAAGTGCAAACTTACTATTAAGTTTCGTATATTGTCTAATATGGTAAAAGAAATTGTATGAATATACTGGAATGCGAATATACTAGTAATTAAAAATTTAAAAACCATATTAAAATTGAAAAACTATATACTAATATGATTATCAAATTTAAAAGAATAAAATGCTCGTTCCATCGATAAAATATGTTTAAATATAAATTAGTTATATTTAAGATAACTTAGCTTTTTTAGAATTGAAATAAAATTGTAGAACTCTTCAAATTTTTCATTGTTATTGTTCATTAAATGAGTAAAATAAGACTGTTATAAAAATTGAAATATTTTGTATACATTATTGATCTCTAGTTTGGTTAGTTTTCTCTGGCAAGAAATGGTCTCGTGATAAACTTTGGTAAGGAGGTAGTGTGATGTGTGTCATTTGGGTCCATGGTTCACCAAATTCCTCTGCGATCCGTACGATGGTTTTGAATACTGGTTGTATTGTTTTATTGTTGGTAATAAATGTATTTTTGTGTGTTATCGTTCAAATTTTTTTATTGATTTGTACATTATTATTAATATTTGTATTTTTGAAAAATTAAGAGTTTTGAATGGTTAAAAAATAGTTTATAACACAATATAAATATTTAAATTATTTAATATCTGATCCATAATTAAAATTTCTGGATCTTGTCACTGATCTTTACCCTTGGATCAATTTTAGTTAAAGACTAACGATAATACGGTACATTTACGTTATTTTTTACTCTATAATAAAGAATTGCATTGGAGATCATACTTTGAAAATTATCAAAATTTCTTATTAAAAAATCCAAATTTTATGAATTATTTTGTTCTATTTATAAATATCTTTCTTTTATAGTTAATATTAATTACAAAAAATAAGTAAAACTAATAATCATAATTCATATTATTTTTCAGCCTTAGCTGGTTAAGGATAAGTAAATTTATCTTATACATATTCAATAAGCCTTAAGAGCGAATAAAGTGCTGGAAACATGATAACACTTATCAGCCATGAGATCGATTTGATTCAGATGTTATAATTAACCAGCCTTTTTAAGGGCATGGTGGTAATTTTGAAAATTGTAATTTTTTTTCGAAAAGCTTGAAAATTGTAATTTGATATAACTTTAAAACTTTATTTATTAAATCAAAATACCTATAATTCTTTTAAATTGTAAATACACTAAATATAATCAGAACTAGAGTATTGGAAAAGGTCGATAACCTGAAAACATAGTCGGTTAAAAACTTTATTTATAAAATCAAAATAAATATCAGATATTTGATTAATAGTCAATATGTATAAGACTGGTCTATTTTTTTAAACTATACAATAAATATTTAACTAATAGAAAAACAATATTATCAAATAATATACACTTATTGTCTCTGGTGACAGTGTGGTGTCTAGCTCAGTTGGTAAAGAGGTTGGGTGACTTTATCCAAATACAAAACAGGTCACTCGTTTGATTCTGTATTCCTTATGTTAGGTTTGGCAAACTAGCAGATAAGCTAGCTGATGGCTGATAAACTATTTGGTAGCAAATAAACTAACTGTTAAAAAAATCACGTTTGACAAAAATTAGCTGATAAGCTAGTTAATATTGATTACAAAAAATAGTAAACCAAATGCACTCAGCCCCCAAATCAGTCCAACATATCAGCCCAATTTACTGACGCAGACTTTCAAGTTCGAAATGGCCCAATATAAATACAAATCTTTCATTGGTTTTAAGAGTGAATTACACATTTGGTCTCTCGTCAATGCTTCTTTTTTTTGGTTTTCGTCCCTTGAAAATTAAAATTACACTAGTGGTCCAAAAACAATGTTTTCCAATCACAAAACATTATTTTTGGACTGCTAATGTACTTTTATCTTTTGAGCGATGAAAACCAAAAAGTAGGCATTCCCGAGGAACCTAATGTGTTGTTCACTCTTGGTTTAATTATTAACTTGTATTAAAATACGTTTATCAGTTGGTTATTTACATGACGGAACATGTACCGGTAGGGTTTTGCAACCAACCTATCCAGTTAAATTTAAAATTACTACTCCTATTATTGACCCAAAAGAAAGCATGTGTCAAAATATTATCCCAGATTACCGCCTTTTTAATAAACTATACCCATGTAGTAATTATTTGTAAACTTAATATTTACACACTACCGAACAATACTTAATACTTTACAAAGAAAATGTTTTTAAAACTTTTACGTAAAAAATTTATAGTACAATATATATTGGTTATTGGTATTTAAAATTGTAACTTAATTGTCAAAACAGCAAACTTATTATCCAACATCTTATAAAATTGGAGTTTTAAACCGAATGATAAGCCCAAAATTGGTGCTTATTGAGGACGGCAAGTCGATGATCCTCAGGCAAAATGGTTCCACCAATATTTATTTTAGACTCGAGAAATGGACCCGATTGATAATACATAATTGAACTTATTTTATATTGAATTCTTCATATAATCATGTTTTAATTGCTAATAGACTCCCTTTGATATTGTTTACTGATTGATAGTTGATAGGTGCCAAAGTAATGGATTTAAAATCAAAATATAGCATATACTTCAAAGACCTATAAGGCCGAGCATACTTTACAAATACGCCATGGGCTGAACATAGAAACCAAATAATGTTCAACACTATTTCTCTTTGGTTGGTACATGGTGCAACAACATCAAACAAATTCAATCACAACCCAAAAAGAAGAAGTCCAGTCCAGATCCAAATGCATTTAGCCCCCAAATCAGTCCAACAATCGTTCAGATCTTCATGTCAGGCGACTTTCCGGAGGACAAAGTCGCGCGAAATTGCCGCTTTACCCACTGTTTCGAGATCAAATCTAACATCTCGCGGTTTTCCCGCGTCCAAAGCCGCTTCATACGGGCCCGCATTTGTCACTATATCAGGCGGCTCTCATGCGACAAAAATAACACCTAAGTCGTTGGCTTCAAAATCAAGTGGTCACGTTCTTTTTCAAGTGGTTTTCTCTATTGGGGTATAAAAGGGGTCGTTAAATGTCAATTGAAGGGATTCGGTTTTGAGATAAAGATTTGATTGATTTTTCAGAGAGAAAACATAGAGACGATTTCCAAATTTGTAGAGAGCATTGGAGTTGATTTTGGATTTCTAAACTAGGGTTCTTCATTAATTTTCCAGATTTCTACTGTATGTAGGTTAAAATTCTGTTTCAAAATGGGACTATGAGTAGCTAAGTTTCTATTCCTAGTGATGGGATCATAACTAATTAATTTGCTTTGAATCTTGTTGAGAGTTGGTTTGTGTTTGATTATAAATTGAATTTTATTTATGTAATCCTTGTTCAAAAGTATTCTTCATTTTTTGGAAGGATCCCTTAAATCCTATGGTCTAAATTTGAATTGGTAGTTGAAATTAGGAATATGTAATTGTTCTTAATTTCTATTTGGTAGCAAGTAATGCATCAGTGGACCACCAAATCGATTGATTTGCTTTATAGGATTGTATAATCTAACTTAAATAGTTAAATATTTAGGCTTCCTTTCATTAGTTAGTATTAGTGTTTGTTTATTGTTTAATACAATTGGTAAGCTAAGTTCTACGTACGTGATTAGACTCAACTTAATCAATTAGGAACTCGTCCACCGAGCTCCCTGTGCTAGTTTAATCACAAGGACAAGCAGAGTGTTATGCATGTGACACTCACGACAGGTTTAAAATCAATTGAGAAAATGTTTTTACGCACAAGTCAATGATACATGATATGATAAAGAATTGGTTATACTCATCACTAGGATTCGTTTTCTATTTGTTTATGTTTTATTTAATTTTTACGCTTAGATTATCAAAAGCTTGAGTAGCGAAAGGTGGATGTATGCAAATGAGAATGAAAATGTACCTTTTTTTACTTTTATGTAATAAGAAAACCAAAATAGTAACGAGAAACAATCAAATACACTCGTTCATGGAACACAACATACATGCAAACTGAAAAACATTTTAAGTGACATTAAAATGCTATCGTCGGTAATTTATTTAGTAGGTCATTTAAACTTTTGAACTGAATCAAACAATTTCTTATGCTTGTGACTTTGAGTTGGCAATTTGATGTTGGTGGCCAATCCTACATATTCAAGAAAGCATATCAGATACCAACACAAATCGATCTGCCACCACTCTAACCCATGTCGAGCAGAATATTCAAAAGCATGATGATTGTTATGCCACCCTTCCCCAAAAGTGATCACAGCCACTAACCTGCATTAATTCATCATTTCTCAGTAAAAATAACCTTTTAGAGAAAATGTTTTACATAAGAATTCAACAATTACCAATTATTTCTAGACAAATCATTAGTGTTCCAAGCTCGGTTTCCCCATATATGGCAAGCTGAGTTCACTAGAAAAGTCACATGATAACCCCACGTGGTCCTAACACCCTGCATGCATGTACTCCATGTTGCATATAATTTTATTGAGTTGCAAAACAAATTATTTGACATGTTATTTCAAGTCTTACCATAGTCCAAACAAGGTAGGGAAAGCCACCCCAAGCATAAATGAGTGCCCCAAATCCAACTATATGCCACACATAAGTTCTTTTGATGAACCTATAGAATGCTTGACTTTTCAAATCTTCTACATTTTTCCGTTCCTGATACTGAAAACCATATAAAATCATAATTAACAACCACAAACTTTAACTGATATATACTTCATGAAGATGTGAAGATCTCCACCTTCTCCATGATGAAACCACTATCAAAGAGCCAACCCATGTGGCTGAACCAAAATCCATATGTGGGAGTGTGTGGATCTTTGTCCGATTCAACGTATTGATGATGATACCTATGCATGCTCACCCAATATATCGGATCCCTCTACAAGAAAAGGAAAATCAATTAAATGTCTCGATAAAGTTACAAACAACAATACTAAAAATATATAGTATTATTTGCATGTTGGTAAAACCATCTTTACAGCAATATAATACCAGTTTCTCTATGAAAACAAAGAAAAAAACTCATCGACTCAATAAAGTCAAATAAAAGATGTGTAAAGACTAACCTGCATGGCTTGAGCCCCTAAATAAGCACAAGTATATTCGAGCCATTTTGGTAGCTTTAAACTATGGTGTGCTAGAAGCCTATGGTAACACATGGTTAAACCCAAAATCCCCGACAAAAGGTAACTCAAAAATGCCATCCAAAAAGCATCCCAAGTAAACGTAAGTGGTGCAAAAAGTGCTAGAACGTGAAAAAACAGTATCCCAAATGCCATTTTGAAATCTAGAGACCTCCATTTACGTCCCCAAAATAAGTTTCTTTTTCTTATCACTACCACATCTGAGAATAATATTCTCCCATGCCCTAACTCGTTTGTACCTCTTGGCCACATTTTTCTATCCTTTGCAATTTGATATGTTTTGAATGCCACTCTTAGTTGGTACACTAGCTACTAGTTGTCTGGTGAGAGCAAATATTTATAGTGGAAGTTGATAATGAAATATATATATATATATATATATAGCATTGAAGAGATAACCATGTAAACTATCATAAGTTTAATATTTTTTTAAACATTTATGAAGGTGTAAGTATGTATGAATCATGAAAAAAGAAATTTAAAACCTTTATATTTATCGTGTAATATATATAGATTCGGGTTCAAAGAAAATCATTAAAAATGAAAATTTGAGAAACACCATACTAATAATTCATTTGTTCGGGTATGTGCATGTGCATAAAATTAATTAAAACTAGAGTAAACTACGATTTTCGTCCCTGTGGTTTAGTGTTTATAACTATTTTCGTCCCTGTGATTTAAAAACTGCTTTTTTCGTCCCTATGGTTTGTATTTCATTTCTTTTTTCGTCCTTCATCCTAATAGGGTTTTAAAATCTGTTAAATTAGGGGGTAGTATGGTCTTTTTACCCTTTTTATTATATTTAATTGTAATATATATTATTGTACACTTTATTAAGGTTTGGATACAACAAAAAAAGTAAAAGTAAAAAAAAATCTAACCTAATACACAAACCCCAAGGCCCCACCCCAAACCCATCTTCTTCCTGACCCCACCTGCACCATTTTCTTTTGCTGGATTTGGTTACTGGTTACTTTGTATAAAATGGTGTGGGTGGATGAGGAAGAAGATGGGTTAGGGGGTGGGGCCTAGGGTTTTATGTTAGGTTAGGTTAGGTTAGTTTTTCCTTTTTCCTTTTTCCTTTTTATATCTTTATACGGTTATAACTTGTATCCAAACAATGTACAATAATACATATTATAATTAAATATAAAAGTAAAAAGACTATATTACCCTCTAGTTTAACAGATTTTTTTAACTCTGTTAGGATGAGAGACGAAAAGAGAAATGAAATACAAACCACAGGGACGAAAAAAGCAGTTTTTAAACCACAAGGACGAGATTAGTTATAAACACTAAACCACAGGGACGAAAATAGTAGTTTACTCTTAAAACTATTTCCTGGTCTCTATGCACGTGTGCATTTTATGCACATATGCACATCAGACAAACTACTTTTATGCACATGTAAATAGCGGAGAAATTATTGGTTATTATGGTGTTCATCATTTTTCTTTTTATGAGGTTCATTTCCCTATATGTGTGTGTGTGTGTAGGGAGAGATTCATTTGAGAAGTGGTAAATATTTAATAAATAAAGAAGTGATCATAGTCCTTCATCTGGTCAACACTTGGGGCTTTTCTTATATGGGACCATATATGATGTGGGTCCCACCATTGAAAATCAGATATGATTTTTTTATTGGTAGGACCCACATCATATGTGGTCCCAGATGAGTTCTTTTGTTTCTTTAAATTTACAAAGTTCTTATTTGAACCTCTTCCTATATAATATAGGGGTTTAATCAAATAAAAACAATAAAAAGGTTACAAACTCATAAAAACCGATATAAAAATAGTTTTTTCATAATTTTTTTTTATCAAATGCTAGGATTTAAGATATTATTACACATAAATTTGTTTCATAAGGTGAAGTTTTCACATTTATTTGTTTCATCATATGAAGCTATTTTTGGTTTCACTAAGTGAAAAAAAAAATTCACATGTAATTATTTCATAAGATGAATACAAATATATGTGAAACAATATCTTAAATTATAGGTTTTGATGGGAAAAAATCATGTAAAAAAATATTTTTATATCGGTTTTCACGAGTTTGTAATATTTTTTGGTTTTTATTTAATTATCGTCCTATATATATATATATATATATAGGCGGGTTCATATAAAACCTCAAATTAGGTTGTGAACATGAGAACAAATGAAAACATGACACGTATCATGTTAAGATTGAATAACAAAGAAAAATAAGAAAGTTTAATGTTTTTCCATTTAAAAACAGTTTAAAGATTAAACCACTTAAAATTAAAAAAAAATTGATTGAGCTTTTATTTTTTTTAACTTTTCCCTAATAAAATTTGTTGGGTTTTTGGGATTCTGTTTTTTTTATCGCGGGTTTTTCAAGATTTTATTTTTATATCCTAACATTCCGATTGGTATGTACTTGTATTTTAATTATAGGTAGTCTTAAATTTCCATGTGCATTTTTCTTCCATTCCATGTGCCTATAGTTATTCATCTTTACCTTTTTTTAACCCTACAATAATTTCACACCCAATTTCCATACATGTGATACGAAAGGGTTCCAATTTATGTAACCCGTTTTATGAACGTCGTCGTGAATTATGTAATCTGGTTTTGTGAACGTCATGGTATAACACCTTAGGCAGATCCCATATCGGCCGTAGACATGAGTGATGTTGGGTTTATAAATAAATTTTGGTCTTCCTAAACACAACGCGTTTTGAGGCCACACGCAAGGCAGGTTCCCAGAAACAAATCTGTGCGGCTTAGGCCAAAGCTGACAATATTGTATCGTGGTAAGGTGTGGTATTTATTACACATGGTGTATCATATAGTTTAATTTCAACAATAAAATCACATATTTTTCGTCAAAAAATGGAGAAATCGTTGGAAAACCACTAGTTTCATTTTCATCAACATGCAACTATTAATAAAAATAAAATAATAAAAATAATGGTTATCCCATGAAAGTCGGTAACTGCTCAATTAGAAAAAGAATATTAAATCTTTTTTATATAAAATCTCTCCATAATCACAACATGCCTGATTTTGAAATGAAAAAAAGAGTCAAAAATACACTTCTTGGATTAAATAAGTAAAATAAAGGAAAAGTAAATGAAATAATGTGATTGGTTTTAATTGATATTTACCCTATATATAGCGAAAGATTGTTTTCAGAAATGATAAATATTTGAGAAATAAAGAAGTGATTTTAGCTTTCATACAATCAAGATTGGATTTTATTGTTCAATAATTGCAGGTCAAAAATTGTGGCTATAGGAAAAATATGGGGTGTAATTTTGTAACTTTTACGAATAGGTGGCACACGAGTTCATATATCATGAACAATATTTTCCACATATCATGAATTATCCGGTGCTTTACGGTCAAAGTTGCAAATGTTGATTAGATGAAATGCTATGATCACTTCATTACTTCTTAAATACTTATGACTTCTCAAACAAACTTATATATAACGGTTTTATTACTATTATTATTATTTATACTTAAAAAGATTTTATCATATTATATCAATTATCTAGTCGTATGAGGTTTTATGAAATATACCTAATAGGTTTTTGAGCCCAGTGATTTATGACTATAATAACGAAATTTTTAGATTCAAAATCAATAAAGTTTTATTTATAGAACTTATTCGATAAAAAATACATCTTTTATAAATTTTAGAGTCATTTAATCAAAATGATATAAAAAGTCATGAAGGAGTAAGAGCATCCATAGCGGTAGTTTAAATGAGATTCATGGACTGTTTTAAATTTTTAACAAGCAATGCAGGGTACCGGTTCTATACACGTGGAGGTAGGGGTGTTCAAAAAAACCGGAAAACCGATAAATCGAGCCGAACTGTTTGATCCGAAACCAGAGGCGGAACTCTGCGTTTTATCCCTTAAATACTATATATTAAAAATATTATCAATGAATTGCGCTTAGCTCAAGTGGTTATGTGTATATGGCCCCTGTTTATGTGGTCATAGGTTTTATTCTCTCGTCACACAGTTTTTTATAATGAATTGAGCTTATCAATGAAGATGTTTTGTTGGGTTCGGCCCCCTTAATTAGAAGGCTTGTGTTTCGCCCCTGTCCGAAACCGAAAAAACCGATAACCGAAAAATCCAAAATTAAAAAAACCGAAAACCGAAAAATCCGAGTATTCACGGGGTGGTTTAGGTTTTGAATTTTAGATAACCGCGGGTAACCGAACCGAACCGGATATAATGTATATATAATATTTACTATTAAATATTCATTTTATTATTTGAATATTTATAAGCCCAAAGTTAAATGAGTGAAGTCTTTTACGTTTTAGTGTCAAAAATTATGGTGGATGATTAAATTTGATTGTATGAAGTTGAAAGAGTCGACATTAACGGAGAAATGGATTTTAAACAATTTAATTTAATTTAATTTGTAGCATTTTTATTAATTTTATTTGTTTGTTGTATAATTGTTTTAAATGTTACCATTTTTATAATGTAAATGGTTTTTTTTATATAAATGCGGGTAACCGTGAACCGAACCGCGGGTAACCGCCTTATTTCGGTTTGGTGTGGTGCAATTTTTTGTAACCCGCGGTTCGGTTACGGTTCGGGTAGCCAGGTATCCGCCACATACGGTTTGGTTCACGTTTTCCTTACTATTCGGACCGAACCGAACCGTGAACACCCCTACGTGAAGGAGAAGAGATTCTTCTGTGTAAACAGGGTTCCTTTCCTCAGATTGTGGGCCCACTCTTTTCTATAACCTCATATATCTCCTTATAATTCCTTTTTTTTTACTTTGATATTGGTTAATAAAAGAAATATATTTATAATAATCAAAGAATAATATATACATTACTATGGTATTTACTTTTTATAGTATATTTTAACTATTATTTATATCATCTCCTAAAAATGGTAATTTTAATAATAACCGGAATTTTTTTATAATATTAAATTGAAAAAATTATTGTTAGTTAATTTTATCAATTTTATCTGCATAAATTTATCAACTTCTACTACATAACATATTTTACTTTTATATTTTTATTTATTGTCTTTTAATTATAATAAATAATTTTTAATTATTATCTATTAATTATAATAAATAATTTTTAATATTATAGTTTTTTATTATATAAACTATAAAGCCATCCATGATTAAGAATAAAAAATTTATAAAATATATAAAAATTGATATAGTAAAAGGAAAAAATTGAATCGACAAAAGAAAAAATTGATAGACAAAACGATGAATCTTTAATTAGGTTTTATCAAATCTTAAGAGCATCTTCAACAGATTTCGTAAATTTTTTCTAAAATAGAGAATAAAAAGTTAAAATCTCTAAAAATATTTGCATTCATCTCGAACAGATTTTCCATTTTGAAAAATCAACATTGATTATAATATTAAAATATTCTTTCATTCGTTAAAATATTATTTTTCTCTTCAAATATTTTGTTTTTGAATTTTCCTATTGGTGGTGACAATTGGTAATCATGTTTGTGGTGTTTTTTCTTCTACTTTCTCCATTTTAAAGAAGGATTTGGGGAAGCTGTTGGAGTCCATTTTGACTTAAAATCCTCATTTTTCTTTATTTTTTTTAATTTTATAGAAGGTGTTAAAAATGATCTAAGTGATTGATATTTGGATATAAATTAAACAAAGAAAAACAAAAGAAAACTTTGACCAGATCTTGTTGACTTTCACTTTCAATTTTAATTAACTCTCTTTTCTCTCTTCTTCCCTATTTATTTTTTCCCAACAACTCTTATCTCCATCTCATTAATTTCATAACCAATAAAGAAAACTGAATACATGGATGGATTCTCTTTTTGAGCATTAAGATTTTGACATTAATGATTCAAGCTAGTAGATTTAAAACTTTAAGATTATCATCTACCCTAGGTGGGGGTGAATTTTTTTTATATGATAACACTGTATAATATATATAAAAAATACGTTTTTTTAATCAACGTCTTTTTATGTTTTACTAACATTCAATATTGTTTGATATGTTTTTAGCTTAATTCCACTGTTTCGAGAAAATTTTAAAGTTTTTTTAACCATTTTTTATAGTCGGAGGAGACGACTCTGTATCGTTGGATATAATGGTTCTCAGGGACGGACTTGTAGTGGTGCCTAAGGTGGCACGGGTCATTGTATTATTTATCCGATGAAGGGTAAAAAAATTAGGTTTCTGAAAGGTGTAACCGTATCGTTTTTGCAGTGTGTCAGCATATATATTTTAAAACTACAATATAGATACACGTTTTCTTTGCTAGAGTTGGTTTGTAAAACTTTTCCTACACCCAAAACTTAAGTTCAAAATCTTGCTAGTGTCATTTTCTTAGCTTTTTTATTTTAATTTCAAATTTATTATGTTTCTAAAAAAATGCACAATAAAAGACCTGAACCCAAGACCTCACGTATGAAAATCAACGAACTAACCAATAGACCAATTATAATGTTTTGAAAAACATCTTGACATTTTTTTTTCTTATAGTTAAACGGTGCAACCGCTTAAAAAAACATTGGGTCCGTCCCTGCTGTATTGTTGGCAAGATGAGGTTCTGTTGGGGTAAGGATTTCTGGCACTCAACTGAGTTAACGAATTGAAGTTAACTCCATTTGGCCATGAACTTAACTCGTAACAAAATGCAGAGCATATAAATGCTCGATGTACTTATTTCGACAAAAAGGACCATATCAGATTCAAACAAACCACATAGATGTACAGTATAAATGTAATATACTTTATGTTTTAATTTTTAGTCTAATTAAATATGCTTTAACCTCATCATGTTTTATTCTTTTAGTCAATTTGACTATTTCTGATTCAAGCTTTAGAATAGTATTTTTATTTAAAATAATTATTTTAATGTTACTATATCATTTTAAGACATTTTTGTTATTTTAATTTGTTAAACTTTTTAAATATACTGTTTGATATAAGGTTTTTCTATTTTTTGATGTATTTATTGTTTGTCCAATTAATTTGTAGTCTTGATATAAATGTAAAACGGTCTCAAAAAAGTTTGAAGCAATTCTACTTACAAATAAATCAAACCGAATTAATTTGAAGGGTTCCAAAACTTCTTTTTAATCATTAAATGTTTTAAAGCTAAGTCGTTCGGTTTTGTTATTGGTATAAAATAAAGAAACAACTATTTTAGCTAAAGTAGACTATATAACATTAATAATATTAGCATAGTTAAAATAAATAAGGATTGGTTTGATATTAATATGTTGTTTAATGACAAGTATATAACTATATATAGGGGTTGGTTCAAATTATAACTCAAATTTGGTTGTGAACGTGAGGATGAATGAGAGCGTGACATGTGTCATATTCAAATTGAATAATCAAAGAAATATTCAGACTGAATAAATATTATATTTAGTTGAATATTTCTTTGATTATTCAGTCTAAATAATCTACATTCAGACACGTGTGTCACTCTCATTTGTTCTCACATTCACAACCAAATTTGAGTTCTCATTTGAACTTTCCCCATATATATATAATGTGAATAATTACTTATTCATATTAAAACCCAAGAATATGAATTAAAATAAAAGAACTCAAAACTACAGGACAACTTTTTTAATAACAAATTTGATTGTTAGCTGACAAAATAGATAATAAATAAGTCATGTTTTATAAAACTAGCTAATAAGGTAAAATGTAAGTGATATTTATATAAAAAGATAAGCGACAAAAGTTATTAAAAAAACTCAATAAGTGGTATAATATATCTACAGTTTTGCGATTTATAAGTTAATTTTATAGATGTTACATGTATATTTAGAAACCACGCCCGACATGTCTCGCGACATAAATGAAACTTTCCATGTTTGGACCATTGTTTATAGTTATAACTATAGCTAACAATCTTTTATATTCGTACTTTGATCAGATAAAAGCCAACTGAAATGTAAACCAATCTCAACCGTCCATTTTACCTAAAAAAAATCTCAACCGTCAATCAAGCCTAACAAATATCTAATCCCTACATCGTCTGGTTTGGACCCGACCCGGGACCGGTTACCTATAACCGTTATCAGGCCAAACAAGTTTTGAGCGAACAAGAATCGGTTACGAAAGCCCTGTCCGAAATAGCACTATTCCGGCCCGGAATCGGTCCGGGCTCGGCTCGGGACCAGTTTTTGCCATCTCTACACTCAACAATGCCATGGATGGTGTTATGATTGTTTTGAAGTATAACTTTTTTTGGCAAAAAGGTTAGCAACAGTGACCATGGATGGTGTTACTGTAACACTATTATAGTCGACAGTGACCATGGATGGTGTTACTATAACCCTGAGTTGACATATTGGAATTAATTCTATTAAAGACAAGGTCCAACTCATACAAAAATACGAAGTACAAGGACGCTTAGTATAGTTATTTTCGCATATGAACAATATCCAAACTTTGAGCTAATACCTCTGACCAAGAGTGTAATTTACTCTTATATATCCTTTTTCTAAACCTATTATATCGTTAAAAAATAAAATAAATTTCATTTTTATTGTTTAATTTAAAATATTTAAATTATAATGAACCTATAAATTAAACAAATTATACCAAAAAATTATTGTTAGTTTGACATTAATATTGATTACTGTAACTTTCAACCGCATACAAAACCTGTCTTCAATAACATCAATAGAAGGCTAATCTGTCTTGAATAAAATCGTCTCATCCACTTTATTAATTGAATTACACATGAGAGACATATCAAAGAAAATAATGATACTTATTTTGCCATCTTTTTCAATAAAAACATAAAACAATTGGTCTTTTAATTTTTTGTAAGTCCGATTTAATAAGAAATGATATATTTAAAAGGCTAGAAGTTGGGCTGATGGTCGGCCTAATCCAATTGGGCTCAGTATGCTGGGCTTCACTGGACCATATTGTTTAAACCAATCAAAATTTAGATTCGGGAAATCAGTAACGGATCTAAGATTTTTGTCAAACGTGTGCATTTTTAAGGTAGATTAAAGGTCTGCAAAACCGTCGGATTTATTTTTAGCCAAATTTCGTCCTTTTGAGTGATTTTCTGGTTGATTTCAATAGACATTTTCGTTTTTTTGTTGATTTCAAGAAAAAAAAAACCAGTTTCTGGTTTATTTAAAAGACCGTTTTCCCAATTTTTTGGTTCATGTACTTTTATATTTTATTTTCTAATATATTGGAGCACTACTCAATGTTTAATGGATGTACCTTTCATACCCCAGAAGAATTATACTTACAAAAATAACTTCAGAGGCTTAATAGGTCTGCCCCTAGGTTAAATTTTGGATTTTTGACTTATAGTATTTAGGTCTACATATGGGTTAGGTTAACTTGTTTGAAGACGTTTCAATAACTAAATATAATCTAACAGGTCTGATATGAAAATCTCAAACCTGTTAATAAATCTAAAGCATACTTCAATTTTCAAACGATTGAAATTTGCAACCATTTTCACATTATTAAGTATAGGCGTCTAAAGAGTGAAGTCTTTCATTCAGACTTTCGCACATGTCTAGAGAACTTGCTAAGGTTTTTAAGAACATAGATTTTTTGTCTAGTTGTTTTAAGAATGCATTTTAGTTAATAAAGATATTTGAAAACCACATATAACAACTTACACAATTTTGAAATATATATACGCCTTTAAAAATCAGTTATCTCTAATCTCTTAAGGTTTTATAATAAGCTATCAAACCAAATCATACAAAAGAGATTATAAATTTGACAAACATTTATAATATATACTTTTTTTTATAAATAAGAAATTAAAGTGGTATACGATTACATTGTCAAATCTTTGCACTTCAAATGTGTTAAAGAACTTTTTGTGAACTCTTGCAATATGAGACGAATATTCAAATCATAATATATACTTTTTTTATGTTTCATTTTAGAAAGATGGTATGTTGATTTTATACGTTGTATTTTTTTTAAATTTGAACTCATTTACTTTTTATTTTATATCCAGATACTTTTTTTTCGAATTAACTTGTTAAACAACTTAAATAGTTCACTATTCAGGTAGTCAAAATGGATAAATGCATACATTTCAAACATTTCAATTAGATCAACTTCATCATTGTTTGTGAACTATCAGAGTTCATTTATAGAGGTATTCAGCCTGTAGGTGGTGTCTGAATTTTGCATAATGTTTTTGACGGGAATATAATGTGTCAAATGAATTAAATTTGAAGAGATTTGTAATGAAATTGAACCACGTTTAACCACACATTTGGTTGACAAAAAAATGGAAGTTGTTTATTTAGTTGGATAATATAACTTCATAATTGTAATGATATAATGATAAACAACCAAAATACTTCTTTACAACATTTTCATACTTTCTTAAATGAAAAATATCATTGATAAGATTAATAATATTATTAATTGGCGTTGATGGTCGCGGCAACGACATTGGTGGCGGCGGCGATAGTGAAAGGGTGGGGCTATGTATAAATAATATTAAAATGAATAACAATAAATTAATGGCAGGACTGAGTGTAATTTTGTCATTTTGAAGAAAAAAAACTCAATTCCATGACAATCCTAACATGGAATTTGAAGTAATTCGTCAAATTATAATTCCATTTAAAAGTGAACTAAACGTACAAGTAGGAATTGGATCCGATCAAGAGACTTAACCGTTCTAATTCCTTGTGACTTCATGACCCCCACCCCCACCACATTCTTAATACTCTTTTCATTGGACCTGTGTCCAACATTTTCAAGAATTTTATCACAATAATTAAAACTTAGAATTTAATGATTAATACTTTCTACTATTTTTTTTTATCTCCACTCAATACTGTAAGATGAAGTTATAAACACAAGAGTACAAGTGCAAAAACCCTAACATGTTTTGGAAGGCAGTGCTTTTCTTTGCATATCCATCGGGGTTGGTAACTTAATATCAGTGGCTAACCCCATAATCTCAAGGAGACGGATCACATACCATGTGATATCGATCTGCCACCATTCAAAGCCATGTCTTGCTGAGTACTCAAATGCATGATGGTTGTTGTGCCATCCAGCTCCAAATGCTAGTATTCCCAGCCACCTGTTTTTTCATGTTCATGGTTGTCATCATGTACAACTAAACAGTTCAGACCAAAGTTTCTTGTAAAGTATTATCACTTACCAAATGTTAACAGAAACATCATTTGTGTCCCATACCCGTACCCCTTGTCCATGGCAAACGGAGTTCACTAGCCATGTCATGTGGTATGAGCACACTGTCCTTACCCCCTGTTTGAATATAAAAAAAACTTTCATTGATTTTGACATGTTTCAATTTCTTAAACTTTGTTAACAACTAACAAAGTTTATTGTCGGCTAATGAAATTCATAGAAACTATTTTTCTTGACACAAGTTATACCATAGTTATACAAAACATAATTTTATCATGAAATCCCGTCTCATGGAAATCTATTTGTGAAATTCCAAATCTCTAACAAATCATAAGTTTCGAGTTAGGAGTTATCAATAACTTCCTGTATTTTAAAACTGATTTAAAGGCTATTAAGTTAGTCAAATACTTCAAACTTGAGGCATTATAAATGGTATCAGCCTATCAGGAGTCGGTACCTATCTTCTATAAGTCTATTAGATTGGACTCATGCACCTTCTAAAAAAACTATTTAGAGTTTGGTTGTGTTTCTGTGTAGCTTTAACAAAAACTAAGTGGACGAAATTATGACATTTCATCCTATATCAGTTCTAAGTTAAAATTCCAGACCTCTATACAAGTTCAAGCTTGTACACTTTTAATAAGTTTCTATCATAATTTTAAGTTAATTTGAAAATTATTAGATCAGTCTTCTACTTTAAGCTTAAAATATTACATTTTTGGATTACATAAAAAGAAAATATTATGACAGGGTAAGAAATGGATTATATATCCTACTAGTGGGATTGTGGGAGGTTCAAATAAAAAGACTATATATATTGTGACAAGGTAAGAAATAATTGTTCATATGTAAATAATTGAAAATTTTCATTTGAAGATGCATATATAAATCAATGTGAATAATTTATAACGTTGGTTCACATATATAAATTTTTAATGAATTTTTCTATGATTCACATATGAATCTCGCTTTACCTTCTCAATATATTTCACTTTCTATTTGAAGGCATCATATCCTATTAGAGATCATGTAAGCATAAAAGTTGTAGTGAAAATTGTGAGAACACTTCTGACCCTTTGGATTAGTGAACCTTTTAATCTAACCTGGTTTTTTCAACTACATCCAATACCTTCAATTACACTCATCTGCCTTCATCTTCAAAATTATCTTCCCTTATAAATCATTTTCACAGACTTTTACATACATTTTATCACTTTCGCATTCATGAATTTGTTAAAGTTTCGGTCATGTTGATATAAATAGGTAAGTAAAGGTACTTGAATGTAGATTAATGTTTTGTTGTCACCTTCTTATTATAACTCTTGTTATCACCGGAATCCAGCCCTATCATATTAAAATAAAAATAAAAGAAATTTACAGAAATAGCCAATCTCCCAAACTTTCTATACTTTATAGTCATTTTCAGATCTCATTTCACTTTGTAGCTCGTCCTTAGGCGAAAGGTTTTCGAATATGCGTAATGATTGATTTTCTGCGTATTGATTTTCAGCAAAAAATAGAGGATCATTACGCAAAAAATCTTCTTTCTGCGTAAGGAGCTAAGGATCCTCTTATTATTTATTTTTCCCTCCTTACACGTACGTGTAAACCTTCTACATAAGGATTGTCTACAAAGTGAAATGAGATCTAAAAATGACTAAAAAGTGAGAACCACTTTAACAGACTGACGATTTCCGTAAATTTCCCAAAAAAAAAACATATTTTCTTGTAGAATTTAAAGTTGAAGGATAGAAATTGTCATACTATTCCCCAAACAACATAAGGAAATCCTCCGATTGCATATAAAATGAATCCGAGCCCTACTGGATGCAAAAAGTAAGTTGTTCGAAGAAACCTATAAAACGGTTGTTTCTCCAAATCTTTCACGTTATTCGGCAATTCAGTCTGCAACAACAACAACATAGAAAGGTAATCTTATGGTGACATCACAAATTAATCGAAAAAATCCATACCATTTTCGCAATATTATCGGTATCAAGCATCCATTTGATGTAACTATGCCAGAATCCTTTAGTCGGAGTATGTGGATCTCTCTCTGAATCGCAAAATTGATGATGATACCGATGTGTGCTCACCCAATCGATCGGAGATCCCTAAATGATTCACAATTCATGATTTAGATATCAACAATCGCGATTTTGAGATTATTGAGCTCGAATTAGGGGTCTTCAAAAAAAAACGTTAAACCGCTCAAACCGGTCGAACTAAGTCAAACCAGACCGTATTTGGCGTTTTGAGTGGTATGACAGTCTGTTTTTATCTAAAAATAGTCAAACCACTCGGTCTGGTTTGGTATACAGTTTGAACGTTTCTTGAATGGTCTGAACAGAACCAACCGCCAAAAAGTACACATATATTAAAAATATTTAGTTTTATGTTATACACTCAACTTTATGACACAATTAAAAAAAGAAAATTCGTCAAAGACAATATGTTTTTAGTTTTCATTTATCATGTGACCGCGTCATCTAAATTGGCAAAATTCTGAATTTCATCAAATAAAGTCTAAAATTCCAAATCGTTACGCTCAATATTTGTCCAAAATTCCAACTAGTGTTATTGGATTAGTTTAACTTTTTTTTCAACTTCCTCAATATCTTTTTAGTTACATGTACCTTTTAAAATTCGATATCTTATTTTTTTTATAATATTATATCGATAAAAAAATTCAATTTAAATATAAGTGTTATGTTTTTTGTGTTAGCAGCTAATAAAAGTTCCAAACCACCTAAACCGGTAAGACCAGACCGCCTTTTTTTTGGTCCTGTTTGACCGGTTTGGAAAATTTTCTAAACCGTCATTGCGGTTTGGTTTGTGGTTTGGGGAGTTAAACCGTCCAAACCTGACTGCGAACACTCCTAGTTCGAATCCACAAAAATGGCGGTTTAAAGGTTTTTATTTACCTGTAGAGCCTGAGCTCCGCAATAAGCAAAGGCGTATTCGAGCCATTTGGGGACCTTGAAGGTTTTATGCGATAAATTTCGATGGTAAGAAAGTGTGATCCCCAAATACGTTACGGTATACAATCCCATCGTCAACCATAAAGCTCCCCAAGTAAACGTAAATGGCGCAAAAAGCGATAGCGAATGGATTATCACCAATAATCCCAACGTGACTTTATCGACTTTATTCCCATCCCGACCTCGATACATTTCTCGCAATCGTGTAATCATGTCGTCCACCGACATAATCTTTCCTTCTCCACCGCTTTCCGATTTCAATTCCAACGGTTTCACTTCCGACTCCAATTCCAATTCCGATTCCAATTTCGGTTTCAATTGTGATTCCGTTGTCGTAGCGCGGGTTTTGAATGATTGACTTTTGCGGCGGTGATTGGTGGTTGTGATGGTGGTTTTTGGTGGTGGAATGGATCGGTGTTCGATGAAGATGTTGGATGGTGAACATGTTGGGTGGTGGTGGTAGTGAAGTTTCCGGAAGAATTTGGCGGCGGTCGGAGGTTGTGTTAGTAACGCCATTGGTGGTTGTGATCGATGATTATCGAGTTCGATTTGTATATATATATATATATATGTATTTTTTTGTATGTACGTTTTGAAAATGATTATGTGATGGGTAAGATGAAGACGACAATGTAATCATGCAAATGTTACCCGAGTTGATAAACATGTTACGAGAAAGAAGCTGGTTTAATGGAGAAGTGATAATATTGTGACGGTTTATTTATTTGCATATGGGATTCTATCTATGTTCCCGGTTTCAGTCTACTTAGGGATCGTCAGGAGAAAAAAATTATGACCGTTATGAGATTAAACAGTTTGCATGCAAACTGGTGTTTGAATACTCATGGTTGTAAATAAAAAAGAATCTTGTAACCAAACTAAACATATACAGTAAGACCCATTTGAAAACAGTCTCGAAAAGTTATAGTATATACATATTTGATATCTATCTCAAATAATAAGACTGTTTGTTTCTGTAAATAATGTGTGAGAAATGGTTCCCAATGCACAAAGATGTTTGTAAAAATGTCTACAATAAATTATTCGTTATGCCACCATTGGACTCATATTGTATTGGTTGCATATTGTAACGTCTAGCACTAACTAGTTGTAATAAATGTAGAAAAAATAATTTAGTTTACCAAAATATAATGTAAGTTAATGATTAAAGAAAGTATAAAGACTCAAAAATTAAATTTTAGTTGGTAACTTCTACTATTTTATGTATCATAGTTATTAAAAGTTTCAATTTTCATATTTTTTGTGGCTCAAACAAGTTGTGAGCTTTGGCTACTGTGAATTGGTTTTAATTCTTCAGATGTTGACGGTTCCTTATTCTAACTGATTCTCAACTATATGTGGCATCTGCAACATTCTTTTGGCTTTGTTTCATGCGTTTCAACGTCTTCTTGCTTTGTACATGTTTTGGTTGTACACTCTTATCAGATTTAGTTGTTTTATTTTGTGTTGGTGCCTTTTGTAGCTTTTCTTTGTTGCCTTAAAAGCTTTTTGTTGCGGCAATTTTGTCATTTCTGCTCCTTGCATAAACCTTTTGTACCGTTGTTCCTATTAATTCTAATTTTATTGGGGATGTGTTACCATATACACCATAGTCTATATCATGTCAACCAATTAGATTAAGATATTTATGTCTACTTTAACTTCTTTTGGGTGTTATAATAACCTAATAAACTAGGGTGTGAACATATACTACAGTGTATTTAGAAAAACCTTTTTATTGATTGGTCAATTGGCCGGTACAATTTCTTTTGAACTAAATTTATTTATTTGTCGGTTATAGTCCTTATAACATGGTATTAAATAGGCAAACTGAATCAAAGCTAAACGTACTTTATTTTGAAAAGCATAATTTCATTTTTAAGAAACATATTATGTCTTTATACAGTTAAGAAAAAAAACATACTATAACCTTGTAAAAACGTATTATAACTTCATAAACAAATATTCTTTTAAAAAACAAAAATATCAAAAACTTTTTTGTTTCAGATCTTTTGTTTTAATCACCAAAATGAAAATTTTAATATCTATTTATATAATATGAATCAAGGGACGGGTTCAAATGAGAACTTAAATTTGATTGTGAACGTGATGACAAATGAGAGTGCGACACGTGTCATATTCAGACTGAATAATCAAAGAAAACATTATTCAGTCTGAATAAACACTATATTCAGTTTTATTCGGTCTGAATATTTCTTTGATTATTCAATCTGAATAATTTACATTCAGACATGTGTCACGTTCTCATTTATTCTCACGTTTACAACCAAATTTGAGTTCGCATTTGAAGTTTTCTTTATAAATCAAACTAATATATATATTTTATTTTGATATAAACTTGCTTTTGTTAAAATTAATACGATGAACATGGTTTCTTAAATCTTACTTATTAAGAGGTAGTATCATCAAAAACTTTTGAAATATATTATATGTTAAATCAAATGTTGTGTGTTTTTTACTATTTTAGGAAGAACAAACAATATTTAATTTTAGTTTTTCCGTGTGATTATAGTTTTATAAAATATAAATAATGGTTAGGCATACCTACTATTAATTAATACCAAACATGTGTTATCTTTCTACAAAACCTTTAACATCTATTTAAGGTTTCTTACAATTCACATCATCCTAATGAATTGCATTAATTTGAAGTATATATCCATATAAATAACATGGTTTATATTAATTTCATATATCAATTGGAATGGAAAATATTAAATGCCATGATAACTTCAACTTTATTTAATTCCTATAAATATAACATTTGATTTCATACTAATAGGGTATAAAGGGTTTATCAATAATCTATCATTTTACTATATTTTTTTCTTTTTTGTGTATTTACGCACTAATTAACAGGAAAGGAAACTAAAATACCCATTTTTATAGAAGTTACTCGTAGAATACCCTTTTTCTTTAAAGTCTTCATAATTTGATATGTGTTTCATCTAAAAGTGTTTTTTTCCGTCTTTTAACAACTGATAAGTATAAAAATCCATAAGTTTTACCAGCTATTGTGTTTTTGCAACTATTAAAAACATGATACCCAAATATAAACTATTCAATGGGCACCATCAATTACGATTAAGCCAAAGCGAGTGAAGGGGGTCTAGTCGCATACCCCTATCGTATTATTGTTTTATTCGTTGCAGTAGGCGAAGTCGTATTTGTTACCAGCCATTTAATCAATCGTAAATTATTCAGAAATGTACAAATATGCAAATAATCGAAGTTATTTAGAATGAAAACAAAAAAAGAATGGCGATACTACTGATTAAAACATGAAAACAAAAAACAGGTTTAATTTAACGCATCACCAATGGAGATGGAGCACCACGTTCTCCTTCAAGATGTTGGCAAAGGTCCTATAGTTCTTCAACTGTAGATTCTTCAACAGTTCAACTACACAAATATTAAGTAGGAATTTATTTTTATTGTGATTGTACCTCGCAAAAACACTATAGCTAGCAAAAGACAAAAATACACTTTTAAGTGAAATATACATGTTAAGCTTAAAGAACTCGTGTAAAAAATAAGTATTTTTCAAGTCACCACTCTTAAAAAGATGGGTATTTGTTTTTTATTAATAAAGGGTAAAAAAATAATTAGTGAAAAGGAGATATTAGTAAGTAATATAACTATAAAATTAATACTTCTTATTTATCTGTCTTTCAAAATATGTTTATTTAATTTAAAAAATCAGAAAAATCAAAATCACAATATGTTTTGTCAAACTACAAGAAATCATTAGGTTCTTTAGCGACACAAGTTAGATAAGTGTTAATCAAGTAAAAATATTATATGATAAGAGATTCAGTTTTAATAAAAGCTCACTGAAAATGGCTGTTTATCAAGAGTCTATTTTAACATTGATTGAGTTAGAAGTAGAGACGTAAATCCCGGTCCGATCCGATCCGAATCCAGCAAGGCCCGGTTTTTGGCCCGCGGGCCCGATCTGGTTTGTATTTTTTATGTTTTCTTCGGTCTGATCCGCTCCGAATCCGGTTTTGGGCTCGGTCTGAATCCGGTTTCCGGGCCGATCTGACTTTGTACAAAATTCTCAAAAATATAACCGTTGGAGGTAGCCGTTTATGACTTTTTTTCACCCCAAAATACTGTAATATAAATACCATATATGTTGTATGAGTTTAGACACTAAACTCACAAATCAAAAGACGATCACAAATTTCTCTATGATTACAATGACCGGAACTCCTACGTCATACAACCTTACGATTCCGACGATGAGGATTATTGAGTGATAACTTGTATTTTTTATTTTTTTAATAATTAAATGTAAATATGTTAGTTTGTTACTAAATATCAATTATACTAAAACATATTTTTAAAATGTATTTGAGTGACCCAATGAAACATCTTTAATACATAAAATTGAAAAAAAAATAAAAAATCAAAATCAAGCAAATTCGACTGGACCCGGTTTTCGGCCCGATCAGAATCCGTTAGGTTAAACGAATCGGGGTTTTACCCTCGAGGCTTGGCCCGAATCCGGTTTGGGCAAAATCGGGTTTTGAATAGTGTTTCGGCCCGAATCTGGTCAAGCCCCGATACAATCCGGTCCGAATCCAAAAAATTTACTATCTCTAGTTAGAAACAACTCCTTAGTGGTTACATCAACAAATTAGTCAACATAAATTTGGAAATTTTCATCAATCTTTTTTTATTTATTTTATAAAAGTTATTTTTGAAATATCTACTAAAGTAAAAATCCACGTTAACGTTCATTTTAGAAATCCCGTTAAAGATAATTTTTATACCATATTCAAATATCTAGTCTATTATTTTGTACTAATGAATTATTAAAAAAAAAGGTATCACAAACAATTATTTTTGGGAAAAAACCAAAAACTAGAAATTTAAAAAATGAAAGGATTGGACCCCACTTTCTTCTTACCCGAAAAGGTCATAGAAGTCTAAAAAGATTAATGGCGAACCCCTGTTCTCAAACTCCATTTTTCCTCTTTAATAGCAGTAGTCAGCTTTCCTCCATAGCCAATAGCTTTACGCTTCCCACCATTTTTAGATTCTTTATTGGATTACAAACCTTCTTTTACACACTCTAACTCAACCTTCAAAATCAAAATCAAAATCAAAAACTTCCATTAACGTCCTCTTGAAGCTTTTCGGCTTATGGATTTTCGCTCCTATTTTTGCTGCCTCAGAGAATTCGATCGGTATGTTTAACTCAAATTCACTGTTTAATTGTTCGAATAAAACCTAATTCTAACTCGTGATTTTGCGAACTGATTCTATTTTTTTTTATATCGATGCCATTGACTTTGTCCATAGTTGAGGTTTAATTGAGCTGATTCTGCTAATAAACTGTTTGAATTCCATGTTTGATTTTGTTTTGCTTATGTCGTATTCCTTGGATTAGCGCTAATGGTAAAATTGGGGATTTAGGGGGAAAAATAGAGTTTGAAACGTTTTAGTGCAGTTACGTAATATGATTGTTAATGGATGTTGTTGAATTGATGCTTATTGATTTTGACTTTTACGATGAAGATTAGGGCTTTTTTTGGACTGATTTGTGTAGAATTGGATTTCCTAAATTTTACAGGAAACAGAACAAGAAGAAACAGTCAACATGGAGGATATTCTCATTGAAGGAATTGCATTCTGCTACAAACAATTTTAATTATGATAATAAGCTTGGAGAAGGTGGATTTGGAAGTGTTTATTGGGGCCAGCTTTGGGATGGATCTCAAGTAATCAACTAATCTCTATCATCAAATGCTTTTGTTTTTCAATGAATTTATCACTTATCGATTAAGTTGGTTTTCCATTAAGTTCTGTATGGATAAAGTTGTCATTGTGGATTAATTTGTTTGTATAGATTGGGAGGGTTTTTTCATAGATGGAAAGAGCGTGTTTTTTAAGCTCCCCCTACAAGCTTAATGACTAAGCCACTTTCTATATAATTAAGCCACTACCAAACAGTTATGTACAGCTGCGGAATAAGTTATGAGTCCCATTAAGCTCATTAAGCTGCTTATAAATAGGTCCTAAGATGTGTTTGATCAAGTGCTAAACATGTTCAAAGTGGGATTAGGGTTTAAGTTTTTGGTTTCTTGCATCAACTATTATTGTGTTTATGTGATTGTATCCCAACAATGGCTGCATATGTTTTCTAATTAGAAGTTGATCAATACAATTACCTGAAAACCCTTAAGGCTATGTTTGGCAAACTAGTTTATAGGATATTTGTTAGCTGAAAAAACTAGCTCATAAACTAGTCATGTTTGGTTAAAACTAGCTCATAATGTAACATAACCTAAAAGGGTATATTGAAAAATTAATTGGAAAAATATAAGGGGCATAATTGGAAATAAGTTGAAAAAAAGCCCCTAAAGCATATTAAAACGCTACTTTATAAAACTACCTTATGGCTAACCAAATGGGGCTTTTTCAATAAGCTCAAAAAAACAAGATAGCGTATAGTTACCAAGATTGCTATACAATTGCCCATGTTGACAAGGATATATATATGTATATGTGTGTGTGTGTGTGTGTATGCAGATTGCAGTGAAGAGATTGAAAGTTTATAGCAATAAAGCGGAGATGGAATTTGCCGTTGAGGTGGAGATACTTGCACGGGTTAGACACAAGAATCTACTCAGTTTACGAGGCTATTGTGCAGAAGGTCAAGAACGATTAATCGTGTATGATTACATGCCGAATCTCAGCTTACTTTCACATCTTCATGGCCAACATTCGGCTGAATGCCTTCTTGATTGGAATCGAAGAATGAATATTGCTCTCGGATCTGCAGAAGGAATTGTGTAAGCATTTTTTCAACCCTTCTCGATTGAGTATTTAAGAACACCCGAATAAGTATTTTGTGTTTTTTTTTCTGCCAAATCTAAATACATGTTAAGAGGATATAACATTTGTTCAGCGTTTGGAAGACAGAACTGGACATGATAGATCAAATAAAATGACCAATTTTTATATTTTTCGATTAATGCATGTAACTTATTATATTATAATTAAATAAATATTTTTATAACAAAATATATGATTAGGAAGTTTTCATGAAGACGATTAAAATGACACCAAAATAAAAGGTTTATGTAGTTTCCAATTTTTATTTTATACCTTTTCTATATTAATTTTTTATCGTTACTATTTAATAAATCACATAAAATTAATCAAAATATAAAAATCGTATAAAATTAATACTTCGAGGAAAATAAAGTGAGAGTTTAAACAACATAAAATACAATAAATAAAATTTAAAGAATGAAATTCAAAAAAAAAAAAAAATTAAAGAATGAATACAATATAAAGAGGGAGGTGTATTTGATGTTTTAGAAGAGAATTATGTTTTATTTTGAGATTATATTGGTAAAAAGTAAAATATAGGTCTGTTCCACCTTGTTCCATAGGGTGGGTGTTGCCGGTAATCAATTTTTTGTCGAAATATATGTTGGAACCCCTCTTCTAATAATAGTTTCTTGATTTTATATTTATATATATATATATCATCCAGCTATCTTCACCACCATGCCACACCACATATAATCCACCGAGATATTAAAGCTAGCAACGTCTTACTAGACGGAGATTTCAACGCCCAAGTGGCCGATTTCGGATTTGCGAAGCTAATCCCAGATGGCGCCACACACGTTACCACCCGAGTCAAAGGCACACTCGGCTATCTCGCCCCAGAATACGCAATGCTTGGAAAAGCGTCAGAAAGTTGCGACGTTTACAGCTTCGGCATTCTTTTACTCGAACTCGCTAGCGGCAAGAAACCAATCGAGAAACTAAACGCCACCACCAGAAGGTCGATCACGGAGTGGGCCCTACCGTTGGCGTGCCAGAAAAAGTTCAGCGAGATCGCGGACCCGAAACTTAACGGAAACTATTCGGTTGACGAAATGAAAAGGGTGAGTCTCGTTGGTCTGATTTGTGCTCGGAATCAACCCGAAAAACGACCAACGATTCTTGAAGTTGTCGAGTTGTTGAAAGGGGAATCGAAAGAAAAAGTTGATGGTTTGGAGAATGATGAAATGTTTTGTGGGAAACATGATGGGGTTTGTGTTGGTGATGATAGTTGTGATTCTATTTCTGAAGAGAAAGAACAAAAAGAAGAGATTGAAAAGGTGGCGGGGATATAGAAGATGGTGGCGGCGGTGGCCATGGTGGCGGTGGCGGGCCGCCGCCGCCATGGCCGTGGTTGAGTTGGTTTGTAAAAAAGGTTCATTTTTTGGATGCCAGTTTTATTGTGTTATTTGCTTCTTCTTTTTTCAAAAATTTCCCAATTAATGTGTGGATATTATGGTGTTATTTGTAATGGATTTGTTGTGAAAATGGGAAATCAAGCATATATTATTGGTTATTGTTATAAATAGCCACATTGGGGAAAAAGTTTTACTTTTAGTTTTATTTTTTTTATAAAATAGTCAAGAAACTGCAAGTCAATGTTGTAAGACACTTTTCTTATAGTTTCTGACATTTTTTAATGTATTCAGATAAAAAGTGCGCCTATTGCAGAAGAAAAAAAATTTACTGCAACTTACGGTGCCACAAGCACATGTCTCGATGCAGAAAAAGCAAGCCAAAGTTGCAGCTTGCGGCACTGTAAAGACACACCCTAACTTGTGGCACCAGAAGAAAAAGTGCCTTGCGACAGACATTGGTTTCTGGTTCATTGGTTGTTTTCTGAAGACCCGTGGCTAATTATGTTCTTAATATTTTACATAAATCCTCATTATAATTTTCTTTTAGGTTATTTTAAATTGTTATATAGCTTATAACTTTTACAAACATGAATAGTTTATCAACTAACACTTAGCTTTTTATTAGTCAACGATTAGCTTTTTAATTTTTAACCAACAACTAACTTATTAACTAGTATGCTAAACATAACCTTGATCTTTTGGGACGGCCTTTGGATATGATATGCTTTTCAAGTTGGTTATTGGTCCTATCCTTGATTTGGTTTAAAGATTTCTCCAATTGAGTGACTTATAAGAACCTACTTTTTGTATACTTTTTATCACGTTCCTGCCAATTTCCAAATCAAGACCCCCCCCCCCCCCCCCCAACCCAAAGAGGTCAGAGTGATTCAGTGACTTACAAAAACCTCTTTTTATGGGTCTATTTTTCACCATTAATTTTTATTATATCTTTTTAAGTCAAATAAGAAATCAATAATCAAGAATAATTGATGATTGAATAGTGAACTTTAATAAATATTATTTTGAATACCCATGAAAGGTATTAAATGTTAGTTATTATGATTTTGATATGTTTTAAATACATATTAGACCTAAACGTCTAAATATTGATAATAAATATTGATAATGAAGCAAATACGTCGACTATAAATGGCAAAAACCCAATGACTAATAATCAAATATGTGGTTAATTTGTAAATAAAATGTAAACATAATTCATAAAAGATTATCGACGCTATATTTGAATATCTGAAACTTTATATTAAGATTTTTTTTCTCCTTTGATTAATGTCAATTTTCTTACAATCCCAAAATCGAGTGAATCATATTTTAAAATTGATAATGGATTAACAATAACAACTATTTAACATTGCCAAGTCAATGTTTAAGTAGTCATTAAGCATCTTAATGATAACAAAATACAAAAATTTAACAACAATGATGTTGTAGTATTATGATACCAAAAATAAATAAATAATTTAATTTGGAATTTTGTTAAAAACACACTTTCTAGATTCCCTTAACAAGATTATTGTAATCAACAAACATCATATTTTATTGCTATATGTACACAAATGAGAAAAGACATATAGGATTGTTTTCTCTTACAATTTATAAATATCTGTGAAAATAATCGTTTTAATTTTTAAGATGGAAAATACATCTCATTTTTTTCAAACCCTGCTTTTGAAAGAGAGATATTAGATTTAATTTTTCTAATTTATAGTTTTTTAACGAGTGATATCAAACTAGTAACTGTTTTGAGATCAAAATGCATGACATATTTTGGTGTAATTTCTTTTTTGTGAAAGGTAGTTTCAAAATCTTCATTTTAAACCTTGTTGTGTTAGTTCATTGCTGATAAAACTTGAGTCTCTGGGGCTTCTTCCAAAAACTCACCGGTGGGAGTCCTTCCAAGGCTACAAATTTTTTTCCTTCTTATTTACCAAGACTCCAGATAATCAGTTGAGATATGTGCAAGCTGGTCCGAACACCCATGATTAACAAAAGGTAATCATTTTGGTACTTTAAATGTGTCATTTCAAACGTATAGATACCTAGGATACATATGAAAATGCAATATAATTTGGTTCAGTTTATATTTTAGTATAAATGTTACATTTCCATTGCAAGTTGTTAAAATTTTACTCATAAAAAGTAAATTTCATAAGTTGTTAAAATTATACTTATAAAATCTTGACTATTTCAATTTAACTAGTGGCCGTTTACCAAAACTTACTCCGGTAAGCGTTTACCAAGTTACATTACCTTACCAGACTAGATGAATATGGTAAGAGTGAGATAAGTATCAAGAGTCTTACCCGGTACCTGAGGACGACTTTTTTTGGAAGGCATAGTGACATCGAACCAACGAACGACTACCACGAACACACGGACACACACCTCCTCGACGGTATCAGGCTCTGTCCCGGCCCAACTTACGCTGAACCTAGAGCCCAACCACAATCTAAGACTGGGCTGAGGGGACAGTCCAATCAAAAGACCGGATCAACCCAAGGAATGGATACTCCTCATGAGTCATGCCCCTCAAATTGACTACCCTTGGATTCAAACCCAGGTAGATTGGGATACCATCCACAGTCCCTCTAGGATGTTATTCTCTTTGAGAAAACCAACTAAGTTAGACCAAGTGAGGACGACTCTTAACACTGTAAACACTTATCAGGTAAATTCTATAGACTAAAATATTATCCGATAAGTAAATGATAACAGAGTGTAGTTTAAAACTATAAAAATAAATTGGAAAATCCAGAATCGGATAATTTCTCCCAATTTTATGTTGTGTTGACCCGTAACTGGAATCACTCTTTTGGTACGTCACCAAGGACTGTAACGTGTTCCCACCTCCTGCTGCTTTTTTGCCGCTCGCAAAAACCGACGTCTATTTCACTATTCCCAAACGTATACTCCTCACTTTCATCGATCGTAATAACTTCATTCATCTTCACAATCGTTTCATAATAATCTCTATGTAAGTATGTTATACTTCAACTGATAATCGATTACAGATTGTATCATCTTCCTTGTTGTTTATGTTCGCTTTTTTTTGGGGTGATTTATCTTTTTACCTTTAGTTTGAACTGATTTGAGCCTTAATTTTGTGTTTGATTGTACGATTCCTTTTGAATTTGATGATTTGTTTATAGATTAGTGAGTGTTTGGATGTGTTTGTTGAAATGATTATTGTTATTGTTAATGAATTAGTTGCAATTAAGTGATTGAAGTAAGAGATAGTAGGGGAATTTTACATGTTATTATTAAGAATCAGTTTTGCTGTAGTAGATTGTTTGTAGAAATCCGATTATTTGTCGACTTGAAAGATTATATGATCAGATGAACACTTGCGGTATATCTAAACACCATTTGAATTCATTTGGATGGTTTTCACTTTTCAGGGTAGTACCGTTTTTCAGTGTGGTAGATTGGTAGGTGGGTTAGGGTTTTGAACTATTTACTTTATTAAGGATCTGTTTGTTAGCAGTTTAATGAGGTTTATTAGATTCACATCTTATTTAGTCAGCTATACATGACTGTTTGGTAGAGGCTTGATGATATAGTGTTTGGTAATTGGTACTAGTGGCTTGATTATATAGAAAGTGGCTTATTCAGCAAGCTTCTAAGGGAGCTTTATGCAGAAAGCCAAGTTTTTTTTTTCCAAATCTGCACACGATTCTTTCATCTATGAAAAAACCATCCCAAACAAAAACCTTAACCTATAGGGACCGGTTAATCCGCACCGACAACTTTATCCATACAAGACTTAATGAAAAACCAACCAAACAGCCCCTAAGGAGTAGATGGATGAACTCACGTGGGATTGAAAATTTATTTTACTGGATTACTGCATAGTTAGGGGATCATAAATATTTATTTCATTTGGTTTCTTTGTTTGAATTTCTAAAGGTTTTAGGTCTCTTGGAACTGTTAAGTGTAAGAATATGTGGAACGATGAAAAGATGCAATCAAAGCTTTCAATTCTAAACTATAATATAAAGAAACAAGAGAAGGAATTTGTAATTGTGGATGTTAAATTCAATGTAACTGTACAATTGTTAATTCCATTTTTTGCTTACTTATCGATCAACTTCTCCAAATTAGCTTATAGAGTACAAATTCTCTCATATTTCAATTGACATCCGTCTGTCTTTGTGTACACAGTTTCAAACGTAAAAAATGGCTGAACAGTTAAGATCGGAGCCATCACAACCTTCTTTTGATTATATGCTCTACGAAGGTGATCCTGAACATCTTCGAACAGTTGTAGCTACACCAAGTGAACCGAGTCCTCGGATAGATCCTTCTTTGTTGAAACTTAAGCACCGGATTGGTCATGGACCGTTTGGTGATGTCTGGTTGGCTACACATCATCAATCAGCACATGATTATGATGAGTATCATGAAGTGGCCTTGAAGATGTTACATCCTATAAAGGAGGAAGATATGCCAAAGTTTTTGGTTAAGTTTGAGGAGTTATTCCTAAAGTTCCGTAAACTCCCAAGTGTTTGTTGGTTGCACGGTATCTCTGTCATATCTGGAAAGGTGGTTTGTTTTATTTATATATATAACAAGTTTATCATGTGTTACAAAGGGTCATTGGCCTAGCGGTGTCTGGGTTACTGGTAAATCCTGACCTCCATGGGAGGTCAAGGGTTCAAACCTCCTCAAAGATGAGGAGTGTGTGTGAATATTTGCCTTATATAAATATTATGTACTTCAAAAAAAGTTTAATTATTTGTTGCATTATGTTAATATAGTTATGTAACTAATCCTGCAGATTGCTTTGTTTCCAGGCCTCTCCTCATATCTGCATTGCCATGAAATTTTATGAGGGATCAGTAGGTGATCGAATGGCAAAGCTTAAAGGAGGAAAGCTTCCATTGCCTGATGTACTGAGGTGATTTTTCAACTATTGACTTAGGGGTTGTTTGACAGTTGCTGAATGGTTTGGTGTAGAATGATTAAGAGCCTCTTATTGATATAGTGCAAAATAAAATATAATTGTTTGGTAATTGTCTTCAAGATGTAATTAGGGCTCTTAATGATTAAGGGAGGTCCAAGGTACAAAATGATTCATAGGGTTTTGGAACCATTAAGAGACAGACTTATTTTTTGTCAACCATGATTCACCTCTTAACGATTCAGAGGATACCTCTTAATGGAACTGTTAAGAGGTAAACAAACATCCCCTTAGCTAATTCCGGGGGGAATTATTTGTAACAGCTAACAACTCGTCCCACATGGATGGAAAATGGTTTTTATGAGCTCCTTATAAGCCAAGCCTCAAAGTTGTGGGCTACCAATAACTTCCAGAGTTATTTTAAGTTGAAAATTTTCCAAGCATGGCACAAAATAATCAGCATAATATAAAATAGAAAAGAAATTAATTATTGAAAGAAGACATACAACATAAGCAATTGTTAAATCTTTTGCAGGTATGGTGTGGGATTAGCTAAAGGAATCCACGAAGTACACTCATTAAACATCTTGGTTTTGAATATTAAGCCAACTAATCTTCTTCTTAACGAACATGATCAAGTGGTCCTCGGAGATTTTGGAATCCCATTTCTTCTTCTTGGGGTTCAACTGCCTGATCCCGATATGTCTCTTAGGCTTGGATCACCCAACTACATGGCTCCAGAACAATGGCAGCCCGAAATCAGAGGCCCAATAAGCATTGAGACCGATAGTTGGGGATTTGGATGTTGTATATTGGAGATGTTGACTGGTGTGCAACCTTGGTTTGGTAAATCTGTTGGCGAGATATATAATTCTGTCGTGTTAAAGCAAGAAAAACCGCAGCTTCCAAATGGTCTGCCTCCTGCTGTTGAAAATGTGCTTAATGGCTGTTTTGAGTATGATCTTCGAAATCGACCGCTTATTGGAGATATTCTGCATGCCTTTGAAAGGTTGGTTAAATTCTCTCTTTTCCTTTCACTAATTGTCATGTGAGAATATGTGGAACCCATTAGATTACTCTCTAAAAGAGCCCTGGGACTCTTAGGGGCTGTTTGGTTGGTTTTCCATCAAGTCCTGTATGGATAAAGCGGTCTGTGTGGATTAATTTGTCAGTATAGATTGGAAGGTTTTTTGGATGGAAGGAATGTATTCTTTAATTGGGAGGGGTGGGTTTGGGAAAAACTTGGCTTTCTGCATAAAGCTTCCCCTAGAAGCTTACTAAATAAGCCACTATCTATATCATTAAGCCACTACCAAACAGTCATGTATAGCTCATCCTTACCAAATAAGATGCGAGTCCCATTAAGCTCATTAAGCTGCTAAAACAGGCCCTTAGCAAACCCCCTTTAAGGCTCCCAACTGAGGCTAGTGTAATTATTATTACAATGTTGGTAAGTGTCCACAATGAAAAAGAGAGACAGTATTAGGAAAGTATAATTATTACAATTTTGGTGAACTAAATGACAATCTTACCCTTAACAATAGAGGAGTAATAAATTCTCCCCATCTCATATAGAAGTGTAGAATTGGAAAGTATGCACTTACTTTTTAAAAGTGGACACTTATTTTGGGACAAACTAAAATAGAAATATGGATACTTATTTTTAGACGGAGGGAGTAATAATTAAGTTTTATCATTAAAATTTACAAATAAATTGAAAATTCTTTATACTTGTCAATTATCAATTCCCACTTAATTAACACTCTTTAAAAATCTAAAAAGTAAAAAACATAACTTCCTCAATGGATCAATTTCGTATTAGCTATTTGGTCATTTCCTTCACCGATACTCCATATTTCACAAAACAAACTTTTTTTTCTTAATTATGTACATTGTTATGTGTTTTTACAGCTAATTTTAAGTTGGAAAATTGTTATGTATTTTTGAATTAATTTACATAACTTGTGATTTTGTATAAATTTTGTTTTCTTAAAAATTTAAAAACCTTTTTAGGCCCGTTAGCCCATGGGCCGGCCCATTTAATGGGCGTATATATATGGGCAAGGTAAAAAGGGTTGTATTCTTGTGATCTTTCTTTGAAATGATAAGCTAGTATCTTAAATCTGTTGTATTATGCTTTAGATGAATACCTTCTTGTCCTTGTCCATTCACATGTGAATAAAATAGAAAATGACTTGCTGGTAATAAAATTGAACTTGCAGCTCGCGTGATGCTGTATTCAACGATGGCGAGTGGATTGGTCTCGGGAACATAATATCACCCGATAAAAAAACCCTCGGAAACAGCTACTCCACATGGTTTCTTACAAAAGATCATCTGCAAGTCGGTGATGTTGTTCGATCTCGAAAAACAAACAACAATTGTAAACCGCAAAACATGGCTGTAGCCGAAGGAACCGTGGTCGGTTTAGAAAAAGACACCGACCGAGATGGGTTCGTCCTGGTTCGAGTCCAAGGAATCCATAACCCGTTAAGGGTTAACATCACCACTCTCGAAAGAGTCACTTCCGGTTTAGCCGCTGGTGATTGGGTTCATTTGGTGGACGAGAAAAGGAACCACTCGGCTATCGGTATCTTACACTCGATTGACCGTGACGGAAGGGTTCGTGTCGGTTTCATCGGTCTCGAGACTTTATGGGAAGGACGTAGTTCGCAACTTCAAATGGTTAAACCGTTTTGTGTGGGTCAGTTCGTGAGGTTGAAAAAAGACGTGATTACCCCTCGGTTTCCGTGGCTGAATAAACGAGAAGGAATGTGGGCCACCGGTAAGGTTTCGCAAATACTTCCGAATGGGTGTCTTATTGTGCGGTTTCCGGGGAGGTTCGTTTTTAAAGGTGAACGGAGCTCGTTTTTAGCCGATCCGGCTGAAGTCGAACATGTTTCTTTCGATACGTGTCCGACTTTGGTCGATAAGTTTCAGCACGTTGAGGATTATCATTGGGCCGTGAGGCCGATTACGATTGCGTTCGGTGTGTTTACGGCTATGAAGTTTGGTTTCTTTGTGGGCCATAGTGTTGGCGGTAGAATTAAGAAAGGTCGGGTACGTGGCGGTGGCAGTGGCAGTGGCGGTGGCGGTGATGGACAGAATGGTGGCGGTAAGTCGAAGTGGCTTCCGTCACCGGTTGCAAATATGCTATCGAGAGAAGGTACTGGTGCTCCTGCTGTTACAGCCAGATGATTTTAGTTATAGCAGAATGGCTGAATGGGGTTTTTCGTTGGTTGTTTGGTTTGATTATTCAGATAGGAATATGGAAAAACTGAATGGACAAAAAAATGGATGCAAAAGGGCTTAGTTGAAAGTTGTTTATATTTGTAAATATATATATATGCAACCTTTTATATTTCAATTAAATGTATTCTTCTGGCTTTCCGGTTTCTTATGTGCCACTCGGCGGACGTCCGTCCAGTTACCGTACAGTTTTTTTTCAAACCTTTCGTAAGTTTGTTCACCATCTCAAGTAGGGATGGAAACGGCCAAACAAGATGGGTATCAGGAACCACAAGGCTTGTGGCGTACTGGTTAAGACTTGTGGGGGATGACACTAGTAACCCATCTACCCCAGGTTCGAATCCAGCCGCAAACAACTTGTGGCCACCGGGGAATTATCTCAGGGCTGCATCTTTAGCAGTCTTAAAATTTTTAGGGATTAGTCTAGACAAATGCCTAGGATACTCTTTCCAAAAAAAAAAAGACGGGTATCGGGTGAATAACACATCCCTTATTTAAGTTTGTGGCGTACTGGTTGAGGCCCTGGGGGATGTGGTGGAATATTCCATCTATTCAGGGTTCGAATTCAGACGTACACAACAATTGTGGCCACTGAGTTTATCAGGACTGATGTATTGCAGTCATAATTTGCCGAGATTAGTCCTGGCATAGCCTGGGATACCCTTCACGAAGAAAGAAAAAAAAGTCCTCCGTCTCCAATTGGGAAACCTGTTGGTTACCAATTTAATAAAACAAAAAATAAAAATAATGTATTTTAATGTTAAGATTATAATGAATAGTGACTATATTAAATTATTAATTACTAATATATATTTTTGAAGGGTGAAAAATGATAACGCTAGAAGGAGGGCTTGAACCTCCGACCTTGTGGTTAACAGCCACACGCTCTAACCAACTGAGCTATTCCAGCAGTTTTTAACTACTAATATTAAAATATCAAAATATATTTATTATTTAATAATTAACGAGACAAAGATGTATTCTTTTGTAAATCACTAAAATATTATAAACCGTATAAACCAATATTTATGGAAATGATAAGAGTTTATTTATTATTATTTGAATATTTAGGGAATATGATTAACGATTTATATTAGGAAACAATCGATGTATTTATTGAATCAAATATTTGTTAGACTAGATGGACGGTTGAGATTGGTTTACACGGTTTACGATAATTTGGTGGTCTACAAAATAAGCCACCTCTAATGATATATTAAATTCTTTTAATCAGAGTCAGATTAGAACGGGTGCTGCTATCTCAATCCCGCTTTAGGTATGCACTAAATCACCTGCTAAAGCGGGGAATCATCGTCTCTACCAGTAAAATTTTCTTTTCTAATTTCAATGCAGAGGTAAAGAAAAAATGGTTTTTGTAATTATTTATTCAATCAAATTTGGAGATTGTTTTTTAATATTCAATTACTAACGGGTATTTTATTTATTTATAAAAGATGTTATTCATTTCAATTCCGAATGTTACAAACAAAACATACTAAAAACTCAAAATCCTTTCATAAAATCAAAATACTTAAAAAAGCATTATATTAAATCAAACGTCTCTTAAATCTTTCCAATAAGACACCCGATCAACCTAAATGGATTTGGTCACACACCAAAAACGGAGTAGAATTTAACAATTTGTTTCCTATTTATAACAATTAATTTTGTCTTAGTTGTTATATGTTTAATTTTTTTTCCCTACATTTGTTTCTGCTTTATTTGGTAGCCAGTATATCTTATATTTATCGATGACGTGGATATCAAGTTGCAGTTTTTCATTTATGGGGAAATGTGAGCAAACTCAATCGTTGCCACGCAGATTGAAAATGCAGTTAAAATATGTACAAAATATTGTTAAGAATGGGGATTGGAGATGATCCATGGACTAGATAATCAATTGGATCGCAGAAAGTATGCTTTCTGAATACAATAATTCGACCCTTACTGCCTTGGTATCACGGATTTCATATTGGGATAATCCAATAGAAAACTCTTATCTTAAAGGTTGTAAGCTTCAGTCATTATATATGGACAGATTCTTGCTCACATATTTATATGAGATATGAACAGTTAAAACATATAAGACATAAAGGTCCAACAGTTATAACCATTGACGGATAAGATTTGAGAACCATAAGCAATGAGTCCAAAAGAAGTCCAAAGGCGTTGAGCACCCAGACCAGAGGCTCTAGTCACACTGTCCAGAGGCTTTGACTTTGGCACTTAGAAAACTCATGTGATGAAGATGACTTTAGAGCTCCGAGCTCAAGTCTTAGCGACTCTGTGTCTACATCATCTGAACAAACACTTACCCAAATTTCATTAAGTTTCAATAGTACTTCAAGAAGATTTCTAACCTCAAGAAAATATGTTCAAAACCTCTTCAAGAGGACCACCGCCATGGGTTCTGCCCCTTGGACCCAACAAGGGGGCACGACCCCCTTAACCCCCCCGCCTTATGGCAATCTAAATTCTAAAGTAATAGAGACAACATTTGTGAGTGTGCGCTCGACACCTCACAAACTCGCATATATTTTCCTTATCACCAGATAGATCTTACATAAATCACAACCACACTAAAATGATCAATAACACTAAATTCACCAACAAAATAGAAAGAACTGAATGTTTACCACAAACATACGTGTCTATGTTTTTTTTTTTACAATTTAAACTTTTAGTTACAAAAGAAAAAAGCTACAAAGTATAGGGGGCAAATTGTCATTTCATCAAAAGTACAATTTTAAAAAGCTTTCCCCTGTAGAAAGAAAACACGCGCTCTCCTAATGCGTAGCTTTTCTTCCCATAAACAAAAACAACACCCCCTTCATCCTCCACAAAGAAACCCCAAATTATTGCCATCATAATCTCATCTTCTCCTTCACCAACGCCCAAAACCCTAACCCTAAATCGCTTCGAATTTTGTTTTCTACGTATGAACAGACGTTTCTGAAAGCCAGATTATTGGATCGAATCGATTCAGTGGTTTTACGACCAGCAGACAGAACTGTGTTTGTTTGAATTCAATTGATTTTCAACAAACAATGTCTGCGATTGTGTGTGGGAAGAGATCGTTCTTTGAAGACCTTCCAACGTCGCCGAATTCTGCATCTCCTCCTGCTGCCAAGAAACTTCGTTGCTTCACTTCCACTTCTCCGGTTAGGTTTTCACCTTTTACTAACTCGCCGCCTCCGTCGCCGTCGCTCGTTGATAAGCTCCGATCGTTTTTCCCTAATATGGATAAGAAGGTTGGTTGTTTTTTTGATTTGCGATAGTTGAATGTCTGGAATTGATCGTTTATGAATCTTCGTTTTTGATTATGTGAATGGTTTGATACAATTCAAATGATTTGATTACTGATTAGATAGAATATATAGATCGATTAGACTGTTTTTAAACTATACAAATCAAGCAAACTTATTCGTGGAAGTAAAATCTTATGGTGTTGTATATGGATACGCGTCGTCATTTTATCAGATTTACGCTTTATCTATACAAACTGTTTAATGCATATGCGATATCAAGCAATTGGTGCATGTATGTGGTCTGGTAATGATAATCTATGGCTTCTTATTCGACAATTTAAGTGTATATAAAGGTTTATTGTGTCTATTACATGCTGTAAAGGCCTCAATTACTGTTTATAAGTTGTAAGGGGATATGCTTATTCATTTGGTCACTGATTATTATGTTTGAGGCTTGAATCAATACAATCCTTTGAGTTTGGTTTATGGATCTTAAATATGGATTAATGACTGCTTAAATAGTTTAGGAAGTCCTGAAAACAACATATGCTTTCCATTGCAAAATGCTTTGTATAACTTATATATAATATCATTTGCTTCTGGTGTTGTTTCTAATGCATACATGAAGTGATTTATATCATCCATATGTGTGTGTTGTACGGTATTGCAAAAGAATCAAATGTATTTCTTATTCTGTTACTAAATACATTTTGTACTATCAAATGTATGTATGTTTGTGAATTGTGATGTCTAGTGTTGTTTCTATGATAAGATATATTCCAATTGAATATAATTTTGTTTTCAGCTTCTGGAGAAAGCACTAGAAAAGAGTGATAACGATTTAGGTTCTGCCATCAAAAGTCTCAACGAGCTCTGTCTGGGATATCCGGATGGGGTCTCAGGTTCACCAGTGCAGTCCAATGCAATAGCTGATAAAGGTAATTTGCTTTGATTCCCATTGTTAGTAAACGGAGTTTGGAGGTTCAAACTTGCAGCTTATGTAGTCTCTCAACTATATAAGGTCTAAGTGATTTTTGTATATATATAAGATTAAAGATGATATTGCAAGAAAAAAACACAGATATGTAGAATCACTTGTGAATTTATAACCAGATATTAAGAATCTTCTACCTGATTGTGTGAAGTGCTCCTTGACTGATTCATTATTTCTTGTGATTGGACCGAGGTCAAGTTTCCATGGAACTGGTATGGCATGAAGACCAGTGATTTGGTAGTTTGTTTTTTAGATTTTATTCTGGTTCAGAACTCCATCTCATTTGTTTATATATCTGTTTGTGTTTTAAGGGTGGTGGATGTGGATTTGGATTTGGAACTGCAAGTATTCTAGAACACACACACATACATGCATATACCTTCCCCATAATTTCCCCCTCTTTGTTACTCACTTGATTTTTCGACAAATTTCTGTTATTTGAACCAAATTCTTCTATAAACTGTCGGAGATCTAGCCATTCGTGAAAGTGATTTTGAACTAGTCTGCATGGTTGGAAAGTGTGTTTTTTTCTAAATCATCAAATATATAGAATATTATAATTTATAAGAAAAGTTGCTCCATCACTGTTTGACATCAAATAGTATCATCCATTTATACTTTCTACTCACTTTTGGACCTGCAATGTCTGTTCTGCTCCTTTTTCTGCCAAGATTTCATATGTCAGTTGGTGTAGTATCAAAACTGAATTTTGGGTTTTTTTATATATATAATTATCTTTGTTTATCTAATAGGCAAGTTTCTTTCATTAATTAAAACAGGTTCGGCTGCTGCCAGTGAAAATATTGTTCCTTTGGAGAACCCATCAGCTAATGACAACATCCCTAAAAGTGGTGCAGAATGGGTTGAATTGTTTGTCACAGAAATGACAAGTGCTACCAGCATTGATGATGCTAGACTTCGTGCTATGAGGGTACTGGAAAGTTTGGAGAAATCCATTAGTGAGCATGCTGGTGGTGAGGCAGCAGAAAGTCTTCGCAAGGCAAGCCTCTCTCTCTCTCTCTCTCTCTCTCTATATATATATATATATATATAGGGACGGGTTCAAATGAGAACTCAAATTTGGTTGTGGGCGTGAGGACAAATGAGAGCTCGACACGTGTCATATTCAGACCGAATAATCAAAGAAATATTTAGACTGAATTAGCATTATTCAGACTGAATAGATACTATATTCGGTCTGAATAATCTACATTGTGTCGCGCTCTCATTTGTCCCCACGTTCACAACCAAATTTGAGTTCTCATTTGAACTTTCCTCTCTCTCTCTCTCTATATATATATATATATGTATGTATATATATGGGCGGGTTCAAATGTGAACTCAAATTTGGTTGTGAACATGAGGACAAAGGAGAGCGAGACACGCTTCATATTCTGAATAATGAAGGAAAATATTCAGACTGATATAGTGTTAATGAAGGAAAATATTCAGACTGATATAGTGTTATTCAGTCTGAATGTAGTGTTATTCAGTCTGAAAATTTTCTTTCATTATTCAGCTTGAATATAACACGTGTCGCGCTCTTTTTTGTCCTCATGTTCACAACCAAATTTGAGTTCTCATTTGAACCCGCCCATATATGTATATATCTATCATATTCATGTTTATGGTAAGGATTGGGGAATGGGAAATGAATCACAAGCCTTTGTTTGATATGATCTCATAATATTGGGTTACTGGGTCTGTTGAGATCTTCTTTTGTTGCCTTGGAGGGATACTGTTTTGCGTGTTTCTTTGCGTGCAAATTGCAGGCCATCTATCTCACACATTTTGATTCAAAAGAGGCTCTAAAATGGGCCATTCTATTTGTTATTATCTTATTCATTTATGCTCTATATATTCTCTTGGTAAATGTTCATACTGTTTAAAAACATAGTTGACTTGTCTCTAAATTGCATGATTATGCATTATCGCCTGTTATTTTTCAGGAGCATCTAGTCTTCAAGGAACAAATTGAAGTTCTTCTTCGCGAGAATGCAATACTGAAACGTGCTGTAGCTATTCAGCATGAACGTCAGAAAGAGTATGATGAAAGGACTCAAGAAGTGCAGCAGTTAAAACAGTTGTTATCCCAATACCAAGAGCAGTTGAGGACACTTGAGGTCGGTCCAAACTTACAACTTCATTTTCTTGCTTTTGTTTTCATTTAAATTAGACCATTTGATTTCCTCCTCTATCACATATAATAAACTAAGATTATCTAAATATAGATAATCAAACCAAAACCCAATATATCACACTCAAAAGTAGAGTCTAGGAGGAGGGTTGGGATGTATGTAGAGTTGTGGACTTGTTCTCTAGGCTTTATCCCAAAGGGTAGAGAAGTTATTCGATGATTATATATATATATATATATATATATATATATATATCATATGATAGTTATAAATGACACAAATGAAGTAAGGGTTGGGTTCCGGTGAGAAGTGAAGTTATGGTGAGAAGGGTAAGAAGGGATCTCCATCCTTGGATGCACATTAGGATGAGATGCACCATGATAAGATACGTCGAGATGCACTCAATCCCCGTATGAAGCACGATTCATGAGTGGGTTTGAGATTAAAAGTGATCAAGGGTCCAGATTCTTTCTTACGCTTCTCACCATAACTCAACTTCTCACACGATCCTACGCCAATGAAGTAAATATTTAAATAATTCAACTTATAAACATTTTTACACAATTGTCAAATACATAAATACATACATGTATAATAGTACTAAATTTGAATGAAAATTTTGATATAATTAAGGGTAGATTAGTAATATTTTAGTTTCTGTCTCCCAGTTCTTGTCCCATGTCGAATCAAACGTGGAACAGTGAGTTCTTGTCTGTCTCAGGTCGTGCCAAATATGGGACAGTGAGTTTTATTCCACCAAAACAAGTGGATAAAAAAATCAGGAAGAACGTATAAAATTGTTAAATTACTAAAATACCCATGTAAACAATTCTTTCATCTGCCTATCTCACTTACTTTTACTACAGGTGAATAACTATGCATTGACGATGCATCTGAGACAAGCTCAGGATAACAATTCTATTCCTGGAAGGTTCCATCCTGATATCTTCTAATAAAAGAGCTTACTAGACATGATGCTCCTTCCTTCCTTCCTTCCTTCCTTCCTTCTATTATGACACTATGAGAGAGAGAGAGAGCATTGTGGATAGATTTTGGTTATAAATATTGTTTGTTTTGTTTGAACAATCTACTATATTTGCCATCCATTTAGTTAAATGGTGGCAAGTAGTAGATTGTTATATCGTCTTTTGACTCGTTAATGGATGCTTTTGGTTGATTAATTTAAAGGGTAAGACCTCAGTTTAATTCTTGATATTTTCGGTTTTGCAATGCTTCATATCATTTTGATCTAGCTCAAGTTTTCTAAATGTCATATTTGCACTTTGTGGATGTATAGTTTTTGCACGTAGATGCACAAAAAAACCTCAAGTCTCTGTTCTCTGGCCTTAAAAAGCCCGGTTAAGCGCAAAAAACTTTTATTAATCCCGAATCATGGCTTGGTCTGAGCTCTTTTCTGCTCACTAAAAATGGGCTTGGAAGGCCCTAGGCTTAGACCTGAAAAGTCTGGTCCTTGTGCATCTATCCTGGATCACACATTTGAAACAAGAACATTTATATATATATATATATATATATATATATATATATATATATATTCAAGTTTTTAGAGCATCTGTAAGAGCTTTTGTATAATTTTTTTAAAATAAAGAATTCAAAATTCAAAATCTAAAATAAAAAGAATTATTACATTCAACAACATTTTTATTTTGGAGATTATAACATTTATTATATTATTAAAATATTTTATATTTTTAATATAATATTATTTATCTCATCTAAACATTTAATTTTAAATTTTTTTTATTGGTGAAACATAATAAAAAACGTTCTATCTCATGGTTATCATTTTTGGATATTTTTGTAATCTCTTTCATATTTTCTCAATTTTGGAAAAAGTTTTGGAGATGTTTTTGTTGTTGTTGGAGCAAAAAATTGTTCAAAATTCATATTTTCTCCGTTTTAAAGATGTTGAAGATGCTTTTACCATTTTCCATCAAATTACCAAAAAAAACTTATCTACCTCTTGTATATCTTACTCGAAGTAGGGTTTGAAGATAAGATATATGCAATATTTTCTCTACTTAAAATAGAAAGCGATTGTTTTAGTGAAAGTCTCTTTCTTATAAAAAGAAAACGTTGACAATTCTTGAGATGGGTTGAAATCTTGTAAAAAAAATTGAATTTTTTCTTCTTCTTTAAGAGTTCAGCTTGTTAAGAGAACTAGAAAATGTTGTTGTCCAATGTTAGCTAGGTAGTCTCATTCTTTGTCGTGCAATTCACATGTGTTAGATCTCTAGTTTAGTTGTTTGAATGAGCTACATTTTATCTGTAACAATTTTGATCATCAATAAATCGCTACCTTTGTTTAAAATTTATTTATTTATTCTTAAAAAAATGATTGAAAAGTTGGTAGGGTGGGAAAAAAAATTCTAAAATTGGAGTGTCCGAATATCAATAAAGGTGACCGAGTATAATACAAGCAATAACGACTTCAGAGAAAATATATAAATCAAACAATTTAAAAAACGGCAAATTTAGGACATTGCTTCCCTCAACCTACTTCTATCTCTTCAACTGTAAAAAATTACTTCATTTCTCTTTTTTCTTCTCTGTTCCTCCAATCAAATTTACACATATACAACGATAGTGGAGCTAATATGTAATTGTGGAGGTGGTTACGTAAATGTAGGGGTGCATATATATAAATTAAAGGTAGTGTGTAGAAAAAAGTGATGAGTGAAAATTTGATTGAAGAAACAGGTAAAAAAATAGGAAGCAGGTAACAACATATTTCCCCCCGTTTATCACCTTTCGTTCAAATTTCTTTATCACCTTTCGTTCAAATTTCAATAGCTACTAATCCGAACAAACAATGTGTTTTGTGAGCGTGTCGTGTTTCAGATTAGTAATGTTTCGAGCAATGATTCGCTTGTTGATTAATGATTCAAATCAATAAATATATGATTTTTTAGATAATAAATATAAAGAATTATAGTTGATAAACACAAATATCTTCGATTTTAAACACAACTTTGAAATTTGTTAATATTGCACCAACCATGCCATCGTTGGTAAAGAGTCTTCGTCCATTAGGAAGCTTATTCGATCTTATTTGACCGATAATTATTACAGAATTAATGATTTATTGATATTTTTTATTACAAAATTAATGGATTTTATCATAATAACTACTCTTTTTAGGGGTTGTTGATTGGTTTTCCTTTAATAGGGATAAAATTATATGTGTAATTAATTTGTCTTTATAGATATTGAATATTTTTATTTGAAAGAGTTTTTCATATATGAAAAAGAAAACGTATTTTTTAATTGGGAGAGAAATTTGAAAAAAAAAACTTGATTTTCTACGTAAAGCTTTCCTAAAAACTTATTGAATAAGAGCATCTTCAACAGCTATGCTGTAATAAAAAAAGAGTAATTTCAGCATATTTGTTGCTCCAACTGCTATGCTATTTCATAGGCTAAAATAGAGAAATGAGAAGATAAATGAAAAAGATCTATAAATTTAGAGAAATCTCTAAAACCACGTAGAAGAGAGAAAAATAATAATTTAATTAAATCCAACCAATTAAAACTATTGAAGTGACAAATGTATGAGATATAATATTTTATTAAATGTTTTCAGTAGCTTATTTTATTAATATAATTTAGTTAAAATTGCTAAAATAGAATAACGGTTAGAGTTGAATACAACATTTTTAGAGATTTTAAATTTTCATGCTGTATTCACAAAAACAATAACATATCTGTTGGAGACGCTCTAAATCATCTTTTATATATCAAACATTTAAGCCACTACCATAATAAGGTAAAACTCACCGAATAAACTGTGAATTCCATCAAACTCGTTAAGTTTCTAGCAAACATTTTTTGGTAACTTTTCCTATATTTTTGTTGTAGATAGGTAATTATTACAAAATATTATCAAGATTTATAACATTTTTGATAATTTATTTATCATCATTTTCCAACATGATTTATAGTTGCAAATTTTACAAAGAGTTCATCCGAGGTTTTTATACTTCGTTGGATGATTCCATAACCACATCTTTTCTTTCTTTCTGTAAATTCCCACCGACCCTCTTCCATTTTCTGCAAAATCTCCTTTCTGATCTTCAAACAATCATCATATCATTTACTTTCCTACAAAATGAACACGATGCAAATCGTCGAACACTTGGTCTGCATCTTCTAACTTACCCTACACACAACCAAGAAAAAACCCTTCAACAATGGCGACATCTTTTGCTCTCATTCCTTCATCCTCTCTCAACTTCATTCGAGACTCTTCAACGTCTCCTTCACCTTCTTCGTCGTCTTCTTCTTCTTCTTCTTCTTCTTTTTTCGGTGGTGGAACAGTCTTGTTCACCCGTGGTACCAACAGCAATAAGAGCTGCGTTTCTTTCTCGTCGTCTTCGCAATTCAACAAGAAGCTGTATGGTAAGCGGCGAGGCGGAGGAGGAGGAGGAGGAGTGTTGGTGTTCGCGGCGGCGGATTATTACTCCACTCTCGGAGTTCCAAAGTCCGCTACGGGAAAAGACATTAAAGCTGCTTATCGGAAGCTTGCTCGCCAGGTAATTTTTAGGGTTTTTGTTGTGATTAATTAGGGATATTGATTGCTTCCCATTTGGATCAAATTGAAATCAAGTTAAGAAAAGAAGTGCCATTGAAATTGAACTTTATGCACAGCAATACAAATGGATATATCAATGTTAGATTTGTAAGGAATTCTATATAGAATTTGTTAATGGAAATGGAAACACATTTTTGAATGAAAAAGGTTGATTACCGGTAACCCCGACCAGCACCACGGAACCGCCCCCTTAGATTGAGGAGACATTTAAGAGCTGACTCAACCGTTGAGGCTAGTGGAGGGGGTTCAGCCCCCGGGCCCGTGTTGTGTATTAAAGTTGCATCGCCCCTTTGCCAACTGAGCTACACGCCGAGGGCAATGGAAACATATTCTGAAAGGAGGGAGTGAATTCTTTATCCAAAAGATGGAACAATTTTGCTTTTGATGCTATATATTTTATACTACAATGGAAACACATTTTCTTCTAGTTTTTGTTGTTGTTGTTGTGATATTGGTTTTCCAATGTTAATTATCAAGAAATGGACAAAAAACCGAAGATTTTGTGTATTTATTGAGGTGATTCAATGTTAATTATCAAGAAATGGACAAAAAACCCGAAGATTTTGTGCATTATACAGACCTGATTTGATGTTGATTATCAAGAAATCGACGAAAAACCGAAGATTTTGTGCATTTATAGACCTCATCTGGTTTCAGCTAATTGAATTTCATGGTTAAGTGGCCTTTTCAGTCGATCTCCCTACTGCTAATTTGTTATTTTACATCAAGATTTCTCCCTATTATCTGCATTCCAATAAGTCGGATTTTTTCCTATTATCTGCATTCTGTTAAGTCGGGGGTTTTCCTATTATCTGCATTCCTTTGTAATATTTCTATCTATAACAATGCACTTGTCATTCTTAAGTGGAAGAAGTGTTGCAGATTTTGCCTATACAATTATGGTTGTATTCATTTGTCTACTTTTGTCGTTAGGAATAGACTTATAATTAAGAATAGAACGGTTTTACTTCACTCCTAATATGCATATGTTTCTCTTTTATTTAGTATCATCCAGATGTCAATAAACAACCAGGAGCTACCGAAAAGTTTAAGGAGATCAGTGCTGCCTATGAGGTATGTATAGGGGGAGAGAAGGTGTTCCTTACGGTCTTGATTTTCTTGATTTTTGTACCTTTTTATATGGAAATGATCAAATGAATGAATAAAAGCTTGATGTTCTTGATTTTGATCTTTCTTTTGGTTATTTTGATTGAATCTATTCTTTGTTATCTCATCATGCTTCATAGGTTGCTTCGCTCACCCACATTATATAATTATATATGCTGTGATTTACGTTAATGTGAGAACACTTGTAAACCCATCATTCTGGTTTAAGTCACAGTTTTAGAAGGATTGAGGTAGCAGTAAAATATTGAATAATATTTTCTCTTTTTTAGAAATATCGAACACATAATAGGTAAAATGGGAAAAAACTGCAAATCACATAATGAACAAGACAGAGCCGATGATTGTGGATGTGATCGTCACTAGTTTTCAATTTATCAAAGCATTATCACAACAAAATCACATCATAAGAAGTCTTCAAATTATCAAAGCATTATATTTATTATAATGCATAAGAAGTCTCTAATATGGTCTTATATTTATTATCTATAAAGAATGCGGTTGTAGTCTTATAAGACGATGCTTCTTAATTGTGTTCTTAAGTAGGTTGGAAAATAGAAGATTGTTGTACTAACGTGAAGTACATAATGCAGTTGTTGGCATTAATATCTCTTTGAATGATGAAGTATGACATTGTCAGGTTCTATCAGATGATAAGAAACGAGCAATGTATGATCGTTATGGAGAAGATGGAGTTAAAAGTACAGTAGGGGGACAAGCTGGTGCTTATGCGGTACTACTCATACTTGGTTTTAATTTGACATGGGTAGTTTAGTAATTTACCAATCTTGTCTAATCTCCCTAATTTTTGTCCCACTCGGGGCTTGTTTGTTAGCAGCTTAATGAGCTTAATGGGACTCAAAACTTATTTGGTCAGCTATACATGACTTAGCCTGTTTGTTAGCAGCTTAATGGGATTCACAGCTTATTCAGCCAGCTATACATGACTATTTGGTAGTGGCTTATGATATAGAAAGTGGCCTATTCAGTAAGCTTTTAGAAGGGAACTCTATGCAGAAAGCCAAGTTTTTTCCAAATATGCCCCTCCCAATTAAAAAACATGCCCCTTCTGTCTATAGAAAAAGCCCTCCCGAACAAAAACCTTCCCAATTTATACAGACAGATAAATCCACACAGACAACTTTATCTATACAGGACTTAATGAAAAACCAACCAAACATCCCCTTAAATCTTAATGATATAGAAAGTGGCTATTCAGTAAGACTCTAGGGCGTGCTTTATGTAGAAAGTCAAGTTATTTTCCAAACCTGCCCCTCCCAATTAAAAAGCGTGCTCCTTCCATCTATGAAAAATCCCTCCCAAACAAAAACCTTCCTAATCTATACAGACAGATTAATCCACACAGACAGCTTTATCTATACAGGACTTAATTGAAAACCAACCAAACAGCCTGAATGTTTGTGACTGCTATCCATGATGTCGTTGCCCACTTATTCGTGGTCCCTTCAATTTGATCTATATTCAGTATAAACATATATCTTCACCATTTAATTGATGGATGCTTTTTTATTTATTTTATCATATAGACAAATCCATTTGATCTCTTTGAGACATTCTTTGGAACTAGTATGGGTGGTTTTGCTGGTGGTGACTCCGCTGGATTTGGAGGGCGTCGTGCTACTACTGTTATCAAAGGTGAAGATATTAGGTGAGTTACATCACTTGCATTTAATCCTACCTTTATCGCTCATACTTTCCTCTTTTGCATGCACTTGTGCTTAGTATTACACAAAATGTGATATGCCGAATCATGGTATATTTTATATTGGATTCTATATATATATATATGTGTGTGTGTGTATATATATATAGAGAGAGAGAGAGGTTCCTTCATTTAGAAACTCTACGAAGAGTAGAAACTTTGGAAACCAAGGTGAAAACCAATATGAAACAAAAATTTTCATAATTTTTTTATCAAATGTTATGATTTGAGATATTGTTTCACATATGTTTGTGTTCATTGGAAAAAAATATTATACGTGAACAAAAAAATGTTGGTTTACTTTCACATATGAAACAAAATTCATACGATGAAACAAATAAGTGAACCATCGTTTCTTTATTCACATATAATATATTTTCTTCCTATGAACACAATCATATGTGAAACAATATCTTAAATCATAACATTTGATGAAAAATATTATTTTATATTGGTTTTTCCCTTGGTTTCCAAAGTTTCTACTCTTCGTAGAGTTTCTAAAAGATTGTCCCTATATATATATATGCATACACTATTATCTCTATATTAGTTGTCACTTGTTCTTATAGAAAATCGAGTGTCAGATTAGATAGATATTATGGATCATTAGTCATTTGGTGTGGCCTCGTAAACGTTTTAGGTTCATAATAGTGGCTATAAGCTTTACGGATACTTGTATTCCGAGAGTTGAGAAATCAAGTTTTATAATGCTAAAAGGAGGAGGTTTTGATTGATGTATTCCATCCAGATACGACATGAGATTAGAATTTTCAGCGGCCATATTTGGAACGGAAAAGGAATTTGAACTATCTCATCTTGAAACATGTGATGCATGCACCGGAACTGGAGCAAAGATCGGATCGAAGATGAGAATATGCTCCACTTGCGGTGGCAGAGGTCAAGTCATGAGAACAGAGCAAACGCCTTTCGGTATGTTTTCACAGGTAATTCATCATCAACGATTTCCTTATATAGATTTTTCTAACAACTGTTCTGCATTTGGTAAGATATAACTGGATATGACAGAAAAGATAACAATTTACCCCTAATGAATTGTTTATATATTTTTGATTAATTTATGTAATTTATTTAAGTTATAATAAAATATATCATTAGAAAGTTTTCATCAAAACGATTAAAATGACATCAAAATAAAAGGTTCATGTAGTTTCCAATTTTTATTTTATACCCTTTCTATATTATTATTATTATTATTTCTATTAGCATTTAATACATAATCATAATATAGGAACCATATAAAAATAATATTTTGAGAACAGTAAAATGGAAAGTTTAAAAAGCATAAGATACAATAAATAAAATTTAAAGAGGGAGGCGTATTTGATGCTTTAGAAGAGAATTAGGTTATATTGGTAAAATAATATCCACTGTACCAAACGCACCCTAATATAACTTCTTTCTAAATAATATCATATGAAATTATCATTATCTTTTTTTTTTTCACATAGGTTTCCGTATGCCCAAAATGTAACGGAAATGGTGAAATGATATCGGAGTATTGCCGAAAGTGCTCAGGCGAAGGGCGTATACGCATAAAGAAAGATATAAAAGTCAAAATTCCTCCCGGAGTGAGTAAAGGAAGTATCCTGAGAGTGGCTGGAGAAGGTGATGCTGGTCCAAAAGGGTATATATGTCAATCCTTGTTTAAACTTTACTTGCTTGATGTTTATTTATTTTGTTAAGTGGTGGTTTTGGTTTTTGAGCAGAGGTCCTGGTGGGGATTTGTATGTGTATCTTGATGTTGAAGAAATCCCAGAGATTCAAAGAGATGGAATTAATTTGATTTCATCCGTCTCCATTTCTTATCTTGATGCTATATTGGGGACTGTTGCCCAGGTATATATATATATAGATATAAATATATATATATATCTCACTTTTTTACTATCAAGTATGAAAAGGGGTTAGGAACCCAAGAACCGCCCTTTTTGTGTGTATTCATGATGAATAATACTATTCATCATGACATGAATACTCACAAAAAGGGTGGTTTATGGGTTCTTAAATACTTATGGTTCATGTGAAATATGCATGATTTTAATAATTTTAATTATATAATTGGTTTTTATATTTAATGTGATTGTAACTTCAGGTGAAGACAGTTGAAGGGATGAGTGAACTTCAGATACCTGCAGGTACTCAACCTGGAGATACTCTTGTTTTGGCAAGAAAAGGTGCTCCGAAATTGAATCGACCTTCTATTCGAGGCGATCATTTATTCACCATTAAAGTTAGCATACCAAAACGAATCAGGTATTATTATACTTCTTTTACAAACCCAATAATTCGTACAAACCAGTTTTCATGTGTTGTTTCATATGTGAAAGAACACATGAAAACTGGTTTTATAAGTTTGTACGTATTATTGGACATGTAAATGATTATGCTTCTATAGGGTATTCATAATGTTTGATCGTACGACCTATTATTTAGGAATTTTGATCCTAAAAAGTAGCATTTAGTCATCATGTTATTATAGCACCTAGGTCTTTTTGTAGTATGTAGGAAAATTAAATCGACCAAAATAGTCAAGTCAATTTCCCCAACCAATTTCACTTTTTAGCCAGTTTTTCAATTGAATTCCCATTTTAGCAAGAGAGCAAATGTCTTACACATTTGCCTAAACTTGATTTTCAGATTATATATACATATATATATATATATATATGTAGAGGAAGGTTCAAATGATATGTATATGTATATATAGAGGAAGGTTAAGGGGAAAACCTCAAAAAGAAAACTGAAAATACCATAGGAGCCCTCTATCTGGACAATATGCACATAGATATGCACAAATGCATACAAGCAATTGAAGCTGGAATTTTTCTGATATGTAAAACATAGATAATACGAGTTACTTGATTGAAGCCGTTGATATTGAATTCATTGCTTTCTAATAATTTTGTATATGCTGCTAATATTTGGTTGTAGCAGCGGCCAAGAACGTGAGCTTCTAGAACAACTTGCTTCTCTCAATACCAACCCTCGATCTCGCCCTAAACCTCCGCAACCCGGTAACATCACCAAATTCCCCCAAAACAACTTCTCTTTTATTCGGATTTCAAACTTTAATCAATGTGTTTTCTAAAATATATTTAATGTTTCAATTTCTCGATAGCTAAAATCACAGAAACTCAAGTGGATCCTGTTGCCGAGGAAAGTGAAGGTTCGGAAGACCAAGATGACCCATTGAAGAAACTAACGGACTTTGCCGGGTATTCTTCTTTTTTCGTCTTTAGAGCATCTCTTATAATTTTTCTAAAATAAAATATCAAAAACCAGAATCTCTAAAAGAATTACATCAAACTCTAATAGGTACTCTATCTTAAACGTTTCCAACATTAATAATATTATTGAAATATTTATAAATTCATCACCCAATACACTTTTAAGAAAACTTTAAATATAAGGAAACAATTAATTATGTTTAGTTTCATGTTGTATGCTCAACTTTTATGGCTCAATTAAAAAAACGATCCAAGTTACCTAAAGTTTTTTTTTTTTTTTTTTTAAAACCATCAAAAATCAGATACAAAATTCCAATTCGTCATTCAACTTGCTCAATTGTTTGTCTAAAATTCAACTATTGTTGGTGGGCTTGCTTTAACTTTTTTCCAACTTGCTTAATATTTTTTTTTTAATTTTAGAGATAGATGTTTCTTTTAAAATTCAGTATACTATTTTGAATAATGTTCTATTGATAGAATTTGATGTTATGTTTTTAGTTTAAAGCCCATGGGAGACCCAAACCGCCTAAACTGGTCGGACCAGACCTCCTTTTTGTAGTGTGGTTTGGTAACTTGCTGCCAAACTGCACGGTTTGAAAATTTGCTAAACCACCATTGTGGTTTGGGTGGTTTATGGATACCCCTAGTAGTTGGAGCATAAAAGAACATTAAAATCCCCTAAAATCTTTTTTTTAGCATAACTGTTGGAGATGCTCAAATATATCCCTGCAAAACTGCAGAATTGTTAACAAATTCTAACGGCCATTTGGTGTCTATTTTTTCGGGTGGTTAATATGCTCTGCAGGTCTGTTGTAAAAGGAGTAACAAATTGGTTCAAAGACAACTTGTAGATGGCGATCTAAATACTCTCTATTATCTTCCCCATCTACCTTAGCAGTGGGCAAAGATTTTCTGCCCCTTCCGAATCTAGAAGATTGTTCTCTCCTCAGATGCTGTTCAAGAAATTGAAACAATTCTTTACAAGTTGATCAAATTGCTTTCTTTCAGCCAGCAGTTTTGGTGGAAACTTAGATTCATATAATGTAGAAGAACACTTGTATTACATTACATGTTAAGAATTTTGTATTCGATGATGATAGTTTCGGTTATTGGTCAAAAACAGATCTGGTGATTTATCTGAATTTGATTTGGAACTTGGATCTTATTGAAATTGAAACTCAAAACTGAAATAATTGTCATTTGAAAGAACAAATCTGTGTTTATTGATCAACACGACTTTCTTTGATCAAAATCAAAAGAGATACTAAAACAGGAGTAGAAATCATAATCAGAGCTTGTGTGATGTTTGGCTGTGTTATCTCCGGCACAAGGACGCTGCCGTATTTTATGGCAGCTGCCGCCATGAACGATCCAGCTCCAAGCTTTAACAGAAAGTTCAGATCTCCCTGTTCGTCAACAAATTCAAGATCAGGAGACGATTTTGGAAGTGAAAAATGAAAAATTATCATCCAAATTCCAAACAGAAAACGAAAACAGTAGGATTTGGTTGATTCTATGAGATTCAAGCTTCCATCATCTTCATTAAAACCAAAAATCAAACAGTTTTCGTAAATTATAATCCAAATTTCAAACCGATAACGAAAACAGTAGGATTTGGTTGATTCTATGAGATTCAAGCTTCCATCGTCTTCATTAAAACCAGAAATCAAACAGTTTTCGTAAATTATAATCCAAATTTCAAACTGATAACGAAAACAGTAGGATTTGGTTGATTCTATGAGATTGGAGCCTCCATCATCTTCCATTATAACCAGAAATCAAACAGTTCTCGTGAATTCCGGCAACAGAAGACAGATTTTGGAGATATAGCGACAACGATTGTTTGTGAGTAGCAGATTGAAGATAGATTTCATTTCACCATGAAGGTTTTGATTAAACCCTAACCTGAGACATAAACGGAAGATCAGGATCATCTGGATTTGAATTTGCTTCTTCGCTTGGGGATTTTGAAACGGCAACGATAAAGCGTCGTCCACCGGAGGAAGAAGACGCCGTGATGACCGGAGGCTCGAAGGAAAAGGATTTTCTTCTGATATGTATTCGTATTGTATTCTCCACAACTTTCGCCCGCCGGTGACGTACATTCATCGGCGACGAGTGTCTCCGGGGAGGTTGGATGATAGCTGCCATCGCCGCTGCCGTCATCGCGTATGAGACGGTTACTTCTTCCTTTCCTTTTTGCCGCTCGTTTCGTTATCTAGTAAAGTGGGTATGTCTTTTTAGTTGAGGCATTAAATACCCCCAAAGAAAAGCAAGCTGAAAATAAATTACTTTTTATTTATTAAATAAAGTGGTCTCGTAAAATACAATTCAACCTCTTTCCAAAAGAGTTTTGTTTACCGAACACTTATCTACTAACTATTTATCGGATAATTTTTTTATTGGATGAACACGACAAAAACCAATAAACTTATCCGATAAAAACAATATAAAAATAGAGAGTCTTGCCCGATAAGTGTTTACTAGATAAATTGTTGCATACAGTATCATTTTGATGTACTACAATCTTACCCGATAAATTAAATTATAGTTTTGATTTCTGTCGAATAAATATTTGGGTAAACAGTCATTTTACTTTTAAAAGTGAATATTTATTTTGGAAAAAACTAAAATAAATACATGAACACTTAATTTATGATGATTTATATGTTTTGTTCTTGTATATAAATATAAACAGGGGCGGAAGTAGCCTTCAAAAGAGGAGGGAGGGGGGGGGGGGGTTATCCCCTAAGGTGAAGGTTCGGGTCCCGCATATTGCCCATATGGATGACACTGTGAGTCCGAATCACTAACTACTAACTTGCCGTTAAAAAAAAAAAAGAGGGGGGAGGGTCCCAGGACCCAACTGAATTGTTTAAAAAAAAAATTACAGGCTAAAAAATATCAAAAATACTATATTTAGCTTTGGTTCCCTTCAAAAAAAATTTCTTAAGAACCCCACCTTGCTGGCGATTGACAAAAACACGAAAAATATTTTGAAATCAATAAAAACACTGAAAAAATCTTTCGAAATCGACAAAAACACTAAGAAAACTCTTCAAAATCGACAAAAATAATAAGAAAATCCCTTGAAATCAACTAAAAACTTGAAAATTTTCCCGAAACACGTCGGGTGACTTTGCACGCCTTTAGTCTACTTTAATAAGACCCCAGTGGACAAAAATCTTGGATCCGCCACTGAATATAAAGATGGATATGTCATATGTGTAACTAATATACGAAACGTATTTTTCATACACGTAAGTCCTAAAATGCTTTCGTTATAGAACAACAATTATGTGAGCACTATATATTTTAAATCTAGTTTGTAAGTTTATTGTAACATATATATGCTATTTTTCAAAAAAAGAAGAAGAAAGAATATATATATATATATATACACATATATATATATATAGTGACGGGTTCAAATGAGAACTCAAATTTGGTTGTGAACGTGAGGACAAATGAAAGTGTGACACGTATCTCATTTAAACAAATATTCAGACTGAATATAGTATTTATTCAGTCTGAATATACAAAGAAATATTCAAACTGAATATAGTGTATATTCAGTCTGAATATTTCTTTGTATTCAGTCTGATATTCAGACACGTGTTGCGATCTCCTTTGTCCTTACGTTCACAACCAAATTTGAGTTCACATTTGAATTTTCCTATCTCTCTCTCTCTCTCTCTCTCTCTATATATATATATATTTGTGTTTTTTATTTGATTTTTCGTTTGAGGTTATAAGTATAGAATTAATAAATCAAATTTTCAAGAGATCTTTTATAAAAAAATTTAAGATAAAAAACTAGAAGTTAAAATTTATGAAAATTATGAATTTTAATAGCTTTTTTATTTTAAATATATTTGAACATTAATTATAATATTAAAATATTTTATCATTTACCATCCTGATACACTTATATTATTAGTGGTTTTTAGTTGTTTTTCTATTAAGTTATGCATTGATTAATATGTTTGTTAGACTAGGAAGGTTTTGGTTTGGAGATGGAAGAAGCATGTTTTTTAATTAAGAAAGATGGTTTAAAGTTATATTGGCTTTCTGCATAAGGTTTATCCTAGAAACTTACTGCATTAAGTCACTTTATATATCATTAAACGATTATCAAACAGTCATATATACTTGACTTGACTGAATAAACTCCGAGTCTCGTTAAGCTTATTAAACCGTTAACAAACATACCCTTAATCTTATTGATAGAAATGAATAAAAAAAATCATTTATGTTTCCTCCTAGAAACTTACTGCATAAGCCACTTTCTATATCATTAAGTCACTACCAAATAGTAGTTGACTGAATAAACTCTGAGTCTCGTTAAGTTCATTAAGCTATTAACAAAAACCTTCTCAATCTATACAGACAGATTAATCCACACATATGGCTTTATCTATACAGGACTTGATGGAAAACCAACTTAACGGCCCTTTAGACATATTTGGTATGTCCTGTAAAGCTGATTTTGTTGCAGTGAGAACACCGGCATAGTTAAATTTTAAAGGGAAGAAAAATGACTATTGAACATTTATTATCAAAGGTTACATTACAAGAAGCACTTGCAAGTATATACTAAGCTCTAATCCTTGTTGAGAAATGAAGGGATTGTTTTGTTGGTTTTCCATTAAAAGTCCAGTATGGATAAAGTTGTATGTGTGGATTAATCTGTATAGACTGGAGGAAAAATTGTTTGGGAGGTTTTTTTTTTCATAGATGGAAGGAGCGAACCGGGAGGGAAAGGTTAGAAAAACTTGGTTTTCTGCATAAAGGTCCCCCCCTAAAAGCTTAATGAAATTGCTACCAAACAGTCATATATAGGTATAGATTATGGAATAAGTTGTGAGTCCTGTTAAGCCCGTTAAGATGCTGACAAACAGAATAACTGTTTTCCTTCTATTTTATCTTGATCAACATTCACCCACCATGAACACTTGTAGCCATTTCATTTGCCTTTGGCAGTGTTCTCACTACCACAAAATCAGCTTTATAGAACATCAAATATGTCTAAAGGGCAGTTAAGTTGGTTTTCCATTAAGTCCTGTATGGATAAAGCTATACGTGCGGATTAATCTGTGTTTGTATAGATTGAGAAAGTTTTTGTTTGTGAGGTTTTTTCATGAATGGAAAGGGAGCGTATTTCTTTTAATTTGGAGAGACAGGTTCGGAAAAGAAAAACTTGACTTTTTTTTTTTTTTTTTTTTTTTTTTTTGCATAAAACTCCCTCCTAAAAGCTTACTGAATAAGCCATTTTCTACATCATCAAGCCACTACCAAACAATCCTGTACAGCCACGAATCCCATTAAGCTGATTAAGCTACTAACAAACGCGCCCTTAGTTACATTACAACAACCTTCTTTATCCGCATTATATCCCTATTCCCTACTCTACGATATCAAGAAAAGTTTCATTCGTCTGTGGTATGTATCCGGAAACTCTCAAAACTTCCGTCATCATCTCCACCATCGAGTATATCTCGACCCATAGAAAATGTGATCTATCATGTGCCACAAATTCATAAATAGTCCCATTAAGCTCTATCGAACTACACCCTCGGGTTTTCGTTACTCCTCTTTTCATCATAATCTTTCTTAATTGCCGTAAATCTTCCCATCTATTAGAACCTGCATATATGTTACATAATAATGCATACCCTCCACCATTTTCTGGCTCTAATTCAATAAGTTTATTAGCTGCTATTTCAGCCAAATCGACGTCTTTATGGATTCCACAGCCACCAAGAAGAGCACGCCAAACGACTGAATTTGGCGCCATCGGCATAGTGGTTATGACTTCATAAGCTTCTGCTAACAACCCGGCTCGACCCAGAAGATCAACCATGCACCCATAGTGTTCAACCGCTGGCTCGAGCCCATGATCGATGGTCATGTTAGCAAACAACTTTCGGCCCTTTTCAACCATACCAGTGTGTGTACAAGCACAAAGAACACCGAGGTAACAAATGTGGTCGGGTTTTATCGATGCGTTTATCATTTTATTAAACATTTCGATAGCTTCGTTTCCGAATCCGTTAATAGCGTAACCGTTAATTACACAAGTCCAACTGAACTTATCTCTCACGGGCATTTTATCGAACACTTTCACTGCTTTACGCACTTGTCCACATTTGAAATACAAATCGATAAGAGCATTTCCAACAAAAACGTCATTCTTGATCTTGATTTTGTTCTTATCGATACAGACTTTTATCCACTCCCCTAGATCGAGCGAGTTCGTGTTCGCACAAGCGGTTAGAACGCTAACGATCGTGAACTCATCGGGTTCGATTCCCGCATCCTGCATTTTCTTGAAAAGGACTAAACCGTCCTTGAAACGATTTTGCTTTACGTACCCATCAATCATCGCTGTCCACGAAATCGAATCCTTTTCCGGCATCTGATTGAAAAAATCACGAGCTATATCGAGTTTTCCCGCATTCAAAAACCCAGATAAAACCGCAGTCATAGAAATAACGTCTTTCGTTTTCATCTTATCGAAAACCGCCAATGCAGCACCGGTTTCTCCACTGGCTGAATAAGCATCGATTAAAGCATTATTCAGCACCAAATTCGTCTTAATCCGCCCATCCTTAACGTACCCATGAACGTGATTACAACCATCAACGTCTTTTAACTTCGAGTAAGCCGATAGCATCGAAACAAGAGTGACGGAAGTCGGTAAAACTCTTCTCGACTCCATTTCATGAAAAATCTTTCTTGATTCATTAAATAGTTTGCTTTTATTATATCCCGCAATCATAACGTTCCAAATGATCGATTCGCTTTTCGAACTTTGATCAAAAACCCGTCTAGCATCATTGATATTGCCATTTAACGAGTACATATGTATCAACGATATGTCGACAGCCGTATTAGAACCGAACCCAAATCCAAACTTACATACATGACAATGTATTTCCTTCCCGATTTCCAAACCCACCGATTGTTTAAATCCCTTTAGTAGAAACGGAAATGTGTAATTATCGGGATTCATATTTCTCCTTAACATTTCTACGTACAAAGAGATGGCGTATTCGGTAGAGTTCGTGGTCGAGTATCCCTTGATCATCATGTTCCAAAGGAGAACTTTTGGTTCAGGAATTTTATCGAACACTTGGCGTGCGTAATAGACACCGCCCCAATCTCGATCTCTGCTGCAACCAAAGGTAATGATTTTGAAGCAGATAAAAGGATCTAGGCTTACACCTCTTATGATGGTTTGCAAATGAACTTGCTTGAGTTGGTCAATCGAAGTGGTTGCTTTCAAGATTGATGCTAACATGGTGGCCATTTTTGTTTAAAGATGAGGTGGAAATATAGAGGATGAGTAGAGGTGGCAAGTCATTGGAATCATGCGACGGCCGGAGCCACCGCCACCGCCACCGCCGCCACAAGACGGTCGTAGTTGTCTGACTTCCGATCACTCCGCCACTTTCTATATTGCTTTAATGATTATTATTATTATCGTTTATAAAATAAAGAAAACAAGACAGAACTCTACTCTAAAACTTGATATAAGTGAGAAAAAAGTTTTTTATTCATTTTTATCAATAAGATTAAGAGATTTTTAAAACGGAGAAAATGGGTTTAACAAGACTATTTGATAGTGTTTTAGGCATTATTTGGTAAAAATAAGATGACTTATAAGTTACCTTATAAGCTACCTTATTTTTTAGGTACATGTTTGACAAACTAACTTATGACTTATAAGTTAACTTATAAGCTAGCTTATTGATAAGTTAGTTGGGAGTGACTTGTTGAATTTTTTATCATTTTTCTTTCGATTATACCCCTTATTAATATTAATTATTATTATTTTGAAGCTATTTTTTGGTCATTTTACATGTTTATAAGTTACTTTTTGCCAAACGTGACTTATTCATCAGCTACCTTATAGGTCATCAGCTACCTTATAAGTCATAAGTTACCTTATCAGTCATAAGATACCTTATCAGCTACCTTTACCAAACATAACCTTAATGAGTTTAACAAGACTATTTGACAGTGTTTAATTGATATAGAAAGTGGTTTGTGGAGTAGGTTTCTAACTTTCTATGAAGAAGTTTTATGCAGAAAGTCAAGACTTTTCTAAACCGGTCTCTCTTAATTAACAAACACGCTTCTTCCATCTTCAAATCAAAACCTTCCCGATCTAACGAACATATTAATCAATTCAGAAATTTATAGAACACCAATTATAAAGCCCCTAATAATAATATAAGTGTGCTGTGATGATAACATTATAAAATGTTTTGATAATATAATTAACGTTGAAAAAGTTAAAATATAAAATATATTGAAGTTCATAATTTTATAGGATTTAACTTTTGTTCTCAATTTTAAAGAAAATATAAATAATCCATGCTCTAATTTATGAACATTTATTTTTCAAAATTATACATTTGAAATTTTGTTTTATTATTTCTAATTAATACTCTTACAGGAAAAATCAAATAAAAAACACAATATATATATATATATAGATTCTGGTTTATTTACAAATTGAATGAATGATACAAACTATATTATTTACACATATGTTTGCTTCATTATGTAAAAGTTTCACATATATTTTTTTATGAAAATGTTTCACATGTATTTGTTTCATAATGTAAAAATTTCACATGTAATTGTTTCACAAGATGAAACAAACATATGTACAATAATATCTTAAATTATTGCATTTGATTGAAAAAAAATCATGAAAAAAATTATTTTTTATATTGATTTGTCAAAGTTTTTAAGTTTCTACCATTCGTAAAATTTCTAAATAAACCAGTATATATATATAGTAAAAGTTCAAATGCGAACTCAAATTTGGTTGTGAACGTGTGAACAAATGAGAGCGCCTGAATAATCAAAAAAATATCCAGACTAGACCTGGCAAACGTGTCGTGTCGTGTTGGATTCAAAGGTTAAACGGGTTGAGAGTGCCTAACGCTAACCCGGCCCGTTTAATATTCATGTCGTGTCGTGTCAACCCGGTTAATTTTCGTGTCGTGTCGTGCAAACCCGTTTACTTAAACGGGTTGAAATATATTACCAAACGGGTTTAATTTGTGTCGAGTTCGTGTCTGGTTAGTATGTCGTGCCAGTTTTTGTCAGTTCTACATGGAATTTACAATCACTTTTATTATTATATAATATTTACTTTGTTAAAAAAGCTATAAATTGTGCGTTGTTGACATTATTTGCCTAAGCGCCTAATATAAACGGGTTATTCGGATCATTTTCGAGTTAGAAACTTTTGATCCTGACCTTACCCGTTTAATTTTCGTACCGTGTCGTGTCAACCCGTTTACTTAAACGGGTTGAAATGTATTACCCAAACCCGTTTAATTCGTGTCGAGTTAGCGTGTCGTGTCAGTTTTTGCCACGTCTAATTCAGACTGAATAATCAAAAAAATATTCAGACCGAATAATATTTATTCAGTCTAAATAAGCATTATTCAAACTGAATAAATACTAAATTCAGTCTAAATGTTTCTTTAATTATTCAGTCTGAATGTTACACGTGTCGCACCCTTATTTGTCCTCACGTTCACAACCAAGTTTGAGTTCTCATTTGAACCCACCCATATATATATATATATATAGAGAGAGAGAGAGAGAGATAGAGAGACAGAGAGAGAGGGAGAGGAAGGTTCAACTAAGACCTTTGTATAGGAACAAAAGAACACTTTGTAGACCATATATGATTTAATATTATGTGGGACCCACATCATATGTGGTCCAGAAATTGTCCATTTGTTCTTTTAAATAGAGGATGTTCTCGTATGATCCCTCTCTCTCTCTCTCTATATATATATATATATATATAGAGAGAGAGAGAGAGAGGAAGGTTCAAATGAGAACTTTGTATTTTTAAAGGGACACTTGTGGATCACATATAATATGAGTCCCACATAATATTAAATATGATTTAATATTATGTGGGGACCCACATCATACGTGGTCCACAAATTGTTCATTTGTTCCTTTAAGGAGGGATGGTTCTCATATGATCCCTCCCCTATATATATATATATATATATATATATATATAAAGGGAGGTTCATGCAACGACAATATCTTTTTACGAGAACGCGAGGACAATTCTCAGTCAATCATTTTGTACATGATCCTATGTATTACTTCTTCATCTTCTTCACTTTATCTCCTTCTTGTTGTTCTTTGTCTGCTTCCTGTTGTGCTCCTTAGAATCTGCAGATTTTTCTTGTTCAGGTTATCAATATAGGATGATTTGAAAATAGAATCCTATAATCATAGAAACTAAAATAAAACAATAAGCTTAAAAATATTTTTTATTAATAAAAAATATTTTTCATAATTATCTCTTTAATCTTATAATTACCAAATAGCCCTTAACATAAAAAATCTGAATCTTTATGCAAAAAAAATTTAATCTGGAAATCGAGTTTACGCAAACACGTAAGACATTTACACTCTTGTTAAAATGGGAATTTAATTGAAAAAATGGCTAAAAAATGAAATTGGTTATGAGATTGACTATTTTGGTCAATTTAATTTTTCTTACATACTACAAAAAGACCTAGGTAGTATAACATGATGACTACTTCCCCCGTTCCAAAATAAATGTTCACAACAAAAATGACACAATTTTAGTAATGTGTAACTATTACATTTTTAAATAACCAAATGACATTTATACACTTGATAGTAGAGATACAAACTTTCTCCATCTCATATTAAAGAGTAAAATCAGAAATTGAAAACTTACTTTTAAAAACTAACACTTACTTTGGGACAAACAAAAATAATAATGTAGACACTTAATTTTGGATGGAGGGAGTACTTTTTAGGATCAAAATTCCTAATTAATAGGTCGTATGATCAAACATTACGAACACCCGATAGAAACTTAATCATTTACAAGTCCAGTATTACATACAATCTTACAAACCAGTTTTCATGTGTTCTTTCACATATGAAACAACATATGTCAAAGTGCAGTTTTGTGTTCTTTATGCAGAAAGACAAGATTTTTCTAAACCTGACTCTCTCAATTAAAAAAACACGCTTCTTCCATCTCCAAACCAAAACCTTTCCAGTCTAACGAACATATTAATCATTATAGAACTCAATAGAAACCCTACTAAAAATCCTTAATAATAATATAAGGCCTTGTTTGTTTTTTCGTTTTAAGCTCTTAATCACCACTTATGTCTGATTCGTTTAGGCATTTCATAACCATTTCCGAACTAAAATCAGACTTCAGACCTCTTAAAAAACGAACGCCACCTAAGTGTATCAGGATAGTAAATTATAAAATGTGTTAATAATATAATTAATATTGAAATATTTAAAATATTATACCTATTGAAGTTTATAATTTTTATAAAGTTTAACTTTTACATTATGAAACAAACATATGGGCAATAATATCTTAAATCATAGCATTTGATGAAAAAAAATCATGAAAAAAATTATTTTTTATATTGATTTGCCAAAGTTTCTATAGTTTCTACCATTCGTCTAGTTTCTAAATGAACCAACATATAGGGAAGGGATCAAATGAGAATCACCCCTCCTTAAAGGAACAAAAGAACAAATTGTAGACCACATATGATGTGGGTCCCACATAATATTAAATCATTTATATTATATATTATATGGGACCCACGTCATATCTGATCCACAAATGTCTCTTTATTCCTTTAAAAATACAAAGTTGTCGTTTGAACCTTCCTCTATACGCCTATATATATATATAGGTAGGGGTGCTCAAAAATCCGATCAATCCGACCAACCCGATCAACCCAACCCAACCCGATGTAAAATAAATCAACCCGAAGCAACCCGATGTCTAATCGAGTAGTAATTTCAAACCGAAGGTATTGGGTTGATATCGGGTTACGTTTATTTGAACCCAACCCAACCCGATCAACCCGATATCATTTTATTTTTTGAATATTAATATGATTGTTGAGTATTTATTAATATATATTAGACAATTACACCATCACGTACTCTTTTCATATATATATATATATATATAGTTATTCTATTTTCCATCTCTATATACTTTCCTTTGTATACATGTCCATTAAATATGAATATATATATATATATAACATTGAGATGAATGTGATATACTTAAGATCTAAGAAATATGAATATGTTGTACCAAATGGCTGACGGTGAAAAAGAAATTATGAAAAGACTAGAGAAAACAAAATATTGAAGGTTAGGATAATATTTTGTTGTACCAAAGTGTTAACCCGACCAACCCAATCAACCCGACTAACCCGCACGGGTTGGGTTGGGTTGGGTTGCACTTTGGTTTGGGTTGGGTTGGGTTGAGATTTTTCAAACTGAAGACATTGGGTTGGGTTGTTGAAATGTCTTCAACCCGATCAACCCAACCCATGAGCACCCCTATATATAGGGTTAGGTTCAAATGTGAACTCAATTTTGGTTGTGAACGTGAGGACAAATCTCAGCCACACATCTTCGGTTATGGTGGACGCGATCACGGAGAATTGACGCGATTCATGGGAGAGTGGAGATTATTAAAGGGGAGAACCAGGTCAAAGCCGCCTTTATTGACCAGATAAGTGGCTGAGATTCGTCCTCACGTTCACAACCAAAAATGAGTTTACATTTGAACTTTCCTATATATATATATATATATATATATATATATAACCAACCTAGTATTTTTCTGGTGTCGGTTAGAGTTGGTCCTACCAGTGTTTGACTAAAAATTATAATAGCTTGTGATCGACCCTATTATTATTCACACCTGAATCAATCCCATATTTCTCTATACACACACACACTTTCAACATCAATGGACTTGAAGTCGATCTGTGCTTCATCTTCATCATCTTCTTCTTCTTGGAGTAAACTACTAGTTTATCACGGTGTCGCCGCCGCCGTTGCTGTTGCCGTGGGTGCACATGCTTACATTTATTACCGTCAATCCACCGCCAAGTTCCGTAGTCGAGTCGTAGGCATAATTCCTGCCCGTTTTGCTTCTTCTCGGTTTGAAGGAAAACCGCTTGTTATGATCCTCGGCAAACCAATGATCCAGGTTATCAGCTCCTCCTCCTTAACAGTTAATTGCTTAATTTTGAATTTCTACTTTAATTCTTTTGATTTGCGTTCGAATTCTGCTAGTTTTATGCGTCAATTTGTAGGTTTGAAGAGCTAGGTTAAAGTACAACCTCTTTAGAAAGATACACACAGATTCAAATCTGAAACTTGCAGTTAGTTTTATTTTTTGTTCAATATGAATGATATTTAGCTTGTGATCTTCCATAAATCTGAATCTAATTAAGAAAAAGCATGGATTCAATTCAATTCAACCATATGATTAACCTATTTTTCTCACGATTTACATTAAATTTTTCAACAGAGAACTTGGGAAAGAGCAAAATTGGCTACCACATTGGATCATGTTGGTAAGTCCTTGATTTCAATTTCATTTTGGTTTTTATGATTTTTATAAAATTAAATCATTCTTCCTTTTTTTCAGAATATAAAAACGTTTCTTGTTCCAAGAATAATCATCATAAAATAGTGATTCATTGATTAGAATCATATATTGCTTGATGTTATCCTTAAACTTTTTTTTATAGATCATAAATTTGGCAAACATATCATATTTTTAAAGCTAGCTAGCTAGCCATTATATATTTATGTTAAGTAGCATTAACTTCAAGATTCTCTGAAGTTTCATACTTAGCAAACCAAATGGGATTTGTAGCTAAATATGCATTCTTCTTGTTGTAGTTGTGGCAACGGATGATGAAAAGATTGCAGATTGTTGTCGTGGATTTGGTGCCGACGTGATCATGACAGCAGAATCTTGTCGAAATGGTAAGAATTTTTGTTATTGAAAGCAAATGGATTTTAAAAACTTGTTTTTTGTTGTTGACAATATTGCTTCTACCAATTGCAGGTGCTGAGCGATGTAGTGAAGCACTTGAAAAGCTTGAGAAACAGTATGATGTTGTTGTCAATATTCAGGGAGATGAGCCTCTTATAGAACCTGAAGTAATAGATGGAATTGTTAAAGCTCTTCAGGCAAGACTCACTTTGTGTGCTGAATCTAGTGCTTGTAGTTTTTTTTATAAGTATATACTCCTTCCGTACCAAAATAAATGTCCACCTTTCTATTTATTTTTGTCCCAAAGTGTCCAGTTTCAAAAATAGATAACTAAATTCTCAAATCTAAATATTTAAAGTTGTGAAGAGAGAAATTAATCCACGGTAAAGTTGTCATTTGGTTAACTAAAAAGTTATGCATGTGTAAAATTGTGTGTCATTTTCTATTGTGGACACTTATTTTGGGATGAAGGGAGTAATATTTTATATACTGCAAAACTCACATTTGAACCCTTACCTCCCATGAGGTTGAGATCTATGAGTAACTCGGGTACAATTGGGACGATGACCCTTTGATTAGTGCTTGTAGTTTTGTTGGGGGCAAAATCTTCCATCCAACTTCAAGTTGTAGCTATGGGTATTTAAGGTACATGTGTCAATTTCAGTTAGCCCACACATTCTCTATATTGTGGGTCCCAGTTTATATGAAGATTTGTGTGCGTGGGACCCACAAAACGTAGATAGTGGGCTAATGAGTTAATTGTAATTGATGTTATTGAATGTTGACATAAACACAGAGTTGGGTATTCAAGAATCTTGCATGGTGGCAAATGTAAAAGTTAAAACTGTGAATCAACAAGGGATAAGATTTGAAATCTTTTGGTGTGTTTGGTTTGTAGGATTTGGAATGGAATTGGATTCCATTCCTTGTAAATAATTTATAAAAATAATTAGGTTACCTTTTTATTAATTGAGTATTACAAAACAAATGTTTTTAACAATTATTTTAAAACATTATTACATACAAATCCTACGAAATCTCATGAAATACCAACCGCATACATGGGATTTCAAAATCGGGATTTCAAATCCAGAAGATCCTTCAAACCAAACATAAGATTGGAACGGAATTGAATTCAAAATCTCTCAAAATCCGATCCCATCCTAGAAACTTTTTAATAGAATTGGGTGAAACTTTCTTTTTGTTGGAAAAATAGTTGATTATGATTCTTGCAGACCACCCCTGATGCAGTGTTCAGCACCGCAGTCACATCTTTGAAACCTGAAGATGCATTCGATCCAAACCGTGTGAAATGTGTGGTCGATAACCATGGTTATGCGGTCTACTTCTCTCGAGGACTAATCCCTTTTAACAAGTTTGTATTCCCGCCACAAATTTGCTCACTTTCCGCATTTTTTATGTGTAACCCTCGATATATCTTTATTGGCTTCGTTTTCTTTTTTTTACCAAAATGCAGGTCAGGGAAGTTCAATAGCGAATTCCCATATAAACTTCATCTTGGTATTCAGGTACTCATAGACACGAAGCCGAAGAATTCTTTATTATTTTCTATTGTTATAAGGATTCTTGCAGATTTGAGTAAGGGGCTGTTTGGTTGGTTTTCCGTTAAGTCGTGAATGGATAAAGTTGTCGGCGTGAATTAATATGTCTGTATAGATTGAGACAGTTTTTGTTTGGGTGGGTTTCTTCATATGGAAAGGAGCGTGTTTTCTAATTGTGAGGGGTAGGTTTGGGAAAAAAAAATAACTTGGCTTTCTGACTCTGTATATAACTCCCTTCCTAGAAGCTTACTGTATGAGCTACTTTCTATATCATTAACCACTACCAAACAGTCATGTATAGCTGACAGAATAATCTGTGAGTCTTATTAAGCTGCTAACAAACATGCTTGTCCTAACTGTTTGTAAAATATGTTCAGAGTTACGATTCAAAATTCCTGAAGATATATCCGAAGTTGACTCCAACACCACTGCAACTAGAAGAAGATTTAGAACAACTTAAAGTTCTTGAAAATGGATACAAGATGAAGGTACCTTCTTGTTCTCTTTACAAAACAAACTTAAAAAATATAAATGTTGATAAAAGCCAATGAAGAAAATAGCCCAAGGTCTCATTTGGTTTGCGGAATTTGAAGGAATTCATAATTGCATTGCAATCCCATGTTTGGCTTCAAAGATTCCTACAAACATAGAATTTTAAAATCCAAAGGGGCAAATTGGTATTTCGCAGGATTTCATAGAATTTGCTTATAATATTATTTTAAAAAAATATGTTAAAAATACTTGTTTTTACTTGATGCATTGCAGGTTATAAACGTCGATCATGACGCTCACGGTGTCGATACACCAGAAGATGTTGCAAAAATTGAAAGCTTTATGCATGAAAGGAACTTGTCATAGTTTCACGGAAATCTTAATGGGTATAGGTCAGGTCTACGCACATCTTTGTTTATCTGTTCCATGGAAATCTTTATGTTCATATACGTTCGTGTTGTATGTGTAATTATCATTCATAGTTAAAAGTCAGAATTATTTTTTGGTTTAATGAAAGCTTATGGATTCTCCTTATCAAAGAAAGCCCTCACAAAATCTCATCTGATTGGAATAAGCTACATGAAACCCCTATTAGGTTTACCTGCAGGTAAAACGTCTGGTTCAAAAGCAAGCTTGATTAAACTTTACAAGTGTAGCCAAGCCATTGGAGCATAGCCAAACATATTTATATATTTACATAATATATAATCAAATATGAGCAAATAAACAAGTTCATCAATCTCGAGCTCAAACATTCAAAGAATATTCAAGCTCAACCTGCTACTCAACTCGGCTCGTTTACATCATTATCGGTTAGTTTGGAGAATGTTAAACAAACCAATAGCATAATAATACCTTTACAACAATGATTTCAAACATGTCCATAACCCAATAACCAAAATAAATGCCAAAGAAACAAGAGCATAAGCTTAGAATTTGGATTATGGTGAAAGGGTAATTCTTGATGGACACCAAAATTTTACTTACTTTTTGTTAAAACTTAAATGTTTTGGATTGATGACATCGATCCGGATTGCCATTATTTGTCCATCCTTTTCTTCGGTCCAACAAATCGCGTCCCTCTCTAGCAGCTTACTTATCTGCATATCCCACCAGTCACACAACTTTAATTCATTTTGTATCATCTTTTCTAGTCGTAAATCAGACCCGAAATGACATTTTCATTTCCTCTTGCACCTTGGTTCTTAATGAAAATCCCCTATTATGAAGGGATGCTTGGTTCATGACTGTTTGGTAGTGGCTTAAGGATATAGAAAGTGGCTTGTTCAGTAACCTTCTAGGGGGGGAGCTTTTATGCAGAAAGCCAAGTTTTTTCCAAAGTTCGCATTCCCAATTAAAAAACACGCTCCTTCCATCTATTAAACACCTCTCCCAAACAAAAATCATCCGAATCTATACAGACAGATTAATACACACAGACAGCTTTATCCATAAGGACTTAATGGAAAACTAATCAAACAGCCCCTAAGTTCCATACAGAAAGTTGTCCGTGCGGATCAATTGCTCTGTATAAATTGAGAAGGTTTTTTGTTCGAGAGGGTTTTTTCATAGATACAAAGTTGTTTTCTAATTAGGAGGGGCAGATTTGGAAAAGAAAAACTTGGCTTTCTGCATAAAGCTCACCCTTAGAAGTTTTCTGAAGAAGCCACTTTCTATACCGTTAAGCCACTACCAAACGGTCATGGATAGCTGACCAAATAAACTGTGAGTCCCATTAAGCTCATTAAGCTGCTAACAAACAGCCTCTAAGTCTAATACTCGTAAATGAGATATGAATCATGGGAAAGATGATGACACTTACCAAGCCTTTACGAGCCTTTTGATTGGTATCATTTTCGGTTCCCACCATAACTTTCAAATAATGTATGGCTGCAAAATACCAGCAAACAGAAACGAATCACATTGTTTACGGCTTTTTCACAAGTTTATAAAAAAACAAGATACAAGAATGACGACTTACATGGTATGCCAGACATGGATTTCAATTGAGTTTTCAATAGACGAATTGCATCTCTCGGTTCATAATCCGTTACGTCAATAGAAATTGATTCACCGTCATCTCTACAACAACCGGCATAAACAACAATACATCAAATTATATGCAATTTAAGTATTAATCATGTGAGGAACGAATATGCTATTAGCAACAATGTAGTGCTAATGTGCTATTCAGTCTGAATATTTTCCTTCATTATTCAGTCTGAATATGACACGTGTGGCATGTCGCGCTCTCACTTGTCCTTGCGTTCACAACCAAATTTGAGTTCGCATTTGAACTTTCCGTCTCTCTCTCTCTCTATATATATATATAGATATATATATAGGGAAGGGTTCAAACGAGAACACCTTCATTTTACGAGAACGCGGGAACACCCTTTTACTATAGAAAATCACATGTGATACTATTATTTTATCACATGTGGTATTAAATCAGAGAAGTGGATGACTTTTTGGCGCGATTTAGGTTGCAGGCCAAGTCGCTCTTAAACCATTAAGCCCCCCCACATTTTTTATCACGTGTGATAAGGGTGTTCTTGATGTGATACACCACCAGGTCCCCTCACGTGTATTATCACATGTGATAAGGGTGTTCTCGCGTTCTCGTAAAATAGAGGTGTTCTCATTTGAACCTCCACCTATATATATATATATATATATATATATTACCTGGTTTGAGTAAGCATTTTGGCAGATGTCTCATCTGCCTCTCGAGCCTTAGCCATAAAAAAGTGTCCCTGCATGGCCAAACATATTTCAACCAAATAAATAGATATAATAAAAAAGAACAGAACCCTTCAAGCTTAAAATAATTTATTCAAAAAAAAACAAAAACAAAAATTCAAGCACGGGAATTCGGCATTCCAACCTCTTTGATGAGCTTATCTGCAAGCTCATAGCTACCTTTAGCGTATGCATCAGCAGCCTGCCACATATGAGAACAAATCAAAGATAATAACGAGAATATAATTCTACTAATCGTAAACGATACCCTCAAAAGTTCCTGCTTACAGCTCTATAATATTTCTTCATTGTAATCCAAAACTCCATTGCAGCTTCCCTTAAGGTCTCATAATTATCTTCAATCTGTTCGTTTCCTGTTCATCAAACGAGAAATCTTATTTTAACAATTAACAATCTGATCAGCCAACATATTTACGATTGTTGTATCCAATTCTTGAGAAAATACTGGCTGAATTGAGGGCCATATCAAATCCACTCCATAAGCTCATAGCCATGTTGACCCATAAGGGTGCGTTTGGTACGCAGACTGGATGGGACGGGACGGGACGGGACGGAACAAAAATAAATAGTCCCATGTTTGGTACGCCATGGGACAAAATTCAGATGGGACAACATGGGACAAAAACTTGATTTTATGGGACAAAACTTAAGATTTTTTGTTCCACCAAAATAGGTGGAACAACATGGGACTAAAGCTTAAAGTTACCATATTACCCTTCTTTTACACCGGATACCTCAACCTAATCTAAAATCATGGCCTCCATTTTGCACGACCTGGATTCTTCATCACTGGCTCCAAACTTCGAATTCGATTTCTCCAGGTTTTGAAATACGATCTATGAATTCCATCTGACTTCCATGGTTCTCAACTTCCATGGTTTTCGATTTCCATCATGGTGTTCGGTTTCCATCCTTTCTGTTCGCCTGCTTCATAGAAAGGCTTCCTTCTTCACCAACTCCCACAAACTGCAAATCCTTGTGAACCACTGATTGCATATGATGACAAGTTAAGGCATCCATGGATGGTGGGATTTCATCATCCTATTAAACATAAATCCTGATTTCTGATTTTCGTTTCCCAAAATGAGAAATGTGAAATACTGCTTGTAAATCTTTTTTTTTCTTCTAATTTTCATTTCTCAAAATGAGAAATGTTGTGAATTTCCATCCTTTTTTGTATTGCAATGGTTACTGTGTGAATGGTTTGGGATTTCATCATCCTATTATCAATTCTTTTTGCCTTTTCTACGAAACGCTTAATGTGATTTCCATGTTTTTTATTTCATACGTACCGATTTGCATCTGTCTTTTGATTTCATACCGATTTGCACCTGTTTTTCGATTTACATGGTTACTTTTTTTTTACAAAATGCTAATTATATAATATAATAAAATAACATTAAAAACATTTAGGGACAATCTGGTCATTTTAACGGTTTTGTTCTGTTTTGTCTAGCTTACCAAACACAAGACAAACAATTAGTCGAATCTTGTCCTAGGCGTACCAAACGTAGGACAGACAATTTAGTCCTGTCCCGTCCTGTCCAGTTCTGTCCCTTCCCATCCAGTCTACGTACCAAATGCTACCTAAAGAAACTAAACATTGGTGGGCCCATACTAGTGAAAATTACCTTTTTACCCTTGGGGTAGAGGAAGGTCTGTGTACATCCTACCCCCTCAGACCCTACCTCTGTATGGATTTACTAGGTCTGCCTGGAATAGTTTTACCACTAACAATTTCTCTACCCAACTTCTAAAAACAGTAGGGGCAACAGTTGTAATATATTTATAAATAAATGTTCGGTGAATACTAGTTTCATAAGATATATCTCAAAAAGGTTAAAAGAAAAGTGACCAATAGATCTGCAAGAAATTTCCTCGAGGTATAAATGGTTGCTAATGAGTTTATAAAACAAAATATTCTAATAAGCAAACACATTACTAGAATAAATAAGGGTGCGTTTAGTTGTGGAATTTTTTTCAGTTTTCTAGGAAAATTTTCCAAGGAAAATGAAAATTTAGAAAACCCGTTTGGTTCATTAAATTTTCAAAAAAATTCCATGAAAACAAAAAATTTCATTTTCTAAAATCCTATGTAAATTAGAAAACTAATTTTAATAGTTTTCCAAATTTTTGTTTTCTAAAATTTCACAACACACTTTCACATACGCACACGCCCTTTCCACACACACACACACACTCTCTTTCACCCACATACACACGCCCATACATACACACACTTTCACATACACACACCCACACACACACTCTCTAATTTGAAAAAATGGAAAATGAAAAGTGATATAAAATGCACAACCAAGCGCGTTTTCTAATTTCCTAAAAATGGAAAATGAAAACTCCACCATTTCAACCAAACGCGTTTTCTACAATTTTCATAGAAAACTGAGGATGAAAACTCAACTCCATTTTCTGAAAACATTTTCCACAACCAAACGCACCCTAAATCTTTTCAAGAAGTAGAAGAATAGACAAGAAAGAGCAGGTTATGAGTCCTTACCATCCCCGTTACCTTCCATCTTTACAATCGGGCCCCTAAGCTCTACCCGATCTTCTAAAGGTTCAGTTACTAGACCATATTTTCGTGTCCTTGGTTCTCTTTTCGGGAGGATTTTTCTTAGTCCAACTTCAGGCCTTTCAGGGACAGTGAAGAGATTGCACAAAACTTCTTTTTCAAGACTTTCCCTGCCACTGTCAAGAAGAAACAAGAAACATATTTGACATTTAGACAATTATAAAAATAGATATAGAGCCCTTTTTATTCTAAAATCAACATTTATACTCAAGGAGGAATAGACACCCAAAAAACCAAAAGCTTCATACCTTCCTGAAGCTAGGAATTGCAGTTTCTCTTCACGCTTGTTGCCCAGCTCTCGATATGTGTCCATAGATTTCTATTATAAAATAGATAATAGAAAAAATAAGAACAAAAGCACATAAATGAAAAGATTCTTTTATGAATAAGGCACAGGATGATAATCATGAATAAATTTTCACAAGAAGGTAACAGAAGAAGTGAACCATTTAAATTCCTTCTGATCTAGAAAAGATTCTTTTATATTGAAAACATAATGGTCGCAATTTATAGCTAGCCAACTAGTATCGTTTCATGAAACTTAGATCTTACAGTTTGGTCGACCACGCTTGAAGTGACATCTCGCAAATCCAAAGTGGGAGATGACATGTCCATCAGTTTCTCCATGCTCTGCATGAGCATATTAAGTAAAAAGATCATGGAACGCTTGAATAAAAACATAAAATATCAATATACAAACAAAAAATATGAATAATTAAGAGAAGATCAAAGTTCAAAACTTTATACCAACCAGCTAAATTAAACAAAACCATAGAATATTTAGCATCCATTTAAAAACTGAATTAAACATCAATGATCTTTATATGGACATCAAAAAAATGGGAACTCCACTCTCATCTATATTATTGTATATATTAAGAACATCTTAAATTCCTCCATTTTTGTGTACTTGGGAGCTCTATTGTTTTAAAAAGATAAGTGATTCATTGTCACTAAAAGAAAGCTATGAAAGATATGGACAAACGAAGATCACCTACCTCTTGAACGTCATACCCGCAGCCACCTGCAATATCAAAATGCATGGAAACATATTAACAACAAAGTTTATATGAAATTTTTTGAAGGGAAACGATTATGGTAAAATGAAAAATGATTGAAGAGAGTAGTCATGCTGATGAAAATAATTACCAACGATTATGTTATTTTTGCATAGAAAATGATATCAATCAGGTTTTTGAGGGTCTAAGGAGTTCTCTTTCCTCATGATATATAGGAGTGTTACATTTTGAAACTGTAGATGATCTTTGGTTAGAGAATCAAATTGGTCGGGCCCAAGCTCAATTCTAATGAACTTATCAACAAAGATGATAAAGGCCTTCCCAACTAAATATTGATGATGTGAAAAGATAATAGAAGAACAATCCGGTTATTCAGCAACAGGCAACAGCACTTAATAATGGCCATTTGCTTAAGGTAAATGCAAGTGATCGTTTTAGACCACTGAATGTAATATAGCATCTAGATAAGAAGAGTGTCCTAACATAACAGAACAACAATTAACACATGTTGGCAGAGTAACAAGATGTCAAGGATGATCACATACTGTTGTTTAATCAAATCTCAAAAAGTACAAAAATCTGAATGATTAAGTTCTTACCAACAACTTCTTTGATTACTCCCATGTCTAACTTAAAGCCGTCTCCAAGCATCTTAAGCAGAAACTGTTCGATGTCCTTGTTCATTGTTCCATTTTTCGGTTGTGGTTTCTCAACCCATATTTGAGAGACAGGAAACTCATTGGACATCAACTTCACCGGTTTGGTAACTTCAAGAGCTTCTTTAGTTGAAGCTCTTGTTCTTTTTCCATAGTCAGCACCAATGATGCCTGAAACAGTTCCTACTGATATTCCAGAATTTTTTGGCTTAGATCGAGAAGGAACCTTTGGAGGTTCATTAATTGAAGTCGCTGATCTTGTTTTATCAGCACCATTTAAACTAGAAACCGTACCCACCCGTACACTAGGGCTTGTTGGCTTGGTTTCAGACAGAATCTTTGTCTCATAAGACTTTCCCATAGGATTATCATCTGAACCAACAGATGATTTCAAATCATCTGTTGATATAGGTATATCATTGCTGGAAGAACTTCCCAGCATATTACAAATTATTTCGCTAGCTTTATGTATATCATGTTCTGCTTCGCAATAAGCAGACGCCATGTCATCAATTGATATCTTTGATCCAAAAGCTTCAAACAACCATTCCAAGTTCTTATCGTCATCATTGGAACTAGTTGAACTGGAAGAAGGTCCATTCTTCTTCGTCCTTTCAGGCACAAACAAAGAACAAACATCATCATTAACAGTTTAAAGAAATAAGAACTTTAAAAAACTCCTAGTTGACTATAATCAATAACAACCAAAAGAACTTCAAATCTAGTTTTCTGCACAATGTTTTTATGTATACACGGATAACTTCTCTATACTACCCCTGAGGATTGAAATGTTCCTTCCAAAAATCCCAAAATTAGTTGTTAGGATTCTCAATCCCAATAAGGCCAACTTAACTGTTCCATCCTCCTTGATCTAACCTAATTTTCGCATGCATACACAATGCAATATAACCATTTTCTTTTGTTACTGTTGAGTTTAATCAATAATCATCAAAACATATTAGCATATTACATACTTCAAAATTACAAGCAACGCTTGTAAATATCTCTGGAAGAGAGTGATAAGTAGCAATGTACTTAACCAATAAGCATAATTTACATCTAACCCATCAATATGCATTCTCTGTATTTCGTAACTACAAAATGTTGTTAGAAAATCTTTCACCAGTTGAACTAGGTCAGTTTTTGGTGGAACAGCCTGAACCCCAATCTAACATCTTGAAAAGCAAATATAGATGAGATTCACGCCATAAAAAAGCAAATATCAAGAGATAAAGAATACAAATCAAAATCAATACATTTTTCATTTCTTCCGATTGTTTGTTGAATCGTCATGTATCGAGCATTCTTAGTGTCTTAACCTACTTGAACAAATAACCTATCGCTGCCAAAAGAAATCGTATTCAAAATCTCCTACTCTTTAATAAAATCCAACACAAAAATGTTCAAAATCAACAATACAGTAACCTAGGGCAAAATCTACAATGTATACAAGAATTAACACTAGTGAAGTCAAGTAGTACACACCAACATGCAAAGAAACAACTAAGTGGAAATCATCAAGCGATACTTAAAAAAGAGTACGATTTTATAAGAAAGGTTGGATCTATATACATGGCGTTACAGATAAAATTTTTAGGCGATTGTTGAGAAAAGTTGAGATTTTTGTCGATTGAATTCTTCGATAATCGTCGTCGTCTTTGTTGATGATGATGATGATAGTTTGAGGGAGAATTTGGAAGATCAATGGCGTAGATTTGTTGAGTCTGTTTTCAAGTAAGGGGGAAACACCCTCCTTCTCTGAGAATCTTCCCTTTTCCCAAGAGAAGAAGGTGATCAAAGTATAAAATTTTGGGTCGCTACGTATTTATAGTGGGGTTTTGGCCAATTTTTTGATGGATAATATACTTGTAATTTGTGAACGCGTTGTATTTTTCAAAATTCATTTGTTTAAATTAGATATATAAAAATTAAAATCTTTTAAAAAAATTATATCCGGTGAATTGATTGTTAAGGGTAGGCTAACGACACCCCTATAAGTTAATATCATCCTCAAATACATTTACATCAAACTCTATGATAGTACTAAATTTTTCGTGCACACCCCTAGGTGCCATTAGCACTCCCCTTTCTTAAACGTTTAACAACTAATGTCTGTTAATATCATGCATTTTGTTCTAACAGTTTAATAATACTTACAGTTTATTCGATCAATTTTACATGAATGTTTGGTATTGATTTGATGATATAGGAAAATAGTTTATTCGATCAATTTTACATGAATGTTTGGTACTGACCTGATGATATAAGAAAATAGTTTATCCAATACGCCGAAAGTCAAAAAAAAATCATATATGTCCCTTCTAATTAAAAAGAACTCTTCTCATAGACGGATCCATAAAAAAATTTCAAACTATGACACCGTTTGACTATAAAAGACAAATATCAAGAAATTTTTTATAACATCATGATTGGTGTATTGGTTAGTTCATTTTGTTTTTCATATGAAAGGTCTTGTCGTTCAAGTCTTTTATTGCAAAAAAAATCAGAAACATAATGAATCTAAAATTTAAAGTTAAAAGCTAAAAATGACATTAACGTGATTCAAACTTGGGTCTAGGTTGGAAGAAAAGTCTTGCGAACCAACTGTACCAAATAATTGTATCTTTATTGTAGTTTCAAAATATACATATGGTGGCATACAACAAATCGATATGGTTGTACTTTTCACGAACCTAAATATTTTACACTACGATAGAGGAATAAAACGGTGGCACATGCCTTGGTTACTACCTAACTAGGTTTGTCCCTGAGTTTCTTCTTCCATCTATGACAAAAATCAATATATACAGACAGATTAACCCCCCACATTTGTCTTTATCCATACAGGATTTAATGGAAAATCAACCAAACTACCCTTTAACTTACCTTACTAATTGAGTATTGCAAATGCCAATAATCTTACCAGGTAAGAGGCATGATAATGACCGAAAGTCTTACCCGGTAAGTGAGATAAACGACTATTACTCCATAAGCGTTTATCGGGTTTAAACGTTTGCCAACAATTCATTTCGATAGGTGATAATGTTACACGATAAGGTATATGATGAGGGTGATATCTCTTACCAGTAAGTGCTTACCTGGTAAGCGTTTGGTAAACGACACCTTAATTTCAATACATTCTTCATTTAAGATATTACAACATTTTTTTTGGGTGGTCTTCATTTAATAACTCATAAAATTGTGATAACCTTGAAAACCAATGCATTATGTGTTATAATATTATCACACATGATTTACTAATGTTCAATAGTTTGTTTAAGCACTTGGTATGTATGTTACATGTGTGTAAAAACTTGGTTGTTTCAGTCATTCAAAAAACCCTACAAGATCATATGAGTCTCATTCGACTTATAAAACGAGATACATATATATATGTATATATATACATATAATCGGAGAGGTTCAAATGAAAACTTTGTAAATTTAAAGAAACACAGGAACACCTTGTGGACCATATATGATGTGGGTCTCAAATAATATTAAATCATATCTGATTCAATGGTGGGGCCCATTGAATCAGATATGATTTAATATTATGTGGGACCCACATAATATGTGTTCCACAAAGTGTTCCTTTAAATAATGGGTGTTATTGTATGATCCCTCCCATATATATATATATATTTATACACATTTGCAATTTTGCATGATAGGGGAGGGATCATATGAGAACACTACCAATTTAAAGAAACAAGGGAACTCATTTGGGACCACATGATTTAATATTAAATCATAAATGATTTAATATTATGTGGGACCCACATCATATATGATCCACAATAGTCACTTTGTTTCTTTAAAAATACAAAGTTCTCATTTGAACCTTCCTCTTGCATGATATGTGTTTTACATGTTTTTACGTACTAGTCATACTTTTATTGATTTCAGTTATTTCATATGTTTTTAGATACGTAATTCGACAACATGTTGGGAACCAATTGTATTAGACTTTGGGGATGTTTGTTTACCTCTTTACAGTTCCATTAAGAGGCAACATCTGAATCGCTAAGAGATAAATCTTGTTTAACAAAAAAAGGTATCCCTCTTAATGGTTCTAAAACCTTCTGAATGATTTTGTTTCTAGGGTCTCCCTTAACCATTCAGAGCCTGATTTCATTCTGAACATGGCGTGACATCCTCAAAAATGACCATTTTGACCCTTATCAAACTCAATTCACAAATGGACAAAGGGTTGAGCAGAACATTCTTCTGATCTTATTTGTTCAAACGTCTACAAATTAATACAAATCATGTTGGAAAAAAGCCGAAAAATGGTGCAAAACAACACAAGATTGTGCCTTTCCTCAATTAAGCAGGGGAAAGTTTCAATCTTGCGTGTTTTCTTTCGTATCGTAAAACCAAAATTATCTCTACATTTACAGTCGTATGTAAAGTATCAAATATCGTTATATATATAATTACGTATCTATAGATTGTAACCAATCGCTACCTCAACATATTGACACAAAAAAAAAACAATTTTTTTTTAAAAGTTTCTATCTTTACCTTCAATCTCGTGGAGATGGTAATGACGACGATCTCGTGATAATTTCCGGCACAAAGCTCGGTGAAGCCGAAGAAGACACGGAGGCACACGGTCGAAGGAGCGGTGTACCGGCCCGACTTGAATTTTCGTTAGCAACAAAAGGGGAATCGCCGTTAATTATGATACTACGCGATTGTAACTCGATTTCGAGGCCTTCACCGGGCGTCATTCCGGCCCGTGGACTATCGAGATCGTGGTGGTCGAATTCTTCTACGGATATCACGGTGCTTGTGTCGGTGTGAACGGTTGAATCATCGCCGTACATCCCGAGCCTTCTTCTTCTTCGTCTAGCTTCTTTTCCCCATCCATGGATCGTATCTCTTATTCTTTGTGGAATCAAAGCCGCTTTGTAATTTGTGCCCATCTGTAGAACATGTGGAACCTCATTAGATTACTCCCAATCCCAAAAGAGCCCTTATATAGAGAGGGGATACTGCAATTACTTGTATGCACATGTGCATACCATCCAGAATCCAGATGGGTGTTCCTCGGTTTTTCATTTTTTTGGGGTTTCCCCGAAACCTAACCCTATATATATATATATAATATATTATATAAAGGGAAGTTTAAATTGAGAACTCAAATTTGGTTGTGAACGTGAGGATAAATGAGAGCGCGACCCCTGTCATATTCAGACCGAATAATGAAGGAAAATATTCAGACCGAATGTAGTGTTATTTAGTCTGAATAATACTACATTCAGACCGGACTGAATAATACTACATTCGGTCTGAATATTTTCTTTCATTATTTAGTCTGAATATGACATGTGTCGCGCTCTCATTTGTCCTCACGTTCGCAACTAAATTTGAGTTCTCATTTGAACCCGCCCCTATATATATATATATATATATAGAGAGAGAGAGAGAGAGAACGAGGGAAAACACTAAAAAAAGAGAAAACTGCAGAACACCCTGGGATCCCTCCATCCGGACGGTATGCACAAATGCATACAAGCGATTGAAGCTGCTTTTTTTCTATGCATTAGTGCATATGCATAAATGCTAGTTACAAATTACTAGCATGCATTTGTGCATACCATCCAGATGGAGGGCTTCCAGGGTGTTCTTCAGTTTTCTCTTTTTTTTGCGTTTTTCCCGGAACCTGACCCTATATATATGTATAATATATATATAGGATTGATTGTTCGTGCCTAGCCGATGCAGGACTCGAACACTTAACCTAAATTCATAAGAATTTCCGGTATCTCTTTCGTTCATATAACTACAATCTCTAAAAACCAACGTTCTTTTTGGTCATAAATCATACCTGTGTAACAAGTGCGTAAAGTGGTAGGGTGCTATAGCTGCATAAGAACTGGCCGACAAACCTGGATAACGGAAATACCACAAAAGAATAATGAATGATGGCTCGTAAATCAATTCGTACGAAATCCAAACCAAATGGAACTTTACGCATACCCCAAAATCAGCCGAATATAAACGAGCATATGGTTCTTGATAAAACAAGAATTATACCCAAATTGCCACTGAAATAGAACAACATAAACCTTTATATAACTCAACTTTCAAAATCAAAATATGGGTATGTAATCAAGTAGAATTTTTTTATTACCCAAAACCAAAAGAACGAAGCTAACTCAAATGCGTTCTGCATAGAAATTGGTCACAAGTTAGAAGCATGTAAAATTAAAGTTTAAGATCTTCAATAAAAATACGATGCTAACCTGGAAAAGAATAAAATGGATTAAAGAGAGTAAAAGTTCTGGCTTTTTAAACCAAAAAAGTTCATCTCGAGGCTTTAATCTCGTTTCAGCAAAATATCCAGTAATTCCAGCGCTCTCCAGTGCCAAGGTAGCGATAACGTGTTGCAGTTTTGTTCCAACGAGTAGAACAAGCTGAACATAAACACATATCCTCCATCAGAACATTCACATGTGAATAAGCAGAAGAGTCATATGTGAATAGCACACAATCAACAATACTCTTGATAGGATAAGAATGAGTACTTACAGTGATCGGGATGATGGCAATCCAGAAATAAAGATTTGATCCTGCAAGCAAGATATACAAGTTCGATTCATAATGAAGTTCATTTACCATTCATCACTATTTAAGAATCGAGAAGTAAAACAAGTACCTTTTATATTAAAGAGCATAAAAGCCACAACAAAACCCCAAAGTGGGCCACTGCAAAAAAAAAACGAATAAGCAAAGATTTCAGCAACTTTCTTGACGATAATAATATTCATAAAACCAACAAATAAAGCCAAGAAAGCAATGGCAGATCCCATCAGAAAAATGAAAACCGTTTTTTGAGATGGTGATGAAAGAAGAATGCTTACCTTACTCCAACTATTCTTTGGAATTCTTCTTCCATAGAACGAATCATATAACTGTGAAAATCGTATTTTGATGTGAGGTGGTGGTTCTGCAAGGAATAAGAAAAAGAAAACAACCGTGAACAATAATTTGAAGGTACATGATTCTGAACGAGTTTATTGCATAATTCAACCAAAAAGATATAAATTACAATAAATATTACTCGATTACCAAGTATTTCATTTATATTTGAAATACATATATATATATATATAGAGAGAGAGAGAGAGAAAGTTCAGGGGAAAACCTCAAATAAAGAGAAAACTGAAGAACACCCTGGGACCCCTCCATCTGACCAATAATTTGTAACATGCACACGTGCATAGAAAAAAAACAGCTTCAACCTCTTGTATGCATTTGTGCATACCTTCTATGCACAAGTGCATGCCGTCCTGATGGAGAGCTCCCAGGGTGTTCTTCAGTTTTTTTTTTCTTTGAGGTTTTCCCCTGAACCTCCCTCTCTCTCTCTCTATATATATATAATATTATATATATATATATATAAAGGGAGAGAGTGCACAAAAAAATGAAAAACTTGAAGGACACCCTAGTAACTGTTTATCTGTACAATATGCACATGTTGCATACCATATAGATGAATGGTGATTAGGTGTTCCTCAGTTTTTCATTTTTTGGGGGGGTTTTCCCCTGAATCTGACCTTATATATAGGGATAAGACCAAGATAAATCTACTACATAAATTAGTGATTTGGGTTAGCTCAATGTTTCATACCGTGATGAAGGCTTTCCGCAGGGTAAGGTAATCTGCACGAACAACAGAACGTCCAAATTGCCGAAAGAAACATATCTGTAAAGCAATTTAAATCAAAAAATATATATATACATATATATATATGCTTCACCACAATTTCAAGTTACATTTGTATCAAATGGCTAGCAATGCAAATGAAGCTGGATGGCCAGTGTACCTACCATCCAAGTAAAGCAACCATTTCTAACCAAAGGATTTGACGCATGGAATTTGACCATAGTTGACTGTCTCCGCATTGTCTCATTTCTTGATATTTCTGCCATCACAAACTAAGTTACCGCACAACAACATATAACGTATTCTATATATTTCACTTGATTAATGACCATTAGAGATTATCAATTAGATATATATATATATGTGTGTGTGTGTGTGTGTGTGTGTGTCTGTATATAATACCAGTTAGCACATCATGCCGATCCACTTGAGCCTCATCTTCCCATCTCCTCCAACTGTGGATCTGTCGAGATTACAACAAGTAGATTTTAACAAGACGATCAGATGGTATAATTTCATTTTTTTTCTCATTTAAATAAAGCCACTTGGACAAAGGGCCTGTTTGTTAGCAGCTTAATGAGCTTATTGGGAGTTACAACCAAGGGCCTGTTTGATAGCAGCTTAATAGACTTAGTGAGGCTACAGCTTATTCAGTCAGCTATACATGACTGTTTGGTAGTGGCTTAATGATACAGAAAGTGGCTTATTCAGTATGCTTCTAGGGGGGAGCTTTATACAGAAAGCCAAGTTTTCTCCAAACCTGTCACTCCCAATTAAAAACCATACTACTTCCAGCTATTAAAAAACCCTCCCAAACAAAAACCTTCCCAATCTATACAGACAGATTAATACACACAGACAGCTTTATCCATACAGAAATTAATAGAAAACCAACCAAACAGCCCCAAAGTAGGAAGAAACAACGCAAAACAACAATCTATTTCGTACCCAATATGGCCCAAGACAATTGCGCATTCAACAATGTACTTCAACTTCCTTATAATACATTTCCCGTTATCAGCCTGTTTGTTAGCAGCTTAACGGAATTCACAACTTTATTCGGTTAGTTATACATGACTGTTTGGTAATGACTTAATAACATAGAAAGTGGCTTACTCGCTAAGCTTTTAGGGGTGAGCTTTACGCAGAAAGTCAAAGTTTTTTTCCCAACTGCCCCTCCTAATTAAAAAACATGCACCTTCGATCTATGAAAAAACCCTCACAAACAAAAAGCTTCCCAATCTATACAGAGAGATTGATCAACACAAACAACTTTATCCATATAGAACTTAATGGAAACCAACTAATTATGGATCAGTTGTTTAGACCCAATCTTTTGCAACAAACTATAACCATCTGACTACGGCACATAAAGATTCCTCCTTTTTTTACCATTTCACATTATGTTTTCGATTAACTTGCATAGTGCACGATTGGTGACCATTAAAACACTTTTTTTTAATCTTTTTACATTCAAGGATTGAGGCTAGTAAGCGAGAATGTAAAAAAGAAACTAATAATTAAGAGTAAAGATAAGTATGTAACCTTCACTACAGCCAGAAGCATCGTTAAGCAGCTGTAAGACACGTGAGTAATTGCCATGACAAAGATAAAGCGATGCAGTTGCTCAAGGCCTTCATATGATACAAAAGGCTCGTGATCCTGTTAATTTTAAACGAAAAACAACATGGAACGAATTAAAAGATTAATGGATATAAAAGAAGGAAAATTAACATTTTAGCCAATCTCTTCAAGCAACTTCACTTTTTTAGCCACTTTTTCAATTGAATTCCCATTTTAGCCAGAGTTTATGCCAACGTCTTACTCGATTTTCAGATTAAAAAAAGAGAAGATTTTTTTGCGTAAGAATCCTTAGCATATATATGCATAAGAATGTTTCTTTTCTTTTTTTCTTCCAGAAATCAGTCTTTACACAGATGCTTAAAGCATCTGTAACTGTAAGACCAGCTATTTTGGGAAGAGGCTCTGAAAAGTGGCTAAAAAGTGAATTTGGTTAATGGGATTGGCTATTTCAGTCAAATTTCTCTGAAAAAACCATAAACACGAAACAAGAAATGTACATTAACATGACTCACCTTTTGGCAGGTGTTTTCATTCAATTCGTTCAATACCCTCCTAACCGATTGAGGATTAATGATCATCAAAAGTTTACGTTTACCATTTTCCATTTCTTCATCAACCTCAGACCTGGTGCATGGAGCAAATGCACTATTATAATACTTTGATGGGATACAAATATTCGATATAATGCTAGACGTGGCTGTAAGAAGGAGAGATATGAAGCCAAGAAGCATCAACTCTGCACACAAACAACCAAATAACGACCATCAAAAATGATGAATACCATATGAAGAGTTTCATATTTCTTTCAAATCGGTTCCTTTAATGTCCAAAATACCTTCTTTCATTTTCTCCACAGCAGCAAGCAATGGCTTGCGGTTTGTTTTCTTCAACCACTGGCATATCGATATAAATTGTTAGGAATAAATAAAACCTCTTCCACCTTAAATTATGCACATAGAAAGACATACAGAATATTCAAAACCTAAGGGTGCGTTTGGTACCCAGACTGGACAGGACAAGACAAAACAAGACAGTGATAGGACTGGTAAAATGATCAATTTACCCCTAATGAGTTGTTTAGTGTTTTTATATACCAATTAATCAATCTAAATGAAAATTAACGAAAATATTTAAAAGGAATTAGGTCTTATTTTGAGGGTATATTGGTAAGACAAGGCTTGTTCCACCTTATTCGGGTGGGGGTGGAACAGTGATCCCTATTCTGTTTTCTCCTGTGCAGTGCACCAAACGCACCCGAAATGTACATACAAGTTCCAAAGGACCTTTCAAGATACTGTGTCAAATTAGGTGTCAGATATTACACAAAAATACAGTTTTGTCCATAGTCACAATCACAATCACAAACTCACAATACTGGATAAAGATTCATATATTGCACACATTTCGATTAAGCCAGAAACAACATCTCAAATATAGTGTTATTTGAGCCAAAAAAAGATTGAATTTTGACTTGATCTTGATGTTCAAAGTGGAGTAGAATAGACCTAAAGAGTCAAACTGAAGATATGAAACCAAATAATTAAAAAAGAACAATACTTACATTGCTTAAACGATGAATTGATCGCTCAACAAGCAAGGAAACAACAACAAAGATGGTCAAAACTGTAGCCACAGACCAAGTTGGAGTCAAAGCCAAAGATCTTGATTCTTCTTTGGCATCCTCAGACGACATTTTTTCAACAAATTCTTAAAATTTAACCCAATTTATCCACCACTCTAATACAACCCTCTTTGTAACTCCTTACCACCAAACCTCCAAAACACACACAACATCTAAAACCCTTTTCTGATTCCTTCTTTTTAACCCAGAATAAAAAAAGAAGTCTTGATTACTTGAAACCCACCATCATTGGCTAGCCCAATGCAATAGTTGTGTTTTTTTCTTTCCTGAATATATGTACAACCAAAAGTGATCTATCTCTCTCACACACTTTTCGTCGAACAGGTTGTGTGCTCACAATAATGAAACAAAACTCCAAATACGAAACCCCCCACTTCCCTTAAGAGTTCACTAGTAACATAAAAAATTTACAAGTAAATACAAGTGCATTTCTTGAAACAAATCAAGATTCGTAACTTTTCCAACTTGATCTTTTTAGCTCTACCTTATTTGTATTTGTATTTGTATCAAGATTTAAAAGATTCAAGATAAAAATAACTTTCAAACGAATCTTCACTGGTTCCAAGATACCCAACTCTCTTTTTTTTTCTTTTTTTTTTTGAACTCTGTAAAAGATTAAAGAAATAGAAAACACCCAACTCACCTTTCTCGCTGTAATAAAGAAATATACAAAGTACGCTAAGAGACGAATGATTAATACATGATTGGGGGTTTTTTCTTAGCAACTTCTGAGAGTAGTCAATAATCCCTCCAACTGGAATACGAATGAAACACACACACACACACCTCCACACACACACACCTCTTCTCTTTCGCTTCTCTCTCATAATACACGAACTAAATAAGTAATAAATACGTAAGAGTGAATTGCGGGCCGGTCTAAATTTGTGCGTAATTGACGGAAACGACGTCGGTTGTCGACGGCAATTTGAAAGGGAAAAAAAAAGGAAAGACTCTTGTTTAATACTTCGTTTAAAAATAAATGTTTATATTATTATTTTAGTTTTTTTTAAATAAGTGTTGTTTTCAAAAATAAATGTTTACTTTTCAATTTTCATTCTATTTTAATTATTAAAAAAATTATTTTTATAATTAAAGGTAAAATTATATTTTTATTAACTAAAAAAATATAATAATTACATATTATTAAAAATTTGTGTTTTTTTCATTGTAGACATTTATATTGGGATGTAAGGAATAACAAGTTTGTTAATATATTTAAAGCACGCTTGAATATATATATATATATATATATATATATATAGAAAGAGGTTCATGCGAGGACGCTAACAATTTACGAGAATGCGAGGACAAACCTCAGTCAATCATTTTATACATGAAATTTTTCATGTACAAAATCACATATGATTCATTTACAAAATCACATATAATTCACGTATAAAATCATATATGATTAGCCGCGACTTGCCCATGAAAAAGGTCGCGCATGTCCTTTTTTATGCTTACAAAATCACATATGATTTTGTACATGAAATCATATATGATTTTGTACATGAAAAATTTCATGTACACAATGATTGGCCGAGGATTGTCCTCGTATTCTCGTAAATTGGTACCGTCCTCGTATGAACCCGCCTCATTCTAATGAGAAGCATAAGAAGAGATCTCGACCATTATATTACCGTTGATCTTATACTTATCCATGAATCGCGTTTAATACAGGGATTGATCAGGTGCATCTCATTCTAATGTGCATCCAAGAGTGGAGATCCTCTTACGCTTCTCACCTTAACTATCATCCTCATCGGAACTCAACCCGTTCAGGGCAAACCTTTAGAAAAATGAATAACACACTTATCCATGAATCGCGTTTAATACAGGGATTGATCAGGTGCATCTCATTCTAATGTGCATCCAAGAGTGGAGATCCTCTTACGCTTCTCACCTTAACTATCATCCTCATCGGAACTCAACCCGTTCAGGGAAAACCTTTAGAAAAATGAATAACACTTTAATAATCATTCAATTGTATGGTATACATACGTGCATACCGTACGGATAAATGGTTACTAAAGTATCCCTCACTTTATCGATTTTTACGGTTTTCCTGTAAGTCTAACTCTAAATTTTGAGGGTTACATTTGAAATGCAATGCAAAACAAAATATTATATATGTAAAAGAAGATAGTGTATAGTGTATTTGATTGTCGCAACTTGTCATAAGAATAGTTTGGACAAAGCCTAAGATCACCCATTTCCAAATAAACATTGTTGTTTTTCATGTTTATCTGAATGTTAAATTAATGGGATAAAGCTCGAGTGAAATAAAAATACATTTTTTCTTGTCTCATCATAATAGATGGAACAGAAATTAAGATGATAAAACAAGGTTAATAAATCTCTTTATTCATTTCAAAATAATTGTCCATAGTTGTATTTTAGTCTCTTCTAAAATAAATAAATTTGTATTTAAAAAATATTTACTTTCTGGTTCTACCTGTAACTATAAGATGAAAATTTTTATTTCTTTATTATTAAAGGTAAAGATGTCTTTTATTCAATTAAAAGGTATAATTAATTATACATTTTTAAAATTATATGTCACGATCATTGTCAACATTTATTTTAGTATAAAAAAAAACATTATACAATACATACCAAATAAAACACCTAAATTTGTTCCAAAATTCTTGTATACCTACCACATTTCCGTTTTTTATTCAGTTTTATCTCGTTTACGTACCAAATATACCCTCCGAAAATAATCTTACTTTAAATCAAAAACTTAAAATAAGTTGTAGTAAAGTATGTTTTTTGTTTCAAATTAATAAACTTATAATTTAGATATTTTTTTGGAGTATATCACATATTTTGATTATTTAAAGCTCTAACATGGCATATGCTATTTAAAAATTACTTTTAATTAATTCAGTTATTTAATTGACTAATAGTCACGCATCAGTTATTTTAACTGGTTGTTTACAATTGTTTTATTGATTTATTTCGGTGTGGTGGTAATAAGTTGTTTTAAATGTTTGGATTAAAAAAAGAAAGAAAGGAGCTTATAGCCTTATACTGGTTCCACAAATCCACACCGGTGATAAGGAGTTTTAATAAGTTAAATACTCCTGACTTATCAGAACTGCTTATGACTTTTAACCATTTTACATGTATAAGCAATCCCAAACACCCTTTAAAAACAGTTTATTAACTTTTTTCAATGTCGTATCACCGTAAGCTAATATAAACACTTTTTATAAAATTTCGATTTGTCACCATAAAAGATGATAAACATTTTTTTTTTTGTAAAAGCATAACTGGTTTTAAATTAGCAATCCGAAACACCCGCCTCAATACATAATTCATTATGTTTAATATTCAGATAAAAAGTGGATTACTGACAATTTTAACCGACTACACACAGAATCCACTTTCAATGACTTTGACATCAGCTGACATTTTTTGACTTACTCAACGTCTGAAGTTAGTAAGAAGGTCTAACAGTCTTAGAATAAATTCAGGATATGTCTTGTATTCAGACAAAATTATTTAACCCTTTTACCGATCGAGCCAGACGCTATAGACTATTTTATTTATATTAAGAATCAAAAGATTGCCAAAAAATGTTATAAAAATATTTGACTTTTATGATGGCCAAAATAGTTTGTTCCACAGCTCTTCTCCATATGATCAGTTAGTTTGGGGATCTGAGATGTATATCATCACTTATATACTGTTTATTTTATTGTTTTTATAATACTATATTTAACCATGTATTTGCACACCCACATGTGCATTTGGGAAAAAATATATATTTATTTATGTAACGTATCATGTTAAAACATACTAAAATAATATAAGTACATTTAAAATTATATCAGAATTAAAACAACTGAAAATATTCTTAATTATTGAAGTAGGCAACACAAATAGATAACGATAATTGATAAGAGAACCCCCTTTCATACCACCAACTATGTATTTTACTATTGTTGTAATTACTAAAATACCCATCATCTTAAACAAGACGATTGAATTTATGTGAAAGGTCTTAGTTGTATTAAACAAACAACTTTTCAAGTTTAATAAAGGGAGATGTTTGAAAAAACCCAACAAACTATCATAATTTGAATGGTTAAGTCCTTAAACTATTTTTTTGAATGAAAAAACCATTAAACTTTCTCATTTTGAATGATTAAGTCCCTGAACTATTTTTTAGATGAAAAAACCATTAAACTTTTTTATTTTGAATGATTAAGTCCTTGAATTTTTTTTTCAAAAAATTAAAACACCGAATTTTTAAAAATTGGTTAGTTAGAACTTTTAAACATAAATAAACTACCTTTAACCGGTTATCTTTTGATTGTCCTTCTTATGATGGACAAAAAATAGATCAAAAAGAGGAAGATCGATGACAGGGGCCAACAACGTACTAGGCGAAATGGAGAACAGACAACGTTGGGGTAATGGAGAGTTGACGAGGGGGAGCGATACCATTGTTTGCTAGGGGTTTTAACTGCGTAGGGTTTTTGGAACGTTAAAACCGATTTAAGTTTATTTACTTAAAAACTATTTTAGTGAGTTACAAGTAACTTATTTTAAAATTTTTTGTAGATAACTAATTTTTAAAAGATCAATGGTTTATTTATTTTAAAAAATTGTTTACGGACTTAATCATTCAAAATGAGAAAGTTTAATGGTTTTTTCATTCAAATTAATAGTTCAGGGACTTAATCATTCAAAATACGAAAGTTTAAGGATTTTTTCAATCAAAAAAATAGTTTAAGGACTTAACCATTCAAAATGGAATAGTTTGTTGGGTTTTTTTTGAACATTTCCCTTTAATAAAAGGTGTATCTATTGTGATTTAATATATGCTACCATAGGTTCGGAAAAACTCAGTTGGGTGTTGTAAAAAAATGTTATTATATTAAAATTTTGTTTTATTTTATATTATGTTCATCATTAGTGTCCCGCTTGAAAAAAAAAATTAGATCCACCTTTACATACAAGACTAGAGTAGAGACTAGTACATGTCTTTAGCCTTTAGGGTATGTACGATCCAAAAAACAGGATGATTAGGAACCGAATATAATACAAGAGTAATCTTGACTCGATCAAATCCCAATTTGTGAAGGTTTGGACATCAACACTTATGTTCGAGCAAGTATATTGAGAACAAATCAATCATGCCCTAATAATTCCTACAGCTCATCCGAAATATTTCAAATACCAGTAAGATAAATTACAGTTATAACTAAAAATCCAATAAAAACGATCCTTCCTCTTCCTTTACCTCCACTTGCTAACCTCACAATGCTTCCAAGGAGGACAAAAGTACATCTACTAAAAAATTAATAAAAATGTCATTATATCTTCGCATATTTTTTAATGATATATTCGATATTAAAAACGATTTATATTTATGCGATATAAATAAAATAAAAACCTAGAATAAATACAATAAATAAAATGATATTAAATGTGTATATGTATATTCCAAATCACATGGCCCACACGGAATCGAAGAAATAGACCATGAACTCATCAATCAATGGTCCAACTTCTATTTTTCCAGGTTCACAACTCTGTCTCAATTATTAAAATATTAATTAATGGTTACTTTTCTAACAAATTTAATGAATAACCATTTATTATTTCCTTATTAAATAATTAAAAAAATAGCATTATTAATACGATGAACCTTATAAGCTAGTTTATTTTGTCAAACAATGCCTTAATGACTAAACTAAAAACAAAATTTTAAAGAAACGTGTTCTTATTTATTACAAATTGCCAGAAGAACAACTAATTACCAATACTATCTTTATTTCTGTCCGACTTATAAGCTAACTTATTTTTTGAGTAATTATTTGGATGTACATAAACTAGCTTATAAGTCAGCTTATAAACTAACTTATCAATAAGCTACTTGGAGTAGCTTATGATAAACTTTTTGACATTTTTTTCAATTACACCTCTGATTAATATTATTTATTTATTTTCTATTATTATTAATTATAAATAAATATGAATTATAAATAAATATTAATTATTCATAAACATTAATTTACGGAAATTAAAATTAATTTATAAATAGTTAATTATTTTTAATTACACATTATTAGTTAAATTTAATTATTCAATAGATACTAATAATAAATAGTAATTATTTATAAACTTTATCAGTTATGATATAAGTTATTTTTTAATTATTATTCAATATATTTAGATATCAGAAAACAAATATAACAATTCTAAAAATATTTATGTAAGATACATAAATATTAAAGTCATACTTATTTTATTTTATAAATAATGAAAATAAGCTAAATAATTGTAAGAAAATATGTACTTTAATTATTAATTATTTTTTTGAAAAACATTAATTAATTATGATATGTGAGTTTGACCAATTTTATTGTTATTCATATTATATATAATGGTTATTTAAAATCATAGATTAATGAATATTTTTCTAAAATTTGTTTTAACTAATTCAAAATTTATATTATGTATATATAATAATCAATTTTAAATTATTTCCATTAACATATTATATTATCAGAAATTTATTTTAATTATATTATTGAAAAATCATTTGAATTATAATATGAAATGTTTGTAATTAACTATTTTTTTAAGATGTCATTTTTGGTCATTTTACATTCTTATAAGCTAGTTTTTGCCAAACATAACTTGTTTATCAGCTACCAGCTAGCTTATAAGACATCAGCTAGCTTATCGGTCATCCGCTAGCTTATCAGCTAGTTTGTCAAACATAGCCTAGACCTTAAACATCGTTATTTTGATTAATTTTAAACAAAAGATGTAAACTGCTAATAAAGTTGAATGATTTAAACAGAAGGTCATTGGTATAATGATTCCGAGTTACTTGTGAATTCTAACCTTTTTGAAGGTCGAAGATTTAAATCTTTTCAAATGTGAGAACTCTTTGTGAGTATTGACAGGAGCAAACTACAAATTTGGTCCATGTGATTTGTTGAAAATAACACTTTTCGTCCATGTAGTTTCAAAGTTAAAAATGGCAATTGTGAACTGTAAATACGCTTGGATTTTGGACCCTTTTTAGCGACCATTAAAATAATTCCGTTAAATTAGAGACATTTTTGACATTTTATTGAATTGTATTTTATCCAGTCAAAAAAACCGAAATCATGAAATCGATTTTAATTGAATAAAAAACAAAAAAAACACCGATAAAGTGAACCTCATTTAACAGAATTTTTTAACGATCTTTAAAGAAAGGTTTCAACTATCAAATCCTTCAAACCACAATAACCATCTTGTAATTTCGAAACTATAGAAATAAAAAATGTTATTTTCAACAAACCACGTATACCAAATTCATAGTTTATTCTAAATATAATATATTTCAAAAAAGAATTGCATAATTTTTATGACGATTTTTGAAAGTTGATCTCCAAAATTTAATGATTATTTAGAATTTACTGATTAAATTATCTATAAAAAAATGGGTATTGTTTATTGCTATTCCTTTTTGTTTTTGTGTATACTTGCTTACAAAAGTTAAAAGAAAAACAAAAGAAACCATGTATGAAAAGATATTAAATTAAAAATAAAGACGACAAAAAATTAGAAAGAACGAGTAACAAAAAGTTAGACGTATATTTTATTTTTAATTTCTGGTCAAAAATAATTTAAAATTTTCGTTTTAAAACATTTAACGTGTAAACAAGTGTTATATATGGGAGAATTGTTTAGTAGTTAAATATTTAAATACTCAAATATTATATATTTTACAGTAGCAGTGAAATTTTGACTATACTTCCAAATTATACAATATTAATTATTTTGTAAAATTACAAAAAGAAGAATTAAAATGGCGTTATCACAACTAAATTTTAAAACATAATATAATAAGTATAATTTGAAGTGAAACCAAACAAGTTATTCCATTTAAAGAAATATTTATGATTTATTCAAATAATAACGACGGCATTTAGGGTAAGTTTACGATACTTATTTTTTATACTTTTTTGTCCATTGAAGTCACAATCTGAAATCATTATTTTATAAATATAATCAATAGTTAAATATTTAAATATCACATTCTAAATAATTACATATATATTTTTGCTTTTTTGTTTAATATTATCTTTGTTTTTGACAAGTTTACGAGTTTATTTTAATTTACTGGCCACTAATAATCATTATCTATGATTAGTAACTTTAATAGTTGTTTATAAACTTTCTTTATTTTATTTTTATCAAAATATTTTGTACATTCTGATTAAATAAGCAATATTGTTACTTTTAAGTTTAAAATAAAACGTTAAACAATATAATATACAATAGATTAATCATTTAAAAACTTAAAAATATATGAAATTCATTCTAATTTACTAATTAAAGATATATTAATAATTAATAATTAATGATATAATCATCATTATTTATTAAATAAAAAATATTGTATTTTTAAAAGAAATTCCACGCACATCTATTTCTTTCATTCCTCCCTCTCTCATATCTCCTTATTAACATTACACACATACAATTAAATATACACATATTATGAACACAATATAAAAAATTTATTTTTTCTTCACTAGGGTGTTCACAAGTGTTAGATATAGTTTTATTAATTTATTTGATGTTCATAATATGTTACAAGCTATACGTGTATGCCAGATCTCGTAGATTTAAAGTGTGTCTACAACATGTTTACAAACTATAATAGTATTTCTAAGAAATTGTCCATAATATATTCATCTTCACTGAATATTCAATTCTCAATGTGTATTTGCATGTTATAAGAGATGGGACACAGAGAAAACATCATAAATTGATAATACTCACATCAGATATGATTTTAGAGTAAAATCACATGTGATTAAGAAACTGATCAAACTTTTAAGGTCACTCGTTAATCGTTCCTTAATCATATGTGATACATGTACTCTTGTGTTTTATTACTTTGACTTTTTTTTAAACCTGACCCCTCTCTCTCTATATATGTTTCTAAGATTTTATCCATTAAAACATAAACATCCATAAAATATGATTTAAAAAAAGGAGAAATACGATATTAATAATCCAAAACCATGCATGTGCTCCCAACTAACATCAAAACGACAGATACTTGATGCCTACTTTTTCCTCGTATTTTAATTTTAATTAATAATTATTTTAAAAAATTAATACAACGTATTTAATCACAAACTTATAACTATTGAATTGAAAACATATATAATCAAATACACACTTTTCCTATGTAACTAATGAAAAATAAGCCATTAATTGATAGCACATGATCAAACTGACATTTTATAACAATTTGTTAAAAGGTTAGAAGGTGCTTTATTGAACCGTTTTTTAATTTTATCGGGTTTTGGAGCGGTCAAGGCTCATGATGATCGAATCAATACCATGGAGTTGAGTTAAACGAGTTGATTTTAAAGCAAAAACGACTCTATTCAGGTTCAAAAAATAGTCAAATTAAGTTGGGCGTTATCAACTTGCACATTTTTAGGACAAATTTAATGTCAAAATCAATGATGTATTATGATCATATTTTGCATTATTAAATCCAGCTTTCTCATGAGATAATACATCTGTCATTAAAAATATCTGTAATCAATACACGCACTTCATACCGAATGAAATAAGCCATGAGATGATAGTGCATGATCCAATCGACATTTCGTTACAGTCTGTTAAGAGGTTAGAAGGCATTCTATTGGACCATTTTTTGGTCAGGGCCTACAATGGTTGATGCTCATGATGATCTGATCAGATACCATGGAGTTAAGTTAAGAAGTCGATTTGGTTTGATTTTGAAGCAAAATGGGTCTATTCGGATTTTAAAAAAAAGTCAAATTATTGCGCGTTATCAACTTGCACGTTTTAGGACAAATTTAATGTCAAAATCAATGGCATATTATGATCATCTTTTGCTTTATTAAATCTAGCTTCAGCATAAGATAATACATCTGTCGTGTGCTTTTTAATGTTTCAAACATCTACCTTTTTTAGGACACGGTTAATGACTAAAAGGCCAACTTAATATATTTATATGAAAAATGGGTCATTATATTATATTATATTATATTGATAACGAGTTAGATTGATTGATTTAAAAATACAGTTTAAAGGAAGCTAGTCGAACAACTTAAAAATCACCCAAATTAAGTATATTCAAGTGTTCACATCTTTCTAAATTATTTTATTAACAAATTAGATCATTATTTTCATAGTAACTCCTATAACAATATTTAATATATTAATTATTTATCATCACACTTTATTTTTCTTAGGATTGTAATGATTGCAAAACAGAAATAAATATTCAACCATAACATCAACGAGCTATAGCCTCTCATAGTTGAACAATTTCAATCATCTAACAAGTTAACAAACTGATATTGAATTTATAGATGGTTACATTTAAATGCTAAACATGTTGAACAAACTGAATTCATAGATATTCTGTTGGCACATGAAAGGAAGGTGGACAATTTCATCATTGAGTCTGATTGCAACTACTGAGTTCATATCCTTGATGGCACAACCCCTTTTTGCTCAGATTTAGATTGAACCATTGCTAAAATCAAGGATTTAATTCCTACTAGTGGTTTCTCGAGGTATAAATTTGAACATAGATAGGTTAATAACTTAGCTGGTTATCACATGATTCTTTGGTTTACAAAGCGACTGTCTTTTGGATTGCGCTTAATATGCATTATTTATGTAATTGTTTTCCATCTAAAGAAATAAACATTTTCATCAAAATAAAACATTACATATTTTTAGACAAATGAAATATCTGATTTTTTTTTTCAAAACGTTTCTTACATGATCCCAGACTCCCAATATATGCAACAAACATAAACTGAGCCCTGGAATCATGTCCTAACTATAACCCATTTCACTAGACCCGACCCATTCGTCTAGACCGTAACCTACTAACCTACTTTCTATTCATAGCTATAAATAAATATATAATAAAAGAAGTCAATATCATAAAAGCTATATATACACTAGACAAACCCTTGATATCCATTAATTGCATGCACGTATGAAAAACATCAAAAAAGAGCCCGATAAAGAAAAGATAATGTATTGATATGACTTTTAATGGAATAAATCATGATAATATGTCAATGTAGTATGGTTTTGCTTGCACACTTTTAAATTGGACATTTATTTTCCTTTTTCCTTTTGTGAAAACCTTTTTCTTTTTTTATCTTTCTTTATTTAGAAAACGTGTCGATATAAAGTAGGGGAGAATGATGGATGGTTGATGGTTCATTAAAAAGTCATCCATTAAAGGAGTGTGGTTTGTTAGCAATTTAATAAGTTTAATAAGACTTAAAGTTTATCAGATTAGTTTTTGATAGTGACTTAATGATATAGAATGTGACTTATTCAGTAAGATTTTAAAAAGAGTTTATACAGAAAGTCTAAGTTTTTCTAAAACTATCATTTTCAATTAAAAAACACTCTTATCTCATCTATGAAAAACTCTCTCATACAAAAATCTTCTCGATCTATACAGACAACTTTATACATACGAAACTTAATGGAAAATCAACCAAACAACCCATAATACTTTCCCCTAGAGAAGAAGACGAATCAAAATGAAAACCATAAAAATATTATAAATCTGTGAGAATCGATGTAGATATATTTTTTATATAATTTTTTTTTCATCAGATGTTAGGATATAAAATATTGTATCACTATTGTTATAGTTTTACAATGTGAAACTTTTTTAAGCGCACTTTCATTTAACTATGTGAAGAAAAAAAGGCTTCACGTGTATTTTTTTACAACATGGACACAAACATATGTTAAACAATACTTTAAATCATAACTTTTGATAACTAAAATCATGTGAAAAATAACTTTATAGCGGTTTGTAACCTTTTTTCTGGTTCTTATTTAATTATAATCACACACACACACACAAAATATTTGAATCTTCATATGTGAATAATTAGTAACAATAACAGGTAAGCAAACATGGGCTTACACATATATTTTCAAATGATTTTTTTTGGGTTTAGTGGTAATTCACTTATAAACACGCAAACACCACATCACACACACACACACACATAGGTAACACACACATATAGAGAGGGACATAATAAAATAAATAAATCATAAAAGGTTAAGAACTACTAACCATGTGTTGTTGTTTCGCCATGTAGACTCAAATGCAACCTCTGACCTCCTCATGCGTCGTCATTACAATCTCATGTGCAACTTTGTTGAGCTCGTTATCACTTATCCAGTTCACATTCAAGATACATAGCCCCCCACTGATCGAATCATTGTACATACATCATTCTAACCAGGTTTAAACAATTATTTTTGTACATCTTTAACTCTAACATCCGTTTCTAACGTTTAACATAGTAGATCCTCAAACCAACAATTCATACTTCCATTCATACAAGTTCACTTATTATACCTAGAACAATAGATTGCATCTTTGAAACCCACAACTTACAACTTACAACTCAATAATCTATAATTTAGTAATTTTCTATTAGAAATATAAAAATCCATTTTATCGAATACAAATTTGAAATTTCACAATAAATATGTGGGTCAACTCAATCGAACATCTTCAATAGATTCTCTAAAATGGAGAGTAAAAAATCAAAATCTTCAAAAAGGTTTTTTCTAACAAAATCTCTATTTTGAAGATTACACAATTAACTATATTATCAAAATATTTAATACATCTCATAAAATACTATTTCTCTCTCATAAACATTTAAATTTAAGCAATCTCGTTGATAGAATGAATAAAGATCATATATTTCTTATAAGTAATCAATGTTAGAGAAATCTTTAAATTTGAAAATTTTCATCTTCTCCTTCGTAACCCTGTCTCTATTTTGGAGAAAGTTGTAAAAAGATTGTTAGAATAATTCTTTTTTCTGAAATCTCCGTTTTAAAAGAATATGCTAGAGATCATGTTATAATACACAAAGCGGATCGAACACACATGTTATAATATGAAATTACTTTAACAAAAATTGGGCCGGTAAGAACCAATCAGCATTGCTTTTAAAAAGATTACCCATATTTTAACCGGCTGGGCTAGCTCAGTTGACCACTAAGAGAATCCTTAGGGGGTTTTTGCCCTTGTAGGTCTCAAGTTCGAGCCTTGCAACGGACTTTTCCTCAGGAGAAAATCAAAGTATTATGGTGTTTGAAAGGGAGGCGATTGCGGGCTGCCAGGGTACCTGACCCGTTCTAACGTGTCCGGTACAAAGCTAACAGCTAACTTTAACCTCCGCCGGTTCTAAGAAAAATCTAATCCATTAAGATACCCAAACAAATTTCCCTCAATTTTACCTGAAAACTTTGGCATAAATCAGTTTGTTTTGAAGTAGTCAATCTAGCAGAAATTTAGGTGCGTATATGAAATCCTTCATGTCTATGATTTCAGTTTGATTCTAAGGCATTGTTTGGCAAAAATAAGGTGACTTATAAGTCACCTTATAAGATACCTTAGTTTTAGTGTAGTTGTTTAGATGACCATAAGTTAACTTATAAGGTACCTTATTGATAAGTTAATAAAAGTAAGGTTTTGATAAGCTACCTTATTAGCTACTTTTGCCAAACATAGCCTAAATATGCATAATGCATTTCAGCTTCCATTATTTCCCCATTTAGGTTTTTACTTTGTTCAATTGTATTAGAGCATCTCCAACAACTATGGTATAATTTTTCTATAATATAGTGAGAAAAAGTCAAGATCTCTATAAAATTTTACATCCAACTCCAACAACTACTTTATTTTAGCAATTCTAGCATTAACTATATTAATAAAATATTATTTCTCTCTCCTACACATTTTATCTAAACACTCTAATTGGTTGAATATAATTAAATATTATTTTCTCTCTTTTCTAATGGGGTTTAAAGATTTCTCTAAATCATTAGAAGAGAGAGTAACTAATATTTTAATTATATACAACCAATTAGAGTTTGAGATAAAATGTGTAGGAAAAAAATAATGATATTTTATTAGATGCATTGAATATTTTATTAATATAATTAATGTTAAAATAAAATAGCTATTGGAATGAGATGTAAATTTCTATAAAGATTTTGACTTTATGTATTTACTTTATTATAGAAAAATTATAGCATAGCTATTGGAGATGCTCTTATATTATATAATTGTCTTAATGTGGCAGCAATTGGGTATATCCTCAATGTTTACCATTTTTGGGAAGTGATTCTGATTGTGGAGATAGGATTAACAACATTAAGCTGATTGAGCTAATGTTTGTGAGTTTCATTAAGCTCATTAAGCCACTACCAAAAAGTCGTGTATAGCTGACCGAATAAGTTGTGAGTCCCATTAAACTCATTAAGCTACTAACAAACAACCCAATACAAGGAATTAGTGTAATTTTAAATGAATCCAGCTGGATTCCAACATGAATGCTTAATTAAACTCCCTTCCCCATGGAAATTACTGTAATTTTAAATTAGGAATAAGTAAAAAAATGTGAAGCCACAAACAAAGAAATTAGTGGCTATCATGAACACTAACAAACATTAGCTCCAACAACTTAATGTTGCTAATAATCTTATTGTCAGTTAAGCTAAACACATAATTGTTTTTTGGTACATTTTTGGTTATATTAACATGCTTAAAACACTTGGTTTAGTCCTTAAAATTACTATACACCAGTTGACCAATTTTACGAATATTTGTTTTAAAATGAACTGAAATATTCAGGTGAAAACATTTAACTTGAAAACATAATTATATTTATTATGTTGCTTAAATAGATCAATGAATAACCTGTATATAATTAATGTCATAAAGCATAATTAATAAGTTAATAACATACCATACTAATCCAACTTAATTAGCTACGACCAACTTGGTTCAATCCACGCTTGAGGACACGACTTCCATTTAGTTTCAAAAATATCCCTCAAATTTTCTTCTACGTTTCTACCATTGATCGTGTGATACCTACGTGTTTCAAAAGAGTAGAACACCATCTTCCCGTTTTTTGAACGTAATTTTGGAAAGTAGATCTTGTTCTCCATTTCAGCTGTTTTGGCATCCATGCATACACACGTTACATCACAAATATAAATCACGTGCCTTCCTAAATCATCCATTTTCTCCCATTCTTTTGTAGAATCGTTCAACTTAAATACTTCAACAGATTCTCCAAAATCTCCCACGATCACCAGTAAAAGATGTCGATCACATTTCACTAGGAAATACTCTCTCCAAGTTTTGCTACAACTTTTCGGAGCTTCCGCTACAACCATCTCCAAAGATAAATCGCCGCCTTTGAGAACTTGAAGTCCTCCCTCTTTTGTCAAGGAGTAAACATCCCGTCGATAAAAAACCGGAAACTCAAACGGAAATTCAAACATAGAATAACCGGCAACGCCAAAATCCAAATGAATTATATGCCAAAGTTGTTCTCGACCTACATAGTGGAGATAAATAGACCCATCAATATATGAAAACGCAACCACAGTACAATCGGGGGACGTAGGTGGTGCGGAAAAACAAAATTTGTCGAGATGAGGCACTTGCGGAAGCTCGTGGAACTCATCTGTGAACGGGTTAAAGAAGGCCATTTCTTGGAGACCGACATACAACAACAACCAACCGTATCTGGAACACAATATACTCTTGTCGTAAAACAAATCTTCAGATGTTTCTATAAAGTACTTTTCACCAAATATCGGATCGGTAAAAGTTATGATGCCTTGGTCTTTCTCAAAAGACATCAACCATGGTGAGCTTAATGAATAAGTGTGCAATCTTCTTTGTACTTTTTCATCACTCCATTGAATCACAGGTGCTGCTAAATAACAGAGCTTGCATGTAGCACGAAAGTTGAGGTAATCGACACCAACACAAAACTCCATAATCTTCTCTAAAACGTGAAACGGAATATTCAACAACTGCGATTCATTCGTTTTGTTGATAAACTCAACCTCTTCATTCTTACATAATCTTACCATCATCTCATCTTCCTTATCCTCATCTTGTTTTGCATCAAAGATGCTCTTGTTGGCTTCTCCATCATCACCTTGTAACCTACAAAAAATGAACATTGAATTTTTTAATGTATATATATATATATAGGGGTGGGTTCAAATGACAACTCAGCACGACACGTGTCATATTTGGACCGAATAATCAAAGAAATATTCAGTCTGAATATTTCTTTGATAATTCAGTCTGAACAATCTATTCAGACACGTGTCGCGCTATCATTTGTTCTCACGTTTACAACCAAAATTGATGTACCTCCCTATATATATATATAGGGAGGTTCAAATGAGAACTTTGTAAATTTAAAGGAACAAAGAGACTTATTTGGGATCACATATGATTTGGGTCCCACCAATAAAAAATCATATATGATTTTCAATGGTGGGCCCCATTGACTCAGATAATATTTTTTATTGGGGGACCCACACCATATGTAATCTCAAATTAGTTTTTTTGTTTCCTTTAAATTGGGGCGTTCTTATTTGAACCCTCCCCTATATATATATATATATATATAACATATAACACAAAATGATGTTTTGAAAGCATTACCTTAATTCGGGCATCGTCCATACCGAGATATGGCTTGTTCGTAAATCCCCCGACCTTGGTGGTAATTCTAGACAATCCACAGAAGACAAGGAGATGCTTTTATCGTTGACGTCATACGAGTATATTACTTTACTTGTTTTGTGAAGAATGTATATATAACCCCCTAATTCAGACGGAATTGGAGGGCTGCAATCTACCGACCGGTCGCAATCCACATCCACGAAAAAAACCGTACCTTTGAGTTCATTCATTTCTTCCCACACCATGCTAGTCATGTCGAGTTTAAACAAACATACGTCAACAACTTTATTCTTTGTCATATCAGTAAAACCGACCGTAATGATGAATAGTTCTTCACAAGATCCCTTCAAGAAACTAAGAAAGCCACGACCCATGGCATAAAAATAATCGGGTTTGCTCGAAAATGGCAAGAGACTTATTACAACTTCTTTCTCCTTGGCTACAATCTGAAGTTGTATGACATAATTGGTAATAGAAAAGGCATATACTTTACCGTTGCAACAAATTGGTCCAACAAGGTAATCATTTTCGAACTCGGTTATGCTCGTGAGTTGTTTAGAATATGACATTTCGATCCATTTTAGTTTCTTTCTTTTACTACGATCTAACCTACAGAAAACGATCTTGGGTTTTCCATCTCTCATGAACAGGAGAATGGAACCGGGAGTATTAGGAGGGGACGACAAACAACATTCATGACCGATATCCTCAGAATCTCCATCTTTCGTAATCAAGGGAGGGAGGCGAATGAATTTCGAGGTGACTGGGTTCCAAAGAGACCACTTATCTTTGTCTCCATTGGACAGAATCACCCAGCCATGGAAACACCCTCGGATATGCCTTCCGAGCAACTCGGGGATTCGACAACGGTAATGAGACATAGGGTTTTGTACGGTGTAAAAGATTTGTTCTCCGTTGACGCCTTTTTCTTTTTCTTCGCGGGTCTGAGCAACCAACCACGGGTAGTTGGCGGATAGAGGAGGCAATCGATCATATATGAGATCGCTACAAATCTGTTTCTGTTTCTGCTCCATCTACAATACGATATTTTGACACTATTATTTACGGCAACTATAATCAATTGGGAAAATTTCATCTATCCTTTAAAATTTCCTATGTTATGTATATATCTTTATAAAGTTTGAAACTACGTATATATATCTTTCTAAACCTCTACAACTCACATATATGTCTTTCTCCTCAATTTAATTATTATTAAAACATTTAAAAAATACAAATCATTATCTCTAAATTGAATTTATTTTCTAAATTATTTAACTATCCTTCTGAATTTAATACCCTTCTTTATTTCCTTCCCAAAATCGTGTGTGATTATCCATGTTCCCAAAATCGTCGATAAGAACGAAGACATAGAAGGAAATCGTCGATTTTGGGAACATGGATAACCGCACACGATTTTGGGAAGGAAATTAAGAAGAGTAATAACTTCAGAAAGGTAGTTAAGTAATTTAGAAAATAAACTCAATTTAAAGATAATGATTTGTATTTTTTAAATGTTTTAATAAAAATTAAATTTGGGAGAAGGAGATATATGTGAGTTCTAGAGGTTTAAAAAGATATATATGTAGTTTCAAACTTTACAAAGATATATACATAATATAGAAAGTTTTAAAGGATATATAGATGAAATTTTCCCTAATAAATAAATAAACATAAACATAGAGCACACTTATTTCATAGCGTATTTAAGGGGTAAAATTGAGCATTTAAAGCAAGATATACAAACATTCCTACCAATTGAACTTATTAAAAAATGCCAATTAGTAAACATAAAAAAGAACAGCTGATCAGATCAGATCAGATCAAATAGAAGCAAAGTTAATCACTGAATTGTGTGTGATGATTCTTGATACTTGGGTATATTAAATCAAATGTATGGAAAAGTGAAAAAAATATTTTAAATAATAGACTTAGATACATCAAATAATATTTTAAATCAAAACATTCGATGAAAAAAGTTGTTTTTATATTAGTTTCTAAGAGTTTCTTTTATTTAAAAAAGGTTCTAAAAGATTGTCTATATATATATATACACATATACACACACATCTTTAAATATACACCACTCAAAGATTACAAACTCGTATAAATAATATAAAAATAGTTTTTTCTCCAGCAAATGCTATGAATTAAGATATTATCACATATATGTCGTTCACCTTTTGAAAAAATTACACGTGAAACTTTTACATTATTAAACAAATATATGTAAAACTTTCACCTTATAAAAACAATATACATGCAATATTTTTATATTATGAAACAAACATACGTTATATAACATCTTAAATATGAAAAAAAAAAAATCATTAAAAAGTTATTTTTATATTGATTTATACGAGTTTATAACCTTTGATGGGTTTGTATTTGAATATACTATATATATATATAGATACATTCAGCAACAAGAGTTTTAGTAGGCAACATAGGTCAAATTCTAAAGCTCAATTTTAAAGCAAAAACAAATAAGTTGTTGAACTTGTGAAGCACAAGACACTTGTTAACACAAAAGAAATCAAACAGTAAGTATAATTGTTTTCTCATTAACGTAATTAACTCCTCCTTATAAACCCTAAATTTGAAGCTAGATTAATAAAGGTGGTTGATTTTTCATACAAGATTTGAGGATTCTGAAATCACAAAAATAAAATCGAATCAAAGAAAAAGAAACCGAACCTGCAAAGCTTCAACAATTTTCAGTTCGAAAAAACTTGTGTCTCCGATTGACAGTCCCAACGAGGAAGAAGAAGGTTTTATATTAGTTTATTTAATTAACTAATATTATATTTGTATTTATCGAAAACATTTATTTAATTTAATAGAATAAATTAAGTGTCTATCCATCGAAAATATTAATATTTTTACAGTTCGGTTATTTTTTAAAATATATACATTATGTACATGCCATATATTAAAATAATCAGATTTCCTAATCTAATTGGGTTGCAAAATTTGAGGCTTGTTTATTTATGGTAAAGATCATATATCAATAAATAATTAATAATCCAATAAAAATATGTTTGTTAAAATGCATTTTATATTTAATAGAAATATGGAATTTTCGTGACGGAACCTTTTTTGAAGCAAATAAACCTAAAAGGACAGTATTGTGGGATAATATTGTAGCTCATTCGTTCCTATCAATAAAAAACAGAAGTGAAAAGTGACACATAAATTGGATCGGATGGTTACAAAATTCCTTATTGATTTCTAGGATTTTATTAGTTTTAATAAAACTTTTGTCATTAAAAAAAGAAAGAAATATTGCTAGATAATCAAATATGAAGAATTTATAGTTGTTCACATGTAATAAAACACTAGGATCTATTATATTGGATTTCTTAGGAAAGTGAGTTTATACAACTATTCCTAAAAATTAAAATTGTTATTAGGCAAACTTGGATGACGAAAATTACATATTTGAAAAGTCTGTCCGACCTACTATATATAATTAATTAAATTTTATATACAAAATTATATTTTATTGTTATATTTATAGGAAAAACTTTATAAGTGGTTTTGAGTTAGACTCTACCAAACGAGTTAACGAGTAACAACCACTTGACATATATATATTACATGTAATTTGTCATATAATATGTTTGAAGAAGAGGGTCCATTGAAGACGGTAATAATTTATGAGAATGTGAGAATAGTCTTCAGCCAATTATTTTGTACATGAAATTTTTTTCATGTAAAGTCATATGTGATTTTGTATTAGCATCAAAAATGACACGCGCCAATTTTGCTGCAGAAAAAGACTCGGCTAATCGTATATGATTTTGTATGTGAATCATATGTGATTTTGTTCATAAATCATATGTGATTTAGTACATGAAATTTTTTATGTACAAAATGATTGGCTGAAGATTGTCCTTGCATTCTCGTAAATTATTATCGTTCTCGTATGAACATCTTTCTACGTTTGAATATCGATTTTCAAATATTATATGGTTAAATAATTTTTTATTGTTGAATCCAAACTTCAAACGTTAACAAGTGCTTGGAGGGAAAAGGTTCATATTGATACTATGTGTTTTGTGAAACAAAGGTTTCTTCGTTCGATGTGTACATTGGAATATTTACGTATTTTTTAAATTGGAAACAAAATTATGTATTTTCAATTAATTTTGGTAACTTACTAACGGCTTCTTTATCCTATTCTTTAAAATAAATATTTAGAGCATTTTCAACAACTTTTCTAAAATAAAGAAAATCGACTTTTTGATCTCTATAACGTTCCAAAAGTTTCTCTATCTCATTTTCGAAAATAGAGATTTATGAAAAATCTCAATATAAATTTTTTTCTAAAACACCAAATAAAGGAGAGAAATGAGTTTTTTTATTTATTCCACCAATGATAAATTAAATTAATATCATTTTATATACCGCTGTTAATAAATATCATCTTATATATTATTTTTTTAAATGTGTTTTGGATCATAAAATTGTAGAATATTTAAATAATATAATCAATGGTGAAATCTTTAAAATAGAGAATCTGTTGGAGTTGATTGTAATTTATTTTAAATATTTTAATTTTTAGTTCTCTATTTAAGATAAATTATAAAGAAACTTTTGGAGAAGCTCTTATGAGTAAATCTCCAGATATACGGATTTCTCTAAAACTCTAAAGAAAGGAGAGAGAAATGAGTTTTCATTTATTACACCAATTAGAGTAAAACTAATATCATTATATATATATATATGCGCTTAATTAAATGAGAACTCAGTTGTTGTTGTAATAACCGTAAGATCCAATATGAACGAATCAATTTATTAAATTAATTCTATTTATTTAATTAATAGGTAAGGGTATATTAGTAATTTTATTAATTATAATTTAAATATATTCTTTTGTAACAGTAATCAATCAAAGAGATTGATTATGGAAGTTCATTCTCCATATCAATTACATGCAATTTCAGAAAATTATGAGGTCTAATATATTTCAAAGCAAACCCACCATTTTTAATTTGTTTAAAAAGCTCCAACCCTCTCATGTTCTTTCTAATCTCTGTGTTTTAATAGCTTATTTGGAAGAAGTTAGCTATATATAGTGAATCTAGATCTCGATTTCGACGTCATTATATAAGTCATCTTCTTCCTCTAGAACCCTAAAAATGTGATCATCGTTAGAGTTTCTTACGTGGGTATGAATCGTGCAGAGATTAATCAATCAAACAACAATTTTTCTTCAATGAATCTGTTCTCGAATTCTCATAACCATTTCCGCAGATAAAATCTTGAAGGCGGTGGTCGTGGTGCAGGAGGCGGTGATGGTTATTCTTTTTTTGAACAACAGTTATTTTATTAAAACTCGTAAAAAGGACAAAAACACTAGCAATAAGCTAGTAAAGCATTACAGAGCAAAAATGACGAGAGTGGGATTTTGTAGCTATCCTACCCAATTAATTTTAAAATGCCTACTCCTATTATACACCCTAAAAAACGAAAGGGTTACAATATTATCCCAGATCACCGGCCTTTCTAGGTTTAGTGGACTCAAAAAAAGTGGCTGTGCGGACGGGGGCGGAGGGTGACCTGGCCCATAATAAGCACTGGCCCACCCTTAAAAAACTGATTTTTTTTTTGTAAATTTTTTTTATAGCCCAAATAAATGTATTGTTATCCACTCTAGGCCCACCGCTCTCTCAAGTCTCATCTCGCACACTGTCGCTCTCTGCCTCTCTCGCACGAACACTCTCGCTCTCCGCCTCTCTCCCAAATCGATTCCAACCTGAATCCTGATCGAAATCGAAGTGATCATCTCTGTTTCTTCTCACTGCACATCTCTATTTCTTCATCATGTCTGCCTCATGGAGACTAGATTTGGACTGATTTGTGAGTTTAAGGAATTAGGGTTTATCTCTTTTTTTTGTATTGTTTCTTCATCATGTTTTGTATTGTTTTGTTTCTTTAATGTGTAAATTATACATTTTTTTTATGGTTTTGAATTGCACTATCTCAATGAAAAGTCTTAAAAATCTGTGCTTTCTCAACATAATTCTTTAGACAGAAACTACCCGATATTATACAGATTCCTTCGTTTCTATTTTCCTTAATTTAATGATATTTCTTTTGATTTGGGAGAAGTTTCTTTTGATTCCTTAATTTAATGATATTCCTTCGTTTGTATTGCACTATCTCAATGAGAAGTTACCCAGCTTTCTAAAGGCGGGAGAACACCATAAGCCAACAAATTTCTAATGTTATGCAACAATATAATTAACATCCTACATTTAATATAATGTACTGAATGGAAAGGATAACATGAAATGCATCATAAAAGTAGTATAAGTGAGTTAATTGGGAATTCTAGATTGAAGTACAAAGTATTTGGAATTTGGCAATTTTTATTCACTTGGTATTTGGTATAATTGTTGGTAATCGAGAGATTATCGTTTGTAATATACCCATTTGTTTTTTGAATCGGTAAGATTAGTGCTAAACTTTTGTAATATAAACATTTGTTTTTTGACCGAAAGTTGCTACCAATACATTATCGTTTTATATTTATTTTTCTATTTTATTAACGAGGACCACCCTAAACAAAATTCCTGACTCCGCCCCTGTGTACGGAGATCATATATTGAATCCTATATCGTTTCTGTCATCAGAGATTGGCCGACGACATAAGGCCATACTCCACGGTTATGCTTCTATACATCAAAATCGATTATCATCACCGCATACACATACTCGACTACGACGAACAATCTCGTTCTTCTCCATTGAAACTCGATGAACACTCTCTTTCTTCTCCGTTGTCATGAATATGTGTGATACAATTTTATGATCATCTATGGTACAAAGTCTAATTCTTTCAAGTTTTTTTTTCTGTCAAAGTGTATTATGGGAGAAATTTTGTTATGAATATGTGTGATACAATTTTATGATCATGTAAGGTACAAAGTCAAATTTTTTGAAGTCTTTTTTCTGTCGAAGTGTATTTTGGGAGAAATTTTGTTATGAATATGTGTGATACAGTTTTATGATCATGTATGGTACAAAGTTTAATTGTTTTAAGTATTGTTTCTGTCAAACTGTATTATGGGAGAAATTTTGTAATAAATATGTGTGAAACAATTTTATGATTATGTAAGGTACAAAGTCTATTTTTTTGAAGTCTTTTTTCAGTCAAAGTGTATTCTGGGAGAAATTTTGTTATGAATATGTGTGATACAATTTTATGATCATGTATGGTACAAAGTCTAATTCTTTCAAGTCTTTTTTTCTGTCAAAGTGTATTATGGGAGAAATTTTGTTATGAATATGTGTGATACAATTTTATGATCATGTATGGTACATGTATATATGGCCGAATGGTTTTTTTGAGTTGCAGCAATTACGTTGGTTTAATTTGAATTGATTTTGGTAGGATATTTGTTTTAATTTCTTATGTTAACATACCTTGAATATAGGAGCGTGTCTTATTTAGATAAAGATGAAATACGATGTCAAATTACAATGATACCCTTTTCTAAGAATTTAATAAAATCATGCTATTTTATTTTAGGTAATGTCATAATATTTAATTCAGTTAATTATGGGCCATGGATCAAATATTTCAATGGATGATATGAGATCTTATAGTTATCATAGATAACTTAGATCTCCCATGAAGAGCCCCCTATATATATATATATATATATATATATATATATATATATATATATATATATATATGCAAACTCATACAAATCAATATAAAAAATATTTTTTTTCAAGATTTTTTTTTTCATTAAATGTTATGATTTAAAATATTATTACACATATGTTTGTTTTACCTTGTAAAAGTTTCACATTTATTTGTTTCATAAGTTAAAAGTTTCTCATATATTTTTTATGAAAAAGTTTCATATGTATTTGTTTTACAATGTAAAACTTTCACATGTATTTGTTGCATAAGGTGAAACAAACATATGTGTAATAATATCTTAAATCATAAGATTTGATGAAAAAAAATTATTTTTTATATTGATTTGTACGAGTTTGCATAGTTTGTAACATTTGACTGCTTTGTATTTGAAGATATCTCTATATTATATATATACATAGTTGTGAACGTGAGGACAAATAAGAACGCGACACATGTCATATTCAGAGTGAATAATCAAAGAAATATTCAGACCGAATAAGCATTATTCAGACTGAATAATCAAAAAATATTCAGACTGAATATATATTATATTTAGTCTGAAAATTTATTTGATTATTCAGTCTGAATATGACACGTGCCGCGCTCTCATATGTCATTACGTTTACAACCAAATTTGAGTTCTCATTTGACATTTCCTCTCTCTCTCTCTCTCTCTCTCTCTCTCTCTCTCTATATATATATATATATATATATATATATATAGAAAGAGGTTTATGCGAGGACGGTAACTATTTACGAGAATGCGAAGACAATTCTCAGCAATCATTTTGTACATGAAACTTTTCATGTACAAAATCACATATGATTAGCCGTGACTTTTCCCACGACTTGTCCACGAAAAAAATCGCGCGTGTCATTTTTGATGCTTACAAAATCACATATGATTTTGTACATGAAAATTTTCATGTACAAAATGATTGGCCGATGATTGTCCTCGTAAATTGGTATCGTTCTCGTATGAATCCGCCTATATATATATATATATAAAGTGTATTGGGATGATAAAATTATAGAATATTTAAATAATATAATCAATAATGAAATCTCTAAAATTGTAGAAGTTGATTGTAATTTATTTTAGAGATTTTAACTTTTAGTTCTTTAATTCAGATAAATTATAGAAAAGTTGTTGAAGATAATCTGTGTAAATTTTTTAAAAAGGTATAAATTTAGGTCATTTAAATAAATCGGCGACATATGATGTACACCGTAGTGATTGAAAATTCGGAATGCTACACATCCTTTCTATATGTCATAATTAAATTAATTTATTTATTGAAAATGTAAAAGATAATTATTAATTTATTTATTGAAAATATAAAAAATAATTATTAATTTATTTATTGAAAATATAAAAAATAGGTGTTAACGTTGATAGATGTAAGGAATAAAAGTCTAATATTAAATCTATTAAAAAAAAGAGTTCTAAATTCTATTGAATAATCGAATAAAAATATGGAATAAAAACGCTATTTAATAAGAGTTATTGAATCTAATTTTATGGCTAGAACTCTAAAAGTCGAAGAGTAAACGGGAGGCTTTGCTTGTCGATGACACATAATATCCATCTTCATCGACATTTCTAATTTCTCTCTGTGTTTGATTTTTGAATAACTGTGTTTAGATGCAGTTTTGACTAGTTTTTATAGTAGCGAGTACTCAAGTGAGTGGTATGCGTAATACTGTATAACTGAATCTCTTAAAAGTTTGTTAGCCAGGTTTGGACAGATGTTAAAATTTGATTGGTTAAGTTGTACCATCTCCTCCATATGTCTCCGTTTTACATCCCGACGAAATCTTTAAAAAATAAAAAAAACCGTTTGGTTCGCAAAATGTAATTGGATGAAATGGAATCTGTTAAATAAATTTGACTTTAAAAGAATTGAAATTGAAATGTTGTCAGTTTGACCAGCTGTTTGGTTGGCAGAATTGGAATGAAATATGTTGAAAAAATTGGAATCTGTCTGTTTGGTGCACAGAATGTAACTTTGGAATTGTAATGAAATTCCAGTAAATGACTAAAATATCCTATTTATTAAATTTAATTTTTCAAACTAAAATTAGTTTAATAAAATAATTATTAATTACTTCAATTTTTTTAACACTAAAAATAATTTGAGCTTTTTTACAGCTAAAAAACTGCATAAAACAGACAAAAACTACAGAAACTGCTAAAACAACAAAAAATCATAATTTTTTTAGAGCAAAAATAGCTAAAAACTGCAGAAAAAAGCAAAAAACTACAGCAAGACAACATCTGTTAGAGACATATTTTAATTGTTGCAGAAGACGATGAAGAACCTAACTGCTAGGGGTGAGGAAAAATCGAACCGAAACTGGAAAAAAACCGAGAAACCGAAAAGCCAAAAACTAAAAAAACCCCCGAAATACAGAACCGAAATCAAAAACCCGTAAATTAAAAAAAAAACCCAAAAAAACCGAACCGGACCGAAATCGAAAAACCGAAAACTAAAAAAAAACCCCCGAAAAAACTGAACCGAAAATCCAAGTGAAGAGGTGTCGGCTTCTTTTTTAGAGATTAGGGTGATAGTTTTTTTTTATGATGAGGGTATTTTAGGTATGAAGAAAAAAATAAATTCAATTCCCACCGGTAACCTAAGGAATCTCAAATTGCCTCCTTTTGGAATTCTTTGTAATTTTTCAAATTCCAATCCTTGAAAACAATGAACCAAACAAAGGAATTGGAATCTGGTCAAAAGAATTCTGATTCCAATTTCACCAGATTCTATTCCATTCCGGCAAACCAAACGCCCCCTTAGAGTTTATAAATAATTCAGTTAATTATATAACTAAAAAAAATTTGAACCTACAAATAAAAATTGGAGTTTATAATTAAGTTATCTTAAAAATAAATAAAAATTATATAATCAAGAAATCATTAATTTACAAATTATATATAGTTAAGTAAGAATTATAATTAGAACCTAAAAAAAAACTTAGAGCATCTTCAATAACTATATTAAAATAGAAAATTGATATTTTAACAATTTTTTTCTCTAACAACTCTATTATCTTGTATGATAAAACACTTCAAATTTGGAAAAATCTTTAAAACACACATTTTAAGGACTAAAAGTTAAACTTTATAAAAATTATAAACTTTAATAGGTATAATATTTTAAATATTTCAATATTAATTATATTAGTAACATATTTTATAATTTACCATCCTAATACACTTATATTATTATTAAGGATTTTTAGTAGGGTTTCTATTGAGTTCTATAATGATTAATATGTTCGTTAGACTGGAAAGGTATAACATGTTTTTACATTTTTACTTCAACGTCAAAACTCACTTTTTACATTTTTGACGTACGATATAACATGTTTTTGACATAACATAAATGCACATAACAATTCTCAAAAAATTCTTGTCCCCAATAGAAGTTTACTGACATGGCTCTTCCATCGACGATCTACTGCTCCCTCTTAGATTCTAAGATACAACATATACAATGAAGGTTCTTATAAGAACCATTTTTTTGCACTTTTTATTGTCAGTTCAGTTCACGTGCACCTTATCAAATTAAGAATCCTCAAAAATCATCATAATGATAGTTATTACAAGAATCTCTTTTTGTGGGTCCCATTGATATATATTATATAAAGTCAAGAAAATAAAAAAAAATCAAAATGTCATTTGGTCGGAAAAAATTAATAATAATCAAAATGTCATTGCTTACCTATGACACATTAGATTCTTATAAGAACCTCTCTACAATGATATTTCTTAGAAGTAATTGCACTTTTTACTAATAAAAACCTGATAAAATAGAAACAACAAACTTTAGTTAAAGCAAAAACGTTTTAATTTAATAGAAACAACAAACTTGACACTTTTAATTATAGATTAGTAGATTACTATATTCCATTAACGAATATGGTTACAACCATCTTTTCCTTCAAATAATGTATCTTCCCTCCCTTTTAATTAAAAATTGATAAAATATAATTAAGATCAAAGTAATAATTACACCCAAAAAACGTATTTATTTATTTTCTTTTAATCTAATATTCATATTGATATATTTTTCCATTTTTCATCTTTACTCCCTAGATTTATTGTGTTATTTGGTACGCAATATTTATGTTTAAAATCTTTATAAAACAAATCGTTCTACTCTTTAGGATAAAGATAAACCCCACCTCGAGTTGAAACACATTACGTCCTATTTAAACTCGTTTTATAAGTTTAAGTGGAACACAAATTCAAAACCGAAAACCATCAAAGCCGAGATCGGTTAGAAATCGCATATTTCGGTTCCACAAATACAAATAAACCTTAAATCTAACAAAAAAAAACACGTAAATTACCATTGCATCTTTTGTCCATTTGAATCATATATATAGTCTATAAATATCATAAAATTTAACAAAAAAGCTAACCACAGCTTAACTGTATGCATGAAACCCCATTTAGGGTTTTCGGTGGTATTTCCGCTACCGCTTGCAAAACTCGATGAACGTATCTCCATTAATGAAAAAAAAAAGCTTTTTCAGCTTTCGGCTTCAGATCCCGTTCTCTTTCTTTTCTTAATGGTCACTTTCTTGATCTTTTTAAGTTTCAGAGTCTTCTTCACCTTCAACCCTTTCTTCTTCTTCTTCTTTCCCGATTCTGTACCATCATCACCGCCAACGATCTCCTTCCCACGTGGCAATGGTTCTTCTTCATCGTCAAGGTTCCAATTACAAAAAAGCCCTTCGTGTTCCCCAAAGTCTTTTTGCAACGGCTCTCCTGCCCCAGGAAGTAGGTTGTTGAAGGTAACGTCACCATTCAGCCCTCCTTTTCGCTCCAATAAGACTTTATCTGGTCTTATAATGGTCCCGAGGATACTTCGGTTAGGGCCGAGACCCATGATCAGTTTTGTGTTTGTAAGCGTTGAGCATGCCATGCCAAATGCAGATTTGATCTGTTAAAAGGGTATTTTAGACATTTCACTATCGGTTGAACACTTGAACCAAATAAACCCAGTATATCCCAATTCCCACCTGAAGGTGGGGTCCAGGGAAGGTAAGATGTACACAGATCTGACCTCTACCTCAAAGAAACACAATTTGAGAAACACCAACTAACCTGGAAATAGTTGAAAGAATTTTTTCCTATATCATTCTCCGGAGCCTATACATAAAAAAACAACATCAATTATAAATAACTTCAAAAGAACCAAAGTTAGCAACCAACTTGAAACCTAAATAACTTTGGTTTGAGTAGAGAAAAGTTCAAATGCAAACTCAAATTTGGTTGTGAACGTGAGGACAAATGAGAGCGTGACAAGACCGAGACTGAATAATGAAGGAAAATATTCAGACTGAATAACACTACATAGTATGCAATATGAATATTTTCCTTCATTATTCAGTTTGAATATGACACATGTCGCACTCTCATTTGTCCTCACGTTCACAACCGAATTTGAGTTCTCATTTGAACCTTCCCCGGTTTGAGTAATCATAACTTGATAGAGCTAGAAATCGGAAAAAATAAAAATTGCTCAACATTACCAAGAAGAAAGATTAGATAGATTTACCTGTGGATCCTGAATGGAAAGTAGGGACCGCCTGTTTGCATTTAAGAACCTGCAAGTAAAAATGTATAACTAAAGGTCAAGAAATTCCTAAAGATTTCAAAGGAGAAAATAATTGTTAAACTGTAAAAGATTGAAATTTCAGAAAAGAGAGGGTATGAGGCAGAGAAATTCCTTACCCTTTGCTCTTCTTAGAGAAGAAGGTGCCTCCATCGTTGCAAGATATGCCGACATCAGAAGTATTCAACTTACGACCATACATATCAAAAAAGTTTACCTGCTTCCGAAAAAAGATTAAAAGATGTTCGATATTTATCTAAATAAGTAAATAATTTCTGAAGCGCTGTTCCAATAGAATCAGTCTTAAATTTGGGTGCATTTGGGATCACTATTTGACGTTTGGCAGGACTTTTTAAGGTGGAATAGACCTATATTTTACCAATAAAACCTAATTCTCTTCTAAAACATCAAATACGTCTCCATCTTTTAAATTTTATTTATTGAATTTTATGCTTTTTTAACTTTCACTTTCTTGTTCTCAAAATATTATTTTTATACGGTTTCTATATTTTGATTAATTTATATAATCTACTAAATATTAATAATAATAATAAAATAAAATATGTAAAAAAGTGAAAATTAGAAACTACATAAACTTTTTATTTTCATTTAATAGTCTTGACGAAAACTTTCTAATGACATATTCTGTTACAAAAATATTTACTCTATTATAATTTACTAAATTGCATAAATTAATCAAAATATATAAAAGATATAAACAACTCATTAGGAGTAAATTGGTCATTTTATCCATCCTGTTCTGTCCGGTTCTATCTTACCAAACGCTGAACAACTGTTCTGTTTTATGTCTGGTCCTGTCTGGAATCTGGATACCAAACGCACCCAAAGGGAACATACGTACAACTTTACACAAATAAAAATTACTGATATAGGATGTTTCTCAAAAAATTTAAAAACAAACAGCATGCAAAAATGAAGATTTTAACTTAAATATGCTTTTCATGGAACAGAGGGAAGGAAGAAATCGTACCAAGAGGACTCCAAGATTATGCTCTGGAGAAGCGTGAGTATCGAGTGAATTCTGTACGATCAAACAGAGCACAAAAGAACAAGAATTCAATCACAAATCAAAATAACTTAACTTATGATATTAAAAAAAAAGTCTAAACCAACTTATAACAAATGATAAGTGTCCTATAACGATGGTAAAAACCCAGATGAAGAACGAACATAAGATAACAACAACAACGCATGGTGAATGACCTCAAAGAACTTATTTATTCCTCTCAAAAATCAGTAAATTTTCCGTATTTATTCCGTAAGTTCTTTGTCATCTATAACTCTCTAAAATCCCCTCTTTTGAAACCAAATTTTTTTACGGTATGTAGAAAATCAGGTCAGAAGTTGAATCTACCAGCAAGGTGTTCGGTATTTAATGTAAAACATTATATGTAATTAGAATTGAAACAAGTACCGATGTGGTAAGTGCTTTATAATATGTACCCGCAACATTGCTATTAACATAGCTAGAAGTGCATATGATCCAATCCCACCAGAATACACCTGCATTAATAACAGCTTATTTATTAAAATCATAAATTTGGAGGAAAAGATCATTGGAGATGAGATAGAAAAGTATCAGACACCTCGTTTAACTCTCGTTGTTGCAGAAAAACTTTCAAGATAAGACACAACGGCCTTAATGGGGGCCATTTAGAAATAGCGTCCTGGGAAAAAAATGTGCGTTAAAAAGTTAATACTTGAGAACATTATATTCGTGAATTCCTGTTTGTTAACAGTTTAAGGAGACTCGCAACATATTTCAGTCACCTATACATGATTGTTTGATAGTGGCTTAATGATATAGAAAGTGGCTTATTCAATAAGCTTCTAATCGGGAGCTTTATGCAGACAAGCAAAAAAAATTCTAAACCCGTCCTACCAATTAAAAAGCACGCACCTTTCATCTATGAAAAAACCATCCGAAACAAAAACCTTCGTAATCTATACAGACAGAATAATCAAACACAGACAGCTTTATAGATTGGGAAGGTTTGTTTGGTTGGTTTTCCATCTGTATGGATAAAGCTGTTTGTGTCTATTAATCTGTCTGTATACATTGGGAAGGTTTTTGTTAGGGAGGGGTTTTCGTACATGGAAGGAGCATGGTTTCTAATTGGGAGTGACATGTTTGGAATAAAAATTGTCTTTTTGGCATAGAGCTCACCCTAGAAGTTTACTGAATAAGCCACTTTCTATGTCATTAAACCACTACCAAAGAGTCATGTATAGGCTTATAGCTGACCGAATAAGCTGTGTGTCCCATTAAGCCTATTAAGCTGCTAACAAACAGACCCTTATGAAAAAACAACCAAATAACCCCTAATTTTCAAATGTCTTAACAAACCTGTATATATTCAGCAGCTTTTGGTCCATTTTCCATATCAAAACTGTCGAGGAGGAAAAAATTACATTACTCTTAACATTAAAAATATGAATCTAAAAAACAATAAGAAACGAAAAACCAAAGAACATATGCAATAAATGATTCGTTTATTCTTTTTTGGATCAACAAAAGGCCCCAAAAAGTTTGGTTGTCTAACCTTACATCAAATGAGATGCCACTTCTTTTTTCCACGAATTTAATAATTGGCACACGGGCCTTGGCAATCACCTGATATTATTTCACACAATGTAAATATCCATCCATATATAAAAATTAAACGAATAATTGATGGAAGTGATGATGCATTTACCAAAGTGTAAAAGTACCTGAATCTTTTTTGCAACACCTCTTTGTGATAAAGCTCTAGAGAGAGCATGTAAACCCATCTGAGGAGTTCGAATATGTGATTCAAGTATCACCATCTACAGATTCAGCAAGAAAACATAAGTTCTAATAGATATCACATTAGAGAACTATTGGGTCCATATATATGTTCCAATGATTAACTAAAAGAAGAGATGGTCTTACATCCACATCGCTGCTTGGCAGGAACAAACCTGTTTTGAACGAACCAAAAACTTCTACCTGCAACGCAATTATATACCATCAAAATGTGCCACTTTATAGCACTATATACATATATATGGATGCATGTTATGTATGTATTTATATAGCATATCATCGTATCAACATGTGTACCTTGCACTTAGGCCATATATACTTTATAACATCTGAAACACCCTCAACGGCTGTGTTACGTGACACTTGCTCCTCAGAAGTTGGAGACAGGAAGTCGCAGAAATCCAAAATCTCTGCAAATAAAGATGTTAATGGCCAATAGCTTTTCAGAAAGGCTGTTTGGTTGGTTTTCCAGTAAGTTCTGTATCTGTCTGTATAGATTAAGAAGATTTTTGTTTGGGAGAGTTTTTTCATAGATGAAAGAAGTGTGTTTTTTAATTGGAAGGGACAGGTTTGGGAAAAACTTGGCTTTATGCAAAAAGCTCCACCCTCCCCCCCCCCTCTCTAAAAGCTTACTGAATAAACCATTTTCTATATTATCTAGGCAGGAATCACGATGAGAAGCAGTCACACAAAACAGCCCCAATTCATATTTCAGCTTGGCTGCCGAAACTATGGGGCGCCGAACCTGAGAACGTCAAAGATAGGTTCTTTCTGTTGGATAGTCGAGCTAAACCACGCAATACATGACCAAATAAGTTGAGTTCCATCAAACTCATTAAGCTGCTAACAAACAGACCCTAAGCTGCATTTCTAAGAGTGTAAATAAACTTTATACAGAAAAAACCAGATTTTCTATATCTCATTACTGAAATCAAGATAGCTCTAGTAATGAAGCATGCTACTCTTCTTTCGTGCATTTCAAGTTTTCAACTTGTATAAATCGTTCCTGTGGTGACAAATGAATATTCCATAACAACAGCAAACTTATATGCATCTGGATATAATGTAGTACTATACAACCCAAACCAATTAAGGGAACAATGTGTGTGATAAGACCCTGCACACATATACAAGTATTACGCAGCTCATAGATAAAATAATTATAAGAATGTGTTAAAGCTTTCCCAAAATAATTAGTATGGAGTTGAATGCAAATTTAACATCAAAACATTCTATTTGCAGTATTTTAATACAAATTTGAATGTAGTTCACAAAATTATCTTAAAAAGGTTAGAATTCATTCAATATTGAGGATGAAAAATACCCCATTTGACACTTTTGGAAGGAAGAACAAGACTATACCAACAATCACATTGAACTAAATAGACAAACCTCATCAATCAGATAATGTCAAATTTATAAAGAAGAATACCTTTGTGAAGCTGAAGCATGGGGCTCTTAAACCGACAATTGGCACGAAACCAACCAGCTTCAAGGCTTCTCTTCGGTTCTTCATCCGGCAAAGGAGTAGCCAATCGCGAACGTTTAAGCGGCGGTGTCGGAGTTCTCCAATCATCGTCATCGGCATCGACGTCGAGAGAGAAGAAATCGGGAGCAGTAGTTTCCGGCAAGGGCGTATTATTCGAAGATATAGGTATATAATTGCGCAGCACAAGGTTAGGTTCAGATTCACCGGAGGAAACGGGAGCCGGTGGCGGTGGTGTTGCGGGAATGGAGACACCGGTGGTTGTTAGAGGGGACAAGGTATCATAGAGAAATCCGTCGATTTCCATGGCGACGGAGACAAGAGGAAAGGCTGTGTATAGTAAATTTTCCGGCGATATAGGGGATGCCGGACCTTGATTATGTGTTATTGTCGGTCGGAATGTCTGAAATTTTTTAGGGTTAACGGTGGCTCTAGGGTTTTTGGAGGAAGAGAACCCTTTGTTGATTAAGAATTGTAATTTAACAGTTTAACCCCCTCTACTTTTGACGGAAATGCATTTATTTAACTACAAAGTTTCCATCTTCAATGAATTTCAACCATTTTGTTTATCCCCATTAAATTTTATTGTTAATATGAACTTTAGAACATTTTTTCATGCAAAAAAATTATTATTTTTAATTTGGGCCATGAGAAAAAAATATTATAAACATATCAAAATTATGTAAAATATATTTTAAAAATGTATGCATTTGTCAGTATTTTATTAATCAAAATTTGGAAATTTTGAACACTCTTTTCATATTTCAGTTGATATGTCATGGTAATAGAAGTGATGCAATTTTTTATGAGTGAGTTCTCGGGTTTGAGCTTGGGCGCTACTCCTTTGCCAATGAGATGTATGTGTTGATTTATCTCCCTGATGATGATCGTAGGACTGATACAGTGGAAATGTCCCGAGTCCGGACTACCCGCGAAGTGGGTGGTCGTCTTCTGATTAGTCAGTTCGCATAGCAGGATGAATGTTCAGGTTAATAAAAAAACATCTTTATATGATGCTGAAAAAAGAACCAAAACAAATCATCTTGGGTGTACGGAGTAAAAAAATGTAAGAATATTCATAGTCATGAAACCAGCAGATAATACATAGATTTATAAAAAGTGTCTTTTATCTTTTTCTTTTTGCTATGCTAAATTATCATTCTATAAACATCATTCCGTAATCATAGAACTTTTGGGCGGTATTTTGTATGTTAGAATCTGACAAAATTTGAAAGAATTAGTGATAATTAAAATTAAGTGCATCCATTTGGTTTATTTTTTGAGTCTTGGTAAAGAATTCGAATTTCACATATAGTTGAATGTAAATTTATGGGATTCTAACAAGCAGTTATAAATTTCAGCCTTTTTCTGAAAATATCCATTATATTCCATCTCAATACAATCAACCCCATCGCCGTCACTACATGTCTATTTGTACTGCCTCCAGTCCACCACCGCTACTGTTATATTGAACGAACCAAATAAACATATTTAAATTCTTTTGACATTTTTATTCCAATTTCTTTATATTTCAATTCATTTAACATATTTTAACTCCAACAAATCTCATTTCGTGAACCAAACACCATCTTCTTATCACAAATGGCTTACAAAAATCCTTTTTGTTTTTTAAATATATATTTCCAAAATTGAACTATTTAACCTATATAAAGTACATACATTTAAATTTACATTGAAAAGAAACTTAACAATGACATGTATCAAATACCACTAAAACTAAAATTACAATAATATATTTAATTACTACACCCATTATACCAACATTTTAAAAAACAATTGTAATCATCAATTTTTTCAACAATACAATTATCTAAACAATAATATAATTATCTCTACTTTTTAATAACATTCTAATAAAAACTTCATTATTATTTAAAAAAAGGGCCCCACTTTTTTCAAAATATTTTTGCAAATCAACCTACTATTTTAACCGAGAAGAAAGGTTCAAACAAGAATGAAACATATTAACGAAAATACGAAAATGGTCGTTTAGTATAAAATTATATATGATTATGTACTAAAGAATACATGATCCAGACGACTTTTTTCAAACAACTTAAGTTGTCCGCCTCAGTTAGTACAAAATCATATATGATTTAAGATTATTCTTTTATTTTCTTAAATATGTATCATTCTTGTATGAACCTGTCCCTTTGGCAGAAAACCATCCAACCACATTCAACAACAAAACAAAATGCAAAAACCAACATAAAAAAAAACTCCAAAACCCCTCCATTTCCAATGTGATTTCTTTTAGAAATCATATGTTTATCTAACCAAGTCAATAAGAAAAACAAAAAAGTTGGTCAAAATATCTACCCCCCTCCCCCCTTCCCTATATACATACCATAATCATATAAAAGTCTAAATATAAAACCATCCATCCAATAATTTCAGCCATTATAACCATTCAGACATTTTCTTTTACCAATAATGATTATAAGCAGCAGCAGCAGGAGATATGTGTGCAAAAGGGAAGGTAGTAGAATAAGCACTAGGAGGATGAACAGCAGGAAGAAGAGTTGGTGGCAATGCTACCGGAGGCGATCGGCTTATTTTTTCAGTTAAGCCGATGAATTCTTGGGCTTCATTAGCTCCGATCTTCTTAAATTGACTTATAAGAACCTTAACGTATGAAGCCACGTTGTTCTTGAATTCAGCCGAGCAGCTTTTTCCATCTTCGTCTACATCTTGTACGCCTCCTTTCACAAGACACCCGACCTGCACGCCTTCCGTATACGCTTTGCACGCCATTAAGATATCACGTACACGATTACGGAAATGCCCAATCACCAAATCCTCAAAGTTCTGCAAAAAAAACGGAAATCGTTAAGCATACCAACTGCATTTGGTATTAAGACATAACAGAACGTATATTGGACATGACAGATAAAATGACCAATTTACCCCCGATGAGTTGTTTATATAATTTATGTAAATTATAATAAAATATTTATTTTTTTATAACAAAAAATATAATTAAAAAGTTCTCGTCAAGACGATTAAAATGACACCAAAATAAAAAGTTACGTAATTTTTTATTATTAATATTTAATAACTTACATTAATTAATAAAATATAGAAATTGTATAAAAATAATATTTTGAAAACAGTAAATTGAAAGTTTAAAGAGCATAAAATACAATAAAAAAAATTAAAGACTGAATAGAATGTAAAGAGAAACGTATTTGATGTTTTAGAAAAGAATTAGGTTTTATTGGTAAAATACAGGCATGTTCCACCGTACCAGATATTGTCTGCTTTATCCACACTTGGACTATCTGTTTTGAAATTGTGAGTCTAGATGCAGATAAAGAGGACAATATCTGATATGGTTGGCCAGAGACGTTACAACAGAACTGGCAAGACTGAGTTACGCAGGTGAAAGAATTATAAAAACCTTTGATTTAACAGGGGTAGTTTAGTAATTTACATATCTTATCCCACCTCCATATTTTCGTTCCACCTTACCTTGGGTGGTTTTTTCATAGTATACACCATCGTTTTAAGCGATAAGATAAGGGTTTTCTCGTTGTAGTCAAAAGAGCGTTTTTCTCCATAAACAGACCCATTCGTATTTGCAAATCCCGGTTCATTGAAGTACGGATTTGTGTTCAAGATCAAACCCTGTATCGAAACAAGAACTTGAAGCATAGTTGAAGTACCCGGTATCCACCTCTCCTTGGGCCCACCAGTCCACGTGTTTATAAGACTCAAACAAACTTTACCACAATTGTATAGATTCGGATTTATACGAAGCCCACCAGAATGATAATGCACAAGCTGAAATAAAAAAGTTGATTAAATACTTGTATCTATCACGTGAACTTAACGAGCATATGCATCAAGAATTTAAGATCGACTGGATTAAAAAAAAGTTGGTAAATTGACCATTTTCGTCAATTTCCATTGTTGGGGGGGGGGGGGGGGGTACGTACCGGAGGGACACTAGGATAGCTGCTTGGAAAACAGATATCGAAGAAAAAGAGACCATCGTGATAAGGAGTTCCCTCTGCTCCAATAATTACAGCTCTTAAAAGATCCATTCTTGATTCATAAACCCTAACGAATATTGTGTCTACAACCCACATATATAGAACTAATATTAATATCAATTTCTTTATTAACCTATAGGTAACGAAGAAGTAGGGAGGAAAATACAAAAAAACGAGCCAAGTATTTACTCCACAAATTGTGTTTATGCATAAGCTTTTCAATATACTCGTTGACGGTATATACATAATATGATGAAATTTATGTAGTGTATATTTATCAATGAATACACACTATACAATATATATATATATATATGAAGGTTCAAACGAGAACACCTTTATTTTAAGAAAATACAAGAACACCCTTTTACTATAGTCCATCACATGTGATAATAAATCAAAGATCATCACATGCGATTAGGGTGTTTGTGTTTACTAAAAATGGTGTTCTCGTTTGAACCTCCATCTATATTAAATAGGGGGGGGAGGGGGGTGTTAAGGGGCAACCCCCCTAAAAAATGAAAAACCATAACACCCTGATAACCATTCATTTGTCCGATATGCACGTGTATACAAGTAATTGATGTTGTTTCTTGGTTTCTATGCATGTTATGCACATGTGCACAGCTGAAAAATTACTTACAAGTTACTTGTATGCAGTTATGCACACATGAACGGTTACAGGGTGTTCCTCGATTTTTCATATTTTTGCGGTTTTCCCCTCAACCTAGCCCTATGTATATATAAAGGAAAAAGATCCCGGAAGAACCCTCAAAATAAAAAGAACTGAAGAACACACTGAAACCGTTAGACTTAGGTGACATAATGGATATGGGTAAAAAGTTCTTTAAAATATAATAAAAAACGGGCAAATTCCAACAAAACTTGAAGAAAAAAACAAAATTTAATCTATGCATTTCTAATTCTAATGATTGGATAAAGGTCTCAATTTGAAAGACATACCAGGCAAATCTTTCTCAAGAATCCTCCACTCATCTTGTATCTTTTTAGCCCAATTTTTTGGAGGCTGAAAAGATAACAAATATATATACATATATGTACGTATGTATGAATAAAAGTTGCCAAATAACAATAAAAAATGACAACATATACACAAATCAACAAAAAATCACACTCACCTGCTTCACTGCTGAACGCTGTGTCGAAAAATAATGATCTGAATGATCCAACACAGTATCAAACTTCTTAAAGCTTTCATACCTCTTCAATACATCTTCATTATCACGCTTTGCCATGTTAGACGAACTCCCAACTAAACTCGAACTTCTCGGGCTGTTTACAGCATCCGGGCCCACTAACATATTATCCATACTATATATATCATCAGTAGATTCAGGCAAAATAAGACCACCACCTGAAAGAACATCATTCAGCTCCATTTGCTTCTTCATGATCTTCTTATGCCATTCAGACATTGATGTTTCTACTCCTAGAGGAGGCAAAAGGGAGAAACTCGAAGAACTGGTGTTATTGTTACCAACTAAAGGATTAGAAATATTAGAAAAATAAGAACCAGTCATATCGCCTAATTGGTCATATGTATACGGGAAGTTTTGGTGCTGAATGATCGGAACTTTCTTGGATGAACCACTCCGACCAGCTGAATTTTTCTTGCTTCTAGAAGGTTTGGCAGATGATCCAAGTGGATCGAACTGTGTGTGTGAAGTTACGGGCGGATTTGCAGATGGTGACTTTTTCATTTTGACTGTATCTGGCAACCAGGGAATGGGAACTTCGATTCCAGAAGGGAGATCCATGTTATCAAAATGGGATTGCAAAGTTAAATAATCGTCGTCAAAAACATAATCGTTATCATAAACATCGGAACCGACACCATCCAAATCAAAAAAGTTATCTGATCCTAGAGGAAAGCTCTTTGAAGAATGGCTCTGATTCACTGAGTTTAGTTGTGACACACTACTCGCCTTCGATGGCATGATTGCAGCGGCATCCTAAACCAAAGAAGAACTATATCAGTATATATATATATAGGGGTGGTATCCGTTGCAAACTAATCGATTTTTGCAAACTGTGCAAACTCGTAGTGAACACAATGATAAAGCACCAAGTGGATATCCATGAATGTTGAAAGTGTTCACTAATGGTGAAAGTGTATTCACGAATGACGAAAGTGTATTCATGAATGGCGAAACTTGCCAGAAAACTCGCCGGATAAGACGAAGTCGTCGGAAAGTGTGTTCATGGCAGGAAATTAATAAATATTAATTAAAATTGGTTATATTATAAAATGACAATGACAGCCACAATGAATTAATAAACTATTAAAAAAATAATAAAATATTAAAACAATATTATCCACATGGCTTATTTCTATTGGATAATGGTGAGTTTGCAAGTTTGCAAATATTGAATAGTTTGCAACGGATACCACCCCTACATATATATATAGGGTCAGGTTCGGGTTCAGGAGAAAACTGCAAAAAAATGAAAAACTGAGGGACACCCAGGTTAACAGTTCATCTAGAGGTATGTACATATGCATACAAGTAATTTGTAAGCAATTTTTCTGGCATGCTTAAAAACCAAGAAACAACTTCAATTACTTGTATGCACATGTACATACCATTTCAGATGAATAGTTACCAGGGTGTTCCTCAGTTTTCATTGGGTGTGTGTGTGTTGGGGGGGGGGGGGGGTTAAACATCCCTTCTTCTCTATATATATACATATATGCAAGGTCAGGGGAAAACTGCAAAAAAATGAAAAACTGAGGAACACTCTAATTACCATTCACCTGTATGGTATGCACGTGTGCGTACAAGTAATGTGCAAGTAATTTTTCCAGTATGCACATGTGCATGGAAACAAGAAAACATCTTCAATTACTTGTATGCATATGTGCATACCGTTCAGATGAACAATTACTAGAATGTTCCTCAGTTTTTCATTTTTTGCAGTTTTTCCAGAACCTATATATAAGATCTTTAGCAACAACTCACCAGAAATCAACATAAGAAGCATATTTAATTCCAGTCATAATAAAGATGGAAAAGCTTATACCTTTCCCTTATTTGACCGGGCGTTTTTCATCGAGTGAACCATGCCCATTGCATCTGATTGTGTTGCACTACTAGAACCCAATGGGGTGGCCATACTACCCTAAGAACACAGAAAATCTAGAGTTATAACAAGGCTTAACAGCAATAAACCAAAGAAGCATAGAACTTGCAAGATACACAAACACAAGTTAAGAAGATATTTCATGTATCGTAATAAGGGGTCGTTTGGTTGGATTTCCATTAAGTTCTCTATGTAAAAAGCTGCCTGTGGTGATTAATCTGTCTGTATAGGATGAGAAGGTTTTTTCATAGATGGAAGAAGCGTGTTTTTAATTGCGAGGGGTAAGTTTGTAAAAAAACTTGGCTTTCTGCATAAAGCTCCCACATAAAAGCTTCCTGAACAAGCCACTTTCTATATCAATAAGCTACTACCAAACAGTCATGTATAGCTGACCTAGTAAGCTGTGGGCCCCATTAAGCTCGTTAAGATGCTAACAAACAAGCCCTATATCTGAAACCCAGAAAGGAAAAAGAGAAACTTATACCTTCATCTTTTTGTTCGACTCAACCTTCCCTTCAACAAACACTACATCGTTGCGGTCTTCATCCATGTCAACATCAATGATTTCATGATAGACAATCTGAAAAATTGAGTGATTAAAATAAGCACAAAATTTCCCAAAAAACATATTCTAGCAGATGGAAAAATCAATACAAGCCCCTGTAAAACTCATGAAAAGAAAAACCTAGCTAACATGGAGAACAAACACAAATGCTATAGAATGAATCTTTCACCAATCAATAAATTTGATTCTAATTTAAAAGAATGATTACACCAACAGTTCGGAAAATAAAGAAGCTTCATTTCCCATTTACTTTTTTCTGTTGCCATTTTTATCTTCACACACCAAGGTTGCCATTTTGGTTTTAAATCAGAAACTTAATAGATGAAAGATGTTTTTAATTCAATAGACTCGGTTTTGGTTAAGTAAAATAAAATGGTACCAAGAAGCAAGGATAAGAACACAAAAAGAGGGAAAATTAACAAATGAAATTGTTTCTCTTCCTTCAAAATTCTCTCTTTATTTCCAAAAAACCCCAAACAAGTATCTAATCCTCTCCTTGATCGCATGGTTTAAACTCTTTCACCTCCCAGAGGACACCCAAAATTACTAGTTAAGACAACTGTTGATAGAAAAAAAAAGACTCCTGAAAATCAAGAAAGTCATTGCTATGGAAGCTAATGAACGTTGATCTCAACTACCTCAAGAAAAACTACAATAAAGATTAATATCTTACATACAGTATACAATTTTAACATTTCTTAAGAGCAAAGCTCCCTTTCTGCAATATAGCAAGTGAGTGCATGCATATGGAACGATTGATCAACTTCAAAAGTTATCGAATAATCCACATAATTTAAACCAGATTATGTAGAACTAGATCCATTATTAATCACATATCTAATTCTCTTTCCTGACATTTGAACTTAAACCATCTAACTGTATTTCATAATCATCACCACCATCAATCTCTCCACAACTCCACCACAGTTTTTTCTTTGTCAAACTTTACTACCCTCCTTTATTTTCTCAAAGAAGGCAAATTTCCCATTTTCCTGAAGTGTAAGAGATGATATCATCCAACTCTATGCAGATGATAGCATCAAATTTTCATGTTTTAATATGTGTTATAGGCTCAAAATCCCCAGTTTTATGTTTTAATAGGCCTAAATTATGTTTTTATAAGCCTAATCCAACTGTTATGTTGAAACGGGCAAGAAAACAGAAAGAAAAACATGTGTTGTATGTATGTTATAGATGTAAAATTGCTTGTAATTGCTCATGAATTTCGTACCAAATGTTTTTAATAACACAAGTACTCTGTCGATAGCATGCTTATATTTAAAAGAAAGAAACCAAATACAAGAAAGAAATTAAGAAAAGGTACAACTCATCTTACGGATTACCAAGAACTGATCAACAAATTATGACTTTAGCACTATCACAGACAAAAATATAAACTTCTCATTAAATCATTAAAATTTTACAACATGAAGTGACCATAAAGATAGAAAAATGCAATGACATACATAACAGGAAAGCATAACTCCAAGAAACCACATACAATCTAATACAAGGAAAAAAAACAACTCACAATTTTTCAAATAGCTAGTATTATATCAAACAAATAGACACAAAGCTCCTCATAAGTCAAAATACATCCCTGGCTAATAACAAAAAAATACTTGGTCCAACAAGCATTGTTAATGTCAGTAAAACCGTGATCCAGAACATCAAAGCAAAATTGCAAAGTTTATTGGATCTCATAGGGATGTTAGATTTTCTGTCATAAATCGGCAAAAGAAATCGAGCAAAATGAAATAACTTTAGAAGCGTGTTTGTAAGTTGAAAATCTTTATAGAAACAAAATGATTGCTATGTTAAACCTTATAGTTGCAACAGAAAACTAATTTATTTTAAATGCATAGCAGAATGCATGTCAATTTTGCAGCTTTAAGTAGTGTTTTCGAACTTTGAAAGTAAAGAAAAGAAAAGAAAGCAAACGAAAGAAAGAAAGTTTTTTATTTGTGTTTTTAAGAGCGATGGGAAAGGAAGGAAAATAAATATTCATGTGCTTGTGCGGAGAGAAAGGAAAGGAAATATATCGTTTTCGCAAATATATGCTTAGTTTATTTTGATGGAAACTGGAAAGTAATTGATAGGTATATGTGTAATTTTAGTAAATATTTTTATTTTTTATAAAGTCTTCCCCTTCCCTTCCCTCAAGATTTGGGAAGAAAATCAACCTTATTTTCCATTCATTTTCCTTTGCTTTCCTTCTTAATAAAAACTCATTTTTTCTTTACTTCCAATTTCCCTTCTAGAAAACATAACATTAGGGTTACATATCAAGAAACAAAGCAATAAAAAAATGTGCCCAGTCACAGAACCAGCATTCAAATTGCACTCCTAAAAACATCCCAACTTATAAAAACAAATTATATAAAGCTACTATCACAAAATCCAATCCCACAAGACGATCAATTTCCCTAGCATATAAGCACTAAATTTCATTGAAAGAATCAAACCACAAATAGCACAATCAACATACTAACAACCTTAGTCACTTTCAATCAACTGCGTTAATAATAAAAAAAAACCAGCATTGGTGATACGATTTATGTACCTCCTTTGATTCAATCGCCTTAGCCTTCGATTTCGTAATCCGATTATGCGTTGGAGGAGCAATCTCCATCACTTCAGGTTCCATACACGCTGAACTACTTTCCGGAAACACTCTTTTCCTAGAAAACAAAAATTCAAAACACATCAATACTCAGAGATGACGATATACCTATAATTCAACAAAAGGAAGTTTTACTTGGATTTCTGAGGGATGTATCTTGTAATCGCCGACGATTCCATTCTCGGAACCGATAACAGTGAATTAAAAGCAACAAAAAATAATGGAAGACGGAGAGGCTATCAAAAACCCTCTTTTCTAGGGTTTCCGCACTCCGATCACTATAAAGATACCACTTAATTTGGCGATAAAACTATTAACAAAAAAAACCCTTCGAGTTCTCGTCTTCAATGGCGAAATTGAGACCCTTTGTGGCCCGATTATTGATCGAATTTGAGGGTTTGAGAGCTCCTTGGGTTTACTCGTCAGAAGATATTGGTCGTAGATTGCGGTTCGTTTCGTTCTCGAGTAATATATATATATATATATAAGTACCTTCACCACGACTGGCTCCTATGATAGCTACGGTGGGGAGTGTCACGTACGATTAAATCGCGGACGATTTGTGGCCGTTGGATCAAGTTTTATTTGCTGTGGGCTCACGATTAGGAGGTCGTGGACTCGTGGGACCCGAAAAATGCATGCATTTTGCCACGTAGGACACCCGGTCCGTTTAATTTAATCTCGTGTTTTAATTGCCGCACGGTGCTAAACACGTGACTATTTTATAAAGTTGTAATATTTTTTTTCTAAATAAGGGAATTTCTTTTAAAAAACTCAATTATGTTTATAAGGAAACGAAATAAAACAATAATAAAATAGAGAGAAAGAGAATCTATAATTTTTATTAATCATAAGTTTTTTTTTGTATAAAGATGAGTTATAAATAAATAATTATGAGATATTTAAGTTTTAATTTAATTTAATTCAAATACATTAAAAAGAAAGAGAAAATAGTAAAGGTTACCCATATGAAAGATAATACGCAATAATGGTGAGAACACATATCGCATCTATATACGGGTAATAAGCATCGTGTTGATAATGTGTTACAGAGAAAATGAAATAAAATAACAATAGAACAGAGATAAATGGATTTACTATTCTCATCAAATCGCGGACGATTTATATTTATCTCTATCTCTATCATCATGTCCTACGTTTCAAATCCCACGTTGCCTCATCTTTGTCCGATCTCTATCATCATCTATCACCATCATTGGCCCATGTTATCCATCTCCCGTTTTTTTTTTCTTTTTTGGATTCTTCATTTTTTATGTCTATATGTGATCCATTAATTTGTTGTAAAAGAGGAAGAACTGAAAAGAAAGAAAAAACAGATCAAAAAGAGATAAATTAATGCCAAGACCAACAACGACAATGAGTCACATAGAGAACGGACAACAGTGAGGTGATGAGACTCGAGAGTGGCGAGGGAGAGTGATGTTGTTGTATGTGAAGGGTTTGAATGGCATCATTTTGGGAATGGTAAAACTGATTTAATGTTTTTGTTTTACTTTAAAACATTTATAGTCGGTTAATTTAATTTATTTTTTGGTTAAAAGAAGGTTAACAACCAATTTTTAAAATTTGAATTGTTTATTTATCCAAAAAAATGTTCATGTAATTTAGGAGCTTAATCATTCGAAAACGGAAAAGTTGATTAAGTTTTCCTGAACTTTTCCTTATTTTATTTATATTAAAAAAACACAGGTAAAAGTTTTATAAAACATTATTAAGCATTAGTGTCTGTAATACATAATTCCTTAAATTTTAACTATACAAATAACTTTTTGACCATTGTATTTTTTTAAATTAACGTAGAATAAGAAGTTTGTTGAAAATACCATTTTATGATATATTTTTTTAATATTATCATTTTATAAAAAAGTTGTTGAAAATTACCGGTTTGTATAAAGCTTGTTGCAATTTTAAATAAAAGTTGTTGGAAATTACTCTAGTATGTTAAAAATTATTATAATTTATATATATTATAAAGCATTTGGCCAAAAACTCTTAAAAACAACTTTTTAAGCCTTAGGTACTGCTATTTAATGTTAATTACTTAATTTTCAAGATTATAAATAAATTATGCGTAAGTACAACTTATTAAAGCTTTATTTCTAAATCCGTGTAATTAACTACAGATAAGTATGATCAAATACAAGATAAACATCTAATTTTAAATATAAAAATCTAAAATATAATTAAGATAATCATTGAGTTCTAATAGAATACTTAATTATCATTTATATAAAAACTTATATTCGTTATTAAACCTAAATTTAATTATAGAAATTACATAAAAAAAAAGAACTTTAAAATTAAACATTAAAATCATTTTCTTAAAACCACATAAAATCATTAGAACATCGATAGAGATAAAAATTAAAACGAAACTTAAAACTGAGATATATCTCGCTGCATTGCGCGAGTACCCTTCTAGTAATTTATAAAAAAGTTTGTTAAGAATTACCATCTTATATAAAATTTGTTGGAATGTTTATTAGAGTATTAAATGTATTGAACAATAGTATATACCTGTGATAGCGTGGAATTTGAATTTTATTATAACCAATAATAAAAAAGAATAGAAAATTTACCAAAAAAATAAAATCCAAAGTTTGTAGTTAAGTTTTTAATTTTTTATAAAATGTGGTTATAACGGCATTTTTAACCATATCTACTGGATCATCTCAAACAATCAACAGGTTGGATGAGAAAAAAATGAAAACACATAAATCACATATGATTTCAGTGTAAAATCACATGATTATCAGAGTGTTGTCTTTAAGCCCATTGCTTAAATGATACTCGGGACATTGAATGCTTAAATAGTCATTATTTGATATTGATATATATTTTATCGGTAAATTCGAGAATCAAGAAACTAAGGATTTGATATAATGGCAATGATAAATCCATTATCGTGTTAAATATGGACATCAAGGACAAACGGACATGACGTGCAAACTCATAATGATAACGAGTTTGTTCATTGGTTAAGTCACCAAACTTTCTCATTTTGGGTAATGACGATATCACGTTAAAATTCGATTTATTTTACTAACGACGTCAGCAATTGTTGGTCGACAAGGCCCTTTTAGGTAAACGCAATCTCTTGCGGGTTAAAAGATATTCGTTTATGATCATAAATATGATTTACAATTTACTTTTTTAGTAATCATAGGTTTTCGGATCAGCTTGTGCACACCAATTAATCCCTGGACCGCGACCACAAATGTCTTGCAATTTTATTTTATTTTTTGAAAATGGTATCCTAGACATTTGCCTAGACCAATCCCTAACAATTTTAAGACTACTAAAGCATGCAGCCCTGAGATAGTTCCCCAGTGGCCACAAATTGTTTGTGCCTGGATTCGAACTGGGGTAGATGGGTTATCTAGCTTCATCCCCCACAAACCTTAACTAGTAAGCCACAATCCTTGTGGTTATGTCTTGCAATCATCACGGGTAAACCTCCATGACCACAAGGCTTTGACAGCATCTGTATTCCTCGATAATCGTTTGATTCAGCGTGTTCGTGTGGATACCATTAATGCACCAAGCTAAAGAATTCAGTAGAATTCAACCATACACCAATGGTTTTGTAAACAAAAGCAAAAAAATTAACTAGTAAATACCATATTTCATAAGCATTTGGTGAGGGTTACAATCATGATGGAGAATTAAAGTCATGTTTGTTAGTAGCTTAATAAGTTTAATAACACTCATCGTTTATTTGGCTTTTTATATATATTACTGTTTTATTCAATAGGCTTCTAGGAGCAACTTTATGCAGAAAGTCAAGTTTTATTCTTCGAATATGTCTCTCACAATTGCTCATTTCTATCTATGAAAAAACTTTCTTAATTGAAGACCAACCAAACAGCTCCTTAATTTTCAAAGTTTTTTCCATGATTCAAGAACTCAAGTTTTATCGATCAAACAACTTCGTGTGAAATAAGATCAAGCATCCAACCAATATGCATGAACCATTTAAAGAATAACAAACATAGTAAACATCAACAAACTTCACATTTATTTTCAAGAAAATAAAATTTTACATCAACAACAATAAAAAGATCCCAAGAGAGCCATCAATCTTCACTTTAAACACAAAAAAAATTGAACTAAATGCATACCCACATGATCTACAAATCTCAAATTAAACCTAAATCACATAACATAATTGATCCAAATGCTCATTTTCATCTTTAACTCACCAAAGAAAACCAATAGTGTTCATCTATCCACTTTAAAGAAAATCTTGAATCCATCAATTTTCAAGAAATCTTGAATCCAACCATCCATTTTCAAGAAATCTTGAATCCAACCATCCAATTTCAAGAAATCTTGAATTCAACCATTTTCAAGAAATCTTGAATCCATCCATTTTCAAGAAATCTTGAAATCAGTTGTATTGTGCCCTAATCATATTTTTCTGTCCAACTGTACACAAGAAAAAGAACCCATGAAATTGCCAACACAAAATCACCCACCACCAATCTCAACCAATCACGTCCAAGATCTTCAAGTTTTCTCTCAAAATATATCCTCCAAATCCCCATTGCAATATGAAGAACAACACACCCTTTGGCAAAAAAGCTCTGAAAATCCCTATCTTTCACAAATGCCACCATGAATAAGAGAAAACCAACAACAAATAAAAGCAACCCAGAGAATGAATCAGACGTCTGAATCAACAACTGATCATGAGGTGTTGATCCCAATAGTTTGCTTGCTGTTTCACTTCCATGGCTGAATGCAAATACTTGAGGGCTATAGAACATCATAAAGGTGCCACAAGTTAAAGCCACTAAAGAATGAAGCATACAGATTGTAAAAAAACCTGATGATCCCATGTTTTCAAAGTGTTTTTTTTAGCTCAAAAAAAGTCTGAAAATTTTGATCAATTATAAACAAAAACCCATTTGAATCAAATGAATTAGACCTAAATTAAGCCAGATATACAAGATAAATCCAAAACCCCCCTTTTTTCTCTGATACAGTAAACCCTAACACACCAAAATTCATCATCACCTGAAACGATCGATGAACACCCAGATGATTTCTTGGCATAAGTTGACGAAAATTAACTAAAATAATAACACCCAGATCAAGTTCTGACTGTTAAGATCCCCAAATCGTAAAAAAAAAAAGAACAAGAACCCTAATCATTGGTCGGATCTCGACGATTTACAACAAGAAGCTAGAAACGCTAACCGTGAAATTGGGGATGAAATTGATTGGGATTTGGGAAATGTTGAAAATTTATGAGAAGATATGCAATGGAAAAGGACGGAAGATATAATTGGTTGGTTGGGTTCAGGTGGGATCTAAGATGTTTTGGTGGGACACTATATTTTTATATTTAAAACTTTGTAAAAGCAAAAAAAGATTAGGGGGTCTTTGATTGAGGATATTGAGCAGTAATTAATGGAAATGATAATAAAAGAAACTGTTTGGTTTTCTATAATATATGTGTTTATTTTTTCAGAAGCCCAAATTTTTATTCCTGGATAAACTGAGGGGAATGAAAAATTCATTCCCATTTTCATTCCCTGTTATTTTTATTCTCATTCCCAGTTTCATTCCCTTACCAGAACCAAACGCACCCTTAAACATTCATAGCAAAAGTATTGTAAAACTTATGTTTTATCAAATAGTCATTATCGAACAAGATTTACCAAAATAGTCATCAAGTTTATAATTATGATTTGTGAAGGTCAAATATGTAAAATTTGAAAATTATATTCGCAATTGCGAAGTTGATACTTGATATTGCGACCAAATTTTACATACATGTTCCTGAAATTGTGAACTTTTTACATTTTCACCCTTTCGTAATTGCGAACCTGATGACTATTTTGGAAATCTTGTTCGAAAGTGGCTATTTGGTAAAACATAAGTTCGAAAATGACTATTTTTGTAAATTTCCATTTGTCTTTCTGTGTTTGTCAGTCCTCGACTGTTTTGATGCCTCTGTCTAAATAGTTGTTAATTTTTTCTGTTAAGTCTGATTAAATGATAAACTGTCAACAAAAAAAAAAGAATCACCACCTTTCGTTTTTCTATTTTTGTTTTATAATTTAAAATAAAAATTGTAACATGTAAATTTTTATTTTATTTTAATATAATAAAAAATTAAAATACTCCTCATTTAATTGGATTTGATGGAGTGATACAAAAGGACAAAAACCGTTGGGAATTGAAACGTGAGAGACTGAATCTGAATTTTTGAAGTTTGGACGATACTCATTGAAAATTACAGACGGTAAGGACCAAAATTGAACTTTACTCAATATTATATAATTTAATAAAAATGATTGATTATTAAACATCTATTAACTATATAATATATTTTTTTAAACTTAAGATTTGTAGCACATCCGCAATCGTCAACACTAAATCAATGAAAACAATGTCAAATTTGGTACAAATAATAAACCTATTTCAATAGATAATATTAAATATTTACATTAAAGCGTAAGATTTTAAGTGTATCCATTTCTATCTTATGCCATTGATGTACAATTTTGTGTAAATCAATAGTGTTACACCAATTTGATATGCTATTATTCATTATACCAAAATTGGTGTAAGATCTGATGTCATCATTGGAATAATTTAGTGATGAATTTGGTTTTTGGCGTCCACATTGGTGTCTCGGTGATGAGGATCCTTTGTCCGACCCATAAGAAAGCACGTAATTTAAATTATGAAGCAAGGAGTACAATCATCTGTATTGTTTTATTGATAATAAATCATAAACATAAATTAATGAGCCCGACCTGAAACAAGTGCTTATCTCATCCTATCAGTTTTTTAAGCCCAATATAGGGATGATTAAGCCCGAAAAAACACAAATTTAATCCCGAACTTTTACATTGGTTTTAACATGTGTTGGTTACGTTCAGGTATAATTGAATTATTTGTTTTTCTATGTATTTTGTTATACCTTTTAACTTTTATAATAACGAGATTATTCTTTTTATAATAATTTATTTGAGACATCTTTTTAAGTTGTGTTATAGTCGATCGTTGAAAGTCTTTTTTTTTTGCTTCCAAAAAATTATATATTCTCGTTTTAGTAAAATACTTAAATGCTACAATATTATCTAAAAAACCATAAAAATTAATTATGAACTATGTAGACATTAACAACAAACGATGGACGGCTCCAAGATCCAACGGGATTGTCGTACCCATAACAGTCAAATTTTTTTACCTTTCGAGTCGAGCGTAATTAGTCGCCCCTAATTATCATGTCATAATCAGTTTAGGATGACACCCCTTTGTATTCATCCCTCTAACTTGGATGTTGAGTAGTCAAGTGAAAACATCGAATGTCGTTAGATATTGAACTGCCATCTGACAATGAAAAAACTTATATAACTATTATTTATTTTTATACCAAATAAAATATCCATGACCCGAACCAAAACCATTGCCGTCCTGATTTGCAGTATGGCCTTCGTTGTAACATTAGGTGAAGCATATGGTTATGACGTCATTTTTTTTGCAACAATTTGCATTGTGTATTTAGACATGTATTTTGTATGGTTATTATATCAAGATTTAATAATACCTTTCTTAAGTAGCAATTTTTACATTCAATAAATCGACCTAGATAATTCCTCTCGTGTCTTCCTCCTTTGAACAAAGTAACTGCCACTTTGCCAACAAGGCCAAGAACCCTCGATGAAAGGAACAACATGATAGACAAATATATAATCGAATACAAAGCTCCTACCTGGTTTCACGCCTGCTTATTTTAAGGGACTTTTTAAAAATAATGACAACTAAGAAGTAAACTCGTCACATTAATAGTTCACGTGCTTATAAGTGTATATCATTAATTACGGACTTGGTCCCTGTGTTTTATCATAAATTAAGACAAGTGTCTCTATACTTGTCTAACTATGGATTTTTGGTTCAAGTTGTCGTCTTTTTCTTACAATTACGATCCCTCTCCCTAACTTTGTTAACATGGTTATGTTAACTCATGGGTATTTGGGTATTTTTCACCCTTTTCTTTTATTTTCTTCTCCGATCAACCCCTCCCCCTTATTCCACTCCCTCATCCCTTCTCCATTTGTCATCTCCGCCAGCGATTCCACCTCCTAACATACTACGAACAGTAGAGCACCCTATTCCCTCTCTTGGACTTCACCGCCTCCTTCCCCTCTCTTAGACTTCACCGGTCTGCCTCTTCGTATAAAACCGTTTCTTTCATCCTTTACTGACCTTTTTTTGTAAAGACGTTGTACGTGATCTACAACCCTCTTTTTACATCAACCCTGAACCAATCATAATAAAGAAACCTAAATGCAGCTTCGACGAATGTTCACTTCTCCACTATGATTTAGGGATTTAGGGCTTCGTTTATGTTTATTATTTTGGTTTTGGTTTAGAGTTAGATTCATGTTTTTTTATTGTGGTTTTGGTTTAGAGTTGGATTCATGTCTTTTATATGGGGTTTGTGGACCAAACTTTTTTGAAACATTTTGTAAAGTAGTGATATTCTTTATTGTCTATGTATTGACAATATGAACTTTCAATAAGAAAAACAAGAAAAACAAAAAAAATATGAAACGCATACGAGTTTAACAAAAACTTGGTGGACGACGGTTTGGTTAAGGGACCATAGCCATTAAAAAATGGCCAGCCATCGGGACTAAATCCATAAGTCATTGAGTATAGATATGTTACCCAAATTCCGTTAAAGCATGAAGACCAAATCTATAATTCACTCTAAATTTGTATCAGTCAAGTCACCAGACTTAACTTCCTTGATTTTCATATTAAATAACACAGTAGCATGTTTATGGCACATGGGTTAATCTGAGAGTATTTTTATCGTTTTCCTAGTGGAATAAATTAAAAATAACGAATCTAAAATCAACTCATTATAAAAATATCAAGTTTGATGGCACTTTTCACAATTAAGTAAAAATATGTACAATAAATGTGATGGATATGCGTGGTCCTGGCCATCTTTGCCCACTCCTGTTATTGTCAGTGTTATCGTCGCCTTGCTATAAAAATATACGATTGTGCATTATTTATTTGCTCAAACTATAAAAAGACGAGGTGTTATCCCTAAATTGTCAAAAACAAACATGTTTGATACTGCCATCTACCCATTTTTTCCTGTTGGGCTCCGTTTTTATGCAACAAAAACTTATACTTTATTTGAATATATGAATTTCGAACAAACTTTTCAAAAACATATGCACGCAAGTGATTAGGAAAATAAAAAATAGTTAAATATGAAACAGATCAAATTACCAAACGAACCTCTCATGAGGATGAAAATACGATAATAGCTGATCCCCACTTTCATTGTCTGATGTCGCTTCTCAATGGTTGTTTATATTAGATTATTAATGAATGGTTGTTTTACAAAATTGTTTGAATGAATGTATATTTAGTGTAAGTGATGCCCCACTTCCACGTTATTTGGATACTTGATGGTTTTGGTGCATCTAAATGTAGTTGGTAAAAATATTAAGGGAAATGTTCAAAAAAACCCAACAAACTATCATATTTTAAATGGTTAAGTCCTTAAACTATTTTTTTGATTGAAAAAATTCTTAAACTTTCTTATTTTGAATGATTAAGTCCCTGAACGATTGATTTGAATGGAAAAACCATTAAACTTTCTCATTTTGAATGATTAAGTCCCTAAACATTTTTTTTAATAAATAAACCATTGATCTTTTAAAAATTAGTTACCTACAATTTTTTTTTAAAAATAAGTTACTTCTAACTCACTAAAAAAGTTTTTAAGTAAAATAAATTTCAATCGGTTTTACCGTTCCAAAAACCCTACGCAATTAAAACCCCTAGCGAACAATGGTATCACTCCCCCTCATCAACTCCCCATTACCCCAACGTTGTCTGTTATCCGGTTCGCCTAGCACGTTGTTGGCCCCTGCCATATTTTCTTCCTCTTTTTGATCTATTCTTTATCCATCATAAAAGAGATAATCAAAAGATAACCGGTTAAAGTTAATTTATTTATGTTTAAAAGTTGTAAGTAACCAATTTTTGAAAATTCGACGGTTTAATTTTTGATTTTTTTTAGGGACTTAATCATTCAAAATAAAAAAGTTTAATGATTTTTTCATCCAAAAAAATAGTTCAGGGTCTTAATCATTCAAAATGAGAAAGTTTAATGGTTTTTTCATTTAAAAAAATAGTTTAAAGACTTAACCATTCAAAATAGGATAGTTTGTTGGGTTTTTTCAAACATTTCCCAAATATTAACGTAAATAAATTTGTAGTTTCAACTTATAGTTGGTACGAAACCGTACCAACATGTAACCCGAAAAAAGTTGGTATCAATTTAGTTGGTTGGTGCACAATATAAAATTTTATGTACCAATTATAATTGTTTAATACACGGTATTTGAGAGAAAAAGAAATAGTACGTACCATATTCACCCTTATACATACTATGCTATTTCTTCATCTTTTGGCTATAATTTTATAGCCTTGGTTCTTTTTATCCTTTTTTTCATGAAAATAACTGTTTTACCGGTTGGGATAGATGACAAATGACAAGATTTATAGTGTACCATTTGTGCATTTGATATATGGGACATGGGATGACAGTACAAAAACTTATTATTCCATATTTGACACGACATTATGCAACGAAATGATACGGCTTGAAGTTGAACAAGACAAAAATGCATATTTTATGATCCATCAAAGCAGATGAAAATGCATTTTTTATGACCCATCAAAACAGATGAAACAAAAATCATGAAAATGCTACATGATCTATTAAATCACTATAAAACACCAATGTCAAATTAAGAGCATCTATAATGCTTGTTTAAAGATGGGTTGAAGATGAGTTGAAGATGGTTTGAGCATTGGAGTGAAACTTGAGAATAACTTGATCTATCAAATACATGAGGTTTGTATTGTTTGAAGAAAATTGTGTAAGAGGCAAATAAAGAGAAAATATATTTATGGTGGGACCATGGTTTACTTTTATATATTTTTAATCTTTTCAAGTCTTTTAAACTATTTGACCATTGAAGATGTATAAATCTTAAAATCTTTTACGACTCTTTCACACTCCTACCTCATTCTCGCCTGTCCAATCCACTCTAACCAGTTGTCAATTTTGAAGAATTTTTTTCGGTTTCTTCTTGTTGATATTCATTGTATTTTCTAACACCCGAATCACCTCTCAAAGCTCATCAGGTACATCCTTCATACCCACTAAAAATCTATCTATGAAAACAAGTTGAGCATGTGTACAGGACCCTGCCCGGGCTATAAAAGGTTATTTCCCGTCCAGTTCTGTTCAATCCAGTCTTATCTATTTCATTTAGTTCAATCACGTTCCATTAAGTATAATTCAATCTAGTCCTATGCAATCCTGACGGATATATCAATGTTAGGTTTGGTTTGGCAATTTAATGGCAAATATAAAAGGTGAGGACATGGACGTGCCACGTCATCAACGTAAAACAAAAGGTGGAAAACCAAACGAGTGGGTTTACAAATCGATGGATCAGTTTAGGGCTTCAAAACAATCTGGATACAATATCTTCATCACCATCATCATTATTTGGTCTTTTTCTATTTTATTTATATATATATATATATCTATATATATACTTATCAATATTATATTTCAGATCATAAACATGTTGATTTATAAACAAGTAGACGACGACGGCGGTTATCTGGGAGGAAAAAGATTCCATTTTTATTTTCTATTTCTTCCACTGTGGCACCAAATCATGATCCCCCAATTATTTCTGGCTTCACTTTCTTTCCAATTAAAGATTTGATTTTTATGCTTCTTTGTTTACAGAAACAACATCCTCAAAGCTCCATTAATGGCGATTTCTGGTATTACATACACTTCTTTTTGTGTTTTTCTCATATGGGTTTCCTAAATTAGAATGATTTCTTGATGATTTTTATGTGGGTTTTTGTTTCAGATGCTTAAAGATGGAGTTGGTGGGGGTGATTTCATTTTCATGTTCTAAAATTGAATTTTTTTTGATCGATTTTAATGGATAACTCGCCGGAATATTTTCCGGCCACCACCACCGCCGCCATATTTTCCGGCGAGTTTGATCAGAATCATGGTACTAAACTAGATAAAGATTTTGACCCATTAGAGATCAAAGATGTTAGTTTGAGACAGTGGTTAGATAACGCAAATCGAACTGTTGATCATCTTGAATGCTTGCATATATTTATGCAGATCGTAAAGATCATAAATTTAGCGCATTCAGAAGGGATTATCGTTCATAATGTTCGACCTTCGTGTTTTGTTATGTCTTCGTTTAATCACGTTTCGTTTATAGAATCTGTATCGGGTTCGGATTCTGGTTCGGATTGTTTCATGGATGTAACGAGTTGTTCGAAACCCGAAAACCGTTTAGAAACCCGCGAATCCCAACTAGAAAATACTTGGTCTGAATTAGATAATTCAGACCAAGTTAAAGAAACCGATGAAATGAAACATCGGTTTCCGATGAAACCGATACTAGAAATGGAAACAAAGTGGTATACAAGCCCAGAAGAGGCTGCGGGTGGTCCGAGTTCTTGTGCTTCGGATGTTTATCGATTAGGGGTTCTTCTTTTCGAGGTTTGTATATATATATATATATATTTACATATATGTATATATACACATAGATTGTTCATTTAGAAACTTTTTAAAAAGCAGAATCTCGTGAAAACCAATATAAAATAAAAAATTTCATTATTTTTTTTCATCAAATGTTAAGAGCATCTCCAACAGCTATGTTATAATAGAAAAAAGAGTAATTTTAACATATTTGTTGTTCCAACAACTATGATATTCCATATGCTAAAATAGAGAAATGAGGAGAGAGATGAAAAATAGAGAAATCTCTAAAACCATATAGAAGAAAGAGAAACAATAATTTAACTAAATCCAATCAATTAAAATTACTAAGTGACAAATGTACGAGCGATAAATAATATTTTATTACATGTTTAGCTAGAATTGCTAAAATAAAATAACCGTTCGAGTTGGATGCAAATTTTTTTAGAGATTTTAAATTTTCATACTCTATTGTAGAAAAATAATAGCATAGCTGTTGGAGATGCTCTTAAGATTTAAGATATTGTTTCAATATGCTTAACTTTCACATATAACACAAAATTCATATGGCGAAACAAAGAAGTGGGCCAATTTTTCTTTTCACATGTAATATTTTTTTCATACTAACTCAAGCATACGTGAAACAATATCTTAAATCATAACATTTGATGAAAAAAAATGATAGAAAATATTATTTTATATTGGTTTCCACGAGTTTCTACTCTTTAAAAAGTTTCTAAATCAACGTCCCTCTACACATATATTGGGTCAGGATCACAGGAAAACCGCAAAAAATGAAAAACCCTAGGAACACCCTGATAACCGTTCATCTAAACATTATAGATGAACATTATAAACGTGTGTATACAAGTAATTTGTAAGCAATTTGTCTGGTATGCACATGTGAATAAAAACCAAGAAACAACTTCAGTTACTTGTATTATGCACATGTGAATACCGTCCAGATGAATGGTTACCAGGGTGTGTTCGGTTCGTCGTCAGTTTTTCAATTTTTTTTTTGTGGTTTTCTCCTAAACATCTCTCTCTATATATATGTATAGTTTTAAATTTTCAGCTTCGTATGGTTCTCTTTTTTTCGCTTAATTTCCGCTTTCTTGTTCCGAATCTTGAATCAGAGAACTATCTGAAGCATCAAGTATACACAATTGGGTTATCGTCTTCTATAACCCACTTGGGTTTATTTCCATGAACAGTTATATTGCCCTTGTAGTTCATCGCCGGAAAAGAACGCAACTATGTCCAACCTCCGCCATCGTGTCTTTCCGCCTCAGTTACATTTGAAGTGGCCCAAAGAAGCCTTCTTTTCTATGCGATTATTGCATCCCGATCCAGCCAGCAGACCAAAAGTCGAGTGAGTTTTCCGCCTCCCCTTCCGACACTTTTCTAGGATAGAATCGGCTTTATAGGATGCCAAAAATGTCTGAATGTCGTAATAGACTACTTTATAGGATGCCAGAAATGTCTAAATGTCATAATAGAATGCTTTATAGGATGCTAGAAATGTCTAAATGTCATAATAGACTACTTTATAGGATGCCAGAAATGTCTAAATGTCATAATAGAATGCTTTATAGGATGCCAGAAATGTCTAAATGTCATAATAGACTGCTTTATAGGATGCCAGAAATGTCTAAATGTCATAATAGAATGCTTTATAGGATGCCAGAAATGTCTAAATGTCATAATAGACTACTTTATAGGATGGCAGAAATGTCTAAATGTCGTAATAGAATGCTTTATAGGATGCCAAAAATGTATGAGTGTCATAATAGACTGCATTATAGGACTTAAGTTTATAGGACCAAACAATTGTGTGTCATATGCAACGGCGGACCCATGATTTTTATTGAGTGGGGTCCACCTTTAAGGTGGATCAAAGACTCACAAAGTCGTTCGATATGTTTTTAGCAGAATTCCACCGTTTGAGGGATTTCTGAAGTTTTTTTTGTTGATTTTAAGGGAATTTTTAAGCTTTTTGGTTGATTTCGAGGCATCGAGGAACTTTTTAGGGTTTTGGTTGATTTTAAGTGACTTATTTGAAAAAAAATGTTTAATAAAAACCAGTGTGCTATAAAAATACGTTCCCATACACTTTTCCTATAAAAAAATTAATATGATACTTTATTCCAAAAAGGGTTCTGAAAAATTGTTAGTTTTATAAACTTCAGTCATATAAAGCAAAGCAGTCTATTAAGACATTTAGACATTTCTGGTGTCCTATAAAGCTGATTTTGTTATAACGACTGTTGATTCCATTCAGCTCTCAAGTTGGATTGGTTTTTATTATCTATTCCCATAATCTTATACCGACTTTTCTTTTACGTTCTTATCAGTGAAGTCTTAGAAAGCGACCTTCTTAACGAACCTAGAAAAAATCTAGAAGAACGAGAAGCCGTGATCGAGCTCGAAGAAAAGATCGTCGAGCAGGAGACGCTACTCGAATTTCTTTCAGCTCTCCAAAAACGAAGGCAAGAAGCTGCCGATTCCTTGAAACGGGATGTTTCCTTTCTAACTTCCGATTTACAAGAAGTTACGAAATTGCAAAAATCCGTTAGAAAAAACGGGCTTACTAATGATTCTGCAAGCTCGGGATCCAGAAAACGCATCAGAATCCATAATGCCGACGAATCTAAACATCAAGAAAATGGCAGCCCAATAAGCTCTAGATTGATGAAGAACTTCAAGAAACTAGAATCGGCTTATTTTTTAACGAGGCATAAAGCTACGAAACCGATTGGCTTACCGGTGGATAGAAATCGAGCGATGATAAATGGTGACGGAAAAGGGTCGGTAAGTTCTCGATCAGAAGGGGAAATCGGATGGATGAATCCGTTCTTGGAGGGATTATCGAAATACATGTCTTTTAGTAAATTAAAATCTAAAGCGGATTTGAAACAAGGAGATCTTTTGAATTCTTCGAATCTTGTATGTTCGTTGGGTTTTGATCGAGATGGGGAGTTTTTCGCGACGGCGGGTGTAAACAAGAAAATTAAAGTTTTTGAATACGATTCGATATTGAACGGGAATCAAGATATTCATTTCCCGATCGTTGAAATCCCGACTAGATCAAAGCTAAGTAGTATTTGTTGGAATGGGTATATCAAGAGCCAGATTGCTTCTAGTAATTTCGAAGGTGTAGTGCAGGTAATCTTGCATAAGGGTATTTTGGTAAATTGATCTTTTGTCGGGTTTTAAAAAAAAAATCTATGATCTTCTGACAAGTTTGAGAATGTCAATGCTTAACAGAAGAATGTCTTGAAACCTGTAAGAAGGTTATGGATTTGAAAACCAGTTTGTGGGGTCCATGATCTTCTGACAAGTTTCAGAATGTCACTGTTTAACAGAAAAATGCCTAGAAACATGTCAGAAGGTTATTAAACCAGTTGTGGGGTCCGCCCATGATCTTCTGACAAGTTTGAGAATATCACTGCTTAACAGAAGAATGCCTTGAAAACCTGTCAGAAGATTATGGATTTGAAAACCAGTTTGTGGGGTCCACGATCTTCTGACAAGTTTGAGAATGTCACTATTTAACACAAGAATGTCAGTTTCATACACAGGAATGCCTGGAAACTTGTCAGAAGATTATGGATTTGAAAACCATTTGTGGGGTCCGTCCATGATCTTCTGACAAGTTTGAGAATATCACTGCTTAACACAAGAATGCCTAAAAACCTGTCAGAAGGTTATGGATTTAAAAACCAGTTGTGGGGCCCATGATCTTCAGATAAGTTTGAGAATGCCACTTCTTAACAGAAGAATGCCTAGAAAGTAGAAACATGTTAGAAGGTTATGGATTTGAAAACTAGTTGTCGGGAGGTCATTTAGCTAAATAATCGTCTACTTTTCTAACTTTAGAATATCTAGCATACATCGGTTTGTTTATTAGAAGAAAATTTTCAGGTGTGGGATGTCACACAAAATCAAGTGTGTGCGGAAATGAGGGAGCACGAGCGACGTGTGTGGTCTGTGGATTTCTCGGCCGATCCGACTTTGCTGGCCAGTGGCAGTGACGATGGTTCCGTTAAGCTCTGGAACATCAATCAGGCAATTTTTCTAGTTCAAATTTAAAAATATCCACTACAACAAAATCGGCTTTTTAGGAATTCAAATATGTCTAAATATTCTAATAGACTGCTTTATATGACTTAAGTTTATGTGTCCTATGTAAATATGTGCAATAAGTTGATAGGACGTTTTTGGGATGCTAACAAGTTTTTTAGGATACTTTTAAAATAAAGTGTCCTATTAGTCTTTTTTATATGACATTATTTGAAAAAGTGTAATAATAATCAATGTTCTATTAAAAAATGTCATATAAAAAAACTAATATGACACTTTATTTCTAAAAAACTTGTTAGAACGCCCAAAAGTGTCCTGTAAACTTCAAATCTATCATGACATGTAGGGTGTGTTTGTTAGCAGTTTAATGAGCTTAATGAGACTTGCAACTTATTTGGTCAGCTATACATCAATGATATAGAAAGTGACTTATTCAATAAGCTTATAGAGGGGTAGCTTTATGCAGAAAGCCACAAAAAAAAAAATCCAAACTCGCTCTTTTCATCCAAGAAAAAACCCTCCCAATTTATATAGACAGATTAATCCACACAAACAGCTTTATCCATACAGGAAATATTTGACGCTCTATAAAGCCGAATTTGTTGTAGTTATTTGATCCATAATTTGGACATATGATAAGTCGTTTTTTTTCTTATTCCTAATGCAGGGAGCGAGTATCGGTACCATTAGAACAAAGGCCAACGTCTGTTGCGTTCAGTTCCCTTCTGATCCCGGAAATTTTCTTGCATTCGGTTCTGCAGATCATAAAGTTTATTACTATGATTTACGCAATTTAACCGTACCACTTTGCACATTGGTCGGCCACAATAAAACCGTAAGCTACATCAAGTTTCTAGATTCAACAACTCTTGTATCATCGTCAACTGATAATACGATGAAGCTTTGGGATTTGTCTGACTGCACGTCTCGTATTAATGACTGTCCCATTCAGACCTTCACCGGCCATGTAAATGTAAAGGTAATCTGTTCTTTTTTTCCGTTCTATGAATTCAAGATTTTTGTTTTTTTTTACTAACCTGAAGTTCTGAACCATTAAGTGACGAAATTTTTTGTGCTTTTTTGCAGAATTTTGTCGGGTTATCTGTATCAGAGGGCTATATCGCTACTGGTTCAGAAACAAATGAGGTACTTCCCAAATAATCTTCTCGGTCTATTTACTACTTGTTGACCGCCTCTTACCCAGTAAGAGGTGCTTACCCAATAAGAAGGGATGTTGTTTACCAACACGCTCTGACCCACAAATATGCTGACTGAGATGCTGACCCAGTAAGGAAGTGGTTGCTTTCTGGCTTGGTTAGTGATTAGCTCGACACTTGGTAAACAACCATTTTCAATGGGTGCTTACCCAGATCGCACTCTTAGGGGATGCTTGTTAGCAGCTTAACGAGCTTAATGGGACTCGCAACTTATTCGGTTAGCTATATGCATAACTGTTTGGTAGTGACTTAATGATATAGAAACTGACTTATTCATTAAGCTTCTAAGGGTAGCTTTATGCAGAAAGCCAAAAAAAATTCCAAACCTGCTCCTCCCTATTAAAAAACACGCTCCTTTCTTCTATGAAATAACCTTCCCAATCTATACAGACAGATTAATCCATACAGACGGCTTTATCCATACAAGACAAGGCCATGTTCGTTAGCAGCTTAATGAGCTTAATAGGACTCACAGCTTACTCGTTCAGCTATAGATGACTGTTTGGTAGTGGCTTAAAGATATAGAAAGTGGCTTATTCAGTAAGCATCTAGGGGGGAGTTTTATGCATAAAGCCAAGGTTTTTTTTTTCTTCCAAACCTGCCCCTCCCAATTAAAAAACACTCTCCTTCCATCTATATGAAAAAACCCTCCCAAACAAAAACCTTCCCAATCTATACACACAAATTAATCCACACAGACAACTTTGTCCATACAGGACTTAATGGAAAACCAACCAAACAGCCTCTTACCCATTCAGCACTTACCCAGTTTGTGTTGGTGTTTCTAAACAACAAACAACTTGCAAATATACAAAAGAAAGAAGCTTTTTCATCTTTCTTTAATATTCATATGCTTTCTTTTTTATGTTTCTTTCTAAACAGGTTGTTATCTACCACAAAGCTTTCCCTATGCCGGCTTTGTCTTATAGATTCAACACCACAGATCCAATATCCGGAAATGAAGTGGACGACACCGAACAATTCATCTCATCCGTCTGTTTTCGCAATCAATCCTCCACTTTGATTGCTGCAAATTCTATGGGAAATATCAAGATCTTGGAGATGGTCTAGTTTTTGTGTTCTATTTCCTTAAAAAAAAATCTCATTTTTTTGGGATCTTTGAAGGAAAAACAAGAACCCTTTTTATAAAAGGTTGGGTAGAACAGGGGTATTTCAGTAAACAAATTTTGGGATTAGGGGTATGCAGGTCTTTTGTGTATAAATCTCAGTAGAGAAAGGTAAAAATCTATTCATGTATATTGTTCATTTTTTCAGTTCAGATACATTTAGCAATATAAACATTATACAATATTTTCCTATATTGCAAGGAAAATGTTACTTTGATTTTTATCTGTTTTCTTGGTATAATGAATGAAGAGGAGGAGCATGTCTCCCCTTTATCTACTTTTCAGAGTATACCCTTAATTATAAGATGATAAATTCATTACTCTTTGTGTTATTAAGGATACAACTGCCATTTACTTGATTAAAAAGTGTAATAATTACGCTTTCTGAAACTGTGTGCCTATTTTGGGACGTAGGGAGTAATTCCTTGTGCAAGTCAAATTATGACGTCAATCCCTTGGTGAAAGTCTTGATGTTCTTCCCCATAAGTCGCCAGTCTCCTCAGGGCCCACTAGTGGTTTTCTTATTTTCAGGGGCTTATGGGATTAGTTGAGGTATGTACAAGCTGGTCCAAACACTCGCAGTTACAAAAAAAGAAACTTTGAGCAAAAAGGTTGACAAACAAAGACTAGGTTTTTGTGCTCCTCCCTATAGGTCGCCAGTTCAATCTCCTTAGGGTTTCACAAAATACTGAGTTTATAGAGGATCTGGGTTACAACAAAGACCAAGAGAAGACATTGAATTTCAAAAAGAATAACTCTGTGACAAAGACCGAATCAAAGCAGAATAGAAATTCTAAGACTCAAAAGAAGCATAAACCTAAGACCAAGACAGACAAACCAGTTGTGACTGGAAAACCTGAAGTCATGAGGAGAGATAAATCTAAAACGAAGATAATCCCTAAACCAAACGCAAAAGGACCCATTATGAGATGGGTACCTAAATCTCTCTGATCTGTATTGCAGAAGCCGGGTGTGCACGTGTGGTTTCTGGACTCTAGATGCTCAAGGAACATTTTCTTACTTTCAGTGTCTTTTGGGATTCGAGGTGTGCATAAACTAGCACAAGCTGGTCCAGACACCCACAATCATCAGAAAAAGGAAAAAAACTACAAGCAAAAAGGTTGGCAAATAAAGACTAGGTCTTTGTGCTCCTTCCCATATCACCAGTTCGAATCTCCTCCAGGTCACTATGGAATTTCTTATCTTCAGGGTTTTCAAGGGATTAATCGAGGTGTACACAAACTGGTCCAGACACCCACAATTACCAGAAAAAGAAAACTACGAGCAAAAAGGCCGTATAATACTAACTGAAACCGAACATAAAACAACAAAAAAGCATTGTGCTTTCGATACAAGATGATCAACTATTCAGCTTGCAGATTGCAGGTTGAACTAGCTATATATAATAATCAAGTTTCATCCTTACATCCACAAGCAAAAATGCTATATATAGCATATATATATATATATTAATATTAAGATATACACTAATTTTCGTTTCTACCTCATAATAATAAATAATCTATCGACATTGACTTTCGTTAAACTTAGCTTGTTCAAGTAACTTGCCAATAAGCTGGCGAAGCCTTTTAGCACCGGGACCCGGTTTAAGCCTTGTCGGTTTCCCAATTTTACTACAAGAAGGTTCACCTTTGCACCACCCACCCGGGGTAAAACTCCCATTTTTACGGTGGAGTAACTCGTGGTCGATTCGATCCAAAACAAAAGCGTCTTGCCGAAACTTACGGGCAAATGCCGCACCACTTGTTATCATGTTTTTTGTATCGTTTAAGGTAAGAACATGAGGATGTTGTTTCGGAGGGTTGTCCCAAGCTATATAATGCATATCGTGGTTTACGACTGTTGGAATGAATTCGGGTGAATTGCATATAACCGTTTGGAAGTAACCTTCTGGAGAAGAGACGAAATTGGTGTAGTACATGAGAAGAGTTCTTGGAAGATTATCCCAACCCCATATGCAATATTCGACAAATGATCGTGATAGAATCATCCATGCGGACCCTGCAAAAAAATTGAATATTTTGTTCATTGTAAAAAGTTAAGGTTGTGGTTTATACACCGGACAGAATATAACAGAACAGGGATCCCTGTTCCACGTTTGCAGAACTTTTATGTGGGACAGAGTCGGACAGGCCTGCCTACCCCATGGAACAAGGTGGAACAGACCTATATTTTACCAATATAACCTCAAAATAAAATCTAATCCTTTTCTAAAACATCAAATATGCAGGTGGAACATACCTATATTTTACCAATATAACCTCAAAATAGAATCTAATTCTTTTCTAAAACATCATATACACATCACTCTTTACATATTATTCATTCTTTACAATTTATTTATTGCATTTTATGTTCTTTAAACTTTCAATGTAGTTTCCTCAAAATATTATTTTTGTTCGGTTTCTATATTTTGCTTAATTTATGTAATTTATTAAATATTAATCATAATAAAATAATATAGAAAAGGTATAAAATAAAACTTGGAAATTACAAAAACTTTTTATTTTGGTGTCACTTTAATCACAAAAACTTTCTAATGATATATTTTGTTATAAAAATATTTATTTTATTATAACTTAATAAATTAGATAAATTAATCAAAATATATAAAATATATAAGCAACTCATTAGGGGTAAATCGGTAATTTTATTTTGTTTTTGTCCTGTCCAGTTTCGTCTTACCAAATGCTAAACAACTGTCATGTTGTCGTTCTGCCAATCCTACCAGGATACCTAACGCACCCTAAATGTAAATATCAAAAAACATGACCAGTTTAGCAGCTAAGAGCTAGTTCATCAGCTAACTGTTTTAGCATGATCTGTGTGACTGTGCTCGTGAGCTATTCAATGAAAGCGGAAATCTTGAGCAAATGTCGTAAGGCATACCGGTAAACAATTTAAAGGACGTTGGAAGAGCCCTTCTCGGTTGCACCCAAAAGATATCTGATTTTTTGTTCTGATATAGTCCAGGGTCAACCATCAACGGCATTGCCCTTTTGTTCCTGCATACACAATTAGATACACTTTTAATAAGCGGCTTTGCACCTTGCGTAAAGGGCTGTTTGGTTGGTTTTCCATTAAGTCACGTATGGATAAAGCTGTCTCTGTGGATTAACCTGTCTTTATAGATTGAGAAGAATTTTTGTTTGGTAGGGTTTTTTATAGATGGAAGGAACGTGTTTTTTAATTGAGAGAATGTTTGGAAAAAAACTGGCTTTCTGCAGAACACCCCCCCCCCCCCAAAAAGAAGCTTACTGAATAAGTCACTTTCTATATCATTAAGCCACTACCAAACAGTGATGTATAGCTGACTGAATAAGCCGTGAGTCCCATTAAGCTCATTAAGCTGCTAAAAAAAGTGTGTATGTGTGTGTGTAGAATGAGATGTGCTTACTCTTTCCAACCCAAACGGCTAGTGTGCTCGATGAAATTCAGGTCCCGGTTCACACCACGAAACGTGGAAAGAAGATCTGCAATTAAGTTCAAGAAAATCTTGATATATCAATGTGGACTTAATGAATCAAATAAAAAGAATCACAATCTTAAGAAATAAATAAATAAACCGCATACCATCTTGAGTCACGAGAGGATAATCCGAAGCACTAAGGTTTATAAACCAATCCCAATCTTTATTCCGCTTTAAAAGAATGGCACACGCGTGAAGAGTGTTGGAAACCATCGTGGGCCCTCTGTACGTAACAATGTTAGCTTTTTCGATCATATAAACATTCCCAACGATCGTAAAAATGGGATCTTTTTCGATTCTTGAAGCAAGTTCCATCCGTTCTTCGGGTGGTGATTCAAGATCAAGATGAACAACATAATAGTTTAATGGATGATATAATGCTCTAAGAGTCCTCCATAACTTATTTAAATCCCCTTTTGATCCAGAAACCAAATAAGCAAATCGAGGAACAGGTGGAGCAGCAGGGGGAGGAGGTGGAGATTGAATCTTTTCTTTGTGGGTGAGCGTTCTATTTATGGCTGAATGAGAATTGAACATCGGGAAGAACGAATTGAATCTGTATAACGAAGAGACCGTCCCCAAATTGAAACAAGTTGCAAAGAGGAAAACAGATATGATTGATGCTATAGTTATGGGGAACGCCCATCGTTTTTCGAAGTGAAAAGACTTCATTTCTTTAAGTTTCATCATCTTTGCTCTCATTTACGTAACTTTTTCTTCAAGAATTTGTAAACCCCATTAAGCAATTTGGTCTCACAAGAAGTTCAGATACGAACCAACGATTAAATCAATCAGATTCCTCTGAATCTAGAGCTGTTGAAAAGAACATCAAGAACATTAGTTCAGTTTTTATTCATTTTAGATAACGATTTTGATGCAAATTATGGATTTGAATCGTTAAAAACAATCGAGAATTCCACTTTCAAGATCAGACAAAGCAGATAGCAACAAAAATGGAATCTAATTAACACACAAAAGATAGCAATTTAAGCTCAATTTAGACGTTAATTCTCAATCTAATCACAAAATCCCAAATTTATAAACAACCATTTGAGCATTAAATCAAACACTTGGTCGTCATTATTAAGATTCATACAAAAACCTACTGATACAGTATAGATATCAAAGATTAACATAGACCACTCATTTCCAATCTTAAAAACAAGTTGAAAATTCCAACTCTAATCGTCGAATAACCAAAATCAAAGCTCGAGATTTCAGAACAACCTGCCGATTGATTCAAAACATCTTGAGCAAATCCAACTCCGACCCATTTCATATAAATCAAAACCCATGGATTTTTCAAGAAACTCTAACCTGGGTTTCAATCTGTCGGTGGAAATACCAATCATGCACCCATGTTTAAAAGCAGCAACAGTGAAGAAAAATCCGTGCTTTGTGGATTGCAGTAAGAGAGATGAAGAAGGAGAAGATGAAGACGCAGTGTGTGTTTTTTTTCTGATTTGATTTGATTTTGATTATTTTATTTTATATTTTTAGAAATTCCTTTCTGATTTTCTAATCAATTAGTCCAATGTGTTTACTTGTATAATTAATTAAGTAATTTTTAATTAATCAAGTTACCCATGAAATTACGAAATGATTTTTTTCAGACTAAAATTTATAATATTATATGACATTTATTTGTTTTATAATATGAATTTTTTTTTAACATATAGATGTTTCATAATTTAAATTAATTTAATATATTTATGAAACAAACATTAGGACAGGTTCAAATGAAAACTCAAATTAAGTTGTGAACGTGAGAACAAATGAGAGTGTGACGCGTGTCACATTCAAAGAAATATTAAGACTAAATATAGTATTTATTCAGTCTGAATATTTATTTGTATATTCAGTATGAATAATCTATATTCAGACACATGTTATACTCTTATTTGACCTCACGTTCATAACCAAATATGAGTTCGCATTTGAAGTCTTATCACAAACACAAATAATATCTTAAGATAAAAGTTATTATGATTATCATAATTTATGTAATTTTTAAATGGTCAATCTCTATAATTAATTATAAATTTATCAATTAATTAATTATTGGGATCAACACGAATTAAATTTTGCAAACCCGACCAATTTAATTTTTTCATAAATAAATTACTATTTTTAAATAAACGTATTTTGTAAATATAAAATATTGATAAGTCAAAGTCAACGGAGACTTTAACCGTCTCGTTTACGGGATTGCCCTTGTCAAGCATCAGCCCAATGGTTACGGTCAATATTATATCTGGCATAGATTGTGTACCAATTTGGTAATAAGGGTAAAAAGGTAAAATTTTAATATAATTAATTTGATGGTTATTAATTTTATAGTTTAAAATATGGTAATATTTGAATAGATAATTAATTATATATAAAATAATTGAATGGTAATTAACTAGTTTGAAGAATTAAAATAAAAACTTTAAACCATAACAAATACACTAATATTTACTTTTTTCAAAGACTAGTATAGTTTTAAAACAAAACTAGTAATACAAGGAAGAAATTTTCCGAGAATGTAATATTAACTGTAACAGTTTTTGATGTGCAACATGTACAGTTGACGAAATAATGGAGATACTTTATTCAAATGCAACACATGTCTCAAGTTCAATTGTCTTCTCTGTCCAACTGTTCAGTAAGTTAAAAATTGTCTTTTATATTGATATTATTGAAGGCAGGTTCTCTATAAGACTGATTAGGTTGTTAGTATTCAACTAATCAACTTTTTGTCTAAGTATTAATTGTAAACAATTAATATATACAACATTTTTAGAAAAATATCGTATCAACTTAAATTTTACATTTTATTTCGATTAAATATTACGGGTTAGAATTTAATGTCAAAAATATTTACTTAAAATAATACCATAATTACCACAATATTTATTTTTTTTACTTAAAATTATATTATGTTAGTGTTTATTGACTAGTATTAAAATAATTTTTTTTTACTTAAAGAATAAATAATTGTTTATTTCATTATTTATTTAATTTATAATTCACTAAAAATTATTTAAATAAATTTATATTTGTTAAATCATATTTTTAAAAATATTTTTTAAAGTTGGTATTCTTTATAAATTTAATTAGACAAAACAATACATTACAACTTAAGAAAATGAGAAATTAAAACGACAAGAAAAATATATCGTATTAACAAAATTAAAGATAATTTTATCCATTAAATACAAACATAAAAATGATACAAAGTTAACATCTATTTGGAAAACATTGTTTATCAACCATTGGTTACATAATAAGTCATCGTGTAAAGATTATTGCAGTGGATCCAGTATTTTTTTTGTCAAACTGTTACATCTTTAAAATGGATCAAAAGTCTGTAGAGTCGACTGATATGTTTTTAGCCAAATTTCACCGTTTCGAGGTATGTTTTAAGTTTTTTAAGTTGATTTTGAAAGACATTTTTTAGTTTTTGGTGGATTTTTTTTCTGTTTTTTATTGATGTTCCTTCTATTTTATAATATCCCGAGATACCTCTTCAAAGTTTAACTGATACATCTATCAAGCCCAAAAAAATTCTACACACGAAAATAAGTCGAATGCGTGTACGGGACCCTACCCGGGGCTTCTTAGGTCTACCGCTAGCTTCGATGCCACAACTTTTAAGAAGTATTTTAAAATAATGACGAACTTTTTTGAAGAAAACCTCTCATGGGTATAATTATTTTCTCTCTCTCTCTCTATATATATATATATATATATTATATTTTGGTCATAAAAGCCAAACGTACAAGTCATGTATGTGAACATAAGTGTCCACCAATTTCCATGTTTTTCATGCTTATGGTACATGTGTTTTCCCCATTAAAGTAAAAAAAATATATTCGGATAATCTATTTTGTTATGTAATTTTAAAATAAATTCAGTGATAATTATCAAAACATATAAAGCATTTTTAATATATTCTATAACTTATCTAAGATAAAAAAAAATTAAAATTAAAATTAAAATATTTAAAAAATCATCTATGAACATTTTTAAGAATTATTTTATTTTAAAAAAAAAGTATAAAAAAAGAAGAGTTATTATAACTCTCCTCTAAAAAAAATGAGAGAGAATAAAATAAATCTTTAAATTTTAAAAAAATATAGTTATTATACTTCCAAAAGTTCTTTATTTCAAAGATTGCAATACTAACTATATTGTTATAATATTCTATAATTTTATTACCTTAATACTTTTTTTTTAACTTTATATTAAATAATAATAATTTAATTTTATTAACTAAAATGAATTTAAAAATGTCATTTCTATCTTCTACAAAGAAACAAAGTTTTTGGATATCAATATTAATTTTTAAAAAAATATAAAAATAGATTTGAAACAAAACGAAGAACAAAATTTACATTTTTATCTACTTTAAATTTTTTGTTAAAAATAATATTATTTTTGTAAATTAAAACAAAACGTGTCGGCAATGGTAGCGTTAGGAGGTAGAATTAAATAATACGCCCAATTGGGTTAGAATATTTGCGTCACAGTGACGGAAGATTTTGAACCGTCCGATTCCGGTGAGTAAATGAAGTGTAGAGTCTGGGCCGTTGGTGGATGTGATAAATGTTGTTGGCTGCACAATTATTCCCTGGACCCCACCACATAATTGCGGTTCCTCCTAATAACTATTTATGGACTGCTCCCCCATTAATTATTAGACATAAAATAAATGCTCGTTGGATGCACGTCTTATTCGTTAATTCCTTTTTTTCTACTAAAGATATTTAATTATATAATTTACAGTAGGGGTTTTTTTAATACACCCCTGTCTATGATAACATCCTAGTCTTATAACCAGTAACGGATCCAGGACTTGTATCCAGCGGAGTCACCATTAAGGTAGGCTAACCACAAGGCTTATAGCGTACTGGTTAAGACTTATGGGCGATGAGGCTAGTAACTCATCTATTCCGGGTTCGAATCCAGACGCAAACAATTTGTGGCCACTGGGGAACTATCTCAGGGCTGCATGCTTTAGCAGTCCTAAAATTGTCAGGGATTAATCTAGACAAATGTCTAGGAGACCGTTACCAAAAAAAAAAGATAGGCTAAAGCGCGTTAAAGTCATCTGACGTGTTTCAAGTGATTTTTGAAGTTTTTTAATTGATTACGATGGATTTTCGTAATGTTTTTGTCGATTTAAAGGTATTTTCTTAGTTTTTTTTGTCGATTTCTAATAATTTTTTTCGGTTTTTTGATTGATTTTCAAGAGAATTCTTTAGTATTTTTTACAATCGCCATTAATTTAATAAATTATATTTACGCAATTTACTTGTAATATCTAATTTTAAATAATATGTATCAATAAACAGTATTGTATCCATAAAAGTGATTTTTAAAAGTTTTTGCCAAATAATTTATAATATAGTATAGATAATATAATAAAGGTTTGATGATTTGAAAATTCTACAATTTGTAAGATCAATAAGATTTAGTAATTAATGACAACTCATAAAACAATTTTTTGAAAAGTTAATAAATAAATATGCATTTTGGATTTTTGGACTTAATCATTTAAGAAGACTTTAAAATTTGTGAAATCTGTGATAACTTCTACCTTAATTATAATGTTTAATGAATTGATTAAGATACACTTATTGGTTTCACAATGTTTCTGTTTTATATATATTCGGTTTACAATGTGAAATTTTTTATGTCTATTTTTTGGTTTACAAACACTCAAAAAAAGTTCACATGTGAAACAAACACACAGTAAACAAATATAAATTATTCACTACATTAAATTTTAACCATAGACGAAAAAACCATATAAAATAGTTCTCAAATATTCATGATTTAGAGAGTTTTTAGAAATATCCCTTGTGCAAATCATATCTTATTACGATATTAAGCTTGCCTATAAGAAACATCATAATATGAAAGAAATATAAACTTAATTTTATTACTTTTACACTTTCTATTTAAAAAATATATTAATTATTTGACCTCATTGACACTAAACTTTTAAATATAGTAAAACATTCAAATTTGTTGTCTTGTTTTAAATGTTCGATCTAACCTCTTGCAATAAATGTTTTTACCAAATAATTTTAAATTTATTTTGTTAATTTACACAAAAGTTTTAATGTGTTATATGTTTTTTCGTTACAAACAAGTAACATATAATTTGGTTATATGCTTTATTACATATTGCTTGATTAGTTATTAAATATCTAAAATGCTTCTTAATATAAAAAAATAAGACAATATCCATTTTTCTAATATCATATAATATGATGACGTATTTAAATTAGTTTGACGAACAACTAACAAGTTTAAGTAAATTTGGTTAGACTTAAAATACCGTAAAATATGTATACCTATATATATATAGAGACAGAGAGAGAGAGATTTATTTAAATTTGCATATATGATACGATAAACTTTATATTTAATTAATAGCCTTTTTAAGCATATGTATTTTTAATGTAAAATTAAATCAAACTTTTAAAAAGGTACAATAAACTATTGTAACAACATTGATTGTTAATAAATACTTATTTCGTATTAAAATAAATTTATACATTGAAAAAAACGCATGATTTCAAAATTATACAATTGTAATGTTTTTTACTTAATTAAAGAGTAAATTACGGATTTGGTCCCTGAATTTTGTCAAAATTACGAATTTGGTCCTTTAACTTCGTTTATTACAAAAGAAACCTTCACGTATCAAGTTTGTTATGGATTTGGGCCTTGATGGTGAGTGAGAGAGAGAGAGAGAGAGCAAGATGGTTCGAGAAAGAGAGAGAGAGATGGTGAGAGAGAGAGAGAGCACGAGATGGTTCCAATTCCATATACACAATCTCACGATGACATGATATAGGTTCGAGAGAGATATTTGATCTATAATCATCGAAGTCCGTGAACCATTGAAGCCATGAAACAAATATGGATTTGGTTGTTACTTCAAGAACCATTGAGAGATACATCGTTTGAATCAATTTCGGTTGTTGCTCTAAGAACCATCGAAGTCGTGAAACAAACATCCCGATCTGGATTTTGGTTGTTGTTCCAATAACTAACAACCATCAAATCATCTCTCTCTCTCTCTCTCTCTCCTAGTTATGTTCCATCGATCCATATCAGGATTTGGTTCATGAGATGTGTTCAATGATGACCTTTTTAAAGGTTTTCTTGCAAAGTTTGAATTAGTTTTTTATTTTAATGTTTGATTTAGGGTTCTTAGATCCATATATTGATTTGCCTTGTGTTGGTGTTTACTTGTTGGACATTTCCTTAGATTAATTTATCAATATGATTTATTGGTTTTTGTTGGAAACATTTGATGTTGTTCATGTGTCGAATTAAGTTGGAATATGATGATGTTCTTATTGTTCTTTCTTTGATATTCTTGGAGAAGATGAAGGAATAATAAAAGAAAGAAAAAACTCATTATGATATGAGAAAATGGTAAAGGGACAAAATTACTATTGTACTCAATGGACAAAATGGATGGTCGTTAGCCTCAGTGATAAATTCATAACAAACTGCATACGTAGAGGTTTCTTTTGTAATAAATAAAGTTTAGGGACCAAATCCGTAATTTTTGACATACATTAGAAACCTAAACTATAATTTACTTTTAGTTAAATGATAATTGGATTTTTTTTAATAATAATTAATATATGTATCTTATAATTATCGAGACATGTATCTTTGTGGTTTAAGCGGTGGGCCTCACTAGGGGTGTAATCGAGTCGACTCGAGTCGACACAGTACCAAGCTCGAGCTCGACTCGACTGTCAAACTTGAAGCTCGATACTCGACTCGAACGAGCCTAAATTTTAAAGCTCGAGCTCGTGACAGGTATCGATATTTTCGGGCTCGACTCGACTCACCCGTGTCTTAAAAAACGCATAACAACATAAATATTAATTGTAACTTTATAGAAGCTCGATAAGGCTCGACTCGACTCGCTCGACAATTTAATATATATACACATATATGGGGTATAATTGTAATTTTATAGAAGCTCGATAAGACTCGACTCGACTCGCTCGATAATTTAATATACATACACATATATGGGGTATAATTGTAATTTTATAGAAGCTCGATAAGGCTCGCAAGCCTCTCGAGCCGAGTAATTTATAGGTCGAACTCGACTCGATTATCTACTCGAGTAGCTCGAGCTCGAGCTCGACTCGACAATTCACGAGTCGATTTCGAATACTTTCCGAGTCGATCTCGAGTATCTCACGAGCTGTCTCGGCTCGATTACACTCCTAGGCCTCACTTCACACGTTTGGAATGTAAATAGTTGGATCGTGTTTTAGATGTATGATTCTTTTAATGTATTTTGTAAGTTACATTCACTTCTAACAGAATTTTCATTTTTAACATTACAACAATAATTTTATTATTAAATGTTCAATATATATTACGTATAATTTTAAATGTTCTTATCGGTAGGAGTAACATAATATATTATCCCATTTATAATCAATCATTTTTACAGAGTTCACCACTTTTGAAGAGTAAAAGCATATTTAACACATTCTTTATAATTTCTTTAAAATAAATAGCAAAAGTCACAATATATAAAAATATTACATTTAATTTTAACAAATTTTATATTTTAAAGATTTCAACATTTATTGTATCATTAAAATATTTTATAAACTTATTATCCCCAACTAGTTTATAATAATGAATAAGATTTTTTTTCCCACACATTAAGGGTGTGTTTGGTTGGAGGTATTAAACAGTAATTAATGAGAATTATAATAAAAGAAACTGTTTGGTTTTTCACAAGCGGCTGAGTATTTATTCCAGAAGGGCTTATTCGATCTAATCGTACCACGTGCATTTACCCTGCCGAACCTGGGGTTTTTGATGCATACAAGTATTTTTGTTGGAACGTTGATACATACATAATATAATAAGCTCATTCGCCCAGAAGCCCAAATTTTCATTCCTGATTTAACTGGGGGAAATGAAAATTCATTCTCTGTCATTTTTATTTCCATTTCCATTTTCATTCATTTGTCAGAACGAAACGCACCCTAAGTTGTGAAAAATCTATAAGTTTGAAGCTTTTACGGTTTTATCTATTTTTATTTATCAATATATAAATTTTGTTAGAGCAAAATGGCAAATAAATCCTCACTTTCTTTGTTTTTAAGAATTTGTTAGGCATGTTAACAGAGTCTCAATCAATCTCTCTCTCTCTCTCTCTCTCTCTCTCTCTCTCTCTATATATATATATATATATATATATATATATATATATTTGTAGAAGGGTTTTAAATAATTTCTTGCAAAAAAGTAAATTGTTGAAGAATATTTTTAAAAATCAGTTAAAAAAGGTTTAGACTATGTTTGACAAACAAACTGATAAGTTAGCAGATGACTGATAAGCTAGCTAATGAAAAATTCATGTTTGGCAAAACTAGTGTATAAGAATGCAAAATTACCAAATGGGCATATTGAAAATAATAATAATAATAATAATTAATATTAATGAGAGTTATAATTAGAAAAAAATGACAACAAGCTCTCAAAACGTTACTCGTTTTAATAAACTAGCAGGGCCGGCCCAAAGGGTGAGCGGGCCGGGCGGCGGCCCAGGGCAGCAAAGCCTAAGGGGCATTATTTTGGGCCCAATACTGTTATTACTAATAAATAAAAAAAGCAAACACTATAAGTATTGAACCCTTAACCTTTAGGATACTTAAATGTTTCCTTACCACTAGGCTATAAATACCATTTTGTATTCATTTTTTCGTATTATATTTTTATTACTGTTATTTCTGATTCGTTTTTTTTCTTTTTCTCGTTTTAGCTTGTTTTCATAACAACATTTGTTTATCTAGAATAAAATAAAATAAACCTATATAACAATTATTATTTTGTATGTGTTTTTGTTTTGAAAAACCATGTGATAATAGTTTATTATTATTTTCGCCAAACATTTTTTGTAGAGAATTGGTATGATCAAACTTTACATGAAACATTTATATTACTAGATAATTTGAACTTGAAACCCAAACATCTTTTGTTATGTTTTCTAAAATCAAACCATGTATGAACTAATTTAGATTACTTTAAAAAAAAATATTTCCACATGCATAAATACGTGTTTCGAAAATTATTGTTCATTTTGTTTTATGTTTATGATTTGATGTTGAATCTCATCAATCCAATTTTGTTATAACTAATATTGTGGTTTATTGTCTTAGACTATATACGGTTGTTTATATTACATATCACTCGTTACACAAAAATGTTTACATTTAAAAACCATGTATTTGTGTGTTATTTGTTTCTTACATTAAGGGCATTTTTTTGACTCTCCGCCCAAGGCATCCAAAACCATTGGACCGGCCCTGTAAACTAGTTTATGGTTTACCAAACATATACACTAAAAATAAGCTAGCTTATAAGATAACTTATAAACTAACTTATTTTTACCAAACATAATCTTAATCAACATGTTTTCTCTATTTAAGAAATAAAATATGCTGGACGCTATCTTAAAGTGCGAAAGTTTTGGTCTTTTCGGTCCCATTTACTTAATGAAATTCCATGGAATTAAATAAACAATTGTTTGATTGGTTTAACTGAAAATAAAATTCCTTCAAAATTCCAAGAATTCCACAAGTGATGGAATTTGGAAATTGGAATTTATGATTCCATAGTGTTTTGGGTGGACGTGGAATAACCATTATTTTAGTATTAATTTAATATTTAACAAATTTTTAAAAACTAATTTATCATTATATAGTATGTAGTATTAGAGACGAGTTCATCTGATAACGGTAACAATTTACGAGAATGCGAGGACAATCCTTAGCCAATAATTTTGTACATAAAACTTTTTTCATGTACAAAATCATATGTGATTTTGTACTAACATAAAAAATGACACGCGCAACTTTTGCCACGGAAAAAGTCTCGACTAATCATATATGATTTTGTACATGAATTTTTTTTTGTATAAAATAATTAACTAAGGATTGTCCTTGCATTCTCATAAATTGTTAACGTCCTCGTATGAACCTCTTTCTGTAATACTGTTACTGTTACTTTTAACAATACTATTATTTAGTTGATAATAATATTATAATTATTGTTTAATATAATAACAGTGATAATAATATATTATTAGAATTCGTAGTATTGATTAATAATAATAATAATAAAATGTTATTATTGATATTAACAATATTGTTATCAAAGGTATGCAAACCGGATCTTACGATTGAATTTCGAGAAGAGTTGAGAAAGGCGGTATATAGGAGGTCCTTTGGCTCACTGCATCGTTTTTGACATCCCTTTTTGTGTCGTGAGTCTTTTTCAGTCGACTGTATCATGGCTTTGGTCTTGAGTGATCTTGATTACTGTTGTTTTTGTTTCGTATGTTTAGATTAGTTCGGTTTAACCTTGTTTCATGTCAATTTGTTTCAGGATGATTTTACAAACGGGAAATAAATTTTTTTCTCATTATTTCTTCATTTTGGAGAATCAATTATATTAAAAAAAAAGTCCTAGTCCCTCAAAATATCTATCCATTTTTTTTTCCATTTTGGGAAATATGTTTGCGATGCTAAAAAATTCTCCAAAATGAATGGAGAATAAAACTTTGAAATCTATAAAACAAAAATACATTAAACTCCGATAGATTATCTATTTTAGACATTACTACATTTATTATATTACTAAAATATTGCATTCTAATAAAATATTATCTGTCCCTCTAAATATTTAATTTCAAAGTTTTATACTGGTGAGAATACATTGAAAACTATTTATTTATATCGGTGATAATACATTGAAAACTATTTATTTGTACGGTTCTCCAATTTGGAGATTTTTCTCCTACTTTCTCCATTATGGATAATATGTTAGAACAAAAAAACATGCAAAAAATCTTCAAAAAACATAACTGTTTAGTAATTGTTCAAAATGAGAGCAGGGCTCTGAATGGCTACGAGAGATCCATGATACAAAAATGATTCAGCGGATTTTAGAACAATTAAGAGACAAACTTGTTTTTTGTCAACATGATTCACCTCTTAGCGATTTATATGTTGCCTTTTAATGCAAGGGGTTGTTTGACATTTGTTGAATATTAAAAGGCTCTTATGATGTAGTGCAAAATGAGATATAATTGGTTGGTAATTGTTGATGATGTAATTAAGGCTCTTAACGGTTAAAAGAGATCTAAGATACAAAATGATTAAGAGAGTTTTGGAACCATTAAGAGGCAGACTTATTTTTTGTCAAACATAATTAATCTTTTAGCGATTCAAAGACTGCCTCTTAGTGGAATTGTTAAAAGGTAAACAATTAGCCCTAAGAGTTTTACCCTTACAAGTGCGGGCAACGGATTTTATCACGGTTAACTGTTTACAACATAATTGTTGCATACAATACTATTTTGATGGCCTAAAATCTTATCTGATAATTAAATAAGTGAAAATGTTGAATTTTACCCGGATAAACTTTATGTAAACTGCCATTAGAGCATCTCCAACAACATCTCTAAAATTTCTTCAAAATGGAGACACAAAAATCAAAATGTTTAAAAAAAATTGTATTCATCTCTAACAGCATCTCAATTTCGAAGAATCTAACATTAATTATATAATTAAAATATTAAATATATTAAGAGCATCTCCAACAACTTCTCTAAAATAGAGAAAATAGGGATTTTGTGAATTTTTTTCCTCCAACAACATCCCTAAAACTTTCTCCAAAATAAAGAAAGTAGAAGAGACGATACAAAAATCTTTAAATTTAGAGATATCCCTAAAAATAACTACTTTGAGAAAGAAACATTATTTTATTATCTTTTACGAATAAGAAATATTGAAGTTAAATGTTTAGGTGAGAAAAATAATTTTTTATTAAAAATATAATGAATGATGTAATCTCTAAAATAGAGAAGCTGTTGAAGTTGAATGTAACATTTTTTTTTTAATTTTGAATTTTAATTTTATATTTTAGAGAAATTATAAAGAAGCCGAGATGATCTAACAAACTTTTAAACTAATTTTTTATATTATTGATATGAGATGGTTATTTTGAAGATATTGGAGATTCTTTCAGTTGCTAATTTTCGTTAAGGACTCAAAAAGTTCAAATAGAATCTTCCCTCCTTTTCTTTCTCAGTGAATCTTCTCCATCCGCCTATCAACAATGGCGACCTCCGATATCTCCCTGAAAACACCTACGAAAACCACAATGAACGATAACATTTCTGCTTCTTCACTTTCAAGGAAACAAGATCACCAAACAACTGTTTCATCGTCTTCATTCAAGTCCCGCTTCGAAGCATATAACCGCCTTCAGAGTGCAGCGGTTGCATTTGGCGAGAAGCTTCCGATTCCTGAGATTGTAGCACTTGGAGGTCAGTCGGATGGTAAGAGCTCGCTTCTTGAAGCTCTTCTTGGATTCCGATTCAATGTACGTGAGGTCGAAATGGGGACACGGAGGCCTCTCATACTCCAGATGATTCATGATCCAACAGCTCTTGATCCTAGGTGTCGGTTTCAGGTTCAATTCATGTTTTACTTTTACCTGATTATACAGTTTCAGATCTATGAAGAATGAATTAATTTCAACTTAATTTTAGGGTTTAGAGGATACTGACTTTTGACAGTAACGTCAGGAGGAGGATTCAGAGGAATATGGCAGTCCTGTTGATTTAGCATCAGCAATTGCAGATACTATTAAATCACGCACTGATGCGCTACTGAAGAAGACTAAAACAGCCGTCTCACCTAAGCCGATTGTGATGAGAGCTGAATATGCTCATTGTCCTAATCTCACCATTATTGATACTCCAGGATTTGTTCTCAAGGTAATTCAACTGGACTCTGCTTTTATTTGCGAGAGAAGGATGAAGAGTACCATACAGTATCTATAACAATCTGAATTGCATTTGGTAGGCTAAGAAGGGTGAACCAGAGAGCACTCCAGAAGAAATTCTCTCAATGGTGAAGTGGCTGGCTAGTCCACCCCATCGCATTCTTGTATTCCTTCAACAAAGTAGTGTGGAATGGTGCTCGTCTTTGTGGTTGGATACCATTCGTGATATTGATCCAACATTTCGGAGAACATTAATTGTTGTCTCCAAATTTGATAACCGGCTCAAGGTACATAAATTCAAGAAGGTTCTGCATGCGAAGCTAAACTCTATAGCCTAAACTGCTTGATAGATAGAAAAAGAAAGCCATTAAATCATTTATCTGCTTTCTGATATGCTCACTATATCTAGTTCTATGCTGTAACAGTAGTTAAAATACAAAATAGCAATAGCGGTTATAACGGTGGTATAGCGGTTCTTATAATATTTTTTAGAATTATAATATACATATATATGTATGCATACATAAACATATCACATGCATTAATTAAAAAATATAGTTTCAACATCAAAACATCACCTTAAACAAGTTTCACAAAACAAAATAGGAAAAGTATAACGAGCTAATCAAAATATAAGCTCCAAAAAAGACAAAAATGTGAGCATTAAATTCAAAAGTGGCCCAACTGAGTATATCGGTATGGCGGACCGCTGTTTACCTCAAATATCAGTGACATAGCGGTAAACTGCGTCGCTATTATCGAAACCGCAATTTCCACCGCAATTTTACCACCGCTATTTTGCTTATTAACAGCATAGATTCAGTTCTTTCTTTATTTATTTTTTTGCATTAGGAACTTGAAGAATATTGCCATTGGTGTTGATAAAACTTATTACACTAGTCCTGCATCTGCAAGTTGATCTGTATAAGATAACTCTTGGCCATGATGAACTTTTTACATAATTACAGCCTCCCTTTATAATACAAGATATCCATTTCTCCAGGAATTTACTGAACGTTGGGAGGTGGATCGCTACTTGAGTGCAAGTGGCTATCTTGGAGAGAAAACACACCCTTTTTTCGTGGCTCTGCCAAAGGATAGGACCACAGTTTCGAATGAAGAATTTCGCAGACAAATATCTCAGGTGGATGCTGATGTTTTATCCCATCTCCGAGAAAATGTCAAAGGTGGCTTTGATGAAGAAAGATATAATTCCCACATTGGTTTTGGTCATCTCCGTGATTATTTGGAATCCGAGCTTCAAAAGAGATATAAAGAAGCTGCACCTGCAACATTGGCTTTGCTTGAACAGCGTTGCAGTGAAATCACTGCTCAAATAAGCACCATGGACTCTAAAATACAGGCAACTTCTGATGTTGTTTACCTCCGAAAATCTTCAATGCTGTTTGCATCCTCCATCTGCAACCACGTGGTATGAAGTCTTTCTTTATCAATCTTGCATTTTCTGGTGTTGTTTATTTAGTGGAAACCAGTCCTCTAACTGTGTGTGTGTATATATATATCTATATATTTATATGTTTCAAACTTTGAGTTAATTGAAACATTTCCTTTCTTCTGAAATGGTGAAGGCGGCATTGATAGATGGAGCTGCGGATCCTGACCCTCAGAAATGGGGGAGAACAACAGAGGAAGAGAAATCAGAAAGTGGTATGGGGAACTGGCCTGGAGTAATAGCTGATATACAACCACCCAATGCTAACCTTCACCTTTATGGTGGTGCCGCTTTTGAAAGAGTGATTCATGAATTTCGCTGTGCTGCATATTCAGTTGAATGCCCTCCGGTGTCAAGGGAGAAGGTGAATGCACTTGAAAACTGAAAAACTTTTTTATTGGGTTATAGATAACTTAAGTTTAAGTCACTCTACCCTTTAGGGGTAGAGGTCAGGTCTGTGTACATCCCATCCCCTAGACCCCACCTCCGGGTGGGATATACTACATTTCTTTGGTTCAGTTTAAAGAATTTCATTTTGCTATCTTTTGGCAGGTTGCAAATATAATAATTGCCCATGCTGGCCAAGGAGGGGGAAAGGGAATTGCAGAGGCAGCTGCAGAGATTGCTCGTGCTGCTGCCAAGTCGTGGCTAGCCCCTCTTCTTGAGACAGCTTGTGAACGACTTGCATTTGTGTTAAAAAATCTGTTTGATCTTGCCATGGAGAAAAATCAACACCGCCACTCTGATTGTAAGAACCTTTTTGTTATTTCCTACCAGTAGACAGTAGTATATACAACTACATTCAGCTTTACTGCGAAGAAAAAAAAATCTATGCCGGTTTACTGTTATTTCTCATACCCAAAATTTTCAAGTGGTTAATTTGGTTAGGACAATGACTATTTATTAATACGATGTATTGTAGTTGAACCTTTTGTGGCTACTCTGGACGGTATGCACATGTGTCCGGTAAGCATGCACATGTGCAAAAAAACCAAGAAACAACTTCAATTAATTGTATGCATATGTTCCTCAGTTTTCATTTTTTGGGGGTTTTCTACTGAACCTCCCTCGAATTGGTTATATCTATATTTGAGCTTTTCATTGTGTTTTGAACTTTTTGTGGCTACACAAGTGATATCTATTATAAATGTGAAAATTGAATTGATTATATCCATATTTGAGCTTTTTAAATCTCTACAGAAATGTATAGACTGCATGCTTTAGCTAATATTAGTATTCATATCATGTTTAGACGGTTGTTGACTTTCTGTTTCAGATCATTTTACAAAATCTTGTGGTTTTCTAACAGATGGGAAGAAAACTGAGGATATGGACGGGTATGTAGGTTTTCATGCTGCTTTAAGGCGTTCTTACAATAGTTTTATAAGAGATTTAGCAAAACAGTGCAAACAACTTGTTCGCCACCACTTGGATTCAGTCACAAGCCCATATTCTCAAGTATGCTACGAGAATGATCTCTTATTCGGGATTGGCACAAACTCTAATTACCGATATCAGCCTGTAGCTAGTTCAATGTGCCTAGATTTATCAGACGATGGGTTATCATTGTCTAACAAACCTCTGAATGACCAAGAAAACATCCCTCCAGAAAAGAACACTCATGAAACGACACCCGGAAAGCCTTCAAAAGCAGGAGAAGCTTCTATGACTGTTCCGGAAACACCATCACCCGACCAACCACGTGACGGAAATTATGTCATTAAGAAGGAACATGGAAACTTCATTGAAGGTGGAGCTAGAAAACGGCATACTAGGTTACAGGATAACAGTAAAGTTTTGGGTAATCTTGTTGGTCAAAACGGTGGAGGTCTGGTCTTTGCAGCTGGGGATACTGGTTCACGATCAGGATCGACTTACACTGAGATATGTTCATCAGCTGCACAACATTTTGCACGGATTCGTGAAGTCTTGGTCGAGCGGAGTGTAACTTCAGCATTGAATGCAGGGTTTCTAACCCCATGGTGCGTTACTAAATCTTTTCTTAACAAACTAGCTTATATGCTGCTAGAGTTCCGTAGTCTTGTGAATTATTGTAGCTCATTTATTCATCTTAGCAAAAGAACAATGAAATTGAAGTTGGTTAGATATAAATATAGTGCTTGTGTACAACGGAACACTTTGGTGTGCGTTTGGTACACTGGACATGACAGAACAGAGCAAGGATCACTGTTCCAGGTTTGATAGTACTTTTACTTGGGACTGGCGTGTTCCACCCCCACCCCATGGAATAAGGTGGAATAGACCTATATTTATTTTACTGATATAACCTCAAAATAGAACCTAATTCTCGTCTAAAACATCAAATACGAATCCCTTTTTATATTTTAATCATTCTTTAGATTTTATTTATCGAATTTTATGCTTTTTAAACTTTCTCTTTATTGTCCTCAAAATATTATTATTTTACGGTTTCTATATTTTGATTAATTTATGTAATTTATTAAATATTAAATAATAAAAAAATAGTATAGAAAAGGTATAAATAAAAATTGGAAACAATATAAACTTTTTATTTTGGTTTGATTTTAATCGTCTTGACTAGAACTTTCTAATGATATCTATATCTATACTATATTATAAAGCATTTGACCAAAAACTCTTAAAAACAACCTTTTAAGCCTTAGGTACTGCTATTTAATGCTAATTACTTAATTTTCAAGATTACAAGTAAATTGTGCGTAAGTACAACTTATTAAACCTTTATTTCTGAATTCGTGTAACTAACTGCAGATAACCATCATCCAAAATACAGGATAAACATTATTTTAAATATAAAAAATCTAAAGTATAATTAAGATAATCATTGAGTTATAACAGAAAATTTAATTATTATCGTTATAAAAAGTTATATTATTAAACCAAAAATAAATTATTTTGTTATTAAACATAATTAAATTATGATAAAAAAGAGAACTTTTAAATGAACATTAAAACCATTCTCAAAACCACATAAAACCATTAGAATGGCGATAGGGACAAAAATTAAAATAAAACCTAAAATCGAGATGTATCTCACTGCATTGCGCAAGTACCCTTCTAGTATTTTAAAGATATTTGTTTTATTGTAATTTAATACATTACATAAATTAATCATAATATATAAAAATATAAACAACTCAGTGGTATTGGTAAATTGGTCATTTTATCTGGTCTGTCTTGTCCAGTTCTGTCTTACCAAAAGCTGAACAACTGTTCTGTTCTTTTCTCCCGTCTGGATACCAAACACACGGTCGTATATCAAAGTCGAACTGATTTGTTAATTCTTGACTTTACCTTTCATGTACTGCATCTACAACTGAACTTGTGAGATGTAATAATCCTACTAATGACTAAGAATGTAGGTAGATTGCTGAATGGTGTAAAACTTATTGTTTCCTTAAACTATTACTTTGTGTGTAATTATTGATCCTACCAGTTTATTCACATATGAATTGAACTTTTTCAGAAGCTAGAGTTAGAGGTGATCATAGGCAAGTATTTGGATCTTATTAAGCAGGTTGGTTTTATAAGGGTCTCATAGTTTGTCCTTTTGTGTTCAGCCGTGAACGTCTTATGGTAGCAGTGGGTCTCGATTTATTTGCTGTGAATGATGAGAAGTTTATGGACATGTTTATTGCACCTGGAGCAATTGAAATCCTTCAGAACGAACGTCAGTCTCTTCAGAAGCGACAGAAGATATTACACTCTTGCTTGACTGAATTCAAGTCTGTGGCAACAACCCTTTAGATAGTAGGTACAGTCATTCTCAATAAGACGGCCATTGCTTCCATCTCGTGAGCAAATGTGAAACTTGAAATCCCGAAAAAAGTGAGGTTCTCCTGCCATTTCTAGTTGGGGTCCTTTCGTTAAATAACCTTCTCTCGAGTTTCTTTAAGTTTGAAAATATCCGTTCTTAATAGATGAATGCTACTTCCATATACAAGAAATGACTTGAAAATGTGTCGGTAAGGCATGGATTTTTAAAAAGCACTTGTCGATGGCCTATTGACAAGTGCTTTTTAAATCCATAACCTTCTGAGGGCCTGTCTGTTAGCAACTTAGTGGCTGTTTGGTTGGTTTTCCATTAAGTCCTGTATAGATAAAGTTGTCTGTGTGGATTAATCTGTCTGTATAGTTGGGAAGGTTTTTGTTTGGAAGAGTTTTTTCATAGATGGAATGAGCGTGTTTTTTTAATTAGGAGGAAGAAGTTTGGAAGAAAACTTGGTTTTCTGCATAAAGCTCCCTCCTAAAAGCTTACTGAAACAAGACACTTTCTGTATCATTAAGCAACTACCAAACAGTCATGTATAGCTGACCAAATAAGCTGTGAGTCCCATTAACAAACGGGGCCTAATAAGCTTGTATAGCTGACCAAATAAGCTGCGAGTCCCATTAACAAACGGGGCCTAATAAGCTTAATGAGACTCACAGCTTATTCGGTCAGCTATACATGACTGTTTGATAGTGGCAGTAAGCTTCTTTTTTTTGGGGGGGGGGGATTATTCAGAAAGCCAAGTTTCTTTCCATACCTGTCCCTCCTAATTAAAAAACACGCTCCGTCCATCTATGAAAAACCCTTCTGAAACAAAAACCTTACGAATCTATACAGACAGATTAATACACAGACCACTTTATCCTTACAGGACTTAATGGAAAACCAACCAAACAGCCTATTACAGGATTTTAGGCATTCTTGTGTATGGAATTAGCATTCTTTTGTTAAGCAGTCACATTCTCAAATTTATCTGAAGGTCATGGATTTAAGAAACCCCCCCGTCAAAAGGTCGTTTTAACTATAGGACCCCTTGTTGGTTACTAATAATTAGAAAATGGTATATGATGAATTGGTTTTTAACATCATTTTGGGTGATCTGCAGGTTACACTTCAATAAACAGCTTCTGATCCAGTCTGAAATCCACATGAAGTTTTCTGGTAATGCTAACTGTAACTCAATTGCATCTTGATTCTTTTATGCAAATTGTTGTGTTTCATGTGGAATTTGGTCATTCTTTGATGAGAAGATATTAGTTTCTTGAGTAGATTTTACGTAAATCAGTGTGCACAATTTCATACATGCCACTCGTGAATTGCAAATTGATTTCCACGTAGGGGTGAGCAAAAACCAAACCGAAACCGGGAAAAACCCGAACCGAAAACCGAAAATCCAAATGGTTTGTTTTTGGTTTTCGTTCCCATACTGACCGAAAAACCCGAACCGAACATCCTCGGTTTCGGCCAAAAACCGAACCGAAACCAAAGAAATATAATTATTTTTAATTTATTATTATTATTTTATATATATATATATATAATATTATGAATGTTTTTAATTTTTTTTATTATTATATATATATAACCTAATTTTAATTTTAAACATATATGAAATGTTTGTATTTTTTCCAAAAACGGTTTTTGGAAAAAATACAAACATTTCATATATGTTTTAAAACCGAACTGAAAAATGAAAACCAAAAACCTAATCATTTTAAACCATTCGGTTTTAAAACCGAACCGAGTAAAAACCGAACCTACAAAAAACCCGAAAACCGAACAGTTTGGATTTCAAAAACCTTCCACTAAGAAAGGTCTCGTCACGACAATTCAATTTGTCCCTTTGTTCGCTTTGAGAGAGTAGTGACCTCTCAGGCAGTCCCGGAGAGATGCAGAACTCTCTTTTTTTCTAAAGCTTGGGGTACCCACGAGAGAAGCTCCACGGCTCGGTTTTCAGTTCGGTTTCAGCCAAAAACCGAACCGTGCTCACCCAATTCCACGTTTACGTTATTTGCATAATTGTTCAAGTGGGTTTAGTTTAACGGATAAGGAGGTGAACATCCTTGCAAAATGATCTGCATAATTAGTTTACTAATTGGGAGGAAATGATAGTTAGACCATCTCCGACCCAACATCAAAACACTAAAAACATAGAGGGGTAAAATGTTGTATCTGGGATCAATAATGTAGGCGTCTAAAATTGATAATAATATTTTATTTAACTTTTCATATATATATATATATGTATATATATAGATTAGTAGTTTATTACATTAAGTGATAAATACATATATTATTTTATTATTATAATAATATTAAGGATGTTTATAGTGTTGTTTTTTTAGTGCTGTACCCATTATATTTAGCGTTTATTTTTTAGTTGTTGGGTTGAAAATTTAGGATTGTTAATGGATCTCCTCATGATGCTTTTTGGCATTATTGTATTACTTTCCACATAAAATTGCAACTCTGCCCTTTGGTTTGTGAGTGAAAATCATATGCATAAAACACATATGTTACAAATTCGTGAACATCAATTCTTATGTTATGATATACAGTGTACATCAATTCTCATTTCAATAGTTTTGATTTTTAAGTTATGATTTATATTGATTCATATGTTTTATTGTGTGTATATGTATGTATATGTGTGCATTTCATATATGAAACGTATTTTGTATTTTTTTTTCGTACCAAACAATTCTGAATGTTTCATGAAACAACATCGTATGTATATCAAAATAAAAAGCAGTTGACTGATTTTTAACATATTTATGGTTTTCATTTGATTTTTCCTTTATTTGAAACTCAGATATTTCGGACTAGGAATTGGTTTAGCAAGTCTTAAAAGTATCATATACAGTGTATATAAAATCGTTCAATTTTATATATCTTTATTTTACCCTTTTTGTCAACGATAAAAGTGGAAAGATAGAGGACTTTTTAGAAGTTCATCTTACTTTTTCATGTATCAAGTTTGAAAACTTACATATTTATTTTAAGATCAAAAGATGTCTAAATTATTTTAAATACAATTATCTTTAGTTAAATTATCATATTTAAAAAAGTTGCAGTTTATTCTTTTTAATTTGACATGCATATTGATATTTAAAAAGAACAAATTAACTTGGTTTTTAAATATTTCATTCATGAACATATTTACGTTCGAGTATATTTATACAATACTTATAATTTATAATTACACATGTACTATTTTTTAATACGTTTAAACTTTAAAAAAGTAACTTGCAAACTGATAAGCATGTTAAAAGACAAGTTAAATGTTAAGCTTTACTACTAAAGTAAAATAATTCACAAAACTGATAACTAAAAAAATCACTCATTTTCTTTAACCAACACAAATTTAGAAAAAAACAAGTCAGTGAAATAAAAATGTATTCTACTGCATTACACAAATATCCTTCGATAAACAGAAATAAAACAAATGTGTTATCTTTTGCACCCTAGTCTATATCATATTCACTAATGAGATTAGACTGTTCATACTTATTTTGACTTTTTTTTAATGTTACCATATATATATATATTATAGACTACGATATAAAATGAAAAACCCATTAAAACAAATAGAAAACATCTGTAACCATGTAATAGAGTCAAAGAAGCTAAAAGACGAGGACGCCTCTTCAGACTTTTGTTTTTATTTTTTGCTTCACGTGAACATTATCTCAATGAGAAACTCGATACAAATTTTTATCCCAACTAAAATCTATACTATTTCTTTATTGAATGTAATGCATCAGCTCAATAAAATAAAATAAGATTCAAATTCAATTAAATTAAGTTATAACAAGAACATTCTACAACTTCTTTGTTCGGTTTTAAGTACTTTTTTTTACCATCAATTTTTATTGTTTCTTGCAGATAATTATTTTATTTGATTATTAAATTTTTAGTTGATGTACTTTAAATAATAGAACAAGACGTCGAAGTCTGTTAGCGTCTCAATCTTTTCCTTTCAAAAAAAATAAGTAATAAAACAAGTTAAATATAGATTTTTTATTTATTTATAGTAATTATATAAGTTATTTACTTTTATATTTATTTATTTAAAACAAAACTTATTAAGCCATTGGTAAAAAAAACTAATTAAACCAAAAACAACTTGTAGAAAAAGTAAAACTACGAGAGAAACAGCGAAACTAAATATATTTTGTAAATTATTGATTTACTTATTTTTATATCAGTTTTAATTTGTATATTTTATTAATATATATCTTCTAGATTCATTTAAACAAAATACATTAATTGTAGGAAATCATTGATTTGATTCCCATGAAATAAAGATCATGTATGGGAATAGGGTATAAATCATGGCTCATGAATGCAGAATATTATCTGAAAACTCAAGATAGATCATGGGTACACCATAACTTAGAACCCGATAGGAATCTTGAATTTGTTGCATAATCTAGCACCCAAGACAGAATCTTGAATACAGAATGACACTTAATAGATAAAAAAGAAATACTGATTAATAAAATACTAAAGGACAAAAAAAAATTATTCCTACAATTTTCTAGACACAAAACATAATCTAGAACCCGAGAAGAATCTTGAATTCAGAACATAATCTAGAACCAAGATGAATCTTGAATTCAGAATATAATCTAAAACCCAAGAATAATCTTGAATTCAGAACATAATCTAAAACCCGAGAATAATCTTGAATTTTGAATATAATCTAGAACCCAAGATGAATCTTGCATTCATAACATAATCTAGTACCCATGAGAGATCTTGAATTCTGAACATAATGTAGTAATGTACCCATGAGGAATCTTGATTCAGAACAATCTAGAACCCAAGATGAATCTTGAATACAGAACATAATCTAGAACCCAAGATGAATCTTGAATTCAGAACATAATCTAGAACCCCACATGGATCATAGACACACAAGACGAATACCAAATGCAGGATCCTGTTAAATGAAAGTAGATCCTATGGCAATAATAATGAATTACACAGGAACTAAAAAGTACATATAAGAACCTGCTAAGTGAAAATGGACATAATCCAACAACATCTAGGAACATAATGATTTAGACACTTATTATACTTATGTGAAAAGGAAACAACTACATAACACATTTGCTTTTAGCAAATATCAATCAGATGAGATTGCAACAAAATGCAGGTTTGCTTTTTCACTATTCACTCTGTTTTCTTCTCATCCTTGCTTTCTTTAGCTTCTTTCTCCTTTGGTTTAGCATCTTTCTCCTTTGGTTTGGAATCTTTAGCTTCTTTCTCTTTCGGTTTGGATTCTTTAGCTTCTTTCTCCTTTGGTTTCCCCTTTTTCGGCTTCATAAAGCAAAAACAAGAACAACAAGGACACTGAAACAAGAACTTCATCTCTCTCTCTAATCAATTCTCGAAAATTTCGGATGAGGTATTTCTTTTAGCCTTAGCTTTTTACCTTATTGTACAATGCAAATGCCCTTTTATTTTATTACAAATATATGTAACTCAATTATAGGATTCCAAATCAGTCACTTTCAGTGGGGACTCGCACCCATAGGAAACATTAGCCTTTAAAATCACAGGCTGTTCCTCACTAACTTGTGGGGTCATTCTTTTGGGCACTTGACGGGATTGGACGGGCAGGGGAAAGAATTCTGCAATCTTGTCCCCATGTAGTTTTAATTTGACATGAGCAGTTTAGTAATTTACCACCGATCTTATCATGGGTAGTTTAACTTGACATGTGTAGTTTACTAATCTTGACATGGGTAGTTGAGTAGTTTACCAATCTTGACATGGGTAGTTTAGTAGTTTACCAATCTTGACATGGATAGTTTAGTAATTTACCAATCTTGACATAGGTAGTTTAGTAATTTACCAATCTTGACATGGATTGTTTAGTACTTTACCAATCTTGACATGGGTAGTTTAGTAACTTACCAATATTGTCATAGGTAGATTAGTAAGTTACCAATCTTGTCCCATCTAGTAGTTTTAATTTGACATGGGTTGTTTAGTAATTTACCAATCTTGTCATAGGTAGCTTATTCTTGACATGGGTAGTTTAGTAATTTACCAATCTTGTCATGTCTCCCTAATTTTCATTCCACCTATTTTGGTGGGACAAAAAAACGCATTTTTGTCCCACTTTGTCCTATCCTAGTCTAGTCTGAGGGGTTGTTTGGTTGGTTTTCCATCAAGTCTTGTGTAGATAAAGTTGGAAAGGGGTTTTTCATAGATGGAAATAAGATGTTTTTTAATTAAGAGGGATAGGTTTGCAAAAAAAAACATGGCTTTCTACATAAAGCTCCTCACTAGAAGCTTACTGAATAAGCCATTTTCTATATCATTACGCCACTACCAAACAATCATGTATAATTGACCCAATAAGCTGTGAGTCTTATTAAACTGTTAACAAACAGACCCTTAAATGTCCCACTTTGTCCTATCCTAGTCTAAGAGGTTTTCGTCCTATCCTAGTCTAAGAGGTTTTCCATCAAATCCTATATAGATAAGTTGGAAAGGGTTTTTCAAAGATAAAAGGAAGATGTTTTTTTTAATTAGGACGGGTAGGTTTGCAAAAAAAACTTGGCTTTTTGCATAAAACCCCCCACAAGAAGCTTACTGAATAAGCCATTTTCTATACCATTAAGCCACTACCAAACAATCATGTATAGCCGACCGAGTAAGCTGTGTGTCTCATTAAGCTCATTAACAAGACACTAAAATGTTACACCAAACTTGGAACAAGTTTTTGTTCATCACATCCAATCCAATGTACCAAAAGCACACTCTCATTCTTATGGGCTATCATGCATAACAGTAGCTAGTCTCTAGGCTACATATCAATCCATTTTTATTTCATCAAATATTAAGTGGAATGCACTATTGTTGGCTTTTAGTAACCAGCCATACATAAAAAGATTTAGGAACTTTCTTGCTACTAATAGTTCTTATAATAACAGAAATTTCACAATTAAAAAAAAGTTCAAAGTCTGGATGACGGTTTCAGTTCTTCGGGTAATTTACGATAATTGTAAACACCAATACCTCGTTTTCTACCGAGTCGACCAGCATCAACATATTGCACCAGGAGAGGGCAGGGTGCGTATTTAATATCCCCTAGCCCATTTTGCAGAACCTTTAGTACCGATAAGCATACATCCAGCCCGATAAGATCTGCCAGCTGTAGAGGACCCATTGGCTGATTAGTTCCTAGCTTCATTCCTGCATCGATATCTTCCTTTGTTGCGACCCCGGTATATAATGCATGAAAGGCTTCATTAATCATTGGCATTAGGATGCGGTTTACAATGAACCCGGAATAATCTTTTGAGCAAACGACAATCTTGCCAAACCTGTAATTATTTAGTGGACACTTGTAAACTTTGTGGTGTAACATCCCCGGGAAACTGTACCAGATATTGTCCACTTTGTCTGTATATAGATTCGTGGTTTTGAAACGCGTATGATAGATGAGGAATTTAGGGGCTGTTTGGCAGTTACTGAATGGTTTGGTGCGGAATGATTAAGTGTTCATACAATGATTAAGAGGCTCTTATAATATAGTGCAAAATGAAATGTAATTGTTTGGTAATTATTCAGGACGTAACCAGGGCTCTTAATGGTTAAGGGAGGTCCATGATACAAAATGATTCAGAGGGTTTTGGAACCATTAAGAGGCAAACTTATTTTTTTGCCAAACAGAATTACTCTCTTAGTGATTCAGAGGCTGCCTCTTAACAGAACTGTTAAGAGGTAAACAAACAACCTTAGTCTCTTATAAGGGAGCATGTGTTCACCTTCCCAACCGATGTGGGATCTACACCTAGAATCAGAATGAAGTGAAGAATATCATGTGTTCTCTAAGTTTCTTAGAAGGGAAACGAAATAAATAGGAGAGACTTAGAGAGAATGTCATTTGTTCTGTGATCTTTTATGACAAAAATACACTCACAACGAGAAGTAAGAAAAACAAATATAACACAGGGAGATTGACTAAAATAGCCAATCAGACTCATTATATTCACTCCATAGCCACCTTTTGAACTCATTGATGAATTTAACCAGAAATTATTACCTAAATGGCGTGTAATCCACTTGTCGGATTAAAAAATGAGGAAAAATGTAATGCCCATTTTTTTCTCATCATTTTAATCCGAAAAGTGGATTATGCAAGTTGCATAATTTCCGGCTAAAGCCGTAAAATGAGTACATAAGGTGGCTTATAAAGTGATTTTAACGAATCTGATTGGCTATTTAAGTCGATTCTAGAACACAGTTGAAAATGAAATGGGTAAGCACCTCTCTGCCAAAGTTTTTGTTTTGTCAAATGTTTCATCTGATGTTTCTGCACCTCGGATGATCTCAACCAGTTTCATGATTGGAGGGGGGTTCATGAAATGCATGCCGATCACCTGAAAAGTAAAAAAAAAATCGTTTAAGTGACGAATATTCATGTAACATAACCATAGATATCAATTCAACAAAAAGTTGTTTGGTTGGTTTTCCATTAAGTCCTGTATGGATAAGGGTGTTTGTGTGAATTAATCTGTCTATAGAGATCGGGAAGGTTTTTGTTTGGGAAAGTTTTTTTGATAGATGAAAGGAACGTGTTTCTTAATTGGGAAGGGCAGGTTTGGGAAAAAAAAACTTGGCTTTCTGCATAAAGCTCTCCCCTAGAAGCTTACTGAATAAGTCACTTTCTACATCATTAAGCCACTACCAAACAGTATGTATAGTCGCCCGCATAAGCTGTGGGTCCCCTTAAACTCATAGTGGTTGTTTGATTGGTTTTTCATCAAGTCCTGTATGGGTAAAGATGTATGTGTGGATTAACCTGTCTGTAGAAATTGGGAAGGTTTTGTTTGTGAGGGTTTTTTCGTAGATGGAAGGAACGTGTTTTTAATTGTAAGGCAGATTTGGGTAAAAAAAACTTGGCTTTCTCATGAAACTTACTGAATAAGCTTTGATTAAGCCACTTTCTATATCATTAAACCACTATCAAGCCTTACAATTAAAAACACGTTCCTTCCATCTATGAAAAAAACCCTCCCAAACAAAGCCATTTTGAATAAGCCACTTTCTATATCATTAAGCCACTATCAAACAATCATGTATAGCTGGCTGAATAAGATGTGTGTCCTGTTAAGCTGCTAAGAAATGGGACCTAAAAGAAACCTGGTGTGGTCTTTTTGTTGCGGCCGCCAGACGAGTAATGGAGATAGAACTTGTATTTGATGCCAAAATAGCAGACCCTTTAAGCATCTTGTCTAGTTCTATAAACAATTTCTTCTTCACATCCTCGGATTCAACAATGGCTTCAATTACAATATCTGCAAATTGAAGATCTTCTACTTTCGAAGTATATTTCAGACGATTTAGAGCGTTAATCCCTACTTCCTGTCAAGTAAATGTTGCAAAGGTTCAATTTAGTTCGGTTCATGGTTACCCAATTTTATAAAAAAAATATATCATTTACAATATAAAAGTGATACGGGAATATAACATTTAAAACGATTACACAATAGTTACATAAAAAATAATAGACCATTTTTATCGGTCATTGACATCAAAGCATCTAGTAGCATCGAAATATGTAAGTTTTGGCACTGAATGGGTAAGTTGCCAATCCCTAAAACGGACTATGTAATGCTATGTAATGTACTTTATCTGCTGGGTTACAGGCGGTCATTTTACTAGAGGTTTTTGTGTGATTCCTGTTGAAGCATATACTCGGGGGGTGGGTGCAGGGCGGACGATTTTAAAGCAGACTCCCCATTCATTAGATAGAGAAGATCACCAAGATTTCGTGAGAGCTCGGATCGAAACGGTTAGGGATATAAAATTAGATTTATGAGCTTCTTATAAGCTTAAAAGTTGTGGGTCACCAATAATTTCCACGGTGGTTTTAAGTTGATTTGGAGGTGTTATTAGACGAGAATCCTTTAAAGTTCTATCTTTTTAAAGGGTGTCCTAGGCTATGCCAAACTAATATGAGCAAATTGTGACATGAAGAAATCAACCCTCATAAACTCAGTGGCCACAATTGTTGTGTACGCCTGGAATTGGACCCCGGGCAGATGGGACATTCCACCACATCCCCAGGACCTCAACCAGTACGCCACAACCCTTGTGGTTAATCCTTTAAAGTTTACGGTACATATATAGGGGAATTGACCGAAATAACCGGAGATTATGCAAATAGCACTTGATCAACTTGTGTAATCTACTTTTGCAATATAATATTCAAGAAAATTAGACATTATGCAAGTTGCATGAGTGCTACTTGCATAATGTCTACTTTTTGTCCACAGACATTGCGTAGGCTAGGCCCGTTCCTGACATTTTATAGGCCCTGGGGCGAGATATATAAAAAATATTGAATGCAAAACATTTTTACACAACATCAATCTGTTCCACCGTCAAAAATATCCTACAATATAACTTTCATATATAGATTGAAAATCAATATAAAACAATTAGGTTTCCATATACCTAATGTTAATGTATTTCATCACCGTTTTAAACTTTCAGGGTTAAAACAAACTTTTTCGGGGCCATCAATCTTAGAATCAAAAGCCCTTGTTGGTTATGGTTTGAGATATTATTCTTGTTTTAGAGATAGGAGGGTACTTAATATTAGGTAATAAGTAGTCAATATTTTTTTTGTGAAGGGTATCCCAGGCAAAGCCCAGATAATCCTGAAAAGATTTTTTGACTGTAATATGTCAGCCCTGATAAACTCAGTGGCCACAATTGTTGAGAGCGCCTGAATTCGAACCCTGGATGGATGGGATATTCCTCATCCCCAGGCATAGACATTCGACTAGTAGGCCACAACCCTAGTGGTTATAACTAGTCAATATTGAAAGAATAAAAAAGGGTAGTTTTGAAATCCTGAATATAGATATAAGTTGGACCGTCTTATATTGTTGGTAACTTTTTTTTGAAAAGGTAGGAGTTTTCTTAGTTAATAACAAGAAAACTACTATATTCAAATACAAAAATAGAATTCATTTAGATGGAATAACCAAAAGAGTCCACGGAAGATGAATGATAGGGAATATATTAATATAATCATATATTAGGGTTTTGTAGGCAAGTAGTTTTAAGACTTTCATACTAGATAAAAGAAAACTTGAAGAAACAATAAACAATACTATAAAATGGACAACTAATTAACTTTTTACATATTTCTTCTTCAATCTAATTAATTAATGGATGTATGACCCCTTGATATAATATTAAATTCTTTTTGAGTCATATTAGAGGTTAAAAAATCGTCTTTTTTTTAACTACTATTATATACTAAAAAAAAGGGGTCCTTATTTCTTGCCTTGTGGGCTTTGGGCGTGTCTGGTCCGGCCCGCCCTTTCCCGGTGAAGGCCTGACATTACGCAAGTAGCACTTACACAACTTGCGTAATGTCTACTTTTTCTGAATATTGTATTGAAAAAGTGGGTTATGCAAGTTGTGTAAGTGACACTTGTATAATCTCAGGCTATATATTTCAGTTAATAAGTTGCAAAGGTGGCAAAAAAACTTGATGTACCAAATTCTGATGAGTTCCATAAGAACCCCCAATAACTTCAAATTTTGAAGCTATAATCCATCTGAACCTGGATTTCTAGCTATCTATCTATCTATTCTAAACAGAGAAGGTGATATCATATATATATATATAGGAATCGTAGGAGAACCACCATTTTTAAAGGAATAAAGGAACATTTTGTGGCCAAGTCTCATATAATATTATTATTTCTGATTTAATATTAAATCATATTAAATCAGAAATGATTTAATATTATATATATATATATATATGGGTCACATGGTGATCCTTTCTTCCTTTCAATTTACAATTCCTCTATATATATATATATATAGAGAGAGAGAGAGGGAGCTTAAAATACAACCCATACAACTCAATCTATCTATGGGTTATATTTTACTCTCTCATAACATACATAGTTATTATGAAGAACCCTAATTATAATTATGATCAATTTAATCACAGAATTTAGAAGATTTAAACCACAAATTGAACAAATCTGGGGGTTTAATTAGGATCATATAGTTAATAATAATAATACCTTAGAGAGTTGACCTTTGGAGACGAAACGTTGAACGGAGTCGGAGATGGAAGTCTTGGCAGTTAGGAGAGCTCCGGCGTCTTTGTCGAGAAGCCATACATCGGCACCGGAAACCGCCGCCAGTTGAGCTATCCCGGACCCCATCTGGCCGGCGCCGACCACTCCGATCACCTTGGATTCTGCCATGCAATCTGTTTGTTATTTTCAGCCGATATCGCCACCCATGGTAACCGGTTTAATAGATGTCAATTATCCTCTTGTGTTGGAAAGATAAACATAAATATATTCTTTTATCTTTTTTGTTATTTATCGTTTTACTATTCATAAAAATGTGTATATATATATTTATAAGTTTTTTTGTTTTTTTAAGCAAATTTCTGGTGGTCCCAAGCTTTCGATCATGACTTCGAAACGATATATATTTGATATTAGTTAGGTCAAGGGTAGGCCGTATTTATTGTATTGGAATTAGGTTCGAGTAATTTAAACACAACCTAACATGATGAACATGAGGCTTAGGATCTTGTAAGAAAGAGAATTAAGCTGATAAACTTGAAAATAGATCTGAATCATTGATCATTTTTCATCTCATACACGTCCATGAACTACGTTTTAGAAGAAAGTTGAACTGATGCATCTCGGTGTATCTTATCCTAATGTGCATCCAAAGTTGTAGATCTCTTCGTAATTATCCTTATCACCGGTACCTAACCCGTGAACCTGATCTATTTTTATATTATGGATTTTATATGATTGTTAAATATTTGATTAATATATCACCATTAGACCAACCTGTAATTAGTTACTTATATTACAATTTCATCCGTAATTTTATTTTCTTATTTGCATAAATCTTCAACTTTATTTTTGTATTTTCTCATTTTGATTTTACTTTGTTTACAATTTTTTAAACTAGATTGTAAAATGATATATCGAAGTTTCGACTCGACCAACCGCTTTGGGTTGCAAATTTACTACGATTTGTGCATTTGTTGTAATTTTTGAGGAATTGATGCATCTTTAAAATGAATCAAAGGCTGAAAATTGCATCCTATATCTTTTTAGCCAAATTTCACGTTTCAGAGAATTTTTTAATATTTTAGTTGATTTCGAGGAATTGTTTTGGTTTTTTATGTTTTTCGGATCTGTGGCTGATTTTGAGGGACCTTTTCAGGTTTTTGTTTGACATCTTTTGTTTTTGTTAATCCTAGAGCACTCCTATAACTTTAGCGTGTGCACGAGACCCCGTTTGGCCTTCATAGGTGTCCCTCTCGTTACAACTTGACAATATTGAGGTGTGAAAAACGGAAAATGTCAAAGCAAAAAGAGTGCATGTCGGAAAGTATTGTATTCAACAAATGCCGCCCGCTGCAGATTTGGCTCAAAAATGAATTTTAATAAAGGCGGAACCGGTTGGCTTCTCGGAGTTTGTGAACAAAGTTGGTGACCGATTAACGGGTGGTCGTTCGACTGCTTTGATAAATTATGTTCCACGAGATAAACCAAACATTGCTTCAATCAAGATACAAACAGACAAGCCGTTTCCTTAAATTGTGGAAAATGACACAAAGTGAGATATTGTTTCCTTAAATTGTGGAAAATGACACAAAGTGAGATATTGTTTCCTAAAATTGTGGATAATGAATGACACAAAATGAGATACAAACATCCCCCTTTTCTGGTGGGAAGAGAACCCTTCACTAGCTTTCAGATTCATATAATCTATAAGTGAAACTTTCTGTTACTAGAATCGCTCGTGCTCCTCTACAGAGAAGCACTCTCTGCTTTGAGCTAGATCTTAAAAAATTGTCTTCTATTAAAAAATTTCAGATTCATACAAACATTTACTCTGGTACATTAAAAAATTGCCTTCTATTGGCCAAGTGCGTCGAATGCCCCTCAACTGTTTTACTGTTCGAATAATAAACGTACTTGGCAATCTTCCCAACTAGATATACTTCATCAGATATTTGTTATATGTTGAGATACAGACGCAAAAGCCGAATTTAAAGTAAGGGACGTTTACCAAACGTTTACCCAGTTAAATGTTTATTAAGTCACGTTACCTTCCCAGATGAATATGGAAAGAACCAGGAATCTTACCCGGTAAGAGCAAAACAAGGACCAAAAGTTTTACCCGAGTAAATTGTTGCATACGATGCCGTTTTCGTAGACTAAAATCTTGCCCGGTAAGTAAGCGATAGCATTAAATTTTACTGGTAAGCGCTTACCAGGTAAGTGATTAGGTAAACGGCCCTTAAATTACAGAAATCCTCCTTGTGGCTTGTTGAAATCGTGATTTTAGTCCCTCTACTTTGTTTGATATAGATCTACCATTGTGGTTTGGATTTTGTTTTAATTTTACAAAACCTTCTCAATATCGATGGTTCCATCCTTGTTTCATGATTATTTTCTTCTAATTCCATTACTAAATAACAAAAACTAGAAGAGTAAGCAATTCGATACTTGGGGGACGAATAAAGAAGGATAAGGGAGAAGTCCAATATAACATTAACGTTCGTGGACGAAAACCAAAACTAAATGTGAACCACAATGACAAAATCGTAATAGATATAGCCAAGGGACAAAAACCAACAAACCACATCAGCGGTTAGTTTTGTAATTTATTCAAGAAATTAATAAAAACATGTCAATCAATCTGGTTGGTTGGGTTCACATGAGACCAATCTGTGTTCGTGAGACCCGTCAGACCACAAAATAACACTGAACTTTCACAATAAAATATTGTAAAGGTACAAAAAAACACCGAACTTTAACAGCAAAAACATTATCAAGGTTTACCTTCACTTCAGTGTTATTTTTATGGTCTCACGGATCAAAAATATGTTGAGCTCACATGATCCCAAGTCCTCAGTATGATAATAAAAGAAAAAAAAAAGCCAAACTATATCCGATCCAACCACTAAAAAAGCCATTGCACACTAAAAAGAATCAACTCCAACAAAAAACATCTTTAATATTATATAAATAACAAATTGGTATCAAATCTCAAAATCACCCATTGAAGTTTTTAACTTTAGTTCTTTTCCACATTACAAGTGTGGAAAATATATAAAAAAGCAAGAAAAGATACATTTTACATGTTTTTTGTTAAAGTTAAGCACTCTCTCCACACTGCATTGTGGTTAAAAATGCAATCTTTTTTAAATATATATAAATATGATACAAACAGCTCAAAACTGAAAAAGAAACACATAGAAACAGCCAGCCTTATATGTTAGATATTTCAAATGGCTGAATAATAAAGATAGGGATTATTGGAACCTTACAACAATGCAGGAAATGTCATCAGTGCTCTTCCTTGCTAGTGCCTCTTCAGTCAATTGCTTTGCAGCTAACCTTGCATCCTTCACATTCTTTATGCAATCAACAGCCTCCTGATTTGATAAAACCTACCATTGCCAACAAGATTAAGGGCATGTTTGTTAGAATCTTAATAAGCTTAATGGGACTCACAGCTTATTGGGTTAGCTATACATGACTGTTTAGTAGTGGCTTAATGATATAGCAATCGGCTTATTCAGTAAGCTTCTAGGGGGAGTTTTATGCAGGAAGCCAAGTTTTTTTCCAAACAAGCTCCTTTTCCATCTATGAAAAACCCCTCCAAAACAAAAATCTTATCCATCTATACAGATAGATTAATCCATACAGGACTTAATGGGTAACCAACCAAACAGCCCTCAAGGGCATGTTTGTTAGCAGCTTAAATGAGTTTAATGGGACTCGCAGCTTATTTGGTCAGCTCTACATGACTGTTTGATAGTGGCTTAATTATATATAAATCGGCTTATTCAGTAAGCTTCTGGGGGGGAACTTTATGCAGAAAACCAAGTTTTCTCCAAACAGTTCCCAATTAGAAAACATGGTCCTTTCATCTATGAAAAAGCCCTCCAATTTTAGTGATCTATACAGACAGATTAGTTGTTTCTTCGTTAAATTCTGTATGATAAGTTGTCTGTATGGATTAAGATAGATACAAACATTTTTATAAAATGAAGTTCCTGAAATTTAAGAAAGAAAAAACCACCTTCCACACGCCATCGCTTGCCAAGATTAAGAATTCTGTATCTTCGCTTATCTTTTCCACGAATACATCAGGTTCGGAACTCAGGTGTTCCTTCAAGCTCTTGTCCCCAAATGCTCTTGCTACAGCCAACCGCCCATCAACTCGTGGAACATCACCTGCCATCTAATAGCTTGTGATATATGGTTGTGACATGATATATGGAGATGCAAAACAAGCAGAATAAAGTAAAACATACACCACTTGCAACATCCTTTTATCGTAGATTAGGGTTCATACTTGTCAAAACATCATGGATTTAATCGAAATCTCATTTAAGGTTATATAACTAAATATACCTCCTTTTATCTCTCTTTCTAGCTAGATTATCTGAGATTATTGAAAAGCTCCAGGGGTTTTTACTCCACTTTCCAATTATACCCCTTGTATTTTCCAAATAATTTTTCAATGTGTCGTTTTAGGTAATTTTACATCATTCATATAGTTTTTACCAATCATGACTAGCTTATCAGCCAACAGCTAGCTTTACAAATCATTATAGATTCTATGTTACCTGGAAAGGTGGATACAAAACCTCCTCTGTTCTCAATAAGCTTCCGTTCCATTTTAGGTTCATGGTCGATTGATAGTTGTTTAGCCACGCCTTTATTGCATATCACAGCCCGTGAGTCACCAACATTAGCAACTACAAGCTTTTTACAATTTATTAGGATTGCTGTAACTGCAGTTGAACCTCCTCTACCCAAATCAACAGCTTTATCCAAAATCGTTTTATCGGTTACGCGATATGCTCTTCTGATTGCAGACTCAGTCTCGGTCCAAAAATCAGGCTGCTTGCAGGAAGATTAAGTTAAGAATAATACATCATGATAACAATTTAACAAATCAAACCAAAAGAGACCCAGTAAATTCCACTCGAAAGGAGGGTCTACGGATGAGATGTAAGCAGACCTAACCTCTATCTCAAAGAATAGAGTAGTTGTTTCTGTGAAGATTGATAATAGAGTGGAAAAAAAAGGGCTTGCCTCATTCAAAATGTTTTCAAACAAATGAGAACGGAGATAATCGGGAACTTCATGACTCAAGTGACCGTCGTATATAGCAAACAAGCCAAGTTCTTTATCATCAACATTCTTAAATTGTGCAAACACATAATCTTCCATATCATGATATGATTTTCCCTTGACTAAATGATACCCATGTGTAACATGTTTCGACATTTTGCTCTTCCCTTTTCCAGTTTCACCTGAAGATGATGATAAACCAACCTTTTCCTGTTGAAGAAATCACCAATTTTAATAGCGGAATTGTTCAAATAATATATGTGATCTTAAAAACACAGAATCAAATGCGATTATCATTCTGCTCATAAATAGATAGAATCAAATGCTATCATCATTCTGCTCATAAATAGATCTAATCAAATGTGATCATCATTCTCCTCATAAATAGATCGAGTCAAATACGATCATCATTCTGCTCATAAATAGATCCGAATCAAAGCAATTAAGTAACAATTCAGATTCATCAAAACATGAAGAAACATGCTATTTTGACCTTAGTTAACTAAAATGTTTCCATGATTCATCAAAACATGAAGAAACTGTTGCCCTTCAAGTGCTAAATGCAACACACTTTACACAGAAACAGCTGATAGTATATGATTATAGATTAAAAATGATCTTAACCAACAATCACTCAATCTCCTTATCTGGAAGCATAAACTCTTAATTTCTCAGATTCAATCAAGTAATATCGCCATTAAACCGTAATCCAAAACTAGAAAACCTAATCATACTTAAACCTAACAGAGAATTACATCAATAGGTAGATTAACAAAACTATTAACATCGACGACAAAGGTAAACATATCAAAATAGAGTTGCAACACAAAATCAGTAAGGGAAGAGCATGGAGAAGCTTAAAATGTTTGAAAAAAAGGTCAAAAATGGAAGTACCTTCATCTTATTGAGGATTTCTCGGCCTGCCATGGCTGATTGTTGTTGTAGTTGTGATGTTGATCGGAGGTAGGAGAGATGAAGAAGAGAGGAGTTGGGTGCAGTTGACACGACCCAGAAACAAGTCCAGATGTAGCGTCCACTGGAAGTATCTGATACAGGTCATCCAATAGTTTGTTCGTATCCACAAGAATATATTTTATTTTATTTTATTTAATTTTCCATAAATGTACTACAGTAGAAAAGAAAAGTAGAAATAATTGAAAGCATTTTCAACCGTTAAATTAACTCAAATGGTTGAATAGTTCATGGTGTTATTATAAAGTACAATTTTCTTTTATTTCCTTTTAGGTTATTTTTTTGTTGGTGATTTGAGTGTCATTGAAAGCAAGATGAATTTTAATAGGGTTTTGTATTGTGTATTAATACGAGTCAGAAGGTACAGGGTGTATACTCGTTATAAGGCAAGTATGATCCCGGACACGAGAAAATGGCGAGAGTCGAGAGGGTCGTGCTTTGGTTCTGGTTTGACCAGAAGCTCTGGTTGTGAAGGACCAGATGACGCTCTGGTTCTTGTTTGACATCCTCTGGTCGGAGACCTTTTCTGGATGGTCAGACCAAAGGCTCTGGTTGGATTCTTTTGGTCTCATTTATGGTCTCGAGTAACTAGAGATCTGGACTTACACGTCCAGAACTTTGGAGCGGTTACTGTGAAGTTATTATCAACTCGTGATTTTAGTTATTACGGTTATAATTGTCCACTACTCAAAAAAATGAACCATGATTGTCATTTCAGTTATTTTCTTGAGTTAGTATAAATACCATTTTATAGTTACGTTTTAGACACACTTTGAGAACAACCTTCTTATGCTTTCCAGTGATTTTGCTCTCGATTTTGTGCCTAAAATAGATGATGTTCTTGAGTCTTATCCCATATTGAATGTCGTGTAACCCGAGCATAAGGTTGAAATATCAATTTGGAAAGTGATTTCACACGATTCTCAGGCAATCTGGTTATTTGGTCGATTACCCTAAATACCGTTTTCTATCGTTTTCTTCAAACGCTTGAGAAACCTCAAGTGTTTGACATATCAAATCTTTTACTCCAATTGTTAAACTTTCTTCAACCCATATTCAAGTCTTTATCAAACAAGTATTGGAGATGCTCTAATCTTTCCGATCAAATTCAACTTTTTAACAACATTTTCAATTGAATTTTTATTTTAATTAGAATTTATGCAAATATATTATACATTTCGGTAAATTTGATTCTCGGTCTAAAAAAGAAAAACAAATTCTTACACAAATTTGGCTAAGGATCTGACGTTTGCGTAATTATTTTTTCTTTTTTTGATTTGAAAATATGTCAGTTTTACGTAAATGCTCAAGGCATTTGCATAAACTACGGCTAAAATGGGAATTCGGTTTCAAAAGTGGTAACAAGTAATTTGGTTGGGGAGAATGGTTATTTGGTCATTCTCTAAATTTACATTGTATCATCGAAGTTAAGAAGGAAAAAAAATTATTTGTGTTCTTGAAAACGAAAGTAAATAAATGAAATGAAAGAGAATGAGAGAGAAAAAAAGATTCATTTATCATGAACAGTAAACAAAGAGAATGAAAGATGTCAAGTTACAAATACACCCTTGTTTAATTTATAGTGGATTACAATTGATGAATAGATGTGTATTTTCTAAGTATTTTTAATTGTTTTATTTATTTATTTATCTTTTTCCGGAGGAAAGTTTTGGAAGAAAAATGAGTCTTATTTTTCCTTTTTCTTTTCCTCCTAAAAAAACTCGAGATCCCGATATTTTTTCTTTTTCCGCTCTTTTCCTTCATTAAAAATGACTTGAACGTAACGTTAGTGGCCACAACTGTTATAAATATCTGAAATAGATGAAATATTTCGTTTTTTTATGGTTGCTTGGTTTTCTTTTAAACAAGTTCTTTTAGATTTAGCAAATAATTTGTTATTCACCTCTAATGTAATGTTCTCAAACCAAATATTATATCAACATAATTTTAATTAAATATTATTTACAGCAATTTAATCTCAAATTATTAATTGGTCATAAATGCCCATTTGTACATCTCTACATGTGAGTGATAGTGATTGCCCGAAAAATGTCCATTTCAATATTATCATTATTGAAATACCAATAGTGTGTAGTGGTTGAAACGATCAATATACTAATATTAAGAGGGTGTTTGGTTGAGGTATTAAAACGTGGGGAAATAAGAATGATAACTATTGATGATGTTCAGTTCAATTATAGAGTGTCAATAAAATAGTTACTGGTATTTGGTTTCATAAAATGCAATTAATCATTATATTGTTTGAGGGTAATAACCATTCCTTCCTAGATCGGGAGGGAATAACAAACTTTACCATCTGACTGCCTCTCACCCTCTCCTCCACCTTGCACACCATCTTCTCCTCAACCCTCTCTTCATCCTCGTGCACCACATGTCCATTACTGTAAAACCCCAAAAAAAATTGATGCCTCTTTTCTCCTCAACTTCGCCCACCATCTTCCTCTGATCCACTCATGGGTATGCTTCTTTGATTTTACACAGAGCTTGTAACCTTAAAAATCTATCTTCTAGGTTTCTTTATTCGAAATCGAATCTGCAGAGTTTTGAATTTATTAATTTCTATAGATCGGTGTATGAAGCTTCTGTGAGTGCATTGTTGATGGAGATGACGAACATACTTTGGATTTTCAAAAGTTTAATATCCATAATTAATGTCATACTTTCGAAAGTGAAATTGTGAAATGGTCCTTAAATTATTGGTTACTTTGTACTTTGGTTCTTTGAAAAGATATTTACACTGCCAGTCCTTCTCATAATGCTTATACTGATTCTCTATTTTTTGTCTTTGACCCTAATAGACAACAATAGGAATTTCATCAAAGGTATATTTGTCGAACCTTTTTATTCTTCGGACACTCTTATAAAACCCTCAGAAAACTAATCCACTTCGAATAACGGGTCCCAAATGTTCTAAAAAAAGAAACCTAAAAACAAAGGGTGTTTGAGTTGTCCTTTTCTTTTTGGGAATTGTCACTTGCCCATCAACCCAAAAGGTTTAGATTCCCATTTGGATCGTATTGATCTAATAATTATATCAAAAGCAATCTTTTATGGGTGATGATTTACACCATCTTCATAAATATTTAAAGATTTATGTCATAAATCTGTCTTACAAAACAAACAATCTATTCCCGTTTGTAGAAGTTGAGATCTTGAAAACAACATAAAGTTGAATTGTACCGTTTCTTATCAGTATTTTAGAAAATCTGATCTTAAAATGTACGTTTTGATACTGATGTCGAAGAATTTGATTCTTTTTTAAATACAGAACTAAAAAAACATCTATCGAAGTATTATAATATCGACATCTTTGGTATTTTTAATCGTTTTCTTGATCAAGAATCTTGTGGGATTATGGTTGATGACAAGTTGTAAAAGTTAAGTTGAACCCATCATTACATGGTCTTGTGGGAGCCCAAAAGAGCCCATTAAAATGTGGTCATCCATCCAAGTTGCATTATCTTTTTGGACTATACCTTTTATTCTTTTTGTGGAATTAATCATGTAACATATTTTTTTAATATTTATTATTATTAATATTAAATTTCTTTTACTTTTACTTCCATATGTACTTTGCCACATTTACATTCAATCACATTTCATAATTAATCAATTAATAATCCAACTTAAAACACCTTTTAGAGTTCACTTTTTTTTCGCCTTTTCGGAGCCAAAAAACCGGTGTTCAAAGGTTAAAACGTTCGTCTTTGATAAAGTCATATACCCGAAATTTGTATTTTGCATCGAATTTGGCAAACAGGATTTGTTTGGAAAGTTACGCCTATCATGGGTTTGGAGTTGCTGGAGTCTTACATCAGTTAGACTTGAACTATTTATCTTTCTATACATGTTAGAAACATTCCTTCTTATGAGATCTCGTATCAGTTGAAAAGGGGAACGAAGATCATCTTACAAGGAATAGGATAATGAATACCTTATATATCAGACACATTTTAAAACCATGAGTCTAGATGTGGATAAAACAGACAATATCTGATACAATTGTTAGTGATGTTTACAAATGGTATCAGAACGTTGGGTTCCGTGAGAAGGGTGGATCGTGAGACTCCATATTTATTAAAGAGAGGAACAAAAGTTGTCTTACAAGCTACTGCATAATGGATATCTTATATATCAGACACATTTTAAAACTGTGAGTATAGATGTGGATAAAAAAACAGACAATATTTCGTACAGTTGAACGGGATATCACAAATAGTATTAGAGTCGGAAACCAAATTTCTTTTATAAGAGATTAATCTTATCTATCAGACACATTTTAATACCGTGGATCCAGATATAATAAAACGGGCAATATCTAGTGTAATTGGCCACTATAAAATTTAAAGAATTCAGTTTTTTATCTTTTAAAAAATCACATTTTTTATGACGAAATCTAAGGAGAGCTGTGCACGTTAAGCCATATGAATGTGGCAAAACATATGGCCCCTAATGACCTTCCCTTTAGGGGACGAAATCACCACCCCAATTGGTCCCATTTCATCACCTTTCCGATCATATATATCTCATCATTTGCTCTTCATCTCAATCCATAAAAAACCACCAATGGACAACAATCATTGCCGCCACAAATCCAATTCCTCCGGCGACAACTTCACTTTTCCGGCAATGTCACCGGACATCCAACTCGAATCCGAACTAGCCGATCACCTCTTTTCAAACGGAAAATTCCTCCTCCACACTTTCCCGCTTCAACCACGAACCGTAACCGATCGTACCTTCTCGAGAACAAGTAGTATTAGTAGCAAAGATTCGCTCGTGTCTTCCCGAAGCAACAGTACAAACAGCCGAAGCAGTACCAGTAGCAGCGCCAGAACGAGCACTAGTGAGGCTTCGTCCACTGGAGCTGCTATCGGGAAACCCAACGGGTTTCCCGACAGGGAAAGTCGAAGTTCGGTTCATTATTATAATAATTATTATTATCTACCTTCCCACCAAAGGTGGCAGGTTATGGCGGCGGTTCCAGTGCTGAACCGCCGCACTTCCCAAAAAAGGAAAAGTGAAGACGAACGACGACATCATGGGTCGCCGGAAAACAAGAAATCCAGTCGGAAAAAAGGGTATTGCCGGAAGTTTTTCCGGTGGCTTGTCTCAACTTGCAAAGAGTGTCATTCTATGGAGCCTTCAAAGAAAGAGTTTTGAATGTAACTCCATTTTTAATGTCTTTTTTTTTCTCCCCTTCTAATTGTACTAATTTTCAACTTTTTTGTTCAAAAAGTTCACTAAATTGAAACCAAAATAACAAAGATAAACATATAAAAAAGATAACAAAAAAAACAAAGATATTCAAGATTCTTAACAAACCGACGATAATAATCATATGATATAAAATAGTTCGATTTTGTAAATCATCGATCTAACGATCACTCCAAAAAGTTCTCCATAACATCGGTATACATACCCGCTTCCGGATTATGTTTATTTTCATTCAAATTCCCACCATCCGGTTTACCATCGAGCCCTTCGGAATTAAACAAAAGCTTAGTGTCGTCACTTCTTCCAGTAAGCGCGTTAAAAAACGTCAATCCGTTCGGCCATTTAATGTCATTTTCAACATGATGATCGGAACCCATTATGTTTCCCATTTGTGGTTCCGATGAATGAGGAAGAAGAAACATGTGTGTTTCATCTTTAGGCGCGAACCCGAGCCTATTCGGATTGTGGAAATTCGGTGATTGCATTGGCTTATTAGGTGGTGGTGCCGGTGCCGCCCAGTTGAAGGCGGCAGACGGGTGGATTTGGGCGGCGGGCGGTGGTGGTTGTTTTAACGGAATTCCGGCGGAATTTGGGGACGAAGTCGATGCAAATAATTGGGATAGATAGAATCCCGATTGGTAGCCAAGTGATTCAAAAGTATGTCTCATTCTAAGCACAAAATGAAGATCTTCTGGTACCTAATTAACCAAACATCCAAATGAAAAAATGGCGATTAGATCAAGAATTCAAGATTCGATTTTTCGCCATTTTTTTAGCGGATTATGAAGAACGAATAGATGATGATGATAAAACTTACAATTTTGCAAGAACCAAGCTGTAAGAGGCCATGGCCAGCTTGAATCACAGCTATAGTCTAGTGAAGTGAAATGAAACCAGAAATCAAAAGGGTTTTTTTTAATCAAATGATGAAAAAGATTTGAACTTTTTTGCAAAAATGTTGATAAAGATCTTCACCTGAATTCCTGAATCAAACTGTTCATTCCATTCTGTTGGAAGCTGCAAAAAGATCAGAAATTATGAGGTTCAATTATTGAAAATGATTATGAACAGTAAAGTAGGAAACTAACGAAAATAGCCAATTTGATCAACCAAATTCACTTTTTAGCTACTTTTTTTTGTGAAATAGCCAAAATTTATGCAGAAATTTGAATCTTTACGTGGATTTTTTTTCAATTTGTTGCGTAAGGATTCAAATTTATGCATAAAATATGGTTAAAATGGAAATTCAATTGAAAAATTGACCAAAATAGCCGATCCATCGATCAAATTCGCTTTTTAACCCCTTTTCAGACCTTCCCAAAATAGCTAAAGTTCACTCAGAATTTGAATGGAAAAAAGATTAAAGGAAAAAACACAGAAATTTGAATCCTTAGGAATACATTTGAATCTTTAAGTGATTTTGTTTCAAATTTTTGCGTAAGGATTCAAATTTTTGCGTAAACTTTGGCTAAAATAGGAATTCAAATGAAAATTTGGCTAAAATAAGAATTCAAATGAAAATTTGGCTAAAAAGTGAAATGATTGAAAATATTGGCTATTTTTGGTCAATTTCCCTTAACTAAACATATGACTTTTCCCCTTTTTTCCAATTATTGAAGATGAATAATGAAGTGTGTGTTTGAAGGTGAAAGTATGTGTGTTCTTGAGAAGCATACAGCATCAAAAGAACTTTGCCAATAATTAGAGATACTCTGTTCACATTCTGAAGGTTCTTTGAAGACCCATTTATGGCATTTATCTGAAGCAACTTTGCCCATTAATCTGCAACTCAATTAAATCAAATCATAATTAGAAAAGAAAAAAAAAACCCTAATTTAAAAATCTTGTTTTTGACACTTTATTGATCATTCTTTAAACTTAATTAGAGATTTATTAATCCATTAAAAAAATTTAAAATAAACACCTACCAAGTACCCACCCTTCTCCGTAATTATACAGCTGAATTGACATTTTGCTGAATGCTCTTCTAACAAGATCTTCACCTCCATCCATGTCTTCTAAGCAATCAGCCATTCTTCCTCTGCAAAACCCATCTTCCCACATCAACATCCTGTAATAAATCACAAAGATTTGATCATAAATCACACAATTTTTTCAGCAAAAAGTTGATTACCAACAACACCAATCAACCAACCAACCGGTCCCCACAGAACCAACTGGTGGCACCATTTGACTATAAAAAAAGATAAATATAAACCACAAGACTTTTGGCACCATTTAACTATAAAAAGATAAATATAAACATGTGGCGTAATGGTTAAAGACTTGTGGGGAATAAGGCTAGATAACCCATCTATCCATGTTCGAATCCAGGTGCAAAGAACTTGTGGCCACTGGGAAATTACCTCAGGGTTGTATGTTTTAGCATTATTAAAATTGTCATGCAAATGCCAATGATACCCTTTCAAATATATATATATATATATATATGAATATTTTTCGTCAATTCAACATTGTTCCCACGGTTGGTTCATTGTTTTTCATAAGTATGGTCCTCTATTCAAGTTTTTTATTGAAAGTTATTTTAAAGACATAATAAATCTGAAATTAAAAGCTAAAAGAAAACAAACTCTGTCTAAAATGAAAAAAGTAAAGTCTAGAAAACCAACTCTTCCAAGAACGAAAAACTTTATGTCTTTATTGCAGTTTTAAAATATATATCCATCAAGCTAAAAGGATCGGCTGAGCTTAATGGGACCCTTTTGACAACTGAGCTACACGTTAAGGTGATCAAAAATCACACAAAATCCCCTGTTTTTTTTAGAAATCATTGAAGAAAGATTTACAGTGGCTGAATGAACTCACAAGCTACCAATATCATCTCCAACTTTGCAGCCATTACCACCTCTAACTCGCCTGAAAAAATGGCGGAAAAAGAAACCCATTTGAGTAAAAAATCAAGAATTGTAATCTGGATTTAAATAAATCAACAGAAAAATTAGATAGAAAATTTACGGGCGAGGACGAATGGTCCAGAAAACAGAGTAAGTCCAGTCTGAATTTATACAGACACTTCTTAAAGCTTCATGAAGAGCCATCATTCCAACTGCTTCTTTGTTTCTATCTGTTGCTCCTGAGCCCACCATCTTTATTTCTCTTTTTTCTTTTTAAAGAATTTAAAACTTCAAAAACCCACAAAAAAATGAGCTCCAAATCTATAACTTTTGTGGGTTTTTTAGCAGCTCAAATCTTTAAAATTTCAAGATTCACAAGTGGGAAGAACAGTGGTGGATCATGAGTTCATACCCATATCTTCAATCTCTCAAAATCTAATCAATTAAAAGAGGGAAAAAAGAAGCTAAAAAAATGGTGGGTTTTTGAGTTCTTTGATTCTTTAGGTTTTTATATTATATGGAAAACATAGGAGATAGAGATAGCCATGGATTTTTTTTACAGTGAAGAAGAAGAAAGGCGGTGAGAGTTTAGAGGTTTGTTTGGATGTAGGGTTTGGTTTACTTTTAGCTTTAATTTAACTACCCTTTCTATTTAAACCCATTTATTTATTTTTGTTAAATTCATTGATTAACCCACCAAATTTATTTATCAAGATCTTTAAATGACGATGCTTTTTTAACTCATTTACTCTCATTGAAATAAGGGTACAAGTTATTCAACTCAATGATCAATTATTTTTTAATTTGTTGGGTTTTTGAAATAAATATATTCATACCGAAAAGGACACATGTAGGGGAGAAAATTGAAAATTCCAGATAAATAATGAGTAAAACTTGGATAAGAGTTCGAATTTTTTAAGTTGTATTTCAACCCTAATTTGTTGCTATCATGAATCATTTCGAGGATGATCTGGATTTACGGGTAACGATTTTGGTCGAAATCAATTATCTTTTAAACATAAAGAATCGTAAAGGTTTCTTAGTTGATGTCAAAAATAGATTTCCATTAACAGGAATGATTAATGGATTAATTAGCGAGCAGTTAAATGCATATAACCGTTACAAAAACAACAATTACAACTTGCAACGTGAGTTAATATAGGCTTTTGTTGCATCTAGCTCTTCAAAATCAGAAGCTCTGGCTCATCAGAGTCAAGAGTTTTGATTCCTTAATATCAGAAGTTTCGAGTCAATACCACTTTAGAATCAGAAGTTTATAAATAAAAAGACTTTTGAATCTCACTTAGAGCATTCAGAAACCCGTTTCCCCAGACATTTATCTTCATAAAACTGCAGGTTTGGGGTTCTGTTTTGAAACTTCGTGAGGGCAGACCCCCCTCGACCAATCAGCAGAACCACTACCAGAGGTGTTGCCTTTTGAACCCCCCACAACACAAGAGGGGACAATGACCTTGACCCTCCACCCCCGACGCGTATGGCGTCATCCAGTAACCCTCGGTTCTAACTAGCTATAGCTTAACTATCAACCCTATATTTTTCTTGTGAATCCAGTTATATAAAACGAACCAATGATTTTTAAAATATATAATTTGCATTCAAATTTTATACCCATCTACCCAATTTCTTTTCCCTTTTATGCAATTCTCAAATCCCAACTTTTGCAACAAGAAAAAGGGTGGCAAGTGAGGTCTCTAAATGGGTAGTGAATTGGGGTTGTTTGGATAGGGCACAAGTGACCTTAGGAAGGTCACAATCCATGACCAAATTTCACACAAGGTTTGTTAAGGACACTCATAAAAGGTTTGGCAAGATAGAATCTTTGGACTTGGGTTTTATTATTTTATTAGATTATTATGGATATTATTCATCACATTGCCATCAAATAATTAATGGGTTGTTTATTATTATAATAAAATATAGATTACACTAAATTATATTTGGAAAAATTAAGCCATATATTATAATTGCCTATGAATTATTTGAATCGGATGGCGTGCGACAATTTACTGTATTAGAATAGTCGAAGGTATATATTGTTGATAATAAAATCTTCATCTTCTTTTATAGTTTATCATTATAATTTATAATAATGACATAATTTCCCTTTTAAAAAGATTTATTGGAAAGAAAAAAAACTGTAAGAAGTGATTCAACTGATAAAATTTTGGGTTTTTTTATAAAAGTTATTGGTACAAGTTATTTATGTTTATAAGGTGTGTTCGGTATATGGAATAAGTACTAACAAAAAATAGTTTCATATTTGGTATGAAGTTAAAACTGGGTTATGACATGATTGAATCAGACAAAAATGCACTTTCGCGTCCGGCCAAAATAAGAGCATCTTTTTATGTTTTTTCTTCTTGTCATATCACTTCCTCATTTATCAAATTAAGAATTTATATAAAAGTTTATAATGATAGTTATTATAAGAACTTCTTTTGCAGGTCTCATGTATTTTTTTAACATCAATAATTATTTAATTTTTTTTGTTGCAAATAAGGCATATCTTGTCTAGGCAAAAAGTTTATAATAAATATCAAAAGTTTAATTTAAAAAGCTAACATAATGTCATTTCACATGAAGTTCAAGGTAAAAAGCATAGTGTTTGTACAAAAGCTATAAGGTTTTCTATAGGAATTTTTTAAATGGTAGTTTTTATAAGATACCACACTTTATGTTTATAATAAGTAATAACATCTCATTAGATATGCTCTAAGTGGAACAAAAATCATGGATGTTGGTTTTTTTTAATACATTGCTAAATTAAACATATCAGATTAAAACATAAAACCTTGAACAATATTATACCCACCTACCACGTTCTTGTTTGTCTAGTTTTGCCACCACATCACCCTGTCAAGTCATATCATGTCTTGTCTATGTAACAAATGCACGCCTCGAGACCTTGTTTAAAAACAAAAATTAGGGAAACCGAAAGAAAGTAAAGGAAAATAAAAAAATCCTGTATTCTAGAAAGTGAAAACTTACTTTTAAAAGTTTACACTTCTATTGGGACAAAATAAAATAGAATGTAGACATTTAAAGGTCGTTACTAAACACTTGTCTTGTAAGTGAATATTACCGGTTCAATTACCTTGTCAGGTTAACATAACAAAAATCGATAATCTAACTCGCTAATAGGAAAGGCGAGGATTTGTAGTCTTACCTAGTAAGAAAGAAGATAATGATCAAGAGTCTGATCGAAAAAATGAGGCGATGACACTAACATGGTAAACGCTCACCGGATTATAAACACTTAGGGGTCGTTTACCAAATCTTACCCTAGTAAGTGCTTATCGGGAAAATTTAACACTACCACTTACTTACCGGGTAAAATTTTAGTCCACCAAAACGGCATCGTATGCAACAATTTACCCGGTAAGCGCTTACCGTGGTAAGAGTTGTCGTCATCACTTACCGAGGTAAGACTTCTGGTCCTTGATTTTCTTATCTTCGCTCTCACTGCGTAAGATTTTTGATACTTGTCATGTTCCTCCGGTAAGGTAATATGACTTGGCAAGCATTTACCCGGGTAAGCGTTTAGTAAACGTCCCCTTATCATCAATTCGTTTTCATAGCAAAAAATGTTACCACATAAGATAAATAAAGGTATTAATTGTGTCGTCAGTACTAACTTAGAGACAATTTACCAAAAGCTTACCTTGGTAAGCATTTACCAAGTCACATTACTTTACCGAATGAATATGGTAAGGACCAAAAATCTTACATGGTAAGTGAAAGCGAGACTTTTATCATGATGAGCGCTTACTGATATATATTATTACTTACAGGGTTGTTTTTATTTTATGTATTAAAATCCTATCAAATAAGTAAACAATAGTATTAAATTTTACCCATAAACATTTATCAAATAAGTATTTGATAAACCACCTATAAATATTGGAGTACGATATTACTATTTAAAAACGAACGGAGATTAAGGTTATCACGTGCGCACGTGCCGCGACCGTGCGTCGGTGCACAAAAGAAAGTCTGTTGCACTTGCACAAATTGCGGGGACACTTTCCTTTCAGCGACGCGCCTTTTAACTCACGCGCCATGGTTAGACGAACAAATTGTTCGCGAGTTACGAAGACGAACAGTGTTTGCGCGTGGGTCAAAGTCTCAGTTCCTCCGGCTTGACCGCCCAAGGCCTCGGTTATGGACCCCACTATCGTATCTTTGTGGGTCCCATCATATTCTTTTCCGAATAAACGTTTTGCCCTAAAAATTCCTCACGTCCTTTTCCCGTTCACAATTGTCAACACCAATGAAATTATATCTCCTTAAAAAAAAAAAAAAAAAAAAAACGAAATTGATTACTTAAAGCATCGAGACTTTTTTAAAATAGGAAAAATGAAGAAAATGATGATTTTAAGTCAAAAATTTATTTTAAAATATTTTCTAAAATATCCTTATTTTACAGAAAGTAGAAGGGATAGTGAGTTTTTTCTTTAAATATGAAGATCACTCCAAAAATGATTACAATATGAAACAACCAATATAAATTCTTGAAAATAAATATTTAAGGAAAAAAAATAATATTTTAATATTATAATCAATGATGGGTTCTCCAAAATGAGAAATTTGTTGGAGATAGATGTAAATATTTTTGGAAATTTTAGATTTTGATTATTCATTTTGAAGAAATTTTAAGGATTCTCTTGAAGATGCTCTTACGTAATATCGTCTCCAAGAGTTATACTATATATATATATATATATTTTTTTTTTTAAATAGAGTAAAAAAGGTGCATATCTCTAAAAAAATTGCTTCCAACTCCAAAAGTTATGCTATTTTAGAGATTCTAGTATTTATTATATTATTTAAATAATCAATATATTAATAAAATATTATCTCTCCTAAGCATTTTATTTCAATGTTTTTTATTGGTAGAATGATTAAAATATAATTTCTTTTTATTAAAAAATGAGTTTTAGAGATTCCTCCAAATTTGGAGTTTTTTATTTTCTCTTTCATTTTTTTTTTCTATTTTATCATACGAAATAGCATAGCTCTTGAAACAAAAAAATCGCTAGAATTTCACTTTTCTCTATTTTAATATAACTGTTGGAGATGCTCTAAGATTATGATGTAGGCTTTTTCTTTAAACTGCAAAAAAACTTTTATTAAATAAACTACAGGCTCCAGTGACAAAACAAAAACAAGAACACCACTTCATATCATGTAAAAGCTTATATATAGATAATTAAGTTTTCTTTTTTAAATATGTCGTTCTTGGTAAAAAACATGAATTTTCATGTATGATAGGTTAATCTACATAATCAACTTTATTTATATAATGTTTAATAAAAAAATTAACAAACAACCCTTTAATTATATACATATATTATGTATGGCGAATGATCTTATCAGAAGAAGAGTTGAGATGGGAAACGTAAGAAAAAATCACAACTCTTGATATTTTTAATTTCATGTCATCCATGGATTGCGTGTTAAAAGATAATTTATCTGGTGCATCTAATTAGTGTTGAAAATACATTCAATTAGGATGGATGTAGGGGTGAATATCTTTTTCTTATGTTTCTCATCATAATTTCTCTTCTCACTGCAACCCAACTCGATTATGCATTAGGGTGTAAGTTGTATTGTGTAGTGTAAACCCATGATGAAAATTTAATGTAAGTTCTCAAAAAGAAATCAAAGTTTATACTTGTACAGAATATGAATTACAATCGTACGTGATTATATACATCTGTACATAGATGACTATCATAGTATCTTGTTCTTTTAACCTGAATCTTCAATGGGAAAATTCACTATCTGCATTTAAAAACCAATTTATTTAGAAACGATTTACTTGACACCGTTTATACTTTTTAGGCGTTGACATTGAAGGATTGTTTGGTTGAGTTTTCATTAAATGTTATATAGAGAAAGATTGAGAAGGTTTTTGTTTTAGAAAGCTTTTTTATAAACTAAATAAGTTTATTTTTTAATTGGGAGGGCATGTTAAAAAAAAAGAGTTTATGCATAAAACTCTTCAATTGAAAACTTACTGAATAAGCTAATTTCTATATCATTAAGTTTCTTACCAAACAGTCATGTATAGTTGGCCGAATAAGCTGTGAGTTCCGTTCAGCTCATAAGCTACTAAGGGGATGCTTTGTTGGTTTTCCATTAAATCCTCTATGGATAAAGTTGTTTATGTGGATTAATCTGTCTACATAGATTGAGAATGTTCTTGTTTGAGAGTGTTTTTACATAGATGGGAGGAACATGCATTTTAATTGGGAGGGACATGTTTAAAAAAAAGTGACTTTTTTTGCATAAAGATCCTACCTATAAGCTTTAAGCTACTTTTTATATCATTAAGCAACTACCAAACAATTATGTATATCTGACTGAATAAGCTGTCAGTCTCATTAAGCTCATTAAGGGGATGTTTACTTAGGACTTAATGAACTTAATAGGTTAAAGGTTTTATTCGTTTAGTCAAAATATAACGTTTACTTTTGGCTTATTCGCCCAGATGAAAAAGGGTTGTTGTCTATATTCAGCTACAATAATAACGCCCCTGCCCCTTGATGAAAATACACATTCCAAAATTGAAAAACTCGTCTCCTTTAAGACCAACATTGCCGCTGCTCTCCTCCCTCTTGAAATCTTGAATCAGTTATATGTATGAATCCGTTGTTTAGACTATATAGAACAATTTTTTTTTCAAGAAACTATAACTCTTAATGCATTATTATTTGTCCTTAATTTATTCATAAAATCGTTATTTTTAAAATTAAAAAAAGTGTCACTTAAATGTTGTATAAGACAAATAGATAATCAGAAGGTGCATTTAATTTAGTTTGTTTCAACTTAATTAAAAGGTATTTGAATGCATGTTTTAAAATAATGAATGGTTCAAATTATATAATCATTTATAACATTTTGATTTGTCAACGATATTTCCTGTTTAAATTGCTTTTTTGAATGCTACTGTTATTTTATAAATATATCAATGGTATTTCATTTATATACACCATCTTATAAAGTATTTTAGTAGAAAGTTTAAAATTTTAAATTTTAATAATACAACATATATAAAGGGACCTCCACACCTATAGATGAGTCAGACATTATTTTAAAACTTATTTATTTTAAGTCTGTGCTTGTTAAATATAAGTTATTAATTTTTTTCATTTTTTTCAAAAGCTCTGTTTCAATGATGAAAAAAGTTTAAAACATACACAAATATGTTACTTAAAATTTTCAATGAATTTTAGGAGTTTTTTCCTACTCAATTTCAATTATTAGGAACGAACTTGAGAAAAATAGCTTTATGATTATAGTAATTTTTTTTTGTATAATGAACGTTTTATCTTCAGAGTTTAAATTTATTTTTAATAGAAAATAAAATCAAAATAATTTGTTGTACTTAATAATTTGTTAATTTCTTTATTTGTTCCAACCACAGAATCTTGAATTTCTTTTACAGAATTTGTTAAAAAAATTTCCACTATTATAATAAAAATCTCAGTTTTTATTGAGATAAATTATTTATTTTGTTTTTCTTATTAAAATAAATTAAGTATTTAACAAATACCCAGTCAAAAGAATATCCATGAAAACAAATGGATCCAAGCCCATTAAAAACCAACAACTGATATGGAAAATTTTAGCCTGTTTATAAGTGTGTATAAGCCCACGCCCAATATATGACTCATATTTAACGTCATAGTACAAAAATAAATTCTTATTTTTAACAAATAAGTACTTTTAACTTTTAATAAGATTTAAAAGTATGGGAATTATTTCTCGTTTGAGAAAGATAATCTAACTTATAAATTATTGTACATAATTTGTGCCATGACAACTATATATATTATTTTGAATTTGTTTAAAAATAGATGAATATAGACCATTTAAACACATTATTTATAATGCATGTGTTAAGTGGATTAATCCAACAAATTACGTAACAAGTCAAATAACCGCATTTAAGCAGATAAAAATAACATTGAATTGTAAATTATTAGAATGGAAATGAAAACCTAATTTAAAAATTATATGAACGAAAATAACCAATTTCAACAAATTACATACACTAAAACATTTGTTTCTTAATAAATTAATGAACATAACAAGACTCACAACTTATTCAGTCAGTTATACATGATTGTTTGATAACTGTTTAATAATGTATAAAGTGATTTATTCGGTTAGCTTGTAGAAGAGAGGTTTGTGCAGAAAACAAATTTCCCCCCCAAACATGTTTCTCCCAATTAGAAAACATGTTTTTTTCATCTATAAAAAAATTCCACAAACAAAAATCTTCATATTTTATATAGACTAGGGTATGTGCAAAACCCGAATTGTCCGAATTCCGAATCGAATCCGAAAATAAGCTGTTTATTCAAAACCCGCATACCCGAGAAATCGAAAATTCAAAAGCCGACGTCCGGTGGGATATTTGAGTTCAGACCGAGTTTGATTTTTGGCCACCCATCCCTCCCGAAAGCCAGCTATACACACATATATATTTTAAATAGTATATAAATATAGAAAGAGGTTCATCCGAGGACGGTAACAATTTACGAGAATGCAAGGACAATCTTCAACCAATCATTTTGTACATAAAAATTTTCATGTACAAAATCACATATAATTCACGTACAAAATTATATATGATTAGCTGCGACTTTTCCCACGACTTAACCCACGGGAAAAGTCGCACGTGTCATTTTATGCTAGTACAATATCACATATGATTTTGCACATGAAAATTTTTTCATGTACGAAATGATTGATTGGGGATTGTCCTTTCATTCTTGTAATTTGTCACCGTTCTCGCATGAACCCGCCTCTATAAATATATTTATTAATCTAATTATCTTTTAAAAATCATAAATCATAGTCGGTCGTGTTATTTTCTAATTTTTAAACCTAGTGTCGATTTCATCAATCATCTCAATCGATTGAATATATATATATATATATTGTATTTTTACTATATCCAAACCTGAAGCAAAACAAAATCCGAGACCCAACATACGTGGCTTGGTTTTCATATTCAAAATCCGATCAGTTATTTTTGTCTACCCACCTGAACCGACCCACCCGATACACATCATAATACGGACAGATTAATCCACACCGACAACTATATTATTACAGAAAACCACAAAAGAGTTTAAAAGCAGAAATTCATGCTAAAAATCCAAATAAAAGAAGGGAAAAAAAACGAGTTGAAAAGTTGTAGTGTGTGTTTTATTACCATCATTCCTTGGTGTACGTACCCTATATAACGGCTTTTTTTACATAAATTCTGCCATATATTTACAGGAATCAGACAACTTTTTTTCGTTTGTTTCTTTCTTCAATCTTGATCCCCTTTCAACCCTTACCATCTCACTGTTTAATTCCATTTTTCGCAAACCCTAATTTTTGGTTTCTACTCAACCCCTAATACTGCTTTCATCATCATCAGGTACTCCTTCCCTTTCAATTTTTCATCTTCTTTATATCAAATCAATCAATTTACCCAATAATTCCTACATTTCGATTTTCATTTCGTAAAGCTTACTGTTCGATTTTACTCGATAGTAGGTGTGTTGTTGTGTATTGTGGGAACGGAGTTATTAATGATCGTTACGGCGATCTTTTTTTGTTTTTGATTTTTGATTTTTGATTTTTGATTTTTTGATTTTGTTTTAATGCGTGTTTCAGATTTCAAGCAATAGTGAATCGACACTTAGCGCATAAGCATTGTCAAGTCGAAGCTGGAATTCAGGAATTCTGGATACGATGTCATTGTTATGCATATGATTGTTTGGAGGAGGAAAGAAGGGAGGAAGGAAGGGATTTACTCTTTTCAGTGGAGATATGGCAGATGCAGCAGCTATTATGGAGGCAGCTGGATCCCGATTTAGCGACTTAGAGCTAATTGGAAGAGGATCTTTTGGGGATGTATATAAGGGGTAACTTTTAACTGGAAATTCAATCTGCAACTACTTAATTTTGTTTTCTATTATATGTTTGATGTTAACATTGGAGGGTTGACTCTCATGTGTTGTTTGACACAATTCTCTTGGCTCTAGTAGCTCAGGATTTATTTATGTCTATTTGACCTGTATAAAACCATTGTAAGAACCAATAGTTGATTGAATTTTGAAAGTGAAAACAGTGTCGAGACTCTAGACCATGCCCAGACTCTAGACCATGCCCAGTGATCGGCTATTGTGGCATTTTGTATATACATGATTAGGTGCCAAATGTAGACATCTATGATGATTATAATTAGGTTAATCACTTGTTTTCATGGGCTTGATGATAGGATTTAGTGGCTAATATCTCAACCTTTAGGTTAAATCACATGCAAATCAAGGGGAAAGATCATATAAAATAGACAAATGGCTAAGGTTGTGCAAGTCCATGAAAAAAAGTTAAGACTTGTAGACATGTAAGGAGTGGTGTAGTGTAAGCACCATGATTGGTAATTCTGATGCTGAACTTATAAGTTTGCACTCATGAAAGAGTTAGACTTTCTGGCTGGAGAACAAACAAATTCTAATGGAAGGAGTGAATATATCATGAGCTAGAGCTAGGGAAAAAATAAAATAAACCGCAGTGTTCTGGAGGGAAGCATGTCTTCTATACCTTCCTTTTAAATTTCAATATGCTTGGCTATTCCTGTTATCTCTGTGGCCTCTTGTTTCTGCAGCTTATTGTAAATTAGTTTTGAGGTGAAGCTCATTACGTATATTGCCTTCCTTATCTGCTTACCAAATCTTCTTATTGTCTCCTATTTTAAATGTGGAGCTAAATGGCTTTAGAAATTATTTTACTTCCTTTGTTTGCTTGTGTCACTTTCTCATTTGGGAATTTGCTTATAGTTAATACTTAATAGTAAGCCAGCATCCTATACACGATCAAAATTTTCTACGACAATTTGGATACAGTTTCATAAAATAAATGTCTCAAATACTTATCTGGTAAGTGGTAAGTAGATACTAATACTCACAAACTCCTAATAGTAAGTCGGCTTCCACAACTTCTTGGATCAGGCATGTCAATCAGATGTCATGCATCATTTGAAATTTCTTTTTTGTAGCTTTAGGATCGGTGTTTCTACATTCTAAGAAGAGAATAAATGCCATTATGCCACCCTTCATGAATTATTAAATGTTGGCATGCCTGGCATGTTGCACCTCATGATCCAATTTCCAAGTTGGTCATGAGGAGCATGTTGGAGGCTCCAAATCTTAATCAACGTTGAAGGGTGCTACAATGCATGTGGCTTTGCTTTCAAGCCAACGTCTTCAACACCTCCTGCCAAAATAGTATTCTTGCATATTGTGTCAATGGTTACGTGACAAACCAGATCTAGACACTTGATTAAACAGAAACAAGAGTAACAAGCCTTTTGTTCTGAACTTCTGCGTTAGGTAAAAGAGGTTAGAATGAGCCCAAAAGAAATGAGATGTCGTGAAAATGAATATAAAACGTTAAGGAGATGGACATCCTTTGGTTCCCTAACATCGTGATGACTGACGTGAATGGCATCCTTGTCAAGATTATAAGATTAGGGTAAAAGGTAATTTTACCAGGATGTTATGGCATTTAATCTAGTATTTAGTTGGGTGAAACCAATGTAATGTTACTGCTGGCCACTACTTCCATATTTAGGTTATTTATTAGTATCAGGCTTTCATTTTGTTATATACTTATAATGCCGATGGAATTGAATAATTCGATAGTGAGATTAAAAATCGATTCTTTTTGTTTCTGTGAAACAATCACAATAGCTGAGATGCCTTAGGTTATATTCGGCGTGATGCTTATGAGACCCTGGTGTCTCTTTGGTGTGAAATCCTTGAAGCCTAATTCCTTCGATTGTTTTCATAAATTATTTCTCTTCTAATTTTTGCCGTACATTTTCCTTCAACATGCCCCGCTCTGAGGTCAACTCCTTGGCATATTCCACATTCAAGTCAGTTATTTACTGTATACCCAATCATCATCAACTCGCTCAAAATCCTTTGGCATATTTTATGCACACTTGTCATGCATTTGATTTATTTATTTATGTTGGACTGCTGATTTGGCTTATCAAAAAGTAGAGAACAAAAGACCTCCATACATAAATTTCGGGTTAATGAACAGCCACAGTCGGTCACAATTCGCTGTGTTGGGCTGCTATTTGTGACTTGCCAACAAGACGTAGAGGATAAATGACCACTCAGATAACTCCCTGCAGAATATAGGATGCCGAAAACAGACGTAGCAAAACGTGAAGAAGGAAAAGAAGCTAAAACTTCATGGAAATCAGTATTATTTACTGCGAGTCTGCGATTGACTATATATTAATATTATAGCCCTCTAGAACAGACCTAATGACTTACCGAGTAAACTAGTGATCAATAAAAATAAATTAAAAATATTCTTTCAAGACAGTTAGGATATAATCCCATATAAATAACTCTGAGTAAATCTTTGACAACCACTAATGCGAATTCGGTTTTTACCTTCCTTTTTTGAAGAGGGTGCAATTATGTCGAAATAAGATATAGTAACTCGCATATTTTTATGCATCTTTCTACATAAAGTAACTATGGTAAGTTCGATGGTAGATTTGGCTGTTGCTACAGAATTGCCGGATAAGTATCCGAAGATTTTTTTTCTAATAATGTTTAACAATCAAGATATCTTCTCCTAAGATGATTAGGAGAAGTTTCTCATAAAATCAACATTCAAGATACCTTCCTAGTACAACTAACAATATTAATATCTAATACTAATATTCATAAAGTGCTAATAACAATAGGCTTCAATAACCTCTGGCACCAGGTTCTTCTCACATCAATTTCGTGATAAAAGAAAACCAAACGTACCCAGAAAATCCCACTTAAAAGTAGGGTCCCGGAACAAATCAATTTCTCTTACAAGTATTTTGGACTCGTCAGTTGATACTGATTTGAAATTTTGTCGCCTCCGTTCCATATCCTTAAAAAATACCATTTCTAAAATAAGGATGGTTTAGGAACTTTATCATGCATTCCTAGTTGGTTGTTTCGTATATGGATGGAGGAGCTACAGCCAGGCCATTTGGGACCTTTCTGATGAACAAAACTAATTATTTGGCTTCTTCGTATTTTACTAAACAGTATAACAGAAAGTCTTGATTAATTTAGCATTCATTTACTTATCCTCTTAAATTTGTAAAACAATTGTTCCTAAGATGTAAGCCCATTTTTCTTTTGTAATTTTTATTTCTATATTCATAATGTAGTTACATGACTTACAAATTTCCATGCACATTTTCAGCTCTTCTGAAATAACTTTCTGGTTCTGTCCTATGACTGTATGAGTTCTGATCCATAAGCTTCCATTCTCACTATTGGTATCTGTCTTTTACAGTTGATTTGCTGTCAGTAATTACTGGTCACAATTTTAAAGACACTACTAATTTTGAAATAAAAGAAGTAACCGAGTTATCAGAAGACGATTCAAGAGATGCTAACTTGGAAATTTTTGTTATTTAATATGTAGAAATATAAGCAACACTGAGCAGCCTTGGATTTTTCTTTGATATCTGGAAAACTTTTGTTAGCACCTCAATGCATTGAGGTTGGGAGAATATCTAAAAAAAATTCTTGCTATGCTTGGTGGATTGAGGTTCCTTTCATAAACATCTCAGCAGCAAATATAAAAGCAAATATAAACATCTTCATGTCTAGAATGGTATATAATTACTATAAAAGCGAATATAAACATCTTCAGCTTGGGGGGGGGGGGGGGGTTATCTGCATTCAGCGATGTACTTTCCTGATACTTGAGTATACCTAAAATGATAAAGTTCTTTTTCTTCTTACTTCCAGAGTAGTATTTGCACAGATTGTATGTTCTATGTTGACAATTTCTTCTTAGATGACTATTTTTTGAGAAAAAGAAATGTTGCAATTCTGCAGGATGGAATGTTCTTTTGAGGCTTGCAGGGTTCAACCCTGATTTTCTAAGTATCTCATCAATTTATGTGGATTTTTTTATATGCATAGATATTACCCTTGTAAGCTAGCAGTTAATTATCTTTCTTGATTTGCAGGTTTGATAAGGAAAATAACAAAGAGGTTGCTATTAAAGTCATTGATTTGGAAGAATCGTGAGTCTTTGTTGTTGAACTTTTTCTATATTCATAATCCATCTAAATGTATTCATCCATTTTTATTCTGGATTGTCAACATCTGTTAGTATTAGTAGCTGTGCAGTAGAGTGGAAAGTGGTCATTCACATGCATATTTCAACCAGTAAATTCTTAATTTTGATGTCGATTTGATTTTAACTCTGCTTTGGTTGGTGGTATATCAGCTAATGATTAATATTTTAACCGGTAAATTCTATGGGGCTCATGACATGTGTTTCAACTTGTTTGTACAATGTTGAATTCCTATTTTTTTGTGCTTATGCTGTGGCAATGCATTGTTTTCTATTTTCTGCAGAGAGGATGAGATTGAAGACATTCAAAAGGTATCTATGTCCTTAAAAATTGCATCACTTGTCTATTGAGTTTGTATATCTTGAACAGTTTTTTCACTAATATTTCTTTCAGGAAATTGCTGTTCTACAACAATGTCGATCTCCATATATTACAGAATACTACGGATCATACCTTCACCAAACTAAACTATGGATAATAATGGAATACATGGCTGGTGGATCTGTTGCTGATCTAGTAGGTTATTTTTACCAACTTCTAGATGTTTTAGTACAAGTATAATTCTGCATTGTATTTGATTTCTTGTGAAAATGAGATCTAAAAAAAAAATACATATATCCATCTCCTGTTTTATGAAAAGAACAATTATTGAACCATCAAGTGTATACAATAAATCAGTGCAAGTCAAGAGCAAAAGATGGCCATTCAAACTTTGTTTTGCAGTGCTGACGATAAGTTTCCTTCCGCAGATTCAACCAAATCAACCATTGGACGAAATGTCCATCGCTTGCATTTTACGTGATTTGCTGCATGCAATTGAATATCTCCATAATGAAGGGAAGATCCACAGAGATATTAAAGGTTCTCAACCCCACCCCCCCCCCCCCCTCACCCAAAAAAAAAAAAAAAAATCTCATTGACAAATATATCGATTGCAAAGCATGAGAATGCTTGTGGTCAAGTATGCATTAGCTACCCTCGTGTAAAACTTAATGTGGGCCTGTACTCTGATTGCCACATATGGTTGAAGGCCTGATACGGTTTAATGTTACATGGATATAGTGAGCAATGTATATTTTTGTTGTATGTTAAAAACTTAAAATAGGATGAAACTAGAAACATTAGTTGCCATATTTTCTTCTATCAGGAACAAATGTATATGGATTTTTCTAAAAAGATCTACCTTTTGTTGGCACATAAATTGATGAAAAATGAAGTTTACCTTCTTCTAAATGTGCTGGTGTAATGACGGTATTTGTCTCACTTTTTGACAGCTGCAAACATTTTGTTGACTGCCAACGGTGATGTTAAGGTACTTTCTTTAAGTTCAGTTGTATCAAGTTTGATTACTATTAACCTAAGGCACATATATTGTATATGGACTCGTCTCTTGCAGTTGCTTATATTTGAACTTTCTTACAGGTTGCAGACTTTGGTGTTTCTGCACAACTAACCCGGACAATTTCTAGAAGAAAGGTATTATGGGGTACTTATGCCAACACAATGTTGTTCTTTTCCCTTTTCCTATTATACTTCATCTGGGCATGATTTAGGGCCTGTTTGTTAGCAGGTTAATGAGCTTAATGGGACTCGACTCACAGCCTATTCAGTCAGCTATACATGACTGTTTGGTAGTGGCTTAATGATATAGAAAGTGGCTTATTCAGTAAGCTTCCAAGGGGAAGCTTTATGCAGAAAACCAAGTTTTTTCCAAACTCTGCCCCTCCCAATTAAAAAAACATGATCCTTCCATCTGTTTACCCTCCCAAAATGAAACTCTTCCCAATCTATACAGACAGATTAATCCACACAGACAACTTTATCCATACAGAACTTAATTGAAAACCAACCAAACAACCCCTTAGTTCATTGAACTAGAACTAACCACAGTTTCTTCATGCCCTTTTTGCTTATCTATGTGGTCACTTCACATATTCCTCCATGTGTTTCTATGTGTGTATTATTTCTATCAACCATGATATATATATATATATATATAGATTTCTCTCAAATGTGTGAGTTTTCGCTGACTGTCTGCTGATTCACGTCTTACACCACCTTATGTTTAAAGTGGGTCATAAACTGTGTTTGATATGCATTTCTTTCCTTCTGAACTTTTAATGATTCTTTAAGGTTAAAAATTGATGAATCGCCAGCCACTGATATTATTGCTGCTTATAGACCTTTGTAGGAACACCGTTTTGGATGGCACCGGAGGTGATTCAGAATTCAGAGGGATATAATGAGAAGGTTCTATTGCTATTTTACGCACGTCCCTATAAAGACATAGGCACAATACCCATCTTATGTGTGGGATAAAGAAGATAAAAGAAATACCTCCACTCAGTTTACTTCTCATGATGTTGATTTATTCTGCAAACTTGTTATGATCCCGCTTGACTTTGCTTTGATGCAGGCAGATATTTGGTCTTTAGGAATAACTGCAATTGAGATGGCCAAAGGGGAGCCTCCGCTTGCCGATCTTCACCCAATGCGAGTTCTTTTCATCATACCTAGAGAAAATCCACCACAGGTCCTGAGTTTTTTTTTAAATCCTTTAATTTCTTTATTTACAGTTGCATTGCATGGAAATTGTTGTTGTTGGCCTTCAGTTTTTTTCATCTAGGGTGTATTTGGTATCCACACAGGATATAATAGAACATGACAGAACAGTTGTTTTCAGCGGTTGGTAAGACAAAACTCGACATGACAAAACAGATAAAATGACCAATTTACCGCTAATAAGTTGTTTATGCATTTTATATGTTTTGATTAAGTTATGTAGTTTATTAAATCATAATAAAATAAATATTTTTTTATAACAAAATATATCATTAGAAAGTTTTCGTCAAGACTGTTAAAATGACATCAAAATAAAAAGTTCATGTAGTTTCCGATTTTTATTTTATACCTTTTTGATAATATTTTTTATTATTAATATTTAATACATTACATAAATGAACCAAAATACAGAAACCATATAAAAATATATTTTAAGGACAACAAAGTAAAAGTTTAAAGAGAATAAAATAAATAAATAAAATTTAAAGAATGAATAAAATGTAAAGAGGGAAACACATTTGATGTTGTAGAAGAGAATTAGGTTTTCTCATATACTTTGTATCTACATATTCATGTGGTTAAAATTAGGGTATTCATTCATTTTGTTTAATTGGGTTAAAATTAGCATAGATTAGGGTTCTAACATTTCTTTATGGTTCTCTTGCAGTTAGATGAACATTTTTCTCGTCCTATGAAAGAATTTGTTTCATTGTGCTTAAAGAAGGTGCCTGCTGAAGTACGTTTCTAATTCCCTCTCATACCCTTGTGCACTCTTTGTGTGTGTGTGTGTGTGTGTATGTGGGAAGTTAGATGAATACTCATATACTGCATATGCTTTTTTCGATAATATACTCCAGAGACCAAGTGCAAAGGAACTTCTGAAACACCGGTTCATTAGGAATGCTAGAAAGAATCCTAGACTTCTGGAGAGAATCAGGTGCGTTACTATAGTGCCATCAGTCCATTGTTTATGTGTACAAAATCTGGTTTTTTTTAAATACATATGATGTATGTCTTATATCATTTTCATTCTTTCACTTTCGGTTTATTATTTTTCCTTTCATAAAGAAATCTTGATATTAACCATAAGGGTTGTGGTATAGTGGTTGAGGCCCCAAGGGATGTGGTGGAATATCCATCTACCTAGGGTTCGATTTCAGGCGTACACAACAATTGTGGCTAGGGGTGTTAAATGAGCCGAGTCGAGTCGAGTAGCAGGTTATTCGAGCTCGGCTCGAGAAAATAATATCAGGGTCAAGCTCAGATTAATCTTTTCAAACTCGGGTTCAAGCTCGAATATTTTCAATGTTTGAGCTCGAGCTCAAATCTGATATTATATACTCAAGCTCGATGATTTTTATATTTTGATAGAGAACGACCAAGGTACCAAATTAAGGAAGATGGGGATTCACCTACAAATGATACACAAGCTTTTGGGGACGGGTCTAGTACCGTGAAGGTGGTCAGGGAATCGAGAGTTGAAGAAACTGTTAAAATCAGGTGAAACTGTTATACTAGAATGTGAATTTGTTATTGATCCTTGTGTTACCAAAGTGTTGGCTAATCAGTAATTTATTTAATTACAGCAGCCAGGGTAAAACTTTGAGGAATGCTGGATGGGATTTCAGCATAGGTGCATCTGGGAGTACGGGGACTGTTAGAAGTGCTGTAAGACCTCCTCAAATTAGAGACAGGAAAACAGACATTCTTTCGAATCAAGCCACCCAAAAGAGAACTGGAGAAACTGGTACCAAGCGCTCATCTGCCCCCGGGAGCACATCGTATAATTCAACAGAAGTTTCCACTCATAGAGATGCTAGAGAGTCGGATCAAGACAAAAAACAAGATTATTATAGGGGCGATGTAAGCATCTCCCTCCCTCTATCTCTTTCCCACCCCATCCTGCACACCTTTCCCCCCTGTTCCCTGTGGTACATATCGAATATATATATATATATATGTATGTGTAGGCATGGGATCGTGTGAGAAGTGAAGTTAAGGTGAGAAGCATAAGAAGGGATCTGAACCCTTGATCACTTTTAATATCACACCCACCCATGAATTGCGCTCCTTATGAGGTTTGATCCCGTGCACCTCGATGTATCTCATCTCGGTGCTTCTCATCTTAATGTGCATCCAACGGTGGAGATCCCTTCTTACGCTTCTCATCTTAACTTCTCTTCTCACCGGAACCCTACCCTGTATGTGTGTGTGTATATATATATGTGTGTGTGTATGTGTGTGTGTGTGTGTGTGTGTATACAGGAGGGGGGGCTTCTTATGAGAACCCATGAAATTGTGATAATCTTGAGAACTTGTGCATCATGTATTATTTCATTTTTTTTCCATCTAAGAATAGAATTTGGAATATTGAATAACATATATTTTTTTCACAATGTGAAACTTTTTGGAGTGTTCGTGAAACAAAAAATACACAAAAAAGTTTCACATTGTCAAACAAGTACATGTGAAACAAACACATTGTGAGACAAATATATGCTAATCAATACGTTAAATACTATGCCTAGATAGAAAAAAATCATATCAAATAACACATGATGCACACGTTCTCAAGGTCATCACAATTTCATGGGTTCTCAAATGATTAATCCCCTAGTGGCTTATTCAGTAAGCTTTTAGGAGAGAGCTTAATGCAGAAAGCAAAATTTTTTCCAAACCTAGCCCTCCCAATTAAAAAACATGCTCCTTTCATCTATGAAAAAACCCTCCCAAACAAAAACTTTCCCGGTCTATACAAACATATTAATCCAAACAGACAACTTTATCCATAACATGACTTAATGGAAAACCAACCAAACAACCCGTTAGTTGTGTCTTGTGGCAAAATAATCGATAGAAGTTGTTGAGTTTACCTATACTTTGTGATCTGGTACTTGATTACTTGCTTTGATTAAGCCCTAGGTTTGATGCACATTTTCTTGTTAGAAGCTTTGCAATTCAAAATTTTGTGCACAATTTTACACCTATTATATTTATAGTGTAACATCCCAAGCTAACTGTACCAGATATTGTCCCCCTGTTCACACACCTGAACTCACAGTTTTAAAACGCGTAACGCGTCTGATACAGTCTTTTTTATAAGGCAACCTTTGTTCCCCTCCCCAACCATTGTGGGATCTTACATATATCCCCCAAAAATAAGACGAACCTCATAACTTTACATCTTTTCATGTTCTCATCTACATGATAGCATGATTTTCTTTTCCCATTTAGCTTTCTGAAGTTGTTTTCAAGTGTTTTCCACAGGAAGATATATCTATGGACGGCACAGGAACTGTTGTTGTGCGGTCTCCAAGCAACACGTTTAGCGCTATAGAGGATGCTTCCATCAGTGGCACTTTTGTCTACCGTGGACAACATGATGATTTAGATGCTCCTCGGACTCCAAAGTCACGGCTGGGAATTCAAGAGAAAACATCAACTGCTTCACCTGAGGATAGTGCATTAAACCTGGCAGAGGTTTGTTTATTATTTTCAATTTTTTATAGAAAAATCTTCACATATTATATGAATCATCTGGCTCATAAGGGTTATCCATTATTTTCAATTTTTATAGTAAAATCTTCACATATGAATCATCTGGCTCATAAGGGTTATCTTTTATTTTCAATTTTTATAGCAAAATCTTCACATATGAATCAATGTTCTCAAGGGTTTTCTATTATTTTCAGTTTTTATAGCAAAATCTTCACATATGAATCATCTGGCTCATAAATCTTCACATATGAATCATCTGGCTCATAAGGGTTATCTATTATTTCCAGTTTTTGTAGCAAAATCTTCACATATGAATCATCTGGCTCATAAGGGCTATCCATTATTTTCATTTTTTATATCAAAATCTTCACATATGAATCATCTGGGTCATAAGGGTTGTCCATTATTTTCAGTTTCTATAGCAAAATCTTCACATATGAATCATCTGCCTCATGAGGGTTGTCCATTATTTTCAATTTCTATAGCAAAATCTTCACATATGAATCATCTGCCTCATGAGGGTTATCTATTATTTTCAGTTTTTATAGCAAAATCTTCACATATGAATCATCTAGCTCATAAAGGGTTATTTTTCAATCCACTGATTGCTAATATTTTTTTTGAATAACCAAAATGTTGTCAACTAATCAATACGCAACTTAACACCAAGAAATGAATCCAGAAAGTCATCTTGACCGCCAAAACCAATGTGGGAATCACTTTTCTTTCCTCATTTTATATCTAAAGTATAGTTATCAGTTAATTCTGGATTTCTGTGGCATTTCTCGGTTATTTTATTATGAGAATATGTGGAACCCCCAAATCACTCTTCAAAAGAGCCCTTGAGGAGAAAGGGAAGGTTCCAACATATATACAGGAGAAATGGTCTAAGTCTAGCCAATGTGGGACTCCAACAGAGGGTTAGCCAGAGTGTCGAGTCCCTAGAGTGGCAGAGGCAGACCTCGGCTCTAATACCATGTAGGGCTGGTTCCAACATATATATATATATATATGTAGAGAGAGAGAGAGAGAGAGAGAGGGAGGTTCAAGGGAAACCACTAAAAAAGAGAAAACTGAAGAACACCCTTGGAGCCCTCCATCCGGACAGTATGCACTAATGCATACAAGCGTTTCTTTTTCTATGCATCAATGCTTCTATAATTATAGAAGCATTGGTGCATATGCACAAATTACCGGTATGCATTAGTGCATACCGTCCGAATGGAGGGCTCCCAGGTGTTCTTCAGTTTTCTCTTTTTTGGCGTTTTTCCTTGAACCTGACCCTATATATATTATATATATATATAGAACAAATGGTCCAAGTCTAGCCAATGTGAGACTCCAACATTTATGATACCATTTCAGGTTTTTATTTACTTGTTTGCTTGCTTGTATGCTTTCAGGCAAAGGCTGCAATCCAAGGAGGAATGAAGAAAGGATATGCCAAAGATAAGTCTGGTTTAAGCAAGGTTAACAAAGGTGCCCAAGAAAGTAGAAGAGCAGAGAAATCAACAAATACCTCAGATTCTTCTAGGTAAGATTTAAAATGAACTCAAATCCCCTTTTATTAGTTGGGCCATTGATGTTATATGTGTATATATAGATATATAAATAGAGCGGGAGGGAGGTTCAGGGGAAAACCCCCCAAAAAGAATGAAAAAAACTAAGGAGCACTCTGGTAATCATTCATCTGTACTGTATACACATATGCATACAAGTAACTGAAGCTGTTTCTTGGTTTCTATGCATGTTATGCACATGTGCATACCGGACAAGTTACTTGTATGCAAATGTGCATACTGTATATATAAGTGGTTACCAAGGTTTTCCTCAAATTTTCATTTTTTTGCAGTTTTCCCCTGACCCTATATATATATATATATTTATTTTTCTTTCTAAACTTGTTAATCCCTACTTCAGACATTCAAGTGACTATTATGATGCAATAAAAGCATTTCCGAAACCTCGCCAAGCAAGTAGTGACGAAGAAGAGAGTGCCAGAACCTCTGCATCCTCAGCATCTGCTCCACTGTCTATTCTGATGATCCCTTCATTGAAAGAAGTGAGTACCTCTTTTTATTTTTAACGGTTGATCTTACGTCACAAACCCGTTAACCAAATTCACTTTTTAGCTACTTTTCAAAGCCTCTCCCCAAAATAGCCGGTCTTTACACATTTGTGTAAAGACTGATTTTGAAAGGGAAAAAAAATCTTCACACAATAAAAGGAATAGGAGAGTCAGGCCTGTGGATCAGTTGGCAAAGAGGCGAGCGATTTTTTCGAATCCTGTGGGAAATGGGCATGGGGCCTGTTTGTTAGCACCTTAATGAGCTTAATGGGACTCGGATCTTATTCGGTGAGCTATACATGCCTGTTTGGTGGTGGCTTAATGATATTGAAAGTGGCTTATTCAGTAAGCTTCTGGGGGGAGAGCTTTATGCAGAAAGCGAAGTTTTTTCCAAACCTGTCCCTCCCAATTAAAAAAACATTTCATTCCATCTATGAAAAAACCCTCCCAAACAAAAACCTTTCGAATCTATACAGACAGATTAATGCACACAGACATCTTTATCCATACAGGACTTAAATGTAAAACCAACCAAACATCCCCTTGAACCTCTCCACTAGCCTTAGCCGCTGAGTCAGCTCTGAAATGCCTCTTCACGTGTGGGTTCCTAAGGGGTGGGTTTCATGTGGTTCCGTTCGGGGTTGCTGGTAATCAACCTTTTGCTCAAATAAAAGCAATAACAGAGCAAGGAAGGAGTAACTCAAGGACAATAGTGTAATTTTCAGTTAAATACTACTCCTTCCATCCCATATTAATGTGCACAATGAAAAAAAAACAGTTCTATAAATATGTAATTATTACATTTTTTTAATTAAGTAAATAACAATTTTACCCTAATGAATTTATCCATCTCATAATCAAGGGTAGAATTGGAAAGTAAACAATATTTTATGACGGAGGACGTATATTACTTTTAGATCATAATGAAACCCTATCTACGCCCTTCACCTTGTTCAGATCAAACGTTTTTTTTTTGTTTGTAAACTATTTAAAAAGTTGTAATGTTCCGCATATAAAAATGTAGGCAGTTTCCGATGATTTAGAAGCATCCGTTGTTCGTTCTGTGATAAATTCTTTGATGGATATGGAATACACGAAGCCCGGATCTTGTGAATTTCTCGTCACCAGGTTGCTTCACCGGCTAGCAAGGTACTCACTCGAGATTTATGCTCTTGTCTACAATTTATTGGCTGTTTGTTTACCTCTTAACGGTTCCATTAAGAGGCAGTCTGAATCGCTAAGAGGTGAATCCTGTTTGGCAAAAAATCAGTCTGCCTCTTAATGGTTCCAAAACCCTCTGGATCATTTTGTATCCCGGACCTCCCTTAACCATCAAGATCCCTGATTACATCCTGAACAATTACCAAACAATAAAAGCCTCTTAATCATTCTGCACCAAACCATTCAGCAACTGCCAAACAGCCCCTTACTCTCTTTTATACTTTTCCTTGTGGAAAACGCTTTTCAGTTCGAAAGAACCGGCATTGAAGGATCTGCAAGATGTGGCAATAAGGGGATTCTCCAAGGGTAAAAAGGTGACGGAATCGGAGATCGCAAATGCAGAAGCCGAAGCCAAAAAGAAGCAACAGAATAAAGAGGCTCACGCACATACCCACTTAAGCCCGCTCGCAAAGTTCTTGCTTTCGAGGTTTGTGAAATTACTGTTTTTAAGCTTTCGCTACATCTTTTTAAGACACTTAAGGGTCGTTTACCAACAACAAATTGGGTAAAATCATCTTCCGACATATTCTTTAAAAAAATCTTAAAAATGGAGAACCAAAATTCAAAATCTTGAAAAAAATTATATTCGACTCCAACAGGTTCTCTATTTTGGAGATTATAATATTATTAAATTTATTATTGCTCTCGTAAACATTTAAATTTAAGGTTTCTATCGGAGGGAATATAATTAAAAGTATTTGGATCTGATGGTAATCATTTTTGGGGAATTATCCAAATTTGGAGAATTTCACTTCCCTATTTTTTTCCCTTTTGGAGAATTTATTGGAGCAAAAATTGTGTCTAATAAAATTACCAAAATCTCCTTTAGGCCTTGGTAAGCATTGACCAGTTTATTAAACACTTATCTTGGTAAGTGCTTATTGGTTCAATTGCTAACAAAGACTGAGAATCTTATCCGGTAAGAGGGAAGGCAAGAATTGAAAGTCTTACCCTGTAAGTGATGATATTTACTGGGTTATAAGCGCTTATCATCAATCCATTTTGATGGCAAGGAATGCTATCACATAAGGGTAAGTGGGAGAGTAGTAACCCCTTCATCTTACCAGGTAAGAGGGAAAATAAACGTTTGGTAAACGATCCCTTCATCTTACCCGGTAAGAGGGAAAATAAACGTTTGGTAAACGATCCCTTCATCTTACCCGGTAAGAGGGAAAGTCAAAACCATTAGTAAAGAGTCCGTTAATGTATCAACTTCTCTCTCTTTTTGGTAATGTGGAATTACTTATTTACCACTCATCATTATCACAACTTACTATTGCATTAACCTTGTGGGTTAATTCAACTGGCAATAAGGTTTGAGTCCTCCAATGCTACTGTGGACTTTCCTGGTTGTTCTCACCCCTGGGATTAGTCACCAAAAAAAACTTAGGGGCCGGTTACTAAATGCTTGCCGGGTAAGCACTTACCGGCAAGAGATAGCACCCTCATTTACCATATCATGCAACATTCTCTACTATGAAAATGGATTTTTGGTAAGTGCTTACCGGGTAAGAGTAGTTTCCCACACTTAACAGGTAAGACTCTCATGTCTCTTACCAGATAAGCTTCTTGGTTCTTGTCATGCTCAATCAATAAGGTAAGTGATATCATTAAACTTTTAGTAAACGGGCCCTTACTATTGCATTTATGGTGGTTCACAAGATTTGTTTATTAGAAGATGATTTATGAAGAACCTGAATCTTTGTTTTTAATGGTGCAGATGGCAAGGCCAAGGTTCTCGAGATTAAAGAGAGAGAGAGATTGGATTTGTGTCTTATAAACTATGCCCTTTTCGGTGGATTTTGTGTTCATTATTATTATTATTATTATTATTATTACTACTACTATTATTAATTTATTCAAATGTATATAACATCGAGAGAAGATATAGTAACTTTATATATATTTTTTGTAGTGAAAATATTGTTGGATACTTATTTGGGTTGGGGTTGTTCATCATAATTTTTGTGGGATATAAACTTAATGGATTCTGTTGTTAGAGGATTTGGAGCTGTTCAGTATTATGAGCAATTATTTGATACTTTCTAAGTTTTTAAATAGTTCACATGTTGATATAAACTTCTTGCTTTGAACGTGTCTTTACCTATCTACATAGGAGTGTAACATACTCTATAAAAAAAATTTAAAAAAAAAGAGATTTTAACAATTTTACTCTCCAACAGCTATGCTATACCTTATGTTATAATAGAGAAATGGATAGAAAGAGACAAAAAATCTCTAAATTTAGAAAATCTCTAAATGGAGAGAGAAATAATTATTTAATAATTTCCCACCAATCATACCCTTCTTTTTCTTGGGATATTGAATATTTTGTTAATATATTTTATGGTAGAATTGCTAAAATAAAATAACTGTTGGAGATAAACATAATATTTTTTAGGGATTTTAATTTTTCATATGCTATTTAAAAAAAAAATTATCATAACCGTTGAAGATGCTCTAAAACCTTATGATTTTAAATCATTTCAACCAATAAAATTACAAAGTTTATGTAAAGTTTTTTTTAAGAGTGTATTGAAATATATGATAAAATCATATAATATTTTAATAATATAATTAATGTTAAAATATCTAAATAGAGAATTTGTAACGTTTAATAATATAATTAATGTTAAAATATCTAAATAGAGAATTTGTAACGTTTTCTTTATGGACATGTATGTATGCATATCTTGGTGTATGTATGATTGTGTACAACGCCCCAATTGCAAATAAAAATCTTTGATATTTTGAAGACATAAAAGCTAGCTATTTCATACATTATTCACAATGAATAATCCTAAAATATTAATGAATAGTAAACCCTCAAATGTCACATTTTCACTATTCATCATATTTTGTCATTAAAATCTATCTCAATATTCATCATGAATACTTGGTTCCCATGTGCACAAAATTTTACGATTCTCAAAGTCCAAACAACTAGGCAAAGACAGCAAAAGAATTATGAAGCTTGTACAATTTATACAAAATTACAGCCAAAGTTATTTGAGAGCTCATCTCAGATAATGAAATCATTGGCTAATATGTGTTGCAAAATACATAAATTAATCAAGTTTTTCAAGTATATGTGCTTAAAATTTATGCCTTTTTCAACTGCTTCTCTGTTTCCCTTTTGTAGTTTGCTTGACGGGAGTCAGCTTCCGAAATGAGGCATGCAACATCATTACTGCAATGATTTCGTGATTTAGAAAAAGTATATGAAGATGAAGGATCTTGTGAGAATAAGAGTTAAAGGTGAGAACTATAAGAAGGGATTTAGTTGCAGTTCTCACGGGAATTGATCTGGTGCATCTCATTGGTGTCAATTATGATTGATCCAAGGGTGGAGATCCCTTCTTAGTTCTTACTGTTCTCACCATAACTTTCATTCTCGCTAGAACCCAACCCAGTATATGATACTCCCTCAGTCCCAAAATAAGTGTCAACGTTTCTATTCTAGGGGCGCCATTTACCTAACTCTTACCAAGTGACAAAGAAGACACTTACCCAGTAAGTGCTTATCAGGTAAAAGACAGTTACCAACAATCCATTTTAATGGTTGAGAATGTTATTTGATAAGCGTTTGGCAAACGGCCCCTTAATTTAGTGTTCATTTTACAAAAAAACCGTCTGCTTTCCAATTCTACCCTTCGTTACGAGACGAAGAAACCCATTACCCCCTCTGTCATTAAGGGTAAAACTGTCATTTCATTAATAAAAAAAATAATTAATTTTTTTCTAAAACCATGTGCCTTTTTCATTGTGGGCATTTACTATGGAACGGAAGGAGTATAATCCATAAAAGGAACAATACAATCAGAAGTAGAGCTGCTTTCACTGACCTGCATAACTAACTCCAATGGCGCATAGCAGTGCCATTTGAACATTGCACACAAATATAATAACTGCAGTTGCTGCAATTCAAAGGCCGGGTGAGATTTCATTAGATACTAATAGGGTCCTTTAGGTATGCAAAAAAAAAAGTTAAGCTTTTCTTTAACTGTTGGCATTACAAGTTGAGGTAAAATAGACTTTAGGTTTTGGGGTTGTCGATTTAGGTGAATCCTCAAATGTCACCTTTTCATTGCATAGCCATATGGAGGTGAGATATGGGGGAGGGTATGATGTATACAGACTTGACCTCTACCCAAAAAATAATCTTTCCTCATCCCTGTAGTCGAAAACTTCCCATAAAAGGCATGATTGTAACCGATTATATGATCAATCATATATATCGTTTTTATATTTTATCGGGGAAAATTCTATTAGGATCCACTTTAACAAATGAATAAACAAGTTGACGGATAAAAATTGCTATAAATATTCTGAAAGAGGCTATAATATTAATGACTAGAAACAGTATCTTTACAAAATTCAAACCAATCTATTGAATTATTTTAGTTTTTATGTTAAAGATTTATAGACGGCCTTCCCTAAGCAAGTGTGCCTTTGGCCCAACAAACAAATGACCATGAGAATGGGCTTTACATCAGCATTGCAACTAATATGAGAGGGAAGAAGAAAAACACACTGTATACGAGCTCTTAAAACAGGTAAGTGATTCATAGAGGTATCAGCTATCTTCCCTCTTCCCAAGGGCACAAAAAGTAAGCCACTTTCTATCATGTCCATTCTTACTATAGTAGTTGATATTGTCTTTGGACTGCCAACAAACCTTGACATTGCACCAATTATAAAACCAAGATCGAGGTGAGGCAAGGACATCTATGAGCATGCAAAACATGTATCCTCCACAATTACGGAATTACCAACTCGACTAACCTAGGCCCTAGCTGTATTGCAGCTATTCAATCTTACAGAAGTTACCTTCTAAAATACAATTTTCACTGCCCAATAACCAATTTGGTCCCGAGGTAACCCAAGTTAATTAGCGAGTTTTTTTAAACACCAATATCAATGCAGTCAATTATGTCTCTCCTAGAAGTTTTACTTCTCATTTTGTTCTAGGATTCTCCTAGAAGAGTATCCCAACCCTACAGAGCTACCAGCACCTCAACTAATCACTTATGCAAGAATTCCTTGCTTATATGTTGATGACGCAAATACATTACCTTCAAAATGCTTTCTATTCATCATTAATACTTTATATGGGCAGTGTTTTTAGTAGGACTACATGATCTTCCTCAAAAGAATCTCATTGCCAAGAACCAGAAATCATAACTGTTATGCAACTAAAAAGGATATCAAAATCAAATTCGCTCTAGTAGGATCGACCACAAACAGTTCACCAGCTGCTAGGATGTTAAAAACGATAAATATGAACATGTAATAACTTTAACGAATCTGAATCTCTATAACCAGCAAACATAATGGAAAAGGCAATAAAATGATTAAATGAACATGATGCAAACAATATATAATTACCAATTGGCTAATAAATCGAACTATGAATCAAAATTCGAAAACTAACCACATTGTAGCAGGCGAAGCAAGCACTCTCGAGCAACAGGATGATTGTCTAAACCCCAACGATTGCCACAGTACGCAAACAAATCCCAAAGTGCCAAACTCGATACCAAACCAACAAGAGCAATAGGTATCTGATACCTACACATATTAGCAGCAACAAACATCATTACTCAAATCAACAATACGAAAAAAATTTCACATTAATGGAGTAATTGAATTATATAACAAGCTTAATGAAAGCGAGAAATTGCTACAAGGATATACATACAGAGAGCAAGCAAAGAAGATGATGAAGAGACAGGCGTAATTGCGGCAATATCGCTTGATATTCTCAGTGACTCTCATACGAGCTTGTGAACGAGACGAAGGAAATGAATAAGAGCCGGAGTAACCAAAGAACCCTAGGGTCCATGACGGAGTATCGCCGGAGAAGTCTTCGTTTGTGAGTTTTGAGAATGGATTTAGTGTGAATAGAGAGAGTAAGATTCCGATGTAGGATAACACAGGCGATAGCAAAAATCCGCTACCGACGGCTGCAACGACGGAGACGGAAGGCGGATCGGCGGTTGCAGAGTTGGAATCGATGGTTGTGGTGGTGGTGGTGGTGGTGGCGGTGGCGGTGGAGGAGATACGGTGGAGGTCGGAGGTTCGTTGGTCAAGAACCTCTAGGTAACCGCTGTCTCGGAGCCAGGACTCGAAGGTAGGGTCGGGAACGCTGAGAGCTAACGGATTTGCAGCGAACGCCATTTTCGTCTTCCTTTTCTTGGTGCCTTCTCGGCTTATGGATTGATACCTTTCTATCTTCTAATACAAGGGTATATTGGTCATTTTACATTTTAATGTATTTTTATTTAACTGTTTTTTAGGCTATGTTTGCCGACTAGCCGATGAAAAATTCATGTTTGGCAAAACTAGCGGATAAAAATATAAAATGATCAAAAAGGACATTGAAAAATTAATTTTTTTTAAATATTAATGAGGGTTATAATTGGAAATAATGACAATAAGCTCCCAAAACGCTATTCCAAGTAGCGTTTCAATAAGCTAACTTATGATTTGTCAAACGTGTACGCTAAAAATAAGCTAGCTTATAAGTCAGATTAAAAACTAGCTAAATCTTTGTGTTTTAACCTACTAAACTAATCAAATCAGATATTATCCATTTTTTCATATATGAACTCACGGTTTTAAAATATATATGATAAACAAGGTGTCCAGTTTTTTAACATTTGTTCCATTCGCCAACCAACGTGAAATCTTACAACAATAAAGGGTGAATTACATTGCGGTCCATGTGGTTTGCTTAAATTTTGGATATGGTCCTTAAAACAAACTATCTATACCGGTATATTGATGGTTTCCATCTTTTCAATTTTGTAACACTCAAAGGTCTCTAGATTTTACAATGTTAGTTAACAACCGTCAGGATAAACAAATCATTCTTTTGATAAACTACAAGAAAAAAAATATGTAATTCACTCTAAAAGTAATTGTGATTCACATGGTTTTATATTAAAAATATTTGAAGTACGGTTAACAAAATAAATATTTTTATTATTATATCAATTTGCTATGTTTAGCAAACTAGCTGATAAGCTAGCGGATGACTGATAAGCTAGCCGATGAAAAAAATTATGTTTGACAAAACTAGCGTATAAAACTCTAAAACGACCAAAAAGACATATTGAAAATTTTAAAAAAATTTAATAATTAATATTAATGAGGGTTATAATTGAAAAAAATGACAATAAGCTCCCAAAACGCTATACAAAATAGCGTTTCAATAAGTTAGCTTATGGTTTGCTAAACGTATACACTGAAAATAAGCTAGTTTATAAGCTAATTTATAAGTTAGCTTATTTTTGCCAAACATAGCCAAGTTAGTGTAGCTTATTCAAAATTATTTGTAATTCGATTTAATAACATCTCATCATATTTTAACTTTAAAACTTTGATTATCTTTTTCATAAAAAAAAAATTATTTAATCTAAAATATATAACTATATCACGTAAATAAATACATTTTTTTAAAAGATCTTAATCACAATTATTTTTAGAGAGAATTACAGTTTTGATGTCCATAGACCATAGTTTATCCATAGACTAATTTGTCTTTCTTAATAGTTGTTAACGCTATGTTTGGCAAAAGTAGCTTATAAGATAGTTTATCAAAACCTTACTTTTCTTAACTTCTCAATAAGATACTTTATAAGTTAACTTATGTTCATCCAAACAACTACATTAAAAATAAGGTGATTTAAGTCACCTTATTTTTACCAAACAATGCCTAAGTCTAGGGACCTTAAATATTATGAAATTAAAAAACTAGGGACAATGAGTATAGATAATTTATTTTAGGGATTAAATCCAAAATTCGAGCAAACCACTACTACTACCATTCCACCAAGGTAACTCACATTATAATTAATATTATAATGTTGAAATCTTAAAAATAGAGAAAAGAATTAGAATTGAATGTAATTCTTATCCCTAATTATATTTTTTCTGCCATCTATTTTGAAAAAACTATAAACAATTTGTTGAAGATGTTGTCAAAGACCCGAAGATAAAAATCCAACTCGAAATTGTTCGAACAACCTATAATAAGGATCCTAAAATCTAGTCTTTATTTGTTAGTTTAAGCTAGCTTTAATTTTTTTTTCTAAATTACTTAACTACCCTTCTAAATATTCTTCCCAAAAACGTGTGATTTGTATTTTTCAAGGTTCTAAATAGCGTCAGGCGTGTCGTGACGGCGAGGTCAAGCCTTAAGCCTTAGAAGCCACGGCGAGCCATGACGTTTTTTAAGGCTTGACTTATGGCGACAAATTTATATATCATGTATAATATTATACATATATAAACCTTTGTTTCTACTATTACACAATGAGTTAATGAATATTAAACATTTTAAATTAGGTTAAATATTAAAAACAAAAAATAAGACAATAAAATGGTAAGAAAAATCAAATATTGTGTTACAAAAATTACGTATTGGACCATGGCGTGCCACAGGCATAACGTGACGTCAGACACGAGCCTTAAGCCATGGCGCACCATAACGGCTGTTGCGGCGAGTTTTTTTAGAACATTGGTGTTTTTTAAATATTTTAATAACAATTAAATTAGGGAGAAAAACATATATATGAGTTCTAGAGGTTTAAAATGATATATACGTAGTATAGAAAGTTTTTAATGATATAAATCCAAACTATATTTGAATCGAATTTTATATAATCAAACACAATTTCAACCGGTATATATATTCAAAAATTACAATTTACTCGAAAGTTTCCGAATCCGATATCACCAATAATCCCCACACGAACACGAACCATCGACGAAATGATGAAACCGATTACGATCTCTAACCACAATTCTACGTCTCGTGATCTTCGAGATCAATTTCGTTACCTCGTGACAATCCAAACAAACCCTAAGATTCTTCACAATCTTTATACTACTTCCCGACTCGGTGCTAATAAGCCCAAAAGCGATCGCTAGCTTTTCGCTATGAACCGCTAACGACCGCTCTTTTCCCGTCTTTCCAACATCATGAAACACCAAATCGGTCCGTGGCAGATAACCGTGGTCATTCAGCCATCCGTTTATTTCATTAAGCATCATATAAATCTCTTTGCTATTCGGGTGTTTTACATCACCCGCAACAAACTCGTGAACCGTGTTACCCACTTCAATCGAGCTACACCCGGGTTCTTTATGAACCCCGTGGACCTTCATCATGGTCCGCATCCGAGCCACCCCGGCCCAGTTCGAGTTAGCCGCATATAAGTTCGAAAGAAGGATATACGAACCCGAATTCGCAAGATTACGGTCCACTAAAAACTTCACGATCTCTTCGGCTAATCGAACGTTTCCATGGATGCTACAAGAATCGAGTAAAGTTCCCCATATAACCGGATCGGGATCAAGATTCATTTTCTTGACGAACCCATATGCGGGTTCGAGATAACCGGCTCGACCAAGAAGGTTAACCATACAACCGTAGTGCTCGATTGACGGTTCGAGCCCGTGTTTAAGTTTCATCGAAAGAAATACACCCTTTCCGATTGAAACCAAACCCGAATGAGCACAAGCGTTCAAGATTCCGATGAACGAGATATCCGTGGGTCGTGTACGTCTCTTAAGCATATCGTTAAACAAAATTAAAGCTTTTTGGCTACAGCCGTGCATAGCGTAAGCCGCGATCATCGAGTTGTAAGCAATTACGTCTTTGTTTTTGAGCTTATCGAAGACCATTCGAGCGTCTTCCAAACTGCCACATTTGCTATACATATCGATTAAAGCTGTACCTACATGAACATTCATGTGAATACGATTGTTATTCACATATGAATGAATCCATTTCCCTGATTCCAAAGCTCCAATCTGTCCACAAGCAGATAGAACTGCAACAATGGTGACTTCGTTAGGGTTTGTATTTACGAGCATTTTCCGAAAGAGGGTTAAAGCCTCTGTTGGTTTCCCGTATTTCGCATACCCGCCGATCATCACATTCCAACACACGGCATCCCTCTCCGGCATTCCATCGAACAACTCGCGTGCGTTAACGAGATCGCCGTTCTTCGCATACCCAGTGATCATGGAAGTCAATGAAACCAAGCTTCTTTCTGGCATTTTGTCGAACAGTTGGCGGGCAGAAACCAAATCCCCAGCTCTTGAGTAAACATCAACCAGAGCTGTTCTCACATGCATATTACAATCAAATCCCAGTTTAACTGCGTGAGAATGAAGGGTTTTTCCGTGTTCTAAAGGACAACCTTTTAAGAGAGCAGATAATGTGAATTCATTGGGCTCTACATCTTGCGATATCATTTGAATGTAGAATTGCAGCCCTTGCGTATGGAGATTATCTGCCGCATGAGCGTGGATGATGGAAGTGTAGAAGAACACATCGGGATTGTGGGTTCGATTGAAGAGAATAAGAGCTGAATCAAGGCGTCCAAATGAAGAGTAAGATCGCTGGAGTTTGAATTTTAGAATTGGGTGGTTATCATGGCCATGGCGGATTGCAGCTGCGTGGATTTGAAGGAGGTGGCGGATGTTTTTGGAGGTGGCGATTAGTGATGCGAGTGTTTCCGGTGAGTGAGAAGGGTGGTGTCTCACGGTGGATGACGGTGGCGGTGGTATGGACAGATTGGTGGCGGTGGAGATCGGAGGTGATAACATGGTTTAAGCTGAGGTCAATACATCATCGCATGTAGGATAAAATAATATAAATATGTATTTAGAATTTTCGAAATTATGATTGTATTTTGTTAAACACACAGACAAACTAGCTGATAGCTTATAAGCTAACTGATGCCTTATAAGTTAGCTGATAAACTAGCTGAAGAACAAATTATGTTTAACAAAAACTAGCTGATAACCATTTAAATGACTAAAAAGTATATCTTGAAAAAATAATAATTAATATTAATGAGGGTATAATCGGAAAAGATGACAAAAAGCTTCTCATAAGCTACTCAAAATAGCTTATCAATAAGCTAGCTTATAAGTCAACTTATGTACATCCAAACATGTACGCTGAAAATAAGGTAGCTTATAAACTAACTTATAACCTAGGTTATTTTTGCCAAACAATGCCATAATCTAACTCCACAAATAATCTAATTTTTATTTGAAAATTTTGCTTAAATAGCTATTTCAGAAAAACTTTTCATCTTCTAGTTATTTTCTTTCCAAAATTAATAAAATAACTATTAAGATCGGAATCAATAAGGTCTCCATAACGACCTCCTTAAAAAATAATTTTTTTTTCGTGCACTATCTTCATCTCACCGTGGAATCCAGGGGCCAACGAGTCAATTTTTAAACTTTTGAGGGTTAGGATTGTCATGACGACCTTTGTGTTTGACGACCAGGGACTAAATTGTAAATAAAAAATATATTTTTTAATGAGATCACCATGGAAACCGTATAAATGGCAACCATAATGCCTATTTTGTTAATTTTAGAAAGATAATGGCTAAGAGACGAAAAACCTTGAATAAAATTGTTATTTGAGCAAAATTTCTTTTTTATTTTAAATTGATCCAAAAATCAAAAAATATTTTTTTATATTAACTTTTATTCCAGTCAATAATAAGTTTTTAATTTAATTAATAATTTTTGTTTTTCTTTCAATTTTTTTTGGATAAGTTACTAGAGATTATTTATTCGACTCTAAAATAAATGAATATTATAAGAAAAGGGAATTTAATTATTTTGACCAATTTTGAAAAATGATTTACCAAAATGACCAATTCTTTTTTTGAGTTTATTAAAATGACCAAAAGTTCCTCGAAATACACCCCAAAATACAAAATTTTCGAGCATGTTTTCGAGGGGGTTTAGTTGATTTCGAGGGTGTCTGACCAAAATTTCGAGGGGCTTTGACCAACTTATCGAGGGTGTTCCAATAATTATCGAGGGCCTTTTCCAAATTTTCGAGGGTGTTCTATATTTTCGAGGGTCTTCTAGCAAATTTGGTCGAGGGTGTTCGAGGGTCTTCGAGGGTGTCAAATTTATTTGGTCGAGGGTTTTCGAGGGTCTTCGAGGGTGTGTTACTTGAATTTGATTTATTAATTTGAATTTACATGTTTTACCCCTAAAGTTAGTTAATAAATTACTTTACGTCCTTTACTTTTTAATTTTTCGTTTTACACCTTTATCACATTAACGTATATAATCATATATCAATTAAAATACGCTTTAAAAATACGTTTTAATTTTAACAAATTACACCATGAAAACTGTCTTGTCAATACCTTCGAAATGAGCCCAATATTAAATATTTTTAGATTTAATTACATTATTTCGAAAGTATATACTTTAAACGTATTTATTTATAATGCCCACAAACGTTTAGATAATATTAATTTATATAATTTTTATAATACAATTGACAAAAAACACAAAAATAGTACAAATTATTTATGATCTATATATTGTTCTTAGTTATATCCATAATATTATACTTTGTCGTTAAAAATTAATCACATGGTCAAAAGTATATACTTTCGAAAGTATATAATTAAATCCAAAATATTCAATATTAGGCCCATTTCGAAGGTATTGACGAGACAGTTTTCATGGTGTAATTTGTTAAAATTAAAACGTATTTTTAAAGCGTATTTTAATTGATATACGATTATATACGTTAATGTGATAAAGGTGTAAAACGAAAAATTAAAAAGTAAAGGACGTAAAGTAATTTATTAACTAACTTTAGGGGAAAACATGTAAATTCAAATTAATAAATCAAATTCAAGTAACAAATTTGACACCCTCGAAGACCCTCGAAAACCCTCGACCAAATTTGACACCCTCGAAGACCCTCGAACACCCTCGACCAAATTTGCTAGAAGACCCTCGAAAATGTAGAACACCCTTGAAAATTTGGAAAAGGCTCTCGATAATTATTGGAACACCCTCGATAAGTTGGTCAAAGCCCCTCGAAATTTTGGTCAGACACCCTCGAAATCAACTAAACCCCCTCGAAAAATGCTCGAAAATTTTGTATTTCGGGGTGTATTTCGAGGAATTTTTGGTCATTTTAGTAAACTCAAAAATAAATTGGTCATTTTGGTAAATCAGTTTTCAAAATTGGTTATTATAATTAAATTCCCATAAAAAAATATACACATGTTTTAAAATAAATAATTATTATACTTTTTAATTAATAATGAATGATTGTACCCTGATAACATAGAGATATTTTTCTCCATTGGTGAAATGGAAAATAAATATTTATTTTTAAAAATATATATTTATTTTGAGACAAATTAATATAAACGGATATTTTCTAGATGGGTCTAATTAAATGTAAATATTACTATTTTAATTCGTCTTAAATTAAATACAGGGCCGTCCCAATCTTTTTGGAGGCCCTGTTACACTTGTATAAAAAATATAAGACTATTAATGTTTGGTCCTCCCAAGTCCCAAAAGATTTTGATCTGAAGTTTATACATAATCTGAATAAGTGAATCTAAACTAAAGTTTTGACACTTTGAACAGTTCCTAAACAATTAAGAATATGAACCTAAACAATTTTTTTTGAAAGGCAATTCTTTATTAAAACCATCAGCTTTGTACACGGAGCCACAGACACTTACAACCAAATAGACCCAGCTCCTTATAACCACACAACCAAGAAGCAAAGAGAAATCCAACCTGAGAGAACTAGCAGAGGGGAAATAGAGGCTGCAAACCAGGACTAACACACTGTTTACCAAAACTAACAGTCAAAGACTCTATCGATTACCAGAGATAAACACCCGAGCCTTCAGCGATATTCCGATCCAGCACCCTTCGAGCCTCGTCTATTCCATAACCTGATTCCGTCCTTCAACCAAGCCACCATCACTCTGATCCAATTTGACTATGCTTTCAACCAGTCTACGCATCTGATGGATCATCCAGCCATCAAGCCCAGTCCATTCTTTTGTCGTGTCTACGTTTGTTGATCCACTCGAAGCTTTTTCGTTGCAATTCAAACATTAGATCTGTTATCATTCTTGAAAATAAATATGTTCCGATGAATCCATATTTGATACAACACACACATCACAGTCTCCTCCCATAGCTGCGGTTGATTACCTCCCCCGAACAGATCATCCATCGATGCAATTTTATCCTTATCGATCTTCCACCAGCGGCAAATTTCTTTCCATACCTTGTTAACATCTTTGCATTGTACTAGAGCAATTAATTAACAATTTGAAATCAATATAAACCTTAAAGATTTAACATTCTTATTTCTGAAAAGTCTTTCTTGTACAACTCAGATTACTTGGATGAAAATTTAAATCAATATTCTTATCATAATCTTGAGTAAGGTTGCTTACTTTATTATTTAAATTTGAAAGTGGATGATGAACCACTTTGTAGATATGAATCAAATGATATCCATTGCATCTAATTAGCAATTAGGTTTTTAAAATTTGAAGACTACTTTAGTGCTACTGTGATAACTGATAAGATGACAGCAATCAATATGAAAAAACAAAAAAAAAACTTTAAAAAAGGAATGGAATTTACCTTACCTGTAGGCTGTAGCCTGCTAATCTCAATCTACTATGCAAGATGTTGGTCGATGGTTGCTGGCTACTGCATACTGTCTTGCACAATGCACCACAATCTTGGCTCCAGTTCTGCTCTAATTTTAAAACTCAAGTAGATAAGTACCAAATGAACAACATATTAGGTTGATAGTTGAACTCAATGGACAACAGTGGATAGCAGATTGGGAATTAGGCTAAAATCAACGAACACTCAAACATATTACAGATTTTGAAAAGTGAAATATGAGAACTAAACCAAACATGTTATATAGAAATCGTGTAAAATCTAACCGTTCTCGTTGAGTATCTGAAGCCAAATCATTAGCCATCTTTGTATTTTAAAGCCTTTGGAGATCTCAATCGACAATCGGTGTATCGGGAATAGATAGAGGAAGGAAGAGATCGAGGCGTCTTTACTCTTTACTTGTGTCTCTGTTTTGAATTTTGATCGGCCGAATAGAAGGAAGGGAACTAGGGAAGCGGACCAGGATGCGAAATTTGGGCCCCAAAATTTTGGGGCCCTGTTCTAAATCTCAGATTTAACAGCCCAATGGACGGGCCTGATTAAATAACGACTTTCATAAGTATTTCTAATTTTTTAATAATTTTACCGTTAATTATGAAACAGATTAAAAAGTTCATTCTCTATCATCAAACTTAAAAATTGTCATCAGTTACTTTTTTTACTCATTTAATTATTTAAAAATATTATAACCATGCATTTAAATAATGTATTATTTTCTTACAAACATTTATTTACAGATTTAATTTTTAGTGGATGGAGTATAAAAGCAATAAAAAGGGCTGTTTCATTACAGTCAGCGGGCATGTTGCTAATCATTGACCCACCCGACAAATCAGTACCTTTTCTTACACGTCACCTACTTCTATTATTTTTCTAGTCTATCATCAATTAAATATAGAGTAAGTTACAGATTTGGTCCTTAAGGTTTGTAAATTGTTATGGATTTAGTTATTTATCTTAATTTCTTACATAATGAACCTTCAACTATGCAGTTAGTCTTGGATTTGGTCCTTAAGGTTTGTAATTTGTTATGGATTTAGTTATTTATCTTAATTTCTTACATAATAACCCTTCTCAACTATGCAGTTAGTCTTGGATTTGGTCCATCATTTTAATGTCGGTCCATCTTCTATAGTACGTACAAGTGGAAGAAGACAGATAGAGAGATGTGCCACTGGTAGGGGTTACATCGTTTGTAAGCGTTTAACGTCCAACTGGGTGGTCGAATGGGTCGCTAGTAAGGTATCAGGTCGGAGGTGAAGCGAGAGGTGATGCATGTGAATTTCAACATATTATAATCAGGGGTGTTAACAATGGGGGGACAAGATAGTGCCAACCCCCCCCCCCCCCCCCCAACTCTACTCCCAAATCCTAACCCTATATATATAACTATTATTATTAGAAAAAAGACCTCTTAAAAATCCCTACCTTTTCAATACTCTTTCACTCTTTTGATGCATGTTTTTTATGACAAAAAGCAACTGAGTTTTTGAAGTTTGGTTTTTTAAGAAAATTAAAAAATTACCTTTATTTTAGTTTACTAGTTTAAGTTAGGGATCGTTTATCAAAAAGCTTATTCGGTAAGCACTTACCAACCATTTATCTTACCGGATTAACATGACAAGAGCCAGGGATATTGCCCGGTCAGAGGCAAGACAAGAAACGAAATTCTACCCGAAAAACTGAGGGTGATGACTTTTACTGTTAATTGTTTACCGAGTAAGATTGTACATACAATACCATTTTGATGAACGAATGTTACTCAGTAATGGTCGCTTAATACTTTGTATTTGAATAAAATTATGTAAAAGTAATAAAAGATAATGTAAAGTTGTAATTTGCTTGAATTTTTTAACATCTAATATACATGGATACGCGTTTACGAAAAATATATATTTTTTAAAACAATCTTTTGTCAACTATGAAACCACTGATCTGCTTGCATTATTTTTAGCCTCATCTCTACTGATTTTCTGACTCCGCCCCTGATTATAATACATAGAGGTATACATATAAACAAACATAATTTAGAGTTAATTACAGATTTGATCCATGTAGTCAAAAAAATGTTAAATAAAGGGAAAATGTTAAGGCCAATTTACCTTCATAGTTAATTCAAACAGTGGAGAGACATTAGACAGAAGAACCAAATCCACAACAAATTGCATAATTAAAGGGTTATTGTGTAACAAATAAAAATAAAAGACAAACTCTCATAACAAATTAAAACCTCATGGACCAAATCTGTGATTTACTCTTAAATATATATAATTTTTAAATTTGTAACTTGACTAATGTTATCATTATAATTAAATTATTGCTATAAATCGATTAATACAAAAATAGTATGATGGAAGTTGTTAAAAAACCCAACAAGATCTAAATAATAAGCTTATGCTATTTTAGAATCAACAAAAGCGGCTTCGATTTTAAAAAGGAAAGGAATAAACGTGTGTGGTGAGGTTCACTTTAAGTAGGGTATTACCCAATCTTAAACCGTTGATTAAATACAATTTTTTTTTAAGATCTGCGTTGAAATTTGAAGAACCTAAAGTAAAGCTAGAATCTCCGACAGCATGAACCCACCGACCTCTACACGTGCTCTAATTAATTTCATTTCTTTGAATATATCAAGTAAATTATATAATTTAAATGTTCACATTTTTTTTATATATGTTTCGAAATAAGTATTTACTTTCAAAAATAAATAACTAAATTTTCAAATTTATTCTTAATGAATACATAAATATTCAAGAGTTGTGAGTAGGGAAGAAATTAAATAAGGGTAAATATATCATTTGCTTTACAAAAAAATGTAATTATTATATATATCTAAAACTGTGTGTCATTTTCATTGTGGACATTTAAATTGGGACGGACGGAGTATATGTTTAATGAGGTGAGTCTTTTTAATCCGAAAACTAGATACATTGATTAATAAATATTTATTTTATATGTCTTTCGGATCACAATATGAAACTATTTTAAATGCATTTTTTATTTACAAGTACGTATAAAAGATTCACATTATGAATCGGGTATATAAAAAACAAGCGTATTGTGAAACAAATATATGTTAATCATTACATTAAATTATGGATATAGATGAAAGAAAAATCATACTAAGGCTATGTTTGGCAAATTAGCTAATAAGCTAACGAGTAGCTGATAAGTTAGTTGGTAGCTTATAAGCTAGCTGATGAAAAAATCATGTTTGACAAAACAAGCGTATAAGAATCTAAAATGATCAAAAAGAACACATTGAAAAATAATAATAATTAATATTAATGAGAGTTATAATTGGAAAAAATGACAATAAGCTCACAAAACGCTACTCCAAATAGCGTTTCAATAAACTGGCTTATGGTTTACCAAACGTGTATACTGAGAATAAACTAACTTATTTTTACCAAACATAGCTTAAATAGCACATGCATCGGTTCTCAAACATCTCACAATTTAGAGCATTTCCAAAAGATCTCAACCACTAGTAAAAATCATCCAAACCGGTTAATTGAGATACATTTAGAAACCGTGAGAGTTTATTTATTATGATTTGAATATTTATATAAGATTTAATTTCAAGTTCATTTATTATAATAAACGCTTTATATATCCGTTGAATCATATATTCATTAGAAAACACATGAATTTGGTTTTTATGATTTATATTAATGATTGAGTTTGTAAATGAAACCACCTCTATATATGTTATATACTTATAGATATAGTCGTTATAAAAGAACATTTTTTTTACTATATAATCAATTAAATGTGATGCTAAATTAAAGATGCGAGCGATTTTTGACATGAGCTAAATCGCATGTCAGATCATTCGAACACCACCAGGTTCCTCAAATGTATTATCACATATAATAATACGCTATTATCACGTATAATAAAAAGTTATCACATTTTCATAAAAACCTTCACCATTCACCGAAAAGAAGATCTAAATTAGTACAAGTTTTTTTGTGTGTAAATTCATGATGATAAAATAGTAACTGCGATTCGAATTATGGAGCAATAACTAAAATGGCAGTTTGAATGTGAGAACAACATGGACTGCATTTGGTACAAGTAAATAAAGCATGGAAGCAAGTTCTCTCCTTCGTTCCTCATGTATTTTCCAGATTCATAGCATTATCATAAAACAATAGCATTGATTTGCTGAGATAACTTCAAATCAGACACCAATTTATGATCCTTTGATCTAAAAATCAAAGGAGAAATCTACAGAGATTGTGGTTTTCTTTTGATCTATATACAAATAGAAACAAGAATTTTTTAACATATTATCAGCGCATCAAAACATTATCAGGCTGCTTTCAATTTCATCCTAACAGATTTTTGAGTTTTTTTTTCTCTCTGTTTTAATGGTTAAAAATCTGATCTAGAAGAAAACAGAAGAAGAAATGTAGAAAAATGAAACCTCTGATTAATTAGGCAACTTCCGCCGGAGGAAAATTGAGATCGAGATCGAGACTTACCGATTTCTCTTGTTTTGAACGGTCGGAATCATAGCTGAAATTGTTAACCGGTGATGAATCGGAGTCGCTCCGAGCGAAGCCACCGGAACCGATGCTCAGATGAGGATCGTGTACAATAGATCTGTCCGATCTGAACATATTGAGACGGTTATTGATGTTATTGTTGTGAATGTTGTGAATATTGTTGTTGTTATTCATCTGTGAATGAAACAGAAACAACGAACGAGCCATCGGAAATCCAACAGAATAGTGCGATAGGCTAAGATCAAGTGCTTCAGGCGGAAGCGGAAGCGGAGCCGGCGCCGGCGCCACCGAGTTATTATTATTACTCGACTGATCAACGATGCTGCTACTCTCGCTACGACTCCGGTTCGTTCCGCCGCCGCTGACGACGGCGGCCGGAAGCAACAAATCGGTAGGGAAATGGAAGTTAGTCTTAGCTTTAGCGCCACGGAACTGCCGAGCGGCTGAATCGTAAGCACGAGCTGCCTCTTCGGCTGTATCGAACGTACCTAACCAAACACGGCTTTTCTTGCCGGGATCTCTGATCTCCGCCGCATACCGTCCCCAAGGACGCTTACGAACACCACGGTAGCGAGTCTCTTTGCCGCCATTGCCGGCGGCGGTGGTGGTGGCGTCAAGTTTATCGCGAGGAGCCATGGGTAACGAGAAAAAAAGGGAAGGATGGTTTATTATGTAGTCGGGGGCGCGTGTGTGTGACATATTTGGCTCCTACTCCGCGGCCTAGGGAACAGCTTTTACAACCCACCCAAACTTTACATGTGAACATAAATTTAGAATGGAATTTTTTTTTATTTGAAGGACTACAACTATCCAAATTTACATTTTCTTCACAATAGTTTTTTATGTTTTCTTTTATGATCTGATTCACGAATCAAATCTGGATACATTTTTTTTGTAGTTAGATGAATCGGTCTGATTTTATTTTCATCTTGATCATCAAACTCATCTCATAGTAAGAATGTTTTGCCCTTACTTAAAGGTCCTCTTACATTTCTGGCTTTCCATTTCTGCGTAATAACTCTTCTTTCTCTTGGGACAGTAGTGTAGCAGGCATTTTCTCTGAGGCGGTGTTTGTATCGTTTCTTGGACCTTTTTTTCTGCTTTCGTTGTGTCGGTCAGCTTGTAAGTATCTCGATTAATCTCAGAGGCTTTGAAAAACAGCGAAAAAACTTCAGTGGTCTTGCAGGACTCAAACAAGTGACCCCTAAGTAGGATTTTTTGTGTTTCTTTTGCAGTGGGTGCCGTGCTTTTGTTTGTCTTTAGGTTTATGGGTCTTGTAGAATATGTGGACTCTTTTCTTGGTTTCTATACTATATATGCCTTTCAAAATGTTTTATCAATGAAAACGTTGGGATAGTTTTTAATAATTTTATGAAACTAGTTAAGATGGATTAAGACAACAGAATATACAAATATTTTCAAAACATAGTTTTTGTTATGTTATTGCATGTAGACCGATTATTTAGTTATATGTATATTTTAATCCAGAATAAACCCATTTCATAATAATAAGGTAAGATTCCACCTTGAAGTGAACTATCGAAGTTTTCCCCTACAGCAATTTTGTCTTAACGGGATTAGCTCTCGAAGTGCATTAGCTGACTTTTATCCGATTATGATGAAAATTCTTACGTGAAAAAAGGAAATAAAAAGTCCACTTTGTTGCAACAGTTGTAGTAGGACAAAGAACTTATTGTGAGTATGTAAAACTATAATTTCATATGTTTGTTAACCAAATATTTGTTATCTTCGAGAAATATTTAAAAATGTTAAAACGGAATTGAGAATACAGGTTTAGATGGACTAAAATGAGATTTATTTTTGAATCATCTTTCAAAAGGGAAAAAAAAGAGGTTTAAGGGGTTAGAAAAAGAAAGAAATAGATTCTTTGAGGGGTTAAAAACAAAATATTAGAAATGTGTGTGTCGACGACATATCCGTTCTGATTTGCGTGGGAATTATGAACACATCACCATGGGACCCGCTGCCTCTTGTTTCCAGACAACCGTCTTTATTTTGTTTAATAATAATTGCTTTTTTTTTATTAGTTCATATTAGTTTTTTTTTAATAGTAATAAAATAAAAAACATTATCTGATTAACCATATAAATAAGTTAGCAGTCCCAACTCCCAACCGCATGTTGGATATTACTACTTATTTTACATAAAGAGCTTGACAAAAATAGAAAATTTGAATTAGTAAGAGAAATAGTAAGTATCGAAACTCTTACTTACTTATTTGATGAACATTTATTAGGTAAAATACGATTACTAAATATCTATTTTGATTACTAAAATTTAGGGGAGAGCATCGGACGGGTCGGGGTCCGAAAACAGGCTCCAAATCCGTCCGCGTTTTTTCGGGTTAATCGGGTAACCGGTTTTTTCGGGTTTGTCAGGTTTGAGTTGTTAGATGTCAGATATATAATTGATTAAGAAATCACTCAAATCAATTATATAAAGTATAAACCTTAACTATAAACGATTAAAAGTTGAAAGAGTCAAGAGGTAAACCTTGAGAGAGAGGTCAGAGAGGTCCGAGTCGAGAGAGGCAGAGAACCGTGAAGGCGTGAACCACCACGACAGTCGGCTGTCGAGTGAAGAAAGATCGAGAGAGGCAAAGAGGTCTGAGTCGAGAGATCGAGAAAGAGGCAGTCGAGGAGTAAGAGTTGGAAAATTAGGGATTTAGGTTTTAGGGTATTAAAACTTAAAAGTATATTATATATATATATATATATATATATATATATATACACACATATATTTAATATAGAAAGTATTTTTTAAATATATTTATCTTAATTGGGTATTCGGATCGGATCGGGTAATATGAGACAAACCCAACCCGATCCTACTTAGTCCGATTTGCATTTCAGGGTCGGGTTTTCGGGTTTTGAATTTAGCTTCTTAACCGGGTCGGGTTTTCGGGTTTGTCAGGTTTTGCTCACCCCTACCAAAAATGTTACTCGGTAAAATAAACGAGAATGGTGATTTTTGGTAGTAAGTGTTTGGTAAACAACTTCTTACATAAAGTCATTGTTCTAAATAACTCATTATGGCGTCAAAGCTTAATTTGTTCTACATTATTATTCAAAACATTATATAACATAGGGTTGGCTTCACTAGGCACGGGAATTCCCTGCAAAGTCGGGGATCGAGGATGGGGATGTGATCATATTCCCCATAACCTTCACAGTACGTCTTAGAAAAAATCTGAACCTTCACAGCACGCATTGAAAACCGATTTGGTTTCGCCTGTAACTCGTAAGCTTAAGGCTTGACCTCACCGTCACGCCTCACGCATTTAGAACCTCAGTTAAAATAGAGATACATATTAGGGTTGAATTATTGCATAAGGTAAAGAACTAATTAAAGTAGGCCTAATTGTAGGATCGGTTAATTGATAAGATGTAGTGTTTGGTTTTTATAGCATAAATGCCTACGATTACCAAAATAAAATAAAATACAGGCAATGTACAAACCTTCAGGTGCAATTTACTTGTTTAGTTTGAGCCCTAAATTAGGATCGATCGAGTAGGCTTAGGCTATGTTTGGCAAAAGTAGTTTATAAGAGCATCTCCAATAGCTAGGCTAAACTTTTTCTAAAATAGCATATCAAAAATCAAAATCTCTAAAAAAATTTGTGTCCAACTCCAATAGCTACTCTATTTTAACAATTTTATCATAATTATATTATTAAAATATTATATATATTTAATATCCCAACAACTTTTTAAACAAACTTTCAAATAATTGGTGGAACCATTAAAATAATTATTTCTCTCTCTATTTAGATATTCTCTAAATTTACAAAAAAAAATCCTTTTTAGCATTTCTCTATTTTAGCATATGGTATACCATAGCTATTGGAGCCTAAAATTGCAAAAAACCTTCATTTTTCTATTTTACAATTGTTTTTAGATGCTCTAAGGTACCTTATGACTTATAAGGTAGCTTATCAAAACCTTACTTTTATTAACTTCTCAATAAGGTACCTTATAAATTAACTTATGGTCATCCAAACAACTACATTAAAAATAAGGTACTTTATAAGATGACTTATAAGTCACCTTATTTTTGCCGAACAATGCCTTAGTTAGAAGTCGAGTTTAGGCCGTGGTGTCCTATTTGATTAATTAGTTTGAGTATCAATCAAGGATCGGTGAAGACAAAACTATGTCCAGATCTCGATTTGGTTAATGCATCATTGTATAGTAACTTCAGCTAACAAATGACCAATCCAATACTGAATGCCTTTTTTTTATAATCGTTTTACATTTTATAACTTTTTAAAAGACATAAATTAATAAATTTAAGAAAAACTTCAACCTACTAGTGAAGGGTAAACCTGTATATGTTCTAGTGAGCTCCCATGTACTCAATTTTTTTGCAAGTAGGATTTTTTAAGGTATGAAGAGTGTATCTGATAAACTTTGAGAGTGCTCCAGAATATTAGAAAATATAACAAATATCAACCGAAAAATGGAAAAAGTATCTCGAAACCAACCAAATAACAAACAGAAGTCTCGAAATCAACTTTAAAAAAAGGAGTCGAAAAATCGAAAAAAAAAACTTAATAATTACTTCAAATCAACCAAAAAACTTCAAAAATCCCTCGAAATAGTGGAATTCGAATAAAAACACATCGAACGACTTTACAGGCCTTTTATCCACCTTAAATGTGCACTCGCTCGGCAAAAATCCCAGCCCACTAATGCTAATAGTTTGAGGGGTATTTTTGGAAATCAAATTGTTACACCATCTAATTCTAATAAGCAAAACACACTAGACAATTCTTGGTCTATTAAACGGCCTTACGGCCTCCATAAGAAATGTTTTCACAATTTTGTGAAAATGGTATACATATGCTACTTGTTTACAACTTATAAATACCAAGTATTTATGCATGTTATACGTGTTCAATATATATGTGTATGTATACATACATATATATATATATAGGGAGGGGTTCAAACGAGAACACCTTCAATTTGCGAGAACGCGAGAACACCCTTTTACTATAGAAAATCACATGTGATACTATTATTCCGTTACATATAATACACGTAGCAAATCTTTTAAATCAGAGATGCGGATGACTTTTGGCGTGATCTAGGTTACTGTCCAAGTCGTTGTTACACCACTAAGCTCCATCACATATATTATCACATGTGATAAAGGTGTCTTTGATGTGATACTATAATCAATCAAAACCATCATATGTGATATTAAATCATAGACGCAAACGGTCTTTGCTGCGACCTAAATAGCAAGGCACGTCATCCGCACACCATCAAGTCCCCTCTCGTGTATTATCACATGTGATAAAGGTGTTCTCGCGTTCTCGTAAAATGAAGGTGTTCCCGTTTGAACCTCCACCTATATATATATATATATATATATATATATATAGAGAGAGAGAGAGAGAGAGAGAGAGAGGAAAGTTCAAATGTGAACTCAAACTTGGTTGTGAACGTGAGGACAAATGAGAGCGCCACACGTGTCTGAATGTAGATTATTCAGACTAAATAATCAAAGGAATATTCAGACCGAATAAAACTGAATATAGTGTTTATTCAGTCTCAATAGGCATTATTCAGATTGAATAAACACTATATTCAGTTTTATTCAATCTGAATATTTATTTGATTATTCGACACGTTTCGCGCTCTCATTTGTCCTCATGTTTACAACCAAATTTGAGTATCTCATTTGAACCCGCCCCTATGTGTGTGTGTGTGTGTGTGTTATGCATTGTTTTAAAAGTACCTATATAGGGTCATGTACGGTGACGTTGGCAGTACACCATAAAGATGAAGAGTTATACATGTATAATAAAAGTACCTATATACTTCTCACAAACATATATTACTCGTATTTATTGTAGTCATTGTACTTAATAGGAACATAGTTGATAGAGTGACCCCCACCGTGTTGATTCATAAATGTTATCTAACGCCTTTATGTTCATATTCGAAAGGTTCATAGATAATTGCATATCAGTTTATGTTGCTTATGTTTAGAATTATATGCTCGTTTTTTTGCATACGTTAAGATTACATGTTTATGAAACTGTATCAGTATCTTGAATACCATTTTTTTTGTATGACATGTCTTGAGACGTTTTTGACAAGAAACCAGAAATCATGAACTCATTAAATAACAACGTTCGTCTTGGAATCAGTTAAAGTCAAGAGCAACAAAGGTAAAAAGAAGGTCAGGTGTTATGTACTTAGACATCATTATGTTCTCAAGATTATGTTTTGTTTATACTATATTCGATTCATATTTCTGTATAAAGTTATTTTAGCTACAACTGGTAAGCGAGTTAGATAATTTGTTTCATTTGCGTATGCATTTCTAAAGTGTCGTTAACCAAACTTACCATGTATATGCTTACCAGTAAAAGTCACTACTACCTAATCACATAACAATCTCAATCAACAAATTAGATTGTTGGTAAGCGTCTTTTACCCGGTAAGCACTAACTCAGTATGAGACTTCTCCCTTGCTAAGATAACTTTTTAAGCCCTAACCGGGCAAGTGTCTTTTACAAGTCAGATGTCTTCACAAAAAAAAGTCTCTATGCCCCTCAGTATAGAGGTAAATTTTGCTTACATCATACCCTTTCCAAACTCCATCCAGTAGGGACGGACCTATTAAGGTTCAAGCGGGTCCCATGCATCTGCTCAACCAATTTCGAAAGTGAACTTTTTTTGGGTATGAAAGGCGCATCTGCTAAACTTTGAGGGGTGGTTCGTAATATTTAAAAATTCAAGCAAAAAACCGAAAAAGTCCATCAATATCAACCAAAAAAACCAAATAATCTAACAAATAACAAAAACTTAAAAATCCCTCAAAACAATAAATTTTAGCTAAAAACACATCAGACGACTTTACGGATCTTTAATTCACCTGAAAAAATGCAACCTTTAAGTCAAAATCCTGGGTCCACCACTACCACCCAGTGTTGGATTCTATGTGTTTGTCTAGTTCGGTTTTACTATTATATAAAACACAACTTCGGATTTCCGTTAATAGAGCATTAAGACATGGAAGAAAACAGATTTAAATCACCAAATTTACCATCAAATCAAATCATAATTACTCGATATAGAAAACATAAAACGACAATTAGAACGATAGCGTGAACAAATGAGTACGAATTCAGCTCAAAATTTCCTGCAAACACATAATAATCTACAATGGCACATTAGGACGGCATTAAGCAGTGGCTGCGGCTGTAGCTGAAGGTGCAGGTGTGTACCAGCCATGGTGGATCTCGACAGCTTTCTTTCTTCTAGCAAGACGGGACTTCCTCCTAGCTCCGGTGTTTCTGTGCAACGTTCCGACCTGAACGGCTTTATCGATGACTGAATAAGCCTCGGCAATCAGCTTCTCGATGCCAATAACTTCCTCCGGTTGTGCTTCGGATTTCTTTCTGAGGACCTCCAACTCTTCCAAAACCTAGAGGTGCCATCATGCACATGTGAATAATAGTTCCCATTAATGGTTCTTTTTGTCGATATTATGTTCTATGTCATCTTTCTTCTGATCTATGGCAGTTTTTGTGTTAGGGTGTGTTTGTTAGCAGCTTAATGAGCTTAATGGGATTCACAGATTATTCAGTCAGCTTTACATAACTGTTTGGTAGTGGCTTAATGATATAGAAAGTGGCTTATTCAGTAAGCTTCTAGGAGAGCTTTATGCAGAAAGCCAAGTTTTTTTCCGAACATTCCCCTCCAATTAAACAAACACACTCCTTCCACTATGAAAAAAACCCTCCCAAACAAAAACATGCCTAATCTATACAGATGGGTTAATCCACACATACAGCTTTATCAATACAGGACTTAATGGAAAACCAACCAAACATCCCCCTGAGTTTGCTATGTCTTTTGCAAAAAAGATGATCTTGTAGTTGTATGCATGATTGGAACTTTGGAATGGCTGAAAGGAAAGCATTCACCCTTTTGCTTATAAGCATCAAGGCATTCACCCTTTTGCATATAAGCATCAAGGCATTAAGAGCTCTAGGGACTTTTTTCCACTTTTTCCCACTTAGCCCCTTATATTTTTCAATTAACTTTTCAAGATGTCCTTTTAGGTCACTGTTATATTGTCATCTAGTTTTCAGCTAACAACTTGCTTATCAGGTGGTATCTTAAGGACCCCATGGGATTAGTCAAAGTGGACGGTTGCACTCACACCCATTGTCACCAAGAAATATTCTTCTAAGGGACTGTTTATTATCTTAATGGGACTTACAGCTTATTCAGTCAGCTATACATGATTATTTGGTAGTGACTTAATGATACATAAAATGGTTTATTCAGTAAACTTCTAGGGGGGGACTTTATGCAGAAAGCCAAAAAAAATTCTCAATTAAAAAACATGCTCCTTTCATCTATGAAAAAAACCCTCCCAAAAAAAGCCTTTCCAATCTATACAGACGGATTAATCCACACAGACAGCTTTATCCACACGGGACTAATGGAAAACCAATCAAACAGTCTCTAAGCCTAATATTCAAAAAAGTTCATCTACACAAATACTCTAATTGTTGAAAATGCCATGTATCATAATCCAAAATAGGAAATCCCTGATCAATGGAGGATTTGCTCAGGTCAAAGGAACTATAAGAAATAAGTTTTGTATCCTATGTGTGCTTATGTGATTGCTTTGCTTTTGTTTAATCATCTGCAAACAAACTCGATAACTCTTCAATCATACATACAGTCATACACCCTCCATTAATATACAGGAGTTTCACTTTGAATTTCTAGGTCTAAATCTAATGCTTATCCAACTCCAAAATACGGATTTTGTTCCAGCATTATCCATATATGATATACTTGTATTCAAAAACAAACAATCCGATTGAAATTTAAGATCTTAGAATGGTAGTTTGAGAAACGAAATTGAGTACCAAATTAGATGGATGGGAGAAAATTGGATATGTAAGATGTACCTTCTTCATCCGAGTTCTGACCTCGGATTTGCGTGCTTTATTGTAGAGACGCCTCTTCTCCGCCTGACGAGCTCGCTTCGCAGCAGAATCAGGCTTCTTCGTAGCACCGGCTTCACACACGATTGAAATCGACCGACCTACTCGCTTTCCGTATATAGGGTTTACAGACACTAATCCTGTAAAATTCAATCGATTCACTTCAATATCCTTAAAATCAATGGAGGTAGCTTTATCAGTAACCAAATTGAAACCGATAAAAGCGATAAATCTAATAGGAAACAGTGAAGAACACATACCAGTAGAGAAGGCGTTGAAGGAAGTGTTGGCGGAGGAGGTGAGAGGCTTGAATGCGGTGGCATAGGGGCGAGAAGAAGAAGAAGATGGAGAAGAAAGAGAAAGGGATTGAAACCTACAAGAGAGATAGAGACACTGAGCTGCCGCCATTGTTGAGAATAACTTCTCGTTTCTTGAAGATTTGTTTGCAGCCTCCTGCAGTTGGAGTCTATCTTATCCACGATGAAGAAGAAGATGAAGGAAGAAGATTTCATTTGAAGGGCTTCTTACCTTCGGCTTAAATATTTAAAAAAGAAAAACTTTTTTATTTTAGTACTTGTAAAATCTAATTTATATTTTCAATTATTTAAAAAAATTAAAGATCGTTCAGTTTGCGGATTTTTATTCTAATCTCGTCTTTGATTTAAATGAAAGTTCGGAATTTTATTCCAATCCTTTTTTTTGGTAATGGAGGGTTTTCAAATCAGTTTATGTATATCGACTAATCCCCAGTTAGGGATGAGTACAAAAAAAAGCTGAAACGATGGTGAAAATCGAAAATCAAATTTTTTTGACCCGGGTTCGGGGACTTTTTATCAGGGATCGTGGACCCCACGGGGGTGGGGACGGTGATCACTAAAAAAAATGCTAACATTAAAATTTAAAAGACTTCTATCCATTTTACCTCAACATCCCAAATAAGTCTAACCAAAAATCTAATTGTGAAATCATGATGTTAGTTGAATGATATTTGAACTTCGATTTACTTTTATATTGTAATTTAAAACATACTTTGTAATTGGCTTGAGACATTTAGACTTGCATTTTTAAAACAAAGTTGTTATTTTTTTAGTTGTGAAAATTAACATTGTGTTATTTCTTTTAAGCCTGTCTTGATTTCAGTTAGAGTATAACTAACGGAGAAAGATGATTTTTACCCTTAATGGGTTCCCCAACAGGGTCAAGGAAACCGTGGGGACCCGATGGGGATCCCCGATAAGATCCCGGCGAGGATCATGGCAGTTACGAGGGCTGTTTTAGTTATCGGTTTCAGTGACGGGGATACCTATAACCGGCCCAAACCTTATATGTTGCCATTCTTATCCCCAGTCGACCATGAATGGCATGGAATCATCGGAAACTTCTCTTCATAGTAGAACACCATGTTGTCCCTAGCTTGAATAAAGGATGCCAACGAATCTACTACTTTGTTCCCTTCTCGCAAGAAAAACTGCTATGAAGAAGATAAGAGAGACTTGTATATATTGTGTTGGCTTTGAATTATGTTACTATTGGATAACCCCTTTCAGGCCTCATAGTAGCAAGAAACAACATGTCACAGTTGAACCTCTATTGCCACAAGGGTTTTGGTAGCATCAATATTTGAATCCATGGGTAAATGAGATTTTCCACACATCCCCCTAAACAAGTGTGTCACAACTCAGTTGATTTTCAATTCCATCTCGTGTTTTAGGTAATTGGTATTTTACGGAATTTTATTAAATTTGTTCTTAATAACAGTTAAAAAGGGTAATTTAATTGTTTTTTATAATTTGTTTTATAAATTATTTATAAAGCTAATTTAATTTCAAATCTTACTAACCAAGTACACAAAAAAAATTAAATCCTTCAGACGTTTTGCCAAACTAAACACCTTATATGATATACTTTAAACATTAGCATAAGGTCCGGTCTAAAAAATAATTAGATTGGGTCTTATGCATCTCAACCTTCTACTTGATCTTTCTCTTTCTCCTACATGCTCATCTTCTTCATATCTTATGTTCGTCCTCGTCGTGCCTTTAATTTAGATATGGCCAAAAACCAGGCTCGGGTCGGGCCTCAACAGTAATTTTCGGACCGGGCTGTTTGTAGCCGGTCCCGGTCTGCCCGAAAATTGTTCGGCCCCCTTAAGCTTTTCCATAACCGGTTATGGGTAACCGGTCCCGGTCCCGGGCCTGGCCCAAACAGGTCCCATACTTTAAAAAATTATATATTTTTTTTGATAAATTCTTAACATTACTTTAATATATGTAAATAGGTAACTCAAATACAACTTAAAACTACGTTTACTATAGTTTTATAATTGGTTTCAATCAAATACACTTAAAAAATACGTTTATTATAGTTTTGTAATTGATTTTCAATCAAATACAATTTAAAAATACCTTTCATTATAAATTTATAATTGGTTTTTAATCAAAGGAAATACATATAAAAGTATATATAAAAATACATTTTTTGTAAAAATTGGGCCCGATCATAACCGGTCCTAGATTTCAGGCCTGTAACCAGTCCCTATCAGGTCGGGCCTCAATCGGATTCGGTCTCGGGCCTCCTCCGGGCCCAAATGGCCATCTCTACTTTAAATCAATGCTTATCCCACTGGTTGTTTTTCTGTGAGCAGGTTAGGTTTGCTACTTCATCCTCTATTTCTAATCCAACTCATGTTGATGATTTTTTTCAACAATTTTTATCCGAGTTTCATCTAAAACTAAATGATACGCTGATATTTCCAGTCATCTTTTTGTTATGAATTTCATGGTGCTCGGATTTTGTGAATCAGTTTTCATTTTGGTGTGATAATTCAGTAGGTAATATGGAGATTTCAATAAGAGTGTTTGATGAAATATCTAAAATAAGTACGACGTTTTTTGGAATTTCATAGATGGATATTTTATATCATGCAATTTGTTTATGTATCTTTTTTTTTATTGATTTTTTGGTTATAATTTTTGTATAATGTTGTTATTTCTTTAAATATATATTGACATAGGTGATGTTTTGAATGTGTAGCGGGTTTTTTTTTTGGGGTAAGCATAGATTTCTAGATCAACTTACGTGATCCAACTAATCACTCAGATGAGTAGCAACCACAAATTGTTGGAATCGTCATATGATGAGTTAATGAGTGCGGTGATAATAAAGAAACAGATGGATGATGAACAAGATCATTTATTTATCATGTAATGCAAAAACATAACATATGTTTAACGACAAAATTAAAAGAAAAAAAAAGGATAAAAAAAAGTAATCATTTATATTAAGAGTTTATCTATACTATATTATAAAGCATTTAGCAAAAACTCTTAAAAACCAGTTTTAATGCATACAATTGAATAGTGTTTATTGATGCATATTACTTAAATTCAATATTACAAGTAGATTATGCATAAGTACAACTTATTAAAGCTCTACGTTTGTTTTTTTGTAACTAACTGCAGATAAAACATTATTAAATACAAGATAAACATCTCATTTTAAATATAAAAAATCTAAAAGATGGTTAGGATAATCATTGATGTATAACATACTACTTATTTATTATCTTTATTAAAAATTATATTATTAAACCAAAATTATATTACATCGTTATTAAACTTTAAAAAAATTAATTTGATATTGAGATCGATATATATTTTTCAAGTTTTTATTATATCTTCAAATTTATATTTTATTAAAACATAAAACACCATAAAATCGTACTCTAACATCGATAGAAACAAATAATAAAACGAAATATTAAAATCGAAATGTATATCGTTGCATTGAGCGAGTACCTTCTAATTCAATATAACAAGCAAATATTAATATAATCTAATTTAATTTAATTTATATTTGACTTAATAAAAAACAATCAGAAAACCCTTAATTGCAGGCTTGCAACATTGTTTTTGCTAAACTGTTATATTTCTATCATTTTTTATACTGTTTGACTGTCTGTCACAATTTTTACTTCAAACTTAAATCGATATTGGCTAGTTTTTATATTTATTAAAGAAATTTATATATTTTAACCTGTAACGTTGCACTTTTTATTATTTTTCATTTATTTATAAATATGATTTCATTTTCAGATTTCATCCTTAATTTTATTTTATCACCAAAACTAGTGTTTAATATTTTTTTTAAAATGATATAGAAAAATCATTAAACCTTTTCATTTTAAATGTTTAAGTCTAGAAATCTATATTAATGAATAAACTATTGAATTTTTTATTTTAAATAACTAAGTTTTTGAATAAATAAACTATTGAACTTTTAGAAATTAGTTACTTATAACCCAGAAAAATTACATGTAAACAACTAGAAAAAAATTATAGTAAAAAGAAAATTAAACCAGTTATATCATCCTCAAACCCTTCGCACTCAGGGGCTGAACACAAGCCTTCTAATTAAGGGGGCCGAACCCAACAAAATATCTTCATTGATAAGCTCAATTCATTATAAAAAAAATTGTGTGATAGGAGAATAGAACCTATGACCACATACACAGGGGCCATATACACATAACCACCTGAGCTAAGGACAATTCATTGATAATATTTCTAATATCTAGTATTAAAGGAATAAAACGCAGGGGCCATGGCCCCCCTAGGCCCCTATTATGTTCCGCCTCTGTTCGCACTTAACATTATCGCTCCTCCTAGCTGCTCCATCGTCATCCGTTCTTTATCATTACACAACCCATCATCGTTGTTGGCCCCTACTATCGATCTCTATTTTCGATCATCATTTTTTTTGTTTTCTGATTCTCCATCTCTCTTTTATCTGTCTCTACGTGCCTCATTAAATTGTGTAAAAGGATAATCGAAAGGAAAAAAATAGATAAAAAGACGAAGATCGTTCGTAGGGCCCAACAGCGGTGATGGACATTGACGGACTTATGTGGTTGCATACGGTGGCACGTGTTACCGTATTATCCCTCCGTCGAAGAGTAAAATTTTTGAGTTCGTGAACAGTGTAACCGTATTGTTTTAGATGGTGCTACCGTATGATACTAAAAAGTGCAAAAAGGTGCAACCGTACCTCGTAATCAACCAAAAACCAAAAAAAAACTCTAGAAATCAACAAAAAGAAGCCGAAAAAACTCTTGAAATAAACCGAAAAATTTGCTCAAAATCGATAAAAAAACATAAAAATCCCTCGAAAAAAAAACCAAAAGAACCTTTGAACCGGTGGAATTTGGCTAAGAACACATCGCGCGATATTGAACTTTAGTAAAACCGTGTTTTTGATAAATATTTTTTGTCTATTATATTGTGTCACCGTATAAAAAAAATATGGGTCCGTCCCTGGTGATGGGTGATATGCAATACGGACGACAATGCAACGACAAGAGCTAGCGAGGGGCAGTGATGCCATTGGGTGCAAAGGTTTGAGAACGATAAAACTGATTTTGGTTTTTTTATATAAATCTTCTTTACCAGTTACAGGTAGTTTTTATGGGTTAAAAATATATAGGTAACTAAAATTTTAAGGTTCGATAGTTTATTTATTCAAAAAAAAAATATACTTATATATTTAAAATAAAAAAGTTCAACAGTTTATTCATTCGACATTAATTATTTAAGATGGAAATTCTTGTAGATTTTTTTCTTTTTTAACGGGACCTATTTTGTATTCGGACGAAATCCCTACTTTGAGCTACACGCCATAGTTTTCTCAAAATATATGTCTTTTTTTATATATATTTATTATAATAAATTGATGAAATAATAATGTTAAAGTACGTTAAATGACAATCAACTTTTTATATGTTAGTTTGATAACTCAATTTTATTATGGGAGCCGAGTCATTGAACTTCCAATTTATGTTCCAATATTAGGACAAAAAAGTCTATGGCCATAATTACATATTTAAATCATTAATTTATATTATTAATCCTATAAATTCATCATTTCAGTATGTTTAAAAAAAAATTATAAATATAAAATATTTAACCACATCAGAAAAAACAATTAAAAAAGAGAAAAGTCTAAAAAATTCAAGTATTCAACAAAGTATTAGATTTTATATAATTAAATCCTTAAACTATTTTTTTATGGATAAAACCCTTAAACTTTCTAATTAAATACATTATTGTAACATATAGAAACAAGTTAATGTGCTAAAATTTTGGCAAAAGCTTACAAAAACCAACAAACTATCTGATTTCAAATTATTAAGTTCCTGATTTTTTTTAACAAATATATCCCTAATTTTTTTTCCAAATAAATTCTTGAACTTTTTTGAACAAATAAATGTATGCAATTTCTTTCACTGACAACAAAGTACAATGAACCAATTAACAAATAAATCTCTAAACAAATAAATTTCAAACTTTTTTTTGAATAAAAAACAAAAGCATGAATTTAATTTTAAACAAATAAATCCGAAACTTTTGTGGAACAAAATCATGGACAAAAAAATTTATACAATTTTTCTCATCGATAACTAAGTATAATGAACCAATTAAACAGAGAAATATTACACCACTTCCATTACTAATTATGAAATATACAAAGGTTATGTCTAAAACATAAATAAATACATACAAAAATATTTATGCATAAAAGTTTAAGTTTAATGAACAAAATTTATGCTTTAAGGAATAACTTTTGTATGTTTTGGATTAGTACCGGAAATGATATAATTTTTCTCTGTTTAATTGGTTCATTGTACTTTGTTATTATTGAGAGATACTGTATACATTTTTTTGTTCAAAAAAGTTTCAGATTTATTTGTTTTAAAATTAAGTTCGTGATTTTGTTTCTTCAAAAAATGTTTGGAATTTATTTGTTAAAAAAAGTTCAAAATTTTATTTGGAAAACAAAATTAAGGATTTATTTGTTAAAAAAATCAGGTACTTAATTATTCAAAATTAGATAGTTAGTTGGGTTTTTGTAGACTTTTTCCCAAAAATTATCACGTTAACATGTGTTTACAAGTTATAAGAATGTATTTAACTGGTTTTATAAAGTTTAAAGATTTTAACAATCAAAAAAATAATTTAAATATTTAATCATTTAAAATCTGATAGTTCGTCAGGTTTTTAGAGTTTTCCCTTAAAATAACATAAAGTTTACATATTTCTCCACATATGAATATATTTCTACATCTCTTTCTTTTATCTCTTTTAGATAACACTTTAACCTAATCGTTAAAGAAAAAAGAAACATTTAAATCTTTAAAATCCTTACTTTTGGGTAATTGTTAGAAATATTTTAGTATCAATCATTTGATTTATGGATGAGTTTAACAACATTTGTATAAATCTAAAAAAATTAATTAACTTAATTTGAGTTCAAAAATACAATAATACGTAACATACTTTATTTTGTAACAAGATGTTTTTAAACCAACTTATACACATATACTATTCTCCAAGACGACTACAATAATCTAAACTCATTTACAGGTAAACTTTAATGATCACATGAATTTTGACAACGTCTGAATTCGACTACATCTTCTAGTTAACCAGTACACCACAATCCAAACAGTTATAGATAACATAATTCTACTATATGATCCTAAACAATCAAACCCTACCTCTGCTTCCTTCTGATATTTCCCGCAATGAGTGGTGATAAAAACCATTCATCCATTTGGAATTAACAATTTCCTTTTTTTATGTATTTTGTCAGTAAATCTTTATTTTCTTTACTGTTTTTGTACGTCAAATATTTTTTGCAATCATAGATGTTAATTATCATGATCATTGTCTCAAAAAAAGGCAAAAGAAATAAAAGTTGGAGTAAACTACAAATTTGGTCCTCGTGGTTTGTTAAAAAAACACATTTTCTTCCTACAGTTTCAAAACTACAAAACTGTTATAATTGTTTATAAAAACCGTCCGGATTTTATCCCCTCACTCCAATGACCGTTAAGAATATTCTTTTTGGAAAGGGTATCCTAGGCATTTGCTAGACTAATCCATGGCAATCTTGAGACTGTTAAAACATGCAACCTTGAGATAATTCCCCAGTGGCCACAAGTTGTTTGCGCCTGGATTCGAACATTAGGTAGATGGGTTATCTAGCCTCATCCCCCACAAGCCTTAACCAGTACGCCACAAGTCTTGTGACTAACCGTCAAGAATATTCTATTAAATAAGTGTCAGTTTCGGTCTTTTATTGATTTTCTTGTTTTTTACACAGTGAAAATCGATTATATGATTTTGGTTCAGGTGATTTTTATTAGTTAGAACATAAAAAAAAACGATAAAAGAATGAGAATGTCTCTTACTTAATGAAATTGTTTAACGATAGTTAGACGGAGAGACCAAACTCGAATACTTTTACAAACCACAATGTTCATTTTGTAATTTCAATATTGTAAAGCGAAAACTATTATTTACGATAAACAATAGGGACCAAATTTGGAATTTTTTTAAAAATGTGTACAACTTATACCGTACAAATAACGATTGCGTGAGGAGGATAAAAATTAAAACCGGAATGGGAACCCATAAAATCCTGAAAACCGTGGGTCGGATCTTCATCATCACCGCGTGCACTTAATGGGCCCTTTATACCGTATCAAACAACAATACTACAAAAGTACCATTTTTGTAATTTTTTTATTAATTAATAATTTATTTGATCATAAGAAAATATTAATGTCAACTCCAAAAAACCAACAATGAAATCATGTTTTTTTAAAGGGTATCCTAAGGCATTTACTTAAACTAGTCTCTGACAATTTTAAAACTGCTAAAGTATGCAGCCCTAAGATAATTCTTCAGTGGCCACAAGTTGTTTACGTCTGGATTCGAACCTGGGTAGATGGGTCACTAACCTCATCCCCACAAGTTTTAACCAGTATGTCACAAACCTTGAGGTTGAACTCATGTTAATTTATACTAAATATCATTAAAAGACGGCTTTGTATAGCTCGGTTATTAAATAGTGAGTTGATTTTGTCCAAATAAAAGACAGGAACGAGTCATTAAATGCCCTTCACATTGGTATATTCGGAGGCGGGTTACTTGTGGAGTCTGTCGGAGTTGTCGCTAATCAACTTTGTTGCCCCAATATCATTAAAGGAGAAAGATCATGTGAGAAAAAGAGAGTTATGAGAAGCGTAAAAAGATATTTGAATCCTTGATCATTTTTAATCTCATTACCACCCCATTAATTGCACTTTAGAAGGAATTGTTCCAGTGCATCTCAGTCCACCTCATTAGTATTGACATTCAATTAAAACTGATCCAAGAGTAGAGATCTATTCTTACGTTTCTCGCCATAACTTTTTTTCTCTCACCGGAGCTCATGTCTATCATTAAAATAACATCCTGATAGTTTGTTAATATGTCTTTTACAAAATGTTTACCAGGAAAATGTTTACTGACAAACGTTATCACTCTCCCCCGTGTGTAATATGTTGCTTGGCTCTCTTTCTTTTGATTGGGCCATGTGAAAGAAGTTAAAGTTAAATGATAAAGTATACATGCAGAATGAGTAAAGAATACGTTACAATTAATAATATAAAAAAACATCTTAAATGACAAATTGAAACATTATCACCCCTTCAATATTGAAATTTTATATATGAAACAGTGCATGAAAAAAGGAAATCTTAAATCTGCTTTAAAATAGAAATAAGATAGGGTTTCACCGTTTCATCGAACCACTTGGGTTGAGGATGTAATGGAAATCTCATTTTTTCCGTATTCGAATCCAGACGATGTCAATGGGCTTATGGCAATGGAGGTTCAATTGCGATAATTTCAAGTTATTTACAGTCTTTCGAAAGATTACTCAGTGTATTTAAACTACTCCGCAAATCCACAGTTGTAAAAAAGGTTTCGATGGAAATAACGAATAGAGATTTATTTATTAAAATAAAATAAAATTATGAAAAACTAGATTAATTTGGAAAGTAAAAGATCTTTTTGAGATGGGAATAAATAATAAATAATTGAAGTAAAAATACAAAAGTTACATGAGTTGTTAGAAGAGTGGGTAGTATTGTAAATCAGGGTACAAATTGTCTTACCTAGGAGGTTAATTTCGGAGACATGACTTGCTATACTAATTTTATGTTTTTTTAAGGGTATTTCAGGCAAAATCTAGATTAATTTCGGCAAAGTTTTTTTTATTGCAATATATCAACCCTGATAAATTCAGTGACAATAATTGTTAAGAGCGTCTGGATTCGAACCCTGGGTTGATGAGATATTTCTCATCTGCTAGGCATTCGACCAGCAGACCACAATCATTGTGGTTATGTTTTTACACCCCGGCCTCAAGTCTATATCTAGAATACATTATTTGTTTCGTATCAGTTGGTTTTCGGGTCAGGTGCGCATCGACTAATTCTTTTTTTAGGGTGTCTTAGGCTACGCCTGAACTAATCGCAACAAATTATTACTGCAAGATATCAGCCCCTGATAAACTCAGTGGCCAACATTGTTGTGTACGCCTGGACTCGAACCTTTGATAGATGAAATATTATACCATATCCACCAGGACCTCAACCAGTACCCACAACCCTTTGTGGTTGCATATCGATTAATCCTCTTGATAATAATAAATGGTTTTGAGTCACCGTAGAGGCGTAGATGAACCTCCAAGACCACAAATATTTTTGCAACGTATGAATTCAAACCCATAAAATACATAAATTTTTTGTAAATGACGTCGTTTAATATCAATCATGGAATGCAATAGACGATTCGATAATTCTGTTTTTTATGATTACTAAAAGTATTATTAGCTTTTGTTGCTTTTATGAATTCTCGTTACAAATTGATTATTGTATTTGATAAATAAAAAAAATAACTAAGCAAAAGAAACATCTTAACCGTCAATTTATATTCAAATCAGTCAATTATTAAATATTTCAACAAATAACGATCACATATCTACATCCTTTATCGACCTTCATGGTAGATCTATGTTGTCCAAAATCATTCATCATATAAACAATAATTATGAAAAACATCAAAGGGTTTTTGGCTTAGGGGTATGTGAGTCTTTGACCTTCTAGGAGGTCGGGAGTTCAAACCTCACCAAAGGTGAGAAAAGTTTATGAGTTTCTTTATTTCATTTGCCGTATATAAATATTATATCATTAAAAAAAATTATAAAAGAAATGCTATGACAACGGATTTCCAACTAACAAATATATACACTCATAGTTTCAGGTACTATTTGGTTTTATATCAAAGGGATAATAATGTTGTAGGATGACAACATTTTCTCATGTTTGTTGATAACGAATAATCTTTAGCATTACAATTATCATTCAGATCGAATAAAAATTGTTCTTGTTGCTCAAGAGTATCAACTCTTTGCCAATTATTAGATTAGCCTCACACGTTCGTTTACAAAGGTGTTATTGTTGAAGATACACAGAATTGTACTAACGATTTTCGCTTTGAACACACTCATTTCTCGACGTATCTAGAGAGTTGTTTCAGGAATGGGTTGGTGTGTAAACGGATCGTATGACGACTAATACATACACAAGGAAATGTTCATTAATGAACTGTTAATACCAAAAATTAACTTAATCAAAGTCAACTTAAGTAGTTTGTGGAGCTGATCGGTCAAAGGTTGGATTCTCACGACAACTACAGTTAAAACGATAAAAACTAAAGAGAAAAGATTTGGTGACGCGGAAAAACCCTTAGACAAGGTAAATACGTGACGTTAATCAGGGACGTCGTTCTTTAGAACAGTAGTCCTACGATTACAAGAGAAATGTAGATTAAAACAATAATATCGTATGAATTCTTGAGAGCTTTTGCGTGATTCTTGATCTGAGAGCGTAATGATTATCAATCGGGCTTCTTCTTTAATGACGCTAGTTGTAACTGTCCAACGGTGTTGTATAAAGCATAACAGCCGATTAACGGTTACTTCGTTAGTTTAAGAACAGTTAATGTATTTTATGTCGAACGAGTCAAGTGGCCGGTCATTGGTCGTTTGTCGTAGGTCATGTACAATTGTCGTGAGTTTCTTTCGACCGTTGACTCCGAAGTCATAGTCAATATTTATAAGTCATAAAATATCTTTAGTCAAACGTTTTGATCAACGGTCGTGAGTTCACTAGATTTTTATCCAAACATGAACCCTGAATATTTAGGGACAATGAGAATATTTATTCACGATGAAGACATACATACTATTATTAAAACTGAAAGCCTGTTTGTTTATAAAATCAGACAACACCTTTAATGTTGGGCCCGTTATAGGACGTTGGGCTCCCAAGTGGATGGACAAACTCTTTTAAAACCGTGAGTGAAAAGGTAAAAATAAAAAAGATAGATAATATCTGAAACAATCGACATTAGATGTTATAAATATTTATCATTATATTGAATTATTGATCATAAATACCTTTAGTTACGATTATAATACCCACATTTTATTGCAAATTTGAAATTTATTGTTTTACCAAAAAAAAAATTAACACATTTTTTTCGTATAATTATTGAAAAGAAAAATTAAATATATAATTTTACGCAATTAAATGATTAAATACTCGAAAAGTACGAAAACAAATCCATCATTAACGATTCAAGTCTCGAATCCCATAAAACAAACACACAACGTAATACCGTACATGAAATCAATACCATCGTGATCGGAAATATTTTCCGACGAAAAGAAAAACAATAACTGAAGTCACCGTCGACCGCCGTGAATATTTTCCGGCGGCGTACGTGATCTTCGCCGATCAGAAGCTCCAGATACAATCCAGCTCAGTGGGACCCGGCTTCTGATTCTCTGTTGTCGAAGAAACCGCCGGCAACCAGTTCCCACCGGAGGAATTTCCGAAACTGCACATTCCTCCATCGCCGTGAATCGGTGGCTGCGGTGGCGCTACAGATGAGTAAAAGAACGGTAGCTGAAGGTTCTCTTGAAGTGCCCTTAAGCTAGGAAAAGCTGAAACACCCACATTCTTCTGGTAATCCATGGGGGTGTGCTGGTTGAAGGTCGCCGGCGCCGGCGCCGGCACTGGCGGAGGAAAATCGAAAATGGAATGAGTATCAAAGTTGCTGCAGGCTGATGCAGTGGAGAAACAGGGCACGTGCTCTTTTGAGGCGGCGTTGCTGTCGTAGGAGAAGCTATCATGGTCGCCGCCGGCGAACGGCGATGCGGCGGAGTACGGCGAGGAGTCGAGTAACGGCGGAAGAGAAACGGAAACGGATGCTGATGAGTTTACTTCTTGTGGGTAAGAGTTAATTCCGGCGTTAAAACCCTTCATTCCGCCACCGCCACCGCCGGAGACTGAACCACCGGTGCCGGCGGCGACACCACTCTTCTGAAACACCCGGGAAATCACCCATTCATCCTGATTACAATTTAAAAAAAAATTAAACTTTTTTAACACGAAAATATAAAACATAAAACAAAAAAAAACATGTAACTTTTTACATGCAACATCGAATCAATCATGATCCATGACAACAAACAAAACAACAATGATTTCCCTTTTTCTAATACCCCACATAAAAACAGATAAATTAATTAACTAAAATAGTAATTTTGAACAACAAATTTACCTTTTTCCTATTTTTCTCCCAATTTTTTATTTTCAAAAATAAAATTAATGTGTAAATACAGCGACCAAATATGTAAATTAATTTAAATACTTCCTCAAATTAAAAAAATATATACCTACGGAGGTGGTGACCTTCTAGTTATTTTTTTGAAAGATAAATAATTAAAAAGTAAATTTGATCAAATAAAATAACTATTTGTTCTATTTTTCCCTTAAAACTGCATGCAAAGATCAAAACTTTATATATATATATATAGCATGGTTTAAAGGAGAACCTTGTGGTTTTAAAGAAAAACGAGAACTGGTCTGTCAAGTAGTAAAATAATATATGATTTTGTAATAAAGGACCGGACCACTTTTCAAACAACTTAATTAAGTGGTCCAAAAGTCGCACCTTACTCATAGGTCAAAATCATATATGATGTTGGTTCCTTTATTCCTTTAATCAGGAATGGTTCTCGTATTAACCTGCCTATACATATAATATATATATATATATATATTATACAACCACCATTGTTAATTTCCATGCAGAAATGTGTCATACCTTGGAGCTTTTGGAGAGAAAATGGTAAGCAAATTTGCCTTCAAGACGGTATTCATGCATAACCCAGTTGCTTTTTTCACCTTTAGGAGCTCTACCTCTATAAAACACTAGGGTTTTCTTCATTCCAACTAAAGATGTAGTCTTTGAACTGTAAATCTCTCTATCTTTTCCGGTGGCTTTCCAGTATCCGGCCTCCGTTGCTCTGTTCGTCCGAAGCCCCGTTGGATATTTCCGGTCACGAAGACTGAAAAAATACCACTCTTTCTCCCCCATTTTTGCCCTTTCTGTTTCATCAATAAAAAAAATCACAAAAACATAAACCACCATTTTCAAGAAATCTTTAATCCTTTGTAATATATATATATATATATATATATATAAACTTTTCACATTTACTTGGTTCATAAAGTGAACCTATTTGGCATTTTGTCAAACAAAAAAAGTACACCTTTCATATTATGATTTGAATACAATGAAACGTACATAAGTTAATAAAAATTCAATGTAAAACAAAATCTTATAATAGAAGTTCTTGTAAATTTTATAAAATTTAAGAGTTTTTAAATGATTAAGCCATAATATATATATATATATGTAGAATTATGATCATGTGAATTATGCTGTTTTCATGAGACCTTAAATAACATTGAACATTCACAGGAAAAAACACTGTATAAGTCTGTGTTAATAAACTTTTGCTTTAAAGTTTTCGCTGTTATTTATACATATCCACCATTAGTCTCAAGAAAACAAGTTGGTTCCACGAGAACCCAACCGTGTATATATACGTATATGTATATGTATATATATATATCTATAAAAGTGAAATGAGTTAAAGAAACATACGAGGAAGCTCCCAAGGTTCGGATTTGTTGAGATCAACTTCAGCAATGGCACGACAAATGAAAGATCCATCAAGAACTTTACGAAGGAGGTAACAAGTGATGAGTTCTTCATCAGTAGGATGAAACCTGAAACCAGGTGGTAACTGTGAGTCGCCATTGTTGTTATTATTATTATTATTATTATTATCAAACACCAACTGGGTTAAAAACTCCATTGATCAGTTTACTTTAAGTTTAGTTTTAGTGAGAGAAAAATTGAAAGATTGGGCGAAGTGTTTATAATAGATGGGAATGGAAGATGGAACTAACTAGAGATATATAAATATATAATTAAAGATTAAAAAATAAAAAATAAAAAATAAAAAATAAAAAATAAAAATGGATTGGTGGGTGTTGTCTTGTTATGGTTGTCGTGTCTAGAGTAGAGAAGAGAAGAGAGAGAAGATGATGCATGGATATATGTATGCGTGCGTGCGTGAAGAAATGTGCAGGGTATTCCCGTAGCTGCTTGTCAGTGAAGAAAAATATGAGAGAAAAAGTGGTTTTCATTTAGTTAGTTTTAGTTTAGTTTAGGGGATTTCTTTTGTTTTTTTCTTTCAATATTTCCCAAATCTTGGATCATGTTATGTATTAATCATCCATCTATATATACATATATATATATATATATATATATAGAGGGAAGTTCAAATACAAACTCATATTTACGTACAAACTATACAAACTGGTTCAAATCAATGTAAAAATAAAAAAAATTCATGATTTTTTTCCATCGAATTCTATGATTTAATATATTATTACGCATATGTTTGTTTCATAATGTAAAAGTTTCACGTATTTGTTTTCATAAGTTGAAAGTTTCTCATATATTTTTTTTATGAAAAAGTTTCACATGTTTTTGTTTCATAATGTAAAACTTTCACACGTAATATTTTCACAAGGTGAAACAAACATATGTGCAATAATATCTTAAATCATAACATTTGATTAAAAAAATCGTGAAAAAAAATTATTTTTATATTGATTTGAACCAGTTTGTATAGTTTGTACATAAATTTGAGTTTGTATTTGATCATCCCTCTCTCTCTCTCTCTCTATATATATATATATATAGGGTTAGGTTCAAATGTGAACTCATTTTTGGTTATGAACGTGATGACGAATCTCAGCCACACATCTTCGGTTATGGTGGACGCGATCACGGAGGATTGACGCGATTCATCGGAGGGTGGAGATTATTAAAGGAGGGGAACCAGGTCAAAGCCGCCTTTATTGACCGGATAAGTGGCTGAGATTCGTTCTCACGTCCACAACAAAAAATGAGTTCACATTTGAACTTTCCTCTATATATATATATATATATAAGTCGACTATATATTTCATTTCAATATGATTAGTGGAATTTGAAAGAAAAAAAAACTCAGAATTAAGAGATATAGGAATATAGGGTTGGATTCCGGTCACTATTAAAATGGAAGGCTTTCACTTACGGACATTTTCTCGGGAAATCCGTCGCTAATTACAAAACCGTCACAAAAGTTGGTGTCTAATTTGTTGGTGGGTAAATCAAATCAGTGACAAATTACCTAGGAAATTCCTGGGTAACCCGTTGGTATTTTCTTGAAAACATCGGATTTCGTCAGAACCATTAGTATTTCCTGGGTGATCCGTGGTAATCACCCAGGGAAATTTCCCTGGGTTTTTTTTATGGGTGAAAGTCATCTTTTTGGTAGTGGGTTGGTAGTAGAAGAGTTAAGGTGATAAACTTAAGAATGGATCTCCACTTTTGACTGCACATTAGGATGAGATGCACCGAGATGCACATGATCAATTTTCATATCAAGCGTAATTCATGGGTGGAGTTTGAGATTCAAAATGATCAATGATTGATATCATTTTTTTACACTTTTCACCTTAACTATTTTTCTCAAACGATCCTACGTCTGTATATATTAGACATGGGATCATGTGAGAAACGAAGTTAAGGTGAGAAACGTAAGAAGAGATCCCGACCTTGATCACTTTTAATCTTAAATCCACCTATTAATCGTGCTTAATACATGGATTTTTTGGTGCATCTCGTTGCATCTCATCCTAATGTGCATCTAACGGTTGAGGTCTCTTCTTACCATTTCACTTCTCACCGCACTATATATATATTGTATATAGGAATTAGATCATCTAAAAAGTAACGTTAAGGTAAAAAGTGTAAGAATAGATCTTGACCCTTGATCAGTGATTCTCATTGTATCTTATCTCGGTGCATCTCATCTTAACGTGCATCCAAGAGTGGAAATCATTTTTTACCCTTCTCACTGGAACCCAGCCCTATATATAACCACATATTCATTTGAAAATGCTACATGTATGAGAAGTAGAGAAGTGATCATAGACTTTCCATTAAAGATCTAACGGTCACAATTTGAAGAGCTGATTGTGCAGTATCAGATAATTAATTTGGTCGCATGGTTACAACCATGTGGAATGTAGAAAAGTAGTTTCGTAAATTTTATAAATAAGCGGCAAACAGTTGCATATGTGAACCCGTGTGATTTATATAAGAACTATATGCACATGTGCAAATTATGCCCTTGTGTATACCATATATATTACTTACAATTACTTGTATGAATATGTGCATAACGTCTAGGTGAACGTGTTATTCAATTTTCCAATTTTCTACGGTTTTCATGTATAATAAAAAGATCCAGAGATAACATTGATTTTTTATTTGGAGAAATATGAAAAAAAAACGGATGAAAAAATATGTCAAATTGAATGTCAAGTTAAAGATAATAAAATTATAGTTATTTTGGTGTAATTTGTTTTACTCTAATTTTTTTTTTGTATTTCATTGACTTTCTATTCTAAAATCATGAAAAAAGAAATTATGTATTATTAAAAAAAGGTGGTTATAACCACATTTTCAATCACATATGTTGAACCATCTTAATCCAATGTATGGTATGAACAAGTTCTTGAGTTCTTTCATTTTTCAAGGTTCTCTATATATATATGAGAAACGTAACAAGCCTACTTGACAGGGACCACAACAAAAATACATGTACCAAAGTTGTATGCAGTTTGCACAAATCATACGAGAAATAACCTTACAATTTTTTACTCCCCAAGACGGATGTCATGTCGACGAAAATGCAATGTCGAAATGATAAGAGGTGTGCAAGTGTGGTTCGACCATTCTTTATTATATTTAACGATAGAATCATATATCATTTTGTTAGCAACCATTAATATTAAAAACACAGTAAAGGTGAAAGATTTAATAAGAAAAGTTCGATTTATGTAACTAAAGTGTGTGTAAATATATATATAATTTGAAAATTTATCATTTTAGTAACTAATCCGACATAGTGTATGTAAAACTTGACGTGTTTTTTAATTTATGTTTTTGAATTTTATCTCTTTCAAACTATACATTCTTAAGTATACATTTTAGACGGTAACCTTTTAAAATATGTAACATCCGAGATTTTAAGAATTTTAAATTTTCGGGTTTAAAATCTATTTTATTTATTTGGTAGTTTTTGTGGTAAATTCGAAGTCTAAAACAATGGGGGAATGGTAGGTTGAATTTTCTGATGCTAAATAAAAAAATGGACCTCACTGGGAGAAAAAAGGGGCTGACGCGACTTGCCATGCGGCCTTGGATCGTGGCTAATCTCGCGTAAGTCACTGAGGTTGGCATCGTTGTGCGCGCACACGACCTGCAACGCGACTTGACGTCGCGCGCCAGGTTGCGGATGTATGGTTTTGGGCACAGTAAACCTAGGGTAACTATATGGCAGCCGAATTTCTTCCTACCCTCTTTCTAAAATCGATTTTCCACCATTTTCTCTCATTCTTTTCATCTTCTTGAGCATCCAATCCTCAACCTCATCAAACCCAAAACCTTAGCTCCCTCTCAAGCTTAAGGGGTCCAAGACAAAGTTTCAAGAGCTCGTTTTCTTCACCTTCCCAACCTTCCTCCCACCATTGTTGACCTATGTTGAGGTTTTTCTCCAAATCACGATTTGGGAAGTCATTCCACCTACCTAGATCTTATTTTTTGTTAAAACATTCATCTTAGTTTTCTAGAACTTTTAATTGGAAGTATTTTCATTATTTGAGGGTTTTAACCATTTTAGGTATTTGGTTGATTTTAAATCTATAACCAAGTATTGTTTAGACATAAATTTTGAGGTTTATACTTGATGTATTTTAGGTTTATTAAGGAGCTAAATAAGGTTCGTAGTGTTGGATCTATATGGATCTAAATTCTTCTTCAAAGGAGACTCAAAGTGGGCAAAACCTAGATTTTCATAAATCTAGCAAAGTGAGTTTTAGTTGCATTTGTAAAACTATATACATGTGAAAATAATTATTTTGGGGTTTGAACTCATGTTATAGACTTGGTTCTTGATTGATATAATTTATGAAAATGATATTTTGAGTATTTGAAGCTATAGACTCCTTGTTAAAGCTTTATAAATTGTATTGGGTGTTTTGAGACGCCAAAGATTATATATATGGTTAAAAAGGAATTAGTTTGGGAATTTGGAGAAATGAAGTCTAGTTATTATTTTAATTTCGAGAAGATGTAGTTTGAAAGAAAAAGGAATGACTTTCTTAGTTTGGTACATAAATCCAAGTATGTATCAAATCAATTGAGATCAAACAAATTTGAGGACTTTACTTAATTTATAAACTTTGGTCAAATATTTCGTTAATCTATAGATTACAAAAGGGTACATATTTGATAAAGTATTTCCCTACTGTTAGAGATTTTGTAAAATATATCGTATTGACTCATGGGCATCAAAATAGTCCTTATTTGAAGTTGTCAAAGATGTTTACAAGGCTTTTGACTAGAGATATAGCCAAATGATTTTTGGGACGTTGTTCGGTTTTAATGTCCTATTGGATAGTGTTAAATGTATCAATCCTGCATGCCATATTTGTTGGAAATGGTTATCTTGGTAGTTTTGTCTTTCGTCTGGAGTCGAGAAAAGTTAGACTGCATTGCATTTGGATCTATAGCATATGAGTCAGTTTGGTTGTTGAAAGACTTTCGAGTCCCTCGTTTGAGGCCATAAGACGTTTGGGTTTTTGGTAATCAGTATTACAGAGATGGACCCCAGTGAGAACGCCTCTGCAACCGTCGGTATTACAAAGATGGACCCAAGTGGGAATGCCTCTGCAACCATGGGTATTATAGAGATGGACCCAAGCGGGAATGCCTCTGCGAATCTGGGTATTACGATGATGTATCTTGTTGGAGTATGTTGTCGGGACCCATGTTTAGAGGTTGGTGCCTCTTATAGTTCACACAGGTATTCTGGGAATGAACTCATTTAGAGTCGGGTCCATTATCATCGGTTCACAGTGTGAGTCTATAGTATTTAAGTAGGTCTAGGATCGGAGTGTTTCAGAGATGAATCCATATGGGTGGGGCTCCGGGACCTTAGGTATTGCGGTGGGTACTCGTTGAGGGGTCATACACCGGGGCCATGATCTTAGTGCACTACTCTTTAACGTCGAATCCCGACTTACTTTGTGTTACGCCACAATAGACGGAATCGAGTCTCCCCCGTCACCGAAAGGTGTTGTTTGGGTATAAGGTCTATCCTTACTTTTGGTGATTTCGGGGTACAGGGTAATTATCGCACTTTATATGGTTGTTGAGTTAAATCTTATTTATTATCGTTCAAGGATAAAGTGGCATGGTTGGTGCTCTTCAAAGAAGTATTTCATGGTTAAGCTTCATATTTGAAAAGCAACGATTTTGGGAAATAACTTTCTACGTTTATAAATGTTATTATATAAAAGTATGTTTGGAAAAAGGGCAATTATTCGGGTTCCATTACTTTTTTTTATGAGATAAACTGTTTTAAGTCACTAGGCGTAAACCTAACACTTTTGCTTATCGACATGTATATCGGGCTTATTAGGTTTCAAGGTGGTTATGGAGCTTGAGAGTTTTGTTAGGATGACGTAGGAGCGTCATTGGTTTTTTTGAAGATAGCATATTTGGACGATATTAGTGATACCCGTCTATTCTTAAATCCACTTATAGATTAGTTAGTTTAATTAAAATCTCTTATGCGAACTTTGTTATCTTTTGAAAGATATTGTGTAATTTATTTATAAACTATCTCGTATCTAGAAGGTTTTTGAAAGTTTAAATTTTCTATTATTTTCTAGGGGTGTTACAAAATATGTTTTTCAAATAAAATCTTCCAAAGAAATATTTTTAATGCAAGTATTTTTCAAAACATATTTTTTTTATTAGTTATTATATATTTTGTGCTACTAAAAATATATAGGGATTCCCTCTCTATACGTTCCAGTATAATGCTTTTGTTGATCTTAATTGTTTTTTCGGGGTGCGTCTAATATACAAAATTACGAATGTATAATCAATACTAATTGATCCGTTTGATTATTATTTTCATCCTTCCAAGGTCACCTTATTTTTTCCGGCCTTCCAAAGTAATTAATATATATGCTTTACAATTGTGTGTATATATATATATATATATATATATTCATATACACATTTCTTATTTATGATGATTTAAACTATTGACCTTAAAAGAAGTTGCAATCTACCGATAGTTTAAATACTGCTAAATTGTTGGCCATTTGATGTCACGGAGTTGTTACTACAACTGAAAAAATACATTACAAAGTTTACTTACGATAAATTCATATTGACGAAAGATTTTGTGAGAGATTTTTTTATTTAAGCGTGTATATATTGACGAAAGATTGTGTGAGAATACAAGTCGAAGGTGAGAATGGTAAAAATGGATCTAGACCCTTAATCATTTTTAATCTCATCTCCCCTAAATTGCACTCGATATGATAATTGATCATTTGCATCTTGGTGCATCTCAGATGTGTTGATCTTCAATTAGGATTGAAATAAAGATGAAGATCCCTCTTATCTTTCCTATCATAACTTCAATTCTCATCAGAAGCCAATTACAAATGTGTGTGTGTGTAGGGCTAGGTTACCATAAGAATGAATATTATGATGAGAAGTGTAAGAATAAACCCCCACATTTGGATAAATTATAATTGAATGTCAACACTAATGAGGTGCACCAAGATGCATTAGATCAATTTTGTTCTAAATTGCAATTTATGGGTAGGCATTGATTAAAAGGATTAATCGTTCAGATCTATTCTTACGTTTCTCAGATTAACTTTTTTTCTCACACGATCTTTCAGAGAGAGAAAGAGAGAAGGGGAGAAAGTTCAAATGAAAACTCATTTTTAATTGCGAACGTGAGGATAAAGGTGAGCGCGACACACGTCTCATTCAGTCTGAATAACGAAGGGCATTCAGTATTAATAACATGTATTCAGAGTAAAAACACAACATTCAGTCTGAAAATCCTCAGGCCCAGGGGACATGTGTCGCACTCTTCTTTGTCCTCATGACCGCAACCAAATTTGAGTTCACATTTGATCCATTTCATATATATATATATATATATATAGGGGCATAATCAAATGAGAACTGCGTATTTCGTGATAACCGTGAGATCTAATTTGGACCAATCATTTTATATAATTAATTTTATTATTTAATTAAATACATAAGGGTATATTAGTAATTGACTTAATTTAATAATAAAACGTTTATTTTTTAATTTGACTGTTTCAATACTAGATATCAACAATGATTTAGTTTCTATGTTTATCTTAACTAATTTAGATTACAGAATATCTCTTTCTTAAAATACAATTTTGATGAACAATTAAGCACATATGATATATGTTTTATATTGAAGCCTAATTTTTCTTAGTATAGATTTTGTCAAGTTGAATTTTGGAAGATTTTTTTTATGAATATGTGTGGTACAATTTTTATAATCATGTATGATACATTTTTATACAAGCGTGTAGTATAATTTTTATGAATATGTGTGGTACAATTTTTATACAAGCGTGTAATACGATTTTTATAATCATATATAGGGTACATTTTTATGAATATATGTGGTACAATTTTTATGAATATATATGGTACATTTGTTATTTGCAGAGTTTATGATTTTTTTAATTTGAAATGATTTTGGTAGGATAATTTTTTTTAATTTAATTCTGGCAACATACTTTGAATATAGGAATTCATCTTATTTAGATAAAGATGAAATACAATGTCAAATTACTTAGATACTTTTTTTCATTTTATTTAATTAAATTAGATTGCTTTATTTTTAGGTAACATCATTAAATTTAATTAAGTTAATTCTGGACCATAGATCAAATATTTTAATGGATGAGATTGGATATCATAGTTATCATAGATAACTTAGATCTCCCATTAAGAGCCCCCCTATATATATAGGTGCAGGTTCAAACGAGAACACCTCTATTTTACGAGAAAGCGAGAACATCCTTATCACATGTGATAATACACGAAAGGAGACTTATCACATATGATGGTTTTGATTGATTACAGTATCATATCAAATACACCCTTATCACATGTGATAATATATGTGATGGAGCTTAGTGGTGTAACAACGACTTGGCCGGTAACCTAGATCATCTCAAAAGTTATCCGCATCTCTGATTTAGTATCACATGTGTATTACATGTGATGGAATAATAGTATCACATGTGATTTTCTATAGTAAAAGAGTGTTCTCGCGTTCTCACAAAATGAAGGTGTTCTCGTTTGAACCCTCCCTATATATATATACATATATATATATATATATAGGAAGAGGTTCAAATGAGAACTTTGTAAATTTAAATGAACAAAAAGATTCATTTGAGACCACATATGATATGGGTCTCACCAATAAAAAATCATATTTGATTTTCAATGGTGGATCCCATTGAATCAGATATAATTTTTTATTGATGGGACCCACATTATATGTGATTGTAAAGGTGTTTTTTTGTTCCTTTAAAGAGGATGATTTCTCGTATGATCCCTCACCTATATATATATGTATGTATGTATATATATACACGTATGTGTGTGTAAGTAAAAGAGGTGATGGATTAAAAATGCCTAGAAATAAAAGAAGGTTTGGATGTTAATGTATAAAGCTGAATGATATCTCGGTGTCAGCCGAGTACAAAGATTAAATAATCCTCTGGACAGGGACACCCATCTCTCCACTCCACCTTTTTTTTCTTATAATCCATCAATTAAAAATATATACAAATATTTAATTTAATATATTTTTATAATTTTGTTTTACCATGATTTCTAATAAAGATCTTAACTGTTTTAAAGGTGATATAAGTTATCAATTTAAACCATTCTTTAAAAAATGTATTTAAATACTTTTTTTTTAAATCAATCATGATGAATTAGTTTATTAGAAATGTAAAATAATAATAATAATAATAATAATAACAATAAAGCAATTGATTAAATATATAATTAGGACAACTTTTATTTATACACCGTCTCAGTAATTCTATAGAATTTGATCTTTTTAACAAAACGGATGGTAGGTTGAGTAAAAGTTAAAAGTGAGGTTAAAATCAAAGCAAGAAGGACAGATAGGGTTGACTTATCATTATTTTTAGAGTAAACTCTAAATTTGGTCTATGTGGTTTAGAGAATTCTTTGAAACTGGATTTAAACTTTAATAACTTTAGAAATCGTCACTGTAGTTCTCATTTTACTCTAAAAATGGTCTTCCATCACTAACTCCGTTAATTTTCCTTGTTAGTGTAAGGGGTATTTTTGTCCATTTAGCTAGGCTACTTCTCTAATTTTTTAAAAAAATTTAAACATATAATATATTGTATTTATATATAATATGTGTATAAATATATGTATATATATAAACTAAAAGAAATTGACAAAAATGTCCCTAATATTAACAGAGTTAGTGACAATATCACTTTCAGAGCAAAATAAGAACCATGAGAAAGATTTTTAGAGTTATCAAAATTTAGATTCATTTTCAAATATTACCGTAAACTGCAAGGACCAAAATTAAAGTTTACTCTTATTTTTATTATTTAATAATTTTATTCCAAGTTAATTTTGATTTTATAGTTTTATTTATGATTTTATTAAATAAGGTTTCATTTAACAACGTTACAACACCCGTTTAAATTTTATTATATAATAATTATAATCATGTCTAATGTTACAAAACTAATTATTTAATAACTTTACAGTCTTAGATTTTTTTAGCATTTTTTTATATTTTTGACGAAATTCAATCTATTTAGCTCACATTTTCAGTTATGTTTTTGTTAAATTTTAATTTTTTATCACGTAAACAACAAAATACAACTTAAAGTAATCTATTTTTTTCAAGTAAATAGAGCAAAATTACTATATCTATCAATAACTATTATTAGAAAAAGAATGCCACAATTTTTGAATTCAAAATGTTATTTTATTAATATTTTTGTTAGATAAAAACAAACAAAAAATTCCTAAATGACACAATAATTGAATATAATCCCTTGATCACCACTCTCCAATAATGTTATTGATTTATGTAACCCTAGTTATGTCTCTATCATTTTGGGGTTTCCAAGGTACCCATAACTTTTTCCTTTTTATATTTATTTACTCAAATACATACACAAATAATTAATTAATATATATATATATATATTGGTTCATTTAGAAACTATACGAAGAGTAAAAACTATAAAAACTTTAAATGAGGTTCAAATGATAAATTTACATATTTAAATAAACAAAGAAACATTCTTAGAACCAGATATGATGTGGGTCCCACACAATATAAAATCATATCTGATTTAATGGTGGACTTTATTGAATCAGATATGATTTTATATTGTGTGAGATTCACATCATATCTGGTCCTAAATGTGTTCTTTTGTTTCTTTAACTATAGGTTTTGATAAAAAAGAATCATGTAAAAAATTATTTTTATGTTGGTTTTCACAAGTTTATAACTATTTGTGGTTTTTATTTGATTATTGCGCTATATATATAATGATACATGATAGTGTAATTGACTAATGGATATATTACTCAATAATCATAGTAAATTCAAAAAATAAAAGGATGTCGGGTTCATCGGTTTGAGTTGAGTTCAAATAAACTTAACTCGATATCAACTCAATTCATACGGTTTAAAAAAACTACAACTCGATTAGACGTTAAATTGTTTCAAGTTAAGTTATTTCGTATTGGATTAAATTAAATTGATCGAGTTAGTTGGATTAATCCGGTTTTTAAACACCCCTAGTTATATTTTCCATTTTTTAGGTTAAAGAAGTCAAAATTGATTTTAGAAATAAAATAATGGGAAAAAAAGAGGTAGCCTCACTTAGGCTACCAAACCAAAAGATTGCATACACTTTGACAAGTCATTTCATCCATGTCCCTTCATCCATATATTATTCTAACTGCTCTATTTTTTAATATTAAAAACCACTTCAAATATAATACATATTTTTTACTATATTGTTAAAGATTTCCATTTTAATGTTTTTGATTTTTTAAATTTATTACTATTAAAATTATAAATATAAATCAATAATATATTTAAGGTTCTAAATGTTTTAAGGGGTTGTATGGTATTTTGCTTATTTAAAACAACTTATATTTTTATAAAGAAGTGATTGTTGACTTATACGGTGTTAAATCAGAGTTTTATAAAAAGTGTTTGGATTATCTTATGATGATATCACACTGAAATAAGTTAATAAATTGTTTTTAATATGTGTTTGAGATTGCTTATACATGTAAAAAAAAAGGCTAAAAGTGGGTTAAAAGTCATAAGGAGTTTTGATAAGTCAGGAGGATTTAACTTATTAAAAACTTCATATCACCCGGTGTAAAACTGGTATAAACTCCTTTCTTTTTTCTCAATCCAAACACTTAAAACAACTTATTACGGGTGTCACACCGGAATAAGTCAATAAGTTGTTTTGATGAGCAATCCCAAACACCCCCTTAAATAGCGTAAGACGTAATGTGACGACGATACCAAGTCTCGAATCCTAAAAGTCGTAACGTTTTTCAAGGTGTAATTGTGACGTCTATTATATATATCGTATATAATATTATATGTGTTGGGTCACCGGTGATTTGTTGATAACTTCCCAATCTCCTTTTACTTAAGTTATATATCTTGTATTTTAGGTTCTTAAAGAAGTTTGGTCAAACTTAACAAGTTCAGCAAATCGAAGACTAGCTGATACACAAAGAAACATATCAACATTGTGGAAAATGAAGATATGGTCGCCGACATCATCCAGACTACAGCCGAATCCCAAGCCAATCATCCGCCGAATCTTAGACAGAAATGGGGTGGTAGCCGATAGGTAGCACTAGCCGATACGTCTCTTAAACATATCATCGGCTAGTGACTACAAATGTTCAATTCGGAGGACATTTATGAAGATACTCCTTTACTCACAATAAATACACATACGTGTGCATCAAACTTTAAATTTAAACATTTTCCTTAAAATCCATAAAGGGTTGTTTGTCTTTATCTTATAAAGTTGATGTGACAACTGAATACGTGAAGAAAGATAAACAAGTGATATTGTGAATATATGGCTGACAAGTGATATTGTGAATATCCAGAAAGGGTTGTTTGTCTTTATCTTATAAGAAATGACACTATCTTTTATCCAAAGAATATACGGCTGACAAATGATATTTTGACAAGTGTCTCATCTATTTAATGCATGAGCACTATAAAAGGAGAAGAGTGCATCCATGCAAATTACGCTTTCAACAAGAAATCTTTTAAGTGCTTAACTTGAATTCGACTCTCTGAAAACTTGTGTTTAACTTATTCTGTGTTTTGTTGTACTATTATTTTCACTAAGTGTTTTAGATTGTTAGAATAGATTTATTTGTTTTTTTCAGCAACAATGAGTTTTTTAAGTGTAATTATTGATATTTTATATTAAAAAATTTAAAAACTGAAATATCCTGTGTAATTGTATGCTGTAAATATGTTGTAGTAAATGTCTTATAAAAAGTTGTTATTTATTTTTTAAGATATATAATAATATCATGTCTTTTTTTTAAATGTATATCATTTCCTATAATCTATTTATTTTTTTGCAATTTTGTAAATCTCGTCTTTATTTTCTAAAGTATATATAACCGGAAATTTAGCCAATAATTCCATTTATTTTCGTATAAAAACATACGACGGTAAAAGTTATTTTAAACATCATTGTTAGATAAAAGCAATCATAACACATCCTATTTACAATAATAAAACACAAGAATTAAACACTCAAAGTAGGAGCAAAAGATATGATAGTCGTTGTAAAGACCTTCGACTTCTTTAGAACATCCCTTTTATGCTTCAATTCATAGTTTATTGTTACATGGACCGTGTAAAAGATGTATTATATAACCGAGAATATATAATGCAGATATTTACAGACTCAAACGAGGACGGGTTTTTCGTAATTTCATTAATGAAGTTTTGGATTCTTTTAAGTGACGGTCCACAAAAATTTGGCTGCTCAACTTTGATCCGTCTTTCCCGCAAACGAACACTATAAATCTAAAAAAATAAATAAAGAATATGTTCGACAAGTGAGCTCTCTAAAGCGTCGGACAACTATTGAAGGCAATGGCAGGGTCTAAAAGGCATACTATGACGTAAGAAATGTCTCTGTCATTATGATAACGCATATGAAGTTTGTGTAAGGCGTGACTCATGTAATGGCGCACCCTGACGTGTGTGTTTATTAACGTCATTAAAATGCGTGACTTTTTCGGTTCTTTTTAGGTTCTTATTTTTATATACTTTTAACTTTAAAGTTTACGATTGTATAGATTACCTAATTATATCACTCACACTTTCATGGATTCACATATGTCATAAACTCATGGTTATAATGGAGTTGTAAAACCTTTAAAAAATTTATTTTAAGTCATAAGATTTGACCTCAACTCACGTCACCGTCTTACACAATTTATAACCTTGAGAGCATCTGTAACAACTTCTCCAAAATGAAGAAATGAAGAATTTGAGTGTTTTTTTTGCTCAAACTGATTGTTCAGAATCAGAATTCCTTAAAAATGATTACTTATGAGTGATAAATAATAATTTATTGTTTCACCAATAAGAGTCTTTGAAAATAAGGGTGTTACCATATACAACTTAGTCTATATCATATCCACCAATTGGATTAGGGTATATAGGTCTAATTTGACTTTTTTTGGGTGTTGCCATATTCTAATAAACTAGAGTGTATTTGGAAAAAAAACCCCGAAAATAAATATCCAGGAGAGAGAAACACTTTTTTTATTAAATGCATTTGATGTTTTAATCTCTAAATTGGAGATTCTATTAAAATGAATATAATATTTTTAAGGGGTTGTTTGTTTACCTGCTAACAGGTCCATTAAGAGTCAACCTTTGAATCACTAAGAGTTGAATCATGTTTGCCAAAAAACAAGTATACCTCTTAATGCTTCCAAAACCCTCTGAATTATTGTATTACCCCATATTGGTTGGGAAGAAGAACAAAATTTGTCTTATAAGAAACTTGGATACTTACTCTATCAGACGCGTTTTAAAACTGTGAGTCCATGTGTGTGAACAAAGCGGATAATATCAGGTGCGGTTGGCCTGAGAAGTTACATATGGTATCAGAGCCGGAAACCGGACTAATGTACTAGCAAGGACGTTGGACTCCCAAAGGGGGTGGATTGTGATGTCTCACATTATTGGAAAGGAGAACAAAAGTTACCTTATAAGAGACTTAGATACCTTCAATATCAAACGCGTTTTAAAACCGTTAGTCTATATATGTGGACAAAACGAACAATATCTGGTACGGTTGACCTAAGATGTTACAATTATTTTGTATCTTGGACCCTTTAACCGAGCCATAATTTAATTTTGAATAATTACCAAACAATTATATTTTATATTACAGTATATCATAAAAGTCTTTTAATCATTCTAACCACTTAATTATTATATATTAAACCATTCAACAATTCTCAAAGAGTCACTTAAAGATTTTAATTCTTTAACTCTACATCTTAAAGAATATTTGAAAAAAAACATCTATATCTATATATATATATATATATTATATAAAATGACAAAAATACCCTTTTATCTATAACTTAAAGAGGGAGGAAATAAAAGTAAAACAGAAAAAGGCTGCAAAATCATTTTGTTTGATTAGGGGGAGGGGAGGGGGAGCACAAAGGCCGAGAGATCACAGTAGCGGGTGTAGGGGTGAAGTGTGGAGGATCTTTTCCCCTGAGAATGGATGACGAAAACCTGACGTCACCTCCGCCGCTATGCTACGGCGCGTTACTGTTAGCCAGCCAGCCAGCCAGCCAGCCAACTTGCTTTACGGCCAACAGAGCTGGTGAATTATTTTTCCCCTGGCGTGAACCATTGGTTAACCCCCCTGCACCCCCTTTCTTTCCTTTTTTATCCTTTTTATAAAATTTCATTTTCCAACTTCTATTTCATTTTTATTTAATTATTTAATTAATTAATAATGATTTATATATAGGAGATGGAAATAATGAAATCAAAATCCTGTGTATTGTAATAATTATGTGTTTGATTTAAAATCCTTTTTTTTCTTCAGGATATATTTATTTCATGTGTATTCGGTTTATCGTATAAAATTTAATTAGTTATTTTACAAACACATAACAATGCTTATATTGCAAAACAATTATATGTTAAGTACATTAAATCTATATTGATGCACCGGTTTGTCAAGGTTATTACAATTTATGAGTTTTCAAATGAATAACATCTAACAAGAACAAACCTAGAAGTTGGGATAGAAATAAGACAGGAAAATCATCACCGTCCCCTGAATTTTTACTGTTGTTTGTGTCCCCTTAAATCAAATCTTAACGAGTTTGCAAGTTGGAATGATAAATCATCTTTTATTAAGTTAGGACGGATCGTATCTTCTTTAAACGTGTCCTGAACCCGTTTTGAGTATAAAAATCAATCCTTATTCATACCCCATTACCCACCAAGACAGAGAATCCCTGGGTACCCATTCCCACGGTTAACTTTTAATCTCAAACTATAAGTCTGAGGATGAATAGTGCCAGGGCCAAATTTTCAAATAAGGTGTTCGTTTTAGAATTAATATATCTACACGTCTAATCTATTCTGCAACCATTAGGGTTAGACACTTCAAGGAATTATCACTCCAATATATAAAGGTTTTGTCAGCTTTGAGGATAGTTCTCAAACTTACGATACCAAATGAAGATTTTATTTCATTAAGTTGTTCTGATTCAATGAGTTATCACGAGACATATTTGCTTCCGTTGTTAGTTTGTGTCATTGGTAATCTTTAGTAGAAATGCAATTTTTTTGGAGTTTACGAAATAATACAGTTTAATAAGAACTTTCATCAAACATATTATCACCATTATATTCAAAACATAATTTCCTTAATGTTTTGGAAAATTTCAGGTATCTCTTTGTATTTCCAGTCCTAAGTGGTGTCAGTCCTGAAATTCCCGAATCAAAACCGAACTGGTACCGAATTCAGAAATACCGTTCGGTTTTCGGTCTTCAGTTTTAGTCCATAAAAATCGGTATCATCTTGTTCAGTATTCCAACTTTAACATGACCTATCATCGATGATCAAAGTTTTGACATGTGACATATCAAGAGATATCTCAAAAGTCAAACCTAACATTTAAATAAGGGATTTTAGTTTGATTTCACCATCATTTTTAGTGACATGTCATCTAATCAATTGTGGAATCTAGATTGAAGGGAGTTAATTTATATTTACTTAACTCTTTATCTTTCTTGGGCATTTATAGTTTTATACCATAAAACCAAATGATATAATTAATGTTTTTTTAAAAGTAATATCATGAGTAATGACATAATCTTCCAATTATTTATTAGAGTTAAGTGTAATTTTTTAAAATATTTTAGCATTTAGTTATTTATTTTAGAGGAATCATAAATTATCTGTTACGGATACTCATTATACAAGATCAACAATCTTTTAAATCTTATATAAAATATCAATATTTATTTTACCAAAACCTTTTTTTGAACTGCAATAGTTATTTTATTTACTTATATTTCAAATAAATAAATGTGAAAATTATAATTCATCGTATATTAAGCCAATTACGAATACCATTATATAACATATTTTAATTATATGGGTTAAAGTGTTCCTGGTATTCATTACTTTTAAATAACTTCATAACGCCTTTATTTTTTGCTTCTATTCTATAATATTGTACATTATATCGTAAAAAAAATAACTAGTTATGACTGAATGAGAGGAGAATGTACAACTAGAAGCGTACAGAATTTTTTTTTCCCATAATCCCAGTTGTCTTTCTCGAAACCTAGGCATACAACAACAAACACATCGTGATGTAGCATGTAGTTTGCAAAAACCAATCGAGAGGCTTATAAATGCACTAGTAAACCAAAGACTTTTGCCTACGAATCTTTTCCTGGGAAATCTGTTGCTAAAAGGTGATTCCTTATACAACTGTTACAAAATTTGATGGATAATTTATATCAGTGACAGATTATCCAGGAAATCTTTAGATGATTCGTTGGTAACATCGAATTTTTTACCGAAACACTGGTATACAAAATCGACCGTAGATGGGCTATGGTGGAAAAGAAAATCGAAACACTTTAAAGACCTAAAAGGGCTACGGCCATGAATAAATGGGGGGTTTCAAAAAATATATTTCCACATAAAAATAATATATTGATGAAAACTCTAAACCACAAAAAAAAAAAGCAAATACTTGAAGTATCACGGTATCCACGTCACTCAAGGAAGCTTGATCTCCCACGTTAAGAAAGGAGATATCTTTTTCTCTTCTTGCTTTGTTAAACTATAAAAAATATCATTTGATAAAAATAAATAAATAAAAATATAATACACTAATTATAAATATTGTAAAAATTCAAAAGTTCATATTCATTAATAATGAAACATGATGTAAATTTTTATTATAAATCGGATAAAAAATAAAACTTCTTATTGAAATTTTTTTATTGTAAATCAGTTAAAAAATTAAAACTTCTTATTGATAAAATTAAAATTTTTATTATAAATCAGATAAAAAATTGAATATAAATTACAAACTTCTTATAAAGGTGATTTACCGTACAAATCTATCTCATTTATACAAACATTGCAATCCAATCTTAAGCGTTTATTTAATATAGTGAACTTACGGTTTTAAAAATATTAGAAGAGTACTCGCGCAATGCAGCGAGATTCATCTCGATTTTAATGTTTCTTTTTATTTTTTGTTTCCATCAACGTTGTAATATGAACTTATTATTGGTTTTGAAAAAGAGATTTTGTTTTTTGTATAATTTTGTTAATTAATTTTTTTATTATAATTTAGGTTTAGTAATGAAGTAACTTATTTTGGTTTAATAATATAATTCTTTATAGAGATAATAATTAACTATTTTGTTATAACTCAATGATTATCCTAATTATATTTTAGATTTTTTATATTTAAAATAATATGTTTATCTTGTATTTGATTATGCTTATTTGTAGTTAGTTACACAAATTCAAACATAAAACTTTAAAAAGTTGTAACTTATGCACAATTTACTTGTAATTTTGAATTTTAAGTAATTTACATAAATAAACAGTACTTAATGCATAAAAAATGATTTTTAAAAGTTTTTGTCAATTTTTTTATAATATAGTATAGATTTTGATTGTTTTTTTAATATAAAACATTGATTATAATCAATGAATTTTAATCATCTTCTATAAATATACAAATCATAATAAATAAACCTTAACTACTTCCATAAATATACCTCAATTGATTATATAAATGAAATACGTTCTATTTGAAGTGTCATATATATATATAGATAGGGAGAGGTTCAAATGAGAACTTTTGATTTTTAAGGGAACAAATGGATTAATATTAAATCAGAAATGATTTAATATTATGTAGGAGCCACATCATATGTGATCCACAATGTGTCTCTTTGTTCCTTTAAAGATTGGTGGTTCTTGTATGATCCCTTCCCTATATATATATATATATATATATATATAGAGAGAGAGAGAGAGAGAGAGAGAGATAAGAGACGTCGAGGATTGATTAATGAGGTGTTGAAATTATCACGAGTGACGCGTCTAACATGAGAAACGTTATCCACCCAAAAATCATGGACTTCATCTTCAACAAACCTTAAACCCCATCCTTATATAATATAAAATATATAAATGATAAATACACATATACGTCCATCACAAAATATATTTCTTCTCTCCAACTAAAATTGGTAATTTCGTGTTTATATCGAAGTAAATAAGGTACGTTCTACTTTCTTCCTTTTTTTTCTTTTTAACATACGTATAAACTTTATTGATCTGTTTTGATCTACGGTATCAATTAAGGGGATGATCACCATGTACCATGACCGACAAATGTTTTGCTAAACAAGATTCTGACTCGATAAGCAACTTACTCGGATCACACTTTTACCAAATTAGTGCTAACTCTATTTGTATTGATAAACGACATCAACGTTTTAAAACCATACAGTGTACATGTTAAATTATTCAGAGTTTCCTCAACAAGATATCATACTCAAATACAACAGTGGCGGAGCCACCTCATAGCCAGAAGGCCAGAAAGAGCCAAGTTTCTCCCTCAAGGCTCAAACTTTATTACCCTTCAACATTTGTTTATTTATACCAAATTATTCTTGTTAAATAATAAAGTTTTTTATGATAATTTTCATGTATTTTCAAAAAGTTTTATTGTTAGTATATTTACCTACATCTGTAGTCATATTTTGTGTTTGTTTATGTAAAAATATAAACATAGTTGTGTTCTTTAGCCCCTACTATCTTTAACAACTATCGTTTATAGACAAATATCTATAAAAAAATGTATCTTTTAAAAAGGGTTTTTCAACATTAAATGGACGTTATGTTTTTAACTTTCCCTAGATAATTTTTTTGGCTCCGTCCTTACTTACGTGCACACCATGATGATCATGTGGTTTCCTTATCGTGGATGACACTGTAGAAGGTAGCACAAACCCTTTTTCTCAATAAACTTTATAGTCGTTGGTTCGAGTATTGCCACGTGTGCTAAGTTTTTTCTTATAATAATTATTAGGGGAATGCTAATGGCACCCCCTAAATAGGGGTGTGCACCGAATTTTATGTACTTTAGTAGGGTTTTGATGTAGACAGGTGTGAGAAGGAATTCACTTTTTAAGGATGCCATTAGCCTCCCTCTAAATTTTATTTTAACACACTCACAAATCCCAGGGGTATCCGGATCCAAACGGGCACCGACTAATCTCCTGCGTCCATGATCCAGCCTTATGGACTGACCTATGAACTCGCCCCTGAACTGGCTCAAAGGACCGGCCCAAGAGCTGGATGCCTCATTCGAATCCTCGTCAACCAGGGATACCATCCACTGGTGACTTAGGATGTTACCTAATACCCGCTAAGTCAGACAACCTTTGGTTGCCTCCCTCTAATTATTATTGGTTTTTTTTTCATGCAATGCTTTCAAGACTACAATTAAAAAAACAAGTGATTTACTTACACAATGCAAGCACACACAGGGTTATTGCAGAGCTACTATTTGAGTGAAAATGGAGGGTGGAAAGTTGAAGATGGAGACACCAACAAATATGACCATAAAGGGTATTCTTGGTATTTTAATGGCAAGTGTTAATGAGGATAAGAAGAAGAGGTTAATTTCTTTAGGAATGGGTGACCCAACTGCATTTTCTTGTTTTACCACTACTGATGTAGCTCAGGATGCTGTGGTTCAAACTCTTGAATCCAATAAATTCAATGGCTATTCTCCTACTGTTGGCCTCCCTCAAACAAGAAAGTATGTATTTTTTCCAAATTTCTTATGGCTTTATTTATGGGTTTTGTTTATTTTGTATATATATATATATTGTTTTTAGATAGAATGAAGCTAAATGCACACCATGTTGCTAAATAGAAACCTAGATACTGATTTTATTTGATTTTAACATAAAAATGAGTGTGCATATAGCCAACACCCTCTTAGTTTAGAGGAAATTTATAGAAATAACCATTCTTCCAAGCTCTATTCATTCTGTAGGCATTTTCAGACCTCAATACAATTTTTAGTCGATCCTTACGCACAAAACTCACGCATAAGGATTGGTTTACGGCCCAAAAAGTGTGCATATGCGTAAAGATTCCACTTTCTGCGTAATGATCCTTTTATTTTGGCTGAAAAACAATCCATACACCCATAAGTGGATGGGATAAAAAGTGAATTTAAGTTGGAAAATGGTTAAAAAGTGAAACCACAGCTTTTTGGCCATTCCTGTAAATTTCCCTAATTTTGGGAATTCTATATGCACCCCTTACTCATGCGTTGAAAATGTAAAAAAAAAATTAGTAGATAAGGATGCAATTAGCAATATATAGGGGTGCATTTAGCCTAACCATAAATTTATATGATAGGTTTGTTGAACCCTTTCAAAGAGTTCATCTTTAACTTTTAGTATCATGTCAATTTTGTATTTCAAGAAATAATATGTTTGAATTTTAAAATTAAAAGTGGACTCTAGACATGTTCCCTTGAAAACTCTTAACTTCTAATCTAATGTTCAAAATGTTCTTAACAAATTTTGTTGATTTTAGAACTAATGTTTTGTTCTTCCATTCTCATATGATTAGGGCAATATCTGAATATTTATCAACATCTCTCCCATACAAGTTATCCTCGGATGATGTATACATAACAGCAGGCTGCACACAAGCTATAGAAGTTGCTATATCAATCCTAGCTCGACCAAATGCAAACATCTTGGTTCCAAAACCTGGATTCCCAATTTACGAACTTTGTGCGACTTTTAGAAACGTAGAAATCCGCCATTTTGATCTCCTTCCGGATAGAGGATGGGAGGTTGATTTGGACTCCATTGATGAATTAATTGACCACAATACTGTTGGCATGGTAATCATAAATCCTGGGAATCCTTGTGGCAATGTTTATAGTTATCAACATCTAAAGAAGGTAATATTTATGCATACTTGTTATTCTAATTTGCTAAATTATATATATAGTGTCAGATTTAGGAGAAAAACCGCAATAAAATGGAAAATTGAAAAACATTCAAGTAACCGTTCATCTAGATTCTAGACAGTATTCACATGTGGATACAAGCAATTTGTTTGGTATGCACATGTGCATAATATGCACAAACCAAAAAAAAGCTTTATGTACTTGAATGCATGCCAGAGTGTTCCTTAGTTTTTTTTGTTTCTTTGGGGATTTTCTCCTGATCCTCTCTCTCTCTCTCTCTCTCTCTCTCTATATATATATATATATATATAGAGGGATGGGTTCAAATGCAAACTCAAGTTTGGTTGTGAACGTGAGAACAAAGAAGAGTGCAACACGTGTCCCATTCATTTTGAATACGTGTTATTCATACTGACTAAGGTATTGACTTCACCTTTGTTATTCATACCGAATGCCCTTCATTATTCAGACTGAATGAGACACGTGTCGTGCTCTCCTTTATCCTCATGTTCGCAACCAAATTTAAGTTCGCATTTGAACTTTCCTCTCTCTCTCTCTCTCTCTCTATATATATATATATATATATATATCTAATAAAATTATATACTGATTTTGAGGTTGTTATTAGATTGCTGAAACTGCAAAAAGGCACAAGATTCTAATTATAGCAGATGAAGTTTACGGGCATTTAGCTTTTGGAGAAAACCCTTTTGTGCCCATGGGTGTTTTTGGGTCCATGGTTCCTGTTCTTACTCTTGGTTCATTGTCGAAAAGATGGATAGTGCCTGGCTGGAGGCTTGGGTGGTTTGTCACCACTGATCCTAAAGGAATCTTCAAGAATACTAAGGTACTAAGCAATAAACCGAAAAAGATCAACCATCACTTAGAATAAACTTTCTATGATCCATAAACATCAACTACAAATTAAATTTCTAAACTCTCACTTTCATTGTTTTCTCAGAACGTTGAGCGCCTAAAGAAATACTTCGACATATGTGGTGGTCCAGCAACCTTCATACAGGTAATTGTCTATCTTTATTTGATATATAGATATATATATATATATATATATAGAGAGAGAGAGAGGGAGGTTCAAGTAAAAACACTAAAAAAAAGAAAACTGAAGAACACTCTGGGAACCCTCCATCTGGACGTTATGCACTAATGCATACTAGCATTTTTTGTTCCTATGCACCAATGCTTCTATCATTACATATGCATTGATGAATATTCACAAATGCATGTTACAAATTACCGGTACGCATTAGCGCATACCGTTCAGATGGAAGGCTCCCATGGTGTTCTTCAGTTTTCTCTTTTTTTGGTGTTTTCCCTTGAACCTGACCCTATATATATATATATATAAGATTCATAAATAGCATATTTGGCGTTTCAGGCAGCTGTTCCTCACATCCTTGAGAACACAGAAGAGGTGTTCTTCACAAGAACTCTTGGCATACTAAAGCAAAGCTCAGATCTTTGTTTCAAGAAAATTAAAGAGATACCTTGTTTAACATGCCCACAAAAACCCCAGGGAGCTATGTCTGTTATGGTTAGAAAATTTGGCTGCTTATAATTTAAATTCAATGGAAAGATCAATCTAGAACTTTCTAGACTCACTACTTTTTTGTTTTTTATGTGTTGGTTTATGTAGGTAAAACTGAATGTATCTTTGCTAAAAGATATTAGTGATGATGTTGAGTTCTGTTTCAAGCTAGCTAAAGAAGAATCAGTGATCCTTCTTCCAGGTAATAAGCACATAGATTATAACTATTTCAAGATGCATTGAAGATTTGTACAATGAGCTTATAGATATATAATTATAATTATATATATATATATGTGTGTGTGCTTTTGGGTTTTGCAGGACTAACTGTGGGACTTAAAAACTGGGTTCGTATAACCTTTGCTGCAGAACCAACTTCTCTTGAAGAAGCTCTAGACAGAGTGAAGTCTTTTTACGAAAGGCATTCCCGTCAACAGAAGGTTCAAATTGAACTATTATAATTCAAGAAATTCATCTTTTATTACTGTATAGCAAGCAAATGTAACCAGAAAGGGTATATTATCCTGTTAATTACATGCAACAGTATCATTGGTTTCTAAATGTGTGTTTTTTTGCACACAAAAGGTATAAAAGATTAGCAGATGACATGTTTATGGATGGTGATTTTGCTACAAAATCTTTTTATAAATCTATTTGTTTGACTATTTAATTCTTGATCTCAACCCATAAATATCAAAACATAAAGCTCAAATAGTTATATGATATTTATAAACAGAAGAGCCAAAACATTCCCCCAATCAAAATCCACCGCCATAATATACGTTTCATTTCATAATAAAGCAAAGAGACCCATGTTGCTATTTTGATCCAAAGACGTATTCTATGAGGGCAATTTAGAGCATAATTAAACATAAGGCAACATTATCACTCGAGTTACCTATTCTGCAACTTTTACCAGCTCATACTCCACAAGAGAAAGATTGTTGTCCTCTTTAACTTCAAAAGTGACGGGTTCGGTTACCTCAATACGACCCCACCTGTCAACTGCAAGCCTCATGGAACCCTTGAACATGTCGATCTTTCCATTTCGGATTATGACACTAGTACCAGGCTTCATAAGATCAACTGTTGAAAAAGAAATAGAAAGTCTGTTATACATAGTTTCATTTAGTTTCTTATTCCCAAATGTTTCTATAATTCTATCTAATGATTTTTATATAACAAAATGCTGTTATGTCATTTAATTTCCAACTTAGGAGTTAAAAATGGTTCATTTGACCCTTAAAAAGTTTCATCTAGTCTCTTGTTCCCAAATGTTTCTATCTAATGATTTTTATATAACAAAATGCTGTTATGTCCATTAATTTTCAACTTAGAAGTTAAAAATGGTTCGTTTGACCCTGAAAAAAGTCAAACATGAACTACTTTTTGTTCACAAGTTGTGGCATCAACAATAAAACACACCAAAGGTCCAAAACCACAGTTTATGCCATGGAAGCAAATCTGCAAGCCATGGTGTATGATGAAATCATGCCCTAGGGTTTACAAAAGTTAAATTTCTCATACAAAACAACAGAAACTTAAACGAACACAATTATGAAGAAACACTACACAACTATGATCATTCTAGGGTTTAAGAAACAAAAATAAAAGTTAATAACGATAAAAACACGATTCGATGTTACCTTGATCGTTACGAGCAGTGAAGAGAATAGTGCCAGTTTCATCGCCGACGAGGCATTCAGCAATGCGAACATTACGAAGATTAGGAGAGGCAGCACGTCCTTTCTGCAAGACGATTTCAGAGGTGAGAACCTTGGCAACGAGTGTCAGACCAGTAGTTCCAGGTTTGAGGTTATCGACCTTAGTAAAAATCGGCTTCCGAAGGCCAGGTTTGGCCGGAGAAGACGACCCTTGAGCCTGTGAGTTGTTGTTGGAAGCCATGGAAATAGGTATGGAAGTGTAAATTGAATGAAAGATGGAATGTGTTTTGAGAATTTGATCGTTCCTGCTTGTTTCCCTCTGGTGTGTGTATGTGTGTGTTCTGCTGCATAGTTGATGAGTCTTTACGCAAATACCATTTCGGGAACCTCTCCATTTCCAGAATCGTTTCGTCTTCCAGTGCTGTATTTGGATATATGGGCCTTTCAGCCCATCACTGTAACCCGATATTGCGGCCCGAACTGGGGAGGGTTTGTTTGTCACCGATGTTTTAAAACCCGGGTTTTCAGTTGACCCGATGATCAGATCATCGGGTTAACTGGTTCAACCGGTTTAACCACTGGGTTAACTGATTTTAATAATTCTTTTTAATCCCTTGTATTTTTTTTATTTTCCTGTGTACATACATATATATAAAGTAATAATTTGATGTCCACAAGTTCTAACATTAAAAATATACAAACAACAAGTTTTATATTAATCCAAATATATTAAAAAACACACATAACACATATTTTTTTAATTTTTTTTTGAATTTTAATATAAAAACGGGTTGACCGGGTTTGGGAAACGGGTTTACCACCGGTTTAACCTGGTTTTTGAGAAACCCGACGGGGTTGAAACGGGTCGGTCATATACATTAGCCCGGCGTCAGTTAACCCGGTCACTACCCCGGATCCAGGTCCAACCGGTTTGACCGGTCGGGTTAACCCGGGTTTTAAAACATTGTTTGTTATGTATAATTAGACATGGTAAAATGGGTCCGACTTAGTCCGGGACCGATAAGGCTCGGTTATGGATTTGAGCGATTTTTAGGGAGGTCTGGCACTGGTTATGAAATTGGATGTGGGACCGACTCGGATCGGGACTGGTTTTTCTAAAATAAATGTATTTTTAGTTTTTTACACGTGGTTGGGTTCTGGTGAGAAGAATAGTTATAGTGAGAAACGTAAGAAAGATGCATATTAGGATCAGATGCACCTGATCAACTATCTTCTAATGCGCGATTCATGGGTGGGTATGAGATTAAAAGTGATCAAGGGCTCAGATCTCTTCTTACACTTTTCACCTTAACTCTTTTTCTAACACGATTATATTCCTTTTACACGTATTATGAAATGTATTGTTAATTTTTTAAGTGTATTTGATTTAAAACCAATTATAAAGGTATAATAAACGTATTTTTTAAAGTGATATTTAATTGAAAATCAATTATAAAACTATAATAAAACGTATTTTTAAAGTGTATTAGGTTGAAAATCAATTATCAAACTATAATAAAACGTTGATCCAATTACATATATTTGAGTATTATTAAAAATTATAAAAGATATTTTTTTTAACGCATGACCGGTTTGGACCGGGACCGGTTACTACTCAAGCGTAACCGAGCCTTACCTTCACGAGTGGGACCGGGACCAGTTATGGTGAATGGTATTTGGTATCAGGATCGATTTGGCCCGACCTAGCCCGAGACCGATTTTTTGCCATCACTACGTACAATCATACCAGATAGGACAGTTGTTCAGCGTTTGGTAAAACATGATCGAACAGAACATAAGTCCTTCTTCGATCTGAAGGTGTGTTAAGCATATAGTCATTATGGTTACAGACGGGTTATCTTTCCTGTTTTAGCCGCCTACCGGCCAGCTAGAGGTAAATCAACGGTCCCCTCTTACTTCTCATAGTAAAATAATCAATGTACTTTTCATGTAAAGATTGTATTCATATTTGATGTTTAAAATATGATTATATTTTATTTTAAGAAAATATGTCGGTAAGATATAGTCTTTTTTATTGTAAAATAGTTTTATAGAATATTTTGTCATGCTATTTTAACTAAGGTTGTGTTTGGTAAAAATAAACTAACTTATTTTCAGTGTACATGTTTGGCAAACTATAAGCTAGCTTATTAAAACATTACTTAGAAAGTTAGAATGACGTTTTAAAAGCTTATTTTTATTTTTTCCAATTATAACCCTCATTAATATTAAATTTTATTTTTATTTTTTAATATGTTTTTTGTTCATTTTACATTCTTGTATGCTAGTTTTAACAAACATGATTCTTTTCATCGACTATCTTATCAGTCATCCACTAACTTATCAGTTAGTTTACCAAACATAACCTAAACATTTCTCTTATATTTGAACACAAAGTTATTTTTATAAAATTTAAATATAGTTGTTGGATCAAATTTCACGCACTTAATTTTTTTTTCTAAAATAGAATAACTAAATTTAATCCAAATTAAATCATTTTTCCACGAACGAATAGAAATCGAAATGGTGCATAGTCGTTCGGGGGAAAAAGTTCTAGAGGGCGGTCTCGTCCTTTTCATAAACGCGATCTTCATTTTGAAGTCAAAGGGTTTACAAAGTCAACGCCGGAAACCGCCATTAGAAACGGTTAGAAACAACTTCAAACGCCGGAAAGTGCGCTCCTCCTTCAGAACCAAAAATGGAGGTTCGGTAGAGTTTCGTGGAAGACAAAAAAACTTTCAATTAATCATGCAACAAATTCACATCCGATCAATTAAACATGAATTGCAGACCATTGGCATTCTTGCTTAGCTTGCCGTTCGCTTTGCTTGCCTCAGTCTTATCAATCCTCGGTGCCATTGTTTATGCTCTAGGGTACGTTCGTAATCATTACTCACTCCTTACCAAAATTGATTCCATTACTTTCTGGATCTCACTGATTTACTACAATTTTTGCACAATTTTCTAGTGAATCTTCGACTGATTACATCCGCTGTTGCTTACAATTTCACAATTACTTGTTATGATTGGATTAATTGCCGATGATTTTTTTAGGTTTTCACAATGGTCGATGATTTGTTCGTAATTCATTGTTCGAATTTGAAATTTGTCTATTTATTAAGCAAATCGAGTAAGAGAATTCTATGATTTGGGGGAGTTCATGGATCTGAAAGGAATCAAAATGTTTGTTAGGGCCTCATTTGCTTTTATTTGATGCTTAGGGTTACGTGGTGCATGTGTTTGTGGCATCAGATTCATCAATATCATATTCTATTCATATATAGAGACATCAAACTATAACTCAAACCTGCTACAAATATCTCTTTTCTATTAAAAATCTTTCAGATTAGAGAAAGAAAATGTTTGTCACTACAATACAGTCGGTTTACACAGCCTAAAAAATGTTTGAATGTCCTAACAGACTACTTTACGGACTTAAATTTATATACTAAACACTTGTGTATATCTAAATGTGTTGTAACTTGTAATAAGTTTGCAAGACGTTTTGAGCACGTTGATAAGTTTTTTAGGTTACTTTTGAAACAAAAGGTTCTATTAATCCTTGTACCTGATACTATTTGAAAAAGTGTCTTATAAAACATACGTTCTATAAAAAATGTGTTTGATCCTATAAGGTATATATTAGAGCATCTCCAATGCAAGATTCTTATTAGCAAAACGTGCAATGGCTTATAAGAACTACCATTGTAAAGAGGTTCTTATAAGAACCTAATATGCGATAGGTGCTTGAACAAGAACCTTGGTTCTTATCATGATTTTTGTGAGAAGTGACATTTTACTTAATTTTATTTTATTTCTTGACTTTATATAATATATATTAATATAATTTAGCATGCTATTAGAACACTTAGACATTCTAGGGGTCCTATAAACTATAAAGCCATTTTGTTGTAGTGCCATCATCAATATCACTAAAATTGCCATTGAAAATAGAGCATTTTTCTTCTTTTATACATCAAAACTTGTTTCATTTTGTTGTGCATGATCAATATGCACATGTGAATGCAGGATTGTGTTGACCTGCATATCCCCTTGCTGCATTTGTTGTGTTGTAATTGCAAATGTTGCAGCAAGTCTTGTGAAGCTTCCTGTAGATGTAGTCTTATGGTTTATTGATTTCATACCTTGCTGAGCATGCATCATCAATCAACTTAGGATTCTTTTTCTTCATTTTTGTTTCACTTAAATAGATTACATTTTCTTGTTTTCAATAGCTAACGCTCGATGTACTTATTACAAACATAATTCTATTGAAAATTTTATCTATAGTAGTCTGCTATTTAGTTTTTCTTTCACATATTTTCAAGAATTAGATGTAGTACAACAACTATGCTAACATGGTTAGATGTGGTGAAACCTGCATAATTTTTAAGAAAATTTTACTTTACATGAAGAGTTATTTACCAAATGCTTACTTAAAAGGGCCACCACCATCACTTACCTTATAGGGTAACATTCTCGGCCATCAAAATGGGTTGTGATAAAGCGTCTCTTAGGGGTTGGTTGGTAGGTTTTCCATTAAGTCCTGTATGTATAGATTAATCTGTCTGTATAGATTGGGAAGGTTTTTGTTTCAGATGGGTTTTTTTCATAGATGGAAGGAGCATGTTTTTAATCGGGAGGGATCGGTTTGGAAAAAACTTGGCATTCTGTGTAAAGCTCTCGCTTGAAAATTTACTGAATAAGCCACTTTCTATATCATTAAGTCACTACCAAACAGTCATGTATAGCTGACCGAATAAGTTGTGAGTCTCATTAAGCTGCTAACAAACAAGTCGTGACTCGGGTAAGAGTCTTCTCCCTCACTTACCAGGTAAGATTCTTGGTCCATGCAACTGGTAGGCGCTTATCTGGTGGTAAGCGCTTATCTTTTTCTAAAATGGACGAAAAACATACATTTATGAATTTGAAATGACTAAAACTTGCAACCTAAAAGTAGTAGAGTCCCATTTGCTACAATTGAAACAAATACCACTAGCTTGTTAAAATATGTGATGGTTCTGTTGCATTGTGTGGGGATACTCTTTTTTCTCAATTATGTGCAACTTTTCAAGATTTTGCATCTTGTAATGTTGGTAAACAAATAGATGAATCTGGATTGAGATATTGTATTTTTATTGAGAATAAGATAGTAGTACTAAATAAACCATAAATGAGCATTATCTGAATTAAATATTCCTGTTTATTTGTTTATTTTTATTTTGGAGATGCATGAACAAGGATATGATATTAGCTAAGCAAAGGGGACCCTGCACTCTTTTCTTTAATTCAACCTTCAATATGAATAGATATAAATTCCTGCAAATATTATTGTTATTCATAATAATTTATCTTTTAATATAATATATATATATATATATATAGAGGGGGAGAGAGAGAGAGAGGGGCAGACCAAACCAGAATTTGGTCAATTTGCTAGAAGTCGAGAAGTTTCAAGATCACATGTGATATAAAACACGTAATCATATGTGATACGAACATGTTGGGTTGAATGGTCATATAGCGCGCGAGCATTTCCGGCTACCATTGGTCGTGTTGATCAAGTCACATGTGAATTTATTCTTTAATCACATATGATCTTGAAACTTTTCTCTTTTTTGCAAATTGATCGCCTTCGCGTTTGATCTTGCCTTTCTATATTAATGTATGTCTGTGTGTGTATATATATATATATATATATATTTGATTAGATAATTAGTTGTTATTGGACTGTTTAAGAAGAAGATATATAAAAGATTTGTGATAGGAAAGGCAAAAGTGGATGTCTAAATTCATGATATATTCTTCAAGTATATGAAAATTTTGATCCATAATTGGATAAGGATAAGTATTTAATTAAGTTATGTTTATGCAGTAGGGTCATTTCCACGTGAATACCATGCCCTAACCCTTAGTTTAATTAATTAATTAATCCTCGTTTCTTTTTAAACCAGTTAATAATAATAAAAACATTGGAAAATCTTTATGTATGTATATATACATATACACACACAGGGAGGTTCATATGAACCTCATACGATACGAGTAACTAAATATACAAGAGAATAATAAAAAAGTCGAATCACATGTAATTTTATATTAAAATCATGTGTAAACATGTGATTCACACGACTTTGATCACGACCTGAGGTAGCGGGTCACGTCGTCCGTACACCCTTGCATTGACCATTAGTGTAAAATTACATTTTGATTTTACACGTAATTTAACCGTTTTCGTGTTCTTTTATTTAGCTACAGTTCTCGTTTGAATATATATATATATATATATATATATATACATACAGAGAGAGAGAGAGAGAGAGAGAGAGAGGCCCCTTCAAGTGTTAACTCAATTATTTGTGTTAACCGTGTTAAACCATCGTTCACTGGTGAACACCATGCTCGTTCACTGGTGAAACACCATGCTCGTTCACTGGTGAAACACCATTCATCAGTGAACGAATGGTTTCATACATGCATGCTCGTTCACTGGTGAACACCATTCGTCAGTATACGAGCATCGTGTTCACCAGTGAACGAGCATGGTGTTCACTAGTGAACGATGGGTTAACACGGTTAACATAAATAATTGAGTTAACACTTGAAGGAGCCTCTCTCTCTCTATATATATCTCTCTCTCTCTCTCTCTATATATATATATATAATAAAACATTTTCCCCAATAATCTTTAGGTATTGTCGTATTGATTTATAAAAGCTTCCGACCCAGTCTATAGACTGTAGACCAGTCCAAAATGGTCCATAGATCTGGGTCTTCAACGCTATTCAAATTAAATTTTGACTTTAGTTACACTCAAACTCAGCAGCCTTCCAAACAATCGCCTTTGAATGCTTGATGCTGACACTTTGTTGGTTTCAACTTATTATAAACAACATTTAGAGACCATAATCAGTTTTATAATAAATATCTATAATAATCATTAATAAAAAAAATAAGTAAACCAAATATTATGATATCTTTGAAAAAAGAATGAAAGCAATATTTAAAAAATGACAATGGCACCGTCGACTAATTAACATTTGGGTACCCACCAAATAGTAGGACCCCACCCACTTTCCATAAATAGAAACAACCCTTCTCTCACACTCATACCCACCATCAACCACCCCCCATCCCTTCTTCCCTTTTTTGAGCTAGAAAACAATCATACAACTATGAACCATTTCCATAACCAGAAACCAACCTCCCCCAATAAACACACCACCAAGAGACTAACCGAGGATCAGGTTCGTCTCCTGGAGTCGAGTTTCGACTCCACGAAGAAGCTCGAGCCGGAGCGAAAACAACAGCTTTCGCGCCAGCTCGGGATCCCGCCTCGACAAATCGCCATCTGGTACCAGAACAAACGGGCCAGATGGAAGAACCAGAGCCTGGAGCATGACTACTCCATGCTCCAGCTCCAGTTGCAGGCCACCCTTCTGGAGACAAGACATCTCCAGAAGGAAGTGGAGCACCTGCGAGCGGAGCTTAACAAGGTACGTGGAGAACAACTAGCACGAAATTATAAGTATCAACGACCTCCTCCGATTGATTCTTCTTTCTCGAGATGTGGTGAAGACGTTGGAAGTTCGTCGAGAAGCTTAGAAAACGATCACGTTGACAATTCGTATTGCTATGGGGAACAGGTTTTTCAAGTAGAAGATATGTATGCTGCTGCTGCTGCTGCTTGTATGATGGGTGCGGATCTTGGACTCTTTGGATCCAAAACAAACTTATTTTAGTTATATTATTAATATTTTGATCATATAATTATCATTCTTATCTTACATAAAATATATAATTGTATCATATAGATACGTCTTATAACATGCACATTCAATGCTTCTTTTTACAATGCAACCATCTCAAATCTTTTAAGGGTAATTGTATATGCGCAATTTTCATGTCATAATCAAGTTAAATCATGTATTGAGGATGTAAAAAGTAGGTTTTAATGTTGATATGTGTGAGATTGAAATTAGTAGGTAAAAGTACATTTAGCAATATATATATATATATAGGGGTGGTATCCGTTGCAAACTATTTAATATTTGCAAACTTGCAAACTCACCATTATCCAATAAAAATAAGCCATGTGGATAATATTATTTTAATATTTTATTAATAGTTTATTAATTCATTGAGGGTGTCATCATCATTTTATAATTTAACCATTTTTAAATTAATATTTACTAATTTCTTATTATGAACACACTTTCTGACGACTTCGTCTTCTCTAGCGAGTTTTCCGGCAAGTTTTCTCATTCATGAATACACTTTTGCCATTCGTGAATACACTTTCACCATTCGTGAACACTTTCAACATTCATAAATATCCAATTGGTGCTTTATCATTGTGTTCACGACGAGTTTGCACAGTTTATAAAAAACAATTAGTTTGCAACGGATACCACCCTATATGTATATATACACACATATGGGTGCATTTAGCCTACTCTATATTTAATTGTTAGGTGTTGCTGTATCAGATCAAATCGTACATTGATGGGACCAATGAAGGGTTCATTTAGCCCACCCTAAGTTTGTCGGTCAAAAGCTAGTAGATATAAGTACCATTTGAAAGCCATCATGGATGGGACCATGAGGGAGAGGGGAGGGGGGTCTCGTGGCCCAAATATATTGGGACCAATGAATCGTCATCATTTCAGGTATATTTAGGTGCAAATCTGACGCAACTGAACTGTATGGACGAAAATAAAGTAGGCAGATGAAAGAATTATGAAATGTTTTACGGTTTTAATTTCATATGAATTGTTTAGTGATTTTATTTATACTTTTGTTCCATTTGTTTTAGTGAGAGAAAAAAAGTACATTTGTATTTCACTAGTTTTGTCAGGAATGAGTCTAATGAACTAGCAAACGTGTGATAACAAGTTTTTACCCTATAATGTTCCATTCAACTGTACTATTATATGTTCTTAAGGTGGGTATTTTATGTATATATAGCTTTTTACAAACACATCTTACATTAATATTGTTATTTTTCCTATATCAAATTTTTTTTGTTATTTTTCTAGAAACATTTAATAGACAATTGACAAAAATATTAAAGTGGTGCCATGATATTGATTGGTACTTAAAATCACCAAGTACACAAAAGTCTCCATGTTCATATAATGTCATCGTTGTTTGACTTTTATATTGAAATCTATATAAGTATTGTTGTATGCAACCATTTCTTTTAAAATTAGGTTAAATTATGTATTGAAAATGTTAAAAATAAATGAGAGTTAGATCTTAATTTATGTGAAAAGGAAATCAGTACTAATATATCACATACCATTCAGCGGGATTAAAATCGATTGTGTTCTAATAACTTCGTTTAAATTGATCTATCACTTTATCTGGTTAAGAATCAAGATCAGAATCAAAAGGGTCATTTAAAGTTATAACCTTAAATGAAATTTTAATTTATTTCATCATCTACTGACCTTTAAAACTGGTTTGTACTCGTTTGAATGTCATGAATTTAATTAAAATGTCGTTTAAAGTTATATACTTAAATATTTCGAAACATAACTCATGTGTTTTTTATATTTTTTTAATCTTGGAAAGAAAATTTTAAGTTTATATTTTTTAAATTAAAAAAATCTAACTTTATGTTTGATGCATGATTCAACATTGAACCGGACTAATTTATGTCGATTTGGTTCTCGAATTCTATTGACTTACAATAAAAAATAGTTCGAAAAAAAAGGAGTTCGACAATGTTAAATCTTCAAGTTCTTAAACCAAATTTCATCCTCTAACTCATAATCTTTTGTTTCATGACAAGATAACTTGTCTCCCATAATTAATTTAAAACAATATTTTAAATATCTAACACTTTATTTATAATTTGATCTGATTTTTGACATAAAAAATACATATAACATTTTCATTTAAAATTTTTGTTATAAGTAATTTGTATAATTACCAAGGTCCCACACGATAAATTATCGAGTTAAATACGTATTTAATTCTCAAATATACTCTTTCAAAAATTATTACAACTATGTGGTAAGAAAAAAAGTGCTCTTGAGATCTATATTATTTGATTAAAGTGACATTAAAATATGTTTTTAATTATTGCATGTTATTTTATATGTAGCAAGACTTTTGAGAATCATCATTCATCTAAACTCAGTTATGTTTGCGTTAATGTGATGTCAACTTGCTCTTACATCCATCGACTAGTTGATATCATAAGTGGTTACAGCCAGATTAAAATTAAATCAGACAAAATTAAAGTTAAATGAATAAAATCAAGGACACAATCTATACTTAGGGTTTATTTCAATTTTGAGCCAATTCAGTCTCGACTCAGGTTCTTTGATAAAGTAAGGAGTTATTTACCAAATGTTTATCGGACAAGTATTCTTACCAACAATAGTCACCACCATCACTTGCAGGATGAACCTATTAAGCCCCAACGGGGGTCCCGTAAACCTGCTCAACTTATTTTCATAAGTAATTTTTTTGTGACATGAAAGGTGCATCCGCTAAATTAGTAAATTTTGAAGGATGCTTTGAGTTATTAGAATTTACAATATCAAAAAACCAAAAAAAAAGTCTCTTGAAACCATTCAAAAAGCTAAAAAGTCCTCTGAAAATCAACCAAAATACTATAAAATCTCTCGAAACAGTGAAATTCGGCTAAAATATATTGAATGACTTTACGGGCTTTTTTGATCCACCTTTAAAGGTGCAGTGCTCTGCAAAAATATTGGGTCCACCACCGATCACTTAATTTATTGGGTAACATTTTCCAGCCATCAAGTAGACTGTTGGTAAGCGTCTCTTACAAGGTAAACGTTAACTAGGAAATAGTTTTCTGTCCCAATTATCGGGTAAGATCTTCGACCCTTGTAATGCCTTTTGCTAAGTAAGATGCCAATTATTGTTATGCTCATCTGATAAAATAAATAACTCTCGATAAACACTTACCCAATAAACGTTTGATAAATGACAAAAAAAAATTATAGAATTCAAATATAAGATAGTTATATATTATTTAAACTACAATAAATTAACATTTGACACAAATCTAATGCTTTTAACATGAAACACACATAAAACAGCTTTCGACTTTTTATAAGTTTGGCTTTCAAGACTCGTCGGCCAGTTCTAACCGATAACATGAGGTCCCTCTCAAAGTCTCAATTAACAAACAAGTCCTTTTACTTTCAAACTATTACACTTAACCCCCTTAAACTTCTTTTATGTTGTTCGTATTACAAATTACATATATGATAACTTGCTCCCGATTGTCAATCACACGTTACACAACACTCATTTACGTGTCAAGCTCGATAACGAAGAAACGATTCATAATTCTTGTGTTAATTTCTATGAACATTTTAGAGGTTGTTTACTAAACGTTTACCGAGTCATTTTACTTTACCAGATGAACAAGATAAGGGCCGAAAATCATACCTGGTAAGAGCAATGATAATGATAGAAAGTAGGGGTGAGCATAACCGGGTACCCGACCATTTTCTATGAAACCGACAAGCATGTTCCTGACATTTTTTAGGCCCTAGGCAAAATGTAAAAAGGGGCCCTTATTAAGTATGATTTTTTTAACATATTGTTTTTATCACCATAAGTTAATACATGCTTGTGTCTTTAATATAATGTTAAATTCTTTTTTGATCATATTAGATAATAAAAGACATTGTGTCTCTTTTATTTATTAATTTATTTGAACTACTACTATATATTATAAAGTATATATGAAAAAATCGGGCCCCTATTTCTTTTGGGCCCTATACGCCTGGCCCGCCCTCCCCCAGGGACGGGCACTGGGAACCGGAACCAGAATCGGCGGTTCTTGGAAATCCGGAACCGCTAACACCGGTTCCTTATATTTTGGAACTGGAACCGGAACCGATGTGAACTGGTTCCGGTACCGGGTATCCGATTTCAACTTTTTTTTAATTTTTTACATTGCATACAATAAATAAACTACAAAATACAATATACCGACTTAAAAGTAATAAATATAACAAATGATCAAAACTAATCCAACAAATACTAATTATTCCATAAACAAAGTAGAAAGTTTGAGTTATTATTTATTATTTATAAATATATAAAATATTTTTTATTCAAAAGTGGCGGGTAGCGGGTACCCAGCGGGTAACGGTTCCAGAAAAATGAGAACCGGAACCGGTCCTGATCGGTTCCATATTTGATTGGTTCCGGTTCCAGAATCAGCAGTTCCGAAGCGGTTCCGGTTCCAAAGGCGGGTACCCGGTTCCGATGCTCACCGCTAATAGAAAGTCTTACCCGATAAGTGAGAGTGAAAACTCTTATCAGGTAAATTTTTATCAGGAAAATTGTTGCATACGATACCAATTTAATAAATTACAATCTTACCCTGTAAAATAAACTAGAATGTTAACTCTTAAGTCTTAATGGTAATTGCTTAATGAGTAAACAATCCCTTAATATTATTTAAAACCATCAAGGACCAAAATATTAAAAACAAACTACAAGGGTGTTGAATATAACATTCATTTTGATAATTTAAAATTATATAAAAAATATAATAACAAATATATAATAGAGACAACATGACCTTATAATTTGGTCATCGGTCATGGCCATCGATGGCGTTCAAGTTTCAACACCTTTCTTCAAATTTGACAAATTGATAAGTAATCCCACATATTTTTATATTTGTACTTATTTGAATAATTAAATATTGTATATGCGAATAAGATTACAAGATAGTAAATTTTGATTAAATGCTTTCGGCTTTTAATTTTTTAAGATAAAAAAAATACAAGTTAAAAAAATTAGAAGACGTACCCGCTTAATTATTGGTCTCTCTATCCCCGAAACTAATAACTAAAACCATCCCTATAAGGCTATAACCGTCCCAATACCTGCCAAGGATCGTGTTGGGATCCCCACGGTCCCCGGTCTCGTTGGGGACCCTGTTATGGGTAAAAATCTTTGTTCAACGTTGGTTATACCCGAAACCAAAACTGGGTCGTATTTTTTTAATAATCTGTTAAGTTTCACAAGTAGAAGTAATTACAGTTTTTCCAGCATGCAAGTCTTAATGCCTCAAACATAATCATGCAACATATCTTGTATTACAATATCAAAGTAAATAGAAGTTAAAATATCATCCAACTAGCATCATGGTTTCACGATTGGAATAACATTGTGTTCTCGAATTTGGAAAGAAAGGAAAGGAAAAGAAAGGAGAGGAAAATAAATTTTTTATTTGTGTTCTAAAAAATGAAGTAAAAGGAAGAAAAGTAAATGAAAGAAAAATAACTTTCATGTTCTTGAAGAGGAGAGAAAGAAAAGAAAACTGTCATTTTTACTAATATGTTCTTTAAAATAATATAATTTAGAATGAAAGCTTGAGTAGTTTTATAATTTTATTAATTTTTTAAATGATTTTAAAATTGTTTTCCTTCCCATACTTGGGAGGAAGGTTTTGAAAGGAAACTAAGGGGCCGTTTACTAAAACTTACCCTGGTAAGTGCTTACCGGCAAAGTTCAATACTATCACTTACTTACCAAGTAAGATTTTAGTCCATGAAAACGACATCGTATGCAACAATTTACCCGGTAAGCGCTTACCATGGTAAGAGTCGTTTCCATCATTTACCCGGGTAAGACTCTTGGTCATTGTTTTCCTTGTCTCCGCTCTTACCGGGTAAGATTTTTGGTACTTGTTATAGTCCTCCGGTAAGTCAATATGACTTGGTAAGCACTTACCCGGGTAAGCATTTACCCTTAAGTTTTTTTTTCTTCCCTTTTCTTTCATTTATCTCCTTAAAAAAGTTTCGAGAACACGAGTTTTTTTACTTTCCTCAGCTTTCCCTCCCTCTTCCTTCTTTTCCTTCGTAAAGTGAGTTTCGAGAATACAACATAATAGAATAGACTTTTTTCATGAGACTTATTTAAAGTGTTGAGGTAAAAGACGTAAAGTGGATAGGAACCTTTTAAATGTTAATGTTAGATTTTTTTAGTGATATTATATATAATATATATATATATATATAGAGAGAGAGAGAGATAGAGAGAGAGATAGGAAAGTTCAAATGAGAACTCCAATTTGGTTATGAACGCGAGGACAAATGAGAGCACGACACGTATCTAGATGTAGATTATTCAGATTAAATAATCGAAGAAATATTCAGAGTGAATATAATATTTATTCAGTCTGAATAAGGATACATTCAGTCTGAATGTAGCATTATTCAGACTGAATAAAAACTATATTTAGTTATTTCTTTGATTATTCAGTCTGAATATGGCATGTATCGCGCTCTCATTTGTCCTCACGTTCACAACCAAATTTGAGTTCTCATTTGAAGTCGCACCTATATATATATATATAGGGAGAGAGAGAGAGAGAGAATCATGCGGGAAATTAAACATTTTGCAAGAATGTGACAAGTCCAATATCATATATGATTACACTCATCTGGATGTGTTTAATCATAAACGATTGGGCGTCTATGCATTGTCAATGAAATATATGTTTAATCACGTATGATTAAGCCCGTGCATCATACGTATAATCATATATGATATTGAAATTTTTTATTTTCTCGTGAAATGTTTAACTTCTCATTTTAAATGCCCTTGTATATATATATATATATACACACACGTACAAAGACATATCGGGTCAGGTCGGTGATCACAGTCCCCACCCCATCCCCGTCTCCTATAGAATACCCGACCGTCACCTCGAAAAAGACGAATCAATGGTTGATCTCTTATAAATAATACTTTTTAATTTTATTTTGTTTTTTGATAAATGAATTACGAGTCGCTATATGATATGTAGTGAGATTCACTATATTAAGCACCTATTTTATAATTATAGTTAATATATTTTCCTTGTTTTTTATCCCAATTTGAGTCATTTTGTTATCTTATTTTTCATTTATAGTAGTCGGAGCTAAGTATTGGATTTTACTTGTCTTTTTGCATTTTTGGTTGTTTGTTTGTTTCAGATGAATGCTATGGGAATGCTGCAGCAACTGGCAGCTGGAGGGAACATGATATTGGCAAAGGAAGGCTCAATCAAGAAGGATCTAGAATACCCTAGTAGTTACTTAAGTTTATTATGGTTTTTATTTGATATATGCAGCTGGACTATTAAGCATCTTTGTACTAGGAATCTTGTGCTTTTGTGATGGAAGATAGATGATTTGACCTTTGGACCTTTGGTCCATAATTTTGTTCTTTTGTGACACCTCCTAGTATAAAAGGAGGTGTTAAGGTCATTGTAAGGAGATGTTTTTCCAGCTGAAACTCTAATATAACCTCAGAAGTATTAGAAGTATTATTGTGTCTTTCTTCTTCTTGGGAGTCTTCTTGTTCATCAAGAAAACAATTAGTTTCTGTCATTTAACACTACAACATTACTTTTCAGCATTACTGTCATTTATTTCCTTACGCTTAACGTCATTTACATTTCAGCCATATATATATACATATATTTACGTTTAAGTCTTTACTTACAAGTCATTTACTTCTTGCACTTTATATTCATTGTCATTTATAATTTCAGTCATATATATATACATTTATATATTTACCGTTATGTCTTTACTTCTAGTCATTTATATTTCTTTCATTGTTAATATGAGTAGCTAATTTTTATTAGCCAGGGTATAAGTGAAATGGTAAGGTTTTAGACTCAAAGAAAGTGGGCATTATTCTATAATAACAATATTTCATTATTTCATCTAAAGTTTTATAAATCCAAACGACACTTCTTGACGGATTGATCACTTTGATAGTGTTAATGTGCCGTGGACTTAGGAATAAGCCACGATATGCACGTCAATCTGAAGGATATGAGAAGTTTACTTGGAAGAGTTACCTTTTTATGTTTTTCTCATTGAATATTCTTGACAAGTCGGTCACTTATCAAAGTGTCAAAGTGCCATGGACTTAGGAATAAGCCATTGAATGCACACCACTTGGATGATATGGAATCACCTCGGAAGAGGGATTAATTAGACAAAGGAATTTGCTAAGCCATCTATTTTGAGAATACCATGTTGCTATCACTGGTCTTGATACTTCATAGGAATATAGGTTGATAGCTAAACATTAGTATACTGGTATAAGTCCGGAAGGAATACTCAAAATAGGTAGTGGAACGAGCTATTATACAATAGAATGATGTAGCATCCCTACAGCATTGCCCACTGGAATTAGGTTTAAACCTTACCATAGATCTTATACCATTGCTATTTGCTTTATTCTGTTATAAATCTGTTAAAGTGACTCTCAAAACAAACAAACAATTGAATCCTTCTAAATCGCCATCTGAATTCATTTCTTTCATCAGACTTTTAAATCAACTTTTAACTCCGATCCCTGTGGACGATACTCGGTACTTTGTACCACTTATTACTTGAAAGGACGATAGTAAGACTAAAAGTATACTTGCTTTTAGTCTTATTTATTACATATCTCAGGGTATACAAAACGCCTATCACTATAAAATATAGATATTTTCATATTTGCCAATTAAATTCACGAGGAGGAATCAAATGAGAACCACCCCTCCTTAAAGAAACAAAGGAACAAATTATGGACCACGTATGAGGTGGGTCCCACATAATATTAAATCTATGTGGAACTCACATCATATATGATCCACAAATATCCTTTGTTCCTTTAAAAATTGCAAAGTTCTCATTTGAACTTTCCTCTTAAATTCATTTTCATCCTACTTAAAAGTAAACACAATGATGTTTTATTAAAAAAAAACTATAAGAAACAATTCTAAAGGCGTCTATGAGATTTTTGAAATGATAATTTTTAATTTTTTGTGTTAAATTTTAATTTGGTGTAACAGTGAGCGACGGATCCAAGATTTTGCTTAGTGAGGTCATTTTTAAGATAAACTAAAGACCCATAACGTGGTTTGGCGTGTTTTTTGGCCTAATTACACTTTGAGATTTTTAAATGTTTTTTTGTTGATTTTGAAAGATTTTTTTAGTGTTTTTGTCAATTTTGAAAAATGTTTTTCGGTATTTTTATTGATTTCCAGATATATTTATGGTTTTTTGATCCATACTGGTTTCTCATGTGGAACCATAGAAGGAATTCTATCACTATCAATTGATATCTTTGATTCTAAGAGATATTTTTAGAGTCTCCAATGGTCGACTAGAATTGTGGGGTCCTTTGCATATATTAACTGTGGGGAACCAAGTGAAAAGTTAAAAAAAAAATATGATTTTAACCATTATAAAAAAATGATTTTAACACTTACAAAAAGTTCTTTTTCTTTTTAATGGGATCCCTTCTCCCCACTCCTTATGAGCTGCATCCGCCACTGATAACAATACAAAATCAAATATAACGCGTAACTCTAGCAAATCACCAAAATGGTGTAACTTTTGTGTTTGGATAGTGTACTATTTGGTGCCATCATTTTGGTGTCTTGTTAAGGTTGGTTGAGTTTACTAATGGGCCGTTTACCAAACGCTTACCTGGGTAAGCGCTTATCAAGTCATATTACCTTACTCGAGGAATATGACAAGTATCAAAAATCTTACCCGAAAAGAGCGAAGACAAGGAAAACAAAAACCAAAAGTCTTACTCGGTAAGTTTTGACGACGACTCTTACCACGGTAAGCGCTTACTGGGTAAATCGTTACATTCGATGCCGTTTTGGTGGACTAATCTTACCCGGTAAGTAAGTGGTAGTGTTAAATTTTGTCGGTAAACACTTACCCGGGTAAGATTCGGTAAACGACCCCTGAAACAACTAAATTATCTTTTCACGGTCAACTTATCACATGCCTATTTATTTTTTGAGATTCTATAGATAACAATTACGAATAATTGAATTGGGACCTATACGAAGAGCCTCAAGACACGTCCTTTATTTGTCGGTCTAGTTATCCCTTAACATTAAATAGGTACCGCATGGACAACGACATTGCCAATCAACCTTCAAAGGAGAAAAATGATTTTCGATAAGTTCATTCAAGGACTTCGGAACAACTACTAGTCGGATTGTGCGCCATTTGGTTTATATCATGGACTAGCATGAAGGTTTCAAATCAACTTCATTGTTTTTTTAGGAAACAAAGGCCGAAAATTGCTCATAAAGAAATTAAAGTAATGGATTTATGCTAAAATGATATAGTTAAGGCTATGTTTGGCAAACTAGCTGATAAGTTAGCAGGTAGCTGATAAGTTAGCAGGTAGCTGATAAGCTAGCGGATGGCTGATAAGTTAGCTGATAAAAAAATCATATTTGGTAAAACTAGCGTATAAAAATCTAAAATGACCAAATAAGATATATTAAAAAATAATAATAATTAATATTAACGAGGGCTATAATTGAAAAAAATGACAATAAACTCCCAAGACGCTACTACAACTAACGTTTCAATAAGCTAACTTATAAGCTAGCTTATGGTTTGCCAAACGTGTACATTAAAAATAAGCCAACTTATTTTTGCCAAACATAGCCTAAGTGTGACGGAGACAAAAGATGTTGCAAACAACTCGTTTTTTTTTATTGACCTGGATATCCAACCCGCTATTAATATTTTCGATGGATAGACACTTAATTATACTAAACTAAATAAATGTTTTTGACAATACAAGTATAATATTAGTTAAATAAACTAATATAAAACTAAGGTTCTTCTTCCTCCTTGGGACTGCAATCGGGAGAGAGAGTTTTTTCGAACTGGAAAATTGTTGAAGCTTTGAAGGTTCGGTTTCTTTATACTAGATTCAATTTTATTTTTATGATTTCAGAATCCTCAAACTTGTATGAAAAATCTGCCACCTTTATTAATCTAGTTTCAAATTTAGGGTTTTAAAAAAGGAGTTGATTAGGTTTATGAGAAAATAATTATACTTAGTGCCGTTTACTAAACGTTTACCTGGTAAGCACTTACCGAGTCATATTATCTTGGTAGACGAATATGACAAGGACCAAAAATCTTAACCGGTAAGAGCAAAAGCAATGATCGGGAGTCTTATCCGGTAAGTAAGCGATAATGTTGGAATTTGACAGGTTATCACTTACCCGGTTAAGCTTTGTTAAACAGCCCCTTACTGCTTGATTTCTTTTGTGTTAACAAGTGTTTTGTGCTTCAGAAATTCAACAGCTTATGTGTTCTTGCTTTAAAGATTGAGCTTTAAAATTTGACCTCGATCTGTTGCCTACTAACGCTCTACTTGCTGAATGTATGTATATATACACAAGAATCATCAAACACAATCAATTATATATATATATAGAGAGAGAGAAGTTCAAATACGAATGAACGAGAGAGTGACACGTGTCTGAATATAGATTATTCAGACCGAATATATAAAGAAATATTTAGACTGAATATATACTATATTCGGTCTGAATATTTCTTTGTATATTCGGTCTGAATATTTCTTTGAATGAGACACGTGTCGCATTCTCATTTGTCCTCATGTTCACAACCAAATTTGAGTTCTCATTTGAACCCACCCCTGTATATAGGAAAGTTCAAATGCGAACTCAAATTTGGTTGTGAACGTGAGAACAAATGAGAGCGTGACATGTGTCAAAATAAGCAATATTCAGACTGAATATACAAAGGAATATTCAGACTGAATATAGTATATATTCAGTCTGAATATACACAGGAATATTAAGTCTAATATATATTCAGTCTGAATATACAAAGGAATATTCAGACTGAATATTCCTTTGTATATTCAGACTGAATATATACTATAATATTTCTTTGAATGAGACACGTGTCGCACTCTCATTTGTCCTCACGTTCACAACCAAATTTGAGTTCTCATTTGAACCCGCCCATATATATATATATATATATACACAGGGGAGAGATCATACAAGAACACCCCCTCTTTAAAAGAACACTTTGTGGACCACATATGATGTGGGTCCCACACATTAAAAATTCATATACGATTCAATGTGGTCCACAAGGTGTTCCTTTGTTCCTTTAAATTTACAAAGTTCTCATTTGAACCTCCCTCTCTCTCTCTATATATATATATATGCATACATAAAAAATTCATGATTAATTTTTTGCAGGAAAGGTGATGATGGAGAAGCCAACAAGTGCATATTTGATGCAAAACAAGATGAGGAGGATAAGGAAGATGAGATGGTGGTAAGATTATGTAAGAATGATGAGGTTGAGTTTATCAACAAAACGAATGAACCGCACTTGTTGAATATTCCGTTTCACGTTTTAGAGAAGATTATGGAGTTTTGTGTTGGTGTCGAGTACCTCAACTTTCGTGCTACATGCAAGCTTTGTCATTTAGCAGCACCCGTGATTCAATGGAGTGACGAAAAAGCACGAAGGAGATTGCAAGCTTATTCATTAAGCTCACCATGGTTGATGTCATTTGAGAAAGACCAAGGCATCATCATTTTTACAGATCCGATATTTGGTGACGAGTACTTTATAGAAGCATCTGAAGAATTGTTTTACAACAAGAGAATATTGTGTTCCAGATACGGTTTGGTTGTTGTTGTATGTCGGTCTCCAAGAAATGGTTTGAAGTCGGCTTGCATAACGGGTTGGATATCCAGATTAATAAAAAAAAAGTTTGAAGTCTGATTTCAGTTCTGAAATGGTTATGTAACGTCTAAACGAATCAGACATAAGTGGTGATTAAGAGCTTAGAATGAAAAAAACAAACAAGGCCTAAATCTCCAAAGAAAGTAAGCTGCAATCCAAATTATCGCTTGAAGGATGGCCTTTAGCGAGTGCGAGAATCGTCTTCCTCCATCAAAAACTGAAGCAACTCGTGAATGGAGGTAGGTATATTGCAATAGCACAAGCGTGAACATAACAATCTCACATTAACTCTCATTCTCATTTATCATCTTAACTCTAGTTCTCATACGATCTATCATCATATATCTTAAGGGTTGTTTCGTTGGATTTTCATTAATATTATATGCATAAAATTGATTGTGTAGATTGATATGTTCTGCATAGATTGAAAATGTTTTTATTTGAGATTTCTTTTGTATGTAGATCAATCTGTCTGTATAGATTGAGAATGTTTTTATTTGAAAGAGTTTTTTCACGGATAAAAGAAGGATCTCCAAGGTTGGAAAACAACTTTTTAAGTTTCATTAAACTTGTTAAACCATTAAAAACCCTTTAAGGGGGTGTTTGGGATTGCTTATAAAAACAACTTATTGACTTATTCCGGTACGACACCTGTGATAAGCACTTTTGAGTGTTTGGCAAAACAGCTTATACCGGTGCCAAATCAGTGATAAGGAGTTTTTTGAGAAGCAAAGAGCTTCTAAATTATTAGAAGTTGATAAACACTTTTGAGTAAAAACTATAAGAGCATCTCCAACATCTATGCTAAATTTTTCCTAAAATAGCATATGAAAAGTCAAAATCCCTAAAAAATATTACGTCCATCTCCAACAGCTATTCTATTTTAGCAATTCTACTATAAAATATATTAATAAAATATCAATATATTTAATATCCCGAAAAAAGAAGGGTATGATTGGTGGGAACTATTAAATAATTATTTTTCTCTCCATTTAGAGATTCTCTAAATTTAGAGATTTTTTCTCTCTTTCTACCCATTTCTCTATTATAGCATACGGTATAGCATAGCTGTTGGAGAGTAAAATTCCTAAAATTCTTATTTTTTCTAATTTAGCATAGCTGTTGGAGATGCTCTAAGTTGTTTTAAACAAGCAATCCCAAACACCCCCTAAATATTTAAAAAATTTAACTTTTTTTTTATTATAATTTAATAAGCTACAAAAATGGATTTTAACCTTAATGGTCGAAATCACCGATCTCATTGTTTTCCATCCTCCATTTCCCGCCCGGAGGCCGCCATTTTCGATTTTAAAGCAAAAAAGCTTTCACCGGATTGATCGGTAAAGCAGAAGTCGGAGAACGCCGGCGGCATCTATGGCATCGACATCAGCTCCTCGAAACGATACAGGTTCATTGAGAATGAAATCCGCCGCTTCCACTCTTTGTCATGATAATCAAACACTCCTTGCTGTAAGTATTCGCTCCTTCGTCTTTTTTACTTTCATCAAAATCATCCAATTATGTATCGAATCACTGTTCGATTTTTGATTTTTTGTTTTCAGGATATTCGAAAAGCTATGGGTACCATGAAGGAAATTGGGGTTAGTCTGGAGAAGCAACACAAAAGCCAAATGGTACGTTGAAATTATATTCTAGGGTTTCAATTTTGTTTTGTAAGTCGTCGCCAGTAAAAGTAACAACAGTTAGGGGCTGTTTGGTTGGTTTTCCATCAAGTGCTGTATGGATAAAACTGTCTGTATGGATTAATCCGTCTATATAGATCGGGAAGGTTTTTGTTTGGAAGGGTTTTTCATATATGGATAGAGCGTGTTTTTTAACCAGAGGAGTTTCGTCTTTTTGCATAAAGCGCCCCTCAGAAGCTTGCTGAATAAGCCACTTTCTATATCATTAAGCGAATGGCTATATCATGAAGCCACTACCAAACTGTCATGTATAGCTGACTGAATAAGCTATGAGTTCCATTAAGTTCATTAAGCTGTTAACAAATAGGCCCTTATTGCTATATGCAAGGGTTGCACAGGACAGTGATACGTAACTCCATATAGATTTTGAATCATTTAAATCGGCAATGCTACAACAGGTGAAGGAGCTTGAAGCTGAGTTTATGGAGTTACTAAAAGCTTATGAGGATTGTGCTAATCTTTCCTCTGCAGTTGATACTGTTGGAAATATGTATCGGCCCACTGAACAGGTGTTTTGGACTCGATATCCATTTGCGTTTTCCTTACAAGCTTTTTAATTCTTCAATCTCGTTTGTTTTTTTGGTTGGATTTTGTTAATTATAGTACAATTCTTGCTGATTATATTAATTTGCAGGTTACTGATTTCAAGAAGCTGCTAGACGATGAGATGGCAAAAACAAAACGTAGTTCATCATCATCTGTTCCACAAGTTAATCAATTATTACGCCAGTTCAGAGAAGCCATCTGGGTAACTTATTCCATTACCATTGTAAATTCCTATTGAAGGCTGAAGTCTGAAGTCTGATTTCAGTTCTGAAATGGTTATGAAACGTCTAAACCAATCAGACATAAGTGGTGATTAAGAGCTTAAAATGAAAAAAACAAAAAGGCCTTAAACTCCCAACTGATCAACCAACCTCTGGTTGAGTAGGTTTGTCGTCGTCTGTGTACCAATGTGTCACTTGGGGGCTGTTTGGTTGGTTTTCCATTAAGTCATGAATGGATAAAGCTGTCTATGTGGATTAATCTGTTTGTATAGATTGGGAAGGTTTTTGTCTAGGAGGGTTTTTTCACAGATGGAAGGAGGGTGCTTTTTAATTGGGAGGGGCATGTTTGTAAAAAAACTTGGCTTTCTGCATAAAGCTCCCCCCCTCCCCCTAGAAGCTTACTGAATAAGCCACTTTCTATATCATTAAGCCACAACCAAAACAGTCATGTATAGCTGATTGAATAAGCTGCGAGTCCCATTAAGCTGCTAGCAAACAGGTCCTTAATCAAATAGAGTTTTGGTTATACTCTAAATGTTTATTTTTGAGGTGGTAAGTTATTTATCAAGGTAGTATTTATTTCAAATTTTGAAGTTTTCTTGAATGTGTGTTATCTTTTATTTCATACAGCATGTGCATAATTCAGGACAACCCATGCCTGGTGAAGAACAGGAAGATATTGTAATGACTAGTACACAAAGCATTCTTTTAAATATCACTTGTCCATTAAGTGGCAAACCAGTTGGTCAACTCTCTGAACCTGTTCGCAGGTCTGATCTCCATCATCTGATTCACTTCTAGCATTTTTCTACCTATGTGATAAGCTATTTCAACTACAAGTGCATAATTTAGTTTTGCTGTTTTAACTGTAAACTTATTGTCAAGTGCGGAAATATTTAGGGGTTGTTTGGTTGGTTTTCTATTAAGCCACGTATGGATAAAGTTGTCTATGTGGATTAATCTGTCTGTATAGATTGACATGGTTTTTGTTTGGGAGAGTTTTTTCGTAGATGGAAGGAGCGTGTTTTTTATTTGGGAGGGGGCAGGTTTGGAAAAAATGTGGCCTTCTGCATAAACCCCTCTGAAAAAACTTATTGAATAAGCCTCTTTCTATATTATTAAGCCACTATCAAACAGTCATGTATAGCTGAGCGAATAAGCTGCGAGTCCCATTAAGCTATTTAGTGTCCCATGTGGTTGATATATCATATATGAACCCTGTTGTATTGCTAATATTCTACACTCAATCTCTTATTTCCCTAATAAAAGTTTGATAAAATTAGGTAAGTTATGCTTACTTATTTATACCATTTACCTCCACTTTTTATTTTCTGGGGTCCAGAATCAAATTTGCAGTTCATCTCAAACAACATAAGATAAAATGAAAATGTTGCTAAAAAATTGCCAGCTTTATTTCCTTTACATTTCAATTTTTTGATTTTTTTAAATCGATTTCACCATGGTATTCTCTTACAGTATGGACTGCAAGCATATCTACGAAAAAAAGGTTATCATGGAGTACATAAGGTCCAAAAATGGCCAACCTAAATGTCCAATGGCAGGTACATGCAAAATATCATGATTTATATATATACATACGATTTGGCTACAGGTTGGGTTCCAGTGAGAATGAAAGTTACGGTGAGAAGGGTAAGAAGGAATCTCCACCCTTGGATCAATCCTAACTAATTGAAGAGAATCACTAGATCAACACTAATGACATACACCAGATCAATTCCCTTCTAAAACACAATTCACGGGTTGTTTTGGGATTAAAAGTGATCAAGGGTCTAGATCCCTTCTTACGTTTCTCATCTTAACTCCTATTCTCACATGATCCTTCGCCTCTGGCTACTCGTTTCCTGACCATTTTATCGATTCTTTCAGCATGCCCGAAAAAAATTGTGGCAGAAAGAGTGGTTTGTGATCCATTATTACGCTTTGAAATTGAGGAATCTTGCGCAATGAACAAGCAAACTGACAGGCCTAATGTCATAGAGGATTTCACAGAGGATTTAGAAGGAGAAGATTCTGACTGAAGAAGACTTTTAGAAAAAAAACTGAATTGTGAAAAAACCCTAGATTTATCAAGTGATTGGCATTTGTTTTTTTTGTTGTGTTTGATTAGGGCTATTATGGGGAAAAGAAATTGGTGGAATTATGGAACCCTTTTTGACACAATATTCAGTAAAGAGATGAAAAAGGTTCAGGTTCTTTTTGACTATTTGTTATCCTTAAACTGTCTTCATGCAGGATCAAACTACACACTACGACAAAATCGGCTTTATAGAACGCCAGGTATGTTTAAGGGGCTGTATAGGGGTGGCAATTCTCGACACGACACGAACCCGACACGAAAATAAACGGGTTAGGGTTGAACTTTTTGACACGCCAACCCGTCAACCCGCCAAATATTATTAAAAATAATAATATATATTTTATGTTTTATTTTAAAATCTAAAAGTCTAATCAATAGAATTTCTTTCGTTTTGTTGTGTAAATTGTAATCCCGTCCGTCAAAACTCAAACGTAGAAATGTGAAACATGAACACCTTAACCCTAACTCAGAATACTCAACAGCAGCTACGACGGCGCTCTACCTAGAAACAAGAGATTTCATGACCCCTCAACCCGCGAACGACCCGTCAACCCGCCAACTCGCAACACGCCAACCCGACAACACGCAAGTTGACTCGCCAACCTGCCACCCCGCGACCATCCCGCCAACACACGGGTTGACCCGCCAACCCGCCAACACGAACGTGTGCGGCTTAGGGTTGCGTATCTCGACACGATTAGCTAAACGGGTTGGGTTAGGGTTGAGCATCCATGACACGCCAACCCGCGACACGCCAATCCGAACACGACACGATTGCCACCCCTAGGACTGTATGGTTGGTTTTCCAATAAGTTCTATCTGTGTGGATTAATTTGTCTGTACAGATTGTGAAGGTTTTTGTTTGGGAGAGTTTTTTCATAGATGGAAAGGAGCGTGTCTTTTAATTGGGAATGACATATTTGGAAAATACTTGGCTTTCTGCATAAAGCTCACTGAATAAGCCACTTTCTCTATCATTAAGCCACTACCAAACAGTCATGTATAGCTGACCGAAAAAGCTGTGAGTCCCATCAAGCTAATTAAGCTGCTAACTTACAAGCCCCTAAATGTCTTAATAGACTGCTTTGAGATTATAGGACCAACCAATTGTGTGTTCTATATAAAGGTGTTATAATAGGATGTTAGGACTTGTTTGCATTCTAAAAGGTTTTTTTAAGACAATTTTGAAATAAAGTGTCCTTATATGTCATTTTTTTTAAATACAAGTAATGTCATATAAAAAGACTGATGGGGAGCTTTATTTAAGAAGTGTCTTAAAAATTCGTTAGGACGTCTAAAAACATATTATAAACTTATTGTAACACATTTACAATTACATAAGGCGCGTAACTGTGTGGTCCTATGAACTTAATTCATATAAAGTAGTCTATTAAGACATTTAGACATATTTGGCGTCCTCAAAGTTGTTATAGGCTCGAGACAAATTTAGACGCAAAGGGGTCCTGGGGCCTAGGCGTGAGGCGCATGCCTCAAGAATGTGAGGTGCATCTTATAGAAAAATCTATATATATATATATACACACACACACATAGTTACACAACTCAAATATGTATCAAGTACTCCGGCGCAACAACCAACAGAACTTCGATAGATGCAGAAGGGAGAAGGGTTTAAAGCACGAGCCATGAGGGAGAAGTTTTAAGGTTCGGGTATTTATAGAGAAAAAGGCTTGAAGTTCTAAGAATTAAGTATTTAATATTAGGATTTGACTTATGTCATCTATTTAATAACTCTTATTTTAAGAAGTCTAGGAGATAAGAAGATGAGAAAACTTATTTAACATCAGAGTTTAATTTTGTATTTAATAACTCTTTATAACACGCACCTAGGCCGGCCCACAAGGTGTCTCAGCCAAGGCACATGGCCTTGATACCACCGAGCTATAGAGCCTTATTTGCCTTGTTGGTTCTTCAAAGTTCAACCAACATCTTTTCTTTTACTACTATTTCCACTTCCATAGGAGATGAAGTAATAGAGTATGCAATCACAAAGGTCATCCCTCTTATCTTAATTATATTTTGCTTGGATTTATAAAGATTTAGATCTTATATATTTTGGTGGGGAATATTTGTTGTGTCTTCTTGTGGAATTTAGAAGGCATACTAACATGAAGATGATGTATGTTTGTTGCAAGAACACATTGGTTATCATGGATGATTGTTACAAAGCTCCAAGAAACCTTTGTCTATTTGGAACTATCCTCCATGGCCCCACACATGGGTATGTCTGCATAATTTTTTTGTAAGTTTGTATTAAGATTTATAAACAAGTTTTAGTTTCTAAGGGTCCGTTTGATTTGCGGGATTGTTTTTGAAGGATTTGGATTTCATGGGAGGATTTGGGTTTTGAGGGATTTGGATTGGATTGGATTGGATTTGAAAATCATAGGTGTGTTTGGTTTTTAGGATTTGGAATGGAATTGGATTTCTATTATTTATAAATAATTTATACAAAAGAATAAAAAAATAAAAAAATAATTAAATTACATTTTTATTAATCAATTATTACAAAACAAATGTTTTTAACATTTTTAAAACATTATTTCATACAAATCCTACGAAATCCCGCGAAATCCCGAGCATCCGCCAAGGATTTCAAAATCCAATGTTCATGGGATTTTAAATGAATCCATGGATTTTAAATCCTTACCATTAGGCAAACCAAACACCGGAATGAGTTGCATTTTAAATCCAAACCCCTTTAAATCCATCCAAATCCCGCGAACCAAGCGCGCCCTAACATACTTGTTTGTATTTAATCTTTCTTGAATATATATATATATAGAGGAAGGTTCAAATGAGAACTTTGTAAATTTAAAGGAACACTTTGTGGACCACATATGATGTTGGTCCCACATAATATTAAATCATTTCTGATTTAATATGATTTAATATTACATCATTTCAATGATTTAATATTATGTTGGACCCATCATATGGTCCACAAAGTGTTCCTTTTTTCTTTTAAAAAAGGGTGGTTCTCCTATGATCCCTTCCATATATATATATAGAGAGAGAGAGAGAACCCCAATCATTTGTTAACCACTATGCAAACTCATATTAACCAATCAAATGTCTTGGTTGTTTTTGGTTTCACAGCTTGCCTAATTTAAGTAGGGGTAGTTTTGTATTTTTATTTTTTAACTTTTTAGTTGGTTACATTGTCCATATCCCTATTTTTTGGGAGGATAATTATGGATGTGATTGGATTCGAATATTTTGAATTATCAAGGGGATATTTCGATTGGTTACAATCCTACTATCAAGTTCATCTAGTTTAGGAGATAAGATGTGTTCATAAATGAACTATACTTTTTTTGTTCATCGACTTTAGCTATTGTTCTTAGTGAAGTAAACATTTGTTCATAAGTTAAAATAAGTGATGAATCTTGTTGAAGGAACCCTATTTGTTCATAAGTGAAATCCAATGATTTTGCTATTTGTTCACAAGTGAAATCCAATGATTTTGCTATTTGTTCATAAGTGAAATCCAATTATTTTAGTCGAGTTCACAAATGAATGCGCTAGATGGCTAGACGTTCATAAGTGAAATATGCAATTATTCTGTTCAACCACTGATCCGTGAATCTGCTACTTTAACGTAAGTAAACATTTGTATATTGGTGAATCTTCTATTTTTAGGAACCCATTTTAGTATTTTTAAGGGAGTTAATTATGAAAGTTAATTAACTTCCCTAATTAATTAGAAGTTAGTTTTCCTAAACCGGCTTATGGTATAATTTACTAATTTACCTTTGTTCCTCTATGTTTTTTTTACAATGATCACGTCCCAATTCCCATTGTTGAAAATTTACGAATTTGTCATTTACATCTATTGATTAGAGTTTTTAGTGTATGAGATTGGTTAACAAAGTTAGTACTATTTCTTTGGTTAACAAAATAAAGGGGCCTATATGTATATATATCCATAGCTAAAGGATTGTTGAGAAAAAGAGTTAAGCCGAGAAGCGTAATGAGGGATCTGAACCTTTAATCACTTTTAATCTCACACTCACACATGAATTACGTTCCTTAACAGAATTGATCCGGTGCATCTCATCACTGTCGATCTTCAAGTAAAATTGATCCAATGGTGGATATCCGTTCTTATGATTCTCACAGGAACCCAACTCTACTGTAACTTCTCTTATCACAGGAACCCAACTTTATATTTATATATCATATAAGTTATACAAGTAAGCCATACTGCCATTGAATAGCCTGTTTGATTAAAAAAACTATGACAATAGATATAATATATCTTTTGTGGTACTGTAGTAGGCTATAAACAAAGAACCTGCACATGGGTAGTTTGCTGGCATTGGCAATACCCATTTTCTTATATTCACTTCCCAACCTCCAATCACTAAATAAACAATCCCCCCTTTCCTTAAATTCATGCACAATATTTTACAAATCAACATTTTCATTGGTCATATACATACATATATATATATAGAATTGGAATCATTTGTTATATTTAAAATTTACAGCAATCTCAATGCCACATGAGTCAATCCCACTTCACCTCTACCTCTATCTCCAATCATAATCATCTTCATTAACAGCTTGTTCCATTCCACCATCATCATCATAACACAATCATTGATTAAGATCATCATCCATAAATTTCATCAAGATTGTGTGTTTTTTTTAAAGATATGGAAGAAGCTGGAGATCTTTTGGAAGCTAGTTGGTTCTTTGAGAATTTGCTTCACACAAAATCAAGAACCATGTCTAGATGTTATTCTGATCTCTCTTCTAGTTCTTGTCCTCCTCCTTCTCTTCACTCTCATTCTCGGTTGTGTTCGACCCAGAACACAACCGAGAATGAGCAGAAAAGCTCTAGCTTTTCTTCAGGAAAGCAACCACCCGTTGCTCATCATCCTGGTTTAACTAGGATACCATCTTTGCCGAATTCTACAGAAACACAATCTTTTTTAACAAAAAAGCCGAACCCGAGTCCTCATTTGATGCGGGTACCCTCCGTGTCAAGTTCCATAGTTGGAAGTGATCAAGAAGATCATATTGATGTCAAGAAAGAGGGAAAAAGCTCTAGCTTTTCTTCAAATTCTACAGAAAGACAATCTTTTCTAGTGAAAAAGCCGAACCCGAGTCCTAATTTGATGCGGGTATCGTCAATGTCAACTTCCGTAGTTAGAAAAAGTGATCAAGAAGTGATTAATGTCAAGAAAGAGCGAAAAAGCTCGAGCTTTTCTTCAAGAAAGCAACCACCCATTGTTCCTCCAAGTCTAACTAGGGTACCATCTTTATCAACTTCAATAGAACCCGAATCTTTTCTAACGAAAAAGCCAATCTCGAGTCCTTATTTAACCCGAACAACATCCATGACGACTTATATAGTTGTAAGTGATCAAGAAGATGAAGATGATGAAGAAGAAGATCAAGAAAGTGAGTTTACTTTGGGGAGATTGATAAGGCAAGCATCCATGAACTCTTCACATACATTGAATCGACCTCGACAAACGCCTAAGGTACATACTCATTCGGCTAGAACTACAACAAAATCGGCTTTATAGGACGTTAAAGATGTCTAAATATATCAGGGTTTTAAGCAACAATTATGCATCATATATAATAGTGTTACATAACGGGATTAGAGAACGTATTTGGACATCCTCACAAGCTTTTTAAGTACACTTTGGAACTGAAGTGTTCTATTAGCGCTTTTATAAGACACTTTTGAGAAGTGTTCTATCTAACACATATTTTTACAAGACATTGTTTTAAAAAATAATGCCATATAAAAAAACTAATAAACACATCATTTTATAATTGTTCTAAAAAACTTGTTAGGATGCAAAACATGTCCTATCAACTTACCAAATTACTGTAACACTTTTACAACAATTGTTTGACCCTGATTCTATAAATTGGCACATTTAAGGCCTGTTTGTTAGCAGCTTATGGGACTCGCAACTTTTTCGGTCAGCTATATATCACTGTATGGTAGTGGATTAATGATATAGAAAGTGACTTATTCAATAAGCTTTTAAGGGGAGATTTGTGCAGAAAGCCAAGTTTTTTCTAAACCCGTCTCTCTCAATTAAAAAAAATACGCTCCTTCCATTTATGAAAAATCTTTCAACCAAGAATCTCCCTAAAACTATACAAACATATTCATACAGGAGTAATTAGAAATCCAACCAAACAACCCCTTAGACATATTTGGCGGTCCTATGACGCCGGTTTTGCAAATATTTTCTAGATTCTATGACCCTAGAACAACATAATATAGAAGATCAAGATTTGTATATATAATTAGAGATGGGCTTTTGCAGAAAATGACAGAAAACTTGCAAAAGAAACCCGAATTATGTCAAGAAAAGATCGGTGAGATGGGATCAATGGAGAGAAACCGAAGCAAAAGCAGAAAGAATAGTGGAAAGAACAATGGCGGTGGTGGTGGCGGTGGTAGTGGCGGTGGCGGTGGTGGTTCTTTAATTCCAGGAGGATGGGTTGATAAGAGTTCATCAGAAGACATGAAGGCACATATCAAGTTTTGGGCTAGAGCTGTGGCTTCTAATGTGCGCCAGGAGTGTTCATGATAGCAAAATTCATTCAAATTAATAATAAAATACACATCTGGATCATATGACAGAAAATAAGGTGACCAAAGCTTTTCTTCAGATTCATTGTATGTCTAATTCTTGCAAGATTGTGCTCTATTGGCTCTACATGTATCTTGTCTCTTCAGAGATTTGTAAATGTTTGACTGAATTACATAACGGGTCCTTGAACTTCCGTACAACTTTCATTTTGGTCCCTTCGTTTTTCATGGAACAAGGTGTGTTGTGTTTAGAGACGAAAGTGTTCGGTTAGTATGGAACATGGTGCATTGTTTTTAGGGAAGTTAATTTGACATTTTTAACTGTGTCTAACGCTTTGAATCCAAGAAGACACTTTAAAGTCAACCAGTCGTAATGCTGTGAGGAAGTCTATCAGATACACGTTCCATTGAGGTCTTCTATTCTCATCGAACACTATATTGAACCATATCATGCTCCATTTAGCAAAACTGATGTTCATCTTATGAATGTTGAAACCCTAAACAATAGAGAAAATTTGCCACTTAGGATCAAGGTTCTTCAGTGTTTGGAAATCAACATGGGAAAAAAATCAACTGCTTTTTTTTATAGCCTTCTTCTCTATCGCTATCGCCATCAAGCACATATCAAACTCAATCAAACATGTGTGGAACACAGTCAAGTTCCATCGGTGTTAAATTTATTTAGTACAATGTATTGCTATCAAGATTAGTGGTTTAAAAACATTTAGGAGCTGATTGGTTGGTTTTCCGTTAAATCATGTATGGATAAAGATGGATGCATGCATTAATCTATCTGATTTTGAGAAGTTTTGTTTGCAAGAATTTTTTCATAGATGAAATAAACATGTTTTTAACGAGACTTGTGAGGGATTAAGTTTGGAATTTTTTTTGCCTCTCTACATAAACACCCCCTAAAAGGGAGGGATAAACTACTTTCTATATCATCAAGAGGCTGTTTGTTTACCTCTTAATCAAGAGGCTACCTCTGAACCATTAAATGATAAATCCAGTTTGGTAAAAAATAAGTCTGTCTCTTAATGATTTCAAGATTCTCTAAATCATTTTGTATTTCGAAACTTCCTTAAACAATTATATTTCATTTTCGACTATATCATTTTATCTCTTAATGATTTCAAGATTCAGAGCTCTAAGTTCATTTTGAGCAACTACTAAACAATTATATTTCATTTTCGACTATATCATAAAAACCTCTTAATTATTCTGAGCACTTAACCATTTTACACCAAATCATTCAACGACCGGCAAACAACTCCTTAGGTTAATACCAAACATTTTTATATATATATATAGTTAACCAAATAATCGGTTAGTCCATTAAGCTAAGAGCATCCATAGTGGTGGAACCATCAAGAACCTCAATTGTTATATTTTTTCTTGCCACATTGTTGCCACCTCAATGAAACAAAAACCTCCACAAAACTCTACATTAGATCTTCTTATAAAAACCTCACTTTCCTTATTTTTAATTTATAAAATAAGTAAGAAAACAATAAGAATAATAAAGTAATAAATAAGAAATAAGGAATGTTTACAAAAACTCGGGTTCTTGTTCAAGCACCTGAATGTCCATAAAAACCTGTGACCGAACCAAAATTATGTGTGAAGGTTTTTGTAAAAATCTTTAAACCTCCAAGCTGTTAACAAAAGCTTAATTGAGATCAGTTGGCGCAGAAACTCAAATTTCCCGGTTCAAATACAAAGATATTTATTAATTTATCCAAATTCAGATATCGCCCTCCCATTTCTCCCTTCAATCCTCCACCGCCACCAGTCGTCCACCACCACCACCACGATCGATGTTGCATTCGCCACCGCACCTCCTCTCCTCTTCTTCATCCACCCTTCTCCTACCTCGATTCTCCCTACTTCCAAATCCCAATTCTCTCAGAACCTCCATTAAATCCTATTCCCTATCGCAACAATTCTCCACCAGACATCTTGTTCCATTGCTAGCTCAAATCTCCGGTTCATCTTTGCCGGAAGATGGACCCGTCGAGCTTCCTTTCTCTCTCCCCTCATTTATCTCCACCAACGACGACCCTTCCACTCTCCAAGTCGCCACCAGCGTTCTCCTCACCGGCGCCATCTCCGTCTTCCTGTTTCGCTCCCTTCGTCGCCGTGCAAAGCGCGCCAAAGAACTGGTTCATTCTCTCTCTCTCTCTCTCTCTCTCTTACACTTATAATGTGTAATTCAATGTAGAATTTGAATGCCGATTTAACATCTACCTCATATGTTAGGGTTTAATTTGTTAATTATAATGCTCAATTGAATCTGTTTGTACTTATATCCAAGTATTAGCAATGATTTAGGGTTTAATTTATTAATAATGACGCGCAATTGAATCTGTTTGTACCTGTATCCAAGTATTAGCAATGATTTAGTGTTTAATTTGTTAATTATGATGCGTAATTGAATCTATTTGTACTTATATCCAAGTATTAGCAATGATTCATAGGTTAATCTATTAATTATGATGCGCAATTGAATCTATTTGTACTTATATCCAAGTATTAGCAATGATTTAGGGTTTAATTTGTTAATTATGATGCACAATTGAACCTAGTTGTACTTATATCCAAGTATTAGCAATGATTTTAGGGTTTAATTTGTTAATTATGATGAATCTATTTGTACTTAGATTCAAGTATTAGCAATGATTGAATCGGGAATTTTGTTTATTGAATTAGCAATTTAGGTCTACAGGAGCTAAAAAGACGTTAAAGGAGGAGGCAATGGAGAGTTTGAAAGCAATGTCGCCAGTTGAGGCAAATGCTCCTCCGTCGCCTCTTCAGGCATTGCTGGGAGGTTTGTCTGCCGGAGTTATTGCACTTATTCTTTATAAATTCACTACCACCATTGAAGCTTCTCTGAATCGACAAACGATTTCGGATAATTTTTCGGTATGTGTTTCTATGAATCCATCCTTCATGGCTTCCAGTATTCGTTGAAGTTCATAGGGTCAAAATCTATGAAATCTTTGAAGTTCATAGGGTCAAAATCTGTGAAATCTTTGAAGTTCATCACTTCCAGTATTCCGTTAAGTTCTTATGTATAAAGTTGTCTATATGAATTAACGTATAGATTGGGGGAAGGTTATTGTTTGGAAGAGTTTTCTCATAGATGGAAGGAAAGTGTTTTTAATTGGGAGGGACATGTTTTGATAAAACTTGGCTTTATGCATAAAGCTCCACCACTATTAACAGTTATGCATAGCTGAACAGCTAACCGAATAAGCTGTGAGTCCCAAGTCATTAAGCTGCTAACAAACGGACCCTAGTTTCTTTAATTTAGGGTTTTTGGTTTGAGTAGTGTTTTTGACATCATTGGCATGGTTAAGAAGAATCTTGAACATCTGTTTATGGATTTTGAAAAGTTTGGCTCATCGAATTCATGCCAAATGCAACATGTGGGTGTGTTTGGTACGCTAGATAGGACATGCTAGAACAAAACAAAAACCTATTTTTCCACATTTGGTGCGACATTTAGACCAGGAGAGCATATGACTAAGGAGATGAAACAAGATTGGTAAATTATTGTACTACCCCATGTCAGATTAAAACCCAAAAACCCTGCACAATTCTTTCACCTGCCTATCTCACTACCGCCCATTCAGTCTTGTATAACCCTATCTTGCACATCAAGGTTGTATGCTTAGAGACGGGCCTAGAATTTTTTTTTCTAGGTGGTGGCACCATTTGACTATAAAAAGCGAAGCTATAGATATTTTTTTACAAAATCATTGTTGGTATGCTAATTAGTTTGTTGCTTTCTGTATGCAAGGTCTTCGGTTCGAGTCTTTTTATCCCAATTTTTTTTCTTCAGAAAATGTAATAAACCTGAAATTAAAAGTAAAAACTAAGAAAATGATACAAATGAGATTCGAATATACAGTTGCACCCAACAAAATAATTTGATGACACCTTTCACGACCCTAAAAAAGTCGGTTCTTCTCTTTGCAAACTCTTTAGTTTAGTTCCCATGTCTGGTTTCATTAAGATGGTCTTCCATTTCTTGCTCATCATAAACTTATCGACCCCTTTTCGTTTATTCTCATCTTTCTGCTCAACTTTGCATAACAAAACCTTTGCTTTGCAGGTCAGACAGATCACCATAACGATAAGGTAGGTGTATGCATACATCAATCCACGCCATTTTTTAAACTTTTTATCCGATCTATTCGAATGACCTAATTTTCAAGAGGCATGGGATCACGTGAGAAGTGAAGTTAAGGTGAGAAGCGTAAGAAAGGATCTTGACCCTTGATCGTTTTTAATCTCAAACCCACCCATGAGTCGCGCTTGATACGGGAATTGATCCGGTGCATCTCGGTGTATCTCATCTCGGTGCATCTCATTCTAATGTGCATCCAAGGGTGGAGATCCCTTCTTTTACTCTTCTCACCATAACTTCACTTTTTACCGGAACCCAACCCATTTTCAAGATAATTAAAATGATGTTTTGTATGTAGGACTATTATTAACGGGATATGCTACCTTGCCACGTTCGTTTTTGGCATCAACTCGGTCGGGTTAATACTCTACTCGGGCCAGCTTGGCTATAACGCGATAATGGAAGATTTTTCTAGCGATAAAATGCAGAATTCGGATGAAACACAAGTGAACTCCAATGAGTCTGAAATGAACATGAAGGATGGAGATCAAGATTCAAATAGCAGGCAACAGTGATGATGGAGGTCAGAAAACAGGTTTCATTTTTCGAATCCTATTTGTAGTATATGTCTCTAATATATATGATATTTTCATCACATATCATTCATTTTGATAGCATTGCTGCAAATGCCTAGATGATGTACTTTAGGTCCAATTCACCCATTGCTCTATAAAGAAAATACAATTTTTTTTGAAGTATATAATATATACGGCAAATGCAACAAATAAACCCACAAACCCTCCTCAAATTTGATGAGGTTTGAACTTCTAACCTCCTAGGAGAACAAAGGCTTCTATATCATTAGGCCAAACTGCCAAAGGCCCTTCGGTTAAAGAAAATATATTAACGGGCAAGAAAATTGGGATTTTGATTTAAGACCAAGTTGATTTGTAGGATTTGGAATTGATTTCCATTGTAATTATGTGTTTGGTTTGAAAGAAAGTTTGGATAGCTACAACCGATGGATTTAGAAATCCTTTGGAAATGACTGTCATTTTAAATCCATGTCCTGTGGATTTCACTTGTTTCCATCTCTTCTGTATCCCCATGGATTTCAATTGTTTCCATCACATCTTTATCCTGACTCTTTCGTCAAACATGCCATAATCCCTCCACTACCTTCAAACAAACAAATTATTTATAAAACAAACAAAACGGTCCTATAAGTTCTTAACAAACAGTTTATTCTTTTATGAATTCCAAATCCCTCAAAGGCATTTAGTCGAATCAAACAGTTCCTTAGGAACGTATAAGACGAGGATGGATTTTTTTGGCTGTTCTTCAGGACCCTTGAGATAAGGCGACATGCACGTAAGCTGGTCCAGATACCCACGGACCATGCTTGAGCATTTCCAATGACACTAAATTTATCACAAATTGTACTTTTATGTGCTATTTAAGTCTTCAATGAAGACACACACATTAAAATGGTGCAACACAACGACAATATTGATATGCATTATATTTGGTGTTAAGGTTTCAAAGATATAAGTTAGTCTTTCAGGTTTAAGATCTATCTATCTATTTTTACTTTATTTTATTATATAATGTTGCATAGTATTAATCATATAATTTATCTAACTTATTGTAAAAACAAAATAAAATGATATATAGTCTAGTTTGTAAAGTTAATAAATATAAGTGTTTTATTAATTTAATCATAATTAAATAAAGAATATGATGAAAATATTCTGTTTTAGTGTAGAAATAATGTAACAGATGTCATAAGGATTCTCTAAAATTAAGAATCAAAAGTCAAAATTTCTAAGAAAAATTTAGGTTCAACTCTAACAACTTCTCTATTTTTAATATTACAATATGATTATATTATTAAAATATTCAATACAATTTATAAAATACTAATTTTCTCTTATAAACGTTTAAATTCAAATATTTTGATGGAATATTTGAATTTATACTACCGATGATCTACCCCTAATCTTATTAGATAGGTTGTCTGGGGTTCGCCGCAACAGATCTTACTAAGATGAGTGATTTCCATAGACAATGTAATATCCTATATTGGTTGGAGAGGAGAACAAGAGTTGCCTTATAATTTGGATGCCTTTTCTATCAGACGCGTTTTAAAAACGTATGTCCAGGTGTGCGGACAAAGCGGACAATATCTAGTACGGTTGGGCTGAGATGTTACAGACAAGGCCATTCTCAGCCATACATTCGCATCGACTTGAGAATTCTCAGTTTTCATGTTGAACCGATGCCTAATTATTTGGTGAAAACATAATCAAAAATGACATTTTTCTTAATTTAAGAGGTAATCTCACAATCATAATAAGAATCAAACCATGTTACAACTCAAAAAAAAATGTGCAAACAACACATGCATCACATACTTGTACAATCCCACTAATTCACCTAAATAATGTTTTTGAAAAACCAATGTACAACCATGTGAAGCACAGCTCAGAACCCTAACCCAGCCGCGCCGACACCAAATCCAACCCCGCTCAGCCGCTTCGATTTCCTGTTCTCCCAAACACAACTCTCTGGTAATAGCTTAGCCGCCGCCGTTTTCATCGGCTCCGACTTGCACCTTGTCAGCACAAACGGCTCGTACCCCATCGCATCCGCCAGCTTCTGCTCTAACATCGCCGCCATGGACGGCGGTGCCGGAAATGAACACGACGACCTCGCCGGATACTGTAGCACCGGCCCATGTCCACCGTCGGCCACCCTTATCAAATCATAATCATTAGTAGTAGCATTAACAGTAACACTAACCCTTGACTCATCTCCACCGTCGTGTTTGACCACCGGCGGCGGTGGTGGCGGTGGCGGTTTTCTCTTACTGGATTGGCGTTTGGTGAAATCTGTACTGCAAACCCATGTCTCCTTTGATACCTCCATTGATAACTTGGGTTCATACATCATCATCAACAAACATTCCGGCAACACTTCTTCTTCTTCTTCTTCTCTCTCATCTTTCACTTCACTTTCTCTCTCTAAAACTCCATTGTTAACCATTTCTTCTTCTTCTTCTTCTTCTTCTTCATGGGTTTCAGAGATCTCTGCAAATTCAGTCGCCATTGTTGACACCTCATCATCTTCTTCTTCATGAGCTTCCTCCATTTCAGAATCAACTTCATGTTCTTGAATCATCTCATCATCTTGATTCACAATTTCTTCAAATAAAAACCCAAGATACATACTTTCTTCTTGTTCTTGATCTTGATCTTCAACAACTTCATCTTGTTCTACATTATCATCTTGTTGATCTTCAACAACTTCATCTTGTTCTACATTATCACATTCTTGATCTTGATCAACTTCTTGTAGCAGATTTTCTTGATTTTCTTGCAGGCTTTCTTGATTTTCTTGAAGGTTTTCTTGATTTTCTTGAAGGTTTTCTTGATTGTCTTGTTGTAGATCATCAAGTTGTTGATTTTGTTGATCTTGATCCAAACCCATGATTTGTTGGTGCTCCAATTGAAGATCTTGAACAATGGTTTCTTGATCTTGATCTTCATGAATGGTGGGTTCCCAAGATCGAAGAGTTGTGAGAGCTTCCAATTTCATGGGATCAGATCTACATCTCATCAACAACAAAGCATTTTTTGGTGGTATACAAATACTCATTCTTGATTCATCTTTATTATGTCCTTCAATTCTATCATTTATAATCTCCAAATCTTCAAAAACATGTCTTCTTGGTTTCTTAAAACTCTCCTCTTCTTCTTCAACTTCTTCTTCTTCTTCTTCTTCATCTTCCACGACCAACTCAATATCTCTCCTTCCGTCGCCGCCACCGCCGTCCTGCACCGCCACCAGCCACCGTGCAAACACTGCACCACAAGAACTCCGATCATTTTCAGCTGCCACCATTTTCTCTTCTTTCTCTCTTTCAGTCCGGCAAGGAAACAAGCAGCTGAACTCCGATCCGAATGCTCTTAAAGCGTCACAAATCGTCACCGGAAAATGAACCCATTTCTGATTACTCCTCTGCTCCGGCACCGGCACCGGTTCATGCGCCGGCGGCCAACATTGTTCTAGTTTTCTGAAGCTAACTTCGCCGGAGCTATGTCTTCTCGATAAAGTTCTGAGCTTTTTTGCTTGTTTTTTCTTGGTTTTAACCCTAACTTGACCAATGCAGGTGACTTTTGGGGAAGAGGGTTCTGGGTTTTCGAAACTGCCTCTTTTTTTAGCGGTGGTGGGGAACATCGCCGGCGACGCGCCGCCTTTGATGCTGCCGCTGTTTCTGAGCCGGCGGCTGAGTGAGGTGGAGAGGGAGCTTGGTGGGTCTCGTCCTCCACCACCGCCGGCGGCTCGACCTGGGGACAAGATTGATTTGGATGAGATCTTCATTGAAAGATGATGGAAAGTGGTTGTTTGCGGTGGTTTATGGTGGTTGATCGGAGTGGTTCATGGTGGTTTGGAATGGATGGATTGCAGAGAGGAGGAGAAAATGGTGTTAAATGTGGAAGATGACGATACGAAGGTTGTCTTTTGCAGAGAGGGGGGGGGACTGTAGACCTGGCAGGGTGAAAAGACGATATTACCCTCGAGGTTTTCATTTTCATATTGGTATAGATATAGATGACAGCTGGCTTTTATATTCTGTCCACTTCACTCGAAAATAATTTCCAGTGGGTATAACATGGGTTAAATATTTGGTTAATCATCTAGGCACAAAAATATTGGAGGTTTTTAAGAAGAAAATATCTTTGACCAGATTGGATTGTGGTATATTTGAGTAAAAAAATTGATTACGAGCATTAAGACATGAGAATTTCTCGGTTTAAGACTCGACCTCTAAAAATCGTTCAAATCCATAATCACTCCCGGATTGCAGTTCCATAACTGGGGTGGTCCGGTCCTTGACCAGTCCCGGTTCCGGTCTTCTTGTAGTTTTGGACCGGACCCAAATTCCCATCTCTACCAGCAAGTTAGAAACCCTAATCGATTCGATATGGAATCTGCTGTAAGGACATCAATATGAAAAGATATTTTTTAGGTCATTTAGCAGTTGAGGTTAGTGAGGCTCGGGAGAGAACCTGAGATTTGTCTTGTATTTACTCTCATCATCCTTTTGTTAACTGAGCTATATGTCAGAAGCGGATTTTGGTGTATTAGAGCATTTCTAATAATTATGTTATAATTTTCTGGAAATAAAATATTAGAAGTTAAAAATCTTTAAAACATATTATATTAAACTCTAACTATTCCTTCAGTTTAACTTCAAAAAAGTTTAAAAATGATATAAATGAGAAGGGAGAGAACCCGAAAAAGTTTTAGAAAACTTGAGATATTCTTTTATAAGTTAAGATTTTGAAGTTGTTGAAATTCAATACATATATATACTAGAAGAGTACTCGTCCAATGCAGTGAAATTCATCTTAATTTTAATGTTTTATTTTATTTTTTGTCTCTATTGATGTTATAATACGATTTTATTGGTTTTAAAACAGAGATTTTATTTTTTGTGTAATTTTTTAAATTCAGTTTTTTTTATAACCTAGGTTTAATAATGAAATAATATATTTGTTATAAATACAATAATTAAGTATTTTGTTAGAATTGAATGATTATCCTAACTATATTTTAGATTTTTTATCTTCAAAGTTAGATGTTTACCTGTATAGTTAGTTATACGAAGACAAACATGGAGCTTTAATCAGTTGTACTAATGCATTTATAACTTGTATTCTTGAATATTAAGTAATTATGCTTTAGTCAATTGTACTTGTTGCATAATAATTTGTTTTTAAGAGTTTTTTGTCAAATGCTTTATAATATACTAGAAGGGTACTCGCGCAATGCAGCGAGATGCCGAGATACATCTGGATTTTAAATTTCATTTTAATTTTTATCTTTATCGATGTTCTAATGGCTTTATGTGATTTTAAGAAAACTATTTTAATGTTTCATTTTTATGTAATTTCTTTAATTCAATTTTTTTTATCATACTTTATTTTGGGTTTAATAACAAAGTAATTTATTTTTGTGTTGATAATATAACTTTTTATAAAGATAATAATTAAACTTAATAATTATCTTAATTATATTTTAAATTTTTATATTTAAAATTAGATGTTTATCCTGTATTTGATCATGATTATCTGCAGTTAGTTACACGAATTCAGAAATGAAGCTTTAATAAGTTGTACTTACGCATAATCTACTTGTAATCCTGAAAATTAAGTAATTAGCATTAAATAGCAGTACCTAACGCTTAAAAAGTTGTTTTTAAGAGTTTTTGGCCAAATGTTTTATAATATAGTATAGATTATAGATATATATGTGTGTTTGCGCTTTTGAACTCTTATTTTAAGTCATATACACATATATATGTGCTTGTGCTTTTGAACTCTTACTAGCATTGCTAATGGAATTTGGCTAGTGTCACGGTCAACTTTTACGTATCTCAATTAATCTTATGGATCTTGGAGAATAGTTAGGAAATTCTCAAGTGACCTTAATTTTTGACTTTTATTAGATATATAGAATATTTTAATAATATAACAAAAATAAAAATATTAAAATAAAGTAGCTGTTAAATTAAATGCAATTTTTTTATATAGATTTTGACTTTTTTATACTTTATTTAAAAAAATATATATATAGTTATTGAAAAATATGTTATATTTTCACATGTAAACTAGATACCCGTCTGATTGAGCCATCAAATCCATGATATAAAAACTAAAATTTCATAAATACTCTATATTATATTATACTATAATAGGAGTGAGCATTTGGGCCGAACCGGTTTGGAACCGGAACTGAAAAAACAAGATTCTTAGGACCGATAATCGGACCGTATAGGCAATACCGGTGCCGGTCCCGGTCCCAGTTTTCCGGTCAAAAACCCGGATGGAACCGGTTATTAATCCGTTTTGTTTTAATACCAAATCAACCGACAAAAATCATACTCTAATTTTTCAAAATATTCATAGTTTATTATTTATAACAATCTCAAAATATTCAAAGTTTAATACCAAATCAAGTGTAAAGTAATCACAAAATATTCAAAACCAAATCAACGAACAAAAATCATACTTTAACTTTCCATTGTCATCTACTTTGTTTAAAACTTTTGCAATCTCTATATAAACACAAAACCGAAAAGATTATTAGTATTTAATAAAAAGTAATACTCGTTTCAAAATAGAACAATAATTGAAAAAAAATATATTTAAAGCTATATCATCGTTTTTCAAAATGTCGTCAATGTCGTCTATTATCGGGTTTTTTTTGTTACGAAAGATATACTTGTTAAACTTTGAAAGGTCATTATATATATTAGAAAACATAATAAATTGATTAAATTAGGATTAAATTGTCACTTAAAATTCCGGGCCGGTCCCGGTTAATTACCCGAAAAATTGGCACCGAACCCGATTTGAAACCGGAACCGAAAATGGAGGATTTGAAGAACCGAAAACCGGATCGGTTGAACTATACCGATGCCGGTTCCGGTCCCGGTCCGAATCGATTCTTAGGGATCAAATACTCACCCCTATACTATAACGAATTTGATGGATAAAAGGTTGAATATAAATCATAAAAAAAAGGTTGAATATAAATCATTTGATTGAATAATTATGAATTATTAATATAAGGAATTTGATGGATAAAAAGGTTATATAAAGGGGAAAGGGGGTGGGCTATAGAGGGACAAAAAGGAGGTAACGGACCAATAGTAGTAGTAGGGAGAGTGACAGTGGCATTGTCGTTATTATACTAAAAAACTAGGGGCAAGTGCTAATTTCACATGCCTTCCTCTGTCTTCAAATAGGGACAACCAACATATAGAATCCAAGAAAACCACGTGACTCAAACCCAATCATTATCTCACGCGCTTCAACCACGCGTCTCCTACACACACACACACATATACTAAATAAAAAGTCTTTGTTGCCTGCCTCCAACCATTGCGTAAAAAGGCGCGCGGCAAATGTCATTACAAAAAACTGTTTACTTTTCGTCCAAAAACTAACTTTAACAATTTGCTTTTAGAAATGGTATGACAAATATATATCTTTATATATATCGCTAAATGAATCTTTACTTGTTATTTGGGAACTACTCTTTGCATCTTTTTTTAATGTCAAAATCAGTTTATTTTATGCATTGGAAATATATAAAACATGTATTGATGTGTGTAAAGAAGAAGAAATTAATAGGTAGAGATGTATTTATTTCTATTGTTCTTTTTTCACATATATATATATATATATAGACATTAATATTAAGTATCATTTTTGACATTTCAAATATATGATTTGATATGATTTTGACATAAAAGTTGATACATATAAACTTAAAGGGGGTTAAGTTCTTGTAAGAACTCTCTACAATGATAGTTCCTACAGCTACAAGCGACTTTATTCGAAAGCAATGGTGGCTAGGAATGACTTCAGTCAGGTCATCGATTCACCTCATGGTCGACTTGCTTGAATCAAAGAAGAAGAGCCCACTTGAATATTGAATTCATGCTTTCATTTTATATAATTATGAGCCTTGTATTGGAGATGTAAGGTTTTTATAAGCAAAAATCGTAGGTTTTTATAAGAATTACCATTGGATATAGTTCTTAACTTCTTACAAGACACCCATATTTTTAGAACTCCTGGACAAGAACATTGGTTCTCACCTTAACTTTGTTAGAAATAACATTTTAATAGTTTTCATATTTTTTTTGACATTTTATTAGTTTTTTTACATAAGTTATCAATGTTGAAAAAGTATATAGGACCCAAAAAAAAGATATTTATACTTACATTTAACGGGTGTTTGGGTTAGGTATGTGTATAAAAATGGGATGAAATGAAAATGATAGACTTATAATGAATTTTCATTCAACTCAATTTTATGTAAAATAAAATTTGGGATTACAAAAAATTAAGTGTATTATATTATATAAAACTAAACAGTTTATTTTATTATCGTTTTCATTAATTACTATTTAATATCTTAAAACTTTAATTTGATAAATTATAAATGATGTGACAAGAAAAAAAGTGGATTCTTACAAGAATCTCTATCAAAGATTATGTACTTAAATAAATATTTTTAAACTATAAACAATCTACAAACTATAGATCATTAAATATATGTTATATGTAGTATATATTTTCCAAAAATAACAACAAAATAAAAATACAAATTGCACTACTAATTTTGTTATTTTAGTCTTCAATTATCCTTTTTTTGTGTGAAGAATATCCCAAGATATGTCTAAACTAATCCCGACAAACTATGACTGCAATATATCAGCCCTGATAAATTTAGTGGCCACAATTGTTGTGTATGTCTGGATTCGAACCCTGGACAGATGGGATATTCCATCACATCCCCAGGCCTCAACCAGTACGCCACAACTCTTGTGGTTGTCTTCAATTATCTTCAAAAAAAAATAGATATTGTGGTAGCATCTTAAATGCATTTTAATAAAAATATGTAAGTACACATGGGCATGGGATGGGTGGGGTACAAAAACATCAAGACTTATCATCTCAATTATAAGAAAAGGTTGAGTAGTAACACTTAAAGTGATGTAACTGGTTCAATTGTACAAATGATTGCTCCTACAATTATAATAGATGTATGTCCTATTTAAGTTACAATTATTTGTGCTTGAATTCATTCATCGTTGGAATCAATTTATGAATACAATGTTAAAAGATTTATTCATTAGTGGGCACCAATGTATATATCTAGAAATTGAGCAAAATAGTCGATCTTTCCAACCAAATTTATTTTTTAGTCATTTTTTCAATTGAATTCTCATTTTAACCCGACTTTAGCAAATATCTTACATATTTATGTAAACTTGTTTTTCAAATATTAAAAAAAAAGAATTGTTTTTACTCAAATTTGTGAGTATATATATATTTGCATAAAGATTTTTTCAAAAATCTGGAAATAAGCTTTACGCAAATCCAGAAGACATTTACGTAAACTCCAACTAAAATGGAAATATGGTTCCAAAAGTTGCTAATGAACTTGGTTGGGAAGATCGGTTATTTTGGTCAATTTCCCGATGTGTATTTTTTTACTTGGAGAATCTCCAAAACCCTCCAACCAGCCGGTAAAACAATTTGCAAAAATGTTCTTTTCTCACCAAGAATGCCAAATGTAGCGTGCACTGTTCACCTCCTGCAAATATTTGTGTGAGAAGGATTTTGGAGTGAGGTTGGAGTGCTTTTGTATTTTAGACTGTTTTAGAGGCTTATTGGAGTTGCTTTTAGGAGTTTGATCTTGGCTTTGAAGAAACGCTAGCTATATGTTTAACACCTGCAAGTCGAACGTTGTTTTCAGGGAGCTGGGCAGAAGCTTGAGGTTGGAAAATGGAAACGAAAATCATCAAATGAAGTCCATTTTTGATGCAATAAAATGAGTCATTACCATATATTACTAGGTAATGAACCATTCCTCAATAAATTAGGGTATCAAACTCATTTCCATTTTTCTATGATCGATGTGTAAGAGTCCCATATCAGCCAAACTTTGACTAATTCTCCTTTATATATGTATGAGCTTCCTTTTATCTCTTCAAGGACTTTTTTGGAGAGTATTCAGTGAGGTTCCACATATTCTTTCATGGTATCAGAGACAAAATCTATCACTCTAGAAACTTGACACTCTGAGGCAATCTGTAGTAACCTAGCCCCCTCTCAACGCTCTGGACAATAAGTGCCCATCTAAGCCTCTGTGGAGGCATGTATGAGTCCCACATCAGCCAGAGTTGGACCAGTTCTCCTCTATATATGTTGGAACTTTCTTCTGTCATGAACCACAAGGTTTGTGGCATACTAGTTAAGGCTTGTGGGGGATGAGGCTAGATAACCCATCTACCCTAGGTTCGAATTCAGGTGCAAACAACTTGTGGCTACTGGGGAATTATCTCAGGGCTGCATGCTTTAGCAGTCTTAAATTTCCCAGGGATTAGTCTAGGCAAATGCCTAGGATACCCTTTCCGAAAAAAAAAACTTTCTTCTGTCATGTTATGCTATTCTACCCATCATATATATATATATATATAATAAAACCCTAGGATTCATACAACAAAAGGGTTGTAAATTATTGCATATATTGGGAAAAAAGAAGATGAATGTCTTATTTTGCATGAACTAATTCTTAGAAAATAGGAGTTAAAATATCAGTCAGTCAATTTCGAGAACAACTTTACCAGGAATTATCTTGGTGTCTTTAGCATCGTGTGCCTCCCGAACTTGTGTAATTGGGAATGTCTTTTGTACAGGTACCTTCAGCTTCCCAGCCTCGGTCAGCCTGCGAATCTCACCTAAACCTTCTGCATCTGTCCTCATGTATGTCCACCAATATTCTGAACGGAAACAGCCATTAATGGATACAGCTTAATTGAACTAAATAAATGCAAACAATACAATTAAATCAGCTCAGCTCAAGTATGAAATGCTAAAAAGTCAAATGAGAGAAAAATGAAGTTAAAAAGGAATTTACTGATTTTTTTTATCCAAAATGAAAGGAAAGAAGGGTTGGATCATCTCCAAAAGATTCTCCGAAATGGAGATTTTAGAATTTTTAACCTATTTTTTTGGTCCAAGAGATCCTTTAAAGGAGAGAGAGGATAAAATTCTCCAAATTCGGAGAATCCTTCAAAATAAAATGATGAAGTGAGAAAAATGGCTCTCTTAGGCCTTGTTTGTTTTTTCATTTTAAGCTCTTAATCACCACTTATGTCTGATTCGTTTAGATGTTTCATAACCATTTCAGAACTAAACTTCAGCACCTCTTAATAAACAAAAGCCACCTTATTGTTCTCACCAATGAAATTGAATATATTATCATTTCATATCAAAAAAATTGGAAAATTTTCTTGGGATATTAAATCTATTGAATAGTTTAATAATATAATTAATTTCGAAATCTCCAAAAATGAAGAAACTGCTAGAGTACGTTTGGTACCCGGATCGATCCGGATGGGATTGGACTGGACAGAGGAGAGAGGAGAGTGAGGTAGGCGGTGAAAGAATTTCCAAAAGTTTTAGGGATCTAATTTGACATAGGTAGTTTAGTAATTCGAAACTTATTCGTCTCACTGATTTTTTTTCCACATATTTTGGTGGAACAAAAAAAATGCATTTTTGTAATAATAAATGCGATGATGGAGAACAAGCAAAGGTAACTAGTCTCTTTGTTCACACTTTAACTCATTCTAAGTAATCTCATCTATAAATACACAAGGCCCGAATTTTTTCAGGCCTGGGCCCAGTCCTTCCAAGCCCATTTCTAATAACCAAAAAAAAAGGTCCGGGCTTTGGGGTTGAAAAAGATTTTCGGGCCAGGTTTTTTGGGCCTGTTCAAGCTTAATCGGGCTTTTTGCCACCAAAATTTCGGCCTCATCAGGCTTGGGCTTTTTTGTGCATCGAATACGAGAGCATCTCCATAATTTTCTCCAAAATGGAGAATCAAAATTAAAAATCTCTAAAAAATATTTCATTCACCTCCAACAGCATCTCTATTTTGGAGATTACAAAATTCATTATATTATTAAAATATTCTATATTTTTAATAAAATATTATTTATCTTATCTAAACATTTAATTTCAATTTTCTTATTGGTGGAACATAATAAAAAATAGTCTCTCTCTTGGTAATAATTTTTGGAGATGTCTCCAAATTTGGAGATTTTTGTAATCTCTTTCATACTTTCTCCATTTTGGAGAAAGTTTTAGGGATGCTATTGGAGCAAAAAATTGCTTAAAATCTCTATTTTCTCCATTTTAGAGATGATGTTGGAGATGCTCTGATGTTTCATAGGAATTTTACCTATTCCATGAGAATAACGATATTGAAGTTGTTTCTTCAGCAAAATGGCGGTGGCTGTAGGAAGGCCAACAGCCAGACCGTACCTATCAGCCAATGATGCAGACTCCCCCTAGAGCAAAAAAATGAACACATGTCAACTGCAAGAAATATAATTCTAAGATCCACTATTCATCAAAATAGTTTAAAGAAGCTGGCATATGCTACCTGAAGTGTCATATAATGTCCGCCTCTTTTTAATAGATTGATGCCCAGTCGTTCTGTTGGTTCTATACCAATTGTGTCTAATACAGCGTTATATTGCCCTTTTAAGATCACTTCTAGATCCTGCAGATCATAAACCAGTGAACATGAGAGCACGGCCTAAAGGCATCCTTATTGATGACCTATAAAGAAGTACTCCCTTTGTCCCAAAATAAATGTCCACAATAAGAAAGGCGTAAAATTTTAAAAATGTGTTTTTATTACACTTTTTAACTAGGGTGGGTTGGAATGGAAGTTATGGTGAGAAGGGTAAGAAGGGATCTCCACCCTTGGATCAATCCTAATTGAAGATTAACACTAATGAGATGCACTGGATCAATTCCCGTGAGAAGCACAGTTCATGGGGTGGGGGTGAGGTTAAAAGTGATCAAGGGTCCAGATCCCTTCTGATGCTTCTCGCCTGACCTTAGCTCCTATTCTCACACGATCCTTTGTCTTTTAACTAAGGGGCTGTAAGCTGTTTACTAAACACTTATTGTCTCTTACCGGGTAAGAGACGCTTACCCAATAAGAGATGATTGTCTTTACCGAGAATCTTACTGTGCCATTTTGCTAACCGAGAATTTTACCCGGTAAGGGTGGAAACACTTATCCGTTAGCGCTTACTTGGTAATAGAAGGAGTAAATTCTATCTCATAATTAAGGGTAGAATTGCAAAGTAAATACATAGGAGCCGTTTATCAAATGCTTACCCAGGTAACTAGGTAAGCGCTTACGAAGTCACATTACCAGATGAATATGGCAAGAACCAAGAATCTTACCCAATAAGAGCAAAGGCAAGGACCAAGAGTCTTACCCGGTAAGTGAGAGCGACGGCTCTTACCAAGGTTAGCGCTTACTGGTAAATGTTACATACGTTATTGTTTTGGTGGATTAAAATCTTACTAAGTAAGTAAGTGATGGTGTTGAATTTTGCCGGTAAGCACTTACCCAGCCAGGTAAGCATTAGGTAAGCCGACCCTTATTGTCTCTTACCGGGTAAGAGATGCTTACCCGGTAAGAGATGATGGTCTTTACCGAGAATCTTACCATGCCATTTTGCTAACCGAGAATCTTACCGGTAAGTAAGGGTGGTAACTCTTACACGTTAGAGCTTACCGGGTAAGAGACACTGAAACTAAGCTATTTCAAGGGTCGGCATTGTTACCCGGTAAGTGCTTACCGGGTTTGTGTTGGTAAAGGGCCGCTAAGTAAATGATAATTTAAACTTAGTAATAGAGGGAGTAATGAATTTTCCACCTCATAATTAAGGGTAGAATTGCAAAATAGACACTTATTTTGAAAATGGACACTTAATTTGCGACAAACTAAAATAGAAATGTACACTTTTGAGATGGAGGGAATAATACTTAAGATGTTATTCTACCAGAGAAAATACTGCTTAAAATTACATCACCTCAGAGGTATAGTCGACTGCCTGTTCAGCACCAGCTGCCAAAAGACGATCTATGCTTTCTCTTTCACATGTAGCTGAAACCGCACAACCTGCTGCAACAGCTAGCTGAACTGCAGAGTAACCTACAGCTCCTCCTCCACCCACCACTAGTACCCTCTGTCTGTGGACATTCTAATTATAAATGTATTGTGCAAAATACATATAAAGTTGCTAAAAAGAGCAGTATGTTTTTTTTGTTTTTACTCCCTTTATGTTCATCGTTGTTATGTTCTGAATTAAAAAAGCATAATCAATTTTAAAAGTAACAAGTGCTTATTGGTGGAAGAAGTTATGAATCTAGGCATATTTATAGCTTAAGATAATAAAACAAGACTCGCAAATAGAACTTTTATACCACATATGCATATTGATTTCCAAAGTTTTGGTAAATAGAAATTTTTATACCAAATATGGAGAAAGGCTTATGATAGCATTTCACTGGATATAACTTGGAGGATCCTAGAAAAGAAGGGGTACCTACTTCTGTCTATATGGGGTTGCTTCCTTTTTTATATTTCAACATATCTTCCTTTCTGGTCTCAAGTTCTTCACTTCCGATAAAAATTCAAATTCTTCAAAAAAAATGGGCAAACTTTCGGCTCTTTTCGTTTGGTTTGATTTGGTTATATAACAGTCAAACAGCAAGGGTAGGACCGTAGGAGACGAAGAGAGAATGGTTGAACTTCATAAATAGATTGAGGTGTTATTCTCTCATGCTGTCGGGTTTAACTTTAGAACATTCGATGTTGGAAGTTACAAATAACTTTCTAAAATAGATCATCTATATGACAATTACAGGCACCAAATGAAAGGTTTTCCCCACTCATCATATATCATTTAATCCATAACATGAATTTTTCTGTTTATTTGTAATCACATATTCCATTAGTGAACTCACATGAGGGATTACTTCATCCTCTAAAAGTCTGAAGATATTACAGTGCTTACGAAGTCAACATATTAAGTTAAAATGTGTAAAGACAAACAAACAAGACCATGTTATTGTCACCAATAAAAAAGTTGGCAAATATGTGCTGTAAACGTACCCCTTACTTATCCTCGCAGTACTTTTAAGAGCACGCCATGCTGTCAGGGCAGGAAAAGGAATTGCGCATGCTTCCTGCAGGTTAACAAAAGTAACATACATTTATATTTTATACTTGAAAGATATGCAATTAACCAAACAGATAGCTCATGAATTCTACTAATGGGATGAAGTCAAAATGATCCAACACTTTTCTATATATTTTGAAGCACATCTAACAGGGTACTGTTTGCAAGCTTGAAATTATTTGGTAAAATGTATCAATTCACTATCGTAAGGATATACATAAGAAAAGAAACAAGAAGAGATACGTCGATGATAAGAGACTAATACAGTTCCTTGATGTCCAATAACTACAATACATACCACGTGTGAGATTGTCGATGGTTTTGGTGTAAGCTGATCTTCTGCAAGAATAGCATAATCAGCATAAGTACCTCTCACAGCTGTTGGATGCAGTGCACCAAAAACTTCCTGCCCAACTTTAAGAGTCTGAACAGACCCTCCAACTGCAGCAACTTCACCACTAACATCACGGCCTAAAATCAATGGAAGAAGAGACTCAAATAGAGAACGCCCATAGCCTGCTCGCATCTGAAAAAAAAATATGGAACATATAAAGCTGAACAAACTCCACTGTTGATGTCATTTGAGAAAATAGAGTGAAGAGGTTACACGTTAAAATTTCCAAACTTTATGGAACAAAAGAATTGTAACTGCATACCTAATCATATACCACCAAAGATAACTTATGCCACCAAAGGGTCATTGGCCTAGTGGTACGGGTACCTAGTAACCCAACCTCCTTGAGTTCGTGGGTTCAAGCCTCGCCAAAGGTGAAGAGTATGCCCGGGTCTGATTTGCCATATATAAATATTGTATACTTAAAAAAAGATAACTGATGCTCATGGAATTACTTTTCTGGAACTGTATAATGATAATTGTTGGGTTTTGCTTAATGCCTAGCCTCTCCATTGAGAGGATTTGTTTGTTTGCTCAGGCTTTCTGATGGATACCTCACTTCTCTTTGGGTTAGTTTCAGTAGTATCACAGATGAGCTGCTGTGCACGCCCCTTTCAGGAATAAGAAAAAAAGATATGGTCCCTATGGTGATGAAATAATTTCCGGATTGTGACGCAGTGGGAAGTTGTGGAAGGGTCGACAAGCGTCTAGACCCTTAAAGATAATGAGCTTACTAGCGTAGCACTCGGGAAATTAAGAGAAAACTCTTAAAACTAGAGATAAACCTCTAAAAAGATTTTATTAATCAAGCATAAACTTAGGGGTGTTTGGTTGGAGGTATTAAGCAGTAATTAGTGGGAATGATAATAAAAGAAATTGTTTGGTTTTATATAATATAGTGGGCTCATTCCTGATTAAACTGGGGGGAATGAAAATTCATTCCCATTTTCATTCTATGTCATTTTCATTCACATTCCCATTTTCATTCCCTTGCCAGAACCAAACATTAAACCCTATTTATAATCTAAACTAAATCAAAGATAACTATGAAATCTAAATTCAAACTAATCCTAATTCTAAACCAACTATTAAACTAAGAATCCTAATTAGAAAACAAATAAATAATAACTAAAACTAACAAATAATTATCTTAAGCTAATTAAGGAACAAAATAATCTAATAAACAAATAAATGCAACCCTTTCAGGACTGTTCAGAACTCGAGCACGACCAGGCACGCGACCCAAGTTGCAGGATAAGTCGCCCAAGCGACTGTTTTCCCCTTTTTGATGCCAACTTCCGGGCTTCTTTCGAGCTCGTTTTCTTCTTTTCCAACGATCTACGGAAAACCTCGTTAACTCTTGGAACCTCTCTGTATGAGATGGAAAATAAAGCATCCATTGGGGATAGATACCAAAAGAGATCCTCCTGACTAAAGAAAGAAATTCTAACACGAGGAAGAAAGCTTGTTCACTAGTTCCGTAAATAGATCTTATTTATGGTGTCTTATACTGATGATGAGATATTGCTTAAGCGAGAAAGCGTAGAGAAACTAAGGGGCTGTTTGGTTGGTTTTCCATTAAGTTCTATATAGATAAAGTTGTCTGTGTGGATTAATCTGTCTGTCTATATAGATTGGGAAGGTTTTTGTTTTGGAGGTTTTTTCATAGATGGAATGAACATGTTTTTTAATCGAGCAGGGCAGATTTGGAAAAAAAAAACTAGGGTTTCTGCATAAAGCATTAAAGCTCCGTCTAGAAGCTTACTGAATAAGCCACTTTCTATATCATTAAGCCACTACCAAACAGTCATGTATAGCTCACCGAATAGGCTGTTAGTCCCATTAAGCTCATTAAGCTGCTAACAAACAGGCCCCAAGCTAGCAGTCAAACCCATCTACATCGACAAAGCACTTAACCTAGAGCCCTGTAACTGTAAAAAGTATACAAGTGAGCCCTCTAGTTCTATAATGCAATAACTCATTTCTTCAAGTAACCTATAAGCTAGGTATTTAACATCAGCAAATGGTTCTGGGAAAATGCTCAACCCAAAAAGACACATAAAAGTTATAAATAAGTTCAAACTCGATGAATCAGTATAAGAGGGCACAATGAAATAACAAATTCATGCACTCAATCATATTGCCGAATTAGTTTAAACAGGGGAATTGAAACCAAAATCACACAATTGCCAAATGTTCCAGACTCTAATCTAAACCTTCACCAAATTTTCATTTGCACAGATTCCGCAAAGCGGATAGAAATTGGGCGATGAAGGTATTAATGTAAGCACGTAAATGTAGTTATTATAGCCTTATTATAAACTAGTAAAATTCTCTTGATAGACGCCTCTAATTTATCCAAAATCTAGAGCAGGATACCTAAAGTTCATATGATGAACACTTTTGTTGACTTGCTCTCAACTTCCACATCAATAAATCAATCGAAATTGACAAAAATCTATACGTTTATGCCTAACCTTCTACGAATTTAGACAGCACAAACTGTGGTGAAACTAAGCACAATCCAAAAACCGACTCTATCTTACTGAATTCAAATTCCCGATAAACATAACAATGAAACGAAACAAAAATTAACAAAAAAATTCACAATCACTCACCCTTGTATCGAGAGGATTAACCGAAACGGCGCGAGCTCGAACGAGTACCTCATTCGGCTTAAGATCAGGAACACGGACATTATCTCGTAGTTCAAGCACATCAGCACCACCGAACCGCGGCAAAACCACCGCTCTACAGCTCGTGACAATATTCCTAATACCGAAACCTAACCTGTGTGAAGAATAACGCATGCCTTGCATAGAATCATCAATCGTTGTTGAGATTTTGAGCTGCTTAAATCGCAATAACGACCGCATCGTGCAATTGTTTCGACGAATTATGGGAGATATAGATGTTTATAGAAGAAATCAACGAAGAAATTTAGTATGTGAGAGAGAAATGGAGAGGGGTGGAGGAGGGAGGAGGTGGTGGTGGTGGGTGGCGGTGGACGTGTCTCCGTTTGTATCCGCAGAGGATGTCAAGGTCCATTGCAACTGCATCTATTTCATTCTCCTTTTTTTTTTAATTTTCAGATTTATGTTTCTTTCAAAAAAATAATTTCTAATAATTTTATTTAATCCTATTCAACTTTTGTATATTTTCTTTTTCCATTTTTAGTAACTATGACATACCTATAGCCAAAAATTGGTTCTACTTGATTTGGATTTGTGTTCGGTTTTTAACTTTGTAGTTTTACATATCGGTTTTTGGTTTCAAAACTAGATTGAATCGAAACTATATCAGATTCTTTTTTGAACTTGAAAATATTATATTTAGATTTATAATTTTCAAATTCAAAGAACCTAAGTTTGTATTTGGTTCATGGTTCGATTAGCAGTAGATTGGTTCATGTCGATCCATGTTATTTAACTGGTTTTGTGGTACTTCAACTGACGAAGGTGGTACCACGACTTTTTGTTGCTTTGGGTGTACCTTAGTGGGATGATAGGTTATCAAACTGTTAATGTTGACCGACTGTTTGGATATTATAAAAATATAAACACCATTTTTGTTTAGGTTAGCAGAACAGACTCATTCACAACATCAAGTTTGATCAGATATGTAACATATCTTCCTCGGTGCCACAATTTCCTGAAATGAAAAGTAAAAGTTACTCCTTCGTCTCTCCATCCTAAAATAAATGTTCATATTTCTATATATGTTTGTTCCAAAATAAGTGTCTACTTATAAAACTAAATAACCAAATTCTCAAATTTACTCATAATTAATGCACAAATAATTAAGAAGAGTAAATTGTGGATTTGGTCCCTGTGGTTTGATAGTTTTTTTTGGCCATGTCCCTATAGTATATTTATTGTGGATATGGTTCTTGTGGTATTCAATTTGCTTTGGCAATGGGCCCTTTGACTAATGGCTCCGTTAACTCTGTTAAATAAATGGTTATTTTTGTCATCTACTTATTCTTTTGTCTTTTTCATATAAATATAAAAACAATGTTTTTATGCATATATATATATATATAATGATATCAAAATAAATAAAATATGATATTATTGTAGATTTGATTTGTTTAATTTAAAAAAAAACTTAACCATATTAAATAGATTAAATTATATCGTTTAAAAATAATAATTATATTAATTATATTAAACACGATTTAATTATATTAATTTTTTCAAAAAAATTAATTATGTAAGTAAGTTTTAATGTTTTAATGCAATTAAAAATTTAAATTAAACAAATCAAATTATAAAATCATATCTTATTTTATTTAGAGCGAATAAGTAATATATGATTTTATATGATTTATTTATATAAATTAAAAAAATAATTATGGTAAACACGATTTAATTTTATTGTTTTTTTGTTATCATAATAAACAAGCTTATTATAGATATTTTAATACCAAAATCATTTAAAACTACTAATAAATGAACTCCAATTTTATCATACTAAAATAAGGTTTTCGATTTGCATATAAATTTTCATTCAGAAATTCAAAGTCAACTATTTAAATTTTCACCAAATGAAAAATTAATATGTACTATCATCTTTGTAACTTAAAATTAAACAAGTTTCTATATAAATTCAACAAGGTTTCGTATCGAAATAGAAAAAAAATATTGTATTTAATATAATTAGTTTGTTAATTTAAACAAATCAAATGATAAGATAATATCTTATTTTATTTATTTTGATATCATTATATATATGTGTGTGTGTGTGAAAAAATTGTTTTTGTTTTTCTAGGAAAAAGACAAAAGAATAGGTAAAATGCAAAAATGATCCTTGATTTAACAGAGTTAACGGAACCGTTAGTCAGAGTGACCATGACCAAAACAAATTGAATACCACAAGGACCATATCCACAATAAATATACTATAGGGACCATGGCCAAAAAAACTATCAAACCACAGGGACCAAATCCACAATTCACTCTAATTAAGAATTATGAAAAAAGGGAAATTAAGTAAGAGAAAAAAAAGGTATTGGTTGATAAAAAGGTATAATAATTATACATTCCTAAAATGTGTCATTTCAATTGTAATTTGTGAACATTTATTTTGGAACGGAGGAAATATTATTAAAATGAAAATCATACTTTAAACATCAACCTTTGAGGATGTTATTGTCAAATTTGATAAGGGTATGTCCAGTGAGATAGAACAACTATGTTTTTGTTTTGTAGCCTTATGAAGTAGAAATTTGGTGTGTTAGTTTGTGCCAAAAGTCACAAATCTTGTATTTTATTTTAGCGAGAAAAGTAACATTTACCACTTTATTCCAAGAAAAAAACAAGTAAATGAACAATATTTTATTGTGATTTTATGTTATGTGTTTTATACAAGTTATGACCTATATATAGATTAAAGTTGAAAAAATATGATGTACTTTTGAGTGAATGTGAGTCCACAAAGGGCCAACGCATTGCAAGGATACTCGTTGTGTCACATAAAGTGTACCTTTTTAACACCCAAAGACCCCTATAAGTGCTAGCCGAAAGACGTGACACTTCAAAAAAGGTGAATGAGAGTTGCCAAAAGATTATTGAAATTTATATCATTGAATGAAAGGTCTATATCTTGTTAAATATGAACAATACACAAAAGAATACGGGTGTTTTTTTATTCATATTGCAAAGAATGAAAAACTATCATATTTTATACATATACTTTAAATATATCTCTACTCTGATAGAGTTATACATGTTAAAATTGTGATACAAAACACAGAAGTCCAAGAAAAAAGGAGTCATGGACGTTCGTGAAGGCCCTCTTGTGGACGTCCACAAGGATTCTATTTTGCCTAGTTTATCCATGGTGAATATAGTTTATTCGGAATTTTGGCACAGTTGTGGCCATAATCAAGCACCATCGTGTGTGCCGATAAATACACTCATTTGGTTCCCATGTGTTTGTCACGAAATTTAAAGAAAAATCTTAGAATACATGAGGAATATCATTGAGAGTTTGAGGCACATATAGTTATTTCAGTTATTCTACGAGTTTCAGTAGTCACCATCGATAAAACTTAATCCTTTTGTTTGTAGGCATACACCAACATTTCCGATGATCGAACCATGTTAAATCATAAGTGTTTAATACTTTGTTTTACTTTATTGTGTTTTGTACATTTGTTTTGTTCAATTTTACTTTTCTGTATTTGGTTGTTGATTAATTAATCTCACGTATTATGCTATTTAGCATAAATTCTTGTAACTTGTGGATTTTAAGTTGGAATGTTATCATCAATATGGTGACATAATTACTATCCATATGGCTACAACTTTCAAGATGTGATCCATTAATCATCTTCGAGAACACGAAGAACCATTTTGAATAACATACACTGGCCAATAATATGACATCATCACAAGAGGTATAATCAGGATTCATGATGTTAGCAGAAAAAACGTATCTATAGAAAAAGGGGATTGATCAACGTAATTTCACAAATAGATTGATCATCATGCTTCAAAAGTAAATCAAGTGTAGAAGAATTGTGATGCACAACATGTGGTTCTATGTGATTTATGAAGTCTTACATGTGAAACAAGAAGAAATACAAGATTATAAGAGGAAGAGTTGAACCGTGAATATGACATGTAATCTTAAGAAGTTAAATGGACAACTAAGCTAATAGAATACACACACACATAGGGAATGAGTACGGAAAAAAAGTTGAGAATGTAAAACCAGAAAACATATAGATAAAAACATAACAATACTAATGTCATAAAATACTTATTTGTTTAGGTTGAATTTTGACTATATTTAACATATTTTAAATTATAAAGTAGATTGCAATCTATTTTACTTTTAAACTGAAGTTTTACAAGGTGAGTTAGACCATCTCTAAATCTCTAACGGTACATCAAATACCAAATTTAATACACAAATCGTTCTAAATAGGACACCAATATTTAATCTAATGAATAGTAACATAAAAGTATTCAACACCAAATTGAAAAAGATAAAAAAGAATATATTCCTAGAATTTTAATTACATTATTTGCACCAAATTTTATATCACCTTTATGGATTTTGGTATAAATTTCATGTACACCTTTCTCCCCGGTCCACTGAGACAAAATGTGGTAGGACTTGCGCCAACAGTTCATCATCAAAGAAAGGACTCGCTAATTAAGCCAGGATCACTAACTAAGACTAATCTAATATGAATAAATAGAAAATACTAATATAATAGAAAAGAACTGTCTTTTCTGTATATTTTCCCCGATTTCGTTGCTACCGGAGGCTTTACATAATCGATCAGATTATATAGATATCCCTTCAACACAACATAGATCATCGAAATGATCTCGGAGACCCACCAAAACACGAAAGCCAGGATCTTTCAGAAAATAGATTCCTATTCGAAGAGTGCATAACCGCATGGATAAGCTCACACTAACCCGTCAATTTAGGATCCAATTTGAGATTTTCCTTGAGAGGTATTGGGAAGAAATTGAAATGGAATAATATCGATTCGGACAGAAAAAAAAGGTTCTTAGTTGATTCAAACACTATACCTATACTCTAAACTAATCAAGTCCTTTTAAGTTGTGTTCTCAAAATTATGATGAAAATAAAAGAATGTGAAGGAAAATAAAAGATTTTTGTTTATTTGTGCTAGAAAAAGGAAACGAAATAAAATTAAATTTTCATTGTTTTAAGTGGGAGAAAAAAAATGAAAGATGTGTAATTTTACAAATGTATCTTTGTTCATTTTATAAGAGATCACAGTTGATGAATAGATGTATTATCTATACTTTTATAATTTTTTTTAATGTTTTAGGTTAGTTTTCTTCCTTTCCTCCCAGGTTTAGAGGAAATTCAACATTAATTAGTTTCTTTGTTTTTCATATTAATCAGGTTTATACGAGAAGTGTCAAATAAAAAAAATAATAGAATCATAAATGATTTTATATTAACATCACATATAAAAATACAAAATCACATAAACCTCATCTTTATATATAATTTAATCACATTTTTATGTTCTTTTATTTGTTAACGTTATTCCTTGAACCTCCATCAAAATTTATTAAGGAGTTGTTTGTTTAACTCTTATCAATTCCATTTAGATGCAACATCTGAACTGCTAAGAATTTAATTTCGTTTGACAAAAAGTAATTAATCGGCCTCTTAATGATTTCAAAACCATTTGAATCATTTTATACGAAATCATTCATAACCGCCAAAGAGCACTTTGAACCACCTTTACTTATTAATTACAATTCTAATTGAGTTTGAGCTTCAAAGATAGAAAGTATCTAAAGGTCACAAGTTCGAATTTAATGTGGACATGGAGGCTCAAATACGATGACTCCAGACTACCTGTAAAACAAGTGGTTGTCCTGAAAATTAGTGGTTCATATATATATAACGGGTTGGATATCTAACTTGATAAAAAAAATTCCATCAAAGTAAAAGTAGTGTCTGTATGTCCAACGTGTGTTCCATTTGGACCATTTCATCTACAGAATCGACACCGCATACATATTCTCTAAAACCATGCTTCCACTTGCTACATCTTAAACTCCTACGTGTACCCCAACCCTTCACCACCTTTACAATCCACTTCTCCACGTGTAACCCTAAAATACACCATAAATACCCACCACCACCACCACCACCACCACTCCACCACCATCTCACCATCATAACCACCACCACAATGGCAAAGCTTATAGTTCTCGCCTTTACCATCGCCACCCTCCTCGCCTTCGCTTCTGCCCACAGAACCATCGTCACCACTACCATCGAAGACGAAGACACCTTTGATATCAACCCAAGCTCAAAAAGACAACAGTGTGGCCAACATCTCCAGGGCCAAGAATTCCGACAATGTCAGAATTACCTACAGCAGCCGGAGCAGACTCCTTACGGCCAGCAACAGCCACAGCAGCAGCAAAGCCTCCAACAGTGCTGCAATGAGCTCCGAAACGTCGACCAAATGTGCGTCTGTAGGGCCGTTAAAAAGATGTTCGTAGACGTCCAAGAACAACGACAACAACAACAACAACAACAACAACCTTTTGGTTCACAAGAGATCCAACAGGTGAAACAAAAGGCACAAAACCTCCCAAACATTTGCAACATCCAAACCAGAAAACAATGCAATATAAGAACCGGCGAGCAATGCCGCCAGATGGTTCAGGGACGACAGTGGAACCGGTGCCAGAGGTACTTGGAACAACAAACCGGTTCCGGCTACCTGAGATCAGCCGTTTCGATGCAGAGACAGCCGGAAGAGCTGGAACAATGCTGTGAAGAGCTTAGAAGTGTGAATACGGAATGCCAGTGTGAGGCCATGAAGGAAGTGTATAGCCAAGCCGGCCAGCAGCAGCAGCAACAGGAGTTGCGAAGGGTGGTTGAGAATTTGAAGAACCAATGTAACTTAATAGTGGGACAATATTGCCAAATTCCGTCTAGAATGTTCTGAAGGAGTTCAGATGCATGATGATGATGTAATAAGGCTAAGATAGGGATTGGTCGCATCTCTAGTCGCGATGTTTATGACTATGAGGTGGGATTAGTTTCCCATCATCTATGGATAAATAAAATAAAGTTTTAATCTACTGCATGATTCTAATAGTTTTATTTTCAGTGTAATAAACGAACAATAATTACTCTAATTCTCCTAGAACTTTGAGTAATGCTTTTGCATGCAATTTTTTAAAACAGAAAATTAAAGATTAAAAAAGTTTAAAAAATTTATAAACAATTTCTTGATTTTTTTTTGAAGAAAAATTTATAAACAATTTCTTGATTTTAAAACTTACTATATATACTATTAATATATCCAGTATATGATTGATAAAATTTTATTTCTTTTTTTTAAATATTTAATTTCACGAATTTGGATATATAGAATCATATAGAAAGAACAAATAATCATATACAATGTACGCAATCGTTTTTGACATTTTTCTAATTTATTTTTCTAATTTGGAGAATTTGTGGAAAAGGTTTTGAAAATTTTGTAGATCCTCTAAATTAAGTATACAGATCATATACATATATATATATACATATATATATCTAAGAGATGATAAACATGAAATAAATAATCAGTATAAATACACATTATAGTAAGAGAGATAACCATGAAACATAAAATTATACTAAATAAATGAATAAAATTATATAAATAAAATAATAAAGGATTGTGATTTAATATGAAACTAATTTTGGCGCACATATTACTTTTTCGTTTCAAAATAATGTCTATTATTTATAGTTTTAAAATATATAATTATTACATTTAATCAATTAAATAACAATTTTACTAATTAATATAAAAAATGGATTAATTTTTTTTTTGAACAACAGCTTTTATTACGAACCGGCCTAGAAAGGCGCCGGGTTATAACCTTTTTCAAGCAAATTAATTTCTCGAAAACAATGAACAAACAAAGTATGCATGAATATTTAATAATGAAAGAACTATAATTTAATATCCAAAGACGACTATGTAACAAAATAAGAGAAATAAGAGTAACGTTGAGTAAATTCATAAGCCTATAATGGTTTCTTTTATTTGATAGGTAATAAGTTAGTTATTGCTGAAAATTATTTATGTTAAAAATTGATATAAAGGTAGTTATTGCACATCACTCCTCCTGGTGGCCGGTGAATATCTCCACAGCCCAAGAATGTCTCCATAGCCCAAGGTATATGGTCGCTGATTGGCTGCATGACGGACAACCTACGGAAAGAGGTGGGCAAGGTGATCATGGCACTACAATAAAATTGAGTGTATAGAACACCACCAATAAAAAGACGTCTTAATAGGCCACTTTAAAAGACGCATATTATAGGATCAAAAAATAAAGCGTTCTATTTAAAGGCGTTGTAAAAAGTTTTTAGGACGTTTTTGGGCGTCGTAAAAAGTTTACTATGACACTTTTAATTAAAAACGTCGCATTAGCTAGTTTATAGGACATTGTGTTTATAGGACACATTTTTCAAACAGTGTCTCATAAAATAGCTAATAGAACGCTTTGTATAAAAAGTGTCATAAAAACCTTGTTACGACGCCCACAGGTGTCTTATAAACCTATTACAACTCCTTTAGATAGGATGCTTTATTTTCTGGTCCTATAATTTGCGTCCTATAAAGTAGTCTATTATGACGTTTTTTTTATTGGTGGTGTGGTGTTCTATAAACTCAATCTTGTTGTAGTGTGGCGGCGTTCTTTTGGACCGTTTGGTAAAGAAATTGTAAGGTGTTCAATGGAAAGATTAAAAAAGAGAAAGAGATTTGCGGTGAAATCCAATTCTTAGCTTTTGATTGGATTAGACGTAAAACAAAAATCGGTAAGTTTCTTAGTTGGGAGAGTTGGCTTTGTAACCCGGTGGATATCGTCTATTCTTATACTGTTCTAGCTGCTCACTTGCTCGTTAATAAATTATTTTTTACGGTCCAAAAAAACGTTGACATATGTAAAATGATAGTCTAATATGGATTTTACGACAAAGTAAAAGTTACAGATTTATTGACGACTTTAAGTAACCATTATACGTATAATGTAAATGTTTCAACTGTAAAAATCATATTTTCTCTCTCTCTTCATTAATGTAACTCCCAAATCTACGTACAAGACAATGTTTGGTATTATATACAACATGGTCCAACCACAAGTCTATCTCAACCTTCTCATTTATGTCACTCTTATCTTCCTTTTGTATACCTTCATCTACTAACATTCTGATCCATTCAGCATGTATAGTTGGTCTAATGACACTCCCTATATAATTGTGTATATTTGTATTCAAATTGAAGCTTTTGTGTGAATGTTTGTCCTTTAGAGGATCTTTAGTTTAACAAGATGTACAATTGTATAAATAGCATGTTAAGATCGTGAATTGCCAAAGAATATTCATTACGCATGATCATTAGATTTTTTAAATAAATTGCATTAATTTGGTTTTAATACAATTCACTCCGGCTAGATTATATTCTATCCAAAAAGTACATAAACACGAAAGTTCCCAAAATGGACATATGTAAGCCAATGTTTGGTTGTTGATAGTAATGAAGTGACATCAGATATACTTAATTAAAATGAATTTCACAAATACCTTATGCTTAAACAAATTGGAGATGGCAATAACACCCTATTTTGGCATGACAATTAGACAGGTGATGGTAAACTATAAGATTACTGTCCTAGACTTTTTACCCTAGACAATAATAACCTAGCGACGGTGGCAGATAGAACAGGAGAAGGAGGGTTCAAATGGGAACGGCGTAAATCCGAGGTGAAAGAGAAGTCGAAGACCTAATGCAATTGTCTAGGAACCTGGGAAGTATCTATTTAAATTCCTTGGGTGATAAATGGAGATGGAGACTTTCTTGCGATGGAGAGTTTTCTGTCAAAGCTACGAGAGAAAAAATCGAGCCTTTGATGCTTGGGAATGGCGACACCGCAACAAGATGGAACAAACTAGTTCCATCCAAAATTAACATCTTCTGTTGGAGGGCATTACAAGGTCGAATCTCTGTTAAAGCAAGGCTGGCGGACATTGGTATAGACCTCGACAATACCCTATGTTCGTTATGTAAGTAGGATGTCGAGACGGTCGATCATACTCTTTTCTTGTGCGGTGTTGCTGATGCTGTCTGGAGAAGATTGGAAGGTTGGTGGCAGTTTCCTTTCTCCTCTTATCATTCTTTTGAAGCGGCTTTGGAAGGACTAAAGACGGCCCACATAACTCCTTTGACTCGTAATTGCTTGGAGGCTATTATATTCATCTCTTGCTACTTTATTTGAAGATTCCGAAGTAGAGTTGCTTTTGAAAATTCAGCGCCTAGGAGGGAGGACCTTTTTTATTCGATTATTGATAACTCGTTTAGATGGATGGTGTATAGGCATAAGGCAAGTTTGAAAGACGTTCTTATCTGGAGAACTTCTCCTTTACGCTGTTTTAAGTCTTTGTAATTCTTTCCGCTAGCTCCTGGCTAGTTTTTTAATGCATTGCTGTTTCCAAAAAAAAACGACTTTCACAAATTACACTTATATCGTTCAATTCTCATCGATCCAATTTATACGTATCTTATTACACTCATAATAAAAGAGAAAATACAAAAAATAATATTCAATAAATTTCGTTTACCCTTGATCCCCCAAAAAGATTCAAACTTTGACTTTGTTGGCAAATGAGTATTTTTTAACTTCAAGGTTCACATGAACCGTAATATTTTCACGTAAACTTTCTCAAAAAAAAAGAATAACAAAGTATATATGCATGAATATAATTTGAAAGAACTATAACTTGACACCTAAAAGCGATTATGTAACAAGATAACAATTAGCGTTCGACAAATTCATTGTTTCAAGAGTTTTTTTTATTGATTTCTTAAAGGAACTAATTAAAGTTTAGATGTATAAACTAATTTCTGTAGATAATCAAGCTAATGTGATAGATTAATAGACTATATATATCAAACGGTTATCAAATATCAAATGTCACTTATTTTACCGGATGAAAATAATAATGACCAAAAATCTTACCCGACAAGACATAGAAAAGATTGATAATATATATTATCATATAAATGAAAGAAGAAACTTTTACCCGATTAACAATAATTTTAAAAAAACAGAACTAATGATATCAACAATATATTAATCGATAATAAAATGATTTAAGGGTAGGTTTTATAACCAACAAACCATGCTTCCACTTGGTGCATGTAAAGTCCAACGTGTAGCTCAAACTTCACCACCTATACAACCCACTTTTCCACGTGTAACCCTAAAATCCACCATAAATACCCACCACCATCACCACTCCACCACCATCTCACCATCACAACCACCACCACAATGGCAAAGCTTATAGTTCTCGCCTTCACCATCGCCACCCTCCTAGCCTTCGCTTCTGCCCACAGAACCATCGTCACCACCACCATCGAAGACGACGACACCTTCGATATCAACCCAAGCTCAAAAAGACAACAGTGTGGCCAACATCTCCAGGGCCAAGAATTCCGACAATGCCAGAATTACCTACAGCAGCCGGAGCAGACTCCTTACGGCCAGCAACAGCCACAGCAGCAGCAAAGCCTCCAACAGTGCTGCAATGAGCTCCGAAACGTCGACCAAATGTGCGTCTGTAGGGCCGTTAAAAAGATGTTCGTAGACGTCCAAGAACAACGACAACAACAACAACAACAACCTTTTGGTTCACAAGAGATCCAACAGGTGAAACAAAAGGCACAAAACCTCCCAAACATTTGCAACATCCAAACCAGAAAACAATGCAATATAAGAACCGGCGAGCAATGCCGCCAGAGGGTTCAGGGACGACAGTGGAACCGGTGCCAGAGGTACTTGGAACAACAAACCGGTTCCGGCTACCTGAGATCAGCCGTTTCGATGCAGAGACAGCCGGAAGAGCTGGAACAATGCTGTGAAGAGCTTAGAAGTGTGAATACGGAATGCCAGTGTGAGGCCATGAAGGAAGTGTATAGCCAAGCCGGCCAGCAGCAGCAGCAACAGGAGTTGCGAAGGGTGGTTGAGAATTTGAAGAACCAATGTAACTTAATAGTGGGACAATGTCAAATTCCTTCTCGAATGTTCTGAAGGAGTTAAGATGCATGATGATGATGTAATAAGGCAAGATAGGGATTGATCACATCTCTAGTCGCGCTGTTTATGACTATGAGGTGGGATTAGTTTCCCATCATCTATGGATAAATAAAATTAAGTTTTAATCTACTGTTTCAAATAGTTTTATTACACTAGTTTTATTCAGTGTAATAAAACGGACAATAATTACTCGGTTTCTTACTTTTACACCTTACTCTAATTCCCATTTACACCTTACTTTATTATTTTATTTATTTTAATTAGTTAAATACTAACTCCCATAATTATCTATCAATTTTAATTGGAAGGTATATATATAGATTAGGGTTTAAAATATTGGAAGGCATATATATAAATTAGGGTTTAAAATATATAGTGTAGGCTTGTAAAAGATAACAATTACTCTAATTCTCCTAGAACTTTGAGTAATGCTTTTGTATGCAATTTTCTAAAACAGAAAATTAAAGATTAAAAAAGTTTAAAAATTTATAAACAGTTTTTTTATACTTATATTATAAAACATTTGGCCAAAACTCTTAAAACAATTTTTCAAGCACAATGTATACTTAATTAAAGCCAAATTACTTAACTTTTTAATTTATTACTTTGGTACAACATATTCAAGCAGAGTAAATCTCACAGTCCATACTTATCCCTACTCTTCAAATTGGAATCAATTCTAATCCTAACTAACACCCCTATTCGGCACGTAGACGGCAAGAAGTAAAAAGGACGAAAGCAGAGGGAGATGGACAAAGAATGTGTTCAATTCAAAGCCTTGTTTTTCTGGTAACTCCCCTTTTCTCAAACTCCCTTCTTTTGCAGTTTCATGTCTAAGATAGGTTCACAGAGAGTAATGGATTCTCTGCATTATGTATTTGCAGGTAATTGACATATTAATAAAGTTTCAATTCTCGGTGTCTCTTCCCAAGACCAGTCGCTCCAATCCAAAGGTGACGATTTACACACAAATCATCTTCCCTAGATGACGCTTCAGTCTCCCAATATTCTATATAATTATACGGTTAAGGCTCACTTCAATCTCCAATTCTCATGGGTGTTTAATTATTCAGGTAGGAAAACAGGTACAAAGTGATCACGGGGAATCACGTCCTGAAGATTCCAAACCCGAGTAAGGTATTTACAAGTCATTTTTGTAAGTAAATTATGTGTCTAGAGGACAAAGCAAATTTGCTTATGTGAAGTTGGAGATGATTGCGTGTGATTAGCTGGATCATCATGGATTTGTGGACTATTTCTTACACTCCAAGAATGCAATATTTCATCATACAATTACCCAAAATTCCTCTTTTATTTCTTATAACTTGTTGTGCTTTGGGTTATTTTTCTCTTTTATCTTCTTATAACTTATTGTGCTTTGGGTTATTTTTTTCTCTAGATCAACGTGCACAGTCATGAAAGATTGAAAGTTGTAGATGGAGAAAAGAGCACAAAAGGAAGTTTGATTTTGATATTAAATATATTGATGTGGGCCGGTTTGTGTGTCCGGGAAATACACGTTTTTGCTCCAATATTATAGGACGAGGTGGGAGGATAACATATGAGTTTTTGGAAGCACGGGAGAGAGTAGAGTAGTTGATCATGTGTAAGGAACTAAAGATTAGTAAGCAATTATGATTGGGTGGAGGGCGAGACACCTGAATATTTTATTTTATTTTATTTTAACTTGATTCTAATGCCATTTGTAACACCTCAATTCCTAGCTAAGCAATGGGCTAGCTCAATATAATTGAATTTAACTCAAAAGTTCTATTTTTTTAGAGATTTTGATATTAATTATATTAATAACATATTTAATACATTTAATATGTAACAAATATTCAAACAAATTTTTATATAAAAATGATCATACATTTAACCATGTTGGTGGGAACAATAAAAATAATAATTTCTCCTTTTTGAGCATTTAGTTTTAGGAGTTATTAAAAATTTGAAAACTTAATATTCTTTATTTTATTTAAAAGAATTGTTGGAGAAAAAAATGACAATTACAAGTTACCCTTATTTTTTGAGTTAACTTAGACATGGCCATATAGACATATTGTCCATAAAGTAGTTTCTTAGCGCTTCAATAACTTTTCAAAGGCCTTCTTTCTCTTCCTCCCTAATTATTATTAATTCATTACAATTAATTATTTTAGGGTGAATTTCATACATGTCCTTAAAAACTTGTATTATTACGTATATATCCTTGTAAACTTTCAAATTACGTGTATATCCTTATAAACCTTAAAAACTCACACATATATTCTTCTCCCTTATTTAATTATTATTAAATATTTTAAAAATACAAATAATTAAAATTAAATTAAATATAATTTGAAATTACCAAGATAGCCTTTTCATGACCATTCAAAAACCCTATCCAAAATAAACCAAAAAATTGTATATATAAAAGTAATAAACTTAACAGGCCAAAAAATCAAATGTTACATTTTTAAATTGTATATATAAAAGTAAAGTTATATTTTTTATAAATAATAATAACATATTTAATTTAGTTATTAATCATTATTTTTTAGAAAACAATTAATTAATTAATTAAGACATTTATAGTTATCATACTTTGTTTTATTCAGAAAACATATAATGATTATTTAAAATCATCAATGACTGTAACTTTTATTTGTAGAATTCATATTTAATTTTAACGTAAATAATTTTTAGCTAAATTTTCAGCAATAACTAACTTATCAACTATCGATAATTTGTCAAATAAAGATAGAGTTGTGAATTTGCTCAACATTACTGTTATTTTGTTATATAATCGTCTTTAGTAGGTCTTTCATATTAAATATTAATTGTAACTCTTTCATATTAAATACCATGCATACTTTATTTGTGCAAGGGTTAAAATTCATTGTTAAAACAAATTAACACATTTTTTTTGTATTTATTAGTAAATAAAATTGTTATTTAATTGATTAAATGTTAATTTTATTTTGTGAATAAAATTTATTGTCTCCAAATTTACTTCGTGTGCTGCAGTCCAATCAAATAAATCAAAATATACGTCATTATTTTATTTAATATAATTTTATTATTTCATTATTATTTAATATAATTTTATATTTCATGGTTATCTTCTCTTACTATGAGTATGAACTATGAAGTGTATCTACCGATTATTTATTTCATTATTTATTTAGCTATATGACGATGTGTATATATAGCTAATTTAGAGGATGTACAAAATTTTCAAAACCTTTTCCTAGTAAAATTCTCCAAATTAGAAAAACATCAAAAATGATTGTGTGCGAAAGCTAAATGATTTTTTTTTTGCTCTTTCTATCCGAATTCCTGAAATTAAATATTTTAGAAAAATAAATAAAACTTTATCAGTCATGTCGGATATATTAATACTATAATAATTTTTAAAATTAAGAAACTGTTTATAAAAATTTTAATGCTTAATTTTCTGTTTTAGAAAATTGCATGCATTAGTAAAAGATTTTTAATTGTTTATCCATTAAGTTCTAGGAGAATTAGAGTAATTATTGTTCGTTTATTACACTGAAAATAAAACTATTAGAAACATGCAGTAGATTAAAACTTTATTTTATTTATCCATAGATGATGGGAAACTAATCCCACCTCATAGTCATAAACATCGCGACTAGAGATGCGACCAATCCCTATCTTAGCCTTATTACATCATCATCATGCATCTGAACTCCTTCAGAACATTCTAGACGGAATTTGGCAATATTGTCCCACTATTAAGTTACATTGGTTCTTCAAATTCTCAACCACCCTTCGCAACTCCTGTTGCTGCTGCTGCTGGCCGGCTTGGCTATACACTTCCTTCATGGCCTCACACTGGCATTCCGTATTCACACTTCTAAGCTCTTCACAGCATTGTTCCAGCTCTTCCGGCTGTCTCTGCATCGAAACGGCTGATCTCAGGTAGCCGGAACCGGTTTGTTGTTCCAAGTACCTCTGGCACCGGTTCCACTGTCGTCCCTGAACCCTCTGGCGGCATTGCTCGCCGGTTCTTATATTGCATTGTTTTCTGGTTTGGATGTTGCAAATGTTTGGGAGGTTTTGTGCCTTTTGTTTCACCTGTTGGATCTGTTGTGAACCAAAAGGTCCTGTTTGTTGTTGTTGTTGTTCTTGGACGTCTACGAACATCTTTTTAACGGCCCTACAGACGCACATTTGGTCGACGTTTCGGAGCTCATTGCAGCACTGTTGGAGGCTTTGCTGCTGCTGTGGCTGTTGCTGGCCGTAAGGAGTCTGCTCCGGCTGCTGTAGGTAATTCTGACATTGTCGGAATTCTTGGCCCTGGAGATGTTGGCCACACTGTTGTCTTTTTGAGCTTGGGTTGATATCAAAGGTGTCTTCGTCTTCGATGGTAGTGGTGACGATGGTTCTGTGGGCAGAAGCGAAGGCGAGGAGGGTGGCGATGGTAAAGGCGAGAACTATAAGCTTTGCCATTGTGGTGGTGGTTGTGATGGTGAGATGGTGGTGGAGTGGTGGTGGTGGTGGTGGGTATTTATGGTGGATTTTAGGGTTACACGTGGAAAAGTGGGTTGTATAGGTGGTGAAGATTGAGCTACACGTAGAACTTTACATGCACCAAGTGGAAGCATGGTTTGTTGGTTATAAAACCAACCCTTAAATCATTTTATTATCGATTAACCTATTGTTGATATTATTAGTTCTGTTTTTTAAAATTATTGTTAATTGGGTAAAAGTTTCTTCTTTCATTTATATGATAATATATATTATCAATCTTTTCTATGTCTTGTCGGGTAAGATTTTTGGTCATTATTATTTTCATCCGGTAAAATAAGTGACATTTGATATTTGATAACCGTTTGATATATATAGTCTATTAATCTATCACATTAGCTTGATTATCTACAGAAATTAGTTTATACATCTAAACTTTAATTAGTTCCTTTAAGAAATCAATAAAAAAAACTCTTGAAACAATGAATTTGTCGAACGCTAATTGTTATCTTGTTACATAATCGCTTTTAGGTGTCAAGTTATAGTTCTTTCAAATTATATTCATGCATATATACTTTGTTATTCTTTTTTTTTGAGAAAGTTTACGTGAAAATATTACGGTTCATGTGAACCTTGAAGTTAAAAAATACTCATTTGCCAACAAAGTCAAAGTTTGAATCTTTTTGGGGGATCAAGGGTAAACGAAATTTATTGAATATTATTTTTTGTATTTTCTCTTTTATTATGAGTGTAATAAGATACGTATAAATTGGATCGATGAGAATTGAACGATATAAGTGTAATTTGTGAAAGTCGTTTTTCTTTGGAAACAACAATGCATTAAAAAACTAGCCAGTGGCTAGCGGAAAAATTACAAAAACTTAAAACAGCGAAGTTCTCCAGATAAGAACGTCTTTCAAACTCACCTTATGCCTATACACCATCCATCTAAACAAGTTATCAATAATCGAATAAAAAAGGTCCTCCCTCCTAGGCGCTGAATTTTCGAAAGAAACTCTATTTTGGAATCTCCAAATAAAGTAGCAAGAGATGAATATAATAGCCTCCAAGCAATTACGAGTCAAAGGAGTTATGTGGGCCGTCTCTAGTCCTTCCAAAGCCGCTTCAAAAGAATGATAAGATGAGAAAGGAAACTGCCACCAACCTTTCAATCTTCTCCAGACCGCATCGGCAACACCGCACGAGAAAAGAGTATGATCGACCGTCTCGACATCCTACTTACATAACGAACATAGGGTATTGTCGAGGTCTATACCAATGTCTGCCAGCCTTGCTTTAACAGAGATTCGACCTTGTAATGCCCTCCAACAGAAGATGTTAATTTTGGATGGAACTAGTTTGTTCCGTCTTGTTGTGGTGTCTCCATTCCCAAGCATCAAAGGCTCGATTTTTTCTCTCGTAACTTTGACAGAAAATTCTCCATCACAAGAAAGTCTCCATCTCCATTTATCACCCAAGGAATTTAAGTAGATACTTCCCAGGTTCCTAGACAATTGCATTAGGTCTTCGGCTTCTCTTTCACCTCGGATTTACGTCGTTCCCATTTGAACCCTCCTTCTCCTGTTCTATTTGCCACCGTCGCTAGGTTATTATTGTCTAGGGTAAAAAGTCTAGGACAGTAATCTTATAGTTTACCATCACCTGTCCAATTGTCATGCCAAAATAGGGTGTTATTGCCATCTCCAATTTGTTTAAGCATAAGGTATTTGTGAAAGTCGTTTTAATTAAGTATATCTGATGTCACTTCATTACTATCAACAACCAAACATTGGCTTACATATGTCCATTTTGGGAACTTTCGTGTTTATGTACTTTTTGGATAGAATATAATCTGGCCGGAGTGAATTGTATTAAAACCAAATTAATGCAATTTATTTAAAAAATCTAATGATCATGCGTAATGAATATTCTTTGGCAATTCACGATCTTAACATGCTATTTATACAATTCTACATCTTGTTAAACTAAAGATCATCTAAAGGACAAACATTCACACAAAAGCTTCAATTTGAATACAAATATACACAATTATATAGGGGGTATCATTAGACCAACTATACATGCTCAATGGATCAGAATGTTAGTAGATGAAGAAGATATACAAAAGGAAGATAGAGTGACATAAATGAGAAGGTTGAGATGAAGTTGTGGTCGGACCATGTTGTATATAATACCAAACATTGTCTTGTACGTAGATTTGGGAGTTACACTGAATGAAGAGAGAGAAAATATAATTTCTACAGTTGAAACATTTACATTATACGTATAATGGTTATTTAAAGTCGTCAATAAATCTGTAACTTTTACTTTGTCGTAAAATCCATATTAGACTATCATTTTACCTATATCAACTTTTTTTTGGACCGTAAAAAACAATTTATTAACGAGCTAGTGAGTAGCTAGAACAGTACAAGAATAGACGCCATCCACCGGGTTACAAAGCCAACTCTCCCGACTAAGAAGCTTACCGGTTTTTGTTCTACGTCTAATCCAATCAAAAACTAAGAATTCGATGTCACCGCAAATCTCTTTCTCTGTTTTAATCTTACCATTGAACACCTTACAATTTCTTTACCAAACGGTCCAAAAGAACGCCGCCACACTACAACAAAATTGAGTTTATAGAAAACCACACCACCAATAAAAAAACGTTCTAATAGACCACTTTATAGGATATAAATTATAGGACCAAAAAATAAAGTGTCCTATCTAAAAGCGTTGTAATAGGTTTATAAGACACTTTTTTCGTAACAAGGTATTTATGACACTTTTTATACAAAACGTTCTATTAGCTATTTTATGGGACACCACTTGAAAAATGTGTTCTATAAACTAGCTTATGTGACATTTTTTTGTTAAAAGTGTTCTAATAAACTTTTTACGACGCCCAAAAGTGTCCTATAAACTTATTACAACGCCTTTAAAAAGGACGCTTTATTTTTTGGTCCTATTATACGTGTCTTATAAAGTGGTCTATTTTTTTTTGGACGACAAGAAGATAACTTTATAACGAAACTAGCGAGGAGCTAGAGAAGTACAAAGAGAGCGCATTCAGCGCATTACAGACCCAATTCTCCCAAACTAACCGTTTGTTCAGTTTATATCTACACCTGATTCACTCAAAAGCTAAGAATTGGATAGTCTCGCAAATCTCCTTTTCTTTCATTATTGTCCCTTTGAACACCTTGATGTTCCGAAGCTTCCACATGGTCCAAAAGAAAGCCACTCCAATCACTTTCCGAGCCTCCTTACATCGGTTGTCAGCATCTGTATTGCAGATCGCTGCCCAGATTCCAAGGGTTGAAGTTTCATTAATCGGCCACCACTCCACCCATTGCGACAAAATGAGCCGTAACCACTTTCGTGGTCGAGCATTGTGCCATAATGTGATCTAAAGTTTCCGCCCGCGAGTTACACATCTGGCACTCGTCTGATTGCATCCCCACACCTTGTTTAACAAGATTGTCTTTCGTGGCTAACCGGTTGCAAAGCACCCTCCAGAGAAGAATATTTGCCTATAAAAGTGGTATATTAAGACGCCTTTTTATTGACGGTGTCCTATAAACCCAATTTTATTATAGTGTCATGATCACCTTGTCCACCTCTTTTCGAAGGTTGTCCGTCATGCAGCCAGTCGACGACCATATATCTTGGGTTGTGGAAACATTCTTGGGCTGTGGAGACATTCACCGGCCACCAGGAAGTGAGATGTTCAATAACTACCTTTATATCAACTTTTATCGTAAAAAAATTCAACAATAACTAACTTATTACCTATCAAATAAAAAAAACCATTATAGGTTTGTGAATTTACTAATATTACTGTTATTTTGTTACATAATAGTCTTTAGATATTAAATTAATTATGGTTCTTTCATATTAAATCCTATCAAATAAAAGAAACCATTATAAACTTGTGAATTTACTCAACATTACTGTTATTTTGTTACATAATCCGTCTTTAGATATTAAATTATAGTTCTTTCATATTAAATATTCATGCATACTTTCTTAATTTGTTCATTGTTTTTGAGAAATTAATTTTCTTGAAAAAGGTTAAAGTTCATTGTTAAAATAAATTAACCCATTTTTTATATTAATTAGTAAAATTGTTATTTAATTGATTAAATGTAATAATTATATATTTTAAAACTATAAATAATAGACGTTATTTTGAAACGAAAAATATGTGCGCCAAAATTAGGTTCATATTAGTTATTATTCTATGAATAAAATTTATTCTCTCAAAATTTTCTTCATTTGCTGTCCCACCAAATAAATCAAAATATTGTATTATAGTTTATTTAACATAAATGTATTTATTTAGTATAATTTTATATTTCATGGTTATCTCTCTTACTATAATGTGCATTTATATTGATTTTTTATTTCATGTTTATTGATCTTAGAGGATCTACAAAATTTTCAAAACCTTTTTCAATAAAATCCTCAAAATTTGATAAATAGGTTTGGGATCTATCTTTTAACGGTCAATTTTCTGTTAGTTCTCTACGTTCTCGTGTAGAGAGCTTTTTTTGGGTGTAGGCGATAAGGAGACGACTTGGAATGCGTTGGTTCCTTCTAGAGTTAACGTCTTCATGTGACGAGTTATGCTCAACAGACTCCCAACACGAGACAACCTAATCAAGTTAAAGGTGGATATTGAGTCTGCGCTCTGTCCGGTGAGTAGAATGGAAAATGAAACTTTGCAGCATCTGTTGTTCGAGTGTCAAAATGCCTTGGAGGTTTGGAGATTTCTCGAGAGATGGTGATCTTTTTCCCTTCCGATGAAGGGTCGTTGGAGTCAATGTTAGCCGGTATCAAAGACGCGTCCAACAATAGTATCATGAGGAAGGTCGTAGAAGCAGTTTTATACATCAGTTGTCATACCTTGTGGAGCTTCCGAAATAGGTGTGTCTTTGACAATCTTCCTCCTCGTAAAGATACTATTCCTGATATCATCATGGAGAAGTCATTTAGGTGGGTTCTGAGTAGGTGTAAGGAGAGCGAAAAAAATCTGATCGCATGGAGATGTTACCCCTCTGACTGTATAAAAACTTTGTAATACCGGTTTTTGTTTGCTAGCTGCTTGCTATCGTTTTTTAATGATATTGTTTTTTATGATATTGGCTGTTGTTTAAAAAAAATGAAATGTATGATTATTTTGTTCTTTCTACCTGAATTCTTGAAATTCAATATTTAAAAAAGAAATAATTTTTTTGTCAATCTCATACCAGACATATCAATAGTATATATATTAAACCATAAGGGTGGTGCCTCAATGGTTTGAGTTTGGGCTCCAAAGGTCAACAGTACCAGGAGGTCCCAGGTTCAAATCCAGGGAGGGGTAAAAAAAATCCCTTGTGGCCACGGAGGTTCAAATGCGGTGACTCCGGGCTACCTGCGAAGCGGGTAGCCGCCCTGGGATTAGTCGGCTCGCAAAGCGGGTTGGATATCCAGGTTAATAAAAAAAAATAGTATATATATTAAGTTTTAAAATCAAGAAACTGTTTATAAATTTTTTAAAGTTTTTTAAATCTTTAATTTTTTGTTTTAGAAAATTGCATGCAAAAGCATTACTCAAAGTTATAGGAGAATTAGAGTAATTATTGTTCGTTTATTACACAGAATAAAACTATTTGAAACAGTAGATTAAAACTTAATTTTATTTATCCATAGATGATGGGAAACTAATCCCACCTCATAGTCATAAACAGCGCGACTAGAGATGTGATCAATCCCTATCTTGCCTTATTACATCATCATCATGCATCTTAACTCCTTCAGAACATTCGAGAAGGAATTTGACATTGTCCCACTATTAAGTTACATTGGTTCTTCAAATTCTCAACCACCCTTCGCAACTCCTGTTGCTGCTGCTGCTGGCCGGCTTGGCTATACACTTCCTTCATGGCCTCACACTGGCATTCCGTATTCACACTTCTAAGCTCTTCACAGCATTGTTCCAGCTCTTCCGGCTGTCTCTGCATCGAAACGGCTGATCTCAGGTAGCCGGAACCGGTTTGTTGTTCCAAGTACCTCTGGCACCGGTTCCACTGTCGTCCCTGAACCCTCTGGCGGCATTGCTCGCCGGTTCTTATATTGCATTGTTTTCTGGTTTGGATGTTGCAAATGTTTGGGAGGTTTTGTGCCTTTTGTTTCACCTGTTGGATCTCTTGTGAACCAAAAGGTTGTTGTTGTTGTTGTTGTCGTTGTTCTTGGACGTCTACGAACATCTTTTTAACGGCCCTACAGACGCACATTTGGTCGACGTTTCGGAGCTCATTGCAGCACTGTTGGAGGCTTTGCTGCTGCTGTGGCTGTTGCTGGCCGTAAGGAGTCTGCTCCGGCTGCTGTAGGTAATTCTGACATTGTCGGAATTCTTGGCCCTGGAGATGTTGGCCACACTGTTGTCTTTTTGAGCTTGGGTTGATATCGAAGGTGTCGTCGTCTTCGATGGTGGTGGTGACGATGGTTCTGTGGGCAGAAGCGAAGGCTAGGAGGGTGGCGATGGTGAAGGCGAGAACTATAAGCTTTGCCATTGTGGTGGTGGTTGTGATGGTGAGATGGTGGTGGAGTGGTGATGGTGGTGGGTATTTATGGTGGATTTTAGGGTTACACGTGGAAAAGTGGGTTGTATAGGTGGTGAAGTTTGAGCTACACGTTGGACTTTACATGCACCAAGTGGAAGCATGGTTTGTTGGTGATTGATATAGGTAGAATCTCAATTGGGCCAACCACGATACTCAAATCTTCCAGTGACTATCTGTTGTTATAAAAACTACCCTTAAATCATTTTATTATCGATTAAACTATTGTTGATATTATTAGTTCTGTTTTTAAAAATTAATTGGGTAAAAGTTTTTTCTTTCACTGATACGGTAATATTAGCAGTCTTTTCTATGCTTTATCGAATAAGATTTTCCGTTGTTATTCTCATCCGGTAAAATAATTAACACCTGATAACTGTTGGATATATATACATAGTATATTAATCTATCACATGAGCTTCATTATCTGCAGAAACCAGGTTATGCATCTAGACTTTAATTAATTCGTCTAAGAAATCAATTAAAAAAACTCTTGAAACGATTGTAGGGTAGTGAATTTGCCCAACGCTAATTGTTATCTTGTTACATAATTAATCGTCTTTAGGTGTCAAGTTATAGTTTTTTCAAATTATATATTCATGCATATATACTTTGTTTATTCTTTATTTTTATTTTTTGAGAAATTTCACTTGAAAAATGTTAGAGTTCGGGCTTGTTTGTTTTTTAAGAAATACCTCTTAAAAGCCTTTAAGTCTTATTCGGTTAGAGGTTTTAGATTTCAGATTGTTTGTTTTTTTAGTGATAAGAGGCAATAATAACATCTTATCGTGCTCTGATGTAATTAGAGGTAAACCATCCTCTGATTTATCCCTTATCTTCCCCACGCTCAATCACTCCATTCAAAGAAATCGATCGATCAAACTCCAAAATCACGCTCAGTTGCTCCAGTCTCCCTCAATCGCTCAAACAGGTCCCAGTAAACCTAAAATCGATCTGGTCTCCCTCAATCGGGAAATTCAAAATTGATCCAGTCTTCCTGTTGTTTGATGATCTCGAGCGATCCTTGTTGTTGTTCTATCGGTTCGTGTTGCCCTTCTCAATCAATCCCAGGTGACTCTCTCAACCCACCCAATCTAGATTTAAAGGTCTCGTATAGTTCCATACTTGGTCGTTTATAACTCCCAAACTATGAACAACAACCTTAGCATATTTCTGTGTTGCCTATCATCCAACGTTCTCCTATGCAGCGTTTGAGAAGAAAGCTTGTTCATACATTATGGCTTCTGTGTTGTTTTGACTTTTAACACTATGTTTTGCTCTGATTCATGATATGTTAGGGCCATTTAATTTTAGTCTCTAGTTATCTTTGAATGGGATGTTGCTTTAAGGAAATGTTGTTACACTTTTTTCACTATCATGTTCTCGTTCTCTTGCACAGAATGGGGATATAATTATCTTGGAAATACCGTTATTTAGTACATAATATGAATGACTGAATGCTTACATTAGTATGTTTTAAAAAACATACAAAATATATTATGATTCTTTCATTTGTATATTCTATTTAGATTTTGATAGTTTATTTCATCAATCCAACCTTATTTAGGGGTTGTTTGGGATTGCTTATAAGTTATAAAAACAATTTATTGACTTATTCCGATGTGACACCGATAATAAGTCATTTTGAGTGTTTGGAAAAAACAATTTATCCGGTGCCAAACCGGTGATAAATCATTTTTAATAAAAGTTAAAACTTTTAACTTATCAACTTTTGATAAGCACTCTTCAAGGAATTCAATTAGTTAGTAATTGGTAAAAACCTTTTGCATTTCAAGTTTTCCATTCAATCTTTGCCTATGCATTTCAAGTTTTCCCTCTTATTTGAAACAATTTATTTTTTTCTACAAAAGTTTTTATCAACTTATCATAATTAGTTAGAATGGTTTAACTTCTTGAAAAACTTCTTATTACCGGTTTGGCACCAGTAAAAGCATTTTATCCAAATACTCATAAGTTTATTAACGGTTTGGCACTGGTTGTTTTTATAAGCAATCCCAAACAACCCATAAGTTTATTCTTATGAAAAAACGGCTTGTTTATTTGATTTGCGGTTTTCAGCATAGGAAAGAATGCTCGTTCTTGTTTATTTGTTTATTTTATTTGATTTCGGGTTTCAACATATGGAGGTATATTCCACAAATCAAGTTTATGGTATAAGGAGGTATATTCCACAGATCAAGTTTATGGTATAAGGAGGTATATTCCACAGATCTAGATTATGGCCTAGATCAGTGTAACAGTTGAGGGTGAGGGAAGGGTAGGCCTAGGACGAGGTGGGAGAAACACATATGAGTTTTTAGAAGCACAAGACTAGAGTAGTTGATCATGTGTAAGGATTAGTAAGCAATTATGATTGGGTGGAGGACGAGGGACGTAAGTATTTTATTCTCTTTTAACATTGTATCTAAAATAGTGTTCTTCATCCCTTCAGATGGCTTACGGAGGTATTCCTAAGCCACCCGAATTGTTGCCTGTACTAGTCTCCCTCAATCAATCAGGGTATCCTTTAATTTGGTTATGATATCATTTGTAACACCTCAAGTCTTAGAAAATAGACTAGTGCAATATAGTTGAATTTAACTCAAAAGTTCTCTGTTACGAAGAAAAAATATGACAAGTATAAGCTACATTATTTGTCCAGTTCACTTAAAAGTCTCGTCATAGCCCATAAACTAGTTTGTTAAAGGTTCTCCGACAGCATCTCTAAAAAATTTCTAAAATGGAGACACAAAAATCAAAATTTCTAAAAAAATTGCATTTAAACATCTCCGTTTTGGAGAATCTAACATTAATTATATTATTAAAATTTCAATATATTTAAAAACTAACTTTTATTTTATTTGTGCGAGAGTAGAGTATGAATAAAATATTATTTTTCCTCACTTGATAATCATTTTTGGATAATCTCCAAATATGGAGAAAAAAACATTCTCTTTCATAATTTTTTCATTTTAGAGATGTTGTTGGAGCATAATTTTAGTCAAAAATCTTTATTTTCTTTATTTTAAAGATGTTGAAAATGTTTTTAGTCCTTTAAATAACTTTTCAAAAGCCTTTCTTTTCACTTCCTCCTTAATTTTATTAACTACAATTAATTATTTTACATTGCTATTATTATTATTCAATAAACCTCACAGGCCTAATCAAATATTACACATTTAAATTGTATATATAAATATTAAAGTTGTATTTTTATAAATAATGATAATATATTTAATTTAATTATCAACTATTATTTTTTAGAAAACTATTAATTAATTAAGACATCTACAACAATTTATTTTATTTACATTATATGTGTAATGGCTATTTAAAGTCGTCAATAAATACCGTAACTTTTCTTTTGTTGTAAAATCCATATTAGACTATCATTTTATATGTATCAACTTTTTTGGGATCGCAAAAAACAATTTATTAACGAGCTAGCGAGTAGCTAGAACAATACAAGAATAGACGGCATCAACCGGGTTACAAAGCTAACTCTCCCAACTAAGAAACTTACCGGTTTTTGTTCTACGTCTAATCCAATCAAAAACTAAGAATTGGATGTCACTGAAAATCTCTTTCTCTTTTTTAATCTTTCTATTGAACACCTTACAATTTCTTTGAGTCCAAACGCTCCAAAAGAACGCCGCCACACTACAACAAAATTGAGTTTATAAGACACCACACCACCAATAAAAAAACGTCCTAATAGACCACTTTAAATGACACAAATTATAGGACCAGAAAATAAAGCGTCATATCTAAAGACGTTGTAATAGGTTTATAAGACACTTTTGGGCGTCGTAACCAGGTTTTTAGGACACTTTTTATACAAAGCGTCCTATTAGCTATTTTATGGAACAGTATTTGAAAAAAGTGTCCTATAAACACAAGTGTCCTATAAAAAGATGGGTCTATAGGACCCTTTCTCAAAAGTGTCATATAAACTAGCTAATACAACGCTTTTTATTAAAAAAAGTGCTAATAAACTTTTTATGACGCCCAAAAGCGTCCTATAAACTTATTACAATGCATTTAGATAGGATGCTTTATTTTTTGGTCCTATAACATGTGTCCTATAAAGTAGTCTATTAGGACCTTTTTTTATTGGTGGTTTTCTATAAACCCAATTTTATTGTAGTGCAATGATCGCCTTGCATGCCTACCTCTTTCCGAAGGTTGCCTGTCATGCAGCCAATCGATGACCATATATCTTCGGCTGTGGAGACATTAATTCACCGGCCACCAGGAAGAGAGATGTGCAATAATTACCTTTATATCAACTTTTATCGTAAATATTTTTCAGCAATAACTAACTTATTACAGCAAAATGAGACAGTTACGAGGGGAAATTCTCCACTCTACGATGTTTTTACGACTCTCCTTACATCTAAGAATCACCCAACTAAAAGATTTTTCAACAATAAAATCAAATAGTTCACTTAACTTTGGTTTGGAGCTTTCAAATAGAAATCTATTGTAAAAACACCATATAGAGTAACAAGTCGTCATGAAAATGGCCTCCGTAGTTTTATGAAGCCGAGAGTTCATCCGAGTAGAGTCGATCACTTTTCTAACCTCTTTATATCGATTATCTCTTTCGGCATTGCAGACCGCTGTCCATATTCCAAGGGCTGATGATTCATTAACCGGCCACCACTCCACCCATCGCGACAGAAGAGCTGAGACTACCTTTGTGGTCGAGCATTGAGCCATAACGTGATCGAGATTTTCAGCACGTGAATTACACAGCTGACACTCGTCTGATTGCATCCCCACTCCTCGTTTAACAAGTTTGTCTTTCGTGGCTAAACGATTGCTAAGCACCCTCCAAAGATGAATGTTCGCCTTGCTAGGAACCCACCTGATCCATTCAGTTTTTGTATTCACCGTAGGGAGCGAAGCATTGTCAATTAGTCTCCTCAACGAGCAAACCGTGTAGGAATATTTTGGATCCAACATCCACTCCCATCCACTGCCGTCTTCATTTTGCTGCATTAAACTGGATAAGTCGATCCCTTGCTCCGCAAGGTCCTTCTCGATACCTTGAATCTCCCGCCAAACACACCGCTTGCTGCCATTTGTGACATGAGAGGAGTTACAACTGTTCACAACAGATTTCCATTTTGCATTCGGTTCATTACGCTCTCTCCACCACCACTTGCCTAACATAGCGAGATTGAGAGCTCGTAAGCTTCCAACCCACCCTTATTTTTCTCGCATTGAATTCTATCCCATGCCACCCAACTAATTTTGTTGTTGTTTCTATCCCATGCCACCCAACTAATTTTGTTGTTGTTGTTGTTGTTGTTGTTGTTACTCTCCACGCCTCCCCAGAAAAAACGCCGTAGAATACTCTCTAAGGTGTCGATGACCTTCTTTTCTACTCTCTAAGGTGTTGATGACCTTCTTTGGCGCCTTTATAACGAGAAAAAGTACGTACTTAAGTTACCCAAAACCGACTTGCACAAGCAAAGTCTACCTTAGCTATATGATATTGATCTGTATAGTTAATTTAGAGGATCTACAAAATTTTCAAAACCTTTTTCAATATAAATTCTCCAAATTAGAAAAATGTCAAAAATGATTGCGTACGAAATATATGATTATTTGGTTCTTTCTATCCGAATTCTTGAAACTAAATATTTTAAAAGAAGAAATAAAATTTTATCAATCATCCTGAATATATTAATAGTACTAGCCGAGTGCCCGCACAATGCGGCGGGGTGTGAAATTTGAATAAATGAAAGCAAACATAACAGTTACAAATAAACAATTGCTTTAGTCTCCTGCATACTATCAACACAATTTTAACATACCACTTGTTCATACAAACAACCCAATAAAAAAAGATGAAACGAATAATTAAATGTCAACGTAAGAATCCCTCCTCAAATAAAAATAATACTAACTCATTAAAAAAAATATGGTGGCTATACTTACATTTCAACTTCTTAATATATACAACATCTAAAATCCAACCATACCAACATCTACAAGACTACAACATCTAAAATCCAACCATACCAACATCTACAACAAAACTTACCCTCTTATGCTAGTTCTATCATCATCCGAGAATCACCATCAACTCCCATCCAGGAAAGAAAGCAGAAACAACTGAATCCCAACATCTTTTTATACTTGCTACTTCTAAACCCTTTACTTATTAGTCACAGAAAGATGACATACTTCACATTCTGAGCTGTCATTGCCAACAAAACATCTTGTACCTGTACACAAATTCAACTCAAAATTAGCAAAATGACAAGTTTCATATTTTATGCAATAATTCACAGTGGAATGCAAGCATATTCACAAATCAGTTATCCACTCGGCAACAAATTATGACAAGGAAGTGAAACAAATTTAATACAATGTCCAATAAGACTCATCTTCTAATGCATTTTAGTGGATCCCTTATGGAGTATGACAAATATGTGTCTATTGCATGTAGACAAAAATACATGCACACAGACATGTGATCATTTGAGAAGTGGATTTAATGTGAGAACTGAGAAGTGTAAGAATGGATTTAGACTCGATCATCTTTAATCTCAAACTCACTCATGAATTACACTTGAAACGGAGATTGATCCCGATGCATCCCATCTTGATGCATCTCATCCTAATATGCATCCAAGGGTGGATAATCCTTCTTACACTTCTCACCGGAACACAACTCTATCAAAACATACACAAATATATACTTTTATTAATAGTCATGGTAGGTCACAAACATAGAACCAACCCAAACACAAGGGATGGTGCACAAGATGCAGTACTAAGTTTAAAGACACTTAATATTCAAAAACAAAAAATAAAAATCATAAACATTTAAAGACACTTAATATTTATTTGCTTCACAAACTTTATTAGTAATATGTAAATATGCATTGAATAAAAGTAAGAAACTATAGTCGAATAAGAAAGCAAGCTATATATTTATATTTGATAATCTCGTTAGAAGAGGTTGTACCTCTCCCTTGCATGGGAAATTCTTGATTGTAACCTCCGACATCTTGTTGATGATCCATATATGGTGATAAATGTGCCTCCTTCAATATTCATGATAAATGTGTTTCCTTCAATATTCTTTAGACCCTTGTCATCCAATAACCATCTCACTGTATACCAATTTGGTCCCATGCATCATTTAAACCATCAATATTTAAAAGAAACTATAACAAAAGTTAAAAGAAAATAGGGACACTTTCAAGATTACTGCTTTTCGGTCTTTAAACCATTTACTAACAAGAACGATGTATAACTTTGATAGTTTAAACCATCAGTTTCTTTTTTATTATCATCAAACAACTTGTACATAATCTACTCAACTACAACAAGACGATTACGAAGGGGTATGGGATCGAACCAAAGACCAACGACCTATTGAAGCAAACATCTCCTCGTCCTATAATATTATCCTATAAGTGAAAGAAAAAACTTTTACCCGGTTAACAATAATTTGTAAATAATTTTTGAAACAGAAAGTAAATATTGTATAGGATACTAATTAACAATATTTAATTGATAATAAAATGATTTAATAAACAAATAGTCCTTTGAAGATTTGAATATTGTGGTTGGCCCTTAATTATACCATCAATGAATCACCAATTAACAAACCATGCTTCCACTTGGTGCATGTAAAGTCCTACGTGTAGCTCAAACTTCACCACCTATACAATCCACTTTTCCACGTGTAACCCTAAAATCCACTATAAAACCCCACCACCACTACTCCACCACCACCACCACCACAACAAACCATCCCACAATGGCAAACCTTATAGTTCTCACCTTCACTATCGCCACCCTCCTAGCTTTTGCTTCTGCCCACATGACCACCGTAACCACCACCATCGAAGACGATATCAACCCAACCTCACAAAGCCAAACAGTACTGTAGCCAACATCTCCAGGGCCAACAACTCTGGCAATGCCAGACTTACCTCCAGCAACCACGGCAGCAGCAGCAGCAAACCCTCCAACAATGCTGCAATGAGCTCCGAAACGTCGACCAAATGTGCGTCTGTAAAGCCGTTAAAAAGATGTTCGGAATCATCCAAGAACAGCAGCAACAACAAACTGGACCCTTTGGTTCACAACAGATCCAACAGGTGAAACAAAAGGCTCAAAACCTCCCTAACATTTGCAACGTCCAAACCAGAGGTCAATGCAATATTAGAACCGGCCAGCAATGCCGGCAGGTGGTTCAGGGACGACAGTTTATCAGGTGCCGGAGGTACTTGGAACAACAAATCAGCTCCGGCTACCTGAGTCCAGCCGTTTCGATGGTGAGACGGCCGGTAAAAGTGGAACAATGCTGTGAAGAGCTTAGAAATGTGGATGTGGAATGCGAGTGTGAGGCAGCCAAGGAGCTGTATAGCCAAGCCGCCCAGGAGGAGCGGCAGCATCCGCGGCTGGAGATGGGGGAGTTGCGAAGGATGGTTGAGAATCTGAGGGACCAATGTAACTTGGAAGTCGAAATATGTCAAATTCCGTCTATATATAATGTTCTGAAGGAGTGAAGATGATGATATTGTAATAAGGCTATATATATATAGATAGGGATTGGTCGCATCTCTAGCTGGTAGCTGTTTATGGCTTTGAGGTGGGATTAGTTTCCCAAAATATGGATCATCTATGGATAAATACAATAAAGTTCTCATCTACCGTTTCAAACAGTTTTATTCAAATGATTTAATCCCCAACTACGAAATTTACTAGCACAATGCAGCGATACATCTCGATTTCTATTTTTTACGGTTTTTTAATATGATTTTGTAAGGTTTTAAGAAAATCGTATATACTGTTTTTCGAGGTTTTTAATATTAAGTATACTCTTTTTCATAAAGATAATTTATAGTTTAATTTTTCATCATAATTTAATTCAAATTCAGTAAGGAAATTATTTATTTTAAGTTTAAAAATATAATTTTTTTTCTATAAAGAGTAATGATTAAGTATTAACTCAATAATTATCCTAATTATATTTTAAGTTATTTATATTTAAAATTAGATGTTTATCATGTATTTGATTAAGTTTGTCTACAATTAATTATACGAATTAATAAGTTGTATTTATGCTTAGTCAACTTGTAAACTTGAAAATTAAGTAATTTGACTTTAATGTATTGTACATAATGCTTAAAAAATTGTTTTTAAGAGTTTAGGTCACATGTTTTATAATATAGTATAGATAATGACTATATAGACGTAAAAAGAAAATACTAACTAATATCATGAAATGATTGGGTCGAATGAGTTTTACTTTCTAATAAAGACACCAATTTTTGTCGATCAACATATAAAATTTTACATCAAAATATTATACTAAATATAGTAATATTTTTAGTATAACATCATTATTACGTTACAATTTGATGTTAAAAGTTTTAAAGTGATAGTTTTCAAGTTTTTAATGTATGTATTTTGTTTTGTTGCTAAATCATTTTAATATTTTACCTTCTGCGTTGATGTATATTGATTATGTATCCGTGTACGTAATACAACACAAAAACATCTTCATCTTGAAGTTGGGAACTTAAAACGTCGACAATCATGTCTCATCTTTTCTTTTATTATCCTTCCTTTTCGATGTTAACTTATGGTTTTTTATATTGCATGCATGTTTATAAATTGAAGGCTAATATCATCGATTGATCAAAGAAAACTTGAAACCGATAAATCATCCGGACCATAGGGGTTTTCTCAAAACATGCTGGCCAGTACTGAGATAACTGTCCTTAGTTCTCTTAACATGCTGGCCACTGAGATAACTGTCCTAAATGACTAAGAGAACTAAGGACGTAAGAGTAAGAAAAATCTGTTTACTTGAATTATTAAAAAATTAACCTTTGAGTAGGAGCCTTTCTCTCCACACCAATTGATATAAGTTCGCCCTTGACCACCACTTTATGTTGCTTTGGTTGGCTCATTTATGTTGCTTTGGTTGTACTTGAGCCAGTGGATAGGCTCTCAAAGTGTTGATTGGACGTAGAACACTCATTTACAACATCAGGTTCAATCTATGACATATAATAAGATCCAGATAGGTAACAATCTTCCTTGGTGTCACAATTTTTTGAAATGGAAAGTAAAAGTTATCATTAAAATAAAAATCATACTTTAAAATCGACCTTTGAGGAAAAATATATTATTCTCAAATTTAATAAAGGGTATGTCCAATGAGATAGAATAAATATATTTCCATTTGCAACGTTATGAAGTTGAAATTTGGTCGGTTGGTTTGATGCCAAAAGTCACAACACCTCTACTTTCTTTTAGCAAGAAGAGTAGCATTTACCACTTTAATCCAAGGAAAGGTAAACGAAACAGAGACAATAACAATAACCATCATCACAAAGAGTACTTTTCCTTGAGTTATGATATGAGTCTTTATACAAGTTATGGCCTATAAATTATAGTTGAGAAAGGTTTGATGTACTTAAGAGTGAATGTGAGTCAACAAATTGTAAGGCTACTCGTTTGTCTCACATACATTTTACCTTTTGACCATCCGTAGATCCTTGTAGGTGCTAGTCAATAAACATGATACGTCAAAAAGGGTGATTGAGATTTGAGAGTTGCCGAAGAGTTGTCGAGATTTATATTATTTAATGGAAATTATATATCTTGTTAAATATGAACAATGCACAAAAGAATATGAGTACTTTAATTTTTTTTGGTTAAAATTTATCTCAAAGTATGAAAAACTATCATATTATATACACTTGCCTTAAATGAATCTCGACTCTGATAGAGTTATACATGTTGAAATCTGTGATACACAAAAATATAATTTGTAGACGTTTGTGAATATCCTCCTTTGTGGACATCTGTAAGATCTTATTCTATCCAATTTTGTTCATGGTAAAAGTAATTCTAGAAATTTTGACATGGTTATCCCCAAAATCAAGCATCACGTGTTCCACAATAAATGCATTTATTTGGTTCCCATATGTTTGTCACGAAATTTAGAGAGAACCCCTAGAATACTTGATGAATACCAATGAGAGTTTGAACCATGAGACACAAATAATTATTTCAGTTAGTCTTTTATTTTCACATGCATGTTATTCACCATAAATAAAATTTCATTTTGCATGTGCATATTCACCGCCAGTGTTTATTGCTTTGCTTTATTTTATTATGTTTTATACACTTGTTTTATTCAATTTTATTTTTATCCGTTTGATTTCATATATATTTGATTGTTGTTTAATTTCACATGTTATATTGTACAACATAAATTCATGTAACTCATGGGTTTAAAGTCGGAATGCTATTTTTATATAAATATGTAATCATAATTAATATGGTGGCATAAATACGTATGGCCAAATTCCAAGATATGATACATTAATGATCATCTTCAAGGACATGTAATTTCATGACACATAGGAATTGCTTACACTGGCCCATTTATTTGACATCATTATGACAAGAAGCATAATTAGGGATTCAAGATTAATTGATGTTGAGAAAAAAATACATCGATATGTAATTTCATGAATATATTGGTTGTGCTCAAAACATCGATAAATCAGTAAATCGAGATTAGGTTCTTTGTAAGTTATGATGAAGTCTTCAATGTGAAACAAAGAGAAATCAAAAAGTATAAGAAGCAAAGGTACGTGAACAATGAATATTACATACGAAACATCATATGATAAAAAATTTAATGGACAACTAATCTAATAAAATATATATACATATACATACAAGGAGAATTTAAAAGAGTGCGATAAAAATGTTGAAAACGTAAAAACCTGAAAACATATTGATGATGAAAAGCATGACAATATAAATGTTATAAAATATTTATTTTTTAGGTTAAATTTTGTTTATGTTGAGTATATTTTAATTTAGAAAGTACAACTCAATATAATATAGTTTTAAAATTAAAGGTTTACAAGGTGAATTAAGACCATTTATAATAGAGACATTAAATCTTACATCAAATTTAGAAGAAATTCATTTTAAATAAACATCAATTTTTTTCATCAAATCACTCTAAATAAACATAAAATTAAGTGCAATGAATAGTAACATAACATTATTCATTTACCACGGTGGGGTTTTCAACTGGGGTGAAGTCGTAACAAGGTAGCCGTAGGGAAAAATTAAAAAAGACAAAAAAGAATACATATGTATATCTCTAAAATTTTATACTGATATTTTACACTGATTTTACATCAAATTCGAACTATTCTTGAATTTGTGATAGGAAAAAAAAGGAAAAGAAAAAACTAAATTCTTTCTTGTGCATAGAATAATTTTTCATGTTTTTAAATAAAAATGAAATGAAACATGTCACTTTTATAAATATACATTTATTTCTTTAATAGATTAACATATCTTATTGTAAATTATTAACTTAGGTTAACATACTAACTTATGTAATGTATTACATTTAAATTGTTTTTGTTAAATATTACATTTTTGTGACCATCTAAACAAATGCCTTTTTCTTATACAAATTGAAGGCAAGCTACCATTAGAAAGACTATATAACATTTTGCTTAATCTCATTCTTTATTTATATTCAGAAACGATTTCGCTATGATTGTTGTACGTTAATTTATATTTGAACTTTTTACGTTCACATCATTATGTACATTTATCCGTCCATTGAGCGACTTTGTTCAGTCGAAGTGTATTGTAGTTAGACCTAAAAAACGTGTCGTGTCGGGTTCAAAGTTAAACGCGCGGGTTGGGAGTGCGTAACACTAACCCGGCCCGTTTAATTATGTGTCCTGTCGTGTCAACCCGTTTAATTTTCGTGCCATATCGTGTCAACCCGTGTACTTAAACGGGTTGAAATGTATTACCCAGACTCGTTTAATTCGTGTCGGTACTTAGCATGTCGTGCCAATTTTTGATAGGTCTACATGAAATGTACAATCACTTATTATTATTATTATTTAATATTTACTTTGTTAAAAAAAACTATAAACTGTGGGTTGTTGACGCTATTTGCCTAAGGGTCTAAGAGGCTTAAATAAACGGGTTATTCGGGTCATTTTCGAGTTGAAATTTTTTACTCTGTCCTTATACGTTTAATTTTAATGTCATGTCGTATCAACCCGTTTACTTAGACAGGTTGAAATGCATTATCCAAACCCGTTTAATTCATGTCGAGTTCGTATTGGGTTGCCGTGTCATGTCAGTTTTTATCAGGTCTAATTATAGTTGATAAGTATATATACATATATATAGGAAGAAGTTCAAATTTAACTTTGTAAATTTAAAGGAACAAAATAACTCATTTGGGACCACATATGATGCGGGTCCCACCAATAAAAAATCATATCTGATTTTCAATGGTGGACCCTATTGAATCATATATGATTTTTTATTGGTGGGACCTACATTATATATGATCCCAAACGAGTCACTTTATTCATTTAAACACGTCAATTCGTACAAACTACGTATTTCATTGTTTTTTTGAATAATTTCTTTTCATGAAAGTGTTTAATATGATGAATTTGTTTCATATAATTCTTTATTCATTAAATTATTTTTCTTTCTACGTGAAAATGAATTGATTCATAAAACTCTCAATTTGATGAATCGTGTTTCACATATTCTTGATTCACCAACCTTCATGTATTCTTGATGAAATTTTTTCATATATTATTGACTAATCAACCCAAATAATTAAGAAAAAGTGAAGAAATTAAAATAAATATTGGTTGCATGCGGTTTGTACGAATTGACGTGGTTTATAACGGAAATCAACCCTATATATATATATGTATATATATATATATATAGAGAGAGAGAGAGAGAGAGAGAAGAAGGTTCAAATGAGAACTTTGCATTTTTAAAGTAACAAAGGTCCATAATTTGTTCATTTGTTCCTTTAAGAAGAGGTGGTTCTTATTTGATCCCTCCCCTATATATATGGAGGGCCCTTCAAGTGTTAACCCAATAATTTGTGTTAACCCATCGTTCACTGGTGAACATCATGCTCGTTCACTGGTGAAGCACCATTCATCAGTGAACGAATGGTTCCATACATCATGCTCGTTCACTGGTGAACACCATTCGTCAGTATACGAGTATCGTGTTCACCAGTGAACGAGCATCGTGTTCACCAGTGAACGATGGGTTAACACGGTTAACACAATTAATTAAGTTAACACTTGAAGTAGTCTCTCTCTATATATATATAGGGGATGAATAATACGAGAACCACCCTTTTTTAAAGGAATAAAGGAACACTTTGTGGACCACATATGATGTGGGTCCTACATAATATTAAATCATTTCTGATTTAATATGATTTAATATTAAATCAGAAATGATTTAATATTATGTAGGACCCACATCATATGTGGTCCACAATGTGTTTCTTTATTTCTTTAAATTTACAAAGTTCTCATTTGAACCTTCCCCCTCTCTCTCTCTCTCTCTCTCTCTCTATATATATATATATATATTTACACTTTTATACATGTTTTAAATTCATAAAAACAGAAAAATTCAACAACATATATATAGTGATACGTCATACTCACTTGAACCATCTTTACAGACGTGTTCCATTTCATCTACAGAATCGACACCGCATACATTAATCTCTAAACCATACTTCCACTTGCTACATCTTAAACTCCTACGTGTACCCCAACCTTCACCACCTTTGCAATTCCCTTCTCCACGTGTAACCCTAAAATCCACCATAAATATATATATATATATATATATATATATATACCCACCACCATCACCACTCCACCATCACCACCACCACAATCATCTCACAATGGCAAAGCTTATAGTTCTCGCCTTCACCATCGCCACCCTCCTGGCATTTGCTTCCGCCCACAGAACCATCATCACCACCACCATCGAAGACGACATCAACCCCAGCTCAAAAAGAGAATACTGTAGCCAACATCTCCAGGGCCAACAATTCCGTCAATGCCAGAATTACCTCCAGCAACCGGAACAGACCCCTTACGGCCAGCAACAGCCACAGCCACAGCAGCAACAAACCCTCCAACAGTGCTGCCAAGAGCTCCGAAACGTTGACGAAATGTGCGTCTGTAAGGCCGTTAAAAAGATGTTCAGAGACGTCCAAGAACAACAACAACAAGAAACAGGACCTTTTGGTTCACAAGAGATCCAACAGGTGAAACAAAAGGCTCAAAACCTCCCTAACATCTGCAACATCCAAACCAGAAAACCATGCAATATTAAAAACGGACAGCAATGCCGCCAGGAGGTTCAGGGACGACAGTGGAACCGGTGCCAGAGGTACTTGGAGCAACAAACCGGCTCCGGCTACCTGAGATCAGCCGTTTCGATGCAGAGACAGCCGGAAGAGCTGGAACAATGCTGTGAAGAGCTACGAAATGTGAATACGGAATGCCAGTGTGATGCGATGAAGGAGGTGTATAGCCAATCACAGGAGGAACACCGTCCAGCGGAGACGAGGGAATTGCGAAGGATAGTCGAGAATCTGAAGAACCAATGTAACTTACAAGTGGAACAGTGCCAAATCCCATCTAGGATGTTCTAAGATAGATGGATGAGAAATAAAGCTCGATAGGGATTGGTCGCATCTCTAGCTGTCGATGTTTATGCATGGCTTGAGATGGGGTTAGTTCCCCGGAAGCACGATTATCTATGGATATAAATAAAATGAGTTTTTAACTTTTAATTCAAATGATTTGATGTCAATTACTCTAAAAAAATAAAATGAGTTTTTAACTTTTAATTCAAATGATTTGATGTCAATTACTCTAAAAACTCGACGCAGTAGAAACACGCGGAAGGATTAACAAACCTTTTAATCTAAAGGGTTTTAAAACTTACAAAAACCTTTTAATCTAAAGGGTTTTAAAACTTACAAACAGAAGGACTAACGAAAGAAAACTCGAAATATGCTCAAAAGAAAAGAAATATTATTATGAAAAACTTAATAACAACGAAAGAAAACTCGAAATATGCTCAAAAGAAAAGAAATATTATTATGAAAAACTTAATAACAATGAAAATAACAAATCCTATTTATAATTTAAAACTAGGAAAAGGTTACTACTAATTATAAACCAGAAAAGACAACTATCTAATTATTCAGAGTATCTTTAACAGATTATTTAGAGTATCTTTAATAGATTTCTGTAAAATAGAGAATATTTAGAGTATCTTTAATAGATTTCTGTAAAATAGAGAACCAAAAGTTAAAATCTCAAAAAGAATTGCATTCCTCTCAAACAGAACCAAAAGTTAAAATCTCAAAAAGAATTGCATTCCTCTCAAACAGATTCTTCATTTTTGGGATGATCTCATTTTTGGGGTGATCTCACAGATTCTTCATTTTTGGGGTGATCTCATACTTTTTTTATTTTAGAGATAATTTTGAGAAAGTTATTAGAGCAAAACATTAGCCCAAAATCTCATTTTTTTCCATTTTTGGGGTGATCTCACAGATTCTTCATTTTTGGGATGATCTCATACTTTTTTTATTTTAGAGATAATTTTGAGAAAGTCATTAGAGCAAAACATTAGTCCAAAATCTCCTTTTTTTCCATCTTTCCTATTTTGAGGAAACCATCGAAGATGCTCTTAGAAATAAAATAGAAAACTAACTAATTAATAAAGGGAACGATAAATAAACTCAATCTAATTAATTAGAAAACAGATAAATAATAATTAAAAGTAAATAATTAAAATTTTATTCTCTTTTAACACTGTATCTAAAATAGTGTTCTTCATCCCTTCAGATGGCTTACGGAGGTATTCCTAAGCCACCCGAATTGTTGCCTGTACTAGTCTCCCTCAATCAATCAGGGTATCCTTTAATTTGGTTATGATATCATTTGTAACACCTCAAGTCTTAGAAAATAGACTAGTGCAATATAGTTGAATTTAACTCAAAAGTTCTCTGTTACGAAGAAAAAATATGACAAGTATAAGCTACATTATTTGTCCAGTTCACTTAAAAGTCTCGTCATAGCCTATAAACTAGTTTGTTAAAGCTTCTCCGACAACATCTCTAAAAAATTTCTAAAATGGAGACACAAAAATCAAAATTTCTAAAAAAATTGCATTTATCTCCAACATCTCCATTTTAGAGAATCTAACATTAATTATATTATTAAAATATCAATATATTTAAAAACTAACTTTTATTTTATTTGTGCGAGAGTAGAGTATGAATAAAATATTATTTTTCCTCACTTGATAATCATTTTTGGATAATCTTCAAATATGGAGAAAAAAACATTCTCTTTCATATTTTTTTCATTTTAGAGATGTTGTTGGAGCATAATTTTAGTCAAAAATCTTTATTTTCTTTATTTTAAAGATGTTGAAGATGTTTTTAGTCCTTTAAATAACTTTTCAAAAGCCTTTTTTTCACTTCCTCCTTAATTTTTATTAACTACAATTAATTATTTTACATTGCTATTATTATTATTCAATAAACCTCACAGGCCTAATCAAATATTACACATTTAAATTGTATATATAAATATTAAAGTTGTATTTTTATAAATAATGATAATATATTTAATTTAATTACCAACTATTATTTTTTAGAAAACTATTAATTAATTAAGACATCTACAGCAATTTATTTTATTTACATTATATGTGTAATGGCTATTTAAAGTCGTCAATAAATACCGTAACTTTTCTTTTGTTGTAAAATCCATATTAGACTATCATTTTATATGTATCAACTTTTTTGGGATCGCAAAAAACAATTTATTAACGAGCTAGCGAGTAGCTAGAACAATACAAGAATAGACGGCATCAACCGGGTTACAAAGCTAACTCTCCCAACTAAGAAACTTACCGGTTTTTGTTCTACGTCTAATCCAATCAAAAACTAAGAATTGGATGTCACCGAAAATCTCTTTCTCTTTTTTAATCTTTCCATTGAACACCTTACAATTTCTTTGAGTCCAAACGCTCCAAAAGAACGCCGCCACACTACAACAAAATTGAGTTTATAAGACACCACACCACCAATAAAAAAAGTCCTAATAGACCACTTTAAATGACACAAATTATAGGACCAGAAAATAAAGCGTCATATCTAAAGACGTTGTAATAGGTTTATAAGACACTTTTGGGCGTCGTAACCAGGTTTTTAGGACACTTTTTATACAAAGCGTCCTATTAGCTATTTTATGGAACAGTATTTGAAAAAAGTGTCCTATAAACACAAGTGTCCTATAAAAAGATGGGTCTATAGGACCCTTTCTCAAAAGTGTCATATAAACTAGCTAATACAACGCTTTTTATTAAAAAAAGTGCTAATAAACTTTTTATGACGCCCAAAAGCGTCCTATAAACTTATTACAATGCATTTAGATAGGATGCTTTATTTTTTGGTCCTATAACATGTGTCCTATAAAGTAGTCTATTAGGACCTTTTTTTATTGGTGGTTTTCTATAAACCCAATTTTATTGTAGTGCAATGATCGCCTTGCATGCCTACCTCTTTCCGAAGGTTGCCTGTCATGCAGCCAATCGATGACCATATATCTTCGGCTGTGGAGACATTAATTCACCGGCCACCAGGAAGAGAGATGTGCAATAATTACCTTTATATCAACTTTTATCGTAAATATTTTTCAGCAATAACTAACTTATTACAGCAAAATGAGACAGTTACGAGGGGAAATTCTCCACTCTACGATGTTTTTACGACTCTCCTTACATCTAAGAATCACCCAACTAAAAGATTTTTCAACAATAAAATCAAATAGTTCACTTAACTTTGGTTTGGAGCTTTCAAATAGAAATCTATTGTAAAAACACCATATAGAGTAACAAGTCGTCATGAAAATGGCCTCCGTAGTTTTATGAAGCCGAGAGTTCATCCGAGTAGAGTCGATCACTTTTCTAACCTCTTTATATCGATTATCTCTTTCGGCATTGCAGACCGCTGTCCATATTCCAAGGGCTGATGATTCATTAACCGGCCACCACTCCACCCATCGCGACAGAAGAGCTGAGACTACCTTTGTGGTCGAGCATTGAGCCATAACGTGATCGAGATTTTCAGCACGTGAATTACACAGCTGACACTCGTCTGATTGCATCCCCACTCCTCGTTTAACAAGTTTGTCTTTCGTGGCTAAACGATTGCTAAGCACCCTCCAAAGATGAATGTTCGCCTTGCTAGGAACCCACCTGATCCATTCAGTTTTTGTATTCACCGTAGGGAGCGAAGCATTGTCAATTAGTCTCCTCAACGAGCAAACCGTGTAGGAATATTTTGGATCCAACATCCACTCCCATCCACTGCCGTCTTCATTTTGCTGCATTAAACTGGATAAGTCGATCCCTTGCTCCGCAAGGTCCTTCTCGATACCTTGAATCTCCCGCCAAACACACCGCTTGCCGCCATTTGTGACATGAGAGGAGTTACAATCGTTCACAATGTATTTCCATTTTGCATTCGGTTCATTACGCTCTCTCCACCACCACTTGCCTAACATAGCGAGATTGAGAGCTCGTAAGCTTCCAACCCACCCTTATTTTTCTCGCATTGAATTCTATCCCATGCCACCCAACTAATTTTGTTGTTGTTTCTATCCCATGCCACCCAACTAATTTTGTTGTTGTTGTTGTTGTTGTTGTTGTTACTCTCCACGCCTCCCCAGAAAAAACGCCGTAGAATACTCTCTAAGGTGTCGATGACCTTCTTTTCTACTCTCTAAGGTGTTGATGACCTTCTTTGGCGCCTTTATAACGAGAAAAAGTACGTACTTAAGTTACCCAAAACCGACTTGCACAAGCAAAGTCTACCTTAGCTATATGATATTGATCTGTATAGTTAATTTAGAGGATCTACAAAATTTTCAAAACCTTTTTCAATATAAATTCTCCAAATTAGAAAAATGTCAAAAATGATTGCGTACGAAATATATGATTATTTGGTTCTTTCTATCCGAATTCTTGAAACTAAATATTTTAAAAGAAGAAATAAAATTTTATCAATCATCCTGAATATATTAATAGTACTAGCCGAGTGCCCGCACAATGCGGCGGGGTGTGAAATTTGAATAAATGAAAGCAAACATAACAGTTACAAATAAACAATTGCTTTAGTCTCCCGCATACTATCAACACAATTTTAACATACCACTTGTTCATACAAACAACCCAATAAAAAAAGATGAAACGAATAATTAAATGTCAACGTAAGAATCCCTCCTCAAATAAAAATAATACTAACTCATTAAAAAAAATATGGTGGCTATACTTACATTTCAACTTCTTAATATATACAACATCTAAAATCCAACCATACCAACATCTACAAGACTACAACATCTAAAATCCAACCATACCAACATCTACAACAAAACTTACCCTCTTATGCTAGTTCTATCATCATCCGAGAATCACCATCAACTCCCATCCAGGAAAGAAAGCAGAAACAACTGAATCCCAACATCTTTTTATACTTGCTACTTCTAAACCCTTTACTTATTAGTCACAGAAAGATGACATACTTCACATTCTGAGCTGTCATTGCCAACAAAACATCTTGTACCTGTACACAAATTCAACTCAAAATTAGCAAAATGACAAGTTTCATATTTTATGCAATAATTCACAGTGGAATGCAAGCATATTCACAAATCAGTTATCCACTCGGCAACAAATTATGACAAGGAAGTGAAACAAATTTAATACAATGTCCAATAAGACTCATCTTCTAATGCATTTTAGTGGATCCCTTATGGAGTATGACAAATATGTGTCTATTGCATGTAGACAAAAATACATGCACACAGACATGTGATCATTTGAGAAGTGGATTTAATGTGAGAACTGAGAAGTGTAAGAATGGATTTAGACCCTTGATCATCTTTAATCTCAAACTCACTCATGAATTACACTTGAAACGGAGATTGATCCCGATGCATCCCATCTTGATGCATCTCATCCTAATATGCATCCAAGGGTGGATAATCCTTCTTACACTTCTCACCGGAACACAACTCTATCAAAACATACACAAATATATACTTTTATTAATAGTCATGGTAGGTCACAAACATAGAACCAACCCAAACACAAGGGATGGTGCACAAGATGCAGTACTAAGTTTAAAGACACTTAATATTCAAAAACAAAAAATAAAAATCATAAACATTTAAAGACACTTAATATTTATTTGCTTCACAAACTTTATTAGTAATATGTAAATATGCATTGAATAAAAGTAAGAAACTATAGTCGAATAAGAAAGCAAGCTATATATTTATATTTGATAATCTCGTTAGAAGAGGTTGTACCTCTCCCTTGCATGGGAAATTCTTGATTGTAACCTCCGACATCTTGTTGATGATCCATATATGGTGATAAATGTGCCTCCTTCAATATTCATGATAAATGTGTTTCCTTCAATATTCTTTAGACCCTTGTCATCCAATAACCATCTCACTGTATACCAATTTGGTCCCATGCATCATTTAAACCATCAATATTTAAAAGAAACTATAACAAAAGTTAAAAGAAAATAGGGACACTTTCAAGATTACTGCTTTTCGGTCTTTAAACCATTTACTAACAAGAACGATGTATAACTTTGATAGTTTAAACCATCAGTTTCTTTTTTATTATCATCAAACAACTTGTACATAATCTACTCAACTACAACAAGACGATTACGAAGGGGTATGGGATCGAACCAAAGACCAACGACCTATTGAAGCAAACATCTCCTCGTCCTATAATATTATCCTATAAGTGAAAGAAAAAACTTTTACCCGGTTAACAATAATTTGTAAATAATTTTTGAAACAGAAAGTAAATATTGTATAGGATACTAATTAACAATATTTAATTGATAATAAAATGATTTAATAAACAAATAGTCCTTTGAAGATTTGAATATTGTGGTTGGCCCTTAATTATACCATCAATGAATCACCAATTAACAAACCATGCTTCCACTTGGTGCATGTAAAGTCCTACGTGTAGCTCAAACTTCACCACCTATACAATCCACTTTTCCACGTGTAACCCTAAAATCCACTATAAAACCCCACCACCACTACTCCACCACCACCACCACCACAACAAACCATCCCACAATGGCAAACCTTATAGTTCTCACCTTCACTATCGCCACCCTCCTAGCTTTTGCTTCTGCCCACATGACCACCGTAACCACCACCATCGAAGACGATATCAACCCAACCTCACAAAGCCAAACAGTACTGTAGCCAACATCTCCAGGGCCAACAACTCTGGCAATGCCAGACTTACCTCCAGCAACCACGGCAGCAGCAGCAGCAAACCCTCCAACAATGCTGCAATGAGCTCCGAAACGTCGACCAAATGTGCGTCTGTAAAGCCGTTAAAAAGATGTTCGGAATCATCCAAGAACAGCAGCAACAACAAACTGGACCCTTTGGTTCACAACAGATCCAACAGGTGAAACAAAAGGCTCAAAACCTCCCTAACATTTGCAACGTCCAAACCAGAGGTCAATGCAATATTAGAACCGGCCAGCAATGCCGGCAGGTGGTTCAGGGACGACAGTTTATCAGGTGCCGGAGGTACTTGGAACAACAAATCAGCTCCGGCTACCTGAGTCCAGCCGTTTCGATGGTGAGACGGCCGGTAAAAGTGGAACAATGCTGTGAAGAGCTTAGAAATGTGGATGTGGAATGCGAGTGTGAGGCAGCCAAGGAGCTGTATAGCCAAGCCGCCCAGGAGGAGCGGCAGCATCCGCGGCTGGAGATGGGGGAGTTGCGAAGGATGGTTGAGAATCTGAGGGACCAATGTAACTTGGAAGTCGAAATATGTCAAATTCCGTCTATATATAATGTTCTGAAGGAGTGAAGATGATGATATTGTAATAAGGCTATATATATATAGATAGGGATTGGTCGCATCTCTAGCTGGTAGCTGTTTATGGCTTTGAGGTGGGATTAGTTTCCCAAAATATGGATCATCTATGGATAAATACAATAAAGTTCTCATCTACCGTTTCAAACAGTTTTATTCAAATGATTTAATCCCCAACTACGAAATTTACTAGCACAATGCAAATGATACATCTCGATTTCTATTTTTTACGGTTTTTTAATATGATTTTGTAAGGTTTTAAGAAAATCGTATATACTGTTTTTCGAGGTTTTTAATATTAAGTATACTCTTTTTCATAAAGATAATTTATAGTTTAATTTTTCATCATAATTTAATTCAAATTCAGTAAGGAAATTATTTATTTTAAGTTTAAAAATATAATTTTTTTTCTATAAAGAGTAATGATTAAGTATTAACTCAATAATTATCCTAATTATATTTTAAGTTATTTATATTTAAAATTAGATGTTTATCATGTATTTGATTAAGTTTGTCTACAATTAATTATACGAATTAATAAGTTGTATTTATGCTTAGTCAACTTGTAAACTTGAAAATTAAGTAATTTGACTTTAATGTATTGTACATAATGCTTAAAAAATTGTTTTTAAGAGTTTAGGTCACATGTTTTATAATATAGTATAGATAATGACTATATAGACGTAAAAAGAAAATACTAACTAATATCATGAAATGATTGGGTCGAATGAGTTTTACTTTCTAATAAAGACACCAATTTTTGTCGATCAACATATAAAATTTTACATCAAAATATTATACTAAATATAGTAATATTTTTAGTATAACATCATTATTACGTTACAATTTGATGTTAAAAGTTTTAAAGTGATAGTTTTCAAGTTTTTAATGTATGTATTTTGTTTTGTTGCTAAATCATTTTAATATTTTACCTTCTGCGTTGATGTATATTGATTATGTATCCGTGTACGTAATACAACACAAAAACATCTTCATCTTGAAGTTGGGAACTTAAAACGTCGACAATCATGTCTCATCTTTTCTTTTATTATCCTTCCTTTTCGATGTTAACTTATGGTTTTTTATATTGCATGCATGTTTATAAATTGAAGGCTAATATCATCGATTGATCAAAGAAAACTTGAAACCGATAAATCATCCGGACCATAGGGGTTTTCTCAAAACATGCTGGCCAGTACTGAGATAACTGTCCTTAGTTCTCTTAACATGCTGGCCACTGAGATAACTGTCCTAAATGACTAAGAGAACTAAGGACGTAAGAGTAAGAAAAATCTGTTTACTTGAATTATTAAAAAATTAACCTTTGAGTAGGAGCCTTTCTCTCCACACCAATTGATATAAGTTCGCCCTTGACCACCACTTTATGTTGCTTTGGTTGGCTCATTTATGTTGCTTTGGTTGTACTTGAGCCAGTGGATAGGCTCTCAAAGTGTTGATTGGACGTAGAACACTCATTTACAACATCAGGTTCAATCTATGACATATAATAAGATCCAGATAGGTAACAATCTTCCTTGGTGTCACAATTTTTTGAAATGGAAAGTAAAAGTTATCATTAAAATAAAAATCATACTTTAAAATCGACCTTTGAGGAAAAATATATTATTCTCAAATTTAATAAAGGGTATGTCCAATGAGATAGAATAAATATATTTCCATTTGCAACGTTATGAAGTTGAAATTTGGTCGGTTGGTTTGATGCCAAAAGTCACAACACCTCTACTTTCTTTTAGCAAGAAGAGTAGCATTTACCACTTTAATCCAAGGAAAGGTAAACGAAACAGAGACAATAACAATAACCATCATCACAAAGAGTACTTTTCCTTGAGTTATGATATGAGTCTTTATACAAGTTATGGCCTATAAATTATAGTTGAGAAAGGTTTGATGTACTTAAGAGTGAATGTGAGTCAACAAATTGTAAGGCTACTCGTTTGTCTCACATACATTTTACCTTTTGACCATCCATAGATCCTTGTAGGTGCTAGTCAATAAACATGATACGTCAAAAAGGGTGATTGAGATTTGAGAGTTGCCGAAGAGTTGTCGAGATTTATATTATTTAATGGAAATTATATATCTTGTTAAATATGAACAATGCACAAAAGAATATGAGTACTTTAATTTTTTTTGGTTAAAATTTATCTCAAAGTATGAAAAACTATCATATTATATACACTTGCCTTAAATGAATCTCGACTCTGATAGAGTTATACATGTTGAAATCTGTGATACACAAAAATATAATTTGTAGACGTTTGTGAATATCCTCCTTTGTGGACATCTGTAAGATCTTATTCTATCCAATTTTGTTCATGGTAAAAGTAATTCTAGAAATTTTGACATGGTTATCCCCAAAATCAAGCATCACGTGTTCCACAATAAATGCATTTATTTGGTTCCCATATGTTTGTCACGAAATTTAGAGAGAACCCCTAGAATACTTGATGAATACCAATGAGAGTTTGAACCATGAGACACAAATAATTATTTCAGTTAGTCTTTTATTTTCACATGCATGTTATTCACCATAAATAAAATTTCATTTTGCATGTGCATATTCACCGCCAGTGTTTATTGCTTTGCTTTATTTTATTATGTTTTATACACTTGTTTTATTCAATTTTATTTTTATCCGTTTGATTTCATATATATTTGATTGTTGTTTAATTTCACATGTTATATTGTACAACATAAATTCATGTAACTCATGGGTTTAAAGTCGGAATGCTATTTTTATATAAATATGTAATCATAATTAATATGGTGGCATAAATACGTATGGCCAAATTCCAAGATATGATACATTAATGATCATCTTCAAGGACATGTAATTTCATGACACATAGGAATTGCTTACACTGGCCCATTTATTTGACATCATTATGACAAGAAGCATAATTAGGGATTCAAGATTAATTGATGTTGAGAAAAAAATACATCGATATGTAATTTCATGAATATATTGGTTGTGCTCAAAACATCGATAAATCAGTAAATCGAGATTAGGTTCTTTGTAAGTTATGATGAAGTCTTCAATGTGAAACAAAGAGAAATCAAAAAGTATAAGAAGCAAAGGTACGTGAACAATGAATATTACATACGAAACATCATATGATAAAAAATTTAATGGACAACTAATCTAATAAAATATATATACATATACATACAAGGAGAATTTAAAAGAGTGCGATAAAAATGTTGAAAACGTAAAAACCTGAAAACATATTGATGATGAAAAGCATGACAATATAAATGTTATAAAATATTTATTTTTTAGGTTAAATTTTGTTTATGTTGAGTATATTTTAATTTAGAAAGTACAACTCAATATAATATAGTTTTAAAATTAAAGGTTTACAAGGTGAATTAAGACCATTTATAATAGAGACATTAAATCTTACATCAAATTTAGAAGAAATTCATTTTAAATAAACATCAATTTTTTTCATCAAATCACTCTAAATAAACATAAAATTAAGTGCAATGAATAGTAACATAACATTATTCATTTACCACGGTGGGGTTTTCAACTGGGGTGAAGTCGTAACAAGGTAGCCGTAGGGAAAAATTAAAAAAGACAAAAAAGAATACATATGTATATCTCTAAAATTTTATACTGATATTTTACACTGATTTTACATCAAATTCGAACTATTCTTGAATTTGTGATAGGAAAAAAAAGGAAAAGAAAAAACTAAATTCTTTCTTGTGCATAGAATAATTTTTCATGTTTTTAAATAAAAATGAAATGAAACATGTCACTTTTATAAATATACATTTATTTCTTTAATAGATTAACATATCTTATTGTAAATTATTAACTTAGGTTAACATACTAACTTATGTAATGTATTACATTTAAATTGTTTTTGTTAAATATTACATTTTTGTGACCATCTAAACAAATGCCTTTTTCTTATACAAATTGAAGGCAAGCTACCATTAGAAAGACTATATAACATTTTGCTTAATCTCATTCTTTATTTATATTCAGAAACGATTTCGCTATGATTGTTGTACGTTAATTTATATTTGAACTTTTTACGTTCACATCATTATGTACATTTATCCGTCCATTGAGCGACTTTGTTCAGTCGAAGTGTATTGTAGTTAGACCTAAAAAACGTGTCGTGTCGGGTTCAAAGTTAAACGCGCGGGTTGGGAGTGCGTAACACTAACCCGGCCCGTTTAATTATGTGTCCTGTCGTGTCAACCCGTTTAATTTTCGTGCCATATCGTGTCAACCCGTGTACTTAAACGGGTTGAAATGTATTACCCAGACTCGTTTAATTCGTGTCGGTACTTAGCATGTCGTGCCAATTTTTGATAGGTCTACATGAAATGTACAATCACTTATTATTATTATTATTTAATATTTACTTTGTTAAAAAAAACTATAAACTGTGGGTTGTTGACGCTATTTGCCTAAGGGTCTAAGAGGCTTAAATAAACGGGTTATTCGGGTCATTTTCGAGTTGAAATTTTTTACTCTGTCCTTATACGTTTAATTTTCATGTCATGTCGTATCAACCCGTTTACTTAGACAGGTTGAAATGCATTATCCAAACCCGTTTAATTCATGTCGAGTTCGTATTGGGTTGCCGTGTCATGTCAGTTTTTATCAGGTCTAATTATAGTTGATAAGTATATATACATATATATAGGAAGAAGTTCAAATGAGAACTTTGTAAATTTAAAGGAACAAAATAACTCATTTGGGACCACATATGATGCGGGTCCCACCAATAAAAAATCATATCTGATTTTCAATGGTGGACCCTATTGAATCATATATGATTTTTTATTGGTGGGACCTACATTATATATGATCCCAAACGAGTCACTTTATTCATTTAAACACGTCAATTCGTACAAACTACGTGTTTCATTGTTTTTTTGAATAATTTCTTTTCATGAAAGTGTTTAATATGATGAATTTGGTTCATATAATTCTTTATTCATTAAATTATTTTTCTTTCTACGTGAAAATGAATTGATTCATAAAACTCTCAATTTGATGAATCGTGTTTCACATATTCTTGATTCACCAACCTTCATGTATTCTTGATGAAATTTTTTCATATATTATTGACTAATCAACCCAAATAATTAAGAAAAAGTGAAGAAATTAAAATAAATATTGGTTGCATGCGGTTTGTACGGTTTGTACGAATTGACGTGGTTTATAACGGAAATCAACCCTATATATATATATGTATATATATATATATATATATAGAGAGAGAGAGAGAGAGAGAGAAGAAGGTTCAAATGAGAACTTTGCATTTTTAAAGTAACAAAGGTCCATAATTTGTTCATTTGTTCCTTTAAGAAGAGGTGGTTCTTATTTGATCCCTCCCCTATATATATAGAGGGCCCTTCAAGTGTTAACCCAATAATTTGTGTTAACCCATCGTTCACTGGTGAACATCATGCTCGTTCACTGGTGAAGCACCATTCATCAGTGAACGAATGGTTCCATACATCATGCTCGTTCACTGGTGAACACCATTCGTCAGTATACGAGTATCGTGTTCACCAGTGAACGAGCATCGTGTTCACCAGTGAACGATGGGTTAACACGGTTAACACAATTAATTAAGTTAACACTTGAAGTAGTCTCTCTCTATATATATATAGGGGATGAATAATACGAGAACCACCCTTTTTTAAAGGAATAAAGGAACACTTTGTGGACCACATATGATGTGGGTCCTACATAATATTAAATCATTTCTGATTTAATATGATTTAATATGATTTAATATTAAATCAGAAATGATTTAATATTATGTAGGACCCACATCATATGTGGTCCACAATGTGTTTCTTTATTTCTTTAAATTTACAAAGTTCTCATTTGAACCTTCCCCCTCTCTCTCTCTCTATATATATATATATATATATATATATATTTACACTTTTATACATGTTTTAAATTCATAAAAACAGAAAAATTCAACAACATATATATAGTGATACGTCATACTCACTTGAACCATCTTTACAGACGTGTTCCATTTCATCTACAGAATCGACACCGCATACATTAATCTCTAAACCATACTTCCACTTGCTACATCTTAAACTCCTACGTGTACCCCAACCTTCACCACCTTTGCAATTCCCTTCTCCACGTGTAACCCTAAAATCCACCATAAATATATATATATATATATATATATATATATATACCCACCACCATCACCACTCCACCATCACCACCACCACAATCATCTCACAATGGCAAAGCTTATAGTTCTCGCCTTCACCATCGCCACCCTCCTGGCATTTGCTTCCGCCCACAGAACCATCATCACCACCACCATCGAAGACGACATCAACCCCAGCTCAAAAAGAGAATACTGTAGCCAACATCTCCAGGGCCAACAATTCCGTCAATGCCAGAATTACCTCCAGCAACCGGAACAGACCCCTTACGGCCAGCAACAGCCACAGCCACAGCAGCAACAAACCCTCCAACAGTGCTGCCAAGAGCTCCGAAACGTTGACGAAATGTGCGTCTGTAAGGCCGTTAAAAAGATGTTCAGAGACGTCCAAGAACAACAACAACAAGAAACAGGACCTTTTGGTTCACAAGAGATCCAACAGGTGAAACAAAAGGCTCAAAACCTCCCTAACATCTGCAACATCCAAACCAGAAAACCATGCAATATTAAAAACGGACAGCAATGCCGCCAGGAGGTTCAGGGACGACAGTGGAACCGGTGCCAGAGGTACTTGGAGCAACAAACCGGCTCCGGCTACCTGAGATCAGCCGTTTCGATGCAGAGACAGCCGGAAGAGCTGGAACAATGCTGTGAAGAGCTACGAAATGTGAATACGGAATGCCAGTGTGATGCGATGAAGGAGGTGTATAGCCAATCACAGGAGGAACACCGTCCAGCGGAGACGAGGGAATTGCGAAGGATAGTCGAGAATCTGAAGAACCAATGTAACTTACAAGTGGAACAGTGCCAAATCCCATCTAGGATGTTCTAAGATAGATGGATGAGAAATAAAGCTCGATAGGGATTGGTCGCATCTCTAGCTGTCGATGTTTATGCATGGCTTGAGATGGGGTTAGTTCCCCGGAAGCACGATTATCTATGGATATAAATAAAATGAGTTTTTAACTTTTAATTCAAATGATTTGATGTCAATTACTCTAAAAAAATAAAATGAGTTTTTAACTTTTAATTCAAATGATTTGATGTCAATTACTCTAAAAACTCGACGCAGTAGAAACACGCGGAAGGATTAACAAACCTTTTAATCTAAAGGGTTTTAAAACTTACAAAAACCTTTTAATCTAAAGGGTTTTAAAACTTACAAACAGAAGGACTAACGAAAGAAAACTCGAAATATGCTCAAAAGAAAAGAAATATTATTATGAAAAACTTAATAACAATGAAAATAACAACGAAAGAAAACTCGAAATATGCTCAAAAGAAAAGAAATATTATTATGAAAAACTTAATAACAATGAAAATAACAAATCCTATTTATAATTTAAAACTAGGAAAAGGTTACTACTAATTATAAACCAGAAAAGACAACTATCTAATTATTCAGAGTATCTTTAACAGATTATTTAGAGTATCTTTAATAGATTTTTGTAAAATAGAGAATATTTAGAGTATCTTTAATAGATTTCTGTAAAATAGAGAACCAAAAGTTAAAATCTCAAAAAGAATTGCATTCCTCTCAAACAGAACCAAAAGTTAAAATCTCAAAAAGAATTGCATTCCTCTCAAACAGAACCAAAAGTTAAAATCTCAAAAATAATTGCATTCCTCTCAAACAGATTCTTCATTTTTGGGATGATCTCATTTTTGGGGTGATCTCACAGATTCTTCATTTTTGGGGTGATCTCATACTTTTTTTATTTTAAAGATAATTTTGAGAAAGTTATTAGAGCAAAACATTAGCCCAAAATCTCATTTTTTTCCATTTTTGGGGTGATCTCACAGATTCTTCATTTTTGGGATGATCTCATACTTTTTTTATTTTAGAGATAATTTTGAGAAAGTCATTAGAGCAAAACATTAGTCCAAAATCTCCTTTTTTTTCCATCTTTCCTATTTTGAGGAAACCATCGAAGATGCTCTTAGAAATAAAATAGAAAACTAACTAATTAATAAAGGGAACGATAAATAAACTCAATCTAATTAATTAGAAAACAGATAAATAATAATTAAAAGTAAATAATCATTCTAAATTGATTAAGAAATAAAATAATTAAATAAAGAAATTTCCGATTGCTCTTAGAATTAAAATAGAAAACTAACTAATTAATAAAGGGAACGATAAATAATCTTAATTTATCTAATTAATTAGAAAACAAATAAATAATAATTAAAAGTAAATAATCATTCTAAATTGATTAAGAAATGAAATAACTAAATAAAGAAATAAATATAATTCATTCGGGACTCGTCAAGACATGCCTGCGATCCAGTCGTGCAAGAAACTGTTTTTTAATTTTCGATACAGATTTACGAGCTTTTTTCAAACTGTTTTCTTCTTTTACAATGATACGTGAAGAACCTTATTAACGTTTGAATTCTTCTTAAATCAAAGAAAATTGATACACAAGAAGCAATAATAAAAAACCCACCATCGAGAGAAAGAGTAGAAAAACTAAAATTAAATGCTATGTATACGAATAACGAAATACATATGGGGAGAATGAAAGAGATCAAGAGTCCAAGACACCAATTTTTGTTAGTGACATTATATTTTATAGTAAAATACTATATATATAATAAATAGTAAACATCATCTAATTAACATCAAATTTTTTTTTGAAATGGCATCTTTTATAAAAGAGAAAAGCTAGCCACCGGCTAGCAAAACAAACGATTACAACCGATCGACCGAGACAAGAGGATGGATTACGAATCCATTCATCAAAGTTTTTACAACTTTCTTTACACCTATCCAACACCCAACTAAAAGACTTATCAACGATGAAATCAAGCAACTCACCCATTCTTGGTTTGGACTTTTCAAAAAGGATTTTGTTACGAAAGCACCATATAGAGTAACACGTAACCATCATAAAAGCCTCTACCCCCATTCGATGAGTATTAGGAATACAGGCCTCATCGATGACCTCCAACGCCGAACCAAATGAATTAGAAGAAGAGAACGGAAAATTCCACCATCTTTAAATTTTACCCCATAACTCCTTTACCCGACAGTACCTGAAGATAATGTGATTCCCCGTCTCTGTCTCGCTACCGCAAAAAAGACAAAGGATGTTAACATCATTTATTTGTAATTCTACAAAGTTTTTAATTTACGTATTTTCATTCACATTTTAATTTTTACTTATTATATATGTTATATTACAAAATAAATCAGGTATATTTTTAAGTATTTAATTATATAATTATATGAGAACCGCCCCTTTTTAAAGGAATAAAAGAATACTTTATAGACCACATATGATGTGGCTCCCACATAATATTAAATCATTTCTGATTTAATATTAAATCAGAAATGATTTAATATTATGTGGGACCCACATCATACGTATCTACACGCGTTCCTTTATTTATTTAAATTTACAAAGTTCTCATTTGAACCTTCCTATATATATATATATATATATATAGGAGAGGGATCAAACGAGAACCACTCTTCCTTAAAGGAACAAATTGTGGACCACATATGATGTGGGTCCCACATAACATTATATCATTTATGATTTAATATTTAATCATATTAAATCATAAATGATTTAATATTATGTGGGATCCACGTCATATGTGATCCACAAGTGTCCCTTTGTTCATTTAAAAATGCAAAGTTCTCATTTGAACCTTCCTCTATATATATATATATTTATAAACTTGCAAAGTCACCATTATCCAATAGAAATAAGTCATGTGGATAATATTGTTCAATATTTTATTAATTTTGTTAATAGTTTATTAATTCATTGTGGGTATCATCCTCATTTTATAATTTAACCAATTTTAATTAATATTTATTAATTTCCTGCCATGAACACAGTTTCCGGCGACTTCGTCTTATCCGACGAGTTTTCCGGCAAGTTTCGCCATTGATGAATACACTTTCATCATTGGTGAATACACTTTCACCATTCGTGAACACTTTCAACATTCATGAATATCCAGTTGGTGCTTTATCATTGTGTTCACTACGAGTTTGCACAGTTTACAAAAATCGATTAGTTTGCAACGGATATCACCCTATATATATATTTCTAATGCTTAAATACATATGTATTCTTTAGATGTTTGTCATCATGAAACTCTTTTTAGTAAACTAAATGTTTGCTTTAGATAATTTAAACTAGAATTAATTACAAAAATTTAATTGGGTTAAGATAGTAGCGTAATATTCATGTAATTGATCAAGTTCTTGAACAATAAAAAACATGTTGGTATAATGTTTATAAAGTTGATAACTATAAAGGTATTGAATTTATATAATAACAAATTAATAATTAAATAAGAATACATCAAGATTCTAGCTATTTTGGTGGAATAAATCGTATAATGGGTTAAAAAAATTAGTGGTTATACTATTTTTTACATCAAAATAACGTAAAATATATTAATTGGTTGGAGATGATCTAGCTAACTAAGGATCATTGTCAAGTCTAAGTTAACTTAAGTTGTGTGTCAAGCACATGCAATAGAGGATATGACAGCTTGGAAAGGTAACAAAAATGCTTGAGACAAATGTATTACAGTTTAAGAGTCTCGTAAATGTGGAAGACGTATAGGCAATAAGAAAAAAAAAGGTTGAAACAAGTAAGCATATTAAAAGCAAAAAGGGTTGAAACAAGTAAGCATATCAAAAGCATGCGAAAAAATGTTACTAGACATAGTAAACCAAGCAACATAGGACACGTAACTAAGCTAAAAGGACCGCTCCTCAATTACCCTCCCCTATGGCACCCAACTGTCGCCAAAAAAACCCAACTCACATTCTGCCTCTCCTTCCACTCGATCACAATAGCTTACTAATCCTTACACATAATTAACTACTCTAGTCTCATGCTTCCAAACTTCCTATCCGCTCCTCGCACCTCCTCTTAGGTGTTGGGTTTTTTGGTAGTTTGTTAGTCGTGATCTTTGAATAAGTTCCTGATTAGCAGGAATAGTTTGTTTTTTGAATTATTCTCTCCTATGAAATAGGCTTTATTAGTTATCTTTGAACGCTTCTTTTTTTTGCTTCCAATACTTGTATTTAAAGCCCCTTAGTGTGGCTTGAATAAGACGTGAAAAGTATTGAGCACCATTACTGTGAGTTCCTTTTATACTACTGTGTGCGTGTGATATCAAACATTTGGTATCAGAGCAAGGTTAGAAGAGTTCTTTCATTATCGAGGGGTGAGAAAAGAAAGAAAGAGATGGAGAATACTGATAAGTTTGTGCAACCAGCCATACCAAAGTTCGATGGTCACTTCGATCATTGGGCTCTGTTAATGGAGAATTTCCTAAGGAGTAAGGAAATGTGGGGTTTGGTGGAGAATGGAGTTCCTGCACAAACTGTGGCCAATCCAACTGAACCACAGAGAAAGGCATTTGAAGACATCAAGTTGAAAGACTTGAAAGTGAAGAATTACCTGTTCCAAGCTATAAACAGGGAGATCTTGGAGACGATTTTGGACAAGAGTTCTTCAAAGGGGGTCTGGGACTCGATGAGACAGAAGTATGAGGGCTCAACAAAGGTGAAAAGAGCCCAGTTGCAGGCTTTGAGAAGGGAGTATGAACTCCTTTCCATGAGGGATGGTGAAAAGGTCGATACTTACCTGGCTCGGACCTTGACGATCGTGAACAAGATGAAGGCAAACGGTGATCCATTGACGTCCGGGACTGTTGTTGCAAAGGTGTTGCGCTCTTTGAGCCCAAAATTCAATTACGTTGTTTGTTCTATTGAGGAATCCAATAACCTTGATACCATGACAATTGATGAATTGCATGGAAGTTTACTTGTTCACGAACAACATATGATTGGGCAGCAAGATGATGAACAGGCTTTGAAGATATCAACTGGTTCACCCTCTCGAGGAAGAGGGAGAGGATGTGGTGGTCGTGGTGGTAGAGGACGTGGCAGACTATTATTCGACAAGAGTACGATTGAATGTTATAAGTGTCACAAACTTGGGCACTTCCAAAATGAGTGTCCAGAGTGGGAGAAGGCTGCTAACTATACGGAGCATGATGATACAGAGGACATGGTGTTAATGGCTCAAGTCGATAAAGATGGTTCGACAAAACAGTGGATTTGGTTCCTTGATTCGGGATGTTCGAATCACATGACGGGTGAGAAGAGATGGTTTAGTTCTTTAGATGAATCTTATCGTAATAATGTACGGCTCGGAGATGATACTCGTGTGGCTGTCATGGGAAAGGGGAATGCTCATCTCAACATCGAAGGTGTGACTTACACATTGATCGATGTGTATTATGTTCCTGATCTCATGAATAACTTGATTAGTGTTGGGCAAGTTCAAGAAAGAGGGGTGGAGATCCTTATTAAGCAAGGTTTCTGTAGCTTTTTTCATCCAAGAAGGGGACTGATCACAAGAATTCAGATGTCCTCAAATAGGATGTTTATGATCAACGCTAAACCAAATGGCATTGATGAGTGTCACAAAGTAGAAACCGATTTCACCACTCATCTTTGGCATCAAAGGTTCGGTCACATCAATAACAGGAGTTTGAAGTTGCTGCACGATAAAGATCTAGTGAGGGGGCTACCAATCATCAACGCTGAGGTTGGAACGTGTTCAGATTGCTTAGTAGGAAAACAGACTAGAGATGCATTTCTTAAAACGAGCGCGTGGAGGGCAACACAGCAGCTTCAGCTTGTCCACTCAGATATTTGTGGACCTATCACGCCTCAATCGAGCAGCCAAAAGAGGTACATAATTAACTTTATAGATGATTTCTCACGAAAGTGTTGGAATTATTTTTTGACAGAAAAGTCACAAGCTTTGGAGACTTTTAAGAAGTTTAAAGCATTGGTTGAGAAAGAAGCAGGTGTGGAGATTAAATGCCTGAGAACAGATAGGGGAGGAGAGTTTAATTCCAAGGAGTTCAAAGTATTTTGTGAAGATAATGGAATACAAAGACAACTCACTGCAGCTTACACGCCACACCAAAATGGCGTGGTAGAGAGAAAGAACCGAACTTTGATGAATATGGTGCGAAGCATAATGAGTGCCAGGAAGGTTCCAAAAACTTTCTGGCCTGAAGCTGTTAACTGGTGTGTTCATGTGCTTAATCGAAGTCCAACCGCAGCTCTTGAAAATTGTACACCAGAAGAAAAATGGAGCGGTCAAAAGCCATCGGTAAGCTATTTCAGAATCTTTGGGTGTGTTGCTAATGTGCACATTCCTAAAGAAAAAAGATTGAAGTTGGATGATAGAAGCTTAAGGTGTGTTATGTTTGGGGTTAGTGAAGAATCCAAAGCCTATCGACTTTATGATCCTGTTAAAAACAAAATTGTCGTGAGCAAAGATGTCAAATTTAAAGAAGAAGCCTCGTGGAACTGGGCACAAGAATCTGCTATCAGCCCTGCAGATCTTGAATGGGAAGATGAAGATGAGCATGAGAACAATGAAGATGGGCCAAATCCGTCGGTTGTCATTAACGATCCATCAAATGAATTAGATGGGCCTAATAACACTGATGATAGTGGGCCTTCAAATCCTGATCCAGTTACAAACAATAGCAATGAAAGAAGAAAGAGGACAACTAGGGCGCCAACATGGATGGACGATTATGTCAGTGGTAATGACATTCTAAGTGACGAGGAATATGGAGAAACCACAGCCATGTTCTCGTCATTATTAGAACCGGCGAGTTATTACGAGGCTGCACAAGAAGAATGTTGGAAATTGGCTATGAACCAGGAAATCGAGTCAATTGAAAGAAACAACACCTGGGATCTATGTGATCTACCTCCAGGTGCAACAGCAATCGGTGTGAAATGGGTGTTCAAGACTAAGTTGGACAAAGACGGGAAGATCGATAAACACAAGGCTCGACTTGTGGTGAAGGGTTATGCTCAAAAGCAAGGGTTGGATTACTCTGAAGTTTTTGCTCCAGTTGCCAGGTGGGACACAATCAGGAGCATATTCGCACTTGCAGCACAACGAGGTATGAAAGTTCATCAATTAGATGTAAAGAGTGCTTTTTTGTATGGCGAATTGGAAGAGACTGTTTTTGTAGAACAGCCCCAAGGTTATAGTGCAGGGGAAAGAGGGAAAAGTTTATCGATTGAAGAAGGCTCTGTATGGCCTGAAGCATGCACCAAGGGCCTGGTACAGAAGAATCGAGAGCTACTTTCTTAAGGAATGCTTTACAAAGTGTCCTTATGAGCCAACTCTATTTACTAAATCATCTAAGGAGAAGGTCTTTCTAATTGTTTCAATCTATGTAGATGATTTAATTATTACAGGAAGCACCCTTGATTTAATTGAACAGTTCAAAGTTTCTATGAAATCCGAATTTGAGATGTCGGATATGGGAGAAATGCGCTTTTTCTTGGGTGTGGAAGTTATACAAAGAGAAGATGGAATTCAGCTCAACCAGCGGAAATATGCTCGGGAAATACTTGAAAGATTCAATATGGAAGATTGCAACAGTGTGAAAAGTCCGATGGTTCCAGGTTGCAAACTTGTGAAAGATGATCTGAGTGGGTTTGTAGATGCAACACTATATAAGCAAATGGTGGATTGCATTATGTATTTGGCAGCAACAAGACCAGATATAATGTTCGTTGCTGGTCAATTATGTCGATACATGGAGACGCCTACCGAACAGCATATGATAGCAATGAAGAAGGTGTTTCGATACATCCAGGGAACTAAAGAGCTTGGAATTTTTTACAGAAAAGGAGGGAGCGATCACTTGGAGGCATATTCTGACAGTGATTATGCAGGTGATCATGATAATCGAAAAAGCACTTCAGGGTACGTCTGTTTTTTGAGCGGGGCTGCAATTGCTTGGTCGTCCAAACGACAACCAATTGTAACTCTCTCTACTACTGAGGCAGAATTTGTAGCCGCCACAGCATGTGCATGTCAAGTTTTGTGGTTAAGAAGGATGCTTGAGTACATTGGCTTAACTCAAGAAGAAGGTACCATTATAAATTGTGATAACATGTCTACTATCAAGCTCTCGAAAAATTATGTTATGCACAATCGCAGTAAGCACATAGATGTGAGGTACTACTTCCTTCGTGATTTGGTGAATGATGGAACGATTGAGTTAAAGTACTGTAACACTTTAGCTCAAGTGGCAGACATTATGACAAAACCTTTGAAGGCTGAGCAATTTGAGAAGCTGTGAAAGATGCTGGGAATGGTGGAAGCAACTGAGGTAAACTAAAGTTGAGAATCTTTAGTTTAGGAGAAGGTATGTTGGGTTTTTTGGTAGTTTGTTAGTCGTGATCTTTGAATAAGTTCCTGATTAGCAGGAATAGTTTGTTTTTTGAATTATTCTCTCCTATGAAATAGGCTTTGTTAGTTATCTTTGAACGCTTCTTTTTTTGCTTCCAGTACTTGTATTTAAAGCCCCTTAGTGTGGCTTGAATAAGACGTGAAAAGTATTGAGCACCATTACTGTGAGTTCCTTTTATACTACTGTGTGCGTGTGATATCAAACATTAGGCCTGTCCTATGCCTCACCCCTTCGACCTTTACTCTCTCGATCCTCCTCACCAACCTTGTCATTCATCTCTTGTGAAAGTGTCCAAACTACCCTAATCTTCTCTCTCTCTCCCTCCCTCCCTCCCTCCCTCCAGTGCAACTCCCAATTCTATGCGCAAGACAATATTTGGTATTATGTACAACATGGTCTAACCACAATCCATCTCAACATCCTCATTTATGTCACTCTCATCTTCCTTCTGCATACCTTTTTCATCCATTCAACATAGTTGGTCTGATGACAACCTCTCTATGTTTGTTTACAAAAGGTTCACTGTAAATGTTTGTCCTTTCGAGGATCTTTAGTTTAACAAGATGTGTAATTGTGTCAATAACATGTTAGAGCATATCCAACAGCATCTCTAAATTTTTTCTAAAATAGAGATACAAAAGTCAAGATCTCTAAAAAAATTTGCATTCATCTCCAACAACATCTCTATTTTGAAGAGTCTACCATTAATTATATTATTATAATATTCAGTATATTAAAAAACTTTAAACTAACTTTTATATTATTGGTGGAAAAGTAAAAGAATTAATAAAATATTATTCCTTTCACTTGATAATCATATTTGGGGTAATCTTCAAATTTGGAGAAAAAATGACGTTTTCTCCATTTTGGAGAAACTTTTAGAGATGCTGTTGGAGCCCAAATTTAATCTAAAATCTCTATTTTTCTCATTTTCTCTATTTTAGAGATGCTGTTAAAGATGCTCTTAAGGTCATGAATGCCCAAAAGAATATCCATTACACATCATCCTTAGATGTCTTAAATAATGACGTCCCAAAATGAACATATATAAGAGGGCATATTAATATTTCAGTAAAATCATTTGCCTTTATCCCTAAACATTCAAACTTTACTTCAACCTTCAAATGAATTGTAAAATTTTCAAATTAACTTTCCAAAAAAATGTGAATAAACAAATTATGCATGAATATTTAATCTTAAAGAATTGTATTTAATACTTAAAAGACTATTATGTAACAGAATAATAGTTAGTGTGCAAGTTCACAAACCTGCAACGGTTTCTTGGGCTTTCGTTCTTGATTTCTTTGAGGAAAGTTCAAACCCAAAACCTAATTTCTGCAGATAATATAGTAATCATTCTCATTAGATAGATTAATAGGTCATTTACCAAGCGTATTCGATAAATCATTACTATTTGTCACTAATTTTACCAGTTGACCATGATAAGAACACGAATTTTACATACATGTAAATGATTGATAACCTTACCCTACAAACACTTATCAGGTGTCACTTAGTTTACCGGTAGATTATAACAAAAACCGAAAATCTTATCCGATAAAAACCACAACAACGACGATAGTCTTACCCGCTAAACGAGAGGGGGGAAAAACTCTTACCCAATTAAGAATAACTTATAAAAAGATTTCAAAAATACTAAAGTAAATATTTTATTTATAGGATAATAATAATAATAATAATACCAACATTAATTTAATTAATAATAAGATGATTTAGGGGTAGTTTTCATTGCAAACAAATTGAGACTTTAACTTGCAAGTTAATTACCTACAAACCACCGTTTCTCATGCTTCCATCCACTTGGTACATATAAAACTCCTACATGTAGCTCAAACTTCACCACCTATACTATCCCCTTCTCCACGTGTAACCCTAAAATCCACCATAAATACCCACCACCACCATCACCATCACCATCACCACCACAACCACCGCCACAATGGCAAAGCTAATAGTTCTCTCCTTCACCATCTCCACCCTCCTAGCCTTCTCTTCCGCCCACAAAACCATCATCACCACCACCATCGAAGACGACACCTTTGATATCAACGCCAACCCAAAAAAGCCACAATGTAGCCAACGTCTCCAGAGCCAACAATTCCAACAATGCCTGACTTACCTCCAACAGCCACACCAGCAGCAAACCGTCCAACAATGCTGCCAAGAGCTCCGAAAAATCGAAGAACCGTGCGTCTGTAAGGCCATTAAAAAGGCGTTCGGAGAAGTCCAACAACAGCAACAACAAGAAGCAGGACCTTTTGGTTTAAAACAGTTGAAAGAAAAGGCTGAAAAGCTCCCTAAATTTTGCAACATCCAAACCAAAAAAGAATGCAGTCTTAAAACTGTCAAACAATGCCGGAAGCAGCTGGAGGGACGAAAGTTGAACCGGTGCCAAATGTACTTGGAACAACAAACCGGGCCGGGTTACCTGATGAGCACCGTTTCGAAAAAGAAACCGGCGGGTGGACTAGAACAGTGCTGTGAAGAGTTTCTAGATGTGGATGTGGAATGCCAGTGTGAGGCGATGAAGGAGGTGTATAGCAAAACCCAAAAGATGGGGGAGTTTGAAAGGATGGTTGAGAATCTGAAGAACAAATGTAACTTAGAAGTGGAACAATGCCCAATTCCTTCTGGAATGTTCTAATTAAGGAAACTAGCTAGCTATACGGGGATCAATGGAGATGTTGAGAAATAAAGCTAGATAGGGATTGGGTCGCATCTCTTCTCGCTGTTTAATTATGGCTTTTTGAGGTGGGATTATAGTTAATTTCCCAAAATATCGATTATCTATGTATAAATAAAAGAGATTTAATTTATTCAAATGTTTTGATTAAGAAGGCAAAAAAATTACTAAGAAGTAACATAACGGTGAAACGAAGGATTGACAAACGTATCCTTTGACATTACGTTGAGATTACGAATACTAAAACTCGAAAAACTAAAAGAAAACTCTTAAAACTTTCAAGGAGAAAATTGTATTAATTAAAATTTGATTAAATTTTTTAACAATAAGAAAACTCAATTTTATTATCACACAAAAGGGCTAGCCAGAGGCTAGAGATACAACGACAAAAAAGACGAGTCGAGAAGACTATTAACCCACGAAACTAGAGATACAACGACAAAAACAGACGAGTCTAGAACACTATTAACCCACGAAACTAGAGATACAGCGACAAAAAAGACGAGTCGAGAAGACTATTAACCCACGAAACAAACAACCCTCCCAAACTTGATCTATTCTTGATCCAACTAAACGCGAATAACCAAACATAGATCTATTCTTGATCCAACTAAACGAGAATAATCAAACTTAGATCTATTCTTGATCCAACTAAACGCGAATAATCAAACTTAGATCTAATATTCTTGATCCAACTAAACGAAGGCCAACCTTTCGAAAAAAGGCATCGAGTTAGGCTCCAACCTCAGTGCTCTCTGTCATAACCAATTAGAAACCGGGGAGCCCCTTTTCGTCTCGTGCAACAAAACGATAGCAGTTAGAAGGGTTGTGAATAGTTGGTGGAACACCTTACCGGAGAATTGTGGCGATTTTCAAGCTGTGTTGGGAGCTGAGGCCACTACTATCAAGCCTTGTACTTCGGATATGATCAAGGATGTGATTCTGCAGGCTTACTGTTGGGTGATCTGGAAGAGGAGGAACAAGGTTGTTTTCCGTGGTGGCTCGTTTAACCCGCTCATTGTCTCTAATGACATCCCAATCTTTTGTTTTCTCATGGGTTTATTATAGGGATGGCTTTGGCAAGACTATTAGTTGGCATGATTGGACTTGTAACCTGAGGTCGTTTTAACCTCTTTTCCTCTCCCAGGCTAGCGTCTTGCTAGTCTCAATTCTTAATAAATCGTCGTTCAAAAAAAATTAGGAAATTAAGAAGATAATTAAAGAAAAAGAAAGATTATTAAAATAAGTAACTAATAATGTAGAAACTTGGTTGGGGATGGAAATTGGATATGGATGCTAACGTAGTCGGCCGCATGGTATCGAAATCGGATATGAATCAAAATAGACGTTTAAGCATTCAGATTTTTTACAACATGTTAGCCACGCCATGAGGAAACAACTTCTTTAAAACAGTAGCAAATGCGTCTTTGTCAATTGCCTTATTTATCTTTAATTGGTTTTTCTATACCAAAAGAGAAATTATTAAAATCGATCTAATTTTTATTTTCAGTCATGCATCTTTTTATTTCGTATTTTTGGATTCATTAAAAAGAAAATTAATTATCGGCAACCTAACAAATCTCACAACACCTATCTTCAACAACGCCAATATAATTATATGAGCGAGCATTTTTCTTAATCAGACTGAAGCTAGCGGCTAGCTAGCGTGAGGTATGAGATCGAATCATTTACCACCAATGTGATTATATGAGCGATTATTTTTTTGGCTCAAACTAATGAGGTCAGTGCTAGCGGGAGCGGGAGGTCTGGGTCGAACCCATGGCCTGTTATGTATTTGAACATACTTACCCTACCACCACTGTGATTGTATGGGCATTTGGCTCACGCTCAGGCTAATGCTAGGCCTAAGATATATATATCAAACCCATTAATTACTTGTCATGTAAGATATATATATATATATATATATATATATATATATATATTTCGAACCCATTAATTACTTGTCATGTATTTGAACATAGTCACCCCATACCATGTTAGGTTTCGGGTTATTGCCTCCGGTCTACCAAATTTCTTTCGTTTTAACCTTTTAGTTTTTTTTGGAAATGACATATCAATTAAAAAAAAAGGCTAGCCAGAGGCTCAACAACAAGAGATTACAAATCTCTCACTAATTCTCATTCTTTCTAAACCTTTTTATAGTCCATTCACAACAAATCAAAATCATTTGAACTGAAACTAACTCATTTTATTTATCCATAGATTCTCACTATTTTGGGAAACTAACCCCACTACAAAGCCATAAACAGCAACTAGAGATGCGAACAATCCCTATCTAGCCTTATTATTACTCATCATCTTCACTCCTTCTAGAACATTCTAGACGGAATTCGGCATTGTTCCATTTCTAAGTTGTTGGAGATGAATTACTCTTCATCTCCATAGTGAAACACAATCACAACAGAACAAATAATACAAACAGAAATTCCATTGATTGTGAATACCGACAGTAGATACATGACTTATATACATATATACACATAAACGGTGCCAAGCAAACAATCACAACCCTTGGAACCGTCACATAACAAACTGCTACATAACTACTATCTATTAGACTCCTAAACGACCCAATCTTGATGGCAAGAGGCCTAAGTTTCTGACCCAATAACTAAACCTAAAATTACATAGATAAATATTAAATTGAAATATCTATTTTGTCATTATATTTCAACATAAGTTGCATTGGTTCTCTAGATTCTCAATCACCCTTTCATCTCCCCCATCTCCGGTCGCCGCTGCTGCTTCTGGCCGGCTTGGCTATACACCTCCTTCATGGCCTCACACTGGCATTCCACATCCACATTTCTAAGCTATTCACAGCATTGTTCAAGCTCTTCAAGCTGTCTCTGCAACGAAACGGCTGACCTCAGGTAGTCGGAGCCGGTTTGTTGTTCTAATTAGTACCTCTGGCACCGGTTCCACTGTCGTCCCTGAACCTCCTGCCGGCATTGCTGGCCGTTTTTAATATTGCATTGTTCTCTGGTTTGGACGTTGCACATTCTAGGGAGGTTTTGAGCCTTTTGTTTCATTTGTTGGATCTGTTGTGAACCAAAAGGTCCAGTTTGTTGTAGTTGTTGCTGTTGTTGGACATTTCCGAACATCTTTTTAACGAGTTTACAAACGCAGGGTTCGTTGACGTTTCGGAGCTCTTGGTAGCACTGTTGGAGGGTTTGTTGCTGTTGTGGGTGTTGCTGGCCGTAAGGGGTCTGTTTGGGGAGTTTTTTTTTTTTTTTTTTTTTTTTTTTTTGGCAAAAATAGGGTTCTTTGGAAAAACATTGGTAAAAAACTAAAAATAGGGGTGTTTCAAAAGTGTTTGTAGAAATAGGGGTGTTTTGAATGGATCCACTATTTTTTGTAATCTAATTATACATATTTACAGTTTTAACCCTTATATATTTTTCCCTCAAACTTACACTTCCCTTTTATAGATTTTACCCTCAAACTTACACTTCCTTTTTATAGATTTTACCCTTTACCATACTGTTGAGATAACAAAATATTCTCTGAACCTTGAATATGTTGTTAAATTTGGTACAACTTATCCATACTTCTTAAATTTTAAATATATCATATTTAATTAATTTTCTCAATTTATATATATATATACATTTTCACGGTTACTTTTTGATATATGCAAAGTAATTATATAGAGATAGAGAACAGATTGAAAATATATGTGTATTAAGAGAGTGTGTGATGGGTGTAATTGCTTAATTTACATATTAATAGAGACTCAATAATCATATTAAATCCAAAATATAAAAGGATATTGGGTTCATCGGGTTGGTCGGGTTGGGTTGGTTCAAATAAAAGTAACTCGATGTCAACCCAATATCACACAAATTTTTAACTAACTTGGGCACGAGGCCCAAGTTTCGGACCCAATAACTAAACCTAAAATTACACAGATAAATATTAAATTGAAATATCTATTTTGTCATTATATTTCAGCATAAGTTACACTGGTTCTTTAGATTCTCAATCACCCTTCCATCTCCCCCAAACCTAGCTATTCACTTTTCGTAATCATTTCGAAACACAATGTACTAACCTGATTTGGGACAGAACAGGCGGGACAATGGCGGAGGATAATCGAAGGTGGAGAGAACGTGAAAGAGTGAAGTCGAGCTTTGCATAGGACTAGGAACACTACTAGAAAATTGAGTATTTTCAACGAAAGTTAATTTTCAACGGAAAATGTCGTTGAAAATTTTCTACGAATTTTAGAGGATTATTGACAGCACATAAATTTTCTACGAATTTTCAACGAATTTCCGTTGAAAATCTCTCACAAACATATATGCATTTTCAACCAAAAAAATTTCAACGGAATGTCTCGTCAAAAAGTTTTTGGTTGAAAATGCATTTTGTGAGAGATTTTCAACGGAAATTCGTTGAAAATTCGTAGAAAATTTATGTTTTGTTAATAATCCCTTTAAAATTCATAAAAAAAATTCAACGACATTTTCCGTTGAAAATTTTTGTTGAAAATACTCAATTTTCTAGTAGTGGAAATAGATTGGCATTATTTGGAAATCTTTGATGGGGTGATCCCCTTGGAAACATAAACTTTATCGGTTGAAATTTTAAATAAAGTTTTGTAGCAAGGACAACCGTTTTGGGTTTCGTTCTGATTTTGAAGCACTTAGGATTCGTTCCTATTTTGCAACATAACATAGGATCGACCATTACAAAAGGAGTAGAGTTCAAGAATAGTCAATACAATTGAATCAAAATATCAAATGTACATGTTAGATCTCACTTGAACAATAATACATACATTTTTTTCTCCTACGAATTAAGAAGTCCTCTTGAAGGTGATATAAAAAAAGAGCTTTATATTGTGGGGTGAATTACAAGATCAATTGAATTTGATGATTGCAAAGCCACTGACGGCGTGCTTGAGTTTGTGAATTCACCCATTTTAGAATGCTATGAAAATGTAAATCATGGTTGGAACTTGAAAGCAACCAATACTAAAAGGATGACTATTAAGATTTGAACCAAGAAATATTAAAGTCAGGGGTGAGCATAACCGGGTACCCGGCTATTTTCCATGGAACCGGAACCGGACCAGGAACCGGCGGTTCTTGGAAATCTGGAACCGGAACCGCTAACACCGGTTCCTTATATTTTGGAACTGGAACCGACGTGACCGGTTCCGGTACCGGGTACCCGGTTTCAACTTTTTTTAAAAAAAAAATTAAATTACGTACGATAAAAATATAACTATGAACTACAAAATACCACTTAAAGTAATAAATACAACAAATGGTCAAAACTAATCCGATAAAAACTAATTATTACATAAACAAACTAGAAAATTTGAGTTTTTATTTATTACTTATAAATATATAAAATATTTTTTATTTAAAAGTGACGGGTAGCGGGTACCCAGCGGGTAACGGTTCCAAAAAAGTGAGAACCAGAACCGGAACCGGTCCTGATCGGTTCCGCGTTTTAGGAACTGGAACCGGGACCAATCACATCGGTTCCGGTTCCGGAACTAGCAGTTCCGAAGCGGTTCCGGTTCCAAAGGTGGGTACCCAGTTCCGATGCTCACCCCTAATTAAAGTCATGTGAGCTGAGAACATGTAACCAAGATGTAAACGTATTTACTCATAGTAAAGAAGTGTGTGTAGTAGCTATTCAAACCTCAAGCCAAATAATTGAGGCAATTCATTCTCCATGATATCCTTTAGAAAGTCAATCAGACACGTCTAGGAATTATTATTACTTAAAAGTAGGAAATAAGAACGATAAGTTATGAGAAAAGTTTTGGACACCTAACGAAGGTCAATAGTAGACACTTATTAATGTTTTTCATGCCATAGAAAGTGAAGGGACATTTACACAAAAGGTGAATCACCTCTACACTATATATGCTTTAGATGTTATAATTAAGAGATTTTGGTATTTTAAGTTTTAAAAGAGAGTACCTTGTGTTTCAGATGAAAAACATGACAACACAACTATCCCAACAGAGAGCTTTACCACCCTTGAAACGACATCTCATCCAATCAAACTGCAAGTATTGGATCTCCCGAAAAATCTCCTTTTCTTTTTTTGGTGCAGCCTTTAAAAACCAAGTTGTTTCGGTGGGTCCAGATTGTCCAAAAAACGCAGCCACGATCACTTTCCGAACCTCTTTATGAACTTTATCTCCCCCGAGTGAAAGAGTCGACGTCCAAGTATTGGAAGCAGTGTTCTCATTTATACGCCACCAGTCCACCCAAGAATTTAAGTGAGCGTCTATTACCTTCGTCGTAGAGCAATTCACCATTATGTGGTCCAGATTTTCAGGATACATATATTTAGTATATTTTAATTTCTAATTTCATGTTATTAACAGAGAGAGAAAGGAAATGAAATAAGCCACTTTTATAGACATATCTGTGTTTAATTGAAGTTTATGGATTCAGTAAAAAATAAATTACAGTAAAAAACGTAAGAAAAAATCTTCATTCTTATATCAATCCTAATTAAATGTTAACACTGAATAGGTGCATCGAGATCATGTACTAGATCAATCAAACTCTTCTTAAGCAAAATTCATCATGAGCGCACATTAGATTAAAAATGATCAAAAATTTAAATCTTTTCTTACGCTTCTCACCGTAATTTCCCATCTCACACAATCCTATCCTTCTCTCCTATGGATGTATACGTAGTTTTATAAATATTCTGAATTGTTTTAAGTTCATAAAACATAAAAACTCAAGAACATAGTGATGCATCAAATTCATTTGAACCATCTTTTACATACGTGTGTTCCATTTCATCTACAGAATCGACACCGCATACATTAATCTATAAAACATGCTTCCACTTGCTACATCTTGAACTCCTACGTGTACCCCAACCCTTCACCACCTTTACAACCCATCTCTCCACGTGTAACCCTAAAATCCACCATAAATACACACCACCATCACCATCACCACTCCACCATCACCACCACCACAATCATCTCACAATGGCAAAGCTTATAGTTCTCGCCTTCACCATCGCCACCCTCCTGGCATTAGCTTCAGCCCACAGAACCATCATCACCACCACCATCGAAGACGACATCAACCCCAGCTCAAAAAGAGAATACTGTAGCCAACATCTCCAGGGCCAACAATTCCGTCAATGCCAGAATTACCTCCAGCAACCGGAACAGACCCCTTACGGCCAGCAACAGCCACAGCCACAGCAGCAACAAACCCTCCAACAGTGCTGCCAAGAGCTCCGAAACGTTGACGAAATGTGCGTCTGTAAGGCCGTTAAAAAGATGTTCAGAGACGTCCAAGAACAACAACAACAAGAAACAGGACCTTTTGGTTCACAAGAGATCCAACAGGTGAAACAAAAGGCTCAAAACCTCCCTAACATCTGCAACATCCAAACCAGAAAACCATGCAATATTAAAAACGGACAGCAATGCCGCCAGGAGGTTCAGGGACGACAGTGGAACCGGTGCCAGAGGTACTTGGAGCAACAAACCGGCTCCGGCTACCTGAGATCAGCCGTTTCGATGCAGAGACAGCCGGAAGAGCTGGAACAATGCTGTGAAGAGCTACGAAATGTGAATACGGAATGCCAGTGTGATGCGATGAAGGAGGTGTATAGCCAATCACAGGAGGAACACCGTCCAGCGGAGACGAGGGAATTGCGAAGGATAGTCGAGAATCTGAAGAACCAATGTAACTTACAAGTGGAACAGTGCCAAATCCCATCTAGGATGTTCTAAGCATCTGGGAGGTAGATGGATGAGAAATAAAGCTCCACCTCCATAGAGATTGGTCACAATATCTCTAGTCGATGTAATTATGGGTTTGAGATGGGGTTGGTTTCCTAAAATACTGTGAATCTATGGATAAATAAGATGAGTTTCCGTTCAAATGATTTTGATTTGTGCGTTGTTAATAGACTATAAAAAGGTATAAAAAGAAGAAAACTACTAAGAGAGGTTAAAACCAAAGAAATTTGGTACACGTAGAAGAGGCAATAATCTCAAACCATCAAAAGAATTAGTATATTTTTTTTCCGCAATAATCTGAAACCATCAAAAGTTAGTATTTTTTTTTTCCGCCATCAATCTAGCAAGCTCGACATACTAGCAACTCTTTTATCTTGATCATAATCACATAGTACTTTTACACATATAATACTTTTTAAGTTTTTTAAGTTGTTTCTCAATATGATCCTTAGTATACAAGTATACAACTACTCTTTTATCTTGATCATAATCACATAGTACTTTTACACATATAATACTTTTTAAGTTTTTTAAGTTGTTTCTCAATATGATCCTTAGTATACAAGTATACAACTCTAATACGGATGAAAATCACTCGTCCCAAATTTTCATGTCTTATCCATTTCCATCAATCATATAATACACTGTAAACATAAATTAAATAAATTTAAAATATATAAATACACGTAAACATGAATTAAATAAATTTAAAATAAATAAAAATCTATAAATTTAAAATATATAAATACATGTAAACATGAATTAAATAAATTTAAAATAAATGAAAATATGATGTGTCTTAATTTCATTAATGAAGATTTATAAATACACATAAGCAAATGAAGATTTATAAATACACATAAGCAAAGAAAGAAAGTAAACATGAATTAAATAAATTTAAAATAAATAAAAATTTGATGTGTCCTAATTTCATTAGTGGAAGAAAGAAAGTAAACATGAATTAAATAAATTTAAAATAAATAAAAATTTGATGTGTCCTAATTTCATTAGTGGAACAAGAATGACACCTAATACATTAGTGAACTACAAAAAGTAGTGAACTACAAAAAAGTCTAATACATTAGTTAACTACAAAAAGTCTTAAAAATAAAGTGCAAAAATGAATCACATAGGTTTAAATTAACTCATTAAGAGAAAAAATGATTTAAAATTAATTAGTTTTTATTCTACATTAATATATTAATCTTAGAATTATTATTAATTATATTTAATTATTTTTATTATTTATAATTAATATATTTTTTTTAAAATTATTAATTAATTAAAATATATGAAGTTATCAATTTTATTTGTATTAAATATCATATATAATGGTTATTCAAATCAGGTTAGTACATTGTGTTTCGAAATGATTATGAAAAGTGAATAGCTAGGTTTGGTTTCAGTTTAGTCGGTCGACAACCGTAACATACCAGTTTCACTTCGATTTGTTGGTTTGTTTGTTGAAACAACTCATCCACAACCTTGTATTAATTTTTTTTTCAAATTCTTAATTGAATTTGTTTATAGTTCTTGGCTAGGTTTCTACCTTTTTGCTACAATATGATGGTCTTGAAAGGTAGATTTTATCAAGAGCAATGCTAATTAATGGCACCTCTTTGTGCTGAATTTTTCTACTTTTACTACCTTAAGAATAAAAAGGTTCTTTTGATGTTGATCTATATGAGGAGCAATTCATGTCATTAGCAACATAGAGGTACCAATGTACCATTAGTCCATTATCCTCCCCTTTTATCAATCGTCAACATCAACCTCTTCCTCAAGAGTCATATTGGCTAGAAATTTTGTAAGAGCATAATTATATGAAGGTACAATTCTACTATTGGTTGAAAAAACTTGATTACATTTCTAACTCATTTTCAAAGTTGATCCTTATCTTAGAATCTGATTTTATTTATCCCTTTTGGCCATACCCTTCACTTTTCCATGAGTTTCACAAATTTAGAATTTATAATATTTAGTATATGCACTTTACTATTTTTGTTTATTTTGACGTTCAAGAGTCAAATAATCACGTTTTTTGAACTATCAATATGGTATTATAAGGATGTTTGGGGTAATGATGGGGACCATATATATATATAGACTAGACAATGTTTTGCACACGCATTATTTTTATAGAATTTCTGTTGATATAAATTTCTACCATGATATGCAATATGACCCTTAATTATCTTGATATAAATTTTTTTTTTGTAAATCTACTTGTTTGTTAGCTTAACTGCAATATATATCTAACTATCTAAGATACTCTCAAGCCCTCAGCCACTCTTTGCATAGGGATATGACATAGATGAGTACCAAAGAACCAACATATAACATAAAATGGTCTCTTTATAGCGATTGACGCTTTCATAACAAAAAGGCATGCTAATTAAGCTTATGTTCTTACCCATAGAATTATCATAGAATTTTTTTAAAGGCAAGTTAATACACACACTTTCTCGGGTATCCGGACTCCCACTTAAGGGTGTCACTCGACTAATCCCGTCGATCAACGCCCAGCCCAATTAAGGGTACCACTAACTCACTAAGTGGCAGACCAATGATTTGGATATCGTCACATGCCTACCGTGAGGTTCGAACCCACTTAAGGGTGTCACTCGACTAATCCCGTCGATCAACGCCCAGCCCAATTAAGGGTGTCACTCGACTAATCCCGTCGATCAACGCCCAGCCCAATTAAGGGTACCACTAACTCACTAAGTGGCAAACCCATGATTTGGATATCGTCACATGCCTACCGTGAGGTTCGAACCCACTTAAGGGTGTCACTCGACTAATCCCGTCGATCAACGCCCAGCCCAATTAAGGGTACCACTAACTCACTAAGTGGCAGACCCATGATTTAGATATCGTCACATGCCTACCGCGAACCCGGGTAGTCAGTGATATCATCCACTTACCCATCGAACCAACCCGGGTAGTCAGTGATATCATCCACTTACCCACCCATCGAACCAACCCGGGTAGTCAGTGATATCATCCACTTACCCACCCACCCCGGATGTGGGGATGTTATCTTACCACTGTCTTAGAATGTTTTGATGCCGGAAAAAAAATATACCAACTTTTGATGGTTTTCAGATTATTGCCTCTTGTACGTCTACCAAATTTCTTTGGTCTTAACCTCTTAGTAGTTTTCTTCTTTTTAAACCTTTTTATAGTCCATTAACAAGGCACAAATCAAAATCATTTGAACCGAAACTCATTTTATTTATCCATAGATTCTCAGTATTTTGGGAAACTAACCCCATCTCAAACCCATAATTACATCGACTAGAGATATTGTGACCAATCTCTATGGAGGTGGAGCTTTATTTCTCATCCATCTATCTACCAGATGCTTAGAACCTCCAAGATGGAATTTGGCACTGTTCCACTTCTAAGTTGCATTGGTCCTTCAGATTCTCAACCATCCTTCGCAACTGGCTCATCTCCGCTGGACGGTGTTCCTCCTGTGATTGGCTATACACCTCCTTCATCGCATCACACTGGCATTCCGTATTCACATTTCGTAGCTCTTCACAACACTGTTCCAGTTCTTCAGGCCGTTTCTGTATCGAAACGGCTGACCTCAGGTAGCCGGAACCGGTTTGTTGTTCCAAGTACCTCTGGCACCGGTTCCACTGTCGTCCCTGAACCTCCTGGCGGCATTGCTGGCCATTTTTAATATTGCATGGTTTTCTGGTTTGGATGTTGCAAATGTTAGGGAGGTTTTGTGCCTTTTGTTTCACCTGTTGGATCTGTTGTGAACCAAAAGGTCCAGTTTGTTGTTGTTGTTCTTGGACGTCTCTGAACATCTTTTTAACGGCCTTACAGACGCACATTTCGTCAACGTTTCGGAGCTCTTGGCAGCACTGTTGGAGGGTTTGTTGCTGCTGTGGCTGTGGCTGTGGCTGTTGCTGGCCGTAAGGGGTCTGTTCCGGTTGCTGGAGGTAATTCTGGCATTGACGGAATTGTTGGCCCTGGAGATGTTGGCTACAGTATTCTCTTTTTGAGCTGGGGTTGATGTCGTCTTCGATGGTGGTGGTGATGATGGTTCTGTGGGCTGAAGCTAATGCCAGGAGGGTGGCGATGGTGAAGGCGAGAACTATAAGCTTTGCCATTGTGAGATGATTGTGGTGGTGGTGGTGGTGGTGGTGATGGTGGGTATTTATAGTGGATTTTAGGGTTACACGTGGAGAGATGGGTTGTAATGGTGGTGAAGGGTTGGGGTACACGTAGGAGTTCAAGATGTAGCAAGTGGAAGCATGTTTTATAGATTAATGTATGCGGTGTCGATTCCGTAGATGAAATGGAACACACGTATGTAAAAAATGGTTCAAATGAATTTGATGTATCACTGTGTTCTTTTTTTTTTAACGGCATTTATAACACACACACGCTCCAGCGGTATCGGGTCTTCATTACGGGCCAACCCACTAATCCGCTGCGACCCGGTCCAACCTATGGCGAACCCGACCGGCAGGGAAGTGAATCCCATAGACTGGATCCTCCCGTACCGGCCCCGAACCTGGCCCCTAAGGCCCAGGCCTAAAGTCTGGATATCTCAGAAATGTCTAAACCGCAGGAATCGAACCCTGGTAGTGTGGCTTTCACCCCACACCCCCCAGGGATGTTACCTATCCAACTGAGCTAACACCCTTTGATGATGTATCACTATGTTCTTGAGTTTTTCTCTTTTATGAATTTAAAACAATTCAAAATATTTGTAAAACTATGTATATATCCATAGGAGAAGGATAGGATTGTCTGAGCTGGAAAATTATGGTGAGAAGTGTAAGAAAAAATTTTGAATCTTATGATTATTTTTAATTTCATGTCCATTAATATTTTTTTAAAAAGAGAATTGATCTGGTATATCTTGATATACTTCTTCAGTAATGAGTGCAAGTAGATAAGAATGTATAACACTCTATACATTACTTGAACAAAATCCTAAAAGAAAGTTTCATAGCATTTACTCTTGGATTTACAAAGAACTTTATTCACCTTACAAGATTTGTGTGAAATCTAGGTTAAAGCACCAAATCCCCATAGTATAGAAAAAGAAGAAGACGATTTTAAAGCACCAAATCACCTCCTTCAATGGTAACCCTAAGATCCTTCTTTGAAAAACACTTGGATCTTTAATAAATGGCTTTCTCCCCTCTAAGAGTCGAAATTAATGAAGAGAGAGATGTTGGATGCATTTAATTAGAGAACTAGGTTAAAACGGGTTTAAATCTCGATCTGCAGGTTTGGCACAACCTTGACCGCAATTTAAATCGTGTGGCAAAGCGCCCGTGCACAACTGGCCTACACACGGACCTTCATGCAACCTTGGTCGCGACTTAAGTCACATACCAAATCGCCAAACTCACTGTTTCCTAGATCTCTTCCCAGTTCAAAATCCAAAGACTTAGGCGGCTTTAGCCGCAAACCTCCTTAGAAGGTCCAAAACTCCCAATTTTGATAACCAAAAGGTCCTGACACAAACACATAACAATAATTACCAAAAATAACCATCAAAGAAAAGCAATTAGGCCATAAACGTTAATAAGAAAAGTGAACTTATTCACAAATGTTACAACGTTTATAAATTTTGAAATGTGTTTTCAGTCAGATGTGATCTTATATATATTAAATGTGTTATGCTATATGTCATATGTGATTCTTTTTCATTATTTCCTTTTTCATGGTTTAGTTTGAATCTTTGTTTTTTTATGATTTAAATCACATTTGTTTTACTACATATCAAATGTAGCTCGGTTAATGCAATAAATATAACAGACTAATCACATTATGTAGTCTGATTAATCCATTTAAAGGTATATAACTTGTAATTTGTAACATCGATCGGTACTCAAATATAGACTTTTTTCAACCAAAAAAATCAATTATTTATATATGAATTTGCTCTTAACCATCCTTTTACTTTATTATGATATTTAACTTTTTTATTTAAACATGACCTAAATAATAATAATTTATGTATTTTTAATTTAAAAATATTACCTAAGCCTTCGTAATTGACCAAAACACTTGGCCAACCACACAAGTAATTCAGCACATTGCTATTAGTTTAAGTCTAATCCCAAACATTTATGATTACATTGTCTACCCCTCACTGCCAAAAAAAACAATACCCCTTTTTATGTGCAAGGACCATTTTATTAATATTTATTGATTTATTTAATTTATTATACATATTATTTAATTGGGGTTTGGTTAAATTATACATGTGATTTGTCACACTTTTTAATGATTAAGATTACTTTTTAATTAATCACTCTTTATTTTATCCACTGCCACCATATCCATCTTCTTATTAAAATATATTTTTTATTTTGGTTTTTCTAATTAATTTTTATTATTTAATCAATATATATATAATCGAATTTCATCATTCAATTTCATAACCAAAAGTTACATAAATTTATGGAAACAAAGATTTATAAATAATGTAAATGAGTAATTTGTTTTATTTATCTTACATGGTAAAAAAATTCCCAAAAATTATGATTCTTTTTAATAAACAATAAATAATTATTAATGAAAATTCATACAAACAATATAATTTTATATTATAATAATCACATGTAATTATCAAACAAACATGGTGCAAAGTATATGAAAGGGTCATTGTATCTTCATTATTTGATACATCACCTTTGGCACATTTTTATGTCGACCTTTTAAACATGTGTATCTAAAAAATAACTTTACAAAATTTACTTAAAAAATATTGGTTTAATAATATTTTATTTTTAACGGGTCAGACAAATAAGTTGAAAAAAATTTATAAACACGGAAGAAATAAATCGAACTTGTTGAAATTCGGCCAAAGTGTGTGTGTGAAAACTTAAAACAACTTAAGTTATTATATAAAAATATTGGATAAAAAAGTTGGATCGTCAACACGATATAAACTAAAAGTTTACTTATTTAGTTGTTTTAATTGATCAAACACATTTTGACACGTTATCCTACCCACCTTCCTATCCATTTGGTGAGCGTAGTTGTAAGTATAAACATATGTTTTAGAAATTAAATGGATAATTCAGAAGATATCAACATTCAATAGTCAGGAATGAACTATTTGTTGTGTTTCTCGCATTTAGTTTCTCTCTCTCTCTATTTTATACTATATATACACGTACATTATAGTTGTGTATTCGTATAATACATCATGATGTAATTTTGTATAATAAACTAAGATTGGAAGAATAAAGCAATACTTAGAAATCTGAAATTTATAGAGTATTGAGTAATTTGTTGATATGATCCTAAATCAACGCTAATCTTACGTAAATAGTTTATTGGTTAGTTTTAATGGAGTTGGTACTCACGTAATGCAGCGTGATACATCTTGAGTTTAATGCTTCGGTTTATTCCGTCTATGTCGATGTTATAATACGGGTTTATATGGTTTTAAAAATCGATAATGTAATTTCTTTAATTCAACTTTTTTGTATTATAATTTAATTTATGTTTAATACTAAAGTAATTAATTTTTGGTTTGATAATATAATTTTTTAGAAGGATGATAATTTAGTATTATGTTAGAATTCATTGATTATTCTAATTATATTTTAGATTTTTTTTTTCTTTAAAATGAGATGTTTATTCTGTATTTGATTATGTTTATTTGCAGTTAGTTACACCTATTTACAATGAAGTTCTAATTAAGTTGTATTTACACACAATTTACTTCTAATCTTAAATTTTATGTAAACACAACAATAAACAGTATTTGATACATAAAAAATGGTTTTTTTTTTGTCAAATACTTCATAATATAGTATAAATATTAATAACATCAAACATTTATTTAATTATAAAATGATTTTAGGAGTAGTTTTCATAGCAAACAAATAGTCCCTTGAAGATTTGAATATTGTGGTTGGCCAAATTGAGACTCTAACTTGCAAGTTAACCTACCTATGAACCACCATAAACATCCCTTGTGTTGCTTTCATTTTATTTTTGGCATAATCCAAAAGTTACCCTTCTTAAATCTCTTCTTATTATTATTATTTTTTATCGTGAATTATGTCGAAAAAAGGTTGAAAACCATAATTATATTGAAAAAGCTTAATTGAGACTTCAAAAGGATTTTTAAAAGCTTAAAGAAATCCGATACAAGCTATATATTCTACGAGTAATTCATTAAAAACATTAGTTTTCGTTTTCAGTTAATTTTATGATGATACAAGAGATCTTGTTCAAAAGCCTAACATTTGTTACCAAACAAAGATATTGTAAATGTGTTTTTTTATCGGTAATTTATGTTGTTATTTGTTTTACATGATAAATATAATATTTATGTAAATGTAAATGTAAATGTAATATTAATTCAAAATCATTACATTAGAAATGATTATAACTTTATAAATTAATATAAATATTACGGGTTTAGAAATTAAAAACTTTTTTAATCAACTTAATTATTTGACAATAAATATAAGAAGATATTCAAGATTATGAGTACAATCAAGGTTAATGTATTAATTAATTGCCAAGATTACAAGCATGAATTTTTTATTTAATAAATTTCGATTTATTGCCCAAATTATTAAAAAGTTTTACTTTTTATGAAACAAATAATGTATTTTATTAATAGAGTATTTTAAATATTTAAACAATCATACATATGAATAATATTTATTTGGAAACAACAATAATATATCAGTTGTATATGAGTATGATAAAAGGGGATGAAATATTTTACTGAATTTTTTAAAAATTAGTATTTTCTTCTTGAAAAAAAATTATCTGTATTGGTATCAAATAAAACTGTGACATTCTTCTTTTTTATAACTTTAATCAAAAACTTTAATTAATACAAATATTTTATATTTAAAAAGAGAAAGGTAACATGAAAGTTTTTTAGGAGAGAAATAAAGAAAATAATAATACGTTTTTTCTAAAACTTTCTTTTCAAATATAGGACTAAGAAAATAAAATAAAACATTTTAAAAACTATTAGAAGTATAAAATTACCTATTATTTCATTCTTAATAATATATTTATAAATGGTATATTTATAAAAATGATATCTTTTTTTTTTCTTTTTCTCATGTTTAAAACATGAAGAAAGAAAATCTATCCTTTTCTTTTCTTCAATTTTCTTCCATTTTGATAACACAAATAAAAAAATTTCCCTTTATTTCCTTTTTTTCCAAATTCGAGAACGCAACATAAATGATTATACCTAATGTTTTAAAACCCGGGTTAACCCGGCCGGTCGAACCAGTTGGACCGAGACTCGGGGTAATGACCGGGTTAACTAACGTCGGGTTAATGCATATGACCGGCCCGTTTCAACATGACCGGGTTTCTCAAAAACCCGGTTAAACCGGTGGTAAACCCGTTTCTCAAACCCGGTTAACCCGTTTTTATATTAAAATTTAAAAAAAAATGTGTGTTATGTATGGTTTTTAATGTATTTAGATTGATATAAAACTTGTTGTTTGTGAATTTTTTATGTTGGAACTTGTGGACATCAAATTATTACTTTATATATATGTATGTACGCAGTAAAATGAAAAAAATACAACGGATTAAGGAAATTACTGAAACCGGTTAACCCGATAGTTGAACCAGTTAACCCGGGACCCATTCACAACACCGGGTCAACTAAAAAGCCGGGTTTTAAAACATTGATTATACCGAATTTGACCAAGTAGCATATCCAAAAAAATTAGTAATTTAGGTAAATATATATAGAAAAGTTTATAATGTTAAAAATGTCAAATTTCGAATATTTATGGGTTGGCCATATGTTTGAATATAGTTATCTGTTGGTTATTAATTAATTACATGAAGTTTAAAAAACGATATAAAGTTTATATGTATCATTAATTATATATAACATTTAAATTTAATGAATGAGCATTTTCCACGGATTCTCTAAAATTTATTTAAAAATGAGAAATTCTATAAAATATATTACATTCAACTCCAACATAGTCTCTATTTTAGAGATTTCATCATTAATTATAATATTTTATAATTTTATTATTCTAATATTCTAATATACTTTAAAAAATTATATAAAATAATTTCAATTCAATTTTATTGGTGAAATGAATAAAAAAATCACTTATCTCTCATCTAGTAAGAGAAACATCTTCAACAGATTTTCTATAATTTTTCTAAAATAAAAAAACCAAATGTCAATATATCAAGTATCTCTAACAGATTCTTTAAAATCGAGATTTTCAGGATTTTTGTTCCAACGAATTCGCAAAAAAAATCTACAGAATGGGAAAAGTATGAAAGAAATGATGCTTTAAATTTGGAGATTTATCCTAATATGATTACTTATGAAAGAGAAATGATTTTTCTTATTCTACTAATGAGATCATTTGAAATTAAATATCTAAAAGAAAGAAATAATATTTTATGAGTTGTGTTGGATATTTTTAATATTATAATTAATCGTGGAGTCTCCAAAATAAAGAACATGTAAGAGATAAAAGTATTTTTTTTGGAGATTTTGGTTTTTTTCTTCTCCATTTTGGCTTTTTGGATATGCTCTAAAGTAAATTACATTAAACTGCAATAGATTATCTGTTTCAGAAATTGTATTATTAATTATATTTTATAATTTTATGATCTCAATATAATTTAAAAAAAAAACTTTACATAAATTAATATTAATTCAATTATATTAAATGGAACGAATAAAAAACTCATTTATCTCATATATAGTGAGAGTTTTAAGTAATACTCTATTTTTAGAATTTCCTCTATATTTTCTTTTCTGAGGAACAAGATAGAATACTATTGGAGAAGGAGGTTAATGCGAGAACGGTAACAGTTTACAAGAATGTGTGGACAATTCTCAATCAATTATTTTTGTACATGAAAATTTTCATGAACAAAATCACATATGATTCATGTACAAATTCATAAATGATACGGACGACTTTCCATGCGACTTAAGTGACCCCAAAAGTCGTCCGCTACATTTAGTGTAAAATCACATGTGATCTTGCACATGAAAAATTACTCGCATTATCGTAAATTGTTACTGTTCTCGTATGAACACGAGCCTACCATTAGAACGATAAAGAGAATAAAAACTTTTAGTTTCTTTATTAAACCGACCTAATTCTTTTAAAAACTTTTTTTTTATAAAATACTATAATTACTACCGGATTATATCTTACAATTTAAAAGATTAAATGAAGAAATATTATGATCAAAGATCTTGATTATCTTTGTAGATAACACAAAATCTTGAAATTAAATTAAAACAAGTGATTGAAAATGGAAAACTAAAAAGAAAAGAAGAGAAAGAAAAAGCACATGGACAGCATACATTTATGTTATAAATTGCATAAAAATGGGAATTGTAAATACGGAAAACGAGAACAAACAAAGTTGCGGTTAAAGCCAAAATTAAAGAAATAAGTAGACAAGAGGGGTTTTCATTTTCATCATGATCTCTTTCTTTCTCTCAAAATAATTTATCTTTTCTTTTTTATTGAACAAAAATTTAGATCGATTTTACCATCTCCAACGCTCCGATCAACCCTCATTTGGGTATGTTCTTCATCAATCTACCCCCAATTTCCCCTAATTTCTCTTTAACTACCCCCAATTTCCCCTAATTTTCTCTTTAATTTTATTGGTAGAATTCGATTTCAAGTATTTTGAGTAGATAAAAATACCATAAACTTGATGTTGTTCGAACATACATGGATCATCATTGCTTGAGGGATAAGGGTTTTTCATTGGATTATAAATGTGTTGATGATCGTCTTTTTTTGGTAACACAATATAGGGCTTTTCTGTTCAAAAGGGGCTTAAATTGGTAACTTAATACAAGCTCTGGAGCACGTTGATGATAAAAAGGTACATAATTTTCTATGATTTATGGTTTATTTTTGATTTTTCGAAGTGGGTTTTGTAGAAAACCATGTTGATTGTTGACTTCTATTGAGAATTTCTTCTTAGATGTCGAAATAAGTTGTTTGATTTTGTTTCTTGGAACTGGGAAATGGAATTAAATCCAAAAAAATAAATTAAACCCAGAAAATGCACTTTCTTTGCCCCAATTGCTGATTGCAAGATATATAAATCAAATTAAACCTGAAAGAATGCACCTTCTTTGACCAAATGCTGATTAAAAGATTGGTACTTGTGTTTTCTTTATGTTTGTTGTTATTAATTGCTATGAATAGATGCATGAAAATAAGGGGAAATTGTTTGATTTTGGTTGAATTTACTGTTTTATTTTGTAAGTCAACAAATTTTATGTAGGTTTTGAATCTATAACATTCGTTATTGTATAGAAAAGGAGGAGACATTTGTAGGGTTTCTTTTAATTCTTTATACAAATCTTTATGTTGCCAATTAAAGATATCGTTAAGTAATGAACTACAAGTGCAACAGTGGCGATGTGATTCCATGATGGTGTTGTAGGCTTGTAGCAATCATACACTGAAATGTACCTCTTATTTTAGAACAACGATTTGGGAAATATCTTTCTTGATTTGGAATAATTAGAGTGTTTGAGAATTCGCCCCTTCATTGATTATGTACATACTACATACTATTTAGGGTTTTTCAAAATTTAGCACCGCCTTTCTTGTTTTCAAGTTCTTTTCAAAACACTATTTAGGGTTTTCACATAAACAACTGCCCTACTCTTTGGGTGGAGGTCAGAGGTCAGGTATGCGTACATCTCACGCCCCTGACCCCACCTTCTGGTGGGATATACTGGTCTTGTTTAGTTTGGTTTGGTTTGGTTTAACTTTATGTTGTTCATAGCATTTTCTTTTGCTTGCACCACATTTAATAACTATCGGTTGAACTCCTACTTATATAAGGATATGGTTTTTGGTATTAATCTAAAGAAGTTCCGTTTTGATTGTCTTGTGAAAGGCTCTTGCTTTTGCATACCAATAGCCGTTGATCCTCTAATTACTCTTTTTTACCACTTGTAGCTTCAATTTCTTTGCCTTTCTGTTTTAAATTTAGTCTCACGGTCTAAAAATTGGCTTTTCTTTTCACTAGTACCATTTGATGCTCATGATTTTGTAAAGGTACAACAAAATTTGGATTTAAGTGACGGGAATTGCATTATCTTCCATCCAAGTTCATCTTTGGTTACTATGTTAGATGTGTTGTATTTTGTTTCTTTTATGTAGTTCTGTAAAATAATTAGGAAGCTTTAGTATAAATAAGAAGCCTATCTAGGTATTTTCTCAAAACGAAATACAATAGAATTATTTTTCATGGTATCAGAGCAGGTTTTAAAAGATCCAAACCTCTTCCGCTATATATGGATGATACTCTATTGTTTATCTTTCAGCATAAACTTGAAAGAAGAAGAGAGAGAGAGAGAGAGGTGGATGGTAGTTGCGACTTGCGTTAATTGATTTAATGCACGTGTAGGTGAGAATTTGGCGTTAGGTTTAGACTTTTATAACCCTGTTATAAAGTGTGATGGTGTCATATTAGTTGACTAAATTGGCAATGTTGTGAGTTGTGAGGACCATTTCATATGATATCTATTGCCTATCGGTATCATTTGGCGTATTAACTGACTATACTTATATGAGCAACGAACTCTTGCATTTTACAAAATTCTAAGAATAATGTGGTTGTATATTTAAAGCCATCTAAGATAGCATACTTAAAAACAAACAAGTAAAGTAACACTTGCATTTATTTCCCGACCTGGAAATTAAATAGGAAGCTCTAGTGCAGAAGTCTCCAAGATACAATATTTGTATCTTCTTGAGGGTAGAGGTCAGGTTTACGTACGTCTCACCTCCCAAACCCCACTTTCGGTGGGATATACCGGGCTTGTTTGGTTTGGTTTCTCCCCTTCTTGAGGGACCCGATATGTTAATATTGAATTGAAGTTTGTATATAGCAACTAGTTCATACAATATTATTATTTTGTTAAAAGGTGCGAGTTGCTTCACCTATTGGACGCCTAGCAGGTGTGTGTGTGTGTGTGTCTGTATACATATATATATAGAGAGAGAGGAAGGTTCAGGGGAAAATCTCAAAAAAAAAACTGAAGAACACCCCGGGAGCCCTCCATCTGGACGGTATGCACTTGTGCATAGATGGTATGCACAAATGCATACAGTTTTTTTTCTATGCATGTGTGCATGTTACAAATTACCAGTATGAATTTGTGCATATTGTCCAGATGGAGGGCTACCAGGGTGTTCTTTAGATTTCCCCTTTTTTTTAGGTTTTCCCCTGAACCTGACCCTATATATATATACATATACTCCATCTGGCCCAAATCCATTTTGGATCGTTCCAAAATGAATGCAAGAATTTTGATATCCCAAAATAAATGCAACATATTATTTTGTGGCAAAAACATTACTTCCCTTCCCTTCAACAATCATCACAAGATAATGAAACCCTCTAAATTTTTTGTTTCTTGGTATGGTAGTCGAAATGGTAACATAAAAGTTAAAACTAAAGTTTCTTAATTGTATGTATGGAGTTTTTGCTGAATATTATGCCGTGCTTTCTTTATATTAGCTTTATGGTGAATTTCCACATTAAAACTTAAAAAGTTATATAAAATAAAGCTCTATATATATGACCTTCTGACACGTTTCTAGGCATTCTTGTGCAATAAATTCTCGTTCTTCTGTTAAGCAGTGACATTATCAAACCTGTCAGAAGTCCATGAATTTTTTTTAAAACCCGTTTAACCAAAGAACCCACAAATCATTTAAGTTCCATTTATATTAACATATGTGCATTTTTTTTGTGATTTATCATGATTTTAAGTTCCATTTATGTTTAACATATGTGCATTTCTTTGTAATTTATCAGGATTTTCTTGCAAATCGTCATTCAAGAACATGGGGCAACGAAATATGTTGTATAACGGTCCAATGCTCGAAACAGAACACGGCCATCTTCATCCCGAGCCGTGCGTGTTACCTTACGGTGGAATGCCGAGTTTTCCGCAGCCAACTAATAATAATCACACAATATTACCGCCCCCCGGAAACCGGGTTTCCAGTTTCAATCCTCAACACCTGCCGGAAAATCACGGACCTTTGCCTCACGGAATCACTCAATACAACGGAATTGAGTACAGCAATATATTTATGACACCTTCTGGTGCCAGAGTTTTTCCGGTTGCAATCAATCACGGGATTCAAGATCAGTTGCCGTTTTCCGGCATTCGTGGAAGTGTAGAACGGAATGACGTTCAGTTTATGGACGGACTTAATGGTGCGTTTAAGAGAAAGAATGCCGAAGGGTTTCCTGGAAACGTTCATTACTTTTATCCGGCACCTGGGTCGAGTTCTTCGGTTTCCATTCCGATGAACACGGAGGGAATCCCGGATTACAGAGGTGGGAATGATGGTCCGATGGTTATGGAAGGTGCGGTTCATAGAAGTGCGAGAAACCGAGGTGGTTCTGGTGCTATGGTTGACCCTGGCTTGGCTCATAGTAGTAGCCATTTGATTCCGGGAAACTATGGTGGTCAGCCGCCACTTCAAGCCGTGCCTGCACCATGGTTGGATCAGCAGTTTTGTGGTAATGGTAGTGATGCTTGTGCCTTTTCATGGAATCATGCTCCTGGTATACCGTATCTTCAAGGTATTCATTATGAATAAAGCTGATAACTACCAAAGTTATTGATAAACTCGCTGATTGCCTTTTTATAGATTGACCCTTTTTGAGAACATGGGAACCATCTATTTTTCATGTATTATTCATGATGAATAACCTGAATAATCATGCATTTTAATCATGAATATCATGTATTTTCATTATGAATATCATGTATATTCATTATGAATAGCCTCTGGTGTGTAGCTCAGTTGGCAAAGGGAACCCCCCCCCCCCCTCTTCATGTTGGTTCTTGGAGGCGGGTTCCATGTGGGGCCAGTAATCAACTTTTTCCCAACATTTTTATTATGAATAACTTTCATCATGAATGTTCACTTAACAACATTCATCATGAATATCATGTATTATTCATGATGAATAACCCTTAACAATCATACATTTTCATCATGGATATCATGTATATTCATTATGAATAGCCTTAATAATCATGCATTTTCATTGGGACGTCCCATGAAAATCTCAAAGTTTCCATTTTTAGCAAAAAAAATTCAAAATTACTTGCCGATTGTTGTCTTCACAAGGATGATATTGATTTTGGTCTTCAAGATTTTCTTTATTATATCATTATGGAAGGGTATTTAACACATATGGTTTGTAATTAGCGTTCAAATATTCTCTTTATTGCAGGACCTATTAATGGGGGCGTTATGGAGGCTGCAAACATGGGGTTACATGGATATCAAGTTACAGCCAGCAACAGAAATTCTGCAGCTTCTGCGGGTTTTGTGCGGCCGCCCCCTCCTATTCAGGGGCCCCACAATCTTCATCATCCGCCACCGCCACCTATGCCGCCAATGCAAGGCCACAATATGGACTTCCATTCTCAATTAGCATCCACTTCACGCAGAGTTCCAACAAACAGCACCACTTCATACCCCAGTGTAAATCCTTTTCAGAATGGGATAGAGCCAGGTCCGAGATTTGTGGGTCCCACACCGCCGACTGGTCTTAGGGTTTACCGGCCTCATCGGCGAGAGATGATGATTGAGGCAACTGCAAGGCATCATGGCTTTCCCCATTTGAGAGTTCTCCCCGAAGATGTATTATACTCTCTCTCTCTCTATATATATATATTTATATATATATATATATTTCATGCAAATTTCTCTCTTGTTTATAGAAAGGGCAAAATGTGCGAAATAGCAACCTAGTTTCATAAATTTCTATATTATATCATTGTACTTTCAGTTTTTCTTATTACAGCAAAGTACTTTTAAATTATCTGTTATTAGGGTATTGTACTTTTGAAATTTTTACCCATTATAGCATTGGGTAACCGGCAATGAGAGTATAATACCCTAATAAAAGATATTTTGAAAGTACATTGTTGTAATAAGAAAAAACTGAAAGTACAATGTTGTAATAAGGAAATTTGTGAAAGTAGGTTGTTGTTTCGCTCATTTTGCTCTTATAAAAACAACTCAACTATAGTGGAAAGAAATGCTTAATTATAGTTAAAAAGATCTAAATAGGCGAATCTTGCTGTCAAGATTTGATGCTATTAGGGGATGCTTACCACCTCTTAATGGGTAAGAGGTGCTTACTCGGTTAGAGATGTTGTTTACCAAACCCCTTTTCTCCGGTTAGCGCTTACCCAGTTTGTGTTGGTAAACGGCCCCTTGGTATCATTTAGAGATTGCTAATGGACAAAAGAGGTTACGTTGGATTGAAACTCCACCAAAAAATGAAATCTTGCATTTATTTTTGGATATTCCATAAAGGAAAAAGTGACATTTTATTTTTGGTATGGAGGGAGTATTTCGATTTTGGTTTAATACTTTCCGTTAGTTTCACTAATTCGTGTGTTTTTGTAGGGGGTTGCGATTCTTGATATTTCTGGTTATCATGAAGTAGGGCATTCGGTTGATCATCATAGAGATATGCGCCTAGATATCGATCACATGTCTTATGAGGCAAGTTGTAGAAGGATTACTTTATTTATTAAATGAATAACGTTCTTTTCATTCCTTGAAAGAAATAAACATTGGCGTTTCTTTTTTAGACCGTTTGAAATAAAGATATTTCTAAAACATGCACTTGGTCATGGGATACGCTCATGGGAATAGACTCATTGAACAATGCAACCGATAGTCCGGGATATTAGATTGAGATAGGACAAGACTAAGTGGGACAAATGACAAACATGCATTTTTTGCACCAATAGGTGGAACAAAAGTAAGGGAGATGTGACAAGATTGGTAAATTACTGAACTACCCATGTCTTTTTTTTCCCCATCAAAATAGGTGGAACAAAAATCAGGGAGATGTGACAAGATTAGTAAATTACCAAACTACCCATGTCTTTTTTGCCCACACCAAAGTAGGTGGAACAAAAACCATGGAGATGTGACAAGATTGGTAAATTACTGAACTACCCGTGTCTTTTTCCCCCCACCAAAATAGGTGGAACCAAGGAGATGTGACAAGATTAGTAAATTACTGAACCACCTATGTCTTTTTTGCCCCACCAAAATAGGTGGAACAAAAATCAGGAAGATGTGACAAGATTGGTAGATTACTGAACTACCTGTCTTTTTTACCCCCACCAAAATGGGTGGAACAAAAACCATGGAGATGTGACAAGATTGGTAAATTACCAAACTACCCATGTCTTTTTTGCCCCACCAAAATAGGCGGAACAAAGACCATGGAGATGTGACAAGATTGGTAAATTACTGAACTACCCATGTCTTCTTTGCCCCACCAATATAGGCGAAACAAAAATCAGGGAGATGTGACAAGATTGGTAGATTACTGAACTACTCGTGTCTTTTTTGCCCCCACCAAAATAGGTGGAACAAAAACGATGGACATGTGACAAGATTGGTAAATTATCAAACTACCCACGTCTTTTTTGCCCCCACCAAAATAGGTGGAACAAAAACCAGAGAGACGTGACAAGATTGATAAATCACCAAACTACCCGTGTCTTTGTTGCCCCCACCAAAATAGGTGGAACAAAAACCACGGAGACGTGTCAAGATTGGTAAATTACTGAACTACCCATGTCAAATTAAAACTCTAAAACCTTCCACAATTCTTTCATGGTTCACACGCTTGCCTCACTTTTGCCCGTCCAGCCCGGTCCCATTGCCACTTGGATGCATATATGAATGTACATATATACGGTGGATATATAGTTATATACATATATACAATATTTTGCCAGCGTCATGTGATTCTTGCAACCTTTTTTCCGTTCTATGCAGGAGCTTCTTGCACTTGGTGAACAGATTGGCAGTGTTGGGTCGGGATTATCCGATGATTTCATTCTAGAACATCTAAAAACAAGAGTTTATGCTGCTTCTTCATCCAAATCTTCTTCTGATCCTGAAGATGCATTGCCCGCTGATCAAGAACTTAATTCTTGCGTTATTTGTCAGGTATTTAATGAAATCATAACGACTTTTTGGTTGGAATCTTTAGCATATACTTCTTGTTGCATTTTTAAAATTCCATCGGTTTGATTACATCCATAAACTTGCTCCATTTCTTCGGAAAGAGGCTTATAACCATGTTTCTATACAACCTTCTTTTGGAATCTTTATCAAATGTTCTTTGCTTATATATATATATATATATATATATATCTTTGGATATATGTGATATTATTTATGTATCATACATGCAACCATGAAAACTACTGATATACCCTTTAGGATAAAGGTCAGGTTTGCATGTATCTTCATTATGAATAATTTTCATCATGAATATCTATCACAACATTTATTATGAATAAAAGCATGAATAGTTGGTTCTCATGTTCTCAAAATATTTACATTTCTCAAATTGAACCTGCCCCATCCTATATCACGAGTATATTGGTATTAGTGTTGATTTAGGGCTTGTTTGTTAGCAGCTTAATTAATGAGCTTAATGGGACTCAGAGCTTATTCAGTTAGCTATATATGACTGTTTGGTAGTGGCTTAATGATATAGAAAGTGGCTTAATTCAGTTAGCTTCCAGGAGGGGGAGCTTTAACCTATCTCTCCCAGTTAAAAAAACATGTTCATTCCATCTATGAAAACCCTCCCAAACAAAAACCTTCTCAATCTATACAGACAAATTAGTGCACACAGACATCTTTATCCATACAGGACTTAATGGAAAACCAACCAAACATTCCCTTGATACCGGATTTGGTTGTTTATTAATATGATTTCTGTTTCACAGACCAATTACGACCATGAAGAGCAGATTGGAGTGCTAGATTGTGGGCACGAATACCATGTTGAATGCGTGAAAAAATGGTTGATCGTGAAGAATACGTGCCCAGTTTGCAAATCCACAGCACTTGTTGCTGCACCACAAACGAAAGAGTCATAGAAACCGAAGAAATGGGAAGAGAAACAGGAAGCCTTTAAAAAAATAAGGCATCTTGCTTCTTTTCTGTTATATATATAATATATAATATATATATATATATATAACTAAAGAGAAGGTGTTTCCTTCTCTCTATAAATTATGGTAAATATGAAAACTCTGCGCTTTGTTTCTTTCGGGATGTGGCAGTGAGCAAACTGTTAAAAGAACGATAAGATAATATCTCCGTTGGGCGTTTTGTCGAACCTTTTTGTACAGACTTTTTTTCCTGTTGGTTCACTCAGTGGATGATGTGTCTGTTGGGTTAATATGTACTTATGGATGTTAATAACAGGTTGAACATTCATTCAATCTTTTTTTTTTCTGTTTGATATGGGTCGTGGCGGGGGTTGTTTGGTTGTTGTTTTTCAGCCATTTGGTCATCTTTTTGCTATGTTTGTAAAACAGGGAGGGTTAGAACCGTAAATATTTTGAGAATTTGGGAACTAACCATGCAGGTACTATTCATGATGAATGTCATGATATATATGTATATATATATACAGTGAAAGTTGTTCATAATGAATATGCATCATATTCATGATGAATGATGTTCATGAATATTTATTTAGGGCTATTCATCATAAATGATAAATGAAATAGCCACTTGGGTTGTGGCGCACTGGTTAAGGCTAAGAGGATGTAGTGGAAATCTCATGTTCGAATTCAGATGCTGCCAAAGCCCTTGTGGTCATGAAGGGATCAGGAGATGTAAAACTCTCATGGTTCGAATCCAAATGTTGCAAAAGCCCTTGTGGCCATGGAGGGATACCTGCGATGGCTCCAGGTCATTCTTGGTCACTCAGCAGATTAATCTGTGTGTGTAAGTTGGCATGGAATAATAAATGAAAAAGGGTTTATTTGTTTGAAACCTGCAATGCTGTGCGTGCAGGTGCGTGCATCAAACTTGACAGAAAGCGAGCTCAGTTGTCTATTTGGTGGTACCCCCATGTTAATACAACACCTGTTCGTAAACTACAGTTTCGAGGATGATTTTGGCATTTTGTTTGTAGAATGTTTTTTAAATAAATGAAATGTGTTAAACAATTGGAATTTGAATGAAATTGAATCAAGTTTGACCATATGTTTAATTCATGAAATATAATAGAATCGTCAAAGGAATTAGAATTTGTCTTTGGCTCGTAGAATATAACTTGAATTGTGATGAAACAATAATAATAAATGACCAAAATACCCTTCGTAACATTTTGTACTTTCTTACTTAAATTATAAATATTATATAATAATAATAATAATAAAACTAATACTAATATTAATTGGCCGCGACATCCGACTGAAAGTAAGAATTGACAATTCCAATTCCTTCAGATTCCATCGAAATCCGACTGAACCAAAACAATACCTTTAAAACAAATGTCAAAAAGAAAAGGAAAGATTTCTTCAAAATCCTAAGAACAGAAAACAAAACACCCAAATATATAATAATACATGATCCATTGCATTTAACAAATTAAATAATACAAAAATTTGAAGAAAAATTTGAAGTAAATACCAGTATCTTGATCTCCACTTTTCTTGTTAAAAGATTTCAAATTTACCTCATAAAACTAACCCGATTATCAGCCGAAAAACTTCAAAAATCTTGATCATCTCTTATCGTTATCAAGTAGAACAACAACCGACTTTCTTAACAGCCGAAACATCATCTTTTGACCCAACATTAATGGTTTGACCTCGAGGCAATGCTGCAAGATCGTTGCCAATATCGAGTGCTTTTCGGCTAACAACGTGATATATTTGTGTAAGGACTTCAGTGAAAGAATTTTCTACGTTAAGGGCCTCGAGAGCTGATGTTTCCATAAAATACGTGTTTTCTTTTTCAGCAAAGGTTTTTGCGTCTTCTGTTGAAACTGCACGTAAATGACGTAAATCCGCCTTATTTCCTACTAGCATTATCACGATATTTGAATCGCTATAATCTCGGAGCTCTTTCAACCATCTCTCAACGTTCTCGAAGGTGATGTGGCGAGTTGTGTCGTAAACAAGTAAAGCACCAACGGCTCCTCGGTAGTATGCACTTGTAATTGCACGGTACCTGTAGATGGAAATTAGATTATTCTCCACTTGGAAGTTGTTGGCTGATAAGCTAGTTGTTGACTGTGATAAGTGCTAGTTGTTAGGCTGATAAGCTAGTCATGTCAAAGCCAGTTGTTGACTCATAAGCTGGTCATAGCTGTTACTGATAAGCTAGTCATGTCAAGCCAGCGATAAGCTAGTCATGTCAAGCCAGCTGTTGACTGATAAGCTGGTCATGTCAAGCTAAATGTTGACTAATAAGCTAGTCATGTCAAGCCTGTTGACTACTTCAAGTAGTCTTTCAAAATGTTATCTTATGATGAATCAAATAAGGATTTTTCAATAAGCTAAAAAAATAAGCTAAGCTTAAGTACCTCCCTAAGGCTACATTTGGTGAACTAGCTAATAACTAATAAGCTAGCCGTCAGCTGATAAGTTAGCCGGCAAACTAGCCATGTTTGGTAAAAACTAGTTGATAAGTTGGATGACAATGTAAAATGACCGAAAAGCACATGTTAAATATTTAAATGGAAAAATATAAGAGGTATAATTGGAGAAAATCCCCTAGAGCTTCTTGAAACGCTACTTGAAGTAACAAATATGAAGAAGTAAAATTATTTATAGATACAAAAATCTATTTAGAATCCATAATCATAAAAGAACTCATTGTTTATGCCATGAATCAACCAAATATCATGACCATCATAACATTAACAACCATCAGCATTCAACAATCAACCAATTCCTGATTCATCTTTCCAAAGATTTCACTAAAACCAGCAACAACTATTAATTCATAATCAAAGTAAAAATCTTGTCAATTTAGACTAAAAGAAGTAAAGAACTGCTCATCTTGATAACAAGAGTAAAAATAAAGAGGTTCTCAGATTGTGGAACAAATGTAGTAATTGCAAGTAATTCCCCAATATCATTGAAGTTTGTTCTTACAGATAACAATATTCCACCACACAAGATATGATAAACCCTAGAAAAAACCCCCATAAATCGAGACAAAATTCCAAAACCTCCAAATACGTTCACAGACTGAAACAACAAAGAAATATCGAATCGAATGTTTCATATATAGTTTGATGTAATTGAATGACAAGCAAGTAGGCTAGATTAATTGAGAAAAAATTGAAAGAAAATGAACCTTTCTTGGCCGGCAGTATCCCAAATCTGAGCCTTGATGATCTTATCATCAACACGAATACTTCTGGTCGCGAATTCAACGCCGATTGTGGACTTAGATTCAAGGCTAAACTCGTTTCTGGTGAACCTAGAAAGCAAATTGGATTTGCCAACACCGGAGTCTCCGATGAGAACGACTTTGAAGAGATAATCGTAGTCATCATCAGCTCTGTATGCCGCCATTAGTAGTAACTAGTAAATGTGTGAAGTTGCATTCAAATCAAATGATCAGCATCGAGTAGCCATGAATAAAAGCCCACGGTTTCGATGATCAGCTGGCATGGGAACTCACTTGCTTTTATTTCTGATTTTCCCTTTTTCCTTTATTTTTTTTCAAAAAAAAGGTTATTGTATGCACGACTATATATTAAAATAGAATTCATAATAACATAGATTCAAAATATTAAAAAAAATAAGTGTTAATGTTATTGTGGATTAGAAGGAAATGAATTAGGTAGATATGTATTTAGTAAATGAATGGATTGAATGTACATTTATATATTGTTAAATGCACCTCTATCTACTAATTTCCTTTTTAGACACATAAACATCATGATTCATTCATATCTATTAATTTCCTTTTTAGACACATCAACATCTGGATTTATGACTCAATTTTTACATAGAATAATGTTAATAGTAATATCAACCAGTGTTATGTAGGCTAAAAACTCGTTACCATGTGAAATGGTTATATAATAAGAAGAATCGACATCTATCACATTAGTTAAAAAAAAATCTTTGTTTCACTAAATAGAAACCAAAAGAAATCATGGTACATTAAATATTTGTGAAATATATAATATCATTATGATTTTTACAAATTATAACACTGCGTTAAATGGTTTAACTTTGTTGCAGAACACGAATGTTGACTAATAAAATCTCCGTTTATACATTCTTTGACTAATCAGATACGTTTATCATAAAAAATAAACGTATACCATTTCGAGAGTATTGTAGATTACTCTTTATTTAACCTGGAAGCATAGAAAACATTGGAATTTTTCAGACAAATCGAATGATCAGCTTGACTGTTTCTTCACGACGCGGGTTCTTTCATTACAATGGATCTTCAAGCATGCCAAAGTTTTCAACTTTTTGCAGTCGAGGAATGGTGTGGAGATCAAGATTTTGTTGGTTAATTCGTCTTTTGGGTGTTGTTTGGCGAGTCTCTTTTGATTTCAGGTCTGTGTTTTTCTTGTTATTTACACGTCCGGTGTAGTTCTTTTGGTGTTTCGGGTTGCTTTCTACATCTTGCACAAAGGTTTTGGCCCTGTATTGTTGTTTCCCTTTATTAGTTCGTAAATTCGTACTAAATGTTCTCGGTGCCTTACAAAAAAAACATTTTGCCATAACTTTTTTGTCATTGTAGCGTTTTTTATCTGAGTAGCTTCGGATATCAAGGTCAGCTTATCATACCCACTAATCCACAAATGGTCTAAAGTCATCTCAGGTGAACCTTCATAATTACAATGGCTTTGGCAGTTTGGATTTGAACCCAAGGAAGATGATATTTCTGCCACATCCATTTAGTCTTAACCAGTACAGCACAACTCAAGAACTATATAAAGAAATGTTATGGCCAATATATATATATATATACACACACACACTCCCAAGTCCCAAGGACCATATATTATAACAGATGGGATATGTACACTAGCTTAAGTGAAATATAATTTATCAAAATTTTGAAATAAATACATATGAAAAAGGGCAGCTACCAGCTAGAATAATACATGTTAGTTAGAAGAAACTCCTAAGTATATGTAGTGTAAAATCCAATAGCATTCTCCATATGCATCTTCAAGGTTGACATCTCTTCTCTCTTCTTTTCTTTTTCTAAGTACGTGCAAGCTTTTACAACATACGCGAATTCCGGACCATAAAGATGGCACGCCGATGCTGCTTTATAACTTACAAGCTCCATGTTTCCTGTAACCGACACTTGCACGATCAGCAAACAAAAACTACATAAATAATTAAATATTGCTCAAATGAGAACCACAAATACTTTGAGCACATGAGAACCAACTATTTCATGTATATATGAAGTTGTTTGGTTGGTTTTCCATTAGCAGCTTAATGGAATTCAGTAATTCACAGCTTATTGGGTCAGCTATATATATGACTGTTTGGTAATGTCTTAATGATATAGAAAGTGGCTTATTTAGTTATAAGGGGAGGGGGGTTTTATGTTGCAAGCCAAAAAAATTCCTAACCTGCCCCTCCAATTAAAGAACACCCTTCTTCCATCTATGAAAAAACCCTCCCAAACAAAATCCTTCCTGATCCATACGGACAGCTTAATCCACACAAACAACTTATCCATTAAGGACTTAATGGAAAACCAACCAAACAGCCCCTAAGCATGTATGGGATAAATTTGTCTGTGGATTAATCTATTTGTATAAATTGTGAAGGTTTTTGTTTGGGAGAGGTTTTTCCATAGACGGAAGGAGCGTGTTTATTAATTGGGAGGAGCAGGTTTGGACAAAACTTGGCTTTCTACATAAAGCTCCCCCTAGAAGCTTACTGAATAAGCCAGTTTTTATATCATTAAGCCACTACCAAATAGCCATGTATAGCTGACCGAATAAGCGCTGACCGAATAAGCTACGAGTCTAGTTAAACTCATTAAGCTGCTAACAAACGAGATAAAAAAAAAGAGAACATACCAGCAGCAACTTCTGATGCGAGAATTGTTTGGGTGAAATGGCGGGTCCGCCACCATCGGCAACGTAATTTCCAGTTCTTTCTCGATACGTTATCTTTAAAAATATCAAGAGCAACTTTTGTACGCTTTCTGTAACCGTTACCATAGCTGTCCACACAGCTCGACATTCTGTCTTCATCACACTGGGAAAGCCTTATGAAGCAATAAGCAAACTCCTTCCATATATGACACTCTGCGTATGTACCATCTAAATGCAAACCAATCATTTCTACCAAATTTTCCGTACTGTAATATCCTGAAAATTTATCCAAATCAGACAAGGAAACAAATCATAAATTAGAAACCATAAATCAAATGCAAAAGAGTTTTGAGTGGTTGTTTCCAAGAATACCTCCAGCTAGTGAGAAGTGTGTGAAAGTGAAAAAAACCGACATGATAAGATTTGAAAAGGCTAGATATGAGTAAGCAACAACAATATAATAGAGCTAGTCTAACTTTGAGCTTGTTTGTTAGCAGCTTAATGGGACTCACAGCTTATTTGGTCAGCTATACATGCTGAAATACGCATAACTTTGAATGCCAAGTGTCAAAATACTCGATTCATTAAAAAAATTAAACAATAAACTATGCAAGGAAAGAATAAAAACAGTAAAATATGGAGGCTTTAAGATGATAACCTACCATCATGATGGAAGTTGATTAGCTTTGCCACTGAATGGCTACAAGTTGGATCCTTTCTTAATGTGTCCTCAAAGCAGTTGCACAGTTTCATCTCATCCTCACGGGAAAAGTTCTCTAGAAGACTAGCTTTTAACCTTCATCAATAGAATATGTAATCAATAAAAAGTTAAAACTTTTATGGACATGATTAACCAACTATGATGCTTGAAAGTTGAAACCTTCACGTTGACGATTACAAACTCGCAAATGATACAACAAAAATGATTATCTGGTGAAAGAGTCGAAATGAAGGTGTAGACGTGTAGTATCCAACTGGAAACTAAAAAAAATTGTGTTCTCAAAAAAAAAATTAGGAGATAAAGGAAAGGAAACGAAGGAAAATAATCATAAGTTTCCTCCCAAAACTTTCCTTCTAGATGTGGATGGAATGGAAAGGAAAGAAATTAAAACCCCACGAAAAATTTTATTAAAATTACAAAACTACCCAAGCTTTCATTATAAAGGACATACTTTTAAAGGGTAGATTTGTAAAATTGACATCTTTCCTTTCCTTTCTCTCCTGTTCAAGAACACGGAAAACTATTTTCTCTTTTCCTTTCCTTCCCTTTCGAGAACACAAATAAAAAATTATTTTCCTTTCTTTTCCCTCCTTTCTTTTCCATCCGTTTCTTTTCTTTTATTTTCTCCGCAAATTCAAGAAAGCGTTGGGGTTTTAATTTGGCATGCAAAGTTTAGAAATTTACCAATCTTGTCCCATTCCCATCTCCCTGATTTTTGTTTCACCTATTTTGGTGACATTTTTACCCAAAACAACATGATTACTGTTTTCTTCACATCTTTGCATCCTCAGAAACAAATATAATAAAAATCTCGAATCCCACAAAAAGATATTAAAAAAGATCACCTAAAAGGAAGTGTCGCATCAGAAATTTGAACCACACTTTCCACCTCTTCTATAGCCTCCTTGACTTGATCCCCGAGCAGCAGCATCTGGCAAATTGAGAATATGTAACTTTTAGCTGAGTTCCACCACTTAAAAACTCAAAGGAAGTTCCTTTCACACAAACTAAAAAACCAGAAAATGTTCCTTGCCTGTATTAAAGGAAGTAAAGCTTCAAAAGCAGGTGGAGAAGAATGAACAGCAGCCCGTAAATGTTTCACTGCAGCCTTATAGTGATCATTATGTATTCTCCTTTGAAAAGAGACGAAATCCTCCAAGTTATTTGTGCTGGGAAATCTTAAAGGCATCAACAAATAATCTAGATCTGTAGCAAGAACAAGAGAATGTATGCAAGTTCATACCACAATACTGTTTCAATAAGATAAGGTACACAAAAAGATAAGACTTCAAATGTAAATGTCAGCATATATAACATGTTTTTACCAGATAAAAATCTGCAAACATATTAGCTTAAACCGATCACTAACACCTAGAGGCTGTTTGGTTGGTTTTCCATTAAGTCCTGTATGGATAAAGCTGTCTGTGTGTATTAATCTGTCTCTATATATTGAAAAGATTTTTGTTTGGGAGGATTTTTCATAGACGGAAGGGAAGTGTTTTTTGGAAAAAACTTGGCGTTCTGCATAAAGCTCTCCCCATTAAGCTTATTAAGCTGCTAACAAACAGATCCTTATATGCATACATGATAAAAATAAACTCTAGTTCATCAAATACAAGCCTCCTTCATGGATTCTTCACTCCTCATATCACTGGGACATATCAACTTTTTATCAGAACAAGCAGTTGGTGCAAGAATACAATCTTTTAACCAGTCATCAGAAAGAGAGGAAAAATATATATATATATAGGGGAGATTTCAAATACAAACCACCATTCATACAAACCGTGTGATTCATTGTTTAATTGAATAAAATTGTTTCATGAAAGTGTTTAATATGGCTAAATTGTTTCATATAATTCTTTTCTTCATGAAATTAGTTTTGTTTCTACATGAAAATGAAATTGTTTCATGAAATTCTCATTTTGATGAAACGTGTTTCACATATTCTTGATTAATCAACTCCCATGTATTTTGATGGAATTTTTTCATACGATATTGACTAATCAACCCTCATAATTAAGAAAAAGTGAAAAAAAATATTGGTTGGATGCGGTTTGTACGAATTAACGTGGTTTGTATATATAAGCAGACGCTACAACTTTTGTCAACCAACATGTACCCAAATCAATCAATCAAACTAAAGGGCTGTTTGATTGGTTTTCAATTAAGTCCTGTATGGGTAAAGCTGTCTGTGTGGAATAATCCGTCTGCATGATTGCGTAGGTTTTTGTTTGGGAGGAACTTTTTTCAGAGATGGAAGGAACATGTTTTTTAATTGAGAGAGTTAGGTTTGGAAAAAACTTGGCTTTCTGCGTAAAACTCTTCCCTAGAAGCTAACTGAATAAGCCACTTTCTATATCATTAAACCACTACCGAACAGTCATGTATGTAAGTGACATAAAGCTCATTAAGCTGCTAACAAACATGCCCTAAAAGTACCTACATGATAGTTAGGTAGATTGCGTAACGAAAACTTAAAACTCACCACGAGCATAGTATATAGAACCATAGCGCTTGTTGCCAGTATGGGGGAACTGAGAAGCATTGCCACTTGGATCACTTTCACCAGAGTTCATATGAAGTTCCTCATATTGGGGTACTTCTTTCTTCAGGTCATGATCAACCTCCATCGGAACATTTCTATCTCGGTCCACAACTTCAGGATCAATTGCTTTGCCAATTCTGATGGAGGTGTTCGAATCCCTTCGGATGGAAAAACCAGAATCTTGAACTTCAACGGCACTTTGTCCATTAGAATGATCGATTGACATGCTTTGCCGAGGTCCCAACATCATTGTTGACTGAATGGGAGAACCAGATTCAGACGGATCCTGTAAATGTATCTCTTTCTCTATGGCATTGTACCATAGATGAGAAAAGGCCAACCCAGCAACCACATTTGCTATTGAGTCGTTTGTAAACTCACTCTCTTGCAGAAGGCTGATAAAACACCATATAATTTGATTAGAACGGAACCCTTATCTGTACCAAAAGTAACATAAAGAAGTCTTGACCAAGATAATCTAATGTACTATGCAATCACAACACTGGAACGGAGTAGAAAATAAGAAATTAGAGTCCCACACATCTATAGATACATAAAGCATCCATTCAACATACAAATCGTTTCTCAGACGGCAAAAGGAACCTTCAAACAACAATCTGACTTTCTTGAGTTGATAACCAGAAAAGATTTCCTAACCAAAGTTTTTATAGGTTATCTTTTGCTGTTTGAAAAAGAATTTCCTAATAAAAACTTAAAATCTTTTCTCAATCTGCAACTAAGTACTAACACTGTGTTCTCGAAACCTTTTTCACGAAGGAAAGGAAAAGGGAGGATGGTAAAAAGAGCTTGTGTTCTTCAAATGTTTTTAGGAGAGAAAGGAAAGAAAACGGAAGGAAAATAATCATAAGTTTCCTCCCAAAACTTTTCCTTCCAGATGTGGGAGGAAAGGGAAGGAAAAGAAAGGAAAGAAATGAAAACCTTTAAAAAGATTATATTACAAAACTACCCAACCTTTCATTATAAAAACTAAAAAAACATATTTTTAAAGGGTATATTTGTAAAAATGACATATTTCCTTTCCTTTCTCTCCTGTTCAAGAACATGAAAAAAAAAACGATCTTTCTTTTCCTTTCCTTCCTTTTCCTTCCCTTTCAAGAACACAAATAAAAAAATTATTTTCCTTTCCTTTCTTTTCTTTTCTTCTTTTCTTTTCTTTTTAATCCCTAATATATTTAAGGGTGTCTAAAAATTGGAGTCCACTGGTCAAAAAGTCAAAAAGAGCTCTACACTAACCTTCTCCTTACAAGTTACAACTAGAACAAGGAATGATCAACTCTGGTGTGTAATGGGTATTAAAAAATTACAAGAAATAGGAATTAATTTACAAGAGGTTTTGTCGTCTAATTCAAGCAAACTTGTTGATTTTAAAGCACCCTGCTTTATACCATGATGTATGACCCAACATAAGTCAAGTAAGCATATGTTCCAAATCACTATCAATGAACTAAAAACATGTTCCTTAGCTCTAACAATAACTACAAACCAAATGACAACAAAAAGCCTCAAAAAAACAAGTATAGTAAAGAATTAAGGAACTTGTGCAAGTGTATATTCTATAGCAGCATAAGGGCATAGATGCAGATCATTTTCATGTAATAACTTCCAAAACTAAGTGAATTAATTTGCAAACCTTATAACAGCCTGATATGCCGCATCAGTATCACCTTCTGAAAGACACAAGAAGAGGAATTCTAACTGTACATCAAACCTACCCTGCCAAAAAAACCAATACATCAATAACGATTCAACATGCAAGATGCAGATTATAGTCATGACTCATGAGAATCATAGTACTGGGTACTAGACACGTTAACATTAACACCAGGAGTTTTCCAGTTTTAACTTAAACTTTACAAACCAGGGGGAGGGGGAATCTTCTTGTTAACAATGAAAGAAGGATTGAAATAGTCATATGTGAAGATGTATGTCAGCAGCGAAACAAAGAAGAATCTAGCTTTCGAGAAGCTAGTTTCTCCTTACAAAATAGTAGACAATTTTCTGGCTCCTTTCTCCCTAACAACTATCCCGATTTATGAAAACAAATCCCTTTCCTACCCCTACTAACAAACTAACTCAAGAAGTCACTGAATTACCCCTTTTCTTCTCATCAAGAATAACTAAAACATATTGTTTGGGCAAGGGCTTGCATAACCACTCTCAGGCTAATGGTTGAGTGCATAACAGATTACCAACAAAAGTAAATCACTTTCAATCACCTTAAGTTTCTGGTGGAAGTAGAATATCATATGATGTCCTTGTAAAAACATTATGCTTCCAATCACATTTTTGAATTTTCCAAATCTTAGGCTTCTTCACCGAAAACTCACATTCAAGTAAATAAACAAAAAGCCCATAATTTAAACATACTATGATAGAACATGGACCAGAGATGTGAATGTGAATGGCTGATTGAAAAATGCATTAGATTATGTATCATATAAAATGTATGTAACTAGACTATACCTTTGATGACTTCCTATTTTTTGTAACCGCAAAATTCTTTTTCATCCATATTTCGTACACCTGCTGGATTTTTCTTCGTTTCACTTTTGCAACTCCCGTATGTTCTAGAAGTTCCAACGTAGCCTACATTTCAAGTGCATAAACAGGTCAATAAATACGCGTCGCTGGGAGAACTCCCATTACACAAACAGCTGAGGCGCTGTAGTTCCCAGCTTGTTGTCCAACTTTAGATCCATAAAATTACTACATGACTGATGAAACCTCAAAACTAATTAGAGCAGATAATTACAAAGTTTGCAAAACAAATTCTCACACCTTTAATCAGACATGGCAAACTTTTTTCAATTGTATTCTAGTGCTAAATTGAGTGAGTTACGATATACATGTCGTGAACCTCAAATCTAAGTTGAACAACCTAAACACCAACATTCAAAAGATGCAATTTTTATAGACAAATACCCCCCCACCCACCCACACACACACACACATGACACCTCAAAATCAAACTAGCCTAAACATTTAGGAATCAATTTCAAAATTCTTAGGTGGTCATACAGTCATACTTCAATTGATCACAATAAGAGATGTTATCTTCTTTGTTTAGTACGAACTAATGCAAGATCCCTGAATTAACCCTCTCTAGAAGACATCTATGCATGATGTACTGTGTATATTGTTAGGCACATTTTAGGTTACTAAAAATAGAAGACCATTTAGAAAACTAGTCAATGGTGGCTGTCCATGGACTCATATGTAGTCACCAGCACCCCTACTAAAATTGTATTAATAAGAGCTTCAATACTGCTTGCAAATAATCCAAGAAACATGACAGGGATGGAAACCACTGAAGGTACCCAAAAAAAAACCAACAGCTACTAATTCATTGGCTAATATATCTCCAAAGATTCATAAAACTAAGTGACAGTGGTGTTCTATATGCTGGAAGTAAGCTAATTCGCATCAAACACCAATATTATAACTTTGCTAGTTGTTTTTAGTTCAAAATGTATCTCTAATTTCCAAGAGCATGCATTCTTACTATGTTTGTGGAAGATAAGCATGTTGATACATGATTTACAATAGATACTATTCTCTTCTATGTTTGTGGAGTGTATCTATGATTTTACAAAATCAGGCAAATACAATGCGACAGACAGATATACCCAATATTTAGTTCGATTTGTCGATAAACTGTTCTCCCTGTGCGTCCCCTTCAACAACACACTCAACACACCGGAGGCTTCATCCCAATTTTGACGCCGAACCAGTTGCCGGAGAAGGTATCGCAGTCTATTCCGATGCTCCCAACGCAAACTCCGTAAATCTCGCCCAATACCTCTCTTTAAAGTATACGAAGGCTTCGTTACAGATAACATGATTCCTTTAATGTTCCTTTTCTTCGATGATTCAACGACGACGTCATCATCATCGATCTTACTCCGATTCGTCTTCGGAGTTTTGCTCTTTTCAAGTTTGTTAACGTCTTCTTCTTCTTCTTCATAGAAATCCTGTGAAAGGTCCATTGGGTTTGGCAGTTTGTTCATGCATACGGCTACCGCATTCTGTGATTCAGATACTTCGCCGGTGAGGTGAGGCCCGGTAGTACGGCGGCGAGGAGAAAAACTTACTTTACCCCGCGCGCCGACGAGTGGACTCCGGCGACGGCTTAATATGGTCTCCGCCTTTTGAAGGGTTTGAAACTTTGATGGGCTAATGTGTACGGTTCATCAGTTCAATTATGGTCGTGTGTCCTTTTATTATGGGTTACAATTTTATTGGGCTTAGCCCAATAAATTGGTCTAGTTCTTGACTTCTTGTTAATTGTTTTCAAACCTTATTGGGCTTAATTCAACAAATCTAGGCCCATGATTATTTATAAAACTAAAGCGAAATAATGGAATTTGTTGGAATTAAGATGTGTCAAAAATAAATTTGCACTAGAGTTAATTTAGTTATGTTCGACAATGTGTTTAGTTGGCAGTAATTGCAACTAGAATCTGCTAAAAAAAGATTAATTTGTCTGTTTAATTCATTGATATAAAAGTGATGATGGATGGTGCCAACTGACGGTGATGGTGATGACAACCATCATGCAGGAATGAAATAAAATTGGTTAAGTATAATAGTATATTCGTCTTTTTAAAAATATGGGATGAATGAATTAAAATTCATCAATATACACCAAGGAATTCAATTCCACCGTATACATGTGGAATCCGTATTCCTTATCATATTTTAAAACATTTTTTTGTTACTTGTTTTAAACAGGTTGTTACAAACAAAACTTATAAAATCTCATGAAATACGGCCCAAGTGCTAATCAAGGTGAATTGTCGTCCAAGAGCCCAAGGGAAATAAAGCCATCATCCAGACTCCAAGGGCATCAAAGCCTAGAGTCAATCCAGACAGCACTAGCCAAATTGCTATTACTGAAAAGTTTAATGCATTATTGATATGAGTAGACTTGAACTTGCAATCTTTTTCATAAAAATTGGAGCAAAAATCTTCTTCATAAAATGTTTTAACTTTATCATTCAACTATTAAATATGGGGCATCAAAAATCTTAGGACCGACTCAGCATATAAGTATTAAAATCCAGTGTTTGTTTGTGGGACTTCATTGAAATTCTGAGATTTCAATTTCGAATTTTCTATTAAAAGAAACATGAATAAACGGTTATAGGTCAATACAACCTCTATCTTGCGACTGCTGAAATTTCAAAACGTATTTTTATTTATTAAAAAATTAATTTAAATATTCTTTATTACCATAGATATTAACTTGGACTATTTCATAAGTGATTTATCAGTCAAGACTCGAGACCAAAAATGTTTGTTTACAAGCTTGCATATTGATATAGTCCACGAACTATTTTGTAAGTTACTCATTTCAATATCTTGATTAGATTTCAAATCGCTTTCATGACACCGTATGGAATTAGAAACCAATATCCAAATAAAATAGCGATGACGACATTTTTTTATGAAATCACATACATAAGGAGATCCAATTTCTAACCCCTAAGAAGGAAAACAAGTGTTTGATCTAAAAAATAGATGACCTGTAATTTGATATAATTATTCTTATAATTGCGGATTTAATTTTTGCAAAATATAAAATGCCCCTATTATTCATAACTTTTACATGAAAAAAAATGGAAGGTTTGAACGGATTTTCGTGTTTTCTCTTTTGAACTATATGTGCATGTACTCATGTGAAATATGACGACTAACGTTCTGATCCTTTCAGAAACCAGCGCATGCAATTTAGAATAAATTACGGTTTTGGTCCTTACGGTGTGCGAGTTTTTATGAGATTGATTTTTAGACTTTATTTATTGTGTAGATTACATGGTGATATCTGATATGTGTTTTTTTCACGAATTTGATCTCTGAACCAAACGACCATCCATTTCGTCCATCAAACTTGAGGCGTTTTCGTCTTTTTATACCTTTTTTCATTATAATCTTAATTTTCTTTGTTTTTTTTACCCACCAATCATGTGATGACATGTGACATATGACATGTAACATGTAAGAGGGATCAAGTCCGTGAAAAAATACATACCACGAGATAATATACGTAATAAATGAAATATACGGACTAATTTCATATAAACTCGTATGATATAGGGACCAAATCCGTATTTTACTCAAATATTTATTTAACTAATGATGACCATACATAAATTAATTTATAACTTGATTATTATATTATTATATTCTAACAAACCATTTTCTTGCAATTTGAAAATAAAAATAAAACGAGTGGTAGGAAATGGTAGAAAGAGTCAAATAAGAAGAAAATATTCGATTAGGATTTATTAAAATCATTCTTGAATTATTATTGCATCTTTTTAGTTATTTTATTCAAAAATATCTTTTTCAATAACGAATTCAACTAACTTGTTAGATTTATTTAAAATGCCTTTAATTAAATTATATACAATTTGTAGAATAAAAAACGAATTCAACTGGCTTTCCTTAAGCCTTGGAGTACGTATGGACGGTGAAAGGAAGGTGTAACGAAATTGCTATTATGGGAAAAAAAAATACAAAGTCAAAATTCTGATAAAGATATGTTACAAATTATTGACTTGTTGATCATTAAGACAATCGTTAGTACGTGAAACTTTGCATACCGATACCCGAATATGACTTGGACAAAATGTCGAGAAGCATTGAAGCGGTTTTGTTAATTGTATGGTTAATCAACATGATATTTCGTGGGTCTTAACTTGTTCTGATCTACAATGACTGGAAATGGAATTGGACTATATATGTGATGAATTTTCTTGAAAGTTTACATATGTATTAAAATCTCTTTCTCTCTCTCTCTCTCTCACACACACACACATATATATATAGGGGGAGCTTATTTTGAGAACTCATAAAATTGTGACAACCTTGAGAACTTGTGCATCATGTGTTGTTTCATATGATTTTTCTTCATCAAATAGTAGGATTTATAATATTGATTAACATATGTTTGTTTCACAATGTGTTTGTCTCACATGTGCTCGGTTCACAATGTAAACAACTTTTACATATTTGTAAAACAAAAAATACACGCAAAAAAGTTTCACATTGTGAATCGAGCACATGTGAGACAAACACATTGTGAAACAAATATATGTTATTCAATAATATACTTGGATGAAAAAAGTTATATAAAATAAAGCCCCTATATATATGTGGGATTTCAATTCAAACAAACCAATTATAACTGTCCATCTAGTCTAATAAACATTTGACTTTATTTAGTTTTCTAATTTAAAGTCATTATCATAACTAATGAACTTATAATTTTTCATATATATCTTAACCATAATTAATGAATTATGATAACTGTCTATAAATATCTCAATTGTTATGATTTGTAAAGTTTGTTTAAATTATCAGGTTTGTAATTAAAACCTCCCCTTATATATGTGTGTGTATATATATAGTATGTGTGTGCATCACTCTATCTATTATGTGAATATAGTTGACTTTTTAATATTAGAAGAATAATATATAAGAAGATTATTGAAGTTTGTAAAGAAGTGCAAAACAAAGGAAGCCACATAAATTTCAAATCAATGTTATTCATACCAAATATAATCGAAAAACCTTGAGACAAATAATAAATTTGTAAAATGACTATAATAGCCATAGATTTAAAAAGTAAATTTAGAAGAAAAAAAAAAGAAATGGTCAAATGTCCAAATGCAAAGTTGGTAAATTGTTTTATTTTAGTAGCGAACGCCAAACTCAATGCATCTTGGTATTTGATTAAAATATTTTGTTTTATAAATACTTTTAAGTATTTTATTATTATTTTTTTCCTTTTCAATAAATTACCACAACACTCATTTATAGGGATGAGTTCGGGACCGGACCGGTGCTAAAACCGAGACCTCAAAAATTTAATACTGAAAGTGAAATTCGGTACCGGTACCCGTTCGGTTTCGGGATTTTCGGGATTAGAACAGTTTGGTACCATTTTTTGGGACGACTAAGGTTTTTCAGCTTTGACCATTATACGTAATAACAAAAACCAAAATCACTTAACTAACTTAATCAAAACTCAAAAGTTGAACAAAATCAAAAGTTCAACAACCAACCTACAAACGAAAAAAAAAATATATCGGTAACTGAGTGGAGAAAGCAAGAACCGAAAATTGTAATGTATTAGGTGGATTTTCTATAAAATGGAATATATCACGGTTGAGAAAAGGAAAGGGTATTGTTACCAATTCAAATTAAAAGGTATCCCTTTAAATTATCGGTTCAGTTCGAGATTACCGGGACTAGTACCAGTACCAAAATTGGGTAGTACCGAAACCGAATTCGCCAAAAATCAATACCAAATCCCGAACCGAAAGTGAAATTCTGTCCATTCCGCTCATCCCTAATATCCTCTATATTAATTGTATGGTGAGGGATGAACATAAGATAAGAATGCTCTGTGATTGGTCTAAAATGTTTGCATAGTTAAATACATTTTTCATGGTTAACATATGATCTTAATACCTTCATCTTCATTTATTTATTTTTATCATCATGACCGAAGGTTTAACAAATTTATGTGTGTGAAAGTGATTATGTATATGTAAAAGTTTGTGAATATACTTTAAATGAAGATATCTTTGAAAATAAAGATAAGTGAATGTAGTTAAGGCTATGTTTGGCAAACTAGCTGATAAGCTAGCTTATGACTGATAAGCTAGCGTATGACTTATAAGGTAGCTGATGACTTATAAACAAATTTAGAAATTACGAATAAGTTATGTTTGGCAAAAACTAGCTTATGAGCATGTGAAATGACCAAAAAGGGCATGTTGAAAGTAAATAAATAATATTAGTTAGGGGTATAATTAGAAAAAGTGTCAAAAAGCTCCTCATAAGCTACTCCAAGTAGCTTATAAGCTAGCTTATTTTTGCCAAACAATGCCTAAATCTAATTGAAGCTATATGAATGTACTGAAAATAGTTGAAATAAATTAAGTTAGATTAAAAAATCAACCCATCTAAAGACTCAAACGTGTTATCATCATTCTCACGGTAACTCTTATTTTCATGTTATCCCTCCTTTATGCATGTTATTTTTTATTTGTAGTAAAGATATTATATGCCCCTCTCTCCATATATAAAACTTGTCTTTTTTTCTCTCTCTCTCTCTCTATATATATATATATATATGAATGTATGGGGAAGCAACTTGAGAAATCTTGGTGGGGGAATTCTCTTTAGGCATCATATTTCCTTATAATGAGGAACAAACTTACTTCTTTTCATGTATTTATTATTATTGTTTTATTCTTTATATTTCATTCAAATATTAAATTTAACATCGCATATGCTTCAACGAGTGATACATTTGTTATCGGTGCAATTACGGACATGACATCTCGAGCAGGCAAAGAAGCTAGAGTTGCCATGGAGATCGTGATAGACGATTTCAATGCAAAAACAGGGAAAAATTTGACGCTTTATGCAAGAAACTCCCGAGGAAATCTTGTACAAGCGATTCATAAAGGTAATGCATCGTGTACCTTTATTCTTGTGCAGTATGCCCATTCTATCAAACCAGATGTGTGGAGTCAACAAGTCGAACATATAATTTAAATACGTCAAATAAATATTTATAAATAACTTACTGAAACAAGTCATGAATTAAAGGGCGGATTGATTAGTACGTTGTATTCATTTTACTTTTTCCATTTATATTTCTATTTTGGACAACATATCAAAACGAGTTAAGATCAACATGTGAAGAAGATATATCTGGTTGGTTGATTTAAGTTGAGTTGACTCATTAGTATTTTTAAAATTTTCATAAATAACTAATACATAACGTATGATTACAACAATACCCTCATCGACTTTAGACTTTCCCTCTCTTATTTGTCCTTATCTTATTTGTAGATTTTCGGGCTTTCTTTATCTTTTAAATTGATTTCGTCTTCAATAATAAATCCAAGTCTTTTTCATGGCAAATTTATTTTCCAGCATTAGTTTTACATATAAAAAAACGACTTAACGGGCGTAAGAGACCCGTCAAAGGGATAGATATAAATTAATGAAAAAAAAAACACTTATTTTACGATCAATAAAATCTTTGTATCTATTATCCTCTTATTGATTGCGAAATTAGAAATGGGCAATGGTAAACAAAGTAAACACTGTAAGATTGTTAAAGAAAAACCGTAACAAGAAGAAAAGAATATATATATATACACACACACACATATATATATATATATAGAGAGAGAGAGAGAGGTCCACATTATGAAATAAATATGAAACTGTGAGACATATGGATGGTGTTCTTGGACTAAGTTCTGAATTTAGGGATGGACCTATAAATTTTTTTAAAGAGTGACACAATTTAATTATAAGAAAAAAAACAACCAACTTCCAGAAGCAAAAGTACGTGACGACGGAATTTCAATATTCAAGAAAATGATCAAGAAAAAATATTTAAAATGGTAAACCCGAAAAGAGAACTTTATGGCAAGAGCATCAATTACATGTTAAGCCTAGTATCTTCAACATATTTTCTAAAATAGAGAAATATAATTTTTGTTATCTATATTATTCTCTAAAATAGAGAAATTAAATAAAACTCCAAATTTAAAGAATTTCGAAAATTTGATGTGCGGAAAAAAGTTAATTTTTTATTTATTTTCACCGATGAAATTAAAATATTATTATTTTATATAAATTGTTTTTAAAAAGTGTATTAAAAGGATAACTTTATATATTAATAATACATAATCTCTAAAATAGAGAATGAAATTTTAACTTTTGGTTGTCTATTTTAGAGAAATTATAGAAAATACGTTTGAAATGCTATAAATTTCTCATCTGTCACATTCAAGCTTCTAAACCGCATAATTTTCTACAATCTAACTGTGTAGTTGAGTTTGAAAAATAGCTAAACCATACAGTTTGATCAAATCCAGAGGTTGAAGTTTTGATTTTACGGTTAAAACCGTAAAACCGTTCACCCAACAAAAATATTTGACAGTGAAGATAAAATTTGAACTAATATAATCATTTTTTAACATTAACTAATAAGTTCCAACCAATACTTCTTCCATTCCAAAATAAGTGTATGATATTATATTTTAGTCTTATTTATAAACTGAAAGATTAAAGGTAAACGTAAAAGTATCATTTTGTTGATTAAAAAAATTAATAATTATATATTTATAAGATTATTAGTTTTTTTTTAATTGTGAATATTTATTTTGGGACAAGAGCTTTTAGAGCATCTCGAACAGCTTCAATAACTTTTCTATCTCAATCTTTAATATAGAGATTCAAGAAAAAAATCTTTCAATATAGAAAATTATCTAAAACTTCAAATAAAGGAGAAAGAAATGAATTTGTTTTATTCATTACACCAATAAGAGTTAAATTAATATCATTTTATATTTATATATTTTTAAAGTGTATTAGGATTATAAAATTATAAAATATTTAAATAACATAATTAATAATAAAATAGAAAATTTATTAGGATGGATTACAATTTATTTTAGGGATTTTAATTTTGAGTTTTGTATTTAAAAAAAATTACAAAGGTGTGTTCGAGATGCTGTTAGTATTTTTACTGAAATCGTTTATTGGCTGTTCTAAATTTTGGTTGCAAAAAAGTTAAAAGAAAAAAAAAAATCCAGAAAAGCTTCCCGCCATATCAATGGAGATTTTGACACGAGTCAACGATCCAAAGGTCATATACCTGAATGCAAAATCCAGTAGTTTAACCGGTGTCGGATTTACTTCCGGCGCCGTTTACGGTTTCCGGCATTTAATTGTACCAATTCCGATCCCCCATCTACTTCTTCAGGTTAATCGATTCCATGAAATTCTCAAATTTCCGATGCCTGTTTTCTACCTATTCTTAGTACTATATATGGTAATCATCCGATTATGAAATCATAATGTTATAGGATAGTTTGATGATACGATTTCTACGTATTTACGGTTTAATTCTTATTTTTTAAAACCCTAGAAAACTTCCCCTTTTCCATTTAGGTCTCATAGTACTCATTTTTGTTTCATTTATATTTTGAAGCTTTTGAGGAAACACGATTCATTATGAATACAATACTGTGGGGGTTGAATCTGAAACAAAATCCATATTGATTATGAACATAATAGCTGTGTCTCAGCAAAGAGTGTTTTATTATTTTAATTTTCAGATTTGCATCTGAGATTGTTTTTGTTACAAATTTGATACAAATGATTTCTGATTGTAGTGTTTCTCACAATGATGAACTTATGTATGAATATTTAATGAATTTTCAAGAATTCTTATGGCATGTTTAGAAGGCAAATTACATGGTACACACATATATTTAATTTGGAGAAGGTGTTATAAATTTATATCATTATCGGTTGATACCAAAATAACTGGGAAAGATTTGAAAGCAGAACAAAGTGTTTCTAACTACTGACATTAGATATATAGAGTTCCCTTCTTTTACAAACCCAATAATTCATACAAATTTACAAACTAGTTTTCACGTAACACTGGGTGAAAATGCAGTGTGTATACAATGTTGTTTCATATGTCAAATGTTCAGAACTGTTTCTTACTTTCTTTCCACGCATTGAACAGTCATGAACGTTTCCCATATGAAAAACACTAAAAAACGTTGCAATTTTACACATGGAAACTCGTTTTGTAAGTTTGTACAGTTTATTGGGTTTGTAAATGATTATGCGTCTTAGATATATAGAGGGAGGTCTAGGGGAAATTTAAAAAAAAAAGAGAAAACTGAAGAACACCCTGGGAGCCCTCTGTCTGGACAATATGCATTTGTGCACCGACGGTATGCACAAATGCATACAAGCGTTTTTTTTCCTATGCACAATTGCATGAATGCATGTTACAAATTACCATAATGCATTTGTGCATACCGTCCACATGGAGGGCTCCTCTCCCAAGGTTTCTTCATTTTTTTTTGAGGTTTTCCCTTGAACCTGACCGTATATATATAAATATATATATACTTGCTGATATCAAAATGAAGATGAGAAATGCCAAAAACCATTAGACATCTGCAATCTAATTCAAAAAAGAATTATCTAGACCTCATGAACAATTTGATAATTTGGAAAATTTATAGCTTCAAAATCTAGAGAACTGATTATACATGAAGGGTCATTGCATGTTTCAACATTAAGATGCTCAATTGGTGAATCAATAAAACCAATTTATGTAGTTATGTGGTGATTATCCCTCTAATTTGTAGTGTTGTCCACCTGTTTTTCTTTTCCTTCCTCTATCTTACTTGCAGATATATAGATAACAATTTGTGGACTTGGTCGAAATGCAGCCACCGATCTTATTAAAACACATAAGGTGGACGCGATTTTCGGACTACAGACATTAGAAGAAGTGGTTTCAGTCGCAGAAGTCGGTAATGAAGCTCAAATTCCAACTTTTTCTCTTTTCGATTCAGTTCCTGAATGGGCACTGGATCGATGGCCCTTTCTTGTTCAAGCCTCACCCTCTCAATTTGCTCAAATGAAAGCCGTTGTTGCTATTCTGAAATCTTGTGAATGGAATCGCTTTACTTTTTTATACGAAGATATCAATTCAGCATCCACGCAAGTTATTCCTCATCTCATGGAAGCCATTAAAGAATCCAGTGTAGAAATAAGCAATATTATAAAGCTCTCACCTTTAGCTTCTTCTTTGATAGAAGAACTTGAAAGGATTAGAACAGAGCAATGCAGAGTGTTTTTAGTTCATGCCACTTTAGAAACGGGTATTCATCTTTTTCAAAATGCGAAAAATATGGGGATGATGGAAAGGGGTTATGTGTGGATTACAACGAATTTATTTACGGATCTCCTCCATACCGTAAATTCCTCTATGTTTACCATGATGGAAGGTGTCGTGGGAATCGGGAGTTTCTTCCCGGATACTACTTTACAATTTCAAGATTTTACCACAAAGTTTCAGAACAAGTTCAAGATCGACCAACCCGAAGAAGCTAACAACACACCCGGCATTTTTGCAGCCCGGGCCTACGATGCTATATGGATCGTGGCTTTAGCATTAAACGAAAAGAATACGAGTGGGCAAAAGTTACTGGAAAAAATTCCGTCAATATCTTTAAATGGCAATGGCATCACCGGTGAACTTCAGTTTCTCGACCGGAAACCAAATCCGTCACACATATTTACAATCATCAACGTTATAGGAAAATATTATAGAGAACTCGGGTTTTGGTCAGAAGGATTCGGTTTTTCTGAGGTTATTAATAATGGGACTATTAATGATAACTCTTTGCAAAATTTAGGCCACATTTTTTGGCCCGGGAGACCGTTGCATACTCCAAGAGGGTGGGATATTTCGACAAGTGTCAATCCGTTGCGAGTTGGTGTGCCAATGATGGCGATGTTTAAGAAATTTGTGGAAGTGAAATATGATAAGGATGGTAATTTCAGTTGCAGTGGATATTCAATTGAGCTTTTCAAAGAAATGGTTAGATTGTTGCCATATTACTTGCCGTATGAGTTTATTCCCTTCAATGGAACATATGACCAAATGGTGGAGCAAGTTTATCTAAAGGTGAAGAACTCTGTTTATCCATTTTATTTATAACTTCTAAGCTTAGATTCCTGCTATTACTTTATTATCCTTTTAGAATATTAAAGCAATTTCTTGAAGCAACTTCTTTTTCTGTGCTTCAGCGAGTACTTTTAACAAACATTCTTAGTTAAAAGTGTATCAACCTGTCCCACATGGATAGAAAAGTAGATTTGTGCGCTCTTTATGGGTGCATTTAGTACAATGGACATGACAAAACAGAACAAAGATCACTGTTCCACCTTTGGCATGACTTTTATGTGGAAGAGTCAGACATAACAAAGTGGAATAGGCGTGATCCACCCTCACCCCATGGAACAAGGTGGAAAATACCTATATTTTACTCATATAACCTCAAAATAAAACCTAATTCTCTTCTAAAACATCAAAGCCGCCTCACTCTTTACATGTTTTTCATTCTTTAAATTTTATTTTATTGTATTGTATGCTTTTAAACTCACTTTACTGTCTTCAAAAGATTATTTTTATACGGTTTCTATATTTTGATTAGTTTATATAATTTATTAAGATAATAAAAAATATTATAAAAAAAGTACAAAAATAAAAATTGAAAACTACTTAAACCTTTTATTTTGGTGTCATTTTAATCGTCTTGACGAAAACTTTCTAATGATATATTTTGTTATAAAAGATATTTATTTAATTATAATTTAATAAATTACATAAATTAATCAAAATACATAAAACATATAAACAACTCATTAGGGGTAAATCACTAAATTGGTCATTTTATGTTCTGCCCTGTCCAGTTCTATTTTACCAAACACTGTCTTATCCCATCTTGATACCAAACGCACCCTATTAGCTCAAAGTTGTGGGACAACAATTACTTCCACCATGGTTTTAAGTTGAATCCGAAGTTATTGGGCCAACCTGTTGCTTTGAGCTTCGCATATTAGCTATAATATGTAGTTTTTCTTCTTGTTCTTGATTTTCTTACTTAAAATTTGCATTTATTGGGCAGAATTTTGATGCACTAGTTGGTGATGTCTCAGTAGTGTCAAGGCGATATGAGTATGCCGAGTTTACACATCCGTACACAGAAACAGGGTTGGTGATGGTAGTACCTGTTGCATCACATCATGGACAATGGCTATTTGTGAAGCCCTTCACATTGGGCATGTGGGCTCTAACTGTTATGATTCATATTTATAACGGCTTTGTGGTATGGCTGATTGAGCGGAAACACAGTCCTGAACTTGAAGGGTCTGCCTTGCATCAAACGGGAATTCTTCTTTGTTTAGCCTTCACGAGGATGTTTTTAGCGAATGGTAAGTTGTAAATGTTGCAAACAATGCCTGTGAAGTGTCCTATAAACACATCTTTTTTATAGGACACTTGTTTTATAAGACATTCTTTTTCCAAACAGTGTCCTATAAAAGGGCTAATAGGACACTTTGTTTCAAAAGTGTTTTAAAAAGCTTGTTAGGATGCTCAAAACTGTCCTATAAACTTACTACAACGCTTTTAGATAGGACACACAAAAGTTTGGTCCTATAAACTTAAGTCCTATAAAGTAGTCTATTAGAACACTTAACACAACAACAAAATTGGTTTTGTAGGACGCCTAAAATGTAGAATCATATAAAATACTTTATAAGACTTAATTTATAGGACCAAACCAAAAAGCATCCTATCTAGAAGTGTTGCAATAGGTTTATAAAACGCTTTTAGGCGTTTTAACAAGTTTTTTAGGAGATTTTTAAACTATAGTGTCAGTGTTATCTATTTTATACGACACTATTTGAAAAAGTGTCCTATAAACACAAGTCTCCTATTAAAAGATAAGTTTATAGGATACTTCTCAAAAGTATCCTATAAAATAGCTAATAGCCTAATAGGACACTTTATTTTAAAAGCGTATTAAAAAGCTTGTTAAAAGGCTCAAAAGCGACCTATAAACCTATTGTAGTGCTTTTAGATATGATGCTTTATAGTTTGGTCCTATAAAATTAAGCTCTATAAAATATTCTTTTAGGACGATTTGACAATCTAGGCGATCCTATAAAGCCAATTTTTTGTAGTGATATAGACACTTTTTGCGTCCTATAAACTCGATTTTGTTGTAGTGGTAACACGACTCTTATCACTCAGGTGACGAACTTCATAGCAATTTGACAAGAGTGACAACTGTGGCATGGCTTTTTGCGGCAATAATCATTGGTCAGTGTTACACGGCTAGCCTCACCAGTATGCTCACGGTTAGAAGGCTGATACCTAAAATAGCCGACGTTGAGACCCTAAAGAATACAAATGCCATTGTGGGGTATGGCAGAGGAGCCCATGTGGTTAGGTATTTGGAGGATGTTTTGCGTTTCAAGCCTAACAATATTCGGAGCTTCACATCACCAGAAGAATATGCTCGTGCTCTTCGAAGTGGAGAAGTAGCAGCGATTTTTCTTGAGGCTCCGTTCACTAAACTATTTCTTTCCAAATATTGCAAGAGCTTCATTGCGGCGGGGCCTACATTTGGGGATGGAGGATTTGCATTTGTAAGATTCTTATATATCACTCTTCTATTGACTCATTTTTGTTAAGAGTCTCACTTCTGCTAGACTTTGACCTTTCCTACTTCAATATATGTTGGAACCCCTCTTCTCTCCTTAGCGGCTCATTTGGAGAATAATTTGATGGGGGGTTCCACATATCTCACATCTACCAGAGCCAAGGTCTACACACTACAACAAGATCAGGTTTATAGGTTGCGAAAAATTTAGGTGTTGTTTTGATGGATGTCCCAGGCTATGCCCAAACTAATCCCGGCAAATTGTGACGGCAAGAAATCAGCCCTGATAAATTTAGTGACCACAATTGTTGTGTACGTCTGGAATCGAACCCCGGGCAGATGGGATATTCCACCACATCCTCCAGGGCCTCAACGACTACATGCCACAACCTTTGTGGTTGAAACTTTTTAACTTTATAGGACCAAACAATAAAACATCCTATCTAAAGGTGTTGTAATAAGTTTATAGGCCGCTTTTGGGCGTCTTAACAAGATTTTTTATGGACACTTTTAATACAAAGCGTCGTATTAGCTATTTTATATGACACTTTTAAAAGTATCCCATGGACACATCTTTTTAAAGGATACTTTTTTTATAAGACACTTTTCCAAATAGTGTCATTAAAATAGCTAATATAACGTTTTTTTATAAAAAATGTTCTAAAGAACTTGTTAGGACGCCCAAAAACCTCCTATAAACTTATTAAAACACCTTTATATAGGACTTTTATCGTTTGGTCCTATAAATTGTCTTATAAATCAGGCTATTTAGACGTTTATCGTCTTATATATCCAATTTTATTTTAGTGACACCTCTGGGATATCGGTGCCCATCTAGCCTCTGTTGGAGGGGGCGTGTTAAGGCCTGTTTGTTAGTGGCTTAATGAGCTTAATGGGCCTCACAACTTATTTACTCAACTATATATGACTGTTTGGTAGTGGCTTAAGGATATAGAAAGTGGCTTATTCAGTAATCTTCTAGGGGGGGAGCTTTATGAAGAAAGCCAAGTTTTTGCCAAACTTGGCCCTCTCAATTAAAAAACACGTTCCTTCTGTCTACGAAAAAACCTTCCCAAACAAAAACCTTCCCAATCTATACAGACAAATTAACCCACACAGACAACTTTATTCATACAGGACTTAGTGGAAAACCAACCAAATAGACCCTTAAGAGTCCCATAATGGCTAGACTTGGACCTTTCTGCATCAATATATGTTGGCAACCTCTTTTGGAGAGTAATCTGATAGGGTTCGACATATATCACAATTTTTATCTCTTCAACTTGGTGACACAAGTTCAATTCCGTCACCAAAGTTATGATTCAGTTGCATTCTTGTTTCAAGTAGCGAATAATGACTTACTAGCTGTACCTCAACCGCAGGTACTTCAGAAAGGCTCTCCAATGCTTGCCGATTTCACAAAGGCATTACTGAACGTTTCTGAAAGTGGCACTCTCCGACATATGGAGCAAAGAATGATCGGTTCCGAGCACTGTGTAGATCTGGAATCGATCCATGACGACTATGAAAGTTTGGGTCTTCATAGCTTTTGGTCGCTTTTCCTTTTTACAGGCGGCACTTCTACAGTTGCTCTTGCAATTTATATAATTATTAGCTTGCGGAATCATTACCAGATTGAAGGGAGAAGTCTCATCGCCATTATTTCTGAATTTAGAAAGTATTTTGTGTATCGAAGGAAACGATTCTCGAGGAAAGTTAGCGATGTGGAAAGTCCTAAAAGTCCAAATGCGCTAGAAATGAGTTGAGTCTAGGCGGTACAACACAATTACGCTGGATTTGACCCAAACGGATTGGAATCTACTACAATTGTAAGTACAACAATCTTTGAATATCACTACAACAAAATTGGGTTTATAGGACGCCAAAAATGTTTAAGTGTCCGGATAGACTGCTTTATAGGAGTTAAGTTTATAGGACCAAACGATAAAGCGTGCTATCTAAAAGTGTTCCAATAAATTCATAGGGCGCCAAAAATGTTTTAAGTGTGCTGATAGACTGCTTTATAAGACTTAAGTTTATAGGACCAAATGATAAAACTTTCTATTTAAAAGCGTTGCAACAAGTTTATAGGATGCTAAAAATGTTCAAGTGTTCAAATAGACTGCTTTATAGGACTTAAGTTTATAGGACCAAACGAAGCGTTGCAATAGATTTATAAGACACTTTTGGCTTCTTAACAATCTTTTGAGGACATTTTTAAAATAAAGCGTCACATTAACTATTTTATAGGACAATATTGGAAACACTGTCTTATAAAAACAAGTGTCCTGAAAAGATGTGTCTATAGGACATTTCTCAAAAGTGTTCTATAAAATAGTTAATACGATACTTTATTTTAAAAATGTTCTAAAAACTTGTCAAGGCTGTAAACTTATTACAACACTTTTAGGTGTGACGCTTTATTGCTGGTCCTATAAACTTAAGGGCAATAAAACGATCTATTAGGACACATAGACATTGCTGGCGTCCTATAAACCTGATTTTGTTGTAGTGGAATTATCTCAAATTAAAAAAAACCAGAGGACTAATTCAATCTTAGGGTTGGGTTCGTGTGAGAAGGAGATTTAAGGTGAGAAACATAAGAAGGGGTCTCCACCCTTGGATCAATCCTAATTGAAGATCAAACACTAATGAGATGCACCGAATCAATTCCCATATCAAGTGCAATTCATGGGAAGGGGGTGAGATTAAAAGTGATCAAGGGTCGAGATTCCTTCTTAAGCTTCTCACCTTTAACTCCTATTCTCACATGATCCTTCGTCTTCCATCTCATTTTTATGCTGATATAATGTGTTACTTATATTGATGTTGGATATATATATATAGGTTCTCGGAAACAAGAAGAACGACAACAGCAAATACTAAAACCAAATAGCAAATGGATTCAGCCGTTATAGTTCAAACCGATGAAACATCACATGATCAACATGAACAAGAATGAGTCACAACAGTTGTCACGGGGAGATGGGTCACATGAGGTCGAATGGTAGCGGTTCCATGCAAATATACCACTACAACAAAATTGGCTTTATAGGACACCACAAATTTCAAAGCGTCCTAATAGGCTGCTTTATAAGACTCAATTTATAGGACCAAAAAATAAAGGGTTCTATCTAAAGGCGTTTCAATAAGTTTATAGGACGCTTTTGGGCTTCTTAACAAGTTTTTTAGGACAATACAAAGCGTCACATTAGCTATTTTATAGGATACGATTTGAAAAAAGTGTTTTATAAAAAGAAATGTCCTATAAAAAGATGGGTTTATAGGACACTTGAAAAAGTGTCCTATAAACTAGCTAATGGGACGCTTTGTACTAAAAAGTGTCCTAAAAACTTGTTAAGGTGCCCAAAAGCGTCGTATAAACTTATTACAACTCCTTTAGACAAAACTTTATTTTTTGGTCCTATAAATTGAGTCTTATAAAGCGGTCTATTAGGACGCTTGAAATTGGTGGCGTCCTATAAACCCAATCCTGTTGTAATGTACGCATGATACCGTCTGAATGCGAATAAATAATCATCAAAGAAGGTTACGTTTTCGCACTAAAAATCTCTAGCAACTTGTAGAGTTTTCCAAAGTGTAAAGATATATATATATATATATATAATGCACAGAATATAATCCCTGATTTTTGTGGGATTGTATTTAGCTTTTTAATAGCAGATTTTTGTATAGTTAGGTAGTTTTCTTCTTTAGTTATCGAATCCATTTAATTATGAGATTTAATTTAGCCATTTAGATCATTTAGGTTGTATATAAACCCACAATTATCAATGAGAATACGTATAAAATTTCTCTATAAACTTCATAAAGTATTCTAGTATCTCCTTGTGCCTTGTAGTGCTTATTCGGTCAGATATATATGACTGTTTGGTAGTAGCTTAATGATATAGAAAGTGTCCTATAAACAAGTTTTGGGCGCCTTAACAAGTTTCTCGGACATTTTTAAAATAAAATGTTGCATTATCTATTTTATATAACACTTTTGAGAAATGTCCTATAAACAAATATTTTTATATTACCATTGTTTTTATAAGACCCTTTTTAATAGTTGCATATAAAATAGCTAACATGACGTTTTGTCTTAAAACTGTCCTAATAAGCTTGTTAAGACGCCCAAAAGCGTTATATAAACTTATTGCAAAAACTTTCAAATACGACACATTATTATTTGGTGCTATAAATTTAAGTCCTGTAAAGTAGTCTGTCGAGACACTTAAAAAGATAATTCGTACTTGCATACATGATACCCTATGAGATAGAGATCAGGTCTGCATACATCTTACCCTCCCCAGATCCCACCACTCCACTGGGATTGTTTGGTTTATAAATACGACTATAATTTACATTTTATGTATGGATCATCGAGTATTTATGTACATAATTTGCATTACAAACAAGAGAAAGAACTACATTCTTTTTACATTTTTCATACCAAGAAAGATCTACATTCTTTTTACATTTTTCATACCAAGAAAGATCAATCAATCCGGAATCATATTTGCTACAAGATTCTAATAGGATCTTTCTTGTACTTACGGACGATCCATGTCAACTTGAATCCGTGAATCGGGCACATTTGGAGGGTGTATGGGGATTTCGATGTTGACAACTGTGCTAGATGCCCGTCTCATTTGATGTCGTTGGTTTTTCACAAACGCTGATATCATTTGCAAGATATTTGTGATTTCTGGATTCCGTTCTTTAAATTGTCTAATGCCAATGATTATGTAAATGGCTAGAGCAAGCGTTGATACCCCTACGGTTGACTCGAATAGTATTGTGAAGTTGTGAGGGCTAAGACTCTCGTCTTCGTTAGGAAAAGATTTGTCGTCAACACACTTTTCAGATATAAGAAAGGCGTCTTCGAGTTCTTTGAGCTTCCCACTTTCTGATACGTTCATTAGAGCTTTGTTTGCATCGGGAAGCCATGAAAAATTTCTTGGAAATGCCTACAAGTAATAGGAGATACGGACTATCAAACCAGTATATATGTAGGAAAATCTGCTATCTCTATAAGAGCTCTTTTAGAGAAAGATTCAATGAGTTCCATATATTCTCACATGGTATCAGAGTTGGCTGTTTTTAAAGCCTCTATTTGGCTAGACAATGACTTTCTCTTTCTACAATCTTTTTTAGAGAGATTTACAAGGGTTCCACATATCTTTTCACTGATGCCGATCTTGGTTTTTCTCGATAAATTTACAACCATTATGTGTGTGTGTGTATATATATATATATCTATATATATATATATTTGTTTATATATTATAACACTATAAAATTATTAATTAAATTAAATTTTTATAATTTCTTTTTTTTATCCTCCCGGTTTTTCAACTTGTTATATTATTTTTTAGGAACAAAATGATGAGTGGTGGTGGTTGCTTCTTATTCATTTGTATTCGTTCGTTTAACATCTTAACAAACACGAACACACATATTTTCTCAATGAAAGAACACGAACACAAAAGATTATGTTCGGTTACCTTTCGTGTTTGTCCGTTTTTCAGTTAAATTAAACGAACGAACATAAACATGGCTCTGTTCGTGTTCGTTCGGTTCGTTTACAACCCTGACTCTGCCCTCAAAAGTCAAACTATAACAAAATCATGAAGAATTTGAAGCAAGATAACTTACAAATCCAAATCCTCCAACTTTGAATGTCTCCCCGGTTCTTATGAAGCTCTTGCAATACTGAGCTAGAAAGACTTTGGCCGAAGGAACTTCAAGAAAGATGGCCGCGATTTCGCCACTATTTAGGCCCTCGGCATATCGATGAGTTGAGTTATAGCTCTTGATATTGATGGTCTTGAAACCAAGAACATCTTTCAAGTAGTGATTGACAAAGGACCCGTTGCAATACCCCACGGTTGCGTTTGTGTTTCTGAGCATCTCGACGCTCGTTATCGTTGGTTCAAGCCGTTGAGCCGTGAGCATGCTTGCAAAACTCGCAGTGTAGCTCTGTGTGATGATTAGTGCTACGAAGAGCCACACGATCACCACCATTCTTGACAAATTGCTATGCAACACATCACCTGTTGTGAGCGAAAAAACAACCATTTTATTATCTTTAATTTGACATCCATTTTGATATATTTTTTTATCCTTTTTTTTTCGTGATTCTGCGGTTGTTTTTTTAAAGATTTTCTCTGGATCTTTATCCATATATGTGGTTGGGTTCCGATGAGAAGGATAGTTAGTGTGAGAAGTGTATAAAGAGATCTCCACAATTGAATGCGCATTAGGATGAAATGCAGTGAGGATGCATTGGATCAATCCTTAAAATGCGATTCATGGGTGAGTTTGTGATTAACTCAACTTCTCACACGATCCTATACCTATATATATATATATATATATATATATATATATATATATGGGAGGTATCCTGTAACACCCCGCCTTACCACGACACAATATTGTCCGCTTTGGTCTAAGCCGCACGGATTTGTTTCTGGCGATCTGGCGAGGACTTCCCAGGAGGTCACCCATCCTGGTACTACTCCTACCCAAGCACGCTTAACCACAGAGTTCCAAGAACCCGCCATACGTGTGGCCCCAAAACGCGTTGTGTTTTGGAAGGCCAAGGTTTACTTATTATGAACCCAACATCACTCCTGTCCACGGCCGATATGGGATCTGCCTAAGGTGTTACAAACACCCCCCCTTAGGGACTCATCGTCCTCGATGAGGTTTGCCCCACATCCCGAACGGCACAGGAGCGGCTCTGATACCACTTGTAACACCCCGCCTTACCACGACACAATATTGTCCGCTTTGGCCTAAGCCGCACGGATTTGTTTCTGGCGACCTGGCGAGGACTTCCCAGGGGGTCACCCATCCTGGTACTACTCCCACCCAAGCACGCTTAACCACAGGGTTCCAAGGTTTACTTATGAACCCAGCATCACTCCTGTCCACGGCCAATATGGGATCTGCCTAAGGTGTTACATATCCGTTGCAAACCGATGAATATAATGAATTACGATAAATGTCCATAAATATCTCAATGTTTCCTAATATAATGGTTTACAAAGTTTGCAAATATTAATCGGTTTGCAACGAATACCATCTATATATATATATATATATATATAGAACCCCATTAAATTTATTTCCAAAGGGATGACGAGAGAACGAATGTTCCAACATAGGCAGTAAACTGTAACTTCTAGGGATACAAAAAAAAGCCCAATTCTGCTTCAAAACCAGTCAAAAAACCCCCAGCCCTAATGAACCTAAAGACTGGTCTAGGCCTAGCCTCAAAGCTCATTTAGGCCGAAATTTTGGGGTCGGACCTGAGTTTAGATCCGACCCGAAAAACTTTTTTTAGCCCGAAATAGCCTTATCTTAAAAAAATCGATTGGGCCATTTTTCAACCCAAAAAGCTGGGCGGGCCTTTTTTTGCTTACTAAAAACGGACCGTTTGGTTTGTTTTCCGGATTGTGAATGTTTTTGTCCGGGAGAGATTTTTTATTAGAGGGAAAGAACATGGTTTTTTAACAGGGGAAAACAAGTTTGGAAAAATCTTGACTTTCTGTGTAAAGCTCCTTTAGAATCTTCCCGAATAAGCCACTTTCTATATTAGGCTGCTATCTAATTCCCATTAAGCTCCTCAATTAAGCTAATTAAAGGGGGTGACAATGAAATTGAAAGTTTAGTGTGATGCCTCTCAAAGTGAAAAGTGTTGTAAATGCGAGCCAAATGACGATTCCAATTTGGGTTAAAATGGATCCTTGAAGATAATCGCAATGGCTACTCTCGATCAACCAAATGATGAAGCCGTTATAAAGGGTGATTGCTGCTATTAACCACCACATTTTGGCGGTGAAAGGCTTCATGAACAACCATGGCTGGTTTGATAATCTGGATCGAATCGGAACGATCATCTCCAATCCCGATTCAGTGTACGGTTGTGTGAAATCTGCGTATTCATGCCTGCTTGACAAAATCGTTACGTCACCGGCGATTATGTCGAACTTCTGCTTCAAATCAACAACGGAAACAACAGGTAATCATCAATAACTCGTATAATTTATACTTTGCAGATTGAATCAAAATATCCAGATTTTATCCCGATTATTCATATTGGGATGAATCTGACGTTTTTTGGTTCGTAAAAAATAGAGTTGTGATTGTGAAGATGGTGACCTCTGCAGGTATTTGTTTGATCAGTTCATCGTACGAACCATAGAATGGAAAATAGTCATATGGCAGATTCATTTGTTTCATCATTTCATCAAATACAGCAATCACGAATCCACCGATCACAGTTTGATTCTTCTCCGGATCGAATTTCACGTTTACGAATTGCTTGAACAGAGATCGACCAGGAACGCCTACCCTCATTCGATTCCATGAACTTTCGGCTAGATTCCGGCGCCGTTTACGAGCATACCATGGTTGCACCGGCCACAAAGCTTGTCCTACATTATCCATAGAATGGGTGTAAGTTGTTGCTCCATTGATGTCATCAATGGTCTCCGAAAACCCTAGTCCTTTGGTCCAGTACACACTATGATATCCCTTTCTTCCAATCACGCTAACAATCTCCACTGTGGTGGCCGGAAGTGGTCTCCGGTGATCAAAGTTTTCAGGCGAATTTTCTTCTAACAATTTCATGGCATTGTATCCTTGGACGGCAAAAATTCCAGGTTCGTCGTGCTTTTCATCTGGGTAATCTGATCGGAACTTTTGACGGAAGCGTATTCTGAAATCTTCAAACTCCTGCGTGTTTTCAGGGAAGTAACTTTTGACTCCAACCATGCCTTTCAAAGAGGAAGTCATGGTGGAATTGAAGGAATGAAAAAGATCAGTGATTCTATTGGTTGCTATCCATAAATACCCGTCTCCAGTCATTTCCATCTTCTTGGCTGCCTGAAACAGGCGAACCGCAAGTTCTAGAGATGTATGCATTACAAAGACTTTACGTTCTTGTCTCTTGAGTATGTCAAGCTCTTCATCCAAGACATATGAACCAGATGTGAGTGGTAAGATATGGGTTAGCTCGGAACCTGTTTGTCGAAATGCCTGAGAGAGATGGGATATGATTGATGAAGATGAGGAATCCAGAAGCGATGTTTCATATATGAGCGTAACTTGACGAATACCCCATGACTGTAAATTGCAGCCACTGCATTCATCTGTGTGGATTGGGAAGGAACAGCTTGAACTAGAAACGGCCATTGATCTGATGCCTGCAATGGAGTCATAGCAGCAAGCGAAAGAAATACTGGGATATCGTGATCAGCTTTGCTGATAACCTCGGCTATGGCAGATGCTTCTTCCCATGTATGACCTCCCAAAATGGCTTTCACACTGTGTTTATCAAGAAGTTCTTTGGCTGCATTTTCACATCTCTCTAGTCATGTTAGCATCTGGTATAACTCTAAACAACCAAACCGAAGTTCTTTATTATGAATTTGCCAACTTCTTTTAGAACAAATATTAATTTACTAGCATTTGGGTATACTTGAAATTATGGAAATTATTAATTTACCTGCTATAGCAGCGCGAACGGGCTTGTTTCGAGAATTTTGAAGATATAAAACTGAAAGCTGATGGGGTTTGATGTTGAAATCTTGAGTTGCTATCTCAATGGCCACTTTGGTCTCTTTCCCTTGTCTAGATGCTTGGTCAAGAATGGCACCAATCCTTGGGATCTCCGTGACTGAACTCAAGCTTTCGACGGTCGGTAATGGTTGCAGAAGAAACCATGGCAAGGAGAAAGCAACCGAAAAGAGGAGGTAACTTGCAAAATTATTCATCTTTAGGCAGATTCTTCTTTATTCCTTTCTTTGATTCATATATGTCTTAAAAGTTGTTGAATATTCTCCTAAGCTTTTAATCATTCCAATTAATAATCATTTTGTTATCAAAAGTCCATCACATGGTTTATCAAAGTTCTCCCAAGCAAGAAAGCAAGAAATTGCTTGCAGCTTACACTGATGTAGACCCATGTCGTAGAACATACTCAAAAACATTATATATTTAGGTATTGGAAGGGTCCCACACCCTGCTTTCGAGCAGGATATATTTGGGTATTTTTGGTTTGGTTTGATGTTATAATAATATAACTGTTTTAACAACAAATTTCTAATAAATATGAGTAAAACAATGTCAATGACTGGCTTAAAATGCCAAGAAATTTCGTTTAGTCTTGTTATTTATTTAAACTCCTGCAAAGTTCTGACTTATAAAGGCATCTTATGTCTGCTGGTGTCATGTTGGACAATGACATTTTCAAATGTCAACTTGCACCAATTTTTTGTTCCAAAAGAATTGTAATTTAATTGTAGATAATCGTGTGGAAAGGGTTGACTATAAATAAATATTTAAATACACTATGTGGATTTGTCCAATAACTTCTAAATCAACTTAAAACAATGGTAAAATTTATTGGTAGTCTACAACCTGTGGTTTATAAGCAACTCACAAATTGCCTAAGATGTTCGTTTTTCAGGCCCATTTTGTTTTGACCTTCTTATTTATCTCTTTTTTGTGTAATTTGGATGGTCAAATGGGAAATTCAAGAACTTTCATTTTCTTCCCAAATTTTGAGTTCACGGTGAATTAAGATTCGAAGCCTAAGGTTCGGTATTCATTGAATCAACGAACCTTAGAAGAGATTGTTTTGGGTATTCATAGAATCAGCGAGTTAATCTTTGTTTCCGTTATTATATGCTGCATTCAAAGCCCGATGAGTGGACAACGGAAAAGCCCGGGAATAGTGGACATGAGCCAAGCCCATCCTCAGAGCCCGATCAGTCTAAAAATTTGGGGCCAGGTCTGATCCTAGACCTGACCCAAAAAAAGCCCGAAAAATCTTGATCTGAAAAAACCCAATGGGTCCCTTTTTGGGCCTAAAAAAGCAGGGGCTTTTTTTCTCACTAAAAACAGGCTTGGTAGCATCACAATGATTGCATGAGGCCTCTCCAATTCCAATTTGGGTTAAATCGGATCCTTGAAGATAATTGTAATTGGTCCTTATAAAAATGACATCATTAGACGTTTCAAAGAAACCATGGTCATCTTTTTTCACGATTTTACGAAATGATCTGTATCAAGTTCATGTTATTACAAAGCTATACAAAACACCCATGTAAAAAGCTCACAACTTTTTACATATTTACATGAAACGCCGTTTAAAAGCATCGTCTTTTTTTAACCATTCTACTAAAGAACCGTGAAAAAAAGAATACAAGTTTTTACACCGTTTTATAGAACAACCTTGAAGAAAAACAAGTTTTTACACTGTTTTATGAAACTCATTCCCGTGAATATTTCTTGTTACGGATCCGTCCCCTTTTGCTTCTCCTGTTCGCCTTATTAGTTATTTGTCCCACCTCATTTAATCTTGTTTTACCGAGTGGCATAATATTGCTCTCGATCAACCAAATGATGAAGCAGTTAATAGGGGTGATTGCTGCTATTAACAACCACATTTTAGCGGTGAAAGGCTTCATGAACAACCATGGCCGGTTTGATAATCGGGATCGAATTGGAAAGATCATCTCCAATCCCGGTTGCGTGAAATCTGCGTCCTCATGCCTGCTTGACAAAATCATTACGTCACCGGCAATCACGTCGAACTTCTGAAAAGAAAAGAAATGGGAATCAATAACTCGTATAATTTATTTTGCAGATCGAATCAAAACATCCAGATTTTATCCCGATACGTGCAGATCAATAATCTGAAGCTTTTTGGTTCGTAAAAGATAAACAGTTTTGAAGATGATGACCTCTGCAGGTATTTTTCTGATTGGTTCAATATAAGAATCATAGAATGGAAAACAATCATATGGCAGATTCATTTGTTTCATCATTTCGATCACAGTTTGATTCTTTTCGGAATCAAATTCCACGTTTACGAATTGCTTGATCCGAGATCGACTAGGAATTGAAAGCTGATGGACATTGATGTCGAGATCTTGAGTTGCTACCTCAATGGCCACTTTGGCCTCTTTTCCAGGTCTCGTTGCTTGGTCAAGAATGACACCAATCATAGCGATCTCCGTGACTGAAATCAAGCTTCCAACGGTCGGTGATGGTTGCAGAAGAAACCACGGCAAAAAAGCAACCGAAAAGATCAGGTAACCTGCAAAATTATCCATCTTTAGTCAGATTCTTCTTTATTCCTTATTTCCTTTCTTTGATTCATATATGTCTTAAAAGTTGTTTGCATATTTTAACAACAAATTTCTAATAAATATGAGTAAAACAATGTCAATGACCGGCTTAAAATGCCAATAAATTTCGGTTACTTAGTTAAGCTCCTGCAAAGTTCCGACTTTTAAAGGCATCTTATATCTGCTTGTGTCATGTTGGGTAAATGTCAACTTGTTCCAAAAGAATTGTAATATGATTGTAAATAATTGTATAGAAAGGGTTGACTGTTGATAATTATTTAAATACCCTATAACGATCATGATGTGTTGCCATGTTGGCGATTTTAGTGAAAGCATTGGTTCATTTTATGTAATTGGATTCAAAGAGAATATGGAGTTGTTAGTTAAGCTATAACATGGGCTAAAGGTGTGGAGTGCACACTCGTTTAAGTAAACTAGAACCCGGGATCTTTGGATGGCGCCATATGGCAGTGGACCAGCTGACGGATCAGCAGGCCGGGTCGAGCAATTGGTGGTGGTCCAATTAACCTCTACGGATTTTATGAAGAAGTAGAAATCCAAGTGAGAAATCAACCAAACAACAAATGCTGATAACGAGATCTAAGATGTTGCAATGTGCACTACAAAACAAATGATTTTTACCCACAAAAATTACCCAGTGAAATTTATGTCGGTAATTATACCCACGGATCACTCAGAAAATGGCAATGGTTTGGTAAAATTCGATGTTTTTCAAGAAAATACCAACCGATCACCCAGAGAATCCCCTGGGTAATCCGTCACTGATTTGAATTACCCACCAGCAATGTACCCACAAAATTTTGTGATGGTTTTGTGAGGAATCACTCTTTAGCGACAAATTTCCCAGGGAAATGGCCGTAGGCAAAAGTCTTTCGTTTAGTAGTGGTGACGGTAACCGAAAAATACTAACCTACAAAGTAAAATGACAACGAAATATGCATAAATCGAAGCATACATAACAAATCACAAAAATCGACACCAAGATTTAGCGTGGTTCCACTATCGGTCAGGATCTTTCTTCTAGTCCGTAAATCGGACACATCTGGAGGGTGTATGGGACTTTCGGCGCTGACGACTGTGCTAGATCACTGTCTCATTTGATGCCATTGGTCTGTTATAAATGCTGATATTAGTTGGAAGAAATTCGTGATTTCTGGATGAGATTCATTAAATTCTCTAATGCTAACGATGATGTACATGACAAGAGCAAGTGTTGATGCTCCTGCGGTTAACTCAAATAGTATTGCGAAGCTGCGAGGGCTAAGACTCTCGTCTTCATTAGGAAATGATTGGTCATCCACACACTTCTCGGATATAAGAAAGGCATCCTCGAGTTCTTTGAGCTTCCCACTTTCTGATACGTTCATTAGAGCTTTGTTTGCGTCGGAAAGCCATGAAAATTTTCTAGGAAATGCCTACAAGTATGACACCATGTTGTTTTAGTACGTCTATACAATTCGCCTTTTCAGGTCAAAATACTCCCTTGGAGTCCCACATCAGCTAGGCACAACGCACAAACCATCAAACCTGTATATATATAGAGGGAGGTTCAGGCGAAAACCCGAAAAAATGAAAAACTAAGGAACACTCTAATAACCGGTCATTTGTATGATATGAACACATGCATACAAATAATTTGTAAGTAATTTTCCAGTATGCACATGTGCATAGAAACGAAGAACCATGTGCATACTTACTTACAAATTACTTGTATGCACATGTGCATACCGTACAAATGAATGGTTAATAGGGTGTTCCTCAATTTTTCACCTTTTTGTGGATTTCCTCTGAACCTGACCCTATATATATGTAGAAACCTTTAAATCTCCCTACAAGAATCTTTTAGTGAGGCCTTGTTTATTTTTTCATTTTAAGCTCTTAATCACCACTTATGTCTGATTCGTTTAGACGTTTCATAATTCAGACTGTTTGTTTTTCTATTATTTTCAGAGCCTCTTATCACTTAATATGGTCTGAATAAATAAGTGGTAACCTAACCTCTTAAATCCATCTTATTATCTTCCCACGCCTCCGGTTCTTTCACACAAGATGAAAAGAAATAGACATCCTGATTCAGACTTCAGACGTAAAAACAGACAGTTTTACTGATTCAGATTTCAGACTTCAGCACCACCTCTTATAAATTAGAAGTGAAATTAGACTTCAGACTTCAACACCTTTTAAAAAACAAACGCCACCTGAGAGATTCAAATGGGTTTCACATATCCTCACATGATATTAGAGCCAGGATCTACCACATCTAGGAACTTGACACACTCTTTCGCCTTCGTTCCAAATTTGTAAAACCTCAAAAGTCAAACCCTATTGAAATCATAAACAAAATTGGTACGAGAGAACTTACAAATCCAAACCCTCCAACTTTAAATGTCTCTCCCGTTCTGATGAAGCTCTTGCAATACTGAGCTAGAAAAACTTTAGCCGCCGGAACTTCAAGAAATATAGCGGCAATTTCTCCGCTATTCAGGGCCTCCGCGTATCTATGGGTCGAGTTATAGCTCTTGACCTTTACGTCCTCAAAATCTAGAACATCCTTCAAGTAGTAGTTTATAAATGATCCATTGCAGTATCCCACGGTTGCGTTCATGTTTCTGAGCGCCTCAACGCTGGTTATTGCTGGTTCGAGCCTTTGAGCCGTGAGCATGCTTGCCAAGCTAGCCGTGTAGCTTTGGGTGATGATTAGAGCCACAAAGAGCCACACAACCACCGCCATTCTTGACAAGTTGCTATGCAACACATCCCCTGAAAATGAAAATGATTTCGTGTGTCATATATGTATATATATAAGGGTGAGAACTCAAATTTTGTTGTGAACGTGAAGATAAATGAGAGTGCGGCACGTGTCATATTCAGACCGAATAATGAAAGAAAATATTCAGACCGAATGTAGTATTATTCAAAGTGAATAATATTGAATGTAGTGTTATTCATCTGAATAATACTACATTCAGACTGAATAATAATACATTCGGTCTGAATATTTTCCTTCATTATTCAGTCTGAACACGTGTCGCGCTCTCATTTGTCCTCACGTTCACAACCAAATTTTAGTTCACATTTGAACTTTCCTCTCTCTCTCTCTCTATATATATATATACACACACACACATATGGAACTCATCATATTACTCGCCAAAAGAACCATCTAGAAAGAAAATAGCTGTCATGATGAAAGTTTGTATGCTACCTCTCAAAGTGAAGAGTGTTGTACATGCAAGCCAAATGATGATTCCGATTTGGGTTATAATGGATCCTTGAAGATAGTCGCAATGGGTCCTCTCGATCAACCAAATGATGAAGCCGTTATAAAGGGTGATTAATGCTATTAACCACCACATTTTGGCAGTGAAAGGCTTCATAAACAACCATGGCTGGTTCGATAATCTGGATCGAATCGGAACGATCATCTCCAAACCCGACTCCGTGTACGGTTGTGTGAAGTCTGCGTACTCATGCCTCCTTGCCACGATCGTTACATCACCTGCTATCGCATCGAACTTCTGCTCCAAATCAAAAAAAGAAAACAACACGGAATCAATGAGAGAATAACTCTTATATTTCTGAGGGGCTGTTTGGCAGTTGCTGAATGGTTTGGTGCAGAATGATTAAGTGGTTAGAATGATTAAGAGAATGTTATGATATAGTGCAAAATGAAATATAATTGTTTGGTAATTGTTTATAATAAAAATAAGGCTCTGAATGGTTAAGGGAGGTCCAAGATACAAAATGATTCAGAGGGTTTTTGGAACCATTAAGAGACAAACTTATTTTTTGCCAAACAGGATTCACCTCTTAGTGATTCAGAGGCTGCCTCTTAATGGAACTGTTAAGAGGTATAGAGTTGTGAAGAATGAAGATGGTGACCTCTGCAGGTATTTGTCTGATCAATTCATCATAAGAACCATAGAATGGAACATAGTCATATGGCAGATTCATTTGTTTCATCATTTCATCAAACACAGCGATTACGAATCCACCGATCACAGTTTGATTCTTCTCGGGATCGAATTCCACGTTCACGAATTGCTTGAATAGTGATTGAGCAGGAACGCCGACCCTCATACGATTCCATGAACTTTCGGCTAGAGTCCGGTGCCGTCTATGAGCATACCATGGTTGCACCGGCCACAGAGCTTGTCCTACATTATCCATAGAATGGGTGTAAGTTGTTGCTCTGTTGATGTCACCATCGATGGTCTCCGAAAAGCCTGATCCTTCGGTCCAGTACACACTGTTATACCCCTTTGCCATCACGTTAACAATCTCGACTCTACTCTCAGGAAGTGGTCTCCGGTGAACAAATTTTTCCGGTGAATATTTTTCCAACAATTTCACGGCATTGTATCCTTGGACGGCAAAGATTCCGGGTTCATCCTGCTCTTCTTCTGGGTAATCGGAACGGAACTTTTGACGGAATCTTTTCCTGAAATCTTGAAATTCCGGCATGTTTTCCGGGAAGTAGCTTTTGACTCCAACCATGCCTTTCAGTGAAGAAATCATGGTGGAATTAATGGAATGAAAAAGATCCGTGATTTCGTTAGTCGCTATCCATAGATACCCATTTCCGGTCATTTCCATCTTCTTGGCGGTCTGAAAGAGGCAAATCCCGAGTTCCAGAGATGTGTGAATTACAAAGACTTGACGTTTTTGTCTCTTGAGTAACTCAAGCTCTTTGTTTAAGAAACATGAACCAGATGAGACTGGTAAGATAAAGGTTAACTCGCAACCTGTTTGTTGAAATGCCTGAGAGAGATGAGGGATGATTGATGCTGATGAGGAAGCTAGATGCGAGGTTTCATATATGAGCGTAACTTGACGAATACCCCATGACTGTAAAATTGCAGCCACTGCATTCATCTGTGTCGGTTGGGAAGGAACAGTTTGAACGAGAAACGGCCATTGATCTGATGCCTGCAATGGAGTCGTATCAGCTAGCGAAAGAAATAGTGGGATATCATGATCAGCTTTGCTGATAACTTCGGCTATGGCAGATGCTTCTTCCCATGTATGACCTCCCAAAATCGCTTTCACATTGTGTTCATCAAGAAGTCGTTTTGCTGCATTTCCACATTATCTCTTGTCATGTTAGCAAATGGGTATGATTCTAAACAACCAAATCGAAGTTCTTTATTGCAAATTTGCCAACTTTTTTAGAACAAATCATAATTACTATCATTCGGGTACACTTGAAATAACGGAAATCATTAATTTACCTGCTATAGCAGCGTGAATGGGCTTGTTTTGTGAGTTTTGAAGGTATAAAACTGAAAGCTGATGGGCTTTGATGTTGAAATCTTGAATTGCTATTTCAATGGCCACTTTGGTCTCTTTCCCATGTCTAGATTCTTGGTCAAGAATGACACCAATTCTCGCGATCTCCGTGGCTGCACTCAAGCTTCCGATGGTCGATGATGGTTGCAGAAGAAACAACTGCAACGAGAAAGCAGCCAAAAAGATGAGGTAACTTGCAAAATTATTCATCTTTAATCAGATTCTTCTTTATTACTTTCTTTGATTCATATATATGTCTCAAAAAGTTGTTGAATATTCTCCTAATCATTTGATCATGTCAATTTATGATAATCTTTTTGTAATCAAAAGTCCATCACACGGTTTTACGAATGTGGACCCATGACGTATATCGTACACAAAAACATTATATCTCCCTTTTTTTCTTCTTGTTTTGCAAATGATATTATATCTTTCATGGAAACAGTCTGCTTACCCTTCCCATACCCCACTTTCGAGTGGGATATATGTGCATGGTACTTTTCGTTTGGTTTGATGTTATACTAATATACTCCATCTGTCCCAAAATAAGTGTCCGCAATAGAATTGGCAGACAATTTTAGACATGCATAATTATTACAATTTTTAGTTGACCAAATTTCAACTTTACCCTTAATTTATTTATCAGTCTTCTCCAACAGATTCTCTAAAATAGAGAAAATGAAGTTTCTGTTCTCTATATCGCTCCAACAGATTCTCTATATTATTCTCTAAAGTAGAGAGAACTCCAAATATAGAGAATTCTCTAAAACTCTTTATTGAGGAGAGAAAAATGTTATATATTTCTTACTCATCAGTTTTTTTATATAAAGTTTATGTATTGAGATGATACAATTGTAGAATATTTTAATAATATAGTTGATGTTGAAATTCTCTAAAATAGAGAATCTGTTGGAGTTGAATGTAATTCTTTTTAGATATTTTGACTTATGGTTCTCTATTTTTAAAAAATTATAGAGAATTTGTTGGAGATGCTATCAACTCATATATATTTGTGCATCAGTTAAGGGTAGATTTGGAAATCTAGTCATCTCTTTTTGAAGCTGGATACTTATTTTTTGGACAAACATAAATAGAAATGTAGACACTTATCTGGGGACAGAAGGAGTAACTGTTTTAACAAAAAAGTATCTAATAAATATGAGTAACTAAAACAATGTCAGCCTGGAGAGCTTTAGTCAATGGCTTGGCATGCAAGGAAATTTAGGTAGTCTTATTACTCATTCAAACTCTTGCAATGGTCTGACTTTATTGGGCATATTATATCTACTTGTTTCATTCTCAAAAGTCAACATGTACCACGTTGTGGTGACTAAATCATCCATATGCTTTTACATTAATACTAATTTTGTTCCAAAAGAATTGTAATTTGATTGTAGATAATTGTGTAGAAATGGTTGACTATTAATAAATATTTTAATACCCTATATAACAATGATATATGTATATATACATCAATTATTGGAAAGCTGGCTTTAGGGAATTATGTATCGATCAAAAGACGTGGATTGAAATCCGGATCGTGAACAAAATCACATTCCTCAAGTAATATTTCGTCACTATTTCAGCTTCGGGTTACATGAAATTGACTTAGGGATAATCCAAATTCACACTCTAGGTTTTAGGCAAAATCGAGAGTAAAACACAAGATTCTGATGTGTTTTTCGAACATTCAAAATTTGAGATCGAAAAATACTTGTAAGAGCAGTTAATCTGACAGGTCAATTAGGTGGGTGTAGGTAGTTATTTGAAGATAAGAACAACTACCAAAATAACTACTAATGGATAAGACCAAAAAACAGTTGCACCAGATAAGGCTTTTGAAGATTTGCATTATAAAGATAAGGCTCGAACTCTCAAAGCTAATGGTCCGTTTGCTAGCAGCTTAATGAGCTTAATAGGACTCGCAACTTATTCGGTCAGCTATACAGCTGTACATGACTGTTTGGTAGTGGTGTGTTCTAGAGCAAAGAAGAAAGAGTGTGTTGAGTCCCTAGATGTAGACCCCGACTCTGATACCATATTAGGATAGGTAGATCCTCTTTAAAAGAGCTCTTATAGAAAGATATGTTCTGTGTCTAGCTGACATGGGACTCCACCCCCACCCCCGGGTGTCAAATGGAGGCTAGATGGTGCCTCTGAGATCGAAGAGGAAAGAGTGTATCAAGTTTGTAGGTGGTGCCAGACCTTGGCTCTGATGCCATATTAACTTAATTGAATTAGATGATGATATTAACTTGATTGAATTAGTTGATGATTGATGGAAGAAGATGATGTTGGAGAAAAACTATATATGGTTGATATTGGACATCGATAAAAGCTAAAATGTACATTGACGTTTATTGAATATATATGTGCATAATTTGCTTTACAGAACAGAAATTGTACAGTTTTTGAAGTTCACTTACTACTAGATCCGAAACTGATAATATAAAGTTAAGGGTCTCCGTATACTTTTTATGAAATAATATAAACTAAAGTTCTCTTATAAAGAATGAAATAATAAACCTATGATATCTGCAACAAGATCCTACCTCGATAATATATAGATAGCGGTTTCGCTTACCTCTTATAAACCATCCATGTCATCTCTAGTAAATTGATCAGCATTTCGTGTGTGTCTACCACTCTCTATGTTGACAACTATGCTTGACGATCTTCTCATATGATGTTGAAAATCTTTGATAAATGCCAATACCAGTTTGATGAAACTTGTGTGTTGTTGAGTAGATTTTTTGAATTCTATGATGTTGATGATGATGTAGATGGCTAGAGCAAATGTTGATGTCCCTCCGGTTATTTCGAATAGTACCGAAAAGCTGCGTAGGCTAAGTCTCGATTCTTCATCGGGAGAAGATTGTTCGTCCACACACTTCTCGGAGATAAGATGGGTGTCTTCGAGTTCTTTAAGTTTCCCACTTTCTGCTACGTGCATTAGTGCCTTATTTGCGTCTGAAAGCCTCGGAAAATCCCTAGGAAATGCCTGTAAGAATAACATTAGATCATGTTAGTATGTTTGTAGAATTCCCAACCATCCTAAGCTAGCGCGTCTTAAATAGTCTAGTACGTGTTTGTTAATCACTACAATATGGGTCTTTAAAGGGATTTTTACTTTTTAGGGTGTGTTTGGTAGGCTGGACATAACAGAACTGTTCCACATTTGGCTGGACTTTTACTAATATAACCTTAAAATAAAACCTAATTCTCTTCTAAAACATCAAATATGCCTCCCTTTTTACATTTTATTCGTTCTTTAAATTTTATTTATTGTATTTTATGCCATTTAAACTTTTTCACTTTACTGTCCTCAAAATATTGTTTTTATACAGTTTTTATATTTTGATTAATTTTATGTAATTTATTAAATATTAATAATAAAAAATAATATAGAAAAAGTATAAAATAAAAACTAGAAACTACAAAAACCTTTTATTTTGGTGTCACTTTAATCGTCTTGATGAAAACTTTCTAATGATATATTTTGTCATAAAAATATATATTTTATTATAATTTAGTAAATTACATAAATTAATCAAAATATATAAAATACATGAACAACTCATTAGGGGTAAATTGGTCATTTTATCTATCCTGTCAGTTCTATCTTACCAAACGCTGAATAACTATAATTTAGTAAATTACATAAATTAATCAAAATATATAAAATACATGAACAACTCATTAGGGGTAAATTGGTCATTTTATCTATCCTGTCAGTTCTATCTTACCAAACGCTGAATAACTGTTTTGTCTTGTTCTGTCCTACCCTGTCCAGCTACCAAACACACCCTTAAGTTTCAGGACCATTGTATAGGAATTACCGTAGTGGATAACACCATTGTATAGGACATATAGACGTTGGTGTTATAAACTAAAGTTCTATTAAGTACCTTATTAGGTTGCCTAAGGGTGGCTAGACCTCCTAAAAAAACCCATTTTGTTGCAGTAAAAGTCAAATTATATCGGGATTATGATGGATATTTGGATCAAGAAAACTTACGAATCCGAAACCTCCAACTTTGAACGTCTCTCCAGTCCTAATGAAGCTCTTGCAGTACTGCGCTAGAAAAACTTTAGCCGCCGGAACTTCAAGAAAGATAGCGGCAATTTCACGGCTATTCAGGGCCTCCGCATATCGATGGGTCGAGTTATAGCTCTTGACCTTCACATCCTCAAAATGTAGAACTTCTTTCAAGTAGTAGTTTATAAACGATCCATTGCAGTATCCGACCGTTGCGTTCATATTTCTGAGCGTCTCAACATTCGTTATCACCGGTTCGAGCCTCTGAGCCGTGAGCATGCTAGCCAAGCTAGCCGTGTAGCTCTGGGTGATGATTAGAGCCACGAAGAGCCACACGACCATTGCGATTCTCGACAAATTACTATGCAACCGTTCACCTGTGAACAAAAACGATATTAATTAGTGGCAACAAAAAGCAAAGATATCCTCGACAAATTACTATGCAACCGTTCACCTATGAACAAAAAATGATATGTATTTACCGGGCAAAGTGAAGAGTGTCGTAAATGCAAGCGAAAAGACGATTCCGATTTGGGATATAACGGAGCCTTGAAGATTATCGGAATGTTTCTTTTCGATCAACCAGATGATGAAACCGTTGTAAATGGTGATTGCTGAAATTAACCACCACATTTCTGGAGTGAAAGGCTTCAAAAATAACCATGCCTCATTCGAGATTCGGGATCTAACGGGTACGATCATCTCCAAACCCGACTCCGTGTACGGTTGTGTGAAATCCGCAAACTCGTGTCGTCTCGACACGATCGTTACATCACCGGCTACTGCATCAAACTTCTGCTACAAATCAAGAAAAGATGTTAATCCCAGATGATAATATGTGAAAAAGATTTGGTTTCATGGATATATATATATATATATATATATATATGATTGTGAAAAGATCTGACCTCTGAACGAATTCCTTCAATCAATTCATCATATGAACCAAAGAAGGGTGTATATTCATATGATAGACTCATGTTTTTCATCATTTCATCAAACACAGCGACTACAAATCCACTGATCGTAGTAGAATTTCTTTCTGAATCAATTTCCACTTTCACGAATTGGTTAAACAGAGATTGACCGGGAACGCCAACGGTCAGATTCTTTGAGCTTTTGGCGAGATTCCGGTGACGTCTATGAGCATACCATGGTTGCACCGGCCATAGAGCTTGACCCACATTATCCATAGAATGGGTGTAAGTTGTTGCTCCACCGATGGTCTCTGAAAACCCTAGTCCTTTAGTCCAGTACACACTATGATATCCCTTCCCGTTCATGCTAACAATCTCCACTGTGGTGGCCGGAATTGATTTCCGGCGATGGAAGTTTTCAGGTGAGTTTTTTTCTAACAATTTCACGGCATTATATGCTTGCACGGCAAAGATTCCAGGTTCGTCCTGCTCTTCTTCTGGGTAATCAGAACGGAATTTTTGACGGAATCTTTTTCTGAAATCTTGAAATTCCGGTGTGTTTTCCGAGAAGTATCTTTTGACTCCCACCATCCCTTTTAGTTTAGAAATCATGGTGGAATTAATGGAATGAAAAAGATCTGTGATTTCATTAGTCGCTATCCATAGATACCCATCTCCGGTCATCTCCATCCTCTTGGCCGTCTGAAAGAGGCAAATCCCGAGTTGAAGAGATGTGTGAATTATAAAGACGTGACGTTTTTGTCTCTTGAGTACCTCGAGCTCTTTGTTTAAGAAACATGAACCAGATGTTAGTGGTAAAATATGGGTTAACTCGCAACCTGTTTGTTGAAATGCCTGAGAGAGATGAGAGATGATTGATGCTGATGGGGAAGATCGATGGGAGGTTTCATATATAAGAGTTACTTGCTGAATACCCCATGACTGTAAGATGGCAGCCACTGCATTCATTTGTGTGGATTGTGTAGGAACAGCTTGAACAAGAAACGGCCATTGATCTGTTGCCTGCATTGGAGTCATATCAGCTAGCGAAAAAAATATTGGGATATCATCATGAGCTTCACTGATAACCTCGGCTATGGCAGATGCTTCTTCCCATGTATGACCTCCCAAAATAGCGTTCACACCATGTTCGTCAATAAGTTCTTTCGCTGCAATATTTTCACATGATCTGTTAGCATATATACGGGTATGATTCTAAATATCCTAATTGTAACTTTTTAATACGAATTTGCTTACTTTTTACACATAAAAGCATGATTAGCTAGTCTTATATATGACGATTATGTAGCAATGGAAGTGAATAGTTTACCTGCAATAGCTGCTCGAGAAGGCTTGTTTAGAGAGTTTTGAAGATATAACACCGATGACTGATTGGTTTTGATGTTGAAATCTTGAATTGCTATTTCAATCGACACTTTGGCCTCTTTGCCAGGTCTAGATGTTTGGCCAAGAACGACACCAATTCTAGCGATCCCTGTTTCGTTTCTGACTAATTCTGGTGGCACAGCCAAGCTTCTGGTGGTTAGCAGAACAAATGGCAACAAGAAAGCAACGAAATAAATGATCAGGTAACTTTTAAACTTATTTATCTCCATGAGATTCCCCTTTATTCTTTTCATGGATTCCTATATATACCTCAAAAGCTACTATTTTGATTGATAATGACCTTTTGTAAGAAAAAGTCCATTAGATTGCACACGGGTTTGTTGAAAACTGATGTGCAGGTAATTACATGCAGCTTTCATCAATGTGGATCGATATTGAAACTGCACTCATACTTGTAAGCATGACCTCACTTACGAATGATATTATAGTTATATAAACGTTATAATGAATTTCTTTTAATAAATGTGAAGACTAAAAATATGGTTTTCTAGAGATGCTTGCATGGTCAATGTTTGAAATGCGAATGTCTGATTAATATATAACTTGCAAGTTCTGACTTTACAAGCTTAATAATACCTCCTCCACTTGTGTCATTTTCAGTAATTAATGACATTTGAAAGTGTCAACATTTCTCATCCTAAATCATCTTATATTCATACCTTCACTTCTACACCTAAACCAGATATGTTTACGGTTCAGTTTGATTGGTTTATATCGTTAAATATTAGTCATATTTGTACTGCGATCTGCCAGATCAGCCAAACAGACCAAAAACATTTGGTTCGAGTGACGCCTTGTAGGCGCTTACCCGATAAGAATTTAGTAAACGGCATTTAAATATTACACACCCATGCATACAACTAGTTATGATAAAAAGTGCGTGGTTGTAAATTAATTGCCTTAAAGATCTTAAATTATAAAGATAAAGGAATCTTGTAGTTGTGGACCAATATCATTCTCATAAATAGGTACATATAGTGAGTCAAAATCTCAAATGGGTATTCAAGATTGGAATTGATCATAAAAGATATGGACTTTAAAAGGCATCTTATGTCTACTTGGTCCTTTTTGATAAAGACATTTTCAAAAGTCAACATGTACCAGGCTTTGACTAATTCATACATATGTTTTTACATTAATACTAATTTTGTCCCAAAAGAATTGTAATTTTAATTGTAGATAATTTTGTAGGCTATTTATAAATATTTAAATACCTTATAACAATAGCAAAAAGTAAAGGAACAATGTGGACTGATATCAACATCATATATAAATAGGTGTAACAAGGTTCAAATGGAGCCTTTGAGGACCAGATTGTTAGAAACATGAAAATTTACATCAATGAGATAGTAGCCGAAATTAGAAGTGGAAAGTAGAAAGTTGTTAGGCCACCTGATGACAAGGCCAGGATTGCATCGAATCCGAAGAAAGTACAAGTGATCGTCGACTTAGCCTCTCTAGGTTCTACAAAAATTCAAGGTTTAGAATCACTTATCCTCAACTTATAGCATCAACAGAAGAAAATTCGGCCTGATTGGGCTTTGACGCCTGGCTCGGATTTTTTAAGGCTAGGCTGACACTATAAAACAACTGACTTTCACCCATAAAAATCACCCAGGAAATACTAATGGTTCAGGTAAAATCCAATGTTTTCAAGAAAATACCAACGGACTACTCAGGAATTTTCTGGGTAATCTGTCACTGATTTGATTTACCCACCAACTTGTGACGGTTTTTTGTGACGAATCACCTTTTAGCGACGGATTTCCTAGGGAAAATGTTCGTAGGTAAAGACCTTCCATTTTAGTAGTGTGGGCTTCGTGCTTGAGCTTTTTTGTGCATATTTTTTCCTTGCTAAGAGAAAGAGAGAAGGTGCAGATACCAGGGTCTAGAGCTTATATAACGTCCCAAAGCCGAAAACAATGGACTTGCTGAACAACAACCGTTAAATCAACTTAAAACTGTGGTAAAAGTTATTGGCTACAACATGAGGTTTATACGGAGCTCACAAATCTCAGCCTCTAGCCATATAGGACGAGTTGTCACAAACTCCCCTCTTTAATTCTTGACATCTTCGTTAGACTCATCCAACATCCTCCTTGTTTGTTGGCGATGTGGGATTCACCTAAAATGTCACAAAACACCCCCTTCTAGGAACTCATTGTCCTCGATGAGGTTTGCTTCACCCCTTTAAAAACCATGGTGGAAGTTATCTGGTAGCCCATAACTTGAGAGGCTTATAAAGAGCTCACAAATCTCGCTCTTTACCTATGTGGGAGAGTTGTCACAAACTCCCCCCCTTAAAAATGGAGCGTTGGAGTTTTCTATTGATCGGTCATGTCATATAGGCCCATATTGGACATCCAATTTCTTCTATTTGAATTATCCGGAGAATGCCTTATATATATCCAATATATCAAGAAGATGGACGATCAAACCTATTTCTCGATTTACTAGAGGCATAAAGAGGTGAATAGGGTCCCAAATAACAAGAGATATGTAAATAGCAGGTTCGATTATTACCCCTATTCCTAATCCTAAATGGAAGGTAACGACATAGGGATTCATGTGTAAATACCCATCATTCTCCTCGTAGATGTACATTATCGTACGTTAAATCTTGGTTTTCTTTGCGCTTATTTGCATTTACATTGTTTAAGTACCGATTTGGATTGCATTTTTATACTTACTGGTACATTTGGACACATTTAGAATCATCATATTCCGTATTTGATCATTATTTGATCATTGGGTTGCATCTTTGCACATTTAAAGTACATTGAAGTTTATTAAATATCTATTTGCAGAATCTGCTTTGCAAAAGAGAAACTGTATAAACCTATGATCATATTTGCAACTAGTTCCTAACCTTATAATATATACGGTTAGGGTCTTTCATCTACGTCTTTTAAACCATCTGTACATCTTGAGTCCGTTGATCGGAGTTTTGTGTGTATCTACCACTCTCTACGTTGACAACTTTGCTTGATCTTCTCGTATGAAGTTGCAAATATTTGATAAATGTTGACATGAGTTCGATGAAACTTGTGCGTTCTTGAGTAGATTTCTTGAATTCTCTGATACTGATAATGATGTAGATGGCTAGAGCAACGGTTGATGTCCCTCCGGTTAACTCGAATAGTACCCAAAAGCTTCGAGGGCTAAGACTCGTGTCTTTATCCGGAGAAGAATCTTCATCCAGACACTTCTCGGAGATCAGAAAGGTGTCTTCGAGTTCTTTAAGTTTCCTACTTTCTGCTATTTCCATTAGTGCTGCGTTTGCGTCTGAAAGATTAAACCCCTTATGAAATGCCTGTTAGAACAACATTAGATCATGTTAGGGCTTGTTTGTTAGCAGCTTAATTAGCTTAATGAGACTCACAGGTTATTCGGTCAGCTATACATGACTGTTTGGTAGTGGCTTAATGATATAGAAAGTGGCTTTTATTCAGTAAGCTTCTAGGGAAGAGCTTTATGAGGAAAGCAAAGTTTTTCCAAACCTGTCTCTCCCAATTAAAAAATACGTTCCTTTCATCTATGAAAAAGCTCTTCCAAACAAAACCCTTCCCAATCTATACTGAGAGATTAACCCACACAGAAAACTTTATCCATACAAGACTTAATGGAAAACCAACCAAACAACCCGCTATTATGTTGGTTGGCATAAAGATTGACTTTTCACTACAATAAAATGAGTCTTTTTAACCGTATTTGGGTATTCTAATAGAGTACTTAGCGAGACTTTTATGTTTAAGGACCAACTTTTATGTGTCTTACACGATGGTGTTACAATGAGTTGTTAGGAAGAAGTTAGACGACCTAATAAAAGGGTAATAAGACGATTTATGTCTTGAGTCCTATTAGATTGTCCACTTGTTGATACACCTTATTAGGTCGCCTAACTTAACCTTAATAACTTATTGTAACACTGATGTATAGAACTCAAAGTTGTTGGTCTTTTAAGTTTTTATGGCCAATTTCTATGCGTCATGTACAATGGATTTACAATACGTCGTTGGAATGAAGCTAGGCGATCTAACAAGTTCTATCAATGAATTTGGACAATCTAATAAGACACAAGAAATAAATTGTCTTATTATCCTTCTGAAAAGTCCATTTTGTTGGAGTGAAAACCACAAGGGTTGTGGTATAGTGGTGGAGGCTCAGGGGATGTGGTGGAATATCCCATCTGTCCTAGATTCAATTTCAGGTGTCCACAATAATAATTGTGACCACTAAGTTTATTACAGCTGATTTCTTACGGTCCATTTTGCCAGGATTAGTCTGGGCAAAACCTGGGACACCCTTAAAAAATCAAACTATATGATGGGGATTATGAGGGAGATTCGGACAAAGAAAACTTACAAATCCGAAGCCTCCAACTTTGAAGGTCTCTCTAGTTCTAACGAAACTTTTGCAATACTGAGCTAGAAAAACTTTAGTTGAGGGAACGTCAAGAAAGATAGCTGCGATTTCACCACTAATCAAGGCCTCGGCGTATTGACGGGTTGAGTTATAACTCTTGATCCGGAATTCCGTAAAATCTAGAACATCCCTTAGGTAGTCGCGGATAAACTTTCCAACGCAGTATCCCACCGTTGCGTTCATGTTTCTGAGATTCTCAACGCTGGTTATCGCAGGTTCGAGCCTCTGAGCCGTGAGCATGCTCGACAAGTTGGCCGTGTAGCTCTGGGTGATGATTAGTGCCACGAAGAGCCACATGACCATCGCCATCCTCGATAAATTGCTATGCAGCCTATCGCCTGTTAGCTAAATCGATTAGTGTAAAACAAGAAAAGATATAGTTTAAATATATATATATATATATATATAATATTTATATATTTCAAAACTCGCACACACCCCATTGGTTAGGGTTAAACCGTTAACCTTAACCTCCAAGGAGGTTGGGATCATATCTACGGGTAACTCAGATACCGTTGTTCCAATGACGCTTTGGTCACTACAAAAAATTGATCCTATAGGACGACTAAAAAGTGGAAACGTCCTAAAAATATATTTTATAATACTCAAGTGTATAGGACCAAACCAAAAAGCGTCCTATCTAAAAGTGTTACAATATGACGCTTTTAAGCGTTTAACAAGTTTTTTTAGGATGTTTTTAAAATAAAGTGTCGTATTAACTATTTTTACGAAACTATTTCGAAAATATGCCCTATAAAACACAAGTGTCGTATAAAAAGATAATGTGTCCTATAAAATACCTAATATGACACTTTATTTTAGAAGTGTCCAAAAAAACTTGTTATGTAGCTTTTAGATAGGGCGCTTTATAGTTTGGTCCTATAAACTTAGGACGCTTCAGCAATCTAGGTGTTTAAAGTATTCTATTGGGACGCTTCAGCAATCTAGGCGCTTAAAGTATTCTATTAGGATGCTTCAGCAATCTAGGCGTCCTATAAAGCCATTTTTTGTTGTAGTGAAAAGATACAATAACCAGTTGTCAGTTGGTATGATTGGAGATGTTTGTATGTTACCGCGCAAAGTGAAGAGTGTCGTAAATGCAAGCCAAAAGACGATTCCGATTTGGGTTATGACGGAGCCTCGAAGATATTCGGAATGTTTCCTCTCGATCAACCAAACGATGAAGCCATTGTAAATGGTGATTGCTACAATTAACCACCACATTGCTGGAGTGAAAGGCTTCAAGAATAACCATGCCTCGTTTGAGATTCGGGATCTTACGGGTACGATCATCTGCAAACCCGACTCAGTGAATGGTTGGGTGAAGTCCACGGACTTGTGTCTTTCTGACAAGATCGTTACGTCTCCGGCTACTACATCAAACTTCTGCTCAAAATCAAGAAAAAGTATTAATCCCAGATGATAATATATGTATATATACAGGGGGGTCAGGTTTAGGTGAAAACCTAAAAAATAAAAACTGAAGAACACCCTGGGAGCCCTTCATCTAGACGATATGCACTTGTACATACAAGTAATTTGTAATATGCACACGTGCATATGCACACATGTATAAAAACCAAAAAACAATTTAATTTATTTGAATGCACAAGTGAATACCATTAAGATGAAGCGCTCCCATGGTGTTCTTCATTTTTTTATGTTTTCCCCTGAACCTCCCTGTCTCTCTCTCTCTCTCTATATATATATATATGTATATATATATAGGGTCAGGTCGAGGGAAAAACCACATAAATATGAAAACTGAGGAATTCTTTGGTAACCATTAATTTGGACGGTATGCACACGTGCATAGAAACCATCTTCAATTACTTTTATGCGGTGCATATCCTGCTACCTCGTTTTTTCATTTTTTTAAGGTTATATACGTATACACATTCGTTGTGGAGAAGATTTGTTTGCATGAATATATGATTGTGAAAAGGTCTAACCTTTTCAGGTATTGCTTTGATCAAATCATCATATGTACCATTGAAGAATTCATACTTAAATGATAGATTGATTTTTTTCATCATTTCTTCAAACACAGCGATTACAAATCCCCTGGGCACAGGTTCGTTCTTCTCGTGATCAAATTCCACTTTCACGAATTGCTCAAAAAGAGAATTATTGGGAACGCCGACCCTCAGATTAATCTTTGAGTTTTCGGCCAGATTCCGGTGCTGGCTATGAGCATACCATGGTTTCACTGGCCACAGAGCTTGTTCCACATTATCCATAGAATGGGTGTAAGTTATTGGTCCATTGATGTCATTTATGGTCTCCGAAAACCCTAATCCTTTGGTCCAGTATACACTATGATATCCCTTTCCATTCACGCTAACAATCTCCACTGTGGTGGCCGGAATTGGTTTCCGGTGACGGAAGTTTTCAGGTGAGTCTTTCTCTAACAATTTCGCAGCATTGTATCCTTGGACGGCAAAGATTCCAGGTTCGTCCTGCTCTTCTTCTGGGTAATCGGAACGGAACTTTTGACGGAATCTTTTTCTGAAATCTTGAAATTCCGGTGTGTTTTCCGGGAAGTAGCTTTTGACTCCAACCATACCTTTCAGTGATGAAATCATGGTGGAGTTAATGGAATGGAAAAGATCCGTGATTTCATTAGTTGCTATCCATAGATACCCATCTCCGGTCATTTCCATCTTCTTGGCTGTTTGAAAGAGGCAAATCCCGAGTTCTAGAGATGTATGAATTATAAAGACTTGGCGTTTTTGTCTCTTGAGTACCTCAAGCTCATTGTTTAAGGAACATGAACCAGATGAGAGTGGTAAGATAAGGGTTAACTCACAACCTGTTTGATGAAATGCCTGAGAGAGATGAGAGATGATTGATGATGATGAGGAAGCTAGATTTGAGGTTTCGTATATGAGCGTAACTTGACGAATACCCCATGATTGCAAAATGGAAGCCACTGCATTCATCTGTGTGGATGTGGAAGGAACAGTTTGAACGAGAAACGGCCATTTATCTGTTGCCTGTGATGGAGTCATATCAGCAAGCGAAAGAAATAGTGGGATATCGTGTTCAGCTTCGCTGATAACCTCGGCTATGGCAGATGCTTCTTCCCATGTATGACCTCCCAAAATCGCTTTCACACCATTTTCGTTAATAAGTTCTTTCGCTGCAATATTTCCATATTATCTCCCACATGTTAGCATATGATGATATGGGTATGATTCTAAAGATCCAAATCATAATCTTTTTTAATACGAATTTACTACTTTTTTACATATAAAAGAATGATTAGTCTTATTTGTGATGGTTGGTAACAAACTAACAATGGAAGTGAATAATTTACCTGCAAAAGCTGCACGAGAAGGCTTGTTTAGAGTGTTTTGAAGATATAACACCGATGACTGATTGGCTTTGATGTTGAAATCTTGAATTGCTATTTCAATCGACACTTTGGTCTCTTTACCAGGTCTAGAAGTCTGGCCAAGAATGACACCAATTCTAGCGATACCCATTTCATTTTTGACTAATTCTGGTGGCTTAATTAAGCTTCCGGTGGCGGCTACTGCTGCTTGCAGAAGAAAACATGGCAACCAGAAAGCAATGAAAGAAAGGATCAGGTAACTTATAAAACTATTCATCTCAATGAGATTCCCCTGTATTCTTTTCATGGATTCCTATATATATATATATATATATATATAGGGTTAGGTTTAAATGTGAACTCATTTTTGGTTGTGAACGTGAGGACGAATCTCAGCCACACATCTTCGGTTATGGTGGACGCGATCACGGAGGATTGACGCGATTCATGGGAGGGTGGAGATTATTAAAGGAGGTAACCGAGTCAAAGTTCGCCTTTATTGACCGGATAAGTGGCTGAGATTCGTCCTCACGTTCACAACCAAAAATGAGTTCACATTTGAACTTTCCTCTCTCTCTCTCTCTCTATATATATATATACATATATATCTGAAAAGCTACCATTTTGATTTGTAATAATCCTTTTGAAGAAAAGTCCATTAGAATATTGCACATGGTGTGGTTGAAATTTGAAAACTAATGTGCAGGAAAGTTCATACAGCTTTCATTGATGTGGATCGATATGGAAACTGCATGCAGTCATACTCGTAAGCATCATCTCACTTATATGAAAGATATTATACTTATATAAACGTTATAACGAATTTATTTAAAAAAAAATACGAAGACTAAAAGTATGGTATTCTAGAGAGCCATACATGGTTAATGTTTGAAATATAAAAATGTCTGATTAATTCATATAAGTTGAAAGTTCTGGTTTTACAAGCTTAATACATCCACTTGTATCATTTTCAGCAATTAATGGCATTTGAAAGGTCAACATTCTCCACCTAAACCAGGTATGTATACGGTTCAGTTTGATTGTCTTATAGCTTAAAATATTGGTCATATCTGTAAGTTTGGTTTGATGTCGGTTCACATATGCATCTTCAAATATATGTTTTTTCAGACTTTTTCAATAATTCACATATGAACATTTGCTTAACCTTTCCCTTCTTACCTTTGTAGGATAACCTTTTTACTTGAAACGACCCCAGTATTAGTCAAATTGCTTTAGTTTAGTTAGTCAAATTGCTTTAATTTAATCAGTTTGGACTTAATCTTGCACAACCAGACAACTAGTTATGATAAGAAGTCTTTGCTTATAATTCTTTTTTTGAACGGGTCTTTGGTTATAAATTAATTGCCTTAATTAAGCACATCTTAAATAATAAGATAAAGAAATCTTGTGGACTAGTATCATCCTCATAAATAAGTATATATAGTGTGTCAAATGGGTATTCTAGATTGGGAAATGATCATAAAAGATGTGGCTTTAAAAGGCAGTCATTTTTGTAATAAATATATAGAGCGCTTTCGTGCGTCTTTACAAGTTTTTAAGACACTTTTAATACAAAATTAACTATTTTATAGGACACTAATGAGAAAGAGTCTTATAAATCCATCTTTTTGTAGGACACTTGTTCACTTTTCAAATAGTGTTCTATAAAATAGGTATTTATTAAAAAATGTCCTAAAAAACTTGGTACGATGCCTAAAAACATCCTATGAACTTATTACAACGCCTTTAAACAAGACACTTTATTTTTTGGTCCAATAAAATAAGTCTTATAAAGCGGTCTATTAGGACACTTAGAAATTTGTGCGTCCTATAAACCTAACTTTGTTGTAGTGTGGGATATACTGGGCTCATTTGGTTTGGTTTTAATAGTTGTAGTAGTTGCATAGGCTTTATGGAGAGTGATCCAAATTCATGTAACTATGTTTTCTTTAAGCCAAAAAAGAGGAACATCATCAGTTAAACATTTGTTTGAACAATTAGTGACACAATAATTCAATGTCACATAAAGAGCTAAATATTACATTGGAGTTTATTACATATCTATGTGCATAATTTATTTACAAAAGAGAAATTGTACTGATTTTTGAAGTTTACATACCAAGAAATCAACAATAAACCTATGACATATGTGCAACTAGATCCTAACCTAATAATATACGATTAGGGGAATCCGTCGACCTCTTATAAACTACCCAAAAGCTTCGAGGGCTAAGACTCATGTCTTTATCCGTAGTAGATTTTTCATCCACACATTTTTCGGACGTCAGAAAGGTGTCTTCAAGTTCTTTAAGGTTCCTACTTTCTGCTACTTTCATTAGTGCCCGTCAAACCCCTTACGAAATGCCTGTTACAACGTCATTTATTAGATTATGATAGTATGTTTGTAGGCATAAAGTTTAACTTTTCACTACAACATAACGAGTCTTTTTAACTGTCTTTGGGTATCCAAATAGAATAATTACCGAACCTTTGGAGTTTTAGGACCAACTTGTATGTGTCTTACACATGGTGTTAGAATGATTTGTTCACACTACAAAAAAATTGGTTTTATAGGACACCAAAATTTGTAAGTGTCCTAATAGGCACTACAAGAAAAATGACCTTCAGAGATTTTTTTTTTTTTTTTTTTTTTTTTTGTATTTAAAAGTTTGAAAAGCTTCTCTAAAGCTTTTCACTTCCATTAATAACCTTTCCTATGTAACGGTAGCTAAAGATTTTAGGGAAGGTTTTCCGAGGGTAAGTTTATCTTGACCTTTAGAGAAGCTTCTTTTGAGCTTTAGATACGCTTTAAAAGCTTATCTAAAGTTTGACCAATGTTTTTTAAAAGTTTCTCTAAAAGTATGTACTAGTGACGTTTTTTGAGCATCAATTGACGGTCTTTAAGCGTCACTAAAATGTAGAAGCGTTCTAAAAATATACTTTATAGGACTTAAGTTTTTATGACCGAACCAAAAAGCGTCATATCTAAAAGTGCTACAATAGGTTTATAGAACGTTTTTAGGTGTTTTAACAAGTTTTTAGGATGCTTTTAAAATAAAGTGTCGTATGAACTATTTTTTGACACTATTTGAAAAGGTATCCTATAAAAAGATGGGTTTACATGACACTTCACAAAAGTGTCATATAAAATAACTAATACGACACTTAATTTTAAGAGCGTATTATAAGTCTATTGTAACACTTTTAAATAGGTCGTTTTTTGGTTTCGTCTTATAAACCAAAGTTCTATAAAGTATTCTACTAGGACACTTTGACAATCTACGAGTCCTATAAACCTAATTTTGTTGTACTGCAGCCAAATTGGTTCAGTCTAATCGGTTTGGACTTAATAATCGTGCACAGCCATGCATGCATACTAGTTATGATAAAAAGTGTGTGATTATAAATTTATTGCCTTAATAAATATCTTAAATAATAAGAATATCATCCTATTTATTCTAGATTGGGAATTGATCATAAAAGAGAATTTTATAAAGGTGACTGCAAAAGGAATATTATGTCTACTTGGGGTCATATAGTGACATTTTCAAAAGTCAACATATACCAGGCTTTGACTGAATCATCTATCTGCTTTTACAATAATACCAAGTTTGTTGCAAAAGAAATGTAATTTGATTGTGTAGATGTGCTTGAGTGGCAAAAGATAGGTTTACTAACTATCCATTTTAATGGTCGAGAATGTTTGCTCAATAAGATAAATGAGATTGTGACTCTTGCTGGTAAGTGCTTACTCAGTAAGCGTTAGATAAACGACCCTACAGATGATCATTGACTAATTATATCGCCCAATAATAAAGTCAAACTTCCATTCATAAAATTCCCACAAGAGCACTTCATAACGTACCAAACAACAGGGAAATACACAATCATTTTACAATACTTACGAGCGAGAAATAAAAACATCTTGTGACGTTTGTAAACCATCACTAAAGCTTGAAAAGCGTCACTAACACATATCTTCAAAGAAGTTTTAAAAACAATAGCCAACCTATAGAGAACTTTTAAAAGCGTATATCTAAAGCCCAAAAAAACTGTCTCTAAAAGCTAACATAAACATACCCTTTAAAAACCCTTATGAGGGAAGTGAAAAGCTTCTATAAAACCTTTATAGAAACTTTTCATATCATAGAGTACAAAACAAAATCTTCTCTGAATGTCATATTTCTTGTATATATCTACAAATGGATCCGAACCTGATAATATATATATATATACATACAGTTCGTGGATTTCGTCTACCTCTTATAATCATTCGTGTCATCTTGAGTCCATTGATCAGCATTTCACGTTTGTCTAGGATTCTCTACGTTGGCAACCATGCTCGATGATCTTCTCATACGACGTTGCCAATCTTTAATAAATGCCGATATGAGTTTAATGAAACTTGTGTGTTCTTGAGTAGAATTTTTAAATTCTCTGATGATGATGCTGATGTAAATGGCAAGAGCAATCGTTGATATCCCTCCGGTGAACCCAAATAGTACCGAAAAGCTACGAGGGCTAAGCCTCGATTCTTCATTGGGAGAAAATTCTTCGTCCACACATTTCTCAGAGATAAGAAATTTGTCCTCGAGTTCTTTAAGTTTCCCACTTTCAGTTAAGTGTATTAGTGCCTGGTTTGCGTCTGAAAGCCTTGAAAACCCCCTATGAAATGCCTTTAAGAACGACACTAGATCGTGTTAGTATGTTCGTATGGTTTGACTAGGACTCCTTTGACTCGAGTTCAGGGGGGGCCCACGACCATGGGTGCGGCCCCCTTGACCCTTGCCATAAGGCGCCATCCAGCGATGCTGGGTTCTAGTTAGCTTACACGAGTGTGCACTCCACGCCTCCTAGCTTGTGTTATAGATTAACTAACAACCATATATTCTCCTGTGAATCCAGTTACATAAAATGAACCGATGATTTCACTAAAATCACCAACAAATTGTGTGTGTATGGTGATTACGAGCTAGGGGAGATTTAGATTAAGAGAACTTACGAATCCGAAGCCACCAATTTTGAAGGTCTCCCCGGTTTTAATGAAGCTCTTGCAGTATTGAGCTAGAAAAACTTTAGCTACGGGAACTTCAAGAAAGATAGCCGCGATTTCACCACTGTTCAAGGCCTCTGCATATCGATGGGTTGAGTCATAGCTCTTGACCTTGAAATCCTCAAAACGGAGAACTTCCTTCAAGTAGTGGTTTATAAACGATCCGTTGCAGTATCCCACGGTTGCGTTCATGTTTTTGAGCATCTCAACGCTCGTTATCGTTGGTTCGAGCCTTTGAGCCGTGAGCATGCTTGCCAAGCTAGCCGTGTAGCTTTGTGTGATGATTAGCGCCACAAAGAGCCATATGACCATTGCCACCCTGGACAAATTGCTATGCAACTTATCGGCTATCAACAAAAATGATAAGTACGTTAAACAACAAGCAATGGCCGTGATATTAGTAGAACCCAACCTAGCTGAAGTTCAAGAGTTCAAGCCTCACCAAAGGTGATGTGTGTGAGTTTTGCCGTATAAATAGAGAGAGAGAGAGAGAGAGAGAGAGGGGTTGGGGGGGGGGGGGGTTCAAGGAAAACCCCCCAAAAAAAATGAAAAGCTGAGAAGCACTTTGTGTAACCATTCATTTGGAGGCATGCACATGTGCATACAAGTAATTGAAGTTGTTTCTTGGTTTTTATGCACGTGTGCATACCATATAAATAGCTTATTAATTACTTGTATACATATGTGCATATCGTCCAGAACCGATTTAGTTGATGGAAGAAGAGGAGGCAGGTGTGAGGATCAACCTGTAGTGGGCGAGGGGATTGCTTTTTCCTTGGACAGTTCTTTCGGTTACGAGGGTGTTCCTCAATTTTTCATTTTTTAAGTTTTTCCTGTACCTAACTCTATATATAGATATATATATATATAGGGTCATGTTCAGGGGAAAACGCCAAAAAAGACGCTTGTATGCATTAGTGCTACCGTCCGGATGGAGGGCTCCCAGGGTGTTCTTCACTTCTTTTTTTTAGTGTTTTCCCTTGAACCTCCCTCTCTCTCTCTCTCTATATATATATATATTTTATATATATATAATATTATATACTTCCAAAAAAGGGAAGATACAGTTGCAGTTGCAGTTAGCACGACCGGGAATATTTGTATTTACCGCGCAAAGTGAAGAGTGTCGTAAATGCAAGCCAAAAGATGATTCCGATTTGGGTTATAATGGGGCCTTGAAGATCTTCATTATCTTTCTTCTCGATCAACCAAATGATGAAGCCGTTGTAAATGGTGATTGCTGCAATTAACCACCACATTTCTTGAGTGAAAGGCTTCAAGAATAACCACGCCTCGTTTGAGATTCGGGATCTAACGGGTACGATCATCTCCAATCCCGATTCAGTATATGGTTGTGTGAAGTCTGCAAACTCATCTTTTCTTATCGTTACATCTCCAGCTATCGCATCAAACATCTGTTCTCAATCAAGAAAAATAAATGAGTCCCTAATGATACATAATATGTGATCTAGAAATTAAAGATCTATTTTCATAAATATATATATATATATATATAGAGGGAGGTTCAAATGAGAACTTTGTAAATTTATTGTAAATTTAAAGAAACAAAGGAACACTTTGTGGACCACATATAATGTGGGTCCTACATAATATTAAATCATATCTAATTCAATGGTAGGGCCCATTGAATTGGATATAATTTAATATTATGTGGGACCCACATTATATGTGGTCCATAAAGTGTTCCTTTATTCCTTTAAATCATGGCCGGAGGGGTTCATATTCGCCGGAGAAGATGACTGGAGGGGTTCATATTCGCCGGAGAAGATGAAGTGAGGTGGATTGGTGGCAACCACAGGGACCAAAAATGTAATTTACTCTTTTTTTTAATGACATGTAAGCATATCCACGTATCGTCCATGTCATCTTAATTATGACATGTCAACAAAAGAAACCGGTTTAGAAGGTTATAGGTTACCTAATGCTATAATGAGTAAATATTTCAAAGTACAATGTCCTAATAAAAAATAATTTGAAAGTACATTGTTGTAATAAGAAAAACTGAAAGTAGAATGTTATAATAAGGAAATTTATGAAAGTAGGTTGCTATTTCACGCATTTTGTCCTATATATATATATATATACATCTTAAAATACAAACCAGTCAAAGGTTACAAACTTGTACAAACCAATATAAAGCTAACTTTTTTCATGATTTTTTTTCATCAAATGCTATGATTTAAGATGTTATTACACATATGTTTGTTTCACCTTGTGAAAAAATTACATGTGAAAAGTTCACATGTGAAACCATATATATATATATATATATATATATATATAAGGGTTGGTTCATTTACAAACTAGATAAATCCTACAAACTCGTACAAACCAAGTTAAAAATATTTTTTTCATGATTTTTTTTGTTCAAATGCTACCATTTAAGATATTATTATATATATGTTTGTTTCGTAATGTAAAAGTTTCACATATATTTGTTTTCATAAGTTCAAAGTTTCACATGCATTGGTTTCATAATGTATTTTTTTCACGTATTTTTTTCACATGTAATTTTTTTCACAAGATGAAACAAACATATATGTAATAACATTTTAAATCATAGCATTTGATGAAAAAAAATCATGAAAAAATTATTTTTAACTTGGTTTGTACGAGTTTGTAGTATTGGTGTAGTTTGTAAATAAACCACCTTTTATATATATATATATATATATATATACTAGAAGGGTAGTCGCGCAATGCAGCGAGATCCATTTTAATTTTAATGTTGTATTTTATTTTTTTGACTTTATCAATTTTATAATACGATTTTATTAGTTTTGAAAAAATAGATTTTATTTTTTGTAAATTTTCTTTATTTCAGATTTTATTTTAAATTATAATATAGGTTTAATAAGGAAAATAACCAAAATAATACCATTTTTGAATTTTAAGTAATCATACTTTAATCAATTGTACTAACCGCATAACCAATATGTTTTTAAGAGTTTTTGACAAATGGTTTATAATATAGTATAGATATATATATATATATATGATTGTGAAAAGATCTGACCTTTAAACCTATTCCTTTAGTCAAGTTTGTATATGAACCATGGAAGGGTTCAAACACATATGATAAACTCATGTTCTTCATCATTTCTTCAAATACAGAAATTGCGAACCCACTGAACGTAGTTCGATTTCGCTCCAAATCAACTTCCATTTTCACGAATTGGCTAAACAAAGATTTAGCAGGAACGCCGACCCTCAACGGATTCTCTGAGCTTTCGGCAAGATTCCGGTGCCGTCTATGAGCATACCATGGCTGCACCGGCCATAGAGCTTGTCCCACATTATCCATAGAATGTGTGTAAGTTGTTGCTCCATCGATGGTCTCCGAAAACCCTAATCCTTTGGTCCAGTATACACTATGATATCCCTTTCCGTTCACACTAACAATTTCCACTGTGGTGGCCGGAATTGGTTTCCGGTGACGGAAGTTTTCAGGTGGGTCTTTTTCTAACAATTTCACGGCATTATATCCTTGAACGGCAAAGATTCCAGGTTCGTCCTGGTCTTCTTCTGGGTAATCGGAACGGAACTTTTGACGGAATCTTTTTCTGAAGTCTTGAAATTCCGGTGTGTTTTCCGGGAAGTAGCTTTTGACTCCAACCATCCCTTTCAATGAAGAAATGATGATGGAATTAATGGAATGAAAAAGATCTGTGATTTCATTAGTCGCTATCCATAGATACCCATCTCCGGTCATTTCCATCTTCTTGGCCGTCTGAAAGAGGCAAATCCCGAGTTCCAGAGATGTATGAATTATAAAGACTTGACGTTTTTGTCTCTTGAGTACCTCAAGCTCATTGTTTAAGAAACATGAACCAGATGAGAGTGGTAAGATAAGGGTTAGCTCACAACCTGTTTGTTGAAATGCCTGAGAGAGATGAGAGATGATTGATGCTGATGAGGAAGCTAGATGTGAGGTTTCGTATATGAGCGTAACTTGACGAATACCCCATGACTGTAAAACAGCAGCCACTGCATTCATCTGTGTGGATTGAGAAGGAACGGCTTGAACGAGAAACGGCCATTGATTTGTTGCCTGTAGTTGAGTCGTATCAGCTAGCGAAAGAAATAGTGGGATATCATCATGATCGGCTTCACTGATAACCTCGGCTATGGCAGATGCTTCTTCCCATGTATGACCACCCAAAATCGCTTTCACACCATGTTCATCGATAAGTTTCTTTGCTGCATTTCCACATCGTCTCCTGGCATGTTAGCATATGGGTATAATTCTAAAGAACCAAATACAACGACAAAATGAGTCTTTTAGGATGCACTATTTATCATTGGGAATTCTAATAAAGTACTTAACTGGATAGAATTCTAAGTTTTTGGGTGTTTTAACAAAAAATTTAAGACATTTTTTAAATGAAGTTTCATATTAGCTTTTGTATAGGACATCTTTTATAGGAAACTTTTTTAAATAATGTCATATAAATAAATTAATAGGGCGATTAATTTCAAATTTGTTTTGAAAAACTTGTTAAATACACCCAAAAACGTTTTATAAATATATTGTAACACTTACATAGTCCTATATAAACTTATGTCTTATAATAAAACGGTTTATTATGACACTTGGGAATTTTTGGAGTCGTATAAACCCAATTTTATTGTAGTTAAGCCGTCCAAAGATGACCAGATGTCCTAAAAAACCCATTTTGTTGTCATGAAATTAATATGAATTTTCTAACAATTTCAATTACCTAGAAAAGCATGATTAGCCTTATTTTCGACAATCTCTAACAATGGAAGTGAACAATTTACCTGCAACAGCCGCACGAATAGGCTTGTTTATAGAGTTTTGAAGATATAACACCGAAGACCGATTTGTTTTGATGTTGAAATCTTGAATTGCTATTTCAATTGACACTTTGGTCTCTTTCCCAGGCCGAGACGTTTGGCCAATAATCGCACCAATTCTAGCGATCCCCGTTTCGTTTCCGACTAATTCCGGTGGGACCGTCAAGCCTCCGGTGACTACTGTTGCTTGCCGAAGAAAACATGGCAACCAGAAAGCAACCAAAGAAAGGATCAGGTAACTTTTAGAATTATGCATCTCAGTGAGATTCCCCTTTGTTCTTTTCATGGATTCATATATCTATTCTATATATATATACACCTCAAAAGCTAACATTTTGATTTATAGTAATCTTTTGTAACGAAAAGTCCATCGGATAGCCAGTATAACACATGGTACGAAAGAAAAACTTATGTGCAGGAAATGTTATGCAGGTTTCATTGATGTGGATCAATGGTAGACCCATATGGAAACCATGTCATACTCGTAAGCATGACCTCATTTTTACGAACGATATTATATAATACTATAGTAGGGGTCAGCTCAAATAAGAAAGTTAAATATCGTGAGAAGTTAATTAAGAAAGGACAGTTCATATGCCAATCATTGAAAAAAAAATCTGTAAAAATCTATTCAAAGATGCATATGTGAACCGATGTTACAGATTATTCTTATTCATATGATTGTTCATATGGGTTCATGTATATATGCATCTTCAAATAGATTTTTTTCAATAATTCACATATAAACCTTCCCTTCTTAGGATATTTAGCCTTTTAATTGTTTGAACCTCCCACAATACTTGTATATATAAACGTAGTAATGAATTTATTCTAATAAATATGAGGACTAAAATGAAGGGTCATGCAATGGTTTAAATGGGAATGTCTGATAATTAATTCATCCACTTGCCTGATTAATATATGTATATATGTATATGGGAAAATTTCTGATAATTTACAAGCTTGCTAGTTGCTACATCCACTTGTGTAGTTGTGTCATTTTCAGTAATGACATTTGAAGGTCACATGCACAAGACTTTTGAATATATATATATATATATCATATCCCAAATTATCTTATATTCATACATTTCTTCACCTAAAACTGTAAGATCATTTCTATTGTGGACATTTATTTTGGGACGGAAGAAGTATATAACATCTTGTTATTAATATATCAAATCAAGTCAGTAAATGAGCCAAATGACTTGGTTTAAAAAAATTCAAACCAGCCAAATTTCTCCGGTTTATTATATAATTGGTTCGGATCTAATCGTTCATATATACCCATACATCTAGTTATGATGAAAGTGCTTGGCTACAAATTAATTGTCTTAAATATCCTAAATGATACTTCTTCCATCCCAAAATAAGTCTCGATAGATTTCTATTTATGTTTGTCTCAAAATAAATACTGTATACTTTAAAAAATGGATAACTAATATTCAAAGATTACTTGTAGAGGTAAATGGATTTTTCAGATCCTTGGCATCTCCGGTGCAAGTACTTATCCAGCTCCTTCGTTTCCTTCTTGGAGAAGTCATGCATACTTCTCGGTATGTCCCATCTTTAATTACTTCTCCTAATATCATTTGAAAGAAACAGTATCTTAGTTTCTTTTAACTACGTGAAACCCCTTTGAATTTTCTATAAAAGAACCCATATAGAAAGACGGGAGGTTCCTAGATATATATAGAGGCGGGTTAAAATGAGAACTCAAATTTGGTTGTGAACGTGAGGACAAATGAGAGCGTGACATGTGTCATGTTCAGACTGAATAATCAAAATAATATTCATACTAAATAATAGTATTATTCAGTCTGAATAATACTACATTCGGACACGTGTCGCGCTCTCATTTGTCCTCACGTTCACAACCAAATTTGAGTTCTTATTTGAACTTTCATATATATATATATATATAGAGAGAGAGAGAGAGATAGAGAGAGAGAGAGAGAGAGAGAGAGAGAAACGAGTGTGCATCACATATCACACGGTTTGGAAGAAAACGAGCGTGCAAGAAATTCCTTGTAGCTTTCATTCATGTGGCCGGATCGATGGTGGACAGATATATAGAAACCACATTCATACTTGTAAGCATGACCTCACTTTTACGAACGATATTATACATTACTTGTATATATATAAACGTAATAACAAATATATTCTAATAAATATGAGGAATAAAAGTATCTATGGATGGTATTCTTGCTAGAGACCCATGGTCAATTTATTGTTTATACGCCAATGATTTATCCTAATTCACATATTTTTTTTTGTTAACCATAGACCCAGCTTGTGCGCACCTCTACTAATCCCAACCCTAGACAACAACCAGAGGAAAATGTCCATCTCTTGCAACTCGCAAGTTCACACTTTACAAGCATTCTACCTCTAGTTTTGTCATATTCAGTAATGACATTTGAAAGTTCAATATGTACACTTGATCATCATCATCCTAAATCATCCTACATTCTTACCTTTTCCACCTAAAGAGATTGATTTATTGTTGCAAGGCACGGGCAACCCTGAGGGTGCCTAAGGCCGCACAGAACGTAGCTGGAAGCTACCGATTGTTCCACCAAGACCGAGTCTGGGGGAGACAATCAAAGTGGCATAAGCCGCTCCATAAACCGCCCCAGACTCTCCAGGCATGGGGCGTGCAAATTGGGGGACTAAACTCACATCTATGGCCGCCCGGTTTGGTTTGAAGGCATAATCTCACATATTAAAACTAGAAATTTCTCATTTTATCACATATACTACACACGTCAAAGGTTTACTTTTTAGAAAAGTTCTACAACGAAGACGGAACACCAAATATATCCGCCGCACATGATAAAAGGGTGAGAATCAATTTTTGGATTTTGGTATTTGTTGTAAAGCGGAAGATGAGATTGCTAACTAAAACACGGAAATCAGATCGACACTACAACAAAATCAGGTTTATAATTGACGCCAACAATTTATAGGTGTCCTAATAGACCACTTTATATGACTAATTAAGTTTATAAAACCAAACAATAAAGAATCATATCTAAAGATGTTGTAATAAGTTTATAAGACGTTTTTTACAAGTTTTTAGAACACTTTTAAAACAAAACGTTCTATCAGCTATTTTATATAACATTTTTGAAAAATGTCATATAAACACGTCTTTTTATAGGACAATTGTTTTTATGAGACACTTTTTCAAACAGTTTGTAAGAATGTCCTAAAAATCATGTTCGACGCCTAAAAATGTTCTATAAACTTATTACAACACTTTTAGACAAGACACTTTATCGTTAAGTTGTGTAAAGCAAGACTCTTGGTATATATAAACAAAGATTCTCGCATCGATCATGTAATGTAAATATTAGGCGATTCATATACAAAAATTGCATCCAAAAGAAAGTACAGACATATGGATAGAAAATAACACGGAGATTTACGTGGAAACCCAAAACAACATTAAAACCGCCTCCAAACTATGGTAAGAACTCCGAATGTTTTTCACCTTTCTTGGCACTTTTTTCACGCTCGTAAAACCAATTATTTATGTCGGTTAAGCTCTTGAGGCAACAAAAACAACAATACTGAAACGGTCGATTCACGTTTCTCGTTACGAAATCAAACACGATGCCTACGAACCCACTCTTCGAATCATCTTTCACTTCCTCAGATTTCTTCAAAAGCGATAAACATGCACGAAACCCGACCCGAATCCAATCCTTTATCATTTCAACAAGATCCCAATGTTGTTGGCTACGATCATACCACGGGTTCCTCGGCCACAAAGATCGTACCAAATCGTTAATAGAATGGGTGTAAGTAGTTTCACCATTGATGTCGAAAATGGCCTCGGAAAACCCTAATCCTTGGGTCCAGTACACACTGTGATATCCCTTTCCGATCACGCTAACGATCTCCATTGAAGTTGCAGGAAGCGGTTTCCAGTTATGGAGGTTTTCAAGCGAGTCTCTTTCTAACAATTTCATGGCGGTATATGCTTGCACGGCAAAGATTCTGGGTTCGTCCTCCTCTTCTTCTGGGTAATCGGAACGGAACTTTTGCCGGAATCTTTTTCTGAAATCTTGAAACTCCGGTGTGTATTCCGGTAAGTAGCTTTTGACTCCGACCATCCCTTTTAGTTTAGAAATGATGGTGGCATTAATGGAATGAAAAAGATCCGTATTTCATTAGTCGCTATCCATAGATACCCATCTCCGGTCATTTCCATCTTCTTTGCCGTTTGAAAAAGGCGAATCCCGAGTTCAAGAGACGTGTGAATTATAAAAACTTGACGTTTTTGTCTCTTGAGTACCTCAAGTTCTTTCTTTAAAGAACATGAACCAGATGAAAGTGGTAAAATATGGGTTAGCTCGCAACCTGTTTGATGAAATGCCTGAGAGAGATGAGAGATGATTGATGATGATGAGGAAGCTAGATTTGAGGTTTCGTATATGAGTGTAACTTGACGAATGCCCCATGATTGTAACATGGCAGCCACTGCGTTCATGGGTGTAGATTGGGAAAGAACAACTTGAACGAGAAACGGCCATTTATTTGTTGCTTGCAATGGAGTCGTAGAAGCTGGCGAAAGAAATAGTGGGATATCATGATCAGCTTCGCTGATAACTTCGGCTATGGCAGATGCTTCTTCCCATGTATGACCACCCAAAATCACCATCACACCATGTTCATCCATAAGTTCTTTCGCTGCAATATTTCCAGTACATTATCCCCTGGCATGTTAGCATATATATATATATAGGGTTAGGTTCAAATGTGAACTCATTTTTGGTTGTGAACGTGACGCGATCACTGAGGATTGACGCGATTCATGAGAGGGTGGAGATTATTAAAGGAGGGGAACCAGGTCAAAGCCGCTTTTATTGACCGGATAAGTGGCTGAACGTTTCACAACCAAAAATGAGTTCACATTTAAACTTTCCTCTATATATTCTTATATTCAGACTGAATACAAGCTACGATGTTGCCCGTTCCTAGCATCTGATAAGTTAATAAAAGTAAGGTTTTGATAAACTACCTTATAAGTTATAAACTATCTTGTTAGTTAGGTCATATTGAGCCATATTAACACATATTGAGTCATTTGTGTCCGGATTAGACCCATTTCGATCGAGCGGCAACCGCTGCTGCGGTATGGTCCAGAGTTGAAACTGGCTAACATAGGGCAAGAGTTGAAACTGGCTAACATAGGGCAAGGGTCCTGATGGAACCCTAGGAGAGCCGCCGACTCCAACTACCGTCCATGTACGATCCATACTAGATCTGACCAACTGCCCATCCTACCTCCTCTACGTTAGGGTTTGCGCCGTTAAAAAATAAAGTGAAAGCGCTCGGAATCAAATAAAAAAAAGACAAACCACAGGGATCAATAATAAGGTTTACTCTATTTTTTTCTTTATATGAATAAACATGATTAAGGCATTGTTTGGCAAAAATAAGCATATATATATATAAGAATTTCCAATGGAAATGAATAATTTATACCAGCAATAGCGGCACGAAGAGGCTTGTTTAGAGAGTCTTGAAGATATAATACAGAAGTCTGATTGGTTTTGATATTGGAATCTTGGATCGCCATTTCAATCGAGACTTTGGCTTCTTTCCCAGCCCTAGACGTTTCACCAAGAATCGCACCAATATTTCTGAGTGGTACACTCAAGCTTCTGCTGCCTCCTTCTCCTCCTCCTGCTGATGCTTGCAGACATGCCAACCAGAAACCAACCAAACAGATGATGATAATCAGGAAACTATGCATCTCTCTCTCTCTCTCTCTCTCTCTATATATATATATATATGTATATATATATCGATATATATGCCTCAAAAGCTATATAATCATGTTGATTTATGGTAGTCTTTTGTGTGACCTCTTGTCTTCCTGTTTGTTCCGTCTTCACCGTCAATTTAGGGTTTAGGGTTTATAGGATCCGGTTCTTGAGAGGTGTCAAGTCAATTACAAAATCGTCCCTGTGGTATATTTTGGGGTGTTTGATTTGAAACGACTTATGTTTTTTAAAGGGTTTAACAACTAAATTTAGGATTAAAATGACAAATTGGTTTTGACAAATTAAAAACTTTTAAGTTATTGAAAACTCATTTTCATTAATTCCTCGTCGGTATAAACTTTTTTCTTTTCTTTCATTCAAAAACTCAAAAGTGTTTTTCACTGGTTCTACATCGATATAAGTTGATAGTCGTTTTTATAAGCAATTCCAAACACCCCTAAATATTCTTCAAAATTTCTCCAAATTAAAGAACCAATCAAAAATTTAAAAAAATATAACATTTTATCTCTAAGAGATTTTTTATTTAAAAAATCTAACATTAGTTATAATATTAAAATATTCATTTATTTATTGAAATATTATTTCATTTATAATATTGAATATTTCATTTTTTGGATGATCATCCCATTCATCCTATTTGCAAGAAAAAAAAACATTTCCTCTCATACTTTTTCATTTTTAAGGGATATCTTTAATAAACTAGCTAGTTGGTACTTAATAAATAAATTAGATATAAGTTATATGAAAACCGTAAAATGATCAAAATGAATTTTTTGAAACATTAGTCAATTATAACATTTTATAATAAAATTATAAATTAATCCAAACAAGGAAAAAAAAAAATTTAACTAATATAATATGTTAATTAAAAAAAATTCAAATTGGTTATTATTATTATCTCTATATCTATATCTATATTACATTAATATAAAATTCTTAAAGACAGGTTTTAATGCACCATGTACAACAACTTAAAACTTGAAATCTCATAAATACAAGTAATATAATATGATGCACAACAATACAAGTTTTCAATACAACTCTTCTAACCTTCCCTTTCTATGTTTATGACTTTCCTCCTTTCTCTCCTATAAAGGCATTGTTTGACAAAAATAAGGTGACTTATAAGTCATCTTATAAACTACCTTATTTTCTAGGTACATGTTTGACAAACTAACTTATAACTTATAAGTTAACTTATTGATAAGTTAGTTAGGAATGACTTATTAGTGACTTATTGAACTTTTTATCATTTTCTTCCGATTATACCCCTGATTAATATTAATTATTATTATTTTAAAGCTACTTTTTGGTCATTTTACATGTTTATAAGCTACTTTTTGTCAAACATGACTTATTCATCAGCTACCTTATAAGTCATCAGTTACCTTATAAGTCATAAGTTACCTTATAAGATGACTTTCCATTTTGCATCCTTCACAGTTCAAACAAAGTATCACCATAGAGAAAATGTTGACTTTATCAAATCTGCAATATATAGAGAGTTATTGTAGAAAGTTTCAGTGTCCCTTTTCTTGAAGAAAATGATATTATTCAAAAACTTTCTTTATTTGTGAATGGTTTCTTTCCCCCCAATGAGCTACTTCAGACTTGTTCCTGCTCCCAAAAATTCAAACTACTAGACTTATACATTTGTATGATAAAAATCATTTTATATATAAAAACTGTGCAAATGATCAAAATGGATTAGTTTCTTTTTTTTTTTTTACTTTTTTAAAATGCTTTACATGTACACTTGCATTTATGTATTGAACATTTGTATGATAAAAATCATTTTATAGAAAAACTGTGAAAATGATCAACATGCTCCTCATGTATATGAGAGCACTTAACAATTGAGATTAACGTCCATTAGGGCCAAAGGGACGCTACAACAAAATTGAGTTTAATGTCTTGATGAAATGTTTTATGGGATTTACGTTTATAGGACCAAAGGATAAAACGTTATATCTTTACAATAAGTTTATATGACTACTATTTTGATATATATATATATGGCTTGCTACCCGAATCACCGACATTCCTTCTTACTTTACTGGTTCAAGCCGTTTAACGATTTCTACCCAACAACCAATTAGTGACAAAAATTTCACTGGTCGGCTCCAATCAGCTTCCCACATCCCTCGATCTATTTACTTTTGTTTTGCCAAGATTTCGCATTCTTTACTGTAACGACTTTCATTTGATTGTTCACAGGTTTCCGTGTAACTACAGATCACGAGACAACTTTATGCCGCCAAAATTATGGTCCTTTCAGATAAGACCAAAAAATCGTTTGGTTTGGTTTGGTTCGGTTGGTTTGACAATTTGAGCCAAAATTTGAAACGGGTGACAAGAAAAAGAACGGAGGACTGGGTTCAAAAGAATAAGAAAAGAACGATAGTAAGGGATTTCAAATTTTGGCTAATTAAACTGTCAAACCAACTGAAAACCAAACTGTCTTTGGTCTTTCTTTGGCTTATCCACTGTAATATCTGTAAAATTATCAATCCAAACTTACATATTTGGCGATTATTTTACAAATATAAAAACGAAACCAAACGAACCCAATATAATATTTTACAATATAAGCTTGTCACTACAAAACAAATGACTTTCACCCACAAAAATTACCCAGAAAAATTTCCGTCGGTGATTACTCACGGATCACCCAAAAAATACCAGTTGTTGGGTAAAATCCGATATTTTTCGAGAAAATACCAACAGATCACCCATAGAATCCCTGGGTAATCTGTCACTAATTTGAATTACCCACCAGCAATTTACCTACAAGATTTTGTGACCGTTTTTTTAGGAATCGCCCTTTAGCAACAAATTTCCCAGGAAAATGTCCGTCGGTAAAAGTCTTTCATTTAGTAGTGTGTGAAAGTGAAACTTACACAAATTAAACCCCTAATTACAATTCTCCATGCTTACAATAGATCAATCTATTTAGGTGGAATAAGGTATGAATATAAGATGATTTAGGATGATGATCAAGTGTGCATATATGTTGGCCTTTCAAATGTCAATATTACTGAAAATGACACAATTCTGGAGGTAGAGAGCTTGCAAAGTCTCAACTTGCAAGTTGCAAACCATTGGCCAATATGGCTCTCTAGGATACCACACTTTTAGTCCTCACATTTATTAGGATAAATTCGTTACTACATTTATATATATAAATTCCAGATGGACGGTTACCAAGGTGTTCTTCAGTTTTTCATTTTTTTGTCATTTTTCCTTGTCCTTGTACCTGTACCTGACCCTATATATATATATACACACACACAAGTATTATAAAATATCGTTCGTAAAAGTGAGGTCATGCTTACGAATATGAATGTGGTTTCCATATATCTGTCCACCATCGATCCACGTCTATAAAATGTCCAAAATCCCCCTCACACGAGGGCACTTAAAGGCTCCTTCTAAGTTCTAAACGTCCGTTAGGACTAGGGACGGTGAGCTAACTAAAATGGTCCGGTGTAATTTCAAAACTCGAGTGACAATTTCCGGAGTTTTAGTATACCATAGGGACGATTTATGTAATTTACTCAAAAGATTATTATAAATCAAAATGATGGCTTTTGAAGCATATAGGAGGAATCCATGAAAAGAGGGAATCCTTTTGAGATGCATAATTTTACAATTTACCTAATTATCCTCTCTGTGATTGCTTTCTCAAAGACAGCAGCAAGCTTGAATGTGCCACTCAGAAAGATTGGTGCGATTATTGGCCAAACGTCTCAGCCTGGGAAAGAGGCCAAAGTGTCGATTGAAATAGCAATTCAAGATTTCAACATCAAAGCCAGTCGATCATCATCGGTGTTATATGTTAAAAACTCTCTAAACAAGCCTTCTCATGCAGCTTTTGCAGGTAAATTATTCACTTCCATTGTTACAGATTGTCACAAAATAAGACTAGTATCATGCTTTTACATATTGTGACAAAAACTGAAGAACACATGTGCATATAAATAATTTGTAAGCATTTTTTCCTGGCACATGTGCATATAAATAATTTGTAAGCATTTTTTCCTGGCACATGTGCATAACATGCACACGTGCATAAGAACCAAGATACAACTTCAATTAATTGTATACATATGTGCATACCGTCCAGATGAACGATTATGTTTTCATTTTTTGGGGATTTTCCCTTGAACCTCCTTCTCTCTCTCTCTCTCTATCTCTCTCTCTCTCTATCTATCTATATATATATATAAGGAAAGGTTCATTTGAGAAGTGCTAAAGTGTGAGAAGTAGAGAATTGATCCTAGCACTTGGATCACATGATCAAATTATCCGATGTTTCACAGTCAAACCGCAACTCTTGACCATTTTTTTTATAGATGAAGGGCTGGGATCACATATCTAGTTCTCACAGATTTAACACTTCTCAAATGAACATATGACTATATATATATATACACATATATATAGAGGGAGGTTCAGGGGAAAATATCAAAAAAAAACCTGAAGAACACACTAGGACCCTCCATCCGGACGATATGCATTTGTGCATAGACGGTATGCACAAATGCATACAAGTGTATTTTTTTTTCTATGCATGAGTGCATGTTACAAATTACTGGTATGCATTTGATACCGTCCGGTTAGAGGGCTCCCAAGGTGTTCTTCAATTTTTTTTGAGGTTTTCCCCTGAACCTGACCCTACACGTATATATAGATATATATACATAGGGTTAGGTTCAAATGTGAACTCAATTTTGGTTGTGAACGTGAGGACGAATCTCAGCCACACATCTTCGGTTATGGTGGACGCGATCACGGAGGATTGACGCGATTCATGGGAGGGTGGAGATTATTAAAGGAGGAACTGCGTCAAAGCCGCCTTTATTGACAGGATAAGTGGCTGAGATTCGTCCTCACGTTCACAACAAAAAATGAGTTCACATTTGAACTTTCCTCTATATACATATATGCTAACACGCCAGGAGATTATGTGGCAATGTAGCGAAAGAACTCATGGATGAACATGGTGTGAAAGTGATATTGGGAGGTCATACATGGGAAGAAGCATCTGCCATAGCCGAAGTTATCAACAAAACTCATCACGATGATATCCCAATCCACACGGATCATGAACATGATGTGAAAGCAATCTTGGGGGGTCATACATGGGAAGAACCATCTTCAATAGCCAAGGTCATCAATGAATCGCATCCATTATTTCTTTCGCTAGCTTCTACAACTCCATTACAAGCAACAGATAAATGGCCGTTTCTCGTTCAAGTTGTTCTTTCCCAATCCACACCCATGAACGCAGTGGCTGCCATGTTACAATCATGGGGTATTCGTCAAGTTACGCTCATATACGAAACCTCAAATCTAGCTTCCTCATCATCATCAATCATCTCTCATCTCTCTCAGGCATTTCAACAAACACGTTGCGAGCTAACCCTTATCTTACCACTAACATCTGGTTCATGTGTCTTAAACAAAGAACTTGAGGTACTCAAGAGACAAAAACGTCAAGTCTTTATAATTCATACGTCTCTTGAACTCGGGATTCGCCTTTTTCAAACGGCAAAGAAGATGGAAATGACCGGAAACGGGTATCTATGGATAGCGACTAATGAAATCACGGATCTTTTTCATTCCATTAATTCCACTATGATTTCTTCACTAAAAGGGATGGTGGGAGTCAAAAGCTACTTACCGGAAAACACGCCGGAATTTCAAGATTTCAGAAAAAGATTCCGTCAAAAGTTCCGTTCCGATTACCCAAAAGATGAGCAGGACGAACCCGGAATCTTTGCCGTGCAAGCATATACCGCCATGAAATTGTTAGAAAAAGACTCGCCTGAAAACCTCCATAACTGGAGACTGCTTCCTGCAACTTCAATGGAGATCGTTAGCGTGATCGGAAAAGGATATCACAGTGTGTACTGGACCCAAGGATTAGGGTTTTCCGAGACCATTTCCGACATCAATGGTGAAACTACTTACACCCATTCTATTGATGATGTTGTACAATCTCTGTGGCCGAGGCAACCATGGTATGTTCTTAGGCAACATCATTGGGATCTCGTTGAAAGATTAAAAAATTGGATTATGGTCGGCATTCGTGCATTTTTATCTCCATTGAAGCAATTTGGGGAAGTGGAAGATGATTCGGAGAGTGGATTCGTAGGCATTGTGTTCGATGTAATAATGAGAACCGTGAATCTACCATTTAAGTATTGTTGTTTTTGTTGCCTCAAGAGCTTAATGGGCGTGAAGAATTTGTTTTACGGGCGTGAAGAAAGTGACACAAAAAATGAAAAACATTCCGAGTTCTAACCATCCTTCGAGAGCATTTTAATCTTGTTTATTCACTAGTGAATGTCTCTCGATAGTGTGGTTTTCTTCCGCTTTTGGGTTTCCATGTAAATCTTGGTGTTATCTTCTATTCGTATATATCTTTAATTACTATGTGTAGTTGGATGCATTTTTTCGGTTTATGAATCACCATATTAATTTACATGATTAATATGTATATATATATATATATATATTAATCACTAAAGATTTAGTGTGGACATTACTAAAGGGCTGTTTGGCAGTTGTTGAATGGTTTGGTGGAGAATGATTAAGTGATCAACTCTTAATGATATAATGCAAATTGAAATAAAATTGTTTGGTAATTGTTCAAAATGAAATCAGAGCTCTGAATGGTTAAGAGGTTTTGGAACCATTAAGAGGCAAACTTATTGTCAAACAAGACTCACCTCTTAATAATTCAGATGATGCCTCTTAATGTAATTGTTAAGAGTTAAACAAACAGTCCCTAACTCATCCCGTGTTTGACTTTGGTTAAACTCTCTAAATTTCAGGATTTAGGGGCCGTTTACCAAACGCTTACCCGAGTAAGGCTTATCAAGCCATATTAACTTATCGGAGGAATATAACAAGTACCAAAAATCTTACCCGGTAAGAGCGAAGACAAGGAAAACAATGACCAAGAGTCTTACCCAAGTAAGTGATTGTGACGGATCTTACCACGATAAGCGCTTGCCGGGCAAATTGTTGGATACGATGCCGTTTTTGTGGACTAAAATCTTAGCCGGTAAGTAAGTGATAGCGTTGAATTTTTCTGGTAAGCACTTACCCGGGTAAGATTTGGTAAACGGCCCCTTAGTTAGTAATCTCAGATTCCGTTTTACGACAAATACCAAAAGCTAAAACTTGATTCTCACCCTTTTATCGTGCATTGATATATTTGGTGTTTCCGTCTTCGTTGTAGAATTTGGATGTACGAAATCTTTGCAAACCCAAATTTAATCGATCAAGGGAAGTGAAAAGATTGGAGCGGACCAGTGAAAACTGAAAAACGATTTTTGGCGTTAATTGGTTTTTGGGTAGAAATCACCGAACGGGTTTCTATAGTATCAGGGGTGTTATTCGGTTTTCTATTTATTTGAGTTTTCTCTTGAACCTAACCCTATAGCTCTAGTACGAGTGTAGTTGAGCCTCCAAAAAGATTAAGACAGTACTAGAAGTATATATACAACAACACGCTTGCCTACTTTATTTAGTGGAGAAAACTATGAATGTAAAAAGTGGTCCATATTGTTGACCTTTCAAATGTCATTGCTGAAAATGACACAACTAGACGTAACAATATTTTAAAGTCAAAACTTGCAAAAATATACCAATTAATGAGACATTCGCATTTAAATTAATTATCATGCATTATGCATCAACTATAAAAAGTTGGGTTTCCATGGGATTATGGGAATGGAAGTTATGATGAGAAGGGTAAGATGAAGATCAATACTAATGATTAATTTCCATGAGAATCGCAATTCATGGGTAGGGATGAGATTAAAAGTGATTAAGAGTACATATCTCTCATTATGTTTCTCACCGTGTACATGCAGTAACACAATTTATAGTATATAACCACTTTTTGTTAACTTAGAGCATCTCCAACAGCTTCCCCAAAATGGTGAAAATGGGGATTTTGTGCCAACATTTTGCTCCAATAGATTTCCCAAAACTATCTCCAAAATGGAGAAAGTAGGAGAGAGAAGATGTTTTTCTCCAACGATGGAGATCAGTCCAAAAATGATTATTACATGAAACCACTGATAAAAATCTTTGAAAATAAATATAAAGAGAAATAAATAACATTTTAATAGATGATTTTAATATTTTAATATTATTATCGGTGTTTGGTTCTCCAAAATGAGGAATTTGTTAGAGATTAGTGTAATCTTTTTTGGAGATTTTGGCTTTTGCTTCTCCATTTTGGAGAAATTTTGGGAATCTCTTGGAGATGCTCTTAAAGAGAATGCAGTTCTAAGACTTAGGGGGTGTTTGTTTTTAACTTAACGAGCTTAATAGGCGGTTAACTTAATTGATTAAGTTATATTAATCTGTTTGATTTTAACTTAATACTAAGAAATTGACTTAATATGTTAAGGTAGCCTATCCTATCTTAATGCATTAAGTGGGAACTTTTTCCAAAACTACCCTTATCCTACAACTTTTAATTAATCACAAGTCGCATCAATAAATAAAATTAATAATTTACCGACATGAATAAATTAAAAATTATAATCAAACAATAATACATATTTTAAGTTATTAGGTATTGTGTTATGAACTCATTGAACTCATATTATTTATGTTATTTTAAAATAATTTATATTATTTTAGTTTTTTTGTCATTTTAAATATTTATCAAACAATTTATTTTCATTCAACACTTATATAGATATAAGATTAAAATGGTAATTTTTGTTGTTCAAATTATTTAGAGTAAATTACGTTTTTCATCCCTGTGGTTTGATAAAAATTGCGGATTTCATCCCTATGGTTTTGAAATTGCAACTTTCATCCCTATAGTTTACAATTCATTTCTATTTTGGTCCCTGAGTTCAAAATACTACTTTTAAGCATGAAGGACTAAAATAGAAATGAATTGTAAACCATAAGGACGAAAAAAGCAATAAATTTTAAATCACAAGGACGAAAAAAGTTATGAATTATAAACCATAAGGATGAAAATCGTAATTTCAAAACCATGAGGACAAAAACAGAAATTTTCAACAAACCACAGGGACTAAAACCGTAATTTACTCAATTATTTATTTAGGACAAAAATCAAATACCAATTTATATTAATTTATTAGACAAATTAATGTTTAAAGATAACTTATTAAATTCAGAACTTAATAGATAAAAATCAAACAACCCTTAATTTCTTTTATTGCATTAGGACAAAAAAGCGGGCACGGGCACCCCCTATCCCACGACTAAATCCGCCCTACTTGTGCGTATGATTACGGTTTCCATAACAGTCCACCATCGAATCCCTATCGATGTATGAAAGCTGTAGGATATTTCCTGCACATATCTACCAAATTGTGTGCTATCTATCTAATGATCTTTTTCTTTACAAAAAAGATCATTTATAAATCAAAATTGTAGCTTTTGAGGTATATATATATATATATAGATATAGATATATACATTAAAAGATAACAGGGATATATCTCATTAAAATGCATAATTTTGCAAGTTATTTGATCCTTTCTTTGTTTGTTTTCTCTTCGCCATGTTTTCTTCTCCAAGCAAGCTCTACGGCACCCCCAGAAGACGGAAATGAAGAAATGGGGATCAGTGGATTCGTAATTGCGGTTTTTGATGAAATAATACGGATATTGTTGCACGTTTTTGATGAAATGATACGGATATTGTTACACGTGATCGATAAAATGATACAGATCTTGGTGCACGTATTTGATGGAGTGAAACAAATACTCCTCTACGTGTTTGATGAAATGCTACAGATATTGTACCACGTGTTTTTGAAAGTGCAACCGGGTTTAAAATACGTTGCTTTGTTTCTACTTTCGATGCTTCTTTTTCTTCGTTTGTTTAATTCAGGGCCTCGTGATGGTATAGAGGAGATCGGGAATTTGTTAAAGTTTTGATTGTAAAAATATATGGTGTTTAACGTTAAAAAATTTGATATATATATAATCAAGTATATCATTTTCCATTTTATAGATATTTTATAAGTTTGGATATTTGTTATACCGTCATTTATATATACCGAACCAACTACTATTAAAGGAATCAGGAGCTTTCTAGGTCATGCTGGGTTTTACAGAAGATTTATCAAAGACTTTTCTAAAATAGCAAAACCCTTATGTTTACTTTTGCAGCATGATCAAAAATTTGATTTTAAGGATGAATGTAGAAATGCATTCAAAACTCTGAAGAAAGCTCTGATAACTGCACCAGTAGTTGTTGCTCCAGACTGGAACAAACCTTTTGAAATCATGTGTGACACAAGTGATTGGGCTGTAGGAGCTGTCCTAGGTCAAAGAATAGAAAAAGTGTTTCATTCAATTTATTATGCAAGTAAGACTTTGAATGAAGCACAATCAAACTACACAACAACCGAGAAAGAGTTACTAGCCGTAGTCTTCGCCTTTGAGAGATTTAGGTCATATTTGAATGGAACCAAAGTCATAGTACATACAGACCATTCTGCCATTAAGTATTTGATCTCAAAGAAAGATGCTAAGCCTAGGTTGATTAGATGGGTGTTGTTGTTGCAGGAGTTTGACCTAGAGATAGTGGATAGAAAAGGAGTAGACAACCAAGTAGCAGACCACCTTTCTAGAATAGAGAAACTTTGTTGTAGAGGAGGGGACATTTCGACACCTTCCCTGATGAAAGAATCCTTGCAATCCAAACAGTTGAATCACCATGGTTTGCTGACATAGCAAATTTTTTGGCTTGTGGGATTAGACCAGCAGATATTACTAGCCAGATGTTCAAGAAATTCCTCCATGATACTAAATTTTATCTTTGGGATGACCCTTTTTTGTTTAAGCTTGGTGCAGATCAGATTCTAAGAAGGTGTATCCCGGAGACTGAAGTGGCAGCAATCCTGCAGCATTGTCACCAATCACCATATGGAGGACACTTTGGAGGCCAAAGAAGACCATAGCTAAGGTAATACAATACGGTTTTTACCGGCCAACTCTCTTCAAGGATGCCCACAATTTTGCACAAAGATGCAATGAATGTCAAAGAAGTGGGTCCATTTCTAAAAGAAATGAAATGTCACTAAATGGGATCTTGGAAGTTGAGTTATTTGATGTGTGGGGGATTGATTTCATGGGACCATTCCCACCTTCAAACAAATGCCAGTACATACTAGTTCTTTGTTGATTATGTTTCCAAATGGGTGGAGGCGGTGGCATGTGTCTCAAACGATGCAAAAACCGTCGTTAAGTTCCTCCAAAAACATATTTTTACAAGATTTGGTACCCACTAGAGCCCTTATAAGTGATGAGGGTACCCATTTTGTGAACAATATGCTACATGGAGTTCTTGAAAAATATAACATTAACCACAAGATTGCCACCGCATATCACCCCAAACCAATGGACTAGCCGAATTGTCTAATAGAGAGATTAAGGGGATTTTAGAGAAAGTGGTCAAGCCAAACAGAAAAGGCGGGCCTTTAAGCTAGATGATGCCTTGTGGGCATACCGTACGACATTTAAAACACCAATAGGTATGTCTCCATACAAGCTTGTCTTTGGAAAAGCTTGTCACCTCCCCTTAGAATTAGAACACAAAGCCTATTGGGCAATAAAAGAGTTAAATATGTCATTAGAGGCGGTACAGCCGGAAAAGGAAACTACAATTGTGTGAATTAGAAGAGCATAGGAACTGTCCTATGAAAATGCCAAGCTCTATAAAGAGAAAACAAAAAAATGGCATGACAAACGCATTAATCACGAGAGAATTCAAAGAAGGCCAAAAAGTCCTCCTATTTAATTCTAGGTTGAAATTGTTTCTGGAAAACTCGGATCAAGATGGTCTGGACCTTTCCAAATCCACAAAGTTTATTCTTATGGAACAATCGACTTGATTAATCCAGAGGGCGGAGCCATCTTCAAAGTGAACGGCCAAAGAGTGAAGGCATACCACGAGCCTGTAGCATTTCCAGAGCATTGCTCTGTGGAATCTGCCACCCTTGAGCAAGCAGTCTCTTAAATATTTATGGACTTTTTGGAAAGTCCAGCATGTGTGTACATATTTTATTACTGTTATTTAATGCTTTTTCTAGATATAGGTATGTTTAATAAATTTTCTTTTAAGTGTTTTGTAGTTATCTTCAAATAAGACAAAAAGCAAGTACAAGCAATGGCACGAGTTAAGAAATCAACCGCAAGGGCACAAGTCAAGCAACTGAAGAAGGAGAAAGTAGCTGTTGTTGCTGCTGTACCAGATCCACAGATTCAGGCATAATATGCTCTTGGTAGTAAGACAGGTTTGAATCATCTCCTTTAGCTTCAGTTTTTAATTCAGTTGAGTCAGGGATACTAGTTTTTTTTTTATTTTTTTTTATTTTTAGGTTTATTTTGATATGTAGGATTGCATGTGTTGAAAATAATTACCATCTGTGTACATAGCCCAAATAATTTTTTAGAGATTTGGTCATTCACCAATTAGTGTGTTGTAGCTAGAACTAGCCACTCTGTTTTTGGGACACAAATTGGCACACACTGAGTTCACATCTAGGAAAGGATCTAGGCCTTCATTTCATATTTCCAGCCTCTTGTTCCCTTTTATACACCATAACCCCATACAATGAGGACATTGCATATGAATAAGTTTGGGGGTGGGAGATATTCAACAAGACAAGTCAAACAGAAAATAAAAATATATAAAACTGTCTTGGGTGAATCTATGAGAAAAAGCACACAAATGTTCCATAGGAACAAGTGCTAAGCTTCAAAGCAAAAGAGCACAAAAGTGCCAAAAGTCTGAAAAAAAAAATTAAAAACTTCATTTGAAGCAATGAGTGGAAAAAGGCTGTGTAAGGATAAAAGAGCCAAAAAGAGTAAACCCAATTCAAGACCTAGTGATCCTAGATTGCCTTAGTGTTTGAGCTTAACAAAGAGAACATTATGGCTAGCCTATGGTCCACACACACTTCTTGGGTATGAATGGCTACCTAAGAATTTATAAAAGGCTATGTTTAACAATGTGGGTATGCTTTTCATCATGTGGGCACTTAATGCCATTATCCTACATAGATTTTTCAATTTGAGTCATTTTATTTTCTTTCTTTTAGTTGTTTGGGGACAAACAACATCTTAAGTTTGGGGGTGTGATAACCATTGAGAAATCAATGGTTAAAGCACTCTTTCTACACCTTTAGGATAGTTTATTTTGCTTATATATCCCTAAATTGAGTCTTTTGTTTCTTATTTTCTATTTATTGAGTCATGAAGCTAAAAGTTATGATTTGAATCGTTTTGGTACCAATAGTATAATTCTTGAGGTGTTTTGACAGATCCGTGTTTTACAAGATTGGGACGAAGATTGCGGCCGTGTGTTTTTTGGCTTTTTGGCGAGCTTATTGGAATCATTTGTGGGAATTTGGGCTTAATCTGGATTTTTGTAATCCGTCTGAAGGAAGCTGCCAAAGACTTTTGAAGACTTAATTTTCTTGTTTTAATTACTTGCTAGTTAAGTTTGTTATGTACTTTTGTGGACTTTTTGGCAAACTTGGTGGCCAAGTTTGTTGGAAGCTTCCTTGTAGGATCTCCTCTATTGTTAGTATAAATAGGGGTTAGTGTAAGTGTTTGTAAGCAATCTTGGGGTGACAACCAAGACAAGTTCTAAAAACATTTGGTACTTGATCATCTCAAGTACCTTGGTGAAATTACATAAGTGATCTAGATTAATGCTTTGCACCTTTCCTTTCTTTTACTTTTCTTGTCTTTAAATTTCCGCACTTTAATTTTCTGCATTTCAATTTCCGCACTTTAATTTTCTGCATTTCAATTTCCGCACTTTAAATTCTGCAATTTACTTTTCGCAATTAATTTTCCGCACTTACATTTCTGCATTTTACTATTAAGTCATTTACTTTACGCAATTTATTTTATGTCATTTAATTTCTGTCTTTAATTTCAGCAATTTAATTTTCCGCACTTAGAATTATGCAATTAATTTCAGTTATTTACATTTTCGTATATTTACTTTTCAGTATGAGTAGCTAAATTTCTTAAGTATGGGTGTGAGGCAAATGGTGAGATTATAACCCAAAGGATGGTGGACATTGTTTCTTAATAACAATGTTCCATCATTTCATTTCAAGTTTTATAACTCCATATAACACTTCTTGACAAGTTGATCACTTTGAAAAGTGTTAAAGTGCCATGGACTACGACAGAGCCATTGAATGCACATCAATTTGGATGACGTAGGAAGTAATATGTGACAATTACTAACAACGACAGTTGTAAACTATTTTATTTAAATTGATTAATTCTCGACGGGTTGGTCGCTTATCAAAGTGTTAAAGTGTAGTCGGACTCTGAAAGGAGCCACTTGGAACACACCAACTTGAATGATATGGGAATCTGCTCGACAGAGTGATTTTAAACAACGACAGTTGTTATCCATATATTTTGAGGACTCTACTCTGTACTGCCACTAGTACTGATACTGCATAGAAATATGGGTTGAATCTAAACATCAGTGCAGGTATTGAAGTCCGACAGGAATACCCTCAAAATAGATGGTGGAACTTGTTATTTTCAAACTACAATACTGAAAGGTATTGGTCCACTTGAATTTGTGTTTGTCTCACCAGAAATCTTACACCCATACTGCTTTCTTTATTTTGTTAAAACAATCATACAAATCCAATCCAAATCAATTTTAATCTTCCAATTCATCATCTGAAATCATTTCTTTCATTCTACTTTTATTAAGCTTTTACTACAATCCCTGTGGACGATACTCGGTATTCTATACCACTTTTATTACTTGAAAGACGACATTAAGGTTAGAAGTATACTTGCTTTTGATCTTAATTGCCCTGTCTGTAGGTGTGTTAAAACCCCTATCATATACTATAAACCCATATTATTGCAGCACATTTGTGTTTATAAGACACTTTTTTAAATAGTATCGTATAAAATAGTTTATACGACAGCTTATTTTAAAAACATTCTAAAAGACTTGTTAAAACGTTAAAAACATCCTATAAACCTATTATGACATTTTTATATAAGATGTTTTTCGGTTTGGTTCTATAAAGTATTTATTTTAGGACGCTTCTACAATTTAGACGTCTTATAAAATCAATTTTGTTGTAGTCTTAATTGATCCTACTACGATGATGGGAGATGAAGCTGATTCTGGGCACGGAGACGGATATGCTTCGTTTCCACCGTCTCCAAGCCCGAATGTCGAAACGAGACATCAACATGTGATTAAGTTTTATTTTGTTGGATGTGTGTAAAATATTGGGGTTTATAAGTTGTGCAACAATGCGTAACATACCAAATGGGGAAGGAGGTCCATTTGGAAAATAGAAAATTTAATTATCAAAAATTCAATTTGATTTGATTTTTATAAATTTTCTTTCTTTTTCTAAATTAGGATATTTTTTTCGTTATCTCTCGTTTTCTTTTCTCTAATTAGAAGAGATTTTAGAATAGTCGTTAGAGTAAAAAAAAAAATTAAATCTCTAAAGTTTTAAAAATAACATAGTTGTTTGTCAACAACTCACGGGGTTAGATCTACGCAACTTGTAAGAAACATACTAGAAAGACTTTATATTTTGTCTCCATGAGTAGTGACAACCATAAGATTTGACTTTCTAAATTAAAAGAAAAGAATAGAATCTACTTGTTTTATTCTCTACAAGTTGGAAACAAATATCTTCCATCATTATCAATTTCTCGAATACTTATAATTACATTCCTCATGAATTATATATACTTCTTTAGAGGAAAGTTCAAATACGAACTCAAATTTGGTTGTGAACGTGAGGACAAATGAAAACGTGACACCGACACGTGTCTGAATGTAGTATTATTCAGTCTGAATATTTTCTTCATTATTCAGTCTGAATATAACACGTGTCGCGCTCTCATTTGTCCTCACATTCACAACCAAATTTGAGTTCTCATTTGAACCCGCCCTACTCCTTTATTACTAATACTTAGCGGTAGTTTCTCACGTGTCACATACTTTTTGGGGTGGATGCTCCATACCCTACTTTCAACTGGGATATATTACACTGGATTTGTTTGGGTTGGTTAACAGAAGTTTTCATGTATTTGAAAAGCCACATGAGAATGAAACATTTAACTTATAACCACTCCAATGTTTGAAGTCATATTAGGCATGATTTTATCATCGATCGTGATTTGTTGTGAGGTAAACGAACACGACAGTAGAAGTCCTGGTCCATGTAATTGTTTGCATCATTTTCATCTCAATTGATGATTCTTAAACTTTTTCCTATATACTAAATATGTCATGACTAAGAATGCGTTTGGTACACTGACATGCATGATAGAACATAACAGAACATAAATCATTGTTCCACGTTTGACAACACTTTTGTGTGGAACAAACAAGAAGATAGTGGAACAAAGCGTAACAGGCGTGTTCCATCCTAAACCCTATGGAACAAGGTGGAAATTAATAAAATTTAAAAATTAGAAAAATAATATAGAAAAAGGTATAAAATAAAAATTGGAAAATACATATAAAACTTCTTATTTTTGGTGTCATTTTAATAATATATTTTTTATAAGCTAATAAATTATATAACTTAATCAAAATATATAAAATACAACTCAATCAGGGACAAATTGGTCATTTTATATGTTCGGTCTTGTCCGGTATTATCTTAACAAACCATGAACAATTGTTATGTACCAAAGGGTCTTTGGCATATGTTAGCCTCTGGTCTCCTAGGAGGTCGTGGGTTCAATCCTCGTCAAAGGTGAGGAGGGCGTGTGAGTTTATTTATTTCATTTGCCGTATATAAATATTATATACTTAAAAAAAACTGTTATGTCCTGTCTGTTGTGCACCCTAAGGAAATTGAACTTTCTTATATTTTTATATCTAAGTGCATGAAATCAAATGAAGAGATAAACATTGTGACATAAGAACAGTTGAAATTCAAATAACATTGAATATTCAACAACTATCATACAATAATTGAATCAAATTGAAGTTGGCACCAAAACTATCATTTTCATGACTTGAATCTTCTTCTTCAATTCTCTGCCACCCGTCCGGAAGGTTACGAAAAGATATTGAATCGGTAAAACGACATCCAGTTGAACCCGAAACATTCCAAACTACAAGTCTTCCTCAATTTCTTAAGCCTTTCCAGGATCTTTCTTCCACTAATCGCCTTTTCTATATATTCTATATATATATATGTGTATACAAGAAAGTTCAAATGTGAACTCATTTTTGGTTGTGAACGTGAGGACGAATCTCAGCCACTTATCCGGTCAATAAAGGCGGTTTTGACCTGGTTCCCCTCCTTTAATAATCTCCACCCTCCCATGAATCGCGTCAATCCTCCGTGATCGCGTCCACCATAACCGAAGATGTGTGGCTGAGATTCGTCCTCACGTTCACAACTAAAATTGAGTTCACATTTGAACCTAACCCTATATGTATATATATATATATAATCTAATCGAGTTTGACGTTACCAAAAACCATCATTAAAGATGGTTAAGTTTACAAAAACATACACATACTTTGCTTTGTTTCTTCTTATCGTTTTAACTATGAAGGTTAGAGGTCGGTTTTTACATTCCGAGTTGATTTCAGATGGCATCGATGATCCAAGTAAAGAGATGGGAATGGGATCGTCGTTCTTGCATTTCAAAGGAATTGATCTTCGTGAAGAAAGTTGTGAACAAATGTACGGTTTTTTGCCGTGTTCGGAGAATCTTTTAGGCCATCTTTTTCTTATTCTGGTTTACGAGTATTTGTTATATCACGGAGAATCGTACGCTGTTTCTGGAGGTAAACGGATTTTCCAGATTCTTGGTCCGGGCATCTTCGGTGCAAGTGCTTTCCAGGTCCTCGGTTTCCTTCCGGAATCATTTATACTTCTCGGTATGTCCCATTTAATTCTCGATCCTAATATCAGTTGAAACTAATGGTAGTTTCTTATTGTTAGGATATGAAAAACCCTTTTGACCCTTTTGTATTCTATCTAAAAGAACCCTGATAAGAGGGGATGTTCGATCCTAGCTATATAGAGGGGCGGAAACCATGCTATAGAGTGGGCCGGGGCCATCTCCCCCGGTTCAACCCAGGGACGGGTATTAATCTAGAGGGAGGCTAAATATTGTAGGAAATTAAATTTATGATTTGGAGGTTGTTTTTTTTATTGTTATATACTTGTTAAAAGACGATAGCTATTAGAAAAGAGTCAAGGATACATAGACATGTCTATATTAACAGACACTTCTTTACGTTTCAAATATTTACCACTTCTCAAAATAACATTTGGTTATATTGGGTGTATATATATATATATATACACGTGTGTGTAAATATATTATTATCAACCCTTGAAAAATTACCTTTCAAATTTTTTACCTAATTTGCCAATTTGAAGGATGAACCTGTGATAAATTGCTTTCTAAAGATGAAATTTGTAGAATGTAAGTTCTTTCTCATTTTTACTATTTTTCTTTTAACTTTTTTACTATATTTTATATAACCCTGGTCACAAAAAATTCCTACATCTACCGCCATGTGTGTCTATATACATATATATCGACGCCTAAGCATTTACAAACCCAATAAATAAATAGTACAAACTTACAAGCTAGTTTCTATTTGCTGCTTTTTTACATATGAAACAACATGCGTAAAAATGCAGTGTTTATATACAATGTTCTTTTATATGTAAAACGTTTACAACTGTTTTATCTGTTGAAAAAATAGTTTTAAACGTTTCACATATGCAACAACACTGTGTGTCTGTGTGTCTCTGTATATCTCTCGTCCTTATAATGTTTTTTTGTCTTTTACAGTATCAGGACTTTCGAACACTAAAGACGTAGCTCAAGAAGACGTCCTAACCGGAGTCGGCTTGCTAGCCGGATCAGCAACATTCCTTCTCACTTTTCTGTGGGGAACTTGTGTCATCATCGGCAGTCGGAAATTTCCCTCTGAATCTGGTTCAACCCCTTCAGTCATTCCTACCCAAAACCAATACCAAAAACTTTTTTCGTTTTTCAACGGTCAGCTCTAATCTTCCTCAATTAATTAATTCCCTTAATCGATTTAATTTTGTTTTGCCACGATTTTGCTTTCTTTACTATGATTGACATCATGTGTTTGCTTGTTTACAGATTCCGGTGTAACTACAGATCATGAGACACGTTTTGCGGCCAAAATTATGGTTTTTTCGGTTATTCCGTTCGTATTCCTCCTAATCCCGGAAATATTTGGTCTCACGTATTTGTTTGAAGGATATATCATCGTAATCGCTCTGTGTGTTTCGGTTATGTTCTTGATCATATACTTCATTTATCAGGTACTATCGGTAAATTATTAGATTAAGTTAAGACATTATATCAAAATCGGGTTTGTAGGACACAAGAAATGTTCTAATAAACTACTGTATAGAACCAAATACTCGTGTGTCCTGTCTAGAAGTGTTGTAATAGATTTTTATAACCGTTTTTGGACGTCATATATAAAAAGTTTTTTGGGACACTTTTTGAAACAAAACGTTCTATTAGCCCTTTTATATAACAAACACTTGTGTGTCCTATCTAAATGTATTGTAATAGATTTATATTACGGTTTTGGGCTTCTTAAATAGCTTTTTATGACACTTTTAAAACAAAAGTGTATAGTCATTTTGTAATATAGATTTCACTTTTTAGTCATTTTTCAAGGCTTTTTCCTGAGATAGCCATACTTTACGCAGAAAGTCTGCTTTCTGCATTAAGTCCATTTTTGAAAGAAAAAAAAATCAATTTTTTAGACTTTACGCACAAAGTTAAGATTTTGTGTAAACTATGTCTTGTTGGCAAAAGAAGACATAGAAAGTTTAGGCAAACCAGACATATTGTAGACTTTTTGCCTAAAGTCTCTACGTAAAGGATGACTATTTAAGGAAAAACTATGAAAAAAATGGCTAAAAAGTGAAACTCATTTTATCAAACAACTATTTACGTAAATTTCCCAACAAAAGCGTTATATTAGTTCTTTTATAGGACATTATTTGAAATAGTGTCTTTTCGCACTATTTGCACCTGCCAAGGGTCTTCTCGGAAATAACCATTCAACTCTTTCGTCAGACATACTGGGTTTGTTTGGTTTATATGACCATATTTGTTTGAATTTGTTTTCATGTTTACTCGAAATTTTCCCGTGTAGGTGTTTGAGCCTTCAATCCAAAAACGAAGATTATCATACGTAAAACACGAGCATTTAGTTGTCGACATACTAAAACATTTGCAAGAGCATACCGCGGAAAAAGTACTCAACGATGATGGTTTACCAAACCTACCTGCTATAAAACGGTCTGTTAATTAATTCTTGATACTTTTTTCGTATCTTTGCTCCATTTCTAATTTATCGTTCTTTCATTTTCGTTTCCCATTGGATATATATATATATATATGTGTGTGTGTGTGTGTGTATATAAAAACGAACATATAATTTGCAGTCTATTTATGAAGATTGATCAAGACGGCGATACCTACATATCATTTTCAGAACTAAAAGAAGTTCTTCAGGATGTCAAGTTCAGGGAATTAACTTGGAACAAGGAGAAAAGAGTGGAAGAAATAATGAAAGAGTTCGATATCAATGCTGATAGCAAAGTAACTTTGGAGGAATTTATCGATGGATTCACAAAATGGCTTGATGAAACAAAGACGAGTGTTGTGGATAAACGGTCGTATCGCTCGATTAGGTCGTGGAAGGACTTGTATAAGGTATTTAAACACAACAAAAAAAAATCAGACACTATAACAAAAATGATTTTATAGTACGCCTAAAATGAAAAACCGTCCTAAAAGAATACTTTATAGGACACGGGTTTATAAGACCAAACCAAAACGTGTCATATATATCTAAAAGCATTACAATAAGGTTTATAAGACACTTAATTTTAGACGTTTTAATACGACGCTTTTAAAATAAAGTGTCATATTAGCTATTTTTATGATACTTTTGAAAAGTGTCCTGTAAACAAAAGGGTCCTATAAAAATATGGGTTTATAGCACACTTTTGAAAAATAGCTAATATGACACTTTATTTGTTTACCTCTTAACAATTTCATTAAGAGGCGATTCAGGAGGTGAATCTTGTTTGGCAAAAAAATAAGTCTGCCTTTTAATGGTTTCAAAACCCTTTGAATCATTTTGTATACTAGACCCCACCCCCCCCCAAAAAAAAAAACCCCATTAAGAGTCATAATTACATCCTGAACAATTACCAAACAATTATATTTCATTTTGCAATATATCATAAAAGTCTCTTAAAAATTCTAACCACTTAATCATTGTGCACCAACCAAAACAGCCGATGAGTTCCTTTGATTTATTAATTTTCTTTGAATAAATTCTGAAATTGGCCAAGTAAATTTATTTTTCAGATCATCCATCCATGGGTTCAGATGCAAAAGAAAGAACACGAGATGATGAAGATTATGGTATCCGAAATTATTAGACATGTCGAAAGCTTTCCGTTAGGAAAGTTCTACAATGAAGATGGAACACCCGATATTTCCGCAATAAAAAGGTGAGAAACGAGTTTTGTCTTTTAGTCCTTGTTTGTTTTTTCATTTTAAGTTCTTAATCACCTCTTATGTCTGATTCATTTAGACGTTTCATAACCATTTCAGAACTGAAATCAGACTTCAGACTTCAGCACCTCTTAAAAAACAAACGCCAGTATTAATTTAGATGGATGAAACAAGATAAATCATCGGTGAACACCAGAAATTACATAAAATGAACCTATTTACTAGGGTTTTTTTGGTTTATTAGATCGATGGACTAGTTAAACTATAAGGTAGGATTCGGTTATCTAGCTGATTTTGTGGGCAATTTCAGGTTGTTTGAAAGAATTGATCTTGATCATGATAACTTTATATCGCAATCTGAATTGAAGAGATTGATCATGGAAGTCTACTCGGAAAGGACACCCGAGAATGTAGATGAAGCAACGGCTAAACTTATGCAAGATCTCGACACAAGTGGAGATCAACAAATCGATGAGCAAGAGTTCATAAATGGATTTAAGAATTGGCTCAACACATCTAATGAGGATATCGTTCCCATGTCGCCTGATGCATCCCAAGTACGTTAACTCATACCCAAGCTTTTTTTTCCGGCATAATTGCTAATATTAGGACACAAGTTTATAGTTTTTACAACAAAACAAAAATGATTTTATAGGACGCCTAAAATGATAAAGCGTCCTAAAAGAATACTTTATAGGACACAAGTTTATAAGACCAAACTATAAAGCGTCCTATCTAAAAGCGTTACAATATGTTTATAGGACGTTTTTTGGTGTTTCAACAAGTTTTTACAACGTTTTTAAAATAAATGGTTCTATTAGCTATTTTATAGAACACTTTTGAAAAGTGTCCTATAAACCTATATTTTTATAGGACACTTTTCAAAAGTGTCCTATAAAATAGCTAATAGGATACTTTTCAAAAGTGTTCTATAAAATAGCTAATAAGACACTTTGTTTTAAAAGCGTCATAAAAAACTTGTTAAAACGCCTAAAAGCGTCCTATAAACTTGTTGTAACGCTTCTTTTTGATTTTGTCCTATAAACTCGTGTCCTATAAAGTATTTTTTTTAGGACGTTTTTTCATTTTAGGCGTCCTATAAAATCATTTTTTTAAGTGAGTTTCTTGTAGCGTCTGACCCAAAAATTCAAAATGCAAACAGAAACCATGGGAACTATGGACAGATGATGGTGTAGATAGATCAAGGTGGGCATGGACAAAGGCTATAATGCTGCTGACGCTTGGGACAGCCATGTTAGCACTTCTGGCTGAACCTATGATACACAGTATTCAAAATGTCTCCATCGCTGCAAACTTACCATCGTTCTTCGTATCTTTTATCCTAGTTCCCGTGGCCACGAATGCTCGAGCAGCAATTTCGGCCATCCAAACTGTAAATCAAAGGAACGAACGAACTACTTCCTTGACATTCTCCGAGGTTTATTCTTTGCACAATTAATCTCCTCTTTTCACGACAACAAAATCGAGTTTATAAAACGTCAAAAGCCTGCAAATGTCCTAATAGATGACTGCTATATAAGACTTAAGTTTATAGGACCAAACCCCTTTGTGTGACATACATAAATGTGTTTGTAATATGTTAAGTTTTTGGTAATCTTAACTAGCTTTTTATGACACTTTTGATACAAACGGTTTAGGACACTTGTGAAATAAAGTGTCCTATTAGCCTTTTTATAGGACATTTTTGAAAAATATCCTATAAACAAGTCCTTTTACAGGAGTGTCATGTAAAAGGACTAATAGGATCACTTGTTTCAAAAGTGTCTAAAAAACTTATTAAAAACTCCCAAAAGTGTTCTATAAAGTTATTACAACACTTTTAGACAAGATACAAATGTTTGGTCCTATAAACTTAAATCCTATAAAGTAATCTATTAGGATACTCACATATTTTATACTGAGTATGGTTGATTTGTTTTGGGCTTCTGATGATTGTGGCAATATTGACAATGCCTTTTCCGTTGAAACTCTTCGATATTTATAATCGATATAAATGTTCTATATCTATATTATATATATGCAGCTATACGACGGAGTGTTCATGAATAACGTTCTTGGATTTTCTGTTCTCTTGGCGGTCATATATTTTCGAGGCTTGACGTGGGATTTCTCCGCTGAAGTGTTGGTCGTGTTTATAGTTTGTAGCATCATGGGTATAGCAGCCAGCTTTAGAATGAAGTACCCGATTTGGACATCATTCATAGCATACCTACTCTACCCGTTATCGTTGATCTTCGTTGTTGTTTTTAATAAATTTTAATACGAAAATAGATATAATTCACTTGTTGTTAGTTAGAACAAAGTACTAGATCAATTATATTTGTTCCGACTTATTAGTTTAATATGGTTTTGACTCGGTTTTATAGTTCCATGGGCATAACAAGCCACAAGATGCACGGATCGGGTAACTGGATCGGAACCGGATAAAACCCAAAAAATAAAAGCATAATGTGATTGAAAACCAAATCGATCTAAACCAATTTGATCTAAACGAACCATATATATACACAATTTCACATATGAATATATAGATTCATATATAAATCTGGTTGCCACCTATTTGTAAAAGTTACGAAACCACCATCTCTATTTTTTCCATAGCCGTAATCTTTGACCAGTCAAAGTCATAGATATTACTGATCAGTCAACTCCGATCTTGATTGTATGAATGGTTATGGTACTTCTCAAAATAACCTTTTATATATATATATATAACATGTAGGTGGAATTATCATCATCATTAATTAGTTAGATGATCCTTTTTTAAGTTCCCTTTAATTTAGAAATTCAAATGGTATGTGTGTATATATATATATAGTTGTAAGTTAATTTTGAAGGACTTTTTAGCATGTTTTTTTTTAAGTATGTAATATTTATATACGGCAAATGAAGTAAGAAAACTCATACACCCTCCTCACTTTTGGTGAGGTTCGAACCTCCGACCTTCTAGAAGGCAAATGGCTCACATATCGTTAAGCCAAAGGCCCTTTCGTAACTTTTAGCATGTTTCTTGCAAGCTATGCTACGTACCTCCATCACCATATTCTTGAGGGTTGACAATTGGTTCTCATAATTATAACCACGAGTTATTGTTCAACAAAGGTAATTGGATTAGGAATAAATAGTTTAAACAATAACAACTATCGAATAAATAAATATGTAGCATAAAAAAATAATGCAATAATGCATGTCGAAACCAACTCTTCTCCCACCTACACTAATATATTCGACACGGCCTGAGAATGCCAGTCAAATATCTAAATAATGTAATATAATCATTCTCAATTATAATTGCATATATTCAAATGTATACAAGTTGATCAAGTATTAACATTCAAAACCAACTCAACATATATGTCACATGCAGGCTCGATAAAAAGATTTGTAGTTTGCCACTCGAAAATTGAAGTCAAACAAAAAAATTAATGGGGACGATGTCGAGGGTTTAAAGATCATGCACGACAACGTTTATGTTATAATTATATCACATAATCAGCAAAATAACATAACAAAATAGAGTTTCTACGGGAAATTGTATATTTTTATCATCTACAAGTTTATATTGCATTTTATGTTAATAGTTTATCTTTATAGTAGTTTTTGATGAATTAAAGAGGTGATCCCCTCTTTTACGAACTCAATAATTTATATAAATTTATAAAAAAAATTATGTGTTATTTTCAACATATGTAAAAATGCACTGTTTCATATGTGAAATGTTCTAGACTTTATTTTTCATGCACAAAACAATTTTGCATGTTTTTTCCTATGTGAAATAACACATGAATACTACTTTGTAAGTTTGTATGATTTATCGGGTTTATAAAATGAACATAAATTGAGATGATTTTATTGAGAAACTCAATCATTAATACAAACCATATGAACAAATTACTTGATATGTCTATAGAAATAATAAAAGTTATTTATTATGATTTTCATATTTATGAAAGATTATCAACAATTTATATTAGTAAACAATCAAGATATTCATTGAATCAGATTTTCATTAAATTAAATGAACAGTTAAGATTAGTTTGTATAACTTATACTAATCGTTGGGAATAAAACTACTTCTATTATTCTATATATAACATAAAAAATATATTTTTAATAGTGAAATTTATTTTTAACAACAAAAACATTTTTTGAAATATCAACGTCCGGAGGAGTTCAAGTGTTTAAGGATGTTGAGACTTGGTATCCTTCTTATCCTGTCTACATGGCGGGCACAATTTGGATGGTAGGGCACATGCGTCTTCTACAAGTTGATATATATATATATATATATATATATATATAGAGTATTAATAATAATGTTGACTACATGATTATATTCTTTTAAACTATAAAAATCATCCCTCTTGTTTGTTGAATATGATAGTTTCATCTCTGCATTTTTTTTAAATTACAAGATGCCATCAAGGTTTGGAAAAACCAAGGTTTTAAATGGCGTGAGGCGTGGCGTGACGGCAAGGTCAAGACTCAAGCCTTAAGAGTTACGGCAAGGTCACGACGTTTTTCAAGGTATGCCCTAAAGCGGCATATATATATATATATACACACACACACACACTGAGAAAGAGAGATAGATACTCACCCGTAGCAAAAGTTATGAACGCATATAGAGCTTAGGGCTTATAGAAAATGATATCAAGAGTGCAAAATCGGGGTTAAATCTCTGTTCACTACTTTTTTCAATTATCAAAGATTTCGTATTCAACTTTTCGTGGATGGGATTTACTCATTTAGGGTTTTAGTTTACAGGTTTCCTTGTAAAGTTTATTTAAGTCTTAGATGTCGTAAATTTTAGCATTTATCTCCCAAGTTATGTGTTTAAAAAGTAAAAAAAAATTATATTCCTTACAGAATAACGTGTCGCAATGTACCCTAACATGCTATAACGTGTTATACTAGAAGTCAAATCTTAGAGTGGAGTCACATGGATTAACATGACGGTGAAGCCAGGCCTTGGTACTATAACACGCCATAACGGGTTATTTAGAACCAAGACATTTGATAAAAATTCGTCAAATAAACAACATTTGTCCTTTATTGATTATTTTTGTGCCCAATAAAAACCCAGAGGAACCAAAAATCATAAAATCGATTATGACTCGGTGAAAAAACAAAAAATCGATAAAATGACAAAGTGCCCCTCATTTAACGAAATTCTTTTATGATCTTTAAAAAGACTAAAAGAGGGACCAAAATCAGACATTTCTATAAGTCATGATAGTTATGTTGTAATTTCGAAACTAAAAGGACTAAAAGTGTTTATTCTCGGCAAACCACATATACCAAATTTATAGTTTGCTTTATCTTTTTACAAAATAAAATAATAAATAGAGTAAACTACATACTTGGTCCCTAGGGTTTATTGGTTTTAACAGTCTGGGTCCCTAAAATGAAATATCTATGGCTTCCATCCTCGTGGTTTCCATTTCATAACGTATTAGGTCCCTAAAACTAACTTTGTTAGACTTTTCCTGTTAAGTAGGTTAAGTAAGAGGGGCATTTTGGTCATTTTAAGTATAGGGACCAAACACGTAATAAGAATCACGGGTGATCAAAAACATGTAATAAGAACCACAGGGACCAAACATGTAATTTACTCTCTCATAACATATATATTGTGGGTGTGTATATATATATATATTATATATTTTATCAAATACTTTCACATTTTTCTTATTATAACATTTTCTTCGTTTTTTCTTATTAAAATAATATATTTTTAAATTGTATTTTTGTTATGACATTATAGTTACATTTTTTTATCATAGTAATATACTGTCATTTCTTTTTTTACACATTGTATTTTTAATTTTTCTTATTAAATTGTATGAAAATTAAATATTTTAATGTAACATATTTTTTAAACAGACACATTTTTTTTTCCTTCAAAAAACACATACTTTTTAACATTTTTTAAACGTTAGCAATGGAAAATGTGTTTTACAAATTTTCTAAATATTGTTATATTAATGAATAATTTAGTTTTATTTTTGAATAACTTCATCGTTTTCTCTCCCGATTATTCATATACCACCTATATTATGTTTTTCATCTATTTTTTAAGAATTCCTTTAAAATGTATGAATAATCGGAAGGTAAAGTGAGGAAACTATCTAAAAATTTGATGTTCCACTTTATCTATGCCACGTAATTTATTTAAAAAAAATATGTTTTTTAAGGAAAAAACATTCATATATGTTACATTAAAATATATAATTTTCATATAATTTAATAAAAAAGTTTAAAAGTACAATGCCTAAATACAAAACAATTTGAAAGTATATTGTTATAATAAAGAAAAATATGTAAATATAATGACATAATAAAAAAATAGTTTGAATATATATTGCTATAATTAAAAAAAATGTAACTATAATACCATAATAAAAAAATAATTTAAAACTATGTTTCTATAATAAATAAAAATGTAACTATAATGCCATAATAAAAAAATAATTTAAATATATATTGCTATAATAAAGAAAAATTTAACTATCATGCCATAATAAAAATACAAAATTAAAAATATATTGTTGTAATAAAAAAAACAATGTTATAAAAAATTGTGAAAATTATGGTGATAAATTATATACAATATATATATTATTAATTATTAATTATTAATTATTAAGTATATATAAAATATATAGAGAGTAAGTTACATGTTTGGTCCCTGTGGTTTTTATAACATGTTTGGTCCCTAAACTTAAAATGACCAAAATGACCCTCTTACTTAACCTACTTAACAGAAAAAGTCTAACAAAGTTAGTTTTAGGGACCCGATACGTTATAAAATGGAAACCACGAGGATGCAAGTCATAAATATTTCATTTTAGGGACCCAAACTGTTAAAACCAATAAACCCTAGGGACCAAGTATGTAGTTTACTCTAATAAATAAAGTCCAAGTTGGTGGGCCATATATTTCCTTAAAGAAAGGATTCTTCTCAATCGTCTTCCCAAAATGAACTTCTATCTTTTACGCGCTTCCAACACGTTCTCAACACCATGGATCAACTTCAGTATAAAGCACGAAAACACACACTAAACCCTCACCGGCGATATGGCTCACAATCTTCTTATCCTAATCACCGTCTTCACTTCTATCACCGTCGCGGCCGCCGGCCGCCTCATCACCACCACAAATTCATCCACCAATCTCGTGAATGACGGTGTTCACGACGGTTACGGAGGTGTATTCCGTCGTAATCCGCTCCTCTCATTATCATCATCAACGGACGAATCTGGATTCTGTGATCAGACCTATGGATTCATGCCTTGTACCACCTCTGTAATCGGAAGCCTCTTCCTCATCCTCGTCTATGGTTACCTAATGTTCGTCGCCGCTACTTACCTCTCCGCCGGAAGTGAGCTTTTATTGGAGATTTTAGGTCCAGGAATCGTCGGGGGCCTCTTCCTTCCGATTCTCGGTGCTCTTCCAGATGCTTTGCTCATTCTCGGTAAAAAAAACGCAAACCCTATATCACCGATTCTTCTCGGATTCATTCTCGGTTTTTTTTATCTGAATTTTATGAATTGTAACAGTGGAGGTGATTAATTTGTATTGGTTCTACAGATTAATGCTCAGATTAGATGATTCATTTACACAATTTAATTAATTATTTCATCATGTTAGATTTTCGTGAAATCAAAGGCACTGAAGGAAATTAGATGTTGACTTTAAGTGAGTTGACGAATTAACTGCCATAATCGTTAGTTGGGAAGTTTCTGAAAAGATTGTGACACTCTGTTGTCTTAACCGATAATTAATCATTTATCCTTATCTTTTGTTTGATTATAATTTCTTTTTTGTTTTTTTTTTCATTTTTAAATCTTATTTCTTGTTTGTTTTCTGTTTCCCTTTTTATTTGTTATTTGTGCATGTCATTTTTTGTATATATTTTATTCGGGGTTTAATAATTTGAAAACTTTAAAATTTGTTAGTGTGAGATCTGTGAAAACTTTAGGATTTTGTTTCGCATGATTTTTTTATCCAACATATTGATTAACATATATTTATTTTACAGTTTGTTTGATTCATATGTATTTGGTTCACAATGTGAACCGAGTACATGTAAATTGTGAAACACATGTATGTTAATAGCTACATTAAATTCTAGCCATAAATGAAAAATGAACATATGAAACAGCATATAATGCACCGGTTTCTGGAGATTTCAAGATTTCGAGAATTCTCAAAAGAAGGTCCTCTATTTTATTCTATTTGATATAATTATTTATTTTTGTTTTCTTTATCTTATAATATTCAAGTAACATTCATCTTTCTTTATATATGAATATAAAAAGAAGTGTACCTCTGCAATGGTGCAGAATATATAATTTAATTGTTTTAAATTTATTTATTTATGATTCTTTGGAAATGAATTGATCATGAGAAGAGGTTCCCAAAAATCTCAAATATTTTCTTGTTTATTTGATTGACTGACCTTATATTTGGGAAAGACAGTCAGAAAAATCCCCATATCTTTGTCATGTTCTTTTGTGTAACTGATCCCATGTGAAGATAACAGTCAGGAAAATCCTTTTTTGTCCGTTGAGCTGGTTTCTTTGTCATGTTATCTTCCTTGATATGCTAGACATATACTTCATGGTTAATTAATTCTAATGTTTCATATGATTTACTTCTTATAGTATCTGGACTATCTGGAAGCCCGGAAACCGCTCAAGAGCAAGTTTCTGTTGGCATGGGATTATTGGCTGGTTCAACAGTCATGCTTTTAACCGTTATATGGGGGACCTGTATCATCGTGGGCAAATGCGATTTACAGAACTCAATTGCTCTAGATAACGAAGATACTAAAGGATTCAACTTATCAGGTATGTCACACATAAGTACACAAATTTCTTTCTGTTCCTTCTCTCTGGCAATTTAAACACAACCTTTTACTGCAATTTTGCCTCTTTCTTTGTGAGACTTGTGTATTTTAATATTTTTGTTGTGCTCTTTTTGAATCTAGTCTATTTCTTGTGCCAATATGATGAAAAGGAATGGAGTTCTAATATGAAATTGAACACATGAAGTCGTCAATTGTTTGTGACATATATGTCCTTACCAGTTGGTAGGGTTGGGTTCCGGTGAGAAGGAGAATTAAGGTGAGAAGCGTATGAAGGGATCTCCACCCTTGGATGCACATTATGATGAGATGCATCGAGATGAGGTGCACCGAGATGCACCGGATCAACTCCCTTCTAAAGCGCAATTCATGGGTGGGTATGAGATTAAAAGGGATCAAGGGTTCAGATCTCTTCTTACGCTTCTCACCTTAACTCTTCTTCTCACACGATCTTATGCCTCAGTTGGTATTTGTTACCAGGCTTAGGATCGTGTGAGAAGGAGAGTTAAGGTGTGAAGCGTAAGAAGGGATCTGAACCCTTGATCACTTTTAATCTCATACCCACCCATGAATTGTGCTTTAGAAGGGAGTTGATCTGGTGCATCTCGGTGCATCTCATTCTAATGTGCATCCAAGGGTGGAGATCCCTTCTTACGCTTCTCACCTTAAATTTCCTTCTCACCGGAACCCAACCCTTTGTTACCAAGTAGCAAATGTGCAAATTAAGTTGTGGTCAAATCTTCGCGAAAAGGTCTTGAAGTTTTTTTCTTAGCTGAATATGTCAAGGGTCGCCCGCTTGTGCTAAAGGTGGCACACTAGTGAATGATAAAAAAAACATTGGAGGAAGTTTAGAAGTGTTATTATGAGTTTGTATTTAGCACAAGTAAATGAAGTCAATAACATTGCATCTGTTGTACTGCAGGCTCTGGTGTTAGTACTGATATTTGGACAAGCTATTCTGCAATGATAATGGCTGCATCTGTTCTCCCTTTTCTAGTTGTTCAATTCCCACAAATCCTTCATTCAACTTCTGGAAGACACTTGACGGTGTTAATTGGTCTTATAATGGCCATATCACTTCTAATTGCATACTGCATTTATCAGGTATATATCAATCAATCTACTACATGGGTTCTTTATGTGTCAAGATTATAAGTTTTTATGTTGTTCTCTTTGGTTTGTGATATCAGTGTTACTATGTTAGTAGATAGAATTTCTATAATTGCGACTATTCTGGCTATTTAGTTTTGGATATCAACTCTCTTTTCCATGGTTAGTTGACTTCCTTTGAGAATCCTTTGCAGGTGTATCAGCCTAAAATACAGAAAAGACGTATTGCTTTTGCGAAGCATAAGCATGTAAGGTCTAGAATTCTTAGGTACATGAAAATGAACCCATTTGGAGGACTCTTGGATGATCAGGGCCGACCTAATCGTGAAGTTCTGTACAAGTGAGTTCTACTAGTACTATATATATATATATATAGAGAGAGAGAGAGAGGTTCAATGGAAAACCCCCAAAAATAATGAAAAACGGACAAACACCCTGGTAACCATTTATCTGGACGGTATGCACATGTCCATAAAAGTATTGAAGTTGTTTCTTGGGTTTTATACACGTGTTCATGTTATGCACATGTGCATACGAGACAAATTGCTTACAAATTACTTGTATGCACATGTGCATACCGTCCAGATGAAAGGTTACCTGTGTGTTGTGTGTTCCTTAGTTTTTCATTTTTTTTGCGATTTTCCCCTGAACCTGACCCTATATATATGTAATATTTATGTCTGGAAAAACCCACACACTCTTCACCACTTGAACCCTTGACCTCCAAGAACGTTGAGATCTACCAATAACCCAGATACAGTTGGGCCAATGACCCTTTGGGTACTACTATTTTCTTATGTGGTATATCATTTCCAAGTAAATAACAGTTTACAGGAATCTGTGGCAGGCTATTTAGCTCGGTTGACGTAAATGGAGATCAACACCTTTCACATTCCGAACTACAAGCACTAATTGTAGGAATGCAATTAAATGATATCAACTTAAATGAAGATGATGCTGTTGTTAAGCTCATGAGAGATTTTGACACATCTGGTGACGATGAAATAGACTTTGAAGAGTTTGTAACTGGAATTTCGAAATGGCTTGAAGAAGCCAGAAGTACCAAAACAGATTCTGCTATTAATGGTCCCGATACAACAAAGTATATTCATGACTATTATGAGGTATGTTTCTTTTTTCATTACTCATGATGATTAAAAATGCTTTCAATGATATATACATATATACATATAGAGAGAGAGGAAAGTTCAAATGAGAACTCAAATTTGGTTGTGAACGTGAGGACAAATGAGAACGCGACACGTGTTTGAATGTAGATTATTCGGACTGAATAATCAAAGAAATATTCAGACTGAATATAGTATTTATTTTGTCGGAATAATGCTACATTAAGTCTGAATGTAGCATTATTCAGACCAAATATATACTATATTCGGTATGAACATGACACGTATGGCACTCTCATTTGTCCTCACGTTCACAACCAAATTTGAGTTCTCATTTGAACCCGCCCCTATATATATATATATGCGCACACACACACACACATATATATATAGAGGCGGGTTCATACGAGGACGGTACCAATTTACGAGAATACGAGGACAATCCTCGGCCAATCATTTTGTACATGAAATTTTTCGTGTACAAAATTATATATGATTTCATGTACAAAATCATATGTGATTTTGTAAGCATAAAAAAGGACATGCTCGACTTTTCCCGTGGGCAAGTCGCGGGAAAAGTAGCGGCTAATCATATATGATTTTGTACGTGAATCATATGTGATTTTGTACATGAATTATATGTGATTTTGTACTTGAAACTTTTTCATTGTACAAAATGATTAGCTGAGGATTGTCCTCGCATTCTCGTAAATTGTTACCGTCCTCGCATGAACCTCTTTCTATATATATATATATTTATTGTGGTGTTTCTATAGGTTAAAGCATTTTGAAACCAAGAGTATGGATTTGCAGGAAACAAAGAGAGAACACTACCTTTTGGGAGATGAAGGTGGTGATGATAATGATGATGAAGGGCATATTGTAGATGATCGCCGTTGGACCACAATAAAGGCTGGGCTATTTTTGTTATTGGGCACAATTATTGCTGCTATATTTGCTAATCCTCTTGTAGATGCTGTTGGTGATTTCTCTGGTGCTACAAGTATCCCGTCTTTTTTCATCTCGTTCATCGTGTTGCCATTAGCAACCAACTCCAGTGAATCTGTGTCAGCAATCATCTTTGCTTCCCGCAAAAAGCAAAGATCCGCATCTCTAACTTTTTCAGAGGTTCGTCTCTTTCTTCGATTTTTTATTGCTTATTGTTTTAGAATCAAAAATCTTGTTCACGAATAGTAAATTGCACAAAACCGAATTTTGAAAACACATTATGCAAGTATTTTAACAATTTGCACATAGTAATTGTTAGGAGTTCTAATTAAAGTTTAGTTGTACTTGGACATTAATTGATCGAACAAGAAAAAATTATCTTTCTAACCATCAAAACAACCGTTTTCTACAAGATTTAGGCTATGTTTGGCAAACTAGCTGATAAGCTAGCGGGTGGCTGGTAAGCTAGCTGATGAAAAAATTATGTTTCGCAAAACTAGCGTACAAAAATGTAAAATGACCAAAAGGGCTTATTGAAAAATAAAAAATAATAATTAAGTAATTAATATTAATGAGGGTTATAATTGGATAAAATGACAATAAGCTCCTAAAACGCTACTCCAAGTAGCGTTTCAATAAGCTTATTAGCTTATAAGCTAACTTATGGTTTGCCAAACGTGTACACTGAAAGTAAGCTAGCTTATAAGCTAACTTATAAGCTAGCTTATTTTTGCCAAACATAGCCTTAGTGACTATTAGAGTCTCACATTGGCTTAATGATATAGGAAGTGGCGTATTCAGTAAGTTTCTAAGAGGGAGGCTTTTTTGCAGAAAGCCAAGTTTTATCCAAACTGCCCCTCTCAATAAAAAAAACATGCTCATTTTGTCTATTAAAAACCCCTCTCGAACAAAAACATTCCCAATCTATACAGACAGATTAATCCACACATACATCTTTATTCATACACCCATAAAATAAAAATGGTGTATTATGAATGAATCTTAATGGGTTATTTGTCTATTTTTTCCAGTTATATGGGGCGGCGACTATGAATAATCTACTTTGCCTATCGGTGTTCTTAGCACTCGTTTACATGCGAGGATTGACATGGGATTTTACGTCAGAAGTGCTTGTTATTGTGATTGTTTGCATTGTGATGGGTGTTTTTGGTAGTTTACGTACCACGTTCCCTCTTTGGACATCTTTCATTGCTTTCGTGCTCTACCCGTTCTCCTTGATTCTTGTATACGTTCTCGACTATATTCTCGGTTGGTCATAGATGCAACCATGGGGTCATATATATATATATATATATATATATATATATATATATGGACTCAAAGGGAGGTTCAAGTGAAAACACTAAAAAAAGAAAACTAAAGAACATCTTGGGAGCCCTCCTCATTTGGACAGTATGCACTAATGCATACAAACGTTTTTTTTTTCTATGCACCAATGCTTCTATAATTACATATGTATCAGTACATATGCATAAATGTATGTTACAAATTGTCAGTATGTATCAGTGCAAATATTGTCCAGATGGAGGGCTTCCAGGATGTTCTTCATTTTTTTTTATGTTTTCCCTTGAACCTGACCCTATGGACTCATATAGGGTCTTTGTAGTTATTTTGATAGGCAAGTAAGTGATTTTGGCTAAAATTATGTCTGATAATGATGTGATCATCACACTAGTAGTCACAAGATCCACCATGTGAGCTGCAACACATAGAATCAGCTCCCTTTCTAACACATCTCTGTTAATTTTAGATTCTTCTAGATCTTTCCTGGTTTGTGTGTACAAATAGATCTAATGTAAATTTATTATGAAATACAATCTTATTTTCTATTTGTTTTTTACTTGCATTTTCTGTTGATCCGAAACAAATTTGTATTAATATATCTCACTTAAAATTATGGTTTAAAAAGTTAAGACGAATTGTGAAAGTTATGTAGGAGAGCCTAAAATAAATGTTGAAAAGAGTCTTTTAAGAGGAGTTTTTTTTTGCAAAAATAGGGCTATTTTAGAAAGGCTTTGTAAAAATAGGGTTGTTTTAATTTATTTCGTAGAAAATAGGGTAGTTTTAAATTTCTTTTGTAAAAATAGGGTAGTAGGTCTCATAACTATTTTAAATTCAATCCATTTTAATTACACATTTTCCTTTTTGTAGTTATTATATTGTATCCTTATTATATATTTTGTATAAATTTAGTTATTGTAAATAGATAACTAAAACTAATTTATTATATTTTTATAAAAAATCTCATCAATACTTTTGATGATACCCCTTTATTTTTATTATATTTTTATTATATTTTTGTTATATTTTATATATAAGTTTAATTCTTATAAATATTTGATATCAATATTGAATATTATTTGCATTTGTATTATTTTTATTTTTATTGATGCATAAAATTAAATCAGCTAAAATATCTAAAATCAATTCATTTAAAAATGTTTAAAATTGTGTAAAATCAAATCAACTTAAAAAGTTCAAAATTGTATAAAATCAAATCAACAAAAAAATGTATAAATATTGTGTGTAATCAAATCAACATAATTTAGTTGTTAAAAATGTGTAAAATCAATTAAGTTAAAACATCTAAAGGTGTGTAAAATCAATAACATAAAAAATTAAAAACTTAAGATCAAACCAACATAAAAAGTTAAAAATTGTGTAAAATTAAATTAACAAATAAAAGTACAAATAAATATATAACTTATAAATAATTATGTACAAAAAATTTGTCGCATTATATTTATTTTTCTTAGTTTTATATTATACTTTTTAAAAATAAATGTATAAATTATAAAATAGAATAATAAATATAAAAATGCTAAAATATAGTATATAATAAAATCAAATTAATAGTAAAAGTAAAATATTTTGTATAATCAAACCAAAATAAATTGTTAAAAATTGGTGTATTTAATTTAGGTGAAAAAATAATTTTTTTTTTAAGTCAATTATTTTGGATGCTATAAATATAGTACTTATTTTGCATCAATAGTAATCTTAGATTAAAACATTCAATCGTATTATAAAGATTTTAATTGAAAAATAATATAAATAATGTAATTGAAAATAAAAAGATGTATAAAAACCGTTTAGTTAAAAAGAAAAATAATAAAAATTTAGATATATAAAAAAATACAACAAATATGCAATATAAAAATAAAGAAAAGAAAGTGGTGTAATTGAAATTTGTTTAAAAAATTAAGGAGTTGAAGTTGTAAAAATGTTTAACCTTTTGGATTGAAATTTGTTTAAAAAATTAAAGGGTTGAAATTGTAAAGATGTTTAACTTGAAAACACCCCTATTTCTACAAAACAAATTAAAACAACCATATTTTTACAAAACATTTATAAAATAACCCTATTTTTGCAAAAAACTCCTTTTAAGAGAGATGTTTTCTATAAACTATTGCATATACACAATAATTGTTAAAAAAAAGTAGGGCTAAACAACATAACTATAGGTCGTTTACCAGGTGTCGCTTCCCTTTCATATGAGCATTCAAAAGACCTAGAATCTTATCTTGTAAGAGGCATAACAAAGACCAAGAATTTTACCCAGTAAAAAATAGGGGAGAAAACTTTTACCTGGTAAGGGTTTATTGGGTAAAAAAAACGTTTACCAACAATCCGTTTTGATGGTCGAGGATGCCATCCTATAAAGTGGTGGTGATGATCTTGTTGGTAAATGTTTATTTGTTAAGAGTTTGGTAAACGGCCCCTATATCTATCTTTACGTAAACAGACACAAGATGTGTATAAATGTTGATAAAACATGAAAATTGTCGTAAGGAACTTTTTTATTTAACAAAACCTTTGAAAAATTGTCATTTTAAAGAAAGTGAAAAAATAATTTAATATAAATAAACAAAGTTTGAGCCATACTAGAACCTTTTTCTTTAAAAGTTCGGGGAGCCTGAACCCTTCTGGTTATATGTAAATAGGGATGGTGATTTGCCCCGTCCCGACCGGGGACGGGGATTCCCCGTTAAAACGGGTACCGGGGCCGGAGCCGGGGATCCCCTAGATGTTGAAAACCGGGGCCGGAGGCGGGGTCGGGTAATGTATTCCCCAACCTGTCCCGTCCCCGTATGTATATATTTACTAAAAAATAAATATTTATAATGTAACTTTTACCATTTTTTCAAAAAATTATTGTTTGACCGGGGATTGACTGGGGATGAGCAAAAAAATACCGGGGATGAGATTTAATTCCCCGTACCCGCTGGGGACCGGGGCCGGGGCCGAGATAGTGAAACCGGGGTCGGCAATCCCCGCCCTGTTGCCATCCCTATATGTAAACTTTTTTTTCTACCTCAAAAAGTAGAGGGGTTATTTCTATAAAGTTTGGAAAGACAGAATAAAGTTATTAAAAAGCATGAGATATTTTTGCTAATAAACTAGCTTAGGAATTGATCATGATTGGTAAAAAACAATCATTATAACGTATATAACAATGTAAAATGACCTAAAATAAGATGTTGAAAATTACTCAATCTAACATAAGGGACATCAGTTGGTACAAGATAGACAGATTACCGTCTAAATGAACATAAATTAAAACTTTATTAATCGATTGAGGAAATAGAAGTCAAAACGAAACTTTGATACATTTTGGCCTTTTAAAACTTGGTTTCCCAAAATGAAAATTAAAAAAAATATAATAGAAAGCTGATTTTATTTTAATACAATATATTGTTAATAAAATACAAAGTTGGTTTCATTTGATCATTTATCTAAAAGAATCATCTATTATTCTCTAGATTCGTGTTTGTGGCTTATTAATCTTGATATTGAAGTTTAATAAAATATATTTTGTAGTAAAATAAATAAATTATACCTTGTTTTGGATTTTGGGCGTTGCAAACATAGTTCCCTCAGATTTTAAGATTTTATAATTCACACAAGTCCAACCAAAGGAGATACCTATTTTTTATAAGTTTATATTTTGATAATTAAATTTTAGTTTATTGTGTTGTGATACATATACTTAAGTTGGACAAAAAAACAATTATAGAATAATTTTCTGAAAAACTATTTGTTAATTAGAAAATTAATTTTTAATGATAGTATACTATATATATTTCGTCCTTGTGTAATAACATATCACGTCCCGCTCTTTTAAAATAATTATGAATACGTCCTTATTTACTGTAATTTATAACAAATTGGGTTTTTATCAGTTGTTAGAATTTTCTGTAAATAAATCAATTAAGAAGGTATTTTGGTCATTTTAATCACATTCTTTATTTTATATTATATTAATAACTACAAGGACCAAACATTAATTTATTTACTATTAATTAATTTATTATTTTATATTATATATTTATTATATACAATATATATATACACACACATACACCATGGGACCAACTTCAAGACTGACTTACTGCGGTCACCATCTCCGATGACCTAGCCTGCTCCAGTCCCATCTCCGATGATCTAAACTTTCTCTGGTCACCATTTTTGATGGCTTGAAACCAAAAATGTTCTTCGGTCATCTTCTCTGATATAAATCAAAACAATTAAAATCAAACTTAAAATACAAATTTAAAACCAAACCAACCTAAATCAAACCTAAAACCAAATCTAAACCCAACCAAAAACCCAAATCAAAATATGTTACCCAACCTAAATCAAACCTAATATTAAGGCTTGACCATTTGAAGTTGTTATCTATATAAGGTCCTTCAACTTGCATACTCTCTCATCCTAATCCACTGTATCGTTGTGTATGCACTACAAGCCAAATCAAACGAAGATGTGCGGCTTGTATCAGAGATAAACCAGTAAAAAAAACTTAAGTTGTGACACTATTTAATTATAAGAAATAAAGATATGGGTTTTCCCCCAAAATCGTCATTGGTTTTATTGGTTAGTTTTTTGTTTTTCATATGTGAGGTCTTGTGTTCAAGTCTTTTATTGTAGTTTTTTTCCGAAACATAATAAATCTGAAATTTAAAGGCCAAAAACTAAGGAAAATGACTCAAACATGATTCAAACCCGGGTATGGGATGCGAGAAAAGCCATACAAACCAATTCTACCAAGAAAAGTTGTGTTATTATCTAGTTTCAAAATACATACAGTTGCACTAAACAAAACGATATGGTGGCATTTTTCACAACCCTCTAATTTTTTACATTACGACTGGGGAACGAAGCGGTGACCCATGGCACCGTGGGTCCACCCTTGCCTATGATAAAATCGATTTTGATTTGGTAGATGCAAAAAGATCGATAAAAGAATGAAAATGCCTCTCATTTAACGGAATTTTTTGACGGCCTTTAGAAAGGGAGACCTAATCTAGATTTTTTGCAAACCATAATGACCATTTGTAATTTCGAAACTGAAGAGACGACGATCGTCATCATGGTTGGCAACGTCTAGTTTTTTTCACTTCCTCTAATGACTATTAAACATTCTGTTAAATGAGGGAGCATTTTCATAAACTACAAGGACCAAATTTATAGTTTAATTTGTCTTTACAAATAAATTTGGTTTGTTTAATTTATACTTTGTCTTAATTTTCATATTTAAATATTTATTTAAGATGGTTTAATAGAAAGATGTTTCAAAATTTGTCTAAAGGTTCTTCTTTTTACACCCTAGTCTATGGTACATCCTAGTCTATGATGTGTATGGTAACACTAAAAAAAATTCAAAGTAAACATGAACACCCTAATTTCATAGATGGATATGATATAAACTAGGAAACAAAAGGTAACACCCTTCTCTAAATTATTAAAAAACAAAATTTCAAAATCTTTAAAACAAATAAAATACATTTAATTCTAAAATACACTTCATTTCAAAAATCCACATTATTGATTTTATATTATTAAAATATTATTTTTACTTAATAAAATATTATTTATCATCATCCCCAATTTTCTATTAGTAGAAATATATTAAATAATATTTCTTTCATTATAATCATTTTTATGATTTTTACGCGCTGTCTGATTTTCTTCATTTTATAAAAACATTTTCAAAATCTGTTAAAACAAAATACCTAAGATCCTAAAAATCATTATTTTCCAAATTTTTTATAGAATATCTTGGACATACTCTAATCCTTAATATCATCTTCAACAGTTTTTTTAAAATAGAAAAAAACTCATTTTTTTTCTCTAAACTTCTTTAACAGCATCTCTATACCAATTTTTAAAATAGAGATTTTTCTAAAAATCTTTATACAAAGATTGGTCTATATAAAGAATGAGAGAAAAATATTATTTTAATAATTCTCATCAATAACAACCCTTATAATTTTAGAGATTTTTAAAATAATAAATTTATTGAATATTTAATAATATAACTTTTAAATAGAGATTGGTCTATATCTTTAAAATAGAGATTTTTCTAAAAATATCTATATAGAGATTGGTCTATATCTATAAAAAGATGAGAGAGAAATATTATTTTGATAATCACATCAATAACAATCCTTATAATTTTAAAAAAATTTAAAATAATAAATTTATTGAATATTTAATAATATAATTTTTAAATAGATTCTCTAAAACAGAAAAACTGTTGGATTTTAAAGATAATAATTTTAGATATTTTAACTTCACATTTTTCTTATTTTTGAGAAAATTTAGAAATACTGATGAAATGGCCCACAGACGCGGGAACACTCACGAAACCAACCTATAAATACACCTATTGACCATCAAACCTTTACACTTCCATATTCATGGCTAACAGAAATTCACTCATTGCTCTCATCGTCATCCTCTCGCTCTTCGCCGTCGTTACCGCCGCCGGCCGTTTCATAACCACCACTTCACCGTCAATATCCGACGGCGTTAATAATGATGGTTGTGGAAGCATGTTCTGCTTCAAACGTTTCTTCATCAGATCATCACCGGAAGTATGTGAACAGACGTACGGATTTCTGCCGTGCACCACCACCGCCATCGGAAACCTATTTCTGGTAATTGTATACGGTTACTTGATGTACATCGCCGCCACTCACCTCTCCGCCGGTAGTGAGCTGTTATTGCAGATTTTAGGGCCAGGTTTAGTCGGCGGTCTCTGCCTTCCAGTTCTCGGTGCACTTCCCGATGCTATGCTTATTTTAGGTAAAGTGATAAATTACATTCATTTCTGTCTCCAGAACAGTTTTGAAATTTGAAAAGCCTCCAATCTGACGTAGTCATGCAGTTAGAGCATTTTTAACAAATTCTTTAAAATTTATTCAAAATAGACAATTAAAACTTAAAATCTTGAAAAAAAAAAGTTTACATTCATCTCTAACAATTTTTCCATTTTAAAGGATTCATCATTGACTATAATATTAAAATATTACACTCACCTAACATCTATAAAGAATATTATTTCTCCCTCTAAAAATTTATTTCCGTTTTTCTATTATTGCTCTCTTTACAAAAAAAAAAATTTTTTTTGAGGGAACTCCATGTTTGGAGAAAAAACTATTTTTTCTCTTACTTTCTCTATTTTAAGTTTTTGAACATAGTTTTGAGGAATCAAAATCCTTATTTTCCTTATTTTGGGAAAGCTGTTGGAATATGTTTTTATATATGGACAATAATCAATATGCACACTACAATAAGTTACGATAAGACATTTTTGAAAAGTGTCCACTTGTTAATATGCCCAAGAAAGGTCCTATAAATTTATTGTAGTATCTTTAAATATGGTGCTTTATTTTGTGTCCTATAAAATTGAGTTCTAAAAGTTAAAACACTTTAATTTTCCTATAAACCCGATTTTGTTTTAGTGTTAATTACATAGAAAGTGCTAGTTTCACATGGAGATGCACCAAAAAAGGCAGCCCGATCTGAAAAAGCTAGGCTGTACTGAACCCAAAGCCCAAATCAGGCCGGGCTAAAAAGTCATTTCTATAATACAGCGCGAAGTCAATGTTGCAAGTACACATGGGAATTTCTGTAACGCCTTATGCAGATCCCATATCGGCCGTGGACAGGAGTGGACAGGAGTGATGCTGGGTTCATAAGTAAACCTTGACCTTCCTATGCACAACACGTTTTGGGGTCACACGCAAGGCAGGTTCTTGGAACTTTGTGGTTAAGCGTGCTTGGGTGGGAGTAGTACCAGGATGGGTGACCATCTGGAAAGTCCTCGGCCAGAAACAAATCCGTGAAGCTTAGGCCAAAACGGACAATATTGTGTCATGGTAAGGCAGGGTGTTACAATTTCGGTCCCGGTCCGATCATATTCACCTTAACCGGTTCTGGTCCTGGTTGTGAATGTAAGGTCCGGTTAAACTTGGTTTGTAACCGGTCTTGATCCCAGTTAAAAAAGAAAATATTTTTTTGATAAATTTTTAATTGTACTTTTAAAATTTCGTTTTATTATAGTTTTATAATTGGTTTTCAATCAAATACACCTAAAAAAAATTAGAAATACATATAAAAATACATTTATTTTACAAAAACCGGTCCCATAACTGGTCCTGGGCCGGTCCTTGAAAATCGCTCAAACCCATAACTGGTCCTGTACCGCAGTCCCATAACCGGGCCTTACCAGCCCCCCGGCCGGGCCCAAATTCCCATCTCTAGTTGCAAGGCACTTTCCCTTGAGGTGCTGCGATTTTGGCTTGCTCTTTGTGCTTGCGATGCGGTGTCTCGATTTATTCCTGCGGTGGGTCCACTTTTCATCTGGACCCGTTAGAAAATATCAGAAACCGCAAGGAAAAGTGCCTTCTGTGTTTTTTTTTTACTATTTTGTGTAGAAAAAAAGTTTGGTCTTTTTTTATGATGATAACAAATAACCCATAAAAATATATGGTCGTTTTTTTCTAACTCAAGAAGGGTTTTGAAGTTCCAGCCCGGATAATCTAGAATTTTTTTGGATAATTGTAAAAGGGCTTGGAAAGGCCAGGCGAGAAGAAAAAGCACGGGTCTTGTGCATCTCTACTTTCACATTTGACTCTATTATTTGTATAATTTTGGGATCGAATTATCAGTAAGTGTAGAAACTTGATAAAATTTAGGTCCGGCGAAACTTGATAAAAATCAGTTTTTGTTTTGGTGTCAACTTCGTAACAAATTGTGACCGTTATCTGCTTGCTTACCTTTGGTTGCAGTATCTGGACTATCAGGAAGCACCGAAACTGCTCAAGATCAAGTTTCGGTCGGAATGGGGTTGCTGGCTGGTTCGACCGTCATGCTTCTTACGAGTATTTGGGGAACTTGTATTGTTGTTGGCAAGTGCGATATACAGAACTCGGTTGCTCAAGATAACAAAGACACCAAAGGGTTCCACTTAATGGGTCAGTCTCACTCCCACTACAATATATATATATATATATATAGATATAAATAACAAAAACACACATCCTTATATATATGTTGGAACCTTTTTTTACCCGACATCTCTTTTGAAGAGTACTTTCTTTTCCAATAAAAAACCAGGGAAATTAATAAAATAGCCATTTTTTACTTGTGGTTTCATCCTCTAGCCATTTCTACCAAAAGTTACCAAAATAGTCGTAAGGTTCACAATTGCGAAGGTGAAAATGTAAAAAAAAGAAGTTTTTGAACCAGGTTCATAATTACATGGACCAAATATGTAAAATTGGAAATTACATTTGCAATTGTGAAGTTGATATTGCAAACTTAGACCAAATTTTACATATTTGGCCCCTGAAATTGGAACATCGTTCAGAACATTTTTTTTTCTTTTACATTTTCACCTCTTTACAATTACGAACGTCATGGCTATTTTGGTAACTTTTGGGGAAAATGGGCTAGGAGATTAAACCACAAGTAAAAAATGACTATTTTAATTAAAAAAACCCAAGTCTAAATGCACCATGAAAGCTGGTTGCTTCTAAAATTTCAAATTTCTGACATTTTGGGTGTCACTATAACAAAATTACGTTTATAGGCCCCATAAAATGTCTAAGCATCCTTATAGGATGCTTAATAGGACCTAAATATAAAGTATCATGTCTAAAAGTTTTACAAGACATTTTTAAAATAACATTTTATAGGAAAAAATTTCCTTTTCATAGGACAAATTTTCAAACAGTCTCTATAAAATAACTAATACAGACACTTTATTTTAAAAATGTTCTAGAAAATTTGTTATGATGTTCAAAAGTGTCTTATAAAATTATTGTAACGTTTAGACATTTAGGCGTCTTGTAGTGTGTTATTCATGATATATATATATATATATATATGTTTGTTTGTAATGTGGTGCAGGGTCTGGTGTGAGTACAGATATTTGGACAAGCTATTCTGCAATGATAATGGCTGTATCTGTTCTTCCATTTATAGTTGTTCAGTTCCCGCAGATTCTACATTCAACTTCTGGAAGACACACTGCCGTTTTACTTGCCCTCATCCTCTCCATTTCTCTTCTAATTGCATACTGCCTCTATCAGGTAACAACAATTTATGTATATATTTATATAGGGTCAGGTTCAGGGTAAAACCTCAAAAAAATAGAAGAACACCATGGGAGCCCTACATCTGGACGGTATGCACTTGTGCATATTACATACATTCGTGCATAGGAAAAAAACAACTTCAATCCCTTGTATGCATTTGTGTATACCGTCTATGCACAAGTGCATACTGTCCGGATAGAGGGGCTCCGGGGTGTTCTTTCAGTTTTCTCTTTTTTTTTTAGGTTTTTCCCAGAACCTCCCACTATTTATATATAGCAGATAGTGACTCACACTTATCACCTTTGGTGAGGCTTGAACCAGTGACCTTGGTGGTTGGGATCTACCAGTAACTCGGATGCCATTGGGTCAAATGACTTTTTGGTCCCACAAACCCTTTTAATTAAACGAATTGGGAGAATGGAGAAATTAAAGACATTCTACAAATGATTTTGCAGGTTTATCAACCTACGTTACAGAAAAGACATCTTGATTTCGCTAAGCATAAGCATGTAAGATCTAGGATTCTCAAGTTCTTGAAGATGCGTGCACTTGGAAGACTCGTGGATATGAATGGCGAACCTAACAGAGAAGTTTTAGTCAAGTTAGTGATGTTCTTTTTAATCTCGTCACCGCCTTTCTTGTTTTCAAGTTCATTTTTCAAATGTTTTATTGGTCTTTCTTTACAATTATTACAAAAAAATGAGTTTATAGGACGTCGACAATTTATAAGTGTCTTTATAGAGTGACTTATCTAAAAGTATTGTTAAATTTATAGGTTTTTTTTGGTCGTTTTAATGAGTTTTTTAGGACATTTTTTAAATAAAAAGGTCGTATTAGCTATGAGAAGTTTCCTATAAACAATGACACTTTTTAGGTTAAGTTTCTTGTTTTTGCCAGACACTTTTTCGAACAGTGTTCTATAAAATATTTAATATGACGCTTTATTTTATAAATGTCCTAAAAAAACCTTTTAAGATGTCCAAAAGCGTCTTACAACACTTTAGACAAGACATTTATGGTTTGGTTCTATAAGTTGAAGTCCTAGAAGGTCTACATGGAAACAATTGCTCTACCCATTATGTCACTACTAAAATGGAAGACTTTTACCTACGTATTTTTTCTTGGAAATCCCTCACTAAAGAGGTGATTCGTCACAAAACCATCACAAAAGTTAGTAGGTAAATTGTTGGTGGGAAACTCAAATCGGTGACAGATTAGCTAGGTATTTTCTGGGTGATCCGTTAGCATTTTCTTGAAAAACATTGGATTCTACTGAACCATTGGTTTTCTCTAGCTACATGATCTGTTGGTAATCACTGACGGAAATTTCCATGGGTGATTTTTGTGGGTTAAAGTCATTTGTTTTATAGTGGTGTTGGAGGTCAAGTATGCATAGATCTCACCCCCCATTGGTCTTTTCTGGGTGATCCGTCAGTATTACCAATGAAAATTTTCCTTAGGAGATTTTTGTGGGTAAAAGTCATTTGTTTTGTAGTGGTGTTGGAAGTCAGGCATACATACATCTCACCCTCAGACCCCACCTTCAGGTGGGATATACTAGGTTTAGTTTGATTAATGGTGTATCTTTTATTGACGTTTTTGTGGGTTCTTGTGACAGGCTGTTTAACTCGATTGATGCTAATCAAGACGGAAGTCTTTCGATTCCTGAACTAAGGGCATTGGTGGTAGGAATGCAATTATATGAGATAAATATGAACGAAGAGGATGCTGTAACAAAGGTTATGAAAGATTTCGATACATCTGAAAATAATGAAGTTGAGTTTGATGAATTTGTAAATGGGATTGGAAGATGGCTTCAGGAGGCCAAGGGTTTCAAAAATACTACTTCTATTGATGGTCCTGACTCATTGAAGTATGTTCATGATTATTATGAGGTATGTATGTATGTATATATGTTTGTACCATAAATTATAGCCTCAAAATGTATATATAACCTTTCTTTATAACCATTATTAAAAATTAGAGATGCACAAGAAAGCTCAAACCCAAAACCCGGCTCGAAAAAGGCTGGGCCTAGTGGGCCTTAATCCCGGTCCATGCTAGGGCTCAAAGCCTGATAACTAAAACTTATTTAATATCATTTATTCAAAGTACACATGGAACAAGATTGGTAAATTACTAAACTACCCTTGTAAAATTAAATGAGGGGTGACAATCGTGTCGTTTTCGGGTCGGCGGGTCATAAACGGGTTGGCTGGTCAGATAATAATACAACGAAGTTCAAACGTCCAAATTCAAATACTAGTACAGTAGTACTACAACCAAGTTCAAATACTAATACAAATATTATTTTAGAAAACTTAGAATAATTTTTTTTTTAAATATTGTTTTTGGCAGCTCAACCCGCGACCCGTATGTGTCAACCCGAACACGACCCGTTTAATAAACGGGTTGGCGGGTCAGAAATTTCAAGCCAAACCCGTTTATTTTTCGTGTCGGGTCGAGAATTGCCACCCCTTTAAATCTCTATAATCTTGCACAATTCTTTCACCCGTCTAGTTCCGTCTGTGTAAAAAACACACCCTTAGTAATAATCAAATATGCCAAAACTCTTCGGTTTTGCAAAGGTTCGGAATGGAGTCTTTCTACACAACCTTCCCCTTAATCTTTTTTTTGCAAATAGATTATTTCCTCAACTCAAACCCAAGTTTATTTTACGCATACTTTTATTATTTTTACAGGAAACGAAGAAAGAACATGCCCTTTTGGGCGATCAAACACACAATGAAGAAGAAGAAGAAGAAGAAGAGGGTGTAGATGACCCTCGTACGACCACCATTAAGGCCGTTTTATTGTTGTTACTCGGCACTGCGATCGCGGCCACATTTGCCGATCCTTTGGTAGATGCGGTCGATAATTTTTCGGCTGCAACAAGCATCCCGTCTTTCTTTATTTCATTCATCGTGTTACCATTAGCAACAAACTCTAGTGAGGCAGTGTCGGCTATCATCTTCGCTACACGAAAAAGACAAAGATCCGCCTCTTTGACATTTTCCGAGGTTTGTTTAACTTTTCTAGCTACCGATTACTTTACTTTACTCGATATACATGAATTATACAAAGGGATGATCTCAAAAATAACGAAAGTGGAGTTCACGACTAATTGTTTATAACCACTTTTATTTTGCAAAAACTCACTTTTTGGCATATATTATTTGGTTTGTAGCCATTTGGCAGAACCCCAAAGTTTTGCAAACAAGAGGGTTTTGCTCAACTTTTTTGCAAAGTGGGCCCACAAAAATCTAAAAAGATTTGAAGAGGGAAAAGGGTTTTCGCACGTGTTTTTTACCAAAACTTATCTTGGTAAATGGTTACCTATAAAATTCAAGACTATCATTTACTTACCGAGTAAGATTTTAATCTACCAAAAGGATATTGTATGCAACAATTTACTTGTAAGCACTAACCGTGGTAAGAGCCGTCTCCCTCACTTACTGGGTAAGACTCTCGGTCATTGCCTTTGCTCTTACCGAGTTACCACTCTTATCAGATAAGGTAATATAACTTGGTAAGCGCGTTCCCGGGTATGTGTTTGGTAAACGTCCCCTTAGTGTGAGATATGAAAAAAGTTGGTCATTTTGTAACAAATCAACTCGGATAAGTGGTGAACCCAGGATTTTTCCGAGCAGAGTATCTTTAAGTTGGATCAAAAGCCTGCAAAGTTGCTCAATGTGTTTTTACCTGTATTCCACCATTTTGAAGAATTTGTTAAGTTTTTTGGTTGATTTCGAAAGACTTTTTGTTTTTTTGTTGATTTTTAGGATTTTTAGGACTTCAATAGACTTTTTCGGATTTTTGGTTGATGTTCGTTATGTTTTCTAATATTCTGGAGCCAATGGCGGATCCAGGATTTTTGTCCACCGGGGTCCTATTAAGATAGACTAAAGGCGCATAAAGTCACCCGACGTGTTTCGGGGAAAATTTTAAGTTTTTTTGTTGATTTCAAGAGATTTTCTTATTGTTTTTGTCGATTTTGAAGGATTTTCTTAGTGTTTTTGTCGATTTCGAAAGATTTTTTTCGGTTTCTTATTGATTTCAAGAGACTTTTTTAGTGTTTTTGTCAATCGTCGGCAAGATGGGTCCCTTGAAAAAATTTACCGGGGGGAATTAAGGCTATATACAGTATTTTTAAGATCTTTTAGAGGGGATGGGACCCCCCCCCCCCTTTTTGGAGTTGTGTCTGCCACTGTCTGGAGCACCTCTCAACTTTTAGCAGGTGCACCTTCATACAAAAAAAATCCTTACAAAATAAGATTGAACGGGTGCATGGGACCCACTCAGGATCTAATAGGTCCACCCGGGCTCCGGTTTTGCCTATTTTTGTGATTATCCCTTATACAAAGCTCTAATGTTTCTTAACGGTTTGTTTCTATGTCGCAGTTATATGGAGCCGTAACAATGAACAATGTGCTATGCCTTTCGGTGTTCTTAGCACTTGTATATGTGCGAGGATTGACATGGGATTTCTCATCGGAAGTGTTGGTGATTCTTATCGTTTGCATCGTGATGGGTGTTTTTGGAAGTTGCCGAACCACGTTTCCTCTATGGACGTCATTTGTAGCTTTCTCGCTCTACCCATTCTCTCTCATCCTCGTATATGTTCTTGATTATGGTTATGGTTGGTCATAGAGGACATCTCCTTGAAACTAAACCAAACCAAACAAACTCAGAATGACTTGATGTTATTCTAGTTCAAAATAAACACAATGTTGAGTCTTATCAATATATATACATATATACCATTTCTCATTTGAACTAATCTCTCTATAGGGAACTTTACTATAGTTCATAATATACAATACATGTGGTATTAAAATCAAAGATGCGGATGACCTCTGGCGTAACTCATGTTGCTAGCCAAGTCGCCTGCACACCACTAAGTCTTCAATCACATATGATAATGGTGTTCTTGATGTGATATTATAATCTATCGAATACAATACGTGTGATACTAGATCAGAGACACTAAAAACTTTTAGCATGGCCTAGATCAGGGCCAAGCCGTATGCATACCATCAAATCCCCTCACGTGTATTATCACATGTGATAAAGGTATTTTTTTTTTGTAAAAGGAAGGTGTTCTCATTTGAACGTCCACCTATATTTTGAGAACCTATGAAATTGTGATAACCTTGAAAACCAATACATCAAGTGCTATTTTATGTGAATTTTTTTCTTCTATTAATAGGATTTAGAATATCGATTAACAAATATTTGTTTCACATGTATTTGTTTGACAATGTAAATTTTTTTAACATGTTTGTGAAACAAAAGTTACAAAAAAAAAGTTTCATGTTGTAAAGCGCATACATATGAAATGGAGAAACTGGAAAACAAATATATATAGTCAAGTTCAGAGAGAAATTGAAAAAAAAAATGAAAAAGTGAGAGAACACCATGGTAACCAATAGTTTATATGGACGGTATGCACATGTGCATACTGGTAATTTGTAAGCAATTTTTTCAGTACGTACATGTGCATAACATGCACACGTTCATAAAAACCAAGAAACGACTTCAACTACTTATATGCACACGTGCATACCGTACAGATGAACAGTTACCAAAGTGTTTCTTAGTTTTTCATTTATTTGAGGTTTTTCCTGAATCTCCTTTTCTTATATATATAATAATATATATATATATATTAAAGTCTGGTCCTTTTGTATGGTGAGACAGTCACAATTCTGTTTGTTGATTCTTTAATTTCTATAATAGTGTGATCACACCATACTGAAGTTAATTGGCAGTTTGACAATGATGCTAATTCTGTACAAAAAGTTTTTCTTGTACAACAACAAATCAAGTGCCAAGATATCCTGTCATCATACATTTACAATAATACCTCTCTTTCTTATTATGTTGGTTGGTTGGTTGGTGGATCACTCATCAATCTAAAATATCACACACTGTCAAGATAAGATCTCACTCTCCACAAACTTAATATAAAAACAAATATTCATATGCAACCAAAAATAAGTGCCATAAAACCCACATGCATAATGTTTGTTATGGTGAGGCCCCCTCACTGACTCAGTCAGATGACTAGACCTCTTCTCATTTTGTATCATGGTTATGGTTTCATCACAAACTATTTATATTTACCAACACAAAATTGGGTAAATGTTAACCGAGTAAAACTGTGGTTTGGGTAATGGTATGTAATCTGACCCGGGCAGATGCTCGGTCAACACCTTCAGTCGGTTGGTTCAATCCCTAGGTTAAGGGGCTTAATGGGACTCACAGCTTATTCAGTCAGCTATACATGACTGTTTCGTAGTGACTTAATGATATAGAAAATGGTTTATTTAGTAAGCTTTTAAGAGGGGGGGGGGGGGGGTCTCTCCCGATTAATAAAAAAACTCTTTCTTCTCAATCTATACAAACAGATTAATCCATAGAGATAACTTTATACATACAGTACTTAATGGAAAACCAACCAAACAGCCCGGGTCAACTGCGCTGACCAAATCAGCAGTGGTCAGCAATAGTTAAACAGCCCCCAAGGATCATAGAAGCATTACCAGAAGCCTTTACACCATGGTACACTTTCCACTTAACAACTTTAAGTCGGGATTTATCTTTAGGAACCCAGAAACCACCTATTTTGTGAGTATTCATGATGTTATTATTCATCATGAATACTCACAAGAATATGGTTCTTGGGTTCCTAAAATATTTTTAGGAACCTCTCTCATATAACCATTATACAAACACACATGAAACAGGGAAATCAAAAGTAAATCGGAAAGAAAAAGAACGAATCTAGGGTAAACTATAAGAATCCAACAAAGTTCGATTAGTTCATAAATCACGATCTCTATGTCTTTGCTAAGCCATAGCTACAATGTGTTTTTTTTCCATTGACTACTTAAACAAACTTGCCCCAAAGTAAATTAAACGACATTCAAAACAGAGGGGGCGGGGGGGGAGGGGGGGCGGGTTGATATAGTTTTTATTTGTCATTCATGGTCACTTGTTGAAGCGAAAAAAGAGCCTACCTTGCCTTTGCCAACCGAAATAAATAAGACTTCAAGAAAATAGGAAGAGCCTTCTTCTATAGCTTCAAATTAAGATCAACGTTTTCCCCTGCTTCACCATTGCTGTTTCCCGCCTGCCCCATTGGTGTTTTTGCAGCTAGGAAGAAACTAATAAACGGCTGCGGGTTTGACACACCTCGTCCAGAAAAATGGGTTGAATCTTTTGATTGACCCTAAGAAAGAAAAAAAGATCAAACAAAGTGATAAGCGAAATGAAATCCGTCAAAAAGTTGTATATAAAGAAAGAGAAATATATACATATATGTATGTATATATATATATATATATATATAAATCTCACTTTATGAGGTGATAGAGTTTCAAATTGGGACTGTTCTCCTATACAAGGTGACGAATGCAGCTTCTCTTTCGAAATCAACTGTGGTTGAGGTGGGGCTAACTTGAGAAAATCTCGAGTGAGACCTTGGTTTTCATCGATGAATTTCTTTGTTATTGTATCGTTTATGGCTCCAGAGCTTAAAGGGGTTTCTCTGCAATGGAGTCCGAAAACATAAACACCATTAAAACAACAATCTTTTTATAGTTTCTAATTTGTGGCCCAATTGTTTCAAATAACTAAAAAGAATCAAACTTTAAAGGTTTTTCTTCAACCTGAAAGTTGGATGTGCAGGTTCTATGCTAATAGTTCCTCCATTGCTACAAGAAGCTGATTCATCTGATCTTGGGATGGAAGGAATATAAGCAGAAGGAAATTTGCAGTGAAAAGATGGAATTGGAACATTTTCCAATGAAAAGGGGTATGGCCTCTTCATGCCAACCATCTGTTATAAAAACCAAGAAAGAAATCTACATCAATTATCGAACCAAAATCGTTCTCACTGAAAGAAATCACAAGTAATTGGGACCAAAGATTCACATATTATTCACACATGAATAAAGGAAATGAGTGGAAACTAATCGATGGATAAATAATAAATTTATCTTTCAAAAAGGGTTTTTCATACTAAACTAAATACACAAGTAGGATATATATATATATATATACAAATAGTTGAAAAGGGTGAAAGAAAAGAAAGCAACTATCACCTTCTCTTCCTCTGGCCACAATGGTTGATAGTTGTTGTTATTATTGCCACAATAGCTTTGGTTTGAAGGGGGCTCCATCTGCAAATTCATAACAGAGGATGAAGACGATGATGAAGTTCCTGTTGAAACATTCACCTGCAAAAAAAAGTTACTGATTTCATTTTAGAAACCCAACTAATTTAAATAATCAAAATCAACAAACTAATAAACCCAATAATATAATCTAATCTAATAAGAAAGATACACAAAAGAACAAGATTTACCATTGATGAAGAACAAGGTTGCTGAAGATGTTGTGATCTTTGCAACATTAGATTAGGGGTAGGAGGAGGCCAAATTGGTGGTGGATTGGATTCGTAAGGCAAACCACCAAGATTTGCTTGAAAGGCTGCACTGTATCTAGGGTGGTCCAACCCATGATTTTGACTTTGATTCTGATTATGATTATGATTATGATTCTGTTTCTCCCCTTCAAAACTGTAATCACCATCACTCCATAACCTACACCAATTACTACTACCTCCTCCGCCCCCACCACCACCGCCCCCCATGCTCGATATGGGGTTTACAGAATCAGTTTTGGAAATCAAAGGATGGTGGTGATTGGGTGGTAAAGGTGGTGGCAAAGGGATGGAAGATGATGAAATTGGTGGTGGTGGTGGTGGTGGTTGTCTGAAATTTGGAATTTTTGAAATGGTGGCTAAATTGGAAGAAGAATTGCTTGGAGAAATGATGGAATTAGATGTCAAAATAGATACATCTTTCTTCTGTTGTTCTTCTGATATAATCTTTTCAAGCTGAGCAACCCCCATTCCTCTTTGAGGCACTTTCTTATGCTTCAACTTCTTTGAAGATCTATGACTACTACCGCCACCACCACCACCACCGCTACCACCACCACCACCGGCGGCACCGCCACCACCACCACCGCTACTGCTATTACTACACCTAGAGGTATGTTCGTCTTGAGCCATTGATCACTGCCATCTAAAAGATCACATTGAATTCTTTTTAAAGAGAACTCAAAATAGGCAATTCACATATACAAGGACAGATCATGAATTCCCCCCCAAAAAATCAAACCCTATTAAAAAAATTTGAACAGAATCAAAAAAGAAACCGAAATGTGCATCTAATTGTATAGATCACACAAGATCTTCAAAAAAAGTTATACAAAGACATACAATTAATACCAGATTATATATATTTAATACAACGATATCATAACAAAATCATGGTGGAGTTAAGAGAGTATCCAGATAGATCAAAAATCACTAATCCAAATTAGGTTAAATTTTGATGATTAATTTGCAAAATCTAAAGTAACTATTTGAACGCAATTACTTTCTCAATTCGTAATCTAATTTGTCGCCCAAATCCTCGCTCCACTCCAGCTTTCATTGCTGGACCAACTCTTCCATTTCTTCGCTCACTAAGATCTACACTCTCTCTCACACTCCACCATCAATTTCGTAATTGCTTTTTTTCAGCTCAAAAAAAAACCCTAAAATTTTGTCAATTGGCCCCCAATTTTTACTTGTTATTTCATTCCTATATTAACAATTATATTCGGGTTTCCGGGTTACCCACTTGATCCAACGGATTAGATAACATATTAAAATAGGAAAAAATAAAAAAGTTAATTTATTTTTTGATGTTATAAATAATGGGAATAATTAATATATTAAATTTAAAAGGTTACTACATGAGTATTTTTAATAATAAAATTTAAAATTTCTATATATAAAATCAAATCAAAATCTCTAAAAAGGAAAAATAATATTTAATTCCGACAAATTTTACGTCTTTAAATATTTAATGCATTAGATAAAATAGTTTTTTTTCATGGGAATTTAATTTCAAATCTTAATTGCAGCAAATTCTCCATTTTAGATATTATAAAATTGATTATATTACTAAAATATTACATGCATCTAATAAAATAGTAGTTTCTTTCTCTTAGTCATTAATTTCAAATCTTTGTTGATAAAAAATAATAAAATATAATTATTCGCTCATAAACAACCATTTTTATAGAATTATTAAAATTTGAAAAAAATTATCTTCTCTCCTACTTTCTCGAAGAATTTTTTTGGGAAATCCTGAAAAAAGATCCGTGTTTATTTATTTTGCAGAATATTTTAAAAATGTGTTTACATCATTTAAATAAACATATAAATATAAGCCTTTTAACGGTTTACATATTATTTTTATTTTTATTGACAAGGACATTAAAATGTATCATGATTTATCTGTTTTATCATTAATATTTGCTATTTTTTCAGATTATAAAAATCTTACTTATGATTTTGTGTATTGATGATGTAGAGTACGTTTTAAATTTATTTGGAAAATCTTAAGATTTTATTACTTATCAAAAAATATCTTTGGATTTAGATATAAAGATTGTAGCAATAAATAAATCATTATATATTTTTGCCATTTTTATATGTGTCATTAATTTTAGATTTGATATTAAACATAAAAAGCACTTTCTTGGTCTAAAAGTATGCGAGTTTGACCATACATGCAACTTTTAAAAAAAATTACCTTTTGAAAAATGATAAGGGTAAATTAATAAATGAAAAAAGTAACTAAAATTAAAAAAATTACCAAAAATAAAATATAGGTTTTTATAACAATAAAAAATCATTGTTGTTCAAAGAATTTAGAAATAGAAAATTATGTATTTTGTAAAACAAATAAATTACATTAAAATTAAAATATTAGTTACTATTTCAAAAACCTCAGTTTTAAAAATATGTTATGTATTTAATGCAATTAAGTAAATATTATAATTTTGTAAACAAATCCTTTTTTAAAGGTAAAATATATTAAATTTTATAATCTATGATATTTTTTTCTTTAAAAAAATATTAAATTTTATTGTTTAAAATGTTTTATTATAAAGTTAAAGTTTAGGTATGCTAAATACATCTCTATCTATTAATTTTCTCTTTATACATATCAACATCAATACTTATTTTTTATATTTTAGATACACGATTTTACTTGATTTTAATATAAAAATGGTGTAGATAGTTGGGAGAATTTTATGCACGTCCTTAAAAACTTACAATATTACGCATATATCTTTGTAAACTTTGAAATTACGTATATATTCTTTTAAACATGAAAAACTCACGCATATATCTTTCTCCTAATTTAATTATTATTAAACATTTTAAAAATACAAATAATTAAAACTAAATTGAATAATTTTAGAAATTACTTATATACCCTTTAAGTTATCTTTTCCAAAATACAAATAAATCTATTCCAAAATTAAAACCCATCTTCAACCTCCAAAATCAAAAAACCTAATTTGAAATGTTTATTAAATGGTATTTGTTTGTATTTAGTTGTGTATTGGGTCACTCAATCAGTCAATCTAGCTATGTTAAAGTAACTTCCGCCATTAATGACCTGCAACCTAATCTAGGTTTGAACTCACATTATTCACCACTCAACCATGGTTCATTTTCTACATAAGTTTGCAATAACTCCTTGCGATTTTTGATGGGTTTTTCCGATCTATGTTCACTATTTAGTCTTCCAGATTTTTCATATGTGTATGTTGGCTTAGTTTTTTGATTTTTGAGTTGAAGATGGGTTTTGATTTTGGAGGGGATTTATTTGTATCTTGGAATAGATAACTTAAAGGTAATTTCTAAAATTATTCAATTTAGTTTTAATTATTTATATTTTTAAAATGTTTAATAATAATTAAATTAGGGAGAATGATATATGCGTGAGTTTTTCATGTTTAAAATGATATATACGTAATTTCAAAGTTTACAAGGATATATGTGTAATATTACAAGTTTTTAAGGACGTGTATGAAATTCTCCCTAGATGGTATTATCCTTAAAAAAAATTGGAAAGGGTATCCTAGGCATTTGCCTAGACTGATCCTTGTCAATTTTAATACTACTAAAGCATGCAGCCCGAAGAAAGTTTTCCAGTGACCACAAGTTATTGGCGTCTGGAGAACCTAAGATAGATGAGTTATCTATCTCCATTCCCTACAAGTCTTAATCAGTACGCCACAAGTCTTGTGGTTATCATCTTAAAATTTTGACAATATGTTTCTAAAATAACCAAAATAAAATAATCTTTTATTAGAATTTTTGTTTTTAAAACTAGGAAAAATAACATCACCCAAAATCTTGACATATGAAATACAAATGGATTTGGCTTTCCAAAAGGGACCCACCATGGATTGAAAAGGAGAAAATGGCAAAACAAAATTGAAGAGAGGAAACACCATTAAAGCCTTCCTTTTTAAGTTGCCCTAAAGATTTGGTTAGATATCATATCACTCGTTTTTTTACAATCAATAAATAAGCATTTCCTTTTTTATTTTTGTTTTTATAAATTGAATATTTGAAATAAATTTGTATGAAAATGTTTATAATAACATGTATAAAATTCAATGTTGTCCTATTTAATTTTTTTTTATTATTAATAAGTTTGTTTAAATAATTTAAATATTATGTAGCAACTACTTGTGTACTTATGAGATATAGCTTATGCATCTTGGTTTTGAAATTGAAGATTTGGTTAGATATCATTTATTTATAAGTCAATAAATAAATATTTTCTATTTAATTTTTATAAATTGAATATTTGAAATAAATTATATTTAGTAATAAATTCATTTTAAAGATCTCAGTCATAATAATATACTAATATGAGAATATTATAATAACATGTATAAAATTCGATACTGTCCTCTTGAAATTGAAAACTCGTACCCTTGATTTTCCTTTGTTTTATGCTTTTGTCTCTCTTTGTTTTGCTCTTAGGATCCGTTTGTTTGTTTATTTGTTTGCGGGATTTAATATGATTTAAAATTTGAATTGAATTCTAATTTCATCTTTGGTTTAAAAGAAAGTTTAAAACTAAAAATTCCACAAACATTGTATTTTGAAATCTCGGGAGATAATTGGTATTTCAAGTTATGAGATTTGTTTGTTATAATATTTTAAATATGTTAAATACATTTAGTTTATATGAATCATAATAGGTAATTAATTTTTTTGTAGTTATTTTGATTTGTTTCTAAATATTATCTATACATAATGGAATTCAGTTCCATTCTAGATCCTATACACCAAAATAATTTAAATTTTTCTAATTTCAGATTCTTCTGACTCCAAATTCTTTCATGAAATCCAAATCACTCGAAAACATCTCATCAAGCTAAATGCCCCTTTATGGTTTTGTGTGGTTTTGAGTTGCACATTAACCTATATATAAAAAACAATTTACCCATATACCCAACACACAGGAAGATGTACCGAAATACAAACATTTAACCTAACAACCATAAATTTACAGTAAGGTTCATACTACCATTTTGAAGCAAAAAATCTAACAAAATAGAGATATAACAAAACTAAATTAAAGTTCTAGTGGATCACTATAACCAAAACTATATGCATACAATACTACACATTTGACTCAAAGATAAACGATAGTGAAGCACACATGACAAGGGGATGGGGTGGATATAAGAGACAGATAAAGTGATGTAGGTGGAAAACTAAAAATCCAGAATCTTTTGCTTAAATGGAAAACCTTTTTGTTGTAAAAACTCGGAAGTAAGCCAAACCAAATCTATGAACAATCATGTGCCTTGCTTTGTAGATAGGAGTCGAATGAAGAAAATAACAAAGATAGGATAAAATCAGTATAAAGAAAAATTAGTAGCAATATAAGAGGACATAATAGACCAACATGTGTGGGCAACAAATAACAAAACCAAATCGACCCAGCTAAATCTCACATCATGTCAAGAATTCCAATCTACTGATAAATGAAAATAACTATTTACAAATGATATCATTTCCAAAACATGCACATGAAATATGTACATCAATGCATGAAAATGAAAGAGATAAACGTTGCATAACTACATCGTTACTAAGGCCAAGAGCATACAAGTGATTTCTAACATAAAGTAGCAAGAGAAAAAACAGAGATACCATAAACAAAATATTTTGGGGGGAAGGTTTGTCAAAATGAGGAAAGTGCCATCAGTGTCGTTATCAACAAATAAATCATGCAGAATAGATACAATTCATATTGTGGCAATCTTGTAAATAAACCCAAAATAAGCATCAATAGATAAATCATATCATAATAGATATCATTCATATGGTGGAAGTATTGTAAATAAGCATACTTACAAGCTATATAAGGGTTTATTTGATAATGTCGCCATGATACCTTTTTGCAATCGTTGCCCTTGAACGTCTTGTAAGACAACCCGTCTTTCTACAAGCGATATTTTTCAAGTTTTGATCAAAATATATGATAACAGTGATAAATATATAAAACAAGTAAATCACGTTGTATTTTGGGTGTATGTATGTAAGAGCCTTAGATTTTTCTATAACTTCGTATCAGCGTACCCATTTACCGATTGCGTCTCATGAAGTCTTTTACAGAGGCCATGGGAGAAGAAACCATCAAATCGCTTTCTATAGATAATATCCCATCGCATACCCTGTTTGATTCTCACTTTAACTCTTTTTACGATATCCCCTCAAATCATTCAGTACTAAGGGATTTGAAAGGAGGAGGAGGAGGAGCGTCGTTGGACACGACATAAGGAATATCAAAAGAGATTCCAGAGGAGTGTAATCTTCTATCTATAATAATTGGTTCTACATTAAATAAAAAAATTACACCCTTAAAAGATTTCAAAAAAATAACCGTTAGCGTTGTCCATGTTGTATACATAGTAATTATCAGTAAAATTTCACCTTTCTGTCTGATATCAAAACACTCTTTTTAAAACCGATTTACCCATCCATACAATTTATATGATATGCTAAAAAAAATCTGTCAAATAATATTTTGGGTGGAAAATATCAAAATATAAACAATTTCTGTATTCTCAAATTAATAAATTTAGGTTTATACCATTAATTAACAATTAATATATTTTTCTAAACTTAATAAACATCAAGGTCCCGTAGCTCAGTTGGTTAGAGCGTTGGTCTTATGAGCCGAAGGTCGCGGGTTCGAGCCCCGCTGGGACCAATAATTTTTACAAATTTTCCCCCCAAATTTTACATCCCCCCCCCCCCTCTCCCCCCCAAAATTTCCAATTTGTACATTTTCCCCCCTTATTTTCCAATATCAATTATTCTCTTCGATGATTTTTTTTTTGGTTGAGGTTTCGTTTTCGTTTTCGTTTTCGTTTTCTTGTAGGTTTGAATTTGAAGATTTCCAGATCGAACACTCCTACCCAAAATCTAGGTTTTGTGTCGATTTCTGAGAATGGCTTCATACCTAAAACCACGCTTAATTTCCTTTGAAATATCTTCGATTTCTTTAACTTCCTCCAATTTCTGGTTGATTTTTCAGGATTGCAGTTGCAGGTACGCAAAAACCCTCTTCGTAAATCTTGTTTTTTGGTGGGAATTTTTCGTTTTACGAATTAGGGTTCCTCTCTTTGATTGATTGATTGATTGATTAATTATATTTTGTTATATTTATAGGGCTTTCCGTTTGTTGCTTTGATCTAATGTGTGATTTTCTTCTTTGATTATCGATTACTGTGATTATTAGTCTTGATTAATAATCATTAATTGCTTAAATCAGTGCATCGTTTCTTGCTTCATACAGTTTTTTAGAAGCTTAATAATAAGCCTAAACGACAGTTGCAGCTTATTGGTGAGTTATACATGACTGTTGTTGGTAGTGACTTGGCTGTTTGGTTGGTTTTTCAATTAAGTACTGCATGGATAAAGCTATCAATATGAATTAATCCTTTAGAGGTTGGTTCATTTACAAACCGAATGAATGGTACAAACTATGTTCAAATCAATATAAAAATAATTGTTTTCATTATTTTTTTTCATCAAATGCATTGATTAAAGATATTATTGCACATATGTTTGTTTCACCTTGTAAAAAAATTACATGTGAAACTTTTACTTTTTTGAAAACAAATACATCTGAAACTTTTACGTTATGAAATAAACATACGCTTAATAATATCTTAAATCATAACATTTGATGAAAAAAAATTACTTTTATATTGATTTGAAGCAGTTTGTATAGTTTGTACCCTTCATTCAGTTTGCAAATGAACCAGCCTCTTAATCTGTTTGTATAGATAGTGAAGGTTTTTTGTATTTTTTAAATGGGAGGGGTAGGTTTGGAAGAAAAAAAACTTGGCTTTCTGCATAAAGCTTCCTATCTAAAAGCACAGAATAAGCCACTTTCTATATCATTAAGCCACTACCAAACAATCATGTATAACCGGCCGAATAAAGTGCGAGTCTCATTAAGCTCATTAAACTGATAACAAACAAATGCTTACTCATCCTACAAGGCTGCAACTTCATTTACAACTCTATTAAGTATTTTCTATGAAGTTACTAATCAAGAACCATCTTTTTGTGCCAGAATTTTGCCAAAATTTGTCAACTACAAATGGGTTTGTGGGCTTGGTATAAGAAGATGATTTGCAATAAGAGAAAGAAGGAAAACAAACCAAAAAAATTGGAGGTAAACATAACACTTATATAACTTATTGGCCTTTTTTTGGTCTTCTCTGGACCCCACCTCCAGATGCGAATTTACTGGGCTCGTTTGGTTTGGTTTTAGAATCCAAATTATGTTTTTGTTATTTGAAAAAAGAAATCTTGATGATTTATTTTTGACATATAATCAAATGGCAGGCAAAGAAATCTTTAAATCGTGTTCAAGGGACTTCAAAATTTCAGTCATTGGTCGAGGCCGATGCTCTTATGAAGCAAGCTTTTAGTGCTCTCGACCGAATACATTTTTGGAGCAAAATACAATCCGAGATCAGAAGTCGCCGACTTTGTATGGTCACGGAAAGCCGGATAAAAGAAAAGAAGCTTCAAAATCACTTGAAACTCGAGTCCAAACTCCATGAACTAGAGGTAATTTGTAAACAAATGGGCGTGCAAAATCCGATTGGTCCGAAATCCTCGAACCCTAATTGAAAATAAAAATATTTCGATATCCAAAAATCCGAAACCCGAATATTGGAGGGATATTTGGGTTTGATTTTTGGCCATCCGACCCGTCCGAAAACCTATATATATATATATATATAAATGTTTAAATATTATATAAATTCAACAGGTTGAGTGGTGCGGTGGACCTAGGACGATGGACGAGATTGTGTCCAAGATACATCAAAGAGAGGAAGCAAGCAACAAGCGTGAACGGGCAATGGCATACGCCTTCTCTCACCAAGTATGTTTTTTTTTTCATAACTCATTAATGGTAGATGATAAGCTATAGCTGTTGACTGATAAGCTAGTTGTTAGTTGATAAAATAAATAGCTGATAAACTGGTCATATTTGATAAAAACTAGCCGATAAGCTATCTGATAGTGTAAAATGACTTAAAACAAAAACGTGTTACAAGAATTAATTGGATAAAAACTCTTTAAGCTTATTGAAACTTGAAGGTAGTTTTTTTAAAAAGTTAGTTTATGGCAAAATAAATGGTGCTTTTTCAATAAGTTCAAAAAATAAGTTAGCTTATAGTTAACCACAAGGCTTGTGGCGTACTGGTTTAGGCTTGTGGGGGTATGAGGCTAGATAACCCATCTACCCCAGGTTCGAATCCAGGCGCAAACAACTTGTGGCCACTGGGGAATTATCTCAGGGCTGCATGCTTTAGCAGTATTAAAATTGTCAGGAATTAGTCTAGGCAAACGTCTAGGATACCTTTTCCAAAGAAGTTAGCTTATGGTTGCCAAACATGGCCTACAGTTTTTAACTTGTTTTTGAAAATTCACACAAATTTATGATGCAATAAGTTTTGGTATGAAGTGGAGGGCCAACTCGAATCAATATTTCGGTCAAGCATTTTATGATTTAAGCAAAGAAAGTTGGGGTTGGAGTTGGATGGAGCGATGGATTGCGGTTTGCCCGTGGGAGACTCGGGTCGTGGCCCGACCCACCGACTCAAGTCAAAGGAAGAAATTGAAAGAAAAAAAGATGTTAGTTGCAAAGGTTGGAACCGGAAAAGGTACAAGTAAATAAATCAACCGAAGGTCATTAAGTTAAATGACCTCAGAGGCCAAGTTTGTCTTAAATCCATGACATTTTGACAGGTTTTTAAGAATGATATTTTTATAGAATGTCTAAAAACCTGTAAAAAAAAATCATTGTATTATAAAGAAACTTTTTGAGGGGGTCATTTTACTAAATTACCCTTGTTGAATATATCCAAGATAATGGATATGAAGCATGAATATGAGAGCCATTATCATGACCATTGAGTTCAATGTACAACTTGTATTATGTCATTTTAGTACTGGAAAATGATCTTTCATAAAATCCCTTCCTTTTCTATATAATATGTTAAAATGGCTTGTACCTCTAGACAATAGTTATACATTTGAGACATATGATGATGTGTATATATATAGTCATTTATAAACTCAATAAGTTTTACAAAGTACAAACTTGTAAATCAATTTTCATGTGTTGTTTCACATATAAAAGAAGTATGAAGATAAAGTGTTTATATGTGAAACATTTAGGACTATTTTGTATATGGAGAAAAAAAACAGTATATATAGAGGACGGTTCATCGAAAAGATTGAGAACAGATAACATGTACACAATGACAAACTATATATTTTGTTAGTATATATGCATAGAATATGGTCTCTAGTTTCAACTTTTTGTGGTTCTCAAATGAACCCGACTATATATAGGGTTAGGTTTAGAGGGAAATTGAAAAGAAAAAAAATACTGAGGAACATCCTAATAACCATTTATCTAAACCAACTATATATATATATATAGGGGTGGGTTCAAATGAGAACTCAAATTTGGTTGTGAATGTGAGAACAAATGAGAGTGTGACACGTGTCCCATTCAAAGAAATATTCAGACCGAATATAGTATCTATTCAGTTTGAATATTTCTTTGTATATTCAGTCTGAATAATTTATACTCAGACACGTGTCGCGCTCTTATTTGTTCTCACGTTCACAATCAATTGAACTTTTCTCTCTTTCTCTCTTTCTCTCTCTCTCTCTCTCTCTATATATATATATATATTAGTTATATAGTATGTATGGTTGTTGGGTGTTTACATGACATATCCTTTTCACCTGAACTTGATGGGGTGTGATTATCATAGTATTTTAATACATCAAGTTGATTAAAATAATAGTTACAAGTGTTTGCTTGGATTTTTCTCTTTCTGATTATGGCCTACTTTTTTTATAATTTAATGATTTTTGTAGTAAAATAGCTTTCTTGCCATGATTAAGGTTTTGTCTTCACTTAATTAAACAAGATTAATTAAAGTACCTCTAACATAATTTTATTATCTTAAAAGGTCATTTGTTCTTGTGGGACAAAAATCCCTTCTGGACCCAACAATTTATATAATCACAATAAATGATTAGCCAAGTATTAGAAAAATATAGAACCCATCACATTCACATTCATATTTATATTCATGGGTAGGGTGGAAATTTATATAAATATAATAATTTTATTTTAATTAAATAAATAAATAAAAAGGACAATCATTGCAAATATACAATCAATACATTTGTCATCAAAATCATGGAACAAGATTCAGCCTCAACTATAGAGCCCAATGTCCCCAAGATCCAAAATATTTCATTGGAGAATAAGAAGATTTAGGGGAATTCGATTGAGAACCTATAAAATTATGATATCATTAGGATCGATACATTATGTGTTATTTTATATTATTTTAATATATTTTTGACTTGTATTTAATGTATTGATTAACATGTATTTATTTTACAGTGTGAATGTTTTTTTATGTGTTTATGAAACAGAAATTACAACTCAAAAGTGGAATACATATGAAACAAATATATGTTATTAGATATATTAAATTCTAGCTTTAGATAGAAAAAAAAATATGTAAAACAATACCTTAAATAATAGTTCTCAATGTTATCACAAAAATATGTGGTTCTCAAATGATCATTCAAATTGATCAGTTGTTTTAAACTCATTCGCTTGGTTTAATTTAGGCCCGTTAGGATTTGATGAGTTTTTGAATTGGATTCTATTCCAATACCGGATTTGGTGGTATTATGAATTAGATTCCGTTTCAGTCCTACTTTTGGTTTAAAAGAAAGTCAAATATCGAAATTCCAATATTCCAATGAAATCCCACAAAATGGTTAGTATTTCACGAAATTTCATTGTAATAAAGTTTCTAAATATATTAAAAATATTCGTTTTGTAATAATAAACCAATAAAAGATAGATCATAATTCATTTTCATAAATTATTTTATAAAAAATGAAATTTCATTTCATTTCAAATTCTACGAACCAGACATCCCAAAACCTTCTAACGAAACCTAAATTCCTCGAAAACATTCCATTAAATCAAAAATCTGTTTACTGTTTAATTAATATACTGGATTTGTTTGATTTGTTTTTTAAAGAAAAAAAAAACTAGACAAGTAATAGCCTTTTGTTCTATTGAGTTGTCTTCATCAACCTTGAAGCAATTGTCACTATCTTCATAGAAGACACTTTTTGTGAGTGTTTAAAAAATGAATTAATTTTTAATTGACAGAGAGATTTGCAGGAAAGGGGACCACAAAGCCAGAAAAGAAGTACCAAAAAAATGTTATTTATTGAGCAAGGGACTTCCCTCCGTAATCATGCTTTTCATTTAGGGCTTCTTGGTTGTACCATTAAGTACAACTCTCAATGCACATTCATATCTACCTTTTCCCCCTCACAATTAATCACACACTTAAGCTTCTTCTTCTTCTTCTTGAAATACAGACTGGCTTTCAAGAAACAAAATCTAAGACAGAAAAGACACTTGAAAGAGAGAATCAAATTCTAACCTTTTTCTAGCAACATGGTTTTTTGTCAAAAAGCAGACACGGCTAGACTTGGACCATTTGTACTGAATATATGTTGTAACCTTCTTTTATATTCTTAAAGACTCTTTTAAAGGGTAATCTAATGGGGTTTTACGTATTTTTCGTGACATTAGAGCAATGTCTATCAGTCTAGAGACAACAGATGATTGACATCAGAGCCAATGTCTATCAGTCTAAAGACAAAGATGATTGGCATCAGAGCCAATGTCTATCAGTCTAGAGACAAGAGACTTTTGGAGCAATCGGTACTTGTCTAACCTCCTAGATTAACAATTTGTGCCGGTTTAGCCTATGTTGGAGGGAGTGTGTTAAAGTCTTACATTAGTTAGACTTGAACAAATTGCTACTCAATATATGTTGGAACTTTCTTTTATCCCCTTAATTTGATCTTTTGAAGATTAATGTAATGAGATTCTACATGGCATCATAGCAGAGTCAAGTTCTAATCGCTCTAGTCTAGCAAAGTCAAGTTCTAATCACTCTAGTCTAGCAGAGTCAAGTTCTAATCGCTATAGAGACTAGACACTCTGGGACAATCTGTACTAGTCTAGACCCCTAGAGTAACAATTTGTGCCTATTTAGCCTCCATCTGAGTATGTTAAAATCTCACATCAGTTAGACTTGAACTATTTCTACTCTATATATATTGGAAGTTGGAAAGTCATTTCTCTTTGTCAAGATCTCATGGGATTCCATCTATTCTCACAAACATCAATTGAAATGGACCTTTTTCAATTCACCCACAAGGAAAAACAAAGCTTTGAAGGGATTGGATTGAACATTAATGTCACATGGAACTTTCAAGATTGAAGAAAAAAAAAATATCACCAAAAAATTGAAGTCTAAATTAAACCCAAAAAAATCGTTCGAAAACGACGTATCAACTAATGTGGCTCCCAGAAATCCAAGCAACGAACCAACGATGGAGATGTTAACCAACGATAAGACTCTAGTATAGTACATATCCTTTCTTCATCATGCATGCTCCATTAGAACACACTAATGAATAAAGCAAATGAGGCAAGAATAGGGTAAAAAGAGAGACAAAAACCAGAAGCTCTCTTTTTCAAACCCCACATATTGAGACCATTTTCTAAACAAAGGGAAACATCCCATTTGCATCTCTCATGGCTTCAATCTGAAAACCAAATTTGAGACCCATTTTCTAAACAAAGAATTGTGTCGATTTCGGGATAATTTTATTTCGATCATTAAAGATTCGATTTTTTTACTAAGTTGGGTGAAGAAACATGAACTTAAATCACAACAAATTACTTGCCCTGTTTTAGCAGAGTATTGATTATAAGCAAAAGTGACAAAAGATAAAGCCCAAAAAACACATGAAATCCAGATAAATTTAAAAACAGGGTTTAGAGCTAAACATAGAGCTCAATTCAAACATGAAAATTGAAAAAACTAAATCTTGAAAAAAAACAACATCAGTAGTGATCGAAAAACCTGAAATTGGATTCGGGTTTCGTTTCTTTCACTGTGTAGTGGCAGCCATTGAATCTTCTTCTTCTTCTTCTTTTTCTTCCTTCCTCTCTTTTTGCTTTAAAGATCAAAGATTGCTGATTTTGAGTAATCAAGATTTCAAGAACCAGCAGTTTTCCTGTAATTAATGGCAAAAAGATTCAGAAATTAGTTGAATTTGAAGGGAAAAACATGAAAATTTGACGAAATTGACAGAAATTGACAGAAATCGAGAGATGGGTGTTGGGTTTTTTGACCTTTTTTTAAAGAGGATTAACGAGAATGAAGAAGAATCAATGGCGAGAATCCGAGGATGCAGAGGACGGCTTGTCGGAAATGCCGTCGTGTTCCTCTTCTTCACCTTGGATTCGTGCTGGAATTCGGAACCCGGAGAACCCACCGAGGCCGGAAGCAAATCCGGCCATGGAAGACGGGTGGTGGAAAGCTAGGGTTGGTTGTTGATCGATTGAAACTCCGGTGAACGGCGGTGGCGGGTCGATCCAAGCACGAAACGAAGGTGGGTTACTGGACTGAAGGGGTCCCCTCTGAGAATTGTTGTTAAACAATTGATTGTTTGTTGTTTGGTGGCCGAACAACGGTTGCAGAAATGGCGGCGCCGGCGATGGTTGTTGTGAACTGAAGACAAATCCGGCAGAAACAGCGTCTCCTCCGCCGCCACCCCATGCCACCATTCTTTGAAACCCACCAGGTTGGTTGTCGGGCCAACCCGACCCATCAAAGTATATGTTATTATTTTGTTCAGTTTGGTGGTGGTGATGGTGGTTTTGAAGGATTGGATCTTGAAATGATTGAAGTGAAAGTCTTAGATCTTGATTCCGACTACTGGTTCTTGAAAGCAAATCCGCCGGCGGTTGAAAGTTGTGATGAAATTGCATACCTGAAGAAGAAGAAGTGTTGTTCGCCGGCGGCGCCGATGAAGCACCCATCGGAAAAAACGACTTGATTGTATCAGCTATGGAGTCTGAATCAAGAGATGGAGGCAAAAAGCTCGAGTTTTGTGAATTACCCATTTGATTATCAACAATATTATCATCTGGGTGTTGCTCAAAATGACTTAATTGATGATGATGATGATGATGATGATTTGGGTTTTGTTGATCTTGGTGGTTTTGCTCAAAATCTGCAATCGAAGCTGAATTCATGGCGGCGGCGGTGGTGGTAGTCGCGTTGGTGGTCGCAGTTGGTTTCCACGCCGGAAGCTCGGCGAGTTCATCAATGGCGTTCTTGGCTTTTTTAATAAGCCAATCGACGGCTTTACTTGGCCGGTCATAGCCGAGCCGGTCTTGTACGTCGTAAAATTGGATGGCGGTGTGAGCCGACAACCGTACACGGCGGTCCCTCGGTCCTTTCGCCGTGCAAACTTTACTATGTCGATCTTTCCGGCCAGTCGACCGTACAATGTGACCGCCCTGAACTTCCACAATCTCGCCGCCGCCACCACCGCCTCTGCCACCGGAGCTTCTCAATCCCAATCTCGACGACCCAGTAGCCGGCGGCTGCTGTTGCTGCTGCTGGTGGTTGTGGAGTTGCTGCTGGTTATGAAACTGATAACTTTCTCCCATTTTTTCCGGCAACCTCGGTGCATATTCTTCTTCTCCGGCGGTGTCGTTTTGTTGGTCCACAGAAGGTAAATAAGGGCGTTTCTTCTGTGGCCGTGGAGGCTGCCCTACCGGACCACCTAATCCTCCGTGGAGGACACGGTGGTCGGAATTTGGGATTTCTTGATTTTGCTGAAGCTGATGATGATTTTGATGGAATCCATGAAAACCTATTTGAATCCTTTGATATTTCTCTTCTTCTTTTTCTTCTTTTTCTTCTTCTTCTTCTTCTTCTTCTTCTTCTTCTCTTGAATTAAACAGTTGTTGGTTAAGATGAAGATTATTTCTTTGAGGATCCAGAATCAGACCCTTATGATTATAACCAATTTCCTCCCTTTCCAGCTTTTTGGAAAAATTAGAAAAAAAAAATTAAAAGAAAAAAAAGAACCCTAAAAAATTCTAATTAAATCCCATAATTCTTGAAAACCCTTTTGCCACTGATAATAACACCACCCATTTAACCCATAATCAACTTCCATCTTTAAACAAAGAAAAACCCTAAAAAAATTAAAACTTTTTTCAAAAACACAAATGAAAACCCTAAATTCAAGCCTAACCCATCTCTCCCTCTTCTTCTTCTCCTCTAAAAAATCTTTAAGAAATTAGGTTTCTTTAATGGTGGGAGTTGAAGGATGAAAGATGGAGTAATAAGAGAAGAAGTAGAGCAAAGTTTGCAGAACCAAATTTCAAGAAAGGAGAAGGAAAGAGGTGAGGATGAAGGGAGAATGGGGTTTATGTAGGTGGGGTGGGGTGGGGGTGGGGGTGGGGGTGGGGGTGGGGGTGGGGGTGGGGGATAGTGGGGGGGGGGGGTGTGAAAGGAGGGAAAGAGGAATATTTACTTTTGTGGGGTCTACAAAGAGAGAGGGGTGAGAGTGGGGTGGCAGTGTTTGGAGGCTTTTTAAGATATTTGTGATCATACATAGACTCACACGTCCTCTCTATTTAAATGTTTCAATTAAGGTTTATGTTCTTGATAAAAGAAGGTAGATTATCGATAATTTTAATCACTTTCATATGAAATACGTTTTTAAAGACATTAAGGCTATGTTTGGCAAACTATTTGATAAGCTAGCTTATGACTGATAAGTTAGCGTATGATTTATAAGATAGCTGATGACTTATAAGCTAGCTGGTAGCTGATAAGCTAACTGATAAATAAATTATGTTTGACAAAAACTAGCTTATGAGCATGTGAAATGACCAAAAAAGACATGTTGAAAGTAAATAAATAATATTAGTTAGGGGTATAATTGGAAAAAGTGTCGAAAGTATAAAAGCTACTCTGAGTAGGCATCGATAAAAAACATATGACTTATAAGCTAGCTTATGTGCATTCAAACGATTACTCAGAAAATAAGCTAGCTTATAAGTCAGCTTATAAGCTAGCTTATTTTTGCCAAACAATGCCTAATATAAGAATGTGTGTTTTGTGTTTTGACTCACTTAATAGTTAAAATTAACATAAGGTATGAGATCGAATTCGGAATTTGTTTTGTATTTTAAACAAAATCATTCTAATACTTATCATCTAAGCTACAAGTCAAATCCAGATTGCTATTCATACCCTCTTCCATTTACATACTTATAAGATGTATGTGAATGAATAGAGGGGTATACAGTATAAGGTATGTGAATGAAAAGAGGTGTAGATATAATTCACATTTTTAATATAATTTTTAAACCTTTTTTAGTCAATTATTGTCAAAACGTAATTAATTTAGTTAACGGTTAATTTATAAATAAAATATTAGTTTATTTGTAAACAAAGCCATTAATCAAATTATTTAGAGTTTGTATTAATAAAAAAAGCTTCTTGGATTATTTATGTTAATTAGATAGAAAGCTTATGACATGAACTAAAGAGGCAAATGACTTTGTTTAAATACACTACAAGACATTAGACATGTCTCGGTTCGATTCAGGCTTCGTTTATTAGCTTTAGTCATTGGGTGGGTCAAAAAACGTCCATTTACATTGATATTCTTGAAGATAGATTATGTTCGAGATCAGTTAAAGTTAACGATAATAAACTTTTTATTCAAATTAGATAAAAGAAAATGTTAAAAATAAAAGTATTTGATGAAAAACCAATGGTTAGTCTGAAAAAAGGTCATCTGATGATGAAATATCATATTTAAACTTTTGTATTCAACTTTTATTAAATAAAAAAGGTCATCCCCTCATGAAGAATTGCTCGTATTGCAAATAACGCCAATCTAGACATTTGACTATCAACTTCACTTACTAATTTCTTATTTCTTTCTTTTCTTAACAAAAACCAAATTTATCTATCTCTAATCTTATGTAGGGGAAAGAAAAACAAAATTTTAATGTCTCTTTCTCCCTTCATCATCTTAGAAACAGTGGTGGTGGTGGTGGACTGGTGGTGGTTAAAATTCAAAGGAGAACAGTAATGCATGAATCTGATGGTGTTAATTGAGATTCAGAGATAAACATCGCTACCTAAATAGTTGAATCTAGTTGTATTGTAGTGGTGTCAAATGTGGTAGTAGTTGTTATCGTGTATATCCCTTCCTTTCCCCTCCCTCTCTTAACCATATCCACAACATAACATATTTGTTCATCTCTAATCCTGCTCAACTCGATGCATATGTTACTCGATGAAGAGTGATGGTCGAGCAGGTAACAGAGTTGATATTTTCTATCTATTTATGTTTTTTCATGTTTTTTTATATATGTTACTGAAGATGCATACCACGTCATTTATGAGAATCAACATGATACAATTGCTTCATTTGAAAGGCACATGGGACATTTAATGGCCGAAACATAACGTCACTCGAGATAAATAGTAAAAAACAAAACATGTACTATAAGTTATTTTGTAATAAATGAAGCCGAAGTACGAAAAGCAAAAAACCCTTGACAAATACCGGAATTTACGCTTATATTTATAATAGTAACAAATTATATGTGATTTTAAAATAAAATGATACAAGATACAAACCACGATCTTCATAGAATTTTCAAATAAATATATAATACATTCAAACATAAATTTTGCCATTCTGCCTTTGTAAAAGTGTCCCCTTTTAGTCTCTTACACTTTTTAGTGGTCTCTCACTAGTTGCTTCACTTAAAAGGAACTTCAATCTATCTGTATAGATTATGATGTTCCATTAATATATATCACACACACACTACACTGTTGAATGTTAAAACGATAAAATACGTAATGTATCTCTTTGATCAATATGTTTTTTGTTGTTATCAAACATGACGTTACAACATGCGAAGAAGCATAGAATTCCACGTGCGTATATTGAAAGGTTTTGGCCTCTTCGGTTTGTTGTTGAAGCTTTCACTATAATTGTATGCCATAACATTATATCAATTCTAATGACATTAAGCATGACCACCTATTAAATATTATGGTAGAGTTACTATTAAAAAAAGTGTGTATAATTTAAATTTTTTATTTTTCGTACCTTTGCACCAATACAAAACGTTGTCTCTAGAGCACACATGATGCTCTTATGCAATTGTGATTAGATCAGATCGGATCCAAAATTTCAACGTCCATATCGAATTTGTCGGTTATTGGATGACAGTCCAACATCCAAAAACGATTCAATCCAATGACCATCCAACTAATATCCAATTAATAACTATATATGATTATTGACATTTTATGATATTTTTTTTTGTTGGTATTTACTTACATTGATTTTTAAGAACTTACGAAAATATATGAATAATTTGTTGAAATGGTGGATTAATTGGTTGAGTGTTGGATCAGTAGATTGGATTAATCCAATCCGATCTAATGGATAAAGAATAGTAACATCCAATCGACGGAACCAATCCGATCCAATCTTCAATTGGATTTGGATCAAATCGGAAATCTAATGTTAATCGAATTTGATCGGATGACAAAATCCCACATCTAATGGATGATCAGATCGGATCCACCTAAATCTATTGAATTTCAACCTATGAACACCTCTAACTTACCATAGAGAGAGAGAGAGCGCGAAAGAGAGAGAGAGAGAGAGATTTGTAATGAAAAACATTGAACATAGTTTCTCAATAATTGAACATCAAAACATGTTTTTCTTGTATATATACGAGGTAAGCATAAAAACTCGAATTTTCCTTAATTAACCAATTAGTTACAAATGTTGGTTAAAGCTAGACATCTTTTTTTTCCCACTTTTAATCCATAAAGTTTTGGTTTGTGGCTAATTTGGCCCTCATTATTCCCCAAAAATTCTTATTTGTATAAAATCTTGATTACCGACAATTTCAACTTTTCTTTCACGGAACCCGCCTCTAAAGATATCAATGTGAAGGGATTTTTTTGACTTAGTGGATCAAACTAACCGAGAGGCTCGGGACCTGAATAAGTATAGCTGTCTTTTGAGCATACATTTATTCAAATTAATTATCTTTTTTTTTTCAAAAAATACAATAGTTAAAAAATTATTTATGATTAATTAGAAGTTTATCCAAGTAATACAATAAGCTAAAACTTGTTTCAAAAGCTGAAAAATCGAACTCTTGATCGTGATTCATGTTTTTTATATATATTTACTTTATTTTATGGTTTTAAAAGAATGTAAGTCTTTGGTTGATATCAGTTTTACGTAATATATTGTAATTGTTGTGTTAGTAGATTGCAAACACTTATCATGGAACTCAAACATGGGAATTAAGAAGTTAATTATCATTTTTTTCATGAAATTTAAAATTATTTATTCAGTTGCTTGTTAATTAATTAATAAAATATAAATGTGAAACTTTATAAAAGTTATACATACATAGTAATAAGTTATTTTAATTTTTTTTGTGAAGTAAGTAAAATAGTAATAAAATATTTTTTTAATGATTTGTATTATTAAATTACGTATCAAATTAAATGTTTTATTTTTGGACATCTTTTTTAAACCCAATAATGATGTGTTTATTTGTCCAAAAAATAATGACATTTGTCGATCAATAAATTATTACAAGAAAAATCGTGGTATTGATTTTTGGGTCTATAATTTAGTCAATTTTGTTTTTATTACATTTATTATTTCATTAAATAATATATCAAATTAAATAGTATATTTTTTAAGATACAAATATATAAACTTCCATTGTTTTCTAATTACGTATTTTTATACAAATTCCTATAAATAACATATTTATACTGTTATTAACATAGTTATTATTTAGCTATCATTTAAAATCATTTAACGGATTCTCGATGCAAGTTATCCTTGGCTATAAATTTTTTTTCTCAAATACAAGTTCGTGTTTTCGATTAGGTTCAAAAAGATTGTTAAAGGGATCCATACAAAGAGAGCAGCGAGTCGATAATCCAAACCTGTTGTCTTTCTCCATATAACCTCTTCGGTGGTTTCTTTGCTCGCTTTCCCCTTGGGTTTGTCTTTTTGCCTTTCGATTTTGTGCAGTTCCTTGGTTTTCTACATTGCTTCAGTTGTTACTTTTTACCTTTTTCGACCATTTTCTTAAAAAAAATTGAAAGTCAATAAAATGTTGAAAAACATCCAAACATGCGATACAAAGCCGAATAACAAAATGGCCAACACATCAAAACTACGAGGTGCAATAATGAAACAAAAGATTACAAGAAAAAAAGAAAACCTGAAGTCGAATCTCCCCACTACAGGAGAAGATGAAGCAGAACTTGAAATGATTAATCGAACATCGACGTAAGTTAATCCCATGAAACAGAACTCTTACAGAGTCTACCTAAAACTCACATGAAGGAAAGAACTTGTATGTCAGCAAACAAAAGATCTACCATGAGCAATTTCTGCCAGAAAACGACATCATTAGTGGTGCTTCTAAACCATGTAACAGGAAACTTAGATGATAGTTTGTCAGAGGCGCTACTGCACCCACAGACCACGGTAAGAAATGTGTTAGTCAATGATGAAGAAGAAGATTAGTTACTACGAAATGCATCTCCATGGCCATTTTCTTAATTGTATCTTGCACTTATTTTTATTGAAAGTTTCTATATTTGCTCTCTACTGTTCTGTGTTTTTAATAACATGTTATCTTTCAAATAAAGAATACCCAATAAAAAAATATAAATTCATTTGTGAAATTAAAAATTATGAATTACATTGTATTTATAAAATCAAAATCTATACTATTATATAAAGACTTACAACATTTATTGCATTAGGTACAACCATCTCATGCATGTCTCTCCAATGTTTAGAAATTAGAATTAGATTAATTTTAATTTTTAAGTTACATTTTAGACCCTTAGATTTTATTATTTAATTGACTTTATATCCCTTCCTTTTATAATTTTTATTTCACACCCTTTTCATTTTAACATATAAAATTTTATATCAACTAAAACCTATATAAAAACATATTATGTTTTGTGGTAAATTATACCATTATAATCGTCTCCTCGATACGTTCAAAATGAGCTTAATATCAAGTATTTTACGATTTATAAATCTTATAAAAAATGATGAATATGTATTAACTTATTTTTTAATCTTTTTTATTAATACCTTAACTTTTGATTTTTTATTTTACTTTTACACCCCCATCTACGTATATCTATCTATATATACTATTTCAAGGGTCGTGAATGTGTTTTCTTTACGTTATTACAATACAAATGATGGAATTATTGTTCTTTATTTCGTTTTTGGAACTTTTGAAGGTTTTTCTTTTCAGGAGCTTGATTGAGGGCTGAAGAAAATTGTGCGTGTTTTCTCCAAAGAAAGACTAATATATATAAAAAAAAATGAGGTTCATTTTCTATGCAACATGCATGTCTTCATTTTTAGACGTGTCTCATTTTAACCGATTCACTTTCTTTGCTACATTTCTTTCAATGTATCTACTTATCTCATTAATTTCTTCTTTCTTTCTTCATTTCGTCTTGGGTTCTGATTGATGGGTATTTGGTCAAATGTACATGTTATGTTTTTCACTAAAATTACCAAATCATTTGAGATGAATCACTACAGTTATAATTTCATTGTGAATGTATACATCATCTTGTGGTAGCATGTATCCAGACTTCTATTCATTATCCAATAATTGCATTACATGAATTCAGGTCATGGAAGAAGTGTGGCAGTCATGTTTGCTTTGTTGGTGGCCCTGGGTGTGGTTGATAACTTGCTAAATACGAAGAACTTGATTGGAGGAAAATGACTTTATGCCGGAAGAAGAAGAATAAAAGGTTGAAAAAAATTGGGCTCTAAGGTTTTGCCTTCAAGATACCAGTGGTACATATTATATTGTTTCAATACTAATCAATTACTTCATTTGGGTTTTAGAGTGAAAAAAAGAACTACAACAAAACAATCGTAAACATGTGGGTTACTGATTGACATTTGCAATAAAAATGTATATTTTATCAATTTTTTCTTTTTAATAAATGAGCATTATGCAAATGCATACCACTGGAAGCAATGTTCATACCATCCATCATTTTTTTGGATTTTTCCCATCTAATAATTTATATGTTATTTATATAGCTTTATATTCATATCTTACCAATTACTTATATAGTAAGTCATTATATATGTATTATTATCGATGAATCTAATTTTTTGTTGAAACATGTTTTTTGGATTTTCTTTGTTGGATTAATAGTTTGTTCTTAGTATACAATAAACAAAATCAGCGATTTTTAGTGAACTACTTGTTAAAATCCCCCCCCCCTCCCATTTCCATACTGAACACAACACACAAATGATCTCAATCTGAACTAAAAACAATTCGTTTAGCTGTATTGCAGCGGGTACACTTCTAGTATATTAAAATGGGTAACTATAAATTTAAATAAAATATTAAAAAAGAAAATAAAAGAGGGGGTGTGGATGAATAAATAGACCATGATGTATATTGATGGGGAGTCTTTTTCTCAACATAAATGCACAAGCACGCATGCCTTAAAAGCAACTTTTTTTAGACCGCCCTTTTTCATCATCTTTCGATCAAAATGTTTTCTGAATTTGCTATCAAATATATTTAATATTTAATAAATAATAAAAAATAAATAAAATGAATTAGGAGTAATTTTTTGGGTGATGAAAATTCCAAAAAAAATTCCCTAATACTATAAAGGATGTTAAATTATAGTTTTAAATTAGATTTTTTATGTATTTTTATTAATTATAAAAATTAGTGAAAGAATTTAAATTAGAATTTTTATGTATTTTTATTAATTATAAAAATTAGTGAAAGAACAATTGTACTTGCTAGTATTCGAGATGGATGACAATAGCGTTGTAATGATGAAACCTGTTCATATAAGATTTAACGTGCAATTTTGTTTACATCTGTAATTGTACTATGTTAGATAAAACGATGTGATAAAAATCATAAAACATTTTATTTATATCTTCAATGACAAATTGAATAAAAATGAACGTGTTATTATTTTATTTTTATTTTAAAGAAAATATATTCAAAAATCAAATTTGTGAGTTTATGGTTTGAATTTCTATTGTAGATCTTAATGTAGACGGGGCATTGATGTGCATCTCCAACAATCAGACTAATTTTTTTTCTTTCTAAATTTGAAGATTTCTTCATTCTCTCTAAAAAAATCTCTATTTTAAATGAAATTTTAGTAAGTTATTGGCACAAAGTTTTTCAAAATCTGCAAAAAATCAAAAATAGCATGTTGTTGAAATTGATATAATATCCCGTAGCACATGGATAAAAAATAACAGGTGTGCCAACATGCTGATTTGGGCTTGGGATGCTAAAAATGCTATCATACCTGATCCTTATGGAGGAGCAACCTCACCGAGCATGATGAAAATGACGAATTGTATCAGAATTGAATGAACTTTGGTTTAAACTTTTAATTCATGTTGTGTACTTTGGTATATGTCGTAGGGGTGACAGTTCTCGACACAACATGAAACACGACACAAACATGACACGGAAATAAATGAATTAAAGTTGAAGTTTTTGACCCGCCAACCCGCCAAATAAACAGGTCGTGTTCGGGTTAACCCGCCAACCGTCAAAAATATATTTTTTAAAATGTTTTATATTTTACTTAAAAGTCTCAAATAGTCAAAATAAATTTGTTTGGATTTGGTTGTATTATTAGATGAATTTACTTGTGTTTGAACTTTTTATTTGTTTGAAACTCGTGTTTGGATTTTTTGTTTGAATTTGGTTATATTATTAGGTGACCCGCCAACCCGTTTATGATCCGTCAATCCATTTACAACCCGCCAACCCGTGTACGACCCATCAACCCGAGCGTGTACGGGTTAGGGTTACATATCTCGACACGATTAGCTAAACAAGTTGTGTCCGCGTTGACCCTATCTGACCCATCAACCCGAATACGACCCGATTGTCACCCCTACAGTCGTTTTTTATCGGGTAAATGATAATTTTTTTTTGATAAAAGAACGAAAACGACCCTCGTTTAACGCAATTTTATAACAACCATTAAAGGGACTGAGAGTGACCAAATCCGGACGTTTTTGCAAACCATGATTGTCATCTTATGATTTTAAAACTGTAGGGATAAAAATGTTATTTTTGGCAAGCCACAAGAAGCAAAGTTATAGTTTACTCTAAATTAAATGTATATTGAAAATTATATTTTTTGGAAATAAAAATCGGGTGAATATAATTTTTTTTTTTTTGTAATATACCTTAATTTAAAATCGATAAATTATAGGATTCTTTTTCGAAACATACAGAACAATATAATGCATGTGCACATGCGTGATGTTAAAGTGCATGATCAAAATTCCCCTCCAAGTGACAATAAAAGTTTTTATTTACCAATTACCATCATATATTTAAAATATTTATGAATAAAAATTTTATGTAACTAATAGTAATTTAACCGTTTTTAATTAAGGGTGGATTTGCTATGATACCAAAGTTTTTCTTAACATCATGTATCAACTAATTATAATTAGTATATAAAATTTTGTACTATATATCAACCACTTGTATTTGGTACAATTTAATTGGAACCAACGTTTTTGGGATGGTACATAGATAATTGTGCAAAATAAGAGTAGGAAGCTGAATGTTAATTGGGTAGGGTGATTGTAAAACCCCTTAATGGCTATTTCTGCTTTGTAATTGTTTTTCTAACATCTTGCTAGTATTAATTAAAATCTCAGTTGTTTAAAAAAAAATTGTTTTCTATCAAGTTCAAGTTACATGTATCAAAAAACTTTATGAAGTTTTGTTCAACTTTAAGTAGTTGAGTTTCCAAGTAACGCATATGCTATTTAAGGATTTCCAGTTACAAGGAATAAATTTTATAAACGTTCAAATGATCAAACAAAATAGATAAATTTACAATGTTTTATATTCGATACCGTGATACGTGACGTCCAGTATCATATACCAACTAAGTTTGTATATTTAATAGTTAGTATAATACTATCAACCTACTGTAATTAGTACAAATTAAGTTGATATTAATTGGTACATATATTGGTTGGTTTAATTTGATACAAAATTATCATCTCTAACCACAAGGCTTGTGCGTACTGGTTAAGTCATGTGGAGGATCGATGAGACTATATAACCCATCTACCCCAGGTTCGAATCCAGACGCAAACAACTTGTGGCCACTGAGGAATTATCTCAGAGCTGAAACTGTCAACGTTTAATTTAGGTAAATACCTAAGATACCCTTTTAAAAAAAATTTATCATCTCTGTTACTAACAAAGGAGTTGGATAATTACATTCTTATATACCTTTAAATGCATGATACCTAAATCAGTAAATCATACTTTTGTAAACTACAAAATATGCATAAATACAATTTCTAATAAATCGTACATAGTACACTTGTTCTGGCTTTCACTTTATAATTGAGTGCTTCAACTCGAAAGGCAAACATATGAATCAATCATTACAAGTCAATTCGTTTATATTTATGGTAAATTAATTTTTATATTTATTAAGGTATAAAAGCACATAATTTACTATGATTAGGCTTTCATATTGATAACCTTTTTGAAATATAAAATGATTTTATTGATGTCATCAAATAGATCAGTTTTATTTTTAAAAACTATTCTAGTTTATACAACAGTGATAGAGTTTTTATGAATTTATAGTAGGAAAAATTGACTAAAACATTTGAATGCACATGAATTAATTTTATAAGTTAGTTTATTGATAAACTATTCATCATATCTTATAAATGGTTATTTGACATTTTTGCTAATTTTAATATTGATTAATTTTAATTATTATTAATTATAGATAAACATAATTATTAATAAATATTAATTTTTAGTAATTAAAAACTATTAAATAATTTTAATTATATATTAAGAATTAATTCTAAGTATCCAATAGATATTAATAATAATTTTTAATTATTTATAAATGTTATTTAACAATATACATTATTTAATTAATTATTATTCAAATACAAAAAAGGAAGTATAACAATTCTGAAAATGTTTATAAATAAAAATTAAAGTTATAATTATTTTGTTTCATAAATAATTAAAATATGCTAAACAATTTTAATAAACTATTTAATTTAATTATTAATTAATTAGGATATGTGAAGTTCACCAATTTTATTGTTATTTAAAATTTACAATATATATAATAATCAATTTTAAACTCTTTCAATTAACGTATTATATGTTCTTTTCTTTACCATCTTATTTGTAGCAATTAATATATCATATTATTAGGAATTTATTTTAATTATATTATAAAATATTTGTAATCGTCTATTTTTTCAAGATGCACTTTTTAGTCATTAACTTATGAACATAATGTATCAATCACATCAGCTAGCTTATCAGTTATCAATTAGTTTGTCAAACATAATCTAAATGAAATAACTAAGTTTTTATGTATATCTAAATAATTACCCATTTTATTAAATGACTAAATAATTAAATAGGTCTACACTTTCATAAAAAGTGAAAAACATTTCACTTATTTAGACAAAAAAAAAAGCATGCATTTCCTCAATTTGTAAGGTTTTAGCGAAAATACCTGAAAAATGGGATCCACTTATAAAAAGGTTGTACCTATCTTGAAAACTCTTATTCATTTTTCCAAAAATCCAACAAATTGGCTAAATGCATGTTTTTTTTATACTAAATACATAGAATATTTTCGACTTTTAATGGCATATTTGCCTTATGTAAGCATTTAGCCAATTTGGTGAAATGTTTTAGTCAAATTAGTGGTCATTTAGACAAGTACATAAAAAATTGCTTATTTTGGTAATTAGGTATATAGATATTGTGGTCGTTTATCCATAAAAACCGGAACATAATATTTTCATTTTAATGCAACTTATACAAGTTTATAGACAAAATAAGCATATTGAAAATATGAAATTGAAAAGGGGTAATAGTATATGTGATTTTAGTGCCAGATTCATAAATTTTGCTTAATGGTAATAGATTTTTGTATTACCGCTAAGCTTATAGACAAAAAATGACGTCCGTCCGTGCACATTAAAGGTGACCCCACTAGGCAAAAATTATGGATCCACCACTAAAATCTTAAAAATCCCTCGAAACGGTGTAATTAGACAAAAAAAAATGACGGACGTAAAGTCGTACGTCATTTTTTTTGTCTAATTACACCGTTTCGAGAGGGTTTTTTTAAAGATTTTTGGTTGATTTCGAGAGTTTTTTTGTGTTTTTGTCGATTTCAAAGGAATTTTTCGATTTTTCAGACACTTTTTTGGTTTTTTGGTTGATTTTAAGATACCTTTTTAGCGTTGACAAGAGTTTTGGGGTCCCTTACAAGTAATTACTGGGGGGAACCAAGTAAGAATTAAGCGAAAAGTAAAAAAAAATGCTTTTAAACCTTGAAAAAAAAATCTTTTTTGTTTTACTAGGGTCCTTTCCCCCCACTCCCTTCCAACTAAATCCGCTTATGTCACAATCATGTCAAATATTGTATTCTAAATATAAAAATAAGTATTAATGTTGACATGTACGAATAGAAAATTAGTAGATAAGATTGCATTTAACAATGTAGAGGGATACATTAAGCTCACTCTCATGACAAGATAAAAGCGAAAGTATAAAACATGTCGGCAACTATGACACTGGGTAGTACTTAATATTAATGATTTCAATTAAAAAAATCAAATATAATGAAAATCGGTATAGTACAACATTTATGTTCATAAATTGTCTTAAAAACGTGGATGGACCGAACAAATGTTTAAAACATTTCCAAACGGGTCGGGTGATGGGGGTCGATTTTCGAATGAGATGATTCACCAACAATTTATTGTTATTTTGTTTGTTCCATAAATAATCAGTATATTAAGTATTACTGCAAGAACTATTAATAAGACACACTTTGTAATATTTGAGTATATTTTAGATGACTATGAAACCATTTAAATTGGATTTTTTTTAAATTTTACCTACATGGTTAATCGACAGTAAAATACAAACCAAACTAATTGGTTTTATAAATATAGGTTGTATTACTCCGTGTCATATGGGACTTCTATATTAGTGACAAGGGGTTTATGGACCAATGTCGAGTAGACGAGGCAGATCTCGTGCAAAACCAGTGTTTCAACTTAATAGATTATTTCAAAGTTGATTAAATAATCTTTAAGTTATTTGGGACGTTTGGTGTATACACTTTTGTCTATAAATCATGGATCGTTAAATAAGTTAGAATCAGAAGAAAAGGAATTGAATTTGACCAATTCACATGTTTTTATCCCATAAAATGAAACTGAATTACATTTCAATTCATCTGTGAAATTATCTTTAGTTTGTACATATATCTTGAAGGTTTTGGTCCCTAGAGTTGAAGGTTTAGGGTTGTTTTGCCTAAGAGATGAACGGAGTTGTGATCGGTGATGAAGGAAGAAGACTGGCAGAGGTGGGGTTTCCAGATATGTGCGCAAACACACTTAATTAAAAATTTTAAATAAAGAAATTGTGATAAATTACATATTTGGTTCCTCTGAAAAATGATAAACTAAAAGAAAAAGATGAAAAAGACGAAAATACTTTTGAGTTAACGGACCTAATTAACAGAAGTTAAACTCAGGGACCAAAAGTGAAGCAACATGGCAACCACAGTCATTAAACTATAATTATTTTAAAAGAGGGACTAAAGTTGAAACAAGTATACAACTACAGGGATGAAAAGTGTAATTTACTTTATTTTATATTATAATGCGAATAATAACAATTGTCTAAATTGCCCTTGGATTACTTTGTCATTTTTGTGTGATTTATCGATAAATTTCAGCAAGAATAACAATTGTAATAATAACAAATAAATAAACAAAAATACAAATACAAATAAAAAACAAAAAACAAAAACAAACATGTCGATGATAAAAGATAATAATAATATAATAATATTGGACATTTTGTCAAATAACTTGCATTAGAATTTGACATTTTGGATTTATAAGTAATTATTTACGGATTTGGACAGGGTCCAGACTTATTTTAAAGCATTTTCTTTTATTCATGGACCTAATATAGTAAATTCAGATATGTTTTTTCTTATGCTTGATAACTGGTTCTTACCTGTCTTATAAATGGTCTGGACTTGTCCATGGATTAACGGAGCTAATTTATTTTTCACGTTTTTTAAGAAAACAACATTTATATAAAATCAAAGTTATATTAAATAAATCAAGATGCATAATAATATTTTCATCTTAAACTAAGACGTAAAAATATAACAAATATATGTTCAAACAAAATAGTCTCATAAAATATAAGATAAGATTGGGTTCTGGTGAGAAGTGAAGTTATGCTGAAAAAGATAATAAGGTATCTCCATCCTTGATGCATGCATCAAGATGCACCTAGGCATGGCAACTAGGGATGAGCATACGGACCGAAATCCCGAAACCGAACCGGTACTGAAAATCATTACCGGTTCGGTGTTCGGTACCAAGATTTTCCATATTCGGGATTCGGTACTTTCGGTACCGGTACCGGTACTAGTCCCGGTAAATCCCGAACCGAACCGGAAAATTTAAAAAGTCATTTTTTTATTTGAATTGGTAACAAACTCTTTTCTTTTCTTATAGAACTTCCTCCTAAATATATTACAATTTTCGGTTACTGTATATTCCACTCAAATACCGATTATTTCTTACAATTCTTCATATTTCGGTTATTGCAATCCTCCAAAATCGGTTCCGTAATTTATCCAAAACCCGGTTCTTGCACAATCGGCTCCTCTAATCCGGTTTCCGCTTAAGTGATTTTGGTTTTTGTTATTGTGTTTAATGGTCAACGGTGAAAAACGGTTGTCGTCCCAAAAAATGGTACCAAACGGTTCTAGTCCCGAAAATCCCGGTACCGAACCGGTACCGGTACCGGTACCAAACTTCTCTTATTGGTTCGGTATTCGGTATTGATTTTTTCCACTCTCGGTTTCGGTACTACCCGGTTTCGGTACCGGTTCGGTATCGGTCCGGTACCGAGCTCATCCCTAATGGCAACGACACAGGGATTGGGCGAGTAATGCAATTCACTATCTCATTCTGGGCCCGGGCTCGGACGGGTACGGGTACGGGGAATCCAATCCCATCCTGGTTTTTTACGCTTATCCCCGGTCAATCCTCGGTTAAACAATAAATTATTCAAAAAAGGGTAAAATTTGGTTTAAAAAAATATATTTTTAGTTATATATACATACGTGGACGGGACGGGTAGGGGAATACATTACCGGCCTCCGTTTTCAACATTTACCGGAGCCCTGGCCCCGACTCCGGCACCCGTTTACACGGGGAATCCACACCCCCGAACCCCCCCGGGGGGGGGGGGGGGGGGGAATCGAGTTCCCCAACGGGGCGGGGCAAATCATCATCCCTAGTTGCACCAGATCAATTCTCGTATCAAACGTCATTTATGGATGAGTTTGAGATTAAAAGTGAACGATCAAGTGTCAAGATCTCATCTTACACTTCTCACCTTAACTTCATTTCTTACATGATCTCATGCTATATAAAGATGTGCATATTTTTAATTAAAAAACTTGTCAATTTCCATAGTGTAATTCGTCAATAAACAAATAATTCATGATCTAAAAACTAATAAAATATATTTGGTAAGTTGAAATTAGGAAGTGTAAAGAGAGAAATGAGAATCAAGTGGGAATTAATCGTAATTACGTTTTTATATCCTTTATAAAGAGTTAGAATCAGTAGTAATTGGTTGGCAATCGTCTATGATTTTTAATTTTATCTCTAAAGGTTAATTGACGATAAAAGATATTAATTATAAAATGTTAACGGGCTAGACGGGCCTGTAAAAAAAGTCCGCATTATTCATACCCTCTCCTTAATTTCAACAGCTCAGTTTTAACCTGTTCGTTCCTTCGAAAATAGTTGTCCAATCTCATTTTTCTAGAGGATGCACGCATAGAACATAACAACTCATTTCATCAATGAACAACTCTAATTTTAATGTATTCCACTTCCATCAGAATGCAACCAATCATCCTTAATCGATCAAACTTTATGATCTTCATGATCAACGATTGAGATGAAAAAGTGAAAGTTCTATGACAGGTTTTTTCAACCATACATTATTTTGAAGTCTAAACGTTGACAGTCAATTATAAGTATCAAGTCATAAGACAACTTGCCTTCTACCACTTGTATCTTTCGAATATGACCACTTTCTATTTTCCACATTTGTTAAAATTCCTTTTCTGTCCTCCAAAAATAATATCTGTAAAAAAAATAACATCTACCTTTTATCAATTATTAACCCTCTACCTAATTTAATAATCTTGAACATGGTTTACAATACATTAGGGGTAATGCTATATGCACATCATTTTATATTAAAATCAGGAATATAAAAAGTAAGTTTTGATGTTGATGCGTGTAAGGAAAAAATTAATAGATTAACTAGACATTTAGTAATATATAGGAATACATCTACTCAATCCTGCATTTATTTGTTTTGTTTTTATGAATATACACTTTTATAGTTTATTTAAGAGTAAATTACAATTTTTTTTGTCTATGTGGTTTGTTGAAAACTGCTATTTTAGTTTTTGTATTTTTGAAATTATAATTTTCATTTATATAGTTTATAATTCATTGTTGTGTTTATTTTTATTGTCTAAAATTTATTGTTGTTTTTATTTTTATGGTTTACAAATTTATCGTTATTTCTATTCTTCGTATTTTAAAGTTAGGAGTTAGACTCGAAGAGGTAAATAACATTTAATTGTAAAGTATAGGGACCAAAACTATAATTTCAAAACCATGCAGATGAAAGTTGTAATTTAATTTTTAATTAATTTTGCATCAAATTAAATATTATATTATTGTAAAATAAAATTAAAATTAACAAAATTGAAAAAGACCAAGTAGCCCCTACAATGGACACCATTGGAACATTTAATGCCTATAATTGAGTCAATAGCTTGATACGCACGGAGAATCAACCACTTATATATACTTTTATTTCATTTTGAAAAATAATATTTAAGTTTATTTTCATAAAAATAAATTGATTTTTTTCAATGAATGCTTGACAAACATACATACATTTGTAAATGTCAATATTACTTATTTTCTTTTTAATCTGGGTATTTTATTTTATACATAAGTTAAGAAAAAATATGATATTACTGATATTTTAAGAGATATTTTACATGATCCAATCTTACTAACATTGATCATGTATTCATGCGTGACCAAAAAAACCTGGCCAATCACTTTTATATCTCCCTAAAATTTCTATGGTGACGAACTTACATGAAGTATATGTATATATTTCTATACAAAGTTGTAACAGTAGGCACTATATTGTTGGAAAAGATGTAAAGGAATACTCCAATGTGAGAAAAAACGTCAGTCTTTTGTGGGATTTTAATACACCTCTTTTAAGATAAGCTATAAGAATACAATGCCTCAGAATGTTGAATCCCTTTCAGATGATATATCTTGGTCTAATATCATGTGAGATATGTGGAACATTATCGAATTACTCTAAAAAAATCACCTGTGTACATAAAGGATATTTCAACATATATCAAGAAAAATAAGTTAAAAATCTAGTATGATATCCAACATTCTAGATGATTGACTATTTGATAATAATGTTGGCGTGTGTTAAATATATCTATGTATGTCGTTAAATGTACCCCTGCCTGCTAATTTTCCTATCACACACATCAACATCAAATATTGCTTTTTTCATCTCCAATGCATGATTCGACATGATTTTGAATTTTTGATATAAAATACGATACATATTATAGCATGAGACTTAATCATCTGGGAACTTCAAGTTTTGTGAGTCATGTGAAAACTTCTATGTTAAGGTATTGTTTCACGTGATTTTTACCCGTCTAATATTTAATGTATTGATTAACATATATTTTTTTCACAATATTTTGTTTCATATGTATTCAGTTTACAATGTGAAACTTGTTTATATGTATTTATTGTTTCACAAACACGTAAAAATGTTCACATTATGAACCGAGTACATGTGAAACAAATATATGTTAATCAATACTCCAAATCATAGGCTTAGATTAAAAAAAATCATATGAAATAACACATTATACACAAGTTTTTGAGACTATCACAATTTTATGAGTTTTCAAAAGAAAGTCCTCCATATTACATTACCCCTTAATTATTTGTAAGCATAAGCACCTCCACAAATATTTGTAAGTAGAACCCACAACACTTAGTTTTCTTAAAAAACGATTTTCTTTTAATCTTTCTTCATGTAAGTATATTATCAGCTCTGAACGAACGTTTTACTATGTATGGATGTACTTTACCATGCACATACATGGTGTATAAACAAAGACACATTTAAAAGTCTTTAGGGACTTGATTGATATGAAATTGTAAGTCAAAGAATTGTAAATGCAAAAAAATGTGTAATGGAGTAACCTTACAAATCGACCACAAGTTCAGGGACTGAATTTGTAGTTTACGATATATAGTCATCAAAAGTGCAATAAATGAAACTCGGAGGGGAACATATGTAACTTTCAGGGGACGATAAACTCGCACATAATAAGCGGTATAAATTCATCGTCCACACGCATAATGCAAAACTTCCCCATGCGAATTTTACCGCCAAAATCCGGAATTGTTCAGTCCATCTTGCATTGTAATGTACTTTCTGTTCAATTTTGGACTCTTCCAGTAAGATCGACGAAGAATTTGATATGGAAATCGGACGTATCGGCCGCAGGTTCACCTATTTATGGAGGTACTTATGGATTTGAGTTTGAAACCCCTGTTTTGATTTCAATCTACTGATTTGTTTATTTGATGCATGATCTTTAAGACGCTATTTCTTTCTGGACGATCGTTTGTTTGTCATTTTGCTTTAATTTGGCCGGTACTTTTGTTTATCAAATGATAGGTAGATGATTCTAATATTGACAATCAAGCTGACAATAGGGGGGAACTTTGTACGTTAATTTAGTGCTATTAGAAACCTAAAGGGTGCAATTGTGGGGTTAATCTGTCATGTTGCTCGATCTATATACTAGTAAGTGCCAAGTTATTGCTAGAGTTGGTCAATAGAGAAGCTTTTTGTTGCTTATGGGACTGCCAGGAGTGGGAAAAACTACAACTATTTGGTTTGATATTCTGTAAGCTGACAATGTACTCTACACCTGTTAACCGAATTGCAAAGTTACTGTCATTTTGAAGGATGTTCTGATGTCAACATTTCATGTTTTTAAGCTTTTTATATGGTATTGGTAATGATTGGATAGATACACCAGCAATTGTATCAATTTGGTAGGTCCTTGCTCTTTCAATCTTGAAAGGTGATAGTGTTGTATTTCCCAACTCTAATTGTAGGTTAGATTAGTTATATGAAGCTCCCACCTGCACTTTCAGTTTTAAGGTTCAACTATAGACATGCTATGGATTCCATTACATGCCCTACCTACCTACCCTGATCTCTCTCCCACTATCAGGGGAATGACGTTGACTTGATATCATTGGAGTCACAACGATAAGTCTTTCCCTATTTTGTTCTGTTTGCATATTGATGTTCCTCACATATGTGGATGTGAACATTAATATGTAAAATGTGCATCATGTTGGGTATCAGTGTTTGTTACTTTGAAAGGTTAGTACAAAAAGGTATTTCCATACAAATGTTTTTGTTTTAGAAAATGATTTGTTTTCATACTAATGTTATAACAATGTTTATCCTTTGTCATCCAGGTTTTAACGGTTTCAGTCCTGTCCTGTTCTAGTTGTACCAAATGCAGGACGGACAGTTAATCTTGTCCAGTTCTAGTCGTATCAAACTCAGGACAGACAGGTAGTCTTGTCCAGTCCCATCTAGTCCTTTCCGTCCAGTCCCATCCAGTTTGCACACCAAACACTAACTTAAGGCCTATTTCTATTAGAGTTTCTAAGCTATTATGTTGTGTGCTTGTCTAGTTATTCATCAATGTTTGGTGGAAGTTGGGTCTTGAGAGAAGCAGTTGAAAATCTTACCCTGCTAGTTATTGAAATTGATACTATTCACTTGGTGCTTTCTTTATTTTTCTTGTATGTGTGCTTCCTTGCTTGCTTTGGGTGCTTGTTGAATTTGGTAATTTACATTGGTAATAATAGAGAGAATTATGGTGAACATCTCTTAGGGGCCGTTTACCAAAACTTATCCGGGTAAGTGCTTACCGGCAAAATTCAAAACTATCACTTACTTACCGGGTAAGATTTTAATCTACCAAAATGATATCGTATGCAACAATTTACCTGGAAAGCACTTACAGTGGTAAGAGCCGTCGTCCTCACTTACCGGGTAAGATTCTCGGTCATTGTCTTTGCTCTTACCGGGTAAGATTCTTGGTCCTTGTCATATTCATCCGGTAAGGTAATATGACTTGGTAAGCGCTTACCCGGTAAGCGTTTGGTAAACGGCCTTTTAGTTTATATAGCACATATCTGAGTGATCATGAATGTCTTACAAATAAAGCTTAGAAGGCAGTTCAGATGTTATTAAACTAGAGGCACATTATCACTTACCAAGTTGACTTTCGAGTTCCAGGATTCAAATTCAAATTTAGAACTGTGGATACTCTAACTATCTTATAATTACCCACAAATTACCTTAACTCCTGTTTTCAAAGATGTAAGTTTTTAGTTTTATTGGTTTCCACGTCAAATTGAATATTCAAATACTAAAATAACGTATGCAAAATGTGGGGAATGAGTGTAGGGTGGTAGCAGGGGGTGCTTTTACCTCCTAAATGGGCATCCCATCAGGCTGTTTAGCTTGTATTGATTGATTCAACTTTCTTTCTTACAAACCATGATACGTAAAACTGAGGTAGGTTTGTGTCTTTCTGTGGTAAGCATAGATTGTTTTTTCATTTCAATTTTGGTAATGTTTGACAGATGGCATTGGTATGGTAATGAATGGTGTGGTTCTTAACTCTCTTTTCATAGCTGTTTTTATGTCTACTAGTTCAATTGGCATATATGTGTAGGTTCAATTATCTATATGAAGCTTGCCACTCCCCTTTCAGTTTGACAGTTCAACTGTACACATGTTATACCTTTCATTTTAACACCCTACAGCCCCTACCACCTGGACTTCCGGTGTGGTGCTACAGCCTGTCAAGTTTCTAGGAAGGAAAACAGACTGGGTGAGGTTGCCTGGCATGTTATATCATTTGGGATCTGTTTGCTTCTGCCTTTTGGTTATTGGGTCGTTTACACACACTTAGATCGTATTTGGGACTTGTATGTGTTGCCTTGGAAAAAGTTCCGACAATTTGTCTTCTTTTCTCTTTAAAAGTCCCAAAAATGTCTACTGGCTTATTCTTAAACCCATACAGAGGAGTCTCATTGCAAGGACATTGATAAGAAATAGGTGTTCTCTAAGTGCATATATTATTGATCAAGAAAGTCCTCTACAGTTTTATATAGGGTAAACGTAAATAAAAGGATAAGGACTAAACTAGGTGAAGATATAAACTATATAGGACTAATATAAACTAATCTCCAAAGTGAATCTAAACTGGCTCAACCAATGGAGGTTCATAGGAACTTAGGAAGTGCCTTCTCGTGAACATAATGACAATCTAACTCAATGGCTCAATCTTTTCAGTGCATTCTGGATAATTTTGTTCTTAGAGATTTGCATGGAAATCTTATTATGCTAGTAATCTTCACCAAACTAGATGGGGAATCCTTTAGCTTGTGTTCAAATGACGAATTCAAGTGAATTCATAAGCAGTTCTAGTGGGAAACCAAGCTACTTTTTTTTGTTTGGTATCCTAGGCATTTGCCTAGACTAATCCCTGACAATTTTAAGACTGCTAAAGCATGCAGCCGTGAGATAATTCCCTAGTGGCCACAAGTTGTTTGCGTCTGGATTCGAACCTGGGGTAGATGGGTTATCTAGCCTCATCCCCCACAAGCCTTAACCAGTACGCGACAAGCCTTGTGGTTGAAACCAAGCTACTTGTTTTTCCATGATATATGATTCCCTCTGAAAAGAACATGATATTCTCCAATCTTCCCAAAGTTGTGGGAAAGATTTCCTACTTAGGATATCTTTTCCCTTCAACTAGGCTTGACCTTTCAGAGCCTAGAGATCGACAATTAAGGCCATACGGGTCGTCTGTTGCTTAGGTACCCATCCTGGCTCGGGATTCATTTGAGTGCTCATTAAATAAAAATGGATAGAGATAACATCCATTGTTTGAAGTTCAAAAAAAAACTTAGAATACTAGAAGTATGTTTGGCACTTATTAAGCTATGAAGGGACGGTTTCATGATAATTGATATTTGTTTTTAAATACCCACTTAGTAAATAGATTGTGGCTAAATGTGTGCACGATTAGCCTTTTCCTGTTCATGGACCCCTTGTCAACAAGATAGTGTCAAACTACTACTTGATTCCATCTTTTGTTTAAGAAACAAAAGATTAAAAGTCAACCCCATTGGACATATTATAACCAACAAGTGGTCAAACTCAGTGCAGGGTACTATTTTACATAAAAATGCTTAGAGCTTTTAATCCAAGTGCATATTCCTCCACCTGTAACACACTACAACAAAATTAGGTTTATAGGACGCCAAAAGCGTTCAAGTGTCCCAATAGACTGCTTTATAGGACCAAATGATAAAGCGTCCAATCTATGAGTGTTGTAATAAGTTTATAAGACGCTTTTGGGTGTCTTAACAAGCTTTTTAGGATATTTTTAAAATAAAACGTTGTATTAGCTATTTTATAGGACATTATTTGAAGAAGTGTCTTATAAAAACAAATGTCCTATAAATATGTGTTTGTAGGACATCTCTCGAAAGTGTTCTATAAAATAGCTAATATGAATGTCATAAAAAACTTGTTAATACACCCAAAAGCATTCTATAAACTTATTACAACACTTTTAGATATGATTCTTTATTGTTTGGTCCTATAAATTAAGACCTATAAAGCAAACTGTTAGGACACTTGCCCATGAAGCATTTGTTAAACAGCCCCTTTGTTAGGTTTAATATGATTGTAATTGTATCAATTCAGTTCCATAGTGGACCTCTTTCTCTCTCTATTTGTGGCCTTAAAATATGATCTGATCAGGCACTTTTAGACTATAACTGAGTAATATTGCTTATCTAGCAGTAGCACTATCAAACCTTAAACAAATCCACTGCTAAAAGCAGCCAGTCTTTCGTCTACTTTTTTCATCCATATACAAGTACATAAATAGATAAAAATAAATATTGGGATGGGGAGAAAAGAAATGCCCCTTGGATAAAGTCAAACTGTACATGCTTCATGTTAATTTATTCTTATGGGATCTAAATGTACATGTTCAAAATCCCTAAAGATTCATGTTCAAATTAGCTGGTCAGCAATATGATAATATGCTGGTAATGCTTACCCTTTTTTCCTTTATTTATATAATTATATTGTTTCTTTATATGGTTTTGTTTTTAGTTTAGCTTCCTATGTGTTCTGCTTTTCTCTCATTTTTTTATGTTTTAAATTTTAATCATACGGTTTCTTTTTTGTTCAATGATCAACCCTTTCATGTTAATATGAGGTGGGATTTTTGTCTTATATACATATATATTCATGCATTTTTTGCATCTTTTTGTTTCAGTTTCCTTGATTCCTCCGTTGGATGATTACTTCATAACTACTACAACAAATTTGGGATTATAGGACACCATAAATGTCTAAGCGTTCTAATAGACTGCGTTTATAAGACTTAATTTATAAGACCAACCAATAAACTGTCCAATTTAAAGGTATTGTAATAACTTTATAGGATGTTTTTGGGCATTGTAACAAGTTTTTTAGGAAATTAAAAACGTTGTATTAGCTATTTTGTAGGACAGTATTTGAAAAAATGTGTTATAAAACAAGTGTCATATAAAATAAGCTAATACAACGCTTTGTATTAGAAATGTCCTAAAATACTTGTTAGACGCCCAAAAGCATAAATTTTGGCTATCTAAAACCAGATTCCATCATTATAATCGTGGTTATATAATAAGTTACCCAAAGCCAATCATGATTCTGTTTACAGGTATGCAAACATTTACGGTAGAAAAGGCTTCCATTGACTGCAAGAATGAGATGCCAAGCTGAAACAGTAGATTATTACCAATTAGAGATCAACGGATAAAAGAGGTCAGGTAGGAATTTCTGAGTACCCCTTGTAACCTCCCGTTTTAAGGATATTTTTATCTCATTTTGCTCTCTCTCTCTCTCTATATATATATATATATTATAATATATGTGCATAAAAATCAAGAAATGGCTTCAATTACTTGTATGCACATGTGCATACTATCAGGGCGTTTCTCAGTTTTTCATTTTTTTGCTGTTTTCCTCTTAAACTCCTCTATATATACACATATATAGATACACACACACACACATATATATATATATATATATATATAATATACAAGGACATACACCTGATCTGGGAAGATTTTAGCTAGAGAAGAAAAGTCTATTACCTTAGCTACGTACTGCTAGAAAGTTTCATAAATGAACTATTTCAATTGCATAAGGCCAAACCTTAGTGACCTGGAGCCAACTTCTCTAGTGATATTAAGCTATGAACTGGTAGGAATACCAAATCAAAGGATTAAAATGGAACCCAGCTTGTGGAGTATATGCAGTGTGATGAATTTATCACTTTTCTTGATGAAGATTGGTTGGTATATATTTATATTCCTAAGAACTAAAAAAGCGGCGAAAAAACCATCATACGTAGCTAGTCTATCTAGGATCAAGAAGATCGTCTCTTTGTAATGATCCATATTGGCCATTTTAATATCCACACTTTCTAAAAGTCAATCAGTAATACGAGAGGGAGGTTTATCTTGAAATAGTGAAAACACTTGCCTAAAAAATTGCTATTTGGTTGGTTTTTCATTAAGTCCTGTATGGATAAAGTTGTCTGTGTAAATTAATCTGTCTGTATAGATTGTGAAGGTTTTTGTTTGGGAAGGTTTTTCATAGATAGATAGGTTGCGTGTTTTTTAATTGGGAGGGGAAGCTTTGGAGAAAAACTTAGCTTTCTGCATAAAGCTCCCCTAAAAGCTTACCCAATAAGCCACTTTCTATATCATTAAACCACTACCAAACAGTCATGTATATCTGACCGAATAAGCTGTGAGTCCCATTAACCTCATTAAGCTGCTAACAAATATATTCAGCCTCATCAAAGTGGCTACACTTTGAATTTATAAAAAAATAAAAAATAAAAACAGAACTGTGGCAATGGATGTCTATATAAGTACAAGCATGATAATAAATCATCTCTACCATCATCATCACTCATTTTCAGACTCTTTTAACAAAAAAATAAAAATGGCAGCTGCCGCTAGGTTTTGGTTCTTTCTATCTCTCATTCTTCTTTTGGTAACAATCTCAGAAGCCCGTTTTCTTACTAATTTGTTAGCAAAAGAGCGAACCGAAGAGAGAATGATTGATAAAGCAAGAGAAATACTAGAGGTAAGTACTAAAAAACACAACATGGTGGAACTCAGTAACCGTTATAGAGTTAACCGAAGGAGCCCTGGTGGTCCGGACCCTAAACACCATTAGCATCATGCGGCTAGGCTAGCCGACCACATATTACAAAAGGGTAAAAGAGTAAAAAAAAACAAGATAACAAGAGTTTATGGTCTTTAGTTATCGAGACAATGCCTGAACTGGCCAAGTTTAATCTTTTTTTTTTCTTCTTATTTTTGGCTGCAAATCGAGATGTAACTTATCTTTATTGAATTTTGAGAATTATAAGAAAACTTACTCTCTTTTATTTGGCTTCTTGGTCCTTTTAGAGCTTTGTTGAATGATGATATATGCACCAAAAAGGCGAAAACTTGAGTCGCTCTCAAATATTTTTAGTATAACCAATAATCATCGACTGTTCTTTAGTTTTTAGTCTTTAGCATCTTCTCCTTTTTTTTTCTTTCTAGTGGTGGTCCATGAGATCATGAATACATAGATATATAACTTGGATTGGATGGGTGACCCTGCTAAACTGGCTTTTTTGGTAGATGAAGTTGATGAAATGCATGAATGGATTTGTTAAAAGACACTTGTTCTTTGTCATGATTCTATCCACCAAGGGTAATCATTGGTGGTGGGATCTCTAGAGATCCTTCAAGGGATTCTTCTTACTTGCTAAGACCCCTAACATTTATTAGGATCTTCTAACTCTTTACATTTTTATTCATTTATTCTTTATTATTAGTATTTTTCCAATGGAAGTTCTGTTAAAAATCCAAAATTGATTAGTAACGCTGGAATGATCCATAACACGCCACGTGTCCCTCTTCAGGATTAATATTCATCATGAATAACACACGTGTCCCTCTTCAGGATTAATATTCTTCTTGAATGAATGTGCTATTCATTTATTCTTTATTAGTATTTTCCAATGGAAATTCTGTTAAAAACCCAAAATTGATTAGAAACCTTGAAAATGATCCACAACACGCCATGTGTCCCTGTTCAGGAGGAATATTCATCATGAATAACGCATTCATTCATGATGAATATGGAGCAACATTCCACACGGAACTCTTTAGGATTAATATTCATCATGAATAACACATTCATTCATGATGAATATGGAGTTGTTATTCATCATGAATAACACATTAATGATGAATATGTTATAACATTCATGATGAATAACACCTCCATATTCATCATGAATATGCCACGTGTCACGTTGTGAGCGGTCCCACGGTTCCTAATTTCCAATTGGTGAAACCTAAATTTGATAAAAAGGTAAGTTAGAATCCGTACTAATTCTTCATTGACCAAAGTTGGGACTCTTTGACAATTCTGATAACATCCATCCACCGCCCCTCCATTAAACACCATTAGTTTTTGGTTGTCGAGTCATGTGCACATTTTAATTTGCATTCTTGAAAAAAAAACCTCTCCTCTATTTATTATTTATTGTTAAATTATTTTCAAGATTATCATCACCTCCATCTTCTACCACCACCCATCCACCCACCCACCATAAACACCACCACCACCACCCACCCACTACCACTAACCCCAACAGAAAACAAACACAAACCTAGATTCTCTTTCTTTTTTGTAACTTTGTTGGATAGATGTTGTTATCATAAATAAAGAGAAATGTTATATGCACTACTTTTTATGTCAGGATCAGATCAAATCATGACACTGAGAATGTCAAAAGTAAGTAAGTCTTGATGTTGATGTGTGTGAGGAGGAAATCAGTAGGTAGAGGTGCATTTAGCAATATATAGGGGTGCAATTAACCAACCTTAAATAAATAGTGCAAAAAATAAATGATAGGGGTTTTGGCCATTTTTTGGTTGAAGATAGGTTGTAATTAAGAAAAAAAAGGGTAGGCTTTCAGCCTGTTTTTTTAGATGTAGGATCAGGGATTAGAATTGCAAGTTTACAGTTGGGTTCATTTGCTTTGATTTCTCATAGATTGGATTGCATTTTATATTATAGTTATTCATAATTTTTCACCTCTGCATCTCATTTGTCACTATAACAAAATTAGGTTTATAGGATGCCACAATTCTATAAGTATCCTAATAGACTACTTTATAAGACTTAATTAAGTTTATAGAACCAAACAAATATGTCATCTTATGTAAGCGCGTTGCAATGTGTTTATAAGACATTTTGCACGTCTTAAATAGTTTTTTAGGAGACTTAAAAATAAAGTGTCATATTAGTTTTTTTTATAGGACACTTTTGAGATTTGTCTTATAGACACATCTTTTTTATACGACATTTTTTCAAGTAATTTCAATTTTTTTTAATATAACACTTTATTTCAAGTGTCCTAAAAAACTATTTTAAGACTCCCAAAGCGTACTATAAACCTATTGCAATGCTTTTACAAAGGACACATATCTGTTTGATCATATAAGCTTAAGTCCTATAAAGTAGTCTATTAGGACACTTAGAGGTTTCTGGCGTCCTATAAACCTGATTTTGTTGTAATGTGTGTTCAAGATTTGGTAAGTAACAGATTCTTAATCAAGTCAAATTTAAGGATCAGTAAGAGAAATAGAAATGCGGATTTATGTATTGAACTGTAAACGTTAGAAGATACGATCGTCATATCTAAAGGGAAAAATATCAAAAAAACAAACAACTTTTAAGCTAGGTGTGTATGCAGATCGGCATTAGGAAGAAAAGCGACAAAACAAAGAAGCCGTTTAGTTGAAAATGACAACAAATATGAAATGACGTCGAGTAAAGTATATAATGTCTTATCTGTATGATTTTCTTAACTTCTTGCTATAAAGATAAAAAAAAGATGACTAGATGATCAACTATAACTTCTTGCTGTTTTGACATTTGTTGAACCATGGTCTAAAGCAACTTCATACTATTAGAAAATACACCATCTTTCTGTTATCTATATATATATATATTATATCATGGATACATATATTTTTAATACCAATAAACCAATACGATTTCGTTCTAATTTAGAAATCGTCACAGTTATCTACTTAGATTACTTCTAAATTGGACCGGTTTTTGCCTTTAGAATCGCACTTTTTTTTAAGCTTTTTTCTGTGATTCCTCATCATCGATGATCTTGCTATCCACTGACCATTTTTTTGTCTCTTCTTTCTTGATCATCTTTATATATCTCTATATAAAGATCTTGTTTTCATATGTGTTTCTAATATATGTCAATGGCTAAATCAACCAATCTAACCGTTATCTTGATGTTTATAATTATAGCATCAAGTTTGTTAATTTGTGGCTCGGGTTCGAAATTGACATGGGGTTTTCATGGGCTTTATTATGACGTGAAAGTTGGTGAAGATACGGTTAGTATTCTTAACAAACACGGGTTTAATGAACCGATTTTGAAGTATTATTGGCGGCGGGCGATGCTAGAAAACCGGCCGGCGAGAATGGCGCCGGGTGGTCCAGATGGTCATCATCATTAAAGTCATATACATTGTCTCATTTTGTTCGTGCTTATCTGTTTAAAGTGGTAGAGGTGTGGGTGTAATTCATATGGGTTCGAAGTTCGAACCCAGATACCGCCCCCTCTGCCAATGGTGGCGAATATTGTGGGACTGGTATAGTGGGGGCGCTCCAGAAGGTGGCGAATACTTTTTTTTTTTACATTATGTCATTTTTATTTGTAGTTTTCTTGTTTTTTTTTGTTTGGTTGCAAGATGAGATGGGGATTGGATACTGGTAACAGTTTCTTTCATGAGTTTGAAGAATTGACCAGAGTTTTTAATGTTTCTTTGTACTCAATTTTAATGCAAGAATATTCCCCTCTTAAAAACTACCACTATTAAATAGTTTTCTTATTTTTAGTATAAATAAATAAGCAAGAATATTCTATGAGACCATAAAAATAGTGGATGGATGAATGTTTTTAAAGCATTAAGATGGATAGAGGAATGTTTAGTTGATTTGGCATCACGTGATTTTGGTTTGTTTTCGTGAAAACTATGAGACTATAAAAATAACACCAAAGTTTTACAACAAAAAACATAGTGTTAATAATTAGTCATAAAACACCTCTAACTTTGCCTATGTTTTTAATGATACCCCTATACCCATGTGGTTCATCTAAGATTACAAATTTAGAAATTGTTTTATTAGGTTGTATTTGGCACATAAGATAGGACGTGAAGTTACAGAACGAAACTCACTGTCCCATGTTTGGTACGATATATGACATGACAAATTTTTACTGTTCCCACCTTACGATATGAGACAAGGACTGGGTGGACAAGGTGGGATAAAAAGAATTTTTTTTATTCCACCAAAATAGGTGGAACAAGATGGAATTAAAAGAATTGTCAAACTATAAAATCACGTTAGAACTGAAGTTTAACACCATCGAGTAAAGATCGAGCTCGTCTGGGATCGTTTGCAGCCCTAGTTTCCGGTGTTAAAATACCGAAAGTTCCATAATATCAACAAACATAAAGAGAATTTGGAATCAACGTATTCGGATTATTATTCGTAACGAGTTATTATTCGCCCGTGTGCCTAACGAGTACATAAACGGGTTATTATTCGTAAGACATATAAACTATAACACAACATTCTAATATAGAGCTTCATGACCCTAAACAATTTAGACTTTAAGAAAAACAACCTTATACGAATTAAGAACTCAAACGCAACATTTAACCTTATACGGTTCCATTCCAACAGCTTCTATCCCCCTACTTTTTGACCATTTTCACCCTATTTAAAGGTCAACCTAGGTTTTATAATCTTATTGAAAGTTGTAGAGTGAACTCTTAAGAGTCTAATGGCTTTGGAATCAACTCATTTGGATGCTCCATCTATGAGATATGGCTTAACCAAAACAGCATCTATTAAGCCGTATACACAACAAACAGCCCAAAACAACCCAAACAGCCCTGTACACTCACTGTTTTGAGCCACTTAGAGCCGCAATTGGGTTCTCGACTCTTCATAACAGTTGTATTATTTTCTTACTAAAAAATATATGAAATAAAATATTATATTTTTCAAAGAAGGTAAAAGAATAAGTAGGTTGGTTTTTGAATTTAATGATATCCCGCTTGGATCATGGCCCGGCCCAGGAACGATTACCAAAGAAGCCCGATGTTTGAATTCTTATAGCCGTTGGGTAACGGCTTTATAGCCGTTTGTGACGATTTTGAGCCATTTTTTAATCTTTTTTTTTACTCTTCTACACTATATATATGTTGTATGGTGTATGGAAAAGATACCAAACTCATAAACGATCAATCGTTGCGGGCTCCTTCAAGACTGCTGGAAGTACCGATTGATTTCTTCCAGAGAATCTAGCTGTCAAGCAATCGCATCTCAAGGATTTCATATGAAGGTGAGCTTAGCTTCGTTCATTTTACGAAATTTAACAATTATTTTTATTTGGAAAATCTATATTCAAATTAATAGGATTTTCTTGAATTAGATTAAATATTTCCGTCTTTTAAAACCATTTTTTTCGCTTTTTATAGAAACAAATAAAATAATCAACAATTATATTTATATCCGCATTTCTTACTAAAACATATCAATTTGTATTGAATTTAAATGTTAATAACATTATATCATAATCCTCTCCAGATTCTCTAGAAGAAACCAATTGGGTTTGGAAGGTACTCCTCAAAGAACCCCGAAGGTTTCGACAATGGAAACTCTGGGGATGCTAGTGTTAGCGGTGTTATTGAATCCCCAACAACATTTGATTGTTTTAGAATTTCAATCGAGCCATGGGTCACTAGAAAGGTTTTCGTAGAATATGGTTAGGGGTTGCCACGAGATCACTAAGTGTGTTGCAATTGATGAAGAAAACTAAAACCTAAGGGGCGAGACTCATTTTTTTGGGATGACCAACTCGTGTGGTAGTGTTGGTGAGGCTGAAACTTCAACAAATGGAGAAAATTTGATTCTAGGGTTTCTACATTCAATGATTCTTTCCAATGTAGAGAATTCTATAAACACCAGCTTTTCCAAATACAGACACCTACCAGCTTTTTTTCTTGGGTGGTGCAGAGCTGGATTTATAGAGGATGATCCATTTCCGAACTCTATTGTCTCCTTGGAAATGGATCATCGTCTGTAACTCTAGCATCTGCACCACCCAATGAGACAATAGAGTTCACAAGTGGTTGTATTCGAAAATGCTGGCCTTTTTAGAGTTCTCTACATTGGAATGAGTTGTTGGATGTTGAAAACCTAGAAAAAAGTTGTTGAAGTTTCAACTCCATCAATACTACCATTTGAGTTGGCCATCCCCCAAAAAAAAATTGACGTCTCATCCCCAAGTTACAGTTTAATCTTTCAATTGCAACACCCCCAATGGTTTCATGGGAGCTCCTAAATCATAATCTACGAAAGCCATTATAGTAACCCACGATTCGATTGGAATTTTCAAGCAATCTGATGGTGTTAGGGTTTCACCCACACCACTATCACTAGCATCCCCGGAGTTGCCATTGTCAAACCAAAACAGTCTCAAGGCTAATTCACTGACACCAGCATGGAGGGATCTACCTTACAAACAATTGGGGGGGGGGGGGGTTAAAATTAAAAAAACAAAATTTTACAAGGTTAAATTTTTATTTTTATTTAGTTTCTCACTTAATTCCCCCCGGTAAGTTTTTGCAAGGGACCCCACAATCCTGGCCGATCATTGCCGACTCCAAAAAAGTTTCTTGAAGTCAACCAAAAAACCAAAAAGATCTCTAGAAATCAACCAAAAAACCAAAAAAGTCTCTTGAAATCAATCAAAAAACCGAAAGTCTTTCGAAATTAACAAAAACATTCCTTGAAATCAACCAAAAAAAACTTTAAAAATCCCTCGAAAACTGTGTAATTCAACTAAAAACACGTCGGTCGACTTTGCGCACCTCTAGTCCACCTTAAAGGTGATCCCACTAGAAAAAAGTCCTGGATCCGCCACTGTAGTATACCATCACCACCCCTGGAGTTTCCATTGTCAAAACCATTTGACAAAATGTAATTTGGACGAGTTTTATGTTCCTGATGATGCGGCCAATCGAATGTGAATTTCGAATATGGCATAGGAGGAGGAGGGGCGAAGTTCGAAGTGGAACAACATAAGTGGAGTTGATTTCAATGTTTGAAACGGGTTCGGGTTCGGGTTCGGGTGGAGTTGATTTTAGTTAGTTTACTATAAATAGATGTTTGATGTAATCTTTTTCATTCAAGTAATACAATCATGAGTTTCTTAATTATGTAAAAAAAATCTTTTTAATACATTTCTTGACTTTTTTGTATTTCTTTCAAAAAGACTTCATAAATTGGATGCTCACATTGCAACTTTTTGCATATATTATGTACACATTTCTTCATTGGACCACTCTTCTGGACTAATTGTATTTCTTGATTGGTTATGTTTTATTAGAGCTCAAGGCATAAATACTATTTTTACTTTTCATTTTAAATTACATTATATTTTTTTAAGGGTGTCACAAGTTACGTCTAAATTAATCCCGGTACATTATCCTTTTTCTGAATGGGTGTTCCAGATTATGTCTACACTAATCTCGATAAATTGTAACAACAAGAACTCGGTCTTAATAAACTCAGTGGTCACAATTGTTTTTTTTTGTTTGATTAACCTGGATATCCAACCCGCTATGCGAGCCGACTAATCCCAGTACGACTACCCGCTTCACAGGTAGCCCGAAGTCACCGCATTTGAACCTCCGTGGCCACAAGAGGATTTTTTTTACCCCTCCCTGGATTTGAACCTGGAACCTCCTGATACTGTTGACCTTTGGAGCCCAAACTCAAACCATTGAGGCACCACCCTTGTGGTCATAATTGTTGGGTACGCCTAAAATCGAATCCTGAATAGATGGGATATTCAACCCCATCTCCTAGAACCTCAACCACTACGCTACAACCTTTATAGTTTATATTATCATTATTAATAATAATGAACGGATATTCAACCACTTACTCATATCAGACGAGATTTCTTTCCCCCAAACCCGTCAACAATTATATGGCACGAGGTGCATAAATAGAGAGGTGTATTATTCGGCCTGTTTCCGACCATCTCTATTCAATAATCCCCAATGATTTTTTTAGTTTGATGATATTTAATTTCTCACTTCGAAAAAGATATGAATCATCCTAAATCACTCGACTTAATTGCCCTTCTAAAAAATACATTAAAAAATATAATAAAGTTTGGAGTAAACTATGTTTTTCAATCTTATGGTATGTTGAAAATTGCTATTTTTGTTTCTTTATTTCTAAAATTACGGTTTACGTTTCTATGCGTTATAATTTTTTTTAGTTTCTGTCCTTGTGAGAAATACATTTTATTCTTGTTTTTGTTCATGCACTTTACAATTTATTGTTATTTTAGTCTCTCATACTTAACAATAAATCACTAACAGAGCTAGCATTTTTATGAAAAAATAAATAAATTGCAAATCATAGGAATGAAACCACAATTTTGAAAGCAACCAAATGAAAGTTTCAATTTTTAACCAAAAAAAAAATCATTTAAAGTATGTTTTAACTGTTATTTAATGTAATAAACATTTTTTTTCTTGCATGGATGTAACCAGTTTTCAATCTGTTTTATTTTGCACAAGCTTAAACGTATTAAACCATAAAAATTTGTATCCATTTTTCATGATATTATGTAATCAAATATATCATGGTGAATTCTATAAAAAAAATTATGTCTTTTCCAATGGAATCTGATTAGGGAGATTTTGAGTAAGTGTTTTCAAAACCCTCTTCTATCCAAAGAAATGAATCATCAAAATAATGAGTCACCATTGATATAGACATATCTAACAAATGTTAACACCCATTATATTGACATGACATCGGGGCGGCCAAAGTGGGCGGTCGCCCAGGGCAGCAAAAGCCCAGAGTCGGCCCAAACTGCACTAACCCAAGTTGCTATTACTAAAAAAATTTGATACAACATATGCATTTGAGTAGACTTGAACCTATAACCTTCGTTATAAAATTAAATAACTTTAAAATTTAGTTGAAGCTATTTATGTTCACATTTTACTTTAATTCCTATTTTATCAATCATTCTATTTCCTCTATTTTTAATATAAAAACATATTTTATTTGAAATAAAAATAAAAACCGAATAAAACTAAGCAGTAGATGGCTTGATACTATTCTTTTTAAAAACGTAAGATTATGGTAGTAGAAGTCATCTGTAGGGACGTGCGGGTATCGTGACAGAAAAAAGGGTAGATGGTATGGGTGAGGGAGGGGGCGGAATTAGGTTTTTAAAGCATTAAGATGGATAGAGGAATGTTTAGTTGATCTGGGATCATGTGAGTTTGGCTTGTTTTCGTAAAAGCTATGAGAACATAAATAACACCAAAGTTTTTCAGGAAAAAAACAGAGTTTTAATAATTAGTCATAAAACCCCTCTAGCTTTGCCTATGTTTTTAATGATACCCTTGCACGATATGAGACATGACAAATTCATTGTCCCACCTTTGACACGACATGAGACAAGGGTTGGGTGGACAAGATGGGACTAAGGGGCTGTTTACTAACTGCTGACCCGTCTGACTGGTTCAGTAAATCTGACTCGGTCAGCAGTCAGAGCGTTTACTAAAATCATTGTCTGACCGAGATCTGACCCACGATCTGACTGAAAACTTACCCGGTCAGCTTCAAAATTATGCTTACCCGGGTCAGATTTAACGTTTCCACATTTTGCCCTCAGATTTAACATTTCCACATTTTGCCCTCAGATTTAACATTTCCACATTTTGCCCTCAAATTTAACATTTTCATTTCACTCCAATGTGATCTCTCTCTCTCTCTCTCTATATATATATATATATGTGTGTGTGTATATATATATATATATGTTTAATTTTGGGGATCTCTTCATTCAAATGTGATTACGTGATACATATATGATTTTTTTTATCAAATGTAAAAAAAACCGATATAAAAATAAAAAAATTCATGACTTTTTTTATCAAATGCTAGAATTTAAGATATTATTTCAAATATATTTGTATAATACAGTGAAATTTTTCACATGTATTTGTTTCACCCTATGAATCTTTTTTATGCATATTTTTTATTTCACTAGGTGAATCAATTTTTTTCACATGTAATTATATTCATAAGGTGAACACAAACATATATGTGAAACAATATCTTAACTTATAGGTTTTGAGAAAAAAATCATGAAAAAGGTATATTTATATAGGTTTTTACGAGTTTGTAATTTTTTATGATTTTTATTTGATTATCGTTCTATATATATATATATATATTATAGGGGCGGGTTCAAATGAGAACTCAAATTTGGTTGTGAACGTAAGGACAAATGAGAGCACGACACGTGTTTGAATGTAGATTATTCAAAGTGAATAATCAAATAAATATCCATATTGAATAAACATCATTCAGACTGAATAATCAAAGAAATATTCAGATTGAATATAGTATTTATTCAGTCTGAATATTTCTTTGATTATTCACTCTGAATATGACACGTGTCGCGTTCTCATTTGTTCTTACATTCACAACCAAATTTGAGTTCGCATTTCAACTTTCCTCTCTCTCTCTCTCTCTCTCTATATATATATATATATATATATATATATATATATATGTGCGGGTGTGTGTGTGTTTTCAATTTTTTTTGAGTAAAATAGTATTACTTTTTGACAATTAATCATTAAAAATATTTGAGTTAAACTCAAATTTGGTCCCTGTGGTTTACAAGTTATAACAGATAAGGTCCCTGAATGATTTTTATAACGAATAACGTCCCTGTGGTTTCCATTTTATAACACGTAAGGTCCCTCCATCTAATTTTTCCGTTAAATATAACATTTTTAACATAATTTCTTTATTTTTCCATTCTTCAAACCATATGGACCAAATCTGTAATTTTCTCTAAACTATATACATATATTTATATTTTATGTATTGTATAATTATATTTTCATTTCATTAATTATATAAATTACATATTTTGTTAATTGTATAATTTTCTTATTTTATAAATTATACTACATATTTATAGGCACCTTATAATTTTATTTAAAAAATATTTATACTTTATATATTTATGATATATTATACTTATCTTTTATAAAATTTATTTTGTATTTATATTTATATATAAAATATAAATAATTTTATAAAATGTATCGAATGTTCAATTTATGTTAAAAACACTAAATCAGTTCATTATACAAATTATATACATATATGGAAGATTCAAATAAATAAAATAAATACAAATATAAAATATAAAATATAAATACAAGTACAAAGCAAATTCTATAAAATATAAATATAATATAAGATGTTGGTTCATTTACAAACTGGATGAAAAGTACAAACTCGTACAAAGCAATGTAAAAATATTTTTTTTTCATCATATGCTATGATTTAAGATGTTGCTACACATATGTTTGTTTCATAATGTAAAGTTTAACATGTGTTTATTTTCATAAGTTAAAAGTTTATCATATATTTGTTTCATAATGTAAAAGTTTTAAATGAATTTTTCACATGTAATTTTTTCATAAGGTGAAACAAACATATGTATAATAACATCTTAAATCATAGCATTTGATGGAAAAAAATAATGAAAAAAATTATTTTTATATTGGTTTGTGAGTTTGTATCATTTATCCAGTTTGTAAATGAACTGAGATCTATAATATAATACAATCTTAAATATACAAAAAATTATTAATCTATAGATATAGATATATACAGTAAATATAATATACAAATTAAATTCAAACACGTACAACATCGATGTCATTAAGATGATTCTCCTGAAAATCTACCGTCTAACCTTCGTTACCATCTCTATCCACTTCATATATGTATATCTATGAATTATTAATTATTTGTATATTTAAAATTATATTACATCTATATTTTATAAAAAAAATTATATTTATTTAAATATTTCATGCATGCAATTTGTATATTGACATGATTTAATGTTTATAGCATAAATTGGACCTTTCATATATTTTATTAAATTATTAACATTTTATAAAATATAAATGTAATATATTATATGAATATACAAAATAAAAATAATTTATAAAATATAAATGTAATATAGTTTATAAAATATGAAAATTATATAATTTATAAAATAGGCAATTTATATAATTAATGAAATAAAAATATAATTATACAATACAATACATAAAATATAAATATATGTATATAGTTTAGAGTAAATGACAGATTTGGTCCATGTGGTTTGAAAAATGAAAAATAAAGAAAATATGTTAAAAATGTTATATTTAACAGAAAAGTTAGATGAAGGGACCTTATGTGTTATAAAATGGAAACCACAGGGACGTTAATCGTTAAAAAAATCATTGAGGGACCTTATCCGTTATAATTTGTAAACCACAGGGACCAAATTTGAATTTAACTCAAAATATTTTATCATTTTCTATGGTAAACATTTATTTATTTTTTGATGTAAATAGTAAGCATGATGTTTTTTCCTCCATTAAACTATTAATAATAGAAAAAACTACATTTTATTCAAAATATAGTACAAATAGGGTTATAATGGTAATTTTATGGTTGGTAAGCACTTACCAAGAACATTTGGTAAACATTCTTACCCGAGACAACACTTACCTGGGACAGCACTTACCCGGGTCAGCAATCTTACCCAAACAGAACTTACCCAAACAGATTTGGTAAACGGCCCCTAAGGCTATGTTTGGCAAAAATAAGTTAGCTTATAAGCTGACTTATTTTCAGCGTACACGTTTGGCAAACCATAAGTTAGCTTATTGAAAGGCTACTTGGAGTATCGTTTTGAGAGCTTATTGTCATTTTTTCCAATTATAATCCTCATCAATATTAATTATTTATTTTATTTTTTAATATTCCCTTTTGGTCATTTTACATTCTTATACACCAGTTTTGCCAAATATTATTTTTTTCATCAGCTAGCTTATCAGTCATCCGCTAGCTTAGGTAGCTTATCAGCTAGTTTGCCAAACATATCCTAAAAAAATCATCAAAGTACAAAATCACGTTAGAACTTAAGTTTAACACCATCGAGTCAAGCTTGAGCTCGTCTGGGATTGTTTGCAAGCCCTAGTCTTCGGGTTTCAAATCTGAAATAATAATTTATTTCTTACTAAAAAAACGTATGAAATAAAACATTATATTTTTCAAAGAAGGTAAAAAAATAAGCAGGCCTGTTTTTGAATTTGATAATATCCCGTTTGAATAATGACCCGGCCCGGGACCTGTTATGACAGAAGCCTGATTTTTGAATTCTTATAGCCGTTAGGTAACGGCATTATGACCGTTGGGTAACGGCTTTATAGCCGTTTGGGATGCGTGTGAGCTATTTTTTTAATATTTTTTGCCCCTCTACACTGTATATATAAGTCATATGATGTATGAGAATAGATATCAAACTCAAACAATCAATCGATGCGGGTTCCTTCAAGAATGCTGGAAGTATCGATTGATTTCCTCCGGAGAATCTAGTTGTCAAGCAATCTTGCATCCCAAGGATTTATTCATATGAAGGTAAGTTTAGCTTATCTTATTTTACGAAATTAAACGAATACTTTTATTTGGAAAACCTATATTCAATTTAATAAGATTTTCTTGAATTAGATTAAAAATTTCCGTCTTTTAAAACCGTTTTTTCGCTTTTTAGAGAAACAAATAAAATAATAAACAATTATATTTATATCTGCATTTTTTATCTAAAATATATAAATTTGTATTGAATTTAAATGTTAATAACATTATATCATAATCCTCTTCAGATTCTCTAGAAGGGTTTGGAAGGTACTTTCAGAACTCCTCAAGGAACCCTCAAGGTTTCGACAATGGAAACTCTGGGGATGCTAGTGGTAGCGGTGTCAGTGAATCCCCAACAACATTTGATTGTTTTAGAATTTCAATCGAGCCATGAGTCACTAGAAAGGTTTTGGTAGAATATGGTTAGAGGTTGCCACATAATCACTAAGGCGTTGCAATTGAGGAGAAAACTAAAACCTAAGGGGTGAAGACTCATTTTTTTTTTGGGATGACCAACTCGAGTGGTAGTGTTGGTGGGGCTAAAGCTTCAACAAATGGAGAAAGTTTGCTTCTAGGGTTTCTACGTTCAACGACTCTTTCCAATGTAGAGAATTCTATAAACACCAGCTTTTTCAAATCCAGACACTTGTGGGCTTTATTCTTGGGTGGTGCAAAGTTGGATTTATAGACGATGATCCATTTCCGAACTCTATTGTATCCTTGGAAATGGATCATCGTCTATAACTCTAGCATCTGCACCACCCAATGAGATGATAGAGTTCACAAGTGTTTGTATTTGGAAATGCTGACCTTTATAGAGTTTTCTACATTGATATGAGTTGATGGATGTCGAAAACCTAGAAACAAATGTTCTTCGTTTGTTGGAGTTTCAACTCCATCAACACTACCATTGGAGTTTGCCATCCCAAAAGAAAATTGAGGTCTCATCCCCAAGTTGAACTTTTCTCCTTCAATTGCAACACCCCCAACGGTTACATGGCAACCCCTAAACCATAATCTACGAAAACTATTCTAGTAACCCACGATTCGATTGGAATTCTGGAGCAATCAGATGGTGTTAGGGTTTCACCCACACCACTATCACTAGCATCCCCGGAGTTGCCATTGTCAAACCAAAATGGTATCAGAGCTAATTCACTGACAACGCTATCACCATCACCGTCGGAGTTTCCATTGTCAAAACCATTCGACAAATGAAATTGGGCGAGTTTTACGTTCCTCGATGATGCGGTCGATCAAATTTGAATGTCAAATATGGCAAAGGAGGAAGGGCGAAGATCAAAGTGGAACAACATGAGTGGAGTTGATTTCAATGTTTGAAACGGGCTCGGATTGATGTCGAATGTATGTTTTATTTGTTCTACTATTGGAATTTGCTTACAACGGTCTTTATTAGAGTTTAAGGGCATTACTGTAATTTCTCTTTATGTTAGTTTACTATAAAATAGATGTTTAATGTAATCCTTTTCATTCAAGTAATACAATCATCAATTTCTCATTTATATAAATCTCTTGTTAATACTCCTCTTGAATATTTTGTGTTTATTTAAAAAAGACACCATAAATTGAATGCTCACATTGCATCTTTTTGCATATATTATCTACCCATTTCAACTTTTGTTTTTTACATTCATTAGACTTCCACCATTCTTCTTGACTAATTGTATTTCTTGATTGGTTAAGTTTTATTAGGGCTCAAGACATAAATACTCTTTTTGCTTTTCATTTTTAAATTACATTTTTGCTTTTCATTTTTAAATTACATTGTCACTACTAATAATAATGAACAAATATTCAATCCATTGCTTATATTAGACGAGATTTCTTTCTCCCAAACCCGTCAACAATTAGACAGGATGAGGGTAGGTACAGATGCATAAACAGAGAGGTGAATTATCCGCTCTGTTTCGGTGTTTCCGACCATCTATATACAATAATCCCCAACGATTTTTTTTAGTTTGATGATATTTAATTTTTCACTTCAAAAAAGATATGAATCATGCTAAATCACTTGACTTCATTACACTTTTAAAAATTACATTAAATATAATAAATTTGGAGTAAACTACGATTTTCCGTTCTTATGCTTTAATTACGGTTTACGCTCGTATGCTTTGTAATTTTATTTTTGTTTTTGTCTTTGTGAGAGATACACTTCATTGTTGTTTTTGTTCATGGAGGTCTAGAGTTTTGCTCCTAGCATGTAGCATCTATGACCACCCACCTTTTCTTCGAACTCACAAATTTACCTTCTCACGATGACCTTGTGATCAACACTGTAAGATGTTCCAGAGAGTGACGACATACTCTTTTTCACAAAAAAAAAAAAGGCTTTTCACATGGATATTAGTAAGATTGATGTACCAATCTAATAATATTTGTTTTACTTTAGGTCTGTTAGGGGTTGTTCGGTTTGTTTTCCGTAAAGACATGTATGGATAGAGCCGTCTGTAGTGATAAAGTTGTCTAAATGATAACAGATAAGTTATTGTTCGGTTGTCGTGCTAAAGAAACCGTTTGAATATCATAAATGACCATTTTACCCCTATTTTCTTTTGTTTTCTTTTTCAATGTTCATGATAGAACTTTCATCAATCTTTTTTCTTCCTAAACATTGCTACAAATCTATCCATTAATCTGCTTTGTTCCTATACTTGGCTAATGACAAACACACAAAATATGAATTGAAGATCCAAATACTTGCATTTAAGAACAGAATTCAACCAATTAAGAGCATGAAGTGAAGAAAGAAATTTCTAAAGCCTAATTCGATTGTTCCAAAAACCACATGGCTTAGTCTAAAGGAGTATGGTTTCCTAGTTGAACAATTAAGTCATGGGTTGACCGAATAAGCCACAACCGAAAATAAGCCATATAAGCTATGCAATCCCTGGTCTCACTTTTTCAAATACTGAAATAAAAATTCCTTTCTTATTAGAAAACGTATTAACTTAAATAAAACTTTTCAAAGGTGAAAAAGTAAGTAGGTCAAAATTTGAATTTAATGATATCTCGCTTGAATCATGGCCGAGCCCAGGGACCAGTTATGTGAGAAGCCCGATTTTTTTATATTTCTTGTAGCCATTTGGATAACAGCTTCAAGACCAACTGAGCTACACGTTACAAGCTAGCCGGATGGCTTCTTATTATATGTTGCCAAACTGGCACTGTAACTTAAAAAAAACACCATTTAAATTTTAATCACTAGATTATAGAAATAGTGATTAGACAAGAATGAAAATGCTGAGAGAATAACAGAACAATCTAACACTGTTTTTTGGTTGAGCAAAAAGGAAAGGAAAGGCAAGGCAAGGCATCTGCTTCCCTTCTTATTAGTAATTTTGCCTAATGTGTGCCTCCTGAACAACACTCAAGAAAAAAGAGTACAACATAAGTTTAAATCAAAATATGCAAAAATGTGACTTGTGTTTTTTTATACTCAAATAACAATGATAACCGGAGAGAGTGTTTTTTAACTCTGGTTGGCAAACTTGATTCCCTTCTCGATAGATGACTTTAGCTCCGGCATAAGGGCTTCCAAACCTTGTTTCTCGTAGTCTGAAAGTGACCCAAGCCCTAACACTTCTTCTACACCATTTTTGCCAAGTCTCACCTGTATCATATATATATATATATATATGCTTTTATTAGAGTCTATAACTTCCCACTAACTTGCATACAAACAAGAAAATAATACTCCCTCCGTCCCAAAATAAGGGTCTTTTTTTAAGCAATGAGCTTAATGGAACTCACAGTGTTTGGTAGTGGCTTAATGGAATATAGAAAGTGGTTTATTCAGTAAGCTTATAGGGGGCAGCTTTATGCAGAAAGACAAGTTTTTTTTTTCAAACATGTCCCTCCCAATTAAAAGACACACTCCCTAACAAAAACAGTCATAATCTATATAGACAGCTTTATCCATACAGGACTTAATGGAAAACCAACCAAAGGGTGAAGTCACAAATTACTATATTGAAATAATAGTAATAGTGGAAGTGGAAGTAATAGTATGGCTACAAAGAAATAATAGTAATAGTGGAAGTGGAAGTACCTTTGATGCAAAGAAAGGTAGTTCAGTTACGTTTGATTGCACATATGAGCATTCCACAACATCTGGGACCCCATTAAGTCCTTTCAAACAAGCATCAGCAAATATTGCTCCAGCATAACTGCATTAACATACATCAAAATCAAACACTTTCTACAACCCAGAATTGTCTACAGCTTTCTGAACTCAAAGATGATATATATATATAACATACAATTTTATTACCCAATATATGCATATATACATATATATACACACACACACTATGGAACTTGCAAAATGCAACATGACAACATCTACCAGTTTTTCCGTTCTTGATGTACTATAATTTTCTTATTGATCCCCATAAACGGTGAAACACATTGCAAGTATTGCAGAGATCCGTAACGTTTTTCAAAATTAAATAACTTACCTACTATGTCCACCCAAAACAGAGTCCATTGCTAAGTCTAGAACGAACTTATGAACATTTTATCGTAACAAGTAATCATAGATCTAAAAAAACGACTTTTTATCCACCCTTTTTAGGGGAATCAACATTTATCATATTGTAAAGATTTCAAATAGCACTCTTTATGGGACAAATAAAAGTTGCAAAATAAATTCTCTGGTGGAAGGAATATCACCATTCAACATTTCTTTGACAATTAAGTATTGGAGCAACTAGTAGGATTACTTCTCTGTGACAAGAATATCAAGTGTTCCAATCATGGAAATTACCTCTACACAGAAATGCAAGAGAAAAATTAAGGAGTCCATCTTTTGTAAGACGTATAATATACGAATCCTGGTGATGTCTACTAAAGACAGATATAGCATAAAACATATGCATCTGTTGAATGTGGATATCAGATATGAACTAATTTCTGTATATTGATTATAGATAGGGAAGCACCCATTCGGCATACCATCCCCTGACCATTTTGTAGCCTACTGCAATTATTATTTGCCAATTCACACTGCATCAACTTACCATATTATATTCTAATACAAACATAGAGCTCAACTGATCTCTGCAATAGCAAGCAGTATCTAAACAGCAGAAATGATTATATCAGTTAGGACTTACGCCATTGAAAGTGTAGCAGAACCCTTTCCGGCCTTTGCCTCCACAACCTCCGTTCCACCATCTTGAGTTCGTTTTGTTAGAGCAACTATTTCTTCATCTGATAAATTGTTTGCTAGTGGTGTGGCCTGCATTTAGAAGCAGTCATCAGTACCATACACCAAACTCTATTGATATTATACTTCTATGCAAGTATGCAACTAAATGCATACAAATAACACAGTAATACCTGAGAAAACAAGGGTAGAATGGTGACACCAGCATGGCCACCAACAACAGGCACATTGACACCTAAAGCATATGAATACCAAATTAAATTATTTAGACCTTGAGAAAAACAAAGTGTCCCTTCAACTTAAGAAGAATTAGAATGAGGTAATCATACCAGCAACTGGAACTTTTGCCTTTCCAGCATAGAAAGTTTTTGCCCTGACAACATCAAGTGTGGTAACACCGAACAGCCTTTTCTCATCATAGGTACCTGCTTTCTTGAAGACCTCAGAAGCAATGGGTACGGTTGAATTCACGGGGTTGCTGATCATGTTAACCAGTGCCTGATAATCATAAATACAAAGTGGGATTAGATAATATCAACACAAAATATCAAGATTGTTACACATTAAGAGTTGAAACACAAAATAAAATTTATTCTATGAATTGCATAATTAAGGTAGGTGGGTACTCACATGAGGGCAGTACTTGGCAATAGCTGTGCACAGACCCTTAACAATGCCAGCATTGATGTTGAAGAGATCATCACGGGTCATACCTGGCTTCCTTGGTACACCGGCAGGAATGATGACAACATCAGCACCTTCCAATGCCTTTCCCAAGTTTTCTTCACCCATATATCCAACCACCTATGTAACAGGACAGCAATACATTTCTATGTCAACAAATCAAACTTAGCTATCACATACATTAGACTTCATTAAGGTACTGCTTGCGAGCATTTGGGAGCATGGAATCCTCAAGATCAGTTATAAACTCTGAATTGATTACGATTCAGATTCCAGTTTCAAGTAATACGAAATTGAATTCCAGAACATTGCGATACAGTAATGCACTTATAAGTAAACTAATAATCGTTAGTACCAATGTCTATAAATTAAAACAAAAAAAAATCCTTTAAAGCTTAGCAACCACAGATCCGTAAGAACATTGCGGCATAAACAAGGAGATACTAATTTAATCATTTTTAGAGGAACTAAACTAAATTGAACCACGAGAAGTTTGAAACCAAAAAATAACAATCAGAACACGATAGATCAAAAACCCTAGAAGTAAGATGTGAACCAAATCAAGGCGAACAATGGTGAATAACTACTACAATATAATAAATCACATACAATTATCGAGATTTTTAGGTATATAACCATAAATGAAATTCTAATTAAACCCATGACCTCAGAATTATAAATGAATGGTGGAGAATAAAAGGCGATGCGAGTTAATTAGGGATAAAACCTCAGATCTGGTGTTGATATGGCTGACATCAGCAGCGACACCGGGGGTTCCAGCGATATCGTATAGAGAGAGGCTAGATACGAGAGGGTTTAATTTCATGAGGAGTGCAAGCGGCTGTCCAATACCACCGGCGGCGCCCAAAACGGCGACTTTACGCTGGGGAGCAGACTCCGACGAGTAACTCCGGCGGAGTAAAGTAGATGAGGAAGATTTCTGAAGCGATCTCAACATAGCCGTCCTCATTGTTGTTCTCCGCTAGCTGCTTCAGAGAGAGAGAGAGAGAGAGAGAGAGAGAAAGTGTGTGTGTGTGTGTGTGTTTTAACGACGATGTGATGGAAAAATGAGCCACCACTGTTCCTTTTTAAAAGAGAAAAGCAGTTGCATAGAGTGACAATAATGGTCCCTGTTCTATTCATTATCTTCATTTTTGTTCCTCAACAAAACAAATTTAGTGTTTTGGTGATTAAATGAAAAAAATTATCATGTTTAAACCATACAACGAACCAAATACATATAAGTACGTATGTTATTGCGCACATTTGTGTACAACTAACCGAATACGTATAAATACACATGTTATGCCAAAAAAAAATGAAACGGGATTTGAGGGGTGGGAATCATTGACAATGTTTTTAGTATAGTTAGAGAATGAAAATGGATTCGACAACAGTGTTTGGTTTTACGTGATGTAACTAATGATTAATTTATTTGAGGCAGTGAACCATTTCTCTCCATGTTGAGGATATCCGCTTATGAATTTCCACATTTTCAGTATTACCCGTGAAAACAATAGACGCCCAACATATGTTTGTCACCTCATCATCATTTCCTTCCTGCCTTTGTCTCTCGGAAATTCTAACTTTGTCTCTAACAAAAAAAACTTTAACCAAACAAGGTAGGTCTTAAACTATCAACCATAACTAATATGATGATACTTTGTACGATGGCTATTTCATATTCCTTTTGCTCGATGTTTGAGTATTCATTTGTTATTTTGTTTTTTTATTTCTAACTCCAACAGCTCTCTCCTTCATTTAAACTCGAACTCCAACAGTGATTTGTAAGGCTTCTTCACCCTGTTGATGATCAATATGAAATTTCTCAAATTTGACCTATCTAGGATACAAGATAAAATCCCATAATCTGAACATATGCTTTATTCCTTTCATATTGCATACTATGTTTGAGTTTCTTCAATCCATTTTCCTCTCGGTTATATCAAGACCAAAATTCTACTATTCATGAATGCTTCTCGTCTCTGATGCATTAGTGACTAGGGCTACGAGTTCCTTTTTCCCAAGTTCCAATAGTGGAATGTCAGATGTTCGATCTTCGCCTTTTACTTAATGTTCTTCAATGAGGTGTTTAGATCTTCAAGTATCAGCAATACAACTGAAAGTACTGATTCTCATTTCCCACCATTTTCATTCCCATTCTTGTTTTTTTACAACAAACCAACTGCTTGTTCAATTATTTCACCTCTAAATTGATGTCAAATATTAAAAAGTGTTCGACTATTAATCGTAAAGTCAAAGGACCAAACTGAAACAAAGTTATTTATGGGTGACCAAAAGAAGAAAGTTTTTCTTAAATATAAATGCAGCCGGTCGATGGGCGTTGTGATTCCCAATGTCTATTTTTACTACCTGGCTTCCATTTTCCTATTAATGTATTTTTATTATAAATTATTTAAATATATTTTGATATCTTAAAATTGTTGGGTATAAAATTAATTTTCAAAATAAAAATAAATGGAACGAAAAATGGATCAAAATAAACAAAATCATTTCCATTTTCGAAACTGTGGTAAGTGATACTTAATCAACTTGAAAATAATTTCATATTTTGGCGAAATGAACACATTTTTTTATCTGGCTTAGTTTTATTGTAATAATTTTGTTTAAAAAACAATGATTTTGTTTTCATTATTTTTTGAGACGATATGTTTTTCGTTTCTACTACTTGTTTAACATTTAATGTTAACCTAACATAACATAAAAATTGAATATTAATAATTTTCGTATTTTTTTTATAATCTACCAAATTTGGTATGAGATAGAATATTCTGAAAAATATTCTTACATGGTGTTTTAATATGTTTCGCCATCTGTTGAATAAAATTTTCACATTAAATTAATTTTCATTTATATAATAGTTTATAGTAATTACATTATTTAGTTATTTTTTTAAAAGAAAAGTACTATATTATATGTCAAGTGAAACATTATATTTAAAGCATTCTCAAAGTATTATCTATTTTTTCTAAAAGTAGAGAATTAAAATTTATAGAACAAACCACATTTGATTCTTATAACTTTTTTATTTTAGAGATTACAAAGTTGATTAGATTATTAAAATATTTTATATATTTAATAAAGTATTATTTTTATCTTTTAAGCATTTAATTTCAATCTTTTCATTGATGTGAATATAATAAAAGAATATCCTTAATAAAAAATTTAAAATGTATTTTTTTTAAATTTAATGAATTTCAAATCAGATTCTATAAAATAGATAATCAAAAGTTAAAATATTTAAAAAAAAAAGTTATATTCACCTTTAACAAAAAATTCTAATATTTAAGATTATAATAAGAATTATATTATTAAAATATTTAAATTTTTTATAAAATATTATTTTTTATTTTATGTATTTAATTTCAATAATTTTAAAAAATAAAAAATATTTTATCTTCATAGATCATTTTTGTAGAGCTACTGTATTTGGAGATTTTTAACCCCCACCCACTTTTTCTATCTCCTAATTTTTCAATTTTAAAAAAAGTTTTTTGAAATCTATTAGGTTAAAAATCCCTAAAATCTTTAAAGTTTTTATTTTAGAAAAATTATTAAAGATGTTCCTACTTTCTTTATTTTAATTTTTTTTTGAAGAAGCTATTGAAACAAAAAAACTTAATCAAAATTTCTACTTTCTCTAATTTAAATAATTTATTAAAAATGTTCATAAATGTTTTAAAGCATAAGAAAACTATTTTAGAATATTACCAAAAATCCACCATTTAAGAAAACTTTATTGTTCACCAATCATCCGTTTGTGATGGGAATGGAAACATATACAAGTTTCATTCATTCTAATTTCTTGAAAAATCAAATGACAGCATCTTCAAGAACTATGGTAAAAAATTTCTATAATAGAATATGTAAAGTAAAAATCTTTAAAAAAAATTGCATCCAACTCCAACAGTTATTCTATTTTAGCATTTCTAACTAAACTGTATTAATAAAATATTCAATACATTTAATAAAATATTATTTCTCTCTCTTACATTTGTCATGACAATAATTCTAATTGGTTGCATATAATTAAATTATTATTTCTCTCTCTTCTATATGGTTTTAGAGCTTTCTCTAAATTTAGAGATTTTTTTCATCTCTCTTCTCAATTATCTATTTTAGCATATGGAATAGCATAGCTATTGGAGCAACAAATATGCTAAAATCACTCTTTTTCTATTATACCATAGCTGTTGGAGATGCTCTTACTTTTTATCTCCAACTAAATACTCCCTTAAACTTGTCACCTATCACCAAATTTTCATATTTATTTCGTTAAGATTTATAAAACGAACCCATATACAAGTTTCGGAGGGTGAACTCAAATCTTGTATAACTTGAGGTGGCGATATTTTGTAGGCTTGAATTTGGATTGTTTGCTATCTAATTCAGGTTAAACAGAATAACAATATTTTCATAAAGTAATCATCTCCCATCGTGATTCCATTTACCCAAATCCAACTACACGTGTTTAAGTGGGTGACTGATAATCCATCATCACTTCCCTTAACGGGTAATGTTCGTCGTAGACTCTTTTCAATCGTTAATCTCTTTCAAGCTACTCTTTTTGGAGTGGAGCTTAGCTCTCTAGGGAGCTCTATGCGTTTTTGTATCCTTTGATTTAACTTTTTTGTGGTTTTTGTAGCCTGCTACACCTTGCGGTCTCTGTTGTTTTTCCCATGTGTTTGTTTTGGTTTTTAGTATATTCTTTCTGATGTGTTTAAAAGAACTTGGGTGACAGATAACTTATATTTAGATTTTCGGATAAAGATGAACTTGAACTGGGTTTATGTTTGCTGGTAATAAAGATAAACTTATATATCTGTTTTAGCGTTTTGATATGTGTTTTTAAATTGATTTTCAAATGTTTTGTGGTGGTACTACAAAAGATAAAAGCACATGTTTTTAAGTAGTGATGAAAGGACAAAATTACCTTTTATTTTAATTCATGTTTTATAATATGTCGTACAAATACTAGAATTGTGATCAAATGATGATAAAAATGATCAAAATATCCTTTATGACATTTTCGTACTTTCTTGCTTATAAATACTATAAAACAATAATATATTAATTGATAACAATAATGACAATGGCGGCGGTGGTGGTCAATGAATTTGACATTTTAGTTCCTTCGGATTCCGTCATAATTCGACTAACGAAACACCCTATGTAGGGGTGTTCACAGTTCGGTTCAGTTTCATTAGTAAGTAAAATGTAAACTGAACCCCATGGCTACCCGAACTGAAACATAACGGAACCTAAATAAGACAGTTACCCATGGTTGAGTTCACGGTTACCTGAATTTATTACAAATATCATTTACAATATAAAAATGGTTCCAGTATAACATTTAAACCAATCACATAAAAACTGGATAAAAATAATCCAAACATTACAACTTAAAATAAGTTTAATTGTTTAAAAACATCCATTTTTCGGTTAACGTCGACTCTTTCACGATTTTCATACCATCAAATCTAATCATCCACCATAATACTCGAAACCAAAACATAATACATTTGGGTTAATAAATAAAGGAATAATAATATAAATATTAAATATCACATACACATTACATCCGGTTCGCGATTATATCTGGATTCGCGTGAGGTACCTGTGGGTACCTGTAATTCAAAACCGAAAGTGACCCATGAATACCCGGTTTTGTCAGTTTTTTTTTTTAATTTTCGAATTTTTCAGTTATCAGTTTTTTCGGTTTCAGATCAACCGTTCGACTCAATTTCTCAGTTTTCTAGTTTGTTTGAACATCCCTAATCCCATGGCCCTTACAAACCTCATTAACAACCTACAAACACCATACTTGAAGCCTTACTAATTACCAACCGGTTGTTGCCCTTTTAAGTTATCTTTTTTGCTTGTAACCCAAATCAACTCAATTGAGAAACTCACTATTAAAACACCAAAAATACCCTTCATCTACTTCACCCACCACCCTAAAAAATGACAACTCTACCCTTGGTGGTCGATCGCCGGAATCAATACCTCTTTCCGGCGGCACTCGCTTCCCTTCTTTTCATCGGATCTTTACGGATTCTCCTTGATAATTTGAAGAACAACCACCACAGCCACTCCTTTTTCCGGCCACCGGCGGAAAGATATCGGCCGCCTATCCTCGTTTCCGATGATGAAACCATTGAAGATGGTTGCAATATATTTGAAGGAAAATGGGTTTGGGATAATGAGTCACACCCACTATATACAGAAGAAAGTTGCCCTCTTTTGGTCAAACAAGTGACTTGCCAGAAAAATGGGAGGCCAGATTCATCATATCAGAATTGGAGATGGCAACCAAATGCATGCAATTTACCAAGGTCAAACTCAAACCCATTTTTTTTTATAAAATTATAATATATATATAACAAATACTTACACACACTTTTCCCTTTTAATTAGCCACTACAACAAAATGAGGTGTATAAGATGCCAATAGATGTCCCAATAGACCGTTTTTTAGAACTTAAGTTTATAGGAACAAACAATAACGTTATATGTAAAAGTGTTGTAATAAGTTTATAAGACGTTTTCGGACGTCTTTAACAAGTTTTTTAAGATAACTTAAATAGAAATCGGCTAATTAGCTGTTTTACAAGACCCTTTTTACAAAGTGTCATATGAACACATTTTTTTTATAAAACATTTTTCAAATAATGTTCTATAAAAAAGCTAATACTAACCACAAGACTTGTGGTGTACTGGTTAAGACTTGTGGGGGATGAGGCTAGTAACCAACTAACCCATCTACCCCCCAGGTTCGAATCCAGACGCAAACAACTTGTGGCCGCTGGGGAATTATCTCAGGGCTGCATGCTTTAGTAGTCTTAAAATTGCCAGGGATTAGTCTAGGCAAATGCGTAGGATACCCTTTCCAAAAAAGAAGAAACTAATACTGCGTCTTTATAAAAATGTCTTAAAAAAGCTTGTCACCACGTCAAAAAATATCTTATAAACTTATTACAACACTTTTAAATAAGACATTCTATTGTTTAGTCCTATAAACTAAGTCTTGTAAAGTAGTCTATAAGACGCTTAGACATTTTGCCATCCTATACAGCCAATCCATGACTTCTTGGAAGACCGGGTGCCCATAGTAACCCATGTACCGTTGACCCTTTATAGGTTTTTCATTCGGGCTTTTTCCTTCTTTCATGTTTTTTTGGAAAGGATATCCAAACGTTTGCCTAGACTAATCTCTGGCAATTTTAAGACTGCTAAAGTATGCAGCCCTGAGATAATTCCCCAGTGGCCACAAGTTGTTTGCATCTGGATTCGAACTTGGGGTAGATGGGTTATCTAGCCTCATCCCCCACAAGCCTTAACCAGTACGCCACAAGCCTTGGGTTTTCCTTCTTTCATGTTCATAACAAAGGTGTGTATATATGGATTTGATAGGTTTAATGCTTTGAAATTGTTGGAGATTTTGAGGGACAAAAGACTCATGTTTGTCGGGGACTCGGTACAAAGAAGCATGTTCGACTCGATGGTCTGTTTGGTCCAATCTGTAATTCCCGAGGGCAAGAAATCTCTTCGAAGAATTCCTCCTAGAAAGATTTTTAGAGCCGAGGTAATTCAAATAGACTGCTTTATAGGATTTAAATATTATGCAATTATGGGCCTCGTTAAGGCCTACATACGCTACAACAGAATCAGTTTCATAGATCGTCAAACATTTATTATTATTATATAGTACTAAACAATTGTTCTTCCTACATAGAGGTGTGTTTCTAACCAAAGGGCCTTTGACCCAGCGGTATATGAACTTTTGGCCTTCTAGGAGGTCAGAGATTCAAAGCTCAGCAAAGGTGAGGAGGGTGTGAGTTTATTTGTTACATTTGTTGTATATAAATATTATACGTATTTCAAAAAAAAATGCGTGTTTAGTATCTCTAACAAGTATACTATATTTTCTTCTAAATTTGGAGATTTCTCGATTCTCTATTCTTTTTTTTTCTCTATAAAAGAGAGTTTAATATAGTTTTTGGTGTAAGTTTTTCCCAAATCTTCGAATTTTCTAAAATAAATTAGTTGTTGGAGAAACATTCTTACAAGTTTCATTACACTTTTGAAGGAAAATGTTTATTAGTTTTTTATATCTAAAACAGTTACAAATTTTTTGCTAAAAGCACATTTTTTAGAATTTTTTTTTGTATATCATTTTTTTTTCAAAATAATTTCATGTAAAAGAAGTAATAAGACGTTTTGTTTCAAAAGTGTTGTAAAAAACTTGCTAAAACAAAAAAAACGTCTTATTAACTTATTATAACACCTTTACATAATACACACTTGTTTGATCAAATAAACTTAAGTGATATAACTCAGTATTCATAACATTTAGACATATCTGATGTTCTATAAGACAATTAATCATCATCAGAAAACTAAACTGATCCCCTCCCCCTCTTTTGGATGTTAGGAATATAATGCATCTATCGAGTTCTACTGGGCTCCTTTCCTAGTCGAGTCTATTTCAGATCATGCAACGAAGCACACAGTTATGAAACGGCTAGTCAGACTCGATTCCATATCTAATCATAGCAAACAATGGGAAGGAGTCGATATATTGGTCTACGAAAGCTACGTATGGTGGATGTATAAACCCACAATCAATGCCACGTTAGTTCACTATCTTTGACACTAATTTCCAAATATGTCTAAATGTCCCAATAAACTGCTTTATATGATTTAAATTAATAAGATCAAATACTTGTATATCCTATGTAAAAAATGTTACAATGAAACGTTAAGACATATTTGGGCATCCTAACAAGTTTTTAAGACATTTTTAAAATAAGTATCATATTAGTTTTTTTTACAAGACACTTTTGAGAAGTGTCATGTAAACACACATATATATATATATATATATATATATATATATATTTATATTATACTTATTATTTTTTAAACAAATTTTCAGATAATGTCATATAAAAATACTAATATAACGGTTTATTTCAAATGTATCCTAAAACCTTATTATAACGTCCAAAAGTGTTATATCAACTCATTGTAATATATTTACATATAAAGAACACTTCTTTAGTCCCATAAACGTAAGTTTTATAGAACATTTTATTAGAATATTTAGATATATTTAACGTCTTATAAAACTGTTAACTAAAAAGATATATTTTAGGTATGGGAATCTTGAAAATGTTGAGGAGTACAATGTGACTACTGCCTACAGAATAGCAATGGAAACTTGGGCAAACTGGATAGAAACCAGCATCAAATCTCATACTCAGAAGGTCTTTTTCATGACCATGTCTCCAACACATTTGTGGTGAGTAATTTACCACAATACCCTTGTCATAATCTATATTGGTCTTTATTCCTTCTATTTGTTTGCTCACATTCATGTAATGTGTTTTTAATCAAATTCTACCGTTTAGAAGGGTTTTTTTAATAAAAAAAATTGGTTCATTTTGGCAGTCTATGGACTTTTGTCGCTCTCCACAGTGCTTTTAGAATAATAGGTTTCATGTTACGTCAATTCGAACTTGGTCTGTTCAATTGCGACCTTATAATGCAATCGCTTTCTCTGGTCCAATTATTGCTTTTGTTTTTGTATTCCTGATTTATCCACTAGGCCAGTCTGCCACTAGTTAGACTTTCACGGTTTTTTGGATTTTTAGGTTGATTTCACCCCTAAAAGTTTTGCTTGTGCACGATTCATACCAAAAAGAATTTTTTTTTGAGCGGATGCATAGGACCCCACTTGGGCATTCAAAAGTCTGCCCTTGGAGACAACCGATTTACCACATCTCACCCTCTCCAGACCCTACTTTCGAATGATATTTATTGAGTCAGTTTTGTTTGGTTCAATTGATGATAAAAACGGTAAAATCCAACAATTGCAGGAGCTGGGAATGGAAGAGTGGAGACAACGGGAATTGTTTCGGTGAGTCGGAACCAATACAACGCCCGTATTTTGGAACGGGTTCAAATCTAGATATTATGGGGATAGTGAAAGACGTTCTAGGACGATTGCGGGTTAATGTGAGACTACTCAACATTACCCAATTGTCGGAATACAGGAAAGATGCTCACACATCAGTTTATGGTGAACGAAAAGGGAAACTGTTGACGAAAGAACAAAAATCGGATCCCAAAAACTTCGCTGATTGCATTCACTGGTGTTTACCGGGAGTTCCTGACACATGGAATGAAATTTTGTACGGCGTTCTGTTACAGGACTATCGTGTTTTTAGATCTCATAGAACACAACACAGTTGATTCATGTATTTTTATTGCACAGATGCAACAATGTTTGGTTTAGTTCTTATTTAGCGTAATGAATTTTGTACCCATTTTAACTGATAACCTTATGTTCCTGTAATATTTGATGACACGTATGTGTTATCAAATGTTACAAAATCAACAAGTTACAACCAACACAATAAATATATACAGACCACCATCAAAATATAATAAAAAAATGTATTTCGTGCATTATTCGAGTTACTATATGGAAACAAAATTTGAAGGAACAATAATAATACAAATTAATTATAAATGAAATTAACTTCGCTTCTAAAACTGATGGAGAAACTTATCGAAACAAGGTTTATGGAACCAACCAAAGGCTCGAGCCTTATGCAAGCTTGAGCTTGACAAGTCATGGACCAAGCCAAACTTGGCGTCAACTTGAATCGGCTAAATTACGCCCTTACCATTGCCTCTTTGTAGTTGACCAATGATACTGTTAGAGTTCCACATCAGCTAAACTTTTGACTATTTCTTCTCAGTATATGTCGAAACGTCCATTCTCGGACAATGACTTTTTCAGATAGTAAGCTAATGGAGTTCCACATTCTCAGAAACAATGTTGCACAAGCAACATCAAACTCTAAATGAGTGAATAAACTCGCTCATTATATGGAAACATGATAACAACATCAACATGAACATCAAACAAATGAACACAATATATCTTACTCGAGAGTAGGGTCTGAAAGGTGCAATGTACGTATATAAATACTTGAATGTTGACCATAGGTCAAATACCATGATTACGAAAAGAAAAAGAACATTCACCCGAAAGGATCGGCACCGAGGTGAGATTTTCCCCAATTACTGATATCAAACACTATGCAACTCAACCACAAGGGTTGTGGGGTAGTGGTTGAGGCCCCAGGGGATGTGATGGAATATCCCATCTGCTCAGGGTTCGAATCCAGGGGTACACAACAATTGTTGCCACTGAGTTTATGATGGCTGATGTCTTGCAGTCATAATTTGTCGGGCTTAGACCAGACATAACCTGGGACATCCTTCCAAAAAAAAACACTCTGCAACTCGCACACATCTTAAAAAGTTCGCCATCTAAAGAAAAAAAAACTGACACACAAGAGCAAAGAGATTGAAATCCCTCCTTACCACGAGATACTACGACAAAACCAGATAGTCAAATCGCCATAAACAATAAAAACACGAGTCAAATATTGGTTTTAATTCCCATTTAACTTGATAGACATTGTAAAAAAAACCCGAGCAACAACCTAACACATGATCATAAACCAAACAAACTCAGTATATCCCACACAAGAGGTACGAGAAGCCATGAACTATATATATTTTTTCCTTAATGCAGAAATGGACTTCTCTATAGACACTTTTGTTCTTGCATGGAAAAAATTGGGAAGTGTGCAATAAAATAGAGAAATTTTGGGGATTCGGATTTTTTTGCTCCATCAGCTATATTAAACCCTCCTCTAAAATGGAGAACAGAAGGAGAGAGAAATCTCCAAATCCATAAGAAAGAGCGAAAACATAGTATACTTGTTGGAGATGCTATTAAAAGCTGCATTTTTCATAGATGATGAGCGAGTTGAAGTAAATTTAGAGAAATAGAGGGTCTTTTCTCTAGAGAGAAGTTTTCAGTTTTCTTCTAAAACATCAAATACGCCTCCCTCTTCACATTTTATTCATTCTTCAAATTTTATTTTTTCGAAACTTACATAAACTATTTATTTTGGTGTCATTTTAATCGCCTTGACAAAACTTTCTAACGATATATTTTGTTATGAAAAATATTTATTTTATTATAATTTAAGTAATTAAATAAACTATTCAAAATACATAAAAAAGATATAAACAACTCATTTGGGGTAAATTGGTCATTTTATCTGTTTTATCATGTCCAGTCCTGTCTTACCAAACACTAAAGAACTGTTCTGTCCTATCCAGTTCCACCCTATCCTGTCCGGTTACCAAACACACCCTCATAAAGAAAGCTACTTTTTTAGGGAGTGATAGGGTTATATCATCATATATGAGCCAAAGAAGTACTTTCTCCGCTCTCTATATGAATGTCAATTTTTGATCAACAATAAAATAACAAAAAAGTAGACGGGGAAGGGGAAGGGGAAGGGGAAGGGGAAGGGGAAGTTAATTATCATCGTTACATTTTAAAGAAATATAAGCAACTAATGCCAATTTCCATTTATGCAAGTAGCATTGTACAAACGGAGGGGCGAAATTAGCCCTTTTTTTTGGTACCCTCTAGTGTCAACATGTGCAAATGAAAATAACCGATTTCAAATAACCTACACATACAATTAGACTTCACATATAGAGCAATTAAAGCAAGAAAGCCATACCCGAGTTACCATTATGCCGATTTGGTACCCATCCAATGGCCAAGAACTTCAATCACCTAAGCACAAAGAAAACTTTTATATTTTTCATATATATATATATAGATATATATATATATAGAGAGAGAGAGGATCATGCAAGAAGTTAAACATTTTGCCAAAATGCGAGAAGTTTCAATATCATATATGATTAAGCTTGTGTATCATGTGTGTAATCATATATGATATTGAAACTTCTTGCCTTCTTGCAGAATGTTAGCTTCTCGTTTGAACATTCCCCTATACATACATACATATATATTATATATAACCACACAATAGAGAACTAACAAGCCACTACTCATTGATGATTACCACTATGAATCCATAGAAAAGCATGTACTGATAACATAAGTATATATTAATGTTCAAACGAGCTATATGGCAAATCATTCACCAACACCACTAATACCAGCCTAACCAAAAGAAAAGCCACCAATCACCACCAAGAAATGATAAGTAATCATGCATTTCATAATTCATGATATCATGCATTTTTGTCATGAATATCATGTATTTTCATTATGAAAATTTTCATCATAAATATCTATCATGATTTATGACATTCACATGAATAGATGGTTCTCAGGTTCTCAAACGGTTCTCATTTAAATCAGCCCCTATATATATATATATATATAGAGAGAGAGAGAGAGATGGAGGATCCAAAGAAAACATAATCAACACAAGATAACACGAGAACGGCCAAATCACATGTGATTTTGCACTGAATTCACATGTGATCACAGAATATGGTCAACACCCAAGGGTGTGCAGGACATGGATAGGTCGTGCTTAACCACGTGATTTCACAGTGAGTTTAGTGCAAATCACATGTGATTTGCACGTTCTCGTGTTCTCTTATTTGGTCATTGTTCCTGTTTGAACCCGACTCTCTCTCTATATATATAAACATGAGTGCATATATTTTAAATGTATATACATGTATTATTGGGATTTGGGAGAGCAAGAGAAATACCTCAATTATAATTTATAAGGAGGTCCATGATATGGCCCTCCGGTTGGAACCCTGGTGATAGATGACATCCCAGTTTTCTGCTGCTGCTGCTGCTGTTGGCTTTGGTAAGCAGAACCAGATGACAAACTATAATGTGCACTCTCAGAACTCATTCTCACCGACCCCAGTGGCAAACCATAAAATGATCTCTGGCCTGAACCACCAGCACCACCAGCACCACCACCCAATCCACCATAACTTACACCACCACCACCACCACCATAACTACCACCCAATCCACCATAACTCACACCAGCGCCACCATAACCACCACCACCTCCCAGAGAATTCGGTGCTTGACTCCCATTTGTCAATAACCCTGGACCACCACCATTGCTACCAAATGAAGACAACCCTGTGACACCATCCATATTCGAATTCATGGGAAGCTGCGAATGACTCAAAGGTGGAACTTGCCCTCCACCACCACCACCACCATAAACAGAAACACTACCAGGTCCTGCTAATCCTAATCCACCCAAATTTCCACCATAGATGCCTCCAGGTGCACCACCAAACTGTGATGCATATGAACCCTGCATTGTACTTTGCTGGTTCAAATTACTTACTTCTGGCTTAACCCTATCCCCTGATCCTTGAACTTGACCAGCCGCCGCCGCTGCTGGCGGTGCCGCCTTCCCACCGGAATTCCCTTTCTTATTATCAGTAGCAAGTTTACAATTCAACTTATGCCCATCAATAGTCTTGATTGGATCAACCAACGAAGCCCTAGCCCCTTCCACATTCTTATAAATAAAAAGAGCAAATCCCCTAGATTTACCTGTAACCTTATCAAACCCTAATGGTCCTTTTTCCATTTCACCATACGATGAAAAATGAGCCAGCAACCTCTCTTTAGGCATATCACTGGGCACATTTCCAACATAAATCTTCCTATATGTATCATCTAGGGTTTGCAAATTCGCCGTGACAGTTACGCCACCGGAAAATCCAGCAGAAGCAAGCTGAGTAACAGTCATTCTCCCATCAATTTTCTTGCTGGGCTCCTTTAAAGCCATTAACGCACCATCTACATGTTTATACGTAACAAATCCGTAACCTTTACTCTTTCCGGTCACCTTATCGAGAATCACAATCGCTTCTTCTAGTTCACCGTAAGTAGCAAACAGAGATCGGAGTTTTTCGCTGGTTGTTTCCCAGCCAAGGCCGCGTATAAATAGCTTACGTTGGGTGGGATCACGGTCGGCGACTGATCGGACGGCGTCAAGGACGTCCGGGTGGCGGAGGGAAGCGGTTAGAACGATTTGCGATAGTTGTTCGTGAGTGAAAGGTTCGATGACTTTACGGAGGTCGTCGTTGGAGAGTGTGGTGGCGATGGTGGTGGCGACGGTGGTGGCCGCCGAGTCAGGTGGAAATACGGCGCCGTTTTCTTCGAGTTTTCGCTTCTTCGCGAGGTCCATTGACGAGTTATCGGAGAGATTTTATTCAGGAACGGAAACCCTAGCGAGAGTGTAGCAGCAGACTAGCAGTGTGCCAGTGTTGATGGTGCTTAGATAGGGTCCGGTGTGTCAATGTATGAAAATATAGGGGGTGGATTTGATATTTTGAATTTTCCCGTTGCCGCATGCTCGTATGCCCTTTTAATTTGAATAAATGGCAACTTTAACCCGTAAATTTAAATGACTCTCAATTTTTTGCCCCTTTATATTTGTTTGTGTTCTCAAAAATCAAACGACACACCCTTTCTTTATACAATCTTGAATCTCCTTTGATTTTCAATTAAATGTCTTTTTTTAATTCTTCCATTTTTTTATTGTGTATATTTTTTTATCGTTTATATTCGTTTATATTTTTTAATGCATAAATAAAAAATATACACGTTAGAAAATGAGACTTAAGCAGACACGATTTTTTCTCTTTTAAGAATAAAGGTATTAACCAGTTGAATCTAGTTAAATAAGTATAAATGTTTAGCTCGACTGGTTCGACCGATACCCAATTTGAGCTTAAATTTTTTTTCATTAATTTGGTTTGGCCCAAGAGAACTGTATTCAGTTTGAGGTCAAATGACTTTTTTTCTTCTTAAATGTGATTGAGGTGAGCTCGAGCTTGAATAGTATATCAATATTTCAGTTCAAACTCAAAGTCCGTTTGATAATTTTAGCATTTTTCTGACCTTTTTCTTACATTCAATTGCTCATTTATGACTTATGAGTTCGAGTTCAAATAAACTCGGGATTTTTTAGCTTAGAAACCTTGATTTAGAGCTTGAATTATAGCTCGTAAAAACTCATTATTTAGCTTTAGCTATATCAACAATTGTATATATTATACCTATTGTGTGGCAAAAACAAACAAATATATCTGGCATCATAATGCAATAAAGAAGACAAGTGAACTAGTAGTAAAACATTAAATGGGGTTGTTTGTTTATCTTTTAATAGTTCCATTAAGAGGCAGTCTCTGAATTGCTAAGAGATGAATCTTGTTTGGCAAAAAAAATATGTCTCTTAATGGTTCTAAAACTCTTTGAATGATTTTGTATATTGGGTCACCCTTAACTATTCAGCGTTCTAATTTCATTATGAACAACTATCAAACAATTATACTTCATTTTGCATTATATCATAAGAATCTCTTAATCATTTTGATCACTTAATCATTCAACACCAAATCATTCAGCAACTGTCAAATAACCTCAGTGTCTTGTAAAGGTCTTAAGCTTAAAACTTAGTATAAACTTGTCAAACTCAGAAAGAAGAAAAAACATTAAACAAGAATGCAAACAGTTTGATCCAGACATCGACAATGATGAAATTAATCGAGCACCAATTTGAGTTCATGCTCAAATTGAGCTCAAAGTACCTTGTTAATTGCTTGAATTGTTAACTCCCATGGGATAGTTTTGCATATTCTACAAGTTTAAGGGCTATTTCTGCTAAAATACAAAATTTTGGGGATTGAAGTGTTAAAAAAATTAAATTGCATAAAATATGGTCCGGCCATCGACCCAAGGGTTTTAGAAGGGCGAGTAAAAAAAACGACTGGTTCTTCTTCCTATCCAGTCATATCGCCAACGACTGGTTCTTCATATGCTACCCAACAGATTTTTCTATATCAATTAATCAATGAACTCGTATCCCCAATTGGGTATGACTGTAAAACCATAAACATTCAAGTTTGTTTCTCCATTTCGATGTTTGTCCACCAACTGTTCGACCATTTGTCTCAGAGATGCTGTCCTCTCCTTTGTAAGCTTATCCCCTTTTCCAATTACTTTATATGAAAACATGATTTCGTGAATTGTCTGTGTGTATGTTTATGGGGGTATGCTTTTAAGTTATCTTTCAATTGTATGTTACTATGTTTATAGATTTGTTGGTTGGTTTTGTATCAAATGGTTAGTTTGGCACTGGCTATGTAACCATGGAAATGTGATTGGAAGGAGTAGAAAAGGTTGTCTACCTGTTTTCCCCTTTGCTTCAATTGATTTTGGTTTTATATATCTTAATTCTTAGCATACCAAGTTTTCCATTAAGTCCTGAATGGATAAAGTTGTCTGCCTGGATTAACATGTCTGTATAGATTGGGAAGGTTTTTTCATAGATAGAAAGAGCTTGTTTTTTAATTGGGAGGAGCAGATTTGGTAAAAAAACTTGGCTTTCTTTCTGCATAAAGCTCCCCCTAGAAGCTTACCGAATAAGCCACTTTTTATAACATGAAGCCACTACCAAACAATCATGTATAACTGACCAAATAAGTTGTTAGTCCCATTAAGCTCGTTAAGCTGCTAACAAACAGGCTTTGTGTCCCTTTTTAGCACTAGAAGAGGCTTATTAGATGTTACAGAGGAACGAAATATCTTCAAGTTAACCACTCTCAAAAACTTGTATGCTTGATGTTCAAATTTGGATCGTATAAAGCTGGAACTGGTGTCTAACATTTGATTTTGAGCATTCATTTTGGTAGCATAACATATTTATGGTATCAAACTATCAATTAAGCATATTGTCTGATACCGGATGGTATGGATGCATTTTTATAGTATCAATTAAGCATATGGTATTAGCCGAGGTGGGACACGTGTGGTTAACAGAATAAATATTCCGTATTTAAATAAAAACAGTTATAGAGTCAATTAAAGACGGGTATTCTACTTCTTATGATCATATATTTCTTCAGGAATTTATCAGTTATTTACACAAACAACAGTCTGGTTCCAAGCATCTTTCCATCACAATATTTTAATCGTTTTGTGGAAAGTTATCGACTTTGCCTGAGAACAACGCATCTGGATTCCAGTGTATCTCCTGGATTGGTATTTGTTAACTCATCCAGAGGATTTCAATTACGTAGAGCATCAAACATCGGGGAATTTAAAGAACTTAATTCCAGTTATCTTGAAGGAGAACCATCTTCTAAAGAGAACAATTTAAATAACTTTGTTGCTGAAAAGAAGTCAGATATGAATAAGAACGAAATCATAAGAAGGAAGAAAATTGCATTAGCAAACAAGGGGAGAATTCCATGGAATAAAGGAAAGAAACACACTGCAGGTACTTTCTTTTCGCCATTTTGGTTTTTGTCTATTTATCCCCTCTTTCTGGGTTTTTTTTTGGGGGGGGGGGGGGGGCGGAGGTTGGGGGGCTCATTCAGACGTGAATAAGCAGACATTGTGTAAATTTTATTTTGGTATTCATTGAGTTTGAATTGATTTAAGGTGCTCTCTTACAGAGACTCGCGAGTTGATCAGTCAGAGAACTAAAGAAGCTTTAAAAGATCCCAAGGTGTGAAGTCATGTAAGGGGCTGTCGGTGTAAATTTATCATATTTCAACCTGACCCACAATTCATATTCACTTGTGCATATGCGTGTGTGTTATATATTTTCATAAAAAGAAATACAATTAAAACACTTGCATTGCTTTCTTCTAATTTGCTTTAATCTGAATTTAAAAATTGCATATTTCTTGTGTGAATGTTATAAGCATATGTCACTCATTAAGTTTTATTATATTCTAGTCGTCTTTCACTTACAGCCTGCTTGTACTTTTTTCAGGTAAGAAAGAAAATGTCTGAATGCCCTCGCACTCTTAGGTAAGAAAGAAAATGTCTGAATTTTTGTTATATGGCATGTATCACTGATCAAATACTTAGTTCTATAGTCTTCCTATGATATATACATATTATATATATATACATATATTTTCATGCAGCAATGAAACAAAGGCAAAAATCCGTACAACAATTACACGACAATGGAAAGAGCGTTTAAAGTGGAAAAGATTAAGAGAAAGATTTATATCACAATGGGCTGAAAGCATTGCAAACGCTGCTAAGAAAGGCGGGATTGGTCAGCAAGAACTAGATTGGGACAGTTACGAAAAGATTCAAAAAGAAATCGCTCTTCAACATCTTCAACGGTCTGCTGACATGGCAAAAGCAAAGGAAATGGCACAGATACGAGCAGAAAGACGAGCAAAAGCGAAAGCCGAGAAGGCGAAACTTACTTTACAGAAACGGATGGCGAAAGTAAAAGGGTTAGCAAAGAAGAAACCATCAAAGAAATCGAAAGAAGAAAAAGAGGAGTTGGCAGCCGCTGAAGATCTGAAACTGAAAGAGAGATTAACAAAGGTAAAAAATCTCATATAAATCTTTAAGGGAATTTAACTTCAACCTTATGGTAAAAAACTAGGGGTGTTTACGGTCCGGTTTGGACGGTAACCGCAATGGCAGTTTAGGAAATTTTCAGCAGATGCTGCCATAGGCCGCAAGTATTGGGCTATTACTTATGGATAAAGTTGTCTGTGTGGATTAATCTGTCTGTATAGATTGTGAAGGTTTTTGTTTGGGAGGGGTTTTTTCCTAGATGGAAGGAGCATGTTTAGGAAAAAACTTGGCTTTCTGCATAAAGCTTCCCCTAGAAGCTTACTGAATAAGTGATTTTGTATATTATAAAGCCATTACCAAACATTCACGTTAAACTGACTGAATAAGCCATTTTGTATATTATTAAGCCATTACCAAACAGTCATGTCAAACTGACTGAATAAGCCATTTTGCATATTATTAAGCCATTACCAAACAGTCATGTATAACTGACTGAATAAGTTGTGAATCCCATTAAGCTCATTAAGCTGAGCTAACAGACAGGTTCTTAATCGTATTCATTGGTGGCTGACAGATTCACAGGAAAAGATCCGTAAACGATCAGCTTAGTAGTCGAGATCACAGAGCTTGGGAAAGACTTGACCTCGAGTTTTTGAAGAAAGACACACGGAAAGACGACAAGTCTCTTGCAGATCAAATTCGTGAAGTTAAGAACAAGAAAGCAGAGGTCTTAATCACAGGAGTTCTGACAGCTACACCCCCTAATCATCGATCTGATTAAATTAACTGAAATGGGGTCGGTTTTAATAGTCATTTATAGTAAACGGTGCTTAATGGATCAGATGTTTTAACTACAACAGAAGCCAGAGAAGTAGATTTACTAGAACTGAAGTGGTATTAAGACCACTGTTTGTATGCAATATTCATTATGAATGATATGTGATTTGAAACTGATTGAATATGTTTTTGGAAAACTATGCACAACTATTCATTTTCTTTGAACAAATGGGTAGGTGTGTCTTTGTATCAATGCTATATGAATGAAAGTTGATATTGGTTTTTCTCTCTCTCTCTCTTTGTTTTATTGGTGTAATAAATACTGATAAACCAAATTTTATGTAACACTATTCATTTCCGTCAAATTTTACACTAATTAACCACTTGGGTTGTGGCGTACTGGTTAAGCCTCAGGGGGATGTAGTAGAAAATCTCATCTACCTCGGGTTTGAATCTGGGTGTTGTCAAAACCCTTGTAGCCATAGAGGTTCACCTGCGATGACTTTAGACCATTTGTGGTTTCCCGAATGTGATTAGTTAGTGCATGTATGTTGACCCAAACCCATGGCGACCCAAAAAGATTTACACTAATTGAAGAAGATAAAAAACAAATATTACTATTATCTTACATTTTAGTGTAAGATTTGATATTACCTGTTGGAGAAAATTTATTGTTTGCACCAAATTTTACATCAGTTTTTTATGATTTAGTGTAAGATTTAGAGTTACTCATTTGCGATGCTTAGGACACATCCCTAAATATAACAACTACTTCATTGCATTAGTGTGGTCTTAACTACGGTTGATCTCTGAGATGTGTTTAAAACAAAAACTAACTTGTTGTCTCACGTTTGATGCAATATTAGTGGACAAAACGCATACTTTTTGGCCAACCAAATAGGTGGAACAAAAATCAGGGACAATATTGATAAATTACTAAATTATGTTCAATTGCCTGCAATAACATCTATCTCTTGTTTCATCTCAGATCAATCGGTGATAGGTAGGCTGCTCTTGCTTTCCCATAAAAGGGCGTCCCCAATTTTGTTTGCTTTTGTGTTAACACCCTATATAACTTTTCACTATTTATGTTTACTAGTCTAGTCCAGTCCAAACTATCTCCTCCATGTATCAAATACATCCTAAAATCCAAAACAAGCCTCATCAAGTCATCACATCGTATTAGAAAATTTTGATTATCTACCTATCTTGAACTCGATAATAGAAAATTCATTTGAAAATGATAGTAGAAAAAAGTTACTTGAAATTTATATACTGAATTCAATTAAGTCAGAGATAAGGGATTGTGTGATAATAACAGTTATGCTGAGAAAGGTGAAAACAATTCTGAGCCCGTGGATGAGTTTTAATCTAATATAAAATTTTCCAACCACGTTTATCTACCTTTATAGTTAAATTTACTTTCATTTTAGGCATTTTCACGAATCTTTACATACATTTGATAGCTTCTAATGCATAAATTTGTTAAAGTTTCAGTCATGTTGATAAAAATAGGTAAATAAATGTACATAAATGTCTTGTTCTCACGTTCTCATCAGAATCCAACCCTTCAACTAGATATCCGATTCTTTGTTATTTTGAGTATGAACATCCCAACTTCAAATTTGATCATGCTATATATAAAATAGAGTAACCTACATTTTTCGTCCATGTGGTTTATTGAAAAAACTGTTTTTTTTTCCGTTATATTTTTAAAATTACAGTTTTCATTCCTGTGGTTTACGATTTATTGCCTTTTTTTATCGCATCCGCCTTACTTACAGGGCCGACATTTAGGCCTTGCTTGTTTTTAACATTTTAAGCTCTTAATCACCACTTATGTCTGATTCGTTTGGACGTTTCATAACCATTTCAGAACTAAAACAAGACTTCAGACTTTAGCACCTCTTAAAAATCAAACGCCAACTTAGCCTTCGACATCTAGATAATCCATCATAGAAACGCCAAGCATGCATGATAATAATCACAAGAAAATACAAGTAAACAAGAATAACCTTTTGATAAAACTAACTCTTATGAACTAAAACAAGAATCAACCGGACTAATGTAATAGGAATAAAAAACAAATTTAGCCTTTCGATATCTCTATTATATGATCATCGATAGTTTGGTGGAGTAGGTGGCATATCTCTTCCAGGCATGTCATGGTGACTCTGGTACGTGTTTCCACCACCTACATTTTGACCATAACCGTTTGGCCCCGGTCCAGATTGATAACCCATACCTCCGCCATTTGGTCCATATGCCGCCTGCTGCTGATAATTGGGACCATTACCCATGTTGTGTGGTGGTGGCGGCGGCATCCCCCCTCCTCCCATGTTTGGCGGCATCCCTCCTCCCATGTTTGGCGGTGCCATTCCTCCTCCTCTCATGTTTGGTGGCGGCATCCCACCACCACCACCCATGTTTGGTGGCGGCATCCCTCCTCCTCCTCCTCCCATGTTTGATGGCGGCATCCCACCACCACCACCACCCATGTTTGGTGAGCCTCCATTATAGCTTGGACGAGGAGGACCCCAGTTAGGCTGACCACCACCGCTTTGTAGCATTCCATCCATGTTGCCAGATGGTGGACCACCTACGTTAGGTGGTCCACCCATGTGGCCAGATGGTGGACCACCTGGGTTAGCTGGTCCACCCATGTTTCCAGATGGTGGTGCACCACCCATGTTATTTGGAGGTCCTCCCATGGCACCACCAGGCGGTGAACGGTTACCCTGCATGTTTTCTCTTCTCCTCTCAAAGTTTCTTGACCTATCAAAGTTCTTAGGCCTGTCATTTCGTCTATTCCTCTCATTTGCCCGAGCATTATTTCTAATCCACTCCTCATGGTACTTTGGATCATAAGGAACTGCCTTTCCATCAATAAACGGTTCCCCTATCACATGGAATTACATAAATATAAGTACAATTATCTTTTATTTTGTTAATAAGATAGAACTTCACAAATTTAGGCTTTCTACATGATAACATATTAACATGAGCTATTGAAAAGATCATTAGAATGTGATACCTCCATAATCTTTGTTCTTAACATCCAAATAAGAATCAGGCAGCACCCATCGAACTCCAGGTAACTCTGATCAAAACGAAAAGAAAAAGTTAAGAGATTGTAATACAAATCACATAGAATGTGAAGGAAAATGCAGCAAATTCTATTACCTTTTATCTTGTAAGAGTCTTCTTCAGACACAAGAGCTCCAAAAGCATAATAACATCTAGTCGAAACTGAATAGATTTTCATCCTTGCTTCATCATAGCTAAAAACCACAAATTATAATCAATTTCAGAGAAACAATTATGGTGTTTAGAGTGAATTCCACACAGAATATCAACATGTAGATATGCAGAACGAAACAACAAATCTACAACTTTCTGAAATGTAAAATCTCAGATAATCCTTTTGGGAGTTTGAGATTTGAATGGTCCTGTACTGTGATAAAAATGCATATAATCTAGCTATATACTTAAATGGATACCATTGAACAATAAACATATTCCAAATTTCAATACAACGATCGAAACAATGTGTATAATCTAGCATTAAATTGAATAAACACCAAATGATTAACCCTAGTAACAAAGCCATGGTTAGATTTTCCAAGAGATACAAACAAATATGCACAATTTACACTGAACACCGACAAAACAAGTATTGATGTAACATGAAATCGAAATTCGCGAAAGAAATATATAAACTCTGAAACAATACCTTCCGACGATCTTCGCTAAGGTGTTGATATACGAATCAATGATCTCATCTCTAGTAGGCTCACCTTCTGGTTTCTCCACCACAACAAGCCAATGTTCAAAATCGCAACCATCAAGAAGGATCGTCTCTTTAGGTGGACGGTTAGACCAGTTAGGATTGGAGTCGTTTAGAGAAGATGTGGTCTGACGAGTCGAGAAAGCACGGATCCTGGTAGCAACAAGTGAGCAATGGCGAAGATTGTTGGCGGCAGCGACAAGAGGACGGATGCGGAGGACGGAGGAGGAGGAGCTGGTGGTGTAAAAGCGAGTGATTAGGGTTTGATTGGCGGTGGAAACGAGAGAGCGCAGGAGAACACGAGTCGCCATTTTCAGGGTTTTGAGTGCTTCTAAAACCCTAGTTTTCGATTGGGGATAAGGGAGAAAGGGGAGTTTCGCAGTGGTTATTTATACTTTTCTTATTTTCATTTTCCTTTGCATTTTTTTTTTCTATGAGATGTTTTTTTCTATCTTTTTTTATGGCATAAATATTAGAAAATTATATGTTAATGTAAAAAAATTAAGGTATGATAGTTGTTTGAATTTTCGATATAACATGATTAAATGGTCACAATCATTAAAAAGATCTTATAATTTACTATAAAATAAAATATGATTGTTTGGTAATTATTTAGAATAAAATTAAGACGTTGAATGATTTAAGGAGTTTTGAAATACAAAATTATTCAGAGGGTTTTAAAACCACTGAGATATACTTTCTTTTGTCAAACAATACTCACCTCTTAAGGATTAAGAGACCTTCTCTTAATGGAATTATTAAGCGGTAAACAAACAGCTCCATATGTTTATTGGCAGCTTAATGAGGTTAACATAACTTACAACTTATTCGGTGAGTTATTCATGATTGTTTAACAATGACTTAATGATATAAAAAGTGGCTTATTTGGTATGCTTCTAGAAAAATCTTTATTCAAAAAAACAAGTTTTTTCTCCAAACCTGCTCTTCCCAACACGTTCATTCCATCTATAAAAAAATCTTGTATAAAAATTTTCACAATCTATATAGATATAGACATTAATTCATACAAACAACTTTATCCATCTATAAAAAAATCTTGTATAAAAATTTTCACAATCTATATAGATATAGACATTAATTCATACAAACAACTTTATTCATCTATAAAAAAATCTTGTATAAAAATTTTCACAATCTATATAGATATAGACATTAATTCATACAAACAACTTTATCCATCTATAAATTAATCAAATGGCAGTTTAAAAACTTAACCCCCCCCCCCCCCCGGGGGTCTACAATAATAATCATTCGATGTAAACAAATGAATTTGTTAATGCATCACATTTTTGTTTTCATTTCATAATATTGTAATAATATTTCAAGCAAGTACATAACTTCATTAATTGTGCTAAAAGTCTTGTCTTCTTGGTTGCTTAGATTTTAAAATATTGTGAACTTAAAGAAAAAAACTGAAACCGCAACATTAGCTTGAAATTTTAGCAAATCCCAGGTCAATTTATAAAACAACTTTTCTTCTGTCAATTACAACAGAAAATCGACCGTTCTTATGAAAGTTATAAAAACATAATTGTGTTATGATGCTTAATTTTTGAAAATATAACTACCAATTTACTTCAATTATTAGTTGTCATTTAAAAAAAAGTATTTTTCAGGGCGTTAAAGTAGACATTTAATAAAAATGTATTTTGACTTAATTTCTGCTTATGTACACATTTTAGCTAATAACTTGGTTATCCTATAACATTTGGGTATATGGGTGTCAAATTATGGTTTAATTTATCATAACCCCGTTCATAAACATATAGTCATCAAATAATACAAGATTATTAGTTTACTTGTTAAAGTATATAACTAATTTAAAACTTCATTAGAGATGGAAAATTTACTCATAGGTTCAAGGATTCTCTGCTGTGGCAGGTAACAGGATGGGGACAATGATTTATTTTCATGCCCGGAGTGGGGTCTGGATTAGTCTTTTTATTATATTTGATGTTTGTATAATAGTGTGTGTATCAATGTACTATGTAATGAATATATACATATATCCTTATTATTAAATGACCAGTATATTTAATATTAGTAATTAATTACCAACGATTCATTATGATCTTCATTTTAAAAATATCATTTTTATTGTTTTTACTAAACCGGTATCCAACAGGTTCTCCAAACTCGATGGGATTCAAGATCAACGAACGATATGTTGCCCGTCCGAATCCTTCCCCGACTGCATTACATTATATAAGAATTTTAAAACTTTATTACATCATACCAGAGACGGACCAATAATTTTTTTCAAACATTTGCACCGTTTAACTATAAGAAAAAAATGTCGAGATATTTTTCACAATATCATAATTGGTCTATTGGTTAATTCATTGATTTTCATACGCGAGGTTTTGGGTTCAAGTCTTTTATCGTGCATTTTTTCAGAAATATAATAAATTTGAAATTAAAAGCAAAAAAACTAAGAAAATGATACTAGCAAGATTCAAACCTGGGTCTTGAGTATAGAAAAAATCTTACAAACCAACTCTACCAAAGAAAACTTATGTCTATATTGTAGTTTTAAAATATATATGGTGGCACACTGCAAAACGATACAGTTGCACCTTTCACAAACCTAATTTTTTTACCCTTCGTCGGAGAAATAATACAGTGGTCCGTGCCACGGTTGGCTACACTACAGGTCCGCCCCTGCATCTAGGGGTGTTCATCCAAACCGCCCGCACCGCACCACAAAGCGCGGTTTAGAACTTTCATGGTGCGGTTTGCGGTTTTGAGTTATCAAACCGCGGTTCAAACCGCACCGCATGCTTTATACACTTTAAATTTTATACATAACACATACTTATAGATAGAATAATTTACTATTTATTTAATATTTTTGGACTTTGTGTTTTGAATTTTTAGTTTGATCTAATATGATAATTGACTATATTAATAAACTATGGATACGTCCCAACTCACACTTCCAATTTAGTTTGAAGTTTATTTTTTTAATTTTTAAACTATTTTTAATAATGCAACATGTATTTGAGAATCGAAAGTATTGAATCTCATTATTTTTTTGAACTACGGTAACTTTATCGTTGATTTTATAGTGTATTTTTAAACTTATAATTATTGGATTTTAGACATAAAGTACGATAAGTACAAACCGCACCAAACCGTATTTGGTTCATGTGGTGTGGTGTGGTTTGGGAAAATGCTCAAACCGCATATGCGGTACGGTTTGCGATTTAACCCCAAACCGCACCACGAACACCCTTGCCTGCATCATACTATATACATTTTAAGTCAGCTTCAAAAAATAAAAATAAAATCTATTTTGTTAAAAAAAAATTGACCAACGGATCATAAGCCCCGTTCAGTTGGTCTTAGACCATGTGAATGACTATGTATATCGGCCAAACTCACTTCAAGCATAAGAACCCATTAGAGGCTCCACACATGTCTCAGCCCGTCGAACCCAAAGGGTCCAACCGGATTCAATCGCTCTGAAGCTTAACTCGTTTCCGAGCCCGCATCTCTGCGGAAATTGGCCCGGGGACTTTCCTGAACCTGAACCCATTTTCATGGATCCATGGCCCGATCACATCGTCCGTTGGTCAGCATTTGGTCAACAAAACACGCTTATATTCCAACCATCAATTTCATTCATTAACGATGTGGGTCTGTGGAAAGTCGATAATATAAACCCTAGCTTCTGATTTGAAACCAAAATTGCAGGCTTGAGGTTTGATTTTTCTTCAAAATTTAGCTTAATTGACTGTCGATTGATCACAATTTCTTCAAAATTTAGCTTAATTGACTGTCGATTGATCACAGTTTCTTCAAAATTTAGCTTAATTGACTGCCAATTGATCACAATTTCTTCAAATTTTAGCTTAATTGACTGTCGATTGATCACAATCTCTTCAAGATTTAGCTTAATTGAGTGTCGATTGATCACAATTTCTTCAAAATTTAGCTTAATTGACTGTCGATTGATCACAGTTTCTTCAAAATTTAGCTTAATTGACTGCCAATTGATCACAATTTCTTCAAATTTTAGCTTAATTGACTGTCGATTGATCACAATCTCTTCAAGATTTAGCTTAATTGAGTGTCGATTGATCACAATTTCTTCAAAATTTAGCTTAATTGACTGTCGATTGATCACAGTTTCTTCAAAATTTAGCTTAATTGACTGCCAATTCAGGATATGTTTATGATTGGATGTTAATTGAAGGTCATTGCCATCATTGGGGATTGATGTCTTAATCTTTTGTTAAGATATATGTTCTCAATCTCAGCAGCTTATAAGTGAAAGGCTTATGCTTTGTGGTATGGTTCAGGAGAAGAGAAACATCTGTTTGTATATGGTTTTTGATGCAAAGAAACACAAAGTTCTTTTTTGGTTCATAAAGATGTTTAGCTTATAATAACTAGTTAAGTCATTTGTCTTTATGATGATGATGTTTGTAAACAGTGGCGGATCACGAATTTTTGTCTACTGTAGTCCCATTAAGGTAGACTAACGTTGTGTTCTCGAAACTCATTTAACGAAGGAAAGGAAAGGAAAGGAAAGCGGAGGAAAGTGAAAAAAAAAACTCGTGTTCTCGAAACTTTTTTAAGAGAAAAAGGAAAGGAAGGGAGGGAAAATAAAGTTTACCTTCCTTCCAAACATTTCCTCCCAAATGTGGAAGGAAACGGAAGGAAAATAATGCTTACTTTCATTCCAAACATTTCCTCTCAAATGTGGGAGGAAAGGAAAGAAAAAAAAATTAAAATCATTTAAAGAATTAATAAAATTACAAAATTACCCGATCTTTCATCCTAAATTAAATTGTTTTTAAGGACATATTAGTAAAAACGACATTTTTCCATTCCTAATCTCTTCTCTTCAATGACATGAAAATTATTTCTTTTCCTTTCCTTTTCTTCATTTTACTTCACTTTCGAGAACGCAAATAAATTTTTTATTTTCCTCTCCTTTCTTTTCCATTCCTTTTGTTCCCTTTCTTTTCCATTCCTTTTGTTCCCTTTATTTTCTCTCCAAATTCGAGAACATAGTGTAAAGGCACGTAAAGTCACCCGACGTATTTCGGGAATTTTTTAAAGTTTTTTAGTTTATTTCAAGGAATTTTCTTAGGGCGCGTTTGTTTTGCGGGATTGTTTTCAAGGGAATTGGATTTCGAGGGATTGGATTGGATTGGATTGGATTTGAAATTCTTCATTGTGTTTGGTTTGTAGGATTTGGAATGGAACTAGACACTTTTTGTATGCTTGGGTTAGAGAAAGAAGGACGCACGTCGATCTCAAATTAGGGCAAAAAGGAATCCTCAGGATTGGATTTGAAATACCAAGGTTTTAGGAAGGATTCTAAAATCCATTGTTCACGGGATTTTAAATTAATCCAGGGATTTTAAATTAATCCAGGGATTTTAAATCCTTACCATTATGCCAACCAAACACATGAATGGATTGAATTTTAAATCCAAATCCCTCGAAATCCATTACAATCCCGTGAACCAAACGCGCCCTTAGTGGTTTTGTCGATTTCGAATGATTTTTTTCGGTTTTTTATTGATTTCAAGAGACTTTGTTTAGTGTTTTTGTCAATTACGGGTAAGATTGTTCCCTTGGAAAATATTTTTTAACAATTCACTAGGTCCTTGAAACCCCCCCCCCCCCCTCCCCCTTTTTCAAGCTACATCCACCACTGGTTCTAAATGCTTATCTATTTTTAAATTCTACCATCCTCTTGTATTGGTTCAGGAAAAGAGAAACATCTGTTTCTATATGGTTTTTCTGATGCAAAGAAACACAAAGTTCTATTTTGGTTCATAAGGGATGTTTAGCTTATAACTAGTTAAAGTCATTTGTCTCTATGATGAATTGATGATGATGATGTTTCTAAACGGTGGCGGATCCATAATTTTCGTTCACTGCGGTCCCATTAAGGTACACTAAAGGCGCGTAAAGTCACCCGACGTGTTTCGGGGATTTTTTAAAGTTTTTTAGTTGATTTTAAAGAATTTTCTTAGGGCCCGTTTGGTTGGAGGGATTGAGATTTCAAATAAGTCATTCCGAGTGCGAACTTTGATGATTTTCTTGAAATTATACTGTACTATATTTTAATATTTATGTCAAACACTATTGTCAAATAAGTCGTCATGTCAATAATCTGAGAACTATCCCCAATACAATGGATTGGATTGAAATCCCAATTCCTCCAAATCCCTCCAACCAAACGGACCCTTGGTGTTTTTGTCGATTTCAAATGATTTTTTCGGTTTTTTATTGATTTGAAAAGACTTTTTTAGTGTTTTTGTCAATCATGGACAACAAGATGGATCCGTTGGAAAATATTTCTTAGCCTGTATAATTTTTTTTAAACAATTCACTGCCCCCCCCCTCCCCCCCTTTTAAGCTACATCCACCACTGTTTGTAAATGCTTATCTTAAATTCTACCATCCTCTTGTATTGTTTTCATTCACTTTTTTTTATCAGAATTGTTGACGGGTTATGCTAATTCAATAAATTTCCATCTCAATCTTTTCTAGGTTCAATCCCATCTTCTAAAATGCATTCATAAAGCTTCAATCTGAAACTACAAGTCTACAATCATGGAGGAGTGTTTGGATCCAAGAATAGGAATTCATGTATTTGTTTTCTCTGTCTTTTGTTTTCAGTTGCAAGTATAGGAGGAAGAATGGACTTACTTAGGTGACATTTGTGTTTTAAGATGTGCTGAAATCTGAAGTATGATTTCAGTTTCGAAATAGTTATCAAACATCTAAATGAATCAGACATAAGTGGTGATTAAGAGTTGAAAATGAAAAAACAAACAAGAATTGGAGTGACTTTACCAAATACAAGACAAAGGCTATGTTTGTTATTTCAAAAAAAGCTGTTAATAGCCTCTTATGTCTGGTTCTTTAAGAGGTAAGGTCATTCAGATGTTTGTTTTTCCAACTTTTCAAAGACACTTATATATTGTTGTCCTCTTATCTGATAAGAGGTACACTAACCTCTTATTTGCCTCTTATTGTTCTCCAAACTCTCGGTAACAATGTTTCTCAATCGATTAACCTTAATCGATCATTTCTCTAAATTGATCCTCACCAAATAGATCCTTACCTCTCTCAATTGATACATTTTAATAGGATTTTAAATGTGTTAAATATCGTTAATAACATATTTTTATTTAAATGAATGTTAATTATATAATTTAGATGTAAATCTCGTAACGATGATGAATAAATATATGAAATTGTATAAATTGATCTATAAATTCAACAATATCATATTTAATGAGTAAAATAAACAATTTAAACAAATTCAGTCATTTATCAGTTTACAAAAGCAAACAGTCGTATTGATTCAGACTTAAGTACCACCTCTTATTATTCAGAAGTGAAATAAGACTTCACGCCACCAAAGTCTTGGGTTTCATGGTTGGTAATCAATTTTTTTCTAAAAGAATAAACTTTTGGTCAAGAAGAATTTTGTGTATTTTAAATTTTAATTTGTTAGACCGATTAAATTGCATGAGGTTTTGGGCTTGTAAAGTTTGGGCCATTAATAAATACATAGAATGACTTATAAAGTTTGGCCCAAAATGTTATAGAAATATCCCGGTTTCTATGATTATATATATATTTTTTTCACATATTTAAAAACATACAAACATAATATTTATCAATTTCATAAGTTTATTTAATTTTAATAAAATTACTTGATATAACCATCAATGACTAGGATTAACATTGTGTCTTTCAAATTGTTCATTCTATTTTGTTTTAAATTTGACTCTATATTACCTAAATGATGTTAAAAAAATATGATTATGATTTATCAGTGTATAAGTATGTGATTAAAGAAAAAATTAATCAAGTACTTATTGTAAAAGTAAGAAAATACAAGGAACATTTTAACTAATTTGTTTGTCCATTAATAGTTAAGCTGATATGATTGACTCGTGATGTCAATAAATCTGAACTTGTGTTGCTACTGACAATGATTGGCTTTAGAGTGATTAAGAACAGATCATCATCGTCTCCCGGCAACAATATATTTGTGTTGAGAGCAGTATAAACCATTAGAATACATGAAACCAAGACTGAGAGTCCAGAGAGAATAAGCATAAGCAAATGGGCAACAGTACTCTTCATTTCATGTGCATACTTTGTTGAAGCCAATGCCAATAGTGTTAACGGGTATGAATATGCCCACCAAACCACATTAAACTTTTTCATCGATTTCTTGAATAAATTCGGCCTTGAAATCTGAAAATTCAACATGAAAAAGGTTTAATTAGTTCATCTGTATGAAATCTATATCTTTTTTTAAAACTCTATCAAACCAGTCTGAATTAAAATTTTCATTTTCCACACATTAATTTATTAGTCATAACTCATTAAAAATAAATTATATTATATTAACAAGATCTCTTATACAAGTCAATATGAATGCCACAAATTATTTGTTTTCTTCTTGGTAATTAATATGCGTGACAAAGAAAATGAAATGGAATGAAAATGGCATATGAGAGAATATTCCACTTTCTATTTTTCTTAGGGTTCATGAGAATTATTTTTATAAATTCAATCTAATTGAATTTACTAAGATTCAAAATATTTTACTTTTTGAAAGATGTAATTAATCTTAATACTTAGCAAAACAAATTTGTTACAAATTTTGGGTTTTAAAGGTAAGTCATTTAAAATTACAAAAAATCAATATCCTTTTGGACAATAAAATAGTATAGAAATCGATAAATTAAACAAATCCAAGCAATTTCTATTATCACTTCTTACCAAAAGATACTTGTAAAGATTTAATGCATCACTCAAAATTCGAAAACCATTTCTTTGAAATAATGTTGTTTAAAAAATAGTTTGAATATAATCAAAATATAGTACAAAAAATGAAATTAAAATGCTATACAAGCCTCTAAATTTCAAGAAAACTAAATGTACATGCACTACAAAAGTCTTACAAGCAAAGTTAGTTAAAAATAACAATCAGTTGAAAATGACGTAATTTCTATGTTTCTTATTATTTTTATTCTATCGTCATCGAATAAAAAGTTCCATTATTGGCCTATACATAAAACTTTTTGATGATTAGTAAAATATAAAAAAGATCTAAATTTTACTTGCAATCTTATTATCTTTTCATAACTAATTAATATGTACAAACCTCTAGAATAACTTTTAATACGAGAAAATTTATAAACCAATCAATTTCACACATACATATTAAAAATGATTGTAAATATAATAAAATAAAACAAAATTAACTTAAATATTTATAGGACACAAAGATTGATTTTGTCTAATAGATGAATATCAATTACTCTTTTTGTCCCAAAATTAAAAAATAAATATAAACAACAAAGATGACACACATTTTTTTAAGTATATAATTATCACTTTTTAAATAACCATGCAAATTACACTTCTACCCGATATAGAGAAATTTTCTCCATTTTATTAAAAAAAAGGGTGAAATGAGTGAAATGAAAAATAGAAAACTTAATTCTAAAAGTGGACATTTATTTTAATACGTGATACCAATTTGTTTTTTGAGATCCATGAGAAAACTTTTTTACGCTTGAACTTTACATTAAAACATTGTGAAAGTAAGATCCACACTGTTTTTGCTGTAAATGTTCAGATTCTTTTATTTTCATAGTCATTTGCTTTAAAGTTTCAAGTGTAAAACCGAGTCTCACACGTAAACCCAACCCTACAAACTAAAACAGAAATGTGGACACTCTTTATTTATTTATTTATTTATTTGGACTTACCAGAGAGAAGAAGAGAAATAGAGCAAGATAAAAAAGCATCTTTGATGAACAATCAAACGTTCCAGAAATAGAATCCCAAGCCAAACTCCCCATACTCGGTGCCGCAATAAACAAAAACATCACCGGCCGGAGCATCACCGGCATGCAGCTTTTTCCCGATAATCTCTGATAAAGTGTCACAAAAACCACCAAATAATGCACTATCCCTAACGTAAACAATATCATCGCACTCTCTTTCCACCCCATTTGCGCCGCCGTCCGTGCACCCACAAAGTTTCCGATCACCGATAACTGACTCGCCGGATTAGCCACCGTCGACAAAAACCTCTTCCCTTTCGTGAACCACTGACCATATATCTTTACATCCAATATAAATATCGGAATAACGAAAACCCACCAAAGAGAAAGGTGGTAAACGGTTTTTGGTGCGAAAATTGGGGCGGATTGAAGCAAAAGTAGCCATGAAATCCATGGGGCAAAAAGGTAGTTTACAGTTATGTGATTTAGGTATTCGTCTTTAACTTTGTTGGATAATAAAGCGCATCGTAAAAGATATAGGATTGAAAGAGATATAAGGATGAATAAAGATAATGACCACAGGAGGAGGAATGCGACGGAGGGTAAAACTCCGAGCATTTTCCGGTAAGCATGGGCGTTTTCCGGTGGGTTACTTAGGGTTTTCCAGAGTAGGGTTTGCCAGCAGAGGGAAAGAGATATACGGAAGTAACCGGCGTGGAATTTTGTTATGATCGGAATGATTGTTGCTTTGAGGATTATTGAAATGTTGTTATGGTGGTGGTTGATTGGGTGGGTGGTGGTGGTTGTTGGTGGTGGTGGTGGTGGTGGTGGTGGCGGTGGGGTGGTTTTGTCTTGCATTGTGACGGTGGACGGTGGTGGTGGTGTTGTGTGTGTGTTTTTACACGTTTTTGGTAGGTGGTGATATGCAAGTTTGCTTCTCACTTTTGTTATTTGGAGATGGAAAGAAGCGTATATATAGGGAGATAGAGAATGTAAAAGAACTTCTATAAGCATTGTAATATTTTTTAATAAATACTTAAATAGAGACTGTGTGTATTTTGAGAATTTAAAGATATAACTATTTTGTATTTTGTTTAGAATAACTTAAAGTATATATTTTTATTATTTATTATGAATATTATATACATTATCATGGATAATTTATAAATAATGGTATGATAATAAATCTTTATTAATGGATAATTTATAAATAATGTTATGATAATAAATCTTTATTAATGGATAATTTATGAATAGTAGTTCTTAAAAAAATAGATTTTTTATCTAATCTTACTCCATCTTGTAAAAGATAATAAAAGATTAATTGAAAGATTAACTAACCCGTTCATTCAACATAACACTTAAAACATCTTCCACATTTTTATTATAATTTTCTTTATAATTGAAATTTTAAAAAGAATTATATTTAAATCTAACATGTAGCTTCTACATTTTATAAATTATAACATTATTATATTATTAAAAAATGTAATAAAATAAAATTTTAAACATCAAATTTTAATGTTTTTTAGTGATTAAAATATAATAAAAAAGACATTTCTTATTCATAATCATTCTTTACCAGTTTTCCAAATTTCCAAATTTTCATTATTTATTTTATAGAATGATTTTGAAGAATCTATTATAACAAAAAGAACTTATTCAGCCAATAGTTTGTAGCTCAGTTGGTAATGGATGAGAGTTAAATTTGTCTAAAATAAAATTGTCCCGGGTTCGAGCCCGGAGCCACAACCGCTGAGTGAGTCATGTATGCCCCCATTTATGAAATTGGCAGCCGATTGTGGGCCGGTTGAGGTTGTCGGTATCAACCTTTTTGTCCAAAAAAAGAACTTATTCAAAAAATTTGTTGAAGATATTCTTGAAATTTATCTATTTTGAAATATTATTGGATCTTTTTATTTTGGAAAAAAAAAATAAAAATAATAAAAAGGGTGTGTGAAATCAAAGGATATGAAGATATGTTTATTTTTTTGGGTACACGTTGATAGAGAGGGTTCTTGGAAGTTAAAGAAGGCTGACTAACTCGGCTAACCCTTTTGGACCGAATCGGCTGTCTGTTTTCAGCTCCTTTCTTTACAGCTAGATGTCATGATGGTGAGACCCACATTCTAAAGCTCGGCTTAACGGCTTGACTTAATGAGTCAAGTTGGCACGCATATAAAGCGAAAGGCTTCACTTCACAACCCATTTTTAACACCACCAACAACAAACAAATCCACTCCTAATATTTCCATTTATAAATGAAAGTTAAAATTTTATTTAGTTAAATAAAAGAATACATGAAATGTTTAAATAAACAGACTATGGGGTTGTTTACTGAACTCTTATAAGATAAGTGTTTACTGACTATTACTTATTTACAATGATAGATCCAGAATTTTTGTCTAGTGGAATCATCTATAAGGTAAAGTAAAAGTCCGCAAAGTCTGACAGGTTTTTAGCCTAATTATATCATTTTGAGAGATTTTTTTTCAGTTTTTTTTAATTGATTTCAAAAGATTTTTTTGTGGATAAAAAATATTTACCAATGATTCAATTTTTGTGGAGGAAAATGTTACCCGACAAGGTAAGTGAGAGACGTATATGTAAACTCATATGAATAATGTAAAATTGATTCACATATGCATCTTCAAATAAATTTTTTTTTTCAAATTTTTTTAGCAATTCACACATCAACCATCTTTTTTTTCACATTTTCACGATATTATTTATATAAATTGGTCTAAAAACGATAAAAGCATTTTAAAGGATGTGATTTTGATGATCAAAAATTTATTCAACTTCTAAATAGGTCGATTAAAAGTGCGTGATATCAAGATAGAAGATACTGGGTTTTTGTTTTGTTTTTTTATTCAACTATCTTTAGTGATGTTGATAGTTTTAAACCAACTCGATACATATTTTGTTTTATTTAATCGTTGATGTTATCCTTATTTATATGTCAATATTTCATATCAAAATAATTGGGAAAATTACAACCCTTTTTAGGATAGATTTCAAAGTCTCTCTAAATCATATTAAGATAATAATATTTATCATCATGAATTTAATAATTAATAGTAATTCGATTATACAAAACATTTTCAGTTTTTATTTCTTAAATATATATATATATATATCTTTTAAATCATACAACACCTAAATTAGATAATACTTTAAAAGAAAAACATATTTATAAATTTCACTTGCTACAAATCGAAATAATTTATTAAAATAATTGTTTGACCAGGAGCTAGTACTTGAAAGTACACCACCGTGTTCACAATCACTCTTTTTGGTGGAAAAAAATGTGTTCATAAAAAAAACCTATTTTATATCAAATCAGTATTTTAAAATTCAATATATGATTGTTCTAGAAAATATATTAAATTGTTTGGAGCAACTTGGAGAATAAAAACGTTAAGATTAAATTAAAGACCAAGAAATATAAAACTAGAAGAAAGTCAAAAGCGATATTCCAAATTGATTTGACTTCCTTCTTCACTCTTTTTTTTCACCGTAGAAACATTGTCCACAATTATATAGACATGATAATAAGATCTGTTTTTATTAGAGAACTCGATGAATTTCTTGCAAAATCCTAGATCGAGAATAGGGATGAGAATTTTCAAAAGTTAAAAACCGGGATGGGGACGGGCAACATGGTAACGTGACCCCGATCTGTCCAGTCTCCGTATATTTAATATATTAGAGTGAATTTCATTTTTGGTCCCTCTTCTGTGATTGTTTTATGGTTTTCGCCCCTCAAATTCGTAAAATATGTTTTTGGTCCATTCTTCTTGTTTTGGAGTTCAAACTAATTCGTACAGTTAACACCATGAGATTTGCGGTCGTTAGGCATGCCATGTGCCCCTTACGTGAGGGGAATTTGGGTAGTTCTAGGCAAGGGACCAAAAATGTAATTCACTCTAAAATATCTGTTTCTTTTTTTCTTTGAGTGGAAGGGACGGAAGCGAAGGGGAGGGGAGAAGGGAAGGGCTAGTAGAGGGATTCACCGTGGGGTGTCTTGATGAATGATGGTCGTTGTCTGTTGGATGAGGAATAAGGAAGGATTTTAGGTGGCAAAGATGACTCTTGAATGAGAAAGAAGATGATCATCCTCTCGAATGCGTTTATGTAATCACAAGTATGAAAAACACCATAACCAAAAAAGTTGTCATAGATAAGAAACCAAAACCAAAAAAGTTGACATAGATAAGCGACTGAAATGTAATTCACTCAAATAAAAATAAGAAATAGAGGTTTTAGAGTGAATTACATTTTTTGGTCCCTTGTTTAGAAGAACCATAATGCCTCTCACGCGAGGGACACATGGCACGCCTACTGGCCAAAAATCTCGTGGCGTTGACGGGAGGGACTAGTTTGGGGTAAAAAACACAAAAATAGACCGAAAGTGTACTTTACGAATTTAAGGGACAAAAATAAAAAAATATCCATAGTTGAGGGACCAAAAATGTAATTCACTTAATATATTATTTATAAAGAGTTATATTTAATATTTTTTAGACTTAGAAAAAGTATTTTAATCTTTCTTCTTATATACATTTTTAACTCATTTTTGTTTTTTAGATAAAGTACATGGAGGACCGAAAATGTTTGATCAAACAATTACATATGATATTGTGATTTTGTTCACATATGAATATTCGATATCATTAAGAAAAACTTTGTTAACATGTGAGATTTAAACATGAACCATTTAGAATCGATTATGACTTAACACATTTGATTTAAACATCTCATATAAACGGAAAAAATTTCTCATTAGGTATCAATGGAGATATGATCATATTCCTCAGTGGGGATGGGGATAGAGATTAGGGATCGGAGAATATCCCCAGCCCATTCCCGTGCCCCTATTTTTTTTTTGGGTAAACTACAACTTGTATTTGTGAGGTTTATTGAAATTTTTTAAAGTAATAATTTTACGGTTTGCAATTTTTTCTGAAATGATCCTTGATATTACTAGCTTTGTTAAAAAAATGTTCGTTAACTGAGTGACGTTTTGTTTTTTAACTTACTATTTATTTTTAAATTTAAAAGGTATTATTATAGGGCTTGGTTTTGGATTACCATTTTCACATGATGATTAGAGAATAGAAGGGAGCTGGAAATGGATTTCAGTTTGGTTGTCTGCTTTCATATTTCATTTTTGGGTTCATATCAAGAACAAAATCCATGTATAGAGTTTTTCTATTTAGGTTTTGGATTTTGATTTAAGTTTTAGATTGAAATTGTTCTAAGAACATGTTTTTTTCCTTTATGGAGAAAATGAGTTTTGCGTTTAGATTTACCAGTCTTTTTCACATACTATTCTGTCATGTACCATTGTTTACCTGTAATGTGTATGTAAAAAACTAGAACAAGTAGCACACATGAAAAAGAAAGAGGGTTGTCGGAGGCAAGGTTGTTCATGGGAAGGGAAAGGTGAGAGCGAGAAAATTAATTGTTATTTTTTCCTCCGAAAATACTAATCACACTTAATTATACACAAGATCCGTATATTAATACATAACCTTTTTAATAAATAAAAATAAAATGATCGAAATGCCTTACAACTATCGAAGTTAATGTTATTCACCATTTTCAAAGCAAAATGTAAACGATAAGGGTGATTTCTGGACTTATAAAAGTTAGTTATATTTCTCTTTTCATTTTTTGTTTTTGACTTTATATTTTAAAAATTATGTAACTCGCATAAAAATCATATTTCTAATTACTAAATACCAGAACAACAAATTTTTGAGGTTGTAAGTTTGATTTTTATAATTTTCCAAATTATAAAACTTAGCATTTATTTGATTTTAATGATATTAGGTTCGAACTTAACATTAAACAAGATACAATCTGAATTTTTTTTAATTTAAAAAAAGGTGATACCTGGTTATTGTGTTCTTTTATATCATTTTTGTTTCTAGTAGGTTGAAACTTTTTGGATCTCGGTCTTTTGGCATGTTTCATAGTATCAAATTTTTGCAATTCCGATATCCCACAACTTGTAATAACTCAAGAATAGCAAATATAAAATTCACAACACTAAAAAACTCGTTGGTACCAAGAAACGGTTTTTTAAATCTTCAAAACAAACTGCATGCAACAAATGCACTGATGGTGATCAATGCACCAATAGTTAATAACGTCCTCTCCACATTAAGGTGATACAAAGGTTTTATTTATATATTGCATCCATCTCGGTGAAAAAGATGCATATTTAATTTCAAAAAATCACCCCTCCGATCAGTATTACCCTTCGTTTTTTTAATATCTCATATTCCTTTCATACATAATAAAATAGAACGTGGCCACACAGAAACTCACAATGCCATCTTCAACGAGAGTTATTTCGACTCAAATGCCACATTATACCATATAACAAGTGTGAACTTGAATGAAAAATGAATGCACTTTAATTTAAGGTTTATTTAAAAAAAAGATACTTTTAGAAAACATATATAGTATGAAAAAAGTCAATTTAAGTATGTGTAACATGCTTTCTAACAAGACAAGTTTCACATACATGATATATGTATTGGTTGTTAGAATAAACATGTTTAAACGATAAAGTATGATACTTTCTTGCAACTTGCCTTATAATAAAAAACGAAGTTTTAGTTAAATTTACGATTAGTGTTTTTAAGAAATACATTTTTTTTGAAAAAAAAATGCATACTTGATTTGATTATTAATTAATAAAAATCATTAATTTATAGATCAGATAATGATAGTATTAATATACAATGTTTGAAGCAATGACTATTAAGAGCATCTCCAACAGCTTTCCAAAAATAAGAAAAATGAAGAAAATGAGGATTTTAAGCCAATTTTTAGCTCCAACAGCTTTCTTAAAACTATCTCCAAAGTGGAAAAAGTAGGAGAGATAGAAACTTTTTTCTCCAAATTTGGAGAATACCTCAAAAATGATTACAAGATGAGACAACCAATAGGAAAATTTGAAAATAAATATTTAGAGAGAGAAATAATATTTTAATATTATAATTAATGTTGGTTTCTTTAAAATGAGGATTCTTTTGGAGATGAGTGCAATTTTTTTTTAGAAATTTTAATTTTTAATTCTCTATTTTGGAACTTTTTTGGAAAATCTGTTAGAGATGTTCTAATATGTGAAAAGCTTGATTTTTTTGCATGTTATATTTTTTTATCACGATGTGAAACAAAAAGAATATTGTAACTTTTAAATGTTAAAAACGCTTTTAAGATGATTTAAAGATGTCAACAAATATAAAACCAATATTCAATTTGGTCCAAATTTGAATATTGTGAACGTGAATATAAACTTGATATTTCAAAAGGCATTTATTCATTCAGTTATTTATTATGATTTACGATTTTCAATAAAATATAACATTTAGTTTAATTTTTGGTCAACTAAGCTCATAAACAGGTCTTAATTACAACGATCTTTCTTATCAAATGTTTAGAGCCAAAATTGTAATCATAATGTTTTAGGCCGGTATTTTTAATGGTGAAGGATCCTGTAAGAAAGATAGTTAAGGTAAGAAGCGTAAGAATGGATCTGAACCATTGGTCATCTTTAATCTTAAACTCACTCATGAATCGCGTTTGATACATGGATTGATCTGGTGCATCTGATCCTCATGTTCATCAAAGGGTGGAGATCATTTTTTATACTTGTCACTTAACTCCTTTTCTCATTGGAACTAAACCCTATTGTTAATTAATGGCGAAGAATCGTGAAATAAAAAAAGTTAAGGTGAGAGGCATGATCTCCACTCTTGATCATTTTTAATCTCATGCTCACCCATGATCACTTTTAATCTAATGTCCACCCATGAATTGATCTGATACATCTCGGTGTACCTCATTAATGTTGATATTTAATAAAGATTAATCTAAGGAAGAAGATTTTTTCTTACCTTTCTCACCATAAATTTCCTTCTCACCGAAACCCAATTCTAAGGTAAGAAGCGTAAGAAAAGATCCGAACCTTTGATCACTTTTAATTTCGTGTTCATCCATGAGGCCGTGAGTTGTGTTTTAGAAAAAAGAATTGATCTGGTGCACCTCATTAGTGTTGACATTTAATTAGGATTGATTTAAAGATGAAAATCTATTTTTACGTTTCTCACCATAACTTTTCTTATTACCAGAACCCAACCAATTATTAATTAGGTTAAATATTGGATTAACTTCCCTTATTACCAGAACCCAACCAATTATTAATTAGGTTAAATATTGGATTAAATGGGTAAAAAATATTAAGAAGGTAATGATGGTCAAACCGACCCAGTTGACCATCTCTAAATAATTAAAAAGTAAATTACATATTTTGTCCACGTGATCATATGTTTTTAACGGTCTTTATGTTAAATTTTTTTTTTAACAAATCATGTACATGTAATTGTATTTCTACAAGGATACGAGTCCTTAATGCAACCATAAAGATCTAAGTTGTTGATTGACTTAGGTCACGTTTATTTTTTAAGAGGTGTTGAAGTCTGAAGTCTGATTTTAGTTTTGAAACGGTTATCAAACGTCTAAATAATTCAGACATAAGTGGTGATTAAGAGCTTAAAATGGAAAAACAAACAGGGCCTTAGGGACTTTATTTATTAAAAACTGTAACCATATGAATATAACTTGTTAAAAGAAATGCTATTACAAGAACATATTCTGTTGAACTTTTAAAAAAGATACAATGATCATTAACAAAACACATAACCATAGCGACGAACAATATAATTTACTCTAAATTAAATAACTTGATTTTTTAGCTTTAACCTTTTATTTAAGAATATATTTTGAAGATTACAACATTAATTATATTATTACAATATTTTTATTTTTATGTGTAATAAAATATTATTTTTCTCTCGTAAATTAAGGTTTCTTATTGGTGGGAGTATGATAAAAATTTATTTTCTTTCTTCTCATGACGACTATTTCTTCAAATTTGGAGAATTTTACATTTTCTCTCATATTTTTCTCATTTGGAGAATCTGTTTAAGCAAAATTTGCAAAAGTCTTAAATCTTAATAATTTTTAAAGAATCTATTGGAGATGCTATAAAAACCATCTTTAACAGATTATTTAAAAAAGTTTAAAACGAAGAATTAAATTCAAAATATCTAAAAAAAGTTAAATTCAATTTTAACATATTTTTTTTTAAAGATTACAATTATTAGATATTCATACATTTTATAAAATATTATTTATCTTTTATAGAAATTTAATTTAAATAAAAAATTCATGGTGGAATATATAAAAATTATAGAATCGAAATTCTGATGCCCAACAATGGCTTACATAGTTACATGTTTTACTTGACTATAATCACTTCGTTTGGCAAACTAGCTGATAAGCTAACGTATGACTGATAAGCTAACTGATGAAAAAATTATGTTTGGCAAAACTAGCATATAAGAATCTAAAATGACCAAAAATGGCACATTGAAAAAAAAATTAATAATTAATATTAATGAGGGTTATAATTGGAAAAATTGACAATAAGCTCCCAAAAACGCTACTTCAAGTAGCGTTTTAATAAGCTAGCTTATAAGCTAACTTATGGTTTGTCAAACGTGTATGCTGAAAATAAACTAGCTTATAAGCCAACTTATTTTTGACAAACATAACCTTTAGATGTTATATGATTTACAAGAAATAAGCAAATGCACCAAAGTAAAAGAAAACTATTATCAATAATTTTGATGCATATTCTTTGATTTAATCAACCATTTTCAGACAAAAATTAATATTCAATCATCAATTTCTATAATTAATTGTGACTTTGTCAATGTTTTCTGGTTTTTGTTATTAGAAATTATTGTTTTGACATAGATAGACAGATTAAGATGATATTGATATTTTCTGTTAACATAAATTTATAATCATCATGTTTTTGTGTTCTTTTTATGAATTTGATAGATGCAAAAATAAAGACCAATGTTAGAAAACCATCAAATAAAAAAGTCTTTTTCATTTTTCTATATATAATTTAGATACAAAACTTATTTGTTAGGTCTGATTTAATTGTTGGAATTCCATTGCAACATGCATGTTTGGAAATATGTAAATGGATTCTTGATCATTAAAGAAATGACATCCCACCTCAAATCCTTATCAACAATTTGGTTATAAGTGGTTAATTGAAATTACAAGTCTTTGGTGACTTTTTATTTTATTTTTAAAAGGTGTTAAAATTTAAGTTTTTATTTCAATTCTGATTAATAAAATGTGGTGTTAGAAGTATCAAGTCTAAATAAAAAGATTGTTTATTTTTTTAAACTAATAAATGTTTAAATTTGTTTAAATTGTCTATTTTAGCCATTAGAAAATTATAGTGTTGAATTTATAGATAAATTTATACAATTTCACATATTTATTCATCATCATTACGAAATTTACATCTGAATTATCTTATTAAAAATACATCAATTGAGAGAGGTAAGGATCAGTTTGGTAAGGATCAATTGAAAGAAATGACCGATTAAGGTTAATCGATTGAGAAACATCGTTGTTGAGATTTTGGAGAACAATAATAGGCAAATAAAAGATTGGTTTACCTCTTATCAGATAAGAGAACAATAAAACATAAGTGCATCTGATTTTTTTTTAAAACAAACAGTTTGAATAACCATACCTCTTAACGACAACATAAAGGAGTATTAAAAGTTTTTATTTTATTTTAAAAATAAGGCCTTAAATTCATGGATTTGTACATATTTCGTGGGTCGATGCAACCTACTCATCTTTGCAATTCTACTAATTATTATTGATTCATAATTTATGTATGGAGAGAGAAAGGGGAAGTTAACATGATAACATTAAAAATTATGAGAAACTAAAAAAAAAATAGATTTTGTGCATCCATCTAATCCAATCTCATGGTTGTGATTTAGTTGTTAATGCAAGATTAATTTTATTGGTGATTTTTGTGTCATCAATCATTTAGTGTAATTGTGATTTATTTGAGATCGGTTAAAATGATAAGACAAACAACATGAGTTAGGAGACGTGGTGCCACACTCACATATGTTGTAACTATAACCTACGATCACCTTAAGGTGGGAAAGGGCTATGCCCCCTTGCGGGGTCCTAGGGGCAAAGCCCCTGGTGGAGGTCCTTTTTGAAGAGGTTCATTTAGGAATTCTAAGTTTTGGGGTGATCTGAATCGATTTCAGAAGGTTGGAAACCTTCTTGAAATTATTCCTAAACTTGATGAAAATTTGCCTAGATGTAGTTTAGAGGTTGTGTACTCAGAGAGCCTTTGAGTTTTTTGCTCAAAGTTCTAACTCTTCACACAAATTTTCTAAGTAACAATCTTTAGAGCCTCTGGTCTTTACGATCAAAGCTCTAGACTTCTTTTGGCATGTCACCTCTAACTCAAGGCCTCTAAGTCAGTTGTAATTGTTTTATAATCTTATCCGTAAGCAATTATAACGACTATTCAGGTTAGTTATCAACAATAAGCCGTCCACAACTGTCGATCTCTCTTATACATACATAAACAGTTGATCTAGTGCATTATCTCAATACTAATTTCATCTTTGACCTAAGGCATTTTTAAGGGAAAAATATAGTATCTGGAAAATGATTTCCAATTCCCGATCCAACATTTTATCCAAGTTCATACTAACCACAAAATTCAATTTCCCCAACAAATTTTCTACAACAAAAAAAGGTATAAGAGGTTTTTAAACTTTACCATATAATGAACACTGCTACAAATATATAGTGGAGATCTCATCTTCCTTGGTTTTGACCCACGTGTTGTAAAAGTCCTTGTGACCATAGGGGTTCACCTACGATGACTCCAGACAATTCATGGTCGCTTGCGTGAAAACAAAGTGAATTTACGAATGATAAACGATACGTAATGATAATAATAATGAACACAAACATATAACAAAGTTCCATGATTTTACGACCGTGTATATGTGCTAACAACAAATTGTATGTGATGTATATTACTCAAGTAAGTAGCTTACAACGAAAGGCTTGCCCAAATAAACAAGCAAAATTATCTAACTACTTCATATTTGGATGAGGAGATATCACAGAAGTGTTTGCCCTTTTGTTCTTTGACATCAATCCATCAAAAAGAGCATTGATTATATTCTTATCTCGTCATTAGATTCGTACACGCATGCGATCCCAAGTCGTTTGTCTTGTTCTCCCGAACACAAATCTAGAGTTCAATAATGAGTCAGTGTGAGTTGGCCACCTAACATGGCTCCCTCCCCAAATAAGTAACAGTACTCCAACCTTTGTATGTGGTCTTTTCTATGTGACCAGCTATCACTTTGCCCTAATCACACATCCTCCCAATTGTGTGTGATAGAGTGTCGTCAAACTTCAACATATTTATCCACAATTTAGACAAACGTGTAAAATACTAAGTTCATGTCTCACTCATAATTGTATAAAAAGTGTTGTGCAAAGGTTTTTAAAAGGAATTTACAATCATAAGTTATTAAAAAAATCAAGCTTATGATTATGTAAAATAAAAAAAAAGTACTTGGAACAAAGATTGTCAAAAAATAATAATTCACAATTAAATGCGTAGAAGAAATCATAAAGGGTACATTTTGAAAAAGAGTTTTAGTATGCCAAAAATAAATATGTATAATTAGTCGATTTGTAACGTCGAAGGTCTAGACCCAAAACCTGATATTCAAATAGCGTTATAAAACAATAAATTTTAGTTGGAGATAGCAACTCATGCATTAAAAAAACAGTCGACATTATATTATTTATAACTAACTTTTAAGAGACGTTTTCTTTTATTAAAGTTTTTATAAGTTTTTTTTTACTTATTGTACAAATTTTTGCAAAGGATATTTGCTCCAAAATAGATATTTATTTGCAAAATATCTCTCCAACATTTTATTTTATTATTTAACGTAAATTTTTTTGAAGATAATTATTTAATGTTAATTAAAAATATGAAAAGGGTGTACTTTTTAAATTGCGTTATATCTCTCTATGATTAAATTAAACACTGAAATTATATGCCACTTTTATAATGTTATTGGGGGGTTAAGATAACTCAAATCTTTACCAAATCCAACATGGGATAATTATGCAACTTTCCTTTCCAAAAAAGAAATATTAATAAAAAAATATAGCAAATTATTATTTAAATAATATTTTAAATTCTTGCTTCACAAATTTATATCGGAGTAAATTACAACTTTGGTTATTGTGGTTTATCAAAAATAACACTTTTCGTTTATGTTATTTTAAAATTACAAGATGGCATTATGGTTTATAAAAATGTCAAGATGTAATCTCTTTCTCTAATGACCACTTAAAATCTATATATATATATTAAAGGAACAACCTCAAGGTATGATGTGGCATAATGTTGTAGTAGAAATTGAGGCTATGAATTTTCTCAAAATTTTGATTTTCTAAATTGTTTGGTATGTAAATCACTTATTTACCCCTAAATGAAATATGTGTGTTTTATTATTAGACTTGGTTTTTTAGTAATTTCACATTCATGTGTTTAATCTATGACTATTCATTTGCTCTTTTCATTAAATCATTTTTAATTCTCTCTTTATTGAAACCCTTGGAATGCATTTTGTATGGATGTATAAGAGGCAAGAGATGTTTGAGGAATAAACATGGAAGAGGTGCTTTCAAGAGTGGGTATATCAAAGAATTCTCAATCAAAAAGAAGAATATCTTCAATCACAATAACATCCCAAATACGTAACTACTATCTTCTTCAAGAAAGGTAAGATTTTTAAATTCAGTCAAGAAGTTCATGTAATCTTTTTGTTATGTAGAAGTTCATTTAATCTTTTTGTTATGTAGAGGTTCGTTTAATTTTTTTGTTATGGAGAAGTTCATGTAATCTTTTTGTTATGTAGAAGTTCATTTAATCTTTTTTTTTATCATGGAGAAGTTCATGTAATCTTTTTGTTATTTACTATTCGAATGTCATTGATTAAATGTATATAAAGGAGTACAATTATATGTCACAATGCTATACATGGATTCATGAAAGGAAGAGAGCAGGAAAGACCAAGAGATAAGGGAAGATAGAGAGATGGGAGTTAAAAAGTTGGAGTTATTGTGTATGTAAAATTACCAAAAGCACCCCTTTAAAGTGAAAACTTGGGTGGAAATTGAAGGGTGAATAAGTTTATTCATATTAAAGGTTTTAAAAAATGTGAAAAATTGAAAAATTTTCTAGACAAAATGGTGCTTCATCAACGTGCCACCTAAGCAACTTGTGGTTTTTAGTCGTTAGAAAAATAAGACATTATAGTGAATTTATACGTATATTAAATGATGAACCACCAATAATGTTCTTTTCTATTATTTTACAACACTCTATATTTCTATTTACATAACAGTTAACGATATATCTAATCATTATGTAAATGAAATTTCTCTCAATATGTAACTTTTATATACGTGATACTGAATATAATAATATTTATATTTTATTTATATAATAATAAACTGATTATAACGAATATAAATAAATAAAATGAAAATAACGATTAATCAGATCACCATAATAATATTTTTTTAGTTACATGTAAAAAAAACTCTTATTGCAATCAATATACATAAATGCAACACTTATGATAATTGAATACAATATAAGTTTTTTTATTTACATAACAATTAATGATATAACTAATCAATAAATTTAAAAACTCATTATGTAAATGAAATTGCTTTCAATATGTAAAATTTTATTTACGTGATACTGAATATAATAATATTTATACTTATATGTACATAATAATAAACTGATTATAACAAATCTAAATAAATAAAATAAAGATAACGATTAATCAGGTCAATATAATAATACTTTTTAGTTTAAATGTAAAACCCCTTATTGCAATCAATATACATAAATGCAATAATTATGATAACTGAATACAATATAAGTAAATAAACGTTATGATTAATTATTATAACATGTACTCTTTGTTTTTTTGTATAAATAAGCAACATAAACGTTAATGTTAATAAAAAAATCATTTCACAACTTTATTTTTAACAAAATTGTATACAAAGGCAACGTTCATTCATATGATTTGTTAATAATTTCAGTTTTTGTCCCTATGGTTTGTGATTTATTTCTACTTTTGTACCTTAATCAATTTTTGTTGAAAGTATAAGGGCCAAAACAGTAAAAAAAGATAACCACAAGAACCGAAATAACAATAAATTGTAAATCATAAGAACAAAAATAGGAAAGATTACAAACCATAGAGACGATAACAACAATTTCTAAACCACATGGACGAAAATTGCAATTTTTAACAAACCATAGGGACAAAAAACACATAATTTACTCTTACATATAATCCATTAGTTAAATTATAATTTTTGATATAGATAGAATTTTTATTTAGCAACTAACAGTTTTAACAACTTTTTAACTACATCCGTTGAGATTATATCAATCTAACGGTTTGGATGGAATTTTTGTGTCTTTTATTTTCATAGTTCATATAGGGGTTCATTCGTTAAGAAATTATACAATAATAATAATATGGTTGTGGGGCATATCGTTTGAGTTTTAAATAATATAATATAAAACTATTTGTGGTGTATCACAAATTCATAGTAATAACAAACGAATAAGAATATATGCTAATTAACAACTATTAATGTGTTTATTTTTCATATTATATTTCATTAATTGTTAAATGAGAAATTACGCTTGATTTTAACTTTGTTTAATATTCCAATAAAAAAATTATCATCACCCGTGCAAAGCACGGGCCCAACACTAGTTCTGATAAATGGGATACATTTTCTTATTTTTATCGGGTATTTTTTTTTAATATTTTACCAAATCAAAATCGGTTTTTATGATTTTGGTCCCTATTTTTGATTGGGTAAAAAAGACAAAAAAAAGGTAAAATGACAAAAGTGTTTCTTATTTAACGACCATCAGAGAAAGTGACCAAATTTACACGTTTTTACAAACTACGATGGTAATTTTTATAATTTCAAAATTGTAGTCGACAAAAAAAATGTTATTTTCAACAAACCACATGGACCACATTTGTAGTTTACTCTTTATATTTTAACTTTGCTTATGTCCAACATTAAGACCAAAGAAATTAAATCATTTGTGATTATGATTATGTTTATGATCAAAGTTGAATTAAACCGACCTATTTATGCACCTAAATTCAAAGTATCTAAGAAATTAAGGAAATATAGGTACAATAATTAACTCATGTATTGTTGTGTTGTACTATTAACTTTGCTATAATCATGTGTCAAATATCAGTCTTTTTCGTTACTGTTGACTTTTAATTTCGAAAATATACCCATTTTCAACGTTCGTATAAAAGTTCCCACAAAACGTATGTCCAAATTTCCTTTTCATGGTCTCTTTATTTGTCCAAAACACAAGTTGTATTTTCAAACACGTTAACTTCTGAAACCCCAGTTCCATTGCTGGAGTTTATGGTGCGATATATTGATGATCATGAGTTATTGTAAATTATATTTTCTTTTTTTATCAGAGCTAAAATCGAATTTTGGGGAGGAATTGTAGCCAACTTGGCTATATGATGCTAACATTGAGATTCCTCATAATGTGGAGAGCATACCTGACTCACTCAACGATTGTGGCTATGACGGAGCCCCGGGCTCGAACCCTGGACCATTAGATTTTAGACAAACACTACCCCCCACCTATTACCAACTGAGCTATACGTCATTGACTTATTAAAACTAAGATGTTGTTTGTTTTTTTAAGAAGTGTTGAAGTCTTATCTCAATTTTGATTGATAAGAGGTGATGTTGATGTCTGAAAATATAATTAATAAGTTGCAATTTTTCACATGATGAACATAAACATATGTGAAATAATATGTTAAATTGTAGCTTTTAAATGAATTTTTTTTTGTGGAAATAAATATTTTCATATCAGGTTTCATGGGTTTGTAACATTTTTATGATTCTCATTTTATTATCGACATATATATATATATATATAAAGAGGTTCGTGCGAGGACGCTAACAATTTACGAGAATGCGAGAACAATCCTCAACCAATTATTTTGTACACGAAATTTTCATGTACAAAATCACGTATGATTCATGTACAAAATCACATATGATTCACATACAAAATCATATATGATTAGCTGAGACTTTTCCCGCAGCAAAAGTCGCGCGTGTCATTTTGGATGCTAATACAAAATCATATATGATTTTGTACATGAAAAAAATTCAATGTACAAAATGACTGGCTGAAGATTGTCCTCGCATTCTCATATATTGTTACCGTCCTTGCATGAATTCGCTTCTCTCTCTCTATATATATATATATAAGCGGATGTGAAGGTTTAAACAATAACATCTTCATTTTACGAGAACACGAAAACACCTTTATCACATATGATAATACATAAAAGAAGATCCGAGGGTGTACGATTAATTACTAGATAAAATTTGAATGAATTATTTTTTCAAGTAATGTAAAGTAAAATGTGTATAAAATAAAGAAATGTTAGTGCAAGATAGAAACAAAATGGGGGAAAAGCAAATTGCATATAGAATTGTGTTTTATTGATGTGGTGTAACCCCACTCAATCTCAGAATAATAAATCTTTTTTTTTCTTCATATTAATCCTATTTCTTCAATTATACTTTTATAATAATAAAAATCTATATTTCATTTGTTTTTAGCTTTGGTCTTTTTATCTTGGTTAACAAAAAGACATATTGTAACTTTATATTTTAATTTTCCTACTTTTTAAAATCTAAATTCTTTTCTTTAATTAACCTATTTGATATTTTTGTAAGGTAAAAAAATGAATTAACAAAGAAAAAAAATAGAAAGTTGGGTTTGTAAGGAACAAACCCAAACACTAACAAAAAAAAAAGAGTCGAATATTATATAGAAAACAAAAAACAGCAACACAAAATCAAAAACCTCCATCTGCCAAATACCTTTGGATGATGCCAAAACATGGCTAGTCGGCTAACACCGTCAAATAAGAGTAATTTCGAAAGCGAGGATGGGAGAGCTTCATACAGATTCCACTAGGATAAGACTCGATACAATACCGAAGTTATGTGATTACACTTCAAGAAATTGCATTAATATTATTACAAAAGTGCATTCGACGTGTAGCTCAGTTGGTAAAGGGGCGCAACAACTTTGACCAAATACAAGACACATTTCAGTTTTGATCCGAGCCCCCCATTAACCTTAATTGAGTGAGTCAGCCTCTCATATTGGTGTCTTTGAAGACGGGTTAAATATGAGGTTATTAGTAATCAACTTTTTGTTTAAATATTATTACAAAGTAATTATAAAATTAATCCACATAATTGCAATTTTTTTACAACTAAGTTGTTATCTTATTTCAAACAAAGAAATACCACATTTTCAACAAAGTATAGAAAACCTAATGATTTTTTCTAAATCTTGAATGATTAAGTTTTTATATTATATTTTAACTAAATAAATCATTGAACTTTTAAAAATTGGTTATCTACACCTTTTTAGGCCAAAAAATCCTGCATTTAACCGGTTAGAAAAGTTAAATTAAAAAAAATATCAATTTTGTTGTTCTCAAATCCTTCGTCATTCAAAACCCTTGCACCCAACACCATCATCCCCCATTATCGTCCTCCATTTTCCATCACCGACCACCATTGTTGTTGGCTCTGCCATTGATCTTTTATTTGTCCATTATATTTATTTTATTTTAAAAAAATCAAAGACTTAATATTTTAAAATGAAAAAGCTCGATAATTTATCTATTTAAATTTTTTTAAAGATTTAATCATTCAAGATAAAAATAAAAAATAAACTTTTCAGGTTTTTATGAGCTTTCCCCTCTTTTCTATTTAAGTTGTTCCAAACAATGCAACAATCTTATTATTTGTCTTTAATCATCATTACCATATGTTTGTGATACTAATTTTGGTTAGTGTGTTTTATTTATTTTGTTTTAGGTTATTTTGTCAAACTAACTGATAAAGTAGCTGATGACTTATAAGATAACTGGTAGTTGATAAGTTAGCTGATGAACAAGTTATATAAGTTTGGCAAAAACAAGTTTATGAACATGTAAAATGACCAAAAAGGGGATTTTGAAAAAAAATAGTCAATTACAAACATTTCATAGTATAATTCAAATAAAATCTAATGATATAATTAATACAAATTTATAATATTATAATATGTTAGTTAATACAAACAAGATAGTAAAAAATTAAATAATATAAAATGTTAATTGAAAAAATTTAAGATTAATTATTATATATATTGTAAATATTAAAATTGTTAAAACAAATTTTATAAAAAATATACATTAATCTGTAGTTTTTATAATTATTACATACGGTACGAATAACAACAAAAATTGATTAACATATTTTAATTAATTAATAATTTTCAAAAATATAATAATTAAATAAAACAATTTATTAAATTTATTTAACATATTTTAATTATATATTAGATAAATAAGTATGACTTTAATTTTTATGTATTTTACATGAGCATTTTTATAACTGTTGCATATGCTTTTTGATATCTAAATTTATTGCATAATAATTAAAATAACAATAATAATTGATATAGTTAATAATATTAATAATTAATTACTAGTTATTATTAATATCTATTTGTATAATTAAAATCAACTAATAATGTATAATTAAAATTAATTAATAGTTTCTAATTAATTTTAATTAGTATAAATTAAAATTTATTTATAATTAATAGTTAATATTTATTTATAATTACTATTCATTAATAATGAATTACAATAAATAGATAAACAATATTAATCAGGGTAATATTTGGAAAAAAATGTCAAAAAGTTTTCAATAAGTTACTCCAACTAACTTATCAATAAGTTAACTTATAAGCTGACTGATAAACTAGCTTATGCGCATCCAAATGATCTCAAAAAATAAGTTAGATTATAAGTCAGCTTATAAGCTAGCTTATTTTCCCCAAACTAGAAGTATGTTGTGTATTCTCTAATATATTTTATTTTGTTTCTAACAATTTTATTTCATGCATTTGTGTAGTTTTCAGAGGTCGAGAATTTCTGTTTTTGGTTATTAGTTTTATAAAGTCTTTTGATGTATTAGTAAAACTCGATGCTAATCTTACATTTGAACATGTTTATCAGTTTGTGGAGCCCGTCTTTTTTAATAGTTACGTGGTCCTAGAATGAAATACTAATAAATCATTAAACAAGTCAAACATCGATTTAAACATGTAATTGACTAACTCAGATGTCTAAGATGACATATTTGAGTGGTATGTATGTCAAGATCTTATTTGTTCCATGATTATATCGTTATTCATCGTAACCATTGATCATATTGACGTTCTTGTATGTTTATAAGGTTTGAGCTTGATTTTTTATTTGAAAGAATATACCTGACAGTAGAGCCCGTATAAATGATGCCTGTATGTACGGACGTTCCATGATATATGAGTGGAATACTGACTGCACGAAACCAGATGAATAAAAAATCAAGTGTAAAGAATCGAGTGTGAAGAATCGACTAGAATTATTATAAAACACAAAAATACTGAAAAAAGTGGTTGGCATCCATCCTATTGGTCACTATGATCAACTTTATGTACCTTGTTTATCGGATGAAAGGTTGCATCGTCATGATGTTTTCTATATAGTGTGCTTGCGTTCCCATTATCTTTTTCGATCCAATAAAAAATGTTTTTTTTATGAATAGAAAGTTGGAAGTGAAACAAAATAAAAACATATTCTTTTGATCTTTTTCTACAAATGGTTTTTTCACATTTTTTTTACATGTGGTAATATTTAACTTTTAGGGGTGTCCGATTAGAGACGCAATAATTAATAAAAATGAAAATAAAATAATTTTATATAATATAATGGATTCATAGTTTAACAAAGTGTATTCAATTATAAGTAATGAAAGAACTATCTTAGCAAGGAAAAAAGTCATTGCTAAAAAGTACATTAAACAAAATCAACTAATTAAAAGAAACCAATATGTCACCTAGAAGTAGGGTATTAGGGTAACAATAGATGCAAGCTTTTACTTTGTCTTATCATTTAGAGAGATTGTTTCTAAAAAGACTATTGACTTGCAAACAAGTTTTGTAAAACATAGCTAGAAACCATAGTTATTTTGCCAAATGTAATTATAACGTCCCATAGTCCAAAGTAGACTCGTCCAATAAACTCTGTATCAACTTAAATGCAGAGGTTTATGTCTCAGCTCCCTCTTGAGGACTCATCATATCCGATGAGGTTTTCCTCACCATCTTAATAGTAGAAGGATCACCTCTAATACCATTTGTAATACTCCATACCCGAAAGCAGTTGATTGATCCAACCTTCAAATTGACTTAAAACCATCTTGGAAGTTATTGATTACTCACAAGTTTAAATCTGTAAGGAGTTTAGTGTTTGCAAATCTAACTTTCAAATTTCAGTCTATATAAAACCGGTTGCTACAATAATAACAGTTTAATTATTAAAATAAGATACATAAAGCATTGCAAAGACTCTAAAACAATTACTCTAGCTAAAAAAAAATACACAAAACACTTCAAAAACTCCTTTTATGTCTAGGGCTGTAAACGAACCGAACGTTCACCGAACCGTTCGTGAACCGTTCGACGGGAAGTTCGTTTATGTTCGTTTATTTAATAAACGAACGAACATAAACACATTTTTTTGTTCGTTTAGTTAAATGAACGAACATGAACAATGGTCTCGTTCGTTCGTTTACGTTCATTTATGTTCGTTTACGTTTGTTTATATATATAAATAAATTTATATATTATGACATTAATATGTAAAATCAGTAATTAAATTAAATTTTTAGAATTTCTTTTTTATGGCTCATAAGTTTACCCGGTTTTTTATTTTGTTATGTTACTTATTAGGAACAAAATAATAAGTAATGGTGGTTGTATTCTATATTTGTGTTTGTTCGTTTATGTTTATCTATGTTCATTTACGTTCGTTTATCTTCATTCACGTTCATTTATGTTTGTTCGTTTACGTTCGTTTAACAACTTAACAAACGGACATGAACAAACAAATTTTCTTAACGAACACAAAAAATTTCGTTAGTTTACCGTTCGGGTTCGTTCGTTTGTTCGGTTAACTTAAACGAACGAACACGGACACAAAAAATGTCGTTCGTTTACCGTTCGTGTTCGTTTGTTTGTTCGGTTAAGTTAAATGAACGAACGCGAACAAGCCTCCGTTCGTGTTCGTTCGGTTCGTTTACAGCCCTACTTATGTCTATTCTATCCTATGATACTGCAAACTTATCTGTTAACTCTCTACCATCCTAAAAGATTACCACCCACCCTCCACCCATCCATCGACCTTGCTAATATCCCTTTCATCTTGATATCAACTCTGACATTAACAAAGCATCGGGCGGGGAAGCTTTTAATATTATGATGAAAGAGACTATCGGAGAAGGTTCCACTCTGCTTGCGCACGAATAGGTTTATATGAGTCCTCCACCAGGTTTTCGAGCTCAGGGGTAGAAAGAAATACGGACTTAAAATAGTGGATTGAGATTCTTTCGTTTTTTTGCTCCCCGTATTTTTGGCGTAAATTGCTACTTTTTGCGGTTGGTGTTATATATAGAAGTTCTTGGTTGAGAGCGGGCCGGGGTCAGTATAGAATGAAGGGGACGGCCCTAACTCTGAGATATATGGTTTATGCCGGAAAGGTACGAAGTTGGACTAATTTGGGGCGCTTTCCAGAGGTGGAATCTTCTAGTTCTTCCTATTTGACCCGACACCTTTCGCTCATCCATTCCGCCCGCCCAGACGCGGCGCCTTTTCTCATTATCATCTACCGCACAGGTTGCGGACCTATCGGGATGCTTCCTTGCAGAACCCGGCTATATGGTATGGTACAAAGTCAGTTTAGAATTCTTCGTTTTTGTAAATGGACAAAAATATCCCTATTTAAACAAACAATTTCTCTTAAAAGCTCAATTTAAACCCATATCAAAACCTTTTAAGTGTTGTGATTCATCTTCCTCTTACCTTTTGAAAAGCTAAACCTATATCTAAAGATAAACATAAGCAAATCAATATGAATATATTTTGTTTTTTTATTTTGAACTTTTCATTATTTAAAATGAAGATAAATAATGGAATATAAAAGGGACAAATATGAGTGACATTTTATTCATTTTTCTTTATCATAAATCCAATTATTTATACAAATTTTGCTATTTTGACTAAAATTGGTGTTTCTATTGTATGGTTTATCAAACATATAAAATATCTTTGATTTAAAAACTATATAATAAATATTCACATTACAATTTCTATATTCAATTAACAATTACAAATGCATACTATATTTGTCATGATGCATGAACCAACACTTAAAAAGAGTTTTCGTAATCTATATATTGTTATACAAGTTAGATCAAGTTGTCATAATAATATTCAAACTTTTATTATTATTATTATTATTTATTATAATTTTATATCAGACTGTTTCTTTTAAAGTTCTTAAAAAGAATTAAAACGGTATTTTTCTTATTTAAATATTCATACAAAAAAAACTTATCAAATAGTTCTTTTCTCGGTATCAAAGGAAACAAAGTTAGTGAATGCTTCAAAATTTCCAACCATTTCAATATTCTTTTTATCGAGTCTTATAAAACAAAATATAAATATATTTTTCTTCTTCCATCTCCAACACCAAGATGAGTGTAAAATACAGTAAAACAAAATAAATCCAGTAAATCTCACTTAAAAATATGATCTAAAAGAATAAAAGTTCCACGTACATGACTACTACCTAAAAAATTGCAAGTATAAAAGATGATATATAGCACATACATACATGTAGACGAATGATCATATGAGACAAAAAGAGTTAAAATGATAAACATAATAAAAGATCTGAACCATTGATCACTTATCCCATGCCCTCCCATGAATTGTTAGAAGGGAATTGAATTATGATTAAGGATGAAGATCTATTCTTACGTTTCTCACCGAAACCCAACTCTTTTGTTCGAATTTTCTTTTAAAAACACGTCGGGGGGGGGGGGGGGACCAACTGTTAAATTTTTTTATTTTATAGGTTAAAAAACATCAAAATACTAGATTTACCCTTAGTACTAAAATTTTCCAAGGGACCCAATCTTACCGGCGATTGACAACAACACTAAAAAAGTGTCTTGAAATCAATATAAAAAACCGAAAAAATCATTCGAAATTGACAAAAACACTAAGAAAATACCTCAAAATCAACCAGAACACTAAGAAAATTCCTTGAAATAAACTAAAAAACTTTAAAAATCCCTCGAAACACGTCGGGTTACTTTACGCATCTTTAGTTTACCTTAATGGAACCCCAGTGTACAAAAATCCTGGATTCGCCACTGATTCGAACCATGCCCTTTTGTACAAAGGCAACAACGTTAACCATCTCCATAGTTACATCTTATGCCATTAGTTTAATTTTAAAAAAAAAAAACTATAAGAACACCCAACGAACGAAACAATACAGTGACACCCTTCGCAAACATAACTTTTTTTTTTCTCATTATGATAGAACCATGAGCCGGTGAACAACGTCACCATATGTAGGTCGACTCTTGATACCAACCGTTAGAGGTGACTTTTTTCGGACCGCTTTAACGAGAAATTGACTAACTGGCCTTTTTTAACTTCTACATACTTCCAAGGACCATTTTACAGTGGAAAAAGATGTGGCTCTGCAGATTCCATCTACTCGCACATTCAGCATTGCTGATAAATCGTCTTACCTCATATTACATCAAACATATATGAGCCGACATCTTATCATCAAAATCAAACGAACCCAGTAAATTCTAAATTTTTAAATCCTTAAATCCTAAATCCTAATAGGATCTAAGGAGGCCGTAAAATGTACACAGACCTTTTCTCTGCTCAAAACCAGGGCGGACCTAAGGGCCCCATGAACTCGCTCCACCGATTTTCATAAGTAGAATTTTTTTGGGGGTGCAGACACTTAACTTTGAGGGGTGTTCCGGGATATTAGAAAATAGAAGGAACATCAATCAAAAAGTCCCTCGAAATCAACCAAAAAACCGAAAAGGTCTCTTGAAATCAACCAAGAAAAACTTAAAAAAATCCTTCGAAACGATGAACTTTGGCTAAAAGATATCCAGCAACTTTGCAGGCTTTAGATCTACCTTAAAGGTGTGTACCCGCTTGGCCAAAATCATGGACTAAAATAGCCAATCTTCCCACCCTCATTCACTTTTTAACCGCATTTTCGAGCCAATTCCCAAACTAGCCATTTTTTTACGCAAATGTTGTACGCATTTGCGTAAACCGCATTTTTCTGATAAAAAGAAAAGAAAAAAGGGTATTTGCGTTAAAAAAGTACAACTTTGCGTAAAGAATGGCAAGTATGAGATTTTACTTGAAAATATGGCTAAAAAGTGAAGTGGGCCAGAGAGAGTGACTATTTTTCGGTCAATTTCTCGATTGATTCGGCAATGTTTGTAGACCAAAATGGTTAACAGGCCATAAATTCCATCTAAGAACCCTGATTCAAGAAACTGCAATCATAGTTCCAGCTGAAAGATTAACAATGAACAAATCTTGGTTTAAAGGGTTGAAATTTTAATGAAAAAAAACTACTCTTTTTACAATGAAGTTAGTTCTTACACAAACAAATATCACAATCCCCATTGATCCCAACTAAAAAATCCAGACTTTTTTCCACCGGATTGGGACAATCTTTCGTTCATATCATGGAGTTGATCTTTAAGATCTTTATTATCCGTTAGCAATCCATCATATTCTACAAGAAACCCTTCTAATCGGCTTTTAAGAGCATCCGAATTGGCTTTTCTAGACTCCACCTCTTTCTCCTTTATATCACATTCCAATTCCAGTTTCTTTATCCCTGTTGTTAACATATATATCTTTTCTTTTACGGATTTGGCCTCATTTGCACTCTTTTTCTTACTCTCTTCATAGGCTTGGTTTTGTTTCCGTGCAGCCCTTAAGGTCTTTGTAAGTATGTTAACTTCTTTGATGTATTGGTGTAAGCCGTCTATAATCAGCAAGAGGAAAAGCGAGAAGCCTGCATTAAGTTATGATTTCACATCAGCCCAAAAAGGGTCTTATAACGGTTCAGCAAAGATTTTCAAAATCAAGATTTCTTTAACATGTTAAATATATATAAAAAGATTTTCTAGTTCTGAGATTGATGTAAAACTAGAGTAGATGCAACTACTACTAAAGAAAGTCACAATCAAAGTGTGACAAGAGATTAGGAGAGAACCGGGCTGAGTGGGATGAAAAATGCATTTTTTTCCCATGGGACAAAAAAACAGGGAGATGGACAAGATTGATAAATTACTGAACTACCCATGTCAAATTAAAACCCTAAAACCAGGTAGAAATGGAGACGAATGAGTTTAAGAGAGTACTTTTATACATATAGCTTTTGATGGAACTAATGTCAGCTAAACTTAAAAAGTCTTGAAGATTTGGTTCCCCATCCACAAGCAATAGTCATTATTTAACATGAATCTAATATTTATGTCGAAATCAACAAGGCAAATAAGCACCCCTCAAGTAGACGAAGAAAAGTCAATCTTGCATGAAAAAGAATACTCTCCATAAGGCATAAGCTAGTTGCACATTTTGACAAATAGAAATGTCATACAGCCTAGCACCATAATGCTGAATAAGAAAGTTAATACAAATAGAGTTTTTTAATAAACAACGCTCATTGGCAGGAGTTTATCTGGATGCAAAACATGATTATGAAGTGTCTGTTGATAACTTCTTCTAAGTTTTTAGGCACACCATCAAAATGGATAAACTATTTCTTGATTTTGAAATGCTAGTCCTTATGCAATATCAACACATCGATCTTCATCAAGACCAAAACAATGGAACAGAACTGTTTATGATTCTGCTTATGCACTAACGCAGTAGATGGTCACTCAAATGTCTAGCTCCACTTAATCTTTTTAGAACACACTGTATAAAACAAGATAGCTCTATTGTCAAAGAATAACGAATTTAGCAAGAACGCGTGCAAGTTGAGATTGATGGTCAAGAAAAAAAGGGAAAGTATATTCTCAAGATAGATCTTCAACAACCAAATTGCCTAAAAATCCAAAAGACAGCAAGAATATCCACTAAGATAGTGGATGAAAGCTAGCTTCCAGCAAAATAATCTATACAACAACATAAAGGAAAATCTTGTCCTCTTACTCTTACTCATCCCCACATCAAATCCAATTGCAAACGATCATATACTCATAAGAACCGAGGGAAAGATACATCCATTATAACTCAATGTAGAATGTTACTCTAAATCCTTGAGCATTTATTATACATATGAACTCTGAACTTATAATCTATGATGCAGAAAGCAGGACTACTAACACATGGTGGCAAGGAATACCATGGCTGAATGACAACATACCCTTCAATTATTTATAATTGATCTCCATCCTTTTATGAAAGATTTAAGGTTAATTGCAAGGAGATTCATGTAAGGTAGACAAAATCCGAAATCTAAAATTACATTTTCAACTAGAAAACAGTCAACTGATTTTAGGTATTAAAAGATATGAAGGGCAGACAGTAGTTTGATCTACTTAGTTCAAATCAATTGCATCCAATGACAAATCATACTCATGAACAAGTGATTAAAGAAATTTATAGCAGATAAAATCATAAAGAAAAGAAAACTTACCAATTAGAGAAGCTTCGAGCACACGGTAGGCAAGAATGGCGCGATTGGGGGAATCGATGGAACGGCCATGGATTTGCAATACGGAGTAGAGAATGTACATCATGACTAGAAACAGAGTGGCGGCGATAGATTTTACAATCAATTGAGGTCTCCCTCGTTTCAATCGATCTAATTCGACAAGTAGACATTCTTGGAGTGGAGATTTGAGCTGAAGTAACAGGATGATGATCAATTGGGCGTATAAAACCGTTAACAACAGGTAAATCATTGTGTGCTAAAACCCTAAAGTCGATCGATCGGTGTGAATTTGAAGATTGATTGAGTTGGCCGGCGTCTGGCCTTTTTCCGATCAACCAGAGGTCTGCACATTTGTTCTAAGATTCCATTTTCAAAGCCATGGACTTCATCGTCTTGTGGGATTGTGTTTTACCTCATCTTAACAACAAATATTATATGCAAAATACAACATATACACTTTTACTTTTTAGAAACTAAATTATGAAATAAAAGTGAAATATTGATATTATATTATTTTGTTAAGGTAACAAGAAATCTAAAATAATTAAGTATAAGAATGAGAGTTATTTCATTAAGTACCTGATATATCTGTTCTGATGGGAATAGTGATCCCAAAAGTAAGAAATCGGGGATGGGGATCACCCCTGTTGGATCATCTCACTGATTTGTTGTCCTAGAGGTTCGATCTATCTTGTTTTGCTTATTTCTCGGTTTGATCTTTTAAAAATAATATACCTATGTTGTTTATTGTAAATCCCTATTCCTGGTTTGATCTTTTCGTGTTGCTTACTTTTCAGTTTCATCTTTAAACGTTATTGCTTGATATTCGGTTGTAACCTTCGATAATTACAAGTTTATTTTGAGTATTTTCGTAATTTATGTTTAACTTCCCTTTTGGTCTTTCAAAATTTTGAAATCTTTCGAGCAGTAATAGGAATTCTTTCTGGATTACAAATCATAGGGAGACATGCCCATTGTCATTCAAATGAATTAGTTATCGGATAGCAGTTGGGTCGATAAAAATTTTATGTCTCATTTTTGCCCATTGTGCACTTTAGACTCTCGTGCATCCACACAAATTATTAAGAACACCATTGGTTCCAATCTTGTTGTTGACATTAGGAGTCTGGATGCACAGTTGTTTTGGAAATGACACCAACAAGAACACCTAGAGTCTCAGATACACTAATATATATATACACACTTAATAACGCCATTTTTCTCTCAAATTAGTTGCTTATGATAAATGCATATTGAACTTCCGAATCAAGGTGCCATTCTATACCCACATATTCAATACTAATGGTGTAGACAATATTTATGATAAGTCGGTTTCCATTGAGATGCAACGTGAGTGTGAGAATGTTGAGCTCTGTATCATCTGACTACAATATTATGACATTAATACCTCTTTTTTCTTCTTATTGTTCGTTTTAGGCCAAGATTTTGACAACTTCTGCAGCTGAACCTTTTCTTTTAGAGGTACACAATTGATTCATTTTGTTTTAGACAATTTATTGTTGAACTATGTCATTATGAATTTTATTAAAATTGATATCTCTCCATTTATAACTCAGACCAGATGGTGAACATTAAGATCAGTGAACCTAATTTCAACTAACTACTCTTGAGATAAAAATATATGTCCTTTACTTGAATCCATAGAGATATGTAATTCAAACCTTGCTTGTTTCAGCTAGTTACTTAGGTCCAGGCCAAACTCATGAAATGCCAAGGCTTGAAAAGATTTCTATAGGGGAAACATGATCTATATGGATTGGAAATAATTTGTTTCAACTTCAAGTTCTTGAATTGAATTTCCCCTTCCCAAAGGTTTTTTTTAACTTTCCGGAGGAAACAAAGCGACCTTACATAAAAAAAAACCATTGGAAAGTTGTAAAAAATACCTTTGGGCAGGGGAAATTCAATTTAAGAACTTGAAGATGGAGAAAGCTAGATATCTTGAAACAAATTATTTCCAATCCATGTAGATCCTATTTCCCCTATAGAAATCTTTTTAAGCCTTGGCATTGCATGCGTTTAACCCTAATTATTACAACCAAGTAGCAAAAATAAGCAAGGTTTGAATCACATATCTCAATGGACTCAAGTGAAGGACATAACGTTATCACAAAGGTAGTTATTGCAAGCCCCGATTCGGTGATCTTAACATTCACCATCTGGTCTTAGTTATAAATGGAGGATATCAATCTTAACAAAGTTCATAATGACATAATTCAATGTTAAATGTCTAAAACAAGATGAATCAATTATGTACCTTTTGATAGACAAGGATGGACCGAAGAAGTTACCAAAATCGTGGCCTAAAACGATATAATCTGAAGAAAAAAGATATAAATGTCATATTATTCTAGTCAGATGATACTTAGAGCTCACCATTTTCACACTCACGTCACATCTCAATAGAACTTGAAACCAAAATATCATATAACTGTCTAGACCGTTGGTATTAAATATATGTCTAAAGGATGACACTTTCAATTGGCAGCTTAATATGCATTTATTAAAAAGCACACTAATTTGAGAGAGAAAATGACCTTACTATGTGTGTGTGTGTGTATATATATATATATATATATTAGTGTATATGAGACTCCGGATGTTTTTGTTAAGTTGTTGCCATTTTCCAAAAAAAAACGTGCATCCAAGACTCATAATATCAACAACAAGATCGGAACCAATGGTATTCTTTATAATATGTGTAGATGCAAAGAGTGTGAAGTGCAACCATGGGAAAAAAGTGACAAAAAAAATAATATTGACCTTAGGTGCCATCCAATAAGGAATTCATTTGAATGACAATAGACATGTGACCATATGATGTGTAATCTAGGAAAGAATTTCTTTTATTACTTGAAGATTTCAAAGTTTTGAAAGGCTTAAAGGAAAGTTCCACATAAATTTTGAAATACCCAAAATAAACTGGCCATTATTGAAGGTTACAAGCAAATATCAAGCAACAATGTTTAAAAACGAAACTGAAAAGTAAGCAGTAGGAAAAGATCGAACTAGAACATATGGATCTACAATAAACAATATAGATCTACTATTTTGAAGAAAAAAACACAAGAAATAATCCAAACCGGGAGATATCGAACCTTTGGGAACAACAAATCAGGAAGAGAATCCAAGAGGGGTGAAGGCGAGCCAAGGAGAACTCGATTGAATACCATTTCTAGGATCGAAGATGAATCAAATATGTTACAAACAACAAAAGGTTAAAGATGGAGAAACAAGATATGGAAGGTACAGCACTCCTTAAGGAACCAGCAATTATTGATTGTTTGTGAGTTTGATATCTTCCCTATACACCATATGACTTATATATAGTGTAGAGGGGGGAAAACAACAAAAAAGAAAAGGCTCAAAATCGTCCCAAACGGCTATAAAGCCGTTACCCAACGACTATAAAATTTCAAAAATCGGGCCGTTACCCAACAGCTATAAAATTTCAAAAGTCGGGCCTTTACCCAACGGCTATAAAATTTAAAAAGTCAGGCCTTTACCCAACGGCTATAAAATTTCAAAAGTCAGGCCTTTACCCAATGGCTATAAAATTTCAAAAGTCGGGTCTTTACCCAACGACTATAAAATTTCAAAAGTCGGGCCCTTACCCAACGACTATAAAATTTCAAAAATCGGGCTACTCTCATAACCGTTCATGGATCAGACCATAATTTTAATTTTTGGTTATCTATTTTTGAAAAATTAAAAAGACTCCAACAAAATTTTAAGTAGAGATTTTGTGCTAACTTTTTTCGTCCAAAATATTTTCTCAAAAAAATAAAATAGAAGAAAGATAGTAAAATTCTTTAAAATGTGACGAACTTCATAATTTTGATGCCTAATACCCCATAAATCGTTCAAACTGTATAGAAACAATAATCAATTTTAGCTCAAATGGTTTGTAGTAAAACCCTACACTCTCTGATCCATTCAATACGCACAATTTCTTTTCCGTAAATACGTCCCGTAATTTGCAAAAATGGTTGTTTAAGAGAAAGAATTGATTTTTTTTAAATTCTCAACGATAAAAAGATTTGAATCTAAATGTTACTAAAAGAAATAAAATTTTAATAAATGTTTAAAATATTTTTATAATATACGTTATTTCCAAAATAAAAAAAAAATTAATAATACTAATATAATTAATAACGTAATATTCAAAAATAGAAAAATATTCTTATAAAGATTTTGATTTTCGATTTCATTATAACGTCTTTATTCAACCATTCCTAGATTTTTCGCTTTTCGTTTAATTTTACTTGGTTTTTTGAAACTAATGGTTTTAGTTAATTATATGAAAGTATGAGAAGATGTGGACCGCCCAACATGGTCACTATTGAGTTTATATTTACTTTTTATGTAGTCATGTGAGTTATGAAGTTTATTGACTTGATTTTAATTTCAATAAGTTTTGTAGACATATGTCCAATTTAGATTTGTTTAATGTTGAACTTTGGACGTGATTTGTATTTACTGTATATTTATTTGAGTCATGTAGCTTAAATTGTTTGTAATGGATTCATAGACATAAGAGTCTGTTCGTTGCCTTGTTGGTCTAGAAAGGGATGGTTATTCCCATATTGTAGCTAGAAAATAGGCATTACATTATCGGGGGCATTGTGGTGTAGGATCATGGAGTCGACCATTGACCATATGGTATAATTTCTAGTGAACCAACATATCTAAGATCATCAGGGGTCCTAATGCAAGGTATAAATTGTGGATGGTTGAACTTGATGACCACTGATACGTAGTGGGGCTCATTAACATAGAGATGTGGCTTACTTTTATGTAATTTTGACGAGTTTAATGTTTCGGATGCAAACAATTGAGGGTGAGTTTCAAAAATTGCCGTGGATTTGGGGGGTGTGCGAATAAATGAGAGATAAGTATCTCGCAGGTTCCTTGAGGACTGCCATTTAGTTTCTTCCAGAGAATCTAAATATAGTTATGATATAATGTTATTAACATTTATATGCAAACAAAATATATTATTGATATGGTATAATATAACTGTTGATTTTTTAGTTGTTTCTATAAAAAATAAGATCACTTTTAAAAGAGAGAAAATTTAAATATAATTCAAGAAATCCTTTCCATGTGAAAATAGGTTTCCCAAATACTATTCCTACAACCGGTTCAGTCTCGATCAAAAAAAGGAGGTCCGGTTAAGGTACTTCATAACCGGTTATGAGAATTGCTCAGGTCTCGAGCCGGACCCAAACAAGTCGTATGTATATTTTTTTTAAATTTGACTTTTTATATGATTTTTTTAAAGAATACAAAAAATGTTATTCTAATACATTTGAAATTTTGTAATTTAGTCAATCAAATACACTAAAAATGTGCTTTATTATAATTTTGTAATCTATTTTCAATAAAATACATTTAGAAGGTTTAAAATGCATTTAAAAATACATCACTCGCTTATATACAGTGAATAGAGGATAAATGAAACAAAAAATGGTCAAAATGGGAGAAAACGGTCATATGACCGTTGAGTAACGGTAATAAAACTATAATTATTTGAAAATTTGGATCAATCTCAGGCCGGGTCCATAACTGGTCCCGTTCGGACCTTCTTTTTTGACGAAAACTGTAATCGGTCCCGGTCCTGGGTTGGGCCAGACCAATTTGACAATTTTGAATCAGCACCATATTTGTCCCATATATGGCCAGACCAAAACTATATCCGACCCTAAGCTATGACCCATGTTACTGGTCCGGTCCACCAGCTACATCGTACTCATCGGGTTTGCCCAAAAACCCAGTACCACGATCCAATTTCAACCTATGATAATCCGTCGTCGTTTCACTTTTTAAACACTATTTGGCTCGTAATAGCTTCTCCAAAATAGAGAAAATGGGGATTTTGAGCCAAAAATTTGCTCCAACAGTTTCCCCAAAACTATCTTTAAAATGGAGAAAGTAGAAGAGAAAGATTTTTTTTCTCCAAATATGGAGACCACCCCAAAAATGATAACAAATGAGACCACCAATAGGAAAATTTGAAAACAAATATTTATAGAGAGAACTAATATTTTAATAGATGAATTGCATATTTTAATATTATAATCAATGTTGACTTCTCCAAAATGGGGAATCTGTTGAAAATAAATGTAATTATTTTTAGAGTTTTGACTTTCGGTTCTCCGTTTTAGAAAAAATTTAAGGAATCTGTTGGAGACGCTCCAACTAAGTTATTTCATAAATATATTCAAATTATAATATAACCTTTGTTACTAATATAAAAAAATACATTCATAAATTATATATCTATTAGCAATAAATATATTAATTTTTCATTTTTGTTTTACAATAAAATTTATGATCCACAATTCATCGATTCCGTTAGAATATCAGTAAAATAAATGGGGATCATGCTTCGTTGATTTAAAAATTAATGAAATAATTGAGAGAGATAATATGAATAAATCTAAATTTTATCAATCAAGCAATCTGAATAAAATCAAAATAATAACATAATATATTAAAAAAATTATAAATTATTGATAGATGAAGAACCAAATCCGAACCAGCCTATTTCAGACTATTAACAATAAAGTCTTTATAGATATAAATATGTAAATAAAATTAAGGGCATATCATGTGATCCTCGACACCGATCCGCACCGGCCTGTTTCAGACACTGAAATCAACCCGCCCGTCTTGTTATCCGCGAAGGCGAGAAACCCCGACCCATTATGGGAACGAATTTCTATTTGTATTAGCGCACTTGTAGCTAAGCATTCCTCATCTATATCTGTCGTATTTGATTTTCTTCTTTTTCATTTTTGTTTGGTTATATATTGTTAGTATGTCAATGTTTCACACGCCATCCCTCCCACAAACCTCTCCCATTTCTTATCGCCTTCATCGACCATCTCCGACTATAGGGCACTATTTCCATCTCCGCCCCTTCTCCTCTGCCATATTCAAAAGTAACATTTGATCGACTTGCATCCAGTGGCAGATCCAGAAATTTTGTCTACTGGGGTCCCATTAAGGTAGATTGAAGGCGTGTAAAGTCATACGACGTGTTTCGGAAATTTTTGTAAATTTTGTAGTTGATTTCAAGGGATTTTCTTAGTGTTTTTGTTGATTTTAAAGGGTTTTCTTAGTGTTTTTTTGGATTTCGAAAGATTTTTTCGGTTTTTATATTGATTTCAACAGACTTTTTTAGTGTTTTTGTCAATTGCGGGTAAGATGGGGTCCCTTGAATTTTTTACTGGGGGACGAGAGGCTAAATTAAGTATTTTTGATATTTTTTATCCTACCTATATATATATTTTTTTAATATTCAATGGGTCCTGGGACCCACCCTTTTGTTAACCAGCTCCGCCACTGCTTGCATCATAAACATAACACTTATCTAAATTACGTTTTTTTCGAATGGTTTTGATAATGGAAACTCTAGAGGGTGCTAGTGGTAGTGTTGCCAGTGAACTAGCCCTAACATCAATTGGTTTTGACAACGCTACATCCGAGAATGCTAGTGGTAGTGGTGCGGGTGGGGCCCTAACAACATTTGACTATTTCATAATTCCAACTGAGTTATGGGTCGCTATAATGGCATTGATATGTTATCATTTAGGGGTTGCTATGGAACTGTGAAGGGCTATATAGTTTTTTTTTAAGTATATATTATTTATATATGGCAAATTGAAGAAAATAAACTCACACACTCTCCTCACATTTGGTGAGGTTTGAACTCCCGACCTCCTAGAAGACCAGAGGCTCACATATCGCCAGACCAAATGCCTTTTGGTCTCATTCTATACCATTCTTTGGTAACCCCTGAACCATTATGGCAAAGTGGGAGGGGGCTGGAGATCAAAGCGGTGGTAAATAGTCAGAGTTTTATGTTTTTGATGTTTCATATATTTGATTATATCTAGAAATTATCTTCCACTATGATAACTTCTAACCAAATATTTAGTGACACCTACCTAATCATAAAAAAAAACTATATTTTAATCAAATAACAAACAGAATTACAGTTAACTATTCTCTACTGCAACTTAAAACCAAGTAATTTATTGATTAAATAATTATTATCAACTAAAGTTAATTAATTAAATAAAATGTTTTATTTTAGTTTATAAGATGTTTTATTTCAATTCATAAAGTGTTTTTATTCAATAATAAATGTTTATAACTATACATTAAATTTTTTTAAATTGTTTAATGTTATGTATAGTTTTAATCGATAAAGTATCTATATTTTTTTAGAACCGGAAGATAAAGTTAACTGTTAGCTTTAATTTTAAGATCATCATGAAAAAATTAATTTTATGTTCCACAAGAAACAGCGGTCACTGGGTGGTGTTTGGGGCCAAACCCCATGCCTCCATTTTATTCTATATTGATATTTTATTTTAAAGTCGATTTATAATTTTTTTTAAATCGATTTTTTTAATGTTATTCTCTATTGTCTTCCATTTTAATTTTATTGGTCTTATATCTATCCTCATCACATCTAACTGTTGACAAGTTTAGGGAAAAGAAATATAGTCTGATATGAGGAACCAATTATCAGTTGAATCTCCATTATTAAAAATAATAATAATAATAATGTAAATTAAAAAAGACGAATAGATTTATTTATATAAATATGTCTTAACCTTTAAGAAACATAACCAATTAATAAATACATGAAGTGAAGAGAGAATGTGAAATCCAATGAACTAAAAAAACAAAAGTTAAAAAGGGTACAAAATATATGCAAAGTTAAACATCCTAATAAAATACAAAAAAGCTAAAAAGAGAACCGTAAGCAAATTCCAATGCTAGAACTATAGAAAATGCATATAAAATTTTAGGTTGGATTAAGGGCATCTAGTATGATCTTTGACAACGGTTTGAACCCATTTCGAAAATTAAAATCATCCCCACGCACTCTGTTATCCTCCAAGCCAATAAATCGTATATATCTAAGCACTCCCTATTGGTAGGTATTTGAACATCGTCTTTTCTTCTTCATCATTTTTGCTTGGTTATTTATCGTTAGTACGCCAACGTTTCACACACCACCCCTCCCCTACTCTTACATAGCCGGCGCCAATGAACAACCCCTCCCACTTCTTTCTCCATCCGATGATCTTCTATGACCATCGGGAACCACTTTGATCTTTGCCTTTCCTCCTCTGCCATATTCGCCAAACATATGATCAATCTGCATCATCGTCATCAAGAACATAACACTCGTCTAAATTGCATTTTGACAAATGGTTCTGACAATGGAAACTCCATGGGGGTGATGGTGATCGTGGTTTGAGTGAATTATCCCCAACACTATTTTGGTTTTGATAATGGCAACTCTGGGGATGCTATGATAGTGGTGTGGCTAAAGCCCTAACACCATTTGATTGTTTCGGTATCCCAATCGAATCGTTGATTACTGTAATGACTTTCGTAGATTATGGTTTAGGGGATGCCATGGAACCGTTGGGAGTGTTGCAGTTGACGAAGAAAATTGCCACCAGGGGATGAGGCCTCAAATTTTCTTGGGATGATCAACTGCAATAGTAGTGTTGGTGAGGCTGAAACTTCAACAAACGGAGAACACTTGTTTCTATCTAGGTCTTCCACATTCAACAACTTTTTCCATTGTATAGAACTCTATAAACCCTAGCTTTTATAAATGCAACCGCTTGTGAACTCTATTGTCTCATTGAATGGTGTTGATGCCAGAGTTATAGACGATGATCAATTTCCAAGGAGACAATATAGTTCGGAAATGGATCATCGCCTATAAATCTAGTTATGCACTACCCAATAAGACAATACGGTTTGCAGGTGGGTATATTTGAAAAAAAGTTGGGGTTTATAGAATTCTCTACATTGAAAAGAATCTTTGAATGTAGAAACCCCATAAACAAATTTTCTCAATTTGTTGAAGCTTCACCCCCACCAACACTACCACTGGAGTTGGTCATCCAAAAGAAATTGAGTCTCACCCCTTAGGTTGTACTTTTTCTTCATCAATTGCAACACACTTAGTAGTTCCATTGCAACCCCTAATCATACTCTACCAAAGTCTTTCCAGTGACTCGTGACTCGATTGGAATTCTAAAACAACCAAATGTTGTTGAGGCGTCACTGGCACCCGCTACCACTAGCATCCCCGTAGTTGCCATTGTTAAAACCAAATGGTGCAAGGGCTAATTCACTAACACCATTACCACGAATACCACAAGAGTTTCCATTGTCAAAACCAGTCAACAAATTGTAATTAATTTGGACGAGTTTTAGGTTTCTAATACAATTCAATCTAGTGTGAGTTTCAAATATGGCAAAGAAGGATGAGGGTCGGAGATCGAAGTGGTTGTCGATAGTCACAGAAGATCGGCAAAGGAGAGGAAAGAGGGGGAAGTGTTGTTCATTGGTGACGACTATGGAGGAATAAAAGGAGGGATGTTGTTGTGAGGATAGATGAGAGAGAAGTGGGTATTATATAATTTATGATATATAACACCTTGTGGGTTCCTTGAAGAGTGCCGAAAGTACCTCGCAAACGCAATTGGTTTTTTCAGGAGAATCTGGAGAGAATTATGATTAAATATTATTAACATTTGTATTCAATACAAATTGATATATTTTAGATAGAAAATATGAATAAAAGTATAATCGTTGATTGTTTTATTTGTTTCTATAAAAAAACGGTTTAAGAGACAAAAAATTTTAATCTAATTCAAGAAAATCTTATTAATTTGAATATAGATTTTCCAAATAAAAGTATTCCTTAAATTTCGTAAAATAAACGATATTAAACTCACCTTCATATGAATAAATCCTCTGGTAGTACCGGTGTGAGATTGCTTGACAACTAGACCTCTATAATAAAGCAATATGTAGTTCCAACGATCTTCAAGGAACCCTCAACGATTGATTGTTTGTGAATTTGTCATCACCATATGACTTATATATAGCATAGAGGGGTAATTAAAAAAGATTAAAAATGGCTTTAAATCGTCCCAAACGGCTATAAGGCCGTTGTCGAACGGTCATAAGGACGTTGTCGAACGGTCATAAAGCCGCCCAACGGTCATAAAGCCGTTACCCAATGTCCTTAGGAATTCAAAAATCGGACTTCTCTCATAACCGATCTTGGGTTAGGGCCATGATTCAAATTAGATATCATTAAATTCCAAAAACCAGCCTACTTAATCTTTTACCCTTTTTGAAAAATATAATGATTTATTTAATATGTTTATTAGTAAGAAAGAAATAATTATTTCCATTTTTGAAAACCTGAGGCTAGGGTTGTAAATGATCCTAGACGAGCTCGAGCTTGGTTCGATGGTGCTAAACTAAGGTGCGCCTGGTTTTATGGAATCTTTTGAGAGATTAGGATTCCATGGAATGATTTGTAACGGGGAGGATTTGGAGTATTTTGGTTTGTAAGATCGAAAATGAAATTGAATTTCATTAATTATAAATAATTTATAAAAAAAATTATAAAAACAATTAAATTATATTTTTATTAAATAATTACAAAACAAATGTTGTAACATATTTTAAAACTTATTACAAAACCTATGAATTTCCAACTATGGTCATGAATTTCCAATTAAATTTATTTTATAAGAGTTTGATAAAGACTCCATTAACCGTATTACAAAAGCAGTATAGTTGTTTTTATTTATTTATTGAACTTTTCGGTTGGTCTTAATTTAATTTTTAAAACATAAAACATGGCAAATTTCTTCATATGTTTTGTTCTGAATTGGAATTGAGTGATGAGTTATTTTTTATAGGAAGAATTAAAATTATTTATATATTAAATCCATGATTGGGTGTTTAAAATGCAAATGCACATTTAATTATATATAATTCGATACAAAATATTACTTAGATATCAAGAAACAAACTTGAAGTAAATCTTTCCAAGTACAGAACTTGATTTTTGTCTTGGTTGTTTTCACCGGCCACCTCCGCCGCCGCTGCCGCTACCGGAACCGCTACCGGTACCTTTGCCTGCACCAGCGCCAACTCCGACTCCGATTCCGATGCCGATTCCAACTCCAAATCCTCCGCCTCCTCCTCTCCCACCGCCGCCACCAACACCACCGCCATGGCCAGATCCGGCACCTAAACCACCACCTGCACCTCCTCCGACCCCACCTCCAGCTCCGAAGCCGCCCCCATGACCTGAACCACCTCCCACACCACCGCCGCCACCGGAACCGCCACCTCCGCCAGCACCTCCACCAACACCTCCACCAACACCTACTCCTCCCCCAGCTCCAAATCCGCCTCCGTGACCTGAGCCGCCTCCAATACCACCACCGCCTCCGCCCCCACCACCTCCACCTCCGCCCCCACCGGCACCAACACCTCCAGCACCACCACCACCTACACCTCCCCCAGCTCCAAACCCACCCCCATGACCCGAACCACCTCCCACACCACCACCGCCGCCTGAACCTCCACCTCCACCAGCACCTCCACCAACACCTCCACCAGCACCTACTCCTCCTCCAGCTCCAAACCCACCTCCATGACCCGAACCGCCTCCAACACCACCACCACCGCCCCCACCACCACCTCCTCCTCCTCCCCCACCAGCACCAACACCTCCGGCTCCACCTACTCCTCCCCCAGCTCCAAAACCGCCTCCATGACCTGAACCACCTCCAATACCACCACCTCCACCTCCACCTCCACCACCACCACCACCACCACCGGCACCAACACCTCCAGCTCCACCACCTAATCCTCCCCCGGCCCCAAACCCACCACCATGACCCGAACCTCCTCCAATCCCACCACCACGACCACCACCACCACCAAACCCTCCACCTCCTCCATGACCTAAACCACCACCTTGTCCACCACCGAACCCCCTACCACCGCTCCCAAATCCTCCACGACGACCACCACCACAACCTCTTCCTCGACCAAAGCGACCACAATCGTCATCACCCCATCGATCTGTTTCAACTTTGCCATCCGCAAGAGCCAATGCACTCAAGTGGAAAACAATGCTAAGCCCTAAAAGAATCACACAACCCCATTTTCGAGAGAAACCCATATATATGTACTTTGCTTTGATTTGTTTTTCTTCTTCCTATGGATGGATAGATAGATAGATATAGATGCTATATATATAGACACCCCATTAACAGTAACCTGCAACTTGCAAGTTTCGTTAGATGAGAACTCAAAAGGATACGTATAACCCATTAAAGTTGCATGAACATGGGAAGCGTTGGGGTGTTGGTTGAGAAGTTATTGTCAAATTTAATTGCAGCTGATCAAGTCAAATAACAAAAGCTGGATAATGCTTCAAAATATTATTTTCTTTAATTTTATACAAACGTTTGTTTCAAAATATGGTCAATTTCACAAGAAAAAACACACACAGACACACACAAATGCAAACGTTGTGAACGTGAGGACAAATGAAAGCGCGACACGCATCTGAATGTAGATTATTCAGACTGAATATTTCTTTGATTATTTAGTCTAAATATGGCACATGTCGCGCTCTCATTTTTCCTCACGTTCATAACCAAATTTGAGTCCCCATTTGAACTCGCCCCTATACATGTGTATATATATATGTATGTATCTATGCAGGTATATATATATATATATATGTATATAATTGGAAAATTCATTTATCATTTATCTGTTTAAAACATATGCACAATGTATCATCATTGATGGCCTTTACCATCAGTCCCTCTTCTTTTAATATTTCTTTTTTATTTTCGGTTCTTAATCTCTTACAACGGTTTAACTGATTACATATAACATATGGAAAAAGAAAAGAGACTCGAAAAAATATCAAAAATAGGGAGATTAATGGCAAGAGGCAACGACGATATGGACATTGATAAAGAGAGGACGACGATGGCGGAGCAAGGCGAGGGGGACCATGACATTGAGTACGAGGGGTTGAATGACATAAGGTTTCAAAACACTAAAACTGATTTAGGTTAATTTTTTATTTAAAACATTTTTAGTTGGTTATAAGTAACTTTTTTGTATAGGGTCAACTTTTTTGTATAGGGTCAGGTTCAGCGTAACAAAAAGAACCGAAGAACATCTTGGTAGGCCTCGATCTGGACGGTATATACAAATGCAGATTGATAATTTGTACTCGTGTGTAGAAAGAAAAAAAAACAGCTTCAGTTGTTTACACAAATTTGTGCATTACTGCATATATACCGTCTATGCACAAATGCATACCGTTCAGATAGATGGAGGGCTCTCAAGTGTTTTTTGATATTTTTCTTATTAAGGTTTTCTCACGAACCCATCTCTCTCTATATATATATATTTATATATATATAGGGAGAGAGAGAGAGGCTTCTTCAAGTATTAACCCAATAATTTGTGTTAACCGTGTTAACTCATCGTTTACTGGTGAACACCATGCTCGTTCATTGGTGAAACACCATTCATCAGTAAACGAATGTTTCCTTACATGCATGCTCGTTCACTGGTGAACAGTACTCGCCAGTATACGAGCATCGTGTTCACCAATGAACGAACATGGTATACACCAATGAACGATAGATTAACACGGTTAACACAAATAATTGAGTTAACACTTAAAGGAGCCTCTATATATTATACATTTTAAAGAATTTTCCATGTTAGTATGGGTTAGAATTGGTCAAACACCACCGACACGCAATCTTTCAAAGTAGGTCGCTCATCATTAATGTTAAGTTGGAGCTACATTGTCCCAACCAAACTGGTGGATAATTTCGTTTTAATAATTGCTTTTATGATTTAGATAATCTTTTTAATTAAAAGTAAAAATCTAATCATTATTACTGGTAAATTGAGTTATCTTTTTTACTGTAATAAAGATAATATACATCTCATTATAAATATTTTAAATAAAATTAACTAATTTGATTTACTCTAATAATTATTTTTATTGTTTACAAGTTAGTTTGATTAAGCTAGCTAGATATTCTGTTCAAGAATGATATGCGATGTGTGATATACGGATATCAAATTCAAAAATAATGAAATTTTGGTATATAATTGTACACATACATAAATGTGTACGTTTTCACGGTACGGCTACCACTTTTTTAAGTATACAATATTTATATACAGCAAATGAAATAAATAAACTCACACACCTTCTTCGTCTTTGGTGAGGTTTGAACCCCTGACCTCCTAGGAGGCCAAAGATTCACATACCGCTAGGCCAAAGGACGTCCTTTCGTATGGCAACCACTTTCTTGCTTAGTGGATATATATGTTGTTGGTTTGAGTCTGACAACTGCAGGGTGAGATTCATTCAGGAATTTGGCTTTTTATGAGCACTGTCGCACTGAGTTCTTATGCATATCAGACAACGAGCCATTTTACATTATTTATCTCCGACGTGATATTTTGAGGACGAGATGGTATGAGTCAACTCAAGGTTGTCGATTACATACTCTTTTTGCACAAACAAAATCTACAATTACTTATTATCGGCACAATAAATTTTCTAAGGTAATTGATAAAAATAGTAACACATATACTTCCACTAATCATTATAATCACCCATATATAAGCACTTAATGCTACGAGTCCACTTGTATGAGTTATGGTCTCTCATTAAACACGGTTGACTATTTATCAATCCAACTATATACATTTATGTATGCATGTGTAAATGTATGGATATATATAGAAAAATATAGTTGGTTTTATTTGCAAAACTATTGATTGGTACCAAGGTTATAAATGACGCGAGGCGTGGTATGACGGCAGATAAACCTTAAACCTTACGAGTTACAACAAGGCCATGACGTTTTTAAGATGTGACGTAAAGCAGCAACATACATATATATATATATATACACACACACACACACATACAGACTTGTGTGTTAGTGGTTTTGAATAATGAAGTAGAACAAATTAAATTCATGTAAAATAATAAAACTAAATAGAAAAGTAGAATCATTGATACCGAATAAATAGAGTTATATAAAATGATATTCAGGTTGTAAAATCGGGATTAAATCTTTTCAATTTCAACTCAGTACTTTCTTCAGTTTTCAAACAATTCGTGTTTGACTCTTTGTGTATGGGAATCAGAGTAAATATATATATATATATATATATATCTATTTAGGCCCTTTTTTGTGGTTAAATTTCTTTTTTACATTTATTTAAGTCTTGAGTGTCGTACATATATAGTTATCACTTATTTCATGAATCAGGGGCATGCCTCTAGTAGTTCACACGGTGGCACAGGCCACCGTATTATTTCTTCGTCGAAAGGTAAAAAAATTTGGGTTTGTTAGCGGTGTAACCATATCGTTTTCCAAGGAGTCGTATGATATGCAGAAGTTCAAAAGGATGCAATCGTACCTCTTAATCAATCAAAAATAAAAAAAAAATTGAAATCAACCAAAAAACCGAAAAAAAAACGTTTAAAATCAACCAAAAATCCCGAAAAAAATCTCTCGAGGTTAACGTGACGGCGAATCCAAGTCGTGATGTCATAACGCACCATAATAAATTATTTAAAACCATGATTGATACAAACTTTGCACACCATTACATACGATTGATTTCATTCATATATGACTTAGATCAATTAAACTTATTTATGTTAAACAATTTAATTAATTAATAACAATTATATTAAATTTGGCCTGAAAATGAGAAGATTATCAAAACAAATAGATAATAAAATAATGCAGTTACCAATATAGGGGTTAAATCAAATTTAAACCACAAAAAGATTGAAAACCATGAGGACCAATATAGCCTTAATTTTATTTTGATCCTATGGTTTTAATTGAAATTTGTTTTTAATTAAAAAATGACATATTTGTCATTTTGGCATAATCCGCAAGAAAAGGGGGTTGGAATTAAATCCGGTACATGTTCTGTATTTAAACAAAGTCACCTTACTTTGGCCTTTTGTCAATTGAAGTACATGTGAGAGCAGTACATGTATTGTATTTAAACAAAGTCACCTTACTCCGGCCTTTTGCCAATTGAAGTACATGTGAGAGCCTTGATAGAAACTTAAGCATCACCAACATATATGTTATATTTTCTCTCTTTTTTTCACCAAAATAGTGATTTCTTTATTTCCTCTCCTCTTTTTTCTAGATAACAGTTTAGCATAACTCTTAGAGCAAACTTTTCTAAAATTTCCAAAATTCTAAAGTAACATAACTCTTGGATATACGAGTATTACTTAGGCAACATATACAAATAGATCTAGTATGCTATCTACGCTGATATCTTAAGCAACACGTGCATAAATTGAATGTTGCCTTAGAGTTTGTATGATTCAACGTATGTTTTTACTTAGACAATGTAACATTTACATGTTGCCTAAGGAGTCAGCTTAGGCAACATATATATATTTGTCTATGTTGTATTGGTTCTTATGCAACATCGATAAGACGGCATCGCTTAGGCAACACGGATATGTTGCCTAAAGCTTACGCAAGATATAAACATCTTTTAGGTAACATTTTTTTTTCCCTAAGGCATTTTGAGGTAGTGATGGAGGTTAGCCTTTATATTTTGGATATTATTATTATTATTTTGCTTTTCTAAAATTATTATTATATATATTGATTAATATTTAACATAGTAGTTAACACTTTATATTAAATTAAGTAACTTGTTTATTATTTTGTTTTTTTAATTATAAATTACATTTAAAAATTAAGTTTTTAAAAAATAGCATAAACAAAAATGTGAAAAAAATTTGTTATAATTTTGGCACAGGATGTGGTATTTTTTTTAAAGTTTAATCAAAGTAACCTTCTCAATATATATTTATTAATTAAAAAACATGTCACTTTTATTTTAAGAAATACTTTATTAATTAATAATTATTTTAAAATCAAATAGTTACTATTTATTGATTATAAAATATAATTATTACGTTTATATTATATTATTATTATTATTATTATATTAAAGAGTCGAGCTTTTCAGTCTTTTTAGAGCATCTCCAACATCATTGCTATAATAGAAAAAAATGACTTTTTCTTCTATAAAATGCTCCAACAGCATTGCTATAATGTTTTCTATATTTGAGAATTAGGGAGAAATCTCTAAATATAGAGAAATCTCTAAAATCTCTAAAGTTGGAGAGAGAAAATATATACAACCAATCAAATTTTTTGAAATTAAATGTGTAGGAGAGAGAAACAACATTCAACCAATCAAAATTATTGAAATTAAATGTGTAGGAAAGAAAATTAATATTTTAATAATATAATTGATGATGGATTATCTAAAATAGAAAAGCTGTTGGAGTTGGAAAAATTTGTTTTTAGAGATTTTGTTTTTTTATTCTCTATTTTAGAAAAAATATAGGAAAGTTGTTGGAGATGCTCTTACGTTTCTTTTAGAGTAGTTGTGGTTGGCGAATTAAAAGTGGGGTTTTCGTCTAATCGTCTCCATATTATTTATCTTATTGTGTTTTGAAATTTATACATAGCATTTTTTTTTACAAAATAGATACATAAGGACCGGTTTAAATGAGAGTTTAAATTCGGTTGTTAACATAAAGATAAAATAGAGTGCTACACGTATCATATCCAGACTGAATAATATAAAAAATATTCAGACTAAATATAATGTTATTCAGTCTGAATGTAGTGTTATTAAGTCTAGATATAATATTATTCAGTCTGAATATTTTTTCATTTAGTGTGAATGTTTTCATTAATTATTCAGTCTGAAAAAAAAAAGTTTAAATGCGAACTCAAATTAAGTTGTGATTGTGAGAATAAACACTACAAAAATAAGGGCCCTTTTCCGACGGAAATATCCGTCGGAAATCCGTCGGAATAGGCTTTTCCGACGAGGGGTTTTTGACGAATCTTTTCCGACGGATTTCCGACCTTTTCCGACGGATTTCCGACGGATATTTTCGGCGGAAAAAGGGCCCTTATTTTTGTAGTGTTCATTCTCACATTCACAACTTAATTTGAGTTCGCATTTAAAAGTGGGACCCGAACTTTAATAAGTCTAGAAAGCGTCCTCATGGTTTGCATTTTACTTTGAAAGTGGTCCCTGATCACTAACTCCGTTAAAAAAAGTTCATTAACTGAAGGGCAATCTAGTCTTTTTTTCATTTTTTTACATTTGTTTTCTTATTTTTGTAGGAAGCATTAAACTATAGGGACCAAAGTTGACTCTTTAATATATATGTATATATATTACACATATACATATAGATATATAACAACCAGTACCATTTCTTCGGCCCCCTCACCAACTCGTCGGCAACCCCTCCATACTACTTCTCCGATCACCAACTCGTTGGCGACCCCTCTATACTATACTTCTCCGATCACCAACTCACTACTTCTCGGGTCACCAACTCGTCGGCGACCTTGTTAGAATATCGGGTAGAAACAGAGTTTGTTTTATTTATATAATTAGGAAATAAATTCCTTAGAACATAATTAAAAATTAACATAAACGAGAAACCTGATTCTCGATGAAAGTAACGTCCCGAATAGTAAGAAGAGACCGGCTGAGGCTCGTGTATAACACGATTCCCTTAAACAGATTCGTCGTCTGTTCCCAGGGTACAACAGCTAAAGCAGTGTGTACTGCCGGATATGAAAAACTTGCCTAGAAAAATCACTGGAAAACTCGAGTGTGGTAGAGAGAAATCGAGAGAAAACCGAAGTCTCAATATTGTTTAGCATCCTTTAGAATGAAACCCAACGACCCTTTTTATATCGAGAATTGAAACCGATAAATTCAATTCGATATTAAATACGAGAATTGAAACTGATGAAACTGAAGAATTCAATTCGATATTAACTGATAATTAAACCAATTAATTATCAATTTTAATATTAAGATTATAACCGAAATCGATTTTATTTAAAAAACAAAACCGAAATAAAATATAAAACTAATTTTATTGTGAAAAATAAAACTGATTTTCGGTTATAAAACTAAACTGGGTCAACAGCAAAAAATCGGTTGTCTTTTTGCTAATGCTCAACTTAAAGCATCGATATTTCATTCACACTTGTTTCGTTTTGGACACATAATATATGGTTTTGAAGCTCTCATATAGGAGAACACAAACCCATAAAAATATTATATATAACATATATATACATATTTAATTATGTCCAAAGTTAGTTAAAAATCACAATTTTAACTAAAATTTCCAACAATCCCCCACATGAATGGAGATCGATCTCTTGCACACAAAAATTCCAACAAAAATTCCAATAGTTGAATTCTGTATAAGATAGGTAGGTGAGATCCTTTGAACCTTCTCTTGTGAAACACACTTAGTCTCCTAGCTATCAGTGGACTCGATGTCCTTGAACTGAACTGCTGTTTGTGTAGACGACAATATGTTTCACGCAGAATTCTTCCTAACAAGTTCATATCCTCATAGTCGTGTTCGTTATGGTCATGAACACTAGCCTGGTTCAGCGAGAGCTTTTAGGAATTGAGCCCCCACAATTCCCTTCGAAGCGACCCCACTTCTCTCTCACATAGGTGATTTTACATTATCATTAAAAGTCATAGACTTATCCTCATTTTTACTGATTATGAAGTTTATTAACTCCTTCAAAGTTTCCATTTCTATTCATACAACTAGGTTGTCCTTTTGAACCCAAATCTTGGGATCTCCAGTCTTTTGGGTAAGGTTTCCTTTGCATGAATTATTAGTTCAAGGGCTTAAGTCCCATCCCTCTTGAGGACTTATAAACTAAATCTCTACTAAGGCCTTTAGTAAGCGGATCCGCAATGTTATCTTTTGACTTCATATAGTCAATAGAGATAACTCCAGTAGAGAGTAGTTGCCTTATTGTATTATGTCTACGTCTAATATGTCTTGACTTCCCATTATACATTGTACTTTGAGCTCTACCAATCGCCGATTGGCTATCACAATGTATACAAATAGCCGTTACCGGTTTAGGCCATCTAGGAATATCCTCTACAAATAGACGCAACCATTCCGCCTCTTCACCACATGTATCCAAGGCGATGAATTCAGATTCCATCGTAGATCTAGCTATAACAGTTTGCTTGGATGATTTCCAAGATATAACTGCACCTCCAAGTGTAAACACATATCCACTTGTAGATCTAGAATCTTTCATGTCGGATATTCAGTTCGCATCACTGTTATTCTTCGATTACAACTGGATAACTGTCATAATGAAGTCCATACTCACGTGTGTATCTTACATATCTTATTAATCTAGTAATTCTATTCCAGTGTTCAGAAATGGGATTACTAGTATACCTACTTAGCCTACTTACTGCATAAGCTAAGTGTGGCATTGTACAACTCATAAGATACATCAGACTTCCAATGATTCTTGAGTATTCCACTTGTTCAACATTATCTCCTCTATTTTTAAAATAGATGTTGACTAGTATCAATTGGAGTTCTAGCTATACTAGTATCTCCTTGATTAAATTTCTCAAGAATCTTGTCCACATAATGGGTTTGGCTTAACACTAAACCATTTTGTGTTCTTGTGATCTTGATCCCAAGAATCACATCTGCTAAACCCATGTCTTTCATGTCAAACTTAGATTTTAACATGTCTTTCGTGGACCTTATTATTTTGTCATCACTACCGATGATAAGCATATCATCAACATAGTATGACGTAACCGTGAGTGGTGTCTTTCGTATAAACACATTTATCACACTCATTTATTTTAAAACCGCTTTCTAACATGGCTTGATCAAATTTTTGATGCCATTGTTTTGGAGCTTGTTTAAGGCCATACAAGGACTTTAACAAGTTTACAGACCTTGTTCTCTTGACCTGGGGCAACGAATCCCTCAGGTTGCTCCATATAAATTTCTTCTTCTAAATCTCCATTTAGAAAAGCAGTTTTCACATCCATTTGGTGAATTTGCAGATTTCTAATAGCTGCAATAGCCAGTACCAATATAATGGATGTTATTCGCGTTACTGGCGAATACGTGTCAAAGTAATCTAGACCTTCTTTTTGTCTATATCCTTTGATCACTAATCTTGCCTTGTATTTATCAATACTACCGTCAGTTTTCATCTTTCTCTTAAAGATCCAACGATACCCTAGTGGCTTACAACCCGGATGTAAATCCACTAATTCCCACGTATAGTTTTGTAAGATATAATCAATCTCACTTTTAATTTATTCTTTCCACTAAAGTCCTTCAAAAGAAGCAACCGCCTCACGATAGGTTTTTGGAATCATACAAGAAACCTATATGCACTGCTATTATGTGCATATCCAATGAATACACAATTCACTATTTTAGGTCCTAGCTTTTGTACCTTAGGCGGTGGTACAACTACTTTAGCTAGACACCCCACACTCGTAAGTACTTATAAGATGGTTTTCTACCCATCCAAAGTTCATACGGTGTTTCGTCCTTTTTCTTTTGGGGTATCTTATTTAGAAGATAGTTAGCCGACAAGATGGCTTCCCCCCACATGTTCTGATTTATACCAAAACTAATCAACATGACACTTACCATTTCTTTCAAGGTATGATTATTTTTTTCGGTAATACCATTTTGTTGTGGTGTGTAGGGTGACGTGAATTCATGTCGAATTCCATTTTGTGAACAAAATTCGGCAAATGGTGAAACATACTCACCTCCCCTATCACTTCTAACAACTTTAATTTTCTTGTTGACTTGATTCTCAACTTCATTTTTATACAAGACAAACTTGTTTATCACTTCATCTTTACTTTTAAGTAAATATATATAGCAATATTTTGTATTTATCATTGATAAACGTGATAAAATATTTGTTCCCACCACTAGTAGGAATTGATTTTAATTCACACACACCAGTGTGAATTAAATCAAGGGTTTCAGATTTCCTTTCAATTGTTTGAAAACATGGTCTAGTAAGTTTGGCTTCTACACATGTGGGGAACTTGTGATTTGGTAAATTATTTAATTTAATCAAACGACGAATTAAATGCAATTTTTTTTTAATTCTCAAGATTGTAACCGATAAGATTTTATTAAGCAAAAAACGAAACCGAAATTTCATTTAAAATTAAATTCGAAACCGAAATAATATTTAAAATCAAACTGATTTTCGGTTACAGAATTAACCATGCCAAACATTTGATGACTTACAAAATCAACAAAAATTAGTATTTTGTTTATTCATCACAATAGAACGATTACATTTATTTTGAACATGTCATTCACGACATATCCTTTTCCCACATACATACCACTTTTGGACAAAACAAACTTGTCCGACTCAAACACAAGTTAAAAACCAAACTTATTCAACAACCACCCCGAAACGAGGTTCTTACGAAGCTCCGGAATGTACAAAACATTCTTGAGCTTAAGCTCTTTTCCTGAAGTCATCTTCAAGATCATATCTCCAACACCCTTGACATCGGCAGTGGTAGCGTTTCCCATTAAGAACTTTTGCTCATAATCAACATCCTTGTAGGTGTTGAAATTGCTTTTGTCATGACATACATGACGGGCACCGATTCGGCGAATATAAATTATTATATAAACACAATTGGGGAACTTATTATTTACTCAATTCCTTTCAGTAGCTCTACTCGAACACAACCAGGAAAGACGGTGAGGGTGGTAAGCGCAAAAGCATTTTAAAAACCGGCCTCATTAGAATATAAATTATCCGCCTATATCTTTCCTAGACATTGTATTCAAATAGGTGAGCCTATTTAGAGTTGATTCATAATACCACTCCTTAGAGTTTGTACCAATCGCATCCATCTCCAAACACATGTCCGAAGAGTCCAACATCAATCTATTTACACAAAACAGTAAAGAACTTAAATCGAAACTAACTCAATTATCGAATCTGTTAACCCAAATAAGATAAATCGAAACACATTCGATTATGGAATTTGTTTACACAAAACAGAAAAGTTATTAAATCGAAACGAACTCGATTATGTAATCCGTTTACATAAAATGGTAAAATATTTAAATCGAAACAGACTCGATTATCGAATATGTTTACACAAAACAAAAGAAAGATTAATTTAATCAAAACACACTTGATTATTGAATATGTTTACACAAAACATAAAAATAACTAAATCTCTACAAACTTGATTATAGAATTCGTTTACATAAACCGTAAAATTAAATTGAGACTAAATTGATTGTCTAATATGTTTACACAAAACATAAATTTATCTAATTCGAGACAAACTCGAATATCGACTCGAATATCGACTTGAATATTGAATCTTATTACCTAAAACGTAAAATTAAATCGAGATTAACTCGATTGTGTTTTAGTTCGAAACAAACTCGAATCTTCGAAATTGTTTACAGAAAACAAAATTTTGTTTTATTCGAAACAAAGTTGAATATCAAATAGAAAGTTATTAATTCGAAACAAACTCGAATACCAAATTTGTTTACAGAAAACAAGAATTTATTAAATTCGAAACAAACTCGAATATTAAATCTGTTTACAAAAAACAGATATTTATTAAATTCGAAACAGACGACGAATCTGTTTAAGATTGTTAGAATATTGGGTAGAAACAGAGTTTGTTTTATTTATATAATTAGGAAACAAATTCCTTAGAACATAATTAAAAATTAACATAAACGAGAAACCTGATTCTCGATGAAAGTAACGTCCCGAATAGTAAGAAGAGACCGGCTGAGGCTCGTGTATAACACGATTCCCTTAAACAGATTCGTCGTCTGTTCCCGGTGGTACAATGCCTAAAGCAGTGTGTACTGCCGGATATGAAAAACTTGCCTAGAAAAATCACTGGAAAACTCGAGTGTGGTAGAGAGAAATCGAGAGAAAACCGAAGTCTCAATATTGTTTAGCATCCTTTAGAATGAAACCCAACGACCCTTTTTATATCGAGAATTGAAACCGACAAATTCAATTCGATATTAAATATGAGAATTGAAACTGATGAAACTGAAGAATTCAATTCGATATTAACTGATAATTAAACCAATTAATTATCAATTTTAATATTAAGATTATAACCGAAATCGATTTTATTTAAAAAACAAAACCGAAATAAAATATAAAACTAATTTTATTGTGAAAAATAAAACTGATTTTCGGTTATAAAACTAAACTGGGTCAACAGCAAAAAACCGGTTGTCTTTTTGCTAATGCTCAACTTAAAGCATCGATATTTCATTCACACTTGTTTCGTTTTGGACACATAATATATGGTTTTGAAGCTCTCATATAGGAGAACACAAACCCATAAAAATATTATATATAACATATATATACATATTTAATTATGTCCAAAGTTAGTTAAAAATCACAATTTTAACTAAAATTTCCAACAGACCTCTCTACACCATTTCTCCGATCACCTACCCCTCCCTGGCGAGACTTTCCTATTCCAACAAAAATCAAGACCTTTCCCCTCCCTCTCCTTCTTCCTCACAGCGATCTCTCACACCAGTCACCACTACCCAGAACCTGCAAGTATACTTGTTTCCCTCCGGTGATCCTCTTTCCCCTCTCCTCTCCACACAGAACACACACACACAAAACACAGGGGCGGGTTCTGTCTTGGCCAACCTCACCCTCACCACCGGCAATGGCAGTGCCTTTCTTGTTTTTGTTGTTGGTGCAGACCTCATAATATTTGACAAAGCATCTGTTAGATGAAATGGCTGGTCACGGTGAGGGGAATGAGGGGAGAGGATGACAGTTGTGGCCTGCATGGTGAGTGGACGGTTTTCTGATTTCCGTTTGCATGTTTCCAAGCGGGGAGGAGAGGAGGTGAAGGCCGGACGTAAGGGAATGGTTGGGGAGGATGAGATCGAGCCAGCGACTGATAGACCCATGAGGATACAGACAAGGGGACAAAAAAATGAAGTTTGCTCTAATTACATAATTGGTCCTATAGTTTGATGGTTATTATGAAAATGAAAAGAAAGAGAATGTCCTTTAGTTAACTGACATTCTTTAACGATGTTAGTAATCAGGGACCACTTTTAAAGCAAAATGCAAACCTTGAGGACGCTTTCTAGACTTATCAAAGTTTAGGTCCCACTTTTAAAGATTTCAATAAACCTCAGGGACCAAAATTAAAATTTACTTTTAAATATATTTAATATTAGTACTAAATGAAAATCATATGAAACAATATATTAAGATAAAAGTTTTCACGATTATCATAGTTTATGTGATTCGTATTTGATAAACTCTATTATTTTTTATAATAAATAAATGAGTTATTATATTATAATTTTGAATATGTTCTTTTAGTATGTTGTTGAAGTTTATATTTTTTATTGACAAATAAATCAATTATCTTTTATGGTTTTAACGTTTCTTTACGTGCTTGGAGCTGGTTTAATCATTGTTTAAGTCACTGTTGCTAATAAAAAGCTTAACAAACCTAAAATGAATAATTTAATTTTAATCATTCTTTATGCGATTCTTATTACGTGTTTTAGTAACAATAAATTCTAAAAATTTAGCTAATAAATCTAACATTTTGGAATTATAATGATTAATCTAATTTTACGAGAACGCTAATTATTTACGAGAATACGAGAAACGTTTTTCATATACAAAATCATATGTGATTTTGTACTAACATCAAAAAATGACATAGACAACTTTTGCCGTGGGCTAAGTTCGCGGGAAAAGTCGTAACTAATTATAAATGATTTTGTACATGAAAAAACTTTCTTATACAAAATGATTGGCTGAAGACTGTGTTTGTATTTTCTTAAATTGTTACTGTCGTTGCACAAACCTCTCTTTTTTTCTTTCTTTTCTCTCTCTCTCTCTCTCTATATATATATATATATATAATTTAGATTTCTTTGTCATTTAAGAAAATATTAATGTAGAAGGTAATCACATAGTAACTAATTATAACAGTTTAATTAATTTAGATTGTTGTTTGAGATACTAGATAAACATTTTATCTGGTGTCACTTATTTTTTTCATGATAAGAACCGAGAATTTTATTCGATAAAAGAGATATATGAATGTTCGAAAATCTTATCTAGTAAATAAAGGAGAAAACTATTATCCAATAAACGCTTACGGAATAAAAGATGTTTACCAACAATTTACTTTGGGACTGAGATTATTATCCAACAAGATAGGTAAGGATGATGACCTTTACCAATAAACATTTACTCGATAAACATTTAGTAAGCGAACTCTTAATCAATTAAACTGATCCTACCTATTAAACTTAGAGGTAGACTAAATACACTCATATATATTGATAAATGCATCATATCTACTAATTTTCTCCTTATACGCATCAACATCAAAACTTACTTTTTACATTTCAATATATGAATTAACCTAATTCTAAAATCACCCTTTAAACTTTTTTTTTAGAACGGCGCTTTTTTTTATATATAAAATCACCCTTTAAACTTAAAGTCAGCTAACGTACTCTTCTATATTGCTAAATATATACTCATACCTATAAATTTCTTCTTTACACACATTAATATCAAGACCTATTTTTTACATTTTAGATATATGTTGATTCTAATGTAGAAACAAGAGTTGAATTCATTTGAGACCAATATGTTTTTATGAGAACCGTAAAACTATATTTTTACACTTGAAATTTTGCAATAAAATATTATGAAAATAAAATAAAAAACAGAACATTGACGTTAAAAAACTATGAAAGTTTTCTTTATAACATTTTGTTATAAAGTTTTAAGTATAAAAAAATAGTCTCGATTTCAAGATAAGATCTCACAAAAAGTCAATGTTTTAAAACCTTGGTTAACCCGGCCGGTCGAACCGGTTGGACCGGGACCCGAGGTAGTGACCGGGTTAACTAACGCCGGGTTATTGCATATGACCGGCCCATTTTAACTTGGCCGGGTTTCTTAAAAACCCGGTTAACCGGTGGTAAACCCATTTCTCAAACCCGGTTAACCCGTTTTTATATTAAAATTCAATTTTTCTTTTTTAAAAATGTGTGTTATGTGTGTTTTTTGATGTATTTGGATTGATGTAAAATTTGTTGTTTGTGTATTTTTAATTTGGAACTTATGGACATCAAGTTATTACTTTATATATATGTATGTATGTAGGAATGAAAAAAATAAAAAGGATTAAAAAAATTATTAAAACCGTTAACCCGATAATTAAACCAGTTAATTCAGTGTCCGGTTACTACTTCGGATCAACTAAAAACCCGGATTTTAAAACATTGAAAAAGTACATAAACGTGTTACAAAAGTTGTATAGTAAATAGCGGTCAAATAGTATATCATTCACAAACCCTTGTTATCCTGTATGGTTTACACGTGGCTAGAAAAAGACAAAGAGAAAAAATATTATGACGATATAAAAAAAATATGTTGGTAGAAAAATATATCATAAAAAATGGAAAACAAAAGAAGAAAAAAAAAGAAACCGATGATGCAAAAACCATGACTACTTCCTAAACCCAAATCTCAAACCTATAAAAAAACTCTTTTCATCATTCTCAGTGGGCCATACCTTCTTCTCTCCTTCACAAACATCCCCAAAAAAGCCCTAATTCTCTCTCTCTCTCTCTCTCTCTCTATATATATATATATATATCTGTCTCTCTAAAATCAACATTTTTTCTTCTTCTCTTATCTTCTTTCTTCAACCCATTGATCTTCGATCATTAAGCATCATCTAGCTAGCTAGATTCTTACAGATTAAAGGGTTTTTGTTTTTGAAAAGATAAAGAAAAGATGGCTCCAGAAGAGGGTGGTGGTGGTGGTGGTGGAATGGAGTTGAAGAAAGGGCCATGGACAGCAGAGGAGGATGAAGTATTAATGGAGTTTGTGGGAAAACATGGAGAAGGGAATTGGAATAATCTTAGAAAGAAAGCTGGTTTAATGAGATGTGGGAAAAGTTGTAGGCTTAGATGGATCAACCATTTAAGATCTAATCTCAAGAAAGGATCTTTTACATCTCAAGAAGAATCAAAGATTATAAACCTTCAAGCTAAATTTGGTAACAGATGGTCACTTATTGCTCTTCATGTACTCTCTCTCTCTCTCTCTCTATATATATATATATATATATGATTCCAGTTCTGGGTATGTATTTAGTTATGATCATGATCGATTTGATTAATCGTTTCTTTTTGTACAAATGGAATCAAGATCATCGAATTGTCAACTTCTTTTTTTCAAAGGTAAAATAAAATTTAATACATGTTCTTTTTTTTAAGAAATTAATTTTTCACTGAATTGAAAATGAATCTGTTCTTCTCACTGAACTTATTTAGAATGGTTTATAGATCTTTGTATTCTTCAAAGATTGACACCAAAAGTTTCACGTTTTCAATACGGTTTCATTTGTCATCATTGCAAATACATTTTCAAATTGTTTAAGATTCTTTTTATTATAATTATAGGTTTTCGAGTCAATTTGTATGCATTTTGAGGTTTTTTTAACGGCCGTAGGAAACCCCAATCATGCTTTTTGAGGGAACTCGAGCAAAACCTCCGTGATCGACCCTAATTAAAGATTCTTTTTATTTGTCTTTAATTAAGGGTATTTTAAATATTTGATTATAAAACCAACCATTTGTTTAAACATATATTGAAAAATCTTACATGTGTGTTTTATCGTGGTGCCTTCTTTTATAGATGGTATTTCACATATTTGATAAGAAAATGAAATTACAATCACTTTAAATTGTTGTAGACTAGAGCTTTTTAATTTTTATGATACATACATAAAGAGTGCAAATTTTGGTTTTCTATTTGCGATTGTTTCTCTCTTTATCAAGTTTTGGTTTAGAATGTTTTTATTTACGACTAAAGAATGTGTTTATTTATTATGACAGCTTCCAGGACGTACTGATAACGAGATAAAGAACTTTTGGAACACTAGATTAAAGAGACATATACGTCTTGATTTACCTCTTTACCCTCCTGAAGTTATACGAGAGCACCCGCATCTACGTATCCACCACCATCAACAACCGAAACAACCTCTACAAAACAAAATACAACCTCCATCATCGACATCATCTTTGTCGTCTTTACATCAAGCAAATCGCAACTTCAATTTGATCCCCTCTTCAACATCTTCTTTACATATGGAAAACCCTAATTTCAACTTGATCCCTTCTTCATCATCTTCTTCGCATATGGAAAACCCTAATTTCAACTTGATCCCCTCTTCATCATCTTCTTTGCATATGGAAAACCCTAATTTCAACTTGATCCCATCTTCATCATCTTCGTCGCATATGGAAAACCCTAATTTCAACTTGATCCCCTCTTCCTCATCTTCTTCGCATATGGAAAACCCTAATTTCAAGTTGATCCCCTCTTCCTCATCTTCTTTGCATATGGAAAGCCCTAATTTCAATTTCATCCCATCTTCATCATCTTCTTCTCATACGAAAAAGCCTAATGTCATCCCCTCTTCTTCATCATCGTCATCCTCTCCCCCTCAAGAAAATTTTGGATTCAGTTTCATTCCCTCTTCATCGTCATCCTCACATGATCAAACAAGTCGTGATATCAATCCCATCTCCAGTTTGTCTTTGATCAACCCAATTCCGAGTGACCAATTTCTAAGCACTTTCTATCACCCTAACTCCATGTCCGAGTTCAATCCTCAAAGTGAAACCGATGGTGGAGTCACCTTGTTGCCATTACCCTCTCAAAACCTACCTCTTTTGAGCTCACCTATACCTCTTTTGGATCAAAGCCAGTTCACACCATATGGCATGAATCCAATGCCTACAATGGATGCGTCTTGTAGGGATGTTTTCTTGTATGAAAACTTTGAGATAGAGATCCCTTCAATCCAATCATCCTCTCAAGCAATCGCACCAACTTCTTCCTGGACCAAAGGGAATGATCACATCATAGTGCCATCAAATGATGAAAAGGACAACTATAACGTGGCTCCGGAATTAACCCTGAAGAAAAATAGTGGGTTGTTGCAAGATGTTGTGGGACAATCTATAATGTTGTTAAGGTCTCGACTACCTTCTAAAGAAGACAAACAAACAAAGGATGATCAATCTGAATCCAAAGGAAGAATCATGCATGATAATGCCATTTCCATAATGAACGTCCCCGATAGTAATGTGAATTTGGATTCAGTTCTTGGATCAAATTGTAGCAGTAAGACACATGTGGAAGACTCGAGTTTTGGATTCTCGTCAATTGGTAAGTTTCTCATTTCATAAAAAAACTATCAATCCTTGATGAATAGTTAATTCTCGTTTAATTATTGATGATCACATTTTTCCCTATGTTGGTTGATTGGTTTTAGATATGGGGGTTACATCACAAGCTCAGGTGTTTGAGGACTTAAACATGATGAACGATGATTTCTTGAGTTGGATAGACTTCCAACCAATTGAACCTCCTCAAGAACTGAATCAAGAAAGTGATGATGCCTCAATCAAACTAGCCATTAATGCTTCCAATGGCACCATGTCTACAACCACAAAGAACCAACAAGAGGAAATTTCAACAACCCCATCCGAGCCAAACTGTGGTTGGGCTACAAAAGATGTCTTCTCCCCAATTGCAACCATCCTAGATGAGACATTTGTCCAGGAAAGAGGCTACATGCCACCTAGTTGTAGCTAGAAAACATAATATAGCGTTTTTATGGACCAGTTATTGTTTAAATGGTCTATATATTAGTTGTTTAATTGGCCCATTTTAGGATGTTTTAGCTTGGGTTAATAAAGTTGTTAGAGGATGTTAGTAACTTTGTTGTGTGTAATTAGAGTCCGTAATCTGGTTAGTTTATGTGTGTTCATCTAGTCAATTACAAACCTTTCCTTGAAGGTATTTAGGTATTAAATATGTTTAGCTATTTAAGAACTTTGGCCAATTTGTGTTTAAATGCTAGTCTCTTGTTAATTAATTGCCAACTTCAATTCATATCATCATCTATTAATAATTAGGGTTCCAAAATACCTAATCAATCCACCCTTTGTTTCTCATCATAATTTCTACTTAATCTATAATCACAATGGATATGTCGTCATTATATATATATATATATATATATATATATTGTCACCTTCTCGATCGAACGTAGTTTTCCTGATCATGATCTTTAAAACCGAAAACATGTGAGTTTGTTGTGATTCAATTTTATCATCACCGTGATTTTAACATGGATGTTTTTTTATTCGAGTTTTCGTTGTTTTTTTTAAAGGCTGGAGTTTTCGTTGTTGCATTCAAGAAACTTAACCCTTGAGAATATACGTGTTGTATTGCGTTTTTGTAACTTTTACTTTTAGTCGGTCAAATTGAGAAACAAAGTTTTGTCTTCCAAGTGATTACTCTCCAAACTCTACTTTTTAACGATGTTTTATATCACAAACTCATAAATTCATAATTAAAGTCCGAAAAACCTGATGAAATTGTCCCTCAAGATTGTACGAACAAATGTCAAAAATGCAAATTGAACTTTTCATTATTTCCAGGAAAGCTAGGGAACTTTGTGAAGGGAAAGAAGAAATAGGAGCTCAATAACTTATAATGAGATGAAACCTCCAACAAATTTGCAACAATCTAACACTTTCAAACAAATTACAAATAGAAAAACTTGCTTACTAAATTCATCATCCTGAAAATAAGCAATGGTTATAAAAAATAAATAACTAACAACATTCAACTTCAACATTGATTGAGCCATAAAAATTTCGTTTTTGAAACCCCACAAGAACCAAATATTGAAATTGATAAATATATTTAATAATAGTACTATAGCGTTCAACAATTTATAAAATATCAAAAATTAGAAAAGAGGAATACCTATTTAATGAACTCATAAACCTATCAATTTGAAATCTCTCTTACTAAATTCATGGTGCTGAAAATAAGCCACAATCATAAAACATAAGTAGCCCCCAACATTCCACTTCGATATTGATTGAGCCACAGTTTTTTTCATTTTTAAAACTCCACAAGAACCAAGTGAAATAGAAAAATATATTCAATAACGGTGTAACGCTCAACATAAACAAACAATTTGATAAATCCAAGTGACCTAACAATTTATAAAGTATCAATAACTAAAAAAGAGGAATGCCTATTTAATGAACTCATAAACCTATCGATTTGTAAACCCTAAACATTGAGATACCATATTTGAAGTCAAAGGAAAAAGGGAATATCGATCACGAAATCATTATGGTTCAAGCTTTGGAGAGAAGGGTTGGACGCTTGGAAGTGGACGTGAATCGTGCGACTTAAACCAAATTGGATAGATGACCACTTCAAAGGAGTTGGACTCGATTGGATGGAATGCAAGCAGAAGCTAGAAGAAAAATGCAGGGCCTTTGCATGGCTGGGTTGGGTCTGGTCTTTGATAGTTTCAAATGGTGGACCATGAAAGAAATGAAAACACTAAACAAATGTGTCTTCTTTAAAATTAGAAAAAAAAATCCGCATGCAAGGGTAGCTCGATGAGACCTCTGGGCCAAAGACCACCCCCCCCTCCCAACCAAAAAAAAATATCACTACCATATTATAAGGTTATCAAATAATATCCGGTTAAAATGAGGAGAGACTGACTATATGCACACCGAGTTTCCTACAAAGCAAAATTATGATATTATGATATCCAAACAAATACTAATAGAGTAGCTAGATTGCAACTCCAAATTAATGTATCCAAAATCAATAGCATGTAAAACATTAAATAAAAAATTGATAACGTATAAAGCTCTAAATTCTATATATTGTTGATCCATACGCTATCTAAAAAAATCGCCCATCAAACAATGACCAACTGTCATCAAAACACAAACAAAAGGAGACGGCGTGTGTACTGGCCACAAAATCATCGATAGAACGTCGTTGACCAAAAACGTTGGAATATCAAATCTTTTTAATGATATTGCCATTTTTAAGGACCGATAAAGTAAAAGAATGGATGCTTTTAGAACACCAACAATCTTGTAACATTAAATTGTTTTATAAAAAACTTTAACATGATATTTTTTTAATGACACATTAACATTGAATTGAATAGGTGTCTTTCATTTTATTAAGTACCCCCATAATCATAAAATACATAAAATTTTATGAAATAAAAATAAGTATCACTTGTTTATTTATTTCGTAAATATAAATACAAATAAAAAAAAGTTGATTTAACAAAATTATTTTATAATTCTAATATATAGAAAGTAATCATGGTTAAATTAACTCTTTGATTTAACAAAATTATTTTATAATCAATTAACTCTTTGAGGGTTAAATTATGTTGATTCTTAATTTTAATTTTATTAATATTAAATTAAATGGACATGCTTACAAAATAGCCGTTAACATGATGAATTAACCATTTATAACGTGTGCTTCAAAAAAACCATTTACAACATGTAGATAGATTTTCAGAATATTTTAACGGCTAATTTTTCACATTTACTACACTCGTAAAAATTACTAATTTTGAAAATATCATAATTTTTTCAAAAAAATATTTAAATAATTAGTTTTAGAATACAATTATGGGTATATGACGGTTAAAAATATATAATAAATTAAAATATTAAAATAACAATAATAATAGCAAAAATTAATATACAAGATTGAAGATAAATATCACGCTAACAATATTAAAACAAAAAATAGAGTATTTGATAACATTTTTCAACATATTTCTTTAAAAAAAATAGAAAATTAAAAGTAAAAAGCTCAAAAAAATTATATTTATCTATTAAATATTATTTCTTTTAAATACTGATTTTCAAAGTTTTATTGATACTCTCAAATGATAACCATTTTTATTGTGATCTCAATATTTAAAGAAAAAATCATTTTTTATAATTTTTCTATTTTAAAGATAATTATTGAAGTAAAATATTAACTTAAAATATTTTTTTATTATTTTTCCAGTTTTATAGAAAGTTAGTAAAAAATCAAATAAAATAATAAAATTAACATAGTTAATTAATTAACTCTTTACCAAATAAAAATTGCTTTTTTAATTTTTATTAATATCAAATTAATGGGTCCTCCTACAAATTTCCATGTATGCATCATCACCTCCATCCATTTTCCCGCGCTCTTCCTCCATTAAATCCCGCCTCTCTCTCCTTCTCTCTCTCTCTCTCTCTCTCTCTCTCTCTCTCTCTCTCTTACAGTTCCTTCTCTTCCTCCATTCGCCGCCATGAACCGCCGCATCAGAACGCAATCTACCGCCACCAAGAACTCCGACGATGGCTACCTCCGCTACCTAAAGCCCGGCGCTCTTGCCAAACTCCGAGATTCCAAAATCAACGCCAGATCTCACCATCGATCTTCCGGTTCTCAGATCTATCTCCATCTCGATCTATCACCCTCACCTACTTCTTCACCTTCTCGTTCTCCCACCCCTACCGTCGCCGGCCAGCCACAATCGCAAGAAGTTGGTGGCGTCACCGTCACCGATGGCGGCCTCCCTTGCTTTTCCCGAAGCTTCTACGGACCTCGTTTTCCGCAGAGGAAGAAGCTAATGGCTGCTAAATCGATGTTCATTTTGAACGCTAATCCTAACGGTACGACGGTAGATGGTTCTCAATCGGTTATTGATGTTTTCAGTTCCGACTTACTTGTTGCACATTAAATTGAAGTGATAGTTTAATCAGATGAATCTATGAAAACAAATTGCATTTCATTCTTTCAATTTTGCAAACAGATTTCGTATTTTAGATGTTCATGCATCCGGCGTTGGCTTTGGCTAATGGTTCACTATCAAAGTAATATTCATAGTGATTTTGTTGTGAAGGTTCGATTTCTTTTTACTTAAAAATGTGTTTTTGCGGGTTTTAACAAAACAAGTTGGTGGTGAACCCAACCCTATACACACATATATTTATTTATACACACAATATATATATTAAATATAAAAAAATTAATTGGGTAATACTAAGGGTGGGTAATGCCATCCCCAATCCTACTTCGATATAAAAATAGATCCCCCTTTCCGTCCCGTTACTGGTTAATTGGGGAAATCCAAGCCCCAACGAATAAAATATCCGTCTCTAGGTGGAGGCATCAACAATTTTAATCAACTCTCTTAAAATTTTATTGGGATATTAAAAGTATTAAGGGGGTGTTTGGGATTGCTTATTTAAAACAACTTATAGCTTTTACTCAAAAATGCTTATCAACTTCTAATAAGTTAGGAGCTTCTTACTTCTCAAAAAACTCCTTATCACCGGTTTGGCACCGCTGTTTTGCCAGACACTCAAAAAGTGCTTATGACCGGTGCCGTACCACGTCAATAAGTTGTTTTTATTAGCAATCCCAAACACCCCCTAAATATGGTAGTATTACAATTTTATAGATATTAAATACATTAAATTTTCTAATATTTTTAAGTTATAAACTTAAAAATGAAAAAAAAGAAAGAGGTACACCGAATTTATCTTTTATATTTTTAGTGTGTAAATTCAATGATTTTAATATAATTGTGGTATAATAATTAATAGGTATACATATATTAACACCCACGACCAAATAGATATTTTAACTTTTATTTTGTAACTTAAAAAATTACATCAAATTTGTTGAAAAACGATCATGTATTCAAAGATTTTTAACAAAATTTCTAGAATAGAGAAAACAAAACAAAAAATTTGAGGATTTCTTGTTCTAACAAAATCTCTAAAAAGTGATTCAAAATTGGAAAAAATATAAAAGATTTTTTTTTTTAATATTTGGAGATAATAAACATAAGGAGATAGAAAATAGAACATATTAATTAACATTTTAATATAATTAATATTTTAACCATAGAAAATATTATCATCTAATCCTCTTCAAATTTTCTTAAGAATTTGATTTAAGTATATTTGACGTCACATTAAAAAGTCTACTTGATTGGGTTTAAATTTGACAATTTGGCACTTTATTTGTTTATTTTCTTGTTGAAAATGTAACATTCACATTTTATTTTTGTAATTATGGATTTTCGGACCAGTTTACACAAAACGACTAATCTTTTAGACGACCATGAATGATCTAGAGTTATAATAGATCTGTAGATGAATCTCCATGGTTACACGCATTTCATTTCTCTAATTCAAGATTTTCTTTTTGAACTTTTAAAAGTTTGCATTTATTGTTTTGGTCATAGTGTTCTAGTTATTTTATGTAACCTTTTTTAACAATGAATCTTCATGTCAACACATATCTCCACTAATCTTAGGGATCCCGAAGAACCAAAAGAAAAACCTTAAGTTTATTTTACAGGATTTAAACCGATGAGTCGATGACCTTTAATTAAGATTCTTAAATGCCAAAATTTTATTGCTGGTTAGAGTTTGCTATAGAGTTGGTCTAGATGATGTCTGTTTAAGCTGGGTATTTCCCTTTAGGTTTTATATTGTTGTCACGTATTTAAATATTTTACAAAACTTAAATATCCTTATATATCATTTTTCTTTTAAATACTATTAGCATTGTTTATTTTTTCTTAATCATGTTAGAATTGTAATAGGTTAAATGTAAGAAATACTGATGTATTTTTTAAGTTTTTATTATATAATTGTATTTTTATTTCTTATTGTTATAACACTGTACTTTTAAATTATTTTTTATTATAACATTATACATTGAAAAATATACCCATCATAACGATAGAGTAACCTCTTATTCTGAATTCTAATGACATGACGCAAGTTAAAAAGTTTGTTATGACATGTTAGTGTCCTATTAGATATCCACATGTAATATATTACTGACGTGACAAGAATATTTATTATCTATTTTTTTTATTGAACACCTTCAAATTGTCATTTTTATTTGTTGTTACAACATTTTACTTTCAAATGTCTTTAATCAAACATGTTTTAGTACCCCCCAAACACATCCGGTAGCAGAAGATATCATTTGACCATCCCCAACATGGGAAGGTCGCCTGGCCTCTTTGATGACCTTATTATTCTATATTAGAAATGAGAATGAACGACCCGAACATATATTGGGTGTTGGAAATAAAGCAAATAACAAAAGCTGTTTTACTGTATCACACCACATAATCATTCATCCATTGAGGAAGCTTACAGATATGTCTTAGTTTAATGGTAGATTGGGCGGGCCTTTTTCTCTTATGGGCTCAATTTTGCACTTGGTTATAATATAAGTAGGGTTTGTGTTGGTTAGGTCCAACACAACATGTTGGTCGTATTAGGGACCCAATTTAATTTTGCGCCTCTAGGCTCCTATTGAGTATCAATGTTGGAAATATGGACTAAAAGTATTCTAATGGTTTTGGCCTACTGATATCTGATATGATGGTCGAGTCCAACTTATTAAGAAGTCAGAGGTTTAAAACTCATCAAAAGTAAAGATGGTATATGAGTTCATTTGTGTGTGTGTGTGTGTGTGTATATATATTTCAAAAAACGGATAACAAAGTGGCAAAACCCAAAAACTTGGCATGGCTGTTATTTAAAGCTATAAAGAGATTGAAGTTTTGGCAGTTCATGATTTTGAGATATGTTTGCTAGCTAATACAGATTAAATTTTAAAAGATGGAGAGGTGTTTAAGACCATTAGCTTAACTAGTGGTTGAAACACTCAACGGTATAGATGGTGACAACGTCCACAGTGGAGGTGGTAGGGATGGGCCCGCTGTCTCCTCCGCTTCAAACAAATCCTTAAAACACACTGCATCAAGATACTTCAGATTTGTTAATTTCTTTATTATTGTACTCTTCATATCAACCCTTTTCCTCTTTGGTATTTACATATTCGACATCCCAAAACCTATATATTTTCACTTATATTATGATACTTAATTTATTGGTATATTGAGTATCCCTGACAACTTATTCGTAATTTCTCGAAAATATAAAAAAAAAACCCAAAATCTTAGAAGACATTGCATCTAATTTCAATAGTTTTCCAATTTTTAATATTATAATATAAATTATATTATTAAAATATTCAATATATTTTTAGATAAATATTAATTTCATATTCTCTTTTCTAAAAAATAATTAAAGTATATTTTTGTTATAACTTTTACTTTGTGTCGTCGAATTTGGAGAGAAAATAAAGGAAAAGAAAAGGATGGAAAAGAAATGAGAGGAAAATAAAAAAATTATGTGTGTTATCGAAAGTGAAGTAAAAGGAAAGGGAAAAAAAAAAAATTTCATGTTCTTGAAAATATCATTTTTACTAATATGCCCTTAAAAATAATATAATTTAGAATGAAAGATTAGATAGTTTTGTAATTTTATTAATTTTTTAAATGATTTTAATTTTTTTTCTTTCATTTCCTTCCGTTTCCTCCCACATTTGGAAGGAAAGTAAGAGCATCTCCAAGAGCTTCCCCAAAATGGAGAATATGGAGATTTTAGACAAATTTTTTGCTCCAAGAGCTTCCCAAAAACTTTCTTCAAAATGGAAAAAAGTAGGAGTGAGAGTGAATTTTTCTTCAAATATGGAGTTCACTCCAAAAATGATTATCAAATTAATTGACCAATAGAAAATTTTGAAAAATAAGTATCTAATGAAAGAAATAATATTTTAATAGATGATGCAATATTTTAATATTATTTTGGAGAAATTATAGGAAATTTGTTAAAGATGAATGCAATTCTTTTTAGAGATTTTGTCATTTGGTTCTCTATTTTGGAGAAATTATAAGAAAATTGTTGGAGATGCTCTAAGGGGGCGTTTGGTTCGCCGGAATGGAATGGAATCTGGTGGAATTGGAATCTGAATTCCTTTGACCAGATTCCAATTCCCTTGTTTGGTTCATTGTTTTCAAGAATTGGAATTGGGTAAATTCCTAAGAATTCCAAAAAGGGGCCATTTGAGATTCCTTAGCTTACCCATGGGATTTCATGGGAATTGAATTGGTTCTTTTATTAATGCCTAAAATACCCTCATCCTATGTAACATCAATAATTGCCTCAAACAGACTTTTAATCTACAGCGGCTTAATGCTATAGAAAATGGCTTAATACTATAAAAATGGCTTATATATATCAATGGGACTGAGAGCTTATTGGCTCAGCTATACATATTTGTTTAGCGTGGCTTAATGCTAACAAACGGACTTTTAATCTACAGTGGCTTAATGCTATAGAAAGTGGCTTAATACTATAGAAATGGCTTATATATATCAAAAGGATCGAGAGCTTATTCGCTCGGCTATACATGACTGTTTGGCAGTGGCTTAATGCTAACAAACAGACTTTTAATCTATAGTGGCTTAATGCTATAGGAAGTGGCTTAATACTATAGAATTGACTTATATATATATCAACGGGACTGAGAGCTTATTCGCTCAGCTATACATGACTGTTTGGCAGTGGCTTAATGCTAACAAACAGACTTTTAATCTACAGTGGCTTAATGCTATAGAAAGTGGCTTAATACTATAGAAATGGTTTATATATATCAACGGGACTGAGAGCTTATTCGCTCAGCTATACATGACCGTTTGGCGGTGGCTTAATGCTAACAAACGTACTTTTAATCTAATGTGGCTTAATGCTATAGAAAGTGGCTTAATACTATAGAAATGGCTTATATATATCAACGGGATCGAGAGCTTATTCGCTCGGCTATACATGATTTGTTTGGCGGTGGCTTAATGCTAACAAACGGACTTTTACGGTGACTTAATGCTATAGAAAGTGGCTTAATACTATAGAAATGGCTTATATATATCAACGGATCGAAAGCTTATTCGCTCGGTATACATGATCGTTTTGGATGGCTTAATGCTAACAAACAAACTTTTAATCTAAAGTGGCTTAATGCTATACTATATTTTATGGTGTAAATTAAGGAAGTATATTTTATTAAAGTATCTTTAGTGTTAAAAAAAATTGAAATAAATAATAATTATTTTATTAAAGTAATTTTAGTTTTAAAATTATTTTTAATAAAAAGGGTATTTTAGTCATTTGCCGGAATTTCATTCTAATTCCAAGGCTACATTCTCGTGAACCAAACAAGTACATTCCAATTTCTTCAACAGATTCAATTCCAATTCTGCCAACCAAACAGGTGGTCAAACCTGACAACATTCCAATTCCAATTCCTTCAAAGTCAAATTCTTTTAACAGATTCCATTCCAGCCAATTCCATTCTGCGAACCAAACGCCCCCTAAGTTTTATTTTCCCTCCCTTTTCTTTCTTTCCTTTCCTAAAATAGTTTCGAGAACACGAGTTTTTTTCGCTTTCCACTGCTTTCCCTCGCTTTCATTTCCTTTTCTTCTTTAAATGAGTTTCAAGAACACAGCGTTAAGATAAAATGTCAATAAATATTTAATTGATCATTCAATTTTGTTAGTTATGGATTTTTACTAATTTTTCCATGGATTAAAAAACGAGTGTAGATTGCTTTAGTTAATTTGTTATACACACAAGAAGTACCTGATTTCTTTCCCGCCAAAAATCCAAGTCGTACACCAACACTATAAATAACTCATGCCTGTTCACTCTTCTCTCACATTTCCAATTTCGTAAACACGCATCCAAATCTCATTTTTCAGAACGAGAATCAGTAATGAGAGGACCCAAGAGCACTGCTACTATTGCTCAGAAGAAGCTCAATCCTGAGTAAAACTTTGCATTCTCTTCTATGTTTTTATCATCTCTTTTCTATGTTTATACTGATTGTTGATCGAATTCATCAAACGTACTAATGATAACAATGTATTCATCTGCTCATTTGAGTAATTTTCTGTCGATTTGCGTGATATTTTCTCCTGGAAATTGATTTCTAGCTTATTAATCGCTCATGTTTTTCACGATGTGGTGCTTGCCGAGTTTCTATTTGCTCATTTGAGCAATTTCTATCGATTTCCGTGCTATTTTCTCCTGGAAACTGATTTCTAGCTTATTGATTGCTTAGTTTTTTTCACGATGTGGTGATTGCCGAGTTTCTATATGCTCATTTGAGTAATTTTTTTATCGATTTTCGTGATATTTTCTCCTGGAAACTGATTTCTAGCTTATTGATCGATCATATTTTTCACGATGTGGTGATTACCGAGTTTTGAAATGTTTATTTTTTGTTTGATGTTGTTTTAAGGACAATGAAGAAGACGAAGGCTGCGGATAAGAGCACAGGGAAGAAGGACAAAACATCAAGTAAAAATTCCGGTGCTCCAAAGCGGCCTCCTACTGCTTTCTTCGTCTTCATGTAAGAATTGACTTTGTTACTGCTTTCTAATCTTCGAGTTTTTTTTGTCTTTAGATGAAGAGAGGTTTGTTTGTTGTTTTAGAATGACGTTTATTATTATTTTCACATTACAGGGAGGAATTTAGGAAAGAAAACAAGGAGAATTTTCCGAACAACAAATCCTCGGTTGTACGTTTCGATTCGAATTCATTTACCTAGGTTTTTTTGGACTAATTTATTCTGAATGATTTGATGCGTATGAATCTGATCGTATTCAATCGGTGATGTATTTTGAAACAACGTTTTAAGTACTAATCATAATTTTGATCCGATTGATGAAATTCCGTCTTCATTACAGATTGCAAAGGAGGGCGGAGTTAAGTGGAAGTCGATGTCCTCCTCCGTAAGATCTCTTCACAAAATTGAACTATATGATCTAATTCCATACTTCCAGTCGTTATTTTCATTCATTTACATCCAGTCGTTCGTTCAAATGTTGCTTGCGTGTATGTATTCTGTGCGCAGGAGAAAGCTCCTTATGTGGCGAAGGCAGCAACGAAGAAAGCAGAGTACGAGATTGCTATGAAACAGCACAATGACGATCTGGTAATAATAATTACTATGGCTATTCTGTCAAATTTTAACAAATCATTAGTTATCTGCAACATAGATCATGTATTGTTATTACTTCCAGATTTCTCTCTCTCTTAATTTTCTCAAATCGATTATGTGATATATGTGAATAATTAGAATGGAATCGTGAAGGAGAAATCTGCATCAACGTCAAAATCGTCATCAGACACTCACGATGATGTGGAACAGGAAGCTAGCTCTTAGGTAATATTCTAAATAAACACAGATCTAAATTTGACTTTAATTAATCAAAATTGTTAGAACTAGAGCTGTTCTTCTTCAAATCTCTTCAAACAAAACTTTCCTTCTTGTAAGCATGATCTGTTTTACAGAAGTTATATATATATATATATACACTATATATATATATATATGCTCTTTTGTCATGTGTTTTGAATTATTTTTCCTGCTCCCTACTTTTTGCAGATAGATGAGGTTCCAGTGCTATCTGCACCACAGGAATTGAAGGAAGTAGTGAAGCAGATATGGTAGAATAAAGTATGATTACTAATATAGTAATATCATTAGTGGATGAAGTGTTTTGTTATGAATTTTAAGGAAAAAACTTCTATTATAGTTTCTGTTGTTTAGAGCCTAGAGGCCTCCTTAACTCCTTTATATTTGAAGATCTATTTCCTATTGTAGTTTGTTGCTTAGATGCCTCCTCTCTAATTTTCATATCACCATGAAGATCTACTTGCTTCTTTTCAAATTTTGGCTAATGGAACTGCCAAACTACCTTAATTTGCTGATGTTTCTGCAAGTTAATTACCGCTTATCCGGTAAGAGTATGTTAGATAAACGCTTATCCGGTAAGAGTTTGATAAACAATCCCTTAATCTACATCCAAACCATAGATTGAATTTTAATAAAAAAAGGAAAAGTAAGATTCTTCATTTTAAGCTTGTGTAGGTAGTGGTAATGCAATAGTACTTGTACCTTATGTTTCATTCTAAGAAATATTGGTGTACTTTGATCACCTAATACTCCTCGGAGCAAGAAAATTATTAATTTCAATGGTCTACCCTTTTGGTCTTTGACTAGAGATGGCTAAATGGGTCCGACCCAATCCGGGATCGTTTAGGACTGATGGAATGGACCGCTTACATATTTCGGTAAAAATAAAGGTCCGGCCTGGCTCGGGACTGGTTCTCATAACCAATTATAGGAATAGTGTTTGAGGTAGGAACCAATTTGGGTCCCACCTGGCCCAAAACCAATTTTTGACCATCTTAAGAGATGGCTTTGCCCATGAAAACAGATATGGGCTTAGGCTTGCTTTGAGGCCAACCCATTCCATCACTTATAAGGAGTTTGTAGTACTCATTAAAACTTTCATGTAATTGGAAAGAGAAAATATATAGTTGGTTTATTATCATTTATATCATTTAATTTTGAAGCCAACTAAATTGGTAGTAGCATCCCATGTTCCATTTATCAATCTAACTTCCCTTGAGGGGGAAACACTTACTTTTTTTGAAGTTGATTGTATTAATTGACTTCTATAAAAAAAATTAAATGATATAAATACGTGCTTAAGCATTGAAATTACATCAAATTAAAAACTAACTGAGTAGTCATAATAAAGATGTGATACAAATAATTAACCAATCAAAAGTCTCAACAATTCAAGTTTAAGGTACCAATCACAATCATGAAAATAAAGTGGCGTTTGTTTTTTAATAGGTGTTGAAGTTTGAAGTCTGATTTCAGTTCTGAAATGGTTATGAAACATCTAAACGAATCAGACATAAGTGATAATTAAGAGCTTAAAATGAAAAAACAAACAAGGCCTTAATCAAAACATGAGTCGTTTTGCTTCTTCCATAACCAATTTTCAATCTTGTGAAGGAACTAAAATATATGAGATCTTGAACGCCCTTTTGAGGGATATGTGTTGGCACTAGGGAGGTCGTGGAGAGTGGAGGTGAAAAGAACCCTAATCGGAAAGTGAAAAGGAACATGAAACTATAAGCTCCTAAGCAGTGAAGGAACTCAGGGCTCTAACTGCATCCCTGTTGAAGAATGAGCCATTGGCTCCTAGGTAATTGCTTGGTAAAGAGAACCCACCACAGCCATAGTAAAGACTCGACTTCATAGAACAATCGTCACTGTTCATGAACCCAAGGGTGATCCACTCATGACCAGGACGAATTTTGAATGAAACAACATACCATTGTGATGTTGAATTCACTTCATAGTACAATTGTTGTTGTTTTTAGGTAACTGTGGATTTTCAGTTCAGTATACGTGTACTGACTAATCGTTAAGTAATCATGAATGGCCTAGAGTCACCAAATGAAATAAGATTTTTCTACAAAAATTACTGCCATAAATAAGTTATAATCATGATCATCAGCATAAGGATAGAATGATTACTTTATATGGTGATTTTATGAAGAACTATTATTATGATAAAATATTATAAATTATAAATCAATTATAAATTATTTTTTTTGAACAAATCAATTATAAATTTGAAAAACGTTTTTGCATACGTCCTAAAATATTTATTTCATTTTTACTTCTTGCCAATAAAAAATAGACCCTCAAATAATATTTTCATTTTGCTTTCAACCCAAACCATACCAAATCAATAAATATAATAAATTATGAAAACCAGCTACACCTAATATTTCCGTTACCAACTTTTTGTTGAATATTTAAAATATTTTACAAATAAAGAGGAAAAATTCACTTACAAAATCCGTATAAATCAATGATAAAGGAGGGTGTATCTTGAATTGTGTTCATTCATCATAAATAATAAACGTGAATTTTTTGTTTCAGTCAGAATGAGTATTTCATAGACGTTTGAGATACGTGACAGTGGTTGATCAAATAACTTGGGTGAGTGGGGATCCTAAGGGTATAAGAAGATCTGAAACCGATAACTCATCTGAAACAAAACGGTTTCGGGTTATTAATTTGCAGGTTTAACAGTTCGATTAACTGAATAAGGTAAGTTTTGGTGTTAATTTTTTAAACCGTATCAGTGAACTGAATAGCAAATTATACTGTTATTTTATTTATATAATTTCTTTCTAGATAAATTGGTTTGAACATATATAAAATTTTAACATTAAGTGAATTGATTTATCTTTAAACTAAAAAAAAACAAGAAATTAAGATATATTAAACAAAATCATCAACCAACTTTATCAAGTATAACATGATTGCAATTTGCAAGAACTAACGGTAATAAAAGTACAAAACAATCAATACATGAGGGAACAATTGTCTAGCAAGAGAGTAGGACTGTTCATCGGTTGACATCCATTGAATGTGAGGGGAATTGAATCGATCCAATCATCCATTGGATGTTGGACTTTGTCGGCCGAACCGACCCGATTAACGTCAGACAACCGAACGAACCGATCCAATGGATGATAGGATCGGTTCGGTTCCGTGCACTGGATATTTTTATTGGATATCCGTCGGATATCCAATGTGATTGGATACATCCAATGTTTTAACAATGAAACAAATTAATTAATCTCTTTTAATATGTGTTAAAACCAACACAAGTAAAGCTAAAAATTCAAAAACCAACACAAAAATAAATTTTGATTTAAGCAAATTGAAGACAAACTAACTGGATGATGATTAGATGGATAATTGGATGGTCATCGGATGGTTAATTGGATGGAAACCGGATGTTGATCGGTTTGGTCGGTTCTGGACTGTCATCCAAGAACCAACCGATCCAAATTGGATATTGAAAGTTTCAATCCAATCCGATTCAATTATAATTGGATGTCCAATTATAGTCGGTCAGTTCTAATTAGATCGATTGATTTTTTGCACACCCCTGCAAAAAAGCATAGGCTTCGTCAAAACAGATTGAGCCACAAGAGGAACAGTCATAAATAACTGAAAGGAACTAGTAAAAAAATCTTTTCACCTAGATTATTAAAAAAAACAACCACCTTTGAGTGGAGCCTTTCACCATACCATTTGATATAAGTTCGTCCACACGTTCTCATTTTGGAATTTAGTTTCACAACTAAACAACAAACGTTAGTTTAAATCACTATAGATGTATCAATGTCACATTTATTTGTACATCTTTAAAAAAACAATTTTTACCACATGACATATATATAATTAATTAAATAGGGGCGAGTTCAAATGAGAACTCAAATTTGGTTGTGAACGTGAGGACAAATAAGAGTGCGACACGTGTCTCATTCAAAGAAATATTAAGACTGAATATAGTATTTATTCAGTCTGAATAATCTATATTACGATACGTGTCGCGCTCTCATTTGTCCTCACGTTTTACAACCAAATTTGAGTTTGCATTTGAACTTTCTAATTAAATAATCTGTACATAATTTTGACCTTTTCATTTTGAAAAAAATTGTCAACAAATTAAAATATTGAACTTATTGATAAATATAAAAGTTAATTAAACTAATGTATCTATCCATGTCCTATATACATATATGTTTTATATATATATATATATATTAATATTTATATATATATGTGGTCAATAACAGGTGAGAAGCTACATGATCCAGACAAACAAAGATTTAAAGAAAAACAAAACACAGATTCTCCCATCTTCTTCCTTCAATCTCATTGGGTTTCCACCAAACACTTCATTTAAATTTGGTGGCCACATATATATTTCTGGTACGTTTCCTTCTTCACCATCCATATATCTTCTTCTTAGATCCATATTCATCTCCTTTTGACTTACAATTTTCATCAATTTCTAGAATCTTGATCTGAATTGGATTGATTTCAAGTAAGGCATGGTAGGTGTTTGTGAAAATGCCAAACCCAAAAATGATGGTGGTAGTAGTATCAGAATAGGTGCAACTGGGAAAGTAAGTGCTTTAATGATGCAAGAACTTGATTCCAACATCATCATCAAAACTAATTCATCAAAGAAACCCGAAATCGGATCACGAAGAATGCAGACCGCTCCTGTTTCGGTTTCTTGTGGTGGGTCTAGTAAGCGGCTGCAACGAATGGTGTCGATGAATGGTGGTGGCACCTCTAAGGATGCCCGCAATCAAGTTAGGCCAGAAAAGAAGAAGAAGAAGAAGAAGAAGGAAGTTAGTCGGCAGGCGGTCCATCGGATTCCGATGCTAGATTCTGAGGATTTGTGGGTCGATAAAACTCCGATACGAGCCAAAGAACACGATAAGAAAGTGGCACGGCGGATCGTGGAAACGGTGGATTTGAAGTGTGGGAAGCATGAGGGAGATTGGTCTATAATCCCCATTGGGAATCAATTAAGGAGGCTAAGTTTTTCCAAGATTTCGAATTGATTTTGATCTTATCGTTCTTTTAGCATGTTAAATGTGTGATTTTAAATTGGGTCCCTAAAATTTTAGGGGTCAACTTTACGTTTTTTTTTAGGGTTCTTTCATCGATGAATGTAAAATTATAACCCACCTCAGTATCTCTTTGATTTCTAATAAGAAAACGAAAGTAATACTTCTCATAATTGTGTCTATAATTTGTATATATATATATGTGTCTTTTGTTATCTCCTTTTATAGTGTAATCAAAAACTTTTTAGGTGTAACGGACTAACAGGGTCTCCAAAAAGATTTGAATTGTGTTTATGTCATCAAATTATGACCCTTATTTTCTGCTATTGAGAACCCAATAAATGTTATATTCATTGGGAGGTTTCTTTTTTTAGAGTTTTTATTTAATGGGGTTGGTGGCTTGAAAATGGGTTTGTGTGTGAGATGCTTTCTTGACCAAAACTTGTGAATGCATGTGAATATAAAGAATCTGATTGATGAATACATGCTGTACAAGACTGATTTGCATCTCTTTTCTTGATTAAAGAATAACTAACATTCATATATTTTTTAATCGTGAGTGTTTAGACCAGTTTACACGTACATCGACTGATCTTAAGGGCCCCTGAAGAACAGCGAGAAGAATCCCGAGTGACTATTCATTTTTTTATTGATCAAGAGGGAACCCTACTTGTTTTTGTCTTTTGAAATGTTCAAAAGTCAAAACCTTTTTTCATGTTTCTTTAATCAATTGCAAAAAGGTTTGTGGGGTACTTGTCTTTCTTATTCCTCTTAATTTGTTCTTCACCTCATTTTCATCAATCCGATATGCGATTTACCGGTTTAGTTTGGTTTATGTGTGTAATGTCTGAAAAGAATACGACAAAAACTTTTCTTTCGGTCCTCGTGGATCCAAGAATCTTGATGTACCAAGATCGTTGTCCTTTTTGCCTTTTTATGAACTTTAGACCTAAAAACACAACCCGCAATCAAGGTGATAAGTCTAGTTGATTGTCCTTTTGATCTATCATAGCAGTAGAGGTGCGGATGTAATCAATGTGATATAATGGGTTTTAAACACAACCCGCGTGTGTGATATACCTATGCGTGATGACTGTGGGATCAGTACAGTGGAGTCGCTTCAGAATGCGGCAAATACCATTTTTCTAAGCCTAGACGGACCTAGAAACTTTTTCAACGGTAATACAATTTGACCATAAAAAACAAATATAAGAATATTTTTCACAAAATCATCATTGGTCTGTCGGTTAGTTCATTGCTTTTTATATGTAAGGTCTTATGTTCAAGTCTTTTATTACAAAAAAAAAATCAAAAACATAACAAATCTGAAATTAAAAGCTAAAAACTAAGAAAATGACACCAACAAGATTCTTAGAATATAAGTCTTGTAAACAACCCTACCAAAAGGAAAACTTGTGTCCTCACTGTGGTTCCAGAAAATATACTGTGGCACTTTTCACAACCCTGTAATTTTTTACACTACGACAGAGGAAAAAAGAGGTGGCCCGTGCCAGTGCCACCACATTCCAAACACGAAAAACAAATGGATTTCGATAACGCAATCTAACCCCATAACAAAATTATATTACCAAAAAGACAAGCCACAAGGTTTTATAAGCAAGATTGAGAAAGAATTTTAAATACCGAAAAATAAATAACGAAAGGGAAATTACATTTGAGATTTGAACACGGTGGTAGCCTACTTCTTCTTTCCGGCCTTACCCTCTTTTCGTCTAACGATCTCATCTGCATATTTGACTCCTTTACCTTTGTATGGTTCTGGTGGTCTCCATTTCCTTATTGTAGCTGCAAATTGACCAATGCTTGACTTATCGTATCCACTCACCGTGATTCGGGTGTTCTCTTCAACTTTGATTTTAAGATCATCCGGGATCGTCATTTTGACCGGATGAGAGAACCCAAGACTCAATATCAATTCTTTACCTTCTACTGTTGCACGATAACCGACACCAACCAATTGAAGTTTCTTCTCGAATCCCTTCGATACACCAACCACCATATTGCTCGTGAGAGTCCTGAATGCAGCAAAATCAATATGTTTGACGGTATTTCTCATCTTATAAGCCAAGATAAGTTCAAAAATCAAAACTTTTAGCTTGAAAAATGTGTTTTTTTACACCTAAAATCTCCGCATCCCAATTGCTACGTAATGAGCCAGAGCCTACGTCTGAACATAATAGCTTTATAAGACCAAAGGTTCATTGGCCCTGTGATTGCTGGGATACCAATAAAACCAGCCATCCAAGAGGTCTAAGGGTTCAAACGTCACCAAAGGTGAGAACTGAGAAGTGCCTATGAGTTTTTGCCGTATATTAAAGATTATATATTTCAAAAAGATAGCTTTTATAAAAAATTAGCACCCAAATGAGATGATTTCAGTCCGAAGATGCTACAAGACCATGAGTTTGATCAAGAAAATCTAAACCAAACGAGTTCAGTATATCCCATCCGGAAGTGGAGTCTAGAGGGTGGGAGTGTTAGTTTCCATAAAGACCCTCTATATATATATATACACACACACACACACACACATAGGGGCGGGTTCAAATGAGAACTCAAATTTGGTTGTGAATGTTAGGACAAATGAGAGCATGACACGTGTTATATTCAGATTATTTGAAGGAAAATATTCAGACTGAATGTAGTGTTATTCATTCTGAATAAGCATTATTCAGACTGACTAAATACTATATTCAGTCCGAATATTTCTTTGATTATTCAGTCTAAATAATCTACATTCAGACACGTGTCGCGCTCTCATTTGTCCTCACGTTCACAACCAAATTTGAGTTCGCTTTTGAACTTTCCTCTCTCTCTCTCTCTCTCTCTCTCTATATATATATATATATATATATAAGGCTTGTGAAAAGTGTGCCAAAAAAAACTTTCCTCATGCCCAAAAAGTTTGAAGAATTTCAGAAAAGGAAAACTTGTCCTAATTATGCATTATGTGTATGCCAATCCAAAGCTATAATCAGAAGTTCAAAACCTTTGATAAAATCTCCTCAAATCATAAGCAATCATAGACATTCAAGATCCAAGAAATACCCTATCCCAATTCCCAAACAGCATTGTCGTTCATCAGTTAGAATGGTGAGATTTAAGACTGAAGCAAAATAAAGATCCAAAATTAGTACCTGAATAGCCCGTGCATTTGGTTAGCCCTCCGTGTGTCCATGGCCTTACTGACCTTAATAATTGACTCCTGCCTATCAATAGCTATTTCTCGTGGATAAGATAGTGCAAGTTCCCCTAATGGACCCTTCACCTTCATATCTTGGCCTTCTAGTGTGATTACCACATTCGATGGAACTTCAATTGGCTGTTTCCCGATTCTTGACTCTTTACATTCCACAATCTTCCTTCTAAATCCGAGACGCGTAACAGGAACAGTGGAAACACAGATTCCATGACTCTCACCCAAAAAAGAAGATCCAATTTGGCTGTCATAAAGAGAATATGAATATATGATCCCCAAAATCTTATCACTTTGTATTCAGATATAGATTTTTTCCCAATAAACAGATAACACAATTTTCAGAATGGGTTGAAATTTGAATCAGGAGCTCATAGTTGTTCTAGTGATCTTTGATTTATAGACATACTTGCATCAAAAACAAACAAATTCACATGGTTGCATAATTAGGGTTTATCTTCTCTACATAAACTGTGTTCGGATTCCTTACAATTCAGAGTTATAAAACCGTCACAAACTGATTAAATCAACAGCATTTGGTTTTTTACAGAATTATAATGGAAAATTGAATCAATAAAGCAAAAAAACCAGTTCATATCATCACGTCACATGATTAAACTGCGAATTTATCGAGAAAAATCAAATATCCAAATCTACAAGATATACATCCATCAAGTTTGTTAATCTACAATGTTCAAATTCTACATAAACCATAAGAAAATACCTTATAAAACTAAAATTGAAATCATAAAGGATGTGGAAAATCAGAGCGTATGAACCCTAATTGAGCTGAAGATGGCTCAAATTGCACAGAAAGGTTTCAATAGATTGAAGGTTATAATGAAATGAATAGAGTAAAGAGAAGAGAATTAGGGTTTGAGAGAGTACCTGGTACGGAAAGAAGCAGTGAGTGAAGAAGCAGCCATGGTGACCAGATACTGATAGAGGATGATGTTGAAGACTATTTTATCTCCTCACCATTTTTAAGATAAGACTTGTGTACCCACTTTCTTATACTACATTCACATTTCTGCCCCCTACTTTTTAACCGCTAACTATAAGTTTTTAAATTAAAAATACTTTTCTTTTGAAGAATTAAATTAAAATACTTAAAAACAATTACATTCATCTTCGACATCTATTTTAGTAAAAAAAATCGTTTTAAAGCAAGTGTTAAATTTCTATTTTAGTTTATCTTTTATATAGTGTTCATTTTAAAAAATATATATTTAGTGGGTGTTTGGTTAAAGGTATTAGTCAGTAATCAATAGAAATGCTAATAATAAAAAATTGTTTGGATTTATATAATATAATGGGCTCGTTCCTGTAGAAACCCAAACCTTCATTCATGATTAAACTGATGAGAATAATTTTCATTTTCATTACTTTTCTATTATACCCATGATTACAAGATGGATGAAACAATTAAAATAATATATTTCTCTTTTTAATATTAAACTTCTAAAATTTATACTTTTTTTTCTCTCCACCTTTTCATTTTCACGTACATTTAGCATAGTTGTTGGAATTAAAAAAAAACTTTAAAATCTTTACGTGTTGAAAAAAAAAGCACCAATCAATTACTGTTCCCCTTGTTTTATCCATCCAAGCTTAGAGCATCTCCAACAGCTATTGTAAAATAGAAAAATGGAGGATTTTAGCAATTTAAGTGCTCCAACAGCTATGGTATATCAATTGCTAAAATAAAAAAATGGGAAAAAAGAGAAGAAAAATCTCTAAATTTAGAGAATCTCTAAAAATATATAGAAGAGAGAGAAACAATATTTTAATTATATTCAACCAATCAAAATAATTGAAGTTAAGTATGTAGGAGAGAGAAATAATATTTTATCAAATGATGAAATATTTGATTAATATTGTTAATGATAAAGTTGCTAAAATATAGTAGCTGTTGGAGTTGGATGCAAATTATTATAGAGATTTTGACTTTTAATATGCTATTTTAGAAAAAATTTACAATAGCTATTGGAGATGCTCTTATAAAACATCTTTAGCACCTCTTAAATTTAAAAAAACTACATAATCTATAAAATATAAATATTTATTACATGCAATAAGAGTTATAAATGAAGGTACATGAATTTTGAAATTTTTAAACATATTTAACCATTTATGCATAAATATGTATGATTACAGGTAAATATAATTTCTATTTTGTTCAAACATAAATTTCTGATTTTCTTTTTCTAATAAGAAGTTGCACATTAATCGTTTACAATAAATAAGATTTTACCACCTGCTACATTGCATACAAGTACACAACTAGTACTAAAATACAAGCTGACAACCCTCTAATCTACATCTTCATTGTTGTCTCTGGCACCGGAGTTCAATTTGATCGTGCACGGGCTCCTTCACGAAAAAGGCCAAATAAGTAATTCTTCTTGTGGGATGGAGTGGTCGAAAACACCATCTTTTTAACGGTTAAAATTTTGTTGGTTTTCAAATGGTAACTCTATGGGAGTCGCATTTGCGTAAAATTCTTCCAAGTTGTAAAGTTCTCTCTGTTCCGGAAGAAATATGTGCACGACTATATCACCTGGGGAGAATGCAAAAGTGTGTCATCGATTAGTGGACCGAAAGTAAGAAGCAAAGAACACAAACAAAGGGGTGTTTGGTTAGAAGTATTAAGCACCAGTAATCAATGAGAATGGAAATAAAAGAAATTGTTTGGTATTATATAATATAATAAGCTCATTATCCCAGAAGCTTAAATTTTCATTCCAGATTAAAATAAGAGAAATGAAAATTCATTCCCATTTTCATTCACTGTCATTTTCATTTTCATTTTCATTTCCCCAGCATGAACCAAACAGTCCCTAGGAACATCTTGGATCTCAAACACCCTTTCTTGACCAGTAAAACTCGCAATATTTCCTTTTTTGGCAAATGTCAAAGCTAAAATTACTTATTTACTTATTGTCATCATTACTGGTGTGAAAATATGTGGAACCCCGTTAGATTACTCTTTACAAGAGTGCTTGAGGAGAGAGGAGGGGTTCCAACATTTACCGAGGAGAAAGGGTCAAAGCCTATGTGAGACTCTAACACGCCCCCTCCAACAGAGGCCAGATGGGAACTGATTGACCCATAGTGTTGAGAGGGGGCTAGGCAAGTACAGATTACCCCTGAGTGTTGAGTTGAGACCCTAGACCTTAGCTTTGATACCATGTGAAGATATGTGAAACCCCAGTAGATTATTTTCCAAAAGAGCCCTTAAGGAAAGAAGGGAAGTTCCAACATTTATAGTGGAGAAATGGTCAAAGCCGATGTGAGATTCTAACATGCCTCCTCCAATGAAGGCCAGATGGGAATTGATTGACCCATAGTGCCAAGGGGGGGCTACAGGAGTACCGATTGCCCCAGAGTGTTGAGTCCCTATACCTTGGCTCTGATACCATATGAAGATATGTAAAACCGCAATGAGGTTCCAACATATATTGAGGAGAAATGATCAAAGTCTAGCTGACATGGGACTCTAGTAACTACCTAAATGTTATTGATCTTGGCCTACTATATTCTCTCTTTTTTTCATCAAACGAGGGCACTTACGGCATTTGATTGTTGTTCATAGCTAATTTTAATGTGTCAATTAAACATCGCAAATATCATCATACTGAATGCATCACGTAAAATGCACATATATTACTGTAATAATATTAAACTTCTATTAATATTTCTTTTTTCTTTTTTAATAGCTTATTAGGATCAAGGGGGAATTTGAAACCAAAAGCTCCAATATATATTCATTTCAGGCTAAACTTTGTGGGGATCTTTATTCATAATACAGTTAAAGCTCAATTTCACATGCAGTAAAGAAGAATGAAGGGTGAAAAAACCTACCAAAGTCTAATAATGTCCATGAATTGGGTTTGGTATCTCCGGTTGAAAATAACCCGTACTGTGTTTCAGCTAGATCATTTATTCTGGTCCTGCATTACAAAAACAAGATTAGCATTTTTTTTATGTTTCAATTGTTACCTTGTCGTGCGTTAAGATCAGAGGCGGACCTAGAAAATTTTCCAAAGTGAGTGGTACCATTTGACTATAAAAACAAAGCTATAACTATAAATATTTATTACAAAATCATTATTGGTTAGTTCCTTGCTTTCTGTATTTGAGGTCCTTTGTTCAAGTCTTTTATCCCAAAAAAATTCAGAAACATAATAAACCTGAAATTAAAAGCTAAAAACTAATAAAATGATACAAATGGGACTGAAACCTGAGCCCGGAAAGAGAGTAAAAACCGGGTAAATCAACTATACCAAGACAAACTTGTGTTATTATTGTAGTTTTAATGAATATATGGTGGAATCTTTCACAACCCAATTTTTTTTAATCTACGGTGTAAGCACCGTACTGGGTCCCACCCCTGTTAACGATAATGAGTAACAACTAACAATTATTACCGGATGGCGTCAATTTGAGGTCGAGAAAATGCAGTGGTAATGAGGAAGAATTTGGTCCAATAGACCAGAGGTTTCACAAAGAGGAGTTTGATATCTGCAGCCTTCACATCGCTTGCAATCTTTGCTAATGCCACAGCAACTATATAAGAGCAAAAATAACACAAATATAAGTCGCCGATTAATAAATAAATAAATAAGCTTTCCAGAATGCAATCAAAAATGCAATATGATGGGCTTACAAGCCAAACACTCAGCATCATCATCAACATCTGCAGTTGGAGACTTTTGATCATTCCTTTTATAAACAACCTTCCCGAATTTCTTAAACATGTCGTCATACATGTCGTCTGTATCTTGACTCGTATTCTGCAAGAAAATTCATTCATTTTAAGTTTTTAACAACTTATGCAGCCAGAAAACCAAATAACCCAGTGAAGATTAGAAACACAATACTATATCTACTAAAATGGGATATTAAGGGAATTTTAAAGAAGTATATCAAGTCCATACTGCTCCTAGAGCCATCGGTGAAACCACCAAAGAACCCCTTAGCGATCTGTGTATGGACCTGCCCAACTTATAACTCTCAGACAATTGTAAACACTTCCATCCATTAGCATTTGGACTTGACCACATGTCACGGGATATTTTGCTTCTGGCACCGAATCTGTAAAAAGACAAGCAACAAAGTAAGTTTTTTTTATCGGATTTGAGTTTATTTTTCATATTTCAAACTTGGAAGTAGAGTTCAGCCAATTTGTTTTAACATCTTTACAGTTTATTCCAAATGAGATAACGTTGTTACTCCCTCTAGAAAATAGCTAGTTTCTATTTCTGATGTCAAAAAGTCAATTTCTTCACATAGAAATGTGACATGAGTTTTATTGCAAATTTAACAACAGAATTATTCTCTTTGTAGCAAGTGTCATAATTATTTCAATGCAAATAACTGGTGATCATGCCAAAACTTGTATTCTCAGTCAGCCACTATCAAGCCTCAACCAACCGGCAAAACAATGGACTCACAAGCAGGTTTTATGGGGGTTCCACATATTCTCACAGGGTATGGATGCCCTATTACCATAATCCTAACTATTTTTCTCAAGAACAATTTACACTAAAGCAAAATCCATTATGAGGTCCGGTAATAAATTCGATAATCCTTTTTCCTGACAAAGTTTCAACCCAACATTACCTCTTCGCCATAAAAAATAATCAAACATATTGATAGCTTTCATTTTGATACACACGATATCTCGGTTTAGAGTTAATTTTTTATATCCTTTCATAAAAGTGATAAAACTATATCATCTCTTCTTTCAGGACAGATCAATATCAATTTTGGAGTTCAATATAAGGTAAACCTCTAAAATCAAAATGTAACTCTTGTTTCTGCAGAATTTCAATCACCTAAAAGCAGACATATCAGTAATCACCTGATGGAAATTGTGCAAATCACTCGAATGAAACTGTTTAGATGACTGCAACCAAAATTTGCGTTTCAATTTCATGGTTGAATTTTATCTGCTACAGTAATCAATTTCCTGATATATAACCTTATATAAACATTACGAAAATCCAAAACCTGGATAAAAACTTGCCCAAACTCAGTTATCACCAATCAAATTGGCTAAAATACGAACATAAACAGCACTAACTCTTAAATTACGCCATTGAATATGTGAAACATGTAGAACATAAAATTCATTCGCATCGAAATCGAAATGCAAACATAAATACATACATGTGATTGTTTAAACATGAAAATCGGAAAGTAGAAGCCAGTAACAAAACGGAAAATTAGGGTTCTTACCTGATTTGAAAGGAAGCAGCGACGGAAGTAGCCATTTTGTTCTCGATAATCAACAATGGAGCTGTGTAAGACTCCCTAGCGTAGACGATATCATAAAAATCAGAATGTTTTATCCCTTCCCTGCTTCTTAAAAGACTTATGTACCCCTACCTGCTGCTCTCAAATGTCGTTTATGCCCTTTGTTTGCATTTTATTTACTATTCAGCTCTCTGCGGGTGTTTTTTTTTTGTTAGAAATCGATAGTCGTTTCTAGCGGTCAAATTTATCTCTTAGTCATTTTTCTTCTAAAATTTCTAAAATATTATTATATTCAGGAATAAGCAACTCCTCAACTTGCAAAGGGGTTAAAGTGCAAAAATATTGAACATGAACAGCAAATAAAGCGACCAGATCTGTAATTAGTCTTAGTACTTTCGCAAGTGACGGAAAAGTGCCGCTTTAAACCACAAGGGTGATGTCTCAATGGTTTGAGCTTGGGCTCCAAAGGTCAACAGTACCAGGAGGTCCCACGTTCAAATCCAGGGAGGGGTAAAAAAAATCCCCTTGTGGCCATGGAGGTTCAAATGCGGTGACTCCGGGTTACCCGCTTCACCCTGGGATTAGTTGGCTCGCAAAGCGGATTGGATATCCAGGTTAATCAAAAAAAAAAGTGCCACTTTAAAGGCTTTAACTAATCTTACAGATTTAGTTTATGTACTTACGGACCATATACTTCTTATTTTTACACTTGACGCATCCGCAAGTTGAGGAGTTGCTACTTGCGGAGGTAGTGATATTTTTGAATTTTTAGAAGAGAAATGGCTAAGAGGTAAATATATTAGGTTAAAATGGTTATTTTGAGCAACCTCTCGTTTTTGTTTTTCGATCTTTCTATTTTGAGCTTTTTTTAACTTTATATATAAGAGAGATAATTAGGTCCATTCGAGAATAATAATCAAATAAGATAATATGAAACTGATAAACCACGTGTGATTTACGCGACTTTGTTTGCAAACTGAGTTTGCAGGTCACGTCCCCTACACACCCTTGCGTTGATGGTTAATATAAAACCACATGCGATTTTACATGTGATTTTGTTATTTTCGTGTTCTCTTATTTGGTTATTGTTCTTGTTTGAAAAATGTGTGTAAATAACTAAATATATAATTTTCTTTTAATCTGAAAATAAAATTTAGGCGAATAAATAAAGCATTTATGTAAACTCATATTAACATGGGAATTTCGTTTCTAAACTTGCTAAATGATGAACTTGTTCTGTTGTTCGAAAGATTAAAGCATCTTCGATGGAGATTCTTATGTTTACATTTAACTCACTTCTAATTCATCAAATTAAGAATTTATATAAAAGTCTACAATAATAGTTTTTATGAAAAGAGTTGACGTCTTTTTACAAGTTTCATGTACTTTTTTTCAATATTTTTTAATTATTATAAACTCAATAATATATATGTAAAAGAAAAAAAATTGTAAAAAGAAATTCAAAGAGAGTAAATGTTGTTAAATTATCCCACTTTCACTTCTCTTAGCTAATTTTGGTATATATCCCCATAATAATAAATAATTGACACATACACCACAAAAAGAGAATGATTCTTTACCCACAACTAGAGACTCTTGTGAGCTTTAGCTTCCCTGCTCCCCTTCTTCAGCTTGTGAGTTGTAAGTGTCACTCAAATATAAAAAACAAAGATTCTATCTTCACTTTCTCATCTTTAAATTCATAGTTTATGCTACTTCTGCATCTCAATATTATATATACATACATATATATAGGATTAGGTTCAAATGTGAACCCATTTTTGGTTGTGAACGTGAGGACGAATCTCAGCCACACATTTTCGGTTATGGTGGACGCGATCACGGAGGATTGACGCGATTCATGGGAGGGTGGAGATTATTAAAGGAGAGGAACCAGGTCAAATCCGCCTTTATTGACCGGATAAGTGGCTGAGATTCGTCCTCACGTTCACAACCACATTTGAACTTTTCTCTATATATATATATATATATATTTATTCCCCTCTCTGGGATGCATTTTTACAGGTTTCCCATGTGTGTTTATTCGTTCGTATCTTACTGCCAAATTGCTCCAAAAACATTGAATTTATATCATAATCTTGTGGGGTTAATTAGGTTTAAGGTTTCTTGAAATCTTGATTCTTTGCCAAAAGCTAAAGTTTTGTTCTGCTTCAAATCCATTATCCATGGCAGGTGCTTCTATTCATCTTCATCTTCATCTTCATCCATGGCTGATTAATTTTAATTGACTCAAAACTCAAAAGGGTTTTCTTTTCCATTAAAAAAAACTGGAGATTTATAATGATGAAACCAATTAGTTTCTTGGTTTTTGGTATGTGGGTGATGATGGTATTGGTGGTGGCCATGGCGGTCAAGGGTAAAACTGGAAATACAACAGTTGATTCATCATCATCGTCTTCAAGAATACCTAAAGTTGTGAATATTGGAGCTTTATTCACTGTGAATTCGGTTATTGGGCGGTCTGTGAAACCTGCTATTGTAGCTGCCATTGATGACGTCAATTCTAGTCCGACTGTTCTTGGAGGCACTCGACTCAACCTTATTTTGCATGATACCAATTGCAGTGGATTTCGTGGCACCGTTGAAGGTAACTATAGCTTATCTTAAAATTAGGCTATGTTTGGCAAACTACCTGATAAGCTAGCTGATGAAAAAAAAATCATGTTTGACAAAACTAGCATATAAAAATGCAAAATGACCAAAAGGGCTTATTGAAAAATAAAAAAGTAATTAATAATTAATATTAATGAAGGTTATAATTGAAAAACAATGACAATAAACTCTCAAAACGCTACTCCAAGTAGCGTTTCAATAAGTTAGCTTATGGTTTGTCAAACGTGTATACTGAAAATAAGTTAATTTATAAGCTAGCTTAACATGGCCTTAGTACTCTTCGGTTAGTTTTCAATTAAGTATTGTATGGGTAAAGGTGTGTATTAAAACGCCCATATAAATTGAGAAACTTCTTGTTTTAATATCGTTTTTATGGACGGAAGAATCGTGCTTTTTAAGGAAGAGGGACAAATTGAAAAAAACCTATCATTCTGTAAAAAGCTCCGAATAAATCACTTTTTATATCATTAAGTCAATACGATTATAATAATCGTGTATAATTTACCAAATAAGTTGTGGATCTTATTAAGTTGCTAACAAACATACCCTTCCCTTATTGTTTGTAAATTTACATGTTCTTTTGCTACTTTTATAGAAAGTCGTCAAATGTGTTATGATATATGTTATTAATGTTTATTACAACAAAATTGGTTTTATTGGATGTCAAAAATATATAAATGTTTTAATAGATTTTGTTTTTTAAAACAATAAGTTTACCGGACAAACAATGAGACAGACATAGAATGTTTTTCATGTGCAGGGACCATTTGACTATAAAAAACAAAGTTATGCATATTTTTTTCAAAACCATCGTTATGTGTTCGAGTCTTTTACAAAAAAATTTAAAAGATAATAAACATGGAATTAAAAGGTAAAACTAAAAGAAAATGACACAGATGAGATTCAAACCTGCACCTCGAAGGGAAGAAAAAAGGGTGCAAACCATTTTTACCAAGAGAAATTTGTATTATTATTATTGTAGTTTAAGATAAATTTATGGTTGCAGATAACAAATATTAATACAACAACACATTCTACATTAGAAAAAATCCCACTATGATCGAAGAAATAAGTGGTGTCCCACGATAGTGGGTCCGTCCCTATTATGTAATGGTGTTACAATATGATGTGTAAACGTTCTAACAAATTTTTTAGAACATTTTATATTAAATTTTTGTGTATGACATTTTTGAGAAATATCATGTGCTCATATGTTTTTATAGAACACTATTGTTATGTATAAAAGATTAATATGATGTTTTATTTCAAACTTGTCTTAAAAAAATCCTATAAAATTATTGTAACATTAATATATTTATATCGAACATCCAATAGTTTGAAATTTATTATAACATTTAAACATTTATGGCATCCTATAAAACCAATTTTCTTGTTATTGATTAACATAGATATCGTTTTTAATCTATCGTTTCATTTCCGATGTAGCTTTGCAGCTAATGGCGAACGATGTGGTGGCCGTAATCGGTCCACAATCATCCGGCATCGCCCACGTAATTTCCCACGTCGTAAACGAACTTCACGTACCCCTCCTTTCATTCGGTGCAACCGATCCCACACTTTCCGCACTCCAATTCCCGTTCTTTATTCGGACCACACAAAACGACCACTTCCAAATGTCGGCCATAGCCGATTTAGTCGTACATTTCGATTGGCAAGAAGTCATCGCCATTTTCGTTGACGACGATTATGGCAGAAACGGTATCGCATCTTTAGGCGACGCCCTTTCCAAAAAACGAGCCAAGATTTCGTATAAAGCTTCGTTTGCACCGGGTGCATCTAAAACCGAGATTACCGAACTACTAACCGGAGTCAATTTGATGGAGTCTCGAGTCTATATCGTTCACGTGAATCCCGATTCGGGTCTCGAGATTTTCTCGGCGGCTAAGAAGCTCGGAATGATGACGGATGGTTACGTTTGGATTACGACCGATTGGCTTCCGGCGGTTTTGGATTCGTCGGAGTTTCCGGATCCGGAAACGATGGATGGGTTACAAGGTGTGGTGTCGGTCCGACAACATACGTCGAATTCCGATATCAAGAAATCTTTTAAAAAGAAATGGAAAGATATTAAAGATAAAGATAAAGATAATAAAGATACATCTAGTTTTAATTCATATGCTCTTTATGCTTATGATTCCGTATGGTTACTTGCACATTCTCTCGATAAATTCTTGAAATCGGGAAAAACGATAACTTTTTCGTACGATTCTAAGCTTCGAACCACTAATAGAAGCGATCTTGAGTTATCGGCTCTTCGGGTTTTTAACGAAGGTGAACAACTTCTCGAAACGGTTCTAGCCACGTCGTTCGTGGGTTTGACCGGTGAGGTGAAGTTTGACCCGGACAAGAACTTGATCCATCCGGCTTATGATGTCGTGAACTTAGGTGGGTCCGGTTTACGAACCATCGGGTACTGGTCGAACCATTCCGGGCTCTCGGTTGAGTCTCCTGAATCATTATACGCGAAGCCTTCAAACTATTCGGCTGGAAATCAACATCTTTATAGCGTAATTTGGCCCGGTGAAACGAGTAAAAAGCCTCGAGGATGGGTTTTTCCGAATAACGGTAAGCCGTTGAGAGTTGCGGTTCCGTATAGATATAGTTATAAAGAAGTTGTGACGAAAGATAAGTCTCCAAAAGGGGTAAGAGGATATTGTATTGACGTTTTTGAAGCTGCCGTTAGTTTACTTCCGTACCCGGTCCCACGAAAGTACGTATTATTCGGTGATGGTCAAAGAAACCCGAGTTATAGCGATCTTGTGAACTCGGTTGCGGAACATGTAAGTACTTGTTTGAAAGTGGGTGTCCTTTATTATTTCAGTTTATGGATACGTTTGACTGATGACTGATAAACTAGCTGATGACTGATAAACTAGCTGATAAACTACTCATGTTTGGTAAATGTTACTAGTTGATAAAGCTAGATGATAATATAAAATAACCTAAAATGACATGGTCAAAAATTTATTAGAAATGTAACGTAGATGTTTGTTCATTTAAAAACTTTTTAAAAAGTAGAAACTCGTGAAAACCAGTATAAAATAATTTTTTTCATAATTTTTTTCATAATTTTTTTCATCAATTGTTAAGATTTAAGATATTGTTTCACACGTGTTTGTGTTCGTATGAAGAAAATATTACATGTGAAAAAAAATGTTTGTTCACTTTCACATATGAAACAAAATTTATATGGTGAAACAAATAAGGGAATCAACCTTTTTTTCACTCTTAATATTTTTTTTCATATGAACACAAATATATGTGAAACAATATCTTAAATCATAACATTACATGAAAAAAATTATGAAAAAATATATTTTTATATTGGTTTTCACGAGTTTCTACTCTTTAAAATTTTTTTAAATGAACATCCCTCATCTAATGTAATGTAAGAGGTATAATTGGAAGAAAAAAAAACCTCGGAGCTTATTGAAACGCTACTTGAAGTATAAACTTTGACCTTAAAAAGTCAAAAAGTGTACGAGAATTAACATTTTTCTTGATTTGTTTCCATTCTCAGAAGTTCGATGCAGCAGTTGGGGATGTTACTATCATTACAAACCGAACGAGAATCGTTGACTTTACCCAACCGTACATGGAATCCGGGCTCGTAATAGTTGTTGCGGCCAAAGAACTGAAACCAAAACCATGGGCATTTCTCAAGCCGTTCACCGTTGAGATGTGGGTGGTAACCGGTGGATTCTTTCTTTTCGTTGGATCCGTTGTTTGGATCCTCGAGCATCGGTTGAACCACGAGTTCCGTGGACCACCAAGGCAACAACTCATCACGATCTTGTGGTTAGTATCTCTTCTGAACCGATAAAAAACCAAACAAACTCAGTATATGCCACTTGAAAGTAGGGTCTGGAGTGAGATGTACACAGACTTGTCATCTGCAATTTTATTTGACATTGACGGTTTTTCTTGAAATTTTCAGGTTCAGCTTTTCAACGATGTTTTTTTCGCACAGTAAGTACAAATCTTGACCGAATCTCACTACAAAGTTGGTTTTTAGATCGCTCTTTTGTCTTTTAGACGTCCTAATAGAGTAATTAATGGGACTTTTAAGTTATAAGACCAATAATTGTGTGTCCTATATAATGGCGTTACAATAAGTTGTTAGAATGAACTTAGACGACCTAACAAGTTATTATATCGACTTATTAGTCTTTTTATACCACACTTTTGAAAAAAGTGTCATATAAAAATGCTATGAAAAGAGAGTAAATTATGTTTTGGGAAATTTATCAAAATAGCCAATTTTTTTACTTATGGTTTTACCTCCTAGTCTATGTCCCCTAAGTTTCACTCAAATAGCTTCAGCAATTGCGTAGGGGGTGAAAATGTAAAAAAAAAGTTCCCGAACTAGGTTCGGAATTTTTGAGACCAAAAATGAAAATTTTGGATATTACATTCGCAATTGGGAATTGAATATAGACAAAAAAAAATACATATTTGGTCCCTGAAATTGCAAACCTAGTTCAAAAGCTTTTTTTCTTACATTTTCCCCCTTTGCAATTGCGAACCTGGGGCTATGGGGCTATGGGCCTATTTGGGTAAAACTTGAAAGAAATGGGCTAGGAGATAAAACCAGTATCTGATAATGGCTATTTCAATCCTGTGGTTTGTTAAAAATTAAGATTTTTGTCCCTATGCCGGTATGCCCTATGGTTCGTAATATATTACTATTTTCATTCTTATGAATTATAATTTATTGTTGTGTTTGGTCCCTGTGGTTTATCATTTTTTTTTATTGTTTTGGCCCCTTGTACTTTACAGGTAGGAATTAGTCCAAGGACGAAAAAAACAATAAATTACAAAAAGTCGTAACTTACAAATCCCAAGGACAAAAATCAAAATTATTAACAAACCACAGGAGCAAAAATCACAATTTACTCGTAAAAAGATGAAAGAGTCGTACTTTTTGAGTCTTATTAGGTTGTCCAACTTCGTCAATAAAACCTAAAACACCCGTTAAGTACTCTACTAGGACGGGCTTAATAACCGATTTTGTCGTACCACCATGACAATCTTATGAAAAAAAAAACTTTAAAAGTGGGATTTTTACGTATACAGGAGAGAATACCGTGAGCACGTTGGGAAGGTTCGTACTCATTTTGTGGCTGTTTGTAGTGCTGATTATAAATTCGAGCTATACAGCCAGTTTGACATCGATCCTCACGGTACAACAACTATCTTCACATATTGAAGGGATCGATAGTTTGATCTCAAGTAACGACCCGATTGGAGTTCAAGATGGAACTTTTGCGTATAATTATTTGGTTCGAGAGCTTAATATCGCAGAGTCTAGGATTAAGCCGTTGAGAGGTGAGGAAGAGTATGAAAACGCACTTCTGTTAGGTCCAAAAGGCGGCGGTGTGGCGGCCATTGTTGACGAGCTTCCTTATGTCGAGCTCTTCATGCGTTACACCAAGTGTGAGTTCAAGATCGTTGGCCAAGAGTTCACCAAAAGCGGTTGGGGTTTCGTAAGTTTCTTTTTCAGCTTATTTTTTGAGCTTATTGAAAACAGTCAAAAACCCGTTTGATTTGCCATAAGCAGTGTCTTTTTAAGCTTATCTTTTGAGCTTATTGAAAAAAGTCAAAACCCGTTTGATTTGCCATAAGCAGTTTCTTTTTAGCTTATCTTTTGAGCTTATTAAAAAAAATGTCAAAAACCCGTTTCATTTGCCATAAGCAATTTCTTTTTAAAAAACGTTTGATTTGTCATAAGCTAGCTTATTGAAATGTTGTTTAAGCCCTTTTGGTATCGTGTGCCATAAGCTAGCTTAATGAAACGCTACTTGAAAGTAGTGTTTCAACAAGCTTCATGGGCTTCTTATTTTTTTTTTCCCAAATATGCCCCTTATATTTTATCCAATTAATTTTTCAACACGTACTGTTAAGTTATTTTACATTGTCATCTAGCTTATCAACTAACTTTTATCAAACACAACCGTTGGCTAACAACTAGCTTTTCAGCTAAAACCTATATAGTTTCCGGCCAACAACTAGTTTTTCAGCTAACAAGTACATTTTAGTCGACAACTAGCTTATCGGTTAGTTTGTCAAACAGAGCCTAAGGCCTTGTTTGTTTGTTTTTCATTTTAAGCTCTTAATCACCACTTATGTCTGATTCATTTAAATATTTCATAACCATTTCAGACTTCAGACTTCAGCACCTCTTAAAAAACAAAAGCCACCTAAGTTTTTAGGATGTTTCAAATTCCGATTTTCGTACAATCTTTCGTACCCATTTGTTTCATTTTACTATTTTCCATCTAGTTACAAATATTCTTCTAAAAAGTTAAAAACTAGTAGTTTTGACATCAAAATTCCAAAACCGCATTTCAGGCATTCCAACGAGACTCTCCTCTAGCCCTCGACCTCTCGACGGCCATCCTCCAACTCTCGGAAAACGGTGACCTCCAACAAATCCACGACAAATGGCTGTCTTCGGCCTCGTGCTCGACTAAAAACAACGATAGCGGAGAAAACAGCCTCTCGCTCAGCAACTTCTGGGGCTTATTTCTCATTTGCGGCATCACGTGCTTCATTGCGCTCGGCATTTTCTTCTGCCGGATGTTGTTTCAATATCGTCGGTTTAATCCCGATGAAGAAGAAGAAGGTGGTCACGAGATCGTGGAGCCGGAGTCGGCGACTCGAAGCGATAGACGATCGTTACGTGCCATTAGTTTTAAGGATTTGATGGATTTTTACGATAAGAAAGAGGCGGAAATTAAGGAAATGCTTAGGCGAAATAAACGTCAAGCTAATAGGGACTTTAATGATCATAGCGATTCACCTTCCTAAAAATGGAAAGTCGACCTTTTTTCTTTCTTTTAAATTATATAATATATGTATAGGGAAAATACTGATACATACTGTTCATCTTTGGTAAGGTTTAAACCCTGACTTTCTAGTACCAAGATACTTGTTTCTTAGGTATCTACACGGTGCACGCTCTTGCGAGTTGTGAAGTACATCTTTAATAGTTAAAATGAGTTACATCATACATAGGGGATCTTCTTTCGAGAAACTATTAAACTATGAAATTTTAAGAACTAGTTCATTGTATGCTTTTTCATATGTTTTTTTTTATCTAAAACTAAGGTAGCGTTTGTTTTTTAAGAGGTTCTGAAGTTTGAAGTCTGATTTCACTTCTGATTTATAAGAGGTGGTGCTGAAGTCTGAAATCTGGTTAGACTGTTTGTTTTTACGTTTGAGGTCTGAAATCTGAATCGGATATTGATTTATAAATCCCTAACAATGCGGGTGTACACGAATAAGAGGAATTAAGTGGTGATGTTACCACTTTTTTTTCCAGATGATTTTCAGACCAAGAGGGTCTGAAAAAATGAAAAAAACAAACAGTCTGAATTTAAAAGCGTCTGAATGAATAAGTGATAACTGGTCATTAAGAAGTAAAATTGAAAAAACAATCAGGGCATAAGATTTAAAATATCGATTGACATATATTTGTTTTCACAACGTGCATCTTTTTAACATATTTGTGAAACAAAAGTTACACTTAAAAAAAATTCATATTTGTGAAAAGAACACATATGAAGCAAACACATTATGAAGCAAAAAAAATGTTCGTCGGTATATTAAATGCTAACCCTAGATGAGAAAAAATCATACGAAATAATATTCTTAAGATAAAAGTTCTCACGGTTATTACAATATATGGAGTTTTTAAATGTTAAGTCCATGTAATGCCTTTACAATTATATAATGTTAGTAGAATTTCTATAACCGTGTAATCGTCAATTTGTAATAAAAATATAGATACGATGATTCTAAAAGTCAATTTTCAGGGGAGAAAATGGTACAAATAAATAAAACCCAGATACTTTTTTAGAAATTCTTTCACTTTTTTTATAAGACGGAAGATTTCCATAAAAACGGTAGATCTACCACTTAAAGTAGAGGATATGTGTGGTCACACTTTACCCTCCAAATCTACCTATAGATGAAATTTATCGTACTTGTTTGGTTTGTTTTTCTTTTTTCCAAAAATATATGGGAATAGATGACAACAAAAGAAGGTTGTGACTGGAATAGAAAAAAAAAACACGTTTGTTTGTTAAATAAACGTGTTAAAGGTTTAACACGGAGTACTAATAACGTGTTAGATACGGGAAGTTTGCTAAAACCGAGTGTGAAGTACCAAAATTAATTTATTAATTACATCGTTTAAATGATATCATTAAAACCGACGAATCTAGCATGTAAATGAACAAGTAGATTCGTCATTAATAAATACATTTTGACCATAACGACGCATCGTAAACATGAAATAAAAATTAGAAAACATAGTTGTACATGACAAATGAAGATCCTAACTATCCAATTGCATACAAATGTTTCATGTTTAAATGAGAATACTTTTATTTTGTAAAAACATAAGAACACTCTTATCAAATGTGATAATACATATGGTGGGGCTTAGTATTGTGCGAGACTTGACCCATGACCTAGGTCAGTGACGGACCTATGTGATGGCATACGGTGTCACGTGCCACCGTATTATGTCTCCGTCGAAAGGTAAATTTTGTGGATTTGTGAAGGGTGCAACCGTATCATTGTAGAAGGTGCTACCGTATGCTATTAAGAAGTTCAAGTAAGGTGCAACTGTACCTCGTAATCAACAAAAAAACTCTTGAAATCAACCAAAAAAGCCGAAAAAATTATTGAAATCAACAAAAAAACCGAAAAAGTCCATTGAAATCGATAAAAAAAACTTTAAAATTCCTCAAAATCAAGCAAAAAACTTAAAAAAATCCCTCGAACTGGTTGGATTAGGCTAAAAATATATCGAGTGATATTGAACCTTAGTAAAAACACGAAGACACGTCGATAAAAACCATGCATTTGATGAATATTTTTTGTCTATATATTATATGGTGTCACCGTATGAAAAAAATTCTGGGTCCGTTCCTAACCTAGGTTGCATTAAACGTGACTATGTCTCTGATTTAGTATCACATTTGATTGACTATAGTAAAAAATATTTTTATAAATTAGAGGCGTTATCCCGGTAATCAATTAGATATAGGCATAAATAATTATAAGGTTTTTCTAAATACATCATAGACTATGAAAACATCATGCTTTATTACGATAAGGTAACACCCAAAAATCAATTATAATGTCATAGTTTTTTGGTCAACCGTTGGATGCCCCATTTTTTTTTTCATAAATAAACCAATTCAGTTAACCTAAAAGTCGATAAAATCTACTTTAGGGTGGGGTGGTTTGTTCATAAACAATTATAAAAGTAAGCTATAAATTTGGTCCCTAAAATATGTCAGAAATAACTTTTTTATCCTTATAGTTTTGAAATTATAAGATCACCATTGTTGTTTATAAAACATTTCTGGATTAAATCCCTTACTCTAATAAGTCTTTAAAAGATTCCATTAAATAAAAGATATTTTATCATTTTATTGATGTTTTTCTCTTTTACCTAATTAAAATTGATTTTTTGATTAGGTAAAAGACCTTTCATTTAATGACTGTTAGAGAAAGCGATCAAATCCAAATGTTTTTAGAAACCACAATGACCATTTTACGATTTCAAAACTGTGAGTCAGTTCAAGAGAAAACGCAAAAAAAAAAACCTGAAAAACACCCTAAGAGTCTTTCATCTGGACGGTATGCAATACCGGTAATCTGTGACAAACATTAGTGAATATTCATCAATGCATATGTAATGATAAAATCATTGATGCATATGAACAAAAAACACTTGTATGCATTAATGCATACCGTCCAGATGGAAGGCTTCCAGGGTGTTCATTCAATTTTTTTTAGTGTTTTCCGTTGAACCTTCCTTTCAAAACTGTAAAAACAAAAAATATTATTTCTGACATGCCACATCCAAATTTGTAGTTTACTCAAATCGTGACATCCTTAATTGGAAACTAAATAACAGTTCAGGGACCATATTTGTAAATTTATTCACCTTGCTTGCTCCACTTCTACAACCTCAAATTAAACCCTTTAAATTTCAAATTCAAATTAATAAAAGAAAATTAAAAGAAAATCGTTCCGTCGTTCTCATTGCATCCCTCTCAGGCTCCCACAGTCCCTCCCACTCATCTTCTTCAATCGTTTTAGGGATTTGTCTTTCTCTCTGCCCTCTGCAATTCTCACATTGAAGAAGAAGAAGACGAAGAAGGAGCACACACACACACACACACACAGTTTCTCTCTCTACACGCATTGGTTTTATTTCTATCTAGAGCAGCTTTTCATTCACTGAGCAGGAATCGAACAATGTTATTCTTGGATTTACTTACGAAGCATCATGTGAAGCTCTGACATATTTGCATTTGGAGATTTTATTGAATTCGATTGGTTTTTGAGGTCAGGAAGTTGAATCGATCAATGGCGGCTTCTTCTTCGAGAGGAAGAAGCAGTTCACCATTCCACCATCGCAAGCCGTCAAGTCCTTTTTCGTCATCCTCATCGTCTTCGTCTTTCAAGCAGCTCATTCCTCGCTCTGGCTCATCTTCTGGAACCACGCTATTCTATGGAGGCTCTGGAAAAGGTAACGGTTCCAGATCCTTCACTCCTAGCCGGACTAAGTCTGACTCGATGTACCGCCGAGGAGGTTATGGAGGTCGTTCTCCTGTCATTTATCCGTCCACCGACGAGGTGATTGAAGAAGTGGTTGACAGTATCCCAAAGTCAGGAGGAGGAGATAGCATTTCCGTAACGATTCGGTTTAGGCCTTTGAGGTAATTTAATTTATTTAGAGATCTGTGTTTAATTGACGTTCGATCTTATATGAAGCCGTTATTTTGGACTATTTAGGGTTCTAAGACCATGTGGCGATGTTTTTATTGAATTCGTATTGTTGTAGTGAACGAGAGTATCAGAGAGGAGATGAGATTGCTTGGTATGCTGATGGCGGTAAACTCGTACGTAATGAGTACAATCCGGTGACTTCATATGCATTTGGTATAGAATTTTCGTCTTATTTATTGTTAAAAATGGAAATTGAAGTGGATCCGATATTGACATTATGTATTGTAGTTCATGTTAAATTTAGAAATTTTCGTTTACTGTTCGATATTACAGACAGAGTTTTTGGATCATCTGCTGCGACTCAGGAAGTGTATGAAGTAGCTGCCAGGCCTGTTGTCAAGGCTGCTATGGAAGGGGTAAACGGTGCGGCAAACTAGATCAAATTGTAATTCAATGGTTTTATTTCCTTGATAGTTCATTAACTATCTTGATCTACAGTTGCTTGAGCAAAATAATGATTGTTGGAGCTGATGCAGGAACTGTATTTGCCTATGGAGTGACAAGTAGTGGGAAAACACATACAATGCATGTAAGTATGATGTCTGATATGAATCATTTTTAAAGGGTCTGGCATTATGACTTCTATTGTATCCTAAGAGGGAAGACGAAGAAGAAAATTTTGCAGTGTGCTCACTGGATTACGAGTGCAATCAGCATGCAGTTATAACTGTTTTGGAATCGTAAAAGTCCATGTTTTGATCAAATGGTTACATTGTTCTAGTTTTTCAGTGACAAGCTGTTTGTAGACATTTGTTTTCACTGCTCATAACTATGATAGTATATAGCACAAAAAAAATCCAAAAAGACTAATGCCTATCATAGATAGCAGTGGAGCACAGTTTTGACTATTGTGTTCTTGCACACTTTTAAATTGCATGTTTTCTATAATGTCCTTTCTAACAAGACTTGGAGATCTCCACTGATGCATCCCCTTTAACTGTAGTTTTATAACACTGTGGATTTAGGGTGGAAGGAGTATGATAAAAATGAAATTATCTTGGCATGTAAATGGTTGCTTTTGGTTCATGTTTTTAATCAGTGCTTCAAAGTTATCTTAGTTTCTCTATGCTTATATGTGTTGTTCAAAACTGTGTTCTTGATTATCTTCACAGGGTGATTGTAACTCTCCGGGAATCATACCATTGGCAATAAAGGACGTTTTCAGCATTATTCAGGATGTAAGTGTTACCAGAAAACTTTTATTCAGTATTTGAAGTGTAACATTTGTAACTGCGAACGTCCATCTAATATTTTTCTTGGTTTAGTATCATAACATAAACCTTGCTCTTATCTGCCCATTAGCACTTAGCAGTTTATTGTATGTTTCGATTTCTATTAATGTTTCATTATCATGGTTTATCTGTAATTAAATCGTGAAATTCACATTCAGATGCCAGGAAAGGAGTTCTTGCTGAGGGTGTCGTATCTTGAGATATATAATGAGGTTAGTAACACACTTGGATCTCATGGAAGGTAATGCCATATGTTATTACAAAGGGCATTGTCTATGTTTTGTCTTATGCTGTTTATGCCTTACAAATTATACTTGTATGATTTTGGTGTCCTCTGACTCTGCTGTACTTGTCCTTGAACATCATAATGGATATTGGATGTGAATTTTATTTGAACTCATGGTACTTATGCTTCTTATCTTAGGTGATCAATGATTTGCTTGATCCAACAGGACAAAATCTTCGTGTTCGAGAAGATGCACAGGTTTCTGCAGTAACTTCACATCTGATTTCTTGTCTTTCGCTTTCATCCCTCTAGTATTTGTTAATTTCTTTTCTTGACTCATTCTTTTAATAAACACGCATCAGCCAAGAGGGTATATACAATTACTAAATTTGACGACATTTATTTTTGTTGTAGCTCAATCTAGTTGTTAATGCTAAACCGTCTTGTAAATATGACATTCTCTTATCTTATTTTATAGGATATATTTTTCTTACCATGTTACTTATTCATTCCAGGGTACATATGTTGAAGGCGTAAAGGAAGAAGTTGTGTTATCTCCTGGGCATGCCCTTTCTTTTATTGCTTCCGGTGAAGGTACTACTGAGCCCACCAGCACGTGTAAAATACATGCTTCTATATATACACCCCAACTTCTTTTCAAAATGCTTTTTGTTTGCAGAGCACCGGCATGTCGGTTCAAATAATTTTAATCTGTTTAGCAGCCGTAGTCACACAATCTTTACCCTGGTACGTGTTTTTATGTGAAGTTCATTAGTTATCCCTGGAACCTCTTTATGCATGTGCTTTTATTTCACTTAGTGTATCATTGGCTCACTAAGGCATTACAATGCTGACTGCTGAGTTAGAACTGAAATTTAGTGCACCATTTTTTGTCTTCTGTTAAGAGGAGTGAATTTATAAATATAATTTATGATCAGAATTCACATAAAGATTAATTTGTTTTCTCAAGTCACAATCTCATCTAAACATTTAATTTGCCATGAATGATATAAGATTGTGTCATATATTCATATTATACATTAGTGGTGTGTAATAGATTTTTCAACCACATCCTTCTTTGTCTATGTAACCTGGTGGAGGCATTTGACGATATGAAGAAAACAGAAAGCTTAACCTATTGATGGAAATAACAAAATTTGGTTTTTTAAACTGAGGCACTCTATTAATTTGGAAAGGGATAGACAGAGATTATGCCTACTTAATGAAGGTTAATGATATCCAGAAAAATAAAATATCATCTTACCAAGCTGACTGGAATCTTTACTAAGGGGCCGTTTACCAAGGATTTGTACTTCTTTCTCTTGCTTTTTCATGTGCCCCCTGCCCTTTTCTTCACTGATACTCCCTCAACCAGATCATTTTTTCTTTATTTCAATTTAACAAGTTACTGTTTTTTTATAGTTGTTTCAAAAACTATACACAAAGCCATTTCTAACATATACTTGGACTTGCAGATGATTGAAAGTAGCGCCCATGGTGATGAGTATGACGGAGTGACATTTTCTCAACTTGTATGGAATGTTAATTCTTAATAACTAATATATTTTCTACATGGATTAAATCATTTATACTATCGTTTCCCCCTTTGTTCTAGAATCTAATTGATCTTGCGGGATCAGAGAGTTCAAAAGCTGAAACAACTGGACTGAGGAGAAAGGAAGGATCTTACATAAATAAAAGTCTTCTAACCCTTGGAACTGTAAGTGATCATATGCTTTAACTGATGCTGTTGGAAATTTTGTAAATTATGATTTGGTTGTAAGATTTGGTAAGTTAAACAAGTTTTAGTGTTTGCTCGAGATCGACTCGAGCTCGATAATTATTAAGCTCGGACTCGGTTGCTCATTAAAAGTTTGACTCATTAACACCCCTAATCTCATTTCATGACCATGATTATATATGTAATGCTTATTGGGATGAACTGATGGCAATATGTGTAATGACCTTATAAAGTTCACAATTTGTGTAAAAGAACATCAGTAGTTGACAGTAATATCCATTTATTTGATTGCTTCAATTTGATTCATCCTGTCATTCATTTTAACTGGATTTACAGGTTATTGGTAAGCTAAGTGAGGGGAAGGCATCTCATGTTCCATATAGAGATTCCAAGCTTACCCGCCTTCTACAGTCATCATTGAGTGGCAATGGACATGTTTCAGTAAGTAATGGAGTATCTTAGTGATAAAAGTTATATATATATATATATAAACCAGTCTGATATTTGTCGGCTTTTGTTTTCTTACTCCTCTCTCACTCGGTGGTCCCTTTGAGTTACTCCTTTCGACCCTTTGAGTTGCTCCTTTTGACCAGAAGGTCACAGGTTCAAGTACTGAAACAGCCTCTTTATGCTGGCTGCTTACAAAGACTTCCCTCTCCAATCCTTGCATTGCGGAGGAACTTTGGTGCATGGGATCGCCCTTTTACTCCTCCCCTTGCCCCCTTAAAACTTAACATTTACACGGCTTTCATCGGAGCTAATAAATATACGCTATAAATGTGACATATACTTCTATTCTTCTCCTCTTACCAGCTTATCTGTACCATTACTCCGGCATCTAGTAACATGGAGGAGACCCACAATACATTAAAATTTGCAAGCAGGGCAAAACGTGTTGAAATTTATGCCTCTCGGAATAAGGTTTGCTTTATGATGCTGTCATTTGATTGGTTTTTGCAGAAATTTTGAGAACGTGAAAATCCCAAATCCACAGTTATTTGCTCTTGAAACATGGATCTTTTCAGATAATTGATGAGAAGTCTTTAATTAAGAAGTATCAAAGAGAAATATCAGTCCTCAAACAAGAGCTTGATCAACTAAAGAGAGGGATGCTTGTCAATCCGGAGGAGATAATGACCTTAAAACAAAAGGTGCAATGTCTTTTATTCTCTGTGTGGGTCCCCTGGTTTATAAGTGCAAGATTGCTAGTTTTTCTAGCAAACACTTTTTAAGTGCTAGTAGATTAGGAGACCCTGAATTACAAATCGTATGTTAACTTTAACATAAGATATTTGTGTAATAGCTAGAAGAAGGACAAGTGAAGATGCAATCACGTTTGGAAGAAGAGGAAGAAGCCAAGGCGGCTCTTATGAGCAGAATTCAGAGGTTAACAAAGCTAATACTTGTTTCCTCCAAAAATAAAGTTGCTGGGCTGACTGATGTATCTGACCATCAACGGGATCTTTCTGCTAATGTGGATGATGTAGGTTAATCATTCACAATTTATGATGTCACTATTCTATTCATTTACCTTCTTTAACTTTATGGCATGATTTTAAATATTAGTCCACAATGTGAACTGCTTAATTTTAGCTAGTTCACAAAATATTTGTTGGTATGACATTCATGTTATGCAAATTGATGTACAAATGTCCTATAAAATCTGTAGTCATTTTCATCTTGTGTATCTCTGTTCTGGAATCAAATTTCAGCATTTTTGATCTGTTAGACTTGAGCTTGACGACTCTTTTGTGGTTGTCATTTGTTTTAGAATGGTTCCCTGCTCTTGCAGAGTGACAATCTAGTTGACATTCCATCAGAAGTATCTTACGAACTCACACACAGAAGAAATTCCAGCAATTTATCGACAACAGGTAGCACTATCATGGAATCAACTCAGACGGGTGAAATTGTTAATGTTTCTTCTGGTGGTGCGAAGCTGCTGGCGGTAAGCTTCATGTCTTTCTATCAATCCGTTCCTTATCTGTACCAAACTTCTAGTTCAGCCAATTGTCCTTTTTAGATTTTGCAGTGGTTATGCTTTAACTCTCAATGCTATATTCCCAAATTTTTGTCAGAGTCAAATGACCTTGGTTTTTAATGAAAATATAATTGAAGCGATATGAAATCTCGTGCTGAATTCCTGTCTTGAAGCGATATGAAATTTCGTTGGTTTTGCTTTTGGGAAGGAATCTTCTTTTCAACTTATTGTAACGTTAATATGGCTTTTGGTAAGAATAATGTTTTATTTGATTATAGGGTGGAATTTCATTAGATCAGATGGACCTTCTAGTGGAGCAAGTTAAGATGCTTGCAGGAGAGATAGCATTTAGTACAAGTACCATGAAACGTTTGATGGAGCAGTCAGCAGATAACCCTCAGAGCTCAAAAACTCAAGTATGGCTTTCTTGCTCTATCCAAATATAATATGCTTATGGCGGTTAATTTCAATGAGCTATGGAAATAACTTGTTCATGATGCTAATGCTGTATGATAGAATTTGAGTGTGCTAGTTTGTTATGTAGTTTTCTTGTGTACAAATCATTTTCTATATCTTATCGGTTCCCTTTTATTGGAGAGCCAGTTTGTACCGCTATGTACATTTTAATTTTTGAAGTTCTCTTTTTAGCCCGTTAAGAAAGACTTGTGTTTTAGATGATTATGTTCTATTGAACTAGAGTGTACCTTCTATAGTCTTGGGATTTGAAAGATGAAAAGAACAGGATAAAAATATATTTAAGTTTGTAACTTCCTAGTCTACTACTTTTCTAGAGTTTTAGGCTGATTAAGGATGCATGTTGTACACAGATAGATAACTTGCAACATGAAATTGAAGAAAAGAGAAGGCAAATGAGGGTCTTGGAGAAACAGATTATTGAAAGTAATCAAGCTTCAATTTCTAATACATCATTGGTTGATATGCAGCAGGTAATCTTTCATTCGTTCGTTCTTTTTAAAATTTCTTTTCATTTTTCCTGTAAAAGTTGTAATATTTACATAATCATTTGCATATTTTTTAACATTTGTTTTTTGGTCTTTCTTTTACATCAGACAATGATGAGATTGATGACCCAATGCGATGAAAAGGATTTTGAGCTAGAGGTTTGTATAGTAATTTTCTTTATGTTTGATTGTATTAGTAAATGCATTGTTTTCCCAATTTAAGTGACAGTATTTTTTGGTTCGATTTTGTGTTACATGGATGTGAAATTATACACCAACCCAATAATGAATATAATCATAATTTAAAATTTCCCGTGATTTCAGATCAAGTCAGCAGACAACCGTATCCTACAGGAACAGCTGCAAAATAAGGTATTTGGATAATATTGCAAAATGTGTATTATTTTCGTTCTGTTTGTTTAAAGACATTCATATTGCTAAAATTGATTTACTCTGCATTATTATTGCAGTGTTCTGAAAATAAGGAACTGCAAGAGAGAATAACATTGCTTGAACAACAACTAGCTGTGGCCCGTAGTGAGAAACCATTGCCGTTTTCTAAACAGCAAGGATCCAAAGAATACATTGACGAGCTACAGATGAAAATTCAAATTCAGGTGATTAACTTACTGGTTTCTAATTTAAGACGAAAAGTTAAGGTGAGAAACATAAGAAGGGATCTGGACCCTTGATGACTATTTAATCTCACCCCCACCCCATGAATTACACTTCTCACGGGAATCGATCAGGTGCATCTCATTACTGGTTGATCTTCAATAAGGATTAATCCAAGGGTGGAGATCCTTTCTTACCCTTCTCACCATAACTTCCATTCTCTAGGAACTCAAACCGCTAAGAAGCAATATGGTGTGGTAAATTTGTCTTTTTCTTGGACAGGGGATGGAGAACGAAAAATTAAAGCTAGAGCATGTTCAAGTTTTAGAGGAGAAGAGTGGATTACGTTTACAGAATCAGAAACTATCGGAGGAAGCTTCTTACGCCAAGGAGTTAGCTTCCGCTGCTGCTGTTGAACTCAAGAATTTGGCAGGTGAGGTCACCAAGCTTTCACTACAGAACGCAAAACTCGAAAAGGAATTAGTAGCTGCTCGTGAGTTGGTGAACTCTGGTGTTAACCGCAAGTATGGTGATCGAAAAGGAAGACACTCAGATCAAGTAAACGGTTTCAACGACGACTTCCATTCTGACGATCTGAGAAGAGAGTTGCAGGCCAGGAAACAACGGGAATCTAGCCTTGAGGCTGCCTTAGCTGAGAAAGAAATGATAGAAGATGAATATCGGAAAAAGTTTGATGAGGCAAAGAAAAAGGAATCGGCTTTGGAAAACGATTTGGCTAACATGTGGGTTCTTGTTGCTCAACTGAAAAAAGAGGCAGCAGGTGGAGTGGTTTCTGAAACAAATATTATTGGAAGACGTATTAATGACGTAAAAGTAGATACTGTTAACCGTACCAATTCAGTTCTTAAAGAGCGGCAAGTTTTAAGTGTTCCACAGATAGCTCAAGACATGCCAAAGGAAGATCCCCATGTTGCTCGTTTGAAGGTAATAATTCTATCATAATAGATTTAGGGTTTGTTTGTTAGCAGCTTAATGAACTTAATGGGACATGGCTTATTCAGCTATACATGACTGTTTGGTAGTGACTTAGGGGTTGTTTGGAAGTTGCTGAATGGTTTGGTGCAGAATGATTAAGTGGTCAGAATGATTAAGATGCTTTTATGATATAGGGTAAAATGAAATATAAATGTTTGGTAATTGTTCAAAATGAAATTAGAGCTTTAAATGAGGTCCAGGATACAAAATGATTAAGAGGGTTTTGAAATCATTAAGAGGCAAACTTATTTTTTGCCAAACAGGATTCACCTCTTAGTGATTCAGAGGCTGCCTCTTAATGGAACTGTTAAGAAGTAAACAAACAGCCCCTTAATGATTTAGAAAGTAACTGAATTTCAGTAAGCTTCTAGGGGAAGTTTATGCAGAAAGCCAAGTTTTTTCCAAACCTGCCTCTTCCAATTAAAAAACACAATTCTTCCATCTATGAAAAAGCCCTCCCAACAAAAACCTTCCTAATCTATACAGACAGATTAATCCACACAGACAATTTTATCCATACAGAACTTAATGAAAAACCAACCAAACAGCCCTTTAAAGTTTTAAATTCTATTTGAATGTGGGTCCCATAGGTTTACATGGTTAACGTGTGTGTTTCAGGCTCGAATGCAAGAGATGAAGGAGAAGGAGGTTAATGGTGATGCAAATTTACATGTATGTAAAGTATGTTTTGAGTCACCGACTGCTGCAATGCTTCTTCCTTGCCGACATTTTAGTCGTAAGTCACATTTAAATGTCCATGCTCTACACACTCTACTTATATTGCTCACCATTAAATTAATGGAGTTGTATTAATCCACGTTTTTATTGCAGTGTGTAAATCCTGTTCTCTTGCATGTTCCGAGTGTCCAATCTGCCGGACCAAGATTGCAGATAGAATTTTTGCTTTCACTTCTTGATATTAAAAAGGTATGTCAAGTTTCTCTTGTTATTTTTTTTTTTGTAGATTTAAGCACTTGGTTGGAAAGCAAGGGCCGTTTGGTTTACAGGATTTCGTGTGATTTGGATTTTGATCTCGTTCCAATCCCGCGTTCGGTTTAAAAAGGAAAATCTAGAAGTGAAATCCCACCATCATGAGATTTAGAGCATCTCCAACAACTTTGCTAAAATAGAAAAAAAAAAATGAGTTTATGTTCTCTAAACTTCTCCAACAGATTTGCTATCTTGTTTGCTATAATAGAAAAAACTTGAAATCTTTCTAAGTTTAGAGAATTTTCTAAAACTTGAAAATTTTATCATTTTATAATAAGTTTTTTTGAAAAAGTGTAATGGGAATTTGGGATGATAAATTTGAGAATATTATATTAATATAATTTGTGTTAAAATCTCTAAAATGGAAAATCTGTTGGAGTTGAATGTCATTCCTTTTAGAGATTTTAGCTTTTGGTTCTCTATTTTAGAAAAAAATATATATAGAGAACCTGTTGGAGATGCTCTTAGAAATCCCATCGGGGTGTTTGGTATTTCGTGGGATTTATTGTGATAACGTTTTAAGATATGTTAAAAACACTTGTTTTGTAATAATCAACTAATAAAACATAATTATAATTTTTTATATAATTTGTTTTTATGAATTTATTTATAAAGAATGGAATTCAATCGATCTAAATAAATTCTACAATTCAAACACAGATTTTGATGTTTTGATAAATTCTACAATTCAAACACAGATTTTGATGTTTTGTGTTTTGATTGCAGGAGTTTGATGAATGGTGGTAGGTGTCAATTCTTTAATGGTGTATGTAGGTGGTGTATTGAAAAAGGTATGGTTAGTTAAATAAGACATGATAATTGGCATCATCCCAAAATGGGGTGTAAAGTGATTTGATATTATAATAAACATGTGTAAAGGACTGGAACTGGAGAGAAAGTGATGGAATAGATTAAAGAGGAATAATAACCAATCTATCCTTTTGACATTTCCTGCCTACGTTACCCTTCCTAATTCCTAACTTTATGGTGTGTCCATGCATTTTTTTTTTATATTTAAGATAGGGTCTGGAAAGTGACCAACCATACTTTCTAAAATATGCTGTTAGATTTACTAAAGATAAATTGTATTCCAGTGTTAAATGGTTAAAATACTGTTATTCTATACTGAAAATTATATGTGTATAATGGAACAAATATAGAGTTATTCCTAAAATGACCACGAACATAAGGAAATTGGTGATTTTTCCGTTAATGTCAAAAGTGGGACCCACTTTCTATACGAATTGCCACCGTGAGGTTCTTAGCGATTTCATCAAATTGCCAACAAATGACAATGTTTTGGTGATTTGGGTGGTCATTTTGTGCAACTCTCAAAAAACTTAAATCATGTTCTCTCTTTTTTATTTATTTATGTATTTTGGTCCTTTTAGTCCTTTTCGTGTTTCAATTTATTGATTCTTAAACATACGATGTCGTTTTGGAAAGCTCTCAAAACCATGTTTTGTTGATTTGATGGTTGGCCAGAATAACCGTTTCTTCGTTATGTTTTCATCCCAAAAGGTTACAAAATTTTGGCCTCCAAGCTTATGTTCTTACATTTGAGAATTCGTTTTTGTATTTTTTTTTTCACAAACCATAAGGGAACATTGGAATCTAAACGAATTGAAGTGATCAATTCTGTTGACCAAATTTATTCGGATGTTTGCTTTACTTGTGAAATGGAATTGAATTTCACACGTTCTATTATTCATGGATTTGGTCATTTTATTTGTTATTGAGAGAAAAAAATTCAATTACATTCTATATCCTATTTTCTCAAAAAAAAAAATTTAAAAAAATAATTCTCATATTCTCTACCTGATTTACCTAGACCCATATGATCTCCACCAGAACCACCATTGACCTCCCCCACCGATTTAAACCACCATGGACTACCATCATTCAGAACCACCACGACCACCACTGACCTGTCTACCGCCGACCACCACCATCATAAAAGGGATATTTTGGTCATTTATCATTTATTCATTCCAATTCTGAAGCTACATTCTGCCAACCAAACAGACAAATTCCAAATCATTTCACAAATTACATTCCAATTCACTCCAACCAAATGCACGGTTAAATTTTATTCCAATTCTTTCAAAGTCAAATTCATTTGACATGTTTCATTCTTCTAGAAAACATTATGCGAACCAAACACTCTGTAATTTCCCCTAAAACAATATTCAAGCAAAAACATTACAACACCCCATAAAGCAACCACGTGTTTAACAAAAGTATTCATGATATGCTTTCCATGCATAACCAAAAAATGAAAATTCTTTTCATGTGTACGAACATGAAGAAATAAAGAACTCATTTCAATTGCTGGAAATATTAGGCCAACTATTAGGTTAACTATACGAACATGCAGAAATAAAGAACTCATTATAATTGCTTGAAATATTAGGCAAACTATGGACACCAAGTTATATCTTAGATTGATTCATAATAATAGAATATCATACCGAAAAAAAAAATCCAAATAAATCCCATATATCTCAGTATGTTTTTTCTGTTCGAAAAGGCATCCGACTTACAAAAAATATTTGAAAAACAAATCTAGATGTCACGAATTTTCCAAAAATAACAACAAAGGAATGTTTAGAAAAGATTTCTTAGAGAATGACATTTTAGGTATTTTCAAAACATAAAATATCTAGCTCAAACATTTTGAAGCTCGTATGCTAAATCTAAGATCCAACTGAAGCCAATTATGAAAGCAAATGACCGATTATAATAAATGAGGCATGAGACTAAATCGTCGTTTTAGCTAGCGGGACCGGTTAAGGACCCATCTAATAAAAACCAATGATTACCTCCCACCCCACCCCTCAACCATATTTATACTTTTGTTCAGATGAAACTCATACTTTTGGTCGAATAAAACAACAATTTTGGATGTTCCCAATACAAGAAATCCAATTTCATTAATATATTAGGAGTGTTATTTACTTGTCACCAAGACAATATAATTTTGCTTGCATATACACCTGCATCGATCTAGTTATGGAACATACTTAAAAAGAATTTATCAAACATTTAAACGGTGAAAACTTCAAAATCTGTTTCACTTTAAATCATATATAATTTTCCATTTTTTGCATATATTATTACAACAAAGAGAAAGAATAAAAAAAAAAGTAAAGTCAGAAGACAATCTTACAGTTTTTTCAACCTTACTTTGTGTGTGTGAAATACACTAAATTCGTTTGTTTGATTTATAAATAAAAAAAGTAAGTTTTAGGGTTTGGGGAAGAACTCCATTCTAATTTCTACCATAGTTGTCTTGATCTCTTCATAGATGAAGGATTGAATGTGTGTTGATCTTTATTCAAGAACATTCTCTTTGATAAGTTGCTTGTTCTTGATATTTGATGATCCATGGAGGATGATGATGATGATGAATTTAACAAAATCCCCAAATCTTCTGACCATAAATCTCCATTGTTGTCAGAATCATGTGCCATAAATGGCAATGTAGTACCACTATCATAATCCTGTTACACCATCATTCATACTTTTTAGAATCTTCAAATCCTTTTTGAAATCAACAAACAAAAAACAAATCCAATATCTGATTTCAATTTCATCATAATTTGATAAAAGTTTGTGGATGTTAATTACGAACCTCATAGAAGCCGTAAGGATGTGAAGCAGAAGGATCTAGAAACTCTTCAACATGCCATCCCGGTAATGTCTCCATTAAATACTGCGATATGCTTCCGTCCGCCATTGAAGCACCTTCACAATGATCATTTACGGATGTGAAATTATTGTTCGCTGATCTAGAATTGTTTTGATCCTCGGAAACAATGGAGGTTTTCCTGCTATCGATTTCGCTAGATCCGTTTGAATTCGAAGAACACAAAGCTTGATCCGATGATTTATCGTAACAGGAAGACGAATCCGATAACTTAACGCCGGTGAGAAGAAACCGATCGTGATATTGTGTGTGTTCGTTTGCTCTGTGAATCGAAATATCACATTCTCTGCAGAGAATCGCTCTGTCTTCTTTGCAGAACAGAAACGCTCTTCTCTCCTGATTATACAACAAATCCAGTAAAATTAGTTTTGAATCATCGATAGAATTCAATCAAAATCGGTGCAATTTTGATTCATTTCGAATTCGAAATTCAAAAAACTTATTGAAAATCGTTCGAATTCGAATCGTTTACGTTACCTGACAGATATCGCATCGAGGAGGTTCATCTGAAGAATGATTGAGGGAGAAACGAAGGTGTTTGTTGGCGAGCTTGTTGGCATGGTGGACACGGCGGTCGCAGCCATGGCAGAGGGAAGCTTCATCGGCGGTGCAGTAAACGGCGGCCTCCTTTTGCTCACACATGTCGCATTGGATCTTCATTTGGTTAACTGTGTGTAGGTTTAGTGTGTGGAATTAAGGGAGTAAGTTGATGAGTGTTTTATGGATGTGTGGAGAGAGTGTTTTTTTTATCCTTGATGTCTTCTTGCCGCCATGAGAGTCTGAAACCAATACTTTAATGGCGGATTTACAGAATAAGTTCTTTATTATTGATGATGAACATAAATACCCCTTTTAGTTTTGATAAAACAATAATGGGTCCTTCAATCTATGTTTTTATTAAAGCATGGTTGCATTTTTTTTTCAAAGTTGGTATTAACATTTTTAAACAAATGAGGCTTGTTTTTTTTATGTATCTTAAATTACTAAAAGATATAATAAGGGGGTGTTTGTTTCCAACTTAATAAGCTTAATAGGTGGTTATTTTAACTGGTTAAGTTATATTAACGTGTTTGATTTTAACTTAATATTAAGAGATTGATTTAACATGTTATTGACTTAACAAAAGTACGATGGTAAAAAGATAAATAAAAAAACTCAAATACCACGTACAAAATGGAATTGTATTTTATCTTTGGTTATATACTAAAAGACTAATTGTATTTTAATATGACATGAAATAGGAGTCTTGAGCCACAGTGGCCGTCATAGTGAGCCTTTTGGAACACTGTATTTTTTAAGGTTTAGTGAATAGCATTGAAAGAAGAAAGATGTCGAGTTTTTTGTTCAACAATGAATGAGAACTACACTAAGTTATATGTTCATTAAAGGTTTATCAAGCACATGTATCTCTGATTCAATAAGGGTCTCTTAAGGTAGTACACATTAAGAGGTTTTCCAACAATCCGTCAATGGTTAATTTTCCTCTTAATGGTTCATACGTACATGTTGTTACCATTCAAAAACCGCTATCAATCTACACTTGTTCTCTCACTTGAATAAAGCACTGCATAAGTTGTTTTTCAATCTTTCAGTTTCTACATTGGTTGTTTGTACCAACAAGAGTCCTGTAAAGCAGCATATATTTTAAACCCAATTGTATCATTTAAGCTATTCTATCATGTCCATTCCACCAAAATGTCTTTGATGTTTGCACAAATGTGCACAACATCAAAACTCAAGGGTATATTTTGCCTGTTTCCATAACTTGGAGGGGTGTTATTGCACAAACTTGTAATGCAGACAAAGAAAAAGAGAAGGAGGTGATGGGCTTTTTGGTAGGACTTTATGGGCCGTCCATCAAATATCAGCCTTGGATGGTGATAGAAGTCAAAATCAACTTATTTGAACCTCCATTGGTCAAAATTGTTACAATTTTCCAATTATTACCTTAAAATATTATGATCATTTTATGTTGAAATACCGACCCAAATAAAAATAATAGCGATCAATACTTTAAGTTTATAGGACGAAAAACAAATAAATAATGAATAGAGAAAAGGAAATAAAGAAAACAAGATGTAAATTACAAATTTGGTCTTTATGGTTTGTCAAAATAACATTTTCTTTTTATCTCTATAGTTTCAAAATTAAAAGATGACAATCATGATCTGTAAAAACGTTTAGATCTGGTCTCTCCCACTAACAGTCGTTAAAAAATCTGTTAAATAAGGGGTATTTTTGTCCTTTTGTCAGTTTTTTTTATCTTTTACCCAATCAAAAACCATATGGACCAAAATCATAAAATCGATTTTCATTGGGTATAAGACAAAAAAATTTATAAAAGAACTAGAATGTCCCTAAGTTGACAAATTTTTATAACAACTGTTTTGTTAAAGAAAGGAACTAAATTCGAACGTTTTTATAAACCATGAAGCTCATCTGATAATTTCAAAATTACATTTTTATGTTGTTTTTGACAAATCATAAGGACTAAATTTGTAGTTTACTAAAAAAGAACAAGTGGTGTTACATATTTAATATGCACTTTTGGCATCTAAAAGGTGCAATGATGGTTTTGGGCAAAATGGGCAAATATTTATTTATTATAAATTGAGAATTGATGAGAGTGGGTGATTGGACCATCAAAAACAAGATTTGACCAATTGCATTGGCCAACTAATAAAGCATAGATAGAGATAGGGTCCCAACAACACAACATGACAATTTGCACTTTTTGGGGATATAAATTTGAAAATGTTTTTCACACCTAATTTAATAAAAAAAATTGGAAGTTTTTGGATGTGTGTTTTTATAGTTAATTGGTGTTATATTATCTCTAGAAGACTCTTTAAAATGTAGAATTAAAAATTAAAATTGAGTTACATTCTTGAATTTGAATATAAAGTCCGGATATTATAAAAAAATGTAAAATTTAAATTTAAATAATACATACTTTATTTTAAAATATATAATATTTATATACGATAAATAAAATAAGAAAACTTACACATTTTCATTACCTTTGTTGAAGTTTGAACCCCAACCTTTTAGAAGATCAAGGGTTTATAAAAATAAAATTAATTTCATAAAAGTGTACATTTTTTTTGAAATTAAATTTTTAAAGATAAGTTTCTTAAACTAAGAAACCAAATTAGTTAAGGTTATGATCCTTATGGTATGTCGAAAATCTTGGTTGTGGTCCTTAGAGCATCCACAATAGATTTCTTAAAATTTCTTCAAAATGAAGAAACCAAAGTTAAAATCTCTAAAAATAATTACATTCATCTCTAACAGATTCCCTATTTTGAAGAAGCCAACATTGATTATAATATTAAAATATTTCATTTATCTAGTAAAATATTATTTAGCTCTCTAATTACTTGTTTTCAAAATTTTCTATTGATGGTATCACTTTGTAATCATTTTTAAAGTGTTCTTCATATATGGAGATAGTTTTAGAGAAGCTGTTGAAACTAAATATAAGGTTAAAATCTCCATTTTTACCATTTTCTCCATTTTGAGAAAGATATTGAAGATGCTCTTAGGATTTATTTGTTACATAAAAGAGCATATAGTTTGCATCACGGTTTTGCTCTTTGGACCAAACAATCATCCACCATCATCGTTAAATTCAAGGATATTTTGGTCTTTGTACCAATTTCTTGCATTTCAATGGTATTTTAATTATTCTTTTTCTTGAATCCTTATCCTCTTCATTTAGAACTTCAAAAAATTAAAAACAAACCCAAAATCAACAAGTTACACCAATATTATAAGCATTGTAAATAAAAAAACTTTAATTTAAATCAACAATTTTTTTTGGTTAAATAACCATTTTAACTCTCGAGCTTAACGTTGATGATTGATGGTTGTTTTATCCAAGGACCAAAAGTGTGACAAAATGCAAACCATACCTTTTTATATGATAAATAAAGTTTAGAAACCAAAATTAATGGGCTATTTATTAACCACTTAACGATAGGCAACATCCAAATCGTTAAGAGGTGAATCTTGTTTGACAAAAAAAAAATCTTTTATAATTTAAAAACCTTCTGAATAATTTTGTATCTTGTGTCTTTCTAAACCATTCAGATGGCTAATTTCATTCTGAACAATTACCAAACAATCATATTTTATCTTACACTATATCGTAAGAGTCTCTTAATTATTCTGACCATTAAATCATCACATACCAAAATCATTTAACAATCGGTAATCAACCACTAAACCTTCAATACCACGAGAACCAAAAAATAATTTTTTTTTTGTAATTTACTATAAAATAAATAAAATATAAATATAGCGATTAAAAAAATCTTTAAAGAAAGGTTTTAATGGAGGGAGTGGTGGACATTTTAATTTCAAAGTGGTCCCATAAATACTAAATGACAAGAAACACCTTTTTTGGCCATGATGATAAGATATGTGATGATCTTCAAAGCACAAAATCATATTATAAAATTGTTACCCAAGATCCAAATAATTTTATATTTAAATATAGAATAAACTAAGATATGTGATGATCCTATGTGTTTTACTTTTATTTTGGTAATTCTGATTTTTTGGCCAACTTATGTATATCGAAATCGAACAACCCTCTCAGATCGTAGATGGTTTCGAGTCCTCCTTAATGAATCTTTATGGTCACAAAAGGATTTGACAATGCCTAGACTCGAATTCAGGATGGATGAGATTTTCTACTACAATCCTGAGAAGTTTAATCAATGCAGCACAACACAAGTGGTTTGGAACTGGGTTTTAATTTTTGTTTTAAAGATTGACTCTGTTAAATGAGAAATGTTTTAGTCGGTTATCATTTCAAAAGTGGTTTAGAAGCTAAAACCATAAATAAATAAATAAATAAAGGTTAATGGAGTGTGTCCGACAATAACTTGGTTTTTGAAGATTATAACCGTGTCATTTGTATTTTTTTTATTAGTTTATCTTATTTTAATAGAGTTAAAATATAAAAAGTTATTAAAAGTCAATGATGCATAGCATATGAGACTTACTAAGAAGTTGGAAGATGTTATTACCATAGTTGAGTTTTTTTTTAAACTGTTGTTTCTTTAACATGATAACAAAAAGTGACATTTTGATGTTCTTCAAGGTTACCTCATAAATACTTGGCAAAATCTCCTTGTCATCATTCTCACTTTCCTTAATTTTTGCACTTCAATTGCATAGCTCGGATGGATTTTTTTTAAAAGTAAAAAGGTGAAATTTGAAGAGTAAGTAAAACATTGAACCATCTTCTTCCTTTCTTGGAAGTAGGTTTTGTTTGAGTTAACAATATATTATTAGGATAAGTGGTTAACAAGAATTTTCCCTAGAAACTGGTTTTGATTAATATTTTAGAGATACTTCTTATGTTCAATAAATTTTTTTGCTTGAAACCACAAGAGTGGTACCCAATTGATTTGAACTTGAGCTCTAAAGGTCAAAAGTATCTGGAGGTCTCAGGTTTGAATTCAAGGAGGAATAAAAATCCCCTTGTGGCCACGGTGGTTCAAATGTGTTCGCTCTGCGATTAGTCGACTCACATAGTGGGTTGGATATTTAGGTTAATCAAATAAAAATTTTATTGTTGAAGAACAAGAAACTTTTAGGAGCTTTGCATTAGATTTTGCTTGATTGTTCAAAACCCAAATTAAAAAATACGATTCCTTGCTAAAGCCATGTCCATAAGCTTTGTGAAAATACAAAAAGGCTTTGAAACTAAGATTGTGGGATAGTTCTTGCAAGCATGAGACAAAACGATTTGTGGCGCCAGTTGGGTTCCGGTTGTGAGGGAAAGAGGTGAAGGAAGAAAAGAGGCGGAGGGGTATCTTTAACCGGGGAAAGGGGCGGGCTTCTCTGGTGCTATGATAATCATTGTTGTTGAAGGGGGGCGGGCTTCTCTGGTGCTATGATAATCATTGTTGTTGAAGGGGGGCGGGAGGTCGGAGAAGGGTGGTGAGGGAAGGTCGAAGCATGACAAACGGGTGTATAAGAAGGAAAAAACTTCTCTCTCCCCTAACATTGATTATATCATTACAATTTTAACATATAAAAAAGTAAAAGGTAAAAAGTATACATTTAACTATAATAGTTTCTCTATTTTATAAATTCCAACATTAATTATTAAAATTTCAACATATTTAATATTCCAACAAATTTTCAAATAAACTATATGTGTGAAATAATAATACGTTAAACGTGACTGGTGGAAAGAATGAAAAACAAAATTTATTTTTTCAACATGTAATTATGTAGACTTCTACAAATTTAGACAATTTTAATATCTTATTTCTTTTGGAGAAAGTTTTAACAAATAGATTAAAATATCTAGAAATGAGTATTTTTCTATTTTAAAGAGTACGCTTTATTCGATCCATCATTCTAACCCATTCCATTTTCTCGACCATTACTACATACCAAACGGCAAACGATCTTCGATCATATTTGCTTTAAGAATTCTTTTTTTATTTTTATTTTTATTTTCAATACTCTTAATTTGCTTATTAGAAGGGATAGAGCCCAAAACATCAGGCCCATTCTAATGTCCAATGGGCTTTTTATTTTTTCTGTCAGGATTATATTTAAGTCAATTTGCTTTAATTAAAACAAACTTTTAAAAGATCATATAGTATCTTATAAATCAAAATGTTACGTTTGTTAGTCATGTACCCTTTAATATATAAAAAAACTCTTGAAAGGTAATTAATCAAAATAAACAAGTTTGTTTGTGTTATGAAAATAACGATAAAAGGAATTGAGTGATAGATGAGAGCCAAAATTTATATTCTTATTTCATATAAAATAGATATTTATAGTTATAGATGAATTAGTTTTTAAGAAATATAATACATATATTTATCAATAATAAGACGGTTGACATACATTTCAATATATATTTTTTCATAACAGTTTAGTTCATATTAAACTTTTTGTATTTTTGACCACCAAACAAACATTTTCATTTTTGTATTTTTGTGTTGAGTTAAAAGACATCCTAATTTTTATAGTTTTCAATGTAGGATTTAAAAAAAAAAAGGTGAAATCATGTAATTCTATATCAAAAGAAATTTGATAGGCTTGGTGTGTTCCAGATATCTTCTACTCTCCACTCCCATGCTGCTGCTGGTTGGTTGGTGTTGAGTGAAAGATATCTTCAATTCAAAAATGGCTTCTTCTACTGCTCTTCTTTCTTCTCCATCTCAATCCCTCATTCGCTGCAATTCTCTTTCTCCAACCTCTGTAGCTCTCTTTCTTCCATGGAATTCTCTAATCATTTATACATAATACTCTTTCTCTTACATTCTAACTTTGTTTTTTTTTTTGCTGTATTCAGTCTTCATCGCCTCGAAGATGGCATGTTCGGATTCCCAATCATAACTCATTTCCTGTAACTACTCTAACGGAAACCAAAAGGAGGTATTCATTTGTTTCAGATTTTCCCCCTTTTTCTTATTTTTTAGGGTTTTCTAAATTCCGCCATGGTTGCGTTGTTAAATTATGTGATGAATGCATTCAAAATTGGTATCAGTTTCATGTATAAGCATAATATATATTTGTTTAGACTGAAAATATGATTTGTTTTCTATCCCACATTGATCCTCAATTACAATTGTAAACTATAAAATGGGCTATTAATAACTTATAGATAAAGAGAGTGGTTCAGTTCTGCAAATAGAATCTAGGAAATGTTGTTTAATGCTGCTATGTTTGGTAAACTAGATAAGCTGCCTGTTAGCTGAAGCCTGTTTGTTAGGAGCTTAATGGGACTCACTTATTCAGTCAGCTATACATGACTGTTTGGTAGTGATTTAATGATGTAGAAAGTGGCTTATTCAGTAAGCTTCTAGGGGGAGGGGAGCTTTATGCAGAAAGCCAAGTTTTCTCCAAACCTGCCCCTTCCAACTAAAATACATGCTCCTTCCATCTATGAATAAACCATCTATGAATAAACCTTCCCAATCTATACAGACAGATTACTCCATATAGACAACTTTATCCATACAGGACTTATTGAAAACCAACCAAATAGCTAGCTGCTAGGCCATAAACTAGTCACATTTTGGTTAAGAAAAACTACTTGATAAGCTAGATGGTAATGTAAAATGACCTAAAAGGACACATTGAAGAACTAATTGGAAAATGTTATGGAAAAAGGCCCCTTATTGAAGTAGCATTTCAAAAAGCTAGCTTATAAACTTGACCTACCAAACGGGATTTTTTCAATGAACTCAAAAAATAAGCTAGCTTGTGGTTGGCAAACATGCCGTAAACTTAAAACTGGCAATGGATATAACTTACTATTTTTTTCGTCTCGTTATATGGATAGGGTGGTTTGGTGAAGTTGCAACAAAAAAAAACTTGCCACATCCTTAAAATTGCTGTCTTGAAGTAATCTTTAAATCTTAGTAATGCTATTCTTTTCTCTGATTTTTGGAATTGTTGATTCTTAAATCGCTCATTTTGGATACAATAAACAGGAGATATTTGGTATGTGCAGTCGATCAAGATGCCGAGGAAGCGTTTAAAAAAACTGTGGAAGTTGATAGACTTATCGACATGTTAAAGGATGCAAGTGATCGGGAAGTAAGCACACACTTATTTACATACTCGAGGGTATACATGTTTTAGGGGCTGTTTGGTTGGATTAATCTGTCTGCATACTATAGGAAGGTTTTTGTTTGGGATGATTTTTTCGTAGATGGAATGAACATGTTTTTTAATTGAGACTGGCACGTTTGGGAAAAAAACTTTCCTTTTTGCATCAAGCTCCCCCTAGAAGCTTATTGAATAAGCCACTTTCTATATCATTAAACCACTTCTAAACAATCATGTATAGCTAACCAAATAAGCTGTAGTCCCATTAAGCTCATTAGCTGCTAACGACGAAGCCCCTAATTATATAATGAAGCGAATTTCATATGTTACTTTGTCATTAAGACATGTTTGTTGTTTTAATTTCTAAGACTTTTAAATATAGTATCCGGTATCAACTTTTCAATTTATATTTTATTTAGTACTCGTTTAGTTGATTTATAGTTTTGGTACAAATATAGCACAACCTCCAAGAAGATTGGAAAGCCCCTGCATTCCTTCTTTTTCTATCTACAAAGAATTTAACGTCACTTTTAAACTTTCTTACGTATTTCTTTTTCTTGAAAACAGCTGCAAAAGCTTGTTGTAGAAAATATTCTTGCTTTCAACGAGGGTTTCTGGATACGACTTGCAGCTAGAACAGACACCTGCAAATCAGACGATGATAAAGTACAGATTTTGAATTTTGAATTTTGAATTTTGAATTTTGAATTTTGAATTTTGAATTTTGAATTTTGAATTTTGAATTTTGAACTTTTATTATTTTTTACTTCTTATATGTTAAAAATATCAACTATTTGTATTCGCAGAAGGACTATGAAGAACTGGCTTCATCTGTTATGAGCATAGTTGATCGTGTTGTACACAAGACCAATGTACTCTTCTTTTAATCATTTTTCTACCATATTTATACACATATAATCATGGGTTCTTTACATGTAGCATTGCATTAGGAAGGTAACTAGTTATTTGTTTATTGGAACTGCATTTATATCATAAAATCTTTATCTTTTTCCCGTTATATTTTTTACACATTTTGCAGTTTTCTTCTTCCTGCAGGAAAAAATAGAGTCAGCTACCGACGTTCTCAAGGAAATTTTAAGACCAGTAGTTGATGACGTAGAAGAGATTTGTTGGCCTCCTCGGGATCCTAATTCCCTCGATCTCATGAAAAAAGTATGGCTTCTTTCGTCTTTTTGGCCTGCCTATATTAAGTTACACCATGAGACTTTCTAGGATCCAAAGTGTTCTAGGAACCTATGATCATTTTAGTCATTCCTTTTTGAATGTTTCAAGCAGGATATAAATATATATATATATATATATATTAAATATTCTACATTCAGACACGTGTCACGCTCTCATTTGTCCTCACGTTCACAACCAAATTTGAGTTCTCATTTGAACCCGCCCCTATATACATATATATATATATATATATATAGAGAGAGAGAGAGAGAGAGAGGGAGGTTTAGGGAAAATCCCCCAAAAAAATGAAAAATTGAGGAACACCCTGATAACATTCATCCTAACGGTATGCACAATTGCACATGTGCATACAAGTAATTGAAATTGTTTCTTGGTTTTTATGCACATGTGCATACCTGACAAATTGCTTACAAACTACTTGTATGCACATCTGCATAACAAATTGCTTACAAACTACTTGTATGCACATGTGCATAACAAATTGCTTACAAACTACTTGTATGCACATGTGCATACCGTCCAGATGAATGGTTTTAAGGGTGTTCCTCGGGTTTTAATTTTTTTGCGATTTTCTCTTGAACCTGACCCTATATATCTATATATATTATAAATGTTAATATGCTGAATATTTTATTATACTTCACAGGAAGTAAACCAAAGGGAGCAGGAAGGCCAACTGGATGAGGGATTTCTAGCAGAAGTCAGTGCACAACTACGGCAGGTGAATTCATCCAATCGTGTTCTTTTTTTCTGGGAGTATGGGGCAGATTGGTAAATTACTAAACTACCCATAACCAAACCAAACAAACCCAATATGTCCAACCGGGAGGTGGGGTCTGGGGAGGGTGGGATGTACGCATACGTGACATCTACTCTGAAATTACTAAACTACCCTCCAATGTGGAACTATATCAATGCACATTCAGATATCCACAACTGAAAATTCTCGTTGTTTTTCAAACAAATTTCAGGCAAAGGAAGATGGAGACAAGCCAGGTCTTGAGGCAATGCTTCAGAAAGTTTTGCAACTCTATGCTTCAAGAATCCTCTCAAAACGCAGTTACGCCATTAAAGGTGCTAAATTTATAACCATTTCACAAGAAAAATCTTGTCTTATTTGTGAATTTTATCATTGCAATAATGCATTCACAAGTTCATTTACTCAATTGCAAAATGGAATGATCAAAAAGATATTATATATTGCTGTTAACTAATTCAAGTGTCGGATTCATTTAATGCAGGAAATGAAGTTTTAAAAGCCGAGCAGTGTCTTGAGGAAATTATCAAAGGTGCTCATTGCCTTTTTTTTTTACCTTCCTTATCTGTGTCTTAACATTATAGTTTTGTTATTTCATTATTATATCTGGAAATAACCGCTCTACTCCTTTTGGGTAGAGGTCAGGTCTGCCTACATGTCACCCGCCCTATTTTTGAGTGAGATTTATTGGGTTAGTGTGGTTTGGTTTATGTGGAAATGATCATGTGTTATCTGTAAGAATGGTTCTTTTTGGGTGTCGTTTGGTACACTGGACAGGACAAAACAGGGATCATGTTCCACGTTTGGCACGACTTTTCATGTGGATTAGAGTGGAAGAAGCATGTTCCACCTCACCCATGGAACAGAGTAACAAACCTATATTTTACCAATATAACGTTAGAATAGAACTTAATTCTGTTCTAAAACATCAAATACGCTTCCCTGTTTATAATTTATTCATTCTTTAAATTTTATTTATTGAATTTTATGTTCTTTAAACTTTCACCGTCTTTAAAATATTATTTTTATATGGTTTCTATATTTTGATTAATTTATGTATTTTATTAAATATTAATATAGAAAAGGTATAAAATAAAAATTGGAAACTTCTTATACTTTTTTATTTTTGTGTCATTTTAATCGTCTTGACGAAAACTTTCAATGATATATTTTGTATGAAAAATATTTATTTTATTATAAGTTAACATATTACTTAAAGTAATCAAGATGTTTAAAATATATGAACAACTCATTAAGGGTAAATCGGTCATTTTATCTGTTATGTCCTATCCAATTCTGTCTTAGCAAACGCTAAGCAGTTGTTCTGTCCTGTCCTATTCTATTCGAAAGCAAGTCATAACAATATGCATAAGCATTTTGGCATGAAAGATGAGCAATTTGGTACACTTACTAATTTTGTCAATTTCAAAACAAATATTTGTCGAATTAGCCCAAGGGTATGTTTGTCTTTTTCTTCATTAGCCAAACGAAACCAAATTAACCCAATATAAGTAGGGTCTGGCATCTGGGGTGGGATGTTCTGTAAACATGGTTCACCCATCGTGGTTTTCTTGATGATTTTCTTGAATTCACCTGCTCTGACCAACCTCTGTGTGATTCCAGCCCCAGAATCTGAATGGAATAAGCTCTTAATCGATCATTTGACTGCCGGTAAAGGTGATATCTCACCAGATGAACTGTATGCTGTCATAAAGAAACGAAGAGAAAGGACACTTATTCGAACGGTTTGCAATTCCTTCACCTCTATATCTTGTTCCCTTTTCAAGATTAGAAAAGCGGAAAAAATGCAACAAAATTTTGTTTAGTTACAAATAATTTATTTATTTTCTGAATTAATGTAACAATATTTCAAATTTTCTTATTTTATACCCATTTTGACCGATAACATGTTGATCTTGTAATTTGGTGACATGGATACCAGACAATAAACTTGACATCCACGTCATCAAATGTTACAAGATCAACATGTTATGTTACTTATAGGTCAAAATGGGTACAAAACAGAAAATTTTGAAACTTTATTAAATTGATTTAGAAAAAGAAAAATCTTTATTACACTAAATATCAATCAAGACAAATTTCGTTGCATTCCGATGCAATTTTCACTAGTATCGTGAAGATTTACACAAACGGTTTTGTTTTCTTAAAAATGCACAGGAGGGAGGTTCTTATCAGCAGCGTATCCTTATCGAGTTTTTAAAAGGCATTCAATCGAGAGCCGAAGAGATGGCCCACGTGCTTCAAGGCAAACAATGATAATAATTCAGAAAAGTCGGGTTTGAAGGTACTTGTATTTTTTAGTTTTTTACATATGTCGGTCGGATCGACTTTAAATGAACGAATGGGCAACCAAATCGATCTTGAAGCAGTCGAGTCGAGTGGAGACCCATAATACATAGATATGTTGAGTAAATGGTCTTATATGTAATCTTATATATATATATATATTTATGATCATGAGACATTCTTATGATAATTTAAAGAAGACTGGAGTTTGAATTTGATCATTAGGTTTTGTCGGTGAATTAATATGAATACGACATAAGAGTACGAATATTTCAACTTTTTTTGTTTTTTTTTTTATTTTTAAATTACAAAAAGAAGAATATATATGAAAAGGAAGAAAAAAGACATGCATTTAAGTAGGATCCTCCATTGAATATTTTGTAGGGCCTCAATCAATATAGACAATCTGGCATATCCCAATTTCATTATATATATGTATGTATATATATATATATATATATATATGTTGGTTCATTGTGTATGTGACGAAGAAGAAGTTCATACATTATTAAGTATGAATAACACAACCTGAAAACATTTAGGTTGAATGACACAACATTCAGTCTGAATATGACATGTGTCGCTCTTTCATTTGTCCTCATGTTGACAACCAAATTTGAGTTCTCATTTGAACCCGCCCTTATATATATACATGTGTCATATTCAGACTGAATAATCAAAGAAATATGCAGATTGAATATAGTATTTATTCTAAATAGTGCTTATTCAGACCGAATAAACATTATTCAGTCTGAATATTTCTTAGATTATTCAGTCTGAATAATCTAGGGTCGCGCTCTCATTTGTTCTCACGTTCACAACCAAATTTGAGTTTGCATTTGAACTTTTTTTTCCTCTATATATATTATGTATGTTATAATGCATACTAGGTTTAAATTTGGAAATATATGGAAATCAAGATCGGACATACGTTTTCTCCTTTGATTTGGGCGCTGTTTAATTTTAAACACAATTGGCATTTGTGCAAATGATCCACGGATTGCGTTGACCTATGATGTGGAGGTCAACGAAGAGCGAAATGCAAATCAAGTGTTGCCCAAGATCCCATATCGTGTAAAGGGGAATTAAAATCCATGCAAATAACAGCAAATATGAATGAACGATTGTAAGAATCGTAAGTCTTTATCAGTTATGTTTTATCTGTTATTTATGTTAGAGTTCTATGTCAGTTGGAATTGAACATGTTCCTTTTTTAACATATATGTTGAAACATCTGTTCTCTTCTAAAAACTGTTAGAGTTATATTCTAACAATTTATAAGAAAGGTTTAGTTGGAGAGTAGTTGGAGGAACATTTAAGGTTCACATGCAATGTCCATAGACATAAAGAAACCTCATCTACTTGTTTGGATCCACATGTACCCATTACCTTCTTTACTTTCAAAAATCTCTTTTATTTCTCTCATTTGGACCACAATTACTTTCATAATTTATCATTATATTTTTATATGTATATCAATAAAAAGGTCTATTAATTACATTCTATAAATATAAATCTCCCATAAAGGGGAGTGCTAATGGCACTTTAATATAAGGATGTGCACGGAATTTAATACAATTTATATGGGTCTGTACGGAATTTTTGATACTATAATAAGTGTTGATGTTGACTTATGTGAGGAAGGGTGTCATAAGTATACTTTAGGGGTGCTATTAGCCTCTCCTATAAATAAATATGATCATTAAAATAAATTAATTTAGATTTTCATACAAATTAAATTAGTACAAGTATTTAATGAAATTAATATTAAAAATGAAATGGAGTGAATTATAAGCATGTGATATATCTATAGAGAGCATTAAATGCCTGGATTTTTGTACATACAGACATGAGTCAACTATCACAGTTACTACAATTATTCACAATTTAAGCAACACAAATCCATTATTATATCAACTCTCACATGTTTCTTTCACTTTTCCCAAATTTTTTATTCTTTTATTTTTTAATAAATAAATAAATATACCTCGTGTAGTTTTAAAACCAAATTTTAAATAAATAGTATGCTTTATTATATACTAATAATAATTTAATTTTGATCAATGTATACAGTCTGTTTATCTTCAATTGAAGTATATTAAGATTTGATTTATTTCATTTCTGCCAAATTGTTATGTATTACGCTCAAAATTCACGGTGTTTAAATAAAATAAAGTCAACTATTTCAACATTTATATTTATAATTACAAATTGATTGGAAAAACAAGTGTCAAAAAACAACTTTTTTTGATTTGCCAAAGTTTCTATAGTTTCTACCTTTCGTCTAGTTTCTAAAAGAACCAACATATATATATATATATATATATATATATATAGAGAGAGAGAGAGGGAGAGGCCGATTCATTTACAACTGAACGAATGGTAGAACGTATAGAAATTGGTTCAAATTAATATAAAAAATAATTTTTTTATGATTTTTTTTCATCAAATGTTATGATTTAAGATATTATTGCACATATGTTTGTTTCACCTTGTGAAAAAATTACATGTGAAACTTTTACATTATGAAACAAATACATGTGAAACTTTTTCATAAAAAATATATGAGAAACTTTCAACTTATGAAAAACAAATAAACGTGAAACTTTTACATTATGAAACAAACATATGTACAATAATGTCTTAAATCAAACGAAAATAGTAATCAAATATGGGTTCAAATGAGAACCTCAAATTTGGTTGTGAACGTGAGGACAAATGAGAGTGCGACACGTGTCTCATTCAAAGAAATATTCGGATTGAATATAGTATTTATTCAGTCTGGATATACAAAGAAATATTCAGACTGGATATAGTATATATTCAGTCTGAATAATCTATATTCAGACACGTGTCACGCTCTCGTTTGTTCTCACGTTTACAACCAAATTTGAGTTCGCATTTGAACTTTCCTTTATATATATATATATATATATATGTGTGTGTGTGTGTGTATGTATGTATGTATGTGTGTATACAAACGAAAATAGTAATCAAATAAGAAAACACGAAAATATCCAATTCACATGTAAAATTGTAAATGATTTCACAAACTAACCGTCAACGTAAGGATGTGAGAAAGACATGGCTTGTGAGTTGAATCAAATGTGATATTATTATAAAATCTCATATGATTCGATTATATTTTTTTTATTTTTTACTATAAATATGAATATCTATAATATAATACAATATTCTATGAAGAGTTTTATTATAAATTGCATCAAAAGCGTAAGAAGAATATATAAACAAGAAGTCTTGAGTTTTGACCATTTTAATAGATTAGAATTTTGAAAACATTTTTTTATCAAATTATTTAAAAAGGTTAAATAAAAAGTGGTGAAAAGGGTTCGTTGATTCATGATATTGTTTCACTTTTTCTTCACCATTACTGATGTTGCAGATTGAGAATAATACTTTATTAATTTACAAAAAAAAAACCAATAAAATGTGGGAACTTTTTTAAAATAACAATAACAATAATAATAATAATAATAATAATAATAATAATAATAATAATAATAATAATAATAATAATAATAATAATAATAAAAGATTAAAATTAAATGTTTTGGAATTATGAAAAAATAGAGTAAATTACAAGTTTGCTCCCTGTGGTTTACACCCATCTTGAAAGTGATCCCTAGACTCCAATAACTACAATCGTTAACCCTAATAGTCTTTAATCACTAACTTCGTTAAAATTGTCTGTTAAATGAGGGGTAACTCACGCACACACACACACACCCACACACGTCTGTCCCGGTGATTGTCAAAGAATTTATCCCTATGACTGTTTAGTGGTTTAGGGCTTACAACTGTGCAATATGGAGTAAGGGGTAACAAACATGTTTAAGCCGTAAAGAAATATACTTCAAGCACAACCATGTGTATGTATATACATGTTAATTTCTTCTCCTTGAAGTCTACAATTGGTATGTGTGTGTATATATATACATGTTAGTCCTTTTCCATGAAGTCTGCAACCGATATGTATGTATATATACATATATAGTTCATTCTTTATGTACTTCCACCTCCATCTCCAACATGCAATCGATATTGTTTTGGGTGTTTCAATGGAGAAAAGAGGAATGATGGTGCTTTAATGGAGAAGAGAGATAACGATGGAAGATTTTGGTGATGATGGCCCGAGAAGGAGGGGGTGTATCAGAGACGAAACGCGAGAATAGAGTTGGGGTTACAACTTACATGTAATGGACGTTGACGATGGGGTTGAGGGCTGCAACCTGCAGGTAATGAACGCCGATCGACGATCGTACATATGTGTGTATATTATATATATATATATATATAGTGTAAACTACAACTTTGGTCCCTATGGTTTATAGTATTTATTAACTTTTTAAGACAATACCCTTAAATTAACAGAAAAAATTTAACAGAGTTAAGTTAAGGGATCATTTTCAAAACAAAATGTAAACAATATATATAATTATTGTAATTATTGAAGTCTATGACCATTATTGAAAATCGGTGTAAACCATAGGGGACCCAATATTGTAGTTTATTCAAAAAAGTAAAATGTTTGAAAAGATGGATATTGCAGACAGCAGAAGCACTATTACCCAAAAAGCAAAGAAAAAGAGAGTGTCATCAACAACATATCACTTTGTATCTATCCCTACTATCATTATTTTATTGAATATTTAATAATAAAAAACTCTTTTATCCAACAATACTAAATGTGAATTATTAATACACTAACTAATAAAAACCATTAAAGTTTGTCCCATATGATTTAGCTTGATTGATAATAAAGTTTGGATTTTTAGGGTTTTTCTTTTTCGTTTTGAGTCCTGTTAAGTTACAGAAGATTTCTTTTATTGTTCTTCTAAAGGTCATGTAATTAATCGAGGTACACTTAAGTTGGTCTGAACAACCATGATTAATAAAAAAAATATTTATTTCATATAGACGAAACAACAAAAATAAAGTTGACTTCATATCTGTAATAAGTGTCAAAGACATTAAGTTCACTATCTTGATTTTCGATAGTATCTGTAATTTCAAGACTATACATCTATGAAGTACCGTGAGTTATGAACAAACAGTGCATGAGTTTTTGAAACCCCGTCTCATCATTGATGTATTGAAAACGTTTAAACTTTTTAATGTATTTAATCATTTATATTTATATATATATATGATTACAGAGGATTGTAATTTTTATTTTGTTCAAATAAAATTTAGGCTATGTTTGGCAAACTAGCTGATAAGTTAGTTTATGACTGATAAGCTAGCTGATAACTTATAAGCTAACTGGTAGCTGATAAGTTAACTGATGAACAAGTCATGTTTAGCTAAACTAGTTTATAAGAATATAAAATGACATCTTGAAAAAAAAGTCAATTACAAACATTTCATATTATAATTCAAATAATTTTTCAATAATATAATTAAAATAAATTTATGATAATATAATATGTTAATTAATACAAACAAAATAGTAAAAAACTAGATAATATAATATGTTAATGGAAAGAATTTAAAATTAATTATTATATATACATAATATAAATTTTGAATTAGTTAAAACAAATTTTAGAAAAATATACATTAATCTATGATTTAAATAACCATTACATATAATATGAATAACAATAAAATAACTAACGTATCATAATTAATTAATGCTTTTCAAAAATATAATTAATAATTAAATTACATATTTTCTTACAATTATTTAGCATATTTTATTATTTATAAAATATAATAAGTATGATATTAATACTTAGAATTGTTATATTTGTTTTTTGATAGCTAAATATATTGAATAATAATTAAAAAATAATTTATATGATAGTTAATAAAGTGTATAAATAATTAATAGTTTGTTATCAGTATTTATTATATAATTAAAAATAATTAATAATGTGTACTTAAAAATAATTTATAATTTGTAATTAATTTTGATTTCTATAAATTAATGTTTATGAATAATTAATATTTATTTAAAGTTAACATTTATTTATATTAATAATAATAGTAAATAAATAAATAATATTAATCAAAAGTATAATTGGAAAAAGTGTCAAAAAACTTCTCATAAACTATTCCAAGTAGTTTATCGATAAGCTAGCTTATAAGCTAACTTATGTGCATCCAAACGATTACTCAAAAAATAAGTTAACTTATAAGCTACCTTATTTTTGCCAAACAATGCCTTAGTATCCCACTTTTGTGTTGGTTAGTAAGGATATTATAAGTAAGAGACTATCGTTGTCAAGTTATAAACTAAATAGTTCAAGGACTAAAGTAGCCGATAAAAGTTGAGACTGTAATTACTGTTGACTAATCTAATATTAGAAAGATGTGAGATAATCCCACTTTCTTGAAGTTCGTTCAAGAGGCATAAGAGGATTATGTAGCCTCCAAATCAGTTTTGTATAAGAAGGGTTCATCAAAGAGAATACCCTTTTGATTTCTTAACGAAATCAAAATACTTTTGAAATCCTAACAGTAAAGAAAAGTTGATTTTTGGTGTTCTTGAAGCAAGAAGTGTGCGTTAGAGTTTGGTTGTGAACGTGAGGACAAATGAGAGTTCGACATGTGTCTCATTCAATCTGAATATATTCAGACTGAATGTTGTGTTATTTACTTTGAATGTGTGTTATTCATATTGAATAATGCATGCATTTCACCTTCGTTATTCATACCGAATGTTGTTCATTATTTAGACTGAATGAGACACGTGTCATACTCTCTTTGATCTCATGTTCGTAACCAAATTTGAGTTTGTATTTGAACTTTTCTGTATATGGGTATATATATATAGAGGAAAGTTCAAATGTGAACTCATTTTTGGTTGTGAACGTGAGGACGAATCTCAGCCACTTATCCGGTCAATAAAGGCGAACTTTGACGCAGTTCTCTCGCTTTAATAATCTCCACCCTCCCATGAATCGCGTCAATCCTCCGTGATCGCGTCCACCATAACCGAAGATGTGTGGCTGAGATTCGTCCTTACGTTCACAACAAAAAATGAGTTCACATTTGAACTTAACCCTATATATATATATATATAATTTTAATAAAAATACAACCATTAATTTTTATTTATCAACATTATAATTTGAAAATTGAATTATGAAAATAATTTTTTTAGGAACATTGATGATACAATCATTTCCCTCATTTAAATTTAAGGTTGATCGAGTGCTTTTGTAATTGTAGTCAACCGACAATAATTTCCACCTTTTAAAATAATGATTACGTTTTCTAAAGATAAATTCACTAAAATTTTAATAAGATTTTTTATAAAAATAATTATCAAGATATTGAATTCACAATTTCATTATAATTTTAGCTAGAACTTAAAAAAAAGTTTATACACAACCCTTCCAAAATAATGTTAACACTCAATTAATTTATTAATACTTTTTTATATTTGTTCCAGAACAAATGAAACATTTTTTTAAGACAAGATCTTAATTAACTTTACTTAATCGACCTGTAACAGTTAATCATCGTGAGTCTGTGAATAATGATTGTAGCAAGCTTTGTTTTTACGACTATATATGTATATGTTTTGTATTGTAAAAACCATCAATAACGGTCGAATGCACAAAATTACAAGGATCGAGATCAAGACCATACGAAATAAGCAATTCAAGTAATGATCCAAACAAATATCAAAGAGGGAGCCACCACCACCACCCAATAGATTTGATGCAATAGTCTTTGATCATTGACAGTGTGTAAAAACATCAGTTATGTCGAATTATGCATAGTCAATAAAAGACCATAGTTGCAAATACTAGATGCAAAACTGACTCATTGGCGGTATTTTGCCTCCGCCATCCACATGGAGAGTTTAAGGTTGAGCATATATCTTTATTGAAAACCAACAGTAATATATCATCAATCGATGTCTAGATAAGATAAATCAATCCATAACAAGAAATATCCATTTGATGGCTACTTAGAGAGAACGTACCTGGTATTTCAGACAAAGTTGAAAATTACACTCATCATGGATAAACCGAGATACAGAAGATTATGATGATTTGAACATGTTTGTAGTAGATCGATAACGTTACCAGTAAGGATGTAAGAAGAATGATTGTTGACGAAACATGGATGACGTAAGATGAGCAACTGAACATGAACATAAATATAACAATCTTGGACACTTTCAATTACATGAGCTTATAATAGGAATTTTATGAAACACAAAACTAAAGTAATAGACTAAATGTAGATACATGTATCTAAGTATTGATGATGAACAAAAGAGAGTTTGAAAGGGTTTTTTAGGGGGGTTGGGTTTCTTTATTTATTTATATTTTGAAGACTTTTTTCTCACTATTGCATTGAGGATGTTTTCACTATTTAATAAAAGAAAACAATGTTTTAAATATAGTCAAACAATAAATAATTTAATTTAAGTTAAAAAGAAATGTGATTTCCAAGAGGAAAATGGTTAATGTACACATTTACATGTCTCTTTCCTTAATTCAAAAATTACTCTCTTGTCACCTTCCCCCTTCATATTCTCTCTCTCTCTCTCTCTCTCTCTCTCTCTCTCTCTCTCTCTCTCACACACACACACACACATACACACACATATCTCACTTTAATTCAAACTTCAAACTGTTTCTCTCACTTTCTTCAAGGCTTCTTGTTGGCAGTGGTGTCTCACTTCTTCCAAAGGTAAACAAACACCACACATCCATCCATTCATCTCTTCTTCTTTCATTCTTCACATTATCACCACCATTTTCAAACCATCAATATCACCTCATTAATTTACTCTCTTCTTTTCTTTCTTTCTTTCTTTCAAACCCAGATCTCACTTCCCATTTTCATGGTGAACATCATCTTTCTTTAAAATCTCCATAATTTCTTTAAGTTTTATCTTCTCTTTTTCAGATTTCAAACACATGGGTCTTCTTCTTTTGCTCTTTAGATTTGTGGGTCTTGTTTTCTTTGCAAAAAACAAACATAAAGTTTCCACCTTTTTTCAACTTTTTTTCATGGGTTCAATCACATTGATTTTTTTTATAGGTTTTCTTGCTATTTTTGTGTCTTCAATTGCATGACTGTTATAGAAAAAGAAAACCCAAAACTTTTTTTTTTTTGAAAGCTAACTCTGTTTTGATCAACATTTCAGCATTAAAGATTGCAAGATCAAGATCTGCAAGAAATCTTTGTGTTCTTCTTTAGCAATATCTCCTTCAACCTCTATAAATGCCAAGAGTAAGGTTAGAAAAAGCTACATTCATCTTCTTCATTTCTTTAAATTTTAATTCAATTCATTACATTTATAACAATTTTTATGCTAATTTGACCTCTTCATATATATATATATATACATATATATATACTCTCTCACACACATATATATACATATATATATATATACTCACACACATATGTTGATTTTGTCGTTTAATTTAATGAAATTATTTAATTTGATGAAATTGTTTATATATATATATGTATATGAACACAGGGGTTCAGAAATGACTCAGAGGGTATCAAGTAGAGGCCCTGCTCCTCTGCGAACATCGAGCTCCGACTCCGATCCACCGCACCACCGTCCGATCACCGACCGGAGTCCGAAGCTCGGAGACCGTCGGTCGCCGAGAAGCGCACAGTCAGAGCCGCTGAACCAAAAGAAGCTCGGAACTCGAATCGCGGGTTTGGAGACTCAACTTGAGCAAGCTCAAGGTGAGCTCAAGATTCTTAAAGATCAGCTGGCTTCAGCCGAAGCCGCAAAGAAAGAAGCTCAAAAGGAACTAGAGAAAAGAACTACAAACACCAAGCCAGCCGTTTCCAAGCCGGAGCCAGAGCCAGAGCCGGTTCAAGATTTTCGTTCTTCACCAAGCGAAACCCATGATTCAAATCAAGATCACGAAAACCCAGATGAAATCCAGAAAGAAACCGATGTTTTCGAAGTCCCAATTGAAATTGTGAGCTTGAAATCACCAATGGTGATCGAATCACCACAAAAGCTCCACCTTGAAGAAGCCATGGCTGCCAAGAACCAAGAGATAAGCTCACTGAAATCGAAACTCGAAGAGAAAGAAAACGAACTAATCGCACTCACTCAAGAAAACCAGAATCTAAAACATCAATTGAATGAAGCAAGTCTTGAGATTTCTAGTGGGAAAGCGAAAGAAGAGAAGACGAATTCGAAGATGAACCATCTTGAAGAAGAGTTGAAAAAGAGTAAAAAAGATGGGAATGAGTTAAACAAGAAGTTGAAAGAGGTTGAAGGGGCAAAAGAGTCATTGGAAACAGAGATGAAGAAGCTACGAGTGCAGACGGAACAGTGGCGGAAGGCTGCGGATGCAGCGGCGGCGATACTAGCGGGCGGGGTGGAGATGAACGACGGTGGGCGGCGGGTATCGGAGAGGTGTGGATCGATGGATAATAAGCATTATGGTGGTGTGTATGATGGATATGGTGGATTTGTGGGATCACCAGGAGGAGATGAATGTGAAGATGGGAAGAGAAAGGGGATTAGAATGTTTGGTGATTTGTGGAAAAAGAAGGGACAAAAATAAGGGAATTGGAAATTGGAATTGGGTTGTTTTGAATGTGTTTTGATTGCAAGTTTGAAGGTGTTATTTGGTGAATGTAGATTGATGATGATGTATGTTATGTTGCATCTAGCTATGTTTAATATTTTCTTGATATTAGAAGAAGAATATGAGAGAGGTTAAGTATGGTATAAAAGAACTTGTTTTCAATTAGTACCATCTAAAAACATCTAATGGTTCAAGATTTCTTTTTGGTTATTGACTTAGGGGAATGTAATGTAATTCTTTTTTTTTTTTTGGGTTCGAATCTAGATGCCGGCAAAATCTTTGTGGTTATGGAGGTTTTTACTTACGATAACTCCAAGACAGTTGTGAGTTGCCCATGATTATGAGACTTGTTAGTGTGCATAAGCTGGCTTAGAAACACAAGGTTATCTAAAGTAAAGTAAACAAGTTTGAATCTAAGTGGGTGTTTGGGATTGCTTATAAAAACAACTTATTGACTTATATTGGTGTGGAACCGGTAAAAAACATGTTTGAAAGTGTTTGGATGGGAAAAAAGAAAAGTGCTTATACTGATGGAGAACCGGCAAAAAGGAGTTTTCAATAAGTTAAAACCTTTTAACTCATCAAAACCAACTTATAACTTATAGGTACCAATTTACCATTTTAACCTTAAACCTACCTTAAGTCGATAAACAGTTTTCAAAAAATATATAACTTGTTTCAAATAAGCAAACCTAAATGTTGAGGTTCACCTATAAATATACTTCAAACTTACCAACGAGATTTAAGCTAAAAATGAATCTATTTGAAAAGGGAAAATTAAAAAGTTCCGTTGCCGGGACTTGAACCCGGGTCTCTCGGGTGAGAGCCGAGTATCCTAACCAACTAGACTACAACGGAATTTGAGTTACTGTTTACTATTTAGATTTAAATATTAAAAAATATTAACTTGATTAGAAACGATATACTTAATGAATAAATTTGAAGTGATTAAAATTTCAATACAAGTATTCGATAAATACTTAAAGTTTTAAATGATGTGATGAGAGGATTAAATCTCAAAGTCTTAAAAGTATTTCTAACAACAACTCTAAAATTGAGGTTTTGAATGTATTGTTATTTTTTATAAAATATATTAGAATTATAAACTTATATAATATGTTAATAATGTAATTAAAATTGAATTACTTAAAATATATCAATTATGAACTTATATAATGCTTAAATGTTTGGTAATAAATTAATGATATTAAAAATGACTTATTCAGTAAGCTTCTAGAGTGAGAGTTTTATGCAGAAAATCAAGTTTTTTTAATAATAAAAACACACTCATTCCATCTTGTTTAATCCTCATAGACAACTTTATTCATACAGTATTCGATAGAAATCCAACCAAACAACTACTCAGTCTGGTCCTATCCCAGTAGAGATGGCCAAAAACCGGGCTCGGGTCGGGCCGGGCCGGGCCTCCAATCGGTCCGGCCTCGTGCAGTAATTTTCGGGCCAGAACTTTTTGGGACCGGTCCCGGTCCTATCGATTTCAAGCCGGCCCGTTTAGTGTGTTTTCATAACCGGACCCGGTCCCAAACCGGGCCTTCAATAAAAATTATTTTTTATAAAAACATTAATTCTATTTATTAAATTAATATATTATATATGTAATCATTATATATATATATATGTAATTTGGTCACTCAAATACACCTTAAAACATGTTTTATTGTAGTTTTATAATTAGTTTTCAAACAAATACACTTAAAAAATACATTTATTATAGTTTTATAATTGATTTTTAGTCAAATACATTTAAAAATACGTTTTATTATAAATTGCAATTAGTTTTCAATCAAATACACTTAAAAAGTTAGAAATACATATAAAAAATATATATATAAATTCAATTTTTTTGTAAAACTCGGGCCGGTCCCATGACCGGTCCCGAAGGAGCTTGGGCCGGCGGTCCTACAAATCGCTTCAAAAGTGTCTTCGTCCGGTTTTGATGCTTATAACCGGTCTTTACCGGTCCCGGGCCGGCCCGGGCTTTTATCGGTCCCGGTCCCAGTCCTCCGTCAGTCCTGGGCCGGGCCGGGCCCATTTGGCCATCTCTATATCCCAGTATAATATCGCACCAAAGATATCACAACAAGTTTTTGTTTTGTCTTGTCTAATGTAGCAATCACACCCTTAATTAATTAATTACTATGAAAAAATGGAGCATTTATTTAAAAAGCTGAAAACTATATACTTGCGAAATCCTATTTATAGCTTTTGATAGCGCCCGTTTTAAATCAGTAGGATGCAGGTGTCCATTTCATAATCAGTGATTAATTCGTCCTAACCGATAAAGATCCTAATTTGAAGAGGATAATCAAGAAAAAAAAATACCAATATTAATCAAAACCATTAATGAAATTGCAAATGAGAAGCCTTTTGGAGGCCCAAGAATCATGTTTTTTAGCAGTAAAAAAACTCACTTTTCCTTTCAATCTTGAACTCGTTAAACTAAGGGAATACAATGTATTTATTTTATGTTCAGATTAATTTAATAGGGATTCACATATTAAATATGCTTTCTTTATCTTCAGATTAACCTCGATCTTTAGAATATAAGCAACATTCAAGAAGTTTAATCGTCGAACATCAAAAGAAAAATATTTATATTTCTTCCATCATAGCTTTAAAAATATTAACATCAAAACTTTATTATTAAGAAGCCAATCATACCTCCATAAAAAAAAGCAGAAAAAGAATCAGATTTTGATTTGTTAAATAGGCACCCATGTAAAGAATCATAAACCAAAAGTCTTGTTAGCAAAGAACAGTAGAAAATCATATCCATGATTAAGTCAATTGTGAATGGATTATATGAGAAATTGTTATATGATCAAAGGACATGTTTGTATGCCACTATGAAACCATGTCTAATATGTGTTAGACATAAATTTGGTCATGTTTGTTTCAATATCTATTTGTTGGCAGCTTAATGAGCTTAATAGGATTCACAACTTATTCGTTTAGCTATAAATTACTGTTAGATAGTGGCTTAATGATATAGAAAGTGATTTACTTAGAAAACTTATAGCGGGAGCTTTATGCGGACAGCCAAAAACCTTCCTACTAATTAAAAAAACACGCTCATTCCATCAATGAAATACCCTCCCAAACAAAAATCATTCTCAACCTGTACAGACATCTTTATCTGTAAATGACTTGATGGAAAATCAACCAAACAACCCCTTAGATATATAAAAAAAGATTAGCCAAGAAACATTTGTACATCCTAGTTTTATGTCCTTTCATTTCATTTTGCTCATTTAAGAAGGTGACACAATTCATATTAGGTTCAATTTAGTTACAATTCATTCAAAATGAGATAAAAACAATTTTTTAACGGCAATAACACACACGTTTCCTGGGTGTCCGGGATCCATACGGGCACTCAACTAATCCCCAGAAATCAGGACCCACCACAGAGTGGTAGGCCGTGGGGATTCGAACCCGGGTAGTTAGGATTTAGGAATAACATCCACTGACCCTCTCAGGATGTTACCTTACCACTGGGCTAGATATGCTTTCACAGATAAAAACAAATTAAAAAGTAGGATGTGTAACAAAAATTATGCGTATGTATGTAAATTAAAAAAAGGAGCGTTTGGTATGCAAAATGGAATTCAATGAAATTGAAATTCATCATAAAAAAATTTTGTTTTGAAGGAATTTGAATGAAATTTGACCATGTGATTGGTTGGATGAACTAAATTCTTTGAAATATCGAATGAAATGTTAAAATATTTAATTTAAACAATTCAATAGAATTCAAAGATTTCATCATTTTCATTATGTGAACCAAAACGGATTTAAAATTTGATCAAAATAATTATCCATTTCAATAACATTAAAATCCATGAAGAGAACATCCCCTTAGCCCACAAGAAAGAAAGCTGCCAGTAATTTATAAAATGATGATAGAAAATTAAAATTGCAAAAGGGCCATTGAATTGGGCTGCCCAATCGGCCCAGATTCATTATTTACATGGGCCATAAAATTGATTTTCTCAAATCTATACTTTCAAGTTTCGTATATTTGGATGCATGATTATATAAATGGTGGGCCACTTATCATGTGTTTATCATATAAACGTTTATAAATAAGAGTCATCATCTTTACTTGTCTTATACAGTAACACTTTCTGCCATCAGAATATATTATTGTTAGATGTCTTTTACCTGATAAACGTTTATTGAGTAGAAGTTTCTCCCTTACTTACTGAGTTAGATTATTATTATTATTATTATTATTATTATTATTATTATTATTATTATTATTATTATTATTATTATTATTATTATTATTATTATTATTATTATTATTATTATGTCTTTTATCAAGTAAGATTCCTGATGTTTATCACTTTCTAAAAGATAAGTCGTTTTGTTAAGCGACAAAAAAATGGATTATTTAAGGAAAGATAAAATTACTATTTGCTTTGTGTGTGTAACTGAATTGACAAATGGATGGGTAACTTTACTGAAATACAAGACAGGTCTCGGGTTCGACCCGGTCCCCCTTGCCTCATTTGCTGAGCGAGTCAAAAATACATCCCCACATTCGTGTCATTGCAAGCGAGTTATGAGTAAAGTCAGTTAGAATTGTCAGTAATCAATTTTTTTTGCTCAGATAAATATTTAATTATATATAAAAATGTTTTTTTTATGTTTTATTTCTTAAATAATCAGTATGTGACCTGTGAGGCTATGGCCATCACTTTCAAAATGTAAATCCTTTTATTATCCTTATAACTAGGCACATCTTTATTTTAAATAATGTTATTTGGTGATAAAAATTAAAATTAGAGTTATTTTTCTTTCTGTTCAAACAATATGTAAGTTTATTTTTAATTAAATAAAAAATCAATCATTTTAAATGATAAATGACTTTTATTCCGATATTTTTCTTTTTACGAATATTTTATGACAAATAAAACAACAACGTGTATATAGAAGTTTTTTGTGCAATGATATAATTTCCTACCCTCAATTTATTTTCTCAATTTATTTTTATATTTTTGAAAAATGGTTGAATAATTATTTTCAAAAATTACCTAAAATACAAAAGCTTCTTTCATATCTAATATGGTTTTTAGGTGTTCTTTTTATATAAAACTCTAAAATCAACTTAATTAAGTTTTAGTTCAACTTTAAATTTAAAATTATTTAATGAAAAATATTTAAAAGTTAAGATGTCTTTTTATTGAGCTTAAATTTTTATTTTATTTTTATTTTTAAATTTATAATTTACGAATTTATGACCGATATTGTATGACTTTACAATGCCGTCCCTACCACCGACCCCACCCTATCATCACCTCTCTTGTTGTGCACCCCCGAGCCTCATGTCTCCTCACGTACGTTACCATTCTAAACAATCCCGTCATGCTTTTTATTATTCTAGGTTTTATATTATATTTTAATCAACAATAGATTTAACTTCAGTATTTAAAAGTTTTATTTTTATTTTTGGACCACCAAAGGAATATAAATAAAGTCTCTTTTTGTTATTTTCAGCTATTGTCTGCATTTGATGTAAATGAGCATAGCTGTATAGCATATAGATGTGTTTTTTTATATTTTGATAGTTAAGCGGCTTGAATGAATCTTATGCAACAGTCCACTAACCTTCATGTCCATATCCTTGTAAATATCTATTACACATATATGATGTAACAGCTTACGACCATCATTGTACAGGTCCCACGACTATCATGGAGTAGGTAAATCATGTGTCCAAACAACTGGGTTGTGGCTGAAGTCAAACCCCTTGTCTTATTTATTCTGCAAAAATGTTCATAATGACCTCATTTGCGTGTTGTTACATACTAATTATCATTCTTGCAAAATATAGACACCATAATATGCAAAATATAGAGACAACCATAATATGTACGATTATTTTATTTGCAATTTGATTTATATTGTTTCTTTATAAAGTGTTTTTTAAAGCTAGTCCATCGATATAATCTTAAGAATTACTCAAGTGGACAAAGTTTAAAACTTTTTTATTTCAATTTATCTTGATTTAAGTCTCACAGGGTTATCAAATTATATGAAATCACATCCACCAGTAAAAAATATCAAAAGTTCATCAAGCCACGTAAATAAGATAAACCTTACATTTTTGGCTTCAGGATTGGACCTTTCTATGCGTCATTCTTTTATACCATCACAAAAACAATACTCTTGGCCTCGTTTGAATGACGTTTCAGAATCAACCAATTATCAGATATCTCGTCATAACAACCACTTAACTAATTATCGGATATCTCGTCATAACAACCACTTAACCTATTATCAGATATCTCATAATACCACAACGACATAACATGAATTATATCAGAACCAAATCAATCAGAAACTTGATTCCTTTTCCTTTATATAGTAATAATAATAATAACAACAATAAAGGGTAATTAAATATTTATTAAATTTTAGAAGGGATTTTTTCAAAAACACCCAACCTATCATGTGATAATGCTGAATTGAAAGCATAATTTTTGTATTCAAACCAAGTAAACTCCTTATACAAGCTGTCTTCATCTCTTTCAAGGAGTGATGCCAATGGAGCTATCTTCTCATTCAATGGTGGTCCTCCAAAATATATCATTGACACCCTGCTTTCTTTACTATTTGCCACCACCCTATGCTTTATGCTCTTGAACCTTCCATTTGTCATCACCTGTCACAAAATCGTCTGTTTTTGTTACGATTTTCGATACATAAAAAAGGACATCGTGGTCATCTTTTTCGATCAGAATATATTGAAATCCGTGTTCTAAAGTTATTTTGTTAGAGATATTAAATACGGGTTTTTACAGATGTCAATATGATGGTTATATAATGTTATACTCCCTCCGACTCAAAATAAATATTCACAATGAAAATAACACACGGTTTTAGGAATGTGTAATTATTACTCTTTTTAAATAACCAAATGACATTTATACCCTTGATAGTAGAGAGATAAACTTTCTGCCTCTCATATTTAAGGTTAGAACGGGAAATTGAAAACTTAATTTTAAAAATGGACACTTATTTTAGGACAAACAAAAATAATAATATAGACATTTAATTTGGGACGGAAAGAGTAATAAATAAAAAGAATTATACTTAATAGTTTAATGATTATTTATATTCTTTTTTCTAAAAATGTAGGTAGAAAGTGACTTGTCGAACTTAGGAAAAGGATTGATTAAGACTTGGAAAGTGAAGATGCTATATTGATGGGGAATCTATATATATAGGAGACATTTGACCTTTTCTCTTCTCTCTAATGCCATCTACATATGATATATGATATTTTATCCGAATATATATACATATATATACATATATATATATATATATATATATATATATAGAGGAAGGTTTAAATGAGAACTTTGCATTTTTAAAGGAACAAAGGGACAATTGTGGATCACATATGATGTGGGTTCCACATAATATTAAATCATAAATGATTTAATATTACGTGGGACCCACACCATATGTGATCACAAATGAATTCCTTTGTTTCTTTAAATTGGTAGTGTTCTCATATGATCCCTCCCCTATATATATATATATATATATATATATATATACAATCACGTTAGATTATTTCGTAAAAACCCCTTGAATAAAAAGAGCCATTTCAACATATATCGTGAAAAAATGGTTCAAATCTATACCCTTGCAATGTGAGCTAGATGGATACAAATTGTCTTAGCTGTTGAGTAGTGCTAGACGAGTACAAATTGATTGGCCCAGAGTATCGGGTGGAAGATAATGACTCTGATATCATGTAAAACATTGATATTGACTCTGATATAATGTAAAATTATGTGAAACAATGGCATTGACTCTGATATCATGTAAAAATATGTAGAACCCAATTTGGATTCTTTAAAACAGAGTTTCGACAAAAAGAAGATTTGGTCATATATTGAGAAAAAATGGTCAAATTCTAACGGTTTTGGATGCTACAACTTCATGACCATATCAACGTTTTATCAAAAAAACGATTATAGATTACAAATTTTACAATAAACTTAAAAGAAAAACATAACCTTTTTAAGTCGTAAGAAATCAAGAAACCGGATACGTTACCTGTAAAGAGTCACCAACATTGATGAAGAAAGAATCCGAATCGGGAGGAACCGAAACCCAACTCCCATCTCTTAACGAAATCTCGAGCCCAGAAGTGTTATTCGATCGTAAAACCGATATGATTTGCGGGTCGGTATGTTCACCGAACCCGATCAAATTCCCGCCATTGATTCCGTTTTCTTGAAGCTCTGGACATGGCGGATAGTAATTCACCCTGAAAACAGAGTCACTCTGTTCATCCATTAACAACTTACTCAACACATTTTTGGGCTCTAATTTCAACCCATCCGCCATTAAATCAAGAATCTCACAAGCCATCTTCTTCACTTCTGTAACATAATCATCAACAACACACCTGCAAATTAACAACAAAAAACAAGAAAACAATCAAGATTTTTATATTAAAAAAAAGATGATAAAAAGATTTGATTTTTATTGGTGAATTCATACTGGAAATCTTCTGGGTGTTGTTGAAAAATGGAAAAAAGTTGTTGTTGTTGTTGGTGGTGGTAATCGGATTCTGGTTTCGGGTTAAGGAGAAGGTATTCGACCCAACCGACATCGCCATTTGTACCGATGTTCTTGCTGCCATAACCAAAAGGTGAAGGTGGGCCAGCTTTTTGTTTGACCGAAAGTGGAGAAGAGAAGAATTTAATGGCTTCTGATTCGAGTTTATTGATGAATTTTGTGGGAACTCCATGGTTAACCACCTTAAAGAATCCGAAATCTTGACAGGCTTTGACGAGAAGATGTTTTGATTCAGGTTTCGAGAGGTCAATTAGAGGAATCGTAGGAGGAAAAGTCAAAGGGTTGACTGGTTTGCAGGTTTTGACGAACAACTGTTCGATTGTTGGATTAGAGAGAGCCACCATTGTTAAGTTGAAAAGTTGCAGAGAATAAAAAAAAAGATAAATAAATTGAAGAAGAAGAAGAAGAAGAAGAACACATTTCAAATGGTGGATTGGTTGGGTATTTGTAGGAGATGAAGAGATACATACAGATTCTTGTAAGCAGGAAGTTTTTAATAAGTCAAACATTTGACTTTTTACTCTTTTAATTTTATATAAATATTAACTATTATATTTTTAATAGATTTTTTTTTTATTTTTTTTATTTTTAAGTTTATCAAAACCTTGGATCACCACTCAACCAATAAAAAAACCTTAGATTTTGTTCACCTTCATTTTTCGTTTTGAATATTAAATAATAAATGGCATTTTCTTCAAAATAAAAATGGCATGATTACTTATATAGTATATATATATATATATATATGCACACGTTATATACCCGTAATGGGTAATCTATGTGAGAGAAAACAATATAAAAAGAAAATAGATAATATTAATATATACACACACAAATACTCAGAAGTATATGTACATAATTGGTAATCTAAGTGAGAGAAAACAATAAAAAATACATAATATTATGTGTACACACAACATACATTAATAGGTAACATATGTGTTGGAAGCAATGATAGATCCAAGATTTTTGTCCACTGTAGTCCTATTAAGATAAAGACGCGTAAAGTAACCCGATGTGTTTCGGCAAACTTTTTACGTTTTTTAGTTGATTTCAAAAGGTTTTCTTAGTGTTTTTGTCGATTTCAAAAAAAAATCGGTTTTTTATTTATTTTAAAAGATTTTTTTAATGTTTTTGTCAATCGCCGACAAGATGGGGTCCCTTGAAAATTTATACTGGGAGAACTAAGGCTAAATTTATTATTTTTGATATTTTTTAACCTGTATAATTCTTTTTCTTAACAAATCAACTGGGGTCCATGGACCCTCCCCCACCCACCCCCCCTCTTTACATGCTGCTTCCACCCCTGGATGGAAGATGATAAAAAAGAAAAACAGATGCATCATTTTTCGTCATCAATTATCAAATCGTTAACGATATAGATTAAATTGGTTCTGAAATTTTCGTTCAACCTCATCTGCAACTAATTTTATAACCACCTAAAAATTTCAAAATACATAAAATCAAATATCAAGATTGGTTTGTAAGATGTGCAATATTTACATTATTTATATTTTATTTTGTCATCCAATAAATGTTATTGTTATGTTTAAATTGTTTTTGTTTCTTTTTTGTGTATATACATGTGCATATACAGCATAGCTGTATATAGTTGGATTATATATGGATAAAACTATTATCCTACTTTTTTTATATAGTAATAACTATAAACTATTTTTTTAAAATAGGAAAGTGTTTTATTTTGTTTGGGGCGTAAAATGTCAAAAGGTGAAGTGTAGGGGAATATATTGCCAACATGTAAATGTTTTCAAACAGAAAGATGTGCTTTAGAAACCAAAACCATTATTTTATTGTCGAGATACATTGTTCACTTTGTGTACAAAAAGTATAAGAGCATAATTTTGTGGTTTACGAATAAAGGATAAGGTCTGCTTGTAGGAATAGTGTGTATTGAGACTCTGGGGTTAGGTGTTAGGCTAAGCTTGGAGACCTACCTTAACGGTTGGTCGGTTTCATTAGGTCGAGTTACAACATTCTCATTTTCACCTCGAAAGCGTTCATCATGCACTCCAAATAATACTTACAATCATAAGAATAACTCCTCAAAAAGAGCCATAATCATCAACATAACAACTTACAATTTGAAACATTAACCAAACAGTGAAAGTTTGAATACAGAACACAGTGAAAATGCAGTTACCCAAATTCGTCGCATATCTAACTAAAACATAAACCAAACAATTTTCTGAATACGCAAGTCAAATGTCATCCTGAAACACTGTAATATCTTGGACATCTAGGCCTTACCCTTGTCTGTGTCTATCCCCGGTACTTTTGGGATGTATTTTATGCGTCAACTTAAAAGCTCAATACATTTCATGGTTTTCATGCACAAATTAAAGACTCGACATTTTGTCCTACTCTGAACGAAAATTAGATTAAGTTTGTATAACAAAGATTCATTCACATCTAAAACTTTTCATAAACGTATTGCGTGCCTTATCTCAAGGGGACGACCTTGGCTATGTGCATCCCAGGCTACATAACAGAGAATCATGACCCAAGGTATTAACAAATAATTCAATCCACAACTATCCTAGTTTCATTTCGACCTATGATTTTTGATTCCTTGTATCTCTTTCTCGATCCCTTATATTGATTCTTGATTTTAAGGTTCTTCCTTTTTCATAATTGATTTAAACTTTCTTCCAATTTGCTAATGTGCATATCTCTGTTCTTGTTGTCAATTTCTTTATGTTTGTGGTTTGAATTGTTGTTCGTTGTTTAAAATATCAACAAACTTGTTGATGCCCTCAAATTGTTCGATGGAATGTCATCTAATGCAACTTTCTGATATTCTTTTTAGTTTAATTTAAAATAACGAAAAAATTGAGTACATAGTTTGATAATTATGTTTAGGTGGCATTTATGCCTTAGTAATGGTAGTTGCAAATTATGAATACATTATAGTTAATAGGAAACCTCTAAAAGAATGAATGAAAGAGATTGTGTAATATGTGATAAACGTGCATGATTTGCTAGTTTCTCTACTCTTTGCATATGCTTCTACTAGAAGTAATAAAGCAAGTCTAGTTAGTTGGTTTAGGTGTGAGTAATCACATTGTTTTAATTTCATTTAATGAGTATTGTGTTTTTTGATTGGATGGGAATGAATGAAAAAATCTTAATCTTAAATCTATACAACATGGTCAAATTTTATAGTCAGCTCATGATTTCTCTACCTAATTATTTGTTTGTCAAATTGGTTTATTCCTTTTTCAAAAAATTTAGCTGAGTTTACTTCTGGATCCATTCATTATTCAAAAACTTATACAAAATCTCTCTTTTTCCTCATCAATCTTGACGGGTTTCTCTCTAATTTCCCAAGATAAATGAGGGGAGAGTTTTACTTCTATTCTGTTTTGATTATGACCGACATTAAGGGGTTTCACCTTCCTCCAACTAAACACCATAATTTTCTCGTCCAATCTCCCCCAGACACCTTTTCAATTATCCAACTTGCACTAATCTTTAATGACAATTAAGTTCCTAACTAACCCGCTATTAAAGATATGGCAGAAATAAATAGAAAAAGAACTCAAAATATTATTACAATTTTCCCTTATTTTTTGGTATTACACGTGTAATTTGAAGCAGACCGACCATACTCGAGATAGGTCCAACATGTTGTTGGCTGACATTGTTGTTTTTATTTAGAAATAGAGCTTGCAACGGGGTTGGAAGTACTGGTGATTACGATCCCCGCCTCGATTCCCTCTCCTTATATCCATCCCCGCCAGGAAATAAAATTTCATCCTCGTCCTCATTGGGGAATGGAGATCCCCATCGAAGATTTTTCCCTGTCTAACAATTTAATTTTTTCATAATGTTTTTAAATTTTAATTATTATGTATATAAATACGTATTTTTAAGTTTAAATGGTATATAATTTTAAAATATTAATCATCCATATTTTAATTGTTGCATTTGTATATGATTAATATAAAAAAATGTAATTCAAGCTCAATATATCAATTACAATATTTAATAAATTTACGTTTCATATTTGTTATTTTAGCCATGATTTTGAAAATTTACTTTTGGAAATGACCAATTAGTCCCCGGACTTATAAGATTCTACTTTGACCCACAAAAATCCTTCAAATTGACATTTTCCCCCGGTCAAATATGTTTACTTTTCAAAATTTACCCAATGATCCTTGAATTTTAAGAAAGTATATTTGATCTCCGTTAAATGTAAAAAACTATATTATTAGCCCATTATTTTGACTTAATGTCGTAATGCAACCCTAGTGAATTCTATTAAACATGTTTCAACATAGATTTGGATCAAAATTTCTACAATCTATGATTTTGATTTTTGGCATTATTTGACATGTTTTAATGATCATAAGTTAGTTTATAAGCAAGTTTATTGAAACATAATTAAAAGTTGGGTTTTATGAGTTTATCGTCAAATTTTTAATTATAATACTCATAAATATTAATTATTATTTATAAATAATAAATAATAAACAATTAAGAAATATCAAACAAAAATTAACTATTACTATATTAATAATTATTAATTACTAATTAATTTTATTCAAAATTTGTTAATTAATTATAATTAAAATTATACATAAATATTAATTATTTAAGATAATATCAATTTATATCTATTATTTTTTATTACTATTATTCAATATATTTAGTTATCAATAAATATATACATATATATATATATATAAAAGTTACATAAAATTACTTAATTTATTTTATACATAATGAAAATGTGTTAAATGATCACTTACGTAAAAATATTTTTAAATATCTAATGGTTATTTAAAATAAAAAATTAATATTAAAATTTGTCTAACAAATCCAAAATTTACAATTCATATAATAATTAATTTGGAATTCTTTTAGTCAACATGTTATATTATACATTTAATCATCTCTTTGGTATTAACTAAGATATGATATTATTAAAGATTTGTTTTAATTATATTATGAAATATTGTAAATAATTAATTTTTCAATATTCTTTTTTGACATTTTATAATCTTATAAGTTAGTTTTGTCAAACATAGCATTCGTTTTTATTGTTAGTTTTCTTTTTACATGTTGGTCAGTGGTCACACTACTTTTTGTTAGAGAAGATTAACATAGTCTGATCAAGTGGTCTAAAAAAATATAACAATTGTTGTTTCAAATTCAACTTAAAATAATTGATATTAAATGTTTAGTTAAGTAGTATTTATATGGAACTCAACCAATCAACTAGTAACTAATTATATTGTAAAATCATGACAGTTGATCATATCAGATAGAAAAAGGATTTATACGAGTAATACATATTCAATGATTTTCACAACCAATGTGCATAATCAATTATAAGATGCTACATGATAACTGCATGCATATTTTTTAAGACTTTGTTAACATGTGTATATTAAAATTTTGTTTAGAAATGTTGTTGCCAATTGTTTTAAAAAAATTAAATGAAAAGTCATAAGCTCACTATGCTATAAGCTTATCAAGACATTTATAATCTAATTGGTAAGAGAAATAAGAGAAAATATAAGATATGTGGCATTTAGAAGTAGAACTACCAAAAAGGCACCCATTAGCATTTTATTTGTTATTTATTTTGATAATGTCCACATTTAAGACCAAACGACATTTAGAGGAGATAGATTTGTAATTTTTATTTTCACTATAGGAATAATGTTAAGGATCTAATGTTATATTCTTAGCTAGGAAGACTTGTGAATATCTATTTGGGAATATGAAAGTTGGGGTTTTATATTACTGATTCTATCTCTCAATTTATCAGAACACAAATGATATGTTTTCACGTAAGTTGACCATGTGAATAAATATTAGGGTTTAAGCACATTAGTAACATCAACACAAGAAAGCATAGAAAAAAGAAACAAACATCAGTGCACCTGCACATAACGTGCTCTATAAATATGTTAGTTCTTTACCCGCTAGGATAAGGATGCTTGGACGTGCACAAAACATGTTGGAATCCTTTTTTTTTAATATACAATGTTTACATGTGATAAGTGAACTTATGCACCCTATTCGCTTTGGTGGGGTTTGATCCATTAATTTATTGGGAGACTGGAGTAGATCATTAAATCATATATCACGACGTCAAAAGCTTATGTGATGTTTCAAATTATGTATAAAAACGTTTATTGTATGATCTATTTATATTCTAGATAGATTCATTAAATCGTTTGTTCTTGTTGATAATTAAATGCACTTCTTTTCATTTTGTCAAATATGGTCTAAAATTCAACATGTGTGCGTTTTACCCAGCAACTGTTAATTGGGTAAAATCTTTTTTCCTTTACTTACAAGTTAGAGGATAAGATTTTTGAATCTTTCTATGCCCTTACTGGATAAGATTCTCAATACTTGTCATGCACACTCGATGAAGTAAGTAACATTCGGTAAATGCTTACAGAGTAAACATTTGGTAAACGACTACAAAGTTTAACATACCAGTCAACATCGTGTAGAAAACTATATATTTTTCAAAATATAGGACTTTAAATGTGTTTTTGAAAATATGTTTTCACTTTTGAGAAAGAAAAACTGAGTTAAAGTAGATTATATATGCAATTTCCACACGTAGGGTTTTGATTTAGGTAAACGATTCTTTTAAGAACGAAACGTATCTATATAAGTTACGTAATGTGTTTCATTAGTTGTTGGTAAATCGTTGACGGTCTTAACTACCATAAATGCTTATGTTTATAAACTTTATGAATACTTCTATTTAAATGAATAAAGAACAACGTGGAGAAAACTTTTATCAAAGCGAACCAATTTATGAGTTTGAAATTCAAAAAATCAAAAGTTGGCATTTGACTACGTTAGCATAGAATTCCCAAAATACGTCTAAGCCACGATGAGCCGACGACCGACTAACTAACAATACAATAGGCAGCGCTCGACATCGGAGCTTAGAGGATTGCCAAAAAAAGTGAAACAACTGAATCGATAGACGAGTTAAATTATTGGTTTTCACCAAATCAACATAATACAATGAAACTTACCAACTAAATGCAAGAGAGGTAATCAAGATATTGACCCAAGGATCTATGTCATTGTAGTGATGTAAATTGAAATAACTATTTCTTTTTTTGTGTTTTAAACATTTTTATTGTTTTTTATGGGTAAAATGCATCAAAAAATTATGAATTTTATTCTAATTATTATTTAATGAAATGATGGATCTTTTAACATCCATTAGTGTAACAAATATTATTTATATATTAGTGCCTATTTTATCTAATAAATAGGTGTTTAATCTACATAGACATTGTTTGATTTTCTGTCATTCGTCCAAAAAAAAAGAAATTCAACATAATTTGACGTCCTCTATATATGTTGGAGTCTCCATTCTTCCCTGAAGTTTATCAATAATTTATTTATTTCATCAACTTCTTTCAATAAATTGTTTGTGAGTCAACACCCAATTGATGGATGAATATGAAACATAGCATATTAAGTAGAGATGGAATTTTTAAACGTATGGGACGAGGTGGTGATTACCCGTTTTGAAGGGTAACAGGGTGGGGGCGAGGATTTAGTGTAATCTCAAGTCGGGGTTGGGATCGGGTAATCCGCCCCTAATCCAACCCGATTAATTATTTTCATTTTATTTAATATGTATACAGTGTGTGTGTAAATAAATATATACGTATATAGTCAAAGGTTATTTTGAGAAATTTAAATATTTCAGAAGTAAAGAAGTGATTCTAATCATTCATACGGTCAAGATCGGATTTTACTGTTACGGCTTTAACTGGTCAAACATTACGGCTATGGAAAAAATAGAGATTCTAGTTTCGTAACTTTTATATATATATAAAGGGAGGTTCAAGGGAAAACGCTAAAAAAACAGAAAACCGAATAACAACCTGGGTGGCTTCCATGTGGACGATATACATTAATGCATATCGGTAACTTGTAACATGCATTAATGAATATTCATCAATGCATATGTAATGATAGATGCATTGATGCATAGGAACAAAAATTACCGGTATGCATTAGTGCATACCGTCTATATGGAAGTCTCCCAGGGTGTTCTTCAATTTTCTCTTTTTTTAGCGTTTTCCCTTGAACCCCTCTCTCTCTCTTTATATATATATATATATATATATATATATATATATATATATATTATAGAACGATAATCAAATAAAAACCAAAAAAGATTACAAACTCGTAAAAAAAAATATAAATTTTTTTTTTTCATTATTTTTTTTTATCAAATCCTATAATTTAAGATATTGTTTCACATAAATGTTTGTGTTCACCTTATGAATATAATTACATGTGAATTTTTTTTTTGATTCACCTAGTGAAACAAAAAATATGCATAAAAAAGATTCATATGATGAAATAAATAAATGTGAAAATTTCACCTTATGAAACAAATATATGTAAAAAAATATCTTAAATCCTAGCATTTGATAAAAAAAATTAATGAAAAAAATTATCTTTATATCGGTTTTTACGAGTTTATAACCTTTTTTTGGTTTTTATTTGATTAAGCCCCTATATATATGTGTGTGTGTGTGTGGCAAACGGGTTCATATATGAACATATGTGATTCACATGTTCATATGTGAGCTCGTGTAATTAACATTGAACTATTTTAATCGATTCATATATGAATATGTATGATTCACATATGAAATAATTAATGGGTTCACATATGAACATATATTTCATATGTGAATGATATGGGTTCATATATGAATTCGTTTGACGCCTATTTGTAAAAGTTTCGAAACTACTTCTATATCTTTCGCATATCCACGCGAGGATTTATTCGGTGCTTCACGATCAAAGATGAAAGGCTGGGATCATTTTTTACTTCCCAAATATTACCACTTTTCATTTGAACAGTTCTTTATGAGTATATATATATACATATATATATATAGAGAGAGAGAGAGAGATGTTCAAATGAAAATTTTGCATATTTAAACGAATAAAGGAATACCTTAGAACGACATATGATGTGGGTCTCACACAATAAAAAAATCATATCTGATTCAATAGTGAGTCAAATTGAATCAGATGTGATTTTTTTATTGTATGAAACCCACATCATATGTGGTTCCAAAGGGAGTTCCTTTGTTTATTTAAAGAGTGGTGGGTTCTCGTATGATCCCTCCTTTACACACACACACACACACATATATATATATATATATATATATGTATGTGTATATATTCATTATTAAATGACAAATATACTTGATGTTTAACATTGTTAATTAATGTAATGACGTTTCATTATATTTTTAATTTCAAAATACATTTTTTTTACTAAACCGGTACCCAATGAGTTTTCAGAACCCACTGATGATTCATTCCTCCCGAATCAGTCAAGGATTGATCGGGACTAAATCGTATTGTGGTCGAGATCATAGATTACGGTCATATTATCTGTTTAATACCCGCCTCATTTTCGTTCTTAATTTTGAAAGAACGTATTTTTATTGGAAAAAAAAATGTGTGTGGTTGAAAAGTTTGACTAGTCAAAGTTGAAAAAGCTTTTGGGGTGAGTTGGAAACTTTTAAGCCACGGTGGCAATCATAAGGTAGATATCTCCATCAAGAAAGTAGGCAGAAACAAGTGGCAACTGTTGCAACGACGTTGGATGAGTGCCCACCTCATATCAATCATGCCACGTCTCATCCTACGTGGACCCCATTCTTTTAAAACGTGTTCTCAACGTGTCGTCACAATTAATGCATCCAACCCTCCTGTAATCAAAGCGTTTGGTGTTTAATAACAGAAAGTGGAATGAAAAAGACAAATTTAATTATATGTTTTTTTTTTGTTTTTTAAAATAGCCATAAAATATTCTTTCTTTTATTACAATTTTCCTGCAAATTTTTTGATTTTTTATTTCTTTAGCTTTTATTTTTGCAAATTAGTTTTATATAAACTAAAAATATTTTCAACAGACCATCTAAAATAAATATTTATCAGTTCAACAATATAATTATTTAAACAACAAAATATTATTTTTATCTTAGGCTATTTTGGCAAAGTAGCTGATAAGATAACGGATGACTAGTAAGATAGCTGGTAGCTGATAAACTAACTGATGAAAAAATCATGTTTGACAAAACTAACGTATAAGAATGTAAAATGATCCAAAAAAACATATTAAAAAACAAACAATTATGATATTAATGAGGGTTATAATTGGAAAAAATGACAATAAGCTCCTAAAATGCTACTCTAAATAGCATTTCGATAAGATAGTTTATAGTTTGTCAAACGTGTACACTGAAAATAAGTTAGTTTATAAGTTAGCTTATTTTTGCCAAACGTAGCTTTAATGTTTGGTTTAAGTCCTGACATATTTTAAAAAAACAATATTGAGACTGTTCATAATTCCCCAAGAAATATATTTCGGCTTTTCCAAACATAACCAAATTAAATATTGATAAAACCTTGTTTATTTTCCTTGCAAACACTTGCATACATAAATGCATTTGGATTGTTTCCCAAAATATCTCAATTTTTCAAACATTTTCTTTAAAAGGTTATTTTCTTATAAATGTTACACATTTATAATAATGTTCACCATTTATAAAAATGTTTTTGGAACTCTTTTATTAATTTACAACAAAGACGTTAGTTTTTAAACAAGTTCAATACACATGTACCAATTAAGAACTTTATAATGACGACTAAATCTACACAATGACTTGGGTTCAATTGAATTGGGTCGACATGCATCATGATACTTTTTTTCTGTTACACATTTAGAATTTGAATTTTGGACATTTTTTAGCCACTCTAACTTCTTTTAACCCGTTTTAATCATTTTCTGCATTATTACAAGTAACGTGCATATCTTTTGCATACTTAATCATCATTTTAATCGTCCGTTCTCTAAATCAAGCATTATGCTCACATCATAAAGTAACCTTGAGGCCTGTTTTTTTTCCTTCATAATTACTTATCTTGAATAACCGATAAATTTACTTTCTTACTTAAACTCTATTCTACTTCAAGTCACGTATTACAATGGTCGTGACCAAGGATCACGGTCCAATTACGAATTCTTAGCAAACGTATTTGCATTATGTAGAACAATAATTCTTTCTAAAATATTACTGAACTATGGAAATATGAAGATTTAACAGTTATACGTTATGACAAGAAACTTAAAATGACATACATATAAATTTAAATAATACGCGTTTACTGAAATACAGGAATAATGATCGTTGCCGTCAATCGTCGCCCTTGATTATAAAATTAACAAATATTTTTTCTTCTTGTTTGAATAACAATATCTAGTAGTTTGAATAACATGTCATCAACGTGTTAATGTTTGACATAAATTAAAAGTTTTAAAATTGCTAAAGCATTTGAATCAAGAATCAGTAGACCTTTCTTCATCACTCAATTCAAGAAATCAAATGGAATATATTTGTGTGTGTCGATAAAGATCCCACGAATATATGTCTTAAGAAATGATTTACCAGTCTAATTTGAAATAAATATCTTTTTATGCATGTTATGGAAGAATGTTTTTATGGTGATAAGATAAAAAGAACCCACAAGATATGATAATGGGCCTAAGAGAAAATGACTTTGAATTAAATCCTGAAAAGCTCATTATCCATATATAATCATAATATAATCTCATTTTTTATTCATTAAATGATACGATAAGAATCAATAAGTATAATTGCTTTTAAAAGGGACCCATAAATCTTATCAGAATATAAGAAATTTCAACAATCCATCCCTTAATTAGTGTGTTTCTTTTAATTAATTGGTAAATTTAAAAACACGGGTTTTGAATTTAAGACTTCTATATTATCATTGAATGTTTCAATTATTAACCAATTGGACTTTGACAATAAGTTATTTAGATTAGATTTTCTTGAATGGAAGATAAATGAAAGTGAATTATAAAACCTATAGCTTGTAGGCAGAAAGTCGAGAGATATGTATTTCAAATGAATAAAACAAACATCAAAATCAGTAGTCTTTCTAGAGTATCAAATACAATGATTAATTACGTTTAAGAGTGTTTCTTCCTCCTCATAAATACACATGTAGATGTACAAATAATACATGTAGCAAATAATGTAATCGAAATTATATAAAAATGACACAAAAATTGTATAGTTTTGTTCATGTATTCACAAACAACGCAATTATAACCACAAATATATTTTATTTAACTTGTTTTCACGCATAATTTATTGCAAATAGGAGTATCAAAAGATTGTTCTTATATTCTTTTGGCATGTCAAATCTTCTAGACTTTGATATGGTTTCTTTCTTGCCATGTCCTACTTAAATGTCACACCAACTCTTGTAGAAAAACGAAATACTTTTTGATTTTTATTGATTGGTATTTCAAAACTCTATGTCCACATTATTTATGATTTTAAAATTTATATATACACTTTTATAAAAAATATTATATCAAACACTTGTAAGTATTGTTTCATATAATTCTTTAATCAACTTTAGAAATTAAAGAGTTTCTTTTACATATATTTGTTTTTGTAATGTATGTGAGAAATCAAAGAGTTTCTTTTACATATATTTGTTTTTGTAGTGTTTATTTTTGCAACGTGATACTCTTTTTAATGTGTTTTTTTCCTTACCATGTGATATAAAAAAGTTTTACATGTATTTTCTTATAATGTGAAAAAAAACATATGTGAAACAATGCTACAAATTGAAATATTTTATGGAAAAAAAAACATGTACAAAAATAATTAATTTGAGACCAGTTCTCACGAGTGTATAACTTTTTGTGGTTCATATTTAATTAATTTTTAGAATCGCAAAAATATTAAGGACTTGTATATTCATTGATACGTAAAATGAGTTTCAGCTAGTATATGTATCACATATATATTTGCATACATGATAGATATGTACTGATTAATTTATTCCTATATATAATTCATATTTGGATATTGTATATTTTTTTAATGGCCTTTTGATATTCTATATGCATCAATAACTATATATGTTTTCATTATTCTGACATGAAAAAAATTTATTTTTAAAATATATTATTCGACTATCAGAGCATCTCAAATAGATTCTCCACACAAATTGAGAAATAAGAGCATCTCCACAGCTATGCTAAAACGAAAAAAATTAGGGAGTTTAACATTTTTGTTCTCAAACAACTATATTATTCTTTATCCTAAAATAGAAAAAAAAATGAGGGAGGCTGTAAAAATTTCTAACTTTAGAGAAATCTTTAAAAGTCTATAGAAATGATATAAATAATATTTTAATTATATTCAATCAATTAAAACTATTAAAGTTAAATGTGCAGAATAGTAAAATATAATTTAATAAATGAATTAAATATTTTATTAATATAATTAATGTTAAAATTGGAGTAATTGTTGTAGTTGGTTTTCATTCTACAACCGTTACAAATATATTTCATCAAATAATTTTAAAGACTTACCAATTTGTTATAAATGGGATAAATCAAAAAGTCTTGGTAGCCATTTTAAATTAAATATATGGTGTTGAAATTTAGATAGATTTCTTTTCGTTAATAGAAAAATAATATCTGTAGTGTTTTGTCAAACAATTTGACTAGGGTTTATTAAATAAAGAAAGCTCTTATCAATACGATTGACTTGTCGGGAAATATATTTGCTAACAAGACATTAAAATTTAGTAAAAGTGTTAATAACGCGTTATAGTTTTTAAAACGAACAACTTTTTAATAAATTACAAGAATATGAAAACAAAATATTGCATTAGAGAAATATGGATTTGTGTAGAGTTGGATTCTGCTAAAAATAAGTGCTATGCTGACAAGGATTGAACAAAACTTTAATATACATTCAACTACATTTAATTGTTTTTAATCTTTTATTTACATATTTTTTTCATCAAAACCAAAAGCTAAATAGCTCCAACAAGTGTGGAAGTTGTTGCTTCTTGCATTCGAGCCCAAGTTAACAAATTCATGCGTGTGAAAATGATTAAATATATGTAAAAGTTCTTGAAATCGAATTAAAAGTGTATAAATTTGAAAATAAAAGTAAATAAATGTAATTGAAGATAGTCGAATCTAATTATGAATATAGTTGAAAAAATTAAGTTTGATTAAAAAGTCAACTCATCTGAAACTCACTTAAGGGCTCTCAACATGACTCTTAGGGGCTATTTACCAAACATTTACCCGGTAAGTGCTTACCGGTAAAAGTTAACACTATCACGTACTTACCGGGTAAAACTTTAGTCGATCAAAACGACTTCGTATGTAACAAATTACCTGGTAAGTTCTTACCGTGGTAAGAGTTGTCGCACTCACTCACCCGGGTAAGACTTTTGGTTCTTGCCTCGCTCTTAAGTCTTACCGGGTAAGATTCTTGATCCTCCACATATTCATCCGGATAGGTAATATAAATTGGTAACTGTTTACTCGGATAAAAATTGGTAAATGACCCCTTATTCTCACATGATTCATCGTTGGTGGTTGTATTTATATATATATATACACACACACACACACACATAAAAGTAAAACCAAGAGAGAACACTTGGCGTAATAAGGAATTATAATTTTTAAATATTGAATTACGGTTATCTTTTACTATCTTACAGTAATAATAAAAAAATGATATGTTGGAACATGAGTGATTATATAAGGAGAAGATCACCAGCCTTTTTTACATTAATTTCTTTTTACAAAATCTTTATTTCTATATATCTAATGAAAAAACCAAGGAGAATGAGGTGAGACACTATATGTCTCGTTCAGTGTCACGAGTCTACAAGTCTTTCCCATTTCAGTGTTTGCCCTTTGAATCTCTGGTAGGGGCATTTAGTCTTTTGATTAGAGTAGAGGTTGCAGAGAGCAGAGCGGGGGTAATTGCTTATCGGCTATCACCACCCACTCAAGTTTAGTTTTTTTTTTTAAATAATTAGTTTAGTATCTCTAAAATCTTGAATTGTCGTGTTGGGACAGTTATCATAGATCGGAGAAGAAACTAAAGATTGACAAGTGGAGGTGTATATATTAAAAAAGAGAGGATGGTAGACAGAGCGGACCTACGAAGGCCTCATCGGGATCTTGTGCACATGTTCAACAAATTTTCGCAAATGAAACTTTTTGGGTACGAAAGATGCACACATTAAATTTGCATTATTCCTCTGAGATATTTAAAAAAAATACAATATTTACATTAATAAAAAAAACTCAAAAATGAAACTAACCAAAAAACCATAAGAAAAGAACTCCCAAAATCAACAAAGATAAACCTCGAAAAAAGTCCATCAGCCAAAATACTTAAAAACCCTTTTGAAATGATGGAATTCAACTAAAAATACAACGGACGACTTTGCAGACTTGATCTATCTTAAAAGTTAAAAGTGTATTCGTTCGACAAAAATAACGAGCCTACCTCGGATGTATATTAATGGAATAAAAATTATATTTAAAATTTAATTTTTGAAATTTAATTTTTATCACTAAATAATGTACGTTATCCAACACTAATTTTTAAGTGTTTTCTTTAAAAGAAGACGAGGACATTGGATCCGTATCAAGAGGGATTGTGCCATAGGATTTCTGATATGACTCGCGATTTTTATTAATTAATTCAACGAAAATGACTTTTTTATTTTTTCAAATAAATTTTATTAAAGGAAAAATGCAATAGAATTTTCTTTCTATAACTTTTAAATTTTAATCATTGTTTAAATTCGTGATTATTTGATTACTTTAAAATTTATGGGATTCATAAGATTTATTATAAGTCATTAAATTAAAATAATTAATGTTATTAATTAGTTAGATAATTAATTACATGTACATATTATGAACATAATGTAAACAATCGTAATTTATTTTATGTGGGTGTTTTTCATAATATTTTCACAATGTTCACATGATGATCACAAATGGTAGGTCTATATTTAAATTTGTTGATTTAGTTGATGTTCATAACTATAATAAATTCCGTAACTTTAGAGCATGTTTACAAATAATAATAATATTTTTAGAAAAATGTTCACAATGTGTTTACAAATAAAAGTTTCCACAATGTATTCAGTATTCACCAAGCATGCAAATTCAATTGTGTTTGTGTGTATGTATGTATGAACAGAGGAGCAATAAAAGATGTGGGAGAGAAGTTGTTTTCTAATTTTTGCTTCGATTTTTTTAACTAATTTTTATTGTCTAAATTAAATCTTAAGAATCTAAAAGCTCTAAAAAAGACTTAAATATACATATAATTATATAAAGTATAAATATCTTTAATAGTTATGGTATAATTTTTTTTTAAACAGAGTATGGAAAATTAAATTACATCCAGTTCCAATTAATACTCTTATTCTAATAATTATAACATCAAGTATATTATAAAATATTATTTATTTCTATTACATATAATTTAATGACTTTAATTAATTAGTTGGATATAATTAAAATATTATTTATCTTTACTTCTATAGAGTTAAAAAGATTTTATAAATTTAAATTTTTTTACAATATCTTTTTTTTTGACATATAAGATATTATAAATGTTGTAACAACAAAAATAATAAATTCCCAAAAGGAAATTCAATTTTAACATTTTTAAGATGCAATACTTTTTCCAAAACTTGCCGCCATGTATTCCAAAATCTATACGATACAATAAATACATCTAATTTATTTCGGTCGTATAAATTTATGATAAGACCGGTATGATAACGACATATTGCTCGATTTCAATCATTTAATCATTAAATTAATTATTTTTCTTTATACATCAAGTCACGGGTGTTTATCATCATGGGCCCTATATATCCGATATTTCCATTATCATTTCAATTTGCAAATACTAAATTACATATTAATACATATATATATATATATATATATACATATATATATATATATATATATATATCTAAAACATAGGTTCATACGAGGACGGTAACAATTTACGAGAATGCAAGGACAATCCACATCCAATCATTTTGTACATGAAATTTTTCATGTACAAAATCACATATGATTCATGTACAAAATCATATATGATTAGCCGAGACTTTTCCCGCAGCAAAAGTCGCGTATGTCATTTTTTATTCAATGTACAAAATGATTGGCTGAGGGTTGTACTCGCATTCTCGTAAATTGTTACTGTTCTCGCATGAACCCGCCCCTCTCTCTCTCTCTCTCTATATATATATATATATATATATATATATATATATAAGGTCAGGTTCAGGGGAAAAAGATGGAAACTGAAAAACATCTTAAGATGCCTCCATCTAGACGGTATACTCTAACATGCATTTGTGCATATGCACTAATGCATATATATGCATTGATACATAGAAAAAAAAGAGATTCAATCGCTTGTATGCATTTGTGTATATGCACTAACGCATATATATGCATTGATGCATAGAAAAAAATGTCGTCCAGATGGCGGGCTTTCAGGGTGTTCTTCAGTTTTTTTTTTTAGCGTTTTACCTTGAACCTCCCTCTATATGAATAATTTGCAAGATCTCAATGTACACTACTACTATTGTGCATGTCCAATTGACCACATATATACAATCCAACAACTCAACCAATCATTTTATAAAACATGTAGTTTAGAAATCCAATGACAAGTATAAAGTTTACAAAGCCAAGAGAACTCACCTGCAATACGACAAACCACTTTAAATATTAAAACAACTAATTGTGTTTTGGATATTTTTTGGAGAATCTTTTGTAGCAAAAAAAACATGTTCAAAATCTATATTTTCTCCATTTTAGAGAATATGTTGGAAATGCTCTGAATAAACTTAAATTCACATTTAAAAATAACTAAATTTCCAAATTGTGTTTTGTGTACTTGAATTCACACAAAGATAGTTGCCGATTAAATGAATGATTTATTGACCACATTGTAATCGAGATGATGAATCATATGAGAACAAGAGTTATTTTGAAAATGGTAAGAAAACTTATAAATCTTTGGATTAATTGACTTTTGAATCTAACTAAATTTGGTAAACTACATTCATTTACATTTATCTTCATTTTTACCGGATCATTTACCTTACCGGATGAATATGGTAAAAGACAGAGAATCTTACGTGGTAAAAGCGATTATAAGGATGACGAGTTTTAACGGGTAAGTGAAAGTGACAACTATTGTCTAATAAGCGTTTACCCAGTAAGTGTTTGGTTAATCACCTCTTAATCACTTTCTCATTCAAGAATTTGTTAAAGTTTTAGTCATAGGTGATAAAAATAAGTAAATACATGTAGTTGAATGTATATGAACATTCTTTTTCTCACTTTCTCACCATTATTCTTATTCTCACATAAACCCAACTCTCCTAGTCGATATGCAATTCTACACTACAACAAGTCTGTGACGTTTTAACTGAAATTAACCATTTAAAGATCCTGTCTTTTGGAACCAACTCCACGTTGAATTTTTAACATAACTTTGAAGAAAACATGTAAAAACCCGTGCTTGAAATATAAATATATCAATAAATAATGAAATTGAAACTCAAAAAGATCAATGTTAGACGGAAACTGAACATTCACAAAAGAAGTAGAAATAAATATTGAACTAAGAAAAGTGTAGGTTGATTTTGGTTTTGGTTGTCTTGTCTATTTTTTAAGAAATAAAAACAATTGTCGCGGGTCGATTTTTGCTAAGCAATATTAAACAACAATTTATATAGTTTATCAAATTTAGAAACATAAAATTTATATTTATTATAAACTAATATACTTTTGTGGTTGTGAAACAAAAACTACTATAAAAACCGAGAAACAATATAATTAACAATAAATCTTTATTTTTCAAGTGGTAAAAGCAAAAATCGTAATTGTGATCATTTTGGATCAATGCATAAATTGTGCAAATGGGTATAGGTCTGGGATACCGGATTGTAACTACAATCACATGGTTTCGATCGGTGTCAATCCAAGATTTTCCAGATTAGATTGACCCAACCTCCCCCACCTCACATGTTTGATGTTTTTTGGAAGCCAACAAATTAGCAACCAAGTATTGAGTTTCAAAAGCTATATTGCCACAAAATTTGCTCGGTGGGAAACGGAAAAAATACGAATTCGAAGAATCCATTTGGTTGATGCCATGAAGAACCGGATAGTGTACCTGACGCAGATTCTGTTACTGTTGATGGTAGGATAGAATCTCTTGGGAATTTTACTACAACAACATGGTCAAGTGTCATAATTAGGGGTATGAAAATAATGGTAAGAGGAAGGTTTCCTGATGGGACGCCCTCAGAAAGATGAGAAAGGGTCGTCAAAGAAGTTCTAATTACTATTTATCATAAACATTTTAATAAAAATATAAGAATGTCTATGAGTTAATACTATTTTATATATGAAAAATACACATCATTAACAACATCAACAAATAATGTTGAATTGTACATAATGTCATTCATCACATAAGTAAGGTAATTGATTATTGCTTAAACCGGTTATCCATATATCTAAATAATTTATATATCACATAATAACTTTTATATATAAAAAAATATAAATATATACGTTATTCAAAATAGGAAACCAAACAAAGTATCTTGCAATTTTGCTTCTTATTTTTGTAATTTGCATTTTTTTAAAAGGGTACATAGAATTCACTTCTATAAATGCACCGCTCAGGAACGAAACACAAGCCTTATACCGTGGGGACCAGACCTAAACCTTTATATATTTTTCAAAAACACAATAAAATACACTATGTAAAGTTACAAGATATTAAAACTTGATAACAAAGTATTAATTTTTTTTTGAACGGCGGCGACAATTTTATTAGGAAAAAAAACAGCTAGCGAGAGGCTAGAGAAGGAGGATTACAAATAAGGATAAGAAAAGGGCATACAACACCAAACGAACCAATCTAACTTAAACTTGAGCTTCTTCCTCGAGTTAATCCAAAAAAAGGAGTGGGCTTGAATGAGATCAAAAAGCTTAGAAGCTAAAACATTTTCTTATCGTGGACCTTCTCGTTCCTCGCCTTCCAGATATACCATAAGAAAATGAGAACCACCGCCTTAAAAATACGAAGCTTGACGCCCGAAAAATTATTAGATTCCCCCCAAGAGAAAAGAGCATCCAACGAGCTAACAGTGGAAGGAATCTGCCACCACGATGCAATCTCCGTTAGCACACTTTGTGCAAATCCACAATCCGCAAAAAGGTGTTCTTCCGTCTCTAAAACCAATTCACAAAAAGGACACGGTTTTGGAGCAGATATAATTCCACGCTTGACAAGGTTACCATACGTGGCGAGTCTTTTATGAAGGGTCTTCCAGCCGTGAATGTTTACTTTTCCGGGGATAAGTTTACACCAGTATGTTTTAACACCGCTATTGTTATGGAGAAACTTATCATCCAGATGGTTACGTAACGAAGAGACAGAGAATTCTCCACTCTGGTCGAGCGGCCACCTCAAGGCACCATCATCGGAATAACTGATTAAAGAAAATAGGTCGATGTCATACTCCCGGGTCAGTTTGTTTATAGAAATAATGGAGCCCCAATTCCCGCCTTTTTTCGATAACAAAGGGTCTCTTGGAGATCGACGATAAAAACCATGGATTGACTTAATGGAGGCAGCCCATAAGGAATTTTCATCTTTCTTGATTCTCCACCACCACTTAGCAAGCAATGAGATATTTAACGCTTTTAAGCTTCCCATCCCGAGACCACCCAACTCCTTGGAGCAGATGGTGTTATCCCATGCAATCCAGGTTAGTTTTTTCGCGCTTTGAACTCCACCAAGAAAGAAATTACGTTTTAGAGACTCCAGCTTCTTTAGAACGGCGACAGGTGCTTTATAAAGGGAGAAGATGTAATTGCCAAGAGATCCAAGAACCGTCTTGCACAACGTTAATCGACCCGCAGCCGAAAGCGAGCATGCTCTCCAATTCGATAGTTTTGATTGAAACTTGTCGATTATAGGCTGCCATGAAGCACATTTGTTCATTGAAGTACCAATAGGAATGCCTAGGAACTTAAATGGGAAGCTCGCGGCTTTACAATGTAGACGAGAAGCCAGACGAGAGATATCGTTCGTTTGCACTCCCACACCCATTAAATTTGTTTTCGACAAATTTATTTTCAGCCCCGAAGCTAAATGGAAACACCGTAGAATTCTGAACAGGTTTGTAATATTAGTTGGAGACCAATCACCGAGAAAAAGAACGTCATCTGCATAGAAAAGATGGGAAATAAGAGGCCCATTGTTAGGAAGATTGACTCCGTTAAGAACCCCCAGATTGCAAGCTTTTTTCACTGCTACATTTAAGGCTTCCATGGCGATTATGAAGAGGAAAGGGGCGAGAGGGTCCCCTTGTCTAACGCGCGATGCAAGGAGAATTCATCCGTGGGGGAGCCGTTGATGAGAACTGGCAATCTAGCCGTGCTTAGGCCTTCCCGAATCCAAGCTCTCCATTTGTGTCCGAAATTTAATTGGATCATAACGTCATCCAAAAAACTCCAACTTAAAGAGTCGAAAGCCTTCTCAAAATCGATTTTAAGGAGGAAGAGTTGTCGCTTGGAGGATTTAGCCCAGGAAATAATTTCGTTAAGAATCAAAGGACCTTCCACAATATTTCTACCTTTGACAAAAGCAGTTTGCTCCCTTCCAATAACGGTACTTATCACAGATTGTAGCCGGATGGAAAGAAGTTTTGCTGTATTAATTTGATTTGTTAAAGGTGAAAAGAAGACAATACTTTGAATTATGTCTTGTGGTTCAATAGAATATTCATAAATTTGAGGACACAAACCAAGGTCTCATTCTAATATTAAAATCAAATAATCTCTAAATGACTAAATCCATAAATTAGGAGCACTAAACACATGTAACACATTCATTTTTAAACTTCTATTCATTAACATATCCCATTAATCAGACAACTAATCAAATAAACAATTTTAAAATAGTTATACCATAATAACATTGCTTGAAATCTAAAATCCACAATCTAAAATCAATTAAAATATCTTGCTAAATAACTTTGAACTCAAGGTAGAGAGCCATTTAATGGAATGGACCAAATAAAAAAGTGAAAAGTTCAATAAAACCCAATGAACTTTTGCATTTTTAATGATTAAGTCATTTGACAAAAAAAATTATACAAACAAACCCTTAGATATTCTCAAACCTATTACATAAGTCCTTGTTACCTGAAAAGATAACCTACAACCTATATTGAAGGTAATATTGAAATTAAAAAAGAAGTGGTTACAACTTGCAACTCTACCCCGATCTTTCTACCTCGATCTCTCTCTCCCGCCATACCAACCCCATGGTGCACCTCCGCCACATTTCTGATGACCTGCACCGCTTCCAGATCCAACACATCTCATTCATTTAGAGCCACCAGACCTCACCCTTTCATAGTCGTCTCACCTCATCGTTCTTCTCTATTTTCTGCTCCTCACTATTGTTAACACATTTAATTAGAATGGGAACTTTAGGAATTTTTATTTTTGTTCCTGGTTAATGTTGCTGCAGGTAGGGGTGCTCACGGGATGGGTTGATCGGGTTGAAGGCTTTTGATCGACCCAACCCAATGCCTTCGGTTTGAAAAATCTCAACCCAACCCAACGCAACCCAAACCAAAGTGTAACCTAACCCAACCTAAACTGTACGGGTTGATCGGGTTAATCGGATTGATACTTTGGTACATCAAAATATTATCATAATCTTTAATATGTTGTTTTGTGTAAGGGTGGCAATCGTGTTGTGTTTGGATTGGCGGGTCGTCGGTTGGCGGATCAGGAAGGCTCAACCCTGACACGACCCATATAACTAGTCGTATCGAAATGTGCAACCCTAACCCATACGTGCTCGGGTTGGCGGATCATAAATGGGTTGACGAGTCATAAACGGGTTGGCGGGTCACATAATAATACAACCAAGTTCAAATGTCCAAATTGAAATACTAGTAATACAACCACGTTCAAATACTAATACAAATAAAATTTTCACAAGTTTCAAACAAATAAAAAGTTCATCGATTTAGTACCTTTGAGAATTGAGATGATGAGCATCCGAGCGTGAATATGTGAGGCCGTGAGTTAGATTTTAGATTTTAGGCGTTTTACATTTAGCGTCTTACTTACTGTCTTAGCCGGTTAAAGAATAAGGAGGGTTAATAAAATAGTTTTTTTTAAACTATTTTGTTAACGGGTTGGCGGGTCAACCCGTGGCCCGTATGTGTAAGCCCGAACACGACCCGTTTAATAAACGGGTTGACTGGTCAGAAACTTCAACCCAAACTCGTTTATTTTCGTGTCGGGTTTCGTGTCGAGAATTGCCATCCCTAGTTTTCTCTAGTAATCATTTTTTTCATCATCAAACATTTGATATATCTTATCCATATTTTCTTAAATCCTAAGTATATAACACAAACTAATTTTCTTAATTTGTCTATATAGGGTCTAATCAAATAAGAATTGATTAGTTTGTGGAAACCCTAAGAACTAATTTGGACCAATCATTTTAAGTAATTAATGTTATTAACTAAAATAGCATAAATGATAAATTGGTAAAATTGGGTATCACAGTGGGTAACACAATGCATTTTATATATATATATATATATATAGGGGAGGGATCATGCGAGAACATGGTATGTTTAAAGAAACAAAGGAATTGTTTCTAGCCATATATTTAGATGAATCAACTATTATTATATTGAATGACATTGAAGTATTTAATGGTAGCTGAAATCTACTTTCCACCAAGGATAAAGTCTTTTAGGGGTAAAATTGGTAGAAGCAAATTTTTTAATATAATATATCAAAAATATAATATAACATAACATAATATAATATATCAAAAATTATATTATATATTATATTATATCACATAATTATATTAAATATTATATTATATTATATCAAAAATAATATAATTGACATTATAATCATATGTGAATAACATCTGTACAAAATCATATATGATTTTTACTTTTACCTTTATACAAAATCAAATATGATTTTACATTAACATTTATACAAAATCATATATGATACTGAAATCATATACGATTTTCTTGACATACTTGACATTATAATCATGCGTGAATATTATTTGTACAAAATCATATATGATTTTACATTTACATTGTACAAAATCACATATGATTTTACATTTACATTTGTACAAAATCACATATGATTTTACATTAACATTTGTATAAAATCATATATGATACTGAAATTATATGTGATTTTGTTAATATAATTGTCATTGTAATAAACTTTTTAAATATGTTACCTTCAGTTTTTGAAGATATTTTAAAAGTAAATTTTTTCAATTTTTAAAAGTTTAAAAATAATAAACTTTTCTGTACAGATATTTCATATTTCAATTTTTAAAAATAATAAACTTTCAATTTTCTAAAATCATTTATGATACCGAGTTTGGTTTTTCTTTATTTCTCTTGATCTTATATTTATTTAAATATATTTTATATTTATCTTGATCTTATATTTATTTAAATATATTTAATATTTAAATTGTTTAGAATTAATCAAGATTATACATTTTAAATAATTAATAAAATAATAGCACAAATCAAGATGGTACAAATCTGATGGAAATCATGAATAGTAACATTCTTAAAGTAATATTTTTACTATAATACCCTTAAAGTAATTAGATTATTATTAATTCATTAAAATGTATATATGTGGCTATGAATTGTTCCTTTGTTTCTTTAAACTTAAAAAGTTCTCATTTGAACCTCCCCATATATATATATATATATATATATATTTGTGTATTACATTGAGAGTATCATAATGGTATCCTAATATTATTATATAAAATAAAAACTATGAAAAAGTCCAAATGTATAGAATTATCTAAAACTCGAAAAAGAAGATAGAGAAATGAATTATTGTTCATTCATTAATTCCTTCAATTAGAGTTAATTAATATCCTTTTATATAAAGTTTTTTTAAAAATTGTATTGAAATCATATAAAGAGGTTCAGAAAAAAAATTCAAAAAAATTAAAGAACGTCCTAGGATCCCTCTATTTAAATAGTATGCACAAATGTATACAAACGATTGAAATTGTTTTTTTCTATGCACAAATGCATGTTATAAATTACCAATATGCATTTGTGCATATAATTCAAATGAAGGGCTCCCAAAATGCTTTTCAGTTTTTTTAAATATTTTCCTCTGAATCTGACCCTGAAATTATAAGGTTATAGAATATTTAAATAATATAATTAACGATGAAATCTAAAATATAAAATCTTTTATAGTTAAATATATTCTATTTTAAATAATTACAGAAAATCTGTTAAAAATACTCTATATCTATTGATTTCTTCTTACGTACATAAATTTAACACTTATTTTTTAAAATTTTCTATATATAATTTAATCTAAGAGCATCTCCAATTCGTATACTTTTCATCTCATTAAATTAACAACTCATCAAGAATTTTACAATGGAGGTTCTTATAAAAACCTCCTTTTTATGGGTCTCATTGATTAAATAAGTTATATTTAATAATTAAATAAATCAAAAAAATAAGTGAAATGACATTTTTTACAAAAATCATGATAAGAACCAAAGTTTTTATTGGGATACTTAGAGCATCTCCAACAGCTTCTCTAAAATAGAAAAAATGATGAATATGGAGATTTTAGAGTAAAATTATGCTGCAACAGCATCTCTAAAAGTTTCTCCAAAATGAAGAAAAGATGAGAGAAAATGAATTTTTCTCCATATTTGGAGATTACTCCAAAATAATTATCAAGTGAAAAAAATTAATATTTTATTCATAGTATCCCTCTTCCGCCGATAATATAAAAGTTAATTAAAAGTTTTTGAATATATTGAATATTTTAATAATAAAACTATTGTTGGATTCTCCAAAATGGAGATGTTGTTGGAGATGAATACAATTATATTTAGAGATTTTGATTTTTGTGTCTTTATTTTAAAAAAAAATTAAAGATACTGTTGGAGATGCTCTTATGACTTATTAAGTTCTTATAAGAATCTCTTCACAATGGTAGTTGTTATAACATTTTTTGCTTATAACTACCGATGATATAACTATAACATCATGATTTAAAAGATATGATGATATATAGAAGCAAAAATCAAGACGACATTGCCTAAATAATGGGGGAATGATTCCTTAAAAAGTAGATAACGAGTCCTTAGTTGACCTACTGCCACGTGGATCATTATGGAGATCTGATTACCAATGATACGAGATCAAGACCTTGTTGTTGTCAAATAGTGGGTCCCATGGTCATGCCTGTGGGCCATGGTTGGTAGCTGGTCTCATAACCACATCATCAATTCTTATCATTGCTTTGTATTTATGACCTTCCAATTTTAAATTAAATTTTTGTATAGAGTAAATTTAAATTTTGGTCCCTATAGTTGTCATCTACTATCAAGTGTAGTCCTAATTTGAAATTAATTATAATTTTGGTCGTTGTGGTTGCCATTTTATTTCAATGTTGGTCCTCTTATTGAACTTTACTCCATTAGCTCATGTTAAATGGTAACACCATCCAGGGGCAATATTGTCCAATACCTCTTGTTTTTTTAATAAACCCTTCCATCTTCTAATTTACTTTTAACTTTACCAGGTTAAAAGGTAAAAATTAACTTTCTGAAATCTTGACCAGGTTGATGATTAACAGAGAGATAAACTTCAGGCGAATGACCAGATAAAGAACCGACAGAAATGACCACCAACAATGGCATTTGATAAATCAACAACAACAACAACAACAACAACAATAACAACAAGAAAACATCCACCACATTCTGAACAAGTAACGTCGGTCCATTGACAAGGGGAATCATTGTCGGCGCATCCCAATCGGAGAAAAACCCATTTGGGTCATCAAATCCAAGTTTCACATGTTGTAGAGATGCCTTCTTGATTAAGACAAACAACAGAAGGCGTCAATAACAAGAAAATAGAGCAAAAAGATCGTGACATTTCTTCCGATTGTTGAAATCTTTAGAATGAATGATTCAAGAAATCACTAAAACACAACCCCACAAGAAAATTGTGAATGAAACACAACCCACATCATGAAATTACTTCACGAACGAAGGGGAAAACAAAAAATGAATGTAAAAACACAAAGGTTTAACCATTTATAGATACAAAAAAGTGTATTATGCAAATGAAAATGATGGAGAAAGAAGAGGAATTGATGTAGGGATGGAGACAATGGTCATGAGAGAGATGCAAATATGATGAGTGATGGGTTAATTATGATTAGATAGTGCTTTATTGTATGATTTAATAGCGTGTTGGTTGAAGAAAGAAGGAAAGGTGAGCCGACAGTGGATTTTCATGAATTAGGGGTGGAAGGGTTTGTTAAAAACAAAATTGGTTGGACAATTTTGTCCTTGAATGGTGTTATCATTTAACAGAAGATGATAAGGTAACTTCAATAATGATCAATATTGAAAAAGAATGACAACCACAATTATCAAAGTTGTAGTTAGTTTAAAATTTGGACTATGATTGATAGTAGGTGGCATCCACAAGGACCAAAATTGTGATATACTCTTTTGTATATTTAGCAACTTTTATCTTCTTATAAAAATATTTATTCTATTTATTTATTACTATTTTATTTTATCTCATGGCAAATGTACTATTTTCTATAATACCAACAATTATAATATTTATTTTACTTAGGAGTAAAGTTCTTTTTCGTTAATAAAAAAGTTAATATTATTATTTTCATAAATTTGTTTTTTTTTGACATCTATTATGAAATAAACCTCTATTTTCTCTAATACAATTTCTTTTGGGATAATTTCATACACGTCCTTAAAAACTTGCATTATTACGTATATATTCTTGTAAAGTTTGAAATTACGCATTCTAAACCTTTAAAACTCACATATATATCTTTCTCCCTAATTTAACTATTATTAAAATATTTAAAAAATACAAATTTACTTAACTACCCTTCTAAACTATCCTAATTTATTTAAGGAAAAAAATCAAAAACAAAACCTAACATATGCTACCCCAACCCAATCTTCCCCACCACCCATCTTTTAAAACTCACCTTTCTTTTTTCCGGCCACCACCATTTTTCCGGCAACCCATATTCTAAAACCCACATTCTTTTTTTCCGGCAACCACCCTTCTAAAACCCACCTTCCTTATTCCCGGTCACCACCATTTTTTCCGCACAACTACCCTTCTCAAACGCACCTTCCTTTTTTCCGGCCACCACCATTTTTCCGGCAACCACCCTTCTAAAATGCACCTTCCGTTTTTCCGGCCACCACCATTTTTTCCGGCAACCCATCTTATAAAACCCACCTTCTTTTTTCCGGCCACCACCATTTTTTCCGGCAACCACCCTTCTAAAACGCACATTCCTTTTTCCCGGCCACCACTATTTTTTCCGGCAACCACCCTTCTAAAACCCACCTTCCTTTTTTTCGGCCACCACCATTTTTTCCGGCAACCACCCTTCTAAAACCCGGAAAAAATGGTGGTGAGAATGGTTAAAAATGGTGGTGGCGGAAAAAAAGAAAGGTGCGTTTTAGAATGGTTCTTAAAATAAAAAAAGAAAGGTGGGTTTTAGAAGATGTGTGGTGGGGAAGATGGGGGTGGGGTAGCATATGTTAGGTTTTGTTTTTTATTTTCATGTTTTTTCCTTAAATAAATTAGGATAGTTTAGAAGGGTAGTTAAGTAAATTTGTATTTTTTAAATATTTTAATAATAATTAAATTAGAAAGAAGAATATATATGTGAGTTTTTGAGGTTTAGAAGGATATATACGTAATTTCAAATTTTACAAGGATATATGCGTAATAATGCAAGTTTTTAAGGACGTGTATGAATTCTCTCATTTCTTTTTCTTAACAAAATTTCATAGATTTATACAAGTTGTGTTGTAGTTGAGCTGATAAATAAGTTTAATGATGTATTTATTGTTTTGTTTATTCAGCTTCGATTTTTATTGATGTGTTTTCAGTTATTGTAATTTTATTTTAATAAATTAGCTTTTTTAAAAGCCGAATTGATCTATTTTATTTATTATACTATGGAAAAATAATTATTTTATATTTTAGATTATTGATTCATTTGTTCCGTGATTTTTTCTTCGTGAGGTCCTCCTAACATGGATTGTACTCATTGTAGGGTATTGTTTGTGTTAAGATTTCTTACTTTTTATTTTCCCGTTTATTAAATTCAAATAACTCTTTTTTTTATATTTATAGATACTTTTAATTTTGTTTATAATTATTTTATGATTCAATATATGATCTAACTCTAAGGAGTGTTTGGTTGGGGGTATTAATCAGTAACTAATAAAAATGATAATAAAAGAAACCGTTTGATTTATATAATATATTTGGCTCATTCCCCTAAAAACCCAAATTTTCATTCCTAATTAAACTGGAGGGAATGAAATTCATTCCCATTTTTATTCTCTGTTATTTTTATTTCATTCCTATTTTCATTCATTTGACAGAACCAAACGCACCCTAAGTATATTTAAATTTAAAAATAAATAATACACATTAAAACGTTGTATGATCATATTTAGTTTTGTGAACAAGGTCACCCTATAAATATAGTCTTTCGATCTTTTCTACATCCTATGTGACAACTTAATCAACTTCTAACCTCTGGTTTATAAGAGTTAAAGGTTGTTTGGTTGTTGTTTTTTTATCAAGTCATGTATGAATAAAGTTGTTTCTGTGACAGTGTGGATTATTCCATCTGTATAGATTGTGAATGTTTTTGTTTTTTAAAAAAAATCATACATAATATGAGAGTGTTTTGTAATTGGAAATGACATTTGGAAAAACCTTGATTTTCTGTATAAAGTTTTCTCTTAGAATTTTACTGAATAAGTTCATTTTCCGTATCATTAAGTCACTACCAAATGATTATATGTAAGTGACTGAATAAGTTGCATGTCATGTGAAACTCATTAAGCTGCTAATAAATAGACCATTAGTTTAAAAAAATGATTTAAAAAAAAAAACTCAAAATATAAAAACATTACATTTAGAGTAAAGTTCACTTTTGGTCCCTAACGTTTGTCCATTTTAAAGGATCCCATCCCTCAAGTCTATTTCAACAAATTTGTCCCTCACGTTTGACACTTTGCAACTGGTTTCGTCCCTCTTCCTAACGATCGTTAACGTTTTCCGTTAACTCCAATCAAATGAAGGGAATTTCGATCATTTTATTTGTTTCTAATAAAATTAAAAAAACTTAAACAACATATTATATATTGAGTGTGTGTATGTATGTATACATATACACGTATACAAAGACAATCACACACATCCTCCTCAACCCCCACCTTCGTGAACTTCCATACCCACCCTGCTGGAAAACTTATCCCGAAAACTTAACCTGTCATCAACCTTAATCTAGACCTAACCTTAAATCTAATCACCCCAACAAAGATCTGAATGAAGCAAACAAAACCCTTAATCGATTTCCAAAAACCCCCAAATCGATTGGTGATGCTTCAATACACATAGGAAAATCTTTGAACTTTTTTTTGTTGAACTAAGAGTGGCAGATTGATGGAGGTAGTATGAGGAAGAAGGAGTTCGACAAGATTGGAGGTAAGACATGTCGCCTTTGAGAAAAACGTTTGTGACGGAGGCTAGAGGAAGACGACGATGGAACCTTCAATATATATCCGATGAACTGTTTGGTGCACCTCATCCCTCCCGATTTCTCCTCATGATTTTGTCCTTGCAAACATTGATTAGTTAGGGTTTGAATATGTGTTACACTTTGATTTTGATTTAGGTTTGTACTAGGGTTCATCAGTTATTGGTTCATTTGGGGGTTTGAGATGATTTTGGTTTTGTTATTGGTTTTGGACTTGGGTTTTGATTTTGATTTTTTCTTCTTTTGGATCTAACATTCAGATATATAATCTATAAATGATAATTGTAGATGGTAACGGAAGATAGGTTTGATCTCTATGTAATGGAGTTGCTCCTACCGTCAATCGATCCCTTCTCCCTCTCTAAATTACTGAATTCTTCTTCTTTTCCTCCTAAATGTGATATTTGTTTAACACAAGGTTTTTTTAGAGTGTTCCCTCCTTCTCCTTCTTCATTGTATTTCCATATGTATTGTTGGTTTGTTGATTGAGAACATAGGGTTGCTATTGTTTATTATCTTGATCAACTTGTGTGTGATAAAAAAAAACATGGATCTTACAAGTTTTACCGATCAAAGAATGGTTATGGGGTTGCTCGTTTAGATGTTGATGGAATGTTGTTTTTACTACAACAACAACATTGCTGCTTGATTGATAACAAGCCTGTTGTTGTTGGTGGTGGTGGTGGTGGTTGTGTTCATCGCCGATGAAGATTGGTCCATGTGTCTATATTATATATAATACACACTAATACATAAGATAATATATACATAAAATTTTATTTTATTTTATTTTTTAAAGAAAATTAACAAAAAGGTAAAAATGACTATTATACCCCTTATTTAATTGGACTTAACATAAAAGGTTAACAATCGTTAGAAAGAGGGACGAAAATCGTTCTAAGGTGTCGAACGTAAGGCTCAATCTATTGAAATAAACTTAAGAACGAGAACCGTGAAATGAACAAACATTAGGGACCAGAAGTAAACTTTACTCTTATATTTATAATTTATCATACATTATACAAATCTAAAGAAAGAGGAAAAGGGAAAAACATATTAATGAATTTGAAAATGGATAGAATCATAGAATGATGGGTTGGAAAAGGTACGACTATGAGCATTCATTTATTGACCTCTCAATTCATCGACAATTCACGTGTACCTTCCATTTCTCTTTCAATAAATAAATAATTTTCGTACTTAATTTTAAAAAAATATAATAAAATAATCATATCAAATTATTTTTGAAATGAAAAACTATAAAGGTGTGTTTGTTATTTATGAATGTATAATCTATAAAAAAATCATGCTTGACATTTTCATTTTTGATATTTATTTATAAGTTTCTAAAGACCATAAAATATGTAATTGTTTTTTTTCCCCACTAATCTTATTGAATTCTAAAGACAAATTAATAAAACTTAACATAATAATCTATAGGGAGGAATGGAGGATCTTGAATGCATATCTGATATTTGGTGGTTGAGGACCCTCTCAATTTAAACAGTGTTACTGTTGGACAACCTTATAACGGGGTCCATTTTGTGAAGGTAGTCGGAACCAAGGTATGGAAAGGTGGGACGAAACTCTTTACCACCACTGCTCTTAGATTGCATATTGAAACCACAATATATGCGTATTTATTTTGCAGTACAACTGAGTTTAGAAATCTGCCATGTACTTACATTGGGCCCTAGTACCTTCCATGTTCATTCGCATTAATAGCAAGATCTTTTTATTTATTACTTTTATTCCCAAATCTAATGTCTAAAAGTGAAGGTCCCAAATTGCAACCTGTCTATTCTCGCTTTTCTGTAAAGACATAACATTTGAGTTAACTTCAAAAAAAAAATGGTATGCAATTTTTTCCTTTAATTATAAAAGAAATTATTTTTCGGTAAGATGAGTAATAAATGACTATTAGGATGAAAGAATAAACTACCTTAGAATAATGTAAACAAGTATTATAATAAACGGTTTTAGAAAAAGTTATTTGAGAATATATAAAATTTATAGTAAACTTTAATTTTGGTCCCCATGGTTTATTGAAATCTTTAAAAGTCGAACATAAACTTTGATAACTCTAAAAATCGTCCCCGTAATTCTCATTTTTATCTGAAAGTGGTTTCCCGTCACTAAGTTCGTTAATTTTCGTTGTTAGTGTTAGCGTCATTTTTGTCCATTTCTGTTAATTTTTGTACATGTATATAAATACAATATATTATATGTTTACTTTTTTCAAAGAAAATTAAATAAATAGCTTAAAATTAACAGAACACGACAAGATTGTCACCCCTAACTTAAATGGATAAAAATATCACTTACACTAACAGAGAAAACTAACAGAGTTAATAATGGAGGTCTACTTTCAGAACAAAATGAGAATCACCAGAACAATTTCTAGAACTATCAAAATTTGGGTCCCATTTTCAAAGATTTCACTAAACCACAAGGACCAAAATTGGAGTTTACTCTAGAATTTATATTTCAATAATTTTTCGTCACAATAAATAAAAACATTTAAGAAATAGGCATTTTTTTGTAGGGACAGAAATAGTGTTGATAACTTGATGTACTTTTAACTATTCAATTACCTCACCATTTTTTTTGTTACACACTCTTTCTTTCCGTATATCGCTAAAATCTTTTATAATATTTAGTAGAGTAAATTACATTTTTATTCTATTTTACTTTTGATCCTTCTGACCAACTTTAGTTAAAAATGTTAAGGATATTATAGTTCTTTTGAATTTTCTTTATCTTTTTTTATTTTTTGTTTTACAAGAGTATATAGTAAATTACAGTTTACTATAATTTTTTTTTTCATTTTTCTATTACAATTTTTTGTTTTACAAGTTTGGTCCTTATCGTTTGTCTTTTTCATTTTTTTTCTTATTTTTTCATACCTTTATTCATTTTTCATTTATATTTTTACTATATTAATTAATTAATGAAAATTTTAACTAACAATTCATTCAAAAAACTTATTTCATATTTTAAATTACTCTATTGGAAAAGTTTTGTCGATACCTTTAAAATATGTTAAATATTGAATATTTAAAAAAAATTATACCATTTATCCGATATATATCTGCAAATCCGTCTAAAGTAATACAAAACATTTTCTATTCTAATGATTTAAATGACATTACCGTTTTTCCTAATTTATGTATGAAAAAATTCAAAATTTGCAAGTTTATTAATTAAAAAATATGTTGTTTTTAGATATTTTATTTAATTAAATGTTTTGTTAATTTATAGTATAGTTATTATTTATTTAATCTTTTAAAATATAAACTTAAATTTATTGTATTGAAAAAATAAAAACCAAGTAACAAGTAACAACCACACATTTAATTGTTATATGAAAATTTAAAATGTATTCAATAATTAACTTATTTTAAAGGTATCGATAAATTTTTTTAATGGTGTAATTTAAAAAATGAAATACGTATTTTTAATTTATTGTTAGTTAAAATTTTCATTAATTTATTAATATAATAAAAGTATAAATGAAAACTGAATAAATGTATGAAAAAGAAAGAAAAAAATGAAAATAACAAACCATGGGGACTGATATTTTAATTTACTATATACTCTTATAAAACAAAAAAAAATGAAAAAATATGAAAAAAGACCATAATACCCTTAACCTTTTTAACTAAAGTTGGTCAGAAGAACCAAAAGTGAAATAGAATGGAAACCACAAAGACAAAAAATGTAGTTAGTTTGAATAGGGACCAAACTTAAAAGTGGAAGAAAACCACAGAAACCAAAAATATTATTTACTCTATTTGGTAAATCGCTAAAATCTTTTATAATATTTGGCTCTCAACACAGTTTCAAACGGTCTCGTAAAAGATGTTCTTTTCGAAAATCATTTTTTTGTCAATGCCTAATCAAATCAAATATTTCGGATCCATAGTTTCGAAATAATTCTCATATCCTTCCAAAAGTATTTAAGTTTGATTTAGCAATTTCAATTTACAATGTAATAAATAAGTTAACTTATATGTCATTTCAATTCATAATAATTTAATTATATTTTGTTTTGATTTAAGTTGATCTGATTGGTGAATTTAAGGGACGTGGATAAGTGCACCCTTATACATCATCTTCTGTCGCGATTTCATTTACCGAAATCCAACCACGCATGTTCGAGTGGGTGTTGATACGTCTTCAAAAGGTTCCATTTCGTGGGAATTGTGCAAGGACCAATAATTCATCCTCATTTTCCCTCAACGGGTAATGCTCATCTAAGGCCCTTATCAATTATTCCCTTTTTTTTTAAGTTGCTCCTTTAGAGATGGAGCATAACCTCTAGTTATACAACATTATCATGGCCCATTGTGAGCTCTATCTGTTTGTTACATTTTATTTTTATTTTTGATCTTTTGTAGCCTCCCGCATCTTCTAGTTTCAGTTGGTTTCTCGTGTATTTGCTTTGTTATATACATCATTTTACATGTCGGAATCAGATAAAATCATGCATTCGAATGTAAAAAATAAGTATCTATATATAGGGGTATAATCTTTTGAGAACCTAATATTTTGTGAGGACTTGAGAACCCTTCTAAACCACTCATTTTATATAATTATCTATTTTGTTAAATAAATATGAAAGGGTAAATTAGACATTTATATTATTTGACAACTTATAATAATAAATATAAAATCTAAATAGATAATGCTTTTAATTAGCCTCACCCTTAATTGTAGGAGCCAATTAAGTTAATTAGGTATTTCAAATTATGCCATTCTTTTCTTCTTCACGTAGCCGACGACGACCACCAATACACCACCCTAACAATCGAGTTATCTTCTTCGAAACCACCACCACCACCACAGGTTACGACTTCGTCGGAACACCACTACAAGATGCTCTCTTTGTAGATATCTCTGATTATGGCTACAATCGAGACCTCTCCATCGAAAAAACAACCACCAACGACGATTTATTCCGACCACGACTACACATCCTCTATTCAGTGTGGAGAAGAAAGGGGCTGGAGGAGACGGAAGGGGATGGAGGTTTTGGCCGGTGGAATGAAAGGGCTGGAGAAAGCTTGCAGCCATGGCAGATTCATCCTCTTTGTTCGATTCATTACAGACCTGAGCCTCACATTCCAATTTTTATGGGTGTTCACAATGTGTTCAACGGTGTTCACAATATGCACACTACCCATTATTTATTATAGATTGTAGTGTTCACGATGGTCTCTCTCATCTGCATGTTCACAAGCAAAATGCACAATGTGAACATAAAAGTTGGGACGGAGGTTTTGTGCACACTGTGTTCACAAATATTAAGGATGAAGATTTTGTATAACTGTGTTCACAAAAATTGAGGATGGATGTTTTGTGCACACCGTGTTCATAAACAATTGGGGATAGAGTTTGCAGACGAAGAAGAGGAGATGAGAGAGAATAGAGAGGGGGCCGAGAAAGAGGGGGAGGAGAGAGGAGAGATTAAATTTTCAAATACCAAAAATGCCCTTTATTTATTTTTATAATTTAAAATTGCTAAATTTAATAACTTCCTAATTAAATTAGAATGATTGGATAAGAACGGAACTCACGGTTATCAAAATGTATAGGGTTCTCAAAAGAAGCCCCCCCTCTCTCTCTGTATATATATATATATATATGCATATATATAGGCATGAGATTGTGTGAGAAGTGAAGTTAAGGTGAGAAGCGCTCCTTACGATAATTAATTTGGTGCATCTCGGTGTATCTCGTCTCGATGCATCTCATCCTAATGTGCATCCAACGGTGGAGATCCATTCTTACGTTTCTCACCAGAACCCAACCATATATATATATATATATATACATATAGGGGCTTAATCAAATGAGAACTAGGTAGATTGTGATAACTATAAGATCCAATGTGAGCTACTCATTTAATATAATTAAATAAAAAAATTAATTAAGTAAAAAGGGTAATCTTGTAATTTGATTTTACCAAAAATATATTAATTATATTAGGTTATATTGAAAAAGGAAATCCTAATTATATTGAAAATCACATTAATTCTTTTGTGCTTCAACTGCACGCCGACCCAAAACCATGGTTGTCTCCTCCCTTTTCCACCGGCGGCCATTTCCTCCCTTTTCCACTGGCGGCCATCTCCTCCTCCAGATCCACAAGAACTTTGCTGCGAAACTGAGTCCTTCTCCGTCCCATTTCATGTCGTCGACTTCTTCCGAGCAACGCTACACCACCGTCCATTTGTTGCCGTCTCCAGTTATTGATACAATGGAGTGCTTCTCCGTCGAAACAACCACCAAAGGTGATGATTCCTTCTCCGTCAAAACCACCACACAACCGATGACTTCTTCTTCCTCTCCTCCGATCTATAAGGTTTTTGGTTCCGCCGATCTCAACCATCTCCATCTCAACCACAATGACGCTGAGTGGAGAGCTTTCTGCCATAATCTCCGTTGCATCTCGACGAGTTCGATGGCTTCTTCCAATCGAGAAAAACAACCCACATCAGTTTCGGTTATTCGTATCCATAAAGATCTGCTTTATAGACACCCAAATCGGTTTCAGTCTCTAATTCTGGTTTTTGCATAGATCGGCGGGTAACCCAGATCATGCCGGAGTGGTAACAAAAGGTATCACAGTTGTATTTTTTATCAACCATACATCGTATCATAGTGGTATCATATCAGTGTGTTTTTGTTTTACATGAATGTATCACAAAGTCTTTGTTGTTTTACAAAATGTAACATAATGTATCAAGTAATGTGTTTTAATTAATGTATCATAATGTATTTTTTTCGTTATTTTATAAAGGGTATCACAGTGTTTACTTGATGTTTGCCGGAATAAAGTTCACCGGAGACTGGAGAGAGGAGAGAAGAAAGAAAAGATAGGAGAGATAAAGATTGTAAAATACCTAAAGTGCCTTTGTTTTAAAATTATAGGTTAAATTTTCAAATATATTAGTTTCCTAATTTATGTATTGATTTGTGGTTGAGATGAGATCTCATAGTTATCATAGATTAACTAGATCTCTCATTAAGAGTCTCCTATATATATATATATATAGAGAGAGAGAGAGAGCAGATACATACAATTAACCAATAAAAATAGGGAGACTAATGACACCCTTTTGTATTGCTAATGACATCCTATCCATTAATTTTTCCTCACACACATCAACATAAAAACCAGATTTCTAAATTTTCAATACTATAAAAATATATAAATTACAGTACATAAGAGCATCTCCAATGGGGTTCTCATAAAAACCTCTTTTTTGTATATTTTTTTGCCACCTCATTAAATTATAAACTCACCAAAAATTCTATAATAGATGTCTATAAGAACCTCCTATTTGTGGGTCCCATTGATTAAATAAGTTATATTATAATAATTAAACAACCCAAATAAATAAATAAAAAATAAGTAAAATGACATTTCTCACAAAAATCATGGTAAGAAACAATGTTATTGTTGGAGTACCTATAACTTGATAGGTTGTTGTAAGAACCTCTCTACAATGGTAGTTTTTAGGGCATTTGCCAATGGAAGGGTTTTTAAACCCCATGTCAGATTAAGGACAGGTTTATTAAAAAAGGATACCGCTAGAAAGGTGGTGATCTGGCAAACCGCTCCATACAGATGGAGCGGTCCATGCCTTTATTTATAATATAATTAATTAATAAATTAGTTTAATTTATATTTTAATTAAATAAATATTAAATGAATTCATGTTTACAAAAGTTCATGATAATGTATATGAATTAAATGTATATGTTTTTTAGTTATCGTCTTATAGTTATATAAACAATGGTCCGCTTCATGAGTGGGAGTGAAAGACTTATGATATGTGTAGAAAAAGAAAACTGATGTGACAGTAAAAAAAAACTGATGTGGTAAAGTCATGAACCTCTTAAGAGGTCCATGACTACAGATGCTCTTATAAACCAATGCAATTTTTGCTTATAAAAACATTAAAAATGCTCTAAAGATGCGTTTGGTTCAGTGGAGTTGGAATGTGAACTCCTTTGACCAGATTCCATGTCGTCGTTTGGTTCATTCTTTTGCAGGAAATGAATCTTCAAATTCCTCTAAATTCCATAGATGAATGATTTTAACATTCTTTGGGTAAGAGTTGGTATTTCAATGGAAAGAGAGGCAGGCTATCTATTTTTGGAAGTCAGTGTTTGTATCTGGTCGTCCAGTTCTTCCGAATTCATTAATTTTATAATACCCAATATACCCTTACCTAATATTACCCTAATCTCATAATAGTTGGCCCAATATACGCCTCCATCTTCATTCTCAATCTGCCATCTTTATTCTCAATCTGCTTCCTCTCTGCCTTTTTATCTGCTTCCTCCATCGCTACTGCAAATCGATTTGCTTCTTCCATCAAAGACCACAACTGCTGCAAATCGATATGCCTCCTTCATCGAAGGCCACAACTGCATCTCCATCTCCATCTAACACAACAACAGGCTCAATTTCTTATTTCAAGGGGCATCTTGAGTTGCTTCTCCATCTTACTCGATTTCTAATTTCAGGGGGCATCTCGATTTGCTTCTCCATCTTGCTTCATTTCTAATTTCTCAGAGGACGTCTCGAGTTGTTTTGTAAAAACGGTGTGATGTCCATGATTTTTTTGATGTTAGTTGTTTGTACGATTCTTCACGATTTGTCGTAGAAACTAAAAAGGGGGCGTCTCGATTTGCTTCTCCATGATTGTTTGTTGTTTGTATGATTCTCATCTTTGTTGTTTGTTGATTTCTCATCTTTATAAGATATTATATATATATATATATATATATATTCTTTTAACAGATTTCATTCCAATTCTGTCAACCAAACAGCAGATTCTATTCCAATTATATCAACCAAAAAGCAGATTTCAATTCTTTTAACAGATTACATTGCACTTCTGTCAACCAAACAGGTGGTCAAACCTGACAATACTTCATTCCAGTTTCTTCAAAATCAAATTTCTTTAACATATTTCGTTTCATCCAATTTCATTCTGCAAACCAAACACCCTAATGTGTGTGAATAACATTGGCTACAAAGATTATAGAGTTGCATTTAATATATTACCTATGAAGGAAGTAGAGCCCACGACAATCATATACCATCATATGTTGTCAAATCATACACATATCCATTCTTGGACAATTTTACCCCTCATTTTTATTCAATGCATAGTCCCATCATCATTTATATTCCTTTCATTCCCCATTCAAAGAATTGAATCTCTTTCCTATTCAATGACAACTGCCCTTTTTGACCATGTAAAAATATCATCAAATAATTTATTTCAAATCTATAAATTATTAGTCGAATTGTGTATAATTTTTTTAATACTTTCAAATAATATATGCATTCCAAATAAATGATTTATTATATAAAATATCAATTTAAAATGTAGTGTTTCAAAACCCAAATCAATAAGCTAACCTAATAATATCATATTTAACACTTAAAATTATATGAAAAGTTATTGATAGTCTAACTTTGAGTTTATAAAAAGTTGATTACAAATTTTGAGTTTATAAAAAGTTCTATGTATAGTAGGACTACAAAGTATTTAATTTTCTTAACATATTTATCAGGTCTTGCCAAGATCATTTTTATAATTAGCATTATGACAAACTAGCTGATAACTAATAAGTTAACTGATGAATAAATTAACATAATATAGTCGATTACCAAAAAAGACATATTAAAAAAACAATTAATTACAAAATTCCATAATATAATCAAATAAATTTGAATAATATAATTAAAATAAATTTTTAATAATATAATATGTTAATTAATACGATCAATATAGTAAATAGTTAAAGAATCTAAAATTTATATATACCATAAATTTTTAATTTGTTAAAACAAATTTTAGAAAAAATATACAAAATATATGATTTTCAATAACCATTAAATATAATATGCATAACAATAAAATTGATTAATCTAACATATCTCAATTTCAGAAATAAAATTAATAATTGAATTAAGTATTTTATCAAAATCATTTAAAATATTTTAATTATCTATAAAATAAAATAAATATGACTTTAATTTTTGTGTATCTTACATCAAATTTTTTAAATAGTTATATTTGCTTTTTCATATTTAAATATATTGAATAATAATTAAAAATAATAATTGATATAGTTAATAACATTTATAAATAATTACTAGTTAATATTAATATCTATTGTATAATTTAAAATTAATTAATAAATTTTAATTAATTTCAACTACTATAATTATTATTGAATATGAATAATTAATATTTATTTATAATTAACAGTTGATATTTATTATTTATTAATAATTAATTAATAAATAAATAAATAAATAAATAAATAAATAATATTAATGAGGATTATAATTGCAAAAAGATTCAAAAAACTTCTCAATAGTTCTCATAAGCTACTTCAACTAGTTTATCAATAAGGTAACTTATAAAATAACTTATAACTTATCTTATGTGCATCTAAAAGATTATTTTAGAAATAACTTAGCTTATAAGTTATATTATTTTTGTTAAAATATTACAACCACCCCTTCAAAGACTCATCATGTTCGATGAAGTTTGCCTCACCGTAGTGGAAAGAAATATTGTATATTTTCTAAAAACCCTTAAATATATTATAATTAATATCTTGTGCGGCCAAAAAAATTATATGTATTTAGGTTTTATGTCAACGGAATAATTGGATGACATCTTTATTATTATTAAAGTAAAGTTTATTTTTGGTCCGTGGCGGATGCAATTTTATACGAATATTGTTCTTAAACTTCAAAATTTCGTATTTAGTCTCTCACATTTATCAATTTCCAACGATTTTGATTCATCTGTCTAACGGCCATTAACATTTTCTGTTAAGCACAATTAATAAAGGGAAACCTTAGTCATTTTCATTATTTCGTAGTTTTATATTAAATTCAAAAAACATATTATATTTTAAAATTTTAATTGGTTTACAAAAAAAAAACCACAACCTTTCATTTTTTTTGTTATATAATTAAAATTTGAAAATAAAATATATTAAAATGAAAACTAAAGTATCTCTTATTAATTGGATTTAACATAGAAAGTTAATGACCTTTACTCATTAAAAGAAACCAAAACTGTGGGAAATTGACAAGCATAGGCTAACTCCAAGTTTTGAAGCTTTAGAAGGATATTCCAAGTTAGGGATAAAAATGAACTTTACTTTTGTTATTAACACTAGAGTAAATTACGTTTTTCAACCCTATACCTTTAAAATTGTGGTTGGGTCCTTATATTTTGCAATTATTGTTGTTTTCATACTTCTTAGCTTAAAATTCTTTGCTCTTTTATTCCTTGTACTTAAATGTGGGTAACATTAGAGAAAAAAAAAACTGAACCACAAATCATAGCAAGGAAAAATATAACTTGAAAACCATTGAGACGGAATCCATAACTTTTAACAACCACAGGGACGAAAAGCGTAATTTACTCTTAATAGTAGGTTGATGTGAATAACTTTTGTGATTCCATATTGTTTTATGGTTTTTTTCAAAGCAACAGATCATAATAAAAAAGAATAAAAGAATTACACCAACGACCGAACAAATGAACCAATGAGTAACCCAAGAGGGACGAACGACTCAATTGGGATTTTGGAGCGGAGTCGTAAGCCTACAGCCCTAAGGGATAAAATCCTAACGTGAATGTTTTTAGATTCAGTCATACATACGATAATATGAAACTAGATATCGGAGAACAAAACCTCCACAAAAACTCGACTTGTTTCGATAAAGCAAACTGTTATGATGGCCCTGTATCAAGTATGTTGTTACCCAAATCGTTATTTGGATTTTTTGCAACTTAAACATCTGGTTTACAACTTCATATATCGAATAATCATGTTCAACTTAACATACCATAATCTAGTCCACGACGTTCCGTGACATTAATCTTTAGTTCACATGCTTGTTTTTGTTGCATTCAGCTTAGTGTGTTTCCTGAGACACGAATTACGTCACACCCCAAATCTTGAGTCTAAGACCACTACATAAAGTAACATAAGTACATTGATAGTCAAATCTCACAATATAAATTAAATCAAAGTGAACTTAGATTTTATCTTAATAACGAAGATAAAGATAATAAATATTTTCATAGCTTTGTGAGCTTACCCGTGCAACCTCACAAACTCACCTTCAAGCTCCCGTTCATTACATAAACCTTGTTTCTACGTGCACTCTAAACCAAAAGCTCATATAAACCCAATTCTCCTGATTTTTTTTTGCATTGTTTCACTTTTAACATGTAGTAGTAATTCATATGGCACTAGAGAGTTGCTTATTTTGGCCTTGTTCGTTTTTATAAAAATTATTCTTAATAAAGTCTTATCACTTATTCTGTTAAAGGCTAACCAATTCATACCGTTTGTTTTTTTTCACCTTTTACTGACGTTCTTATTATTTACCTTCCTCTTATAGAACAAGGGGTAAACCACCTCTTATTTACCTCTTGTTGTTCTCCAGAACTAAAACGAAGATAAATTGCATTAAACGGATCCTAAAATTTTAAAAACAATAACGATTCCCAATTTCATCTAACTAGAAGGAAATATGCTTCGTATCAAATTGGTTTCGGCCTACTATCTTATTATCGATTTATTTTAAGCTTGATTGTTGAGCTTTTGTCAATTTTGTTGATCTGAACGACTATATAAATCTTAGGTTTTGTGATTCTCTCTTGATCTCATTGTTAGTTTATGGTAAATCTACCATATCTTTCATTGTCATCTTCACGTATATGTTTGTTCTACCTACGTTAGTTGCTGATAACTTTTGCTGACAAGATTTCAATTATTTTTCTGTCATTTGCTTAATGCTCTTTATTGTCATATTTGATCTTTCATCAACTTCAATGACTTTTGCCGACATAATTTCAATTATTTTTTTTGTGCTGATGAAAAGATGTGTTGTCTTGAAATGTTATTTCAGATACATTTTTTTTTCGTATGGCAAACAACGTCCAATACACAAAAACACACAATCTTAATTAAATTAGTTGTCTTATGTGTGTGTGTGTGCGCATATATATATATGTATATGTGTGTGTATAGTGGCTGTTGAAAAGATGTGTTGTGTTAAAATGTTATTTCCATTACATATTTTTTCGTATGGCAAACAACATCATGTACACAAAAACACACAATCTCAATTAAACTAGTTGTCTTATGTGTGTGTATGTGTTTTTGCGTGTGTATATATATATATATATATGTGTGTGTGTGTATGGGCAGGTTCAAATGAAAACCGAGTTTTGATTGTAAAGGTGCTGAGAAAAAGAAGAGCGCGACAAGTGTCCACTGGTTATTCCTCATAGGATCATAATTGTATGTTATTCATATTGAATATTGTGTCATTCATTATGAATAGTATATGAACTTCAGATTCGTCATTCATACTGTATATCCTTCATTATTTATACCAAACATAGACGTCGATGACATGTGTCACTCTCTCTTATGTCCTCACATTCATAATAAATATGTTTTCAAATTAACTTTCCTCTTTATGTATATGTGTGTATATCTCAAATATGTTGATATGAGACATACATCTAAGTACCGTGTGGTAAAAATGAAACATCATATTAAAATATAACCAAGTTAAAAGTAAAATTACCAATTTTATAAACTACAATGGTTTTAAAAGTCCAATAACTTTATAAAAAATAAAGTTATATCGTGTTTTTATTTGTTATTGTTTTTTCTTAATAAATATCTAGTTGCATTAAGCCACTTCATTTTTTTTTTCATGTCTTCAAATGGGGCTTTGATAGCTAGATGTGTACTGGGTTGGACCATCCAAAAGGGCTAAATTGGGTTGACACCAAAATATTTTTGGGCTAAAGAAAGTGGGCTGGTTGTTGTTTCAAAGCCCAATGGTGATGTTGTTGGATTTTTGCAAGGGACAGATTTTTCTCGTGTGAAAAATTGGTATGATATATGGGCCATATTTCAATAGGTACTTTTAATGAACTTCTTGCTTTTGTTAAATAGATTTCTTATTAATCTAAGAACAAATATATATATATATATATGGGAGGGATCATATGAGAACACTACCAATTTAAAGAAACAAAGGAACTTATTTGGGACCATATATGATGTGGGTCTCACATAATATTAAATCATTTATGATTTAATATTAAATCATATTAAATCATAAACGATTTAATATTATGTGGGACCCACATCATATGTGATCCACAATTGTCCCTTTGTTTCTTTAAAAATGCAAAGTTCTCATTTGAACCTTTCTCTCTCTCTCTCTCTCTCTCTATATATATATATATAAAGAAATTAAAATGCGAACTTAAATTTAGTTGTGAACGTAAGAATAAATAAGAGCGCGACACATGACATATTCATACTGAATAAATATTATTTTTAGTCTGAATATTTTTTTGATTATTCGGTATGAATAATCTACATTCAGAAACGTGTCGCGTTCTCATTTGAAATTTCCCCTCTCTTTCTTTCTCTCTCTCTCTCTCTATATATATATATATATGTGTGTGTATGTGTGTGTATGTATATATATGTTTCACTGAGAAAGAGAGCTAAGGTAAAAAGCGTAATAAGAGATATGAACCTTTGATCACTTTTAATCTCATACCCACTTATGAATTGACTTTTTAGAAGAGAGCTGATCCGGTAAATCTCGGTTCATATAATATTGGTATATCTTATCCTAATGTGCATCACACACACACACACGCACGCACGCACGCACGCACGCACGCACACACACACACACACACGGGGACAAGTCGGGTTGCGGATCACGTTATCCGGTCCAGTCCCCGGTTTTAACATATAAAAATCTCCGTCCTTATTCGTGGTCCTTGGTTTTGCGGGGAGTTTCTGGCTCTGGTCGAGATGGATACACATATTTTCAAATAGAACGGTTCTCATCCTCATGCATCCATAAGAATAAATAGATAGTATAATGAAAAACGATGAAGGATCGTGTAAGAAAGAGAGTTATGGTGAGAACTGTAATAATTGATCTAGATCCTTGATCATATTTAATCTCAACCAACCTATGAATCGTACTTGATACGAAGATTAATCCAGTACATCTCATTTTAATATGTATTCAAGAGTAAAAATTTATTATTACATATCTTACCTTAACTATCTTTCTTACAAGAACTCGAGATATTTAAAAAGAAGTGTTTTTAAACAAACATAATATTTTTAAAATAAACAAATGCTCTTACACACACGAATGCACAAAAGGCATATACGTTAATTAATGCTCCACATTAGTCAAACTTTAAATAATGACTATATTCTACAACTAAATATTTGTTAATCATGCATTCGTATTTTTAATTATACAATTATATTTTTATTGCCTTTGATTTTTTTTTAATATTTCTTAAAGATAAAATAAAACGTTAAAAGGTAATATATTATCGGGCCTTTTTGTATTCTTAACTATATACATGAAATAAAATATCTGTTAATTATGTATTTATAGTATAGTCGTATTAATTTTATTTTATTTTGAAAGATATTAAAAAGAGCAAAAAGTAGACAGTAAAGAAGGGCCAGAAACAAGAGGATGCAACAACTGAAAACATACCCAACTAATAAAATATCATGGGTTACGTTATATAATTTATCAAAGTTAAATAAATTATGTAATTATAAATATAATAATAACGAGTTTAACAAGTACACTATCCGCAATGCTTAAGTCTTATAAAGACCTTTTTAACATGTAAAAAGTCATTTATAAAATTTTATTCAATACAAAAACTTGTAAAAACTTTTTTTTTTTAAAGCTTTACTTAGAAAAAGTTTTATCAAAAAGCTTTTCAAGAAAGTCATCTTATCTAATATAAAAAAAGTCTTCTAAATAATTAAATTAAATTGTAATTTTTTTTAATGGAGTATGCATTAAAGATGCTTTAATTTAATAAAAGAATCTTTGCTAAAAAATAATTAAGAAATTGACTGATTGGTTTAAGATAAGATTTAATTAACATGGTCATGAAATAGATGTATGATTTCTTAAAAAAAACAAAATTAAAATAAACACACATGCGCAATTATATGAGTATCAATTATTCTTAAAGTAACTAGTCAATTTTTTTTATATATTTATAAAAATAAAATGACAAAATTCTTACAAAATCATCATGAACATAAATACACAATTATTACGAAATTAACTTAGATATCTCTGTTAACAACTTAATAAACTTAATGAGACTTACAACTTATTTAGTAAGCTATAGACGATTCTTAAGTAGTGGTATAATAATATAAAAAATAACTTATTCAGTAAGTTACTAGGAGGAGCTTTATACAGAAAAGTTTTTTCGAAATCCGTCATTCTCAATTAAAAAAAAATACACTTCTTCCAATTAATGAAAAAACCATCAAAAACAAAAGTATTATCAATCTGTTAACCAAACAACTCGTTCACATTGCTAGCATTGATATCACATATCCAAACAGAATACTGAAAAATTTATTCGTCAAACCCATTTGTAAATCTAAAAAAAAATTATTTACTTTTATATAGCGTTTTTTAAAAGGCTTAGGAGTTATTTGTTTGTAACAGTTTCATTAGGAGGAAGTCTCAGAATAGTTACAAAATAAATCATGTTTGACAAAAAGTAAGTCTGTTTATTAATAATTCCAAAACCCTCTTAATCATTTTCTATTCTGGATATCCCTTAATCATTCAGAGCTCTAATTTCATTTGAACAATTATCAAACAATTATACTTCATTTTGTATTATATGATAAGAGGCTTTTAATCATTCTGATCGGTTAATTATTCTACATCAAATTATTCAACAATTACCAAACAACCTCTTAATAACAAAATCAGTTATTTTATTTCTTAACAAATAAAACAAAAATCTTTTATTTTTGGCCACAAAATATTGATTTTGGGCAACAAAATCAATCCAATATCGACATTATCATTATTTCAGTTTGCTACGTATGTAAATTTATTGGCGAAAATGATGCACAAATAATTGTTACCAATATATATAACACATATATATCTATCATCCTACCCCACAATGATGATCCAGTAGATGTCTGCCAGCTCTGCAAAGCACCTAATTTTTTTCGGAGACGATGGTTTGTGCAGAACAACACCAATACGACCCGAATCTTGAAGACGAAAAGGAGAGTACGAGAAGCAACAACATTTGTATGTATTCAAAAGAGAAATAATTATATATATATATATATATGTGTGTGTGTGTGAGTGTAAAGTCTAGTTGCAAATTTTGTATTTATTCACTCCAATTCCAAAACAAGAGAGAGAAATAAGTGGGTGTGTGAGTGTGTGTGTAAAACAGTAGTTCTGTACGTGGAAAAAAGGAATCTTTTCTTCTTCTTCAATATCATCATCTTTCTTCTTCATTGTTTGTGAGTTTTTGCAGAAGAAGAAACAAGAGATATTAGGGTTTGTTTTGTTTCTGCAAGATTTTGGTGTTCTTCAGCTAAATAGGTATGTTATACTCCTAAACCCTCTTTCAATTTGGATTAAATCTTGTATCTTTTGGCTTGATTTCATCTGGGTTTTTGCCATAAATGAAATCTTGATCTTGGGTTTTGTGTTTCTTGTTTCAATTTTAACTTGAAAACTTATCTTTTCCCCCAAATTTGAGAACCCCAAATAAGTGATAATATCAAATTCAAATGCCATTGTTTTCTAAAGTGATTAGTGATTTCAATTTCTTTAAAACTTAAAAGACTGATTATCCAATTCATCTAGGGCTTTATCTTAATTAGTTCTTTTAATATATTTTCTTGAAAATTTGTTTCCCTAAAAAGGGTAACTCAAATAAAAAAGTTAGTAGTAGTAGTAGGTCAAAGAGCTATGTATGCCAATTTTGTACAACAAAAATCATAGCTTTTTCACTTGGGTGTTTCTTGTTTTCTTGCATTTATACTGTAATTCAACTATATGATCCAATATATATAAAATCATATATGTATATATATATATATCTATTCGCAGTTACGGTTATATTACGCGAATTTTATCATATATCTTATGTATATATATATATATATATCTACTCGCAGTTACGGTTATATATCCAGTTACGGTTATATTACGCGAATTTTAAGGAAATAATCGATCGGTTTGCATAGTTTTTTGTGGGAGGAAAAATTGGACATGAGTATGCTGGTGGGGAAATGCTCCATCCAAGGGGAACAGATTTAGCCGGTTTGGTTCTAGTGTTCGTTGTGCTACCGCTTGTTGCTTATATCTTGTTAGGAAAATGGAGTGAGGTTTCAAAGAAGAAAGATCGGATACGGGTTCTTGCTGAGATTGCTGCCGAAGAATCTTTCCGTGCTGAGGCTATGGCGGCGGCTGCCGCTGCTGCTGCCGCTAATGTTATCCCTCTTGTATCTTTGCCGAAATCGAACAATGGGTTTCATGAATGTGCAAGATGTTTTAGTCTAGCCACTACTCGATGTTCACGCTGCAAAACTGTACGATATTGGTATGTATGTTTAACCCGCTTTTGTTTGCTTTTACAAGAATCTTGCCTCGATTAATCATATGGGATTGAATATAACAAGCGGTCTTAAACAGCCAAATGGCCCTCAAGATAACAGCCAAGAAAATCCCTAGTGGTCTTAAAGATAACGGCCAAGAAAATACCATTGGCCCTAAAGATAACAGCCAAGAAAATCTTCGGTGACCCTAGGGATTAGAGCCAAGAAAGTCCCTAGTGGGCCTAAAGATAACAGTCAAGAAAATCCCTAGTGGGCCTAAAGATAACAGCCAAGAAAATCCCTAGTGGGCCTAAAGATAACAGTCAAGAAAATCCCAAGTGGCCCTAAAGATTAGAGCCTAGAAAATCCCTAGTGAGCCTAAAGATAACAGTCAAGAAAATCCCTAGTGGGCCTAAAGATAACAGCCAAGAAAATCCCTAGTGCCCTAAAGATTAGAGCCAAGAAAATCCCTAGTGGCCCTCAAGATAACAGCCAAGAAAATCCCCAGTAGCCCTAAAGATTAGAGCCAAGAAAATCCCTAGTGGGCCTAAAGATAACAACCAAGAAAATCCCTAGTGGGCATAAAGATAACGTTCGATAAAATCCCTAAAAATAACGGCCAAGCAAATCCCTAGTGGCCTTAAAGATAATGGAAATCCCTAGTGGGCCTAAAGATAAAGGCCGATAAAATCCCCAGTGGCCTTAAAGATAACGGCCGAGAAAATCCCCGGTGACCTTAAAGATAACAGTTAGGAAAATCTTGCTTTAAAGATAACAACTAGGAAAATCCTCAGTAGCCCTAAGGAGACTAGACCTGGCGGTCTATGAGGACGACTCCCAAGGCCTAGCCTTTATTTGCATTGATCTTGAAGTGAATACCTACTCTACAACTATAGGTTTAGCTTATGTTTTAATTCGTTAAATCTTAATATATTTCAAGTCATTCTTGTAACTATAGTATGCTTTGGGATGTAGATATTTTATGGGTTGCTATTAAGTTTATCATCATTTATTAAAGAAAGAACGAAAAATGTCATATAGGGGTATTTTGGTCATTTATCATTATTTCATTCCAATTCCAAAGCTACATTCTACCAACCAAATAGACTCCAATTCCTCCAAACCAACCGCGTGGCCAAACCTGATTAAATTCCGTTTCCAATCTCTCCAATTCCAATTGATTTCACATATTCTATTCTGCGAACCAAACGCTACCTAAGTTTTCACTTATATTTGCATACCATTTGATGCAGTTCCGGAAAGTGTCAGATAATTCATTGGAGACAAGTTCACAAGCAAGAATGCCAACCGTTGGATCACAACAACAATTGCTCATCTCCTAAGTCTACATCAAATGAAGAATTTGTTTCCATCCATGAACAAGTATCGTTTAGTAAGAACTCGGATTCGCGATGCTTAGAATCCAATATCGAGCAAAATGGGCATGAAAATGCTGCTTTAAATGATTCACCCGATCCATCTTCTGAACGAAAAGCCTCAGATAAACATAATCGTTGCAAATTTAACAACGAAAGTTCGAGAAGAGAAGAGATTTCGACATTGGATTCATCGGCAGATGCATGTTCTACGTCATATGATAATAAAGAAACTTTCATAAGACATAAGGTTCTTACCTATCTTTTATATTTTTATTTATTTATCAATTTTCTTGTTTTCATATCTTTTTATGGCGTTTTTTATACTAAAATTGCTCACTGCAGCCAAAGCGGAGTCATTTTGTGAAAGAAGTTATTCCGGAGATAAATGATACCGATAATGCGACACACGAGGGTATAACGGTGAACAGTCCACATGACTCAATAACATCGACTCAAAATGGTACAACAAAATCATTAAAAATGGAACCGGATTTGATGGATGGCCCGCGAAAGAAAAGTAATTTGGTTAAATCAAGATCGCATTCTTCTTCCGGAAGCAAAGTGCATAAATTTGCAAAATCAACGGAAGGTTCCAAAGATCACTTGTGCTTAGGAACGGAAAATACGGAAGGAATTGATGACGAGTTGGGTAGGTTTCAAGATCGTTATTCGTTATAATGTTATTTATTTAAAGTAATAAACTTTTTTCTTATATAGGTTTCAAGATCGTTATTCGTTATAATGTTATTTATTTAAAGTAATAAACTTTTTTTCTTATGTAGGTTTCAAGATCATTGTTCGTTATAATGTTATTTATTTAAAGTAATAAACTTTTTTTTTTCTTATATAGGTTTCAAGATAGTTGTTCGTTATTATATAGGTTTCAAGATCGTTGTTTGTTATAATGTTAAACTTTTTTCTTATATAGGTTTCAAGATCATTATTTGTTATGATGTTATTTATTTAAAGTAATAAACTTTTTTTCTTATATAATATGATGCAGATATTTTGCGAATGAAGGATGCCAAAGGAAATGGTATCATTAGCAAGGGATTTATGAAGATGATTGGTTTAAAGAAGTCATCGAAGAACGAACGAGTGGAAACTTCAGAAGTTAACGGTGACACGCATAAGAAAACCAAAGCAAGTTATTATTACCATCAAATCAATTTGGATAACTTAAATAAACTAAGGGCCTGTTTGTTAGCTGCTTAACGAGCTTAATGGGACTTGCAACTTATTCAGTCAGCTATATACGACTATTTTGTAGTGACTTAATGATATAGAAAGTGGCCTATTCGGTAAACTTCTACGGGGGGGGGGGGAGCTTTATGCAGAAAGCCAATTTTCTTCCAAACCTGCTCCTTCCATTTATGAAAAAACCCTCCCAAACAAAAACCTTCCCTATCTATACAAGACAAATTAATCCATGCAGACAACTTTATCCATTCAGGGCTTAATGGAAAACCCATCAAACATCCCCTAAGGCTATGTTTGGCATCCATGAGCCACCTTATTTTTTGAGCTTATTGAAAAAGCCCTTGTCTGATTAGCCATAAACTAGCTTGTTGAAAAGCTACTTCAAAATAGCATTTCAATAAGCTGTTTTTTTCCTTCCAATTATGCCCTTTATTTTTCCAATTGCTTTTAAGATGTTCTTTTACGTCATTTTACATTGTCGTCTAGCTTATCAGCTAGTTTTTACCAAACACGACTAGCTTATTAGCCAACAACTAGCTTATAAGCTAGTTTGCCAAACATAGCTTAATTCAAACATGTAGTTTTAGTAATACGTCAGTTTTTGGAACTTATATGGAATCTTTCTTATAGTGATCATATTTTTACAATTTCAGATGCTATTTCCATATGAAGAATTTTTGAAGTACTTCCACTATGAAGCATTTGATTTATCACCAAGGGGTCTTGTAAATTGCGGAAATAGGTACGTTATATTGCATACACACAGACTAACAAATACAAAATTATTGCTTCTTCATTTCTTAATATAGGAACACATTTAACCATCTTTTTGTTACTTGCCTTTGTTTTTATGCAGCTGCTATGCAAATGCTGTGTTGCAGTGCTTAATGTCTACAAAGCCTCTGACTATCTATTTGCTCCATAGATCACATTCAAGAACATGTAATTAACACATTCTCATTATGTCATTTGGGTTTAACGAGTTTGTTAGCATCTTAATGAGTTTAACGAGACTCACAGCTTATTCAGTAAGCTATATATAACTGTTTGGTAGTGGCTTATTCAGTAAGCTTCAAGGGGAGAGCTTTATGCAGAAAGCCAAGTTTTTTCAGACCAGTCCCTCCCAATTAAAAAACACGCTCTTTCCATCTATGAAAAAAACCATCCCAAACAAAAACTTTCCCCATCTATACAAACAGGTTAATCCACACAGACAGCTTTATCCAGACATGACTTAATGGAAAACCAACCAAAAAAAATCCCCTTAACCAGCTTTTCTAAACTTTATCATATATGTCTTTCTCTCTTTGTCACACTTTTTACAAGCCGGGGGGGGGTATTTATGGAAACAACCGCTCTACTTTTTGGGGTAGAGGTCACGTCTGTCTATATCTTACCCTTCCCTGACCCCATCTCCAAGTGTGATATACTGGGTTTGTTTGTATTATTATTACATGATATTCATCATGAATATATTATGATATTCATTAATGAATATATCATTTTGTGATTCATTTTCTTGTTTGCGGTTAGGTTGTGCAAAATCTTGGTGCTTAATGTGTGAACTTGAGCACCATGTAATGATGTTACGTGAAAGTGGAGAGCCGTTGTCTTTAAGCAGCATTCTTTTGCATATGCGGAGTGTTAATTACCAAATTGGCGGAGGTAGCCAGGAAGACGCTCATGAATTTTTAAGGTTGGTCAATGCTTTTTCAAACAATTTTGTTGACTTTTTGCGTTTCTGTGTTCCTATGTAATCTTGGAATATAAAAGCTCTTGACTTTCAAGTTAAGATATCAAGATAGTGCTTCTGTGTTAATATTTATGTTGATGGTCGTATTTCCGTTTTTAGGGTTTTGATCACCTCGATGCAATCTATATGTTTGGAGGGTTTGGGTGGGGAAGATGTTGTTGATCCTAAATTGCAAGAAACAACCTTTATTCAACATACTTTTGGAGGTCAACTCCGGTCAAAGGTGAAGCGATTTTCTTGCATTTTTTTTTCTTGCAGAAGATGCATAATTTGTTAAGGGCCGGGTTCATATGAGAACGTTGGGAACCATATATTCATGATGAATATGATCGATATTCATAATGAATATCATGAATGAACGTTCATTAATGAAACTGCAAGATATTCATATATAATTTCATGAATATCTAATAATCTATGTATATAATATATTCATCATGAATGTTTGTGTATATTCATTATGAATACTTGTGTATATTCATTATGAATAGTTCATTCTCCTGTAGGCCAACATGTCTTTTCTATTTGAAAGAAAGCATTAATCACTTTGCCATTTATGCTACATTGAATATCAGGTAAAATGTCTGAGATGTCATCACGAATCGGATAGATACGAAAACATTATGGACCTTAACCTAGAGATATATGGTTGGGTCGAGTCTCTAGAAGACGCACTTACCCAATTCACAAGCCCGGAAGATTTGGATGGAGAAAACATGTATAGATGTGGAAGGTTTGTTGTTGTTGAAATCTCCCCTATTATATATATATATATATTTGAAAAAATTACGGTTGAGTAAAATACTTGTTTTTGAAGGTGTGCTACTTATGTTAGAGCAAAAAAGCAATTGGCAATACACGAGGCTCCGAATATATTGACAATTGTTTTGAAGAGATTTCAGGTATTACGAATTGCTAGTGGTGTAAATTGAGATAAAGATGACACCTTTTTTTGTTTGATCGATTTAGTGATTTTTTTTTTGTTTTTATTAGGAAGGGAATTATGGGAAGCTAAATAAGTGTATAACGTATCCCGATATGTTGGATATGATCCCATATATGACGGGAAAGGATGACATTCCACCGTTATACTTGCTTTATGGTGTCGTTGTGCATTTAGACACGATGAATGCATCTTTTTCTGGTCATTATATATCGTACGTTAAAGATCTTCAAGGAAATTGGTTAAGGATCGATGACTCCCAGGTAATCAATTCTTTTCTCATATTCGTATCTAATACTGTTTTAATGAGCTTAATGGGCCTCGCAACTTATTCAGTCAATTATACATGACTGTTTGGTAGCGGCTTAATGAATAATCATCCTAATGCTTAATGAATAAGCATACTTATGCAGAATGAATAAGCATCCTAATGCGGAATGAATAAGCATACTAATGCAGAATGAATAAGCTTAGTAATGCAGAATAAATAAGCTTAGTAATGCAGAATAAATAAGCTTACTAGTGCAGACTGAATAAGCATCCCGATGCTGAATGAATAAGCATCCCAACACGGAATGAATAAGCATCCCAATGCGGAATAAATAAGCATAATAAGGCAATAAGCATGCTAACGCGTGGTGAATAAGAATACTAATGCGGAATGAATAAGCTTCCTGATGCAGAATGAATAAGCATACTTACGCAGAATGAATAAGCATCCTAATGCGGAATGAATAAGCATACTACTGCAGAATGAATAAGTTACTAATGCAGAATGAATAAGCTTACTAATGCGGAATGAATAAGCATACTAATGCAGAATGAATAAGTTACTAATGCAGAATGAATAAGCAACTCTTTACCATTATTCATCTTCTTGAATTGCAGGTTTACCAAGTGCCATTAAGCCAGGTGATGTCAGAAGGTGCATACATCCTGTTTTACATGAGGTAATCAACCTAAATTTGCAATTTTCTTACTTTTTTCTAATCACCATCTTAAAATCATCGATGTTTCTTGTAGATCATCCCCTCGACCGTCAAGAACCCCCACCGGAAAACCCTCTAACCACCACTCGTCCACCTCCACAAAGTCAAAACCGCCAAAGTCAACCGTGGATCACCGCCAAGAATCACCCGGTTTCAATGTAAACAACAGACACAATTACGCAAAACCATCGAATCTTGATTTCTCGGATACCACATCAAGCGATTGGTCATCAATATTATCAAACTCAGATGATGCATCTTTCACCACTGAAAGCACCCGTGACTCATTCAGCACCGTTGATTATACTGACAATAACAACACTGATCCAGTTTCTTCGATCTTTAACACCACCTTTTACACTCCTCATGGTAATACAAATACAATCTCGTGTAGCAGGTTTTCGACAAGTAGGGCCCACACGAGATTCATGGAGGAAGAACAAAGGTCGGTTTTGAAATCGTATAGATTATTACATAACACAGAAAAGGCTTATTGTTATCCAAATGAAGCTTTTGGTTCTAATAGTAGCAGATTATATATATAGATGGTATGTAAGTAAGTAGAAGTGGTTTAAAGTTTGTTTGAAAGATTTTGGAATATAGTGGTAGGAATTGGTGCCTCAAAATTTTCCAATTGTATTGTAAATGAGGCCCCTTGAATTTATAAGAGTTATTGTCTTTGGATTAACATTCTCACTTTATAACAATTTTAACAATCATAATAGATTGTTGGTAAGCATCTTTTATCTGGCAAGTGCTTATCTGGATTTGATTCTCGGTCCTTGATATACGTCTTACCACGCAAGATTCTTGATTTTTGTCATCCTGAGAAGCATTTTGGTGGTCTTCAACCCATTCTCCAAACCTACCTCCAATGAACTACCATGATAAATTGGTCTTTTTAAGGCGTATATGTGTCTTAATAGAATACTTAATATGATTTTTAAGTTTATATGACTAAAAACTGACGATCTATCTATAGATGTTAGCTACAATAAGTTGTTGAAACGAAGTTAGATGGCCTAACAAACTTTATCTATAAAGTTGGACAACCTCATAGGACACAAAAAGTGAATCGTCCTATTACCATTTTTATAACATTTTTTGAAAGTTCTTATATATATGAAAATACTAATAGAACATTTTTCAAAAGTGTCGTAAAAATGTTAATATTACATTTTTTTTACTTTTTGTATCATATGAGTTTAGTCAACTTTGTAACACATTTTGATATGATACACAATTGTTCATCTTATAAACATAAAGTCTTACTAAGTCTATTATTATGGTCTATCCATATATCGGGATAGATAGATAGATAGATTTACCGTCACACCTGAGATCTTTGATAAAGCCGATATCTACTCATATGGCCACGTTCTATTAGGAGGAATAAAATGAAATTGTCTTTCGGTGAGCTGAGTGCAAGACAGACCCAGTGGGGTGATTGGGGTGGCACGTGTCATTATATTATTCCTCCGCCATAAGGTAAGAAAATAGGTTTGTGACAGAAGCAACCGTTTTATTAAGGTGCAACCGGTTTATATGGTGCCAGGGACGGAGCCAGAAATTATACATATGGTGGTGATATTATATTCATGGCAAAGTTAAAAAAATTCTCCATAGTTGTAAAATATTCCAAGAATTTAACTAAAATGTCATGAAAATTGAAACATAAACCAACAAAACTACGTAAGTTGTAAACTAAACAATCAAACACATAAATATATAAACTTAGGACTTCATTTGTTCTCGTGACAATATGACATAACCAAAAATTGTAAATCTTTTATTTTGTGTGTAGGGACCTGGACTCTTAGAACGAATCTATGGTTCTGCTCCATTAATTAATCAATTTTGAAATTATATATAAATTAATGGTTTTTAATTAATTAATGATTTAAATGAATTGTTTTAGGATAAAGCAAATTCCATGGCAACCATACTCAATGTTGCAATTCTTTTGAAATATGGTCTGGGTGAAGTGAAGGCAGCTGAAAGGATTAAGCTGGTTGTGCTTGATACTTTAAAATGAGTTTAGTCTTTTAGATAAGGGTGGGCCACCAAGCAAAAACCAATCAAAAACCAAATGACCCTAAATTAAAAATTAAAAAAAATAATAATTTGAGGGTGGTCAAGTGATACCCCTAGGCTAGCTGTAGCTCCGTTCATGTATGGTGCCATCATATGGAGAAATTCCTGGATCCGGCCCTATCTGAGTAGTTGAGCAGGTCTTGAAAATGGGTATAGCGTCCAAGGATGATTGGACATCCTAAAATACCAATTTCACGTATTCTATTAATAATAGAATCTATCAGAATTGAAATCTGTCAAAAAATTGAAATTTGATGAAATTTGAATACGTTTGTTCGGTACGTTGAATAGTGAAGGCGGTAGTGGTAGTGTTGAGACGGTGGTGAACATGAAAGTGATCACGATGGTGGGGTCGGCAACGACGACGATGGTAGCAAGGAGGGCAGTGGTGAGATGGATGGAATAGAGTAAATAAAATATGGGATGAAAGAATTAGAATTCTTTGCTAGAAACCAAGGAATTTACAATTCTATCTTATGTGGAATTCAAATTCCTTATCAAATCTCAAAGAATGAACCAAACAAATGAATGAATAAAATTGACCATTCTAGTTCCTTAAAATTACATCAGATTCCAACGAACCAAATGCCATCTAATTTTATACAACTACCAGAAGTAACTGAAGGGGAGTGTTAATGGCACCCCCTAAATAGGGGTGTGCACGGATTTTTTTTTTTTACTGTAGTAGGATTTTGATGTAAACAGGTGTGAGGAGGAACTCATTTTTCTAAGAGTGCCATCAGACCTCCCCCTAACTGAATTGGTAACACCTATGGTTTGCTTCCCGTTACAACCCTCGTGGGATAGTCCAAGTGGGCACAAACTACACCAAAAAAAACATCCATTAAAATATTGTTAAAATCGTTATTATGGTTTAATAATAAAATAATTATACAATACAAAGATTGCGAATGTTTTATTGAAATTAAAGGCATATATATAGCTTGTTCATCAACAAAACTTCTGCTATTCGTACCTATGCTTTATTCTCTCACTCTTTCCCCACCATTTCTTTACATATCAAAAGTGAACCAGATCTCATTTACCCTATGATCGAACTCAAACGGAGAATTGTATTGCGCAACCGTGTACACCGTCGTGATCTCACCGGAATGACTTTTTTTAATAGCATCCGACCAACCGGTGCCGGAGAGACTGGCGGACAACGCCGCAGCCTCCACGCCGATGTCTGAATCCTTCACAAATCCACCGAATTTCCGTACTGCTACATAAGTAGGTCCCCATTTTTGGATCGTAATCCCCTTAGCAGGTGGTGGATCGACTTGATTCTTCTTCGGAACATAAAAACTCACCAGAAATGAAGATTCGCAGAACGGTCCATCACTCGGAGCAATCTCGGTGAGAACTGGAGCTGTCATTTCTATCTTTTGATTGTAGTTGTTTTGCCCCTGGATGTACTTGAATAACCTAAATTGAACAGACGATTAATCAGTTCAAAACTATAGAACAGTTTTTTGACCTAGAAATCAGATTCATAAACTATTCGAAGTTAGGTTTCGAATTTTTCAGAATCAACCACTTGATTTCTGAGAAGAATTTGATTGAATAACTTAAAATGAACAGACGAACAATCAGTTCAAAACTATAGAACAGTTTTTTGACCTAGAAATCAGATTCATAAACTATTCGAAGTTAGGTTTCGAAAATTTCAGAATCAAACACTTGATTTCTGATTTTCTGAGATGAATTGAGTTAAAAAGTGAGTTAAAATCGTAATCATACTGTAGGAAACCGGTGCGAGTGCCTTCAACGAAGGAGATATCATCGATGGGAGAAGTAGTCGCCCACATACTGGAGTTATAAACGCGAATTTCGTAGCCATCACCGGAGTGAATGACGTCATAAGTTGGACACTCGATACGGTTGCACTGCGGTGGAAATCCGCCGACTGCGACGGTTTGTTCCTGCGAGAAAAGTCCCGGCCATGACCCTAACTTGACGTCGGAGAGTAGGCTCAGTAGCACCGATAGCTTAAACAGATTGAAAACCGCCATTTTCGGTTTGAAGTTAAGATGAAGAAGAGGTGGAGAGGAGTATTAATGGTGTAACAACAATGGAGAATGGCCACACATTGAGGATGGATCAATGCGTTCTGTGTGTGTAGTTTGGATTTCAAAGGGTGACATTGATTGCTACACGTCGATAGTTTTTCTTTTTCTTTTTATATTTCCTCTATCTCTTGGGCCACCATTTAGTACAAATTTGTACTATAATCATTTTGGGCCTTGGTCCGGCCCAGATATCATAAAAAAGCTTAAACCCAAATCTTGGTTTTTGTCATGATGTAGTATTTGATAAGGTAGTGTATGGCTTATAAAATTTGGTGATAGGCGATAAAATTGTTGATGAATAAGTTATGTTTAGCGAAAACTTATGAACATGTGAAATGACCAAAAAGGGCATGTTGAAAATAAATAAATAATATTAATTAGAAAAAGTGTCAAAAAGCTTCTCATAAGCTACTCCAAGTAACTTATCGATAAGCTGACTTATAAGCTAGCTTATGTGCATTCAAACGATTACTTAGAAAATAAGCTAACTTATAAGTTAGTTTATAAGCTAACTTATTTTTGCCAAACAATGCCAAAGTCGGTTTTGAAAAAAACTCAGGTTTGGTGAGCCTGAAACCTAGTTTTGGGTTCAACTTTAAAGTTTGATAAACCAGAAATCAGGTTCAGGCTTAACAGGTTTTAGGTTTGCCCCCAAAATCTTGGAAGCAGACCCAGGGTTACGTTCAACATGGAAAATTTCAGTAAATGTTTCCATAGCTCCATTTTTTTTAATAAACCCTATAATTCTTATAAAGTTTTAAACTAGTTTTTATGTGTTAGTGTCACATATGAAACAACACGTGTGGAAACCTAATGCTTAAGTAGTGTTTTTTTTTCAGCCACAAAACAAGTTTAACGTTTAACATATGAAACATTATTACATAATAACTTTATTTTCATAACACATTTATAAGATCTATTAAGTGTGTAAATAATTATATGTCAATATTTTTAAGTATAATGATTAGATAAATTTATCCCATTACATAACAAAACAAGTTACATTTTAATGAAAAAAATATTCAGTAATATACTTATATTTTAATCATTTTAATTATAAGATTTTGGTTCAATTTTATTAAATGTATTAACGTAAAAGTACTAATTTGACACGTAACAACGAGAGAGAATAAATTATTTATTGAATTAAAAGGAAAAATCAATAAATTTATATATCATTATTAACTTGAATAAACTAATTAGAATTGGATTAAAAAAATATGTTTATTGAATAAATATAAGTTGCTTGAGGTCAATTCTTTCATTTTAATATCAACGAGGGTTCAAAGAGGTCTTCTAAATAATTGGGGGGTAAATTTGAGAAACAAGAATATAGAAGAAGGGGTATTGATGTAAATATAGAGATTATATAATGCAACGATGCGATGAAACACGGCCATGCCGGCGGCCATGGAGGTATGTCGGCGGACGCCGGTCATTCATTTGAAGACGCCTCTTCCAGGTCATAAAACATTCTTAAGCAAGTTTCTTTCTTTTTCTATCGAATTCTACAACTATTTGTTCATTCTTCGATGGTCGTTTGTTTTAATCCTTTGAATATATACGACGAATGCTTAAACCCTAAATCGTTTTCATCGTCCTAAGAAGCTCCAAATAGATGTAGATTTGTGCATTGTAATGTGGAATCACTTCTCAGTGTGAGTAGAAATCAATGTGTGATTTGAAGCAAAAATGAATGATAACGTTATTCAATTTGTAATTTTGTATTGCTTGTTACAAACTTATAATTGTTCTTAGTAAGTAATTTGTTGAGTATTCGTGTAAGATTTTATTTAAAATAGTAACCCTAATTAAGTCCTGGTAAAATTGTGGGTTCTCCCCTTTGAATGAAGGGGGTATATGTTACAAGATGACCATGAGGATGACATATATGTTCCCTGAATCTGTGCTTAATGATTATTACTGCCCAGCTTTATGCTGCAGGTTGTTTTATATCATATGGCCTGATTTGATGATACTTCCTTACTCATCTGAGTCTTCTAATTTGTTCATATTTTTTCAGGTTCAATTACTCTGTTTTTTGTTCCAAATCAAACACATTTATTGCAAAATTGAAGAAAAATAGTCAAAATGATGTATTTTGATATTAAAAAAGAAGTGGTTGTTCTTGTTGCTTTTGCAATTTGTACAAAACCATTATTTTTTACAAATTATAGTGTTTTTTTTGTTGGGAATTTACTATGAGAAGACACATGTTCAAAAAGTATAGAGCTTCTTTCGTATGGAGGTTCAATTCCTAATTAAAGTACTAAATCTTGAATCACCATAATAACACATTTTAAGCAACAGAACTGATTTTGGGGAAGTTATAGGACTTGTTTGTAATGGGATTCAGTTGGATTTTAATTTGCTTGTGGTTTAAGAGGTTAAAATGAAGAAGAAAATAAATCACGGAAATGTGACAGAATGGGAAATGATGAAATATAGCAGGTACTTACGAGGTGTTGTAACTTAGATGTTCTCCTGGCGCAGCCATTGTGGTTGTGCCGAGCTTCTGAGGTTATATGCCATATGATTATAGATCAATTGCTTTCTGATTCCTTCTGTCACTGTATCATAAGCCTCCATCATACGGCAAAAAGATCAATATCAAATTCTGTGATGTTTAAAATCACAAGTCTCTTGTCTTCGTGTTTGAAATTTCTTTATTACGTTAATATTTACTATAGTCGTTTGTTCTTGTTACTTCTTTTCTATAGATTGGTTATGATGGCATGCTGTTTCTTGCTTTTCGGATGGCAGCCCTTTGGGGTTTCTGATGGTTTAGGTGAGGGGCTTTTGGTGATTTTGTTGTTGGGATTATTAAATCTGCTTTCTATGGGTCATATTAATCCATTTGGCTATCTTTGTTTTACGATATGTGAACACATTTGATTCTCTTTTTAAAAATGCTCTTATATATAGAGAGAGAGGTTGGTTCCAATAGTTAAATGTTACAAACTATACAAACTCATACAAATCAATGTAAAAATAAATTTTTTTATGTTTTTTTCATCAAATGCTATGATTTAAGATATTATTACACATATGTTTGTTACATAATGTAAAAGTTTCACATGTATTTGTTTTCATAAATTGAAAGTTGCACCTGTATTTTTTTCATAATGTAAAAGTTGCACATGTATTTTTTTCACAAGTTGAAACAAATATATGTGTAATAATATCTTAAATCATAGCATTTGATGAAAAAAAACCATGAAAAAAATTATTTTTATATTGATTTGTACGAGTTTGTATAGTCTGTAACATTTAACTGGTTTGTATTTGAACCAGCCTCTCTCTCTGAGAGAGAGAGAGAGAGGAAGTTCCTACATATATATACATGTTAGATGGTCTGTGTCTAGTTGACACTTGACATGAGACTCCAATATGCCCTCAAACGGAGTCTCCAGGAACGGAGGCGAAAGAGTGTGTCGAGTCTCCAAGGTGGTGTTAGACTACGACTCTGATACCATGTTATGATACATGCAATCCTTTCAATTCTCTCTCCAAAATAGCTCTTATAGAGAAAAGGAGGTTTTTTAGTATTAGTATATACGGGCCGTGTCTGGCCTATGTTGGGACTCCAACAATGCTAACATCAGGTAGAAAAATTATCAATGATTGAATTAGAAATATGTGCCAGGAATAAAAGATTAATTCCCAGTTAGCTTCCACAAGAGGAGCCTTTCAGTGGCATTTATATTGCAGCCTCATGTCTAATATAATAGCAGTATATAAAAAAATTTATTCATTTAAACTTCCATAAAATGTGGCGCGGTTGGAAATTTCTTCCAATTAAACTTCCCTGAAATGTTGGGCTGTTGACTATAATCAATTGCTTAAATCAAATAACTTTTCCTAGTATTTCTCCTTCATTTCATTGCTTTGACAGAGTCTTCCCACATAAATGAATTTTATTCACTTTATATGATGAAATATATTGGCTTCACGTCAGTGTATAGATATACATATAGGGTCAGGTTCTATGGAAAACCGCAAAAAAACGAAAAAATGAGGAACACCCTGGTAACCGTTCAAATCATCTGGACGGTATGCGCATGTGCATACAAGTAAATTATAACTGTCCAGATGAATGTATGCACATTAGGTTACAAATTGAATGGTATGCACATGTGTATATGTCCAGATAAATGTTAACAGGGTGTTCCTCAGTTTTTCATTTTTTAGGGGTTTATATATAAATACACACACACACACACACACTCACACACGTACCACAAGTTAACTCAGGAAAACTACCCTTGAGATAAACTATGCTTTTAGCCCAAGCTCCAAGCAAACCTAATGCTATAAAAGGGATAACAAGGCAAAATCTGATTCTCATTTACACAGAGAAAGATGAAAGCATATGTTATCGCTCTCATAGTATGTGGTTGTGTTGCTGCAGCAGTGATTTTCTTGTTTTATCTCTGCAACAGTAGAAGGAAAAAGAAAACTAAAGTCCCAACCACCACAAGACCGCCAATCACCCGCCCACGACCTCCGGTGAATCATGACCTTGAAATAGATAGAACGAGCAAAAACACTACTTCCACAGAAAAAGACGGAGGAATGGTTATTCTAGCAGCAGCTGGAGCTTCTGTAGCTACAGCTGCTATCATTAGTGCTAGTGATGGCGGTGGCGGTGGTGGAGATGATGGAGGTGGTGGAGATGGTGGTGGTGGTGGATGCGGTGGTGGTGGATGTGGCGGTGGCTGTGGAGGGGGTTGTGGAGGTTGATTAAGGTTTGATCTCTCTGTCTAGAAAGAACCTACTCCTAATTCAGTGAAACAACCCTTGAGGCTTATAATATGTAAGAAAATTTCGAAAGTTCAGTGTCTTACTTTCTCTTCTAATGCCACGAGAAGGAACTCCAATCAGCCACCATTTTGGCTTTCAATCATAATATGGTAGTCATCTCCCTGTATATTAAGGTGCTGAATGGTTATGGACTTATGTGAAATGTGTTTTTCTTCTTCTTTGTACTTGTACTATATTCCAGTGTTTTAGTTGTACTTGTAAATAAAACAACGATGAAATAAAAGAAAGGGTGATTAAAAGAAACAAGAAATACACTTGTAGACTTGTACAATATTCCAGTTTCCCTTTTGAAAGCTTTTAGAATTTTTAATTTGCATGATGTGCTTAGGAGGTTAGAATCAAGAAGCAACGGAAAGTTGAAAACCAAGAAAATGGCTAAATCCGACAGAATGGAAGATGATGAAATATAGCAGGTACTTACGAGGTATCATAAGCTTTAGATGTTCTCCTGGTGCAGCCATTATGGTTGTGTCGAGCTTTTGAGGTTTATATGCCAAATGATTATAAATCAATTGCTTTCTGATTCCTTCTGTCAACTGTATCATAAGCCTTTAAAAAGATCAATGTGATGTTAAAATCTAAAGTCTTTTTGTCTTTTTTTGGAAGGGTGTCCCACTGATAAATTATGACCGAAAGAAATCAGCTCTGATAAACTCAGTGGCCACAATTGTTGTGTACGCCTGGAATCAAACACCGGGCAGATGGGCTATAGTCTTTTGTCTTCATGTTCATGGTTTTTTTTATATTTTGATTAATATAAAGCGTTGGTTTGTTTAATTTATGATCACAACAAGTCTTCTTTATTTTTTCAGGAAAAAAGAACTCATTCCAGGGTAATAATATCATGGAGATTGCAATTTCAGATTCAGGAGATAAAAGAAAAGGCCCATAACCGATTGTTATCCAAGGTAATTTTATAGCTTCAGCCTTTCATTGACGTTAATATTGCAAGTAACCCCATGTAGTAGATAAATAATTTCTTCTAAAGTTCTAATTAAATTTCGTAGAAATGTGGGGCAGTTGACTATGATTAATTGCTTAATTGTATCAACTTTTCCTAGCATTTCTCCTTCATTTCCTTTGCTTTGAACGAGTCTTCCTCTATAAGTAAATTCATTCAAATGTATATTGATGATTTCTATCGGGCTCAAATTGGCTATATATATATATCAGAAGTCAACTGAGGAAAGATATAACTTATGAAGTTGCATAAAGGTCTTCCATAAAGCTAAGCAACCCTAATGCTATAAATAGGATAAGAAAAGGCAAACATTTGATTCATGAAAGCATTTATGCTTCATAGTGATGGTGTTGTGTTATCTCTGCAATAGTGGTAGGAAAAAGAAAGCTAAATTCCCAACCACCATAAGACCACCGCCAACCACCCGTCCACAACTCCAACCAAATCATGACCTTGAAATAGGTAGAAGGACCAAAAGCAGTACTTCCACAGAAAAAGATGGAGGAATGGTTATTCTGGCGGCAGCTGGAGCTTCTGTAGCTACAGCTGCCGTCATCATTAGTGCTAGTGATGGTGGTGGATGTGGTGGTGGAGCTTCTGTAGCTACAGCTGCTGTGATCATTAGTGCTGGTGATGGCGGTGGATGTGGTGGCGGAGGGTGTGGTGGTGGTGGCTGTGGAGGTTGATTGATGTTAGATGTCTCCGTTGATAAAAGGTGTAGGTTGGTTATGAACTTGTTTGAAATGTGTTTTCCCCCCCTTTATTCTTTGTACAAATTATAGTGTTCTAAATGTAAGTAAAACAATGAATGAAATAAAAGAAGTAAGAAATGCACTTGTAGTTTTACAATATCTAAGCTAGGGGTATTTATGTAAATAACTCTTTGCTTTTTTGGGTAGTAGTAAGGTTCGTGTGGGATTTAATGGGTTCGTTTTGTTTGGTTCATTTTTATTAAGTGTAAAAAGTTTAGGGTCGTGAAAGGTACCACTGTACTATTTTGGTGGGCGCAAGCGCAACTGTGTATTTCTTGAAACTACAATAATAACATAAGTTTCTCTTAGCAGAGCCTTCTAGGTGTGGGTTTGAATAAAAACTTGAACACAAAATCTCACATACGAAAAACAAGGAACTAACTAACAGACCAACAATTTCAATTGAATATGATTAATAATAAAGTTTATATTTTATAATGATAGCATGATTGGCTTCAAATAATCCCAATTGCTTACAGTTTCTTATTCCTGAAATGTTGTCTATGGGTTTATTAACCCAAAAGTCAAACCTATAAATTGTTTTCATACTTCCATAAAATATTGATCACTTGACATGAGAATATGTATATTAAATTGTAGTTTATGCAATTTGATGTTTAAGGAAAGGAATGATGTAACATATTTTTGCTTAGTTTTAGAGGGATGAATTAATCATTTTTCTATAGGTCACCAGTTAACCATCTGGGGATTTTTTTGGCTGTTAGTCCCATGGCTTTTAACGGTTTACGACTAAGGCATCAACATGGACCCAATAAACTTCAAATAGACCATTGGTTTGGACTCGTTAAATGACTAGAGATTGATTTGTGGACCGAACCCGGTCTGGTGGATGATTGAAATTTTGGGCATTGGAATTGATTTAGACCGGTCATGGACTATTCAACGATTTTTTTGGCTTTGTTTATTTTTCAAGTTTTAAAATGATTTATTTGTTTCTCGTAAATCATAACGGTTAGCTTGAGATGTATTATTTCATACATTTCTTTCGAACTTTTAATTCAAGATTTTTTTTAATTCTTGCGATCTCATTTCATATACTCGAATTTTCATGTTTTTGTATTTTTGTATTCTTGAAATTTTCTATATTTTTCAATTCCTTGGAGATTGTTCTCTTTTTAAGTCTAGTTTGATTTTCAAGAATTCCCAGTGGTGGAACCTTTGCTACATTAACAAAGCAAAAACCTTTATAAAACTCTACAATAGAGGTTATAACAAAAATCTCACTTTTCTTATTTTGAACTTATAAAATGATTAAGAAAACAATAAAATAATAAATAATAAAAAAAGGGATGTTTGCAAGAACCCGGGTTCCTGTTCAAACATTTGGGTATCTATAGGAACCGACTGAGGTTTTTGTAAAAACTTCAACAAAAACCTCAAAAAGAATCTTCATTGTGGATGCTCTTAGATTTAAGTGATCTGGATTGAATTTTATTTCAACTCCATATTTGATTCAAAAGATTTTTTTTGGATTTGAAATCCTAAGATTTCATCGAAATCTCATAAACATAGGATTTTAAAGTCTTGTTCATGAAATTTCATAAAATTTGTATGTAATAATTTTATAAAAAAATGTTTGAAACACTTGTTTTATAATATTAATTGATAAAAAAGGAAATTTAATTATTTTACTTAATTTTTTTATAAATTATTTATAAAAAACTGGAATTCAATTTCTTGTCAAATTATATAAACTAAACACACTAAAGATTTCAAATTCTTTAGATGTCAAATCCTTCTACAAAGTTCAAGTCCCCCAAAAACCATTCAATAACAAAAAAATTCAATGTTTATATATATATATATATATATATTCCTATATATATATATATATAAGCGAGGGATAATTATACGAGAACCACTCCATTTTAAAGGAATAAAGGAACACCTTATGGACCACACATGCCACATAATATTAAATCAGAAATAATTTAGGGAATTTAATTATAATAACCAATTTTGAAAACTGATTTACCAAAATGACCAATTTCTTTTTTAGTTTACTAAAATGACCAAAAATTTCTCGAAATACAGAATTTTCGAGGATGTTTATTTGAATTCGGGCATGTACATAAAAGACCCTCGAAAAATTGATGAACACCCTCGAAAAAAAGTGAAACACCCTCGAAAATTGATGAAGACCCTCGAAGTGAAACACCCTCGAATGAAACATACTCGAATTGTTACTCCAATTTGATTTATTAATTTGAATTTACATGTTTTACCCCTAAAGTTAGTTAATAAATTACTTTACGTCCTTTACTTTTTAATTTTTCGTTTTACATTTTTATCATATTAACGTATATAATCGTATATCAATTAAAATACGTTTTAAAAATACGTTTTAATTTTAACAAATTACACTATAAAAACTGTCTCGTCAATATCTTCGAAATGAGCCCAATATTGAATATTTTGGATTTAATTATATACTTTCGAAAGTATATACTTTTGACCATGTGATTGATTTTTAACGACAAAGTATAACATTATGGATATAACTAAGAACAAGATATAGATTATAAATAATTTGTACTATTTTTGTGTTTTTTGTCAATTGTATTATAAAAAATATATAAATTAATATTACCTAAACGTTTGTGGACATTATAAATAAATACGTTTAAAGTATATACTTTCGAAATAATATAATTAAATCTAAAAATATTTAATATTGGGCTCATTTTGAAGGTATTGACGAGACAGTTTTCATGGTGTAATTTGTTAAAATTAAAACGTATTTTAATTGATATACGATTATATACGTTAATGTGATAAATGTGTAAAACGAAAAATTAAAAAGTAAAGGACGTAAAGTAATTTATTAACTAACTTTAGGGGTAAAACATGTAAATTCAAATTAATAAATCAAATTCAAGTAACAAATTTGACATTCGAGTATGTTTCACAAACACCCTCGACCATTTTAGAACACCCTCAACCAAAAATGAAGCCCCTCGAAAATGTAGAACACCCTCGAAAATTTGGAAAAGACCCTCGATAATTATTGGAACACCCTCGATAAGTTGGTCAAAGCCCCTCGAAATTTTGGTCAGACACCCTCGAAATCAACTAAACCCCCTCGAAAACATGCTCGAAAATTCTGTATTTCGGGGTGTATTTCGAGGAATTTTTGGTCATTTTAGTAAACTCAAAAAGAAATTGGTCATTTTGGTAAATCAGTTTTCAAAATTGGTCAAAATAATCAAATTCCCAATAATTTAATATTATGTGGGACCCACATCATATATGGTCCACAAGATGTTCCTTTATTCCTTTAAATTTACAAAGTTCTCATTTGAACATTCATATATATATATATATATATATATTTAAAATGATACGACATGAAAATGGGTTGGTACTTTCTTCCACCCCTCAACTACTTCCAAAATTATGAAGTTAATGACGACAATAATTGTAAAGTTAAATTTTTATATAATATCATAGTTGATGCCTAGAAGCAAAAAAAAACCACAACGCAAAATGTATGAACATTTAACAATAATAACATAATAAAATTTTCAATTAAACAATTTTACACATTTTATATAAAAAGCATACGTCATGAAATAATTCGGTTTGTACCGATCAAAATAGGATCAATATAGTGAGAAATTAACAAAAAATAGTCGATCTTCACACTAAGTTCACTTTTTAGCCACTTTTAGAACCAAATTTCTATTTGAGACACAGTTTACACAAACGCCATACGCATTTACACATTTATGTAAAGCCTATTTCAGATCGAAAAAAAAATATATTTATGTAAACGTGGATCCTTACGCAAATTTGAGTAAAGATTTTCTTTTTAAATATAAAAAAAATCCAGTATACGCAATTGCATAAGCTATTTACATAAAGTCAGCTAAAATAAGAATTCAATTGAAAAAAGTAGCTAAAAAGTGAATTTAGTTGATCAGTACACTTCTTTCATTTCACCCACAAGTCTCCCAAGTGTACTTTTAATCTCGTTCGAGTTCATACAACACCGATCTCCCGATAAAAACAATCGAACCTCATCTTTTACCGTAATCCAACTACACCCGGGACTTTTCTTAATTCCGTTCACCCTTTTCGCCATTCTCACAATTTCCTCATCTTTCTTTTCCCCTAAAACCAAATATAAATCCGATAAAACCACATAAGGCGTAGCATTATCGGGCTCCAATTCCGTTATACGTCTAGCCGCAATTTCCGCAAGATCCAAACGAAAATGATTCCTACTTCCACCGAGAAGTGCACCCCAAACTCCAGAATGCGGTTTAAATGGCATCGAATTAATCAAATCAAAAGCTTCGTCAAGAAAACCAGCACGGCTTAATAGATCAGCCATGCACGCATAGTGGTCGGGATTTGGTTCGATCTTGTATAAAGATCTCATCGATCTAAAGTAGCTACGACCTTCCTCAATCAGCCCGATATGGGTGCAAGCTGAAAGAACTCCAAGAAACGTAATTTCGTTTGGCTCTAGACCATTTTCGTCCATTTCTTTAAATAACGTTAGTGCTTCTTTTCCGAATCCGTTTTGTGCTAATCCGTTGATCATTGAGTTATAAGAGACTGAATTGGGTGTCTTAATGGAACGGAATACGTTGTAGGCATCGTCCACGGATCCACATTTTGCGTAAAACGAAACTAGTGAGTTCAGAATGGATAAGTCGAATTCCATGCCTGTTTTGATTACGTGGGTATGAATTTGCAGGCCTTGATTCAGTGTTGCTAAAGAAGCTGAAGAACTAAGAACGCTGCTGAACGTAAGTGGGTTCGGCTTAACGGATGTCTGAAGCATCTGAATAAACAAACGGATGGATTCTTCGAATTCTCCGTTACTTACAAACCCCGAGATTAAAGCAGTCCATGAAACATCATCTTTCTGTGGCATCATCTTGAACAACTCCACAGACTTTTCGGTAAAACCTTTGCTAACGAATCCAGTAATCATAGTTGTCCAAGAATACGCATCTTTTTGTGGCATCGTTTTGAAAAGTTTATAAGCTTCTTCGATATCTTCGGTCTGAATGTAACCACCGATCAAAGAGTTCCACGTAACCACATCTTTTATCTCCATTAAGTTAAATAATTTACGAGCTGAATCTAAATCAGCCAATCTACAGTACATGGTGATCACAGAATTACCCAAGAAAGTATCAAAGTCGAATCCCATAATCATAGCCAAAGTATGGACTTGAATCCCTTCTCGATATCTATTCGATCTTCCACAACCATCAAAGATTACAGTCAATGTGTTTGATACAAGTTTTATCCCATTTTCGCGTCTAATTTGCCGAAATAACACAAACCCATCTTCGAAACACATGGTTTTCATATAACCATCAAGCATTGCGGTCCAAGTAACTATATTTTTATTGGGAATTTCATCGAACAGCTTTCGTGCGTTCCCAATGAACCCTAATTTGCAGTAACCATCAACCATTGAGCTACAAGAAACGACATTCTTCTCCACCATTCCTTCATAAATCCGAACAGCCTCTTCCAGTTTACCGTTCTTTAAATACCCATTCATCAAGGAATTCGAACAGAAAGGATCCCGCCATTCGATTGGCATACTACAGTACAACTTCTCTGCATCATCCATCCTTCCTGCACGAGTATAACCCGTGATCATTGAAGCATACGAAACCGCGTTTTTCTCGGGTGACATTAAAAACAATCGACGTGCATTATCGATCCCATTCTTGTTACGCATATAACCCGTAATCATCGCATTCCAAGAAGCAACATTTCGTTCAGGCATTTCATCGAACACCTTACGAGCTTCTTTAATCTGTCCGTTTTGTGCATATGCAGTGAGCATAGCAGTCCAAGATACGACATTCTTGATCGGCATGCTATTAAATATGAGTTCTGATTCCTTAACATTACCAATTCGACCATTTTCACTGATCTTGGAGTTGCAATAGATGATCGATTTGCTTGATCTGTAAGTGAGTTTTAAAGAAATTGATGACGATGAAGTTGAGTAACTAAATTTAACCACATTACAAAACATCAAATTGTAAATATGGGTGCAACTACATCTTGCTAACATGGCGGATAGCAATCCATCATAAAGAAAGAGGGTTTCAGATTTCAAATGTGCGTGACCGCCATATCCTCCTCTGCAACTCGTTTATACGACGACGCTTTAAATTGTTGGTAAGATTCATTTTACACCTTTCTCTTTTGAAATTTGCAAAAATGCCCCCTTATGTTTTTGGTTTGAACTTTGAAGTATCTAGTATTTACATAAATACAATTTATCCAGTACAATAATCAAACAACATTTTATCTTAATGTATATAAATAAACTAAACTATGAAGACAATTTAACCCATATAGGGAACAATGAAAAACAACCATACAACCCCTTATTTTTCTTTTGGACAAAATATCATAAAAAATACAAGATCTATTGGTTAACCGTTAATTAAAATGGGTAGAAAAATAGAAAAAGTTAAACTTTTGTTACACTAATGAAAAGAAAAAAATATCTTTGTTCGACTAAATATGAACTAAAACAAACTTCATTGCATTTTGACTTTTTATTTTTGAGTTTTTGTAATACTGTACATTTTTTCGTAACTATAAATGGTGATGTATTTGAGTTTTTTATACATACGTATGTATTGTCATAACAATTTTTTGTATAGATAAGAGACAAAAAATATAATCTTTAAATGTATTGTTAAAGAAATTTAAGTTCAAAATTATAAAATATAATCTTTTTGTAAATTGTCCGATTCAGATAAAGGGAACATATCCTTGAATTAGAACAACTTAACGTGTGGAAGTAGAAATCACCACAAAATTTGCACTACAAGAATTACAATTTTTTTTTGATCTTTTTACTTATGAGTATGTAAATTGATACTGCAATAAACTACATAGATCTGTTGCTAACTATAAGTTCGTTATACATATTAACAACATATAAAACTTATAAATTGACAATACAATCATACAAAGAAGAAAAGAACATAAACTAGTCATAGAAAAATATTGTATCCAACATTTCATTTAAATATTTTTATCGAACACGTTTTTAGCTTTATTGATCTACCCATTTTATGTGTATGCAATACAAAACATTTGTTCCACACAAACTGAACAAAGTTTTCTTTTTCCAGACGTATCAATAATCCAAGTCTCTTTCCACATGATCTAAACAAAACTTTCCTTTTTCACTCACACATATCACAAACAGTTCAAGTCTTTTCAGAGTTATTAGAAAATTTTATAGCTGTTATTTTTAGTACTCAACGAAACTAACCAATATATATACATAAACTGACCCGGATACTACAGTTATTTAAAAAAACAAAAATATCATAGACAAAATTAAAACTTAAGAGTCTTATAATAAAAACAAATGACATGAAAACCTCCAATAAAACAGAAAAAAGAGTGAGTAGATAACAAACAAGACTAAGTTAAGGACCAAAGTGCAAAGATTTGGAAGAAGGCTTTTAAGAAAGTGATAATACATGTGATATTGACCATTTGGCATTCCAACTTTTTTGCATTACTTAGCCTTGGAGTTTTCATGCTTTTTATTTATTTATTTTGTTATTTAAATACAAAGAAAGAGACAAATTATTGTGGATTCAATTGTAATTATTTTATTCACATTTGGCTTCCTTTCTTTAAAGCAAACACCTAAAAAACCCTTCATATTTCAAGACTCCAATACTTTTTCACTTGTCCTTACCTAATTTCACTATCTTTATAATCTTATCTTTGTATATATATAAAACAATCTTCAAATAGAGTCGATGGATACTGATTGAATCATGTCTAGCTCGGTTGGTTTCCTCAATGACGGTAACATCCTGGGGGAGGGGGGGGGGGGGATTGTGGATGGTATCCCAATCTTCCCAGGTTCGAATTCAAGGGGAGTCAATTTAAGGGCATGAGGAGTACCCAGTTTTTGGGCTGGTCCAGTCTTTGACTGGGCTGCTCCTAGCCCAATCATAGACTGTTGTTGGACTCTAGGTCCAGCGTAAGCTGGGCCGGGACAGCGGCGGATTAGTGGGTTGCTCTTGGATGCCCGATATCGTCGGGGAGACATGCATGCGTGTGTTCGTGGTAGTCGTTCGTGGGTTCGATGCCACTATGTCTTTCAAAAAGAAAAGACTGATTGAATCGTTTTAAATCAAATTATAACAATTTGGGCACAATCTTTAATTACAATTTGGGTATAATTTAATGGAATCATTCTATGTATGTCATGCTTTATTTAGAAAAGATGAGAAAAATTAAGCTTTTATATGCTATTAAGAATAATTTAATTGTTAAGCCAACATATTTTATGTAGTGTATCTATTATTAAGAAATGAGAAAAAGAATATCATAGGATCCAATTTTATTGAGGGTGGTGGATCTCATTTTGATTGGCATGGCCCTTTTTTATAGTTTCTTTTTTCAAATATATTAAGAATTTTTTTTATATGGGAAGTTTAAGCTTTTATAATGTTATCTCAAGTATGAAAAATATGTTTAATCGTTATCATCATTTTAAAAAATATTTTAACTTTTAAGTCCAATTTGTTGTTAAATACAAAAACCGAAGTGTGTTTCTTTGGGGTGTACCTTCACTCCCTTGATTACGTTTCTCGATCATCTCAAATTATTAGTAACTCTTTGATGTTTTAGCGATTTATAAGGTGACTTACAAATTTCATAAACTGTATTAAAAAGTTTGTGGAAAAATTATTGAGAGCACAACAATAGAAAATCATGCAATCAAGATAATAACAGCATAAAATAGGGCGACTCGCCTTATAAAAATCTCTAAAACATTGAAGAGCTATCGAGAATGCGTTTATAAAAAACGTAAATGTGGAATTTTAGGTAGTATTTTAAGAATGATTAGAAAGTTAAGTATATTTAAAAAATAATACTCTCTCAGTTCCAAAATAAATGCTTATCTTTTTATTTATATTTGTTTTAAAATAAACGTTCAGTTTCAAAAATAGATAACTAAATCGTTAAATCTACTATTAAAATTAATGTAAAAACATTTAAAAGTTGTAAAGATATATAAATTAATCGGGAGATTCAGGAGAAAAACTAAAAAAAATGGAAAATTGAGGAACACCTCGATAGTATTTCATCCACATAGGATACACTTGTGCATATAAGTAAATTAAGTTGTTTTTTGGGTTTTTTTTGTACGTGTGCATATTACAAATTACTTGTATGCACAAGTGCATACCGTTCCGATAAAAGGTTACCAGGGTGTTCCTCAGTTTTCCATTATTTTGAGGTTTTCCCTTGAACTTGACCTTGTAAATTAATTATAGGTCAAGTTATTATTCGGTTAACTAAAAAGTGTAATAATTATGCATGTATAAAACTATGCATCATTTATATTGTGGACACTTAGCGACTGTTTACCAAACACTTATCAGGTAAGCGCTTACTGGATGTCACTTACCTTATCCAATAAGAAAATGACAAACATTGATAATCTTACCTGCTAAGAAGCCTAGCAAGAACCAATAATCTTACCTGATATGTGAGAGATAAGACTCTTACATGGTAAGCACTTACCTTTATTTATCAATAATTTATTTTAATGACCGGATAAATTTACCTAATAAGATAAGTATAGGTATGACTCTTGTGGATAGACTTTTGGTAAATAACCCTTTAATTTGGGATAATTGCACTAACATTGAGCATATTTCTGATATCCAAGGCAATACAAAGCATAGAAACTCAAATTTCCCTCACCATATTTTATCCTTCAAAAATCGATTCTTTCCATTTTAAATTTCTAGCCAGTATGTTTTCATTTTGTTTTTAAAGCAATCAAACAAGATGAGTTGAAGAACCAACCCCTTTTCTTCTTCTTCTTCTTCTTCTTCTTCTTCTTCTGCTTCTGTTTTTTTTACTGCATAATTCTTCTCACAAAAGCAAACCCATATATATAAATAAGCATCCATAAGAAAAGCAAAAGCTAAAAAGATGACACCACTAATTAATCAAAAAAGCAAGCCAGCATCTTTCTCATAAAGTTATAGAGATATCACATTACCAAATCATGTATATACTTCATACAAGATCCCCCCTTTATAAACTCTATTTACTCACTGTCTTTCTTCTTCTTCTTCTTCTTCTTGTTCTTGGTTGTTCAACAATGGCGGAAATTGTGATTGCAGAGCCCAGTATTGCAAGCACAAGCAATAATGGTGGTAGATATGGTTCTAATAATAATAATGGGACGAAACCCCCTTTTTATATGCGATCGATTACAAATGGGAATGATGAGTATTCTTATGTTCCTGAGCCATTTGATTCTGAGAAATTGCCAGTTACTTTGAAATCAGAAATTCAGAGGTTTCTTCGTGTTGCTAATTTGATTGATGCTCAAGAGCCTCGTGTTGCTTGTTTATGTAAGCCATTTTTTATTTTTTTTGCATCCAAGATTCTGATTCTTTTAGTTGTTTTTAAGTAAGTTTTAATATTTGATCTTTAAATATAAGATTCTTGGTTTTCAAATGGATGTGATTCTTGTATGCTCACTTATTCAAGATTCTGTTTTCTTTAAAAGTATGTGGAATTAGATGATTCTTGTATGCTTTTTTTCATCTTATTTGGATGAAATGAAGTTGGTTTGTGGTTTTCTTTTTGTGGGTATTTGACAAATGTAATCTAATGGTAGTTTCTTGAAACATGTGGAATTTAGATGATTATTGTATGCTTTCTTGATCTTATTTGGATGAAATGAAGTAGCTTTAATGCTAGTTTCTTGAAACATGTGAAATTGGAAGATTCTTGTATGCTTTCTTGATTTTATTTGGATGAAATGAAGTTGCTTTTTGTGGGTATTTGGCAATGGCAAATGTAGTCTAATCACTAATGGTAGTTTCTTGAAATATGTGGAATTTAGATGATTATTATATGCTTTCTTGATCTTATTTGGATGAAATGAAGTTGCCTTTTTTTTCTTGTGGGTATTTGACAAATGTAATCTAATGCTAGTTTCTTGAATTTCTTGATTCCCATAATGAAGAAAAGATGAATTCCCACTACCAAAGTTGTGAATCTTGTTGCTGTTCTATAATGTCTACAAGAGAGTTGAAGTTATTCATATATGAATAGAATTACTTTTACTAATTGGTTTTCCGGGTTGCAGGCCGTTTTCATGCTTTTGTAGTTGCACATGATTTGGATCGTAATTCAAGTGGGCGTGGAGTACGACAATTCAAGACTGCTCTTCTTCAGCGGCTTGAACAGGTAAAATGGTTATGGCAAATCTTAAAGTTATATAATTCACATAAAGATTCATTACTTTTAATGCTTTCTTCCCCTATAAGTATTAACCATCTTTTAGCGATCGAAATTGATAGGATGAAGAAGTTACTTACAGAAAAAGAAAGGAAAAAAGCGATGTACGTGAAGTTAGGCGTGTTTATCGTGAATACAAAGATTACATAATCAAACATGGTGGAGAAAGTACTTTGGAAAATAGGTAGTTGTTACTCATTGTTATCTTTTCGGCTTAATTCTTCAAAACCTCAAAAAAAGAACCGAAGAATATCTGGGAGCCCTCCATCTGGACAGTATGAATTTGTGCATAGATGGTATGCACAAATGCATACAAGTGATTGAAGCTGTTTTTTTTCTATGCACGAGTGCATATTATGCACACGTGCATATGTGCATATTATGCACACGTGCATATGTGCATATTATGCACACGTGCATATTATGCACACGTGCATATTATGCACACGTGCATATTATGCACACGTGCATATGTGCATGTTATAAATTACCAGTATGCATTTGTGCATACCGTCCAGATGGAGAGCTTCCAGGGTGTTCTTCAGTTTTCTTTTTTCTTGAGGTTTTCCCCTGAACCTGACCCTACCTGAGAAATGGTCCAAGTCTAATCGATGTGGGACTCTTTAACGTATCTGATGTTGACAAATAACTAAATTGTAGGGATGCGCTAATTAAAGCTCGTGCGATTGCTCCGGTATTACATGAAGTGTCGAATACACTTACTAAGGCCGCCGGCACTCAGGTTTCTTATGTTTATATGTTTTTGGTATCCCATAATACAAGATGATTTTCGTTATACATTCATTCACGATTTTCAATTATCTTTTGCTAGGCCCATGCGGATAATGACGTTAGAGGAAGATCCGAATTCTATGATTATAACATTCTTCCCCTTGATCAAGGAGGTGTTCATCAAGCAATCATGCAACTCCCCGAGGTCTAGTGATAATAGATTATCTACTGACGTTTTTTTGTGAGAATATGTGAAACCACATTAGATTACTTTCCAAAAGAGCCATTCAGGGGAGGTTCCAACATATATGGAGGACAAAATGGTCAAATTCTACTCGATGTAGGACTCGAATAGAAGCTGAAGGGGCAATATATTGCCCCAGAGTGTCGAGTCTCTACAGTGATAGACAATGGCTCTGATACCATAAAAAATTATGTGGAACCCCATATAGCACCAAATTTAATGGGGTTCCACTTATTTTACTATGGTATCAAAGTCAGGGTCTAGCACCACCTAGGGACTCAACGAACTCTTTCACCTCTATCTACCCTCCGTTTGGGGGGGGGGGAGTTGGAGTCCCACATCAGCTAAACACTAACCATCCAAACCTGTATATATGTCGAAACCTTCCTTCTCTCTATAAAAGGCTCTTTTGGAGGGTAACTTTAAATTTAACGTGGTTCCACATAATTTCACGGTGTTTTTATAGCCTTCTAATGAAACGCTGCAGATTAAAGCCGCAGTTGGCGCTGTTCGTAATGTCGTTGGTATACCTTTCATCGAAGAGTTCAGCACTCACGAGCGTCATTTTGATTTGTTTGATTGGCTCCAACATTGTTTCGGATTTCAGGTAGAACATGTTTTTAAGTTTTCAACATCTTTTTTAGTAATTCATTGCTTTCTACATACGATAAGTAAAACCATAAACCATTATCTACTTTCAGAAAGGAAACGTTGCGAACCAAAGGGAGCATTTGATTCTACTTCTTGCAAACATCCATATTCGTCGCTGCAATAAACTAGCAAATACGTCGAAGGTATCCCACAGTTGGGTCAGGTTCAGGTGAAAACCACAAAAAATGAAAAACTAAGGAACACCCCGGTAACCGTTCTTCTGGATACAAGTAATTTGTAAGCAACTTTTCCGGTATGCACATGTGAATAACATGCACGCATGCAAAAAAACAAAAAAAAACAACTTCAATTACTTGTATGCACATGTGCATAAAAGTAATTTGTAAGCAATTTTTCCGGCATGCACATTGAATAACACGCACACGTGCATAAAAACCAAAAAAACAGCTTCAATTACTTGTATCCACATGTGCATACCGTCCAAATGAATGGTTACCAGGATGTTCCTTAGTTTTTCATTTTTTGGGGGTTTTCCTCTGAACCTTCATATAATATGTCGATTATATTTATTAAAAAAAATGCAATATTCGTTAACATTCTAGATCACAGTTAGCAGATGGCGTTCTAGATGAGCTAATGAAGAAATTCTTCAAGAATTATACCGAATGGTGCAAATTCTTAGAGAAGAAGAACAGCATAAGGTCAGGGAGAATCTAGTAAAATTACTACACGAAATTCATCCCATCGTTAATATTTCTTTATCGGGTGTTGGAAAATTAATCTAAAAAAATCCATTTTTTGCGATTCTTGTTTACTTATATTTGCAGGTTACCGTTTACAAATCCAGAAGCAGAACAATACAAACTTTTGTATATAGGCCTTTATCTTCTTATATGGGGAGAGGCTGCTAATTTACGGTTCATGCCAGAGTGTCTTGCTTACATTTTTCACCATGTAAGTTTTGCCCATTTGTTCCATTACAACAAAAATCGGCTTTATAAGGATGCCAGATATGTGTAAATGTCTTAATAGACTGCTTTCTAGGAGCAAACAATTATACGTCTTATGTAAAAAGTGTTAGAAATAAGTTGATAAGATGCTTTTGGGTGTCCTAACAGGCTTTTTATGACACTTTTGAACTAAAATGTCTTATTGGTCTTTTTACGTGACACTTTTTAGAAGTATCATATGAACGCATATTTTTATATGACAACCTTTTCAAATGCCGTCGTATAAAAAAAGTTTACTTTTGGTCCCTAATGTTTGCAATTTTCAACAGATATTGGCCTAAACTTCAAAACGTCGAATTTGGTCCCTGACGTGTATCATTTCCTAACAGTTTCAGTCCTTTTGTCTAACGGTCGTTAATTTTTTTCCTTAAGTCCCGTTAAATAAGGGGTGTTCTAGTCATTTCTACTGTTTTCTTAATTTTATATTAAAATTAAAGAACATATTATATTTTTAATTTTTAATTGTAAAAGGAAAAGGATAATCACCACCTTTCGTTTTTCTTTCTCTTTTGTTTTACAATTAAAAATTAAAAGTACAATATGTTTTTTAATTTTAATATAAGATTAAAAAATAGCGAAAATGACTAAAATACCCCTAACTTAATTGGCTTTAACAGAAAAGGTTAACAACTGTTAGATAGAGGGGCCAAAACCGGTGGAAATTGACAAACATAAGGGACCAAATCCAAGCGTTTAAAGTTTGAGAGACGATATCCATTTAAAATTACAAACATTAGGGACTAGAAGTAAACTTTACTCAAAAAACTAACAACATCCTTTATTTCAAAAGTGTCTAGTTGACTTATTAGGACACCCAAAAACGTCCAATCAACTTATTACAACACTTATACATAAGACGCACAATTGTTTGGCTCTATATAGAGCAGTCTGTTAGGATATTCAGACATATTTGGCATCCTATAAAGCTGATTTTGCATGCCATATATCATAGTTAAACTCATTAATTCTGAATTTGTACTAAACCGATGATCATCGCACTTAAATATACATTCTTCTTTTCGTAGATAGCATACGACTTGCATAGTATTTTAATGGGTGATACCATCTTATCAACGGGCGAAACTTTCACCCCTTCATATGGCGGAGGTCCCGAGTCTTTTCTTATTAATGTGGTCACTCCAATATATGACGTTATTCGCAAGGTACTTCATTTTATAAATATTCGTTATTTTTGTTTCTTTTTTTATTATTTTGGTAGTCAAGTTTCTAACTTTTTTTTAATCATATTACTGAAGGAAGCTTTGAAAAACCAAAATGGGATGACTGATCATTCCACTTGGAGAAACTATGATGATCTGAATGAGTTCTTCTGGTTAATTCTCGATCTTTAACCGAACTTAGTTGCTTATTATAATGATTATATAATGTTGACATGTTTTAAGGTAATGATCGTTGGTTTTTATATCATTAGGTCGGCTGATTGTTTTCAGCTGGGTTGGCCGATGAATCAGGACCATGACTTCTTCTATGTACAGTCTCCCGAGGATCCAAAAAGCAAAAACAATAGGGGATCGGATAAACCTAAGACAGACAAGAAAAGAGAAAAGAACGATGAAGAAATGGAGGTAAACCTTAATCATCGATTTTTTTGTATGATTTTGTATATATATATATATATATATAGAGAGAGAGAGAGGGGGGGTCCGGGGGAGGAGGTTCAGGGGAAACTGTTAAAAAAAGAGAAAACTGAAGAACCCTGGGATCCCTCCATCCGGACGGTATGCACAAATGCATAGTGATTGAAGCTGTTTTTTTTCCCTATATGCATTAGTGCATATGCACAAATGCATAGGGCTCCCAGGGTATTATTCGGTTTCTTTTTTTTTGGCGTTTTCCCCTGAACCTGACCCTATATATATATGTTGAATATGGAACGAGCGTGTTTTTTAAGTAAGAGGGGTAGGTTTGGAATTTTTTTGGCTTTATGCATAAAGCTCTCCCCTAGAAGCTTGTTGAATTAGCCACTTTCTATACCAATAAGCCACTACCAAACAGTCATGTATAGCTGATCAAATAAGCTACGAGTCCTATTAAGCTGCTAACAAACATACCCTAATTCTACTCTTAACATATTTCATGTGTTCAATATGAATATGAGTGTGAGAGTTTTAAGACTTTTAAATGATTGTTTTTGTTAGCTGAATGAAGACGATCAATCTAAAGATGATGATCAGTCTAACGTGGAGGAGAAGAAGGAGAAAAAATGGTTAGGAAAAACAAACTTTGTAGAGTTCCGATCATTCTGGCATGTTTTCAGAAGCTTCGATAGAATGTGGGCATTTCTAATTCTATCTCTTCAGGTTCGCCTAAAAAAGCTTCCAAATTTGCGTTAAATTGTTAATTATCGCTTACAATATTTGCTTTCTTTCTAAAAACTACTTTTTATTCTTTTTCAGGCAATGATAATTATGGCATGTCATGATCTAGAATCTCCGTTACAAATGTTTGATACACCCATACTCGAGGATATTATGAGCATCTTCATCACATCCGCGGTTCTTAAACTAATTCAAGGTCTTTTGCAACTTTAAAACAATCATATGGATTTAGTAAAAGATGATAACATTTGTACCTTCTGGTATTCACACTACAACAAAATCGGCTTTATATGATGTCAGATATGTCTAAATGTTCTGATAGACTGGTTTATAGGACTTAAGTTTATAGAATCAGATAATTGTGCATCTGATGTAAAGGTGTTTCAATAAGTTGATAGGACAGTAGGACACTTTTGTGTCTTAACAAGTTTTTCAGGACGGTTTTGGAATAAAATAATCCTATTAGTCTTTTTGTATTACATTATTTGAAAAAGTGTTATAAAAAGACGTGTTCATAAGACATTTCTCAAAAATGTCATATAAAAAAGCTAATGACATTTGATTTAAAAAATGTCCTAAAAAACTTTTTAGGATGCCCAAATACGTCCTAACCATAGACACAATTGTTTTGTCCTATAAAGCAGTCTATTAGGACATTTAGGGCCTTTTTGTTACCGGCTTGATGAGCTTAATGGGACTAGCAGCTTATTCAGTCAACTATAGATGACTGTTTGGTAGTGGCTTAATGATATAGAAAGTGGCTTATTCGGTAAGCTTTAGGGGAGAGCTTTATGCAGAAAACCAAGTTTTTTCCAAACCTGTTCATCCCAATTAAAAAACACGCTCCTTCCATATATGAAAAAACATTCCCAATCTATATAAACAGATTAATCCATACAGACGACTTCATACATACAGGACATATATGACGTCCTATAAAGCCGATTTTCTTGCACTGTTAGTATGATCATGATGAGATTTGGTTTACTTACAAAACTGTTATTGAATCTTGCAGCCATTCTTGATATCTCATTCACATGGAAGGCTAGATCCACAATGGAACATTCTAGAGCCAGAAAGCATACATTGAAGGTGGTGATTGCAATGATATGGACTATTGTCCTACCTATATTTTATTCTAAAACTAGAAGAAAATATACTTGTTATTCAACACAATATAGAAGCTGGCTTGGAGAGTGGTGTTATTCGTCGTATATGCTTGTAGTTGCGTTCTACTTGATGTCTAATGCGGTCAATATGATCCTCTTTTCCGTACCCGCAATTGGTAGATACATTGAAACCTCAAATTCCAAGATTTCTTCTATTCTTTCTTGGTGGACTCAGGTAAATATTCATCATATATATATATACACACACACATTATGAGGGAGGTTCAGGAGAAAACCTCATAAAACTGAAAAACTGAAAAAAAAAAAAAAAAAAAAAGAACTTGGTTACCGTTCATCTGGATGGTATGCACATGTGAATACAAGTAATTGAAGTTGATTTTTAGTTTTTATGCACATGTGCATATGCACGTGTGCATGTTACAAGTCACTTGTATGCACATGTGCATACTGTCCAGATGAACGGTTATCAGGGTGTTCCTCAGTTTTTCAAAAAAAAAAATTACGGTTTTCCCCTGAACCTGACCCTAGTACGTTATATATGGCATCAAACTATTAAATCTAGAAATATATTCTAACTTTATCGTGGGAATTTAGCCTAGGTTATACGTGGGAAGAGGAATGCAAGAGTCGCAACTCTCCCTTCTGAAGTACCTCCTAAACTCGTTTCTAGAGGTTTATTTGGTCTATTTTCTTTTCTTTTTGTATGAATGTATTTCTGAAATGTGTGTTTTGGTGTTGTTTTCAGGTATAGTTTATTCTGGGTGTTGTTGTTATTAAGCAAATTGGCATTTAGTTATAGTTTTGAGGTGAGGATTTCGGTTTGATCCAAATTTATGTATATAAGTTGACTTATTGACTTTTACGCTACCGATTGGACCTTCAGATAAAGCCGCTCATAGCCCCAACAAGACAGATAATGAGTCTTGGGATCACAAAGTACGACTGGCATGAGCTTTTCCCAAGAGGTTAGGCCCGTTTGATATTCACTACAACAAAACTGGCTTTATAGGACGTCAGATATGTCTAGCTGTCTTAATGGACTGCTTTATAGGACTTAAGTTAATAGAACCAAACAATTGTGCTTCCTATGTAAAGATGTTATAGGACATTTTTGGTCATTCTAACAAGTTTGCAATGAAACATCGTATTAGTCTTTTTATATGACATTTGAAAAGCATCTTATAAAAACATATAAAAAGATAATACGACATTATTTCAAAAATGTCATAAAAACTGATTAGAATGTCCAAATACGACCTAACATCTTATTGTAACACTTTTATATAGGACAGATAGTTATGTCGTCCTATAAACATAAGTCCTATAAAGCAGTCTATTAAGACATTTATAAAGCCGTTTTTGTTGTAGTGACGACTTCCGTATGTTCTTCAATAAGTCAAAACCAATATCATTCATTTATCTTACATAACTTGATCTAAACCAGTTAAGAATAATGCGGGTGCAATTGCTGCTATTTGGGCACCGGTCATAATGGTGAGTTATCTCAAGAACATCGTCATTTCTATCTTTTCGATACAAAATTTAACGTTTATATATGTCGTATTAGGTATATTTTATGGATACCCAAATTTGGTATTCTGTTTTCTGTGCAATCTTTGGAGGATTTTATGGAATCTTGCATCATCTTGGAGAGGTAAGGATTAATTAGTTCATTTCAAAGTTATTCGATATATATATATATATATAACGCACGTTTTTTGTGTAGATTCGTACCTTAGGCATGTTGAGAAGTAGATTTCAAGATTTACCGTTGGCCTTCATGAATTCTCTCATCCCACATCCTTCGAAAACCGATAAGCATCTAAACAGGAAATCTTTCTTGAGCGAGATGTTTCAGAAGGTATGAAATCTTTCATTCAACTCATTATGTCTGAATGTCCTAATAAGCTGCGTTATAGAACCAAATATACAATTGTGTGGCTTATGTGAAAGTGTTGCAATAAGTTGATAGGAAGCTTTTAGGCGTCCAAACAAGTTTTTTAGGACACTTTTAATTAAGGGCGTGTTTTTTAGCAGCTTATGAGCTTAATGGGACTCACAGCTTATACGGTCAGCTATACATGACTGTTTGGCAGTGACTTAATGATATAAAAAATAGCTTATTCAGTAAGCTTTCAGGGGGAGCTTTATGTAGAAAGCCAAGTCTTTTTCCAAAGCTACCCCACCCAATTAAAAAACATGCTCCTTCTGTCTATGAAAAACCCTCACAAACAAAAACCTTCACAATCTATACAGACAAATGAGAATTCACACAGTCAGCTTTATCCATACAGGACTTAATGAAAAACCAACCAAACAGCCCCTAATGTCCAACGAACAAATCTTTTTATGAGACATTTTTTCCAAATAATGAAATATAAAACTACTAAAAAGACGTTTTATTTCAGAAGTGTCTTAAAAACATGTTATGACGTCCAAAAGCATCCTATCAACTTATTGTAACTCAAATCCTATAAAGCAATCTAATTAGACATTCAGACATATTTGGCGTCCTATAAAGCACTTCAGACTCATGATTAAGCTACATTGGCTTATTGTAGGTCTCCGAGAAACAAATGAGGAACGGTCTAGTGAAGTTCGTTGTCGTATGGAATGAAATCATTAACTGCTTTCGGGAGGAGGATCTCATAAGTAATAGGTTAATTATCTCCATTTTTACGTTCTTATTTTTCAGCAAAAATAAACACATATATAAACAAATGTTATCAAATATGTACAGAGAAGTTGAATTGATGAAGATGCCATTATCATCTGAGTTACATTCCGGCATCGTTTATTGGCCCATTTTCCTCCTAGCAAATAAGGTACTTTCCGGTTTTCACCCTCCGTTTTTCACTCAATCCCGCATATATATATATATATATAGGGGCGGGTTCAAATGAGAACTCAAATTTGGTTGTGAACATGATGACAAATGAGAGCACGACACGTGTAATATTCAGACTGAATATAGTATTTATTCGGTCTGAATAATGCTTATTCAGTCTGAATATTTCTTTGACATGTGTCGCGCTCTCATTTGTGCTCACGTTCACAACCAAATTTGAGTTTGCATTTGAACTTTCCTCTCTCTCCTCTCTCTCTCTCTCTATATATATATATATATATATATATATATATATATACTCATCTTTCCTGTTTACAGTTGCCTATGGCCTTAACAGTTGCAAAAGACTTTGTGGGTGAAGATGCAAATCTTTCTAAAAGGATCAGAAAAGATGTTTATATGTATATTGCTATAAAAGAATGTTACGATTCACTGAAATACGTTCTTGATATACTAGTTGTTGGAGATCTTGATAGAAGGTACCATTAATGGAGTCTTTAATTCTCGATTTCATTCCAAGATTTTCGGCAAACGGTATCCCTGCAAAACTTAACGTTAAAGTTACGTTTTTTTTCTAGAATCATAGCTGGGATTGTAGGCGAGATTGAAGAAAGCATTAGGAAATCAACGGTTCTTAAAGATTTCGATCTAACCGAGCTACTAACTCTACATGCAAAATGCATAGATTTGGTTGAACTTTTGGTAAAAATCCTTAAATCCTAGAATTCGGATTTCTAGTTTTTCGATGAAATTTCTGATTGTAGTTTTTTTGTTTTTTATTAGGTTGAAGGGAATAAGGAACATCATACGAAAGTTGTGAAAGTGCTTCAAGATGTTTTCGAAATCGTAACTAATGATATGATGAAAAATGGATCTAGGTTTGAATCTCGTGTTGATTTTCTTTTGATTAATTGTTCGGTTTTTTTAGAATCTTTTTTTGGAAAGTTTTATTCGATTTGTATACAGAACATTGGAGTCGGTCCATGCTTACCATCAAACCGAAGGATGTTCAACGACTTATTTTGATGATGTTGAACCCGAACCGCCATTATTTGCATCAAAGCATTCTATCCATTTCCCATTGCCAGATAGTGATTGTCTTAATGAGAAGGTTTTCACTTCCATCTATAATAAACTTTCAATACTCACTACAGGAAAATCGGCTTTATAGGATGTCAAATATGTCTAAATGTTCTGATAGACTGCTTTATAGGACTTAAGTTTAGAGGGCGAAATAATTGTGTGCCATGTGTAAAAGGTATTGCAATAAGTTCATAGGACGCTTTTAGGTGTCTTAACAAGTTTTATAAGGCAATTTGAAATAAAGCATCTTATTAGTCTTTTTATATGACATTATTTGAAAAATGTCTGATAAAAGGGTTATCATCATAAATAACCATATAGGGAAAAGATTTTACTTTTTAGCCATCTCTAACCTTTTTCTTAAAAAAAAAATAGCCAAAAAACCGTAAGTCAACATCGCAAGACACTTTTCCTTGCAGTTTCTGACATTTTCTGACGTACCCAGATGAAAAATGGGCCCACCGCAAAAATAAAATGACGGCTATAATATAAAACTCTTTTCATGAGGTGGCCATTTAAGATGATAACCCTTATAAAAACATGGTCTATAAAAAGATGTATTTATAAAACTTAACACTTCTGATATGACACTTTGTTTCAAAAGTGTCCTACAAAACTTGTTAGGATGCTCAAATACATCCTATGAGCTTATTGATGCTTAATTAGCTGATCCTATAAACTTAAGCCCTGTAAAGCAGTCTAATAGGATATTTAGACATATCTGACCTCCTATAAAGCCGATTTTGTTGTAGTAACTATACTTTTGCTAGAAAACTAATATGATTATTGGCTGAATAGATCAAGCGTTTCCTTTTGCTGCTTACCGTCAAAGATACAGCAATGGATATACCTTCAAACCTCGATGCACGGAGACGTATATCGTTTTTTGCAACTTCCCTATTCATGGATATACCTCGAGCTCCAAAAGTCCGCAATATGCTATCTTTCAGGTATTCATTGTGCATATTTCCCATTAGTAAATCACTAAATCGGTTTCTAGATTTATTCATAAACATCTGGCGTTCTGAAAGCAGCATAGGAAACTCGAGCTAGATATGATACAGGATTCTAATAATCGGTTATTTGCCTTCTTGTGATGATATAGCGTTTTGACTCCACATTTATTGGAAGAAGTTAAATTCTCTACGAAGGAGCTTAATTCACAAAAAGATTATGTTTCCATCGGCTTCTATATGCAGAAAATATTTCCAGGTATGTTAGGTTCAAGATCTTTTTCGTTAGGAACCCAGGAAGCGCCCACAACACGCCACGTGTCCCTCTTCAGGATGAATATTCATAATGAATGACGTATTCAGGATGAATATTCATATATGAATAACACATTCATGATGAATATGGGCATGTTATTCATCAGGAATCACACATTAATGATGAATATGTTACACCTTTCATGATGAATGTGTTACACCATTCATTATGAATAACACGTTCATATTCTTGATAAATATGCCACATGTCACGTTGTGGGTGGTTCCCAGGTTCCTAATCAACTTGCTCCAGTCTAGCCTCTAGCCTCTGTTGGAGGGGGCACTGGAGTCCCATCTTGGCTAGACTTGGACCATTTCTTTTCAATATATGTTGGAAACTCTGTTCTCTCCTCAGGGGCTCTTTTGGAAAGTAATCTAATGGGGTTCCACATATTCTCACATTATGATTTTTCTTTTTATCTATTTTCTTAGACGAGTTGGAAAATTTCCTGGAACGAATGGGAGTTGAAAATCTAGAGGAGCTAGATGATCATGGCAAGGAGGAGCTACGAGATTGGGCTTCTTTTCGTGGACAAACTCTAAGCAGGACGAGTGAGTTTTTCAAGAAATGATTTTAAGTTCTTTTGAATATTCACATGTGAATGGTCACACTAAAATATCTATATTTTGCTAATAGTCAGAGGGATGATGTACTACCAGAAGGCCCTAAAGCTTCAAGCTTTTCTCGACATGGCTGAAGATGATGGTTTGTTATAATTTTCGATTTAACGGTTAAAAACCAGGATACCCATCTAGCAAATGGTCTGATTTATATATATATATATATATATTGGTTTATCAGATATTCTTCAAGGTTATGCGGCAATCGAAGGGGGGAATGATACGTTATCCGCTCAGCTTGATGCACTTGCAGACTTGAAATTCACTCACGTTGTCTCTTGTCAATTGTTTGGATCGCAAAAGACGTCAGGCGACCCTCAGGCACAAGAAATCATTGAACTTATGATAAGGTAATTAACGTCTTGTTAGTACCTTAATTAATGAGCTTAATGGAACTCACAGCTTATTCAGTCAGCTATACAAGACTGTTTGGTAGTGGCTTAATGATATAGAAAGTGGCTTATTCAGTAAGCTTCTAGGGGGCGCTCTATGCAGAAAGCCAAGTTTTTTTTCCTAACATGTCCCTTCGAATAAAAAACACGCTCCTTCCATCTAAAAACCCTCCCAAACAAAATATTCCCCATCTATACAAACAGCTTTATCCATACAAAACTTAATAAAAAACCAACCAAACATCCCCTCTGGAGGGATTCGAATTACTATTATCAATTAGAAGAATTTATAGTTGGCTTAGTTGAACTACTACATTGAAGTGGTAATATATCTATTTTTTATATCATAAAGGATTCCTATTTTTAAAGAAATCTTTTTTTGTAAGTAGAAGTTATTTCAAACTGTTATGTTGATAAATCAAGTAATACGCATGAAGCCACCCTGCTCTGATACCATGTAAGAATATGTGGGACCGCATTACAGTATGACTCTTAACAACTTTATGTTTGTTATTTTGAGAAGGTACCCTTCCCTACGTGTGGCTTATGTTGAAGAGAGAGAAGAAATAGTCGAAAACAAGACACTAACGACTTATTCATCCGTTTTAGTCAAAGCGGTCAATGGTTTTGATCAGGTACGAATACGAAGTTAGATGAACTGAAACCCGACCACTATGGCTTTTTTCTAGAAAAAGATGTTAAATGTTGTTCATTTATGTGGTTGCATTGCAGGAGATATATCGTATAAAGCTCCCAGGTTCACCGAATATTGGAGAAGGGAAACCTGAAAATCAAAACCATGCCATAATTTTCACTCGTGGTGAAGCTCTACAAGCAATTGATATGAATCAAGTATGCTAAAAGTTTCAATCTGAAATAAATGTCTTAATAGACTGCTTTATGTGACTGCCAAAGATGTCTAAAATCTAAATGTCCTAAAAGATGTTTAACATTCATTATGTGCTTTATTTAGCAGCTTAATGAACTTAATGAGACTCGCAACTTATTCGTTCAGCCATACATGACTGTTCGGTAGTGGCTTAATGATATAGGAAGTGGTTTATTCAGTAAACTTTTAGGAGGAGCTTTATGCAGAAAGCCAAATTTTTCTCAAACCTTCCCCTCTCAATTAAAAAACCCGCTCCTTTAATTCATGAAAAAACCCTTCCAAACAAAAATCTTCCCAATCTATACAGACAAATTAATCCACACAAACAACTTTATCCATACAGGACTTAATGTTCTAAATGACTGTTTTATAAGACCAAACAATTTTATATCATATATATATATATAAAAATGTAATAGTCGACTAATACGCATGTATACAGGATAACTATCTTGAAGAAGCGATCAAAATGAGAAATCTCCTTCAAGAATTCCTACCAAAAGTGGGAAAACGTCCTAAAATCCTCGGTTTAAGGGAACACATATTCACGGGAAGGTTTGTTTGATAAAAAAAATGTTTTCTATATGATTCTTGAGTTTCGTCACAATCGGGTTTGACTTTTTAAAGTCAAAGGTTGAATCTTTTGTTGACAAAGATGAATCTTGACTAATTTGTTATTGATCTTGAAAGTGATGCATTATTATCTTTCTTGCAGTGTTTCTTCTTTAGCATGGTTCATGTCTTACCAAGAGACTAGTTTCGTCACAATCGGTCAAAGGCTTCTAGCAAATCCTCTTAGGTATCTTTTTTTGTTTCTTGTTAAAGAATGCAAAATATGCATAAATGTTTTGATAGACTGCTTTACAGGACTTAATTTTATAACACTAAACAGTTGTATATCTGATGATATAAAAGTGTTATAATAAGTTCATAGGACGTTTTTGCACGTACTAACAAGTTTTCTAACATACTTTTTAAATGGAACGATTTGAAAAAAGTGGCTTATAGAAATAAGTGTCAAATCAAAAGATACTTCTCGAAAGTGTCATGTAAAAAAGCTAGAGGAAACTACGTTTTTTGTCCTTGTGGTTTGTTAAAAATTGAGACTCTAGTCCTTGTGCTTTCAAATTTACGGTTTTAGCCTCTGTCGTTTGCAATTCATTGTTGTTTTCATCCCTTATCTAATATGTTGGTGGTTTACCATTAAGTATGACGGACTTAAACAACAATGATTTGTAAACCACATGGACTAAAACAACAATTATTTGTAAATCACATGAACTAAAATAACAATGAGTCGTACCTACAGGGACAAAAACAACAATGAATTATGTAAACCACGGGAACGAAAACCGTAATTTCAAAAACGCTAGGATGAAAAGTGCAATTTTCAACAAACCAAAGGGATGAAAAACGTAGTTTACTTAAAAAAAAAAGCTAATACAACACTTTATTTCAAAAATATCCTAAAAAACCTGTTAGGATGTCCAAATACGTCCTACATACACAATTATAGAGTCGCTTCTGAAACTTTATTTAAAAAATGTGCTAAAAAGATTATAATTTGTTCATCAAACAGGATTAGGTTCCATTATGGACATCCAGATCTTTTTGACAGAGTATTTCATCTAACAAGAGGTGGCATAAGCAAAGCTTCAAAGACCATTAACTTGAGTGAAGACATCTTTGCAGGTATAATTACTTCTTTTTAAAACCTAACAATTACTCTCTTTTTAACTTCATTTATCTTATTTATTATAATATATATATATATATATCTTATAGGATATAATACGACATTACGCCGTGGACATATTACGTACCACGAGTACATACAAGTCGGCAAAGGTCGTGACGTTAGCCTAAATCAGATCTCAAAATTTGAAGCAAAAGTAGCAAATGGAAACAGTGAACAAACTCTTAGCCGCGATATCTACCGGCTTGGCCGTCGGTTTGACTTTTTCCGCATGCTTTCTTGTTACTTCACAACAGTCGGTTTCTACTTCAGCAGCCTGGTAATTTATTCAGTCGTCTGGATAATGATCTTAAATTTGTTTTCAATTAGAAGCATCACCTTTTAAAAAAAATTAAGCATTTAAGCTCAATAATCTTTATCTGACCTGCCTTGGTTCAAAACAGTTTACTCCCATAAAAACTTGTTGGTTTTTCATTAAGTCCTTACGGATAAAACTGTTTGTGTCGATTAATCTGTCTGTATGGATTTATAGGTTTTTTGTTTTGGAGGGTTTTTTCATAGACGAGGTGCGGGTTCAGATTTGGAAAAAACTTGGCATTCTACATAAAGCTCCCTTCTAGAAGCTTACTGAATAAGCCACTTTCTATATCATGAAGCCACTACCAAACAGTCATGTATAGTTGACTGAATAAGCCGCGAGTCCCATTAAGCTGCTAGCAAACACGCCCTTAGTGCATGTTTGTTAACAGCTTAACGAGCTTAATGGGACTCACAGCTTATTCAGTCAACTATACATAACTGTTTGGTGGTGACTTAATGATACAGAAAATGGCTTATTTGGTAAACTTCTAAAGGGAGCTTTATACAGAAAGCCAAGTTTTTTTCCAAATAGCCCTTTGTTTGTTACTATCTCTCTAAATATTGGATCTTTTTCCAAATCCAACAGATATCAGTGATCGGGATTTACGTCTTCCTATACGGACAGCTCTATCTCGTGCTAAGCGGTTTAGAAAAAGCGTTACTTCTCGAAGCTAAAGTACACAACATTCGTTCCTTAGAAACAGCACTAGCATCACAATCATTCATTCAGCTCGGATTATTAACGGGCTTACCAATGGTAATGGAGATCGCACTCGAAAGAGGCTTATTAAGCGCCCTTAAAGATTTTGTCCTCATGCAGCTACAATTAGCAGCCGTTTTCTTCACGTTTTCACTCGGCACAAAAACCCATTATTTCGGCCGAACCATCCTTCACGGCGGTGCCAAATACCGACCCACGGGAAGAAAAGTCGTGGTTTTTCACGCAAGTTTCACCGAGAACTATCGATTATATTCACGGAGCCATTTTATGAAAGGATTCGAGCTGTTACTACTTTTAATCGTTCATGATATAATCAGACGGTCTTATCGAAACCATATGATGTACGTTATGATTACGTCTGCTATCTGGTTCTTATCGTTAACGTGGTTATTTGGTCCGTTTTTGTTTAATCCTTCGGGTTTCGATTGGGGGAAGATAGTGGACGATTGGAAAGATTGGAATAAATGGATTAAGCAGCAAGGTGGGATCGGGATTCAACAAGATAAGAGTTGGCAATCGTGGTGGTATGATGAACAAGATCATCTTCGGTATTCGGGATGGGGTTCTCGGATTATCGAGATTCTTCTTTCGTTACGGTTCTTTATTTACCAATATGGTTTAGTTTATCATCTTGATATAGCTGGATCGAATAAGACCGTTGTTGTTTATGTACTTTCGTGGGTCGTTATCGTTGTCATTTTCCTGTTAGTCAAGGTAAAACCGTAAAACTCCTCTCTTAACATTGATATATCTGTATTCACATATGAATATGCATGATATTCACATGTGAATATACTTACAGATTTCTAACGATTTCAATCTTTACACAGGTCGTAAATCTGGGCAGGCAGTATCTGAGTGATAACCATCAGCTATCTTTCAGGCTATTCAAAGCTTCGCTTTTTCTATCAGTAATCGCGACTATAATCGCTCTTTCTTACATCTGTCAACTATCTGTTTCGGATTTGATCGTTTGTTGTCTTGCTTTTCTTCCCACCGGCTGGGGTCTGATTCTGGTAAGCCAAAAAGCTCTCTAGAATCTGTATAAAAATGGCGGAAAAAAGCTTATTCTTTTTGATTTCTTGAATCCAAAGTAACAATCTTTTTTCCATTTTCTAGGTTGCTCAAGCATTCAGACCACTGATTCAAGGTACAGTTTTGTGGAAATTCACACGGGTTTTCGCCCAAGCTTATGATATCGGAATGGGGATTATTCTTTTCACACCGATAGCTTGTTTGGCATGGCTTCCGAGCATTTCGGCTTTTCAGACACAAATTCTTTTCAACAGAGCTTTTAGTAGGAGACTACAGATTCAACCAATTCTCAAAGCCAAAAAGAAACACATCTAGCTTTCGAAATTCTGTGTACATTATATATATATATATACATATATATAAATATATATATATGTAGATCGCATTACGTATAAGATCATAGTGTAGTGCACATAACAGGCATTTTTTTAGGTTTATCGACTAGCAAGTAATAAGGAAATTATAGAAATCCTAAGAAGCTCTTTACATATATCAATGATAAATATATATATATATATAATCTTTTTTGTGTAGACAAGAACTCTTGAGATCATTGAAGAAGTGAACATTTGATGTTGCACACCATGTGTTTGATAAATTGTCTGAATGGAGTTGTAAGCTTGTTCTTTCTATGTGCTTTTTACCATTGTTTCAACCGCAATCTATCTAATTCAAAAGTGAAAAACTAAAAAGATTCAAAGCAAGGAGTTTATCAACAAAATTCTTGCCATTTACACACATATATACATATATGTATATATGTTATATCCAAGCAAAACAAAGTATATCGATATACAACTCCAACACATATTCACCCTCAACAAATGGTGAACTACTATTTGCAGGATATACAGACTACACACACACAACCATCATCTGCATTATTTAGGTGAAAGAGAAGACATTACTTGGTTTCCAGTGAACTCTAAAGGCGTTTCTTGGATCATCGTTCCAGAATCAGCCGTTTCTTGGATCATCGTTCCAGAATCAGCCGTTTCTTGGGTCATCGTTCCTTGATCAGCCGTTTCTTGGGTCATCATTCCAGAATCAGCCGTTACTTGGGTCATCTTTCCAGAATCAGCCATTTCTCGGGTCATCGTTCCAGAATCATCATCAATATCTGTTGCAAATACATCCACAGCATCCATTGTAAACTTATTTAAATCATCTTCTTCTTCAACTTCACCAGTTGGGCTCAAAAGACTAGTGGCAGTTTTACTTAAATCATTCAGATCATGTTCATCTTCGGATTTCGATGAACTACTAATACGACTAGTATCATTAACATCCGGAATCACTAAACCTTTAGGTCTGAATTCCGGTGACGGAGAGAATCCGTCACCGGAATAATCCGACTGAACTGGTGAATCAACGTTCTTTTCTTTATCAGACCCTTTTCTAGAAAGTGCATGTATCATCCCACGAGCTGAATGACCTGTCTGTTTCAGAATACCTTTGACTTTATCTCTGACATTCCTCTTTTCCGGGCTTTCTTGATCACTTCCCTCCGGGCTTTCTTCATCAACGTCCGTTGGCATTACCAATTTCACACCGATCCCTTTTGCGTTCACTTCTCTAACGTTTTGATGTGGAGAATCACAATCTTCATTTACGGTTCTTGATTTATTATTATCATCTTCTGATGCTTTCGGGCTGCTTCTGTGAAACAACGAACCGATCTTACGGAAACCCCTCTTAACTGGGTTTCTTGATTTCGTTTTGTTACCATCCAGACTCTCATCGGTGCTGCTGGAGTCATTCAGATACGATTCAGACCTGATGCTACTATTCACTGATTCACCATCTTTACGAACCCGATTCTTCCCTTTTCTTTGCTCCCATACTGTTGCCACTTCATCTCCTGGCCTCTGAACCCATATTCCAGTCTCTCTTTGACCTTCAACGTCAATCGGTTCATAATCATCCGCCACCGCTTGTTTAGACTTTTCCGGCAACTTAACCGTCTCGGCTGCAAAAGAAGTTTTCTCGTTTTCGCTCTTTGATGCTTCTTCGTCACATGGTTGTTCAGTTACCTGTTAAGAACTTTCCGGTTCAGTGAACGTAGTGAAACAATAACCGAACAAATAAAACAAAAAATAGAAGCGTTTAGGGGTTCTTTTTAATTTGACAGGGGTAGTTTAGTAAATTACCGTTCCTTCGAGTTCAACAACTCTTACGGCAAGATGCAATCTTCCCATTTTAATATTCCGAAGAGGCAACCATATATCATGTCTTTCACCGTCTCTAAAATCATTAATCTTTATAGAGCAATCGCTGCATAAAAAGGGTGCATTTTATTAAATACATAAACTCCGATTTGGTTCGGCTTCCTGTATCGAGTATGACTTAATGATTAAGATGTAGGAAATTGAAACGAACCCGAGAGTGTCATCAACGAAGTGATCTTTATCACGAACTTCGATCTCGAGAATATTAGGTGAATCCCATGAAGTGATTGGAATCTTGAACTCTTCGAGCCATTTTGGAGTTAACGTCTTTCTTTTTATCTTGGTTCTGAACCTGTAAGCACCGATCTGACCTTTTACGTAAGGATCAGCCAACCCTGAAAAAAGCGAGCTCAAATTAGCCGTCATGTTTCATAAAATCGTTTAGCAAAATGCACCTAAAAAAATCCCGGACTTTTTCAAGTGAACTCACCGTTCATATCTGATGGTTTCATATCCGTTCCTTCCACAACTTCCACTAAAGTGTAGGCAACGGGATCCTTTGCATCAACGGAGAACCAAGTTTCTAAAATATAACACAAAAAATTAGGCATAAATAAGCCGCTTTCTATATCATTAAGCCAAACAGTCATGTATAGCTGACTGAATAAGCTGTGAGTCCTATTAAGCTCATTTAGCTGCTAACAAACAGACCCTTAAGTAAGGAAAAAGAGGATCTAAACTTTTTATACCTGCTTCTGGGGAAATAAATTTCTCAACGTCCACCACCAACATATTTGGCTGAAAGAAAATAACATGTGAATTAGTCATCGGAAACTATTTCGTTAAGAAATACAAAGAAAAAAATGGAAGATTGTTACCTCAACTAGGGTCTCTTCAAATGCAACCGTTAGAAGCTTATCCAGCCATCCAGCAATCCCGGGAACTTCAGTAACGTCAAGACCGTGAGCAAACATCGGTTTAACCGTCATCTGAAAGTATGGTGGTTCGATAAAACATAATCTCACACGTCCAAGAAACGGCCATTTTGGCAGGAACTTCACCCCTACCAACACCTAAAAGAATTTTTAATAACACGGCTACATAAGAAAGATCGTAAATCTTGATTATAAAGACAAAGAATTGGTGAAAATATTGAAACAATAGGAGCTCTTCATGGAAACAGCCGCTCTATTCTTTGAGTCAGAGGTCAGGTCTGCATACATCCTACCCCAAGACCTACCTCCGGGTGGATATATATATATATATATAGGGGAGGGTTCAAATGAGAACTCAAATTTGGTTGTGAACGTGAGGACAAATGAGAGCGCGACATGTGTCATATTCAGACCGAATAATGAAAGAAAATATTCAGACCGGATAATACTACATTCAGACCGAATAATACTACATTCAGTCTGAACATTTTCCTTCATGACACGTGTCGTGCTCTCATTTGGCCTCACGTTCACAACCAAATTTGAGTTCTCATTTGAACTTTCCTCTCTCTCCTCTCTCCCTCTCTCTCTCTATATATATATATACACACATATAGAGAGAGTGAGAGAAAGGGGGGGGGGGGGGGGTTCAGGGGAATCCCCAAAAAAAGGAAAAAACTGAGGAACACCCTGGTAACCATTCATTTAGATGGTACGCACATGTGCATACAAGTAACTGAAGTTGTTTCTTGGTTTTATGCACGTGTGCTTACCACACAAATTGCTTACCAGGGTGTCCCAGTTTTTCATTTTTTTACAGTTTTCCGTGAACCTCACGCTATATATATATAGGGTTTAATTGTTTGGTTCTGTATATAAATAGATATATATTGGGTTTATTTGTTTGGTTTGGTTATGGTTAAAAATGGAAACTTTGAGCTCATCATTACAACGGACCTTTCCTTCAACATGCATTCCCGTCAAATGCATTTTTGCCGACATTCCAAAACCCAATCTTTTCGTCAGTTTCACCGCTAATATCGCACTCATATCATCAGCTGTTCGGAAATTTAGTCCCAGCTCCAAAACCTTAACGGAAAGAATCAAAAGCGAATAAGAAATGACCAAAAAAAGAGAACCATTTACTACATGACAATCCAAGTTAAATTTACCAAATGGTCGTCACCAGTAGATTGTCTACAAACCCTCATTTCAGTAATCATAGGTGGAGATCTTCCCATATACAATTTTTGAACCATAGCTTCTTTCTGCATATTTCATTACACATAAAGATTAACAAACAGCCATTTCTCAATTAAACGCCAAGAAAATACAAAAAACATTTCAATCCCTTAAAAGATTTATACCAAGTATCCGATCCAAGATTAGGGGCTGTTTGTTTACCTCTTAACAGTTCCATTAAGAGGCAACTTCTGAATCACTAAGAGGTGAATCTTGTTTGGCAAAAAATAAGTTTGCCTCTTAATGGTTCCAAAACCCTCTTAATCATTTTGTATCATGGACCTCCCTTAACCATTTAGAGGTCTAATTTCATGTTGAACAATTACCAAACAATTATATTTCATTTTGCACTATATCATAAGAGCCTCTTAATCATTCAGCAACTGCCAACTTTGTTGAACTTTGAGATTTGTGCATGATAGATGCTAACAAGAAAAAGCTATAAAGTCCGTGGGTTCGATCATAGAAGCTTAAAAGCCATGTTTATCTAGCTTATTTTTCAAACTTATTGAAAAAGCCCCATTTGGCTAGCAATAAGCTAGCTTTTTGAAATGCTACTTGTATCCAATAAGCTCTTGGGAGCTTTTTTTCCACTTTCTTTTTCCAATTATGCCCCTTATATTTTTCTCCAACGAGATTATCCGGTCCATGAATCATCTCTGAATCCCAATTTCTAACAAAACTAAGATCAGAATCATACCACTGTCCACGGTTTGTACTTTTCCAAGAACCAAGGTATGATTGGGAGGAGGATTTGCTGTGAGACGATATTTTCCATACATATAGGCCAGATTCTTTCAACCAGATGATTCAGCCACCGAACTGATTCAGAATCAGAGAGTACCTACACAAAACAAAAAGGGGTTGATCAATATGAGTTTTCATGGATCTAGATTCAATCATCTCAACTTGATCACAAAGATAAGCACATCAGTGATGCAAAATTAAGAGAATTGAAAATGAAAGTCAAAAAAGGGAAAGAATATTAAAGAAACCGATGGCAAATCTTTAAATATATCCGTCAGAATATGTGGAACCCCCCATATCACTCTCCAAAAGAGGGAGGTTTCAATATATATAGAGGTAAAATGGTCCAAGTTAGATGAGGACAGATTGTCTCAGTGTCGAGAGGGGGTGCTAAACGGGTAAGAGGGCTTTACTAGTAAAGGTTTGGTTGTTAACAGCTTAATGAGCTTAATAAGACTTGTAGCTTATTCAGTTAGTGGTAGTAGCTTAGGGCCTGTTTGTTAGCAGTTTAATGAGCTTAATGGGACTCGCAGCTTATTCGGTCAGCTATACATGACTGTTTTTGTAGTGGCTTAATGATATAGAAAGTGGCTTATTCAGTAAGCTTTTAGAGGGGAGCTTTGTGCAGAAAGCCAAGTTTTTTTTTCCAAACATGCCCTCCCAAATTAGAGAACATGCTTCCTAATCTATAGGACAGATTAATCTATACACGCAGCTTTATCTATACAGGACTTGATGGAAAACCAAACCAAACAGGCAACAGCCCCTTAATAATATTGAAAATGACTTATTTGGTAAGCTTCAGGGGGGAGCTTTATGCAAAAAGCCAAGTTTTTTTCAAACCATCACCAAGTTGAAACAATTTCACTTCAATCATTAAAGCTATTCTTTAAAGGAACAATATAGAATTGATTCAAAAAGTAGTTAAGTTTAAGAAAAGAGATTCACCCTCTTTTGATTCGCTTGCCTTCTCTCTTCAAATCGCACTTTTCTTCTGAATCTCGTTGAAAAATTCTCATGAACCTTTAACACAAACAAAAAACCAAATAAAAACCCCCATGATTTTAATCCTAAATCAACATCAAATTCAATATAAATCCAGCTTACCAGATAGAGATAGATCAAAGCAACGAAGTAAACTATCGGATCATTCGAGTTGCAATAATTGAATGAAGTGAGTAACCATATCACCAAGAACACAATGCCTACATGATGAATGATCGAAACCTCTGTTACATCCATCTCGAAAACCTTTTACCTTTCTTCTTCTTCTTCTTCTTCTGAAACGCAACTACAACTACAACTACAGGATCTTCGATTCGAATCCAACCATTTAAATCGAGAAAATTGAAGAGTTAAAGCAAGACCACTTCATCGAAATCCGTTAAGTTTTTTGAAACAATCGAGAAAAACAAACCCTATGGAGGGATTTGGGAGGTGGATAAAATGGATTTGGTGGAAAGAATTGAAACTAGGGACTGATTTTGAATTTGGATTTGATTTGGTTGACTTGATTTTGAAGGTTAGTTTAGTAGTTAATAGTTATTGCTGCTCCTTTGCCCCGGATTGAACGGGTCTGATACGTGTTGTACATCGCATGCAAACGTGGTGCCACCACACCGGATTCTCTCTCTCTCCCTTTGGGCAATGTCGGCTGTGACACGTACCGTCATTATTATCTTTTCTTAAAAATAGGAAATAAATATTATAAATAAATAAAAACGTTAATGACACTTTTAGATATAGTAATGACACGTTTGCAAATGAATCACACATCTTCATTAGAATCATTTTTTTTTCTTTTTTAGAGAGGGTATTGTAGACAATTGTCTAAACTAATTACAGACAATTTTAAGACTGTTAAAGCATGCAGCTCTGAGATAATTTTTCAGTAGCCATAAATTGTTTACGTCTGGATTCGAACATGGGATGGGTGGATTATCTAACCGCATTCCCACAAGTCTTAACCGGTGCGCCACAAGTCTTGTGGTCAAAATCATTCTTTTACATTCTCAAAACTACAATAATACAAAAACTTTATACAAATGCTATTTTTAGAGCATCTCCAACAGCTTTTCTATAAATTTGAGAATCAAAAGTCAAAATCTCTAAAAATATTTTATTACAACTCCAACAGCTTTTCTATTTTAGAAAATTCATCATTACTTATATTATTAAAATATTCAATAATTTAATAAAATATTAAACCTTTCTCCTACACATTTAATCTCTAATCTCTAATACTTAATAAACAGAATTCCTTAAAAGTCTTAAAGTACACCTTCTATTGCATTATGTACCACCTCCTTAAGCATCAATCTTAAAGTCTTAAAAGACTTCTTATCTCCCCAATACGACATCCCTTAAACCGGTTGGGAGGCTTAGGGTTTCTTCTCCATCATCTCCAAGAAGACTCTTCGTATCCTAGCTCAATCTCCAAGATGACTTCTCAATCTCCAAGATCCGGTTGTATATGTATCTTCAAGTTCGACTTCCAAGTTGTATGGCTTTCTCCAGGAAACAGGTAGACCTAATTTCTCCTTTTCTGATCTTCAAGTTCGACCTCCAATAGGTAGACCTAATTTGTTTGTTGTTTTTTCATTCAATATTGCAAACCCAGTGCTTGAAAATGGTAAATGAAACCCTAATTTTAACTTTATATACGCGTATTGTAACATATTTGTCAGCCGTTCGAGGGGTACGTTGAAATCGAAAGAATCGCCCTTGTCAACTATGGAAAGAATTGCCTTCGTCGTTATAGTTGATGTCGTCGATCAAAACAGGGTATTTCAATATTTTTGCTTGATTTACCATAAATTCGGTTTACTTGCTCTGATTCTGTTTACTTGCTCTATGCACTCGCTCGAGGTTTCATTAGAACATGTTATTATTTCAAATAAGTATTTATAGGCGATAAATGTTATTGTATTTTCACTAAAATTTGTCAAAGCGTAGTCCTCAAACGCTAGATTATTAGGTGCTACCTAATTGTATCTGTTTTTTTGCATTCGTTTCCTACAGGGATATCATCAGTAAAATGTTTCTTTTTCTAGGCAAACAATCTTTCTCTTTGTTTGTACACATGGTCTTTTGAAGACAACCTGTTTGGCCGCAGTTTCATCCCAATGTATTGAAAGCGAAGCTTTTGAAGGTACATACGCCATCTATTTGGTGAATAATTCATACCATGAGTTTACTGAATTAGTTGATTTTAAGCAGCTTCATACGTGACTTCATGTTCTTTTCTCTGGTAAATTACGTTTGTTTTCAGTTACATTTTTGGTTGTTGATGTTTATTGTTGATTTTGATCATCGGATTGTATTCATGTTGGACGTCGCTCTTGGTTCGTTTCCTCTGTTTTTACTAATTCACTTCCTCTTTGATCATCGGATTGTATTCACGTTATCGATTTTCATGGTTTCAATCTCGATTCATACTTTCTGGAAGCTTACTCTCGATATTATCATGGTTTCTGAAAATTTTCTGGAAGAACTCTTCCATTCAGGTAAGAACTCTTCAACAGGTATTTTCATTGTTTCTTGTTTATTCTCTTCGATTCTAGAATTTCTGGATTGGTACATTGAATCAAGTTTGTGATACAGGTACTCTCTTCTATTCTTGAATTTCTTATGAATTTATTATACTTTACAAGAACGAAAACCTCTTAGTATTTAGATATTATTTTTCTTTATCCGAGATCGTTCTTTTTGACATTAGTACCAATATTTGATAGGGTTAATTATTTTGGTTGTGGGGTATTGTTTGAAAACCTCAAGGAACATCCATTGTTTGGCATTATATCAGGGAAGAATTTTTGTACAACAAATGATATTTTTTCTTCAATTTGATCTTGTGGTTATCCCAAATGTTTTAGTTAACCCAAATGTTTTAGTTAAAGTTGATTTGTGTTCATTTGGGGAAAATATATTTTATATGTTTATGGTTCATATAGTATCTAGCATAATTCTTGTGCTCTTATATTTGCTTTCTCTTGAATGTGTTTAGGTACCGTCAAGACATTCAGTTAATCAAGGTGCAGAAAGTCCAAGAATTTCTTGGAACACGGTTTGAACCAAATTCAGAATTTATTGTAGGAAGTTTCAAGAGATGGTTTGGTATTTGTTAGAGCAACCAAGCTGCTGTCAAAGATCCATATGGCTGCTTTATGACCATCTTCATTGTTACTGAGTTTTAGGTCAGGGGAATGAAGTTAGGTCTTTTGTTTTATTTTTGTTGCTTTTTGTTTGATGAAATAACCCAATACATTCAATTTGTTGTTCTAAAAAAAATCATACATGCTTTATTGTTTAGGCATGCAATGAGGGTTTTTGCGAGAAGCCATATTTGTTGGCTGGAAGACATTATTACACTTCAATTGTATATGCTAGCATCATGTTAACAATGGTCAATGAATTCAATATTTATGGATGTTGTGATTCGGGTTAGATAGTCACTTAGCTATGCATTGCCTGCTGTCTTGAACATCTATATTTTGGGTTTTTCCTTGGTCAAATATATGATCTCTTGGATACTTGAGATTTCATCAAATGAGGACCATAATTTCAAAGCTTGGTTCCTTACGTTTAATGCTAATATATAATTATATATGATAAGTTGTAAAAGGCATGGCTGCTTTTTTATTGCTTCAACAGGTGGACTAGGTGTGATTAATGTTCGCATTATTTAATTTGTCTAAGTTAAGGTTTATGTGAAGTTTAGTTTTGTCCAAATGTGGGGGTTGTAAAGTTTTGGAGTGTTATGTTGCAATATATACATAAAGGTTGGGTTCCGGTGATGAGTGAAGTTATGGATGAGCTGCACTGAGATGAGATATACCGAGATGCACCAGATCATTCGTCGTATCAAGCTCGATTCATGGCCGCATATGAGATAAAAAGTGATCAAGGGTCAAGATCTCTTCTTATGTTTCTCACCTTAACTTCACTTCTCACATAATCCCATACCATATACATAATTTTGTTCTTCTCACATCAATTTGTTCTTTCGTTGTGTAAAACCATATTTTCTCAACAACGTTGTTCATTCCGTATGCTTTAGAACAACCTATAGGATTCGCGTCTAAGTTGGGATTTGATTTGCTTATTTTTTTAACCTTACACAATTTTACGTCTTGAACATGCTCTTACTTGATTTCTCCATCACTTCGTCTTATCTACTCACATCTGAAGGTACTTATATAAATTCTCATGTATCATCTACCTTTGTTGTAATTATTAATGCATTATATAGCTTTAACGCCACTGTGAAATTATCTTTAAGCTCAAGTCTTTGTATGCTTGCTTATTTGGTTTTCCATTTTTGTTTTGAAATTTGAACCAAGACATCTTCTTTTTGCATATGGATAGGATCGATCTTCATAAAACACTCCGCCTTACTTTTTATGTTTTTTGCAAGATTGGGCCTGATTTCTCAGTTTAAAAATATATATCATTGCGATTGTACACTCATAGGTGATGTAAGCATGGTGATATTAATGAGGCAAACAACCCCGCCCATTCTCTAATATCAATTTGAGCATTCTTTTTCAAATTGATTCATCAATTTTATTTTAAAAATCACTTGGTGCAATTCTTGATGGTTGTGGATCAGAGGTATGTTATAAATGTGTGAACCGGTTCGTGGCATGTGTTGTAAATTTTATGGATGAGTATTTAAATCTAACATAGATACAAATGTATCACGCATTTTGTCATCTTAAAATAGTTTGAGACTTCAAATTTGATTAAATCTTGATGAAATTCTTATATCCCGCCTCATTGCGCGGGTACATAACTAGTTTCAATAATTTTGATTGGTTATCTATATTAAAATAATGTTTCTCTCTCTTAATTTATAGATTTTAAAGATTTCTCTATATTTAGAGATTTCTCCAAAAATCTCTAAAATAACAGCTACTATAGCAATGCTGCTAGAGCACTTTAGAAATAAAAAACCCTAAATTTTCTATTATAACAAAGTTGTTAGAGATGCTATGAGGAAATGTCATTAACACTCCCTTTTTATTAGTATTCAAATGAATTAGAATATCTTTCACATCTTTTCTAAAAGTTTTAAAAGAAATAATTAAAGCTTAAAATCTAATTTCTTTTTGTATTAACTTTAATTAAGTTTTATATTAAAAATATGGTAATTATTATATTATGAAAATATTTTAAAATTTGATAAAATATTATTATTTAGTCATAAAAATTTAATGTCAAGGTTTTTTTTTCGGATGGTAATATCAATAAAAAAATTGTTTTTTGTATAGTGATATTTTTTACAACTTCTTTTTAATTTGATAAAGTTCACACTCGTTCTTAAAAAAATTTCATTTTGATTATTTAAAACTTTTTTTTTATTTTGGATCAGATTTAAAGAATCTATTAAAACATAAACTTGATCAAAATCTTCATTTTAAAGAACTAGAAGAGTACTCGTGCAATGCAACGAGATACATCTCAATTTTAAGTTTTATTTTAATTTTTTTCTCTATCAATGTTCTAATAATTTTATGTGGTTTTAAGAAGACGATTTTAATGTTTCATTTAAAAGTTCTCGTTTTTTATGTAACTTCTTTAATTTAATTTTTTGTCATAATTTAATTTAGATTTAATAACGAAGTAATTTATTTTTGCTTTGATAATATAATTTTTTATAAAGATAATAATTAAGTATTCTGTTAGAACTTAATGATTATCTTAATTATATTTTAGATTTTTTATATTTAAAATTAGATGTTTATCCTGTATTTAATTATGGTTATCTGTAGTCAGGGGTGGAGCCACTTAAGAGCCAGAAGTGGTCTGGGCACCCTCTGAATTTTAAAAAAAAATTATTGATATAAATATAATTTAATAAATTATCGAATAATATTATTTAATTGATATATTTAATACACAAAATAGTTCCTTGAATTAGTTGGTTAGTGCTCCTTATACATAAAATACTTTTAATTTATTATTGGACCTTTTTACTTTGGACCATTAATCTTAATTTTTAATTGGGCCTCCTAAAAGTCTAAAACCCACAAAGACTCTAACCAATTAATTGTAATATCATATTTACATAAAATACTTTTTAGTTTATTATTGGACATTCTTACTTTGGACCTATCTAATCTCAATTTTTATTGGGCCTCCTAAAGGTCTAAAATTCACCAAGACACTAACCAATTAATTGTAATATCATATTTACCTCCTAAAATCTTATTTTTACCCTAACCACACGTCGTTAAAATCAGAATCCAATCATATTTATCTCCCAAGGTTGATAATCAAAATGTCGTTTTTTTTGGCAAGCTTGATAATGAAGATATCATAGATAAGTTTCAGAAAATAAAAACTCGACTAAGTCATTGTTATTTATATTTTTGTGCTCCCCCTCATAAAAGATTCTGGCTCCGCCCCTGTCTGTAGTTAGTTAATGAATTTAGAAATGAAGTTTTAGTAAGTTACACTTACGCATAATTTACTTGTAATCTTAAAAATTAAGTAGTTATCATTAAATAGCAGTAATTAAGGCTTAAAAAGTTGTTTTTAAAAGTGTTTACCCAAATGCTTTATAATATAGTATAGATAAAGATACTCTTATAAAATATTTTAGAAACAAAATATAGTTTTTTATTAGTTGACAGTTGTAAATTTCTTTAAATCATTAAAATCTCTAGGTCCTTAACAAGATTTTTTATTTTTATCTTAAATTTTGTATCAATTTACTATTTTATTTAGGTTTTAATAAATCATTGTTATTGAAAAGTTATATTAAATCTATGAAACTGATTTTATATGTAGGTTATTATTATAAAACTTTATGATAATTTCTAATTTATTAACTCAACAATATAATAAAATAGTCGGATTATTTGAGATACTTTTGATATATCCTTTGGTTTGACGTATTTCTATTGACAAAATTGACACATGGCGACGTCACATTGTACTTTTGTTTATTTTAACAAAGGGCTGGATTACGATATACCATAAAATATTGTTTCTTTTTTAAGAGGCACCAAAAAATATTAAGAAAAAAAAAGTTAGGATAAACGATAAAATATTGTAGGAAAAGAATATACGCGTTTCTAAAACTACTCTGGATATTATGTAGTTTAAAAATACTAATTCGTTTGACCAGTTACTACTTTCAATTTATTTTACTTATTTACTTTGATTTTTATAAGACTAGAAGAGATACCTGCTTTAAGACAGCGGGATTTAATAGTATTTCATCAATATTAACTTATAACAAAGTAGGACATAAATTTATTTAACTTATTTACTTTGATTTTTATAAGATACACAAATGAAATATTATTGTGAAATATCTTTTTTTATAAAAATATAACAAACAACTATATTGATTAAGAAATAAATTATCGTAACATGAAGAAATAAAAAAGCTATTGTGGTTGCCCGAAAGACTAAGGTGACGTTTTTGTTTTGTAAGAGGTGCTGAAGTCTGAAGTCTGATTTCAGTTCTAAAATGGTTATGAAACGTCTAAACAAATCAGACATAAGTGGTGATTGAGGACTTAAAATGAAAAAACAAACAAGTCTTAAGCCTACTAAAATGGATTCCACTCTAAGGGTTGGGTTCTGGTGAGAAGAGAAAATATGGTGAGAAGAGTAAGAACGAATATGAACCCTTAGATCAAGCTTAACTAAAGATCGACTAATAAGATGCATCGAAATGTACCGGATCAATTCTTCTAAGAATCGCCAATTCATCAATGGTTATAAGATTAAAAGTGATCAAGGGTGCAGGATTTATTTTTAGATGACAATTGTCCAAGTGGAAATGGGCATATGACACCAAATGAGCATCATCTTTCATCACATATACATTAAATTATGTTTTTTAATATCCTATTAGGGGTTTTTGTTGATCTTCTCTCAAGTCTTTTGTGATTTTTTTTTTTATAGATTATGAAGATTTTTTTTAGAGGGGCAAGCTTGAAAAAAAAAACCTTGACTTTCTGTATAAAGTTTTCTCAAAAGTTATTGAATAAGTCATTTTTTATATCATTAAGCTACTACCAAGTTGTCATGTATAGATAACTGAATAAAATGTGAGTCTCACTAAGCTCATTAATATGTTAACAACCAGGCCCTTAGTGTATCCTATCCAGTATACACACACACACATAGGGTTGGGTTATGGTGAGAAAAGAAGTTATGATGAGAAGCGTAAGAAGAGATTTGGACCCTTGGATCAATCATAATTGAAGATTGACGTATCGAGATGCACCGGATCAATTATCGTAAGAAACAAAATTTATGAGTGGGTGTGAGATTAAAAATGATAAAAGGGTTCAGATCTTTTCTTACGCTTATCAACATAACTCTTTTTCTCACACGATCGTTCGCCTCAACCATAATCAAAACCATCAGTTTAATTTCCTTAGAAACTCTTCCATGTGTTATATATGGACGCACATTACTCTAATATTTATATATGTGGCATACGTCTCAACTATTCACAACTATTCATCGTTTCTTCTTATATCTGTTGAATAATTAATATAATCAAAATCGTGAAAGAACACCGGTCGAGAACATGCATATATAATCAACGAATGCATAGAAAAGTAAGAAAAAGAAAATAACAAAGATTAACAATAAATAGAATATTATATTGAGGCTGATACATGGTCCAAGCCATTCATTTAACACGCTTTTCTTCATTATTTTTTTGTTTTCTCTTTCTTTCCCTTTCATTTCTCCACTTGCTCTACAACTTCCTCAACGACCCTACACCATCTTTGTATGATTAGCTAAAAACTGAACAAAAATCTTTAATTTTCAAACACAACTAACTATACAGCCAATGAATGATGCAATACAGTTTATGCTAAATATGTACAATATAACTGAATTAATATACAAAACCACTAAAGTAACATTAAAAATGTACAAATAAATAACCAATAATAACATTTACAAACCATTTTTATTTTTAGAAAGACATATATTTAAAAAAATATAATATTATAAAATATGTATGAGTTATAAAATAAACTTGTTTTTGTCTTATGGTTTGGATGGTACAACCTTTTGATTTGAGGTTTATGTTAACTTTGATTTGGATTTTGAGGTTTACTTTAAATTATATTTGAATGTATATAATAAATAAATTTTGATCACATAAAATCAAAATCTTGACGATAAAAAGACAAAACGAAAACAAAAAGGACCTCAAATATCATAAATCAAGATGTTGATGGTGGGTGTAAATGGGGTTTCACATGTCGGCATTCTTGGATTGATAATTACTTTTTTGATGAATAATAATAATTTTAATAAATATTTAAAATAGTAATTTATACTGTTTATTGGAAAAAAACGTGTAATTTTCAGACACGTACAGGGGCGGAACACAATAGAGGCCTATAGGGGCCATGTCCACCCCGCCTTTTGAGATAAATATCATATATGAATTTTTTCAACACATATGAAGTCTAGCTCAATATTGGTTGTCATTATTCCCGCCCTTGTCTCGAGGTCACGTTTCGAATCCCTCAATTTTAGTTTTTCTTTCCCTTCTATTACATGTTGATTTATTAATATCATTTTATATAAAAATAAATAATGTTTAAGTTGCTAATCCAAAGGTTTTCTTTTTATTAGTTTAAAAATATAACAAGTTTATATTACTATTTTCCGGTTTACGGTTTGAAAGTTATGAGTTTTAGTCTTATATTAACCAATATTTTTTCTAAAATTTTACAGTAGATCATAGAAAAAATATATACAACTTACGCATGTATCGGGGGGTTTGCGATTTTGACATCAACCTAAACCAACCAACATGTGTATCAACTGTACCAATTAAATATGTATCAACTTAATCGCTACCAATTACAATCGGTTGGTAGAACTTTGAACATAATGACAAATTTGTATATATGTAAACTTAAAGTTTGTACAAAACCAATACCAACCGATTTTTTTGTATCATAGTTGGTTGATACACGGTATAAGATTTTACATACCAATAATAAATGGTTGGTACATCGGTATTGGAGAAATTTTTTTCTTGGTACTGTATTAAGTCCATCTTAGTATGTATTATTTGGGTCCACAGAGACAAAATGTAGGACATGAAACGTATGCTTGCATATTCGTCCATAGCTCATGAATGTTTATGATATTATATTTCGGCCCCCGAGACTACAATGGTCGTGTTCCGCCCCTGGACACGTAAACCGGCCCATACAGGTGGCCAATTCTCAATGTGAGGGGCATACATGACTCACTCAGTGGCAAGACGATTGCGAGGGGGTCTGGGATCGAACCCAAGACCAACGGTCAATTGGAGCAAACATCTCCTCGCCCATTAACCAACTGAGCTACACATCATTAACAGTTTATACTGTTTATTAGTAATAGCTTTAACGAGTTTGATGGAACTCATAGACTATTTATTTATGTATACACGACTAGTTATAGTGGCTTAATGATATAATAATTGAATTATTCAATAAACTCTTAATAAGAATTTAATGAGAAAGTCAAACTAAAATAAAATTAAACTTGTCATCCTAATTAAAAACAATCTTTTTTATGTATGAAAAAAAAAACCTTTTCAAACAAAACATTTCCAAATTTCCATATAGAAATGTTTCTTTGGGTTGGTTTATATACCAAAATTTATATAGAATCATAGATATATTAATTTATATAGACAACTTTATCTATATAGAAAAACCAACCAATCGGTTCTTTAGAGTATTCCTAACATATTTTTTAAAGTTTGTTTAAAATAAAGAATAAAAAAATATTCAAGAATTAAATTACATTCAACTCTAACTACTTCTTCATTTTAATAATTACAATTATTATTTATATTATTAAAATGTTTCAAACATTTAATAAGATATTATTTATCTCTCATAATCATTTAATTTCAAAGTTTATTATAAGTGAGAATATAATTATAAAAAACATTTCTATCTTATGATAATCATTTTTAGGAAGTTCTATAAATTTTAGAAAATTTTACACTCTATCTTACTTTCTACATTTTTTAAAAAGGGTAGTTATTCATATCCTCTCTTACACACATCCCATTTATTTCTTACCTCCTACCTTACATACATACTCCTATTGTATTTATACGTGTCAATATTATAAAAGGGGGTGGAAATAAAATACCTTTTTATAAAGGGTTTTAAAAGGGTTGTTGAAATAAAAAATTTACTTGAAATTCACAAATCTCCATTTAAAAAAACACAAAATATTGGAGATGTTCAAATTTAAAGTTACATTTTCTTAATTAGAATAAAATTTTGATTTCTTATAGATGAGATGATATACGCGATAATGAGAATGGCATAATAGTAATTTTCAAAATTTTATTTCTTAAACGACAAAAACAAATAAAATCATATCACTTCATTCCTTTCTTTGTCATTTGCTTTCTGAAAGAAGATAGTTTGTTTGAATTTCTTCATGGTTTGAATTTTGTCTAAGATTATATTTGGTAAAAATAAGCTAACTTATAAGTTTTTATAAGCTAGCTTATTTTTAGTATACACGTTTGACAAACCATAATATAGCTTATAAGCTAACTTATTGAAACGCTACTTAAAGTAGTGTTTTGTGAGCTTATTGTTATTTTTTTTTCAATTATAACCCTCATTAATATTAATTATTAATTAATATTTTTTATTTTTCAATATGTTCTTTTAGTTATTTTACATTTTATACGTTAGTTTTGCTAAACATGATTTTTTTCATCAGCTAGTTTATCAGCTATCAGCTATTTTATAAGCTACCAGCTAGTTTATCAGCCATCCGTTAGTTTATCAGCTATCCGTTAGCTTATCAGCTAGTTTGCCAAACATAACCTAAGTAAAATAGTAGCCCACGTGGCATCAATTGATTGGGCCTTGTAATTGCTTGAAACCAAAATAACAGGCTCATAAAGCCACAATAGAAAAGTGTGGCCCAATTTTGTTTTTATTTTCATTCAGTATGTCCTATGCCCATTCTATATACAATATACCCCTTTATGGATGCTAATATTATATAATATCTCTCCTTATACGGATAAGATAGCTTTTTATAATTTATATATTGTAAGTTAAATTTTAAATTTATTTGATCAGTTTTGAAAAATCTCAACTCAACTCAAAAAGTAGAAGTTGAGTTAGGTTAAAACTGTAGCACATCAAAACATACTTATATGTTTGTAATATTGAATATGATGTTTTTTCACCGATAATTGATAAAAAAAATCACCACTAATCAATTTGATACAATTATCTATACTTCTTCAGTTCTTCTTAAATATATTGTATTCGACTATCATTCTTAACTTGTATATATATGATCATATTTAACGAACATATATATATAAATGAGTTATATAGAGATGGAGAAGATATTGGAATTATATGTATATAAAGAGGGTGATGGTGTAATGGTCTGATGAAAATGTTAATAAAAAAACTTAACAATTATATTAATTTCAAGAAATATTAGGGTATCAGGTTCACCGGGTTTGATTAGCTAGATTCAAATGACTATACCCAATTCCAAACCAATACCCACAGTTTGAAGATTTTACAAATTAAACTTTGGGTGAATTCAGTTTGAGTTCGGTTGGTCGGGTGAGTTGCGTTTTTATACACCTCAAATACTGCAAATTCTTGATTTATTAAACCACCGACAATGTCGATTCCATCCATCCATTTCACCTAAAAACAACGAGTTTCGGGAGATTTCATCATACAGTGGGTGCTTACATGACCTGACATGATACAAACTGTATACGAAACACTTTTAAAGTTTAAATAACGGGTACCATAATTTAAAATTTAATAAGTTAATTATTAAAAAGTATTTTAAGTTACAAAACTGTAAAAGTGTTATAATTGTGTAGAGTGTTGTATGAAATACAAATGTCACCTAAAAACTATGGGGACTAAATTGTTGTTAGTAGAACTTATAGGTACAAAACTGAGCATTCACTAAACTCGAAGGGTAAAATCTGAAACATCGGCATAACACTTGGACCAAATAAGAAGCAACAAAAAAGAAGGATCCCAATTAGCAGATTAGCCAACCGCCATGGCAGGCCAATGGAATCGGAGATTCCATTGATTTGTTTATTCGTCAAGAGAGCAGAAATCAAAGCTTCCAAAGATCAAATTGCAGTTGTTTAGAATGTTGATATAATCGATCAACTATTATAAAAAGATTTGAAGATATGTTACGATTACGATGTTTATGGTGGACTAGCTGTTCTTCTCTTCATTCTAATCATCAATTTCTTCCTTCTCGGATCATATCTTCATCATCATTCAGATCAAAGATGGAAGCGGTATCTTATTCAACATCAACACGATCGTCGTCGCCATCAAAGAAGTTGTTGTTTCGTCAGTTGTTCGAGAAGGAATCATCTACTTACACCTACCTTCTAGCCGATGCTTCTCATCCAGATAAGCCTGCTTTGGTTCGTAATTTCGTATTTCTCCTTATCGATTTTGAGATGCAAATCAATTGTGTTGATTTGTGGATTGTAATTTTAGCTCATATTGTTGTTCGTACTATTTTGCAATCGAAACTTCACTCGCTAGGGATACAGAATTTGGGGTTTTGGGTTTAGAATTGAAGCTCCCTGATTGATATTGCTCCAGTTGTTGTTACAAACTATCGATTTGGAGTCCCCAGTTATCATGAGTCCACCGCAATTTGATGTTCCTAAATTGAATTTCCTATCAAAGATATGATTAAAGAATTAATGGATTTACTGTAGGTGAACTTGTCCGAATTGTCAAATTTTGGGACGAATAGAGTATCCAATAGCAATGAATGAGTAGGATTGGTTGTATTTGCTCTGGTACTTGTTTATACCAAATCTTGTGTCCGTATGTTAACTTCCAGCAATATATAATGTTATATGAACAGTGAAGTGCATAAGAGTTGTATTCAACTTAAAAGTATTCAATTCATTCATGTACTTGGCAGACTTTGATTAAAAAGTTCACAGGATAGTGTCTGAATTTGATCTCCATTGTTGGAGAATGTTTCTTGATTGCTTTCATAGTTGATAGTACCAGTTGAGATCAACTTACAGATCCACCTAGCTGCGGATGAATTTGTATATCTTGGATATGAGGGATTCCTATAAAGCCATTCTATAGAAGAAATGATATTATATCATAATTTGTGTTTTTGTGTGTGAAAGACTGTTTCTAGACATGGCTGTGTGAATTATGATATCGATCGTGTTTACACTTTAGAGGACCATTTATTTGATGTATTCTTTATTTTGTCTGGCAACTCACTTCAAGATTATGGACTTTATGTGATGTTGCAGTTAGTTGACCCTGTAGATAAGACAGTGGATAGGGATCTTTCTCTTATAAAAGATCTCGGATTGAAACTTTTATATGCTATCAACACTCATGTTCATGCCGATCATGTCACTGGGAGTGGGCTTATCAAGGTATATAACACCTTCTCATCAAGAATTTCAATGGTGAATCATCATTAAACTAACTGTTGGCTGATAAGCTAGCTGTTAGCTGATAAACTAGTCTGGTGTGATAATACCTAGGTGTCAGTGTCAAGTTATTTATGGCGTTTGAGATAAATCATTTTATGCAGACTAAAGTTCCTGGTGTCAAGTCTATCATTTCCAAAGCAAGCAAAGCATCAGCCGATCTTCATGTTGAAGCTGGTGACAAAATTCAATTTGGTGATCTATATTTGGAGGTACAAAAGCATATTTTTTATCTAATTGTCAATTCCATCATTATATACAATTCTAAAAAGGATTAATTGTTGAATCTTTATCTAAACTATCACCATTTCCCATCATGTTTTACTTCAGGTTCGTGCAACTCCAGGGCATACGTTAGGTTGTGTCACCTATATCACCGGAGATGATCCTGATCAGCCTCAACCAAGAATGGCGTTTACCGGTGATGCTCTACTAATCCGTGGATGTGGAAGAACGGATTTTCAGGTATAGTAGAATAATTACGATTAAAATAGGGAAAAATAAATGGGGAAAATTTATAGTGGATATAATTATTTGGTATTAAACTAAACCAAACAAACCCAGTATATCTCACACTCAGATAGGGTATGGGAAATAGGATGTAATGCAGACTTTGCCTCTACCCCAGTATGTAGAGTAATCTTTTGCTACATATAAATAGATGATACTATCATTGTTCATTGATGTATTGCAGGGTGGAAGTTCAGAGCAACTATATGAATCGGTCCATTCTAAGGCAAGAATATGGAAATTGACAATTGAAAGATGAAAGAACAGGTATGCATCTTGTTCTTGATTTTTCCTTCAGTGAAACTCAATACGTTTGTTGTGATCTGTTCAGATCTTCACATTGCCAAAGGACACATTCATTTATCCTGCTCATGATTACAAAGGGTTCACGGTTAGTAGCCAAATTTCCATCTGGTTTTTCGAGATATATATATATATAGGGGAGGGATCATATGAGATATATATATGCAAAGTTCTCATTTGAACCTTCCTCTCTCTATATATATATGTATGTATATATATACAGAAAATGGATGCTGAAAGAATCCCTTGATTGTCAGGTTAGCACCGTGGGAGAGGAGATGCTCTATAACCCGCGCCTCACAAAAGATGAGGTACTATGCTACTAATTATTTACGCCATCTAATATATACGAAAATTTCATTTTTATGTCATTCACGAGAAATGAGACGAGACCAAAGAACAGAGTCGTTCTAATTTTTTTGGAGGTTATATTACACCTGTAATACTAAGAAATCCAATAGATGTGATGTTTTTTAATCACAAAATATAAAAAATCTAATATATATTATATTAAAAGTCTTACAAATTAAAACAACAAAAAATATGTTGTAGAACATAGGTCTAATGTCATATTTCTCGATTTTGTTTTGTTTGTTTTTTCTGCATACTTATGTGACGATATTTTGTTTTTCAGGAAACATTCAAAAGCATCATGGAAAGTAAGTAGAAGATGGTCGGGTTCAGGAAAAACAAAAATAAAATAAAATAAAAAACCGAGAAATACCATGGTAACAATTAATCTGGACAATATGCACATATGCATACATGTACATAACGTGCATAAAAACTTAAGAAACAACTTTAATAACTTGTATACACATGTGCATATCGTCCAGATGAATGGTTATCAGGATATTGCTTTTCATTTTTTTGGGGTTTCCAACCTCCCTCTATATCTTATTATATTTATGTATGTATGGGTGTGTATATATATATATATATATGTAACCAAGTTTAATTGTCACAGATTTGAAGCTGTCTTATCCAAAGATGATCGATGTAGCAGTGCCAGCAAATATGGTTTGTGGATTGCAAGATTTGGAGTCAAAAGCTGCATGATATATATATATATATATATATATATATGTTGTTATATGCTTCATCTACATGAATATAGATATGAACTTTGTGAATCACAAATGAATTACAAATGAATAACAACCGGTTATAATATTACTGATGTGCCAATATATTTAGTAGGATGGTCTTGACCTCTTTACTTAGTTATACTATTATTTGAACTTTTCAAATTACAAAGGACATGGCTGTTTATTGTCTCCAACATGGCTAAATCTTAAAAGCTTTTTATGAAGATCATCAATTTTTTTTTTATAGAAACATAAAAAGTGGCTTTTAAATATACTTATTTAAGCCTTCGGATATCTAACTCAGTCGGTAAAAAAAATGGAACTATTTTGCTTAAATACACAACATGTTCAAATTCAAATCAGAAACAGGCTTGAACCCTTCTGCTAGCCTTAGCTTGGTTCTGAAATGGCTCTTCGAATGGAGTTCGAGTTCCTAAGGGACAGGTTTTGTATGGAGCTGGTTGGGGTTGTCGATAATTAACTTTTTGCTAAAAAAATCTACTTATCTAAAACAACCTAGTATTATGAAACCGTTTTGCAAAATGTAAACATCATTTAATTTGGTTTTCTTGAAATCTTGAATGATTCAAATTCATACAAAACAAAGCTAATCATCACCATGTTTAGAGTATTAGTATTTTAAGATCTTAATATTTGAAAACCATAAAGATTTTATAACAAATTCATACAAAAATAAAATAAAATTTAAGGTTATATTTTACAAACTAGCTTATAAACAAATATAATATATTATTGGTTTACATTAATCTGACTTAACAAATAACAATTTCTCACCAAACTACATAAATTCATTAAATTACATCACAATGTATTGTACTGTCTAAAACTTTTGTGATGCAGTTTACAGTTTGTATTTTTATATTATATGGTTTTGTCGAATCACATGACTTTTAAATTATCGTATGGGTTGGATTCCAGTAAGAAGTGAAATTATGGTATGAAAGATGAGAAGTGATATGCACCCTTGAATGCACATTAAAATATAATAGATCGAGATAAGATACACCGAGATTCACCAGATCAATCCCTATATCAAACAAGATTCATAAATGAGTTTGAAAATTAAAATATTAAGGATTTAGATTCCTTTTTTCGCTTCTCTATCTTAACTTTATTTCTGAGATGAACTATTCCTTTTATCATATATGGTTTCGACTGAGTTGACTCATTAAGTTATCTGATTCGACTCACAAACAATCAATGAGACAATGACACATTTCCAACACGAAAATGTCGTTCTAATACGTGTGTGCCATGAAATCTAATGTACACGTGTCCAGCTCTAATTAGGCGGTGCTGTACACAATTAGCTGTACGCAAAATCACAAACTCATTACGATCCATTTTTCTTGTGATCCAAAGATCAAATCTCATAAACCCTAGAAAAATTATCGTTTGATTTCTTCCTTCCTTCGTTAGTTCGTTCGATTTCGTCTCCAACAACTCACTATGAGTGAATCAGGAAAGGATGGCTATCAGCATGAGTACAAACATCATCAGGATCAGCAGCAACCGCCGCCTCATCAGTATGGTACTTTCCAGGGCGTTCGCAATTATCCTCCTCCGCCGGTGATCGGCTTTCCTCAGCCTATGCCGCCGGCCGGAGCTTCAGGTGGACCTACCGTTAATCCGTACGCTCATGGCTACCAGGCCGTCCAAGGTACGACTATTTCAAACTTTTAACTCCTTTAGATCAAAGTCAAATACCAGATCATACTCTTTGTTTATGACCTGTTCTTGATATTTTCTGCATTTTATAGTACTTAATTAAGTTAAATGAGTTAATGTGGATAATCGGATTTTTAAATTGGATATCAAAGAGGTAGTTCATAGAATTCTGAGTTCGATCAAGAACGAAAATTTATTGAACATGATGAAGAGTTCACAAACTATAAGATGCCTCTTGTTCTTCCAATTAGTGGAAATAGAAATGAGCTGTATCAATGTATGCATGCTATCTATTGGGCCTATGGAATTAGAATTGACTTTCCATTTTTGAGCTCCTTTCATTTATATGAGTGATACTCAACTTCTGATACTAGTAGGTGATATGTCATATTTTTTTTGGGAGATAGAATTGGGGGCTCTTTAAGCTTCCTCCCAATGTTGTAGCTGGTTTTGGAGATTATTGAGTTAGTCTACCACTTTGGATTTGGGGAGTTATAATCGTCATTTCTAGATCAACCCTAAGTAGAAACTGATGGTTAACCATTTTATGAGTTGAAAAACCAAGGTTGTTGTTAATGTTGGAACTTGGCTAACATGTGAGAAACCTTGTTCCACATAGGAGCGTCGTGGAAATTACACCCTCTTAATGAAGACCAACCCTTGAGCATTAAATGAATTGGTTAAGAGCTTGGTCCTTAATGTGTGGGTGTCAAAAGATGGGCCTTAGGCCTTGGGATCTTTGCGAACTTGGTTGCATGGGAGGTCGCCTAACTATCTGGAATTTTGGTTCTGAAACAGTGACTTACGCGGATTTTCTCTCGTATTTTCCTCTCAAAATTCCATCACCAAACATCTTTTATTTCGCTAGATTCAAGTAGAAACTTGAATTCAATTGTTGTATCCTCTAGGCAAACGCCAATATCACCAGCGAATTTTTGTCTTAGGATACTGCTACTGTGCAGGCCTTGATCCGTGTTCGTTTTACAAAGAATCTGCAAATTACAAATAAGATTTACGGATTCTATCAATTGTTATTGTTGATTGTATGTTCGCTTCATATATTGTACAAGGAGTTGTCCGTTTTCAGTAACATTATTTACCTCATTGTATACATCTTTCTATTAATGATTGATTACTCCTTACAATTAATGGGTAGCATCATGTTTTTATGGTAATAGAATGGTGACCTGGTGGTTAATAATGCCTAAAGAATAAATCTGACAAGTTCCAACTAAAGGACACGATATAAGATAGTAGGATTGATTTCAAAGTTGTTATATGGTAGCTTTACAAAGGCACAATTAATTTCTGGATGGATGATAATTTATTTGAAGTTACATTACGTTTGCTTTAACATTCTGTATGGTGTTCCAGGTTATGCAGTTGCTGAAGGAAGACCTGTGAGAGAACGTCGCCTTCCGTGCTGTGGTATTGGTATGGGGTGGTTCTTGTAAGTTGTCGTCTTGTTACATTATTAGTTTCTTGTATATATTTTCTTTCTGCATATATTCGCTCATTCCAAATTCGAATGATGTTTTCATTTTTAACACATCGAATTTCTATCATGTTTTGGTAGTTTGTCACTTATCACCTTGTTATGCATGTGATGAAAAGAAAAGTCAATTACCACTCTATATATTGTTTTTCAAAATTTCCTTGATCATCACTTTTGTTAAAATGAAATGAGTATGGTGTGAAAGATGTATATATAATATTTGAAATAGCACTATTTTCCTATGAAATCTGGTTAAGATTTTCAGCAATAAAAGAAATGAACTTTAGGCATCACATGTGTTCTGCAATTTCAGCCTTTTGTTCGATGCATTGCATTCCTGATGATGCAGGAATCAGAAAACCATATGCATTACATCCCAAAAGATATGGTCTAAGTATGGTTGGTCTTTAAAGTTTATTTAGTTGAAGCTGCTACGTGTTATGTTACAATTGAGTGTATTCGTGACTAGATTACTGTTGCTAACTTTAATCCGTTTAGTTTTTCTTTTTAATTTCTTATGGTATAACTTCCTAGATTGGGGATAAAGATTTTGTTATGTGGGGCTACTTTTGAATTTCGCTAAGTATTGGTTGCTTTTGAGGAATTTAATAAAAGCTTACTACTTGTGAGATAGGGTAACACCATGTTTTCTATAATGTTTATTTGATCACCATCCAAAAAATTGCAGTAGTTGCTTCTATTTAAGACTATGCTCACAAGAAGATAATAAATTTGGACTATGCTCATAATATGCCTACCTTTCTTAAGTTTATTTATTTATTAATTATTGTTTCAAAATCACTTCTTGGTTCTTTTACATGTCATAGGGCCTTTTTGGTTAACCTTTTCGAAATCAGTTGGTATATACGGGCTTAATTAGAATCTTATTTTCAATTACTGATTGAGATTGGGAAGGTAAAGATTATGTTGTGGCCTTAATTGGTAGTAACCACTAAATCTACCTTTTGCAAAACTTTTGGGCGTAAATCATTGATAGAAGTAGGGTGCCTAGGTAATTTTGAGCAAAGTTGAAGAGTTGGCATTAAGGAAACCAGCAATAGTGTGTGTGTGTGTGTGTATATATATTCTACATCTTTAATCCAAAAAAAATTAAGTTGGGAATCAATTTGTCGAATGTCTGCAATGACTTCTCTTTTTCTTGATAAAATGACACTTTTAACAATTTATACATCTTGAAAAGTGGGTGAAAGAAAGGAAGCCTAAGTAAAGCTTTCTTTTTACTCAAAAGTTCCAAATTTATGTCAAAATACTGGTTTATAACTTTATATTCCTATATATCCTGGGGTTCTTATTATCAAAAGTCACTTGTTTTCTGACTCTCATGATGTATGATGGGCTGTTCTTATTACTATTATCCTTAAACAGTCACTTATATCCTAGTCAAACTGGTTTTAACCATTGTGGGTATTTTGTGTTTCCTGAAGGTTCATTGTCGGTTTCTTCTTAGCTGCAATCCCCTGGTATGTTGGAGCATTTATTCTACTATGTGCCAGATATGACGATCGAGAGAAACCTGGATATATTGCATGCCTAATTGCCGTGAGATTTCTCAACTCTTTGACCCTTTTATTTGTTTTCTTAGTAGAAAAATATTGCTCTTTTTATGTTTGTACACGTTCCATCATGCCTACCAACTCTTGGTCCACCAACATGTTGGCTGTTTGTTTACCTCTTAACAGTTTCATTAAGAGGCAGCCTCTGAATCGCTAAGAGGTGAATTCTGTTTGGCAAAAAATAAGTCTGCCTCTTAATGGTTCCAAAACCCTCTGAATCATTTTGTATCCTGAACACCCCCCCCCCTCTTAACCATTGAGAGCCCCGATTACATCCTGAACAATTACTAAACAATTATATTTCATTTTGCAGTATATCTTAAGAGCCTCTTAATTAATCATTCTGACCACTTAATCATTTTGCACCAAACCATTCAGTAACTGCCAAACAGCCCCTTAATCTCTTAAATAGTTAGGGATCGTTTACCAAACTCTAACCGGGTCACTTATCTTACTGGGCAAGCATGGCAAGGACCGACAATCTTACCCAGTAAGAGAGGGTGTTGACTCTTACCCGTGTTAGCACTTACCGGGTAAGAAAATTGCCTACTATTCCATTTTGATGGGTGAGAATCTTACACTAAGATAAGTTTTATTGGTAAGCACTTGGTACATGGCCCCTCAGTATATTATATTTAAGGTTAAAATGCAATGAAGTTTGTCTTAATTTCTATTTAGCATAACAAAGAAATATTTTTCAGTTAATGTAACAAATTCAAATTTTCCCATTCAATGTAAAAAAACTTCAAAATTTTGGTGTTACTAGTCAAATTGTTGCAAAATAGGAGAATTTGAAACTTTGTTATATTGGTTGTGAAAAAGTTTCTTAATTACACAAAAGTTTGTTATATTGATTGATAAAATTCATAAGAGAGATTGTAACCATTTGAGTATATTTTAGACAACTTTTGAACTGCTTGACATGTTTTTTGTAGTGAATTTATTTAATCTTATTTGTTTGAACTGTTATCAACAAAATACAACCCAAATTGACCAGTTTTCACATAAATAGGTTGAAATTTGCCGCTTCTATTTCTGCCACATGGGTCAAGTTTATAGTAGATTTGCTCTAAAGTAGAAAGATTTGGTTTATTGAAAGATTGAGGGGTTGTTTACTACTTACTTACTGTCTCTTATTGGGTAAGACGCACTTACCTGGTCAGAGATGCTGGTGCTTACCAAAAGTCCCTCCTATGACTGACCCAGTAAGCTAAGGGGCTGTTTGGTTGGTTTTCCATTAAGTCCTATATGGATAAAGCTGTCTGCATGGATTAATCTGTTTGTATGGATTAGGAAGGGTTTTTTTTCAATAGATAGAAGGAGCATGTCTTTTATTTGGGAGGGGCAGGTTTGGAAAACCTGACTTTCTGCATGAATCTCCTCTCTAAAATGAATAAGCCACTTTCTTTATCATCAAGCTACTACCAAACAGTCATGTATAGCTGACTGAATAAACTGAGAGTCCTATTACGCTCATTAAGCTGCTAAGAAACAGCCCCTTACTTGGTTAGTGATCAGTGATGACTGCTGACCCAATCATACACTTAACCCAATTTGTGCTGGTAAAACAGGAATCACACCCAATAAAATGGTGGAACTTTTGCTACCTAGAGTCCTTGACTTATAAAATATGTTGAATAAAGCCCGATTAATAGAAGTTATAAAGATGATATTATGGTGTTAAACATGTATAAATACATACCATAAAAGTGATCACCTTGTGCATTGCAGGCTATTATTGGAACGATTGCTGTGATTTGTGGTGTTACAAATGACTATTAATCGAGGTGAAAGTTGTACAAAAAAAATCAAGTAAGAAGTCAGACTGATGCTGCTGCTGAATATATATATATATGACATTATATGAAATGAAATGAATCAGAGTGGTGGTTTTTTATTTGAATAGTTGTGTTTTGTGGGTGTGAATTTGTTAAAATGACCCTTAGTCGATAATTGCATTTGTCTGTCTGTCTGTCTCTTGTATATATACAAACATTTATTATTATGTCAACTATTTGCAATTTGTAACAAACAGTTTTTCAGTGGCTATATACTTTTTTTTTTGTAAACAAAATATCGTTCTTGTAAAAACAGCATTACGTTTCTTTTAAATAACGTTAATAGTTTATAAGGTTTCTCTTTCCCATGTTTTTGCAAACTGGGGTGTAAACGATTCGAGCTTAATAGTTCTCGAGCTCTAGCTAGTCGATCTTGAACACAAAATAGAACTCGTTTAACTAAATGAGCAGAGCTTTATAACATTAATGTTCGACTCGGCTCGTTTGAAAACTCGTTTCGAGTCGAGTCGAGCCATTCAAGCAACTTCTTTTTCGAGCCAAACATGCTCATATATTTATTAATCATACAATAAAAAATATAAAAATTATCGAGCTCAAACTGATAAGCGAGCTAATCGATCGTGAGTTCGAACCCATAAACGAGGCTAGATAACTCATCTACCCCAGGTTCGAATCCAGGCGCAAACAACTTGTGGCCAAGGAGGAATTATTGGTGCATGCTTTAGCAGTCTTAAAATTGTCAATGATTAGTTTAGGCAAATGCCTAGGATACCCTTTTAAAAAAAAACAAGCATCAAGCTCGAGCTCGATAACTCAGAAAATTATTCGAGCTCGAGCCCTACATTGAAAGGTTAATCGAGCACGAGCTCGAGCCCAGTATTATTTTTTTGAGCCCGACTCGATTAATCTGTCACTGGACTCGACTCGACTCGACTTGTTTACATCCCTATATACGAACATGTTACCTTTTGAAGTAGAGGACAGTACTAATTACATCTCATTCTTAAAAATCCACCTCTTGGTGGTATATACTATGGGAGAGACCTATAAGGGGACTTACAATGACATATGTCAATTTTATGCTTGTCATGAAAAAGGGAATTTCATGTTTTGTTGTGTATTTTTATATTTTATAAAAACTAATTTTATGACACAATCACACAAGTTTATGGTGGCTAAGCAGGTTTAAATTGTTGGGTTAAAGTGTCTTAGCCGAGAAAGGTGTGGATTCAAATCTCATTTTATGTCTCTTTAAAGTTCATTTTATAGTTATTTTTTTTAAAAAGTTAAAAGGCATACACTTCTTCAGGCACGGGATTAAGTGAGACCGACTTGTTTTCGTGAGACCAAATAAAACCATAAAATAGTATTGAAACTTTACAGTAATTTATTGTGAAGGTATGAAAACAACAAACCTTCACAGCAAAAACATTGTGAAGATTTACATTCACAATGTTTTTGTTGTGAAGGTTCAATGTTATTTAAGTGGTTTCACATACAGGTCTCACAAAAACAGTTTGGTCTCACATGATACTAAGCCTGTAATATATGTGTGTATATGTATATGCGTATGGATATGCATATGTGTATAGGTGGAGGTTCAAATAAAAATACATCCATTTTACTAAAACGCAAGAATACTCTTATCACATGTGATAATAATCATAATATACGTGAGGGCACCTAGTGGTTGCTGACAACTTGGCCCGCGATACAAGTCGTGCCAAAGGTTGTTTGAACCAATTGATTATAGTATCACATCGATAACACTCTTATCACATGTGATAATACACGTGAAGGGGTCTAATGGGGTGTTGACGACCTGGCCCGCAACTTGGGTCGTATAAATGACTTGTCTCCGATTTAGTATCATATGTGATTGACTATGGTATTATATGTAATTGACTAGGTATTCTAACGTTTTCATAAAATGAAAGATAATTTAGTTTAAATATTTATCTCTCCCTGTATATATTTTAGCAAACAAAATATTAAGATATTGTTGCGAAGAATAATAGATTATTTGTTTTCTTCTTAAAATTAAAATTGAAATTAAAATTAAAATTAAAATTAAAATTAAAATGAGTTGTAACAAAGTTTAAATTAAAAATACAATAACTAAACAAGTTTAAATTACCAATAATACATAAATTTAATATCGTATTATTTAAAGAATTGTTTTAATTTTTTATTAATAATATACGATTATGTATTAGAAAATTATCTCCGAGGTTAGTTAGAGGCCCACAGGCCACAGGGAACAGATTTTAGAGCCTTGTAGAACTGTCTTGCTACATGACAAAAAATTAAAAATTAAAAATTAAAAATTAAAAATTAAAAATTAAAAATTAAAAATTAAAAATTATAAAAAAATGTAATTTCAAGAAAAATTTTATTTTAAAATTTTCAACATCATTAGGTTATTAAAACATTATTTATGTTACTCTAACACATTTTTTAAAATCTTTGTACACAAAACAATAATATATTTAATTTTTGTTAATAAAAACAATTAAAATAAATTTTTTCCAAGTTTAGAAATTTATAATCTCTCTTTCTTGTTTTCATTATTTATGTAGCATATTTTAAAATAACTATTATAAAAAAAATATTTAAAAATCTTTATTTAAAAATAGTTGTTGGATAGACTCTTAAATTCGGCTTGAAATTTTTCCTTAAAAGATTTTCTATTTTTTTTCAAAAAAATTATAAACAAAATAACTTTCAAAGTTTAATATCGGATTACCCGGGTTTGAATCCTCACGGCTGCATGTGGCGATATACAGACCTTGGCCTACCACTGATGGGTCCTCGTCGCCGCAGATTAGTCGGGTGTCCGAATGGATCCCGGATACCCCGGAAACGTATGTCTTATTTCCGTTCAAAAAAATATATTGAATTAAGTGTTTTAAAAATATTCTGTTTTTCTCTTGATAGTTAGTTAACCATCAAGAAAGATATTTTCCCTTCTTAATTATCATGTTTAGAATATTATTTTCAAATTATTTGATCAAATGTAACTAACAAATCGAAACAAAACAAGCTACGTTTTATTATAAATACATTGAGATCAATTTTAATTATTTTTGTTTCTTGTACACTAACAAGGCTCGTTTTCGGTTACACAAGACAAGGACCGATTCTTTTTAAGGTTAAACCAAGTCCGTGTTAAATTCATAAAGTCTGACAATCCATGCAAGCTTTTTATCTAAAGAGTAGTTAGGAACGGTTTTTGTTCACATATAAGGACCCATTTGGACTTGTCAAAATCTAATCAAACTAGTTGTTAAAGATACAGCTTGCATGGATTGTCTCAGATATATATCTTGCATAGATCGTTTTCTAGTACTGTCTAAAAAATACTATGTATGAAAACTTGTTTTGGTCGGCAATGTTCATGCATTTAGCTATCACTTTGAAGATGAGCTCCATCTACCATTAAAGTTGTAACAAAAATCGGATTAATAACATTTGTGGATCAGTGGATGTATTTTAGGGTATATATGCTTTATAATTAAAAAAAGCAACAGTTTTTTTGCCTTTCCAATCTGAGTTTTGTTGGATCAGATTGACCGAATTAACTAGTCATCGTGCATCTCTAATCCACTAATTTCAATTTATTTGTTAGTTTTGTTATGAAATTTTTTGTTCATATAATGATCGTCAAACATCTTTATCACATTATATATCAAATTAAATATTATATTATTAAAAAAAATAGATCACAATTAAACTGCATTTTCATACTCTATGTTTTTTCATATAAACTAACAAATTTCAGTATTTTCTTATCTTGTAATACACATTGTTAAATCAAGAACTAGTTTTCTAGAAAAAGCTATATTTTTATTTAAAAAAGCTATATTTTAATTAAAAACTATTGTTTACATAATAAATAAAATAAGAGGTCAGAAATTAAATGGTCCCCTGCCTATAAATTTTAGGCCTAACATGTTAAATTGATGCTTCACTAAAGTGATTGCATTGACCATTAAAAGCTAGATTCTTTAACCACTAATTATTTTATTAAATTTATTTTCAATAACTAAATTATTTTACTTTTCAATAAAATACTTTCACATCTGGGACCAAAATGAATAACTAATCAAAACGTTTATTAAATAGTAGTAATATAATAATAAACATGTGTAACTTTTGATCTAAAAGCAGTTACAGAACCTACGACCATGCATAAAAAGGTCTTCATAGGTCTGAAACTGTGAATGAATGGACAAATTACGACACTTTTGGCCTATTGTCAGACCCAAATTCCATAAGGGTGTTTTCATATACATCCAGTATCAGTGGTGGATTCAGATCTTTTTTTTTTCCAGTAGGGTTATTTTTAAGGTAGACTATAGGCTCGTAAAGTCGTTCAATAAATTTTAAGCCTAATTCCGCAATTTCGAGGGATTTTTAAAGTTTTATTGGTTGATTTTAAGAAATTTCTAAGTTTTTTTTATCGATTTCGAATGAAATTTTAGACTTGGTTGATTTCGAAATGGTTTTTTCTAGGTTTTTTTGGTTAATTTCAAGGGTTTTATTGGTTGATGGAGTCCCATACGATTAGAGACCTGCTCCATGTTTTTTGGTACATTAAACAAATTTGACATCCTTTTTAAAATAAGAATAATAATAATAAATTTGACAATCACAAGTGCATCCGGTACTGTATACACCGTAATCTATATCATGACCCCCAGTTAAATTAAAATACATATGCCTACTTTGACTTTTTTTAAGTGTTACCATATACATCATAGACTAGGGTGTTATTATAAATTATGGTGTATTTAGAAAAATCCATTTCATAATTTAGTATTTCTGTATTTTTATTTCTTTTCATGATGAAAATTCCTTAAATTGGGAATTTCCTTAAAACATGCTTTTATCTTGGGTTTAATTTTGAATTTCTAGTTCTTAACTAGAAGTGCCAAAAATAGAGTTGTCTTGTATAAATGACACTATTGAACCAATAATTTTTAAATTAAAGTCCAAAGCAATATATTCAACTAATAATCTTTTAAATTTACTTAAAATTTTGATAAAATTACTTATGATATACTCTTATTTGAGATAATCAGTGTGAGATGACTTATTACGAACTTTTTCTCTTATATTTCTAACATTATTGTTAGACATATGCATAAACCTGAACAATCCACACGTTTAAGACACATGCTAAATAACAATTTATCAGATTTCATATAACAACTATAGATAATTGACAACCTCTAAAATGATCGATAATTGACATTATTTGTGCTCGAGGATGTGCATTCTGAACAATCTTAATACACTATTCATGGTTTAACACATCTATATTTATCATCAACTGCATTATTTTATATAATAATAATTGATAACAAAATGTTGGATCGGATCAATTTAGATCCATCAACCCCTCACTATAATTGAGCCTACCCTTTTGCATGTAACTCTACAATCTCTTGACGTTTTTGGTCAACTCCTACTTGCATATTTTAATCTATTATTATATTATACTTCAACGTCTTTAAGTCTTTTAAGAATATACTGAAGAAATATAGTTAATAAAATAGAACAGATCTCGAGACATTAAAAATAAATTTGGGTTTGTAATCATTTGTACTGATTCGAACTTCATTATACATTTCGTCTGCGAGTCATTACGAGTTTGAAAATTTGCATATATGCATTACCAACTTGTATGGTGACGAGAAGATGGCAAAATATTTTTTAACTTTTGTCATATGACTTAATCATCAATTAGGTTTTAGAAAACATAAAAAGGGAATGAAAATGACTCCGGTGTAGAAAGTTAATTAAAGAAGTGTAAGCCGATAATTTGGAATCAATCAGGGTTCATGATTTGAAAAGGTTTGGCATTGGGTGTAATATGGGTTACGAGTGCAATCAAATTAAATGGTTATGTTTCGATTGAGACTGACGGTGACAACGATGGTGGTGCATGGCTTGATGGTGGCGATGACAGCAACGACTGTTATAATGGATCTACTGGCGATGGATGTTTTTTTTGTATGGTGGGTGGTTTTAATTAATTCTAATAAAGTGATGATGCAAAAGATTAGGTTTTACTTATTATCAACGCCAAATACAAAAAAATATCTTAAATTACATTTTTTCCCCATAACCTATTTAATATTAAAATTTATATTAATTTTCTTAAATAAAAATAATAATATATTTTAAATATTGAGTAATTATTATGCTTTATTTTGGATTTTTTTTAACATTCAACTTGTAAAACAACTCAAAAATATTGTATTTGAAGAATTTTAATACATTGAATTTTGCATTTACTTCTATAGTCAATCGGTTATATTGGGGGGTTTTAAGTCAGTTAAGTATAAATATTACAAATCTTCAAGTTTTTCAGTTACATAATTTTTCGAAATTCTACAACTATAATAGTTTTTAGGCAATTAATTGCATAATATAAACATATTTTTATTAAAGTTGTAATTTTTTCGGAACATATATACTTTCAAAAGACACATTTAAGGGTCTATAATTTAAAATGTATATTTAAGGTTTATAGCTTCAAAATGTCCATCTTGAGAAACATGATTTCAAAAGCACCGGTGGGAGAGAATATTTTCTGGTAGAGAAGGGTTGTATCGGGAATCCACACTAAGTTCATTATTGTTTGCTGTAATTTTTGGATGAAATTTCCTAAGAAATTCAAGAAAATGTTCTATAGTGTGTGTCATTTGCTTACGATATTGCGTTGGTAGCAGAGTCGAGGAAAGAAGTGAATCAAAGCCTAGAACAGTGGAGGGTGAAGTTGGAATCACAAGGTTTGAACAGTAGTCACTCCAAGTATGAAAATCTATTATGCAACTTCAGAAGAAATGAGAGGTCGAGAACGGGTTTACATATCACATAAGATAGGGGGTTGAAATGTATTCAGTTCTCGTTCAGTTTAAAACCATGATCTCACTTAACGCAAACTAATAGTAGTATGTTTCACAAGAGTTGCTAAGGAAATGACCAATGGGGAAAGAGCAAATGTAATTTAACCGGTTAGAGTCTATTTATCTTACGTTATTTAATTGACTTTATACGACTGTAGTACTTGTATTAAGTTCATTGTTCCAATTTGTAGTAGTTTTATTACCAGATGTTTCAGGTCGTTTAAGTATTCCACTGTTGTTTAGCAGTTCAATAGTTCTACATGACTAGACATTAGAAAGGTAGGATGTGGCACATTTAATACCTTATCAGATTCTCATTCACATTATTGTTTGATTGTTTTTCTTCGTCCTTTTCTTCCAAAAGTGCTCAAAGATATTTGATATATCGTTATAATTGATGAAGAAGTTTCTATTCTAATAACGAGTGCTTACTTTAAATAAATTGCAAATTCAATATTTTTTTAAATAAAAAGAATACGTTTATACAAATAAGTTTGGTCCCATGAAATCACCCAGGTCTCATGAGACCACTTTGATGCTTCGATATGCTTCTTGGGTCTTACGAAAACTGAATAATATCGTACACTTCCAACTCTATACGAATATTAATATATATATATATATATATATATATAGTTAATAAATAAATAAATAAAAAGGTGACCCAAATTCCTAAGCAACATAGGTGCCATGATACATTTTAGCATCTACCTATAATGTTTTCATATCATTAAAACCCATCAAACAATCTTAAACCACTCTTTTTGTTTCTTCGCTTTTTTCTTTTCTTTTATAAATCAAACAATTAATCTCAATATTCCTTCTTTGCATTTATATATTACTTACAAAATCATTTCATTATCTACAAACTTAAATCAATATTTATTTATATATTGTACTTAACCTTAATATTTAAAACTATTATTACAATTATAGGGATTAATCCATAATAGTGAATAAGTTTCTTTAACCATAATTAATCTTGCCATCATATATAAAAGCAACAATAATCCTTATACTTATCATTTTATTAAAAGATACCACTAAAAATAGCCTAAAATGACCCTAGACATAGGAGTGTACAAAACCTGAATAATTCAAATTCGAACTCAAACCGAAAATAATATGTTTGTACAAACCCGAATACTCTGAAATCGGAAACCCGACTTTTGGGGGATATTTAGGTTCTGGTTGGGTTTGATCTTTGGCCACCTGACCTGTCCGAAAACCCAATATATTTTAAATACTATATAAATATATTTATTTATTTATCTTATTATCTTTTGCAAATCCTAAATTTTAATCGGTCAAAATGTTTTATAATTCCTAAACTTTCTATCGATTTCATCAATCTCACAATTGATTGAATTCATCCTCAAATCGATTGAATTTTTATATATTTTTTGCATTATAATAATACCCAAACCTGACTGACATCATCCCAAACCAGACCAACCCGAACCCGAAGCAATCTGAAACCTAAAATTCAGTTCTTGATTTCAATATTCGAAATCCGTTCGGGTTTTCGGTTTTTCCCACCCGACCCCCTAGTTAACCAAACACCCCCTACGTCTCATGAGAATATGTTTTATAAAACCTTAGTTTGCGGGACCAAACAAAAAATCATTATATCTAAAAGGTGTAACAATACTTTCATATGTCGTTTTTGGACATTTTAACAAGTTTTTTTAAGAATATTTTTCTAAAATAAAGTGTCGTATCAACTATTTTGAGACATTCCTAGCTATAAACACATCTTTTTATAATACATTTTGTTAATAATGTCTTATAAAATAGATAATACACCACTTTATTATAAAAATGTACTAAAAACTTATTAAAACACCAAAAAAAAATGTTCTATAAATTTATTATAACATTTTTACATAAAAAGTTTTATTATTTGATCTTATAGATTAATTTAAGTTCTAACCCAGGTAAGTGCTTACCGGCAAAATTCAACACTATCACTTGCTCACCGGTAGAGGTGATCATTTACGGGGTTGGGTCGGACCCGGGCCGGGCCTAACATAATTTTTTTTGTCCAACGAGCCTAATATAGCTAACCCAAGCTCGTTTTTGCGGGCTTATGGACTTGTCCGTTCCCGCCTTCTAAACGGGCCGGGCTTGCCCGCGGGCTAGCGGACTTATTTTTTTAGCATTTGATTTTTTTTTTCATATAAATTACATATTTTCTTTCCAACATAAAATAAGACGTAAAAGATATCAATGTGAATAACGTATGAAAAAAAAATAGTTTCACACTATATGCAGTATGCACGTTTTCTCTTTAAATTTATCAACTTTCAAAGACTGGATTTTTTCCAATAACAAACCTAATATTTCAAAATCGAGATTCTAGACGTACTATATAAAATATCATATATTATATATATTTGGGTGTCGTTTGATACTTTGGTAGAGGGAATCCAACCCAAAGCTACTTCTAAATCTTTGATAAAAAACAATAATTCATTAATTATATATAATTTAAACAACTATAAAAAATAACGGGCCGGGCGGGCTTGTCCGAATTCTTTTTCTCATTGACCAAGCCCGCCCCTTAATTTTAGCGGTCCAGTCCAAGCCCCTTTTTTTAACGGGCCGAACGGGCCGGGTCTAGCGGGCCGTACCGCCCATGAACAGCTCTACTCACCGTGTAAGATTTTAGTCCACAAAAAAAGCATCATATGCAACAATTTACTCGGTAAGCGCTTACTGTAGTAAGAGTCGTCGCAATCACTTACCCGGGTAAGACTCTTGGTCATTGTTTTCCTTGTCTTCACTCTTACCGGGTAAGATTTTTGGTACTTGTTATATCCTCCGGTAAGGTAATATGACTTGGTAAGCACTTACCTGGATAAACGTTTGATAAACGGCCCCTTTAATCATTTTTATCGTTCTATAAACCCGATTTAAAGCCCTCATTAAGAATACTAAACCTACAAAAAACACATGTGTATATTAAATCAAAGTGGTCCAACCCTAGATTCCAAACTTGTTTTATTTCTTTAATCAAACCAATGGTTTTATAGCAGCTCCCTTTAAGGATACCCTTTTAACCTTATAAATTCGTTACCACCCCAAAAGAAACAAACATATATACTCATCATCATCATTAACTCTGTTACATATATATAATTATATATATATATATATATATGATCACTGTGTTATCATTGGTGGTGTCGTTGGCGGTGATCGGCGGATCACGGTGGGTCTGGACGGTGGTGAGGTGGGTCTGGCTGAGGCCAAAAGCCATCGAAAGATGTTTGAGAAAACAAGGTCTGAATGGATCAGCATACAGATTGTTGCATGGAGATATGAACCAGATGGCCACCATGGCTCGCCATGCCGCCATGAACTCCAAACCGATGAGCTTTTCCGATGACTTTCTACCCACCATTCTGCCATTCCACCACCACATCATCCAGACCTATGGTAATTAACTTCATTTTTGTAGGTGTTTTATATATATATATATATAGTTGTTATTTTATTGATGTCACTAAGCTACTAGCTAGGGTTTTGAATATTAAATAAATAGCTATATATACGTTTACACCAAGTAGTGCCACTAGGGTGGACGTCGGTGGCAATGGTGGCGATAATGGCGGAGAGAGGTGGTGATCATGTGTCAGAAGTGGTGGCAGCTTAATAGCACATATACAATATCTTATAAAGTACCCAGTTGCCTTTGACCATCTACAATGAATCTATCATAATATGTAAGGGGTGGTTAGTTTCCATTAAGACTAGCAGCTTAATGAGTTTAATAAAACTCCTAACTTAACCGTTTGGTGGTGATTTAATCAGTAAGCTTCTAGGGGATAAACCTTATATAAAAAGCCAAGTTTTTCTTCCTAACCGGCATCTCCCAATTAAAAAACACATTAATTCCATCTATAAAAAACTCTTACAAACGAAAACCTTCCCAATCTATATAGAGATTAATCCACAAAGACATTTTTATATATATAAGATTTAATGAAAACCAACCAAACAACCCCGGCTTGTATTTGGCTGTATAGATTAGGAAGATTTTTTTTATAGATGGAAGAAGTGTGTTTTTTTTAGTTGGGATGAAGTGTGTTTTTTGGAAATACTTGACTTTCTATATAAAGGTTCCCCGTAGGAGCTTATTGAGTAAGTCACTTTCTGTATCATTAAGTCACTACAAAAGAGTCATATATAGCTCCGAATAAGTTATGTCCCATTAATTAAACTCATTAAAATGTTCACAAGCAGACCCTAATATTGAATGAACCAAAACCACAAGAATGTTGTCTCATTGGTTTGAGTTTGGGCTGCAAAAGTCATTAGTACGTGGAGGTCTCAAGTTCGAATTCAGGGAAGAATAAAAATCCCCTTTGTGGCCACGAAGGTTCAAATGTGGTGACTCCGGGCTACCTGTGAAGCGAGTAGTCATCCTGAGATTAATCAGCTCGCATATCCTGTTAATAGAAAAAAAAATGAATGAACCAAATCGAAACAATACTCGTTAAATTACTCTTCAAAAGAGTTCATGAGAAGAAAATAGGTGTTTCAATATATATTGAAAAGAAATTATTCAAATCTTGTCTATTTGAGGCTTTAAGAGCATATCCAACATATTCTCTAAAATAAAGAAAATAAAGATTTTTTAGACAAGTTTTTTGTTTCATAAGATTTTCCAAAATGGAGAAAGTACGAAAGAGTGAATTCTTTCAAATATAGAGAACTCCCCAAATATTCCCTAAATATGATTACCATGCGATTTTTTTTATTACACATCAATAAGAAACTTTAAAATTGAATGTTTAAGTAGAGAAATATAATGTTTTAATATATATGTGATATTCAAAATGTAGAAATTGTTGGAGTTAAATGTAAATTTCTTTTAGAGATTTTTAATTTTGATTCTCTATTTTGGAGAATCTATGTTCTAATACTCCCTCCGACAGAGGCTAGAAGGACACAAATAATTCCCCAGTGTCAAGAGGGAATTAGATTGGTAAAGTTTGTCATGTAGTGTCGAACCCCTAAAATATTATACTTTAACTCTGATATCATGTAACAATATGTAAAACTTCATTAAATTACTTTATAAAAAAAACTCTTAAGGGATGAAAAGAGATTTAAACATATATCGTGAAAAAAATATTTCAACAATAAGCGATATGAGACTACATATATGAAAAATCACTAACAAATGATTATATATCTTTTTTTTATATAATATGGTTGTTATTTTCCCTTAAAACAAGGGTTCATTTTCCTCAAATTTAGAATTTATCTTGTAGTTCATTTCAAATTCTGATTTAAATAATTAAACCAGTCAAACCAGACCAATTTAATTGATTCGACCAGTTTGACCAAGCCAAGTAATCTAACCGGCTTGGTTTGACCTTTTGCAATACAAGGTGGCTACACTAAATTATATACTTAGCCACTATTGCTATTAATAAAGCCAAAAGTACACGATCAACTTTATCAATCATCTTATATTTAATACGGATCGGGTTACATTTACCCGATACATTACTAGACATATATAAAGTGATGAAAATTTGTAGGTAAAAATTCGTTCGCATGGATGGGGCCGATTGCAAGAATCAACATCATGGATCCTGAATTAATCAAAGAGGTTTTAGTGAACAATAGGGTTTACAAGAAACCAACCCCCAACCCACTCGTCAGGTTTCTGGTTTCTGGAATGACGAGTTACGAGGATGAAAAATGGGCCAAACATCGCAAGATTGTCGCACCTGCTCTTACTCAAGACAAATTGAAGGTACATACAATTGAAATTTTATGTTTTTTTTTGGAAAGGGTATCCTAGGCATTTGCCTAGACTAATCCCTGACAATTTTAAGACTACTAAAACATGCAGCCCTGAGATAATTCCCCAGTGGCCCCAAGTTGTTTGCGCCTGGATTCGAACCTGGGTAGATAGGTTAATGATCAACCAGGCCCGAAAATACTCGGATCTTATGCACCTTTAGAACCTGTTTGTTAGCGGCTTAATGAGCTTAATGAGACTCACTGCTTATTCAGTCAGCTATACATGATTGTTTGGTAGTGGCTTAATGATAGGACGAACTTTATGCAGAAAGCTAAGTTTTTTATCAGAACCTACCCTTCCCAATTAAAAAACACTCTTTTCATTTATGAAAAAACCCACCCAAACAAAAACCTTCCCGATCGATCTATACAAACAGATTAATCCATAATAACAACTTTATACATACAGGACTTAATGGAAAACCAACCAAACAGCCCCTTAGTATAGAGACCCTGGTCCGGTGGTGTTATTGGGTTCAAAATTCAACTCGTTCTATTGTTATCGGGTCAGTTAAAATGGAAATATAACCCAAAAATCAACCTAATTTTATGTGTATGGGTTAAAATTGCCAACTCTTATTACCACAAACGTTAACCAACTCTTATTACCACAAACGTTAACCAACTCTTAAGTATATAACCGATTCTTTAAAAAATAAATATTACTCCCTCTGTCTCCAAAATAAATGTCTACAGTGAAAATGGCACACAGTTTTAGAAATGAACAATTATTACACTTTTTAAATAACCAAATAACACTTATACCCTTAATAATAGAGAGATAAACTTTCTCCATCTCATATTTAAGGGTAAATTGGTAAATTGAAAACTTATTTTTTAAAGTAGACACTTATTTTGGGACAAACAAAAATAGTAATGTAGACACTTAATTTGGGACGGAGGGAGTACCTGATAATATTTTTGTTCAATGTATGTAATACTAAATAACAATAAAAAAATCCGTTATACAAGTTTACTCATTTGAAATGTTGTTTGTTTGTATCGTAGCATATGTTTTCGGCTATGTACACGAGCTGTAACAACATATTAGTAACCGAATGGTCGAAGTTGGTTTCGAAGAACGGTCAATGCGAGTTAGACGTGCAACCTTACATCGATGATTTTGCAAGTGACGTAATTTCTCGAAACGCTTTCGGGAGTAGCTACGAACAAGGTAGAAAGATATATCGACTCCAGAAAGAACAAGCCTCTCTCACACGTCAAGTTCTACAAATGGTATACCTCCCCGGATGGAGGTAAACAATATGTTTTTTTTCTTTTGGCCTAGACTAATCAAGACAAATTATGACTGCAGTACATCAACTCTGATAAACTCAGTGACCACAATTACTGTGTACACCTGGATTATTATCGTTTCTCCCCCATTGAAATCAAATGGTTATAGTAACCGTAAAAACGTGCAGGTTTTTACCGACCAAAATAAACAAGAGAATGAAGCAAATCGACAATGAATTAAGGTCGATTTTAACCAAAATCATGGAGAAAAAAGAGCGGACGATGATATCAAGGGAAAACGATGATCATGAAGATCTATTATCGTTGTTGTTGAAATCGACCATGAAAACAAACGGGAATCTAGGGATGAGTGTGGATGAGGTGATTGAAGAGTGCAAATCGTTCTATTTTGCCGGCCAAGAGAGCTCTTCAAATCTTTTGGTTTGGACCATGATTTTATTGAGCCAGAACCCGATATGGCAAACGAGGGCACGGGAGGACGTCCGCCAAGTTTTTGGACAAAATAAACCGAATTGCGAAGGGTTGAGTCGCCTAAAAGTCGTAAGTAATAGCTATCAGAAAATAAAAAACTGAGGAACACCCATGTAGTTGTTTATTTAAATGACATGCACATCTGCATATAAGTAATTGAAGCTGTTTCTTGATTTTTATGCTCGTGTGCATGTTATGCACAGGTGCATACCGGACAAATTACTTATATGCACGTGTGTATATTGCCGTCCAGATGAACGTTACCCTGATGTTCCTCATTTGAAAAGCCTGTAAAACCTCAAAAAAAATTAGGAACGACCTGGTGACCCACGGTATGCACAAGTGGATATAAGTAATTGTAGTCGTTTCTCTGTTGTTATGCACATGTGCATACTGGACAAATTACTTGTATGCACATGTACATACCATCCAGATGAACGGTTACTAGGGTGTGCTTTTACATTTATGCGGTTTTCCCTCGAACCTAACCCAAATGCTACAATAAATTAAATATTTATTTTATTAAATTATATGACAAATCAAACGTTTTCGATGTACTCAGGTAACCATGATTCTATACGAGGTTCTCCGACTATACTCACCGGCAACCATCTTTACCCGAATCACATACAACGAGACCAAACTTGGAGACCTAACTATACCTGCAGGGGTACAATTCCTATTGCCGGTAATATTTGTACATCACGATCGTGAAATTTGGGGGGAAGACGCAAAAGAGTTCAATCCCGAAAGATTTTCAGAGGGAATAGCAAAGGCAACAAAGAACAAGCTCGCCTTTTTTCCTTTTAGTTGGGGCCCACGAATTTGCATCGGGAATAACTTTGCTTTAATGGAAGCTAAGTTGGCCATATCAACGATCCTACAACATTTCTCATTCGAGTTATCACCTTCCTACATTCACTCGCCTTCATACGTTGTTACCCTTCAACCCCGTTATGGTGCTCACCTAATTCTTCACAAGATATAGCATCCAAACCCATGGTTCGTGTTATATATATATATATATATATATATATATATATATATATATATATATATCTAGCATTGTAACAATGTCTATCCGAAATAATTGTGTGTTTCTTTATCAACGAGCATCGACAAAATCTGATTCAAAGATATGGGTTTGTATTCAAAATGATTATTTGTGTTCTTACAACTAAATCAAATCAAACGAACCCAGTAAATCCCAGATGAAGTAGGGCCCATGATTTGCTCTACATATAGGCAATACAAAATGTGCTTTAGCATGCTTAATAATCCTAGAAGGGGCAGGTTTAGGTAAAAACGGTAAATACTTTGAGAACCTGGGAACCAACTATTCATGAATTATTCATAATGAACATTGTGATAGATACTCATGATGAGTATATGAATAATGGAAATGCAAAGATATTCATGATGATTAATTCATGAAATAGTTGGTTCCCAAGTTCTCATTTCCCAAAATATTTACGATTCTCATTTGAACCTGCCAGTATCCTAGAAATCTTGGATATTGTGGTGATCTTGATGTCATATTGATCCAAAACAGTTCACTGGCCACACCTAAAGTCGAAGAAGCATATATAAGTGCAAGATCAGATATAATGATGACCCATTAACTACTCTACTGCATTCAGTGTCGAAAAGCGAAAGTGATGAAATTACGTACTTACCCTGCAACAAACTTTGCCCTGAATAAGACCGTAAGGAATTGGACCAAAGTTCCGAGAATCATTAGACGCGTAAATGTTATCCCCTTGGATCCACACATGCCCCTTTGGCACCTATAAGTTCAATCACAAAAACAATGAACAATCTTTCTGAAGTATATAACTTTCATGAGGGAAGTTTTATTAGGAATCCAAAATTGATTAGGAACCCATGAACCACCCACAAAGGGATAAGTGCCCCTATTTAGGATGAATATTCATCATGAATAACACATTCATGATGAATATCAACATGTTATTCATCATGAATATCACATTCATGAGGAATATCTACATATAACCTAAATTATATGTTCAATTCATTACCAAATATCAAACTAATGACTAGAAGTTCTTGAATTTATCATCAAGGCAATTGCAATTTGAACATAGAACAAGCAAATCATATAATCTCTCTGCTTTGCCTCATTCTTATGTTCTTCCATACCCAATCAGAAATGCAACAAAACAAAATTCAAGCAATTTTCGAAGGAAAAGAATGAAAAACAGGTTAGAAGAGTGTTACCACAACAGTACGAGATCTATCACTGCGGCTAGGATCAACTAAAAACGAAACAACTTCGTTTTCCATGGCAACAATGCGTTTCGTGATGATTTTTCTAGGGTTTTCAGGCGATTGAATCAAAACAACATCACCTGGACCTACCTTCCCTAACCTATGCGATATGTATTCCGATAATACAACATCGCCGGTCAAATTCAACGTCGGCAGCATACTCGGCCCATACACCTGAAATCAAAATTCCACCATCATCATCACAACATAAACAGATACATATAACATTAGAGAGAGAAATCGAAGCATTACGAGAATTGGGGAAAATATGTAAGTATTGGTGACGTGAAGCAAGCAGAGGAATTTGGCGAAAATGGCAGCTCGACCAGCTGATTCTTTAGCAATGGCGGTCCATTTACCGAACCATAATCTCATATCTCTACCGAATCGAAGAAAAATCTACCCGCCTGAAAATTTGGGGGAGAATTTATGATGAAATTTGTCATCCAATCCAATTTGGGATAATGGGGGTTTTTAAACCAGTTTTCAATTTTGCCACTTAACTTTATGTATTTCTATATACACCTTAATCTTTCTATTCTATCTAATTTTACCCCTCTAGAAATTTAGTTTTCAATTTTTTTATTTTTTTTTGTAACCGTGGGTTTCCACCAACTAACCCGCGACCACGAACGGTTATGACCATAAGGACTTTGGCAGCGTCTGGCTTCGAATCCAAAATAAATGAGATTTTTCACTATATTTCCTAGAGGCTTAACCAGTGTGACATAAGTGGTTTGGTTTTCAGATTAGGTAATTGATCCAAAAGATTTAAGTCATTTCATTAATGTTGTAATATAAGATATCCAATAACATATCGATGAATATATAAGACCCGGAAGATTGTTAAAAGACGGTGCAACAAACTGAAAACCGAACATCCAGAAAGCATCTTGTTGCAAAAACCAACATGTAGTGGTATCCGCTGGTAGTGGAGGTGGAAATGGTCAACAGTGGTGGTGATGGTGGTGACCATTAAAACAAATACCATATGTCCATATTAGGGTTGCATTAAACAAGGGTAGAGTTGTAATTTTTTAGTTTTATATCATTTTTATTCTATCTTGTTCCACCTATTTTGGCAGAAAAAAAAAATCTTTTTTGTCACGTCCGGTCCAACCCAATCCCTATACCATGTTGCTAAACTATCAAATAAAGGCCCTCCCAATAGGTAACCAGTTCAAATCTTTTTAAAAACCAGTAAAGATTTTCCTGACTGTTATCTTCAAGACCCTATAAAATTAGCTGATCTCCATACAAACTGGTCCAAACAAGTACGGTTACCAGGAAAAAAAAAAAAAACAAAAGCGATCAACTTTAAAACACATGAAAATAGTTCAATGTAACCAAGAAAGTGACAAAGAAACATAAAATCATATGATCATCTTTAAAGAATATAATTAGTATACAACAACACTCATGAACATTTTATTTCCTTTCTTCCAATTTATATATGAATTTTTCCTATAATTTTCATTACCATATAATGTTATACGATAAACCAACCGATCAGAAACCAAGAATACCTCGGAATCTCAAAAAAACAACAGTCGTTTTTTGACGGCCAACCAAAAACCACAGATCGAGCCATCACCGGCTATAAAAATCTCGACCATTTTCCCAAATTCCGAACCCTTTTTTAGTCAATACGCTCGAGATTAAACTTGACCATCCCCTCGAGGGCTAGCCGAAACGCACCCTGCGGCAAGCAATTCAGACACTTGATAGCCGCATCAGCTTTCTGTTCAGCTAGAACCCGAGCCCTTTCGATCCCACCGCTAGCCATCACGAGCTCGATGGCTTCATCGAGCGAACCCGTTTCACAAAACTCCGACTCGATAATCTCCCGGAGTTTCGACTCCTTTTCGAGAGCGAAAATCACGGGTGCGGTCAGGTTCCCTTTCGCCAGGTCACTGCCAGCTGGCTTTCCCAATTGCTCGGCCGACTGTGTGAAATCCAAGATGTCGTCCACCACTTGAAACGATAGTCCGAGGTTCTTTCCGTATTGATACATCTGTTCGCTGACATCATTCCCGACCCCACTAAAGATCGATGCGCCTTTTGTACTAGCGGCAATCAATGAGGCCGTTTTGTAGTAGCTTTTGATCAAATATTCGTCGAGTTCAACGTCACAATCGAACAAACTCGACGCCTGCTTTATTTCACCGCTTGCAAAATCTTTGATAACCTGTCGTAATTTAAAATGAAAGGCCGTATTAGTCTTTTTATACGACGTTATTCGAAAAGATGTCCTATAAAATGTCTTAAAAAACTTTATTTAAAAAGCTTATTAAAAAACTTGTTAGGATGCCAAAATATGCTACATTTATATAGCCGATGCACTATTATGTGGTTGTATATAATTAATAAGTCTTATAAAGCAGTCTATTAAGACATTTAGATATATTTGGCGTCAGATTTTGTAGTAGTGTGATGTTTTAAGGCTTACGAAAAATATATATATATATATATAAACGCAATGATATATACCTGGCTAATAAGCTTTATGACTTCAAGATTTTCAAGATTCGCCAAGTACCATGATGATTGTGCAAACATAAAATCACCAGCTAGAACAGCCACTCGTGTACCGTATATCTGATGGACGGTTTCTTGGCCTTCATACATAAATAAATAAATAAAAACCCGCTTAATTTCTAGAAACTTCTGAAGAAAAGACCGAAAGAAAGAAACCAACAATAGCACATAATTTGTGAACAAAATGAAGTTTTTCCGAGTCTTTAAAGTGGTTATATATATATATATATATATATATATTTTGTACCTGCTTCTTTTGTGTGTTATTGCTTTTTCTTAACCAGCTTTTCAAATCTTTATCATATCTGTATAGATTGAGAAGGTTTTTGTTTGGGAGGGTTTTTTCATAGATGGAAAATGCGTGTTTTTTAATTAGGAGGGGAAGGTTTGGGAAAAAAAAACTTGGCTTTCTGCATAAAGCACACCCCTAGAAGCTTAATGAATAAGCCACTTTCTATATCATTAAGCCACTACCAAACAGTCATGTATAACTGTCCAAATAAGATGTGAGTACCATTAAGCTCATTAAGTTCGTACCTCTTCTCATGTCACTTTCATCCAGCACGTCATCGTGTATTAAGCTTGCGGTATGGATCATTTCAATAATCTCAGCCAAACGCCTATGTTCTCTTGTGAGTTCCCTGAGACACAAAAAAACGAGCTTAATTACAATCTATATCAAACCAGCCTACTGATTTCAAGAAAAGAGAAAAAAAAGGCGCTCACTCTAAACCCGCAAGTGCTAATGTGGCTCTTGACACTAAGAAAACCAAGGCGGGTCTCATTCTCTTCCCACCAGCACTAAATATCTGTTCAGCCGCCGACATTAAGACAGGATTTTCGGCACCAACAATCTACCACATGAAACAAATATCAGCAACAAAGTTAGGGTAACTTATTAAGCCAAAAGAACAAAGCAAAAAGAAACACTGTAAGGGTGCACAAAAGCCCGATTAACCCAACCCGAAGCCACTTGATACCTATTCGAATTGTAAAAATCTTCAAATTGTAGCTTAATGAATAAGCCATTTGAACCCAATACCCCTTTTATATGTCATATGCATTTACTGCTAAACCGGTTAGCTCTATTCATAAGTGAATCACAATTCCACTTGTAATTTTACTTCCTATTTGCAAGAATCTTAAACTTTCCGAAACAGTAGTAGCCTACAATTCTAAAGTTGAAATGTGTCACCGTTGACGTCTAGTGATACACAAACATAAATTTTGATAGAAGAGAACCCATAATAATTAAAACAAAGAGGATTTGGTGGCATATTCTTCACAAGTGAATAACCCATTATAATTAAAACAAATAGGATTTGGTAGCATATTCTTCACAAGTGAATAACCAAACAGAATCACAGAAACAGCCTCTCTACCCTCCGGAATAGAGGCAAATTCTGCATACATCCTACCCCTAGATTCTACCTCTTCGTGGGATATATCGGGCTCGTTTTATTTTAAACACAACTAACCAAAAAAAACCTACTTTTGTGCAAAAAAACATATGTTTTCAAGATTCAGCCAAAGAAACCACATATTGCAAGTATGAATTCAATCCTTCAATCTTGAAGTATCTTAAGCTACCAAATTCAACTTCAAAGTTATCAAAAAAACATTCAAACCCACATGAAGAACACAAATACTCACAGATTGTAGATTCTTGTTCAATGTTAGAAGATCATCAGAAACAACTTCAAACAAATCTGATGGAGAATTCAGACTCCTTTTTGATTCTTTCTTCTCATTTAATGTTGGTGAAGTACCTATATTCACAATTTTCACCAAATTAAAACCACAATTTTTCTAAAGAATTCAAAATGAAAAAAAAAATGAACCAAAAAGAAAGAAAGAAAACAAACCATTGAGCAAAGTCTCAGGAACTTCAGTAGAAAACACTCTACACTTTGCAAAATTAGCATCCCTTTGGCAACAAATCACTTTTCCACCACCCCTAATCACTTTTCTTGCATAATTTCTTGAAGGAAATGAAGAAGTGAAAGAACACCCACAAGAAGTGAAATCAAGAAAATTACTTCTACCAAACTCAAGATTATGGCATGTCGCCGGCATCATCTTCTTAAATAACTCCCAAGATTCAATCTTTCTTCAATAAAATCAAAAACCCAACTCAGAAAATCCTACTAATTGAAGTATATACAAATACCCATTACGCAAAAAGCCACAAGAACAAAATGGGCAAAGGAGTAAATGAAGTTCAAGAAGTAGAGAAAGAAAGAAAAAAAGAGGGATTTTGGAGGGTTGGAAACTGTAATCTTGAATGGAATAGATATAGTGAAATTCTTTTTAGTGGATCCTAAAAGTCCACATATGTTAAACAGTGAAATTAGTTTTTGAAATTGGGTTTTGCTTTAATTGGAAAGTAAGAATCAGAAAGGGGGGAAAAACAACGATTGTGGTGTGTATATACTTTGAAGTTCTTGATTTGACACTCTAGGGGTCGTTTTATATAAGCAATTGGAGATTTATTTGGAAGAGAAAAGAAAAGGGCACCTTATCTACGGGTGAATTTGTGGGTGTGGCGTTGCAATTGGTGGCCAATTCAGAAACGTTCATGAGTTGTGTGATCATAGATATATTTCTATTTTTTTTTTTTTTTTAAATTGAATTACATTGTTGGTCCTTGTGGTTTTGCTTAATTTTGTATTTAATCCTTAAATTAAATTAATGCTTCATAACTTTTTCAATTTTATAACATTCTAGGTCCCTAGAGTTAATACTGTCAGTTAGTAATTGTTAATAGACAAATCAGTTTTTGAACAAATTATAAAAATCGAAAGTGTAACTTGAATATTTTATTAGAAAAAATCTTTATTAAGGGTGCTCAAAATACCGACCAACCCGACAAACCCATCCGAAAAAATCCAAAAAAACTCAAATCGAGATAACCAGAAATATAGCTGATACAAAAATAGATCAAAACACATCTATTGGGTTGGGTAATTTGAACACAACCCAACCCGATGAACTTGATGCCTTTATATACTACGGATTTATTACGATTTTTAAGTCTTTAAGTAACATATCTAGATAAAACCAAATCGTAATTAGGTATATCTACAATTATATTATAATTTCAACTGTAATTTTACTTTTTTATTTGCATGAATTTTTATTTTTTATATGTTCACATTTGAACTTACTTCGTTCAAACAAAATGCTTAGTAAGATCATAAAATACTATACCAAAGTTTAACTCGACCAACCCTGACGGATTAGGTTGTGTTGGGTTGTAGTTTTGTTTGTGTTGAATTGGATTGAGATTTTTCAAACCACAAACTTTGAGTTGGATTGTTCAAATGCCATCCACCTGGGCATCTGGACCACCCAACCCATAAACAACCCTAGTTAACATGGATGGTTATATATTAACAAAATATCGTTATGAATTATGATACATAATCTTTGTTATGAATAAAATAATTATGTTTCAAAAGTTAAAATGTTATAAAACATTATTAAATTAAATTGCTAAATAATTATGAATAAACTACAATAATTAAATTGATGTAAATGATCAAAAAAAAATTGTTAAACATATTTAAAATATTTTAAGTAAAGAAATTAAAAAAAATGTGAATTATAATTAATTTTAGAGTGAGTTACACTTTGGTCCGTATATTTTGCCCAAAAACTGATTTACCCTTTCTAATAATTGTTAAATGGTGGGTGGTGTTAACTTAGAAAATTATGGACTATCAATGTAAATAATTTATTTTATGGACCAAATTCTAAATTTAAGCAAACCACATGGATTATTAGTATAATTCTCTCTTTTTTTTTTAATTTCTGAAATACATCTCCTCTTTTTATATTTTCTGAAATACATTTCCTATTAGAGAGTTACAAAATTGGTTTAAAATTTCATTTTATTGTGGTTCAAATATATTTAAATTATATTTTATTGAAATTGGTCAAAAGGGTAATAACTAATAAATGTGGTTACAAAACAAACAAGTCATGTATTTAAAACGTTGCGTCAAATAGGTTTAGGAGTTGCGTTTTTTTCTAAATTGTTTTATTAGAAATTGATGAGTTTTAATAATGGTTTTTGTACTTTTATTTAATATATTAATTACTTATTAGATTGGAAAAATGAAAATAAGAATATTGTTGGGTTAAATTAAATTGATCCAATCCATTTATTTACTCGTTTTACCATTTACCGAATATGTGTGACTCGTATGATATTTTGCTTATCAAACCTACATGTAGAAATACATATGGTAGATTTATGGGTGTACCTACAATTTTGTTGGTATATGTGAGGGAAAAAAATATTACATTTAAACAAAATAATTATTAATACATTTTAAAATGGTTGAATTAAAAATCAAATAAATGTTATATCTCATTAAAGGGTAACAAAGTCGTATACTTTGTCTAATTTTTATAACGCTCTGGTAGTTAAGGGTCGGTTCAATTTGATCAAAAGATTGATTCAAGTTCCGTGCTGCTCACCACTCCTCGAGGCCAAGGACGGGGTCGAGCTGTTTATGTACCTGTAGATGATTTGACCGACCCTGCTTCTGTTACCCGTCCTATTAGGTCAAGCTGGTAAGGTCTTGTTTTTAGTGAAATCTACTCTTAAAAGAAGATATTTTTATTTGAAAATTATTTCAATTCAAATACAAGTCTGCAGCAGTTCAAAACTGGAATTGGCCGCCCTTGCTCAATTTGGGTATAGACGGACAAGATTGAAGTCTAACAACTGTAGTGTGAGAGATACAATTGTTCGGGTTTCTTGTCAGTATTGGACTCTTAAGCTAGCCATCTAGCGGACCCACGGATTATCAGTTACAAACTCTTTGCATAAACATTACAACTTAAAATATTCAAATCATGGTTCTTAAATAGTGTATATCTAAAAAAACTAGGAATGAATAACGGACCTTTGTTTTATGTGTTTTTGAGCTTATTGAAAAAGTCTTATGTGATAAACCATAAGCTAACTTTTTAAAAATCTACTTCAGATAGTTTCAATAATCTACATAGGATTTTTCCACTTTTTTTTTCAATTGTTTTATTAGTTGTTTATCAGTCAACAATTAGTTTTCGCTAACAATTCGTTTGTCGATAACTACTGATTTGGTAAACATAGCCTTAGCTAGTAAGTGATGTTTGTCTCATTCAATTAAACTCTTCTCTACTCCAACCATTTTTTCTCTCTAACCCGTACATTGAGTTTAAAGTTTTCATAATACAACATTTGACAAAAACACTGTCACATCATAAGTAATAAAAAGTTTTATTTATTAGACATTTGTTCATCTTCTTTTGTTGAAGTTGCATATGTTCATCTAGTTTTAGCAAACATGTCATTTACTTTCATCCATTCTTTTCGAAACACCTCAAAAAAAATTCTTGAGTACCAACATTCTTGCTATTTACTCAACTGGACTAATAGATTTGTGACACCAGTTCTAAAGTCTTATCTGATATAAGTTATCTTTATGTTTTAAATTCCGTTAATTGAATCACCTTTTACCCATTGTGTATACAAGATTCATGACAATCACCATCATAAGCACTATAGGAACGTTTAGTCAGTAGAATGTGTTTTGGAATAATTGAAATATGTCAAAGGAACTGAAATTTAAAAGAACTGAAATGAAATTTAATTAGGGTTGTTCATATGTTTCGCTGACAAAAGTTAAAATGAAATCTATCAAATGAATTGAAATTTGTCTATTTAATTAACGTAGTTTGAGTTTTATAACTAAAATATAATAATAAATGATATAAATACCATTTGAATGATATGTTTTTCATTTATCATTTAATATATAAAATATGCTGGCATTTATTAAATAAAATATAAAAAAAGGTAAATTGAATATTCAGCCACTAGGGATGTTCTCTTATAGGCATTATGTATTTATGTTAACTTAAATATCCATCCATGCACATGTGAGGGATGGTATGATGGCAGAGGAGAGGTGATCAAAATTTTATTTTTATTTTTTAATAATAATCTAAAATAATTACAGTAATATAACATAATAATATAATTATATTTACAAGTTACAAAACAAAACACTAAAAAACCATTCTTGATTTCAGTGACTTACATTTAGGGGTATTACGTTATGGCATGAGATCACGTAACACCAGTCTCTTTTAGTGAGACAGTAAGACCATATTTTTACACTTGAAACTTCACAGCAAATCACTGTGAAGATAAAAAAAATTCGATGTTTTCTTGAGACCACTTTTTTATATTTGAAACTTCACAGCAAAACATTGTAAAAGTAACATTCATCGTGTTTTTGCTGTGAAGGTTCGAATTTTTTTTACCTTCACAGTGATTTGTTGTGAAGTTTCAAGTGTAAAAATGTGGTCTTACGGGTCTCACGAAAACATGCTAGTCTTACGTGAACCCAACCCATTGTGTTATACCATTATTAGTTACTAAAAGTTAAATTTAAGTTTTAATATGTTATTTTAGCCTCTTTTGATTTTGTTGGCGACTATACCTTATGATAGTACAAAAATGAATTATAATGATAGCACTGTTAAGTGTTCTAAATTTTTACACTATAATAGAATATTTTTAGTGGATACATGAGAAACCACTCCTTTTCAAGTAGACTTGCGCTTGGGTTGGATGGGCTTCATGGTTTAGTCAGGTTCCAACAACGATGGATGCATACTAAGACAAGGAAGAGAGACAGATGATCAAGAGTTTCTTGTTTGGTTCAGTTTTCCTCAAGGATGGTATAAAAATATAGCTAGATCATTGAGGGTTTCTTGTTTGGTTTATTTTTGGCAACGATGGCATAAAGAAAAAAGCAGGATCATCAAGGGTTTCTGGTTTGGTCCAGTTTCGACGATGATGGTTGTAGATCGAAATGAGGAAGAGAGCAGGATCATTCGAAGGTTTATAGTTTGGTCTAGTTTCAGTGATGATGGTTGCATATCGAGATGATGAAGAGAGCATTGAGTAACATTGTCCAGGGTAGAAGGATAGTATTGTTTTTTTTAAAAGATGTTTTTAAGGCTGAATTTAAATTTGTTACTCATCTCAGGAATAAACAAATCATAAAATCATCGAAGTTATTAAAATTCAAAGGAATTCAATTCCTTACAAAAAAAAATACCAAATGAAGTTCCTTTAACTGGGATAACCAAACAACATACAAGGGTGGAAGATGTCACAATTATATGACTTTTTATTTGTTCTTCAATATACATACATAATTTGATATATACTTCAACCATATTTCACATGCTTAGTCAATTTTGGAATATTAAAGCAATACATAATCATAAAAAGATTTTGATAGCAATTTAACACATTTGAAACGGTACATATATATATATATATAGAGATAGAGGAAGGTTCAAATAAAATTTTTATAAATTTAAAGAAATAAAAAAATATATAATGTACAAATAAGAATACCTTGTTGACCACATATAATGTGGGTCCCACATAATATTAAATCATTTCTGATTTAATATTATGTGGGACCCACATCATATGTGGTCCACAAAGTGTTCATTTATTCCTTTAAAAATGGGTGATTCTCATATGATCCCTCCCCTAAAGAGAGAGAGAAAGGTTCAAATGAGAACTTTGCATTTTTAAAGGAACAGATTTGGTTGTGAACGTGAGAACAAATGAGAGCGCGATATGTGTCATATTCAGATTGAATAATCAAAGAAATATGCAGACCGAATATAACATTTATTTGGTCTGAATAATGTTTATTCAGCTTGAATAAGCATTTATTCAGATTGAATGAATACTATATTCAGTCAATATTTCTTTGATTATTCAGTCTGAATAATCTACATTCAGACATGTGTCGTGCTCTCATTTGTCCTCACGTTCACAACCAAATTTAAATTCGCATTTGAACTTTTCTCTCTCTCTCTCTCTCTCTCTCTATATATATATATATATATATAGAGAGAGAGAGAGAGGGGGGGGGGGAATGTTCAAATGAGAACTGTGTAAATTTAAAGGAATAAATGGACACTTGTAGACCACATATGATGTGGGTCCCACATAATATTAAATCATTTCTGATTCAATATTAATCATATTAAATCAGAAATGATTTAATATTATGTGAGACCCATATCATATATGGTCCACAAATTGTTCATTTGTTCCTTTAAAGAGGGGTGGTTCTCGTATGATCCCTCCTATATATATATATATATATATATACACACACACATACTTTTACACACACAAACATGAAATTATGTAAGAATAACATTTATGACGAGAATGGTAAGAAGACTTCTGAACCTTAAAGATGATTTGAATTTTTGATCTAACTTTATTTACCTTTAAGATCTTAACTACATTCATGATTCATCTACCTTTACATTTAAATTTATCTTCAATTTTATTCATCTTCAAGGAATTTTTACATATATTTAATATTTTTTAATTAAATTAAATTGTAATTTAGAACGAAATACAGAAGTATCAGAATATTTTTATAGCTAAAAAGTTCCATCTTTTTTATCTTAAAATACATGTTCATTTTGGGTAAAATATATTATATTTAATTAAAAAGATTATAATATAATTACAAATTTTTAAATCTTTTTTTTTTATATAGACATCTATTTTGACACTTTTCGAAGTCTAGAAGTAATAATTGAAGACCATACCCCTGCCACCACTTGCCCCATTCTACTTCAACCATTTTACTAATAAATTCATCCACCACAACCCCTTTTAATTTCTTTTCATTAAAATTCACCAAAATTGCATATAAATAGTTGAAGAATAGAAAAATATGTAATTTATGGGTCATTTGGCAAAAAGTGATTATATAGCCTTTAGCTTCTAAAACTTAATAAATATAGTGATTATATAGCCTTTAGCTTCTAAAACTTAATAAATATAGTGATTATATAGCCTTTAGCTTCTAAAACTTAATAAATATAGTTGATTATATAGCCTTGACCTTCTAAGGTTATGTTTGGCAAAAATAACCTGACTTATAAACCAACTTATTTTCAGTATACACGTTTGACAAACCATAAGCTAGCTTATTGAAACGCTACTTGGAGTAGCGTTTTGGAAGCTTATTGTCATTATTTCCAATTACAACCCTCATTAATATTAATTATTAATTATTTTTTTATTTTTTAAAATACCCTTTTTAGTCATTTTTACATTCTTATATGCTAGTTTTGTCAAACATGTTTTTTTCATCAGCTAGCTTATCAGTCATCCGCTAGCTTATCAGCTAGTTTGCCAAAGATAGCCTAAAACTTAATAAATATAGTTGATTATATAGCCTTCAAACCACCATAGAAAAAAGTGAACAAAGAGTTTGTAGTAATGTCAATAGGTAAAAGAGGGTGTCATCTTTTGATAAGAAGACTTCAACATTAGAAACTACAAAGACCTTTTCTTTCCTATATATGAATCTATCTCAAACGAGCCGCAAACTTCTTGTAATCCTGCAATTTCAAGAATTCTTTCCGATTAGTTCCCATAGAAAACCCGAGTGCGGAAAAGATTAATTTAAAAAAAAAACGTCATCTTGCCTTCCTAATCGAGATAGTTCCCGCTCCTCCAATAGCATCTCCTTCAATGATTTCCCATTGCCACCACAACTATAAATGCAAGACCAAAAGTTTGATCCGGATAACAAAGAAATGCTATAATTGTACACAGGGACGGGTTCAAATGAGAACCGTAAATATTTTGAAAACCAGAGAACCAATTATTCATGATGAACGTTGTGATAGATAATCATGATGAAAATTATTCATAATGAATGCATGATAAATAAACAGGGTTATTCATCATGAATAATACTCTTAGGTTCTTAAAATATTTATCGTTCTCATTTGAACTTCCCCATATATATAATATAGATTTTGATCATGTGAGACCAGCTTGTTTAAGTGAAACCACAAAATAACATTGAACTTTCACAATAGAACACTGTGAAGGTACAAAAAGACGTCGCACTTCATAGCAAAAACACCGTAAAGGTTTGCTTTTGTACCTTCACAGTGTTTTTGCTCTAAAAGTTCAGAATGATTTTATGCCTTCACAGTTGGTCTGACAAGAACCCAACCCTATATATATATATATATACACACACGCACACACATAGTCAGGTTCATGGGAAAACTGCAAAAAATGAAAATTTGAGGAACACCCTAGTAACCGGTCATCTGAACGGTATGCACATGTGCATACAACTAATTTGTAAGCAATTTGTCTAGTATGCACACGTGCATAAAAACCAAGAAACAAATTTAATTACTTGTATGTGCATACCGTCAGCAGGGTGTTCCTCAGTTTTTCTTTTTTTGGGGGGTTTTCCCCTGAACCTTCCTCTACATATATACACACACACACACACACACATATATATATATGTCTAATTTACACACCTGTGAAAGAAGTCAAGCGACAGCAGCCTATGGTGTATGGCAAAATCGCTACCAACATAAGTGACGATAAGGTTACCAGCGTCTGGATGAGGCCAGCTCCTCGATGTAGGAAATCTGAGCACAAACGTTCCAGGGTCTACAAGACCACCTCCAGGACCCTGAAGTGAAGATTCCGCTTCTTCTTTTGTAACCAGCCCTTCTATCCATCTAGAATCCCACATCTCGTTAAGCCCGTTCTGTGACAAACCAAAAGCCACAGGATATAGCCAACACCATAACTTCTCAAAACTTTCCCGACTCACCGACTCCTGACAACCACCGATTCTCCTTAAAACCTCAAAATCCTGAAAAACACATACGAGTAAATCTCAGCTCATGATTATGTCCAAATGTCTTAATAGACTGCTTTATAGGACTTAAATTTATAGGACGAAACAATATGCATCCCATACAAAGGACATATTTGGACATTCTAACAAGTTTTTTAGAATACTTTTGTCCATTTAGCTTTTTTATGATCAAATCTTTCTATTAAGACATTTTTCAAATAATGTCATATACAACAATTAATACGACGCTTTGTTTCAAAATTTGTCCTACAAACTTATTAGGCCACCCTGAAGCATCCTATCAACTTATTGTAATCTGGTCCTATAAACTTAAGTTCTATAAAACAGTCTATTAGAATTTAGAATATTTAGGGTTATGTGGTTGCTTTTCCATTAAGTTGTGTATGGATAAGGTTGTCTAGGTGGATTAATATGTCTGTATAGATTGAGAAGATTTTTGCATAGATGGAAGGAGCGTATTTTTTAATTGGAAGGGGCAGTTTTGGAAAGAGAGAAAAAAAACTTGGCTTTCTGCATAAAGCTCCCTCCTAGAAGCTTACTGAATAAACCACTTTCTATATCATTAAGCCACTACCAAACAATCATGTATAGCTGAATGAATAAGCTGCGAGTCCCATTAAGCTACTAACAAAAAATCACACACAGACCTGTTGTGTCAAGAATCTGTTTCGGCAGCGTGCAACTTTCATAAACAGCTGGCTTATCACGAGAATCATATTATCCCAAAAACCATTGTGGTCGTTATGCGATATCAAATTCCAAGCATTCGTTCCCTCCTCTATCATCTTCTTCGAAATTCTTATTTGATTCCTGAAACCCGAAATTTAATTAGATAACAAATAAAACAAATACATAATCTCGATCGATATCCAAAAGGGTAGTGTTTTTTTTATTAAATTTTGGATCTTTAAGTTCTCGATATTTAAAAGGGTAGTGTTCTTTTTTCAAGAATATTAAGTTGCAAATTTTACCGATGATGAAGACAACCCGACAACTGGGAAACCTGCACGGCAAACTCCATAAGATCTCGTTCAGAAGCTGAATTCGCGAGATCCTTTAGAAGAAGTGACTTTTCCGTTAAGCTTCCGAGGCAGTATTTGAAGACGGTTAAGTCTGAAACCGAACTTCCATTACTTGAACGGCTCTTACATGAGTTTGTAGCTTCACTACTATCGGAATCAGATGACGAATTGTGAGTTGTTCCTTCACGCATTTCTTGTCTACCTTCCAAAATCCTACCGTTAAATCTATCATCCTGCTGCAAAACATAAGGGTAGTTTAGTAATTTAAATATCTTGGTCCATCTACCTTATTTCATTGTACAAGGTTTTAACGTTTTAATTCGACAAGGGTAGTTTAGTAATTTACCAATCTTGGCCCATCTACCTTATTTCATTGTACGAGGTTTTAATGCTTTAATTTGACAAGGGTAGTTTAGTAATTTCACCAATCTTGGCCCATCTACCTAATTTCATTGTAACACAAGGTTTTAATGCTTTAATTTGACAAGGGTAGTTTAGTAATTTACCAATCTTGGCGCAATCTACCTTATTTCATTATACAAGGTTTTAACGCTTTAATTCGACAAGGGTAGTTTAGTAATTTACCAATCTTGCCCCATCTACCTTATTTCATTGTACAAGGTTTTAATGCTTCAATTCAACAAGGGCAGTTTAGTAATTTACCCAAATCTTAGCCCATCTAAAAAAAACTCAAATTAAAACTTACCTTATTGCCTTCATGATCCCCTTGCTTGAATGAATTATTGGATGATAAATTCACAAACGGGCTTCCTTGTCCTAACTTAACCCGTTTTGATGGCGGGCTCGGTTTTGCCTCGTGAACGACGTTGTTAACGGGCTCAACGGACCCACCGTCGAGCCAAGAGGTTCCACTACCCGAATGCATAGCGGAAGTCGATCGTTTCCATATCAAAGTAGACGGTCGTGTATTACGATTACGTGAAATACACCGAATAGAACGAGATAACACTTCAAGAAACGGATATCTTCTTCCCATCTTCGGAATATTAAATTTAATACGAAATAGTCGGTTATCGCACTTTGATGAAAGCTGAAAAAGAGAGAAGAAAAAAAAAGAATTAAGAGTAAAATAAATTTTAATTCAAGTTGGTAACTTTTTAATTCAAGATTTTGCAAATAGCAGTTTAGCAACTTGCGGAATTTACTTTTTATGAATATTATATTCATAAAGTATCAATTTCGCAAGTTGCTAAAGTGCTACTTTTTTTTGATTAACCTGGATATCCAACCCGCTATGCGAGTCGACTAATCCCAGGGCGACTACCCGCTTCGCGGATAGCCCGGAGTCACCGCATTTGAACCTCCGTGTCCACAAAGGGATTTTTTTTACCCCTCCTTGGATTTGAACCTGGGACTTCCTGGTACTGTTGACCTTTGGAGCCCAAGCTCAAACCATTGAGGCACCACCCTTGAGCTACTTGTGAACAACTGACGTGGAAGTGCCAGTTGCCACGTCAGCATTTCATAAGTAGCACTTTAGCAACTTCTAAAGTGTTACTTTATGGATATAAAAATTCATAAAAAGTAGATTTCGCAAGTTACTAAAGTGCTACTTGTGAAATACTGACGTGAAAGTGTCAGTTGCCATGTCAGCATTTCATAAGTAGCACTTTATCAACTTCAAAAGTGTTACTTTATGGATATCAAATTCATAAAAAGTAGATTTCGCAAGTTACTAAAGTGCTCTTGCGAAATCTTGGCTATTTAAGTCAATTGAGTAATAAAAACGGCTATAAAATGAATTGTGGGGTCCGGAATGGCTATTTTGGACAATTTATTGTATTTGGCTTTTTCTTACAGACTAACCATCGATATTGCGAAAATATCCAAAAAGAAACTTAAATAAAAAGATGGAAAAAACAGTATGCAAGAATGGGAATTGTTGGATATAAAGTGCCAAATATGATGAGAGTTTTTGCATTTAAAAATTTCCATAATTTATCCAAAATCGCCTGTTAATTCATTCTTGCAATGCATAATTTCCCACTGTCCGAAAATAAATGTCCACAATGAAACAGGCACACGATTTTAAAAATGTGTAATTATTACACTTTTTTAATTACTAAATGTCAATTTTCCCTTAATAATAAATAGAGTGAGTGATGAAGTTCTCCATCTCAAAATTAAGGGTTAGAATTGGAAAGTAAGCACTTACTCTTGAAAGTGGACACTTATTTTGAGACTGGGGGCGGGTCTGTTTGTAAGCAGCTTAATGAGCTTAATGGGACTCATAGCTTATTCACTAAATTATACATGACTGTTTGGTAGTGGCTTAATGATATAGAAAGTGGCTTATTAGGTAAACTTCTAGGAGAGGGGGGGGGGGTTATGCAGAAAGCCAAGTTTTTTTTTCCAAACCTGCCCCTCCCAATTAAAAAAAAACACGCTCCTTCCATCTATGGAAAAAAAACCCTTCCAAACAAAAACCTTCCCCAACCTATACAGACAGATTAATCCATAAAGGACTTAATGAAACAGCCCCGGGGTTATACCATAAGCAAGATTTCACAAACGATACCTGAGATATCTTAAGCTTAAATGAAGCACGACCATTGATTATTTTACTTGGTCTGTCCCAAGAAGCAAACTCGATTCCATCATAACTTGTTAGCAACGGAGCTTCTGAATCTTCGGGTTTCTCAACATGTGCACCATTATCGGCATATGTAAGTGAAGCAATAACCTGCCGATTTTAATTAAAAAAAAGATACTATTTTTTAGCACTTTTTCAAGAAAACGTCAATTGTGCACGAAAAGCGTCGTTTTTTGATTTACAAACCTCCATTTCTTTGTTCACCGAGTTCCCAAATGGATCCATTAGAATAACATCCAAAGAGAAATTCCTACGACACGATGCCTGCATTTTCAGATAAAAACTAGTAAGACAAATTATGCCAATAAAATGAACAAAAACAACCCGATATAGCATAAGATAATTTGGAAAATATAAAGGCCCGAGAACGCTAAAAGGAAAGTGAAACGAACTTTTCTTTCTAGAAAAGAAGAATATATATATATATATATATATATAGACACACACAATTGAAATGCAAGCATTTATAACGAAATCTGAAATCATAATATGCGATCTTAAGAAGCAATATAAATCCATAAAAACGTCACCTTTCCACCAACAACGCTCCACACTCCATCATTATCTTCTTCGATATCAATGGCACTCAAACTATCAACATGTAGTTGCATTGGAGGGTCCTTGAAAATAGAAAAAACGACAAATAATAAGTAAAACAAAACAAATCCAGTATATCCGTATATCCCACTAGGAGGTGGGGTCCATAGTGGGTAAGATGTATGCAGACCTGACCTCTACCCCCAAAAAGTAAAGCCGTTGTTTCCATAAAGACCCTCAGATTGTAAAAAGTATAACATACAAAAAAACGACAACAATAAGTATGAAAACTAATAAAAAAGGCAAAAAATGCACCTTAATGAAGTAATCTTTAATAGATGACGTAAAAGGCAAGATTTCAACACCGTGGACATAACCGTCATTTGAGTCATCTTCGTTAGCGCCAACTAAAGAAACTTTTCTTGAATTATCAAACGTCCAAGTTACACACGTCTCTCCCACAATTTCGCCATTAACGTAAAGTCTTATAATATCAGTAGACATCTAATTCAATAAAAGATTTCAATAAGAATCATCAAAGATATGACACCCAATAGAAGTTACATAAAAGATTTCAATAAGAATTTTTAAAAAGTTGTTAAAGATATATACCTCATATCCAATGTGAACCCATTTATTTAGCGGGAATTCGAATTCATTCTTGGTTCTTGTACTTAAGATTTCCATTCGATCACTCGGTATCGGTGCTTCTTGAGGTGCAAAATGAATTGGGTAAACCACCAATTCTTTATTTGCAGTCAAAACAAGAAATGGGGCATGGCTGGATGAATCAGACTGAAGCTGCAAATGTATAAAAAAGGAATTCAGTTAATACCCACAAGCGTATTTTAATTAAAGAATTTGAAACCATTAAAAGAATCATCATCAAGAACATGTAATGAGCTTAATGGGACTCACGACTTATTCGGTGAGCTATACATGACTGTTTGGTAGTGGCTTAATGATATAGAAATTGCTTATTCAGTAAGCTTCTAGGAGGGAGCTTTATGTAGAAAGGCAAGTTTTTTTCCCAAACTTGCCCCTCCCAATTAAAAAACATGCACCTTACATCTATGCAAAAAAAACCTCCAAAACAAAAACCTTCCCAATCCATACAAACAGATTAATCGACACAGACAACTTTATCCATAAAGGACTAGGTTTGGTTTGTATTCCATCAAGTCCTGTATGAATAAAGTTGTCTTTGTGGATTAATCTGTCCATATAAATTGTGGAGGTTTTTTGCAAAAAGCTCCCCCAATAAGTCACTTTTTATATCATTAAGCCACTACCAAATAGTCATGTATAGCTAACCGAATAACCTACGAGTCCCATTAAGCTGCTACCAATTAATGAAAAACCAACCAAACAGCCTCTAAGTTATACATATTACAAGATGCAAAGTTCATTTTTCAACAACAATCCATCAACTTTTTTTTACCAAAATCTATTATATGAAACAAACCCAAATCTTAAAACCATAAATCAGTAATCAATCTTCAAGAACAAAACCATCTGTCAGCAATTACAACAACAACAACAACAACAACAAAAAAGAGGCAAAACCTTCAAGTAACACAAGGGTTCTTGATAATAAAACATATATCAAAATCCACATCAGAAAATAAGCATTCATCTGTTCAACAATCAAAAATCAAAAATCGGAAATAAAACACGAAAAACCCACAACGAAAATGGGATTATTTATACGAAAACATCAATCGGAATTACTCGAAAAACAGACCTGACGAAGAAGGGTGGAAGGAAAAGGGGATGAATCTGCTGGTAAATAAAGCCAAAAACACATAGAAAAACCGCCATTAACGTCGTCTTCTTGATTGACGATTTCCAATTTGAAGTCATTTAGCGACGAGTAACCACCATCTTCAACCGCATTACCACCCATTTTCACAGAATTGTGGTGTTTTCTTAGAAAGAAAATTGAGCAAAACCCAGAATTCTCTCTTGGTTTAGTGTCGTCTGAATGAACAAGAAGACAAGGGAAGAGGGTCTGTTTGGGTTCTTGACTGCTGTTTCTCTAACGGTTGGTTAGGGTGTCCACCGATTCTTGAAAATGGGGAGAAAGTTTTTAACCCCCAAAATTATGTTGTTTGTCAAGTGCAAGTCAAACTATATATGATTGAGACATAAATTTTTTATTTTTAAAATAAATAGAAAATTAATTATTCTTTTAATTTTTTTTGAAAATTCTAGAATTTATATGTGAATGAATATAAATTTGAGTATATGATAACATCATCTCCAATAGCTTCCCTAAAATGAGAAAAATAGAAAAAATAAGGATTTTAAGCAAGTATTTTGTTTCAATAGTTTCTCCATAATCATTTTCAAAACGGAAAAAGTAAAAGAGAGTGTAAGTTTTTCTTCAAATATGAAGTTAACTTCAAAAATAATTATTAAATGAAATAACCAATAGGAATTTTTGAAAAATAAATATTTAAAAAGAGAAATAATATTTTAATAGGTGATGTAATATTTTAATATTATTTTGAAGAAATTATAAAGAATTTGTTGGAGATGAATGCAATTTTTTTTGGAGATTTTGTCTTTTAATTCTTTATTTTAGAGAAATTATAGAAAATTTGTTGAAGATACTCTAAGTATCGAAAAAATATATACGGGTGATAAAATTAAATATTATAAAATTCTAATTTTTATATAGTTTGTTTACTTTAATTTTTTTTATTACAAATTAGATATTTTCACTTTAAAAAACAAATACGCGATTTATTCTAGTTTTGATGATAGAAATAAAAAAATTTGATGGAATATTATGTGTTTTGAGTGTGATCCATTTTTTTCTTTTTTTGAGGAATATGAATCGAAACAATAACAAAAATATTTTTACTATTTGGATGTGTCCATCAATTGGTTGTTAATTATTTTATGAAGTTTTAAGGTTTTAATAATTTGTATAACCAACATCTCCAATGTAATTTTATAAATTTTATATATTTGGAAAAGTTTGCTATAATGGTTATGCTAAATACTCATCTCAATAATAAAAAAAATGAGGAAGAGAGTGTAGAAATATTTGGATTTGGAAAAGAGAGAGAAAATATAACATATCCATTAGAGATACACTGGAGTTTTAAAAGATATGCATTAATTAGTAGGCACATAATCAAATGAGAATTTGATAGTTTGTGATAATCGTAAGATCCAATATGAATAATCATTTATGATAATTAAGGATGTTTATTAGATAAGGTAAAGAGGGTACTTTTGTAATTTTGTTTATTATAAGTCATCAAAATATTTAATTAATTTTTTTAAAAGGAAATATTTAATCAATTTTAATTATCTAATACATATTACTTGCCTAAGATATTACTTCCGTCACTCAAACATACACCGGTATGTGTTTTTCGTTATTTTCATTGTCATACAAAAGGTATCATAGTATGAATCTTGTATGTTTGTCGTTATTTTCGTTGTCTTACAAAAGGTATCACAGTGTGCATCTTGTATATTTTTTGTTATTTTCGTTGTTTTACAAAGTGTATCACAGTGTGCATCTTGTATATTTTTTGTTATTTTCGTTGTTTTACCAAGTGTATCACAGTGTGCATCTTGTATGTATTTTGGGTATCACGACAAGTATCATTTGTATTGTATCATTTTTTTAAAGTGTTGATGTTTTTAGGTATCGCAGTACCCACCTATAGTTTTTCGTTACTTTACATAAGGTATCACAGTGTGTAGTGCTCACATGGTGTTTGCCGGAATAAGGTTCGTCAGAGAGATGAGAGATAAGATTTATAGAATACCTAAATTGCCCTTAAATTAAAATTTTAAGTCAGTATTACCAAAATTATTAATTCTCTAATTTATTATTTGATTTGTGATTGAGATTGGATGTTACAATTATCATAAATTACTGACTTTCTCCTTGATTAACCCTTTTAATAAATAATAATGAATGGTTAAAGAACCGTTTTTAAACTATACCAATGAAGTAACTGCATTGATCAACAATATTTGATATATAACTATTAGTTTTAATATTTTACCTAATATGCTTTATAATACAATTTAGATTTTGTCGGAATTAATATATATTACATTGATATAAAAGACGATGATCTTTAAAAATTTACAACATTAGTTGTTCTTGGAAATAAGTGATAAAACCTTAATAACTTTTCAATAAGCTCGCTTATGAGTTGGTTTATGGTTAGCCATACATAACTTTTTTAATAAATTTAAAAAATAAACTAGTTTATGGTTGACGAAAATGACATTTGTATATTATCTTTATATGTTTGAATTAGTTACAAAGCTAGTCCATGTAGTTTGCTTATAAATACTTTTAGTACCATAAATAGGATATGTCTATTTAAATACTTTGCATGTACCTTACAAGATTCCATTTTTTAAAAATTATAAAAGTAACCCTTAATAAGAAGGGAAATTGTTCTTTTTCTTTTTAAAGGATGCAAGAAAAAATTGTTATTTCTTAAAATTACTATTTTGTCCTTCGTAACAAGAAGACATGTACCTTATGTTGAGTTCTTGAAACTCATTTTATGAAGGAAAGAAAAAGGAAGGAAAAAAAAGCTGGGAAAGTGAGAGAAAAAAACCCGTATTTTCGAAACTTTTATAGGAGAGAAAGAAAATGGAGAAAAATAAAGGTAGTTTCCTTTCAAAAAATTCCTTCCAAATGTGGGAGGAAAATGAGGGAAAAGAAGAAAAAGTAATTAAGATCATTTAAAACATTAATTAATTACAAATACTTGATCTTTTATTCTAAATAATATTATTTTAAAAGACATATTAGTAAAAATGACATTTTTCTTCTCTTTTTTTTTTCAACAACATGAAAATTATTTTCTTTTCCTTCTTTTTACTTCACTTTCGAAAACACAAATAAAATTTTTATTTTCCTATCATTTCTTTTCCATTCATTTTTTTTTCTTTCTCTCCAAATCCAATAACACAGCGTTCGTTAATGTCTAACAATATACAACATGTATAGTAAATTACGTTTTCCATCCATGTAGTTTGTTAAAATTTGTTTTTTTCTTTCTTATAATTTTGAAGTTATAATTTTCATTCATGTGGTTTAAAATTCATATTGTTGTTTTCATCTTTATAATGTAAACTTCCTTACACTTTTCATTCTTATAATTTAAACTTTTTTACTCTTTATATTCCTAAGATTTTCAAATCATTGCCATTTTAATCCCTCACACTTAAAAGTAAAAAATAGCCTTAGAAACGAAAATAGTAATAATGACAAAATACACAATTTTTGACAAACCATAGGAACGGAAAACATAATTTACTCTAAAATATATAAAATATGTGAAGCAGTTTGAACCGTTGTTTGATAATTCAAAACTGCAAAACCGTACAATAAAATGTGGTTTGACAAAAATGCAAGTCGCAAACCGCATTATAGGTTTGATAAAAATGCAAACCGCAAACTGCATGAAGAAATTACTAAACCGTATGGTGCAATGTGGGCAGTATATGCGATTTAGATGAACACCCCTAACAGACATCAATCAAACAACAACGTGATGGGGGATTAGGCAACCCTAAAACACAAAGAAAACAAAGCATCGTTTATAGGGTGATTATGTTCAAACTAATGCTAACATCATGCTTAAGGAGTTTATAACCATCGATCATAACTAGATCCCCAAGAATACAAGATTTACAAACATTTATAAAAATACAAACGAAGATCTAGATTCATGCATTTCGTTCCTGAATTTCGGGTTGAATTTGTCTCCAAATTCCTGCTAATGCGCTCCCAAGGATCGAGTGACAAACGCTAGAAACCGCACATGGTACTGCAGTCAAAGGATTTCCAAAGTGTTGTGTAGCAAGAACGACACCGAGGACCGAGTTCTGAAACAATACGGGGGTTCAAATGCATTAAAAAGAGGGTTACTTTTATCGATCTTGAAGTTGGAAAAACATTCCATTCGACTTTTAAACCCGTGTTTGGCAAACTAGATGTTGACTAATAAGCTTGTTTTTTTTGGGTATATAATATTTATATACAGCAAATGGAACAAATAATCTCATATACCTCCAGAAAGGCCAAGGCCTCACATACCGCTAGGCTAAAGGTCCTTTGGTAATAAGCTTGTTATTGGCTGATAAACAAGCCATGTATGGTAAAAAACCAGCTCAAAAGCTAGATGACAGTAAAATGACCTAAAAGGACATGTTTGAGAAAGAGGAATCAAAGTGGTCTCACGAGAACAAGTTTGGTCTCACATGATCCCAAGTCTATATCAGGGGAGGGATCAAATGAGAACCACCCCTCCTTAAAGGAACAAAGGAACAAATTATAGACCACATATGATGTGGGTCCCACATAATATTAAATCATTTTATGATTTAATATTAAATCATATTAAATCATAAATGATTTAATATTATGTGGGACCCACATCATATGTGATCCATAAGTGTCCCTTTGTTCCTTTAAAAATGCAAAGTTCTCATTTGAACCTTCCCCTCTCTCTCTCTCTCTCTCTATATATATATATATATATCTTCCAACACAGCTAGCTTTTCAGCCACATTGCCATAGTAACAAACTTATATATATATATATATATTTGATTATACCTGCATGCCAACCTCGATAGATATTGTTCTTGAAGAAGAGACATCGATCCCAAGAATTCTTGAAAGAAGATAACCGAAAAAGAATCCAGATATATGAAGTAGAAGTGCAGCAAGAACCACTTGTTGGCCAGACATTAGGATTGCAGATGAGCTTTGAGCAATTGCATTCCCACAAAGTATAGCAACTGTTGCTACAGCAACTGGTGGCATCAATGGTGATACTAATTTCACAAATCCTTTAAAATATTGGTTTAAGAATGCACCCACCAATACCGGAAGTAACACAACCTTTTTCAAAATTCCACAAACACAATCAGTTATAAACGTTCACAATGAAAAAAGGCACACAGTTTTAGAAATATGTAACTATTACACTTTTTAATTAATCATTAAGGTGTTGTTTGTTTTTCAAGAAGTGTTGAAGTCTCAAATATCTTATTTCACTTCTGATTCTGGAATCTTATTTTAGTTTTGATTGATAAGAGGTGGTGTTCAAGTGTGAAAGTAGAAGGAGTAAGACCGGTTGTTTTTAAATTGATAAACAAATGAATGTTTGTAATTGTCTATTTTACCCCTTTTACTGTAAATTATAATTTTACTCATAAATATATAAGATGATTATCAAGAATTTTTTCATAACTATTATACTTATTTTCAAACAACAATCTTTATAACATTATACATCTGTTTCAACATATTTCCAACAATTTCACTTGTTTATTCATAATTATTATGAAAATTTATACAACAGGACTTATAACATGATAAATAACATGGTACTTAATGGTAAAAATAACGTTATTGATTTAATTAGTATATAAATTACATTTTATTTTTAATTTATTCGTGTATTAAATACTATTAATAAATATGTAATTTATTAATAAATTAATTAGCATAATAAAAATCAAAAGTTTATTAAAAAAACAGGACTTTATTATAATGTCTATATACATTGCAAAATGAATAATGACAAGGCTACAAAGATATTTTAAGAAATAATTGCATTAAGATGCTAATAAGACATAGGCTTACCTCTTATCCAGTAAGAGGATAGTAAGAGGTTTTAAGCTCTTATCACATAAAACAAACAAAGAGTCTGATTAGCCTAACCTCTTATCCGGTAAGGCATTAGTGGTAAATAAGGAGAGTCACCTGCAGTGTGGACATGAGGAGTCCAATTGCATCAACTGCAACATATTGCCCAGCTAATTTGGAGGTGAGGTATGGAGTCATAATCTGATATTAGAAATCTCAATAAGGAATTAGATTCTAAGAAATATTTTAAAAAATCAACTATTAATATTTAATGGGGTGGGCTAAATGCACCCAGATTGCTAAATGCACCCATATCTACTAATTTCCATCATCACACACTTTTTACATACCCAATGCATGATTTTACCTGATTCTGACATTAAAGAGGGTGCATATAGCAACACCCTTGTTAATTTGCAACATTTTTTATGCAACGAGATAACAGTTTGTGATAACCTTGAGAACTTGTGCATCATCTGTTATTTCATATTTCTTTTCATCTAAGACTATAATTTAGAATATAGAACAACATATTTTTTTTCACAGCGTGTTTGTTTCATATGTACTCGTTTCACAATGTGAAACTTTTTGGAGTGTTTGTGAAACAAAAAATACACATAAATAGTTTCACATTGTGAAACGACTACATGTGAAACAAACACGTTGTGAAACAAATATATGTTAATCAATACATTAAATACTATGTCTAGATACAAAAAAAAATCATATGAAATAACATCTGATGCACAAGTTCTCAAGGGTATCACAATTTCATGGGTTCTCAGATGATTAAGCCCCAACGTAAAACAACGTTATATGTGTGTGCATATATATACTAAGGCAACAATGAATTATGTACAAACCACGGCAGACACAGTGCTAGCGGCAGTCATTAATACTGATAGTGCCACATTTCCCCTGAAAAAAGTACCAAGAACGTGAGTTATTGCTGGCAAGTAATAAGGGGATACGGTTTTTACAGTTATATATATATCACTTATAAAAAAGCTACATACCGAGCAATGTAAGTCACAATGTTACTTGCCGTTCCTAAAATTAAACATGGAAATTTTCGTAATTTAAATCCGGGTGATTAAGAGAGCACATTTTCCAAAGTGTATATATATATATAAACACTAAAAAAAGAAGAAGATGAAAGAGTGTACGCACCCCCTGGGCAGCAGCCAACCAATATCAAACCAGCAGCATAATATGAGGGCAAATTTAAAAGTTTACTGACAAAAAGCGCTGTTAAAGGCATTACCTGCAACAAAAACACCATTTTAAGTACTCTTGGTCTTGGCATATTTAAGAAAATAATACTAATGGAGTTAGGCAAGAATAAGTTATAAACCATTTTTGGAGTTTGACTGTACACGCCCTTGAATAACAAAAAGATTAATATACAAATTTAGGATTAAGACGTTTGCTACATGTTATTTTATAAATGTCTAACTATATATTTGCTTTTTATCAGGATAAAAATGTAAATTGAGGAAGTATGAGAGATTTGCTACACTAGGTTAACCTTGGCATATTTGAAATATGTGATCTTAGAAACTGATAGTAGACTTAGCGGATGTTTAGTTGTCTTTCCATCAAGTCCTGTATAGATAAAGTTGTCTGTGTGGATTAATCGGTCTGTATAGATTGGAAAAGTTCTTGTTTGAGAGAGTTTTCTCATAGATAGAAAGAGCATGTTTGTGTTTTTAATTGGGAGAGACAGGTTTGAAAAAAACTTGGCTTTCTGCATAAAGGTTTCTCCTAGAAGCTTACTAGCCACTATCAAACAGTTATGTATAGCTGACCGAATAAGCTGTAAGGCCCATTAAGCTGCTAACAAACGGGCCCAAGGGTCTGTTTGTTTGCAGCTTAATGGGACCTACAGCTTATTCGGTCAGCTATACATAAATGTCTGGTAATGACTTAATGATATAGAAAGTGGTTTCTTCAATAGCTTATAGGGTGGAGCTTTATGCAGAAAGCCATTTTTTTTCCAAACCTGCCCCTCAAAATTAAAAAACACTCTCCTTTCATCTATTATAAAACCCTCCCAAACAAAAACCTTCCCAGATAGATTAATCTAGACAGACAGCTTTATCACCATACAGGATTTAACGGAAAACCAACCCCTAATATGGGATAACTAGATTCCAACTAGACAACTGTTAATGCATAGCCACATAGTCAAGCTTCATTAAGCTCACATTTGGTTTCACCTTAATAACCTAATAACAGTTAATTTCACAAAAAAGTTTACATTTAGACTAGTCTCCTCTGTAATCTCAGTGATTTTTGATACATCCCTTTCCAGATGGGATAATTTCCATTTGATCTTGAATTAGCAAAATTAGATTGTTTGCAATGCTGCCAGAATTAACAAAATGCATGATAAATCAAAACTAACCGAATATTGAAGACAGAAGCCAGCCAATAACTCTTTAGGCATAGCTAAAGCCCCTTTAAGATCATCAAATGTGAGAGTCATCCCCATCCCAAGCATAGTCAAGGTAATACCCATCATGGTATATTTGGGTTGAACCCAATTGAATGAATTCGGTCTCGCAAGACCCAAAAAGCAACCTAATGCCACCCAAATCGGAAACGCCGTGGATATTACCTCCCCAACAACCTCCACCCAACCCTTAAAACTCTTATTACTACTACCATCATTAGCACTCAAAGTGTTCGACGTATTGCCACAGAGAAGTGGAGGTAGAAAATGTCCAGTCTTGCTTCTATGGCGCCATGTTAGAGTGCTCAGAGGAAAGATTAGATTCGTTTCGTGAGTTGCAGTGGACTTTGCAGAGAGTGAAGTGGAGGAAGTGAAGGTGTAGTTGTAGTTGAGATGTCTTAATGAATCGGGTTTGAAAGGGAGTATTTGTGATTGTGAATAAAAACCCACTTTTGTTTTGCATAGAGAACTTCCATGATTAGATGAAAGTGATAAAGCCTGCATTCTATCTTCTTCTTCTCTGCAACCGAACGGAAAACCTCTGAATCGGATCTGAGAGGGTGTCGCGGCGTCGCGGGAATATTATTTTCACTGTGAAGAGGATGGTGAAAGTAGTTTATATAAATAACATGTTTAGTCCTTTCACCTTTTTATAGTACTCAACAGCCCCTTAAATGAAAATAATTTCTCAAATAGGTTCATTCTCCCCTACTTGTCTAAGGGGAAATGTTTTAAAACCCGGGTTAACCCGACCGGTCGAACCGGGACCCGGGGTAGTGACCGGGTTAACTAACGCCGAGTTAATGCATATGACCGGCCCATTTCAACCCGGCCGGGTTTCACAAACTCGGTTAACCCGTTTTTATATTAAAATTCAAAAAAAAAAATTAAAAATGTGTGTTATGTGTGTTTTTTAATGTATTTGAAATAAGGGGTTGTTTGTTTTCAACTTAACAAGCTTAATGGACGGTTAGCTTAATTGGTTAAGTTATATTAACGTGTTTGATTTTAACTTAATACTAAGAGATTGACTTTAAGTTAGCATCTTAATACATTAAGTAAGAATGTTTTCCAAAATTATTCATCATCTCATACGATTTAATTATTCACACGATCTCATAAAAAAAATAGTTTATCAATATGCATAAAATAAAATTTGTAATCAAACAATAAAACTTTATTGTTTTACATATATTGTAAGTTTTAAAATATTGTGTTATGAACTCGTTAAATTCATATTATTGTAATTTTTTTTATCACTTTAAATATTTATCGAACAATTTATTTTAGTTTCTAACACTTATGTACACATATGTAGTTATTCGGTTATAGCTTATTCACTAAAAGGATGGTTTATTTGGTAAGCCAAAAATTAGAGTACTTTGGATTAAACCATTTATTCATCCATCTATTACCATTTTACCCATCCCTCTCCTAGGACTACAATTGAAGATCGAATAATAAGTAATAAAGTAAATTACAATTTTTTTTATCATTGTGGTTTGTTCAAAATTGCTATTTCAATCCTTATATTTTTGTATGATTTTCATCCCTATGTGGTTAACAATATTTTTGTTCTAGTTCATATGATAAAAAATTTAGGGTTGTGTTTGTCTTTACTTATGATTTACAATTCATTGCTATTTTTCTTCATAGTTAAAAAGTAAGAGTTAGCTATGGACAAAAATAGAATTGCAAACCACGAGGACACGAAAACTGTAATTTCAAAATCACATGGATGAAAGTCACAATTCTTAACAAACCAAATGGATAAAAAAAACGTAATTTAAATCTAAATAATAATATGGATATGCAAAAAAAACATATGATCCAAGTACAAATGGTATTTTAGCGATGGCGATCAAAAATTAGATCGGATTGGGATCCAATTGGATTGACTGATTGTTAGATGACAGTTCAGAATTCAGTAAAAAAAACTGAGTCATTCCAATCTAAACCCTTCTTTGAAGAGTGGCAATTGTGTCACATTATGCGATCCGCTTCCACCCGCCCAACCGCATGCCCATGTTGTTACCGTTTTTCTCCCACCAACATCTTCCAAATGGTTTCTCGTCACACACAACCTCTTCATCGGCACCAAAGAAATTGTGATCGGCGTTGGTTTTGGACTCCCAGATGTTGCTTTACAGTTTATGAATCAACCACGAAATGCACATCGGGTGGCTCGAAAGCAACTCATCCACTATCTTACCGATCCATAACAAGTTATTACATCTCCCCTCTCAATCTTCATGCCTTTTCTGATGCCGACTGGCCAACAATAATAAACAATTTCATCAAAGAACTGAAACTAAAGTTACGAAACCTGAACTTAAATAAACACGACTTAAGGAACAAATCGGGCTTAAGAAACACGCCATTTTTACGATTATTGATGGACAAACATGGGGTAAGATGCATACATTTGAAGAACCTTATGGAGATATGAATACTACCCCATATAAACTAAATCCCTATAAACACACACCGTCTAGTGACACTCTTGGTTACGTGTATTAATGCTGACATGATAGCAGGGTTGGGTTCCGGTGAGAAGTGAAGTTATGGTGAGAAGTGTAAGAAGGGATCTCCATCCTTGGATGCACATTAGGATAAGATGCACCAGATGAATCCCAGTATCAAGCGCGATTCATGGGTGCGTTTGAGATTAAAAGTGATCAAGGGTCAAGATCTCTTCTTAAGCTTGTCACCTTAACTTCACTTCTCACACGTTCCCATGCCTATGATTAGCATCCCTAAGAACATACCCATTAGAAGTGCCTCTTCCTTCTTTTTAGAGTTTGTTGAGAATGATAGCTTATATCAGGAACAAAAGCAGCAGAAGAGTTGATCTGATGATGATGATGTTGTTTTGACCAGCAGAGTCCTGAAGCAGTAGGCGGTGAACATATCTGTGGGACCGCCCATGATGAATCCGGGACCCGACTCAAGCAATCCTCGTCATCCAATTCGATCTCCAATGCTCGTAGAATTGAGGACGAACAATCCGAGTCTCCTGTCTTGTTATTATCACCCTAATAGTTTTAGTTGCATCAAAAGTTAGTAATTGTCAAAAATGCAAACTTTGTGTTGCCATTTGCCAATATATGCATACAGCATCACCAATAATGACTTTTTACTACCACAAAATCGGCTTTATATAACGTCAAGTATGTCTAAATGTAGACTGCTTTACAGGACTTAAGTTTATGGGACCAAACAAGCATGTGTCCTATTAAGAAGTGTTGGCATGGGATCATGTAAGAAGTGAAGTTAAAGTGAGAAGCGTAAGAAGGGATCTTGACCCACCCATGAATCACGCTTGATATGGGGATTGATCCGGTGCATCTCATCCTGGTGCATCTCATCCTAATATGTATCCAAGGGTGGAGATTCCTTCTTACGCTTCTCATCATTACTTCACTTCTCACTGGAACCCAACCCAAGAAGTGTAAATTGATAGGACGAGTTTTTAGGCGCTCTTGAAATAAAGCGTCCTATTAGTCTTTTTATGCGAAATTATTTGAAAATTCGTTATAAAAACAAGTGTCCTACAAAGCTAATAGGACATTTTAATCTCAAAAATGTGCTAAAAAGTTGTTAGGATTCCCAAATACGTTTTATCATCTTGTTGTAACACCTTACACATGGCGTACAATTGGTTGGTCCTACAAACTTAAAGTCCTATAAAGTAGTCTATTAGGACATTTAAACATATTTGGCATCCTATAAGATCGATGTTGTTTGTAGCGTTCTATGATAGAATAGATACACATAAAGTTCATGTCCTTACCCTTGATGAGCCAATATCGACTTGATTATAGTTCTGATTGAAATCAGCCAATCCGAAATACTCATCATCAAACTGCCATTGTTGGATTGAAGAACCTCCACCAAAAGGCAACTTAGGAGATCCAAAATCACCCGATCCAGCAGAAGTCAAGTAATCACACTCATCATGGGTAGGCAGAACTTTGTTGTCTGGACTGTTTGCATATTCTGGAGCACTACTCGGTAGACAACGTGATTCTGTTTCTGGGATCTTTTCAGGGGAGAGTGACTTCACAGACGATGATGCAACAAGATCAGCAGTTTCGACCCCTATTTTGACACCCGTAAGCAAAAACCGCTGGTGTGCTGAAACAAGATCATTGACTGAATGAATGGCAACATCACATTTACGGCACAGTAAAGCCCTGTCTTCCAGACAAAAGAAGTAGCCGTCTGCGTCCTGTATGATAAGTGATATTTTAGGCACTGTTCAGAGATTAATACATCATACAATATTGAAAGAGAAATCCACACTTCACAATATTGATAGCAACATCTTTTTCTCCACCTTTCTTTCTTTAACGTGGTCAAAATAATTGAATAGCTCAATTCTCACCTCCAAATAATGAAATTGCCTATCACTATTCACTACCAAATAATGAAATTGCTCAATTCTCACCTCCAAATAATGAAATTGCCTATCACTATTCACTACCAAATAATGAAATAGCTCAATTATCACCTCCAAATAATGAAATTGCCTATCACTATTCACTACCAAATAATGAAATTGCTCAATTCACTACCAAAGTTGTTTTGACACGCAAAAGTCAAATAATCGCACTCATCATGAAGAAGACCGTATTAATTATGTGAATTCATAAAACGCGAAGAAAAATGAATTATATTCAGTTACCTACTAAAAGATTCGTCTTCTTGGCCCCAAAACCTAATTTCGAAACGGATTCCTTGTTTATTGTAATCGAATGCTTTTTTTCCGTAGAGATATATTTGATATATCAATATACGTTATCCATAACTTCACAATCAATCATGTAAAAATGAATCGAATGCTTACTCATTCACCTAATTTCGAAAGAGATTCCTTGTTATTGTTATAGAAAGCTTTCTTTCCGTAGAGATATTTATGATATATTATTATACGTTATCCATAACTTACAATTAACAGCTCACCATCACAATCAATCATGTAAAACTGAATCGAATACACACAAAAATTCAAACAACGATCAAAATCTCAAACCGAAAGAAAAACACATCGATAAATTCACACGTAAAACAAACAGTATTTGCAATTACCTGACATATATCACACTTAGGCATCTGCTTATTGGAATTCGAAAGAGGAACTCTCTGATGCTTACTGGCGAGCTTGTTTGCAGCATGTACCTTCTCGTCGCAGCTCCAACACAACGCCGCCTCGTCGGCGCAACAAAGCACCGTCGCCTCCGCCGCTTCACACACGTTACATTGGATCTTCATTCCTTCAAAAATTATCAAATTCCTCTACAGAAAACTTCAAATCTTATCTCCTTTATCTCTATCTCTCTATGAAATTCGAGATCTACAGAGAGATTTTGAGAGGGTTTAAGAACTAAATAAGCAGGAAAGGAGGAGACAAGCAAGTGTTTGAAATATAATATCTATTAGATTCGTACACGGAGTTAGTTATTTATTTTTAATTTTTTTTAAATAAAAAGATATTTTTGGGTGATGACACGTGTCAGTTGATTACGTGGATTAATCGTGTGGAGTTTGCTTAGCTGGCTTTGACGGTTGGTGATCAGATATTAAAACAGGGAAAGGTGTACACTTTCCTGCCTCCAACCGGAATTCTTCTAAGATATTGAATTGAAAAAAGAAAGAGTAAACTTCATTTTGGGTCCCTATACTTTGTCATATTTATGGTTTTAGTCCCTAAAATTTATTTACAGGGATGTTAACTCGAACGCTTATCTGGTAAGCACTTACATGTAAGGGTTAACTTTTTTTCCTTAATTTAGGGAATAAGATTGTGATTCATCACAACGGTATTGTATGCAACAATTTACTCGATAAACACTTATAGGATAAGAGTTGTCACCCTTCTTACCAAGTAAGACTATTATCCTTCTCATCGTTCTTCCCAGATAAGATTCTCAATGATTGTCATGTTCATCTTGTAAGAAAAATGATCCGATAACCAATTAGTAAACAACCACTCAGTACAAATTTGTCAAAGTTGTTCATGATTTTGCTTGATTTTCGTACCTCCGGTATCAAAGTATTTTCTATGCTTCCTACTAAACGTGTAGAAGTTTTGATTTTCCTGCTGGAACTCAACTTTATACAATAACATATAAAATAAATTGTTTTTCATTTTTTTTTAAAAAAATAAGAAAAGGCAAAAAAAACCCGATCAAATTACCCCTACTTAACAAGTATTTAACCATCGTTTATAACATGGACGAAAACCATGAAAAATCAGAACTTGTGACGATAGAATTGCATTAAATGAATTTCAAGGATCAAAACTAGTGAAATCAGAGAAGCACAAGGACCAAACATAAACTTTACTCTTAAAAACCATTTTTTAAATATGATATTAAAAAGGGGGAGGCTAATGACACCCCTAAGGTATGCTTATGACACCCCTAAGGTGAATGTTATCCTCACACAAGTCAACATCAATACATATTAAAGTACCAAAAATTCCGTGCACACCCCTATAAAGTGCATGAAATTCTGTGCACACCCCTATATTAGGGCTGCCATTAGAACTCCCCTAAAAAAAAACCTTTTTTATACCTTCATTCATAATAATAATCATCAAGGTGTATGCAAATACGAACAAACGAATATGAAGTAATGAGTTGAGTTGATTATATATTAAGAATAGTTTGAAAGAGTTAAAAGATTTTTTTGAAATCAAAATAGTTAACTTGATTTATTGAAATAGTCTTAAACCAATAGATTGAAATAGCATCAACTAATGGTTATTGATTCTTTATAAAATATCTATAGGGTAAAGCTTTCAAGCAATGACCATTTTGCATATTGCAACTTGATGAAATTGGATATTTTTTTCAAAACTTATTATGCATCAATAACACAATACACTTGCAAAAATATCCTTAAAGTCAATATAATTGAGATTCTATATTTTGATTTGAAATATATTAATATAATATTTATATATATTTGATTTTTGATATTTTATACTGTGATAAACGCTTCTATCTTTTAATTCATAATATCTATAGTTGTTAAGTGTGACTCATTTATCCGTGAGGATAAGAATTAATGGTGACAAGATGAGAATAAATTTTATATTTATATTTAATTATCTTAGTTTATCCTTCTTCTTTTTTTAAGGGTATCTTAGGCATTTGTCCAGACTAATCCGTGACAATTTTGAAACCGCTAAAGCATGCAGCCCTGAGATAATTTCTCAGTGGCCACAAATTGTTTATGTCTGGATTCGAACCTGGGGTAGATGGATTATATAATCCTCATCCCCCACAAGTCTTAACCAGTATGCCACAAGCCTTGTGGTTTGTTTATTTTTAACATCGTGACCGAAACCTTAACTAATTTATCCATTCAAGAGTGATTAAAATGTATGTAAAAGTTTTTGAAAATTACTTAAAAGTGAAAATAAAAGTAGATGAATGTAATTGAAGATGGTAGGAAGTACCGAGAATAGTTCAAGAAAATTAAGCTTATTAAAAAGTTTAACTCATCCAAAGGTTAAGAAGTATTCTTATCATTCTCACAATAACTTATTTTCACATGATTCTTTGTCTTATTTAAAATGTGTCGGTTTAAGTTATATCTTATTTTAAACAAATCAATTTGACAAATTAAAAAAAACCTTAACCGAACAAACAAATAAACATGAATGAAAAATTGACATAACCTTTTGTGTTCATGTTCGTTCGTTACAAAAATATGCTTGTTCGCGTTTGTTTTTGTTCGTTAAGATGTTAAACAAACAAATATAAAGAAACATAAACGAACAAACTCAAATAAACTAAAAACAACCACCATTATTCATCATTTCGTTCCTAAAAAAATAACATAGCAAAGTGAAAAATCGAGTAAATAAAAAAGATGAAAAGGAAATTTAAAAATTTGAATTGAATTATTAGTTTAACATATTAAAGTCATAATATATAAATAAACTTCATATAAGCAGGGTTGGATCCGGTGAGAAGATAAGTTATGATAAGAAGCGTAAGAAGAGATCTGGACCTTTGGATTATTTGTAATTGAAGATCAACACTGATTAGATGCACCGAGATGCACCAGATCAACTTTTGTAAGGAACACAATTCATGGAGGATGTGAAATTAGAAGTGATCAAGGGTTCAGATCCCTTATTACGTTTCTCATTTTAACTCTTCTTCTAGCACGATCTCAGGCCTATATAAGAAAACATGAACGAAAGTAAACAAACATAGATGAATGAAAATTAACGAACATAAATGAAGTAACATTCAAGAACGGGAATTAACGAACGAGACCATTGTTAATGGTCATTTATTTTAAATAAACCAACAAAAAATGTGTTAATGTTCATTCGTTTATTTAATAAATGAACTTCCAGTTAAACATTTTACAAAACGTTTTACTGAACATTCGGTTCGTTTACAACCCTGCCAATCACAATTTTTGAGCTATAACAATGGGGAAGAACAAATAAAAATTGGGGTGTTTGTGAAATGAATAAAAGCAGGGGGTGAGATTTGAAAATTAAGATCAAAGACGTTGGAGACGAAGAACAAAATTCTAACAGCAAATGGTGATTGACAAATGCAACTTCATTTTCCCTAATGATCTCAATCTCTCGTAATCCAAGGCTCCAAAGCTTTCGTTATTCTTCATTCTCAACAATGGCGGTATCAGCCTTGTCCATTTCAAACCCTAGCATTGGTGTGCTCGAACTAATCGGAGCTTACAGAGTTGTTGCCTATGCCAACAAGTCCAAAAATGAGCCCTTGCACCGGTCGAATTGCGTACGATTTTACCGATTCCGACTTCACAGGACCGGTATCCTTCTCTCCCTTAGTTTGATCCATTTTTAGCATTCTCACAATCTCACGTCGTTTCCTATTGATTGAATCTTAATTCGTGTTAATTTTGTAAAAAAATTTCAATGTTTATAATCCATAATTTTACCATAGGAAAACAGCTTTCAATGCTAATTATGATCTCTTCTAGCAAGAAGAGCTGCAATTTTGGTTTACAACTGTGGATTTTTAAACATTTGAAGAAAAAGTTGGCAAGTACGTAAAAATTGTAAGGAACTTAGAACAGTAGAAATGGCATAATTCTGGTGGTTAAAATTGATTTGAATCAGTCATCAACAATATCGGCATCTGGACTAGGGTTGACATTAGAAATCAAGATTTAGATTTTAATTAGAACAAAGGAAAACAAAGTTTGGGGATTCATAGACCTTGGAATCAATATTTTCGAACTTAGTGACTACTTGATGATCAATGCTGAGTTTTTTAGATTTACAATCTAATTCCTTCTTAAAGTTTATCTGTAAATATATTATCAAGATTGGTTTCATTTCCATCATCTGATTTACTCTCTTTAAAATCAAATGCAGGAAAATTCTCAAGAGCACTTAATTTTGGTCCAATTTACAAGCATACGAATGAATATAATGAAGAAGTTTTGTGCATTCTATGATCTAAAGTTTAAGAATTAACATACACCGGTCATCATCTGCCATTTATTTGCTATTTTTGATGCCTGAAAAAGAACTAATCCTTAAGCAAAATCGTGTACAAGATTTGATTCCAAGTATCAGGAACACCAGCGAGGCACCAATGGCTGCAGTCCATCGTTCCACCGGCATACTTGGATGGGTGCCCATCTTTTCTCAACTGGGTAAGTAGTGTTATGTCGAGCAAATAAGCCGGATTTTTCATTTTTGCCAATACGTCTTTCACCACTTGTTCAGCTGCGTATTTCTTCCCTGGATAACTGAATCCCGGTATAGGTTCAGTTTGCCCATCACAATTCCTCTCACTTGGTTCCCCCCAGTCCTTGCCTCTATTTAGCATAAAGAAAAATCTCGGTTAGAAAAAAAGCATGAGACTTTAGCTTGTAGTAAAATAACACTTAACTCATAATGAACCGCGGAAATCCCTTGGAAAAAGACTCGGGTCTTCTTAGAGATGTTGGAGTCAACCCATCTAGCCCATGTAGTCAACGCGATCTTATAAGCGTCCATAAGAGCCATGTCTCTGTATAGCTTTTCACCAACCTGATAGTAGTCCCATCTGCAACCAAAACTACTATTTTATGAAGCTGTTTAGGGTGCGTTTGGTACACGGACATAGCAGGACAAAAACTTGTTGACCTATGTTTGGTGCGACATTAGACTGGGATGGGATAAGACAGGATTGAGTGGGGGCGGAAATGCATTCTTTTTGTCAACCAAAATAGGGTGGAATAAATACAGGGAGATGAGACAAAGATTGGTAAATTACCAAACTACCCTTGTCAAATTAAAACCCTAAAACCTTCAATAATTCTTTCATCCACCTACCTCAGGGGCTGTTTAGTTGGTTCTCGATTAAGTCCTGTATGGATAAAGTTGTCTGTGTGGATTAATCTGTCTGTATAGATAAAGAAGATTTTTGTTTGGGAAAGTTTTTTCATAGATGGAAGGAAGGGTTTTTTTTAATTTGGCTTTCTGCATAAAACTCCCCTTTAGAAGCTTACTGAATAAGCCACTTTCTATTCATTAAGTCAATACCAAATAGTCATCTATAGCTGACTGAATAAGCCCCATTAAGTTCATTAAGATGCTAACAAACAAGCCCTCACTCTTGTCTGTCTCATCCTGTCTTGTCCAGTCACGTCTGCGTACCAAACACACTTAAGAAACCACTGCTATAGTGCTATTGAGGATTAGCTACAAGTCATACGATTTAAGCTGTCCAGCATGAATCCACCAGTGATAGCTGTTGAAGATCAAAATGTCTGCTTGTTCCCATATGCTGCCTTTGCTGATTGAATCCAGCTTCAAAACCCGTCCCTTTTTGTCCACTTCTAGGTCTACAAGGAACCCGTTTTTCAAATACATAATCGAAACTCCATGCTCCTTCAATCACACAAACTGAACATTTAGATCAAGAAACTCGATACCCGTTTGCAAAAAGTTGGCATTTTTATGAGATTCTGGTTTTCGTTCAAATTATTTTATCTTTTTGGGGTCTTTTGGTGTTCGGAAATGAGGACTCACAGGAAAGGAAATAGTCGTCAGTTGTCCTTGATGAGCGAAGCTGGGGTTAGATCGTCGAGTAGGGTTGTAAAGCATGCATGCTAATGATTGCCACTGATTCGAACTTAACGAGTCTCCTACAAACATTATCTTCTTACCTCTGTTTCTCCGTAGAAACTCCTCACCATTGAATCTATGGATTTAAAAAGAAATTTTTAGTTTTTGGCACTAACTTTCAGAGTCAATTACTACAACAAAATCGGATTTATAGGATGTCAAATATGTCTAAGGAGCTGTTTACTAAACATTTACTGTGGTAAGCGCTTACCGGTTCAATTACCTAACCGTGTAAAAATAACAAGCACTGAGAATCTTACTCGATAAGAGGGAACACAAGGATCAAGAGTCTTACCCTGTAAGTGAGGGTGATGACTCTTACCCGGTAAGCGCTTATTGGGTTATAAATGCTTACCATTAACCCATTTTGATGGCCAAGAATGTTGCCCCTTAAGGTAAGTGAGAGTGGTGACTCTCGCAGGTAAATGCTTACCCAATAAGCGATTGGTAAACGGCCCCTAAATGTCCTAATAAACTACTTCACTGGAATTACATTTATAGCAGGAAACAATTGCGCATTGTATATGAATGTGTTACAATATGTTGATAGGCGTCCTAACAAGTTTTTAGGACACTTTTGAAATAAAACGTCCTATAAGTCTTTTTATATGACATTATTCTCAAAAGTGTTTTTTGTAAAAGCAAGTGACATGTAAAAAGATGTGTTCATAGAACTCTTCTCAAGGGTGCGGTTGCGCTTGATACACTGGACAACACATAATAGAAGAGAACAAGGATCACTATTCCATGTTTGATATGACTTTTATATGGACACCCACCCCTTCACCCATGTAACAAACAGGAATAAATATATATTTTACCAATATACCCTTAAAATAGAACTTAATTCCCTTCTACGATATCAAATACACCTCCCTCTTTACATTTTTATCCATTTTCTAAATTTTATTTGTTGTTTTTATTCTCTTTAAAAAATTTCATGCTATTGTCCTCCGAAACACTAAACAACTCATTAGGGGTAAACCGGTAATTTTTATAAGTTCTGTTTTGTCCAGTCCCGTCTTACCAAATGCTGATCAACTGTTCTATTCTGTCTTATCTTGTTCTGTTCTGTTTTGTCCTGTCCTGTCTTGGTACTGAACGCGCCCTTATAGAACAATTTATTTCCATAGTGTACTAATAAAATTGTTAGGAGACCCAAAAACGTCCTATCAACTTATCGTAACACTTTTACATAAGACACACAATTATTTGGTCCTATAAACTTAAAGTAATATAAAACAATCTATTAGAACATTCAGACATATTTAACGTCCTATAAAGCCGATTGATTTGTGGATTGTATAGTAAGACCACAAATACAAACATTTTATTCCAATAACAACTTTTTTGATGGAATAATAAGATGAATCTATGTGGTATGCAGAAATACGAAGCTGAAAAAAAGAAAAAAAAGACAGACCTCGGAAGCGAACAACCGTGAGGCTGCCATCGGAAATTAAGGTACGTGTTATCCGCTCTACCATTCTTCTGGCAATTCAATCCCGGGTTTATAAACGGGCATTCAGAACCCGTATACATTCGGTTCCAATCCGACTCGTCCCATACCCACCTCCCTTTGAATAAATCGCATCTTCTTTCGTCCCCATTAACGCCACCTCTGAAACTCGTTACATAAACAAGAAGAAAACACACAGTCCACACACTCATTTTCAACATGAAACAAAAGAACAAGAGACATAGAGTTTTTGTGCATGTGTCTCTTTTGGGTAGTTAGAAGGTATGCTTTTTGTTTCCTTCCTTCTATAGTTAACTACTTTTAGTGGGGCCCTTTGATGATATTTTTCATAAAATGCTTATGAAACCTACACTGATTAAAAATGCTTCATTTGCTTGTTAAATCCATAACTCTTTTATGTTCACTTCATTTGTTGTTAAATCCAGAACTCTTCGTTTTGATTGGTTTCTTGAAATAAAAATTTTGATCTTTAAGGGAATGCATTCTCTAGTTGCTTGCTTTCTTAAGCACAAAATGTTTTAAATTGGTAAATAAAATATAATATCTTTAATACAAGATTTTGATTCAAATGTTTTAAAAGTATAGAGTGGTTTTAAAATTCAAAACTTTTATAAACGTAAATTTATGTGTTGCCCATTTAATATATACTTGTGAAGGTTTACGGATTTTCGTATGGCCAGTGAAGGACCGATCATATCAGATGAATGTAGTGTGGTATGATGTTGAAATAACGAGAATTAAGTTAAAACAGTTGTATTTGCCCACTCGCTTAAATACTCATGTTTTTGGATAACTGATCCTAATAAATCCTAAGTCAAGATTTGGGTAGAATCATGATATAATTTGGTATGACTAGTTTGCTTGGAAATTTCACAAAAGAGTTGGCATTGGTCATGTATGAGTATTTTAAAGGCGTTGTAGTGAGATTAAACGTGCCAATCTAGAAGAGTTCGACCCAATGCTTTATTTATGTCCTAGTTGATCCTGATTCGACATTATCACTCGTTAAGCTGAATCAATCAACAAGCAACCATATTTTTCTATCTTCAACGCTTCAGTGCCGAATAAGTCATAGCTCTATTCCTGACTTGAAATCTATAGAGGACTTTAAGGGAGATAAAATCGGGCCGCACCTATGCGGTGGAAAGGAAGGAGCCCAAATCAACCTTTTTTCTTAATCGGCATTTCTGTCAGTTAGCAGAAGACTCATGCATCGAATGCCCTCTCAAGGCCGGTCTTTCAACCGGCTCCTTGAAAAATCGATTTCCGACCTCTTGCATTGCATTACCATAACAAAAAGAGAAAAACATTCAATATCTGATATATTGAATATAATTTCACAAACACCTAAAAGTTATGTTGAACGTAATCGGATGATACCTATCTAATAACCTATTTTCATAGACATGTGCATTTGATCATCTATGAAAATAGATGAAATATAGATCTTAACTCAAATTAAAATGATTTTTTTACGGTTAATTCATTTATTTGAGATTTTATATTTACTAAAACTAAACTTGATTTTTATTTTTATTTTCTTTCATTTAAACATTATCGATTAGCTAGATTGTAAAATCATGTACCAAGATTTCAATTCAGCCAACCCAACCACCACAGTTTAGGTTGGGTTGGTCACTTGGTTGTACTTTTATTTGGGTTTGTTAAAATACCTTAAATTTTTCAAACAATAAATATTAGATTGGTTTGTTTAAATACCTTTAATTCAACCAATCCAACCCTAGTTAAACATCCTATGCAATCTTAAAAGATGAGTTGACCAAGGTTTGGTTTGATTATAACATTTATATTTAAATTACCAATGCAAAAAATTACATGATTTATGACTCTGTATTTTATGAAAAAATCAAATGATTATATTTTGGTTGGTTTGCCAACCAAAAAACTGTAAAGCAATATATTCCAAGTATCGGGAACTCCGGCAAGACACCAGTGGCTACAATCCATTCCTGTTCCCCCGCCAAGCCCGTATTTCGATGGATGACCGTCTTTTCTCAACAGCGATAGGTTTGTTATGTCCAACAAAGTCACTGGTTTCTTGATGTTTTTCAGTTCATTCTTCAAAACCGTCAATGCTTTAGGCATAGGACCAGGATAGGTGGAGCCCAAAACCGGTTCAGTCTGTCCCAAGCAGTTGTGTGCCTTTGGTTCTCCCCAGTTGCCGCCACTGTGACATCACCAAAATATTAGTATTAAGATTGGTTAGATTTGCTTAGATATTATACGTACATAATTGTGTATTTATGGTGCGTTTGGTACACTGAAAAGGACATGACAAAACATAACATGAATTATTAAAGTGAAACAGGTGTATTCCACTTATATTCTATAGAACAATATGGAACATACCTATATTTAACCACTGTAACCTTAAAATAAACTTAATTATCTTCTAAATCATCAAATATACTCATTGTTTACATTTTAACTATTTTTTAAATTTTATTTATTGTATTTTATATTATTTAAACTTTCATTTTACTGTTCTTAAAATATTATTTTTATATTTTTATATTTCGGTTAATTTATATAACTTAATAAATATTAACAGTACAGAAAAGACATAAAATAAAAATTGGAAACTGCATACACTTTTTATTTTGATTAATTCTCTTGACAAAAACTTTAATGATATATTTTGTTATAAAAAAATATTTATTTTATTATTTAATAAATTAAATAAATTAATCAAAATATGTAAACAACCCATCAGAGGTAAATAAACAGTTTATCTTTATGTCCGGTCTAATTCTGTATTCTCAAACAATGAACAACTATTTTGTCTTATTTTATTCAGATATCAAATTCACCTTAAATATCTATAACCCAAAATCCCATAAAAGGTCGTAATTGTTGGACCTTAAATATTCATATTGATTTGATGTTAATTTACATTTTTAATTGTAGTTATACCTATGTAGGTAAAAAATGTCAACTCTAAAAAAACAATAATTTAATATAAATCGTTTACCAAATATTAAAAGTTTTAAATTAAACCGACAAATTATTGTTTTTTTAGCAAACACAAAATAATCAAACTTACTGGTAGTGAGTTGGTGAAATCCCTTGAAAGAAAACTTTCGATTTAAGCGGATCGATGTTGCCATCAACCCATCGACCCCATGTATCAATAGCCTTCCCGAAAGCAACAACACGATCCATGTCTTCATATATTTTTTCTCCATCTTGTATAAAATCAAATCTGCACGATTATAAATTCTTTAAATCTATATCACAATATATATATATACACGCGTATGTAGGTGAATAATTAAATGGGAACCTTAAAAGACTGAGAATTTAAGAACTATGTGAAACAACACTTATTTCACATATATTGTTTCACAATGTGAAACAACACATGATCAGTAGTTCTTAGAGTTCCCACTCTTTTTGTGGTTCTGATTGATTATGCCCCAATATATGTATGTATGTATGTATGTATGTATGTATGTAAAGAAGAAGAAGAACATACGGTCGGGAAGGGCCTACACGGTTCCACCAGTGCCACGTGTTAAAGACAAGGTAATCAACGTCCAACCAGAGCTTGCCACTTGTAATTGAATCCAATTTCAACACCCTTCCAATTTTTTCTCTTATAATATCCACCAAATATACGTTGTGATTGTACACCACTTTCGCTCCATAATCCTACCAATCACCGTGTTTTTATCAAATAAGTTTTTAATTTCGCAAAAAATCATTTTTTTTTACAAATTAACAAGAGTACAAGATCAGATGACGCACCGTAAAACTGTAAGTGGTGATACCTTCAGCGCCATTTATTTTTACAACATAACTTGCAGAAGGTACAGACGAATGAATCATACATAATAACGATAACCATTGATTTTTGCTCAGCGAATCTCCCACAAACATTATGGTCTTGCCCCTTAGTTTCTCCAAGAATTTCAGACCATCAAATCTGACACAATAAATAAACGTGTATATATATATATATATAATTCTATCATATATATATATATATAAAAGATAATCTAAATGATTAATTAACAATCTTATATTGGTAGCACCTACAAAATTCATGTTGGTAAAGAAGAAAAAGAGTATTAGTTGTGAAATCAATCCAAAATCTTGAACATGATGGGACACATGAAAAGTGTTTTCCATATCCGTATTTACTAAAAAGAGACTATTATCAATGACATTAATTCTTGTATGATTAAAATTCAAGTAGGTGTGGCGTTTCATTTTGGTTTTCTTTACATTCGTAGCCACTCTTCCAAAAAGATCGGAAATGAACATAATTAAATCATACCTACAAACGTTTCGTACATTCACTTTAGTTGAATACGAATTTTAAAATATCAATAAATATCATAATTCATATTCACTTACATGTATGATATACATATATACAATAAAGTTCAAATAAGAAAGATAAAAAGGTTGAGAACGTAAAAATGGATGATTAATATGTTTATTTGTAACTCTATTTAAAGATGCATATCTGAACATACATTTGTTCACCTAAGATTCTTATATGAATGAAAAAATTTCTTTATATTTACCAATAATTCACATATGAATCAATCTTTCTCACTTTCTCAACCTATTATCACACGATCATTCGTGTGTATATATATATATACGTGTGTGTGTGTGTGTATGTGTGTATGTATGTATATGTACCTTGATAAGGTGCAGGAATGGGGTTGCCATCGGTACTTGAGATAGAGATGATCAGGACGGCCATTGTTGAGACAGTCGAACTCTGTGCCAACGAAAGGACAGATGGAGGATGCGTTGTACGGAGGATATGATTGGTCGATCACCCAATTCCCCTGGAACACATCACACCCTATCGTCTCCCCTTTACCATTCTCTACCATATTCATCATCACTACAACAACAACCATTACTAAAAACCACAAATCTTTATGATTAAAACCCATTTTCATGAGACAATATTTGTGATGATATGATGCCTCTTTGTGTTTTTTGCAAATAATATTATGGTGAAGAGTAGGTATTTATAGACTCACACATACACCCACATACTCACTCTCTCTCTCTCTCTCTCTCTCTATATATATATATATATACTATTTAGAGGATATTTGTCTATATAGATTAATATAATTTTTATAGATTGAGAAGATTTTTGTTGAAGAAGATTTTTCATATATGGAAAAACCATGTTTTTTTAATTAAAAAAATGCATCTTTGAAAGAAAAAAAACTTGGTTTTCTGCATAAAGCTCTCTTGAAGCTTACTGAAAAAGACATTTTCTATACTATTAAGCCATTATCAAACAATTATCGTTATATAATTAACCAAATAAGTTGTGAGTCTCATTAAAGTAATTAAGTTGCTAATAAACATAGGCTCTTACTTTATAACAATAATTAAAGGAGAACCATGAAAACGTTACAACTATGTGAGAATCGATCTCAAATATACTTTAATGATTTATTTTCATCAAATGTTATGATTTAATATATTGTTTCACGTATGCTTGTGTTAACATGCAAATATATATATATATATATATATATATATATATATATATATATGAAACTTTCTTTTTGTTTCATGTTGTGAAACAAAAAACCACAGGTTAAAAAGCTTTAGGTTATGTTTGGCAAACTAGCTGATGACTTATAAGCTAGTTGGTAGCTGATAAGTTAGCTGATGAACAAGTTATGTTTGACAAAAACTAACTTATAAAAATGTAAAATAACCAAAAGGACATCTTGAAAAAATAGTCAATAATATAATTCAAATAATTTTTTAATAATATAATTAAAATAAATTTATGATAATATAATATGTTAATTGATACAAACTAAATAGTAAAAAACTAAATAATATAATATGTTAATGGAAAGAATTTAAAATTAATTATTATATATACATAATATAAATTTTGCATTTGTTAAAACAAATTTTAGAAAAATATACATTAATCTATAATTTTAAATAACCATTACATATATGAATAACAATAAAATTGGTCAAACTCATATATCATAATTAATTAATGTTTTTAAAAAATATAATTAATAATTATTTTCTTACAGTTACTTAGCATATTTTCATTATTTATAAAATAAAATAAGTATGACTTTAATATTTATGTATCTTACATAAACATTTTTAGAATTGTTGTATTTGGTTTTTGATATCTAAATATATTGAATAATAATTAAAAAATAATTTATATAGTAGTTAATAAAGTTTATAAATAATTATTATTTATTATTAATATCTATAATTAAAATTAATTAATAATGTGTAATTTAAATTAACTAATAATTTATAAAATATTTTTAATTTCTATAAATTAATGTTTATGAATAATTAATATTTATTTAAAATTAAAATTTATTTATAATTAAAATTTATTATTAAATAAAATTTATTATTAATTAATATTTATTTATAATTAATAATAATAGTAAATAAATAAATAATATTAATCAGGGGTATAATTGGAAAAAGTGTCAAAAAACTCCTCATAAGCTACTCCAAGTAGTTTATCGATAATCTAACTTATGTGCATCCAAACGATTACTAAAAAAATAAGTCAGCTTATAAGCTACCTTATTTTTACCAAACAATGTCTTACTAGTTTACGAAACAAATATATGCAAAACAATACTTTGAACTATAGTTTTATGAAGAAAGAAAAGCACGTGAAACAATACTTTGAATCATAGTTTTTGATGAAAAATAATGAGATAATACATTGAAATTGATTCAACTGAGATTAATTTTTACAAATTTGTAATTTTTTTTATGATTTTCATCTGATTTACATCTATTAATTGATTCCTTAAAAACATTCCATTTTTTATTTTATTGCTTTGAATAAGAATTGCAATGTTCTGTTCTTAAATAATTTTCCATTTCTATTTTCATTTTTGTTAATTAGTAATCAATGCAAGATATTCTAATAATGAATTTAATGACTTATTTTTCAGCCATTTAATTCACCATGTATTTTATGAGCAATTAACTGTTTCAACTATTATAAATTTGGCTTTTTAGTCAAAATTTATTTAATGAGTTCAATAACTAGTCTACTAAATTTTTGAGTTTATAGAACGCTTACAAATGTATTAAGAAGTTTTGTAAAATATTTTTACATTTAAGGGATATATTATTTATTTTTCAAAAATATCATAGAAAAATATCTTTTTAAAATTTAGATAGCACTTCTACAAAATGTCTATAAAATAGTATTGTGGCACTTTGTTTTTAAAATGTCATAAAATATGTTAAAACACTCTAAAGTGTTTTATTCACGTAATGTAACTTTTCTAATTATGACATTTTATCGTTTGTTCTTTAAACTTAAGTATTATAAAACACTTATGGCGCGTTTGGTTCGCGGGATTTCGAGGGATTTCAAGGGATTTGGATTCCAAATCCAATCCATTCCGGTGTTTGGTTTGTCTGATGGTAAGGATTTAAAATTCATGGATTCATTTAAAATCTCATGAACATTAGATTTTGAAATCCTTGGCGGATGCTCGGGATTTCACGGGATTTCATAGGATTTCTATGAAATAATGTTTTTAAAATGTTAAAAACATTTGTTTTGTAATAATTGATTAATAAAAATGTAATTTAATTATATTTATATTTTTTTATAATTTTTTATATTTTTATATAAATTATTTATAAATAATGAAAATCCAATTTCATTCCAAATCCTATAAACCAAACACATAAAAGAATTTCAAATTCATTCCAATCCAAATCCCTCCAAATTCAAATCCTTCCATGAAATCCAAATCTTTCAAAAATAATCCCGCAAACCAAACGGACCCTTAGATTATTTTTTACCGTCATATAAACTAGCTTTTGCCAATTGCCATTGTGTGTAAACTAAGTATTATGCTATTTTTTTGTAGAATACCCTATAACTAATTTGCAACAATAAATATTTAAAAGCTATTTCTGAAAATATAATAGAAAAAAAACCTTATGTTTTACTTTGTCCAAAATCATTAATTCTTACAAAATAACCTACAAAAGGTAATTGTATAATATATTAAAAAGAATGGATTTTTAAAAAGTCAATTACTAGTATTTATTGCATTAATTTGTATTTAATTTGGAGAATAACTTAACTTCCAAATCAATTTCATGGAATTAATGTTTGACATTAGCAAATAAAAACTACCCATTAATTTATTTTCTATTTTAATAAAATTTTCAAGATCATTGATATATTGGTGAAATAATGACTTGTGTTTTGTAAGTTGTGTATTATATTTCAAAATTATATTATACTTGAAATCCAAATAATTTTTTTATTGAGCTTTTAAAATTTTCAACTTTAATTTTGTATCACTTTTCATCAACAAGCTTTAAAATTTTTAATTTAAAATTAAATCATAGTGCAAAATCGTCGTTTTATCTAGTATCTTGTATAAGCAACATCCAATTAAAAGTTAAACGACTCAATTTTGTTGATGTTTTTAAGGTTACGTGGCTTATTTAATACTATTTGCAAACATTCGATATAATATGTATATGATTAATATTACAAATTCTTTTTGATATTTAGTAACGGTATCGTGAATATTACAACATCACTTAGCAACTAATTATGTACGATATGAAATATAGAACAAAGGTAGAAGAAATATTCTACAAAAAACGTCAAACCTCTAAGGTATTATTACACACGTGATTTGTTCTAGTTGATTGGTCGTACGTTTTTGAAGATACATAAATATTACTCTAATAGAGTGACAACATGCTTTGAATATATTGATAGAAATGAGATATTTGCCAACTTTTTATAAGTATTAAGTTATAGGTCACTATTGATTCCAAGGTGAATATACATCATCATAGAGATGAAATATCTCTGAATCAAACACATGTTATTAGTGATCAAACCATTGTGACCTCAGAACGTTGAGTCGAATGAGGGACTGTAACCATACCATCATGATGATATGTCACATAAATAATTTGGAGGGCAACGCTTATAAGAGCAAAAGAGGCACCGGCTTCGAAAATTCCAGGGTTTACAACTTTGCATACATAATCAGTCTGGAAAGTCCCATCTCGTAATTGTTCTCCATATCGTATTTCCTCTCCTTGATTTCCGATCATCACCAAACCAACGATGTAGAAACTCATCGCACCTAACCATGCCACCCTACACGACAATCATTCGTTAGCCATCTCGTGTTTACGCATTTGATTCAATAGTGTATGATGACTCATTTACAAAATAAATTGTTGTAGGGATAGAAATGACAACTTACTAGTTATTTTTTAATCAAATGTCAAAAAAAAAATCGGGCAATAGGTTAAGATAACACATGTTAGGATTATGAGAAAATTAAATGGGTGTTTTTATTTCAAATAAGTTGTTTTCGACGTATAAAAAATCTTATGTTTCAAATATTCATGTTCATCAATTACATGAATAGACATAAACAAAGACAGAATGTGAACATAAATTAAAACAACAAATCTTTGATGTGTCTTAATTTTATTGATGAGATAGGAATGTGACACACGATTTTTATTTTGGAGAACGGGAAGACAACATATTTATTCATTTTGGGCATTTTAGGACAACTGTTATTTTTATTCATCAATTACATGAAAGACAACATATTTATACCTTAGATAAGAACGGGAAAAAGACAGAACTAGCCCATGAGTTGTGAGAAATAACATAAAGTAACAAAACGAAGTAAATTAACACACACACACACACACATATAGATATAATCAACACGAAACCTCGAATGACAGACAAAAGAAACAACTTTTACCAAGAAGAAATAAGGGAGAGTGGAGCCACCGAAGACAGAATAGGGGATCTGAAGAAGCAAACACGAAAAACCAAAAGTGATATAACTGCTACAGCTCCAAGCACTTGTGTAGGGCTTTTAGAGTTTGTTGGATATGTGCATCCCATTTCCATTAATCCCTTAACATCAGCAAGCTGCATACAAAGTTGCAAATTCATGAGTACATGAACTGTGTTAAAATTATATAAACGTTTTTCAATAATGTTGTCACTGAAATTGAAATTGATTAAATAAATTCTTCTCGTTACATGTTTATTATTTTGATGTAAGTTTATATATTTGTAACACAGTTTGTTTAACCAAGGTAAAGTTGGAGAAAAGGGAAATAATGGTTGCCAAAATACAAGGAACATAAGGTGAGGGACTACAACCCAACATTCTGAAACAAGTCATGGTTGAAACCTTAAGGGCTAAAGTGAAAAATTATAAAAATATAAATTGTTTTTTTTTATCTTTCATTATTTGTATAAGTATAAATTTTACATAAAATCTTGAGTAAACTGTAAATTTGGTCCATGTGGTTTGTTGTGTTTTGTAGTTTAGGTCACTAGAAATTTTTTATTGTAAAAAAACCAATATGGTATGTAATTTTTTGTGATTTGGGTCCCTCACACTAACTCCATCCATATTTCTTCCGTTAAGTCCCTACATGTACCTTGCATATGAGGGCATTTTGTTCTATTGATTCTTTTTCACTAAAAACAAAACGAAAGAGGACAAAATTGTAAATTACTGTTTAATATTAAATAATTTTATTCATTATTAATAATATATATATATATATTATTAAAGATTAATTAATAAATTTAATTAAAGTATTTATTCATGATTTTTTAATAATTTTTGTGATTTAATCATGATTATTTTTTTATTTGTTTTTTTACAACATTTAATATATATATATATATATATATATATTATTAAAGATTAATTAATAAATTTAATTAAAGTATTTAATATGATTTAATATTAAATCATAAATGATTTAATATTATGTGGGACCCACATCATATGTGGTCCCAAATGAGTTCTTTGTTCCTTTAAATTGGTAGTGTTCTCATATGATTCCTCCCCTATATATATATATATATATATATATATTATAAATGTAAGGGCGAGTTTCAAATGAGAACTCAAATTTGGTTGTGAACGTGAGAACAAATGAGAGCGCTACACGTACCATATTCAGACTGAATAATCAAAGAAATATTCAGACCGAATAAAACTTAATATAGTGTTTATTCGGTCTAAATAATGCTTGTTGAGACTGAATAAACACCATATTCAGTTTTATTCAGTCTGAATATTTCTTTGATTATTCATTCTAAATAACCTACATTTAGACACGTGTCACGTTCTTATTTGTCCTCACGTTCACAACTAAAATTGAGTTCGCATTTAAACTTTCCTATATGTATGTATGGTTTAATTACCTGGACCTTGGTGGCTTCAGCAACAAACCCAAGAACTGCAGATAACAAGCCCATGGTGGCGCCAACAATAGCTACGATGTTAGTTCTCGAACTTTGATCACCATGGTTAACCATCGTTAATTAGATGCTTATAATACTTATGAATGAAAGATGAAATCTTTATAATTATAGATACAATTGTGTGTGTGTATATATATATATATATATATATATTGATGTTTGTTTATCGATTGTCTTTTTTTCTATGGATTGTTGTTGCCATCTACCTTGACATATACATGAAAGAAAACAAGAACGTAAATTACAGCTGAAAAACAAGCAAGTTGAAGGTCGTTTAAAGTTTAAATGCAACTAATATAACGTATAGAAAAATCAATATATTATTTTGATTTTGATATTCACATATCATTTATTATTATTCATATAAATGGGTGTTTAAAGTTCAAACACCGTATGTACTGGATAATTATGTATCTATACGTTGTTATGATATACTAATGATACCAATTTATTCATAGCATATTACTAATAAATTGGTGTTGAAAATAATGAAAATTAATATTTCAAAACTAGAAATTATTGATGAGAAATTATAAATTTATGATATTTAAATGAAATTAAAATTTTGTTTCATTCATACAAGTTTTTATAGAAATTGATGATGCCAGAGAGATGAAGTTTTGATGTAATTTGTTCATAATTTTGGAGATTTTTTTTCTTCAACAGCTATGTTAAACTTTTATACAGAGATATATATATATATATATATATATATATATATATATATGAAGAAATTTTAGATTTTAAAAAAAAAGAGAGAATGTAACACACATGTTGCCTTGTTGGAGATGCTAAATGCATCTATTTGATAAAATTAATGATGTATGCATATCATTTGTCATTTTTCATATGAACTATATAGTCGTTGATCTCATAAAAAACAGTAATATATATGTTGTCGTCGAAGGTTATAAAAATGACGAAAGTTTGCTTCTTGTTCATTTCTTGAAATAAACGAGACATATTAAAGAAAAACAAGACACTAATTTACGTTAAAAAACTATAATACTTTAAGATTCATGAACTTATGTACAATTTTTTTTCCTGTCTAAACACGTTCCATATACTCAATTGATTGGACGTAAAATTAAACGTCACTCGATTGACCATATTAACCTATGTTATGAAACTCTATACCACAAAGGCTTAATTGTTTAGGGTTTATCGTTGCTTTATAAAAAATATGACCAAGTTCAAACGAGATCAGTTTTTTTTTCTTTGTATAAGATACTTGTTTAAGATTATTAGTACGAGATCACATATAGAAGGGGTCAAACCCCAAGCATTTTATAACTTGGGTTCTCCCAATAACTAAAAAGTGTAGCATGTCTGAATCTAATTGGGGTTCGCTGTGGAGGGAGGTGAAATGCCTAGAAAAAATAAAAAGTCGTGGGTAGGAAGGTTCTGATTTAATAACCTCTGCTACAAAGAAACTCATAAAACCAGCTCCATTTGGAATTCCATCAATTATTCGTCTATCAAAAAAATTAGCGAATTTGGCCATTCTGTCTGTAACTCACTAGAGGCCCCGAAAATAAAGAGAAGACGTGTACAAACGAGATATGCAGCAACAAGAAGAAGGAAAATGACTGCATAGAGGAACTCCCAAGAAATTCTTCGATTTCTTCCGGAAGCAGATGATTAATCATCTGCTTCGTACGATTATTACTTGATTGGTCTTAGTTTAACCGGCCGTTTTAACATAAACATATATACAACTATAAAGACCATTTTGGTTTGTTAGATTGAATTGGACTTGCATTACAATCTCATGTTTGGTTTGAATGAGTTTTTGGGTTTGAAATCCCGGTATTTCAAAAAAATCTCACAAACATAGGATTCTTAAATCCCACCAGATGATTGGTATTTCATGGGATTTCGTAGGATTTGTATATAATAATGTTTTAAATAATGTTAAAAACATTTGTTTTGTAATAACCAAATAATAAGAAAGTAATTTACTTGTTTTTATAACTATTTATATAAATTCAATTCAATTCTATTCTATTCAAAATCCCACGAACCAAACACATCAAAGATTCTAAATATTCGAATTCCAAATCTTTTCATGAAATCCAAATTCCTCAAAACCATTTTATCAAACCAAACACTCTCTGTATTCTCATTAAAAATATTTTATCGTAAGATAAGACATTTCAAAATAATTTTTTTACTACAATTACAAAATTAATAAACTAAAACAAATTAGGATCGAGCAGAAACACCCTTGAATCAAAAACATGTTATCGGTGGTCAAAACATTGTGACCTCAGAACGTTCAGTCAAAGGAGGGACAGTTGTCGTACCATCATGAAGATGTGTTGCAACCGAGTACAAAATTTGGAGTACAATGCTCGTAAGAGCAAAAGAGGCACCTGCTCCAAAAATCCCGGGTTTTACAACTTTACACACGTAATTAGTCGGTTGAAATTGTCGATATCGTGTCTCTTTCCCTTGAGCTTCAATCATTACCAAACCAACGACGTAAAAACTCATTGCACCCAACCATGCCACCCTACATCACAATAGTTCATTAGTCGTCTTGTTTTTAAGTATATTTTCACTGGATGGAATTTAACTCGTTTACAAGATAAAATGTTATAAGAATATAAAAGACAATATTTTACAAATAAAAACTTTATGTATCGTATGTTAAAATCTTGAAACATTAAGAGCAATTTTAACGTTTTTTTTATAATTTTGTCAAAACAAAAGTCAAATTTTGTAAAAAACAATTATATTAAACTATAATTGATTTCTTCATTTTGAAAACTTGGTATTTACAAAATATTCAATATATTAAATAACCCAACAAAACTTCTCAGTTTTTTGATTTAGTACCCTAATATAACTAATATGGACACATACACATACACACACCCATATATATATAGGGGTGGTATCCGTTGCAAACTAATCAATATTTACAAACTGTGCAAACTCACCGTTATCCAATAGAAATAAGCCATGTGGATAATATTGTTTTAATATTTTATTAATTCATTGAGGACATCATCATCATTTTATAATTTAACCATTTATAATTAATATTTACTAATTTTCTGCCATTAACACACTTTCCGACGACTTCGTCTTCTCCGGCGAGTTTTCCGGCAAGTTTCTCCATTCATGAATATACTTTCGTCATTCGTGAATACACTTTTAACATTCGTGAACACTTTCAACATTCATGAATATCCAATTGGTGTTTTATCATTGTGTTCACTACGAGTTTGCACAGTTTGCAAATATTGATTAGTTTGCAGCGGATACCACCCCTATATATATATATACATGGATAGCAGAATAAGTAGGATTGATGAGTTGCAGGCAAAACGTACGAATGGTGATACCCTTTTTGGTGGAGGTCATGTTTGAATACATCAAAGTGTGATATAATAGGTACGTTTGTTTTGGTTATGTAACATGAATAACGGACCTCTATGCTTCTATCTTGATATGTCTTTTAATATAGTATCTTAATTGTTAAAAAGGACATAGAAAAATAAACAAAATCTACCAGGAAGAAATAAGAGAGAGTCGAGCCATAGGAGACGAGATATGATGACTTGTAGAACAATAAACACGAGAAACCAAAAGAGCTATAATTGCTGCGATTCCTAGCTCCTGTGTCGGGCTTTTAGGATGATCTGGATATGTGCATCCGTTATTTGTCGTATTTTTAACATCAGCAAGTTGCATGTCAAAAATAAACATCATTTAGATTTTTGAGATTTTTTTATAAAAGTGTCCTAAAACACAATCCTCGAATCTCATATTATCAGTGACGGAATAGAGGCATAGGGAATGACACATGCGCTTTTAGGGGATGTTTGGGATTGCTTATTTAAACTGTTTATTGACTTATTAAGGTGTGTTACCGGTAATAAGCAGTTTTGAGTGTTTGGATGGAAAAAAATGTTTATAACGATGTCAAGCCAGTAATAAGAAGTTTTTGATAAGTTAGAATCTTATGACTTATTAACTTATTTGAAACAACTCATCAGTTTTTTGGTTATTTTACATGTATAAGAAATCCCAAACACCCTAAAAAACAACTTATTAACTTATTACGTTTTGATATCATTATAAGTTAATCCAAACACTTTTTATAAAACTCTAATTTGACAGCACATAAATTAATAAGACCTATTACATAAAAGCATAAGTTATTTTAAATAACCATTCCCAAATACCCTTAAGATCCAAATTACCTAGCTTAGAATTAGATGATTAATAACTTTTAACCAATTTTTAGACCCGCTAACTTCATTAATTGAACAACCTTTTTCTTTTGCTTTTTATACATATTAATTATATTTAAATTTATTTACAAATGGTATAAAAACTTGTTTCCCAAATTGGTAAAAGTGTTATGTTTATAGTGTAGACGATGTTGGAGGTAGAATTGAGAAAAGAAACTAGTCGTAAACTATGATTTTCGTTCCTATGGTTTATTGTTTATAACAATTTTTGTCCCTGTGATTTAAAAACTGTTGTTTTTTGACATATGGTTTTCATTTTACTTCCGTTTTCGTTTTTACAACTAACAGCAATGTAACCCGGCCGGTCGAACCGGTTGGACCGGGACCGGGGGTAGTGACCGGGTTAATGCATATCAGCATATAATCCGACCCGTTTCAACCCGGCCGGGTTTCTCAAAAACCCGGTTAAACCGGTGGTAAACCCGTTTCTCAAACCCGGTCAACCCGTTTTTATATTAAAATTCAAAAAAATGAAAAAAAAATGTTTGTTATGTGTGTTTTTTAATATATTTGGATTGATGTAAAATTTGTTGTTTGTGTATTTTTAATGTTGGAACTTATGGACATCAAATTATTACTTTATATATATGTATGTACGCAAGAAAATAAAAAAAATACAAGAGATTAAATGAATTATTGAAACCGGTTAACCCGGTGGTTGAACCGATTAAACCAGTTAACCCAGGACCCGGTCACCACACCGAGTCAACTAAAAACCCGGGTTTTAAAACATTGACTAACAGAGTTAATGGAGCTGTTAAATTTTTTTGAAAATTTACATATTTAGTTCTTGTGTTACATAAAATTTAAATATTTAATCCTAAATTTTATTTATTATATTACTAACTATTAATTTGCCACTTATATATTACATCATTTTTTTTCTTTCTTTATTATATTTTCATATTGTATATATAAATATCCTTATATATGTGTGTGTTATTACTTATTCTTTCTTTATATAGATTTTAGTACCTTTTTTTTATATACTTGTAATTAATAAAAATAAAAATTTATATTTTAATTAATAATTTTTTTATTATTTAATCAAAGTTTTATTTTATTTATTTAAAATCGATATTTTAAAAACATATTGGTTTATATAAAATTAGTTAATATGATACTTTATTTTAAAAACGTCTTAAAAACTTGTTAAAACGTCTAAAAACGTTCTATAAACCTATTGTAACACTTTTAGATATGACTTTTTTTGATTCCGTCATATAAACGTAAGTCCTATAAATTACTTTTATGAAGCTTATACATTTTAGACGTCATATAAAACCAATTTTACTACAGTGTTTTACATGCATTAAAGCATATTCACATGAATAAATTTGTTAAAGTTTCAGTCATTATCATAAAAATAGGTATATGAAGATTTCCGTCTTACCGTTTCACCATAACTCTTATTCTTATCGGAACCCAACTCGATATATAATTGCGTGTATATATAGAGGGGTCTTCTTTTGAGAACTCATGAAATTGTAATAACCTTGAGAATCTGTGCATCATGTGTTGTTTGTTTTATGTGATTTTTTTTCAATAAAGAGTAGGATTAGAATATTGATTAACATATATTTGTTTCATAATGTGTTTGTTTTACATGTGCTTGGTTCACGATGTAAACATTTTTTATGTGTTTGTGAAACAAAAAATACACGCAAAAAAGTTTCACATTGTGAACCGAGCACATGTGAGACAATCACATTGTGAAACAAATATATGTTAATCAATACGTTCAATACTATACTTAGATGGAAAAAATCATGTGAAACAAAACCTTAAGGTAGAAGTTCCCACAGATCTCATAAAAAATAGGTTCTCAAAAGATTATTCCCCTATATATATATATATAACTATCCTGTTTTCATCAGACCATGAGACCACAAAATAACACTGAAACTTCACAACAATTCATTGCGGAGGTATGAAAAACAATGAACCTTCAAAATGTTTTAGTTGTGAAGGTTCAGTGTTATGTAAGTAATCTCGCGTGTTTCTAAAAAACAGTCTGGTTTAACATGATCCCAAATTTATGTAAGTATAGTTTAATTACCTGAAGATTGGTGGCTTCAGCAGCAAACCCTAAAGCAGCAGATAAGAAGATGGCAACAATGACAATGATTATAACTCCAGAACTTTGTCCACCATTTTCAGCCATCCTTAATTGCTCTCTTATAATCTTATATATTATTTGGGAATGAAAGATGCAAGTTTTTCACATGCATATAAATACATAATTTTTTTTTATGAAATTAATGATGTTTTGTTTAATGTTTGTCCTTTTCCCTCTGTATTGTAGAAAATTGATTTCTTCATGCCAAATGCAACACATGTATTTAAATTCATTGTTTTTCCTCTTGTTTTCTAATCAAATTCGATCTTTCAAAAAATCTCTATTTATGCAGGCTTAAACGGTTGCATAGACGTTAAACCTTCTCCCATTGTTCCAATTAATTAGTCAAACCGATGATGAAATGGTCGCCGAAAACATTGTACTTATTTAACATGAATTATGACTTACGGGTTATATTGGTTAAAAGAATGTTATAGCATCTCCAACTTAACAGATTCTTTAAAATAGATAAAATGAAATTATCATATGTTATAAAGTAATTTAAGGTTTTAATACCTTTAACAAAAACCAGTCTTATTTAAAAAAAAATCCTCAAAACATGTCTAGCTCAGTAGTAAGGTAACATCTTGGGGCCTCTGTGGATAATATCCCTGACTACCAGGGTTCGAACCCCATGATGCGCATGTGGAGATATCCAGAGCTTGGGTCTGTCACTTTGTGGTACCCTTAATTGGGCTGGACCGAGATCGACGGGGATTCGTCGGGTGACACCCTTAAGTGGGATCCCGGATACCCCGGAAAAGTGTGTGTGTATGTGTTTACCTGCCTTACAAAAAAAATTAGAAAATTTTATTTGTAAATTTCATGTTTGACTAAGCTAGGTATTGAGTTCTTTTTGTATAAAGGTGGTTGTTCGAGCCAACCTACACATACATCGACCAATTTTATGAGATTCGAAATTAACTGTTAGACAAACCTTCCACTGCACCATACAAATTTGTAATAACAAATTAACTACACCAACCAACATGTGTATCAATCGTACAAATTAATTAATTGATACCGACTAAATCGGTATCAATTACAAATAGTTGGTAGTATCGTACCAAGTATACAAACTTGGTTTGGTACACGACATTGAAAGTCGTGTACCACCATGGTACATATATACCGACTTATTTAATTATTTATTAGTTTGCTGAACATGTGTTACATAAAAACTCAAAGTTTGAACATAATAACAAGATTCTATAATATAATTTAAAGTTGATATAAAACCAGTATCAATAAAAAAAAGTTTGTCTCAAATACAATTGATTGATGATATACTATGTTAGAAAAAGAAATTAGTGGTTTGGCTTCTCTTGTGGTAATAAAAGAAGGTTATTTGTTGCTCAAAAAAAAAAAGAAAAAAAAATTAGTAATGTATTAAATCCACCCTTATTTTATTATAATTGGAGTTGATTACAACAATTATACTACTAAAATAACAATCTAATTATTTTGACAAAAAGATTTAAGAGGTTGTAATAATTTGAAAATAATTGTGAGACTTTGGACCAATTTGACACGCTCTACCTATTTAACAAAATTTTAATGTTATTTAAGTTTTTAAAATATAGCAATTCAAACCAATTCACTTTATAGGTAAATAAGTCAAAATTTTATCCCTTGACTAAAGAACATATCAAACTCATATTGGACAAGTATTTACTGGATCAATTATCTTATCTGATTAACATAGGAATGATCGAGAATTTTATCTGGTAAAAAGGAAGACAATAATTGGATGGTCTTAACCGTAAGTGAGAGCGATAACTCTTACCTGCTAAACGCTTAGAGCATCTCCAACAACTTCTCTAAAATAGAGAAAATAAGGATTTTCAGTAATTTTTTGCTCCAACAGCATTTCTAAAACTTTCTCTAAAATAGAGAAAGTAGGTTTCTCTAAAATAGAGAAAGTAGGAGAGAAAGTACAAAAATCTCCAAATTTAGAGATATCCCTAAAAATGATTACTTTGAGAGAGAAACATTATTTTATTATCTTCCAACAATAAGAAATATTGAAGTTCAATGTTTAGGTGAGAAAAATATTATTTTATTAGAAAATCTAATATTTTAATAATATAATGAATGATGTAATCTCTAAAATAAAGAAGCCGTTGGAGTTGAATGTAATATTTTTTAGAAATTTTGAATTTTAATTCTCTATTTTAGGGAAGCTATAGAGAAGTTGTTGGAGATGTTCTTATTGAGTGATAAATACTTAACCTTTTTTTATAATAAAAAAATAAAATATTTTTTTATCAATTGATTTTTACAAAACTAATGTTTTTAGAATTATAAACATTGTTATATAAAATCACACGAAATCCCGCAAAATACCAACTATCGGTACCCTGTGAGATTTCGAAATCATATATTTATAGGATTTCAAACCCAAAAATACTGCAAACCAAACATAGAATTAGAATGGATTTTAATTTCAAATTCTCCTAATTCAATTAAGTTTTACAAACCAACCGGGGTTATAGACAGGTCGGCCCAAGGGGTGGGCGAGCCGGGTGACGACCCAAGGCATCAGAATCCCGAGGGGTATCATTTCACTTGTTGGGCCCCGACCAGTTATATTATTACTAAAAAACATTTATGAGAAGTTTCACCTAAAGGATTCAAACCTGGGACGTCAATAACAACATGGGTGGACGTTACCACTATGCCGAAGAGATTTTTGTTTATTTTTTGCCCCCATTTTTCTTTTATTCATTATCGTTCTAAATTCTTTTTTCTTAAAATTCTTTTTTCTCCTCTCGTTTTAATACTAACATATGTTTCTTTTTGTCAAACTGTGTTTTTATGGAAAATTGAGATAATTTTCTTTTGTTGTTGCATTTGTTGTACATACATGTTCAAGTTTGTTACTAGTTTTAGTAAAATGATATAAGTTTGCTACAAAATGACTCTTTTAAGCATTGTTTGATACTTGGCTTCAAATAACAACTATTTAAGGATCACATGCTACTATACAAACAACGTAAAATGTTTTATAAATATCTAATATTTATATACGACAATTGCAACAAAAGAATTCATACACTTTCCTCATCTTTACTGAGGGTTGAACCCCTAATAACTTCCAGGAAAGTCAAAAGTTCGGATACCACTCGGTCAAAGTCCCTTTTGGTAGTCAACATAAAATGTTGTTTTAGCATTAACATGTTTAAGGTTCTACCATGTGTTAATGTTCTTTATTTTCGATTATTTTAAATGGTTATTTGATTATAATACGGTTGCTACTTCACATTTATATGAAATTTTAAAAATTAAAAACCATTGAACAAAGCGATCTATGTTATTATAGTACACATTATAGTTACAAATCCGAAATAATGTAATGTGTTTTTTAATAGGAGCATTTTTTAGCGTTTTCGCACAGGACACCAAAAACCATTGGACCAGCCCCGGTTATATTAGGGGGTGTTTGGGATTGCTTATTTGAAACAATTTATTGATTTTCTACAAAAGTGTTTATCAACTTTTGATAAGTTAAAAGCTTCTAACTTCTTAAAAAAACTTCTTATCACCAATTTAACATTGATATAAACTGTTTTACCAAATACTCAAAAATATTTATCATTAATGCTATACTGTATAAGTCAATAAGTTGTTTTTATAAGCAATCGCAAACACGATACAATTTCTAAATTCAAATAGTTCACTAGCAACATCAAATATTTATTAATAGAAAAACAAGAAAATATAAATCTTGTAAATTAATTTAATAGTAGAATAAAAGTATATGAAAAAACCATGCACGTCAATCACAATAATATATTAATTTGAACGTGGAAAATTCATAGGAGAAATGGGTTTTTGCCTTTTTGGTTATCCAACAACTCTACTTTACTACACTCGTTATTATTGTCGGAATCTAGAATAGTCAGCCATGTATTATTGTTCTTTTTACAATACTTCATTTTTAATCTTTCTTATTTAGATAAAAAAAATTGATTACTGATTAGGGGTGTAAATGATACGAGTTAAACTTGTATGACTGTTCTCGACTCGAACTCAAAAGCCAGTTCCCAAATTCAAACTCGATTCAAAAACTTACGAGCAGTGAAAATCCGAACTTTAACTCGAACTCGATAACCATTTCTCAAGCTCGAACTCATTTAACACATAACAATATTAAAAGTTCGAAATAAATTTAAAATATCAGCACAATAATTAATTGTTATTAATTTTTTTATATTATATTTTATTACTAATATTATAAAATTAATCATATAAAAAATGTATCAGAGTATCTCACGAGCTTATTGAGTTGAGTATCATGTAGTTCGACTCAATTCGTTAGTATGTCGAGTGTTGATCGAGTCGATCTCGAGTAGCTTGCGAGTTGTTTCGTCTCATTTACACCCCTATTATTGGAACCTGCCTTTAAAAACACTAACCGACTTCATACGGAACTTGCCTTTAAAAACACTAAAGGGACAATTTTTTAATCACTCAGCTATTGAGCCTAACGTCGAAGGGAGGGGGTACTCATCAAACAATAAAAAAAAAGATAGGTTAAATACACATCTGTTTACTAATTTCCCTTCCTACGTATATAAACATCACAAGCTATTTTTTTACATTTACAATAAATTACACTTTATCTATCCAAAACACGATCTTTACATAAACTCAGAAAATAATTTAACAAAAAAAGTTACAAATTTACATAAAGGTTATTTGTAGATTAAAAAAAAATTATACAAATTTACATAAAGATCCTATTTACATAAAAAAAATTAATTTAAAATAAGTTTTAAGTAAATATATGAAACATTTATATAAAGTCTTGGTTAAAATTCAGTTTTAGACTTGGAATCACGTGAAATCAGATTGTTTTCGTAAGATTCGTGAGAACATTTTTTATATATTTGAAACTTCTCAGTAAAACCTTATAAATATTATCTTTATAATGTTTTACTGTAAAGTTTCAACTATAAAAATATAATGCAGATCTTATGTAAACTCAACTCTTTAGTTCTTTAGTTTTAAAAGTAGTAAATTTAGTTTGAGATTGATATTTATGGTCAATTTCATGACAAAATATAAAAATGGCTAAAAGCCACCATAGCCCCGCGATATTATATTGAAAATGGTCAAAATTTAACGAAGAACATGCTGACGTGGCAGCAGTTTGTTCTTTAATGGCTAAATTATAAATCGTTACAAAGTACAAAACTCCTCCATTTTTAATTTTTCAGTTCTTCCCTCTCTGTAAAACCCTCGTTGCCTCCAATCTCTGATCATCAATCGTCTTCCATCATCTCATTCTTCCTTATCTCTGCCTGCCGTTATTTTGATATACGCAAGTCGATAATGGCGTCGTCTCTCCGGCGACCAGCAACGGCAACGTCGACGGCGATGGCCGGATTGAAGTTCTTCACCTTTCTTCTATTTATGTTACCGCTTCTGTATGATTTCAGATCTGATGCTCAACTTTTGCCAGTTGAAGAAGGTATAGTACTCATCTTCTGATTCCTTCTCTTATTATCAGTTCTAATTATATTTGAAAATGGTTTGGAGTATCAACAGATTTTATGTTCCTTTTTATTTATTCATCTCTGATTCGTAATTCGCGTTTTGAAAAAGTTGATTTAGGCATAAAACTTGTGATCTATCGTAATTAACCTTATCCTCACTTTGTTTATCTCTTATCTCTCCTGTAATTAATATTGATGACCACATAAACTCTTTGTGTGTATGTGTGTGTGTGTGTGTTAAAAGCTATTTCCAATTTTGTCAAATTTTAAGCAATTTGTACATAATACCAACAGAAACGAAGATACCACAAGCAAAACCCTTAGGTTTCCTGATCTATTATCCATTTATTTTTCTTCACATCTTTGATTTCTGTTTGGTTCCATTCGATTGTTGTATCATATTCTATAGACCATATGTTTGGGAATTATTGTAGATTTACAGGTTGGATCACCTAGTTTTCCTTTATGTCTCGATCAGTGCCTATTAGAAGGAAATAGTATTAGCCTTTTAGGATATTAAAAGCTGCTACGTGTCATGCTCCTGCATCATCTTGTTATTTTGTGGTTGTAGTCTTCTTTATTTTTGCCTCCGCCTCATATTATAATCAATATAATATCGTAGCTAACAGTTGATAACCAATTTATGTTTTCAATTGTTGGCACCTTGTTTCTCTAATTATCTTTCTGCTAATTTCTAAATTGGCGACGTATAAAGATAATTAGCATGTGTTTGGTTCATTAAATTTGTAACTTTTAGCTTCACGTAATGTAATCCCAAGAGAATATTTCAGCATTTGCCTAATTAGCCAAATGTTGACATGTTCAACTTCAAAAAAGAGTGACTAAATTCCCTGTTTGGTTGATATTTTGGTCATAAATGTAGCGTATGGTTGATATGTGTCTTATTCCGGTCAAACATGCAACATTTTAAAATTTTGGCTTGGCCAAACATGCAATATTTAAAAAATAATAAAAGTAAAGAATGCAACTCATTCCGTTTCGAAATAAATGTTTATATTAAAAAAAACTTGTAGTTTTAGAAATTTATAATTATTACGCTTTTTAATTAACAAAAGACAGTTTTACCCTTGATCATAGATAGCAAATTTCTTCATCACATAATAAAGGGTATAATAGGAAAGTGAACATCTACTTTTCAAATGGGACATTAATTTTGGGACAAATTAAAATAGTAATGTACACATTATCTTGGGACGGAGAAAGTATCAAGATATATAATATATTACAAGCAAAACTGCAATGTTTTATCTTTTTTTTTCTTTTACTTATAGGATACGTCCTCACATGTTCATCCCATGTGAATATGTCTTCTAAGACATGAGGATTTTCTCATGATTTGATGCAATTTATGTGTTAGATTTGCTACAAGTACTAACTATATAATCTTCTATAAGAATAGATGAAATCCCAAATATACTTTTCAAAATAGCTTTTGAGGAAAGAAGGAGGTTCCAACAAATATAAAAGAGAATTGGTCCAAATCTAACTTATATGAAAACTCTAACATGCCCCCTACAACACAGATTAGACGGACTCCCAGAGTGTCAAGAGGGGGTTAGACCGGCTAAGATGTCCCTGAATGTCTAGTCCTGGCAAATATGATGTTTCAGCATTTGCATAAGGATCAGTTGTAACAACTTCATTTTGTTGGGGGTTTTTTTACAATTTATTTTTTAAGATTATAATATTATCATTTCAGTAGGTTTTTCGGTGCCAAATAGTGGTTTCTCATCACCAATTGTTAACTTTGACCAAATTTTATCATCGATTTATTATTTATTTGTTTATAGCTTTTATCGATAATTTATCACCCATTTTCCATACCAACTAATGCTTTGATGAGAAAAACACCTGGCCTATCTGAAAGTTCGTTAGCTAAATCATGTATATTTTTAAAAGAAATTAGCTATGATTAGTATGCTGACATTTGAAAATTTGCAAATCTACCTATTTCTTGACTAGGAAAATTACTTGAATGGTAATTCTAGATAATTAGTCATGTGATGAAACCATGTCTGTTGTTTAAATTACTTTATTCTTTTTATGATCTACTACAGTTGAAGCTCTTCAGACGATATCCTCAAGGCTACAGTATAGCAATTGGCGGGTTGCTAGAGATTCATGCAGCGGAGGTGGAGGGCTTAATGTAACAGTTTCTCTGAACGGCGAAGGGCTTATTAGGTTTGGCAGCAATGTAACCTGCAACTGTAACAGCACTGTTTGCCACATTACACACATGTACGAATTTGTTTTATTATATTCCATCCTTTTCCTACAGAGAATGAATAGATATGGAAGTATTTTATTTAGATCTCCATTCTATTTAGCTTTGATCAATATTTGTATATTTTTTCCACTAATACTTCTAAGTATTTTATATTATATTTCAGCCAGTTAAAGGGACTTAACTTGACAGGAGGTCTACCTGAAGAATTTGCAAATCTCACTTTTCTGCAAGAAATGTAAGTGTATATTTTCAACATTTTGCTAACAATGTCTGTAATCTGTATTACCCTTTCTAGTTTCTAGCTCTTGACATGCAAATGCACTCTAGAAAACGTTTATCCAACAGTTGTGTACAGTGTACCAATGTCATCATGGTGACATGGTGCAATAAACCAAATTGGTGATGTGTTCTATGTAACATTGATATATGAAGTTTAATAATATTACTCTCGACCTTCACATTTCATCGAATATATCTATATATTACGTACATATATATTCACACACATATATCGATAATGTTTTCCATACTGAAAAAGGAGACTTGGTGATTTTATACTTTCATGCAGTGATCTGACTCGCAACTATATCAATGGAAGTATTCCGGCACGTTTTGGTCAGCTTCCCCTTACCATATTGTAAGAGTTATTGGCCGTTAGTTCTTTATCTTTTGCCTAGGCTAGTTGAAACATTCTCCTGATATTTCTTTCTTTACAGGAGTCTTTTAGGAAACCGCCTCAGTGGTTCTCTACCTAGTGAAATAGGTGATATCTCTACACTTGAGGAGCTGTAAGTAATGATCTTAATTTACTCAATACTTCTATCATGTATCCGGCTTTTCATTATTTACAGCTGAGACCTTTATAACAGGGTTTTGGAAGACAATTTGCTTGAAGGACCGCTTCCTCAGAGCCTTGGGCGTTTGACTCGCTTAAGAAGAATGTAAGACTAAATCTACCATTATTGATTGCCTTACGAATCCCCATTATGCTAATTCACGGAATCACATAAATTCATAATAAATGACTACCCTGCTATATAGTAGTAACATGCTTCTGGAGCTCCAATACTATGAACTTTAATGTCCTTTTGCTTTCTTAAATGGGTTGTTTATAAAAATGGTAGATGGTGTCGTGTTCATTCTCTGCAAATTAAAGTGATATGAGAGTGGTTTTATGGAAATTTAGAATTACTTATGGATAGTGACATGCTTAAAAAATGTTTCTGCAGGCCTACAACTAGAGGCATTTTAACTTTTCATGGAATGGATTAATGCAATTTGAAATATCAATTTTTGGTAGTTGCCAAAAATCTTATGTTCATCCTATTCTCCAGTTGCATGCATTAATACACTTTGCTTGTTTAGAATCTGAAGCCCACAGCATAGTTAGAGAACCTAGCATCACCCTTTGAGCTTTGGTGGTTTTCCTCTATAAGCTTTCCCACCATTATATGTTTGTTTCTTCTGCCATTTTTTCCCATTTTGAGTTTGTAAGGTTTAGCTTTTCTGAACAAAGATCATTCATAATTTTCATTCATCATGGATCCGCATATCTTATTCATAATGAAAAATTTCCTTGCAGCCTTCTTTCTGCCAATAATTTTACAGGAACCATTCCAGAATCGTTTGGCAATCTGACTAATCTAGAAGATTTGTAAGTAGTAGCGGTCTTTATATTCTTTTTGGTTAGGCAAGTGAAATAAATTTAGTAGTTATCCATCAAATCTTTTATCCTAATGATTTAAACTTCTTTATAATACTTGCAGTAGGATAGATGGGAGTACATTATCTGGGAGCATACCTAGCTTCATTGGAAACTGGACAAGACTCGGGAGACTGTGAGTATTATCTTGCTTTTTGTATTGCAGTTTATTTCTTCTAAATTGTTTCAAATATATAAATGTAATCCTTAACTGTTACATCATTTACCGCACAGTGACATGCAAGGAACGTCAATGGAGGGGCCTATTCCTTCTACAATATCTTTGTTGAGAAATTTAACTGAATTGTGAGCGCCCACTTTATGTCCTCAATATTTATTTAGTTTTCATTCAATAAGTATGTGGTTGTAGATTTGACGTTTTGACTTTTGAGCATAAGAACTTACTTCATATTGTGTATTATGGTTCTCAGGAGGATAACTGATTTGAATGGATCAAGTTCGAGCTTTCCTGATCTACGGAATATGTCACGCATGATTAGGCTGTAAGTTGATTTTGTGGTTTTTTGCTACAGAAAGTAGGCAAAGTTATTTATCAATTGTGGGCAGAAAGTTGACATAAATTTTTACTTATTTTGCTACAGGCACCTGAGAAATTGCTTGCTTACTGGTCCAATACCGGAATACATAGGACAACTGAGTGAAATTAAAAACTTGTGAGTCAATTAGGAACATTAATCTTGAAGCAGAATTTATTGGTCCTTTAATAGTTGGTCATATGGAATTCACGAAAATTTTATTCATACTCGGGAAAAAATAAGACTTCAAACAACTTATACCATTTTTTATTTAACAACAGGAAACAACTAATTTTGGAATATTATCACCATTCACTGAATCACTGTTAGCATCATTCGTTTAATTTGGACATGAGATTAATTTTATATGTACTGCTTAACATGAGCTATCATCCTTTCTTAATGAAGCATCTGAACCATCTTCTTTGCAGAGATCTGAGTTTCAACAGGTTGACTGGTCAAATACCTGATTCAATTGCGAGGCTGAGATATGACACCGTGTATGTTACTAATCAGAAAGATTGTCTGTGTATATATATGCTGCATTGCCTGCATATTTTTTATTTTCTAGTCAAATTTGAAATGAAATATTTTCCGTGGATGCAGGTTTCTTAATAACAACTCGCTAACTGGAGAAGTTCCTCCATGGGCATTTAACGAAAATAGAAAGATGTTAGTGATTCCCCTTCCTTGATTAGCATTCAAGTCCCACATCATCAGCTAAACACGGACAATCAAATATCTATATATATATATATATATATAGAGAGAGAGAGAGAGAGGAAAGTTCAAATGCGAACTCACATTTGGTTGTGAATGTGAGGATAAATAATAGCGCGACACGTGTCTGAATGTGTAGATTATTCGGATTGAATAATCAAAGAAATATTCAGACTGAATATAGTATTTATTCAGACTGAATATAGTATTTATTCAGACTGAATATAGTATTTATATACTATATTCAGTCTGAATATTTCTTCGATTATTCAGTCTGAATATATGACAGGTGTCGCGCTCTCATTTGTCATCACGTTCACAACCAAATTTGAGTTATCATTTGAACCCGCCCCTATATATATATATGTTGGAACCTCCTCTATCTCTATCTACAAAGGCACTTTTAGGGAGAGATTCAAAGGGGATCCTTATACCCTCACATGGTATTAGAGCCAGGGTCTATCTTTTGTTTGTGGTGGTCATATCACTCATATCTATGTGTGTGACTGTGTGTTTCTTCTTACTTATACATTCTAGAGTTGAGTCATAACTCACAAAGGTTCCCACTTCTCATTGCAGTGACTTATCCTACAACAATTTTACAAGCTCACAACAATGGAATTGTCAGCCATCTAGCTTGTAAGTTTTCTTTCCTTTTCACAGTATGCGAACATTCTCTTTTATGTTCACTTACAACATACTTAATCACTTTAATCCATTCACAGGAATTTAATTTCTTCCGTTCCATCTTCACCGGCAACCAATAGGTACCCCCCCCCCCCCCCCCCCCCCCCAAAAAAAAACCCCAGTAAAGATATATTATTATTATTGGTTTCAAATATCATTCGAGTGATGTGGCTAAACGTGAATTTATATCGTAGAGATTCTTGGTGTTTGAGAGAGGGACTCACTTGCAGCAGCAACCCCGACCGTAAGTCATTCCATTTATGTTACGTTACATTTCCATAACTCAGACCTATCTCTAGGTCACACTACAACAAAATCGGCTTTATAGGACACCAAAAATGTCAAAAAAATGTCCTAATATACTACTTTATACGACTTAAGTTTATAGGACCAAATAATGTGTAGTCCTGTATAAATGTCTTACAATAAGTTGATAGGAGGTTTTTGGACATCCTAACAAACTTTTTTGGACAATTTTGAAATAAAACATCCTATTGATCTTTTTGTATATCATTATTCAAAAATGTATCTTATAAAAACAAGTGTCATGTAAAAAAGATGTCCTAAAAACTTGTTAAGATACCTAAATACATCTTATTGTAACACCTTTATGTAGGACGTATAATAATTATTCGATCCTATAAACCTTTACGTCAATGCTGATACATGTTACATCTTGCCTTCAATTGCCATTGCAGGTTATTCGTTATTTATTAATTGTGGTGGAACCAGTTTAGACTTTGATGGGAATGAATATCAAGAAGACTTGACCAGTGAACAGTCCTATTTTTTTCCTTCTGATGGATGGGCTTATAGCAGTAATGGTGTTTATATGGGAAATGATGATGCTCCATTTATCGCAACCACAACAAATGTGATAGGTGGCGATGTATACAGAACGGCCCGCCTTTCACCTACTTCCCTTAGATACTATGGACGGTGTTTGAGAAGTGGTAGTTATAAAGTTCGGCTCCATTTCGCTGAAATAATGTACTCCGATGATACGACATTTAGCAATCTAGGAAGGCGCTTTTTTGATGTATCAATCCAAGTGAGTAACATCCGTTTTTTGGTTATGCTTTGCTTGTATCTGCTATTTTTAAGAGGTGCTGAAGTCTGAAGTCTGATTTCAGTTCTGAAATGGTTATGAAACGTCTAAACGAACCAGACATAAGTGGTGATTAAGAACTTAAAATGAAAAAACAAACCAGGCCTTAGCGAGCTTTTCAAAAACTTCATCTTATCTTGACTTTCTCTTTTTGTCACACTTTTCACACATCGGGCTATTCACAAAGGTCTGCATACATTTTACCCCCAGACCCAATCATCAGGCAGGGCCGTCCTTTTAGCATGTTAAATGTGAGATTTTGAACCGGGCCCCCAAAATTTAGGAGCCCAATGGCTCAATTTTTCATGTGTTTAGGGTCTTTCATCGACCTGTGTAAAGCTATAGCTGAAATTGTTTAGGTTCAAATTATTAATTATTTGGGTTTAGGTTCAAAATAGTAATAGTTTAGATTTAGGCTAAGATTGTTAATTTTTTAGGTTTAGCCTATATTTGTACTTAACATATATCGTTATCTCATTTATACACTGTAATCAAAATATTTGGATGTAGCAGGGCCTCCAAAAAGATTGGAACGTCCCTCTGTATATTGGGCTCGTTTGGTCTGGTTAGAGTTAATAAATGTAGCTTGATCTTTTATGTAGGGTGATCTGAAATTGAAAGACTTCAATATCATGGATGAAGCTAATGGTGCCGGCATAGGCATCTTCAGAGATTTTGATGATATTATTGTTAATGGGAGCACACTAGACATTCATTTGTATTGGGCAGGGAAGGGGACTACCGCAATTCCAGATCGCGGTGTATATGGACCTCTTATTTCAGCTATCACGATAACACCAAGTTAGTAAAAAATTCCTTTCTTAGCATATAACTACTCTATTTTCCAACCACAAGGGTTGTGGCATATTGGTTGAGGCCCTGGGGGATGTGGTGGAATATCCCATCTGCCCAGGGTTCGAATCCAAGCTTACACAGCAATTGTGGCCACTGAGTTTATCAGGGCTGATGTATTGCAGTCATAATTTGCCGGGATTAGTCCAGACAAAGCTTGGGATACCCTTCACAAAAAAAAACCTACTCTATTTTCCGACATCAAGAGTGAGATTAATCTATTTACTCTCCTTCCTTGTAGACTTTGATGTATCAACCGGCCTCTCTGCTGGAGCTATAGCTGGAATCGTGATTGGTTCTTTTGCATTTGTTTTGTTAATTCTAGCCGTTCTTTGGAGAAAAGGTTATTTGGGAGGCAACAAAGAAGATAAAGGTAATAACATTATACAGAAGTTGTATATAAGTGAAGTCTTTATGTGAGAATATGGAAACCCAGTTAGATTACTCTCCAAAAGAGCTCTCAAAGAATATGGTCCATGTCTATCTGATGTGGGTTTTTTTTAAACTTTTTGTTATATATATAAATTTGGGGATAATTAACCACGAGGGTTGTGGCGTACTGGTTGAGGCCTTGGGGGATGTGGTGGAATATCCCATCTGCCCAGGGTTCGAATCCAGGCGTACACAACAATTGTGGCCACTGAGTTTATCAGAGCTGATGTATTGCAGTCATAATTTGTCAGGATTAGTCCAGGCATAGCGTAGGATACCCTTCACAAAAAAAATTGGGGGATAAATGAAGATTATGTGTGGGAATAATGACTTAAATACATATAAAAAGGAAACATAAAAACTAAAACATTTAGTAGGTCAATTTTTACTCCCATTCCTGTACATGTAGAGTTGAACATGAATTACTTTATGATTGAAGAAAGTAATGAGACTCAGGAGATTTAATCCCGATTATGCACCCATGGATGCAAAATCTAGTAGCATTTCAAACTAATCAAAGGTCTTTTCAGGTGTAAATTTTTTTAATGGTTTCCTACTTCTGTTACAGTAACTTTTTTTCTGATTTTAACTGTTTCTGATGACTGTTCTTTATCACAGAACTTCGAGCTCTTGAATTACAAACGGGTTATTTTAGTTTGCGACAAATCAAAGCTGCTACACATAACTTTGACTCGGCAAACAAGATTGGTGAAGGTGGCTTTGGACCCGTTTACAAGGTATCAACTTGTATCGAGAACCAACTATTCATATATGAATTATTCATGATCATAGATATTCATTATGAATAATGAAAATGCATGATATAATTCATATATGAATAGCTGGTTCTAACGATTCTCAAAATATTTACAGTTCTTAAATTAACTTCCCCCAAAGGCCTTAAATCACTAATTATTCTAAACACAATTTTATGTTCTTTCCATCTGTAGGGCGTACTCTCAGATGGTTCTGAAATAGCCGTTAAACAACTCTCCTCAAAATCAAAGCAGGGGAACCGTGAATTTGTCACTGAGATAGGCATGATATCTGCATTGCAACATCCAAATCTCGTTAAACTCTTTGGCTGTTGTATAGAAGGAAACCAGTTGTTACTGATATACGAGTACCTCGAAAACAATAGCCTTGCACGTGCTCTTTTTGGTAAAAAGACTTCACTGTCCACTATTTCTATTTCCTATCAGCAAAGAGTTGATGATGTTACCAAGGGGTCATTATCCCAGCCAGCGGTATTCGGATTACCAGTAGATCCCAACCTCCTTGGAGGTCAAGGGTTTGATACATGAGGTTTTCCGAACATAAACACACACACACACACACACATATATATATATATATGTGTGTGTGTGTGTAGAGAGAGAGAGGGAGGGAGGGAGGTTCAGGGGAAAACACTCTAAAAAACTGAAGAACACCCTGGGAGCCCTCCATCCGGACGGTATGCATGCATACAAGCGATTGAAGCTGTTTTTTTCTATGCACAAATGCATGTTACAAATTACCAGTATGCATTTGTGCATACTGCCATGATGGAGGGCTCCTAGGGTGTTCTTCAATTTTCTTTTTTTTTTGGCGTTTTCCCCTGAACTTGACCCTATATATCTATATAGGGGCAGGTTCATATGAAAACGATAACTATTTGTGAGAATAGAAGAGACTTTTTTTATGTACATAATCATATGTGATTTTATACTAACTTGAGCGGGCGACTTTTGAGGCAACTTAAGTCGCATGGGAAAAGTCGCCCCGATCATGTATGATTTTGTATAAAATCATATATGATTATGTATATAAAAAAAGTTCCTCTTATTCTCGTAAAAAGTTAACATTCTCGTTTGAACATTTCTCTCTCTCTATACATATATATATACATATATATATCTATACTATATTACAAAGCATTTGACCAAAAACTCTTAAAAACAACTTTTTAAGCATTAGGTACTGTTAATTAATGCTAATTACTTAATTTTCAAGATTACAAGTAGATGATGCGTAAGTACAACTTATTAAAACTGCATTTCTGAATTCGTCTAACTAACTACAGATAATTATGATCAAATACAGGATAAACATCTAATTTTAAATATAAAAAATTTAAAATATAATTAAGATAATTATCAAGTTTAATTATTGTCTTTATCAAAAGTTATATTATCAAAACAAAAATAAATTACTTCGTTATTAAATCCAAAATAAAGTATGATAAAAAAAATTAAATTAAAGAAATTACATAAAAAATGGAATTTTTAAATGAAATATTAAAATCGTTTTTCTTAAAACCACATAAAACCATTAGAACATCGATAGAGACAAAAATTAAAATGAAACCTAAAATTCAGATGTATCTCCCGCATTGCGCGAGTACCAGTATATATATATATATATATATATATATATATATATATATATATATATTTAAGAAGGAGTTAACAATATTCTTGGTGATTCCATCTTAAGGCAAAGATGACCAGCGTCTTAATCTAGATTGGACAACAAGAAAAAAGATCTGTATAGGAGTAGCCCGGGGATTAGCTTATCTCCATGAGGAATCAAGGCTGAAAATCGTTCATAGAGACATAAAGGCCACCAATGTGCTTCTCGATAAGGAACTTAATGCAAAAATATCAGATTTTGGTCTTGCTAAACTTGATGAAGAAGAGAACACCCATATCAGCACACGGATCGCTGGAACAATGTACTCTTTTTATTTTTACTTTTTTACTGTTTTGATATGGTTTTTTTTACGTCTGAGTTGGTTCGAATTTGAGATTTTTATGGTGCCTTTTTTTGCAGCGGGTATATGGCTCCAGAATATGCAATGAGAGGATATTTGACGGATAAAGCAGATGTTTACAGTTTTGGAGTTGTTGCATTAGAGATCGTGAGCGGGAAAAGCAATACGAATTACCGGCCAAAGGAGGAGTTTGTCTACCTTCTTGATTGGGTAACTTTTCCAACTTTTCTTACTTCGAAACGATCATTTAACATTTTCATTTTGCTTAACATAACCCTCGGATATGAAATGTCGGAAATAAATTTCAATATTTAAAAATAAAATCGTGAAAATGTATGGAACCCCATCAGATTACTCTCCAAAAAAAAACCCTTAAAAGAAAGAATGATGATTCCAACATATACCGAGGAAAAATGATGTAAGACTCCAACAAAATAACACGAATAGACAATAAGCCAAGGGGTTTTTGGTTTGACGGAATTTTTTTTTTGGGATTTGGATTTAATGGAAAGATCCGAAATCTGTTTGGTTTGTAAGATTTGGAATGGAATTGAATTCCATTCTTTATAAATAATTTATAAAAAACAAATTATAAAAAAAAATTGAAAAATTTAAATTATCTTTTTTATTAACTCATTATTACAAAGCAAGTATTTTTAACATATTTTGAAACAATACTACAAACAAATCCCATGAAATCCCACAAAATACCAACTACCCCATGGCCTATGAGATTTCTAAATCCCATGTTTGTGGGATTTTAAAAGGATTTCAATTATGGACTTTCATTAAACCAAATGTAGGATTGGAATAAATCCAATCCAAATCCCAGTAAATCTCGCAAACCAAAAAGATCCATTTGGTTTGCGAGAATAGAATGGATTTGGGGGGATTTGGATTTGAAATCCATTTCGATCCTATATTTGGTTTGTTGGATTGTCTGGATTTGAAATCCTAGGATTCAATTGAAATCCTAGGATTCAATTGAAATCCTACAAACATAGGATTTTGAAATGCTTGGGTGATACTCGGGATTTCACGGGATTTCGTAGGATTGTATGAAAATAATGTTTTAAAAAATGTCAAAAACATTTGTTTTGTAATAACTGATTAATAAAAATGTAATTTAATTATTTTTATAAATTATTTATAAATAATGGAATCCAAATCCTACAAACCAAATACACCAATGATTTCAAATCCCTCCATGAAATCCAAATCCTTCAAAAACAATCCTGCAAACCAAACGGGTTCAACAAATTTCATTTATTATATAGCTTCATCATCAAAACAACATCTCTACAATAATTACAATGATTTCCCAATATCAACCAAACATCATCATCAGTACAATTCCCATTCCCATTTCTATAGGCTCTAATTTTTTCTCATTTATTACATGAACTCAAAAAAGGCCTACGTGCTACAAGAGCAAGGGAATCTACTCGAACTAGTCGACCCAATACTCGGTTCCAAATACCCGAAAGAAGAGGTAATGAGGATGCTAAACATAGCTCTACTATGCACCAACCCGTCACCAACACTTAGGCCCGCCATGTCAGCGGTCGTCAGTATGTTGGATGGAAAAATCCCAGTTCAACCACCACTAGTGAAACGGACCGGAATGGATGGTGGGGCCGACATGAGGTTTAGAGCCTTCGAATTGCTATCACAAGATAGTCAAACTCAAACATCGTTCATGTCGGAAAGCACTCAATGACCAAAGAGCGTGTCGATGAATGATCCATTGATCGATTCCTCCATTTAAAACATAATTCTTTTGGGTATTTTTATGATGAATTTGTTGTTGTGAATTATAGAAAATATGTATGTAAAATTGAAGGTATGAGGTTTAAATTTAATCTTATAGACAGATTGTTTTAATAGGTTGTAAAAGTTTTGTTTATGATTTCTTAGATTTTTTGTATGAAGATTGCAAATTATTCATTGGCTGCGAATTTTTTATAATGTAAATAAATTTGTACTTTTGGTTGTTGCCTGCCAACTAGAAGTTTTATTGGTTTGGTTCAAACAGATAAATGAAATTAAAATTGACTTGAATGAAAATTTAGGTTTATGAAGAAATGGACACATTATAATATATAAAACCAAAGGTTTATGTTATTTTCAATTTTATTTATTACTGTTTAATGTCTTTAAACAAACAACCATATGTAATAAGGGAATGTTAAGAGAAGGTTCACACATGAATTATTGGATTTTTTTGGAAATAAATTTATTTGGAGATGCATATATGAATCTACATTACAGATTATTCATATGGGTTCAAATATTCGTTTTCAAATAGATTTCTTACAATAGTTAACGTATAAATCTTTTTTTATTAGATTCTCTACAACCATATTCTACTTAATTGTTCAAATTTCGTTGAATTTACATAAAAGAATTCTAACCAACCCGTTAGATTCCAGAAACGGTCCATCCAGCCTGCTATTCTTAGAATGACATATTAAGATTAATGGGCAGATATAACATTATACAAAACAAATTCAAACAAACCATCTCGACCCGATTACATTTTTATAATTAAATTTTGAAAAGCCTCCTAATTCACAATCTGCCATATACTCGGACTAATAACCTTCATATCGCACGAAAAAATCTTTTAAAAAATTGTGCATTTTAAACGATCCATGTTCTTTTTCCTTAAAATTTAACGACTTTTTAGTCCGTTAGCCGGTGGGAATACCAGGGCAAGGTATAAAGCCAACAGAAAGGGATGAAAACCATATGTCCCAAATTTGCATGTCTCAGTCATGTCCACCAATCATATGAATACATGTAAACAGAGAGAGAAAAAAATAAACATTGAATTAAATGAAAATCTGATGCGTCTTAATTTTATTGATGGGAGAAGAATGGGACGTATAAATTTGGAACAAGTGATTTTTATCCGGCAGAAAGAAGTAAGATATATTTGCTATATTAGACATAAAGAAAAAAAAAACCACTACACAAAATGTATTTTCTATAGAAGTTGTGAGCACCAAACTTGGATACAAGTGTCGTAACATGTTTACAGAGTTGGCGTAAATACACAAAGACACAAACATATATATATATATATATATACAAGGAACGACAAGTATGACTCTAAAACTCGATACCAGTATTTAACTGAACTGAAAAAGAAGGCCGATCAACACTCATAAGAGGCGTTTCAGCTCTCAATACTATCCCTGATTTCCCAACATTCCCATTCCACTTTGATCTGCCTACCTGCATTTTCAATATCAATTACAATTACTATCATAATCCACAAGCCTAAAAACAACTATTTTGTGAGTATTTATGATTCATTGTGAACAATTATCACATTATTCATCATGAATATACTTACAAAAAGGGTATTTCAAGGATTCCTAAATTATTTAGATTTCCTATATGTATATGTATATGTATATGTATATGTATATGTATATGTATATGTATATGTATATGTATATGTATATGTATATGTATATGTATATGTATATGTATATGTATATGTATATGTATATGTATATGTATATGTATATGTATATGTATATGTATATGTATATGTATATGTATATGTATATGTATATGTATATGTATATGTACGCCTCAGCAAGAGTATCATCATAAAAGAAGATAACAAATGATGATTTTGTTTGAAAAATGTGTAAAAGTGAAGAATTGGAATTGAAGAAACTTACAGATAGTGACGCAAATGCACAAGGATGGGACGCTAAACAACAACCACCAATCAGACTGAGTTCCTCATTCAAAGAATGCACAACTTCTGCTTTCACTCCAGGATTGCTTCCACCAACCGTTGGCTGTAAACTGGTCAACAAAACAAGACCATTTAAGCCAACCGAAGCAAAACATGTGATTTCAGTGCTGACTGCATAAGTTAAAGTAATACTCCCTCCGTCCCAATAAGTTCCCACATTTCTATTTTTAGTTTTCCCAAAATAAGTGTCAATTTTCAAAGTAAGCGTCTACTTTCCAATTCTACCCTTAATCATAAGATGGAGAAATTCATTACTCCCTCTATTATTAAGGGTGAAATTGCCATTTACTTGATTACTAAGGTGGCGTTTGTTTTTTAAGAGGTGCTGAAGTCTTAAGTCTAATTTCACTTCTAATTTATAAGAGGTGGTGCTGAAGTCTTAAGTCTAATTTCACTTCTAATTTATAAGAGGTGGTGCTGAAGTCTTAAGTCTAATTTCACTTCTAATTTATAAGAGGTGGTGCTGAAGTCTGAAATCTGAATCAGTAAAACTGTTTGTTTTTACGTCTGAAATCTGAAATCTGAATCAGTATGTCTATTTCTTTTCATCTTGTGTGAAAGAACCGGAGGCGTGGGAAGATAATAAGATGGATTTAAGAGGTTAGGTTACCACTTATTTATTCAGACCATATTAAGTGATAAGAGGCTCTGAAAAATTGTATGTGTACAAATTGTATAATCAAAATATAATCATCGAGCTTGAGTAAATAAACAAGTTAAACGAGCCGATAAACGAGCATTGAAAAAATATTCAAGCTCGAACCTGATATTATTTTTTTGAGCAAAGCTCAATTAACCTGCTATTAGACTCGACTCGGCTTGTTTATACCCCCATCAGAGAGGATCGAACCGCCTAAGTTGACCACCAAAATAAAGCAAATGGTACTCAAATTATGCAATTTGAGAACGGATTCAGTGCACAAAATCTGATTACCTGAACTGGACCGTTGGCCTCACCATGAGACCAGATCTTTTCCAAGCTAAAGCTTGCTCGAAACCTAAAGTAAACGATTTTGCAGGCCATTGTACCGTAGGTGTGATGCGTGTTCCCCACTTATTCTGCCAAAAGATATATATATATATATATCAGAAATGGTTTCATCTGCATGCTTATGGCCATGCTCAAATACAACGACAACTTCACTGTAATATCTAGAGAAAAATGCATCAAAATGCAACAAGATTTGGTTTAGCAAAGTTCCAAAATTTCCTAGTATCTACCCATTTTGATCTTGTAAAATTTGATGACGTGGATAACCCGTTTACGAAAGATTTACAACAATGTGGATGAAAAAGTGGACATTTTACATCATCAAATGTTACATTAAATAGGAAACTTTGAAACTTTGTAACATTGATTGAGAAAAAAACATCTTTGTTACACTAAATAGTAAGTAAACCAAATTTTGTTGCATTTTGCCCTTAAATCTATGTGCATGATAACTCACCTTGCATGAGAAACTGAACCTCATTTCTCCTGGATATTGACCTTGTGCTTGAAGCAGACCACCAAAAAGGGGTAGGAACGCACTCGTGGATACACCTTCACCAGCAACATACGTGACTTGACCATTCGGAAACTGCAAATCCATGAACGACTGAAATACAAAAGAAAAATGAAGTTAGACAATCCAACTTAAAGAAGCTTCATATAATTTCAAATCATAATCTTCTGAGTACTGACAATGGAAAAAATAAAATTAGCTTAAGAAGCCAGATAAAAAATATTGAGGTCAATGAAGGTGGGATCCTACACACAAAGATTCCACGCATAAGATACGTGTACCATGTGCATACATACATCTACTTTAGGGTTTATGTTTTAGTACCGATTTTAAATTGATATTTCATATTGGTGATGAAAACTGCAAATTGATGAAAAATTGGTGTTGAAATTTGTGATAAATTGGTTCTAAGGAACTACATATCGGTGATGGAAATTCAAAATTTCATTATGAGAAACAACAATTTGGTGATGGAAGTGGTGTTAAAGAAAACCCTAAAGAAATATACATATGCACATGGTACAAGTACATTATGCAAAAAGAAACTCATGCGTTCTTAAGTGGGCGTGCAAACTTGGGTACCAACATTTTCTTCTAAAAGATTATCAGAAAAGAAATACCGTCAGCAAGAGTTTATCTATACTTACACAAGCCAAAGGATTAAGACATAGCATCGACATCAATAGCCATCTTCTATGTTTCGACCACACAGCTGGACAAAGAGAATGCATTCCATTCTGACAATCAACCAAAAAGGATGAGTCCTTGTCACAAATATAGTAGATGGAACATTATCAAGTGCATAGTTATACAAAACAATAGCCGTAAATTTTAAAATTAGCAATCTATGAACCAAAGTACACAAAATACTACCCCTCAATGGCACTACAAGTTGTGGAAAATGGGTTTGCGCCATCACCGGGGCGTAAATTGTGGTGTTCTAGAGGTAAATCACGACCATTTTGATTACTGCTTAATAGACAACTAACATACTAAAATACGGTCAGACATTGATGATTATACCTTTCTGTCATAACCATACCAAAGTAAATGTTGTTTCGACAAATGAACTGGCAGAAGAAGAGTTGAATCACGAATGAAGAGTACTGGTCCAAGCTGGACAAGGAAAAGGGATGAATTCAAATTTCCTGAAATGGTACTTCCATGTGATGCTTCTACCCTCCAGAAATCTCCCCTTGCAGCCAAAGAACTCTCCACACCACAAGTCCGACTATCAAACATAGTTGAAAAGTTAAGTACTCCCTGCAATGAAACAAACTGGAAATCAGAAAGAATTACATATAGATCATTATCCAAGTTAAATCTACATATTTTCCATAACATATTGAACTAAAGAGGTGATGTTATTGGAGGTGAAAAAAACAATATCAAGAAAGGTAAACAAGAAAATCAATAGATACTTGAAACATCCTACATGAATTAATCAACAAGATAAGGAATTACAAAAGTTTCATAAAAGCAAATGGAATCACAAAAGCATAAACACATGTGGTATCGCAATTAACAACTAAAGTTCACATTTCAATTTTCAAGAAACTGATAAGTATACTTAGCATCACAAAAAATAAAAGAAACACTATCGTTCAATAATATTAGAGCTTTGCCCCCTTCCTATATATCTCAAACCGAAAAACCCCGCACCGGCTGTTATGCGGTTTGTACTTAACGTACTTTACACCTACAAACCAATAATTATAAGATTAAAACTTTATTATAAAATCAACGATAACTTGTCCATAGTCCAAGCAAATAAAAGGTTTAAATACATCTGAATCCCAAATACATATTACATAATTAAAAACAGTATAAGAAACTAAAAATATTACGTAAACTAGCCTAATTATTATTATTATTATTATTATTATTATTATTATTATTATAATATATGTATATATATATAAGATGTGCGGTGCAGTTTGATAACTCAAAACCGCAAACCGCATAGTACGGTTTGGGCAAAATGAAAACCGCACCGCAGAAGTTCTAAACCACACCCCTACCCCTACCCCTTCCTGCTACTCATAATAAAGGAAATGGTCCATATACTCAATCTACTTACATCATTAACATTGAGCTGAATTTACCTGACTTCTGCCAGAAAATCCAGCAGCCTTCAAGTTAACTCCAGGAACCTCCTCTCCACCAGACCCATCTTTCCCCTTCTCAGTTTCCTCAAACCCAAAATCCTTAAACCTTTTCGCTAGTGTACCCAAATCCTCATGAACCTGCGTATTAATCCCCAAATCAGCAGCTCTCTGTACACCAGCATCCACCCTTAACATCACAGTATCTTCCTCATGCCGAAATGGCATTGGCAACCTCCTAAAAAACTGCTGAACAACACCATTCAGACTCGCCCCAAAGTCAGCCCCAACTTGACCTAACTTACTCCCAATATCAAAAATCGCAGAAACGCCATTAATCCCGTGACTAGTATTGTCAACTAAAAGCCTGAAATCTCGTTCCATAAAGCTCTGAGTATGAAATTCGACATCAAAAAGCTTGTGTGGATCAGGATTTGGCCATGTAAACGATGGAGGAGTGATTTGCCGATGAATCAAATCCGTAAAACCCTGTGTTAACCTATCAGCTAAATCTAATCCGTGTCTATGTACCTCTTCCCATGCTTCAAATGATCTCTCAACAGACATCCTTCCACCTCTCTCTCTCTCTCTCAAATTATAACACCAAAAACTCAAATTCGTCCAATTCGGCAAAAGCAGAAAACAGTATCAAAGCAAGCAAGTGAAATCATACCAGATAACTTCCATAAGTAAGTAACCAACAGCTTCCAGAACTTCAAAATTGAAAGAGATAACAGTTGAGGCTGATTTTTAGGGTTTCTTACTTGGATTGAAAAAACGAATTTTTCAGTCAGAATCGAGGGGCGAGAAGGGGTTCTGAACGGGAAGGATAAGGTGGAAAATAGGACGCATCTGAGTTGGTTAGTGGTCGGTGGTAGGTGATTGTGTGTTGGTATCTTAATTGGGACAAAAACATAAAATTAAGTAGTAAAAGTTTAATTTTAGTCCTTTAACATTTGTAATTTTAACAATTTTCAAACTTTAGAAACTTGGATTGGTCAATAACGTCTGTTGATTCCTAATTATTTTGGTTCATCTGTTTAATAATTGTTAACCTTTTTATGGTAAGTCCGGTTAAATATTTTTTTATTTTAGTTATTTTCATTATTTTAATCATATTAAAATTTAAAAAAAATTATATTTCCTAATGATTTTGGTCCATCTGTTTAATAATCGTTAACCTTTTTAGGTTAAGTCCGGTTAAATATTTCTTATGTTAGTCATATTCTTATTTTAATCATATTAAAATAAAATAATCATATTTCTTAACGATTTTGGTCCATCTGTTTGATAATTATTAACCTTTTTAGGTTAAGTCCGGTTAAATATTTCTTATTTTAGTCATATTCGTTATTTTAATCATATTAAAATAAATAAATAAATTATATTTTAAACTTTAAATTGTAAAACAATAAATAAATAAAAACGAAAGGTTATGATTATTATTTTTATTTTCTTTTTTGATTTTACAACTTAAAAGTTAATATATAGTGAACATGACTAAACTACCTCTTATTTATTGGAACAAAAAGTAAAAGTGAGTGACAGTTAGACAAAGAGACCAAAATCATTCGAAATTGACAAAAGTGAGAGATCTAATCCGATTTTTTGAAGTTTAAAGATGGTATTCGTTAAAAATTGAAAATGTTAGGGACCAAAAGAGAACTTTACTCTAGAATTAATTTTAATTATAGAGTTGATACACTTTTAGTCCTTCTGGTTTGCTGGAAATTTTATTTTCATCTTCCCAACCTCTTAAAGCATCTACAACAACAACACAACAGGTTCTCTATAATTTCTTTAAAATAAAGAATTAAAATTCAAAATATCTAAAAGATATTATATTCAACTCCAACAGCCTCTCTATTTTGGAGATTACATTATTTATTATATTATTAAAATATTGTATATTTCTAATAAAATATTATTTCTCTCATCTAAACATTTAACTTCAATATTTCTTTATTGGTGGAAGATAATAAAATAATATTTCTCTCTCAAGATAATCATTTTTAGATATATCTCCAAATTTGGAGATTTTGTACCCTCTCTCCAACTTTCTCTATTTTGGAAAAAGTTTTAGGGATGATGTTGGAGCAAAAAATTGCTCAAAATCCATATTTTCTCTATTTTAGAAAAGATGTTGGAAATGCTCTTATCTTGTGGACGTTAAGCGAATCCTGTTAAGTGGCTCATTCTATAAGGCTAGTTCGGTCATTTTATTTCTGTCTTAAAGAAAATAAAAATAAATGAGCATTCAATAATATTAAGACAACATATAACAAATTTTGTGAACAAGCACGAGAAATTTGTGCAAATTCGTTCCAAAAAATTGTGATGTAAAAAATTAAAGACCCATATATTGTATATCTAAACTGTAAACTAAATAAGATGAATAACAAAAGAAAACCCCTTAAAGCAACGAAGTTTGATTTAAGAAATAATGTTTGTGTCATGGTTCGAGTTGATTTCATCTATGTCGTTTGGCTTTGGCTTATCGACTTTGTTCATTGCAAAAACAACGATGGAGGTGCAGGCACCATGCGGTGGTGGTGGCTTCGAAGAAGCAGGTGAAAGTAGACATATCATTTATTTCAAAACGTTTGTTAGTTAATTTTTTATTGGAATGTCTTCCTAAGAGTCGTTATTCTCGGGGTTTTTTTTTCTTTTTAGTTATATTGATTTGTCTTTTATAGATCGATTTAAACTTTTATAGATTATCTAATCATATCACTCACAATTTCACGAATTTATAAACGTTATAGACTTACGACTAAAATGGAGTTTGTAAAAATACCTTTCTAAGTTCTATTTTAATTGTTTAATCAAAAAACTATTTTAATAATAATAATCTATATGATTTTTCTTCTTCTAATATGAATGAACATTTTTTAATACCATTATCTGATTAGATAATATATAGAAAACACATATCTTTATATATAATTGTATACACGACATACAAATTTGTCGTCTTATGTCACACCTTGAAAAAAGTCGCGTCCTCATTGTGGCACGTTAGGTTTAAGGTTTGACCTTGCCGCCACGCCTCACGCATTTTTAAACATTGGTCATATAATATGTCAACATCAATAAGAAAGTTAAATATCGTATGAGTCTGAACCTATACAAAATATGGTAGGAAACTAGGAATGTATGGTTAAGAGAACATTTGCAAATCATTGAAAAAATCCGATTTTTTTACTTAAAGATGCATATGTTAACCGTCATTACAAATTACTTATGTCGGTTTACATATAGATATTTAAATACATTTTTTCAATAATTCATATATCACACTGTTCACGATATTTAGGCTATGTTTGGCAAAAGTAGCTTATAAGGTACCTTATGATTTATAAGGTAGTTTATCAAAACCTTACTTTTAGGCCATGTTTGGCAAAAGTAGCTAATAAGGTACCTTATGACTTATAAGGTAGCTTATCAAAACTTTACTTTTACTAACTTATCAATAAGGTACCTTATAAGATACTTTATAAGTTAACTTGTGGTCATCCAAACAAATACACTAAAAATAAGCTACCTTATAAGGTGACTTATAAATCACCTTATTTTTGCCAAACAATGTCTTATTAACTTCTCAATTAGGTACCGTATAAGTTAACTTATGATCATCCAAACAACTACACTAAAAATAAGGTACCTTATAAGGTGACTTATAAGAGCATCTCCAAGAGCATCTCTATAATTTTCTCCAAAATGAAGAATCAAACATCAAAATCTCTAAAAAATATTACACTCAACTCCAACATCATCTTTATTTTGGAGATTACAAAATTCACTATATTATTAAAATATTTTATATTTCTAATAAAATATTATTTATTTTATCTAAACATTTAATTTCAAATTTTCTTATTGGAGGAACATAATATAAAAAAGTTTCTCTCTCAATGTATTCGTTTTTTGAGATGTCCCTAAATTTGGAGACTTTTGTAGTCTTTTTCATGTTTTCTTCATTTTGGAGAAAGGTTTGGAGATGCTATTGGAGCAAAAAAAAATGCTCAAAATCTCTATTTTCTCCATTTTGGAGATACTATTGGAGATGCTCTAAGGGCCTGTTTGGTAGTTTCTCCATTAAGTCCTGTATGGATAAAGATGGCTATACGAGTAAAGTTGGCTGTGTGGATTAGTTAAAATCATTGTTTGTTTGTTGGGCTGAATAAACCATCTGAATGAAGAAAATGACCATTTTACCCTCTTATTTATTTTTGGTTCTAAAAATTGCCAAAACAATCAAGAACAACAAACCCATAAATGATTGAAGAAGAAGAAGATGACCAAAGCGTATTGTTGCATCAAACTCAAAGAATCGATTGAAGAATACCAAACCAAATAACAAACTTTTAAAGAACATCAAACTCAGAAATGATTCATTAAAGAACATTTGGTCTCCATCAAGCTTCAAGAACCCTAAATCAGCAGAAATCAAACCCATAAACCCTAAAAGTTTTTCAGAGGGCAGAGGAGAAATCAACATCAATATACGATGTTCAAAATCGTCTGACTCAAGAACCCTAAATTAGCAGAAATCAAACCCATAAACCCTAAAATTTCTTCAGAGGGTAGAGGAGAAATCGACATCAATATACGATGTTCAAAATCGCCTGACTCAAGAACCCTAAATTAGCAGAAATCAAACCCACAAACCCTAAAATTCCTTCAGAGGGCAGAGGAGAAATCGACACCAATATACGATGTTCAAAATCGTCTAACTCAAGAACAAAATCCACATGAGAAGTTGATTAGAAATCGATAAGCATGATAGAAGGCAGAAGAGAAATCGACGACTCGGGCAGAGAAGAAATCGATGAGCATGACATAGGTGAAATCGACGACCAGCGTAGAGGAGAAATCGATGAGAAAAGGATGAGCAGGGCGTTCGTCAATGGCATCGATGAAGCAGGTATGTTGTCTTTTTGAGAAAGAAAGGAAGCTAGGTCAAACATAGAAGGGGTAGGAGGGTCTTTTTTATGGCTGAATCTGGACAAGGAGGATCCAAAAGCTGAGCGAATAAGCATTTTTTTTATCAAATAAGCCACAACCAAACACTTCTGCATAGCTTAGCGAATAAGCTATATAGGCTATTAAGCCTATTAAGCCACTACCAAACAGGCCCTAAGTCACCTTATTTTTACCGGACAATGCCTACTTCTTATTTATAATATTTAAATTTAACTTAAAAAAAATATATATAGCAAACACCATATGATACAAAAGAGAGTTTGAATGGAAGGATCCGATTCAGACCTAGCTTTGAGCGTTTTTAAACCCCCAATGTCGTCTCTGCTGCCATTTTACACTTTCACCTTTCTTCTTCTCTTTCCCTCTGTTCTTTCTCTTCCATTTCCATTGAAAGACCTTAATTTCTTTATCAACCATTGATTGCAGTATCTAATAGATTGCATACCGAATAATTGTTCATATCGATTTCAGCTCGCCAACAGACACACTTGAAGCATCGTTTTTACAGGTTAGTTATAATCATCGATTCAAAAACAGTTGTTTTTCATGCCGGTTATCTCGAATATTGCCGTATTAGTGTTTTTAATGGATATTCTTTGTTTCTTACTCGATTTGTTTTGTTTTTTAATTTGTATTTTATAATGTAAACCACCTGTTTACAGCAAAATCATTTGTTTATTAAATCAATGTGTTGCTGCCATTCGGTGTAATGCGAACTAACAAACACGAAATTAGGGCTTTAATTGCTTGTTGTTTTTAGCTTACGTTTCTAAATTTCATCTTCTTCCGATTCCGATTTCGGTTTTTTGTTTTGTCTCAGGGAGTTTGTAGTTGAATAGTTTGGATCGTTGATTTGGATTTCAGGAATCGCCATTAGAGGAAACCTGTTATGATTTCTTAAGTTTTACGTTGCAAGTAAACCAAGTCGTCTTCTTCGAAAATAGAGGTAAAGTTCTCGTAAATTTCTCGTTGAAAACCATAAGATACTATTTCAATTTTGATTAGTGATTTTATCGTGACTTAGAACTGAAAATTAATTAAAAAGTCAAAATTTATGTTTAAATAAAATAAAAATTATAAGTTCAGATGGGCGGAAAAAATCTAAGATCATGATCGAAATGTTTAAAAGCATTTCCAGGGACAAAAAAAATTAGCATCTTTTTTAGTCCAACAACTCAACAAATATGTTTTATATGTTTAAATAGATAAAAGAGGGAATAGATTATAAAAATATTTAAATTATGATTTATCTAATTATGAAGATAACTTCTTACATTTCTCGCAGCAACTTTTTTTTTTATCAGAACCCAGCCCTAAATAAATATATGTCAAATATACAAGTTAATAAGACGATTAGTGTTATTTTGGAGGAGGGGTGGAGCTATTATAGAGCTAGAGGTGGCCTGGACACCCCCTGTAATTAATTTTTTTAATTGATATAATTATCCTATGATATTATTTAATTTAATTTAATATAAAAACAATCTTTTGGATTAGTTGGCTAGCGTGTTTTATATGTAATGAGGTGGTTTAGGGTTCTAATCCCTTCCAATGCATTTTAATATAATTTTTTAGTTTAATTTATAATTGAATTTTCTTTCTTTAGACTCATTTAATCTTATTTTTTAATTAGGCCTCCTAAAAGTCTAAAACCGACAAGTCACTAACCAATTAATTAATTTTTGATTTTATAAAGATCGAAATATTATAAATATAATATTATTATTTTGCTATTTATATTTTATCTTGTGTTTTTCCTCATAAAAGTTTCTGGATTCGAAGGGAATAATAATAAAATGCTACCTTTAAGATAGTTGATGGTTAAACATGGGTTAAAAAGGCAAAAGATATAGTGATACTGTCTTCAAATTATAGATTATAAATTTATTGTTTCTTGATATAATTTGTTTAATTCAAAGCTTTATTATAATTTAAATATTTTTTAATTTAAAAATAAAAATATAATTTATTATAATTTTGATGATGAAGTAATTTCTTTTCGTAAATAGAGAAAATAACCATGTGTTATGTTATTTTAATAGAGCTAAATAATCTCCCATATTTAAATGTGTCTACTATTTGATTATTACTTAGTTTTTGTGGTTTAAACACGTAAATACATTATACTTATACAATAATTATTTATAAACTTGAATTTAAAGAATTATATGTTATTATACAATATGTAATGTTTAATATATTATTTTTACTACTTATACAAAAATCATTTACAATAGGAAGCTCATAATTGATTTCAACTTTTAGCTATTTTCTGATTTAAATTTATTTTTTAACCATTTTCTGATCTAAAAGAATCATCACCCATATTCTTAAAGTTACTGAATCCTTATACATATACATATAGTTTCTACGTAACTATTCCACTATATCAAATTATTGTAAAATCCTTCTACAGAAACCTTACGATTCTTTACTTTTTTTTTGGCCAAAAACAAATCCTTACACACACACACATATACATAGGGGAGGGATCATATGAGAACACTACCAATTTAAAGAAACAAATGAACTCATTTGGGACCACATATGATGTGGGTCCCACATAATATTAAATTATTTATGATTTAATATTAAATTATATTAAATCATAAATTATTTAATATTATGTGAGACCCACATCATATGTTATCCACAATAGTCCATTTGTTTTTTTAAAAATGCAAAGTTCTCATTTGAATCTTCCTATATATATATATATATATAAACCTTCTTACATAAATTTAACTAAAAAAATGAAACTTTATTTACCAATTGGATATTCCCATCGATTTCCTTTATAATATAATGTAGATATCGTTAGCAACGTTCGAAAAGCCAGTAATGGTTTCCCTTTCTTTATTCACCCGCATGTAGACAAGCTTTACTTTTCAGTAGAACAGTAGGGCTCCATTGACGATGCAAGCCAAGGCTCTTTGTTTAATGGAAATAATAGAGGTTTTCACGTAAAATCTGGGTCACAAGGACCCACCTGTTTTTTGTGCCTTTTATGTTTCATTATTCATAAATAAATAAAATAATCCATCATTTTAACCTTTCTGTTTCCCACTTCTGGTGATGGTATAAAATAAATTTTGATTGAATACCCAAATTTAAGCCTCTACAACTAGTGGGTCTATCAAATAATTTCCAACTTTTATATATTTAATTTAAGCATATCCAAATTGGAGTTGCAAGTATCACTTTCTAATGCTTGCTTTCTATCATTTGGTGCATGATTATCAAGTCTACCAATTTAGTTGAAGATTCTAGGAAATATCTTATGGTTGTTGATAAGGAGGATTAGTTAATTAGTATAATTAACATAAATGCGTGTTTAGTTATCATTTCTCACATCAAAGGAATGTGAACCAACAAAAATATAGCAGAACTGCTATGGTTTTTTCATAATATGTGGAATCCAGTTAGATTAATCTTCAAAAGAGTCATCAATAAGAGAATGGAGGTTCCAACATATATTGAGAAGAATGGTCAAGTTTAGCCGATGTCGGATTACAACACACCCCCTCCAACAAAGGCTAGATGGGCATAGAGTGTCCCACAGTGTCAACAGGGGGCTAGACGAGTACAAATTGTGTCAGTGGACTGTCGAATATTTAGAGTGGTAGGCATTGGCTCTCATACCATATAAGTAAGTAAGTATATATATATATATATATAGAGAGAGAGAGAGAGGGACAGGTTCAAATGAGAACTCAAATTTTGTTGTGAACGTGAGGACAAATGAAAATGCGACACGTGTCTCATTAAAAAAATATTCAGACTGGATATAGTATTTATTCAATCTGAATATTTCTTTGTATATTTAGTCTGAATAATCTATATTCAGACACGTGTCGCGCTCTCATTTGTTCTTACGTTCACAACCAAATTTGAGTTCGCATTTGAATGTTCCTATATATATATATATATAAAACCCCAGAGGAAAGTTCAAATGTGAACTCATTTTTGGTTGTGAACGTGAGGACGAATCTCAGCCACTTATCCGATCAATAAAGGCGGCTTTGACCTGGTTCCCCTCCTTTAATAATCTCCACCCTCCCATGAATCGCGTCAATCCTCCGTGATCGCGTCCACCATAACCGAAGATGTGTGGCTGAGATTCGTCCTCACGTTCACAACCAAAATTGAGTTCACATTTGAACCTAACCCACCGTAGAGGAAAGTTCAAATATGAACTTATTTTTGGTTGTGAACGTGAGGACGAATCTCAGCCACTTATCCGGTCAATAAAGGCGGCTTTGACCTGGTTCCCCTTCTTAATAATCTCCACCCTCCCATGAATCGCGTCAATCCTCCGTGATCGCGTCCACCATAACCGAAGATGTGTGGCTGAGATTCGTCCTCACGTTCACAGCCAAAATTGAGTTCACATTTGAACCTAACCCATGAACCGTAAATCTCATATAGAGGTAGGATCTTGAGGTACGATATATGTATATCTTCCTCTAAAACCCATTCCTTGTTGTTGTCATTTGCACCTCTGTAAAATATAATATGATCTAACGAATCATAGTATTCTCATATTTTAAGTAGGGATGGCAATCGGTCGTGTTGCAGTTGGCGGGTCAGGGAGGGTCAACATGAACACAACCCGTTTAGTTAATCGTGTCAAGATATGCAATCATAACCCGCTCATGCTCTGATTGACGGGTTGTAAACAGGTTGACGAGTTGTAAACGAGTTGTCGGGTCATAAACGGGTTGGCGAGTCACCGAATAATACACCCAAATTCAAACATCTAAATTTAAAGAAAAAATCCAAACACAAGGTTCAAACAGATAAAAAGTCTAAACTACAAGCAAATTCACCTAATAATACAATCAAATTCAAACATCCAAGTTTCAAACAAATAAAAAGTCTAAATACAAACAAATTCACCTAATAATACAATCAAATTCAAACATCCAAGTTTCAAACAAATAAAAAGTCTAAACAAAACCAAATTGAAACAAATCCAAGTTTCAAACAAATAAAAAGCCCAAACACAATCAAATTCAAACAAATTCATGACTATTTGAGACTTTTAAGTAAAGTATAAAATGTTTTTTTTTAATTTTTTTTGTGGGTTGGCGGGTCAACCTACGACCCGTTTGGGTCAACCTGAACATGACCCGTTTATTTGGCGGTTTGACAGGTTGGCGGGTTAGAAACTTCAACCCTAATCCGTTTATTTTTGTGTCGTGTCGAGAATTGTCACCCCTAATTTTAAGATTCGTAGTTAGACTTTTCACAGAAACCATTTCATTTAGTTTCTAAGATGATCATTAACCTTGATTACATTCCCCCATTTATCCAATTTAGTTAAGCTAGATGCTAATGATTATTACCCTTTCTTACTTGGCAAATTCTAAGATTTCGGCACTGTAAATAAAAAAATTAAAACAACGATTGTATATATATGCACATGGTCATTTAAAATCATGATAATTCATACAAACTTACAAATTGTTTTCATGTGTTGTTTCACATATAATATTGATTTTATATGTTAAACATGCAGATTTATTTTGTATGTGGAAAAAAACAGTCACAAAATATTTCACATATGGAACGACACTATATTTTTACATATGTTTTGAAAATTAGTTTATAAATTTGTAAATTATTAGGTATGTAATAAAGGAGACTATATATACATACATACAAGCATAAGAATAAAGTTTCTTGATCAAACCATACACAATCTTTAAATAGGTTACCAAATTATTTTCAGAGAAGGTGTGTGAATGGGACCTGATAAGAATTGTTCCATGATGTGGACTTATAACAACACGTTTTAGGTGGTTGGAGCTTTGGGATGATAGTGGGAGGTCGAAATAAATAAATAAAATATCATGAGAAGATAAAATATATATATATATATATATATATATGAATCTTTAACAAAATTCTATTTGAATATGTATATATTTATTCGTATAAATAATCTATAACGTCAGTTCACATATGAATTTTTAAATATATTTCTTTTTCTTATTTTTCCAATGAATTCATATATGAATATATTGAAATCTATGGACATTTCGTATAGTAAACTTTAAAGTCAAAGTACAGAATTTCTCAATTTAGGTAGATATTCTCTTTCCAAAGATCGACATTCGAACATAGGGCGGACCCATGAAGGCTCCAACAGGTCCATGTACCCGTTCGATCGATTTTTGTATGTAGAATCTTTTTTTATGAAAGATGCACACGTTCAATGACGGATTCAGGATTTTTGTCCACTGAGGTCCCATTAAGATAGACTAAAGGTGCGTAAAATCACCCGACGTGTTTCGGGAAAATTTTCAAGTTTTTTAGTTGATTTCAAGGGATTTTCTTAGACGCCGTTTGTTTTTTAAGAGGTGCTGAAGTCTGAAGTCTGGTTTCAGTCCTGTAATGGTTATTAAATGTCTAAACGAATAAGATATAAGTGGTGATTAAGAGCTTCAAATGAAAAAACAAACAAGGTCTTAGTGTTTTTGTCGATTTTGAAGGATTTTGTTAGTGTTATTGCCGATTTCGAAGGATTTTTTTGGTTTTTTTATTGATTTCAACAGTCTTTTTTTGTGTTTTTGTCAATATGAGGTTCCTTGAAATTTTTTACCGGGAGGAACTAAGGCTAAATTTAGTATTTTTAATATTTTTTATCCTGTATAATTTATTTATTCTTAACAATTCATTGGGGTCCTTGGAAATAAACCAAAATAACTTCGAAAATCTTTGAAAACTGTGGAATTCAGCTTAAAAACACATTAGACGATTTTATACTTTAAACTATTAAAAGTGCACCCTCTCTCCAAAAAAAATATTGGGTCCACTATTAAACTCAAAACATTTACGTTATCTAACGACATTCTCTCTAACTTATATTCATCTTCTTCTGTATACACTATTAATCTTTTTGATTTCATTCCTCTGTTTTTCCAATCAAAATAAAAAGTACAACTTCCCAATAAATTGAACAGGATAAAGTTGGGTTATGGCCTCGATCTAAGGATTAAAGCTTATAATGCTTTTCTATTTGTTAACAAAAGTCTCTATTGCTTTCATCTTTTGTTAACACATGCTCATCATCTCTTCTTATCACCACCATCTACCCATTTCCATTTTTTCGCTTTAGAAAATTCATTAGATTAAACAGTTTCAGATTCTTTGTTTCAGATGGATTCAGTTCATAGATCCGCCATGACTCCAAGTAAGAGTAGATTGAGTCGTACCTTTGCCAAAGTTTTGCATATTCGACCTGCAACAGCCATTGATGAAGCTCAGAAAGTAAAGTTGTTCAACGAAGAAGAAGAAGACGAGAAGCTTCAGAACAGAGTTTTAATGGATGCTTTCATTGCCAAAGTTTTTGCTACATTATCATCGGTGAAAGCTGCTTACGCTCAGTTGCAGTATTCGCAAACTCCTTACGATCCTGAAGGAATTCAATCGGCTGATGAGATCGTGGTGGCGGAGTTGAAGAGATTATCGGAATTCAAACAATCGTACTTGAAGAATCACATCGACGATCATTCTCCTGAAACCACTATACTGTTGGCTGATATCCAAGAACAGAAGAATCTCGCAAAAACATATGAAATCACAGGGAAGAAGATGGCGAGCCAGAGCCGATTGAAAGACTCTGAGATCATATTTTTGAAAGAGAAATTGGAAGAAGCCAACAGAGAGAATAAATCGATCGAAAGAAGATTGAATTCAAATGGATCTTCATCTTCATCGCCTCATGAGAATCTTCATTTCTCAACTTTGAATCCGAGTAATTTCGTATCAGCTTTGAAACAATCGATGAAATCGATCAAAAATCTGGTGAAGTTTATGATCACCGAAATGGAATTTGCAAATTGGAATCTCGATGAAGCGGCTGAATCGATCCAACCGAATGTTGTTTACGGTAACAAAAGCCATAGATGTTATGCATTCGAGTCGTTTGTATGCAGAGAGATGTTCGATGGCTTCGGAAACCCTAACTTTTCCGTTTCCGGCGACCGGCGGCCACGAAAAGCGAAACGACAGCAGTTCTTCTTTGATAGGTTTATGGAGTTGAAATACTTGAAAGCAAGGGAGTATATCGCATGGAAACCGTCATCTGCATTTGCTAAATTCTGTTGGTTAAAGTACTTGAGACTTGTTCATCCGAAAATGGAATCGTCTCTTTTCGGAAACTTGAATCAGAGAACCTTAGTAACCGCCGGCGAGTTCCCGGAGACGACATTCTTCACGGCGTTTGCAGAGGCGGCGAAACGGATCTGGCTGTTGCATTGTCTGTCTTTCTCATTGGATCCAGACGGAGCGTCGGTGTTTCAGGTGAGGAATGGCTGTCGTTTCACGGAGGTTTTCATGGAGTGTGTGAATGAAGAAGTGTTTTTGTCGCCGGAAAGTTGCCGGAAAGTGGCGTTCACGGTGGTTCCAGGGTTTAAGTTGGGTAAAAGTGTTGTACAGTGTCACGTGTACCTGAGTTGATCGGACGGTGATGAGTGGATGTGGACCCACAAACAAACATCAGAAAAGAGGGATCAGGATCACCTGTTTCGCCTTTTGGTGCAGGCGATGAGTCCGTGGGGCCTACTACTGTTTGCTTTTTGAAAAAGAAGGCGCGTAAACCCAATGGTAAGTTTTCAAGCCTTCCCCAATTTTGTTAATATTAGGGGGGAGGGGACCGGATTTAACTGATAAGGGTATGATGTATGTAGAAGTTTGGGATTACATGAAGCTAGACTGTTTTTGTAAGAACTGTAAGATTATTTTTTTACACTTGAAATATCACAGTAAAACATTATGAAGGTTACTTTCAAGGTGTTTTGCTTTGAAAACATCGCAGCAAAACGCTGTGAAGTTTTACAGTGTTTTGTTGTGAAGTTTTAAGTGTAAAAATATGGTCTTACGATAACAGACTGGTCTTACGTGAACCCAATCCTCTATGTAGATCTTATTTTTTATCTAATGTATGTTCGGCAATCTAGTTTGAATTTTTAGAGAAGAAGACGGTATCAGTATTCGTTGCATAAAATTTGTATAACAAGCATTTAGAAAGAAAAAAAACGTGTTCTAAAATATTGTTTAGATCGAATTTTATGTGGTAAGCAGATATTGGTTTAAGGTCTCATGTTTGCATGTATATGGTAAAGATATATATTCTGGATAAAAGGAATAGGATCGTATGAGAAGAAGAGTTAAGGTGAGAAGGGTGAGAAGATATATGAACCCTTGATTAGTTTTAATCTTATATTCACCCATGAATTGCACTTTGAGACGGGAATTAATCCGGTATATATCATTCTAATGTGCATCCAAAGGTGGAGATTCTTTTTTACGCTTCTGACCGAATCCAACCTTTGGATAAAGATGGTAAAAGGAACTTTAAATATGTGTGTATAGGCGCAGGATCGTGTGAGAAGGAGAGTTAAAGTGAGAAGCGTAAGAAAAAATCTGAACCATTGATCATTTTTAACTTCACACCCACCCATGAATTGTGTTTTAGAAGGGAGTTGATCCGGTACATCTCGTTGCACCTCATCTTGGTGAATCTTATCTTAATGTACATCCAATGGTGGAGATCCATTCTTACGCTTCCCACCTTAACTATCTTTCCGCGTAGTGTGTATATATGTATGATATATGTATATATTTAGAAAAAACATTTTCTAAAATAAATAAAAGTTGAATATATATTACGATCAGGTAAAATGATGTATAAACCTGAAAGGAGATATTTGTTAGTTTTTTTATCTAATAAAATTGTAAAATAACTTTATATAAAACTTTTTCCTTAAAAAGAAAAGAAACTACTCCTAAAAACATCTGTATAGTATCATCATATTTGAAATCGTATAAAGGTCCTGTTAGTTTGAAAAATGTTTTTCAACTATTTAAATTTTGTGGAAATATTTGGAATTATTTGGTTTATATGATTTAGAATCGAATTGAATTCCATCCTTATATAAATTTTGTTTGATTTATAAGATTTGAAATGGAATTTAAATATTATGGTTGTATCTATTATGTTTCATCTCAAGAAAATTGAGAAGACGAGATGCAAGGGAGATAGAAAAATTAGAGCATATATGACATTAAAATGTGGAGTAGAGATGTGACAGAAACAACTGAAATCCATGGGATTTGAATTTGAAATGACAGACATTCCTCTTCAAAGGATTTATGAATCCACCGGTTGTGGGGTTTTATTGAAATCCAAATTTTCTTTGAAATCAAACACAGTATTAGAATGGAATTCAATTGCAAATCCATCAAAATTCTACCAAATCCTACAAACCAAACGGGTGCGCAAAACACAAATTTTACACTTTGAAACTCGGGTATCTCGCTTTCGTTCATCATTGTGTTCGACCCATGAACCAATCATTAGGATATTTCAGTTTCACTAGTCAGTCCATCTCGTTGCATTGTATTTCATTTGCAAATAACGATCAACTACTGGCCAATCATACTCGAAACGTAAATAACAATTACTATTTGATATAGAGGTCAAATCTATATATATCCAACCTCCAGACCTCACCTCCAAATGTGATATATTAGGTTTGGTCTGGTTTGGTTTGGTTTTAATGGTAATCAAATCAAAATGCAGTGGTCAATCAATGAGTTTGATTGGTGAGTTGACTCGGTAAGGAGTTATCAACTTATCATTCACTAGCTAACTCAATACCATCCATCAACTTGGACCAAATGTGTTCTAGAATTTAAGAGGAAAAGAAAAAAAAATTGTGTTTTTGTGAATCGAAGAAATAAGAAAAGGAAAGAAAATAAAGTTTCACATTTTTTAACAATGGAGAAAGTAAAGGAAATTGTCAATTATATAAATATACCTTTTTTTTACAGGATAATCTAATTAACAGGTAGATGTGTAATTTTATAAATATTTGTATTGTTATTTTTTTTTCTCATTTTCTACCCTTCCCCCCTGTATGGGAGGAAGAAGGAAAATCACCATTATGTTTTCTTTTCTTTTCTTTCCCTCCTAAAAAATATTAAGAACACAAGATTTTTTTTCTTTGAGAAAAAAATATACTAAGAGCACAGTACAAATTCTTTTATATATATATATATAGGGAGAGGTTCAATTGAGAACTTTTGATTTTTAAGGGAACAAAAGGACACCTTGTGTACCGCATATGATGTGGACCCTACATATTAAAAAATCATATATGATTGAATGGTGGGTCCCATTGAATCATATATGATTTTTTAATATATGGACCCACATCATATGTGGTCCACAAGGTGTCCCTTTGTTCCTTTAAAGATGAGTGGTTCTCGTATAATTTATCCCCTCTATATATATATATATATATATATGTTTGTAGGGGGGGATCATACAAGAACACCCCTTCTTTAAAGAACACTTTGTGGACCACATATGATGTGAGACCCACATCATATGTGATCCACAATTGTCCCTTTGTTCCTTTAAAAATACAAAGTTCTCATTTGAACCTTCCTCTATGTTTGTAACCCACAGACATACCTGCTCCTTTTAAGTGGTTTAGCATGTCCCACATCCTGCTATATACCCTAAACCATAAAACACAACAACAGCCAAATGTTGGTCTACTTATTTCTTGCCAAAAATCACAAATAAAGCATGATGACAATTCAGTATATTGTGGTAAGAGAAAAAAGATTCTAAATAGATGTGATCATATATAATGCAATAAAAGCATGATAGAAATCAATAATACAATTTATCATAACTCAAGTAAGAGGTAATTTCCAAACACTCACCATTCTCATTTACCTTTTGGAGTAACATTTTCAACCATCAAAATGGATTGATGGTAAGTATTTATAACCCAATAAGTATTTATCAGGTAAGAGTCATCACCCGCACTTACCTGTTAAGGCTCTTGATTTTTGTCTTCCTTCTTACTTACTGGAAAGATTTTCGATCCTTGTTATGTTCACACTGTAAGGTAATTGAACAGCTAAAGTTGGAACAATAGTATCAAATTTCTTAATAGCATTATTGATTTGAAATTCATTTTCTAGAATTTGACTGCCGACCATTCAACGGATTCTAATACTCTATCTGAGAGTTATCAGTATTTATCAAATTTGTTTCAGGAAAGAACTCTCATAATTCTTTTTTTTTCTTTTGGAAGATACAAAATGCAAAATAGCCCCGTAACTTCGGAAGAAGGGATGCCTCCTCACAAAGGTAAAGGGCCGCACTACTAAAAATCTATTTCTACTAGAACAAGTCTGTTGCAAGTCGAGTCAAAAAAAATTTGACTACTACTAAATAAAATAAGGAGCAATAAAACGCCCTCTTGATAAAACAAGAGGGAAGATATTGCTCCACTAATAACGCCCAAGAGATCTAAGGCTCTTTTCCCATTTTTGACATAAAAGGAAACATTTTATTTTTATTTTTTTACATGTTTGATTGATTTTATGATTTTACTATAATAATGATCCATCATATTTCATGAATGGAAATCCAATTAAATTGCTCAGTATTAGTATTGGATGATATTGGCTAAAAATTTGGACTAGAAGTGCTCCAATTCTAATTCCATTCCCCATGGAATGGAACATGAGATGGCCAACTAGCTGGCGTTTGGTTCGCATTAAGGAATCTTTTGCAATTGGAATTAGTTAAAAATAGAAATTTGAATCCTTTGCAGGCTTAGACATGCACAAATTATCCTACACTGGTAGACCTTACTTATGTTATCATGCCTAAATATGTGACAACTTATTAAATTACTCTCAGAAAGAGCCCTTGAGGAGAGAAGGGATGCTCCACCGTATACATGATACGCACCTTGGCCAACCGGGTCAGATACTGTCCGCTTTAGGGTTAACCCGCACGGCTTTACAGAACGCGTCTTACCAGTTAGGCCAGGGAGTACTATATGAACTCAGCATCTCCTCTGCTTGTGGGCAATGTGGGACAAGGAGTACCAATACAACCCACCATAAGGAACGTATCAATACATAATAATAAAGATAGAGTAAGGTTCTTACGAGAACAGTAACCAAATAAGAGAACACGAAAACGGTCGATTCACATGTAATTTTACATTAAAATAGCATTATGTAATTCATGCGACCTAAGGTCGTGGGTTAGGTCGTCTGCACACGTAAAACCACATGTGATTTTACATGCGATTTAGCCGTTTTCGTGTTATCTTATTTAGTTATTGTTTTCGTTTGAACCTCCGTCTATACATACATATACATATACACACGTGTGTGTGTGTGAGAGAGATGGTCAAAGTGTAGCCAATACCAAACTCTAACAAAAACAATTGACTATTATAATTACCTTCCCACCAATCTTAGAGACAAAGACTGATATTAAAAAAATAACAATTAACATTACTAGCCTTTTGGGTCAATGAAGCACTAAAGTTCTCTGCTTCACATTTCATCGAACACCTTCCCTGCAACAATCCCAACATAAAAATCCAAACATATTACATATATCCTACTTTAACAAAAATTCCTCTTTCATTTCAAAGACTCAATCCACAAACTCTGGATATTAATAAAGAAAAATAAAAAGAAAAGAGATCCCCAAAACACAAAGAGAATTTTGCAGAAAGAAAAGAGAGGAATCTAACTGAATTCTATACGATAGACACAAAGAAAAGCTGTGATTCAGTCTTTTGAAAACTTACCCAATTTGAAGAAATAACGAATAATGTTTGTTTCTTGAAGTTTGGAATGTGGAGATCAGTGGAAGAAGCTTTAGCAGAAGGCAACAGAGAATGTCTTTTATTCAACATTTTGCTTTACAACCATACATACTATTACTACTACTACTACTACTACTGTGCATGCATGCTTATTGAAGGGTCCTTGTTAGTTGTTACCCATTTAAAAAGAAACTTCAAAAGCCATGTATTTTTCATTTAGATCCTTCTAATTTTTATTACTCGACAAAAATACCCCTGATCTTTTTATATATTGGTAAAAGGGTACCTTGACATATTCACCAACTTTTTTTTTAAAGGTGTAATGTGTTATGCATTATGCATAGACTAATCCCGACAAATTATTAATGTAAGACACAGAGCCGTCGATTAGCATGTTAAATCTTGAGTTTTAAACAGGGTCTTCAATATGTTAGGACCCAGTTTTACTTGCAACTGGGTCCGAATTTATATAGCCCAACGGTTGTGTAATTCATTTCAAAATAAAAAACGACTATTTAGTTTGAGAATTTGTCGAGGCTCTTTGATATTTTTCTCACTTTATCATGTTAAACATGTTTGTTTTTTTAATTTATAAGATTTTTAATATGATATGAATTTTTATATTTTAGTTTTATTTATTACTAATTTAAGGCGATTTATATATAGTTTTAGTATGAGTGTAACAGGTCTCCAAAAAGATTATGACGGCCTTGGTAAGACATCAGCCCCTGATAAATAATTGTTGTATACGTCTAAATTCGAACCCCCAACCAGATGAGATATTCCACCATATCCCCCCATGACTCAACCACTACGCCATAAACCCTTGTGATTCATTTTCGCCAAGTTTGTGGCAGAAAACATTTTTAATATCTTTGTTAATTACGAAAATTAATGAAAATGATTGCATTTGCTACTTTGATATTGTTATTGATCTTATGTAAAGATGATCAATAATTTGGAAACTTGGGTATGTCTGGTTTGTAAGATTTGATTAAATTCCATTTTTATAAGTAATTTATAGAAACAAATTATAAATAATTAGATTGCCTTTTTATTAGTTGATTATTACTAAACAAATGTTTTTAACGTATTTTTAAACATTATCACACACAAGTCCTAGGAAATACCAACAAAACCTATGGGATTTCTAAATCCCATGTTTGTAAGATTTCAATGAATCCCATATTTCAAACTTGGGGCTGAAATGTAATTGAATTTCAAATTCTATCAAATTCTACTAATCAAACGGGGGTTAGTGTTTTAGTGCATGGTTGGATGAGTTTTGTGTTTTAGTAAAAATGTATTCACATTTTAGTGTTTTTTAGTCGTGTGAGTTGAAAAGGTCTAACCGTAACATTTATTGTGTTAGATTTTAAATAATTAGGCAGTTAGGCTTTATTTTACTAAATAATAAATATTGTGTTATCAATATATACATTGTAAAACAAATAATACGGTCCAAATAACCTAGTGTCTCTAGGCTAGATCAAATATACAAAAAAACATGGAAGATTATAAAAACTCAAAATTGATAAAGGATTAGTTCTGTCTAATTTTCGAGGCCAATTGAATGGTCCAAAAAAAGACTGAATTGTGACCATACGTTCTAATAAGAATGAAATGAATCAAAAAGCATGTCAAAGCCCTGATAACTAGTTTTATACATCCAAGAGACCAAGGTCGCGTTTGTTTTTTAATAGGTGCTGAAATTTGAAGTCTTATTTTAGTTATGAGATGGTTATGAAACGTGTAAACGAATCAGACATAAATGATGATTAAGAGCTTAAAATGAGAAAACAAACAAGGTAAGAATTTTGATTTGCTTTTACAAAACTATTTACCTCAGTTCAGTTTTAGTTTTTAAACTAAACACCATTCCTTGATTGTGACCACCTTCGTATATCGATGACATGACCAAAAAGGCCATACGAAGAGGCTAGATAATAGGCATTTTTAGGCTAGATAATTAGTTCACAACTAATAATTATATTTGTAAAAAGTGTGAACTATTTATGCTTAAGAAACACAGAAGTATAGATAGTATCGATGACCAATAAAACTATCAAACAGAAGAAAATATGAACGGTATAAATTTAAATTTGTCGTTAATTTTACTCTCACTTTACCGATAAGTTATTCCACCTTAAGTAGTACCCACTAATCCCCATTTAAGAACAAAAAAGGGAGGGGAGCTATAATTCAATAATCACAATTATGATGGTCTTTTTATAAAGTTATAATTTGTTCATTTTTTCAAATAAAATGTTTTTTCAATAATTACATGCAACTATGATGTTTTTCAAATACAATGGTTCTTCAATAATTATATGATCGATTTTTCAAAAGTTAAAAGTCCAAGTACAATTATTACAATTATTGCACACTTTATTTAGCAACACCCTTTTACATTATGTGCAATTGTAAATCGTTATAAATATAAATTTAAAAGCATAAACATTTACGTCGTTATCAATAAAATTTTAGTTGTTTAAGAAGATAGAATTATTGAAATTCAAATATTTTAGTTGTCTTTTATATGTTTTAGCTCGTTTTGTTTTATACGACTACAATGATAAATCTTTAATACATAATTTAAAATATCATTTTAACATAAGCATTGTAGATTAGGGGGTAATTAATTGTCACATTACTTTAAAATGGAGATTGCTATCTATGGGTTGAGTTCACGTGAGACCGGTCTGTTTTCATGAGACATGTGATATCACATTTCTACACTTGAAACTTACAGCAAATCACTGTGAAGGTAAAAAAATTATAACATTCACAGCAAAAACACTATGAATGTTACCTTTTAGTGTTTTACTGTGAAGTTTCAAGCATAAAAAATGGTTTCACGAAAACATCGATTTTTTTTACCTTCACAGTGATTTGCTATGAAATTTCAAGTATAAAAATGTAATATCACATGTCTCACAAAAACATGTTGATATCACATGATCCTAAGTCTACTACCCATACTATCTAATTAATTAAATCAAATAATTTATGATGATACGTGGAAATATATTTTTAACACAAAAAATTCTTTAAACGAAAACTAAAAATCTCCTAACATTAAAAGATAGGAAATATAGATTTTGTTCTATATTTTTATTCAAACAAATTTTCTATGTTATCTATACTATATTATAAAGCATTTGGCAAAAACTCTTAAATACATATTATTATGCGGTTAGTATAATTGATTAAAGTATGATTACTTAAAATTTAAAAATGGTATTATTTTGGTTATTTTGATTAATTTTCTTATTAAACCTATATTATAATTTAAAATAAAATATGAAATAAAGAAAGTTTACAAAAAATAAAATCTATTTTTTCAAAACTAATAAAATCGTATTAATAAATTGATAAAGACAAAAAAATAAAATACAACATTAAAATTAAAATGGATTTCGCTGCATTGCGCGAGTACCTTCTAGATTTTTAAAATAAAAAAAAAACTATTTTGTTCTTATTTTTTGCGTACAATTAATGTGAGAGAAAGAAGTTTTTATTTCTCTTATTTCTAACAATAAAATTGAATTTACAAACTTATTGTAATAATAAAATTATAAAATATTTTAATAATATAATTTATATTAAAAAAATTAAATAAAAAATTCCTTAAATTATGTGTATAATTTCTTTAAAAGAATTTATTTTGCATTTTAAGAAATCTTAAAGAACCTACCCAAAATGCTCCATGTTATATCATTTTGATTATTTTTTGTATATTTGACATAATAAAATATTATATTATTCACAGTAAAACTTGAAAATCAAATTGAATTTTATTCATATACGTAGTGTATATATATATTATTCGTTTATTTTATGTTCATCAACATAATATATTATTAGAGGCGAGTTCAATTGAGAACTAAAATTTGATTGTGAACGTAAAGACAAATGAAAGCACGAAGCGTGTCATACTCAGACTGAATAATCAAACAAATATTCAGACTGAATATAGTAAAACTAAATATAGTATTTATTCAGTTTTATTCGGTCTGAAATGAAGCCCCTCGAAATTGCTAGAAGACCCTCGAAAATTTGGAAAAGGCCCTCGATAATTATTGGAACACCCTCGATAAGTTGGTCAAAGCCTCTCGAAATTTTGGTTAGACACCCTCGAAATCAACTAAACTCCCTCGAAAACATGCTCGAAAATTTTGTATTTCGGAGTGTATTTCGAGGAATTTTTGGTCATTTTAATAAACTCCAAAAGAAATTGGTCATTTTGATAAATCAGTTTTCAAAATTGGTTATTATAATTAAATTCTCAAAATAATAACATAAAATACCGGCCACGTTAACCGTCACTTTAAGCGACGGTCAAAAAATTTCAAACTGATCGAAAAGAAAAAGTAAAAAAAAAAAAGCAAAAGCTGAAATTGAAATTGAAATTGAATCATACTTCAAAACAACACGAGATGAAGAACTTTTTGAATCTGGAGATTTTGGTTTTTTGAAACTTGTTGATCATCTCGTCGACGGAGCAGATGAAACCTGCCGGCGATGTAAGGAAGAATTTAGGTGGAGAAATCGGAGGAGACCACAACGCACTCTGTTCGTAATTGGAATTCAATTCCGATGAAGTATCCACAAATTTATTTAGCAATCCATCTGATAATGATTTCGATACGATCTGAACGACGACATATGAAGAAGTACGGTTGCTGCATCTGGAAGACGATGAGGTTTCTGTAAGTAAATTAGGAGCTGAATTTTCAGACATTGCCGCTAGCTCATGAATCTAATTAGGTTTTCAGAGCCACTGATACATACATATATATATATATGTGTGTGTGTGTGTGTATATATATATATATAGAGAGAGAGAGAGAGAGAGAGAGAGATGGAAGGAGTTCTTACGGTTTGAGAGATTCATGTCATATAGGAGGAGCTGTTTGTACTGTGAATTGAATCCTTTATGAAACCAATAATTAGACGAAACAGAAATTGAGACGTGTTGGTTACATGAGAGTGATGAAGTCAACTACTTCATTTTTTTTTCCCTATTTCTTTACCCGATAAACATGTGTTGTTTTAAGCCTTGTTTGTTATTTTCATTTTAAACTTTTAATCATCAGTTATGTTTGATTCATTTAGACGTTTTATTAACTATTTTAGAACTGAACTGAAATCAGACTTTAGACTTCGGCATCTCTTGAAAAACAAACGCATCCTTAATTTTATTTTATTTTTCATGTCTAGTTTACGTCTATATCAATAAGATGAATATATATTATTCGAAATAGAATGTGAATTTCGATAAAATAAAATTAATTTAAAAAAATAAAAATTTGAGGTGTCTTGGGCTATGTTTGGCAAACTAGTGATGGAAATTTCAGAATGATGCGGATGATTGATAACAAATTACGAAAAAATCACGTTTTGACAAAACTAGCGTATAAGAATGTAAAATGACTAAAAAAGGTATATTAAAAAATAATAATTAATATTAGTGAGAGTTATAATTGGAAAATATGACAATAAGCTCCCAAAACGCTACTTCAAGTAGCGTTTCAATAAGCTAGCTTATAAGCTAACTTATGGTTTGTCAAACGTGTACACTGAAAATAAGCTAGTTTATAAGCTAGTTTATTTTTGCCAAACAATAACCTTGATTTCGTTGGTTGGTTATGGATGAGAAGTTTGATTTTTGGAACATGAGATTTTTTTTATGGTGTTCGGGTCAGTTTCAGCTTGCACACACTTCGATTGATCCAGTGTCCTAGGGAATAACTAGGAAAATCTTCGACAGCCTTGTAGGATTTGAACTGTTGATCTCCGAGGAAAATTCTCAAAGGTTCAAGTATGGTCCTAATCACACATTCAATCGATTTAGAGGATTGAAAATGTAAAAATAAACTGATGTTGATGTAACGTGTTGTGTTGCGCTGTAGTGACAAAAAAACTAATGTACAAAATAAGTTAAATATAGATGTTCGTTTAGAACCAAACATACAGGGGGGTTATGAAGGCCCTAGTGTGGTCCTAATAACTCATTCAATCGATTTTTTTTCAAGTATAATATTTTTAGAGTATGAGATGTATAAACACTAAACTTTGTGGGTGTTTCGGCAAATATTAGAAAATACAAATATCATCAACCAAGAAATTTTCTTGAATTCACCAAAAAAAAATCTCAAAAAAATCGACCAAAAAACATAAAAAAAAGTCCTTACGACAATGGAATTCGGCTAAAAAATCGGATGACTTTGTGGATGTTTGATTCACCTTAAGGGTGCGTTTGGTACATGGGACAGGACAGGACAGAACTTAGAACCAAACATACAGGGGGGTTATGAAGGCCCTAGTGTGGTCCTAATAACTCATTCAATCGATTTTTTTTCAAGTATAATATTTTTAGAGTATGAGATGTATAAACACTAAACTTTGTGGGTGTTTCGGCAAATATTAGAAAATACAAATATCATCAACCAAGAAATTTTCTTGAATTCACCAAAAAAAAATCTCAAAAAATCGACCAAAAAACATAAAAAAAAGTCCTTACGACAATGGAATTCGGCTAAAAAATCGGATGACTTTGTGGATGTTTGATTCACCTTAAGTGCTGCTTTGACACGGGACAGACAGACAGTAATCTTACGTAACTCATCGTCCATCGCTTGGCGGCAAATACGTGACATGATAGGAATTCACTGTTCCATGTTTGGCGCGACATGAGATAGGACAGAAACTGGGACAAGGTGGTACAGAGTAGGGATGAGCATATGGACCGAAATCCCGAAACCGAACCGGTCCTGTACCGAACCGGTACCGAATATCATTATCGGTTCGGTATTCGGTACCAAGATTTTCCATATTCGGGATTCGATATTTTTGGTACCGGTACCGGTACTAGTCCCGGTAAATCACGAACCGAACCGGAGAATTTAAAAAATCATTTTTTATTTGAGTTGGTAACAAACTCTTTCCTTTTTTTTTAGAAAATTCTCCTTAATATATTACAATTTTCGGTTCTTGTATTTTCCACTCAAATACCGATTTTTTCTTGCAATTCTTCATATTTCGGTTATGGCAATTCTCCAAAATCGGTTCCGTAATTTATCCAAAACCCGGTTTTTGCACAATCGGCTCCTCCAATCCTGTTTCCGCTTAAGTGATTTTGGTTTTTGTTATTGTGTTTAATGGTCAACGGTGAAAAACGGTTGTTGTCCCAAAAAATGGTACCAAACGGTTCTAGTCCCGAAAATCCCGGTACCGGTACCGAATTTCTCTTATCGGTTCGGTATTGATTTTTTCCACTCTCGGTTTCGGTACTACCCGGTTTCGGTACCGGTCCGGTACCGAGCCCATCCCTAGTACAGAGCGGGACAAAAAAAGCTTTTTTCTTGTTCCACCAAAATAGTTGGAACAAGATGGTACAAAAATGGGACAGAAAATCAATTATCACTAATCTATCCTAATTTGATATATAACATGTGTATGTATGTATGTATATACTATTACATATAACAAAATAGGTGAAACAATGATTTTCAAACTCATCAATTATAACAAAATTTTCATTCAAAATTTAAACTATTATATACGTGTCTGTGTATGTGTGTGTATATATGTATATATATATATATATGAAAATTATAAATTAAATTATTTAATTTTTTGTTTTTTGTGTAATTATAACTATTATATAATATATAAAATCGTCAAATAACTTATGTGGCAATTTGTCTACTTTTATCTTATCTTGTCCAGTCCTAGTTGTACCAAACATACATTTGTTCTATCATGTCCAGTCAAGTAGACATGATAGAAGAAAATATACTTGGAATATTTATATTTAGAGACTAAAATAGAAAAATAAATTAAAGAAAACATGACACTTTCTTTATTTTACTCTCTATAATAAAGACTAAAAAAAAAATATCCAAGATGCAGTAACACGTTTGTGTTACGAGACTTACGTCTGAATACACCACACCACATTTTTTTAACAAATCATGTTCCCAGAAAAAAAAATGAATTTATTAAAATCATATTTAAATGGTCTATAAATCAAAGTACACTTGATTCGTAACCTAGCTAGTAGGGACATTAATATCTACTGATATTTAAGACAACCAATGGTTGGACTTGGATGTACCAATATAAACCTCTTTAATTAATGACCAAAATTGAAAACAAGACAAATAGTAGTACTTTTCTTGCACTTCTTTTTGTTATATTTGTTTAAAGTAAGTTAGGGATTTTGTTCATATGTTCTGTTAATAATTTGTTTTTATGGTTTAAAAATTGTGATTGTCGTTTATATGGTTTGTAATTTATTGTTATTGTTGTTCTTAAATTAATTCATATATTTAGGCATTGTTTGGCAAAAATAGTGAGTAAACTGTAAACCACAAGTAGACTTAGCAAACGTGTCGTGTTGTGTCGGGTTCAAAGTTAAACGGGTTGAGAGTGTCTAACCCTAACCCGGCTCGTTTAATTTTCGTGTCGTGCCGTGTCAACCCGTTTACTTAAAGGGGTTGAAATATATTACCCAAATCCGTTAAATTTGTGTCGAGTTCGTGTCTGGTTAACATGTCGTGCTAGTTTTTATCAAGTCTATATAAAATGTATAATCACTTTTTATTATTATTTAATATATATTGTGTTAAAAAAACTATAAATTGTGGGTTGTTGACGTTATTTGCCTAAGGACGAAAGGGGAATAATATAAACGGGTCATTCGGGTCGAGTTGAAGTTTTTGACTTTGATCTTACCCGTTTAATTTTCGTGTCGTGTCAACCCATTTACTTAAACGGGTTTAAATGTATTACCCAAACCTGTTTAGTTCGTGTCAGGTTAGCGTGTCGTATCAGTTTTTGTCAGGTCTAACCACAAGGACCAAAGCAACAATAGATTGTAAATAATAAGGATGAATATGTCAATGAATTACGAACAATAAGAACAAACATAGCAACTTTTAAAACACAAGTACTCATGAAAAAGATACACAAGACAACAACTATATTGTATCAGAGCTAAAATATCAACTGAAAACAGTAGATTGAAAACTAATCAATCCACAGTCTCTCCTATGACTAGAGTAATCGACACTTTGTTAAACTCCCGACTAATACATGGATGTTAAAAATATTAGGAGTGACGATTTTGTATCAAACGAAACCAGTCAATATGTGTACCAACCGTACCAATTACAATCGGTTGGTAGTATCGCGTCAAGTATGCAAACTTGGTTGATATACAATATTGAAAGTCACATACCATAGTTACACGATGTAACAATAGTACCGGCTTATTTAATTGTTTCTTAGTTTATATCATTGGATATTAAATAGTGTAACTTCAATTATTTTGTTTTAACATTTGAATGTTTGCAAGTTATTTTTTGTAACATAAAAAAAACTCTTAAACATGATATTATACATGGAAACTTAAATTTTGAGCAAAATAGCAAGTTTTGACACATGTAACTTTTTCATTAGTATCCAATAAGCTATACGAGCCAAGTAATTCCAAAGCGACCCCCGCTTTGCGGGTAATCCAGATTCCAGAGACACTGCATTTTGAACTTTGCGGCCGCAAGTGGATTTTCATTTCTCATTGGATTCGAACACGAGACCTCCATAAACTATGACGTTTGGAGTCTAAGCTCAAACCAATCGGGCACCACCCCTTGTGGTTCACTTCTGACCAAGGTTCAAAAAGGCGTGAGACGTAGCGTGGCGGCGAGGTCAAACCTTAAGCCTTATGCGCCACGGCGAGGACGCGACGTTTTTCAAGGTGTGACATAAGGCGACAAATTTGTATATCATATATACAATTATATATAAAGATATATGTTTTATGTATTATTTAAACAGACAATGATATTAAAAATGTACATTCATACTAGAAAAAGAAAAATCATATAGATTATTGTTATAAAAATAGGTTTCTGATTAAATATTTAAAATAAAACTTAGAAAGATAATTTTACAATTTCATTTTAATCGTGAGTCCATAAAGTTTATAAATTCGTGAAATTATGAGTTATGTGATTACATAAATCTATAAAAGTGTAAATTTAAATTAAAAAGTGTAAAAAAAAAAGCATATATATTTTTTGAAAAAAATATGTCATACAAAAAAACGCACGCCTCAAGACGCCATGGCGTGAGCCACGACTTACAAAAACGTTATGGGTTGTTTCGTAACAGCGGTGACACGTGTTACGCTACATTGCGTCTTTTTGAACCCTGCTTTTGACATATGTAACTTGATATTAGTATAAAACCAAAACCAACATGTACCAACCGATTTTTTTTATATGAGTTAAGTTGGTATCTAATACAGCTGGTTAGTTTACGGTGATATAATTTTGCGTATCAATTATAATTGATTGGTACATGATATTGGGAAAAAAACTTGATATTGTACCAATCCCAACTCTAAAAAACATTTGATCATATATATATATATATATATATAGGAAGATGTTCAAATGAGAACTTTGTAAATTTAAAGGAACAAAGAGATTCTTTTGGGACCACATATGATGTGGGTCCACCAATAAAAAATCATATCTGATATCCCATTGAAAATCAGATATGATTTTTTATTGGTGGGACCCACATCATATGTGGTCACAAATGAGCTCATTTGTTCATTTAAATTCGGGGTGTTCTCAATTGAACCCTCCCTATATATATATAATATATATATATATAGATATATATAGAGTAACGTTTTTTATATACGGTTTGGTTCCTGTAAAACTATTATATGTTTTTGTAAGACATGTGAAACGAGCTCTGAGCTTTCGCTCATAACTGTGAAGGCACAAAAACACAATGAATATTCACAGAAAAACTTATAAAGATACCAAAAATTCATTTTTTTTTTCACGGTCTTAAAAGAAAACATGCTAATATTACAATCATCCCACTTTTTGTATACAAATTGAGTTGAGCCTGATAGTGGCCCAGTTAACTTTTTACATGAAGTTGGGCGGATAGTTTGATTTTGAAAATTTCCCACTTTACCTTCAATTCGACCCATTATTTTAGTTTTGATATATTTGAATTTAACATGAATTAAGCCATCAATTGAATTAAACCAATTATTAATTTCATCATCGTCAAGGTTCTAGATTAATTTTAATTCACTTGTTTAATTAGAATTCTATATTATAAATGTGATTATTTTATAAGAATAATATTCCAAGACAGTTGATTGCAATATATTGAAATGATGCCAATGGCATGCAGCTCAGTTGGTTAAGGGACGAGGAGATGTTTGCTCCAATAGGCCGTTGGTGTTGGGTTCGATCCCAGGCCCCCTCGCAATCGTCTTGCCGCTGAGTGAGTCAGGTATGCCTTTCACATTGGGAATTGACAGCCTGTGTGGGCCGGTTTGCGTGTCCGAAAAATATCCAATATATTGAAATGATACCATTAACCAACAATATAAATGGTTATAAGATTTAGAGGTATTTAAATGATTCAGATACTATTTATAATTTCATTCAGATTAAGTGGACATTGAAAAATTACAATATTGCTAGAATATTACTTTGCTTATTGAGTTTGTTGTTAATAAATCATAATTTGGCAGCCATTTTTTCAAAACAAGGGCAACAGAAATAGGAGAACAATGTTTCTCTTATGCAGTAAAAAACTCCTAAACGATGGAATAAAAATATAGCATCTACTGAATAAGAATTTTTAATTTTATAAAAATCTTGATCAGTTGGATGATGATTATCAGAAATACCATGTTTTATCGAATGTTAAGAAATTTACAATATACTTTTTTTGTAATTATATGAAGTTTTTTTTGGGTAATTGCAGGTTTTCAAGCCAGCTTATGCGCACCTATTAATCCCCTGGACAACCAAGAATGGTCTGAAGTCATCATAGGTGAACCTCCATGACCATAAGGGTCTTGATCGCACCTGAATTCGAACATAGGGTGGATAAAATATCCCACAACACCCCCATAAGCTTTAACAGTGCGCCACAACCCAAGTGGTTATTATGTTTTAGTTTTAACGGCAAAAAACAATTACTTAATAAATTATGATGTTACAGTTTAACAATGTTTTAAGTTACAATTTACAAACCAATTTATAATCAATTTAAGGCACTGTATAAAATTTTCGTGTCTTCTACTTCAAAATCAGTTTAGTGTTAATTTTGACTTGTTCATATAAGTTGATCATTATTATGTTATGTTTTAAATCAAAAATAAACCTTATTAAGTTTTCAAGTTTAATAAAAAGCACCTAAAAATATAAAGAAATTTTGGTTTAATTTGCTTAAAATTAAGGTTAAATGGTATAAAGTTAACTTTTGTTTGGACCAATATATTCGGTTTATGAGGTTAAACACCTTATATCGGATCAGTCAAGATTACTTACATTTAAGGATACAATGACATTATCTTTATCTACCAAAAAAATATGCAGATAACTTTAAGGATCGCTATATATGTGATATACAATTCTCAGAAGTCATACTAAATTAGTTTTTTCAATATTTGAGGAACTGATTTTCGATTTAGCATTTGAAATCCAATTACTTCCTTTAAACTGGGTTTTAAATCGAATAATTTTTTTTACAATTAAGACGGTGAATTGATGCTGCAACTCACATGATAACATTTAACCCTACTTGATTAATGTTTCGACTTGTCATATGAGATCAACACCTAAAAACAATGTATTTGTATTCTAGAATCTAGAGTCTTGTTCGAGGCCTATATATCTTTGTAGTTGAATCGAATTGTATCTGTATACAAGTTTTTTTGTCAATTATATTCATCTAGGTTTAATATTTATTTTATTATATGTTTTTGGCGTAATTTTTTAAGAAAATGTTTCCAAAATTATTGCTATAATTTGTTTGTTTTTGATAATTATATTTTTATAAATTTTGTTGCTTCATAAAAACAATCAAATTTTAGAATATTTTGACCGAAGTTGGAATCATAATTCAGCGCGGGAAAATTAAACCAATACAATTGGTAAAATCCCCAAATTTAGTCTAGGGCACGAAGTTGATTCGTATAATCAATCAATTGTGGTTTCTTCCAATCCGTCTATAAATACAGTCGCAAGGCGGGAAACCTGCCCCAATCGGGGTGATTTTTCCCAATCATCCTTCAGCGACTACCTCTATCTAACCCCAAAATCCCACAATTTGAAGAAACGCCAAATTTTCTAAAACCCTAAATTGAGCTGATCGGATGGAGGTCTCACCCAATTCGGAGACCAAACCCCGTGTTCGCCGGCGATTGATTCAGGCGACACTGTTCCCACACAAGTCTCAAGACAATGTCGTAACTGTAGACGAAGATTTCGAACCTGATGTAGACCAGAAAGACGTTGAAGAGGATTATTGCGAGACTCCAGTTAAGAAAAACAAAAAACGAAAGCCAAGAGCAGTGCCCCAATCGCGAGCTTCAAGAAAGGTTTGTATCGTTTTGTGTTGGATCTATCAATCCACTCGTAATTGGAATTGTTCTTCAATTGATCAACATGTTCGACGTAATGACAACCACTTGTAGAATTGTCGAACCTGAAAAGTAAGTGGTGGAAGAATAATTATTCTTTTTTAAAGTTCTGGAACGATGGAGATGGAAGGGCTAGTCATATGATTAACATAAATGTGTCATCCAGATTGTGGTTTAGCTGCTTCTAGTAGATTAGAGTATGGATCATTAGCAAAGTTCTTTCTGACGGTTAGCCAACAAGTTGAGCTGGTTACTTATTTAATGGAAGTAATTTGAGTTATGTTTATAGCAGTGTGAGAGAAGATTAAACTAAATATCAGATTCTGGTGAATTTAGCTTAATGGAGCAAGTGCTGCATCAAAACTGAGTGGTTGCACTTGTATCATAGTTATTTGATTGCAAACAAAGTGGCCATCCACTACCCGCTGGACCCAAATAACATTCTTATATTTTTAGCCTTGTGGTACCGAGTACATCGGCATATTACACAAGGAAGAGCGAAGAAGCAACAAGAAGCAAGCCATAGATAATGTCACTAAATGATAATATAGACATACTTTATATACACATATGTTGTAGTCAATTTGACTGTGTACTAATTGTGTGTATATCTAGAGCTTCTATTACCCATGGGTATATTAATCCATGAAATTGGATTAAAGCATTGCTGCATAATTCAGCTACTGTTTCTGAATAATTGTTTATGACATGAGCATTTGATGCTTAGATAAATAAAGTCCATGATACACTAATACACTTTTCATCATGGTTAACATCTGGGTCTTACATTTTATGGCGGCCTATACTGTAGGAGACAACATCCCTACAAGCTTTCCTTGACTTGGAGCATATCTTCACACATGAAGTCCCCAGACATTTTTATTCAATAACCGCTGACATAAGTTTGGGGACTTAAATGTGTTATTGCAGGTGGTTGTATTTTTTTATTTCTTTTGAAACTGTATCTGATACCAATTTTTTTGTCAGATTGCTGTAAATGGAAATGAGGCTGGCGCAAAAAATACCAACGAAGAAGATTCTCCAGTTACTGTTAGTAAGTGATTATTGAGCTGGATGAATGCCACACCCTCTTGTTGTCCTCTTTGTTTTAGTTGGAATTTCATGTAAAATCAACAATAAGTTGAGGACATCAATATTGTATTTCACCATGTCTTGTGCAGAAGTTGATTTCTTTGTGAAAGTTTCTGAGAAACGCCATCAACAGAGACAGCAAAAGGAGCAGTTATCTACTATCCAATCACCTGAAAAAAATGAACAATGTTGTTCACCTCCTGATGTCATTACAAGTATGACGATTTTCTCTAATATTATCATTTTTCTTTTTCTAGAACCCTTTATTACTCAAGCCAAATTGATACAGAGATGCAGTTGGCTTTTTGTAGGAACACATTTATCACTGATGGGAATGTTAGGAAACCTAGGACAAGGTGACATGGTGACTAATAACGTTATTAGAGTCTAAAATGTACTTGTACATGTCAAAATGCAAATAAGCCATGGTTCCAACTCATTACCACAATGATTTGGGTTGGGTTATTAGTAACAATATTGTGGCTCTAACTTGCAACAACAATAAAACTTTTATCTCAAAATACTTGGGATACACCGGAAATGAAACCCATGAGAAGTTGAAAAAGGAGATGATACAATCAAGACCTTGGAACATGACTAGCATCCTTCCACGCCCTCCTTTCTAAAAACCAATTCATTAAATATCTTTCAATCCTTGAAGTCTGTTTTACTTTGCATTAGTTGGTATTCTCTTTGTGAACTCATGTGTACATAGTTATTACCATCCTTAAGTGATGCTAAACCACCCATTTCCATAGCTTCATTCTATGGTTCATAACCTTGATATCTCTAGAAGTAGCACAGTTTTGTATGTCTTTTCCAATCTCGGAGATTGAGACCAGTGTATTCATCGATTACTCATCAAGCATTTTATTTGCCCTAAAGTTGATATAACCTAGTAAATCATACTTTTGCTACCTTCTTATGGAATTTCTAACCTTAAGGAACCACAAGCCTCATTTTCCTTGGTATGTGTCATGATGTTCTTGCATCACAATATAGTCCTTTTCACTTATATTATAATGATTGCATAAAATCTAGTCCCATTTATCATATAATCGTTTGAGGCCCTATAAAGTCTGAGCTTCCTGATTTTTCTTGATAAACTTCTTCCATCAAATGATATCTTTTATAGATACAAAAAAAGTGTGATCATCAAAGGGGAAGGTGGTCAAGCTACGTGCACATATCTAGCCTGTTTTGTTTGTGACTCTTTCTAAGAGGGTTTCATGAATTCAAGATGGTCTGTTTGGTATTGATCAAGCAGATAATATCGGAGAATGCTCATGTTTGCTTTTATTGTTCCAAGACCTGTAGGAGTTGGCTCATGATAATAACTTAATATCTGTAACAGTCAGATTCATGTGCTAGTCAGATGTGCAACTTATGTTGAATGACAACGGTGGGACTATCGACTACATTTTGTTTCACATTTTTAAATTTCCAAACATTGCACATCTTATCATGATATTTTAAATAATTTTGTGCAATATCCAAGTAAGCAGAACTTCTAATTTCTTTTTATACATTTTACTGTGTGTGCAATTTTTATCCTCATTTGTTGACCTTTTACTGCAACCCTATGGCTATGTATGATATTCATTTTACTTTTTTTTAAGATGCAAAGAGCCCTAGGAAGCCCAGGCGACGAGCTAGTTCTACACCAAAGAAGCGACAGACTAGTGTTACACCAGATAAGCGGCAAATGAATTCAACACCATCTAGAAATGCCGTTAATGGTATATTTACCGAAGATTACTCAGATAAAATGCTGGCTAGTCCCCCTAAGCCATTTCCTGATCTACGGCTAGAGGCAAAAATGACTGCAGAGGTTGGTCATAATTCATCTTACATAGAAGTGGATTATTTTATTTCTATGCTTTGCGATGAATTTAACTAAATGTAGCTTCATGCGTGATTTTGCAAATCAGCAATCTGTTTTTAAAATGTGCATATCATTTTTTGTACGACCTAGGTAAACCTTTTTGTTTTATGGCCAGATTTTCTTGTCAATATTTTTATTTCTGGATGCTGAGATATCTACTATCCTTTTTGTATCAGGAAAATTCACGTATATTTGCAGGAAAGCAAATACATCCTTTCTTTGTATCGTGGAAAAATGGGAAGAAAAATACCGAGAGTACCGGCACAGAGAATAAATGGTGCCATATTGAGAGGAAAGAAAGTAACAATTATCTCAATCCTGTTCATATATTTGAGAAAACACAGGTAAGGAGCGAAGACATGCTTTTAGTTGTATAGTCTAGTAACTTATCACTTCTCCAATGTCTGTTTTCTACCTTTTTTTAATACCTTTTTACATTGAAAATTATCTCTGCAGAGTGAAACTTTCTCTGTTGATTGGAGAAACTGGACATTTTCTGAGAACATCTTCACAAGTACCGGCCAAGATCTAAAAGATTCTTGCTTGCAGCTAATTTATGAAGGATCAGTCAATTGCTTGCAGTTTGATAACTTTCTTGGTGTCCCTCCACTTGGAATATCGTTGTGTCAGAATACGGGTTCTTCGAGTCAAAATCCCATCCAACTTGAAGAGATTTCTTCAAGTTGTGCTTCAATGATTCAGGAGAAGAGTCTATTTACATCTTCTGCTTCCCTGGTGGATAAGCAGGAACCACAATGTAATCAACCAATAGACGTTGAGGTGGTAAGAGCGTATCAATTTAAAATAAAGATTCCATATTTTCAATTGAATTGCCTACCATATCAAATACCCTTTTGTCTATATGGCATAGGATCGTGTGAGAAGTAGAGTTAAGGTGAGAAGCGTAAGAAGAGATCTGAGCCATTGATCACTTTTAATCTCATATCCACCCATGAATTGCGCCTTAAAAGGGAGTTGATCCGGTGCACCTCGGTGCACCTCATCTTGGTGCATCCAAGTGTGGGGAGGTCCCTTCTTACGCTTCTCACCAGAACCCAACCCCTTTTGTTTATATTTATTTCATATATTGATTTTTGGAATCAAGTATATGCATGTCATATAAGTATCACTAAATTGGCAGGTCCATGAAATTGGCAAAACAGGTGGTTCCTTGGAAAACACTGAGTTTGTGGTGAATTTGGATACTCAGTGGCAGGATACCTTGCATTCAGAAAGGTGTTCAATCTTTTCTATCTTTATGAATTACTGAATTAGTCTAGGTTGAACCTTCTCATCTATTTGTTTTCATTTTAAAGTTTGTTACTACATTTTCTTTTTGGGGACTAATGATATTGGTCCTGCTCTTGGAGGCTATAGGAGAATGATTATATTTCAGATAAGCTATAGGATAATTAAAAGCTTCTTGCAGTTCAATGTTCTCTTAGGGGCTGTTTGGTTGGTTTTTTTATTGAGTCATGTATGGATAAATCTGTCTCTATAGATTGGGAATGTTTTTGTTTGGGAGGGTTTTTTCATAGATAGGAGGAGCGTGTTTTTTTAATTGGAAGGGGCATGCTTGGAAAAACTTGGCTTTCTGCATAAAGCTTTACCCTAGAAGGTTATCGAATAAGCCACTTTCTATATCATTAAGCCACCACAAAACAGTCATGTATAGCTGACCGAATAAGCTGTGAGTTCTATTAAGCTCATTAACCTGCTAACAAACAGGCCCTTAATCTGCTCCAGACACCCCACATCCAGTCAAAAATCTCCACCAGTATCTTAACCCATCCAAAAAGACTAAAACACCCCTGACCATGTAAACTGAGAATTCTGCTCTTGATTGCTTACAACCTAATTTATCATGTACAAGATTCATACACATAAATGAGTTTACAATGCAAGTTAGTCAAATTACACAGTATTTGTTGTCCCTTTCATTGCTTTTATATATTTCCTTAAATTTATTCGTATTTTTATGTCATATGTCAATATAGCCACAAGTCTCCCACCATTTTCAATTGATAATATATCTTTTTTGAATCAATAGTTCTAGAGTTGGTATCATAATACTAACATTTTCCAAACTGCAGCTAGTTTTCATGCTCAGAGATGATAAAGCATTGATGAAAGTTCATAAAAGACAATCTTTATAACTTTTGAACAAAACAACTCTTAATTTCTTATTTTTTTTATTGTTGCTGCTTGAATGATCCATCATTTTGTTTACTTGTTCATGAATATCTTTTGTAAATAAATCTAACCTTGGTGTCTTGACAGTAGTAGCTGATTTAAATTTTCTTTTGCTTTATCAGGATGGCATCAAAATATAACGATTGTAGCTATCAGCCTGAGAATAGCTTATGGACAACCAAGTACCAGCCCGAAAGGGCAGTTGAGGTCCAATATCTTACATCAGAACTTCCCTTTACAAATGCAGAAAGTGATTAGTTTATTAATTGGCATAACATTATACTTTTGCCTCATGTTCACTTTGACCTTTGCACAGAGATCAAGTAAAAATGCATGTTTCTTACAATAACCTTATTGACAAAAAAAATCCAATATGACCTATTAGGGTGCGTTTGGTATCCAAACATGATAGGACTGAACAGGACAGAGCTGATAAAATCACCAATTTACCCCTAATGGGTGTTTTATATATCTTGAATAATTTATGTAATTTATTAAATTATAATAAAATAAATATTTTTATGACAACATATATCGTTAGAAAGTTTTCGTCAAGACGATTAAAATTACACCAAAATAAAAAGTTTATGTAGTTTTCAAATTTTATTTTATACCTTTTCTATATTATTTTATTATTATCAGTATTTAATAAATTACGTAAATTAATCAAAATATAGAAACCGTATAAAAGTAATATTTTGAGGATAGTAAAGTGAAAGTTAAAAAAACATAAAATACAATAAATAAAATGTAAAGAATTAATAGTATGTACAGAGTGATGCGTATTTGATGTTTTAGAAAAGAATTAGGTTTTATGTTGAGGTCATGTTTGTAAAATACCAAACGCATTAGCACTCCTATCAGTAGACATTTCATACAAGGTGTTTCTCTCGTGATTTTTATATGAACTTCTTTTCTGATTTGATCTGCAGATATGTGGAAACTATGAATCTGTGAAGTTTCTTAATGAATGGCTACGTTTATGGCATGAGAAAGGTTCAAGAACCAATAAATGTTCAACTGATAGTGATAAGTGGATCATGCAAGATGTTGACCTTAACTATTCTCCAAGTGACTGTACTTCTGAGTATGCTGATGAAGAAAATACTCTAAAGAATGTTCTTTTAGTTACCGGCCCAGTTGGGGTATGAATCATTCTTACTTTCATTCTAAATGATTATTTGGACATCAGTTAGTAGTTACTATATAATTATATAATTAGCTCTGTGATGTTTCCCCATTTTGAGACACAGGGGTATATATGGTATTCATTTATGCCAAAAGATCTTTCAATTTGTATCCATGGTTTTAAGAGTTCTTTTTTTCTTCTGGGTACAGAGTGGGAAATCTGCAGCCATTTATGCCTGTGCCAAAGAGCAAGGCTTTCAAGTTATTGAGGTAAGTTAATATCTATTATCTCTTAGTGGGAGTTTGGTTTTGAGGGATTTAGATTTGGTGGAAGGATTTGGAATTGGAGGGATTTGGATTTGGAATCTCTTGTGTGTTTGGTTTCTAGGATTTGGATTGGAATTGAATTCCATTTTTTATAAATTTATAAAACAAGGGTTAGGTTTAGGGGAAAACCTCAAAAAAAGAGAACTGAAGAACACCCTGGGAGCCCTCCATCCGGACAGTATGCACAAATGCATACCGGTAATTTGTAACATGCATTCGTGCATATGCACTTGTGCATAACATACACTCGTGCATAGAAAAAAAATAGATTCAGTCGCTTGTATGCATTCGTGCATACCGTCTATGCACAGATGCATACTGTCCACATGGAGGGCTCCCAGGGTGTTTTTCAGTTTTTTTTGAGGTTTTCCCCTGAACCTCCCTCTATAAAACAAAATATAAATAATTATGAAAATAATTAAATTACCTTTTTATTAATTGATTATTATAGAAAGATGTTTTCAACATATTTTAAAACATTATTACACACAAATCTTACGAAATCCCACGAAATACCAACCACCCCCATGGGATTTCAATATCTCATATGAATAGACAATTGATTATTATATGATTTATGCTACAATTGAAGTGTATGGGTGAGGTTTTTGGAAGTTCATACGAATTGACATTTGAACATATCTGAAAACTGGTTGCCTTTCTAGGTCAATACATCAGATTGGAGAAATGGCGCACTTGTCAAGCAAAAATTTGGGGAAGCTGTAGAATCACACTGGCTTCAATGGTTCGTCAATTTTTTTTTGCAAGCTTCCTTCCTTTGTTAACTGACTTTGAGATGACCTTTTTCTGTATAAATCCTACAAGTTTGTATATATATATATATATCGCCTAATAATTATTTTCAGTTTGCTTCCATCATGAATGGTTACGTTTAGAAATTTCTTATATAACCTCAGATAAATTTATATGCTTATGAGTATAATTTATAATTATTTTCAATTTATATTCTTCTATACTATTATCTTGGCTACATTAGAAAAATTCTTCGGGAAACAGCCTAGTGTGACCCACATTCAGACATTCTGAATGTTGATAAATAATAATATTAGGCATCCTTTTTTCTTATGTTGTTGGTTATTCACATTTTGTGTTTGGATCTTGGTATATTATTTCAGTTCTGTGCCCAATATCGAAAACCCAGATAACAAAGATCAATTGAAGTCATCCAAAGCTATCATCCAGAGGTCTGCCAGTGATGTTATTGAATTGATACCATTATCAGATGAGGAGGATTCAAAAAAACCAATCGAGAAAGAGAACAAAGTTTCTTGTTCTCAAAATGGAACCAAAACCTTAATTCTTTTTGAGGATGTGGATGCAACTCTTTATGAAGATCGTGGTTTCATTGCTACTATACAACAGCTTGCAGAGACGGCAAAACGACCAATGATATTAACTAGCAACAGTAAGAGGCTTATCTATCAAAAACATTTAGGGTGCGTTTGGTTGCGGAAAACTGTTTTCATTTTCCTAGAAATCGTTTTCAGAAAATGGAGTTGAGTTTTCATTCTCAGTTTTCTATGAAAATTTTAGAAAACGCGTTTCGTTGAAATGGTGGAGTTTTCATTTTCCATTTTTTCAAATTAGAGTGTGTGTGTGAGTTTTTAAAAAACAAAAATTTGGAAAACTATCAAAACTAGTTTTCCAATTTACATAGGATTTTAGAAAATGAATTTTTTTTGTTTTCTTGGATTTTTTTTGAAAACTTAGTGAATCAAACGGGTTTTCTAAATTTTCATTTTCCTTGGAAATTTTCCCCAACCAAACGCACCCTTATGCTTCTTAAGGGAGGTTCAGTGGAAAACCCCCCAAAAAAATGAAAAACTGAGGAACACCCTGATAAGTGTAACCATTTATATGCACATCATGTGCATACAAGTAATTGAAGTTGTTTCTTGGTTTTATGCACGTGTGAATACCGGACAAATTGCTTAAAAATTACTTGTATGCACATGTGCATACCGTCCGGATGAATGGTTACACGGGTGTTTCCCGTATTTTCATTTTTTTGCGGTTTTCCTCTGAACCTAACCCTATGCTTCTTATCAACATAGTTGCACGCTCTAATCACTTTTATCTTGATTTTATTTAATAGGTGACGATCCTGATTTACCAACTAACTTAGATAGATTAGAGGTTAGCTTTAGAATACCATCATCAGAGGAGCTTCTCAGCCTTGCATCTTTGGTATATAGTTATGATGGGCATTTATTTATCTCAAATTCTGTTATGTTACCATCTTGAATTTTATTTAATATGTAGTTACTTTGTTAGATTTGCTCTACAGAAAAAGCTGAAATCGAGCCTTGTATGGTCGAGCGATTTATTGACCACTGCCAAGGTGATATTCGTAAAATCATTACGTTTCTCCAGTTTTGGTGCCAGGGTCAAAATCAGAGAAAAGGTTAGTCTACTGTCTACAAAATTATGTACCTTTGTGCACTAATATAGGAAACTTAATAGTTTTTCTTCCGAAGTACTTCCTCCATCCCAAAATAAGTGTCCATAACAAAAAAGCACACCATTTAAGAAATGTGTAATTATTACAATTTTTAATTAACTGAATGACAATTTTACCTTAACGATAGAGGCAAACATTCTTGAGTTGTTAACCTAAATAGCCACTATTTTTGTGCACTATTTTTAACTTTGTCTGGAATCCCATCCAAGGTGTGGGTGCGAATCCCATTTCAATAATTTTTTTATAAATTTTAGCTGTTAATTTTAGGTTCATTATATTTCTGGAAAAAATTGCGATAAAAGACTCGGACCTCACATACGAAAAGGAAGGAACTAACCGACACACCAATGATGATATTTTGAAAAATATCCGTACTTTTTTTTATTGTCAAATGGTGCCACCACGTGAAAAAAAATCCTTTTTTGGGACAAACTTAAATAGAAATGTCGACATTTATTTTGGGACAGAGGGAGTAACAAACTATAGGGTAAATGGGCATTATGTTTTAGAATATTGCTGAAAATCACGATCTCGTGACTATCCAGATAGTGAAGTGCAGAATACATATGCTCCACTTCTATTTGATATTAATGCTAGCCATCACGTTCTACCACAATTGATTCCATTTGGTTACACTTCCAAGCTATCGGAAATGATCGAAAAGGAGATCACGAAATCAACTTTTTTGGTAGCAAAAGACGCTAGTTTGATGGAGACAATCGATGAAGAAAAAGAAGAAAAAAATATCGATTTAAAGGTGGATATTGAAAGAAAACATAATATCGAGGCCAAAAAGGATGAAATGCTACGTAGGCACTGTTCCGATCTCGATGGAAATGATTTTACCACCATTAACGACCTTCCTAGTTGCTCGAGCTCCCCAATTGCATTCACGCGAAGAACTCTTCAGAAGAAATATGATGTGATAATGAATATAGATAATTCAGAAGAATGCTTAAATGAAGGATTACCGAATATAATCGAGGATGTAAATGAAGAAGTGCTTATTGATGCAAAAAGGTCGAGAAGAAAATACAACTTGGTGCTATCTTCGGATTCAGAAGACGAGAATGTGGACGTAAATGATGAAGGCTTTCGTGTTAAAAATGTGGACATAAATGAAGACGAGAAGTTCTTCCAGATGGGTAACGAGCAGCTTCTTTCTGAAATACCATATTATTCTAAGATTAACGATATATGTAAGTCTGAAGACGTATCGTGTGTTCCAGAATCTTCTTATGTTCCAGAAACAGAAATCGAGAATGGATGTTCTACAATGTGTTCTAGTGGGCGTGTTGATGGTGGAATTGAAGAGGGGCCCACGAGCAATGATTGCTTACCGAGAATTATACCGATGGAGTTCAGTAACGTTCAATATTCTCGTGAAGAAGATAAAGTACCATTAATGGTGGTTATAGATTCGGGTTTAGATACAGCACCGATTCATGGAGAAGAAATCGGAGATTCTCACGTTGAACCGGTGGAGAATCTTCCGAGAGAATATCAAATGATGGATGAATGTAGTCGAATAGATTTCAATAGGAAAGTGGGGTCCGTTCTTAGGCCTAATCTTGGGGAATCAATGGATCTTGTCCAAGAAACTTGGAGAAAACTTCGGAATTGCGAGAATGAATTACGGCAATATGTGTCTGATGAGGAAAAGGATACTTTGGAAGCTTTAAGGATTTCTTGTGGAATGACTAATTTAATCTCGGAAGCTGATATATTGCTTGCCGATTGCCAGTCGTTAACATATGTAAGTATATATTTTGTATTTTTGAAATGATAACTTTACACTTGTATTCTTATTTGTTAAATTTCTGGCTAGAGGGAGGTTCATTTAGGAAAGTTAAATATTTTAGGAACCCAGGAACCACCTTTTTTGTGAGTATTAATTATAAACAAACGTGATAAAATATTCACGATGAATGTTGTGACAGATATTCGTGATGAATAAATATTCATCATGAATTCTCACAAAATAGGTGGTTTATGGGTTCTTAATATATTTAGGTTGCTGAATGGTTTGGTGCAAAATCATTTAGTGGCCAGAATGATTAAGAGGCTCTTATGATACAGTACAAAATGAAATATAATTGTTTGGAAATTGTTCAAAATGAAATCAGGGCTCTGAATGGTTAAGGGAGGTCCAGGATACAAAATGATTCAGAGGGTTTCGGAACCATTAAGAGGCAGACCTATTTTTTGCCAAACATGATTCACCTCTTAGCGATTCAGAGGTTGCCTCTGAATGGAACTGTTAAGAGGTAAACAAACAGCCTCTAAATGAACCTGCCCCTTGCTGACTATAGGCCTGTTTGTTAGCGGCTTAATCAGCTTGATGGGGCTCACGACTTACTCGATCAGCTATACATGACTGTTTCGTAGTGGTTTAATGATATAGAAAGTGGCTTATTCAATAAGCTTCTAGGGGGTGATCTTTATGCAGAAAGCCAAGTTTTTTTCCAAACATGTCCCTCCCAGTTAAAAAGCACGCTCTTTCCATCTATGAAAAAAATTCCTCCCAAACAAAAACCTTCTCAATCTATATAGACAGATTAATGCACACAGACAGCTTTATCTATACATGACTTAATGGAAAACCAACCAAACAGACTCTATATGCCATATCTGATGGCTGAATTTTTGTTTTTACAGGATTATATAAAACCGTCAATGGTTTCAAGTGAGGAATCACATTCGTTCAGCTGGCATGATGACCAACTGCAAATGGCATCGACAATTGCTCAGCATGGATTTTGCTTATATGCAAAAAGAAGTCTTGCTGCAGGATCGAGTTATGGAATGGATTTGGCATCGGAAATGCTGGCAGCATCAACTAGTGCTATTTCTTTGGGAAAACTCATCAACCGAAGAAACAACACGACCGTTAAGAGTAATGGAAAGAAAATAATGCAAAGTGGGGTCTCCTTGAAAAGGTATTACTTCACAATTAAAGAAATCCATTACTCTCTCTATTATCAAAAGGGTAAAGTTGTCATTTAGTTGATTAAAAAGTGTGATAATTACACATTTCTAAAACTATAAAATATGTATATGTCGGTTAGTATATTCATCAATGTATATGTTCTATATATGTATTGGTGCATATACTCGTTGAAATTCATCGGGTCAGTTTCAGGGAAAACATAAAAAAAACACCTTCAAGGGGAAACCGCAAAAAAATGAAAAATTGTTTCCCCGGTGACCATTCATCTCGATGGTATACACATGTGCATACAAGTAATTTGTAAGCAATTTGGTTGGTATGCACATGTGCATAACACACACGCGTGTATTAAAACCAAAAAACAACTTGTATTCACATGTGCATACAAGTGTAGATAAATGGTTACTAGGGTATTCCTCAGTTTATTTTTGTTTTTTTATTGGGGGTTTTCCTCAGAACCTCCCTCATATAGTGTATATGTATATATAGGATCGGTTTCATGGAAAACCACAAAAATGGAAAACTGAGGAATGCCTTAATAACCATTTATTTGTCCGGTATCCACATGTGCATAAAAGTTATTTGTTCGTGTGCATACCGGATAAATGAATGGTTAGTAGGGTGTTTCTCAGTTTTCCAATTTTTTATGGTTCTTAAAAACCAACTGTTTTTCCGTATATGCAGCATGCTAGAGTCGCCACTCTGCAATACTGTTCACTCCATTGTTCCTTTACGATCACAATTATCATTAAAAGGTTACGTATTCCATGAATACCTCTCGTCGCTGGCCCAGATTTCAAGATCAGAATCTTCCCGTTTATCAGAAGCCGTTAACAAATCAACCCAAAGACGGTATATAACAAAAAACCCGCTTTTTTAACAATCATTTTGTTTGATCCTTCAGCATTTTTAATGGGATCGAATTGATATATATATATATATATATATATATATTGCAGAAAGAGGGTTGCTCGAAACTACTTGAGTAACGGTGCACTAGCGTTATCGAGTGAAGATATCTCGTTGCTGGATCGATTCAGCTGTTATCGGAAACCTTCATTGCAATCGAAAACCGAAAGTTGAGAATGTTGCTAATTTAGTTGATTCGAGCCTTTGAGGGTAGAAAGGTAAAAGAATAAAAGATGGTTGCTATGTATTAAAGACTGTTGCGATGCAGCCAATTTAAATAGGAGAAAAATTGCTCTGATGAATAGAAGGTAAAGTTCTCACTTTTGATTTAATTTCACATTGTTCATTGTAATTTAGATATAAATATTCAACTTAATGCTAAAATCAATCATATTTTAATTGTTTCAATATATTATTTGGGTTCCTAATGGAACTTCTCTCTATATATGTATGGATAGGTCATTTGGGAACCTAAAATTGATTAGGAACCGGGGATCATCCACCCCGTTTCACATGACATATTTATTAGGGTTATGGATATGTTATTTATCATGAAAAACTTTCATAGAAATAACACGTTCGTATTCATCATGAATGTGTTATCCATCAGGAATATTCCTATTGGTGAAGAATATGTGGAGGCATGTTGTGGATAGTTCTAATCAATTTTGGGTTTCTGATAGAGTTCTCTCTCTCTCTCTCTCTCTCTCTCTCTCTCTCTTTCTATATATATATATATAGGGAGGTTCAAATGAGAATTTTGCATTTTTAAAGGAACAAAGAACACCTTTAGGATCACATATGATGTGGGAGGGTGTTCCTATGTTCCCTTAAATGAGGGGTGTTCTTGTATGATTCATCCTCTCTCTTTCTCTCTCTCTCTCTCTCTCTCTATATATATATATATATATATATATATATATAGGAAGGTTCAAATACAAACCAATTAAATATAACAAACTATACAAACTCGTACAAATCAGGTTCGGGGGAAAATCTAAAAAAAGAAAACTGAAAGAATTTTCTGGGAGCCCTCTATCCTGGTGGTACGTACAAATGCATACGGGTAATTTGTAAAATGCACAGGAAAAAATCGCTTGTGTGCATTTGTGCATACCGTCTATGCACAAGTTCATACCGTTCGGATAGAGGGCTCCCGGTGTGTTTCCTTATATTTTTTTTATCATAGGTTTTTCCTTGAACCTCCCTCTATCTGTGTGTGTATATATATATATATATATATATATATATAGAGAGAGAGAGAGAGAGAGAGAGAGAGAGAGGGTCAGGTCCAGGGAAAAATCTTAACAAAAATTAAAACTCATTAATATCATGGTAACCGTTCATTTGGATGGTATGCACATGTGGATACAAGTAATTTGTAAGTTATTTGTGCATAAAAACCAAGAAACAACCTTATTTTCTTTGTCTATACTATATATAAACACACATATATGTGGGAATTTGGACTTGGCCCATTGGGTCGGATATACGCTAAAGACCACATCTAGTTGGACGGTCTATAATTGGTCCAACATTTTGTATTCGGTTCGTGTCCACCTCTACGTCTTTCTGTAACAATATCTCGATGCCCTTCTAGAAAAGCTCATAGGGACCATTTCCATAGTAAAATACAAACCACATTAAACACAAGTTTAAAGACATTGTTCGCAATGTCACCGGACCCCTATAATTTTTTAAAGTTTAACCATTTTAATATTATAAATTCCACATATATATACACACTTTTGACTGTTATAAACTTGAATCCCAATCTTATCACTAAAATTTCTGGATCCACTACTGATTGCTTATAGTTTTACATAAATCATAAAGGGCCTAAATTGTAGTATACTCTTAAATAAAATCGGAAATTTTTAAATATGATTACACTAAAAAAAATAGTACATAAAATATAATATGAATTGAACCACCCAAACTCAACGTCAACCCGTGAACGCAAAAACCTGCTCTACCTACTTTATTTATACATGTTTTGAGTTGGTCAAGATAGTGATTTTTTGTTTGCAAATAAGTTTCACTTTGACCCCCTTAACTAGTTTTGTTATTAGATTTGCCACCGTCTATACTTTTTATTTACAGTCAAGTAGGGATGAGCTCGGTACCGGACCGGTACCGAAACCGGGTAGTACCGAAATCGAGAGTGGAAAAAATCAATACCGAATACCGAACCGATAAGAGAAATTCGATACCGGTACCGGGATTTTCGGGACTAGAACCGTTTGGTACCATTTTTTGGGACGACAATCGTTTTTCACCGTTGACCATTAAACACAATAACAAAAACAAAATCACTTAAGCGGAAACCGGATTGGAGGAGCCGATTGTGCAAGAACCGGGTTTTGGATAAATTACGGAACCGGTTTTGGAGAATTGCAATAACCGAAATATGAAGAATTGCAAGAAAAAATCGGTATTTGAGTGGAAAATACAAAAACCGAAAATTGTAATATATTTAGGAGGATTTTCTATAAAAAAAAGAAAAGAGTTTGTTACCAATTCAAATAAAAAAATGACTTTTTAAATTCCCCAGTTCGGTTCGGGATTTACCGGGACTAGTACCGATACCGAATCCTGAATATGGAAAATCTTGATACCGAACACCGAACTGATAATGATATTCGGTACCGGTACCGGTTCGGTTTCGAGATTTCGGTCCATATGCTCATCCCTACAGTCAAGTTACAAAATGCAAAAAAAGAAATGCATTTATACAATTATACAGAATATTCATGCTAGGAAACTTTGAGGCTTAACAAGTAAGGGGATGTAATTGTAAACCAGGATGATAAGCGGTTTGAAAGTGTATAATGTAATAGTTAAGGGGTGAAATTGGAAATTATATAAAACATATGGAGTAAAATTTGAATTTACGTTAATTGGTCTCGTGGTTTGGTACCGGTCAAAGCAGTTGGACTACTAAACCACTAAACGTTACTAAATTATTAAAAATCATTTCTAATATTACTTTAAATATTCTTTATAAATTTAATTATTTCGTAACAATCAAGTTTATGATATTGAGGAAGTGTTTGGTACGATCGAAAGGGAAAAATTGGAATAAGAAATCATTTATATGTGTTTTTTTTAATCACGGGTATCTGGATCTGTTTATATGTATTAAGTAATCCTACTGGTAACCATGAATACTTTAGAGTCATATCAGGTTAACCTTCAAGGCCACAATGAGTTTGGCGATACTTAGATTTGTACACAGAAAAGATGAGATTTTTAACTATATTCTCTTGAATCTTAACATGTATGCCACCATCCAAAACAACGAAAAAAACCCGTTGAAATATTAAAATAACAAGTAGACTAATATCAGATTTTTTCTTCTAATATTTATCTTTAAGATGTATTGTGTTTTAGATTTGCATTTGATAGATGATAAAGGGTGGAGTGATTTTATTTAGATACGAGACAATTTTCAGTTTTGATTTCGGGTCTCTCACTAGCCTCAGCCATAGGTGGACCTACCCTTTGGGGGTATGGTTGCTCGTGAAGCTATAGAAAAAAGTAGGGCCTAAGTGTGATTTTTTTTTTAAAGGTATACAAGTGTAAAACCACAAAATTAAATTTTTAATTGGGTTTTTTTTGTATTTGAATTTGCCCTTTTTAAACGAAATTATATGATGTTTAAGTTAGAAAAACACTACATTCACTGTAATTATCGAGTATGGTTGCTTTCGACGTGTAGCTCAGTTAGCAACAGATGAGACGACTTTGTTAAAATACAAGACATGTCATGGGTCCAATCTCAGACTACCCTGCTAGTCTCAGCCGTTGAGTGATTCAGAAAAAAAAAAAATACCCCCACATTAGTGTCCTTGAAGACGGTTCTGTATCGGACTGATTGAGTTATCAGTGATCAATTTTTTATCCAAAAATATCGGGTAAAACTGGTTTAATTAAATTATATAAAAATGGTGTTACCATTTACATCCTAGTCTACATTTTAAAACCTAATCTATATATATGTCCTCCGATTAAAATTGATAAATAAACATGAATGTTAGTATATTATCAATTAAAATAGATAAATATAATAGAGTAGGGTGTATGTGAGAATTAGAGTAGGGTGTAAAAAGAAAAAATACACATAAAAAATGGTTAATTCTAGTTGACTTTTTATATCATTTTTGCTCTTGACTTTTTATGCGTTCAAAATTCCACTTAACAACGTTATAGGATTAATTGCTATGAAATAGTCAAAATCCGACCAAGAAAGCAAAAGGATCCTTAAAGGTGAGATTTAGTTCGCGACGACTTTCATAATTCCACTTGTTACTATAATATTCAAATTAAAAATTAAAATTAAAAATTAAAAATTAGAAATTAAAAAAACTGGAGTTGTTTATATATAGAATTGGATATGGAAATTACTTTTATATAAATTCTTGTTAAGAAATAACTAGGTTACATTTCAGACGTATCTTTTGTTAGTTTATACTTTGAAAATATAATAAATTTTTATACAATTTTTTAATTGTGTTAATATTATTCTTAAATACATCAACATCAAAAGTATATTTTTAATATACAATTTAACTTGATTTTATATTATATATATGTGCATATAACAACATGCATAAATGAGTCATATTGAATTTGTTGGAAATATTATTTACGTTCCAAAATAAACATTCATGGTGAAAAATGCACACATTCTAAAGATTATACAATTATTACACTTTTAATATAACAAAAAGACAGCTTTCCCTTTTTTTAAGGAAAAAGACTTAAAGGAATTAATGAGCGCCTAAAGAGCTGTAAACGTTCATACAAAAAAATATATGAGGAGGTAGGCTACGATAAGAAACAATACAAGGGTTGAGATGAGATAGTTGAACAAAGAGTATGGACAACCCCATTTGCTTGTCTACTAATAGCCTTAATCGAAAAGGATTTTTGATTAAAACCGTAGAAAAAGTAGGACACGTAATATCTTTGAACTCCGAAATGTCCTCTTTCAATGAATTAGGCGCATGTGCAATAACTTTAACATCAGTCTCCAAATGACCAGAGTAAGTTCCAAATCAATCACCCAATTACAAGCTCTCCATGGGCATTACGAAACACCGCTTTCGAGATGACATGCACGTCAGTATTACATTTAACAACCATTGGGCAGGGGATGCCATAAATGACCAAAAATTCGAGTTATCAGTAGACTCTAATCAGCGCCTTAACTCATTCATCACAAGCCACTACGCATGAACCGAACTAACTCTTCACACAATCGTAGCAGGACTCTATGTCAGATACTCCATTACAACATAAGGAATTTATTGACCACCATATTAGCGCAATCTTGCACGACTCAAACAAGAGATCCAAAAAGGTGTCGACCTTGTCCGCCAACTCCTATAAACCTGACTCCATCCACATCACCTTCGTAAAAAGAATCTTTGCCATTCATTATTAAAGGAAGAAACTTTTTCTCTTAAAATTAAGGATAAAATGAAAAAAATAGATATTTAGTTTTAAAAATAAACTTTTATTTCAAAGCAAATAAAAATAGTATAATGTAATAGGGTTGGGTTTCGGTGAGAAAGAGAATTAAGGTGAGAAACGTAAGAAGATATCTCCACTCTTGAATACACGTTCGGATGAGATCCACCGAGATAAGAAGCACTGTGATGCACCAGATCAATCCCCGTATGAATCACAATTCATGGGTGGGTTTGAGATTGAAAGTGATCAAAAGTTTAGATCCCTTGTTACGCTTCTCGCCTTAACTCTCTTTCTCACACAATGTTGCGCCTAATATAATAAGAGTTGGGTTCCGGTGAGAAATGAGGTTATATTGAGAAGGATAAGAAGGGATCTCCACCTTCGGATGCAGATGTACTGATATGAGATACACCGAGATGCACCAAATCAATTTCCATATCAAACACGATTCATGAATGGGTTTGAATAAAAGTGATCAAGGGTCAAGATCTTTTTGTATGCTTCTCACCTTAACTTTACTTCTCACATTTGATCTCATGTCAATGTAGGCATGGGATCGCGTAAGAAGAGATTTTGACCCTCAATCACTTTTAATCTCAAACCACCTGTAAATCGCGCTTGATACAGAAACTGGTCCAGTGCATCTTGGTGTATATCACCTCGATTCATCTCATTCTAATGAACATCCGAGAATAAAGATCTGCTCTTATCTTTTACACCATAACTTCATTTCAAACCGGAACTGGTTGGAGTTAAAAATGAGAAATGCCGGATATAGTAAAGTCTGTCAACTTTGATCAACTGACAGACGCGTCACGTTAACAGTCTCCTTACAACTCTCATTTCTTTTTTTTTTCTCAATTCATTTTACCACACCATTTCTCTTCCCCTTTTCCTCAATCTCTCTCTCTCTCTCTCTCTCTCATTCTCAACCGATGTCGCTACGAAGATCATTCTTATCGCGACGAATCAATAGTCGATCCAAATCTCTCAAGGAATTCATAGCCATAGATAATGCACAATTCAAATCGACAGAAATTTCCGTTGTTAATGGAAACGAAGACGTCATCACTGATCAACCGGACGGCAACAGGAATGGAGGAGATTCGTGGTCTAATATGTTACCGGAGCTCATAGGCGAGATAATCAAGCGAGTGGAAGCCAGCGAGGACCGATGGCCGTTTCGGAAAAGCGTCGTCGCTTGTGGATGTGTGTGTAAGAAATGGAGGGAGGTTGTTAAAGAGATAGTTAAACCTCCGGTTCACGGTGGGAATATCACCTTCCCTTCTTGCCTTAAACAGGTCCGATTTGATGTGATTTTATTGTGTTTTCGGAATTATATTAAGCTCTTTGTTTCTGTAATTGTGTAGATGATGATCGTTTGTGTATTTCAATTCGTTTTGTTATGATTTCATTGTTGTTCGCACCTAGGATTTTGGTTGTGCTAGAGTTTTAGATACGTGACAACTAATTATAGTTGGAGTCAATTCTTATGAAGTCAATTTTCTTAAAATCGTATTGCTCACGGATACATGTGCGTTTATGTGTTGGGGTAGGGGACCTGGAAATCTGTGGTCCGTTGGCTTAATTTTTGTGTCTGCAAATTGGTACTAATAAATATTTCCGGTGGAATAATCAAGTTTAGAAAGTTCTACCGGAAACTGTGAACCTTTTCAAGAGTTACAAGGGATAAGGTTTTGCAAGAATTATCTACTAACTTATAGATGATTAATAATTTATAATACTGATGAAAAGACGATTAGATTTTACGTCTAGAATGCCAATTCTTTTGATCTTACATATTTTACCTTGACTTCCTAGATCAGGAGTCTGTAGGCATTTGAAAGCGTATTGATACATGTGCTTTGTATGTTCTTATGTTATAAATTTATAATCAGTGCCCGATATTCATCAGTTTTGTAGATGAATGATCCAGCTTATGGTCTTGTTATTCCTTATTTCCTTACAAGTTTTTTTTGGGTTACATTGCAGCCTGGTCCACGGGATACTCCACTTCAATGCCTTATAAAGCGAAACAAGAAAAACTCGATGTTTTACCTTTATCTTGCTGCTAGCTCATGTAAGTACAAATCATGCTTAAATCTCTGTTTGGTTGATGTGTACTATCTAGTGGCGCAAGAAGGTGAAACAATGGTGTACACTTTGGTATTTGAGTCAAGTAATCACATGAGATGCATAGGATTAGAACTCAAAGGTAGTTTGTTTGCATCATGCTTTTGGTTTCATTTATGTGACGATACATCTCAGAATGCCACATAGAACTTTTTTCCTGGTATGCTTGCGATGCAAAATGAAAGGGAACGACTATAATACCCACTTCATACAAAATGACAGATCTTAAGATGGTATCCGCTCGTCAACTTAGAGATTTATGGTTGTACCACATATTAGGAAGAGAGAGAATCAACAAGATCTTATCGAATAGCTAATATTTAGTTATGAAAAACACAAAATAAGATGCCCTGTAGAAGAGTCCGGAAAACTACATGTCAGGATGAGTGGCCTTTAATAGATATATCTTTGACAAATTTTAATAAGGGCACATAGCTATTGATAAGGACCATAATGCTGAAGAAGGAGGATCTTAATCACTTTAACCAGGACAATAGCCATCTTCATAGTCTCTATATATGCACATATGAGAATGTGCGTATGTGTATATGCGATACAAGTATCGATACATTTGTGTTTGTGTATATGTATATGCATATGTGTGTAGACAGAGAGAGGAGGGAGACCTTTAGAGAGAACTGGGGCTTTTTTTTTTTTTTTTGATTAACCTGGATATCCAACCCGCTTTGCGAGCCGACTAACAGCATATTCTCTCTCGTCATCTCCCTTTGGTCATAAACTCAAATTTACGTCAACATACAGGAATAACATCGAGTTCCACTCTTAATGTTTTGCAACTTTGCTTTGAGAATAGAACATTTGACTTTGTTCCTTCTGTTATTATATGAATGCTAACTTGACAAGAGATGGCCACTTAAATGAGAAGATTTTGGTGTGTTTTTCCACTTGATAATTGATATGGGTAATTGGTTTTCGCATTAGCTTATTAAATAATAACATTAAAGTTACTAAATGACAAAAAAAAGTTCTTCCATAGATTGCCAGGTGGTATTCAAGCCGTTTTTCTCTTTCATGGACACAAATATATAAGTCTATACACAAATATGTAAGTTTGTTAATTGAACTTGCATGTCAATGGCGAGTGACAGTGTGATAAAATTAAAATGTGCCTGTTACTCTTGAGAAATCAATGGTGGTGATAATTTAGCAATTTTTAACTTTTACCATGATTGAATTCATAATCTGGATTCTATTTTTTGACAGCATTTACAGAGAAAGGTAAGTTTCTCTTGGCAGCACGCAGATATAGACATGGTGCTCATACAGAATACACAATATCTCTTGATCCAGAAGATTTATCTCAAGGAAGCAATGCTTACGTTGGTAAATTGAGGTAATTCATCATGCTGTTGCTCTTTTTTTAACTGCTAGTAATTATAATACCTAGTGTAGTACCCTCTCCTTGGAGAAGGTCTTATTTGCATTGGAAACGTGGTTTTACTACTATAATTTTCCATTTGCAAGTAACGGTAAATAGGTAATGGAATATCTCGTTTGTGTCAGCCATTTAACTTACGATTCAGCATTTTAATGTTAAACTTCTGATTCATCTTATAAGTGTTCTAGTTACAACTTACAACCCCTCCTCTCAATATGGGGTAAACAACAATCACAAGTAATAAGTGCTGTATCAGGAAAAAACATTTGATAAGCTAACTAACTATAAGAAACAAATATAGGGATAAATCTAAAATTAAAAGCTAAAAACTAAAAACTAAGAAAATTACACTAACGGGATTCGAACTCGACAAACTTGTGTCCTCATTGTAATTTCAAATATATATATATATGTATATATGTCAGGGCGGGTTCAAATGAGAACTTAAATTTGGTTGTGAACGTGATGACAAATAAGAGCACGACCATGTGTCATATTCAGACTGAATAATCAAAGAAATATTCGGCCTGACTAAATCCTAACCGTTGATGATCAAACGGACGTTCATGATTTGGTTGTAAAGGTTGTACGAATATAAAGGGTTGCATAATAACTCCCCTCTATATATATATATATATATATATATATACACACGGTGACACGTAACAAATTGATACGGTGACACTTTTCACGACCCTATAATTTTGAGTGGGATTTACTGGGTCGGATTGTTTTAACTATAAATGTAAAGATTGTGACTTATTTCATCAAAAAAAAGGTTCATTTATCGTTCCATAAATTTTATTTCAATTATGTTTCTTTGTCATCTCTCTTTTTCTATTTGGCGCTTCTTTTCCTCATTATGATCCGACTTCCTTCTTAAACATGGATCTACAGCTCGGATTTTCTCGGCACCAAGTTTACAATTTACGACAGCCAGCCTCCACACAACGGGGCAAAACACTCAAGCAGCAGAGCTGGACGACGTTTTACAAGCAAACAAATAAGCCCACAAGTTCCGGCAGGTAATTTCGAGATCGGAGAAGTGTCTTATAAATTCAACCTCTTGAAATCTAGAGGTCCAAGAAGAATGGTATCTTCTTTAAAATGCACATCGTTAAACGAACACCCTGAAGAACCTCAACCCGAACCCAAATTATCAAAATCAAAATCAAAATCAAAATCCGTTACTACTAATACGGCTGTTTCTGGTCAGACGCTTTTAAGAAACAAAGCCCCTAGGTGGCATGATCAGCTGCAATGCTGGTGTTTGAATTTTCACGGTCGTGTGACTGTAGCATCGGTTAAGAATTTTCAGTTGGTGGCAACAATGGACCCGAGTCAACCGGGTGGGAGAGGTGATGGTGAGACTGTACTGCTTCAATTTGGGAAAGTTGGTGACGATGTGTTCACGATGGATTTCAGACAGCCGTTGTCGGCTTTTCATGCTTTTGCGATTTGTCTTACCAGTTTTGGAACGAAGCTTGCGTGTGAGTAGAATAAGTAAAAATACGTTAACAAAAGTAAAAAAATGGTAAAATGGTAATTGTGTCTGTAGAAACTTTGTTTGATGATATATTCTCTCTCCAAATTGTGTATTACTTTGTAGGATAGTGTTTGTGTGTGATGTATATAGAAGACATGAAGTCTGATTTTACTGGGACTGTTGTTTTATTGTTGGTTTGAAAGGGTTTTTTTGGCTCTTCATAAATAATGAATTGATGTTCTTGCTCTCTCTCCTTTCCAAGTTACAAAAGCAGCAAAATTGCTATAGAGTATTGAATGAGAATGATGATAAAAGAAACTATAATATTATAATTGGCTCATTCCCCATAAGCCCAAATATTCATTCATACGGATTAAATGAAAAATCATTCATATTTTCATTATCTGTCATCTTCATTCCTCAACCTTAACCAATCAGCCCCTAAGAAACCGAATACATGCAAATTTTGTATTGGAATTGGTTTGTTTTATAGAGATAACTTTCTATTCTGAGGGCGAAAATTCTAGGGAACAAAATGATCGTCGATACAAAGTGGAACATTTATAATATCAGTAGTTCAAACGACATAAGAATTTTCTTTTAATCTGAAAATAGACTTTACGCAAATAGACATTTTCATAAATCTTAGCGAAAATGAAAATTCTTAACCAAAAGTGACTAAAAAAATGAATTTGGTCTACTTTCGATCAATTTCCCTATATCTTGCACACAATGTTCTAGATAATTGTGATACTAAGTAACATGACAAAGAGATGGGCCAAAGCCACATATTTTTTAAGGCGTCAAATATCTATTTTATACACGTGTTAGTCCTTATACCAATCGACTTCATAATTGCGTACTTGACTAAAAGGTGTTACACATCTTAATGTCATCAGCCACACGTAATAACTAATAACCTCCAAGCTAATTATAAAAAAGTGATAAAAAAAGAATCACGCCTTATTGCCACAAAGGGGTTAACTTGGCACCAAAGCCATGCGACTATTTAGAACATTAATTTTACAACATACATATTGAATCTACTTTTTATCATATGGGCATCTAAACATGTGATTGTGACTTATGAGAAAAGATGAAAATGGTAAAAGTTAAAAACACATCTCATGGTCCAAATAAAGGGTCGGTTACTATGCTGAATGCTTAAGTGGTTTCTGACTCAGAATGATTAAGAGACTTATAATATAATACAAAATGAAATATAATTGTTCAGGATGTAATTAGGACTCTTAATGGTTAAAAAGGTCCATGATACAAAATGATTCAGAAGGTTCTAGAACCATTAAGAGACATACTTATTTTTTGTCAAAACAGGATTCACCTCTTAGTGATTCAGAGGTTGTCTCCTAATAATGGAACTGTTAAGAGATAAACAAAGTAACTTGATAAACAACAAACACCATGCATGCATATATTTAAAGAAAAGTGTCACATATCTTATGCACAATCCAAAGTAGAAAGATAGAAATGATCACAACCACATAGAGAGGTCAAAGCATTTTTTTTTATGATAAAACACATCACAGAGCCCTTTTGAGACTTTCTTAAGCATAAAATCCCACAATAGTAATAAAAGTGGTCAAACCAGATGAACAAAAGATGATCTTCTTGTCTCTCTTTTTTTCTTTTTCTTTTTCTTTTTGGTTAAAAAGGCCAACTCTTAATTTGTTTGATTGTTGTTCTACTTCTTACCACGAAGTTTCACACCGAGTGCCCTTTCCAGTTTAGTGATTATCTGTTGGTTCGGTATAGCTTTCCCAGATTCATACTCCTGTATAATCTGCGGCTTCTCATTAATCAGCTGTGCACACAATCACAAAAATTACATCAGAACCCACCCACAAAATCCCGCTTTAAAGTAGGGTCTAGGAGAGGGATGATCCAAAGGATAGAGAGGTTGTTTCCGTGAAAACGATATCAGGATCTGAAAACAATAAGCATAAATCTAGGGAATTGACTGAATCAAAATCACTTTTTAGCCACTTTTTCAGAGCATCTTTCCCAAAATAGCCCATTTTTATGCAAATGCTTTACATATAAAGACTGATTTCTGGAGGAAAAAAGAAATTCCTTAAGCATATGTTTAAGGATTCTTTATGCAAAGATCTGAATCGTTACGCAAAATAAAGAATGTTTTCTCTTTTTTTAATCTGAAAATCGAGTTTACACACGTGTAAGACAATTGTGTAAATTGTGGCTAAGATGGGAATTCAATTGAAAAAGTGGCTAAAAGTGAAGTTGGTTATGTTGGTCAATTTCCGATAAATCTACTGAGCGCTACAGAAACAGAGAAGCATACCTGAGCAAGTTGAGCCTGTGTAAGCTTCTTGTCAGTACGACCCTGCATGATAGCTTTCTTCAACTCGCTTGGGACCTTTTCATCTGTTCACAAAAATTTGATCAAAAACGGTTTCAATCAAGCAATTCATTAGTGAAAAGAAAATAGAGCCTGCTAGGCAATTGATAGACAAGAGGGAGGTTTAAGAGAGAACTCAACAAAAATAAGAACAAGTGAACCCCTATCAACCGTTGGATCTAAATAACAAATGGCTCAGGTTCCAATGTAACCTCCCCTACAATCATGGATTTGTTTGGTTTTGGCAAAATGTAAACACACCTACTATTCACAAGCACTGGATTAAAATAGTGAATGGTCCATATGGGTTAAAATAGTGAATGGTCCGTATGGGTTATTAGTTACCATGGATGAAGGCCATAAAGTAATTAGACTGTTTCACCTTTTCTCAAATTTCCATATCAAGTTAGTTTGTTGGTGTGGTGTTTGGTTGCAAAAAGTAATAAGTATAAGTTGTATAACATCAACAAAATAAGGCGTTAAGAGATAATAAATATGATTCCGAAGAAGAGATAAAAAAAATAAGAATAAAAAGGAATAGGGAAGGTATTAAGATGACTCACGGGAGAGATTCTCAGTCTCTTCATCAAGCTTTCTAGTGTTCAGTGAAGTACTGCTTGAGGCGGCCTTGTTTGAACCAGCAGTAGCTGCAAAAGAAGAAGAAAAAGTCCATATCACAAACATTCCATCAGTTTATAACCAAACTAAGGGTCAGACTTCTGAATGAGGTTCAATATGCATATACTAAAATATCTCAAAATGAAAATTAAAAAGCCATACATACAAAAAGGGTTCTATGAATATGATAAAATTAGTTCTTAATAAGAATCATATAGCTAAAAAGGCATTAGAATCAATAACAAGATGTTTATCTCTTTCAAGATTTTGTTCTGAATTAGATATGTACTAATTCCTCAAACAATCAAATGTGAAAGGAACAACTACTAAAAGAGTAAAAGTAATTATTAGCAGGCCTCTTTAACTAATCCTTTCGGTCCTCATACCCACAAAGTTTCCTGGGCTTTCAGCTTCGTATAAATTATAGGGGAAAGGTTTGCATACATCCTAGAACCAGACTCTACATCCAGGTGGGATTCTGGGTGGAATATACCAAGTACATACCAAAAGGATAGTGTCTAGCTGTATCCGAATGTTTGGCTTCCCAGGAGGTCGGGTTCAAACCTCACCAAAGGTGAGGAAGGTGTGTGGGTTCTTTTGTTGCATTTGTCATATATAAATATCATCTACTTCAACATATATCCACACATATGTAGGATTGGGTTCCGGTGAGAAGGAGAGTTATGGTGAGAAGCGTGAGAAGAGATCTCCATCCTTGGATGCACATTAAGATGAGACCACTGGATCAACTCCCTTCTAAGACTTAATTCGTGGGTGGGTATGAGATTAAAAGTGACCAAGGGCTCAGATTCCTTCATACGCTTCTCACCTTAACTCTCCTTCTCACACGATCCCATGCCCACATATATATACTGAGTACATTACAAAATTTAGAAGACCTCAAGATGGTTTGAGAAAACCAATATAAAATAAAATGCCTAAACCGGGAACTCTCGAAACAATGAACACATAAATGAAGATATCGCATAATTCATGTTGATACACACTTCAAAAATCAGAAATATGGTAAACAAACATGCTTCCCAATTTATCTAGCATCACAATTTACCACTTTATGCAAGACAAAACAACTTCAGTTGGTTTGCTAATTTGCTTACAAGAATTCAGAAGCCAGTGGCCCTAAAATTATTGTCCAACAGTATAATTACACATATATCGTAGAGATACACTTATGTGAGAGCTAAACCCTAAACTAAATCGAAAGAGATGAATACTTAGTTACATGAATAGAACATGTAAAATTATCCAGCTATTGAATAAATCCAACTCCATAGATACGAATCCGTGAAGGAATATTTAAGAACACATCCATATTCACCTGTAAAACCAGTAAATAAACAAAAATACATCCAAAAAACAACTGAAAACCAAAACCCTAGCTCCATACAAAGACAAACAATAAACACATACAAATTAAACATACATAATCTTCATCTCTGCTACACAAATGAAGCGATAAATTCATGGAACAAACACATAAAAAAACCGAATTCCTAAACGAATAGAATGAAAAAAAAAACAAATACACAATCGTATACATGTATGTATATGTATGAATATGAAGAAAAGGAGGAAGAAATGAGAAACTAACCCTTGCGTACAGTCTCGATCTCGGCACCGGCACGACGGGCGGCGTTGACAGCTTTCTCGTCCTTCCTAGCGGCGGAGGTCGGAGCTTTCTTACGGATGACCACCGGCTCCCAATCTTGTGCAATCGGACCTCCTGACATGATTATTTCTCCGATTAGTCTACGAATAAAAATCAATCTGTTGGATGAGGACGAATATCTGATAGACGAACACACAGTTGGGTGTGAAAGGGTTATATATAGCAGGGGAAAAAGGGTATCATCCGAGTCCGAGTGTTTGGTTACGAGTTTTGTGTTATTCCCTTGGAGAATACGCAACACCCCCCAAATTTTACCATCAAATTCTTTCAAAAACCATGTTAGTTTTGGGTTTGTTTGTTAGCAATTTAATGAGTTTAATGAAATTTACAGTTTATTTGGTTAATTATATATTACTGTTTAATAGTGATTTAATGATATAAAAAATGGTTTATCAGTAAGCTTTTAGGAAGGAGGTTTATGTAAAAAGCCAAGTTTTTTTTTTAATTTGTCATATCAAAATTAAAAAATAGGCTTCTTTCATTTATGAAAAAAATTTCCCAGATAAAAGAAAATTCAACTCATATAGACAATTTTATCCAGGGATGAGATCGGTATTGGACCGCCTGGTAGCGAAATTTTTTGGGAAAACCGAACCGTATATACAAATTCGGTACGGTTCGGTTCGGTCCGGTTTAAGCTCGTTACGGTTTGGTTCGGGAAATGATGGTTATGGATAATAGGAATAAGATCGGTATCAGACCGGAACCGGACCAGTTGGTACCGATTTTTTTTGGACTGAAAATGAGGACCGAAAACCGAATCGTATGTACAAATTCAGTACTAGTTCGGTCCGGATTTGGTTCGGGAAAACAGTTCTATAGTCTCATCCCTAATTTTATCCATGCAAGTACTTTATTTTTATTCATATATGACTTAATGGAAAACCAATCAAACATCCTTTTTAGGGTTGTTTATCAAATGCTTACAGTTTACTGAAGAGTTGTTTACCAAGCGTTTATTTAGTTCCCTACCTTCCGAGTAACTATGACAGGGATCTAGAAATTTAATTGGTAAGACATATAGCAAGGACAATGAACCTTTACCTGATAAGCTCTTACTATGTCAAGACTGTACCAACATTCCATTTTGATGACCAATAAAGTTACCCGATAACCATTTGGTAAAGGGCCCCTGAGTGTCACTTACCTTACCGAATGAAAATGATAAAAAAAAATTACTTGATGAAAGACCGAGAATCTTACCTGATAGGTGAGGAAGAACACTTTTACCCTATTAGCTTTAAACAAACAAAAGATGCTTACAAATATTTTATTTTGATAGCCGACAATATTATAATATAAAATTGATAACCGTTACCAGCAAACACTTACCTGTTAAACGCTGTAAACCACCCATTGTTTTTAAAGGTTCATCTAATTGATAAATTGCCTATGTGATATAATCAAATTTTAAATATTAAATACATTAATTATATTCGTTTTATCAGGTTCTTATTTCATTTATGATTTAGTTATGTAAGATAATGTTGCTCATTAAAAATTACGTTAAATAAAGTAAAAATATCAAAACGTCTCTTAACAATTGATCATATACTGCATCTTATATTACACAGACAAATACAACAAGCGTTAGACATATATTGTCCAACAAACATGTGGACGTGCATATCTACATGTACCATATAAGATGAGATGTGGTATTAGGCACTATGCCACCATCCACCAAGTGAATAAGTAAAAAATGTTACAGTCGACTCATACGCCTCTTGAATCATCCATGAATAGCTTTCATCAAAACACAAAGAAGACACAATAGATTAATTACATTTTCATGGACCAATCACACTGTCACATACGGTGTCACCTAAGGGTGAGCATTGGAACCGGGCATCCGCCTTTGGAACCGGAACCGATGTGATTGGTTCCGATTCCTAAAATACGGAACCGATTAAGACCGGTTCTGGTTTTTTTTTGAATCGTTACCCGGCGAGGGTACAGGTCCCATTGGGTACCGAGAACCGGAACCGACTGGTACACGCTAATTTTAAATAAAAAATATTTTATATATGTTAATAAAACTATATTTTTTTAGGTTAGACTTTTATGTTATTTGTTAGGTGTTCACGTCTTGACGTGAAGTATTATGGAATTCGTTTTGTTGCTATTTCTACTCAAATTTTATACTTGATTTATGTAATAACTAATATTTATATCGGATTAGTTTTTACTATTTGTTGTATTTATTACTTTAACTTGGTATTTTTTTATCGAATTAGTTTTGTAGTTTAAAATTACATTCTTTATCGTATTCAATGTAAAAAAATTGAAACCGGATACCCGGTACCGGAACCGATTCCAAGCGGTTCCGGATCCAAAATATAAAGAACCGGTGTTAACGGTTCCGGTTCCATAAAAATTGGCCGGATACCCGGTTATGCTCACCTCTAGTATCACCTAATGGTTGTCTTGTTGACATGCCTATGGCATCCCCATAGGTATTTAGTAGTTGGATGCACCACAACGCATAAATTACAAAAGTGTGTCACAAAACATGTGATCATAAAAAAAGATGGAAAACAAATTATACGAATTATGAAAACGATTAAGAAAGGTATTTAACAACACAATAAAATCAATGTTGACCCATAACCTTAGTAGTTTGATATTTTTAAAACAATTAATTGAAAGAGTCACGATTCAAAAGAGTCTAATCACACGAGTTTACTAACAGTTATTGGAATGTTAAGTACGAAATGTTAAAAGGGGTAAATTTAATTTTAAGGATTTAAAACCAAACATATATGGTGAATCAAAACTAAAAGTAAACTCTAAGGAACGTTTGGTTTGATAGAATGGTTTTAATGGGGGTTGAATTGGAATTGGAGTGATTTTGATTTGGAATTGGAAGGATTCATAATCTTTGAGGTGTTTGGTTTGAAAAATTTGGAAGGAAATTCAATTCCATTTTTTATAAATAACAAACAGTAAATAATTATAAATATCAGTAAATTATAGTTTTTATTAATTAATTATTATATTTTCAACATTTTAAACGTTACTATACATAATTTTATAAAATCACGTGAAAGACCAACAATCCTTATAAGATTTCTTGAAAGTTATATATGGAAGCCATCTCAATCCACAGGTAATCATATATTAAACTATATAACTATTGTGTTATACATATAATTTCTTAAATTCAACGTGTCAATCCCATAAAACCAATTGAACCAACTAATAAACACGTGAAAACATAGAATAAATGTTGAGCGCCATAATATTAAAATAATTCGTAAATTATGATTTTGCTTTTTTAACTAGGTTGAATCGGTTCTTTATTCTCAATTTATAATAAAATTGTACATCGGCTTCATTGAACAAATGCATAACTAATATTATATATTTTCTAATGACAGTTACCAAATGTTTACCGCATATTACCTTACTTGATGAGTACCGAGTATAACAAAATATAGCAAAGACCGAAAATCTTACTCGTAAGAGGGATAATACTAACAATTTATTTTTATGATAAAAAATGTTAATTAATAGGATAATTAAGGATGGTGATTATTGTGAAGAATGTGTAAAGGTTTGGTATATGAACCAAGAGGTGGTTTATTTTACAAGCTATTTCATTTGTACAACCAATGCAACTTCATCTTAACCTTCAATTAGTGCATCTACGATCAAAATTTAATGAGGTGAAAAAATAGTTACAGCATCTACAACAACATCTTCAAAATGAAGAAAATATGGATTTTGCACAATCTTTTGCTCCAACATCATCTTCAAAACTTTTTATAAAATGGAAAAAGCACGAAACAGATTACAGAAATCTTCAAATTTAGAGAAATCTTCAAAAATGATTACCATGGAAGGGAACCCTTTTTTTATTATGTTTTATCATGGGGAGTGCTAATGACACCTTCTTAATAGGGCGTGTACATAATTTATTGTACTTTTGTAGTCTTAGGATTATAAAAAAGACGTTTATACAACGGTGTCATTAACCTCCCATTTATAAATAAATAAATAAAATTAAATGTCTTGATGAAATAAATAATATTTTATTAAAAATATAAAATATTTTAATAACATAATAAATTTTGTAATCTTTAAAACAAAAGTACCCGTTAAAAGTTAATGTAATATTTATTTTTAGAGTTTTTGATTCTACAAACTTAAGTTATTAAGTTATTGACATCTTTTATGTATGATTTATAAAAATCGTTTTGTTTTTATATAAAAACCATACAATTTTTTAAGCACCAGTACTTGTGAAATCAGGAACACCATAACCATTTTTCTGCATGCATCATCCATCATCTTCACCAACCTACTAAAATTCACAAAGCCATCAAGGTGGTTTTCCCTCTGTATCTTAGATTCTCTTATCCATATGAACATAATTTTATTTATAACTTTCATGGTGTATTGTTCAATGTTCATGAAGATACACGTGGATTCGTTTTGTGACCTAGTCAATCTCCAATTTTTATGGAGTACTATTCTTTTGGGTCGTGATCAGAACTTTGTGATCGATCCGTTTTTCAATTCCGTGTTTTTTTTCGGTTTGATTTTGTTTTATTATTCAGAAATTGGTGAATTGAGAAAGCCTGATTGCGATTACGCATTGTGTGTTGTGTAAATGGCTAATAAGAATGTAGAGAAATTGGCATCCATTGATGCTCAATTGAGGCTTTTAGTCCCTGGAAAAGTTTCTGAGGATGATAAGCTTATCGAGTACGATGCTTTGCTTTTGGACAAGTTTCTCGATATTCTTCAGGATTTACATGGGGAGGTTCTCAGAGAAACGGTATGTTTCCGCCATTCCTTTTCGTGTTTTTTTGTTTTTATTTTGATGTGTAGTTTCAATTGGATGTGATTTGAATGAACTGCCAGAAGTTTGGATGGTTATCACTCATAAAATGTGATTTGAATAAACTGCCAGAAGCCAGATTGTAATTGTTGTTAACGCATGAAGATTTACAGAAACGAAGTTTGATATATTTAATTTAAAGAAGTCAAATGTATATCCATCTGATTGGACATTCCAGGTTGATTGCTTATTAAGTGTTTGATGAAAAGTCTCAATGGGTATTTGTATTTAGGTGAATGACCTTCTCAAAAACTGAATTTGTGGAATTTCTCAAAAACTTTTTGGTTGGTTTTCCATTTGTATGGATAAAGCTGTATGTGATTAATCTGATGTGTATAGATTGGGAAGGTTTTTGTTTGGGAGAGTTTTTTCATTGATGGAAGGAGCGTGTTTTTAATTGGGAGGGGCAGGGTTGGGAAAAACTTGGCTTTCTGCATAAAGCTCCTCCAGAAGCTTATTGATTAAGCCAATTTGTATATCAGTAAGCCACTACCAAACAGTCACGTATAGCTAACCAAACAAGCTGTTGAATTCCATTAAGCTCATTAAGCTGTAACAAACAGGCCCTTAGTAGTAGTCAATCTAGTGAACTATTGGTATTGGCACTAAGACCGTTGCTCCTTCAACTGAGATGCTGAAAGCTTATGATAAGCAATGAATGTTTTATTCCCCATCTTTATAATATACTCTTTCACATGACCATATAGCCTTGTGTCTTTTTCTATGCCGTTGCTTTATTACCACCAATGGAAGGACTTGTTCTTTGACGGTGAAGAACCTGCAGAAAATCATGAGAATATTTGACGATGGTGGTTAAACAATTTTAATGAGCATTTATGAATCATCAAACTCACTTGTAATGCTTCAAGGACATCATGATTATTTTTGGTTTGCTTCCATCATAGGAGGTTTTATGTAGAAATTTCTCATATAACCTCAGACAAATTTACATGCTTATGAGTATAATTTGCAATTGTTTTCAATTTATGTACTTCTATACTATAAGCTTGGCTGCATTATGAAAAAAAAATCCTCACAGAAACAGCCTGCAACTCAAAAATAAAGGATATGCCATGTATAGTTTTATCCAAAAAACCTTTCAATCTTTCATATAGCTCAAACAACTTTTGGGTTCTTGATTTCTTGAACTCACGGATCATTAAAATGGTTACATCTCATCTCTGTGTAGGTTCAAGAATGCCATGAGCTTTCTGCTGAGTATGAATCAAAGCACGACCCCAAAAAGCTGGAGGAACTTGGAAATGTGCTGACTAGTTTAGATCCCGGTGACTCCATTGTCATTGCAAAGGCTTTCAGTAACATGCTTAACTTGGCCAATCTGGCTGAAGAGGTTCAGATCGCTCATCGTCGAAGGATAAAATTGAAGACGGGCGATTTTGGTGATGAAGCTATGGCAACAACTGAATCTGATATTGAAGAAACTCTAAAAAGACTTGTGCATAAGCTTAAGAAGTCACCTCAAGAGGTTTTCGATGCACTAAAGAATCAAACTGTTGATTTGGTCTTCACTGCTCATCCAACTCAAGCTGTTCGGAGATCTTTGCTTCAAAAGCATGGAAGGTGTATCCTTTAATTCTCTTAATACGTTTGATTTTTACCAAATAGTCAAGTTCTTAGTTTCTTTTACTTTTAGTTTTGTTAGAGTCATATATCGGCTAGATTTGGACCATTTCTCCTCAATATCTGTTGGAACCTCCATTCTCTCCTTAAGGGCTCTTTTGGAGAGTAATTTAATGGGCTTTCACATAATCTCACATGGTATTAGTCTATTAGAGCAAAGATCTACCACTCTAGAGACTTGACACTCTGAAACAACCTGCGCCCGTTAAGCGCTTACCCGGGTAAGAGTCGCCACCTTCACTTACCGGGTAAGACTCTCCATCCTTATCATTGCTCTTAACGGGTAAGATTCTCGGCCCTTGCCATGTTCATCCTGTAAGGAAAATTACCCGATAAGGACTTACCGGGTAAGAGCATCTCCAAGAGATTCTCTAAAATTTCTCCAAAATGGAGAAATAAAAGTCAAAATCTTTAAAGAAAATTACATTAATCTCCAAGAGAATTCCCTATTTTGGAGAAACCAACATTGATTATAATATTAAAATATTCAATTCATCTATTAAAATATTATTTCCCTCTCTAAACATTTGTTTTCAAATTTTCCTTATTGGTGGTTTCACTTTGTAATCATTTTCGGAGTGTTCTTCATATTTGGAGAAAAAAATCTTCTCTCTCCTACTTTCTCCATCTTGGAGATGGTTTTGGGTAAGCTTTTGGAGCAAAAAAAATCCCCATTATCTCGATATTCTTCATTTTGGAGAAGCTGTGGTCCCATAGACTTCTCCGTATATATGATGGAATCTCCTTTTTGTACTCAACCGCTCTTTTGGAGAGTAGTCTAATAGGTTCCACATATTCTCACAAGTTTCTTTTTTGCTTCTCAGGATTCGCGACTATCTGGCCGAGTTATATGTCAAAGACATCACTCCTGATGATAAGCAGGAACTCGATGAGGCTTTGCAGAGAGAAGTAAGTGTTATCACTTTGATGTGATCCCTCCATTCTCACATTATAGTTGGTATCAGAGCCGGGAACCGGACTGGTATGCCAGCGAGGATGCTGGGCTCCCAAGGGGAGTGGATTGTGATATCCCACATTGGTTGGGGAGGAGAATAAAGGTTGCCTTATAAGGAACTTGATACCTCCTCTATCAGACGCATTTTAAAACCGTGAGTCAAAGTGTGTGGACAAAGCGGACAATATCTGGTACGGTTGACCTGGGATGTTACAATTCTATGTGTTCTTATGTAATAGTGTTTGACGATTTAGTCTAATGTACTAATGTCAAAATTAGTGGAATTCTTCTCGGGTTTTTTTTTTTTCAATTCATCTTTTATCTTATTTTGTAGATTCAAGCTGCTTTCCGCACAGACGAAATTCGTAGAAATCCTCCAACCCCACAAGATGAAATGAGAGCTGGAATGAGTTACTTCCATGAAACAATTTGGAAAGGCGTTCCTAAATTCTTGCGTCGTGTTGATACAGCTCTTAAGAACATTGGGATCAATGAACGTGTTCCATATAATGCCCCTCTTATACAATTCTCTTCCTGGATGGGTGGTGATCGTGATGGTATGTTTCCTACTACACGTATTTAGCCACCACCCTATAGGGGCGGGCTCAAATGAGAACCCAAATTTGGTTGTGAATGTGAGGAAAAATGAGAGCGCGACACATGTCATATTCAGACTGAATAATGAAGGAAAATATTCAGACTTAATGTAGTGTTATTCAGTCTAAATAATACTACTTTTAGACTGAATTATACTACATTCAGACTTGAATGTAGTGTTATTCAATCTAAATAATACTACATTCAGACTGAACTATACTACATTCGGACTGAATATTTTTCTTCATTATTCAGTCTGAATATGACACGTGTCGCGCTCTCATTTGTCCTCACGTTCACAATCAAATTTGAGTTCCCATTTGAACTTTACTCCTACTCTATAAGCTTAATTGCAGCATGCATTAGGAAAATAACTAATTATGGTCGTTGGTAGACCTTGAGAACTAGGAAGGTCATTTGGTTATACGACCTTAAAATTTTGTTTTCAGTTAGAAGCATGACCTTCTTTTTTTGACTTAATGACATTCATCCGACTTGCCCAAATGATGTTAAACGGTCTGGCCCGTAAAAACTTGAAAAAAAATACACTAGAGGGTTAGATTAAGGAGGTGTTTGATTTCAACTTAATAAGTTTAATGGGTGGGTAGCTTAATTGATTAAGTATTTTAAAATGTTTAATTTTAACGTAATACTAAGAGATGGGATTACTATGGTAAGCCTTCCCACCCTATCCTAATGCATTAAGCTATAATTTTTTTCCAAAATTACCCTTGCCCTACAATTTTTATTCTCGCGTCTTACTAAAAAATAAATAGTCTATCAGCAAATGCATAAATTCAAATTGTAATGAAACAATGATTTGCTTAATTGTTGCTAATATACTTAAAGTTATTTAAGTATTGAATAATGAACTTCTTGAATTTATATTATTTATGTTATTTTAAATAGTTCATACAAATCTATTTTTTTTATCATTCACAATATTATCGAACAATTGAGTTTCATTTGTACATAGAAGGTTAAAATGGTAATTTTTGTTGTTCAGACTAATTATTCAGGACAAATATCAAACAACAAATCCAGACAGAATAATGCTTATAGACAGCTTAACAAAAATACAGAGCTTAATGGAACAAAATAAACAGCCCTCTAAGCCAGTTTTGTAGAGTAAGCTAACTAGCCCAAACTAGGAGTGTAAGGTAGCGTTTGTTTTCTAAGAGGTGCTGAAGTCTGAAATCTGATTTCACTTCTGATTTATAAGAGGTGGCGCTGAAGTCTGAAATCTGATTTCACTTCTGATTTATAAGAGGTGGCGCTGAAGTCTGAAATCTGAATTAGTTAGATTGTTTGTTTTTACGTCTGAAATCTGAATCAGTCATTGATTTATAAATCCCTAACAATACGGGTGTACGCGAATAAGAGGAATTAAGTGGTGAGGTTACCACTTTTGTTTCCAGATGATTTTCAGACTTACGAGGGTCTGAAAAAAACAAAAAAACAAACGGTCTGAATTTAAAAACGTCTGAATGAATAAGTGATAAGTGGTCATTAAGAGGTAAAATTGAAAAAACAGTGGTTCGTTTTTTGCATAACGTTTCTCTGGAATCGAATGCAGGTAATCCTAGGGTAACTCCTGAGGTGACAAGGGATGTCTGCTTGCTTGCCAGAATGATGGTTGCAAATATGTACTTTTCTCAGATAGAGGATCTAATGTTTGAGGTATGCAAATTTGTTGTTTTTTAGCTGAAATTTTGGTATTTTTTACATATCTTCTGTGTTTTTAAAAATATATATAAATCGGACACGAACATGGGTCCAACCAACAGATCTATACTAATATTGTGAAGAAAAAAGATATTTTTTATAGTCAAATTGTGCCGCCACTTGAAAAAAATTCTGGGTCCACCTCTGTATATAGTCAAGATCCTGCTTTATGTATTATCTTTTAAGCATTTTATTTACTTCTGCATCATTCTTGCTAGCTATCCATGTGGCGATGTAGTGATGAACTTCGATTTCGAGCTGAAGAACTTTATAGATCAGCAAGGAGAGATGTAAAACACTACATAGGTAATTTACGTTAAAAATACGTTTTTTACTACTATTATATCAAAATCCAATAGAAATAATTCACCATCCATCATTTTTTTTAAAGGGTGTCCCAGGTTATGCCTGGACTAATCCTGGCAAGTTATGACTGCAATACATCAGGCCTTGGTAAACTCAGTGGCCACAGTTGTTGTGTAAGCCTGGATTCGAACCCTGGGCAGATGGGATATTCCACCACCCATCGTTTGTAGTTTGTGATTATAAGTAATTATTAAAAGTTGTTTGAATTTGTTTTTTTTCTTTTTAGAGTTTTGGAAACAGGTTCCTCCTACCGAACCTTATCGTGTTATTCTTGGTGATGTGAGGGATAAGTTATATAATACACGTGAACGGGCCCGACATCTATTGGCCCATGGGTTTTCCGACATTCCAGAAGAGCATGCTTACACCAGTATTGAACAGGTTTCTCACCTTTTCGCAATAAATATGTTCTTTCCATTTGTGCATATGGGAAAGGTTCATTTAGGAAGAGTAAATATTTTGAGAACTGTGAGAACCAACTATTTTATTAATTATTCATGATGAATATACCTAAAGATTCATGAATATCATTCTTCTCATGGTTCTCCAAATACTTAGTGTCGTTGAATGTTTTCTGAAGGAATGGAATCGGTTAAAAGAATTGGAATCCAGAAGGAATTGGAATGAAATGTTATCTAGACCAAGTGTTTGGTTGGCAGGAAATGGAATGTAATCTGTCAAATGAATTGGAATCTGTCGGTTTGGTTTACAAAGGAATTGGAATGGAATAATGAAAAATGACAAAAATACCCTTTCTTCGATGTTTTTTTAATTATAAAATTAACATTTAATGTGAAAAAATATGTAAATTACCATTTATTAAGAGAGAGTTCTACATTAGATGATCGTGAAGGAGAGAGTCTAGAGGAAGCAAGTCAATCGTGAGAAAAAAAACGTGAATGATAGCGGCTAAGGTTTTTTGTTTTTACGAGGGTATTTTTGTCATTTTAAAAATCTTGTTTGGAATGGATTTCAATTCCATGGTTGAGGGAATGTTAGGAATTCAATTCCATTCAATGGGGTAAACCAAACATCGGAATGGAATTTGGTCAACAGAATTGACCATTCCAATTCCATCAGATTTCATCAGAATCCGACCAACCAAACGCCCCCTTACGGTTTTCAAATGAACAAATCCCCTGCATATTTTGATGCTTAATGGACCGCATTTCAAAATCTATAAATCTTTTGCAGTTTTTGGAACCTCTCGAGCTATGCTACAGATCGCTATGTGCGTGTGGTGACAGTGTGATTGCCGATGGAATCCTTCTTGATTTCTTACGACAAGTGTCCACATTCGGGCTCTCACTCGTAAGACTCGATATCCGTCAAGAATCAGACCGCCATACAGACGTTCTCGATGCCATTACTAAACATTTAGAGATCGGTTCTTATCGTGAATGGTCTGAAGATAAACGTCAAGAATGGCTTCTAGAAGAGCTTCGGGGGAGACGTCCTCTTTTCGGTCCCGATCTCCCACAAACCGAAGAAATCGCAGATGTTTTAGATACGTTCCACGTGTTAGCTGAACTCCCTTCAGACTGTTTCGGTGCTTATATTATCTCGATGGCTACATCCCCTTCAGACGTTCTTGCAGTCGAGCTTCTTCAACGCGAATGCCACGTGATGAAACCGTTAAGAGTCGTTCCGCTTTTCGAAAAGCTCGCGGATCTCGATCAAGCCCCGGCTGCAGTGGCTCGACTCTTTTCGATCGAATGGTATAAAAATAGGATCAACGGTTTACAAGAAGTCATGATTGGATATTCCGATTCCGGAAAAGACGCTGGAAGGCTTTCGGCTGCATGGCAGCTTTATAAAGCTCAAGAAGAGCTTATTAAGGTTGCGAAAAAGTATGGGGTTAAGCTGACCATGTTTCATGGCCGCGGTGGAACCGTTGGGAGAGGTGGCGGTCCGACCCATTTGGCTATACTTTCTCAGCCACCGGAGACCATTCATGGGTCACTTCGAGTTACCATTCAAGGTGAGGTTATAGAACAGTCTTTTGGTGAAGAACATTTGTGTTTTAGAACACTTCAGAGGTTTTGTGCAGCTACACTTGAGCATGGGATGAATCCACCGATCTCACCTCGACCTGAATGGCGTCAACTTATGGATAATCTCGCAACTTATGCAACTGAACAGTACCGTTCGATCGTTTTTAAGGAGCCACGGTTTGTCGAGTATTTCCGCCTTGTAAGTATCATTATCATTATCATGCATTGCCATTTGTTAAGAGTCCCATGTCGGTTAGACTTGACCATTTCTCGGTAGTATATCATGGAACCTCAAATCTCTCTCCTTAAGGGTTCTTTTGGAGAGTAATCCATGTGGGTCCCACATATTTTCGGGAAATTTATCAAAATAGCCATTTTTACTTGTGGTTTTTACCTCGTAGCTCATTTCTCCCAAAAGTTACCAAAATAGCCTTCAAGTTTGCAATTGCGAAGGGGTGAAAATATAAAAAAAAAGAAGTTTTTGAACTAAGTTCGCAATTTCAGGGACCAAATATGTAATTTTTTGGTCTAGGTTCGTATTGTTCAATTCGCAATTGCGAAAATAATATCCAAAATTTACATTTTTGGTCCCTGAAATTGCGAACCTAGTACAGAAACTCTCTTTTTTTATGCATTTCATCCTTCGAATTGCGAACCTTACGGGTGCACGTCAGCTAAACTTGGATCATTTCTCGTCCATATATTTTGGAACCTGGCTTCTCTCTCCAAGGGTTCTTTTGAACAATAATGTAATGGGGTTCCATATATTCTCGCAACTGTAACCGGTTTACATACAAATTTTCTCCAAAATTCGACCATTTTTAACTTTTTCATTTGATAAGTTTCATGTTCATATATATATACACACACACACATATATATATATGTGGGTTGTTTCTTCCTCTTATGTTACAGGCCACACCCGAATTGGAGTACGGGCGGATGAATATTGGGAGCCGACCGTCCAAAAGGAAGCCAAGCGGAGGCATAGAATCCCTCAGAGCTATTCCATGGATCTTTGCCTGGACTCAGACGAGGTTCCATCTCCCCGTTTGGCTCGGGTTCGGTGGTGCATTCAAGAAAGCCATCGATAAAGACGCCAAGAGTCTTTTAATGCTACAGGAAATGTACAAAACATGGCCTTTTTTCAGGGTCACTATCGATTTGGTCGAGATGGTGTTTGCCAAAGGTGACCCCGGTATTGCTGCTTTAAACGACAAACTGCTCGTTTCTAATGATTTGTGGTCTTTTGGGGAATCCCTACGCGCAAATTATGTTGAAACCCGGAATCTCATCCTTCAGGTACGTGTCTTGGTTCGGCTTTATAACATTCTATATATATATATAGGAAAGTTCAAATGCGAACTCAAATTTGGTTGTGAACGTGAGGACAAATGAAAGCACGACACGTGTCTGAATGTAGATTATTCAGAACGAATACAAGTCTGAATATTTCTTTGATCATTCAGTCTGAATATGACACGTGTCGCGCTCTCATTTGTTCTCACGTTCACAACCAAATTTGAGTTTTCATTTGAACCCGCCCCCTATATATATATATATATATAGAGAGAGAGAGAGAGAGAGAGAGGGAGGTTCAAGGGAAAACATTAAAAAAAAGAAAACTGAAGAACATCCTGGGAGCCTTCCACCCGGACGGTATGCACTAATGCATGCAAACGTTTTTTTTCTATGCACCAATGCTTCTATAATTACATATCAATTAGTGCATATGCACAAATGCATGTTACAAATTACCAGTATGGATTAATGCATACAGTCCAGATGGAGAGATGGAGGGCCCCAAGGTGTTATTTAGTTTTCTTTTTTTTGCCGTTTTTCCTTGAACCTGACCCTATATGTGTATATACAATTGTATTTATTTATACACAAACTATATACATATATTAAATAAATTAAAAAAATAGCCGGGGTCGGATTTGGGCCGGGTAATACCATCCCCGACCCCGCTTCGGGTATAAAAAATAACCCCCCCCCCCATTACCTGCCAAAGCGGGGAATGGCGGGTAAAATTTTCATCTCTAAATACGGTACTCATGGTATGTGTTTTTTTGCGTTTTTTGTTTGATAGATTGCTGGACATAAGGATCTTCTGGAGGGCAATCCCTTCTTGAAACAAAGGCTTCGATTGCGTGATTCATACATCACGACTTTGAACGTATGCCAAGCGTACACACTAAAACGGATTCGTGATCCAAACTATCATGTGAAATTAAGGCCTCATATCTCTAAAGACGGTCCAGAACCAAGTAAACCAGCCGATGAACTCATCAAACTGAACCCGACCAGCGAGTACGCACCTGGTTTGGAGGACACACTCATCTTGACCATGAAGGGTATTGCTGCCGGAATGCAGAACACCGGTTAACCATTCGGTTCGACTTTTCTATTACCACAAGTTTTATCGTATTTTTTAACCCTTTCTAATTAATGGCTGTCCGAAAGGTGTTAATCGCCGGCTATAGATAGGTTGTTACTGATAGTTTTTTGAGTTATTTGGTTTTGTCGGGTGGTCGCTTTCTGGAAAATTATGCGAACCACTTGTTATCGGCTTTGTTTTTTTTATCGATGAAATGGTTGCATTGTTGCTATGAATAAATATATGGTGTCGTAAAAGTTTCTTTTCAAATTTATCGTTAAACATATTTTATCGTTGTTATGACTCAACTGTCATTTTATTTGTATCGATAGATATTCGCAAAATTTTGGGACTGCGGGAATTTGACTTTTGATAGGAGTTCTTAAAAATGCTAGATTATGGTTGTAAACTTGGTAACTGCTTATTGGCAAGAGTTATCACTCTCATTTATATTTTATGGGATAACATTCCATGCAATCAAAATGAATTGATGGTAAGTATTCATAACCCAGTATGCGTTTACCGGATAAGGGGTTGTTTGGCAGTTGTTTAATGGTTTGATGCAGAAAGATTAAGTGGTTAGAATAATTAAGAGACTCTTATGATATAATGCAAAGTGAAATATAATTGTTTGGTAATTGTTCAAAATGAAATTAGGGCTCTCATTGGTTGAGGGAGGTGTATGATACAAAATGATTTAGAGGGTTTTTAGTTTTGCAACCATTAAGAAGCAAACTTATTTTTGTGAAACATGATTCGCCTTTTAGCGATTCTGAGGTTGACTCTTAATGAAACTGTTAAGAGCTAAACAAACAATCATCACCCTTACTTACCCAATAAGACTTTTAATCCTCGTCTTCCTTCTTTGTGGATAAGATTCTCAGTCCTTGTGTTATTCAGCAGGTAAGATAATTGAACAGGTAAGCGCTTACCAATGTAAGTGTTTAGTAAATGGCCCCTAAGTGTAGTCTGTAGACACATATAGTTGGCTATTGAGGGTGGGACAAGGAAGAGTTAGGCAACCGACAGAAAAGACAACGAACTCCTATGATAGATGGAGGGACGTGTGTTTTTCCTTAGTTTTTATATGTTTCATTTTGCCTACATTGTTTTTTTTCTCTTTTTCTGTTGCTTACTATTTAATACCCTTCGTTCTTCTTATTTTTTGTTTACAATTTTAATTTTTACATACAGTCAGGGGTATTTACAGACATAGTCATTTTATCATTTGCGTAGAAGACAATTTTTCAATCAAGATTCATGATATGTATGATGTGGACATATTAGATACGACGAGACAATATGATTGATGCGTCAAATTTACATCTTTATCCTTACCTCGGACCATCAAACACGTTGTCACAATTATAGGTGTAAAAAAGGACACATCGAGCAAAGTGGGTAATCGGTCAAAATGGGTAACTTTTTAAGACATGTGAAATTGTTATAGGTTGAATCGTCAACACGTTTTTGATTTCACAAAATAGTCAATATGTTAAAATATAATTATAAAAGTTAAGTTTAAAATAGTTATTTAATTTTCTGAATAATTCTATTTTGAAAGTTATAAATACATGAATATACTTTGAACTACTTTTAAATTGTTCAATTTGTTGATTAAAACTGTTACCATATTTTTCATATGACTCTAACGTTAGTTAAACCGATAAAGAAACTTTTTAGATAACTTAAATGTCGTCAATTTAAACCCTTAACTTCAATGTTAGTTAATTAACTATAAAAAAAATTGCACAAATGAACAAATCATAAATTTCATCTTTTAAAACATATGAATTTCAAGTATTTGATTTCTTTAGTTCTATTATTATATAAATTAAAAAGACTCCATGGCCCCTGGACTTATCACACTCAATAAGGTTTGCACTACCATCTCGATAGTATAAGAATTTGCTCTGATCCTAACTGCAAGGCCCTAAATCCAAAACAATATGTTGACTATCAACTGCAAATTCAATTTAAAACCATAGTAGAAGTTGTTAGTAGCTCACAACTACAAGTTTATAATAAACTAACAAATATACTTATGTGTTCTAAATCTACATGAAATGGATTATTACCGTTAAATCTTTGGAAATTGTGGATGCCTTGAGTACGTAGCACCACTAATTATGGGATAATATACAAAGTAGAGTTCCGGTGAGAAGCGTAAGAAGGGATCCCCACCACCCTTGGATGCACATTAGGATGAGATGCATCGAGATGAGATGCACAAGATCAATTCCCGTATGAAGCACAATTCATGGGTGGGTTTGAGATTAGGGTTGAATTCCGGTGAGAAGGAGAGTTAAGGTGAGAAGCGTAAGAAGGGATCTCTACCATTGAATGCACATTAGGATAAGATGTGCCGAGATGAGGTGTACCGAGATGCAACGGATCAACCCCCTTCTAAAGCGCAATTCATGGGTCGGTATGAGATTAAAAGTGATCAATGATTCAGACTTCTTCTTACGCTTATCACCTTAACTCTCCTTCTCACACGATCCTAACCCTTGAGATTAAGGGTCTAAATCATTTTTTACGCTTCTCATGTTAACTCTACTTCTCACACGATGCTACACCTAATATTATTTGATCAAATATATAATTTTCAATTCAAAAAGTATCGGTGGTGAATGGTAATAAACTCAAAGTTGGAGGACTATCATGGAAATTTAGTAAATTAGTAGACAAGAATTGACAATTTTGCAAAGATGGAGCCCTGATTTGCAATTTTGGGAAATGAATATTACATCAAATACAAAAATCGAACCCTTCTCCAAAGTAAGTTTGGCTCACGGCTAGAGAAGAAAGTCTCGAATCCATAATCTCACATTCACTTTCTCTCTCTAGAAAACCCTCTTTCTCTCTCTCTCTCTCCTAAAAAAGGCAAAAGCCCCCTTAGCGTAAATCTTCCCCTTCCATGGCGAACAGCAATCTCCCTCGCAGAATTATCAAGGTATTAACACAAACAACTCGTGATCATGCTCTTCTGATCCATTTCTCGATTCATCGATTTCATTGTTTTGTTGTCAAAATATGTATATGTTTGTATGTATCTTGTTTCAGATGATTTCATCGATCAATATGTATCTGAAAACCCTAACTTAGATTTTGACTTTGTTGTTATGATCCAGGAAACTCAGCGCTTACTCAGCGAACCAGGTGAACTTTAACTTTATTTCTTAACTTTTCTTTTCTGAATTATTATAAGGAAACTCATATGAATTTGTAATTATGTTGAGGAATTGTAATAATTTCATGAGGATTTGGATCAAGAAGTTTTATAGGTGTTGTAATTTGGAAGGGCAAGGAAATATTTGTTTAGTGTTTGTGTGATTTTGTTGGTGTAGCTCCGGGGATAAGCGCATCGCCATCGGAAGATAACATGCGGTATTTTAATGTCATGATCCTTGGTCCAACACAGTCTCCTTATGAAGGTATTGAACTCATGAATGGCTGTTTTACTTGTACTGATCTGCATAATAGTAGTTTTAGTTTATTAACTGTTTATTTATTGTTCATTTCATCTGAAAAGGGCTTAGGAAAGAATGGGATCTTTGTGCACAGCTACGTGTAGGATGTTTAACATTGAAGAAACCGCCTCTTTTGAACTTAGATATCATATACACATAAAAAAGTTATGACAGGTTCTACCTGTTACTCATTTTGTTATAAGAAAGACTACGCAATGGTTTTGTGATGTCAGTCCTCCTAGTATTTTACAAAATACAAAATTGATATTGATTTTGTTACTAATTAGCCATGACATTATCACTTAGCAAATAAGTGTTATAAGTTTTGATGTACCTTTCAAAACATCTGAAAAGTCAAGGAATCACAAAGTTTTGACCTGTAAAATAACAGATTTGATTTTTTCAAAGTCAATTGGCTTTTTTTTATCTTTTACAGAAGCGATGGGGTGGGAACTTTGATTCATACATTTGAATAGTGTTTTACAGCGTAAGCTGAGTATTACCTCTGTGTTTCTGTGATTTTTTAATCTCATTAATTCTTTCGTTTAATTCATTAGTCACACACTTACAATGGAGTAGTTGTTTATCTCCACACTTCTTAATATTTCTTATGAGTGAATAGTGTTGGTCCTGTATAAAATATTCAGAAGGAGGCCTTGGTTGTGGCTTTTGCTTTTTTATACAATTCAGAGAAAGTCTTATTTTTATGCATGCTTTTCTCTGTGGTTGATCAATAGGAGGAGTTTTCAAGCTGGAGTTATTTCTGCCGGAAGAATATCCAATGGCTGCTCCCAAGGTACAAAAAATATATATTTAAACATGTTAGCCAGTTTGTTAAATTCCCCTCTCCCTATGCGCCATATGATTATTCCTGTGATAAGGTATGATGCTCTATTGGGAGGGATATAGTAAACTGTTATGATCCCATTGAATGGATGTGCTGTTGGCTCCTCAATCATGAATACTACTATCTGAGTTTGTGCATTAGATCCAGTAGTTATACCTCCATTAAAGATACGAACAATTTACCTTGATGATACTATGTAACAAGTTAATTAACACATTTTGAGGCAGCTGACAGGATACTGTTCCCAATTATATAATTGTGTTTCTTAGTCAAATCATGGCAGAAGCAGTCTGGGATATAGCATGTTATGATACATTTACTTGTATATTCTGTTTATGCAGGGATTGTGCTTCCATGAACTATACAATCTTTCACATGATCTTTGGAAACCTTCGTGTTAATTTACCGATAATGCCTATTTGTATTGAACTGATTATCATCTTAATCTGTCTTTTTTCCTTTATTTCCACGAAGTTATTAGTGTAGGACATATTTCAGGAATAAAACTTGACTTTTCAACTGTCTCATATTTTACTTGAATATACAATGCCCGTATGTAAGGCTACCATCATAACTTCTTGACCTCCCAAGTATGCTGGATTGCTGGTTAAGTGGTTATATGACTTGTAGTCTGATGTAAAATAGATGTGGGCATCCCATGTACTTTAGAGTCTTTTGCGTTAGTTAAATCGTTTATAAGTATTGATGTCTATTTAAAGCAAGTGATTTGAAGAGAATGATTTGCCATAGCTTATAAATGTTTGCACATGAGGCTTGTTATCATTTCATTTCTGGGTCCATGACTTCATGACTCTTAACATCTAATAAATATTGTTCTTATGGTTTTCGTTAAAAACAGTCGAACCTTCTCTAACTGACTAACTGAGATGCTAGCCTGCTAGTAAGTGCTCGCATGATCAGATATTACAATCGAGTAATTTCATTTGCTAGGATATGCATTAGTATAAAATTTTCCAAATAGATGCAAAAAATCAAAAAGTATTTCGTCTGAACTCTACAATACAAATCCACCGTGTACATATGAAAATTTATATATGTTTATCCTTAAACCATGAGATATCATTCAAAGATATCGTATTCTGAAGAAAACACGTTTCTTGCTCTCACTCTCCCATCTCCCATTATACTAGCCGTTAATAATGCTTCTTTTCACCCTACTCCATCAACTGTTAATGTTTTCCGATAGTTTGACTTGCTTTTTGTATTTTATATGTAACAGGTTCGGTTTCTTACAAAAATTTACCATCCGAACATTGACAAGGTCTGTCCTTCCCTGCCCGTCACTTTTTCTTTTAATTTTTAATTTTTACGATTTCCCCAGGTTTGTTTGTTACTTAGTAGGAGTTTTATATGCAGCTTGGTAGGATTTGTCTTGATATCCTCAAAGACAAATGGAGCCCTGCTCTTCAGATTCGCACTGTACTCCTGAGGTATAATTTTCCATAATATTATTAAAGCATCTTCAACAAATTCTCTTATAATTTCTTCAAAATGGAGAAGCCAAAATTAGAATCTTCGAAAGAAATGCACTTTCAACTCTTAACAGTTTCTCTATTTTGGAGATTTCAACATTAAATTTTTTAATAATTTAATATGACAAATTTTCAAATAAATTTTATATGCAACGATAATGCATTCAACTTCATTGGCGTAACAATCTCTTTTCAGCATTTAATTGTGGAGAGTTTTATCCTTTCTCTCTCCTACTTCACTTTGGAGAGAGCTTTGGAGGATCTGTTGGAGCAAAAAAAAAAGATTAAAAACTCCAAAATCTTCATTTATACCATTTTGGAGAACTGTTGGCTCTTACAGTCTTATTTGGCTGATACCAACAGATTTGATTTTACAGAACTTTGAATTGTATTCTGGCATACTAATAGAAAGAATGAGGAAATCCCGTCCTTTAGTAACTGTAGATGGAGATTAAAAATTTAACTTTTGCCATAAAAGGACGAAGATGGAAATAAAAATTTCACATAGATTATTTAAATAGCAGTCATTGCCATATTTCTTTTAAGAAAATCTTGAACCCATTTGTTACTTTCATCTGCTAATAAAAATTGAAGCTTGACATTTGCTTTATTCAATTGTATTGTATTGATTAGCATCCAAGCTCTTCTAAGTGCTCCAAACCCTGACGATCCTCTCTCTGAGAACATAGCAAAGCACTGGAAATCTAATGAAGCTGAAGCTGTTGAAACAGGTAATATGCAATAACAATAAATGATTTTTGTTATTTTTTAGATAATAAATAAGGGGAAGGTTTAAAATTAGAACCCTAAATATTTTGAAAAAAGTGAGAACCAATATATATATATATATATAGAGAGAGAGAGAGAGAGAGAGGAAAGTGCAAATGCGAACTCAAATTTGGTTGTGAACGTGAGGACAAATGAGAGCTCGACATGTGTCAAATTCAGACTCAAATTCAGACACGTGTCATGCTCTCATTTGTCCTCACGTTCACAACCAAATTTGAGTTCTCATTTGAACCTGTCCATATATATATAATATATATATATACACACACACACACATACCATCAAAGCATGTGTCTATCAACAAGTATATTCATCAATATATATTGTGCATTGGTGCATATACTCACTAAAATTCATATGGTTTACATCCATCAATAAACAATCATTTACAAACCCAATAATTCATGCATACTTACAACCCAGTTTCCATGTATTGTTTCATATATGAAACAACATATTTGAAAAATGCAGTGTTCATATAGTGTGGAAAAGAATAGTCTTGAATGTTTCACATATATAAACACTGCATTTTTAAATGTGTTGTTTCATATATGAAACAACCCATGAAAACGGGTTTGTAACAGGGTTTTAAGTTTTTTTTTTAGCGGTTTATTGAGTTTGTAAAAGGATTATGTATCAATGCATATATACTGGTTTTCAAAATATTTATGGTGATATCATTTGAACCTTCTCCTAATAAACAATCCATTAAAGAGTTTTTTTGGTTTATTATATACAAACTTGCAGCAAAGGAATGGACCCGTTTGTATGCTAGTGGTGCTTAACCGAAATGTGGAAGACTGAGTGTTGGTCGGAAATGAAAGAAAGAAATAACAAATGTATTTGGTTAGGTCTTGAGATTGAAAACTTGAATGATTCCCGCTCTGAATGAACGATCAATGTTGTTCACTTCCTTCATACCCTTGTGTTTTTTTTTTCTCTCTTGATAAGTAACTATCTTGTTTCCTAATTTTCTTTTGTGAAAACATTTATAGTAGACTAGTAGTGTTATGGGTCAAAGTAGCAGCTTTCATCTTCTGGTTTTTTAGATCTTTGTTTGTTGTTTGTTGCACAAAAGAGAACCCTAAAAATTGGGTTGTGAAAAATAGGATGATTGAATCCCAATTTTAACATGCCCCACTAGAATTACTGTTACCTTTTTACTTGTGTCAACGGTGGTTTTTCACTATGGAACTTTATGGTGTTTTCTTCCCATCAACTTGTGTCTGGATTAAGCTGTCTGTTTCAGATAATGATTTGTTGTTTGTTTTATATGCTGAATAAGGGTATTGCTAATATATGCAATGCACTCTCGTTCGAGTCAAAATTAAGTTTGAAAAAAGTAAAAGTGAGTTTTAACGTTGATTTGTGAGGAAAAAATTAGTAGGTAGGGTTGCATCTACTCATTGAATAATGGTTTGGATGATGTAAATTATTAATGTTGATGGTGTATAGTCAAATTTTAGGGGCTGTTTACTAAACACTTACCTAGGTAAATGTTTACCAAGTCATATTACCTTACCGGATGAATATGGAAAGGAACAAGAATCTTACCCGGTAAGAACAGATGCATTGACCGAGAGTCTTACCCGGTAAGTGATGGCGACGGATCTTATTATGGTTAGCGCTAATCCAGTACATTGTTGCATACGATATCATTTTGGTAGACTAAAATCTTATCCGCTAAGTAAATGATAGTCTTGAATTTTGCCGGTAAGCACTTACTCGGGTAAGTTTTGGTAAACGGCCCCCTTACGCTAAGTAAATTGTTGTTTCCTTTCCTACCTAAAATGAGTTTCGAGAACACAATGTCAGTTCTTGTTCATATGAATTGAGAGGGTGTATGACAATTAAGGTTCTAAATAACGTGAGTCGTGGCGTGGCGGCGAGTTCAAGTCTTAAGTCTTAGAAGCCACGGCGAGCCATGACGTTTTTCAAGGCGTGTCTTATGACGACAAATTTGTATATCATATATAATATTATACATAAATAAACATTTGTTTTCAACTATTAGTCAATGAGTTAATGATATTAAGCATTTTAAATTGTGTTACATATTAAAAACGAAAAAATAAGACACTAAAACGATAAGAAAAATCAAATATGGTGTTACAAAAATCATACATTGGGCCATGGCGTGTCACGGGCATAACGTGGCGTCAGACACAAGCCTTAAGCCACGACATGCCATGGCGACTGTCGCGGCGAGTTTTTTAGAACATTGATGACAATGGACAATCAAAAGCAAGATGAAAATAGCATAATTTACTAGAATTTTTAACCAATTGAGGGACAGTTTATCAAAGGGAAATTAATTATTTTAACCATTTTACAAATCAAGATTATTAAAATAACCATTTTCTCTCCACTTTTATCAAAATGACCAAAATACAATCGAAATGTCCATCGAAATCGAAGCCTCCTTCAAATACCTCCGCCAACCTCCGCCAAATACCTCCGAATTCAATTTCTAATTTACATATTACATTTTATACCCTTAGAGTTAGTTAATAAATTACTTTAACTACTTTACTTTTTAATTTTTCAAACTTAAGGTTAAAAAACAAAGTACTTGAAGTAATTTATTAACTAACTCTAAGGGTATAAAATGTAAAATGTAAATTAAAAATTGAATTTGGAGGTATTTGGCGGAGGATTTTGGTATTTGGCGGAGGTTGGCGGAGGTTTTTGGTATTTGGCGGAGGTTGGCGGAGGTATTTGGAGAAGGCTTCGATTTCGGTGGACATTTCGATTGTATTTTGGTCATTTTGGTAAAAATGGAGAGAAAATGGTTATTTTGGTAATCTTGATTTGTAAAATGGTTAAAATAATTAATTTCCCTTTATCAAACGTTTACCCAGATAAGTGTTTGTCAAGTGACATTACCTTACCGGATGAATATAGTAGGGACCAACAATCTTACTTGGTAAGATCAAAGGCAAAGATTTGCTCGAGTCTTACCCGCCTACCCAGTAAGTGAGGGCGACGAGTCTTTCCAAGGTTGACGCTTATCGGGTAAATTGTTGCATACAATACCGTTTTTATGGACTAAAATCTTACCTGATAAGTAAGTGATATTGTTGAATTTTGCTGGTAAGCACTTACCCAGATAAGTGTTTGGTAAATGACTCCTCAGAGGTAAAATTTCACAAAAAATAAAGTTGGGATGGTGAGAATAAATAAATAAAAGAAAAGAAAAACAATGCATGTATCATCTACCATATGACTCTTGTAACCTATCTCTCGGCTCTCTTAACCTTTTTCCGTCCCGCTGTCAACCTCTTTCAACTCTCTTCTATCCATGCAAACTATAGGTCCTTATACTGGGTTTGCTATCCTGGTTGCATCTTCATGAATTTCTATCGTAGGTCATGTCTGTAGAAATGTCTAAGGCTGTCATGTCCATTTTCAACTCCTTATCAGCATTCACCCCACTTGAGTACTTGACCATTATGCTTTCTACGTTCTACCATCATCACCAGTGCCACCATCTGTGTAATTGTCTCCTAATAACGAATGCAAATGATTTTCATTATCTCAATTTATCTGTGATAGGTGTAATTCCCAACTCTATTATTATCCTAGCGAACATGGTCTGACCATATGTACATCTAAGCATACTTATATCTGCAACTTCCAACTTTCTCTCATAGTTCTTCCTCATTATCCAACACTTTTACACATCCGGTAGCTATCTTATAAAATCATAATCAAGATTTGCAATTTTAAATGCCATGGAAGATGATCTTTGAATTTAACGCCCCTTTTTTAGTTGACATCTTTCTAGAAAGAAAAAAATATGAAAACAAAAACCAAAATTTGACATCAATTAACACCTACTTTATTTTCTTTCAAATGTGTTGTGAGCATCATCGACGTTGAATAAGTCTTGTCCCATGAATCAAACACATTTAATATGAATAATGGACCAGATAAATTTATGACCATCATCAATGTAATCATGAAGTCCGTTATAATTATTTAAATACAAACAAACATCACATGTGATCAAATGTAGTACTTTATTCATAACTATACAACTTCTTAGAAACTAGAAACTTAACAAAGTCATTCTAAGTTTGTAACTGAATCCAACGTCACCAAAATAATTGTAAAAAGACAGAAAATTGATATTTTCTTTGACACTTGTGTCGAATCAGAATCTTTTTTACCATTATAGGCATGGACGGACCTACATGGTCCACAAGGTATGTGCATACCTTTAATGAAGCTTTTTGAAGAGTTTTTTTGTAAAGCTTTTTGGTCACACAGATATGTAAAAAGCCACAAGGAAAGAAAAAAAATATGTTTTTACTTGTACTGTTATAAACTTTTAATAAGCCTGTTTTTATTGTTCGATACCGATTTAAAAAATAGTAAAAGCTCTAACAAAAAAGTTCACTATTATGCATGGTTCTAAATTACCTGTTAGGATGCGTTTTGGCGTAAATACTAGGCTTTGCTGCCACATTAACCCATGTGGGTGCATTTTAAGGCTTGACTTGCATTGTAATGCGTTATAGTGAGTTATGAATGTGTTGTTTTTTAAGATATAAATATTTTTTAATATATAACTTGAAGGATACATGATAACTGTATATGAGACCTAAGAATTAAAGAAACTTAAAAACTAAAACCCTAAATAAGTAAATACTTACTCTCATTCCCATAAATGAAGACACATACACGAATTTTTGAAAATTGAATAAATCTATGAGTAGAGATTCAAGATATTTAATCTCGATTTTGCACTTTCAATATCATTTTTATAAGCTCTATATATTTGGTATCAATAGTTTTTTTTTTTAGTCTATTACTTCATATGAATTTAATTTGTTCTATGATATTATTCAATACACTAACATACACAAGTGTGTATATATATGTCGCCTTAGGATATACATAGAAAAACAGTGTAATATCTTCTTAACTTATAAGGCTCCAAACTTGACCTTGTTGCACATGTCATTTATTATTCTATTAGTACATAGTATTTTTATAAAACAGTTATTATGAAATTTCATAATTCATACTTTATTCAGGATATTTAAAGTTTATTTCAAATAAAGATTTAAATTGTAAAATCTTTCCAAAATAAATATATTTAATTTTAACGTATTTTTTATTATGAATATTATAATATATTTAAATATTACATACATTTAATAAATATTATTTTTTTTCTAACATTAAATTGCAAGTTTTTAAATGATAGAAATATAATTAAAAAAAATATTTCTCGACCATGGTAACTATTTTTTAAAAGCTCTTCAAATTTATAAAATTACACATTTTTCTCCTATTTTCTCCATTTAAAAAAAATTGTTAAAATAAAAAACTTGATCAAAATCTCCATTTTTTCTGTTTTAAAAAGTATATAAAGATGCTTCGAGGCCGAAGCCTCCAACAACCATGCTAAAGCTTAGATTTTGGAAAATTTTGTAGATTTTTGTGTTTCGACTGTTATGTTAAAATATAAAAAAAAATAGATAAAATGTAAAATTCTTTAAATTAATATTGAGGAGAAAGGTAAATATTATGTCAACTATTTCCACCAACAAGGTTAAATGGATTATAATTTTTATAGTTCTTGTAAATGTTTTAAGATAATAGATTTAAAATGTTTTAATAATATAATTAATTCTATAAATATAAAAATAGAGTAGCTTTTATAGTTAAATATAATTTCTTGAGATTTTTTAAAATAATTCAAATCAATAATTTATTTTTTAATAGTTTTTCTTAATTTTTGATGTTATGTGCCGACCCATGTTGCATACCGTGTAACCTTTGTTTTGTAGTTTAAAATTTTCTTTGTTTTATATTGTACTTTATTAAATTTGCTATTCATTCTAAAGTTAGGGTTTGTTTTTGGTAATAGTATCATTTTCACTTTTATCGAGTGAAATAAAAATGGATTGTTAGTAATATCGTTTACTTAATAAGTATTTATTGACAAGAGTCTTCCCTCTTATTTACCAGATAAAATTATCAGTCTTTTTTTATATCTATTATCAGGTAAGATTATCGAATTGTCATTCTTACCCTGTAAAATAAATGACATCCGTTAAAACGTTTGGTAAACGATCTCAGAGCTATTTCATTCTTTCATATTTTAAGAAGGAAGTAACTATTTGAACCTTATATTTTGACTTTGGATATAAAAAACAAACATTAGTATTGATGTACATGTAAAAAAGTTCTATAAAACAAAGTTCAAATTATATATAGAAAGGGTTCATTTAAAATAGTTATTCTAAATGAACCATCTCCCGTTCAATAAACATTCCTCCTATCAATTTTATATTGAAACTGTTATAGTTACGCATTTTCAACAAATTCTTAAAAATAAAAAAATAGAAATTTTGGGTATTTGTTCAAAGAAAAGAAATTTTGGGTATAGTTTTGTCCCAACAATTTTTTCAAAATATAGAAAACATGAAAGAAAAAGTGAATTTATCAAAATTTAAAGAACTCTGAAAAAATGATTATCACGAGAGAAATATTTTTTATTATATTTTCATTAATTGGAAATTTTGATGTCAAATATTATGAAATATAAACAATATTTTATTATACATAAAAATAATTTTAATAATATAATTAATATTTTAGTCTTTAAAATAAACAATATGTTAAAAATAAATGTAATTATTTTTAAAGATTTTAAATTTTTATTTAAAAAATATGCATAAAAGTAAAAGATAATTGTTTTTTATATATTGTTACTGCACGAAGCCAGTAATTATTAATATAACCTAAAAATGAAATTTAATAAGAGACAAAAATGTATATAAACCTATATGGCTACACCGTCACCTACCTCTGAATGACTTTCTAAAAGAATTGGTCAACAAGGCTACTTTAGACATTTCACCAGACTCCCCCAATCATCAATTAATGAAGCAAATTTTATTAATTAATGCTACCTGCCCCATTATTTATTACCATAAATACTTTAATAAATGCTATTTGAAAAATAAAATAAAGCAAGTAATAACAAAATGTGTAGGTTGAACCATCACTATGTAAATTATAATTGACACAACCTTTTAATTTTATAAAAATTAATTATCTTTATTTTTTTTATAGCATCTCATACAGATTCTGTAAATTAAAAAAAAATAAAGTTTTAGTTTTAGTTTTAAATTTTAATTTTAATTTTTTTTAGTTCAACGAATTCTGTAAAAGATTCTCATATCCTTGAGAAAGTAGACGAAATCATAAAATTCAAATTCAAATGTTAATAAAATAAGAAATATTATGTTAGTATTTTTATTAATTAAATGATAAAAGTCTGTTGAAATAATAAATGTAGTGAATAACTTATCAATATAATTTTAAAAATTCATAATAAAAAAACTTTGAATATAATTATTTTTTAAAGATTTTGATTTTTGTTTCTTTTATTTTAGAAAAACTATGGAATTTTACAGGGAAATTAATTATTTTAACCATTTTAGAAATCAAGTTTATCAAAATAACTATTTTCTCTTCAACTTTACTAGAATGACCAAAATACATTCGAAACATCCACCCACCAAATCGAAACATACCTCCGCCAAATGACAAATACCTCCGCCAAAGTCAATTTCTAATTTACCTTTTACATTTTATACCCTTAGAGTTAGTTAATAAATTATTTTAAGTACTTTACTTTTTAATTTTTCATTTTACTCCCTTATCACATTAACACACATACTTGTATATCAATTAAAATACGTCTAAAAAATACATTTTTATTTTAACAAGTAACATCATTATAATCGTCTCGACAATACCTTCGAAATGAGTCCAATATTGAATATTTTTCGATTTAATTATATATACTTTTAAAGCCAATTATCCTCTTGATTGGTGAATATGAATATTTTTCATAAAATTCGGAATGTTAATTAAAATATAATGCTATTATGATTTAACGACAAAATATAATATTATGGATATATAAAGAAATAAGATATAAGATATAGTGAATTTGTAATACTTTTGTGTTCTTGTCATTTCTATAATAACAACCATATAAATTAATATTCATATAAAATAATACATAATGTATCGGTTCTTAAGATTATTACAATATATACTATAGTTAACCCATTTTTGAATCAATGATATATACACAATGCGAGGGGACTACAGAAATTAAATACAATAATCTTTCAAGCATATTTTCATGCTCTCCTTCTCCAATACCTTTCAATCTTTCATGAGTAAAATTTTCAGCCTCAATATAATATTTTAATAGCCGGAAAAGACGATCAACTTACAAAAAATAATAGCATTATATTTTAATTAATATTCTGAATTTTGTGAAAAATATTCATATTCACCGATCAAGAGGATAATTTGCTTTAAAAATATGTATAATTAAATCGAAAAATATTCAATATTGGACTCATTTCGAAGGTATTGTCGAGAACATTATAATGGTGTTACTTGTTAAAATAAAAATGTATTTTTTAGACGTATTTTAATTGATATACGAGTATGTGTGTTAATGTGATGGTGTAAAATGAAAAATTAAAAAGTAAAGTACTTAAAATAATTTATTAACTAACTTTAAGGGTATAAAATGTAAAATGTAAATTAGAAATTGACGGAGGAATTTGGCTTTTGGCGGAGGAATTTGTCATTTGGCGGAGGTATGTTTGGATTTCGGTGGATGTTTCGAATGTATTTTGGTCATTTTAGTAAAAGTGGAGAGAAAATGGTTATTTTGTTAAACTTGATTTCTAAAATGGTTAAAATAATTAAATTCCCAATTTTACACACTTATGAAAGCACAACCAATCATCATACCTGACACTTTTATTCAAAACAAATTAGTTTCAAATCAACAATAATTTTTTTTAACAAATAGTGAGGTTTAAATAAACCATCCCCTATATCATATACTTAAGAATTTATTTCCTAACAGCCTTTCTATTTTAATTATTTCAGTATTAATTATATTTATTAAAATAATTCATATATATTTACCAAACTACTATTTTTCTCTAAAATTTCAGTTATCTCATGTTTGATGAACATATATTAAATATTAATCCTCTCTTAAATATGAAGTTTTAAATAATTTTCCAAATTTAAAGATTTTCACATTTTCTCTCTTTTTCTCTATTTTTAGATTATAACATAACACTTGAAGCATAAATATTTTCTTAAATCTCCAATATCTCTATTATAATTAGTTGTTGGAGATGATTCATATTTTTAATTTGATATAGGTAGTTTAGCAGTTTACAGATCTTCTCGTCTTCCTGATTTTTATAATTTTCGTTCCACTTATTTTGTTATGACATATCCCAACGAAAATTTTGTGCCTAGTCCTGTCTAGCTCAATCTATCTGCGGAATAAGACAATTTTGTTGTCATATCCATACATGTACCACGTACCAAAAACACCCTAAAAGAACATTTAATGGAATAACCCAAAAAAAAGCTTTGGCCCGGTTAAAATTCCACCAACCAAAAGGCTTGGTACATGTATGCCAAAGCCGATAAAAACATCTGGTTTATGGTTTAGGGTTTAAGGTTCAGGGTTTAGATATCAGTATTTGTAAACCCATCTCAAAAAGAAGTGCAAAAATCAATATAAAGTGAATGGCAACAATAAGAGAGAGAGAGAGAGAGAGAGAGAGAGAGAGAGAGAGAGAGAGAGAGAGAGAGAGCAATGGTGGTGAGTAAATGAATGAATAGAATTTTAACAAATTCTAAAAATCAGAGAAAACTACACTAAAAGCTATATATCCTTATCCCCTCCTCTAGGTTTTTATTTCACAAGCTAAAATACTTTGTATGTTGGGTGAAATTACCATATTCTCCCTCATCAAAATGCTATATAGTTTCCACCAAGCCAAGTGTACAACATTGGTCAGCCGTGGCTTCAGCCGATCGTTAGCCATTCAGCTCTCTCTCTCAGCTCGTTTTTCAGACACTGTAATGCCTTAACGATGACTCCAACACCTCCGGGCTCGGGCACACCATTTCCTTCACGCGATTTCCGTTTTTGTAAATCTTGATTGTAGGCACGACCCTTACATTCTCGGAGCTACCGATTTCCGGGCTTTCATTCAAATCGACCTTTTTTTTAATCAAATAAAAGAACACTAGATTAGTCTATAAGTCCGTAAAGATAATCTTTTTTTCTTTGTTTTCTTGCATAAACATGTAGTATATATTGCCTTTATCCGGAAATAAGGGTCTATATTTCTACAAATTTCTATTTTAGTTTGTCTTAGAATAAGTGGAGAGATAACTTTCCAATTTTACCCTTGTTTATGAGATGGAATTTTATTACTCTTTCTATTGTTAGGGGTAAAATTGTCATTTAGTTAATTGAATTTTCTAATAATTACACATTTTCAAAATTTGTGTCTTTTCATTGTAGACATGTATTTCGGGAAGTTCGGCCTTAGTTGTCAAAGTCCCATATCAGTTAGATATGACCATGAAACATGTGTGTATGTATGTGTGTGTATATACATATACATATACAGTGGGAGGTTCAAATAAGAAGACGAAATATAGTCAACAAGAAAGTTCATACATGAATTATTGAAAAATTCATTTGGAGATGCATAATGTAAACCCATATGAATAATATGTAATGTCCATTCACATATGCATGTTCAAATAGATTTTTCCAATGATTCACATAGAACCTCCTCGTCTTACCTTCTTATGATATTTAGCCTTCTTATTTAAACCGACCCCTATATATAGTGGGCGGTTAAAATAAAAAGACTAAATATCGTGAGAAGGTAACGAGTTAAGATTCACATGTGAATCCTTAGAGAAAAAGAAGTTTGAAGATGCATATGTGAATAAAAATTACAGACTATCTTATTTGAACCGGCCAGTGTGTGTGTGTGTGTAATAACCTCACATCTCTCTATAACGGCTCGAAAGGAATTCAAAAAAAGTTCCACATACCCTAACATATATATATATATATATGTGCATATATTGAATAAAAATATTGTAAGATAAAACGCCAAAAAGTGTCGTGTTTTTACCTTGAGAAAATTAATAGATGGATAACGAGCACAAAGGGTGTCCAAAAACGGAGCTATCTTCTTGCACTGAACATCCGATGACGTTTTATAAAGAACAACAGAAGCTCCTATAGTTTTCACACTAAAATAATCAACAAATATGAATCGAAAAATTCACAAAAGAGCACGATTGAAAGAATACCGAAAAAAAAAAAAAAAAAAACTAACCAGAAGAAGCAACTGCAGCTTTCAACTGATCAACACCCGTAATCCGTTCAACTTCTCCACCAAATTTCATATTATTTACATCTTCCCCACGAGATTTCTTCAACGCAACTTGAGCATGAAACAACGATTCAGCCATCTCGTTATTGTTCGGAAGTTCTCTCCTCAAAACCTCATAATCTTTCACCGATTCAGCCCATCTATTCAGCTGTAATGCCAAAATTCATATCATACATTTACAGTTTTACACCAAAAAGGCGACCAAAAATAATTCTTTTGATAAAATTAAAAAAAATGATCGAAAAAAATAGTTAATATTTGATACCTTGCTGAATGTGACAGCTCTTCGAAGAAGTGCTTTTGTGTAGTTTGGGTGGATAAGAAGTGCTTGATTGCAATCATCAAGAGATCGTTCAAATTGGCCGAGCTTAAACCAACAAGCGGCTCGATTGCAATGGAGAACTGGGTTCGTAGGATCGAGCCTTAGCCCATCTCCGTAAGCCGAACAAGCTTCCGTGAGCCTTTCTGACTTGAAAAGATCGTTGCCACGAGCTCGAGCTCTAGATACCGACTTAACGTTTTGAAGCAAAACCGCAACCTCAACGTTTCGAGGATCAATCTTTCCTGATTTCTCGATCGTGCTAATTGCATTCTCAAATCTTTAAAAAGAATAACAAAAAAAGAATATTTAGTATTGTTTTCAATTCTTTAAGGATGCAATTGGAACACAGATAGGACATGCGAGAGTGAGGTAGGACGGGTGGGTGAAAAAGTCGTTTTAAGGTTTCAGGGTTAAATTTGACATGGGTATTTTAGTAATTTACCAATCTTGTCCCATCTCGTGGGACAAAAATGCTTTTTTGTCCCACTCAGTCCCGTCATGTCCTCTACCCCAAGTTTTAGGGTTAAATTTTTGACATGGGTATTTTAGTAATTTAGCAATCTTGTCCCATCTGGTGGGACTTTTTTGTCCCACTCAGTCCCGTCATGTCTTCTACCCCACGTTTTAGGGTTTAAATTGACAAGGGTAGTTTAGTAATTTGCCAATCTTGTCCCATCTGGTGGTCCCACTCAGTCCCATCATGTCCCCTGCCCCACATACCAAATGCACCCCATATGGCTTTAACTTTAAATTGGGGAAATTTACAGAAATAGCCAATCTGCCAAATGGGTTTCACTTTTTAGCCATTTTCAGATCTCATTTCACTTTTTAGCCGATCCTTACGCAGAAGGTTTACACATATGCGTAAAGATTGGTTTTCAGCAAAAATATGATTATTTCTGTAAATTTCCCTTTAAATCGACCAAAATACACAAATATTTCACCTTCCTAACGCCATATCAATCTGAGCACGAACGAACAAAAGATACGCCTCCGAAATCATTCCAAAAAATTTAGTTTGCGAGCACGAAACGCTACAAGATGCTTCAAATTTAGGCGCTTTTATAAGGTTTAAATCGGCTTCTTCTAGTTTCCGAAGCTTCAAAAGTGCTTCTGATTTACACGCAAATAGCTGTCAAATTTGATATCAAAACATTTAGTTACGTGATAACTTATGATAATTTCATAATGGTTTTTATTACAAATAATAAAAAAAGATTCAAATTTGCTTCGGGTTTTTTTTTTTACCTGAGAACAAGCATCGGCTCCAGAAGCAATAGCAGCATCGGCTTCCCGCAAAACACCGGTCCAATCTCGAACCCTCCTTAAATCGGTGCATTTATTTAAATGCTTCTCCACGGCTTGCAATTTCCGTAACTCGTTTGGATCCGTTTGGCAACCCGGAAAACAAAGGTGTTTTCGGGCATTTTCGACCATTCCTAAACTGCCATTTGCTTACAGAAATTAGATTCGTTTTAATATGTATAATTAGGGGAAATGATCTATAGAAAGAAGATCAAAGAAACTAAAGAATTCGCACACTAAAAAATATTTGAAATACGAGCATAAACTTTCATGATCATTAAGAATAAAAAAGAACACCAATGGTAAAAAAACTAACAGAAATATTAGCATAAAGTTTCGATCTTTAAACATAATCATCAAGAACAGTGTCATTATAATCAATTGAATAGTGTTATACAACGATACCCACTTGTGAAAACGAATCGAACTATAAGAAATTAAGCATAAAGTTTCGATCTTTAACATGATCATCAAGAACAGCATGAGATTATTGATCAAATACCATTATTCAACAATACCCACTTGTGAAAACTTATCCAACTATAAGAAATTAAGCATAAAGTTTCGATCTTTAACATGATCATCGATCAAATACCATTATTCAACCATACCCACTTGTGAAAACTAAATAACTATAAGCAATTAAGCATAAAGTTTCGATCTTTAACATATTCAAGAACATCAAGAACCATTAGATTACGAAATAAATGGAACCCTATTGCATAAAGTTTCAATCTTTAATCATGATCATCAAGAACAGCACCAATATAATCAATGGGATACCAATATATACATATATAACAATACCCACTTGTAAAAACAACCCTATTGACCAAATATATTTCAGAAAATCTGAAATATAACTACTGATTTATAACTATTAATGCAAATAATCATAAATAAAGATCAAAGAACAAGAACCTACAAGATATCAAAGATCATAAATCACATTGGTTTCTTGAAGAAATGATTTAAAAAAATGAGATGAATATTTATAAGTTTTTTTTTTTAAAGTTCTCACCTGATCAGAAGAGATCCTAATCGATGGTGAACTCTTAAATATCCAGAATCCAATTTAATAGCTTCATCACATTCTTTAATGGCGTCGGTCAGCCGGTTCAGTGACATTAATGCGGCGGACCGGTTGCAGCGATAGGCGGCGTTATCAGGTGAAATTGAAATCGCTCGATCGTAATAATTCAATGCTTCTAAAAAATATCCCTTTTTATAATGTTCGTTTCCTAATCTCTTTAACTCCTCAGCATCTAACGATGATCTTCTTGAAGAATTCGATGAATTTAAAACGGTTGTAAAATGGGTTTCGCCACCGCCGCCGCCGCCGGCGACGGTGGATTTGGTGGCGGAGCCGCCGCCACGCATTATGCTGCCGTGGCCGTAATTGCCGGTTCCTAAACCTAACACATCGGGTTTGGAGCTCCGGTTTGCCATCATACCCGTTTTAAGTAATTTTCCCGACGGGCAGATATTTCCGGTGGGAAGCACATTGCCGACGACCGGAGAAGTGGCTGAGCTTACACCACCGCCGTTGCCTCCGGCGGAGGAACTTCCTCCACGTGAGTCGGACCGTTTATGACCCGACTTAAATGACCGTGAACCGCCACCGCCGGAAAATGTCGGTGAGCTTTCAACCGACAACTCGCCGGAGTGATTGTTGTTGTTGACGGTGGCGGCTGAATCTGAGCGTACAGGTAGATTAGTAGTAGTACCGGAACGAGGTCCACGGCTGGAAACCGACCCGGATGAGCTGGAGCTAGTACTAGCGGTGGGTCCGACCCGTAAAGGGGAAACGGGAGAACTCAAATCGAGTTCTCGGAAGTCGGGTTTATTGGTATTGTTGTCGTTGGTATCGCAAGTGAGGGTTTGACGGAGGCGATCGGAAAGTGTATTGGTGGAAATGGGTTTATTATTACCGGAATCCGCCATTTTTAATGATGAGAGAAAGCTTCAATGTCGTCGGAAATGGGTGGCGTTGTGGTTGAGATTAAAAAACAACCACCGGCGAAAGAAGCCGGAAAATAACATAGAAGAAGAAGAAGAAGAGGATGGAAAAGAGAGGAAAGAGATGGGGGATCTCGTGAATTTAAAGGGAGAAGCAAAGAATGAAAGAGAAGGATTCTTTTAGAGAGAGAGAAGGGGTTTTACACAGAGAGAGAGATGGAAGTTGTTTTTTGGATTTTTTTTTCTTTTTTCTAGTGTGTGTCTTTGTTTAATTTTCGCAACAAATAAATTATGTCTATATTTAGCAAAAATAGCTAATAAATATACCTTATAACTTATAAAGTAGTTTATTAAAACCTTATTTTTATTAACTTATCAATAAGTTACCTTAGAAGTTAACTTATGATCATCCAAACAACTACACTAAAAATAAGGTGACTTATAAGTCACCTTGTTTTTACCAAACAATGTATATATATTGTTGTATAAAAATTATTATATGATATTTGATTTCATGATTTCATCTATAATATAATTTATAAATAACAGAATAGTATATTTTAAGTAGATAATAAAATAATAATACTATTAAAGAATATATATATATATATGAGAAATTTTTTAATATATATGTTGTTTTTGTAAACTTGATTTTTTTTTCCTAATAGTTATGTTAAAAAAAATTAAAATAAAGGAAATGAAGGATGAAGAATTTTTTAAATTTGAAAAGTAGAAAAAAATTAATGTTGGATATGTTACCAAAAAAAATGAGAAATCACATAATTGTATACTAAAAATATGTTTTAACATTTTATTTATTGAAAAAAGTATGTTTATCTTATTTTTAAAATCTTCTCTAAATGGAACTTCATATTTAAGATCATATCCAATCCAAACATTGTTTGTGCTTTTGAAACCTTTTTTTACGAATGAAGTGAAAATAAATAGAGGAAAACCGGAAAATTGAAAAAAAAGAAAAAACTCTTGTTCTTAAAAAATAAAAGAGAAAAGGAAAGATAATAATAAGTTTTTTTCTAAAACTTTCTCCCAAACGTGGGGACGAATAAAAAAGAAATAAATTAAAAATTCTTTAAAGTTTAATAAAACTACAAAATTATCAAATTTTTCATTCTAATTAATATCTTTTTTAAAGAGGTATTAATAAAAATGATATCTAGCCATTTATTTTTTTCTTGTTTAAAAACATGAAAATTTATTTTATTTCTGTTTATGTCATTTATAAAAAAAAATCATTTTATTTTCTCTGTTTTTTTTTCTTTTCTCCCAAATTAGAGAACACATTGCTAACGAAACATTAACGTCTTGTTTGTTATTTCATTTTAAGCTATTAATCACCACTTATGTCCGAGTTGTTTAGACGTTTCATAATCATTTTAGAACTGAAATCAGACTTCAGTCTCTCTTAAAAAACAAACGCCACTTAAAATTTGGGTTCATCCCCCCCCCCCCCCATATAAGCATGAAACATTTTAAACGACACACTAAAACACAATACTTTAAATACCTATAGGCATTTTTTATGTGCAAGGGAAGTCCATTTTCAAAATCATATTTGAGCTTATCAACCTCAAGTGCATGAGACTAAGGTGTCGTTTGTTTTTTAAAATGTGCTGAAGTCTGAAGTCTGATTTCAGTTCTAAAATGGTTACAAAACGTCTAAACGAATCAGACATAAGTGATGATTAAAAGTTTAAAATGAAAAAACAAACAAGGCCTAAATGTCTCTTAATTGGAAGCACGTTACATTACACCATTCCTTATAAGGATCGATGAACTCTCAACATGTTTAAACTTCCAATAATCATCATTTAACTGCCAAACAACATTGTAATAAACAAATATACTTACTTTGACCATTAATGCAACAAAAATATATTAAAAATATTTATTAAGCAAATATTGAACACTATCGAGTACCATTGAACTGCTATAGGTGTCTACCGATTCATATGATTTTGATAGCTTTCAGATATCTATTTCATATGTGAATCCCACTGGTTTATACGTGAATCGGTTAATTAGTTCATATGTGAATCATAGAAATTCATATGTGAATCAGTTAAAATATATCATATTTGAATTACACGGGTTCACATATGACCCGTTTTCAGTTTATTTGTAAAAGTTACGAAACTACCCTTCTATTTTTCACATAGTCGTAAATTTTGACCAGTCAAAGTCGTAATCCTTAACCAATCAAATCCAATATTGAACGTATGAAGGGTTAATATCACTTCTTTAATTCTCAAATATAATCTATGACTGTTTTTATATATGGAGATGTATTATATAAATTAAGATTTCCGTTATGAAATTGTTTTTAACTAGTTTTTTTTTAATTTGATTAGTCACTAAACATTCTTATAGAAAAATTTGAAAGGCAACATTTATAACCAACAAAAAACAACCAAATCTAACAAAACAAAACAATCAAAAAGTAGCCAACCCTCCATCTACAAGGCATATAAAGAAGAGAGTCAATAACCGAATTCCAACAAAATCCACACAAGATACCCAACAAAACAAAAGAAACATACAAAAAAACAAAAAACCAATTAACACGAAAAACAAACGGTTGGGTTATAACACCACAACACCCAACATCTTGAGAAAGCTTTGACACTACGGGTGCTAATAAGTTGGGTTGACCTGGTTGAATGCATTTGAATAACTCAATCCAATGTTTCCGTGTTGAACAATCTCAACTGAACCCAATCCAAACTAAACAGCAACCCAACCCAACCTTAACCGTACGAGTTAGTCAGGTTGATATCCTGATACATAAAAAAATTGACCTTGAACATGGTGTTTTCTCTATTCATTTTTCATTTTCATCATCAATCATTTGGTATATTAAATTCAACTTTTTTCATACTCCTTAAATATTCAAGTATATCGCATTCAACTACTTTTCTCAATTTGCATATACATGCGTCACATTTAGTGAACATATATACAAATGAGTTATACAGAGATGGAGAAGAGATTAAAAATATATGTATATGGAGAGGGTACATGATAGTGTAATTGTCTAATGTACATACTAATAGGGACTTAACAATCATATTAAATCTAATAAATAAAAGAATATCGAGTTCATTAGGTTGGGTTGGGTTCAAATGGCCGTAAACTAATTCCAATCCACCTATAGTTTGAAGATTTTATAACTCGAATAGACATCAAATTGCTTCAGGTTGAGTTATTTCACGTTGGGTTGGGTGGGTTGGTCGGGTTTTGAGCACCCCTATTTGACACGATGGGACAACCAACAAATAGAGGCAAGTTAGATATCGATCCACAAGAATTACAGAACAATAGTTTATTTTGAGAGCTCCAGATCGAGTAAAGGGAGATCCAAACAACGACTGTCCATATTAAAAATATGTGATATTTATCCAAGAAATGCTTTCAGCCTTAACTTTCATGAATTTTGAGGGCTAGATCTCGATTATAAAAAAACTCCTTTTTCATGAGAACCACGAGAACACATTTGTAATTCTCGATCTTTTCTTATCCAATGACATGATCACATGTGTTGTTATGAACGTATATTAGATTGTTAATGTTTTCATATTAAAATATGTAATACATTATATGTCACATATATACATGTCATTGAAATTATGTAGATGTTAGGTATTTATGATGTTAATGTATATGATGTATGTTACTCATGTTAATTTCAAAATTGTCAATTTTGGCTTGAAAGCTTCATAATGCTACTATTTGATATTTATAGTTATTTTTTTTGTTTTTAAACGATAATTAGTATATTTGATTAAGAATTAAATATCCATAAATTCCACATCAATTTATATAGTTGTAATCAAATAAATTATTTCTAAAAGCTACAAACATGTGGGCACATTAACATCCCATTTTTAGCAAGTGATTCGTATTTATGGAAAGACATTTTTTTATCATGTTTATTTAATTATTGATTATGATCATTACAAGATATTTACAAATTTATATTTCTAATATTATCATATTATGGTTTTTTTTTTAAATTATCTATTATATTTTAGATATTTGATAGTTATTGAATCATGTTAAATTTATTTAAACGGTAAAAATATTTCATCCATACAAATTATACAACACCTTTTATGCAAATAAAAACATTTAATACACGATAATTTATTTTACCGAATGACATATACTTATATCTCCAACATATTTTCAAAATAGAGATTAAATGTAAATTTTTTTAAGATTTTAAAAATATATTACTTTCTTCATTCCAAAATAAATTGTCTACGTTATTATTTTAATTTAACTTTAAAAAATAATGTTTAATTTCTCTGACTCTTACTTATTAGAAGAAGAAAAAATTTCTCGTTATAATTAAGAATAAAACTGTCGTTTTATTAATTAAAAATATACTAATTACATATTTTTTATAAAATCATATATTTTTCATTATAAATATTTATTTTATATTACTAGAGAAAATAATACAGACCAGATAAAGAATATTAAATAATTAAAGTTAAAAAGAATATAAATTATTAAAATTTCTTTTCAACATAAAACGGGGGTAAAGATAAAGTAGGCATGTGCGAAGCCAGCTGGTCCATTCAGAAGCCTCGGGATATTACAGTGGCGTCCAGCTAAGCATAGGAGTGGGGGGATATAACGTCCGTTAATTATTTAACGGCGACGGCGATATTTTCTTTGCCTATTTCTGAAAAGATTCCGTCGACCACCGTAGACAAACGGTAGATGGTGACAGCACGTAATGTGTGGCCGTTATCCCGTGAGCCGTGGAATAATAATCATGAGCCTGATACCCCCATTCTTTGCCACGTATACACTCATAACCCATTGAGCTACTATCCTCTGCTACGCGGCCATACAAAGTCCATGATGACGTGGATTTATTTATTTATTTTTAATAAATTTGTAGTGTTTGGAGTTTATACAAAAATAGGAATGAATACGGTTGTGTATACCGACATATGAGGTTTTTGCATGGTTTTAGATTTTTTTTCTGTTGGATAAATTAACTGGTAAATAGGGGTTAAATTAAGAAATGTAAAAAAAAGATAAATATTTGATCAATTTTAATCTTGTGCCAGCTTCATTAATTGTATTTATTATGAAAATTGATCTGATAAACCACAAGATCTGTGACGTATTGGTTAAAACTTAAAATTTGCAAGGGATGAGCCATGAGACTAGATAACACATCTACTCCATGTTCGAATCCAGACACAAACAAATTGTGGCCACTGGAGAATTATTTCAGGACTGCATGCTTTAGCAGTCTAAAAATTGTTAGAGCTTAGTCTAGACAATTGTGTATGATACATTTTCTAAAAAAATTGATCTGATATATTTCGGTATACCTTATCAGTGTTTATCTTTTACTATGATTAATTTAAGAAGTAAGAGGATTTACTTTTCTCATCATAACTTCTATTGTCACCATAACCCAACCCTTCAATTGTTCAACATATGCTCTAAAATAAAAAATAATTTTTTTAGATATCTATCTTGCTCTAACAGATTTTCTATATGGTTCTTTAAAATAAAGAAAACTTCAAGTTAAGATAATTATCTGAAAGTTGATGTGTAGAGAGAGATTTTAGGGTTTGTTTACTGAAGATTTACCGGGTAAGTGTTTACCAATATTACTTACCTTGTTGATTGAGCACTGAAAAGAACAAGAATCTTACCCAGTAAGAGACATAGCAAGAACCGCGAGTCTTATCCGATAATCAAGTGAAGGAAAAAACTCTTACCCGATTAGCACTTACAGGGTTTAAGATGCTTACTACCAATTTATTTTAATGCTCAAGAATATTACTCAAAGAGGCAAGTGGTGTGATGTCTCATGCCGATAAAAGTTTACTGGATAAGATTAAATTGTTATTATTTTAATAACACAATGAATTTTTAAAATTTTTTTTAAAAATATGTTAAAGTTAAATGTAATTTTTTCTCGTGTTTTAGGTTTTTGATTATTCATTTTAAAAAAACTAAAAAAAAATCTGTTGAAAATGTTTTAAATTAGACACTTATAGGTTAGTTAACATTTGATAAACTAAATAAACAAACGTAAAATAGTTTATTAAGATTGAAAATTTCCTAAATTACATAATATACAATTAAAACAAGTCATTAATACATTTTTTAATATTAAAATAAATGGTAACAAAAATACGATCAACACACATGTTTGAGTTCAATAGAATTTTTAGTCATTTATTTTAAATACAATAAATATAATTAATAAAAAAAGAAAAGCATGCAGAACATGTGGTTGCTTACAATTTTTAATTCTAGCCAATAAAAATTTATTAATAGTTTAAGTTTTGATCAGTTTTATAACATCATGATGAAGCTTGTCTTAGCCAACAATTCATGATGAAATAATTTTATGAACTTTCTAAAACTATTATATATTGAAAATACAACTAATTTTGATTTAAATAGAAATTATGAGGATTTTTATTACATTAAAACAGAATATAAAAAATTAATATTAAATACTGATCTAAACAAAACTTTTTAACACATTTTTTCTTCATTTGTTAATGTAAACTTGAAACTTATGTTATTTCTAATGTGCAAATTATAAAAATGTGTTCTGTTTATTAAGATCATTTTTAACATATTCTTAAAAAAAAGATTTCAGAGAAATTCCATAAAAACGAGAGAGAAATAACTACAAATTATTATGAATTGAGCCCCTCACCCTAACGTCGTTAACCTTAGTTCCGTTAAATTGACGATATTTTGGTTCTTTTACTTTTTTTTTTCTTTAAGAAAATAAAAAGCATATATAATTTCTATATGTGAAAAAAACAAATACAAAATCATTTGTTTTCTACACTAAATTTATATTTATTGAATATTTCTAAGAGTAAATTACACAAACATCGTCCATGTTATCAGGCTCTTCCCCTTTTTGTCGTCGACGACATCCCCCCATCTCCTTCATCAATGACCTTCCTGGCTTCCTCCACTCCAGATTTACAGCAAACCATCAGTCACTGACACTACAACTTTGACGAAATGTCCTACACATTGTAATTCTGCTGATTACACCTTCCTCAACACCTGCAACTCTGTTAATTTCAGTCCCCCCCCCTTCATACACACAGACATCTAGGTTCGATTTCTTCTTCCATGTTTTCACTATTTAATAAAATCTATTAGAACCGAATGTAATTTCGTTTAAAGATTTTAAATTTTAAATTTTAATTTTCTAGTAATTTTATAGGAGTGTGTGTTTTTTTTTAACCAAGACTTTGTATTTATTTAGAGATGCTATATTTATTTTTATTGTGTAAATAATAGGAGTAGGTTGAGAGTGTTAGCGTAGCTTTTATGGCAAGCAACAAATTACCCTTAATTATGGCTTTTACTTTGTTGGGTTTTTCTTTTTTGAAGATAAAACGGCTTTGCAACATTGTTCAAAGAAATGAACTAAACTATTAAAAAGGTAAAAACGGATTTACCTACCTTGTTCAAAGAAATTAACTAAATATTTGATAAGAAGCATTTTTAATAATTATGTTATTTTATAAATTTTAAAAGATCAGGAAAAAGTTTGTTTCGTTGGATATGCTCTGTAACACCTTAGGCAGATCCCATATCGGCCGTGGACAGGAGTGATGCTGGGTTCATAAGTAAACCTTGGTCTTCCTAAACACAACGCGTTTTGGGGCCACACGCAAGACAAGTTATTGGAACTCTGTGGTTAAGTGTGCTTGGGTGAGAGTAGTACCAGGATGGATGACCCCCTGGGAAATCCTCGCCAGGTCCCCAGAAACAAATCCGTGCGGCTTAGATCAAAGCGGACAATATTGTGTCGTGGTAAGGCGGGGTGTTACATGCTCTATCTCAAAACTTTTGTTGGGTTTTTAAAGAGTTTAAACCGTGTTAAAATAAATTTATTTTTAGTTACCTCTTAATCAAAAATGGTTTTTGAAATATGACGTGTGTGTGTATATATATAGGCGCTAAGTTCAAATGAGAACTTAAATTTTGGTTATGAACGTGAGGACAAATGAGAGCGCGATACGTAATCTATATTCAGACACGTGTCACGCTTTCATTTGTCCTCACATTCACAACCAAATTTCGCATTTGAACTTTCTTTTTACATGTATATATATAAGAACATTTGTTTGCAAAATTTATAACTTGTGAGATCCAATTTACACCACAAACAATTATTTAAAAAGTAAAATCTAATATAATTTTAAAATTGATATTTGCTCTCTCTTTTTTCATCTCTTGATAACTATTGCAATAAAAATATATGTCAATCTCTCTCTCTATATATATATATATATATATATATAAAACTGAATAAACATTATTCAGACCGAATAAATATTATATTCAGTCTGAATATGACACGTGTCGCGCTTTCATTGTTCTCAACAACCAAATTTAAGTCTCATTTGAATCCGCCCATATATATATATATATGTATGTATATTGTAATCGTAAGAAGAATAAAAGTGAAAAATCGAGAGAAAAGAAAGGCATGAATACTATTATGAGGAGATGTTACGTCATCATTGCATGTTTATGCTTTATATCTTTATATAAATATAGATTGTAACCGTCCATTCTCACTACTCCATCTCGTTTCATCAAAACTTTCACTCTAACTATCGGGGTTATATGCATAGTGTGAACACTCTAAACAATACAGTTTCAAATAATGAACCCATTGAAATCATAATGTAAACACACTAAAACAGAGTTTTAAATAATTAACACATTGAAATAGCATTTTACACAAACTAAACCAATATATATATATTATACTGATAGATGTATATGCACGTTGTGTACCATCACATTATTAGTCAGAAGTATCACAAGGTACATACTAACCAAATGTATACATAATTCGAATGTTATTATCACTTCGTGAACAAATCATGCCTTGTTATTGTGCACGTTATATGGTGATAATTTATTTTTGGTGGAGAGAGCATAGATGAGAAAGAAAAGAAGGTAAATAGTATATGAGAGAACATAGCTTATATGAACAATATATGATATCGTATATATTTTCAAGTAGTTTTTTCCCTAAACTTTTTTCAGTGATTCATATATAAATCTTCATTTATTAACTTTTCGCAATATTTAGTCGTATATGCTTTAAATCGGGCCCCTTACAGATATATATATATATATATATATATATATTAAAAAGATTTTTATTTTGAAAAAATAATATTTAAAAGAATATATTTCAAAATATGCGATAAAATATAAGATTATTCGGTATATAATATTCCGAAAAAACACTTAAATATACATTTTTAAATTATGTAAACGTACATTTTATAAAATGTTTTAGAAAATGACAATTACATCAAAAGATATGTCTTTTATAAAACAATATCATCCTATTGAAAACCACTAAAAATAATGTTTCATAAATGTTTATATTTTCTTAATTACCAGTCAAATGTTTCTATTTTTGTTATTAGATTTCTAACTTTATGAAATAATAATTTAAAAGCAATTCCATCAATTCTATAGTCACTACTGCTTTAAATCACATGAGAACTTTCAACCTTTAATTTGCTTTCACCATTAATCCTAGACCTTTAAATTCTTTAAATTTCTTCATTAAGTGATTCATATTCTTATTATGTAAAATCAACTTTTAAAACAATCCCACACGTCATAAAATCTATGTATTATTAAATAGATCCCAAAAAATTCCATGTTTCTCTAAAGTCAAATTGCAAAAAAAAAAATGCTTTTATTTTTATTGTGTAAAATCAGCTTTTAAAATATTGAATTTGCTAAATTAAATTTCAAAACTTCTTAAAGTTTGTTTCTCAAATATAAAAGTTTTGAAATTTAATCCTTATATTTAGGTTTGGAAACTTACTTTTGTAAATCAGAACAACTACAAAATTCATTTAATTACGTAGTTATTTATCTTTCTGATTACAAAGTGTAGTCAAAACTCAAACATATACTTTCTTTATCCCAAAATAAATGTCGATAATGAACAAGACATACAGTTTTAATAATGTGTTTTATTATATTTTTTAATTAATAAAATGACAATATTACGGTCAATTATAAGAATTCAATTTTTCTACATTTCATAATTAAGGGTAAATATGTTAAATTAAATATTAATTTTAAAAGTAGACAATTATATTAAGAAAAGTTAAAATAGTAATTTAGATATTTATTTTGAAAATTAAAAAAATAATATTATAAAAAACAATAATATTTAATTAATAGATAATAATCTTGTTAAAACGTATTTAATAAGATTGTGTTTTGTAAACAAAGCGTCACGAGAAATATGGTGATTGATTTATGAATTGGAATCCTAGGATCGGGTCCTAATTTTCAAGTCCGTGAACCCACCAACCATATTTGATTGGATAATTTTCTCTCTTTCCTATTAAATTACTCCTACCATTTTAAAAATACCTATATCTCTAACAAATTCTTTAAAATAAAGTAGGGATGAGCATTTGGTCCGAACTGACATTGAACCGGTTTGGAATCGGAACCGAAAATTAGATATTTTTATGACCGAAAACTAGACCGTATAGGCAATACCGTTGCCGGCCCGGTCCTGATTTTTCGGTCAAAAACCCGATTAGAACCGATTGTTAATCAATTTTCTTTTATTGAATTTGGTATTTTTGCTTTTAATCCATGACATCACTGCAGTAATCTATGCAATCCCTTTTATTGTTTTACAACTTTTTAAAAATATTAATTCATTACATCACTTTTTAATCAAAATTCATATTAATCCATTACATCATTATGCAGTAATCTGTGAACATTTTTAATCCATGGCAACACTGTGCACTAATTCCAAAATATTGATAGTTTAATATCAAATCAACCAACAAAAATCATACTCTAATTTGTTCATAAATGCTCATAAATTTTATATAAAAACTAATCAACTCATTTATCAACCATTCTTCAATTTTATATAAAATCCAATTAACTCAATTATCAACCATTCTTTAACCAAATTTCTTATCAATTTTATATAAAAACAACACATATTCTTCAAGTTTTAAAATTAACAATTAAGAAAGAATCCAAGAACTTATTTGAGTTTCATGGAAATCTTCAACCCAATTATTATTCATTCTTCAATTTTTTGAATTTAGTGGAAGAAGTAAATTTTTGGAGTACTGGTCCCGGTTAACTACCCGAAAATTTGGCACCGAACCGGTTTGGAACCAGAACCAAAAATGGAGGATTTGAAGAACCGAAAGCCGGACCGATTGGACTATGCTGGTGTCGGTCCCAGTTCGGTTCAGGTTCAGGCCGGTTCTTGCGGGTCAATTCCTCACCCCTAAAATAAAGAATCAAAAATTAAAATCTTCATAATCTTTTTTTCTTTTTTTGTTGTTAACCACAGTGTCCAACCTCGACTAATCCAAAGACCTAGAAAACCAAGAAATTTCTAGTAGTCATGCGGGACTTCAACTGGTAACCTCCAAGGAGGTTCCACAAAGGTGAAAGGCCCAAACCTTATTTGCGGTTGAACAAATCCAATAAAGTTTTTCTCCAAAAATTTACATTTAACTTCAACAAAATTTTCATTTTAAGAATTATAATATTGATTGTATCATTAAAATATCAATACATTTAATAAAAATGTTATTTCTCTCTATTATACATTTAATTTAAAAGACTCTTATTACTGACAATAACAACATACAATTTCTCACTCATAAAGTAATCATTTTTTTTTGGAAATTATCCATATTCGGAGCATTTTACCTTCTCTCAAATACTTTCTCCATTTTAATTTTTTTTGGAGAATCAATCGAAGCAAAGAAGTCCCCAACTAACGGCTAACACTATGAAATGGGTCCACAAAATCATCCACGCTTGTACTGTTGGCCCAACCAAACAACCTCATGAATAGCCTGGGCCTAACAACAACCTACGACCCTAGGCTCTATGACCGAAGGTGCATGTGGGTTCTCATGTAAACCTGGTCAAGACCCAGTCGCCCCATGGACGAGACGCAGACCTCGATAACCCAAGCGTCATTTGATTTTCGATTTTCACATAGTCCCTTGCTTTGAATATCTTTATTTTAACATAGTTGTTGCAGATGCTCTTATAGTGTATCCTATTATTTGGAGGCAAGGAAAGTTAATTAAGTCACGCAACCAAAGGACTTCATGAAATCTACTATGAGGTGTATGTTATGTATAAAAATGCAGTTTGTGTGATTCTAATAATTTTCTATATGATGGATTTTCTCTGTTGACTCTTTGTATAAAACAATTTAACGTATTTCATCATTCATGTCAAAATATGTATCATTTTAGCGACGAATATTTACAAGATTATGCCAAGAAAATTATAAAGGATCTAATGTAAAAAAATAAGTGTAGGTATTGAGTGAGGTATGGGGTAAGAAATAAATGTGTTGTGTGTGGGGAGGGGTATGAATAACAGTCCCCTATGTATAAAGTAATTTAAAATATGCTCATTTTTATGTAATTGGTTTTGAAAATTATGGTTGGTTTAACAAATGCTTATTAGCTAAGTGTTTATCAAGTCAAATTTCTTATCAGATGAGCATAACAATAACAGATAATCTTATCTGATAAGATTTAAAACGAAGACCGACTGTCTTACCCGGTAAATAAGGATGGTGACTTTTATCCAATAAGCGGTTATCAGATGATAAACGTTTAGCAACGGTCTATTTTGTTGGTTGTAAATGTTAACCGAGATAATGTTAGTAAAAATAATGAATCTTGCTGGTAAATGATTATTTAGTAAATGTTTGATAAATGAACCCTTATTATTATTTAAAAAAATAACACTTTGATATTTTTTCTAAATAAAACAAACTCGTTTACAACAAAAGTATGGATATAATATTTCTTCTAAAAAAAACGTAATGTGTCTATAAAGTAAAATATAGGATGGGTCAGCAAAATGGTATCATTATGCTTCCCTTTCAAGCATTCGTAATGATAATTGTTTAAAGAAAATACTAATTCTTAGGTGGATTGGTTATGTTTTTTTTTTAATAATAATTCATATGTATAATAATAGCAATACTTTAATTAGATCTTATTTTAAATAATGTAGGCTTTACACGTAATAACACTATAATTTATTTTTTATTCATTACATACATGCATTTGCTGATTTACCTAGTTGGTTTAAAAGATAACAGTGATTAAATTAATGAATCTGAAACAGACAAATCACAATTGATTTTGTATTAAAATTGTGTGAAAATCAAATGTAATTAACGCAACTTTGATTGGACCAAGTCGCGCTTACCCTTGTATTGACTGTGTATTGTAATCGTGTGTGATTTTAGTGCAATATCACATATGATTAAGTTAGGGGAATAACCAGGAATCGTTCGCGACATAACACGAGACATATTCATCAAGAATATGAACATGTTATTCATCATGAAAGCGTGATATTAATCAAGAATATGGACGTTTGATTCATGATGAATAACACATTCATCACACGTCCATTTTCATCATGAATGTATGATTGATGATGAACAACACTTCCATGTTCACTATAAATATGTGATTCATGATGAATAACACTTTCATATTTGTCTTGAATGTGCTATTCATATGCATATTCATCCTTAATAGGGACGCATGGCTTGCTGTGAGTGGTTTCCGAATTCCTAATCAGTTTTGAGTTTCTAATGGAACCTTCCCCCTATATATATGTATTAGTTATATAGAGGAAAGTTCAAATGTGAACTCATTTTTGGTTGTGAACGTGAGGACGAATCTCAGCCACTTATCCGGTCAATAAAGGCGGCTTTGACCTGGTTCCCCTCCTTTAATAATCTCCACCCTCCCATGAATCGCGTCAATCCTCCGTGATCGCGTCCACCATAACCGAAGATGTGTGGTTGAGATTCGTCCTCACGTTCATAGCCAAAATTGAGTTCACATTTGAACCTAACCCTAGTTATGTATATATATTAGATAAATGATTCTAAATAGAAGTGTATTGTTCTACATGATACTTTGAACCCATTTTTATCGATGGATCTATATATAAGTATATTGTGGTCCGTAGCACCAATTTATGTTTAACCATTTCGTAATATAAGATAAAAGATTATGCTAGAGAAGGGTGTAATCTTAACGTATCCTTAGATTCTTGAAACTAAACCAATTACAAAAAAGTTTGAATTGATAGATCAGTTGACGTACTTTACTGTGTTAACTGTCTCTTTTCTGATGTCAATATTTCTGTTTTTCATCTTTTAATTCTGAATTGGTAGATCCATTGGAAGAAATGCTCGTGTGAAGTGTTGAACATGATACATTTCCTCAACTAATAAATCTATAATGATTTAAAAAAATCTTTTATATAATCAAATGATGCCATCACTTTGAAAGTTTTCATGGGTTTGATTTAGATCTTGCTAATTTCATCACACATATCATAAATATTAAAAAAAAATCTTTTTAAAATTCCAACAGTTTGGTTTGACACATTTTTTCCCCAAATAGTAGTCGATGGGGTCAAGTATCAAGTACACTACACTTGAACCATTTTATTTTTGTATATGTTGAAACTCTATTTCTCTTTAAGGACGTTTCAATCTCTTTCTTGTTTTTGATTAACCTGAATATTGAACCCGTTATGCGAGTCGACTAATCCCAGGACGTCCACCCGTTTTACGGGTAGTCTGGAGTCATCACATTTAAACCAAAACCTATTTCTTTAACAATTTGATCATCTGAACCTAAATAACTGAATCCAATTTACGAAAAACAACAATATATAAAGAAGTCACTAACAATCAATAGAATTAACCAGAGAATTTTAAAGAAAGTAACATAAAAGAAATCAAATTTACTTATTCTACTTATAGAGCTTGAACCAAAAAGTGCTAGAAAAAAAAGGACAAAAGATATATTTAAGTAAAAATATAATTTTATTTATAGGTTTTAAGTTTTGAATTTTAATTTTTCTTAAAAGAATTTGTCGAAGATTGCTCTATATAAATGGGAAAAGTTTTAGAAAAAATCAAACCAACTATCTCATTTTGAATTATTAAGTACGTGAATTGTTTTTATTTTGATAAAAAATCATATTAAACTGTCTTATTTTGAAGGACTATTTTTCAATGAAAAAAAACATTAAATTTATTATTTTGAATGACTAAGTCACTGAACATTTTTTTTCAATAAAATAAACCATCAAACTTTTAAAAATTAGTTACTTGTCCCATTTTAAAGGAAAAAAACTACTTGCAACCAGTGGTGGATCAATGATTTTTGCTTGATTGGGACTCATAAAGTCGGCCGACATGTTTTTAGCCTAATTACACTGTTTTGATAGTTTTTTAAAGATTTTTTGGTTGATTCCGAGGGATTTTTTTAGTGTTTTTGTCGATTTCGAAAACCTTTTCGGTTTTTTGTTTGATTTCAAAAGACTTTTATGTTTTTTTGGTTGATTTTAAGAGTTTTTTTTTTGTTTCTTTGATTGGTTTCTAGTGTTATGGGGTCCCTTTTAAAAATTTATTGGGGGGATACAAGTAAAAAGTTATAAAATAATTAATTTTAACCCTTAAAATTTTTAATTTTTTTAATGTGGTCCTTTCTCCCCATTAGTTGTTACTTGAATCCGTCAATGCTTTGTAACCGACTAGAAAAGTGGCGTAGAGTTTGGAAACACTAAAACTGGTTTATGTTTCTTTTTTACTTTAAGATCTTTGTGGTTAATTACAAGTAGTTTTTTTTGTTAAAAAGATGTAGGTAACAAATTTTAAAAGTTTGATGATTTATTTATTATAAAAAAAATTAGAGACGTAATAATCACTATTTAGCAAACAAGCTTTTCCAACGACCACATCCATCGGAAAAACCCTTGCCGTAAAATCATATTTCCGACAGACTCAAAATTTTCAAGGGATTTTCCCGTCGAAATCCGTCGGAAACTATATTCCTAATTTCTTAACCAATTAATTAGATAATTAACAATATGAAGTTATTTTTTTAATTAAAAATCCCTTCGGAAATTTGTCTGTAATTTCTGACGGATTTATTCAAATGTTGATTTTTCTGTAATCAGTCGAAAATTTTAGTCAAAATAAACCATTTGTTTAGTAGTAAGTTTAAAATGCGGAAGTTGAATAAAATTTTCATTTAAAGAAGGTATTCAAAAAATTAAGTTAATTAATAATTCAAAATAAAATAGTTTTTTCGATTTTACAACTTATCTTTTTATAAGATTGTATAACGGTGGTGATTTTGTCTTCAAATGGTGACAATAAACAATATCCATGGATGACATACGTCTTATTATGAGTTTGGATAAACTGACGACATGATTTCTGCTTCGATGTCAGCTCCTATCGTCTTCATGCATGCATCCATACATCATGCATACATCCATGCATCGTTCTTACATCATCAACATATATGATATATATATATATATATCTACAACCATTCATTCTCTAATTATCTTCTATCTTCCACACACACACACACACACATATATATATATACATATACATATACAGTGGCGGATCCATAATTTTTGTCTACTGGGGTCCCATTAAGGTAGACTAAAGACGCGTAAAGTCACCCAACGCGTTTCAAAAGATTTTTAAAACTTTTTAGTTGATTTCAATAGATTTTCTTAGTGTTTTTTATTTTCTTAGTGTTTTTGTTGATTTCGAAGATTTTTTTTCCTTTTTTTATTGATTCCAAGAGATTTTTTTAGTGTTTTTGTCAATCGATGGCAAGATGGGGACCTTTGGAAAATTTTACTGGAAGGAACTAGGGCTAAATGTAGTATTTTTTATTTTTTTTAACCTATATAATTTTTTTAAAACTATTTCAGTTGGGTCATGTGACCCCCTTTAATACTCTACATCCACCAATATACATACATATATTTATATATATCCTTTTTTAACTCAATTATTTGTGTTAATCGTGTTAACCCATCGTTCACTGGTGAACACCATGCTCGTTCACTGGTGAACACGATGCTCGTATACTGATGAATGGTGTTCACCAGTGAATGAACATGCATGTATGGAACCATTCGTTCACTAATGAATGGTGTTTCACCAGTGAACGAGCATGGTGTTCACCAGTGAACGATGAGTTAACACGATTAACACAAATTATTGGGTTAACACTTGAAGGGACTTATATATATATATAGAGGAAGGTTCAAATGAGAATTTTACATTTTTAAATGAACAAAGGGACACATGTGGATCACATATGATGTGGGTCCCACATAATATTAAATCATTTATGATTTAATATTATGTGAGACCCACATCATATGTGGTCCACAACTAGTTCCTTCGTTCCTTTAAGGATGAGTGGTTCTCATTTGATCCCTCCCCTATATATATATATACCCCTATATATATATATATATATATATATATAGAGGAAGGTTCAAATGAGAACTTTGTAAATTTAAAAGAATAAAGGAACACCTTGTGGACCATATATGATGTGGGTCCCACATAATATTAAATCATTTGAATCTTCCTCTATATAGGGGAGGGATCATACGAGAACCACCCCTTTTTAAAGGAATAAAGGAACATTTTGTGGACCACATATGATGTTGGTCCCACATAATATTAAATCATTTATGATTTAATATTAAATCATATTAAATCAAAAATGATTTAATATTATATGGGACCCACATCATATGTGGTCCACAAGGTATTGCTTTATTCTTTTAAATTTACAAATATATATATATATATATATATATATATATATATATTGGCGGATGTAGAGTATTAAAGGGGGTCACATGACCCAATTGAAATAGTTTTAATAAAAGGGAAGAGTAAGATATATTTCTAGTTTTTCTACTATTAGAGGGGTTGAGAACATTTAAATACCCAGCTTAATGTTTATGGTTTGAAAAATCTTAACTCAATTCAATCGAAATGGTACTAGACGGATTGGTTAGCAGATTGAATGAGTTGAAACTTTAGTACAAATGATTGCGTTTAAATGAAAAAAAAAATCAAATGAAAACATATAAATAAAGTTAACACTTACACAAGAGATATTAAAATGACATCTTTCCTCTTTTTTCTCCTACTTAAAAACATTAAAATTTATTTTTATTTTCTTTCTTTCATTTTTTTTCTTAGTTAACCTGGATATCCAACCCGCTATGCGAACCGACTAATCCCAGAACGACCACCTGCTTCGCAGGTAGCTGTACTTCTGTGGCCTCAAGAGAATTTGTATTCTTTGAATTTGAACTGAACCTCGAGCCACTTTTTACCTTTCCTTTCACTATCACTAACACAAAGAAACACAAAATTATTATTTCCTTTTTTTTTCTTTTTTTTCTTTTTTTTCCTTCACAAACTCGAGAACACAATATATGTTAATCAACCTTGTAGGGATATTGTGGGGGGGGGGGGGGGGGGGGGGGGGTTATTTATGACACAAAAATAATATTTTCACTAATTGGTCTCTGTTCAAGTGGTATTTATGTTACTGATAGTCTGGTACAGTCCAATTTATGATCCAAGCTTTATCAAATTAAAGAAGATGTATTAGTTTATTTACCGTATTTATATACTATATATTTTAAAAATTGATGTTTTGTCTTGTAAGAAAAACCACAAACACAAACAAAGTAATATAAGGGATAGAAACACTAGACACTTGAGACACCAACTTGGTTATGTCCATATTTCTCATGCATATTTAGAGACACCAATCCGTGTTTTCTTAATGGTAGAACAAACCTTACACAATGATGTTCACAACAAACATTTATTGCTTCTTTTTTGGTAATAATTAGTGAATTTAAGCTCAATATAAAGAAATAAGTTAAGATATTAATATTAATATCAATTCAACACTTCTAGTTCCTAAATCATTATCTATGGAATTTGATCGAAACATATCTAGTTTAGTGGTAAGGTAAACATCCTGGAAAGGGGTCAGTAGATGGTATCTCTGACTACACAGGTTCAAACCTCATGGTGCGCATGTGAAGATATCCAGATCTTGGGTCTGCCACTTTGTTTGTTGTACCCTTTAATTGGGTTGGGCCGAGATTGATGGGTGGCACCCTTAAGTAGGAGCCCAGATACCCCGTGAAAGTGTGTGTGTGTGTGTTAACTCGCCTTTCAAAAAAAAAATATATCTTCGGAATTTGGATGATTGTTTTTAAAGTGAATTACACTGTTGGTCCCTGTGGTTTGTTTAAATTTAAGATTTGGTCTCTAAAACAAACTATCTACACCGATGATTTCTTATTTTTCAATTTCATAATACTCAAGGTCTCTAGAGTTAACAAAAACGTAATTCATTCTAAAATTAATTGTATTTTACATATTTTTAATTTTTTTTATTAAAATATTTTAAGTAGGGTTAATGTTTTTTTTTTAATTGCTTTCAAGTAAGGCTAACTGACGGTGTTAATTGCGTGCATTATGAAATTGAAAAGAGATTACCAGTATAGATAGTTTATTTAATGAACCAAACCAAAATCTAAACATATCACTAAATCACCAATGTAATTTACTCTTGTTTTTATGGACGATAAGAGAGTTTTGAATGGTTGAAAATGTTGATAACCTATATTAATGAAGTGTAATGAATGAACAATACTAAAATAAAATTGGGAGGAGAGTTCTTATCATAAATGGTTGAAAGTATAGATAACATATATTAATGAGGTACAATTTTTTGTATGAAATATGCATCTGCTAAATATTGAGGAGTACTATAGGATATTAGAAAACACACTAAACATAATAAGGAAAACCGAAGAATTCCATGGAAATCAACAAAGAAAGAAATAAAGAAAATGTTTTGAAAGCAAACAATAAAACTTAAAAAATCCCTCAAAATCTCTTAAAAATCCTCAAAACAATGAAATTGGGCTAAAATCACATCGGACAACTTTATAAGTCTTTGATCCACTTTAAAATGCATCTGCTCGATAAAAAAGGTAGTTTTGCCACTAATTGTATCACTATCAGTGGTACTGGCTTAATAAAAGTGGACCAGTATTCAGTTCTAAGAGGGAAGTTCAAAGCAAAACACTAAAAACAATGAAAACTGAATAACACTATGGGAACCCTCCATCCGAACGGTATGTACTAATACATACATGTGTTTTTTTTCTATACACCAATGCTTCTATAAATGCATGTTACAAATTATCAGTATGTATTAGTGCATACCGTCCATATGGAGAGCTCACAGGGTGTTCTTCAGTTTTTTTTTGTTGACGTTTTACTTTAAACCTGACCCTCAGTTCTAAAACAAATAAAAGTTATAGGTGAATTCTATCTCTACCGCCTCCTCACTCACATACCCTATAATTTATACCCCTTCTATCACTCACATACATCTTATAAGTATGTGAGCGAGAGGGGGTATGAATAGCAACCCTTGGAATGTCATAAAATATTTAGTATGAACTTTTCTTCCTAAAGATATCAACTTTTAACGTTATATATTTTAACAATAAAATATTTAATCATCTAGTATTTTAAAATCGAGATTCAAGATATAATATATGATATGTCACAAATATTTGAAAGATGGTTATTATTTAGTATGGTCCAACTGAAAACCATTTATTTTTTATAAAGTAATAATCATATAAAAAATTCAATTAATGGTAAACTTGTTCGGTTTTTCCATCAGCATCTGAGCCCGTCCCATTAAAGTTAATGGTCTAACCAGAGTTTGTCCATATTTTTTAGAATGGTTGTCTAAACCTGTTTTTTTAAAGGGCCGAATGGAACATGTCTAACAGGATGTATCGTCTCTCAATACCGGATCTTAATCAACATTTACAAGTTACAAAGAAACTACAAAATTGGTCCCTATGGTTGGTAAAAGAATAACACTTTTCGTCCTTGCAGTTTCGAAATTACAAATGATTACCGTGGTTTGTAAAAACGTCCGGATTTGGTCACTCCCTCTAACGGCCGTTAAAAGAATCCGTTAAATGAGGGGTATTTTCGTTCTTTTATCGATTTTTTTTGGTCTTCTTATCCAATAAAAACCAATTATATGATTTGGGTCTCTATGGTTTTTTACTAAGTAAAAAACACAAAAACAATAAAAAAAAACATAAATGTTTTTTATTTAACGGAATTTTTAATGGCCATTAAAGGAAGAGAATAAATCTAAATGTTTTTGCAACCATGATGGCCATCTTATAATTTTAAAATTACATAGACGAAAAATGTTATTTTTGACAAACCACATGAACTCTACTCTAAAAATTACTTAACTGTTTAAGATGTACTCCCTCCGTCCCAATTTAACCGTCCACAAATGAAATGACACACTGTTTTAGACATGCATAATTAATACACTTTTTGGTAAACCAAATTACATCGTTACCTTTATTTAATTTCTCCCTCTTCACAAATTTTAAATATTTATGCATTAATTAAGGGTAAATTTGATAATTTAGTTATTTACTTTTGAAAGTAGACACTTATTTTGGGACCGATATAAACAGAAGTATGGACACTTAAATTGTGATGGAGGGAATATTTACTCTGTCACAAAATAAGTGTCTACATTACTATTTTATTTTTTTTAAAATAAATGTACATCCTAAAAAAAGCGTCTAATTCCTAATTCTACCTTAACTATGAGATGATATTTATTTATTTACAATTAAAGGTAAAATTATTATTTGGTTAATTAACATAGAGGAAGGTTCAAGGGAAAACACTAAAAAAGGAGAAAATTAAAGAACACCATGGGAGGCCTCCATTTGGATGGTATGTCCTAACATGCATTTGTGCATATGCACTAATGGATATATATACATTGATGCATAGAAAAAAAATACTGTCCAGATAGCGGACTCTCAGGATGTTCTTCAGTTTTATATTTTTTTAGTGTTTTTCTCTGAATCTCCCTCAATTAACATATATAATAATTACATATTTTTTAAATTATGTATATTTTTCGTCGTGACATTTATTTTAGGACGGTTAACAAAAATGGGATAAATGTTTTAAATTTATGTCACCTGAGAATTGAGATAGATGTTTTCATGCAATTAATTTTTTTTTTTTAATAATGAAATAGTTTTATGAACACGAGTTATATATGGGATTTATGAATGGCCAAAATTCATTTCCAGGTTTGATCCATGTTTCCTTCTCCAACTTCTCTAACGGATTCCTTCGCCCCATTGATCATGGAGTCGATTCATCAATCTCCATGGATACTCACTCTTCCATGCTTCTTCGCTTCCAACTGAATTCAATCGATCCACTTCCTCATTGTTTCTCCAACAATCATAATCTCTCGAGGACGCATGACATCTGCAGGTACGCGCTCTCGATTTCATCTAGGGTTTTCGATTTTGAACAAACCAGCTGTTTCTTTCTTCTCTGATCATGATCTGTTTTTTGAGGTACGTGATATAGATGATTCATTCAGTGTAGGATAAATGGCGGATGAGAACGATGGAAAGGCACTAGTTGAAAAGAAGAACGGTTATACGACGAAAAAGGAGAAGAAGAATATATTTTCTCGAATTTGGCATTCGATTTGGTTTCATGGTGATGATTTTGAGCAGAGATTGCAATATATATCTAAAGCAGAGGCTTCTCTTCTTACTAGAATTAAGAAAAGAGCCTCGAGACGGAGGATATTGGCAAGGGATTTAATCGTATTTTCTGTTATTGCCGAGGTAATCTTCAAATAATATCTCGAATCTTCGATAATATCTGATATTCTGCTTGATTACAACTGTCAAAGAGTTATCTCCATTGCAGAATTGATTGAAGCTTTTTGGTATTTGAACGATGAATCACTTGCAGGGTAGACCTAGATGGATTAAAGGTTATTTAGATATTGCACGCACCTTCATGTGTTATGCAGTAGTCTATAGAACTCGAACCTATTGTTCTCCCACCTCTTACATGTCTACAAGTGAATTTTTTTGGTATTTGCTTGCTTTCATTCTCTTTCTGGTAGATTGCTTAGTGATAACTGAAGTGATAATTGAAGCTTTTGCAATCATATTTTCTGAATTAGACAATAAAGCAAGTTGCTTAATTATGATTTGGTGTCTCATACCATCATCAAAGACAACCTCTTGTAATGTTACAGTTGAACCTCATTCATTCCAATCTGAAAATTGGGGCTGCAATACATGATTATAACCTCCAACTAGCAACTGGAGAACATAATAGGAAGTGCTACTTTTCCAATCTTTTTGAATGTAAACCTGTGTACTTTTCATGTGAACAAATAACTCCAAATCATGATCCAAATAACTAGGTTAGTACCCTGTTGGTGATTGTAGTGTCATCAGGAATTTGGTGTAGCCTGATTCTTTTCACACGATCCAAAGTACAATTTGATTCATCAAGATACTCTAAATCAGAATTTTTAACATAATCCAAAACGATAATTAGTAGTAGTAGACTAGTAGTTGTAATACCTTCTATTTGATGAAAACATCACATACCGTTTGTTTGGTTTTTAGGTTGCTGCAATCGGATATGCCATAATGACAACAAGAACAGTGAACTTGGACTGGAGAGTGAGGAGCTTGCGAGTTTTGCCTATGTTTCTTTTGCCTGTTCTATCACGGGCTTTCTACTCTGGACTTATAACCTTCACAGGAATGTGTAAGTTCCCTTTTATGATTACATACTATTTTATAGTATGGACGAGAACACATTTATTTTACGGAAACGCCAGATTAATACTCTCATCACATGTGATAATACACGTGAGGGAACCTGGTGTGCCACTCGTCCTGTTATGAGACCTAGATCACGCCAAGGTCGCCACGTCTTTGATTTAGTATAAGAGCATATCTCCAAAATGAAAAAAATAAAGATTTTCTGGATTTTGGACATGTTTTTTGCTCCAACAGATTCTTCAAAACCTTTCTCCAAAACGGAGAAATTAGAAGGGAGAGTGTAAAAATCTCCAAATTTGGAGAATACCCAAACATGAGTACAACTATAGAGATATATTTATTACTATATTTCCACCAATAGAAAACTTTGAAAATAAATATTTAGAGAGAGAGAGAGAGAGATAATATTTTATTAAATGAAAGAAATATTTTAATAATATACTGAAATATTGTAATCTCTAAAATGAAAGAATTTGTTGGAGTTGAATGTATTTTTACTTTAGAGATTTTGAAGTTCTATTCTCCATCTAGAAGAAATTTTAAGGTTTGAACCTTTCCTTACATACTACATTTAGAGATAACAAACTGGTGAATTAAAGCTTATCAAATTCCAAAAATCTTGACCCTATAATGAATACTTCCCAAAACCGCTCGAAGCTGCTAAATGTATATCAATCAAAACTGATTCATTCCCATAACTAAGTCCTCTTTTTCATTTGTGTTTGTTTACCTGCTAACAGTTCCATTAAGAGGCAACCTCTGAATCGATTAGAGATGAAATCTGAATGGCAAAAAACAAGTCTACCTCTTAATGGTTCCGAAACCCTCCGACTCATTTTCTACCCTGGACCTCCCTTAATTATTAAGAGGCCTAATTTCATTTTAAACAATTACCAAACAATTCCATTTAGCTTATTGAAGTTGACTCATGGTCGTAGTGCAAAACAAACAACTTAATGACTTCCCTCATGATGTCTTGATAGGCGATCGACGAGATCAGAGAAATTTGGAGAAGCTTCGGGCCGAAAGACAGGAAAAGATTGATGAACTTAAAGAGAGAACTAATTATTACAACACCCAACAACTCATTCAGGTATCACTCACTTTAACCTTTATTATTGTCTTATTATTGTCGTGTGTTAGGGACGTAAACGAGCCGAGTCAAGTAGTAGGTTAATCGAGCTAAGCTCGAAAAACCAATTACAGGCTCGAGCTGGAATAACTTTTTCAAAGTACGGCTCGAGCTCAAACTCAAATATATTTTGAGTTATCAAAGCTCGATGCTCGCTTATGGGTTTGAACTTGCTATCAACTAAATCGTTTATCTGGTTGAGCTCGATAATTTTTATATTTTTCTGTATGATTAGTAAATATATGAGCATGCTTGGCTTGAAAAATTGTATGTTCAAATGGCTTAGCTCGAAAAATTTAATTGATTTTTCCAACGAGTCTAGTCAAATATTAGTGTGTTATGAAACTCGACTCGTTTAGTTAAACAAGTTTATTTTGTGTTCGAGAATGACTCGAGCTCAAGAATTATTAAGCTCGAGTATAAAAAACTCAGAATCTTTTACACCTCTAGTCTTGTATCCTTTTGCTACACTCTCATTCTAAGAGGATCTCTAACAACTATGTTATTTTAGAAATTCGGGAAAAGTTTAAACTGTTTGAACAACTATGTTAAACTCTTCTTAAAAATAGAGAAAAATAGCTGAAAGAAAGGAGAAACCTCCAAATTTGGAGGTGCTTCAATGACTATGCTAAAATAGGAATTTAATGGTTTTAGAGATATTGTTTTCTACTTTTCTCTAACAAGTATGTTAATGTATGCTAAAATAGAGAAAGAAAAAGAGAAATTAAAATCTTCAAATTTGTAAAAGTCTTTGAAACCCAATATATAACAGAGAGATATAATATTTTAATTTTTTCCACCAATAAGATGTATTGAATTTAAATGTTTGGGAGAAAGAAATAATACTATATTAAGTGTATTGAATATTTTAATAATTAGAATCCCTAAAATAGTGTATGTGTTGGAGTTGGATGTAGTTTTTTTTAGAGATTTTGATTTTTTTGGAAGGATGTCTCTGATTGTACCTGAACTAGAAAATTATTACTGCAATACATCAACCCTGATAAACGTAATGGCCACAATTGTTGTGTATGCCTGGATTCGAACCTGGGTAGATGAGATATTCCACAACATCTCCCAGAACCTCAACCAGTATGACACAACCCTTATGGTTAAGATAGCATAACTATTGGAAATACTCACCAACACACCTTAATACATGTGTCCACTCAAATGATTTGCCCAAAATTAGTTCCAAGACCGTTGGCGTATTTAGGAATTTTTTCCAATCATTTGACTATAAAAAATGAAGACATAGATATTTTTTGCAAATCAACTCTACTAAGAGAAACTTGTGTTATAATTATAATTTCAAAAAATAGATGGTTGCACCCAACAAAATAATGATTAATTATTTTCTCTAACAAATATTTAATTATTATATTTTATCCGAAAAACGATTTCTTAACCTAAATGATATTGTTTGATTTCGATGTGTTATTTTTTTCCCACATAATCAATAATTAGAGTAGAACTTGACATCTACATCATCATTATTTACTAAATCTGCTGGATACCGGCCAGAATGGATAAGAAATAAGAAGTGAAAGTTTGCTACACTAATTGAGGAAAAGAATTCCTGTTACGCTAAATAAGAACTAAGGGTGCATTTGATTCGTCTTAAAAGGAATGGAAATGATTATATTATGAAAGATTTCCTATGGCTTATTAAAAATGTGATTTTCAACCACGTGGTTTTGGATTTGCAGGTTTTAGTTCCTATGATTTGTAATTTATTGTTATTTTTGTTCATAAGACTAACTCCTACCTTTAATAAATTGTAAACCATAAGGATAACAATAACAATAAATTATATGCGTGAAAACAACAATAACTTGTAGACCATAGGGATAAAAAATCGTAATTTAAAAAATACAAGGATGAGGATAGTAGTAATTTTCTACAAACTACAGGTACTAAAAACATAATATACTAAAATGATAATTATGGGGGAATTTGATTATTTTGACCAATTTTGAAAACTGATTTACCAAAATGACCAATTTCTTTTTGAGTTTACTAAAATGACCAAAAATTCCTCGAAATACACCCCGAAATACAGAATTTTCAAGCATGTTTTCGAGGGGGTTTAGTTGATTTCGAGGGTGTCTGACCAAAATTTCGAGGGGCTTTGACCAACTTATCGAGGGTGTTCCAATAATTATCGAGGGGCTTCATCAATTTTCGAGGGTCTTCATCAATTTTCGAGGGTCTTCTAGCAATTTCGAGGGGCTTCATCAATTTTCGAGGGTCTTCATCAATTTTCGAGGGTGTTTCACTTTTTTTCGAGGGTGTTCATCAATTTTTCGAGGGTCTTTTATGTACATGCCTGAATTCAAATAAACATCCTCGAAAATTCTGTATTTTGGGGTGTATTTCGAGGAATTTTTGGTCATTTTAGTAAACTCAAAAAGAAATTGGTCATTTTGGTAAATCAGTTTTCAAAATTGGTTATTATAATTAAATTCCCTAATTATGGGGTATGAAAAGTCTTGAGGAATAAATGTGCTTTAATAATTTTCCTGAGTTTTGCAAGAATAATAACCATGCACATGAGACCTTCGTCGATGTTAGGGGTGTAATCGAGTCGAGACAGCTCGTGAGATACTCGAGATCGACTCGGAAAGTATTCGAAATCGACTCGTGAATTGTCGAGTCGAGCTCGAGCTAGCTACTTGAGTAGATAATCGAGTCGAGTTCGACCTATAAATTACTCGGCTCGAGCGGCTCGCGATCCTTATCGAGCTTCAATAAAATTACAATTATACCCCATATATGTGTATATATTAAATTATCGAGCGAGTCGAGTCGAGCCTTATCGAGCTTCTATAAAATTACAATTAATATTTATGTTGTTATGCGTTTTTAAGACACGAGTGAGTCTAGTCGAGCTCGAAAGTGTCGATACCTGTCAAAAATTTAGGCTCGACTGAGTTCGAGTCTAGTATCGAGCTGCGAGTTTGAGAGGAGAGTCGAGTCGAGCTCGAGCTTGGCACTGTGCTGGCTCTACTCGGCTCAATTACACCCCTAGTCGACGTCATACAAGAACTGACCTTAAAGAACAAGATAAACGAAGGTGATGAATTTTTGCTTGAGGACTTTACTCACATTTTACACTATGGTTAGGCCTTGAATCTTGAAAAAGAACATATAAACAGGGAAAAAGAAGCTCGAATGAATAAATAGTCAAAAATATTGTTTCTCTGAATTGGTCAAATTCGAAGCACATATCTTCATTTGATGAGTGTCGGAAAAAATTTAAATAATGAATATGAATATTATTCAGATTTTGAGATGAAAGAAATTCTTGTTTATCATTATATTACTCTCTCATGTGTACAACCATGTTATCATAGAAATTTTGGTGATTCTGCACTCCAACAGCCATGCTCTATTCTATGATAAAATAGAAAAAAAAGAAGAAACAGAGCATGAAAATCTTAAATTTGTAGAGAAATCTAACACTCTATATATTGTAGAGATAGTATTTTAATTATCTTCCACCAATAAAAAAATATTGAAGATAAAGGCTTAAAAAAAAGAAACAATATTTTATTAAATATACTGAATATTTTAATAATATAGTTAATTCTAGAATTGCTAACATAAAGTAGTTGTTGAAGTTGGGTATATATAATTTTTTTTAGAGATTTTAACTTTTTAATACTCAAATTTAAATAAATTATTGCATAGTTGATGCATATACCCTTACCCATTTTTTTAGTCCTTTCTACCTTTACTGTGTGAATGTGTTGTGCTATTTGAAAAACCTTTGTTTTTCAGAAATATGACCCAGATCCAGCAGCAAAAGCAGCTGCTGCATCTGTCCTTGCATCCAAATTGGGTGCAGATTCAGGCCTGCACGTGTCTGTAGGAGGAGGAGACGAGCCACAACCTAACCAACATGGTGCAGGCAAGAGCAGTGACTTCGAGCTCGCACAATCTACTGGTCTCCGTAGACGGAACCCACCAGAGCCTCGATCTCCTGGTGGTAAACTAGTAGATCATCATTCAGATAAAGAAACAACTTCATATGCCGGAAGTGAGGTTTCCGAGATTTCTCTACCTAGTGAGCTGGTTGTTGAGCATCATAATCCTATGGCTATAAATGCACATGATGGGGGTTGGGTTGCTCGACTTGCCGCATTGCTCGTGGGAGATGATCCGTCACAATCGTATGCACTTATTTGCGGCAATTGCCATGCACACAATGGTGGGTGGATTTTTATCCTAATATATAAATAATTATTTTTCTTGTGTTTCTAAAGGGTCATTTACCAATCACAAGAGTTGTGGCGTATTGTACTGGTTGAGACCCTGAGGGAAGTGGTGGAATATCCCATCTGCCTAGGGTTTGAATCCAGACGTACACAACAATTGCGGCCACTGAGTTTATCATAATTTACCGGGATTAATCCAGTCATAGCCTGAGACACCCTTTCAAAAAACAAGGGTCATTTACCTATACAAATAGGGCAAGCGTTAACCAAGTAAGTGGTAGTTTATAGCTAGCTTACCTGATAAGTGATTATCGGTATGAGACATCTATCGTGTAACATTCTCGACCATTAAAATGGATTGTTGGTAAGCATCTTAAACCCGGTAAACACTTACCAGTAAGAGTCTTTTTCTTAACCACAAGGGTTGTGGTATACTGGATGAGGCCCTTGCCCAGGGTTCGAATCCAGGCGTACACAACAATTGTTGTTGTGGCCACTGAGTTTATCGAGACTAATGTCTTATAGTCATAATTTGTCGGGATTAGTCCAGGCTATGCCTGGAAAAACCCTTCCAAAAAAAGAGCCTTTTTCTTCATAACCGGGTAAGATTCTCTCATACTCACCCAATAATTTAAGTGACACCTGACACCCCGTAAGCATTTGGTAAAATTGTCCCTTACCTAGTAAGCACCTCTTATCCAATAAGAGGCGATCAACCTATAGTAAACAACCCCATAATAATCAAATTGAAATCTATCAAAAATAACACAAAGAAAAATGTGTTATTTGCAGGTCTTGCAAGAAAGGAGGACTACCCTTTCATCACTTACTATTGTCCACATTGCCATTCCCTGAATAAACCAAGGAAATCCGACGAAAATTCTTCAGGTACCAACACCCCGGATACAAGATCTTCAAAAACACACCACCACCACGGCCCAAATAAACCAAAAAATCCCAATGAAAACTTATCAGATACCAACACCAACACTCCTGATACCAAATCTTTAATGGCTGATGCTAACTTGAGAAAACAAAGTAGCGAGTCAACGAGTGAGAATGTATCTAACAGTACTCCTGAGGCTGTAGCTGTGAAAGAAAGCTAGATCCTGCTGACTGTTAACGAGCTCTTCAATTTACGATCGCTTTTCACCAACTTTTTGTGTACAAATTCATGGTAAAATTTTGTGGTGGGATTTGTTTTAGTATTTTCTTCCCTTTCATCATTTAGAGGCTGTTTGTTTGTTGGTTTTCCATTAAGTCATGTATGGATAAAGCTGTCGGTGTGGATTAATCTACCTGTATAGATTGGGAAGGTTTTTGTTTGGGAGGGTTGTTTCATAGATGGAATTCCCTAGACGCTTACTGAATAAGCCACTTTCTATATCGTTAAGCTACTACCAAACAGTCATGTGTAATTGACTGACTGAATAAGCCGTGTGTCCCATTAAGCTCATTAAGTTACTAACAAACAGGCCTTACTTTGTGTAACAAGATGAGGATGGTCTTTCTTTTCAATTTTTCCTATTTAATTTAATGAAGTTTCAAAATATGCTATTTCTTTTTTCCCTATTTTGACATGTAACATGCTCATCTTGACATCTTGTAACATTTGATGACGTAGATGTTAGGTTTATAGTTCATTTCTCCGTAACCCATTTTTAACATCATCAAATGTTACATGATCAACAGGTTACTTGTCAAAATGGGTACAGGATAGGAAAAATTGAAGCTTTATTACATCAATTGAGGAATTTTTTTTTTATTCGGGGTCATTTATTAAGCGCTTACCACCAAAAGTCACCACCCCCACTTGTCTTATTGGGTAACATTCTCGTCTTTCAAAATGGATCGTTGGTCAGAGTCTTTTACGATAAGCGCTTACCGGATAAGAGGCTTCTCCCCTCACTTACCGGGTAAGATTCTCGGTCCTTCCATACTCACCCGACAAAGGTAAGTTACACACCAAAGGGACTCTGGCCTAGCGGTATGTGAGCCTCTAGCCTCCTACGAGGTCAGAGCTTGAGGAGGGTGTGTGAGTTTATTTATTCCATTTGCTGTATATAAATATTATATACTTCAAAAAAAAGGTAAGTTACACGTGGTAAGAGCTTAGCCGGTATGGTAAGAGTAGTAAATGGCCCCTAAATAGGAACTAAACCAAAAACTTCGTTACATTTTGAAGTATTTTTCCCGTACAATAAGCCCATAAGATGTTAGCACAATAAAAAGAGTAAACTGGATGTTAAAAACAAAGAAGCATCGTGTGAATACAATAGACACTACTCATCTTAAATGTTAACAAGTATATCCAGTGAAAGTACAACAGCCGTGTAAACGCTCCCAGAAAGAGAGATTTTCTGACCTCTACGACTTAGTTTTTTTTTTTACATACGAATCTGTGTCACTTCAAAACTTTCGTGGGATCGGGTTGGTGGTGTATAATGAAAGAATGAGATACAAACACATAATTTTTTTTAACTAAGGCTTTTACTGTGGTAGTAAATAAGCAAAGGTGTATACTTGAGAAGGCTAATTATAATGCACCTGGTAGTAGTACTACTACTAGTCCTCCTCATCAGATGGTAAAGTTGGGCTGTTTGAACAGCTTTCTATTCGATGAAGTTCCAACATTTTCTTTTCGGGGTTACACAGCCCTGCAAGATCAAATATTTATACCAAAAGGGTCATTTTCGCAATATGTATTCGAGTTACCGGTATCCAAAATGAAAGAAAATAGAAATTTTGGGGATTTTTAGCAACTTTTGGCTAAACAGATTCTCCAAAATGGAGAAATTAGGAAATTGTGTTTGGAATTCTCCAAATTCGGATAAATCCCTAAAAATTATTACAATGAAGGAGAAATAATTTTTTATTTATATAAATAAGAAACTTTGAAATTAAATGTTTGGAAGAGAAGTAATGTTTTTTATTAAATGTATGGAATATTTTAATAATATGATTAATGTTGTAATCTTCAAAATGGAGAAGCTATTGTGGTTGATTGTAATTTTTTTAAGATTTTGAATTCCGATTCTCCATTTTAAAGAAATATTTGATAATTTGTTGGATATGCTTTGCATACACTTAAAAAGAAATATTTGATATTTTATTGCAGAATAGCAGGCTTGTGCAAAAGGGTTTCTATAACTGGCAACCCCCTAGCTGACTCATACCGCCCGGCCCCAAGAGTATCATGTGAGGCATTTGTGCAAGTTTACTGTTATACCCCTAATATTAGCTGTACAAGCGAGGGCCGAGGTGTAAGTAGCATAGGGTCATTCTAGAAGGTTCCAGCAGTAGTAACGGGGAAAGGGTTAGGGCTGAATGGGTTGGTGCAGAATGATTAAGTGGTCAGAATGATTAAGAGACTCTTATGATATAGTGCAAAATGAAAAATAATTGTTTGGTAATTGTTCAGGATGTAATCAGGGCTCTTAATGGTTAAGGAAGGTTCATGATACAAAATAATTCAGAGGGTTTGGGAACCATTAAGAGGCAGACTTATTTTTTGCCAAACAGGATTCACCTCTTAGAGATTCAGATGTTGCCTCTTAATGAAACTGTTCTGTTTAGCTTCTGTGAAGGGAGTATAAATAAGAAAGGGGAAAGCCGAAGGAGGGAGGGATATCAACGTCTGGCCTCTCGAAAGCCCGTTCACCCTTGTATTTTTACATTCCCTCTTTTGTTATTCAATTCAACTATCCAACAAAAAGAGTATCTTTGTGAAATTCTAGCCAATTTGTATCATATACCATCTCAGAACTAACTCCACTATGCCTTGGGGGCTAGAAATAGAATAGCATGTTTTATTACACATGAGCAGATCGAGGATACTAACCTGAACACTTGGGGATATCCCATACAGCAACCGATGTAGCAGTACATTCTGGTTGACAAAGTTGACGGTTATCCTCATGGTTCACATTCATTGCAAGCATCCATGCACCGATAGTAACATCCTCGTTGCTGAACATCCGGAAACTGGGAGATAATTGATTTCATGATATTAGTAACGACAACTAATCTAAATTTCACCATGAGTAGCATAACGCTATTTAGATCTCCAAGAACGAAGAGTCATATAAGTTCCAAAATGGGAGGTGACTTGCCTGTCGTTTCTTAAAGCAACCAAGCTTGCAACAACATCTGCCGAAAGAGCATATATTGGACCATAAGCATGGAGAAAGTATTCTTGCCCAAGCATGTACCCTAGAGGTTCATACCTGCATATATCAATACGCGTAGTCAGGAAAACCGACAAATAAAGCGCTAGGCCTTTTGGGAATTTTTCTATATGTTGCCAGTTCGAGTCTCCTCAGGACCACCGGGTATTTTCCTCATTGTTATATCATTATTCATTAGGACCCCATTCGGATTGGTTGAGGTGTTTGCAAGTTGGCCCAGTGTAACACCCGGGCCAACTGTACCAGATATTGTCCGCTTTGTCCACACACTTGAACTCACGGTTTTAAAACGTGTATGGTAGAGGAGGTATCCAGTCCCTTATAAGGCAGTCTTAGTGCCCCTCCCAAATCAAATAAAAAAAAGATTTTGAATCCCAAACACTCCCAAAAAGGTAAATTATCATCTAAGAGAGTTCATCATACGACTCTATCTTTCTCCTAATGAAGCAATCTACATGTAAATCCTTAAGCATCAGCTTGTCATATACGATTTAGTTTTAGAAAATACAACAGAAAAGGATATAGAGATGTATGTACATAATTGTGCTTTTCAAGTTACTGTATTTGGTAATATGAGCCATAGCTTGTCCATCCTTTGCCATGAAATCAAGCATATCTTACAAACTAGGGAAACAATATCCCAAAAGGGGAAAAGAATCGAAGGCAAGAACATACTCGCAAATAGAGATGCACACGGCCCGGGTCTTCCAAGCCCATTTTTAGTAAGCAAAAAAAGCCCGAGCTTTGGGGTTGGAAAAGGGCCCGATCGGACTTTTACAAGCCATGTTTTTTCAGGCCAGGCTTCGAGCTTGGGCATTTTTGTGCATCTCTAATCGCAAAATCCAGCCGAATAAAGATCAGCATGTGGGTCATATAACATCCCAAAGCCAGTATCGTGATACACACACATGATAAGTTTCTGGAAGACTAACCATTTGAGTTTTGGGTCAGTGAACACAGGACCTTTCTTCATGCATCCAAGATAAGTCTGCGAGTGAGAACGCTCTTTAGCCAGGAGCAGTGAGAGACGATCTAGAATCAAATGAAACAAGAAAGTGTGAAACACAGAATAATCTCAAAAAAAAGTCAAAGAAAAAGCAATCGAGACACTAGCTTATATGACAACAAGTTAAAGGGTGATTCACTTTTCGAACCATAATACTTTATTCTTCCATCGCAAACAAACCATCCATCTTTTTTGCGCAAAAAGTAAAAAACTACACTGCACAAGAATGATTCTCATCAAACTATGATGTTCTCTTTGAATTTTCACAATTTGTCCTTGATGTTTCATTTTGCATAGATCACAAGAATTACGGTAGTTTGCAGTAAACAACCCAAGTATGAAGGTCCAAAAAGGCAATAGTTCGTAAGTTAAATGGCTGAGCACCCAACTAATCACCTGGTCGCAAATATATGTCATCATCAGCTTTAACATAAAACTCAGAATCGTAAAGTGCATACGCAGCTTTGAAGAAGGCTAACCTGTAATAGACACACAAATTAGTATGAATGTGAGGCAGTGAGCACAATTTGCTTATATACTTCGGCAATCAGCACTAACGTTTTGTATGGAAGCTTACTGTACTCTTCTATGATATCCAACATCAAGAAATCGTCATATTCCTCCGCCTCTTTCCTAAGCGCCGCCATTTTTGAAGCATCACCAGTTTTCCCAATGATGAACCTGAAGGTTAAGCCAGTGGCATCTTCCAACCTGCATTGGTAAACTCATGATCAGATATAGCTGCAAACCAGCTGAGCCAACCTCAAGCCAATCATAGGCTGAGCTCGAACTTAATTCAGTAGTACTAAGAGTCGTGAGCATGGCTCGAAAAATATTCGAGCTTAATTTCAGAGCTTGAATAGCTCAAAAATGTCTAGTGAAACCATGGTCAATAAATCAAGCTCGACTCGAGGGCTTGAATTGTTGAAAACATGTCATAAATGTGATCGATAAAGTAGACTTCATACTTCATACGAATTACGATCTCAGCTCAGAAAAATAAACCAAAAAGTATATACACGTTAACAAACACATATGGCTCGAAAATTCAAATTGAGGTCTAGCAAATTCTAATCCATATTTTAAGTTCATATTTGTACCTGAATCTAAACTCAAACTCAATGAAGTTGAACTCATAGAGTTCGAGCTCAAATTTCTATATAAAACCTGTAGTTGTTTCCGGCCCTAATCAGAAATTAGTTAATGGCAACAAATCAAACACAGATTTCATGATCAATTCCTGATCCGATCTGCTTGTTTGATAATGGCGAACTAAGAATCAAATTATAAGATCTTATCCAGATTCATCGACGATTAAAAAGAAAACAGAACAGAATACGAAATCCACTTCCCTACTGCATCTACGAGCATAAAACAAAGTTAGAACAACGCACCGTTGAAGTCCTTGGTGATCGGAAGGCATCCAAGTCTTCCGTAACGATTGCCGTCGACCAACCGATCCAAAACCGGTCTGAATTCCAACAAATCCCATCACCTTATGCCTCTTCCGATCTCCATCAGACACCAAACCTCCCTTTTCATTTCCTCCGGTAGAAGCTGCTCCACTTTTATCCCAAACAACAGACACAGATAGAGGTTTACTGTACTTACATTTGTTTCCTCCTCCGATTTGTCCTCTTGAAACGGTAATACCGAACAATATCAAACCGGCGATTCCGATGACGAAACAGAGAGTTAGTAGAATGGATCTACGAAGCAAGTTAGATTGAGGACGAGCTTGGAAGAACTTTCTAGATGAAGGCATCGGCATTGGAATTGGAAGAAGTTGATCTAGGGTTTATGAGGAGATTGTGTTACTGATGAAGAAGAACAAGGTTCATTTCCATTTCAAGCTTGACTTGTAGTTACCGTCTCACCAAAGTCTTTGGAGAAATTAAAAAGTTCAATCAATGTTTCTACTTGTACTTAAATGAATGATGTAGATATATTTTTATTATATATTTTCCTATTAAAAAAAAAACATTTTAAAAAACTACTATTTTCGTACACGTGGATTGTTGTTTATAATTATAAATAATGTTTAAAAAAAGGCTTTAGCTGTAACCGTCGTCATGACGTATCGTGGCTAAAAGTACGTGTCTCACATCACATTATACTTGTAGCCAGTGGTGGATCCAAGATTTTTATCGACTGTGGTCCCATTAAGGTAGACTAAAGGCACGTAAAATCACATGACGTGTTTTGAAGGAATTTTAAAACTTTTTAGTTGATTTCAACGTATTTTGTTAGTGTTTTGCGTCATTTTGAGATATTTTCTTAGTGTTTTTGTCGATTTCGAATTATTTTTTCGCTTTTTTTTATTGATTTTAAGAGACTATTTTAGTGTTTTTATCAATTGGCGGCAAGATGAGGTTCCTTGGAAATTTTCACTGAGGGAATTAAGGCTAACTGTAGTATTTTTTTTATTTTTTTTAACCTGTATAATTTTTTTTAACTATTTCAGCGGGGTCCCCCCTCCCCTCTTATTCCTCTGCATCCGCCCCTGCTTGTAGCATGTCATGACTTAATACAAAAAAATTGTAACGTAATATTTGATTTTTTCTTACTCTTTTAACGTCTTATTTGTCAGTTTCTAATGTATAAGTGTACAACCTGATTTAAATCATTTAATATCATTGATTCATTGGGTAGTAGTAGAAAATATATGTTTACATGTATAATAATCTATATGATATAAAGATTTATAATCATAAATCATACTTTAAAAAACGCCGCAAATCTTAAGTCTTGATCATGAATCATAAATCATAATCATGAATCTTAAGGCTTGATCTCATTTTGAACCTTGATAATTATTGATTTATATCTAATTAGTTTTTTAAAAAAATCGGTCATTGTTATTTTTATTTTATTTTGTTTTTTTCCCTAAAGTTAAAAAATATTTTAAGAAAAAAACTTGTTGAGTTAAAAGGATAATATGGTTTTCTTTTTAGTTTTTTGCTTTTTCTTTTTCTTTTTCATTTTATTAAACATTTATATAGTTGTTAAGGCTAGTAAAGCGAGATGAAATGGCTTGTTACAATCATTATTCTAAAAAGTTCATCGTAACAATCGTTGTAACATGTCATGATTTAAAACTTGTGTTTTATTTCAGGTTAAGTTTTTGACACGTCATGGTTTATTGTACAGTTTTTGTAACACGATATTTGTTTTTTTTTCTTTTTAATATCTTTTTTGTTAGTTTATAATATATAATCTTATTTAAATTGTTTAATATTATTGACTCATTAATAATAATATAAAAAACATATGTTTTATATATATATGATATAGTGAATTAGTGATTTGCCGTCATAAGTCACATCTTAAAAAAAATCACTATATCATATGACATGGTTTGTATTTAAAACTTTGTGTGTATACATCATTTATATTTGAGTAAAGTTCACCTTTGGTCCCTGTGTGATGTCCATTTCAACGGTTTTCGTCTCTAAAGTTTATTTTTTCAATTTTAACCCTCACGTTTGACACTTTCCCCCAATTTCAGTCCCTCCGTCAAATGGACGTTAAAATTTTATGTTAAGTCCAATTTAGAGAGGGGTATTTTAGTCATTTTACTTGTTTTCTTAACTTTATCATTTTTACAAAAAAATCAAACCTCAGGGACCTGTTATGTAACTAGCTATAACATATTATATATATATACACACACATACCACCACCACCACCACCATCATCACCACCACTGCCGTCGCCGTCGCCACCACCACCACCACCACCACCATCGCCACCACCCGCACCACCATCACCACCACCACCACCGCCGCCGCCACCACCACCATCACCACCATCGCCACCACCCCCACCGCCGCCGCCACCACCCCCACCACCATCGCCGCCGCCAACACCGCCACCACCCCTACCCCCACCACCACCATCACCGCCGCCGCCATCACCACCACCATCACCATCACCACCACCACCACCACCAATTAATACCTATTTAATGCCCAATTAATACAATTTAATGCCCAATTAATACCATTAATGCCCAATTAATACCAATTTTCTTGAATTCACCTCCTCTTGGTGGTGGTGATGGTGGTGGTGTTGGTGATGGCGGTGGTAGTGGCGGGCGGCGACGATGGTGGTGGTGGTGGCGACGACGATGGTGGTGGTGGCGGTGGCGACGATGGTGGCGGTGGCGACGATGGTGGTGGTGGCCGCGGTGGTGGTGGTGGCGGTGGCGGCGGTGGCGGTGGTGGCGGCGGCGGTGGTGGTGGTGGTATGTGTGTGTGTATATATATATAATATGTTATAGATAATTACATAACAGGTCCCTGAGGTTTGATTTTTTTGTAAAAATGAGAAAGTTAAGAAAACAAGTAAAATGACTAAAATACCCCTCTCTAAATTGGACTTAACAGAAAATTTTAACGTCCATTTGACAGAGGGACTGAAATTGGGGTAAGTGTCAAACGTGAAGGTTAAATTTAAGAAAATGAACTTTAGGGACGAAAACCGTTGAAATGGACATCACACAGGGACCAAAAGTGAACTTTACTCTTTATATTTTGTTAAAACTTAAATAGTTTACTAACTTTATATTTACCTTAAAAAACCAAATTTGACAACTTTTTTACTTCTCATTTTTAGTAAGGTGTTTTCGAAACCTTTATTTACAAAAAAAAAAGGAAGGAAAATAACATATTTACTTTCCTTTCTATCACATTCAAGAACACAAAAAATTATTTTTTTTATTTTTATTCCCTTCCTTAACCTTCTCTTTCCAAAACACGAATAAAACTCATTTTTTCCTTCCATTTCTTTTATTTTTCTTTTCTTCCCGAATTCAAAAATACATCATAATTATTTTGTCCTTAAGAAATTCAAAATCAAGTATGCCAAATTTATTTTATGCCTAGTTTATTTTAAGCAATAAGAATGTGGTTCAATCAAACCAACGCTCGTTTGGTCCCCGCATGTAACCAAACTGTTCCAACAAAAGAAAAAGGGTTTTGCAAGGAAAAAGGTTGTTGAATAAAAAATATCTATTTTTTCCCTACAATTTTAAAGCATCTCCAACAACTTCTCTAAAATAGAGAAAAATAAAGATTTTGAGCCAAAATATGCTCCAACAGTTTCTCCAAAATGGAGAAAACAAGAAAGAGAACACATTTTTCTCCAAATATGGAGAACACTCCAATAATGATTACAGTGTAAATCACCAATAGAAAATTTGAAAACAAAATATTTAGAAAGAGAAATAATATTTGAATAGATGAAGGGAATATTTTAATATTATAATTAATGTTGGTTTCTGCAAAATGGGAATCTGTTGGAGATGAATACAAATATTTTTAGAGATTTTAACTTTTGGTTTTTCATTTTGGAAAAATTTTGGAAAATTTGTTGGAGATGCTAAGTCTATTGGTTGGTTTCTTGTCCTTACATAAAAAAATACCACTTTTCAACTCCGGTTTACATAGATTTTTAAAAATCACAATTGATATATAAAAATAAAATCAAAATTTAAGCTAAAAACCAACAAATTTGACAATTGGAACACGAACCTAACCTTTTACACAAAAGCAGAAACATTCACCATCTTAACCATTAAAGTCTTGTGTTAATATTTTAATATCATAATCTGTATTTTGATACCCAACAAAACAATATGGTGACACCCTTCAGAAACATATTTTTTGTCCCTTACAATGAAATCATAAAATGATGGCTCATGCCGCCGTATCCATCCATGTGGGTCCCCCATGTATACAGACTTAACCTCTACTCAAAATAGAACAGTTTAGTTTCCATAAATAAAAAAACCTTGTTTATGAGGAATAAAAACAAAGTATATACAACAACAATTCATCTCATTTCATCCCATTGCATCTTTCCTCTAAATATCCAACCTAATTATAATTGTACAACATACATACTACAATACACATTTCTCTTTTCCTCATAAAACAAACAACAAACAAATGCCAAACCTAGATAGCAACTTCCATTGTTCTATTTTGGCATCAAATTTGGCAAATCCTTAAAAACTACAAAACTTTCTCAAATGTACAACTTTTATTGCTCATTTGTTGACTCATTGGAAAGAAAAAAAATTAGCTTCCCGTTGCCATTCCGCTTATATCACAACCCGTTTCAAACGAGCATCTTTCCGTTTTTTAACCTGATTCAGATGACACCTTTGGTTCTTCGTCTTCTTGCAAAACAAGGGGCGTATGCGTAATTTTCTCCACCGGAGATGAAGCCTCCTTGTGGTTAGAACTTGGGTCAGAAGCTATAGCTTCCATTGGAGCACCTGTTTTCATGAAATAGAAATGTCAAATTGAGGGGGGGTGGTGGGATATGTAACAAATGGAAGAAATGAGGACCGTGAATATTTTGAGAACTGGTATATGCATGATGCATATGTACTATGTAAAATATACCAATGCATATATAGTGAATATTCATTGATGAATATACTAATTGACATATGCGTGCTTTGATGGTGTATATGTTGCATGTGAGGGAGGTTCATTTACCTTGCAACATTTTAGGAACCCAAAAACCACCCTTTTTGTTCGTCTTCATGATGGATAACATGATAAAATATTCATGATGAATGTCGTGACAGATATTTAATATACACAAAATAGGTGGTTCTTGAGTTCCTAAAATATTTAAGGTTCCTAAATGAATCTGCCCATGTTGCACATATATATATATATATAGAGGGGAGAGATCATTTGCAAACCTCTCATATATTGCAAACTTTGCATCCTTTCTATATACCATTGATGATATCAATTAAGGGCCAAGATTCAATTGGGTTGTTTAAGTTAATCAATTAATTACCAAAAACTGCATTGACATAAATAACCCAAATGAATCTTGACCCTTGATTGATATCATCAATGGTATATAAAAGGGTTGCAAAGTTTGCAATATAAGGGAGGCTTGCAAATGAAACCACCTGTCTCTCTCTCTCTCTATATATATATAGAGGCCCTTTCAAGTATTAACCCAATAATTTGTGTTAACCGTGTTAACCCATCGTTCACTGATGAACACCATGTTCGTTCACTGGTGAAACACGATTCATCAGTGAACGAATGGTTCCATACATGCATGCTCGTTCACCGGTGAACATCATTCGTCAGTATACGAGCATCGTGTTCACCGGTGAACGAGTATGGTGTTCACCAGTGAACGATGGGTTAACACGGTTAACACAAATAATTGAGTTAACACTTGAAGGAGCCTCTATATATATATATATAGGGGAGGGATCAAATGAGAACCACTCATCCTTAAAGGAACAAAGGAACAAGTTGTGGACCACATATGATGTGGGTCCCACATAATATTAAATCATTTGTGATTTAATATTAAATCATATTAAATCATAAATGATTTAATATTATGTGGGACCCACATCATATGTGATCCACAAGTGTCCCTTTGTTCCTTTAAAAATGTAAAATTCTCATTTGAACCTTCCTCTATATATATATATATATATATAAAATATGTGCATATGAGTAATTGAAGATGTTTCCTGGTTTCATGCACGTGTGCATATCGGAAAATTTACTTACAGATTACTGGTATGCACGTATGCATACCGTACACATGAACGGTTACTAGGGTGTTCCTCAGTTTTTCATTTTTTTTTGGGCTTCCCCCTAAACCTGACCGTGTATGCATACATTGTGCTCAAAATTCATATGGTTCTCATTTGAAATTCTCCCCATGTAAGAATGGGGTTCGTCAAGAAAAGGGAAAGGTGTGTGGTTAGAACTGTACCCTGGTACATGGGCTTCTTGAGCCATACGGTCCCTGGGAATACCATCAAGTTGGTTTTGGTCAAGCTCTTCTTCTCATCGGCTTCCAAGGGTGTGAACCCAAAGCCCTCCGTCCATGTCTCAACCAAGCTGGGGATGGCGGATACCACCAGCTTCTCAACCTTGAAGCACTTCAGCACCTAAAGAATCGAGCCATACACAAAATGAACCAACACCAAAAATAAATGTACACAAACGTGCATTTATTACACTTCTTACTCAAGTAAATGACGATTTTACCCTTAATAAATATAGACAGTAATGAATTTCTCCATCTCATACCTAAGAGTAGATTTGGAAACTAGGCACTTACTTTCGAAAGTTGACACTTATTTTGGGACAAACTAAAATAGAAATGCAGACACTTATTTTAGGGGGATCAATGGATATGCAATCTCATCAAATAAGCCGTTTACTAGTTTACCATGTTTGCAAAATAAAAATCAAATTTAGCAGGAGTTATGCAAGAACATTTTATTTTAGAGAAAATTACGTTTTTCGTCCCTGTAGTTTGTTAAAAATAGCAGATTTCGTCCCTGTGGTTTCAAAATTTCAGTTTTCATCCCTATGGTTTGCAATTCATTTCTATTCTCGTCCCTGAGGCCAAAACACTACTTTTAAGTATGAAGGACTAAAATAGAAATGAATTGTTAACCATAGGGACGAAAAAAGCAATAAATTTTAAATTATAAGGACAAAAAAGATGATGAATCATAAACCAAAGGTATGAAAATTGTAATTTCAAAAACATAAATTTTCAACAAACCACAGGGACTAAAAACGTAATTTACTCTTTATTTTGTTAGCTAGTAGGGTAGATCTATGGAGATGCAACCATAAATTAATAATTTACCATTTTTTGCACAATGAAATTTTTTACCTCTTCAATAGCATTCATGAGGCGCCTACACATTCCCTTGCGCCGATACTTGCTGCACGTTGCGATTAGCGGCATCTCTGCAACCGCTACCCCATGGATCCTGAATTAAGAATTTGAAAGTATCATACCCTGGAATATTTAGCAAATATAGGTCTGGACTACATGAAATTTCTAAAATCCAAATAATAAGATTACTCATTATTCACACAAGAGAGTAATACCATATGGGTGCGTTTGGCACACTGGACAGGATAGAACAGAACATGGATCGCGGTTACACGTTTGGCAGAACTTTTATGTGGAACAAACGGGAAAATAAAACAGAATTCTCTTCTAAAACATCAAATATGCTCTCCCTCTTTTCATTTTATTCATTCTTTAAATTTTATTTTATTGTATTTTATGCTCTTTGAACTTTCAGTTTACTATCCTCAAAATATTTTTATACAGTTTCTATATTTCAATTAATTTATGTAATTTATCCAATATTAGTAATAGAAAATAATATAGAAAAGGTATAAAATAAAAATTGGAAACTAAATAAGCTTTTTATTTTGGTGTCATTTTAATCGTCTTGACGGAACTTTCTAATGATATATATATTTAGTTATAAAAAATATTGTTTTATTATAATTTAATAAATTACATAAATTAATCAAAATATATAAGGTATATAAACAACTCATTAGGGGTAAATTGGTCATTTTATGTGCAGGTCCAGTTATGTCTTACCAAACGTTGAACAGTTGTTCTGTCATGTCCTATCCTGTCTATATATTGTTATATATGCCATAGAGCAACAAGACTCGAGCATATGTTTTTTTAATTGGGAGCAGGTTCGGAAAAAACTTGGCTTTCCGCATAAAGCTTCTCCTGGAAGCTTACTGAATAAGCCACTTTCTATATCATTAAGCCACTACCAACACAGTCATGTATAGTTGACTGAATAAGCTGCGAGTCTCATTAAGCTCATTAAGCTGCTAACAAACAGGTCTGAAAGGCTCTCTTACTAGGTCAGCGATTACCAGACCACACTCTTAAGGACATCGAGGGTAAATAAGAGCCTGTAAATAAGATACATTAAAACTTAAAAGGATAGCTTGTATCAAAGGGTACCTTACAGATGCCACACATAGTATCACATCATCTTTCTCCAAGATCAATGTATAAAACCCCTCATAGTTGAGACGAGCAAATTCTGATCTGAAAATCAAACAAAACAGATTATCTCCCTAAAGTTATATTATTAGCATACTATGTGAAAATAGTGAAAAAAAATTCATGAAATAAGGAATGTAAAAAAAAGTCTAAAAATTGAAGATGGAAAGAGAGCTCACCCCCAATTGTAGACGACATGGGGTATCATATCAATTCCTGTTCTTGGATCCACCATTGGAAGAAAACATTCCTCCATGATTGTAAGAGCAACAGCTAGTTTCAGATTGCATTCAGCTTTCAGAGCAACTAAACGTTGAGCTGAATGAACCTTTTGGTCGCCATGAATGCATTTCAGAAGCGTCCACGAGAAACCATCAGAGATGGGATTCATAAGCCCAATCTGGGATTGAAGCCCTGAGTGAACCTACAAAAGATTGAGATCGAAATTTATTCACAACGTTTGATACTTAAGAGGCTGTTTGGTTGGTTTTACATTAAGTCATGTATGGATTAATATTAATCTGTCTGTATGGATTGGGAAGGTTTTTGTTTGGAAGGTTTTTTCATAGATGAGACGAGCGTGTTCTTTAATTGGGAGGGGCAGGTTTCAGAAAAACTTGGCTTTCTGCATAAAGCTACCTCCTAGAAGCTTATTGAATAAGCCACTTTCCGTATCATTAAGCCACTACCAAACAGTCGTGTATAGCTGACCGAATAAGCTATGAGTTCCATTAAGCTCATTAAGCTGCCAACAAGCAGACCCTTAGACGGATTCCAACTCAATTAGCAAATAACCCGTCAACAATTCTCATAAAGAACGTGTCTGAACCCATAGCTTTTTCCATCCATATTTCTTATTCAAGCTGGTAAAAATGTTAACGTATGTTACCTCCTTGCAGCTTTCCCCACAGCACCACTGGGTAGAAGGCACCAACTCTCTTTCCATTCCCTTCTCTCTGAGACATTCCTCATGGTCTGTTTACAAGAAAACACAACCATGAGAAAGAAAAAAAAATGAAAGATAAACTCAAAATTCAAAAAGTGAAAGAAAACAATATGAGAAGATGGTAGAATTTAAATGTCTAAAGGTGCTTAAGAGATCTAAATAGGAATTTCAGATAAGCATTTACAAAGAGAGTGACAATTCAACGAGAATTAACAGAAATAGCTATTTTGGCTGATCATATTTACCTCTTAGCCATTTCTCTCCCTCTTTTTCAAAAAATTCACCACCTCCGCAAGTAACCATTCCTCAACTTGCGGAGGGGTCAAAAAATAAAAATAAAAATAAAATTCTAGACATGATCCGAAAATAACACGTCCGCAACTGGGACCAAATCTGTCAATTAGTCTAAATACAGGGACCAATCTGTAAATTAGTCTAAATACTTCCTCAACTTGTGGACCCTTTTAGATTTTTTTTTGGCCCTTCCGCAAGTTGAGGAATGGTTACTTGCGGTGGTGGTAACTTTTTTTAAAAAGTGGGAGAGTAATGGCTAAGAGGTAAATTTGATCGGCTGAAATGGCTATTTGTGCCATTTTCCTGACTAGTTAAAAGCTAAAGAAGAGCTAAACATCCTTTGGAAATGAAATACGGTTCTGTGCCTACTTGGGTTATAAAGAGCAATACATTACTTTCAATTGACAAATAGGAAAATGTCAAGATAATAATATCCTGGTTTTCAAGTACAGAAATTTACATTTATGTTCGCATTGCAAACATTTCAGAGCACCCACGCTTGAAGCCTCATTATCATTGACCACATTCCCACATATCCAGCAAGAGCACTTCGAACAGTACCAATTGCCTTCAGGCAGCTCCTGGAAAAAGTAAGGCACGTACAAGGGGTTATAAAAAAACAAATAAAATTAAGAAACAGATTCATAAGAAATATACTAATAAGTTACATTACAGATGTGTCTTTTCCTAAACCAAACCACAAAGCATAAGCCTTTCACTTATAATTATAACTGCTGAAAACATATATGTTAACAAGATTAAGACGTCAATCCTTGATCCGGATTCCGGGCCCTAATCGCCTTAAATTAACGTCAAATAAAAAAACATATCCATACTTCCGATTCCTGAATAAATTGCATCATCATCCATGACAGGGAAGAGAGAGAGAGAGAGAGAGAGAGAGAGAGAGAGAGAGAGAATTTCCACAAGCAAGTTGCTTAAGAAACCTCTGACCCCAACAACACAAGCCACTATTTTGCATGATCTTTAATTGGGATCTAAAAAAAGATATTTCCATCTGAGGACATCCATCATCTTTATTCTCGTCTTTAACCAAAACCTTAATTGTTGTCATTCAACGGCCATTCTGGGGCATGTGTACCTTCCTTCCAAGATACATGCTAAGATGTTTTTATATAGGGATAAAACTATAACGTGTCCCCATTGGGCAACCAACAGTAAATATCTTACCTCAAATATTTGCAAGTACAAACGTTTTCTCTTTCTCCTTTTCTTTAATTTTTTCCATTTCTCTTTCTAGTTTTTCTATTCACATCTTTGCATTTAAGCTATAATAATGTGGAAGAGATCCAAGGGTCAAAACGCATGGCATAAAATTATTCTTAGGCACTGGAATAAATATATAACAATCAATCAGGGACATCTTAATAATAAAGTTCACCCTATTCCCTTCTATGTGCCTTCGAAACTCAATTTGCAGAGTCACAACACAGGTTCAAGTTCACAAGAATCTATTGATTTTCAGGAACATAGAATACGAGCATAAGAAATCCAAGCTAATTTGTGCCATTTCAAATTAGAAAACTGACATGAGTCCAAACACCCAGGTGGGATGGAATGTAGATAGGTTGAGAAAAGTGAGGTATAGCCAACTTGTATACATGTAAATTGCTGGAGTGCAGATTTAAGGGTATTGACAAAAGATTAATGAATCTAATTTTAAATGTTTTGTAAAAATATGATCAAGTCAACACAGTATCTTTAACAAATTTTAGCAAACGAAAAATATTGGGATCTATATAAGTAATTGTTGCAAGAAAGATGACCCTCAACAGGTATGTATATCTAAGTATCTTTCATTGAACCATCCACCACACTAAGATGACTTAAATAAGGCAAGAAATACATTGCCATTATTGTTAAGTATGGATCGTCCGCTACATTGTGATCAATTTTTTACATCACAGAAACTGACATTTTCTTCTGCTAATGGACCAGTTTATATGTCCTTGGATCCTTATAAAAATATTCCAACTAATTCAGCACACAACTATGAGATAAATTAAAACCAGAAAACAATAAAACGCAAAAAAATAGCACTTCACAAGTCAAAAGCTGATTCATAAACAGTTGCACAAGGTATGTAAGTTGCCCCAGGGCATGCCTATCTAAACATCATAGCTTTTTTCCCCAGAAGGTCAATGCCTCCAGAGACAAAAGCGTTCAGTTGGGAACAAGGCGCTGTCAAAAATGAAAAATCAACAGATGGCATGGACCAATACTTATGTGCATGTCTATGGTCTCCAAGAATCTTGGGAACCTTTTTGTGAAGGACTTGTTTTGGTTTAGTAAGGAATGCAACTTTGACATGGTTTCATGGATAATTAAAACCTTACTATTTGTTTATTTTGAGGCCACGTATATTCATTTGTATTCATACACAGTAACAGGTGGTGATATGCATGCAATTTCCTTTTATTTTATTTCTCTGTCGGTATCAAATATGTTGGGATTTTAAGAAATGGGAAAAAAAGTTACGAAAGTTCTTAGATTATGCAAGACATATGTGGTTGATTCGCAAAGACAAATGGAACTATTTGTTATTCTCTCCTGTTCGGTAATATAACTGAACACGTTAAGATTTTGGTTTTCTTGTTTATCCTTCTTCACCAGTGTAATTTATCAAAGTGACGCTAAGGTGGCATTTGTCTTTTAAGAGGTGTTTAAGTCTAAAGTCTGATTTTCACTTCTGATTTATAAGAGGTGGTGCTGAAGTCTGAAATCTGAATCAGTAAGACTGTTTGTTTTTACGCCTGAAGTCTGAAATCTCAATGAATATGACTGTTTCTTTTCATCTTGGGATCAAAACTGTATTGTCAATGTCGTTGGCTAGGAGCCTATCAACTACTCAACATTTGTGAGAAGATGGCTTGAAAAGTCAAAGACTTAGAAAATAGAAGCAAAGCGACATAACCGGAGGCGTGGGAAGATAATAAGAGGGATTTAAGAGGTTAGGCTACCACTTATTTATTCAGACCATAATAAGTGATAAGAGGCTCTAAATAAATAAAAATAAAAACAGTCTGAATTATAAAACGTCTAAACGAATCAGACATAAGTGGTGATTAAGAGCTTAAAATGAAGAAACATACAAGGCCTAAGTCACTAACAGAGAAATCTAATGCCTGTGACCTGTCCCTGATCAGAACCCTAAAAGCTCTTGAGACAGAACAGATACCTAAAGTGTGTTGGGCAAATAATCAGATACTATCAAAATATAAATAAAATAATAAAAAATCACATGCTTGTCGAAGAACATTTTCAAATAAACCACCTAAATGAAGAACTGCAGGGAAAGCAGGACAGACCTGTACACACAAGCATGTTAGATGGAAGGTTGACGGGCAGTTATCACAGCATATCAACTCACCCCCATCACCACACAGGCCACAACTATCGTCATTTTCATCGATCTCCTCAACCTCAACAGTTCGTGTGGCACCTCTCCGAACTTTGTATTCAGCTGACCAAGCTTCCAGTTGGCACAAGGTAAATGATTTTCCAGACTCCATAAAAAGATTTAAACATGGGCTTTTCAGGCTGAAACCAGCATGATTCTTAAACTCAGAAACAGAAAGCATCTTCTCGCAGCAACGACACAAAATACCATCTCGGGTAACTAAACCATCCTTCACCACTGAATCATCTCTTGGATTCCTATACTGGATGACTTCATTAACGCGAATAACCCCAAAATCTATCAACCAGGATAATACTGTCCTTACACCAAGGCCGGACCACCTCCCTTCCTTGTGAGGTTGACCACCTTTGGTAAGACTTCGTGGACGCAACCTGCAGCTTCCTTTTGGACCCTTGTACTTCCTCGGAACTTTCGGGTGACATGATTTCCTCTTAATACCTGATGATTTGTTAGTAGATCGGTTTTTTAAGATAGCTGAAAGTAAAAGATCATCATCATTAAGGTGACAATTCCCTTTTCTCTCTTTTTCATGTCTACGGTCCTTTTCACATGTGTTTGACCTCTTAGGGCTTCCACAATGCTGAATGGATTTCTTAAACGTTGATTGTTTCTTCTCATGCTGGTCCTCAGAAAAGCAAAAAGATGACTTTCTATAACTTCCGTAATTCTCTGAATTATTTACAGTGCAGGGCCTTGAAATATTTGATTTTAATTGAATGCTACTCTCGCTGATCTCCTGTAAACCATTCGGACCACTTAGTTTCATCTCAGATATCTTTTTTGATTTCTTGTGTTCTTTAGTGTTCACGACAGCACCCAGTGCAAGCGAAGAACCATCCATACACCCAGACCCAAGCTCTGTTCCATCTCGATGAGGACTGATAGATTCAGACCCTCCAGTTGATACATATAGGTTATTTGTTTGGCAGGAAATGGTATCTGATCTACAGATTTGTGAAGAAACTAGAACCAAACTACTATTATCATTCCCATGTTTCTTTATAATCTGTTTTCCAGTGATAGCTTCATTTTTCGAATGCAAAGAAGCGTCATCACTCAAATAGAAACCATCCACAACACTTCTCTTTGTTTTGACCTGATTCCCTTCTTTAAGGAATCGCAGGCTCTTATCAATAAACACAACTTTTGCAAAGGGATCGAGTAAATACCACCAATGAGCCAAGGCAGTAGAAGCTTCCAAATTTCTCAGTTGTTCTTCAATCTCTATTAAAGTATTAGAAAGATCAGACTGGAACTGAGTCAAATTGGTCCAACGTATGCCGTCACTCTCATCAACAACATAATTAGCATCTGCAAATAGTTTCTGACCACACATGTACCAAGCTCTATGAAATTCCCTAATTGGCCTTCCTTCAGGAGATTTAAAAACATACTCTCCATGCCCTTTACAATGTGTGATTCTGTTACGCCTCCCTATGACCCATTTTGCTGCCCTAAGTAAGCGATGGAGGTGATAACGCAAAATAGGTTTAGGATCTGTAGTTGACTCTTTAGGGGGTACTAAACTTTCGTCTTCATCAAGTTCCACAAATGACGACTCTTTCCATTTCCGCCTAGAACACTGAATCGGTTCAGGCCTGCTGACTAAAAGCTTGCTGACGTGGCTCTCCTGAGAAACAGGAGACGCAATCGCAGCAGTTACAATTACATCATTTCCTTTTTGATCGTTTGTATCAGAGCTAGATAATCTACACTTTGAAACATCTTTTTCTCCAATGTCTCCAACAGAACCTTTTAGCAGATAGCTACTGGACTTAAAACCTTGGCTCGATGATTCAACCAACCGACAAGCTACGATTGCAGATGGTTGGAATAATAAACAAGAATCAACTTCCTTTGATGGAATTGAAGAATTAACAACTTTTTCTAAATAAGGTTTAGCATCCAAATGTTCTTCAAGCAACACTTTCCTTCTCTTAACTTCAACATCAGGGTCGTTTCTCGCCAATATAGTAAACTCGTCAGAGGGGCTACCCTGTCCAACATCCTCTTTCATATTCTGAAAATCTATGTGATTTGTCAAGACTGAGTTGTCACTATTAGAACCAAATGACACATCCTTGGGCTTCTTATTTTCATTTTCAAAATTGATTGCTCCAGTTACAAGACACTTTTTGCTACTTCTACCACTTTCGTGCCCAAAGAACACCTCTCTAAAAATGCAATCCTCATCCCTTGAACCCTCAAAATCATCATCATGCAAATCTTCAATACCTCGGCTGAACAGCTTCTTTAAGTACTTGTTGCAGTTCCCCTTCATTTGAAGTATCTCCCTTGAATCCCCCCAATCCAATAAATCTCAGGAAGCAGAAGTGAAAACTACCTCCCTGAGAAAAAAATCTTCCGAGTCTCTCTTTTTAACAGAAATAAAAATATCCACGGGTATGTGTGCGCATCAAAAAGGACACATGATCAAAGCTGAATGCAGAATGATCATCTAACCATGAATATGACACCCTCTGCAATGACACAAAATCAAAAATCAAATGAGGATGAATGTAAGTATGTGAATATTAATTACAGTATTTGGATGAGGCACCACTCCTGTAGCCTAAGTTAAACAACTATATATCCAAATACGGTAAATGACAACCATATTAGCAGGTGAATGGTAGGTGATGCACTTTTGAGAATGAATAAATAAATAAATACACATTTGGAACGTGGAGCTTGCTATCATGAAAGAAATTTGGTAGTAATATTATGACTACTCAAAATTTAGAGTATGAAAGAGTTGATCAATGGTGTCGAGATCTGGCACAATCTAAGAAACATGAGGATCTCAATATGCTGTAAAAGACCAAACAAGGACAAATTGCCAAACACATTGTATTTCTAGGATTTACAAATATGGAAACACTGGTGAACTGTGATTATTTTCCAATAGGCATGAAAAGGAACTTGCATGACGTTTGAGTGTATGTTATATCGATTGTGAGTTTGTGACTGCTTCAGTAACTTTCAGGGACATTGCTTCATCAAATTAATTTGAATTATCAGGGGATATGTCAGAAGATCAAATGAAATGAAATACTTTTGGCTATAATAAAGAAGTTCATTGGTAATTATAAATTACAATTAGTAGAAATGGTTGGTCACTTGGTCATGACATAAAGAATGTGATTGTTGGTACTATATCTTTAATAATTAATCTTTCTGCTTTCATAATAAGTTAAATGTCATTTATTGTGCTCTATTTATAATTGTAACATTAATGACACCAGGTACATGTATTTTTGATTGGTTGGCTCTTTGTAAGCCTGTTCTCGTACCATCTCTTGTAATATCAAGAACATTAAATGAAAAATATCTATGAGGATACTGACGGTGAAAATCATTTTGCAACATAGGCTTTGGGTGGACAAAACCAGAAATTAACATCAGCAGTTTTGACACTTATATGTAGCTATTCTTTTTTGTTCTACAAATAATACAAACTTCAGAATGTCCAAAGTTTCTTTGGCATGCTACCATGTGAAAACAAAAGCCTAGTTGTCAAAGTAAACAGTCACCTATCTAAACTGCTTTCCCAATATGAAACAGAAAATCAATGTTTCACAATGTCTTAATTTAGGCGGGATCTATCATCTATGAAGTTAGACAACTAGACAAAATAGCACGTTACTGCTCCAACTGCTAAGTAGGGTAGCAGATTCCAACGAGCTCAACATAGAACATGAATAGAGATTACTTCTTTTCATGACAACACATTACAACAGGCATATCATATCTCCAAAGATATACCATACATATTTTATACAACCTACACTGAAAAAAAACATACATAGCTCATACAAGAGTGAGAAGGCAATTTATCAATATCTATTATGTGCTTTTCCAACGGAAGCCTAGCCAGTTTTTGCAAATCCCAAATGATTATTCCACAGTGCAAGGTGCAAACTTTTGATGGGTATAAAGAGTCTACCATCCGACTACATTGTCTCAAAAAGAAGAAACTTACCAGGCAAAATAAGCTCCATTGTTACATAACAGATTACTATGTGTTTGGGCGATATCAAAATGGTAAAGAATTGAGTAGCATCACACATAAATTCATCCATTTAAAGCAAAGAGGAACAAATAAAATACCACATCCAAATGAAGATTTAACCAAAAAAGGCAAGTCATAAACCTACACTAAAAATATACTAGATACAGCTCTAAACCTGGATGAATTTTTCCACTTTGACCAATTCAGAATTTGTAAGTCAATTTAAGGGGGAAAGGAAAGAAATTTATAAATAGATCGGCATCCAGTCAATTTGTGCTATGTGTTATACATAGAGATAAGGGAATCGACTTCAAGAAATAGAATCTGATTGATGAATTCATTTTTATCAAAATCAAAACAAAGCCCTCAACTCTTTCGAATCAACAAGTTTCCCAAAATTCAGCAGATAAACGATAGAAAATCACAAATTTCCAACATTCTTCAGAGACACACAAATCGATCACAAAATCTAAAATCTAAATCACGGAGATCAAACTCCAGCACAAAGCCAATCAATCGAAAGTGAACAGTAAAATTAAGCTAAAATTTGAAGAAAAATCGAACCTGAAGACTGCAATTCCGGCGTCAAATCAGAAACTAGGGTTTGAAGATTCAAAGAATCTTCGAGAAATGGAGCGAAGGCAAAGAAAATGAGGATAATTCAGCAACTTTTAACCGTTACGTTGATCTCTGAACCCTATCACACTTCTTTCACGAGTGTTGTATGTATGTATGTAAGCAAATTGGAAATGGCGGAAGGATTGGGCTTTGGAGAGCCCGAATTAGCAGGGGTGCTCCGTGCCTACGTGGCACAACAGATGGCACCATGACGTCACCTTTGTCCTTGCTTATGAAAACAAATTATTTTTGTCCAAATAACCTTTTAACTGACTTTTTTAATTGCATTTTAAAAATTAAATTTATAAACTTAGGGGATATTTGCTTGATGGACTCACTTTAAAAAAAACTCACAAAATTACGTTAACTTTAAGGATTGATGCATTATATATTATTTCGTTTTATTTATCAGTTGGATTTAATGTACTGATTAGCATATATATGTTTTATAATATGTTTATTTTACAGTGTGAACATTTTTATATGTGTTTATGAAACAAAAGATACAATAATTATGAATCGAATACATATAAATCAGACACATTATAAAACAAATATATGTTAATTAATATATCAAAGTTTAATTATATATAAAAAAAAGTTCATATAAAACAATACCTTATGATAGTTCTTATACTTATCATAATACATAACGTTCTCATTAAGTTTCATTTTGTTCAAAAGCTTAAAAGGATAAATATTATTAAATAAATAGAACTATTTTTGTTCGATTTATATGTTATAAATATATTTTTATAAAATGTATTGGAAGCTTTTAAAAAATACTTATTTCAACACCTTCAATGTTGATGTAGCGAACACTTTTTAAATTATACACCTTTAATTATGTATTTATGGAATATTTTCTCTGTGGAATGAGTTTTTTTTTATACAATCAGTCTTATAAAAAACATTTCAGTTTGCAATAATAACTAGTTTTAAATTATATATTTAAAGTATTATGTCTTTTTAGTAAGATCTTATATAATAATTTAGTAACCGACTGATTTGGGTTTGTTTCAAACCCATGTTTATCACATTTCTATAATTGTCCATTTGGGTATTTTGATAATTTTACAAGAACATTGCAAAAAAGTCAAATGTGAAGCTCGATAGTTGTGTGAAAACATTATAATTGGTTTATTTATGTTGCTTTAAGAAAGAAATCTATTTAGATACCACAATATTATTTGACACCTGATATATGCTTGATTCCAGTGCTTTCAACGGCTACTTTTTATAATTATTTGTACGATCTTGTTTTTCCATTTTTGTATATTCATTCGTCACATGCAACACACGCTACCAAATTCTCTTTTCCTTTTACACTGGTCGTTCATTATCTCTTTTACCAGTCTGATGTTCGACTTCTCCATCTGGTCTCCAGGTATCTCTCTTGTCATTTTTTAGATTCTTTACACCTCAAGTCTTTCAGAACTTCACATTGCAAAAGATTTTGTTTAATTTTGTAAAGAGATGTGTTTTGTCGGTTGAGGAGAAAAAAAATCCATAAGGATTATAGAATTCGTGTTTAAAGTATCTTTTGGTTAGCTGGTTTATGAAATAAAGCGAGATGAAACAGTAAGTATTGGGTTGGAAATGTAAAATCTTTCAACCGTAAGTATTGGATTGGAATTGTAAAATCTTCCAACTATAAGTTTAGAGTCATTTGAACTCAACCCTACCTGATAAAAATTGATGCCTTTTTATACTATTGATTTAAAAAATCGTTAATAAAATTAAAAAGAGGATGAATCTTCACCCCCCCCCCTCCCCCAAATGAAAATTTGTACTTTAAGGGAATGAACTCATTACATTATATTATATAAAACATTAAAACCAAACAATTTTCATTCTCATTGATTACTGTTTAATACGTCTAACCAAACACCCTATATATATATATATATACTTGTTTTGTTGACCAGAAATGAAACAAGCATAAAAACCATAGAATTGAGATCATACCTAGATACAATATTGGTTGAATGAAATAGCTCACCGTGCCTAAGTTATGTAATCATCCTTAGCACATTTTTGTTAGCAACTTAATGAGTTTAACAGGACTCGCAGTTTATTCGGTCAGTTATACGTAATTGTATAGTAGTGGCTTAATGATATAGAAAATGACTTATTCAGTATGTTTCTAGGGGGAGCTTTATGCAAAAAGCCAAGTTTTTTTCCAAACCCAATTAAAAAAACATTCATTCCATCTATGAAAAAACTCTCCCAAATGAAAATCTTTACAATTTATACATACAGATTAATCCATATACACAACTTCACCGATACAAAACTTAATGGAAACCCAACCAAATGATCAACTTATAGCAAAAGCATCATGGTATTCATGGATCGAATGTAATATGAACTTTGATGTGTTGGAATCAAATGTAAATAGTTATCATCAATATTAGAACCAAAAACCAAATGGAGATAGGGTTTCTCATCTTTCAACAACTATCAATAGTGGTCAAAAACCTAAGGGACCATTTATCAAATACTTACCCGGTAAGCGTTTACAAGTAAAATTTCAAACTTTCACTTACTTATCAGGTAAGATTTTAGTGAACAGAACGACATTTTATACAACAGTTTACCCAATAACAGAGAATCTTGCCCAGTAAAAAGCATAACGAGGACCGAGAATCTTATCAGGTAAGTGAGAGAAACGACTCCTACCCGAGACAATCCATTTTGATGGACGAAAAAAACATACCTCAGGTCTAAATAGGGTTGGGTTGTGTTGAGAATCGTAAAAAAATATCTCCACCCTTGGATGCACATTAGGATGAGATGCATCAAGATTAGGTTCACCGAGATACACCGGATCAACTCCCTCTTATAAGGTGCAATTCATGCATGGGTATGAGATTAAACATGATCAAGGGCTCAGATCTCTTTTTACGCTACTCACCATAACTCTTCTTCTCACACACGATCCTATGCCAGTATAAATACTTCCTGAATTTTGTGTTATATGCTCTACAATCCTTTTCAACTGCTGCAAAATTTAACGTCAAGATTAACAAATGATTGCAGGATAGCAATAATTCTCTGTAACAGGTTGCCAATTTCTTCTTTCACTTCGCTGATGAAATCCTTTTCAACTGCTGCAAAACTTAACATCAAAATTGTTCGATTTTGCATCAGTTTAAAACAAAATTGAGTGTATAGATCCGAAATTACCATTAGAATTCAAACATAATTTTGTCCTAATTTCACATTTGGGAAACCACCATACTAAACTATCATGTTAAACTAAAAAAAACGTAAACTAACCCTAATCAATCAGATACCATCAATTTTAAAATGCAAATTAAGAAACACGCATTGATGAAGAAGAAGAACTCGATTTCATCCCACATCAATCAAAAGTGAAACAATTATTTGGATTATAAGTTTGATTTGGTGATGAAGGTTCGACCAACGGACGATGTGATCGGGCCATGGATCCATGTAAATGGGTTCGGGTTCAGGAAAGTCCCCGGGCCAATTTCCGCAGAGATGCGGGCTCGGAAACGGGTTAAACTTGAGAGCAGCGATTGAATCCGTTTGGACCCGTTGGTCAAAAAAATTTTTTTTTTTTTAAAATGTATATTGTTTTTGATGTAATAAAATTACAAATTTCTTTATTTAATGTAATAAAGTTAGGGATGGAAACGGGGTAAATGATATAAAAATCAAAAAGTGAATTATACAGGTGGTCTTTGGGGTTTGGTCAAATTTTGAATTTGGTCCCTAAATTGAATTATCTAGGTGGTCTCTGACTTTTCATTTTCATTGCACTCATGGTCCTTCCACTTAACAATATGTTTAAAGATCGATTAGTCCTTCCTAACGGTTGCTAACTAACATTGTTAGGTGGAGGGACCATGGTTACAATGAAAATGAAAAATCATGGACCACCAGTGTAGATAGTTTATTTTAGGGACCAAATTTAACCAAACCATAGGGACCACCGGTGTAATTCACACTCAAAATCAAATATATTTATCTATACTATATTATAAAACATTTGACTAAAAACTCTTAAAAATAACTTTTTAAGCTTTAGTTACTGCTAATTACTTAATTTTCAATATTACAAGTAAATTATACATAAGTACAACCTATTAAAACTACATCTCTAAATTCGTGTAACTAACGACAGATAACTATAATCAACTACAGGATAAACATCTAATTTTAAATATAAAAAATCTAAAATATGATTAAGATAATGATTGACTTCTAACAAATAAAATAATTATATTATTAAACCAAAAATAAATTATTTGGTCATTAAACCTGAATTAAATTATGATAAAAAATTTAATTAAAGAAATTAAATAAATAAAAAAGAACTTTTAATTGAAATACTAAAAAAAATTCTGAAAACCACATAAAATCATTAGAACATCGATATAAACAAAAATTAAAATGAAACTTAAAATCGAGATATATCTCGCTGCATTGCATGAGTACCCTTCTAGTTATTTAATAATGAATAGTCATTAATTAATTATTAATATTAAAAATAATATATATTTGTCATTATCGACTCTAAACATGTTAAGTTAGTGAATACTGTTGAACCAAATGTCGCCTGGTTACATTTCCTAATGTTCTAGGCAGTAGTCCCGCACCTTGTACAACTATCCAACAAAATTAAAGGATTTTAACGCTGAATGTCGTTGCATGAAACCTTTATCGGTCAATTGTTATCATATTTAAAGATCTATTATTGTCACACATTATCGACTTTCTAAAAGGATTATGACCACTAATCCAAAAGATACAATAAAAAGTGTTTTGTAATCAAGTCTCCAACTAGCTACCAACCTACCACATTGATCAATTAAGTCAACTATCAAGTTGCATGATTTGAGTTCTATTAGGGACATGTGCTTTTTTGTCCTTTCAATATAATTTTGGATACGTTCAAAATGTGTTAAATAAAGTTTGGCTTTATTCATATATATATATATAGGAAAGTTCAAATGTGAACTCATTTTTGGTTGTAAACGTGAGGACGAATCTCAGCCACTTATCCGGTCAATAAAGGCGGCTTTGACCTGGTTCCTCTCCTTTAATAATCTCCACCCTCCCATGAATCGCGTCAATCCTCCGTGATCGCGTCCACCATAACCGAAGATGTGTGGCTGAGATTCGTCCTCACGTTCACAACCAAATATGAGTTCACATTTGAACCTAACCCTATATATATATATATATATATAATATGTGTTTTTGTTTTCTATGTGTTTAAACCAATGATAACTAGATTTTGTAAATATTAAAGATATTGCTCTAAGGGTAGTCAAGTTATATTATAATTCCTAATTATATAAGAAAATGTCATATCAAAATCAATTGATGTCATGTAAGTTGAAAACTAGTTTTTCATTCAGCTAAAAATGAGATAGAAAGAATAACGAAATTATTTTTTTGAGTCAAGGAAAATGAAAACGATAGGAATGAAAATGAGAATGCGTTTTCATCTTTACAGATTAACTTGTAATGTAAATTTGAGTTTATGTGGAACATCAAACACTTTTTTTTTTTTTTAATATCATTAATTAGTGCTTAATATCTATTAAGCAAACACATTTGAATGATTTTTTTAACTTGTTAACATATACAACTATAATAAAACTTGTATATATCAACTATAATACAACTATTCATGAAATTTCAAGGTTGTAAAACTCGCTAGGCGGATCGGCCGCTGTAGCGAGTACTCGGCCTAGGCGGGGAGTACTCGAATTGGAATTTTTTATATATATATTTTAAAATTATATATATATATATATAATAGCATGTTCATAAATCATAAATAACCAAATATAAAGATAATTATTTATAGCACCCAAAATATATGTTTAAAAACACCCAGATTTTGATTCAATCAGTCTTGAAAGCCTTCAATTGGAGTTTTCTTCAGGTCGATTTTTTCTTCAATCGAGTGTTGGAAACGGCTTACAACACCGATTTTTTTTTTCTACTAAAACCTAAATTTTAAAGTTGACCGGCTTGGACCACCTAGGCCGATTACTCACCGAGTAACACCGAGTAGGCCAAGGACCGAGTAATCTGGCCGATTAACCACAAATCGCCTCGGTTTAAGGCCGAGTACTTGGCCGCCTAAGCCGATTTTTACAACACTGTAAAAATTTAGTATTGTTTCATCTTAAATCATCAATATATATATTAATATATATGGGTGAGTTCAAATGAGAACTCAAATTTGGTTGTGAACGTGACGATAAATGAGAACACGACACGTGTCATCTTCAGACTGAATGATCAAAGAAATATTCAGACTGAATAAAACTGAATATAGTGTTTATCCGGTCTAAATTACATAAATTACATATGATTTCAGTATAAAATTAAATATAACTCGACTCTTTTGTTATTTGATATTGTTCTCTGAAAATGACACAATTTGAATTATCCTCAATATATTTATATAAAAGTGAGTAAAAAGTATATATTACATTATTTAAAATAACAAAAATAATATTTGGAGAAGATGATCAAAAAGCAACAAAAGTAGATTGGGAACATGTGTATATTAATAAGGAAAATAATTTTATAAAAAAAAAAACAACTCATGGACTACTAATTTCCTTCAAAACCTGAATTGCTGACTTTATTGTTGCCAATTGCCATGCCCATTGTTGTTCATGTTGGTACCATTCACATTTCCATTTTTGTTGTTACCTTTGAGAGCCGCCGCCGCCGCCAATAATTGACGATATCGCCGCTGCTACTGCTGCCGGAAAATTTGGATCCGCCGTGAGGGCGGTAACGGTGTCAGCCAATGCCGCCGGTGGCAGCTGGTTGGTACCGGCGGTTTGCATGTTATTATGAGACATTTGAAGCCCTGAGAATTTGGAATGATTGTATAAAGATTGCCCAAAAATTTGGGGAAGTTGGTTGTGGTTAGAGAACGGTACCGGAAACTGGCCGGAGGTCCGGTGGAACTGTAATAGATTTGGAGTTTGAGTGAGGTCAAGTGTGACGGTCGGAAAAGGGGCGGATGCTGAAATGGTAGCAATGCTAGAAGAGTAAGGGAGGAGATTTCTTCCTAAAAAATTTGAATTCATGAGGCCGTCGGAGCTCGGCATGGCGCCGGAGAGTAGCATCTTAGCGGCGGAAGAGGTGGTGGAGGCCATGGCGACGGCGGTGTGCGGTAGAGGGTGGTTGTGATTGCCTTCGTATGTAGTGATTAGGATTGTTTTATCTTCTGCACATCTTTGCACCTGTTCAAACATGCAAAACTTCCGATCGAATCTAGTTGCCGGAAAAATATCGCCGGAAAATTTTCACCGGAAGTTAAGAATTTGAAACGAACTTACTTGTTTCCGGACGGGACAACCGGCGGACATGGTGCACCGGTAATATGCTCGTGGACATGGATTTCCTTTCGCTATTTTTTGGCCGTATTTTCGCCATTGACATCCATCTGTGATCTAATAAAGCAAACAAATCGATTGCTCAATGAAAACCTCATGATACGTATGGAGAATTGAATATTTTTCAAAATTGAATTGAGTTTTTTTTCTCGATGAATACCACGGAAGCTTCTGATCGAACTCGAACAGAAACCCTAGCTTTCTGAATCGTTCCTTCGTTAGATTTATCAATGTTTCCGGTGTAATTCCGATTATTATCATTCAACGAATTCAATCTCTGAAGAACTTGAGAGCCTTGCTTGGGGCTTACTTCACCATCAATAGCGCCATTGTTATTGATCGGAGATCGTGACTGTTCATCACGGCGTTTTTCCTCTGACGACGACTCTGAATTCTGATCGGATTCCGCCATTGTCGGACCTGCTAAAGCCAGATCTATAGACGGCCTTGGAACAATTGTAGATCCTCCTCCTTTTTTATCATCTCCTTGATTTTGTTGTATCATCGTTGCGAGATGCATCTCGAGTGTGTTACAATTGACCATTACTTGATTCAAAGCTTCTCTCAATCGTTGATTCTCGCCGTTCATCCTCTCCAATTCAGCTTGAACAGTAGCTAACTATAGATTTCAAATTAAACAAATCGATTCGATTAACGAATTGTTATGATTTCCACAATCATGCATCTAGCTTAATTAATTATACAACTACAAAATCAATACCTCATGTTTCGTTCGTTTATCACCAGAACTTGGAGAGACGCCATCGTCGATTACAGACTGATCACTGTTCGTATTTCCGGTTACAAGATGCAAACCAGTCTGTACGGTCAACGATCGAATTCAATCAACCACAAAACAATAAAAAATCCAGAAGTAAAATTGAAATTAATTAAACTAATCAATAAAATATCATCTACTTACATTGATATGAAAATCCAAATCCATAGGCTCCTTATACTGAACACAACTGACGGATGATCCGATCGAGTTTGACAAATTATGTTTGTGTTCATTGAAAAAATCCACTTCGTTAATCCGTTTATGATCATCAGATGTGGCCGGTTGATGGTAGGTGCAGTTGAGAGGGAAATGGATGGTGGTAGATGACGATGAACCGGAGGTGTTTTGGCCGGTGAAGTCCATGAATTCCGGTTGGTGGTGATCGGAGAATGTGGCGCGATCGGAATCAAAGGAGAAATCAGTTGACGGCTTGGCCATTTATGAAGAAAGAAAGCTGTGGAGTCGTTAATAAAGAGGACAAGTTCAGACTGAACACCAGAATTATCCCATGCGTGTGTTTTTTGTGTTTTTTCTTTTTTATTTATCCCATTTTTTTATAAAGAAAATTGCTTATTTCTGTTTCACACATTTAAATTGTTTATCTAATCATTCTTTTCGATGGACTCAAATGTTGTTACTTTCGCGATATATATGGACCTAGTTAAAAGATAAAAAAATCAAATTCAACCAGTTTATCGTTGTGAGGCGACCTGAGTCATTGGATTTGCAAATCTGTGTTGAATTTGATTTGGATATTGTGAAAGTACTAACATTAGGAGACCAATTTGAATGTGTGAAATGATCATTTAACTTAAGGACTCGTTTTTCTAAGATTTCAAATGGAAGTTATGTAATTATTATAAAGCATAACAGATTTCATATTAAAAAAATAATCGATGTATTTATGAATATTAAGAACTGTTTTAATAGATTCTTTAAAAAAATTTACAAAATTAAAGTTCAATGCATTCTATTTCAAATTTCATACATTTAATTAAATATTTTTCCTTCTCATAAACATTTCATTTTAAGGTTATCTATTAGTAGAATTTATTAAAAAAAACCATTTCTTTAGTTTTCCCATTTTGAAGTATTTGTCTTCATTTTTTCTCTAGTTTGGAAAATCTTCTAGGGGTGTTTAAATTATATATGAAACGATTAAGATATTTATAGAACATATACTTATTAGATTAGATGAACATGAACATTTAAAATTAGTTTATATTGTTTGCAAAGACTACAATTTGTATTTAAAATCTTTTCTATCAATCTATTGCTAAATTTATACATATCTATTAATTTATTTTTCACATATATCAACATTAAGACTTATTAATTTAACCTCATTTTGTTTTAATGTATTTATAGCAACATATTGTTTTTGGATTTATTGATTTTTTTTTGTATGCCACATTGAAGACGTAACAACAGCTGGTATTTTAAGTCATCATTTGACCAAAAGTATTATTTAACTTATGAAATTATTTATTTACATTTTCAAACATAGGTGCCGGAATTTAATTAAAAAAATAATCCGTAAAAAATTAAAATAAGAAAATCAAATCACCAATTAAAATATGTTTAAACATTAAAAATTATAAAAAGGGTAGGTGATGACAGCTGGCAAGTAGGATGATCCCACAGAGGTGGCGAAATCGGCTTCGTTTGCGTCTGGGGTCTGTCAGATATACGATCGACGACGCATTGCCGAAAGATACACTGCCTCTATTACCCCCTGTACTTTTGTATAATTGCATTTTAAACCCTCATGGTTATGTTACTTGATAATGAAAGGCATAACACAAATTTTATGTTTCTTACACAAACAAATCATTGATTATTAGATTAAGTTTGCTTCATAGAAAGGAATTTGTATTGGAATATGTAAAAAAACACGGATATAAAGGAGTTAGAATATGTAAAAAAGCAGGGATATAAAGGAATTGGAATCAGACTTAATCATGCATTTAGTTGGAAGAAATTAGAATAGAATATGTCGAAATGAATTTGAATTATTCTGTTTAGTTAGTTGAATATATCAGTGGTGATGGGATGGAGGCAGGATGGTAGTGGTGGTGGTGATAGTGGTATTAGTAGCTAAATGGTGGTAGCAGTGATTGTGGTGGCGGTGGTGGTGAAAACAATCATGGTGAACGGAATAGAATAAAGTAAATATAGAATATCACTGTTTTTCTTAAAATATAGGATGAAGTAGAATTCCTTACAGGAACAATGAATTTACATTCCATCGTATGTGGAATTCGAAGTTCTTACTAATTAAACAAACACATGAACAAAATTTTGTCAATAGCTCTAGTTTTCTTCAAATTCAATTCCTTAACATGTTAAATGTGTGATTTTTTTAACAATTTTGCATGTATTTAGAGCTTTCATCAACCTATGTAAAGCCTTATTTTAGTTCAAATTATCAATTATTCAAATTTGTTAAGATCTTATATGAGGAGCTACTGAACTCAATCACTTGCTGCCATTACTCTTCAGTTTTCTCTTGAGGTCTATCCTGTAGAGGTACTCAAATTGGATCAGTGATCGATTTCTAGGATATAGGTTAAAATTGTTATTGAGTCCTTTCATGTACTTACAATATACGTATATCTGTTACCTCATTCTGCAGTGTAATTAATTAAAAGTTTTGAGTATAACAACGTCCCACAAAAGATTAGAACGTCTCTGTTCAAGTTCCATCTGAATCCGATGAATCAAAATACACTTTAGAGCATGGAAGTTTCATAACTATAATTTTTTTTAGTATAAAAAAGTAATAAAAAAATGTCTACGAGAAAAGGGAAGAAAAAAAACTGCAAGGGTCAATAATGTAAATACTAAAAACTTGATAAACACCCGAATAGGTCCTCTAGGTCTCCTTTTTAAAGCCACAAGTCAACGACTTTCAGAAAGTGGGCCAGCTTTAGTGGGCCCGGAGGGGCTGTTGTGGACCCCAAAGTAGCCTTTCTTCAAGACCTAACCACCTAAGGCTATACTAGCTCTCTCACCCATTGCACGTGACTTCGTTGACTTGCTCTCCGGCTGGACCGGGACCTTTTTTATTAAATTCAACCATTTAATTTGAATTTTTCTTGAACGGCAATAACACACACGTTTTCAGGTATTCGGAATCCATTCGCACACCTGACTAATCTTCAGCAATCAGAACCCATTATATACTGGTAGGATAAAGTTTGAATATCAAACCTAAATAGTCAGGGATACCATCTACTGATTCTCCAAGATGTTACTTTACCACTGGACTAGACATGCTTTGATATTTAATTTGAAATTTACTATTAATTAATTTTTAGTTTTTGATAAATTAAAAGGGAAATTTGAGTTTATAAATTAAGTATATTTATGAATTATGATATTTGTAGCACAGGTGCATGATCGTGTAAAAAGAAGAGTTAAAAGAAGAAGAAGCATAAAAAAAGATCTAAATCTTTGCTTATTTTTAATCTCAAATCAGTTCATTGATTCAGTGCATCTCATCTCGTTGCATCCATCCTAATATCCAAGTATGGAGATCTCTTTTTACGTTTTTCATCTGAGCTCTCATTCTCAACGAAAGACAACCTTATGAGAGCAATAGCAAACATATAGAAATTTAAAGTTTCTAACTAAGATAGTAAAGTAAAGGGAAATGTTTGAAAAAAACCCAACAAACTATACTGTTTTGAATGGTTAAGTCAATAAACTATTTTTTTTGAATGAAAAAACAATTAAATTTCTCATTTTGAACGATTAAGTCCCTGAACTATTTTTTTTTGAATAAAAACCATTAAACTTTGTCATTTTGAATAGAAAAACCATTAAACTTTCTTATTTTGAATTACTATGTCCTTGTTTTATTTTTGCAAGAAATTAAACCATTGAATTTTTAAAAATTGGTTACTTACAGCTTCTAAACATAAATAAACCACTTTTAACCGGTTATGTTTTGATTATCTCTCTTATGATGGGTAAAAAAATAGATCAAAAAGAGGAAGATCGATGACAGAGCTCACCAACGTGCTAGGCGAAATGGAGAACGGACGACGTTGGAGTATGAGGAGTGACGAAGGAGAGCATACAATTGTTTGCTAGGGGTTTTAGTTGAGTAGGATTTTTGGAAGGGTAAAACGAGTTTAAGTTTATTTTATTTTAAAACTTTTTAGTGAGTTACAAGTAACTTATTTAAAAAAAATATGTAGGTAACTAGTTTTTAAACTATCAACACTTTATTCATTCAAAAAAAAAATGTTTAGGACTTAATCATTCAAAATGAGAAGGTTTAATAGTTTTTTCACTCAAATCAATAGTTCAAGGACTTAATCATTCAAAATGAGAAAGTTTAAGGGTTTTTTCAATAAAAAAAATAGTTTAAGGACTTAACCATTTAAAATTTGATACTTTGTTGGGGTTTTTCAAACATTTCCCTAAAGTAAATTACAAAGCTTGTCCATGTAACTTAAAGAAGTTATAGTTTTCGTCACTCGACTTTTATAATCACATAATAATTTGTTTTTTTCCTCTCATTTTTGTCTTTAATTTTAACAAACGTTAAATCATTCTGTTGAGAGTCTCACATGCATCTCATAACCACCCCAATAAGATCAAGTTATTATGTTGCTAAAGGTCTAGCAAACAAATTATGGCACTATGGCACACATGTTTACCGGTCTCGACGATTCATGTCCTCGCTAATTGTTCTTCAATATGTTCATTATCCAGTTAACGAAATAATGACAATATTAGGTTGAGGATAAGGTTATTTTGAGTTTGGAGGGAAATTGTATATATTGTTGTCATTTTAGCTTTGCTTTTGCATAGAACTTAAAAAGGATCTACCCCAAACATTTTTCAAGAGACCTAACGAGTTCAACTAAGTATAGGAAATGAAGGGGCCTAATGTTAGACAGTAGATTAGAGAGAAAAAGGAGACCGACTACCTACAAATGATTCTTTAAACGTGATTGTTTTTTTATAGTGGTGGTGGCGGTGGTGTGCAACTACTAAATGTGTTGAGGCTTTATTACGAAATAATGGCATTACGTTTTTGGCAATGCCAGTATCAAGGTAAAACCCATGCCAAAAGCAGAAGACTGACTGGTGGTTTCAAACACGAAAGAAGTTGGTAATGGTGGTGGTAGTAGAGGCAGGAAGAAACGGTGGACTGGGCGAGGTGGTGCAAGGGGAGGAAGATGTCATCATTGTTGAAGACAAATGTCCGATGACAAAAATATAAACTTTTATTTAGTTAACCTAGTTACTGAATCACATAACAGAAACTGATTAAACCAACTTTATTTGGTTTGGTTATCAGATAGTTTGGAAATCTTTTAAAATCGATTAACTCAAACTGAGTAACTCAAAAACATATTTGACCGACCAAATAACACCACTAATTGTTATGTCCAATTCCAAATAGTACAATCACAAAAAGGACAAAAGTGACGATGCAAATTTTACCATAGGGGTCAACATACCGTTAGGCCGATCATTAAACATTTTTATTGGAAATCGTAACTCGTAAGTGCCAATAAGGCATTTTATTTGTTGATTTTACTTTGAAAATAAAGTTAGGCTTTTTAAAGTTATAATTATCCCTATGTTTTCTTAACAGAGTATTGAGGAGATGTTTGGTTTGATGGAATGTAGTTCGAAACTTGGAAGAATTCGAAAAGATTGAAAAAATCAGTCATTCACAACCACTGATGAAGGATTCCTCGGCTATTAGCTCAGTGGGTAGAGCGCGTCCCTGATAATTGCGTCGTTGTGCCTGGGCTGTGAGGGCTCTCAGCCAGGTGATGCATGGCTGTCGTCAGCTCGTGCCGTAAGGTGTTGGGTTAAGTCCCGCAACGAGCGCAACCCTCGTGTCAATAATTTTATATGAGGAACTACGTTAAAAAAATTATTGTTTCGTTTATAGTATTTGAAATATAATTGAATTACATTTTTTATAAATAATTTATAAAAACAAATTATACATAAATATAAAATAACTAAATTACATTTTTATTAATTAAACATTACAAAACAAATGCTTTAACGTATTTTAAACATTATTGCATACAAAAATATATCAGTCTATTGCTCATCGAATAATTTAACCACGTCTTGCAAAAACAAATTATTTATTATATTCTAATTAAATTTATTTATTAATATGAGTTTGTTATAAAGCTCTAGTCATTACTTTGTGTATTCTACATGCATTATTTAATTTCTTATATTAACATTTAGTTCATTAAAATAAATATATAAATACAATTTAAAAAATGTAATGTTGTAGTGATTATATATAAATCACACATTACTATCATGTCATATATCCATCATCGAAAAAAAACTAATTAAAATAATAAGCCTCTTATAATCAATTGTAATGGAAGAGCTAAACAACTTAATAAATATATAATACTTTAAAATTGTTAAATAATTTTAAAGTATTTGGTACTACATAAGTAGTACAACTGAGATATAATACTGAGCAAAACCAATGTCATATTAATTAATAACAAGGTATCAAATAAAACTTAATTTAAAAGTAATATATATTCATTTTACAACATATATGGTCAAGGAAAACCATTTGCATAATCATGCGTATTGACTTTGGTGTATAAAATATTTCTATTTTGAAACTTTTTAAATTTTTATACATTCAAAAAATGCAATTAATTATTAATCATTGCTATTAAATTATATATTGAATTAGACATTGTACTTACGCTAAATACCTTTGACTTAACAGGTTGATTATTTAATAAATCCAGTAGCGCAAACAAGATGTCCAAATAAAAATATTCATGCCAGACTGATAAAAAAATAAGTACTGATATTGTTATTTGTGGAAACTCTTAAATTAAATCATTAAATGATTGTGGGTTTTTGTTTTCATATATGGATAGATTCTAAAACTATCAACAATTAAAAATAATTGAATTTAAAACTTATCACTAGCAAATTATACGTGCATTTATTTTCACCTAAAACTTTTGAAAGAACATAACAAATCTTCACTCTTAAGACGACTTCTTAGACCATCCCATCGTGCCCATAGTTTTTACATCATCAAAATAATATTATAACATGCGCATATTTATCATGTATTAATGTATATAGAGTCGGTATCATATAAGTCCAGGGTTTGGTTCACGTGAGACCAGTATGTTTTCGTGAGACCACATTTTTACACTTGAAACTTCACAGCAAATCAATGTGAAGGTAAAAGAAATTCGAACCTTCACATAAAAAACACTATGAATGTTACATTCACAGTGTTTTGCTGTGAAGTTTCAAGTGTAAAAAAGTGGTCTCACGAAAACATCGATTTTTTTTTTTACCTTCACAATGATTTGCTGAGAAGTTTCAAGTGTAAAAACGTGATCTCACGGGTCTCACGAAAATAGGTTGGTCTCACGTGATCCCAAATCTATAAGTCCATATAATGTTCATGAAACCATTTAATTGAAAACCCTTGGACTTCACTAAAAAAACCAAATCTACATAGAGATACATTGAACCTTCACATAAGAAAAACCAAACATTCAAATGAAAAACACAATGAAGCTTTATAAGAAAAACACACCGAACCTTTTTACAAAACACACGTGAACCCTTCACTATGGTAGGTCTCATGAAAACTGGGTACCAGAACCTAACCATGTGTTGGCCGAATTTAAATCACATACTGGTTTTAGTCTAAAATCACATGTGATATAAACTTTTTCATATTCTCTTATTTTGACCATATTTTCATTTTCCATTTCTTATATTTTTTTTGAAATATCAGTTGCAAACCCGTTTTCGATTGTAAACTGATCGGAGACAAAGAAGAGTGGGACACGTGTTCTAAGGTGTTCTCATTTATCATGAATAATGAATGTGAACATTCATGAATTGTCCATAAAGAATGATTCAACATTCATAATGAATGATATAGTATTCATGATGAATAACCCATAAGTATATGAAACACGTGACACACTTTTATTTTATCTTTCAGTTCACAACCAAACCCACACCTATATATATATATATATATATATGATGGGTGTGCACATAAATTAATATTTAAAAGTGAGAGAAATATTTTTAATATGTGATAAATTTAAGAGGACTCTCTATACCTAAATGTCATCAACTAGAGATTTCACCATCAACAAGCAATTTGTGTCCATGCGTGTGTATGGAGGTTAGGAAAAAAATTGTATTAAAAGGTCAACAAATGTAGGCCTTTTGATTTTGACTTTCCAAACCTTGGACCAAAACCTTTACTCTTTGAATTAACACATATAATTTATTTAAAATTATATCAAAAGAACTCCCAAATTCAAAAATGGTTATTATACATTTGTATAGTATGAACTAGTATGGAGGTGTAACGTGTTGTTTATAAAAGCTATTTATATCAAATTATATAGTGACGGGTTTAAATGAAAACTTAAATTTGGTTGTGAACCGTAAGGACATATGAAATTGCCACACGTGTTATATTCAGACTGAATATTGAAGGAAATATCCAGACTGAATAATAGTATTATTTAGTCTGAATGTAGTATTATTCAGTCTGAATGTTTCCTTCATTATTCAGTCTGAATAATACTACATTCAGACACGTATCGCGCTCTCATTTATCCTCACATTCACAACCAAATTTGAGTTCACATTTGAACTTTCGTTTATATACGTGTTGTTTATAAAACCTATTTATATCAAATTACATATGTTGTATATATAATGTAACTTTTTTGTGTGTGAAACTTTGAATGAGAAAATAATTGTAATTTTTCAAGAGAAAGCGAGAGCAACTGTAATTTTCGGACATTTCATTTTCATAGGAACGGATGGATAAGATGTTTGTTTTTATCTAATTTATAACAGTAAATATTAACATATATATATATATATATATACGTAATTGGGTTTTAAAGTGTGAACGATCATAAGAAAAATTTATATGTTAAATAAATTATATCAAAACCTTGACCTCATTGTTTATCATTTGTTCTTTATTTTTTTTGAATTTTATTTCTTGTTAACGAAATTATGAACCAACAAATTGAAAAATTAATTAAAATACTAATTTGACATAGGAAGAACTTTTTTGAGATAAAATGAGACCCCTTTATCGTTGCTAATTCCATATCAAGCGACAACTAATTGTTATGAATCCTAAAACCATCACAGACCTTAACCTTAACCTTGTCATTGGTCATCCAGTTGCACACATGTTTAGAACTGTATTACTTAAGAGTGTTTATATGTGATTTTCTGAAATGGGAAAGTGTGAATTGATTAATTAGTTTGTTTTTAATATGAAAACAAAACAGATTAGATCGACACCCACATACCTTTTTGTCCTTTTTAAAATTATATATAACATGTGAGTTACATGTGAATACGAAAGCTATATTAGTACAATAATAACTTAACGTTTATTTTTAATAAATTAATAAGGAACTGACGATATTGTCTGCATTATGATACAGTTCAAGTGACTTTATGCATGTCGACCATTTGGCCCCGTTTCCTTTTTAACAAACATTTAATGATATAAGTATGATTCGTTATAGATAAAGATATAAAATTAAATCCACCAAATTACTTTTAAATGTGTAATTTGCTCTATTGTATTGTACTTTAATAGTCAAACAATTGTAATGATTATATTTCAATAGAAATTAACATAAATTTTTGGTTTTAGGTGTCCATTCAAATGAGAACACATTCGTTAACCGAAAACATGATAACACTCTTATTAAATGTAATAATACACGTAAGAGGACCTGGTGGTATGCAAGTGACTTGGTCCATGATCTAGATCATTCAAAGGTCAATCATATATCTGATTTAGTATCACATGTAATAAACTACACTGTAACATTTGATTTGACTATAATAAATATATGTTCTCACATTTTGTTTGTAAAATAAATGTGTTACTCTTTGAACCCATTACCTTTGGTTTTATAATAATAAAGGAAATCAAAATATTTAGAGAGGAAGAACATTTTCAAATACAAACTGTTATATTGTTACAATCAATGCAACTCAATCTCGTATCATATTTTATATATATTTTTTTTGTTTTTAGTTTAGTAGGGTAGTTTCGTTTTAATGTAGAGGATAATTAATATTTCTATTTACTTATTTTATGTAGAACATTATCTTGATTTTTATAGGGATTTTATTTTTATTTATTTTACAATGATTGGATGAATACCTTATTCACAACCATTTTATGTTTTTTTAGGGCTTTTCATTCATCATTTTCTTTTGTACACAAAAACAATGGACAATGAGAAAACCATATTTAGTAATCAAATACATCATATTCATCATTTTTTAACAACAACAAAATATTTTAGCAAATCCAATAATGAAATATGGTGTATCACGTACAAGAAACCAAACCATATTCAAGAATCCATCAGGTCCTAACAGGGACGGACTTAAGAATTTTTCCATACAGTTGCACCTTCTAAAACAGTGACATTTTTCACAAACCTAAATATTTTTAGCTTACGACGTGGGTACAATGCGATGGCACGTGCCACCGTAGCCACTTAACTAGAAGCATGTTCGGCAATGAGCTTAATGGACCCTTCAGCTTATTCGGCTAGCCATATTGTGGTGTTTGGAAGCAGCTTAATAATTAAAAAAAATGAGTTGACCGAATAAGCTTTTAAACATCACCTTTATGGAGATAGACACCACATTTCCACTCCTACCTCTCTTCCGACGAAAACCCCTGTTGTCGTTCTGCTCCATCGAAAACCCTCTCTGAAGGATATGAACAGACACACATCATTCTTGTTGCTGACCGAAACCCCTCCTCCATCGAAAACCTCCCCTTCGTCCCTGTTGTTGTCGCACCGGATTGAGGAGACCCCATCCTCCTTCAGATCCGGATTGAGGCATTCAAGGTTTAAACTTTAAAATATTTGGATTTGTGTTTGCTTGTTCCTCATATGCACATCGACTGTTTGATTTTTCTATATTTATTTTTGTATTTTTAAGGATTGGATTTTTGGTTTGATTTAAATCAATTTGATGCCCTTAAAATACTCACTTTTAATCTCAATTCTTTGTTTGGATTTGATTATGAGGATTGATTTCTTGAGGTTTGGAGATTAATAAGAAAAAAACATCTAGAAGGGTAAAATGGTAATTTTTGTCTTTCAGACATATCGTTAAACACATCAAACAAACATCAATTTCATTTAATACATACCGACAACTTTATTCACAAACCCAACTTTATCCATACAAGACTTAATGAAAAATCAAACAAACATGCCCGTCCTTCTCCGTCCCTAGGTCCTAAGACTAGATTTAGTTTACAATGATATATTTGGGGGGGGGGGGTGTTTGGGATTGTTTATTTGAAACTAACTTGGTGAATTCCTGGAAAAATGTTTATCAAAAGTTGATAAATTAAAAGTTTTAACTTCTTAAAAAATGATTTATCACCGGTTTAGCACCGGATAAGTTGTTTTTTCGAGACACTTAAAATGACTTATTATCGGTGTCGCACCAAAATAAGTCAATAAGTTGTTTTTATAAGCAATCCCAAACACCCGTAAGTAATAAAATGCTTCATATTCATCGTACAAACAAGAGTGTTAAAGAAATATTTTCACTTTTTATTAAAAAAATACTCTTTAATAGGGACAGATTCAAATGAGAACTCAAATTTGGTTGTGAACGTGAGGACAAATGAGAGCGCGACACGTGTCGAATAAAAAAAAATATCCAGACCGAATAAAACTGAATATATATTCAGTCTGAATAATGTCTATTGAGACTGAATAAGCGTTATTCAGAGTGAATAAACACTATATTCCGTTTTATTCGGTCCAAATATTTCTTTGATTATTCAGTCTGAATAATCTACATTCAGACATGTCTCACATTTTCATTTGTACTATCGCTCACAACCAAATTTGAGTTCGTAACTGAACTTTCCTCCTCTTAAATAAACCAGACGGGAGTTTTGAAGTTATTATCCCGCTGCAAATTTTTAAGTTCACCGTCCGATGAATCGTTTCCGGGATGCTTTTTTCATCGGAATCTCTTCTGCAACTCCTTCAACGTTTCATCAAAAACTCCATTAAAATCAAGCAAATCCATTCTCTCCTCATCACCAATGGCGATCTCCATTCTATCCCCAACCAATCTACCTCCAAATGGACGACCACCATTCTTTACAACACTCTCATCAGAGCTTACCTCAATGTTCATCTTCCACACACCACTTTACTCCTTTTCACCCACATGATTTCCAGCAATATCCCGCCAAATTCCCATACTTTCCCTTCAATCGCAAAAGCTGCTGCTTCTTATATAACCCCTTCGATCATTAGTAAACCCCTTTACGTTCAAGCTATCAAGCGTGGAGTATTAGCTGATCCATTTGTACAAACGTCATTCATTTGTTTGTATGCCCAAACTGGCTCCCTTTCTTATGCACGCAAGGTGTTCGATGAAATGCCTGAACCGTGTATTGTTACGTTTAACGCTATGCTTGATGGTTTTTGCAAGAATGGCGATATGGGTTCTGCGATTTTGTTCTTCGAACGTATGCCAATGAGGGATGTTTATTCGTGGACTAGTATCGTTAACGGGTTTCACAGAAATGGATGTCACGAGCCTGCAATTCGGTTTTTTCAAAAGATGATCATGGAGAAAAGCTTGGGAGATTGTTTTGCGAAACCTAACGAAGCCACATTCGTTACCGTTCTTTCTTCTTGTGCCAGTTCCGATGTTAAAGGGTTGTTAAACGGCAAACAAATACACGGGTACATCATCAAGAACGAAGATAAAGTAACCGCCTTTATCGGCACATCACTAATAACTTTATACGGGAAAACGGGTAGTCTAGAATACGCGATAAAAGTCTTTAAAACCATGAACAAAAGGGAAATATGCACATGGAATGCAATGATCGGTGCTCTTGCTTCAAACGGAAAAGAAAAACAAGCTTTCGAAACGTTCAATAAGATGAATCTTGAAAGATGTCATCCAAACGATATAACTTTTGTCGTACTTCTTGCCGCTTGTGCTCGATCCAATCTCATCGATTTAGGGTTTGAAGTTTTCTACTCGATAATGCCTAGATTCGGCATTCTTCCAAAAATGGAGCATTATGGATGTATGGTTGATCTATTGGGTAGAGCAGGGTGTTTAATAGAAGCTAAAGATTTCTTGAAAAAGATGCCATTTGAGCCTGATGGTACTGTTTTAGGGGCTCTTTTGGGTGCTTGTAAACTCCATGGAGATATTGAATTAGGAGATGAAGTGGGTAAAAGACTTCTTGAATTACAACCCGAAAAATGTGGGCAATATATACTTTTATCGAGTATTTATGCGGAAGCCGAGAAATGGGATCGTGCTAGCGAGTTAAGGAACGTTATGGTTGGTGCCGGTATTGAGAAACCTCCGGGTTATAGTATCGTGAACGCGATGTGAAAGATATATGTTACGGACGCCCGTTAATCCATCTACCATTAAGCACTAGGTAAATCAAAGTATTTTTATTTCTTCATTATTAAAAATACCAAAATTTTAAAGTATATTCTTGTTTGAATGTAGGTATTTCAGATCATTTTAGGGACTGTTTGTTTACCTCTTAACAGTTTCATTAAGAGGCGGTCTCTGAATCGCTCAGAGGTAAATCATGTTTGTCAAAAAATAATTATGCCTCCCTTAACCATTCAGAGCCCTAATTTTATTTTGAACAGTTACCAAACAATTATATTTCATTTTCTACTGTATCATAAGAGCCTTTTAATCATTCCGACTACTTACCATTCAGCAACTGCTAAACAACCCTTGAGTTTTTGAATTGATTAAGAGGTTATTTGATCGGGGATGATGACTTGCATTGTTAAAAGAGTTGTTCTTGTTGCTTGCAAGTAGGGGTACACAGAGGCAGGGTCGGACCCACTCTATTGGATATGGTGGGACGGGCCACCGCTTCGTTCCTCTGTCGTAATTACAGGGTCGTGAAAAATGCCACCATATCATTTTGTTGTATGCAACTGCATATATTTTGAAACTACAATGATGACACAAGTTTTTCTTAGTTGAGTTGGTTTGCATGGCTTTTCTTACACCCTAGATGTGGGTTCGAATCCCTTGTGTAACATTTTTCAGATATTAACTTTTAATTTCATATATGTTATAGTGTTACGTTTCTGAAAAGAATTGCAATAAAATATTCGAACACAAAGACCTCAAATATGAAAACCAAATAACTAACCAAGTGACTAATGATGATTTTATAAAAGAAATCCATATATTTGTTTCTTATAGTCAAATAACACCACTACTTGAAAATTTTTGTAGGTCCACATCTAGAAATGCATTTAAATAATCCATTAAGCTATTTCAACTTAAAAAATCTTTATGTAATAATAATTGAGAACATTGGTGCTTATGGGGGTGTTCAACAAAAATGGTGGTTAAATTAAATTTTGAAAGTCCACAGTGTTTTTGTTCTGAAAGTTCGGTGTTATTTTGTGGTCACACATCCTCAGGAACACAGGTTGGTCTCACATGATCCCAAGTCTGCCCAGAGAGAAAGAGACAAAATAGTTGATGACATAGAAAAATAGCATATAAGCAACCGAAATGTGTTTAACTTCAACTTAAAGTTAGCCAAATCACAATAAAGTACGATTAACGAAATAGAGTTCTATAACAAGAAGGGATGAGTCTATTAGTCTAACAAGATATAAAAATAGAAAGAGTCGTACACCATTATTTAAATATATTATCTTCGTTCCAAAATAAATGAGCTTTTTCCATCGTGACATAATGAAGGTAAAAGCTCATTTAATTTGATACAAAGATTGTGTTACTTACCTTTTACCGGAATGCATGCTGATTGATTAAGCTCCAATACCACCATCTTTCTTTTCAAGCTTTTCAAAAAGGTTCTTGTATGCATCATCTGCTGCTCTGTTAACTGCAATCATCTTCTTTAACTTATACATTCCTCTCCCAATGAATTCATTATTGATGTAAATTTCAATTTCTCCTGTTCTGCTCCATAAATCTTTGGCTTGTGGTTTAATTCCAATCTTCTGGCATGCTTCATTGAACTTTGCTACAGGGTGTAACTTCAAGTTTTCGGGAGTTATCAGGGGTTGTAACAACCGCTCCACCACCTGTAAACCCCGAGTTTAGGTTACCATAAAAGATAACACAATTAACTGTACTTATCTGCATTTATTTATTTGATTTATTTGGAAGAGTGTCCTAGGGTATGCCAAGACTAATCTGGACAAATTGTGACCTCAAGAAATCAGCTCTGAACCACAAGGCTTGTGGCGTACTGGTTAAGGCTTGTGGGGGATGAGGCTAGATAACCCATCTGCCCCAGGTTCGAATCCAGGCGCAAACAACTTGTGGCCACTGAGGAATTATCTCAGGCTGCATGTTTTAGCAGTCTTAAAATTGCCATGTATTAGCCTAGGATACCCTTTCAAAAAAAAAATCAGCTCTGATGAGCTCAGTGGCTACAACTGTTGTATAAGCCTGAAATTGAACCTGGACAGATGGGATACCCTAGGGCCTCAACTGATATGCATTTGTTTGCTTTCAGATAAATATCCATTTGTCTATGCTCCAAACACCTCGGTTCCTTCCCTTTAACTTGTTCTCAAATTTGGGAAGAAAAGAAAAGGAAAGTAAGGGAAAGGAAAGTTTTTTATGCGTGTTCTTGAACGGGAAAGGAAGCTATCTGGATTATAATGGATTCAAGGAGCGTGAATTTATAATAAAACAAATATAAAGATAAAGAACATTAGTACTAGTTAGTCTTCCTTCTTCCATATGTATCGAATTCATATAAGAATGATGAAAACTTAACAAAGATAAACATATTTTATCAAATGGTTGAACCCATTAAAATACTGTTACTTCACTTTTTAATGTCTTGCAATGCTTGGTTATTGGCCTTTAGAAAAAAGTGTCCCACACCAACCCCACCAAAAGCATATGAAACAAGCTTTTTTGAAACTTTTAAGGTTTATTTTGTAGGTCCTATTGCCTATTGTTGATTATTCGAATGATAACGGGACCCATATTGGCATATTGCAACCAAGAAATTCCCTAAGGTATCGAGATGAAATATGTTACCTCCCAAGTAGCATCCATTGATGAATCCGTGTCGATGAAGATGGCACCAATTAGTGACTCAAGAATATCAGCAAGTACTTTAGGTGGATCAATCATACCATGCGAATGAGATGGGTAGTCTTTGATCCCTTCCATGAATTCTTGAATCTGTACTTTCAGTAACAACAACAAAAAAAATCACATAAAAGCCATGAAAACTTTAGGTGGTTCATCATTTCTACACTTAAACCATCTATACAAACAATGTACTGATGTGCTATGGCCTATGGTATAATGGTAATATAAGCTAATTAGAGCATCTCCAACAGGTTTTCCCAAATGGAGAAAATGGGGATTGTGAGCTAAAATTTTGCTACAACAGCTTCCCTAAAACTATATCTAAAATGGAGAAAGTAGGAGAGAGAAAGATTATTTTAATACTATAATCAATGTTGAGTTTTCCAAAATGGGAATCTGTTGGAGATGAATTTAATTCTTTTTAGAGATTTTGACTTTTGGTTGTTCGTTTTAAAGAAGGGGAGTGCTAATGGCACCCCTTAATAGGGGTGTGCAAGGAATTAAATGCACTTTTCTAGTATTGGGATCCTAAAAATAGGGTTTTGATAACGATGGGTGTGAGGAGGATTCACTGTGTCATTAGTATACCTTAGGGGTGTCATTAGCCTCCCCTTTGAAGAAAACTTGGGGAATTTGTTAGAGATGTTCTTATTGACCAATTACCATAATTAAAAGTAACATTATATTAATCGAAGAAAATGGATGAAATGGGGTCACAACAGAAGTTTCAAGCATCTGTGTTAAAGAATAAGCCCTAAAAACAAAGCATCATTTCTGATCTGAATATGAGTTGATTCTTAGCTAGCCTTTGTTTTCTGCGGATTTCAGAAGAATCCATGTGATCTGTACTTTTTGATCTGAATATGCAAAAAGTGAGAAAAAACAATTTGGGAAAAGGGACAAAAAATTTCCTTTCAATACAATATTATGTGAAAAGTGAAAAGGGATCAAACGAAAAATCAACTAAATTCATTGAAAAAAAACCTGCAACGATAAAACCCTAATTTTGCTACAATTTGTAATCGATTGAATTCTAAGGGAAAAAAAGGACATAAACATTTAACTAAACAGTAATCAACCATATATTTCATATCTATTAAATGGAAACAGCATACTTCCGGTGCCGGCGAAATTTATTAAATCATTCCGGTAAAGTAACTGAAAAAAGGAAGGCATATTAACAGTAACTACCTGTCCGTCGAGAAGAGGTTTCCGGTGCCGGAGAAACTTATGCAAGTCGTACTTCAACGCCGCACGAGCCAAGGCCTCGGTGTCGACATTCGCGGCGCGTAACCGAGTCAACTCACCAGGCGCCATATCAGGATACCGAAAATAATGCAGTTTAGCAATCACATGGTTCAGAACCGAGTCACCTAAATACTCAAGCCGTTCATACGATTGACAATCCTCAGCTTTGTAAGAACCATGAGTAAACGCTTCCTTTAACAACTCCTTATTTCGAAAACTGTATCCAGTGATTTCCTCCACCTCCATCAGACTCGTTAATGGCGGTGGTGATAGCTCGATCTCCTTCACCAATTCATGAACATACTGTTGCTCTTCTAAATCAAGGTTTTGGAGACAGAGAAGAACTTCATCATCGTCTTCCATGGCGGTCGGATTTTGTAAAATTGGGGAAGATGATCTGTGTATTGAAATTTGCAGATTTTTTTTGGAGATGAAATCAACTTGTGGTTGGGTTTTCTTGTTGGAGAGGATTTGCAATGTTTGACTTTTTGTTACTTGCAAGGAAAGGGTGATATTGACTTCTCAAATAAAAAAATACAATGAATAAATAATAATATTCATGAAGATAATATTTCAGAAGCACGCAGGCTCCGTTTTTAATGAAGAGGAAATTAAAAATTTGGAATTTGGTACTTGTGTTTTGTTGAAAATAATAATTTACTATTTTAGGCCTATGAAGTTTTAAAATAGCTATGATCGTTGTGAAAATATTTAGATTTGGTCTTTTTTTTCCTCTTTAATGGACTTTTAAAATTTTAGTAAATGATTGATATTTTTATCATTTTATTGATTTTTTTCGTCTTTAATACAATCAAATATCACATGGATCAGAATTATTAAATCAATTTTTAGGGACTGATTTAAATGAGAACTTAAATTTGATTGTCAATGTGAGGATAAATGAGAGCACGACACGTATCATATTCAAATGAGATCGCGACATGTGTTTGAATATTTCCTTCATTATTCAGTTTGAATAATACTACATTCAGACACATATCGCGATCTCATTTGTTCTCACATTCACAACCAAATTTGAGTTTGCATTTGAACTTTCCTCTCAATTTTTATTGAATAAAAGATAAAAAAAATTGATAATAAGAACGAAAATTACTATAGTTTAATGAAATTTTAAATAATTGTTAGAAGAAAGGACCAAATTCAAACATTTTAGCAATCAATCATGATTATTTTATAAGTTGAAAATTATAGGAACGAAAGGTATGGTGTTGTTTTCAACAAAGTATAAGGACCAAATTTGTAGTTAAAAGGGCAAAATTACTTTTTTGGTCCTAACTTTCAAATCTTTCTTCGTCACTACAACTTAAAAAATAAAGTTCATTGATGGTTAGTTTGTAAAAACATTTTGAGTTGGTCCCTTTTTACAACCGTGAGGACTTTTTTAGTTTTTTTTTTTTTCTGTTTTTTAAGTAAAAAGTAAAAATAATTTATACACATTAATATGCCTCTGCGATCTAAGCCATTAAACTTTCTAGAAGTATAAATTTTACGGTGAAATCGCTTTTAAAGATGGAAGTTGGATAGTGTAACACCCTCAAATTTGAAAAAAACGACTAATTTAAAATTTTCATCAATACAACAAATAAGAAGTTAATTATTTTCCTACAAATCAAAACTTGAATAGCCTCGAATAAATGTTCTAAATAAACATCGACAAAAGATAGACCAAGTATTGTACAAAAACATAAATACTGTCCGGTGTTATTAAACCCAATAGGAGTCGCTATCTCCAAAGTAGGAAGACGCCACCAAAAGCTAGATCCTTAACGCGCCACTCCCTAGCACTCAAGCCAACACGTTGTGCTCTCCAATCTAGAGGGGTTCGAGTCACCCCTTTGCGCACTTTGTAATCCCAATTTAGAAAACACATGGCACACGCTTATCGATTGTTGGGTTGAGGCCGGTTTTTGGTCGGAGATTGACTCTTATGCAAACGATGCCACTTCTTTTGCGGACCTCCTCTTTAAACTGTTACAGGCTCATCTTGGCCCCACGGGGGGGGGGGGGGGTTCTTGTAACCATGTGGAGTATCTGGTACCGCCGCAACGATATCATTTGGAACGAAGGTCCCCGGGACCCGACCTCGGTGGTATGGAGAGCCTCAAGCCTCTACTCGGCTTGGAAGTTCTCTAGGAACTTGTCTCTACCCCTTTACAACGCTGTCGAGCATCTTAGATCCTCCTCTTGGAGCCCACCTAGAGTTGGTTTTCTTAAGTGTAATGTTGATGCTACTGTCTCCTACTTGCATTCAAAGGCGGGTTATGGGGCGGTAATGTGAAACCATAACGGTGTCTTCATTTCGCCCAAGGCCTCCCCCGTCAACTTCCTTCCTTCCGTTCGTGAATGTGAGGCCTTAGCCATCCGAGATTCTCTTCAATGGGTCTCCGATCGAGACGACAAATTTGTTATTTTCGAAACCAACGCTAAAGTTGTTGTTGATGCCATCTACGGCTCCTTTAATGACGACTTCGAATTTGGCGACATCATTAGAGACATCCGCGGATTCCTTAACCACAACAAGATTACTCTATCCACGCTATTGGGCGACAAGCAAACGAGTTGACTCACTTGACTGCGAGGCACTCTCGTATTCTCATTTGTCCTTTTATCTTCCATGAGACTCCGATTTTCCTTAAAGTATGTATGAACAATTATTGCACCAACTTATCTATCAATGACATGAATGTAACTCAAGTGGGTGATGGCAATACTAAAGCCCATTAGAGTTATCATTCCTTTGCTTCAAAAAAAATCATTCATAATAGAAGATTTTGTTTGAGATTTTTATTGGTGTTTGTACGATCTTTTCTAAAATCAAAACGAGTTAAAAAAGGTCGGGTTGACAATTTGGCATTCCAATATTTATTCGAACATTATTTCAATTTCATAAAAATACTATAATTTTTTTGATGCTTAACTTTCTTTTTTCTAGATTTAGAACGTTATAAGAATCAAAACATACCTTTTTAAATCGTTATCTCGCTTTTTTTTATCTATATTCTAAATATACTTGTTTGATATATTATTGAAAAATACTAACCATTTTTGTATGATTATATATAGGGAGTTCTAAATACATATTACATAAATCTTACAGATTATACAAACATTATATCAAATATCAATTTGAGATATTGTGAAAGATAGTCATGACATATTTATCATCAAGTTATTTACGGGAGATGATAGACTTAGTATGATAATTGTTTTTGATTAAGAAATCGTCGAGATATTTATAAAACCAAATATTCATTAGGCTAGATAGATCATTAAGATTAGTTTGTAAGAGAACACTAAATAAGAGAACACAAAAACGGCATGATCACATGCGATTTTCACATGATTTACTTTGCGGGCCCAGGTCATCCCCTCACAAGTGTGTCGATCGTTTTTCATAATCGCATGTAATTTAATTATTTTCGTGTTTTTTTATTTTTAATTATATTCTGGTTTGATCTTCCCACTTCTATACATTATATATATATAATCAAATGTATTTATAACTATTAGTTGTTAATTTCTTTGTCTTTATGATTTACCAATTACTCTCATAGTTCCAAAAGAAAATATTATGTATATTTTATAGTTCCGCAATCTCTTGAATAGAAAGCAAACTTGAATTGACATCATCCCAATTCCCAAATTCAATGCTAGAATTAAATCAAAATTAAAATTTATTGTTTGTTTATAAAAACAAGTTGCTGACTCATTTCAGGGTAGCACCGATAATAAACACTTTTAAATGTTTGTTAAAACAACTTATATCCCTGTTAAATTAAATCGGTGATAAGGAGTTTTTTAAAAAGTTAAAAGGTTATAACTTATCAAAAGTTGATAAGCAATTTTGTAAAAAAACAATAAGTTATTTTAAATAAGCAATCCCAAACACCCCTTTGGGCTGTTTGTTTACCTCTTAACAGTTTCATCAAGAGGCAATCTCTGCATCGTTAAGAGGTATCTCTGAATCGTTAAGAGGTAAATCTTGTTTGACAAAAAATAAGGCTGCCTCTTAATGTATCCAAAACCCTTTGAATTATTTTATACGCTGGACGTTCCTTAACCATTCAGAGACTTGATCTCGTTTTGAACCGCTACCAAACAATTATATTTCATTTTGTACTATATCATAAAATCCTCTTAATCATTCTGCACCAAACCATTCAACAACAACCGCGAAACATGCCTTACTATCATTAAATCAAATCATCTAAAAATTGTGTTTCAAATCGAAATCAATCTGACTAATTAACCATTCAACAGTACTACTACTGATCACTACTTTAAATATGTACTAAAATACTAAACAACATAAATAATAACGTTAATTCTTATCAACACAAAATAATAATCTTAAATCATTATCTTTATCGACATGCAACTATGGTTACTTTCGATCATTCCTCGTGCCCAAAAGCGCGATAATAATATCGTGACTCGAGCCACCATCGATACGTACTCAAAGGGCGGTAATACCAAACTTTCTCTCCCCTCGGTATCTGACGAACCCAACCCATGAACAGTTTTCCATAATCTACGGCCATACCGAACACCTCCGTTATCGTTTCTTTTAGAAAACACGATAAATCTAAAACCCTAGCCGACACTGGTCTAGTGGCAATCCGTAGATCCCTCTTATAAACCCGACATTGTTGTTTGAGATTCCAATTACGATTAGCGAATCTCACATTCTCTTCCATTAAACGGTCTATTTCGTAGTATAAATCTCTAATTTCGTCTTCAGTTAAATTAGTGAGAATGTTATGCTCGTTTTCGTCCGATACGTATTCTATCCCTCTCTCGATCAACTCGCTGAGAAAATCATCGTCGTCTGACTCGGAATCGGACTCGGATCCAGGTTGGATCCAATTTTGCTCCGTGATTTCCTACAAAAAACGGAGCTAGGTTATACTAACAGTTCAAAATCCGTAATCTCAAGTATATATATACATATATAGGGAGGTTCAGATGAGAATTTTATAAATTTACATGAACACTTTGTGGACCACATATGATGTGGGTCTCACACATTAAAAAATCATATCTGACTCAATGGTGGGCCCATTGAATCAGATATGATTTTTTAATATGTGGGACCCACATCATATGTGGTCCACAAAGTGTTTTTTTTGTTTCTTTAAATATGGGTGTTCTTGTATGATCTCTCCCCTCTCTATATATATATATAGAGGAAGTTCAAATGTGAACTCATTTTTGGTTGTGAACGTGAGGACGAATCTCGGCCAACATCCGGTCAATAAAGGCGAACTTTGGCGCAGTTCCACTCCTTTAATAATCTCCACCCTCCCATGAATCGCGTCAATCCTCCGTGATCGCGTCCACCATAACCGAAGATGTGTGGCTGAGATTCGTCCTCACGTTCACAACCAAAAATGAGTTCACATTTGAACCTAACCCTATATATATATATATATATATATATATATATATATGAGAGAGGGGGTTGGGTTCCAGTGAGGAAGAGAGTTAAGCGTAAGAAGGGATCTCTACCTTGGATGCACATTAGAATGAGATGCACCTGATAAACTCACTTCTTTAATTCATGGATGGGTATGAGATTAAAGGTGATCGGTCCCGATGATTTCTTACGCTTCTCACCTTAACTCTCCTTCTCACACCATCCTACACCTATATATATATATATATATATATAAACCTATCAATCTGTCAGAAACTTATAAGAAAGCTTCGATTTCATGAATTTTGTTTTATTTTGAAATTGTGTTTTTATACTTAATGCATTCATGAACGAATCGATGATATTTTTAGTGTTTAATCGATGAAATCAGTGGCATTGGTGCTAATCGCCGCCGTAGACGGCGGCTGTTACTGGTTGTTTGCCGGCGTATCCCCAAAATCATACCGATTAACTTATAATGAAGTTCTATAACTATAAAAAAAACGCTGAATCGAGGTTAAAACGATTAGTGAAATCATACCTGAAATTCTTGCTTAAAATCGACAAAATCGTCCATCTCGATTTGCTGCTTCGATCGATGCTCTTCTCGAAGCTTTTTTATTATTATATGGTTTTGGTGTTTTTTTATGAGTTTCGATTCAGGTATTATAGGTTTTGGTGAGGCGGTGACATCAGCTTTCCACTTTCCAAATCCCGTATAGTTTCCTTTTCTCGAGTTTGTAAAATTAACAGAATTGATCCTTCGGGTTTTTATTTTGTCATTTTTCATCCAAATTTTATTTATGGGTTTTCTATGGCATTTTTCTATAGCTGAAAGAAGTTAAGTTGGATTGGGTAGGTATTCCAACAATTTCCTGTATATTACTTAAATTTCATAAAATTTAATATATTAAAGAAAAACTATTATGTATATAATTTCGAGATAATTTTTAATGTTTTAAATATATGAACATGTCTTGGGTAACTTTTCATTTATTAGACTTTTTTTTTTTTTTTTCGTTTGATGTATTAATTAATAAAGGGCAAAATGCAAGAAATAGCGACCTACTTTCATAAATTTTCTTATTATAGTATTGTATTTAAAGTTTTTCTTATTACAGCAATGTAATTTCAAATTATTTTTTATTATAGCATTGTACTTTGAAAATTTACCCATTATAGCATTGAGTAACCTTCTCTTTTAAATTTACCCACTATAGTAGGTTTTCATGCCACCTCATTGTCCATTTAGGTTGTCCACATGTAATATATTGCTGATGTGACATTTTTTATTACAACAATGTACTTTCAAAACATTAATTTTACATAGTATTTAATAAATACAGTAGATTAATTTACTAAAACTAAATTATTCATAAATATAACAATATTAAGAAAGTTTGTAGATCACAATATATTTTCTCTATATTCAAAAAAATGTTTAAAAAATATTTTTTAACTAAGAACATAAGAATTGTTACGTATTATTACAAATAAAATATTTATATGGAAAATATCGACTTGGTTTTAAAAAAATGAATTGATATATCATTCAATAAACATATTTAATTAATTAGATTATTTCTAAAATATTCATTAAAATATAACAATATTAAAAAGATTTGTAAAACACATTTTATATCGTTAATTTTTTTTAAAAAAAGTACAAAGTAAGTATTTTTCGAATTAGAAAAATTAAATAACAGGTGTTATGTTTTCTTATAAATAAAATATTTATCTTGAAAAAAATTATCATATTTGTTAAAAAGTGTTACTCTAAATTATTTAATTTGTACAATTTAAAAATAGTGTTTTTTTTAAAGAGTGACGACGTAAGAAAATTACTAAAAATTTGAGAAAATTAAGGAAAAAATAAACCGGGTAAAGTGAGAAATTTTTTTAAAAAAATTCAAGAGATTTTTTTATTAATGCCATGTAATCAAAATGACGTATCATCCATGTAATCACATTTAAGTCATGTAAGCAAAGAAAAATGGAGGTTAACTTGTTTAAAAGGTAACAAGTTACTCATTGTTATTTTGGATAAATTTTTCAAAGTACAATGCCTTAATAAAAAATAATTTGAAAGTACATTACTGTAATAAGTAAAACTGAAAGTACAATACTATAATAAAGAAATTTATGAAAGTAGGTTGTTATTTCTTGCATTTTGTCCATTAATAAAATATAATCTATTTTATATGAGTATATTATATTTGACTTCTTAGCTTTGTGAATTTCAAAAATCAAATGGTAGCATGAATTTATAATAATCTACTTCTTAAACTTTTTTAGTTACCAGTTTTCAACACAATACTAAAATTATTAAAAACATAATAATAAAAGTGTTTCCATCTCGAACTTAATACTAAAATATTAAGAAAAAAGTTAGAGATATAAAATGTTGGTGTAAATATTTAAAGGTCGATAAAGTAGAACACTAAAAATATATATTAGTATATTATTCAAATTTTCTAATGATATATGTAGATTAATGATTTAATACATTAATAAAATAGTATAATATTAAATAGATATATTATTTTATTATTAAACGTGTTTTAAGTGTTTTTTTATAGTTTGTAGTTGAAGTTGAACTAAGTGGAACAAGGTTGTTCTATTCTACCTCCTAGAACTAAGTACAACAAGGGTTTTATGACCATTTTACCCTCTAACCTAACACACGTACACACTCTCTCCTCGCTCTCTATCCTCTCTCTCTCTCTCTCTCTCTCTCCTCCCTCTTTCTATCCCCTTCTCTCTCTCTCTCTCTCTCTTCTTTCTCTCTCTCCTATCTCCTCTCTCTCTATCTCCTCGCTCTCTGTCATCTCTCTCTCCTTTCTCTTTCTATCCCCTTCTCTCTCCTCTCTCTCTCTCTCTTCCCTTCTCTCTCCCATCTCTCTCTCTCTCTCTCTCTCTATATATATATATATATATATGTGTGTGGGGGGGGGGGGGGGGAGGTTATTTGGTAAAAAAAACACTAAACAACTCACTAGAGGTAAATTGGTCATTCTGTTCTGTTTTGTTCTGTCATGTTCTGTCATATCATGTTTTACCAAATGTGTAATAGCTTTTCTGTTCTGTCATGTCCTGTCCTGACTGCGTACCAAACGCACCCTATATATCTATATGGGTCCACGAGTGAGTCCATTCCGTGAGTCACTATTTGGAAATCATTCCGCGAATCACTATATGGGAGTCAATTTCGTAAGTCCATTCCGTGAGCCACTATATGGGTCCACGGACCTTTTGGTCATTTTTATAACTTGGAGAGAGATTTTGGATATTTTGGATACTTGTTTTTTTTAAATGGATATTATAATAATTTTACCTTTTAACATTTTTCAATAAAAAGTTTTTAATGGTTGGATTGGAGATGCTCATATTTATCAATAGTTTAATATTGCTTAAAAAACTGAACAATTAATCCAAATATGTGAAAAGCTAAACGATGTGACAAGATATATTCCCATCGTATTTTTGTTATTACAAATATGGTCCCCGTTGCTCTAAAGGAACATTAAAAATGTTGGTTATTTTTCGTCATTTACTTATTTTTCAAATTTATAACATCCTAAGAATGTAATTGTGCCCACAACCATTCGGAAAAAAGTTTTTGAACTAAGTTCGCAATTTCAGAGACCAAATATGTAAAATTTAGTCTAGGTTCGTAATATCAACTTCGCAATTGCAAATATAATTTTCAAATTTTGCATACTGGATTCCTGTAATTTTACATATTTAGCCCATTCGTGATTGTGAACTTAACAATTATGAACCTGATCGCTATATTAGTAAACCTTATTCGAAAGTGGCTATTTAATAAACACAAGTTTAAAAATTTTATTTCTGTAAATCCCTATTTATTATAACTATGGTGAAGATGGTTTTTAAAATTGTTCAAAGTGACATGCTATATGATGTCATGTCATGTGTTGTGAGTAACACCAAGATAGAAAAGTAAAGTAATAAATAAAAATAATATCAATGAAAAGGGTGGATCATTGGAGTCCGGTTATTGGTAAAGTAAAGAAGAGGTTAGCCTCATGGAAGTAAAAAATAATGTCGTTTGGAGGACGATTGACCATGGTGAAATCGGTATTGGGTAGCTTACCGTTGTTTTATTTCTCCTTGTATCGAGCCCCGAGCGGAGTGATTAAAGAGATGGAGAGAGAGAGAGAGATGTCGTTTCTTTTGGGGGAGGGGGGACGGAGCGAGTGAGAAAACCGGTATTGTTTGGGTGGGGTGGGAAAAAACGTTGAAAAGTTTAAAAAATGGGGGTCTAAATATAGGGAGTTTGAGTGAGGCCAATTGGGCTCTCTTGGGAAAATGGTGGTGGAGATTTCGAGTTGAAAAAAATGCCCTTTGGGTAAAAATAATCAAAAGTATCTACGGTGAGGAGGGGGGGGGGGGGCTGTTTGAAAATAACAATTTTGCTTATTGTGCAGGGTCGGTTTGGAGCAATATAGCTCGAATCGGGACGATATTGGACAGTAAAGGCATCGAATTCTCGAGCTCATTCCGAAAACAAATAGGAGATGGCAAGGAAACAAGATTTTGGGAAGAGAGATGGACGGGAGCACGGCCGTTAAAAGAAGATTTCAAAAGACTATATCGCCTAGAGATGGACTCGGAACCGAGAGTAGCGGATAGAGGAGCGTGGACGGACGGGACATGGAGTTGGAAGTGGAATTGGAGAAGAGCACCGAGGGGTAGAGAGCTGGGAGAACTCGAGGATCTAATAAACAGGTTGGAGGAACACAAACCCGAGAGAGATAAAATGGATAGAGAAGTATGGACGATTGACGACTCGAATATCTTCAATGTGAAAAAATTAAGAGAAAGATTGGAAGAGGTCGGAAACAATAATACGGATACCGGAGAAGCAACAAAATGGTCTACCGTAATCCCAAAAAAGGTATGTGTCTTCATATGGAGGTTATGTAAAGGTAGAATTCCATGTCGGTCAATTTTAGATGGAATGGGCATAGACTTGCACACCGTCCTATGTCCTAGATGCGGGGATACTCCCGAAACGATTGACCATGCTCTAATAAGCTGCCCGAAAGTCAAAAAATTCTGGGATTTAATTGCTAAATGGTGGCACAAGGACCTGGGACAGGTGACAACGGTCCGAGAAATCATACAGGCAGGTGGGGATTCGGAAGGGAACACAAGGATGGAGGAAGTATGGAACGGAGTGGTATGGGCGGCCCTATATTTTGTATGGTCACAGTGGAATAAAGTGGTGTTTAGAGGTGATAAAAGGAAGATGACGGATCGGTTGTACGAGTTTCAACAGACCTCGTATGAGTGGATACAAAGGCGGTTTAAAAGAATTTCGATCGACGGAACAAGCTGGTTGGAAGACCCAACAAGGTTGGCATAGAGGTTTGGACGTAGATGTCGGTAAGGGTCTGTTTTGCACCTCGCAAAACTCAGCAGTCAGCCCCCTTGTATCGTGCTGGTTTATGGAAGTTTCTGGTTGTTTCTGTTTTTGGTGTCTGTTTCCTTATTTTGCTGTTGATCCTATTTGGTATGTACTGATTGGTTTTGCCTTTGGTTTGGAAGTTTACTTTTCAAAAAAAATAAAAAATAATAATATCAATATGTGTTATTATTTACATCCTACTCTATATTTTAAAATATAATCTAGATATATGTCATTTAATTAAAATAGATAAATAAACATAGATGTTAGTCTATCATCAATCAAAATAAATAAATACAATAGAGTAGGATGTAAAAAAGAAAATAGAGTAAGATGTAAAAAGAAAAACCCAATATCAATTTATTAATTTGAAGAAGATAAAAAAAGGAAAAAAAAAAAGTCAAAATGGAAGCACTAGCAGGAGCGCCATACGCGTTGCACCGAGTCTATAGTCCATGACCATCGGTTTATCGAGTTTCAACTATCTAATCGAGTGTGTCGGCATTTGACTAATGATTTTGTTTTTAAATTGACAATAATACCCCTCCTCCATTGTGGGACCCAATCCCCATAATCCGTTACAAAAATGTCAAAGTCAAAATAATATTTACAATTACTTTTTTCACAAGCAAAATGGGAACCCTTAATTTTTCAACACCTAAACCTTCACCGTCACTTCCCGGTTTCCACCACCATCCACCGTCCATTTCATCAAAATCCCAAATCACATCACACGTGTAGGGTTATAAACGAGTCAAACATATATACACGAACGATAACTTGTTAATTAATATAAAACAATGAGGCTTTATCGACAAATTTTTTCACTGATAATCATTGATGGACTGGTGATGGATAATCGATGGATTGACGTCATCAAAAGGTTAGTGACGGAATTCGTCGATGATTGAAAATCCACCTGTAATCATAATCACCAGCCACACTTTCTGCGACGATGAGATCTATTGGTGATTGCTTTTTCGACGTATTACCGATGGATTTTTCCGTCAGTAAAACCTTTTTGTTTTGTAGTGAATATTTGTTTTGTTAACTTTAACTAAATAAATGAATAAACACGAAGAAAAATAAATGAAATCTTTTTGTTTGTGTTTTTTTGTGAAGGGTATCTCAGGTAAAACCCACACTAATCCTGACAAAGTTTTTGTCAACAATATTTCAGCCTTGATAAACTCAGTGACCACAATTGTTGAGAGTGTCTGGATGCAAACCTTAGATAGATGGGATATTTTTCATCCCCAGACATTCGACTAGTAGACCACAACCCTTATGGTTATTTTTGTTTGTGTTTAGTGGTCAAGAAAACAAGTTTGTCTGTATTTGTTTAATATTCAACAAGCATAAATAGAAATAAGCAAACAAATATAATAAATAAATATAAACGAAAAAATGAATAATAAAACAATCAGTATTATTAATCATCTTGGACTTTGAAAAACATAAAAAATTACCATTTGTATCTAAAAACAAAGAAAGTCATATAAAGATCTATAATGTGTTAAACGAAAATTTGATTTTATAATATAATATATATTTATTTATTTTTATCGGAAGTATTTTTTTAAGAACCCATGAAATTATGATAACTTGAGAAAATTATTTTATATTTTGTTTCATCTAAGACTAAAATTTGTAATATTAAATAACATATATTTTTTTCATAATGTGTTTTTTCACATATACTCATTTCATAATGTGTAACTTTTTGGAGTGTTTGTGAAACAAAAAATACGCATAAAAAGGTCTCATACTGTGAAGCAAGTACATGTAAAACAAACACATTGTAAAACAAATATATGTTAATCAATACATTAAGTATGTCTAGATAGAAAAAAACCATAGTAAATAACGCATTATGCATCGGTTTTCAAGGTTATCATAATTTAATTGGTTGTCAAATGATTATAAGTCTCTATCTCTTTCTATATATATAATACACGAATGAGCATAAGATTGTGTGACAGGAAGAGTAAATGTGAGAAGTGTAAGAAGATATCTGAGACATTGATCACTGTTAATCTCATACCGACCCATGAATTACGCCTTAGAAGGGAGTTGATCCGGTGCATCTCGGTGCACCTCATCACCATGCACCTTATCATGGTGCATCTCATTCTAATATGCATCCAAGGGTGAAGATCTCTTCTTACGTTTCTCACCATAACTATCTTTCTAATTGAAACCCAACCTAAACAAATGTAAATATAAATAAATGAACATTAACCAATCTCTAACATAATTGAACGAATGAAACAATTATTTATGTTTAAAAATCAAATTCACGTTTATTTATTTATTAAAAAAAACAGAAGTCTTACTTAACGATTCACGTTGGTTTACAGCTCATTATTATAAGTCATAAATACAGAATTAATAATAATTTTATAAATATCTGGTTTGAACTTTTTTTTTCGTTAATTTTGTCATTTTGGGCCAAAATTAGTTCAAATAATTAATCATTTTCCCATTAATCTTCTTTCTTTCTTTCTTCAATTATTTATTTGAAACTTTATTCATAGTCCAATAAATTCCGTACCTATATTTATTTTTTTTAAAAAGAAAAAAAAAACCCCAATTAACCTACCGGTTGGCATGTATAAAAGGAAGAAGGATTTCACTACACCTACCTTTTCTATCTTTGGCCATTTTCAAACCCCACATTTTACATTCCATTTCTTCAAAATCATGATTCGTTTTCACATCATTCTCTCTCTCCTCCTCTTCGCTACCACCACCACTTCAACTTCACGATTCAACGCCGCCGTAACGCCGCCGCCGCCGCCGGAAGCCTATCTCGGCCCCTTGCAATCGACGTCGGAAAAGCAACAACTCTTTCTCCCTTCGACAACTATGCCTCCGTCGTCTTCTACAGATCTTCAATCTGAGAAACGAAGAGTTCCGACGGGTTCAAATCCACTGCATAACAAACGATAGTTCTAGAATATTCTAGTTTAATTCTAGCAAAATTGGAAGCTTCGTAGCAGAGGATATTATTGAATTACGGATATATAGTGTATAGAATTACGAGAGATTGGTGATTCAGGATCTATTTTACATCTTGCTATAATAGATTTTGAATCACCGACATGCTTAGTTATATATATATATATATATATATTTATATATATTGGCTCTTATACGTATTTGTTTTTGATTTTAATTGAATTTAGATGTATTATAGTTGTAATCGGAAATCTTATACTTATACGATGAATTAACGCTTTTTTGATCTTCTTCACTGGAGATATCGATTCGAATTGTTAACTTCTGTTTTAGCCTCTGTGAATTCTGTTTCAGTCACCGGAAGAATTGAGGTCAGAGTCGTATTTTCTCCGTTGAACGGTTTAATTACTCTTCGGAAGCTGTTTATCAGTTTCTATGTTGATCTCCGGTGACCGGAAAATCACGACGATGATCCATGGATAAAAGGTTAGATTGACAAGCTAATTATTTAGAGGTGAATTGTGTTATTAACTTATTATATATAATTGGCCTTGAGAGTTGACACCATTGTTTTGGCATTAAGGTTCATGGTAGGGTTTAACTGGTCAAGTCATGCCCTATAACAAGTTTGAGCTGGCTCATCATCCGACTATCCAAATCTGTTAGAGAGGAGAAAGCAGTTTAACGAGTCTAAACAATCAAAAACTAATTAGTTAATATATCTTAAAAACTACTAAGTTGTTGTTTTAGCTTCCTTAATTAAGAGGGGTGTTTGATTATAGTTGTTTAATTGGAGGGGGCATGGGATGATGTCAGAAATGAAGTTGATGTAAGAAACCTAAAAATGGATCATGACACATGATCACTTTTAATCTCAAACTCACTCATGAATCGTACATGATACGATGATTGATCCGATGTATCTCGGTGCATCTTATCCTTATGTGCATTCAATGGTAGAAATCCTTTTCTTACCCTTTCTCACTGAAACTTTATTTCTTACCGGAATCCAACTCTCTCTCTCTCTCTCTCTCTCTTTAGAGAGAGGAAAGTTCAAACGTAACTCAAATTTGGTTGTGAACGTAAGGACAAATGAGAGCGCGACACGTGTCTGAATGTAGATTATTCAGTCTGAATATTTCTTTGATTATTCAGTCTGAATATGACACTTGTCACGCTTTCATTTGTCCTCACGTTGACAACCATATTTTAGTTTTCATTTGAACTTGCCCCTATATATATGTATATATGCATGTATATATAAAGAGTTGGATTCCAGTGAAAAATGAAGTTAAGGTGAGAAGCATAAGAATAGATCTCCATCGTTGGATCATGAATGTCAACACTAATGAGATGCATCGGGATGCACCAGATCAATTCTCTTCTAAAGTGAAGTTCTGGGTGGGCATGCGATTAAATGTGATCAAGAGTTAAGATCTTTTCTTACGATTTTACTTTTAACTCTCATTTTCACATGATCCTTCGCATATATATATATATATATATATATGTGTGTGTGTGTGTGTGTGAGAGAGAGAGAGAGAGAGAGAGAGAGAGAGAGAGAGAGAAATGAGTCTAAGTCTTAAGCCGATTTAAGACTCCAACATACCTCCTCCAAACGGTGGCTAAACGAACACCATATTCCCAATACTGATAACTTTGACTTTGATATCATGTGTAAATATATTTCTTGAATGTTATTAGTTTACTTTCTAAAATACCCATTGATAAAAGAATAGTGGTTTTAACATACATAAAGAAAAAATGATTCAAGTTTAGCCACTATAAGACTTCAAAAATATGTACAAAATATAACTCTATAAAGAGTCGTGAATTGATCAAGGAATTAAGCTCAAGCTTGACCTAGCTTGAATGAAACCATAGTCATGTCCTTCAAGCCATCACGTTGTTAGGATATGCTATTCATATCCCCTAATAATTGACTATTGATCACGATAGTATCTAAATACTTAGTTTCGTAATTTTATATTGTTATTTTCTTGTTAAGACCGTATTTTGCATCTTACATTTTGTATATTTACATGTGTAACTTATATTAAATAATAATTGAGATAATTATATAAGATGATAAGGCTTTTAAATTAGTAAACAATCTAAATATTTATGAAACTAGATATTCATTAAGTTAGATAGAGATTTAAAATTGGTTTATATAGTTTCTAAGAATTCAATGATTTGTATTCATCCTCTCTCTCTCTATATATATATATATATAGAGAGAGAGAGAGAGATAGAGAGGGGGGGTGGAGGTTCAAGGAAAAAACGTTAAAAAAGAGAAAACTGAAGAACACACTGAGAGTCTGCCATCTAGATGATATTTTTTTTCTATGCATCAATGCATATATATGCATTAGTGCATATGCACAAATGCATACAAGCGATTGTAACTCTTTTTTTTTCAATGCATCAATGCATATATATGCATTAATGCATATACACAAATGCATGTTAGAGCATACCGTCCAGATAAAAGTTTCTCAGGGTGTTTTTCAGTTTTATCTCTTTTTGACGTTTTCCCCTGAACCTGACCATATATATATATATATATATAGAGAGAGAGAGAGAGAGGCGGGTTCATACGGGGACGGTACCAGTTTACGAGAATACAAGGACAATCCTCAGCCAATCATTTTGTACATGAAATTTTTCATGTACAAAATCATATATGATTTCATGTACAAAATCATATGTGATTTTGTAAGCATCAAAAAGGACATGCGTGACTTTTTTCATGGGCAAGTTGCGGCTAATCATATATGATTTTGTACGTGAATCATATGTGATTTTGTACATGAAAAATTTCATGTATAAAATGATTGGCCGAGGTTTGTCTTCGCATTCTGTAAATTGTTAGCGTGCTCGCATGAACCTCTTTCTATTTATATATATATATATATATATATATATTTTGATTTTATTGTTTAATAGTTGAAATTGGGGGAAAAATACTAGGACCCGGCAATTGAATGGAATGGTGTTTAATTTCAATAATTATAACATACAACCACCATGCACTTAATAAGACTGTATCACAGCCTTACACAAATAAAGTGCATGCATGTGTTTCCCTTCCTCATATGTCCTTTCAACCTATATATACATTATACTACAACAACTAGTTTTTTTTCATGCTTTCTCTGCTTGTACTCTGTGCACCCTTTTGTGTACTACTCATGTACCTTGCAAATAGTATCGATATCATTAACTCAAATGCTACGTGTGACGAGATTCAAGCTTTACGTGAAAAAAGTACATCATCATTTTATGTCGACATGTAATTAAATTTCCAAATCTTTTGTTATGTAATCGTTGAGATACCAGTAATAATCCGTTGAATAATCAACGGGTCTGTATAACATATTATAACACTATTAAATTTATAAGAGTATCTTTAAATTCATGAAAATGGAAAAAGTATAAATTTTAGGTAATTTTTTTGTCTTATTAGATTTTCTAAAACTTTATCATAAACCACAAGAAATTAAGGTGGGGTTTATTTTTTAAAAGGTGCTGAAGTCTGAAGTCTGATTTTAGTTCTGAAATGGTTATGAAACGTCTAAACGAATCAGACATAAGTGACGATTAAGAGCTTAAAATGAAAAAAAACAAACAATGCCTAAAAGTGAGGTTCTCTAAAATTTGCAGAAGTGCCCAAAAATTATTATCATGAAAAAGTTTATTTTTTATTATATAAAACATTGTTGAGAAAGAAATTAATATTTTATTAGATAAATAAAGTATTTTAATAATATAATTAATGTTGTAATTTCAAAAAATAGATAATTTGTTAAGAGTTTAATTGTTTTTGTTGAAGATTTTAAGTTTTAATTTTTAACTTTAAAGAGATTTTAGATAATTTTTTTGGATGATAGACTATTTTATAAGAACCAAACAAGAAAATGTTTTATCTAAAAATGTTGTATTTTGAGTTTATATGACACCTTTGAGCGTTTTAACAAGTTTTATGACATTTTAAAAGAATATCGTCGTATTAGCTATTTTATACGACAACTTTAAAAAAGTGTCTTATAAATTCATATTTTTTTTATAGGACACTTGTTTAAATATAAACATTTTTTTAATATCTATTTTTTTTTTTGAAGAATTTAATATCTATTTTTATAATGTGTATAGTGTTTATTTATTGTATTTTTTTTATAAAATGAAGTATAATAGAGAGGATGTAAGAAAATAAGTGGAGTTGTAGTGCTCTCATATGGTAACACATAGCTCCACTTTAACTTGACCTTAGGTGTGTGCGTGCTCTTCCAAATGATTATGTTTGTTTTATTTTTAAATCAGTGTGTGTGCATGCGGCCATTTATATTTTTATTGTATATTAAAAAAAATTCTTTTGTAAAAATGGAAAAGTTTCATTTTAATCTTTTGTAAAAAAATACAATGGTTTATTCAGTTAAAATAATAGTTTAAAGACTTAATCAATTAAAACAAAAATCTTTTTTTTTTTAATTTTTCCCTTTAAAAAAATACATATTCTTTTTTTATTAAAACGTCCGAAATAAGATGATTATAGGTAAACATCAAATGTGAGATGATTTATCTGATAAGATCATTTACAAATTCCATGGTTATCACTTAAATATTAACTAAAATAAATAATTAATGTGTGTTAGACGTATAATTATTTATTTACAAACTTAATAAATTATACAAACTTTCAGACCAATTTTCATGAGGTATTTTACGTATGAATAATATGTGTGAAATTAGAAGTCTCTATCTAGATACTAAAACGTGATATAAATCCAACCAATCAAACTTATATTTTCACTAAGACTCTAACCATTATTACGATAGTAAAATTAGAGAATACTACTTTATACTTTAAGAATCTTGAATACTTGGCTTGCTTAGTGTTGTTTCTTCTTCATTTATGTACTAACTTTAAATACCTTATTTTCAATAACATTACCTTAATAATGTTTATGGTCCGTATGAACTTTTCACAACCTTTATGTTGAAAAGGAGTCTTTTAGAAGTCATATGTATCTGTTTAGTATAATTACAATGATATTTGATTCAATTGCAATATGCGAACATTTGAGATATAGATGAATAGCGGGTTTAAAGTGTTTTGATAATTGTAGTTAGTTAATTTTTATTTTATGCGATTAAGTAATATTGTGGATTTTCACACTATGTACGTTAGCATCAAGTTGTTGTTGTTCAAGTTTTTATCAGAGTAATTTCGATTATTCTCTAGAATTTTGTCCGGTCTAAATCTTAAATTTTGCAAAGCCATTCAGGATTTTCCTAACTGTTTTCCAAGACTCTTGGGATTGATTGAGGTGCACATATAACTTGGTCTGGACACCAACCTACGGTAAAAAAAAGCTTATTACAAGCTTATGCTGCTAGACCAATCAGGCTTGACAGATGGAAGCTCCTCTTTTTACTAGAGTTTTGTGATCTCTAAGAGGGATTTTCATTAACATAGATTGATGGTATACTTGCACATTAACATTATCTACGAACTTATAGATCGATTTTCATGATCCAGTCTAATCAGTTTAATCAACATCTCAACCTGTACTTACATTTTGGCTTGTTAAAATGGGAATTCGACTGCCTAGACTATATTGTAAACATCCATTTAAATTGTTTGCTTCAATGTTATAAAACTGTTATTTAAATTAAAATATTAAATAAGTTACATATAAACGAATATGTATTCATTTAAAATATATATGAATAGTCAAAAAAAATTAGTCGAAAATAAAATGTTGAAAAAAACTTAAATTAAACTCCTAACATTTGGTAGTTATTAGTATAAGACAATTTAATCAAATATTTATTTCTTTTAGAGAATTTGTTGTTAATAAATATTATGAAAACAAAATAAAATGCATTAAATGATAATTAATTTTCGGGTTTGTGAAGGGGGCCGATTCAAGCTATGATTCTTTAGTGACATTCAATTCCAGTATTTTAATTGGATTTCTTTGAGGTGTAATTGTTCAGGTTTTTTGGTTAAGCACTTCTTTTACGGTGATCGTTTGAGTACTTTTCTTCCGGCTTTGGTTCTGAATTTGGTTGTGGTATGTTGTTGGTTTTTGTCTCTTCCTAGTCCTCTTTTGTTTTGATTTCTTAGTGGATTTTGCTAGTTTTTTTTGTCACGCATACCCCCTTCGACACCTTTTTTTTCCTTCTACTTTCTTAATAAAATTTGCCTTTTTAAAATAATAACCTTTCATTCCATTTGATGATGAACAAAAAACAATACTTATTAGTTTAAGATATCTGGAAGAACTTAGAGCATTGATGGAACTTAGACATCCCTGTCTTCAATAACATCGTAGACTAGAAGGATTGGTCGCGGGATACGAGGCTGAAGAAAAGGGAAATAGATTGCATAGAAGCGGTGGCCCATACAGCTTTGTGGTCACTCTGGAAATTTCGCAATGAGACAATTTTTAGACCAAAGAAACCTAAAAAGGCAGTGTTGTGGGATAATATAGTTATGCAATCGTACTTCTGGGTGCACAATATGAGTAAAAGTTTAAATGTTAATTGGGTAGGGTGGTTGCAAACCCTCTTTTAATTATTTTTAGTATGTAATGCTTCTCTAACGTCTTAATAGTTTTAATAAACTTCTACCGTTCAAAAAAAGGTTTAAGTATAAACAGAATAATAATAAATATTAGGTGTCAAATTGGGTTAGGCTCATTTGGTTAACGCTTGGCCCTCAAGTAAAATATATAATCACACACACACACACATATATATATATATATATATATATATTAAACACATGCAAGGTTTAATAATTTAATAAACAATGTTTTAACTTAATTTAATAAACAATTTTTTAACTTAATTAACAACCACTAAGCTAAAAACATCTAGAAAGTTAGAGTAAACTACAAAAATGGTCCCTATGGTATGTTAACTTTTCTAAAAAGGGTCCTAAAACGTAGATAAGTATTTTGGTTTGAAAGTGGTCATTTATCCTAACTTCATTAAATAAGACACTTTTAGTTTGTAACGTTTCTTTTAAATTATATATATATATATATATATGAAAGTTCAAATACGAACTCAAAATTGGTTGTGAACGTAGAGACAAATGAGAGCACGACACGTGTCTGAATATAGATTATTCAGACAGAATATAGACTGAAATATTCAGACAGAATAAATAGTATATTCAGTCTGAGTATTTCTTTGTATATTCAGACCGAATAAATACTATATCCAGTCTGAATATTTATTTGAATGGGACACATGTCGCACTCTCATTTGTCCTCTCGTTCACAACTAAATTTGAGTTTTCATTTGAACTCGCCCCTATATATATATGTATATATATATATATAACTGAGCCTCTTCTTTTTGTATACCCTCATAGAAAGTCAGTAAAACACTTTTGTTCGTCTTCTAGGCTGGTGTCTAACTTCGATAACGCCCCACCACCCCCAAAACTACCACGTTGCATCCTCTTGTGAGTTTATCTCAGTCTCCTCTTCCTCTCTCTAATCATTCTTATTGTTAATGCCAAAAACATTTTGTAATTTAAAATCTGGATGTTGCTTTTTGGTGTAATTCCAGAGATGGAGATAGATGAGAAAGTAGTCGTCTTCTTCACCGAGTACCTAAATTTAAGCATACGAGATTTCCGCTCTGACTTAAGCCTTTTCTGTTGTAATCTCTAACTCAAACCTATCCATGAACAAAATCCATGCCCAAAATTTGGATTTAAAAAATACCTGTATTTTTTAGGTCCTTGTATTAAACCATAAATGGTTATCTACAGTTTTGCTTTATCGTCGAAGATTAAGTTTCTATGGTGGGTGATTCGATAAACAGTTGCCTATACACTATCTTTTTAATACATAAAAAAAACAAAAATAACCAAATTGTCCCTATACCAACGACACTCCAACTAACGATTTTAAAATAAGGAACCACTTTCAAACTAAAACGCATAATCCGGTGACCATTCTTGTAAATTTTACATTTTAAAGATCCATTTTAAAACTTTTTAACATACTATGAGGACCATTTTTGTAGTTTGCACAAAAACTTATCAACAAGAAAAACATCATTTTTTTCTAGTCAATCTTTCTTGGCACGTACGTCACACGTAACGTTGGTCATTAAAATATTTAAGAAAATAATAATACTGGACTTTTAAATACAAATATTATATAAAATTAATAAGGACCTTTTGGGAACTAAATTAATCCATTAAATTAATTATTTATGGTATTAAATAACGAAATGCCACCATTTCTTTTGACCCTATATAAAACCACCACATTCAAATTAATGTTCCAAACTCCAAACCAAGATTAAACCTTAATTCACATATTTTTCAATGAGTTTTATTGTTGGAAGATTGGCTGGAGGTAGAGAAGCTGCTTACTTCTTACAAGAATCTAAATCTGCCGTTGCTCGTCTTGCCGAGAAAACTAATGACCCTATCACTGTCGCCACTGCAAATAGTCGTCTTCCGACTGCCAACATACATCAGACCCTAATTGACAATCAAGCCGATATTCTTCCAGAGATTTTGAAGCATAGTTTGCCGTCAAAGATTTTCCGACCAGCTTCTGATTCGACTCTGTCAACTGGGGCGAAGTGGCTTCTCCACTCTGATAAAAGCAATGGGGTCTCTTTTGCATATCGTGATGCTATAAACCCTCTTAGTGCTTACGTCTCCCTTCCGCAAGCCACTTTTGGACCTAGAAGGTACTTCATACTACAACTAAACCGGATCTATATACCATCAAAATATGTCCTATAATCTTAATAATGAAATTTCATTATAAGAATTAAGTTTTTTATAGTACAAAATAATTGCATGATTTATATAAAGCTGCAGTGTTACAATAAGTTGATATGATGTTTTTGTACATTCTAACAAATTTTTAGAATTTTTGAGTAAAGCGTGCTATTTTTCTATATGAAATTATTAGAAAAAATATCTAATAAAAAATTGTTTATATAACAATTCTTAAAAGTTTCTTATATGAAAGATAATATAAGTGCTTTATTTCAAAAGTGTCATAAAAAACTTGTTAGGATACCAAATATATCAACATCTTACTGTACACCTTTATATCGGTACACAATTGCTTAATCATATAAAGTCCTATAAAATATTCTATTAGAAAATTCAAAGATATTTGACATCCTATATATAAAACAAATTTTGTTATAGTAGATCTACATTTCTAAGCGATGGTTTCAAATTTTTTACTTGCAGATGGCAGTTGCCTAATACTGAAAATCCATTTTTTGCTTCAACTGCCAATGACCTCCGCCATGACAAGTACACCCCTATAGACACCGACAGGTTTAAGGCTGCAGCTCTTGGATTACCACAAAGTAGGGTTCCATCTCCCTTTTTTTATTTAATCGTGGGTATCGAGTCAATTTATGTGTACCTTGACTACTCTCATATAATATATTCTGAGAACAGTTAAGAAAATCCCAATGACTATGTAGTAACTCAAACTGATGACCTATGGAGGAGCTTCAAATATCTAAAATTATTGGCAATGGGTGAACCCTTCAAGGTTAATAGGGTTCATCTTTTTACCTACAATATTCCTCGGAATTATTGCAAATCTATACCAAACTTTTCTATTTGCATTTATGGAGTTATTGAGTTTTAACGAAAAGAAGTGGTCCATTTGACTCCATAATTAAGTTCGAATGGATATCTTTATTTCGTGATAATTTGATTCGTAACATGCTCAATTTTCTTTTATTCTAGTGGCCAAAGCATTTGCTGCAGCCACTGCTGTTGTCTTTGGTGGAGCCTCGTTGATGATTGGACTTGTAACCTTACAACTTGACCTGCATACTGTAAGTGATTTTATTCTCTTCCTTCGCATTATTTAGTTTGATATGTGGGACATGATATTTAAACTGAGTCGGGACATGATTAAGTGGACAAAAATACATTTTCCCCACCAAATAGGTGGAACAAAATTGATAGAGATAAAAACAAAACTGTTAAGTTACTAAACTACTCATATCAAATTAAAACCTTAATAATTCTTCCTCTCGCATACCTCAATCTTACCTGTCCAGTACCGTTCTGTCTAATCTTGTCAAGTTTTGTGATCACTATTCACATTACCAAGAAATTGTAACGTGTTTTGCAGATTGATGACGTTCAAACTAAAGGAAAAGATATCGTTCAACCAAAGATCGAATCAATTAGGGAGCAAATTATCCCTTTCAGGACTTGGGTATGTTAAATCATATAATTTTAAAGCTAATTAGATCTTAAGTAGTAATTAATATTGTTGCTTAAATTTATTGAGATGTTTAAGTAAATAACCTTAATTAAAATTTTAATTAAAATCATTACTTCAAATTTCAGGCAGAAGATATAGGTAAGAAATGGCGTATGGAGAAGGAAGAACACATGAAAGAGAAGCCTATCGTTAAGGAGCTTAGAAGAATGTTGGGTGCCAAGAGATCTACTTAGTTGAATTGTTTTCCATAGTGGTCTATGATTGTTGTTGTATATTAGTCAAGAGTCAGGTGCAAACGAAAACAATAACCAAATAAGAGAATAAGAAAATAGTCGAATCACACGTAATTTTACATTAAAATCACGTATAACCAAGTCACTCGCACACCCTTGTATTGACCGTTAGTGTAAAATCACATATGATTTTATATGTGATTTGACCGTTTTCATGTTTTCTTATTTGGTTATTTTTCTCGTTGGAACTTTACTCTACTGAGTGAAATGCATAAATAATATTTAATCTTGTTGTATTAGAGGTTTAAATTTTTTTTCAGTGTTAAGATTATAGGGTTATTGATAATGAAGTTGATTTAGCGTTTTTGTAATGATCTTGGCTCATGGCCCATGTATGAACGCTTAAAATTTGATTATGTTATTTGGTCAAAAGGATTGATTTGAGAACTAACATAAAGTCTATTTAAATATCGTTACATGATATTGATATGATATCGGGATTGTTTAAATCCTTTTTTGAACATCTCCGATTAAAATATATTTATTATTTCTCACATACATATTAATCGTTCACAAAAGTAATATATTGAAACCTATATTCAGTACTTGATTCAACTCATGTGATAGTTTTAGCAAACATATCTTCCATCCTAATCTCATTAAGTACTTGATTCAATATATAATCTCGTTTAATACTTCAAGACTTATTCAAAATTGTAATTTTTATCATACAGACATTTATTTTTTCACACAAAACAAATAACAGTTAATTATTTATCATACAACCTTAATAGAAAAACAGTATTGGGTCGTTGGAGTCGGAGTTTGCTAATGTAGTTTTTCGGGTTTATGTTCAGGTTTTAGAGTTTGGCTCGAGTTTTGTGGAGGTTGGAAGTGGTTCGTGTTACTTGAATGTGGTTTGGTCTGATTCAAAGTGGTCATAGCCCATATTGGTTTGGGTTTTTTCGGGTTGGTTTGGTCGTGGTTCATATTGGTTTCGGTGGTTCCCGATAGTTTGGTCGTGGTCCATTTTGGTTATGGGTGATTCGGGTGACTTGATCGTAGTTTTTCGGTAAAGTCTCATGGTTTCGGTGGCGGATTTTTTCCGTAAGACGTAGTTGGATATCAGTGCATCTCGTCGTTTCGTGTTTTTGGTCGCAACACAGTTTCTAGCCTTACCTTTATACCTGAGATTTTCCATCATTTTGTGGTAGTTTCCATAATCTGTTCCAACATCTCGTATTCCCATCGCCTTGGTAGGACGGTGTGGCCATTGTTAGTTTTGTTCGTGGTTTCGGGGATTTCGTTGTTTTCGGAGTTTCGGTCGAGGTCAGGGGTTTTCAAATTCACCAGGTGTCTGCCCTTAAGTGCCTTGCGGGTTTTTGGTTAGGGTTGTTGGATTCGTCATTTAGTGTTGGGTATTTTCAGATGTAACGTTCAGAGTTTGTGGTTAAAATTTCGTGTAATTTCGTTGTAATTTCTAACATCTTGCTAGCTTTAATTTAATATATTGTCTTTAAAAAAAAGAAAAACATTATAATTCCACTGATATAAATAATACCCTATTTGTTAAAATAGTCCGTCTTTCTTGAGAAACACATCAAGCAATTGTTGACTAGGTGTAATAAAAATATATCAAAACACGTTGAACACCATTTATATTTCATACATAAATTTTTAGATAGAATCTTCTTTCGTAAAAAAGGTATTTTTGACCACACCGATTTAAACCAACCATTTATATTTCATATATAAATTTGAACCATCATCAATTACTTATTACTCTTTATTATATGAAATATAATATTAGTATTTTAAATTTTAGTAATTGATGATGAATCATAATACTTAAATTTCAAATTTTAGTATTTTAAACATTTATTAATATTTTATTTCAATTTTAAAACTATATTATATGAACCAAATAAATAATTTTTAGGTATTTTAATAAATTTCATTTCAAAATTTTAATTTCTATCAAATAACCGATTACATTTCATTTTAATTCGGTTAAAACTAATTTTTTTAAACATACTAGAAGGGTATTCGCACAATGCAGCGAGATCCATTTTGATTTTAATGTTGTATTTTATTTTTTTGTCTTTATCAATTTTATAATACGATTTTATTAGTTTTGAAAAAATAGATTTTATTTTTTGTAAACTTTTTTTATTTCAGACTTTATTTTAAATTATAATATAGGTTTAATAAGAAAATTAACCAAAATAACCAAAATAATACCATTTTTAAATTTTAAGTAATCATGCCTTAATTAATTGTACTAACTACATAATAACATGTTTTTATAATAATATATTTTTAAAATTTTTTGTCAAATGTACTCTATTTCGTTTAAAAAAGAAAAAGTAATCTCAACCAAGCCCTTTTTAGTTATTTTACCTTTTTATCTAATAAAATTCTCGTAGCAATTTTCATTTCAATGATCAAATATCACCACATCTTATTCTTCTCACCCTATATATAAACACAACATACAAAAATCATCTCCCAAAAACCCCAAATCAACCAACTTCGATCTAAATTCAGAGGTTTTTCAGATGAGTTTTATCGTCGGAAGATTGGCCGCCGGTAAAGAAGGTGCTTACTTCTTACAAGAATCAAAGCACGCCGTCGGTCGTCTCGTTCAAAAAACCAATAATAAACCCACCGTTGCCACCAGTAATCATCCTCCGGCACCGCCAATTCATGACAACGAAGCCGATATCCTACCGGAGATTTTAAAGCACAATTTACCGTCAACGATTTTCCGGCCACCGTCCGATTCGACTCTGACAACTGGATCGAAGTGGCTTCTCCATCCTGATGAAAGCAATGGCGCCTCTTATGTATCGCGCGATGCTATAAACCCTCTTAGGGCTTACGTGTCCCTTCCCCAAGTCACTTTTGGACCCAAAAGGTACTTCAAAATTATTCATACTTTCATTAATTCTATATATAATTTGAACAATTTTTGGGCAGGGAATGCAATTTTGAGCTTAATGAGTTATTTGATTACTTTGATAAGCACGAACTAATGTTAAGCAAAATGGAATTTTGATGCAAATTCAAAATTGGCTTTATTTGAGCAAAAAAGTTGAGTTATATTTCATCAAAAAAGTGCCAATTTTGAGTTATAATTCGTGCAAATTTAAAATCGGATTAATTTGAGTTATATTTCATTAATAACGAGTAGCAATTGGATTGAATCGCTTGATAGTCGCTAAAAGTATAAGCATATGAGTGTGAGACCCTAAACCCTAAATCCAAACGTATTTAATTGGTTACAATATGCTAAGATTGCATTATTCAAAAAAGTTGGATATATTAATCATTTATTAATCTCAAAGAAATACAAAAAAAGGGTCGGTGGGTCGTAATTGTATCAATTCTCGTAGTCAAAAAGTTGGAAATTATTATAGCATCTCCAACAGCATCTCCAAAATAGAGAAAATAAGGATTTTGAACCTATATTTTGCTCCAACAGCTTCTCCAAAATGGAGAAAATAGAGAAAATGAGGATTTTGAACATATATTTTGCTCCAATAGCTTCCCCAAAACTATTTCCGAAATGGAGAAAGTAGGAGAGAGAGTTTTTCCTCCAACTACGGAGAAACACTCCAAAAATGATTACCAAATGAGACCACCAATAGGAAACTTTGAAAATAAATACTTAGAAAGAGAAATAATATTTTAATAGATAGAATGAAATATTTTAATATTATAATCAATGTTGGATTCTCCAAAATGGGGAATCTGTTGGAGATGAATTGTAATTTTATTTAGAGATTTTGACATTTGGTTCTCCATTTTGGAGAAATTTTGGGGAATCTGTTGAAAACCAAGCTGACTCGGTATATCTCACTCAAAAGTAGCATCTGGCAGTGTAGAACTTGATAGATTTCTTCATCTAAATCACATAACCTTATTCAACGTTCAATCTCTTTCTAATTTGGGAATATTCACTTCATTTTACAAGTATGATTGTTTTCTGAACGACAAATTTCAGTTGTTAAATAGTCGGAGGTTTAATCGTACTTGCAGATGGCAATTTCCAAATGCAGAGAATTCTTTTGCTGCTTCAACTGCGAATGAACTGCGTACTGACAAATACACGCCGATAAATTCCGAGAAATTGAAGGCTGCAGCTGTTGGATTATCACAAAGTAAGTTTCCTTGATGTTTTTGTACCAAAATCTCTATTTGTAACAGGGCCTGTTTGATAGCAGCTTAACGAGCTTAATGGGACTCACAACTAAACATGGTTGTTTGATAGTGGCTTAATGATATAGAGGGTGGATTATTCAGTAAGTTTCTAAGGGGAGCCTTATGCCAAGAACCAAGTTTTTTTCAAAGCTACCCCTCCCGATAAACATCTATGAAAAAACCTCCTATACAGAAACCTTCCCAATCTATACAGACAGATTAATCCACACAGACCACCTTATCCATACAGGACTGGGTTGTTAACTTACGACTTAATGAGCTTAATGGTCTGAGCAACTTATTCACTCAGCCATACAAGAGTGTTTCTTTACGGCTTATTTGTTAAGCCAAAATGGCTATATGGAATAAGCGAAGACCCTCACTTGTCCACATTAAGCCCTCTCAAACAAAACTAATACCAAAAATACCCTAGAAATAATCCAACCCTCTCTTTGTCTCTCTCAAACAACACCACATTTTTACCATACAAACAAATTCATCCAGACGAACAACTTAACCCATACAGAGCTTAATGGGGAAATGTAAACAACCCCTAACCACCTTATGGTTTGGTATACAGACGTTTAAATGCTCGTTTTTTTCTTTTATTTGTTACTAGTTGCAAAAGCATTTGCTGCTGCCACTGCTATCGTCTTTGGTGGAGCCACATTAACGATTGGACTTACAGCCTCACGGCTCGAGCTACATTCCGTAAGTGATCATCATTTAATTCCTTCAATTTTTATGGATTCAATCGTGCTTTTTTTGTGAATATTGAAAATTGTTGATATTATCGAAGAATTGTAATGTGTTTTGCAGACTGATGATATTCGAACTAAAGGAAAAGATATAATTCAGCCGAAATTTGAATCAATCAAGGAGCATGTGGCCCCTATAAGAACTTGGGTATGTTATAAAATGAAATATTTTTGATTTAAAATATGTGCGAGATATAATGTTGTTTATTTCAAAACTCAGGCGGAAGGTGTATCGAAGAGATGGCATATGGAAAAGGAGGTAGACAGTAAAGAGAAGCCTATGATTAAAGAGCTTTCAAGAATGTTGGGTGCCAAGAGATCCTCTTGATTGATAAGTTTAACACTCGCTAAAACTTTTTAAAATTGATCGACTTCTTGCATTATCCTCCCTATCTATATATATAATTAAATAGAAACTCTATGAACCAATATTGACCGTTGGTGAAAAGACATTATACCCAAAAGAGATCAATCCCGTGTGTTATTTCATTGGTGAAACAACATTGTATTATCAAAACAAATCAACCCAATACGTTGTTTCATTGGTGAAACAACTCTATTATCAAAATATATCAACAAACATCAACCCATTTGTTATTTCATTGGTGAAATAAAGTTGTTTCAAAATTGAAATAAAGTTGTAGAAGATAAGACTGTATGGGTCAAATATTGGTTCATAAAGTTTCTAACATATAGAACGTTTTTGTATGATTTTGGCCATATATATATATATATATTTGTCTATTATAGTTGTTGTACATGAGTAAAATGAATAAATAATTTAGTCAATTTGTTGTATTACATGTTTTCATTTCACTATAAAGCAATAATTGGATGTATAAAAGTTATATTTTACGCTTTGAATACGAAAGATTCGATGCTAATCTGGATCTCGAGCTAGACGATAGTCTTTTGGCCACCGATCTTTGATTCTATGGGTTTTTGTCCAACGTACTCTTTGGTCGTGTCTTCACTTTCGAATTTGTAATCTAGACCAGATCCATATTTCCATGCCTCAAGTTGCCTCTTCCATTTGTACTTCATCTCAGTTGGAAATGTATCAATCATCGGCCTATCAGAACATTATTAAAAACTGTTAGTGTGATCGCCTTATAATATAAATGGACACATGATGTCTTAAAGTAGTAGTCGTAAAAGATAATAATAATACCTTATTAATGGGTCGATGAATATGGAAAGAAACGTATAAGAACCCAATAGTGAAAAATGTCCTAGCCAGTCTATTAGCACTGGGAAGCCAACCTGTCGAGAGAAAAAAACAACGATTATATATGTTCCTTTGGTACACAAATGGTACTGAATTGGATACAGTGAGATAGGCAGGTGAAAGAATTGTGCAAGATTTTAGGGTTTTGATTTGACACGAGTGATCTAGTAATTTACCAGTTTTCTCCTATTTCCGGATTGTTGTACCACTTAGGGGTTGTTTGTTTACCTCTTACCAGTTCCATTAAAGAGGCAACCTCTGAATCGCTAAGAGGTGAATCCTATTTGGCAAAAAATTAAGTCCGCCTCTTAATGGTTTCAAAATCCTCCGAATCATTTTGTATCCTGGACCTCTCTTAACCAATAAGAGCGTTGATTACATCCTGAACAATTACCAAACAATTATATTTCATTTTGCACTATATCATAAGAGCCTCTTAACACTTAATCATTCTGCACCAAACTATTCAGCAACTGTCAAACGGCCTCTTATTTTGATGGGAAAAAATATGCATTTTTGTCTCATTGATTCATGTTATGTCCCTGTCTAATGCACCAAATGTGGGACAAACAGTTTTTGTTCTGCGTATCTTGTGTCCTGTGTACCAAACGCACACTATTTACCTGCTTAAATATTGAAGGAAGGATTTGAGGTTTTGTGATCATAACTAGGCCTAGCGTCTTCACGAGAGGTCCAAATTGTATGACATCCTGTATCAGATAAAACCAAACAAACTCAATAAAGCCCAGAAGTCCAGAGAGAGTGATATAAGTGGCCTTTCGTATACCTAAGAGTAAAGATACCGTTTCCAATAACATCTTTTGCGTCATCTATAGGGAGTAAAAGTTAAAGTAAGGTCCATTTACCAAATGCTTTATCTGATAGGCGTTTACCAACAAGAATCACCACCCTTACTTACCTTATCAGTAATATTCTCAGCCATCAAAATGGATTGTTGGTAAGCGTCTTTTTACAGTTTTACCAAGTAAACACTTACTAGGTAGTCTTTTCCTTCATTTACCAGATAAGATTTTCAGTCTTTACCATTTTCACCCAATAATGTAAGCAAAAACCAGTGTTAATACTTACCCAGTAAGCATTTGGTAAACGGCCTCTTAAGTTTCACTTTTCTTTTCAACACTTGTGGTACTAGAGAGAAAAAACGTAACAAGTTACCTGAAGAAATGGTCTTAGCACGGGATCCCCTAGCCTCTGAGGAAAGGAAACACAACGAGCAATTAAGCACGATTCAGAGGCAATATTTTAAAAAGCTACAAAAAACGATACCTGCATGCTCTGGAAATTGGCATAGAGAAGCTCGTTGATGAAATCCGGTGAGACTCCGGCTTGTTTTCTAGCAGACATGGCTCTTTGGAATAACCAAGATGCACTTAGGTTTGGCTGAAAAATATATTTTATTCAAGTAAAAACATTAATATCCATAATTGATGATAATGTAGCCAAAAGGAGATGCTGACCATGTATGGATTCAGCAATGACAAATTGTCTGAATCCAGAAGATTTGCACTGATTGCTTCATGTATTCCTGAAATGCCATAAAAATTACATGAAACCGTTATTAATCATAGAGCCTACTTGCTAAATCTAAAAGCATGCAAAGAGTACGCACTACAACAAAATCGGCTTTAATAGGATGCCAAATATGTCTAAGGGGATGTCTGATTAGAGGTATTAAACAGTAATTAATGAGAATGAAAAGAAAAAAAAACCTATTTGGTTTTATATAATATAATAATGGGCTCATTACCCAGAAGTCCAATTTTTCATTCCAGGTTAAATTGGGGGGAATTAAAATTCATTCCCCCTGCCAGAACCAAACACCTGATAGTGTTCTAATGGGCTATTTTATAGGACTTAGGTTTGTAAGACCAAACAGTTGTGCGTCTTATGTAAAAGTGTTGCAATAAGTTAATAAAACACTTTTGGCATCCTAACAAGTTTTTTGGAACTTTTTTGAAATAAAACGTCCTATTAGCCTTTTTGTACGACATTATTAGCGAAAACATATTATTAAAACGAACGTCCTATAAAAAGATGTGTTCTTTAAAAAGAAAAGTGTCATGTCAACTTATTGTAAGTCTGTAACAATTTTACATATGACACATAATTGTTTGATAATATAACATTATAACTTTTAAGTCCTATAACGCAGTCTATTAGGACATTTGACGTCCTATAAAGTCGATTTTGTTGTAGTGACAGTGACACTTAGGCCTTGTTTGTTTTTATATTTTAAGCTCTTAATCATCACTTATGTCTGATTTGTTTAGACGTTTCATAACCATTTTAGAACTGAAATCAGACTTCAGAATTCAGCACCTCTTAAAAAACAAACGCCACCTTACCGTTTGTTAGTCTTCCAAGGTGCCTAGTCAAGCTCCCGAAACCACCAAAGGAAACCGGAGACTGTATGCCACTAGCATCACCGAACTGAAGAGAGTAATAGTATAATGGGAATTCAGAAAATGTGATTTGAATTTGCATTGGAGAAGCTTTCAAAAGACTTTAGTATTATTACACCTGTAGAACACGATTGAAAGCTGCTGGCAATGGACTGCAGATTCACCTCTCCACAACGAAGAAGAAAAACTAGTCAGTCAGAGGTTCAGATTCGATTTTTATATGTCTGAATGCCGTAAAAAAAGAATGAATACAAAGATTTAAAAATCGATAATAAGTTAAAAGATAAGAGAAGCTTTTACCAACTATTATTTTTACCTGTCACGATATGTAGGAAAAATGCCGTATATAACTCTTAGAATCTCTAACTCATCCAAAATGACTTCCTGCATAACATCCAAGATTTTGTAATCAATAAATATTAGGATGAAAACGTGAATCCCACAATGAATCGGGTATGGAAGGGTAAGATGTATCTACACCGAAGGGTAGAGAGGTGGTTCTTTTTCTATATTATTTTTATTATTATTAATATTTAATAAATTACACAAAAACCAAAATACAGAAAAACGTATGAAAATAATAATATTATGAGAGTAATGAAGTGAAAGTTTAAAGAGATTAATATATAATAAATAAAATTAAAGACTGGATGAAATGTAAAGAGGGAGACATATTTGATATCTTAGAAGAGAATTAGCTTTTTAACATATTTGATATCTTAAAAGTTACATAGGAAGTATGATTACCTGATACTTAGGCATCAGATCCCAATAATCTTCTAGCAATTCTTCCAGTTTTGGGCTACTAGATTGTGGTTCAACATAAGTGAACATGTATGTAGTTCGATCCAACGGTCCAGAACCAGCAGGGAATGCCTGTTGATTTAGTAAAAAAGGTAAGCTCAGAAATCTCAAAAGCTTCAGCCACAACGACATTCTCAAAGAAAACCAAACAAAACGAGCCCAGTATATCCCACCTATCTGAAAGTGGGGTCCGGGGACATAATTACCTCCCAAAAGTATTGTGCTTGTGAGTTGCCAACCGGCTTCGATTCAGCACTGCTGAATATGACATCACTGCTGGAATTTTCTTTGAAACCTCGACAACAAGAACCAACAACAAGGCAAATGCCATCGGGCTTCCTGCCTCTTCTAATCTGTCGTATATTTATTATATATGCTAAAATCAGCTTACAGCTCGATTAATTATTATAATCAGACTATCTTAATGTAAAAAAGTCTTGATGTCATAACCTGTTTGAGAACAGGCGAAAAATTCCCCATTGCATCTATTATGAGACGAGCTGATAAATTCTTTCCCTCCGTTAGTTGCAATACCTTCAAATTCGAGTTTTAAGTACACTTTTAGCAGTCATTTGTCATATATATATATACACACATATATAGGGGCGGGTTCAAATGAGAACTCAAATTTGGTTGTGAACGTGAGGACAAATGAGAGCGCGACATGTGTCATATTCAGATTGAATATAGTATTTATTCAATCCATTATTCAGACTGAATAAGACTATATTCAGTCCGAATATTTCTTTGATTATTCAGTCTGAATAATCTATATTCAGACACGTGTCGTGCTCTCATTTGTCCTCACGTTCACAACCAAATTTGAGTTCTCATTTGAACTTTCCTCTCTCTCTCTCTCTCTATATATATATATATATATATATATTCATGTGGGGTTTCTTAACATGTTGAACAACAATTAGACAAACTGAGTGACTCCATAGATTTGTGATTTCGGTAACTTACTTTTGAGCAAATAGATAAGATAGAAACAAGAGCATATTGTTCGATCTGAATCAACCAATAAAAAAACTATATTTGCATTTAGAGATCTTACTGCTATATCCTGATAAACGTTTATGCTAGAGACGCTACAACCCTCAAAGATCACCCCGCCAAGCGAATTGAATCGCGCTCTCATAATATCTATAAGCTTTGAAGGCCTACAAAATAACAATAAACCACCAAATCATGAAGGACGCAGAGCCTGAATTACCAAAGACAACATTAAGGGTGCGTTTGGTATGTGAACTGGAACAACATGACTAGAACGTTTTTTAGGGTTTTAATTTGTCATATGGATTATTTAGTAATTTTAATTTACCAATCTTGTCTCGTATTCTTGATATGTGTTCCACCTATTATGGTGGGACCAAAAAAAATACATTTTTGTGTCACTATGGTCCGGTCTTGACATAGTCTAATGTCCTGCCAAACATGACAACAAGTTTTTGTACTGTCATGTCTCGTCTTCCCGGGTACCAAACACACCCTAAGAGCATCTCCAATAGCTAAGCTATAATTTTTTTTTATTAATAAAGAATGAAAAGTCAAAAGTCACTAAAAAAATTGCATCCAACTCCAACAGCTCTATTTTAGCAATGCTAACTTGATTATATTAATAAAATATTCAATACATTTAATAAAATATTATTTCTCCCTCCCTCCTACACATGTAATTTCAAAAGTTTTAATTGGTTGGATATAATTAAAATATTATTTCTCTCTATTCTATATAGTTTTACAGATTTCTCTAAATTTAGAGATTTTTATACTCTTTCTCCTTTTTTTATATATTTTAGCATAGAGGATAACATAGCTGTTACAGCAATAAAAATGCTAAAATCCCTATTTTCTCTATTTTAGCATAGCTGTTGGAGATGCTCTAAGACACCGGTAGTCTTACGAACCCTTACTATTAAAAGCAAGGAAGTCCTAGCAAAATCTGTAGGAGAACTTACGAAACACCAAGGTTAAGAATGTTTTCAACCCATATCTCTCCCTTCCTCTCAAATCCACATCTGTTCTGCAAATTAGAAATTAAGAACTTATTTGAGTTCAAATAAATCAAACATTTATCAAAATTTACTTAAGGTTTAACTAGAAGTTGGATTTTCTTTACAGGATTAAACACTGAAGTTGTTGTTAACTCAATTTCATCTTCTGTTAAGATGCCAACTTCAACAAGTTCCAAAAGCTCTTTCCTTGATATATTCCATTCTTGTTCCCTCTGATATCAAATGAACTCAAATGTCAAAAAAGATTGAATCACAACAGGCGAAGGATTGTGTGAGAAAAAGAGTTAAGTTTTTAGAAGCATAAGAAGATATCTGAACTCTTGATCACTGTTAATCTCATGCCCACCCATGAATTGCGCTTTAGAAGGGAATTGATCCGATGCATCTCGGTGCACCTCATTAGTGTTAGACATTCGATTAATGATTGATCCAAGAGTGGAGATCTCTTCTTACGCTTCTCATGATAACTTCCTTTCTCACAGAACCCAATCCATCACAACAAGAAGCCACATATCATATAGAAAAATTGCACACCAGAATGTATATATAATACCCCTTTCAGTTGGTTCCTTTCCACAACTCCTACTCGAAGGCCTTTCAAACTTAAGGCAGTGGCAACGAAAATCCCTAAAGTACCCCCACAAACCAACACATCAAATTTATCCACTTCTTTCTTCGCGATATCAGATTCGCTAAACAAACCAGGGGTATTTGAGACAACTTGTTTTGGTTCTTGAACAACTGCAATTCACATAGATTTCCATATAAATCATAACCATTTTCCAATTTGACTTCCAATAGAAGAAGAAGAAGAAGAAGAAGAGGAATTCAAAGAAAACATAGTACAAAATTGAGAAAGAAAAAACATTGAAATTAAGTAATTAACCTCTTTGATCAGAGCAAATACTAGACCACAAATTATCCAATCTCTTCAAAGCATCATATGAGTATGCACCTCCAGCTCCACCAACTTCCCCACTTACTGAAATACTCTCCATGATTCTCTACATTCCCCAGAAAGAATACAAAAAAAAAGAAAAAAATATAAGTTTTTTAGTTCAATGGACCAGCTAGACATAAAATCAAACACCTTCTGTGCATACATACAAACATGATTATGAATTCACAACCACATTCCCTTAAAACACTATTTCTATGTCAAAATTCAAGAAATGAGTACCTGAGTTCTTGAAGAGACCGATTTGGCTTGCAAAGACAGTTTCTTTGATCTTTGAATATTGTAAACAGATGGGTGTTGAGAGAAGCCATTGAATTTCGATGAGTGGGGTTGAAGCTGAACTTGAATTACAACCATCATTCAGGAATACTTTCAGCTACACAAAGAGTAATTCAAAATTCCGACCTTATTGTAGTGACATTGATTAGGGATTTGATCAATTGGATATGAGTACGAGTATGGTACACGTTAAAGCAAGCAAAACCTTTGCACATTTTTTTCGATTATGATCGGATAAACCTTCCTCAAACGATTCGAGCAGCACTGGCCATTGGCCAATTTATGAAAAGTGTCTAATTACAGTTTTAGTCCCTCAAGTTTCAATCGAAATCTTAATTTGCCCTATACTTATATTTATCTTAAATAGTAGTCTCGAAGTTGTTTACTTTTCAATTTGCACCATCTCGGGGAATTGGGGTTGTTAACAATTTGAGTTTTTAAGGAGGTACTCGAGCTTGAATTGAAATTTAATCCAAAATAAGTTTGTTTAACTTAGGTGGCGTTTGTTTTTTAAGAGGTCTGAAGTCTGAAGTCTGGTTTCAGTTCGGAAATGGTTATAAAATGCCTAAACGAATCAGACATAAGTGGTGATTAAGAGCTTAAAATGAAAAAACAAACAAGGCCTTAGCTTTTTTTTAAATAAGCTCTTATTAGTCTCTTTATGTCTGATTCTTTAGGAGGTAGGGTTATTAAGACTGTTTATTTTTTCTAGTTTTTTAGAGACACTTATGTCTTATCGTCCTCTTATCCTGTAAGAGGTAAACCAACCTCTTATTTACCTAATTGCCTCTTATTGTTCTCCATGCTCTCACCAACAATATATGCCAATCGATTAACCTTAATATAAGAACCAAGTCTTTTCAAACAACCTATCAATTATATCAAATATTTCACTCAAATTTGGTCCTATTACATATGTAGACGAGTGATTGTATGAGAAGAAAAGTTAGGGTGAAAAGCGTAAGAAATGATCTGAACCCTTGCTCGTTTTTAATCTCACACCCTTCCATAAATTGCGTTTCTTACGTGAAATGATCCGGTGCATCTAATTAACATTGATCTTCAATTAAGACTGATTCAAGAGTCCAGACCCCTTTTTACGCTTCTCACCGTAACTTCTCGTCTAACCGGAACCCAACCCTAAATGTGTATGTATTTAAATATATGAAAATAGGACTGGGTTTCGGTAAGAATTGAAGTTATGGTGAGAAGGGTAAAAATGGATCCACACTCTCGGATGTACATTAAGATGAAATGCACAAAAATAAGATACACCGAGATACCCTAGATGGGTGGGTTTGAAATTAAGTGATCAAGGGTCAAGATCCCCTCTTACGCTTCTTTTGTTAACTTCACTTCTCACGTCATCTCATAGCTATGAAAATAATGTGAAAATGTTTATCAATTAAGTTATTCAAATATTGCCTTAATTTAGATATTTATAACTATTTAAAAAAAGGAATTTAATTAAAATAGTCATTTTTGAAAAATTTGTTACCCAAATAGCCCATATCTCTTTGAATTTACCAAAATAGCCGAAAACCCCACGAAATATCCAATATCGTGGCCTTCTTCAAAAAAGTACTCCACCCCACGATTTTGTGGGTCTGGGTTTAAAATGATTTTTTTTTTACAATTTCGGTTCCTCTACCCCACGAAATCATGGGGAGATCGTAGGGTAGAGGGACCTAAATTGTAAAATAAATTTTCACTTATACCCAAACCCCATGAGATCGTGGGGTATATCGTGTACCATGTATATTTTTTAAGAATGACCATGATATCGGGTATTCTGGGGGGCTTTTAGCTATTTTGGTAAACTCAAAGAGATATTGACTATTTAGATAACAATTTTTTAAAAAACGACTCTTTTAATTAAATTTGGGGAGTGCTAATTGCACCCCTTTAGTAGGGGGTGTGCACGGAATATGTTGTATTATAATAGTGGTTGACGTAGAGATGTGTACGTAGGAATTTAGTCCTTACGGTGCCATTAGCAACGGATGCCATTAGCCTTCCCCTTAAATTTCTTGTAAAATATTCATAAATAAATTTAAAAAAATAAATGCAAACCGTTGAAAAAGGGAATTTAATTAAAATAATCATTTTTTAAAAATATATTACCTAAATAACATTTTTTTTTACTTTACAAAAATAACTAAAACTTACTCAACTTTAAAAAAGTTACTCGATTTGAAAAAAAAAGTTACTCGATTCAGAAAAAGAAGTCACTTGATTTTGTGATTTCTTTTTAATTCGAGTAACTTCTTTTTAAATCGAGCAAGTTTTTTTAAAATGGAGTAAGTTTTGGTTATTTTTGTAAAGTGAAAAAGAAAATGGTTATTTAGGTAATATATTTTTAAAAAATGGTTATTTTAATTAAATTTTCGTTAAAAAATTGACCCTAAGAAATGCGGGTTACATGACCACCAATCTCCGATCGATATCATCCACCGATCCGCTCTCTCAGGTTCCTTACCTCTCTCGTTGTTCAGTTTGATTTCTTATTTTCTTGTTGGTTCTTTTTCAACGAACAGAATGAATTATTATTCGGTGGTAGGGTTTATCTTATGATTTCGACTGTTATGCTGTTTGGTTTCTGCTATCGTTAAACTTTGATTATGGATATGATAAGATGCGATCGGCTAATTGGTTTAATGTCTTCTGCCCACAACCTGTTTGTTGAAATGCCACCTTTATAATTAGTAGAATTAAGAGTTCACTGATTTAAGGAGTCAAAAGACTATGTTGCAACTACAAAATCTATATGTTTATAAAAAGTACTTAAACAAAAAGAATTTATAACTACATTAAGTAATGCAATAGATACAGTAAAAAAATTGTTTTTAACTTAAAAAGACAATTCATGAAAAGTCAATTGAATTTGGAGTTTGAGAAGGGCTTTAAATTGTAGAAAAAAGGAACCAACTTTAAGTCTTTAACTACTTCATAATTTTTGAGAACCATGAATCAAAATGTTTGATTTGTGGTATATGATGTGACATATCAAACTTGTTTTGATAAAGCACTTATACCTGCATTGTTCATGTTTTGCTTATCATGATGCTATTCGGTTGGTTTTTCATTTAGTCTTGTATGAATAAAGCTGACTGTATGGATTAATCTGTCTGTATATAGATTGAGAATATTTTTGTTTGGGAAGGTTTTCCATAGATGGAATGAGCATATGTTTTAATTGAAATTGGCAGATTTAAAAAAAAAAAAAAACTTTTCTTTTTGCATAAGGCTCCCTTCTAGATGCTTATTGAATAAGCCACTTTCTATATCATTAAGCCACTATCAAACAGTCATGTATAGCAGACCAAATAAGCTGTAGGTCTTATTAACCTCATTAAGCTACTAACAAACAACCCCTAATAGTTGGCTTGAATTTTTGCATAAGTTGACACAATGGACTTATAAGTAGTTATATGATACAATCATACAAACATACAATGGAAACATAAATTGCAAAGAGAATACATTCATACACTCCACACATCTATTACAAACTTGATATATATGAAGAACATCAATCATCTTTATCTATTATTCTATCTATCATCACACTTCACACCTTCTCAATATTCTGCGTTTCAATATCTTTTTTGCAGCCATTACTAGTTCCATTAAAATCCTGCAATTTATACTCATGTCTAGATGATAAAATCAAAAAGATCAAAAAGTTCAACACTCCCATAATCGCAAGCAACCAATAGAAATAGTTCAACTTTCCTTGATCCAAATTGTTATTAAGCCAACTCTCATGAGTTACTACGTTTGTTAACGATACCAACAAACTACTCACATAATATCCCATAGCTAATGTAGTTAGAAATAATCCCGTACTCATAGATTTCATTCTTTCGGGTGCTTCTGTAATGAAAAACTCAAGTTGACCAACGTACGTAAAAGCTTCACCAGCACCCACCAAGAAAAACTGAGGAACGAGCCAAAAAGCGCTCATTTTGGTTTCTTGATTTTGTTTCATTTCTTTCCTACTTTTCTCACAAATAGCAGCAGCCACCATTCCCGTCACTGAGAAAACTAGGCCGATTCCTATTCTTTGAAGACTTTTTAGCCCTTTTGGGTTATGGGTTATCTTTCTAGCAATAGGAACAACTATCTTTTCGTTAATAGATGTAAATAATAGAATGGATATGAAGAGAAAGATGGAGAATGAGCCTGGAGGTATATCGAAGCCACCGAGTTTTCTGTTCATGGTGGTTGCTTGTTCAGTGGTGAACGTACTCATTTGAGAGTAAACTGTCCAAAAAAGAATGCATGTTGACCATATTGGGATGAGCTTAATGACCATTTTGACTTCTTCGACTTGAGTTATAGTTGAAACTATCCATGGATTGTTTTTGTCTTCATTTAAGGCACTCCAATCGTCTAGTAGTGCAGCCTTGTCAATGCACCTATACCACCACAATCATATAGTCATGTATGTATAAAGTTGTCTGTATGGATTAAGCTGTCTTTATAGATTGAGAAGGTTTTTGTTTGAAAGGGTTTTTTCATAGATGGAAGGAGGTGTTTTTTAATTGGGAGGGGCAAGTTTGGAAAAACAAAACTTGGCTTTCTGCATAAAGCTCCCCCCCCCTAGAAGCGTACTGAATAAGCCACTTTCTATAGCATTAAGCCAGTACCTAACAGTCATGTATGGTTGACCGAATAAGTTGCAAGTCCCATTCCATTTATGGTGCGTTTGGTATCTAGAGATAGAACAGGACAGAACAAAACAAAACCGGACAGGACAAAACAGTTGTTCAGCTTTTGGTAAGATAGAATTGGACATGACAATATGACATAACAGATAAAAGAAACAATTTACCCCTAATAAGTTTTTTTATATATTTTGGTTAATTTATGTAATTTATGTAATTTATTAAATTATAATAAAATAAATATCTTTATAACAAAATATATATCATTAAAAAATTCTCGTCAAGATGCTTAAAAATGACACCAAAATAAATTGTTTATGTAGTTTCCAATTTTTATTTTGTACCTTTTCTATATTATTATTTTTCATTAATGTTTAATAAATTACATAAATCAACCAAAATATAGAAACCATATAAAAAATAATATTTTGAGGACAATAAATTGAAAGTTTAAATAGCACAAAATACAATAAATAGAATTTAAAGAATGGTCAAAATGAAAATAGGGAGGCGTATTTGATGTTTTCATAGAGAATTATGTTTTATTTTTCATATTGGTAAAATATATATATATATATATATGTTTGTTCCACCTTGTTCCATGGGGTGGAGGTGGAACTTCCTTTCTGTTCCACATAAAAAGTACTGCTAAATGTGGAACTGTGATCCCTGTTTTGTTCTGTCATGTCATGTCCAGTGTACCAAACGCACCTATAGGAGTCCTTTTAGAAGTACTAGAGTTGGGCTGAAGCACTATTTACCTGAATTTCTCTGTGTGTGGGATTTTTGAGGAATTGTAGCCATTCAATAAGCTAGGATCATCAGGATAAGCCATTCTCCTATTCTTCCAAGCCAAAAACACCACTCTCCATATAACAGTTAAAGGGCTCCCTTGCGGTTTTTTATATCGATAAATAGTCGAACCATATATCACCAAAATGATCGCTATAATCATAGTCCCACCAGATATCCCGTACCCCCATTTTCTACCCACGTGATCTTGTATATACACCAATACAGTTACCGTAAAAAGAGACCCAAGGCTAACACAAAAGTAGAACCGGTTGAAAAAGTAAACCATTGCTTTTCCTTCCTTCGGGTCCGACCTGTCGAATTGGTCGGACCCGAACCCTGAAACGTTTGACTTTATGCCACCGGCACCGAGTGCTATGGTGTAAAGGGCTATGTAGAGCATAGCTTTTTGGATTTGGTTGGCTTCTATGCATTTTGGTCTACCGGAGGTGTCACAAGGAGGTGGTGTCATGCCATGGATGGTTGTTTCTAGTGTCAATAATATCACACCCTGGTTCAATAAATTAGACTTCAGTATTTGCCGTATATAAATATTATATATTTAAAAAAATTGATTAGACTTGGGGGTGGTTATGATAAACAGGGGTAAAATGCGTCAAAATGTAACGAAGTTTGCGTTGGTTTCTATTTTGATTTTGTTTTCTCAATTAGTGTAAAAATGTTCAGTCCTTCCTTCTTTTGTACTCATTTCACATGATAAATATAAATAGGTTTTTAACTTATGTGGCATCAGTTGGGTTTGACGTGATATTTTTCCATGTAATCAAGAATTATAATACAACTTGACAACTTGGCATCCACTTCATCAATAGTTGAAAAATCTACCATTTAACGGTGAAGAGGGAGGTTCAGGGGAAAACTTAAAAAAAAAAAAAAAAAAAAAAAACTAAGAACACCCTGGGACTGGGAGCCCTCCATTTGGACGGTATGCACAAATACATACAAGCGACTGAAGCTGTTTTTTTTTCTATGCACATGTGCATGTTACAAATTACCCGTATGCATTTGTGCATACCGTCAAGATGGAGGGCTTCCAGGGTGTTCTTCAGTTTTCTCTTGGTTTGAGATTTTCCTCTGAACCTGACCCTAACAGTGAAAATGGGTACGAAATATGAAGAAGTGAACATTTGTTACATTAATTACGAAAAAAGAAGTTGCCGTCACATTAAATAGGAACCAAGGCAAACTTCATCGCATTTTGTGGCCAAATATAAGTGCATATAAACATTTCAATAGCACGGTTTTCTTTTTCCTTCTTTATGATCGTATTTCGCATATTTGGATCTAATTTTACCTGCTATACGATTGTGATCAGGTGGGTGCAAAAGAAAAACCGAGACTTGATCTTGAAAACTTACAAGAGCGCATACAGATGCAAATAAAACAATGGCTGAATAACGGCCAAATTTAGCATCTGCTAAGAATCCTCCAAAAAGGGCCAACAGATTAAGAGATCCCATGAAATTTGTCACAATGTTTGCAGATTCTGATGAGGAAAGATGCAGTTTTCCACGCAGGTACGTCACTAAATTCATCGATACACCCATCACACATATTCTCTCCGAGAGCTCAATTCCTACAAACGGGAAAACCAAACCAAACAAACCCAGTAAATTTGATGAAAAACTAAGGGTCTGTTTGTTAGCCAGCTTAATGAGCTTATTGGGACTCACATCTTATTCATTCAGCTATACCTGTTTGGTAGTGGCTTAATGATATACTAAGTGGCTTATTCAGTAAACTTTAAGAGGAAGCTTTATGTAAGTTTTTTTTTCCAAATCTCTCCCTCCTGATTAAAAGACACGTTCCTTACACAGTTACACCTATGGGAAAAACTCTCCCAAAGAAGAACCTTTTCAATCTATATAGACATGTTAATCCACATAGACAACTTTATCCATATAGGACTTAAATGGAAAACCAACCAAACATCCCCTTAAGTAGTACATAAAAATGTAAAATGAGACTAGCATCAAGCCTGGTCTACTTTTAGAGTTGTCTACAGGATTTTTGGCTAACATGATACTCCTTTGTCCCAAAATAAATATCTGAAAAAAGCATATAGTTTTAGAAATGTGTAATTATTATACTTTTTACAATTTTACCCTTTATAATAGAAAGAGTTTATGCTCTTATAGCGGTCACAATACAAAATAGCGACCAGGACCGATTTTAAAATAGCGGTTATAACGGTCCAAAAATAATGGTTCATATAATATTTCTTAGAATTATTTATAATATGTATTATGTGTATATATATATATATATGCATACATAAAAATATCATATGCATTAATTAAAAATATATTCTCAACATCAAAACGTTAATTTAAACAAGTTTCACAAAACAAAATAGGAAAAGCGTTTACACTATCCAACTTGGTTGACTTGGAAAAAAGTTGAAAACCTAACTAAGATGGAAAGAAAAAAGTCAAACAGTATCCAAATAAAGTCCCAAATCTAATGAAAAAGATGTTTTTAATGTTAATGGATTTTCTTAATAAAAGCCCAAGTCAGCCCAAAAAAAATAAAAGCATAGTTTAAAAAAAAGGCCCAACTGATAATACCGCTATTGCTGACCGAAATTTGACCCAAAATATCGGTCAAATAGCGGTCAATTGCGTCACTATTATCGGAAACGCTATTTTGACCGCTATTAGGCATTTGTCCAATATCCAATATTGCGCTGCAATTAGCACTTACTTTTGAAAGTAGACATTTTTTTTAGACAAACTAAAATAGTAATGTAGACAGTTAATTTCCAGGTGTTTGTTAGACATTAATTGTTCGTCACTGCCAATGGGTCATTGGCCCAACGGTACCTGGGTGGGTTTATGGTAGATCCTAACTTCCTTGGAGGTCAAGGGTTCAGTCCCACCAAAGGTAAAAAAGTGTTCATAAGTATTTATCATATATAATGTTATAACTTGTCCCATATGGATACTGAAGTAGATTTGTTTACTACTTATAAGCTTAAAGTTGTGGGCTACCAATAACCTCTGTCATGATTTTAAGTTGAATTCGAAGCTATTGGGTCAACATGTTATATATATATATATATAAATATTATATACTTAAAAATAGAAAAAGATTGTGGGTACCTAAAATGAGACCAGCAGCAAGCCAGCCACCAGTTTTAGACTTGTCAGCAGGATTTCCTCTGAAATCTAGGGGTGCTTCATCCTCTATGTCTGCTTGAGGAACAGAAGATACCTAATAAAATGCCAAAGAATTAAGCATAAATTAGTGATATATGAAGATGATATATATATATATAACATATATATATAGAGAGAGAGGGAGGTTCAAGGGAAAACACTAAAAAAAAAACGAAGAACACCCTGGAGCCTTCCATCTGCACAGTATGCACTAATGCAGACAAGCGTTTTTTTATTCCTATGCACCAATGCTTCTATCATTACATATGCATTGATGCATATTCACAAATGCATGTTACAAATTACCGGTATGCATTTGTGCATACCGTCCACATGGAAGGTTTCCAAGGTGTTCTTCAGTTTTCTCTTTTTTTGGCGTTTTCCCTTGAATATGACCCTATATATAATATATATATATATATATATATATAATATAACCGAGTATAAGATGTAATTTTTCAAGCCACAACACTTACCATTTTCAGAATGTGTTTTTGTATGTGTGAAACAGAGAGGGTGAGGGAGGGGGGGTGAGGTGAAGATGCTGTTTTTGAGATGTTTGGAAGTTCATTATATAGATGGTTTTGAGTGATGATATGAGAAGTGGATAATATAGCATTAATTATATTATTAAGAAATTTATGTTTAATTCTAAGATTGTTTCTTTATTCAGGAGATTTTATTATTTGTTATATTATTGAGTAGTTTATGATCTTTTGAACCAAAATAAGTACTGCTTGTCTCAAATCCAATATTTCATTTATATTTATGCTAAAATAAGTGTACAATTTTAAAAATAGATAGAATAACTTACCCATAGTTAATACACAAATATTTAAGAGTTGATAAGATAGATAAATTAATTAAGTGTAAACGTGTTATTTGGTTAACTAAAATGTATAATAATTGTGTATTCTTAAAACCATGTCCGGTTATTATTATAAACAGTTATTTTAGGATATAAAGAGTTATACAAAGTAATTAATGTATGTGCCTATTTATGTTTATTATGATAACTGTGGGACTGATACAGTAAGAACACTCTAAAACATGGTGTCTACCGTTTTTTTCCCTCTCTCTAAATGTGGATTAAAAAAAATCTTCTTTATTTTGAAGATTTTATTGTAAAAATCTTTAAAATCTTCGTTTTCTTATTTTTTTCAGATATGAATGGTTATATCTTATATGATGGTATTTGGCAATCAATTTTGAAATCTTGATATGATTTTTTTCATTGAATATCGTTTTTGTTTTAGACTTTAGAGTCACTATGACGTGTTCTTTTCATCTGAATAAACATTTTTAATCTTATTGATAGAATACCCATTAATTGGTCCTCGAGGCTGCCCAGTTAAGCCATCAAAAGCTCTGAACTTAATACTTCCTTAACTGACTTGGACAGAGGAGAAACAGCAATTGATTGTAACTAGTCAGGTTGACAGGTCCCTTTAACCTGTGTGTTTTTTATATCAACTATTTCTTTCGTTTTTCTATTATACATAGATGTTTTTCTATTATAATAACATTATTATTTAATAAATGTGTTAAAACATAAAAAGTTGTTTAGGGTTGTTTGTAAATTGTCGGTTGCTGAATGGTTTGATGCTGAATAATTAAGTTGGCAGAATGATTAAGAGACTTTTATTATACAGTGCAAAATGAAATATAATTGTTTGGTAATTGTTCAAATGAAATCAAAGCTTTGAATGGTTAAGAAATGTCCAAGATACAAAATGATTCAGATGGTTTTGGAACCATTAAAAGACATACTTATCTTTTGCCAAACAGGATTTACCTCTTAGGCCTTGTTTGTTTTTTCTGAATAAGCTCTTAATAGCCTCTTATGTCTGATTCGTTAAGAGGTATGACCATTCAGACTGTTTGTTTTTTTTCAAATTTTCAGAGGCACTTATGTCTTATTGTCCTCTTAACCGTTAAGAGGTAAACCAACCTCTTATTTGCCTCTTATTGTTCTCCAACTTTTAACAACGACGTTTTTCAATCGATTAAACTTAATCAATCATGTCTCTCAATTGATCCTTACCAAGTTGATCCTCAACTATCTCAATTGATATATTTTAATAGGATTTAAATGTGTTAAATACCATCAATTGCATATTTTCATTTAAATGAATGTTAAATGTATAATAATTTAGATGTAAATTTTGTAATAATGATGAATAAATATGTGAAATTGTATAAATGTATAAATGTATTCATAAATTCAACACTATAATTTTATAGTGGGTAAATAGACAATTTAAACAAATTCAGATATTTATTAGTTTACAAAAACAAACAGTCCTATTGATTCAGATTTCAGAATTCAGTACCACCTCTTATTAATCAGAAGTGAAATAAGACTTCAACACCTTTTAAAAAACAAATGTTACCTTAGTGATTCAGATGTTGCCTCTTAATGAAACTGTTAAGTGGTAAACAAGCATCCCCTTAATACAATCAAGTAATATTTTATTTATTCCCTTATAAACTGTAGGAAAAAAAAAACTAATCGGCTAAAACTCGTGAAAGTTGTTTAAAATTTATAAATATTGACTTATTAAGTACATGACATTGTTCAAAACTTTAAAAAATTAAGAACATAAAATTTCTGTTTTTCAATTATCTTCATCGACGATTGTCGTCATTAAATCGTTGTCTACCATTGGTGAAGTTTTTGTCTTTTTGAATACTGACTTCCCTAGAGTAATTGTGTATCTTATAACTGGTCGTAGTTATCTAAGTAGTTTTGTTTTCATGTATGTAACAAAATCTATCCAATTAGAACTATTTTCGTACTCTTTTAGGTCACATTCGATTTGCAAGATTTAATTTGATTGGATTTTATTTTGGGTATTTGTAGTTGAATTTCATTTCAATCTCATGTCTGGTTTGAATGATTTTATGTATTTGAAATCCCGGGTTTTCATTGAAATTCCATAAACATAGGATTTTGAAATCTCACGGGAGTGGTTGGTATTTCATGTGATTTCAAAAGATTTATATGTAATAATATTTTAAAATATGTTACAAACATTTGTTTTGTAATAATTTATCAATTAAAAAGCAATTTTTAGTTATTTTTATAACTATTTATAAAGAATTGAATTCAGTTTCATTCCAAATCCTACAAACCAAACACGCTAAAGATTCTAACTTCTTCCAAATCCATATCCTGCCATTTCCTAGTCCATTTATAAAATCCAAATCACTCAAAAGTCAAAACCATTTCATCGAGCCAAATGTGATCATCCTTTAAATATTTTTAAACACTAAACAACTAGTATATATGTCGGGCAATTTAGTAATGACATTTTGAATACTTCTAACATGTCACAAAATCTACTTAAAAATGTTTTCAACATATTTTCAGTAGTACGTATTAGAACCTTCATATTTCATTGTCAGTCAGATATTTCATATGAATCAGCATCACTTATCAAATACAAAAAAATGACAAATAGTTGAGATACGTATCATACAATCAAAACATGAGAGATAAAATAAGGTACGCCATCTTGTATACTCGCTTAAATATAACAGTTCCTTTTTCTGTGGTGTTTCAAAACAAATACAATCCTTCATTTCGGGTAAGTTTTTATTCGATGTTTTATTTTATATGTTGTGAAGAATGCAATATAAAACAAATAATCAAATGCACAAATAGATTTGCGTGGTTCACCAACAACTATGTGCTAGCTAGTCCATGAATAAGACGGGATCAAATTCTTACTAGGCGTTTGAGGAGATTATAGATTTTGAAATAGGAGGGAGAATAGCGAAGAATGCAATTTATAAAATATTCGAACTGTTCTTTAAAAAAAATCAGACTACTTAAAATAGGAGCCTAAAAAATAAATAGATTAGGAAACCAGTATATGTTGTAACAATATCATTCAAGTGTATTACTTATCTAACTAACATAGTGTTTGGATGTATATCTTTGAAGTGATTTTTACTATTTTCAGTAACTATAATTATATAATTATAAATTAACCAGGTTAAAGTTAAATATAGATGATCAAAACATGTCTAGTCCGGTGGTTAGGTAACATCCTGGGGGGTCGGTGGATGGTATCCCTGACTACCTGGGTTCGAACCCCGCGGTATGTATGTGGAGATATCCAGATGTTGGGTCTGCTACTTTGTGGTACCCTTAATTGGACTGGGCCAAGATCAACGGGGATTAGTCGGGTGGCACCCTTAAGTGGGAGTCCGGATACCCCAGGAAAGTGTGTGTGTGTGTTAACTTGACTTTAAAAAAAAAGTTAAATATAGATAGGTAATTTTACATTTACCTTTAAAAATCAAAATAACTACTTAATTGCGTCTCAATATACAGTTATTTTGATTATTAAAATCAAAATTAAAGTCATAATTATAAAGATTACAAAATTTATTATTACAACTTCATATCGAAATAAATTTGCTCTACCCAAGGTGGTGGGATTTGATTTTGTGGATTAGAAGTTACACTTAATTGACGGACTTTCATTGCAAATTTGGATCTATTCTGTTTAAGGTACATTTTTTTTATCAAATTCTATTTTTATTTCTCAACTTTGTGATCAATAATCACTCAATTTATGTTGTCCTTTGCCAACTTGACCACTTTTTTTTTTGGATTGAGACATGAATTTTAGACTTTTGTTGTCAATGACCTGGAACCAGATCTTATTTGTATGTCTGTATATACACGTTTTTATAAAACTTACGTAATGAATTAGCAACGACAACTTTTGGAGGCTTAGATTGAGTTATGGTTTGTGATATCTGATTTGAGGATCAACACTGAATAATGAGACATTTCTGAAAATTTACGCTGTTTGGTAACAAAATGCTTTTGAGGCTTGGGTGAGTCATGGATGACGGTATCTCGTTTGAGGATTGAGATTGAATTTAATCTAGTGACAAGATAAAGATAAAATTGCAATGTTAATACACTCTAGATACTCATTTGAATTTTGTCGTATATATAATTGGGATCATGTAGTGATTTTTTTCGTGGGAAGCGTATGAATCATTTTGTTACCCACATAAGTATTAACATACATTAACATACCTTAACATGGAATATTAACATATATTGATGTATGTGAGGATGGATGTCAACTTATATGAACATCCGGTAACAAAGTGGTTCCTATTGTTCCCACGAAATTTTGACTTCTTAACGGACCCCCCCCCATCTCCACACACACACACACACACACACACATATATATATATATATATAATACACACACACGCTAGTTGTGTACATGTACAATGCAAAATTTATTGTAAACTGAGAATGGTTGATGCAAATAGAAATTACAGATGGTGGTTGCACATGTCTTGCTGATTTGAGACCCGATATTGAAAAAATAACCCAAAAAATATATATCGATCGAGGTCAATTGAAGATTATAAAATTCCTGGGATTTCTGGCATAATTTGTTTAAGTCAAAATTTTATTATAAATTAGACATTTTAGATTTAAAAATAAAGTCGTAATTTGTTTTAATCTTACTGGTCAAGTATTTTTGTGTATGGATAAACTTGTTCAAATATTTTTTTAAACAAATATAATGATGAAATGTCATGTATTTTTACGTGTTTATCAATTTGTTATTAGTTACTTTTATGAAGTTTAAATTGTCCATTACTATTGAGTACATGTTTGGATAGACATTAGTTAGCCTATCAAGTTATTATGATAGAGGTGTCAATTTTGTACCATGACATACTAATCAATTCATATACCAATAGTACCAATTTAACTGGCAACCTAATTGGTTGGTAGTACCGTACCAACTATCTAAACTTGGTTGGTACATGGTATTAGAAGTTGTGTACCATGGTAATACCGTACCATACCGACTTTTTTTTTAAAATTATTTATTAATCAAATTTTAGTATATATAATACAACATATTTTGATCATTTTAAATGTTCTTAGTTTTAGTTTTGCTAAATTATGATACGGATGGATATATAGAACTTGATTGAATTTATTCAACTAACTTTAACAACCTGAGAAACTCGTTCATACCTCCATGATCCATCGTCGTTTCTCAATAGCCATTGTATTAGATTATTAATGAGTGGTTGCATTATATGAAATTATTTGAATGCTTGTATATGTAGTGATAAGTGGTATGACACACATCAACATGTAATTTAGATACTTGATGGTTTTAGTGCATCTAAATCTAGTTGGTAAAGATATTAATATAAATAGATTTGTAACTTCAACTTTTAGTTGGTAGAAAGTCGTACCAACATTTATCAATCGAAAAAGTTGGTACCAAGTATAGTTGGTTGGTATATAGTATAAAATTTTGCATACCAATTATAATTGGATACTACACGGTATTTGAAAAAAAAAACATGGTATCATACCATGTTCACCCCTAATATTTATGGATAAAGCTGTTTGTTTGAGTTAATCTGCCTATTTATAAATTGTGAAGGTTATTGTTGGGATGGTTTTTTATAAATGAAATGAGCTTATTTTTTTCAGTTGGGATGAACATGTTTGGAAAAACTTGGTTTTTTGCATAAAACTCTTTTAGATGTTTACCGAGTAAGCTACTTTTTATATTGTTAAGCCACTCCCAAACAAGCATGTATAACTTACTAAATAAGTCTTGAGTTCCATTAAGCTCATTACATGTTAATAAACTCGGCTTGTAAGGAGCTGTTTGATTTTTTATTCATTAAATTCAGAATCTATTAAGTTGTCTTTAAGCATTAATCTATCTGGATAGATTAAAATAAATTGTTGCTGGAATTTTGTCCTGAATAACAAAATTACCATTTTAACCTTATGTCTATATAAATATTAAATGAAAATAAATTGTTTAATAAATATTTTGAGTGATGAAAATTAAAATAATATGAATTATTTAAAATAACATAAATAATATGAATTCAGTGAGTTCATAATACAAACTTAATAGCTTAAAATATATTTAAAACAACTAAGTACCATTGTTTGATATAATTTTTAATTTAGGCATATGGGTATTTGATTTGTAATAAGATGTGTGATTAAAAATTGTAGGACAAGGTAATTTTGGAAAAAGTTCTCACTTAATGCATTAAGATAGGATGAACCAACTTAACATATTGAGTCAATCTTTTAGTATTAAGTTAAAATCAAGCTTGTTAATACAACTAAACCAATTAAACTAACCACCCATTAAGACATTGTTTGGTAAACATAAATTAACTTATTTTTGGTGTACATATTTGAATGCATATAAACTAGCTTATTAAAAATGCTAGTTTGATGAGCTTATTGACTTATAACTTATTACCGGTGTGGAAAATCACTTATGAAAAGTTGATAAGTTAAAAATTTTTACTTCTTAAAAAATGACTTATTACCGATTTGGCACCGGATAAGTTGTTTTACCCAAACACTCAAAACGACTTATTACCGGTGCCACACCGGAATAAGTCAATAAGTTGTTTTTATAAGCCCATCCAAACACCCCCCTAAGTAACCTTTTTAAAGTTTAGAGTAAACTACGATTTTCGTCCTCATGGTTTGTAGTTTATAATGATTTTCGTCCCTAATCTTTAAACATTGCTTTTTTCGTCCCTATAGTTTGCACTTCACTGCTTTTTTCATCCTTCAGACTAACAGTGTTAGAAAAACCGTTAATTTAAGAATATTTGGTCTTTTTAATTATTTTTGTTATTCTTATTTTCTATTAAATCATATATTACTGTTATAAAATTATCAATACATAAAGCAAAACCTACCAAACATCACCTACCCCCAAATCCACCTACGTTACCCCACCCCCTTAACCCATTTTCTTCCCCTTTTCCCTTAATCGGTGCTGCAAGTCTTTTACCCCCCTTCCCCATTTCCATCAAACCCTCCCACCACCTTCTCACTACAGGTTTATCAATTTTCAGAGTGAAAATCGCAGATGTACAAGTCTCATGTGATTTCTGGAGGATCAAAACCTAGTGGATACCTTCTATTTAATCTCAGAGAGCACAAGTCTTAGAGACTGAAATCTTTAGGTTCAGTCAGACTCGAATTTGTGTTTGTTTTCTGTCATCTCCGGTGAACAATCGTCACCTCAAGACCTTGCATCTCCATTTAGGTTTTGTTTCATTTGGGTTTCATCTCCACCTGCAAATATAATCAAATCAACAAATAGTTGATATTTTGTTGGGTTTTGTCTACAACAAGTTTTGTTGTTTTATTTTCTAGGATCGTTGATAACTTCTTGTAAAGGCCTCCGATCTGGGTTGTGTTCAACCGTGACTAGGGTGGAGGAAGACCTTCCACCTTCAATCTGTTTTTTAATCGATCACTTTTATCGGATTAGCAAAAGTTTGGATTGATCTATCTTGAACCAGTTTAGAGTTTGTTAGGTTGAATTCGATTCAGGATTCTTAAAGTTTGAGGTTGACGTTCATGGCAATTTTAGGGATGAAAATCATATGACGGGGTTCACCGGAAAAAATGGCGAGGTTTCACCGGAGAATCGGTCAACACCGGAGATGGTTAAAGAAGAAGTAAAAAATCTGATACAAAAAGTAGAGAAAAAAAGAAAAGGAAAAGATAAAAATAAAAAGTTAATAAAAAAAGTTAATGAAATGGCTAAAATGACAAAAATACCCTTAATATAACAGACTCTTTTAACAGAGTTAGTTTGAGGGACGAAAATGGAAACAAAATTGAAACCACAAGGACGAAAAAAGCAGTTTTTAAGAACCAGGGACGAAAATCGTTATAACCAACAAACTACAGGGACGAAAATCGTAGTTTATTCTAAAGTTTATTGACCTTTTTTTCCATTATACACTTCTTAATATTAATTCTTATTTATTATTATCATTTATTAATAATGATTAACTATTAATTAATATTAATTTCAATTTAATGATTAATTATATTACTAATATTAATTTTAAATTATAATTTACTTAATTAAACTAGTATTGGAATTTGATAAATATTTTAATAAAATATTTTTTCTTTAAAGTTATTAATTAACTAAGATATATAAGGGTGACTAATTTTATTTTATTTTATATAATATATTAATAGTTATTTAAAATTATTCTTTGTTGTAAATATTTTTTTAAATTTATATTTTTATTAATTGACCTATCATATTATTACTAAATTGTTTTAAATGTATTATAAATATTAAATTTATTAATTTTTAAACAAGTTTATCAAACATTATCTAATAATTATATGTTTCCTTTTATACAGGCTACTGTCCCCTAAATTGACTTCGTAAATTTCATCTGTGATGTGGTCAGCAGCAACCACCGCCACCGCCATCGCCGCCGTATACTACCCACGGCTTACACCACTTTCCGGCGTCTACTCCGTTCCGATTTTGAATTCAATTCCTTGTGCGAAGCATTCGATTCACCGGCCATTTCGTCCACTTACTCGCTCAGCGCCGCCGGGGGATTTCAATTTCAAGGCGTCTGGTGCCAAGAAATCAGAGCTTCCTGAAATGCTCGATTCCAATTCAGGTTTCGTCTTCTATTTTATGCAAAGGATTAGGGTTTTTAATTATATCATCTCTGTTTTTTGCCACGTTGACAGAGAACGAAAGCTTAGTATCGGAAGAACCAGAAATCGATGTCGGATGGTTACCTGCATTTCCTCATACACTGGTTGCTTCTATGTCGAATTTCCTTTTCGGTTTTCATATCGGGTAAGTAACTGTATACGAATGAATATTACATGAAACACATGTAATCAGTAATCACATGCATATGAATGTATGCTATAATGCTAATAGAAAAATTATGTTAAAGCGGGAATTTGGGGTTGAAATCAGAGGCCAACATTTTCAAATTCTAAATCGTTTATTTCTCGAGTATTAGGGGCATGCCTTTGTTTTTTCTTAGGGTGTGTTTGGTTGGAGGTATTAAGCATGAATTAATGGGAATGATAATAAAAGAAACTGTTTGATTACATATAATATAATGGGCTCATTCCCAGAGCCCAAAATTTTCATTCCTGATTAAACAAACGGGGGATTCCATTTCCCATTTTCATTTCCTGTCATTTTAATTCGCAATCCCATTTTCATTTCCTTGTCAGAACCAAACGCCCCCTTAGTTGGTAATTTACTTCTGATCCATCAACATGCAAATAACTAGACTTAAGGGGCTGTATGGTTGATTTTCCATCAAGTCCTATACGGATAAAGCTGTCTGTCTGGATTAATCTGTTTGTATAGATCGAGAGAGTTTTTATTTGGTAGGGTTTTTCATAGATGGAAGGCTGTTTTTTTAATTGGGCAAATTCGGGAAAAAAAACTTGGGTTTCTCCATAAAGGCTAAAGCTCCACCTTAAGAGCTTACTGAATAAGTCACTTTCTATATCACTAAGCCACTACCTAACAATCATGTATAGCTGATCGAATAAGCTGTGAGACCCATTAAGCACATTAAGCTGCTAAGAAACAAGCCCTTACATATAACTGTGAAGGTTTGAAACTCTTATACAGTTGGATTGCGTTTGTGTTATGATGCAGTGTGATGAATGGTCCTATTGTATCTATTGCCAAAGAGCTAGGGTTTGACGGCAATTCACTACTCGAGGGGCTTGTGGTGAGCATGTTCATTGCAGGTGCTTTTTTGGGAAGTGCAGGCGCTGGTTACATGGTTGACAGACTTGGCTTTAGGAGAACCCTTCAAGTTGACACAATACCGCTGATTCTTGGTGCGGTTTTGAGGTATTTTTGGTTGCAATTCCTATAACTTCCATTTTACCTCTTAACAGTTCCATTAAGAGGCAGCATCTGAATCGTTAAGAGGTGAATCATGTTTGGCAAAAAATAAATCGGCCTCTTAATGGTTCTAAAACCCTCTAAATCAATTTGTATCCTGGACTTCCCTTAACCATTCAGAGCCCTGATTTAATTTTGAACAATTACCAAACAATTATATTTCATTTTGCACTATATTGTAAAAGCCTCTTAATCATTCTGACCACTTAATCATTCAGCAACGGCCAAACAGCCCCTTCCTTATCTCTTCACTTTTGAATTGTAACAATGTCTGTTTCCATTTGATTACTTGCATTGACTGGCCTGGCTCCCTTTGGCAACTACCTATTGTGATTTTGGTGATATGCTAGTACAATATTTGAAGATCGTACATGAACGGTGGTCTTAAGGGTGCGTTTGGTGCACAGAACAAAACACAACATGGATCACTGTTCCAGGTTTGGCAGAGTGGAACAAAGTGGAAAAGGCGTGTTCCACCCCACCCCATGGAACAAGGTGGAACAGACCTATATTTTACTAATATAAAGGCATACCCATAAAATAAAACCTAATTCTCCTCTAAAATATCAAATATGCCTCCCTCACATAACGAGCCACCATTTGTAACATAAAAATGTGCAAATCAACAAGTGATACCTTCTTAATATGGTTGGATGACTAATGATATCACATGGAAGTCAAAGCTGATCTGGCGGTGCTGATGCCTAGGTGTCGGCATGTTACATGTAGGGAGATTCTGTTGGACAAATGAGAATCATAGATGTTAGGTCCAAAAATATTGTATCCGAGATCACAACTATGAAGATGTGAAGAGTCAAAGATTGAAGTCAACAAAGTCAACAAAAGTCAAATAAGGAAGGTTTAATTGTTACCTTATTGTAATAGGTCAAGAATATAAATAACCTGTAATAACTAAGGTCGTTAATTGGTCTCTCATAAGTCATTCATTCATATTATTCTAGAGAGAGAATCTTGTAGAGAAAGCAACATCAATACACATATGATTTGAGATTCAATCCATTGTTCTTGTTGATTTACATTGTTATCTGATCGAACTGGGATTCACAATAGAGCTTGTAATACCTATAGAAAAAAGAATCACATATTAACAACCTTGGATGATTTGATGGCTAAATCTGAATATTGTACAAATATAGGATTAAATGCGAACAGAGGGAAATTGTGAATTTTTTTGTGTTTTCTGTCAATAGTTTCACGTTTTATGGCTTGAAAACTTGTGCTTTTCTTGATCCAAATTACTATTTGTTCAAAACAATTTCGATATGTAGTCTCTACTCTTTTGACAGTGCACAAGCCCACTCTTTGGATCAGTTATTGTGGGGACGATTTTTAGTGGGTCTTGGTATTGGAGCGAATGCGGTTCTTGTCCCTATTTATATATCAGAGGTACACATTGAGGCTTATAAACTTTGTTGGTGTTTCGTTTTATTGAATTGTGTTCACTTTATTTATTATCTCTTGTTATTAATAAATGGGAAGCATCTTAAATTCCATTAATTGCTTGTTGTTAAAAAATGAAATATCTACGCATGGATTTGCATATACACCCTGGGAGCCCTCCATCTAGACATTATGCATTTGTGCATAGACGGTATGCACAAATGTAAACAAGCGTTTTTTTAATGCACGAATGCATGTTACAAATTACCAGTATGCATTTGTGCATACCGTCCAGATGGAAGACTCCTGACTCCTGGGTGTTCTTCAATTTTTTTTGAGGTTTTCCCCTGAACCTGACCCTACACGTAGATACATGTATATACCTTGTATGAGGGTCAACTTTGTTACAAAAATGGAAGCAAAACCTTATAGAATATTCCATAAGTGGTAAAAGTAATCAGTTAATCACCATTTTTTGCAGGTCGCTCCAACAAAGTATAGGGGTTCGTTGGGGAGCTTGTGTCAAATTGGCACGTGTACTGGAATTATAGCCTCACTCTTTCTTGGAATCTTCTCGGAGAATGATCCTCATTGGTAAAATTCTTTTGTTTTGTTTCCGTGTGCTTGCTTGTTTTATAAATATCAATTTTACGTTTAAACAACATATAATGCTAAAAATATTAATCACCCAAACTTTAATTGTTGCATTTCTATAAGGGTAACATAAAAATTGTATTTCAAACACAAATATATCAATTACAGTACTTAATAACTGAAGTTTTATATAACCATGTTATATCAACAAAAGTTTCCCATGAACAACCAAATCAATAATGTAGTTTTTTACGACTTCCCATCATGAAATATTGATTATATTTAAGAGAAACCCGCCACTAGAGCGGAAGAAGGATTCTATACCACGATATGATCTCTCTCATTGAGAAAGCGCTATCAAAGCCGCTGTCCCAATAGCTTCGTTCAGGAGCGATTCAGGAGCGAACAACCACTTCGTTATATATACTCAATTGGGTTTCTCAATATATTATTATACTTGGTGAATATATATATACACATAGAAATGTATAATTAATATTTGGGACGGGTTCGGGGATGAAGGGCATCCCTGGTTTATAAATCCGGGGGTTCTCCATCCCCATCCCCGGTCAACTCGGTGTCAGGTATCGGTTTTCCCCATCGGTGGTTTTTTTTATCAAGTTCCTGACGCATTTTAGTGAACTGTGGACAGGTGGAGAACGATGCTCTATATTGCAAGTGTGCCTGGTTTTATTCTAGCATTCGGTATGCAGTTTGCTGTAGAGAGCCCCCGCTGGCTATGCAAAGTAGGGTTCCACTTCCTTTTTGAGGTCTATTTTAATCATAAATGCTTGAAGAAAAGGCACAATTTTAAATAGCAAGAAAAAGAAAAAAACAAACAAACCATTTACGTATTGGGGGAAACACACATTACTTGTTGGTTATAAGGTATAAATCGTGATGATAGACCAAAGACTGCATTTTGCATACCAGATGGTTAAATGAGGTTTTCCATTTTAATTAGACATAAGCACACCTTTCTCTTGTCTTCTATTCCAAAGGGTCCAAATATATATACTTTTTTTATGAAAAAAAAAGATTTCTTTTAACATTTTATATATCACTTGTGTTGTTTGTGAAGGCTGGTAAGCTTAATGATGCTAAAGAAGTGATCTTTAATCTTTGGGGACCATCTGAAGTTGAGAAAAGCATTGAAGAATTTCAGTCCGTTCTTAACAATGATGGTGGTGATTTGGACAGCAGATGGTCAGAACTGCTAGAAGAGCCACATTCTAGAGGTAGTATTATTGTCCGTGAAATTATGTTTGTTTAAATAGAAAGTGATAAGAGGCTGATATAGGCAAGATAAATACAAATAGTTATATCTATACACATGAAGTTTAAGGGCTGGGTTCAGACGAGAAGGGTAAGAAGGGATCTCCACCCTTGGATCGATCCTAATTGAAGAGAACCACTAGATCAACACTAATGAGAACCACTAGATCAATTCTCTTCTAAAGGGCAATTCATGGGTATTTTTGGGATCTGAACCCTTGATCACTTTTAATCTCACCTCCACCCAATGAATTGCGCTTCTCAAGGGAATTGATCCGGTGCATCTCAGTAGTGTTGATCTTCAATTAGGATCGATCTAAGGGTGGATATCTCTTCTTACCCTTCTCACTGTAACTTCCATTTTCACTGGATCCCAACCCTTGTTTCTTAATCGTGCTTTTGATGTCAGATGCTACATATGTTTAAAAACTTTACGGGTTTGCATCATATTCTACTAAATCAGTGTTTTTTTATTTGCTTCAATGGCTGTAGTTGCTTTCATTGGAGGCACTCTGTTTGTTCTGCAACAGTTTGCTGGCATCAATGCAGTTCTTTATTTTTCCTCCTTGACTTTCAAAGATGCTGGAATCACAAATGGTGCATTGGCAAGCTTATATGTTGGAATTACCAACTTTGCAGGTTTTAAAATGTGATATCTAATACATAATTCCGGTTCTTCATGCATGAATTCAACCACCTCTAATTTTATTACATTGGTTAATTACAGGTGCATTATGCGCTTTATATTTGATTGATACCCAAGGGAGGCAGAAGCTTATAACCAGAAGTTATCTGGGAATGGTAAGAAAAAGGTTGTTTGGCAGTTGCTGAATGGTTTGGTGTAGAATGATTAAGAGGCTCTTATGATATAGTGAAAAATGAAATATAATTGTTTGGTAATTTTTCAAAATGAAATTAAGGCTCTGAATGGTTAAGAGAGATCAAGGATACAAAATGATTCAGAGGGTTTTGGAACCCTTAAGAGGCAAACTTATTTTTTGCCAAACAAGATTCACCTCTTAGCGATTCAGAGGTTGCCTCTTAATGGAACTGTTAAGAGGTAAACAAACAGCTTAGACTTCTTTCCTTCCATTAGATATATAGCCACCGTGTGTTTGTGATCTTTTCATTAAGACGAAATACTGAACTTTGGTCCATATGGCCGTATGGGTGCGTTTGGTATGCTAGACAGGACAGAACATGGATTATTGTTCCACGTTTGACAGAACTTTTATGTTCTACCTCGACCCCATGGAACAAGCTGGAACATACCTATATTTTACCAATATAACCTTAAAAATAAAACATAATTCGCTTTTAAAACATCAAATACTCCTCCTTTTTAACATTTTATTCAATTTTTAAATTTTATTTTATTGTATTTTATGTTCTTTAAACTTTCACTTTATTGTCCTCAAAATATGTTTTTTATATGGTTTGTATATTTTGGTTAACTTGTACAATTTATTAACCATTAATAGTAATAAAATAATATAGAAAAAAATTGGAAACTACATAAACTTTTTATTTTGGTGTTATTTTAATCATTTTGACGAAAATTTTCTAATGATATATTTTGTTATAAAAATATTTATTTTATTATAATTTAATAAATTACATAACGTAATCAAAATATATAAACAACCCGTTAGGAGTAAAATGGTTATTTTATCCATTTGTTCCATCTTATCAAACGCTGAACAATTGTTCTGTCCTATCCTGTCCAATCCATCCATCTGGATAGCAAACGCACCATATCAGATCAAAATACGTCTCTTTTAGGATGAGATTCGTTATGTATGTTTATCTCAGCCCTACTAAATTGAATTTACTACTTATTCATACAGGCAATTTCGATGTTTCTTGTTGTCTCTGCTATCAGCTTTCCTATAGATGAAGAGCTTCGGAATAACTTGTCTATTTCCGGGACCATCCTGTAAGCTTAACCTTCTTTATCTGAATCATTAATCCTTTTAGGCCATCATTTACTAACGTACCTTGGTCAACCATTCAGCTATCCATATAAGAGTTTCAACTCATTTCTCCCGATTCTAGGCTCATAATAGCCTTATGAATAAATAGCGTATGGATATTTATTCATCATGAATATTTGGCTCTCACGGTTTTCAAAATATAAACGGTTCTCAAATGAACCTGCTTCTATTTGGGAATAAGTAATACTATGGCTCTCTAATATTATTATACATTATGTAAGGTACATATTGACTTATGCAATTGGAGCTGGTCCAGTAACGGGTCTTATTATACCCGAGCTTAGCAGCAGCAGGACACGTGGGAAGATCATGAGCTTCAGTTTTTCTGTTCACTGGGTACGTATCTAGATTTTACTAGTTAACTAAAGATTTAGGGGTGGTTTACCCAAATGCTTACCACTTACCGGTAAAAGTCAACACTCTAATTTACTCTATCGGGTAAGATTGTAGACCATCAAACGTTATCGTATGCAACAATTTATCTGGTAAGCGCTTACTGGGTAAGAGTCATCATCCTCACTTAGTGGGTAAGACTCTCCATTTGTATCATCGCTCTTACTGTGTAAGATTCTTGGCCCTCGCCATGTTTATCCGATAAGGTAAATGACCCGGTAAGCGCTTACCGGGTAAGCGTTTAGTAAACGCCCCCTTAGTTTACTCTGAATATCAGGTGATCTGAAATTTGGTCAGCTGATGAAATTTGATGGTTCTGGTCCTTCTCACATAAGAAAACCAAACTAAACTATCCCAGTCCATCTCACGCAGAGGTGGGGTCTGGGGGTAAGGTGTACGCAAATTTGACCTCTACCCAAAAATTAGTAAGCACAAGTCAAACTTTTGCAGAACTTTACACCAAAATATCTAAAATACCCTCCTTATAACAAAATAGCGAAATTGTATACACCAAGATCAATGTTTGTTAATGTTTTGCTAGGGTTAAAAAGATAATTTTGGATTAATACTTTGCCAAAATAAAAAACTAACGCATTTATTTTGGGATCGAGGGAGGATTTATATAGAGGGAGGTTCAGGGGAAAAAACTAAAAAAAAACTGAAATACACCCCAGGATCCCTCCATCCTGACGGTATGCACAAATGCATACAAGCGACTGAAGTTGTTCTTTTTTTCTATGCATCAGCGCATATGCACAAATGCATGTTACAAATTATCAGTATGCATTTGTGCATACCGTTCAGATGGAGGGGTCCGAGGTGTTATTCAGTTTTCTCTTTTTTGGCGTTTTTCCTGAAACCGACCCTATTTATTTGAGATTAAACCATAATTCTGTATGGCATTTTAATTCAGGTGTGCAATTTCTTGGTCGGCTTATTCTTCCTTGAGCTGATGAAGAACTTTGGTGTTGCACCAGTTTATGCAAGTTTTGGCGTAGTTTCATTATTGGCGGCATTCTTCTCTTTATCGTTCTTAGTTGAAACCAAAGGGCGATCTCTTGAAGAAATCGAGATGTCACTAAACCCCAAATCTCGATAAAAAAACGCTAGTTTTCTTAATTTTAGGTTCAAGAAGCCAAAACAGTTGCAGAGATGGCTGTGCAGCTTAACTGTGCCCAAAGATCACCAGCATCCATCCGCTTTGTGTTTCGTCACAATGGTTTCCTGATTTTGTACGCGCTAGGTATTTAACTATTTAACGTATTGCTATTATCACACGGTCTGTATAGCTTAACATAAAAGATAAGATAGTTTTGCAACCACATTCATGTTTAAACATATATATATATATATACACACACGCACATATATAGGTGCCCTACGCCCTATACATAGGCGTAATCAAATGAGTAACTTTGTATATATTGTGATAACCGTGAGGACTATTACTTTAAAGTATTGTTTCATATGGTTTTATCCCGTCTAAGGTTAGCATTTAATGTATTGGTGAACATATATTTGTTTTACAGTGTGCTTGCATCGTATGTATTTGGTTCATAATGTGGAATTTTTTTACGTGTAACTTTTGTTTTACAAGAAAGCTAAAAAGGTTCGTATTGTGAAACAAATACATGTTAATCAATATTCTGAATCCTAGTCTTAAATGAAAAAAACAATATGAAATAGTACATGATACACTAGTTCTCAAGGTTATCCTAATTTTGGATTCTCAAAAGAAGGTATTATATATATATATATACACATACATAACAAAGCGAGTTCTATAGTCCTGCGAGGCCTTTGCTAGTAAATGTTCATTTAGGGTGCGTTTGGGACGTGGGCAGTTGGCGAGAGTGAGGTAGTGAGGTAAATTAATTGTGGAAGGTTTTAATTGGAAATGAGTAGCTTAGTAATTTACCTATCTGGTTTCATCTTTCTGATTTTTATCCCAACTATTTTAGTGGGACAAATAAACTACATTTTTGTCCTACTCAGTTTGTTCTGGACCGTCCAGTATAATCGTCATGTTAAATGTGGGACAAGTTTTTGTTATGTTATGTCCTCTCTTGTGTAGTATAGTATCAGTATAGTATCAGTATCATAAGTGAGGTTGAAGTCGATATTCAATGTTATTTGTTATTTGTTATAAGAGTATACTTATTGAATCAGCTATTGAACTTCTTAATTCTTAATCATTCACAAACTTGTGTATAAACTATAATGATGTGGTTTCATTACCTTTATTCACATCATACGCTTGTGTTGATGTGAGACTTTGCACTTTGGCCCTTGACTTTATGTCGAGTCTTTGATTTTTCAATCTTATTCCTCTTCATCGTCTATTACAACTAGGGTTTTTGCATTGTTCTTGAAATTTGAGGACAAATGCTTAAACATTATTTGTTCGTTCTTTTTTCTTAGTGAATCGATCCATAAACCAAATGTTTAGTTCATCCAAAATCTCTATAGTTAGCCGATTTCATTTGTGATTCACTTAAGTCTAATTTATTCTAGAATCTACAAATCATGTCTAGCTCAGTTGGTTTCCCCAAGGGCGGTAACATCCTGAGGGGGATTGTGGATGGTATCGAATCCAATCGGAGTCAATTTGAGGGCATGAGGAGTATCCAGTCATTGGGCTTGTCCGGTCTTTGACTGGGTTGCCCCTCCAACCCAGTCTTAGACTGTGGTTGGGCTCTACGGAGGATTAGTGGGTTGCCCTTGGATGCCCAGGCGTGCGTGCGTGTATGTGTGGTAGTCGTTTGTGGGTTCGATGCCGCTATGCCTTTCAAAAAAAATTATTCCAGAATCTTTGATGAGCACAAGTTGAATTATGGGAAAACTATGAGATACTAGTACTGATTTCCCCGCAAAGTATCTTCAAGTTAAGTTATTGATTTCCCCCGTAGGAATAATTTCGAGAATATTTATGATTAATTAATTTTTCATCAGAAAAATCTCAAACGTAAAAGAAATAATGGAAAGCTTGGATGAGGTTGCATTGTTATATTGGGGGGTGTTTGGATTAGCTTATTAACTTACAACTTATTGACTTCCTAGAAAAATGTTTATCAAAAGTTGATAAGTTAAAAGTTTTAACTTCTTAAAAAATGACTTATAACCGGTTTGACACCTGATAAGTTGTTTTTCCAAACACCCAAAATAACTTATTAAAGGTGTCACACCGAAATAAGTCAATAAGTTGTTTTTATAAGCTCATCTAAACACCCCCTAAACCACCTCTTTTTCTCTGGATCAAATAGAAATGTTAACTATAAGAAAATACGAAAATGATCAAATCACGTTACATTAACGAGTAAAAGAAAATGTACAGACGACTTTGGCCGCATCTTCAGGTCACGATCATATATATATATATTAGTGCATATGATTATGTTGAAAGAGTCTATACATTGTTTTTCTTTAAAGAAAATAGTTTATACATTTAAGAAATATCATATTGGGTTGAGTTCCGGAAAGTTAAAGTAAAAAGCGTAAGAATGAATCTCTACCCTTGGATGCATATTAGGAGGAGATGCATCTGATCAACTCCCTTCTAAAACTTAATTTATGGATAGGTATAAAATTAAAAATAATTAATGGTTCAGATCTCTTCACACAGTCCTAAGCCATATCATTTTTAATCTATAATAAAATTTAAAGATTATTTTGTTTTATTAAAAAATATCGTTAAAAATATGATAAAACGATATATCGTGCAGATAAAAAGCACAAAACACATGTATCACGGTGACTTGGTGACACCTATCAGAATTTGCCAACAAGGATAGTGGGACCCATATAGGCAGCCAGCTCAGCTCAGCTCAGCTCAGCTCGGTTGACCGTTGGCATGTCACTCTCTATTCACCAATTGGAGTAATTATCCTCCTCCTCGTCTTCTTCTCTGCAAATTAGGACCATATATTGTGCTCATCGATCTTCTCTAGAGCTTTTTTGAAACCTAATTGCTCGTTTATTTGACCTAATTCGATCAATTCTGTGAAGAATTAGGGTTTCTCTCGCATGTAAAAGAGATGGATTTCACGGGTATTGATGGCGGAGGAGGAGGAGGAGTAGAAGAACGAGAACGCTCTCATGTGGTGGAATTAGTGACGTCTACGGAAGGTACCGATTCAGCTTCGGAGGATCAGATAATCCCTCTTTTATCGCAATTGGATAAGCCCAAAATCAATATCTTTTCTGTTTCTTACCCTAGGCGAAAAACTAACAAGGTATTATAGAAATTTTTAGTTTGTTACTCATGTCTTTTAGGTTTTATGTTCTTTTTATGATAAGTGTTCACATTTCTATATATGAAATGGATTATTTTAGTGTTTTTTGATAACTTAATTAAGCAATTAACATTTTGTGGATGTTGCAGGACCAAATTGCAAGATTAATTGAAACAGAAACGTCTGTATTTACACAGTTTATTATGTGGGTATGGAGTGGATCTAGGTATTCGGGTTTCTTAAGCATGGTATTGTCATCTTCTATCTACTGTATCATGGAAGTTCTTGTGGATGTTGGCTCTGGTTAGTAGTTTCTTTCTGTAGTGGAACAATGGCCTTCAATAAATCACTAGAATGAATAAATATATATATATATATATATTTATATTTATATGTTATTGTAGTTATCTACAATCAAAATGAATGCCAATCTGTTTTGTACAGTTCTCATTTTATCAATGACTTCTTTCTTTGTTTATTTCTGAAAGATCCTTCTATACACATCTGAATAGCATCTCCAACAACTATGCTAAAATAAAGATTTTCGAGATTTAGGCTATGTTTATGTTCCAACAGCTATGCTATATCCAATAGAAAAGAAAGAGAGATGGTAAAAATCTACAGATTTTTAGAGAAATATCTAGAACTCCATATTTAAGAGAGAGAAGCAATATTTAATTCTTTTTCACCAATAGGAGACATTGAAATCAAGTGTTTAGTAGAGAGAAATAATATTTTATTAAATGTATTGAATATTTTAATAATATAGTTAATGGTATAGTTACTAAAATAGGAGTAGTTGTTGGAGTTTGATGTAATTCTTTTAAAGATCTTAACTTTTGATACTCTATTTTTTTTTTTAAACTTACAGTGAGCATCTCCAACAACTATGCTATAACTTCATTAAATTAAACAACTTATATGTGCTATTTATTTGATTGCTCAAGTATTCTATGGGCTGAGAGGTGCCTGTGATAGCGTCAAATAAATATCGTGAAAAGTCGTCAAGGTGACCATGTGCTAAGAAATTAATAGCAATAAGACGAACAAAACTCTCAAAAGAAAATTATATGCACATTGATATATTTCAAAACAGAACATCCATTGATATCTCGCCACTATGTGTAGTAAACAGAAAGATGAAAAGATCTTCAACATTTCCATTAAGCCATTTCTTTAAACTGGTTCAATTATCCTAATTATGTAACCTTCTTATTTGATCTATAAGTTGCTAGTTTGGCCTCCAGTTGATCTGTCTTGTTTTTGTAATGGCAGCTCAATCAATTCCTCTTTTTGAGATAGCATTTATAAGATGTGTAATTATCACGGTATTATCGTTCATGTGGTTAAGAAGAAGTGGAGAACCAATATTTGGAACTGCAAATGTCAGGAATCTTTTAGTATCAAGGGCTATTACTGGATGTATATCTTTGTTAACTTTCATTTACTGGTAAGTCTTCCTCTCTCCCTGCTAAATTGTTCATTGATAATAGTAATTTAGTAAGTATTATGGTTACCATCAGAGATATCCCCTTGTGTGACCTTATTCTTTAATGGTTGCTTCTATTACCAACTTGTCTCCTTGTACATGGGTTCATGCCGTTTTATCAAATTATTTGTATCTTTTGACATCTATAATTCACGTTCAAAGCTGAATTCTACATGCATGTGGTAAAATTACTACAGTGGTATGCTCACCGTGTTCTTTTTTGTGATAGCATTATGTTTGCTTAATTTAATCTGTTATATGTTTTAGCAAATCAAACGAGATTTTTACTTTTGTATTTTCTTATGTGGTTAATTGGGCATCTCTGATTGAATTCTGAGAGGTCATATGAGGGCATAGCTGCTTAAGTATGTTAAACTTTATAGAAGTATATGTATGACCGTTATGCCATGATTTATTGACAGGAAGCTATTTATTTTTGTATCTCAGGTACATATGGCAAAATAGATAATAACACTTTTTAACTATAAACTAATAGAAAATTAAGAATATAGCACAAATATACCTTTTATGAGATCGAACTTTCATTATTCCCTCCCTTCTATGTATTAACATTCTTGTAACTCTTGTCAAGGATAATCAGAACTTGGTTATTTTCAATACATCTTCAACTTGTAGGATTTGTTATGGAACTGAACATGTTATCAAATTCGGTGGTATTTTAATGGCGGGTGCTTGTAAGTTGTATCAGATCTTAATGTATACTCCCAGAATGTCCATAGAGCAAAAGATGTCATAAATGCTCCTTCTCTCGTTAAACCGCCAATTGAACTGTAGTTGATAAGCTTTTACTATCTGGCCTTTTATTTTCATATGTTAAGGTGTTTATTGAGATTTTCATATTATGTTTTTGTATTGCCGTTGCCTAAATTATTTGAAGCTGGTTTTAGCATTTATCCAGAAGTGCAATTTTCTGTCTTAATATTTGGACAAAACTTTCTTTGCAGTATTCAGATATTACCTCTGTCTCAAGCTATTATATTAGGCTTCACAACTCCAATAATGGCCTCAGTTGCAGCACGATTCATTTTGCATGAGAATTTGAAAATAGCAGAAATAGCAGGTACAATAACAATTATATAGACGAAATATTTTTATCGTGTATATGTTCAATACGTGTATCAAACCGTCTGTATATTTGGTGTATCTTTTATCTCCTGTGGGGTAATTTGAGATAATTCGCATAGCAAACCTAGAAGAAATAAATGAGGGCGGCTGATGTCTTTCATTGCTGAAATAACTACTTACAGCATCCTCATTTGTATAATTTTTATTTCCTGAAAATTTATGCAACAAGCTTTAGCTTGTTACCTCTTACTCAGGGGCTGTTTGGTTGGTTTTTCACTAAGTCCTGTATGGATAAAGTTGTCTGTGTGAATTAATCTATCTATATAGATTTGGAAGGTTTTTGTTTGGGAGGGTTTTTTCATAGATGGAAGGAGCGTGATTTTTAATTGGGAGATGCAGGTTTGGAAAAAACTTGGCTTTTTTGCATAAAGCTCCCCCTTAGAAGCTTACTGAATAAGCCACTTTCTATATCATTAAGCCACTACCAAACAGTCATGTACAGTTGACCAACTAAGGGGTTGTCTGATTTTTTATCCATTAAGTTCTGAATCTATTAAGTTGTCTCTAAGCATTAATCTGTCTAAATAAATTAAAATAATTGGTGTTTGATTTTTGTCCTGAATAAATAATAGGAACAACAAAACCATTTTAACCTTATGTCTACATAAGTGTCGAATGAAAAGTGTATGATAAATATTTAAAATGAGAAAAAAATTAAGATAATATAAATTATTTAAAATAATATAAATACAATGAATTCAACGAGTTCATACCACAATACTTAATAACTTAAAGTATATTTAAAAAACAATAAAGTATTATAGTTTGATTAAATTTTTTAATTTATACATGTTGGTAAACTATTTGTTTTTTAATGAAACATGTGTTTAAAAATTGCAGGACAAGGGTAATTTTGGTCTTACTTAATGCATAAAGATAGGATGAGCTAACTTAACATGTTAAGTCAATCTCTTAGTATTAAGTTAAAATCAAACACGCTAATATAACTTAACCAATTAAGCTAACCATCCATTAAGCTCATTAAGTTGAACACAAACACCCTCTAAACTGTGAATCCTATTAAGCTCATTAAGCTGCTAACAAACATGAAACACTTCAATGGCTATCCATAGCTTTTGATATAGGATCCATGATAACATCAAGTATGATCAAATCCATTCTATAGATTAGCTGCTTTTTTCTTTCAAACGTGCTCCTTAACTGGTAGTTTACTTTGATTTCTGGCTTAATGGTAGGAAATTGTTGATGGGTTCCTCTTGAAGGTCTGTTTTTCTTACCACATGAGTCAGGGTGCTGCTCTCTAGTTTCTGAAATGACTACTTAATACTTACAGCACTCTCATATATATATATATATATATATATATATATATATATATATATATATATATATATATATATATATATATATATAGGGGCGGGTTCAAATGAGAACTCAAATTTGGTTGTGAATGTGAGGACAAATGAGAGCGCGATACGTGTCGTATTCAAATTGAATAATGAAAGAAAATATTCAGACTGAATAATACTATTCAGTCTAAATATGACACGTGCCGTGCTCTCATTTGTCCTCATATTCACAACCAAATTTGAGTTCGCATTTAACTTTCCTCTCTCTATATATATATGTTACCAGTACTCTATACTTGTAAATTCGTATAACAAACTTGGGACCTGTTACCCGATCTGAAACACTTCCATAATTCTTTGTATTTCTTGCATATGCTTTTGTTATTTCTTGACCGATATCTGCTTTTCAGGTATTGCTTTCAGTTTCTTTGGTGTGCTCTTTATACTTGGATCGGCTATCAGCATAGAAGGTACAGAAGTGAGTTTATAAATCCTTTTTAAAATCAGTAAGAAATTGTTTTTCGGTATATCAGATTCACAACTGAAGTTCCTTGCTGTTTTTTTTATTTATCATTTTGGCTAGGTTTAACAGTACAGCCGTACAGGTTTATTCTTTGTCTAAAGTCTTGTAATAAAATGAACTTTTAATTTCATACCGGAGATTTGAACTTCTTTAAAAAAGATCATACCATTTATTGCAAATTTTTAACCCTATCACAATAGTTAAAAATATAGTTAGGCTGTAAAGAAATCTTCTTCCTTTTGTCTTGTTAGATGCTAACTTCAGTTGGTCATGATCAACCTACCAGATGAATAAGAATCTTGAGAAAGTCTTTCATTTTATCATTATAAACAATCCCATCTATATTATCTATGGAAGTCGAACCTGAACTCTATTTTACATTCAGTATTCCTATATCATCCGTTCAGCAATAATGCATTTAGCATATCTTCTCGTGTGCAGGAGCATCAGCAAACATTAGGGAAGCTAAAGCTTCAGGTGTCCATGGATCCCGCCACCTTTTTGCAGTTTTGATTGGTTTAGTTTCATCATTGGCTGGTGGAGTGAGTTACTGCCTTGTAAGGGCTGGAGCAAAGGCGTCTGACCAACCCGTGTAAGTACGGCTTGTCTGTTCAGTCGTTTGCCAAATGTAATATGGTTCAGTTGTCACAAACTTTACAAAATTACATCATCTTTCTTCTGCTTGCTCAAGCTAAGGAGCTGTTTGGTTGGTTTTCCATTAAGTCATGTATGGATAAAGCTATCTGTGTGGATTAATCTGTCTGTATAGAGTGGGAAGGTTTTTGTTTGGGAGGGTTTTTTCATAGATGGAAGGAGCATGTTTTTTAATTGGGAGGAACAGGTTTGGAAAAAAACTTGAATTTCTGCAAGCTTACCGAATAAGCCACTTTCTATATCATTAAGCTACTACCAAACAGTCATGTATAGCTGACCGAATAAGCTGTGGGTCCCATTAAGCTTATTAAGCTGCTAACAACTCAAGCCCTTCTTCTTTGTCTAAAATTATTTTTCATTTTTCTTTCAGGGGTACTATATTTTCGTTTGGCCTATTCGCTAGTCCTGCTGCAGCAATATGCATGATTACCACCGAAGTAAGATTGTGATTTGATAAAATAAATTTTATAGAATTTGCTTTACATATGCTGTCGACTTCTGTGATGTACTATAGACGAGGGCACTAAATTTTGCTGTACTTGGATATCCACATGCAAAATTATATGAGTTGATTTGATTGTTATAACTGAATGTGGTACGCGATACCAAATATATATACATATAGGGGTGGGTTCAAATGCGAACTCAAATTTGGTTGTGAACGTGAGGACAAATGAGAGCGCGACACGTGTCATATTCAGACTGAATAATCAAAGAAATATTCGGACTGAATAATCAAAGAAATATTCAGACTGAATATAGTATTTATTCAGTCTGAATATAGTATTTATTTGGTCTGAATATTTCTTTGATTATTCGGTCTGAATAATCTACATTCAGACACGTGTCGTGCTCTCATTTGTCCACACATTCACAACCAAATTCGCATTTGAACTTTCCTCTCTCTCTCTCTCTCTCTCTATATATATATATATATATAATATACACACAGACACTAGAGTTACCTTGACCAATAATTCACATTCATAATTGTGATAATTTACTTGTCTTTATACACACAGACATTAGAGTTACCTTGGCCAATAATTCACATTCATAATTGTGATAATTTACTTGTCTTTATACACACAGACATTAGAGTTACCTTGGCCAATAATTCACATTCATAATTGTGATAATTTACTTGTCTTTATACACACAGACACTAGAGTTACCTTGGCCAATAATTCACATTCATGTGTGATAATTTACTTGTCTTTATATCTCAAAGTGGTAATGTGAAAAGACCCACAATAAATATTGAAGTCTACAGCAAAAAAAAAAACTTACAAGCAACTTGTTATATCGTGATCCCTTTTTGTCAAAAGCGGGCTGTGTGACCTTTGACATAAATTCATTCACTTTCCGTATAGGTTGTCTTACTATTCCTTATGTACCAGAAAAAGTGCAACGCTTTCTATTCCGGTTGTCCCAAAAATGCAAAAATGATTCCTTTTCTAGAAATATTTCATTATTTTTTCCAAAATTACTTATTTGCCCATTAGTAATCACTACAACAATTGGTGAGATTGATTGTGGTCTAAAAGTTTTCTCAATTTTGTTGCAGTTAGGGGGTATTTTAGGTATTTTTATTCTTAAGTCATTTTCTATTCATCGTGGAGCCGAATGCTTATTATTATTTTAGCCATGTCCATTATGATCTTATATGTTCGATATTTATTTGCAGGACTTTGTGCTGCCTAGCTTCTATTCCTTGATTCTTATGATCGTTCTTAGCATATTGGCTTTTTTTGCCGAGGTGAGCTGATGAATCTAGGCTGTATCAGTATGCTCAAATAATTTACAATATATCAGACTCGAATATTTCCTTTGTTTATGTTATTATGGCCATAATTTCTATCTGAAAAGAACAACTTTTTTTTGCTACAGTTATTTCTGGCACGTGGGCTTCAGCTGGAAAAAACCAGCAAAGTTGCAAATATTCAATATCTTGAGGTAAGTTCTATTCTTGCTGCTTGTTTGTAAGAGACATAGGGGCCGTTTTGGTTGTTTTTGCATTAAGTTCTGTATGGATAAAGCTGTCTGTGTGGATGAATCTACCTGTACTATGTATAGATTAAGAAGGTTTTTGTTTAGGAGGGCTGTTTCATAGAAGAAATGAGCATGTTTTTTAACTGGGAGATGTAGGTTTGGAAATTTTTTGGCGTTCTGCATAAAGCTCCCCCCTAGAAGCTTATTGAATAAGCCATTTTCTATATCATTAAGTCACTATCAAACAGTCATGTATAGATGACCGACCCCCCCCCCTCCTCCTCTCTCTCCCTAGAAGCTTACTGAATAAGCCATCTTCTATTTCGTTAAGTCACTACCAAACAGTCATATATAGCTGACCGAATAAGCTGTGAGTGAGTCCCATTAAGCTCATTAAACCGCTAACAAACAGACTCATACTCATATTAGAGACATAGCTCTAATTATCCGTGTTAAAAGATGGCTGCAAATTGTCATAATAAGGACAACAAATATCCTCTATCACTTGTAGTTTTCAGCACTGATATCCCTAGATACGTAACATTAATTTAAAAATACTCCCTCCACTCCAAAATAAATATCCACAATGAAAAAGAACACACAGATTTAGAAATGTGTAATTACTAGACTTTTTAATTAACCAAATGACAATTTCACCCTCAATAACACAATAGTAATGAATTTCTTGATCTCATAATTAAAGGGTATCATTGGAAAGTAAGAATTGGTTGAATATTTCTAATAAGGACAACCCTTTGACAGCAAGAAGGGTTTCTAGTGGGAAATGGTCCCAAATTTTTGGGTTCTTTTACTTTTTACCTTGTTAAGTTAATTAAAATGTCAAAATCATATAGGAGATAGGGGAAATATATGAAGAATATGCTTTTTCAGAAAATCCAGAAAACATAAGGAACCTATTCTTGATAGATAAAAGAAAGTGCATAATGTACCCTTTTTTCTGACCTGCAAAAATGCATCTACCTTTATTGGAAGGAGCTTCCTGGAAGCCCTCTCCCCATCGCCCCCCGCCCCCATTGGTGCATGCTGCAAAGGGGTTTGTTTACAGTTTTAGAATTAGTAATTTGTTATATCCATTGAGAGATTAGGATTGTTATGATATATTGTTAAGTTTGTAGAATATATAATGAAGAGTTTGCAATGTTTATAGGAAAAAGTTTTAGACCGAAAAAGAAAAAGAATAAGACTCACATACCGGCTTCCTAAGTGGTAAGGATAATATGAATCTGATAAAACTCGGGTTTTACTACAACAAAAACGGATTTATAGGACGTTAGATATGTGTAAATGTTCTAATATACTGCTTTATAGAATTAAAATTATAGGATCAAGCAATTGTAGATTCTATATAAAGGTGTTGCAATAAATTGATAAAGTTTTTAGGACAGTTTTGAAATAAACCGTAGTATTAGTCTTTTAAATGATATTTGAAAAAGTCTTGCAAAAACAATTGTTTGTATATATATATATATATATAGAGGAAAGTTCAAATGTGAACTTATTTTTGGTTGTGAACGTGAGGACGAATCTCAGCCACTTATCCGGTCAATAAAGGCGGCTTTGACCTGGTTCCCCTCCTTTAATAATCTCCGCCCTCCCATGAATTGCGTCAATCCTCCGTGATCGCGTCCACCATAACCGAAGATGTGTGGTTGAGATTCGTCCTCACGTTCACAACCAAAAATGAGTTCACATTTGAACCTAACCCTACATATATATATATATATATATATATCTGTTCATAGGACAATTCTCAAAAGTGTCATAAAGAAAATGTTGATAGGATACTTTATTTAAGAATGTCTTGAAAAACTTGTTAAAATACTCAAATACGTTCTAACATTCTATTCTAACACATTTATATATGACACACAATTGTTTGGTTTTATAAACTCAAGTTTTATAAAGCAAGTCTATTATAACAATTAGACATCTTTGGCGTTCTATAAAGCCGATTTTGTATCTTTTTAAATCAATTAAAAAAACTAATAAAATCACATTTCTCATAAAATTCAAAGTAAGAACCAACTCAAAAATATAAGGACTCTCGATAATGGTACTGACTTATAAGAACTGCAGTTTTTGTTTATAAGAACCTACCATTAAAGATGTAATTCATAAATAAATAAAAAGGAGAAAAGCACCAAATGCAAAATCGAAGATTAGCTAGAAGTCATCTTGTATTTATTTATGTGGTTTTCGACTTGCTTTTCAGGTTGCATTATTCCAATTATGGGGGATGGGATCATCGCGAGTAGGGTTGTCGTTTGGTAGACTTGTTGGATGTTTTCTCGTATTTGTTTCAGCTTTTTGTACCGTATATTTCGGACCTGAAAAGGAGATGGAGTAAGATATGTTTGGCCTTTTTATGTCTTACAAATGTTAGGCATGCACCCATTTTTGTTTTTGCATTCCAACTTGTAATTTTGTAACATTTTTTCATGATATATATATATATATATATATATATATCATAAAGAAGTACATAGAAACAAAAATGGTTCAAGATTAACATCATAGAGTCATCATGCTATATTTGTAGTTAAATGTCATGTTTTGGTCTGAATTTTGTCCTTTTACATATGATGAAAAGCTTGTTCTAGTATCTTAAAAATGTTAAAATTAAAGTATGATATGTTTGTATAAACGATCTTCATTTAGGTCAAATCAGTATCTTAAAAACGTTAAAATTAAAGTCTGATTTTGACATGTGAGAAACGAAATTTGTAAGGGATTTATTTGGTATATAAAAGTTGGAGCTCGAGTTGGCTTGCATTTGGAACTAAGTTTAGCTATCGTGTTTGTATGTAGTTTTGGTTAGGCTTTTGATCTTACTGGTAGATAAGGAGCTGAACATCTTTGCAAAATACATAATAAAGAGTTTTTAAAATGTATAAAATTATCTATTTCTCGAATATAATCTGGATATATACAAATCAAGCTAATGTGACGAACTATACCCAATTAAGGTATTTAAGAGCTTAACGAATTGTAAATAAATATTGGGTTAAAGATGATGATCAAATAATATCTTTGATTACTTTTCAAAAGAAGTTCTAGACTGAACATTATAAAAAGATTGAGCTACTTTTTTCTAGCTTACTGTTCCGACTGAATGTCACTTAATTTGTTCAAATTATCAAAGGGTATGTTTACACTTTTACCAGGTAAGTGGTTATGAGGCATCACTTACTTTAACGAGTGAGCTTGACAATAATGAATAATCTTATCCGGTAAGAGGCATAGTAAGGACCAATAGTCTTATCCGGTAAATAACCCCTAAATGCTACCCAACAAGATAAACACTTTACCTGGTAAATAACCCCTAAATGTCTTGAATATGCAACACATTCTATTATTGCATTGTCAACCTGTATCTATCAAATATAAATTTTTTTACTTTAATATTTTAAAACCAAATAAGTAAAATTTAAAAAGTAGATGAGAAAATTATTGTTAAAAATAATAAAGATACTGATTTTGTATTACTAAAAGTGAACTAAGTAGATGCTCCATATAAATGGTTCTTAGAGCATCTCCAACAGTTTTGCTAAAATAGAAAAAAATGGGTTTTTGTTTTCTAAATCTCTCCAACAGCTTTGCTATCTTGCTCTCTATAATAGAAAAAACTTGAAATTTTTCTAAATTTCGGGAATTCTCTAAAACTTGATGGTAGGAGAGAGAAATTGTTATTTTATTTCATCTCACTAATGAGATTAAAGTTTTATTATTTTATATTAAGTTTTTTTTAAATGTATTGGGATGATAAATTAGATAATATAACTCTTTTTAGAGATTTTTACCTTTGGCTCTTTATTTTAGAAAAATTATAGAAAATCTGTCGGAAATGCTCTAAAATCATAAAAATCATTAATCATTATTATTTTGTTAAAATAATACAAGTAAATATTAGAATCTTGTTATAAACAATTGAGTAAACTACAAATTTGGATCCATGTGGTTCGTCGAAAATAACATTTTTTTTATCCTACAGGAACAAAATTACAAGATGGTCATTGTGGTTTCTAAAAATATTCTGATTTGGTCCTTTTATCTAATGGTCATTACAAGTTCGATTAAAGGAGAATATTTTTGTTGTTTTATCGATATTTTTATCTTTTATCCAATCAAAATGGAATTTATGACTTTGGTCCATGTGGTTTTTGATTGGGTGTAAAAACAAAAACAAAAAATCGATAAAAGGTCAAAGAAAATTACTTATTTAACGAAATTCTTTAACGATCATTAGAGAAAAGGATCAAATTCAAACGTTTTTACAAACCAGGGTAATCCTTTATAATTTCAAAACTATGGGGACGAAACGTGTAACTTTTGACAAATCACATGGACCAAATTTGTATTTGCTCTAAACAATATTACAAGATTCCACTAGTTGCCTATTTTCACACCTATAGTAAACTAAAAGTAATTTTGAATTTGACCCTTTGACTTATGTACTTTTACCAAATCGGTCCCCATGGTTCACTTTATTTACCATATTGCCCTCATGTTTCAAGAAAGGAGAGAAAAACAAACATTTGAACCCTGCCTCATTTTGTTTGCATATTGGGGGGTCCTTATTGGGAAAGAAACACAAGGGTAGATTCCAAATAGGTCCATCAGGTTAGTACAATTATCAACTTATTAACATTTTATGGTTTTGAAATTAATTAAAAAATGTGTCAGTTTCATTGGTATCTGATTTTGGCATAACGATATTGGTGGGTATATATTCGTACAATTTAAGTCAAACTGTAATCAAAATTGGTCAAGAACTAAAGTGGTTGCAGACTTGCAGTCTTCGATAGGTTTTAAAGTTGCAAGCAACTTTATAATAACAAGGCTATTGATATTAGATGTGATATTATAGTACATTCTTTACCCTCTCAGAGTTTATGATAATGTATCTGTGATGTCGTTTAATAACATGATCAGTATACTAATTTATCATAAGCAAAATAAACATAAAAAAATGTAATATTTATCATACCATATTATTTTCTTGTTACAATATTAATAATTATATATGTTAATTAATTTATACCATGTAATAAAATATGTTGATGAAAGTCTTAAAACAATTTATTAAGTATTGTTTAATATTATACAATCTTATAAATTTTAATTTTCCAATTAATTTAAATCATATCACAAAACATTTTGATAAAAGTTTTAAAACAATTTATTAATTTAGTGTTTAATTATAAAAATATTTATTCGGATCCACATTAACCAACTTTTATCCCAAATTATAAAAGTATTTTTTAGGGAGAAATTGATTCAAATAGTTATTTCACATCCAAATTAGTTTCACAACTATTTTTCTCCAGGTTGACCTAAATGTCACTATTTCCGCAATATTCAGGTTTGCAAGATAAAAAAATCAACCAGTTTACCATCGTAATTGTAGACCTAGCCGTTGCAATTACGGACTTGTGTTGAATTTGATTTTTGTTTCCGTCTTTTATCTAGATCCATAATATTACAGATCTTTATATTACAAAAGTAATGACATTTAGATCAAACAAAAAAGAAACAGTTAAAAGACCAATTTAAATAAGTTAAATGGTTATTTGAGTCAACCACCCTTGTTATCAAAGATACCAAATAAAATTTCCCTAGTCTATAATAGCATCTAACCTAGTCTAATATATATAGCATCTAACGACATTGTACATTTGTACTTCCTTTTTTTCGATTAGTATCTTGTACTCCCTTACACACGCATTCTCTCTCTATATATGGATGTATTTTGAAGTCATGTCAATTTATCAAGTTTTTTTTTTTTGAAATAATTTTGATAAATAATGGTTTCTAAATGTTTTACAAGATTTTTTAGGTGTGATACTTTGTTAAATAGACAATCTATGTACTTTTTTCTTGTAACTTATTATTTAATCAATAATATCTATGGTTCTAAAAAGTGCTCTGTGACACAAATCACGTCTTAGATATTACGTTAACTCCTGTAACGGTTTGTAAAAGATGAGATCTTCACCATGGTTTTTTGAGGTATGTTTTTGTTGCTTTTGTTTTCATGTTGTTATGAATTCTCAGTATAATACTTTTTGTAATAAATACATGTGTATGTTTGATTTTTCTTTTTCAATATGAATTACAATTGAATTTTGTTCAACATCGTTGCGTAATTAAAAAGCATATGTGCATATTATATATTTGTATATATATGATATCTTGACTTGTCGTCTTAATTCACATCTCCAAAAACTGAATTTTTTAGTCATAGCTCTTATACAAGGTGCGACTTATGTCATTCATAACCTTGATACCACTAGGCACTGGCAGAACTAGGATTTTATTCTAGGCTCAACCTAAAAGTTCAAAAAACAACTTTAAGAGCCCAAACTATTTAGAAGGCCCACCCTTAAGCACTTACATTGGTTCTACTGTCCACGATCTAGCTAGTGCATGAAATCATGAATCCACCAGTTGCTTTGTGAAATCATATGCTGCTCATTGTTACCGCTCACGAACAGGCTCTAATCCATCTCCATGCCTTTGCCCTTCTTCTATAATCGTTTTGCCTTCAAGTACTATAACAAACACATGTATTATGTTGGTGTCCGACTGCCAGCAATAGCATCAATGCCATTGTAGGACAACTTTAGGTGGGTAAAGGTAAATGACATTTTTAGTTTTTCCACAAAAAGATCACAATAGAAAAACTTCTCTTTTATACTATCAAACGCAAGATAAATAATGCATAAAAGTAAAGTAGAGAATGTGATACCAACACAGTTATTTAGAGTGGTTCACCAACTTGGTTAATCCACTTTTCGAACCCCTTCTTGAGATACCGTTCCATTATGTGGTGTTCTTTGTGGTAGAACACAAACCTTGGTACAAACGATTGTATCTTATGTTGCTTTTGCTAGAGGAATGTGCAGATCACTCACACTAAAAAGAACCACGCACAATGTGTAGAAATATAGAAGGGTAAACACACTTGGAGGTACCACTCTTTGATGATTTTCAATTAATGAAAATAGCAATGAATGCTTTTGATGTTTTCGGCTCGAATACTTGATGACCAATGAGAGAGTTTTCGTATTTAATGCACAAATGTTGTCTTCAAGAATGAATGATAAAGTTGCTTAAAAGGAATATGAGATTTTGGACAAAGTTACTCGTTGATCTATGCGGATGCAGTTCACGGATATCCGTGAAAGCCATCCGCGGACGTCCACAACCAACTTTTTCTAAAGGTGCGATTTTTTAACTGTTGAATCAGAAGTCATTAATAGCGGGCATCCGCATAAGCCATCCACGGGCGTACATGGTCAAATTGAATACTTTTCCAACGACTTTGCATTAAATGTAGTTTGATCAACACACAATCTTCATATATCTTTTCTTTTTTATAAATTCATATTTAAAATAGGCAAATCATGAAGATATCTTGTGACTTTGATTTGTAAATAAAGAGTTATTTATATATAAAATTTATCCGAACAGTCATATTTTTTCAAGAGTGCTTTCGTTTTAATATTCCGTTAACGAAATTTGTGACTTTGGTTTGAGCCTGCAAAAGAATTCGAGGCAACATGCTTCCTATGATATACATTTCATGTCCGACATGCTTCTCCATAAAGTCTCCAACTAATATAATGCATTCTTAGATAATAAAAAAAAACAATGAAATAGTTAGAATATGATGTAAAGCGGGTTTTCATTTATTAATCCTCTAAATAACAGGATTATGCAAAGTGTATTGAAAAATGAGAAAATTAATTTCCGTACACTTGCACCAACAACCATGAATGAGATTAGAGCTTTTGATACACAGTATGTGAAATTCCATCACCAAGACTTTCTTCAGACTTTTGTTCTATTTTGTGTAACGAATCACCAATCACACACGTGTGTTGCAAGCATATCATACATGATTTAAGTTGTGATCATTCTTGTTATTGACATCCCCATGTATTAAAGCGAACCATAATAGATGCCTCAGATATTGAAGCAAAATGAATGTTTTCATCTGTTATGCTATTATAGACTCAAGGAGGGCATAAGAACCTTATACTTGAAGAGATGGGGGTAATGTAACTATAACACATCTAGTATGGTTACACGCTCTTCACATTTTCAAAAGGCTTAAATTTTACTGATTTTTTTCTCTTTAATCCGTCATTGTCGAAATGCATTTGGATGATTGTGAATTGTTGCTATAGGGTCAATAATTTCAAACCAATGAGAAAAACTTATAAAAAATTGACTAGAACTTGAATAATTATGTTTGTACCACAAATATAGCAAAAGGGAAACCAACTTAAGAGGACCACATGAGTACATGTTATGGCTCCGTCCCTACTTGAAACTATCTATAAATCTTTTAATAAGATGAAATTTAATATTCTAAAAAGTTATGGGACGGTTATCAGGTATTACAGGAGTTGTTTTCATTTGAGATCAACCTGTTTTCATGAGACCATATTTTTACACTTGAAACTTTACAGCAAAACACAATGAAAGTTAAAAAAAAAATGAACCTCACAACAAAAACACTGTGAAGGTTACCTTCACAATGTTTTCCTATGAAGTTTCAAATGTAAAAAACGGTTTTACAGGTCTCACGAAAACAATTTGGTCTCACATTATCCGAAGTTCGGTTATCAAGCGCTAAAAGTTTAAACTTTATGGCTAGCTAAAAGACCTTGATTTCTTTCTATTGTAAAGATTATACTTGGTTCATTTAAAAAATCGTAATTTTTTATGATAAAGTTGTTTTTTAGAAATTTTGTAAGCATTTAATACTAATTCACTTATAGTTTTTTAGCAATCAATGATTGTCCAAGTTTAGTTATAATGATACTTTTTGTAAGTATATACAAATTCACTTAAAAAAAATTTAGCATTCAATAGTTGATGTTACTGGGATCCAAGTTTATTTTATTTTATTATTTGGTATTTTAAATAATAGTAAAATATTTTCATCAAACAATATACCAAATTAATTATTGTATTTATTTACAAACATAATGTTTTTTCTTTCTTTAAATTATATTTTGGGTTATTTAAAGTTTTGAATCTATAACCAGTTATTTAAAAAAAACTCACAAAATTAGTATGACAAAACCAAATGAAAACCAAACATTATTTTTTTTTATTTCTTTAGAGCATTTTTAAAAAAATATTTACAAAGGATAAAATAGAGATATTTGAGTTTTTTTTCTTCTAATTCTTGCAGTAGAATTCTCAAAATATTTTATAAAATGGAAAAGAGGGAATAAAAAATTCTCACATGAAAAATTAAGTTTTAATTTACAAAAAGTATTCATTAATTATTATTTTTATCTGTTTTGGAGGTGGAGAATATAATATTATTTGTATAAAGTTACTTTAAAAACTTATTGTAATAATAAATACATTAAATATTTTATTAATATAATGAATATTAGAATCTTTAAAATAAAAAATTGATTAAAAATGTTTATTTTTTCTTTTGAAAATTTCATCTCTATTTTTTATTTAAATTTTAAAAATAACTATTTAAAATACTGAATATATTAATTTGATTAGAAAGAAGTTTATAGCAAGACAAAAATAAATAATATAATTGATTTGAATTTTAGCATTAAATTTGGCCATCGGCTTCCTCTGCGCTCGTTTGTACCACCATTGATTCTAAGCACAAGTCGCAATCGATTTTACATTAATGCCCAATTTTTTTCACCTACCCAATTTAGCCATTTTTAGTATTTGGTTTTTCTATTTAAAATAAATATTCTTATTTCAAAATGTAAAATAATTTAACACATGGTTTTAGAAAAGAAATCGATTCATAATCGTACTTCCTGGCATTTAATTACCAAACATATTTTCAAAGAATGTATAAGTTATATATATATATATATATATATTTCTCTGTGTGCATAGGATCGTATGAGAAATAGAGTTAAGATGAGAAGAAACATTTAACTCCCATAAATAGGAAATTCATAACCCTCCCCAATATGTTATCTTTGAATCTTTGATGCTAATAACACAAAGTGTATTTTTGTTGTTTCCTCTGTATCACATTGTGTTTTCGTTGTTTACAATATATAACACCGTGTATCTTAGGTTATCATAACATATATACAGTGGACAGGGTTTAAAAATGCGTGTCATGGCGTGCGCCATGGCGCGATATGGCGTAAGACGCGTATCTGTCGTTACGAAACAACTCATAACGTTTCTGTAAGGCGTGACTCACGTCATGGCGTCTTGAGGCGCGCCACGGCACACGTTTTTTTGTATGGCATCTTTTTTTCAAAAAATATATTTATTTTTTATTTTTTATCTTTTTTATTTTTACACTTTTAACTTTAAATTTTACACTTTTATAGATTTATCTAATCACACTAATCACAATTTCACGAATTTATAAACTTTATTAACTCACGATTAAAATGAAGTTGTAAAACTACCTTTCTAAATTCTATTTTTAATATTTGATTAAAAAAACTATTTTTATAATAATAATCTATATGATTTTTCTTCTTCTAATATGAATGTACATTTTTAATATCATTATTTGATTAAATAATATATAGAAAACATATATCTTTGTATATAACTGTTTATATGATATACAAATTTGCCGCATTATGTCACGCATTGAAAAACGTCGTGTCCTCGTCGTGGCGCGTAAGGCTTAAGACTTGACATCGCCGCCACGCCTCACGCCTTTTTGAACCTTGACAGTGATCAATAGACATCAGTATGTATCAATGGGTATATAGAGAGAACGGTCATAATTAATGTATCACAATGTGTATACAATGGGTATTGCAATGAAATGTTCACACTAGAGAGGAGATGGGAGATGAGAGATAAGATTTCTAAAATACCTAAAATGTGATTATTTAAAATATTAAGTCAAAATTACCAAAACTGTTAATTTCATAACTTAAACATTGAATTGTGGTTAAGATTGGATCTTATGGATCTCACATATGACCGAATTGTCCTTTGAATATATATATATATATATATAGGAAAGTTCAAATGTGAACCTATCTTTGTTGTGAACCTAAGGACAGATCTCAGCCCTTGATCTGAGCCAAATTGCAGCCTTTCTTTAAATGTGGCTTGAGGGGTAAATTAGGCAAGTTTATCACTCCCGCTTAATTCTCTCATCCTTTGTTAATCGAAATTTTCTCTGTAAATCGAACTCTCTCTGGAAATCGAATCCTTCTCTGTTAATCGTATTCATTGCTGTGAAGAACTTTAGTAATCGGATTTTCGATTTCTGAAACTAAATTGTTAATTCTGTTTTTTCAATGGAGCCTGCTTCTTCATCAGGAACAATGTTATGCTTATATTCAGACTGAATATAAGCTACAATTATACAAACACATAATTTTAGCTTATATTCAGACTGAATATAAGCTACAATTATACAAACACATAATTTTAGGTTATATTCAGACCGAATATAAGCTACAATTATACAAACCCATAATTTTATCTTATATTCAGACTGAATATAAGTTACAATTATACAAACTCATAATTGTAGCTTATATTCAAACTGAATATAAACATGACATTGTGATACTACAATGTTATGCTTATATTCAGTCTGAATATAAGCTACAATTGTACAAACACATAATTGTAACTTATATTCAGTCTGAATATAATCATAACATTTTATGCTTATATTCAGACGGAATATAAACTACAATTATACAAACACATAATTTTAGCTTATATTCAGACTGAATATAAGCTAAAATTTTACAAACCCATAATTATAGCTTATAATATAAACATGACATTGTGATATCACAATGTTATGCTTATATTCAGACTGAATATAATATTTAAACACATAATTTTAGCTTATATTCAGACTGAATATAAGCTACAATTCTGTTGGAAATAAGTTGCTTGGTGACGACGATGATGAACTGATTTATGTCGAAATTGTTACTTGGTGACGACGACAATGAAGAGATTGATGGCGAAATCGTTGTTTGGGGACGACGAAGATGAAGAAATTGACGAACATGTTATATTTACGATGCTGCCCCTACGCGCTAATTATTGTTTAAGCCATGACTCGAGTTTTCCAGTTATTTACAAAAATGCCACCGCGCGTTTCATGCATTGATTTTTTGATCTGATTTTAAATGGATGGCTGAGATGCATCCTCATGTTCACAATCAAAGATAGGTTCACATTTGAACCCACCCCTATAAAATTATGGGTTTGTATAATTGTAGCTTATATTCGGTCTGAATATAACCTAAAATTATGTGTTTGTATAATTGTAGCTTATATTCTGTCTGAATATAAGCTAAAATTATGTGTTTGTATAATTGTAGCTTATATTCTGTCTGAATATAAGCATAACATTGTTCCTGATGAAGAAGCAGACTCCATTGAAAAAACAGAATTAATAATTTAGTTTCAGAAATCGAAAATTCGATTACTAAAGTTCTTCACAGCAATGAATACGATTAACAGAGAAGAATTCGATTTCCAGAGAGAGTTCGATTTACAGAGAAAATTTCGATTAACAAAGGATGAGAGAATTAAGCGGGAGTGATAAACTTGCCTAATTTACCCCTCAAGCCACATTTAAAGAACGGCTGCAATTTGGCTCAGATCAAGGGCTGAGATCTGTCCTTAGGTTCACAACCAAAGATAGGTTCACATTTGAACTTTCCTCATATATATATATATATATATATATATATACGTGGAAAGAGATAGAGTGAAACTTTTATCACAGTTAAATGCAATAATTTGGTCCCGCTTTCAAAATATTTTATTATATTTGACCAGGTTTCTAAACAACACACCTTGTTGAAACGTTCTTGATGTCTTTCACTGGGTTTGATACGCTCTCCGACTATTTTGGTTTGGTATGATTACTATTAAAAATTTGTTTTACCACTAACTTCTATCTTATATGTCATCTCCGTCTATATAAGGTAACCTCACGTCTTCTCCACACCCTCTCTGCTACTTCTCACTAAAAAAATGTTGGTTCTTCCCTTTTACATGTTTTATGCTTCTCATTGTCTAGTCATCTACTTGTTAGGGTTTTCTTCCGTTTGCTTTTTTTCTATTAGATTTTCATAATGCTTTATAAGTTCTCGATAGTTTTGATATGTTCTCAACACTACTGAAGATGATGATAACGATGGTATGGATCAAGATGGGTTATAATCCAATTATTGTTGGAAGATCTTTCGATAAGTTGAGGCATTTTAGAGCCATTTTTTTCTTAGCAAAGAACAAGGAAATTATTATAAAGAACATAAGAAAAGTATGTATTGTGACATATTTTGACAAGAATGTATATTATAGAGCAAATGTGGAGAACAGGGGTTCTAATTCTAAGAGAGGATGAGTTGACTAATTAAAGAAAATAAATCTCATGAAAACTGATGAAAATAAATCTATTGAACGAGCACTCGTTTTTGCATCCAAGTTGTCATGTTTCTTGGGAGCATATACCAATTTCACATTATTTTCTAACAATAGTATAGTCATTTTATCTCATTCATAGTAATTTTCTTGTTGATTTTCTTATTTAAGTTCTTGATTAACATATCTTTTTCTTTTCATTAGGTTATCTATAAGTCTACAATTAATGTTAATGAAAAGTTGTGAATTTTTTCACATTTATCTTGAATCACACAACAATTGGGGTACATGTACATCGAGTAAAGATTTAAAACATCGCTCTAATACATCGACCCTATCACATTCATATCGAACTTGTATAAATGAATGAAAAACAGTTTGATACGAAGTACCTGTATATCAAATAGTCACCAGACCCAAATTTAAAGTATTTGAAGTTTAAAGTAGATGGAGTAGTCATCAAACACACTAAACAAATCGAGCTCATAAAATAACTTGAAAATAAAGTATATTTCTTGAATTTAAGGTAAACTGAACAATTATCGAACCCATCAAGTTCAAACACATTAACTAAAATTTGAAGAATATATCTTGAATTTAAAGTATATCAAACAATAAAATACATTGAGCTCATACATATTACTTGAAAGTGAAAGTTTATTCATTAATTTAAAGTACATTGAGTAGTTATCAAACTCATCAAGCTAATAAAATATTACTTGAAATTTAAAGTAGCAATCAGTTATCATAATCAGTGAGTACAAACACATTATCGAAATTTATACATTGAGTGAGCATGGAAGTATTTTTAATGTTTCAAAAACTAATCAAACACATCGAGCTCGTTTACTTAAATTTAGGTTAATCATTTACATTGAGCCATTATCTATTTCCACACAAAACTCTCGACGGGTTCTCCATGATGGTTATGTGGACATTTTCCCCATTAAACCGACTCTCATTGATGATGACATCAAACACCTTGTTAATGTTGTTATTTTTACCACTTTCGTCAATTTTAGTGAAGACATGTCAAAAAACATGATAACTTATTAACTGAGAAAATGAGATATTCTCAACCCTTTGCTTTCTTCTTTGAACTGTGAAATCATGAAGAACTGCATAAGTTATGTTTTTCTCTGTAAATTTCTACAAGCTTGACAAGCTAGATGGATACACATGAATATACAAGTTGCACAAGTTATAGTTTCTTATTCGAACTCTATGAACAAACTGTATAAGTTTTGTTTTTCCTAAGAACTTGTTCAAGTTCGACGTGTTTGGTAACAATTTGATAGTTGTTGGATAGACATAAAACACTGAATATAAGCTATTTGTATGTGTTTGATAACAACTAGTTATCTACTCGATGAATGTATGTTTAATTGTTGCGTGTTTCAAGAAAAAGGTGAAGTAATTCCCAAATTTTCATTAACTTAATCAAACACCAAAATAGAGAAAACGCATAAGATCAAGATGTGTTGCATTATATGTCTCGTAAAGCAGAAACATAGATGTACTCCTATAAACGTGGAAAATATACTGTATTAGTCCGCCATGATTGTAAAGAAGACTATTTGACTTGACCCCTTATTATTATCAAAAGTGGGTAATCAATTAGATATCAAGATGGTGTCGATGCAACTAAACCAAACCATCAAGACAAATAAAGTGTGAAAATCAGCGAGGACCACCTTATAACTAATAGATTTTCTATCTAAATGGTGTCGAGACAAATCAATTGAACTATCAAGAAAAAAAAACACGAAAGATCATGGTGGATCACGTAAATAAATCTATAAATAATTTTTTATCTATCGAAAAGATGTTGAAACTATCAAGATAACTCCGTCGAAAGATCTAATGGGCTCCATTAAAGTATTCTCAGTATTTATGGTATATGAATATTTTAGGCAGGATTTGAAAGTTGATTGAGACTCGAAAGCATAATCTATACTACATTATAAAACATTTGACAAAAACTCTTAAAAATCATATTTTATGCATTAAATACTGTTTATTAATGCATATTACTTAGAATTCAAAATTACAAGTAAATTGTATTTAAATACAATTTATTAAAACTCCATGCATCAATGTGATAGATACAAATAACAAAAGTATAGTAACATTTAACGAACTTTTAATATTTAGGACAAGATTAAATATAAAAAATAAAATTTATTATGGTTTTTTTTTTGTTTAATTTTAAGAAAACGTTAATAACACCCCTAAAAGTGAATTCATACTCACATACAAAAATTTCCGTACACAATACTCCCCTGATTTTATCCATCCAAAAATATTTTTTGACATCCATGTGTTATATAATTAATTAATTATGATATCTAAAATTCAGAAAAAAGGTTATATTTATTTAATTAAAATGAGAAAGGCCCACCTTAAATATTTTTGATAATCATGTCGCAGGGTCGCAGCCGTAGTACCCTTGTCTTTCAAGTGTCTCTGCTCCATGTTTTGGACGCATTTAAGGTACTCAAATCCATCATAACAAATAATAAATGCAGTCATTTTTTATTTTATTTTATTTTATTTTAAATTAAATTTTTTTTTCTTAATAATATATAGAGTGAATTGTGGATTTGGTCTTTCTAATTTAATAGTTTTTTTTTTATAATATGTTTATTGTAAGTTTGATTTACGTGGAATTCAATTTGTTTTGACCATGATTTATTTGACTAATATTTCTGTTAACTCTTTTAAAAAAATTAATTATATTAAGTTACACATTTAACATAACATCAAAAAACATAACGTGACATAAAACTAATTTATATAGGAGACTAATGACACTCATATAAATGAATTCATCTTTATACACATATACATCAAAATTAACTTTTTACATTTACATGACTACAACAGTACAGAAAGTTCTATACATACATCTAGTAAAGGTGCCATTAACACTCCGCTTCTCTATAATAAGTTATGTACTATTTACGGGCCACGTCAACAAAAAATATTGACATAAAATTAACAATTACCAAAAATCAATTTTCTATTAAAAATCCATACTCACAACCACCATGATTTTGTAAAATGAAATTTACATGTCACTTGATAAATCACATATAAATTACCGTAGCGGATGACCAAATTTAAATTATAATCTATATCTATATCTATACTATATTATAAAGCATTTGCATAAAACTCTTAAAAACATATTTTTATGCATTAAGTACTATTTATTTATGCATATTACTTAAAGTTCAAGATTACAAGTAAATTGTGTATGAGTACAACTTATTAAAGTTGCGTGTTTGAATTCGTGTAACTAACTACAGATAAACATTATCAAATAAAAGATAAATATCTAATTTTAGATACAAAAAAACTAAAATATAATTAGGATAATCATTAAGTACTAACAAAATACCTAATTATTATCTTGATAAAAAATTATATCATTAAATCAAAATAAATTACTTCGTTATATATTACACCTAAATTATAATGAAATAATTGAATTAAAGAAATTACACAAAAAAAATCCTTTTCAAAACTAGTAAAATCGTATTATAACGTCGGTAGAGACAAAAAATAAAATTAAACATTAGAAATTGAGATAGATCTCGCTGCATTGCGTGAGTACCTTTCTAGTTATATTATAAAGCATTTGACAAAAACTCTTAAAAACATATTATTATGCGGTTAGTACAATTGATTAAAGCATGATTACTTAAAATTCAAAAATGATATTATTTTGGTTATTTTGGTTAATTTCCTTATTAAACCTATATTATAATTTAAAATAAAATCTAAAATAAAGAAAGTTTACAAAAAATAAAATCTATTTTTTCAAAACTAATAAAATCGTATTATAAAATTGATAAAGACAAAAAAATAAAATACAACATTAAAATTAAAATGGATCTCGCTGCATTGCGCGAGTACCCTTCTAGTAAGTATAAATATATTAATCACAACCAAAACTAGTAATGTTAAGTAATTAGTACTAATAATTAAAAATATAAAATAAAACCGAAAACTTATAAAAAAACAATTGTATATTTTAAACAACTAAAAAATGAGATATTAATTTTTAATCTGTAGTTTAACTTCTAACTCATTTCTTCCGAAAGTTATCAAAATAGTTATCAAGTTTGTAATTGTAAATAGATAAAAATGTAAAAAAAATCTGAATTATGTTTGTAATTTCAGGGACCAAATATGTAAAATTTGGTCTAGCTTGTCAATATCAACTTTGCAATTAGGAATATAATTTCTAAATTTTACATATTTGGTCCTTACAATTGCAAGTCTAGTTCAAAAACTTTTTTTTATATTTTCACCATTCGCAATTATAAATTTATAATCACAAATTTAATGGCTATTTTGATAACTTTTAAAGAAATAGACTATAAGATAAAACAAAAATAAAAGATAACTATTTTAATTAATTTCTTTAAAAAAATTGGTTCTTGAAGAGAGATAATATTGTATTTTACCTTATAATAATATTATACCTTTCTCTTAAAATAATGCAGTATTATATTTAATTTTTTGGTAAAATTTTAATCCAACTTAGAATCTGTTTCTTTGTACTTAGTGGTTTGTCTTGCTCAAAACTAAATAATTTTTTAAAATTTTTAACGCTTAGATAAATTATATATACAAGGCTTATTTCTTTTTTATCCCGAAATTATGAATTGAGCTCGTATACAAAGTTGTTTTTTTGACAAATTATAGGACAATAAAATTAGGGATTCATTGGGATTCTCAAATTTGGAAAATACTTATTTCGGATAGATACCGACTCTATTAGATGGTCACAAAAACCAAAATGCAAAAAAAAACGTAAAATTTGTGAAAAATGTCGACTAATCCCGTAATAACGAACTTGCAAAACGGATCTGTTTATCATATTCGAAGGTTAAGGTTGAAAGATTCAATAGAGTAGTTGAAGGATGCGAACAAAAGGATCAAAACCCTCCACACCCCACGATGGATTTACAGATGGTAGAATATTCGTGTGATATTTTCTCAGATTTTGCGTTTGGTTTATATTTACCAATAGTATCAAGAGGTTGTTTGTTCATGAGAATAATAATAAATTTTCATTCACTTCGGTTTAACTTATAATTAAATACGGGTTTATAAGAAAATGGATCATTATATTAAAAGGCATCTGGCCTAGCGGTACCGGGGTTTTTACATCATCCTCAAGGTCTCGGATTCGAGCATTGGTAGTGGTGGTTTTCCTAAAAATGGTGGAGGAGTGGGGGTTTATTCTCTAAGATGAAGGTTCGGGTCCCGCATACTGCCCATATGGATGTCACTGTGGGTCCAAATAACTAACTACTAACTACTAACCTGTTAAAAAAAAACTAAACAATTTTATATATTTAATTTCGTTAACGACCCTTTTAATACCTATAATAAAAGACCCTTAAAAACACGTGCTAATTGAAACAAAGAACTCCTTAATCTTATATCCATTAATAGGCACTAGTTAATAGAGGTTGGTTCAATTACAAATTGGACGAAGGGTACAAACCTCTATTAACTGTACTTTCTCATATCAATGCTATGATTTAAGATATTACTACACATATGTTTGTTTCATAATGTAAAAGTGTCACGTGTATTCGTTTTCATAAGTTGAAAGTTTCTCATATATTTTTTATGAAATTTTTTCACATGTATTTGTTTCATAGTGTAAAAGTTTTACATGTAATTTTTCACAAGGTGAAACAAACATACATGTAATAATATCTTAAATCATAGCATTTGATGAAAAAAAAATCATGAAAACATTTATTTTTGCATTGATTTGTACGAGTTTGTACGTTTGTGCTTTCCGTGCAGTTTGTAATTGAACCTCCATCCTAGTTAATATACGTGTCCGATAAAAGCATGGTGTAAACTTTATTGTAACATCGAGAATAAAGCCAAAGGACCTCTGGTCTAACAGTATTTGAGTCTTTGGCCTTCTAGGAAATCGAGGGTTCAAACCTCACCAAATATGAAAAGAGTGTATGGGTTTATTTGTTTCATTTACATTATATAAATATTATATATTTAGAAAAAAACATTGAAAATAAAAAAATTAATACAATTCTTTATTTATAACTTAAAAAATAGATTTACAAAATCAGTGTGTAATTTATTTTAATTTCAATGATTAAATATGTTAATGTATTAGTATAACTTCCGTTTTGTTCAATCACAGGAACGAAAATGATAGGGAATGAATTTTCATTCCCTCGGTTTAACCTAAAATGAAATTTTGAATTTTAAGAGGAATGAACTTATTATATTATATAAAATTAAACGATTTTTTTATCATTCGTTATCACTAATGACTCCTTAATATATCTAAACAAACACAGCGAGCCTATTTAACTTTTTGAAAAAAAAATCATCTTTGATCACATATTAAAAGAAACACTAAAAACATCTTTAATTGTATGGATGATAAAAACAACATATTTATTTATAATTATACAAATTTATTTTAAAAACCAAAAAAATAAATTATTAAACAAAAAAAATGGGGCAGGGACCTCCAGATAATAAATGTAATCATTTATAAATATTATATTTAATATTCGGGGACGCGACAGGATGGGGGCGCGAACCATGTTACCTGTCCCTGTCCCTGTCCCCATCCACAGTTTTTAACTTTCGGGGATCCTCGTTCCCAGTCCATAATTTTGTGAGGATTATCGTCATTATCAGGATGGCGTACACCGGGTTCTTCAATGAAGGCAGATTTCATTCTCATGCCTAAGTTTGCGACAAGAACAAATGTAGAAAAGACAAAATAAACGAAGTGAAACCTAAACGAAAGTCAGAAAAGGAAACAACGTTCGTAATAGTATATAATTATTTTGAACAATCAAATAAAAAACAATTTGCTTTTAAAAATGATTTATTTAGTAAAATATTCTTAAAATTAGTTTGGTTATGGTTTATATATATTTCAATTGTGTTCACATTATAAATTATTTTGAATGTTTAATAATAATAATAATAATCAATTATGTTTTAAAACAATATTTTTTACAAATGCCGTATATTTGTATAGAATGTATAGAGTAAGGCTTTAAATGACATTCAATGAAAGTATTTGGCATGATCTTAGTATTAAAAGTGCATATCTTGAATTCTTGTTTTAAGTGATTGTTCTAAATGTTGTAGTTTTTTAAACATTGGTATTTAATTTGAGTTGTTTTTTTAAGACCGAAAAATGGTTTGAGCTTAAGCTTCAAAGTTTATAAGTATCTGCATGTCTCATGTTCGAATCTAAGGAGGATTAAAAATCCATTTGTGGACACGAAGGTTCAAATACAATGATTTCGAGCTACCCTTAAAATGTGTAGTTGTTCTGGAATTAATCGACTTATATAACGTGTTGGATATACAGATTAATAAAAAAACATATTTAATAGAGTAAATATACATATTTATAGACGTAATAATTGTTAACTAATCGTGTGACATATAAATCCAATATCTAAACTTATACTTTTTTAATTATCTTGATCAAACTTACGTTACTAAAGAGATTTTAAAATCGTTAGCATCAATATTGATGTGCATGAGCATGACAAAACATTTTAATATTTAATAAGTAATCAATAATTACTTATGTTAATAATAGATAATTTTTTTATTGCTTCTTTATAAACTTTATTATAAAACTGTATTTCCATATATGTATTTGTTTACAAACTTTATTATAACAAATATATTTCCATATATATATATGCGTTGGGGGATGTTTGCGTATGTGCAAACGTACACAAATATTTTAACATGATATATAATAATAGGGGCGGGTTCAAATAAAAGCTTAAATTTGGTTGTGAACGTAAAGACAAATGAGAGCGTAACACGTGTTATTTTCAGACTGAATAATAAAAAAAATATTCAGACTGAATGTAGTATTATTCATATTAAGACCAAATAATATTCAGTCTGTTTAGTCTGAATCTGAATAATACTACATTAAGTCTAAATATTTTTCTTTATTATTTAGTCAGAATATGACACGAGTCGTACTCTTATTTGTCATTAGGTTCACAACCAAATATTTATAGCAAAAGAGAGATATTCATGTTGTACTTACAAAAAATAAGAGATTTGATTTTATAAAAATATTTAACTATTGGATAAATATTTAAGATTCCATCTTAATAAATTACGAACCTAAATAATGGATTGTTTGACGGTTGCTAAGTGGTTGATGCATAATGATTAAGAGGCTCTTATGATATAGTGCAAAATGAAACATAGTCGTTCGGTAATTGTTCATGATGTACTTATGTTTAAGAAAGATTCATGATACAAAATGATTCAGAGGGTTTTTGAAATGGTTAAGAGGCATGTCTATTTTTTGCTAAACATAATTCACCTCTTAGCGATTCAGTGGTTGTCTTTTAACGGAATTGTTAAAAGGTAAACAACTAAACAAATAGCCCATAAATTTACTGATTTAAAATAAATTGTTAATGGGTAAAAATAAAATATGTACATGAACTTACAAACCATATCACACGATTTTTTTATCTTTCTTGACAGATATTTGTCCATTAACATTTTAACATATTCTTTCGGGCTTTTTTACGACTTCCATTGATTTCGGTATAAGGTGCTAGACGTTTTACTGCTATTTATTTGTTTATTTATTTTTATTACTTCTATTTTTTTTAGTTTCTAAATAAGGTCGTGTTCTTTTTTGTGCCAATGCAATCTAACACTTCGAATATTGGATCATGTTAATTATGACATAAATTTATCAACTCCATATGTGTGTTTATTGCTCTAGATTTTGTCATGATCTATTCATCATGTTACATGTATAATTGGTAAAGGAGCTCAAAGATGATAGCCGGTTTTTTAATTTGATAGTTGTCAAACGATACATCTTATTTTATATCTATACCCTGTAAATAATAATTAAAAGAAATAAACATGATATATCATCATCTAGAATTTGCAACTTATAATAAACATACTAAACAAATGTGACGTTTTTTTAAGTGGTGCTGTAGTCTGAAGTCTGATTTCACTTCTGATTTATAAGAGATGGTGCTTAAGTCTGGAATATGAATCAGTTTTACTATTTGTTTTTACGTCTGAAGTCTGAAATCTGAATCAATATGATTGTTTCTTTTCATCTTGGGATCAAAACTGATTGTTAATGTCGTTGGTTAGAAGTATATATCAACTACTCAACACTTGTGAGCAAATGGCTTAAAAAGTCAAAGACTTAGAAAATAGAAGTAAATTGAAAGAATCATAGGTGTAGGAAGATAAAAAGAGGGATTTAATAGGTTAGGTTACCACTTATTTATTCAGACAATATTACGTGACAAGAGACACTGAAAATAATAAAAAAACAAACAGTCTGAATTATGAACGTCTAAACAGATCAGACATAAATAATGATTAAAAGTTTAAAATAAAAAAACAAAAAGACTTAAATATTAAGTATTTGCTAATAAAAAACAATATTTATAATAAGATTGCTAGAATATAAATGAGTATTTAATAACTATTTTTGTTTAGTTATGTAATTAAAAAAGATAGACATTAAATTATATTATTTATATATCTTAACAATTAATACTAAAATATGAGAGGATCAAGAATAAATGACTAAATATCGTAAAATATAGCAAAAAGATAGTTTATATGTTAATTATTGATTTTTTTTTATTTCTAGATGCAAATATAAATACATATAGATTATATTATATATTTAAATAAAAAAATCAATTTTTTTTAATAGTTGACATACAAACACTCTCACGAAATTTAGTATTTTTATGAACTGACTTTCAAGGAGTATTTGATTTGTTTTTTATTGTATTGTATGAATAAAATTGTGTGTGTGGATCGATCTGTCTATATAAATTGAAATAATAATTTTGTTTCGGAGGAATCTTTCATATATAAAAGGATCGTTCTTTTTTAATTGAAATAACAGGTTTGGAAGAAGAACTTGACTTATTGTATAAAACTTCACCATAGAACTTGACTTACTTTCCCAGGTTCAAGTCTTTGTAACCCTTAACCACAAGGCTTATGACGTACTGGTTAAGGCTTGTGGGGGATGAGACTAGTAACCCATCTACCCCAGGTTCGAATCCAGACGTAAACAACTTATGGCCACTTGTAACACCCTGCCTTACCACGACACAATATTGTCCGCTTTGGCCTAAGCCGCACGGATTTGATTCTGGCGACCTGGCGAGGACTTCCCAGGGGGTCACCCATCCTGGTACTACTCCCACCCAAGCACGCTTAACCACAGAGTTCCAAGAACTCCGGCTTGCGCGCGTCGTGAAGGCCAAGGTTTACTTATGAACCCAAAGCATCACTCCCGTCCACCGCCGATATGGGATTTGCCTAAGGTGTTACAAACACCCCCCTTAGGGACTCATCGTCCTCGATGAGGTTTTCCCCACATCCCGAACGACACAAGAGCGGCTCTGATACCATTTGTAACACCCCGCCTTACCACGACACAATATTGTCCGCTTTGGCCTAAGCCGCACGGATTTGTTTCTGGCGACCTGGCGAGGACTTCCCAGAGGGTCACCCATCCTGGTACTACTCCCACCCAAGCACGCTTAACCACAGAGTTCCAAGAACCTGCCTTGCGTGTGGCCCCAAAACGCGTTGTGTTTAGGAAGGCCAAAGTTTACTTATGAACCCAGCATCACTCCTGTCCACGGCCGATATGGGATCTGCCTAAGGTGTTACACCACTGGGGAATTATCTTAGGGCTGTATGCTTTAGCAGTCTTAAAATTGCCAGGGATTAGTCTAGGCAAATGTCTAAGATACTATTTAAAAAAAAGTTACTAAATAAACCATTTTTTATGTAATTAAATCACTATTAAACAATTATGTATAAAAACATCTTCAACAACATCTATAATATTTGTTTTTCCCTAAAATGAAGACATAAAAGTTAAAATCTATAAAAAAAAATTGAATTCATCTCCAATATAATATTTTCATTTTGAAGAATATAATATTAATTATATTATTAAAATATTCAATATTATGAATAAAATATTATTTTCTTTCATTTGTTAATCATTTTTGAGGTAATATTTAAATATGAAGAAAAAAACATTCTCTCTCGTGCTTTCTTTATTTTAGAGAAACTTTTAGAGATGTTATTGAAACATAATTTAAATAAAAAATCTTCATTTTTCTTATTTTTTTTAGGTGAATAAGCTACAATTCACATTAAATTTGTTGAGGTGCTAACAAACATAAATTTATTTAAAATATAAAATAGGGATTTAATATTATTATTTTTTTGTTAAAAATGTAATCAAAATTCAGAAGTAAATAATAAATTACAATAATAATCAACAAATTATATTTGAAATTTAAAAAAAAAAAAGGATCGTGGGGGTTTTGAAGTAGCTATGGCTGAAGTAACAATGTTCTGTTTCGCACACACTCACACAACCCACACTTCTCTCTTTCTCTTTCTCTCTCTCTCTCCAACTTTTGATTTTTTATTTTCGTTTCTTTTTGTAACTTTTTTTCCATCAGTGTGCTTTACTTTGTTCTTAATCTTCTTCTTCTTCTGCAATCTCTCTATCGTATTTTTTAGATTCTTTTATCTCTTTAACTCTGAGTGTTTCAACTTCTTCACTCAGACATCATCAATGGCGGACATCAGTCACCCACCCATGGAACAACTTCAAGACCTCGAATACTGCATAGATTCTAATCCTCCATGGCGTATGTATCTATCTATCTATCTGTCCATCTCTTTATTCCCTTTTTAGTTTTTATTCACACACACATACACACACACGAACAAATGAACAAATACGGGTCGGGTTTTAAGTTTTTAATTACTCGCAGGGTTTTAGCTCTCAAAACAGAGCATTCGATACAAGTTGCCATGCAGTCTTCTATTTCGATTTCGAAATTGTGGAGTTTTGTGTTTGGATTTTTTGGGGGTTTTTTATTTTATTGGGAAAAACTTCTATATAATGTTTTGAATATTTAATTTTTATTCTCTGAAAATGGCATTTCTGGGAATGGAGTATGTTTGTCAGGTATAGAAAATTATTTGTGTTTTTTCGGATGGGATTGGGAACAGCGAAAGCAGAACAACAATGGCGCCCTTTTTTATTTATTTAATTTCTTCTGTAATTTTTCTATTGAAATGTGTAGAAAAAAAAAGTCAAAGATTGACGAAGTGGGTCACCCCATTTTCATCATTTTCGCAATTTTTTGTTTTGGGTTTTAGTCAAAAGGAAGAACAAATCTATCTTTTTTTTTCTTTTTTATATAATTGAATCATTGAGGTATTATGGCGATTTGAATGTTGATGTTTATGATCTGTAATTAGGGTTCAATTTATTGTTTTTTATGTTGTGATCGTTGATTGCAATCTTAGGGTTTTAAATTGAATCGATTTAACTCAACCCCAGATGTGAATTTTGGGTGAATTTATGTTTTTGAATGTGGCTGAGAATTAAATGGTGGTGGCATTGATTGTATGTTTTGAGTTTTAAATTTGATTTCCATTTTTTTGGAATGATTATAAAGGAAAAGGATTTCCCTTTCTTATATAGTGTTATTGGGGCAGGTTTATTTGAGAATAGTAAATATTTTGTGAATGTGAGAACCAACTATTCATATGTGAATATCATCAATAATGAAACAATATTCATCATGTTTGATGAATGATATTAATGAATATGAGTATATTCATTTGTGAATAATTCCCCCTAGGTATAGGACATGTCTGTATATATAGGATTCATTTGGTTTATATGGTGTTTTTGTGGAGGAATCGTTTATTGATTACTTGATTTATTTATTTTTTGCAGCGGAAACCGTTTTGTTAGCATTTCAAAACTACATTTTGATGCTTGGGACGAGTGTAATGATCCCCTCGATGCTTGTCCCATTGATGGGTGGATCGGATGTAAGCATTTATTAGATTCGGGTATTTCTGTATCTATAGTTTTGATTTTTTTTTTCCATATGGTGTTTGATGTATAATTGTTTTTATTTTTTTATTTTATGATTTTTTTGGTAGGGTGACAAGGCTCGTGTTATACAAACGTTACTATTTGTATCTGGTATCAACACACTTCTTCAAACACTCTTTGGAACCAGATTGCCTGCTGTTGTTGGAGGCTCGTTTGCTTATGTTATGCCTATACTTTACATTATAAATGATTCCTCTCTGCAGCAGATTCCCGATCACCATGACGTATATTTTCTTCTATATTACTATATTCGATAATTTTTAACAATTAAATGCCACCCGGCAAGTTGTAAATATTTTGAGAACCTAGGAATCAACCTATTTCATGAGTTATTCATGATGAATAACCCTAAAGTACTCGTGATATTCATTAATGAATATCTATTATTCATTATGAATATCTATGATCCATTATGAATATCTATCATACATTCATATGAATAATCTGTAAATACTTTGAGAACCTAGGAACCAACCTATTTCATGAGTTATTCATGATGAATAACAATAAAATACTCATGATATTCATTAATGAATATCTATTATTCATTATGAATATCTATCATACATTCATCATGAGTAACTCATGAATAATTGGTTTCAAAAGATAGGAGTGTAGGATTGAACATATGGGAATTGAAAGAAATCTTTTTGTGTCAAATTGATATAACAGAGATTTATACAAACAATGCGAGCGATTCAAGGAGCGTTAATCGTTGCTTCCAGTATTCAAATCGTAGCTGGTTACAGCCAGCTTTGGGGTCTCTTTTCACGGTATATTGATAATTTGAAACTCGTGTTTCTTTTTGTTCGCTAATTTCCCCTTTTTTTAAGTTTGAATTTTATATCGTATTGCCTTTCTTTTTTTCGCAGATTTTTCAGTCCCCTTGGCATGGCACCAGTCGTTGGATTGGTTGGTTTTGGACTATTTCAACGCGGGTTTCCCATGGTATGCTCTCGTACCCTAAATCTTGAATTTTACAATAATCACAAAGTATGCGAATCTTGTGTACGAAAAGCAATAGAATCTTTAATTTGCAAATATAGTGACGGGTCTATCGGTAATGGAAGTTTGTTAAATTTGTCATAAAAGATTGCAATCTTTATGCATGGCATGTGTATAAATGGATCCAAATTTTGACGGGATGGTGCATAAAGGTCTATACATCCGTTGTCTTTTATCTAAAAGATTTTGAATTCATACAAATTATATCGGGTTTTTATGGAAAGTCTCTTTACTCTTATACCCTTTTGGGTAGAGGAAAGATTTGCGTACATTTTATTGCCCCCTGACCCTACTTTCAAGTGAGATATATTATACAAAAATAGAAAACTGAGGAACAACCTAAAAACCTTTAATTTGTCCGGTATGCACATGTGCATATTTCTTGGTTCCTATGCATGTGTGCATTTTATGCACATGTGCATACTGGACAAATTACTTTTATGCACATGTGCATAAGAGGACAAATGAATGGTTATCAGGGTGTTCCTTAGTTCTCCATTTTTTTTTGTGGTCCGGTTTATTTTGGTAAACGTTTGGTTACATATTCTATTCTTCGTTTCTTTTTCAGCTAGGAAATTGCGTAGAAATCGGGTTACCTATGCTGCTTTTGGTTATCGGGGTTTCGCAGGTAATTATTATTTTTCCGAGATAAATTATTGAATAAAATGCTCTTTTTTTTCCGTGTGATATGTTGTTGCCTTCAAGAATGTAACATTTGCTCTAATTGTAGTATCTGAAGCATACGAGACTATTGAAAGACCTTCCCATTTTTGAGCGGTTTCCTTTGTTGATATGTATATCGATTATCTGGATCTATTCAGTCATATTAACGGCTAGTGGGGCGTATCGGAATAAACCCAACGCAACTCAAATAAGTTGTCGTACGGATAGAGCAAATCTCATATCCACTGCCCCATGGTTAGTGTTTAACTATATATAATATATATATATATATATAGGGGCGCGTTCAAATGAGAACTCAAATTTGGTTGTGAACGTGAGGACAAATGAGAGTGCGACACGTGTCCCATTCAAAGAAATATTCAGACTGAATATAGTATATATTCAGTCTGAATATTTCTTTGTATATTCAGTCTGAATAATGTATATTCAAACACGTGTCGTGCTCTCATTTGTCCCCACGTTCACAACCAAATTTGAGTTCGCATTTGAACTTTCCTCTATATAATATATATATATATTCATTTAACGTCTCTTAAGTATTTGTTACGAAAATCCCATCTGAAAATCGGTTTGAATTTTTCAGGTTCAAGTTTCCGTACCCGTTACAGTGGGGTCCACCTACGTTTTCAGCCGGTCATTCGTTTGCGATGATGTCTTCGGTTCTTGTGTCAATGGCTGAGTCGACCGGTGCGTACATGGCTGCATCTCGGCTAGCGATTGCAACCCCACCTCCCGCTTATGTGCTTAGCCGAGGCATCGGCTGGCAGGTGAGTTCTTGTAAAACACCCATTTTTTATTTTTTTATGCAGATTTTAATTTCGAAAAGATATAAATTTCAACTTGAAGGTCACAAGGTCTGTTTGTATTTATCTCGATTGGTCAGGGAATAGGCGTGCTTTTGGACGGTCTGTATGGAACCGGAACTGGATCCACGGTGTCTGTGTAAGGATCTAAGACCATGGCCCGATATTTTTTTGATTGTTTGAATGAACTTTTAATCTTTTATACGATTGGTTTGCAGGGAAAACGTGGGTCTTCTTGGATTAACCCGAGTTGGGAGTCGGAGGGTTGTTCAAATTTCTGCCGGTTTTATGATTTTCTTCTCGATCTTAGGTTAGTCGATCTTTTTCAAGATTTTTTACGATATTATACTTGTCGATTTTATGATTGAACCCTCAAAACTTTCGATAATCTTTATATATATTAAGTAACTTTTGTATTACTAAAATCCATATATATGGTAAGATGTATAACTATTTCCGACCCAATAAATCGTACGAACTTACAAACCAGTTTTCATGTGTTGTTATGAAAATCCGTTGTTTATACAGTGTTGTTTCATATGTGAGAAACTTTTAGAACAATCTTGAATGGTTCACTTATGAAACAACACCGGATAAACATTGTATTTTCATGTGTTGTTTCATAGCTGAAACAACACATGAAAACTGGTTTGTAAGTTTGTATAAATTACTGGGTTTGTAAAAGAAGTAGACTCTATATGGTAATTCTTAATAAGATTTATAACCGAAAACCGGTATTTTTTTCCCATTTTTGCAGGGAAATTTGGAGCGGTATTTGCATCGATACCGTTTCCGATATATGCAGCAGTGTATTGTGTTCTTTTTGGTCTTGTAGGTATGCAACTACAACTGTGAAAACTTGCTATTTTTTTTGAATGATTTATAGTATAAATAATTCCCTTTTTATTCTAAGACTTATTTCTTTATATATATATATATATGTTAAATATTGTAGGTGCTGTTGGGTTATCATTTCTTCAGTTCACTAACATGAATTCTATGAGAAACCTCATCATAATCGGGCTTTCGATTTTTCTCGGAATTTCCATACCCCAATACTTTAACCAATATGTGACCGTACATCACGGGCTTGTTCGCACAAATGCCGGTTGGGTGAGTATACACACACACACACACACACACATATATATATATATATGTAACAACACATTATATTTTTTAGTTTGCTCACAAAATTGGGTTTATAGGACACCAAAAGGTCTAAGTGGCCCAATAGTCTGCTTTATATGACCTAAGTTTATAGGACTGAACAATAATACGTCATATCTAAGAGTGTTGCAATAAGTTTATAGGACGCTTTTGGACGTCTTAACAAGTTTTTAAGGACACTTTTATAGTTAGCTAAGACACTATTTATAAAAGTGTTTTAATAAAAAAAGATTTTATAAATTTTTTCTTAAAAGTGTCCTATAAAATAGCTAATACGAACCATAAGGCTTGTGGCGTACTGGTTAAGGCTTGTGGGGATGAGGCTAGATAACCCATCTATTCCCAAGTTTGAATCCAGGCGCAAACAACTTGTGGTCACTGGGAAATTATCTCAGGGCTACATGCTGTAGCAGTCTTAAATTTGCCAGAGATTAGTCTAGGCAAATGCCTAGGATACCCTTTCCAAAAAAAATATAGCTAATACGATGTTTTATTTTATAAATGTTATAAAAAACTTGTTAAGATGCCCAAAAGCATCCTATAAAGTTATTGCAACACGTTTTATTGTTTGGTCCTATAAGCTACTGAAAACACATAAAGAACCCAGTTTTGTTGTTATTGGGCCAGCCAGTTGCTTTGCTATCTGGGTTTTGTTTCTTTTGGTAACTAGATGAATATCGTGCCATTTATGGTTTAAAAAAAATCGTTTCTTTTTGCAGTTTAACGCGTTCTTGAATACCATATTCTCGTCACCACCTACCGTAGGATTAATGGTGGCGGTATTTCTTGACAACACGTTAGACGTGGTGAATTCAAAGAAAGATAGAGGGATGCCGTGGTGGGTGAAGTTTAGAACGTTTAGAGGCGACAACAGAAACGAAGAATTCTATACATTGCCGTTCAATCTAAACAGGTTTTTCCCACCGACATAACAAGTAGGAAGAAGAAGTAGAAGAAGATAATTAACTTCCCATTTTGCAGTTGGAAATGTGTTTTTTTATTTTTATTATTATTATTATTATGAAGAAGAAGAATGTTTTGTTGAATTTAGGGTTGTTATTTTTGGGGGTCATAAGTTAAGAGGTAAGGGGGTTATGATGGTGATTTTTGTAATTTAATTACCATTAGAGTATTGATTGATTTAGGGTGTTTTGGTGTAGGAGCAGGGTAAGGGTAAGGGTACAAATATTGAAATGTAGAGCTTTTGATTATTGGTTCCTTTTTCAGGTTTCTAAACCAATAAAAGCAAAAATAGAAAGAGGATATTAGAGGTTTTTCTTCTTCTTGTTGTTTCTATGGCTATACATACAGAGGGGAAGGTTTATACGAGAATGGTTCATATTTAAAAGAATAAGAGAATGGTTATATTATGAACAAAATCACATGTGATTTTACATTAACGGTCAAAAAAGTGTGTGGATGACTATGGCTGTGTGGCAAGGTTGCATAAAGCACATGTGATTTTGTACATTATGTTGGTCTAAAATCACATGTGATTTGACTATTCTCTTGTTTTTTTTAAATTTGTATCATTCTTGTATAAACCCGACTCTCTTTTTATATCTATAAACACTGTCACACATAATTGTCTAAGTGTGTGTAGGTGCATTCACAAATATACATGAGGTGGTAACGTATAAAATCAATCTGGGTTTGAATCATACGTGCTTGTGGGCTCTTATAGATTTACCTTAAGGTTGTGAGCAAAATATACGGTTGTGCCTTATCATGAATTAGTCTGTACTAATTTCAAGAAAAAAAAAGAGTAAATAATACATGTGAATACATACGTATATGTATGTGTGTATACATACATACATATATATATATATAGGGGTGATTTCCGTTACAAACCACTTCAATTCGTACAAACCGTAAAAACCGCATGAAACCAATATTTTTTTTAATTTTTTTTTTCATGAAAGTGTTTAATATGATGAAATTGTTTCATATAATTTTTTTTTTTCATGAATTTGTTTTTGTTTCTTCATGAAAATGAAATTGTTTCATGAAACTTTCAATTTGATGAAACTTGTTTCATGTATTCTTGATTCACCAACCTTTATGTATTCTTGATGAAATTTTTTCATATATTATTGACTAATCAACCCTAATAATTAAGAAAAAGTGAAAAAAATATAAAAAAAATATTGGTTTCATGCAGTTTGTACGAATTAAAGTGGTTTGTAATTGAAATCTCCTATATATATATATATATATAGGTAAAGGAAAGTTCAAATGCGAACTCAAATTTGGTTGTGAACGTGAGGACAAATGAGAGCGCGACACGTGTCTGAATGTAGATTATTCAGACCGAATACACAAAGAAATATTCAGACCGAATGAATACTATATTCAGTCTACATATTTGTTTGAATGGGACATATGTCGCACTCTCATTTGTTCTCACGCTCACAACCAAATTTGAGTTCTCATTTAAACCCGTCCCTACATAGGTATACACATATATGCTTGTGCGCACATATATGTGTATGTATATATATACACACATACGTACGTATGCGCATGAATACATATAGGTTGTGCTAGGCTAACAGACAATGTAAGTCGTTGTCTAAATTGTGTTTTAAAAGGGATTTTAAATGGTGTTTATATTAAATGTGTATATTTTAAAGGTGTAATTTGATTGAACCTCGTGTAATGTATATAAAAAACTGAACATGTTTAATTATCAATGTTTCTTTGGTAATTTGCTTTAAAACGTTCATTTTGTATTGTTGTCGTAAGTCAGAGTAACGATTAGAGTTGGATTAAGATTGAACTCAACTCAACCATACAAGTACAAAGAAAAATGATAATTATTTTAATTGGAATGGGGTCAAACGAGAAACCACCATTTTACTAAAACGCAAAAACATCCATATCACAAGTGATACTGTGATCTATCATATGTGATATATTAAATCAGAGGCACATGTGACCTTTAGAGCTACCTCAGTCAAGTCATCTGCATACCACTGAGTCTTTTCAATTTCACATATATTATCACATCTGATATGAGAATTTTCACGTTTTCGTAAAATGATGGTATTCTCGTTTGAATTCACCACTAATTTATTTATATTGTTTCCAATTAAAGAATCAATATTTGATGCTGAAGCTTTATAATTCACATGCTAAACAATCAAAATAGAAGTGAATATGGAATGAGATGCCCTTGAAAAGTTGCATTTTGCATCGCCTAAAGCCAATAATCTCTTTTCTTTTCATTTTTATTATAAAGTTGATTCACATATAAATCTTTACCTTTATCATTAAAAAAAAATTCAATGTTATATATATGTTTGATATATTATTTTGTTTCTTTCGTAATATGCATACTTATTGGCAATTTATTATTTTGTTATGATAAGTATGAAACTAGTTAATGAATTACAAAATAAATTATGTTAAGTTATATACATTGCAATCTCTAGTTCTATGAAGTGACAGGGTATTTTCTTGAATATATTGATCATTTGACCTTTTTTGAAGCCGTCTGTTTTCGGGTAAGTTTATGTGCACTGACTAATCTCTCGAACGAACATGAATGACTTGGGGTCAGATGAACTTTCATGCCCACAATGGCTTTGGCAACGACTTTGATGTCTTATGTAAGAATTGTTATGAGTCAAAAGAGGTTGAATGAACCAAAGAGCATTTGCCCTAATGGTATCGTAGCCCTTGTCCTTCTAGGAAGTCAAAGGTTCAAACTTCATCAAAGATAAAAAGGATGTGTGCATTTATTTGTTACATTTACCGTATATAATTATTATATACTAAAAAAGTTCAACGAGTTAATAGTTTTTAACTTAAAAGTAAGTTTTAAAATGTATCAACTATAAGACAATAATTGATATTTTGCTTAAAAAAGGCATAAAACAACTACTTAATAAATTTTTTAATTTTTTTAATCGTTTTAATTTCTTTCCTTTTCTTTTCTCCCATATATGAAAGGAAAGTTTTGGGAGAAAATTTATCATTTCTTTTCTTTCCTTTTTCCCCTAATTTTTTTCAAGAACACGAGTTTTTTTTTACTTTCCTCCATTTTCCCTAACTTTCCTTTCCTTAAGTTTCGAGAATACAGTGTAAGTGATCCATGTCTATGTTTGTTGAGCATCTCCAAACAACTATATTAAAATCAAGATTTTGAGCATCTAAAAAACATTCTTGCTTCAACGACTATTCTCTAATATATATTAAAATAGAGAAAATAAAAAATAAAGATGAAATTATTTAAACTTAGATAAAATTTTAAAACTCAATATTTCATAGAGAAAGAGAGAGTGAGAGAGAAGAAATACTTAATTCATCCAACCAATAAAATTTGTTAAAGTTAAGAGATAAATAATAATTAATTCATCACAAAAATAAAATTTGTTTAAATTATTTTTCTAGAAAAGAAAATTAATATTTAATTCATCATATCAATAAAATTTGTTAAAGTAGGAGAGAGGTGAATTTCCCAAATTTTGAGATCTCAGGGAAAAAATGATTAGTTATGATTTGTTCTCGAACCTAGGCATGAAAATGTGGTGAGGAGGGGAAGAGATGGGACGGGGACCATAATTCTCATCCCCGTCCCTATTCCATTAGAGAATATGATTTCATTCTCAATTGAGAATGGGGATTTCCAGCAGAAAATTACAGATTTTTCTTCGTTAATATAAAATGTTTTAAATTAAATATCACACTTGATCAATAATAGTTTATATATAAATCTCAAATATTTTCAAAATTTGCTTTTATAGAGTATAAAATATTCATATGTAAATAAAATGATAACATTATACGTAATTATTTGATCAAACATTTCTGGCTTTCAATGTTATTTTTATTGAAAAATAGTAAGACTACTAAAAGATTGTATATAAGAAGAGATGTCAAAATACTATTTCTAAATCTAAAAGATATTAAATATAATTTTTTATAAATAATATATTTAATAATAAAAATATATAACACGGTTAATATTTGGGGACGGGGGTGGGAACCATATTACCCAACCATGTCCCGGTTTTCGGTTTTATGGGGAATCCCCATACACCAGGTTTTCCAATGAGGCATATCTCATTTACACGCCTACTTGAAACTCGTTTTACGAAGGAAAAGAAAGGTAAAAAAAGTCACGTTTTTGAATATTTTAAGGAGAGAAAAGAAAAAAATGTGGAAGGAAATAAAATAAAATAAATTAAAACCTTTTAAAAAATTAGTAAAATTATAAAATTATCTAATCCTTCATTCTAAATGATATAATTTTAAAGTGCATATTACTAAAAATGACATATTTCATTTTTCTTTCTCTCATGTTCAAAAACATGAAAAATTATTTTATTTATTTTTCTTTCCTTTTTTTCCTTCTTTTTGAGAACACAAATAGAAATATTAATTTTCTTTTCTCTCCAAATTCGATAACACAACATTAGGAAACATAAATTATTTTTTATTTTCCCTATTAATGAGAAATCTTGAAATTAAATTTTAGGAGTAAGAAATAATATTTTATAAATTATACCGAATATTTTAAGGAATGATATTTTATAAATTATAATGAATATTTTTAAAACATAATAATATTGTAATCTTTAAGATGAAAAAATTGTTAAAAATAAAAATACTTCTTTAATTATTATTTTTTGACCCTCCATCTTCAAAAATCTGTTATATATAAGAGCATGTATATATACTAGGGGTAGCAACAAGGTGGGTATTGGGCAGGTAATGCATCTCCCGATCTCCGACCCCATCTCGACTAATCCTCGATGAGTTTGGGGGAAAGGAATCCCTGACGGGTTCGAGGAACCCGTTAAGTGCCTGTTTGATGTAAAATAATAAAAACAACGTATTTTAAAACTAAAATTATAGTGAAATGTCACTATATTAATTATCAATATTGAAAATCAAATATATTTGTCATTTAATAATATATATATATATACACACATTATATACATATATTAAATAAAATAAAATTTAATTAGGGTCAGAACGGGTAATATCATTCCCGATCTCGATCTGAATCCAATTCAGGTATGCAAATTAGTCCCTAACCAGTTATCTGTCAAACCTAAGAATCCCCGTCCTATTAAAGTCAGATATTCACAGCTATCCGTCCTTACAGGTAAAATTTCCTTTTATCTTTAGACTCTAGTGTATACCTAAAAATCTCTAAAAGAAACCCTTGGATGGGGGCTTGTGTAATAAATGCAATGCAACCCTTTTTGGGTGGTTGGTTGGTTGGTTGGTTTAAATTGGGCCTAAACCCTAATATATATATTTGACCCTAAATTGGCCCATATATGTGACGCCGAATCGGTTACTCTTCGGCACCTATAAAGCTAACCAACCGACAAAGTTAACCTCAAGATCTGAGTTGTTCTTCATCTCACGTCTCTTGCGGAGAATACGAGAAGAGTCGAATTTCGTGTTTGTGCGTGAACCTAACGATCTTCACCCTCATCGGTAGCACATCCACCACCACCACTGATATGATCAGATCATCGATTGAAACTTTTGGCAATCAGGATATATGTTCGTTAGATTCACGCACAAACTCGTAATTCGTCTTTTCAATTGAAAAACAACCAGATGGCGCCGCTGACTACCGGATTCTTAATTCAGGTTTGTTTTTTTTTTAATCACGATCGTGGATCTTTTGAGCTGTTAGTTGTTATTCATCTGAATTAGTTTAGATTCTCATGTTGTATTTGTTACAGATATTCGATGATGCCTGAATTTGGTTAATTTCTTGCAATTCTAGATTTTTGATTTGTGCGCAGGGGTTTAGAAACGAAGAAATTGTTTTTGTTATGTTTTTTAGGGTTTTTTTGTTCATATTTAGATGCAAATTGGATTAGGCGTTTCGTTGTTCTGTATTTAAACATTTAACATCTGAATTTAATTTGATAAAATTAACCATAAACGTGGATGGCGGAAGAATATTATTCAACTCGTGATGTGTTTCCTGTTTGAAGATTTCTTATTTGTTTATTAATCGATTTGGAGGACTGAATTATACCTGAAATTTACTGAATCAATTCTCTGAACTATTGATGAAGGCTGCTGGTGATTATGTTGCTCTAACAGCATCTGTTGCAGATTTGCAGGTATCCAATTGATTGACTTTAAATGAGTTTTTAATTAAATTCACGATCGTCTGTTTATGGAAAATTGGTTCCATATTTGAGATGGTCATGAATTTAATTAATAACTCATTTAAGGTAATATACTTAAATATCTTTCATCCTTGGAGGGGGGGGTGTATTTTTAGCAATGAATTTGTTTTAGCTTATTAGTTGATGTCTTATGCACCTTTTTAAGTCAATTGACCTTATGTATTTGAATGATCTTTATGCAACTGCTTGGATATTGAACATGGATCCTAAAGATCCTTTATTTTTTAATGCTATTTCAGTTTAGGCATTAAAGAGATTGATGCATCTGTTGCTCTAGTTTACCCTTTTTAGGGTTTGAGATGGTATGCTGAAAAGATCACAGAAGGGTCTGTTAATCAGTGAGTTTATTGCTGTTTTTATTACTGATTTATTTGAAGTTGCTGATTATTTTGATTTGGGTAAGTGGTCATTAGAAAGGGATCCAATTGATTCTTTTTTGGATAGGAATTTTATCAATATGGCATTGGTTTAAAGGTATGGGATTGTTTGACAAGTGAAGTTAAGGTTAGAAGCTTAAGAAGGTATCTGAACCCTTGATTACTTTTAATCTCACACTCACCCATGAATTGTGGGAAATCCATTCTTATGCTTCTCAACTTAACTCTTCTTCTCACCAGGAACCTAACCCCAGGTATGGTTGGAATCTGGTGAGAAGTGAAGTTATGTTGAGAAGGGTAAGAAGAGATTTCCACTCTTGATACACGTTAGGATGAGATACATTGAGATGCACAGGATAAATCCTTGTATCAACTGCGATTCATGGGTGTGTTTGAGATTAAAAGTGATCCAAGGGTCAAGATCACTTCTCACCTTAACTTCACTTCTCATCTGGTATGTATATGTGTATACAAGTTTTTTCGAAGCAATTTGTCTAGTATGCACATGTGCGTAACAAGCAATCGTGTATAAACACCAAAACTTTAATTACTTACATGCACACCTGTATAAACACCAAGAAAAACAGTTTCAATTATTTGTATGCACATGTGGATACAGTCAAAGGAATGGTTACAAGGGTGTCTCTCTCTCTCTCTCTCTCTCTCTATATATATATATATATACATATACTGATGCATTAGGTTTTAAGCTGACCTCAACAGAGGATTTGAACAATGTTCTCTGTGTTCATTGCCATGAATTGGAAAATACATGTTGATACTTACGAAGGTTATAGATTTATAATTTGTATTTTACTTGTACTAGAGGTTTCGTTATTGGTTTTGGGCCCATCTTCCAAAGCGTGTTTTCACTGTCTTTTGCACCCAAAAAAGACATTAAAATCTGAAAGGTGTTCACTGAATCTTAAGATTAAAAAAAACTACAAATCCATATGTATTTGACAACGAAATTATTGGCATCATGTACCATGTTCTTTGAAGCAATGACTACCAAGAGTGTGTCTTTTGCAACCAAAATGAAATTGCTCGTGAACAGTAACAAATTTTCTCAGAGAACATCATCAACCCGATTTGAATTTTAAGCTCTTAATCACCACTTATGTCTGATTCGTTTAGACGTTTCTTAACTATTTCAGAACTGAAATCAGGCTTTAGACTTCAGCACATATTAAAAAACAAATGTCACCTAACTGTAGTATCAGGTTTGTATTTTTTATCAAACTGTAGTATCGGGTTTGCTTTGCGGTTTTTAAATCTCAACACTTTGAATTTGTTTTGAACTTTTAAATACAATTATTGTGATGGAAATGCTTGTATATTACAAAATTCTAATAGAAGGTAGGTAGCTCTCTATAGTACCAATGATATACAAGCTAAAATCACATATACGGTTTGATTTTCAGTTGTAATAGCTTGGATTTTAAATAAATAGATTTTATTTTAAATTGTTTTATAAAATATATTTCGTTAAAAGAGTGGACACAAAAACATTGAGTAACTAATATACTAAAATCGAAATAAAATGTAAAATCTAAGACAAAAAAATCTAGTTATTGGCATTATTTATTATTATTATTATTATTATATTTTAGAGTGAATTACAGTTGTGGTTCTGGTGGTTTGTTCAAATTTTAGATTTGGTTTTTAAACGAAATATTGAAATTGATATTTTCCAACTTTTCAATATCATAACACCCAATAGAGTTAACATTGTCGGTAGCAACTGTTAGGAGAAACAAATCAATCTTTAGGCAAAATACATGAATTAAAAGTGTAATTCACTTTAATGTTGTGTTATCGAAACTCGTTTTATGAAAGAAAAGAGAAGGAAAGTTGAGGAAAGCGAAAAAAAAACTCTTATTCTTGAAACCTTTTTGGGAGATAAAGAAAATGAAATGGAAGGATTGTTTTCCTTCCAAAACTTTCCTCCCAAATGCGAAAGAAAAGAGAAGGAAAGGAAAATAAAGAAATTAAAAACATTTAAAATTAATAAAATTACAAAACTAATCTATATTTCATCCTAAATAATGTATTTTAGAAAGCATATTAGTAAAAATGACACTTTTTTTTTTTCTTTTTAAGAACATGAAAATTATTTTCTTTTTTTCCATTTCATTCCTTTTATTTCATTTTCAAGAACACATAATTTTTTTTCTTTTCCTTTTACTTCCCTATTTTTTCCATCCATTTCTTTTTCATTATTTTCTCTCAAAATTCGACAACACATCTTAAAATTAATTGTGATTCACATCTTTTTAAACAAAAATTATTAAAAATACTTCAAGATATTCATATTTATTCGTTAGGATAAATTTATTATGAAAAAGTTCAAATATTATGACACATTGTTAAATTAATTTATCAAATAATTATAAATAAACTGCAACAATAAAATTAACATAATATTCAAAATAGTTAACCGTAATTAAAAATTTATAATTTAAAATTTTAAAAATAAATACGTTGAAATTAATTATATATATATATATTAAAGATTTTTATTAATTAAATAAATACGTGAATATTATTTTTAGTGTGAATTACACTTTTAGAATCTATAGTTTGTCTAAAGACTTATTTGTCCATCCTAAAGGTTTCTAACTGACGGTGTTAATATCAGACATATTCAATTTTATTGGTGGAAACAATTAAAATAATATATCTTTTTTTAATATTAAGATTTAAAGATTTTTCCACGTTTGAAGATTTTTATTTGATTTTTATTTTAACTTACATTTTAACATAGCTATTGGAGTAAAAGTCGAATTCACAATAGAAAAACTTTTTTCATTTAAACTTTTTATGTCATAATATTATGTTATATTATATTATTTAATTTTTAATTGAAGTTAAAGAATAAATAAAAAGACCAAAACTTCTCTTAGCTAATGGACTATTTTAGCAAAAATTAGTTAAGAGGGATTAGAGTTGGTAACTTCAAGGATAAAGAATGTAATTTACTCTTTAAAATATTTATTGTTCTTAAAATCATAACTTTTTAAATAATTTCAACACATGATGCAAAATTAATGTCTAGTTGGAAAGAAATGGTGGAAAGTTTAGAACTTTATGTTGGGTTGGAGATGTTATTATAGAGCATTTTCAAACTATAATATAACATTAACATATTATATCATATTATGGGGTTGGGTTTTCAGTGAGAAGTGTAATAAGTGATCTTTAATTTTAGATGTCCATTAAGATAAGATATACCGTAATAAGATATATCGTGATGCACCAGATTAATACCCGTATGAAACGTAATTCATGAGTGAGTTTGAGATTAAAGGTGATCAAAGATCTAGATCTTTTTTTATGATTTTTACCTTAACTCTCATTCTCACATGATTCTATATCTTATATTATAGGAGCTTAATTATTTAAGAACTTTAAAATTTGTGAGATCTATGAGATTTCTACCTTAACGTTTTGTTTCAAATGATTTTTTTTTGTCTAAGTATGATATTTAATGTACTAGTTAACATATATGTGTTTCACAATTTGTTTATTTCATATATATTCAGTTCATAATATGAAATTTCATAATATGTATTTTTTGTTTCATAAACATGTAAAAAATGTTCATGTTGTAAATCGAGTAAATGTGAAATAAATAAAAGTTAATCAACATTTTAAGTCTTAATATTAAATAAGAAAAATTATGAATTTTTAAGAAGGTTCCTTATCATTATTATATATTATTATTGTTATTATTATATTATTATATTATAATATAATGTTATTATTATTATTATGTTTCTAAATAATATAATACATTAATATTATAATATATAATGTTATTATTATTATGTTTCTAAATAATATAATATAATATAATACAGTAATATTATAATATAATAATAATACATATTATATTTCAAAATTCAATAGAAAATTCCCGTTGGCTAATATAATTTTTTAACAAAAGTTAGAATAACAAAACAAAAGGAAATAAATTAGTAACCACTAACCATACTGATCAAACTATATTTCGTTTAAAATAAGAAATAGAGGATTTAATAATAAAGGACAATCATAAAAATAAAAAAATTAATCAATTCTATTTAAAATAAAACATACTACATATACTTTTTATTCTCTTTATATTATATATGAAAATAGATAATAAAGGAGGGTTGCTGAGGCCCGGAACTTATCCGAGAGGTTCTTTTCAAAACTCTGCGTCCAAAAACGTATTACAAATAAAGAAATAAAAAAAATGCATACCCCCTTACAAAAATAAACAATCCTTAAGATTATTAAAATACTTAAGAATACTTTATTTTGGTTATAATTTACTATAAGTCATTGCAACAAAAAAATTATAAATCGGATTTATGAACAATTAATAAATATAATTAAATATTTATATAAATTAAAAATAAAGAATATTTTTTGGAATATTCTATTTGGTTGGTGAGAATTTTTATTTCCATGAAATTTATCCAAACAATTGTGAGATGATCATCACTAGCTTTTGCATATAAATAGTAGAACATCTCTTTGTGAAACAAATCACTCAAAAATTACATAAAAATAAGGGGGTTATGAGAGAAAAATCAACCTTTGTAGTTCAGGTTGATTTTTCCATTTTTTTAAATTTGAGGTAGTTCTCTAATTCAATCTTTGATATTTTTATAAGGTTACGTTCGTTTTTATGTATACAGGGTCGTTTTTTTAGCAGGTTGAATATGAGATTTTAAAAAAGCCTCTAAATTTTAGACATTATTTCAATTGAATCCATGACCTTCTATTCTACTAAAGAAAAACCGGCTTCATAGTCATCAAAAAAGTATTGAATTTAATTAAAATCTCATTCAACGCTTATACTTGAATACCATTTTTTTTTCTTCAGTTAACTAGCTTATTATTTCGTTATATCTACTGTTTAACATAATTACATTCATAATTCAATGATCTTATTAAGGCGTATTTAATTTAGTTGTTTATGATCCTGGAATCTAATTAGGATAGTTTCGACTTCGTATCTTGATTTTGATTTTTTTAAGGAAGATGAATGTTGAGAAGTAATGGAGGATTTTAAGTAAAATTTACACGATTTACACGTTCGTTATGTATGTGTTTGAATTAAAATTGTTAACGAGTTACCGGTAGAGCCTGATCTCTCTAAATGTCAACATTTTCAAACCTCATTAAAAAGTTTGTGCCACTATATGATGTATATAAATATTATATATATAAAAAAAGTATATAATATTTTTATGGCATACTAAATTATTGAAGCGTGGATGTAGATCGAGGAAAATGCTGAATGGAGGAGCAAAATAGATCGAATGAGATATGGCAAAGAAGCAAAGAAGTTGAAGCTGGTCTTTAAGAGGTACAGCAAGTAGTATCGTCATTCCATATTATTGAATTACATTTGAGTTGATTCTACTTTCTACAACACTTCACCGAATCGAATTCACCAATAATAATATCCAATATATAGAACTGAAATCAGAATCATCCGAAGTTGGAAGATAATGATTTCACAAAGTTAAATGTCGTGGTTAGGTCAAAATGACCCACATAACTATAGTCCATAATTAAGAAAAGATGAGGACCACGAGAGGATTTTTAGGTATATAACCTTAAATGATATTTTAATTAAATTCATGACATTCTCATGAGTATAGAATCACTTTTTCTTTAATATGTCACTAGGTCATGAAATTGAAACATCCAATAATCATTTATTTACATTGTATTATGTTATGAAAGTGAAACTTTACATCTTTAACGACTTCCAAATCTTTTTTCACCTAATTCAAACATCTTATTGTCGTTTATTTACGTTGTATTATAGCGTTAGTAGATAATTGCTTAATTTCTTCTTTATCTGAAAGTGACTTTCTTACGTCTTGAACAAGATATTTCATAACAAAATCAGACACTAGAATGGAATCATAGGAAATTGCATCGGACATATCTGCAACAGACGACCTTCAACAAAAACAGATGTACATGAACATACTTATGCGTATGTATGCATTTATAATAAATTATATCACAATAAAACTATTTATCGTCAACAATATAACCTAAATGAACACACACAAATAAATAGAGAAGATCATATATACATATCAACATTAAGTGATAGTCCCATTTGGGACACATGTAGACTTTGATAAAATCCTCTCCAATAGGTGGTATCGTTGTTAAGTGAAACTTGTCGAATATTGTTCTAGATATGAATATCCTAATCATTTTATTTATACGGTTTATACTTTGAAGATATATAATTAGCATTACTGTTAAATATATGTATAAGGACATCTAATGGAATATAACTGCTTCCAAAAAACAGAAATGTTACATAAATGTTAACATGAATGAGTGGTCATTTATGTTTACATTATTTCCATTTTCTCTTGTAAAGCAACCAAGTTTCATTGGATGTTATTGTACAAGTTTTTAATGCGATGTTAAACATGTATCTTCAATGTCTGAAACGCAGAAGAAAAATTATTGGACGATCAATATTTGGTAAGTTATTTGACAAATTTTCAACTGATAACAACATCAACAATTGGAGAGGATATATCAATGTCATCCAAATGGGTTTATCGCTTAATATTGACGTGTATATATTGTCTTTCTGTGTTTTATTTTTGTACGTACTAGGTTACGATGTTGTATGATTACTTATTTTTGTGATATATTTTATAATACATGAATACATATGTATAAGTAAGTTCATGTTCATTTTTTCTTAGTGTTGAATGTAGTATTTTGCATGTATGTCAGTTGTATCTTTCCGCGATTCCATTTTAGTGTCTGATTTTGTTATGGAAGAGCTTGCCACATACATATTAAATGATTTTCAAATAAAGAACAAATTGGATTATTTATTTACTATCTGTATAATACAATATAGATGTATGATTTATAAACAGATGAGCTAACACAAACTTGCAAAATTTATTTCCAAATTTGATTCTTTTTGTAATCTTTACAATAAAAGTCTCATACTTGTTATTATTCCACTAAAATAATATTAGATTTTTATGACGCTTAAAATGCCTAAATGCATAATAAGATAATTTATAGGATTTAAGTTTATAAGACCAAAGAAAAAAACATTTTATAAAAAAGTGTTACAATAAGTTTATAAGACGCTTTTGACATCTTAACAAGTTTTTTAGGACGTCTTTGAAATAAAGTGCCGTATTAGTTTTTTTATACGACATTATTTGAAAAAATGTTCTATAAAAAATGAGTTTATAGAATATTTCTCAAAATTATCCTATAAAATAGCTAATATGACACTTAATTTTAAAAACATCCTAAAAAGTTGTTGAAACGCCCAAAAGCGTTTTATAAACCTATTCTAACACTTTTACATAGAAAGTCTTATAGCTCGGTCCTACAAAAAAATCTATTATGACGCTTAGACAATATTTTAGACGTCATATAAACTCAATATTGAACGTATTAAATAAAAAGTTCAAACCTATCCCCCTCTCCTAAAATATAATACTCAGTCCATCATTTTTTACAATTTTTCTGATGAGGCCCCTAATCGATGTGACGACTGCATTGGTGGTTGTGGATGAGGCTCTAACGTTAGAGGATACGAGCATCATAAAGATTTAGCTCACGCTTAGCCGAAGGTGGTATGCAACCATCGATAATGGATGGTCATATCTTTGGTTCTTTCTTCGTCTAAACTCTTTCAAGTTTCTGGCTAGAGAGCATGGAGAAAAATGCTCAAATAAGGCGAATCACTTTTTGGTGATATCAGATCCCTATAAATCTGATGTAGATTTTTATCACTAAGTGTGCGTTTGGTTTGCATGATTGTTTTCAAGGGATTTGGATTTGAAAGGATTTGGATTGGAATGAATTTGAAATCCTTTTATGTGTTTGGTTTGTAGGATTTGGAATTTGATTTGATTCCATTATTTATAAATAATTTATAAAAAAGTTATAAATAATTATGAAAATAATTAAATTACATTTTTATTAAGCAATTATTAAAAAACAAATGTTTTTAACATTTTTTAAAACCTTATTTCATACATTCCTACGAAATTCCGTGAAATCCCGAGGATCTCCAAAGGATTTCAAAATCCTATGTTTGTAGGATTTCAAATGAATCGTAGGATTTCAAATGCGAACAATCCAACAAACCAAACATAGGATTGGAATGGATTTGAAATCCAAATCCTCCCAAGTCCATTACATTCCCGTGAACCAAACGGCCCCTATGTGTATATACGTATGAATTTTCAATATTTGTGTGAGGATGTATGTATTTATGTTCTTGTAAGTATATACACATTTTCCGGTTTTTTTGTATGTACGTACTTTTGTTCTTTGTTTATAATCCGAATGTCTTTGCCATTTTATATTTATTTACAATTCATGGTGACTTTTTTCTATGTACAAAATCCTATATTTATATACATATACCGGTTTTATATTTCGTTTGTAATTCATAGCAGATTTTTAACTTTTATGCGGGTTACGAATTAATCTTAATCGATGCAAATGTACGAAAGTTATATTCAATTTATTAATGATCTCGTTTTCTTATTATTAAACAAATTAAACAAAACCCAATGTGTTTTTTTGTGTTCTAATCATTTTGTTGTAATTTAACCCCCAGGCATTCGGCCAGAAACCCTGGGTGGCTGAAATATTCCTTCAACCCCCAGACATTCGACCAGTAGGGCATAACCCTTGTGGTTACCAACTACGAGTGTTGATTCTCCACTTTGATTGTTGAATTAAACGAGCTAAATTCCTATTGTAACGTTTTTGATCACCAATAAAAACATTACTATTTTGTTGAAAAAAGTTTTCATTATGTTTCAACAAGTTGGATATGCAAAAGATTTGTATTCATTTTTTTCAAATTTTTTTAACAAAAGGAATACATTAATCCAAAGAAAATACAATCATTAATGCTTTATATATGATAATTAATTCATAATGTAAGTGATTCATCATGCTACCGGAAAATCAAAGAGTGTAATAATCAGTATTGTACAATGATTTGTTCTATCGTAAATCACTCGATAATGAATTGGTTCGTCTTGAAGTGGGTTTGGAAAAACTGAACTAACCGAGTTGTTGGACAACTCTAAATCGAGATATTTGATATATTTTCCCTACTCTTTAAGTGATGTCAAATATGAAATATACAGATATAACGCAATATTTAACCAGTAAGTGCAAGGCTTTGCATATGGGAAATCGATCAGCTTTTGGTGGCAAAAAATGTATCTATCACAAGGCCGTTGCCTTTTGAGTTAGATATTTAGTATGGTTTTTGTCCATGATCGAATGTTTTCTTTCATTGTTTTGAAACTTATTAATTGGCATTTAATTTATTGTCGACAATATATATATATATATATATATATATATATATATACATTTTCTCCTTGTTTTATCAGGTGTCATTTGAAACTAAAATGTTAACACAAGATTTTAATGGTTATGATGTTAAAAGCTCGTGCCTACGTATAGAAGTCCCATGTTTGAGTCCTATAGTTATCAAATGTGTTGTTTTTAGCATAATTTTTGGCGTTCTTTTATACATGTCTTGGCTTTTTAAAAATACATGTAAACCAAACTCGAACAAGGCCAGTCTCTTCAATGTAAGGACAAAAACCAATCAACGCATTTATACTAATATTATGAAAAAATAGATATTTTTTATAGTCAAATTGCCACAACTTGAAAAAAAAAGAATTGTGTCTACTACAGTGCTACCACACGATGTATATTATGGTTGGAGAAAACAAATAACAAACTTTAAAGAAGTCTTTGCCGAATTGTCTCAGTAGAAAAGGGGTGGAGTCTTCACCGACTTCAAATTTAGGATATCCACCATGTCCTACTCTGTTAAGGACTCTCCATAGAGCAGCGAATACCATTTTTTCTACAAAAATCTTTAAAAAATTAAACATATATATTGGATTGGAGTTAAATATAAATTTTTTAAACTTTAAATTTTAGTTCCTTGTTTTAAAGAAACTATGAAGAATTCGTTGGAGATAGGGATGCTTAAATACCCGACCAACGTAATCCAATGCGAAATAACTTAAACTAAAACAACCCGATGTCTAATCGAGTTGTAAAATTTCCAAACTGTAGGTATTGATTTGGAATTAGTTTAAGGTCATCTGAACCAACCTGACTAGATGAACTCAATATCCTTTTATTTCTTGGATTTTTAACATAATTGTAAAGTCCTTATTAATATTTACATTAGACAATTACATCATCACACACCAAATTGATATGAACATATATATACAATGTTAGAATTGATAATCAGATGATTGAATGAGGATGATCAATGTTGCTGAAAGCTTTCAATTGTATTGAACTAAGAGAAAACATACAATACTAAAGAATGTAAAATAAGCTGCTTAACCTAAACCTAGATAATTACAAGGTATTAAATACATGCTATGAAAGGTAACTATACACAAGAGCCCATGGGCTTTCGGACCTGCTATATACGCTAACATGCAATTTGAGAAAAATGGTCGAATGTGACATAGTTATTAAATTTTAATAAGTATGGATGAACTGTAACAAAGATTGTTGACGAAAAAAATTACAAATAAAGAAAACAACATATTTAAAGTTAGAGTAAGAGGCTGTTTGGCAATTGTTGAATGGTTTGTTGCCGAATGTTTAAGAGGCTTTTATGATATAATGCAAAATGAAATATAATGTTTGGTAATCGTTCATGATGTAAGTATCGCTCTTATTGATTAAGGGAGGTCTAGGATACAAAATAATTTAGAGGCAAACTTATTTTTTACTAAACAGGATTCACCTCTTAGCGATTCAGAGACTGCCTCTTAGTGAAACTATTAAGAGGTAAACAAACAACCCCTAATATTTATATGTATCAAAGTAACAACCTACTTGGGTTGGGTTGGGTTGGTTAAAAACATTGGAGGACGAAAAATGGATGGTGACTGATAGTTTAGGGACTGAACTGTTTGGTTTTTGTATAGAAATTGAGATCCTCACCTCAACGACCACTGCTTGAAGACTCTCCTCCAATTTCAAAATTGAAAGCCGGCCAAAGTGACAGATAGACACGAAGAAGATCACAAAACAATCTTCATCAATCAAGTACTCTTTGATTCACAAAATCTGCAAATTAAAGAAAGCATAGTGTTGGAAATGGCGTCGATGCAAGGAAGCGATAGTGGCTGGGTGGGAAGAAAACCTCTCAGACGACTTGGTGGTATGTCAGATGCGCTTTCCATCGCTGCTGAACTCGGTTTCTCTGTTGCTCCTCCTCCATCGCAGGTCAAACTTTGTTTCAATGTGATCTTAAACTCATTCGCTTCAAATTCATGTTTAATTTGGGGATTTTAGGGTTTAGGTATCTGAAATGCTCAAAAGAGGTGATCGGTGATTATTGTTAGTGAGGTTTGTTACTTTGTAGACCGAAAGTTTGGATTTATGCTTTGAAATTAGATGTATAATCGATTGGCATTGGTCAAGTTCAAATTTTCATCAAGATGAAAAGTTTACCTATTTGAAGATTTGATCGCTGGTTTAGATATATGAAGATTGGAAGGGTTTCCATCTGATTACTTACAATTTGTGCATCAGGATTGATTGTATACTTTAATCTCAAATGACTAGCGGTTAAGAGCATCTATATGCTTCCATTTGAAGTTTAGAATATACAGTTAGCAGAAGAAGCAAAATTTCCAAAAATGGCAACTACAAATATTCAAGAATTAGGGTACCTTGACACCCTGAACTTGTAGTTTCAGTTAGCTGATATTTATTCATTTAATTCGCTATTCATCGATCATTGTTAAAAGAGCTGTACAGTGCGAATTCAACAGTTCTACACTGTATGTTACTTTCATTTGCTAAAGACTGTGTGAATGGGAACACTTTGTCCATATTTTCAAAATGTGTTTGATAACGACTTATAAGCATGATCCATCGGTTGTTGAAAAATAAAGAAAACTATAGGGGATTGCTAAGATTACAACAGCCAGGAACTAAATTTGATATGGTTTGTTGGATCGTTGATTTATGATGGTTTGACATTTGATAGAGATTATGTATATGATGGTGGTTTGACCTTTAAATTTTGTTATCACTGGTCTCTTTTGTCATTAACTATTACAATGCTTGCATTTGCCCTTGAATTTTTGTTTGTTTTTGTCTTCTTGTTTAGGAAGATTTGCAGAATTCATCAGCTGGTGGTGAAAAGGGTGATGACTTGATACGAGTCTTGAGGGAGCTTACCTCTGTACAAAGAAAAATTGCAGACTTACAAGTGGAACTTCAAGGTCGCAAGGTATTAAGTGCACAAGAACACATGTTCTGATGTGTAGTCCATTTTTTTAATGTGGGGTTTGAACATATTATTGGTTGTATAGCTGCGTTCTTCAAGTAAAGTCTTGATGTTATCCAATATTATCGATTCTATCTGTTGAGACTAGGGACCAAATCAGTTAAACATATATATAATTTGTGAATGCTGATCTCTTTTTTGAACCTTTCAGGAAGATAAGAATGTTGCACACTTGACACATGTGAGTGAAATGGAAAAGAAGATAGAAACTTTGGCAAGGATCACTACCATATTGAAGGATGTTATCCAGAATAAGGTAATGCAACAGTTGATGCCTTCTTTGAATATTTCTATCAAGCATTGTGTTGGCTTCTTAGGCAGCAGCAAACATGAGGCAAAACTCCATTTTAGAAGCTTTTTAAGTTTAGTTGCTGTTTCTAAAGGGATTTTTGGTTAAATTAAATAAATGCCCTGATAGTTCTGCTTAGAAAGTCTCTTATTTACTTGACTTGCAGGATCGAATTATTGCTCGTCTTCAACAACCATATTCGTTAGACTGCATTCCGGTGGAAGCAGAATATCAGGTTAGTTGTTAGAATTGCATAAAGCCAAATTTACAAATCAAGATGCTTGGTCTTACTTGCTTTATGTGTGTTCTATCTTTCTTGCCTTTTCGTCTGTTTTCAATGCATATACTCGTACTTAAGGGTTGTTTGTTTACCTCTTAACAGTTCCATTAAGAGGCAGCCTCTGAATCGTTTAGAGGTGAATCCTGTTTGGCAAAAAATAAGTCTGCCTCTTAATGATTCCAAAACCCTCTGAATCATTTTGTATCCTGGACCTCCCTTAACCATTAAGAGCCCTAATTACATCCTGAAGTCCTGAACAATTACCAAATAATTATATTTCATTTTGCACTATATCATAAGAGCCTCTTAATCATTCTGACAACTTAATCATTCTGCACCAAACCATTCAACAACTGCTTTGAAATATATAATATATATACACGGAAAATACTCAGGCACACTTCTTACCTTTGGTGAGGTTTGAACCCTTTACCTCTTGGGAGGTTGGACTCTACCATTAATCCAGGTACCAATAGGCCAATGTCCATTTAGTTACTTATTCTTATTTATTTATTTATTTATTTTCTTTTCATGCTTCTTTCACCATATGTTAGTCTTTATTCCTTCCACTTTTTTGCTCACGCTCTTGCACAAGTCGGGGGTCTTAATGGAAACAGCCGTTTTACCATATTTGGGGTAAATGTCAAGTCTGCGTATATCTTCCGAGACCCTACTTTTGAGTGGGGTTTACTGGCCGGTTTGTTTACAATCAACATGCTTACCTTTTTTACCTGGGATTTGCAGAAACAATTTTCCGAACTGTTGATGAAGGCTGCAAGTGATTATGGTGCTCTAACGGCATCTGTTGCAGATTTCCAGTGGACTCAGAACTTTAAAGAGCCACCGTCTGTATGGGGGGTATGTCCATTACCAGCTGACAGTCTTTGTTATATACATTTATATTTGTATATTAGTTGATGTCTATATGCATCATGTTAAACTGATTGACATGAATGTTAACGGAACAGCAGAAACTTTAAATGAGGACCATAAATATTTTGAGAACCAGTAAAGATGTGTCGATGAGTTAGTGTATTCATCAATGTATATGTACTATATACGTATCGGTGTATGTACTCACCGAGGGTGAGGGTCAGGTTCAGGGGAAAACCTAAAAAAAAGAGAAAACTGAAGAACACCCTGGGAGCCCTCCATCTGGACGGTATGCACAAATGCATACTAGGAATTCGTAACATGCACACGTGCATAGAAACAAAAACAGCCTCAATCGCTTGTATGCATTTGTGCATACCGTCTATGCACAAATGCATACCCTCCAGATGAAGGCCTCCTAGGGTGTTCTTCAGTTTTTTTTTTTTTGAGGTTTTGTCCCGAACCTCCCTCTACTCACTGAATTTTGTACTCTATATGTATCGGTGTATATACTCACTGAATTCATATAGTGTATATGCATCATACACTTGGTTTTAGGGGAAAACCATAAAAAATAGAAAACTGAGGAACACCCTAATAACCATTCATTTGTCCACATATACAACATTTTATGCACATGTGCATAGCATATAAATGAATGGTTATTAGGACGTTCTTCAAAAAAAATTCATTTTTTTTTTGTGGTTTTGTCTTGAACCCACTGGTTTTCACGGTTCTCAAAATATTTATAGTTCTCATTTAAACCGTCCCCTAATGAAATAATGGGGTTTTGGATCGAGTTAAGATCACAAGTCAACCGATTCAATACATATTGATAGTAAAATTGTTGATTTGATTTAGGAAATGCTTCGGCCAATTCCCGTGGCGTTGGCATCATGTACAAGATTCTTTGAAGCAATGACGGCCATGAGAGAATCTTTTGCAACCCTTCAAAAACTAAGGTTAGGACCCTCGGAATCAGGGATGAAAATGGAGGTTTCTCGGAGAACAACATCAATGGACTCGGATTGCGTGACTCCACCTCCATGGAGCAAAGAATCGAGTTTTGATGATTTAGGTGTTAGAAGGCAAGAACAAGATGAGATAAACAGTAGTAGTAGTGATTTAGATGGCATGAGCAACCGAAGATTGTCGTGGCCTTTGGGGAAGCCGAACGTTTCATAGGTGATTTCGGTTTTTTGAGTCGTATGGTTACGATAATGAAAATTTGTTGGTTTTATTGTGTGTGTATTTTTTTGAGCATGTTTGATAAGGAAAAAAAGAGTTCGATTTGGATTATATAATATATATATATATATACACACACACGAGTGAGTGAGAGTGAGAGTGAGAGTGGAAAATGAAAAATTGTTGTTTGTTAAATATGTTTTAATGAGGACGTGAAGGCGTATATGATGATATTTGATATCCAAAAAAATGGTCTTGATAAGGAAAGGATAGCGGTAATATATCATATTGGGATCGGTTACGGTCCAATGGTATGGAATCGGTTATATATTTTATGGAATTTCAAGGCTTGTTTGATCCAAAACTGGTTATGAATAGAATCGATTTTTTACATAAAAAATTGAAGTTTTTATAAATTATAGTACAATTTTTTCAAAATTTAAAAGCTTTTTATGATTTTAGCTGCTTAAATGTGTTATTTAAAGTGTATCTCAATACTAAGTTTAAAAATTATTATTATAAAAAGTATATATAACCTTTTTTTTTCAAACAAGACCAGGAATGGGATGGGTTGTAAGATTTTCAACTTCGCGATTACGAATATAATTTTCAAATTTTACATTGGGTTAATGTGAGAGCAGTTTATTTTCGTGAGACTCATGAGATTACATTTTTACACATGAAACTTTAGAGCAAAAGACTATGAAAGTAAAGAAAACCTGAACCTTCATATTGTAAAAAGGAGAACTGATATTTGGCCATAGTCATCTTATCCATTTGACAAAAAATAATTATGTCACACATTTTTATACTATTGTTTTTCAAATTAAAGTTTAAGGTGACAATATGGACGAGGTGGATAAGTAACAAAATTGAGTAAGAACGGACCACATAAATTATTGATTGACTTACAAATTAAACCTAATAACAGAAACTATAACTAATAGATTGACTGACTTATAAATCATTCAAATTGGGTTTTTTTTTTGAGCCATTGTTCTTAATATATAATGATTAATCAATATAATCCAAGTAACTCATTTTTATACAAAAAAATTATTAGGGGCAGGTTAAAACCTAATTTCCGTGGCGAATCAGGGAAATAACATGCACACATCACGTGTCCGAGACATTTACTAGACATTCATTATGAATAGTGTCATATACATCTTAAATATTATTAAAACTTCACTTCCATTCATAATGAATAGAGACACGTATCACACTCTTATTAGTTTTCTGATTTACAACGAAAATTAAATTCGCAATTGAACCAGACTTTAATCTGAGTTGATATATGTTCGAATCCCATATTTCTATATATCTAAATACCAATCATTGTTATAAAAAAAATAGAGTAAACTACGATTTTGGTCCCTGTGGTTTATCATTTATAATGATTTTGGTCCCTGTGGTTTAAAAACTGCTTTTTTGGTCCCTGTGGTTTTATTTTGCTTCTATTTTGGTCCTTACATCTAACAGAGTTAATGAAGTCGTTAAAAAAGTTTTGAAAATTTACGTATTTAGTCCTTGTGTTATATAAATTTTAAATATTTAATCCTAAATTTCATTTAATTTATTACTAACTATAATTTGACACTTATATATATATTATCATTTTTGTTTTTCCTTCTTTAATATATTTTAATACTATAAATATGTTATTTTTTATAATATATTTTGATACTTTTTTATATACATATAATTACTAAAAATAAATTACCTTTTTAATATTTTAATTAATAACTCTTTTTATTCTTTAATCAAATTTTTAATATTTATTTAAAAGCGGTTGATTTTTTTATTTTTATTTTTAAAAACTAATCGGTTTAAAACGAGGAAAAAATTGTGAATCATTAAAATTATTGATAAATAAGTGATGTATTTTTTTTCAAAGTTTTATATTTATTTTAAATTGTCATTTGAAAAAGTTTTAAATAAATTTCTAAAAAAATATATTTTATTTATACCAAATCGGTTGTTTTTATTAAATGCATTTTTTCAAATGATAATTTATAATAAATATAAAACTTTTTAAAAAACTCATCACTTATTTATCAATAATTTTAATGATTCGTAATTTTTTTTCTCATTTTAAACCAATCTGTTTATAAAAGAAGTTAAATAATAATACTAACCGGTTTTAAGTAAATAAATAAAACTTTGATTAAACAATAAAAAGAGTTATTAGTTTAAATGATAATTTAAAATAAGTATAAAACTTTGAAAAAAAAACATCACTTATTTATCAATAATTTTAATAATTCACAAATTTTTCTTATTTTAAACCAACCCGTTTTTTTAAAAAGAATTAATAAAAATCAACCGTTTTTAAATAAATAATAAAACTTTGATTAAATAATAAAAAAGAGTTATTAATTAAAATATTAAAAAAATTATTTATTTTAGTAATTATACGTAAATAAAAAAGGTATCAAAATATATATAAAAAATAACATATATATAGTATTAAAATATATTAAAGAGGAAAAACAAAAATGATAATATATATATATATATATATATTTATAAGTATCAAATTTTAGTTAGTAATATAATAAATTAAATTTAGAATTAAATATTAAAAATTTATATAACACAAGGACTAAAGATGTAAATTTTCAAAACCTTTTTAACAGCTCCGTTAACTCTGTTAGATGTAAGGACCAAAATAGAAGCAAAATGAAAGCACAGAAAGCACAGGGACCAAAAAACAGTTTTTAAACCACAAGGACCAAAATCGTTATAGATGATAAACCACAAGGACCAAAATCGTAGTTTACTCAAAAAAATATGAAGGATGGGAAATATGGGGTTGATTTGTTTGTTTTTCATTGTTGTGAGTTGTAACGAATAATACAATTCATCCACACCATGTGCTTTTACAATTATTTCATTTACTAAGCCATTTGAAGAATATATTTGTCAGAAAATTATTGGATTAAACTTAAATAATTTAGAAAACAAAAGTGAAGAAGATCAAATAATTTATAAATTGCTGATTTTATATTAAATTATTTATTAATAATTACTAATAATTAAACGAATATTATAAAACAAGATTAAGAAGAACGGTTGTTATAAAAGTACCAAAATTATCAATTTGTTTTTTACTTCCCCAAGTCGTATTAACGGTTGCGTGAAAACATTCTTGATAGTGAAATTTGAATCTTTGTATTAATTAAAATTACTAAGATTATCTTCAACAAGTTTTTTAAAATAAAAAAATAAGATTATAAATTATTATTTTGTTTTAACAAATTATATAAATCTTTTTTAAACTGAATAAAAGTAATAAAGAAAACTTCAAATTTAGTAAAGTTTTTAAAAATGAATACTTATAAAAGATAAACAACTTTAGGCTTTGTTAATTTTTTCATTTTAAACTCTTAATCATTATTGATGGTTTAGACGTTTTATAATTTAGACCGTTTGTTTTTTTATTATTTTCAGAGCCTCTTATTACTTAATATGGTATGATTAAATAAGTGGTAACCTAACCTCTTAAATCCCTCTTATTATCTTCCTATGCCTTCGATTCTTTCAATTTGCTTCTATTTTCTAAGTCTTTGACTTTTTAAACCTTCTTCTCACAAATGTTGAGTAGTTGATAGACTCCTAGCCAACAATATTAATAAGACGGTTTTGATCCCAAGATGAAAACAAACAGCCGTGTTGATTCAGATTTCAGACTTCGGCATCGTCTCTTATAAATCAGAAATGAAATCAGACTTCAGACTTCAGCACCTCTTAAAAAACAAACGTTGCCTTAGTCTTAGCCACTCATGGATAATAGTCTATCGCCAAATTATATATAATTTGGTTTCAAATATTTTGAGGATAGAGAAGGAAGAGCGGGTGGTTAGGGAACTATTTTTCTATTTGATTTTGGACTGATAAATAATATTTTTAATGGAAACAGTCGTTTAACTAGGATTACAAAGGCATCGTTGAAAAAATATTAAATATAAAAAAAAATAAAGGTTAACACGTAATTATTATAATTACATATGTAGCATTGTTAGTTACAACTTACAGGTTCATAACTTAAACGTGATGTATGATCTTTAACTCATGAAATTTATACGTTTAAATCACATTAGACTTTTATTAATAAAAAAATTATATCATTTCCAAAGATTTGTAGAAAAGTCAGTGTTTTAAAACCCGGGTCAACCCGGCCGGTCGAACCGGTCGGACCGGGACCCAGTCAGCTCACCGGGTTAATATTCACCGGGTTAAAGCCTCTAACCGGCCCGGTACAACCCGACCGGGTTTCTCGATTTTCCCGGTTGAACCGGTCTCAAACCCGTTTTCAAAACCCGGTTTTTACTAAAATTTAAAAATCTTAAAAACAAAAAAAAGTTTTCTCTTTCTGCTCCTAAATCCCAATCGATGTCTGCTCCCAAACCCTAAAACGCTAAGAAACGAGCCGACCAAGAAAACTCAAGAAATCGATCTCGTGACTCTTCTGCTCCCATCGATCTCGTGACTCTTCTGAGAACTAATGTTATTTGGTTTCATGTATTTGGTTTGATGTGTTTGGATTTAAAAACTAATGGTTATGTGTTTTTTAGACATCAAATTATATATGTTTGTGTATTTCTAATGTTGAAATTTGTAGACATCAAATTATTAGTTTTTTATATATGTATGTACACAGAAAAATGAAAAAAAAACAGCAGAATTATTGAAACCGGTTGAACCGGTGGTTGAACCGGTTGAACCAGTTAACCCGGAACCCGATCATCACACCGGATCAACTTGAAACCCGGGTTTTAAAACATTGAGAAAAGTTCAGAAATAAATTATTATTTTCCATAAACCACCTATAGTATGTTTGCAAGTTGTAATCACACCCCCTAAATTATGAGGAATTGGTATACAGATCCGAAAATCAGGAGTCAATTATTTATTGCAAATATTCACTTCTGGTATATCATATCTCGATTGATGACGTAAATTTCTACTGTGTACATTCCCATAATGATGGTGTTTTCCAAAAGAAAACTTCGTTACTCATTGTCTTGAACTAACAATCATTTAGGAGTATTAAGTTGGCCTTTGCGAACAACTTCAATCCTTTGAATCAAAATCTACCAAATCATTCATGTTATGATCTTCCACATTCTCTGTCTCCCCATTCCATCATCTTTAATGTATCGATGTGCCAAATTTTTTTTTAAATGATTGATATTAAGAACAAAAATGAAGTGAAATTTTTACTACTATCTCTGAGTAACATGTTTTAGAAATTTAACAAATCATTCATGTTATGATCTTCCACATTCTCTGTCTCCCCATTCCATCATCTTTAATGTATCGACGTGCCAATTATTCTTTTTTTAAATGATTGATATTAAGAACCAAAATGAAGTGAAATTTTTACTACTATCTCAGAGTAACATGTTTTAGAAATTTAATGTTTAGTATTTAAATATACAGTTCAAATTCATGATCATTATATAATTTGTGAACTCCTGATCATTTGAGCACGGTGGCAACCGACAAAGCCACATACAAATTAATGGGGTCTTTTCACCCTAGTCAAAAGTTTAATATATCTAGATGTAACTTAAATTTTTTTTACCTTTTCACAAATGGATTAGTTTCATGCTTACATACCCCATTCATTTTTTACAAGACCCATACACTTGTTTTTTTTCCCACCAAACCAAAATAAGCAAATCAATTTCAATATTAGACATCTCAATATCAAGTTTTTTTTGTATTTTTTTATTAAATACATCTTAATATCTTGTTATTTTAATTTTAATATAAATTAGTTAATAATGTGTTAATTGTTTTATATGTTCGAAGCCTCAAGCCAATTATCTAAAGATAACACATATAAATATATGGTATAATTTTTTTTTTAGTTTTACCGAAATAATAAAGGAATAGCTGAAATTGAATTGTTTAACTCAAAACTATTTTAGTTCAGATAGGTTAATACAGTTTTAATTTTTTTTGACACTCATGAATCTAAAAGTTTCTAGATCTACCATTATTTTAGCAAGCAACCAAATATATCCATATGCTATTAGTAGTAACTTGTTAAATAGTATAATATGATAAAACCATTAAAATCCAATGTTTTCCTTCCATAAGGAAACTAAGAAATGGTGACTATTTGATTAAATTTCTAAATGGAGGGGCCCCATTTGAATTACACCATAATACAAGGGGTCAAAGTGAAATAAAAACAAACATTATGAACCTTATTTGCAAATTAGCATATTTCCATGTGTAAATGCGTCCCCAGGATTATCCAGTGGGTACTTCATTACGCTAACATTTCTTCTTCTTCTGACCATAATCTCTATATCTCTATCTTACAGAAGGGGACAGGTTTCAGATCCCTATGTGAAGTTACAACTTTACCCCTATATCTCCATAGTAGTAACTTCTATCCTTTTCCATTAATTCCCCTTTTCCCTCTCTCGAAACTGCTTCCTTTCTTCTACGTGTCGTCGCCGGAAACCGCCACCTCAGCCGCCGTATTGAAGTTATCCGGATTCGCCGTCTCCTTTTTAATGTCAGAGAGAGAGAGAGAGATTACACACAGAAGTGTGTGTGTGTGTGTTCTAAATTGCATAAATGAATATGAAATTGCATAAATGCAATCTGATCAATCTGTGGTCTATTTAATAATGGCTGTTTTGATTGGCGTGGAGTGATCCGATTCATTGTTATGAAGCTCGACGGCGTTTTTGTTTTCCCGCTCTTTTGTTCTTCGCGAAACTTATGCATTGTTGGATTGATCGATCTACATCAGGTTCTGAATCATATCTGAAGTTATTTTTCGTTGTTCTGAATCATATATGCGAGTATTGGATTATATATATATATATATAGATATAATTTATATATTAGCAGTTTTGATATGTTTCTATAGAGATCGTCGGACTTTTTGGTGATTTTTTGAAGATTGAGCAGTTATTATTTGTGTTTTTGAGCTTTAAGCAGGGCTTAGAGCGTGCTTTTCATGGCGAAATGCAACGCTGCTCGCCACTTTTTTAGTTTAACCGGTTTACAGATCGGGTATGAATCTTCTTCTTATCAACTATGTATACTTTCGAAGTGTGTTTTTGAATTTGGGAAGAAAATAGAAGAAAATAAAGGTAGGAAAATAATGGAAAGAGAAGGAAATTAAATGAAAATTGAAGTAAGCTTTTTATTTGTGTTCGTCCGGATATTTGAGATTGCAGGACTAAAATGCTGAGAAATTATTTTAAATAAATTAAATAGTCTGTTGGTTATAACTCATCAAAAACTTTTTATTACCTTGTTGACATCATATATGCATTTTATTTTTTGTCCCGACCCAAACATTAAAAACTACTTATTACCAATGTTTTAAAACCCGGGTTTTAAGTTAACCCAGTGTGATTACCGGGTTTCGGGTTAACTGGTTCAACCGGTTTAACCAACGGTTCAACCGGTTTCAATAATTCTGTTGTATTTTTTTCATTTTCCTAGCATCAAATACAAGAGTTTGTAAACCACATTCATGAAAGAAATAAGGTAATTCTTTATGATTACTAGACATAACAATTTTAGTTGATGGATTCTCTTTTGGAGTTATTTAAGCAACACAAAGATAAATTCGAGAGCAACTCAAGACATAAATTCGATTATATTCATGATTTTTCAAATATATATTAGTTTTCTACACATTTACACAAGATTTTCCAAACAAACTTACATGTGGAGAACTAGAGATCGAGAGCTGAGGGAGATGAGATGAGATAGATGGCTGAGCAAGATCGATTTCTTGAGATGACTGAGCAAGATCGATGGGAGCTGATGAGTCACGAGATCGATTCTTAAGTTTTTTGGTCGGTTCGTTTCTTAGCGTTTTAAGATTTGGGTCTTTGGGAGCAGACGCCGATTAGGATTTAGGAGCAGAATTTTTTTTGTTTTTAAGTTTTTTAAATTTTAGTAAAAACCGGGTTTTGAAACCGGGTTTGAGACCGGTTCAACCGGGAAAATCGAGAAACCCGGCCGGGTTGTACCGGGCCGGTTAGAGGCTTTAACCCGGTGATTATTAACACGGTGAGTAGACCGGGTCCCGGTCCAACCGGCCGGGTTGACCCGGGTTTTAAAACACTGCTTATTACCGATACCATACCAGAATAAGTTAATTAACAAAGTCAATTAGCAGTATAAATAAACAATCCCAAATACCCGCTTGATAAAAGAAACTGATGAAAAATAATGTAAGTTCTACGGATATATCCTTAATATTTGTTTTTCTCAACTTTGCCATTATGAGAGATTTTTGTCATAAAAATAACTTTCCCTCCCTTTTCGTTTCGTAACAGTGTCAAATAGTGTAATATTGATTTTTTTAAAAGGAGTTAATTTGGAAGTTTATCAAATGCTTAGGCTTACAGGTAAATACTTACCTGGTAAATCTTTTCTATCAAAAGTCATCGTCCTCGTTTAAGTTGGAATGGACTTTGATCTAAAAAGTCTTCTTTCTTACTTACCCGATTAAGATTTTCGTTCCTTGTTATACCTTATACCTTTTATGGGTTAAAATTTTCGGTCCTTATCGTTCTCATCCAGGGGCGGAACACAAGTCTTCTAATTAAGGGGGCCGAACCCAACAAAACATCTTCATTATAAAAAAAACTGTATGACAGGAGAATAGAACCTATGACCACATATATAGGGGCCATATACACATAACCACCTGAGCTAAACGCAATTCATTGATAATATTTCTAATATCTTGTATTTAAGGGATAAAACGCAGGGGCCTATATTTCTAATATCTTGTATTTAAGGGATAAAACGCAGGGGCCATGGCCCCCCTAGGCCCCTATTGTGTTCCGCCTCTGTTCTCATCTATAATGATAAGTGACACCCCATTAACATTTGGTAAACTACCCTTAAAAATATAAAACAAAGAACCAAAAAAGAGCTTCATTAAGATGAACTAAAATATGTTGGATTTTGATCAAATGAAAAGAAGGATGAAGATATTTGGTGCAAATTTGGCACAAAACTGTCCTATTTGTGGTGTATTGATATAAGATGGAAGTAGTTTTCAATTGTTCTCCCAAAACTTGAAAATTAATACCTTTTATCCACCGCTTACCTCTTACCTATCTAAGATGTTAGATTTATAAGACTGTTTTCTCTTTTTTGAGTTTTATAGCTTGTAAGGGTCCTCTTATTAGATAAGAGGTTAACCCACATGTTACCATTCTCTTATAGGACGAGGGATTGAAAAGAAAATAAATTTTGCTGACATAATCGTAGAAACCAGGCTAAAGCTGGTTCTTCTACTTAAATATATTTACGGATGTCGATATGCTTGATATCTCATGCCTTTGTAAGGCAATTGCAGAACAGTTTTGACCATTTTTTAGCTTGAAATTCATACCGTTGATTTAATTATGGTATCGTTCTATTCTTTTCTTTCTTGCAGAGACTTGCAGTCGTATCTTTCAGAACTTAGCCTTTTCTTAGCACCCGATAGCAAGACATTTTATGTATTGGTGGATAATAGGCCATGGCTCGAAAACTTGGCGTCACGGCCTGCACACCTGTTGTGGCAGTTGATGGTTACCAAGGTTATTAATTTTGAATTATATAGTATTCATATACAACAAATAGTCACTTAAATTCCTTACTTTTGATGAGGTTTGAATCATTTGACCTTATGGGAAGTTGGGTTCACCGGTAACCCAAGTACCAGTGGAGCCACTGACCCTTTGGTTGGTTACCAAGGTTATTAGAGCATCTCCAATGCAAAGTTCTTACAAGCAAAAAGTGCATTGGCTTATAAGGACCTAACAAGCTATAGGTATCCCAACAAGAACCTTGGTTCTTACCATGATTTTTGTGAAAAATGTCATTTCAATTATTTTTTATTTATTTCTTTGACTTATTTAATTATTAAATATAACTTATTTAATCAATGGGACCCATAAAAAGGAGGTTCTTATATTGTGAAATTCTTGGTGAGTTGTTAATTTGATGAGATGGCATTGAAGTGGCAAAAAAGTGTACAAAAAGGAGGTTCTTATAAGAACCTCCATTGGAGATGCTCTTAATTCTGAATCATTTAATATTTATATACAATAAATACTCACTTAAATTCTTCACTTTTGATGAGGTTTGAATCATTTGACCTTCTAGAAAGTTCGGTTCTACCGGTAACCCAAGTGCCGGTAGGGCCTACTGACCCTTTGGTTGGTTACCAAAGATTGTATGGAAGTATGATGATATCCGTCAAAAAATCATGATTTTCTTCTTGATTATGGTTTGCAGTCTCGGATGTCCCCTTTTGCGATCACAAAAGTGCGGAAGGGTAGGAAAGATGCACCGGATTTCAACGAGTTGGAGTTCTGTCCTCAAACTCCGACCTCATCTGAAAAGTTGAGGAGATGGTTCTTGGTGATCGATGCAGCAACACTCTCAAGAAAGAGGGCATTGTTACCCGTCAAGAAACTCCGGAGTTCCTTGCTTGGAAATAGCAAATTGCAGAGGACGTTGTATGGATTTATCGTTTTCGAAGTCGACTGGAAAGATGTACGTGGTGTCAATTATTTGAATGAACTTCAGGTACTTTGCATCTTTTTTTTTCCTATATGTATTTTTGGTTCCCAAACGGAATTGTCATCGATGAAAAGACAGTCTATTAGCATGTTACAAAATTAATTTTACTCGGGATTTATATAGCACAACCTGTGAATCCACCTCAAAAAGGAAGACCCATCTTTTTTTTTTGAAAGGCATAGCGGTATCGAACCCACGAACGACTACCACGAACACACGGGCACGCCTCCCCGGCGGTATCGGGCATCCAAGGGTAGCCCACTAATCCGCCGCTGTCCCGGCCCAACTTACGCCGGACCTAGAGCCCAACCACAGTCTATGACTGGGCTGGGGGCAGGCGACCGGCCCAAGCGGACCCGGCCAGGGGACCAAGGACGGCCCAGACGGACGGATCGAGCCCCAGGAGGACCGGCGGATCGGACCAAGCCAAAGGACGGACCGGCCAGGACGACCAGCCAAGGACCGGACCGGCCCAAGGACCGGACCGGCCCAAGGACCGGACCGGACCAGCCCAAGGACTGGGTACTCCTCGTGTCCTTAAATTAACTCCGCTTGGATTCGAACCCGGGTAGATTGGGATACCATCCACAATCCCCCCAGGATGTTACCGTCCTTGGGGAAATCAACTGAGCTAGACATGCTTTGTAAAAAAAAAAAGGAAAGACCCATCTAATTCCTTTAAAATCAGAAGCTATTATTTAATTTCAAAAATTGTCATTAAAAAAACACGACTCTATCATATTTTCTCATTTTGATATTTTAAACGTTTTTTCTTGTTATAATTTGTAAGACTTTTAGTATGATATGAAAATTTTATATTTTTTTAATTGCTCATTTCATATGCCCTAGAGTTTTGGTAGGGGTGTAGCGGGGAGTCCCAAAAAGTTGGAATGGCCCTCTAGGATGAGGTTGAGTGATGTAGGTGGTTAAAAAAAATTGTGGAAGATTTTAGGGTTGTAATTTAATACGGGTAGATTAGTAATTTACTGTAAATCTCTCTTGGAAATTTACTCAAATAACCATTTTATAAATCCAAATTGGTTAGCTAACCATTTCTCTTATGGGTTGACCCAATGCCAACCTAGCTATAAAGCCAAAAAAAAAATCGAACATAAATTGCAACGGTAACACTTGCATAATGGTTAGAATTTGATTCTTTTTGTCTTTTAGCTAGGTCCGCATTATACGGAATTGGTCAATCTGGGAGAGATGGTTAGGAGACCGACCGATTTAGATGTGTAAAATAGTCATTTGAGTCGATTTCGCCTTCCTATTTCTATTCCACAATGGGCACCAAAATGCAGTCTTGTGGTCGAATGGCATTTAAATGGGTTTATTTATTTATTTTTATGAGCAGACTGATACTTCTCTTGCTATAGAGGCGAAATATATGAGAAGATGGGAATTTGATAGTATTGCTGAAGCTGCTAATGGCATAACTTCATGGTTTCCAGGGACGCCATGTGAGTGTTCTCTCTTGGAAGACCAGCTTAACTCTATGATAGGTATATATAAGTTTACATAAAATGTTTTAAAATATCAATGAATCTTGTTTTGTGTTACGTTTCCTATATTTAATGGCATTTAGCGTAACTTCTTGTCTTACTTGCTACCAAGAGTGTCAACTTATTGTGTTGCATTCTAATGGAAATGGTTAGTTATGATGATGTCTTAACAGGTTAGTTAAACTTATTGGAGTCTTGGTTAGTTTGTGAAATTTGATGATGCAAACCAACTGTTCGATGAAATGTCTGAGTGAAAAAACAAAGAAAGCTTTGAATGGCCTATTGCTACTTTCACTAAAGCTCAGCTCCAAGGATGTTTTTTTGGCCTTTGCTTTCAAATTCAGTTCGTTTCAACTGAAACCCTCGAGTTTGAGAGGCTGCTAGAGAAAGATTCAAAGGGTGATTCCACTTATTCTAATAAGTTCATTAAAAAAAAAGGTTTTTAACGCTCCAGTGGAGTTTGGCAGTTTCTCATGATCATAAGTTGGGTAACATTGAAATCCACTTATCCATTTGCATTGGTCTGTATTATGCCTCTGTTTAGTAGTGTTATGATTTATTTCATTCACAACATAACTTTCGAGAAAATTTTAGTCACTTTTATGTGGTATATATAACCGGTTGTTATATTGCATTACCCTAGTATATGATCTTTAGGGTTGGGTTCCGGTGAGAAGGGTAAGAATGGATCTCCAACCTTGGATGTACATTAGAATGAGATGCAACGATGATGAGATACACCGAGATGCACCGGATCAATCCTCGTATTAAGCACGATTCATGGGTGGGTTTGAGATTAAAAGTGATCAAGGGTCAAGATCTCTTCTTACACTTTTCACCTTAACTTCACTTCTCACATGATCTCATGCCATGATCTTTAAATAGTCATTTATGGGATACTGTTAATTACTTGGAGTTTGTTGAGCTTAAGAACCCATAACCTCCAAGATATCTTACGGGTTTTTTTCATGAGATCTCTGCAGGAGACGTGTTTCATGATGCTCCTATTGATTTTCCCAACTTCCACGATAAAGATGATGATGAAAAACTCTCGAATGCTAATTTGCACATAGAGGAGAATGAATATTGCTGCACTCCTAGTAGCAATCTTGGTGAACAACCGGAAATTTTAGAGGACCAAATAAGTATAAATAACGGGATAAATAAGAGAAGAAAACTAATGAATTTGTTGGCCTCCTCATATGCAAGTGATTATAAAGAAGCAGATGAAGCTACCCAATACAGGGATGTATTGCTTTTATTTCGTTTCAATGATCGTGATCTTCCCTTTGAATTAAAAAAGATAGTTATGTCTGATTTGCGATTGCTTACTTTATTGGAAGCGGGCCTTCCATCGTGGGTTATTTTCTTTCAATCTTATCCAGTATTTTGTCACATTTATCGACCATGGATGTGTCCTTTGGCAAGAGCTTTATACGTTGTGATTTCCCTTGTGACGGTTGTCATTGGTTTCTATGATTTGTACAAAAACGTACCTGTTCTTAAGGCGACGGCTGCCCGTTTATGTGGGCCCCTTTTCGGCTGGATAGAAACATGGGAGATGGTATCGAGGATTAAGTATTTGGGAACTATGTTGTTTTTACATAACTTTGAGAAGGCTGTTAAGTGGTTGTTGATGATGACGTGTACTGTACGATCAAGTGTTTCGGTTCTCATACAGCCTTTCGTTCAGCCGTTTATGGTGGTCGTGGAGCTCATTCTTCCCGTTTGGAACGTTTTCATTCAGATGGGCGAGTATCTTTGCTCGTTCATCTGGATTCTGATGGCAACTTTTTGGAATCTGGTGGAGAATCTAATTGAGATCTTACTGTTGCCTATGTATTTCATCTCATCAATTATTTGGATGATTGGTAAGTTGACAATTTAGAATTGCTATATTTAGGAACCGTAAATATTTTCAGAACCAACTATTCATGATGAATATGCATAAATATTCATTCATCATGAATAATTCATGGGAAACTGATGGAAATAGCCGATCAGTAAATAGGGTTTCACTTTTTAGCCATTTTTCTGACCCAAATTCACTTTTTACACAATCCTTACGCAAAAGGCTTACGTATATGCATAACGATTGGTTTCCGGCCAAAAAAAAATCCTTACGCATATGCATAAGCCGTCTACTTAAGGATTGGTTAAAAAGTGAATTTGGGTTAGAAAATGGCTAAAAAGTAAAACCACCTATTAGCTTTGGTTATTTATGTAAATTTCCCAAAATTCATGAATAGTTAGTTCTCAGATTAACCTGTTTAAGCCTCATGAAAGTTTGAGGAACGTTGCTTATTCTGAATTTTACCTTGATTTATTTACAGCAACCGCGATCTTGTACCCCATACTCTGGTTCCTTTTGGAGATACTCTATGCTCCAATTCGCCTTATTCTCGAGCTATCAAATTTTGTGGGATTTATCTTTATAAACACATATGATTTCCTTGGAGATTTATGGCTGTTTGTGAGTGACATTTTCAAGTTAGCTTCGAATGCCGAAACAACTGTGAGCTCTTACGAGGTTGCCATGTGGCATTCCCTTTGGAATGACCTTTTCTCACAGGTGGTTCTTTCCATTCCTCTTATTTCTTTTTTACTTTCCTGTATCTTGTTATCGGGTTCCATCTACTGTTCCTGGGTGCTTATTGAAGTTCCAATTTTGTTGTAGATTTTCCGGGCTGTTAGGAGCATTTTAAACGGGTTTGTTGCATTCTTTACAGCTTGTAATAGGCATCGACTAAGGTGAGACCCGTAACTTGTATGCAATTTCTTAGGTAATTACGTTTATTTTTCTCCATGCACATAGTAGCTACCATCTTGGTACTTTTATCGGTTGTATGGGTCAATATGTTATTTTCTCCATGCCAAAGTAAATGTTCTCCATGAGAAAAACACAGATTTTTATAACATTAGGTCTGATACTACATTCAGTCTTAATATTTTCCTTCATTATTCAGTCTGAATATAACATGTGTCGCGCATTCATTTGTCCTCACGTTCACAGCCAAATTTGAGTTCGCATTTAAACTTTCCTCTCTCTCTCTCTCTCTCTCTATATATATATATATATATAGGCATAGGATCATGTGAGAAGTGGAGTTAAGGTGAGAAGCGTAAGAAGAGATCTGAGCTGTTGATCACTTTTAATCTCATACCCACCCATGAATTGCGCCTTAGAAGGGAGTTGATCTGGTACATTTCGGTGCACCTCATCTCGGCGCATCTCATCCTAATGTGCATCCAAGGGTGGAGATCCCTTCTTACGTTTCTCACCACAACTCTCTCTCACTGGAAATCAACCCTATATAGGGGCGGGTTCAAATGAGAACTCAAATTTGTTTACTAACATGAGGAGAAAGGAGGGCGCGACACGTGTCCTATTCAGTCTGAATAACGAAGGGAAATATTCATACTGAATGTTGTGTTATTCATACCGAATAATGTATGACCTGCACCTTCATTATTAACTCTGAAGGCCTTTCATTATTCAGACTGAATGGGACACGTGTCGCGCTCTCCTTTGTCCTCACGTTCACAACCAAATTTGAGTTCGCATTTGAACTTTCCTCTATACACAAATACATATATCTGTAATAAATGTCTATAATGAAAAAGGAGAAATGTGTAATTATTACCTTTACCAAGTCTTAGGGGTCGTTTACTAAACACTTTTCGACACAGGATGCCTCCTTTTTTTCATAATACTAAAATACGTATTTTTTTTCATTTATTGGATTTGCAGTATATATAATCATCTACAGGAGTTCATTCGACGACTTTATCAACCAACCCAGAGATCATCATATTCCTTGAATTCCATCCAAAGATCAAAGAAATCCGGAAATAAGACACAAGTAAGTTATGTTCTTGGTTATGTGATGTTTTTACCTGTTGTTTCGATCATTAAATTATTTTGATTCGTTTTAACAGGTAGAAGCAACGAAACGAAGGAGGTCGTTGCTTACGGAAAACGAAAAACAAATTTGACAAATTCTATTTTCGACATTAATCTACCGAACTACATTCACTAACTAGAGACTCCCCAAATACAAGATTACGGAACTGAACAAATGGTGTTCATAAATGCCATGAAGATCCAATGAGATTAGTATAAGTACACCATCCATAATTCAAAAAAAGAAAACTTATAGGAAGGTTTTGCAGTAGATACACACGTATGTATATATATATATAGAGGAAAGTTCAAATGTGAACTCATTTTTGGTTGTGAACGTGAGGATGAATTTCAGCCACTTATCCGGTCAATAAAGACGGTTTTGACCTGGTTCCCCTCCTTTAATAATCTCCACCCTCCCATGAATCGCGTCAATCCTCCGTGATCGCGTCCACCATAACCGAAGATGTGTGGCTGAGATTCGTCCTCACGTTCACAGCCAAAATTGAGTTCACATTTGAACCTAACCCTATATATATATATATAGTATATGTCTGCAATGAACACAGATATCGTAGCGTATGGAGCACATAAAAACAACAGATGGAAGTTTGGAGTTTACGATACCCATTAAACTTTTATGCGTTTCCTTTTGTGTGTATAGAGGGATATACGACTTAATTAAATTTTTGAAAATTATTATAGCGGTATGTTAAATGTAGCTTTATACATAGTTAAATAGAGGGAGGTTCATGCGATGACGATAACAATTTACGAGAATGCGAGTACAATTTTCAGCTAATCACAAAATCACATATGATTTATGTACAAAATCATAAATGATGCGGGTAACTTATCATGCGACTTAAGTGACCCTAAAAGTCGTCCGCTACAGTTAGTGCAAAACCACATGTGATCTTGTACATGAAAAAATCTCCTTGTATTCTTGTAAATTGTTATCATCCTCGTATCGTATGAACCCGCTCCTAGTTAAATATATCTCTATCTATTAATTTCTTTTTCATGTATAAGACTTACTTAAATGTATGGTTTAACTTGATATTAACATAAAAAATGATGTATTTCATTATTCTTAAGCACCTTTTTTATGTTATAATTATGTTAAAAGGGGAGGCTAATGGATCCTTAGATGTTGCTAATGACACCTCTACAAATGAATTATTCTTTACACCCATCTGCATCAAACCCCATACTACTAAGTATAAAAAATTACTAAAGGGGTGCTATTAGTATTCTTTCATGTTAAAAAAAACGTACATTTAATGATATAAAAAGTAATTTTGATGTTGATGTTTGTAATAAAGAAATAAGTAATTTTGTGAGAAATAGAGAAAGAAATAAGTGAAATAGGAATTAAGATAACAAATATATAAGTACTAGCCCATCCTGTTATTTTAAGGAAGCGTGAATGTGCAAAATCCAAGAGGTTGCTATCGACATCTAAACAAATATCAGTCCCTTCCCCACCATAACGTTCGAAATATATATATAAATATTAAACAAAAAATTGTCATGTCGATTTTGATTTTTTTTAAATGATATGAACCTCTAGGTTTTAGTGTTGATATATCTAATGGTAAATTTATAATTTTATGTGGAAAAGTTTTAAACTTATTTAATAAGACATGGAAGCACGTGAGAAGTTAAGTTATGTTTGATACAAGAATTGATCAAATGTATCTCATTTCATTACATCTCATCCTAATATGCATAAAGGGTGTAGATCTTTTCTTACTTTTCTCATCATAATTTTATTTTTCATTGGAACTCAAACAAATTTAATAATAGGGTTGGTAGGCAGTGGCGGATCCAGGAATTTTGTCCACTGGGGTCCCACTAAGGTAGACTAAAGGCGCGTAAAGTCACCCGACGTGTTTCGAAATTTTTTATAAGTTTTTTAGTTGATTTCAAGGGATTTTCTTAGTGTTTTTGTCGATTTTAAAAGGTTTTCTTAGTGTTTTTGTGGATTTCGAAGGATTTTTTCGGTTTTTATATTGATTTTAAGAGACTTCTTTAGTGTTTTTGTCAATTGCGAGCAAGATGGGGTCCTTTAAAAAAATTCACTGGGGGGAACTAAGACTAAATATAATATTTTTGAGAATTTTTAGCCTATAATTTTTATTTTTTTAAGATTGACTGGGGTCTTGGGACCCCCCCCCCCCCTCTTAAAGGGCTGGATCCGCCACTGTTGGTAGGCACGAGATCGTGTGAGAACAACAGTTAAGATGAAAAGCATAAGAAATGATATGAACCTTTGATCATTTTTAATTTCACACTCATCCATGAATTACGATTCTTTCAGGAATTGATCTGCTGCATCCCGATGCATCTCATAATGACATAATGTTAATGTCGATCTTTAATTATAAATGATCCAGGGATTCAGATCTTTTTTTACGTTTCTCACCGTAACTTATTTTCTCACTGAAATCCAACCCCAGGCTTTGTATTCATATCACTCATATAAGATATGGTAGAATAGATTGACAAACAAATGGTGTAAAGATTTAAATTTCCATTTTTCATGATTATAATAAAGAAATATTTATAACTTAAATTCAACACAAGTGTTAGTTTTGGATGATGAAAAAATGAAATGTTTTATAATTTTTGTATTGAAATTATTAAAGATAAAATAAAAAGATAAAAACAGAGTGTAAATATGTCGACCATGAGGAACATCTTCCATGTGCCGGAATGAAAAAATGACAAAGTTTCCGTTCAACAAACCCATCTTTCCTACAAACTCCACAATCAACGGATCAAATCAGACAATCATTCCACGTGGCTGCAGATCGGTGCAGGACTTCCATAACAGTGTGTGGTCGTTGCAGTAGCATATACCAATTTCCCAGCAGATCAAAAAACTGCAATTGGTCTTTTTGTCAACCCATATGAACGGTCGAATTTCTGAAAAGCAGGGCCCCATGTCGAAATCATCTTATCAATCCAACGGCCAACATTCGTTCTAGGAGATCAACGGCCATATTCTACTGTTGTCAGTTGGGACCCACCAACACACCTTCTTCCACCTATAAAAACACTCTCTTCACCACTCCTGCTTTTCGCATCTCACTCTGCTACTACTATCTATCAACCATGGCGACACACCTCTTCTTCTTCTCGGTTTTGATCTTATTCCTCGCCATTTTCTCACTTGCAGGTTAGTTAGTAATCTTCATGATCTATGAACTCATGATTCATATCTTATGATCCATTCACCAGTTTCAGTTTCAGTTTCAGTTTCAGCTTGCGGTACTCATGATTCGTTGATTTTGTTTAGTTTTGCTGATATTGATTTTGATTGTGATTTTGTGTGGATTTTAGTGATTAATTGTTCTATATTGGTTATGAACAGATATTTGTTGATTTTGTTTAGTTTTGCTGATATCGATTTGGATTGTTGGTTTGATGCGGATTTTAGTGATTAACTGCTCTACATTTGTTATGTACAGCATTGATTTTGATTGTTTTTGCCAGATATTCGTTGATTTTGTTTAGTTTTGCTGATATTGATATCGATTTCGATTGTTGGATTTATGTGGATGTTAGTGGTTAACTGCTCTACATTTGTTATGTGGACAGCATTGATTTTGATCGTTTTTTGCCAGATATTGATCCTAATAGTTGGTTAAAACACCATCGATTTTGATTGTTCGTTGTAGATATTGATTTTAATTGTTGTTTTTTTATTTATATTTGCAGATGGAGGTTCAATCGGAGTAAACTATGGACGAATTGCTGGAGATCTACCGTCTGCTTCCAAAGTTGTGAAGCTACTCAAATCTCAAGGAATCGATAGGGTTAAGGTGTACGATACTGATCCAGCTGTGCTCAGATCGCTGGCCGGAACTGGCATTAAGGTGACGGTGAACCTCCCCAACGAATTCCTTTACGCTGCCGCCAGAAGAAGGTCGTTTGCTTACGGATGGATCCGAAGGAACGTGGTGGCTTACTATCCAAAAACTCAGATCGAAGCCATTGCCGTCGGCAATGAAGTGTTCGTTGATCCTAAAAACACCACCGGATTTCTGATTCCCGCCATGAAAAACATACATCAAGCACTCATTAAATATAATCTCGATTCCGATATCAAACTCTCATCACCGGTTGCTTTAAGCGCTCTACAAAACTCCTACCCGTCGTCGGCCGGATCTTTCAGACCCGAACTTATCGAACCAGTTTTCAAACCTATGTTCGAATTCCTTCGAGAAACTGGATCTTACTTAATGGTTAATGCGTATCCGTTTTTTGCTTACGAATCAAACTCCGATGTGATCTCTCTCGACTACTCACTTTTCCGTCAGAACCCCGGCGTTCCCGATGCCGGCAACGGTTTACGTTACTTCAACCTCTTCGATGCTCAGATCGACGCTGTTTTTGCAGCGATGTCGGCGTTGAAATTCGATGACATTCCGTTGGTGGTTTCGGAGACTGGTTGGCCGTCGAAAGGTGACGAGAATGAGATCGGAGCTAGCGTAGAAAACGCCGCTGCTTACAATGGTAACTTAATCAAACGAATCCTCACCGGCGCCGGAACTCCTCTCCGACCGAAAGCAAACCTCACCGTTTTCCTCTTCGCTCTTTTCAACGAGAACAAGAAGACCGGTCCGACATCGGAGAGAAACTACGGGTTGTTTTATCCGAATATGCAGAAGGTTTACAATATTCCTTTCACGGTGGAGGATCTGAAGGATTACCGGGAGGAGACTTCTCCGGTGACCGGAGGTGGTGGTGGTGATGGTGATGGTAATCGAGTGAGTGTTTCAAATCCGGTTAAGAAAGGTGGAAACGGGTCGGGTGAGTCTTGGTGTGTAGCTAAAGGGGATGTTGGAAAAGATAAGCTGCAGTCGAGTTTGGATTATGCATGTGGTGAAGGAGGTGCTGATTGCCGTCCGATACAACCTGGATCCACGTGTTACGATCCTAACACTCTACAGGCACACGCATCGTTTGCGTTCAATAGTTATTACCAGAAGATGGGACGCGCGGCCGGCGCGTGTTACTTCGGTGGGGCGGCCTACGTAGTCACTCAGCCACCTAGTACGTACCATTTCACTCCTCTCTGCTTTCAACGATAAATACAGTCATTTAATTAAAATCTTATTTACTAAAAATCCCATAATTAATACTAAATACCTTTCACCCCTTATTTATAAAAAAATATTTTATGCTTTGTAACATTAATTAAAAGAATATCTTATCTTAAGATAAAAGTAGAAAAAGTGCCACTCTGATGGAGGTCCATGGCACGTGCATGAAGTTGACTTGATGAGCTCTATGAGACTATGACTTTAAACTTCTCATTATTATAATTTTTTTTATTATTATACATTTAATTTTTAAGGATTCTTGTTCACAAAAAAAGTGAAAAATAATATTTTTCATGGGTAACCATTAATGGAGAATTTCAACATTTTTTTCTTGTGCTTTCTTCTTTAAAAGAAGGTTAATGGGAAATCAATTTGACCAAGAATCTCCAAAATTTCATTTTTTAAAATCCTTTAAAGACGCTTATAAATATCTATACTACATGTTTTTCCGTAAATTTTGTAATTATTTGCGATTAGAATAAATGAGATATTAATAGTGATTTTTTTTTCTGATTTTGGTGTGCAGAGTTTGGGAAGTGTGAGTTTCCCACCGGCTACTGAAGAGGACGACGATGGATGGTACAAGTAACCCCATATGTTATATATAATTTATTGTAGGTTTTATTTAATTTGGATTAGTTGGGGTGGTTAGATTTTTTTGTAATTATCCAAATTTATATTAATTAATTAAAGAAATTTATTTATTTTTAAGATCATCTTAAACGATAATATTATTTTCATTTTGATATCTACTTCTCACCTATTTACTTGCACTTTCGAATAGATATCAAGTATATTTCCATTAAATTCATTACTGTTTGGTAAGTACAAAGGACAAATTTACCCTTCTTCCTGTGAAGTACTATGATAGGACATGACCACGATAGTTGTGGCGTAGTGGCTGAGATCTTGAGGGATGTGGTACACAACAATTGTGGCTACTAACTTTATCAAGACTGATGTCTTAGAGCATCTCCAGCAGTATCTCTATAACTTTCTATAAAATAAAGATTTAAAATCAAAAATCTTTAAAAAATATTACATTCAACTTCAAAGCATCTCCATTTTGAAGATTACAATTCATTATATTATTAAAATATTCTATATTTCTAATAAAGAATTATTTATCTTATTTAAATATTTAATTTCAATTTCTTATTGGTAGAACATAATAAAAAATAATTTATCTTTCATGGTAATCATTTTTTGAGATGTCTCCAAATTCTCCAAATTTGGAGATTTTTTGTAATCTCTTTCATGCTTTCTCCATTTTGGAGAAAGTTTTAGAGATGTTATTGGAGCAAAAATAATGCTCAAAATCTCTAAAATCCCTATTTTCTCCATTTTAAAGATGCTTTTATAGTCCTAATATATATGTACTAGACAACTTTTCAAAAAAAAGTATTATGATAGGACACTCCTCTTAACTAAGTTAACTCAGTTGATGATTTTTGGGTTATAAAACACAAAAGGACATGACATAATTAATGAATTTTAAAGATCAAAATTGAAAAACAGAACAAGAGCCAACATTATATAATTCACTATTTTTTTGCTTATCATAATTACATATTGTAATTTGAAAATACATTATCTTGACACATAATAAATTGACAAACAATCATTATATTATTAGAGACATTGTTTCGTATCCGTGCATGTTCGAGTCCTTTCATATCCGTGCATGTTTGAGTCAATTTGAATGTTGTTCCCCTGGCTAAAGATAACAACCAACCAAAAGTATAGTTAAAATCATGTCACATTATATATCAAAAATGTAAAAAATGAGTTTTGATATTAATGTATAAAATTAGCAACTTATGGGGGGAAATTAATAGAAATAACCAGATTCGCAAATGCAAGAACCAAATCTATAAATTAGATAAAGGTCCGCAAGTAACACTTCCTCCAGTTGCGGAAGTGTCGGAACTAATTTGCAGATTTAGTTCATGCACTTGCAGGTTTGGTTTAGAAACTTCTTCTTTTTTACATTTTAACCCCTCCACAAACTGAAGGGTTCCTACTTACAGAGGTAGTGACTTTTTTCATGTCCGTTGATGATCCGCCTGTAATTTACCACCAGAAAAAGTCATATTTTTAGTAGTGTTGGAGATCTCCACGTATACACACGTTAAAGAAGCGATGTTCTTTTTATGAAATGCATTCGGATTGGGATTTAAGACAACAACCCTTTCTTAGGGGGTGTTTGGTTCATGGAATCTGATGGAATTGGAAGGAATCGGAATGGCCAAATTCCTTCTCCAAATTCCTTTGTCATATTTGGTTCACAAAATTAAATAGATTGAATCTTTTCAATTCCAATGGATTCTTTAAGTTAAAAATTTTGTCATTAAACACGTTGTCAAATTCCATTTCAATTCCTTTGATGGATTCCAATTCCACCAAATTCCATTATATGAACCAAATACCGTCTAAGAATTTCCAAATCCATCAAATAAAGTATTTCAAATGAATTATATGATTTCAAATCCAAACAATCCTACAAACCAAACACAGAATTAAAATGGATTTAAAATTCAAATCCCCTAACCAATCCATTCCTTCAAAAAGACCCACCCACCCACCAATAAAATCCATGAGAACCCATCTCGATTCCTTTTGATGATGTTAAGAATCCCATAAAGAAGCCCTAAATTTCCTCAAAGGTCATTAGAGAATCAAGGAATAACCACTAACCTCCAAAAACAACACATTTATGCACACATTCACCCTCTTCACACCTCCATTTTCCCACTCTCCAATATCTCCTGCAACCTCCAACAATTTCTCCCCCCAAAATCCTGCAATTCAAGAAAATCTTGTTAAAAAAGGATTACAAAAATCTTTCAAAGGAAGAGACCAATTTTTTAACCCAAAAAAAAAAACAAATCTCTTCCCTTTCCATAAAAAAAAAAGGGGATCATCAATTATGCCAAGCAGGTTGCAGAAAGCCATTGGAGCAGTGAAAGATCAAACCAGCATTAATCTAGCCAAAATCAACAATAACACTTCATCTAATCTCCAGATTGCTGTCCTTAAAGCCACCACACACGACGATTCACCCGTTAATGATCGTTACATATATCAAATTCTTCAGTTAATCTCCTCCAATAAGATCTATGCAGCCGCTTGTGCTCGAGCCATCGGCAAAAGGATCACTAGAACCCATAATTGGATCGTTGCCCTCAAATCATTGATGCTTGTTTTACGGATCTTTGAAGATGGTGATCCTTATTTTCCTAAAGAACTTCTTCATGCCACCAAAAGGGGTTCTCGGATTTTGAATCTTTCGGATTTCCGTCATGGGTCGAGTTCGAATTGGGATTATACCGCGTTTGTTAGGACGTTTGGTTTGTATCTAGATGAACGGTTGGATTGTTTTCTAACGGGAAAGCTTCAAAGAAGATATATGTATAACGAAAGAGAAGGTTCTAGAAAGATTCGAGAACGGACTAATGAATCCGTTCGTGAGATGAAACCTTTGATGTTGATTGATAGGATTGGTCACTGGCAGCGACTGCTCGGACGAGCAGTCGCTACACGACCAACTGGTGGTGCGAAAAACCACCAGTTGGTCAAGATAGCGTTGTACGCGGTTGTTAGAGAGAGTTTTGATTTGTATAAAGATATTTCGGACGGGTTGGCTCTTTTACTCGATAACTTTTTCCATTTGGAATACGAATGTTGTGTTGGTGCGTTACGGATTTGCGTTAAGGCTGCAAAACAGTTTGAAGAGCTCGATAAATTTTATTCCGAGTGTAAAGCCATTGGTGTTGGGAGGAATTCGGTTTACCCGACTGTTCAGACCATATCGGAAGAGCTGATTGAAACACTCGAAGAGTTTTTGAACGAGAAATCGTCTTCTCCATTGCAAACACGAGCGCAGCCCGGCAAGCTGTTGGTGCTCGGATTGTCATCAAAACGCCACAAAAGGCATGAGAAACGATCCCAGTTCTTGGGGCTCGGTTCGTCCACAGAGAGCATTTCGGATCAATCGTCTGAATCGGTATCTGAATGCAAATCTGAAGAGGATTTGAACACAACCACAAACACGAGCCCGATGATTGATCTTCTTTCTCTAGATGATTGGCCAGCTAACAATGAACCAAATTCAGGCAACGGCTGGGAGTTGATTCTACCGGAGAACGTAACACAATCTTCACATACTCAATTCAATGGTTTTGAAGCTTCCACAAATCCGCAAAAAGCATCCGATTCGGGTGACGATTGGGAGCTAATCCTACCAAGAACACCAACTCACCATCACACAGACATTTCGTCGAACACCTTTCATGCATCTCCAACAACCGCATTTCTTCAGCCTCAACTTCCACCTGTAAACCATTACAATCCATTTTTACAAGATTCACATGACATTCCAGCGATTGACTTCAATTACGGTCCCTTCTTAACAAGCACAAATTCTCCGGCAACCATACCTGTATATTGGGAAGAAAATGAAACAAAAGTAGTGAATGATCCTTTGGCATTAAACAACCCCTTCGTCGCACATGATACGAGAAGCAGAGATGTGTGTAACGGAATGGTGAATCAACAAAATTTGATACAGCAGCATCAGCTATGGCTGCAAAATCAGGAGAAAATTATAGCTAGACATACAGTAAACGTTTGATGTTTCTCCATGGAATTAAAAAAGAAAATATATCTTTTTAACATACCTGGAAAACAACAATTCTTAATCTGGAAAACAAACATTTGGTGTTCATAATAAATCAAATAGAAATCCAAAAGGCAATAGGTCCTCGTCCTCCCATGGCAACTTGAGCACATTTCTTCGATCTACATCGACGTTTAATTGTAGAATCCAGCCTTCAATTCATATCAGTATTCCGTAAATTGGACAAGACTTCTGATACGAACACATATAAAATGACGTTTAAACGATGTATAAATTGAACTTACAATCCGCCATTACTTTCGACGATCATCTTCTATAAGAAAACAAACAAAAAGAGCAAAAATGGAGATATAAACAAACATGTAACCTTTCAAAATCCTTGATTCATAGGTAAGACAAATGTGTTATGAGTGTATGTGATCAAACAACAATTAGCAATATATATATATATATATAAAATCATGCGATAGAAATAGAAATAGAAGAACATCCAGACTAGTAGGTTTAAAGTTTACAGAAGAAGCTTTCATATTCAAATTGAGGAGCTCATTCTTTAGGGCAGCTGACCTCCAGTTAGACGATGGATGAAACTCTGATGAAAAGGGTGGGTTGAATATTTTAGTACCAGAGCATTTTCTAAAAAAACAGACAAAATCATTTATTTACTTTTTTCTAAACTACTCCTAACTGCTTTTCTGTCTCATTGTCAAAAAAACAGATGTTCATAAACTAATCTTTAAATATAAAGAATTCTCTAAAACTTCAAACACCGAAAAGATACATTTTATTCATTTCACTGATGAGAGTTAATTTAATACTATTTTATACATATATATTTTTTAATGTATATTAAAATCATATGATCAAATCTCTAAAATAGAGATTTTGTTAGAGTTGATTACAATTTATTTTAGAAATTTTAACTTTTAGTTCTTTATTTTAGAGAAATTATAGAAAAATTGTTGGAGATACTCTAAATTTCACATGCCAAATTGAGTAGCAAGTTATTTGAGTTTGACTTGAAAAACTTATATCGGGTTTGAGCTCGACTCGAGCTTGATTAACTTTTTTCAAAATCGAGATTGAGCTCAAATTTGATGCTCGTTTCGAATTTGAGATCGATTAACTCGTTTATTTACCTAAACTCGATAATTTTTATATTTTGATTTTATAATTTGTAAACATGTAAATATGTTCGACTAAGGAAAAGTGTATGTTCGAATGGTTCGGCTTGACTCGACTCGTAATGTTTAATCGAGCTTTGGAATGAGTTGAGTCGAACATTGGTGTTATGGAGCTAGGCTCGTTAAGTTAAACAAGCCTTATTTTATGTTCGAGATGGAATCAAGCTCGAGCAACTGATCAAAAACTCGACTCGTTTACACCCCCTAAATATAATAATTGGGAGACGTTAAAGGTAAAAACTAAATGGAAAACCAGAAATCCTTGAAAAAATGGATGATGTTTTCAAATATCGAAAAAAATATGATCGTTTTTCTGATGTAATTTATTTCACTCGAATTTTGTTAATTTTTCGTCTTTTTTTTATAATAAAAACAGAAGGCTGAATTTGAGTAATATTGTTATAACCAGTCATTTAATCACATCCATTAGATAATCTAATCTAATGGTTGATAAGTTGTTTTCCAGTTTTCATTTTTTTTTTGAACAACAAAGGTGGTGCCCGATTGGTTTGAGCTTGAGCTCCAAAGGTCAAAACTACGTGGAGGTCCCAGACTCCCAGGTTTGAATCCAAAGAGGAATAAAAACCTGTGTGGTCACGGAGGTTTAACTGCGGTGACTTCAGGCTATCCGCAAAACAGATGGTCACAGATTAGTCAGCTCACATAGCGGGATGAATATCCATGTTAATAAACAAAATTAACATCCTTATTTAAGTTTCAAATATAAAACTAAACAAGTAAGAAAATTTGCAAAATAATTTGAAATTAACAGACCTTATTACACCATTAACCACAGGAACCAAAAGCAATATAAAGTGACGAATGATAAATAAATAAAAAGTAATTAATTTATAGTAGAAACTAAACATGATAATAAAACTATACCAAGAACAAAAAACAATACAAAATAGAAAGGTTTATATATAAGTTTAAACAATCAATTTGTAGCTTTAAAATTAATACACATTACTAAAATCAATAATAGTTGCTTTTCAATAATGCATTCACCTAAAACACAAGAATGAACCCAAAATTGTGAAATTCAGATGATTTCATCTCTCTTCATCTAACGTCGTTTTGACGACTTTTTGTTCTTGGTGTGGTGGGATTTTTCAACGTCTCCCTCATCGTCGTCCCCTCTCCTCCTCTTCCCGCCACCCGTTTCCTTTATTTTCTACACAAATCAGAATCAAATAATTAAGCATAAAAGTCGCTAAAAAAACACCCATCTGTCGGTTCCAAAAGATTCAAACGTACCATTAGAGACAACCGTTTAGCCTCTGTCACCCGCTCCAAAAGCAACAAAACTTCCGCTTCTTCGGCTGGAAATTCCGGTAACTTCTTGCCTGAAACATATCACACATGAAAAGTGTAGTGTTAAAATATGTGGAACACCATAAACGATCCCCTTATAAAGAGAGGCTTGATTGATTATTGTGTTGGATCCCTAAAGATACTAGATGCTGACTCAGATACCATGTTAGGATATGTGAAACCCTTTGAGATTAGTCTTCAAAAAAGCCTTATAAAGAGAGGGAGGTTCTAACGTATATAAAGGTTATATGGACAATGTCAGGTCAATGTGGGACTCCAATAAACATATATACACAATATATATATATATATATATATTTAGAGAGAGAGAGGGGTTCAGGGGAACCCCAAAAAAATGAAAAACTAAGGAACACCTCATAACCGTTCATCTGTATGGTATGCGTATGTGCATACAAGTAATCCAAGATGTTTCCCAGAAAAATTACTTACAAATTACTTGTATGCACATGTGCACACCGTCCAGATGAATGGTTACAAGGGTGTTCTTCTGTTTTTCATTCTTCTGCGGGTTTTTCCCTAAACCTGACCCTAACTATATATGTATAATATATAGTATAGTAATAGTCATACCAATTAGTTTCTCTATCTGGATATACCACTCCAGCTCGTACTGATTCACCAACGAGATGGCAACACCGGATCGTCCTGCACGTGCAGTTCTTCCAACTCGATGAATATAGTCCTGAAAAATCCCATTTCATAATTCAAAAAAACGCTCCAAATGTCACCAAAAATGCGCAAAAAAGAAATGATAAAATCTTGACCTTTGAATTTGTGGGAATATCGTAATTTATGACCATATCAACCGAAGGGATATCTAATCCTCTACTAGCTACATCGGTACAGATTAGAATATTACATTCTCCAGCCTTGAATTTGTTCAATGCACCAAGTCTTTTTGCCTAATTTCATAACAACATACAGAAAGTTAGAATTAAAAAGATCGATCAATAAAGAAAACTTTTTAAAAAAAAGTCAAAGTGATACCTGAGTCATTTGACCAGAAATCGGGATCGCCCGTAAACCAAGGTTCCGCAGCATCAAAGCCAATAGACGGGTGGCTTCACATGTTCGAGTGAAAACCATTGATGTACTTCCAGATTTTTCGATCAAGATATATACAAGATAACAGTCCTGTGGATACAAAAGAAGATTTATATTTTAGAGCACTACTATATATATATATAGAAAGAAAGAACTTGACCCTCTCTCTCTCTCTCTCTATATATATATATATATAGAGAGAGAGAGAGAGAAAGAGAGAGGAAAGTTCAAATGCGAACTCAAATTTGGTTGTGTACGTATGAGAACGCAACACGTGTCTGAATGTAGATTATTCAGACTGAATAATCAAAGAAATATTCAGACTGAATAAAGTATTTATTCAGTCTGAATATTTCTTTGATTATTCGGTCTGAATATGACACGTGTCGCGCTCTCATTTGTTCTCACGTTCACAACCAAATTTGAGTTCTCATTTGAACCCGCCCCTATATATATATATATATATATATATATATATATATATATATTTTCCAATTCCAGTTCCAGGTTACAAACCTTGTGCTTGGCCGGAACAAAACGAAACTGCTGTTTCAAGGTATCAACGGTAGAATATTTAGACGCTGCTTCGATCTGAAAGAAATAAGAAAAAACGGATTACCGTCAAATGTTCAGAAACCATGCAAATTTGTAAAACATTTATATTGTTACCTTTACAGGATTTCTCAAACAAGCTCTCTGCAGCTTTTGCACCTGCAACGTTTATAGAAATTGCATCATTATACACATCTCTCACTCGAAAAAACCTTTCCTTACTTCAAGATTGATCGATTAACAACAATCAATTAGCTGTTGGCTTATAAGCTAGCTAATAAACTAGTCATATTTAATAAAAAGTTAAAAACTAGCTGATAAGCTCAAAAAATAAGCTAGCTTAATGGACTTTTTGAAATGCAACAGTAACGGCATCCGTACCTTCTTAGTCATTGTAGCAGAGAATAAGTACGTCCTCCGTTCACGAGGAATTGCATTTAATATTTCATCTAATGACTTCTCAAAGTCCTCATTCAGCAACCTGTCTGCTTCATCCAGCACCTGTAAAACAAGCATGAGAAGCATGAGATTCGTCTTAATAAAAAAACCAACTCGACATAATCACCGAAAACAAAGAATATTGTGTCTGTATGAAATAAAAAACCTGTTAAGTCGAGTTCTTACCAAGTACTTTATAGTACGCAGAGAAAACCCTTTAGTATTGGATAAATGATCCACGAGACGTCCAGGTGTTGCAACCTGCATTAAGACGAAATGATATGAGATGCCTTCTAATCATTAAATAATCTGTTTGTTAGCAGCTTAATGAGCTTAATGGGGCTCAGATTATTCACTCAGCTATACATAATTGTTTGGTAATTGGTAGTGGCCTAATGATATAGAAAGTTTTTTTTGAACGGCCCTAATGATATAGAAAGTGTCTTATTCAGTAAGCTTCTAGGGGGAGCTTTATGCAGAAAGCCAAAACATTTCCAAACCTACCCCTCCCAGTTAAAATACAAGCTCCTTCCATCTATAAAAAAAACCCCTCCAAACAAAAGCATTTCAAATCTATACAGATAAATTAATCCACACAGACAACTTTATCCATACAGGACTTGATGAAAAACCAACCAAACATCCCGAGGAAACAATAAAGATCATTGACAAGTAAGCTTACAACGATATGTGGCCGCTTTCCGAGAGCAATGCTTTGTTGTACCTGATCCACCCCTCCAACAAGCTGCAAATATGAAGTCAATGGTTAAAACAGATTCATAAATCTTAATCATTAAGACGGTATCCATATTGTCTACATCATTCATTAGGTTATCATCTAATTCTATCTTTTCATGTATCCCATCTCCCTTTAATTCATTCCCTCCATCCCCAAATAAGTGTCCACAATGAAATGAGCAATGTGTAACTATTACATTTTTCAATCAACCAAATTACAATTCTACCCTTGATCACAGAGAGAGTAATGAACTTCTCCATCTCATAATTAAGGGTAGAATTGGAAAACAGACACTTGGTCACTTATTTTTGGACAAACTAAAATAGAAATGTAGACACTTATTTTAGGGATCGAGTAAGTATTCGTGGGCCCTACAACAATCTGTATCGCAATAACAATAAAAACCGAAAGAAGAACTAATAGCAAAAAGCTCACCACTGCGGACTTCACGCCAATGCTAGATCCCAACGCTTCAAACTGCTCCGCAATCTGAATCGCAAGTTCCCTATAAAGAATTCAAGACCATAGATAAAATATTAAGCACAAGATCCGTTAAATTTGCTGAATGGTTTTCCAAAACCATTCAGCACACGAGGGTTTAGGGCTTAGAAACAGACCTTGTGGGAGAAAGCACACACGCAAAAAACGCTTGTGGGGCTTCCAACAAAGCTTGGAGTATTGGGAGGGCAAAAGCTCCGGTTTTACCAGAACCAGTTTGTGCTAGCCCAATTAAGTCCTTCCCTAAACATTAAATGCAAAAATATCAGAAGATACAAAATAACCAATATATACATATATATATATCATATTAACATTATTTATAAAAAAAATGATCGAAAAGAGTATATACCTTCAAGTGCATGAGGAATGGCTTCGGCCTGTATTTTAGAAGGATTTTTCCAGCCAAGACTATCACATGCTTCAATCAATTGATCAACTACTCCTAGTTCTTTGAACGTCTTCACTTCCTCTTTGTCTTCCATTCTTTAAATCATAAAAAAAAAATCGATTAAATTTTTCGAGCCAAGCCATTAGAGCATACACTTTTTCGAGTCAAACATGATCATATGTTCATAAACCATAAAATTAAGAAAAAAATAGAAATTATCAACCTCGGGCCAATAAAGGAGTTAATAGACCACAAGTTTGAGCCCATAAATGGGCTCAATAACTCAAAAAATATGTGAGCTCAACCTCGAGCCCTATACTAAAAAAGTTATTCGAGTTCGAGTCAAGCTCGAACCTAGTATTATCTCCGAGCCGAGCTCGAATAACCTGCTACTCGGCTCGGCTCGGCTCGGTTCGTTTACACCCCTAGATGTAAATGCTTCGTGGCGGGTTTATTGAGCCGAGCTCGAATAACCTGCTACTCGGCTCGGCTCGGCTCGTTTCAACTAAAGCTTCGCCTGTATCGATTCAAATTGGGTATAAAACAGTTTTGCATTGTGAAGCCGATAATGACACCGGAAAGTACTTGAAAACGGTAGCTAACAACCTTTGTTGATAAGTTGGTTTATTGAGACAAAAGGTTCAAAAACAAGAAACCATTAAACTTGTGTCCCATATCAATCAATGAAATTTGCAGTAAATTTGATGATTGCAATGTGCAAATGATCGCTAGTTTTTGAAGACAAATATTTCAAATTGCTCTTAACAACTAGGCGTAAAATAAAAGTTTAGTCTTTTAAATAAATAACGGTTGAGACATTAATGGATTTCAGTAATGATCTTAATCTAAAAAGATAAATAAACAAGCAATCTAAAGTAAAATTTGGCAGGATCTTGCTACTGAACACAATACTGTTCTTATACTAAGAATTTTAGCAGAAAGTGGATCATAAATTAATTAAGAGGATTCTTGTTGGGTTGCACTACCTTAGCTTTAAGGCCTTTTGTTTCATCTAAAATTCAATTTTTTATGTTTTAATATGCTTAAAAGACATTTTGCAAATTGAGAATCTTATACGCTAAGAGCATGTTTGTTAGCAGCTTAACGAGCTTAATGAGACTCACAGCTTATTCAGTCAGTCATAGGGGCTTAATCATATAAAAAGTGACTTATTGGGTAAGTTTTTAGGTTCAATTCCTGCTGCCCCTCCCAGTTATAAAGAACATTCTCATTCAATCTATAAAGAAAAACTCCCAAACTTTTTAAAACCTTTCCCATCTACACATACAAATTATTCATTATTATTCCACACAGAGAGCACAACAGGACTAATGAAAAACCAACCAAACAGGTTTCAATGAAGAAGAAACCACACGGTTACAAAAGAAAAAGAGGATTCTAAATAGCAATGGTTAGCTAATACTAAATTATAACTAATTTGGTGATGGTGACACCTTCAATTGGAATTTGGAAACCCTAATTTGCATACCTGAGCAGGAAAACGAACAGCTGGTCTACGGCGGAGATGAGATGAGGAGGAGAAGAGTATAGGCGAAGTGAGCGGTGTGGTCGGCTGGTCGTCGTCGATGAGGGTAAACAAGGTCGATGCCGGTGACTGGTGAGGGTAACGGGCTCCTGTTCCTGTTAAACAAACAAATAGGCAGTCTTTCGCGCTTGACCTACTAAGGGGGTGTTTGGATCATCTTATTAACTAATAACTTATTTACTTCTTGGAAAAATATTTATCAAAAATTGATAAGTTTAAATTTTTAACTTCCTAAAAAATGACTTATCGTTGGTTTGGCATCGGATAAATTGTTTTTTCTAAACACTCAAAATGACTCATTACCGGTGTCATACCGGAATAAGTCAATAAATTGTTTTTATAAGCTAAAACAAACACCCCCCTTAAATCTTGATCGAAGGGTCGTTAAACTGTGATAACGTGAGAATATCATATGTCATTTTATATGATTTTTTCTATTTAGATATACTATTTAAGAAACAGCTTCATGCGATAACGGTAACAATTTACGAGAATGCGAAAACAATCATCAGTCAATTATTTTGTACATAAAAATTTTAATGTACAAATCACATATGATTCACGTATAAAATCATATGTGATTAGTCGTGACTTAGCCCACGGGAAAAAGTCGTCCGTGTTCTTTTTGATGCTAGTACAAAATCACATATGGTTTTGTACATGGAAAAAATTTCATGTACAAAATGATTGGTTGAGGATTGTCCTCGTATTCTCATACATTGTTACCGTTCTCGCATGAACCCACCTTTACTATTTAATGTATTGATCAATATATATTTATTTTACAATGTATTATTTATATATATTCATTTTGCAAATGGGAAAAAAAAATTACGTGTTCACATATTATAAATCAAGCATATGTGAAACAACACATTTTAAAACAAATATATGCTAATCAATATTCTAAATTCTAATTTTTGATCGAAAAAGATTATATAAGTTATTATCGTTATCATAAATTAATAGGTTCTTAGAAAAGAGAATGTCCCAGGAAATATCTTTACCTATTTTGGTTGACATAAATTTTTAAAAATCATTTTTTTATGCATCAAGTGTAGTTGTTTGTTGATGTATATTTTTTGAATTTTAATATTAAATTTTGTTTAAATACAACTGCTTATAACTTCATATTTGAATTTCTATAACTAACTTATAAATATAATCAAATGCTTTAGATTATATTTAATTGTATTATAAATCAGTTGAGTATTTAGCTTTTAAAAACTTTTAAATATTTAAAAAATGTAATTATTAAAGATGTAAATATAGATAAATAATGCAAGAAAGATATTTTATTTTTCTAATATTATTATTAGAAAAGGGGTCCGTCGACTTTGTCCAAATAATGAGAGTTAGAACTTTATTTTTGAATTAAAAAATCTCTCCACAGTAACCATCATTCTTAATTTATATAACCATTCTCAAAAAAAACTATGATGATCAGATGAACCAAATAAAACACTAAAACAAGCAAGCAGAGAATTGCAAGTCAAAAAACAACATTCTAATTGATATTACATTATCTCTTGGATAAAAATTGTCCAGCTCTCAAAGATCAAAACACAAAATTAAACAATCTATTTATCCTAAGTTTCAAAACCCACAAAAAAAAAAGATAATTAATTCATCCTCCTGATTAACTCGTTGATGAAATCTTCACGGTTGCCAGCATCTCCGCCTTCAACGTAATGGTTTCGCTTCTTCTTTAGACCACCCAAAGGTGCCTTCAGCTTAAAGGGCCACAAAAAGTTGTTTGCCTCCTTAAAATGAGGACCAGCAGTCAAGATCTCATGAATAAGATCTTCAACGCAGATTATGCCGAATTTCCCGAGCCCCTGTTGTCCCAAAAGCCAATTCCATTATCATCATATTTCCAGGATTTCATATATACTTTATACACACACACACACACATATATATATATATATATATGTGAGTGTGTGTATGTATATATAAATATATATATATATATATAGAGAGAGAGAGAGAGAGACCTTGTTTTACAAACCCAATAATTCAAACAAACTTGTTTCATGTGTTGTTTCTTATATGAAACACGTGTGAAAATGTAGTGTTTACATAATATTGTTTCATATGTGAAACGTTCAAGAATGTATTTTTTTCTCACACAAATCAGTTCTGAACATTTCACATATGAAAAAAGCTTGTGTAAACACATGTGAAAATGTAGTGTTTATATAATATTGTTTCATATGTGAAACGTTCAAGAATGTATTTTTTTCCTCACACAAATCAGTTCTGAACATTTCACATAAGAAAAAAGCTAGTGTAAACACATGTGAAACAACACATGAAAATTGGTCTGTAATTTTGCACAATTTTTATTAGGTTTGTAAATGATTATGCATCTATATATATATATAGATGCTGCTAGAACCAAAGAAACAAACCTGTTCAACAATTGAATTGTCGGTTAATGGAATTCTTTGCTTGTTAAGTTTGCCGTACCCTCTCTTGTAAATCAACTCTTTGACACTCTTCAAGTTGGGATACCTGAAAAGAATAATATAATTCAAGAATTCAACTGGGATAAAAATTAAGAACATTAAAGATGTGAAATCTATTTAACATATAAAGAAACTTACCCGTAGGTAACATATGGCTCGACCCTGTGTAGCATGTTCAATGTGGCTTTATTGACTTTCAAAAACACACCATTGAATATCTGTTTTCACAGAATACAAGTATATAAGCACAAATTAAATCAATAAAAAAATGGTTTATTGAGCTTAGCAACTCATTAAGCTTTAGATCTCATGTTTGAATACGTTTATGTGCTATGAATTCCTGAGAAGGCCAAATTAATATTTTAATTCAAGTAGATTTCGGATTATGGTGTTGTAAATGGGCATGAATCTTTACTCAAAAGCAAAATATTCTCTATCAGCATAGAAATTCACCATCATGATTCAAATTTTATTATAAATAATCAAGACTAAATGCCAAAAGTATACTATCCGCATACAATTTTATTGATAAATTTCTTTCATGGTCGTCTACTTTTTGATATAAAACAACTTCAAAAATGAAGCTTTTCATGAAATTGAATAATAATACACGCAAAGCTGGTGGTTGTCCTGGGATCAGTCGGCTTGCATGGCGAGTTGGATATCCAGGTTAATCAAAAAAATGAAGCTTTTCATGAAACTGAATAATAACTATCATTTTTTACAAAAGATCAAATTTTATGAAGCAACATTAAACATTAAACAAACACTAAACACACATTCAAGTTTCTAAGATCATATAGGCTAATAAGTACCAAAGACGATACATGGTTACAATATGTAATAATCTATTAAAAAACATGTCAATTGAAAGCTGAAACAAGAAACATAATTAAGATATAGCAAATCACCTGTCTCAGACGCAAAAGCTGCAAAATCTTCTTTGACTTTGGGTCCATGGCATTGATACTAAACATTTCAAAATCAAAAAACAATTATACTACTAATTCAATTTGAAGAAATCGCTAGATCAAATCACGTTTGTCTAAATAAAAAAGGCAAAAACACATACCCACGAATTCGAATAATGAACAACATCTTGGCTTCAGGATTCACATAAAATCCCCCTTTCAACCTTGCCTCACGCTTCAACTGAATCAACTCCCTTTCCTTCATTAATGAATTTTGATACATATCAGTTTTACTAAAACAAGCAACACAACTCAGACCTACAATCATGAAAAAGGCAACAAAATTAAATGAAAATAAAGAATAATATGAAGAATTGGATATACCTGAGCCTCATACTCCTTGCTGTACTGCTTAGCCCTGTTAAAGATGAGCTTCCTGTTAGCAGCATTCTTCTTCTTAGACTCTTCAGCTTCTTGCTTCTTTGCCAGAGCCCATTCTTCGTTTCTCTTCTGCTTCTTCAATACAGACTCTGGAACAATAGGTCCTCCCTTGGCAACTTCAGCCATTTCTTCTATCTCTACATCCACGATTATTGTAAAACCCAAAGTTCAATTCATTACTCCATAAACACTCGTATTTTTATATGTTGTTGTTCGATACAAACACATCACATAAGGTTCAAATCATGTATGCTTAACACATAAGCGGCCATTACTGATTTACTTCTCAACAGTCGTCTTCTATGAAAACAAAAAAAAAATCTAGATACGAAATCGGAACAATCCTAACTATATTTTCAGATCGTAAGCGACAGAAACACGCCTTAATTTGATTGAGATATAACCTTTTCGAATGGTTTACACATTCCTAATTCATGGTGAACAAAATCAATGGAATTAGAATACGAGTGTTTGTTATTCTTATTCATGTGATCAAACAACAATTGGAAATGCAGAATTTCATGCGATTGAAGTAGAAGAACACGCGTAGTAGGTCTACAGAAAGCTTACCTGTTGGAATTCCACCGGCGACAAAGGGAGTCTCTGTAGAAAGACGATGAAGCTCGGAGGCCAAACGAAGGATTAGGGTTTTGTAGGAAGAGTATTTTAAAACCAGATGAATCCAACGCTTTGGATATGGACTCTAGAGAGCCCATGATTTATGGGCTTAAAATTAAGGGTAGTCCAATGGGCTTTACTATTATGAACCTTTACAACTATTTATGGGATTTGGTTAAAATTTGAAGACATAAAAACCCATGATTTGTGGGCTTAAAAGTTGAGAACGATGTTTTGATGATCGGGCTTTAGACATTTTCGATAACGTGATTTCATAATAGACGCGTTACTAACTGCTAAGGTAGCAGACTAGGGGTGAGCATTTGACCCACAAGAACCGGCCCGAACCGGGACCGGCACCGGCACCGACGCCGTTATAGTCCAACCGGTCCGGTTTTCGGTTCTTCAAATCCTCCATATTCAGTTCCGGTTCCAAACCGGTTTCGGTGCCAAATTTTCAGGTAATTAACCGGAACCGGCCCGGAATTTTAAATGAGTATCTAATTCTAATTTAATTAATTTATTATGTTTTCTAATATCTTAAAATAACATTTCAAAATTTAACAACTATATCTTTTGTAACAAAAAAAAATTCCACCTCTCTATCCTAAAACACCATGATATTAAACTTTGAATATTTTGGGATGATTTTTAGAAGATGACAAAGCGATGGGAAAGAGGGCAATGGAAAGTTTGAAGATGATTTTTGTTGGTTGAGTTAGTATTAAACTTTAAATATGTTGGGATTTTTTTACGATTGATTTTGTAATTGGTATTAAACTTTGAACATCTTGGAATTACTTTACACTTGATTTGGTATTAAACTATAAATATTTTGAGATTGCTTTAAATATTATAACTATGAATATTTTGAAAAATTAGAGTATGATTTTTGTTTGTTGATTTGGAATTAAAGCGGTTCCAACCGGGTTTTTGACCGGAAAACTAGGACCGGAACCGGTATTGCCTATACGGTCCGGTTATCGGTTCTAATAATATCGCATTTCCGGTTCGGTTCATTTGCTCACCCCTATAGCAGACTATTGCCTTGTTTGTTTTTTCATTTTAAGCTCTTAATCATCACTTATGTCTGATTCCTTTAGACGTTTCATAACCATTTCATAATTGAAATTAGACTTTAGACTTAAACACCTTTTAGAAAACAAACGCCTCCTATGTATGACTAGTATGAACGGGAAGAACGGAGTTGGAAAGGTTATTGGTGGCTAAACTGTATTATTGAAAAACAATAAGAATGATAAAAGAACATGTTTCCAATGTTCTTCTTTGATGTGAGAAGTGGTGCAATACAAGAAGAATGGGTGTTTGTGGTGTTTTGTATGCATAAATAGTCTAAAAATAGTGTTGATGTGTAATAACCATTCTATTATAATATATAACAATAATAAAACAATACAGAATGGAATATGGATTAAATAAATATTATGTATACGGATAATGGATTATTCATAATACTTATAATAGTATACGAAGATAATTTCGAATTTTCAACATTATGAATAAATTGAGCAGATCAGGGTGTTTGTGAAGCTCTCTTTGATTTCAATGTTTTTGTGACAGTTATATGTATAGATGGCCAAATGGGCCCGGTCCAATCCGGGTTATAGGACTGGAAACCGGGACCGGCTGTACTTTTGGAGCAATTCGTAGGACTAGTCTGGGACCGGCTATCGGACTGGCCCGATTTTTATAAAAAATTTGTGTGTGTATATATACATACATATTATATGTATTTTTAAATGTATTTCTAACTTTTTAACTGTACTTGATTCAAAACCAGTTACAAATTTATAATAAAACGTGTTTTTAAATATATTTGATTAAAAATCAATTATAAAATTACAATATTTTTTAAGTGTATTTGATTGAAAACCAATTATAAAACTACAATAAAACGTATTTGTAAGGTGTATTTGAATGACCCAATTACATATATTAGAATAATTCTAAAAATTTATCAATTTTTTTCCTAGTAAAGGACCGGTTTGGGCCCAGCTCGAACCGAGACCAGTTATGTATGGGCCTAAACGGACCGGATGTTTTCGAATGGACCGGGATCAGTTACAAAGGTTTGTTTCGAAAAAACACTGTTTAGGCCCGGATCGATTTGGACCAGACCCGATTCGAAACCGGTTTTTGATCATCTCTAGTTATATGTATGCTGAAATGAAAGGCAAATCTTTTGTTATCGAGTAAACAATTACAAAAACAATACACATACTCACTAATAGAATTCGAAATTTTGAGTTTGTTACTATTATAATTCAATTCTTTTAACTTCTTTTTATTAATTACATATTTATTTTCTTCATAATCAATACAATTTGTTAGTACAATTTTTTGTTGTCCTCAACCATTAAGTCATTGTTCCTAGTGTAGGGTGGGGTTTCGGGACAACTAAATTAAAGAATGAAGCTCTCCTACTAGTCCCTCTTTTGTCTTGTCCAACATAAATCATAAATAGATTAGTGAAAATTAATTTGAGGAGTGTTATCTTTTGGGTTCTTTTTAGATTCTAGTTTTACTTTCCAAAATGCAATATTTTATTGGTTTAAAAAAAAAAAGCTTTAAAGTGTTTTTTTTTTAAAGAAAAAGATTAATATTATTTCATATACTATGGAAATGACATAACATAAAGTCTTGTTAATTTGTGTTATGTTATCGGAATTATAATTATGTTGGTACTTCTTGTTATAATTGATAGATTTTTAGAATACAATGTTTTACAATTAAAAAAAAAATACAAATACAATATTATAATAAAGTGTTATAAAGTATTTTTTTTTTTCATTTAACATTAAAAAGATGAATATGTAGAGGACCAACATATTGACTATTGAGGCCTTGAAATCCAAATCTGTTTGGTTTCTGGTATTCAAAAGAATTTGATAAAATTGGAATGACACATTTTGATTAAATTTTTTGATGATGTTTGATTCGCGAAATAAATTGATTGGATTCTATGGTTGAGAAATTTGATCATTCATTGACATATGCGAAGGATTTAGATTCCATTTTTGTGGCAAATGTAACTGAGTTTATACTGGTTTTTAGAAAACAAACACCAACATTTGCATCCAATTAACCAACACCAATACACCACTACCCCCCCCCCCCCTTTCTTCTCTGCGGCCCGCAGGGCCCCACAACTCTTGTCACCAACATCGTCGTCGTTGCTGTCACCGTCGCCACTATCACCCAACGCTAACACCACCACACCATTATTGTCGACGACACACTGTCATCCCCTACCCCCCCCCCCTCCCACACACACACACAACTGTAGATTCAAGTATACCGATTCAATGCATGTTTAAAATAAATTCCAGTTTCTTTAAAGTCATAATTTTTTGATGGATTCCAATTCTACCAAATTTCATTTATGAACCAAACCGTCTCTTAAGCTTTTTATTTTCTTTTTCAAAAATTGGTTTAGTTTCAACCGAGATGGGTTTTATCTTTGGATCCCACATGATCAAATCTTGTTTTGCTTCAACTCCAATGAAAAAAAGTCAAATTGGGCTTTGACTTTTTTCCAAAACCTTTAATCCGAAAGCAATATTTTTTTCAAAGCAAAGAACACATTTTACTTCCAAGAACAAGAAGCTCCCCTTTTGAGGGTTTTTTGACTTCCTTCTTTCTCTTTTCCCACCACGTATCTATGTATAAAGACTAAAGAGAAAGCACCTCCTCCACTCTTTCTTATGCAATTCGGCTTTCTTCTTTTCACATTCCTCAATTCAAATCATTGGATATTAATTAAATATATTTAACTTAACCAAGTGGAGTTTTTGGTCACTTAAGTTTTAAGTGGAGTTTTTGGTCACTAATAAGTTTTGGAGTTCACATGGGCATATATAGTTTATGTAATCATAACACGTAGCCTTGTGAAAAAGGGTAAAAGAGTGGTTCCAATTCCATAGGAAATATCGTAATTTTTTAACCTTCTGGGTTAGCTCAACCGTCAATAAAGTCTTTGAAGATCCTCCTCAGAAGTCATCGGTTCTATCTTTTGCTGGATCACTGAGGATTTTTCTGATTGTTCTCTAAAACCCCTGAGATTAGTTGAGGTGCGTGCAAACTGTCATACACAGTACACACCTATGACTAACAATATATATATATATAGTATTATTGGATAGAAGGAAAAGGTATTTTGAGGTCAATAATTGGGATGGTGGAGAATCTTATTCCTTTGGCTTGGATTGCAAAGGATAATATTTTATCTTATGATATACCAATAAAAATAAGAAAAAGAACCCAAACTTTAAAGACACCATGCTTCATTCCATTTTGGTACTTTTGAAGGGTGAACATGGGTTTTTACTTTGGATGCAAAGGGTATGGTGGTAAATGGGGTTTTGGAACCAAAGGGTATAATGGTAAATAGGGTGTAAGGGACCATAAAATAATAAGAGAGAGAGAAAGAAAGGGAGAAAGAAAAGGGGAGAAAGAAGGAAGCTTTACAGCTAGTAGATGCAGTTGCAATTGCTTTGAAGGGATATCACAAGAAACATTCAGACCCCTTTGCCTTTCATCATAAAAACAAACACCTTACTTACACCCACATCTCTTTATTTATTATTATTGCTCTATCAAACAAGTTTAACTCACACACAATCACTCATTCATTTAAGTGTATGCGTTTCGAACATTGAATGGTTTAACTGATCGGATGTTAAAAATTTGTTGAACAATGGTTACTAGTATGAGTCCTCTTAAGACTACTGATGCTTTTTTTCGATGTTAACATCAGGATCCCTCGAAATTTATCGAAGTAAAAGTATGTGATAGACAGATTCAAAGTCGTTCACCAAATGACAAAGAAAGAGAAAAAGCATTAAACAAACTTTTCCCTTTGGCCGGATGAATTAGGACGTCTCTAATGGAGTGACTTGTAAAAACCCACTTTTCATCTTTTCTTTATCTTGCCATATTATTGTCAACTCAACAAATTAAGAACATCCATAAAATCTCACCATGAAGTGATCAGTGACTTACAATAACCCATTTTTTTTAACCACAAGACTTGTGGCGTGTTGGTTAAGGCTTGTGGGTGATGAGGCTAGATAACCCATCTACCCTAGGTTCGAATCCAGGTGCAAACAACTTGTGTCCACTGAGGAATTATCTCAGGGCTGCATGCTTTAGCAGTTTTAAAATTGCCGGAAATTAGTCTAGGCAAATGTCTAGCATACCCCTTCTAAAAAAAACCCATTTTTATAGGCCTCATGTACTTCTTTCGCCTATTCTTATTATAATGAGTAATTTTTAAGTATAACAAATTTTCCAAAATCTTCTACAAAATGGAGAAAGTATACGAGAAGGGATGAAATTCTTCAACTTTGGAGAACTCTTAAAAAATAATTACTTATGAAAGAAAATTATTTTTGTTCTTTCTACCAATGACAATCTTAGAAATTAAACATATAACAAATGTATTAATATTTTATTAATATAATTCATAATGTAATCTTTAAATGATAAGTTGTCGAATATGAACAGTTTTTTTTAAGATTTCGACTTCTAATTCTCCATCTTAAAGAATCCGTTGAAAATGCTCTCTCAATACCCAAGTTCCACACACACATGATATTATATTTATACTTTTTTAGTCAAATTTCATCATTCCAAGTCTGCAACTATGGTTTGTCTAGTCAAATAAACAAGCCATACTCATAGTTTTATGTAATGATCATATGCCAAAAGCCCAAAATATTAAAACATCAGTAATGAAAATTTTATGCAACACTTTTTTCCATGTGATGGGTACAACTCTCTCTGCAACAACACTTTCTTCCCTTTAATTACGCCGTTCCTTCCTCTTCTACTTTTCATTTACATACATACATATATATATATATATATATATTATATATATATATATATAGGGTTAGGTTCAAATGTGAACTCAATTTTGGCTGTGAACGTGAGGACGAATCTCAACCACACATCTTCGGTTATGGTGGACGCGATCACGGAGGATTGACGCGATTCATGGGAGGGTGGAGATTATTAAAGGAGGGGAACCAGGTCAAAGCCGCCTTTATTGACCGGATAAGTGGCTGAGATTCGTCCTCACGTTCACAACCAAAAATAAGTTCACATTTGAACTTTCCTCTATATATATATAGAGAGAGAGAGGCTCCTTCAAGTATTAACTCAATTATTTGTGTTAACCGTGTTAACCCATCGTTCACTGGTGAACACCATGCTCGTTCACTGGTGAACATGATGCTCGTATACTGACGAATGGTGTTCACCACTGAACGAGCATGCATGTATGGAACCATTCATTCACTGATGAATTCACTGATGAATGGTGTTTCACCAGTGAACGAGGATGATGTTCACCAGTGAACGATGGGTTAACACGGTTAACACAAATTATTGGGTTAACACTTGAAGGGGCCTCTATATATATATATATTATATATAAATATATAAATTAATAAATAAACACATTTATAGATTCTGAGATGGGGGTCCATTTTCAGCTTCAGTTCCCATCCATCACCTGTGGGTGGAATGGTCATTTTCATAAAAAATGGATAAACATATCATCAACTAAGATTCAGCCTTCTTCTCGTTATCATCACATTAACACTCAACCAAAATCTTCAAACAACAGGCCCCACATCTTCATTTATGTCATTTCCACCCACTCTTAATTGCAATGACCCGACCCGGCCCATTATTGATGGGTTTATAGAATTATAGGTTATTATTGATATCAACATAAAAAGAGTGAAAGAAAGAAAGAAAGGTATATATATATATATATAATATAAATAAATACAAACAAAAGTCTCAAGGACAAGATTCACACTTGCTAACTAAAGATTTGGCCATTACACTAAAAACAACCAGCCTCATCTAATTTACATTGTCAATCAATAAAATAAAAAATAAAAATAAAAAATAAAACAAAAAAACGAGGATACTCCCTAAAAAAACGCATCCATACCGTTGTTATATAAGTTCTGTATAATAATTAAATATATTTTTTTTAAATTATAATAATAACAAGACAGCAATATAAAAGTAGGGTATTACCAAGATCATGTTTGGTGGTTAAATGAGTCCAACCCAAGCTCCCTGCAATGTAATAAATTATAATAAGTACAAAATATCCCATCTTATTTATATATATTTATTAAATCACTACTTTCTACTTATGTATTTCACTATTGAAAACATAAAGTAACATTTTTAACTTTGATACATGTAAATATGAAATTAATAGAAAACATCTTAACCAAAAAAATTAATTTTTAATTATTATTTTTGGAAGTTTATAAAAATTGGTGAAATGTTAAATGAATAAGATGCGGATCACGGGATCAAATTTCAGGAGTCATGTGAAAGCAATAGAAGAGTGATTAGGTGGCCAGGACTTAAGATGGGACCCACTTGTGGACCACACCACGTGATAGTACGTGGGCCCCCTATTTGCCTTTTGGTGGGGTTTTACTTCAGCAGGTCACATTAAATGCTTCAGGAATCAAGGTGGTCAATACCACAGACGATTTATTGCTTAAAGGGCAATTTCGTCATTCTAACTGCACATATATCCACGTCACACTTTTAACCAAGCAAAAATTGCTTATTTGGCAACGACTCTGTCGGTTACCTTTACCTACGTGGCAGTACTATATAACTAACACGTGGATTTTAAATTATTTTTTAATTTATATATGAATCAAAAATAAATTTACCTTTTCTTTTTTTCTTCTTGGCGGGGGTTAGAAACTTTTATTTTTATTCCCTCCAAGTCCGGCTGAATATATTCTTCAACCGGTTGCCGGAAAGTCTCTGTAATGCTTTCTTAGCTCCGGCGACGTCCATTTCGTTCAGCCTCTGTAAATGACCTTGTGCACCGGCATCTACCAGCCTTTTCCGGCAACCGTTGCTTCCTCCGATCATCAAAGCGTAGACAATCGATACCGGAAATTTCTTCGGCACCGATTCATTCGTCGGATCTAACATCTGAATCAGTCTCATCATGTTCTTTTCATCCTTTACGAATTCCTTCCGGTTCGGTTTCACCGTCAACAGAGAAACCAAGGCTTTCACCGCCGATTCCTGTAGGCCGGCCGGTTTTGCGAATTCCGTTAGCTTCATCAGAGATCCCATACATCCGGCGATTGTGCGCTTGATACCGTCGCATATCGACAAATTAGCTAATATGGAAACCGAGATTTGTTGTAGAGTGAAGTTGCCTTGTTTGATGAGTCCCGAGATTTGCGTTATGAACATTGATGATGAAGATAATAACCGACAAACAGAATCTGAGGCTGAGAGAGAGTGAATTGCGCGTAATACGTGTTCTATCGTATCTGGATTTGAAGATTGGTGAAGCAATTGTAGAAGCTTTTGCAAACCTTTCTCTTGTATTATGAGAGCCCTAAAATACTCGCTCGATGATGAAAGGATCGAGATGCAATTGGCTGCCTTCTCTTTTGAAGCAGGAGCACCTGATGACAGTAATCCAACTATCACCGGCACGGCGGCTTCTTCACCTAACGAGATGCGAATATCTTCAACGGATGCTACGTTTCTAATCGCACCTATTGCGTGAGATTGCGCTGTTAACGAACCAGACCTGCAGACATCTAGAAGGATCGGAACACCGCCGTAGGCGGAAATCGCCCATGCATTATCAGGATCGGCGGTGATTGCTTCCACCGCCATGGACGCCTTTTCCTTCAATTGAAGCGAACCAGATTCAACGATTCTCAACAACGGACCTAGTCCACCTTCCTCGAAAACCGTTTTTCTAGACTGATCGCTTGCGCAGGCGAGGATAGATATCGCAGAAACCGATTGTTCACGATGAGTGTTCACATCAAATAGATTAATCAGATAACCGATATTACCTTCTTTCGCAACTAACGTAGGCGCCTTCTCGTCTTCTACAAGCAATTGAAGAAGAGATTCCAACGCCTTTCTCTTGAATTCCACCCCTCCGATCTGCAATCTCGTGAAAAGATCTCTAATAAAAAAACTCAAATCCTCTTTAGCCGAGCCAGGGGCGGGTTGAGATAGAACAATCGCGTTGGACTGACGAAGAACGCCAGAGCGAAGTAGCAAATCGAGGTCGTGAAGCTGTTTAGAGAGCCAACCGGTGGCCATGTCAAGATCGCTCTGCATAAGAAGCTTTCCAGCGGTGTAGGTTGGATCGGTGCATCGGTCACATAGGGTCTGAATCCGGCGGAGTGTGGATAGGAGGTTGGGGAGCAGCGTTAGGAGGAGTTGATTTTCCGACCAGTGGGTGGAATAAGAGAGTTCGGAGAGAAGGGACTTGAGAGTAGCGAGTTTAGAACGCAAAACTTGCCAGCGGCCGGGGAAGGAGTGGATGGAAAGAGAAGCAGGCAGGAGGTGGCAGAGAAGGGTGGTGGTTTGATCAAGGGTTTCGGCGGGAGACGGTGGCGGGGCGGCGGCGGAATGCATCGTAAGGTGGGGTTGGAATTCTGGTTAGGGATTGGGGGTAAAAAGAAGAATGAATGATGAGAGATGGAAATTTGGCGTGGAAGGGAAGAGAAGGGAAAGGAAATGGGGGAAGGGACACGAGAATGGAGAAAAGTGAAGCTACCAAGAAAGGTGTGGGGTTTTAGGGAGGGAAGTACGTGAGCGCGTGGCGTGGGCTTATGGGCATGGGCTCGTTTTCGTTATTTTGGGCTTGTTAAATCTGTTGTTCAGCCCAATAAAATATTTTCCCTTATTGGGCCGCTGCAACTGATTCATAATGGGCCTGGCCATATTGGTGGGCTGCAATTGATATTTTCGTTATTATGTGTCCTATATATCTGGGCTGGCGCATGGCTACTCTTTTTTAGATATAAAACGGATCATAACAAAACTCAATGTTTTACATTTGATGTGACACGAGACAAAATAAAAACTCATTACTAACATGAGATAGGGTGGTATAAAAAATGGATTTTTTTTATTCCATTAAAATAGGTGAAACGAGATAAGACAGGGATAATATTAAAGTAAAAAAATAACTAATTTGCCTTTATTTGATAAAATCGTAGGATGGTATTTGTTTTAATGGTCAATAACACCTATTGTTGCCGCCTCCACCACCACCAGCAGTGGCCACTGATAATCACCGTCGATCACTTCCACTCCTACAACCACCTCCACCACCGGCTAATTAATATAGATATCGTCATTGTGGTTTCACTCTTTGTTGTCGATTGAGTCCCTTGCTCTACTCTAAGTCAAGGATAATATAGTCTTTTTTATTTTAAATTATTTTTATAAAACGTAAAAGTATAGTGTCTATATATATACATATATATAGATGATGTATATAACCTACATGGTTACAGAGCCCGTCCCTATCCCCCATAATTTCATCGACAGTAGTCGACACCCCTCTTTTTTCTCCAACACCTTCCATATGATGTCATCTCCGACCACTCACCACCTCACCCTCTTCCTTCCCATACAGCTTATTCTCTCATCCTCTTCTCACTCTGATCACTACCTCCAACAAAAGAGAACCCCGTCGACCCTCTTCCCTACCATCGACTAACTTCGTCGACCAATCCATCTACCAACTCCGTTGAACCCCTTCCACACTGTCTCCCTTCTACGACAACCATTCACCCTTACTCTCGCACCGTTCTCCTCCATCTCACTTCCCACACTTAATTGTCCCTCCTCCATCGCTCCCCTGCTTGAAGTCAAAGAAACACAACAACAATTTGTTGCTCTCCACGACCTGTTTGTTTTTTGAAATTTTGGGGCCTATAGAACAATGCTTTCATGAGAATTTTTTTTTGAAGATGATTGCTTCCAGATCTTTTGTTTATTTTAGATTTATGTTTTATTGGTTGGTTCTTGAAGAGGATTGCATTCAAATTTGTTTTTTCCTTTCAGATTTAAATACGTCAAATAGAATGAAGATGGTGGTGGCTAGAGTAGGGAGGCGAGACCGGATTTAGTGGTGGTTGGAGATTGGGAAGGACGCCGGAGGAAGCGGTAACCGAAGAAGGAGAAGGAAGTCGGAGATGGTTGAATTCGATAGAGATGGGAAGACATATCAGGTGCAAATGGACACGTGGCAATCTTTAGTTAGGTTTAAATTGTTTTTTATTTATTTGGTGTGAAGACAAAACTGCCCCTTATATAACATAACTTATTGTAACAAAATTACGTCGGGGGACCTAATTCGCAACAAAAATGAAACCATAATGACTATATGTGTAATTAATTCGTTCAGGGGATCCAATCCATAATTTTGACATAATCACAGGGACCAATCTGTAAGTTACTCTAAAAACTATTAAAATGTCTTTTCACATAAAGCTCAATGTATGCACTAAACCAACTCAGGGTTCATTGAAGTTTTGAATAATTTATTAAAGCCCATTAACTAAATAAACAAACAGAATACTGAATGAGAGGCATTGTCACTTGGATAGGAAGGTTTTCGATGAATCACAAAACCTATAAATCGACATGATTTCACGTGACTTTGAAACGTGGAATACATGATACAGATATTCAGGTTTATTTTGCATTTTATTAATTCATGAAAAATACTTCACGTGTCTTTAATTATCTATTTGAACATTATTTATGTGTGAATGGAGAAAGTTTTGATATGACATGCACAAAATGTATTTACATACTAGTGGTCGTGTATTAGGATGTCGGTATCGATCGGAAAACATAACGATGTATGAACCGGTGTATGTGTCTGCGATGAATACCTATGTACTTGATTAGTGATTGAACGTATTGGTCATAACCAACAATTAAAAAATGACACTACAAAAACGTTTCTTTGTTTCTTCTTAAACCATGTGTAATAGTGTGAACTTAACTTTTTTTATGTAATCAATTATCTTTATAAATCTTTCTTTATAAATGAAAAAACCAATATGAAAGCTACAATCGACAGTATGAATTTTAAAAGTAATTTTTGCTGGTAAAATTTTGAAAAAAAATAGGAAAAAAAATTACAAATGCAGTTCTTAACTCAAGATATTGTTGTTATTAACATGACATTTAAACTAATTGAGCTAATAATATCTTTTATTTGTTGAACTTTAACTCATAAACATCCTAAAAATAGCCTCAAGTTGAGTCAGAAAAAGGAGGGAGGGACATAGCCCCCACTGTCTCTGTTAGGCTCGGTCCTTGGTTGACGTTATGCCATATAGTATTTGACGTCGAGATCTTATGATGTTTATTATACATTAATACAGTTGCTAGTGTTATACTTAAATTTGAATTGTTATGTAATTTGTTTGGTATATTATATCATGATTTGTCGTATTAAGATCATTAAGTTACCGTGTAGAAATTTGACTATTAACGCATGTATGTCAAGTATCAATAAAACCGAGAGCTCAAAAGGGAAGGAGAATGTTTAAAGAATTCCCTTTTAAGTCGTGTTCTGATTTTAAGTATTATAAGACTTTTGTCGAGTAGCGATTTGATTTTATTTTTAATATGGCGATTTTTTTTATTAAAGTTTATGACGTAACTTTGAATTGAACAACCTATTATGTGTTTTTTAAGCAGTCACACCCTAAGGAATTGGAATGTGACATCTAAGAGGAATATAACTATTATTGATGTTGACTAAACAAGGGCTAATATCTTTTCGTTAGAGCATTTTAGACAGGTTTTTAAAATTTATTTAAAATGGAGTGTCAAACATCAAAAATCTTGAAAAAAATTATATGCAACTTCATCAGTTCTTTATTTCAGAAATTATAATATTGGTTATGTTATTGAAATATTCTATAAATTTAATTAAATACTAGTTATGTCTCATATAATATTAATTTCAATGTCCCCTGTTAATAAGAATAATAAAAAAATCATTTTAAGGAAGTTCATATTTGGAGAATTTTGCGTCATCTTTCATATTTTATGTATTTTGGAAAATATGTTAAAACAAAAAGTTTAATATTTTCTTAATTCGAAAAAATATGTTAAAGAATATCCAACAATTACCATACAATATATTTTTTGTTATTTAACGTTGTGTTCTCGAAATTCATTTAACGAAGGAAAGGAAAGAAAAACGAGGGAAAGCAAATGGAAGTAAAAAAACTCGTGTTCTTGAAACTTTATAGGAGAGAAAGGAAAGAAAAGGGAGGGAAAATAAAGTTTATTTTCCTTCTAAACCTTTCTCCCCAAATGTGGGAGGAAAGGAAAGGAAATAAATTAAAATCATTTAAAAAATTAATAAATAACAAAACTACCTAATCTTTCATCCTAAATTATATCATTTTAAAGAACATATTAATAAAAATGACATTTTTCTTTCATTTATTTTCCTTTTTTTTTACTTCAATTTTGAGAACACAAATAAATTTTTTTTATTTTCCTTCCCTTTCTTTTCCTTCTCTTTCTTTTCCATCCATTTGTTTCCATTTCTTTTCCCTCCAAATCCGAGAACACAACGTAAGAGAGTTTTGTGCGCCAACAACTATACTATATTGTATGATTAAACAGAAAAAATGAAATTTTTTAAAGCTAGAGAAATCTCGAAAAAACTTAATATATAACATAGAAATGTTATTTTAATTACTTTCTACCAATAAAAGGTATTAAAAATAATATTTAGAATAAATAAATAATATTTTAATAATATATTTAATGTTAGAATTGCTAAAATGAAATAGTTGTTAAAATTTGATATATTTTTTTGGAGACTTTAATTTTAAATTTTAATACTTTATTTTTAAATAATTACATCATACCTATTAAATATGCTATTATGAAATAACAATGTTGTTTCTCATTGATTGATTAAGAGCCTTATACGATTCATAAGTTTTAATTAATGTTCTAAAAAACATGTCGTGACGGCTGTTATGACGTGCCGTGACTTAAGGTTTGTGTCTGACGTCACGTTATTTCTGTGGCACGCCATGACACAATGCGTGATTTTTATAACGCCGTATTTGATTTTTCTTATCTATTTAGTGTCATATCTTTTTTGTTTTTAATCTATAACTTACTTTAAAATGCTTAATATTATTAACTAATTGAATTATAGTTGAAAACAAATATTTATATATAATATATAAATTTGTCGTCATAAGTCATGCCTTAAAAAATATCATGACTTTTAAGACTTAAGACTTGATTTCATCGCCACATCACGTCTCACACTGTTCATAACCTCGGTTTTAATCACTCAATACCTAATAATTGAGTGTCATTAAACAACTATTTTCTTTAAAATAACGGAAATTAAGATCTTTTATTACAAAAATATATATAAAAAGAAAGGTGTAAAAAAGTCAAGAATTAAAGCGGTTTTCAATTATGATGATATCCCACCATTCAAGGCAAGAGGACCCTCTACTTAAAAATAATGCCATCAATTTTTATTTCTTTTTCTTTCTAAATTTGCACCTTATCTATATTAAACTATTGCATTTAAATGGAAGTTTTAAAATAAACAAGTTATTATTACATAATATATTTGCTAGTAATATAAAATTATTTGAATTATAAATGCACAATAAATTATTACATATCTATAATTTTAACATGTATAATTATAAGCTAATTTAAATACATTATAATTTATAAGTTATAACCATTAGATTGTGGTAACGTAAAAGAATATTTTAACATTATTTTTTGAGGGAAAAAACTTTATTATTAAAATTAATGCAAATTATATTTTATTTTATCTAAAATATTTGAATTATAATATAATTTTTGAATTAAACCGATTATTAAAAAATCATTTTTTTTAATTCAACACAAATATCAATATACATACATAAAAACTAAAATTGATCGTTGGATATATATATGATTTTCAGATTAACAGGATGTATCAATTTACTTAAATATAACTTTAAGAATGTTTAAATGAGAAATCTAAAGTTTTATTTTCTATAATAAAAACATGTATCTCGTTGTTCGTATAAATTCATAACTAGTTTTAAATTATATATACTATTTGTTTCGTAAGTTTGAAATTTACTTCTTTTTTTCTTAAACAAATATTTATTTAAAGTCTATGATTTTGGTTATGTTTCATACCTTTCTTTCTTTTAATAAAATTTTAAACATCATAATATTACTTATTTAAATTATTTATCGTTTTAACTGTTAAGTATTTTATTTTTTAAATAACACAGCAGATTTCCGACATGACATTTTATTATTGTTTTTAATTTTTTAATTCTATCTAATTAGACGATTTTAAAGAACTACTATAATTTATTTTTATTTCTAAATGTTAATATTTTAAAATTTCATTTTTCCTTCTTCCAAAAAATGTGTAAATACCAACCTTCGGTAAAAATTAAATCAATCATTCAATTTGAAACGGTGTTCATTTTTTTTAATAACAGCGATATTTTATTAAAACACTAGCAGGATACTAGGAAAGAATTACAAAATGGAAATAGCAAGGGTGGGGTTGGAAGCCAACCAACCCAATTAACTTTGTAGACACTACTCCTATGGTGCACCCACTTATACGAGTGTGTAACAATGTTATCCCAGAGAGCTGCCTTTTTAGGTTTGATGGAGCTGAATAAGATCCCGTTCCGAAAAGACCATAGGAACCAGAGCGCCGTATACGAAACTGCTTCCAAGCATTCAATCACCCGTTCTCTCATTCTTAGGGACGCTACCCAGTTCTTCCAATTATGTACAGAGTTGAGATCAGGGATATCAAGATTCCACCACCTGTCTATATTCCTCCAAATGTCCTTTGCCACATGGCACTTGAAGAATAGATGATTCACCAATTCGACTTCTTTTTCACAGACTGGGCACAAAGACAAATTGACATCTATATCTCTTTTTGCTAGATTATCCATAGTTAGCAACTTATTCAGTCTCATCCGCCAAACAAAAACATTAACTTTGATAAGGACCAACCTGTTCAAAGATATGGGCGTCTGATCAACCTCCAAAATGTTGGAATCAATCAACTTCCTAATAAGGCAACTGAATACTCTCCTGACCCGTCTATCAACCATCTCCATGTGTTCCTAACATTCGATAAAGTCATATTGTTTTGAAACGATATTCATTATTATCTCAAAAAATCATAAATTAATTTTCATATGTTCATACTGGACAAAAGACTAATTTAAAAAGAATGTATAACTTAATAAATTAAATGATTGTATAAAATAATTGTAGATTAAATCCGCTAAATAAAAAATACAGCTACAAGGATATCAAATATTTTTAAACAAAGTTAATTTACTAGAAACAAACAAATTTCAATAACAGAAATAATCGTTGTCCATCTTAATTACAAATATTATCAAAACAATTGCACTTCATCAAATGATTCATAACGTTCTATAAAAAAAAATGTATTATTAAATGAGTCTCTTTATGTTGTATTTTTTTTTGTCTCTTTTAAATTTGAAGATTTCTCTATTTTGTTTCATTTTAAAGGATAATTCAGTATAATGATTAGAAAAAACATTTTTAAATTTATAAAATAATATAGTTGTTGGTTAACTTCAAGAGTTATTTTTACATTGAAAATATACATAAAAAGAGATAACTAAGGGGTCGTTTACTAAACGCTTACCCGGATAAGCGCTTACTAAATCATTTTATCTTACCGGAGAAATATGATAAGTACCAAAAATATTACCCGGTAAAAGCAAAAATAAGGAAAACAAGAATCAAGAATCTTACCCTGGTAAGTGATTACGGAGACTCTTACCACGGTATGCGGGTAAATTGTTGCATAGATGCCATTTTGGTGGACTAAAATCTTACCCGGTAAGTAAGTGATTGTGTTGAATTTTGTCGGTAAGCACTTACCCGGGTAAAATTTGGTAAACGACCCCTAATTTAGAGTATCTCCAATAGCTTCCCCAAAATGGGGATTTTGAACCAAAATTTTGCTCCAATAGATTCACCAAAATTATCTCCAAAATAGAGAAAATAGGAGAGAGAATATGTTTTTCTCAAAATATGGAGATCGCTTAAAAAATGATTACAACATGAAACCACCAATGAATTTTTTTGAAAATAAATATAAAGAGAGAAAAAGAAAATTTAATAGATAATTGTAATATTTTAATGTTATTATTAATGTTTGGTTCTCCAAAATGTGAAATTTGTTGAAGATGAGTATAATTATTTTTAGAGATTTTGACTCTTATTTATACATTTTGGAGAAATTTTAAGGAATCTCTTGAAGATGCTCTTAATATCAATGTTTGCCGGTTTAAAATTAATAGAAATAATATATTCCTTTAGGCTTTATGTAGATATAGAAAAGGTTTATTTAGAATAATTTCCCAAAAAAAATCGTACCCATTAGATCATGCATGATATGAACAATCCAAATCAATGATGAATCATATCCATCCAATTCTTTATTTCTTTACATCACATCCTTTCAACATGACTTTATTAAAAATGCAACTTTTGTTTATTTTATGCAACAAGTTTTTCTTTAAAAACGAATGATAAAGAATTAAAGGCTTTTTTTTCTGGTTTAAATATGTAAATATATACACACACAAATAAATATATTAATATCATACAATTTAATTAATAACATATCAAATACTTTTTAAAAATGAATTTCAACAATAAAACACATCAATTATGACTTTACACAAGAATGGTGATTATAATTATCATCCTAACGATATAAACTGACGTGGAAATTATTATAAATTGAAAGTGAAATTAAATATAATTTTTTATTAATTTTGTTAAAGTTTATGTTTGAATATCAAAAATGTTTTAGTTAAATTATTTATAAAAAAATCATCTTACCTCAACCCTGTTTGAAAATCAATCACCCAGAACCGATATTAAGGGGGTGTTTGGATGAGCTTATTGACTTATAACTTATTACCGGTGTGGAAAAGCACTTATGAAAAGTTGATAAGTTAAAACTTTTTTCTTCTTTAAAAATGACTTATTACCGGTTTGGCACCGGATAAGTTGTTTTACCCAAACACTAAAAACGACTTATTACCGGTGCCACACCGGAATAAGTCAATAAGTTGTTTTTATAAGCCCATCCAAACACCCCCTAATAGCAACAATTATTTAAATATTAATTTAGATGCGATTTATCAAATATTTAAGGGTAAAAATAACACCCTTAATTACTTATTGAGTAACATTTTTGACCATCAAAATATTTAAACTTGATAATCATCTACTGGACAAGACTATTGGTTCTTACTATGACTTTTTTTGAACAAAATTATTGATCTTTGTCATTCTCAATCAGTAAAGTAAGTGACCCTGTATAGTGAACGACTCCTTAAGACATCTCTAATGGACGACACCAAATCCATAAAAAATGGTGTAAACAATTAATTTACTTCAATTGATAACATAAAATATTATGCAAAAATGTAAGATTTTAGGTATATAATTTTTTAGTTTTTTCCTAATAGTGTAAATCTGATATAAGTAACTGGTATTACATCAAATTTGATGGTCGCATTGGAATGATTTGGTGTTAAATTTGGCTTTGATACAATATTTGGTGTTCATTGGAGATTGTCTGAGGGTTGTTTACCAAAAGCTTACCAGGTAATGACTTACGATCATCAAAATGGATGATTGGTAAGTTTTTTTTGTCCCCGGTCAACGCTTACTAGATAAAAGTTTTTTTTTTCTCATTTAACGGGTAAGACTCTTGATCCTTATCATGTCTTTTACCGGGTAAGATTCTTGATCCTTATTATGTCTTTTACTGGGTAAGATTTTTGGTCTATATCATGCTCAATCAGCAAGGTAAATAATAGGGAAATTGACTCAAAATGACAATTTTCCCCATACAAACCGGCTTTATAACCATTTCTCTCTGGACTTTACCCAAATGTCACTAGATCCGCAGTATCATGGATCTAGCTAAACTAGCTAAATGACAAATAAATTCAAGAAAACCGGACCAGGTCTGCAATATGAACTAAATATGTAAATTTTGTAAGTTTAGGGGCTCTTTCTATTGCGGACCTGTCATTACAGACCTAGGCCAAAAAACTCAAAAAAAGAATTCGTTTAGTGGGTCCGCAATTATTACGGACCTGAGTATTGTAAATCTAGTGACATTTAAGCCAATTTAAATGAGAAAATTGGTCATTTAAGTCAATTACCCTAAACAATATCGTAAACACTTATCCGGTAAACATTTGTTAAACACCTGTATATTTTTTAGATATTTGCAGATTTTATTCACACCACTTCTCCTTACTTAAGGTTCTTCTTCTTCTCCTCCATTTGCCATTATTCATTTATAACACACACATACACACACTAATTGCTCAGATATTCTCGAGTAAACATGAATCATTCAGATAATGCATGATGTATGTTTCACTTCTCTTCCATACTCACATTTCCATTTTCTCAAAATTCTATTATGATTTCTAAATTGTTTACGATCAACAATGAATGTGTTGTAACTGAATTGGGTTTCTTGGATTTTGTGTTATTTTTCGCAATTCAATTGGTCGAAATTTGCAGGAAAACAGAGGATGGAAGTGGGTTTTACTTTTACATCTGAATCTGTTTGATTTAAGAGCTCAAGGAATCCGGTGAAAATGGAGGGTGGCGATCGGCGGCGGCGGCGATGGCGGCCGTGGAAGAACCTCAAACGACGGCTTGGATGGAAGCGAATCATGGGTTTTTGCGGGACCTCCAACTGGGTTTTCGATATCAATGCCGGAGAAGAACCATTGATGACGTCATCAAATCAGTCTCCTCCGGCGGCTTTTGAAATGATAAACCCACCGCCGGCGGGATCCTACATTCCGACCACCACCACCATGAACCTTGCAACGGCATTGGCGGCAGACCGTTGGCAAATAAACGTGGGACCCACGGATGAGATGAAAATGAAGCCATTGAAATCGTTGGTGAGATTGTTTGAAGGAATTGACGTCGGAGACGTTAAGGAGAATGACGGCGACGGCGACGGCGACGGCGGCGGAGGAATTGGTACTCTGTGCTGCTTGTGCATGGAGAGAAATAAAGGGGCGGCGCTGATCCCCTGTGGGCATACCTACTGTAGGGTGTGTTCCAGAGCGATGTGGTCGAAGCAAGGGTCGTGTCCTCTTTGTAACCGTTCGATTACGGAGATTCTTGAAATCTTTTAAAATTGGGAAGAAGGAAAGTTGGAGGATGGAAAATGGCAATACGAGTATCTTAAAGGGGGTTATACAGCAATTATTGAAACATTTCTCGCTGGATTTTAATAATGATGTATTGAATTATTTTCTTCATAAATTCTTTTAAATTAGTTTGCAAAATGCGTTTATGTTATATTATAATTTAAAATTACTAAATTGGCTTTTATTTATAATTTTATTATGGGGAAGTTAATGACACTCGTATAAAAGTGAATTTCTTTTTCAATACATCAACGTTAAAACTTTCTTTTTATATTTTTAAAGTAATAAAAGTACAAAAAATTCAACACAAAAAGGTATCATTACGTGTGCAAATATATGGCTTATTCTATCCCCACAACTATATTTGTGGGCAGGATATAAGTAGGTGTGCAAATCAGCTAATGAGTTGAGCTTTTAATGAGCTACACAAGCTTGAGCTCTAGTCGATCTTAGACACATAATAAAACTCTGTTCAACATCACTATTGTTCGACTCGACTCATTTGATTTAAAATTTTGGGTCGAACCAAATCATTTGAGCATACACTTTTCAAGTAAAAATGCTCATATGTTCAAAAATCATACAATCTAAATAAAAAGATTATCATCCTTGAACTAATAAACAAGTTAACCAATCGTGAATTCAATCCCATTGACGAGCATCGGGCTCGACCTAATAACTCAAAAAATATTCGAGCTTGAGTTTGGTTTTATTTTTTCGAGCTGAAATCGAATAACCTACTACTCGACTCGGCTCATATACATCCTTATCAATTTATCAAGCCTTGATGGCTGTTGTGACAAGTTTTTTAAAACATTAGTTATAATTGAAGCATCTGACGTGTAGCTCAGTTGGCAAAAGGGTGAGAGAATTTGCCTAAATACATAACAAGTCATGAATTTGATCCTAGCCCACCTCACTAGCCTTAACCACTGAGTGGGCCTTAAAATGCTCCTCACATTGGTGTTTTTAGAGGCAGGTTTCGTGTGGGACCGGTTGGGGTTACCAGTAACAACTTTTTGTCCAATTAGTTATAATTAAAACTGATATTTATGATATTAATTGTGAAGATTTAGCAAATGAAAACATTATTGTAACACAAGAAAAGGACGAATTTTGGCACAAAATGGCACTGAGATACAAAGTCAAAAAATGTGTTGGAAAAAAAATGCTTATTGTCAGAATGTCAGTTATGATTTATATTATGAAAATTAATATCTTAACATGTAAAATATCTATTTTGCAATGAGTTCAAAAAATGTTTTTGTAAAAAATAAATTCTATCTGAACAACGGGAATTTAAAAGATTTGAGATAAAATTAATGAATCTGGTTAAACCATATATTTTGACATTTGGTTGATCAAATATGAAATATAAAAAATTTAATCCAATTTTCTTTTTCTGATTCGCATGATGTTTTTTTTGAATTGGAATATAAATAATATCAAATTAAAAAGCATCCTAGGAAGTAATAGAAGTCGACTAGCAGGCATTAGCTGTATTGGAAATAATTGAATTTCATAAGAACACACAACTTTTAATCAGGATGGTAAGACTTAAAGAAGAAATGGAAAAGATAATTTTTTGACATCAAGGATAAAACTTTATCTAACTAGGAGATAAATTTTTTTAAAGGTTCTGGTTAGGGATGAACAGAATGAACCGAAAATCAGGGCCGGCCCTATGGGTGGGCAGCCCGGGCGGCCGCCCAAGCCCAAGGGGCACCAAATAGCCCACTACTAATTATAATGTTTTTAAAAATTAAATAAAATTTGTATTAGGGAGATTCAAACCCAAGACCTATTATAGGGCTTGAATGCCTTTACCAATAAGCTAAAGCTGATTTTGTTTATTTTTCTCCCGAATCAGATTTTAATATTTTCCTCCCGAATCAGATTTTAATATTTTGCTCCTTATTCCCCATTTTTATTTTTTATCCGATTAATTTTTATAACACATTTTAATTTCTCTTGTTTTTATAGCAACAAATATTTATTAATAATACTTGAAAACTTATTATTTGTGTCACGTGTATCATTTTGTCAAATATGTATATAATACGATTCAAAAAACCAAAACATAACCGAAGATGAAATTTGAATAACACTTGGTAGAAATTTAATTATCAGTATATTGTTTGTTCAAATGTGTTATAAACTTATTTTAACATAAATTTGTTTACATAATTTGAAAAAGACTAATAAAAGTAAGGATATATAAGTTAAAAATATGAAATTTATTTTTAATATTCTATTTGTGTAAAAAAATGATGTAATGCGTCGTTAGGATACATTTTACACAAAGTTTTTTATCATTTTGTTGAAAGAAATCTTGTAGATGATTGGATATGGACAAACAATGTTTGAACATTGTTACAAATCCTAAAATATTTTACGTTTTTTCCGACGGGGGCATGTTTTAATGTTTCGCCCAGGGCATCAAAAAGCTTTGGACCGGCCCTGCCGAAAATTCAAACCGAACTGAACCGGAATTGGTACTGAATTACACATATTGGTTCGGTCTTTGGTCCTGTGATTTTCCCATTTTCGATTTCGGTCCAATCGGTTTCGATACCAGGTAATATCCGAATAGAACCGAACCGAACCGAATGGAACCCAATGGTCACTTTTGATTTTGAATTTCTAAAAAATCATTCATCTTTCTAAAGATAATAATATCTTCCATTTTTGAACCAATATCCACCTAAAATACTAAGAAAAAATCGGTTCCTCCTCCCATACATATTCCAATACCGATTTTTAAAGAAAAAACAGTTCTTGCAAAATCTTATGGTTTGTGTTTTTTAACATGGGTTCAAGTGATTTTGGTTTTTGTTGTTGTGTTTATGATCAAGGGTGAAATACCGGTTAGTTATCCCGAAATTTGGTTTCAGCCAGTTCTAGTCCTGAATTACTTGAAACCCAACCGAAATCAAACCAGTATTGAACCGGGGTATTCGGTTCTCAAAAAATTTGGTCCCAAAAATCGGTAACTCTCAGTTCGGTACTGGTTCATAATCGAGCTCACCCCTAGCCCTGGCCCCAAAGTTCTCTGCCCCTGATTCCACCAAAAAGTGATTACATTTGTTATTTCCGTTACCTACAAAATTGTTAATTCTATGATGATGAGATTAATTCGTTTATCAGTAAATCCAATTATTCATGTTTTATATAATAAAAAAATAATTAAGATTCATGCACTTGCTATTTAAGTGCTAGGAATTGAAAAAATTATGAAAAAACATGGATAGTTTTGAACTCCTAAATATAGATATAAATTGGTAATTTACTATGGTTGGTGTCTTTTTTTTTTATAAATAATCTTTTTTAGTTTATAACAAAAAATCTGTTTTATTTTGAAATAAAAAAAAAAATCTTATGAGAATGAAATAATCAAAAGAGCGTACAAGATGAATGATGGAGAATGTTACTAGGCAAGAAAGCAAATGAGGATGCGTGTGGGAGAAAATATGTTTTGTTGAGCCATGAAGAAAATAATAATGAAACCATGAATTATTCTGTAACTTAAAAATAATAGACAGACCATCAAACAACAAATTACAATATTCATAAACAATAGTAAAATACCAATTATATAAGCAAGAACATGTAGCAATAAACACAAATCAGTAGTTATGTTCACATAAGCAAATAACAATAACCAATAGATTAGGACTCTTGCTTATTCTTGTTTGTAAACTTCGTCACCTCTTTGTCTTTTTTTTCCTTATAGTTTGCTGCTTGCAAGCTGCTGTTTGTGGTGGTAATAAAGGTCTGTTTTGCCGTTAAAAAAACAATAACCAACAGAAATAGAAGCAATCAAACATATGATACGGTTAATTTATTACCCGTATTTACGCTCATTTTGGTATTATTTTAAGTCATTTTTAGCTACTTTTAATTAGTATTTTTAGTTGATAATGTTAGTTGATTAGCTTTTTAATATATTGCCTAGGAAATAAGAAAAATTGAGTTTTTGACTATAAAATGACTGAAACTCATGTTTTTCATTATCGTTCTTTTCAGATATGTAGCCGAAACTTTGTGACGAGCGCCAATACGATCGAGATGACCAAAGATGAGCCGAACTTGCTGTGTTGGGCCGGATCTGCTGTGCTAGGCCGAAACCCACATATGTGTGTGGAAGATGATTTTTGTAATTTATTTTTGGGTCAAAATTTTGATGTATTTTGGGCTAACTCTTTAACATTGCATTTGGGCTACTTAGTAGTAATAGGATTTGCTAGTAATTTTGGGCTTTGATTTGGTTAATGTTACTAGTCCATTTGGCTTAGTAAAAAGCCTTATTCATTAAGACACTAGTATATATATGTATGTTGGGTGTAGGAAAAAAAACACACCAGGAGGCTCTTTTTAGAGCTCTCTTTTGCTTTCTCAATAAGCTACCACCATCATCCAAGGCATCCAAGGCATCCAAGGAAGCAAAGATCAACTTCTTGGCATTTTCTCTCTTTTGTCTCATGTAGCATGCAATAACCTTTGGGTAAAAATGCTACAAAATCCACCATCTTCTTTAGCATATTATAGATTAGCAAGTAAGATATTAGGAAGTATTGTAGAACCATCTTCTAGTTTGTGATCTCAAATCATTAATCTTCATCTTGAGTGCAAGGTATTTACTAAGTATTCTACATATACTTAGTATTTTCCTTACAAATCAAGTGGGTTTAAGTGATTAGTAATATATGAGTATTTTATGTTTCAAAAATTCTCATCATCTTCTACATTTCATAGTTTCTTCAAGATCTTCATGCCTTTACTTTAGTAAGTTTTAGTTTCTTTGAGCTTATGGTTTGATCTACTCATTATTTCTTTACCATATTTTCTTCAAGTTAATTTTAATTATAGCACTTTTTATTCCTTGAACGTCAAGATTATTCAAAGTGTTCTTGTCCACAGTTGTTTCTCAAGATTACCACTGAACTTGTCCTAAACATTCCTTCAAGAGCATAACTGATAAACTTGTCCATGTTCACTTTATCAAGATTGTTAGTAACATACTTGTCCTAGATTTCTTATCCAAGAGTGCCAATGGTAACCTTGTCGTAGATTTTCTTATTCAAGTTTGTTAGCACAAACTTGTCCCACTTTTACTTTTCTACACTTTAATGCTTTCTTTAATTGCTTTTATAATCGTAATTTATTGTTTCGTTTACGTTTAATCTAGTTAATTATTGTCTTTATTATTTGTCAAAAATACCTTATAAAAACCCATTCTTAATGGCCCTAAAACCCTTAAGTTTGGGGTGTAAGTTAATAACTTGAGATTTAACGTTAGTAATAAAGTAAAAAGGTGTGTTGAATTTGTAAGAGTAGTTGATCGACTTGTCATAATTGGATCTATAATATTTCGTTGTAATATCCCTAAAGTTAATTGACAACTAACTATTGATATTTAAATGTCTTAACCTTAATGAGGTTATAAAAAGTATTATATTTCTAAGACAACAATTACTATTATAAAATATCTTTTTATGAAATTATTAACCAAATCTCAATTTATCTTTACACCCCATACTTGCTTTTTATAATTGTATTTTCTCAGACGTTACCAATCAACCAACCAAATTAGTTAATAAAAAATCCTCTTGTTTTTCACCATCTGAAATCAATCTTTATAAAAGTCTACTTTTTCATTCTTACAAGCTTTAACACCATCTCTGTGGGAATGATATCCGGTACTTTGTACCATTTATTACTTGTTTTAAATACGACAGTATTCCGAGGTGTATACTTGCGCCGAGGTATATTTTTGTGTTGATTTTAAGGGTAGCAATACTTTTACAACAAGTAACAGAACAAAGATAAATATCCAATGGAACTAATGGAAGTAAAACTAGATAGTAAACGTAGTCAAGTAGTTAAGCCATATAATAACAGTCAATGTTAAAGCTTAAAGTCGTTGTTCATTGAATTGTTGAAACACGAACACAATCAAGTAACTGAGCCGGATAAAATTGAGAGAAACAATTAGAATTTCATAATACAAATGACCATTTATCCTTTTACATATGTTCCTTCTATAATATAGATAATCAACACATTTTGGACCTTTATTATGTCTACTAAATTCTTTTTTTTTTCTCCAATAATATAAGCAAATTGAGTCTTTCATCTTTAGTTTTTTTTATTAACCCACTTTCATAAATCATACTTTCATGGGCCCATAGTAAAATTAGCCCAATAATTTAAAGCCCATTACATTGATCATTAGTTACTGTTAGATGTTAATTGTTAATAGATAATAGCTAATTGTTAGGTTAGAGTTTGTTAGTTGATTACTAATTATTAATTGTTAGGATAAGTGTTTTAATACTGTATACATGTCTATTTTCTGTTAATTATTAGAAGTTAGGGTAACGGTTTCTTTGATGAGATGTAATCGTTAACTTAAGTGTTAATTATCTTATTATTTCGCTAGAGAAATGTTAATTGTAAATTGCTTTATTATTAGCCTTTCTGATTAATTAAGATTTATTTATTTTTTAAATATTTAACCACAAGACTTGTAGCGTACTGGTTAAGGTTTGTGGAGGATGCGGCTAAATAACCCCCCTCTATCCCAGGTTCGAATCCAGGCGCAAACAATTTGTTGCCACTGGGGAATTATCGCAGGGCTGCATGATTTAACAGTCTTAAACTTGTCAGAGATTAGTCTAGGCAAATGCCTAGGATGCCCTTTTCAAAAAAAAAATAAAAAAAATATTAATGATAATTTTCATATACAAAATAGCAATGTGTGTTTGGTGGAGGTTCAAACGAGAACACCTTCATTTTACGAGAACGCGAGAACACTCTTATCACATGTGATAATACACGAGAGGGGACTTGATGGTGTGCGGATGACGTGCCTTGCTATTTAGGTCGCACCAAAGATCGTTTGCGTCTATGATTTAATATCACATATGCTGGTTTTGATTGATTATAGTATCACATCAAAGACACCCTTATCACATGTGATAATATATGTGATGGAGCTTAGTGGTGTAACAACGACTTGGTCGGTAACCTAGATCACGTCAAAAGTCATCCGCATCTCTGATTTAGTATCACATGTGTATTATATGTGATGGAATAATAGTATCACATGTGTATTATATGTGATGGAATAATAGTATACATGTGATTTTCTATAGTAAAAGGGTGTTCTCGCGTTCTCGCAAAATGAAGGTGTTCTCGTTTGAACCCTTCCCATGTGCGCTTTAGAGTGATTTTATTACAACTGCATGTTTGTATGATATATATCTATTATACATAGATGAGCTTATTTACGTTGTGTTCTCGAAACTTTTTTACGAAAGAAAGAGAGAAAAGAGAAGGAAAGTAAAAGAATACGAGTTTTTGAAACTCTTTTAGAAGGAAAAGGAAACAGAAGAAAAATAATCATAAATTCCTTTCGAAAGTTAACTTTTAAATGTGGGAGAAAATAGAAGGATATGAAAGAAAACAAATTAAAACATTTTAAAAAGATTCTTAAATTACAAAACTTCAATATTTCATTATAAAAGACATTTTAATGATTTTATAATGAATCACATGTGATTCCATCATTTTTTATTCTCTTATTTGACTAGGGTTCTCGTATTAACCAAACCCTATCAATGTATATTATAAATATAAATATATGATTTCCTTGCTAAATTACGGCATGATTTTTTTATGTGCTAGAAAATTATATATTTTTTCATTAAAAAACGGAGACATTTATTTGATGCACTCAATAATATAATTAAAATCCATCGACTCTTGGTGTAAACAGACAGACAAACAATTAATATCCTCAAATTTGTATCCAAAAGCTAATTAACAAAATAAAACCATTAATTAAAAAAGGAAAATAAAAGAAATGGGCAACATTTAAAAAGTATGCAAAAATAGAAGGGCAAATTGTATTAAAAGATAATGTACTTTCATCTTATTCTTATTTTGGGTAACGTACTTTTAAAACATTGAATTTGGTACCTGAGATGTAAAATCTTAAACATTTAAGTACCCGGATGACCGATTCAACCCTTAACCTAAGTTACAATCTTGACTTAAGAAATGACATGGCATACAACTCATTATTTTTTTTTTGTTGACGTCGACTTTTTAGTATGAACTTAGTTTAAAATAAAATAAAAAACTTTAATATTCATTCATCCCAAGTTCCAACAAGAACTCGTATCCTTTCCGTCAGAATCCATATTCACACAGGAATCACATTCAAAATAAAACTCAGATTCAAAAATGTTTAAACATATCAAAATCTGCATCTTCTCCCACATCAAGATCTGGATTTTTTTTCAACATCTTTGTCTTTCTTCAACATCAAGATCTGGGTTTTTCAAAACCTTCGCCTTCTTCAACATCAAGATAAACCCTTTTTTTTTGTCAAAATCTTCGTCTTCTTCAACAATAAGATTAGGGTTTTTGTTTTGATTTATTTTTTATAAATGGAGTCTCATCTAAGATTGGGAAGCAAAACAAACCCAGATCTGATGGAAGGGAGAAGAAAGGATGGCGACCACACAATCTTTTAGCTTAAGATTCATCTTCAAGAAAACGCATCCCGATCTAATCTACTTCGATTATGCTCATCACCTTGTTTGAAATTTCTGGCATTAACAAAAGCCAATTCACGCTAACCATGAGAGTAATATTTTGAGTAAGTGAAGAGGTTTGCCATTAGAGGATGGGTAAGTGGACTCTTGGGAAGATGAAGGAAAAAGAAATCTGGGTTCTTGCAGAAATGATGATGAAGATTAGGGTTTTAATTTTATTTTTTTAATTATAATTTATAAGCATTCTAATAAAAAAACAAAAAAATATATATAATTTTTAAAACTAAAAAGTCTATGTCAAATGCCACGTCAACAAAAAAAAAACAATGTGTTGTCTGCCATGTCATTTGTCAAGTCAGCATTGTAACCGGTTAAAGGTTGAACCTGTCATCCGGGTACTTAAATGTTTGAGATTTCACATCTCAGGTACCAAATTCAATGTTTTAAAAGTACGTTACCCAAAATAGGAATTAGATGAAAGTACATTACCTTTTAATGCAATTTGCCTAAAATAGAATGCCAAACACAACAAAACGTACTTACTACCTGTCGGCCTCCCACGAATCATCCATCAAGTCTTAATTTTCAAAGAATGTAACATTGCAGTCAACCAAGACATAATTAAGTGCATTTCCAACAGCATTGTTATAAATAACATTTTTTTCTCTAAAATGCTCCAACAACATTGTTATAATGTTTTCTATTTTAAAGAATTAGAGAGAAATATCTAAATATAGAAAAATCTCTAAAGTAGGAGAGATAAACTATATACAACCAATCAATTTTTTTGAAGTTAAATGTGCAGGAGAAAAAAACAACATCCAACCAATCAAAATTATTGAAATTAAATGTGTAGGAGAGAGAAATAATATTTTAATAATATAATTAATGATAGATTCTCTAAAATAAAATAACTGTTGGAGTTGAAAGAAATTGTTTTTAGAGATTTTGTCTTATTATTCTCTATTTTAGAAAAAAATTATAAAAAAACTCTTGGAGATGCTCTAACACTCTTCCTGGCTACTCAGATTTGTTAAGAGGAACAAGAAACTAGTGAATATTGAGTAAGGGCCGTTTACCATATGCTTGTCGGACATCACTTACCTTACTGAGTGAGTTTGAGAAGGACTGAAAATCTTACTTGATAAGAGGCATAACAAGAAAAAAGAATACCTGATTAACGCTTATTGGATAAAAGATGCTTACCAACGGTCTATTTGATAGCCGTGAATGTTACCCATTGAGATAAATTAACGAGAGTGATGACTCTTACAGGTAAGCGCTTACCCGGTCTGCGTGTAAGAGACGGCCCCTAAATGTATGTATTACTTGTATTATAAATCTAAATACTAATTATTCCCTTTCTTTTATAGGTATGGTAATAAGTATTTTTACACACACTCTCCAAGAATGTTTTTGCATGCGGTACAAAACAGGACAGTACCTAATAAAAACTTGTTGACCTTTAAAATGGAACTGGACAAGACTAAGGGGTCGTTAACTAAAACTTACCCGGGTAAGCGCTTACCAAGTCACATTACCTTATTGGATGAATATGATGAAGACCAAAAATCTTACCCGGTAAGAGCGAGGCAAGGAAACCACAAGGCTTGTGGCGTACTGGTTAAGGCTTGTGGGGGATGATGCTAGATAACCCATCTACCCCAGGTTCGAATCCAGGCGCAAACAACTTGTGACCACCGGGAAACTATCTCAGGGTTGCATGCTTTAGCAGTCTTAAAATTGCCAGAGATTAGTTTAGGCAAATACCTAGGATACCCTTTAAAAAAAAAAAAGCAAGGCAAGGACCAAGAGTATTACACTGTAAGTGAGTGTGCCGACTCTTATCATGGTAAGCGCCTACAAGGTAAATTATTGCATACAATGTCGTTTTTGTTGACTAAAAATCTTACTCGGTAAGTAAATGATGATGCTTAATTTTACCGATAAACAGTTATCCAGTAAGTATTTGGTAAACGGCCCCTAAAACTATTACCGGCTGCATATAAGTTGCTTTTGTTGAAAATTTCAATTGAGTTGAAGATTATCCATTTGACATATTAAAAGACTTTGACTTCGAGAGCAGAAAATCGTTCATAGGGTCGATCACAATCAGACAAAAAAAGAAAAAGAAAAATCACTATAAAACTAAAGGTTTTAGCAGCCATAAGTTGCTATTTTAGCCGTCAAAGTGGGTCCTTGTTAGGCCGAGATAGATAACTTAATATGGAATGTCTACGTGTAATGCATGCTTTATTTCTTGCATTATATACATATTATATGTATAAAGGTGTAGGTGGAGGTTTAAACGAGAACACCTCTATTTTACTAGAACGTGAGAACACCTTTATCACATGTGATAATACACGTGAGGGACCTGGTGACATACTGATGACGTGTCCTGCGACTATAGGTCGCGCCAAAGGTCGTCTGCATCTATGATTTAGTATCACATGTGATGGTACTGATGGATTATAGTATCACATCAAGAACACCCTTATCACATGTGATAATATACGTAAGGGGGGTTAATGGTTTAAGGGCGACTTGGCTCGCAACCTAGATTGTGCCAAAAAGTCGTTTGCGTCTTTGATTTAGTATCATGTGTGTATCACAAGTGATATAATAGTAGTATCACATGTAATTGTCTATAGTAAAAGACGTTCTCGCGTTCTCGTAAAATGAAGGTGTTTTCGTTTGAACCCGGTGTATTCATATGATATGTATATATATATAAATGTGTATTCTTTTGTAAACCGGTCTTATTTTGATTCATATAAATCAAATAATTAAGATATTTATGGAAATAATGAAAGTACATTTATTATTATTTGAATATTTAAGAAATCTGATTAAAATTTATTAACCATGATTAATGCTTTATATTAGGAATCAATCGATGTATTTATGAAATCAAATATTTGTTAGACTAGATGGACGGTTGAGATTGGTTTACATGGTTCACAAGATAAGATTGGTTCACAAAAGAGAACATTTATATATATATATATATATATATAGGGGATCAAATGAGAACCACCCCTCCTTAAAGGAACAAATGAACAAATTGTGGACCACATATGATGTGGGTCCCACATAATATTAAATCACATAATATTAAATCATTTATGATTTAATATTATGTAGGACCACATCATATGTGATCCACAAGTGTCCCTTTGTTCATTTAAAAATGCAAAGTTCTCATTTGAACCTTCCTATATATATATATATATAATGAAAACTCATATTTCATTGTGCACGTGAGAACAAATGAGAGCGTGGCAGTGTCCCCTACGCCTAAGGGTTATTCATCCTGGATAAATAATTGTGTTATTCATATTGAATGTTGTGTTATTCATAACGAATAATGTATCAATCATTATGAATAGTATATGAACATCGCCTTCGTTATTCATACTGAATGAGACACGTGTTGCGCTCTCCTTTGTGCTCACGTTTGTAATGAAACATGAGTTTTCATTTGAACCTCCCCCCCCCTCTTTATATATATATATACTATATATATAAACCATTAATCTATACGACATACACATGTGTATACAAGTAATTGAAGATGTTTACTAATTTTAATGCACATGTGCATACCAATACAGTCGGTACAGATGAATTGTTACTCGAGTGTTCCTCAGTTTTTCAACTTTTTGCAGTTTTCCCCTGAATCTAACCATATATACCGTGTATATATTGAGAGAGAGAGAGAGAGAGAGTGATGGTTTATTATGCTACCTAACCCATTTTTACAACCATTGCATTGCAACCCAATCTTAACTATCCATTTAATTTAGTGAACGTGTGGTTTTATAAATATCCTGATTGTTTCCTGATATAAAACGTTGATCGGAATTAATGAACTTCTAATCATAATAATTGAACCTTCGTCATTTCCATAAACATCTCAATTGATTGGCTTTATTTATTATGATTTAGATACCTATGGAAGATTATCTTAGGGTCCGTTTGGTTTGCGGGTTTGTTTTTGAGGGATTTGGATTTCATGGAAGGATTTGGTTTTGAAGGGATTTGAAAATCATAGGTGTAATTGTTTTGTAGGATTTGCAATGGAATTGGATTTCCATTATTTATAAATAATTTATATAAAAATATAAAATATTACAAAAATAATTAAATTACATTTTTATTAATCAATTATTACAAAACAAATGTTTTTAACATTTTTAAAACATTATTTCATAGAAATCCTACGAAATCCCGTGAAATCCCAATCATCCGCTAAGGATTTCAAAATCCAATGTTCATTGGACTTTAAATGAATCCATGGATTTTAAATCCTTACCATCAGGCAAACCAAACACTAGAATGGATTGGATTTGAAATCCAAATCCCTCCAAATCCACCAAATCCCGCGAACTAAATACGCCCTTAGTTCATTTAGTATGATGATATGATTAACATTTTTTATTAGAAAACAATCGAGATATTCACTGACTCAGATGTTCATTATATTAGAAGAACGATTGAGATTAATTAGTATGGTTTGTACCAGTTGTTTCTTAATCTACAGCGTTAGAATATTTGACCATCAACCATAAATATCCATTTATAAGTTATTCACGTTCAAAAGAATTACCATACATTTTATTAACAAGAAAATGTTTTACTTTCTTCATCCCAAAATAAAGGCAATCCTAGAATTAGTTACCAATCATTACTAACATATTGGTTATATTAATTTTGACCCTCAAAGTTATTTTTAAGTTTTCCTTTTTGAAGGGCATTGGGATATTTCAATAATAAATACATATATATATATATAGGTATATATATAAAAGTCAAATAAAAGAGAAATACCTTTTAACATCCAGAAGCTTGGTTATGTCATCAGGTAGGCTCCAGATAAGTCAAACTTCCATCTCTCCAATCTTGACCAAAATGTCTTGAAGGATAGCTGGATCTTCTATAAATAGGAAACAAAACATTCTGCATTTTGCATACAAAGTAACCAAACAAACACATAATAAAGATAGAAGAAAGATCAATCATAAACAAAGAGATGGAAAACTTCCCTTTGATCAACATGGAGAAGCTGAATGGCGAAGAGAGATGCGCCACCATGGACAAGATTAACGATGCTTGTGAAAACTGGGGATTCTTTGAGGTATCGATCTCTTGTTTCTATTCAATATCCAACTTTTAACGTAAATGGTATCCAGTGGATATTTTTCATAAAATCATCATTTAGTCTATTGGTTAGTTCTTTGTTTTTCATATATAAGGTCCTGAGTTCGAGTCTTTTATTGCAATTTTTTTCAGAAACATAATGACTAAAAGCTAAAAACTAAAAACTAAGGAAAATAACATAATGGGTTTCAAACCCGACCCCAGTCTACCAAGGGAAACTTGTATGACCATTATAGTTACAAAATACATACGGTTGCATAGAACAAACTAATACGGTGGCACCTTTCACGACCCTATAACTTTTTAAAAAGAATGAAGCAGTGGCCCATGCCACCGTATCCAATACAGTGGGTCCGCCCTTATTTTCAGGGTCCCATGGGATTAGTTGAGGGGCAGACAAGCACAAGCTAGCCCAGACACCCATGGTTACCTAAAAAAATCAAAAGAACACACAGACGGAAAGTTTAGTGCGGATTTAATGATGTATATATGTTGTATGTATATATCTAGTTGGTGAACCATGGGATTTCGCATGAGCTGTTGGACACTGTAGAAAGAATGACAAAAGAGCACTACAAGAAGTGTATGGAGCAGAGATTTAAAGAAATGGTGGCAGCCAAAGAATTAGAAGGTGTTAAGACAGAAGTTACCAATATGGATTGGGAGAGCACTTTCTTCCTGCGTCATCTCCCCACCTCCAATGTCTCCGAAACACCTGATCTTGGAGATGAATACAGGTAAACAAGAAAATAAATACATACATAGTTATATATATATATATAGAGAGAGAGAAAGAGAGAGAGGAAAGTTCGAATGCGAACTCAAATTTGGTTGTGAACGTGAGGACAAATGAGAACGCGACACGTGTCTGAATGTAGATTATTCAGACTGAATAAATACTATATTCAGTCTGAATATTTCTTTGATTATTCAGTCTGAATATGACACGTGTCTTGCTCTGTCCTCACGTTCACAACCAAATTTGAGTTCTCATTTGAACCCTCCCCTATATATATATATATATATATAATTCAGCAGATTGACCTCCTTCCTCCAAATGATTATGTTTTTATGGGATGATTATGTTTTTATGGGATGATTATGATTTATGCAGGAGAGTAATGAAGGATTTTGCTGGTAAACTAGAAAAACTGGCAGAGGAACTTTTGGACTTGCTATGTGAGAATCTTGGATTGGAGAAAGGATACCTGAAGAAAGCATTCCATGGATCAAAGGGTCCAAATTTTGGAACCAAAGTTAGCAACTACCCACCATGCCCTACCCCAGATTTGATCAAGGGGCTCAGAGCACATAGTGATGCTGGGGGCATCATTTTGCTCTTCCAAGATGATAAAGTCAGCGGTCTTCAGCTCCTTAAGGACGGTGAATGGATCAGTGTTCCACCTATGCGCCATTCCGTTGTCATCAATCTTGGTGACCAGATTGAGGTAAGACTTGACCCTGTCAAACGGAATAAAAGATCGAATTATGAAATATTATTAAAAATGAAAGACTGAGTTGCTTAATGCATGAATTGCAGGTGATTAGCAATGGAAAGTACAAGAGTGTGATGCACAGAGTTATTGCTCAAACAGATGGAACAAGAATGTCGATTGCATCTTTCTACAACCCAGGGAATGATGCTGTTATCTATCCAGCAAAGGCAGTCATGGAGAAGGAACCAGCAGAGAATGAACAAGTTTACCCTAAATTCGTATTTGAGGATTACATGAAACTATATGCTGGCTTGAAGTTCGAGGCTAAGGAACCGAGGTTTGAAGCCATGAAAGCAGCACAAGATAATGTCACTTCCGGTTCTGTTGCAACAGCTTAGACTTCAAGTCTCGAACAATAGAGAACTACATATATATATATGTGTATATATATATATATATATTTTCCTTTTTCTCATCTCTATGCGGTGCTAGGAAGAGTTCTGTCACATTATTTTAGTAATTTTAGCGGGTTAAGTGTGCTTACAATTCATTGCAAAGTGACAAAAACGGTACAATTTTGTTTTTTTGTTTCATCTCTTGAAATGCAAAATCATCTTTCGGTTCATAGCACCCATGTTTAGTTATTGACTCACTGATGAAATGTCCACTTGATTCTTATTCTTTAGTGAAAATAGTAATGATAGCTAGAAGGTTGGTTGGTCACAAGGGATTTGGGAATGAGAACTTCTGGTTATGAAGTCAACTAGTCAAGTCAAACATTCCATTCATTTCATACAAAGTAGTTGCTTGTATAAGTCTCCAAGCCAATATTTAACTAAAGATATAAACTTAAAATATCTAGACCACATACATTGAAGGGTTGCAACCCCAACAACCAGCTCAAGTAACTACACTTTGATTGTGTGGGCATCTCCATAAAGGGCAGTCTACTTCTGCGGGTTTATTAAATACTTGATATAAGGAAAATGCCAATTTGGTCTGTATTATATGTCTAAAATCTAAATAACGGCTTCATGTGTCTTTTCATCGAACAATGAAATGAGTTAATTTATTCCTATAAGCTAGAGGTGGCAAATTCAACCTGTATACATAAAAACAAATAAAAAAAATTACCTAAAAAGGAGACGGCTTAAATGGTTTAAAAGTTGCTCAAAACATAAAAAAGCAATAGTTTCGGTTAGAGTCCCACATCAGCTAGACGTGGACCATTTATCTGCTATATATGTTTGAACTCTTTTCTCCCCTCAAGAACATACAAGTTCAGTGCTCCATTCTATGTATTTGCCTTTAGGTGAATGATATTCTGTTTGGAGCAAGGAAGTAGGAGTGCATTTGTTAGAAATAAGATATTTTTGTAATTAATTGTGACGCGTCTTTACTTAGGGTTGGGTTCCGGTGAGAAGGAAGTTATGGTGAGAAGCGTAAGAAGGGATCTCCACCCTTGGATGAACATAGGATGAGATGCACCGAGATGAGGTGCACCAGATCAACTCCCTTCTAAGGCACGATTCATGGTTGGGTATGAGATTAAAAGTGATCAAGGGCTCAGATCTCTTCTTACGCTTCTCACCTTAACTCTTCTTCTCACACGATCTTATGCCTCTTTACTTAATACTCAAATATTTCTCTAAGCAACATATATCGTTATGTACAAGAACGCTATTTTTTAAAATAATCAATTATTTCTCTAAGCAACATATATGTTTGACAATTAAGCAAATGACACATAACACGTGTTTAATCGATTCTATCATTTACATCCTCTTTTCATGTTATATTTTGCTTTCAATGGATATTTTCATCATTACTCCAAAACTATGTGATAATATAAAAACGAATTGAAAAACATTACTAGTAAATTAATAAAAAAATATCAAAGAGTCATTGGCCTAACAGTATCAAGGTTAATGGTATAGCCTAGCCTCCACGGAGGTCAAGGATATAAGACTCACTAAAGATGAGGAGTGTACGTGTGTATTTGTTGTATATAGATATTATATACTTCAAAAAAATCTATTTTATAACGCATTTGCTAATGACATTTAAAAAGCATGCGAATATACAATACATCCTCATCTTGTCATCCATTGGAAGGTTCTTAAATCCATATCCAAATCTAACATTAAACAAGAAAATTATAATACAAGTAGGAGTTCTCAAGTTACAAGATAGAACATTGTTTAAAAAAAGTAGGCATTATCAATTGTTATTTTGTAATAGATGTTGATTTGTTTGACAATTCAAATTTCAAGTTATAAATTACCCATTTGACATGGAAAACATCGATTTTGAGACGGAAAATATTGGACAAACGGAAATCGTGATCCCTCTCTCTTCCAAAATAAGTAAAACATTACATATAATTTAACAATTGTGTTTGACTAATAATCAAATATCTAAAACATTTCTCCATAGTGAGAAAAATTTACAAAATTATGATCCAAAATCAATACCATAAATATTTTGAATGGTTACTAACGAGCAAAAAGAGAAATTTGAGTTAAAATCTTATCTGGAAAAATCTTGTTATTTTTAGTTTCGAACGACCCAAACGAGAAATGTTTGCATATATTTCAAAATAGGAAGAGAATATAAAACTAAATATTTTAGCAGCCATCAAGTCCATTTTGCCGTCAAAGTGGGTCCTCTAATTATTTATATCTACCTTAACATCAACAATGTGATTAACAAGGCAAAGAAAGGAAATTTTAATATGGAATGTCTATGTGCAATGCATACTTAATTTCTTACATCATATGCGCTTATAAATTATTCGCTTTCAATAAAAATCACGATACTTTAATAAAATCATTTATCCGATATCTAAAATACATTTTAATAACAAGAAAATGTCGACTTTCTTCGTTCCAAAAGAAATTCAACACATTTTTTTGCGTCCTTCACTTCTAGAACTAATGAGTTATCATTACAAGATAATGATTATATTGATTATGGCCCTCAAGATTATTTTTAATGTTGTTTATTGAGGGAATTTAGATATTTGAATAATAATTAAATATATGACAAATAAAATGTTGTAATTATTTAATAGAGATAAATACCTTTTAGCATCCAGAAGCTGGGTTATGTCAGGTAGGCCTCAAATGAGTCAAACTTTTCTTCATTTCCAATCTTTGCCACCTTACTTGAGCTTGCCTAATTTGTCTTGAAAGATATCTGAATCTCCTATAAATAGGAAACCCGACATTCTGCATTCTGCATAAGAAGTAATATAACACACAGACAACAAGAGGAAAAAGAAAGATCAAGCATAATCAAAGAGATGGAGAACTTCCCTTTGATTAACATGAAGAAGCTGAATGGTGAAGAGAGAAGAGCCACCATGGACAAGATTAAGGATGCTTGTGAGAACTGGGGATTCTTTGAGGTATCTCTCCTTCTATTTAACATCAAACATGTAACTTTTAAGAGTTTATGGTGGAGTCATGGGTTCAAATTCCCATTTTCCCCAGAATAAAACACTGCACACACACGGACGGTAATTTTAATGGTGTATATATGTTGTATGTATATATCTAGTTGGTGAACCATGGGATTTCGCATGAGCTATTGGACACTGTAGAAAGAATGACGAAAGAGCACTACAAGAAGTCTATGGAGCAGAGGTTTAAAGAAATGGTGGCAGCCAAAGAATTAGAAGGTGTTAAGAAAGAAGTTACCAATATGGACTGGGAGAGCACTTTCTTCCTGCGTCATCTCCCCACCTCCAACGTCTCCGAAATACCTGATCTTGGAGATGAATACAGGTAAACAAGAAATAAATAAATACATAGTTATGTATATAATTCAGCAAGTTGACCTCCTCCTATAGTTCTATATACTCCAAATAATTGTGTTTTTATGGGATGATTATGATTTATGCAGGAGAGTAATGAAGGATTTTGCTGGTAAACTAGAAAAATTGGCAGAGGAACTTTTGGACTTGCTATGTGAGAATCTTGGATTGGAGAAAGGATACCTGAAGAAAGCATTCCATGGATCAAAGGGTCCAAATTTTGGAACCAAAGTTAGCAACTACCCACCATGCCCCACCCCAGATTTGATCAAGGGGCTCAGAGCACATAGTGATGCTGGGGGCATCATTTTGCTCTTCCAAGATGATAAAGTCAGCGGTCTCCAGCTCCTTAAGGATGGTGAATGGATCAGTGTTCCACCTATGCGCCATTCCATTGTCATCAACCTTGGTGACCAGATTGAGGTAAAACTTGACCTTTCCTACACCAATGAAAAAAATTCAAATTCATCAAGGAGAATTATGAAATATTATTAAAAATGAAAATTCTGAGTGGCTTAATGCATGGATTGCAGGTGATTACCAATGGAAAGTACAAGAGCGTGATGCACAGAGTTATTGCTCAAACAGATGGAACAAGAATGTCGATTGCATCTTTCTACAACCCAGGGAATGATGCTGTGATCTATCCAGCAAAAGCAGTCATGGAGGAGGAACCAGCAGAGAATGAAGGCGTTTACCCAAAATTCGTATTTGAGGATTACATGAAACTCTATACTGGCATGAAGTTCCAGGCAAAGGAACCAAGGTTTGAAGCCATGAAAGCAGCAGAATCTAATGTCACTTCCGGTTCCGTTGCAACAGCTTAGATGTCAAGCTTCAAACAGCTGATAACTACATATATTATACTTTTCTCATCCTATCCGGTGTTGGGAAGAGTTTTATTTCATTATTTTAGTCATTTTAGCAGGTTAAAGTGTGCTTACTATTCATTGCAATGTGACAAAAAAAGGTTTTGTTGTTTTTTGTTTCATTTCTTGAAATGCAAAATCACCGTTCTATTCATAGCACCCTCTTTTAGTTATTCATTCAGTAATGCTCCGATACACGTTTCCAGGTCTAGGCCATGATTTCAAAATACAATTCGACATCCTTATCAGTTTATTCAAATAGTGCTGAAGGTCGTTCTCAAAATTTCAACGTTGAGGTTGCTCTTCCATTTTAGAGGCCATAAGTTACGTTTTAGCTGCCAAAGGTCCTTAAATCTATCCAACTAATAAGGATGAAAAAAAGTGGAACGGAATGTCCACTATGCAACACACTTGATTCTTATCTTTGTGCAATTATAACTTGTACTTTTCGACCAAGTAAACCTTAATTTTGCAATTATAAACTGATCTCCTTTTGTATACCGAGTGAGTATTTCACACCTCCTACCCCATGATATAGCTTAACCACCAACCCCATATTCTCTTGTAAATCAAATTACATAAAATGAGCCAATGATATTGCTAAAAATCACTAACAAAAATTGAGATCCTAAACATGATGAAACACAACCTCACAAATCACAATCATTGATATGGAATTAAGGAATCAAGTAGAAAACTGACCACTATTTCAGTAAGAAGATCATGATTTATACCTTAGTAGCCGTCAATTCCGAACCTAAACAACTGAATCCGATTACTCTACGCTTCGCTCCAGATATGTTTCAAGGTGCATACATTAACATTTAACAACAGGAAAAGCAAAATCATCGATCAAATATGCAAGGGAGTGGTGATCCACAGCAGGAGCTTCGTCAATCGTCATGATACCTTGTCGATTATAAACTTCAACAGCATAACTAACATCTCAATTTTAGCCACAAAATACTAATTTAAATGAGGCAGGTGATCAATGTATATAACTATATATATATATATATATAATGCTCGACTTACACGACAGAGCAGATGCCTAGGGTTTTAAGAAAGGAGGAACAAGGAGAAAAGTATAGGTGGCGTGTAATGTAAAGCTCCCTGCCTTCAACAATCGAACTTCTCGGTAGTCATTGCTGAGAGGTTGGTGATGATTCTGAACATGCCAACGCCTGGCTTCTAATTGATCTACTCACTTTATAATGAGAAAATCACAGTGACAAATTCAAAGAGAAAGAAGAAGATGATGAAAACATTCGTAGTATGTTGGATCCATTCCAGTTATATATAATACGAGTGAAATAGTCCACAGAGACGGTGATGGTGTAGGAGGAGTGGAGTGTGGTGGATAGAGACGACGGTCGACGGTTGTCGTCGGAGTGGAAGTGGAAGTGGAAGTGGCGGGTAATACGTGTCGGCGTTCTACAAAAGTCCGGTAGTTATTTTTTTATTTTTATTTTTTTTCTCTAAGATAGAGATTTTCTCACGAGAAAATCTAATAAAGAGATTTCTCTAAAATTTTAAATAGACGACACATAAATTAATTTTTTATTTGTTCCACCAATATTAGTAATTAATATCATTTTATATATCTTTTTTCTTTTTAACGGGATCATAAAATTATAGAATATTTAAATAATATAATCAATAGTGAAATCTCTAAAATAGAGAATTTGTTGGAGTTAATTACAATTTATTTTAGAGATTTTAACATTTAGTTCTCTATTTTAGAGATATTATAGAGAAGCTGTTGGAGATGCTCTTACCAAACACAACAAGGTCAAGCTCTATTTACTAGTGGATTTGACTTATTTGAGATTAAAAATGACCAAGGTTCTAGATTATTTCTTATGTTTCTGGTCTTAACTTCACTTCTCACATGAACCCATACCTTTATATATTGAGTTGGGTTCTGGTGATAAGGAGAGTTAAGGTGAGAAGGAGAAGAAAGAATCTCCACATTTGGATGCATATTGAGATGAGATGTATCGGTTCAATCCACGTATCAATCGCAATTCATGTGTGAGTTTGAGATTAAAAACGATCAAGGGTCCAGATTCTTTTTTTACGTTTGTCATTTTAACTCCCCTTCTCACACGATCATGTGCATTTAAACTTTGGGTTGGGTTCAGGTGAGAAGTGAAGTTATGGTGAGAAAGGTAAAAAAAGATCTCTACCCTTGGATGCAAATTAGAATGAGATGCACCGAGATGTGCTTGATCAATCCCCTTTTGAGATTATAAGTGATCGGCCAAAATCGCTTCTTACGCTTCTTACCTTAATCTCATTTTTCAATTGACCTCATGCCTTTAAACTTTTTCCTAAAATTTTAGTACAATATAAGATTTTTATTTTTGAATTCTTGCCAAATATCAAATTAGGCGGTTTACTCAAACATTAACTTATACGAGTCGACACTTTAATTAATTTTATATGATAAGATTGTAAGTATCGTATGTAATAATTTACCTAATAAACGTCTACCGAATATGCCTTTTTATCCTTAATATCGTTTTTACTGGATATAATTCAAAAGTTAAGGTAAATGTAAAAATGAAGAAAATTTAAGATAATATACCATTTTTATTTTATATATTTTTGCATTAGGTAGAGATAGTAAAATTGAGAAGTTATATAATCGAGCAAAACGAGTTTGAAAAAGAAATGTAAAATTTTAATACAAATCAAAATGGGTGAAAATGATCGTCAATACTTTTTCGTCTCTTTTTCTTTAATTTATAAATATTTATGTATTAAATACCATATTAAAAGTTATATTGTTATAATAATAGAAATTAGGGATGAGTAGAATAAACCAAAAACCCAAACCAAACAGGTACCTGTATCAAACTACACATATCGGTTCGGTCTACGGTCTCGATATTTCCCATATTCGGTTCCGGTACCGGGTAATTCCTGATTATAACAAAACCGAAGGCAATCCAATTGGACACTTTTGGTATTGAATTTCTAGAAAACCATTCCTTTTCCCAACCATAATATCTTCCATTTTTGATCCAATACTCACCTAAAAAAATAACAAAACGTCGGTTCCTCTTCCCATACATATTCCAATACTGATTTTTTTAAGAAAAAGTTGGTTCTTGAACCTAATTCTTCAAGGGTGAAATACAAGTGAACTTTAGATTGGTTGTGATTTTGTTAAAAATTAAGCATTGTTTACTTTGTGTTTTTTTAACATGGGAAGTAAATTTGGTATTTGTTGTATTTATAATCAAGGGTGAAATATCTATGTACATGCACAAATTTGGTCTCAACTGGTTCTAGTCCCGAATTGCCCGAAACCAAACTGGAATATTCGACTATTCGGTTCTCGAAATTTTCCCATAAAAATTTGGTACCATCGGTTCGATAATAGAAATTTCTTTTAAGAAAACGATTTACATGGCTGTGATCATTTGATGCATTTTTGGTTGAATTTTGATAAGTTTTTTTTATTTATGTTTGTTATTTGATGTGTTAATATATAAATTACAATACAATCCAAACCCATTTAAGCAAATTGTTCAAGAATGTTGCATCTAATTATGTATATAGAGTAATTGGCAACCTAAATTACACCAATCTTCCAACTAGGTTGCTCAAACTCCATCAATTGTTACTATAAACTACAACTTCGAAATTATAATAAAAACCAACAGTTTCAATTTTCTTACATTATTCATCCATACCTCCAACAACATATGTTAAGTCCATCTGTTAAATTAATGGGCATTTTGATTTTTTATTAAAATGGTTTAGTCTACAATCATTTAAAGCGTTTAAAAAAACACAATTAGGACAAAAATTCTGCATAAATTACAATCAAAATGTTCCTTTTTTCCTACAAACTAAAGAATGTATCCTCTTTCCTATGGATGAAACAGAATATATACAAATGAAAAAGCATTAGATTGCTCATCACATATGCATTTCTAATTGCTTTTAAATGTCACATATTCTAATTAAAAAAAGACCAAAGAAAAAGAAGACGGGTTAACTCACAGGTTATAAAATCTTATGCCGCAAGAACTAGAACTTTGATTGTGCCCAGACTGTTAGCAGCTAACATCGTGGGACTATCGCTCTTCCAACAAACGGCACTAATGAAGTATGAGCCTGGATCTTCATCGCTATCCTCCACGTTAGGTGTGCCAAATCTATGCCATGTTAGTGGCTTTGAAATTGCCTGAAACTCAGATAAGAATCACATCACTATTTTTTCATTCTATTTTGACCATTGTCAAACAGACTAATATTCGACTTTTACGTATCAAAATAAATGCGACAATTTCTTTTCTTTTGGTGTGTTGCCGATATAATCAATGGGATACTTCTTTCTTTTAGATATTCGACTATAAGTTAAAAACATTTTTATTAAACTATGGGTCTGTTTGTTAGAAACTTAATGAGCTTATGGGGCTCACAGCTTATTCGGTCAGTTATACTTATACATGACTGTTTGGTGGTGGTTTAATGATATAGAAAGCTTCCCCCTTAAAAGCTTACTGAATAAGCTACTTTTTATATCATTAAGTCACTACCAAACAGTCATGTATAGCTAACCGAATAAGTTGCGACTCCCGTTAAGCTCATTAAGCTGCTAACAAACAGTCTCTTAGTTTGTCCCAAAGTAAGTGTCTACTTTCGTAAGTTCCTCCTTTCCAATTCTATCCTCAATTATGAGATGGAGAAATTCATTTTTCCCTTTATTATTAAGAATAAAATTTTAATTTAGTTGATTAAAAAGTGCAATAATCACAAATTTTTAAAACTGCATGCCTTTTCTATTGTAGACATTTATTTTGGAATGGAGGCTGTATGAATAACAGAAAGTGCTAAGTTTCGCTTCAAAAGCCAAAGCATATATTTCTTCGGTTTTCAAGGGTTGGGCTCTGGAGTAACATTTCTAGTCACCACAGCTGGTAAAATCTCCCACCAAATGTAGTAAAAAGAGGGAAAAAAAATTACTGAGTTACTTACCTTATGATAACCATATACTTCATTTGTTTCGCTGCCACAAGCAAGGAAGTCGCTATTTACCGAAAGACCCACAAAGTTTTTCTCATTTGTATGACCTCTGAAGGTACGAACCTGTAAATATCGCGCATAAAACATAACATAAAGAGTTAAATATAGTTGAATCTGGGAAATCAAGAATAAGCCAAGTGTTGAGAAATGAAGCAAAAAATAGCTCACGGGTAGGTTTCGTTTCACATCCCATAAACGTAATGTGTTATCTGTAGATGCAGAGGCAAGCTCGTCACTGGAGAGGAACTTTACATACGAAACAGTTTTTTGGTGGCCGCTAAAGATATGAAGAGGATGGCTGGTGTTCCTCAAATCATAGTAATGGATATGATGGTCAGCTGCACCAACCTGGATTCCCATGTTTGTTTTAAAATCAACTAGAAATACACACAAAATCACCTAAATTCTAGATGATGCAGATGTGTCAAGTAGAAGTTTCTATCATCGTGTTAGTTGATTAAAAAAATAGGGGAAGGTTCAAATGAGAACCGTAAATGTTTTGAGATCCTGGGAACCAACTATTCATGACGAATATCGTGGATAATGAAATAGTTGATTTCCATGTTCTCAAAATATTTATGGTTCTCATTTGATCCTGCTCCTAAATAATAGCTTCTTGATTATTGTAGTAAACGCTTTCTAATGAAAGTGAAAATCAGATTAGTCTAACAATAAAAAAAGAACTATTTATGTCCCACATTTGAAGGTGGGTAAGTTTTGCAAGTTGCCCATTGACATATCCCTGGTGGTGATTCATCGGGCAATACACCAATGTGAGATTTGAACTCAAAAAATAGAAAAGATGAAATGAAAATAATTTACTTCCTTTGATAAAAGCAAATAAAATTACCGCAATGTGAGTGCTGGACCCAGGATTGTACTTAACGCAACATATGTTTGCTTTCATATCAATGTTAATTGCACTTGATTCTTGCTTTGTGCACCAAACTTTCACCTGTGATCCCAGATTGAAGATTAAAAAGACGAGTGTGAAAAAATACGAGCCAAATGAGGTAAATATAAGCCAGAATAGAGTAAATGTTGCACTTCTTTTGAAGTTGTTTTAGTTTATTGTACTTCACCGTACGTTATTATAACCCAAGGCACAGTTTACAAAGTACTATACAGTCTCGTAGCAAAACAAGAGATATTCACATCTCTAACTACTGAAGAAGAAACCAAATCTTGATACATCATAAACAGACTATTCGGTTTTTATAAACTTAATAAATTAGATTGAATTTGAGTCTAAAATCAATAACTTCCGGTTATGAAAAGAAATAAATAAATGAACATACATAACATCGGTAAGCTTATGGAAAGAAAATATGTAATTAATAGTACCTTACAGTCGTCACTACCCGATACAAGCATTGACGGTTCTATGCGTGAAAAATCAACACTCCAGACCCGTTTTTCATGCTCTTCATACTCCATCACACTCTGAAAGTGCAAAAGTAACAAAATAGTCAACACAGCTCTTAATAGAAAGGTTTCACAGTCTTCTAATCCTTAAATCTTGAAAAGTGCAAACAACATGTTTTATATAAAGTTTTGGAATTCTCTTGTGACCAAGATGAGTAAGGGGTGTGAGTTTATTTGTTGCATTTGCTATATATAAAAAATTATATATTTCAAAAAAAGAACATCCAATTACCTGTCGAGTATTCACATCCCAGACAGTTACTATTCCTTCATAATCACTACTAGCTATATAGTTTTTTGTGTGCTTATTCCAGCTCAAGCAACTAAGCTTTGATCGTGTGGGCATCTCCACTACTGGACAGTGTACTTCTGGGGGTTCATTAACAACCTGAAAGTAAGGTGGCATGTCAATCATGAGCATTCAAATACAGAACAAACAATAATATTGTTGATTTAGATATATAAACATCCAACCCATTTATCCTTTTCCCACCAATTTTCATTTGTTCATAATACATGATAAGTCACTTTTTTTTATGGTTATATATATTATGAAGCACCAGTCTCTGTCAAACTGCAAGTCCATTGTCACACCATACTCGGCCATTGTTACTATAAAAGGAAGGGGCTGGAAAGGACAAAACTCACCGTCGAGAAGTCAAAAACTTTAATACGCCTTGAAACTCCAGCAGTAGCAAACATTTCATCATCACGATCAAATTCAATGCTGTGGTAAGACACACAATGCAAATTTTAGCATCTAGTAAAGCAAGAAATCAAGTTTTCATTTGTAAAAGATAAACATTTTAAGAGATAACATGTTCGAACATAAAAAGATTAATGTAAAAACCAAAGACCAATGAGAAACAAGATGCAGTTTATACTATACCTATGACTATGATAGGTAAGCATACATCCCCTATGTAATGTACTCAACTTCTCTATTTCAAAGGTTATTGCTACAACACATGTAAAATTGACCAAAATGTTAAGTACTAGATAAAATGAAAATATCAATTTTGTCTCTGTCATTAGATGTCTGAACAAAGGATTCAGTATGTCGATATTTGAGAATTGGGATCCTTTAAAGCTTTGAATTACAATTATCTTTAAATACCCATGCAAATATGAAAATATTAAACTGATACGAACAGAACCGACAAATTTTCACTTGAATCATTTACCCACGATACATTAAACAAAGGCCAGTGAAAACATCATTAAAAAAGACCACTGGAAACAATAAACAAGGAGAACTCTAATATGATGTCACGAAGTACCATGTCCATGCAGGGGCGGATCCATAGTGTTGAAGGTGGGGGGGTGGGCCCCCATTAATTTTTTTTTCTCTTTTCTATAGGTAAAAAACAAGTTTTTTTGAACTTTTTATCATAGTCCTGCCAGTAATTTTCTACTTGTGCACCCACCAATCAAAAAAAGGAACTTGAAACCAACCAAAAACCCGAGAAAGTACCTCGAAAACGACAAAAAAAAAATAATTTATCCCTCAAAATAAAATAAAAATCTTTAAAAATCTCTCGAAAGGGTGGAATTATGCTAAAAATCACATTGGGCGATTTTGGAGACCTTTAATCTACCTTAAAGGTTCCCCCACTAGGTAAAAATCCTGAATACGCCACTGCATCCATGAGTAGCATGTAGCAACCTTGGATACTCATTGCTTCAAATATAAATTTATAACTGTTTTGCTAACCACAATCGAAACAAGCAACAAAACCATAGAATTGAGATCATACCTAGATACGATATTGGCTGAATGAAAAAGCTCGCCATGCCTAAGTTCTGCAATCACCCTTAGTCGACTGTTTGAGAAGAAAAAAATACATGAAATAAATTACCAATACTTTCATAGCTGCTACACAAACATGAAAATGATCATAGATACCTGTATTGTGTAAAGGTAGACAGTACAGATTGAAAATCCGACAAGCCTGAACTATAACCTTCCCTTTGCATGACATCATCATCCCTACTATTAGGGTTCTGTAATGGGTTCACTAATGGACGTCGCTTTTGCAAATAACATTGTTGCAGGTCATTGAACTGCAGGCAATGATGAGACGATAAAATTTTATTAGGCAAGTTATACTTCTAAATGATCAATTTATAGCAAAAGGATCAACATGTGGAGACAATCACAAATGATTTAAGTAGCTTCACCAGCAAAGTTCCACACATTTAGATAATGATTCATGCCAACTTAAGCCAAACTAATAACCATAAAGGCATGAACATTCCAAACAGGATAGAAGGGGTCAAGGGGTAGAAATGTAATTGGCCTAGCAGGCATGTTCCCAATTGTCAAAGTCATCAACCCTTTACATTTGATCTTAGTCATTTAAAATATCAGGAAAATCTGATTTTATAGGAGGGAAATCTTGAAAAGAAGAAAACAAGGGAAAAAAGGAACACGTGGTCAAGACCTGAATCATCTTTACACAAGAAATACACATTTACCTTAAAAGTAAGTCTGCAATTATCCAATGTATAGCGAGAACTGACCTGAGACTGAACACGTTTTTTCCGTATAACAGCAAGACTCGATTGACTCATATTTTGTGAACTCAATCCACTGGAAGCCTCTTTCCTCTGGGTTCCATGTGAACTAGCTTGAGATTTTCCATCCACATTCCTGTACTGCAGATTACCCGTAGGAACTCCATGTGCTTTCCCAGATGAAAATACAAGGTCGCTATTGTCTTTATCTATTGATGAAGAAGACCAAGATTTTGATCCCGTTAATTCACCAGCTTGCATCCGCATTTTCAACAAATACCGATCCCTAGCTCTATATAACTCGATCCTACGCTTCTCTACCAAACCAATGTCCTCTTTGATATACTGAACATCACTTTGCACCTGAGGAAAAAAGAAAGTTTGATCCATTATTGTCAATGTATGTTATGGAAATCTTGATGAAAGACAGTTAAGCAACACCTGCTGCAATGTTTCACAGAAAACCCTTCACTAATTAATATGATTATCTCAGTTATCATCCTTATTTCTGACAATAAGCAAAGTACCGAGCTAAACATTAAGCAAAAGCTCAACTGCAACTAGGTAAGTAGTTAAATTGAACTTCAGTTTAAAGAACGACCTTATTAATATGCATACTGAAATTTATGAGACAAACCTCATTAAGTTCATCGATTTTCTTTTTCCTTAAGCACTGTAGGAAGTCGAGAAGATTTTGCATATTTCTCTCAGCTTCTTCCTGCTCCAATTTTCTTTTCCTCTCAGCAAGCAGTGATAATAGTGTGTCCAATTCCTTTACTGAGACTTCGTAACCCTGTCTAAGGATCACAAGGAGTGTCACAATTACAGTTGCAGACAAAGTACACAGAAACTTAAATAGCATAGCGAGTGCAAATTGCTGCATTTATGGCATGGCCAACATGAAACTCAGCCTCAAAAAATAGACACGGTGCACAGATAAGCAAATCCAGTAACGGATGATTTGGGAACTTGAATTCCCTGTGATTGAAAGATCACAGCTTCTTTATACAAACATTTTAATAAATTACTTTCATATATTGCTTCTATTCTTGCAATGATCATAAAATAAGTAGATGAAATTACATCTGCAACTTATTACCATGTAAAATTCAGAGTAGATGAATTATATACATATAAAGATAGGCAGTAATATTTCGGATGTATTAGCAACCTTAAACTGCCTAAAAAATGAAGGTTTTTCCTTGGTTTCGTCCATGAGAGTTGGTATCAATTTGACATTGCGATACGTAATACATATTCAATGTTGAGACAAACTTATCAAATAAATATTTTATAGGGAAGAGTATACAAAAATTAATAATAAAATATATCTATTGCATAAGTTCATATACAAGTTGATTTTTATGTCAGTTTGATGAACAAAAGCAAACATAGAGGCAGGGAATGAAATGTACCGCATTTCCTAAAGTGATTACAGTAACATAGTTCAGATTTTTTCGTTGGAAAAGCATAGTGACCATACTCTTTAATGAGCACTTACCTGGACTAATGCCTGGCGAAATTGTTCTAACGGGGAGGCACTTTTCGATACTTGGGAAGCAGAAGTCTTCTTCAATAGCTACATTTGTACAGAGAAACCTTTAACAATAAGCTGCATTGGGAATTAAATTCTTTCAAGGTACAAACCATGCTGGAGTAGAGGATCACAAATAATGATGATACAGTTAATTTAGGATGCTCTACCAAATACCAAGTACGCTTGAAAAAAAACTCACACTACCAGACTTTAGTATGCAAAAAAGACGACCCAATAAAACTAGATGTAGACTCGTATACATAGTTCATAAGATACAATTGTGTTAAAATAGCATGTGGGCATCAGGCACTCTTATGAATATGTTACGACCATGCAGTTTCACTAATAGGTTATAGGCAAACCTCTATAAATCCTACTTATTCCAATATTCCCAAAATTGTTTCCTCGTAAATTCGGTTAAACCTACTTCATAGAAATTTACAACAATAACATTCACAGCTTGACTACATTCCTTTAGTTGTTGTCTATTATCATTTCTACTCCACTTTGTAACTTAAAGCTTTTATTTTCTATTTTCTTAGCCCTTTCACCTACCCAATTGGTTTCTTCAGCACATGCAATATCGACTTTCCCACTTACATATCAACCAACTACTTATGTTTCCTGTTAAGCAGTCTACGTTTTAGCTACCCAACCCAATCCTAAGTGCATGTGACACACACTCACTTGTTACTTAAGTGTAAAGAATATTGCTCATTTTTCAGATCCGGGAGCTGGTCCATTTAAGGAGTGATGTCTAGATCCCTTGTATTTAATGCCACATCCACATGGTGTTAGGTTACATTTTGATGGCGTAGGGGCCTCTTATATATTTGCTCATAACATAATCCAATATACACATTTCATTCCATAATTGCAATCCAATCTCTAAAATTGCTATTAAAGAATAATTTTGAATAAATAGCTACCATACAAGACTTATTTTGAAAGCTGCACCCAATCTGCATAACAGAGAGAACACAAATCATGCAAAAGCATGTTCCGGTAGTTATGCTTCTGATTGATAATGACCTTGCAAGAAAAAGAAAAAAAGACACTGCAAATGAAGGGGTACAAATAACAAATCACAACGGTGATTAAGATTTAAGCACCCATACTGCAGAAGATGCCTGAACAAATAAAGTAATGCCCTTCCTTCTATGAAATTACTGCGATTGACCTATCTCTAACTCATCAGATCCACTTAAGAACTCGATTACTGATAAGAATTTCTAAGAAGTATCATAAATATTTTTATTGATTTGCTTTTAGGATTTATGTAGTCTACAATAGCCATCGTTTCCTTCCCCAATAATTCATGTCAGTTATTCGTTATTAAGCGATTCAACAAACAGGCAACGATAACAGAACACCTGAAAACAAAAAACAGTACAAAATTACTGAAAAAAAAACCTTATCAAGGAGGAAATTAGGGAAGAGCTGGCTGGTGGTGAGCGAAGAAGCGCAACAAGGGCAATCACTCTTGTTGTCAAGGTGAGTGATGATGCACATGTAGCAGAAGCTATGTCCACACGACGTAAGGAATGCATCCTTGATTATCTGCATACAAATCGGACACAACAACTCCTTATCCATCGTTTCCGGTTCTCCTCCTGCTTCAACCATTTTCCCGGCGCCGGAATCCGACGGGAAGGCATCGGAAATTCCTATTTTGTCTTTGGACGTTACCGCCGGCACTAAAGCCCCCATGGATCCGTCCTCCATCTCTATATCCAGTGTGTGTATCTGAATCAAAATGAGGTAATGGAGAGTTGACGTTGCCGATTTGACCTAGAATAGAAAGCAAAAAGGATGGGGAAGAAAACAGGACAGGCCCACGGTGATCGAATTTCAGTCCCGTACCGAGCCACGTGACCTCTCGTACCCCATTGGTCGGTTAGCATTAGCAGTAGCACACGTCATCTCTACCCGTCTTTGAAACCGAATCGCTGACTGGTTCGAATCGGAACCGCCTTGAATCGGTTCGAACGGGCTGAACCGATGTGATTGGTTCCGGTTCCGGTTCCGGTTCCTAAAATACGGAACCGATCAGGACCGGTTCCGGTTCCGGTTCTCATTTTTTTGGAACCGTTACCACTGGATACCCGTACCCGTCACTTTTAAATAAAAAATATTTTATATATTTATAACTAATAAATAAAAACTCAAACTTTTTAGTTTATTTATGTAATAGTTAGTTTTTATCGGATTAGTTTTGATCATTTGTTGTATTTATTACTTTAAAATCGATATTTTGTAGTTTATAATTATATTTTTATCGTATACAATGTGAAAAATAAAAATAAAAAGTTAAAACTGGGTACCCAGTACCGGAACCGGTTCCCATCAGTTTCGGTTCCGGTTCCAAATATAAGAAACCGGTGTTAGCGGTTCCGGTTCAATGGAAAATGGCCGGGTACCCGGTTATGCTCACCTCTATCTCTACCGCCTACATGTAATATTTTTGTGACCGAAACTTTATTGGACAAAATATGAGTACAAAATACGGAATCGAATTTAAGGATACATGATCGGTATTGGGACGAGAATTTCGATATCAATACCACTTAGTACTGAAATTTAAAGTTAATAACAAAACAATAAAAACAAAATCGCTAAAGTTCAAGAATTAAAAGTTCAACAATCGTAAATGTTTAATGTATCAAAAACCAATCCCAAAAATCCATCAATCTTTTCAGTACTCTTTCTTCCTTTTCTTTTTTTTGGTTGTTTATCGCCTCTTCAACAATATCGATTTGTTTGAAGTGGGCGATTTTTTGAATTCAAATTGAGAAGATATGGATTTTTTAGGCATATATATTGTATAGTTTTAAGAAGAGAAGATGATTGGTTATGAGATAGAGATGGAATTGGAAATCTGAATGTTCATTGTTACTCGATTCAGTATCGGTACCGATTTTTTCGGTATAATCCCGATATCGAATACCGTACCGAATATGAGAATTCGGTATTGGTTCGGTACAGGACCAGTACGGGATCGGTTCAGGAAAACGGTAAGAAAAACTCATCCCTACTTCCGTCTAACAAACCATGGAAATGAGAAATGTCCCACTTAAACCACGGAGGAATGGGTGCAAGATCGTACATGAATAAGAATTAAGGTGAGAAATGTAAGAACTTTGAATTATCAATCACTTTTAATCTCATTCATCCATGAATTGCACACCTTATGAGAAATGATCTGGTGTATCTCATCAGTGTAGATATTCAATTATGAACGATTTAAAAGTCTAGATACTTCTTACGATTCTCACCTTAATTTATCTTTTTACCAGAACCCAACTCTCGGAATGGGAACATGCATCTCTAAAAGTTAAAAACATGGGATGGGTTGTGATCTTCGACTCACCCCATTCACGTACATTAAGGTGAACATAAACTCACCCCGTTCACGTATATTAAATATATTTTATATTTATTATTATCTAGGTGAAAGTATTTTATTAAATTTAATAGTATTTTTGACATTCTTCTTATGTGTATTTATTTATTTATTTTTACGTTTTTAGATAAGAAACACTGAAAGCCAAAATAATATGATCAAACAATTACGAATAATATCGTGGTTTTATTCAAATGTGAATATTTGGTTAACCGATTTTTTTTTGAAATCGATAAAAAAAACTAAAAAATCTCTCGAAATTGCGGAATAAGGCTAAAAACACATCGAACGATAGTAAAAACATGAAGACACGTCGATAAAAACCGTTATTTTTTAATTTATTTTTTGTCTATATTATATGGTGTCACTGCATAAAAAAACATTAGGTCCGTCCCTACTAGTTTCCTGTTGGAGACAGATGATCATATTCTCCCCCAAGGACGAAAACATGCATTGGGATTGGGGTCCCCACCACATTCCCATACATACCCCTCTTCATCCATGATCATCCCTAGAGGCATCATACATTTTTTTAAAAATAATAAAGAGTAAAATGCATCAATCGTCCATGTGATTTGTGTAAACTTTACAAATTGTCGGTATATTTTTTTTTTCCAAAAGAACATTTTAATAAAAGAAGGGATGTTTAAATATATATTGAGAAAACTAGGTTCAAATTTAGTAGATACAAAACTCTAATACACGCTCTCTAACGAATGGCTAGACTGGCATCAATTGTTCTAAAGTGTCGAGAGAGGTGTAAACAGATAAGGGGCTTACGCGAGTACATGTTGATCTTGAGTGTCAGATCATTGATTGGAAGACCTTTGGTCGACTACAATATAAATATAAATATATATATATATATATGAAGGTTCAAATGAGAACTTTACATTTTTAAAGGAACAAAGGGACTCTTATGGATCAAATATGATGTGGGTCCCACATAATATTAAATCATTTATGATTTAATATGAATTAATATTAAATCATAAATGATTTAATATTATGTGGGACCCACATAATATGTGGTCCACAATTTGTTCATTTAAGATGGGGTGATTCTCATTTGATCCCTCCAATTTAAAGGGACTCATTTGGGACTCTTATGGTTCAAATGAGAACACCCCCAATTTAAAGGGACTCATTTGGGACCACATATGATGTGGGTCCCACCAATAAAAAATCATATTTGATTCAATGGGGTCCATCATTGAAAATCAGATATGATTTTTTATTGGTGGGACCCACATCATATGGTCCCAAATAAGTTCATTTGTTCCTTTAAATTTACAAATTTCTTATTTTTATAGAAAAATATTTTAAAAAAGAATAAATATCTTAACATATATTGAGAAGAATATGTCATAATTTAGTCAATGTAGACAATTTCAATTTGCCTAAATCGTTCATCAATGGGACTAACAAATGAGAGGTAATGGGTATTCCATTACTCTATCCATGAATTAAACTCTTATCTATATGACCATATCCATGTCTCACCCATTAAATAGCAAGTAAATAAATAACGGATAAATGATTATAAAAAATATTGTTAAACAAAAATATAGGTAAAATATAAGTTTATAAATATAGCAATTACTTTATGTTTTATTTGTTATAGTATAACAATTGTTGTGTTATTCTAAATATCATTATGTGCATTACGTTAAACACAATCATAAAAAAGTTCAAAGACAACATTTCATTTCATTGTATTTATTTTGTTGACACTATTTTTTTTTTCTCTTTTAATCATCATGAGTTTTTTTAATCGGTTTATTTTAAAAAAACATATAAAAAGCAACTACACGTTGATATACAACATATATGTACCATAGTAGGAAAAATAATAATATTTAATCTTATATAATATTATATATGGGTTTGGTATCACGTGAGACAACCTTGTTTCCGTGAGACCCGTGAGACCGCCCTTTTACACTTGAAACTTCGCAGCAAAAACATTGTGAAGGTAAAAAAAATATGATGGGTTCACGTGAGACCAGCCTGTTTCCGTAAGACCCGTTGGAGACCCGTGAAACCACCTTTTTACTCTTGAAAACTTCACAGCAAAAACATTGTGAAAGTAAAAAAAATCTGAACCTTCACAGCAAAAACACTATGTAGGTTACTTTTAATAGCAAAAATACTTTAAAGATTCATATTTTTTTTTATCTTCATAGTGTTTTTGCTGTGAAGTTTCAAGTGTAAAAGGGTGGTCTCACGGAAACAGGGTGGTCTCACGTGATCCCAAATCTATTATATATATAACTTTATATAATTATGCATATAATATATATAGGGTTGGATTCACGTGAGACCATCATGTTTTCGTGAGACCATAAAATAACATTGAAACTTCATAGCAAAACATTATGAAGAAGAAAAAAACTCCAAAACTTTACAGTAAAAACATTGTTAAAGTTTATACCTTCTCAGTGTTTTTATGTGAAGGTTCGTTGTTATTTAGTTGGTCTCGCGGGTCTAACGAAAACAAGATGGTCTCACATAATCCCAAGTCTATATAAGTGAAGTTATGATGACAAGCTTAAGAAAATATGTCCATCATTGGATCAATCCTAAAGGACTCTCAACACTAATGGGGTGTACCAGATCAACTATTTTCTAAAGCACAATTCATGGTTGAACATTAGATTAAAAGTGAGCAAGTGTTCAAATATTTTCTTACGTTTTTCATTATAACTCTTTTTTCTCACACAATCTTGTATATATATATATATGATAATCAAATGAGAACGATAAAAAGTTTATGCATGTACATGCCTTGTATATTTCATAACTAGTAATGGATAACGAAAAATTTGTTATCCATACTTTACCCACTAACATGCCGCATATGAGGGTAATAGATAAATTTGTGTTTACTCGTATTTTATCCAACCATTCGAAACATTACAGATAACAGGTTTACCCTTATTCCCTTACAGCATCTCCGATCCAACATATTTCTCAAAATGAATAAAATATAGATTTTAAACATATTTTTGGTTTCTACAAATTCTCCAAAATCTTTGTGAGGGGACCCCATAAACTTTAAAAAATATTGATTTTTTATTCTAAACACATGTTACTTTTACCTCAAATAAAAATAAATTTTGACCCCACAAAAATGTAGCATGTTCCGATATTTTTTTAAATAATTTATGTTTACATTAATTGTTGATTATTAGTGTTATAATTTACTAGTTGATGTATTTGTAAATTACTTTGCAAATAATATTTATGTACATCAATTAAACTGATACACACTAGTCAACTTTGACGAGGTTTGAGTCTTTGACCAATTGATCCTATAAAACTGTTAGGTTACAAGGTACCACTAGAGCAAAGCCTCGTCGGTTGCCAATCCTTTGTTAATTGTTAGGAAAACTGCTTTCTTTATTTCTTTCCTGATAATTTATATCCAATATAAAATAAAAGAAGCTACTAAACTGACCAAATATTCCTTGTTTAACTGGATTTAAAAGAATTTTTTAACGAACGATAGTGGACAGGACATAATCCATAATTTTTCTGCAAACTTGGAGGACAAATATATAGTAAAATAACTGAAGCGATTAATTTCATTGAAACCAAACAACTGTCATTAACAAAAAAAAAATACAATTCACTTTATTATTGTTAAAAGAGAAGCAAAATGCAAATAAACACTGCATCAATAGCATGGAACAAGAATTATGCAAGTCATTGTGGATAATCACACCTAGATTAGACTTTTTAAGGAAGTTCAAAGCCGTCTGGAAAACATTAACGTGATCAGATCGATTATATATAGGTCCAATTTCTTTTTTAAATATTTTCTTGTAAGTTATATATCAAGTTTTTTTCCTCAAAAAAATTAAGTTTTCTTAAGTTTCTCAAGTTTTTGCAAGTGTTTCAAATTTTTATCTAATTAAATGCATTGCCTAAACTATATTTCAATAAACAATAAATAGTATTACATTATATTTAAAAAAAAAGTATTACATTATGTTCATCCAAAAAAGACAAACTTTCTAATTTGAATCTATTCATCGTAAAATATTGCTTTTAGTCTTTTAGATTGGTAAAAACCTTTAAAAAATACGCTTAACTTTATTTATTTCATAAAGTATTTAAATTTTATTTTTTTTAAAACTTATAATTTATTCTAAAGTATAAATATTAAAACATTATACATATATATATATATACAAAGAGATGGAAAAAAAGGTTCATGTGAGAATTATAATTTAAGAAAACAATAAAAAAAAATTTCATATATAAAATCACATGTAATTTTATACTAACATCAAAAAACTATATAAAAATTGTGATTTTATATTAATTTTAAAAGTCACATGTGATTTTGTATTAGCTTGAAAATCACAAATGGTTTTATACGTGTATTATATATGATTTTGTATATAATTTTTTTTTTCTTATTTTCTTTAAATTGTTAACATTTTCATATAAACATGTTTTATATATATATATAAATGATACGTATAAAATCATTATGTGTTCATAAAAATATTTATATTATAAACAATAAAAATTGAAAGTTTTGAAAGAGTTAAAAAAAACTTAAATACCTTGAAAAATATTTTTTAAATATATGGTTTTTACGAAACAATGGAAGTCTTTGAAGACCCATAGATTTTTCTCAATTCAAAAAACTAATGTTGTGATCTCTAACTCAGAGAGAATAGAAAGGAAAGGAAACAAATGAAGGAAAAGGAAAGTAAGAGAAAATGATTTTTTTTATTTGTGTTCCTGAAAAGAAAGCAATCAAGAAAATTAAAGAAAAGAAAAAAAATAAAATAATTTTCTGTGTTCTTAAACATAAAGATAAAGAAAAGAAAAATATCATTTTTATAAATATACCCTTAAAAATATATCATTTATAGTGAAATGTTGGATAGTCTTGTAATTTTAATATTTTTTTTAAATCTTTTTAATTTTTTTCCCTTTCCTCCCACACCTGGAAGAAAAGTTTTGGGAAAAAAATTTATCATTTCTTTCTTTTCCTTCTTTTTCTTTCCTTTTTCTCTTAAAAAAGTTTCAAAAACACGATTTTTTTTTACTTTCCTCTATTTTCATTCGTTTTCCTTTCCTTTCCTCCCTAAAATAAGTTTCGAGAACACAATGTAAATCATCTAAACTTAGTTAAGAGTAAATGAGTATTTTCGTTCTTAGCTTTTGATGTCTATAACGATTTTCGTCTTTATGGTTTAAAAACTGATTTTTTTCTCATTTATATGGTTCTATTTTATTTTTATTTTTGTCCATGCATCTAACGCCGTTAAGAATAATCAATCCGTTAAAAGTCGAAGAACTGATTTAAGAAATTTTGAGTTTTTAGGACACTTCATTTTTTTTTGACGGTACATAAACATAATTTTGTTATATTAATAGTTTTTCTTAATTGTTTGAATAATCAATGTTTTTAAATCTTAATTTATAATTTTAATTTTGTTGTTATTTTAATTATTTGTAGTTTGACTATATATTAATAGTCCCACGTTAACTAAACTTAGTCTTCAACGCTATAATTTTTAACGCTAATTTTTTTAAACTTGGATATATAAATATTTTTTAAATAAAAAACTAAAAAAAATGTTGAATCCAATAAAATTTTAGAGAATATTACACTTTTGGTTCCTATAATTTGTTTAAAGATCGATTAGTCTTTTATAATTTTTTAACAAACGTTGTTAAGTACAGGAATTATGATTATTATAAAATTAAAAAATTAAAAACCATAGTACTTTGTAACAGGAGTGGGGAGGTCGTTGGGAGGAAAAAAGGGGCGGGTTCTTTCTTCTTTTGGTATTTTATAAATTATCTAATATATAATACGATTGTTTATTTTTTAATGTAAAACAAAACGATAAATTACTGAAATATTCCTTAGTTAACATACGAGAGCTAAAAAATCGTTGGTATTAGGAACCAAAACATTATAAAAATGCAAACTCAAAAAGTTATTTTGGAATAAAAAACCATAGACACTAGGTGGCTGTTTACTGGTAATCATTTTTTTATAAAATGCATAGCAACATCGAACCCACGAACGACTACCACGAACACACGCATGCCTCCCTGGCGGTATCGGGCATCCAAAGGCGGCCCACTAATCCGTCGTTGTCCCGGTCCGGCGTAAGCCCAACCACAGTCTATGACTGGACCAACCCAAGGACTGGATACTCCTCATGCCCTCAAATTGATTCCCTTTGGATTCGAACACCGGTAGATTGGGATACCATCCACAACACCTACCCCCCTCCCCCCCCCCAGGATGTTACCGCCCTTGGAGAAACCAACTGAGTTAGACATGATTTGTTATTGATAATCATTTACCCGTAGAAATCAACACTCTCATTTATCTTAACGGCAATAAGTACTAACTGGGTATTAGTCGTCAATCTCACTTACTAGGTAAGCCTCTTGGTCGTTACCATCGCTTTTACCAGGTAAAATTATCAGTTTTTACCATATTTATCCAGTAAGATAGGTAACCCGTAACCCGTTAAGAACTTTTTAGGTAAACATTCTGTAAAGTATCCTAAAATATAAAACCATAGATCTGTATTAAAATTGTAAAATATTATATAATTATAATTATAAATAAAAAGAAATAAAAATTGAACGAGGACCACGAGATCGTATGAGGGCGACGAGTCACGAGACCGGACTTCTGTTGCGGAAATGACCAAAACCCTCCCCTAAAATCTTGCGGTCCAGATTTCAGTCCATAAATTGACGCCACAACCCACTCACTCACCTTGCCTTTTAAAACTAAATCTACAAAACAGACCCTCATCTTTTTAATCATTTCCAATCTAAGCCCCTTGCAAATAAGGTAGTTGCCATTTCATTCTCCTAAAAATATTTTTGAAATATTGGAATGTAATGAAAGGTAATCAACCTATATATTTAATCGACATGATGAAATTGATGTTTGATTCTTTTGTGATCTCTAAGGTTGGTTTATGAATGCATGATTGAAGATAAATATAAATGTTTTGATAAATACAGGTAAATTTAATCGGCTTCATATAAAATCAACCTTCAATGATACCAATGTTAAAATTGAAAAACATTTATGGCTTAATAAACAACTGTGATTAGGGGAAGGGTTGTATTGAGATATGTCGTATATTTGGACAAAATCGTCCTACCCCTTTACCAACTCAGCCATATGTAAGAGGCAAAAATAAATATAAATATAGTAACATGAACTAACAATCTCTAAGAGATTTACATTTTATTTGAAAAGATAATTAAACATGGTTTGATATTCGATTAAAAAGAATCTAAGGTGGTGTTTGATTTGTAAAATTCTTCATGGATGAATTAAATCTATTGAAAGTGTTCGAATATATCAGATTTGACTACGTGATTGGCCAACAGAAACTGAATTAAATTTGTTATATGAGCCGAAACATTCCTGTTTGATTGAAATAATTTAGTTTCCAAAGTGAAATAAAGTAAACATAAATAACCAAAATACGATTGTATGATATTTTGTAACCTTTACTTAACTTACAAATATTAGTAAAATTATCAATTAAACTTATGTATAATTAATTATTTTTACTATAATTACAAATATAATATTTACAAGGAGAGGGTGTCTCAAAAAAGAGAATTGGCAACTCATAATTTATGAATTTAATCAAAAAACTTAAAAATAAATAAAAGTTCATGGCTTGGGGAAAGAACAACAAACGTGGTCTTCTCCATCACCTCCACTCTTTACAACTCTTTGTCCGAAAAGAGTTCAAAAAGGACTTTGTATCTCTCTCTCTCTCACGTAGTTTCGTTAAGGGTAGTTTATTGAATACCTACAGGATAAGTATAGTAAATACTGAGAATTTTATCCAATAAAAGACAAGTCAATAAAAAACTCCAATCTTTTCCATCTTGCTTATGCCAGAGGGGAGGTTAGCGAAGAGAGACCCTTGTAGTACGAGCTGTATGGTTTGTGTTAAACAACTAGTATATGTTTAGTGTTTCAAGTTATATAATTAGGGTATATATATAATAATGATCGGGAATTTTACTTGTTAACGCTTACCGGGTGATAAACGCTTAGCATATATTTATTTTGATGACGGAGAATGTTACCTGACAGTGTAAACGAGAGTGATGCCTCTTGCCGGTAATCACTTACCTGATAATCGTTTAATAAATGACCTCTAAGCAAAAATCATGATCTCTCTTCCACAGTTCACTCGTCGATCTCTTCCATGAAGAGAGTGAGGTTAGAAGGCAAGTGATAGTGAATGCCACGTGGAATTTGAATTCCGTACTAAATTCCAAAAGAATAAAACTAAAACGTATGAATGAAATTTGGTCAAAGAAATTGATAATTCCAATTCCTTCACATTTTCCATTAGAATTCAATGAACGAAAAACGGCCTAAGATTTTATTCCTTCACCTCTCTAAGGCGACGTTTGGTTTGTAGATACTCGAGGATTCTGATGGGATTGGGATGTTGAATTTCATTGACCAAATTACTTTCCCTCGTTTGGTTCATTTTTTTTTCATGGAAGGAATCTCTCAAATTCCAAAAATAAAGGAATTAAACATTCATTGGCAATAAGGTGGTAATAGTCCCCAATATGCCTCTTAACCCTATTTTGATGAAATAGAATGTTATAATTTTATAGTCCCAAATACGCCTCTTAACCCTGTTATGATAAAATAGTTGCACACTTTCTTCTCAATCTGAAATGCTGTTGACCACCCCAATCGGAACCACCGCTGACCACGATTGATCCGAACAACCGGCGACCATCACCAATCTAAATCGTCGCCAACCACCATTGAACTGAACCACCGACAATCTAAACCACCACCAATTTGAACTACCGTCGATCACCACCGATCTGAACCATCGCCGACCACCATCGATATGAACCACCGCCGATTGGAACCACCACCGACCACCATCGATTTGAACAACCATCGACCATCACCAATCTGAACCGTTGCCGATCTGAACCACCGAGCACGGACATCTAAACCACCGCCTGACTTGAACCATCACCGACCACCCTTAATCTGATCCACCACTGACCTGAACCACCGCCGATCTAAACCATAGCCGACCACCGCCAACCACCACCAATAAGATTTGTACTTCAACAATGTGCATGTCAGGGTGTGGAGTGTAAATAATGTAAACCTAAGGGTTATTTTCAAGCAAATCTCAAAAGTAGGGAAAATGAAATGAAAGGCCCTGCAAATCGATAAGAACCACAAATTACGATCTTAACCCTAGCCACAAAAAAAACAAAGGAACAAAAAGAAGGAAAGTAAATAAAGACATATTGGGCAATTTGGTCTTTTCAGTTATTCTGGACAGACAGATAAAAAACAGAAGATGGCGAGCGAATAATGCCGGTTTCTTTTCTCCGTTGCGGAGATAGAGAAGAAGCAGCAGAAGAAAAATCTAGAGAGAGAAACACAAAAGATTTCAAGAGAGAGAAAGTGAGAGATCGGAAAAAATCAATCAATCTTGAAAAACTCGATGGATTGCCTGCAAGATTAACAATTTGAAATCGAAGAAACTATTGATAAAATCCCCAAAAAACCAATTTCAAGATCGTGTTTTGAAGTTCTGAATCAAACAATCTTCATCTGCCATAATTTCCGGCCACCGGAAAAGCATCGGTTCATGGCACGAGGCAGCAGAGCGAAGGCCGCCGTCGCCGGAGGAGCGATCGGAACGAGAGAGACGGTGATGACTCAACAACATGACGACAACGAGCCTAGGTACCGTGGTGTTCGAAAGCGACCATGGGGTCGGTTCGCCGCCGAGATCCGTGATCCATGGAAGAAAGCTCGTGTTTGGCTCGGTACCTTTGACTCCGCCGAGGACGCCGCCCGTGCCTACGACGCCGCCGCCTTGTCCCTCCGTGGCCCCAAGGCCAAAACCAATTTTCCGGCGTCGACGTTAACGTTACACGAAACCGCCGATCATGGAGCCATTGATCACACGAATCACCGGAGTTTCTATGAATTTCAACAATTTAATAACCAATCTCGTCCGACGACGAGCAATCTGAGCAGTACCGTGGAATCGACGAGCGGACCCCGGCCGTCGAATCCACCGCGTGAAAGAACGCGCCAACGATTAAAGCCGCCGGTTGTCCCTCCGATGGACGACGGCGATTGCCATAGCAATTGCGATTCATCGTCTTCGGTTGTCGATGATTATTATTGCGACGCCGATCTCTCATCGTCTTCCCGTAAACCCTTACCCTTCGATCTCAACCTCCCTCCGCCGTTGGATGAGATCGGATTTTCCTCTAACCGAATTGACGATTCCGATGACTTATTCGTCACCGCTCTTTGCTTATAAATTTTCTCCGATGATGATGATGATGATGAACAATTTCCACGCTACTTTCTCGATCTTTTCTGCAATTTTCTTGTTTTTTTCCCCCCAAGAAAATCATCATCTATGGGGGATTTGAAGATGAAATCTCTGGTAAAATTTCCCCCAAATTAGTCTTGATTTGTGTTAGATTGATGATGATGATATCTGTAGATTAGTGTAATATGAGGTCTCACCCATTCGATTTATGCTTCAACATCTTACGAACTTAGATATTACGATTTACGAATTTATGTCTTATTGAAGTTGTAGTGTAGATCGTCGTAATTTTTCCATAAGATTTTTATATGTAATTTTCACTATCTGGATCTTGAGTTTTGTTCTAATCTCGCCCCTTTTTAGCTAATTTTTCTTTATTAGCTTCTTCTTCTTCAATTGTTCTTCAGAATTTCTGTATAAAAATTATAAATAAAAATACACACACAGTTCCCACATTTCTGTTCTTGAATCTCTGTGTATGATTTCTTTCTATTAACCATTGATGGGTTGTTCTGAAATTGTTGAAAATTTCAATTTGATCTTGAAAAATCTGCTTAAATTTGTTCATGGGTCCTGAAAGTATAGATCTTGAAAATGTGGTTTCTTAATATCATGACGTTATTAACACCACCACCACCGCCGTCTGCCACCGCTAATCGGTCATATGGTTTTGAGATATGGTTGTAGTGGCGGTGGCCGGTGATGGTAATTATTTTCCATTATAATTGCATCAAATGCTGCAGGGTTTCCATGTTCTAAACCTAATTTTCTGCTTTATTTGTCGGGGTGTATGTATCCATGGCCCCTATCCATTTGATTGCAATTATTTATTTGGTTGTAATTTTCAAGGTAATAATTTTATATCGACGGGGTGTTTGGGATTGCTTATTTAAAACAACTTATAGCTTTTACTCAAAAGTGCTTATCAACTTCTAATAAGTTAGAAGCTCCTTACTTCTCAAAAAACTCCTTATCACCGGTTTGGCACCGGTATAAGCTGTTTTACCAAACCCTCAAAAGTGCTTATCACCGGTGCCGTACCAGAATAAGTCAATAAGTTCTTTTTATAAGTAATCCCAAACACCCCCTCAATGCAATGAATAAAATGTCTTTAATTGTCAACAATTTAATATTTGTACAAACAAAAAATGTTGCATATTTGGAAAAAGAATTTGAATTCAAAAGACCAAAATAGAGGAGAGAAGTAGTTTTTGCAAGAAGCATAAACAAATCAAAAAAAAAGAAAAAAAAAGGAGTGTTCATCTACAAGAACCCTTGCAATTTGCTTTTGAGGTATCGGTCCTTTGGATTGCAACTCACATCTTGTGGAGAAAAAGGAACGCTCGATCGCTCATGTCTTCAAACGAGCTAGTTTTAATGAAGATTTGCTTGGAGGAGGTCCAAACTTGCTCGTTCAATTGGATCTTGTTAAAGTTTAAATTATTCTCAGAGAGTTAAACATTCCTGGAAAGGGCTTTTTAACGCGATTGCAATTTGGGTTATATTTGACAAACTAACTGATAAGCTAGCGAGTGACACAAAAACAATAATCAATCATTAACGTTAGTGAGGGTTATAATTGGAAAAAAAGACAATAAGCTTCAAAACGCTACTCCAAGTAGCGTTTCAATACGCTAGCTTATTATTTGTCAAACGTGAAACCCAAAAACTAAAACTCAGTATCATGACTAAACACAGCCTAAATTTTTTGGTTTGTAGTTTTTATTGTGTTGTTGGTTGTTCTTTGTTGTCTTTCGGTTGTTCTCTTGATTTATGTGGTCCTAGGTGGTTATGTTCCTCGCAGGCTCCCTTTGGATACTCTTGTTTTCTATTTGTCCGTTTTTGGTGATGCATTTGTCTTTCTAAAAATAAGTGTTGAAGGGTGCATGCGACCCCTGTAGCATCAAACCATGAAGCAAAAGACATAATCAAATACAAGGATTGACAAAGCACCGAAAAACGGACTCCAAGCCTAAAGAAGAACACAATACCAACACAAACATTAACGTAGTGTTTAGTTCATTAAAATCCGATGGAATATGTAAGAATTGAAATGGTTCATTGTCAGTTTTTGTACGAAATTCCACTTCCGTATACAATGAAATTTAAATTCTTTGAGTTTTAATAAGAATTCCAATTCCATTTCATTTAATTTGTTGAGAAAGACTATTATACCCTTATATTTATGAGTTTTTGTACGAAATTCCACTTCTATATGCAATGAAATTCAAATTCTTTGAGTTTTAATAAGAATTCCAATTCCATTTCATTTAATCCAAGAAAGACTACTATACCCTTATATTTACTCCAATATATTTCATCCCATGAGAATTGTCATCATTACCGTTACCACTGTTGTTTTTGCCACCATCAGTTATTTTTATTATTTTATTAATTGTATCATAATATGTTGTTTATAAATTAGGCAAGAAAGTATGAAAGTTATCACTCTTTTATTATAGTTTTGAATTATTTAGCAAACCAAGCAAACACATTCTCATCCTTTTGACATATTTTATTTCAATTTTTGCCAATCGAACACATGGTCAACATCTGATTAAATTTCATTTCAATTCTTTTGACATACTCCAATTCCAACATATTTTATTATGTAAACCAAACATCACCTAACAAATTGTTGTGACACATTTTCTTTTTACTATAAACATACAATATATTATACCAATAGATGCCATTTCAAATATATATATGAAACCACATATTCACTAGATTAAATGAACCTTTGAGATTGAGTTACAATATCAAAGAAATATTCAGACTAAATATAGTGTTTATTCAGTCTGTTTAGTAGGGGTGTTCACGGTGCGGTTTGAGCCAAAACTGCAAACCGCACCGCATATGCGGTTTGAGCATTTTCCCAAACCGCAAACCGCACCGCATGAACCTTAAACCGCACCAAACCGCATCGCAAAATGCGGTGCGGTGCGGTTTATGCGGTTTATACCTATCGCACTTTATGTCTACAATCCAATATTTATAAGTTTAAAATACATTATATTATGAACGATAAAGTGACCGTAGTTCAAAAAAATAAAGAGTTTCAATATATCCGGTTCCCAAATACATATTGCATAATTAAAAATATTATAAGAAGTAAAATAAATAAATTCCGAACTAGATTGGAAATGTGAGTTGTGACGTGTTCAATTCATTTATTAATATTGTCAATTGTCCTATTAGATCAAACTAAAAGCGAAAAAAACACAAAGTCCAAAAATATTACATAAATAATAAATTATTCTATATATATGTATGCGTCATATATAAAATTTAAAATATATAAAGCATGCGGTGTGGTGCGGTTTGAACCGCGGTTTGATAGCTCAAAACCGCAAATCGCACCGCGTAGTGCGGTTTGGTAAAAATGCAAACTGCAAACCGCATCGCAAAAGTTCTAAACCGCGCTTTGCGGTGCGGTGTGGGCGGTTTGTGCGGTTTGGATGAACACCCCTACTGTTTAGTCTGAATATGACACATATCGTGCTCTCATTTGTCTTCACGTTCATAACCAAATTTGAGTTCTCATTTGACCCCGCCCCTATATATATATATATAGACACACACCGTTAGCTATATGTACATAATGCATAGTTGAGGGATCAATTTCTAAAGGCAAGATACACTACTACTGATTTGGCTCACCAATATCAACTATGGTCAAATCTTCACGGTAAAAGACAAAATTGATCCCTCAACTATACGTTATGTACATATAGCTAACACACACGAAGAATCGTGTGAGAAAAAAATTTAAAGTGAGAAGCATAGGAAGAGATTTTCACATTTGATTACTTTTAATCTCATACTCACTTATAAATTACGTTTTGAAAAGAAATTGTTCTACTATATTTCATTAGTGTTAATCTTCAATTGAGATTGATTCATCAATGATTGAGTGAAGATTTTTTTTACCATTCTCACTATAACTTTCTTTCACACCGAAACAAAATCATATATATACACACATATTATAACACTTAAATTTGAATTATACAAATTTTATTTATAATTTTAAATTACACTTAAATTTGAATTGGTTTTTTAGTCAAGATTTCCAAAATCTAAATTTTGTTGAACTTCTTTTACACCTAAATTGAATTTTATAATATTTTACAGCTATATAAAGCTTTCGATAAGCGTTAAAGATGATACAAGTTTGACTATTCCGGACCACAACATTCCACCAAAACGTGACAAAAAAATGCTCTCGTTGACTTCCTTCAACCTCTTTTGACTATTTGTTTCGTTCCACCAAGACGTGTGATGTGAACATCTCTACCTATGATCATCTTCAAAAATCTACCCACCAAAATATTGATTTGGTTTTTTTTTTATTACAGAAATATTTACAGGATAGGATCGTTACCTTTATTTTTATCTATTTTATCTAGTAAGATTCCAAAGCAAATATATGAATTTTTTAAGTGATGGCATAATTTAACTATAAGAAATAAAAATAGAAAATATTCAAGAAATTATCATTAGTATGTTGGTTAGTTTTTTTTTGTATGTAAGGTTCTGTGCTTGAGTGTTTTATTGCAATTTTTTTCCCTCCAGAAACATAATAAACTAGGGGTGAGCAAAAACCGATTCGAAATCCAAAAAACCCGAAAACCGAAAAAAACCGGAAGACCAAACCAAAAAACGGAAAATCCAAATGGTTCGGTTTCGGTTTTGGTTTCCATACCGACCGAAAAACGGAACTGAACCGAACATCATCGGTTTCTCCAAAAACCGTACCGAAATCGAACCGAACCGAACCGAAAAAATATAATTATTTTTAATTTTTATTATATATATATATATGTATATATAAACCTAATTTTAATTTTAAACATACATGAAATGTCTGTATCTTTTTCCAAAACCGAACTGAAAACCGAAACCCGAAAACCAAAACATTTTAAATCATTTGGTTTTAAAACCGAACCGACAAAAAAACCGAAAACCGAATGGTTTGGATTTTCAAAAACCGAACGGCTTGGCTTTCGGTTCGGTTTTGGCCAAAAACCGAACCTAACCCAACCGTGCTCACCCCTATAATAAACTAAAAACTAAGAAAATGATCCAAACGGGATTCGAACCTGCAATTGCAATAGAAAAAACAAGTAATGCAAACCAACTCTAATAAAGAGAACTTACGTCATTACTCTAGTTTCAAAATACATACGGTTGCACACAACAAAATGATATGATAACATATTTCACGACTCTAAGTTTTTTTGCACTGTGACGGACAAACGAAGCAGTGGCACGTGCCACCGTATAGACTGGTGTGGGTCTACCACTGGTAAAATTTCCGGTCGTAAAAATAATATATAACATAAACGTGTTTTACCCAACAAGTGGCCGAAGATGAATAGATGATTATAGGTGCAACCTTGGGGAGGGGTCGCTTCAGCCACAAATCAAAATTTCAATGAAAAATTAACCTCAAATACAAAACATCGATATTTTGTGGAAAACTAAAAATCAATAGGTCATATAACAATATAAAAAACTCAAAGCGAGATATTTAAGATTTTGATGTCATTTACAACAAATTTGGCTAAACTTTCATTAAAAGAGAGTGTAAAGACTGTTCAGTGCGTTTGGTTTGCAGAATTAAATGAATTTAGGAGGATTTAGATTTCGAATCCATTCTAATCTGGTGTTTGGTTTGTAGGATTGTTTGGATTTGAAATCCTGTGATTGATTTAAAATCCCATGGCTGATAGATTTGAAAATCCTCAGGCATGAGTTGGTATTTCAAATCTATTCCTCTAGAATTTCACAATAGTTTCTAAAAAAATAATTTTCATTCAAAATCCTACAAACCAAACACATAATAAAAGGATTTCAAATCCATTCCAATCTAAATCCCTCCAAATCCAAATCTCTCCATGAAATCCAAATCTATCGAAAACAATCCTGGAAACCAAACGCACCATTAGGGTCGAGTTCCGGTAAAAATATCAGTTATTATGAAAATAATAAGAATAGATTTTCACCCTTATATCAATCATAATTGAAGATCAATGTTAATATAGTGCACCAGATCAATTTTCGTGCAATTCATGGGTAAGAGATTAAAAGTGATCAAAGGTATAGATTTATTCTTTATGTTTTTCATCATTTAACTCATATTCATTCTTCATAATGACCGTTCCATAACCCATCGTACGGCTTTTCCCTTCCCTGATCACCAACTTGGGTCTAGAATGACAACGGACCGGGTTCAGACCGGTTATTGGTATCCTCCTTCTCGAAAACCGATAACCAAAACCGTCCCAGTAACCACCCTGATCCCCGTCAGGGATCTTATCGGGCCCCGCAATTTCCCTTGATCCCCGTTGGGGAACCCGGACTACCTGCAAAGCAGGTAGTCGTCCTGAAATTACTCAACTCGCATAACAGGTTGGACATCCAGGTTAATAAAAAAAAATGTAAAAGTCCCTTTTTCCGTTGGTTTTGACCATTGGTTAGACCCAAATAAGAAGTCAGTCCCTAAACCCAGCCCGAAAGTTTCAGTTTTCGATTTTCACCATCGATTTCAGGTTTTTTTCCTTTTCCCATCCCTACTTGGGTCTCTATACGATCTTGTACAAGAATTCAAAGGGTTGGGGTTTTATGATAACTCTCTAAAATATTGGATCTAAGAAATTACAGTTAACAACTTTACATAATAAACTCTCTACAATTTTCCATCTCAGATGTTAGTGAAAAGTCTCGTATTTGGTAATTGGTAGTATTACACCCACCAAGTGATCGACGAAATGCCCAAAAGAAGCTTTATGTTAACCAATGAGTCTTGTTTCTTCTATGGCCTTTAGATATCCTCAAAACTCTTGGAGCCATACTTTCAGAAGCTTCCATGGATTCATATATGCATTACAAAACTAAACAAGATTTCTTGTTTTTTAGCCATTTGTCCACATTCCAACCATTTATTGTAAAGTTAGAAACAGGAACATCGATGAATCCCACAAATAATTCTAGCAACAGAAGCTTGGTTATATATGTTCCATAACCCAACTCGATTCATTGCATATATATAATTCACAGATACTGTAGATGATCATTTTGTTTTGCATTTTTATATTCATATATATACTCAAATTTGTTTGTATTGTTCTTCTTTTTGCTATAAAGAAATGGAAGATTGTTCTACTTTTAGTCATAGGCAAGAAAACCATCTAAGATGGCCAACAGTTTGGTTTTCATAATTACATTTGTATTAATTTTGTTTTGTTCTTCGGCTTTTGGGAGTCGAATGTACTTATTTTGGAACGAAACGAATTCAGCCGTTGCTGCTGCTTTAAATGATGATGGTATTTGCAAGTTAATGGTGGAGCCGCGAGGGTACACTTGCGAAGAACACAAAGTGACAACTAAAGATGGTTATGTGCTAAGTTTACAACGAATCCCATTAGGAGGATCGGGTGGTGAGAAGGGAAACCGGGTGCCGGTTCTTTTGCAGCATGGTCTTCTAATGGTTAGTGACTCATTAATTTCATCATACTCATATATTGATATTTTGTTATTATGTAAGAATACGTGGAACCCTGTTAGATTACTTTCTAAAAGATCCATTTGAAAGTGAACAGAGGTTCCAACATTTACCGAAACGAAAGTGTCAGTCTAACTGATGTGAGAATCTAACATCCCCATCCAAGGCAGGCGAACATGTGCCAAATGGTAGACCCAAGCTCCACTACAACAAAATTGCTTTTTATAGGAAGCCTATGGATTTTTTAACCACAAAACGTTCTATCTAAAAGTGTTACAACAGGTTTATAAGACGCTTTAGGCGTTTTAACAAGTTTTTTAAGACGTTTTTAAAGTAAAAGTCATGTTAGCTATTTTTATATGACATTTTTTAGAAGTGTCTTATAAACACATCTTTCTTTTTATGGGACACTTATGTTTATAGGACATTTTTTCAAATAGTGTCATATTAAAATAGTTAATACGATATTTTATTTTAAAAGTGTTGTAAAAAACTTGTTAAAATGCCTAAAAGCGTCCTATAAACCTATTGTAACACTCTTGTAACGCTTCTACATTTTAGGCGTGTTATAAAATCAATTTTGTTATAGTGCTCTCTGATACCATGTGAGAATATGTGAAGCCCGTTAGATTACGTTCCAAAAGTAGAGAAGGGAGGTTCAACATAGAGATGCAAAAGGCCCGCCCAAGTGCATGTCGAGCCCCGGGCAAAGATGTTCCAAATGGTAGACCTTATTCTGATACCATGTGATAATATAGAAACTCTTTTAAATTACTTTCCAAAAGACCCCTTGATGGAAGAATGTGGTTCCAACATATATATCAATGATAAAATGTACAAATCTAGCCAATGTAAGACTGTAACACTTTAAACTTACCGTAACTTTCTTTTTCTAATGAATCAGGACAGTATAACGTGGCTGTTAAGCCCTCCTGATCAGTCGTTAGCGTTGGTTTTAGCTGATAACGGTTTCGATGTCTGGCTTGCTAGTTCACGAGGAACCAAATATAGCCGTGGTCATGTATCTCTCACGCCCGATGATGAGGTTAGTTTTTTGATAACGAGATCTCGTGATTTCTTAAAGATCTTTACTTATATAGACCCAAAATCGAACAAATAACATTAAAAAATTTCATAGGCTTATTGGGATTGGACGTGGGACGAGTTAGCAGCTTATGATCTTCCAGCCACAGTTCAGTATGTCCATGGTCAAACAAGCCAAAAACTGCATTACGTTGGCCACTCGTTGGTGAGACTTCGGCCTTTTAAAATGTTGGCTTAATTAAAAATACGTTCAATAAGCCAAGATTCGACCCTTTTTTTCCGTATTTTTTGTAGGGAACTTTGATGGCAATGGCTGCATTTTCGAAAGGTGAAGTTGTAAGCATGTTAAGGTCCGCGGCATTGCTTAGTCCGGTTGCGTATGTAGGCCAGATCACGTCCCCTTTAGGCAGAACCGCTGCCGAAAACTTCTTGGCCGAAGTAAGGCTCGAACTACGATAAAATCGGCTTTATAGATATTGAAATCTTCTGACAGACTGACTTATAAGACTTAAGTTTATACGATCAAACTATTTTGCATCCTAAAAGGTTTAATATATGATGTTATGACGTATTTGGGTATCCTAAAAAAGTTAAGACAATTTAAAATTGTTTATAAGTTTTTTTATTTATAAAAATGTGATATAAAAGGAGTCGTAGAACAATCTATTTCAAAGTTGTTCCAGAAAACTCATAAGATATACAATTGTTTGGTCCAATAAACCTAAGTCGGTCTATTATCACACGTAAACATATAACCAGATTCACTTTTTAGTCACTTTTTCAATCAAATACCCATTTTAGCCGGAGTTCGTGTAAACTCGATTTACAGATTAGAAAAAGAAAAAAAATATATAAGGATCCCCGTTTGCTTGAAGAATCTGTAAAGAGTTTTTTTCCTTTTTTTAAAAATACGAAAATAGGCTTTACGCAAATTCGTAAACTCGGGCTGAAACGGGAATTCGGTTCCAAAAGTGGCTAAAAAGTGAATTTGGATGTGGAAAACGACTATTTTGGTCAATTTCTTTGAACATAATCGGTTTATCGATTTATTGTATGATAATCTGACCGTTATCTCTATACAGACTTTGAAATGGCTGGGCCTTCACGAGTTCAACCCAAAAGGGTAAGTTTTGCGACGTTATTATACATACATTTTTTCGTATATCTATTCATATATACAGATCGGTTTATATGTGATCAGGGATGCTGTGACCAACCTTCTCAAGAAAATCTGCGTGAAACCGGGTGTCGATTGTACCAACTTATTGAATTCATTCACAGGTATGTATCACTAGCATTAATTGCTTTCGGTCTTGAAATAAGTAAAGATTGTAGAACTATATATAACTCGATTAATAATTTCTGGGTTTAGGCAAAAACTGTTGCTTGAAGCCTTCGATAGTTGACATTTTTCTAGACCACGAGCCGCAACCGAGTTCTACCAAGAACTTGATCCATATAGCTCAAAGTAAGCTTTCTGTTCTATATATGTTTTGAGCACAGGGACGAACCCAGAATTTTTTTTATATGGTGGCACCATTTAATACAAAAAATAATTACAAAATACACGGTTTTTATCAACGTGTCTTCATGTTTTTACTGATGTTCAATATCGTTCGATGTGTTTTTAGCCTAATTCCATTGTTTCGAGGGATTTTTAAAGTTTTTTTCTTGATTTCGAGGGATTGTTTAGTTTTTTTTTATCGATTTCGACAGACCTTTTCGGTTTTGTTGGTTGATATCAAGAGTTTTTTTCCCGGTTTTTGGGTTGATTTCAAGAGTTTTTTTTGGGTTCTTTGTTGATTATGAGGTACAGTTGCACCTTCTTTAACTTCTGAATATCAGTAAACCTTCTAAAACGATACAATTGCATCTTTCATAAACGTAATTTTTTTAACCTTTTGGCGGAGAAATAATACGGTGTCACGTGCCACCGTGTGCCCATATATAGGTCCGTCCATAGGTTTTGAGGTTCTATTTATGAATTATTCATAATGAATATACCTAAATATCCATGAATACCATGTGTATATTCATGATATTCATCGTGAATGGGTGGTTCTCAGTTCTCACGGTTTCCAAAATATTAAAATGAACATGTCCCTATATCCGAGTATCTTTATTAATTATGAGGTATTTGATAGTGATAAGAGAAGGAACGATCCAAATGTACGATTATAAGGACGAAGGCGAAAACCGAAGGCGTTACGGCCAATCCACGCCTCCGGTTTACAACATTGCAAACATACCCAAAAACATTCCGCTTTTTATAAGCCACGGGGGTGCGGATTCCCTTTCCGATGTGAACGATATGAAGCACTTGCTACAAATACTCAAAGATCACGATCGAGATAAGATTGTAGTTGAATTCCGTGAAGATTATGCTCATGCCGATTTCGTTATGGGCACAAATGCTAGAGAAGTCGTCTATGAACCTCTTATGACGTTTTTCAAACGTTATTGAGGACATAATGAGACCACGAACTCATTGTTTTTTGTTGTTCAAATTTGTATTCATTAATGAATAATATGTAGCATTTTCTGTATAATATTAAAATACGATTCGAAATAAGTGTTGCTTCATATGCCGAGTCGGACTTGTTTGAATTGTTTGAAACTTCTTATATACTAAAAATTAATTATAAATTTAAATTTGTGAGTATATTTAGTGGATTATCAGATGTATGTCAATAGACAGATAACAAAAGTTTTAATCTTTTAAGTATGATATGTGGAGTTTTTTTGAAAACACAAGAATTTTATTGGTTTTTAAAGGTTGTGAATGAGTTGTAATAATCAGTTTTGTAGTTGTAACTTTTTGAGACTAAAATTGCCGAAGATAACTATGTTTTGGGATAAATGTTAGATTTACTTAACTATTTTTAACTTTGAGGGGGTGAAATGGAATTAATCAATTCTTTTGTCCTTTTTCTGTCTTTAGCTTATAAAGTTTTAATGGTTTCGGTACGTTTTGTGACCATGTATTTGTTTGTTGTACATCACGTATTGAAAATTGGAACTTTTTGGGTTTTGGAAAAAATAAATGTCCTTAAAAAAGGTTTCATAATGAGAAATTGCTTCAAATTACCATTCTATTTATTCAAATTATTTTCAAAACCATTTTTTTCCAAATTTTATTCAAGTGCCACAAGGTTGGACAAAATTTTCGAGTATTTTGGTCTAGGTCCGTAATAATTGTGGAGTGTCCACGTATCATCACTAGAATGAACCCCTAAACTTACAAAGTTTACACATTTAGGGGCCGTTTACCAAACACTTACCTGGGTAAGCACTTACCAAGTTATATTACCTTACCGGATGAATATGACAAGGACCATGAATCACCCGGTTAGAGCGGTAAGAGCAAAGGTAAGGACGAAGAGTCTTACCCGGTAAGTGAGGACGACAACTCTTACCATGGTAAGTGCTTACCGGGTAAATTGTTGCATATAATATCATTTTGATAGACTAATACCTTACCCAATAAATAAATGATAGTGTTGATTTTAGCGGTAAACACGGTAAGATATGGTAAACAACCCCTTAGTTTCTATTGCAGGCCTGGTCCGATTTTCTTAAATTTTTTTTATCATTTAACTAGTTTAGTTAGGTCCGTAATATTACGAACCTAGTAAAATTTGGATAAAGTCCAAACAAAAATGATTATGAAAGCATTTTGAATGAAAAGAATAGTCATTTAAGTCAATCTCTCATTTATATTTTAGAGCATCTTGCGATGGATAAAACACTTTTAATTTTTGTCCGCATGATTTTATTTCACGTAAATTTATTTATTTTACGATATCGTGAATGATCCGTGATTGAAAAGCATTTATAAGTTTCTTAGAATTAATTAATTACATTTTTGGTCTTTATGGTTGTTATTCATATCAAGTTTGATTTTTCTTTAACACTAATTACTGTTTTGATTACTGTGTTTGTCATTTAGTTTCAATTTTTAACCTTCTCGTTAACTTTAGTTAAAAAGGTTATTCAACATTTTAACTTAAAGATATTTTGTTTTTTTAGAGAAAATCTTGATTTTCATTCTTGTGGTTTGGCTTTTTTTCTTTTCTATTTTACATGTTTTTTTTAAAATTTTTATTTTACACTTTTTTTATATTAATTAATGATAATTTTAATAACAATGCACCAAAAATATGTATTTTATTTCGTAAATTACACCATTAATTTTTTTTGTGGGCACCTTTAAATTGAGTTCACTAGTGATAATTTTTAAATTTTTATGTATTTTATTCGATAGAGGCATCTTCAAATACAAATTCCGCAAGGTTACAAACTCGTGAAAACCAATATAAAAATAATTTTTTTCATTAAATGTTACGTTTTAAGATATTATTTCACATATATTTGTGCTCACATTATGAAAAAATTACATGTAAAAAAATTGGTTCATTTTCACATTACGAAACAAATATTCATATAATGAAACAAATACATTAGAAATTTTCATATTTGTGTTCATATTATGAAACAAACATACGCGAAACAATATTTTAAACCATAGATTTTATAAAAAGAAATATGAAAATTATTATTTTTATATTGATTTTCATGAAAGAGTTTGTATTTAAAGATGTATCTCTTATCAAACATACACACACACACAAATATGTCTACATAAAAAACATTTTCTATTTTAACTTAAGTTTTAAATAATTATTTAATTCGATATTTATATAAGATAAAATTGAAAATTGTCTATATCTATTATGAAAATGTATAGTTTTTAGATTTTTATTGATTTTTTAAAAAAAGATAACGAAAAATGAATAACCAATCAACAACCACAAATTTCTATCATTTTTATACTATATAATTTAAAAGGAAGTATTAATATATAAAACAAGATAAAAATAGGAAAATTAATTATTTTAATCATTTTACAAATCAATTATTAAAATAACCATTTTTTTTCCACTTTTATCAAAATGATCAAAATATAATCGAAACATCCACCGAAATCGAAGCCTCCTTCAAATACCTCTGCCAACCTCCACCAAATGCCAAAAACCTCCGTCAAGTACCTCTGAATTCAATTTCTAATTTACATTTTACATTTTAATTGATATACGAGTATTGTGTTAATGTGATAAGGGTGTAAAGTGAAAAATTAAAAAGTAAAGTACTTAAAGTAATTTATTAACTAACTCTAAGGGTATAAAATGTAAAATGTAAATTAGAAATTGAATTTGGAGGTATTTGGCGGAGGTTGGCGGAGGTATTTGGAGGAGGCTTCGATTTCGGTGGACATTTTGATTGTATTTTGGTCATTTTGATAAAAGTGGAAAAAAAATGGTTATTTTAGTAATCTTGATTTGTAAAATGATTAAAATAATTAATTTTCCATAAAAATAAGTTATAAACAAAATTAATCTTATTCATTTTTGTAATTATTGATAATAATATAAAAATTCATTTTTGAAAGTGGGCCCAACTAATTGAACTAGTTTAGTAAATTTAAAGATAAATAATGTCACAATCATCACCAATTTAAAGATGGAGTTGTTAAGAAAGTCGTCTATACCACACCTACCATAATTAACTTTTCTATTACTTTAACAACAAATTACATAAGTAAATAAAATATTATTTTCACTTTATTTATATTTTAAAATAGGGAATTTAATTAAAATGACCATTCTACAAATGACATTTATCAAAATAACCAAAATCTTTCTTATTTTACCAAAATAACCAAAATATACTCGAAATACACTTCGAAATCACTTTCCGGCCAAAACCTCCGCCCCAAACCCCAAAACCTCCGCCCCATACCCATCGAAATCATTTTCCGGCCAAAACCTTCGCCTCATACCCCAAACCTCCGCCCCATACCTCAAAAACCTCCACGATTTCTAATTTATATTTTACATTTTATACCCTTAGAGTTAGTTAATAAATTACTTTAGGTACTTTACTTTTTAATTTTTCGTTTTACACCCTTATCACATTAACACATATACTCGTATATCAATTAAAATACGTCTAAAAAATACGTTTTTATTTTAACAAGTTACACCACTATAATCGTCTCGACAATACCTTCGAAATGAGCCCAATATTGAATATTTTTCGATTTAATTATATATTTTTAAAGTCAATTATCCTCTTGATCGGTGAATATGAATATTTTTCATAAAATTCGGAATATTAATTAAAATATAATGCTATTATTTTTTAACGACAAAGTATAATATTATGGATATATAAAGAAATAAGATATAAGTTATAGTGAATTTGTACTACTTTTGTGTTATTGTCATTTCTATAATAAAACCCATATAAATTAATACTCATGTACAATAACATATAATGCATCAGTTTTTAAGGTTATTACATTATATATTATAATTAACCCATTTTTGAATCAATGATATATACACAGTGCGGATGGGACTACAGAAATAAAATACAGAAATCTTTCAAGCATATTTCCATGCTCTCCTTTCTCCAAGACCTTTCATGAGTAAATTTTCCAGCCTCAATATAATATTTTTAATAGCCGAAAAAGACGATCAACTTACAAAAATAATAGCATTATAGAGGGATAAGGCTGAGCGGAGCGAAAAGGGTTTTCCATGAGATGAGAAATGAAAACTATTAGCCCCACACGAAGTTTGTGTTTTAATTAATATTCCGAATTATATGAAAAATATTCTTATTCACCGATCAAGAGGATAATTGGCTTTAAAAGTATATATAATTAAATCAAAAAATATTCAATATTGGGCTCATTTCGAAGGTATTGTCGGGACGATTATAATGGTGTAACTTGTTAAAATAAAAACGTATTTTTTAGACGTATTTTAATTGATATACGAGTATATGTGTTAATGTGATAAGGGTGTAAAACGAAAAATTAAAAAGTAAGTACCTAAAGTAATTTATTAACTAACTCTAAGGGTATAAAATGTAAAATATAAATTAGAAATTGTGAAAATGGTCATGGCGGAGGTTTTTTTGGGGTCATGGCGGAGGTTTTTGGGGTATGGGGCGGAGGTTTGGGGTATGAGGCGGAGGTTTTGGCCGGAAAATGATTTCGATGGGTATGGGACGGAGGTTTGAGGTATGGAGCGAAGGTTTTGGGCGGAAAATGATTTCGAGGGTTATTTCGAGTATATTTTGGTTATTTTGGTAAAATAAAAAAGATTTTGGTTATTTTGATAAATGTCATTTATAAAATGGTCATTTTAATTAAATTTCCTTTAAAATATATAGTTTTTGAGAAAATATATTTAAGAATGTATGATTTAAAAATACATTTTAGACTTTTTTAAGAAGTCAATTTTGAAAATAACACCTTTAAAAGAAGTTCAATTTTTGCCTATACCATGTATGTTAAAAATGAGGATATCAAAGTGGGAAACTGCATTTTTTAAATATATGTATATCAAAATAAAGATAAGATAAAAATACATTATATTTTTACATAGTTCTTTAATTTATAGTAACAACTAACAAGTATTTTAAAAATTTCGATCAAACTAGTTTTTGAAATTAAAATAAAGAATATTTATATGGAAATTTTGGTTTCTATGATTAATGTTATTTCAAATATATTTAAACATCTCCAATAAATTTTCTAAAATATGGGTTTTAAGAATTTTTGTTCCAATAAATTTAGAAAATTCTTCAAAAATTATAACTTATGAAAGATTTTTTAAATTATTCATACAAATAAGCATCATTAAAATTAAATGTATAAAAAAATGAATAATATTTTATGAAAGATATTGAATGCTTCGATAATATAAGGTGTTGCTATATGGACACCTATCGACTTGTGTCTTAAAAACAAAAACATGCTTCAATAGTATTGTATAAAAATATTAATCTCTTAATAATATAATCTTATCGTTCTTTGAAAGATCTTATCTTAAAAAAAAATACCCTTGAATGTGTTTCTTGTTTTTTTTGTTTCCATGTTTCTTCTTTCTTTTCTATTTTTTTTTAATATTTCTAGCACTTGTCATCTTTGTTGACTTCTGTCTTTTAGCAAAAATTTCTAGTCATTATCTAAACAAATTTATGTTCCAACATGAATTTACTTAAAAAACGACTTCCACAAACGTAAGAGACCAGTTGGTAGTAACATCGTGGAGATCTATGTAGGTAACAAGAAGACATGTGTTTTACATTGCTAATGAAAGTATCATATATTTTTTCTGTTTGATTAAGTAAACATAAAATCTTGTTATTCATTTGGTGGAAGAACACACAAGAAAAGAAATGTAGACCATCTACTTTTCGAATAATGTCTAACAAAAAAAATTACTTATGCAATATATCAAGAAAAAGTTTAAAAGTACAAACTTAGAGCAGCTATGCTTAGATTTTATGATATGATTGTTGTAATAACAACTGATGGATGATTTCTTGATGGCTTTTAATGGGTTCCAACGGGTTTTAAAAGGACTTGCTCGATTGTTAGCCCAATCTCAAATGTCATTGCTTCATTTATTTGTTGCCAACTTCCCATTCATAAAAGGAATCCGACTCTATATTTATTAGTATAACATTTTTGTCTAATAAGCATGGATTTGGCCAAGAATACCAAAACATCGTTGGAGTTTTTCTGTGTTGATGTTGCAGATGGAAAGAATGGATTTTCGGATGAGATCTCAGAGCATATTTTTCAAAAGGATTAACTCCCTTTGTACTCTAGAGTTTGAAGTGTTTTCTTCAAAGGATTGCTAATATTAAGCATATTTTTGATATTACAGATAACGTAAATCATAGAAACTCAAAATTCCCTTTTTACGACAAATATCGGACATTCTAGTCATTTATTTTGTTGATTGTGCGTGTCCAGACCAATTTATGATTTTGTGCGCACCTCGACTAATCTCAGGGGTCATGATGTCTCGATGCGCCCATTCTTATGGCCATTCCTTTAATACTTCTGGCTCTCGGGAGTCTCTTTGTAGGATACTTGGCCAAAGTGCGATCTGTCATCTCATAAGTAAGTACTCTGACAAAGCCCATTTACCTATCTTGGCGCATGGCCTCTTTTTGTGTTGTCCCACCACCTAATTATTTGGTGGTGTGCAGAACTTTTGTACCCGGAAAGGGTGTTTACCAACAATCAGAAAAATCCTATTTAAAAATAACTCTTAAAGAATTAATAATATCTATTTGGATTAAAAAAGTGATAGGACAATATTTTATGAGATACCAAATAACCCAAAAAATATGGTTAATGTTTCAATGGTACAAAACTAATTCATTTCAATATCCAAATGATCATTGCAAATTGTAAGTGTTTCTTTATTAAATTTGGTCTTCATCCCAATTTTTCATAACTTGTGACTTGTGAGCAAAAAAAACTTTTAGAGTAAATTACATGATTGGTCCCTGTGGTTTACACTAAATAACACTGTGCGTCCCTCTTTCAAACTAATTATGGATTTGGTCCCTGTGGTTTACATTTTCTCACGTCTTTGGTCCTTAAACTCTAACGATGTTAAATAATTCCGTTAAATTACCTAGAGGGACTAACAATGTAATATTTTAAAACTTTGGTTACATCTTTTTAAATTTTGGTTTTTTCTCTTTTACACACAAACATGAATTTATATTGATTATTAATTTCAATTTATTAGTTAATTTTAAATTATTAATTAATATTATTTTCAAATTATTAACTAATTAATATTAATTATTGATTATTGAAAATTAAATCTTATCAATTATGTTTATATTATTATAATTCATTATATTTAAAAATATATATTTGTTATGTTTTATAAATAATAAAACTTTGATGAATATTTAAATATATTTTTTTTAACTTTTTTTTTTAGAAAAATGACTAATGAACTAAGATATATAATAACATCTCCAACAACTCCTCCAAAATGGGAATTTTGAGACAAAAAATGCTGCAACAACTTCACCAAAACCATAAAATGGATAAAGTTGGAAAGATAACACGCTTTTTCTCCAAATATCAAGAACATCCTAAAATTATTACAAGATAAAACTGGACCACCAATAGAAAAATTTGAAAACAAAATATTTGGAAAAAGTAATAATATTTTAATGATGAAGAGAATATTTTAAAATTATAATCAATATTGGCTTCTCCAAATGAGAAATCTGTTGTAGATGAATGCAAATATTTTTATAGATTTTAACATTTGGTTCTACATTTTGAAAATTAAATTATAATATTCAAATAAAGAGTAAATTATAAAATTAAATATTTAAAATGCAGAACCAAAAGCTAAAATCTTAAAAATATTTTCGTTCATCTCCGACAATTTTTTATTTTGGAGAAACCAACATTGTATAATATTAAAATATTTCTTTCATCCATTAAAATATTATCTCTTTAGAAATATTTTGTAGAAAAATGTGTTTTCTCTTCTACTCTTTCCATTTTATGATTTTGGTGAAGCTGTTGGAGCATATTTTGGCTCAAAATTCATATTTTCCTTTATTTTCTCCATATTAAATAAGTTGTTGGAGATGTTATTCCACATCTTAGTTAATTAGTAATTTCTCAAAAAAAAAAAGTTAAAAAACATATTTTTAAATATTTATCAAAGTTTTATTATTTATGAAACATAACTAATATATCATTTTAAATATACTGAATAATAATAATATAAACATAACTGATAAAATTTAATTTTAAATAATCAATAATTAATATTAATTAGTTAATAATTTGAAAATAATATGAATTAATGATTTAAAATTAACTAATAAATTTAAATTAATAATCAATATTTATTCATGTTTGTGTGTAAAAGAGAAAAAATCAAAATTGAAAAAGGTGGAACCATAGTTTTAAAACATTACATTGTTAGTCCCTCTAGGTAATTTAACGAAATTATTTAACATCGTTAGAGTTCAAGGACCAAGGACGTGAGAAAATGTAAACCACAGGGACCAAATCCATAATTATTTTGAAACAGGGACGCACAGTGTTATTTAGTGTAAACCACAGGGACCAATCATGTAATTTACTCAAACTTTTATTATATAATTTTTAAATAAAATTTTAATTAATTGAAAAAATGTCACAATCATATCAAAATAACATCAAAACTCGGTATACTTTTTGGGTTCATTTTTTTGATATAATATAATAGTACAAATATATTTAGTGACGGAGTCAAAGTAATATTAAAATTTAAAAATATCCCACAAGAGTGAGTCAAAGCGAGACTAGTAGCTAGAAATGGTTACTCAATTTTGTTTTTGTAACTAATAATAATAGTTTTGAAAGAACTTCTAATTTTACATTTTTGATAAATTTTCAAAATGATAATAGTTTTGAAAGAACTAAATTTACATTTTTGATAAATTTCCAAAATGAAGAACATAGAAAATTCTCTAAAATAGGTAATATCTATGAATTATTAGTTATTATAGGTAACATTTTTTTATGGATTCACTAAATGAATAAAATAAAATATTTTGGAGATTTAAATATTTAGATCCTTTAAAGCTTTTGAAAATGAAGAAAAATGTATTAAAATTTCCAAATTTATAAAGTTTTTCAAAAAAATCTATACTATATTATAAAGCATTTGGCAAAAACTCTTAAAAACATATTATTATGCGGTTAGTACAATTGATTAAAGCATGATTACTTGAAATTCAAAAATGGTATTATTTTGGTTAATTTCCTTATTAAAACTATATTATAATTTAAAATAAAATATGAAATAAAGAAAGTTTACAAAAAATAAAATCTATTTTTTCAAAACTAATAAAATCGTATTATAAAATTGATAAACACAAAAAATAAAATACAACATTAAAATTAAAATGGATTTCGATGCATTGCGCGAGTACCCTTCTAGTATTGTATAAACAAGTGAATTTGTTTATCTTAACCGAAACAATATTATCACCTTTATTTAAAACGTTGTTGAAATGTTAATTTTATTGAATACTTTAAGAGTGAAAAAAATGCACCCTAATCTATTGGGAGATTATTCAGAATTTTGTTGAACCTCAAAAATGTAAAAAAACATTTTAATAAATTTTAACTTTCCTATTTATTTAGATAAATTATACAAAATATGTTACAATTACAAGCCATTTTATCTATTTAAATGAAAATGAGACAAGTTAAATATACATGTACTTATTAATTTTTTTCTTTATTTTCAATGTATAATTTATTCTGATTTTAATTAAAAAAATTGAGACATATAACCCATTTAAAATATATGTTTTCAAGACATAATCTAAATTTTGTTGTTTTTTTTTCACATTGGTCATTAAAAAGTAAAAAATAAAAATAAAAATTTGCTATTTACACCAGAAGAACCAATTGGAACATTATTCTTGTTCCCAAACAGACCAATTAAATGCTCAGTTTCAGTTTCAGGCAAAATACCACCTTCTTCTTCTTCTTCCTAAATTACTCCTAAAATTTATAACAAAAATCATCAAATACCCCACACCCCCCAAATCCTTTCTCCAATGAAGCTTACAATCTTTCTTACAGACCCTTTTTCCGATGACCCAATACCCATTTCATCTTCATCATTCTCAGTCTGCGGCGGCGCGTGGCTGACGCTTTCTGAAACACTAGGCGGCGCGTGAGAACTAGAACTAGAAGAAGAAGAAGTAGTAGTAGTAGTAGTAATAGTAGTAGACGACTTGTTGTTTTTTCTTTCTTTCTTGTTCTTTCCGTTTTTCTTGTTATGAATCAATCCATCTTCATAAGCATCGATGATTTCATGAATCAGTTTTCGATTTGGTGAAGAATCCCAACGAACCCAGAAGCTGGTATAACATCTGAAACAGTTACAGTTGAACTGTGGAGGATGGTCTCCTCCGCCACCGCCACCGCCACCGCCGCCGTTGGTGGCTCCACCGGCGGACTTGTTGGTGGGTTTGGTTCCGCTAGAGAAGGTGGTGGTGGTGGTTGTAGAGCTTGAGAGGAGATAAGCCAAGACTTCTTGATCTTCCGGCGAAAGGGCGGCGGCGAGAGTGGCAATAGCGAAAGGGAGGAAGGATAGGTGGTGGTCGGTGGTGGCGGAGGACGGTGGCGATGGGTGGATTTTGCCTTTGGTACTATGGTTGTATAGTTTCCTCATGATGGTGGTGGTGGTGGTGGGTGTGGATTCTTTTGAAAAAATTGTGGTGGAACACCGCTTTAAACTTTTTTTGTTTTTAGGTTACCAAATAAAGAGCTTTAAATATATAAGAGGGTTAGAGATGGAATTAAAAAAAATGAGTAGGTATGCCCACACCCTTGCTAACGCCCACTCGCAATTTGGAGCGTGACTTCTAACTTATGGGAATTCCAGGGGTTTGTTTATTAGATCATCTCTGAAGCCTCTATTTTACTCTCTAAATCCTCCTCAATGAACTCATTATTTTACTCTTTATATAAATATGCTATGTTGTAATTTAACTATTAAATTAATTTTTAAAATTAATTAAATAAATTTAAATTTAATTTAAAACTTAAAAGATAAATATAGTTTTAGTTTATTAAAATTGATATTAGACAATAAATAAAATAAAAATACAACAATATAAAGAATTGAAGGGTCAATTTGTAATTATCAAAAATTAAAAAAAATAGAGAGTAGTGACATAGTAACTTTTTATATTTAGAGAATTGTTATTCAATTCTCTATTTTAGAGAGTGAAATAGAGAGTTCATTGGATTGAATATAGAAAGTAAAATAGAGAGTTCATTGAAGATGGTCTAATAGAGAAATGAATAGCAACTCTCTAAATATAGAGAGTTACTATTCACTACTCTCTATTTTTTCTAACTTTTGATAATTACAAAATGGCCATTCAATTATTTAAATTGTTGTATTTTTATTTTATTTGTTGTCTAATATCAATTTTAATAAACTAAAATTATAAATTTGACAAAGAAACTTACCCTTCTCTTACTAAAAATAAGGTTATTATGAAAATAAAAAATATAGGGGTATAATTCATAAAGTTAATAAATATAAGGGGATTATTGAAAATCTATGTAATCAAAATAGAGAAATACATTGGAGAAGACATGACACACTCCATATTTTACTCTCTATAGTAGAGAGTAAAATATGGAAATACATTGGAGATGCCCTTAGCAGCTTAATGAGCTTAATGGATACATAGCTTCTTGTTTGGTATTGGCTTAATCAGTAAGCTTCTTGTGGTGAGATTTATGTAAAAAATCAAGTTTTTTTTAATCCAAAATTATTCCTCCTAATTTAAAAACACGTTGCTTTAAAACTTTCATTAAAAAAAATCTTAGGGTGTGTTTGGTTAGAGACATTAAACACACATCAGTAATCAATGAGAATGAAAATAAAAGAAATTGTTTGATTTTCTACGATAAAATGAGCCCGTTCCTCCAGAAGGGGATGAAAAGTCATTCCCTATCATTTCATTCCTTCGTTTGAGCCAAACAGACCCTTAATCTATGCAAACAAATTAATTTACGACAACTTTATTCATGTAAGATTTGATGGAAAATCTACCAAAGAGACCTTTATGTATTATGATTGATGATCATAAGTTCATATTTTGAGTTTACGTGAAAAAAAAAAACCCTCAAATTAACCTTTTGAAAAAACCCTATTTTAAGGAGTGTTTTATTAAGATTTCAAAGGTTTTTTTGGCAATTTTTTCTTTCCAATTATGCTCTTTGTGAATTTTCAAATGTCATTTTAGGTCATATTAAATTGTCAAAAAGTTCATTTGTTTTTTTAATATTATTAAACATGACCATTTCTTTAGTTTTTGTTAGCCAATAAATAGCTTTTCATTTAGTTTGCCAAACATAGTTGTAATTAAGATGATCATATGTGATGTTAGGAATTTGAATATGATAATTGATTGCAACTAGTTATGTATGCCTTCAATATAGTGGAGCATAGATTTTTATCGTAAGCTAAATTTTTTTTACTGTATTTCCTCATAAAACAAATGATCCAAAATATATGTAATATTTTGTAGTATCAATAAAGTTGAATGTTTGTCTAGTATTTAAACATGTTTATCAATTGATTATCATTTTATTGAACGCTAACGAAATTTTATTAAAAGCTAGCAAGACGTTATAACAAGCAGATTCCATTCATGAAAAGACTAGGAGGCGGGTTTTGAAGCCAAACCACTCCTATTAGAGACCCAAAAATAAACTTGAGAAACAATCACGTCAAAGATAGCGACCTTCTTTTGCTTGGACTTGCCAAAGATGGTCGCATTTCGGAACGACCAGATATATCAAACATTGTGAGAAACTGAAAATAACTGCCTCTAGACACAATTTCTCACCACTATTCAACCGCAAATTAGAGAGACAAGTAATTCAACCAAATCGCATAAGAACTAAACACCGGAACATCCAATTGCCACCACTTATCAATCTAACTCCAAATCTCCACCGCCAAAGAGCACGAGAAAAACAAATGGTTGCCTGACTCCAAACCCAAATCGCATATAGGACAAAGCAAGAAACTAGCATCAACCCATCTTTTATTCCCAAATGGCTATCTGGTTCAAACCCAAACGCAAGACAAAAACATTCACCTTGATAGGAACTAAACGGTTCCATTTGGTACAATCGGAGTCCATGACCAACAATCTGGAATCAGAAACAACTGTAAAAGAACCCGAGTCATCCAAGGACCACACCCATCAATCTTTCTGATTAGAGGCCACAACCGACTTCAAGCTATCCAACAAGGCAGGTAGTTGAGCCGATTCTGCTTCCCCCTCGGCTCCCTCGAGAAAAACCTAACCAATCCTCAACCATTAGCCTATTTTTAACAGTAACCTCTTTTATCAAGCTCCAAAGCATACACCCTACGATACTCCAATTTTATAGGACCAAATCCCAACCCAGTATCGTTCCAAAAAGATGTATCTACTCCATCTCCCACTTTTTTCTTACAAAAAGAAAAAAGATCAACATTTTTACCTCCAAGATGGACAAAAGCCTTCAAAATCGCAAGCCACGTTGGATTCGAACCCAGGAAGGCAAAACCAAACCAATCAGGCCATTAGTTTATGGAGTCTGTAACCTTGAATTTTAAGAACATGAGTTAAATATATAATATAAAAATAAATGAAGCTATTAAAATATACACACTTTATAATTTTACATTTATAATAAGCACTTGTTTTATTTCAAAATTACAATCAATTTTGACAAACACTACAAAATTGATTGTTGTGAATTAAAGTCGTGATAATTATGGTTGCAATGCAAATAAATACTCCCTTGGATGCCTCTTATGTCAAGAGATTAGTATAGATATGAGACATCCAATATCTATCCTTTTTGGGATGGGATGCCTTTTGTCCACGTTATAAATTTTACGTTAGTTTTTGGATCATGTGGATAGTGACGACAATGATATTTTTGTTATTCAGTTCTTGTTAGCAATTATGACAAAAAAGTTTCACACACCTTCGAATACGGGGCACCCCTCAAATTTTACATATGAATAATGAGATTTTTCGTTGTCTTGGTTGATTCTTCAATTTTTTAATATATTGGAGGACTCATCAAATTTTAACAGATGCATCTTTTGTACGAAAAAAAAATTCTACCTGCACTTATTGATTGAGCGAATACACGAGACCTCACTCGGACCTTCATAGGTCTGCCCTTCCATTTAAATACATCATAAGTTTTGGATATGACAAAATACTCGATAACTTTTTAGTTTTCTTGATGGAAAATTACATTTTTTACTTTTGATTAGAATTAAAATTTTACATCAACTATAGCACACACATATACACCTAGTATCTTGTGTGTAGCTCAGTTGGTAAAAATGCAAGATCGCTTTTCCCAAATACAAGACATGTCTCGTGTTCGTTCTTCCAGTAAGCTGCAAAAAAAATGTCTCCTCTCATTAGTGTCATTGAAGATGAGTTTTATGTAAAACTAGTTGGGTAATCAACTTTTTGTCCATATATACATGAGAAAAGTCTAAAAAAACCCAACGAACTATCTGGTCTTGAATAATTAAGTTCTTAAACTATTTTTTTTGCATGAAAAAACCCTTAAACTTTCTGAAACCGGTTAAATACATTCTTGTAACATGTAAAAACAGGTTAATGTTATAAAAATTTGGAAAAAGTCTAGAAAAACCCAACAAACTATCTGCTTTTGAATGATTAAGTCATTGGATTTTTTTAACGAATAAATCCTGATTTTTTTTTCCTAAATCTGTTTACCAAATTAATTTTTTGAACTTTTTGTGAACAAATAAATTCCAAACTTTTTTAAAATAAAATAAAATCATAAACTTGATTTTGAACAAATAATCCGATTTTTTTTAGCAAAATCATAAACAAAAATATATATAATTTTTTTCACCGACAGCAAATTACGATAAATCAATTAAACATAGATAAATCATACCATTTTCAATACTAATTACAAAACATATAAAAGTTTTGCTTAAAGCATAAATTAAATTTTTCAGTAACTTAAATTTTTTTTACGTATCTATTTATGCTTTAGAAATGACTTTTATTTTATATATTTCATAATTGGTAATGGAAATGGTAAATTTTTTCTCCATTTAATTGGTTTATCGTACCTTGTTGTCGGTGAGAGAAATTATATATTTTTTGTTTATGAATTTGTTCAAAAAAAAAATTCCACATTTATTTGTTCAAAATTAAGTTCATGTTGTTATTTTTTCAAAAAAAAAAGAGATTTATTTGTTCAAATAAAGTTCAAAAATTATTTTGGTAAAAAGATTTAGGAAAAAAATTCAGGATTTATTCGTTAAAAAAATCAAGGAATTAATCATTTAAAATCAGATAGTTTGTTGGGTTTTTCTAGATTTTTTTTCAAAAATTTATAACATTAACCTGTTTTTACAGGTTACAAGGATGTATTTAATCGGTTTCAGAAAGTTTAAGGGTTTTTTTATTAAAAAAATAGTTTAACGACTTAATCAATCAAAACCGAGGTTGTTAAGTATACCTCCCTTGCCAAACCTGCACAACACCTTTCTACCCCCTCCACGGTTCCTCTCTCACATCATTTTATTTTATTCAATTTTTTTATTAAATATTTACAATTTTAACCCTTATAATTATTTAATAAATTACTTTAGATCCCTTACTTTTTAATTTTTTGTTTTCACCCTTATAAAATTAATATACATTATCGTATATCAATTAAAATACGTCTAAAAAATACATTTTTATTTTAAAAAGTTACACCATTATAGTCGTCTAGTCAATACCTTCGAAATGAGTCCAATATTAAATACTTTTTGATTTAATTATATTATTATATATTATATATTATATATACGCTCTTACGATGTGTTCTCAAAACTCATTTAATGAAGGAAAAGAAAGAAAAGTGATAAAAACTCGTGTTCTCGAAACTTTTATAAGAGAGAAAAGAAATGAAAGGAAAAGGAGTAAAATAAAGCTTAATTTTCTTCCAAACCTTTCCTCCCAAATGTGGTTGGAAAGTGAAAGAAAGTAAAAGAAAAAAATTAAAATCACTTAAAAAATTAATAAAATTACAAACTACTCGATCTTTCATCCTAATTATATTATTTTAAATGACATATTAGTAAAAATGTTAAAATAGTGTAACTTGTTAAAATAAAAACATAATTTTTATACGTATTTTAACTGATATACAATACGATTATATATGTTAATGTATAATAATATAATTAAATCAAAAAATATTAAATATTGGGCTTATTTTGAATGTATTGTCGAGACGATTATTGTAATTTATTAAAATAAAAACGTATTTTTAGACGTATTTTAATTGATATACGATTATATATGTTAATGTATTATATTGGATATTTAAATAAATAATATATATATATATATATATACTGATATTTTAGTATTAAATTTATTTAAAAGATTTTATCATTTACTCAAATAAGTTGGTCGTAGTGATTTTTATGAAATGCGAATTTATTACTTTTGAGATTAATAATTTATAACAATCACAATGAAACTTTCAAATTTGCAAACTAACAATGTTTTACTTATAAGATTGGTACATTAATTACTTCAAGGTATAATGTGATGTTACACGTTATAGACATTGCAGGTTGTTCAACGTACTTACCGCTTAGGTCTACTCCGCCACCGTGGTATGAACACGTTATTTTTGCAATTGGGTACGTTAATGGTAACCATTACATTAAACTAGACTTGGCAGAAGGATACCCGATCCCTAGAATTACACAACATTTTAGGCATTGCAGTTATCTGTGTGCCGCTGCATGGGCTACACCGTATTTAGGTTGAATAAATAAGTACGAGCAACTTTTACGTGTTAGTGCTACTACGGATAATGTTATTTTAGAATAAGTGAAAATTGTAATATAAATTACTTATGTGTTATTCATTTGTCAAATCTTAGTTTTTATGTTTTATTTTTTATATCATATAATTATTAAATTTGTAATGTTTATATTATTAAGAATTTTTTATTTTTAAATAAAAGTATAAATAGAAACCAAACGTGTATGTAGGTAAGAGTAATTTTTTTATTTTTTGATAAATAATTCAATGTTTTAATAATAAACTAAACATATATTTAAGTTAATATATAATTATATATTTTAATATAAAAATGATGTTAAATAGAAAATGAAAAGGCAAAAGATATAAAAGTTAATTAAATAAAAATAATGTATAAACTGTAAGTTTTAAAAATAATTCACTGCATATTTATTTATTTGATAATATGGTTAAGTCAAAAAATAATTCACTGCGTATTTAAAAAAAATTCACTGTTTATTATGTTTTATAAGTAGTATAGATATCGATATAGATAACTATAAGAGTATAATTTGTTTTATATATAATATATAATAATATAATTAAATTAAAATATATTCAATATTAGGCTCATTTAAAAGGTATTGATGAGACGATTATAATGATGTAACTTGTTAAAATAAAAACGTATATTTTAGACGTATTTTAATTGATATACGATTATAAATGTTAATGTGATAAGGTTGTTAAATGAAAAATAAAAAAGTAAAGGGTATAAATTAATTTATTAACCAACTATGGGGATTAAAAATGTAATTTAAATTAAAATTTCCAAAAAAAAAAAACGAGATGTGAGGGAGGAAACATGCAGGGGGGTGTAAAGCAATGTCAGGAGTGTTGCAGGGGGTGGGATTATAATTCCCCTAAATAAAAGACAAATCATTTAAAAAAGTTAAATATGATATATATTTTGAAAATGAAAAATAAAATAGAGAGAAGAAGAAGTGAGAAGCGCGTGAAGAGGGAATCAAACATTTGGAGGGACAACCAAAGCAAAAGACCTTTCGGCGAGACACAAAACCGTCTTGTTTCATGTAAACCGGTTCTTTCATCTTTCAATCCCCGACCGGTCCCTCTTTTCTTCCGTTAAATAAACCCGAATCTAATTCATTTTTAAAAATAACGATGGTATATAATATAACTATTAAATTCTCTAATCTAAAAACCAGGGATGACAGAAAGTGACTCAACCCGTCAACCCAACCCGAATCCAACCCATTAGTAGCAGGTTGGGTTGAGATTTTCAACCCGTTTAATTTAAATGGGTCAACCCGTCTAACCCATTTAATAAATGGGTTGGGTTGAGTTGAAATTTCTGACCTATTTTCAACCTGTTTGTAACTCATTACAACCTGTTTGTAACCCATTTGTAACATGTTTTCAACCCATTAATAACATGATTTTTAACCCACTTAATATGTTTTATTTTATTTTTAAAATATAATTTTTAAATTTTAGTGTTAAAGAAAGTGAATCTAAATAGGAAAACCCTAGATTCACTTAGATTTTAGAATGCCTCCATCAAAATAGGAAAAAACCCTAGCTTACTCTCTCGTCCGGTGCGGTGATCTCGTCTTCCTCCGGAGTCTCTGCTCTCGTCTTCCTCCGGCGACTGTCGTCTCTTTCTCTCGCCTGTGCCATCTCTTCTCTTTCTCTCACTGGCGTCATCTCTTTGTCTTGTGACTCTTGTCGGCTCGTTCTGTCGTTCATCTCAACAATACCACCCACGTCGCCGGCGAGAATATTGTCGACCTACTTAGTTTCAACAGTACCATGTGGTCCAACAGTAAGTTACATATTGTTTAGTGTTTAATTTCATTCTTTCAACAGTAAGTTTGCTAAATTTACATGTTGTTTGTTATCTATTTCATATTGTAATATTGTTTACAAATTTACGTGTGTTTGCTAAGTTGTTTAATAACTATCATGTTTCAACAGTAAGTTACTAAGTTGATTATATTGTTTATATATATATTTTTTGGTGATGAATAACGGTTGAATACATTGTTTTGTTTTATGCATTGTAAAATTAAATGGGTCAACCCATGTTGAACCCATTTATTTAACAGATTGGGTTGAAATTTTGTAAACAGATCGAACCCAGGTTGAACCCATTTAAGTTGCAGGTTGGGTTGGGTTGGGTTGAAATTCTCAACCCATTTAATTAAATGGGTTAGGTTGGGTTGAGATTTTCGACCTGTTTAATAAATGGGTTGAATCCGAACCCAACCCAGGTCGGCCCATTGCCACCCCCTACTAAAAACGTTAAATAATGTCGTTTAATTTTTTAATTTGAAGTTATTTATATCGTATCTTCGATAAAATGACAATGATGATGTGTTATTTGATCAGTTCAGTTTTATCACGTCATATTCAGTGGCGATCCAGGATTTTTTTCTAGTAGGGTCCCAATTAAGGTAGACTAAAGGCGAGTAAAATCACCCGACGTGTTTTTACCCTAATTACACTGTTCCAAGGGGGGTCCCAGTATTTTTGTCGATTTCAAATAACTTTTTCTGTTTTTTGATTGATTTCAAGATATTTTTTAGTGTTTTAGGCAATCGCTGGTAAGATGGGGTCCCTTCGAAAATTTTACTGGAAAGAACTAAGAGTAAATTGTATATATTTTTTATTTCTTTTACCTATCTAATTTTTTTTTTCTGAAATCTTGACGGGGATCCGTTCCCCCCACCTTTAATACATTACATCCTCTCCTGGCCACATTACATAACTACACCTCTAATAACATAAATTATATATGACGTCAAACATCCACATTCCCACCACAACCTATCCTCTTACCTAGGTACTTCTAGATCATTATACGTCATATCTGAAAGTGTTATAATAAATTATAAGTTTTTTTTGAAGGTGTCTCAGGCTATGCCTGGACTAATTGTTGTGTATGTCTGGATTCGAACTTGGACAGATGAGATATTCCACCACATCCTCCAGGGTCTCAACCGCTATGCCACAATCCTTGTGGTTAATAAATTATAAGTTGATATAACACTTTTAGACGTTATAACAGGTTTTCAGGACAACTTGTAATAAAAAGTTTTATTGATGTTTTTATACGACTTTACTCAAAAAGAAAAAATGAAAGCAAAGTGTGAATTGTCTTACAAAAAATGTGTTTATAAGACCTACTTTTCAAAATTCTCATATAAACAAATTAATAGGTTATTTTATTTTTTGTGTTCAAACAACTTGTTATGGTACCAAATATGTCATAACATCATATTTAACGTTTTTATATAACACACAGTCATATGATTCTATACACTTAAATAGTTAAATCTTATAAAACAATGTACTAGCACTTTTTTTGGGAACCGCAGTTTTCCGAACCAACTTACATGCATCGATTAATCCATTGGAATCTATTTTACTCTCTAAAAGAGAATATTCCAAGTATATTCTCTTTTATTTTGATTATATAGATTTTCAATAATACCCTTATATTTATTAACTTTACAAATTATACTCTTATATTTTTTGTTTTCACAATAACCTTATATTTATTATGAGAAAGATAAGTCTATTTGTCAAATATATAACTTTAGTTTATTAAAATTGGTAATAGCATTATATTTTGATTAATATTCCGAATTTTGTGAAAAATATTCATATTCACCGATTAATAGGATAATTGACTTTAAAAGTATATAATTAAATTGAAAAATATTCAATATCGGCTTCATTTCGAAGGTATTGATGAGATGATCTTCATGATGTTACTTGTTAAAAATAAAAACGTATTTTAATTGATATACGATTATATATGTTAATGTGATAAGGGTGTAAAACGAAAAATTAAAAAGGAAATGACGTAAAGTAATTTATTAACTAACTCTAAGGGTAAAAAAATATAAATTATAAATAACAAATTGGGAACCTTCATCAAATTTGGCGGAGGTTTGATATACCAATTTGACCGAGGTTTGGGTTTTCTCGGCTGGAAAAAGGATTTAGCCCCAAAACGACACTGTTTTGGGAACCTCCATCAAATTTGGCGGAGGTTTTATATGAATCTCCGTCAAATTTTGTAATCTTTATACAAAATTCAAACCTATTCGACCCTTTATGTATTTCGACATGTATTTCGAGTAAGTTTTAATCAATTTGATAAAATCAAATAGAAAATGATCATTTAGGTAATAACCTTTTAGAACATATCATAATAATTAAATTTCCTATTAAAAATCATATCAAAATATCTGAAAATTTTGTTGGTTCTATAGTTTATTCGACAAATTTTGCAAACCAAATTATCTTAAAAGTATCTGATTTTTTTATTGGTTCTATAGTTTACTGGACAAATTTTGCAAACATTCATGATTTCTTTATATATTATATTCCTTAAATATAAGAATAGCAATTTCAATGAGTTGACCTACATACGTGTAAATTTTATCCACAATGTTTTTATTCTATATTTAATATACATTTAATTTGTTATTAGTTATGGGGTAAAATAATAATAATTGGATAAATAATATTATGTTATTAGCTCATGCATCTTCTAATTTAATTGCATATTATGTATTTTAATTTGTTCATTAGATAATTTTTGGCATTAAAATCCATATGTCAGGGATGAATTAGGGAATAACGTTTTTAAAACACAATTTATAACGACAAATAAATATAAAACAAAAAAAAATGTCATAAACTTCCATGAGTGATTTCGTATCTCTAATTTAGAGTATAAATAACTTATATTATAAAGATACAGGATCGTGTGAGAAGAAGAGTTAAGGTGAAAAACGTAAGAAGGAATCTGAACCCTTGATCACCTTTAATCTCAAACCCATCCAAGAATTATGCTTTATACATGGACTGATCTGGTACATCGCGGTGCATCTTATCTCGGTGCTTCTCATCCTAATGTGCAATCCAAAGGTGGAGATCTCTTCTTACGTTTCTCACTTTAACTCTCCCTCGTAACGGAACTCAACCCTACTCTAAAAGCCAACATAGTAAAATACCATAAAAGTAGATAAATGTGAACCATCCATTACAATCAGTGACAGATCCAAGTTTTTTGGTGATGGGAGTCGGAATTATGGTTATGGTCATGTAGTTGGCAAGGTATTATAGGGAAATTAATTAAAATAGCAATTTTTTTCATGTTGGTTTCACCTCTTAGCCCATTTCTCCTTACATTTACCAAAATAGTAATCAGGTTCGCAATGCTAGGTTTGTAATTGCGAACCTGGCTAAACGACAAAAAAATTTACACTTTCGACCCATGTTCGCAATATGCTCTACGCAATTGTGAACCTTACCCCTGAAGTTTCAAAATTTACACTTCAGGGGGTGGGTTTGCCATTGCGAACCTAGTATATTGCGTACAAGGGCAAAAAATTTTAAAAATGTCGTTTAGCCAGGTTCGCATAGCGCTGCGAACCTGGCTGACAATTTTGGTAAATTTTGGGAGAAATGGGATAGGAGGTGAAACCAACACGAAAAAATGGCCAGTTTAATTAATTTGACTTTTGTTCATAAAATCATTTTCAAAATACTATAAATCAAAAGAACACTTTGACAACTTTTGCCATTCGGTGAATGCTTCATTCTACAAAGAAGGTTTTGGAAAGACGAATTTATCCCCCGAAAACTGATAATTCAATCGTCTAACTGACTATTGAAGGTCGAAAACAACCTTTTTGTAGTTGTTATTATAGTAGTTGTGATAAAAGTGGTGGTTTTGTAGGAGGAGGAAGAAAAATGTATAATATTTATGAAGCAATGGAAGACATTAGTGGCCTTTGCTTATGATGCAAATGACTTCTATTATGGGTACATATTGTGAAAGGAGGACAAGGATAATTTTGCCTTTTCATACAAGAATCATTGTTAGTTTAGTTGATCTCATATATGTTTGTTTCCTGTTAGTTGAATCATATAATCATTGCAATCAGTTTCGCTTCATCTGTTAATCATTTCTTTCTCTTCGGTATTATGGTATCAAAGCAGTTTTCAGGTTGTCGCTTCTGTTTCATCTTTTCCGAAGGATTAATCAATTCTCTGATCAACTAAATTTTGTTCCAATTAGATGATACACCCTTAGGATGGTGCTGACCCTTTCAATCACTAAAAAGGAAAAAAAAAACTAATAAAATGATTGTTAGTTCATTTATTTTTTATTTTATTTTTATAATACAAATATAATAATTCTTTAACCATTGGTGATTCATTCGTTCGTAAAAACAATAATTATAGTTTGAAGATTCTGAACCAATTGTCCAGTAAAAAATTTCGAGGGATCCCATATTGACGGTCATTGTCAAAAACACAAAAATATTCTTTTGAAATTAATCAAAAAACAGAAAAAGTTTCTTCGAAATGGACGACAAAAACACTAAGGTGGCGTTTGTTTTTTTAAGAGGTGCTAAGTCTGAAGTCTGATTTCACCTCTAATTTATAAGAGGTGGTGCTGAAGTCTGAAATTTAAACCAGTAAAACTGTTTGTTTTTATGTCTGAAGTCTGAATCAATATGACTATTTCTTTTCATCTTGTGTGAAAGAACCGGAGGTGTGGGAAGATAATAAGAGGGATTTAAGAGGTTAGGTTACCACTTATTTATTCGGACCATATTAAGTGATAAGAGGCTCTGAAAATAATAGAAAAACAAACAGTCTAAATTATGAAACGTCTAAACGAATCAGACATAAGTGGTGATTAAGAGCTTAAAATGAAAAAACAAACAAGGCCTAAGAAAATCCCTCGAAATTGACAAAAACATTAAGAATATCTCTCGAAATCAATTAAAAAACTTTAAAAATCCTTCAAAACACGTCGGGTAACTTTACGCGCTTTAGTCTATCTTTATGGTGACTCCATCAGATAAAAATTCTGAATCCACCACTGAAGAAAGGTCTTGGGAATCGAAGTTAAAGTGATTGTTAGATTGTTAGGGTTTATTATTTTTAACATCCGCCCTTGCCTTAGGGTCTTGGATTCAATATCTTTTAGTTGTAAGAGTCATGTAAATTATGGCATGCCTAGTAAAGAGCTAGCCTTCACTGTTTGAGTTGCCATGGCGATACAATACGATGAATTTAGATGCACAAACGGTTGTCATAAAAGAAAATTTAGATATGGCAACCGAAATCACAAGTTTTGTAGAGAATAAGAAAAATATACCAAACAAAAAAGGTTTTGTAAAGAGGTTTTTGTCTCCCAAAAGCTCGTGATTCGACCTTCCAACTTGGCCTCTGAAGCTAGAAAACAATCTTTTTGTAGTTGTTATTATCGTACTTACGAAAGACATTAATGGCCTTAGCTTGTAAGGTAGATGACCTCCGTTAGGATGTTGTTTCCTTTCTATCACTTAAAAAGGAAATAAAATAACAGTTGTATAATAATACCCATTTAACCTATTTTTCTCTAGAGGTGAATGATTCAAGTTTCACCAAAAATAAGAAGTTACTATAAATTTAATTTGTCCTATAGTAAATATTTACATTAAAAAATATATAAAATTAATTAATAGTTGATTTTACTAATGTTCGTTACTTTTTTCTTTTTAATTTTGTACTACAAATCTACAATTTATATGAAATTGTTTAACAATAAAAAACGATTATAGCACACGTACAACAACATTATAATTCGAAGATTATGAACCAATCGTCCATACCAACAATATTACTAAAAATACTTTTGCTAGTTCATGTTCATTTATTTCAAGAAATCGCCATCTGGACTAGGTCCTAAATATTCGTTTTGTCTTAGCCATGTATGTATGGATGGTGATCAATAATGTACGTACGTTAGTTAACCATGTCAATTGCAGAATTAACCCAACGTTGATTATAATTTAATTGGAAGAGACTAATTGTTTAATAGATTAGCTGGTAGGAATTGAAGGGACATAAATGGGAGAGCCGAGGCTTGCGTTTTGGGTTGGGGTTATGATGATCATGTGCTCCAATTTCATGGAGGTTGCCAACGCTAGAAACATCAACCGTAAGTTAGTTAATGTTGTAAAGGTGGAGTACCCATGCACCAAGTGGAATCCAGACGGAAGTTGTAACCCTGAGAACCAAGTTCGACCTTATTATAGGGGATGTAATGCCAACCTCAAATGTCGTGATAAGTAACATATATATTTAACATCATATATATATATATATGGGAGATTTCAAATACAAACAACGTCAATTCATACAAACCGTGTGATTCATTGTTTAATTGATTTTTTTTTCATTAAAGTGTTTAATATGATGAAATTGTTTCATATAATTCGTTTATTTATGAAATTATTTTTATTTCTACATGAAAATGAATTGCTTCATGAAATTCTCATTTTAATGAATCACGTTTCACATTATTTCATATATTATGGACTAATCAACCCTAATAATTAAGAAAAAGTGAAGATGAACAAAAAAAATATTGATTGAATGGGTTTTGTACGAATTAACGTGGTTTGTAATATAAATCAACCATATACATATTTAAAAGAAAATGAGAACCAAGTTTCATTTATTATTCATGAAAAATGTCGTGAACTCGTGATAAGTATTTATTACTAAGTTTTTTAATAATGAAAATACATGATATTAATCATAAAAATGAATGATACCATGAATAATAAAAATTCATGATATTTAGATAAATAATATTTATAATTATTTAGAGTTATTCATCATTAATTAATAACTCATGAATGAAGGTTATCCGGTTAATAAAAAATATACGATTTTTATTTAAACCAATATCTATGACTATTTAGAGTTATTTATCATGTAAGACATATTTTTGGTTACTTGGATGTTATAAAATTTATTTTATAAATCATAGTGTACAAATAAAATAAAAGACAATATTTGGAATACATAATGGGTCGAAGTGTGAAACAATATTTGTAAATTGACAAACACAATAGAGTTCTTACGAGTTTCAAAATATCCATCCAAAGTTTTAAAAACAATCACGTATATCTTTTACAATTTAATGGTACACGTAATTATTTTAAATTTATAAATTCGTGAAACATTTTAAACTCTGTAAAACCAACTTATAACCAACTATACAAAATAATATTATGCCATTCTTAAAATATATATTTAGAGTGAATTACATTTCATGGCCTTGTGGTCTCTTACGATTAACGTTATGTTCTCGAATTTGAAAAGAAAAGAAAAAAAAATGGACGGAAAACAAAGAGAATGAAAAGAAAGGAAAGAAAAAAAAATTATTTGTATTCTCGTAAATGAAGTAAAAAGAAGAACATAAAATGAATGAAAAAAAACAGATAATTTTGTAATTTTATCACGTAAAATGACATTTTTACATATATCCTCTAAAACTATATTATTTAGAATGAAAAATCAGATAATTTTGTAATTTTATTAGTTTTTTAAATGATTTTAATTTTTTTCCGTTCCTTATTTTCCTTTACTCCCATATTTGGGAAAAAAATTTTGGAAGAAAAATAAGTTATATATTTTTTCTCTTTCCTTTCTCTACTAAATAGATTTCGAAAACACGAATTTTTTTCACTTTTATCTACTTTCTCTGCTTTTTCTTTAATTTTTCTTGGTAAAATTAGTTTAGAGAACACAGGATAAGGTCCCTCAAACACATTAATCACAATCCCAATATCTAGTTTAATCAATTTGGCTTACTAGTGGGCCTATCTTGCCACTTTGCTTTGAGCTTCTTGCTTAACCAGAAGCCCAATGGGAGGAGATCTAAAATTTATGGGAGGAGATATAAAATTCTAAACAGTAGCTTATGTGGAATTCTATTAGGGGGTGTTTGGTAGAGAGAATTGAGAGGAGAGAAATGGAATTCTCTTGTTTGGGAGAATTAGTCTTAAATTTTAGGCGGAGAATTGGACTCCCGAGAATTGATCTATAGTGTAAAAGTAGAGAAATGCCAAGAAATGGTCCCTCCTTGCCACCCGCCCTTGCCGTCCGACCTTCACCTTGACATCCGCCCTCGCCGCCCGCCTTTCAACTTGCCCCCCACACCTTGCCGTAGGGATGAGCGGAACGGAACGAAATCCCGAACCAAACCGGTACTGGTACCGAATGTGACTACCCGGTTCGGATTCACTATTGGGTTTTTTCACTTTCAGGATTCGGTATTTTCGGTACCGGTACTGGTCCCGGTAAATCCCGAACCGAACCGGGGAATTAAAAAAGTCATTTTTCAGTTTGAATCGGTAACAAACCCTTCCCGTTTTTTTTATAGAAAATCTACCTAAATATATTACAATTTTCGGTTCTTGTATTTTCCACTCAAATACCGATTTTTTCTTGCAATTCTTCATATTTTGGTTCTTGTAATTCTCCAAAATCGGTTCGGTAATTTCTCCAAAACCCGGTTCTTGCATAATCGGCTCCTCCAATTCGGTTTTCGCTTAAGTGATTTTGGTTTTTGTTATTGTTTTTAACGGTCAATGGTGAAAAATGGTAGTCGTCCCAAAAAGTGGTACCAAACGGTTCTAGTCCCGAAAATCCCGGTACCGAACTTCTATTATCGGTTCGGTATTCGGTATTGATTTTTTCCACTCCCGGTTTCGGTACTACCCGGTTTGGTACCGGTCCGGTACCGAGCTCATCCCTACCTTGCCGTCCGTCATTTCTCCGTTTCATTTCTTTGATGATACCAAACAAGGGATCAATTCCAATTCTCCACCCAATTTCCATTTCTCCCTATTTCCATTTCCCCTCATTTCCATTTCCAATTCTCCCCAATTCTTTTCTCTGTACCAAACACACCCTTAGGGGCGTTTGGTTGACGGAAAGGAATGGAATCTGGTGGAATTGGAATCTGAATTTCTTTGACCAGATTCCAATTTCTTTGTTTGGTTCAGTATTTTCAAGAATTGGAATTTGATAAATTCCAAAGAATTCAATAATTAGACAATTTGAGATTCCTTACCTTAGTGGTGGGAATTAATAGGAATTGAGTTGGTTTTTCTTTAATACCTAAAATACCCTCCTCCTAAAAAACAATTAAACCCTAATCTCAAACAAAAAAAGTCGACACCTCTTCACTTGGATTTTCGGTTCGGTTTTTTCGGGGTTTTTTTATCAGTTTTCAGTTTTCGGTTTTTTCGATTTCTCGGTTCAGTTTTTTCGGGGTTTTTTTTTTCAATTTCCGGGTTTTCGATTTCGGTTTTTGTATTTCGGGGGTTCTTTTAGTTTTCGGTTTTCGGTTTCTCGGTTTTTTTTTTCAGTTTCGGTTCGGTTTTTCCTCACCCCTACCAGTTAGGTTCTCCATCGTCTCCTACAACAACTAAAATATGTTTTGCTCTAACAGATGTTGTCTTGCTGTAGGCTTTACTTTTTTTTCTGCAGTTTTTAGCTATTTTTGCTGTTAAAAAATTATGATTTTTGTTTTTTTAGCATTTTCTGTAGTTTTTTGCTGTTTTATGCAGTTTTTAGCTGTAAAAAAGCTCAAATTATTTTTAGTGTTAAAAAATTGAAGTAATTAATAATTATTTTATTAAACTAAATTTAGTTTAAAAAAATAAATTTAATAAAAAAGGTATTTTAGTCATTTACTGGAATTTCATTCCTATTCCAAAGCTACATTTTGTGAACCAAACAGACATATTCCAATTTTTTTCAACTGATTCCATTCCAATTCTGCCAACCAAACAGCTGGTCAAATCTGACAACATTTCAATTCCAATTCCTTCAAAATCAAATTCCTTTGACAGATTCCATTCCATCCAATTTCATTCTGCGAACCAAACGCCCCCTTAGTTTATTGTTTTAAAAAGCTTCTAAAAGAAAATGGAAGTTCCAAAATTGAGAATAAAATGATCTAAGTCTAACAGATGCAGGACTGTAACTCGTTCCCTCTAATGGAGGCAACACAAACACAGATTAAATATAATAGAGTGGCGAAAGAAGGATAGACGAGTATAAATTGCATCCGAGTGTCGAGTCATTCTTTATCTTTCATACCATAATATAAATAAATAAATAATTGTACTTGTTTGGCCTGTCAAGGTACTCTCTTGACACTCCAGGAGAATTTGTTTCTGTTAGAGGATATGATGAAGTCCTATATCAGCTAGATTTCGACCATTTTTCTGAAATATTTTGGAACCCTCTTCTCTTCTTAAATGTTCTTTTGAAGAGTAATATAATGAAGTTTCACACATCTTAATAAGTTTTTTCTCCATCATTACCCAATTAGATCAAAATCAAGAGATCTTGAATTTGCTTAACAATTGACACCAATATAATTGTATGAACAACAAAATTCAAGAAATTACTCTAGGTTCATTACCATATACATTATGCTTATGATTAGTAATCTAACTCATTCGCATCTAATTCAGAGAAACATAATTAACAGTTATAAACGTTTGAATCTTTATTAATGTTCTTGATTAATCTTATCGTAAAAAAAAACAGTAAAATCACTATAAATAGTGGGTCCATTAAACATTAAAAAAAATTAATTCTAACCACATACTAAAAACCCATCTTTAATATTATAATAATAATAAACATCTTAATCTATTAAATTTTTAATCAATATTTATATATACATAAAATTATAAAAACTTAACATTTTATTAGTGTATATTTATGGAGGTGTATTATTGATTTCCAAATATAAAGATCAACAATTTGAACCTTACTTTTTAGTGTTTTATTGTTTGATTGAAGATAAAAATACCTTCATATTTTGTGTTTTTAGTGTTGGGTTAGAAATGGTCGAAGGAAGTTATCCGAAACGAGATCGGGTGGCCATAATCTTATTTGGTGTTGGAGACAAATGATGGGAGGTCTGTTGTGTCTGGCTAAATCCTCCTCGGAAGATATGCATCGCTTATTAAACTGTTTGTTCGTGGTTGTGATGGTTGAGGACTTTTGTTTTCTTTGTAACTGTAGTGTCTTGACTAGTTTGTACACATCTCGACTATTCCTATAAAACCATGAGTATACCAGTCAGAAAAATCTCCAATAACCCTAAAGAAGACTAGTCAATAATTGTCAGTTGAACCGATCCTTTTTCATTACATGATGCAACAATAATGAGTTTTTGAAAGCTTACGGAAACCACATTTTCTTAACTTCAAGCATGCAGTAGGTATTCTAACAAACTCGGTCTTGTAGCTGATCAAAAATATTATTTCGACAAAAAGTTGATTATAGGTAACCCTAACCGGTCCCCACACGTATCTCACCTCCAAAGACAACGTATTTTTTTGGCTCAGTCACAGCTAACATCAACAGGAGGTAAACGCATGGTCTGTCTTGTATCGGAAAATACCGCCCCACCTTTTATATAATGAGTTGCATGCAAAGAGCAAAATATTAAATTGTTTATTAAACATTATCTCAAACATATAATAAAAACAATAATTTTTGGTTAATCACGCTTTTTATTAGAAAATTTTCTCAGTTTTATGTGGATCATTCTAGATGAAGCATCTAAATAAAAGATACCTAAATATATCATTTTGAGGAGGCATATCCTTAAATATTGTTTTTTTGGATATCATATAAAAATAATGAGAGATATATAGAAGATAATATGGTGGGTCCATTAAGAGTAGTTGGCGACTGATTGTTGCCACGTATCTATGGCTATTGGAACTCCATTTGGGCCACGTGCTACTAATTTAATGGTCCCTGTTATCTTATTTTGACCATATGCAATTAAATAGACGATAATATATCTTCACAATGTTTTGGAATAAATTCAAAAAATAATTAATGTAGTTTTTAACATTATAGAGTAATTTTTTACGTAAAAAGTTTATTACCGATAACCTTTAACTCGTCTCTTATGAAATTAATCACTAAAGACATAAATATGAACAATTACATATTTTAGATTACTTAATAATCCAAGCTAATTTAAGAGACCGAGATCAAACTCATAATCTGTATTATATTTAAGCAAAATTATTTTATATTTTTTGCAACTAAAATACATGTAAAAAAAAACGGAGTAACTTTTAGAAAACTAACATTTATATTCTTTTTTATTACATCATCTATTTATCAAATTAAAAACTTACTATAAACCTTCGTAATTATAATGATTGATAAGAATATCTTTTAAATTTTAGATGATTTATAAGATTTATACTCGATAATACTTTTTAATACGGCCATTACTACACTTTTTAATTGAAAGAAGTGTTCATTAAATTATTAAAAAAAATACATAAATACATGAAAAAGAACAAAAAGATAAACATCAAAATGTCACATTGTCACGTCAACGGCGATACAAAATAAAACATTATCCAAAATTGTCTTCAATAATAACTATTCCACCATCCAACCTCATTTACCATTATACCCTCCAATATACATCATAATTACAATCAAATGCCACTGAACATCAACGCCTTCAGGTTACTTACCACATGCATTCTCCCAACCTCCTTCCGGCAGTAATTTTTACCATCACCGGCCGCCGGAAAACACTCGAATCCTTGAAAACTCCTTCCATTAAACTCACCGTCGCCGGAAACAGACACCGCCGTTGATCTCGACGGCAGAGCGTTTGTCGTTCGTTTATACGATCCGAACCATTTGGTCTGCATGTATCCGTTTTTCCTCCATGGTGAAACCATTATGTCTCTCGTCTTTAAAGAGATTCTCATTGCAGCGCACATTAGCCTCACCACCTGCTTTAGCTTGTTCGGTTTAATAACTGCAATGTTAGGTATTATTTCGAGCAGCGATTTGTAGGTTTTTGTCGGTCGTGCGATTGTGAATTGACCTCCGAATGATACTTCAACAATGTAACGATTGCCGGAATTTAGAACGTCAACGTATTCGTATTCTCCGGCGGGATACCGTCCGGTTTTTTCCCAACGGGATTTGCAGAGACCTGTAGACATATATCGCAACGAGATCTATGTTAAAACTATTTATAAACAGTATATTTTGATGATTTGAAGAATCGAAGATGAAGATTTGATGTGATCATATGAGCATTACGAATTATATCATTGATTCTTACGGAATTCAAATCTAAAACGTGTATATGAATCGATTAATTCTCACCAGCATCAAACCCTCGCTGTCGAAGTAGAGTCATTAGATTTCTCTTAAATCCCTCCGATGAAGAATTTTCCAAATTCCGGCACACTGTTTCAACCTCGGAACGGATCGCACACTTCGCACGATCATCTTCATCATCACCGATGAGATCTATCAGCATTTCCTTCGTCTCCGAATCCGTACCGTAAAAACTCTCCGCCTCCTGATAGTCCGTGATCTCTTCCTGATCACGATCTCTAACCTTATTTTCGCCGCACGACGACTTACCTCGACCACCGGCGTCTCCCTCGAAGAACGAATCAACTAGATCTGATAAATCCGTCACCGAATTTGCGGAATGCTCGCTTCCACTGCTCTGGCATAACCTAGCCCTAGCATCATCGTCAAACGCCTCTGTTATCCTCTTGAATCTCATCGGAATCTTCGCCATTTTCCAATCGAACAAAGCTCCGTACGTTCTTCTCTTATATATCTCCTCCCTGAAGAAATTTCTTCTTATCGTGTGTAATGATTTCCTTCACCACCACAAACGGCGGAGCACGTACTTATATGTCTCTGAGGGAATTTGAAGGAGGAAGACGACAAAATGTGAGGAGGAAACTTGGAGATGTGTTTTAACGGCGTCAAGATCTCCGTTAGGGTTTGGTTCTGAATGTAGTCTTGTTTTCTCTGTGTTGGTTCAATATCAATCATAACTTGATAAATGATATGGTTAACGGCAAATAATTTGAAATGTAACGGCGGTTTGAGTAGTACAAGTATTAGCGGCATGGATAGGATTGATAACAGCTTGTGCAATTCACGGTTCATCACGTGGCAGTGACGGCCCTAACACACGGTGGCCTTTATCCAGTTTTCCGCTTCTATCTGCCACCGATAATATTTTATTATTATTATTTTATTAGAGAAAAGTCTAAAAAAGACCCAACGAGCTATCTGGTTTCGAATGATTAAGTTCTTAAACTATTTTTTTGAATAAAAAAACCCTTAAACTTTCGGAAACCGGTTAAATACATTCTTGTAACCTGTAAAAACAGGTTAATGTTATAAATTTTTGGAAAAAGTCTAAAAAAACCCAACAAACTATATGATTTTGAATGATTAAGTCCTTGATTTTTTAGCAAATAAATCCTGAATTTTTTTCCTAAATCTTTGTATCAAATTAATTTTTGAACTTTCTTTGAACAAATAAATCTCAAACTTTTTTTTAAAGAAATAACATCATGAACTTAATTTTGAACAAATAAATGTGGAATTTTTTTTTTGAACAAAATCATAAACAAAAAAATATATAGTTTCTCTCACCGACAATAAAGTACGATAAACCAATTAAATGGAGAAAAATTATACTATTTCCATTACTAATTATGAAACGTATAAAATAAAAGTAATGTCTAAAGCATAAATAGATACATAAATAAAATTTATACATAAAAAAATTAAGTTAATGAAAAATTTAATTTATCCTTTAAACAAAACTTTTATATGCTTTGTAATTAGTATTGAAAATTGTATGATTTATCTATATTTAATTGATTTATCGTACTTTATTGTCGGTGAAGAAAAATTATTTTTGTTTATGATTTTGTTCAAAAAAAATCCGCATTATTTGTTCAAAATCAAGTTCATGGTTTTATTTTTTTTCAAGAAAAAGTTTGGATTTATTTGTTCAACGAAAGTTCAAAAATTAATTTGATAAAAAGATTTAAGAAAAAAATCGGGATTTATTCGTTAAAAAAATCAGGATTTATTCATTAAAAAAATCCAAGGACTTAATCATTCAAAAGCAGATAGTTTGTTGGGTTTTTCTATAGACTTTTTTCAAAATTTTATAACATTAACCTGTTTTTACAGGTTACAAGGATGTATTTAACCGGTTTCAGAAAGTTTAAAGGTTTTTTCATTAAAAAAAATAGTTTAAGGACTTAATAATTCAAAATCAGATAGTTCGTTGGGCTTTTTTTAGATTTTTCCCTTTATATTATTATTAAATTTAAGTGTATATCAATTCCACATATGGATACTTTTTAAGCATGTGTCACGTTTATTTTTTGGAAAGACATTCTCCTCAGTTTATTTAAGGATTAACAATATTGATATGAACGCCTTAAAATAAGGGTTGAAACGAGAATATATATATTTATCTTACGACTTTTTTATTATGGACAATTGCATATCATATTACATTAGATATGATACAAATGTAATATTAATCGGACGTGGATGACTTTTGACGCAATCCAAGTTACAAGTTGTTTAGGCCAAAAATCATGTATCCCTTAATTCAACCACCAATCCCTTCATGTGTATCAATGTGATACAAGTGTTCTTGATGTGCTATTGTAATCCATCACATGTGATGGTAAATCATAAACGTAGACGACCTTTGGCGTGATCTAAGTTGTAGGACACGTCGTCCGCACACCACTTCATATGTATCATCACATGTGATGAGGGTATTCTCGTGTTTTTCGTAAAATGGAGGTAGATATAGAGTCGGGTTCAGGAGAAAACCTCCATTTGGAAACTATGCACAAATGCATACTGATAATTTGTAACATGCATTTGTGTATATGCACTAATGCATAATATGCAACTCGTGCATACAAAAACAATTTCGATCACTTGTATGCACAAAATGCATATCGTCCAGATGGAGGGCTCCCAGAACGTTGTTCAATTTTTTTTTGAGGTTTTCCCTTAAACCTCCCTCTATATATACATATCATAACCTTGATATATCAAAGTCGTCAAAAACAAAAAAATGTAATAAAGAATAATGAGAATGTTAGATTAAGGAATCATCAGATCGAGTCAATAAATTAAGTTAACCGATTAAATTTTTGATACTTAGGAATCAAAATAACAAAAATATATTTAGAAACAATTAACGTTATAGACAATCAGAAAGTCTCCACTTACATTGTGACGTACTGGTGAAGTCTTAATTAAGTGAGTTGTAGTGGAAATTTTTATTTACCATGGGTTCGAACCTAAGGCATAGCCAAAATCCATATAAGTATGGAGGTTTACTTGCAAGAAATACATGATATCCATTATCTTCGAAAGATTAATTGATGCATGCAAATTAACCATAAAATCTATAATTACTAGGGAATAAAAGAGTCTCCATTTCCTTGTAAGTATATGACTTTTCCTCTCTTTCTAATAAGATTTATCTTGGCTACTAATTATTATCATATCAAATAAATATATTTATTATAACAACAGACTCAGCTTTTTAATGTTTTAAGTGCATCTCTAATAGCATCTTTAAAATGAAGAAAATAGAAATTTTGAACAATTTATTTACTCCAACAGTATCTTTAAAATTTTCTCCAAAATGAAGAAAGTATAAAAGAGATTATAAAAACCTCTATATTTGGAGACATCTTCAAAAATGATTACCATGAGAGAAATATTTTTTTTATTAGGTTCCTACAATAATAAAAATTAAAATTAAATATTTAGATAAGATAAATAATATTTTATTAAAAATATAGAATATTTTAATAATATAATGAACTTTATAATCTTCAAAATAGAGAAGGTGTTGAAATTGAATGTAATATTTTTTAGAGATTTTGATATTTGATCTTTATTTTAAAAAAATTATAAAGATACTATTGGAGATGCTCTAAAAAAAAAACTGTAAAGACAAGGTTAAAGAAGAAAAAGAAATATAATACTCCGTCACTTTATAAATTGTCATTTGTCATGTAATTAATTACTTTAACTAGAGTAGTTGAAAATAATTATATTTCATTTTTTTTTTATAAATTGGAAGTATCGTGTATTCGTGTGGCCTCTTTTAAAGCACCCTCAACGTCTTTTTCGCGAGAGGTCGCTAGTTCTCCTAAGACGGCGATAATTATCACAATCTTTTACATTTAAAAGAAATATTTCATTTTGATTGGGTTTACGTGAAAACATGTTTTTGTAGAATCAGTGAGAACCATATTTTTGTACTTAAAATATCACAGTAAAATACTCTGAAGGTAAAAGAATCTGAATATTCATAACAAAAACATTATAAAGTTATATTACGAGTATCACGAAAACAAGTTGGTCTCACGATTCCAAATCATTTGATGTCCTAATTAAATATATATGCTAAGTGTTTAGATTAAAAGTAAATGCCTATTTTTTATTCTACCTTAATTAATTATGTGAGGTAGAATTGCTATATTATAATTTAGGGTAAATATATTTTAATTAAAAAGTATAATAGTTACATAATTTTAAAATTGTATTTTTTTTATTATGAACATTTATTTTAGGATGAAAAGAATATATATTTCAGGGATATTTTTGGTATTTTTTCTTCAATTAAGTTGTAGTAAGTCTATAATAATTAAACTATTGTATAAATTAAGATTATTTGTTATTTGTTTTTTTTCTGTATTAGTTAAACTTGGACCAAATTTTCTTCATATATGTTAAAACCTTCATTTTCTCTCAGTAACTTTTTAGAATAATTTGAAGGATTTACATATTCTCGTACTTTTTCCCGAAACAAATGTCTGAATGACTTACAATCAAAATTATTATTTTCTAACGGTCTTTACAAAAAGGAGGAAATGGATATTTTGGAACCATAATTTGATCCAATAGCTCTCTCAAACTATTTTTAAAATAAAAAAAGTAAAAAAGATAAATATTTTTTTATATATGAAGTACAATTCAAAAATGATTATCAAGTAAGATCACTAATAAAAAAAACTTTGAAACTAAACATTTAAAAAAAAATATTTTAATATTATAATTAATATTTAATTTTTTAAAATAAAAAATATAATAAAAATAAATGTAACTTTGTTTTTTGGTTATTTTAAAGGAGATGCTTTTTAATCCTTCCTCTTCCATTTCCCCAAGAATATCAACACCATTTTTTCAAAGAAATCAAACATTGTTTAATTGCCTAAGCCGCAATTTACGAAGTTGTGTTATATATAAAAACGGATATTTTTCATCCTCAAGGGTGCCACGTGCCCCTTGTAATCAGACATCAAGAATTTTTCATAATCCAAGGGTGCCATGTGGCTTTGTAACCATGCACCAACAACCTCTTGTAGCACCTTTTGACACCTATGCAAGATACCTTTTGTAGCACCTTCATAAGAAGTGATGGATCTAGAAATTTTTATCTAGTAGGGTCACCTTTAAGGTAGACTAAAGATGTATAAAGTCGTTTGACGTGCTTTTAGCTTAATTACATTGTTTTAAGAGATTTTTGATGTTTTTTGGTTGGTTTCGCGGGATTTTGTTAGTGTTTTTATCGATTTCGAAAAAATTATCCCTTTTTTGCTTGTTGAATAGATTTGTTTCTTTATTGGATTGGTTTTGACCGGATGGTTTCATTATCATAAAGAAAGGGAAGCGGCTCGGCTATTCCGATCTCTTGCCTGCCCATGGATTCAATAGCAGTTTGAAAGGTTAACCTATTTGGGAATCTCTGGATCTATGCTTATTTTCAACTCCCCGAAGCATTTCGTCGCTTACTATGCCCTTCCTCGTCTCTGGTTGCCTAGGTATCCACCGTAAGCCTTTCCTCGTTTAAACCTCTCCCTTATTTTCGGGTTTTTGATTGATTTGAAGACTTTTTTGGTCTATTGTCTATTTGAAACAACATGTATTAAACCAAAACAACAATTTGAAACAACAATTTGAAACAAGTAAGTTAGGGTTGTGGCTTTGAGTTGTGGGGTCCCATGTGAAAAGCGAGTAGAGGGATTGAAGTATAAAGACAGTAAAAAAGTTTATTTAACCCTTATAAAAAAAATTATTTTCATTGGGGTCCTGTCCCCCACTCTTTGTGCCTTACACCCGCCAATGTTTGCAAGTCTTGTGGACGGTAAACCACAAAGGTGGTGATTGATTGGTTTGAGTTTAGGCTTTAAAGATTAAAAGTGTTTGGAAGTTCCAGGTTTGAATCTATTAAGAACTAAAAAATCCTCTTGTGGCCACGAAGGTACCCACGAAGCAGGTGGTCGTCCTAAAATTAGTCGGCTCTCATAGTGGGTTGAGTATCCATGTTAATAAAATAAAAAGGTCTTGTGGATGGCACATCTGCAAGTGTAGCACCTACGCAAGTTTTGAGTTTTTTCCACCCCTCACAAGTGATATTCCCCCTCAGTATGCACTAGAGGGTTTTCTAAAATAATGTCTCCTCCTCAAGTTGAGAAATGGTTAGTTGTGGAGGTAGTGACCTTGTTAAGAAAATGGGAGAGGGAAATGACTAAAAGGTAAATTTGGTTAAGTCAAAATGGCTATTTGTGTCATTTTCTCTAAAAAAAATTTGGAAAGGGTATCCTAGACTAATCTCTGACAATTTTAATACTGCTAAAGCATGCAGCCTGAGATAATTCCCCAGTGACCACAAGCTGTTTGCGCCTGGATTCGAACATGGGATAGATGGGTTATTTAGCCTCATCCCCACAATCCTTAATCAGTACACCACAAGCCTTGTGGTTATTTTCTTTATTATTTATCTCTTCTAATTACTCTCTCTCTCTTACTTTCATCATTTTAGAGTCTGTTGAAATTAAAATCCATAAAAATATTCATTTTAAAGAATCTATCGGTAGAAAATGAAGAAGGGAGATAGGTAAAGGAAGATGAGTTGGCTTAATGAATTAGGTTATGGGTTTGGCATTAACTAATCATAATCTAACACCTCCAGAATAAATTAAGCCATAAGTTCATTAGGGGTTAGATGTTCTCGTGTAATTAAGACATTTTCTTGATCTCTCAAGGTCCGTCATTGATGTTCTTCTATGCAAACATGTGGTTCACATGTAGAGTCTCAAAATCCTCTACTGGTAAAATCATCATTGCTTATCATTTATCAAATCTTGTACTAAAATTTCTTTGAAATTAATATAGAATTTGTTTATGGTAATTATAAATTTAATCCTAGCTTTGATGTTTCGTTGTTGATATAGTGGTGTACAATAACCTGACCAACCCAGCCTGCAACCATCTAATGTCTAATCAAATTATACAAAATTTAAACCGTATGTATTGCATTGGAATTGAGTTATGGTCATTTGAACCCAATCCGACCCAACCCGATTACCCAATACCATTCTGTTAATTGGATTTAATATAATTATCAATGCCCTTATAATATATACATTAGACCATTACTCTATCACCCTTTTCATATACATGTAATCTAGATCTCTTCTTCATCTCTATACAAATCATCTGTATATATGTTCGATAAATGTGATCGTATGTATGCAAATTAAGAAAAACAATCTAATGTAATATACTTAAAAATAAGTATAGATAAGTTGTACAACTTGATTGATGAATAATAAATGAATTGCAAGAAGATAAAACATCATACTAAAAGTAACAAACATACGGAAATATTTTTATGGACCTCCGACTAGTCCAATCCAACCTGTACGATTTGAGTTGGATTCAATTGAAATAAGACTTTTTTAAACCGTATAAATTAAACAAAGTAATTATAATCCGTAAGAAATGAACATTTTCTAATCAATATTTTATTTTTGATTTAGGTCACAAAAAGATTCATCATTTATTTTTGGATTTAGCTCATATGCATATTCTGTTAGGAAATTACGTGTCACGAAACAAATGCTATCAAATGATTTCTAAGGTCCCAAACAAAATAGAAATCCAATGACACAAATAACCCGACAACAAATGCGGATAACAATGATCTAGATGTTGCACAATGACTCTAACGAAATAAACAACCCCAAATATAGATAATAACAATATTTGTTATTATCTACGTAAATGACAATATTCACCAAACAACATTAGCAACACGAGAATTTAACGTGGTTCCACTATCGGTGTGATAGTGTAGATCCACCAAAGAGAGAGAGCAAGAATATTATTACCAACCAAGGAGATTACAAAGTGCTTGTACAAGGATCTTAAGATCCGCGATCAACTAGCAAATCTTCCGAAACACCGAGTCTTCAAAAACGCTCTCGTATCTCACAAATAATATATAATATATATATATATAGATATATATATATATATATAGATACTAGCTAGAGAGTATTTAGGTGTTGCATCTAAGAGGAAGGAAATGATCCAAAAGGATGGATTATTATGTTCATCCTAATGGGGTATTTATATACCACCAATGAGTAGGCACCAAGTAACTAAGAAGAGTAAGGAACAAGCTTGGAGGTTGAGTAGTGGCCAAGCTTCTGGAGTAGGGACCAAGGCTCGTTGAGTAGCGAGCAAGCTTCAACTTTTACTGGTTTATTCATCGAGTGCAGCATCCATAAACAAGTAATATATTTTATATTACAACACTCCACCATGATGCACGAGATCCTCGATAGCAAGACGAATCCTAATCCAACGAATACGAGTTCTTCCAATAGTTGATCATAAGTAGATAACAAGTAAATTGGCATGAGGTAGCAAAATTGCATTCCAACCGTGACGAGCTTCGGCATGGCCATCACCCGTCAAAGTTACAAGCAAACAAATAACCTCAAATGCACAATCCACTAAACACGGTAGAGCAAAGCAAAGCTCTAAAGCACTTAACAAAGTAATTCCTTCAAAGATGTCATTTATCACCTGTGGTAATATCTTCTCTCTATCGAACAAAGTGCCCAATGGCACTAACACAAACGAAGCTGGATCAAGTTTGAGCAATGCTCAAACTTAGCTGGTGGTAGCGACTTAGTGAACATATCAACAACATTGTCGTTTGTCAGGATTTTCTTCAAATAAACGACCTTTGCTTCATGTAATCTAACAAGATATGCATCACGCACATTTATGTGCTTTGTCCGGGAACTAAAAGCCAAATATAAGACCATGTGTCTCGATTCCCTTCAAATGTCGGAATGCCATTTTAACGGCTACCCAATGTGATTGACCCGGATTCGCCAGAGACCGACTCACCACTCTGACACAATGTGCGAGATCGGGACGAGCGCACACCATGGCGTACATAAGACTCCCGACCGCACTGGCATATGGAACTTTTGACATTTCGGCCTTTCCCTTGTCATCCTTCGGACAATCTTCACTTGTAATCTTGATGTGCTTCGATAGCGGAGTGCTAGACGTCTTGGTACCATCAAGATTGAACCGCTTCAGAATTTTCTGAATATATGCTCGTTGTGTCAAACTAAGTGTTCGGGACTTTTTTTTGTCCCTCACAATCTCCATGCCCAAAATCTTCTGCGTTGGTCCGAGATCCTTCATTTCAAACTCTGATTTCAACTTGTCTTTCAGACGTTTGATCTCTGACCGCTCCTTGCAGGCAATAAGCATGTCATCTACATAAAGAAGAAGAAGATAAGTGAAAATACCACCGCTTTGTCTATGATAAACACAAGCGTCCTTTTCACTTTGCTCAAATCCCAGAGTGAGCATAAACAAATCAAACTTCTTTACCATTGACGAGGCAACTGTTTAAGTCCATAGAGGGACTTCTGGAGCTTACATACATAATCTGGCTTGCTTTCGGAAACAAACCATCGGGTTGCTTCATATATATAGTTTCCTCCAAGTCTCCGTGTAGGAAGGCGGTCTTCACATCTAACTGTTCTAGCTCCAAATCGTGCATAGCCACGATTGCCAAAAGAACACGAATAGATGTATGTCGAACAACGGGAACAAAGATATCGTCATACTCGATACCTTTCGTTGAGAACAACCTTTAGCAACGAGACGAGCCTTATAACGATCATCATCCTTGACCTTGTACACCCACTTGCACCCGATTGCCCGACTACCTTTCGGTAGTGGACAAAGTTCCCAATTCTTGCATGGCGGATAGCCATTTGGAACTGTGGGTTGAAGCCAATGCTTCCTTCAAATCAAGCGGCTCCTCTTGCCCTACATGCAAAGCATACTCCAGCTGATCTGTAAAACTCATGTTAGCAAAATCCCAATCTCCATACCTGTTAGGCGGTCGAATAGTCCTTAGACTATGCATGGTAGGTGCAATAACTGGGATTGTATCGTCTTAGTCTCCACCATCAATCAGAATCTCTTCTTCAGAATCACTAGTAGAAGTCACTGGCGGAATGACTTCTTCAATATTTTTGGATGATCCAGAACTAATATCAAGAGCAGATGAACTGGGAATATAAGGACTGACTATTGTCTCCACATCATCGGCAGTAGGAGAAACAGTAGTAACAACTTCCGGATCTTGAGAGGACCGAGGGTCTTATGACTTCAACAAGACTGATTCATCAAATGTAACGTGACGAGAATGAATCACTTTACGAGTCAAGGGGTTCCAGATTCGATAACCCTTGATACCATCTGCATAGCCGAGCAAAGATCCTTTGGTGGCCCTTAGATCTAGCTTGTCCTGACCTGAAATATGAACATAAACAGGACAACCAAATACACGTATGTATTTCAGACAGATGTTCCCTTTACCTCTCCAAGCCTCTTCCGGAATCTTCCCCCAACAGCCGAACAAGGTAACCTGTTAGTGCACCGCGGTGTGAAGTGCTTCGGCCCAAAACGATTTAGGGAATCCCGATGTAAACAACATACATCGGACTTTTTCAAGCAAAGTCCTATTCATCCACTCGGCAACCCCATTAGACTGATGGTTCCCCGGTGTGGTGTAGTGACGATGGATGCCTTTACGCGAACAAAAGTCTTTGAAGTTACCACTAGTAAATTCTCCACCGTTATCAGATCTAAGCACTTTCAACTTCTTTCCAGTCTCAACTTCTACTCGTGCTAACCAAGTCTTGAACGTATCGAAGACATCTGACTTTAACTTTAACACATACACCCAAAGCTTATGTGAGAAATCATCAATAAACGAAATAAAATATTTACCTCCACTAAGGGACGAAGTATTGGATGGTCCCCAAACGTCTGTATGAACATAATCGAGGATTCCTTTAGTGTTGTGTTTTCCAACACCAAAAGAAACACGCGTCTGTTTTCCTTTGACACATCCCGAACAAAAATCCAGGCTAGCAGGTATGGCGACTTTGATAAGATTTCGCTTGCGCAAAATCTTCAAATTCTTCTCGAATGTGTGGCCCAAACGAAGGTGCCATAAGCGAGCAACATCGAGATTCTGTGAGCTATCGGCCACACACGATTCAGAAGAAATAGACTCGCCAATCAAATGAAAAAGATTATTTTCAGCCCATTTGCCTTTCATTACAATAATACTCCCTCTGGAGATGCGCAAACTCTCGTCTACAATCTGAATCTTGCAACCCAATTTGGACATTTGTCCAAGAGAGATCAAGGAACGAGCCATGGATGGAACAAATTTGACATTGTTCAATGTCCGAATACACCCATCAAACATCTTGATCTGCACAGTACCGATACCCTTAGTAACACACGAAGTATTTTTTCCATATAAATACTGTTACCTTCAACTTTTTCGAAGGTAGAGAAACAATCCCGAAATGGTGTCATATGGTAAGATGCACCGGTACCTAACACCCAGCGCCTGTCACCTGGCGGTGGTGTAACTGTGGCGGAGAAGCCATATTGCTCCTCTTCGGCTACAACAGTTGATTATTCAGGGTTGTCCTTGCCTTTGTTTTTTAAGACTCGGACAATCCTTCACCCAATGACCTGGCTTCTGGCAATAGTTACAGTTGCCACGTGTCTTTGATTTCTCGCGAGAACCAGGTCGACGAGACGGAGAGCGCCCACAGTTTCTTCCTCTTGAAAATTGTTGATCATCACGACCTCTATCAGCAAATAGGTCGTGGCAATGGTTGTTCTCTCTTAGGTTGTTACCGATTCTCATATGAATTCGTTGATCTTCAGAAATCATTCATGTTTTCACGTAAGACATAGAAAGAGTTTCTCTTCCATATATAAAACTGTTAGTGAATTGAGAATATTTCTCGGGAAGTGAATACAAAAGAATCATAGCAAGAGCTTCTTCATCTTTGGCAAGAAGCGCATATGTTGCCTTTAACTTCATTATGATGTCTTCGAATTCGGTCATATGAGCCTTGATGGTAGAACCTTCCTTCATTTTGAAGAAGAAGCACAATCGCATCTATAACAACCTGTTGGTCAAAGTTTTCTTGAGATAAAGATTCTCAAGTTTACTCCAGATACCTGCAACAGTCTTTTCTGAAACAGTTTCAGAAATGACATTCTCTCCCATAGCCATCTGCAAAGTAGTAAATGCCCATGCTTCCATTTCTCTAGCCTTAAGGTCAGACATATTAGGGTCTAACTCATTTTTAGCAAATACTACTGGATGGACTCCATTTTTTCTAAATGGAGCAGATGTTGTGAACTTCCATTTACCAAAATCACCATCCCCGTTCCAAGTCTGTATACGAATCCCAGCCCCAGATAAATTAAATATACCCTCTTGGTAAGGTCTTTGGGACTTGTTAGAGGAATTGGCACTAAATGGGTTTTCAGCTTCAGCCATAGAGACAAATATGTTTGCAAACTAGTTTATGTATATTTTCTACACAAACTACAAATCTAGATCCGAAGCTCTGATACCAATTGTTAGGAAATTACGTGTCACGAAACAAATGCTATCAAATGATTTCTAAGGTCCCAAACAAAATAGAAATCCAAGGACATAAATAACCCGACAACAAATGCGGATAACAATGATCTAGATGTTGCACAATGACTCTAACGAAATAAACAACCCCAAATATAGATAATAACAATATTTGTTATTATCTACGTAAATGACAATATTCACCAAACAATATTAGCAACACGAGAATTTAACGTGGTTCCACTATCGGTGTGATAGTGTAGATCCACCAAAGAGAGAGAGCAAGAATATTATTACCAACCAAGGAGATTACAAAGTGCTTGTACAAGGATCTTAAGATCCGCGATCAACTAGCAAATCTTCCGAAACACCGAGTCTTCAAAAACTCTCTCGTATCTCACAAATAATATATATAATATATATATATATATATAGATACTAGCTAGAGAGTATTTAGTTGATTGTATCTTCATACAACTATGTATTTCCTATTATGTAATGATCAATGTACGTATGTATATTTTTTGGTCTGTGAGAATTAAGTGAATCGGAGATTGTAGTCAAGCTGACAAAACTATTTAGGTACTTTGATTGTAAAATAAGAAAGTGAAATTCGAACCTCTTGATTTGTGAAAGAAAGATCGAAGACTATCATTGTTGTATTTTTTTTATTGAAGTGGAAATGCATTGTAGTTGATTGTATCTTGATACAACTATGTATTTCCTATTCTGTAATGATCATTTACGTATGTATAATTCTTGGTCTATGAGAATTTTGTGTATCTGAGATTGTAGTCAAGTTGACAAAACTTTTTAGGTACTTTGATTGTAAAATAAGAAAGTGAAGTTCGAACCTCTTGATATTATCACATTTCATTGTGGAACACGTCAATTTTCCATAAGACGTATTATCCTTCAAAACCTGTCTGCTAATAATACATATACTGAGTTTGTTTGTTTATCGAAGTGGCTTAATGTGTCTAGGTACAATGAATCATATGTTCGACCTTTGGAAACTATGTATGTGTCTAGATGCATCTGAACCATATTGAATATTGACCGATCATTTTTTTATAAGATAGATTTATCAGAATAATTAATTGTTTCGAATAATTCATTGAGCTTACGCATAATGCAATTAAATAACTTTAAATGTATAAATAATTACTTATGAATGTGTGTTTTGAACCAATTATAATCAAATAAAAAAGTAGGGTCCCATTATGTGAAGATGAGAGTTATAATGAGAAGGATTTCCTCCATGGGATCAAGTCTAATCAAAGAGAACTACTGTATAGATCAACACTAATGAAATTTGAGAATCGCTAAATCAATTCCTTTCTAAAATGTAATTCATGGGTTATTTTGGGATTAAAAGTGAATGAGAGTCCAAATCCTTTCTTACACTTTTCATCTTTAACTCCTATTTCACACGGTCCTTTATCTAAAAAGGTATTTTAATTTAAACATTTTAAAAGAAAGTAATAAGAAATCAGAAATATATATTGTCACACTCTACTTTTTCCTAGGGCCAGTGATAGCATATTATGATTTAATATTGCACCTTTAAGGTGAATCAAAGGTTCGTAAAATCGTTGTATGACCAGGAGGTAAGGTCTGTTGTGTCGATTTGGGAAATACATTTTTTTTTCAAATGGAATTGATTCCGGTCTTTAAAACAAAATATGTTGCCTTGAAAATGAAATAAAAAACGAAGATTTTTAAGATGAATTGACATTGAGAAAGAAAACAAAAAAGAGTTCAATTAAAATGCGAGAAAAATAAACAAAAAATTGTCTTGAAATACTGGTAGTAATCTATAATTATACTTGAGGTTGTGAGTTCAGTTATACACATCATACACTAAACATGCACACATGCAATTTGAATATGAGCAATTGAGATTTTATACAAAACTAACTTAAAAGCGTACGGTAGCACAGTCATCGCTTCATGGCTTTGTCATAGATGAAAAAAAATTACGTTCTAGAAGGATGACACCATACTATTTCGTTGTATGCCCCTATATTTTAGTTTTAAAACTACATTTATGACATAAATTTAAGTTAGATGAGTTGGTTTATAGAACTGTAACACCCCCAAAATAAGAGTAAATTTAAATTGAATATGTGCTTGGAAAATAACCACCCAGGGAAATTGTAAATATTTACATCATAAACGAATAGATAATAGTTAACAACCTACTAATCTAAACTAGTCTAGAATTCATATTACGGACGGGTGTTATTATCATCGTCAAAAGAATCTTGTCCAAAACATAACACCAAGTCGACAAAACTATCGATCCTAAAAAGTGCCTCTATCGGCATCAAATCACTCCGCTCAAGCCTTTGAAGCCTCACCATTAAGAAATCATGATATACATGTCATTTGAGTAAAATTGTTAGGTTTAACGCCTAGTAAGATCAAACAGTTTTGTAAATAATGTAGAAATCATGAAATCAGAAATGTAAATCTTAAACAAGTAAGGAGTTCAAACACTTCCAACATTAGGACAATAAAGACAATAGTCTTGTGACAACGAGGGAGACCCGATTTCCATTGATCGTAGCAGAACACAAAAGTAGGCCACAGATATATGTTATAGAACTTCTATAATGGTACATTGATCATCGAGTTAAACCACACATGGTCTGTAGTTTAAGCCCCCCAATAAACTAAGATGTGCTCATTCGCTAGAATTTAACCACTACAAGTCACACGGTCATCGAATTCAACCAATAATCCGATTGATGTCAAACTATACTTTTTTTAGGTTTTACTGGTTTTCTCCCTTGTAGCTTCTTTTAAAAAATAAATTTGAACCAAGAGAAATATACAAATAACCGAACTAACCCTTTTCCTTGGAAATATAAGCAACCAAACAAATCAACCATCAATGATTTTGTTTAAAAAATAATATATAATTTTTTAATGGTACCACCATTTGAAAAAACAAATATCAGACCCGCCTCTGGATGCATCATACTTGAAACATCCAAAGAAAACATACACAAACAGTACGCACATTTAATCATGATAACACTAGAATGGTCTATCGGAGATATTGTTATTTACCAAACTCCTTTTACTACTAAGCCAAATGAGGAACTCTTACCGGGTACCCAGACTGTACTCTTACCCAGTCAGCGCTTACTCAATTTACATTGGTAAACAACTCTTAGTACTAATTATTTTAAAACAATAAATTATTGCAAAGAAAAGAGTGCAAAAAATGAAATGTAGGCTTAAAAGCAGGGTAAACCCTAATAGAATTTTTGTGTTAGCCATCTAAAGGCTGTGAGGTCTAAACAAGCCAAAAGCTTTTTTCATCCACCATTTACATTCAGTTGACAACCTTGTGTCAATCATCAAACTCAACATATGATTCTTGGTTTCTTTAAAAGATTTGCAGAAAAATAACCCAAATCCAAGAAACACAATTTTTAAAAAAAAGAAAAAAAAAACAACAAAGATTTTCGAAAACTGATTCAAGATCCATCCATGGATACATCGGTAGCATTTGGATTCACGGAACTTGGCCCAGAAGTCACGAGATTTTGTGGGGTGTTCTGAGTCTGAACAGCAGCAGCAGCAGCAGCTCCAAAAGTGAACTCATTTGGCTTAGGGTTAGCAAAAATGGAGGCGGTTGCAGTGGTGTTGAAAGCCGGGAAGGGCGGAGGAACACTTGTTGGGTTTGTAAAGCCAAAGCTAAAAGGGGCGGCGGCTCCACCACCACCACCACCGGCGGTGATCGGCGGCAGAGCAGCAACACCGCTGGCCTCCACAGACGCCTGAAGGTTCTGTGCATACTCTTGTAGTTGCTGCAAAACAGCTACAATAAAGATTTCATGTTAAGAAATGATGCTACACAGTCTGCAAAAAAAACCACCACCACCCGCCCTATTGCAGAAAAAACGTTGATTCACTATCACATTTGAAACAAAAATTATATGGTGAAACAAATAAGTGAACCAACGTTTTTTTTTTCCACATGTAATATTTTTTTTTCATAAGAACACAAACATATGTGAAACAATTTCTCAAATCGCAACATTCGATGAAATTTTTTTATTTTTATATTGGTTTCCACGAGTTTCTACTCCTTAAAAAGTTTCTAAAAGATTGTCCCTCTCTCTCTCTCTCTCTATATATATATATGTTAATGGGAAAACCTCAAGAAAAACTGAAGAACAACCTGGGGGCCCCCATCTAGTCAATATGCATTTGTGCATAGACGGTATGCATAAATGCATACAAGCGATTTTTTCTATGCACGAATGCATGTTACAAATTACCAGTATGCATTTGTGCATACTGTCCCAATGGAGGGCTCCCAGGGTGTTCTTCAGTTTTTTTTTAAGGTTTTCCCTTGAACCTGACCCTATATAGATATATATACACACACAAACATATATATATATATATACCTGGATTTAAGTCGACAGACGGTCTGTATTCTTTCACCCATTGGTAACTCTGATCAAGAGTCCATCTTCTGCTTTTCATCAAATATGCCATAACAACAGCCGGCGACCTGCCAAAAATACATACAGATATGGTTTTCATGAATTATAAATATAATTGATTTCATCAAATTTCACTCAAATCGAACTAAAAACGACATCTAGTTGGTTGCTTAGAAACGAATTACATCTTGATCCATCATTTTTCAAGGGAAAATAATAGCAATTTACCTACAATATTTGGTCAATCATGCAGTTCTATAATGCTTTTTGTACGATCTTTTAACTTGTAAAAAGAACCGAAAAAATTACATTTTGCAGCAAGAATTCACCTGTTTTTTCCTGACATGCAGTGAACAAGAACTCGAGCTTTATCCTTTTCACATTGCTCTGTAAAACAAATTTCATACCAAAAAGAGTCATCACAATGGCTTCCTGTTCATAAACCCCTAAAATGTATGGAAATACATAAAATTTAAGTTATATTTAAGCATTACTACACAAGTCTTCTAGGTTAAAATAAATAAATAAATAAATTAGTTACCACTTGCTACTTCCATGACGAGAGAGCAACAATGTGTATATACATGTATAGTTAAAAACCGAAAAATATAAAACATCGTCACTTGCTATGTTATAGAACCTAGATTTACATAATAAAGCTCAACACCACTTATTATATCCCATATATATATATATATAAATGAACCCTCATCATTTCCATAAATATCTCAATTGATTGTGTTGCATCGGTTGTACAAATGTGATAGGTTGCATTTGAAACGTCCTATATATATGGAAATGATGAGGGTTCATTTATATATATTTCACCCCAAGGAGTAGAGAGGCTATTTCTGCTATTATGTAATAAAAGTTAAAACTTAAAAACAAGCATAATAATGTACAACGATTTTACACACTGAAATATAAGAAAAGAATTGATCACAGTTAATAAGGTTCCTTGAGCTTTTGTCAAAAAATTAATTTGGAAGAAGCTAGCGAAGACCATAGCCATATAATATATATATATATATATATATATTCAGGGAAAAGGGTACCCTAAAAAGATAGTTTCAAGTATCTAGACTGAATGATTCAGAAAAGGATCACTTAACACGTTTCATGAAGACAGGGTGGCTAAAATGGGGTGCTGTTTGACAAGAAGATCCCATTAAAACTGAAGAAAAAAAAAGTTGGCTAGATTGCGACTTTGCTTTACAAGAAGCACCTTTTGATATTATTCCAAATGTTAACAGGGTTTTACGTAATTTATATATTTATTTAGGTGTGCAAACCACCCTGTATCTTGTGCAACCTTAAAAATATGATGAAATGCAAAGATATGAAACTGTTTATAGATGCTATCTATCTATATTCTAATTGCATTCCATTCTAAAATCCACAAGCTTCCTTAAATAGCCTTTTCTCAACCCATCTTTAGGAAGAAAAAAAAACATTATAAAGCTACATTAAAATCTAGTAGAAAGATAACGTGCAAAATCCATTGAGAAATTGTTAAAAGTACGAAAAAGCCCATTATGGTGCCCTATTCAAATCTGAATCCGAGTTCATCGGCATATACTTACGTGCAAAAAACTATGGAAATCCATGAAAATTATGTACCTGCCTCTTAAAATAAATATTTATGTTGCTTGTTAACTTCATATATCATAAAATATACTGAATAGTGTTTATATGTAAGACAATGAAGTCTATCGATCATAATAAAACAAATTAAAATAAATATAAATTTGTAGCATTGTAATAAATAATAATATACATACCGAGAAATTCAACAGCATCATTAAACGCTAGAGTTGGGCTATCTGGAAGGCAATGATAAGTAAACGAGTTTTTGTATAGATTCTGACAAGCCGGTACTGTCTGCAAATGGATAAAATCACCACACGATTATTGCAAACCATTAATAAATACGATTGCAAATTAGTAATAAACATTTTCATCTCAAAATTGATCAATAATTTCAAGTTAAAACATACCAAAAGATGGTGTGATTATATCATACAATTGATGAACCATTTGGAAATTAACATATAAAAAGAAAACAAAATTAGAAACACCAAATTAGTAAGAAAGATCTTTGATTAAAGAGAAAGGATATTAATGTCGGGATATAAAAGTAAATAGGCGCTTATCATAAATGTTATTCAAAGAAAGAAAGAAAAGTGGGTTGTTCATAAAAAGTACCAATTACTGAAATGCATCTCCGGTCAGCCCACATTAAGGGGCTGTTTGATTGGTTTTCCATTAAGTCAAGTATGGAAAAACTGTCTGTGTGGATTAATCTGTCTTGTATAGATTGGGAAGCTTTTTGTTTGGGAGGTTTTTTTTATCATATATGGAATGAGCGTGTTTTTAATCAGGTGGAACATGTTTGGAAAAAACTTGGCTTTCTGCATAAAGCCATTCCCCTAGAAGCTTATTGAATAATCCACTTTCTATATCATTAAGTCACTACCAAACAGTCATGTATAACTGACCGAATAAGTTCCGAGTCCCATTAAGCTCATTAAGCGTCTTCTTTTCTAACGAAGAAGATTCCATCAGATCACAATGACTTCAAAATTAAATATTTATACTATGTTCCTTAGCATAAAAGAGAAGCTAAAAAGATGCACCAAAAAAGCTATTTATTAAACTTATTGGAAAGCTTAATGAGGGTCCAGGCATAGTATTAATAAGATATTAGCAAAATACAGAACTTACACAAAAAAAGGGAGATCTTTTTGGCAAACTTTTGGCAAGAATTGTGCTCAAATTAACCAAACCTGAATTTAATTAACGCCGATAACTTAAAACAAGTGAATTAGAACCCTTAGCTCTAATCTTTACAGCAATGAGCAACTTGTTTGGTTGGTTTTCCATTAAGTCATGTATGGATAAAGCTGCCTGTATTGATTAATCTGTCTATATAGATTAAGAAGGCTTTTGTTTGGAAGAGGTTTCTCATAGATGGGAAGAGTGTGCTTTTTAATTGGGAGGGACAGGTATGGAAAAAACTTGTCTTACTGCATAAAGCCCCCCCCCCTAGAAACTTACTGAATAAGCCACTTTCTATATCATTAAGCCACTACCAAACAGTCATATATAGCTGATTGAATAAGCTATGAGTTCCATTAAGTTCATTAAGCTTGCTAAAAACATGCCCTTAAAATCTTAAATACACAATCCCCAAAATACCAAGTTGATAGATACATCATCTTCTAAAATCAAGAATCAACTTATATATAGTTATAATCAATTAAAAGTACTAAAGATTATGCCCATTGTCATTCTCCAAAAGGGCATTACAGATTTACATCCATGAGATTGAAGGCAAAAAAAAACACATTTGGATTCAAAAAGAAGTTCAAGAAAAACTTGTTGGAAAATCAAGATTCAAGATGTAAAACCAATAAACAGAGGGTATATCACCAATTGATCCAAAACCCATCATCAAGAACAAATAATCCCACATTAAAAAATTCATCTAAAAAAAAAACTCAACAATTAAATCAAGAAACATGATTTCAAATCAAGACCCACAAAGATGAAATAGAAATAGAAATAGAAAGTGGGAAAGTGGGAAAGTGAAAGATTTATTACATTAAGAACTCGAGAAATCCCGAGTGTTTTCAGAAGCTCTGAACGAGAAGCGTTATCATAGCTACCAAGATAAAGAAAGCCTTGCAAGATTTCCGATGGAAAAGCGCTAACTTGAATCAAAGTCTTTTCAACTCCCACCGGCATACGATGACCACAAATCCCACAAACTTCACCTTCTTCGTATTTGTGGTAGTGCCCACAAATCCCACATGGGTTTTCTCTCTCCCTTTTCCTCATTCTTGATGATGATGATGATTGATGATCGAAAACTTTCGATGAAATTAATGAATCACCTCCTCGATCAAAATCAATGAAAACCCCAGTCCGATTTGAAGTGGGTATTTGCGAAAAAAAACACTTGAATATTATTTATTATGAGTAATTATTATTATATTTCACTTGGTAAGGTTTTCAGAGATGGGCTCTAAAGCCTAAAAGGCAGACGGAATTGAGAAAGAAAGATATTTCCTTTTTGGAATTTACGGCGATTTCCTAATGACATTTGCCTTTGGGGTTTTGTTATTTGTATTTGTTTAATCTTGAAATTTGGGTTGTTAATTAGGGAAAAAAAAACCCCAAAGTCAAAAATGTAATCATCTTTTTCGCAAAGTCGTATCAAAATCAAATTTTGAACAAACCCTAGCCTATATCCAACTCTCTTGTCTCTTTCATTTCTTGCAAATCGAACCCTATCTTTCCTATTAAATCGGTTCTTGTTGGATTTAAATTTGATTGAAATCCATTTTAATGTTTTTATACTTGTTAACCCTAAAATATAAAATGAACTAAACATTTGTTTTAGGAACTGTTTATCAAACGTTTACCCGAGTAACTGCTTATCAAGTCATATTACCTTACCGAAGAACTATAACAAGTGCCAAAAATCTTATCCGGTAAAACGAAGACAAAGAAAATAATGATCAAAAGTCTTACTCGGGTAAGCGATGGAAATGACTTTTACCACGGTAAACGCTTACCGGATAAATTGTTGCATGCGATGTCGTTTACGTGGACTAAAATCTTACCCGGTAAGTAAGTGATAGTGTTGAATTTTCCCGGTAAGCACTTACCCATATAACATTTGGTAAACAACCCTTTAGACTTTTAAGTTTTGTATATTATTATTTAAATTATATATTTACATTCCTTATATTAGAATTTAGAAACTTGTATTATTTTGTTCGATCTTCTTTCTTTAACATTTATTTGTATTATGGACAAAATGTGTTATTTTCTTATAAAATATAAAAACTGGATCTTATACTTGTAACGTGTAACTGTTACTTTTCGTTAAATATGAGTTTTAAATTTTTAATACTAACAGCAAGATGAGTTACTCTGGAACGCAGGTCATATGTTGGATTTTGGTCTAAGCTTCCTTTATTGCATTTTTTTGATCTTGTTGCTAGAATATGGACTTTAACGTCTTTTTCATTAACCGGGTCCCAAAAAATTAATCCGTCATTTATTTCATTTAATAACTTTGCTTCTTCATTTGCAAACCAAAATCTTCAATGCCGACGTATTTTCCAACCATTAAAGTTAATAAAAAACATGTTATATTATTGTTCTTTTTATGGATCTCACTAAGGCCTTGTTTTTTTTTGCATTTTAAGCTCTTAATCACCATTTATGTCTGATTCATTTAGACGTTTCATAACCATTTCATAACTGAAATCAGACTTCAGACTTCGGCATCTCTTAAAAAACAAACGTCACTTAAGTATCCATTTTTTTATATACTAAATCAAAAATGATTTCAAATTAAGTTTCTTCTTTTGACAATTAAGATAAAAAAATAAAAAAGAAGACCATAGAATAAACAACCAAATTGGTCTAGTTTTAGAAGTATGTGCCATGATGGACTTGACCATGGCACAAAAGCAATTGCCAATTGACCCTTGGATGGGTATAGGACAATAGCCTTGGATTTGGATGTTTGAATGAGGATAGATAGATAGATTGGATACTTTCACTTTAACTTCAATTGTCATCAATTTATCCATTCATTTGACCACTTTTTATGGTCCTTTCTTCTTTTTCTTTTTTCAGCTTTTATTGTACCTATGTCATTTTTACGTTAGATGACATATCGTATACGTTATCATAACATTAATGTCACTGGATTTGTGAGGTCTTTTTCGTTTCGTGAATCGTGAGTACCTTATTGTATAATGGTATAAACAAGAAAGGCGTGGAAGGTTGTGATGATGATAAACAAACGAGATAGTTACTGGTCGGAAAATTCATCGAGAAATAATACAATGTTCATATGACATCTTGTTTTTGGTCAGTTTGTAACGAAAAAAACATATTAAAGGAAGAAATGAACATTGAGCATTTTGTCATTTTGCAAAACTTTTTTTTGTAAAATCTTGTTTTTTAGTATTTCATGTGTTTTCTCAACAACAAAAAAAGGTCTAAGGAGTAATGCATTTAGTGTGTAATAAAAAAAGACGGTATATTGTAAGTCTTGGTATGTGTCCTGGATTCCACATTTTTACTGAATATGTATTATGAGGGGTGTTATTATGCAACCCTTTATATTCGTACAATCTTTGCAACCAAATCAGGAACGTCCATCTGATCGTCTAACGGTTATGATTTAGTCAGTTGTAACTACTTTTAATTAAAAAAACAAAAAACAAAAAAATTAAAAGAAATGAATGGTGGATAAGTGACTTAGGATGGATTGTAAGATTTATAGGGGTTGTATTTAAACATCCTTCTATGTATTATAATGTACTATAATTGGTTGTTGCTTTTTTGTGAGAGACCTTTTTGGCATAAACAATCCTATAACTTGGTATCATATACCTCCAAATTATGTTGTCTTATATATTATCAGTAAAAACAAGAAAAAATGAAACTAATGAGAGTAGATATGATTCAACAAAACCACAAGGTTTGTGGTATACTTGTTAAGGCTTGTGGGGAATGAGACTAGATAACCCATCTACCCCAGGTTCGAATCCAGGTGCAAACAATTTGTGGTCACTGGAAAATTATCTCAGGGCTACATGTTTTAGCAGTCTTAAAAATTGTCAGGGATTAGTCTAGACAAATGCTTAGGATACTCTTTCCAAAAAAGATATGATTTAACATATGGGTGATAAAAGCATATATAATTCGCAAATAAGCAAGTATTCAATGTAAACCATTTGAAATTTGCTCATTGTCTCATAGTGTAGTATTATTTTTACATTTTAAACAAGTATAATAGTAAAATTGTAAATATTATTAGTAGAAAAATATTTTAATTTTATAAAAATCAATAAGAAGACAACTAGTGTTCAAAAGTAGGGGGGGACAAGTATAGGGTGGATTCATTTCTTTTAACATGGTAGGTTAGCAAATATCTTTCTTACGTAGGTCCTATAATTTGTCACCATTGTTATTTTTAAATTTGGGAAAAATAATTTTGAAGAAAACGTCAAGAAACACCATGGTCAAATAAAGTAACAACATCCGAATTGTCTTCACATTTGAACTGATTGAAAGCATGTTAATATAAACCGATGTATTATTTTTTATCTTTTTCTTCCCTACAGACATAATATTTACTTTCGATCTAAGAACGTGAGTAGGTATGTGGCTAGAGGCAACAATGTTACATCTTTTCAATCAATCGATGGGTGTTTCACATATATAAACTAACACGTAACAAGTAGAGCCAAAAATAAAATCAAAAAAATGTTTTTTATTTTTTTTGTCAACCATCGGCAAGATGGGGTCCCTTGAAATTTTTTACTGGAGGGGAACTATGGCTAAATTTAGTATTTTTGATATTTTTTAGTCTGTATAATTTTTTTCCTTAACAATTCACTGAGGTCCTTGGACCCCCCTCCCCCCCCCCCTTCCTTTTACATGTTGCATCCGCTCCTGCGTATATATATTATATGTTGGAGCAACAAAGTTAGTAATCTGAGAAGCGATTCATGTGGATATTGCTAATGTATGAATGTATATTTTGTTTGCAAACACATAATATTGGTTGAATATGTAAATGTAAATCACATTATAGAATGTATACTTATGATCTAAACATTGTTGTCATATTAAGGGATGAAGATGTTCAAATTTATTTTGCAAAATTTTAAAATAACCTTTGAGTTCTTACAACCATTGGTTCTCTTCATATTTGGATTAAAGAGTGTTAAACTAAAATTAAATTCTTTTATTTTTGGACATCTAGAAAAGAAAATTACATCTAGAGGATAAAACATTAGCAAGGTGTTGGTTGACTCTTTTATAACATTTTAGAATAATACATAAACATATAATTAAAACTTGGTGCCTATTTAATGAAAGTTATGTTGATTATCTAATTGTACTATTTTTCTCCCCAATGAGACAAAAACTAACTAAATTTGAAATTCGGTCTCATATAGGAATGTTAAAAAAACAGTTGAATCATAAACGAATAGAAAAAAAGGGCCAACCACAAAATGTGGTTTGGTTTTTGTCACACCCTTTACTTTTGGCAGGATCATGACATCAAACTTATCTTATGAAACTCATATCACAATATATCTTGCATACAAACTTAATGAAAATAACATTCAATACAAACATTGTCCTAATCTTCCATGAATATGAAATAACATAGACAACGTCAAAAGTGTAGATTATAACTTTAAAAGTCTAGACAACATCAAAATTCTAAAACATTATATGCAAATTAATTGGACGACTAGTCAATGCAACGAAAGTCGTGTGAAAACTCCCTCGTGGCCCGTGCAATAACATATCAACGCACACTCTTTTGACGTGTTTTAAATCACATATGATTTGGAATTTTCGTATTTGTCGTAAGTTGACCAGCTCCTCCCTCATTTGAACTCAACCTCTCCCCCCCCCCCCCAACACACACACACGCGCACACATACACACACAAATATATATATATATATATATATATATAATTCAAAACATTTAAAACGAATAAATCATTTCAACAGTATGTTGAATGATGATGTATTCATTTTGATTATCCATCATTAAAAATAATTTAAACATAATCGTTGAGAATCTTGAAAAGGATGATCTAAAATCATCCCTAAAAATAAGCAATTATTTTTTTGTAACATCCTATTTAATACAATGAATTAAGTTACAAATGAAAATTACTTATGTAACCAAATAACCTTTTGTCTAGAGATATCCTAGCCTTTGCCTTCCTAGAAGGTTGGGGGTTCAAACATCACCAAAGGTGAGAAGAGTATGTGAGTTTATTTGTTGCATTTGTCGTATATAAATATTATATACTTCAAAATAAATTACTTATGTACTCTTGATCATTAACTCTAACATTTGAAATAATCATGACTAAAAAATGATTTTGATTCCCCAACAAGTTCACAAAGTTAACACCATTTTTTGGTTAACAAAAGATTCTCTCTCTCTCTCTCTCTATATATATATATATATAGATATATATACATACATACATAAAGGGAGGATCAAACGAGAATGACATATTTGTCATTTGATGTATACAAATTATATATGAAAATTCATTTATTTATATAAATAGTATTTAATAAATTAATTAAGGCATTTATTTAAAAAAAATTATAGTTTTTATGATTTAAGCATGGTTATTTTATTTATATATTATTTTTTACAATATTTAAATTAATTAAAAATCACGTGTGATATCTATAATTAATTGACCCTTTTTTCCTTAAAAAAATTGCTAATTTTCGTCAAGGTATCTTATATGATATTACATGTGATATGTGTAAAATATGAATTACGTTTTGGATTGCATGTGATCTTATATATTTTAAATGTGTTTTGCTAGACATCATATGTGATTATTGTTTTTTTTTCTTTTTTAATGTTTAATTTGAATCATTCTTTTTTAAATTTTAGATCATATATGATTAGGAAATATTTTGTTATTTTAAAAAAATTAATTAATTGTGAATCACATTTAATTTTGACGAAAATTATAATTTATAAAAATTTGATTTAAATAGAAAATAAATTATTTAAATAAAAAATTAATACACTTGTTTTAAATACATTAAATTAAAATATTTACCAACCAAAAACTAAATCATATTAAAATCACAAATATGGTAAAAAGGATAATTTTAAATATATATATATATATATAGAGGATTAAACGAGAATGATATCGATTTAAAAGAATACGAGATTAATTTTGAATCAATCATATCATTAAATAATACCTTAAATAATTAGGTCAAAAAATAAGGAAATAAGGATATAAAAGTAATTTAGTTATATAAAAGTTATTTAAGGTATTTATTTAAAATTATCTTTTTTACCATATTTGTAATTTTAATATGATTTAGTTTTTGGTTGGTAATTTTTTTAAATTTAATGTATTTAAAATAAGTGTATTAATTTTTTATTTAAGAGAGAGAGAGAGAGAGAGAGGGGGGGGGGAGTTCAAACGTGAACTCAAATTTGGTTGTGAACGTGAGGACAAATGAAAGCCTGATACGTATAATATTCAGAGTGAATAATAAAAGAAATATTCAGACTGAATAAACATTATTCAGAGTGAATAAATACTATATTTACTCTGAATATTTCTTGATTATTCACTCTAAATATGACACGTGTCGCGCTATCATTTGTCCTCACATTCCAACCAAATTTGAGTTCGCATATAGGGGCGGGTCTGAATGTAAATTATTCAAAATGAATAGTCAAATAAATATTCAGACTGAATAAAACTGAATATAGTATTTATTCAGTCTGAATAAGCATTATTCAGACTAAATAAATATTATATCCAGTTTTATTCAGTCTGAATATTTCTTTGATTATTCAGTCTGAATATGACACATGTCGCGCTCTTATTTGTCCTCACGTTCACAACCAAATTTGAGTTCTAATTTGAACTTTCCTCTCTCTCTCTCTCTCTCTCCCTCTCTGTATATATATATAGGGATGATCAAATATAAACTCATATTTATGTACAAACTATACAAACTGGTTCAAATCAATATAAAAATAAATTTTTTTCATGATTTTTTTTCATCAAATGTTATGGTTTAAGATATTATTGCACATATGTTTGTTTCAACTTGTGAAAAAAATTACATGTGAAAGTTTTACATTATGAAACAAAAACATGTGAAACTTTTTCATAAAAAAATATATGAGAAACTTTCAACCTATGAAAACAAATACATGTGAAACTTTTACATTATGAAAACAAATACATGTGAAACTTTTACAAATACACGTGTTATATTCAGACCGAATATTTCTTTGATTATTCGGTCTGAATAATCTACATTCAGACACGTGTGACGATCTCATTTGTCGTCACGTTTACAACCAAATTTGAGTTCGCATTTGAACTTTCCTCTCTCTATATATATGTGTGCGCGTGTATGTGTGTGTTTGTAAATTAACATGTGTTACATGTTGATTGTTGACTAATGAAATATGTTTATACTGATTTAATATGTTCTGTTTTAATATATAAAATAGAAAAGTATATATGTTATATCGAATTTCATTTTAGATAATGAAAAACATTTGGTTAAGATTTTTATTATAATTCTTGGATCCATTTTTCTAACATTCCGGAATTTATAAAATTAATGTATCAAGCATGTGCCTATGGCATGATTTTGATTTGATCGTCCAACATATATCAGTGCCAGTGTACACATCTTGTCCTCGGATATACATACATCTTGCTATAATCACAAACGTCCTGTTATGCAGACCCACACGCATATTGCACCATTTTCATTCATAACATGATATTCATGCTATGATAAAAGATTTATTGCATGGAAAATAGTTCAAAAGCAATAAACATAACATGTAACACCTTTAAAATACGAATATGTGTGTATCCGATTAAATTATATGTAACATACCTTGTTGTGTAGATGCTTCTAGTATGCTTACAATTCCACATCGAAATTTAGATAAAACTCACTGAAACATAGCCTAACTTCATAACAGATTTTTACCTTTGATTTTTGTTTGTTTTAGATGATTTCTATATGGTGTTTATTTTGGGATTAGGGATGATCATGGTTGTACCGTTGAATTCATGTTTGGCATGTATAAAATTTATAATAATGCAATTAATAAGTTGTAAAAAATATTTAGATAATTATTTTATATACAGTAATGGTACATCCGTACATGTGAATATAGTTGTGATTTCAATTAAGCAAAAACATAGCCAACGTTTAGAAACGGTACTCAGTGCACCCCTAATCTAACTTAGAGCATTTATAATGGAGGTTTTTGGTGAGGTTCTTTCTGGAATTTTTACAAAAACATCCGCTGTGGGACGGAGGTTCTTGTTCCGTCACATGTTCTTATTAGAACTCAGGTGCTTGAACAAAAACTCAGGTTCTTTCATACTTTTCTTTTATGTAATTATTTAAATTATGTTTAACCATTTTATTTAATAAATTTATAAAATATATAAGTTAAAATTGATACAAAAAATATACAATGATATTATAAAATGATTTTTTTATTTTCCGTTTCTTGTAAAATTTTATATAAGTTTTAATTATCTCATTATATTATTATCTCCGATTCGACTTGGTTGAACATATTTGGTCGAATTGAGATTACAAGTAATCTATATTATTATTTGTTATTTAGTGTTATTTTTTACAAAAAAAATATTTTTGTAATTTGAATTTTTTTTAATTGTAGTATAAAACAATGTTTATATTTTATTTGTTTTTCAAATATGTTAACAAAATATAAAAATTAACAAATTAGAATTAATTATAGAAAAGTGAAAATTAATAAATATATTTGAATTTTTTTATAATTTATAATATAGGGGAGGGATCATATGAGAACACTACCAATTTAAAGAAACAAAGAAACTCATTTGGGACCACATATGATGTGAGTCCCACATAATATTAAATCATTTATGATTTAATATTAAATCATATTAAATCATAAATGATTTAATATTATGTAGGACCCACATTATATGTGATCCACAATAGTTCCTTTGTTCCTTTAAAAATGCAAAGTTCTCATTTGAACCTTTCTCTTATAATATATGCATATATATATATATTTGTATTTATATAATAATATATAAATTAAAATAAATTTTATAAATTCAAAATAAGAAAAGTCATGTTTTTGTAAGAACCATTATTATAGAGTTTTATGAAGGTTTTACTTTTCTAAGATGATAATAATAATGTGGCAGAAAAAAAATGACAAGTTATATTCTTAAAGGTTCCATCATTATGGATATTATTAGGGTTCAACAAAATCACTAAGCTTGTCCCCTACCTTCTATCTCTCTCTGAGTGTCTTCCTCTGTCTAGATCTCACCTTTACTATGTTGGCTCAGATATCTCAACATATATTCTATAATTCTTCTAAAATTAAATATTAAAATATCTCTAAAAAGTATGCTGTATTTTTTATAAAATAGAGTAATAAAAGTAAAAATATCTAATAAAATTACTTTGAACTTCAAAAGTTATTCTATTTTAGAGATTATATTATTACTATATTACTATATTATTAAAATATTAAATATATTTATATAATATTATTTTTCTCTCCTAAATATTTTACTTTAATGTTTCTTATTGGTGAAATGATTAAAATATTATTTCTATTTCTTAAAAAGTAGGCTTTAGAGATTTCTTCAAATTTGGAGATTTTTATCTTTTCTCTCATCTTTTTTCTATTTTAGCATACATGATAGTATAACTTTTGGAACAAAAAATTGTTAAAATATCAATTTTCTTTATTTTAGTATAACTCTTAAAATCTTTTAAAGGTTACATCTAACTCCAAAAGTTACCCTAACTTAGAGATTCCAGCATTGATTATATTACTAAAATATAATACATTTAATAAAATATTATTTTTTATTACAAACATTTTTTCCAATGGACTATTGGTGTGAAAAAATAAAATATTATTTCTTTCTTTTACATTTGGAGTTTTAAAAATTTCTCCAAATTTAGAGATTTCCAATTATCTCCCTTCTTTTTTCTATCTTAAGGGTCATTTACATGACATTTACCGGGTAAATGCTTACAATTTGAGAATTACAAAAACCGAGAATCTTACCCGATATTCGCATAATAATGACCAAGATTCTTACCCAGTAAGTGAGGGAAAAGATTCTTACCCAATAAGAGGCATAATACATTGGCATAATAATGACCGAAATTCTTACCCGGTAAGTGAGGGAAAAAATTCTTACCCAATAAGAGGCATAATATATTGGCATAATAATGACCAAGATTCTAACCCGGTAAGTGAGAAAAAAGATTCTTACCCGATAAACCCTTACCGAGTTAAGACATTTACCAACAATCAATTTTGATAGCCGAAAATGTTACACAGTAAAGTAACCGAGACTCTGAGAGTGATGTCTTTTAGGCGGCAAATGTTTACCGATAAAACATTTGGTAAACAAAAGTGTTGAAGCAAAAACATCTCGTAAACCTCCAAAACCTCTATTTTAGCATAAATGTCGGAAATTTTTACTATCGAAAAATGTCTAAAAACACCAAATAAACTCAAATTTTGGAGGACCTTTATGAAATTAAGATATAGTCTAGATCCTGAAATGCAACATACAAGATTTATCTAGGGCCTTTGAATGCGAGTATTGAGCAAATTCCTTGACCGTCGTCGGCCGGTACTTGGCCGGATTTTCTTCCGATAGCAGCTCCGTGATCGGTGCAAAAATCTTTCCGGTGGAAACCATCCCCGTCGTAAAGAAACATGCCACCGATACCCGTGGACTAACACCGTTTGACACCACTCTATGTTCTCTACTCACGAACTCATCGTTGGATACCAACTGTAATTCGTTCATCAATTGTTATGGATCGAATCGAAACACAAATCAAGTTGATAAAATCTACCAAATTAATACCTGTAAAAGATCACCGATATTGACCAGAAGAGCTCCGGGAACAAACGGAACATTAACCCATTGATTCCGGTGAAGGAACTGGAGTCCGCCGATATGGTCTTGTAGGAGAACGGTTAGGAAGCCATTGTCGGCATGTTTTTGAGCTCCGATTGTTAGTTCTGGTTGTGGAGATACTGGATAATAATGGCAGATGGTAGCAAGTCCATCAACACAGCCGATCTCTTTGAGGTAATTCGAATCAAGCCCAAGAGCCTCGGAAATCAATTCGAATAACAAAAACCCTAATTTGGTGACCTGATTTGAGTATTCGATCAGTATATCTCTGCAATTTTGTAAATCAAACCTCATAATCATGTTTTTGATGACTTCAATTCAAGTTTTACATTACGATTATATTACAAACCTGAATGGTGGAGGCAATTCGTGAAGATTTGGAGGATCAGGAGCCATCCTGCAAAGAAATGAGTCTCTCCATCGAACAGGAAGAGTGCTTGAAAGATGAACGTTGCTGTTATAGAAGAATTTCTTAGTGATATCTGTAACGTACCATTGTTTCTTCAGATCGTGATCCAGATTGAAAAATCTAAGAACTCCATCCTTCATCTCTCTTAGAATACTCATCGGAATCCCATGGTTGATCACTTGGAAGAACCCCCAAGACCTGGATGCTTCACCGATTTCCTTCACGATCTCCTTTCTTCGAAATGAATCCAAGTTGAATCCATGGAGGTTTATGAATGGTGGATCGAAATCAGTAGTGTTGGCTTGTGGGAAAACTTCCGGTGGTTGAATGAAAATCCGAGGTACTTTGGTGATTCCAGAGTCTACCAGGCCTTTGACTCCACCTCTCGTTTCGTCAAACGCCTTAAGTTCACTTTTCCGGTCAAAAGCATCTCCGGCGAAGGCCATTGATCACCGGTGACAGTAGCTTGAAACGGCCGGAACTTTGGATCCGGCAGGAAATTGGTGAACTGACCACTGAAAACAGATAATAACGGTCGTTTGGTTCGCGGAATTCAAATAAATTTGATGGAATTGAAATGATAAATTTCTTTGACCAAATGCCGGTGGATCGTGTGAGAAGTAAATTTGAGGTGAGAAGCGTAAGAGAATCTCCAACAGTAATGCTATAAGTTTTTTAAAATAGAATATTAAAAGTAATAATCTCTAAAAAAAAATTACATTCAACTCCAACAACTATTCTATTTTAGCAATTTTATCCTTAATTATATTATTAAAATATTCAATACACTTAATAAAACATAAGTTCTTTCTCCTAAACTCTTAATTTCAACGTTTTCTATTGGTGAGAAGAAATAAAATCTTATTTCTCTCTCTTATCCAAAGAGTTTTAGAGATTTCTCTAAATTTAAAGAACTTTATCATCTTTATTCTCTTTTTCCTATTTTAGCATACAAGATAGCATAACTATCAGAGCAAAAAAATTGTTAAAATCTTACTTTTCTCTATTTTAGCATAGCTTTTGGAGATGCTCTAAAAAGGAATCTGAACCTTTGATCACTTTTAATCTCACATCCACCCATGAATTGCGCTTCTAACAAGAATTGATCTGTTGTATCTCATCTTGGTGTATCTCAATCTAATGTGCTTTTAACGGTGGAGATCTCTTATTAAGCTTCTCACCATAACTTCTCTTCTCAACGGCTCCCAACCCTGACCAAATTCCTTAACGTTATTTGGTTTGTAAAATGAATAGATTGGATCACCGAATTCCACGGTTGAGGAATTTGATCATTTTATACGAATGATTTTGAATTCCATTTCGTGACAAATGTAACATAATTTATAATTTTTATTTAGAAAGACAAAAATAAATTTAACCACCATCTGCCCCACCCTCTTCCCGCCCACCTACACCATCCTCGTCGACTACATATCCGCCGCCACCACCGTCGTGTCTGCCACCACCACCACCGCTATCAATTGATATTATCACCATCGCTACCGCCACCCCCACCACACCACTATTTTTTGCTGCCATAGCCACCCACCCCCACCTCATCCCACCCACCACTAAAGTTGTTGACACAATTGTCACCCTCTCCCGATAAATGCATATTTCTATTTATTTATTTTTTTGCACCAAACACATGGTCAAATTTCATTCCAATTCATTCAAAGTCAAATTCCTTTGATGAATTCCAATTCTATCGAATTCCATTATGTGAACAAACACCTCCTAAGGTTGTAGCTTAGTGGTTGAGGAACTAGGGATGTGGTGGAACATTCTATCTCTATGCGTACACAATAATTGTGGTCATCGAGTTTATGAGGTTGATTTCTTGCGGCCGTAACTTATTAGGATTAATCCAGATATAGTCTAGGACACCCTTCCAAAATTAACATATAATAATACCCCATTTTAGCCCTCGGTTGTCTAGCTTAGTTGGTACATGGACAGAGCGACTTCAATCAGATAGATAACATGTTAAGTTCGAATCCTACGAAGACAAGCTTAAACATATCAATAGCCTCAACTGCTGAGTCAACTCTAAAATATTTCTAATCATCCTTTTTGCTCAAACGATACCCCATTTTGCTCGCCGTTCGTTGTAAATTTAACTTGTGTCCCTCTTCGATAATAATTACCCCATTTGTTGATAAGGGTTGGGTTCCGGTAAGAAAGAGATTTAAGGTGAGAAGCGTAAGAAGAGATTTCCACCCTTGGATGCACATATGACGAGATGCACCATGATGAGGTGAACTGAGATACACCAGGTCAACTCTCTTCTAAGGCGTAATTCATGGATGAGTATAAGATTAAAAGTGATCCAAGGATCCAGATTTTTTTCTTACGTTTTTCACCTTAACTCTACTTTTTACATGATTCTATACCTTGTTGATAAGTAATTATTTTCCAAAATTAAAATCCACTTGCAACATTGAATAAACCACGATATTTGTCTTTTCAGATTGTTGTTTATAATTATTTTTATTTTGGCCCTCAAAAAACTGTTATTTAAGTCATCGTGGGCTGTATTTCATTTGATTTTTGTCTTTTAGCTTTTCTTTCCTATTATACATGTTATTAAAGTAAGTCTTATAAATTCTATAAAAAACATATATATACATTTTTTATTCCTCATCCCAAAATTAAATATGATTATTATTAAATAACTGAAAATAAATAATTGAATTTTATGTTGCGAACCAACTTTAAAACTAAAAATATAAATTAGTTAATAATTATTTTAAATAAAATATTTACTTTCAAAAAATATGTTACAAGTTTAACTTTAGTTTGAATTGAAATTTATAGCAACCAACATCAAGACAATACTGATCCAATGGAATTCAGAAATAAATAAATAAAACAACATATTTGATCAACCTAAATGAGTAAATACTAAATAAAATTGACACAAATCAATTAAACCAACTGAATATGTCCAATATAATACACATTATTTTAATATTATTATGTAGATAAATCCATTGTTATGAAATATAATTCTTATGGTATACAAGATAATTATTCTCATTGATAAGATATGAGGTGGATAAGATAATCTTTATTTTATGTTTTGGCTTTTTGTTTTTTTATTTTTATAACACTTATCATAACTTATACTCAAGTTTTAATAACTTGTACATTAATTTATTATTTGATAAAAAAAATTAGACAATTAGAAAAAGAACTAAAAAGACCATATCACCCCCTACCTTAAAAGATTTTTTAAACTTTGTTAGCTTTACAGATGAAAAGTGAAATGAAAACCATAGCAATAAAAGCAATTTTGAAAGAAAACCATCGCAGTAAAAGCAATTTTGAAAGACCTAAGATCGAAAACAGTTATAAACAACAAACTATAGACATGAAAATCATACTTTTCTCTACAACTGTTCCAACAAAGAAACCAAGCAGCAAATCCACCAAAATCACAGGCCTAAGGCTATGTTTGACAAACTAGCTGGTGGCTGACAAGCTAGCTGATGGAAAAATCATGTTTGGTAAAACTAGCATATAAGAATCTAAAATGACCAAAAGGGCATATTGAAAAATAAAAAATAATAATTAATAATTACTATTAATGAGGGTTATAATTGGAAAAAATGACAATAAGCTCCCAAAACGCTACTCCAAGTAACGTTTCAATAAGCTAGCTTATAAGTGATTTGTCAAACGTATACACTAAAAATAAGCTATAGCTTATAAGCCAGCTTATTTTTGGCCAAAAAAAAAAGTGATTCTAGATGAAAATGGCAAAGCATTGATTCACCATGATGAACTAAAACCTGCCATGATTCAGACGGTAAATGCTTAATCATATCTGGGTTTCTTTCCTGATCAAATAACATGTCTTCCCAGCTTTCTATTCCTGCCATGACTTTTTCCCCAAATTTTGGTTCTTTACATATTCCGGAAAGAAATAACAAGAATCTTGATTTAACAAATAATGATATGTTTACTTACAGTTAGTTATAGAAATAGAGACATCTCAGGTGCCGGAATGAAAGACATGATGCCTTCACCAAACAGTTCAAATAGTGAAATAACAAGTTGTCCTGAATTTAGATCATCTTTCCAAACCTGCTTAAGATATGCAGATGTCTTTGATGCATTATTATTACGCCTATTGCTATTGCTATTGCTATTATTACCCTTATCATCCCCCTTTTTTCCTTTAACACCATCATCGAGAATTTGCTGCTTAATTGACGTATCTGCCTCAGTTTCACCTTGTGATGTGGACTCTGAAACCACAGGTCCATCCGTAGTAATTGTTTTCTTTGGGGAAGGCTGTTGCTCCAACTCCTCTGCTTCATTCGCCTTGCGTTTATCTTCATATATTAAAAGAATATATAACAAATTAATGAGCATTACCCACGAATTCCAATCAAAGGGACTTTGAACCCCTGGAGGTCAGGAGTTTAAATTTCACCAAATGTTTTTATTTGTCGTTCATTTGCCATATATATATATATATATATATATTATACTTCAAAGTTCAAGTCAAATGTTTGGTTAGAGATGAAGGGTACAAATCCATGGTACCAAAAGCTGAAGCAAGTCCACATATTGACTTTACTCTAATCAGGCGATACGTATTCCCTTAAAAAAAAGATAATTACGGGTTTAATATGTCGCGAGGGGCTGTTTGGTTGGTTTTTCGTTAAGTCCTGTATGGATAAAAATGTCTCTGTGCATTAATCTGTCTGTATAGATTGATAAGGTTTTTGTTTGGGAGGGTTTTCTCATAAATGAAATGAAACTGTTTCTTAATTGGGAGAGACAAGTTCGGAAGAAACTTGGCTTTCTGCATAAAGCTCCCCCTGGAAGTTTCCTGAATAAGCCACTTTGTATATCAATAAGCCACTACCAAACAGTCATACATAGCTGACCGAATAAGCTACGAGTCCCATTAAGCAAATTGATTTAGGGCCTGTCTGTTAACAATTTAATGAGCTTAATAGGACTCGCAGCTTATTCGGTCAGCTATGCATGACTGTTTGGTTAGTAGCTTAATGATATACAATGTGGCTTATTTGGTAACCTTCTATGAACAAACCCTCCAAATCTATAGACAGATTAATCTACACAGCCAGCTTTATCCATACAGGACTTAATGGAAAACCAACTACACAGCCCCTTAGAGGAACAAGTGGTCATGTGTGCCCATTGCCTCCAAGTTCTTTAAAAGATTTGGGTAACCCTAATATTCTAGTAAGAAGAAAACATCTACCAGCTAGATGTTAAAGATGCTTGTTGAATTTATGATGTTTTTAATCCATGTCTATTAAAATCAATGGGAAACTTACTTATTTCACTTGTACCAATAACTTTCAGATTGGTCCTCCAAATAGAATTTGCAGGTGGGGATGGTAAAATGGGGAAGAGCTTAAGCAGATCATATACAGACCGACCTGCAGCACGCTGGAAAATAATTTATATAAGTCACAAGCACAAACAAAATGCATTTTAACTGTATAATGACCAAAGAAACAAGATTGTTTTTATAAGATAAACTAACCAATAATGCCCCATAAACACGCCAAGCTTCATGCCTTGTCATTTCCTTTTTCTGATTCTGAAGAAGCATTTCTTCAAGAAAGCCTAAATAAGTCTCGAGATTTGGCAGGAGAAGACTACGAACCTGCATAAAAGTTGAGAAATATCATCAGAACTGGAGAAAGAACCACTATCGACAATGGAATTTTATATTTGTTTGTATATGGAGCAGAGAAAATCATGTATATTTTGCACGTTTGTTGAGGTTAAGAGGAAAATGTTTCTGATCTTTATCTAACTTTACAATTACACATGATGTCGTATCTTTGTGATTTCAACTTTGGGAAGATAAAAGGAAAAAGAAAACATAGATGTAAAGTATATTAACAGTTGAAACTATCTAGCTTCCATGAAGACTTACAGGAATAACTATCAAATTCAGATCAACAAAGGTTTCTATCACAAACGATTTAGGTCCTGTTTGTTAGCACCTTAACGAGCTTAATGGGACTCACAGCTTATTCGGTCAGTTATACATGACTGTTTGGTAGTGGCTTAATGATATAGAAAGTGGCTTATTCAGTAAGCTTTTAGAGGGGAGCTTTATGCAGCCGAGACCTAGAGAAAATAATCTGACCAAATATAATGGCCAATACCCTTCTAGAAGAATTTAGTATCCAATTTCTTTTTGCAAACAGTGTAATATTTTCTTACCACATCAGGTCCAAGAGCTGCTAGTCCTTGAATAGCACCATAATGTTGAGTCAATGTCCGTTTCTGATCTAAAAATGATTTAAGCAATGTTTTAGTCAAACGCTTCTGGAGACTACTATAATTATGCCCAAACCTGCAAAACATAATGCAACTTATTTATTATTTAAAAATAATAATATGTTACCCTGGAATCAACATCAACAGTTTTATCAGCTTAACAATATCAGCAGTTGGGGCTGTTAGGCAATTATTGAATGGTTTGGTGCAGAATGATTAAGTGGTCAGAATGATTAAGAGGCTTTTATGATATAGTGCAAAATGAAATATAATTGTTTGGTAATTATTCAAAATGAAATTAGGGCTCTGAATGATTAAGGAGGTCCAGGATACAAAATGATTTAGAGGGTTTTGGAACCATTAAGAGGTAGACTTATTTTTTGCCAAACAGGATTCACCTCTTAGCGATTCAGAGGTTGCCTCTTAATGAAACTGTTAAAAGGTAAACAAGAAAAACATCCTTCTAAATAGCAAGATGCATTTGTGCTCTAGAAGCATATTTACAATACAATAATGATAAAGGTTGCACCTTTTACATATAGTGGCAACAAGATTGGCGGTGAAGTCTCTAAGCTCCCAGTGATTGTCAGCAATTCGATTTCCTAACCTTTTTGCAACGACACAGGTTACAACAGGTGGCATCAATTGGTGCAGCTGGCAGAACCATGAAACATGTTAGATGAAAATCTACAATATAACCAAAAAATTAAACATAATATCCACAAAAATCATGTGCTACAAAATGTTGATACAAATAACCAAGTTGCAAGACAAACAACATGAAGAATATTAATAGATGATTAGTATTTATTTTCCTTACATTAATTACGATTCATATCTATGACCACATAATTTGAGCTACATTTAAGATAAACCATCTTTCAAGTACTTAATAAGTTATGACCTGGGATTTGCAAGACTTGTACTCTAGTTCTTGCTCTCAACAAAAGTGGCATGTGGTTTATTGACACTATATGTTTTTTTTTAAATAAAGATAAACTAATAAAGCAATAATGAATTGTTGTTTAATCTAAACATCATTGTGTTCAAATCTAGCTATCTTTCAGCCAATACATGTTTTTTTGTGATTTCATCGTCAAGCAATGGAATTAATGTTCAAATATTTAGCCATCTTTCTAAAGATATTCATGTTATCAAAATAATAAAACAAATAAAGGATATATCAAGAAAGTAACAAGCTCACTAGAGACTTACATAAGGTTCAACATGTATGTGCGGGTTCTGGAGAAGACTCCAAACAAGCCGCATTAAAGCAAAAAGCAGCTGAAAATCATTCAGACCACGTGAAACCTGAAAAAAATCGAGGGTTCAGTGGAACGAGTACTTGAATTTGTGCAAAAAGATGCTATCTTTTCATTCTGATTCATAGAAACTTTAGCCCTGCAAGTACCTCATCTTCAATAAAGCACGTAAAATAAGGAACCAGGGGATGGAGTCCAGAGTCTGTAGCCAAACTCATCAGTGCTTCCTTGAAAAGAGCAGTATCCGGCATACTTACTGCAAGCTCGGTAATTTTATTGAAGTACAACTGCAGCAACAATACAAATTTCAGAATGGCGGAACAATATATATATATATATGAGGTTGCTATTATGTACCTGAAGTTCTCTAGATAAGACATGTTTTACAGGCAATCTAATATCAATAGGCAGTTCATCGTTCTTTTGCTCGGGCTTTTTAGTCTCGGGAAGAGCAGCAATAACTGCAGATGACCCATAACAGCTTCAAATGTCAGCTCTGCCATAGTGAATGCATATATAAAATACTATTTAAGAAAGAAAGGGGGCCAATTATATTAGATTCTGACAACCAACCTTAAAGAAAGATCTAAATGGAAACAAAAGATCAAGGATTCAAGGTTATATGCATAAATGTTTCTGAAACATTTAGAACCAAAATTTTGATTTAAAACTTTGCTTCATAGTTCAAAATAGAAGTGCTCTTTCACTCCATTACATAGGTGACTTAAAAACAAACCTTCAACAGGAGCATTTTCTGGAATAGCAGGTTGTACACCTTCGATGGCCAGCCAGTGACAAAACACTGAAGTATCCAGTGGTGCTTTAGGTAATGGAGCTTCGATTACCTTCATTTCAGGAGAAGAAAGAATTAACCTTTTAAGGTACATGGGAAGATTATGCTACTCTAAATTTTGAAGATTATCAGATGGTGCATTTCTTACATCTTTAAAATCCACATCCTTGTCATCAATGTAAAATAAATCTTTGTGTCCAAGGGCTCTCTTAAACCGCAAAGGATCTCCAGATGCCAATCCATAAATTGGCTGAACTGACAATAATAACGGGTGTCAAATTAGGCACGATAAATTACAAAAACTAATATCATATCACGTAAGCAGATAGACAACTGGTGATCCACCTCAACATTTCGCATGCTAAGTGCGCTGTCTACATCATCTGTGGTCAATGTAGTCCTTTTTGAGTGGTGCATGCATTTGATAGCCTCCTGCAGTTATAACAACGAGAAAACCCAATAAGATATCTCTTGTTACCACCAAGATGCCTTTTTTGATCACCACCACTAGCACTATAACAGAAGTTCTAAACTTCTAGTCATGCAATCTTTATGTCAGTAATCTATATAAGTATAGCAAATAAGAATTTGTGACTCACAAGGAATACAATACTATATGCATATGATATTACATGACATGGAGCTCTATAAGTATAATATCATGCTTTGATGGTGGTTTGAATTTGAAGCATCAATCATGGCTTTGATGGCCTTAACTTAAGAAATGATACTTCTTTTATATAAACTATTATTACATCTGGTTTTACAAAAGACTCAATAGCCAAACTGATTATTGTCTAAAATGTACAAAAATGTATAAACAATAATTACCTGCATTATTTCCCGCATACGATATTCTACATCAGGAGCGAGAGCCAACGCAGCATCTGAAGACAAATTACTTATGCCGATGCTCTGTGATATGACCTCCACTGTCTCCTTTGGTACAATGCTCATTTTAGTCTCTTTAATACTGTTTCATCAGTAGGATGCCTCAGACTCTAGGGAACTCTGCAACATTAGAGGAATCATCATCTAGGAAGGCAGATGTTATTCCACAACTTAGGCACTCAGCTAGGGTTGTGACTTGTGACATTTAACAATTGGTATCATGGTTGAATGTATAGCAGAAATAGCTAGCAGAAAACCAAATAGAAAACAGGACATCCTTAACAGATTATACAATCTTTGGGGCAAAATAAAGTTTTTTTACTTAACACCAAATTTATGAACCTGATTTCCGCTTATAGTTTTATGCCAATCTAATAGAATTCCCATAAGTGTTAATGTTGTCCTCTGGGAACGGTGTTCCAACCTATGTCAGCAACTTTTTTAGTATGTAGGACTTCAAAGTTGAGAAAATAAAAAAAAAAGGTCAAAACTCAAAAGATTCTAGATTTCCATTCGAAATCAGTTTACAAAACCTAACTATAAAATAATGACAAGCTTACCTGAAAGGAAGAACAACAAACTGACTAAAATCAACTAGCTTATAGTGAAAACCCATCGAAGCATCAAAAGCACTTGAACAAAAATCACGAAACAAACCAGATTTATGACCTCCTGGCACACAATTTATTCGCACCAAATTTATGATACTTAACACTTGAATAATGGAAGCATCAATTCAAAGCGACAAAATCCTAACGAAATCGAACCAGTTGAAGAACCCTAAAATCAAAATCAAATATTAATAATATACATTATTCTTCCCAAAAATCACAGTCCATCTAGGGTTTTACTAAGAACTTGGTTATCCAAGTCCAACAGCAAACATACAGCATCAATATTAGCTCAAATTCAAACATGAAGAATGTTTACCTCCTCCTAACCGGTGCCGGAGGATTGATCGTGACGCCTGTCGCCGGCTTATTATGTTACAGACGGTGTTTTTATGGCCGGTGAAAGAGCCTTTGGTTTTCGCTTTACCAGGCAATTTATCCTGAGCCAGGTTATATATAACCTAAGTATTGGTGAATTACAATTGATACCCCTGATTTTAAGGGAAATTAACAAAACTAACCACTTTTTTTATTAGTTTTACCTGTTTACCCATTTATCCCAAAAAGTTACCTAAATAACTATCTGGTTTGCAATTTAAATGACTAAAAAAAATTAAATTTTTCGTCCCTGAATGCAATATCTGTGACAACCCGTGTTTTCATATAACAAATACTGCAAATTATACAATTAAGACACCACATTCAAGGCTACAAATTTGGGTCTCCTTCTATACAATTTGTCAAAAAGCGACAAATAAAAATTTTCGCTAATAATCTTCACATGAACGATTCTAAAATCATGAAGATTAAATTAAACTTGATAGCATGCTCGACATAAAGCATCTCTTTTACCCGCAAATAAAAGTGTCAGCTGAGATCCTGAAATGCATATTTTTTAAAACAAAATGAGGGTTAGACCATAAGGTCTAGTGAGTAAATCCCTGTTAGTGCAATAGTTGCAATATAACCAATTCATGATAAAATCTTTCAAAACCGTTAAACATATAGTTGACACCCATGCGCAATCCAATTTGTCGAAGAGCCTTTAAATCGGTTAGTAGTGAGTTAACACTCAGGCTCAATCTCTCACCCAGGTAACTTGCCACAACAGTCGCTGCTCAAAATTTCAAACATCCCGGTACGGTTGCAATCCCTACCGGTTATAACCCAGCCAAACACGAAACGAATTCGTGGGCACAATATATATAATCATTTGCGCGAACCATCATAGTCCTAACGCACCCTGCTCCTGTTGTGTAAGTACCTTTTAAACCCCAGAAGTCACTAATTTCACCACATGCGTTAATCTCTAACAACATGTAAAAATACCGTATCGCAGTTAACGGTAATAAAGTAAACATACCAAACCGGTATAATATTGAAGTAATAACCATTTGATAATATACGCATTGTTGTTCGAAAATGGTTAAAAGAAAGCTCTTGTACACCCCATCAAGTAACACATACTTTTACAAGGAAATCATTTAATAATAATTTCTCAAATAGATCTCACATGTGTTAATTTTCTCAACAACCCATAATCGAAACATGTATCCTAAATAATGATAATAATCCAATTATTCTAATTTGATATATTATCTAAATAAAACTCTTTAATAGAATATGCATTTCATCTCGAAAATGGTTTGTAATAAAAACTCACATACTTTAACTTTCTTTCAACAATCCGAAACAAATCCCATGTCGTAAATAGTATCAAAGTAAAGTACTTTGAAATATATGCGTCTCAGTTTATAAATCTCTTTTATCAAAAGTCACGTACTTTAACTTTCTCAACCATCTTTAAATCAATTCCCATAACATAATTATATCAAAGTAAAATACTTTGAAATATATGCAATTCAATTTATAAAGCTTTTTCATAAAAACTCACAATCATTTATACGTTTTCTCCGTCCACTCAATGCGGATACACCGCGATAATTACTCGTGACCCAAAACAGTTTTGGTCAACCTCTTTCACTTGTTAGTTTTCACAAAATACTAACGATTGTCATCATATAATCTCATTTATATGAAATAAATCACGTGTGACGAAAAAACACATATTTTTACAAAAGCTTTGTAAAAATACTCATACCTCATCAAATAACACATACTTTTACGTGGAAAATATTTAATAACAATTTCTCAAATAAAATCCATATGTGTTATTTTTCCCAACAACTCATATAACGATAATAATCCAATTATATCAATTAGGCATATTATCGAAATAAAAACCTTTCACGTAACATATGCATTTCAGTTTATAAAACTCATTTATAAAAACTCACCTCGGTCCCAAATAGACAGGTAAACTTCTAGCGGGTAACAACTCGAATATGGAACATGTAAATCTGAACCATATAAATACGGGTTATAATCCAAACAGATAAACCCAACTTTACCACCACCTCCATACGTATGTATGTATATCCACCCATATATGTAATAAACATATAAATAACCAACAATAAAACCCACCTTAACCAAAATCCATTGCATATTCTTCATGCTTCTATTCGACAATTCCACAGGAACTAGACCTCTATCTCACTCTCAAATATTTATGATTTGCTAAAAACCATAACTTTCTATATATAAATGAGAGAAAGAGATTGGGAGGTGGTAGTGGTGATTTCACACGACACCACATCACTTCATAACAAACATTATGCATACACATAAGCATGTGCATGTTGGCACCTAATTGGGTGGTTGTCACGAGTTGGTAAAAGAAATTACCAAACCAAACCCTCAACTTTAAGCAACTAAACAATTGCAACCCTTCACTTCCAATCGTTATTTAATTCGGAACCCGATCATTACAATATCCCTTCAAAAGTTTATAACATTTTTGGTTTGGTTTGCAATTGTTAACCAAACATATTACAAACAGGGGTGGAAAATGTAAATATAACTTTGTCATTTAGGACCTGGTGAGTCAGGGGTGCTTAATAACCCGATTAAACCAACCCAACTCAACATAAATAACTCAATCTGAAACAACCCGATGTCTAATCGAGTTGTAAAATTTTCAAACCAAGGGTATTGGGTCGATATCGGGTTATATTTATTTGAACCCAACCCAATCCGATGAACCCGACATCCTTTTATTCATTGGATTTAATATGATTATTGAGTCTCTATTAATATGTTCATTATTCAATTTCACTATCATGTACCATCTATATATATACATATATATATAAATTGAGAAATTAATTAATGATATATATATTTAAGATTTAAGAAATATGGATAACATGTATCAAATGGTCGATGATGAAAAAAGAAATTATTAGTAAAACAACATATTCAATGTTAGAAGAATATTTTGATGTACCAAAGTATTAACCCGATTAACTCATACAGTTTTGGTTGGGGTGGGTTGAGATTTTTCAAACCGAAAGCATTGAGTTGAGTTGATCAAATGTCTTCAACCCGTGAACAACCCTACTGATGACTATTTTGGTAAGTTTTGAGAGAAATGGACTACAAAGTAAAACTCAATCCAAAAATGACTAGTATTGTTAATTTCCCTTATTTTAATGGTACGGTATGCTGAGTTGATGTTAAAACATCTTCATGGTTATTTATCAATAAATAAATAAAAGTAGATTGCGATTTTCATCATTGTGGTTTGTAATGTATTGTCATTTTCATTTACTTTGTTGTGTTTGGTCCAGATGATTTACATCTCTTTACTGTTTCTGGTTCATTATACTTTAAGGTTTAAGGTAGGAATTAAACCAATCTGAAAATAGCAACAAATTGCAAACCATATGAATGAAAATTGTAACTTCTAAACTTGAGGGACTAAAATCAAAATTATTAACAAACCATAAAGAACAAAATTGTAATTTACTATAGTTAAACCATTCTTTAAAAATTTAAGAGATCTCTAATTTAAAAAAGTGAAATAAAATATAGTATACTGGTTAAATATGCTTATATAATGTTTTGGTCCATTTTGCCCTCCTAGTTAATCAATATTATAGACCATCATTAGGATGAATGACAAAATCCAACACAAATTGCTTTTATAAAGCTTACTGTAGTAATAAATGAAATATAAGGACTAAATTCATAATTGCCATAGGTACCAAGACCATAATTTACTTTACATATTATACCGCAAAATGTATAAAAAAAGTTAACAACTTATGTCTTGGTTCCTATTTACTAACAATTTTTTTTAATTAATGTGACAAATGTACTAAATTTTGTATTTACTGTAATAATGTTTTATTGTTTTTTAATTTTTAATCTTTTTGATTGATAACTTGTTATCTTGTAACATTTGATATCGTGGACGTCAATTTTATTATTTGTTTAGTTGTAACCTTTTTGTACACGTCATCAAATGATACTTAAGCAACTGATTATCGTCGAAATGAATATGAAAACAAGGAATTAGGAACTTTGAAACCTTGTTACATCGATTAAGGGGGGAAAACACTATTACATTAAATATAAACTAAACCAAAATTCGTTGTAATTTGTCCTAAATGATATGTAGGAATGTCCACTTTTAAGTCATACAAATTGTTACGAGAAAATCTAAACCCAAAGAAACACATTAATCAAACCAGATCAAATAAATTAGTAAATTTCATACGAAGTTGGATTTGGGGATGTTAAAATATGTGCATCGGGATGGGGTATGTGTGTTTTGACGTCACCATCCCTCAAGGGATGAGAATTGAATCCCATTTCCTTTGGAATATGGGCTCATCAGTAGTTTGTCTAAAAAAACACATATATATTATTAATTTATTATAAAATCCATTCAAATACGTCTCTTACATACTCTGTTGTATGAAGAAACTAAAATTACACAATAAGCTATTGTTAATGTACAATATTCTAATTTGTAAAATTTTGAATACATAACGAACATGCTTAATTAAGCATTACCTGTGTGTTTGTACAATGCAACGGGATGCAATGTTTTTATTATAAATTGAACAATAAAAAGTAAATTTAATTCTGAATTAACAAAAAATAAATTAAATATTATGTTTGAATAAACAGTGGTTAAACATATATTACTAATTAAAATATCGGGGGTAATTTTATTTTTATTTTGCTCTAACATATCCTCAAAAAATTTCCCAGAAAACAAAGAAAACACTAGAGAAGGTGTTTTTCTTAAAGACAACAAGATTTTATTTACCAAGAAAAAGAGAAGAACAAGAAGTCTCCAGCAATACCATAAGACGAAAACACCACTACATCAGTGAGGAGCAGACCAAACAACAAAGAGAAAAAACACAAAGTCGACCAATTCACAACAACAATATCCCAACTAAAGAAAAAAGGGGGGGGGGGGGTGGAGACTTAAACAAACATAAAGAGGATGCCCATAAGCACGAACTCAATAGAGCACAACACCTCAATAGGAGCGAGGATGAACAACTCATATGAATCACCCCCGAGGAGCACAACAACAATTTTTCCAAGAAAGCTGAAAATCGTCTGCTCTACGAGATATCGAATGAAACAACATTAGCTGAACCTCAAATGTTAACTAAGACCTAAAATAATACTTCTAAAAATCCCTCTTATTACAAGAAATCTACATGTAAAATTATCTTAATTTGGAAAATTCTTAAAAAAATGATTACAATGATAAAGAAATAAGGGCCGACCTAGACTCTAGTTTCCTAGGTCCTAGCCGACATTTAGATTTTTATGTATATATAGTATTTACTATTTACATATGTTGTAAAATCATATCGTGTATAAAAATATACAAAATTGCTCAACTATTGTTATTGAGGTTTATGATATTGCAAAATTATTTCCATAAATTGATGTTGTAGTTTGAAAAAAATATCAAAGTTGAATTTGTGTACCAAAAAAATGCTAATAAATTCTAATGTTGACGTCCAAAAAAAGATTTTTAATATAATTAAAATATGGATATTTTTTTTATTAACATAGATATTTAACAACTATACGAGTCGACTAATCTCAAGATATCAGAATCACCATATTTAAACCTCCGTGGTTACAAAAATCTTTTTATTCTTCTTTGAATTCAAACTAAAACCTTTATAAACGTTTGATATTTAGAACTCAAACTCAAATAAATTGGACACCACTCTAATCGTTGATATCTTTTATTTTCATGTCCCACTAAGATTATAATATTTTATAAATTTTTTGAATGTTTGAACTTTCTGATTTTATTTGAAAGGTTATATCTTCCGAAAGTATTTATAATTTTTCATAAAAATAGTAACTTGTTGCAATTTAAATATTTTTAAACGTTGCAATTTAAATATTGTTGAACTTTCTGATTTTATTTGAGAGGTTATATTTTCAGAAAGTATTTTAATTTTCCATTAAAATATTAACTTATTGCAATTTAAATATTTTTAAACGTTGCAATTTAAATATTTTATTTAAAAAGAAAAACGTTTGTAAAATTTAAACACATCCTTCATGGCCAATTCACCACACCTACTCACCCAATTCATTATATCATCCGTGACGCCCAACAATCCACCATTACTTCATATGAAATTATCAACCTAAACGGCTAAAACCTACCTCTTTAAAAAATCTTTATAGTCACTTCTAACTCAGTCAGTTCTTCCCTAATTTCATTCGTCAAATTCAAACGCTTTATACCCTAATTTTTTAGATTGGGGTTTTTCCCAACTCCTCCTTCCGTCAATCGTCAAACTTTGATTTCAAGATTATCTGTTGATTTATTCTTTCGTCTTTTGTAGTTCTTCTTCTCTTTATGTTAGTTTGTGCATTAATTTAATCCAATTTTACTTTTCTTCCCCTTTGTTTGTGTTTCTATTCTGAAATTTTCAGTGGGTTTTTGATCTTTTGAGAACCCATTTGGAGATAGGTTATAAAGATTCAATCTTTTAGATAATCTAATACTTTACCCATATTAAGTTATGTGAAGCTTTTCTCAATCTTTATATATAAACATCAAGTTATACAGCTTTCTTGATAGAACCCAGAAGTTTCTTGATTATTTTCTTGATTTTCAATTTTCATAAATCTTGATTTCTTTTAAAGAAATGTATGGAACTCAAAGCCAGAGGGATTTATCTCATGAATTACCCATTTCAAGACCAAGCATCCATGCCAGAAGGGCAAAAATTACTGTAAAATTTCAAGATCTTTATGGGTTTACTGTGGAAGGTAATGTTGATGATGCAAATATACTGAATGAAGTTAGGGAAAAAGTGAGGCAACAGGGTAAGGCTTGGTGGGCATTAGAAGCTAGCAAAGGGGCAAATTGGTATTTACAAACTCATGTATCTTCTGCCCTTAAATCATCTTTAAAGTTTTCAAATTTAGTGAATGCAATTACCCTCAAGAAGCTAATTAGGAAGGGTATACCTCCAGTTTTAAGACCTAAAGTTTGGTTTTCTTTATCTGGGGCTGCTAAGAAGAAGTCCACTGTGCCTGATAGTTATTATAATGATTTGATAATAGCTGTTGAAGGTAAAGTCACCCCTGCCACAAAGCAAATCGATCATGTGAGTTTTATTCTATGGTTCTTTTATTCATGTTATATCGATATTTGTTTTTTAGATAAAGGGTCTTTTTAATGTTATCCCAATGTTTTATTGGTAATCTTTCGAATTCATCGAAGCTTGATTGCGTTAAAAAGTTATTTGATCTTTGTGTGTAATGTTATCCATATCCATTCACTTTATGTGATGGCTTAATATGGTTGTTTTAGAATTTAGAAGCTTCAATTTATTCGGTTTATAGCTTAATACCATACAGCCATGCTGATTTATTATCCCTTTGGGTGAACGTAAATGCAGGACCTGCCACGAACTTTCCCTGGTCATCCATGGTTGGACACTCCCGAAGGTCATGCTTCATTAAGACGGGTTCTTGTTGGTTACTCTTTCCGTGATTCTGATGTGGGTTATTGTCAGGTACGTATCTATGGATTCCCTCTCCTAAAACTAACATAAATCAATGAGTAACTTTACTTAACTCGTTTAATGCAGGTTTTTTTATCTCCCGTATTTATAAGTAGACTTTTATGCCTTCAAATATTTGAGACAATAATATTTCAGAAATATTTGAGACGATAAAATGGTATAAATGGGATATATAGGAAGTGAGAGAGGGGGTAGCAAATGATTATGAGCACAGGGTCAGGTTTAGGGGAAAACGTCAAAAAAAGAGAAAACTGAATAACACCCTGGGAGCCCTCCATCCGGACGATATGCACAAATGCATACTGGTAATTTGTAACATGCATCTGTGCATATGCACTAATGCATAATATGCACTCGTGCATAGGGAATAAAACAACTTCAATCGTTTGTATGCATTTTTGCATCCTATCCAGATGGAGGGCATGGAGGGATCCCAGGGCGTTCTTCATTTGTTTTTTTCGAGGTTTTCTCCTGAACCTCCCTCATGAGCACAAAATGGGCAAATTTTTTTCGAGGTTGGTTTTTGTTTTATTGGTTTGCAAGAAATGGGAATCTCACAAACTACTATATGAATAGTTAAAATTTGTACGGAAAAGTTGAAAAAGGGAAAATGGCGAAATAAAAGAGTTGACAAAACCCATTTTGCGAACTTTGTGGCTATATTGTGTAAAGTTTGGAAAAAGGTGGTTAGTTTGTGATGGGACCCCTATGAAAATGGAGTTATTTTAGTGATTATTGCAAGAAATAAGATTTTTTTTGGCTTTTTTCGGTTTTCTTTGATAACTTTTTCTCTTTGTTCTCGATGACCAAGATGTATTTGATGCAGGGTTTGAATTACGTTGCAGCGTTATTGTTGCTAGTGATGAAAACAGAAGAAGATGTTTTCTGGATGTTAGCGGTTCTTTTGGAAAATGTATTAGTCAATGATTGTTATTCGAATAACTTATCAGGCTGCCATGTTGAACAAAGGGTGTTTAAAGATTTGCTGAAAAAGAAATGTCCAAGGTATATATATATATATATATATATATTCTTGCATTTAATCACGTTGTTGATTCTTGAATGTTTTTTAAACTGGATAGCTTTTAATCTTTCAAGATTCTGAAATGCAGTATATATGCTCATTTAGAAGCTCTTGAGTTCGATGTCTCCCTTGTTGCTACCGAGTGGTTTCTTTGCCTCTTTTCGAAGAGCTTGCCTTCAGAGGTCAAGATAACTCCCCCCCACCCCCTCTCCATGTATATGTACATATGCATATATATATATATATATATGTAGAGGTAGATTCATACTAGAATGGTATCTAAATAAGAAAAGAAGAAAATGACCAAAATTACGTACAAAATCACATGTGATGTTACATTACTTTGGCCGCAACCTCTGATCGCGGGGAAAAATCACGTGAATCACATGTGATTTCATACATGATTTTAGTGTAAAATCACATGTGGTTCGACCATTTTCTTATTTTCTTATTTAGGTACCATTCTCGTATGAACCCGACTCTACATATGTCTATATATGCAGTTGTGCACACAGAGGTTCATATGAGAATGCAAAAATGGTTGAGAAGGTGGGCATAGATCTCAACCGTTAGATGAGACAATCCAAGGGATGTGATTTTAAAGCGGTTACAACTTTTTTTTAAACAAAAAATCCCCTCCCATATTTTTAGGCGAAATATAACCAAAATTGGAGTCGAACAAATTATACCAAAAAAAGGAGAATTTTATTCTCTTCATTTGACATCCATATTGATGTACTTTCTCGTCGGTTTTTTCATCATTCTCAACTTTTTTGTCATTCTCATTTGAACCTGCCCCTATATATATATATATAAATATATATGCATCTCAATATCTAATAGTTCCCTACCTACAAAACCTAACAGACGACCTTGCGAGTTTGGGATGTTCTCTTTTATGAAGGAGCAAAAGTTCTATTTAATGTGGCGCTAGCTATATTCAAGGTGATACACTTAACTATGTATTTACTTACAAATTTTTACACACACTTGTCACAAGTCAGGGTCTTCACTGAAACAACCGCTCTACCCTGTAAGATAGAGGTCAGGTCTGCATACATCTTAACCCCACCCCCACTGGCGGGTGGACCCCACCTCCACGTGGGATATACTTGGTTTGTTTGGTTTGGTTTATCTACTCTCTCTATCCTGTGAAAAAATGAACATTACGACTCCATAACTAAGAAAATATGTGAAATAACTATAATTTGGAAACTTTCATGAAAGTTGTTGCAAATGGAGGGAGTAATGTTTCGTGAAAAATCTAAGTCTTGTGGTTATATCGTTATTTGTAGATGAAGGAAGAAGAGTTGCTTATGACACAATATGTTGGAGATGTAATAAATGTAATACAAAACACCTCTCATCATCTATTCGATCCGGATGACTTATTGACGGTAATTCTACTCTCTTTACATGCTTTTCCCTCTCTTTTTACTCGTGTTTTCGCCCACTAATCCACCGGAAAATACGTAAATAATTAAAATGGAAGCAAAGAAAACTTGTAGCGTATTTGTTTTTATGTAAAATGAATTATGCTATTTTAGGGTGGCAAAGATAATTTCATTTATAGGACACCAGATGTGTCTAAATGTTCTAATAAACTGTTTTATAGTACTTAAGTTTATAGGACCAAATAATTGTCTGCATTTATGTACAAGTGTTGCAGTAAGTTGATAGGACGCTATTAGGCTTCCCAACAAGTTCTTTATGACCTTTGGAGATATATTTTCCAATTTAGACTTTTTATATGATATTAATTGAGAGTCTCTAATAAAAAACAAGTGTCTTGTGAAAATATGTTTTTAATCTAATAGGACGCTTTATTCCAAAAGTGGCTTAAAAAACTTGTTAAAGATGATCAAATACGTCCTAACATCCTACTGTAACATTTTTTATTTGGACGTACAATTGTTTGGTTCTATAAACTTAAGTCTTATAAAGCAGTCTATAAGGACATTTAGACATATTTATCGTTCTATAAGGCTGCTTACTGGGTAAGTGCTTACTGACAAGAGTCACCACCCTCGCGCATCAAAATGAATAATTGGTAAGTGTCTTTTACTCGGTAAGCACTGAACCAATACTGGGTAAATTCTTGGTCCTTGCTATGTCTCTTACCGGGTAAGATTCTCGATCCTTGCCATGCTCACCCTGGTAAGCACTTACCCGGTAAGCCTTTGGTAAACGACCCTTAATATAATTATGTTTTGCAGCATGAAATAATGTAATATTGTGTTACTCGTGTGTTGTAGGTTGCCTTTGATAAAATCGGGTTTATGACGAGCACAAATATATCGAAGGAAAGGAAAAAGCAAGAACCGGCCGTAATGGCTGAACTTGATCAGAGGCTGAGACGGCTGAATTCTAGTAATATGGACGCCAATAGCGGACTTACATGATACAAGTTACAGAAGTGTACTATAGTTGAATATGTTGTCAAACAAATGCTGAATGACATCGTGTCTAGCGTGCTCATCTTCGACTTGTATTTATGTTTATGAGGGAGCTTTTTTTTAGATCTTGTATTGGATTCAGAGGTTGTTTACTAATTGCTGACTGACTGCCCTCTTATTATCTGATAAGAGGTGAGGTTGTTTACTAAATGCTCTCTTAATCAATCAGCTCTTACCAAGACTCATCTGTGCTCTCTTACTAACAAATGATGGTTGTGGAGTTGTGGAGTTATTTATTTATATTTATTTATAAAAAAGTCAATTAAGATAAACTTGATAAAACATGAACTAATAAATGTCACCAAATTCCATTAATGTGTTTGGTTCTTTTTGTTATTCTATTTTGGTGGAATGTAATTCTTTTAAGGTTTTAGGAACGAATTTTATTTCTTTCATGTCTATCTTTTAAGCAGGACCACCACCCAATAGCTCCAATAACAAATAATCTCCTAATTGTTTCAGAACAACTAAAAATATATTCTTTAACTAAAAGGAATTCGGTTCATATGTAGGATACTTATCCAGAAGTTTTGACAACTCAATCATAGGTGATGGTAGATTTAACATTTTCGAACTCTTATCTGTAACTCACCACGTACAAATGAGATATGCATCAACAGTAAGAAGGAAAAAAATGTCTGCATAGAGGAAATCACAAACATTTGTCAGATGTCGTCGATATCAATGGTGACTCATTATTTCGATTAATCATTTCTTGAGACAATATTATATTATATTACTCAATTCCATTCCAACGCACCATGGTATTGGTGGATCATCATCACACTTCCACCACCACGACCACCATCCACCTTAGCACCGCCACCATCATGCCTGCCGCCATCAGTATATTCAACGGATCCAACATACATATTAAAATTATTTTAAAGATTTTATTTCAGTTTCTACCAACCAAACTAATGTTTAAAAATGATTAAATTCCATTTCAGTAATTTCAAATTTCAAATTTCAAATTTCAAATTTCAAATTTCAAATTTCAAATTGGACCGACTCCCTTATCGGATCCTATGATTTGGATCTTCTAAAATCTTTGCTATGAAATTTCATATTTTCCAAAACAAGAAACAAACTGATATCAAGGCATATCCGTTTCATTGTGTTAAAATCCAAAAAAGTCTCATCTTTATAAATCCAAATTGTAGTTTCAGCTCAAAGAAATTCGGACAAAAGATTATCCATTCAGAGATTCTGTTCATCAACAGCTGAATCATCTTCTCCCCCAATCAATTCGATAAACCCTAATTACGTCCCAAATCATAGAGGAAATGCTATTTCGCAACAACCGCCTCCATCTTCAATCCCAATTTCCAATTCATCACAAATCCAACTCAATAACACCGCCCTCAACTCAACAATGAATCAACAATTTCATCTTCAAACCCTAGTACCATCTCCAAACTCAGAACCACAATCATTATGTCCGATTTGGACGACATTGACCTCGCACCAGAAGACTTTTTGTCATCAGTTCCATTGAAAAAAGTCCCATACGGCGACGTTTTCGAAGCCTCACGCGCCGGCGACGTCGGCCGGCTGCAGTACCTATTGGAATCCGGTGTTAATGTCAACGCTCGTGACCAGTGGGACTCGGTGGCTCTGTACTACGCTTGTTTGGCAGGCCATCTCGATGCCGCCAGGATGTTGCTAGAAAATGGCGCAATTTGCTCCGAGCACACCTTTGATGGCGATCGATGTCATTACGCAGCGTTGAATTTGAAGGTCAGGAAGCTGTTGAAGGCGTTTGAAGCTCGGCCACCGCCGTTGGGGCCATTGCAGGGGGCTTTGAGAGAAACATTTCTTGGGTCTATGGCAAATAGAGGATATGTAGAGCAGTTTGATATTCAATCTCACTTTACAGGTTTGTAGAAACCATTTTTATGCCTTTTTTTTTATCTTAATTCATTTGCTATACTCCTGTTAGATGGATTAATTAAAGAAAGTCTGATCTTTATACTTGTGATGAGGAGTTATTGTTAATCAAATTGATATATCAATAACCCTTGAGTTTGATGTACTTTGATTAGGGTCTGTTAGCTTAGTGAGACTGACAGCTTATTCAGTCGACTATACATGATTGTTTGGTAGTGGCTTAATGATATAGAATGTGGCTTATTCAGTAAGCTTCTAGAGGACAGCTTTATACAGAAAGCCAAGTTTTTTCCAAACTTGTCCCTCCCAATTAAAACACACACTCATTCTATCTACGAAAAACCCCTCCCAAACAAAAACCTTCCTGGTCTATACAGACAAATTAATTCACAAAGACAAGTTTATCCATAGATCTCTAATGAAAAACCAACCAAACAGACCCTTAGAGGGTTCTTGTTGGTGATGTTTTAAACCCCTAGACCCTAGTCATTTGTCTTCTGTATTTGCCATTATTTGGTTCAGGGTCTTGTTTGATTTTAGAAGCTGGATTAGATATATCAAGATTCATGGGATTTTAGCCGGAAAAGGGGCAGAAGCATATTTCTAACTTATTGTAGCTGTCCATATTCCAGACTTGTTTTATTTCTGGAGTCTAATGTGATGATTAGTTAGTGATTTCTTCTGCATAGGCCTACCACCAAAGCTGCATGGCAGCTATAGATGTTCCATTAGGGTGCGTTTGGTACACAGGATAGGACATACAAAACAAGGATCATTGTTCCAAGTTTGGCAGGACTTTTATGTGGAACTGACATATATTGTATCAATATAACCTCTAAATAAAACTTAATTCTCTTCTAAAACATCAAATACGTCTCCCTCTACATTTTATTCATTCTTTAAATTTTATTTATTGTATTTTATGTTTTCTATACTTTCACTTTACTGTCCTTAAAATATTATTTTTATACGGCTTATACATTTTGGTTAATTGATGTAATTTATTAAATATTGATAATAATAAAATAATATAGAAAATGTATATAGTTGGAAACTACATAAAACCTTTTATTTTGGTGTCACTTTAATCGTATCGACGAAAACTTTCTAATGATATATTTTGCTATAAAATATTTATTTTATTATAATTTAATAAACTACATAAATTAATCAAAAAATATAAACAACTTATCAAGGGTAAATTGGTCATTTTATCAGTTTTGTCTTTTGGCGGGGCACGGGGGAGTAGTAAGAAGCAAATCTATTTCTAAAATGAAAGCGGGATGTTGAGTACGTAATTGTGTAATGCAGGATCGAGTCCTAGCTATTTCCCTCCGGATGTTGTATTTTATCTGCACGGAAGACCAATCGAAGCTCACCGAGTCATCTTAAGTGCTCGGTCACCTTACCTCAAGAAAAAATTCCAAACGGATTGGAGGGGTCGTAAAGAAATAAGATTCTCCAAGGAAAAGTTATCTTATCCTGCATTTTATAGCCTTGTTCATTTCTTTTACTCTGATAGACTCGAGATTGCTGTGGATGATATGGAAGATCTTGTGAGAATATGCAAAGTTTGTAAGTGTGAATCGTTACAAAAAGTCATAGAAAAAGAAGTGAGTCATCAAAAATACGCAGATTATAAAGCACTTCAAGATATAGATAATTCCCAAAGACGATTTATCTTACAGGGTTCTTCTTTACCTGAAGATGATCGTCTTCCTGCTGCCTTATCACGTTTTTTTCAAGTTTCGGTTGCTAATTCAACTAAAGAGCGGAATCTTGATGATCTTGTGTCACGGGTAGGGTCGGTAAAGATAAGTGAATTTGAGGATGATCTTGCGGATGTTAGTATAAAAGTTGATGATAAGATTTTCCGTTGTCATCAAGTTATCTTGGCTTCAAGATCTGAATACTTCAAAACGAGACTTTCCCGTATGGAGGATTTCCTTGAAGGAAAGGACGGTTTGCCGGATTACACTCTTCCTCTTCTTGAGGAACATGATCTTAGCATGGAAGCTTTTGAGAAAATGATAGAGTACATGTAAGTGTTTTTTCTTGAACTATATATATATACACATATATATACATATATATAAGGTTGGGTTCTAGTGAGAAGGGGAGTTATGGTGAGAAGGGTAAGAAGGGATCTTCACCCTTAGATCAATCTTAATTGAAGATCAACACTAATGAGATACACCGAGATGTACCGGATCAATTCCCTTCTAAAGCGCAATTCATGGGCGGGCGTGAGATTAAAAGTGATCAAGGGTGGAGATCCTTCTTACCCTTCTCACCTTAACTCCACTTCTCACGTGATATCATGCCTATATATATATAGGGGCGCGTTTAAATGAGAACTCAAATTTGGTTGTGAACGTGAGAACAAATGAGAGCGCGACATGTGTCATATTCAAACCTAATAACCAAAGAAATATTCAGAAAAACTGAGTATAATATTTATTGTTTATTCAATCTGAATAAGCATTATTCAGACCGAATAAATACTATATTCAGTTTTATTCGGTCTGAATATTTCTTAGATTATTCAGTCTGCATAATCTACATTCAGACATGTGTCGCGCTCTCATTTTCCTCTATATATAAATAAAATAGAGAGAGAGAGAGAGGGAGGGAGGGAAAGAGGTTAAGGAAAAACCCTAGGAACACCTTGGTAAACCTTCATTTGGACGGTATGCACATGTGCTAAGTAATTGAAGTTGTTTATTGGTTTTTATGCATATATGCATGTTACGCACATGTGCATAACGGACAAATTGTTACAAATTACTTGTATGCACCTATGCATACCGTCCAGATGAATGGTTACCAGAGTGTTCCTCAGTTTTTCATTTTCGAGGTGGGGGGGGGGGTTCCCTTGAACCTCTCTTCCCCTCTCTCTCTCTCTCTATATGTGTGTGTGTATATATATATATAGGGTTGGATTCCGGTGAGAAGGAGAGTTAAGGTGAGAAGCGTAAGAAGGGATCTCCGCCCTTGGATGCACATTAGGGATGAGATGCACCAGATGAGGTGCTCCGTGATGCACCGGATCAACTCCCTTCTAAAGCGCAATTCATGGATGGGTATGAGATTAAAAAGTGATCAAGGGTCCAGATCTCTTCTTACACTTCTCACCTTAACTCTTCTTCTCACACGATCCTACGCCTATATATATAGGACTAGAAAAGAATCTGTGTTAAATGGAAAAAGTACATAACTTTATCAACTTTCTTTTGCTTCTCCACAGGTATACCGATAGCTTAAAAGATGTCGACCCTGATCAGGTATTCTACATACATCAATATAAATTGAAAGTACAAACAGAAAATATCCATTTTTAGTACTGACAAATGTTCATATCCATGGAGCAGGCCGAAGAAATGTTTGATGCTGCTTCAAGATATTTGTTATTTCCTCTTAAACGTGCTGTAGCTGATGCTTTACTACCTCATTTAGAAATGGTTCCTCCTGCAGAATTGTGCCACTGGTTAATATTATCAGACATGTAGGTTACCTTGTGCTTCTTTATCTTGGTACTGCATATTTTCTGTCGATTCTTTAGAATTCACATATAATATATTTACAAAAATAGTTATCTATTATTGTTGTATTTGGCATATAATATACTAGAGGGAAGTTCTGTTAGGAACCCAAAACTGATTAGGAACCGGGGAATCACCCACAGAGCGCCACGTGTTCCACTTCAGGATGTATATTCTTCATGGATAACACATTCATGATGTATATGGACGTGTTATTCATCATGAATGTATGATGATTCATGGTGAGTAACACATTCATATTTCTGATGAATATGCCACTTGTCGCGTTGTGGGCTGTCCCCCTGTTCCTTGTCAATTTTAGGTTCCTAACAAGCTCTAGGAGCTTTTTTCCATTTATGCCCCTTATATCTTTCGAATTAGTTTTAAAAAAAATGTTATTTTAGGTCGTTTTACATTATCATCTAGTTTATTAGTTAGTTTTAACTTTTAACCAAACATGGCTAGTTTATTGGCTAACAGCTAGCTTTTCAGCTAGTTTGCCAAACATAGCCTTAGGTTCTGTTTGTTAGCAGCTTAATGGGACTACAGCTTATTCGGTTAGCTTTACATGACCGTTTGGTAGTGGCTTAATGATATAGAAAGTGGCTTATTCAGTAAGCTTATAACTTTATAAGGGAAGCTTTATGCCGAAAGCCAAGTTTTTTCCAAACCTTCCCTTCACAACCAAAAAACACGCTCCTTCCATCTATGAAAAAACCTTCCCAATCCATACAGACAGATTAATTCACACAGACAGCTTAATCCATACAGGATGTAATGGTTTTGGACTTGTTTGCAGGTATGGTGTTTTGAAGATCCGAGAACATTGTCTGGATGTAATAGCTTGCAACTTTGAGACATTTGCAGACACACGGGAATTCAGAGCGATGCTTCTGACTCTTCCGCCCCCATCAGGAGATTCATCACTTCGTACCACTGCTCCAAGTGCCCCTGGGGCAGAGATAAAGATGACTGAAGGGAATGTTCTAGATGATTTACGTGAGAAATGGCTGGAAGTTGAAGCCGGAGAACTCGATAAAAGAGATGAAAGTGCACTGCTTTTTGATAAGCGCCTCGAGATGCTGATGCTGGTGGCTGAACGAGAACAATCTGTTGCTGCTTATGACAACATCTGAACGACGATACTTCTTCTGGATCATCGGTTTTTGCAGAAAATCAAGTAAGAGAGAATAGTGTACATGTCATTTTCTTTACTTCCTTCCGTTTTACGTTTGGATTTCAGAGTAGTTCTTGAGAATGTGGGAAACATGTTAGATTTTTTGTTACGTGCATTATAAATTTAATCCGACTTTCTATGTTTTTTTAAAGATTTAAACTCAATATGGTAAGGTAAGGGAACCTAAAATTGATTAGGAACCCGGGAACCGCCAAAACGCGACACGTGGCATATTCATCATGAATGTGTGATTCATTATCTGATTCAAGATGAACAAAATGTCCATATTCATTATGATATTCATTATGAATGTGTGATTCATTATGTTCAAGATGAGTAACACATCGGTATTCATCATGAATATGATATTCATGATGAATAACACTTCCGTATTCATCATTAATGTGTTATTCATGATGAATATTCGTTCTGAAGGCTGTTATTCATGATGAATATTCATCCTGAAGAGACACACGTCGTGCGCTGTAGGTGGTTCCTGGGTTCCTAATCAATTTTGGGTTACTAACAAAACTTCATTGCATTATGTTATATTATATTTAATGAGAAGGTGAAAGTTAGGCTTTGTTTAATAAACTAGCTGTTAGTTGATAAGTTAGCTACTAAACTAGTCATGTTTGGTAGAAACTAGCTGATAAGTTAAATAACAATGTAAAATGACTTAAAAAGACATTGTTGGAAAATTAATTGGAAAAAAGAAGTGGAAAAAATCCCATGAAGCTTATTGAAACGTTATTAGTTTATAAAAATGACTTTTATAGAAAGGTCATTTAAGTAAATACCCCAAAAATTTAGAGTAAACTTTATCCGAAATGATATTATGTTATCTAATTGACGTAGAAATTACCAATAATGCCCCCAAAACTGGTCTTATTTCATGAAAATATACATGACAATTGTTAAAAATACAACTAGAAACAACAAAGAGTAATTACATTACATGTATAGATTTTACATCTAAAAAGCTTTCGAAGCGATCAAAGATGAACACGAAAACGATATTCAATCCCGTTGGCCTCTAACCAAATACAATTCTACCAAATTATGTTGCTTTCTCCTCCACTTAAATAGAGTAAAAAACAGAGGAGTTAGCAGCAATAAAATAACAAAAAATTTACTTATTATTATATATATATGTGATCAATATTATACTTATGTTGGTTATAATTATTCCTTAGTTTTGCATCAGCTGTTTCCTTCAACGTTTTCCGTGTTCTCCTCTTTATTCTCGTTTTGGTTAACACCTTCAGTCGAAGCTTCTTCCATGGCCACACTTCCCTCTTCCTCACTTGCAACCGGGGTTTCATCGGGTGGTCTATCTTCTTCATCAACTTTAGCCTTCTGTAGCAGGCTCCAATACATTATGCTTGCCGTCAGGATCAGAATCATCTTTGGATTAACCTGTCAAAATACAACAATTTTTAACGTAAACTTAATCCATACAGACGGCTTAATCCATACAGACAAACATAAATTTGATCATATTGGTGGTCTGTAAAGACTCTATTCAGAATCATCTTTGGATTAACCTGTCAAAACACAATTTAATGTAAATTTAATCCATACAGACAAACATAAATTTGATCATATTGGTCTGTAAAGACTTGATTCAGAATCATTTTTGGATTAACCTGTCAAAACACAACAATTTAACATAAACTTAATCCATACAGATGGCTTAATCCATACAGACAAACATAAATTTGATCATATTGGTCTGTAAAGACTCGATTCAGAATCATTTTTGGATTAACCTGTCAAAACACAACAATTTAATGTAAACTTAATCCATACAGACAAACAAAAAAAGATTCGATTTTTCTTCACCTCAAGAATGTCCTCAGGCAATAAGAAGATGGAACACCCAAGCTTTCTTGCAACACTAATTATATACGTTGCATTTAACTTCTTATCCTCATCTGTAATTTCAACAACAAAAAACATTTACTTTCTTTAGAGTCTCTTACCGATCATGATGGAATCTAGTTGATCGAGTTTAAAAGATTAAAAAAAATACCAGTTTCGCCCTTGGTAACGAGACCCCAGTTTACAACCCTTTTTTCGACTGCGCTAAGAAGCTCAAGAAAGAAAATACCATTCGATAGGTGTTTATCCTAAATAATTGCAAATAAAATATAGTAATTAATAAAGCAAATAATAGGTTGGAGGTTTAACTATTTCTGGGAAATTTTCATTACCTTAAAGCTATCCATGTGTGATGTTTTTCCTGCAAGTTTTACTTTTTTATTTGCCCATTGAAGGATATCGGCATCGGTAATCTCCTTTCCGTGACCGTGTGTTCTCAAGTTTTTAAGGAGTTGAAGCATGCAAAATCTCATCAACTGCCATAAGAAAGCTGGTGGGTGCAAGAGCCAAACATAATTAGTTAACTTTTTATCAAATAAGCCTTTACAGGGTCAGGTTCGGGGAAAAACTGCAAAGAAAACACCTTGGTAACCGTTTATCTGGATGGTGTGCACATGTGTATACAAGTAATTTAGATGTGCATAAAAATCAAGAAATAACTTCAGTTACTTGTATGCTATGCATATGCACATGGGCATACCGTCCAGATGAATGTTTTACCAGGTTGTTCCTCGGTTATGTTGGATGATAAGGAGAAGGCATGAGAGAATTGTGAAAGTCACTAAGGTGCAATTTGTTTTTTAAGATGTGCTGAAGTCTTATTTCACTTCTGATTGATAAGAGGTGATGCTGAAGTCTGAAACCAAGATCAATAAGCCTGTTTGTTTTTATAAACTTATAAATGTCTGAATTTGTTTAAATTGTCTATTTCACCCATCAGAAAATTATAGTATTGAATTTATAGATAAATTTATACAATTTCACATATTTATTCATCATAACTAAATTTACATCTAAATTATATAAAATACATCAATTGAGAGTGGTGAGAATCGATTTGATAAGGATAGATTGAGAGAATGGATCGATCAAGGTTAATCGATTGAGAAACACAGTTGCTGAGGGTCTCAAGAACAATAAGAGACAAATAAGAGGTTGGTTTACCTCTTACCAGTTAGATGACAATAAGACATAAGTGCCTCTGAAAAACTAGAAAATAACAAACAGTCTTAATAACGCTACCTCTTAACGAATCAGACATAAGAGGCTGGTAAAAGCTTCTTTTTTTTTTAAACAAACAAGGCCCTAAGGTTTAGTTATGTTGAGCCATTTTGGTTTTTTTTTGTTGCTTTCTACTTTAGGCAAAAGGAATCAACTATTTACCTTTTACAATTATGCTACAAATAGCCCTTTTCATTTCTTATGATTAATAGAATAGAAATCTAAGAAAATAAAAGGATAACAAACCTATTATAAGCTTTTTGTTTCCTGAAACAATGTCATCTCCAGCAACATTAACAAGAGAGAAGTTTAATTCCTTTCCGATCCTTATAACTTGGTTGCAATTCTCGACTTTTCTAAAAGGCATCTTAATCGGAGGTTTTGTTGCTTGTTTCCACATAACAGACCCAGGCGCAAGTTTATCAAGAATTTCCAGAAGAACCCATCTGAATGCAACAAAGAATGACATCAAATGTGATAAAATCATGAATTACAAACAAATTCGGGAACTCACCCATTTCTCACATCCTCCCACACGTTATTCACATGTGATTCAACTCCAAGACTGTTGATCCACATTCTGAAACATCTTTCTTCCCTTGATGTGCTTTCATCATCACTCATAATCTCAGCAAATGTACTTTTTTTGTTCTTGTCTATATTAAGCCCATTCCTGTTTTGCTAGAGTAAGAATCAATAGAAATCGGAAAGAAAAAAGAAAAATCTGATTGAAAGATGCTAACTTTGAGGTCTTAACTTCAATCCTACTCTTGCATATTCACATGTGAATAATTAATGCAAGATTTAGAAAAAGAAGTAGCAAGACTCACCTATTGTGGAAAATTTCAGCAACAAATGCAAGATTTAAATTTGTAGACCCCTCCACGATATCTTTCGACGTAACGTATCTTTTGCAATCCATTCTTTCTGCTTGCTCAAGAATCAAGTTTGCTCTTTCTACTGGATCTTTTACCTCCAAAGTTTTGGCGGTACCAAGTTCAGGGGCAAGAACGCTGAGTAAATGAGCATATGCCTCTCCATCCTACAAGTGAAAACGCATTATGAGTAACCATAAATAACCAAATCAAACTAAACAGACGCAGTAAATCCCACACAGACGTAGGGTTTGGGGGATAGGACGTATGTAAACATTGCCTCTACCCTAAAGGGTAGAAAGGTTGTTTATGTGAAAACCCGCAAAACCAAAATTAACAGAAAGATACAGCCTACAGGTGAGAGTGTGTGCAAACAAGTATAGTAGACAAAAAATGCATCAAGTATACATGACTGTTTGGTAGTGGCTGTTTGTTAGCAGCTTAATGAGCTTCATGGGACTCGAAGCTTCTTTAGTCAGCTATACATGATTGTTTGGAAGTGGCTTAATGATATAGAAAGTGGCTTATTCAGTAAGTTCCTAGAGAGGAAACCACAAGGGTTGTGGCGTAGGGGTTCCGTCCCCTTTTACCCAAAAAAAAAGGGTTGTGGCGTAGTGGTTGAGGTCTTGGGGGATGCAGTGGAATATCCCATTTGCCGTTCGATTCCAGGCATACACAACAATTGCCACTGAGTTTATCATGGCCGATTTCTTGTAGTCACAATTTTCCGGAATTAGTCCAGGCAGACTATCACACCCTTCCAAAAAAAAGTTTCAAGAGAAGAGTTTTATGCAGAAAGCCAAGTTTTTTCAAAACTTTCCCCTGCCAATTAGAAAACCCTCCTTCCATCTATGAAAAAACCATCCAAAAAGAAAAATCTTCCCAATCTAGAATTAATCCACATAGACAACTTTATCCATATACAACTTAATGAAAACCAACCAAACGACCCCTAAGACAACCATAGATAGAAAAGCAATAATATGCCTTCATAACATTGCAATATTATATTAAGCCCAAAAAACAAGCATTAATCAAGGCAAATTCCAACATAATGTGACTCATATATATGATGGACCTAAGAACTTTCCCTTACCTTTACATCGGATGAAAAGTTTGTAACTTCCTTTTTGTAGCCTGATTTCTTTAACTGAAAATTCATCCATTTCAAAAGAACCTTTTCTGGCGGCAAACCCATGAGCTCTTCGGCTTCCTGTCATTAACACGGTAGTACTTGCATGTAAATCAAGGTTTTAGGAAAATGACACAAATTCTGTTATAAAACTAAACAAATTCGGGACCTTGCTATCTTCAACCATTGCCGCCAGCTCAGGTGTTTTCTTTAGATCGACATATGACAAGAGTTGTATCTGAGAGTGCCAAAAGAAAGTTAGTAAGAAATCTTTGTACAAGAGTTGATATTATCGACAAAGAGGAAAACGGTAAAATTACCTTAATTATTTGAGAGATCAACCCGAGCAATAGATGGGGCTGTAAACATGAACCAAAAGGATAAAAAGTATTATAAAGAAGATCCCATTTCGAGCTTGAGTTGGCTTCTTGAGGATTTCTAAGAATGATCCAAGTTTCTTGCTTAATTTTGCTTCAAATTCCCTAAGGTCCCGTTTGGTTTGCAGGATTGGAATGGATTTGGAATTGAATTCCATTCCAATCCCGTGTTTGGTTTGTAGGATTTCCTGGATTTGGAAGCCCTCAAACATGTAATTTTGAAATCCAATGGGGGTGGTTGGGATTTCAGGGGATTTTGAAGGATTTTATATAATAATGTTTTAAAATATATTAAAAACATTTGTTTCCCAATGATCAATTAATAAATAAGATAATTCAATTATTTTTATGATTATTTATTAAGAATGAAATTCAATTCCATTCCAAATCCTAAAAACCAAACACACGGAAGATAAATGGAACCCCATATTACTCCTGGAAACAACGCTCAATGAGAGAAAAGATCTTCCAACATACATGGAAGATAAATGGTCCAAGTCTAGCCAATGTAGGATTCCAACACGCCCCCTCCAATTGAGGCTAGACAGGCACAAATTGTCCAGAGTGTCAAGAGGGGGCTAGACACATATAAATCCCCCAACTGTCGAGTCCCTAAAGTGGTAGACTTTGACTCTAATACCATGTTAGGATACATGGAACCCCATCAGAGAAGAGAGGTTCCAACAAATATACTGAGGATAAATGATTTAAGTCTAGCTGATGTGGGACTCCAACACTGTTTATGATAAACTAGAATTGTTTAACTCCATTATCTATGATGAACATGTTCCCAACTTACTCTTCCTTCAGCCAAGTCCTGTGTGCCAATGTTGACTACAGTACAGCCGATAGCCTTTGCAGAATTGAGGCAAAGAGTGTGATTTTCGTTTCTTTCCCATGGATTAAGAACCTTTTTCGTGTTAATAGCTCGTTCATCTATCGTACCAGGGACAGCCACATTAATCAACTTACTACAAAAACATAATAAAACAAAATCAACAAACATAACTTTCCTTAACTAACAAGATAAATCAATTAGAACAACAACAAGCCGTGTTAATACCATAAAAGAACTCCATCTTTCGCAAGATCAAATAAAGCATTGGTGGAAGGGTCTATAGGAAGATAATCTTTCAAAAACTTATCTTCTGCAAGATAGTTATTAATGTGGGTAACATAAGAAGCCTTTTCTGTCTCACTTATGCTGTGGCGAAGGGTGGTTGTGGATGATTTAACGAAAGACGAAGTGGTTCTGAATGTTTTCGAAGTCCCCCCCAATTTTGCGCTGGCCCGTGATTGTAAATTCAGATATACCTAAAGAAATAGTTATCTAATTCATGTTAAAAGATTCAATAGAAAAAGAGAAATGACAACCAAATGCAAAAGGGAAATTAATAGAAATAGTCATTTTCAGCATTTGGATTCATCTTCTAGCCATTTCTCACCTGACATTTCAAAAATATCGCTACCTCCACAAGTGGCACCTCCTCAATTTGTGGAGAGGTCAAAATGTGAAAGAAAAAAAAAGTTTATGAAGCAGGTCCGCATGTGCAGGGACCAAATTTGTAAATTAGATGAAACAATTTACAGATTTGATCCATGGACTTGCGGACCTGATTCAGAAACTATTTTTTTTACACTTTGACCTGTCCACAAGTTGAGGAGTTGCTTACTTGCGGAGAGATGAATCCAAAGTCTGAAAATGGTTATTTTAATTAATTTCCCGATGCAAAATAAACAAACTCACCCGACAAAAGGCCTCGAAATCCAACTCTTTGGACATGTTAGAATAAGAATCGGTAAGCATACGCTTAACATCATCCTGTGTTGATACCTCATTGAAGGGCTTTAATTTTGCCAAAACTGGAGGCAAATCCTCTATTGTGACTGTGTTATTTTGATTTCTGGCTGAAATAAACTATAAAAAAAATCGAAATCGAAAACGAACCGAATTTAGTATTTGATTATTATGTTGAATCAAATCGATGAACAACACATGTAGAGAAATGAAATTGCATACTTTGGTTTTAAGTTTACGAAGCTCCACTTGTGTAAATTGGCTCTGAAGCCATGGATCACTAACAAAGACACCCTCAAACGTAGACATCTTTCACTTGTTTTCCCAATTGAGAAAAAAAAATCTAGAAATATATCAACAACAATTAAACAATCAGACGAATTCGTTGCAATATATCGCTATAAATCCAGATGAAATCAATAATGTCTACAAAAACGCATATTTGATTTTATCAAAACCATTCAATTCAAAACAACAAATTACGCAATATATATATATATCATCATACATTTGGGGATCGGATTGTTACCATCAAGAATAACAGGATTAGAGATGTGATTGTAAAAAAACGAAATAAGAAAACCTTAAGAAAATTGAGGATCGATGATGAAATAATCCATGCCAAATGATTGAGGTAGGGTTGCTGAAAGATCTCTCTTTCGGTAATTTTTGTTTTTGTGAATGGAAGAGGATGGTAGCATAGAGGGTGGAGAGAAAATCGTAATGCCCATCGGACCCGCGTAAACTTGGGGAATGAAAATCGAAGCGAAGGTGGTGGTCATGGTGATGGTGGTATTAATTATAAATTATCTATGTGACAACTTTTGTATTTCTATTTCCCCTTTTTAGTGCTAACTAATATTTTCACTTTGAAAGAATTGCAAAATCATTCCATATTAGGATATGTGGAACCCCTAGATAAATCTTCAAAAAAGCCCTTAGGAGAAAGGGAAGGTTCCAACATATATAGAGGAGAAATGGTCCAAGTCTAACCGATGTGGGACTCTAGCACGCCCCATCCAACATAGGCTAGACGGATATGAATTGGCTCTGATACCATATTAGGATATGTGGAATCCCTAGATGAATCTCTAAAAGAGCCATTGAGGAGAAATGTGAGGTCCCAATATATATACAAGAACAATGGTCCAAGTCTAGCCGATGTGAGACTCTAACAAAAGAAGTTCAGATTTTATCTTTTGTCAACAAAGCCTCTGAGTCAAGAATCGGGTTCTCATTTTAATCATTCTCATTCTCGTTGAATTTTATGATATGCAGTACGGACCGGTTTCACATTTTTAGCGATTAGAGGAGGGGATGGAAGTCACATGTGTGAGGGCCTGTTTGTTAGCAGTTTAATGAGTTTAGTAGAACTCACAACTTATTCGGTCAGTTATACATGATTGTTTGGTAGTGGTTTAATAGTGTAAAAGTGGCTCAATTTGCTTCTAGAATGAGCTTTTTTCCTTCTTCCACTCGACTCGACTCGACTCGCCCTACATTGAAAAGTTAATCGAGCTCGAGTCAAGCTCGAGCCCAGTATTAATTTTTTGGGTCCGGCTCGATTAACCTACTACTCGACTCGACTCGGCTCGTTTACACCCTAGCTAAGACAAGTCTTTTAAAAGACTAATAATATGTTTTGGAATATTCATTTAAATTAGAAAGTGAAAACCAAAAAATAAACAATAGTAATTCTTTTTAGTAGAATAAAAGCAAAATTATACAACAAAAATACATCAAATTCTCATAAATATTTCAAGTATCAATCAATGAAATACATAATAAAAACGATATCAAAAGAATAGCCTTTTTTTTTCTTCTTCTTCTTTTCCCACTTTAAAATCGATCATTCAGTAGCTTCATTCAGAACAATTTTCATATCTTACAAAAACACCACAAATCCACCGGAAACCACCACCATCATCAAACACCTCCACACGCTCCACCCCATAATCCGGCCAGAAGACGACGGAGATGACGCCTTTGCAGCTGAACTTGACCCTTTACTACCATCTGCATCTGGAGCATCCGCCACCGGAGCAATATCAGGTACCGGCGCCGGAGCCGGTGCCGGAGGAGGGATATCAGTTCCGAAAATGGCTTCTGGAAGCAACACCCTGTTCACCTGATAAATCGCAACAGGATCGGTGGAATGCACACTGCTGCTCACCTCCGTGTTGGTCCAACCCGACCCGATTCTCACGGTGCCGGAAACATCCGTAAAGTTCAAAGTGTAGGAACCTCCGGCGAGTGTGTTCATCGGGCCGGCGTCACTGAGGTTCTTGAAATCCGACAGCGAGTAGTAATGCGGCAGCGCGTGGAAAAGACAGAGCTGTTTCAGCTGATCGGCGGTGAGGTTTGAAAGCGATGGTTTCTTGAGGTTAGAAAAGGCTTTGTCTTTTGGTACAAAAAGAGTGATTCCTTCATCGGTGTTATTGGCTTGATTTTGTAAAGTTTCAATGACTTTTGTTGATTCAAGATATTTAAGAAACGTGGAGAATGGGCCGGCGACGCTCAGGAGGTCGGTCAGGTTAACGTAGGTCGGCGCCGGTGCCGGTGCCGGAGTTGGGGTTAAGATGATCGGTGATGGTGGTGAATGGGCATGTGTTGCTGCTTGTGTGTATGCAAACAGGAGTGTGAAAAAGCAGATGAAGATCTTGCCGGAATCCATGGTCAAGATCTGATCGGAAAAGTCAACCGAACACCAATCCTGCAAATTTCAATACCCATTTGACAATTTGATCATGGGATTATAAATTATTAAAAAAAGATTCATAAAATGATAAAATAGTTCAAATGTAAGCAATGGTATTAGATCTCAAAGAATTTCTTCATGTTTGACTTTTTTGAAGTCAAACGAGTTGTTTTTTTATTTCAAAATTAACAGAAACCGGTTTAGTTTTAGGAGATCATCAAAAGTTGTTAACTAGATTGTAAATGAAGCATTACAATGGGGAATTTTACGGTTGATTTATTACAAGTTCTTATGGAAAAGATTAAAGATTTGACTTTCTAAAATTGGACTTCAATTGAGTATGTTCCATGTTGTGCAGATGTCTGCATGTTTGTGAGTTGTGGAAATTACTTAATTACCCTCTAAATCAAAAAGATTTTGGCAAGAAAAGTGGAGATAAACCTAGAGATTATGCTATTTATGGAAAGTAAACAACCAAATAATCCAAACCCAGTTCTCAAAAAAGATCAAAATCTTTCCTTTTTTGACATCAAGCAAGGTGTTTTTCAAATTCAAGAAACAGATCTAGTAAACTAGAAAGAATTAGATGATGAATCCATAAGCCAATTAGATATAAAAACCTATAAAAACAAAGCATTGATATAAGATCTAAGATCAAAGATCCAATCTTTCAAGAACAAACTTCATAAATTCAAGAACCCAACTTCCAAAAACCTCAAGAAACAACAAGAATTTCAAGATCAAAGCTTGGATTTTTTATCAGTAAAACACAAATGAAAATCATTAAAGATTTCTTGCAAGAACAAAAAGGGTAGCTAGCAGTATGCAATGTGGTTTCATAAAGCTAATTAACATAGATACAAATGCAGATCTAGATCTGTTCATCAAGAAAGAAAGAAAAAAAAGCAAGAATCAGTAATGAAAAGCAATACCCACCTAATTTATACAAACAAGAAGGCAATGCAATCATCAAATCTTATAAATATTATCAATTTGGAGATCGTTTGAAAGGGGAAAAAAAGACTGACCTTTGGCAGGAGGGGTACTCAGAGAAGAAGAAGGAAAAAAGTGAAGTGAGATGGTAATGCAGTGGAGTTTGGAATGTATGAGAGAGTATAAATAAGGGGTTTTGTTGATAAAAGTAGTATCTATTGACAGTGGCAGCTGGTGGGGTGGGGTGGGGTGGGGGGGGGGGGCGCGGGGGGGGGTGGGGGGGGGGTGGGTGGTGGTGGTTGGTTAAGTTAAGTCCAAGAGAGCAAGCAAAAGTTTGGTTGTTAAGTTTGGCAAAATGTAAAAATATAAAAGTTTGGTGTCACAAATATAAATCTTATACATGGGGCCATTTTAAAGAATCATTGCAAAATTCATTAATGAATACCAACAAAAACAATGGGAGGTGGCAAATCAAACAATGAATAAAGCAAGGTCATGACATCAAATATTGATTTTGTTTTCTTGGATTCTAAAGAAATGATTTTATTTTTGTAACATTGATAATATTGATTTTGGTTTGTAATATTTTTCGTATTTTCGTAAAATTAAAGGGTTTTTTTAACCCTCTAACTACTTGTATGTTTTGAAGGTGAGCTCTCTCAATCAAAGATTTCTCCTTCTCAACTAATTTACTTATATAAATGGAAAATAAACCATATTCTTTGAAGTGTCCAATCTTACACTCTACCCTACCACCATCACAAAATCTTCAAATAAGTTTCTCTATCATCAATGGAGGTGGAATTTGTTTTTCTTTTTGCTTTTTCTTTGAGGGTGTTGTTGGGATTTGCAAAATTAGTCCTCCAACATTGGTTGAAGTACACTATTCATACTCGCACAATCACACTATTGAATATACTGATCTTGTTTGTACTGATGATGTTTGATTATGTTTATTTGTGCACGTGAATGTTTCAAATAAGGTTCTTTTTTTTCCGGAAGAGTTAGGAAACAAGTCAATTGAAGGGTATTTATTTGTTGTAATATACCTACTAAGGCAGGTACATGGATACTGATTTTTAACTTTGGACCTCTATGTATCATGAGACAGTTGTGATTTTTACAAAACAAATGGGTGCACGGAGACAAGCGTTAGAGCTTCTTCATCTTGAGGTTGGTTTGGAATCACTCGATACAACGACGCCTTAGGTGTTACCAGGGGTAGATCTAGATAGGAAAAGCTGGGGGAAGGGACCCAACTCAATAGTCAAAAAATAATTATTATATAGGTTAAAAAAATAAAAAATTCCAAATTTACCCTTAGTCCCCCCACTAAATTTTTCCAAGGTACCCCATCTAGATGGCGATTAACGGAAACACTAAAAAAGTATTTTGAAATCAATAAAAAAAACCGAAAAAATCCTTTCAAATCGACAAAAACACTAAGAAAATCACTCAAAATCGTCAAAAACACTAAAAAAATCTCTTGAAATCAACTAAAAAACTTTAAAAATCTCTCGAAACACGTCGGGTAACTTTACACGCCTTTAGTCAATCTTAATAGGACCCCACTGGACAAATGTTTTGGATCCGCCACTGGGTGTTAGGGTCAATGTTAGAGGTCAGTTGACCCGTGCCTACCCCTAGCCTCTCGAGTCGTATTTGGGCCATGATGATGGTAGCACCCTTAAAAACTACGTGTGATGAAAAGGAAATCGGTCAATGCATGTAGAAATGGAGGGGTCTCCATACATATCTTGTCCAATTCTCAGCTCGCAACCATGATAAACATATTGTACTTGAAATGGGAAATCCTATGAAAATACATCATGATTGGCCTAAAGAGCCACCAAAATAGAATGATCTAAAAATTCAAGCTTTAAATGATTTACATTCATAAGAGTCAAATATCCGTTACAACAAGCTCTATTAGTCTTGCATTCCAAGTTAATGGTGTCTCGACATCCTCCTTGTAGCCGTCAAAGAGCAACGAGGATATATACAAAGCATTGTTGGGTATATCACGACTCCAGTTAGGTGTTCTCATCAATAAGAGATTGATTTAAGAGTTGAAATGAGCTCAAAGGCTCCGATTTAGCCATTTACCAATTCTCTGTAATTTAACTTGTCACACTGCCTATAAAAACGAAGGTAGTTCTAATGTGAAGATGATCCGATCAACAACCTAGAAACTCCAGTTTCTTCACGTGGGTTGAATGTGTTGAATGTTCTAAAATCTAGGGGTTCAATTGTAAACCTTGTGAAAATATGTGGCAAAAAGATGATATTTTTTTTATCACAAGGGTTGTCAAAAAAAGCCAAAAAAAACCCAGGGGAGAAACATGCCCTACTTGACACCGCATTCTGTCTATATTTTTCTACAACTCCTCAATCTTTTGAATATTTATAATATGGTCCAAATCTTTCATTATTTATAGTTTCTTCCCCCTCAAATTTGTTTTTAAATTTCTAGCAAAGACAAAACCTCCTTTTATACATGGGGTTGATGCTCTATGCCATTTTCAATTTCTTTTACATTATCTTATTGAGTTGCCCCATATGTGGTTATTCAAATGGTTATGATTCGCAAACGGTGATCTAAACTTTTGAATTTTAATCTCATATTGACAGAGATGGAATCAAAAAATTTACCTAGAAGGTGTTTAAAAATAATGTAAGAAAAATCATGATTTTAAGATAGAAAACGACTTTTAAAAATATACTATTTTTAATAAATAGTTGTCTAGAAAAAGAGATGTTAAACAACATAATTATGTCTGTATTTATATAAAAAAATGTGTGTTCCTAACCATAAAAACAAGAAACCCCTTTGAAAATGCATGAAACTTATATCATAAAAAAATTGGTCTATTAAACAAAGTAAAACATGTTCATTTTAGAACCTTTAGAAATTCTGACATTTTTAAGCAAATAAAGAGGAATTTTCTATATGAATAAATAAACTTTCAGAAGGAAAATTGAGGTTTGACTATATCAAAATTCAATTAAAGAGACTCGGTTTTTCATTAAGTCTTATAAAACTGTTTGTATGGATTAATCTTTATAGATTGTAAGGTTTTTTTGTACATGGAAGGGTCGCCTTTTTTTTGGGGAGGGGGTGGAGTGGGCAGGTTGAAACAAAAAACTTGGTTTTCTGATTGAAGCCTTGGATCTCCTGTCTCAATTAAGAGGGGTCCTAGAAAGAACATGATCAAAATCACGATCAATTCCTTTTTCAAGCAGACACACATAAGCCTATTGAATAAGTCACACTTTCTATAACATTAAATCACTACCAGACATTCATATATAGCTGACCGAATAACCTGTAAATCTCCTAAAGCTGCTAGCTAACAAACCGACCTTAAAAATGTTAATAAGCAGAAGACACAAGTTTCATCTCCTAATAAGATTTATCTAATTTTATAGAAAACATGGTTGGATTCATGTTAATTAAAAGATCTGAGGAGGTAGGCATGTGCAAATGCATTGAAATTTGGGGGTCAAATAGTAATAAAAATTAAAACATAAATGGATCCCAAAATTTAATTTTTTTAATAAAATAACTTTGAGAAAAAAAAACATGGTGGGTTTTGCGTTTTACGGAAAGGTGTGATGCTTATTGTTTCACCAAGAACCAAACCTGTCGGCGGCAGGGCCGTATTCCACATGATCAAGTTTAATTATATATTTAAAAAAATTAAATTATTATGAAGTTAATAATATTTATTGTAATTATATTTATATTATCACTAGTTTATAGAAGTTTAAATAGACGAAAGATTATTGACAAGTCTACTTTTTTTTGAACGGCAATAACATATATACGTTTTCGGGGTATCTGGGATTCATTCAGGCACCCGATTAATTCTCGGTGACCAGGACCCATCATGGAGTGATAGACCAAGGTCTGGATATCACCACATGCAACCGTGGGGATTCGAACTTGAGTAGTTAGGGATACCATCCATTGACTCCTCCAATATGTTACCTTACCATTGGTTCAAACATGTTTTGATTGACAAGTCTATTTTTAGGGTTTGTTTGGTACGTGAAGATGACAAAACCAGACATAATATGGTAGGATTAAACAAGTTGTCTACTATAATGTTTGGTAACACTGAACATAATAAAATAAAACTGTGAAAATGATCAGATTATCCCTAAATTATCTTATATAATGTTTTGATGAATAAATTTTCTAGTATTTTGGAGAAAAAACATAATTTTTAAAATTACTAAAAGGTGTATTATTTATTTAGAAAACTTTTGATTTACAAATTTTCCTGACATTTTTCACTTGGTTTGTCGTATTTAGGAGTTAATTGAATCTTTTTGTTTAAAATAAGAGTAATTACAGATTTGGTCCCTAATATATGTCTATTATTACGGAATTGTTTTTCTAACTTCATTTATTATAAAAAAACCTTTACTGCGTAAACTTTTTTGGATTTGGTCCCTGAGGCAAAAAAAATATTTTTATGGGTTTTGTCCCGTGTGGCAAATGGCCGTCTATTTTTTGCATTAAGTACAAGGGTAAATTTGTCATTTTATCTATCTCTATATTATACACCTTTTTAAAATCATATGTGTGTTTTCCCTTGAATATTCATCTTCCCCAAGAATATCATGACGAACACAAGAACATTTGACAACAAAATTCTACAAATTTAATAAAAAATAAACATAAATCAATTCTTAAATGAAACTCTAAATCAAAATCCTTAAATCAAACTCTAAATCCAAATCCAATCCTAAGAACACCAAGAACATTTAACAAATCCAAATCCAAATCCAATCCTAAGAACACCAAGAACATTTAACAAATCCAAATCCAAATCTAAATCCAACCCCAAATCCAAACTTGTTTTAACTAAGATCTATATTAAAGTTTGAAAAAAAAAACTAAAAACATCGTTGAATTGAACACTGATAGGAACCAATTCCAGATCTGGATTGAAGAACCAAAAACCCTAACTCGAAATCAAATCATCGTGTTACTAGTCAGTACTTGCATCAATTTCTTCCACGAACGAAAATCACGATATGGGTTGTAGGTGTAAATCGAACCAGATCCCAAAGAGAGGGAGGGGGAGTGCAAATCCCATTGATGTTAGGTATATAGGGGAAGGGCGGCCTGCAAGGGGTGGATTTGGATTCGAACCATCTCGTTCTCCTCAAACAATATCGCTCTTTCTCAAACATATCGCTCTCTCTCTCTCTCAAATCTGGATCTCGTAAATGATGGATCTAGATTCGCCTGTGATATCACGTTGGTGAGGATGGAGCCTGTGATGGAGATATGATTTTGATGATATGGATTTCAACTTACATAATTTTAAGTAAATTACAGATTTGGTTCTTATGGTTTGATTTTATTGTAAAAAGAAGATAAACAAAAACAATTTACTCTCATACTTAACGGATAAAATGGATGTCGTTAATGTAAGGGATGAAATTAATAAAAATCTGCATGCATGGAGAGTTCTTATGTAATAAATGAAGTTAAAGGACCAAATACATAATTTACGGTAAAATAAATTATACTTTTTGGAGTAAACTACATATTTGGTCCCTAGGGTTTATTGGTTTTAACAGTCTGGGTCCCTAAAATGAAATATCTATGGCTTGCATCCTTGTGGTTTTCATTTCATAACGTATTAGGTCCCTAAAACTAACTTTGTTAGACTTTTCATGTTAAGTAGGTTAAGTAAGAGGGGTATTTTGGTCATTTTAAGTATAGGGACCAAACACGTAATAAGAATCACAGGGACCAAACATGTAATAAGAACCACAGGGACCAAACATGTTATTTACTCTCTATATATTTTATATATACTTAATAATTAATAATTCATAACATATATATTGTGGGTATATATATATATATATTATAATTTATCAAATACTTTCACAATTTTTTTTATTACAACATTTTTTTCGTTTTTTCTTATTAAAGTAATATTTTTTCAAAATGTATTTTTGTTATGACATTACAGTTACATTTTTTTTATTATAGTAATATACTTTTAATTCTTTTTTTACACATTGTTTTTTTATTTTTTCTTATTAAATTGTATGAAACTTAAATATTTCAATGTAACATATTTTTTAAACAAATACATTTGTTTACTTCAAAAAACACATATTTTTTAACATTTTTTTAAACGTTAGCAATGTAAAATGTGTTTTACAAATTTTCTAAATATTGTTATATTAATGAATAATTTTGTTTTATTTTTAAATAACTTCATCGCTTTCTCTCTCGATTATTCATATACCACCTATATTATGTTTTTCATCTATTTTTTAAGAATTCCTTTAAAAATGTATGAATAATCGGAAGATAAAGTGAGGAAACTATCTAAAAAATTGATGGTCCATTTTATCTATGCCACATAATTTATTTAAAAAAATATATGTTTTTAAGGAAAAAAAACAATCGTATATGTTTAAAATATATGTTACATTAAAATATATAATTTTGTTACAATTTAATTAAAAAAATTAAAAGTACAATGCGTAAATACAAAACAATTTGAAAGTATATTGCTATAATAAAGAAAAATATGTAACTATAATGACATAATAAAAAAATAGTTTGAATATATATTTCTATAATTAAGAAAAATGTAACTATAATACCATAATAAAAAAATAATTTAAAAATATATTGCTATAATAAAGAAAATCGTAACTATAATGCCATAATAAAAAAATAATTTGAATATACGTTGCTATAATAAAGAAAAATATAACTATCATGCCATAATAAAAATACAAAATTAAAAATATATTGTTGTAATAAAAAAACAATGTTATAAAAAAAATTGTGAAAATTATGGTGATAAATTATATATAATATAATATATATATATATATATATTATTAATTAATAATTATATATATAAAATATATATAGAGTAAGTTACATGTTTGGTCCCTGTGGTTTTTATTACATGTTTGGTCCTTAAACTTAAAATGACCAAAATGACCCTCTTACTTAACCTACTTAACAGAAAAAGTCTAACAAAGTTAGTTTTAGGGACCCAATACGTTATGATATGGAAACCACGAGGATGCAAGTCATAGATATTTCATTTTAGGGACCCGGACTGTTAAAACCAATAAACCCTAGGGACCAAGTATGTAATTTACTCTACTTTTTGTCTATGGGGTTGTCTCATATTCCGACTTCCGAGGTATGGCCCGTAGATTAATTAAATATTTTTGGTATCGGTCATTGTCATTTATTTTTTAGTTTTTAATTCCTTTTAACCAACTTTCGTTAACTCAAAAGTATTTTGATCCTTTTATTTTTTGTTTTTTTCTATTTTATTATATTAACTATTATTGTTTTTTTTCTATTTAAAGATAAATAAATTTCAATATATACATACTTAAAGACTTTGTACAACTTATTGATGCATCCAAATCTCACCCCTTTTCTTATTCCCTCGACACCCATATTTCGATAACCCTTAGCCTAGCCCCTCCCCCTTCTGTCATGGAGGGGCGGGTCGACGTTGGTATAGAGGCTTTTCAACCTGGAAGGAAGTATCGGAGGGTTGGGCGTCGAAAAGGTTGCGTATGTATGTATTTATATATAATAATAATATATTTATTTAATTTTCTAATAGAAATAATAAAATAATGTAAAAAGATCAAAATACCCCCAAGTTAACGAAGTTTTTAACAAAAGTTGGTCAGAAAGACCAAAAGCATAACAAAGTTGCAACCATTTATACATCTCCAATTAAGGACTATACTTCAGACTTCAGACCAACCATTTATACGTCTCCAATTGAGTTTGAGGACAATATTTTAGAGCATGCTACAACACAATAACTTACTCTTATTTATTAAAATATTGATTTTGTATGAAAAGTTATTTTTCTAATTCACATTTTAAAATTTAAGAAGAATCCAATGCTTCTAAAATTACTGAAAAATTGATCAAAATGTCAATCTTTTCAACCAAATTCAATTTTTAGCTATTTTATCAATCGAAATTCTATAGCCAGAGTTTATGCAAATGCTTTATACATTTGCTTAAACTCGATTTTCAAATAACTTTTTTTTTTGCATAATTTGCATAAATGTTTTTCAAAATTTGAAAATAGATTCTATAGAAATGCGTAAGACATTTATAAAAACTCTGACTAAAATAAAAATTTAATTTTAAAAATACTAAAAAATAAGAGAATTTTTAGTCAATTTCCTTACACTACTGCTTATCCAAAAGATTTTGACGAACAAGAAATAGAAGTGACCCTCTTTCGGAACAATAATTTCTAATACGGGTCAAACTTACCACTCCATATTTCTAAGTTTCATGGATAATTATGAAACCCCCAAATCTCACACTTGGAGATTTGCTCAAAGGTTACAAATATAATGAAAATAGATAAATAAAAAACTGAAATGGTAGGAGTTTTAACTAAATTTTGATTGCAGAATGTTTCGGGTTAGGTCAGATTAAGTTTCTTTTGGGTTTTGCCAGGTTGGATTGGCTGGGTTGGTCGATATTTTGAGCATCCCTGCCTCAAAGTTTAGTCGATGCACATTTCATGGACGGGAGGCCGCTCGAACATACATAGATCCTCCCCTCCTTACATGCATCGACTAAATACGTAAACCTGCATTTTTTCTAGCTTAAAAATTAAGCAAAATAACAAAGCCATTCAGCAATTAATAACTGATCGAATAAATTAGACCTGACAAACGTGTCGTGTCAGGTCGGGTTCAGAGTTAAACGGGTTGAGAGTGTCTAACCCTAACACGGCCCGTTTACTTTTCGTGTCGTGTCGTGTCAACCCGTTTAATTTTCGTGTCATTTTCGTGTCAACCCGTTTACTTAAATGGATTGAAATATATTACCCAAATCCGTTAAATTTGTGTCGAGTTCGTGTCTGGTTAGCATGTCATGCCAGTTTTTGCCAGGTCTATATAGAATGTATAATCACTTTTTATTATTATTTAGTATATACTTTGTTAAAAAAACTATAAACTGTGGGTTGTTGACGTTATTTGCCTAAGGACGAAAGGGGCCTAATATAAACGGGTTATTCAGATCATTTTCGAGTTGAAAATTTTGACCATGACCTTACCCGTTTAATTTTCGTATTGTGTCGTGTCAACTCGTTTACTTAAACGGGTTGAAATGTATTACCCAAACCCATTTAATTCGTGTCAAGTTCGTGTCAGTTTTTGCCAGGTCTAGAATAAATCATAGACCTTCAAATCAAAGCAAACTAGGTATATTCCACCTAAAAATAGAATCTGGAATATTATATATACATACTTGATCTCTATCTTAGATGGAAGTTGACAAAAATAATTGTTTGTATCAAATACGTAATAAATGAACAAAATTGGAATGTGAAAAATAATATATTCACGTGAAAATTTGGGTGCTAGGGAAATGGTATTACGATTGTTTTCATTAGGCTGTCACAACTAGGACTGTAAACGAACCGAACAAACACGAACGGGGGCTTGTTCGTGTTCGTTCATTTAACTTAACCGAACAAACGAACGAACACAAACGGTAAACGAACGAAATTTTTTGTGTTTGTGTTCGTTCGTTTAACTTAACCGAACAAACGAACGGACACGAACGGTAAACAAACGAAATGTTTTGTGTTCATTAAGAAAATTTGTTTGTTCATGTTCGTTGGTTAAGCTGTTAAATGAACGTAAACGAACAAACATAAATGAACGTAAACGAACGAACGTGAATGAAGATAAACGAACGTAAACGAACATAGATGAACATAAACGAACAAACACAAATATAGAATAAAACCACCATTACTTATCATTTTGTTCCTAAAAGTAACATAACAAAATGAAAAACCGGGTAAACTTAGGAGTCATAAAAAAGAAATTCTAAAAATTTAATTTAATTAATGATTTTATATATTAATGTCATAATATATAAATATATTTATATATATAAATGAATGTAAACGAACATAAAGGAACGAATGTAAACGAACATAAATGAACGAACGTTCACGAACGTAAATGAACGAACGAGACCATTGTTCATGTTCGTTCGTTTCACTAACGAACGAAAAAATATGTTCATGTTCGTTCGTTTATTAAATAAACGAACATAAACGAACTTCCCGCCGAACGGTTCACGAACAGTTCGATGAACGTTCGGTTCGTTTACAGCTCTAGTCACAACTCGCATGCTTTACGTGACTAGGGATGATATTATTCATGTATTAAATCTATTTTCTTAATTAAAAATGTAAATTTTAATTAGTAAATATGGATATGACTAGATCATTTTATGAAAAAGGTTTGTAAAATAATATTATATATATATATACAATCAAGTTCATACAAAAATGATATATATTTAAGAAAATACGAAAATGATCAAAAAAAATGTGTGGACGACCATATGGCCTATGGCCGCGTGTCAAGGTCGCTTGAATCACATATGATTTTATACGTAATGTTAGTGTAAAATCACATATGATTCGGTTGTTCTCTTATTTTCTTTAATAAATATCATTCTCATATGAATCTGACTTAATATATTTATATAGGGTCAGGTTCAGGGAAAAACGCAAAAAAAAAAAAACTGAACGTAACATGCATTTGTGCATATGCACTAATGCATATATATAATTGATGCATAGAAAAAAAATATCGTTCATATGGCGGACTCTTAGGACGTCCTTCAGTTTTCTATTTTTTAGCGTTTTCCCCTGAACCCCCTATACACACACATGTAGTCTTATAAGGAAACAATTTTTTACTTTTTTATTTTCAACCCATGAAATTAATAATTTAATAAAAAAACTTTACGATAGTAGTTCTTATAAGAACCTTTTTTATGGGTCTCATAGAATATAAATTAAATAAATATATACATGTTAATTATTATGTTGGATATAAAAGTTAAGAAAATATATAAAAACTAGTAAATTGTCACTTTAAACCAACTTAAAGTAAGAATCTAAGTTCTTATATAAGGACTTAAAAAGAGTAAAGTTCTTATAAGAACTATCTACAGTATCGATTCTTATAAGAAACTATAATTTTTACAAAAATTTGCATTGGAGATGCTTTTATGTAACCCAACCCATTATTACAACTTTTTCAACCCAATTCTAGTCATTCGTGATTTCATCTATGGCTAATCAATGGTAAAAAGGTGATTAATTATTTATCTTGAATTTTATTTTTATATAATCAAGGGAGCTTAAGGGTAACTTAGGAATAAATAATAATACATAAAATATCGATATTTCAATTAAATAATATTTTGGTGATATCAGCAGGAATCTCTCCATTATCATAAACTTTATATACAAATCGCTTACTGCTATGCAAAGAAACAGGGAATGAGGGAAAGACAATTCAAACGATGTCAACTAATCCTTATGCGCCATATTTAATTAGTGCTATTGATTTATGAATCCAATTAAAAACTGATGAATATAAAGCATTTAATTATTAAATATGGTTTCATCATTGTCTCGATTGCTCTTGCATACATGAAATGAATGAAAAACCTCAAAAACATACGGTAAGAACAAAAATAAAATAAAATACAAGGACCTTAGTGAAAGAAAATTTGAAAATATGATATTTTTGTAAGTTCAATGAGTCAAATGTTCTTCTTCAGAATTATAGGGACCCAAATGTTAAGGCCATCGAGAGACCTTTCAGTAAAAATTTCATGTCCGGAAATCCTACCTTTTTTTTTCTGTTTATCATTTATGTAAAAACACGTCAACATTTTACTGTGGAGATAGAAAAATAGATAAATTAAATAAGTCGGATGAAGGGATATGTGGAGGAATCTTGATTACCATCGGTATGATGGTTGGGTGAGTCTTGAGATTTTTAATCTCGAATTTTGGTTCATGTAAGTAGAGTTAAATGTCCCTTTTTAGCCAACTCATTGATAGTGATTGTATCTAGAAGATTTAGCAAAAAGTTCGAGCAAAATCGGTCTAGAAACGAGCCAATTTGCCTTTGACCTCAATGTGAATTCATGGGATCATGATCAAGTCATATGATTGGGTTGTTGGTTTAAGACAACCGACGCATTTTTCAAATGGATTTAAGTTAGAACACAGTGTAAAACCGATTTTGGGTTTGGTATGTTGTAAATTTTATAAGAGATGGTACAAATCTAAATCAAAGCTTAAGTTTATTCAACCCTATATAAGGGCCTGAACTCAGGGTCGTTTACAAAACTTTCAACGAGTAACTGCTTATCGAAATAGTCATCACCTTCACTTGCCTTATCGGACAACATTCTTCGTCATCAAAATGGATTGTTAGCAAGCGCTTAACAGGTAAGTGTCTTCTCTTTCACTTACCAGATAAAATTATCGGTCTTTGTCATGTCTCTCATCTGATAAAATTTCCGTTCCTTGCTATGCCCCCATCTACATAACCGGTAGGTAAACTCTTACCCGATAAATGTTTGTAATTATTATTTTAATGAAATTCAATAATTGAAAAGGTGATAATAGATAAAATGATGTAAAAGGGTAAATCAGTAATTTCCTTTTTTTATAATTTCATTGTGCATCTCCATTTTATCATTCTGTGCATTTCATGTTGCGTTAATTTTTCTCCTTATTCGATAGGTATTCGTTGATCTTCAACCTCAAGATCCTGAAAATGTACGATTCATCTGGAGCCCTAATCGCCAGAAAATATAAGGTACATTTAAATCGATCCCCTATTTTAGGAGATTGAATTTCAATACTAGCACATTCATGTTTCGGTTGATCATATTCATTGGAAACTTGATTACATTTAAGTAATTAGCGATTGGTTTAAGGTTTTCGAACTGTTTACTAAATCGATGTATAGCATGCATATCCATTTGATTGAAACTTTAGTCTGCCATAGCCAGATACTGGATTACTGTATAATGAATTGTAATTATCTTTCTTACTCATCAAAACTTAATTATTCCTCTTGTCCATTTGAGCTTGATTGAGAAGAAAACCGAAATAGGGAGAATCAAAGGTTAGCATTTGAAGGGATTTGATTTCTCATTGGTGTTGAGATAATGATGGGACTTTAAAGGTGCTTTTAGTTTCATTTTGTTCTTCCTTTTGTAATAATTAGTGCTTCTTTTAGTTTTACACTTGTTGTTCTAGCAAATAGGAGATCACTAAAAAAGGCACAACTATGATTACTGTTAGCTTTAAGCGTGGAGATGGAGTTGTCTGTCTAATCAAACATCACACCAGAGAACTAACATTGCTTTTTCTATTAATGACACTTGTGTAGCCGTGGAGTTACTGCAACTATAGTTTGTCGTTTAGTTTGATTTGTAAGGTTGTTTACAATGTTAAACCTGAGACTAGAAAAGAATCACTTTTAACACAGGAGTGACACCTAGAAACAAGCAATCTCACACTTCCTCTGTATTTAACTTGAATTAGTCAATTGATCAAAATTTCCATGGTGAGAATGTAGTTTTAAGTTGAATCAGAGTTGAAATGAGTGCCAAATCCCTTGTGGCCATGGAGGTTCACCTGCAATGACTCCAGTCCAATCGTAGTTTCCCGGGGGATTAGTCAGTGTGCATGTAAGCTGTTTTGGAAACCCAGGATTACCCAAAAAAATGTTGAAATGAGCACCAAGTTTGTCACTATGAAGTATGAACTGTGGTTGTTTTATTTATTTTGAATCACTGTTCCTAGTAAACAAATAATTCAAAAACATCCAAATACCAATTTATAGTTCTTACACTATGAATTGTGGTTATTTTACAGTTCTAATTGCACTATATGCAAAAATATCAATCTTTCGAGTCTCTCATTTTTTGTAGCGAAGTAAGTGGCTTTCTTTCATTCTCAGTTTTGCCTTTTTCTTTGCTTGTATTACTTTCTTTACTTGTCTTGAATTTCAGTACACTTTATCCTTGATCTTTTCCTACTTTCACTTTTTCTTGAATCAGTGAATGTCTATGGTGACAGATTGGACAGTCACTTCATATTTTCTGCTAATATGCTCTGAATGCATCCTTTTACAGTCTTCTACTAGGTTGAAATCTAGATCTGATATGCTTGATCTGTTGGTACCATTTAAAATTTGTGATGCCACTTTAATAGAGTTACATGTTAGTATATTACTACCTCTATCCCAAAATAGTCCACTTTTGACTTTTAAGAGTCAAATGGATTTCATTTTAACTTCAAAATCGATAAAAAAAACAATTTGGTTATAAGTAAATAATTGATAACCACATCAATCAATAAATAGAGCTTTACAACAAATTTTGATTTAAAAACCAAAAGCATATGGAGATAAAGAATGCATACATGCACACACACCAATAATGCAGATTTTTCTTTTCCTATACCATGTCACAAATGATAATTATTTTGGAGAACGACCTTATGACATATTTTTTTTAAACACAGGACCTTCTGACAGATTTTGAGGCAATCTTGTGTTAGGCAAATACGTATTTAAATATGTTAGAAAGTCATGCATTTAAAAGAAAATATGTCCAAAGGTTATTCTAAAAAATAACCCTGTAGCAAAGAAGACAAGCTGGCTGAATTCATGTATTGATCACTGTATATTTATATACTAGATATCATGGATAGAAATATAAGAATATACCAAACATGAAGTATTAATTTATCAGCTAAATATCTCTTATCTTGTCTCTTTAATCCCCATAATAATTGAGTGAAAACCACTGGTTACAGCCTCACATCAAAATAGCATAGCGCATGCTGTCACTAACCATAAGATGATTCACCTCCGGTAATCGTGTGAGCTCACCGGAAACCCAAACTCCATCTGTAGCACCATTCATATGTGAATGAGAAGATAGACATGATACAAGTGAGAGTGGAGCTCTAACTATGCTATGTATAAGAGAAAGACCATTTCGCCCTTGTCTTCTATGATGAGCTATAATTGGAAACTCCGTTCCATTTCCTTCTCCAAACATGTTTTCATCGGCCACTTTAGGACTCTTCTTCATATTCTCGATGTTTTGCCTCATCACCGCCAGTATACGCCTCATATCTTTGAAATGAAGAGGGTTTTTTTTTCTTTGATGAAAAAGGTAAAAATACACACTACTGCTTTTGGGTTATGTAGGAATAAAGCTATAAGAGAAAGGGCTTAGAAGGACTCCTTTCTATAATGGTATGTTGATAGTGGTGTCGTTAGTGCTAGTACTTATCACAAAAATTGTTTATGGAAGTGCTTTTTTTTAGGGACTCCCTTTGGTTTTTCTTATTTCTTGTCTTTTTATGGGGTCATTTATATAAGTTAGATTAATTAATACACGTATTCGAGTCCCACATTAGCTAAAGTTGGACCGTCGAACTTGTATATATATATATATATATATATATAATCTCCCCTTTTTAGAGTGAAACTTAAAGGGGTTCCACATATCCTCACAACAAGACTAAAAATTGATAAAATCCATGATATTTTCTAAATAAATACAAATCACTAGATTTGTAGAGGATCTTTGATAAGATCTTGATTCTCTATCAAGTACAGCTGAATCTTATCAAACAATCTTGATTTCTCATTCAGCTAAACAATTTTGTGTTGGATATTTTGGACTATTAAAAAATAAAAATTGGTATAATATGTTAGTTAATTATAAACATGCTATGCTTTTAGTGATCGACAAATTGGATTGGAAGAATATCTCCATAGAGAATCGATGCTTGTGAGAGAAATGTGGCAGAGGCAGACCCATGTCGCTAAGTACCACAGGAATTGCCGCACTTTATTAATATCTTGATTCTTGCTTACATTAAAGGTATGCACTTTAAGAGCAATGCAGAAATTCCTCATATTTGTTTCAAGATCTTTTGTGGCTTTAATCGCACCCTATCTTAGCTATTGATATTTGTCTTGTAAAAGCATCCAGCCAATCTTGGAGAATAGTCTTTTAAGTTCTTTAATTTGCCTCATCATTTTTCAATTATTTTTTATAACATAAATCTATTTCAAGTTACCAGATCCTGAAAAAGATCATCTTTCCTGTTCTGGTAAGTGATTAAACGAAATCTGAACCATTCAAAACTAATTGGTACATTAACTTTGTATACTTTAGGGCTTAAGCCACCTCATCAAAACCCATCTTTATCCTTCTTCCTGAAAAAGCTTATTTGCTTTTTAGAATTTCTTTAATTTATTTATTTGCAATATTCTGCTGGTTTTGGAGTTTTGTTAATGTCGGTTTCTCCATCAGAGTGGCACATGCATGCATCCCTCTATTCTATTGCCCATATTGTTTGATTGCAAAATTCAGAGCCAACATTTGAACCGGTCAGATGTCAATACTATTTGGTAAAATTTTAATATCCTCTGAATGGTTCCAACACCCTCTAAAATCTAAATTGCTCGATTTATAGACATATCCTTATAGGCATATCTTCTGTGTGTTCTATCATTGAGATTGTCCATTCAGAACGCTTATCAAACGGTTGTTTTTCATTCTATACTAAATCTGTAAATCATAAAGAGCCTCTTAATCATTCAGGATCTATCGAACAATCCCTTTATTGGTCATGGAAGTTAACTCTTATTCCTTTCTCAATAATTAACATTTGCAACACTTTTCTTTTTTCTGGGCCAAGGTTTCAAGCTAAAATGACTTATTTGCCCTACTGTTATAACTACAACTTGTTGATGGCATTGATTTGTTCTATAAAACACTCATAGTTTGTAGTGACAGGGAGGTATTTTAGACTTTTGTTAAGTATAGAAGTCAATCACTTGACACTTGTCTGTAACCAGAGGGAATACCATTCATTTTGAGATATGAATCTTGATTGCACTTATTGGGAGAGTGCATCATCATCATCATCACCATCTTATCTCTTCATTAGTGAATAATCTTTTCCTAAAGAAAGAAAAGTCAAAGGAAATCGAACCTAGTGTCAACCCGAAAAAGTCAAAAAGTCGAAGGCAAGAGGGTGGGATGTTGTTCATATGGGAGCCAAACAAGTACCAACTTGTACTTAATATCATTTTATGATTGGATTGACCTATTCTTGATTGTACTATGCTTAGACCTTAAGTTCAAATAATTGCTTCCTCCACTAATATTTTCATGATGCCATTATCAATCTCCTTTAGATGACACTATTGCTATTGCTAGAATTTGGATGGTATCTTAGATATATATATATATATATAGAGAGAGAGAGAGAGAGAGAGAGATAAAAGTTTAAATGCGAACTCAAATTTGGTTGTAAACGTGGTGCAAATGAGAGCGCGACACGTGTCTGAATATAAGATTATTCAGACCAAATATACAAAGAAATATTCAGACTGAATAAGCATTATTCAGATTGAATAACTACTATATTTCTTTGTATATTCAGACTGAATAAACATTAATATTTCTTTGTATATTCAGACTGAATAAATATAGTCTGAATATTTCTTTGAATTGGACACGTGTCGCACTCTCATTTGTTCTCACGTTCACAACCAAATTTGAGTTCTCATTTGAACCCGCCCCTATATATATATACATATGTATATATATATATAGAGAGAGAGATAGAGAGATAGAGAAAGAGAAAGGTTCATACGAGATTCATAACAATTTTAAAAAACAGGATTTTTTTTCTATGTATAAAATCACATGTGATTTTGTACTAACATCAAAAAATGTAATTTTGTACCAACATCAAAATCACATGTGATTTTGTACGTGAATCATATATGATTTGTACATGAAAAAAGTTTTTCTTGTTTTCTTAAATTGTTAGCGTTCTCAACCCGCTTCTCTCTATATATATATACATATACATATAGGGTTGGATTCCGTTGAGAATGAAAGTTATGGTGAGAAGGGTAAGAAGGGATCTCCATCGTTGGATCAATTCTAACCGAAGAGAGCCACAAGATCAACGGTAACGAGATACACCAGATCAATTCACTTCTAAAGCGCAATTCATGAGTCGTTTTGGAATTAAAGTGATAAAGGGTCTGAATCTCTTTTTACACTTCTCATCTTTAACTTCTATTCTAAAACGATCCTTCGTGTGTGTGTGTATATATACACACACACATAGGTCTATGATTAATGATCATATGACAGTTTCTAACGTTGGAATTAGATGCTTGCATGTGACTTAATCAAAGCTTGTTTGGTACAATAGAATCAGAAACACTTTAGTTGTTCATCATATCTGTATTCGATAGTTGAGATTCGTCGCTTGTGCTATAAGAGAAGACGAACCAAAGGAACTCTAGGGACTTATTTTGCTCATTTTTGTTACTACGAGGGCTTAACTTTAGAAGTGCCCTACCCACTCCTCGAAGAACCATGGTGCCACCATCTTAACAAACTTAACGTTTTTATTGATACGATCGATGATTTATGGATCGAACCAAAGAGATGAGGAGTGTTAGTTATACAACTACATCATGAAGTTTTGGTGACTCAATAGAGAGAGAGAAAAGTAGAGTGGCCAAATTATCAAATGAATGAAAGTATATTGGCCAAAGTGGTCTTTTCTCCACCACCCCATATGATATCATATCCCACAAAAACCTCTACTTGAGACTCCATTCAAGAATAGAAAGGGTGGTGTGCATGTTATATGTACATTTATTTATATCAAAATCAGTTTAAATTATATATTAAAAAATGTAAAATTCAAGTAAGTCGGTTGATGTTGATGTATGTGACGACGAAATTAGTAGGTAGGTGTATGTTTAGCAATATATAAGTATGCATTTAGCATATTCTGAATAAAAACCTTCTTACTCTAAATACCATATGCAAAGCCATATCATCATTTTGTTGAGAAGAGTTTGAAGAAAGTAAAATAATGAATTAAATAAACATTCGGCAACATCTAGGGGTCATGGACCAATAAACCATAGAACCCTGTTCAATAAGGGCACCTGGAATCCACACTGAATCAGCAAGGACCACCAAGGACATGTATTCAAGTGACATGTAAGAAATATATTAACATATTATGCAATCACTGTTAATTTAGTAAATGGGGTCTTAAACGAAGAACCATAACGTCTATGATCATTGCACATAAATAAATAAAAAATCTGAGGAATGGTGTCATTGTGTGTTTATGGGAGTCGGAAACAAAATATACTATATAATGATAAAATTCTATAATAAAGAATGTTACTGCTCTATATAGACTGTCTAATTGTGACCGTGATAAAAAAGATTGGACTTATATACCAGTAATCATCGTATTGTTTGTTTTTGGCATGGAAGTCAACATACTTTTTTTGTTAGGGGCCACCCGACTTTGATACTTTGTTCATACAAGTTGTTCCAAGAAGATCATAAAAGATTCGTAGTCGACGACTCTAATGAGTCGACTATGAACGTTCATCCAACTTTAAATATATTATTTAATATAAATAATTAATAATAGTTAAAATAATTAACACCCTCTTGTTTAAATTGTTCTATACTTGTCTTCTTATATGAAATCCTTCGTTTATATTAAGTTAATTTGATTAAAATGGAAGAAGTAAAAAACTATAACTTAACTGATATGGTTATTAGATCAAGAGCATGCTTATTTTTTTAAGAGAAGTTATTTAAGTATTATAATTTAGTGTTTATTTATTTTATATTGCATCTTTTCCTTTCAAAATTGATGAATATATAAAAACAAAATGTAAAACCAGACAAATGTGGGTTAATGAATAGTTTACAGACGAAATTCGTAACTTAATTACGAGAAGAAAGTAACAAATTTTAACATGTCAATATTAATATTGATGATCGAATAAGTGGGCATGGTATTGCTTTTATGTCGTTCAAAAGGGTTGGAGTTTCGTAAAATTCAATGATAAATTTTTTTTAAAAATTGACTATTTGCGATTTCGACTCATCTTTATTACTTTTAAATAGGGGTGGCAATCGTGTCGTGTTCGGGTTGGCGGGTTGGCGGGTCACGGAGGCTCAACCCGGACACGACCCCTTTAACTTATCGTGTCAAGATACACAACACTAACCCGGACACGGTCGTGTTGGCGGGTTGACGGGTCATAAACGGGTTGGTGGGTTGGTGACGGGTTGACGGGTCACCTAAAAATTCATCCATATTTCAACAAAAAGTCTTAACAAACACATAAAACGTTCACGATTTTTCATTTTTGTTTTTTGAGTTTTAATTTTTAAGTAAATAACTAAATATAAAATATTTTTTAAAAAATTAAAATTTGTTTGGCGGGTTGGCGGGTCGACCCGCGACACGACTGGGTCAACCCGAACACAACCCGTTTATTTGGCGGGTTGGCGTGTCAAAAGCTTCAACGCTAACCCGTTTATTTTCATGTCGGGTTCGTGTCATGTTCGTGTCAAGAATTGCCACCTCTACTTTTAAATGCAAGTTAACCAAAAAATGTAATACTAAAATCGCGACAAATTTAATGTTTTTGGCACCTTTAGGACCCGTTTGGTTGAAGGGATTTGAAGGGATTTGGAGGGATTGGGATTTCAATCCAATCCATTGTATTGGGGATAGTTCCCAGATTACTGATATAACGACTTATTTGACTGCAGTGTTTGACATAAATATTAAGATATAATACAGTATAATTTCAAGAAAATCACCAGAGTTCGCACTGGGAATGACTTATTTGAAATCCCAATCCTTCCAAATCCCTTCAAATCCCTCCAACCAAACGGGCCCTTAGTGATAATACTAAAAACTAGTATGGATTTCATGCATGCGTATGTATTATCTCGTTGGCAAACTTTCAAAATGCATTTATAGCGTATATGTTTATATATCTCTAACTTAGGGGCCGTTTACCCAAATGCTTACCCGATAAGTGCTTACTGATAAGATTCAATACTCTAACTTGTTTTACTGGATAAAATTATAGTTCATCGAAGCGGTATAATGTGTAACAATTTACCTAATAAGGGTAAGAGTTGTCACCTTCACTAGGTAAGATTTTCCATCCTCATCATCGTTCTTACCAGGAAAGATTCTCGATCTTTGCTAAGTTCATCTGGTATGATAAATGATCTGATAAGCACTTACCAAATGAACGTTTATATAGTAAATGGCCTCTTATTTCATACACATTATAGTCATGTATATGAAAATCAATACCAGTAACTATTCATTGTTTAGTAAAATTCATAATGTTTATAATATAGTATAGATTGTATGTATTCATGTAATTAAAAGACATAGGCATAGTATCGTGTGAGAAGTAAAGTTAAGGTGAGAAGCGTAAGAGATCTTAGCCATTGATCACTTTTAATCTCATATCCACCCATGAATTGCACCTTACAAGGGAGTTAATCTGGTGCATCTCATCCTAATGTGTATCAAAGGGTAAAGGGTGTAGATCTCTTCTTACACTTCTCAGCATAACTCTCCTTCTCACTGGAACCCAACCCAAAAGACATATATGTATGTAGGCATAGGATCGTGTGAGAAGTGAAGTTAAGGTGAGAAGCGTAAGAAGGGATCTGAACCCTTGATCACTTTTAATCCCACACCCAGCCATGAACTGCGCTCCTTACGAGAATTCATCCGATGCATCTCGGTGTATCTCATCCTAATGTGCATCCAATGATGAAGATCCCTTCTTACACTTTCTCACCATAACTTCTCTGAGAATTTAGAAGTGAAGATTCTTATCGATAAACATATTAACTATAAAAAAAAATTAGTTAGCTTATTGATCATAACTACATTATTTTTAATTATACATGAATTAATTAACACAATTAAGTTTTTTTTTTTAATTTGTCTGATAAAACAAGTTAATTAGTCTATCGGGCAAATTGAAATCGCGCCCGTCCTAATGTTTTTCTTTCTTTCTGCTGCTGAGGAGCTATCACAGTCACTCTCTCTTGACGCGGGGTCCGAAGTTTTCTTCTAACACCTTGACCTGCATACAATCATCATATATACATATTGCATATATATATATATATAGAGAAGAAGGTTGAAATGAGAACTTTGTATTTTTAAAGAAACAAATGAACACTTGTCGATCACATATGATATGATGTGGGTGTCACGTAATATTAAATCATTTATGATTTAATATTATGTGGGACCCACGATTTAATATTATGTGAGACCGACATCATATGTGGTCCACAAATTGTTCCTTTAAGGAGGGATGGTTCTCATTTGATCCCTCCTCTATATGTATATATGTGTGTATATATAAAAGGAGGTTCCGGGAAAACCCTTAAAAAATGAAAATTTGAGGAATAATCCGGTAACCATTCATCTGAGTCGCATGCACATGTGCATATCGATGATAATTGAAGTTGTTTGTAGGTTTTTATGCATGTGTACATAACCTCAAGATGAACAGTTATCGGAATGTTCCTTAGTTTTTCAAAAAAAAATTATGATTTTCCTTTGAACCTGACCCTATATATATAGTAAAATATAATTAAAGGAAAACATTAACTAATGATATATATATAGAGGAAAGTTCAAATGTGAACTCATTTTTGGTTGTGAACGTGATGACGAATCTCAGCCACTTATTCGGTCAATAAAGACGGCTTTGACCTGGTTCCCCTCCTTTAATAATCTCCACTCTCCCATGAATCGCGTCAATCCTCCGTGATCGCGTCCACCATAACCGAAGATGTGTGGCTGAGATTCGTCCTCACGTTCACAACCAAAAATGAGTTCACATTTGAACCTACCCCTATATATATATATATATATATAAGTGGATGAATGTACCTATTTCTCTTTGTTTTTCTACTTCTTTAACGACCTGAGCAGGTGCTGTACATGGCTTAGGTAGCACTTTTCCGATGACTTTTGGTTTAACATTGGAACATCCAGAGACGGCACATGGACCCTCTTTTCCTTGGTATTTCAAATCAATGTCTTGCAAAACCACATTATCGCATTTTAATTGTTTGCTGCACAGCATCGTTATCGCATATTGTGTCGCCGAAGTCCCCCTAATCCCTTTAAATAATACGTCTGATATCTTCACCTTTGAAGAGTTTGTCTGATATCATTCATTCATTCAAAACATACATCACTCACTTTTGTTAGTTATATATATATATATATCTATATATATATAGAGAGAGAGAGACTGAGAGAGAGAGAGAGAGAGGGAGGGAGGGAGATAACCATTCATATTATAAACAGTATGCATGTATCTTGTGTGCGTGCAAGTAATTGAAACTATTTCCTGATTTTTATGCACATGTGCATATTGTGGATGTACACTAAAAATTGTTTACAAATTCAAAAAAAAAATTGAAGAACATCTTAGGAGCCTCCATTTGGACGGTATGCACTACTAATTGAAGTTTCCTATGCATGAGTGCATGTTACGACTTAACAGTACGCATTCGTACATACTGTCCAAATGAAGGGCTCGGGGATCCTAGGGTGCTCTTCAGTTTTTTTTGTGATTTTCCCCGAACCTGTCCCTATATATATATATGGTAATTTGTAACATGGACACGTACATGTGTATATGCACTCTTGCATATAAAAAAACAGCTTCAATCACTTGTATGCATTTGTACATACTGTCCGGATGAAGGGCTCCCAGGATGTTATTCAGTTTTTTTTAGGTTTTCCTGAACCTACCTCATATATATAAATATATATAAGGTCAGGTTCAGGAGAAAACCGCAAAAAAAAAATGAAAAAACTAAGTAACACCGTTCATTTTAAAGGCCTGTACACATGTGCATACCGGTAATTTTAAGCAATGTGTCTGGTATGCATAACGTGCATAAAAACCAAGAAACAACTTCAACTATTGATATGCACATGTTCATGCTGTCCAGATAGGCTGGTACTTGGATGTTCCAAAAATTGAAAAATTCAGGAACATTTTAATAACCGTTCATCTATATGGTATGCACACGTGCATACAACTAATTGAAGACATTTTTTTGTTTTATGCACATGTGCATATGGTAAAATAACTTGCAAATTATTTGTATGCACATGTGAATACCGTACATGGTTGCTTGCTGAGATGTTCCTCATGTTTTCACTTTTTTAAGTGTTTTCCTGAACCTCACTCCGTGTATGCATATGTATATGTATATGTATGTATGTATTAAGAGGTAGATAGATACGAACTTCTGGATGACAGTCGAGAAAAGGGCAATATTCTTGATCGATTAATATCGGATTTCCAACATTCTCCATTATGATATCTTCGAAATGCAATCGGTTGGCGATCCCCGGGAGAGCACCAGGCCACGTCTTGATCCTGACTCCGTTGTCGGTGTTGGTGAGGGTGCAGCCGAGGAAGAATATTCCGTCAACGGGTTCCTCATTCGGCCACCTACCAAGGCTGCCGATACTGAACCCATGGCCAGGGCCACATGTGGTTCTCTCGATGTGAACGTTCCTGCTGCCATCCCCAATCGAAATGCAATCATCGCCGGTCTTGATTGTGGTCTGGAGGATCTTAAACCCGTTGGTTCGACCGATATGAATCCCATCTGTGTTTGGACTCTCGGCTGGTGCATCGATGATGGCATCTTCGATCACTGTGTTGTCACACATAATGATTTGAAAGTGAACTTGTTTACTGTTTCTTGATGTTATTCCTCTAAGGGTGGAATCCTTCACCAAATCCAATCTTATATTCTGTTGTATCAAGATGTGAAAAACAAAAACTAAATCCAATTAATCTATATATATATATATGTATGTATGTATATATGTAAAGAAGGAAGTTTCTTTTGAAAAACAAAAACCAGATCAATGAATAATATATTTAGGATGAATATAAGTACAATATTCATGATGAATGACACATCATATTCCTCATGGATATGTCACATGTCGTGCTATAGGCCCCGGTTCGTCCAAATAAAAATTAGGTTTCTAACATAACTCAAAATTGATTAGGAACCTACGAACCACCCACGGACAGGCAGCCATGTATCCCTCTTCAAGATAAATATTCATCATGAATAAACACATTCATGATAAATATTCATCATGTTTTACAATATTTTTTTTACCAATAACGGGTTGAATTCTTGATGAATAAATGTTACATGCATGTCTCGTCGTGGGTGGTTCATGGGCTTCTTATCAATTTTAGATTTCTAAAAGGACCAATCCCTATATATATATATATATAGAGAGAGAGAGAGAGAGAGAGAGAATTTATGTTAGGAACCAGGGAACCACCCACAATGCATCATGTGTCCTTTATCAGGATGTATATTCATGATAAATAAAACGTCAGATGAATAGGTGTATGTATATACTTACATATGGTAGATTGATTTTTCCGGTCTTGATGGCATTGTTGGTCTTCCAAGACTCTGCGCCTTGTCCGTCAAAATTACCTCCGGTTAGAGTCATTCTATTAACACATTTTATATTGATCCAACTTTCGCACTTGAGGGCGCGGGGATCAATCGGGGCTAAGAGGGTGGCTCCTTCGGCCACCACCTCGATCGGATTCTGGCATGGTCCTTGCAAGAGCACCGGAGAACTCAGCATGTAGTTCCCCGGTGGTATCACCACTTGGCTTGGATCCTTGCATCCGCATGCTTCCTTCCATGCATCCATCAACGCCTGAAAACCAAACCCTAGATCATCAATCCATATATACACAAATATATATATATATATATATAGGTCAGGCTCATGGGAAAACGCCAAAAAAAAAAGAACTGAAGAACACCTTGGGAACCCTCCATGTGGAAGGTATGCACAAATGCAATACTGGTAATTTGTAATATGCACAAATGCATATATATATATATGTACCGGTGCATGAAAAAAAAACAGTTTCAATCGTTTGTATGCATATATATATATATATAAGTTTTTTAGCGTTTCCCCTTAACCTCCCTCTCTCTCTCTACACACACACACACATATATATATACATATATATATATATATATATATATCTGTGTGTGTGTGTGTGTGTATATATATATGGGGAGGTTCAAACGAGAACAATAACTAAGGGGGTTTTTGGGATTGCTTATTTAGAACAACTTGTGTTTTTTTTGTAAAAGTGTTTATCAACTTATGTGGTGGTAAATCAGAGTTTTATAAAAACTGTTTGAATTAACTTATGGCGGTACCCCACTTGAATAAGTTGTTTTTTAAAAGGTGTTTGGGATTGCTTATACATGTAATAGGGTTAGAAAAGAGTTAAAATCATAAGGAGATTCTGATAAGTCGGGAGTGCTTAACTTATTAAATCATCAATGTGAAACTGGTATACGCTGCTTTTTTTTCCCAATCCAAACACTCAAAACAACTTATGACCGGTACCACCTCGGAATAAGTCAATAAGTTGTTTTTATAAGCAATCCCACCCTAAATAAGAGAATTCAAAAACGACCCAGTGACGTGCAAAATCACATGTGATGTTACATTAAGGGTCTATGAAAGGGTGAGCTAGTGATGTGGCTTGCGGCCTAATATCACGGCCAAAGTCGCGTGGATCACATTTGATTTGACCGTTTTTGTTTTTGTTTATTTATTTATTTATTGTTTCCATATGAATTTGACTATATATATATATATATATATGAGTGGAGATGATTAAACGAGAATGTTAATTATTTAAGAGAATACGAAAACAGCCAAAAAAAGGTGTGTGGACGACTTTGGTCGCATCTTCATTTCACGGGCAAAGTCGTGGGAATCAAATGTGATTCGGCCGTTTTCTTATTATCTTAAATATGTTGTTTAAACCCGACTCTATATATGAATTGAAGTATATATATATATATATATATATATAATTAATGAATGTTGTGTACGTACCTTGGCATCGTTGGCTTTGCCATCGCCGACGGCTCCTTTTGTTTTGATATCAACATTCAAGGCGGTGGTGGTTCTGCTAATTAAGAATCCTATAAAATAAAACAAGAAACATAGGGAAGGAGACCTTCCCATTTTATTAAAAAGATATATATTTTTTATTTTTTATAATATAAAAATGATAAAAGTAATGAAATCAAAAGACTATTTAAAGGGATTTTGTTTTCAATTTTTAGCTTCTTAAATACTTTCTTCTCATTCACACATTCTTCACATCTCAAAATTCGACAAAATAGTAGCAACAATTTACGGATTGTTTCTCAATTCTTCTCCTCCTCCATTTTTCTCTCTGTATGTGCGAGTGTATATATATATATTATATATGTACTTTCTTTTGAGAACCTATAAAATTGTGATAATCTTGAGAACTAGTGCATTATGTAATATTTTTTATGGTTTTTGTTATCTAAGACTATGATTTAGAATATCATTAACATGTATTTGTTTCTTAATATGATTGTTTCACATGTCATTAGTTCATAATGTGAACCTTTTTTTTACCTGTATGTGTCTATGTGTCTGTGAAACAAAAAATATACATAAAAAAGTTTCACATTATGAACCGAGTAAATATGAAACAAACACATTGTAAAACGTATATATGTTAAATGTTATATGTCGATGGAAAAAATCATGTTAAACAAAACCTTAATATAAAAGTTCTCACAGATCTCATAAATTTTGGAATTTTCAAATGATTAATATCCTCAAATAACCCGGCATAACTTAATATCGTGGCCGAATTTCCTCGTGAAAATTTGAGTACACCTTTTTAAGGTTTATTATTTACAAATACAGGATTTTAAATTAGGAATCTAATTAAAATAACAATTTTTTAAAAATGTATTACCTAAATAACCATTTTTTTACTTTACAAAAATACCTAAAAGTTACTCGATTTTAAAAAAATTACTCGAGTAACCTTTTCTTAAAATCGAGTAACTTTTTTTAAAACCGAGTGACTTTTGGGTATTTTTGTAAAGTAAAAAAAATGGTTATTTAGGTAATACATTTTCAAAAAATGGTATTTTTGTAAAGTAAAAAAAATGGTTATTTAGGTAATACATTTTCAAAAAATGGTTATTTTAATTAAATTCAAATTTCAAAGGGTAAACTGGTTCAAGCTTCAAACGAGTTCAGAAAATTGCTATCAACATGGAATTGCGTTTAGATTTTAACTATTCACGAGTTTTCAAGTCAAAATAATAATTTGTTTTCAAGAACAAAACGATATAAATGAATTATAAAACCATAAAAAGTAACAGTAATAGTGTTATTACTTTTATGTATATTTGTTTCACAATGTGTTTATACCAAAAATCATTAATCCATCGTTTCACGATAATTTGCAACAACAATCTTTGTTCACAAATCGTGTTAAACAAATGTTCTAGTTTCGACAGCCTTATTGATCCTATCGATAAAATCATTAACGTCCATGGTTCCCAGCTCCCCGCCAAACCTAGATCTAACGGTAACGCTTTGTGTTTCGACCTCCTTGGGTCCCACAACAGCCATTAATGGTATCTTTTGCTTCTCCGCATTTCTAATGAGCTTCGGCAGTCGTTCACCAGTGCACAACTCCGCTCGTATGCCACTAGCTTTCATCTTCTCAGTAACCTCTTTACAGTATTCGAGCTGAAAAAAGGGACATTATACCTCCTCGTTATAAATTATAATCGTTAACTCTGAAGGGTATTTTAGACATTTAACAAATAGTTGAATACCTTCCTAAAACTATCTACCCAGATATTCCCTCTGTCTCGAAATAAATGTGCACATTTAGGGTTCAAATTTGTCACTAAGTAACTGTTGTCAAAAGGTACGTGTCTATTTCCCAACTCTACCCTTGATTAACAAGATGGAGAAATTCATTACTTCCTCTGTTGTTAAGGGTAAAATTGTCATTGGGACGGAGGATGTAAATGTTAGACCAGACCAAACCAAACAAACTCGGTGTGTGTGTGTGTGTGTATATATAGTGTTGGGTTTCGGTGAGAATGAGAGTTAAGGTGAGAAGCCTAAGAGGGATTTCCACCCTTGGATGCACATTAGGATGCGATGCACCGAGATGCGGTGCATCGAGATGCACTAGATCATCCCTTTTAAGGCGCAATTCATGGATGGGTATGAGATTAAAAGTGATCAAGGGTTCAGATCTCTCCTTACGCTTCTCACCTTAACTCTTCTTCTCACACGATCCTAAGCCTATAATATATATATATATATACATACTGATGCACAGGGTTGGGTTCCAGTGAGAAGGAGAATTATGGTGAGAAGCGTAAGAAGGAATCACCACCCTTGGATGCACATTAGGATTAGATACACCAAGATAAAGTGCACCGAGATGCACCGGATCAACTCCCTGCTAAAGCGTAATTCATGGGCGGGTATGAGATTAAAAGTGATCAAGGGCTCAAGATCTCTTCTTATGCTTCTCACCTTAACTCTTCTTCTCACACAATCCTATGCCCTGATGCACATATACATACATATATATATATACTGATGCACACAGCTGGGTTTTTTGGGCCTGGCATGGGCTTCCAAGCCCGAATTTCAGTGCATAAAGAAAAAGGCAAGGCTTTTTTAGGCCCACGCGGCCCGGACTTTGGGGTTGAAAAATGATCCAATCAGACTTTTCCAGGGCGGGTTTAATTGGGCCTGAACCGGGCTTTTTCGGCCCAAAATTTCGGCCTGATCGGGCTTTGGGCTTTTTCGAAGAAAACATCCACCCTCTATTTTACCTGTGTATCGGTGACCGGAAGAATTCGAGCTTGAATTGGCGAGAGCCATAACGGGAAATCTCCAGCATAATGCTCGATAAGTACTCCAAAAAACCGCTCCAAAGATCCAAGAACCGCTCTATGGATCATGATCGGCCTTTTCCGCTCCGAGTTCGAATCAATATACGTAATATCAAAACGTTGTGGCAAATTAAAGTCAACCTACGCACAAAAAACGATCTTATCATCACACCCAATTTCACGATCACAAAATCAAAAAATCAACGGTCCAAATACAAACATACCTGTATCGTGGAACATTGCCATTTCCTACCGAGGGCATCCTCGATCTTGAGATCGATCTTTGGGCCATAAAACGCGCCACCACCTTCATCAACTTCGTAGGCCCATCCTTTATCATTTAATGCGTCTTTTAGTGCAGCCGTTGCTTTGACCCATATATCGTCATCGCCTACGGCTTTTTCGGGCTTAGTCGAAAGGTTGACTTCATACTTTTCGAAGCCAAATTGGAGCAACATTTGCTCGGTGAGATCCAAGACACCTCTGATTTCGTCTTTAATTTGATCCTCTAAACAAAAAATATGTGCATCATCCTGTAAATCACACAATTAGTATAAATCGATTAAAAGCTACAACACTGATGCATTAAGCATATCCAACCACTGCAACAAAATCGGCTTTATAGGACGCCAAACAAGTCTAAATGACCTAATAGACTGCTTTATAGAACTTAAAGTTTATAGGATCAAACAATTGTGTGTCCTATATAAAGGTGTCAAAATAGGATGTTTGGCCGTACTTGGGTATCTTGACAAGAAAGTGTCCTTTTAGCTTTTTTATAGGACACTTTTAAAATAGTGTCCTTTTAGCTTTTTTATAGGACACTTTTGAAATAAAGCCTCCTATTAGCTTTTCTATAAGACACTTTTGAAATAAAATGTACTATTAGCTTTTGAGAAGTGGCCTATGAACACATCTTTTATAGACATTTTTTCATATAATATCATATAAAAAGAGACTAATAAGACGTTTTATTTGAAATTTGTCCTAAAAACTTGTTAGGAAGCCCAAAAACGTCTTATCAACTTATTATAACACTTTTACTGTTTTACATAGGGGGCACAATTGTTTGGTCCTATAAACTCAAGTCCTATAAAGCAGTTTTATTAGGACATTTTAGACATATTTGACGTCCTATAAAGTCGATTTTGTTTTCAAGAAACGTTTACCTGAGTGAAGCCTCTTACACGGAAAAGGCCGTGTAAGGCACCGGATAATTCGTATCTATAAACCGTTCCTAACTCTGCAACCCGGATTGGAAAATCACGATAAGAGTGAGGTTTTCGTTTGTAAATTAAAATATGATAAGGGCAGTTCATGGGACGAAGTTGATAAAGTTCTTCCTCGATCTTCATCTGGTCGTACATATTCTCTCGGTAAAAGTCCAAATGACCACTAATACTCCAGAGTTCCGCCTTTGCCACATGTGGAGTATAAAGAAGATCGTAACCACATTTCGTGTGAATCTTTTTCCATAAATCTTCGATTATGTGCCTCACAATGGCACCTTTCGGATGCCAAAATACCAACCCTCCACCTGCATCATCCTGTAGATTTAGAAGAACAAGGGGTCTGTTTGTTAGCAGCTTAATGAGCTTAATGGGAACCAACTCACAACTTTTCGGTCAGGTATACATGATTGTTTGGCATTGGCTTAATGATATAGAAAGTGGGTTATTTAGTATGCTTCTAGGGAGAGCTTTATGCAAAAAGCCAAGTTTTTTCTAAACCAATTCAAACCCATTTTAGAGCATTCAGGGTTTAGGGTTTAGGGTTAACTACCTGTATAGAAAATAGATCGAGATCTTGGCCAAGACGCCTGTGATCACGACGTTTAGCCTCTTCTTTGAAGTGTAAATACGCTTTTAATTGTTCTTCGTTCTCCCATGCAGTGCCATAAATTCTTTGAAGCATTGGCTTATTTACGTCTCCTCTCCAATAAGCACCGGCAACGGATTCAAGTTGTACAGCTCGCCTATTAATATTTCCAGTAGTTTCAACATGAGGACCAGCACAAAGATCCCACCATTCATTACCTAAAAAAAGGAATCCAACAATCTTTCAAAAATTAAAAAAAGAGAAAGAACGATCGACTTTTCAAACTGGTAATTTGGCTTTTCGTTAAAAACACACTAAACTTTTATCAATTTAACAAAAAAGATGGTCAGTTTGCAATAAAACGTCAAGTATAAAAGTTAAAAGATTCGACCCATAGAAACAAAATCTTAACTTTTGACTTATGAGAGTCGAATGAGATTCAGGGTATTCACATAAATGACCATTCTACCCTTTGAGACAGATAACGTTATTTCTGAGTAGGATATACTGGGTTTGTTTAGTTTGGTTCAGTATCAGATGAAATTGAAACAAAGGAAATAAGATAAAACGAGCGTTACCAATATGATATATGGTGATAGGCTCTTCTTTAATACCATCCAAGATCTCCAATTTATAAGGTTCGTTAATGGCCGTTATTCTTTTCTGAGCTTCGTCTCTTGTCACTTCTTCTCTTACTAGAGGTAAGTTTCGACCAATGATACGATCCTACAGATGATTAAATAACGAATTACGTACCCTGAAACAACGATTTATTAATATTTTCCCGAGTTTATGACTAAAGAAAATATAGCAAATATCATAAGCTACGTTTGAAATGGCTTACCATCTCCTTTTTTATCCTCTTGAGATCCTTATCGGTCAAAGACTCTATATCGAAATCGTAGTAAAATCCATGTTCAATCCATGGACCAATCGTTACTTTGGCATCCGGAAATACTTTTTGAACGGCCATAGCCATAACATGAGCACACTGCATCCATACGTAAAATCATCTAGCCCAATTAATCATCTATGCATTAAATATTAGCAAACACATAAATCGATAGCACTAATCATCACAAACATTCTAAGGCTATTTTTGGCAAACTAACTGATAAGCTAGTTATTGGTTGATAAGCTCATAAACTAGTTATGTTTGGTAAAAACCAGCCGAGAAGCTTAATGAGCTTAATAAGCTAGTTGTTAGCCGATAAGCTCATAAGCTAGGGTCTGTTTGTTAGCAGCTTAATGAGCTTAATGGGACTAGCAACTTATTTGGTCAGCTATACATGATTGTTTGGTAGTGGCTTAATGTGGCTTATTCAGTAAGCTTCTAGGAGGGAGCATTATGCAAAAATTCTAAGTTTTTTTTTTCCAAACCTGCTCCATCCATATAGGAAAAAACCCTCCCAAACAAATATTCCCAATCTATACAGACAGATTAACCCACACGTATAGCTTTATTCATACAGGACTTAATCGAAAACGAACAAAACAGCCCTTAAATCATTACTAGCATTTCAGATTTGTTTCAAGTTTTACCAAAAATCCATCTTTCAAACTTGGAAATTACATCAAATTGTCATAAATTAACAGCTCGAATTCACAGATTCCCATATGTTCTTACAAGACTGAATTACATTACCAAATTTTGTTAACAAAATCCATACCAATTTGAAGTTCAAACCTAAATTTGACTCCCAAAAGTCAAAATACATCCCTGGTTTTTGGCAGAGATACCAAAATCCAGTTATAACCTAAGTAATTTCATTTCTATGCACAAATAAGGATTTATAAAAGGAATAGAATTTTACAGTGTGACGAATTCTGAGGAGTGTTGGGGATGATTCATTAGTCGGAAGAACTACTTTCTCCTCGTGCTTAGGAACGTCATCGGAAGCATTGTTTTCGATGGCAGTAGCAGAGTCGGTGGCAACGGCGGCCGGCGAGGATGAAAACCGATGATAATGGGGCTTGTTGAAAAGATAAAAGGATCTGAACTTTCGGTCATAAAATTGTTTAGAGATGGAGTTAAAGAGAAGGGAAGAATATGAAGATGAAGATGAAGATGTAGTAGGGTTTGTTGGTAATCGAAGAGATGAAGTGAAGAGAGGGTGAGACGATGAAGCCATTCTGTGAAGAACAAACATGGCGGTCGTCTTCGATTTCTACTGCTTCTTGATCTTGTTCAAAGTTTGATGTTTGTGGCCCAGGTTTATTCCATGTATGTACAGATAAAAACTTTGTAGCTATTTATTAGGAAAAAGTTGCTCTTATATCAAAAATTAACTTATCATCAGTTTGACAGAGTATAAGTTGGTTTTTCCAAACATTTAAAATAACTTATTACCGGTATCACACCAGAATAAGTCAATAAATTATTTTTATAAGCTAATTTTACCGTTTCCAAACTCTACAGCATCTCAAACACTTAAACATACAACGATATCGCTCCTCCTCGTTACTCCTTGTCATCCTATTGCTTATATGTTCTCTATATAGTCCATCAACTGTTGTTGATACATGTCATCGATCTATCTCTTTCGACCGCTAGAATAGGCGATATTCACTAGGCCAAGAGCACCATCCTCTTGAGTAAAAGCTTCTACAACCGGTTGACCAAAATGAGGATCCCAATTTGCATGAGCAATAGGTCTTACATGTAAAGGGTCCTGTACCCGTGACTCAAAATTTCCTTGACAAACTACATTTGTCGCCTAATTTTTTTTGGAAATTTGATTCAAATTGCCAAAATACATATCTCATTATCCTGCTATCCATTTCTCTACTATTTTTACTCATTTGTCACCGGATCCGTAATTCATGTCTGTGAGTGTAAGTATTACGGACACACCAAAATAATGTTCTTTTGGATCCGGTCCGTAAGCCACTTTCGTAATACTTACAGACCCGACCCAAAATCCGGTTTCATGTCGTTTTTAGACTTGGCATTATTACACTTTTGATTGATAAAATGACAACTTTATCCTTATTTAAAAAAAATCACAACTCTTAAATATTTGTATGTTAATTAAGAGTATGTTTGAAGTTTAGTTATATAACTTTTGAAACCAAACATTTATTTTGAGACAATGATAGAAATATGCACATTTATTCTAATTAATTCAGTTAAATTGAAACGTAAAAACCGATCAGAATGAAAAGAAACAAAATAATACTTGTAAAGTGCAAAAAACATTAAGGTTATATCATTTTCCAACAATTAATTTAAGAGCGGAGATGTTACATATATAATATAGGAAAATGTATATCCGAAAAACCATTCAACACCCGTTATTGTTGGACCGTGTTTTTTATTTTCGAGTTTATTCTCATTGATTTCCCCATAGAGAAATCAATTATCATGTTTTTAGATTGTTCTAAAAATTAATTGATAAACATATTATTTAAACATCATTTATATGGTTGTTTCAATCTTTTTGTAAACCGTGTTATATATGTACTAAAAGAAAATATAAAAGTTCACATCAAGTACTATGTTAAAAGTTTCATAAATTAAAACAACAAAAATGTCTTAAAATGACAAAATAATATACAAAAATTCACTTAAATAGAATCATTATTCGAACAATATTCTAAACAAAATCTTCAATCAATTGTTCACAATAAATTTTCTCCAATAATTCGTTAAAATGAAATATGAACATATAGGAGTTATCAATTGTTGTTTATCTTAGGTTCTAAAGAAACCATTCCTTGATTTTCAACATTTTTTGAGTGTTATCAAAGGGTTATAGATGAACAATGACAACCAGTATTACGATGCACAAACTTAACAGAATTACAGGTGAGACTGCTCGTGGACCAAGAAAGAGAAAAATAAGAAACAAGAAAGAGTAAGATTACCAGCAAGGTCGTGTTTAGTAATTCAATCATAAAATAATTATCAAAAAAACAAAGATGAATGAGACTAGCTGACTAGGAGAGTGAGACCTAAAGAAAAGCGATTGGAGATTTGAATCGTAATCGGAAACAAAAAAACTAGTAGATGAGGGAAAGGATTATTTAATTTCAAATTGTGGTATTACTGGAGAGGAGGGTGAGGGTAGAGATGGCAAAATAGGACCGGTCTGGGACCGGTAAGACCCAGTTATGGGACCGTGGTCTATGACTGATTATGGATGTGAGTGATTTTCAGGGACCGAGTTTTCTAAAATAAATGTATTTTTATATGTATTATTAAATGTATTTCTAATTTTTTAAGCATGTTTGATTAAAAACCGATTATAAAACTATAATAAATGTATTTTTTAAGTGTATTTGGTTGAAAACCAATTATAAAACTATCATAAACGTATTTTTTAAGTGTATTTGATTGAAAATCAATTATAAAACTATAATAAAACGCATTTTTAAATTGTATTTTAGTGACTCAAGTAAATATATTAAAGTATTATTAAAAATTTATCACAAAGAAAAAAAAACATAGGACCAATTTGGGTCCGGCTCGGGACCGAGACCGGTTACAACTCAAGCTTAACCGGACCTTATCTTTACGAACGGGACCGGGATCATGACCGGTTACGCCGGAACCAGTTACAGTGAATAGTGTTTGGGATCGAGATCACCGGTTCGGTTCGGGACCCATTTTTTTTTTTTTTTTTTTTTTTTTTGCCATATCTACGTAAGTGAAATAAGGGTCACGTGCAATCAAGAAAGGTCACGTGCAATTATAGAGGCCGGTGATTTGCAATGCAGAAGAGGTGTCCTACGTTTCTTCCCGCTAAATTTTGGGAATAACAGGCAGGCAGTTACTCCAACCATCATCAAACCCTTTTTTCCCCCAATGGATTTATACATAAAAATTCACACATTTACGAACCCTAAATCTACTCCCTTTGAATTTCATCTTTCAATCTGAGATCGATCACATATTCATTCGATAATGTTCGTTAATCAAAGGCTTGCAATCGACGACGACGATACCATTCAATCTCATCGATCGCATTTCAATTCCAAAACCCTAATTACCCGAAATCTATAACCTAGATTTCACCTGGGAAATCCTCATCAAAGACAACGGGGACTCTCGTTGTGCAGTGTTTTTCCAAACCAATGAAGGGGCTTTTCAAATCAAAGCCTCGCACCCCTGTGGAGCTCGTTCATCACCTCCGTCACCTCTTACCCTACACCGCCCCAAATCCCACTATTCGTAAAACCAAACGTCGAGAGAAGGTTTATATATTCCTACTCCCATATCTACAAACTTCTAGATTTGACATTGCTACTTCTAAAAAAGTTGGTGTTTTTGTTTGGCTAAATTGTTTAATTCGTGTGAAATTCTATTGTATTCAATTATTTGGCATCAATAGTTAAGATTGCCCATGAATACGGATGCCAATAGATATATGCATGATATGCAAACATAGGGTTGTCATGTCTGGGTCCAAAGAATTTGTGTTTGTTGTGAGATGCTCACTTGGGGTTATAGTAATACATGAATGTATGTTTGTAATAATAGTATGTTGGTATTAGTATTCCAGATTTCTGGTTGAATCATCTGACATAACTTTGAGGTGAGGATGAACTGCAGCTATAGCTTGTGAAGGACTTACAAAGCCATTTGCATGTTCTTATGGTATAGGACGTGGGAAAATAATTAGTTCATGAATTATTGTAGGGAGTTCTTTGAAGTTATACAAAGAAGAACCATTTAAATTGGACCATGGATAGAGTCATATTGAGAAGGTACTCTTGTATTGGACCTTTGCGGGACTTCGATCCTAATACGATGTTAGAGCATATATAGAATCGATCTGTATAATACCTTATTAGCATGAATATGAAATTCAATATTCTCAGTTCTGATTTATGGTTGATGATTTAGACAATATTAGAATTTTATGTGCTCTTGAAGCTGTTGTCTATATTCTGCTGAAATTTGCAGTCCTTGTGCAGATTTGTGAACTGAGAAAAGTCATTCTTGAAATGAGGACAGTACTTTATGGTGATGAGCGATCAGAGCCAGCAGAAGATGCCTGTGTAAAGTTGACACAGGAATTCTTCAAAGAAGATACATTACGCATACTAATAGCTTCTCTTATTAGTTTGGATCCTGGGGTATGTAGCATGAACTATCTTTACTTTTGGAACCAAAGGGGATGGGTATATCTAATTTTATTCAGGCTCTTTAATTAAGGCCCATTTGAGGAATGATTCAATTCTTATCCTATTTCTCTTTTCCATGCTTTAAATAGCAATGAGTTTGGTATCGTGCAGACACGTCAAGATGTTACGCACGTGATCGCAAATTTGCAGAGGCAAAGAGTGAATGGACGATATCTTGCCTCTGAATATTTGGAGTGCAACACAGACCTTCTGGGCATGCTGGTACCAGGGTGAGCCCTCTGTTACAAGATGTTTGAGTTATCAACACATTTTGCTTCTGGTTTAACATGACTCCAAGTTTAATCTACAAATATCTTCATGTTCAGCTGTGATGACTCAGAGCTTGCTATATCGTACGGTGCAATTTTAAGAGAATGTATCCGGCATCAAGTTGCTGCAAAGTAAGCTTCATTCACAAGATCTGGTTTTTTCATTTGTCAGCTTGCTATATATTTGTAATCTTGTTCGTATATGGTAGTATGGTACATTATGACTCCCAACTTTTTCTTAATTCTTGCCTCAAACTTTAACGTGCCTTAATGGATGCCCTTATAATTCATCTATTTCCTCAAGGATGGTGATTTTTTATTACACTTCCGAATAAAACTTCATTTTTTTTAATAAGACCTGTTCTACCTCTTTAAGTCATATTTCCCGAACTATTGTATTTCATGCTTGGTGAATTCAGGTCTATTATTATCTGTATCTGATGGCAATTAACTTTTCTGATTTTGACAGATATATCTTGGAGTCAGATCACATTAAAAAGTTCTTCAGGTACATACAAGATCCAAGTTTTGACATAGCATCAGATGCAGCAGCAACATTTAGAGTTAAGTATCGTGAGCCCCTTTCCTGTATTAAGTTCTTGAAAGGTTGCAGGCATAGTCGATATATAGTGCTCCATTTCCCTTCATTCAGCATTATCAAACCATCAAGTTTGATGCATATTTAATGAATTGGAGTTCAATTACAGTAATTACACATTTAACAATTGTTTCAATATGTTAAATGTGGTTTTCTGAACAAACTGTAGGATATGTTTTGAATATTATGTTTGTAATAATGATAGTATTCGATAAAATGGTGATGGGTTTTTTCATTCATATTTCAGGAGCTATTGACCAGGCATAAATCAACAATTGCTGAATTTCTTTCCAAAAATTATGATTGGGTAAGTGTTGCATCGCTTATGGCGATGGGTTTTTCATCTCAAATTATGTTTTGATATTGACCACATTTTTATGTGTTTGCCCCAACTCTTGGTTCAACTATTTTTGTAACTATACTTTTCTTGGATGCAGTTCTTTCAAGAGTACAATTCATTGCTGGAATCTCCGAACTACATCACCAGACGGAATGCCGTCAAGGTCTAGTATTTGATTATTTGACCTCTTTTTCTATGGGGTGGGGTAAAATGTATCAAAATGCAACTAAGTTTGTTTTAGTTCCTGTTTAGTGTAACAAATAACTTTTTTTATCAATCAATGTAACAAAGTCTCAAAAAAAAAATTGAATCATTTTGACCAGTAACATGTTCATCTTGTAACATTTGATGACGGGTATCTACGTCAACAAATGCTACAAGATCAACATGCTGTCGTTCAAAATGGGTACAAAATAGGAAATTCTAAAACTTTGTTACATTTTGATGCATTTTTCTGGTTTTTAACTCATTACAAGTACCATCATTTTATGTTCTGTCTTCATTTAATGTCCATTAGAGGAATAGATGATAATGTTCTCTTGATTGACTGAACTCCTTGGTTGTTTTTTGTTGTCCTTTTATTGCATGAAACAAGTGAGATGCACGTTTTTCTCCTCTTGAATTTACAACTGTGGTTATGGCTGAGAGTCTGAAAAATTTCAGCTGTTAGGAGCATTGTTACTGGATCGTTCAAATACCTCTGTGATGGTCCGATATGTGAGCTCATTGGACAACATGAGAACTCTCATGAATCTTCTTCGGGTATTTCTTTTTTCCTATTTATTCCGTTGCCATTTAACTTTAACGTTTGTAAAATGCCCGTTAACCATTTTTTTTCTTTGTTTATCCAGGATTCAAACAAGACCATACAGGTAGAAGCTTTCCATGTGTTCAAGGTACAATTATCAATTGTTGCAATGTTTAATACTAATTATGGTTTTTTTACTTGGATTTTCATGTACACCGATGGTCAAATGCTAAAATTTTCTATTAAAATGGAATGTATACAAAAGGGTTTCAATTTCACACAAAACTAACCGATATCCCTCGAAACCCCAACACCTTTAGGGTGCGTTTAGTACACTGAACAGGACAAAACAGAATAGGGATCCCTTTTTCACGTTTGGCACGACTTTTATGTGGAACAAACATGAACAAAATGGAACAAAGAAGAACAGATGTGTTCCACCCCTACGACCCTACGTGATGGAACAGGGTGGAACATACCTGTATTTTACCAATACAACCTCAAAATAAACCTAATTCTCTTCTAAAACATCAAATACATCTCCCTTGTTACATTTTATTCATTCTTTACAGTTCATTATATTTTTTAAACTTTCACTTTCTTGTTCTCAAAATATTGTTTTTATCCGGTTTCTATATTTTGGTTAATTTATGTAATTTATTAAATATTAATAATAAAAGATAATACCTTATTTATCCTGTGTTGTCGTGTCCTACCTGAATACCAAATGCACCCTTATTTATATACTTGATAGCCTGCATTAACAACTTGTACTATTGTACTAGCTACTTGTATTATTGCACTAGCTACTTGTACCTTTCATTAAACATTGACCCTGCCTACTAGTATTGAACTATGATTTCTTGTCTAATTTTTTTTGTAAATGGGTTTCTCTTTTTGGAATAGCTTTTTCCTGCTAACCAGAAAAAGCCTCCAGAGATCGTGAACGTACTAGTTGCAAATAGAAGCAAACTCATCCGGTTTTTTAGCGACTTCAGTCTTGAAAAAGGTACCAAAGTTTATCATTCCAATTTCCGTTACTGTTAACAAGATGCTTAGAATCGTACTTTGTGCAGCCGATGAGCAATTTGAAGCAGACAAAGCTGAAGTTGTGAAGGAAATTGCTACGTTGGAGTTGAAAGGTCAAGCATGCTCGACTACAAAGCAATGCGAAGAAATCTCATGTTGATAAAAACATCGATCAGTCACCACTCACTCTAAAACCTAGTACTTGGTAACTTCTTTTATTTGTTGAACCAAGTAGAAATGCCTGCATATTTATTTATGCTTGCTAGTTTTTCATTCATGTCATTCTTTATACTTGCTAGAATGATTTGTAGCTCATGCAGCTAAAAGTTGTACCCTAGTCTAGATTTTGTTGATTCCTAAATAGCTTAAGTTGTCTTATTATATACTTAGCTCGGTTAGTTCCTACCAACCAAACCAGACCAAACAAACACAATATATCCTGGTCTGGAGGTGGGGTCAAAAGAGTGGGATGTAAGCGGACCTGGCCTCTACCCATTTAAAACAAATACATATCTCGACTGCGATTTAAAGTCGTCATAGTCAGTTTGGAAACTAGCATATATATATATATATATATATATATATACTTGGATGCACATATTTCTTTCCTGACCGTCGTAGAGTAAGAACACATCCTTGGTTTTCCTTAGAGGCTGTTTGACAGTTACTAAATGGTTTGGTGCAGAATGATTAAGAAACTTTTATGATATAGTGCAAAATGAAATATAATTGTTTGGTCATTGTTCATGATGTAATTAGGACTCTTAATGGTTAAGGGAGGTCTAGGATACAAAATGATTCACTGGGTTTTGGAACCATTAAGAGGCAGACTTATTTTTTGCCAAACTAGATTCCCCTCTTAGCGATTCAGATGTTGCCTCTTAATGAAACTGTCAAGAGGTAAACATACAGCTCCAAATTAGATACCTTAGGATATTCTTCACTACTACCCGATGAGAATCACCTGGTTTTGACTGATATCTGCTCGTTATGCTCATCAAATGTTAATACATATATATATACCATCAAAAGAATTACAACTTATGCCCAAAAGTACAAATCATCTCCTTCCAACAAGTAATGTAAACAAATAATGTAACTAAATAGAATAGGGTACTATTAAAACCCTTCATCTCTATGTCGACAAGTTGTAGCCATTGCCTACGTGAGTCTTTTTGTTATCTTTCTTTCTTTTCAAAACGACAACCCATGTATAAGCTTCCAAGATAAATGCATTAACCCCCAAAAAGATAAGCATGCCGAGGTACGCCTTCTTCCACTTTTTCTCAGGGTCCAAAATATCGAACCCTTTGAACACATTAATAATGCTTAGAATGATCACAGTGTATCCTATGCTATGGTGGTAGATATTCCAGTAAAATCTGTACTTGTTTTCTGGCTTTGGCCTCAGAAGCAGAGCAAATGCCTGAAATTGCAAACCAAATATATCACGAGACTTGCAGCTTAATGATATAGAAAGTGGCTTACTCAGTAAGCTTCTAGGAGGAGCTTTATGCGGAAAGCCAAGTTTTTTTTTTTGCCAACCTAGCCCCTCCCATTAAAAAAAACACACTTTTTATGTCTATAAAAAAACCCTCCCAAAACCACAAGGCTTGTGGCGTACTGGTTAAGGCTTGTGGGGGATGAGGCTAGATAACCCATCTACCCCATGTTCGAATCCAGGCGCAAATAACTTGTGGCCACTGGAGAATTATCTCAGGGATTAGTCTAGGCAAATGCCTAGGATACCCTTTCCCAAAAAAAAAACCCTCCCAAATAAAACCTTCTCCATCTATACAGACAACTTTATCTATATAGGGCTTATTGGAAAACGAACCAAATAGCCGCTAAGTAAGATTGGAAATAAAGATAGTGATTGTTTGTGTACCTGAAGGGTTCCGAGGGCAAATAGGGTAATCCCGATATAGCGGTGAGTATTGTATTTGATACCAATGGAGTCGCCGCCGAGCCTGAGTCCGGTGACCCATCCGGCTACACCGAGACTGTAGGCCAAAGCTTGGCAAGTGACATGGAGGTAGAACCAGGCTGGGTTAGCTGACTTGAACACCTTTAGATATCTTGCAGCCATGGCTCCCATTGGCATCATTAGTCCCCAACTCACAGCGTTCAATACTCCATGAATCTGTCACAATTATTGAAAAATAATTACCCACCATCCATTTCCACATGAATAATTCCCATTATTTTGGTTGCAAAATGTTTTTTTTTTAAATCATAACTAGGGTTTTCTTGAAAACAATCTTTTTATCTACTTTTTATTAGGTAGATGACAGGTCTGTATACATCCCTCTTTCAAATTGTTTTGCTCACCAACTACCTTTTTTGCATAATTTGTTTTTTTATTGGTTTTTATCAAATGGGTTGAAAATAGAAAATTGCAAAATTCATCAAAAAAAAATATTATTTTGCTCAAAGTGCATCATTTCGCTTGTACTTATGCATGAACCGTTTGTACCTTACTATATCCCAAAGAATTTTCATTTTCTTAAAACATCTTTAACGGATTCTAATAAATCAGGGATTTTGGGTAATTTTAAACCCGTTATGAAGTTCTTCAATTTAGAATACTTTCCAAGACAAAGAAATAAAATTTTATTATATTATAGCAATAAAATTCTTGAAATTATGTATAACATAAATAATATTTTATTAAATATATAAAATAAATATTAATAATATAATTAAGGTATAATATAAACTCAAAGTCTAAGGGGGCGGACTTTAGGTGCGCCCCTTAGGTTAACTTAGGCTAGAAAGAATGGAGGAGGGGACCTCATGAAAACAAAAATAAAATTACAAGGGTTAAATTTATTTTTATTTAGCTTCTCACCAAATTTTCCCGGTAGATTTTTGCAATGGACTAACAATTTTAGTCGATCATTGTGGACTCAAAAGAAGTCTCTTAAAATCAAAAATATGACTTGAAATCAACCAAAACCATAAAAATCCTTTAAAATCAATAAGAAAAACCAGAAAGTCTTACGAAATTGACAAAAACACTAAGACTATGTTTGGCAAACTAGCTGATAAGCTAGCGTATGACTTATAAGTTAGTTGATGACTTATAAATTTTAGGCGATAAAGCTAAATTTGATGAATAAGTTATGTCTGGCAAAAACTAACTTATGAGCATGTGAAATGACCAAAAAGGGCATGTTGAAAATAATAAATAATATTAGTTAGGGGTATAATTGGAAAAAGTGTCAAAAAGCTCCTCATAAGCTACTCCAAGTAGCTTATCGATAAGCTAGCTTATAAGCTGACTTATAAGCTAAAAATTTTACGCATCCAAACGATTACTCGAAAATAAACTAAACATATAAGTCGAACATAATAACATTATTTTTGCCAAACAATGCCTAAAAGAATCTTTTGAAATAGACCAAAAAAAACTTTAAAAAGTCCTTAAAACAATATACCTAGACTAAAAACATATAGGATGACTCAACATTAAAAATGACCCACTAACCAAAAATCTTGGATCCATCGTTGATCTCAAATATGAAAAGGTTTTTTTTTAAATGGTATCCCAGGCATTTGTCAATACTAATCTGACAATTTTAAGACTGCTAAAGCATGCAGCCGAGATAATTCTCCGGTGCCTACAAGTTGTTTGCGTCTGGATTCGAACCTGGTATAGATGAGTTATCTCGCCTCATCACCACAAGTCTTGACCAGTCCGCCACAAGGCTTGTGGTTAACTATGAAAAGGTCATTGGAGTTGAATCTAAAAAATTTAAGATTTTGAAATTTTGATTCTATTTTTTTTAATCCGTTAAAAGATGCTCTTAAAATAATCCCTATTTTTTCAAAAAAAAAATTATCATCAATTAACCGAAAAAGAACTTACATTTTTCCGGCGTAGCCGTGAACCACCAACCTTGCCGCCGCCGGCGTCAACACTAGCCTGTCCACTAACAAAATCCACCGTCCCAACCGAATTCCGATTATCCGGACCCATCCGATGAATCGCCGGAGCTCCATCGGAAACAGGACCCACCTGCCACACCTGATTAAACCTCGTCCTCCCACCACCCAACACCAATGTCGCATAAATCACCACGTCGCCGTTAACCACCACGGCGGAGATCCTGGGTACATCAAAACTCAAACGGGTCGGTTCCATACCCGTTCCATAACCCGAAACCGACGACGTGTAAGCTTGAACCGACCCATTTGGGTTTATTAAAGCAACAAGAGCTTGTGCTCCAACCATACCCGACCCTTGAAGGTTGAGTGCCCAAGCGATCCATTCGGAATTGGAAACTCCGGTGTGCCGGAAAGCCACGTCAACGGTGGCGTTGGATTGGTGGTAGTTCCAGTGTAATTGTGAGTTTAAAAGAGGTAAAGTGACACATGTAGCGTAGACATTGTTGTTTGAGAAGGTGTAAGTATTGCAATTTTGAGCATAAGAAATGGGGAAAATTGAAATCAAAATGGAAATCCAAAAGAAACCCATTTGGAAGATGAATCGATTAATAGAGAATGGAAATATGGAGATCAAAGAAACCGAATGAATTTGAAGGTGTGAAAATGGAGTTTTGATCGGAAAATTTTCAGTACGGTCAACTGGATATATATTTACTCCATAAAAGGAGAAACTGATGTTTTTTATAAATACATAAAAGGGGGAAACTGCAATTTTGGTCCCTGTGGTTTGTATAAAACTATGAAAACCGTCTATAAAAATGGTCATTACATATTTACATAGTTTGTATTTTGCTTTTTGATCGACTCTATGAAAAGTCGTGCGTAAAATGAGGGATATTTTGTTCTTTTTTGTTTGTTTCACTAAATTTCTTTTATACATACTTTTTTTTGGCCAAACTTGATCGTCGTCTCTGATCATTGTTCTTTTTTTGTTTTTGGTTCTGGTTCTGGTTCTGGTTCTAGATGAGAATCAAGGAAAATAAACGATCACCATTGGATTCAAGAACCGTCACCATCGCCTAATAAACACAATTATTATATTATATGACTCGTTAACCACTTTTTAACGAAAACCCCTAATGAAGTTGGGGAAAAGGGTGTCCCATTGAACGAGAAACCGAATGAGAACTGAGTTAGGGTTTTCCCTACTTGTGTTTTTTTATATCCCAAATCAATGAACAAGATGTGGTGGCGGTTGTATGTTTCTCCATCTTTTTCTTCTCCTCTTGTTATTGTTCACTACCCTTGTGTATGGTTTTGGGCTTGAAGGAAAGAAATGGTTAATCGAGGATTGTAAAAGTGGTCTGCCAGTGAGAAAGTGGAGAGAAGTGAGCGCAATATGTATGTCAGTGTGTGTATGAGAAAGAGAGAATAGGAGAGTAGTAAGGTCACTTGAGATAGTGTCATGGTATCATCGCATGTGGTGATGATGTTTGTCTTTGTGTGTATGTGTGTATATATACATTGGTATAAGCTATATTATATCATTATAATATCAGGCATGGGATCATCAATCAATCATGTGAGAAGTGAAGTTAATGTGAGAAGCGTAAGAAGGGTTCTTGACCCTTGATCTCTTTTAATCAGGGGCGGATCCAGCTCACAAAAGGGGGGGTCCCATCCCCCTAGTGAAATGTTTTAAAAAAAAAACTATATAGGCTAAAAAACATCAAAAATACTGTATTTAGCCTTAATTCCCTCCAGTAAAAAATTCAAGGGACCCCATCTTGCCGGCGATTGACAAAAACACTGAAAAACTCTCTTGAAATCAATAAAAAACCCAAAAATATCTTTTGAAATCGATAAAAAGAGAATCCTTCAAAATCGACAAAAACAATAAGAAAATCTCTTGAAATCAACTAAAAAACTTTAAAATTTTCCCGAAACACGTCGGGTGACTTTACGCGCCTTTAGTCTATTTTAATGGGACCCCGATTGATAAAAATCCTGGATCCGCCACTGCTTTTAATGTACATCCAAGGGTGAAGATCTTTTCTTACACTTCTCATCGCAATCCAACCCTATAATATTAACACATATATAAATTATATTATTTAAGAAAATGAGTGAAAAGCGTAAAAATAAACTTCAATTAACAGAGTTAATAACAAAGACCACATTAAGAACAAAATGTAAACTCGAGTGATCATTCTTGTATTTATTGAAATGTAATAACAACTTTTGTAACTTTACATAGGGATTAAAATTGTAATTTACTCTATGTAAAATATTTAAATGTATTGCCGTTAGTTGAAAAAGTTGAGAAATAAAATAACAAGTGGATCGTGGAATACACGTGGCCGCCTTCCTTCCCTTACGGGCTCGTATAGTCGTATAATTTATACGTGTACTACTATTTAAAATTTTGATGCACACAAACTATATTAAACACATGTACGTTAAATTAAATTCTTATTTATTTTTTTATATTTTTAGAAAAATAAAAGCATCTAAAAAAGTTTTTATAAGTGAAAAATGTAATATTTTATAAGAAGCATTAACAGAGGATATTTTTATAATAACTTTGTATTCTTTGATTTTTTTTTATAAAAAACTCGGTTTTTATCTTGAGTTTGATCTGAAGTAATGTTTGATGTATAAAAAATATGTTATGTATTTTTAAAAGCTATATTATAATAGAAATTTTGATGATTTAAAAGAGTTTCCTTATACTCCAACAACTATACTATATTATATGCTATTTTTTTTTTAACAAAAATTACGAAAAAATTAAATTTAGAAAGAATTCAAAAAACTTTATAGAAGAAAGAAATAAATTTTTTATTCCTTTCCATCAATAAAATGTATTAAAAATACATGTTTAGGAACAAAAATGTTTTATTAAATATATAAAATATTTTAATAATATCAATATCAAAATTATTAAAATAAACTAAAGTACTTGTTGAATATGTTCTTACAAAAATCTTCATTACAAATTCTATTTTAACTGTTATATTTTTATTGGCTTCGTTAAAAAAGAACTGTTATATTTTCGAATTGGAATTGGCAATATCTCATCAAAGCTCCCCCATTTTAACGTGATTATCGAAATGGAACCAGATTATATGATGCTGATTACATGGTCAATGTCAATTATAACCTTAAATACTAGTAATATTAAATATTAATTATTTCCATGTTACTAAGATGATATTGGTTTAGTCAACATGATTAATTAATTAATATCACTAATAGTTTATTAATTTAATTAGAATACCTGCATGTGGACTTGAGTAAAATACGGTCAGATTACTATTATACTCCACTTCCACCTTTATTTTCTTCCGATTCACCTTTTCTCTTTCGTTTATTTCATAAATTTCTTTTTAAAATAGAAGCCAATATTATTAAAACAAAATACCTGAATATACAAAGTGCTGAAATATATAGTCTTTAATATCAAAGCTTTGTCCCACATAAAAAAGAAAATAGAACATTTATTGCTTTATAAATAATATTCTATATGGTTTATAGATATAGAAATAATTATGGCTGGTATTTTTGTTTTTTCGAAAACAATGACTTCCGTGCTTTAGGGCACATTTCCAATGCGGCTTTAGGGTGCAAAAAAACCTGTGTAACTCATTGTATGTCGATTTCGTTTTTTTGTCTAAATTCTAAGCTATGTTGGATAAGATTTGCGGACAGTTTTGTTGGTTATAAACTGTCAACAACCAAACACTAAAAACATGTGTTATTTCTATCATTTTTACCAACTCTTTCTTTCATTTTTTTCTTCCTCAATTTCCTGCAGAAGTGATGTTCATGAGATGCAAGGATTTGTTGTATCCTTCATCTTAGATTAGGTTAATACTTAATACTGGAGCTAATATTATCCTAAGGAAGGTGATACTAGTCACGTCCTAATCTTGGTTATCTATTATTTATACAGTGAATTTCTAACACAAAGAGGAGCGATCAAACTTTCTGCAGACTGCAAGGAGCAAGAAACAAGGCCAACCAACAACAATGACAAAGCAAAGAATAAAAAATCTCAAAGAGGAGTAAAAACACGAACAAAATCCCCTATAACAAACAAAAAAAACTCGAGACCATAGCTAAATACGAGCACAAAAGAGAAGCCTAGCCACCGAAACTACCATCAAAGATTTACCCTCCACATAATGCAAACCACGAAATAGTAAGGTTCTTGATGCATTTTAAAATCCACTGAAACAATAAAAGTTGAACTTCAAAAAAAGGTCAGCAGGTTCTTGATGCATTTTAAAATCCACTGAAACAATAAAAGTTGAACTTCAAAAAAATGTCAACAATTTAACAACCTCGCTATCGAACTCTAAAGTTGCTGGAGATGCTCCATCTGGACTATCTAGAATAGATCAGAGGTTTCAGAAACTCTTGACACTCGCTTTAAGGTCACACAATCAGTAATTTTGAGTATCTTCTATGTCATTTCTAGTTTCTAGTTAAAAGCAATTCGTTATGTTGATTATGTGTCATATAATAAGCAATCCAAAAAGTCGCCACCTAAATAATACGTCATGACTTCAAATATAGGCAAATCACGCAAAATATACATTCGTTTTTATTTTCTTTAAACAAGAAACTAATTTCCAAAACTTATAACTCGAAGAAATGAATTTCTTAAAACGAGTCAATCAGTTTTAACCTTTTAAAAGTTAATTGTCCAAAATAAATATTTTGAAATTGGGTTTAAAAAACTAATACTACAAAGTCAACTCTATTTAGTGCAATTTGCCAGTCAATTATCGCATAAAACTTATTAAACTATAAGTTATTACAATATATAACTTTAATAATATTTGTAATTCAGTTGTTATTAAAAAAAACTGTGAGCATTTCAAAATAAATACAATACTTTAACTTTAAATAAATCCCTTTTAGTATACATAAATACAAACATACTTAATACTTTAACTTTAAATAAATCCCTTTTAGTATACATAAATACAAACATACTTAATTACTTATAGCATTAATTTTAATTTTAATTCTTTTATATCATAAAAGGGTATTTAAGACATGATAATTAGTTGGTTTAAGTTGGAGAAAAGAAAGAAAAGCAAGATGAAAATGGAGACTTTCATCATCTTGAACCACATTCATGTTAGATGCCCTCATATTCCATCACAACCTTAATTCTAGCATATTTTCTTCACATGTGAATAAATGGTGCAAAATCTATATATAGACACTACTAGTAACATAAGACACAAACATAGAATCCAACAACATTATCTAATCTTTCTTTCTTCCAAACTGTCAATCAATTGTTTTAAAGTTTCTCCCTTTAATTCAAGAAATTAAAGTTGTAATCTTGAAATACATACAAGTTGAATCTATTTATGAATATGTAATCATATTCCCAACTAGTTGAACCAACTCCTCACACTTTTCTGCAGTCACCAATAGCTCCAGAGTCACCTGCACTCACAAAATCAAGAAAATAATCATCTTCAAGATTACCCATCTTCCACTTAGATCAATTCTATGTTTCATGGGTGGGTCCCATCTTAATTCTAAATGGGACCCCCAATTACAATTTCATTTTCTTTTAGGGCCCGTTTGGTTGGAGGGATTTGAAGGGATTTGGAGGGATTGGGATTTCAAATAAGTCATTCCCAATGCGAACTCTGGTGATTTTCTTGAAATTATACTGTACTATATCTTAATATTTATGTCTAACACTGCAGTCAAATAAGTCGTCATGTCACTAATATGATAACTATCCCCAATACAATGGATTGGATTGAAATCCCAATCCCTCCAACCAAACGGGGCCTTAGTATTTTCTTAATGAATTCAAGAAAATCCCACCTCTTTGAAGATTTCACTATGAGAAACCTCCTTGAAGCCCTATAAAATAAATGATGAACATGCATTTAGTTACATAAACACACTAAATGGGAACCAATAAATAGAGTTATCATCTCAAATGGCCACCTCATGAAAGAAAATACATTTACTTTATAGCCACCCCACAATTTTTCTCACAAAATAGCCAAGAAACTGCAAGTCAACACCACCAGACACTTTTTCTTGCGGTTTCTGACAAAATCTGACGCGTCCAATGAAAAGTGGCCCACCACAAAAACCAAGCCAAAGTTGCAAGTTATAACATGCAAGAAAAAGTGTCTTGTGTTGACTTACAGTTTCTTGGCTATTTTGTGAGAGAGAAAAACTCGTGTGGTGGCTATAAAGTAAATATCTTTTCTTGATGTGGTTATTTACGATAATAACCCCCAACAAATAGTAAAAAGTATTTAGTCGGGTGGGAGAAAGGAACCAGTTTTCGGAACATATTCAAAGAAGCTTCATTTGAATCTCCTATTTTAGCACGAAAGGCTTTGATTTTGTGGTTATCAATGGCGAACACCATCATCATCAATACGGTTTCCATCCCAATTCCTTTCCCACGACTTCTCTACCAACAATCATGAAATCAAACACTTGAACGGAATAACATATATTGAAATGCAAAAAAGAAAACAGTAGTAAATATACGTAAAGATCCATGATTAATTAAGAAATGCAGGTTTAATAATACCTTTTAGGTTCGGCTATCATTATCTCAATCTCAGCCATATGCGAATCTTCCAAATCGTTCATATATATATTTACATCACCAACCATAGCTGTAAAACCGAACTATTGTCATTAACTTACCACAAAGTTGGTTAATATATACAAAAAAAAGAACCATCAAAGTACCAAATGTTTTAAATTTAGTTCATTTTTGATGCAAAGATGTGCTCTGAATCAAATGTGTAGTTCCCCTTGTGTTATTTCCTTTTGTATACTAGACTCCATTCAAGTCTACACGAATTAAGTCCTGAATGATAAAGCTGTCTTTATGGATTAATCTGTCTGTATAAATTGGGAAGGTTTTTGGTTATGAGGTTTTTTCACATCTGGAATAGAGAGTTTTTTAACTGGGATTGATAGATTTGGAAAGAAAAAAAAACTTAATTTTCTGCACAAAACTCCTCCCTAGAAGCTTAATGAATAAGCCACTTTTTATATCGTTAAGCCACTACCAAGCAGTCATTTACAACTGAACAAATAAGCTGCGAGTCCCATTAACTACCAACAAACAGACCCTAATTCCAAATCATAAGCATTAGTTAACATATTCATCAACAATTTTTGGTTTTATTTATAGCATTTTCATTACATTTATCAATCTATTTCTCCAAATTTCAGTAAATTCATAGTAAAAAGTGAAAGGGAGAATTAACTATCAATTGCAATACTCATAAATTGAAACGATTGTAAAAAAAAACCAAAAAGTAAGAGGATAAAAAAGGGTAAAATTTTGACCTTCAACATGAGGATCGCCATGGATGAAATTTCCAGAAATTAAGTCTTTATCCAAGATAATAAAAGTTCTTTCTGCAAAAAGAACAAAAACCCATCTCAGTAAGATTACATTTGATGATGATGATAGAGTTAACAGAAAGTGGAAGAGTTACAGTTACTTACTGAGGGGGTCTTGGGTCCATGAAAGCTGCATCTGGTACTCTTCTTCTAGGGTAAGGGGCTCCGACCCGGTGGCTTGAAGAAGATCCGGATCTTGCATCCATTGATGGTAATTGAGAACATGTTGTTTCATGTAGCCTACTAAAATCACTTTCGAACCCTCCAAACTCACCACCATTTTTTTCTTTCTTTCTTTCTGGCCAGAACCAGAAGAAAGAAAGAAGCATGTGAATATGAATCAAATAAAGTTGGGCTATTGGGCTTTCTTTATTCCTCCAATCCGGCCCACATTTTCAGTGGTTTTTGGACTAATGGGCTTGGACCCGATATTAGAGCATCTTCGACACATTCTTTAAAATATAGAAAATAAGGATTTTAAGTAAAAAATTTGTTCTTTAACTTTCTTCAAAATAAAAAAAATATAAAAAAGAGTACAAAAATCTTTAAATTTAAAGAAATCTCTAAATATACTTATTATGTTCCACCAATAAGAAAAATTAAAATTAAATGTTTATGTAAAATCAATAATGTTTTATTAAAAATATAGAAGATTTTAATAATATAATGAATGTTGTAATCTTTAAAATGAAAAGGTTGTTAGAACCGACTGTAATATTTTTTAGAGATTTTAAATTTTAATTCTTTATTTTGGAGAAATTATGAAGAAGCTTTTGAAGATACTCTCATGTTTTTCATGTCGACCAAAATAGAAATTAAAATTAAAATTAAAACTAGAAAAAGAATATTTTGAAATCCATAATTAAATGTAAATTTAAAATTTAAAATTTAAAAAAAAATTATTTTCATTGAAAGTGAGATGAATAAATGTTTTTTCTTATTTGTATTTGTCTGAAGCATAAAGCTATTTTCTTTATATCAAATGAATCCAGTCATATAAATTCCAATAACGTAAGTTCCAAGTGTTTGATTTTTTATAAGTCCAATAATATAAATTCCAAACGTTTGATATCATAAATCCAATAACATAAATTCCAATAGTAGAAATCCCATAAGTTCCATATCATAATTCAATAATATAAATTCCAAATATAATATCATACTATGTGATTTAAAAAATAAAATTAGTCTAAAAACATTTAAAATTATGGCATAAAATTAAACTAGACAGATTTTTTGAATAACCATGCTTATGTTTATCAGTTTATGGCAATTGGTCTTTTGGATTGCGACTTACATCATGTCTTCAAAGAAGCTGGTTCTAATATAGATTTATTCTGGGGATCAGGTCCAAACCTGCTCCTGGAAAGAATTTTCTAATGCATTTGTCACTTGATCTTCTACCCGTTGCTTTAATTTTATGTTCTATTGGTTTGTTGGTCGTTCTTTGTTGTCTTTCAGTTGTTTTTTCGGTTTTTTGAGCTCTTAGGTGGGCCTATTCCTCGACAGGCTCCCTTCGAATGCTCTTGTTCTTTTCCCATTAACTGGCTTTTCTAAAGAATATTATTTATTTATTTTTTGCAAAAATGGGATTATAAAAAATAAAAAATAAAGGGCAAATACTTCCCTTTTATATCTAGTGATGAAGAACTTAATCACCAACCCCACTATTTTTTCTTGGATTGCCTCACTTCAAAGTTAAGCACCACAAAAGTTCCTTTCAAAATACATGATAACATGCACCTTTATCATCATCACTTTACCCTCTTATATCCCTTACAAAAATACACCTTCTTTCCTTCTTTCTTTCTTACTATCACTAACTAACTAACTATGATTCCCTTTCTCTTCTTACTACTCTTACTCTTCTTCCACTCTCATTCAGCCCATTCAGCCCACTGCACCACCACCACCACCACAAAAACCTTCGAAAAATGCATGTCTTTACCCTCCCAAGAAGCCTCGATAGCATGGACATTCCATCGACACAATTCCACTCTCGAAATGGTCTTCTTGGGAACCTTTATATCGCCTTCCGGTTGGGTTGCATGGGGGGTCAACCCGACCTCACCGGAAATGACGGGGACTCGAGCCTTAATCACCTTCCCGGACCCAAACTCCGGCCAGCTCGTCTTATTACCTTACATCTTAGATCCAACTGTTAAGCTACAAAGCGGTCCGCTCCTATCTCGACCACTCGACATCCATCTCCTATCGTCTTCCGCTACGTTATACGGCGGACGAATGGCGACGGTCCATAACGGTGCCACCATTCAGATATACGCAACGTTAAAACTCAAACCAAACAAGACCAAGATCCACCACGTGTGGAACCGAGGGTTATACGTACAAGGCTATTCTCCAACCATCCATCCAACCACCATCAACGACCTTTCTTCCACCACCACCATCGACGTTCTATCGGGCGTATCGGCCTCTTCGGGACCTAAAAACAACATAAAAACGCTAAAAATCGTTCACGGGATCATGAACGCGGTCTCGTGGGGGGTGTTTTTACCGACCGGTGCGGTCACCGCACGTTATCTACGACACATACAAACCCTAGGACCCGTGTGGTTTTACGTGCATGCCGGAATTCAGCTTTCGGCCTTTTTGTTAGGGACCGCGGGCTTTGCCATCGGGGTCCACCTCGGAGAACTGTCTCCTGGGAGGGTATACGGGCTCCACCGGAAGCTGGGTTTTGCGGCTTTTTTCTTGGGTAGTCTTCAGACGTTAGCGCTTCTATTCAGACCAAAGACTACTAATAAGTTCAGGAAGTATTGGAAATCATACCATCATTTTGTTGGGTATGCTTGTGTGATTTTAGGAGTTGTGAATGTTTTTCAGGGGTTTGAAGTTATGGGAGAAGGGAGATCTTATTCTAAGTTAGTGTATTGTTTGTGTTTATCTACTTTGATTGGAGTTTGTGTGGCATTAGAAGTGAATTCATGGGTGATTTTCTGTAGAAAATCTAAGGAAGATAAGTTGAGAAGAGAAGGGGTTTTTGTAAGGGGTGAAGAGAAAGCTTGTGGATCAGAGGTTGGTGATCGACACTAAGGTGGCGTTTGTTTTTTTTAAGAGGTGCTGACTGCTGAAGTCTGATTTCAGTTCTGAAATGGTTATGAAACGTCTAAACAAATCAGACATAAGTGGTGATTAAGAGCCTTTTATAACAAATTTTGTTTGTAATCTTTCATTGAGTAAAGTGAATTGCACCTTTTAGTTATCAAGAATTGTTATAAGATGGATCAACCAATAGTTCTTAAACAACTACATTTTTATCAGTAAGCTGGTAAGTATTTGGTAAACGATCCTTTTAAGTCATTAAAAAAATATGTTTAACATATTTTTTTATATAAAAATCCCAATGATAGAATATAAAATTTTCAAACAAGACCAAATAGAACACAAATTCTTGATATAATCATTTCCATTTCTTTAAAAATTGACATAAATATATCTTTAAATGTAACACTATTCGCCAAAAAAAAAACAACACGAAAAGAGTTATTCACGAAGACCCTTGACGGGTATCCTTCAAATGTTTCACACTCGTAAAATCAACAAAAATCCAACCAAAATCTAATAATAAAGACCACAACCTTCAACTTTGCTAAAACAAGAAACAGAAGTAAACTTTCTTAATATATATATGGTGCAAACTAGTTTTACATGTCACTCAAAAACAAGAAGCAACTCAAAATTCACACATAAAAGGTTCACTTATGAACCTTCTATCTCTATGGAAACAATCTACTTAGCTCTGGAGGAGATATCTAACCTTTTTTAGGAACTTTTTTAAGAGATATGAAGTGTAGTATGCAAAATTCACATGTGATTTGATACACGAATTCTGTATTGCCTACTAGCCATTGATTCCTGTAGTAAGCAACATGACTTCGAATCAGTAAAAACCAGAAAATGATCAAATATAGATGCATGGGAAAGTCCAAATGAGAACAAGAGCTTGAGAACCAACTATTTCATGTATTATTCACGATGAATAATCATGAATATCATACATATTCACCATGAATATAATCTATATTCATTATGAATAATTCGTAGGATATCTAAAGATCAAACATACCCGAGTTTAAGTGTCTCTTGGTAACACCATAACCACCAACATAACCATGGGAACTTTTCATCTGACCATCCAAGCCAGCAGCGGCTAGCCCATACGCACCAAAAGGACCAGACCCATCTTGCTCCAACGGCCAGGTGGGTTCACCACCATAAAAGTCCGAAGAAGGCACATCATAACCACCGTTAGCCACTGGATAAGATCCACGACCACCAGCGTTTCTTCCATACCCTCCGCCCCCCAAACCACCAAGATTTCCGCTCTGTATAGCACCACCATCTTGAGGTGAAACAGAAGAAATCCCGCCCAAATTAAGGGCGGGATTCCCTAACCGCCCCCCTCCAATGCCCCCACTTCCAGTTCCTATCGAACTAAGCCTGCCATTACCCAATAAATTCCGTGGATTTGAACTAAAAAAAGAAACATTACCTCCATCTCCACCATCAAAACTTATAGGACTCCCAAATCTACTCGAATTCCCTAAATAATAAGGGCTTAATCCCCTATAGCTTAATGGGTTGTTATAATTAACAACATTCCCATAATTCCCACTTGTTGTTGGTTCATATGTAGCATACCCACTTCTAGTTCTATCCATTCTAACATCATAACCACCAATTGGGCTCGGATAACCGTTAAGAACACTATTAACTTGACTTAACCCATAAGGATACGGACTAATCGGGCTTCGGCTAAGACCAGGTGAGCGTTCTTTTGGGACCGCTCGTTTGACCTCAACCATTTTACCGTTTAGTTGGTGAAAAGCTTTCAACAAAACCTTATCGATCGAGTCCTCTGATTCATAAGTAATGAACCCAAATCCTCTTGGCCTTTTTGTATTATGATCATACATCACTACAACATCTGAAATCGTTCCAAATTGCTCGAAATATTTCTTGAAATCAGTCTCTGTGACTAAAGATGATAAACCTCCTACGAATATCTTTCTTGTTTGACCGAAACCGAGTGAACTCTTAACGGTTAAGCTATTACTGTTTCTACTCATTGTGGTTTGATCATCTCTAGGAACCGCCTTTTTCGCTTCAACCTATAACCAAAAAAAACGATTTAAAGATGACATTTTTGCTTAACTATTTGTCGAATTATTGTTAAAAATGGTTACCATTCGGCCATCGATGTTGTGCTTCTCTTTGATGACTCGTTCAGCAACAGCAGGGTCAGCAAAGACTACGAAACCGAACCCACGAGCTCGACCGGTGGCTCGATCTTTCATAATTACCGACTCTAAAACCTCACCGAATCGGGTAAAATAGTCATGTAAATGTTCTTCATTTGTATCCCATGAAATCCCACCAATGAATAACTTTCCAAGATCTGATTGCATCTTTCTAATTCTATACAAACAAAATCAACAAATTCTGCAAAAATTATTTCACAATTTGCAATCTTTTTAACTGTCATCCAAACATAGTAAAGTTATTGAAACAAGAAACCGATCAAAATTCAAACTTTAAATTAACCCAGTTCATGAGTGAAAAAAATGCAGATTAATTTAACACAAAATTATAAGCAATTACCTTTAATTTCAAGAAACAATCAGATGGGTATTTTTATCCGGTTCGCTAAGAACACATCGGATCTTACCAATCGGGTCTCCTGTAAACGGGCCAAACAACCAATCAATCTATATAGAGTCAAACTATCGACCAATTTTATCCAAAAAGTAAACAAAACCCCACTGGATTAAAGAACACACTCAAGATCTGTGAACAACAGAGAAATCGTGATGTGGGTTTCCTTGAATTTATGTTTAGAAATGGAAATTGGTTTGAAAATTAAAGATTATATTTTAATAATAAAGAAGAAATGGAAAAAAGGGATGAACTTTTGGGGTGGTTCGATCTGATAAAAACGAAGAGAAGGGGTTACTTGTTCTCCAATTCGAGGCTTATATACTTAACGGCAAAATTTATATATCGCCATGATGTAAGAGCATGCGTGGATACCGTATGGACCCAACAATGGCGATATCTTTAACTTTGTAGATGATCGGTGGGAGATGAACGGTTGTGATTAGTTGATTGTAATATTAATTCTATGCCAGCACACACCGGATTGTCTTTTTTTTCTTTTTTTTTCTTTTTTCTTTTTGTGTTTTCTTCAAACCATTTCTTTTTAAAAGGGTGATTTGGTAAATGCAGTTTTTATTTTAGTTGATGGCCCCTCTATAGTATGCTAATAACATAAAATTATCTAGTTATTTTAATTAGCTGATATTTAATTTTTGAACATCACGGTAATCATTTTGAAAATGTACATAGGTGGAAGAGCAACTTATGTCAAATATAAAGTCTTATAATACGGAGTTTGACTGGGTTTTGGTTTTGACTTTTGATTTATTAAACTTGGTTTATTAAATGGAAGTTTCTTGACAGATACGATGGGTATAAGTTTATGATATAGGTTACCTAACAACACACAACATATTTCATAAAGGAAAAGGTCAAAAGGATTGTGTGCAGGTCATTTTATTAGAGACAGAGTGATCATAACTTGTAAAGTGAATTCTTGTAGTGAGCTCTATTTGATGGTAAACCAATATGATTATCAATTGACAAGCAAAAATCGTTGCACTTTCATGATAAAAGAGAGACAGATCCTATATTGCACGACTTGATTCAAGATATTTGTGCACTCGTTATTTACTTAAAACCAGTACGATGTCAGACATGTGAAAGCTAAGCACACATAAAGAATAAAAAAGAACCAGATATCACACACGGAAGAAAGAAGACACCAAATATCACACTACCATTACTCCCCTCATTGCCAACATGGGCCTTGAAATCAATGGTGAAGGACTTGTTTCTTGGTGAACAAGGCACTTTACTACAAATGATATGAGTTATATATCACCTATTCATTTAATGCTTAAGTACCGACGAGATGAGTAAATGCTTGAATATAAATGTTCAAAATGAGGGTGAACCAAGCCCATAATCCGTCTACATTAGTTTTGATGTAAATGCAAAATTAACCATAGAATATGAATTTTCAGTTTTTCTTATTTTTATTTATCTACTATAATCTTTATATATCGTTAAAGCCATAATAATGACAAGAACATTATATACTATTTCTTTATTTTTATTCAATTTTACGGCTGATAATTTATATGTACACAATTTAATGATAATAAAACAAAAATACAAATACAAAAATATAAACACGTTATTTGCAAGTTTTATTGGGCAAATAAGAATTAATTGTTATACTTAAGAGAAAATGTAAATTTCATATATTGTTAACAATTTAAAGTTTTGGATATTTAGCTCGCACATTATATGTTTTGAGGGAGAAGGTATGAATTGAGAATCATCCGTTGTATCTATTTTTAGACAAATAATACAAATTTCTTAGATAATTGACAACTTAAAAGTTTTTCTTATTATCATTTCAATTAATTACTAATGAAACCTTCCAACCAAACACCAGTAAGTGTTATATTAGAAAGTTTGTTGTTAACAAAAAGATGGAACATGGACACATGTTCGATATTGCAAGTAGAAAACTAGTAATAACTTAATCACATATAATATATAAGCGTAAATTACAATTTTTGTGTTTGTGGTTTATTAAAAATTTTGATTTTTGTTCCTTTAATTTATAAATTGTAATTTTTTTGTCTTTTTGGTTTGCAATATTATTTCTATTTTCGTCTTGAACTAATTTCTATCTTTAACTATAAGAGATCAAAATAGTAAAAAAAAATCAGACCACAAGAACTGAAACAATAATAAATTGTAAACTGTAAGAATTAAAATAACAATGAATTACAATTGAAATCATAGTATAATTTTGAGTATACCCAATTACGGGTTGGTTTAATGTACATACATTAATCAAAGACTTAATAATCATAATAAATCCGTAGTATAAAAAGACATCGGGTTGGGTTGGGTTGGGTTCAAATTACTCCAACCCTATTCCAACCCAATAGATGCCGTTTGACCTATTTTTGTATCAACTATGTGTCAGGTTACTTAGGGTTGAATTTTTTGGGTTTTTTCGGGTTGGGTTATCCAAGTTGGTCGGTATTTTGAGTATCCTTATTACAAACTATTATAACCAAAAATGCAACTTCTTAATGAAAAGGACAAAAATAGCAATCATTAACAAACCACAGGGGCTAAAAATGTTATTTACTCAATAACTTCGGCGTTTCCTAACGGAGGCTAACAAATTAAGCCCTAAAATCAACGGTCCGATCAATATCATCCTGATCCATAACGAGGCTAATCGGACGGTTGAAAACGACTTGCGAAGCCTATATCAACAACCCACTCTTCTATCATTCTCATTAGAGCCTGCTACTTTCTAGGGTTTTATGCCTCCTCATGTATTGTTGCCTTTTCTTATCCTCCTTCAAATCTTTAGCTATGGCGTCATTGAATCGATAACCTAGTTGATAGTTGATAGATCGCTTTCTTCCACACCGACGGTTTACAAATATTTGGGGCGAAATAGTTCATTTTCGTAAAATCCAATGATAAATCGTCGTGAATCGAGCTTTTTCCGGTATTACAGCGGTTGAGCCTTCCTTCATTAGAAGGTTCCCGTTCATCGGAGAAGGCGTTGTCACATCCTATCGCCTTGGGGAGCAGGTTCTGCCATTACCTCTTGGGATTGGCCGTGAGAAAAACATCCCTACTATCTGTTCATGCCTTTTCTGTATCTGTTTTCATTTCGAAACTAATCGATTTTGGTTACATAAGCTTTGAAATAGGTAAGTTTTACTGTTTGATTTCTTTACTTATCATCGACGGTTTACAAAAAATTGGGGCGAAATAATTGATTTTCGTATAATCCAATGATAAATCGTCGTGAAATCGAGCCTTTTCCGGTATCACAGCGGTTGAGCCTTCCATCATTAGAAGGTTCCCGTTCATCGGAGAAGGCGTTGTCACATCCTATCGCCTTGGGGAGCAGGTCCTGCCATTACCTCTTGGGATTGGCCGTGAGAAAAACATTTTTTTATACATACTTGTTTGTTATTTGAAGTTAAATCGATTTGAATTTGGCAATGACGAGATCTGTATAAAAAGAACACCATCTTTCGGGACTGAATGGCCTTTCTCGAAGGCCTTGCTGTCAATTCTACATTTCTGAAGCCATTCAATCCATTGTTTTTTTTATTGAAATTTTTTCCATATAGATTATGTGCTTATGGACGGTCAAGTGCTGTTTAGATCTAAACACCAACAGTACTTAACATTATTCATAAGCTATATTTAACTGTAGCCATCTTTGTCTTTCGTGTTGATACCTGTTTAATGAGTAGGTGTTGGCGATCCATGTTGTGGCTAATATTCTTTTATCCATGTTCATCATTTAGATTCATTATCTATTTGCATCATTTGTGTTATTGAATCACTGTGTTTTATGCTTTTAACTTGATTCGAATTTGTTGTTTTGCCATGTGAGCTCAAATCATTCAAGGGTTTCTATATTTTTTTCTGGAAGATGACTACAGTGGATGTTGGTCTTTTGGATTTCTTGCAATTGATTAGATAGCATATTGGATTGATGGATTGTATATTGGATGTCAATTTGGAGGAAACAATAGACTGGTTAGAGTTTTGGTTGTATTTCTATGTCTTTTTAGGAAGTTTGTTTTTTAATGGATTATTGTCGTATGAAGAATTGTTGTTCTTTCATTGAGGTGTAGCCATATCATTCATTAAGAGGTAAACCAACCTTTTGTTTGCGCTTATTGTTCTTTGAACTGTTAGTAATGAATTTTTTATATTGATTAACCTTAAATCATTATTTCTCTCAAATCAGTTCTTACCATTTCTCTCAAAAACAAAATGTTGTAAATATCAAGAAAATGTAAATAAACATTACCTTAAAAAAACCAAAGATTTTTGGACGACGATAAACAAAACAAACTTGATGCGGAAGTTAAAACACTAAAGCAAGTGCTCCTTCATATTGTGAAATAGGAGAATGATCGAATTACATGTAATTTTACATTAACTATCACATACAAAATTACATCTTATTCATGCGATCTTGTAAGTAAAATTACAAACTTTATTGGCCGTTTATAAATAGGAATCATTCTCGTATATATATATATATGTGTGTGTGGAGAGAGAGAGATTCATTTGAGAAGTGATAATTATTTAAGAAGTAGAGACGTGATCATAGCTTTTTGTCAACATTTGTGGTTTAATTGTGAAATACCGGATAATTCTTCCATGGTATATAGAAGATAGAGGGACAGTTTTGTAACTTTTACATACATGAACACGTTAATTGGTTCACATGTTAACTATTTAACTGATTTACATATGCGAATCGGTTTGGGTTCAATTCGTATGCGGATCAGTTGATTAGTGTATATGTGAATCACACGTGAATCGGTTAATTCGTTAGTATGTGAATCTGCAAATTAAAAAAAATTAATACGTGAATCACTTAAAATGGTTTACATGTGAATTATACAAGTTCACATATTATCCCGTTAGCCGTCTATTTGTAAAGATTTCAGAACTACAATTCTATTTTTGACATATCCACAAATTTTGACTAGCAAAACCGTAATTCTTCACTGGACAAAGCGGCAATTCTTGACCGGTCAAAGCCGCAATTCTTAACCAACCGAAGACGATCTTGACCTATCAAGGGTTAGAATCACTTATTAGAGAAGATTTAGGGGAAAATGCTAAAAAAGAGAAAACTGAAGAATACCTTGGGAGCCTTTAATCCGGACGGTATGCACAAATGTATACAGGCGATTGAAACTGTTTTTTTTTTCTATGCACCAGTGTATATATATGTACTAAATTATAGGTATGCATTTGTGCATACCGTCCAGATTGAGAGATCCAGAGTGTTCTTCAATTTTTATTTTTGACGTTTTCCCCTGAACCTGACTCTCACTTATTAATTCTTAAATATTTACCACTGTCAAAATAACTTATGGCTAAGGGTTCAAATGAGAACACCCCCATTTTACAAGAACGCTTGAACAACGTTTTACTATAGAAAATCACATGTGATACTATTATTCTATCCCATATGATATACATGTGATAGTAAATCAGAGACGTGGACGGCTTTTGACGCAATCTATGTTTCAGGCCAAGTTGCCTTTACACCACTAAGCCCCGTCACATATATTATCACATGTGATAATATGATCTATCAAGACCATCACATGTGATACTAAATCGTAGGCGCAAACAACCTTTGGGGTGACCTAAGTCCCAGGAAACGTCATCTGTACACCACCAGGTCCCGTCACGTTTATTATCACATGTGATAAAGGTGTTCTTGCGTTCTCGTAAAATGGAGGTGTTCTCGTTTGAACATCCCACCTATATATATATATATAGGTTCAATTACAAATTGCACGAAAGGTACAAACTTACAAACTCGTACAAATCAATGCAAAAATAAATGTTTTCATGATTTTTTTTTTCATCAAATGCTATGATTTAAGATATTATTACACGTATGTTTGTTTCACCTTGTGAAAAAATTACATGTAAAACTTTTACACTATGAAACAAATACACGTGAAATCTTTCATAAAAAATATATGAGAAACTTTCAACTTGTGAAAACGAATACATGTAAAACTTTTACATTATGAAACAAACATATGTGTAATAATATCTTAAATCTTAGCATTTGATGAAAAAAAAATCATGATTTTTTTTATTTTGACGTTGATTTGTACGAGTTTGTAAGTTTGTATCTTTCGTGCAGTTTGTAATTGAACCTATATATATATATATATATATATAGGAAAGTTCAAATGTGAACTCATTTTTGGTTGTGAACGTGAGGACGAATCTCAGCCACTTATCCGGTCAATAAAGACGAACTTTGACGCAGTTCCCTTCTTTAATAATCTCCACCCTCCCATGAATCGCGTCAATCCTCCGTGATCGCGTCCACCATAACCGAAGATGTGTGGCTGAGAATCGTCCTCACGTTCACAGCCAAAATTGAGTTCACATTTGAACCTAACCCTACACACACACACACACACACATATATATATATCATTAAGCCATCATTAAATAATCGTGTATAATTAACCGTATAAGCTAAAAGTTTCATTAAACTCGTTAAGCTGCTAACAAATACACCCTTACACGTTAAAGGGAATATTTGTGATTTCACAATTATGTTTTGAGGGTTAAAATAAGGGAAGGGACAAGTTGTAATTAATGTAAGAAGTTTAGGGGAAGTTGATGTAACTTATCCAACTACCAACCAAACACATCAGATTCTTCCCTACACTCCACCACATACAAACACACCCTTTCTCTCTTCTTCTTCTTCTTCTTCTTCTTCTCCCCCCTTCGATCCATCGCTTTTCCCCCTTTCCTAACTCAATTCTACTCAACAAGATTCTCATCAACCTCCCTTCCATTCATTTATAGCTCCCCTGTGATCCACGCTTCCGATTTTCACCTCCGCCACGCTAAATTCAACCACAAAAAGGTATCTTATTAGGGTTTTGGTTTGGATTTTACTGCTTTTACTTATTGTTTTACTTTGTTTTTGATCAATTCTAGATCATATACACCAGTAATTCTGTAATATTAGTGTATAACTCTGTAAGTCTATGATCCAATTTCATGTGGTTGACTGTAAAAAAGTTCGTAATTTTCCACTAATTTATTGAATCTAGTAGAGAAAAACAAATAAGGAATTTTAAGTGAAAATTTTGATATCACTGGATGACACGAGTAGAGTTTTACTCGGAAAATCTGATACTAGTTAGTATTTAGGGATTAATTCTGGACTATTATTTTACGTTGGGATTGTGTATTTAACTTATTTGTTTAGTTTTTTGGGATCATATTTAGCTTCAAAAGCTGATTTTATAATTAATTGATTGGTCAGTGTGATTATTGTGGTGTCAGGTAGTTTTGAGCGTTGGGCCTTTGATTCTGTTTATAGATTGTTGTGCAGCTAACTAAAGCTTTTTTTTAGTTACTTGGGAAATGAATGAGTGGCAATTTTTCAGAAGTTGATCTTGTAATCTTGCAATAAAACAGGGAGAAATATGATGCATTTAGAAGAAAACATGCACCTTTTCAGAAAGTGAATTATGATTTATGGATTGGTAAAAACTGGAAATATTGGTTTTTTGTTGATTTTATTGATAGTTCTGTTGCATTTTCAAAATCGCCTCTGTAAGTTTCCGAGTTAATATTTCTGTCTTATGATGCCAATTCTCTATGATTTGTCTTCTACAAACTTCTAGAAAGAACAACAAGGCTATGGTCCTAGATTTTGAATTGGGTTTGGCCATAAAAGGGCAACCATCTCTGTGGTTAAAAACTATATTTATGTGAACTGAGGGCTTTATAGCTATGCACAAAAGATACTATTTCAAATGCTTATGAAGCTGACAAATTGATCTATATTTGACTGAAAGCGTGCGGGAAATATTTCTAATGGGATAGCACTTGTGTGGAAACAAATATCGATCAAGTGTCTTCTTACTTAAGCATTTTAATCATTAGCTTTTGGGCAGAGCGAGTGATTAGGCCTTGCGACATGCTAGTCTCACTACTAATTGTTATAAATAGATTTGGCAGTGGTCATATATTCATATATGTTGGTCCTTTAAAAAAAGGTAGGGTGGGATAGCCCCTTTGAAAAATCAAAGGCATTTTTCAAACAAGAAAGATAAAGTAGATTACCACGGGTCAGCTCCTAAAATAATCCCTGTTTGGGAAACCTTGGCAGCTGAAATAATATTAGCAACTTCTCAGAGTTGAAAAAAACTTACCAAAACAAGCGGGAATATGAGAATTAAAAACACTGAACAAAATAAATGAACAAAAGTAAAGGGTTTTTAAGCTAATAAAGCAATACAGTTGCCAGATATACAGTGGTTCAGAGGCTAAAGTTCCTACATGCACTGTTAGAAACTGCCAGAGATATACTTTCTGGTGACAAAGGTTGAACATATGAATATGATATACCTGTTTATTTATCTTAAGCAAACATCTTGCAACTATCATGGTATGCACCTACTCCTTAGATTTGTTTTTATAAGTGCACAATTCTGATACTGGGTTCCATAAATTAGGTCCCGACTGAAAAGACGCAAATGCCATCTGTTATCTAAACTAGAGTCGGCTGAAGTTCAAGAAACGAGTTCAGATACCAAAGAAATTGAATTGCAATGCAACCAAGATGGAATTAAACTTACTATAATGGACCATCCATCTGACACTTTAGAGTTGACAAATGACACTAACGTTAGAAACCAGATATCACTATCTAATCAAGAAACAAACTCGGAGTCTATAGTAGTTAAGGAGCAAAATCCTGATGGTGGGACCCATGTCTCACATTCCAAAGAGTCCGATGGTCAAAATTACAGACAAGACCTTCATACCGGAAGTGCTGCATCAGAATCTCATCAAGAAAGAAGCGCGTTCTTACTAATACCTAAAAAGGAATCAAACACTTTGCAGCAAACTCCTACGTCTGAACCTGATCAGGAAAATGTTACTGTGGTGTTAAGACCCGAGAAAGGGCTGGATAAATTACCATTAAGACGCAATGCTGATAGTGTCTCCCATGCATCACATTCAGATCAAGGTATCTCTTTCTCAAAACTACCTGAAAAACCTACGGGTGATGGATATAATTGGAGAAAATATGGTCAAAAGCTTGTGAAAGGGAATACCTTTGTTCGAAGTTATTACAAATGTACGTCCGCTAATTGCCCTGCAAGAAAACAAGTGGAACGTTCGCATGATGGCCATATCACAGAAATAAATTACTTATGGAAACATGAACATCCAAAACCAAATATACTTCAAAAAGGGTCGGCATTTGTTGTTCAATCAAAAGGATCTGATGACCCTTCTTTGACCACTTCTGAAGGTACACCATCAAATCGATTTCCAATTACATGTTTTGATATTAATTGTTATATGGATTTACTAAAGAATTTGTTATGTGAAGATCGTTCATCTGTGCATCCCGCTACATCTCGTGATCCCGAGACGTCAGAAACCGACACCCGTCAGCTCTCAGTGGTTCCTCCAAGTGAGAATTCCGTGGAAGTTGCGGCTTCACAGTCAAATGAAATCAAAAGTGAGGTTAATAATGATATTTCATCAGACTCAAAGAGACAGTAAGTTAACGCACTACTTAATACTGTCACATTTCACTTTTGAAGCTCCTTTACATTTTTGAAATTCTTATATATATATAGAGGAATCAAATGCGAACTCAAATTTGGTTGTGAACGTGAGGACAAATGAGAGCCCGACATGGGTCTGAATGTAGATTATTTAAACTTGATAATCAAATAAATATTCGGACTGAATATAGTATTTATTCACTCTGCTACATTTAGACTGAATGTAGTATTATTTAGTCTGGATACTACATTCTGTCTGAATATAACATTATTCAGAGTGAATAAATATTATATTCAGTCTGAATATGATACATGTTGCGCTCTCATTTGTCCTCACGTTCACAACCAAATTTGAGTTCTTATTTGAACCCGCCTCTCTCTCTCTATATATATATAATTTGTGAATTGCAATGGGGGTAATCTAATGCTTTTCAGGAAAAGAGAGAATTCTAGCATGAATGAAGGTGTTTCAACTAAGACAAATTGTGAGCCTCGAGTAGTTGTTCAGATAACAAGTGTAGTTGATATTGTAAATGATGGGTATCGGTGGCGCAAATATGGGCAGAAATTAGTGAAAGGCAATCCCAACCCGAGGTAACATGATTAAAGTTATATCCTAGTTAAGTTGTCTGTGTGATTAATCTGTCTGTATAGATTGCAAAGGTTTTTTCATAGATAGAAGAAGCTTGTTTTTTAATTGGAAGGGAAAATTTGGAAGAAAAAAAAAACTTAGGCTTTCTGCATAAAGCTCCTCCCTATAAGCTTATTGAATAAGCTACTTTCTATATCATTAAGCCATTACCAAAACAATCATGTATAGCTGGCCGAATAAGCTGTGTGGTGTTTATGCAGGAGTTATTACCGTTGTTCAAGTGCTGGTTGCCCGGCTAAAAAACACGTAGAGCGGGCATCCCACGATGAAAAAGTGGTGATTACGACTTATGAAGGACGGCATGATCATGATATGCCGGCTGGTGGTCGGATTGCAACTCAAAACGTACAAGGAACCACAACAACAACATCAATCGACAACAACGATGGATCAAGATCTCAACCAGAAGCACGAGAATCTGGTGGTATGGAAATGGTTCATGTTAGTGCTACTTAAGACTAACGACCCGCTGATTCTAAATAACAAGTTCGGCCGGTGTGTAGGTTATATTCCACAGTTTGTCTATTGTTGGTAGTAGTCCACATAGTGTTGGTGTATTACCTATATATAAATCTTTATTATTGGCAGATTGGGATATGAGCTATAGATATATCATTGAACAAGTTTGTTTGTTTTTTCTTTCTTTCTTATATTTGAGTTCATTTAGTTTGAATAGTTGTGGGTGTCTAAGTCAGCTTGCACGCATCTCGATTAATCCTTACTGATCTTACAGGATTTGAACCGGTGACCTTTTAGGAAAATTATTAAATATAAAGACTTATTGTCAGTTGAACTTAACTGATAAAGTTCGGGTGACAAGTTTTATGACATGGATGAGTGGTGGTAATACTAATAGATGGTGTTTGAATTTGAATTGTGAAATCGACCAACAACAACACTTTGCAGTCCTCTAGTGGCAGTGGGTGTGGTGTTGGCTGTTTTTGTGGTCAACTCTTTTTTTTGTGTTTCATCTTTGGGTCTTTCTTGGGATGCTTCCATTTTGTACTTTTAGGAAAAATAGCTAGTTTTCCCATTTCTCAATTCCCAATATTATCTTCTTTGGAAAAGTTAAGAGAAAAGAGAACCAAACCATTAAGTTTTCTATATTAAACAATCAAATTCATAGGTTTTTCTTTTGAATAAATAAATTATCCAACTTTTAAAAAATTGGTTTTTCATATATTTTAATTATTTAAAAAGCTATCTGAAACTGGCTAGAAAAATCTTAAAATAAAACAGAAAATATAAATCAGTTTTATCATTCTCAAACAGTACTTTGTTCAAATTTCTAAAAGTGGTCTCATCAACGTCTGTCCTCTATTACCACCATTGGCCCTTGTCATCGATCTTCCGCCTTTTTATTGTCTTTTTTCTGTTTTTTGGCTCTACATCTTGTTTTCTATATTTACATGTGCTCCATTAAGATATTATAAAAGAGAGAAAGTCGAAAGGAAAATGAATAAATCAAAAAGGGAGAGATTAAATGGCGAGGGGGAGCAACTTTGTTGTGTGTGGAGGGTTTGAATGGCGAAAAGCTTGGTAAGGTAAAACTGATTTAGATTTTTTGTTACTTTAAAACATTTTTAGTCGCTTACATATTTTCTGTATTAAAATAACTTAGGTAACCAATTCTTAAAAGTTTGATAGTTTATCTAATATAATTTTTTTTGGAACTTAGATCATTCAATTTAATGGTTTTCTTATAAAAAAAAAACATTTCCGTAACTTTTTTTAGTGAAGGGTATCCCAGACAAAGCCAGGTAAAAAAAATTATTGCAATAATCAGCCCTGATAAACTCAGTGACCACAATTGTTGAGAGCGTCTGGATTCGAACCCTGGGTGGGTGGGATATTCCTTCAACCCCCAGGTATTCGATCAGTAGGCCACAACCCTTGTGGTTAATATTTCCGTAACTTGATCATTCAAAATAGAAAATTCCTTTTTCTTTCGTGATTCTTGATATTGATTGTCCGACGTTAGGATCTACTTTTAGCTTCTGTGTGGGGATCATCTCAAATCTATCCATGGACCACTTTTTTTTAATGGGAAATCACCCTAGCCGTTAAACCAGTTAACTAATTGGTTATTGATTGGTCCTAGCCGATCTCGGTCCCGATCTTCCATAGCTTGAACCGGTCCCTCGATAACCAGTAGAGGAGAAAAAAAGAAGTACCAAATGTAACCAATCGGACTGTTTGTGTTAAGTTTATTTATTTTCATTATATCATCTTATTTCCTTTATCAACTTTATCACTAACAAATGTCCAAAATATAATATGTTTATTATAATAAATTAAAATTACCTATTTCCTTTTGCAGCTTAGGATGATTTTTAGAGAAATTATCTAAAACAACCATTTTAACCCTCGAATTCATTTTATAGCCACTTTTTTATATAGTTGACTGAAATAGTTAAACATTTTGCAAGTTATAAAATCCACTTTCTATTAACACAAATTTAGGAATAAATGACAAAAATGTGGAAAGAGTATTGGATTCAAAACTCAAATGTAGATCAAGAAATGATGATATTTCTATTTATAGAAAGATGGTTTCAATTACATGAACATCTTCATTTCCCATTTTCCAAAGTTTTTAAAAATGGAAATTTATCAAAATAGCCAAAGTAATAAATGGTTTCACCTTTTAGCTATTTTCTGCTCCAAATTCGAATCTTTATGCAAAAGGCTCGAGCATATGCATAAAGATCGTGAATTTAGATCAGAAAATAGCTAAAAACCGAAACCATATTTGCAATCGGCTATTTCTATCAATTTCCCGTTTAAAAAAAACATGATTTTTTTTATTTGTTTTCTTGTTTGATTTCATTTCCAAGCACAAGAAGCAACCAAATCTCTGTTCATCCATCCAAGATACAAAGCTCCATCCCTTTCTTCAAGCCTATATCTCTCACTATACTTCTTCAACAACCTCTTTATCGTTCCGTTAACCAACGAACTCAACGGGTAAGGCCTAAATCCCGCCATCCCAAACCGTAGCTTCCATTTCCCGAGAAGCTCGTGCCTTTCCACCCGCTCGTCACCTTCACACGCTATTATGTTCACCACGTCTTTCGCTAAGCAAAACTGCTCCACGTTTATCCGCTTCTTATGCTGACGTGGCAGGCACACGTCCATCGATTCAAACATCGCGTTGTAGTAATCAAGGGCCTCGAGAAACCGAGGGTAGAACGCGGCCGTGTTCGTGTTCGACTCCTGCTCGACTAACGTCACCACCTTCGGGTTCACGCTCTTCACGAGCCGTAGGATCCGGTCCCGGTGGTTCTCGGTGCTCACGCTTTCGTCCGCCATGTGGTGCAGCACGAACGCGAAGTTGACCGCTAACGGTTCGCCGGGCCGGAGCCGGAAGTGTTCGACCCCGGCCTCGGAAACGGAAACCGAAGCGGGCTCGAACTCGAACGGGACCTTGAAAGATCTCGCGAGCCGGGTGAGTCGTTTACCGACGATGTGGGGCCCGCCTCCGCGGGCCCGTGCTGACGTGGAGTCGTCGAAGCCCGTTATCCGGATGTGTGGCGGCCCACCACGGCGGGCCGCGAACGCTTGGATTAACGGGATCCATTGACTCCCTTGACCGATTTGGAAATCGATGATGTGGACTCGGTTTTCGTCTTTCATGGCTTCAGCGATCGCACCATTTGCCGACATGTAACCGAACTTGAAATACGGACAGATTTCATATAAGATGTTTGTGTACGATAAAAGGTCGTGGCTAGCCGGTTCTTTGCATATCGAGCTTCCGGAACACGATAACCGAGCCACGAGCCCTTCTAACATGTAAGCCCCGAGCCGTTGGATCGGTTCACCGGCAACCGAGACCATTTGTTGGAGCTCCGAGATCAGAAAACGGGCGGTCGAGATATCGTTATCGGAAACGGCATTCGCGCAGGCTATTAGAACCTCTTTCAAATCACGTTTCGGAACACCTTCCACCATTTCTTTCCATATTTCTATATCGGGAAACTCAACGATGCCGTTACCAACCAACTTCTTTCCGTTTTCGGCATCATCGTACAAATCCGAAAGCATTACGGTCTCTAATTGTCTTAACTTACGTCTGAACTCATTCAGGTCATCGGTCACACAAGATTCAGTCACCGGAGAACGGGAATCGTGGCCGTTTGGTGAGTTAAAAAAGGTGGTACAACTGCTGGTAACGGAGGAAGAATCGAGGGGGTAATATGGCTCCGATTTGATGTACAAATTGCTTCCATTGATGCTATCTAAAGTTTGAAACTGGGATTTGCAAAGAACTTCAAATTCTTGTGTTGATTGGTAGTACCAAGCATTCGACATGGCTGATCCTTCGATTCGGGATGCTAGTTGGATACAATATTTCTCAATTAAAGAGGATTTCAACTTCAAGAATCTGCAGAAAAGGAAGAAACTTTTTATGAAGAACATATTGGAAGTCATGGTCAAAGAAAATGGAAAAAACAGAGGTGAATTTGGTCAATATTCCTCACAATTTTGTTGAAAATAGAGGTGAATTTGGTCAAATTCATCAAATAATTGATGAAAGTTGCAGAAATTTGAGGGTTATTCAAGCAAGTTATGCCTTTTCAGAAGAACCCATCTGAAAATTTCAATCTTTTTGGGGGATTTTGCCCCCAATTTGAAACCCTGATCATTTTAAGATATATTTTTACTTTATCATATAGCCATTGGGTTCATCAGAAATGGGTCAAGATTCCAATAAATTTTAGGGTAATTCAAGAAAGTCATGCCTTTTTAGAAGAACCCATTTCAAGTTTTCAATCTTTCTTGATTATATGCAGGTTTTTAAGTATCAATATGCTCATACTTTATTACTCTAAGGCACCCAGCTACTAGATATATGGATCAAGATCCCATTAAATTGCAGAGAAATTGAGGGTAATTCAATAAAGTTATGCCTTCTTTTACAAGAAATCATCTCCAATTTCCTTCTTCTTCCCTGCAAAAATTTCCCCCAATTTGATTTGGGAATGGAACCAAACATCTTTGCTCTCATATGCCCTCCATAATCAATAAAAAAAAAACCTAACCCCAGAATCAGACATACATGCACAAAAACACAGAGATAGAAATAAAATAGAGAAAACCCACCTTTGGAAACACCATTAAAATGAGTTGTTGAGCTCAAATTTCTGCAGGCAAGTGGTAAAAATGGAAAAAAAAAACCAATTAGTCAGAAAGCATCAAGAGGCAGTTGTTGAAGAAGAAAATGAGTAAAAAAACAAGAAAGTTGAGAGTGTGATGAATGAAGATGATGATGAAAGATTATTATATATATACATATATATATAGATATAGAAAACAACTGGATTGAATGATATGTTGATTGGCATACCAAGAAGGAGTGTAATTTGGGTTTGAATCAGAGAGTAAACTTGGAGTGAAGGAAGGAGAGAGAAATGGGGACTTGAACTATATGAATATGATGTGGTCTAAAGAATTATAATCAAGAATTCAAGAATATTACGATAATACCCTCCATTTTTATAATGGATTACGAATCCAATCCAACCAACTTGACTGTATTTAACTATTTTTATTAAAAGACTACGATTTTGGTCCTTAAAGTTTACACAAAACTACTAACAACATCTCTAAACTTCAACAAGTATAATGTTGTTCGTATTTTATTTTGAAAGTGGTTCTTATGTGTAATTGTGTTTAAAATCTGTTAGTTGAAAGTTATTTTCATTTGTATGCACTTATTTGTCTTTTACTTAACATACCTTGTGTCATTGTCACCCTCAGGAACCCTTAAATAGCCCTCCCCTTCGCTGGGATGGATTTGTTTTTGACGATCCTTCGCGAATACCACACCCCGAGACCCAAAACTGTCACAAACTCCTTTCTATGGTAGTTCCTCTTAACGACCCATATTCCTCCAACCTGTAACTTCGACCACCATCTTCGATCTACAACTATTGTTGTCTAAATGTTGTCTCCCACTACACACACGACTACTTCGACCATTGACTTTTGTGTCGTTTCTTGTTCAAACCCTAGTGATCGATGGTGCTTCAATAGAGAAGAGATGTGGTGCAGAGGATTGTCATTGGGGCTTCATCATAATGTCTTTCTTTTTCTTTCTTTGGTAGAAAGAGGGGGTTAAAGGAGGAGATAGTTTATTTAATATAAAAGAATAGCCTTTAATTAACAAGAAAATTTTAGCATAGTTAAATAAAGTGACTTTTTTTAAAGTAAATGAAAACTACAAGTGATCATTATTTTACTAACCAAAGTAAATGTATAAGTGTAGTTACCCTTAAAAGTTATAGTTGTTAATGCTTTTTGTAAAAAAAGATAATAGATGAGGAGTCATTATAAAAATTGATTATTAACTTTAATAATATGTTTAATTATTTTTAGAGATAATTAAATAATTATGTATTTATAATTTCTTTTGTTTTTTATATTTGATTCTTTGAAGGAAAAAAAAATAAGAATCAACTTTACAACATAACAGTTGAACGTCATCATAGTAAATTTTTTCATTAATAGACTTTGAATAAGTTAGAGCTGTATTTGAAATTTATTTGATAAACTTTTAATAAGCATTAGATAGAATAGCAGTTTCTCATCCACTACTAACCGGATCAACATATTTTCTCCTCTTTCTTCGTTTAAGACTAAGTATAAAAATTATCAAATAGCTGCCTAATTGCATTTTGGTGTGTTTTCCGTGTGATCCAAAACTTTTTGTAAGCAAAATCAAAATTACAATGAATGAATATAAAATAAATTCATATTGTGATACAAATAATAAAAAATAAGATAACAACTTAAATCAAAGAAAAATGTTGATTTAAAAAATACAAATGAACTATTATATTATATGTTCCTAATACAATAAAAATAAAAAATAAAAATTTTGTCAATGAATTTGATTAATTTGTTATTAGTAACTTTTATTTTTGATTTAAAATGGTTAAAGATTGTCCACCACCTTCTCATGTTAACTCTCACTTTACCTTGGTCAGTACAAACACAATATAACACAATATAGAGACTAAGGTGGCGTTTGTTTTTTAAGAGGTGCTGGAGTCTGAAATCTGAAAATAAAAGAAAAACAAACAATCTAAATGTGAAAATGTTTGACCGATTCAGACATAAGAGGTAATTAAGAGCTGAAAAAGAAAAAACAAACAAGGCCTAAGCCATCACATTCATCATTAATTTTCTAAAACTCATTAAATCCATTTACACCTATCACTCTCGTTAGTCTTCCTATGATGTACCAATTCTAAAGATTTGGACATCTATTTTGCTAAATCTCAATTGATTATGAGCGTTTTAAATTTCTTGTACACATCTGATATCATGAAAATAGTTGATAGTCATAATGACATACCCACTTTTAACACATTTGTAGGACTTTCTTTTTATCTTATTTTTATTATCTCAAGCACAAATTAAATCTTTTTATTCTTATTTTACTCTTATTAAGTATGGAGTTAAGTTATAGAATTTGGTTATAGTCGTGTCGAAAAAGATAAAGAAAATTAATCTGTTAACTTGCTGCAACAACCTGTATCGACATGGAACCAACTTGGTTGATGATCTAGTTAAGTTACAAGTATTTAGTTGAAGACAAATTTCAGTTGTTGAAGCAAAGTTGGAGAATGAAAGGTGTAAGTCACATGATTGAAGGAATGAAAGGATAGTTAACTTTTTGTTTGGATTTTACATGTTGGACAATATGTCCACTAGTTGTCTTTTTATTACCTTTTGGTCCTCTTCTTCATTATAAAAAAAGTATGGAGCTAGTTAGGTGTTCATAGAGGTTAGATCAAGCTTTTCTAAGCTTTGATCTATCCAAGTCTTTTGTTTAATCATGTAGTTAGAATTTCAAGTTCTTAATCTTTTGGTTATTGTTTGTTGTTGCAACAAATGTTACTGTTTTCACAACTTGAGTTACTTGCATGTGTTTCACATTCAAGTCTTTAATTCCATCAATGATGGACTAAACAAACACCCTAGTTTTGGTGTAAGTAAAAGTTTGAGAGATAAAAGCATACGTGTGTTAATGGATAATTGCTTTCGGTAATAACTATCAATTCCACTATTCACTCCTTATTTCTATGGTTCATCCAAGTAATTCTCGACAAATTGATACATGTTGTTTCACTTGGATAAGTGGTACATATCTGTAAGCCAACACAAATATTATCACTGAGTGTTATGGATGGCTATATAGGCTGCACCAACCTTCACAGGTTGCAAACTATATGGAAAGAATTATAACGTCTGTACTACACTTAGATTTGTGTCATTTTGAACATTGTTAGCAAGTGTCTAACTTGAACCTCGAAAGAGGGTTGTTCAATCTAGTAACGATGACTGAGAACTATTGGTGCAACATCCCATGCACCGGGTCATGTTGTAGCAAAGGTCCCATGCACTTAGTTGTTAAACTTCAACCTAAACCCACACCCTTGATTTCTTTTAACTGTTTTTAACAATAGTTGTTACTCACAAATACTTCTTCGAATTTACCATATGGGATCTTACTTTAAGTTTGATTTGTTAGAAATCATTACTTTTCTGTCTCTGTGGATCGATATATGTTATTTTTATCATTATTACTTGTTTTCAGACGATATTGGGGAAACATGTATATTTGTGTGGTTTCCCAATCACTATAGCCTTTGGGGTTGTATAAATTCGATCAACAATAGCTGAAGCGGGAGTGATGGTTTGTTGAAGGGAGAAACTAACCATCGAGTAGCAATTATAAAAATTGTATATTATACACAATTACAAGTATATAATCTTTTTTACCTTAAACGTTTCTATTTTTAATCAACCCTTATAGCATAATAAACATTTTTTAGTTTAGTTAATGAACAGGAAAATCGGAAAAAAGATTGTGGTATTTAAGAGATATAGAACCTATATAGTTCATGAGCCCTTCTCGAAGACTTTTGTTCAATTCAGATTATTGTAAATCATTATTTCGTTACGATATTCAAGACTGTTAAATGAAGTAAATAATTATATTTATCTTGTAAAATAAATTTCACACACACATATATCGTGATATTTTATATTACCTTCAAAAATTGATTCGTCGTAATTTAATTATCTTGCACCCTAATAATATTAAAGTCAACATCGACGCTAATACAAGCGTTTTTGTTACTTAATTCTATTTGATTGACGATTTTTACTGATCAAAGTAGTTATTTATGGGTGATCCATGATCACATACTTAAGTAACCGATGAAGATATAGCTTATCAAACCAGTTTGCATTATTCATGCATTTTAGCCATACTGGCATTAAAAAGCACATCTCATTAAATTAACATGCGTCCCAATTAAACATGAACATCACAAATTAAAGTTTTGTTTAATTTAATAGGTGCCAGTTTGTAAGTTATCACATTCATAAGAACCCTTTTATTTATTAAATGCTTCATTTTTTGGTCTAAACTTTATTTGATTGAACATTGTAATTAGTTTAGTCAACCTTTTAATTAAGGGTATTAGTGTCTTCATTAAGAAACTTCCCATCGGGAAGACTTTAGGATGGAACAAGACGAGTTCGGGCTACATTTCAAATTTGCACCTCTTGCACGTGTAAATGGTCTAAAATATGGATTTTTTATAGTCTCTTTTATAAATTATTTAAACTATAAAAGTATTTTCGGAAGTACAGGAATCAAAAATACATAAAAGGATACAAAAAGTATAAATTATTAAAAATCGTTGTTCCTGATGAAACATGTGTGTTGGAGAAATGAAAATATGGTATTTTTGCTCTTTTAACGGATTGTTGTGGTACTAAATACAATTTATATGTATAAAAATTCAAACTTGACCAGAATGTAACAAAATACCTTTTTTTCCATTGAGTATCTTTTTATTGACATTATTATAGTTATTAAACTGATAAATAATAATTAATAAAACTTGATAACATCGTTGAAAAAGAAGATTGGAATAATTAACGTTATACCTTCACTTCATGTTTAATCTAGTCGTGTTTTGAAAAACCGTCATTAAAATTATTGTACTTTTCAAACTTAATTATTTTGTACAATATTATCCAAAAAAAATAAAAAATGTGTTAACAAAGTTTAATGGTTTTTTATATTAATTGTTGATAACTAGATATTTTCATATTATATACTAATTTACATGTGTTTATTTGATTTTTATTTACTAATCGTTTTCAAAAATCACCTTGAAGGCTTGAAGAACATATCTTGTGTATTTGAAGGTTTTTATTGCGTTTATATATTTAAGAGAGAATTACTTGCTTTCTAGAAATTATTAAATGATAAAAAAAAAACTAAATTAGAATTCTATTAACTTTTATTAGACCACAAGCTAAAAGATGGAGGTTAAAGAAGATTGTATTAAGGCATTATTAAATGATAAAATAAAATTAAACTCTATTGGACATTTGGATCCCCTCTCAAATTATCATTATCATTTACTTAGAACATTCTATTTTCATAATTCATTAGTTGGAATATTAAAGCAAACTTAGATTACAAAACACATAAGATTTTGTCCCATCACTACTAGAAAAGAATATTTTATTTTATTTTTAATAATATTGCTTCAAGGTTTAAAGATCCATCTATTTTAAAAATAGTTTAGTTTAAATAATTTTTTAACGTCTCTTAAGGTTTTGTTGTTGTTTTCCTCGTTTATTTGGTCTTTAAAAATAGTTTATTATTTATTTCTTTTAGATTTTTACTTGCTTTCTACTTTAGTATCTCTTCTTTATAGATTTTCAATACAATATAATTGTATTTGTTTGTTTTTTGATAAATGTTTGCCTTTTATAACAATAGATAAATATTTGTACTTCAAGTTCAAGTGCTCTTTCCATTCATCCTTTTTAGGTTATGTTTTAGGTTATGTTTGACAAATTAGCTGATAATTGATAAGATAGTTGATGATAACTATAAGGCTTGTGACATACTGGTTAAGGCTTTTTGGGATGAGGCTAGATAACTCATCTACCCCATATTCGAATTCATGTACAAACAACTTGTGGCCACTGGGGTATCTCAGGGCTGGATGCTTTAGTAGTCTTAAAATTGTCAAATTGTCAGGGATTAGTTTAGGCAAGTGCCTAGGATACCCTTTCAAAAAAATAATAGTTGATGACTTATAAGATAGTTGATGAATTTATAAGGTAGCTGATGAATTTATAAGTTCTCTATTGTTTTATTTATTAAGAGTATACTACAATACAAATTCATAGTATATTAGAATGATGAGACGCAAAACTCTATGAAAACCTAACATAGATATCTACATCTTTCGGTACTATAAGTTTTACAATATATTAATTATTTATTGGTCGAAATTCAAGTCGAACATAAAATGAAATTATAAACGTTTGATGCATTATAATACCATATGTGAATTTTTTTTTTTGAACAACAAAGAATTACTTTTATTACTTCATAAAACCAACATTATATCAGATAACGTTTACCAAAAAGAATCCCGAACTTACATAGCCAATATGATAAAACAACAAGCTACCTTCTAAGCAACGACCAAGGAACATCTTAGATCACTCAAACCGACAACCAATTCGAGTTTACTAGATGTAAAATTTTAGCGATCAATGTTTTGTATAATGTTTTCTCGTTTCACATATAAAACAATATTGTTTCACTTATGGACATGTATTTTTCAAATGTAAAATAATATTGTGTTGCTCATTTTTTCAATTTATTTAATATAATTTTTTGTAATTGAAATATTTAGATAAATTAACAAGTTGGTATTTTATTGTCACCAACTCCCCCAAACCCTACGCCTACCCTTAACATCGCCGCGTTGCATCAATTCTTATCCGCAGACCTTGTCTCTCCTCTACTCGTCTGTTCTTAGTTGAAGTCATATCTCTCAGTACAACAAGTCAAACCTTTTTAGGATTTAATCTAACTTTTTAAGGGTTTAATAAATTGGAAATTGAACGCTTTGGTTCTTATGTTAAATGTTTGGATAGTCATACTCGATGCTCCTGCCTTCTAACTTTTGTTAAATGTTTGAGTACTTTATACTTGAATGTTGAATCTTGATGCTTCTACCTTCTGCTTCCATACTTTATTTGTTTTTTTTCTTAGTTTTGTGAATACGATTTGTTTAATTTAATCTGCTTTTTGTTATTACTTCTAATGTTGTATATCGATGTCCTTGTATCTTGCTTGATTAGTTTATTTGCTTTTGATTTAATGTCTCTGCCATACACCTGCATTTCTTAAATTTCGTTCTTACTCCTTTCAAACTTCGATTTTAATAATTTACGTCTTGTTAAAAAAATATTTTTAAAATACTGTTAGAATTATAAATCTATACTATATTATAAAGCATTTGACAAAAAACTCTTAAAAACATATTATTATGCAATAGGTACAATTGATTAAAGCATAATTACTTAAAATTCAAGAATACAAGTTGTACATGCATTGGTACAACTTATTAAAGCTTCATGTTTGAATTCGTGTAACTAACTATACAACTAACTATATAGATAAACATCTAATTTTGAATATAAAAAATGTAATATATAATAAGGATAATCATTCAACTCTAACAAAATACTTAATTATTATATTTATAAAAAAATTATATTACTAAACCAAAATATATTATTTCATTATTAAAGCTAGATTATAATTAAAAAACGGAATTAAAGAAAGTATACAAAAAATAAAACCGTATTATAGCATCGATAGAGACAAAAAGTTAAAATAAAACATTAAAATTAAGATGAATCTCGCTGCATTGCGCGAGTACCCTTCTAGTATTATACGATACATCTGTAATTATTTATAACATCAAATTTTGATAATCACATCCTTCTAGAAAGGGAGGTGGGGTGGGGTTGGCATGGTCCCTTGCCCTTAGGCTAAATAATTGATTCAATCAAGTCATCGCAAAACTAAAAAGGCTAACCAAGGGTTAGAGCCTTAGAGGAGAAGGTATGTAATTATGTATATTATATAAGGGTATTAGGAATTTTTTTTTGTCAATTTTATCCATGTAATCTATACTATATTATAAAACATTTGACCAAAAATTCTTAAAAACAACTTTTTAAGCCTTAGGTACTGATATTTAATGCTAATTACTTAATTTTCAAGATTACAAATAAATTATGCATAAGTACAGCTTATTAAAACTTCAATTTGTGTAACTAACTACAGATAAATATGATTAAATACAAGATAAACATCTAATTTTAAATATAAAAAATCTAAAATATAATTAAGATAATCATTGAGTTCTAACAGAATACTTAATTATGTATAAGTACAACTTATTAAAACTTCATTTCTGAATCTGTGTAACTAACTACAAATAAGTATGATTAAATACAAGATAAACATCTAATTTAAATATAAAAAATCTAAAATATAATTAAGATAATCATTGAGTTTTAACAGAATACTTAATTATGACTATATAAAAAGTTATATTCGTTATTAAATCTAAACTTAATTATGATAAAAATTTTGAATTAGAGAAATTACATAAAAAAAAGAACTTTTAAATGAAACAATAAAATCATTTTCTTAAAATCACATAAAACCATTAGAACATCGATAAAAACAAAAATTAAAATGAAACTTAAAACTAAGATGTATCTCGCTGCATTGCGCGAGTACCCTTCTAGTATAACATAATAGTAAGGTATATTTCATAAATGTTATTGTTTCAGTTGTGTAATCTTATGCTTCTCATAGTTCTGCGACGAACTTATTGTGCTACATCAATGCTGGTGTAAGGTTGACGCACTTGTTAAGAATCATGAGGATGTAATAGAAATTTTATCTTCACGAGGTTCAAATGTAAGTGTTGTCAAAACTTTTCATGGAGGTACACCTGTGATAACTCTAGATCATTCATGATCATCGAAAAGATTAATCAATATAGGTAAGTTGACCTAAAAACTCAGAGCATCTCCAACAGATTCTCTAAAATAGAGAAAATCATTTTTTTTTTGTTCTCTAAACTAGTCCAATAGTTTCTTTATCCCATTATCTAAAATAGAGATTAATGAGAAAATCTTCAAATATAGAGATTTATCTGAAACTCCAAAGAGTGAAGAGAGAAATGAGTTTTTTACTTTTTTATTCATTCCACCAATAAAAGTTAAATTAATATCATTATATATAGAGAGAGAGAGAGAAAAAAAAAAGTTCAAATGCGAACTCAAATTTGGTCGTGAACGTGAGAACAAATAAGAGCGTGACACGTGTCAAAATAAGCAATATTCAGACTAAATATATATTATAATATTTATTTGAATGAGACACGTGTCGCACCCTCATTTGTCCTTACGTTCACAACCAAATTTGAGTTCTCATTTAAATCCGTCCCTATATATATATGGTGTTTCTACAAGACCCACAACGTATAGGGTCTTCAAGGTGTTTCTTTAAATTTACAAAGTTCTCATTTAAACCTCCTTATATATATATATATATATATTATATATAGGAAGGTTCAAATGACAACTTTGTAAATTTAAAGAAACACCTTGGGAAGTCTACATTGTGGGCCTTGTAGAAAATCTTGAAGAAACACCAAAAATGAAGATATGATTTTGTGTGTTTAAAATTCGAGTCATGTTGCCGATAGACATCATGCGGATATCGCATTTTCCAAGGGTCCCATGACATGCCCTTTTATGCTATTTATTTATTCTTTATGATTCTGTTTTAAAAAATATAAATATTTATTAGTTGAGATTATTTTCTATTCGCAAGTTTTTTTATCTTATTTTCGATAAAAAAAAACATAGGGATGACAAAAGTCATTCATTTAAAAAAATTATGTTACCATTTGTATTTGTATTAAAATAAGTATTTTTACTTTCCTATTTTATTCCTAATCATAGGTGGAGAAAATTCTAATATAATTGTTTTTTTATTAATTAAAAAGTGTATTTCTTATGCTTTTTTAAATTTATGTAGCTTTTTTATTGAAGACATTTATTTTAGAACGAAAATAATATTATAATTAAGTTATAAAAATATAATATTTAATGGTTGAGATTATCTTTTTTATGGGTTTTTACTTTGATTTTGATTAGAAAAATTAGACAATAAATAAATATTTTTTATTAAAATGCCTATACAATTACACATTATAATTTTGACTAAAATAAAAAATTGTACTCCACTTGCTTGTAGTTGTAGAGACTAGAGAATGCTATATTTGATTAACAAATATATTTGACTATTGGAAAAAAAATAGAATAAAGTTGCTAATTTTAAATAATTTTTAATGGGAATTATATATAAATGATATATTTTTGTAGAATTTATAAATAATTATTTGTTCATTTAAATATGATAAATATATGCACGCGCAATAGTAGATGGGAAATCCCATGTCTATGCATGCACCTTTGTTTCAACCCCACAAATTTCCTATTGGAATTTATTATGCTATGAATATTTGTATTATATGTAACAAAATATGTACTTTAAAGGTTTATGTAGGGTCTTTAAGTTCTAATTTTTTATGTTGATTTGTTTTTTAAAAACGACCAAAAGTTTGTTTATATATATGTGTGACAAAATTTTCTTCTAGATCTTGGTTTTAAAGTTATGTTTAAACTGTTTTCTTTTATTTTGAAAGATAAAAATTCTTTAATTTATAATTGTATACAAAGAATATGTTAGGCTATGTTTGGTAAACTAGCTGATAAGCTAGCGTAGCTGATAAACTAGCTGATGAAAGAATAATGTTTGGCAAAACTAGCATATAAGAATGTAAAATGATCAAAAGAAACATATTAAAAAACAAAAATTAAAATTAAAAAATAAAAATTAATAATTAATATTAACGAGAGTTATAATTGGAAAAAATGAAAATAAGCTCCTAAAACGCTACTCCAATTAGTGTTTCAATAAGTTAGCTTATAAGCTAACTTATATACTTTATCAAATGTGTACACTGAAAATAAGTTAGCTTATGAGCCAGCTTATTTTTGCCAAACGTAGCCTTAAACAAGATAATTTTTTTTAAAAGAGACGATTACACCTGCTAACCATTCTTGCTCAAGGAGATTATTATCCAATTGAAAATAAATAAAATCAAATATTCTTTCTTCTTAATACATATTTTAAAAAGTTTTTTTATTTATAGAGATATGACTGTTTCAAATACGGGACAAGTCCTTAGTTCGAACCAGTTAGCATCAACTGTCGACTGCATAAAAGAATACCCCTTAGCATTAGTATCCTAGGAAACGAGTTCTGTATAGGGTTGATTGAGATTGTTGGTTATCAACTTTTTACCTAAATACGTTTGTCATCAATATTATCATAAAATTCATAATTTTTATAGTAGATAAATGATCGCGTGAGAATAAGAATTAGGTGAAAAGTGTAAGCAGAGATATGGACCATTAATCACTTTTAATCTCACCTCCATCTCATGAATTTCGGTTATCACGATAATTAATCTGGTACATCTCGTTAGAGTTAATTTTCAATTATGATTGATTAAATAATGATGATTTTTTCTTACCTTTTTAACCGTAACTTTCATTTTTACTATAACCAAACCTTTTATTTACGATAACTATGAATCTTTATTATTCTTTAATGTTAAAACAAAGCAAAAGGGTTATAAGCTCCATATGGGCCCAAGTGTTCTTCAGATTGGGTTAGATGTGGGCCCATTTTAAACTCTCCTCCCTTCAATGTGGGTACTTGCAAAGAATAATAAAAAGTAAAAAGTAAAAAACAAACAAACAATTAAATTGTCATGTTTCTTGCCAAATTCTAATAATTATTAATTATTGTCGTTTCAACAAATAAAATATTTTTGTATTAATTAAAGTAATAAAAACACCTATGTTAAACCACAAGGTTTATGACGTAGTGGTTAAGACTTGTGTGAACCCATCTATCCCAGGTTTGAATACAGACACAAACAACTTGGGGCCACTGAGGAATTATCTCAGAGCTGCATGCTTTAGCAATCTTAAAATTGTCAGTGATTAGTCTAGACAAATTAATGCCTAGGATACCCTTTAAAAAAAACACCTACGTTGATTACTTGAATTCGATTGCACACATGAGTTTAATTATTTTATAAATCTAAATTAGACATGGGTTTAATTTAATTTGATATGATCGAAATTGAATACAATGTCTTGATTTAAATATTACTTTTATAAAATTAAAGATTATCTTATATTATATGTAGTGGATCTTCTTTAAAAACTCTTTTCTTGAGAACCAATGTATCAAGTGTTTTATTTGACTTATTTCATATAATTATTTTACATATATGGCTAGAATTTAATGTAATTATTAACATATATTTGTTTCAAATATATTCGGTTTATGATGTGAAACTTTTTACGCGTTTGTTTGTGAACCAAATACATATGAAATAACACAGTGTGAAACGAATATATGTTAATCAATCTATTAAATACTATAATTCGATGAAAAAAACTCATATAAAATAAAACTTTAAGGTGAATTTTTTTATTGATCTTACAAAATTTGAAGTTCTTAAATGATTAAGTCTATATATATATATATATATATATATAGGCATGAAGGGTTGATTTCCGTTACAAACCACGTCAATTCGTACAAACTGCATGCAACCAATATTTTTTTTTTCGCTTTTTCTTAATTATTAGAGTTGATTACTCAATAATATATGAAAAAATTTCATCAAGAATACATGAAGGTTGGTGAATCAAGAATATGTGAAACAAGATTCATCAAATTGAGAGTTTCATGAAACAATTAATTTTCATGTAAAAAGAAAAATAATTTCATGAAGAAAAAACTATATGAAACAAATTCATCATATTAAACACTTTCATGAAAAAAAATTATTCAAAAAAACAATGAAGCACGTGGTTTATACGAACTGACGTGGTTTGTATTTGAAATCTTTCAAGAAGTGGAGTTGAGGTGGAAGCGTAAGAAATGATCTTTATTCTTGATCACTTTTAATTTCATGTCCACTCATGAATTGCCTTTTAAAATGGAATTGAGCTGGTGCATTTTGGTACACTTTATTAGTATTATTCAATTAAAATTGATCTAAAGATGGACATCTCTTCTTATGCTTTCATTATTTCACTTTTTATCATAACCTAACCTGCATACAAATAGAATACATTACATTTAAAATATCATAATGTAAAAACATATATTTCTATAGTCTGAAAACACATAGTATCACTAAAAAACAGATTAATTGAACACGTGCAAACTTAATGAATTAATAATTATGAATGTGGGTTTGATGGTTGTTTATATTGAGACATATTTGAGACAAACATACCTCAATTTATTGTCTATTTAAGAAACATGTTTTCCACTAAAATACAAAATTATGTTTACATATGTTCATATTTAAGATTTTTAGCCATTTTACTTTCATTTTATGGCGAAAGAAAAACAAAAATTAACCAGAGAAATAAAGTTACCTAGCCATCCCAACTTAACTATATGCAAACAACAAACGTAGGAAAATTCCAAAAAATAAAAATATTTTGAAGTACATAATATTTATAAGCGCTAAATTAAATTAATGTGTAATTTTCGTTAGAGTTTGTAAGATTCCATATTGGTTGGGGAGGAGAACATATGTTGCCTTATAAGGGACTTGATACCTCTTCTATTAGACGCGTTTTAAAACTGTAAGTCTAAGGTGTCGTTTGTTTTTTAAGAGGTGCTGAAGTCTGATTTCAGTTTTGAAATGGTTATGAAATGTCTAAACGAGTTTTAAAATTGTAAGTCTAAGGTGTCGTTTGTTTTTTAAGAGGTGCTGAAGTCTGATTTCAGTTCTGAAATGGTTATGAAATGTCTAAACGAATCAGACATAAGTGATGATTAAGAGCTTAAATGTGTGGACAAAGCGGACAACATCTGGTACGATTGGTCTGGGATGTTACAGAGTTGAATTCATACCTTAAAAAATATGAATTTATTGGGCACAATTAGGCTAATGGCCACTTGGTGAGGGAAATGAACGGTGTTTGTTCATACAATTTAAGGTTATGCATATCTTCACTATATTATAAAACTTTATCTTTTAACTTTATACAATTAATTGACAGGGTTGGATTTACGTGAGACCAATCTGTTTTCGTGAGATTCGTGAGACCGTCTTTTTACACTTGAAACTTCATAGCAAAACACTGTACAGGTAACATTCATAAGGTTCAGAATTTTTTTACCTTCACAATGTTTTGCTGTGAAGTTTCAAGTATAAAAGTGTGGTCTTACGGGTCTGACAAAAAAACTTGGTCTGTGATCCTAACCCTTAATAAACCACGTTCAAATATAGGATAAACACTAAATAATAGAATTAATGGTTTAAATTTTCTAAGTATAATAACATGACAAACAGATACGCAACTAGTAAATACTAAATGGTGTTATATAACAAGTTTTTCTCATGAGGTGAGACCAATATAGGCCCAACACAAATGTAGGCTTTTCATATTTAAGTATATTAGACAAATATGAAATTAAAATATGGGTCTTAAAATGGCATGATATCAACATGGTGCCAATTGCAATTTATTTATTTAAAATGGTATGATATTGATTTTAAATTTTAATCTTAGCTAAAAGAAAAGAGTCCAAAAATGGGAGTCCATAGTTGTTTGGTTGATTTTTCATCAAGTGTTGCATGGATAAAACTGTTTGTATGAATTAATTTGTATGTATAAATTAAGAATGTTTATGTTTATGTGGTTTTTTCATAGCTTAAAAAAGTGTGTTTATTGATTGGAAGTGACCGAAACTTATCTTTCTACACAACATTTTCCCCTAAAAACATATTGAATAAACCATTTTCTATATCATTAAGTCACTGCCAACCAGTCACATATGGCCAACCGAATAATTTGTGAATCTCGTTAAATTCTTTAAGTTGCAAACATAAATGTTCTCCATCTTGCTATCTAAGCGTGGCAAGCAATCACGGTTTGTTTGTTTGTTTGTTTGAAACTACAACCTTAATCTACTACTAAACAATGTCTTCTGGATGTAAATATATTTATCTTTTGTTTTGTTTTATCTTTAAATGACTTTCTTCTTCTGCTGGCAGTGATTCTTGCTGGAAGAACCTTCCTTCGTATGCGTAAAATCCCCAAATAGGCAAATATACCTTCGATTTATTCTATCTAGCCATTGTTACTTCTGTTGCTTTTGTTTAAAACTTGTGGAAGATTTGTAATATTTTGTAATACACAAACACAAAATGAATAATAGTATTGTTACATCTATCAGCCTTGTTATAGTTTTCACTCGTATGCATTACGTGTTAAATTGTTGGTAAATCAAATCAAGCAAATCTAATATAGCTGAGATGGATGTAAACACTCTTTATTTAAAAACTACCATGTTGCAAAATAAAAGTAAAAAAATAAAGTTACATGAGTGAAAAGTGGTATCCTTAAATAAATTTTTTCTTTGTTAATGTAACTTTTCTTTACTATAAAAAATTAACTTAAATGTTTAATAAGATCAAAGTGAGAACTTATTATAAACTAAAATCAAAGCTCAACATATTAATAATTATTATTACAAGCAAATACATAATTTAAATTATTATGTTCTTATTAAAAATGCTTTTTTAAACAACAAACAGTAAATAAAATATCATATTTTTTTAGCAAAAATAATTTTTTTATTTAACTGGAAAATGGTATTGGTTCATTTGAAAAAAATACACGATATGTTGTGGACCTGTAGTTGAGACCCACGTGGAAGAAGAAGAGGAACCTCGATATCTAGGAGTTAAATCCCATTTAACCAACCAATCAGATGGTGCTGACATGTACACTTCCTCATCCATCAATCTTGTTAAATTCCAGGTAACCTCTAAACAACCTCACGGTTTTTAGCAGTTTAGGTAAGATCTGTATACATCTTACAATTCGTAAATCTTATTTTAAGTGGTATATATTTGGTTAGTTTAATTTATTTACTTGTAACCGGTTTAATAGGTACGGACCAAATCACCTAATGTACTTGGATCCATTCTCCGAGCAAACACAATCATACCCCACTGGTGAATTCCCTGGTGAGTGGTGACTATGGTTGGGATACTGCTGGATTGTCCGTCGATCTCGAGACATTTGCCAAGAACCGTGTCGGAGGGGGCCCACTCTGCGAAGGACTCGACAAGATTTACCGTGGAGGGGTATTTGTGACCCACTTGGACTGACGGATGACCCGGGAGCGTTTGCAGGGTTGAAGGTTAAAGAAATCAAGAATGGACGATTGACAATGACTTTGATGTTTGGATTCTTTGTACAAGCGATAGCAACCGGAAAGGGACCTATCGAGAACTTTTAAGTCATTTTTAACCCAAATTAACTTTTTAGTCCATCTTTAGGCAGAACGCTTATGCATATGCGTTAGGATTGGTTTTCAACAAATTAAAGAGATATATAAAAAAAATCCTTTCCACTTTCTGCATCATGATTCATAATTTTTTTGGCCGAAAACCAATCTTGCATATGCGTAAGCCTTCTAAAGATTGGCTATAAAATGAATTTTTAGGTCAGAAAATAGCTAAAAGTGAAACCCTGTTCGTTGATTTGCTATTTCTGTCAATTTTGTTGTGGCTTAAAGAAGATCTTGATGCTGTTATGAACCCCATGACTTTGCCTAATTTGATTTTTGGCTAACACACCAAATTCAACACTCATAAAGAGGATCTTGAATACTAGTACATGCACAAGTGAATAAGGACAAATGAACTTTGGAGAACACTATTGAAAGTAAGCGTTTTGTTTACCTTTCTTTTAGGGATTCGTCTTTCGGCATAGGATTCACCTAAAACTTTTGTCACCTTACCCATTGTGCTTATCTTCCACCCTATAGAATACGACACCACTTGTCCAGATCCTAGAAAACTACATTCACATGTGAATAAATGAATGAACAAATGAAGAAGTCCTTGATTGAATTTAAAGATCTCTAGATCATTATCTAACCTATTCATAATACATGTTTTTGGGGGAGATCAAAGATGGTGATGTTTTACCATCTTCTACAAATCTTAATGGACTTCAAAAGGTCAAAAGATTGACCGTAAACATCAAACCTAACCTTGTATTCTTTCTACAAACATCCTTCCAAATGCTAAACCCTCTTCCATTTGGACTTATTCCCTTAACTTTTTGCACATTCAAAAGTCCTTTTGCCTTCACATACACCAACTCACTCTAACTTACATTATCTTTCTAACCTTTTCTCCTTGGATCTTGTGCTACTGTTGCCGATCCCGGACCACCCAGAATCAACAAAGGGTGGCTGACAGTCCAAAATATCAGTACCAAACAAACCTATGCTATATATAAAAAACTCACAAAACCAATCTCATATTCAAAAGTAAAACAAAAATCTGATCGTACCCATTAAAGATTGATGATGGCCCTTCGTTCCATGGGACGACAGCAACATGGTGATCCAATGGCGGTAGGCGGTGGTGGTGGTGGTGGAGGTGGTGGTGGTGGTGGTGCTTCTTCTTCTTCTTCATCCATCGCTCTCCTGCAAGAAAGATTCAGACAGTTGCAGAAAATGAGAGAGAGGAGAGAAGAAATGGAGCTGTTAAAAATGTTATCTGAGTCTGAATCAATAAGCCAAACCAAGTACTATGAGCGATCAGGAGGAAACTTATTGGTCCACCCTGAAATGATCTTCCACCAACCAACTACAACTACAACTACAAGAAGATCATCTTTTCAAGATTCTCTTTCTCTTGGACTTGATTTATATGGCAAGAAAGCAGAATATAAACCATCAAAGACTCCACCTTTTAGAGACTTCTGGTCCATGGATTCAGCAATCGTTGGCCCATCACATACCCCTGATCATAAACCTGATGTCGATACTTCCCTTCATTTGTAGAGAATCAAAACTCAAAAACTTCGTTTTTTTCTTTGTTTTATTCATCTTCTTTTGTTCCTTTTTAGTGTAACTTTTGACAGAAACCGATGATGAATAAGAGAATGAACATGAATTCGATATCTTGAAATTAATCAATGTAGTCTATTCTCTTAATCTTTTAATGTTTTCTTTTGAAATTTTTAAACATGCGTACCAGTTAGAATATTAAGAGTGGTCCATTTTTTTTCCTTGAGTGATGACATATAAGATAGCATCAAGAACATTATTACCATACTTCTGTGGTTTCTTTGTACCCATCAAAGACTACAGCCATGTGGAGGTGCCAGATTGAGAAGATTCCTACAAACATTGATTCATTGAACCTGCAGTAAACAAGAAAGTAAATCTCTGCTTTTTTGATGATTTTATGGTTGATCTGAAATTGGGTTTCTTTACCAGCAGACATGAGATCCAAAAAAAAACTGCTTTTATTGGCTGCAATAATGTTCAACCACATCAAATCATTTAAAACATTATTTAAAGATCTTAGACCCCTTGAAATTCACTCGAGGATAATCCAAATTCACACTGTTTTTTAGGCAAAAAAACGAGAGCAATCACACATAGATCTCTTCTGTAAATAAAATTATTTTAAAAAAGTAGGCGGCTACCCGCAATCTACTCACTGACCAGTGTGCGACCGGAGGTACGTTGATCAGTACCACTGATGGCTCTCAGCGATCAATGACCCCCCCCCCTGCCATACGGCGTGTATAAGTGTATTCCACCTTTGTAATCTGTATTATAGGTTAAACAGAACTCCATTATTCTCCATGAAACCTCAATTACACCAAATGGCCGATGACACTAAATTTGCTAACAATAGTCAACTTGAATATTGGATCAGCAGGAACAACAAAATGTGCAGGGTTTGAAAGCTGAATAATCTCTCGATCCAGCCAATTAATGAAGTACATATTTGTCTTGAAATTTCAGAAAAAAATGTGGTTTCTTTCTTAGATGATTTAACAGATAAACCAAACGTACATTGTTTTACAAGATTTAGCAGACTGCAAGTTACCCAAAGTTGGAAGCTTGTAGCAATAGATTAGAAGGTCGAATAGCCATTAATTGTTGATGAATTAAGAACCATTAGGAATCTGAATGTTCGTGATACAATGTGGATTCAATTGGCTAATCGTAAAGACCATCATATCTGTAACCTTCTGTTTGTACTTTCATCGAACACCTTACGGATGTCGTTTATAAAGCATTTTACATCCTCATTATACGAAATAATTGAACGAGTAAAGTGGGTAAAAACACACACATACATAAATTGATACCTTCCAAACTACTGGTTGTCTGCTTCTTGCCCTCGATCAATGAAATCAGCAACTTCCTTGGTTTTTGAGAGGTTTTCACAAGCGAAATTTCAGAGGTTTTCAACTAGAGGTTTTTCGTGAGGGTTTTCTCGGCAACATGTCATAATAGCGTTTTTTTTTTAATTTAGAGTAAGTTTGGTAAAAGTAGCTAGTTCGCTTGTCAAACCTGATTTTTATTAAGAAATTTTATTAATTTCTTAATAAAGTACCTTATAAGTTAACTTATGATCATCCAAACAATTACATTAAAAATAAGGTACCTTATAAGGTGACTTATAAGTCACCTTATTTTTGCCAAACAATGCCTTAATCAGTTCTAACATTATAGAATTTTTTTGAAAGGCAAGGCAATTTAATTAAAAATATAAGATACAAGAAAATAAAAGCCATTGATTCGAGCAGAAAACAAGCAAAACCTGATAAAAGGGAAGATAAAGCAAAAAAAAAAACTAAACCCGCGACAAGACTAAACCGGAACGAGAAAGCAAAACAAGACCAATCGAACAACAACAAAACCAACTAAAATTAACGACAACAGTAACCAAAAAAACACTGACCTATTGATGGTCATTGAAACCATCCCGTTGCACCAGTCCGTCCAAGAGATGTTTAGATCCTTCTCACGAATCGAAATCCATTGGAAAGATAAAAGTTGAACTTCAAAACAACGATCAATAGGTTGGACATACTCGATAGAAAAATAATCTGTTTGTTACAATGTCTCCAGATTAAGTATAAAGATGTCCAAAAAACCGCCTTCCATAAATGTCGCCTCGACTTCAGGGATAGATTGTGAATCCATACAGGAAAGTAATTCCTCTATTGATGTCGCCGGTGTAAGACTCCAACCCCACCAACGAAAACCTGCAAACTTGACTGAGAAAGTACCATCCTCGCTAAGCCACCAAGTCCAAGGGTCCTTCTCGGAAGGTCTCGAAAGGGTGTTGCTAATTAACGTCTCAAGATCCCTGATCCTCTAACTCACCAAGAGATCTTCCCCAAGGTTCCCACCCCCATAATCCGTGACAGTAGCATTATAGAATTTTATAAAAGTTTTCTGGTTAAATGTAGAAAATAGTAGCCTAATCTCATTAATTTTCTTATCATATTATTGTACTTTCATTTTTTTCTTATTACAACTGGACATTTTTAAGTTATTTTTTATTAATGCATTATACTTTGAAAATTTTATTCATTACAACAACGTGTAACCTTTTGATTTGAATTAAGATGATACGACAGAAGTTATCAGGTTTTCATGTCATGTTGTTGTTCACATGAAACATCCTCCTGTAAATTATTACTGACGTGACATTTTCTTATTACAACAATACAACCTGGGTGATTCTATCTACACCCCTCCTATACTATGAATGTGAGTAAGTAGAAGTGGTATAAGGTATAGGTGTGTAATAATCCCCTTAATTGGTTTGTATTTATCCTAAATTTTTATTTTCTTTATTTTAAAAAATCAATCAAAAAAGATCCTCCATGATTGAATAACTTGTAAAAACTAAAAACAACCATTATTGATGTTTTAAAGGAGCACAATCCTAAGGAAAGTATAACATTAGCAACAAATGTATCATATTTTTATTGGTTTTTTTTTTAATTCGAAGATTTCTTTATTCTACCTTTTTTTATGTTAAAAGAGAATTTAACATAATTATTGAAATATATATTTTTTAAATTTATAATATTTCTAAGTTAACATAGTTGTTAACTTGTTATAAACAAACCTATCCTATATTCCATGAAAAAAAAAGTTAAATGCTAAATATAGATATTCTTATAAAATCGATTCCATTGATTCAAAGAAACACCCACCAAAATCCGAATCTTTACCTGTTCCATTAAAAAGCTACCAAGATAATAAAGAATCTATCGCTTAAATATTCAGAATTTAGAATAATCATTTAAATTTATTTTATAATATGCTCTAAAGTTTTTATAAAAATAGTCTATTAATTTATATTATACTTTAAAACATTTAGCAAAAAAAAAAAAGTAAAAATCATTTTGTATGCATTAAGAATTGTTTATTGTTACAAATTACTTAAACTTCAAAATTACAAGTAAATTATGCGTAATTATAAATTATTAAAACTCTATTTAAAATTTATTTAACTAACTGTAGATAAATATAGGCAAATACAAAATAATTATCTCATTTTAAAAATAATATAATTAAAATAATCATTAAGTTTTAGTATAATACTTATCATATTTTTGTAAAAAATTATATTATTAAACCAAAAATAGATTATTACATCATTAAACCTAAATTAAAATTTAATAAAAAATTAGATTAAATAAATTACATAAAAATATAAACTTTTTAATATTTAATTTTATAATATTTTTTCAATCTTTTAGAGATTTTAAAATTTATTTTTTATTCAAATATAAAAAACATCATCACTTTATAAAAAAAACCACATAAAACCCGTTTTATAACATTGATAAAGACAAAATATATAAAACAAAACATTAAAATCAATATGTATTATATATTACTCTGGTATCTTTCTAATTTCTTATAATATTTAATTTATAACATTCATTACCATAAATTTTTGTATAAACAAAAAAGGATTTTGGGTTAGAGATTTATTAATAATCAATTGATAAAAAAAGTATTTAAAAAAAATCATAATGGATGTTTTTTGTGAAAGGTATCTCAGACTATGCCTAGACTAATCTCGGTAAATTATGACTATAATATATCGGTTATGATAAACTTAGTGGCAACAAATGTTGTGTACGTCTGGATTCAAACCCTGAACATATGAGATATTTTACCACATCCCCCAGGGTCTCAACCAGTACGCCACAACCCTTGTGGTTAATCATAATGGATGTTGGATTCTAAAGAAAAGATCCACGGTTAATTTTGAAAAAAAAAAACATTCTTAATCACTATGATTCTAACATATATGATTAAAAAGCTATCTATAATCATCTTTTAAAAAAATCCTTCTATTTAAATCAATTAAAAAAACCAAAAAAATCTCTTGAAATCGATCAGAAAAAACGAAAGTTTTTCGAAATCAACAAAAACACTAAAAAAATCTCTCGAAATCAACTAAAAAAACTTTAACTTTTTTTAGACGGTGTGATTAGGCTAAAAGTATGTCGGACGACTATGCACGTCTTTGGTCTAACTTAAAGGTAACCTCAGTAGACAAAAATCTTGGATTCGCCACTGATCATCCTACCCAATTGATTTTAGCTCTACTACTTCTTTTCTGCATCCAATAAAACGATTGCTTTACAAAATAGTTTAACATCCATTTAATATATTTTTTATCGTTCTTTTCGATATTGGCATTTATGTTTTTGATAGAGGGAAAAGACGCAAAAGAAAATGCGATAAATGATTGAGGTACAAATACAATACATGTGTCGTTAATCGTGGCTTGCCACTGTTATGTCCACCCATCCATAAATCGTTTATATACCCACCCAATTTCTCAATTATATCTTACATATCATATAATAACTTTTTTTAAATTTCATTTTTGTTAAATCATAATGTCTAAGTTTTATTTAATATACATAAAACCCTATTGTCTATTTAGAAAATACAGAAAAGCAAATAATAATAAAATATATCTGAAATGAAGTCTTAGGTGACGTTCGTTTTTTAATAGGTGTTGAAGTCTGAAGTCTGATTTCAGTTATGAAATGATTATGAAACGTCTAAATGAATCAAACATAAATGGTGATTAAAAGCTTAAAATGAAAAAACAAAGGCCTTACTTATCGTTTATTAAAGAGTAAACTATAAATTTTTCCATTTGGTTTGTCAGGGAAAAAACATTTTTTATCATACATATTTGAATTACAAATGGTTGTCTCCGTTTGTAAAGATATCCGGATTTTGTCCATCCCTCAACCAACCGTTAAATATATATTAAGTGAGGTGTCTTTTTATCCGTGTGTTATTCCGAATAAAAAATTACTTATCCAAAATCATAAAATCAATTTTGATTTGGTAAAAGACAAAAAATCGATAAAATGAACATTTAACGGGATTTGCAACAACTGTTATGGATGAAGATTAGACCTGAACATTTTCATAAATTACGATAACCATCTTGTAATTTTAAAACTGTAGAGATGAAAATTGTTATGTCTGACAAATCATATTGACTACCTTTGTATTTTATTCTTTATTAATACATCATTAATTAATAAATTATTTAAAATTTTAAAATTCAAAATGTTTACAAAAAATCAACTATTTGTTGGGTCTACCAAAACTTTTCAAATATTTAATTGAAAGCTTTTAAATGTAAAATCGTGCGCATAAATTCCAAAAATTAGTGTGGTTTAGAAGGATGACTTGGCTTGTCACACTTTATTTTTAATGACATAAAGGCAGAAACTATACCTTCAAAACCATCACCATTTTGTGTGCATTATTTTTGCATTTATTGAAATACATTTTAGATGTTCAATAAACTATTAAATAAATTTTGAAAATATATTAACTCAAACATTGTTATTCAGACTGAATAATACTATATTCAGTCTCAATATAACACGCGTCGTTATCTCATTTGTCCTTATGTTTACAATTAAATTTGAGTTTGCATTTAAACTTTTCTATATAACCAAATGACATACGCAACTTTTGCTGCGGGGCTAAGTCGCGGGAAAACTCTCGGCTAATCATATATGATTTTGTACGTGAATTGTATGTGATTTTGTACATGAAAAATTTCATGTACAAAATGATTGGCTGATGATTGTCCTCGTATTCTCGTAAATTGTTACCGTCTTTGCATGAACCTCTTTCTCTCTCTCTCTATATATATATATATACATATATACAGGGGAAGGTTCAAATAAGAACACCCCCAATTTAAATGAACAAAGGGACTCATTTGGGATCACATATGATATGGGTTCCACCAATATAAAATCATATAGGATTCAATGAGACCCACCATTGAAAATCAGATATGATTTTTTATTGGTGGGACCCACATTATATGTGGTCCCAAATTAGTCTATTTGTTCCTTTAAATTTACAAAGTTCTTATTTGAACCTCTTCCTATAGGGGTTCAAATGAGAACTCAAATTTGGTTGTGAACGTAAGGACAAATGAGAGCGCGACACGTGTCATATTCAGACTGAATAATGAAAAAAAATATTCAGACCGAATTAAACTAAATATAGTGTTTATTCAGTCTGAATAATGCTTATTGAGACTGAATAAGCATTATTCAGTCTGAATACACACTACATTTAGTTTTATTCGGACTGAATATTTCTTTGATTATTCAGTCTGAATAATCTATATTCTGATTCTGATACATATCGTGCTCTTATTTGTCCTTACGTTCACAATCAAATTTAAGTTATCATTTGAACTTTCCTATATGTGTGTGTGTGTGTGAGAGAGAGAAAAAGATCCTGAGATAAATTACTAAAAAGAAACTAAAGAAGCACATATAGTTAAGAATTAAACTAAAATACGTTATTATTATTTCTGGTATCCCGTTAAAATTTTAAAATAATAACGAAACACCACCATATGGAAAAAGGGTAATATGGTAATTAATAGTAGACACCATAAGCCAGAAGGCCTAGCATGCAAGAAAGAACGGTAGGGTTTTTGTTTGTATACGGTTGAGAAAGTCAGTGGTGGGGCCTACCTTTTCTCACCGGCGACGTTGACCCATCCATCCATTGATCGTTTAAAGTCATATATGAGGTCCACCGGTCAGTCTCCGTCGGACGCCTGGTTTTTTCCGACAGACTTCCGGTTGCTTCTAAAGTCATCACCTAGTAACAGTATAGTAATTGCGCACATGGTTTCACTTTCACATCCATGTTATATGTTCCTTAGTCTAGTCTTTGTTATTTCTATTCATTCATAATTATATCAGAATTACGTCAAATCATACGTTAAAATTTTACTGATTAATAAATTATAGAACTTTAAGATCATCTTCAACAACATATTTAAAATAAAGAAAATAAGAAAAATAAAGATTTGTGACTAAGCATGAGAGATAATGTTTTTTTCTTCAAATTTGAAGATTACCCCAAAAATGATTATCAAGTGAAGAAATAATATTTTATTCATGATTTCATTCTTCCACCAATAATATAAAAGTTAATTTAAAAGTTTTTAAATATATTGAGTATTTTAATTATATAATTAATGTTAGAATTTTTAAAATGAAAATGTTGTTGGAGATAAATGCAATTTTTTTTAGAGATTTTGATTTTTGTGTCTCTATTTTAGAAAAAATTTAGAGATGCTGTTGGATATGCTCTAAATTATATCAATCAACCGTTGATAAGGTTTGTTCAAACTCCACCGATTGCTACTTTTTGAAATCACACTAGACTTTTTCTATAGGACGTTTCAATCTTTTTTCAAGAGTCTGTTACACTTAAAACTTTTGATTATAATGTGCAAAGGAGATAACAATGAGATATATATATATATATATATAGTGTGTGTAACATATTATTTTTGTCTTCTGATAGAATTTAGTGAGGCACTAAAGTGGGTCATACTTTTACACTCGTTAATTAGAGGCCGTAAACGATTCAAAAATTTCGAGGGCCCGCTCAGAATAACATATTTAATATGCTATGAAGAACGGCCATGACTATTTATTGTTTCAGTCGTCCTAGGTCTTAATGGGGACAGTTAAGTCTTTTTTATATGGGGACATTTAAGTCTTTTTTTTGTTAAATGAATGTTGTATTTTTCACCAAGAGGCAAGAACTGTCATGATCTTCTTCCTTTGCTTCAAACGCAAACCCAAAAACCATTCATGAACACAAACGAGTCCGAAAATTGTAATAAATCTAGAACAAGAACAAAAAACAAAACTCTGAATCAAGAACAAGATATGAAAACCAACTTCAAAACCCTGAATCAAGAACAACATCAAAACTCTAAATCAATAACAAGAATGATATGATGTTGTTGTTGGGAAAAAGGCCACGGAGAACAACAAAGTCAATGTTCTTGTGACGTATAAAAACATACTTTAGATTTTGTCTGAGATGTATTAGACTCACACATCAACTAGATTTATTTTGAATATACGTTGAAACATGTCTTACCTTTTGATGACTTTTTTAGAGATTATATTAAAGCTAAGTGGATGAAGGGTTAAAAGTTGTATTATACATATTTTTATTATATACTATTTGATATAAAATAAAATAAATTATATACACTTGGTAAATTTATAGGGTAACTTTATTTAAACACACGATAAACTTTGGATTTGATCTCGAACTCCAGGTCTTTTTTAGTCTCAACTGCTGAGTGAACTAAAAAATATCATTTATATCGGTATCTATGAAAGCAAATCTCGTATAAAATGTAGACCTAATCGAAATCAACTATAATCAATTTTAAAAAAACTTATAAAAATTATTTTACAAACAATATTCGTTTGTTAAATTTTTATTTGAGTAAATTATAATTTTGGTCTCTATGGTTGCCACCTACTACCAAGAGTAGTCCCTATTTCAAATTAATTACAATTTTGATCATTGTGGTTGCTACATGGTTTCGATTTTGGTCTTTGTGGTTGCCACTTGATATCAATTCTGGTACCTTTAACGAATTTTGTTAAAAAAGTTCGTTAACTAATGGAGTATTTTGGTTCATCAGAGAAGATGATCGGAGGGGATGGTTCGCCGGAGAAGATGACCTGACGAGGGGTTCACGGTTCATATTAGAGATGTTCATCTTTGTGTATATGTATTTATATAATATTATATATATATATATATAATACAATATAATAAATGTATTTTTTTTAAATTCATATAGAAAAATAAAATAAAGGGAAAGACCAAAATACACTTTGAATTAACAGAATTCTTTTTAATAGAATTAGTCAAAGGGACCAGACTTGATATCAAGTGGCAACCTCGATGACCAAAATTGAAACCCAGTAACAATCACAATGACCAAAATTGTAATAAGTTTGAAATAAGGACTATTCTTGATAGTAGGTGGCAATCATAGGGACCAAATGTGTAATTTACTCTTTTTATTTTGAAATATACTGTGTTTGCGAAAACGATTTAGTGATAGGAGTCAAAGTAATCATGAGTTGTATTCAAATGATTATATGCGGTGGGCCCACACATATGATCAATGTCATTTCTTTATTACATTATTCCTAGCTTGGGTTAGATTTTTTTTGTAAATAATGAATATTATATTATATAATTTTAATTTTAGAAATAATAAATTTAAACATTATTTGACGTTGTTAAAGGGGCCAATGGATTCAACTTCAACCTCCATGTGGTGTGATGTAGAATGCAAATTAATAAATAAAACAAATACTATTCTTAATAAATAAAACTTAATTTATTCATATAAAATCAATAGTTAGACAAATAACAATAATTTAGGTGACATTAAAAAAATAAAAAAGTTAGATCAATTTGACAACCATGTTTGAAACACATGTTTTAATTAAATTGTTGTGCCAGATATGATGTAAAATGTTTAAATTGTTTGTTACTATCTAAATTCTAACATTTGGAAAAAAAAATTCTTTGTTAAAATAGCAAAAAAAAAAAAAAAAACTTGCAACTTAAAAATTGAAGATATTTGATTTGTATAACTGTGTCAATTTGTTTCTTGAATATAGATTCTCTTCTCTAACGTAACGTACCACTAAAAAGTTGTATGATTCGTTTAGTGCTATTAGTCATCGTGTGACATTTACTGTTTAAACTATTTAAGATTTAATAATTGTATAAGACAATGTATGTATCTATAAGATTTTTTTGAAATAGCAGCAACTTTTATTAAAACCAAAACCAATTTTGAAAGGCCACATAACATACAAGAGGGGACTACCCCTAACCAAGTCAATTACAAAAAAAACCAGAAAACCATAGCATAAAAACAATAGTTACGAATCAATTTTGCGAGAGACAAAACTTAACTGTAACTCTTGCAGCACCGCGGTCCACACTTCTCTTTTTGCCGACTACCTTTTGCATCAGACTTGGGTTCGAAATCCAACTGCTCCAGTCGATTGCTAGGTGTTGATCTCTCCTTGTAATCCATTCAAACAACTTTAGTTGAAACTCAAAGAGACGATCTGAAACCTTAACTGGATCTTTCGCGTATATTACGTTGTTCCGATTAGACCATATCAAATAGCATAAGAACCAAATGGCCGATGTCCAACATTTAGCACCTTTATCGTTAGCCCCCAACTGATCGACGGTCGTACATAGTGTTTGATAAACCAGTTATTGGCTGATAAATTGGTTGTGTTTGATAAGAATTAGATAACAATATAAAATAACATAATTATAAAAATATAAAAGAACATTCATGTAAAAAATAAATGCATAATTGAAAAAGAGGTAAAAAAAACACATAAATCTAATAAAAACATTATCTAAAATATATTTATAAAACTAAATTTTACTCAAAAACAAATTAATTTATAATTGTCAAAATTTGATTTAAATACAAACGTAAGCATGTTCAAATACAGATAAAATATAACAAAAAACCAAGCACTAATTTACAAATTCTAATAAATAAAAAAATCATTTCAATCATATTTGGCTTGTATAAAAGTTTCAAAATAGAATGAGGATATAATAATAATGAAACGAGCAAGTTAAATACACCAATATGTATTCCCATTAGTTTGCTCATTATGTAGATTACTATTAAAATTTATTTTTTATATTTTTAATATATGATTTAATATGATTCTGATATTAAAAAGGATGCATATAATAGTAACCACAACAACGGAAATAAGATACTTAAGAAATGTATACACCAAATTTATTTTATTTTAGAGTAAACTACAATTTTGGTCCCTTATGGTTTACATGAATATCTGAAAGTGGTCCATAGACTTCGATAACAAAAATATCGTTCCTGTTGTTTACATTTTGATTTCAAAACTGTCATTAATCACTAATTGTGTTAAAAAAACCCAATTAAATAAGTACTTAGTTAAATCGATGGAGATGGTGGTTAGTAGTGGGGATGGGAAGGGAGATGTATAATAAGAAGAAGGGGGGGGGGGATCACATGGACAAACTGTGTGATGCCAGAAATACTCCTAATTTGTCACCGGAGATGGCGTCGATAATGTGTGTGTGTGTGTGGTGGGGGGAGGACAGAGATGGAAAAGGAGAGGGGAGAAGGGATATGCGAACAAAAACACAAAAAGAGACTGTGTTGGTTGCTGGTTACGACATCTTGGTCACAGATGCGCGCACACACACATATATAAATAAATAAGAGTAAATTACAATTTGGTCCCTATAGTTTAAACAAAATCAATATAACTTGTCTCTGTAAAGGTAAAAGGACGAAAATACCTCTAATTTAACCGATTTTTTTTAACAGAGTTAAGCGGAGGGATGATTTTCAATGCAAAATGTAAACAACAGGAACGATAAAGATTCATGTTAAACCATAGGGACCAAAATTGTAGTTTACTCTTAATTTAAAAAAAAAAAGAAAGGAAAAGTTAAAAGAGATGACATAAATATCCATTCCCACAAGGCACAAGATGATGAGATAATCATATGTCCCCAGCCACAACACAACACAACCCAAACACCATGGATGCCATTTCTATTAAGTCTAGAGATAGAAAGAGAAAGAGAAAAGGATTAAAAAGCAAAGGCGCCTCTTTTCCCCCCCTATCATAAAACACTTGGTCATTGATCCAGTTGGGCAGTGAAAAACCCAACTGGCTTTCCAATTCCTCTTAATAATCATTCTTCTCTCTCTCTCTCTCTGTTAAAATAAACATAAATAAATAAATAAAGGTTTGTTCTTGATGCCTCTTTTATGCTTCAACACAGTTCTTTGGTGAGGCAGGCACACCACATTATAGGAAAAACTATTAAATTATCTATCTTCTTCTCATTTCTTGTCTTATTCTTGATGATTTCTTTCTCTTTTTTGCCAAATTCTATTTCTGGGTTTCAAACAACACCTTCTGATTTCCCATGATTCCCTTTCCCTTTTTCTTCTTTCTCCAAAAAAAGTGTGATTTTGATTGGTTTTTTTGCAGCTTCAGACACTGGGATATGATTAAGACCTTTTTTTTTTGTAATTATCTCACTGGACAACCTGCAAAAAATCTCTGTTTCTTGATGATTAACAAAGGGTCTGTGGTTGTGATGGAGTTGTATCATTGAATTGTGAGCTGGGTTTGCTGCAAGATCCATCTGTACCTTCATAAAGGTCATGCTTTTTGATGAGTTTTCAACTTTCAAGGCCTTTTCTCAAGATATATAATTGGGTGTTTCAGATAATGTCTTTGAATTGCAAGATTTCTGGGTTAAATGGTAGATTTTTGACCAATTCAAAGATGAGGAAAGCTAAAGAACCTTTGAGAGTATCTAATAATGGCTGGAAAAGGAAAAGATTGCTACTTTTTGTGTGGGTTTTTCTCTTTGTATCTGGGTTTGGTTTGTTTTTGTTTAGTGGTGTTTTAAGGAACAAGATGGAGATAAAAAAGACATGTGAAGAAGATGATAAATCTTTGGTCTTGGTTGAACAACTTAATGTCAGCAAAGACCTTCTTCATGAGCTGGCCTCCTCATTCTTTGAATCCAATCAGGTTTTGCTTTTAAATCTTCTTAATTTTACTGTATCTTTCCACTTTATATATATATATATATACACACACACACACACCATTAGCATTTCAAGAATCTTTAGAACCTATTGGGGGGGGGGGGGGGGGTATGAAACAGTTTTTCTGGAATTAAAAGATTATTTATATATATATATACACCATTAGCATTTCAAGAATCTTTAGAACCTATTGAGGGGGGGAGGGATGAAACAGTTTTTCTAGAATTAAAAGATATGTAATTTAGAAGAATCTTTAGAACCATAGATGTCAAATATGTTCTAATTCTTGTAGGTTTTTTGTCCAGATAACTACGTTGAAATGTACGAAACAATCGCGTTATGAAACGTCCACAAACCATGAAATCGAATGTGCTCTAAAAGTGCCAAACATTGAGAACCATGGGGTCAATTATCCCGATAGTTATCCTGCACAAAATGTGGAATTATGGGGTCAATGTCCTATTAAAGATGACAAAACTCCGGTTTTACATAACTGGAAAACTTGCAAGAAAGCGTTAGAAACAACGATACTTAAAAAACTTGCAATTCCAAAGGTATGGCTTTTGGGCCTTTTCGTAATGGCGGTTTGTTGGCGGGTTTGTTGTTTTTGGAAGAATCGTGAAGTTAAGATTCAGAAGAAAGAGCAATCGTCGAAAAGTGCTGGGAAATGGATGAAGAAACTTCTAGTTTTGTTTATGTTAGTTGGAGTTTTTGCATCAATTTGGTTATTTTGGTACTTAAATGAAGGTATTCACTTTAGAAGAAAAGAAACTTTAGCGAATATGTGTGATGAACGTGCACGAATGTTGCAAGATCAATTCAATGTGAGCATGAATCATGTTCATGCTCTTGCTATTCTTGTTTCCACTTTCTATCATGGGAAAGAACCTCCTGCTATTGATCAAGTAAGGGTTTTTTTTTAATATAATGAAAGTGTTGTTATAATTATGAGAACTTTCTAAATTAAGAAACTTTTTTGGTGTTTTTGTATAGAAAACTTTTGGGGAGTATACAGAAAGAACATCTTTTGAGAGGCCGTTAACTAGTGGTGTTGCATATGCTTTAAGAGTTCGACATTCTGATAGGGAGAAATTTGAGAAAGAACATGGATGGACTATAAAGAAGATGGAAACCGAAGACCAGACTTTAGCACAGGATTGTGACCCCGAGAATCTTGATCCTTCGCCTATTCAAGATGAATATGCTCCTGTTATCTTATCTCAAGAAACTGTTTCTCATATCGTCTCCATTGATATGATGTCTGGAAAGGTATATATCTATATATATATATATAAATATATCTATAGTGTCAGGTTCAGGGGAAAACCGCAAAAAAAATGAAAAACTGAGGAACACCTGGTAACCGTTCATCTGGATGGTATGCACATGTGCATACAAGTCATTTGTAAGCAATTTGTCCAAGCATGCACACGTGCATAAAAACCAAAAAGCATCTTCAATTACTTGTACGCACATGTGCATTTTGGTCCATATGAATGGTTACCAGGGTGTTCCTCAGTTTTGCATTTTTTTTGCGTTTTTTGCCTGGACCTTCCTCTATCTCTCTCTCTCTCTATATATATATCTTCATCAAGCTTAAAAGAGTCTTCATATTTGCTTCATTCTTGGCTAGTTTTACTCATAAAGCACAATGGTATATCAAATAAACTGTGTGTATATATATATATATATATATATGCAATGTCTCAGTTTTCTTTTCTTTTTCACTGTTGTTTAGGAAGACCGTGAAAACATTTTGCGAGCAAGGGCATCTGGAAAAGGGGTCTTGACATCTCCTTTTAAGCTACTAAAATCGAACCACTTAGGAGTAGTACTTACATTTGCCGTATATAATGCTCATCTTCATCAAGATGCTACACCAGAAAAGCGAATTAATGCTACTGTGGGGTAAGTTTGTCATTTTACTTCATATCTTTGATTAAAAGATTTACCCTCATTCGCTTTTAAAAAAACGAACTTCTGTAATGTGACAGGTACCTTGGTGCATCTTATGACGTCCCATCGCTGGTTGAGAAGCTTCTACACCAGTTAGCAAGCAAACAGACGATTGTCGTTAATGTTTACGATACAACAAATGTTTCTTCAGCCATTAATATGTATGGACCTAATGAGACTGATACCGGCTTATTGCATATCAGCAGCCTTGACTTTGGTGATCCTGCTAGGAAGCATGAAATGCGTTGCAGGTCATATTTCACAAACATTTGAACTTTTGTTCGAGGAAGGGGCTGTTTGGTTGGTTTTTCATTAAGCCGTGTATGGATAAAGTTGTCTTTCTGTATTAACCTGTCTGTATAGATTGGGAAAGTTTTTGTTCGAGAGGGGGTTTTCATAGATGGTATGATAGGAACGCATTTTTTACTTGTGAGTAGAAGGTTAGGAAATTTTTTGGCTTTCTGCATACCCCTCTAGAAGCTTACTGAATAAGCCATTTTTATATCATGAAGCCACTACTAAACAGTCATGTATAGCTGACCAAATAAGCTATGAGTCCCATTAAGCTCATTAAGCTGCTAACAAATGGGCACTAAGTCCTGTATGGATAAAGCTGTCTGTGTGGATTAATCTGTCTGTATGGATTGGGAAGACTTTTGTTTTGGGAGGGTTTTTTCGTAGATGTAAGGAGGAGCGTGTTTTTTTATTGGGAGGAACACGTTTGGAAAAAAAAATCTTGGTTTTCTGCATAAAGCTCCATCCTAGAAGCTTACCGAATAAGGCACTTTCTATATCATTAAGCCACTATCAAACAACCATGTATAGTTGACCGAATAAGCTGTGAGTCTCATTAAGCTCCCTAAGCTGCTAACAAACAGGACCTTTAACTATTTCGTTTTCTAACAGGTTTAAACAGAGGTCTCCAACACCATGGACAGCAATAGTAGCTTCGGGTGGAGTGCTTATAATCACTTTTCTTCTGAGTCATATATTCTATGCAGCTATCAACCGAATCGCAACGGTAGAACATGATTGCCGTGAGATGATGGAGCTCAAACATCGTGCTGAAGCTGCAGATGTAGCAAAATCTCAGGTGCATTTTTATAAAAAGTTCATTTCCTAAAATACCCTTTAAAGCAAACACCTTTAATCATAACTAATCTCACTCTCATTTATAGTTTCTAGCAACGGTTTCACACGAAATCAGGACCCCAATGAACGGTGTTTTAGGTAACTTATTATAAATCTTTTGATTAAAAATATGTTCTTGAGACTGTTTTATAATAAATATTTCCATATTTAGGAATGCTGCAAATGCTGATGGATACAAATCTAGACGCAAAACAATTGGATTTCGCGCAGACTGCCCATGCTAGCGGAAAAGATTTAATAAGGTTGATTAATGAGGTTTTAGATCAGGCGAAAATCGAATCTGGAAGGCTCGAGCTTGAGGCTGTACCATTTGATCTACGTACCATTCTTGATAACGTTTTATCGTTATTTGCAACTAAATCTCAAGAGAAAGGGATCGAGGTTAGATACCAAAATGTGTATTTTGATTATTTATTACTATATATGAATATATGATACATTATACATTCGTCTAATTAGCGTAAATTTTGTTCTTTATGGACGAAAAAAAGTTGGCAGTTTATGTATCTAATCAACTTCCCGAAGCTGTTGTTGGAGATCCCGGGCGTTTCAGGCAAATAATCACGAATCTTGTTGCGAATTCACTTAAAGTTAGCAACTTTTCTAATCTTTATCACAATTAACACACAGTCACACACTACTCTTTGTGTTTTTGAGTTCTTTTATTTATCTTTATTATCTTTTTTTGCAGTTTACACATGATAGAGGACATATATTTGTGTCTGTTCATCTAGCAGACGAAGTGATACGTGAATCCGATATGAAAGATGATGTGCTAAGAAAAATCTTGGACTCCGGGTCGAATTCGAACTTATTGTGTAATACTTTAAGCGGGCTTCCGGTGGTCGATAGGAAGAAAAGTTGGGAAAATTTTGGAGGGAAAGATTCGATGGCTGAATATGAAAAGATCAAGATTTTAGTGACGGTTGAAGATACTGGTGTGGGAATCCCGATAGATGCACAGAGCCGGATATTTATGCCGTTTATGCAGGCTGATAGTTCGACATCGAGAACTTATGGTGGGACCGGGATTGGTTTGAGTATTAGTAAACGATTGGTAGGACTTATGAACGGTGAGATCGGGTTCGTTAGTGAGCCGGGTACGGGAAGTACTTTTTCGTTTACGGCCGTTTTCATGAAAAAAGAAACGTGTTCTCTTGATACCGTGTTTCAGCAGTATCATTCAGCCATATCGGAGTTCCGTGGACAAAAAGCGTTGGTGATTGATTGGAAAATCATAAGAGCTGAAGTGACGAAATACCATCTTCAAAGAATGGGAATAGCGGTTGAGATTACGGCTAGTTTTGATTCAGCACAATCTTATCTATCTGCAAGGTAAGATTGTTTTTTTCTCGACGAGCACTACAACAAAATCGGCTTTATAGGACATCAAAGATGTCTGAATGTCTTAATAGACTGCTTTATAGGACTTAAGTTTATAGTACCAAACAATTGTGCATCCTATATAAAGATGTTACAATACGATGTTAAGACGTACTTGGCTTTCTCCTTAAAGCTCCCCCTAGAAGCTTACCGAATAAGCCACTTTCTATATCATTAAGCCACTACCAAACCGTCATGTATAGCTGACCAAATAAGTTGTGAGTCTCATTAAGCCTATTAAGCTGCTAACAAACAGACCCTATGTCCTATAAAACAATTTGTTAGGACATTTGGACATATTTTGTGTCCTATAAAGCCAGTTTTGTTGTAGTGCTCATTTTGTTTATGACATTCTTGATGATTTTTTGTTTTTTTTTTCTTGTAGTGATTCAGCTGGTTTTGCAATGATTCTTCTTGATCAAGAAGTTTGGGATAAGGAGATTGGTCTTGCATTTCTTCGTAGTCTTAACGAGTTAAGACCAACTAGTAGCCCAAAGCTATTTCTCTTGGCTCACTCTGCGAGCCCAACTATACAAGATGAGTTCAAATCGGCAAACTTGGTGGCTAACGTAGTGGCAAAGCCGCTAACATTAAGTGTCTTAATCTCACGCTTCGAAGAAACTCTTACGGTTGGAAACAAGAGCCTTGTAGCAAGAAGAAAACCATCGACTCTTGGGACTCTATTACGTGATAAAAGGATCTTGGTGGTTGATGATAATGTGGTCAATAGACGAGTGGCTGAAGGTGCTTTGAAAAAGTATGGAGCTATTGTCACTTGTGTCGATAGTGGGAAGGCGGCTTTAGAGAGGCTTAAACCGCCTCATGGTTTTCATGCTTGTTTTATGGATCTCCAAATGCCCGAAATGGATGGGTAACAAACTCTCTCTCTCCCTCTCTTTGATCTTTACCAACTAGCTTATTAGCCAACAACTTCTGCTTGTTATCAGCTTAATGGTAGTGGCTTAATGATATGAAAAGTGGCTTATTCAGTAAGCTTCTAGGGAGAAGCTTTATGCAGAAAGCCACCTGCCCCTTCCAATTAAAAAAACACACTCCTTCCGTCTTTGAAAAAGACCCTTCCAAGCAAAAACCTTCTCAATCTATTCATACAGATTAATTGACAAAGACAACTTTATCCATACATGACTTACGTTCTGTATGGATAAAGCTGTCTGTGTGATCAATCTGTCGGTATAGATCGAGAAGGTTTTTGTTTGGGAGGGTTTTTTCATAGATGGAAGGAGTGTGTTTTTTAATTGGGAGGGGTAGGTTTGAAAAAAAAACCTGGCTTTCTACATAAAGCTCCCCCCTAAAAGCTTACCGAATTAGCCACTTTCTATATCATTAAGCCACTACCAAACAGTCACGTATAGATGACTGAATAAGCCGTGAGTCCCGTTAAGCTCATTAAGCTGCTAACTAACACGCCCTTAATGGAAAACTAACCACACAGACCCTAACTTTTCAGCTAACAGCTAGCTTATCATCCATGTAACAACTCATCCCACATTGGTAGAAAAAGGAGATTTAGAAGCTCCTTATAAGCCTCAAGTAGTGGGCTACCAATAACTTCCACCATGGTTTTAAGTTGGATTTGAAGTTATTGGGCCAGTCCATTGCTTTGGACTTTGGGGTGTTACAATCCAAGAGCTAACTTATGAGCTACTTTGCCAAACATACTCAAATGTCCAAAATACCCTTCAATAAAATGTCTAAAATACCCTTCAATCGCATAGCTATGTTAAAGAAGTACTGAAATGTGGTGGTTATCTCAAATTTTCAGGTTTGAAGCTACACGACAAATCCGCAGCCTAGAGAACAAGGTTAACGAACAAATCAAATCGGGTGAAGCATCGATCAAAATGTTTGGGAATGTGGGTCATTGGCACACGCCTATTTTAGCAATGACCGCAGATGTCATTCAGGCTACAGATGAAGGATGCATGCAGTGTGGAATGGATGGCTATGTCTCCAAACCATTTGAGGAAGAACAGCTGTACTCGGCTGCAGCTTGCTTTTTTGAGTCCGGTTGATGGTCCCATGGTTCAGTATAGTCAGTTGCACCACCTGACCTTGGTTAACCCATGGGTCTGGTTGCATGGCTAGTGGTTCACTTGGAACTTGCAGCATCAGGAGAGAACCTGCTGTACCCAGCCGAAGCGCGTACGGTCCCGTGGTCCAGCATGGTGGGTGCACCGGGTGACCTGGTTGACCAATGGTCTGAACGGTTCGGTTCAAACCAGCCGCATTGCCATTGATGCAACGTCATACAGATCGCTGTTCTTGCCATGGTAATTTGGTTAAATAATCTGATTATTCCGCCGTACTACAACAAAATCGGCTTTATAAGATGTCACATATGTCTAAATAAATATACTGGTAGACTGCTTTATATGACTTAAGTTTACAGGACCAACAACTTTGTGCCCTAAAATATCCTAATTTTTTTAAGAACGTTTTTTAGAAGTGTCCTATGAATGCATCCTTTTTATAGGATACTTTTTGAAACAATGTCATATGACCAATAAGACGTTTATTTCAGAAGTGTCTTAAAAACTCAAAAGCGTCTTAAAAACTTATTGTAACACTCTACATAAGACGAACAATTATTTGCGCTATATACTTGAGTCATGTAAAGCAGTTTATTAGGAAACTTAAATATATTTGATGTCCTATTAAGCCGATTTTGTTCTAAACCATCTTCGACTAATTTCAAGACTATGTTACGATATCTTAAGGCTAAAAGCTCGTTCTCTTTCAATATTCAGTGATGATGGGCACGGAATCTGCATACAAGCGTTCGTTTACTGCATCATCATGGCTAAAGAATCCGTTAAGATTGCTTAATCTTGATGGGCTGAACGATTCAGAAATCTACACAATAAGACAGCATAAGTTTTTTTTTTGAAAGACTCGGAAATCTCACCTTATGGCAAGCAACGATAAAGATGAAAAATTTCCAATGCCCATCCTTGAATAGTTAGATGAATATATAGCAATTCACATATGAATGTACCAAAACCGATATCTCTTGTTTATACAAGTGTTCATAAAATCCATATTATAATCTATATCTAAAGATTCGTTTGTATTAAGAGATTCATTTATCCGTATATCTATATATCATAAGTAATTAAAACCGATAAAGAAAACGAATTTTTAGTTACATTACACATTCATCAACTTTTTTTTTTCTTTAGAATTTAGAGGTTATTTTGTTGTATGAATCCAATTAAGGCTGCCAACATGTACAATTGTTTGAAACATCTTAGGCATACCATGAAACACAACATCCTTAAACTCCTTCCATTTTGGATCATATTTCACCAAACTCCCTCCTCTATGCTCTATTAATATCTCCCCATTTTTCAACACACAAAGAACTCGAACCATTTTTTCGTGCATCGGTTTCCGCCACATCCCGTAATCGTAACTCGGGATTTTCGACAAATACGCACCGTGGATGTCGAAATGCTTCCTCCATGACTCTTTAACGTCGTATTTCTCCATAACCCAAATCTCGAGCTTCCCGTATCCGCACGAAACCGCCGCCGCTAGACACCCGTTAATCACCGCTAGGTGATAGTTGCTCCGGTTAACCGGCTTCGAAATGAGCTTAAACTGTTCGTCTTTCAGGTCGAACGACACAATGGTTCGACCCGGAAGACCGCCTAACCGGCCCGGGCGGCTCACCCAGTGGAGCCGCCCGTTGACCACCGCCACTTCTTTCGCTTGCCGGTCTAGATGATACGGCATTTTCCCTAGACATCTCCAACCGTTTTGGTTCGGGTTCGGGTTCGGTTCGCCAATCGTCAAGACGTAAACCTCGGACTTCGGGTAACTCCGGTTGCTACGGTTTAACCGACGTGGCATCCGGTAATACACGATCCTAACCACCTTATACTGGTTGGTAACCGGATGAAACCCGAACCCAAACACCACCTCCTGGTCCTGAAACTGTGGAGATTCCGGTAGCCGAAGATGGTTTCTAGTGAACGGGTTGAACACGTAGACCGGTTCACCATAGAGAGAATCGGATAAACACAATAACCCATTACAGGAGCCGATTACGTTGAATTCCGGCATGGAAACCGAAAAGGGTGTCGATATCTTTCGTACGATCTTATCACCGCCATCGTAGTCAACGAAATATAGCTGGTTACGGATGGGATAATCGCAGTGGAAGACCAAGATTGGGTCGGCCTTCTCCGCCATGGGGTGGTGGAGCAGCGGCAGTTCGTGGTGGTGGGATAAGGCGTGGCAAGAACGTGAAACGAACCGGAATTGGATCAACGACGATATGGGAAGTCTGGTAAGAATATCCAAAAGAACATCTGTGGGTAAAATCTGGAAGCCAGATGGGTGATTATTATGATATTGATCATTGAGTTTGATCTTCTTGTTTTGAGGATCTTGAAGATCATCCATGGAAGATTGAAGATGAAGATGAAGATGAAGATGAAGGGATATATGGTTTTAGAGAGACGGAAAGCACAATGAAGAAATAGTTGGTTGTTTGGTTTGATTGCTGGATACTTTGAATAAAAGAGAAAGTCGAAATGTAAATGGGGTCCATCATTGAATAATAATTTGTAAGCATATGTGACAAAAGTCCACCTTTTTCCCATTAAAAACGGAAAACTTATGCTTACATGATAATGACCATATTATGATGTAATAATAGTAATACATATAAGACTTGATCTAAGACATATAGATTTATCTATCTATACAAGACTTAATGAAAAACTAGCAAAACAGACGGTTTGGCATGGATAAAGATTTCTGCATGGATTAATTTGTCTGTACAGATTATTGAAATTTTTATGTGTTTGTTAAAAATGTAGCTTTTTGACCTGCTATTTCATGGTCCCCTATATGTGGTTCATAATGTAAAACAACCGGTTCATAGAATTTACACAAAATAATAAACAAGTTGTATATGTAAATGAACAACAAAGTTCATAAAATACAACATATGTATTTTGTTTTATATGTTCATTCACATGTAAATGAACAAAAAGTTGTATATCTAAAACATTTTGAATTATACACATATGTGATATGTCCATTTATGGTATTATTATCATTCACATGTAAATGGACAGTAAGTATCATATAGGAAAGATTTTATGGTTGAATCTTGATTTATAAAGTATTACTATCATTCACATGTGATATCATTACAACCCCTTGCCTCCATTAAATGAACACAACATACATGTGAATATCTACTAAATCTTATGCAATAAAATCATTTGATTAATAGAAAAAACAAGTGCACTCATATACATTTTACTCAAGATATACATGAACACATATTATTTACAAATGAGTATCAACTACAACCTAAGCATGTACAATAAATAAATATTTCACGTTTAAATATAACATGCCATATTCATATGTGAATACTATCCGACATAAAATTATTTACATTTATCCGAAACGTATATAAGCTTATATAGTATTTACATATCAATATAAGTATCAAATTAAAATAATAAAATGTTTATTCTTTTAACAAACATTAACTATATTTAAAATAATTAAGATTTTAGAAAAATAGTTCTCTTTTTTATTTGGAAGAGTTTTATTTTTAGTTTTTGAGAGATTTAGATTTCGCATAATATTTAGAATCTTCGATCTATTTAATTTATATAATTTGGAATAGAATAGAATTATATTCTTTTTAAATAATTTATAAAAAATAAATTAAAAACAACTAAACTATCATTTTACCAATCGATTATTACAAAACAAATGTTTCTAACGTATTGTAAGTCGTTATTACAAATAAATCTTACAAAATCACGTGAAATATACGTTTATAAGGGTTCAATTTCTTGATTTTCAATTTAAACAAAACACAGTATCAAAATGAAATTTAATTCCAAATCCTACAAATTAAATAACGTGTTACGGATTTCCCTGTATGGTTTAATTATGGTTTGATGAAAGGTACAAAAATACCATTAAACAGCTGCTATTATTCATAAACCGTTGGATTAAAAGAAATGGAAGGATAGGATGAATTAATAATTTGTTTTTAGGATAAACTAAAAGTCACATAAAACTCCAGGAAATAGGGTATAGATGAGCATATGTTTATTCTTCTTCTTGCCTTTATATTATTTGAAGGTGGTGGGTCAGTGACACTTGGACTTTTGCCCTCCCTTTTCTTTCAAAAAGTTTTTTGCTTTCACACACACAAATCAAAAACTACTTTTGGAACTTTTCAAACCATGCTTAAAATAAAAACAAAAAATAAAACAGAACTTATATACATATATATATATATATATATAGATATAGAGGGAGGTTCAAATGAAAACTTGGTAAATTTGAAAGAACAAAGGAACACCTTATGAACCACATATGATGTGGGTCCCACACATTACAAAATCATATCTGATTCAATGATGGGCCCCATTGAATTAGATATGATTTTATAATTTGTGAGACCCACATCATATGTGGTCCACAAAGTGTTACTTTGTTCCTTTAAATAAGGGGTGTTCTCGTATGATCCTCCCTTTTATATATATATATATATATATATATATATATATATATATATATGTTTGCTTTCTGGAAGGCAAAAAAACTACAAAAAACAATCGTAAATATTTTAAGAATCTAATAACTAACTATTTACAAATTATTCATGATGAATATCTAATGGTTATTCATTATAAATAATTTATGACATAGTTGGTTCTCAAAATATTTATGATTTTTGTTTGAATCTGTCCATAATAAATATGAAAAAGAATATAATTTTGATAAATGTAAGCAATTTCCAAGTCTGAGGATGATCTGATCAGGAAGAAAGCAATATTTGGATGCTGATTTGTATAAAAATTATACAATAAAATCAAATATTGGTGGAAATGATTGAGATTGTGAAACCTTCCCATGTGGATATGGAAGACAACTTCACATGATCCAACACAAACTACACCCCATATATATGGATCTTGCTTAAATATTTGCTGTAAACTTTATATTTCATTTGTCATATATATAAACCCCATCTGTTTCTGCTATTCTCCCCTCTCTCTCTACCCCTTTCTCTCTCTAACCATTCAAGCAAAAAAATGTCATCTTTTCTGCTCAAGGTGTTGCTGCTGCTACTTGTGGTCATATTTCCACTAAGATCTGGTAAATAAATCTAATTCCCTTCTCAATCTTCACCATTTTCTTCATCTTATTTGTATTACATACATAGATACATAATACACACACACACACACACACATATATATATATATATAATAAGAAAGTATATTCATTGATCTCAAAACTGCTACTTTCAGTTTCTTATTCCATCCTTCACAATACCCATGTGCATTTCAATCCAGTATCATGTCATGGCAACAGGACAATACACATATGGTGGTCCCTCTTATTCTTAGTTAATACTATATATATATATATATGCAATATTTATATCCTGGTGGGCCCACTAATAAACAAATGAAGTCTATTGGTTCGTCATTTTTAATGATGGCGGTTTTTTCTTTTATTTTTCGTTTTTTATAGAAGGGGAATTTGAGCAATGGTGCATAGCAGATGTACAGGCATCAGATGCAGAACTACAAGCAGCATTAAGCTACTCATGTGGGGAAGGTGGTGCTGATTGTAGTCAGATTCAAGAAAACCAGCCTTGTTATCTACCAAATACACTAAAAGACCATGCTTCTTTTGCTTTCAATAGTTACTACCAAAAGTTTAAGCATAATGGTGCCTCTTGCTACTTCAATAGTGCTGCCATGACCACCGAAAAAGATCCCAGTAAGCACTTTTTTTTATCTTGATTCTTGTATATAATGTCCTGTATGGATAAAGTTGTCTGTGTGGATTAATCTGTCTGTATAGATAGGGAGAGCTTTTTCATAGATGGAAGGCACGTGTTTTTTAATTGGGTTTGGAGAAAAAACTTGGCTTTCTGTATAAAGCTTCCATCTAAAAAGCTTACTGAATAAGGCACTTTCTATATCATTAAGCCACTACCAAACAATCATATATAGCTGGACGAATAAGCTATGAGTCCCATAGTCCCATTAAGCTCATTAAGTTGCTAAAAAATACCCTAAAAGACCCACCGTTAGCTTACCAGGTCAACATTAAGGTTAGAAAGATTTGGCATCACACCCCATGTGATTTCAAGTTTCTTTATACCCAACTATAAAGAAATGATATATATATATATATACAGTTATTTATAGATTTTAGGTGTAGTGTTTGATCTTTTGTAACCTATTCTTTAACCACTTTATCCTAATTCCATTTTTCTAGCCTTTCTTCCATCTTTTGGACTTCTTTTGTATCTTTTTAAAGCATGAACACATGACCCCTTGACCTCACATGCATGTACAATAAGCTTTACAAGCTGTATTACTAATTACTTTTTCGTTCTTTTGATTATTCCCACAGGCTATGGTTCATGCCACTATGATTATACTCCTTGATGCATCGAGACAACAAATAAAGAGAAGACCAAAAGTCACATACGAATGTTTAATTGTTTGCTTTTTGACTCATTTATCAAAGTCTCTTAAAAAGAATCTATGTTTCATAGCTATGTTGGAATGTTAATACTTCTTCAAAGAATCTTGTGGTGCACGATAGAGTAACATAGAAAGTAGATTTTGATAAAAGAGAAACAAATGCACAAAAATAGAGGTACCTGCTAACATGAGCCACTTTATGCTTTTGTGACCTGCGAAACTTTGTGCATGATCGGCTATAAAAGCAAAACACGTACAAAAAGGAAACAAATGAGATGAACGAATAGCTTAGTTTGAGAAGATGCATCAATAAATGAATCCAACACGAAAATACCAAATGAAGAGTTTAGAATTTCATTTACTTCTAAGAATAGATAATCATATATCCTTATATCTTTAATTTTGTGTAGTCATTATACATGTTGTTAAGGCCTCGTGAACCTTCTTGAGGATTCAAATACCCAATCAAAATCTAGAACATCAAGCTTCCCCAGGCAGCAATAAATGCAAACCCACCAAATGGGGCTACTTTAGCATATTTTCTATCTTCAAAGAACGCCACCGCATAGCACCTGAAACATTAAAGACTGCATTTCAGTGTTAACAAGAACAAGAACATAGTTTTTTTAAAGCGTTAAGAAACAACAACCGCCACTTTCAAATTCTTGATGGGATTAAATGATGTGCGACTGTGAGTCCGTGACACGTGTATTTATCCAAGAGATGGTGCAAGGGAATCAAATGGGCTGGGTGATGTGGGGTTTGACCTTTCCTCAAGAAAATGTGGCAGGACCTTGAATTACGTCAATCACATATATATAAAAGTCAGAACAAGTTCCTGGGTCATAATCTCAAGTAAAGCTTGGAATCATTGTCTAAAAAGTGATCTACAAACAACCCACAAACTTTCATAAACTGCAAAACAAGAATTCAAGAATGCACCTACATAGCCTAGGGCCCGTTTGGTTGGAGGGATTTGAAGGGATTTGGAGGGATTGGGATTTTAAATAAGTCATTCCCAGTGCGAACTCTGGTTATTTTCTTGAAATTATATTGTACTATATCTTAATATTTATGCCAAACACTGCAGTCAAATAAGTCGTCATGTCAGTAATCCGAGAACTATCCCCAATACAATGGATTGGATTGAAATCCCAATCCCTCCAAATCCCTTCAAATCCCTCCAACCAAACGGGTAAGTGTTAATAAAGTCATTGTCAAGTATAGGCTTCCATCAGCCAGGTGTCATGTATGTTTGCTCTGATGACAGGCTCAAATTTTCACAAGCAGGATCTTCAAACCGGCAATTATTTAACATTTTAACTCACTAAAATTTTCATTTGGCTGCCATATTCCTTATGTTTGTCATTTGGTATGATGGAGTGTCGTCATAGAAAGTTTGAGGCTACATAGAGTGGCCTGAACCTCCATGAAACATGAAGCTTATATGATATAACAATTCTTATAGGAGATCAATTGTATGTTTTAGTCTACCATGGCTTATATCACTTCGAATTTGAAAAAAGAGAAGATCATAGGGTCTAAAGAGACTGCTAAGGCTTTTTAGAAGGGTTGTGGTGTACTGGTTGAGGCCCTGGGGGATGTGGTGGAATATCCCATCTGCCCAGGGTTCGAATCCAGACATACACAACAATTGTGGCCACTAAGTTTATAAGGGCTGATGTCTTGCGGTCATAATTTGCCGGGATTAGCCTGGGACACTCTTCCAAGAAAACATCTAGACTTTCAAGCTTAAAGAGAAAGTATTTTAGGTGGCATGTGATGCATCTAGAGTAGGTATAGGTGACATTTCCTTCTTGGATATTCAACCAATCAAATAGGTTACAAGTGTTTATCTCCTACTACCCCAAAGTTTTAAAATACCATGGATGCCACTTTCTGTGAAAACATTCCTTTCTACTCCAATTCTCAAATTTAGGGGGGGATAACACAAATAATTCAGAATTGGGACCGGTCAGGTGGTCATCATTCATTGAACTGAATTTAGCATCCTAACTTCCCTCCATTTTCTCCCTCTAATAATCCAATTCTGGTTCCAGTTTAAGATTCAGGTTTAAGAAGGGATCCAACGTGAGAGCGACATGATGGGGGTGTAAACCTGTGGAAACTCCTATAGATCCTGATATCAAACTAATGTATCACTTAACTATGTTCCATATAAGCAACAAACAACATACATCTTGACCAAAGCTTTGTTTCGACCCAGTCTCATTGAACTAAGTACTATTCTTGACTTGGAGAACATATATCGAAACTTGAAGGGGCGAAAGAAATCATCTAGATGTATGATTAGTTGAATGGTGTTGTATTGTTGATTCTTAGAACATTAGTTGCCTAAAATATTGATAGTCTAAATTGGGTAAGATTTGTATTATTTGGATATTGATTTATAGCCTTATAGGAGCCTATCAAGGCCATTTGTATAAGATATTATGTGTATGTATATGTATTCAGAAAAATGAACACGAAGAGAAGCATTTTTCACAAATTACATATAACTTCACTACCGAATGACTCAACAAACCAAGGACAATTCGAGTGCCTTAAGTGGGTCAATTGACAATCCTTTCAGCTCAAGTATCATCGTTGATCACTATAATTGACATAGAATTGATGCAAACCTCACCAGCAAATATGCATTCTATTCACACTTTAAAAAACTTAAAACCAAAAAGCTATTTGTGTCTACCTCAATCATTATAGCATCAGATTGGATGTAACCTTGCACTTTACCATTTGAAGTAATGTAAAGTAAAAAGCTATTGGGATGTAGCAGGAGTAGTGTTGGGATAGTGCAAATACAAAAGAATTCCATGTTATCTATTATACATGCAAGATCTTATCGAAAGCCCAATTTAACTACACGGTCATAGAGGAAAAGCTCCTTGTTGGGGTGTTTGCTTTTGAGAATGCATATTTGAATCCATATTTATAGCCAAAATGCCCTCTTTTATATTGATTTTATACATGCTATGAGCTACCAAAGTCCCCTGTTATGGGCATTGTTGAATAGGAACGAAAAGGGATGGAAATCGGTGAGACAGAGGCGTAGGCGACCAAGGTCGCACTATAACTAGCCCATATCTCTGTTGAGCAAAGTTTTTAAATGATTGCCTAGCCGATCATACTTTTGAAATGAGGATTCAGTCAGGACATATTTTCAAATGAAGATCAAGCATAGTTTTACAAATAAACACGTACAACCCCCCCCCCCCCACCCCACAGCCCAACAAAAAAAATGGGACCCTACTTTCGAGAGGGATTTACCAAGTCAGTTCGGTTTGGTTTATTCCTAAAATAAGTTGATCCATATAAATGTTAAAGACACATAAGCAACATTGAGACAAAGGTTTTTGGTGCCTTTGGTAGGATGGTTAGCATCCTTGAAGCTATGAATCAGTCATAGGGTTTACAAAGTTGGTCGGCACTGCATCATGTCCTTCGATTTAATGTGTCTCAATCAAGCATGGAGGCCTCAGGATACTACATTTTGACACCCAAAGAATGTGGACAACTTGTCAAAGGTGATTAGTCACTAAAATAGTCCTTACTGATGTTTATATGCTAGAAAGATGTATTTTGGCCTGCGTAAACCAAGGTTTTAAAAGGCATATTCAGGCCTCGAGGCGTTTCCCCTAAACGTGGTGATGCGTAAGCCCTGAAGCGGTCAAGCAGATATATATATACACCAAAATATGTAGATATACTACACAAATGTATACACATTTGTATACAATATATATATATGTCATACTAAATTACTAAGGGCAACGATTCAGTGGTTCTTGACAGAAGAAAGAGTGAAACCGTGAAACAGGCTGAGAGGGTGTGAAAATTTGGTTGCTTGGAGAAAGAGGAAGGGTCAACCACACTTTTTGATTGAGATTAGAAAGTACTAGCTTTTTGGGTTTTAAAATATTAAATGTACACAATGGAGTGATTGGGCTTTGACTTTTAGTTTCTTAAAAAAGACATTTATACTATAAAGAAAGTACTACTACTGCCATAAAGCTTATAAAAAAGCCAAAAAACCATTACCAAAGCAGATTATATGAGGCCTACACCTCACGCCTCACCGAATGACCTTAATGAACCAAGGTGTAAGCCTCGTCCAGGATCCAAGAGGCGCCGCCTTAGGTGCGGTTTTGGGCCGCCTTGCCTTGAGGCGTACACCTCAAAAAAAATTAAAACCATGGCGTAAACATTTCATCCACTTGGAGAAAATTTACTCCCTTCGTCCCAAAACAAGTGTCTATATTACTATTTTAGTTTGTCCCAAAAATAAGTGTCCATATTCAAAAGTAAATATCTATTTTCCCATTCTACCCTTAATTATGAGATGGAGAAAATTTCTCTATTTATAGTTAAGCGTAAAATTGTCCTTTTTTTATTAAAAAGTGTAATAGTTGATAGTTACACGTTTCTAAACCTGTGTGTCTTTTTCTTTGTGAACATTTTACTTCGGGACGGAGGGAGTAATACTTTTTAACTACACGATGTCATTATTGCATTTGCATACTAACATTAACTTTCTCCTAAAACTTCTCTTGTCTCATGTTGGAAAATCTACTTGATAACATTGCACTACTTAGCTAAGGACATTAATACTATGCATGCATTTCAGCACTTCACAAAGAATGATTCTCTTAGATGCTTATCAGGTACCAACTGTTTTCATAGTTCTATGTATTATATCCAGATAATGAAAACAGTAAACGTGAATGATAACATAAAAAACCAGAACTTACGTCCCCGAGAAGGCAACAATTCCAGCAGTCAAAAGCCCTCCAAACTACAACTCACAAGAACAAAAGAAAATGATAAGCATAAGCTTTTCTACATCCATCCAAAACATATTCAGAGTCTGAAAATTTTGGGAAAATGAATTTGTTTCCAGACACCAACATATAACAATAATTTGACCTTTCACCGATGGAGATGTCGGATACAACTGTCACATATGGCATAACTACATTTGTTCTTTATGAGATGTTATGAACTTATGATATTATATAAGTTCTTCATCCCAAAATCATTGCTACATCTTCCATTTTCAAAATGTCCCAAATTCATTGCCTAGATTCCTTTTTGGAAATTTTCATGCTTTGCCATTGCAATCATTATATGATATTAATCATATATAAAATAATGGGTCAAGATTTACAAATAAAAAGAACCAAGAAGTAGAAAAAGGGGGAACTTACAATATTGGGGTTTTTAGTTATGGGAGCACCAACCAATGCAGCTGTATGAACTAAATGGTAAAGAGATGCTGTGTTCCAAACCTGTCATTTTTACAATTAGACAAAAATAGTTAAAATCAAGTTAGGTTTTTCCTATTTCCTTTTGCATCATATAAAAGAAACAATCAATCAAATAAAATACGATCCAATCCAACATTTACCTCTTTGTAAGTAGGGTTCTTGGGTTTGAAGCCATGGGCACCATATGTGCCTAATCCGAGAGCTGCCATTCCTGTTTTTTCAAAGAAATTCAAAAATGGGATTTCGATAAGCACCGATTCAACCACGATTCAGAGTTCGAACAAGGGTTTCGCCTTGCCACGAACACCAACAAACTTACCAGAGATTGCAGCAACTTTGTGCCAAATAAGATGATTCATCGTTCTACTCTCTCTCCCAGATACACGAATTAGGGTTTAGATGGGGAAGAGGATCACAAAATTGTCTGAAAACTTTGAAGACTGCACACAGTGCCCACCAAACTGAATTTACGGTGAGGAGCCTCTCAACGTCTCTCTGAAGTCTGAAGAAAGGAAAAGTTACACTATGCTACCCTGACCTTTTGTTTTCTTACAACTGCCACCATAGTTCTTATATGTTTCAATTATACCCTCAAACAGTCAAACTTGTTGTTTCTTTACCCCTCCCCCTACTACTAGAGTAAATTAAGGGTCCCCCCCCCCCCCCCCGTTTGTTAATAATTTTGATTTCGTCCCTGAGGTTTAGAGATTACATTTTTGCATACATTTCAGTATAATTGTTGGAGGCAAAATAATTAAGAAGATAACTTCATGAATATCAATCGAAAATCTTAAATCTCTGATAATGAGCATGTTAGCATGGTAAATAATTAATAGATAACAAAAAATGTCAACCAAACCTTAGCAAATACATGAAAGGAATATGTTTTGAGAGAAGATAGGCAGATCAGGCACAAAGTAGAAACAAATTGAACAACTAGTTGAAGCAACATTAACAGTGACAACAAAGTACAAAAGCAATAGCATCTCGAAAACAACCCATCTATAGCCAACATTAGCAAGAAAGTGGTTGTAACAAGTCAAAGCTGTAAGGAAAACATAACAACAAGAAAAAAAGGAAATTGATAAGATTGAAGAAGTCCTTCTCTTAACAGGAAAAAATGGGAGGGCGTTGCTAGTTTTGGACAACCGTAAAGCTTTGGATCAAAGGTAGAAAACCAACAAATCAAATACTGAAACCAAAACACGATTAGAGCCTCTAAATAGGAATCCACTTGGAGGCTACCAAATAACTTAGACGTCAATGGTTTGAGCTTGGACTCCAAAAGTCAACAGTACCAGGAGGTCCCAAGTTCAAATCTAGAGAGGGGTAAAGAAAATCTTCTTGTGGTCACGGAGGTTCAAATGTGGTGACTCTAGGCTACCCGCGAAGCGGGTAGTCGTCCTGAGATTAGTTGGCTCGCATAACGAGTTGGATATCCAGGTTAATTAAAAAATATATGAATTTAAAAAAAAAAGTAAATACAATATTTATTATCATAAATGTATAAATCTTAAATTGAACAAAATATGGTTCTCCTTTTGTAATTAACTATGGGTTTAAGATACCTTTTGTAAATAGCTATAGTTTTAAGATGATTTTTTGTAATTATCTATAGTTATAGGGGTATTTTGTGTAAATTAACTATAGTTTAGGGGTAATTTTTGTAAGTGACAATAGTTCTAACTTCTAACCCCCGCTCCATCGCCTCCAAATGACACTCCTCCTAAACCCTCGAATCAGTCATCATCTACCTTTTATTTGTTCTTGATTCCTTTATAAATCCACTGCAATTCAACCATTTCAATTAACTAAAAAAAAGAAACCTATATTCTGCAGTATCAATCGCTATTTATCAATTTTCGGATTTGGGTAAGGTGGTTCTTGAGTTCGCATTGATCATTATTACATTACCAATTCCAAAACCCTAAACTTCATTGTTTTTTTTGACAGTTATGGAAGCCCTTTTTGGCGTTTGTTCAAATTCATTGTTTCCGTCAATCCAAAACCACAAACACACAATCTTTTTGCCATTCCCCAATTCTGCTGCTCATCTTCCATTCAGCTCACAACTAAAATTCCAGAACTTCGTAGCATCAAAGAATCGAGTATTGAAATGCATAAGCAATAGCGATGAACGATTAGGAACGATTGCTGATGAAGGAGAGAGTTTGAAGAATGGGGTTCGAATTAAAAATCTTGCTGTTTTTGTCTCTGGTGGTGGTTCGAATTTTCGAGCTATTCATGAGGCAATTCTTAGAGGAGAAGTTCATGGACGCTTTGTTGTTCTTGTCACCAACAAACATGGTACCATTTAACATCTTTTTAATGTTGTTTTTTACCTTTGATTTTGCGTTCTCCATGTTTAGTGGGTTCAAGAAACTCAGATAGTACCACCAGTTCTTCATATGTGAATTTAATCTTCTGTAGATACTTCTGATCTTGAGATCACTAAGGGGATGTTTGGTTGGTTTTCTATTAAGGGGTTGTTTACCTTTTTTTTTACCATGAAGCCCTGTATGAGTTAAGTTATCTGTCTAGATAAGTATGTCTGAATGAGGGACGAGAGACCGATGTGTTTGAGGGTGGGAAAAAGAGAGGGTTGGATGATTTCTGATGCATTTTTGGCAGTAATTTGCCTGAGGTGGCTTAATGGGACAAGTGAGGGGTTCTGGCTTATTCCATATAGCCATTTTGGCTTAATGGCTTAACGATTAAGCCATAAAGAAACACTCATTTATGGCTGAATGATTAAGCCGTCCAGATCGTTAAGCTCATTAAGCTGTAAGTAAACAGCTCCTAAGTCCTGTATGGATAATGCTGTCTGTGTAGATTTGAAAGGTTTTTGTTTGGGAGTGAAGAATGTTTTTAATCAGGAGGGATAGGATGGAAAAGACTTGGCTTTTCTGCATAAAGCTCATCCCTGGAAGCTTACCGAGTAAGCCATTTTCTATATCATTAAGCCACTACCAAACAGTCATGTATAGGCAACCGAATAAGTTGTGAGTCTCATTAAGCTGCAAACAAGTCAGGCTCTAAATGTCCTTAGAAACAAGATTCTATTCATATGAGATCAAATGGTATCATATTTAATCCGAATACAATATCGAATTAGTTTGAAACCATAGAAGCAACTCCATTTGATTTTATTTTCTTTCTGATTCTTTATAAATATATAGATTGTGGAGGTGCTCAGTATGCAAGACAGAATGGCATTCCTGTTATAATATACCCCAATACAAAAGGTGAACCAGAAGGTCTGTCTTCCAATAATCTTGTAGCTGCTCTAAGGTCAGCTTAGTTTTTTATTATATTTATAATTTGGGTTTTTGTTCGTTTCTATTGGTTTTCTTTGTTAAAATACATTTCTTCTTGTGTTATTGTAGTACGTACGGGGTTGACTTTATTCTTCTGGCTGGATACTTGAAGCTTATACCATCAGAGCTAATCCGAGCTTATCCAAAATCGATCTTAAATATTCATCCTTCACTTCTTCCGGCATTTGGAGGCAAAGGGTACTATGGTAAAAAGGTGCATAAAGCTGTTATTGCTTCTGGAGCCAGGTATTTTCTAATAAGCTCTCTATCTTCTCTAAGGCTATGTATGACAAACTAGCTCATAAGCTGGTTGTTGGCAGATAAACTAGTCATGTTTGGTAAAAATTAGTTGTTAGGCTTATAGGGCCTGTTTGTTAACAGCTTAATGAGCTTAATGGGCTCACAGCTTATTTGGTCAGGTATACGTGACTGTTTGGTAGTGGCTTGATGATATAGAAAGTGGCTTATTCAGTGAGCTTCTAGGGAGGAGCTTTATGCAGAAAAGCTAAGTTTTTTTTCCAAACCTGCCCCTCCCAATTAAAAAAAACATGCTCATTCCATTTATGAAAAAACCCTCCCAAACAAAAATCTTCTCAATCTATATAGACAGATTAATCCACACAGACAACTTTATCCATACACGACTTAATGGAAAACCAACTAAACGGCCCCTAAGAATGCAAGATGGCCTATAAAGACATGTTGAAAAATCAATTAGAAAAATTGGAAAGAAGTGGGACCCCCCTTGGAGCTTATTGCAATGCCAGCGTTTCGATAAGCTATCTTATGGCTAACCAAATGGGGAATTTTCAATAAGCTCAAAAAATAAGCTAGTTTATGATTACCAAAAATGCCCTAAAAGAAATGTTCTTGATGTCTTCACTTTTTTTTTGCTGTTTTTGCTATGCTTTCTGTCGTTCCAATTGGATTTTAAGATTAGCATGCCTCATGTATTTTGTTTTTTTTGCTGATTTGGGAAGATACTCGGGCCCCACAATCCATTTTGTTGATGAGAATTATGACACCGGCCACATTCTAGCTCAAAGAATTGTTCCTGTGCTTGCTAACGACACTGCTGAAGAACTTGCTGCTAGGGTTCTTCGTCAGGTAAACAGTTTACGACTCATTTGTGCAATTCGAGAATCAAGTTGTCGTTTTTTGCAATCTTTATACGACTCATTTGTGCATTCCAAGAATCACGTAGTCTTTTTTTGCAATCTTTTCACTACTCATTTCTGCAATTTCAGAATCATGTTATCGTTTTTGTAATCTTTATAAAATGGATCATTTATGCAATTCCAGAATCAAGTTGTCATTTTTTGCAATCTTTATAGGACCCATTTGTGCATTCAAGAATCACGTTGTTTTTTTGCAATCTTTATACAACTCATTTGTGCAATTCCAGAATCAAGTTGTCATTTTTTGCAATCTTTATATCGATCATTTGTGCATTCCAGAATCAAGTTGTCGTTCTTTGCAATCTTTATATCGATCATTTGTGCATTCCATAATCAAGTTGTAATTTTTTGCAATCTTTAAAGCATTTTTGCTGAAAATGAGTGAAAAACCAATGTGTTCTTTGGTAGGAACATAAAATGTACGCAGAGGTAGCAGCTGCAATATGCGAAGAACGTGTGATTTGGAGAGAAGATGGTGTTCCTTTAATACAAAGCAAAGCTAACCCTGAACATTATAGCTAACAGACGGAAACCGTTATCTTCCAATTTAGCGTCGGGATGCACTTTTTGGAGAGACTGTTCTTGTTATCCATAAATGAGTTTTTAAGGGATGATAATGTTTTCATATGATGTTTACATAGTCTTTTGAAAAGATTTCTTGTTTTGTTGAACTACAAAACTTTTGGGATAAAACTCCCTTTAGTAGCACCTATAAAGTGGTCTCTACCTCTGTCTATTTTGTACTGGGATGGGACTAACAAGAGTGAGGTACACAGATGAAATAATTGTGCAAAGTTTTAATCTGATATGAGTAGTTTTGTAATTTATAAGTTTTGTTTATCTTTCAGAAATAGGTGCGACAAAAAGAAAATGCATTTTTGTCCGACTTTGTTCTGTCTAGTCTAATGTCAGCAAAACATGAGACAACATGTTTTTGTTATGTCATGTCATGTCCTGCTTAACGAGCATAGGACAGTGGAGGTATGGTATGGTATGGTATAGGATTTTACTGAGCTTATTTTGTTTGGTTTATTTTTGTTTAAAGTAGCAAATAAAATTATTAAAAACTATCGAAAGGATGGTTTTAATCGTACAAAACAATGGTTCATATCAACAACGTTAGCTCTTACAAATTAAATAAATAAAAATGTTATTTGGTATAAATGACCTATGATCGTGTAGTGTTAATTGATGTATTTAACTAACCCATCTTTTGAACGGAATGAAATTCGTTTGGCTTACATGTTTATATGAAGCCGCAGAGAGTTATTAGGTGCGGTCGTTCTTTTTAATTTTTGTAGTTAAAAGATTGTGTTAATATAAATTTATAAAGTAAGTAAGTTTCATGTTTAAAAAGAATTCTTTTTGATCAATTTATAAATTTCACCCACTTGTATTGATTATATATAGTTTTTATTACTATTCTAGCATCATTAATGGCGTCATACATTTTGAGACAGATGTTAATTTTGCATACATCTTATCCTTATTTAATAAGACTGTTGTTGATCTCATTCATTCACTGTCAAACACAGAAACGAACATTAAACGTTTCCTCGTTTTCATGGGCACCACAATAGAAAGCGAAAATGACCTTACCACCCTCATGCTTCTCAATTCCATTATTATTATTCTTTTTTTCAGGTAAAATTAAGTGAACTTTATTTTCAAAAAGGATATATAATGCTTTTAAAGTGCATGAATCAAAAAAATATTTTGTTTGCAATGCTAATACTAAAAAAATTGAATTTTTAAAGGATGGCATATACCCCATGCCAAAAATAATGGAGGCTAAATAAAACACTTCTATGTGTAAACAAGCAATCATCCATTAATCACTCGGGTTCGATGTATATGTTAAGTCTTAAAAAGATATACTGAAAAATCGGTTCAAATTTATGTATTGTTATAGCTTTTGTGGTAATGGAGGTTCATATGTGATAATTTCAAATCATTTATGATCCTCCAAGGAATTAATCGATACGAATAAACTCACTCAGAAATCCAAGATTACCCAAAAGAAAACATCCATTATAAAAAGGGGGAGGGATTTTTATGAAAATTTAGTAAAATAACTGAGTATCTATATTATGTTACAATTAGAAAAAAAAACAAATTATTAAGACTTAGATATTATTTATTAATATATAATCCATTATAACTATTAGTTCAACTTTACTATGTATTAATTTAGGGGGCTTGATTATTTGCGAGTTTTAATATTTGTGAGATAGTTTTAGCTACTGATTAAGATAATTAATTTCATTAATTAATTAATTATATTTATTAAATAAAAGTTAATGATTTTTTAATAAATTCAAATTCTATACATATAGAGAGAGAAAGAGGCGGGTTCATGCACGGATGACAACAATTACGAGAATGTGATAACAATCCTCAGCCAATCGTTTTGTACATGAAATCTTTTTCGTGTACAAAATCATATGTGATTTTGTGCTAACATAAAAAATGACACGCGCGACTTTTATTGCGGGAAAAGTTTCGGCTAATCATATATGATTTTGCATGTGAATCATATGTGATTTTGTACATGAAAAATTTCATGTACAAAAAATGACTGACTGAAAATTATTCTCGCATTCTCGTAAATTGTTATCGTACTCACATGAACCCCTTTATATATATATATATATATATATATGTATATATCTTTTATCCTCTATCAATAACACACACGATTAAATGTGCATAAAACATGAACGTATTGAGAACACAATGTAAATATTCTTAAGAAAATTTCTACTCTGGTGTTCAGAAGTGGTACATTTAAATTTAGTTTTGTTCTTTTAATTGATATTTACAAGCTATATCGATTTTCGTAAATTCATAACATATTTACAAACTATATTACCATTTTTTTTAATTGTTCGGTGTTTAATTTATGTGCACATTCAATTGTATGTGTAGATATAAAGAGGGAGATGAAAAGAGATGAGAATTTTTTAAATTTATGTTATATTAGATTTTATTTTTCTAATTAATGTTGAGGATTTTTTTTAAGGGAATTTAATTATAATAACCAATTTTGAAAACTGATTTACCAAAATGACCAATTTTTTTTTGAGTTTACTAAAATAACCAAAAATTCCTCGAAATACACCCCGAAATACAAAATTTTCGAGCATGTTTTCGAGGGGGTTTAGTTGATTTCGAGGGTGTCTGACCAAAATTTCGAGGGGCTTTGACCAACTTATCGAGGGTGTTCTAATAATTATCAAGGGCCTTTTCCAAATTTTCGAGGGTGTTCTACATTTTCGAGGGTCTTCTAGCAAATTTGGTCGAAATTTGGTATAATAATTTGACACCCTCGAAGACCCTCGAACACCCTCGACCAAATTTGCTAGAAGACCCTCGAAAATTTGGAAAAGGCCCTCGATAATTATTAGAACACCCTCGATAAGTTGGTCAAAGCCCCTCGAAATTTTGGTCAGACACCCTCGAAATCAACTAAACTCCCTCAAAAACATGCTCGAAAATTTTGTATTTCGGGGTGTATTTCGAGGAATTTTTGGTCATTTTAGTAAACTCAAAAAGAAATTGGTCATTTTGGTAAATCAGTTTTCAAAATTGGTCAAAATAATTAAATTCCCTTTTTTTTAAATGTCACGAATTAAGAAGTTCTCAAAGAAAACTCCCCTGCTAATTCATACGTATAACTTATTAAAGTATCAAATATATTAACTTTATTCAAATGAATAAATTTGTATTATTCTAGTAAATATATGATTCCAATACAATATCAACTTAAATTCAATTCAATTTAATTTTCTATCATAATTATAATTATAGATGAAACTGAATTAACCGGTTTAAAAATTCCTCGAATCAGAATCACCTTATATTGTTCGTCGATGAAAACAAAAGGAATCTTTTAATTCAGTTTTACGATTTACAGTTTAAGTTCATTATATACAACAATAAACTTAAACGATTTATGATTGAGAAAATTGAATAAAAATTTATATAATTCTAATCAATATACAATTAACATAAATATCAAATTATTTAAATTTTATATCGTTTTTGAACGGAATAAAATCAACTCGTATTATTCGATAACGAAAACCACAGTACGAGTTTATTATAGAACAATAAAATTAATTTTTCGATCCAAAACATTTTTAATTTTCATTACTATTTCTTTAATATATAAAATAAAATCACAAAAATTATATGAAAAATACTAAAAAAAAGAAAAAACAGAAAGAAAATATAAAGAATGTCACCCGCTATATTACTGGTACCACTAGCTCCAATATTAAATAGTAAAAACGACGACGTCTTCTGATTCATCAAACATTCACGGGCTTGCATAGAAACTTGAGCGACGACGCCGGCGAATCACCGGCGGCGCCGCCTCTTCCGCCGCCGACCAACAACCTCTCATAATACTCCACACAAAACAACGATAAAGAAAGCTCCACTTCATGCTGGTTCCAGACACGTGTCACCACCTCCGATTCACCACCACCACCACCGATTCTCCGCCTCTTGAGTCGACTCAGCACCGGCCTGACACACACCATATACAACCTCCGATACCCACCCAATGCCGAAACGACCGGCCGAACTCCAACCGGCGGCGGAGACACGTGGCGAAAACACAAATGCTCCCATAACGAATCGTTCCGTACAATCGAACACCATTGCCGGCAAACACAAGCTGCTGAACTTAACGACCTTCCGTCAACCCTTTTCAGAACCTCTATCAACAAATCAATATTATCATTTATACAAAACCTCCCATTATTATAATCACCATTATCATTATCATTATCATTATCATCACCATTTTGATGAATCTGAACCATGGTAATTGGTTGGGTGGTGGTGGTGAAGATGATAACGAATATGAATATGAAAATTGGAAAATGAAAAGGGTTTTTGTAGAAGTGAAGAAATGAAGGGAAGGGAAGGGGTATCGACGGAAGGGGGGAAAACGCCAAGTGACAAAAGTCCAAGGGGGTGTGAAAGAACAGAAACCAATGCTTTGGGGGGTTAAATATTTTAATGAAATATATTATTTTAAAAAATCTATTGGAGGAAAATGTCAATTTTTTTGTTTTTTTGGGGCTAAGTGAAAATTTTGGTTTCTTCTTTATATTTATTTATTTACAGGATTCAATGCTTTAATTAATTTGTTTTTGATCCGTTACACGCATAAATTGTCAAACCTTTTTTTTGTATAATAGTATTTTTTATTTATATATTAATAAAATAATTTGCTACGTAAATGAGTAGAGTGACTCTCTCTGAATACAGAATAGATTTTAGATTTAATTTCGTGTCAGTATTCTTAGCTGTTGAATGAGTCAAAAAATGTCATGTTACGTTGATAGTGTTGAAGGTGGGTTTTGTGTGGGCAGGGCTGAGGATTGTTGTAATCAATTTTTTGTCAAATATATTAGATATTCACAAGTAACTATATACACACAGATTAACTTTTGTAAGAAAAAGAAATACAATGACCTATAAAGTGTATTCCATCTGGAGTAGAGTTTAAAAAGATAAGATACATATAAACCTTACATATATTCCAAAAAGACGGGAAACTCTTGTGTAAAAAACATTTCAAATTATAATAAGGGGAAAAGTTTAGAAAAAACCTCAATTAATCTTTTCATTTTAAATGATTAAGTCCCTAAACTTGTTTTTGAATAAATAAACCGTTAACCTTTCTAGTTTTAAATGATTAAATCCTTGAATTATTTTAAATAATAACTATCGAACTTTTAAAAATTAGTTACTTACATTCTCTTAATCCAAAAGGTCATATATAATTATATAAGAATGTTTTACAATAAAAAAAAACGATTTTACTATTTCAAAACCTTACTTCATTCAAACCCTTTTTAACAAACTAATAGTTCCCTTTTTTCTAACTTGGTTATTATATCAAACAAGATATTGGTGATTGTGGTGGTTGAAGTGGGATAGTCATAAATATGGACCATAATTATACATACACATGGAGCCATGGTCCATGAATGTAGGTGTTGAATATAAGACTCAGTGGCTAATTGGTAGGGATAGACACACCCATTTAGCTTCAAAGAAGTGGATAGTGTCATATCAAATGACTACTATTTGCCACCAAGTTTTTAATTTATTTAATACAAATATTTATTCATTAATCAATATTTATAAATAAAAACTTATTAGTTTCAAGTAATAATTACTAACAAGACAATAAACATAACATGTTATTGGGTGTAATCTTTCTAAGGCTCTTTAAAAATTTATCCTATAATAAAACAGGAAGATTAAAGACACGCTCTTATATATTGTTAAAAACATCTTTATCCATGAATTTCTTTTCATATATGTCAACATTAAAACCAATTTTTTACATTTTTAATATTATAAAAATATATAAATTTTAATACATAGGAGTGTCAATAACATTGCCCTAATAAAATACAATATTTTTTTCTTATTAATTAAATAATATTTATAAATTTAAGAGATAATCAAACAATTATCCTAAATAATATACCAATAATGATAATTTGTCTGTGAAGCCTATGACAAATAACTCAATTGATAAATGAGTGAAATAATTTGTCCAAATACAAAACAGATCGATCTTGATTCGATCTCAAACCCCCCCCCCCTCCCCCCCCCAAACCAACACACACCAGAGAGAAGGGGGGAGGGGTAGTTTAAACCACTATGTGAGTCAAAAAAATCTTTCCTTACACTGGTATTCTTAGAGGCAATCGACGATTGTCGTATTTGATTTGACCAGTTGGGGATGTCAGTTATCAATTTCTTACCCAAATAATATTGTTTGTGAAATTAGAGTTGTTAATCTTAATTAACATCATTACAAGACAAATTAATGAGAGAAGATTTTCATAACCGTTGGTTGACATGAACAATGTTTTTGTGGTATTTAAACCAAAGTCAAAATTAGATCCGTTGACTTTATAAATAAATAAAAAAACTCATGGGGAAAAAACAACCATATTACCTTGGATACTACACATATGTTTCAACCAATTAATTTGTGTGTTGAGTTGAGGGTTCACATTATGTTGTTGTTTGACGATTTATATAACCTTTGTCTTCACCTTTGAACCTATTCCTTTGAGAATCCTATGATTTTGATTTGCTCTTATCTTTTCTTCTATGTAATCAAACTATTTGTACAAAGTATATTATCTTACAACCAATTCTGTTATCGTTATTTAAATGAATCATAATATTAACATGGGTTCAGATAAAACCACTTTTTTACTGGAAACAAATAAAGAATGATTGAGTGAACGAGGTTAGACTGAATTGTCCAACCAACATATAATAATTCAGTGTTTTGAATCAAATTGATTTAGAAAGTTGTATACACTTTTGTATAGTTTACATGGTTTGAAATTTTCTCCTCTGATATTAAATTTGATCAATCCCTTTTAATATTTTATGCAAAGTTCTTGGAATTGTTATCAACGAGGGTTGGACCTACATACAAGCCTTGGGTGCACAGGCTACCGTTCATTTGACTCGTCAGAATAGAAAAAAGAATTGAAATAGGGGTCTTAATTGATGCACCTGCTTTGAATTGATGTATGTTTTATTAAGTTAACAAAAATTGATAATAACTTATTGATAGTGTCAATTATATGTAATAGGGGACTTTACTCAAATTTACTGGTAGTGTCACTGATATGTAATAAGGAAATTTACTCAAATAACCATTTTTAAACTTCGGTTTTACCTTCTAGTCATTTTCTCCCAAGATTTACCAATATAACCATTCTTGAACTTGGGTTTTACCTCCTAGCCACTTTCTTCCAAGATTTACCAAAATAGTCATCAGGTTTGCGAACCTGACTACACGATAAACAAAATGTTACATATTCGGCTCTTGTACGCAATAATTAAGCTAGGTTCGCAATAAACTAAATGTAGTTTAACTTTCTCCACACAGAAACTCATTTTCAAATGAATTGAAAAAGAGAAAATTGATAATTGTAACAAAGAAAGAAAGAAAGAAATTAAAGCTGCAATCGTTTTTCGACAATTAAGCTACACTTTGTTTATTGTGAACCTAGCTTATTGCGTACAGAGGCCGAATATGTAACATTCTGTTTGTCGTGTAGTCATGTTCGCAATTACGAACCTAGTATGGCGTACCTGATGGCTATGTTGGTAAATCTTGGGAGAAAATGACTATGAGGTAAAACCTAAGTTCAAGAATTACTATATGAGTAAATTTCCCTATCTAATATTATAGGTTATAAGTTCAAATATCTTCAATGTTGCAAATTTCAAATATATTACTCAAAATAATCGGACACGATATGTCTAATCGATTGGAGTTGCTAAAATTATGTCCTTTTTTTATTTTATATTATATCAATTTTTGTGCCATTTGTTTAAAATAAAATTATTATTCCATCTCAATTATTAATTATGTTAAGATATTATCTTGGATTTGATTCCAAAAAGAAAAACCTGCAAGTGTTACGAATAATTCTTGCAGTCTTTTGAATGGATATATATGTATGTATTACGTAGGTATCTATGTTAGACATGAATGAATGGATGTATGCATGCATGCATGTCTATATATGTATGTATGATGGTTGGGTATGCAGAGAATAATGTAGGTTAAGATCCAACCAAAGCTAAAGAGACCCAAGGGATCAGAGTCAGGTAGTTTTCACTTTTAGATTTGGTCCTCTAATAAGTGATCTTGAATTTTGGTCCATGCCATTCATTTTCACATACATACATACATACATAATATACATATGTAAACTCCTCCTGTTCAAAAAGATAACAGTAGATAAATAAGAGAATATGAGAACGATTAAATCATTAAATTACACTAAAGTCACGTGTAAAATCATATGTGATTCACACGACTTTGATTTTGACTTGCAAAATCACATATGATTAAGTACAAAATCACATGTGATTTGACCATTTTCTTATTTTTACAACAAAAATTAATAATATGATGGTTCAAAAACGAATTACGTCAAGAAAAATATAATTGAAGTTACATGCTGACAAACAAGGTCCTCAACGGATTTCGTTTGCAAGACACGAAGAAATGAAGGTATTCAGACCATAAAAAAAAACATTTCCAAAAGACCAAAACCAACAAAATATTGTAAAATAATGACTTGTACATTATCAGAGGCGGAACACAATAGGAGCCTAGGGGGGCTATGGCCCCTGCGTTTTGACCCTTAAATACTAGATATTAGAAATATTATCAATGAATCCGCGCTTAGTTATGGTGGTTATGTGTATATGGCCCCTGTATATGTGGTTATAGGTTCTATTCTCCTGTCACATAGTTTTTTTATAATGAATTGAGTTTATCAATGAAGATGTTTTGTTAGGTTCGGCCCCCTTAATTAGAAGGCTTGTGTTCCGCCCCTGTACATCATGTAATAAAAGTTGTACAATAATAATAATAATAATAATAATAATAATATGTATTTAAAATTTGGAAAGAAAGAAATAAAAGGTAGCTATAAAAATTGTCTGGTATAAGGTTGGAAGTATAGCATTGGGATTCTTTATGATTTGATCGGGAAGGAACTTAACAAGCAGAAAGAATGCAAAAACAGCCCCGTGAACCCCGTAAATTCAAAAAGTTTTTTCACTTTTAATAATTAAATATTAATTAATTAAAATATTAATTTAAAGAAATTCAAAGGTGTAAATATATTATTATTAATGAATAAAATTAAATTTGGGTTGAAACCAACTATGTTTTCTTTTTGAAAGCACATCTTGGTCGAGTTCGAAACAAGAAAATGTTCCTGATTTTGAACTCGTAATTAATTTTGAGTTACTGTTGTATCATGTTTTATGTACGAAGTTTTGACATGGTACGTTTTAAGAGGTGGGTTGTGGTTATTTTAGTTGATACTGATTGCAGGTCAAATTTGTCAAGATTTAAACGATCTAACAATAACCGTAAATCGTATGGATAACATGAAGATTGAAGTTGTTTTTAACGTTTGAGATGTGGTGTGGATGATTTGTGTATAATTTTTATCATATATAAGATAAGAGGAAAGTTCAAATGCGAAATCAAATTTGGTTGCGAACATGAGAAGAAAGGAGAGCGTGGCACGTGTCCTATTCAGTCTGAATAATAAAGGGCATTCGGTATGAATAAGAAAAGTGAAGTTCATACATTATGCAGTATGAATAACATTAAAAATGAATAACACAACATTCAGAGTAATTAGCACAACATTCAGTCTGAATATATTCAGACTGAATGAGACACGTGTCGTGATCTTCTTTGTCCTCACGTTCATAATCAAATTTGAGTCACATTTGAACCCTCCCCAATAAAATAATATGTAAGTTCAATACGATATATTGGAATTTGATATAAAGTTATATAAGTATAATACGACATCTAAATACAAATATTATCGCTAAACGCACGTACCTATAAAGCAAAAGACATAATAATTTTCAAAAAGAAAAATATGCTATTATGCTCAACGTTTCAAACGCTACTATTTGACATTAAAGTTTTATTTTTATGAAATGGCAATTAATGTTTTTTAAATATTAATGTTTGTTTTAAAAAAAATCCAACTTTTAATTATATAACTAGCAATATTTTAATTTTACAATAATATGAATTTAATTTTGATTATGTTCGAATTTTTGTACCAAACTTTTTATTCTTGAAAATTCAAACACTTATCAGATTGAACGATACATTTTCAGATATTCTGGCTAGTTGGAGTAATATTTTCAAAATATAATACTTATGTTTTAAAGAAACGCAACTTTTGTGTTAATATATATGTTAAATATATATATATATATACATATACATATATATATATATATATATATATATTTGAATAATAGTTAAATATCTAAAATACGCTTTTGCAAAGCAAAATAATATTTTCAGTTCGAATTCAGACGTTATCAAAGTCTATGTGGCTATGAAGGTTCATTTGTGATGACTTTAAGTCATGTGTGATCATTTAGAGGATTAATTGATGCACGTGATTAACCTACCTGAAAATCTACGATTATGAAAAAAAAGAAAAAATAATTGTATTGTGGATTACAACCAATATCACTATTCACTAGTATGTTGTAATGATTAACGATTAAAAACTGGTCCTTAAAAAAATTATTTTTTAATGTTATATGCTATTTGTATGACATTTTCATATAACATTTTTTAGGGTCCATGAAAAATCAAATATGATGATATGATTAGAGTTTTTAGAATTTATTGTAAAAGTATTATGTAACATGTGAAACTATTTGTTCTATAGAGGGGATAATTATTTGTTAACTAAGAAAATAATGCTAACTTTATTAACTCATCTGAGCTATTTATTTTTTTATCAACGATTTTAGTTAAATGAAAGATTATAAAATGATTAAAAAGAAAACATATTAAATAGAATTATGTCAAGGGTAATTTGGAATAAGTTTATATTTTATATTTGAAAGATAAAGATAATTTTGAAACAAATTTAATAAAAAAAACATATATTTTATTTTCCCAAAAAATGATTTTGCATTGAAAAGTGATAACCAATTTGATTTAGAAATCCAAAGATTTGTCCCTTTCAAGGTTGTATGATGTTTGTTTAAAGTTCATAGCGTCGTTTAATATATAAACTTTAATTCTTCCGAGGTTTTTTATACCAAAGTTCATAAGTGAAACAACGAGATAGTTAAGGTGAAAGTTCATACGTGAAACAATAAGAATGTTCATAGGTGAAACAATGTGAATGTTCATAGGTGAAATCGGAAAAGGTGAATAGTATAATTAAAAAATTTAAACAAGTTCATATATGAAACAAATGTAAGTTCATAGGTGAAACAATAAGAATGTTAATAGGTGAAACCAGAAAGTGAATAAAATAATTAAGAAAGTTTAAATAAATTCATAGATGAACACATGAAGTTCATAGGTGAAAAAATTAAGTGAATAAAATAATTAAAAAATATGTTAATTAATGAATGTCATAATTAATTGAATGTGATAATTAAGTAATATGATAATTAATTGAATATGATAATTAAGGAATACAATATCAATATAAAAAAAAGACGAAAATACATCGATTAACAAAGTTCGTATTATTTCATTGGTTAACAAATAAAAGGGACTCTTGTTCTATAAATATAAATTTAAAAGTATCATTAGATATAGAGTCATAGGCATTATGACATGCCGATTTTTTTGTAATGGCAAGTAGAGACTTTTCATTTTTTTTTTACGACAACTCAAGATAAAAAAAATAATAATAAAAAGTCGTTTTAAGATGAAAATAGTGATCTTTACCACCTTTTCTTCGAAAACAAAATTATAGTTATTTTTATGACAGAAAGAATATCCTCTATTAATTTGGAAATGGATAAATGTAAAGGCATTGTTTGCCAAAAATAAGCTAACTTATAAGCTAGCTTATTTTCTGAGTAATCGTTTGGATGCACACAAGCTAGCTTATAAATCAGCTTATAAGCTAGCTTATCGATAAGCTAATTGGAGTAGCTTATGAGAAGCTTTTTGACACTTTTTTCAATTATACTCCTAATTAATATTATTTACTTATTTTCAACATGCTATTTTTGGTTATTTCACATGCTCATAAGCTAGTTTTTGCCAAACATAACTTTATTCATCAGCTAGCTTATCAGCTATCAACTAGCTTATAAGTCATCAGCTACCTTATAAGTCATACGTTAGCTTATTAGTCATAAGCTACCTTATCAGCTAGTTTGCCAAACATAGCCAAAGTTTTTCATCTCGAGATTCACATTGAGTTTCATATTAATGAAACCAAAAAAACCAATAAAAAAACGGGTGAAAAAAATTTAAGTTAAACAAATTATATTAAAAATTGAGCATTCTATTCATTATAATTTGACATCATATATAGTTATATATATTTCATCTATTTTAGCTAGAGTTTTAAGTTTTTTTATAACCAATATAAAGCATCTATAAAGTTTTCACATGGAACTTCATATATATCGGAAAAAATATTCTAAAAATAACTTTGTTCTCTCTCTTTCTCTCACACTTTCTCTTTCATTGGATCGAGGCAATCATTTTTTTGGAAATGTGTGATGTTTTGATGTTTTACCTAGACTAATCCAAAACTATAGATTTCACCCACAACCCTTAAGTAAATCTTCCGGTAGTCACAAACGTATAGATAGATGATAGAATTTGAACCCGGGTTAACTTTATCATCCGTTTGTCTTTATCCACTACGCTACCATCCTTGTGGTTTGGAGGCCATCAATTTCTACTATGGTGAAAAAAGAAAATTGTCTATGGCGATGGCTTGATCGACTCCAACTACAACAAGGGGTAAGTGTTTGTAGGGGTTTGATAGCTGGAAGGTTTAGGATTTGATTCACAGCTGATTGCAATATACACGGATAAATTGGGAAATCGAAAATATACCCCCAAGTGCTAATCGGCTCCACAACTCGCACGTTTGATTAAAAGACTATTAAATGGTTATGTAACACCCGTGATTTTGGGATTTTCATTTGTGGCTGAAATCGAGGGAAAACACGATATTTGGGGTTGGCGTGGCCTAAGTCGCCGCCCAAGTCACGTGGTCCACTGTTTGAAGGGTTGGAAGTCGCGGAACTACTAGCCATGTAACCTAAGTCGCGGGATTACAGTTGGACGTTTTAAAAGTTCGATCTTTAGGGTTTAATCTCATTTTCTCCCCGCTCTCTATTTCTCTCCTCTGGTCCTCCTTGATGCAGTTGGACGTTTTAAAAATATAAGGTCAATTGACGAAATAAACAACAAAATATCTAAGAAATTTAGAAACCTTGTCTCATAGTTGATCTATTTCCAAAAAAAAATCACAAGAAAACCAAGATTTAAAATAACAAGTCAATTTACATTTTACAATTAAATTTTACATTAAGTTGTATCATACATGTAGACATCTAATATACATTGGATACATGTTCAGTAAATTATGTGTCAAATTAGGTGATATAAGAAACGTATGATTTTGGTTTCTTGGGTTTACTGCCATAATTCTGTTAAGCTATTACGGCTTCATGCTTAAGCCATGACTTGATGCAGTCAGCCACTCATCCTATCTTTACTCATTCAATCAATTTCTTTTCCCAAAACACTATTTTTTCTACCTTAGCACGCCACACGAATAAAACATTTCTAACCCTGTTTGGTGATCAGGAAATGTCTTTCATGAATATTTGCTCATCATTGTTGCTTCAAATATGTCGTCGTTGTTACTCCTCTAAATTTATGATCATTGTTGGTTCTTTAAGCTCCTCACATTTGTTGCTTCGTGTCTTTCTCATCATTCCTTTTTTCATAAGAAGTATTGTTACCATATCGTTGTTGCTTTCTTATACTTGTTGATAGGCAAAAAAAATTCAATATCCATATTATTTATCTGACATCATCACATAAAATACTGCATAAAAACATTCTTGTGATGACCCTTACTATATGTAGTTTAGAAACTCGTCTTAGAAACCATTGTTGATTTTCGATAGTAAAGGAAACGGTATTGTGTATGTATTTTGATGTTGATTCATTATGTGCATCATAAGATCTCTTTTTGGGATATATATTAGTCCCCAAAGAGAGATGGCTAACCAAGTGAGGGTTTTGTAGAAGGGGGGTTGAATATAAAACACACAGAATATACTCTTTTTAAATTTTTTTAATATAAATATCAAAAATTTACACACAGGAAGTTTGATGCGGAAAAGAATAGACACACTATTCTATCAAACTAAACACACAGATAACAGTAATTAACTTATACACTAAGGAAGTTAAAACAAGACTGTTATATCACACAGGATTGCCGGAGTCAAACAAATAATCACTTTGAAGATTTGTTGAAAGCGTGAGATTTATGGGAAGGACTTCATCTCCTTTTATAGTGCCCATGCATGGGATGCATGTGGACAGCTGTCAAAGATTCATTAGCTGGAAGTTTATCTGATGGACAAAGGAAGAGACCACTCCCTTTGTACTAGAATAATGGATGAACCATTCTTTGTAGCACGTAATGTCAGATAACTTTATCTTCTTTTCTTCATGCTCTATGAAGTCCCATCAAACCTTTTAGCTAAAAGACAAATATTCATTTTATAAGAATAAAATAGAATGTCTTTATTTAAGGTTTAATGCCCAAATTCTTGCTGCTCACGTGTCTTGCATTTGTTGTGAGTCAAGAACTTATCTCTTGAAAATTGCTAAGTGATACATGAACCTATGTATCACATCGGTGGATACCTTGTAAGGATGGAATTGATAAGTGTACACATTGCTTAGTGATCCTCAAATCTCATTAAGTGTTGAGAGTGTACATCCTTGTAGTTGTGACTTGATATCACAGCCTTAGGAATATACCTGCAATTTCGGTGACCAAGGTACATAGTGTCGGTGGATGGGTACTAACTTGATGACCTCATCTTGTATTGATGACCCAATACTTTGATGACTTAAATGTGTACCATCGGTGACCCACTATGTTGGTGACCCAATCTTGACTTTGGCAATTTGATCTGAATATTGAAGTTAGTTGGTACATCCAAAATTCCACTTTTTGATGTACAACCCTTGATTGAATAGTCTTTGACTTTCCAATACTTGAAGCATATTCCAGACCTTCAAAAGAACCTATAAAAAATCAATCATACAAAGGAAGGTGGTTCATCACCAAATCATCGGTGACCCAACAATATACGATATATTGTGCATGATATCTTTTTCCCTTCAGGAATGATTGTGTGGGTTAGTTGGTATTGTCAATTGTGTGTATCCATATAGGTTCATATTTGCATAAGTGATCAGTGATCCTATCTACTAGGCTAATATAGTCGGGTTCCTGTGCCTAGCAGGAACTAGATTTATGAGTTATCGTCAAGTTGTGGACTACCAATAACTTTTACCACAGTTTGAGTTGAATTTGAAATTATTGGATTAGTTTGTTGTTTTGGGCTTTTGATATTACGTCGTGCATCATCATACTCTTATATAATCCTTGCCGGTTGCCATAAAGGGTTAAAATGACAACTATTATCATTCAAATTGTTTATTCATGGGAAAAATTCATAAAGTTCAACAAAACTATTTCATTTTGGATGATTAAGTCCCTAAACTATTTTTTGAATGAAAAAACCATTAAATTTTAATATTTTGAATTATTAAGTTTATAAACTATTTTTTGAATGAAAAAACCATTAAATTTTAATATTTTGAATTATTAAGTTTATAAACTATTTTTTGGATGAAAAAACCATTAAACTTTCTAATTTTGAATGATTAAGTCACTGAACATTTTTTTCAACAAAATAAATCATCAAATTTTTAAAAACTGGTTACTTACATCTTTTTGGTCATTTTACATTCTTATACGTTAGTTTTACCAAACATGATTTTTCATCAGCTAGCTTGTCAGCTACCAGCTAGCTTATCATCCATCAGCTAGTTTGTCAAACATGATTTTTCATCAGCTAGCTTATCAGCTACCAGCTAACTTATCAACCATAAGCTAGTTTGCCAAACACAACCTAAATATCATGACACTAGACATGTCAAAACAAGATAAATAAAATACCAAAACACGTTTTGGTCAAAATGGATGACCCATCGACAATTTTTTGACAACTATAACTATAATTATTAGTAGACATATTAAATATGATTAACAAAATAAATTTTTAATAGCATGATTTAATAGATTATAACCATTTGAAGAAACTTTGGACGAATCTTGAGTATTTTGCTATTTTACTTATTTGATCGGTTAATAATAATGTAACATAAATTATATTCGTATTTAAATAAATGGATCGAAATTCCTGTCTCTATAAATATATATGTAATATAGCTTTTTTAATAACATAAAAAGGTACGCACTACTACTACAAATAATAGTAAGTAATAATGATGATAATAATTTTCATAATTTTTCACATATATATAAATATTATAGTGGAGTAGCAAAAATGTATAAGCTTCTATACAAAATAAAACAAAACGAAGAAACAAAGGAGAAAAAGGTAAACGCAAAGAAGATCAATGGAAGAAACCATGGGGTGAAAGCCAAACCTCTCTTCTAAACTCCAAATGAGTCTTCCATTCTTTAATTAAACATCTTTCTTTATTCTCTTTTTAAATATATATTTATATTATAATACCTCCAAACAATATTTATTTATATATGTATTAATTACATACATGTATATATAGAGTGTAACATCCTAATTTGGAGCAAAATTCTAAAGAACTTAAATAAATGGGCTGAAATGCTAAATGAACTCAATTGGGCTTTGGGATGAACCAAATTAAGACTAAACCATGCCCATTGTTCCTTACACCAAAAAGAAGAAAAAGAAAATAGAGGTTTGAGCAAGATTTGGAGAAATAGTTTGAAGAGTTCTTGAGCCAAGAATGAAAGATATATATTGGAGCAAACGTGTATTTTCTGGACACACAAACCGGCCCACACAGACTGTTAATTCCCAATGTAAGGGGCATACCTGACTTACTTAGCACTGGTTTTTGGTGAGAAGATTCATCATTGAGGTATGTATTTTTCTCTTTTAGTTTGTTTATAGAGTTGGCTTTCGTTTATTTATACTCATGGCCAGGTGATGTTAAGAAATTACCAATTGATGGGAAATAGTAGTTTTTTTTATTAACATGAATATTCAACCCGTTATGCGAGCCGACTAATTTCAGGACGACCACCCGCTTTGCGGGTAGCCTGGAGTCACCGCATTAGAACCTCCGTGGCCACAAGGGATTTTTATGCCTCCCTGATTCGAACCTGTGACATATATGGAAATAGTAAGAACTTTGCCATTTTGGTATATATGGAAATAGTAAGAACTTTGCCAAGCACATAGTTTAGATCTCATTATATCGTTGTATACCGATGATATATGTTGTGTAAGATAATTGGGGTAATTTTTATGTGAAAAATATTTAGTAGGATCAATGGCAAAAGAAAAAAAAAATAAACGATTGTAATCCATTTGTGAAACAACAAATAGCATAGAACTTGTTAGGCTTGAAAGGGGAGCTTGGTCCACCACTGTCCATAAGAATCCTTGAAATTAAATTTTAGGAGATAGAAACAATATTTTATGAATTGTTGAATATTTTAATTGTATGATATGAACTAATATTGTGATCTTCAAAAATGGTATGAATTAATATTGTAATCTTTAAAACGGAGAAACTGTTTGAGATGAACTTAATTTTTTTTGGAGATTTCAAATGTTGATTCTTTATTTTGAAAAATCTACTGGAGTTGCTTTAACACATTTTGGTGTATTTTATTGTTAGTTAATTCATGCCGGTTTTATATGAATTAGACTTTTAGTTCAACAATTTTTTTAATTGTTTACAAAGTATGTAACATTAAAAGTAAAAAACAATTCTTGTGAATTATGTAAAAAAAAAAGTATAAAAACATACCGGGGCAAATGCAAAAACACCAAATTTATTGGTGGCACATAAGCAAATTATTATTTCATGAGGGCAAAAAGTAGAAATATAGGAAACTAATGGGGGTCAGAATCTAAATAACGTAAATTGAGCCGTTCCCCTATAAATAAAATACAACTTCACCGGTGTCTTCTTTTTCCGGTGACCGATCCCGGAGGGTTTTGCTATAAATTCCCCAATTGACGCAAGAAAATTTTCGTGTTCTACTTCGATTTTTGAATCAAAATCTTATCGATTTTGTACAGAAAGTTCGTGTTATTAATTTGGAAATTCTAGGGTTTCGTCTCCAAAGCTATTCAATAAACTAAAGAAGAATGGGCCGTTCACGCGCAGTCAATCACTCTGCCGAGGAGGATCCAAACCAAAGGTATTCATGTTATTATAATTTAAATATGTCATAACTTGTAATTTTGTTCGAAGTGATAAATTTTCACTGATTTAAGTGGTTCAATTTAGCTACATTCATGTATTTTTTGTGTAATCCGAAGTATCTGAATGGTAACTTGCTACAATTTTGAAATGAAAAACCACCAAGAACAATTGCAGAATTTAAAAATCTTGTTTGCTCGCTTTTCTATGATGTTTTGGGTTAGCACAAGTTGAAACCTGTATCATCTAAAGTCAGTTTAACTTCTTACCTAGAGCCATGGAGTATAAAGAAGAAAATTGATCGTTATGCATTGTATATATTGCCGTATGAGGGACTTCATGTGATGGTGATGCTCTCATAACTCATGGTGGAACTTGTTAATTGTGATGGAGATACCTGTGGATTCATTTGAGTACATCCGAATTAATGATTTTATAACATTTGATGAATTTAAAATTACAAGCCTTTTAAGATGCAAAATTAGTAATGGCACTGTGATCCCTACATATCTATACTGTAGGTAAACTCCTTCTATGTGATACATCTGCTTAAAGGTCAATTCCCGAAGTGGATCAAGTGTATCAACTCTCAATTTCATTTTCATTTTTTGTTTGATCATTTTTTTTTTCTAGTAGTTAAGAGCGCACAAAAGAAATTTTTTAATGACAAACCCTCAAAGCATCCAAGAAGCACATCTGAAAATCATGAGCTAGTCTTATACAAGATCACTTTGGAACTTGTTTATTGCTCTTTTACCAATCAGTAAAAAAATGATAGTAACGATGCTCTCCATCACAAAATGAATGATACATAACATTTACCCATTTCTAAAAGTCTGTTCTTTCTTCTGGTGATATAACTAAAGATAAAGTCAGAAGGATGATGGCAGGCTGAGGAGCAATATTCATAGGATGGTCCTGATTGTATAATAAGCCACTTTTTAAAGTAGCTGGAATATGGTGAATGTCACAGTAATTATGTTAATAAATTAAACTATGTGACCATGAGAAGCAGTGTATCCATATATACATAGATATTTTTTAAATAATATAGTGTGATGTTTTTATCTCATTGGTGAGAGGGTAGTTTTGCAATAACTCTTCAATTGATGTATGAAGGCAGATGTGCCAAAGAGAATTGTGGGACAACCAAAGAAATTGCAAAAATAATGTGAAGCGATTGTGCTTTTGTGGACCTCGGTCATCTTTGCTTTTTGTGAATATGATCTTGGTTAGATTTGCAAACGAGAATGTTCTCATACCAAGATATTAGCATATAGCAACTTCTTAAAGATACATGACTTGTGTAAATGTATGTGTTTATTAACTTGATCCTGAGTCACAAATTTATATCCAACCCATTTGCTAAATGTATAATATTTGAATCTTCTTATTGACACTGGAATTCAACAAGATACCTAAAATGACAATTTTAGTAAGTAAAAAATGTCAGAATTTAGTGTCACGTGATGAACAATCCATTAAATGAATGATGTCAGGTTTGAATAGGATAGAAATCAAATTCAACAATCTTTTCTTGTAATTTGGAAATACACAGAGGCAGTCTTCAATGACGTAGAGAAAAACAAAGCTTACAGTGGAAAAAGTTGTCAAAAATGTCATCGATTTTGTATGTCTCTTTGTCATGTTGGTGCACGCTCTGGTGCGTTACTTCTTATCACAGTTTGGTTTTGAGATTGGCCTTGAAGATCTGGCCTCACTACATATACTGATAAAGTAGGCTCTCCTGAACAGCAAAGCGGCGTTCTAATTTTGGGGGAGGGTAGGTGAGAGCGGCTGTTTGGTTAAATATTGTCTAGAATCTTCCTAGGGTTTTGGTTAATGGGCCTGACAATCTTTTATGGTAATTTTTGCTTCAAAACAAATTCGTCTTATGGTTACTTCTGTCTTATCTGTTCTACGACCCTTACATTCATCTAATTTCTTTGGCGATTATTCCGGTCGAATCTCTTCCAACTGTGGTACTTTCTGTTTCTAATGTCTAGCCGATCAAAGAGAAAGCGAACTGCCTCAAATTTAGAGAATCTGGAGGCTGCAACTTCAGGTATTTGATTACAAGAATCCTCTTATAGTTTTGTATCAAAAAACCTAATCATCCCTTGAATGCTTCTGTTGTTCTCTTGGGGACGTTTTTGGCCACGGCCTTTAATAGTGTTCATGTAAAGTTAATCTTTCCATATCTCTGGATGATTATCTTTCTGTAACGCAATCCAGTGGATTGCGTATGCTTTCCATCAATTAGCATTTCCTGGTGGGGTTAATATGGTTAATAATTATATGTATCTTGATATTATGTGATTTCAATAGAAACTCAAGTTCTTTTAATATGATATAGGCCAAGGGATGAGTGAAGGGAAAAAAGCATTGTACCATTGTAACTACTGCAACAAGGACATTTCGGGAAAGATACGCATTAAGTGTGCTTGCTGTTCTGACTTCGATCTTTGTGTAGAGTGTTTCTCTGTTGGAGCTGAGGTTTACCCTCATAAAAGCAATCATTCATACAGGGTTATGGTTAGTAAACTTTATTATTAAACTTTGTGATTTGGTGCATAACCTCTCTATTTTATATCAAAGCTTAGATGGTTTCTGCCAAGTGTTACATTGTTCAGGGCTCTGTAGGCCGTATATATATATATATATATATATATATATATATTCTCTAGTAATGTCAACAATCAACAGAATTTACCTAATTCACCTCGTTACCGTCTTCTGTTTATCTTGGTATGCAAATTTTAAGGTTTCATTGGGCAATGGCCATTACTAATACCTTACACCTTTTTATTTCCACAGGACAATCTATCATTTCCGCTCTTCTGTTCCGATTGGAATGCAGACGAGGAGATATTGCTACTTGAGGTATTTTCTTCTTGAACATATTTTTCTAATGCTAGCGAAATATTGCTTTTAGACATAATTTTTCAAACTCGAAGTTTCTTTATCATTTCCCAATGTAACAAAAAAAATATGTGCTCATAGTTGTATATATATTACTATGATTCTATTGATGTTACAGAGGATGAATTATTTTAGCACACTAATGAAAATCATCTTTATGTAGGGGATAGAAATGTATGGGCTGGCAAACTGGAATGAGGTTGCTGAACATGTTGGAACCAAAAGCAAATCACATTGTATTGAGCATTATAATACCATATACATGAATTCACCATGCTTTCCGCTTCCGGTATAACATTTTTTTTTTCTACAGTATTCTTTTTTTTGTACATTGGCAGAAAATTTATATGTTTGTGCAAACGTCTTTCCAGGACATGTCTCATGTTATGGGAAAGAATAGAGAAGAACTTCTTGCGATGGCCAGAGGGCATGGGGAAGCCACAAAAGGTTATACATGGTGTTCAATTGAATTATTATTATTATTATTATTATTATTATTATCCCACAAAATTTCTTGTGCTACTGTTTCTCGGCATCAGAAAACAGGAGATGCGAATTCATCTGTGTGCAAGTTGCTAGCAGTTTATTTTTTTCCATCACCTGATATCCTATAGACATGTCCAAGCAGTCATTCTTATCATTTTTATGCCTTACTTACTTTCTTTCAAAAACTATATGCTTCCTTTTGTTTAAAAACATTCCACTTTTGATTTTGTAAATTCTTTCAGTTTCAGGTATATTTTGTGTTCAAAATGTTCACTAATTTGTTATATAATTTGATGTGATTATATCTTTTGGCTTGAAGTACAACAATTTATCGGTTTTAATGTTGAATAAGTAACTCGTTTGACACTCAAAAGTCAATTGTGGACTCTTTTTTTGGAGCAGTGGAGTTTTCTGAAATTGACATATTGTACGTGTGTGTATGTATACTATATGTATTGATGTTGTTTAAGTTGATTGATTTTCTAAATTGCATCAGGGCTGCCAACTGGAGGAGAACTTTCCGTGAAAGAGGAATCTCCCTTCTCTGCAAGAATCAAGTATATCATACTTCTATAACCTGTGTCTATCTCATGCAAATTCATTTTTTTAGCATTACTTAATCTTTTGGTAATGCTTGGTCAGGGTTGAAGATTTAAGAAAAGAAGGTTCAGCTGGTCGGTCCTCATCTGCCTTAGCTTCTGGTATGTTGTCATTGCATCTCTCTCTCTCTCTCTATATATATATATATATATATATCACAGATACACACAAGAGACAATGATGTAACAATGTTTTCTCTTTTTAACATAGATGTAGGTTCTGGCACTGTTAATGCATCAGCAGGGGCAGGAAAGAGAACATCAAGCATTGTTCAAAATGACAAAGGTGGCGATGGAATTAAAATTGAAGGTATGTTCTGAATCGCACTTATATGCAGATAACCGTCATTAGTTTCTTACGGATGCCTATCCAGATTAGGTCTAGTTTGGAAGATATGACCATCCTTATAGATTCTTGGGCATACAAAAAATCAATGTATATCTCAGGACTCGCAAGAAGTTGTGTTGTAGACTATAATATTGTACCGCCATTTTGTTTTTCTGTGTGTGGTTTCGATGAAAATCAATTTCGCTCAGTAGGTTTTCGGTTTTCCTAGTGACCTCATGTGCTGATGTCATTCTTGCGAGTGGTGATGGTGAATATTAGATGCAAAAGTTTCTTGTTGACAGTTTGTTTTTCAAATGATTCAAATAGAATTATAGTTTGTATGTTAGTAGTATCTAGTCTCCTATCCAATCAATTTTACTTATGCTACCCCACCTTCATTCCATAATACGAACCGTTTTGTTTATGTTCTAAGCAATACGAAAAGTTCCCATATGTCCGTTCTTTAGGGTGCGTTTGGTACACTGGACATGACAGAATAGAACAATGATCGCTAGGGATCACTGTTCTATGTTTGGCAGGACTTTTATGTGGAACAGATAGGAACAGAGTGGAACAGGTGTGTTCCAACCCCACCCTATGGAACAAGGTGGAACAAACCTATATTTTACCAATATAACCTCAAAGCAAAGCCTAATTCTCTTCTAAAACATCAAATACACCTCTCTCTTTACATTTTATTCATTCTTTAAATTTATTTATCGTATTTTATGCTCTTTAAACTTTCACTTTATTGTCCTCAAAATATTATTTTTATACGGTTTCCATATTTTGGTTAATTTATGTAATTTATTAAATATTGATGATTAAAAAATAATATAGAAAAGTACAAATAAAAATTGGAAACTACATAAACTTTTTATTTTGGTGTCATTTTAATCGTTTTAACGAAAACTTTATAATGATATATTTTGTTATATAAATATTTATTTTATTACAATTTAATAAATTACATAGATTAATCAAAAAATATGTAAAAAGATGTAAGCAAGTCATTAGAGGTAGGGGTGTTCAAAAAAACCGTTGGACCGCTCATACCCGTTGAACCAAGTCAACCCAGACCGTTTTTGGCGGTTAGAGCGGTCTGGCGGTTCGGTCCGGTTTGAAAAATAGCCAAACCTCTCGGTTTGGTATGTGGTTTGAATGTCTTTGAGCGGTTTGGACCGAACTGACCGCCAAAAGTACACATGTATTAATTATATCCAGTTTCATGTTGTAGGCTCTACTTTTAAGATCCAATTAAAAAAGTCCGTCCAAGGCATCATATTTTTAGTTTTCATTTCTCAATTGACTGCGTTATCTAAATTACAAAATCTTGAAATACGTCAAAAATCAAATACAAAATTTCAAATCGTCCATCGACTTGTTCAATGCATTTATTTAATCTTATAGATAGACGTTTCCAAATCGTCAATTTACCATATTTTTTGGTAGAAATTTCATTTTGAATATGTATTTATGTTTTTCCTCTACTTTAAGATCATAAGAGGCCCAAACCGGCTAAACAGGTCAGACCGGACAGCCATTTTGTGGTCCGATTTGGTCAATTGCGGCCAAACCGCTCGGTTTGGAAAAAATTTAAACCGCCATTACGGTTTGGTTTGTGGTTTGGGGGATTAAACCGCCCAAACCGGACAGCGAACACCCATAATTAGGGGTAAACTGGTCATTTCATCTGTTCTGTTTTACCGAATGCCGAACAACTGTAAACTGTCCTGTTTTGTCCTATCCTGTCTAGATACCAAATGCATCCTTAATGTCTACAATGCTGTATAGATTGTCTACATGGATTTACATCGACTTATTTATACATTTATATAAACACATATACATCAGTGAGTATTTTCCAATGAACGTTTTGGAATATACTTTTAAACACAAGAGGTACGCATACATACTTAATAAGACGATTCAGTTACCAGCTCATTTCTTATCTTGAGATAAAGGCTTTGAAAGTCCGAGTCTTCTTAGCTCCAAAATCCATGCTGCAACTGTAAATCATGTACGTTATTTCCCAGATTCTCATGCAGACAGAAGCTTTGGAGAGAAAAAGCTGAGGACATCAGCAGAAGAGGGACCTTCTATAACGGAATTGAGTGGCTATAATTTCAAGAGGCAAGAGTTTGAAATCGAATATGATAACGACGCTGAACAATTACTGGCAGACATGGAATTCAAGGATGCTGATACTGATGCTGAACGTGAACTTAAACTCCGTGTCTTACGTATATACTCAAAAAGGTCAACCCGTCATATTTCTTCCTATCTTTCTGTTTCTGTTCACCATTTGTGCATTAATGTAGTTAAGTAATCATCATGACTTCCATGGTGCTATAAAGGATTTGATCTTTTTCCACCTTATATATATATATATAGAGGAAAGTTGAAATGAGAACTCAAATTTGGTTGTGAACGTGAGGACAAATGAGAGTGCGACACGTGATTCAGACTGAATAAGCATTATTCAGACTGAATAAATACTATATTCAGTCTGAATATTTCTTTAAATGGGACACATGTCGCACTCTCATTTGTCCTCACGTTCACTACCAAATTTGAGTTCTCATTTGAACCCGCCCCTATATATATATATACTGATTTCTCATATTTATTGGTAAATTTTGACAGGCTAGACGAGAGGAAACGCAGGAAAGACTTCATTCTGGAAAGAAATTTACTTTATGCTGATCCTTTTGAGCAGGGGCTGTCCCCGGAAGAGAAAGAAATATGTCGGCGCTACAGGGTTTTCATGCGTTTCCATACAAAAGAGGAGCATGAGGAATTGCTCAAGACTGTCATTGAAGAACACCGGATTCGTAGACGAATAGAGGATCTGCAGGTTCGATATGACTTAATCGTGTCACAGCTTATTCGGTCAGCTATACATGACTGTTTGGTAGTGGCTTATTCAGTAAGCTTCTAAGGGGGAGCTTTATGCAGAAAGCCAAGTTTTTTTTCAAACCTGTCCTTCCCAATTTCAAAGCACGCTCCTTTCATCCATGAAGAAACCCTTCAAAACAAAAATCTTCCTTATCCATACAGACATCTTTATCCATACAGGACTTAATGGAAAACCAACCAGACAGCCCTAATAAGCTTAATGGATTTATGGATTAATTAGGCTAAGCTAAATGATTATTGTTTGATTTGGGCTTAATACTAAACGGATTCAGTCAGATTAATCCTTTCAGACAGCTTAATGGGAAAAAAAATCAAACAACCCCTTACCCACTTTGTGCATAAAGTATATAATGTGGTTTGGGTGATTCTGTTGCAGAAAATTTGATTCGTATTTTTTACATCTGGTAGTTATATAATTGTCTTATTCTTTTACTGTATTAGTATTGATTTTAGCATACATATTCAGGAAGCTCGAGCTGCTGGTTGTCGCACATCTGCAGATGCCGAAAGATACATTGAACAAAAGAGAAAGAGAGAAGCCGAAGAAAATGCACGCAGGGTGAAGGATAACGTTCAGCCTGGTCCTAGCGGCAAATTTTTGCAAAGAGCAAATCATCTAAAAGGGGATCCCGATGTTGGTGGTGGTGGTGCCGCCGCCAAAGACTCTTCTTCCACAGGCGGTGGAGGGTTAGGTATCGGCAACGTGGATGATTGGGATATCACCGGACATTTTGGTGCTGATTTACTCTCTGATGCTGTAAGACTTCTTATCGTTCTTTTTTTATTTATCTTTTCTTCCATTATTGAAAAGGGTCGTGATCGGCTTATTACTATGTGTGTGTGTGTGTGTGTGTGTTTTTAGGAGAAACGGCTGTGCACCGAGATCAGGGTTCTTCCTGTACATTATCTGAGCATGTTGGAGAAACTGTCGATAGAGGTTCTGAATGGTCATATTGCTCAGAAGTCGGATGCTCATCGTCTGTTTAATGTTGATCCGAACAAAGTGGATAGAGTTTACGACATGCTTTTAAAGAAGGGAATCGGTGGTCAACCGTGAACCAGAAGACCATCCGGGTCTAACCCAGCGGCTAACGTTTCTGGGTATGGACTAGACCTATTTGTGCAATGTGCTAGTATTAGTACAGAAACTTCTCAAACCTTTAGTTATTAGAATAATCACATGCGAGTTGTGAGCCTAATATAAATTAAAAGTGATGGTTTTAAACTGTGTTAGCTGATGCGTACTGGTGCTTACCTGGTCAGAGATGTTTGTTTACCTTGCTCTTTTTACCCGTCCATGACTCTTAGGGGCTGTTTGGTTGGTTAAGTGTTGTACGGATAAACTTGTCTGTCTGGATTAATCTGTCTGTAGAGATTGAGAACGTTTTTGTTTGGAAAGGGTTTTTTTTAATAGACGGAAGGAATATGTTTTTTTATTTTTATTGAGAATGACAGGTTTGGGGAAAAAACTAGACTTTCTGCATAAAGCCCCCCCTAAAAGCTTACTGAATAAGCTACTATCTATATGATTATATCATCAAGCCACTACCAAACAGTCATGGGAATCCCGTTAAGCTTATTAAGCTGTTAACAAACAAACTCTTTTCCGGAACGGTCATCGGGAATCCCATTAAGCTGGTAACAAACGTACTCTTTTACGGTTAGTGAAAACGATTCCTTAGATTGGTTTGTTCAACTCATTTCATTAGTTATTGGGTCAATTTGGTTGGATTACTTTGCTACATATATTGATTATTTTATTTTAAATGGTAAATTTGAGAGAAAAAACATGAAAAAGGGAAACAAGGTGATGGGAAAAACGTGTTAATCATCTTAATGCTTTTTTTAACGAATTATATTAAATAATTTAGTTAGTATTAAATAAAAAGGTTGTGACTAATACTATTACAACCGAATAAATTGCAATTTGGTTCCTGTTGCAATTAATATTGGTTTTTTTTAATGAGGCCGTCCTACATATTACGACCCTAATGACTATTTTGTTAATTTTAAGGAGAAAATGGTTAGGAGACGAAATAACTTAGCTGAAATGACTATTATTTCACTAAAATTCCCTTAAAACAATATATATAATTTTATTGAATTTTACCTTTTTAATACAAAAAAATGCAAAGAAAAGTAACCCTTTTTAGATATATAATTTAAAATCTATATTCACGCCAGACCAAAACTAAACATAATAGCCAGAAAAAGGATGATTATCGGTCCCACAAGGAACCTGTCCTCTAGGAACCACATGTGAGCTGAGAGCCTGAGACTAGTGGAGGGATTCGAGCTTGTCTTGCACAAGGTCTGAACTTCCAATTGTCGTCTATTTAAACAAAGTCATTTCACCTTTTTGCCAACTGAGCTATATGTTGGAGGGCTTTTGATAACCATATATATATTATATATATATATATATGGTTATCAAAAGCAGTGGCTCTGAGTATATATATATATATATAATATATATAGAGGAAAGTTCAAATGTGAACTCATTTTTGGTTGTGAACGTGAGAACGAATCTCAGCCACTTATCCGGTCAATAAAGGCGGCTTTGACCTGGTTCCCCTCCTTTAATAATCTCCACCCTCCCATGAATCGCGTCCACCATAACCGAAGATGTGTGGCTGAGATTCGTCCTCACGTTCACAACAAAAAATAAGTTCACATTTGAACCTAACCCTATATATATATATATATATATATATATATATATATATATATATATATATATATATATATATATGGGCAAACTTGGATCTACCTCAACTAATTAAAAGAGCCCTGAAAAACCGAAAAAAAATCCCAATAACAGTGGCTCTGAGGAGATTCGAACTAACAATTTGTACAAAACCCCCCATGGACTAGATGTATATGCAATCATTACAAAATGTAAGAGCAATCTACATTCATTTTGTTCGTGACTTTTCATGTTATTCCTGCATTTGACTCCAAAAATATACACACAAAAGTCAACTCTCATCCCAAATTCCATCAAAAAAGAACAAGAAGTTTCTAGTTTCCTACTTTCTTTAACGGCTTGTAAAGCACTGCAGTAACAAATTTGGACCGAAATCGCAGTGAAGAACTCAATGCAAGAGTGGGTTGACTCCGATCGCCACTTTGACTGTACAGATGGTTTAAATTGACTGATAATGGTTCCTCTAGGCGGTCCGTGGTGGCCGCCGCCTGATTTAGAGGCGTCTGTTGTAGTAACAGAGGTAATTCAGGCAGCTTCTCATTCAGATCGTCTAAAGTGAAAGCTGGATTGCTGTAGCTTGATATCGGTGAAGACGGGTACTCAGATTCTTGAAAATTGGTCTGAATATCAAGAATCAGATTTCTGGTGAGTTTATATGTTTAAATCACCACTCTTTCAATAAATAGAAACTAAAAATTCAAACTTTATTGATACCCATTTACCATATTGCGATTAAACTCTTAACGATATGCAAAATTAGAGGATCGAAAGCTTACTTTCAAGTTCAAAACATTGAAAACGTTTCCCATTTCATCGCATTCGTGTGGCAACTCAGGAGCATAAGTCCACTGTCCATCGACATTATATCGATAAAGATGAACACCCACACTTAGCATTTTTACAATAGAAAAATCGCTGCCCGATGATCCATCTAGGAATTCTCTGATAACATATATATATATATATATAAAGATTTCAAGAATCTGTAAAGTTAGAAATCTAGAATTTACTAGAAACTAATCTTGATTAAGATTTGTGTTAATTAAAACCTTGTTTTCCAGTAATCCCATGATCCTTCGATAGCAACTCGAGTGCCATCATGAATCCATCTGATCACAGCTGTTCGATATTGTGTCGATGGTTCGTTAGATTCGATATTTTCCAATTGCATGATTTGATTAGGGTTTTGACAAGGGTCAAAAGGGACCTGAAAGAGAAAACCCAACTTCTTTACTATTTATAGAAAGTAAAAAATCGAAGAAACCGAATAATCTTGGAAGAATCAGTGAAATCAAGCTTCAGTCTTGCAAGATTTCAAGAAACATGAAAACCCACATTCTTGATGAACATCTAGCAATTATTCTATTAAAGATACAATTTTTACTTACTTTCTAAATAAAGAAATGTTAACCCTATTAAAGATACAATTTTTGCAAGAACCAAAACCTAAAAATACCAAATACCCATCAACCATCAAAGACATTTTGAATGTTGAGATGCTCATGTTAGCACCTACCCCCCCCCCCCCCCCCAAAAAAAAAAAAAAAAAAAAAAAGTAAAATACTTGGTGTTAGAAGTTGACTGACCTGAGGAGTGAACATATGAGAAGAAGGGTTAATCATATGTGCATGATGACTGCTGCTAACCTGCGCCTGGACATGGCCATGGCTATGCTCATCTTGATCAAGCTCTTCATTGTTTGCTTTTCTGCCATTTACATTACCCATTACTGGAAAAAAGTTTATGTGAATTAAAACCCACTTAAAAACACATAGAAATCTTGATCTTTTTCATAAGAAATGAAAAACCCAGATGAATGAAGAAAAATGGGAAAGAAAGTGGATTGACAGATAATTAAGCACAAAGAAAGAAAGAAAGAGAGAAGGAAAGATGATTGATGGAAAACCCTTCTTGTCACACAAGAACACACACACACACACTTCTTCTTTCCTCTCTCTAAAACCCTGTTTCTTGGTGGAAAAAAGAAAAAAGTGTTTGTATCCTCCAATGAGTTTGGAAGATCCTTTTACCTGAGAGGATGGACTAATGATGTTTTTAGTAAATAAAATAGTAAATTACAAAATTGTCCCTAAGCTTTGTGGAAACTTTGGTGGTGATCCTTAGCTTTTGGAAATTACAAGGACCGTCACTCAAGTTTGCATTTCGTTACGAATATCGTCCTTAGCCATGATCCACTTAGTTCCACAAAAGAAAAAAGAAGTTGAAATCTTCCTATTATGACGTTCGATTCCGTGAAATGTCAACCCGTTTTGCCAGAGGATTTTGTCCCTCGTATTCAAGTCGTGTGAGGGGCATTTTGGTCGTTTTGTTCATCATCTGTTTCTTTTTCTTTATTGGTCTTCCATCATCAAGATTTTGAAGCAAGACAAAGAATACAAACAACAACCAAGAAACCCGCAAAATAAAGAACATTTACACAACCCATTCTCAACACAAAACCTCACAAAATCAAAACATACTAGAATTCTGCATGCAAATCATCAACATTAATAATAAATAGTGTAATCATTCCAAGTTCTGATGATACAGAATATGGGACTAAAATCAAGAATATCATGAATATTAAAAAGCTAAATTGGAAAAACCTTGTTGTTGACTAAAACTGCAACATTAATTCATCATATCAAAATAAGAATCAGCTTGGGACACAAATAGCATAGGGGTGAGCAATCGAGGGGGAGAGCACTTTAGATCGAGGAGTTTGTTCTTGTTATACTTCAAATCCACTTTCTATTGCACCTCTTGAAGATGAAGAGATGGTAGTGGCTAGTGAGAGAGGTGGAGAGATTATCAGAGGCAAGAGAACAACCATGGTGGGTTAGTGTGGGTTGTGTGTTGAAGAGCGTTCAACTTATCCAACAATATGATATGTTTTTTTTTTTAAATCAGAAATATTTATACTTAAACATTAAACACTTGTACGATAAAAATTATTTTATAAAAATAATTGGAAATGATCAAAACATGACTAGCACGTGAGGGCACTTAATGACACTAGGTACTTAACATTAGGGCGATGACGTTTCTGCAATAAAATCCAAACCTGAGTGACAATCTTTGTAATTTTTAAAATTTAAAGATGAATACCAGAATTTTCACAAACTTCAGGGACGATTCTATAATGTACTCTAAATAAATAAAAGAAAAGGAAATGATGCCATCTTAAGTTAATTACATACCCACATTAGTTTAATAACAAAAATGTATGTATGCTTGGGTCATCTGCTCTAAAAATCACACATCACCTTCAAATGTTAACTCATCAAATACTTTATAATTCATTAGTTATGTATACTTGCGATTCAAATTCAACAAAATAAAAAATTAATGTAATTTCTTTTTATTAAAAATGAAAATCCAATATTTATGTTTGAATAAAATATAAATAATAAACGATGGTTGAAACATGTCTTGCTAATTAGAAGACTCGATATAAAACCACAATAATGTTTAATAAATTGTTTTTAGGAGAAATTATTATAATAACCATTTCAGAAAATTATATAACCGAAGTATCAAAAATCTCTTCCAACTTACCAATATAACCAAAAGCTCAGTGGATCCATTTGATGGGTCACGGAATGCTTCAAACATACACACACGGAATGCAAACATACACACACGTAGAGAATGCAAACACGCGGAATTCATTCACGGAATTGGGCCATAGAATGGGGAGGGGAGTGGGGTGATCCACAGATTGCAATTTACAAATTTTTAATTTACAGTTTTTACCTCTATCAGACTATCACACTCTTATTTTTTAATTTATCGTTTTACACCCTTATCACATTAACATGTATAATCGTATATTAATTAAAATACATTTTAAAATATATATTTTTATTTTAACAAGTTACATCATTATAATCGTTTCGTCAATAACTTCAAAATAAGTCCAATATTAAATAGGATTATATTTAGACTGAATAAATACTATATTCAATCAGAATATTTTTTTGATTATTCATTAGCCGGCAACACAACTTTTACCACCCAAAAAAAGATCTCAAGTGATTAGGTCTGAATATGACACATGTCGCGCTCTTATTTGTTCTCACGTTCACAACCAAATTTGAGTTCTCATTTGAACCTATATATATATATATATATATATAGAGGAAGGTTCAAATGAGAACTTTGTAAATTTAAAGGAATAAAGGGACACTTGTGGACCACATATGATGTGGGTCCCACATAATATTAAATCATTTCTGATTTAATATGATTTAATATGATCTAATATTAAATCAGAAATGATTTAATATTATGTGGGACCCAGATCATATGTGGTCCACAAAATGTTCCTTTAAAGATGGGGTGTTCTCGTATGATCTCTCCCATATATATATATATAGAGGAAGGTTCAAATGAGAACTTTGTAAATTTAAAGGAATAAATGAACACCTTGTGGACCACATATGATGTGGGTCCCACACAATATTAAATCATTTTTAATTTAATATGATCTAATATTAAATCAGAAATGATTTAATATTATGTGGGACCCACATCATATGTGGTTAACAAAGTGTTCCTTTATTCCTTTATTCATGAACACACTTTCTGACTTCGTCTTCTCTGGCGAGTTTTCCGGCAAGTTTTCTCATTCATGAATATACTTTTGTCATTCGTGAATACACTTTCACCATTCGTGAACACTTTCAACATTCATGAATATCCAATTGGTGCTTTATCATTGTGTTCACGACGAGTTTGCACGGTTTGCAAAAATCGATTAGTTTGCAACGGATACCACCCCTATATATATATATATATATATGTACATATAAGTAAATTTTTAGATATACACGTATACATAACATGCATAAAAACTAAAAAACAACTTCAATTACTTATATACATACCGTCCGGATAGTTCCTTATCTTTTTTATTTTTTAATGTTTTTCTTTCAACTTTCCTATTTATATATGTATGTATATATTTACACGATAAAATTCTGGAAGATGCCATGTGGTGAACAAAGAGGTGATCACATGGGCATGGCTTCTCACATTTTAAACACTTTTTATATTTTTAGGCTTTTGAAATCAAATCAATCGTCTCTTGCCGTCTTAAGATTTATAGTCTCTGATTCTTTCAACCAAAAAAAACACAGTTGCCATCGAAATGAAATCCTCTGCTTATTTCCCAAAAAACCCATGGATTATTGCTTTTCTTCTTCCCATTTTCACATTTGCTTGTGGGTCTTTTAGTAATTCCACTATCTTCATCATCATCACACTTATCATCTTGATCTCTTCCACTTTTCTGTTCTCAAAACACAAAGTACAGGTTCTTGAAGAAGAAGAAGATGAACATCTTCTTTCAAACCAGGTTGAAAACGAATCAAAGATTGGATTTTTAGATATGGGTTTGCCGGAATCTTACTCGGAAAACGAAATTATCGGCCGGTTTTCACCCACAAGTGAAGAAGATTCCGATTTTGACAGCCGGAGTCCCGATTGCTCCGACGGATCCATATCCGACGAGGAGGGATTGATAGAAATAGAACTTCCGGCTGGGAATTACGTTCACCAGAAACGAGAAGGAAAAGAAGAAGAAAAAGAGTTGTATTTTGAACAATTGTTGCCGGAGATATCACCGGTATCGATTTACCGGTGGTCGGAGATGAATGAGGAAGAGAATCTGATAGAAATTGACATATCCATGGGGTCCATTAAGTGCACAAGATTTTAAGAGGTTGTTGGTCTCATTTTTTTAACATATCTGATTCAAACATAAATGATTATGAATTCAAATCTTATATGTATAATTATAATTTTAATCAAACGTATATAAGCATCTCCACTGGATTCTCAAAAACAATCCACTAAAGTTAGGGGATGAGCATATTCGGATACCCGACTATTTTTTTGGAACCGAAACCGGAATCGTTAACATCGGTTTCTTATATTTTGGAACCGGTTCCGGTATCGGGTATCCGGCTTCAACTTTAAAAAAAAAATTACATTGCCTACGATAAAAATGTAATTATAAACTACAAAATACCGACTTACAGTAATAAATACAACAAATGTTTAAAACTAATCCGATAAAAACTAATTATTACATAAACAAACTAGAAAGTTTGAGTTTTTATTTATTATTTATAAATATATAAAATATTTTTTTTATTTAAAAGTGGCGGGTAACGGGTAGCCAACGGGTAACGGTTTAAAAAAATGAGAACCGGAACTAGTCCTGATCGGTTTCGTATTTTAGGAACCGGAACCAATCACATCGGGTTGGCGGGTCACCTAAAAACTCAGCCAAATATAAACATCCAAATTTCAACAAAAAGTCTTAACAAACACATAAAATGTTCACGATTTTTCATTTTTGTTTTTTGAGTTTTAAATTTTAAGTAAATAACTAAATATAAAATATTTTTAAAAAAAATTAAAAATTGCTTGACGGGTTGGCGGGTCGACCGCAACACGATTGGGTCAATCTGAACACGACCCGTTTATTTGACGGGTTGACGAGTTGACGTGTCAAAACTTCAACCCTAACCCGTTTATTTTCGTGTCGTGTTTCGTATCGTGTCGAGAATTGTCATCCCTAATAATTTATATTATAACTAAAATAGAAAAATTGTTAAAGTTAAATGTAATTTTTTTTTAAAGATTTTGATTTTTAATTCTGTACGAAAAATATGTTGAATTATCATAATAATCCAAAAATATCATTAAAATTTCACCATATATGCATTTATTTCTCTATAAATCTATAACAATTTTTAATAAACCTTGAAAATATGAAGGAAAAAAGAATTAAAACGTTGGATACCCATTAAAATATGGACCCTATTGTTATAATTAGTTCCTCAATTAATGCTCCAATAACGGAAAAGTTGCCAAATTCCCACTAAATATTGGAGGTCCACTCTCAATTTATGCAATTCGGTTTGCATTCATACGCGCACAAATACACATTTATAATCTCACTCAGGTCTCGTTTGATTTTTAAGATCTGTTGAATTCTTATTTCAGCTTTGAAATAGTTATAAAACGTTTAAACGAATCAGACATAAGTGGTGATTAAGAGCTTAAAATGAAAAAAACAAACAAGGTCTTAATCTTAATATAACAATGGTTTGTTTTATCTATTATTACTGACAATTGTTAACATTTATCCGTTAAGTGAGTGGCAATTTCGCTATTTTCCATTTTTTTTCTTTTTCTCTTTCGTCTTATTAAAATATAAAATAATAGGAATCTAAGCCCTAATTTAATCTATACTATTATGTCATATACGATACACAACCCACTCCTATTACGTCATATACAACATGCAGCCCACCCTTACCCTGATGACCTCCATTCTAGCGGCCTACCCCACCCCTTTCACCATTTTTGTTTCCAAGTAAAATCCCATTTCAGATCGCTACCTCTGACCAGATCCACTATCTTCGACGCAAGGCCACATCCATTGCCACCACTATTTTCGACGCAAATCCTTCATATATTGGACCACGACACACCACCTTCCTTTCAAATCCACATTTCTTAAGCAAGTACTCCTCCACCGCCACCATCTCCAACCGAGATACTTAACCTCGTATATTGGGCTTTGACATGCAATTTTAGAGGTCTTATATTAGGGTTTTGATTTTAGTTTAGGGTTTTTAGATTGAAGGTTTTTTTTTATTTAATTTAAGGTTGTTATTTGAATTGAAGTTTTTGATTTAGTTTATGGTATTAGAAATAAAAAGTCACATTCAAATTTGTTTATGCATCTTCCACGAGGTGGTTACGATGGTGTTGGGTGGTCCTTCTTATGGTGTTGACTGTTGAGTGGTGATAGAACAATGGTTAGTTTTGGTAGTGATAGCCCAATGTGTATTGTTATTTTTAATTTTGAGTTTTAGTTATTTGGGGTTAAATTTGATTTCTATTTGGGGTTTGGATTTGCTTTTACATTGTGCTTGGTTTTTGCGGGTTTGAATTTGTTTTAAATTTTGAGTTTGTGTATGGTGTGTAATGTCCGAAGATAGGTTTAATGGTTAGAGAAGATGATCAGACTTTTCATCTATTTAGATGAGGAACAAATAAATAAAAAAGGACAAAAAATGCCTCTTACTTAATAGTACGAGAGTTAACAACCATTAGTAACAAGGACCAGTAGCTAAAACAAAATGTCCAAATAAAAACATTCATATCCAAAGTGATAAACTATTCATACCAAAAGGGTTATATCCATTAATAAGTTAAACTTATAAAAACTTTGTAGGTTATTTTTCGGAATAAAAAACCTTTAGGTACTAAATTCAAGGCAAACTTAAAAATATAAAAAACAAACATATAATTTACTTTAAAAATAAAATGCACATGACCAGGGTATATTGGTTACCAAAATTGGAACTCACATTTAAAAAATGTTATAATGAAACAAATTTTAGACTCTTTTTTACTTACATAAAAATAGCAAACATTTTATTTCCTTGATGTAAATATGAAATTGAAGGTATCATGTTAAACAAACCATAGTGGTTCTATTTGCTATCTTTAATAATAAATAGAAAATTTGAGTTTTTGTGCTTTATGTATTGTTATATATCAAAACTATGTTTTGAAGCAATCAACAAAAATACTTTCATCTTGATTTTTCATTCTTGTTGACTTGAAATCGAAACTAAGAAGGTTAAAACGGAACTTATTACTATAGAAGGACAGAGTAATCACGAAGGTCCCTTCATGTTATTTTGACGAGATCTGTAATTTTCTTTATGTGTTTTTTGAGATTTTGCCATGCTCGATAGGAGTTCAATATATGTATTAAACTTACGTTGAAGAGCTCAATAGGAACTCGATGATCTAACTGACGGTAGCAATGAGCGTTGAGAGCCTTTAAACTTGTTTTCATCTTAGATGTGGAAATTACAAGTTGTATCTTTTTTTACAACAAAACTAGTAATTAAAATGGTTCCATGTTTTCTTTTAGAACAAAAAATGGTTCTATGTTTATTTTTTGTTCTTTTCCTTTCATGAGATTCTTTATCTAAACAGCAAATATAATTTGTTGAAAAATTGACAGCACAGACGTCAATTGTTGTACATGTTTTAATCTAAAAAAGTTCAAACAAACAAATAATGGTTATGAAATGCTCATTGACAATTATACTATTGTCGTTCTGATACTCACAAAATCTATACTAAAAAATAGAATACTAATAAACACATCATATGTAACACCCCGCCTTACCACGACACAATATTGTCCGCTTTGGCTTAAGCCGCACGGATTTGTTTCTGGCGACCTGGCGAGGACTTCCCAGGGGGTCACCCATTCTGGTACTACTCCCACCCAAGCACGCTTAGCCACAAAGTTCCAAGAACTTGCCTTGCGTGTGGCCCCAAAACGCGTTGTGTTTAGAAATTCCAAGATTTACTTATGAACCCAACATCACTCCTGTCCACGGCCGATATGGGATCTGCCTAAGGTGTTACATCATACTTTTACGTTCACTATGTATATTGAAAAATCATCCAAACGCTAGAGATAGGGTAGAGGGGAGATAATAGAAGACGCAAACAAAAATAAAGACGTTTTGTAATTAGAAAAAGATAATTATAATTTTTCAATAAACGAAAATTAAAACATTTTCTTAAAATATGAACACATATTTGGCATAGAAACTCAATTTCTCAAGCCAAATGAGCCAAGTAACATGGGATATGAATATTATACCAGTAAAACAATTAAGTTACAAAATGTTAATGAAAAATGAATAAAAAACTATAAGTGAATTAATTATCATTGCACTAAAAATTATTTGTATTTAGTATGAAAATGTATAATACCAATTTTCCGAACAGTATTAAGAAAAAAAATAGATTTTTTATTATAATAATATATTTTTTTAATCGATAATAAATTATTTATATTTATTTTTTAAATGCATGAAAAAGAAATAAATAGTCTCGTGCAACTTTTATCCGAAATGGATTGATTTTTAACAAAAAGTCAAACAAATATCGTGACTCGTCATCCAGCCGTCCAAATTTTCTCCACCCCACATCTCTCCATCCAATCGTCAATACGCGTGCCACGTAACCTTTTCTTATCGACAAACAAACGGCTATAATCCTGCCACGTGTCGCTATTGATCTTTTATTACACCCTCGATCCAACGGACCGCGGCACTCGTTTCCATAGCTCTCAACCCATTCCCCCTTCCCCCAACATTCCCGGAGCTCCGGCAATCGGAGATCTACTTCTTCGATTTTTGGCGCCAAATAATTCGAATATTGTAACGGCTATGGCGGATTCCGATAACGAATCGGGCGGCCACAACGCTGGCGGCGATTTATCGGCGAGGGAGCAAGACAGGTTTCTGCCGATTGCTAACGTGAGCCGAATCATGAAGAAGGCGTTACCGGCGAACGCGAAGATCTCGAAGGATGCGAAGGAGACGGTTCAGGAGTGCGTATCGGAGTTCATCAGTTTCATAACCGGCGAAGCGTCGGATAAGTGTCAGAGGGAGAAGAGGAAGACGATTAACGGCGACGATCTACTGTGGGCGATGACGACGTTAGGGTTTGAAGAATACGTCGAGCCTCTGAAGGTTTATTTAGCAAAGTATAGGGAAATGGAAGGAGAGAAGACCACCATGGGACGGCCAGGGGAGAAGGAGGGAGGTGGTGATGCAACGGCAGCCGGCGGCGGCGGCGGTGGTGGTGTTAATTCCGGTGGATATAACGGTATGTACGGAGGGTATCAACAAATGTACAATTCGGGTCAGTATCATCAAACGGGTATGGGTGTGGGTAGTCCGACGGGCAGCTTGGGCAGATCGGGCAGCATGGGTAGGGGCGGTGGCGCTCCCTCTTTGAAGCCAGGTAGGTGAAGTGGTCAAGTGTTGGTTATGAAAAATCAAAATTCAAAAGAAAAGAAAAGAAAAAAGAAGTATTTTTTTTATTTTTAAATATTTGCTAATTGAATTTTTTTTCTTTTTTTTTCTATTAATCATTGACATGTGAATTTTTAAATGTTATATTAGGTTTTGTATTTTTCATTTTCAATATTAGATTAGTTTATGTTTTCTTTTGATATTTATAAATTAAAATATTATTATATTGTTTAAAAAATAAATTAACAAATTTTTGTTTTACAGTATTTTTGAATTTGGATAGTTGTGCCGTGCTAATTTAATGTTGTTCCCCATCAATAATTATTATATAATTACTTGTTAATATACAGCATCTTCAATCGTTATATTAAAATAAAAAAATTTAGAATGCTAAGATAAAGAGAAAAAAAAGGGAGATAAGATGATGGAAAATTTTAAATTTATAGAAAAAAGATAAATAATATTTTAACTTTTTCGTACTAATAAGAAGTATTAAAATTAAATATATAAAAGTATTTTATTAAATATAATCGATTTTTTATTAATCAAATGAGTTTTTAATTATATTTATAACATTCATATCTAAACATAATTATCAATCGGTTATTATTTTGATTTTATGTATTTTTTAAAAACTTCAAAAAGGTACATCAATACAATAATTATTTCTAAATTTAAAAATTAAGATAAAACAAAATCTAATAAATATATAATTAATAGCTGTGATGTATATTTGAAATTATTTGTTAGATTAAATATTTATATATATTTTAAAAATCAAGAACATCATTTAGACCTTGTGACTTGAGAATTTAATTATGCTAAACTTGGTATTGTACTATTGTCAATGGTTTCTTTGATGGCACAACATGTTTTTCTAACATAGGAAAAGAAAATCATGGTACAACACTTAAATGCAATAAATATAATAAATATTTTATCCTCGACATGTTTGGTAGGATTGTATCGTACAAAAAATATAAGACAACATTTGATAAACATATATATGTATCTTGTAACATTATAGAGTATAATTTATTGGTGCATGTTTGAAATCTTTATGACATTTATTAGAGTGGAATTTCTTTCACACGCTTTAAATTTAATGCACTGAATGATTCAGGAAATTGTCGTACAAATATATTTATAGATACATATTTCTTCTTATAATTGTATATTTAGGATAGATGATTCTAGCTTCGTCAATAAGATAGCATCTTATATGATTTAGGATTCTAAACACATGATGATTGTACCTTTGTGAGCAAAAGAATTGGAACAAAATCTTCAACCTAATAAAAGTGCACAAAAAGACATCAAAACTTTATCACATATCATCTATGAGGATACTCAAAGATCTATCTTTTTAAAAGTTTTATTCTAGTTTCATTTGTACCATAAAAATTATAGCTTTATAGGTTGTTTATAAGTTATTAAGCAAGATCAAAATAAATATGAGAGCATCCAGGTTTTGTGAGATTTTTTAGATCACCTTTGGTGTCTCTTGAATTCGGATGAGTTCATATCCTAATTTGTGAGATCCATAAGATCGTTTTGGAGCCTTTGGATGAGTTGATCTCATTCACGTAAAAATACATTGAATCTTAATAGAGAACACACTGAACTTTTGAATGAAAAATCATGAAATACACAATGAACCTTCATATGACAAACACACCAAACCATCACAACAAGCACACTCTAAGTGACACGTAGAAACCGCTTAATCATTATGCATTTACATAACCATCCTCTATATTTGCGTATTGACTCTATGCCTTCATAGAAATTTAATTGGAGGAATATGGAAAGCTAATAGATGATTCTTTTTCCGAAAGTTGGATGGTGAAAAAGTGACCGCCTCATTCGATGGAGATGTTGGATGGAATACTAACGTACGAGCAAAAGAACTGTGGAGTCACCTTTGCTCGATTGTCTTTGTCGAATAAACAACTCAACAACTTATCTTGTCGTTGTTGTGAAGTAGGGCTACTCTCGGCTCTCACTATTGTTATTTCTACCCTAAACCTAACCTCCCTACTTTTTAGCTCACAATCCTTGCACTTTTCAATCCCAAGTTCCCAACTCATAGTCAGCTTTCCCCTTTTTGTAAATATAGATTGTTAGAGCATCTCCAACAGCTTTGCTATAATAGAAAAAATTGGGGTTTCCTTCTCTAAAATACTCCAACAGTTTTGCTATATTATTTGCTATTTTAGAGATTTTGGAAAACATCTCTAAATATAAAGAAATCTCTAAATTTTCTAAACTAGGAGAGAGAAACATTATTTTAATATATATAACCAATCAAAATTATTGAATTTAAATGTGTATAAGAGAGAAATAATATTTTATTAAATTTATTGAATATTTTAATAATATAAGTAATGATTAATTCTCTAAAATAACAAATCTGTTGAAGTTGAAAGAAGATGTTTTTAGGGATTTTGACTTTTTATTCTCTATTTTAGAGAAGTTATAGAAAAACCGTTGGAGATGCTTTCATAGTCTTATTCGTCTTCTTTTATATAAATAAAGATTGTTATCTCTCTTTTTTTAATCAAAATTTTATTATGATTACTTTTTTCTTTCTAATCTTTTTTGTGTTTTTCAAGTGCGATTTTGCTTATGGTTTTATTCATATATGAATACAAAACTACGACAAAACCATTTACTTGCTATCAGATCTTCCAAGAAGTTTGTACAATTCACAAGTGAATGAAATCAGTAAAATAGAAACCTTGTCAAATAGTTTGTGGTGTGTTTTTCAAGTGTTACTTCATCGTGGTTTTTGTATTCATTCGAAGTGGTGGAACCAGTTGAATATAAGAAACGAAAATTATGGATATTTTTCACAAATAAAGTTATAATTAGTTTGTTGGTGTTTGTATGTGAGATCTTGTGTTTAAGTCTATTATTATAAATTTATCAGAAACATAATAAATCTAAAATTAAAAGTTAAAAACTAAGAAAATGATATAAACATAACTCAAACGACATTTGGAATGGGAGAAAAGTTGTGCAAACCACCTCGATCAAAGGAACTTGTGTTATCATTGACCCAACAAAATAATATGATGACACCTTTTACAATCCTACAAAATTTTATATTATGGCGCAGAAACAACCCGTATTGTGATATGAATAGTTTGGTGATTGGAATCACGTAAGACCAACCTGTTTTTATGAGACCTGTAAGACCATTTTTTTACACTTGAAATTTCACCATAAAACACTGTGAAGTTAACCTTCACAGTGTTTTTACTGTAAAGATTCGGATTTTTTTTATCCCCATGAAGGTCGGATCACTAACATGGTCCAAAATGGCGTCGTATCAACATTCCGGGTGGCCCATATTACTGTTGGGCCTGAAGCCTGTTTGACTTTGTCCAGCTTGGTAACTATTTCGGATCTTACCTAATTTTAATGAGCCTAATATACAAAAGAGTAAATTTAGTTTTTTCATCCATATGGTTTCTTAAAAATTATGATTTTGGTTTAAAATTGAGGTTTTTTTTATGGTTGTGATTTATTGTTGTTATCGTCTTTATAATTTATAATTTATTGTTGTTTTGGTCCACATGAGGTATAATTCTTATTGTTTTGATTCATTTTTCTTAAAGATAGGAATTAGTTCAGGGATGAAAATAACAATAAATGCAAACCATAGAGACGAAAATCACATTTCTAAACCATAAGAATGAAAATGAAATTATTAACAAACCACAAAGATGAAAACTGTAATTTACCTATACAAAATTATAAACTATTTCGAGTTTTACCTAATTTTATTAGAATGATTAACGCAGAAAGTGGAAATTTTGTGTAAAGATGCTTTATAGATATATCATATATCCTGATATAAATATTCGGTGCGTCTTTTTTTCTATATGTGTTTTACTTCCTTTATTATCCAAAATTTTCATAATGATAGTTATACACATATTGGCTTCAAAAAATGTCTCGTTTGATCATAGGGACTTTAGCCTAATAAACTTGTTAACCCCACTTTTTTTAAAGTCAGGGGTTCAAGTCGCACCAAACGTGAAAAATGTATGTAAATTCCATTTATCGTGTATAAATATTATATATACTTCAAAAACAAATATCTCGTTTGTAAGTTATTAGAAAAATATCATATTGTTCGTTTTAACTTTTGTTCATTTTACGAGTATTTTTATTATTTTCCATATTACATGCATAATGCTAAATCCATCGTTACATTATTGATCATAGATTTCAAAATGTCATTTTCTACAATCGTTACTTAATTAGGAGATCTTATATTTTTCCATCGCTTTCTAGTGTAGTCAGTATCTCAAATTTCCATCATATGGATCGGTTTATTACGAAATTCAAATAAGAACATAAAATCAATAAAAGTCTAAAATGGAAAAAATCCACAATTCCAAAGTGATGATATGGTCAAGAAGGATGATTTTTCTTTTAAAATTAGGTAGGATTCTTGTAGTATTCGAGTACAAATAATTATTCTATTGGAATAAATTTTATTTAGAGATCGATATATAATTCTTTCAAAAAATTCCATTTGTTGATCGTTATCTTTTTTTTAACGGGTACAAATAATTGACTCATGCCCTGTTTTTATTTGTAGTATTCGGGTACAAATAATTCTTTCAAATAAATTACACAAACTTTCATGTCCTGTTTTTATAAATTGACTCACAACAATCTTTAACGATCATAGTTTTAGAAAATTATTGACAAGGGTGAGATCGGTATCGGACCAGAACCAACTGGTTGGTATCGATTTTTTTTGGGATTGAAAAGGAGGACAGAAAACCAAACTGTAGGTAAAAATTCGGTACCTGTTCAGTTTCGATTTTGGAACGAGAAATCGGTATTAGAGACCACTTAGGACCGAAAATTGAAAGTGGGTAAAAAACAATTAAAACCAATCACAAAAGTTCAACAATCTAAAGTTTAACAATCAAAAGTTCAAATATGTATCAAAATCAATGGCAAAAGTTCAATAGTTTAAAAGGGCCAAGTTTTTAATGGTAATACCGATTTAAAAAAAAAATAATGGTTATGGAGAATAGGGATGATATCAGTACCGGAGTGGGACCAAACCGGTTGGTACCATTTTTTGGGACTGAAAACCAAACCATATGTACAAATTTGGTATAGGTTCAGTTCACGAAAACGATCCTCCAGTCTCATCCTTAGCCATTGACATCCACTAGGAAAGTCTACGAAGTTACTTCCCTATGAAGATTTGTTGACCGACATTTGTGCTTATGTAAATTGGATACCTTGTTCAAGTATTAAAAAGACAACTTTGCCTACTAACGGATCTTTGATAATAATTTTTTTTACAATAACATCATTTTGAGTGCATTTAATACACCACACACTTATCAAAACAGTGTACTAGTTATCTATACCCTTCATTTGCAATATTTTGTGTTCGAGCTTGAATACGATATCTTCACAAACATTAACTATTTAAACTAAAATCTTGTCAAATAAATATTTTCTCTGAAGATTTTAACAATAATTTTATGATAATATTTTGTTTTTGTAGTTACTATTTTTAGCATATATTATTTACTGTTATTGTGAAAAATAGTTACTGCTTTTTAGCATTTACTAGTTTTAACGATTAGTAATTAGATTGATTTAATATCAAGTTTGATTATACTTTTTGGCTATATGATTTTTAAGTTCAAAATAATTAGATTTAATTTTTTTTTGATGTGATATCATTTAATAACTTTTAACTTTAATCAATTTGTTACTCTTAAGTATTTTATACTAGTTTTGATTCTTATAATTCGATATTTAACTGTAAAAAGGCACATCTAGATACCTGCTAAATATCATTCCTTCCTCCTATTTATTAATAAGACAAAATTCATTTTTTATTTATAAAATCTGTGTAATCAGCTTTTCAGACTATTTCTAATCTAAAAGATCGTAACCATAGTTTGCAATATCTACGTTGGCTTGAACTCGTCGAGAAACATGAAAATGTAATTAATTCTTCTACGAGATAAGTATATTTGCTTTTATGGAAGAGGGGATTTAATTACTTCAGTTTTTAAAATAAATCAAATGGGCAAAAACGTCACAGAAATTATACAAGACTACAAGTGGAAATTACATCTTCATATTTATTTTTTATTTGAAGTCATGGACATCATGGATTCATGGTCACTTTATCTTTAATAACTTTTTGTTTGAACTTATAATTTATGTAACCAATATAAATCTACAAAAACATAAATGTTTGATGAAATAATCCAACGAATGAAGACTTTAAAAAATGATATATATATATATATATTATACACTTTATAATAAATGTTATTAATTTTGAAGTTACATTTAATATAAAAAAGAAAGAACATATTGTATATATAAACTATCAATTAATAAATATTTTTTATAACAGATAAATAAAAAAAACACATGATAAGATACGACTAGTAAAAGAACCACTTGATAAATAAAAATCAACAAAATATCTTGAGCGTTGCCGGCTATTAAATATGAAGTTAGCAATCATTTTTAAATTTATATTCTTTTTTGAGTTATGTTTCTAAAATAAATTATCTTTAAGGGTCCATTTAGTACATGTGACAGAACAGAATAAGATGAGACGAAACTCACTGTCTCACCGCTCACATTTGGCGTCTAATGGGACATGTCAAGAATTCACTGTTTCATATTTAACGCGACATGGGACAGGGACATGAATTGGGACAAGGTGGGACAAAAATGGCTTTTTCTTGTTCCACCAAAATAGGTGGACAAGATGGGACAAAAATCAGACAAAAACTAAAACATCACTAATCTACTCTCATTTGATGAATAACTTTAACATGATATTTGTTTTAATGATCACGACAACTAGTAGCCACCATCTTCCATCACCACCACCACCGTTGGCCACCTTCACCTTCACCTCTACAACAACAACCACCATCACCAACCAACATCTTTCATTGTCATTACCACCACCATAGGCCACCTTACCTCCACCATAGGCCACCTTACCTCCACCATAGCCACCGCTATCTATCACCTTCACCTCCTTACACAACCACCGTCCATCTCCACGACCACTACCACCGTTGGCCAGCTCCACTTCCTCATCTACTACAACAACCTCATCCTCCACCTCCACAACCATCGTTGGCCACCGACCACCATCACCATCGTGGGCCACCTTACATCCACCATAGCCACCTCATTGTGCCTCCATCAAACCGAATAAAACATAATGTCTCATTTGTACTAAACGAGTTTTTTCAAACTATCACCAGTTATAACAAAATTTCCATTTAAATTTTGTACTATTATATATGTATGTACTTATGTATATGATAGTTGAATAAAAATGTTTATAAACTAAGTTGTTTAACCTTTTGCTTTATTTGTGTTAGTTATAACTATTATATGATATATATATATATATATATATATATAATCAAAGAACTTTTGGGGGCAATTTGTCTAATTCTGCTTTGTCCATTTCTAGTCGTACCAAATATCAGATATACACTTGTTCTGTCCGGTTATATTCATATCTCTCATGTTCAATCATGTTTGCGTATCAAATCTTTTTCAAATTATAGATTTATTTAAAAAACAATAAGTTTCTTTCCAAAATTACATTAAATAGAAATACATATAAATTAAATACAAGCCTCGTTTTCCTCCTTTCGCCCTCCACGTTTCTCACATTTTTCATCAAACCATCACCGGTGCCAATTAATTCACTCGCGTCCAAAAAAGATTAATTCATTATCCTTTTTAAAAATTATAAAAGAACTAAAATCAATCTAGTAATAGATTATAATTTTTGTTATATATTATTCAAAATAATATTATATAACTGTTATATTTAGATTTGGAATTATGTGAGATCAACATGTTTTCATGAGACATGTGAGACAATTTTTTTATACTTGAAATTCCACAGTAAAGCACTGTAACCTTCAAAGTGTTTTTGCTGTGAAGGTTCATATTTTTTTTACTTTCACAATGTTTTACTGTGAATTTTCAAATGTAAAAATGTTGTTTCATGGACTCACGAAAACAATATGATCTCACCTGAACCCAACCGGTTACATGTGTATATATTTGTTTGTATATGTGTATATTTACATGCATCATGTAGTGTTATTATACACCGATGTTTATTATTTTCATTTTGATATATATATATATATATATATGTATATATTAGAGGAAAGTTTAAATGCGAACTCAAATTTGGTTGCAAACATGAAGAGAAAGAAAAGCGCGACACGTGTCCCATTCGGTCTGAATAATGAAGGCATTCGATATGAATAACAAAGTTAAAGTTCATTCAATATTCAATATGAATAACACACATTCAGAATGAATAACGCAACATTCAGAGTGAATAACAACACATTTGTCCTTACGTTCACAACCGAATTTGAGTTCACATTTGAATCTGTCCATATATTATTATATACATACGTGTACTAGTATTATCGTTTCGGGTTCAAATGAAAACAGGCGTCACGGGACTCCGGGGATCGAGTTTTGAGTTAATTTAGCAACACTTTTGTGCTATGTTTTATGTTCACTGTATTGGTTGTGGGTGAATTGTGGTTTGCCTCTTGCAAACCTGGTTCCCTTGTTTCTTCTGGTGATCTATGGCTTTTATATTTGTAATTGGTTTTCGTTTAATATGGAGTTGCCTTTAAAAAAAATGAAAATTAACCATATAATTAATTAGTTAATGTCTTAAATAAGAGTTATTATTTATATAAGAGATTTAAGATATTTATTTAAGATTTTTCATCTTACCATTTTTGTGATTTTAGTGTGACTTAATTTTTTATTTAAAAAATAAAATTTCTACTTAAAGCATTTAAAATAAGTGTAATTAATTTTTTATTAAAAGTATTTATTTTTATGGCAATATCTATTTCTTTTTTCAATTTTGATCAAAATCACATGTATTCATAACCAACAAAAAAGACATCTCTAAAGATACGAGACACATAACAAATAGAAAAACAATCCAAAACCTCACAAGAAAGAGACTATTACTAAAACAAAAATGATAACAAAAAAACCAACAAAATCTCAAAAAACAACAAAAAAAGGGACTTAAATCAAGTCGTTTTAAAGATAAATAACATAACACATTTAACAATAATAAGATCACATAAAAAACATAAATTCATAATTTTAAATATCATATGTGATGTTGCAGATAACTTTTATTTTTTTTACTTAACTTTACTATGACGAGTATCATATATGATATTTTAATAAAAACTAATGAATTTTTTGGAGAAAAAAAATGTGGATCAACGGTAGATGTCAAATGTAATTTTCGAAGAAAATTATAAACTTTCTAAAGTAAATTACTTTAATTAAAAATAAAAAAATTATATGAAAAAACTAAAAAATATCATAAAAATAAAAAATAAATGAAAAATTAATCATTTTTAGATCAAGAGAATTGTAACCTTTTTTAATATATACTTTAATTAAATGTATTAAATAAATGAACTTCCATATATAATCGTATGTGATAAAAACTAATAAATGTAAAAAAATAATTATTTTAATCTTATACGACTCACCGTTATTTACAGTTTTTTTGATTTACTTTTCTTATATACTTACTAGAAAAAAATTTGTGTTTTTAAAACAATTTATTCACATTAAATAAAAATAAATACAATATATATATATATGCTAAAACAACATCTAATAAAATATTAAAAAATAAATTAGAGTAAACTCTAATTTTGGTCCCCATGATTTAGTGAAATCTTTGAAAGTGGAACTTAAACTTTGATAAGTCTAGAAATTCTCCTCATGATTTTTATTTTACTCTGAAAATAATTTCTTATCACTAACTTTGTTAATTTTTTCAGTTAGTAACAAAGACATTTTTGTCCATTAAAAATTTCCCTATTTTTAATCAGAGTAGTTTGGACATCGATGTAGTTATATCCATTTCATGTGTTAATATTCTTTGAAATTTGAATGGCGGGTGTTAGTGTGTGATGCTTTTTTCTTGTTTTGATCATTAGCTGACACATGGCTTGGTTTGTTTCTATGAAGAAACATGTCTTAATAGATGGAAGAAAATCTGGCACCAACCGTTTTGGAAGGGAGGATAAGAGCATCTCCAACAGTATTTTAAAACGAATAAAATAGAGATTTTAAACAATTTTTTTTAATTTTAAAAGTATTTTCAAAACTTTCTCCAAAATGAAGAAAGTATGAAAAAGATTATGAAAATCTTCAAATTTGAATAAATCTTTAAAAATGATTACTATGAAAGAGAAACTACTTTTTATTATGTTTCACCAATAATAAAAATTAAAATTGAATGTTCAGACAAGACAAATAATATTTTATTAAAAATATAGATTATTTTAATAATCTAATGAATTTTATAATCTCTATAATGGAGATGCTTTTGGAGTTGAATGTAATATTTTTTAGAGATTTTTAATTTTAGTTCTCTATTTTGAAGATGCTCTAACTGGAATAAGTTTTTCTTTGACGAACCTTCAAGAAATTGATAGTTCCCTTTGTTTTTTCCCTTTTTATTCGATTTTTCTTGAAATTCTTAATACACCCATTTTAAACTAGCCACCATGGCATTCAACTATTAAAAGCTTCAACAGTCGTCTATGTAACCGACATAGAAATTAGCGTTCAACATTTTCCCTCCTTTCATATTTTTGGAATACAATGAACTTTTTATACAGAAAAAATCTATTTAATTGCTACATTTTATCTAGTAAAAAATTCTGAAAACAATTAAAGAATTCGGATTGAATTTGAAGTAAGAAATTAGTCTCTTCGACCTCAAAAGTCAGTTGTTTGAGAAATACTTGCAGAATTGGTTAGAGAGCTAGAATCGAAGAATTGGTTACAGAACTAGAATCACTGATGATGTATCATCCTTAGTGGATCTGATGGTCTCTAAATCAAAAGCTCACAGTGAAGAGAACTTACCTTTTGCAGAATTGGCCTACGTTTTCTGATTGAACGAAGGAAAGAACGATTATGAGAATACGATAACAGAAAAAATCCATCAGATGGTTATGAGAATTGGGTTTATCTATGAGATAACGGAAGAAACCTCAAGGATTTTTGATCGATTTCTAACATGAGAGAACAGGGTATGGGTTTATCTATCGACTTTGATGAGCCTGATTAAAAAATAGGTGGAAATCTAAATGGACAAAAATGCCCCTATTACTAACTGAGAAATTAACAAACTTAGTGATGAGGGACCATTTTCAAGGCAAAACGAGAACCATAAAGACAATTTATAGACTTATTAAAGTTTAAGTCCCACTTTCAAAGATTTCACTAAACCACTAGGACCAAAATTAGAGTTTACTCAATAAATTATTAAAATTTTACAGTATTATAAAAATAAAACAAATAAAAAAGGAAAAACTGAAAATAAAATATTAAATAAAATAACAATATGTTTATAATATAAAGATAAAAAGAGGAAAAAATAAATAAAATAATAAAAAATAGGGGATAGGGATGCATTTGGTAGAAAAATATGACTATCTATTTATATAGAAAAGTAGAAATAGAACATACAAAATAGAAATTAACTACAATTTTGGTCCTTGTGGTTTACACATGATTATGAACAATGTTCTTAAACTTCAATAGATATAGAAATAGTTATTATATTTGCATTTTACTGTGAAAATAATCTTTTGTCCTATAACGAGCACCACCGCTAGATGTGAGCATCTGTGGCACCACTGTTTCCTGTTGACACCCACCACCTAATCCCTTTCCCCATCATCGACACCCTTCCTTTTCCTGACGACCTTAAAAAGCTTTGATTTTTTGTTTTTCATCTTCCTATATCTAGCAACCTCCTTCTCTGACCCCCTTTTCTTCGGTTTTCATATTCAATATCCATGTTAGATTTGCGTTTCTTTTTCTTGATTTAGATTGGTTTTGAAAGACGAGGAAATCTGAATTTTAAATTTATATCAGGTTTACAGATGTGCGCAAATCTAAAAAACCCGAATTATAATACGAATTGAGGTTATCAATACCATACTCCAAGCCCTAGATCGTGAAACTTTAGCTCTTACCATGAATCTATAACTTTGGTTGCTTCCTGTTTTCGTGTTGAAACCTACCCCCTTTCATTGTGAATCTTTAACTTCCGTTTCTACCATAATTAAATTTCAATATAGTAAAAAATTTACATAAACACAACCATGAAATCTATCTATTTACGGGTGAATAAATGCTACCATATACCCATGTTAAATGGTTTGCATTCTTGTGTGGTGAAGTATATCTATTAACTCGTAATAAAATATGGTCAGAGAAAAGGGAATGAAGTGTCGGAGAAGTCACGTAAAGAGGAAGGGAAATGGAAATCTTCTATTTCTTTTCATACTCGTACCTAACCTTTTTTTAATAAAAAAAAGATAAAAAAAATAAAAATACTCTTCAGTTAACGAACAATTTTTAACACAGTTAGTAATAAATATCAGAGACCACTTTTAAAACAAAATAAAAAGTTAAAAACCATAAATGACGGTTATTATATTTATTAAAGTTTAGGAACATTATTCGTAGTTCTGTATAAAACCATAAGGACCAAAATTGTAATATACTCTTATGTAAAAAAGAGATCCGAATTGTATTGGGTCAAATTGGGAGTGTAAATCACTAGTCAACAAGTCAATAAGGTCAGGTTGTTTATTTATTTAAAATTAAAATTAAAATTAAAATTAAAATAGTAGGCAGGCGGCGATCCTCTACCGCCTATCACACTTCCTGTATTCTGCATCCTCTTTTTCTATATATATATATATATATATATATATATATAAGCCTCCTTCATTCCGATTTCTCAGTAACATCCCTCCTTTCTTCTTCTATTTCTCTCTCACTTGCAGTCTTTCAGACCACTCTCAAATCCAAAGGTACTCTTCAATTGCTTCAACTCTTGTGAAACTTCATCTGCTCCATGTTTTCATATCAAAAATCCGTTTGATTGATTGATGAATTCAATTGTTTTTATGTGGATCTAGTGTTGGATTTTTATTGATTTTGGTTGGTTTGGTTTGATCGACTAGCAATGTTTATATATATAGGATCACAGGCATTTCATCTTATAGATATCATGATTTCGTGTGCTGTTTGATGTTTGTATAATTGTATTGATTGATGAGTAGAATGGTCAAAATTGTTTTAGTTGACTCGATGGCGAGTACATTGATTGCATGTGTTGTTGTTGCTTTAATGTTATCTTTGATTTTGTTTGTTGTTTCTTAACTTGAATCTAATTAGTTTAAATGTAAAACGAAGAACAGAGATCCGATTACATATCGTCATGGCTCCAGCTGCGGCAACAAATGGTTCAGATTCGATAAAACCTAGAGGTATTGTAATATTGCTGCATGTATGTTTTTGTTGGAATTGTTGTACTATTGAATATTTTATTTAATTGATTCAAGAAGATATTCTATTTTTTCTCAGAAAAAGAATAATAAAATATTAACTCTGGCATGGCATCTGATTTGTCATTTTTTATATTTTAAACTAAAATACTGTATGAGCTCCTGCTCCTCCCTCCCCTACCTGAATCCTGATATATTCGCCTATTCGGTGTCACTAAACCTTGTCTTCCAATTAAGGACAAAGCTTTAACACAGGAAATCATTGTGTTATATGTTTGAATATATAGTTCATTTTTCAATTTGAAAGTAGATCAGTAACTAAGTTATAAAGTTTATAACAAGGTGATTATAAATTGAAAATTGTTGGTTACAAAATCTCTACTCCATATCAACTTCTTATTTAGAAAGTACTAGATTTGACATGAAAAGATGAAAATGTTACTCCTTTTTTAGGACCAAGGGTGTATATGGTCTGCTTTTTGGGTCTTTCATTTTCCCAAATGTCAGTAATAGGAGTTACTTGCGACTTAACAATCTAACTATTTCTCTTAATTCTTGGTTTACATTACAGATGTCTGTATTGTTGGTGTTGCACGCACACCAGTCGGTGGGTTTCTTGGTTCCCTTTCATCCTTACCAGCCACCAAACTTGGATCCATAGCAATTGAAAGTAAGTTTCTTGCCATTGTGGATAAGATTTGGTTGATGTTATATTGTCTATTGGGCATGCACTTCTATTTTCTCTTTTCTTAATTGCTTTTCATGCAAAAACTTTAGGTGCTTTAAAGAGGGCAAATGTTGATCCATCACTTGTACAAGAAGTATATTTTGGAAATGTTCTTGGTGCAAATTTGGGGCAGGGTCCTGCTAGGCAAGCAGCATTAGGTGCAGGAATTCCTAATACAGTGGTCAGCACCTCTGTTAACAAAGTTTGTGCATCAGGGATGAAAGGTTTGCCAATTATTTTTGTGACTATATAGTGCAATTTTCAATCAAGCATTAAATTGCCGAAAACTCCATGGTAATAATAACATATTCTTTTTGGTAATTGCAGCAACCATGTTGGCAGCACAGAGCATCCAGTTGGGCATAAATGACATAGTTGTGGCTGGTGGTATGGAAAGCATGTCTAATGTCCCCAAATATATTTCAGAAGCAAGGTTAATATTACCTTTAATCCTTGTACTCATGTCTAATGTCCCTAAATACATAACAAAGTTCTCTGCAGGTTTTTAATTGTGTTTCTACAGAATGCATGATTTAGTTGATAATTCTAGCAAGGGCTTACCAATTAAGATGAAACTGTTTTTTGAATTGCAGGAAAGGATCTAAATTTGGACACGATACTCTTGTTGATGGAATGCTGAAAGATGGGTTGTGGGATGTTTTCAATGATTTTAAGATGGGAAATTGTGCTGAAATATGCGCTGATATGCATGGACTTACAAGAGAGCAACAGGTACAAAAAGTTTTGGAACTTTTTCCGTTCTTCTGTTCTTTTTGTCTTTTAATTATTCTTTTGTACTACTATTCTAATAGTTAAAATTATTTATGATTATATGATTATTTTTTATTGCGTTCATTACCATGTGACATTACCAACTGATACATGTAGGATGACTATGCTATACAAAGTTTTGAGCGTGGTATTGCTGCCCGAGATAGTGGTGCCTTTGCATGGGAAATCACTCCTGTAAGATTTTGCAAGTTGTGCTAGAAATTAGAGGCCAACCCCATTTTGACTCTTGTGCTAATGGCCATATCTGAAATTTTACAGGTTGAAGTTCCTGGCCCAAGAGGAAGACCATCAACAATTGTCGACAAAGATGACGATTTGGGAAAGGTGAACTTGTTTTGATGATGTCATATATGTTGATGTCACATGTAGTCACGCGATCTCTTTAATCTGCCTTTTGTGGTTGAAGTTATCATTCATTTGTATCTGATATACTAATATAATCATAGTGAAAAATGTGAATGAAATAACTCATAATTTTTTAGTGGCTACTTTACGAATCTAAGAACTTGAATATCTTTAAACTAAACAACTCTGGAATCCATTGTTTTGTTTTTCAGTTTGATCCTGCTAAATTAAGGAAGCTTCGACCAGCTTTCAAGGAGAACGGTGGTAGTGTCACTGCTGGCAATTCTTCTGGTATCAAGTAAGCCACAACCCACCCATTCTTTGTAGTTAAGTTTCTTTTTTTTGTTAAATGTCTTTATTGATCTAAGCAAATTTATATTAATGAAAAGTTAATATTGCGTACTTACATAAATATTTGCGACATTTCTGCTAAGGAGGAACTTATTTTTATTTATATCTTTTTGACAGTGATGGTGCTGCTGCACTTGTGTTGGTTAGTGGGGAGAAGGCACTTGAGCTTGGGTTGCATGTGATTGCTAAGGTTGCAGGATATGCTGATGCTGAACAGGTAAGCGATTATGGTGAAAAGACAATATTGAGATTTAATCAAATTCTAAAAGTATCAGTCAGTTATGAGATGGATCAACTGAATCTTGCAGGCACCTGAATTATTTACAACTTCTCCAGCCCTTGCTATACCCAAGGCCATTTCAAGAGCTGGATTAGAGGCTTCTCAAATAGATTTCTATGAAATTAATGAAGCATTTGCAGTAAGCATTCCCATTTTCACTTATTTATCCTTTTATTTTCAAATCTTAGGTAGCGTTTGTTTTTTAAGAGGTGCTGAAGTCTGATTTCACTTCTAATTTATAAGAGGTGGTGCATCAGTTAGACTGTTTTTACGTCTGAAATCTGGAATCTGAATCAGTCATTGAATAATAAGGGTGTATGCGAATAAGAGGAATTAAGTGGTGAGGTTACCACTTTTTTTTCTTCCAGACTTAAGAGGGTTTGAAAAAAACAAAAAACAAAATGGTTTGAATTTAAAAGTGTCTGAATGAATGAATAAGTGGTCATTAAGAGGTAAAGATTGAAAAAACAAACAGGACCTAATTCTTTCATGTGGAAAATGCAGGTGGTTGCTCTTGCAAACCAAAAACTGCTCAACTTGGACTCGGTAAGTCCCCCCCTCCCCCCCAAAAAAAACACATTTAGTCACCAAAAAAGAGGAAAAAAAACACAAAAAATCATGATGTTACTTGATAAAGGTGTATATAATGTTGGATTGAGAAGGTTTTGGGCGTTATTTTGCAGGCAAAACTTAATGTACATGGTGGTGGTGTGTCATTGGGACATCCTCTAGGTTGCAGTGGTGCACGTATCTTGGTCACGCTATTGGGGGTACGTAAATTTCTTACCAATTATTTTCCATACCACATAAATTTCTTAGGTGCCATTTGTTTTTTTAAGAGGTGCTGAAGTCTGATTTCAGTTCCGAAATGGTTCTAAATAAATCAGACATAAGTGGTGATTAAGAGCTTAAAATGAAAAAACAAACAAACAAGGCCTTAAGGAATAATTGTTCATTTCAACCTCTTCCCATTGGTCTTCCATATATATGTTTGTTGGGTATGGGATTCGATCTAAATGCCGCAAATGATATATATATATATATATGTATGCAGGTTTTGAAGCAGAAAGGCGGGAAATATGGAGCAGCAGGTGTATGCAATGGAGGAGGAGGTGCATCAGCCTTTGTCGTAGAGCTTGTTTAATCTTATTAAGGACTTATTTAACTACACCAAAATCTCATGTTTGTGTGTTTTTCTCTTTTGTTTTTGGTTATCAAATTTTCTTTTCTCCCTTTGTTTTGGTTAGCAATAAAGTTATGCTTCTTGTGTACCTTAGAATCTTAGATAAATAATAAGCATATGTTTGCCAGTTGCTTATTATCAATCGTGCCTTCCACTTTGCTATTTTGAAAGAATATATATAACACAAAATACAAACACAAATAAATAAAATAATTGAACGTTGCCACTAGCAAATACCAACTTCTTGTTTACGACCCTGGTTTGGTTATATTAACAATTATAAATGGATAAAACTAAAATAAGAAACATGTCAAACAAGTCAACCACTTTGAATATCGTATGCTCAAGTGTTTATAATGTTCTAAATTGTTTTATTTAAAACAACCAAATAGTTATTATTTTACGATTAAGTATCTATAATAAAAAAATAAATAGAAAACAGATATGTTAGTAGGTTAACACTTAACACAACCCACTTTGATTCTTGGGTTGAGTTGAGGGTGAGAATGAAAGTTATGGTGAAAAGGATTCATCCATGGATCAATCATAATTAAAGATCAGTGGTGGATCCATAAGCTTAAGTGACTGGGGTCTTTAGGGTATAAAAAAAATCCGAAGTCGAATAGCTCACCCAAACCAAAATAGTTTTGGGTTATTCGGTTTGCGAGTTAAATGATTTGGTTGACCAAAAAAGGTAAATTTCGATTTCAGTTATTTTTTTACCATGTCGTTTAATCGAATAGCAAAGTATATTGTTATTCAGTTTATATAATTTTCTTCTGGATGAATTGGTTTGAACATATATAAAACTAAAAGAACAAGAATTTAAGATACATTTAACAAAATCATCAACCAACGTTATCATTGTATTATGATTATAAAAACTAGTGGTATGTAAAAACCAGATGAGTCGATCATCTTGGACCAAAAATGTAAAAGAAAAAAATTTACGAATTAAAATTGTAAGTTTCTGAATAATTTGGGGACTAAATTTGTATTCTATTAAAGTAGTTAATTTAGACATCCCACAAGCGTCCAGCTGTACATCTTTCCTACTCCTTTCTTCATCTATGCAAAAAGGGGAAAAGAAAAGTTAGGTTTTAGATTCTTCAAAATCAATTACATTCAATCAAATCAATTCTCTAAAGCCAGTTAGAGACGACTTTGCAGCTCACTTCTCATCTTTCTCTCTGCCGAAATCATGGCGGTACGTTCCTTTTTCCAATTTAGTTTAATGGATTCGATCATTTTGATTTCAAATTCACGTTTTATTTTGTTATGTTACTGTAATTTGATCGATAATGTTGTTTTTGTTGGTTGTTTGATTTCATTATGATATTCGAGTGATTTTGTTTGCTTTGTATCCGTTTGAATCATATTTGGTTGCTGGTGGTTTTAGTTGAAGTAAACTAGATATCGATATTTTAACGACTTGTTCGATGTTTGTGTATTATAGTGATTGTATATATGGAATAGAGTTAATCCTTAATTCCTTATGATTCCAGCCATTCCAAAAAAAGAGCATCAACAGTGCTATTGTCGAATTTAAAATGGATATGGCATCAATTTGTTTTTGAGAAAACTATAAGTAGCAGAAATAGGAAAAACTTTGGTCTTAAATTGGTAAACAATAAAGGGTGTGATTTTAATTTTGCATATGATTCACTAGAATTTAGTGCAGAGTTACTTGTTGATGTTTTTTTTCTTTTCTTTTCTCTATTGGTTCTTCATCTGTTGGCTCATCAATGATTGAGACTTGTGAAACGTGTTCATCTTTGTTAGGCTGTAAATACATGATTCTGTTAGGAACTTTATAAAGAACATGGCATGTATAAAAAAGGGTTTCCTTTTTTAGTAAGTACATATGATCTCAAGAATTTTTATTTTCTTTATTTTCAAATTGAGAAAAAGGGCGTTTACCTCCTTGGATGTAGATGGTAACATAGGGTAGAATTAGAATCTACTTATAAAAATTACTTGGTGGATTGGCTATCTTTAGGAACATATGATTCTATCTTTTGCTCTGCAAAAAAGGAAAGAACAAATTTCTCATTTTCTTCTGTAGGCAGAGAGTAGTGACAGGGCTAATGATTTAATCTCAATTCGTTATGTAAATCTTAATTGGGTCATACTTTGATATGTTGCTTCTCTTAATTAAACTTTTCAATGGAAACCATCCTATGACTCCATATTTTTTCTCTTATCTACACCATAAGAAGTTAAAAATATTTTAAACACAGGGGTAGGAGAACATATGGACAGCTGAATTTTATCATCTTCTGAGAAAATATTAAAACATCATTGTAGATTTCCTGTATTACAATTACAATAATGTTTTTTTTAACTTACTTTTACAGGAAGTAGGACAGCCGCTGCCCAAATTTGGTGAATGGGATGTGAATGACCCTGCATCAGCTGAGGGATTCACAGTTATTTTTAACAAAGCTCGGAATGAGAAAAAGGCGGGTGGAACAACAGATTCACCACCCAAAAGTGACTCCACGAACCGTAAACCTGGGGCCACTACTCTTGGGAAGCCTCAATCTGTAAGCCGTGTTCTTATTTTCATGTTTAGGATATGAAATTAGTAGTTCTTTTTCTAAATGGTTTTTCAATATCCTGCAAAAAGAGAGATTGCATCAAGGTGGCCACTTATGTTATAATAAATGTCTATAAAAATCACAAAAGCTGCTGGCCTGATATATGACGCCACACTCTCCTCTTACATAAAGTTAAAAACTTGATAGAATTCCCTGTAACACTTTTATATAGGACGTACAATTGTTTGATCCTATAAACTTAAGTTCTATAAAGGAGTCTATTAGGACATTTAGACATATTTGGAGTGATATACGATTTTGTTGTAGTGTTTGTTTTAGTTCTTCTTAAATGTTAGTCAATTTATCATTTGATTATTTGCCAATCAAAACCTAATGAATCCAAAAATGGGATTTGGGGTAGTTTACGGATGCCTAAGGGGCTGTTTGGATGGTTTTCCATGAAGTCCTGTATGGATAAAGAGGTCTGCGTGCAAAGAGGTTTTTTCATAGATGGAATGAGCATATTTTTTAATTGGGAGGAACAGGTTTGGAAAAAACTTGGCTTTCTGCATGAAGCTCCCCCCTAGAAGCTTATTGAATAAGCCACTTTCAATATTATTAAACCACTACCAAACAACCATGTATAGTTCACCGAATAAGATGTGAATCCCATTAAGCTCATTAAACTGCTAACAAACAGGCCTTAAGTTTAATTAGGGGCCCAAATCACTACCCTCTGTGTTTTCTTGGCTGTGCTTTTGGATAGTGGTTTATGCATTCAGTACTTGATTCTAATGAAACTAATAAACCTTTACTGTGCAGAAGAAATGGTTCTGCTTCAAGGCCTGAATATTATATATATATATATATACACACACACACATATATATAGATATATATGTGTATAAGGGAAGACAGGTTATTTGTCTTGTTGACTGAAGTCAAAACCATATATAGATATTTGTATATGTACGTCATATCTTCCAAGAGGCCAGATCTTTCAGGGTCCTGCTGAATCTCCGCCTGCCGGTGTTTTTATGATGATATCCGTTGCGTGTCTTCACTGTTTTACATTTTTCTTGTTAGTTCGGGTCAATAATGTGGGTTTTCTATGATTTCTGTATTATCCGATTCAGTGCACAATTTCTACTGTTTGTTTGCATGTATTTATCACACGATCTTTGATAGTAATCTAGCAGCACGTGTCATTGTGAATTATTGTAATCTGAATTGTTTGTCTTGCTGGTATACCTGATTGTCAGTTAAGCTAACCATAATTGGGCCATATCAGATAACTGATCAGCCCCAATTAGTTAAGGCTTCGGATGAAGTGATCAACCATTATTGGGCCTTCGTAACCGATTACTGTAACTAAGCCGGTAAGTCGGTAACTTGGACCTATGTTTTTTTTTTGTATTTATTATCAAATAAATAAAATGTTATTTGGTTTATACTTCAAATAAAGAATAAAAAAGTTTTTAAAAAAAATATAAAGAGTTTTGAAATAATTTATGAATAGTTGGTTTTTAGATTCTCAAGATCCCTTGGCTAGGATTAGTGGTCACTTACCAAATGCTTATAAGGGTAAGCGTTTACCCAGTTATGTTACTATATACCAGATGAACATAGCAAGGACCGAGTATCTTGGTGCATACGATGCCAGTTTGATGGACTAAAATCTTACTCGTAAGGCAACTGATAGTGCTGAATCTTACCGGTAAGTACCTGGTAGTAAGTATTTGGGTGAACAACTGCTTACGGTTTGAGCTACGTCATTTTTCAATTAGTTAATAGTTATAGGAATGTAAATAGCCATCTATGCTCAAGTTTACTTCGAAGCAAAGCAAATGATCGATGAAGACTTGAAGGGGCCAGCGGTTTGATGAATGGCGGTTTTGATGAATTGGTCAATTTATATAATTTATTAAATATTAATAATAATAAAATAATATAGAAAAGGTATAACTTTTTTTGGAAATTATATAAACTTCATATTTTAGTGTCATTTTAAGATATTGAAAACCTTTCTAATAATATATTTTGTTATAAAAAAAATACTTATCTTATTGTTATTTGATAAATTAAAAAATATAATCAAAATATAGAAAAGATATAAACAACTCATAAATGTAAATTGATCAATTTACCAATCATACCTGTCCAATTCTATGACTCCTATCTTACCGAACGATGAACAACTGTCATGATCATATTGGGTACCAGACGCCCCCTAAAACCACATACCACCCGTGAAATGGTTCATTGGTTCTCAAAAGGTCTGGTAGAGATTACACTTATAAAGAAAAACCAAACTGATTCAGTTACGCATACATACCATATCAAACCAAACCGTGCTACTGCTTCAGACATGGATAGTTACCAACTTTTCCTTGTATGCTTGACACTATCGTCTAAAAAATTCCAAAAATAAAAATGTACATAGAGAAATCAACGTTACCTCAACTGCGAAAATTTCATTTTTTGTAATACAATGAACAATGACGATTTGCAAAATATCATCCACATAAATCTGTATTTCAGCATTTACAAGTGTTGTTGATCATGACCGTTAATCTATATAAAGCAAGCCAAACGGATGAAACAAATCCTCATATATATTATCTTCAAAAACCTGCTTAATGCAGTCAGACGGGCGAAAAACTTTGATCCCCATTTCGACAACTGAGTTATGCATATATGTTTGCAAGGTTGCCCACCTCCTTGCTCGCTAGGCTAAAGCCGTGGGGACAGATATGTCTTTTCCAAAAAGTTCCGCAATACCTTTTGTGGGATCTTTTTGCGTTACAATCGACTCTCCAACCAAAATCTGCACAACACATCCACTATACATCAGAGATGCACAATTTCGAGCACTAAGGGTGTTTTTGGTATCCAGACACGTAGGACGGTACAATTGTTCAACGTTGGGTAAGACAGAACTTGACTGGCAAGAACAAATAAAATGACTAATTTACCCCTAATAAGTTTTTTATGTTTTTTATATTTTTTACATATTTTGACTAATTTATGTAGTTTATTAAATTATAGTAAAGTAAATATTTTTATAACAAAATACATGCCATTACAAAGTTTTTATCAAGACGATGAAAATAACACCAAAATAAAAAGTTTATGTAGTTCCCAATTTTTATTTTATACATTTTCTATATTATGTTATTAATTTATTATTATCAATATTTAATAAATTACAAAAATGAACCAAAATATAGAAACCATATAAAAAAATATTTTGACTTTTGAGGACAGTAAAAGTGAAATTTAAATAGCATAAAATGCAATAAATAAAATTTAAAGAGGGAGGCATACTTGATGTTTTAGAAGAGATTTAGGTTTTATTTTAGGGTTATATTGGCAAAATATAGGTTTGTTCCATTATGTTCCACCTTGTTCCATAGGGTCGATGGAACAAACCTGTTCCACTCTGTTCCACATAAAAGTCCTATCAGACATGGAACAGACGAACAATGATATATGTTTTGTTCTGTTATGTCCTCAGGTAATCAAGTCACTTACTGCTTTCACACCGGCTTCTTGTACATAGGCAACATCAGCGGGGGTGAACAATCCAGACTCCCCGATCACCTGACAAAGTTCAAACATCATAAATCATATGCTTTGCAGGTAAGGAGGTGGGCATCTTTACAGAATCTAATCAATCCCTCATTTCACAAGAAACTAAATAGTTGCACCACATCTTACTATTATATCTTTTTGGCGAATCTTCTCACCACGTTCGCCTTCAAGCAGCTTCTTTGTGTTACTTATATCAACCTCCAACGTTTCTGCAATCGTGGCATCAAATATATATATATATACAAAAAAGCCCTAGGGAAAACGATGAACGATAATAGTAGTATTATAGTTAGTTGCTTACCAAGGTTACGATTGTTGATACCAATGAGTTGAATCCCATCAATTCCAAGAATGCGATCCATTTCATTTTCATCTTGTACCTAACAACAACAGAAACCCCAAAAAGATTTCGAACTAAGTATGCAAACTATGATCGGATATAAAAAAGTAAAAGCGTAAATATGTGATATGCAAACCTCCACCAGTACGGTCAATCCAATCATTTTGCAAATCTTAGTCATATATTTGATGTCAAGATCTGGTAAAATAGATGCGATTAATGAAACAGCATCAGCACCTTTCGATCGAGCATAATAGAGTTGCCATGCATCTACGATGAATTCTTTGCATAATAGAGGGCACTGCAGTTAAGCCCATGTAATCATATTGAAAGAAAGTTGCAGCAAAAATCAAGAAAACCAAAGGATTATTGGTTAAGCTCAGCCTCCCATGAGGTCGGAGAGGAGTATACGTGAGTATTTATAAACTTCAAAAAGAAAATTAAGGAAAGGTCATACCTTTACTCCAGCGTTCCGAATGGCCTCTAGATCTTCAAAGCTTCCCTAAGTTTAGAAACAAGAAATCAAAAGTTTACAAATCTTGAAATTTGATCATACAAGTATAATCAATTAAAAGATGCAACAGCTTGTACCTGAAAATATTTTTGGTCTGTTAATACACTGATGCATGCTGCTCCACCGTTCTCATAGGCTTTTGCAATTTCAACCTGTCAAAAACCACTCAAAAATAACTAACAAGAAGAGGAAGTATGAAGATTGTCCACAATTTACTGCCACACTAAATTCACACCCTAATGGAAGTTTTTCTAGTTATGCAACATCATTAAGTTTTTCTAGTTATGCTAACAGCTTAATAGAACTCGCAGCTTATTCGGCCAACTATACATGACTGTTTGGTGGTGGCTTAGTGATATGGAAAGTGACTTATTTGGTAAGCTTTTAGGGGGGGCTTTAAACAGACAGCCAGGTTTTTTCTTCCAAAACTGCCCCTCCCAAATAAAAATTACTCCTTCCATCTATGGAAAAAAATACCTTTCAAACAAAAACCCTCCGGGTCTATATAGACAGATTAATCCACAGAGTCAGCTTTATCCATACACGACTTAACGAAAACCAACCAAACAGCCCCTAAGAATCTTTTCTTTGGAAACCTACCATAGTTGGGATTCTAGCCTACAATAGAGAACTTAAAAACTCGTCATATTATAGTTTATGAACTGAAAATATACCATCATCCCCAATATCACGGAACCATACATTCGTTAATATAATTATTCACTCGATGATTCTTAATCAGATCCTAAAGTAGGCATTGAATATGCATATAGAATACTACCAAAAAACTGGAAATGTCAACTTACAGGATCAAAATCTTCTCTTAGAACTCCTCTATTTGGTGAAGCCTTTTTCACTTCAGCAATTAGAGCAGGCATTCCAGTTCGTAAATACGACGCCTTAAGAGCCCCTATAAAGTCTCTTGGAGGAGGAGCATTGTCAACAGCTTTCTTCAATGAAATTAAAGGTTTTTTCCCTTTCACCTGAAAATTGTTCCTCAATTATTTAGCAGGAGACAAAGATAATATGAAGTACAAAAACTTGTGTTTGTAGAGTTATAATGGAAAAGCAGACCTGTGCAACTTCTACGTCCTTGTTCCATACCATTTCTTCTAGTATGTTACGAGGAGTATTACCTTCATTCTGTAACCTGAATTCAAAAGGACCAACGTAATGCAAAGGAGGCCCTGTTGGTGGTCGTCTTCTAATTCGTATGCCTTGTGTAGCAGCTATCTCATCTTGTGAATTTCTAACTTTCCATTCCTTAGTATCAACTTTTGAATCGCTAATTTGAAGATCATCCGAAGCTTCAGACTGCTAAATCGATCACCAATTTAAGCATAAATAACCAGATTTTTGGATTTCAAATCAATTAGGTTATAGATTGAAAACTAATTGACACTGAAAACACGCGATCAAACTATAAAAACATGAGCAATATCACCAATTTAAGCATGAATAACCAGATTTTTGGATTTCAAATCAATTAGGTTATAGATTGAAAACAAATTGACATTGAAAACACGCAATCAAACTATAAAAACATGAGCAATATCACCAATTTAAGCATGAATAACCAGATTTTTTGGATTTCAAATCAATTAGGTTGTACATTGAAAACAAATTGACATTGAAACACGCAATCGAACTATAAAAACATGAGCAATATCACCAATTTAAGCATGAATAACCAGAATTTTGGATTTCAAATCAATTAGGTTATAGATTGAAAACAAATTGACATTGAAAACACGCAATCAAACTATAAAAACATGAGCAATATCACCAATTTAAGCATGAATAACCAGATTTTTTGGATTTCAAATCAATTAGGTTGTACATTGAAAACAAATTGACATTGAAACACGCAATCGAACTATAAAAACATGAGCAATATCACCAATTTAAGCATGAATAACCAGAATTTTGGATTTCGAATCAATTAGGTTACAGATTGCAAACAAATTGACATTAAAAACACGCAATCGAACTATAAAAACATGAGTAATATCACCAATTTGAAGTAGAAATAAAGGATTTTAAACATAAAGAAAGGCAAAATTGAAGAGAATGTAGGGTTACCTGTTGAGCTCGTAGAACAGGAAGAGAGAGTCTGTGGTTGTTAATTACAGGAAAGGAGGTTAAGAATCGAGAAGAAGAGGGAATGGAGTTGAAAGAAACATCACAACACATGAAACTCTCCATATCTCAAACCTTCAATTTTGCAGAAGCCATTGAAGAAGCTAACCAACCAACCAACCAAATAGAACAATCATCAGATATCCTTCTCATCCGTTACAACAAATATCCCCAACCAAATATGAATATAAAATACAACATTTTAAAAAACTTTGTTACATTTTGTCTTTTAAATTATTTATAAAAAATTTATCAAGCCATTGCTTTTATTTACAAGTTTTTTTTTCTAGTTAAAATTTTAAACATGTGTTTTATGATTCAACTATATGTCTATTTTTTTTTTAAAAGTATACAATATTTATATACGACAAATAAAATGAGAAAACTCACACACCCTACTCACCTTTGGTGAAGTTTGAACCCCCTGACCTTCTAGAAGGTCAAGGACTCATATATTGTTAGGCTAAAGGCCTTTTATATGTACATGTTGATTACATCTCAATTGTTGCTGCCTTTAAAGATGTTAATTTAAGGAAATATTTTTGGCTTACTCAGCAACTGAAACACCCGTATGGAGGAAAGATAGAACAATCTTTTTTTTTCCATAAACCATTGCCATCTTACATTAGAAAAAATAACGAAATGACAAAGTGTTATAAAATATCTTCAATGAATTGTTTTCATTTCAAAAATAAAATTCGGAACAAAAAGATTGTTAATTTTAAAACACGCTTCTATATTATACATCAACTATGCATATTGCACTAGCATGATGGAAATAGTCTCGTCCAAAAAAATATTACATGGTTTATTATAGTCTGGTCAAAAGATTTGTTCTTTTTATCCATTTCTAATAGATAATATATGTAAATTCATATAAGTTTTGATACATTAGTAACAACAATATATTATATGAGTAGATTAGTGGCGGAACCCCATAGGGGCTTATAGGGGCCATGGCCTCCCCGCTTTTTTCGCTAATATACCATATATGTCCGAAAAATAACATAAACAACTCGGTTGCTGCAGTGGTTAACGTGTTGTGTTTGTATCCAGGAGGTCCTGGTTTTGAATCCCATATGGCTTTTTTCACAATTTTTATTTTTTTCTTCCTCAATTTCTATTGTTCTTAATGTATTATCATATTAAATTATTAATATCAAATATATATAAAAATTAGTTTTTGAAATATAAAAAACCAATATTTGAGTTATTATATATAGTTTCTATTAATAATGTAAAAGTTTTGTTTTTATTAATTAGTAATAGTACAAAAATATGATAAATTTGTATTATAATTTTTGGTTAATAGTTTAAAGGTTTTGAGTTTTAGAGATCCAAATAATTATCCGGTGACATTTATCGGTAAAATTTGGCACTATTATTTATCTTGTCGGGTAAGATTTGTGCTCCATCAAAATGATATCATATGCAACAATTTACCCGTAAACGCTAACCGAGTAAGAGTCATCATCTTTACTTACAAACTAAGACACTTGATCTTTACCATCGTTCTTGTTTGATAAGATTCTCGGTCTTTGTCATGTCCATCCGATAAGCTAAGATAATATGGCTCAGTAAACGTTTATCGGGTATGTTAGTCCCCAAGGAGAGATGGCTAACTAAAAGAGGGTTTTGTAGAAGGGGGGGTTGAATATAAAACACACAGAATATACTCTTTTTAAATTTTTTAATATAAATATTAAAAATTTACACACAGATAGTTTGATGCGGAAAAGAACAAAGTGACTATTCTATCAAACTAAACACACAGATAAAGTAATTAACTTATACACTAAGGAAGTTAAAACAATAGTGTTATAAGACACAACATGCTTGCCACACAAATAATCACTCGAAGATTTGTTGAAAGCGTGAGATTTATAGGAAGGACTTCATCTCCTTTTATAGTGCCCATGCATGGGATGCAAGGATAAATGTCAAGGTTTCATTAGGGAAGATTATCTGGACAAAGGAAGAGACCACTTCCTTTGTACTAGAATAATGGATGAACCATTCCTTGTAAAGACGTAATGTCGATAACTTTGTCTTCTTTTCTTCACGTTTCCGTGAAGTCCCATCAAACCTTTTAGCTAAAAAGACAAATATTCCTTTTATAAGAATAAAAGAGAATGTCTTTATTTAAGGCTGATGCCCAAGTTCGCTCCACGTGTCTTGCAATTGATGCGAGTCAAGAACTTATCTTTTGAAATTGTTAAGTGATACATCACACTATGTATCACATCGGTGGATACCTTGTAAGGCCGGAGTTGATAAGTGTATACTTTGCTTGATAAACTTCATCTTTCACTAAATGACAAAAGTATACACCCTTGAACTTGTGACTTGAAATCACAAATTAGAAAATATACCGCAATTTCGGTGACCAAGATTATAGTGTCGGTGACCATGACATCAAACTTGATGACCTCATCTTATTTGATGTCCTTAGTACTTTTGATGACTTTTGAGTGTACCATCGGTGACCCACTATATTGGTCTTGACTTGGCAAAATGATCTGAATATTGAAGTTGGTTGATACATCCAAAATTCCACTTTTTGATGTACAACCCCTTGATTGAATAGTCTTTGACTCTTCAATACTTGAAGATATTTCAGACCTTCAAAAGAACCTGTAAAAATTCATTCATACAAAAGGAAGGTGGTTCATCACCAAATCATCGGTGACCCAACAGGGTATATGTTTGGTAAATGACCCTTAGTCTTCATTATCAATTTTTTCTCTAAAGTTTAATAATTAATATTATAACATAGAAAAGAGAATAAAAAAAGTTTTGTACTTATCATCTGGATCTCTAAGTTTTTATAATATTTTATTTCGGGCCCCGAGACTATAACGGTTATGTTCCGCCCCTGGAGTAGATGAAGAATTAAACGAAAAAATGCTAGTTATTTAAGAGTATATGAAAACGGTCAAACTACGTGTAAAATCACATGTGATTTTACATTAATGGTGAAAAAAGTGTGTGTGCGTCTTCATTGAATCACATGCGAGTTTGTTCTTGATCTTGGTGCAAAATCACATATAATTCAACCGTTTTCTTATTCTATTAACCATCATTCGTTCTAATTGGAACCCGACTCTATATAAGTATGTATACAAGTTGCTAATAAATACGTATGTGAAAGTATACAATTTACAATATAAACTCTATTTTGTTATGTTATTATTAATGTTCTATAATGAAATAACAAAAAAAGATTTTATATCATTATATATGATTTTTAAAAACTCGATTTCCTAAAAGAATTTATTTAATTTTGTTACATACTTTGAGATATGAATTAGTCTAAACTCGTATATTCTTTTCAGAATAAAACTTCATGTAAATTAAAGTAAATAATAGTAAAACTTCATGAAACTTGCAAATCAATTTTTTTAATAAATATTAAGAAAAGTATTCTTGTTGGACCCTCAGCAAGTGTCCAGCCCGCCCTTTACTCACACCCAGTAATATTTAATGATTTTTGAACATTGTAGTCAATTAAGACGAAAATAAAATATAATAATACATTTTATCGACGTGTATATATATATATATATTGTTTTACAAAATGCATAACATATGTTCACACTTTGCTTTCAAAAAGAAAACATATCTTCACACTTCTTGGTGAGTGTGTGTTGATATGTTTCTTTTACTTGTTTGGGAAATAAGTTATTCTGCTTTAATCTTCTAAATTGAAGGATTTCATACAGGCTGAGGACTTAGATGCCGTTTACCAAATCTTACCCGGATAAGTGTTTACCGGCAAAATTTAACACTATCATTTAGTCCACCAAAACGACATCGTATGCAACAATTTACCCGGTAAGTGCTTACCGTGGTAAGAGTTGTCGCAATCTAAAACTCTTGGTCCTTGTTTTCCTTGTCTTCACTCTTATCGGGTAAGATTTTTGGTACTTGTCATATTCCTCCAGTAAGGTGATATGATTTGGTAAGTCTTGTCCGGATAAGCGTTTTATAAACGGGTCCTTAGTATTGATTCATGCAAAGATGCTCCTTCACTTTTGTCGTTGTCTTCCAATTCAAATAACCTCATGAAATATTTATATTTACAATTATATATTTATAGAATAAACAAGGGTGCAAAACTATAATTGTTCTCTACTTGTAGATTAGACGATTTTTGAAGTTCATGGCCCCACCAATTTGTAATTTTTGTGTGCATTAAGGTTGTAGTTGTTCAACGCAATTCTGTTTTTTCTTCTTTCATTTTTTTCTCTTAAGAAATTCTGTTCTTTTAAAAAAAAAAAACTTATTCAATAAAATACTTAAAATATAGAACGAAAACTTACATTAAAATGAGTTGTCCATGAGTTGGAAGTTGAATTGAATGCACCGGATAATGATTAATGAGTACTAGAAGGGTACTCGCATAATGCAGCAAGATCCATTTTAATTTCAATGTTGTATTTTATTTTTTGTCTTTATCAATGTTATAATACGACTTTATTAGTTTTGAAAAAATAGATTTTATTTTTTGTAAACTTTCTTTATTTCAGATTTTTTTTAAAATTATAATATAGGTTTAATAAGGAAATTAACCAAAATAATACCATTTTTGAATTTCAAGTAATTATGTTTTAATCAATTATACTAACTGCATAATAATATGTTTTTAAGAGTTTTTGCCAAATGCTTTATAATATAGTATAGATATGTTGATACTTCACATAAAGATTTATTAAAATTATACAAGACCGTTGGCTGAAAATGAGTTTCGGTTGCTGTATTATATTTGATTTACAAATTTTTTTTAGGAAGACCATATAATCATATTTTGATAATCCAATACAAACAATTATCTAGTTATCACTTATGGGGCATTGCATTATGTCGTATAAGTAAGAACCATCATTTATCTGGTATTTTAACCGAACGCTAATTAGTTTTTATTAACATTGGTTTTTAACATCTTGCCCCAAATAAAAAGCTATGTTTACCAAAGTATAAGATCGTGTGAGAAGAAGAGTTAAAGCGAGAAATGTAAGAAGGGATATGAACCATTGATCACCTTTAATTTCAAACCCAACTCATGAATTGCGTTCATACGGGGATTGATCTGGTGCATCTCCGTACACCATATCTCAATGCATCTCATCCTGACGTGCATCTAAAGGTAGAAATCCCTTCTTAGGCTATGTTTGGCAAAAGTAGCTAATAAGGTACCTTATGATTTCACTCTCTTTTTAGGAAGGGATTTTGGCCAGGAGAGGGTGGAGTTTCGGGAGCGGATTGCGTCGATTCCTACTTATAAGGTAACTTATCAATAAGGTACCTTATAAGGTATAAGTTAACTTATGGTCATCGAAACAACTATACTAAAAATAAGGTACCTTGTACTTGTACAAGGTGACTTATAAGTAACTTATTTTTGTCAAAGAATGCCCTTATTCTCACCATAACTCTCCTCCATACTGTAACCAACCCTCCCAACCCTGATTACCAAACCCAAAAACCTATTTGGTGCATTTGAGCTAGGGTTCATCTTTGATCCCATTTCAGAAAAGTTAATTTCTCTTCGATTTCGTCTCTTCTGCTTTAATATGATCATTATTTGCTGGTTTTAATTACACCTGCAACAAGACAAAAACCTACAGGCCTGCTTCTTAGGACGACTGCTCTTGATTCCGCCTTGATGTTATCTTCACTCATTTCCGATCTGCAATTCAGCATCTTCACACCCACATTAAAATGGTAAAACAACTTACAATCATCTTCGAATTCATCGATCCTTCTTTCTATAAGTCATTGCGCACCTGCAAATTCCTTTTCAACCATCCAAAACCTCTAACATGATCCTCAAATTATTTGGTTTCCACGTTCCCCAAAACCCTAACCCTAACCCTAGCTTTAATGGAGTCGTTGTAGGGGAAAAGCCGTTGATCTTGCAGATTATTCATGCTGGAGGTAAAATTGAACGATACTACATGGCATTCCCTGCGTCTTGGATCATGGATAAGTATCCCAACTTTGTATTAGCTCGTCCAGAGATATTCCGGCGGCCATGGGACTCCATTGTCAGCCCGGAGGAGATGCTCGTCCCAGGGCAAAAGTACTTTGTTGTTCCCATTCGGACGGTGAAGAAGCTTCGTCGGAGAATATGGAAACCGACCATTGAGATCACAAATGGCATAGGATTGAGGAAGAAGAAGAATGTGCGTTTCTCACCTTCACTAACAATGATCGATGAAACTCAAGATTTCGATGATTGAGGTTTTTCTACTCTTTTGATTTTTCAATAAGTCTTTCAATGGATCAACTAATTTGCTTTATTTTTGTATATTTCTCATTCTTAAACACCCAAATTTCATTCATTTATGTTTTTGTTTAGCCTTTTAACATTCAAACTATCAACTCATGGTTGAATAACTTGAATAAATATGTATTTGTTTTCAGCATTAGATTTTGAACTTGTTATTGTGGTCATCTTTGATTCTTGATCATCTCATAATTAGTGAAAACTGGTGGTTTAAACCACAAAATTCCCAAAAATTGAGGGTTAAATTTGTGGTGTGTAAAAAAGATATTATATTGACCATAGGATCTCAACACAAAGAGCAAAGAATTGGAATTGTTTGTTTTTGGGAAAATCAGAGTTCCCAAAAAGACATTCTTGATGTTCATCTTTAATTTCCATCTTCATCTTCTCCAAGACAAAGTGGAAAAATAGCCAACCTTCTGCTATAACCACAAAAGGTAAAAATCATCTCTCTGCTTCCTTTTTCTTGCAAATTCCCCATTTATCAAATGAATGTTATATGGTTTTTGTCATACTTTTTATAGGGTCAGGTTCAAGGGAAAACGCAAAAAAAAAAAAAACTGAAGACTAAGAACACCCTGGAACCCTCCATTTGGAGGTATGCACTAATGCATACCGGTAATTTGTAACATGCATTTGTGTATATGCACCGATGCTTCTATAGTTATAGAATCATTGGTGCATAGGAAAAAAAAACCTTATATGCATTAGTGTATGCGTTCCGGATGGAGGGCTCCCATGTGTTCTTCAGTTTTCTCATTTTTTAGTGTTTTCCATTGAACCTCCCTCTATCTTTTAAGAGCTTTAATATTTGTCACATTGATCAAGAGATTTGATCCTATCCGTTTCCGATCCGCTAGGTTCATTTGCATCCGTGTTTCGGTTCCAAAAAGACATCTTTCTTCCTAGGAACCTATGTCAGATGAGATGAGAAAGACGGCTGTACAGCCGCCAGAAAAACAACTCAAGCTATCTCTAGGGGAACTATCTCTAGAAGACGATATAAAGAACACGAGAAAAGAACCAACATCCACATCATCTTCTCCGCGTTCACGGAAGTCCTCAAGCACAAAAATGAGTTGCCTTTGTGCACCAACCACCCACCCGGGTTCATTCAGGTGCCGCTACCACCGTAGCGCCTCGGTCGGCTCCAACCTTTCCCAATTAGGAAGCAGGAAAACCGCCTCTGTTGGCTCTAACCTTTACGAGTTAGGAAACACTAAACCAGCCAAACGATCTAGGGAATTCTAATATTCTTACTACTGTTTATGTTAGATGTTGAAACACAGTTCTGCTTCTCACAAGTTTTCCACCAAGAAGTTGACAACTTCCAGATACAAAAATTGCCCTTCCATGACTTAAACATGTATAACTAATATGTAAACTTGTATCCAAATGTATGTAATTCATTCACTAATATGTTGATAGAACCAATCTTGTCTCTAATTCAAACTAGAACCAAAAGATAAAAAAAAAAGAAGCAGCTAGTTTCACAGATGCATATGACACCGGAAACTGTACAAAGTTTATATGTACAAAGTTCGTAATTTTTGGCCACATCGACCAACTATATACTCCTATCACAATACATACAAAACAAACAACAAATCTATGTCCTATACATTAAACTTCATGAACAAACATTAGACCCTCTAAAACTGCGAGTAGGATATACTGGGTTTGTTTGGTTTGATTCACCGTCTAAAACTGCGTGGGATATAATGGGTACGTTTGATTTGGTTTGGTTCACTGTCTAAACAGCGAGTAGGATATACTGGGTTACTGTCTAAAACTGCGAGTGGGATATACTGGGTATGTTTGGTTTGGTTTGGTTTACCGTCTAAAACTGCAAGTGGGATATACTGGTTATGTTTGGTTTACTGTCTCGAGTGGGATATACCGGGTATGTTTAGTTTGATTTACCGTATAAAACTGCGAGTGAAATATAGTGGGTTGGTTTGGTATAAAAAGGTCACATTGGACAAGTGTTTTCTTGGGTTTCTAAGGGGGTCATCATGAGATTTCTACAAAGAGGACAAGTTATATTCCAATAGTTCAACCATTTCTCGAGGCAAGATCTATGGAAAACGTGTCCACACGAAAGGCGATTAATCTCTGCATCTGGTTTAAAATCGATCAAGCAAACAGAACATTCTTGTTTTATGGTGCAAGATAGTGAGTCGTACCGAAGGGTTGGGGTCCGATTTCTGAACTCATCGATATAGCTTTTTGACGGCCGTCCACGGCATTCAATTGCTTCCTCCGCCGATGCTTCATCGGAAAAATCACCATCCTCCTCCGATGATGATGATGATGATGATGATGATGATGTGAGATGGATCCCGATGAGATGTAGGATGGAATGAAGGAATTCCTTCATCATAGATATAGATATGGCTGTGTTGATTAGAATCACGTATAGAACTCCAGCATCAAAAGGGGTTGAGTATGGTGTGAGGCCCATATTCGTGTTTGTTTGATTTAACCTAAATATAAGAAGAAGAAGAAGAAGAAGAAGAAAAAATCACCCGAATTAATGAAATAGTTATGGAATTAATTAAGCAATTGAAACTTCCGAAATTGATTCAAATGCAAAGATCTAGAGATTATGAAGAACATAGAATGATAAACAAAAAAAACACACCCCTAAAAAGGATTTTTCAGATCAAATCATGTAAATAAAACTCCATAAAAAGAGATAAATTAACAGAAAGTAATGGAGATAGAAGAAGGATGACATACTTGGAAGCAGTGGTAGGGTTGAAGAACAGAAATGGTGAAATTGAGGTGGGTTTTTAAGAAGAGTGGAAGGAGGGTATTGCCTTTAATGGCGATGATGAATTGATGATGATGGCTAGGGTGGACTTTGGTATGGTACCATGTTTTTTTTCCCTAATATCGTGTACCAACCAATTATAATTGGTACGTAAATTTTAATATCGTGTATCAACCAATTTTACTTGGTACCAACATAATTGGTACCAACTTTTTCGGTTAAGTACGTGTTGGTCTGTTTGTACCAACTTCAAGTTACATATATAAAAACTTGAATTTTGTTCAAAATTTTGAGTGACATTTTAAGTTTTCAAGTAACACGTTTGATATATAAGGGGATTTAATTACATAGAATAAGACTTTCAAACATTCAAATGTTCAAACATAATAGGTAAAGTTATAATGTTTGATATTCAATGCATAAAAAATACAAGAACTATTAAATAATTATAAAAGTCGGTACCATGGTACTACCGTAGTACGCGATTTCTAATACCATGTACCAACCAAGTTTGCATATTTGGTACGGTACTACCAGCCGATCGTAATTGGTACCAATTAAGTCGATACCGATTTAATTGATACGATTGGTACATATGTTGGTTGGTTTGATTTGGTACAAAATTGCCACCCCTAACGATCGCAATAAAAATAGGAGGGATGAACACCTAAAGATGAAACATATGGAATATATACTCCTCATATTTCCATTTAAGTTTATTTTTTTATATTTTTGTAATTTAAATTTAAGCATTTACAACTATTTTCTATTATAAATTTTACATCAGTGTTTCTATCTCACAAAACAAAAATAAGTACAAGTAGAAAAAGAAAATTATGCTCTTATTCTAGGGAAATTAATGATTTTGACCAACCATGAAAATCCATTTACCAATATAACCAAAAACTTGTTGAGTTTATCAAAATGACCAAGATTTCTTCGAAATATATATCGAGAACGAGTGGAAGTGAAATACCTCCGCCACAGCACTGTTTTCCTCCGCCATACCTCCGCCACAAGACTGTTTTTCCTCCGCCATGTGGCGGAGGTATTTATACGTGCGGCGAAGGTATTTGTATGTGTGACAAATACGGTGGAAAAACCCCCAAAACGGCGTAGTTTTGGGGCCCTCCGTCATGTGGCGGAGGAAAACGTGCTGATTTTGCGTATTTTCACTTCCACTCGTTTTCGATACGTATTTCGAAGGCTTAATCTTGGTCATTTTGGTAAACTCAACAAGTTTTTGGTCATTTTGGTAAATGAATTTTCCATTTTGGTCAAAATCATTAATTTCCCCCTATTCTATCTATTGTTAAATGAATTTCTGTCTTTAATTTTTTTTTTTAGGTATAACAATATCAAAACTTATTTTTTATATTGTTAATACATGATTTGACATATTTCTTATATAACAAGAGATATATAACATTATCAAAAAATTATTGATATATGACACATGATCGTGTGAAAAAAGAGTTAAAGTAAGAATTGTAAGAAGAGATCTAAATTATTGTTCACGTTTAATCTTATACTCATCCATGAATTGCGTGTTAGAAAGAAGTTGATCTGGTGCATCTCGATGCATTTATCATCCTAATATGCATCTAATGATGGAAATTCTTTCTTACGCTTCTTACGCTTCTTACCATAACTCTTCTTCTCATCAGAACCCAACCTGATTTCTCAATTTAAAAAGTAAGTCTTAACGTTAATCAATGTCAAAAAAAATTAATAAATAAAAATAATTTAAGGATATAAAGACTATTTAGTTCACTTTTTAAATATCATGAGTTGAACAATTTAATTATAAAAAAAAGTCTACGAAAGAAGTTTGAAATGATTAATAAATTATTGACAAGATGCACGGAGTGAGGATGATGATGCTTAGACAAAATTGACAAAATAATCCCAATAATAGTTTTATTAAAATTATCTAGTTTTTCTGGTCTAATTTGTTAGGTAATTTTTATTAAATATGATTAGTTTGTCGGTTTATTTAAACAATAGAAGGATGTTTAGTTAAAAGTAAAAGTTGATCTATCAAATATATTTATTTTTTATTTTTCAGTTAACAATTAATTTCTTAATTCAAAAGAGGTTCTCTAGAATTTTTTTAAAATAGATAATTAGAAAATAAAATCTATAAAAATAGTTACATTTAAGTTCAATAAGTTTTCTATTTTAAAGATTATAACATAAATTATATTATTATAATATTATTTAATTTATCATCCAAAAAATTTATACAAAATAATAATAATTCATTCTCATGGATGAGATTGAATAAAATAATTTTTTTATCTCACTTAACATTAAGTTTTTAAAAATTTTATAAACTTGAAGGTTTTTCATGTTTTCTCCATATTAAGAATCTTTATAGAAAGGCTATTAAAACAATATAGAAGACAAAAAATTGATTTTTTATATTTTAGAAAAACTGTTAAAAATATTTTAAATAAATTTTGAAACCAGAAGGATTCATGTGTAGTTGTTGACTTTTATACCGGTTATGTTTTGGCTCATGATATTTTTTTTAATTGGTTATTTGATATGCGTTTAGGGCATCCTTTAATATTAGAGAAATAGAAAAAAAAGGCTTAACAACTTGCTAACAATATTTAAAGGTAATTGGTTTGATGAAATGTTTTCAAAGGATTAAGATTTCATAAGGATTTGAAATTTTTGTGCTTAGTTTGTAGAATTTTAAGAAAATTTGATATGAATTATAGATAATTATTAAATAGCTTTAAAATAATTAAATTGTCTTTTAATTGATACATTTCAAAACCAATGTTAAAAAAAAATTAGAATATCAATACAAATAAACCATATAAAATCTCATAAAAGTCATAACTTTTTTTTTAATACTACGCTTAAAAGAGAAAGGTTGCTTTTAGGTATGACCTTTTTTTATTTTTAAAAAATAAGCCAATTGTAATCTTACTTTCAGAAGAGAATAAAAAATATATTGACTTTGACTGATATCCACAATACAAACAGAGAGGATAGCGTAAGGGTTTGAGTTATCGATTCAAATTCTATCTTTTTTTTTCAGTATTCTACTCCGTAAGCAAGAAGTAAGAAAATAAAATGGGATGTAATGATGTCAGAATATGCAAATATTCACGTATAATCCTTAAAACCTCCTTCATTAAAGCTTGAAATAAGATTGGAGCATTAGTTAAATCAAAAGTCATAACTCTTTTAACTCATAATGGTCTTGATGAGTTTGAAATGTGTGTATATCATCTTCAAACACTTGAATATGATGATAACCACTTCTCAAATTAAGTTAGATAAAACAAAGAATCTTATCTAAACATGGTGGTTTGTTAATAATTGGTTGGAATTTTGAGATGATTTTGATAACAAAAATATGTGATAATGAGATCATTGGTATTTGGATGGTGATGAGGTATTACACATATGCATGCCTCTAGAAACACCTTAATTCAATTTTTAGATAGGACCTACATTTTATTTATTTGTTCTATTCTTATCAATTAAATATACATATTATCTCTATTATATTGTTAAAAACACTTATTATGTGTATCTAATTACTTGTTTATTTGTACAAGTCATTAATTAAGGGCAACCCTTGTTGGTTGTAACCTAAGTTAACTTTTAAACCATTTGGGTTGTGATATATTGATTAAGTTTTGTCGGGATGAATAAAAAATTTCACCTACTTATGTTTGAATTCAAACGATATGAAAATGTTTGTAGTCATGGAGATTCACATATGATGACTTTAGGCTATTAGTCAGTGCGTATAAGCTGGCCATAAAATCCACGATTATCCAAATAAAGTCAAAGGTTAAGTTTTGAGTTACTTATTTGATCTTCGTTCAAACTATCACTTTCCTAATTAAAAGATAAAAGATTAAGTCCCGAGTTACAGTTTTTCCTTGAAATACATCCAATTAGAAAGAGATAAAATGTAGAATTAAAAAGTCAGATATATATATATATATAGAGGGAAAGTTCAAATGTGAACTCATTTTTGGTTGTGAACGTGAGGACGAATCTCAACCACTTATCCGGTCAATAAAGGCGGCTTTCGACTCCTGCCTCCCTTCTTTAATAATCTCCACCCTCCCATGAATCGCGTCAATCCTCCGTGATCGCGTCCACCATAACCGAAGATGTGTGGATGAGATTCGTCCTCACGTTCACAACCAAAAATGAGTTCACATTTGAACCTAACCCTATATATATATATATATCGATAAAAAGAATTTATTAACAGGGAATTTAAAGGTGAAAGATACCCATAAGTTTCCTAGGTGTTGCCTTTTGTATAAGTTTTGAGTTATTAATTTGATCTTCATTCAAATTATCACTTTCCTAACTAAAAGATAAAAGGTTAAGTTTTGACTTTCGAGTTACCGTTTTTCCTTGAAGCACAAATTAAAAAGAGATAAAATGTAAAATTAAAAAGTCAGATATATATCGATAAAAAAAGTTATTAACAGAGAACTTAAAGATGAAAGATACCCATTAAGTCTCTTAGGTGTTGCCTTTTGTCCTACCAAATTAAAAGAAGCTTGATTGCATGATAATATGTGTAGCCAAATGCTACCAACAAAGCATATGCTTTTGGTTCACTTCAAAATCAATGGTCCATCCATTGAATATGACTTATGTAAACAGACAATTACCATTAATACAACAAATCAAAACCAACATAACCCCACAATATTTGATTGGTTTATTGTAAGTTTAATTTAAAGGGTATGACTACATGTTTTTGTTTGTATGTATATTTATATATGAGTCTTTTTGTATGTGTTTCTTTATACAAACTTCCATCAATGGTGATGAAAGGTGAACCATGATGACATAGTCTTGAAATTTGCTTCCCTCTAATGGCACCATAGAAATACTAAGGCGTAACAACGGATGTAAGATTTTTGCTGAACAGATATACCGTATGTCTTTAAGGTAAGGATGACAAAAAATGACCCAATCCACTAATCCAATTCGAACACAATCCAAAATTAGCAGGTTGAATTGAGATTTTTAACTCATTTAAGTTAAATGGATTAACATGTCTAACCCATTTAAATAAATGGGTTGGATTTAGTTGAAATTTTCGACTTGTTTTCAACTTATTTAAAATATTATCTATGAAACATTGAAAATTTGAAACACTCTCAGTTTTGTTAAGTGTGAAACTCGAATAAAGTAATAACTAACCCGGACCGGCTCTCTCTTTTCCCGTTGTCCCCCTCCAAGGTTCTAACATAAATTAGAGTAATTCACATAAATGCTTTGATATTTGAACAATTTATTGCATTTGTGGTTGTGGTTTATTTAAATTTTGAACAATTTATATTTTTATTTGTGATTGTATTTTATTCATAAAATCATATAGTCTAAGCCTCTTTTTTTAAATCAAATGGTCAACCCAACTTCAACCCATTTATTTAACAGGTTGGGTTGAAAAAATCATAAACATGTCAACCTATTGTCAACCTATTTAAGTAGCAGGTTGTGTACCGTTGAAAAATCTCAACCCATTAAATTAAATGGATTGGGTTGGGTTGAGATTTTTGACCTATTTAATAAATGGGTTTAACCCGAACCAAACCAAAAATGACCCATTGTCACCCCTACTTTAAGGTGGATCATAGGCCTGTAAAATTGTCTGATGTGTTTTTATTCGAAGTCTATCGTTTTGAGTATTTTTTTTTAAAATTAGTTTATTTTGAAATATTATTTTAAGTTTCTTTTTGAGTTTGAGAGACTTTTTCGCTTTATTTGGTTAGTTCGAAGAGACTTTTTCGGGTTCTTTTGATTGATGTTCTTTGTCTTTTCTAATATCTTGAAGTACCCCTCAAAATTAGCGGGTACACTTTTTATATCCCAAAAACAATATACTTGACAACTAAAATATACATGTATTAATTATATTTAGTTTTCATGTTATAAACTCATTTTTTATGGACCAATTAAATAAAGTTCATCTAAGAAATTATGTTATTAGTTTTCATTTCTCAATTAGTCGCATTCTCTACATTGGTAAAAAATTCTAAAATCCTTCAAAAATCAAACCCAAAATTCCAAATCGTCATTCGACTTGCTCAATTTTGTCCAAGATTAAAGCTAATGTTGAAGGATTTGTTTAACTTTTTTTTTTTAACTTGCTCAATGTCTTATCATAATTTTAGAGATTGAATTTTCTTATAACATTAGACTAGAAGGGTACTCGCGCAATGCAGCGAGATCCATTTTAATTTCAATGTTGTATTTTATTTTTTGTCTTTATCAATGTTATAATACGATTTTATTAGTTTTGAAAAAATAGATTTTATTTTGTAAACTTTGTTTATTTCAGATTTTTTTTTAAATTATAATATAGGTTTAATAAGGAAATTAACCAAAATAACCAAAATAATACCATTTTTGAAATTTTAAGTAATTATGCTTTAATCAATTGTACTAACTGCATAATAATATGTTTTTATGAGTTTTTGCCGAATACTTTATAATATAGTATAGATATACTATTTTTTTAATAATGTTATTATTGGTAGAAGTTTCATTTTGGATAAAGATAATATGTTTTTTAATTTAAATCTCATAAGAGGCCTAGACTGCCTAAATCGATCAGACCAGACCGTTTTGGTTATTTGTTGCGGAGATCGATCAATTTAGAAAGTTTCTTAAGCCTTCATAGGTATGCCCATGGTACTAAGAATAAAATAGGTTTTTTGAGATAGTTTAACCGGTAAAATTCGGTATTTATTTAAAGAAGTCATCAGTTCAAAACTAGACCATTGTAGGATTTATCTTATTGTTAACTTCAAACACTATGGATAAAAACCTGACCGAACCTTTAGAAAACAATATGAAGTGCCCCGACTTTAGATCATGTAAGACCAACCTCTTTTTGTAAGGCGCGTGAGACTATTTTTATACACTTGAAACTTCACAATAAAATATTGTGAAGATAGTCTTCACAATATTTTTGTTATGAAGGTTTAAATTTTTTTACTTTATAATATTATTTTATGAAATTTCAAATATAAAAATATAATCTCATAGATCTCATTAAAACAAAATGGTATCATATTAACTCAACCATGCATACCCCTCCCCCTCTTTATATGGTTCATTTGAAAAAAGAATATTAAACCAAAATTTATTTGAGATATTTTTAGATGCATATTTTCAGATAAATAATGTAAGGTAAACCTAACAAACGTGTTATGTCGGATTTAAAGTTAAACGGGTTGAGAGTGTCTAACCCTAACCCGACTCGTTTAATTTTCGTGTCGTGTTGTGTCAACCCGTTTAATTTTCGTGTCGTGTCGTGGGATGAAATGTATTACCCAAACCGGTTTAATTCGTGTCGAGATCCTATCTGGTTAGCATGTCGTGCCAGTTTTTGTCAGGTCTACATGGAATGTACAATCATTTTTTATTATTATTTCGTATTTACTTTGTTAAAAAACTATAAGCCGTGGGTTGTTGACTTTATTTGCCCAAGGGCCTCAGGGGCTTAATATAAACAGGTTATTCGAGTCATTTTCGAGTTGAAACTTTTGACCCTGACCTTATCCGTTTAATTTTTATGTTGTATTATGTCAATCCGTTTATTTAAAGGGGTTAAAATGTATTATTCAAATCCGTTTAATTTATATCGAGTCAGCGTATCGTGTCAGGTCTAATGCAAGGACAAAGAGAGGTCAAAATCATGAAAAAGGTATATAAACCATAAAGAAAAGACAAAAGTAAAAAAAAAACCAAGATGGTAAGTGGGCCCGGAAACCCATATCGCAAACACGTAACCGTAAGGGATCACGTGCGTGGCCATGTGATGTCGTCTTCGTCCACCTGTCAAATTTTGGCATAACCTTCAGTTATAACCATGGACCCTTTCCTTGACACGTAGAGCACACATCCAATTACAACTTTTATATCATTTTGAACTCTCTTCTCCAACAACAAACGTTATTATATTTATTTTTAAAAAAATTAAATAAAAAAAACATATATATCACATACACTTTAGTCTATATTATATTCTTCAATTAAATTAAGATATATGTGTCTATTTTAACATTTTTAAGTGTTATGATATATACCATAGACTAAAATGTTACCATATACTAAGATGTATTTGGAAAAAACCTTACAAATATTTTTAATGCTCAATATTAAGGAATAAGGATAAAGAAATATTGTTTTCGTTAATAATATTAATATTAAAAAAAATTATACATCAAATATATTAGTGAATTATAATATAATTTTTTTAAAGGCAATCTATTATTAAAAAATTTAACAAGATGCTAGAAAAGAAGATAAAAGTATACAGACTTAGGTATGTTATTCATTTATGTGTTTTTTATATAAGAGGTAAATTAATCATTTTGCAACATTGTAAAGTTATAAGTGAAATCCGTCATATGTAAATTATTCTTAGAGTTCTTCGTAAAATAATATATGATGTTTATATTTTTAGTACCTGATGTCTGTATTATTTTAACATTCTCGATCGGTTTTTTCTCCAACAAATTTTATATAGTTTCTTTAAAATAGTTTAAATTCAACTTGAAGAAATTTATAATTTTATTATTTCTATATACTTTTAATTTTTTTTTTCTTTATATATTATTTCAATCTCATTAAATTGAAATAAATAAAAGATCATCTATCTATCTCGCAATAAATTTTAAAAAAAATTATAAACTTACAGTTTTTTTTTAATTTTAGAGGACAATATACTAAATCTGTTAGGGTAAAATAGTGCACGAAACTTTAACATTCTCAATTTTAAAGAGTATATTAAAAATTGTATTTTATTATAAAAATTATTTATTTTTATTTTTAAATAAGTAATTATTTTGTGCAAATAATATTTTCTTTAATGTAGTAAACTATTTTTAGATTATTCTAAATATTTCCCTTTTAAAGATATTGTAGTGGACCGCCTAGACAATCATCAAGTTGATGATAGTGAACAATGTTGCACTATATTTGTCGGGACACTATCGACAACTATACTAGCCTCTATCTTTCTTTATTAATATTTTATTTAATTATTTATATTTCTTTAGTAAATAATGATTATTTTTTTTATTAATCTGGATATTCATCTCGTTATGTGAGCCGACTAATCCCAGAGTGAATATCCGTTTCGCGGTAGTCCGGACTCCAGAGTCATTGCATTTGAACTTCCGTGACCACAAGAAGATTTTTAATCTTCTCTGAATTCGAATTTGTGACCTCCAGGTACTTATGACATTTAAAGCCCAAACTCAAATCATTAAGACACCACCCTTATAGTAAACAATGACTGTTTTTAACAAAAAAATTGTCCTTGAATGGTAGTAAAACCACAAGGATTGCGTACCTACTCATTTAACGTGGGTTGAAAGAATAGAGAATATCCAATCACCATCGTGACCGATTCTTACAGTCGAAAAAATTTGTCACAATTAGACTGGATTTTGCCTGAGATATCCTTCATCAATGACCGTTTCTAAAGGTTGCAGTTTATTGTCATTTTTGTTTATGTTCTTCAAAAAATGGTTTTTTAACACTACGTTTTGATTTTTTTTAAAGTTATTTTTGTCTTTCATCTTTCTAAATTTTCTTAGCTATATATTTAATAATTTCAAACATAAAATATTATTAAAAATAAAAGACATCATATTTCACTTTGATAATTACATTATATCGTGTAAATTATTTGCAAACTTAACCATTAGTATAAACCATATAAATTAATCTTAAATGTTCATATGCTCTAATGAACCTCATTATTTTTATAAATAATCTAATTAAATGGTTTCTATTAGTGGTTAAGTTTGTGAACTGAACCACCTTATATATATATATATATAGAGAGAGAGAGAGAGATAGAGAGATAAAAAAAAGTTCAAATACGAACTCAAATTTGTTTGTGAGCGTGAGAACAAATGAAAGTGCAACACGTGTCTGAATATAGAATTCGGACTGAATAATCAAATAAATATTCAGACTGAATATGGTATTTATTTAGTCTGAATAATGTTTATTCAGTCTGAATATTTTTTGATTATTCTGTTTTAATATGACATGTGTCGCGCTCTCATTTGTTCTCACGTTCACAACCAAATTTGAGTTCTCATTTGAATCCGTCCCTATCTATCTATCTATCTATATATCTATCTATCTATACATATATATATAGAGAGAGAAAAGTTCAAATGTGAACTCATTTTTGGTTGTGAACGTGAGGACGAATCTCAGCAACTTATCCGGTCAATAAAGGCGGCTTTGACCGGTGCCTCTCCTTTAATAATCTCCACCCTTCCATGAATCGCGTCAATCCTCCGTGATCGCGTCCACCATAACCGAAGATGTGTGGCTGAGATTCGTCCTCACGTTCACAACCAAAAATGAGTTCACATTTAAACTTTCCTATATATATATATATATATATATATATATATATATATAAACCATGTAAATTTTACACATCTTACAAACCAATTTTAAACCAGGCTGGTCTTGGGTTGTTTCCGGTTCCAGTCCTTTGACGGTTTCGAGCCGGGCCGGGCCAGAATGCCCATCTCTAGTAGGCATCAGAAAAAGTTTTTTGGGGCCATAGGTTATTGGATTATTTAATACCTCTTGTGCTATTGTTAGCCCATTTGGTAATAACAAACTCAATTCTATTACGCTATTTGGACATTATTTGGCCCAAGAATGAAACACAATATAGTCTATAATTCTATATTAGTTGTGTATTTTTTTTTTTAAAAAGAAAGGATATCCTAAGAATTTGCCTAGACTAATCCCATGTAATTTTAAGGCTGCTAAATCATGCAGCCCTGAGATAATTATCCAGTGGCCACAAGTTGTTTACGCCTAGATTCAAACCTGGAGTAGATGGGTTATCTAGCCTCATCTCCACAAGTCTTAACCAGTACGCCACAAGACTTGTGAACTTATGGTTATTAGTTGTGTATCTGACGCAGTATGATATAAATTTTTTTATTGTAAAAATTAAATGTAAAATTCGTTAGTAAAAAAAATAATCTAAAACTCATGTTTGAACGTAAATGATATCAATTTTATGAAGCATTTCTATGGTATTACATTTACTTTGTATTTTAATATATTTATCAATGTGTTGCCAATTAATTTTGTAGAGTTTAAACGTAATAATATATGAAGTTGCGTGTAAATTGTAATAGGTTATAAAATTGAATTTTAAAAGAATTTAAGAACATTTGGTCACAAAAAAAAAAGAATTTAAGAACATGAGTTAAATGTTTTATGATACAACTAGAAGTATACTTGTTTAATGTAGCGAAATACATATCTATTTCATCTATTTCGATTTTGTTTTATGGATTTGTGTGTATTAAGAGAGTATCATGTTGGTTATCAGTTTTATGGAGTATTTTGATGTATTAGTAGAGCTCAATGTTTATCAATTGATTATGAGTTAATTCCATATATTCCAAACGTATTAATAGGTTGTAGTGTGTAATAATAATAAGTTCTAAATTTTGTATAATATAATAAACCATCACATCAAATATCGTTGATGGTGGTGGTATCAAATGACCTCTTAAATTATTCTTGACTGTGAGACACATTCACATTCAGTATAAGTCCCCAGTAGATCTATTCCACCCAAAATGGTAATGGGCCAAAGAGTCGGTGGAAAAGGTGGAAACAGGTTCTCTTGTAGCTGAATTGCATAATATATCAATCAATTGAATAAAATAACTGTCAATGGGACATCTTTGATTTCCCTATTTACGGGTTTGGTTTCCTAGAAAACACTCAAAACTCATTTAGCATGTCATAGTGTATCTGATTTAACTCTCACATGATGACTGGCTCAAGAATTATCTGTTACGAAACCCTTTTTTACAAACTCATTTTTAAGAATCAAGAATATGTCGTACGATTCAACCCTTTCGTTTTCTTTACAATTTACATAATATTCTTTCGGTTCGTCTCTTACCTAATCTTTTTTAATCATTAGTACATACAAATTCAAATTTCTTTTTTCGGGTTTACGCAAGTTTCATTGCTCGAAATTATTAAATTTTGACAAACAAGAATTGCATCCTTAAAACTTCCCCAAAAAGGCTACATACAATTAAAACACAAAACCAGTCCAAAGATGGGACTATAAAAATTGTCAGACTCAAACCCTAATTTTAAAAATTCAACTGTAATTTAAACACATCTCCTCCCATTAATTTCCCATTCTGTACATGCAACAATTCACCATATCACTAGTCTTCTTCTTCTTTCTTCTTCTTCTTCTTCATCTCTCTGCTATGATCCACCTAAAGAGTTGCAGAAACCCTAAGAGATTTTGTGTTTATATGTTTCTTAGAAGCTTCTTGTTTCACTCATAGGATCGTAATCGTAAGCGTCACCCGCCTTGATGAACCGACCTTTCACACGTTTTCTCACATCCGCTCTCGCCTTTCGTGTTGCGTACCTTACTCTCTTCTCAAATCTGCACACAAAAATTCAAGGTCAGATAGGTGATCACAAAGATGATATTGTTAGAATATGTGAAACCCTTTTGAATATCTCCCCTAAAAAGCCCTACAAACGTGTGTGTGTGTGTGTGCATATATATATATATATATATGGGTTTGATAGTCGGTGTCTAACAAAATGTAACTCCATCACACCCCAAAAAACGTAGGCAAAAGAGTGAAATGCTCTGGTATACCATGTGAGAATATATGGAGACCCTTTGAATCTCTCTCTTAAAGAATCTTTCTAGAAGAGAGGGAAGGTTCATATATATATCTATGTGATATATATATATATAGGGTTGGCACGTGAGACCAATTTGTATACTTGAAACTGTGAGACACATTTTTACACTTGAAACTACATAGCAAAACACTTTCAAGGTAAGAAACTTTCACAGCAAAAACCATGTGAAGGTTACCTTCATAATGCATTGTTGTGAAGGTTCGGATTTTTTTTACTTTCACAGTATTTTGCTGTGAATTTTAAGTGTAAAAAAAGTGGTCTTACAAGTCTCACGAAAACATATTGGTCTCACATAATCCCAAGTCTCTCTCTCTCTATATATAGTGAAGTTCGGGGGGGAAACCTTTAAAAAAGAGAGAACTGAAGAAAACACCCTGGGATCCCTCCATCCGGACAATACACGTTTGTGCATTGCAAATGCATGCCGTCCGGATGGAGGGCTCCCACAAATGCATAGAAACCTTTTTTTTTCTATGCGCGAGTGCATGTTATACACAAGTGCATATGCACGAATGCATATAACAAATTACCGGTATGCATTTGTGCATACCATCCAGATGGAGGGCTCCCATGGTGTTCTTTAGTTTTTTTTTTTGAGGTTTTCTCCTGAATCAGACAAATTGAGGAACACCCTGGTATGCACATGTGCATGTGCATACAAAGTAATTGAAACTCTTTCTTGGTTTTTATGCTTATAAAATAAATTACTTATGTGCACATGTCATCCAAACGAACGGTTACCAGGGTGTTCCTTAGTTTTTCATTTTTTGCGGTTTTCCCTGAACTTGACACTGTGTGTATATATATATATATATAGGTTTGATGGTTTGTGTCTAGCTGATATAGGACTCCAATGTTAGTAAAGTTACAAATGCAAAGACTCACTTGCGCATCTTCTTTTTCTCCTTGTAACGAAGGACCGCATCGCTCCTAATGGTGGTGCTCCCAGGACCAGGGGTGCACCAAGGTGGCTCACCCATCGGAAGTGAAGCTCCACAATCTTGATATTCGCCACCACTACTATCACCGGTGAGACTTGAGAACGAAAGTTGCCTTGCGTGACAAGGGTTCGGTTCGGTTTTGCAACTCATTAAAGAATCCACCGAGGCTGCATTACTGCACGCTGGCTCTACTCCATTTCCAGAGTCCTATAACCAAAACAACCGAAACTTTAAATACAGAAATTCATTTATGAATCAAAGTGATCAATATTTCTAAAGATTTTCAAATCAGTAATACCTTTGTAGTCGTTTCTTTCATTCCAAACAAACTATCGATCCCATCTTTTGCAAAAAGATGTTTCGGATCGTTATGGCCTACACCAAATAGTTCTTCATAATTCTCGATATTCATATCAACTTCATCCATGGTGAAATCGTCATAGAGCCCATCATCTGCAACTTTTTCAGAATCTTTTGTCCCCGAATACGATATCTGCAAGTAAAAAGATGCATTAATTCCCATAAAGATTGATCTTTTAAAGATTTCTTTCCCATAAAGATTGATCTTTTTAAGACTTAAAGACTTCTTCCCCTTAAAGATTGATCTTTTAAAGACTTCTTCCCCATAAAGATCGATATTTTAAAGATTTCTTGATCATCCACTTAATCAAAGCAACTAATTTAACCAAAAAACATAAAAAAGTTACCTTATTTGCAGAAGAATTCAACGGTTTCCCTTGCCGATAGATCTCTTGTGATCTATTATCGTCTTGGAGGATCGAACCCATCCAATCATTCGAGTTATTTTCAATCTGCAAATCACTAGTCTCAACCGGCACAGACGAATCTTGAGTATTATTGTCGTTTTCAGACGGTTCTTGGCTGTTGTTATCAGCAATGCTCATCGAACCCATTTCTTGTTCACAAGATTCAGACATAAACGGCCAAATAGAAGAAAGTTCCACAGCCGTTGGACAGCCCGAATAGCAATTCAACGTTTGTCGACTATGTGTACTACTCGCACCTAAACTAGCTCCGTTATGACCTACCCAATCGCAATTCTGGCAAAGTGACGCCTTTTCATCAACACATCTAACGACTGCCGGCTGTGAATTACACACATCGCATACGAGTGTTCTCATGTGACGTTTCGATAACGGATTTGCGGAATGAACATTTCGATCACACGATAAACATAAATAGGCTGCATCGGATCGACAATAGACCATCGATCTCGCCTCCCCACAATAATCACAATTGTAACCCATATTTTTTCGCTACCTTAAACTATAGAAACAAAAGATCCAATCAAGATTCGATTCTTTTTCACTACCTTTGGAAGATTAAGTCATCTGCATCAATCTGGATGAATGGAAACTTCAATCAGAAAGTTGGAAATTTTCCCATTTGATCTAATAATTAATAAACACACTTGAAAATTGAAATATGGTACAGAATATGTTTTAAAGTATCTAAAAGGGTCAATTCAAGAACAATCTAAAGAAGCAATTTGATTAGATCTTATCTATAAAAATCCAAGAATAAGTGAATAATTTTCTTGACAACTGAACTAAACTGGTTGCTGAAACTTTCTAATAGAAGATATTTTGACATGACTGAATGCCAAAATTGATGGAATGGTAAAGATGCTGAAGGAATCAAAAGCTCAAATTGAAAAGGGGTTTTTAGCATCTTAAATCAAGACAAAAAGTAAACCAGAATCTAGCAATCTCAAAATTAAAGTATCAGTAAGCAGTGAAAAACCTGAAGAAAGCAATAAAAATGGGGGAAATTTATCCAATCCAACTTGAAGTGAAGCAGATCAAGCTTAAAAGAATAATATACAATCATAATCAAAGCTCAGATTTTCTACAAAACCAGTTGAAAATACACAAAAAGATGATGATTTTATCAGAAAAATGATTGATAAAAAAGAGAAATGTCCAATCAATGAATCAAACCATAACTTATAGATGATGAAGAAAAGAAAGAAACCCAGAAAACCCAATTTGTATAAAGGTAAAAGAAACAGAACCCAGAAAGCTTACCAAGTGAATCCATGATATGCAGGAGGACCAAAGGAGAGATCTTTTTTGGTTGAAGAAGTAGAAAACCCTAAATAAAGATGAGAGCTTTTCAAGATTTTCTTTCTCTTTTTTTTTTCTAAGTCTGTTCCTGTAATTGGGTGTGTCTTGTGAGGTAGGTGTTGATTTTGGAGATGCAAAATATCTGACAACGCATCAAAAATATCTAGAAAAGAAAAGGGTAAAAAGTGCAAGAGAAAGAGAGAGGCTCAAGGTGGGTTTTGAAAGGTGGGACCTTGTCCCTTTCTTGACACTTGCAACTCCTTTTCTTGGTTAATTGCAAATTCATCCTTGTGGATATGCCAATTGGAGATTTCGATCCTTTAAAGTTAAAGATCGTATCTAAATGTTTGCATATATCTTATCATCTTTTTAAATTTACTTTCAGATATGATACACTTTAGAGAGTAGTTGATTGTTTTTTACTTAATGGGCTTAATAACTGATGAATTTATTCACACAGACATTTTGAGATGTTTATTTGAAGCTTAATGAAAATGTGGGCTTGTTCGGACAAACCAAATACATCGCTTGTCCACGTTCAGCCAAAAACTTGACATCCCTACACTTGCACCCCCTCTTCACGTCACCCTCCCTCAATACAATCCTAGACGCTTCCCTCTCTTCCCCTGCACCCTCTTCCAGCGATCGATGACAACTCTCTTCAACCACGACTTTTCTTCTCTGTTCAGCTCTCCCCAACAATGACCTTGCATTACCGAGACTTTGACACCCTTCAAACCCCTGCATAACCGAGAAGGAAACCCATATATGTCGACTCTCTCTACTCATCTTCTCCCCTCGTATCTCTCGACTTCGACGCCCTGCATCATCAAGAAAAAAAACCATAATCGAACCCATCAGCATTTGTTGCAAATTGTTGTTTACTAATGTTGAAGATGTTTGGCAAGATCTATTTTGAAGATGTTTGGAAATATATGTTTAGTGATCAATGGAGTAAATATGATGAATGGAACACATTTGTTGGTGGATCAATGGAGATGTTAAAGATTAATAGAAAATTGTTGACGGACCAATGAGAATGATGACGGTTGCAATTATTTCATTTTTATTGCCTTCATTTAGTTTCGGGATCTTGATTGAAGCGCAATTTTATTTGATCTTGATTAAATCGGTTCAAGCAATAACAAAATTGGTTGTTATTGAGTTAAAAAAATTTGGGTTGAAGTTTATCTTTTATATTATGAAAGATGTACACCATTTATACTTATGGGTAAAACAGTCATTTTTGTCATTTAAGTTGTTGATTTAGATGAAAAAAAACATCATCATAAATTTATCCGAATAGACAAATTTATCTATATAGGAATTAATAGAAAATTTGGTAAACATCGCCAAGTCATGCATGGATAAAGATTTATGTATGGGTTAATCTCTTTGTATAGGTTGAGAATGTTTTTTGTTTGAAATGGTTTTTTATGGTGAAAAGAGTGTATTTTTTAATTGGGAGGGGTGGGTTAAAAAAAACTTGGCTTTCTAAATAAAGCTCTTCCCTACAAGCTTACTGATAAGGGTTTATTTATTAGCAGTTTAATGAGCTTAATAGAACTCGCAACTTATTCAATTAACTATACATGGTTGTTTGGTAGTGGCTAATTTAGTAATCTTCTAGGGTGGGAGCTTTATCGAGAAAGTCAAACTTTTTCCAAACTTGTCCCTCCCAATTAACTATACATGGTTGTTTGGCAGGTGGTTCTTAGATTTGTTTGCTTTGAGTTTTAGAATTTGATCCCACACTTAGAAAGTTTTTAACTCTTTTCTCATTTCCTTTTTCTTTTAGAAAAGTTGTTAGATGCTTAAGTCTTGAACCATAAACCAATGTATATTTAAAGTTGCTTGTGTAGTTGATAATATGGAATTAGTTCATGCTGAACTGTCACGATAGAAAAGGAGCGAAGTTTTTATCATAAAGTTCAAGGTTCAAGTATAACACTGCTCACCCTATCCTACGATATAATGATTTATCTTTTTCATGATTGTTGTAGGACCAATATAACACAGTTACTCAAATTTGTAAAATAACACAACTTTTTTCTTTACAATAATGTGAAGTTTGAAGCCAAAATTGTATATTGATGTATGTGTAAGGATGATGGTGCAATTAAGACTCACTCATGAGTGTGCAATCTAAAATATCTTATCTATCTATATAAATTTATTAAAAAATAAAATAATATAAAATAAACATGCACCAACGGAGAAAACCTTTAAAATATTAACTCTTTCGGTTTGTTACGATAAATTTTTATTAAACATAGTGACATATTAAATCAAAATAAAATACATTTTATGTGGATTTTATTTTCAAAAACTTTATTTCGAATACATTATCACTTCTTACGTAATTAAAGAACTGCGATATAATTTTGTGAATGTAAAAATATATATTCATAATTTTGTAAAAAATAAGTTACAAAGTAACCATTTTTTTTTTTTGCTTAAAATGTCTTATTATAGACATCGAAATTGACATTTCTAAAGTAGACCCTCTAAATAAAAATCAAAAAACAAAATATATTTGATTTTTGATAAAAAAAAATTACATAAAATTTGAATATTTCTTATTTGTTTGAATTTTGTCATGGGTCATTATCATATTATTAAAATGATGCCTTAAAAATATCTGTAATTGAACATCCAGGGATATTTATGTGCTAGTTTCTATTTTTTTTAATAAATGTTCTTATTCGACATAAAATGAAGGATACTTTTTATACACTTTAGCTCAATTTAACATAAAGTTTTATTAAAGTGATTTATATCATAATAACCCCCTCCGAGGACCGTCCGTTGGTATATCAAAAAATTAGGCTATGTTTAAAACTACCGATAATACAGATGATTAATTTATGGAATGATGACTTATAAATTTAATAAATAAAACAATTTAAATAAGTTTACGTTTTGGCAAAAACTAAATTATGAAAGACGTGAAACGACTAAAAAAAGGCATGTTGAAAGTAAAAATAATATTAGTTAGGGATATAATTGGAAAAAATGTCAAAAAGTTCCTCATGTCTACTCCAAGATTATCGACAGACTAACATTATGTTATAATTATGCTAAATTTTTACGTGCATCCAAACGATTACTCAGAAAATAAGCTAGCTTATAAGTCAGCTTATAAGCTAGCTTATTTTTGCCAAACAATGCCTTAGTAAATAAAAGATAGGCAAATTTTCATAGTATTTAATGAAATTTAAAATAAATTAGTATTATATTAACATTCAAAACGTATATTAATTAATTATATTGAAAACATAATATATAAAAAGTTAATTGATCATTCATTTATAGAGTTGCTTATTATTTCTCTAAGATTTTTTTATTTAATACTAAAGTCTAAAAATACTTTGCTAGAAGATCTTGATATATTCTTAAAGTTTTGCCGGACTTTTGTAATTCTAGGAGGGCGAGAATCATGAGAAACCTCATCCATGGAAGAGGAAGGAAGAATTGGTGTTGTTGGGTGATTCTCAGAAGCAGGGATACTGCTAGATGGAGAATAGCTATTGTCCCCTGATGAATGATTTTCCACAGATTGATCATGATTATCAAATTGATCATGATTATCAGATTGATCATGGTTATCTGAAATTAAGACTCTTGGAGTAGTGTCAAAATAATCTGTATCTTCTAGGGGAACAATATGAACGTGATCTTTTGATGGCGAAAGAGTTGTAGAGCGGTCGCGATACGGAAATATATTTTCACGGAAAACTACATCACGAGAAACATATATAGTTTGTGTAGTAGGATCAAAGATTTTATATCCTTTTTGTCCATACGGGTAACCAACAAAGATACCTGGATTGGCACGAGCATCAAATTTATTTTTAATAGTAGTATTACGAGCAAAACACAAACAACCGAATACTCGTAAATGATTATAGTCTGGTGCGTTACCAAATAATAATTCATGAGGAGATTTGTATTTGAGATTCGGCGTGGGTAATTTGTTAATGATATATGTAGCCGTGAGAATATATTCTCCCCAAAATGAAATTGGTAAATGTGCTTGAAAACGCAAGGCACGTGCCACATCAAGTAAATGGCGATGCTTACGTTCAACGACACCATTTTGTTGTGGAGTTTTGACACAACTTCTTTGATGCACGATTCCTTGAGATTTGAACCAAGTTTGAATTTTATGTGAAAGAAATTCAGTTCCGTTATCGGAACGAAAAGTTTGAAGATGTGGTAGGAATATATGACCACCACCAGAATTGATTTGGGAGACATGCGACTGAAATTGTCGATGTACTAAATGAAAGAAATAAAATAACATGTCAGCCGTTTCAGATTTTTCTTTCATAAAATACAACCAAGTGCATCGTGTGAAGTCATCAACAATAGTAAGGAAGTAGCGTGCTCCTGTATGTGTTGGCGTGGAAAACGGCCCCCAAAGATCACAATGTAATAGTTCAAAAGGTTTACTACTAATCGATGTACTATTATTGAATGGTAAACGAGATTGTTTTGCTTGAGGGCATACATCACATCCATAAGAAATAGTACTTTTAATATAATCGAAATTGCGAGCTAAAAATTTAATACGTCCTAAAGATGGATGGCCTAAGCGCCAGTGCCATAAATCAAAGTTATTGGAAGTTACTGAATTGCAAATAATAGATGAATCAAGAAAATATAAGCTATCCCGTGAACTACCCTGACCAATCACCTTCTTCGTCCGTCGGTCCTGAAAAACACATTGAGAATCGGAGAAAATGACATCACAATGTAAAGATTTTGTTAGTTGTGATATAGATAATAAATTAAACTTGAAAGATGGAATGTGAAAGACATTCTGTAAAGTCAAAAGAGGAGAAAGCTTAATGGAACCAAAATGCAAAATTGGTGCAAATGTGCCATCTGGTAAATGGACATAAAAATTATGTGGTGCAACATGATAAGATTGAAAGAGAGAGAGAGAGAAACAAATATGATTTGATGCACCGGAATCTATGATCCATAAGGAAGGTGGGGGTGGAAGAACCGTACCTGCAAGGTTCGCCGTTGGAGGCTGTTTGGAAGTGTCGGGTGGATTAGAAAGTATGGAAAGAAGTTCTGTGTACCTCTCCGGTGTGAACCAACTTGGTGGAACAGCAGCAGCAACATTCTTCTTTGGTGGATAACCATGAAGTTTGAAACATGTAGCTTTGGTATGCCCTAGACGATTGCAATGTCACAATATGGGCGTTGTCGTTTGTTTGTGGACTGAGAAGCATTAAAGGAACAAACATGAAGAGCCGAAGATTCAACAAGAGGAATTGATGAACTATTAATCTCCTGTTGCTTTTCTTCCTGACGAAGTAAGGAGTAAATACGTGTGATTGAAGGAAAAGGCTCCATTAGAAGTATTTGGCTGCGTATGGCGGAAAAGCGATCATGAATGCCTTGGAGAAATTCCATTGCATGGTCTTGGTTCAATTTCTCCACAAGGAGTTTTCCGTTACCGCAGATACAAGCCGGAGCAGGTGAGATAGAGTTCAATTCATCCCGTAATGCCTTAAGGCGGGTGAAATAAACAGAAATAGACAGATCGTCTTGTTTGAGAGTAGCAATGGATTGCTTAAGTTGGTATATTTTAGGAGCATTGGATTGAGAAAATCGCTCAAAAAGATCGGCCCAAATCGCAGATGGCTGTTCAGCGTACAAGATACTGGTACGAATATCAGGTGAAACAGAATTTAATAACCAGCTACTTACCAAATCGTTACATCGTTCCCATAAGGGAATTTCGAGAGCAGCAGAAGGTTTTTTGATATCGCTATTAACAAAACCGAGTTTGTTTTTGGCACGAAGAGCCATGGACATTGCTCGAGACCATGATTCATAATTATCACCAGAAAGATGAGGGGTGACGAGTATAGCTGTGGGATTATCAGAGTGATGGATGAGAAAATGATCTGCAACCGAACCTTGAAGAGTAGGGTCTGGTTGGGTGAGGGAAGAATTAGGATCTCCTGATACCATGTTAAAATTGAGAGAAAAGAATTATGTTTGTCTTCTCAAAATTATGAGTTAGACGTGTAGAATTGATGCAATATAAATACAAGGAAATACAAAAGGATAATGATACAATCTAGGAGATATGGCTAAGCTAAAAGTACCTATTATATAGGAGATAATGACTAAGCTAAAGCTATAATCTATATACACATGTAAAGCTTATCATAACAAACTATTTGGATGAACTCTCTGATGATAATTATCAGCTTTAACATATATTAATTAATTATATTGAAAACATAATATATAAAAAGTTAATTGATCGTTCATTTATAGAGTTGCTTATTATTTCTCTAAGATTTTTTTATTTAATACTAAAGTCTAAAAATACTTTGCTAGAAGATCTTGATATATTCTTTCCTTTCATCTCTCACTTAAGCCTTGTTTGTTTTTTCATTTTAAGCTCTTAATCACCACTTATATCTGATTCGTTTAGACGTTTCATAACCATATCAGAACTCAAATCAGACTTCAGACTTCAGCACCTCTTAAAAAACAAACGCCACCTTACTCTTTTAAGTATTCCATCCACATGAATTCGGTTTTTTGTATTAAAGGAGATTTTTTGTTATTAAATAAGAAAGCTCTCACATTTGAGGGGAAAAATTACAAATAATAAGCAACGGGTCAACTTATATTTACATTTAAGGTGCGTTTAGTTAGCGAAAACTATTTTCATTTTCCTATAAAACGTTTTCAGAAAATGGAGTTGGGTTTTCATTCTCAATTTTCTATGAAAATTTTAGAAAACGCGTTTAGTTGAAATGATGGAGTTTTAATTTTTATTTCCAGTTTTCTACCACTTTTCATTTTCCATTTTTTTTCAAATTAGAAAATGTGTTTGTGTTTGTGTGTGTGTGCGCATGAAAGTGTGTGTGTGTGTGTGCGCGCGCGTGTGTGAAAGAGAGAGAGTGTGTGTGTGTGTATGTGTGTTTGAAAGAGTGTGTGTGTGTGTGTGAAAGTGTTTAGAAAACAAAAAATTGGAAAAGTAGCAAAATTAGTTTTCTAAATTCAATGTAATTTTTTAAAATGAGAATTTTCGTTTTCTTGGATTTTTTTTGAAAACTTAACGAACTAAACGCGTTTATTTTCATTTCTCTGAATTTTTTTCCTAGAAAACTGGAAAATTTTCTAAAACTAAACACACCCTTAGGATTTCAAGATTATCTTTGTTTTTTTTATACATTATTAACTTCTTATTACCTGGTATTAAGTGAATGAATTTTAAGTGCTTTCTTATTTGTAAAACAAGAATAAGGTCTTAAACTATAACAATGGATTTTTGATTCTAAGATTGTTGCTTCCGAAAAAATTTGGTTTAATCTTAAAAGTTCAAAATGGTGATGGAAAAGCATTAATATAAGGTGAGTGGAAACTCAACTGATTTATATTGATTTACATAAAGTTTTATCTTGATTAATCGCTATTGTGATTATAAATGACGCCAATCTATGATTAAAGATATCTCATATGATGTTTTTTTTTACGGTGAAACGGATTGATAGTGTTATGTTAAAATGATATGGTACTATGATAGATAGTTTAATTTAGAAATAACTATCGATTGATTGATTTTACGTTTAGTAATATTTGGAAAAAATGTTTTATATGAATTACTAGTATTTATTGATTTCAATATTATTTTAATAATAAAAACAATATATTAAAAAAAACCTAACTTATTGAATGCCATTTTTAACATCTTACACATAACTTATAAAATGTCATAAACGAGTCTATCCCTCCTATAATATATGACAAGTGCATATCCTTAATTTCCATTTAGGTACACCCCATGATCATATATGCCTCTTGTTTGTGGTAGTATATGTGGTTTTGTGACATTACCTCAAACACCTAGTGCCATAATAAATACATAAAGTTGTTTTTTATAAGTTAATAGAGTTGTTTTGCCTTCTATTATTTGTAAAACAAATGAAATATATAATTTACAATACAAAACAAATCACTTTTATCCATAAAAATCACTCAGAGAAATTTTTATCAGTGGTTATCAACGGTCACCCTTGAAAATACCAATGGTTCTATAGAATTCGATGTTTTTCGAGAAAATACCAATGGATCACCCAGAGAATCCATGTCTAATTTGTCAATTATTTGAATTACACGCCAACTTTTGTGATGGTTTTGTGACAAAGCACTCTTTAACAACATATTTCCTAGGGAACGGTTCATAGACAAAAGTCTTTTATTTAGTAGTGTTAACTTTTATGTAATTTAACCAAATGGCCTTTGGCTTAGCGGTATGTGAGCCATTTGATCTCTATAAGATCAGGGGTTCAAACCTCATCAAAACTGAGATGACTGTGTGAGTTTATTTGTTTCATTTGCTGTATATAAATTGTATATACTTTAAAAAAAACTTTTGTGTAATTTATAAAAATATTTTAAACATGGTTATATTTGTTTTTTACAACTAAATATAATGAATATTAATAACATAAAAATATTGATAAAATTAATAATAATTCTAAATAATCAATAATCAATAATATGAATAACTTACAATTAAAATTCATTATAATTTGAAATTAATAATATTAATAATTAAATATAACTAATAAATTGAGATTAATATTAAATAATAACTAAAATTAATTTATAAACTGAAATTAATAATAATTAATAATCAAAATAATAAATGCCAACGAATAATAATCAGAGTTATAGTTGAAAAAAATGTCAAAGAACTTCTAAGACACTCCTCAAACAAGCGTCTTAATAAGGTAGCTTAAACATGTACTCAAAAAACAAGTCAACTTATATTTATCAAACATACCTAAATCTTTTTATTTTACACTTATGAGGAGGTTAAGGTTCAAACTTCATAAAAAATGAAACTGATGTGTAGTTTATTGTTATATTTGTCGTATACAAATTTTATACGCTAAAAAAAGTCAAATAGGTCAAAATTGTTCATACCAAACAAATATTCAAAAACTTATAACATCTAAAATTAGAAAGAAAAAAAATAATCTTGTTAATAATATAACTTTATAATTGGATTTTATATACCCACAAGGTTAACTCAACAAGTTTTCAGTAACGTCAAAATAGATACCTTTTTTTCTTTATTAGTAACGTCAAAATAGATACCTTTTAAAAAAAAGTATCTATTTTGACGTTACTGAAAACTTGTTGAGTTAACCTTGTGGGTTAACTCAACTAACAACAAGATTTAAAATTTGGGAAGATCATCGGTTTGAGACATACAAAAGTCATAGGAATTTTCCTAGTTGTTTCATCATAATCCTGGAATTAGTCAAGGTAGTGTTGGACCCTGTAATTTATTTGAGCGGTGTATCTTTAAAGTGGCTTCGCAAAATTGCGATTTGTTCTAGGGAAAAGTCGATGAGGTTTGATCAGAGAAGAGTCAATTATGCCGATTTAAGGAATATAATACACTTTTTCAAATTGAATTGATATTTAAAATATATGTATTTGTCTTGAAAATGAGATAAAAAAAAGTGGATGATTTTTAAGATGAATTGAGCGTTAAGAATGAAGATAGATCATGAAAAATTAATAAAATCAAATGGGAGAAGAATTAACAAAAAAATTATCTTTGAATGGTAGTAATAATGTCCATAATTGTACCCAAGTTTGTAAGTTTAATTCTTCTCATTATAATTTTGTTGTTATTATTTTCGGTCGGTCATGCAGTTAGGGCGGAGGCAGAAACTTTCATGAGGGGGAGTACAAGGTAAAATATAAATAGTAAATAATGATATTATATTCATAATATTCACACATTTACAAAATCAACAATGACCTCGTCGAGTTTTCATTTTTCTGAAATCTATCTATGATATCTTCATTATCAACCTTGGTAAAAACACTCTTTTCATTATCAACACTGGGAGGTAAATATGATTAGATTATGATTTTGACGACGTGTGGCTGGGGTAAAAATCAGATTTTTGGAAGTAAATATGATATTACAGTTAATTGGTTAGTGCCTTGATGGGTTTTAGACTTTTAGGAGACCCAATCTAATCTATATATATATATATATAAAAGAGAAACATTTGGGAGTCCAAATGGCATCTCCTTTGGAAGTCCATGTGGCATCTCCTCTTTTTTTTGATTTTTTTAATGTTAATTATGTTAAAGACTTTTATGCCCCTATATGAAATAATGAACTTTTTATTACAATTGGGTTATTTTGGTCATTTTACAATCTTTTTAATCAACCTTTAACCTCCAAACCCTTTAACTTCTTGAAGACTTTAACTTTTCTCATTTCTTAATCCATCCACAACATATAACCCTTTTACTTTCTTCATCCCTCAATTTCTACATTTTGATTCATGTTTGTTTCTCTTATCCGTCACTTAATTTTTTTTTCATTTTGTTTTTGGTTTGTTTTTATTTGTATCAATCTCTCTCCATCCCTTAACTATGTATCTATATTGTTTTTCTTACCAATTACCCCAACCGGCAAAGAAAGATATACACATTGATTAAATCAAAGTAAACCTATTCAACTCACAATTTGTTCATTGATTTGGATTTTTTGTCATTCTTGATACTTCTTGATGTCCGAAAGAAGCTACTACTAATTTCAATTTATAGGTCAGTCATATTAGTTTTCAAATAATAAATATCGAATGTTACAAACATATCATCAACTTAATCTATCAACCAATATGCAAGCTTAATGTTGTTATCAAAAATCAACTTTGAAGTTTAAAAATCCCTGCATTTTATAACATACATTATGCTTCAGGTTTGTGATCGATGTGTATAATTCCAAATCATTGTTTTTTAGTATCAAGGATGTCTACATCTCTTAGGCTATAACGTCAAGTCTCTTGGGGGCTTTTTGGTTGGTTTTCCATAAAACCTGTATGGATTAAGTTGTCTGTATATGTGGGAAAGCTTTTTGTTTGGGACGATCTTCTCATAGATGTAAGGAACATGTTGTTTAAGTGAGAGGGGCGGGTTTGAAAAAACTTAGCTTTCTAGATAAGGCTTCCCCTGATGTTATTTATACATTATACTATTACTTTTCACCACCATTTGACAATCTAATAGTGTATCATAATTATGGTGATAACTTTACCACTTCATATTCAATTCAAATTTATCGATGTTTGTCATATCAATCAACATCATTGCATTTAGTTTTATTCTTATGATTTGCGAGTAACCATCTCAGTTTTTTTTTTTTTGTAGAGAAATTGAAGGTTTGGAGTTCTTGAGGGTGTAAGATTTGGTGGTTGAAGGCGCAGTTCAATTGCGCATGATTAGAATAGAAATTGTTAATTGATGGTGCTAAATACTTTGTTATTTATAGTTTGTACTAAATCTTATATTTAATGGGATGTTGACACCAAAATGAAGGAAAAACACACTATGCAAGTTTTTCCTTAAAAAATGCATTAGTTTTTTTCAATTTTTAGATTAACAATTTTTCAAGTTAAGGGATGGGTGGGGAAACATTGTTTGTTACCGGTGATAGTCTTTTTCTTTCTTATGATTATGCAACGACAATTATTGCTATAGAATTGTGCAAATGAAATGTAGTGATCATTATTGTTTTGCCAATAAATAATTCTATAGCATTCTAAAATCGTAACTTCAACCACAAATGTGATTTTCATTTTGATTTATTTGTATACTTATATCACTTTATGTATGAATTTATTTTTATTTTTATTTTTATTTATATATATCCTTATTTTATTGGTTTATCTCTATCTGTTTGTTAACGATTTTATAAAATCTTTTCATTATTCGATTGATACTCACAAAATAAAAAATACTAGCATTACCTTTCAAACGGTTTTATCTTTGAACTCTAATACCAAATAAGAAACAAGGAATCAAAATTGTTTTTTCAACTTATATTAATTCAAATACACTATTCATTCCATAAAATATTTTCTACAAATCTATTTATACTCCATCTAAACTAAAAAAATAGTATACATGTATGCCAACATAGGCTTGAAACCAATTCCTATAAGTTAAATTGGGAATAACAATTTTTAAGTATATAACATTTAATGAATATAGAAAATAATTATTTACCTTTTTACAAAAAAAAAATTAACATGATATATGGTCACCGCGCGCAACGCGCGGTTGGAAACACTAGTTAAAAAATAAGATTGAATGGGTCTAAAGTAAAAAGATTCAATTATAAATTAAAAATATTTGATATTAAAATGCATTAGATGGGATTAGAACCCATGACCACCTTTCTACATATAAGGCACGCTAGCCAATTGATCCAAGAGACTATTTGTGTATTAAATTAAATGATATTGTAGGATAATTTATTAAATTATATCTACATCAATAAATTTTTTAAAACATTTCAAAGGGTCCCCAAGCCTCCTCTAACTCTATACTGGCTCCGTCCCTACATGTAGCATAACATTAAAAGGTAAAATCTTAAACTCTTATTAGAAATAAAATTAATCTAACAATCCCACTCATATGTAATTTCTGTCATAAATTTGATTTGAGAGTATTAAAGTACATCTTTCAAAATCAAACACTTACACATTTTAGACATAATTTTTTTTACAATAATCTATTATTTAACAGATACATAGAAACCCGTTTTTCTTTTAACACGTCCACCTTCGAATCAAGATACACATAAAATGACTCCCAACATCTATTATTGCAAAAAGAAACACCTTTTGGTGCCTTAAAATTGTTTCAAAGGTCTCATTTTTTGATATCTAGATATTTTATTGGGGCCCACCGTTTTATTTATTGTTGGGGGTTTCCAAAAATAGGGGTGGGATCCATTTTTTCCGTGCTTAAATTAAGTTTTTTTGTTTACGTCATCTAAATCAAATTTTATATCTTAAAAAATCTAAATGTCGGTACATAAATACTTTAAATTTCAACAAATATTTATTATTTAATTATACGAATCCACTCACAACTCCATACATATCGCCACCCTACGTTTCACTATCCTACTAATATTAGTTAAACTAAATAAGACTTTTTATATTAAATTTTATGAACACTTTAAGATCGGACGACAATTTTTTATCAAACTAAATTAATTAATATGTATATTAATTTAAAGGTGGATATATTTATTTTCTAGATTGTGACACGATTTTATTTATAGATATTATTCCTTATAATATTGATATGGAATTATTTATTAGTTTCTTGTCCTTATATATAAAAGACTCATGTTTATTTTCGATCAAAACATATTTTTAAAAGATAAGAGATATTTTTATGTCAAAAGTTAAGCTTAAAAAACAAATTTGACGATCGTGTGACTTGAACTTGAGCTTTTTGGACATGAGCATTACCATCTCAGCCAGTGTTGTTTCAATATTTTTTAAGGTCTTGTTACACTTGTATACAAGTGTACATAGACTATAAATCAATCGGACAAGTAATGAATAGAATAAAATATAAAAATTCATACCATACATTATATTAAAAGTCTTACAAATTAAAAACAACATAAATGAATCCGCCGTTTCCAAAAAAAAAACCAACAAAAATGTCTTAAAAATGACAAAATTACATACGGATTTAACTTAAATAAAATCATTTTCATAACATTATTCGAAACAAAATCTTTAATGGTTCTTTCATAATCAACTTTCTCTAATAAATTGTTAAATTGAATCAATGAGCATATAGGAGTTTACTAACTATTGTTAACTCAAGTTCTTGAAAAGTCCTAACAGGGTTGAATTCTCCCTTAACTCTCAAGTTTTATGTGTGTTTTAAAAGGGTTATAGTGTTATGAACAATGTAAATCAGTATCATGATGAATGTACTCGACAAAATTGCACGTGAGATCGCTCGTCAAACAAGAAATGAGAAACACAGAACAAGAATGAGGAAGATTATTAAACAAAGTTGTGCTTGGTAATTCAAACATAGAAGTAGCCAATCGGGAAAACTTAGATGAATGAGACTAGTCAACAAGGAGACGTAAATTGTCAAAATTAGAGATCAAAAGAGAAGAGATTACCGATTTGCAGTCGTAACCGGAAAGTGGCAAATCGTTAAATCTAGTAGAAGAGAGAAGTAATCGGGGTACTTGTCTCAAATAAGTTAGAGAAGGATGAATGCATTGAGCTAAACAATCGTTAAAAATCAGAATATATATATAATTAGGCCCCGAAAAAATTCGGGGGCCCGATTTTTGTGGAGGCCTTATTCAAAATTTCACATTAATATACCCTCCAGCACGAGTGCACGACCATGATTTCAGCCAATAAAGTGTTGTGCTAACATTTCAATTTCAAAAACTATATGGTTGCGTTCAACAAAATAATACGATGATACCCTTCATAAACATAAATTTCCCTCTTATGATAGAACCATAAAGCGGTGATCCATGCCACCATATCATTATGTAACATCATAGACTAAGCAGTATACTCTTCGTTTTGTCCACACATATGGACTGACGGTTTTAAAATACGTCTGATATAGAAGGTATTATGAGGCAACATTTGTTCTCATCCCCAACCAATGTGAGATCTTACAATCCATCCCCTTTGGGAGCCCAACATCCTTGCTGGCACATCGGTTCAGTTCTAGGTTCTGATTCCATTTGTAACATCCAGGTCAACTATACTAGATATTGTCTGTCTTGTCCACACACTTGGACTCGTTGTTTTAAAACACGGGTTCCTTTTAAGGTAGTCTTAGTTCCCCTCCACAACCGATCTAAGATCTTACAGGTTGTCATTGGGTTTTGATCGGAGAAGGAGAAGTAGACCGGTGTGCCTGGGATGGTGGCAACCACAAGAACCAAAATTTATTATTTTTCTTTTTAGTCAATTTGATGGAAAAAAAAACTTCAAGGTTTTAAGAAATATTTTCGGTTTGTTTGTTTTTCATGTGCAAATATATTTGACAGTATAACTATATGATTTTTGGAAATATTTATTTTTGGCTTTTGTTTTAAAAATATTATAGTTAAAACATACCCGTTAGAAGATTTAAATATTATAATTAAGGATTTATATAATGTTATTGTCTGAAAAAATGTACGGTTTTTTAGTTCTCAGTTTTTTCCCATATATAGTGTCAGGAAACGATTTTTAACGTGTATATGGCAAGTAAAATACCGCAAAAACACTGTGAAGGTTCATTTTTTTTACCTTCACAGTGTTTTTGCTGTGTTTGATATGTGAACCATAAGTAGAGATGGGCATGGAGCCGTTCCTAGTCAATTACCTGATCAAATCACTACAAAAAAAAAAGAAAGAAAAAACGACTCGTTTGAAAGGTCTAGCCTTTTTTTGTCCACTTCTACCAATAAGCTCGTGAAGATCAAAGAAGAGTTAAAGGTAAGGTCTAGTAGGACGAGCATTGAGTTGTTAACTTTTCATGGACCTCACATATTTTTTAAGCACACATGTGAAACTTGTCATCTTAAATAAACATTCAATTAGAAACATTACAAACGAACCGAAAATAAAACAAGAAACCCCACCAAGTACACTTATTTTGTACGAACTATATGTCACGCAGCTTGACAACTACAACCACCACAATTTCTATAGCAACGATGTTAAAACCAATCAAACAAAGAAAATGCAATGAAATAGAATAAATAGCTTGAAAATGCAACACATTTCGGTTTAATTCATATTTGGTGTAATATACCTATAGAACCTTTATTTTGAGACTTTACATGTGATTTTTAAATATGTAGATTAAAGTACATTACACAAAATAAAAACCGGAACAAAATATATTCTTAGTTTTTATAAATAAACAAGGTACCAAAATAGAGATCGTAAAAATATATTATAAAAATAAGAGTCTGACCAATATGCTACATTTTTATGCAATTTATCCGTAACAATAAAAAAACATTTTACAAGATTATATTTTAATAAGCTAATTTTATCAAACAATTATTTTGTTAACATTAAAGATAACTTCACATTTATCCTTAAAAATTATTTTTCCCTTAACATCTTCTAATCTTCTTTCTTGTTTATCAAATTTTGGTTCTTTTACTTAAATGTTCTTTGTATTAAATATTAAACTGATAATGTAACTATAGATTGCAAACATAACTTTTATAACATGTCCAAACACCCCGTGACGTGGCAATTATATGTGGGGAAAATGAGGAGGTTAAGTAACAGTTCAAAACAGATAATCTCATATGTCTTTTAGTGACGAGTGGTTTTGTTTGATTCAACTGAAATTTTAGGCAGGCCAAAAGTTAAAACAAGCAAGGTTAATCCATCAACATTTTTCGATTTCGATTTCATTTTCTTGAAATTTCATTAAAATAATTAAACATTAAATATGATTAAAAAACTATTTATTAATATGACAATCAATTTTTAATAAGACAATTTAGTTTCTTTTTTTATAGAGAAGTGGATTTTCGGCGGTCATTCGAAGAAATTGAGCCCATACCTGTATGGCCCATGATCTGGTTTACCATTATTTGATCCACCCAATACAGCCGGGCCTAAGCCCAATGGGCTATGCTTCATAGTTGGAGCAATTTCTACTACTTTTAGTTCTTGCAACTTTAGTTCCTATATGCCTTGCAAATTTAACATTAAAATAATATTCTATTTTAGAATGTCTCTCTAGTATCTTGTTAGTTTTAAAAAAATCTATGTTGTTCAAGAAAACAATAAAATAATATTTATTTAAATTACAATGAAAGTTTCGTCCAACCTTAAGAGGGGTTCCAATCTCATTTGAGACTGTTCATTCCGGGATTTGATGTGGTTCTTTAAAACCGCAGATAAGTTACAAGCATCAAACTTGAAAAAATGTGTTATCACATAGAAGTAGACAGAAGTAAAAAGAGAATAAATCATAAATGACGTTTTTTTTGGAGATATAGAGAATGACTCCTAGAGATTGTTTTATAACGACTCATAAATTCTTGAAACGAAAGTTAAAAAAATCGTAAGAGCAACAATTTTTATCAACTAAAACTTTTGAATAATAAAAATAATGATTCGGTTTAATAGGAGTTAGATATCTGTTGTTTTCCTTCTACATGTTTTGTAACGAAAGACGGTAGTCTGTAGGAAAATGTAACCGATTGACCTCAAAACCAAAAGTACTTCGTATTGAAAGACGTAAACAACAATAAAAAGGAGAACATTTTACCTGCATTTTAGTAAAATTTTGTATCAAATGCCAAATTGATCATGTTTGCCTGACTCCTCAGGTGCCATATAAAAAGACCGATCACAACCCTGAAATCATTTTCTTAGATGGCATCCAGGGAGCCAGGCAAATCATTCAGCTTTTCAAGCTTTCGTTGCAATCTTCCTGGTCCTTGATGCTACTCTATCATCAGTAACCTCCATACCTGCAAACAATGTACGATGGTTTTACCAATATACAAATCATGTACTACGAAAAAATGTATTTTTAACGCCATTTCATACTACATTACATCTTTGTATTACTCTTGCAATAAACCACGAGCCACATTCAAATTCTTGAACCACGAGTATCTGTTAAGATAGTTTGATACAGTATTTATAAAAATCGAAGTTTTTATGTGTTGTGAAAAAGAACATGGGATGATAGGTATTTAAGGATGGGTTGAAAATTATAGACAAGCAATAATCCAAAGACAAGTGTCAAGAGAGGTGGTCTTAGGCGGCAAAAAGGCTTCATTGTGCGAATTTATAGGATCAAATACAAAACTCTCATTTGTTTGGTAACTAATATTTTTGAGTTTATATATCTTTATTTGTTTTTTTTGTTAAAATTTATATAAGTTCATACAATAAAATCTGAAGATAATTTCATGGGAAAATCCGAATCGATTCATAACTATGCAAAAATTGTATCGTATTTGACAGGATATCACTATATGCATAATGAACGTCCAATACATAACACCTTGTTGTTTTGATATCATTTTTAACATTCAAAGCAGTAAACTAAAAATAATGGACATATATAATATATTAGTAGTTCATTATTGTGAACGTATGAAAAACTAATAACTCTTGCTCACAAATGATGTATGACTATCATTATTTGTTTTCTATAATCAACAAAAGATGGTCGTCTCCATCTGATCGTTGTAGTTCTTGTTTTCATGTCCATTTCAACCTCAAAGGACAGGGACATCAGTATAGCTCGGTAGACTATTTCATATTGCTTAATTGAATTACCACTACACATGCAATGGCCACAATTATATCAAAACTTTGTTTTTAGAATCTCAAGAAGTGTTGTGTAAATAAGGTTAATCGAATGATTTATTAATCGACTCATATCAATTTAAAAATATACGTTTGGTGCTCTATTAAAATTAGGGGCGGACCTACAGTGTTGCCACTGTATTATTTTTCCGTCGGAGGGTAAAATTTTTTTAGGTTTGTGAAAGGTTTGTGTGCCAATGTATGTATTTGGAAACTACAATGAGAACAAGTTTTCTTTGATAAAATTGGTTTGCATTTATTTCACCCAGACACGAGTTTGAATCCTGTCAGTGTCATTTTCTTAATCAAATGGTGCAACCATTTGAATTTTTTCCCTATATTTGTTTATGATAGTCAAATAGTGCGGTCGTTTGATTTTTTTTTTGCTATATTTGTTTCTTATAGTCAAATGTCACCGTTTGAAAAATAATCCTTATTTGCATCAATAGACAATACTTAATGCATAAAAAATAATTTTTCAGAGTTTTTGTCTAATGCTAATATAGTATAGATTATAGATGTTGGTCAACTACCAGTGAAACAACTATTAATTTGGGATGTAGGGGTGTTTGTGATTGATTATTAAAATAATTTTTTTTATGTAAAGATGCTTATTAACTTATGTGGGATCAAATCAGTGTTTTATAAAATGTGTTTGGATTAGGTTATGATGATATCAGAATATAATAAGTTAATAAGTTGCTTTTTAGGGGTGTTTGGGATTGTTTATACATGAAAAATAACCAAAAAACTAATAAGTTGTTTCAAATAAGTTAATAAGTCAAAAGGTTCTAATCTACTAAAAACTCTTTGTTACCGGTTTAATACCAGTATAAGCATTCTATTTTTTTCCCAATCCAAACAAACCAGAATTAGGATAATAAACTTTCGGTAAATAAAATAGAAATATATTATTTAAATTCTCATAATTATATCAGTTATATTATTTTATGTTTATAATTTAAGATACAAGGAATAACATCTTTTCAATTTACGGTGCCATAAGGTGCAACTTTAGCTTGTTTTTTGTGTGTCGAGACATTTCCTTGTGATGCCGCGCAAACTGTGATATCTCAATTTATTTTTACGGTGGACCATTTTCATCTGGATGTGTGAGATACCACAAAGAAAAGTGTATCGTGACATTAACTTGTGGTTTGTTGACTATTTTGTATTTTTTTTTGAAGGTGACTAAAAAGTGAAACTTTTTTCCACGTGTGGTTATTTATGATAATCAGTAGGGAAAATATGCTAAAAAAAAGAAACTATATAAAACTGTTATAAAATTGAATACTTGGTCTTAAAAGATTAAATAGTTGTGATTATTGATCTTTATATTTTATTTGACTCGGTATTTCTTAATGTGATTTTTTATTAGTTAATTCAAAACATTATGGGTATTGACACAACCAAAAAAGATATAATCGTGGTCGAAATTTACAAATTGACTATAATTTTATTAAAGATGAAGATTATTTTACTTTATAACACATCATATTTAAAGTTGTAAACACTTCTACCAATTACTAAAATCAAATGATCGTGATCACACCCGCTAGCTCGGTTGGCACTTAAACTTGAATGTAAGGTGGCATGTTTAACATTTGTTCAATTCAACAGTTGAGTCTTCTTAATACAGACTCTGGCTCGACTTGCTAGATCTAATAGTTTGAAAATCTTTTCAAAAAGCATGTACGCGATGTTTACTACACGTTTATCGACTCTTACACGTAAAAGGCGCTTACTCAGTACTTAGAGATGCTTATATTTACCAACCCCTCTTATTAGTCCATGAAGTTGATTGAAATGTTGACCTAGTGAGCTAAGTAAAAACTTTAAATATGCCAGTGTTCATCCAGACCGAACGTCTTATGACTTACATAGACATACATATATGATATACCTCGAAAAATTCAGATCCAAGCTCATATTTAGATTTGATCACACTCAGAATTATTCAATGGAAGCTTGACTTGCTTACAATTATAATAAACAGAAGAATAATTTGATTTAGAAATATGAAATTGATTTAAAATTCTATTTTATTTTATAACCAACTTTAGGAATCTTGTTGAATTTTAATGAAGTTTTGTTTAACAGTAAAATAGTTTTCTAAAAAAGGAAAAATCCATGAAAAGAGACGAAGACCATATGAATTATGATGCTTTTGACGGATTTTCTTATGACTTTTCAACATATTGACTCTTATTTTCCAATTTTAACAAGTTTTTATTTTTCTTTAAAGCATTTATTTATCAATTATTGTTATTAAAAGCAAATTAATAATACTAATTTGCAGTCATACTATTTTAATTTTAATTTAAAGAAAATAAATATTAGGATAACCATAATAACATATAATAAGAGTATTGTTATATTTTTCTAAATATTTTTTTCTTTAAATTATGGCTGATAAAATTATGTGATGTCTCTATTTTTCTAGATGAATATTCACTATGATAAATTTATATTTATAAAACGTAAAAAATGTTTAAGTATTTTAATATATTGTTTTATATGACTTAAGTTTATAGCATAAAAGATTCAATTTTCTATTTAAAAACGTTACAATAAGTTTATAACACATTTTTGTGCATCTTAACAAGTTTTTAAGACATTTTTAACATAAAATTTTGTATTAACTATTTTTACTTTAAAAAATGTATTATCAAAGCAAATGTCATACAAAAAGATGTGTTAATAAACACTTATCAAAAGACGCTCAAAAGCGTCATGTAAACTTATTGTAACATTTTATTGAAAAATGTTATATAAAATGGTTAACACAACATTTTATTTTAAAAATATATTTAAGAACTTGTTAAGGCATCCAAAATCACCATTTATTTTTTATTGCAACACTTTTAGATATTACACTTCATTGTTGGTCCTATAAGCTTAGGAGGTTAACGGTTCAAACTTCACCAAATGTGAGAAAGGTGTGTGAGTTTATTTGTTACAATTGTTGTATAAAAATATTATATACTTAAAAAAAATATAAGACCAATCTACTAAGATATTTAATGTCATATAAACCAGATTATTAAAATATTTAACATCAGATAAACCAAATTTTACTATATTGTATCATGTATGTAATGCTCAAATGTCTATTATATATCAAGTAATATTCAAGGAAAACTAGTTGGACATGTATTTTAATACGGTTATTATAATGTCATTTAAGAACTAGAATATGATAATTAGTGAGGATAAGTGATCGCTTATTTGGTGTATTTTGTTTGGCTCCAAATTTTGCTATATTTCACTTATTTTCTATTTAAAATTTTGGAAAAATGTGTTTTTTTATTTGAAAATGTGGTTGTAATCACGATTTTAACCACATATGTTGATCATCTCAATCTAACGGTTTGGATTGGTTATTTGATTTTTTTTATTTTCCAAAGTTTTCTCTTGATTTTAACTCTAGTCAAAGAAGTAAGACCAACGAAGAATTTTGGAAGAAAAAAACCCTTGGAGAACCATGAAAAAACATATAAAAAATATATCTAAATGAATGTCAAATTAAAGATAATAACCTAATCGTTTATTTGGTGTAACTTGTTTCACTCAAAATTTTGTTATATTTCACCTATTTTCCATTTAAAATTTTGAAAAACATATGTTTACTTTTTTCAAAGGTGGTTATAACCATCTTTGTAACCACATCTATTGGATCATCTCAATCTAACGGTTTAGATCGGTTCTTCGGTTCTTTTATTTTTCGGAGTTCTCTGTTGATCTTAACTCTTAGTCAAGGTTGGTTAATTAACTTCACATTTAGCCTTAAAAACAATTTTATCGTGACAACTCCTCACTTGGTTAACAAAAATCTGATTTCAATAGGTATTCTATTCATTTGTCACTAATAAAAGTTACTTTGACCCAAATTGTCAAAGTATACATCACGTAAATTCGATAATGCTTCGGAGCAAATTCGGAATGAACGAATAGTCTTGGTACTGGTCAAAATGATAGTCTATTTGTCTGTTTTTTAAATAAATATAATGTATTTATAAATATTATCATATAAAGTTAGTAAATATAATAATATAGTTTTTAATAGAAATAGGGAGTTGTACATAGATGCATTTTAGGTTTTGAACTATTTGACTTGTTTTCTTTAAAAAAACAACAAAATTATGCTTTAAAAAATAATTTTACATATACATAAAATATATGTTTTTAAATAGATTTTTTTTGAAAAGAATTTTTAAATAGAATTTAGCTTTACAAACTGTCCCAGAAAATTATGGGCATTGATGTAGCATACCTTTTTCCCATTATGCAAAGTGAAGCAACTCATCATGTCTTTGTCCTACCTTTATTGGCATGCCAATTTAGTATGTTTTGTTTTGCCCCTTCCCTCTCTTACTCTTCCCTTTCATATTTTTATTTTTGTATATATATAGACGGGTTCAAATAAAAAGGCTAAATATTGTAAGAAAAATAAAAAGAAAAATTCACATATGAATTCACTGAAAAAAATCTATTTGAAGTTGCATGTATGAACCAACATTACTAATCATTTATGTCGGTTCACATATACACATTCAAAAGAATTATTTCAATGATTTACATAGGAACATTCTCTTCTTACATCTCATAATATTGGGCTTTCTTATTTGAATCTCTCAATATATATGGGTGAGTTCAATCGTAAACCAGTTTTAGGTTTTGAATCAGGGAACAAAAGAGTTCAAGCTAGACATCTCATGCATTTACGGATTACTCATCATTAATAGTGTCTCAATTTATCATGGATCATAAATATCGTATTATTCATCATGAATTGTGTATCATTCATTATAAATAGTTCACGAATATTCTTCATTATTCATGATAAATGTGGATATTCTGGGATACATGTTGCGCTTTTCATTGTCCCTAGTTCACAGCCGAAAATCGGTTTGCAACCGAACTTTTTTTTCTCTCCCTCTCTCTCTCTCTCTATATATATATATATATATATAGGTGAAAGATCATGTGAGAAAAAGAGTTAAGATGAGAATCGTAAGAAGAGATTTGAACCTTTGATCACTTTTAATCACATGCTCACCTTATTAGTGTTGACATTCAATTAGAATGGATATAGATGCAAAGACTTCTTCTTACGTTTCTCACTATAACTTTCATTCTCATCGAGTCATCGGAATCCAACCTTATATATATATATATATATATAGAGAGAGAGAGAGAGAGAGAGAAGAAAGTTCAAATGCGAACTCAAATTTGGTTGTGGAAGTGAGGACAAATGAGAGTGTGACACGTATCATATTCAGCCTGAATAATAAAGAAAAATATCCATACTGGATGTAGTATTATTCAGACTAAATACACATGCAATAGTAATCAGAGACGCGAAAGACCTTTGGTGCGACTTAGGTTGCAGGCTAAGTTGCTCGCACACCACTAGGCCCCCACACATGTATTATCACATGCAGTGGCAAATTCGGGATTTTTGCCTAGTGGGGTCACGTTTAATATAGACTACAGGCATACAAAGTCGTCCGACGTGTTTTTAGCCTGATTACACAGTTTCAAGAGATTTTTAATGTTTTTTATGTTGATTTTGAGAGATTTTTTAGTGTTTTTGTCGATTTTGAAAACCTTTTAGTTTTTTTTATTGGTTTCAATAGACTTTTTTTGGTTTTTTAATTTAATTTTAGGAGATTTTTTTTTTGTTTTTATTTGATTTCAAAAGACTTTTTTGGAGTCGGTGATGGTCGGCTAGGAATGTGGAGTCCGTTGCGAAAACCCACAGGGGGGAGTTAAGTGAGAAGCTAAAAATAATTAAGAATTTAACACTTGTAAAATTTGATTATTTTCTTTTAATGGGGTGCTTTCCCCCATAGCTTCTATACTAAATCTGCCAATGAACAATGTGATAAATGTGTTTTGGATATGATAGTATAATTTAACAGAGAAATACACATGTGATACTAAATCAGAGATATGGACGACGGTGCGACCCAGGTCTAATAATCCGCACACCATCAGATGATTCAGATCTCATCACGTATATTACCACATGTGATTCAGATGTTCTTACATTTTACAAGAATGTTCTCATTATTTGAACATCCTCCACTTATAAGTTTATATCTTATAAATATAAATAATATGATTTGAATAATGGATTCAAACGAGGCAACGTCCTAAATCATGCACAGGGCATGTCCATTGTTCAATGAACATTAAACCGATTTTTAGATATGATTTTTTAGGTATTTAAAGTAACATGTTGGATTTCAGTTTTTTACTATTTATTTATTTATATAATAAATATGTATATATAACTTATTAAAGTGGAAGATGTGGCGGAATAAAGTATAGTAAACAGTGTTGGCCATCTTGCTTTCATGTTTGACATTCGTCCACTCAACGGTCGATGTCAATAACTTTTTATTCTTACCATTTTTTCATAGGTTTTTGTTTCAATTTTAGTAGCTAAGACATTTAAAAGATATTCATTATAAAAATGATGTATCATTAATGTTGTAAATATTTAATAGAACATAAAAAATTCACGTTTATTATTCATGATGAGTGAGAAAAATAAAAAACACGTGTTATGCTTTTATATATCCACATTTCACAACAAAAGTTAAGTTTGTAAGCGATTATTTTATGAAATATAATATATATATATATATATATATATAAGAGACCCAACCATGCATGCCATAAAAGTGGAAAGGAATATGGTACTCAACCTTGGATTGTAAACATATACCCCCCCCATCACTTGTCATTCCTACAATCAAGATGTGACCTTTACTAGTAATTTATTTACATTTGTAAACCACCATAAATACAATAAATATGTCTTAAAAATTAGGTCACATGTTTAAGACATGATTAAATAAAGATGTTTCTAATAAAAAGTAAACATGTACTTTATGGGCTTTTATCTATATTTTTCTTGTTACAATCTATTTATTATAGAATATATCAAGAGATTAAAACAAATTGGTTACTTTTTTTGTCCATAACATTAACGGTTGTTAAGTGTCTTCGCTTGTCCCTCGCATGAGGATAATTATGTCATTTTACCATTTGTTTCTTAAAAAAATATCACATTGATCTTACCTTACTACTAACAAGAAAAAGGGTTCATTTATGCACTTCAATGAGTGCTTAATTTGATGTTTTTTTCTTTAAGATGCATTTGGGGGTTTTGTTCGTTTTTTTTCTTCTGAAAGGCAAGTTAAACACACACACACTTTTTCAGGGTATCTGAGCTCTCACTTAAGGGTGTCATCCGATTAATCCCCGTCGATTTCGGCCCAATCCAATTAAGGGTACCACAAAGTGGCAGGTCCAAGATCTGGATATCTCCACATGCGTACTGCGGAGTTCGAACCCGGGTAGTCAGGGATACCATCCGCTGACTCCCCTAGGATGTTATCTTACCACTAGAAGATTTATGTAAAATAAATTCAACTAGAAGATGGTACTAAAGAAGAATTTAGGGTTCAGATGGGTGAAAACGTATCAGTTCATTTGATACAAAGAGAATTTTTATTTTTGAATCATATTAGTGTTGATCCCATTCATTGATGTCACTACACCCTCATCGAAATAAGTTTGGTCTTCAAATTAGTTTGAAGCTTTCCCTCAAGAAATCTTGGTAAGTTCCAAATCCAAATCCAAATCCAAATCCATCTAATTCTAAATTCTTCCACGACTTCCAAATCTCTTAAAACCATTCCATCAAACCAAACGCTTCTTAAGTTTCGAAACTAATCCAAGAAGGTTTCTAACTTTTGAATGATGTCTAGAATGTCTCATAACTAAAAAATCCAAAGTAAACCTCATCATAAAATCCGTAAAGGTTTCGGGACGTTGCCTCAAGCCCCGAAAAGCTAGCCCCTCCACCCCAACTGCCAAGGGCGCTTCCCCTACGTCCCTGCGGGGGTGCAATTCCCTTGACCCCCCGTTGTATAGCGATCAAAAGTGATAGAGACAACATTTGCGAGTGCACATCTCACACCTCCAAATTAACTCACATTGTTTCTCTTAATCGATCAAACCAAATCACAATTACACCAAAATGATTGATGACACTAAAACCAACGATAGATTTAAACTTGTAATCTTTAATACTACTACCAGTTAGAGATGTCAATTCCGGCCCGATCCGATCCGAATCCGGTAAAAATCCGGTTTGGATTTTTAGTGTTTTTTCACGGGCCGGCCCAATCCGGTATTTTTCAAAAAATTACCGTTTTTATAGATGTTATATGACCGTTTGATGAGTTTTTTTACCCTTTTTTTGGATTTTTTTCACCTCAAGACACTATAAATATCATATATGTTGAATGAGTTTAGACACCAAACTCACAAAACAAAAAACGATCACAAATCTCTCTATAATTCGTGTTTTCGACTCGTTTTCGATTTCGGTTTATAACATCACTTCCTAGTTCTCATCTATTTCTCTCTATATTTTTGTTATTACTTATTATTTTCAAGAATCATGATGGCCGCTTCGTAACATGCATCCAATTATAATAAAATGTATTTTTAAAGTGTATTTGAGTGACCCAATGCGATATATCTTTAAAATTAAAATTGTAAAAAAAAATATCAAAATCGGCAAATCCGATTTGGGCCCTGTTTTAGGATAGCCTAATCGGGCCGGGGTTTTACCCCCGAGGCCCGGTCCAGTTTGGCCAAATCCGGTTTTCCGGAATAGTGTTCCGGCCCGAATTCGGTCAATTTACATCTCTACTACCAGTATACTATAACTACTTTTTATTAACTTAAATTAGACAAACCTCGATTTAAAACAATATTGAATTTCTAAAAAAGAATTCATTACATCAAAGAAATATAATAGATACACATACATGATACACCATCTACGATCTTCTAAATCAAATAGTGGGTGTCCCTTACAAGAGAGGGGACGCAAAAGTTATTGGCTTTCACTGTACTTCAATTGTTTATGATTCTCAAACTTGTTGCATGTGCATAAATTTAACTTTATCTACTTTAAGATAAATATATATTATTTTTATTTTATATTAAATATAAACATATTATACCATAAAAATTATTTTTTATTAGTACGTCATGACTTGTTGATAAATTTTTAAAATTACTTTTAATTTTTTATTTAATTGACAAACAATTGTTTAAGAATAATATTTTTATATCAATAATTTCAATTGTAATTTATATGACTATTAATGAATTGACTTATGATGAGTTGAAAACTTGAACATAACTTATTAATCTTAAAGGGGGCATGACAATATTTTGTGTTGTTTAGATCTTTATAAGTGAGTCATGTCGAATACATTTAAACAACATATTTTTTTTATTTATCAATTTATCATTTTGAGCATTTTCAAAAAAACACTTTTGATGGTCTATATTTTGAAAAAAATACATATATTTACATCCCCATAGTTTGAAAAAAGTTTAGTATAGAAAATATACTTTCAAAATATATGTAAATTGATATAGAGGAGGTTTCAATTGCAAACTCGACAATTCAAACAAACTTTACAAACCAATCTTAACTGTTTATCTAGTCTAATAAATATTTGATTTTATTTTGTTTCTTAATTTAAAGTCATGATCATAACTAATAAACCTATCATCTTCCATATATATATATATATATCTCAACCATAATTAATGAATTATGATAAACGTCCATAAATATCTTAAATGTTTTCTAATATAATAGTTTGCAAAAGTTTGTTTAAATTATTGGGTTTGCAATTGAAACCTCCCCAATTGACATATTCCCCCCAAAGTATAGATATTCGTATATTTTCAATAATGACAACAAAATAAAAGTATCTTTATTTTCATATATAATATTTTCCTTAACTACATAAAAATGGCTTTTTTTGGTCCAACGTACTGGAGCCATCTATTAACAAATGATCAAAATATCGACTTTGAAATTATAATTCGGTCTTTAAGCTACTCATGAATCATTCACAACATAAATTTGCAATCCATTGTTCATTAAAATCATTTAAAATTAAAAAAACATGCAATCAAAGTTATCATCCTTCTTACCATTTTTATCTTAATAAAACGAACCCACTTATTTACCCACCTCTAACCTACAAATAGAGACAAATTTATACGTAATTGATGCTTACAAATGAAACCGTTTTTTTAACGAGTAGAATGGGTAATGACAGATTTTGATCCATGATGATTCAAGTATCATTGAGTAACATGAATCTAAATACCATAATCTAGTTGTTTGATATTTTTTTTATGTGTTTGTTATTCCATGAGCTGTCACGATTCCTAATTATACTCAAAATATCTAAAAAAACACTAGAGCATAATGGGTCGAGAATGGTCCCGTTGATTTGTAAGCTTAGTCTGACAAGCTCTTCAAAAGATCATACATTTAAACTATTCCTTTTATGTTTTAAGTATTGCTTTCGATATTTTACAGTTAATTTTATGAATTATTTAAAAAAATATTTTATTAATAATACCATTTGCAGATGTGAAGTTGAACATGTATATATAACTTTATAACTTAGTTTCAAAATATAAAGATAATCCAAGATCTTTACTCAAACAGAAATGGATTCATCGTATTTAATATTTATTCAGTCTAGTCAGAAAGAAATAAAATTTACAGAACTCAGTTTTATTCAACTAATCATGTTTCATTTCAATAACAATATGTGTTACAAATTATAAAAGAATTTAAAAACTATATATACGGAAGAACTTATTTCAATCTAAGTTTATATATGTTGCCATTGGCAATTATTAGTAAAGAATATTGATACCAATAATTTCATGGATATCGATTCTCTATTTTATCATTATTGAGAAGTATTTTAGATATTTTACAAATGAATAAACAATATATTTGACTTTGGACAATATACTTTTTGTAATATCCAAAAAAACTCATATTTGGCAATTTATTAGATAACGGCTTAATCATTTAAGAACTTTATATATTGTAATAGTAGTGAGAACTATTATCGTAAAGTATTGTTTCACAATGTGTTTGTTTTATATGTATTCGATTTACAAGATGAAACTTCTTTTTGAAGTATATAATATTTATATACGGAAAATGTAACATCCAGGCCAACCGTACCATATATTGTCCGCTTTGTCCACACACCTGGACTCACGATTTTTAGAACGTGTCTGATAGATGAGGTATTCAAGTCCCTTATAAGAAAACTTTTCTTCTCCTTCCCAACCAATGTGGGATATTACAATCCACCCCCTTGGAGCCCAGCGTCCTCGCTGGCACATTAGTCCGGTTCCCGACTCTGATGCCATCTGTAACATTCAGGCCAACTGTACCAGATATTGTCCGTTTTGTCCACATACATGGACTCACGATTTTTAAAACGCGTCTGATAGAGGAGGTATCTAAATCCCTTATATAGAAACTTTTGTTCTTCTCCCCAACCAATGTGGAATATTACAGCAAATGAAATAAATAAACTCACGTATCATCCTCATCTTGTTGAGGTTTGAAGTTTGAACCTTTGACCTCCTAGGAGGCCCAAGACTCACATACCGCTAGGGCAAAGGCCTTTGGTATGTGAAACTTTTTATTTATATTTCTTGTTTCACACACATAAAAAATGTTTACATTGTAAAACAAACACATTATAAAACAAATATGTTAACCAACACATTGAATTCAAACCATAGATTGAAAAAGAAAAGTGAAATAGCACATAGTGCAATGATTCTCAAGATTATCACAATTTTATGGGTTCTCAAATGAAGGTTGTTCTACTGGATAATATACATTTAATAATTTAAACTTAACATTATAATTTATTTTAACGGGTCTTTTACGCTTTTTAGATAAGTTTTACTAATTGAATTTGATTATCTTTAACCAGAATTGACATACTTTGTTCTTTTGGGTTTTGACTTTTGAAACGAGTTCAAATGAATAACTGAGTACACTCGTCCTTTTCAAATGAATTATTAAATTTGTCATTATATACACGAAAAGAGCATGAATAATAAGACAGTGGTACCAGAAACATAAGACAAAGTGCATGAACATTTTTTGTGGATTCTCTTAGATGCAGAAAATATGTGAACAAAATTACGTAAAACTAGCCCGTACTTGTTACAAGAACACTGACGATAAAATAAAATATATAAACAAAGTTAATGGAAAAAATACGTGTTTTTACTCGATTTCGAGCTTAGGAAGTATATTTTCAAAATAAAAAAAATCTAGAAACATAAATACCGGTACCTAGTTGACCGTTTTGACCGTCAAATGCACGTTTTAAAAAAAGATAGACCCTAAAACATTATTTTTGTAATAACATACTAGTTACACTTTTTAAAACGAATATGTAGTCACACTTTTTGATCGCAATGAATTATAAAAAAAACTACTCACTAACCATTTTTTGTCATCTCAATAGTAAAAGTATAAAATCATTGATGTTTATAAAATAGACAAACATAAAAAGTACCATGAAGCCATGATTATATATAAATAATTTTATATGACCTTATAATAAATAATTAGAAATAATGAGAATATGATGATTAAAAGTTCCATGACATCATCCATAAGTTTATTTCCTTTTGATAACTTTGACTTAATATGTTTAATTTTTTTCCTTTTATAGCTTTAAGAATTAAAAGAGAGGAGGTTTTAATATAAACATGTGTGAGGAGGATTCATTTTGTAGGGGTGTTATTAGCATATTATAGAGGTGTTATTAGCCTCCCCTATAAAAGATATCTTCAAAAACTGGAAAAAATATGTTTCTTAACCATCTATATCAAAAAAGTAATTAGAGTACGTTAAATATAATTTAATGGTATTCGATTGTGTTGTTTGGAGCCCGATAGTCAGTTTAAAGTGATGATATTAGTCAACAGCTCAATATCGGTATTATTCGAACTTGTTTTTCATCTGAGAGTGTGGAAAATTATCCAATTTATATATTTGGTCAAGCAAAAAAAAAGGTTCAACAAGTGTTTTCGTATTAGGGATATCAAAAATTTATCTAATAGTAGAGAATTATTTAAATAAAATAGAAGATAAGTTTGAAAGGTTGTCCCATATCGATAGAGTTGAAAATTATTTGAATGAGAAGTGTGTGTAACTTTAATCTATCATATATAGATATTATATATATTTCAAAAAAGTTAGTTCACACAAGCTAATCGAGCAGCCATTGAACCCCACATTGCACAACTAAACATCGAGCTCCATCTTTATTACAATTTTTTTTCACAAAAAAATGAATCTAGTTTTGAGCTTAGGAGGCAGGGGCGAACCTACCAAGTCCCTTACAGTGGCCCGTGCCATCGTAAAATTCACCTGTTTTAATGAAGAAAAAAAGTCCAATTCTTAAAACTGCAACGATAATGTTTCGTTTTATGCTTCTATATTTCTTAAAAACTTTCTTAACAAAAGTTTGTATTAGCTAAGTTGGTCTATAGTGTTTGTTTAGAGTTTCTTCTCTTAAAAGGATGTAGGTTCAAATCTGACTTATAGCAAATTTCATATTTTTATCTTTTAATTTCCGATTTTTATAGCATTTGTTTTTTAAAGATTTTGGAGGAAAGCTACTATATAAATAGATTGAACCCACAACTTTTACTTCAAAATGCGACAACCCACTCAAAGATTTATTATGATTTTGTGAAAGTTTTCCATATATTTTATTCTTATGGTAAATTTGTGCCACCGTTTGAAGTTATTTTGGGTTTGCCTCTGTTGTAAGGTTTTCGATATCATTTTTTTGTTGGATTATCCATCAGATTGTAATAGCAGAAGATGAAAGATTTCAATTTTAATTTCGTCTTGGATATCTTCCCTTGTTCTCGATGGCATGTCGATTACAGTTTTGTCTTCAGCTATCCCGTCAAACGCTCTCACAATTAATTATTGGAGACTTTTGTGTGGCTGTCGTAGGTTTTGGAGAGAGAAAAATGGAAACACACACACACACATGAAGAGAGAGAGAGAGAGAGGGGTATTTTTGTAATTTAAAAATATTAAACATATTTTTAAAAATTAAACATCGAAATATAATGAACTAAGGATGCATTCAGCATAAAAACATCAAAATATAATGAACTAAGGATGCATTCAGAAAGAAAATAAAAATGATACTATTACATGATTTAACCTGGAATGAAAATTTAAGTTCATACAAGAGTGAACTATTATACTATATAAAATCAAATAACTTCTTTTATTTTTATTCTCATTGATTAATACTTAATATTACTAACCAAACTGTGAAAGATTGTGTGAAAATGAGAGTTAAGATGAGATGCGTAAGAAGGGATCTGAACCCATAATCACCTTTAATCTCAAACTCGTCTATGAATCGTGTTTGATATGGTGATTGATCTGATACATCTCATCTTGATGTGTTCATGTGCATTCAAGGGTGGAGATCTCTTTTTACGATTCTCACTTAGCTTTTCTTCTCATCGAAACTTAACCCCTACCCAAACACCCTCTAATATAATTACGACCCGTTTTAAAAACAAAGAAATAATATTAAAAAAGAAAATTTAAACCTTTTATTATTATTTCTAGATTATTATTGACTATAAAACTCAAATGAATCATTATCTGTAAATATAAAACTCTAATAAAAATACTATATAGGGGAGGGATCAAACAAGAACCACTCATCTTTAAGGAAACAAAGGAATTCATTTGTGACCACATATGATGTGGGGCCCACAAATAAAAAATCATTTATGATTTTTTAGAAAAAAAACAAAAAATCATAAATGGATTTTTTATTTGCACATCATATGCGTCAAACGAATCATTTGTTCCTTTAAAAAGGCAAAGTTCTCATTTGAACCTCCCTCTATATAGGGGAGGGATCAAACAAGAACCACTCATCTTTAAGGGAACAAAGGAATTCATTTAGGACCACATATGATGTGGGATCCACAAATAAAAAATCATTTATGATTTTTTTTTTTAAAAACAAAAAATCATAAATGATTTTTTATTTGTGGGCCCCACATCATATGTGGTCCCGATGAATCATTTGTTCCTTTAAAAAGGCAAAGTTCTCATTTGAACTTCCCTCTATATAGGAAAAGGATCAAACAATAATCACTCATCTTTAAGGGAACAAAGGAATTCATTTGGGACCACATATGATGTTGGACCCACAAATAAAAAATCATTTATGATTTTTTAGAAAAAAAATAAAAAGTCATAAATGATTTTTTATTTGTGGGCCCCATATCATATGTGAATTGGACCATTTTATTTATATAATATTTAAGAAGAAGAAATCAACTTTTCCAAATGCTGTATCTTTGACGATAAGGTATTGGATCTTCGTTGACTTTCAAACTTTATGTGAACTCTAAATCGGAAATGGGCAGCAATTTCCAACATGATTGATGCGTGTATCTTCATCACCACAAATAAATACTTTCGGGGGTTTATTTATTTTAATCTATCGTTGTGTTTATTTATTTTAATTTGCCGTGAATTACATTGATGGTCCTTACGGTTTGTTTAAAATTTGAATTTAGTTATTTAACAGATTGTCTATATTAAAGGTACTTAACTTATCATTTTTCTTGCATCTACAGTTCATCGAGTTAACATCATTAATGGAGTTCCATTAAGAGGGTGTTTGGATGAGCTTATTGACTTATAACTTATTACTGGTGTGGAAAAGCACTTATGAAAAGTTGATAAGTTAAAACTTTTTACTTCTTAAAAAATGACTTATCGGTTTGGCACCGGATAAGTTGTTTTACCCAAACACTCAAAACGACTTATTACCGGTGCCACACCGGAATAAGTCAATAAGTTGTTTTTATAAGCCCATCCAAACACCCCCTAAATAAAGGCATGTGTCTTTTTTTTTTTTGAAAAGAATATCTTGGTGATTCACAAGACTAATCCCGATAATTTTAAGATCATAAAGCGTACGTACCGAGATAATTCCCCAGTGGCCACAAGTTGCTTGCGTCTGGATTCAAATATGGGGTAGATGAGTTATCTAGCCTCATCCCCGCAAGTCTTAACCAGTACGCCACAAGCCTTGTGGTTAAGGCATGTGTCTTTCACATGAGTGTAAATCAGACTATTACCTATCTTCTATTTTTAAATATTTTTTTTACTATTTTATCTCTCTTTTTACTCTCTAGTCTTCATCGTCCCCCGTCAACATATAAAACTCATGTCAATCACAATCTTTGAAATGTAATACTCTTGAACACGGTAATTCATCACAAATTTTGTTAAATTGACTCAGAACTCTGGAGCCTATGCATAATTTTATAAGAAAAAAACTATTAGAGTAAGCTATAATATATTTTTTTTGTTTACTGGCACTCTAACTTGAAGAGGGAGTTGGTTTTTACTAAATAGGCGGATTTGCAAAAGAAACTTCGTGGTGTTAATTCGAAGGACCATGGTTGCAATGAAAAAAAAAGTTGCAAACCTTCAATAAAAGATCATTTAAAGTGATCAAATCCAAATTTTGAGCAAACCAGATGAACAATGATACGTTCCTTATGGGGGGGTTGTATTGGTACTCCTTGTCCCACATTGCCTAGGCGAGAGGAGATCTTTGGGTTCGTATAAGTCTTTCCTTGGCTGCGGTAAGACGCGTTTTGTAAAGCCGTGCGGGTTAACCCCAAAGCGGACAGTATCTGACCCGGTTGGCCAAGGTACGTATCAAACAAAGAGTTGTAACTCACTCTTTAATTATTATTCAGTTCTTGATTAGCGGGAAGATATATATTTCGATAGCTTACTACGTCATGTTGCCCTAAGCAAGAACAAGACTTGTTTTCCTTTTCTTTACACTGCATTGCGCCACTCATGGTATTGGTAGTAATGCTTGGACCACCACTTTGTTTTTCTTTTCTTCATATATTCTCTTTATGCACACCAACTGTTTGTTAAAATGCTTGATTGAATTTCAACTCTTGTTTTTATATGCACAAATCAAGCCATATATATATGTGGTTGTTTTTATTTCTCCCATGCATAATATATGTGCAAATCTTACGTGGGTTTTAGTGTTTTATTATATTTAAGTTTAATTACGATTGGTGAATTAGTCAATGAATTTATTTTAGTTAATTTTGGAGCAAGTGTAGGACATTAATATGTCATTAAAGGAAGATGCTTTTTTAACACATGGCTTTTGTTTCTTAATTCATCAATAGCGTTAATATATATAATACTAGCATTTTAAGAGGCTCCCGAATGAAAACAAGATCCCTTACCCACACAGGATATGTATCTTTTTTAATACTATTCATATATGCATAAAAGGCTGTTTCCCTTTAAAGTAGCTATTTGCCTTTCATTTTCATGTAAATGGTTCATAAGGTTAAAAGGGATTATGTGGGTTGTAGTGGGGCGTTATGGTATAACCTTGCTAAGCAGAGATGGCAATGGGGTCGGAGGGAATAAATTTTTTATTGCCATCCTAACTTTATAGGGAAACAGGGACGGATCCATAATTTTTGTCTACTAAGATCCTATTAAGGTAGACTAAAGGTGCGTAAAGTCATCCAACGTGTTTCGGAAATTTTTTAAAGTTTTTTAGTTGATTTCAAGAGATTTTTTAGTGTTTTTGTCGATTTTGAGAGATTTTATCGAAGGATTTTTTCGGTTTTTTATTGATTTCAATTTTTTTTTTAATGTTTTTGTCAATCGCCGGCAAGACGGGGTTTACTTGGGGGGGGGGGGGGGGGGGGGGACTAAGGCTAAATTTAGTATTTTTGATTTTTTTTAGCATGTATAATCTTTTTTAACAATTCACTGCAGGGAAAGGCCCCCCCCCCCCCCCTCTCTTTGTACCTACATCCGCCACTGTCCATCAGGTAACCAAAGATTTTTTCTGACTACATAATTTAATTTTTTATGTAATGTTTTTATATATTATGTATATATAAAAGGAAATTGACTCAAATAGCCGCATTCTACCCATTTAATTGGTCTTTTAGCTATTCTTTTTTTGAGTTGACCCAAATGTCATTACGTCGATAGTCGGCCCACATCCGCAATATTGCACACATGTCCCTATCTATAAAAAAATTTATCAACGATGTAAGAGATAAGTTGACATAGGGTTTTGATTGGGTGTTAACACATGGCATGTCTGCAATATTGCGGATGTGCGCCGATTCTGTAAATTTTTTGCCGTTTAGTCAGTTTCGCAAGTCACGTACCTGGATATTGTGGATGTGGTGACATTTGAGGTAATTAGAAAAATGGCTAGGAGACCAATTTTGGTGTCTACATTGATCATTCGAGTCAATTTTTCATATATAAATGTCAATTTTAAGTTCAAATGACATCCAAATTTTAATTTTTGCATGTACATAAGAATAATGTCAAATCATAATTACAAATATCACATGTTATGTAGTTGATAACTTGCGTTTTTTTCCACTAATATTTACAATCGTCAATATCATATATGAAATTTTGACGTAATGATTTTTTGGGAAAAAATGCCGGTTAATTTATGAATATCACATATAATTTTTGACAAAAATAATAAATTACTTCTACAAAAAATAGATATTTTAAATAAAAAACTAAATTACTCTTATTTTAAATTTCATAAAAAATTGAAAACTTAAATAAAAGATTAATCATACTTAAATCACGAAAATTATAAATAAAATAAAATCTTAAATAAATAACCTAATTAACAATTAAATAACGCCTATAAAAACAAATAAATTTCCATATATAATAATTAATTCATGTGCAACAAATCATACATATGTCGATGATTTTTAATAAAGTTTTATTTAAGACATAATTTAAATAATGTTTAGTTGAGACTCATCTTCTTATTTAGGCATTGTTTGATAAACATAAATTAACTTATATGTTGACTTATACGTTAACTTTTTTTTTGAGTAATTATCTGGATACACATTAGTTGATATATAAGTCAATTTATAAGCTTAGTAGGAGCTTTAGATAGCATTGTTTGAACCTCATCTCTCTCTCTCTCTATATATATATGGAAAATTATTTATTTTGGATGTTTATTTTCTTATTTGTACAATTCTTAAAAATCATATAAAATATTGCTTTAAATAAAAAAAAGTTCTTCAAATGGAAAATGAATTAACCTTATTTTAAATTCCTTAAATAAAATTTTTAATCCATCATAAAAATGGTGAAATATTTAAAAAATAAATAAATTCCTTAAATAACTATTATGTAAATAAATAACTTTTATATCTTTATTTAGTTTTTTTGGATTTTTTTTTTATTTTCAATGAACCGTTCGGTTTATATTCATAAATTCTTTATATTTTATTATTTTCTTCGTTTGAACTCAACTCTCATTGTATAATATACATAAAAAAAATTATAGTTGATATTCAGAGTCGTGATAAAGTATCCCCATCCCAGTTTTATAAATATTGGAGATTCTCTTTCCCATTTGTTTTAAACCTTTTCTAAGTTGAGAAATGTTTTACCCTTTTTAGTCCCACTGAAATTGGACTTGAAAGTTGAAACAGAAGTCTTTAAATAGAAAGCAAATTTGAGCAAAAGGGATGTTCATGTGCTCATAATTTCATTCTGTGAAAGAAAAGAAGAGAAAAGAGAAAGAGAAGAGAGTGGTCAAAAGCATTACTTACTTACTTACTTACAGACTGAGCAATGAGAGCTCTTCTCTTCTCCTTTCTTCTCTTTTCAGCACTGTTGCATAGACCCACTTTTGCCACTAAAAGGGTAAGCATCCATTATTACCTTTTCTTTCCAATAACTTTAGGTTATGCTTAATGAATTTAAATTTTCCATTCAGTCATATGTCATCTATATGGGTGTTCATTCTCATACTTTTCAAGTTTCAACCATTGATTTGAATCAAGTAACAGACTCCCACTATGAATTTCTTGGCTCCTGTTTGGGAAGGTAAATCTTTAGTCCATTTTCTTGATTTTTACTTTTTTATCATTCTTGTTTCTTTTCTTGAATGTTTTTATATATTTTTATATTTATAGTAAAGATAAGGCAAAAGATGCAATCTTTTACTCATACACAAGGCATATCAATGGTTTTGCTGCCATTCTTGAAGATGAAGAGGCTGCCCAGATAGCCAGTTAAGTAGTTGATAAATGATATTAAAAATGTTCTTTAGAATGATATTTTCTTATAATTGTCTGAATAATTAATTATCCATTAATGCAGAGCATCCAGAGGTAGTTTCAGTGTTCTTGAACAGAGGTAGAAAATTACATACAACCAGATCATGGGATTTTATGGGTCTTGAAGATAATGGTGTAATTCCTTCTGGGTCCATCTGGAATAAGGCAAGATTTGGTGAAAATACAATTATAGGAAATCTTGATACAGGTCAGCTTAATAAAAAATCTCATCTTTTTCTTTTCTTTTCTTATTTGTTCTATTTTTTGCTCATCAATTCTCCAACATTTGTGTTGGAGATTGTGTTTATGGATTTACTCACTGTAGCAACTTGTTATTACTTATATTCTTTCAAGAAAGTTGCTTTTTAACTTCTTTCATTTTGGGATCGTTGACTTTTAATCACATTTTTTTGGTTATTGGTGGCTTATTAGTTGTGGATTAGCATCCAATGAGCTTAATATATTCATATTTTTGTTTAGGTGACTCATGACTGAACTGGGACCTTGTTCATTATATGGCATTTGACAATATTTCAACCCTAAAATATTGCACGAAATTTGCTCGAGGATAATTAGGTCTTGTTTGTTTTTTTCATTTTAAGCTCTTAATCACTTCTTATGTCTGATTCGTTTAGACGTTTTATAATCATTTCAGAACTGAAATCAGACTTCAGACTTCAGCACCTTTTAAAAAACAAACGTCACCTTAGTCTCTCGATTTTGGTAAAAAACCGAGAGTTTTGAACACGTAGAAGTCCTGATGAATTCACTAAAATCGCCAACAAGATCTGCCATCATACCGTAACCATATTATAATTTAATAAAAATGCATAATACACATTGTTGTTATCTTTGATTTTTGATTATACTAATTAAGCTATCTCCAGCCTCATGTTCTTTGTACAATCTTTTTTTACCAGGTGTTTGGCCAGAATCAAAGAGCTTTAGTGATGAAGGATTGGGACCAATTCCATCAAAGTGGAAAGGAGTCTGTCAAAATGGTGCTGATCCTAGCTTCCGCTGTAATCGGTCAGGTTCTTATAAAGCTGTCTGTGTGAATTAATCTGTCTGTATAGAATAGATTGTGAAAGATTTTATTTGGGAGGGTTTTTCATAGATAGAAGAAACGTGTTTTTTAAATTGTGAGAGGCAGCTTTGGAAAAACTTTGGCTTTCTGCATAAAGCTTCCCCCTGAAAGCTTACTGAATAAGCCACTACCAAACAGTCATGTATAGCTGACTGAATAAGTTGCGAGTCCCATTAAGCTCATTAAGCTGCTAACAAACAGACATTTCTTTTCCTATATGAAGGAAGCTGATAGGAGCAAGATACTTCAACAAAGGTTATGCTTCTGTTGTTGGACATCTCAACTCGTCGTTTAATTCACCACGCGATCACGAAGGCCATGGGTCCCACACGTTATCAACGGCCGGTGGTAACTTTGTATCGGATGCCAGTGTATTCGGGTACGGAAATGGAACGGCTAAAGGTGGATCACCACATGCAAGGGTTGCTGCTTATAAAGTTTGTTTCCCACCGGTGAACGGAAATGAATGCTTTGATGCCGATATATTGGCTGCATTTGATATGGCCATTCAAGATGGAGTAGATGTGTTGTCTGTATCTCTTGGTGGCGATGCCGTTCCCTTTTTTAACGATAGTGTTGCAATTGGATCTTTTCATGCCGTTAAGCACGGGATAGTCGTAGTTTGTTCAGCTGGAAATTCTGGACCCGATGATGCCACAGTATCTAACGTTGCAGCCTGGCAAATCACGGTTGGAGCTAGCACCATGGATCGACAGTTCCCTAGTTATGCTGTTCTCGGCAATAAGATGCGGTTTCAGGTCGGTTCGGTTGGTTTTTCATTAAGTGCTGTATGTATTAAGCTGTCTGTATAGATTAAGCCGTCTGTATAGATTGTGAAGGTTTTTGTTTCGGAGGGTTTTTTAATTGAGAGGGGCAGGTTTGAAAAAAAAACTTGGCTTTCTGCATATAGCTCTCCCTTAGAAGCTTAGGGGCTGTTTGGTTGGTGTGTGGATTAATCTGTCTGTATAGAATAGGAAGGCTTTTTTGGAGGTTTTTTCATACGTCGAAGGGGCATGTTTTTTAATTGGGGGGAAGGTTTGGAAAAAACTTGGCTTTCTGCATAAAGCTCCCTCCTAAAAGCTTATTGAATAAGCTATTTTCTATATCATTAAGCCACTATCAAACAGTCATGTATAGCTGACCGAATAAGCCTTCAGTCTCATTAAGCTCATTAAGCTGCTGACAAACGGACCCTTACTGAATAAGCCACTTTCATATATCATTAAGCCACTACCAAACAGTCATGTATAGCTGACCGAATAAGTTGTGAGTCCCATTAAGCTCATTAAGCTGCTAACATACATGTCCTTATAAGTTATAAATGTATGAAATCTCACTTTCAGGGTGAAAGTCTTTCAGCAAAAGCATTGCCAAGAAACAAGTTCTTTCCGATAATAAGCTCTCTAGAAGCCAAAGCAGCCAACGCACAAGCCAGAGACGCGTAAGGAATACAAGTTAGTTAATTTAGTTAGTTGCATAAGTTGCATGACTTAACTTAGTGGCTGAACTTTAGCTATTGGCTTAATGCAGGCAGCTTTGTAAAGCTGGATCACTGGATCCCAAAAAAGCCAAAGGGAAAATATTGGTTTGTCTTCGGGGAGATAACGCAAGGGTCGACAAAGGCCAAGAAGCTGCTTTGGCTGGTGCCATCGGAATGGTTCTCGCCAACAATGATCTTTCCGGCAACGAGATTATTGCAGACCCTCATGTCTTCCCTGCTACACACATAACTTATACAGACGGTCTTGCTGTTTATCGTTATCTTAATTCAACCAAGTAATGTACACACCCCAACTCTTATTTTCAAACTTTTTGACTTCCAAGAATTGAAGGCTACGCTTTACTGGTAACCCGAATACTGTTAAGCCAACGACCCTTTGGTTGGAAAGCCAAAATTTCCGTGCTTTCTTTTATAACTTGTCGTTATATCTTTACGGATTTTAACAGGACTCCAATGGCTTATATCACGCATCCATCGACTCAATTGGACACGAAGCCAGCTCCATTTATGGCAGCTTTCTCATCCAAGGGACCTAACATCATCACCCCGGAGATTCTCAAGGTTATATATATATATATATATTATAGAGGAAAGTTCAAATGCGAACTCAAATTTGGTTGTGAACGTGAGGACAAATGAGAGCGCGACACGTGTCTGACTGAATAATCAAAGAAATATTCAGACTGAATATGACACGTGTCGCACTCTCATTTGTCCTCATGTTCACAACCAAATTTGAGTTCTCATTTGAACCCACCCCTATATATATATATAGACTTGGGATCACGTGAGACCAGCCTGTTTCCGTGAGACCACCTTTTTACACTTGAAACTTCACTGCAAAAACACTGTGAAGGTAAAAAAAAATATGAACCTTCACAGTGTTTTTGTTGTGAAGGTTCAAATTTTACCTTCACAGCATTTTTGCTGTGAAGTTTCAAAAGTAAAAAGGTGGTCTCACAGGTCTCACGGAAACAGGCTGGTCTCACGTGAACCCAACCCTATATATATATATATATAAACATTTAGCGTCTTAATGATTTGGCTTACGTTATCTGTTTGGATTATATCATGATGTTTGTATGTTTCTTGATTATCTTTTCAGCCAGATATAACTGCACCTGGTGTGAGTATAATAGCTGCTTACACAGAATCACAAGGACCAACGAATCAAGATTTCGATACACGAAGAGTTCAATATAATTGTGTATCAGGAACGTCGATGTCGTGCCCTCATGTTGCCGGTATTGTTGGCCTACTGAAAACCCTTCATCCCGATTGGAGTCCAGCAGCAATTCGATCCGCCATCATGACCACTGGTGAGACCTTTTTACATAAAGCTCCCCCTTTTCTATATCATTAAGCCACTACCAAAAAAACAGTCATGTATAGCTGAACGAATAAGCTGTGAGTCCCATTAAGCTCATTATTTTCTTTTATGATGCATCAGCAAGAACACGTGACAATGCAGTAGAACCGATTACAAATGCATCCCACACAAAAGCAACGCCATTTAGCTATGGAGCTGGACACGTTCAGCCAAACCGAGCCATGGACCCTGGTCTGGTTTATGATCTAACCACCAACAGTTACTTGGACCTCATGTGTGCACTCGGCTACACCAAGTCTCAAATTGAAAAGTTCTCAGAAACACCTTATTCATGCCCATCAAAGAACATTAGTCTCATAGATTTCAACTATCCATCAATCACTGTGCCTAACCTCAATGGCTCGATCACAGTGACTAGAACCGTTAGGAATGTGGGTTCACCGGCCACTTACAAGGTCCGAGTCTTTAAGCCGGCTGGAATATCTGTACAGATTCAGCCAAAAAGTTTGAAGTTTAAAAGAAGTGGTGAAGAGAAAAGGTTCAAGGTTAGTTTGAAGAATAAGAAGGGCAGCAGGGGTGGTGGGAACTATGTTTTTGGGCAACTAGTGTGGTCAGATGGAAAGCATTATGTGAGGAGTCCCATTGTGGTTAAGACCATATGATTTAAGTGGAGAAAAATATGTCTCTATTTTTATTATTAAGTAAAATAATTTTTTAATATTATTATTCATAATTATTTATTTGGTTCATAATTTTCCGGTCAAAACTTTGACATTTCCGTTCTAACTGGTCTTAAGGGGTTGTTTGGTTGGTTTTCTATTAAGTCATGTATTAATAAAGTCAATAAAGTCGTCTGATGGAATAATTAATTTGTCTGTATATGGAGAAAGTTCTTGTTTAGGAAAAAAATTTCATAGATGGAATGAGTGTTTTTTAATTGGGAATTGGGAGGGTAGGTTTGGAAAATTTTGGTTTTTATATAAAGCTCTCCCCTAGAAACTTATTAAATAAGTCATTCTCTGTATCATTAAGCCACTATCAAACAAGTATTGTATAGCTGACCGAATAAGTTATTAACTTATTAAGCTCATTAAGCTACTACCAAACAAACTCTTAATATGATTTAAGGTTCATTGATATTATTTGAACCCATTTTAGATGAATCAAAGTATTAAAAAGAAAAATGATGTTATTGTTTGTAAGAGGAAATTAGTAGGAAAGGGTTCAAATAATATGTACCGGAGCAGCATAGGGGATTTTTTACATAGTTAATAAAAAAAGGAAAAGTTTAGAAAAACCCAACGAACTATATTATTTTAAATAATTAAGTCTTTAAAATATTTTTTTTGAATGAAAAAATCATTAAACTAATTTTTTGAATGATTAAGTTCCTAAATTACTTGTTGAATGAAAAACCATTAGACTTTCTCGTTTTGAATGATTAAGTCCCTAAACTATTTTTTGAGTGAAAAACTATTAAACTTTCTCATTTTGAATGATTAAGTCTCTATTTTTTTATTAAACTGTCGAACTTCTAAAAATTGGTTGCGTACATCTTTCAAAAAACTGCATGTAACTGACTAGGAATGTTTTAAAGTTAAAACAAACCTAAATCAGTTTTACCATAGCCAAACCATAAGCCATTAAAACCCCTTACAAACAATGGTATCGCTCCCCATCGCCACTATTCGTTGCCTTTGTATTGTATGTTCTTCGTATCGTTTAATACGTTGTTGGCATCTGCCATTGGTCTCCCTCTTTTTGATCTATTTTTTATATGTCAAAAAAATTGATAATCAAAAGATAACTAGTTACAAGTAGTTTATTTTTGTTAAGAGAATGTAGTAACCAATTTCTACAAGTTTGGTGCATGGTTTAATTTATTGAAAAAAAATGTTCAAAAATGAGAAAATTTAATGATTTTTTTATTAAAAATAAAAAAGTTTAATGGTTTTTTCATTTAAAAAAATAGTTCAGGAACTTAATCAATCAAAATGATACAGATTTTACAATTTTTTGAACTTTTCCCTAAAAAATGATTTTTTACACTCTTATAGGCTTAGCTCCCCCTGGTCACTTTACGACAATTCCCTCAAGTGATCCAATCCGTTTTTGACGAAACCCTCCATTCATTCACTTGACAGTTGCCCCCCACCCTTTATCAGGTTAACTGAACCATTTCCGTTCGAACGAGTTATTCGGTTCCCAATATTCTTTACATCCTTATTAGGCCATCACCTAAATTTCTAAATCCGTCAATTAAAACGACTTTATTTAAAATATGTTTTTAAGATTTAGAGGGTAAATTAGTCATATCAAATTAAATTATATTATGATCTCTCCGGTGTAGGATCCTTTTATGATGAATTATACCCGTATATCACAAGGAAGTCTATGTAATAAATAAAGTCTGAAGATCATTTAAATAAAATTTAAATACCTTGGAACCAAATCCTTAATTTACTCTATAATTAATAAATAAAATCAATGCTACAATATTAGACATACGATTCAAAGCAGATAAAAAAAAGTAATCTTGGTGAATTATTATATTCTCTCTCAAGAAATGGATAATTTTTAATATACATAATGAGTTTGATTCAAAGGGTAAAATTGTCCACATTTAATACTAAACCTCTCTGGAACTCTACATATGGATATGCAATGGGTTGATCATCATCTTGTATTCTCCATCTGCAATACCACCAATATTGCCAAATTACTAATTTACCCTCTGATTTTATGCTACACAAACATCATATTTATACATACATGCATATGGATACATGGGGATATTTCATTTACAAACCATCCAATTCTAATAAACTATACAAATATACATACTATTTTTCACGTATATAATATTTATATATACGGCAAATGCAAGTATGCAACAAATAAATGTACACACCCTCCTCACCTTCGGTGAGATTTGAACCCCTGACCCAATTTATTAAATATCTGATTCCATTTTGTTTTCTAATCTAAAGTCATAGTCACTTTTATTCTCACCCCCACATCTTGGATATGCAAAGGGTAAAATTGTCCACATCTTGTTTTCATCTTTTATATATATCTCAATCATAATTAATGAATCATGATAACTGTTCATAGACGAAGTATCGTGTGGAAATAGGAGTTTAAGGTGAGAATCGTAAGAAGAGATTTGGACCTTGATCACTTTTATTCTCACCCCCATGGCCACACCCCATGAATTGCGCTTCTCATGAGAATTGATCCAGTGCATCTCGACGTATCTCATTAGTGTTGATCTTCAATCAGGATTGGTCCAAGGGTGGAGGTCCCTTCATGTATTATTCTCACCTTAACTTTCATTCTCTATTGTTTCCTAATATAAGCATTGATTTTGGTTTGTATAGTTTGCTAGAATTAAAATATTTGTAAATGAAGCGTCCTTATATACATAGACGAAGGATCGTGTGAGAATAGAAGTTAATACGATAAATGTAAGAAGGAATCTAGACCTTTGATCAATTTTAATCTCACCTCACCTTAACTTTCATTCTCACTCGAACCCAACCCATTGTCCATAAATATCTCTATTGTTTCCTAATTTAAGCATTGATTTTGGTTTGTATAGTTTGTTAGAATTAAAATATTTGTAAATGAAGCGTCCCTATATACATAGACGAAGGATCGTGTGAGAATAAAAGTTAATACGATAAATGTAAGAAGGAATCTAGACCCAATCAATTTTAATCTCACCCCACCCATGAATTTTGCTTCTCGTGGGAATTAATCAGGTGCATCTTGGTGCATATCATTAATGTTAGATCTTCAACTACGATTGATCCAAGAGTGAAGATCTCTTCTTATCCTTCCCACAACCGAACCCATATAGATATAAGTGTATATACAGGGGCGTGTTCAAATGAGAACTCAAATTTGGTTGTGAACGTGAGGACAAATGAGAGCGCGACACGTGTTGAATAATCAAAGAAATACTCAGACTGAATATAGTGTTTATTCAGTCTGAATAATGCCTAGTGAGACTGAATAAGCATTGTTCAGACTGAATAAACACTATATTCAGTTTTATTCAGTCTGAATATTTCTTTGATTATTCGACACGTGTCGCGCTCTCATTTGTATTCACATTCACAACCAAAATTGAGTTCGCATTTGAACTTTCCTCTATCTCTCTCTCTCTCTCTCTCTCTATATATATATATATATATATATATATATATATATATACGTAGGGAGAGATTCAAAATGAAGCTTTGGGTTTTAAAAGAACAAACGACCATTTTATATTACATATGATGTGGGGCCCACAAATAAAAAATCATTTATGATTTTTTAGAAAAAAATCATAAAATCATAAATGATTTTTTATTTGTGGGCCCCACATCATATGTGGTCCCAAATTAGTTTCTTTGTTCCTTTAGATTGATAGTGTTTTTGCATGATCCCTCCCCTATATATATATATATATAAATGATGATTTTCTTTGGAAACGGCAAAAGATAAATGATGATAATCACCTGTAATTTTGTACAAGATGGTGGAGGAAGAATGCAACCTCTACCCTAGCTAGTTCGGACCCCGGACAACATCTGGATCCTCCACCAAATGGAATAAATTTCTTGGCCGTTAGATCTTGCCTCTGCGTCTACATTCAATATTATATATATACATATAAATAAATATATAAATGTTCCAAATCAAGTAATTTCATTGAGATAGTGTGTGTATAGATATATGTGTGTATGTATATAAACATACTGATATTAGAAATTAAATGAAATAAAATGAAATAAAATGAGTTAATATATAGATTGATTTATTAATTACCTCCCATCTCCAAGGATGAAACTCTAGAGGACTTGAATGAATTGATGGGTCCAAATGAACTGTACTTAGAACTGGTAGGACCTTCCAACCTGCTGGTATCAAATAATCTGGCCATAAAATACAAATGTTATTTCTCTTTTCATAACAATTATAATATATATATATATATATATCAAAAGACCCACAAAATTATCAATAATACGTATAACATATAAAAATTTAAAGTGGCTCATGCATGCATGAATCATTATGATGGAAGAATCTTTTTTGACCTTCATGATTATAATTTAAATGGATATTGATTAACTTGTGATGAATACATGTAATTGATGGTAAAATCGTATGTTGACTTATGAATAAAAGTAAGTTTTACAATGTAAAAATAATTAAATTAAATTAAATTAAATAATTACCTTTGAATTTGATATCTGTGAGGGCCTTCCTATGCACAAACTTGACAACGTTGCCATATCTAAGAGCTTCATTGATGACCTGATTGACAAAAGTAAAGTAAGTACTATGTTATAGACATCATCATTAAATTAAATATTAATTAATTATATCTTCAAATTAAAAGAAAATAATCATATATATATATATATATATTATATATAAAAATCAATGGTTTCTGCATGTGTATCATGTTTTTTTCGAAGAACATACTAATGGTAATTATGAACATGATTTTTTTTTAAATTAAAAATTAAAATAATATTATCAAGAAATTAAATAAAACTTATAACAAATAGAAATACATTTTGGGTGAATCCCATCATTTTGTAGTCTTCCCATTTCAAAGGCTCGTCTTTCTTCTTCTTGCTCCTGATGTTTTCATGCTCAACCTATGATTAACACATAATGACACAAAATTAATATAATTAAAAACAACTTTTTATGTTTGACTTTTTATAAGTCAATGAAAGTGCTTCTTAACTTCAAAATAAACACGGATTTTTCAATTTTCAGATAAAAATAATTATGCATCATCGATCACACAACATAAACTATTGATTTCAAGTTCAACATCTTAAGTTTTGGTAGACAAAATCCATATCAACTTTGAATTTAACAACTCATAGCATTGACTTTTAAAAGTCAAACACCAAAAAACTGTTAAATAATAAATACATGTCATATATGATATATATGTGTGTGTGTGTATATCTATATACCTTCAATTGTTCAAGTGCAGATGGGGATTTGGCAAGAAAATGAACCAGCATGGCCATTAAAATAGAAGTAGTTTCATAGCCACCAAGAAGAGCATCAAGAACAAAGCTAACTTTTTCATCTTCAGATAAGGTCTCAACACCTAGGAGTATCTCCAAGAAATCACTACCCCTTTCTTGATCTTCATTTTTATTAATAATAATATTTTTATTATTAATATTATTATTATTTCTTCTTCTCTCCTTTATAATTTGCTTCACACTTGATGATATTCTGATTCTAGCCTGTAAAGTTGACACCAACACAAAGTTCATCATCACATGTACATGCCTCTTCTTCCTTTTACAAAACCAAGATGATGATAATAATGATGTAAACAGTAATAATTATGTTTATGTTTTCCAAAAATTATATATTTTTTATTATGTATATATATATATTGAGATGTATATAAATCAACCCAAAAATAAAAGTTGTGAAATTTGATTTTATGAAAAATACCATATTAATTAATTTAAAAATGATCATATATAAGCATGATTATATCTATATATGATTAATAATATTTTTAAAAGAGAATTGAATTGGTGAAGTACATACCTTGACTGCATTTGCATATGGAGTTCCAGGGATGTACAGAGGAAAAGAAATTAAACCTCTCATAAAAGTGCGAAAATCTTCAAGAATTCTTGCAGTCTGTGGTTCTTCTGGTGTTAACCCTAGCACTTGCTTTACTATTACATTGAATGTAAACTGTAAAAAAATGTTTTAATTAAATTAATTAATTAATCAATAACTGAAAGTAATTAATTAACATCATATATATGTATATATATATATAGAAGTTCAAATGAAAACTCATTTTTCGAAAACTTATTTTTCATTATTAACGTGAGGACAAAGAGAGCACGACGCATGTCCCATTCAGTACGAATAACAAGGTGAAGTTCATCCGGTATGAATTAACCACTATCAATTCAGGATGAAATATGAATAACCCTTGGGCACAGGGGCACGTCTCGCGATCTCCTTTGTCTTCACGTACCCAATAAAAGATGAATTTTCATTTAAAATTGTTCCTATATAATTATTAAAGAAACATATAAACCATATTAATGAAAGTAATTAATTACCTTTCTAGCTTCTTGACAGAAGATTATTTGTTTCTTATCCTTCCAAGAATCCAAAGTCTGGAGGGTGGTTTTTTCAATGTATGAGAGAAAATCAGGTTTAGATTTGATGGTGGAGACTAGAGAAAGGGCCACATTTCTAAGTCTCTTGTGGGTGTCACCTACAACAACAAGCATTGATATCTTCCCAAGAACACCATGGATGGGTTTTGGATAGCTACATTCAAACAACTTATCTTCATTTTGTAGTATGAAGTAGTTGAGTTCTTGATCACATGAAACTATTGTGGGTGAGAAGAATAAATGGGATTTGAACACTTTCCCATACCTGAAAAAACAAAATAAAACATATTTTCTTGCTATAAATGTATGTGTTTCTCATGTATCACTTTCATCAACATGGAATTCTATATATATACATATATATATGTGTACAATCAAGAATCTTTCTTTTTATAGCAAGTTTAGAAATTGAATTGATTTACCTAGAACAATGGTCTTGAAGAAAAGAGCCAATGGTGGTGGAAGGATGAGGGTTAAGAAAAGCTAGGGTTTCACCAACAAGAGGCATGTATCCAAAAGAACCTCTAGGAAGACACCCAAATTTCTTGTCTTTCAAGAACAACAACAAAGGCAAGAAATGGTTCAAGATTAAACCAAACACAAACCCCACAAAACCCACCAAGATTGCCATCCAAAAAACACCCATTTTGATCAAATTCAAATGGGTTTGATTCTCTCTTGGATTCTTGATATATAGTTGTATGTGTGTATATATAGGTGTATATATATATATATATAGAGAGAGAGAGAGAGAGAGAAGAGGATACACACACAGTGAAAGGTGTGTGTGTGTGTGTTTTTGTAGGGTTTAGCAAGACTAGGAAGAACTAAAAGCTAAAAGAAGCAGGCTTTTTTTGGGTACAGTCGGTGAAAATTTGACTTTAATCAGAAGCATAGGAAAAGAAATAAACATAGCTAAGCAAGCAGCCTAGCTAGCTAAAGGATCTAGACAAAACTATAGGGGTCATATTTGACATTTTCACAAACTAATGTCCTTGTCACCAACAATTTACGTTCTCACCTTTTATACCCCTAACATAAAACAATATTTTATATTTCATAATTAAATAGAAAAATTTTACTTTCAAAAAGTGACAATTTTAGTATGTTTGACCAAAAGTCAGTAACAGATTTGAATGAATTTTATAAACGTTTTTCAAAATTAATGTTGTTGTCATTAGCAATTAATTCACTTCAATCCTAACCTCATGAATCATGATGATTGGTATCTTTATTTAATAAAATATTGATAAAAGTTATATTATTTTTGAAATTTAATAATAATTAATAAAAATTGTTTCAATAATTATGTTAAATTTTCTATTAAGATAGAGAAAAGGATAAGAGAAAGAAAGTTTGATGATAGTTTTTTTTGGATATACGATGTCGGTAACAAGATTTAAGATGTATTGAACAATTTATATAAGAAGTAAAATTAGCCAAACTAAGGAGGGGTTTGTTTTCAACTTAAGAAGCTTAATGAGTGGTTAGCTTAATTGGTAAACTTTTTTTTTGAAAAGCAAAGCAGAATTTTATTAAGGGCAAAAGAAGGCTCCAAGATGGAGACCAAAGAAACAACAACGAGGGGGAGACGGGGGGAGCACGGCTTAGGAGCCGAAACAATCTAAGGGGGAAGAGAGCCAATTATCCCTACCTAAAAGGCCGGGTTTGCCACGATTACAAATCCAAAGAGCGATTCGCCGTTGAATTCCCGGAAAGAGGTCCTCCTCCAAAAGATGCGCCCGGGTGTCCATATCTTCACAATGGAAAATACGATTCCGCCAGTTCCAAATACACCAGAGAACAACCATACAAATGGAATCAAAGCCTTTAGCCTGCCTTAACGATCTTGAATGGGTAAAAGATTTCACCTGAAACTCATTAACAGATTTTATGCGGTCCCCCGAAAGTCCCATCCAGCTCCAAACTTTCTCCATAGGCCATCGAGCCTCGTGCAAGAAAAAATGCAGTGGTCTGACTCCTCAACCCCAGAATTACAGAAGATGCGGGAGGTAGTCGGAATCACAATTCCCCTGCGGTTGAGGTTGGCCCAAGTCGGAAGGGCATTAAGGAAAAGACGCCATATGAAAATATTTACCTTAGATGGGACTGGGGAGGACCATTTGCTGCCAGCCAAAGAGTTAGGGAGTGGGAATAATTCTTGTTGGATGAACCCGTACATCTTTTTGACTGAGAAAAACCCATTGGGGTCTTGATTCCAACGCCAGAAGTCTCTTCCGCGCAAAGAGAAGTCGGAGTTTTTAAGGAGAGCTTCCAGGTTTGTAAGATCATCCAAAGCCCGACCGCGTATATTAGAACTCCAGGACCAGCTTCCCTTCCAAACACCAGTAGAGAGGATCCATCGAGCATTGAAGGGGGCATCTTTGTTTGTATCTTTTGCAAAAAGACGCGGGTAATGGTTTTTCAGAGGTTCCCCCGAACCAACCCACCTGTCTTTCCAGAAAGATACCACCGACTCAGCCGCAATTTTCTTTTCGAAGGTTTCGATGAGGGGGGGGGGGAGCAAATTCCGTACTCTTAAGGGCTTCAATAATCGAAGACCACGAAGAGGTCTTAATTTAGCGGAAACGCCTAACAAACCCACCATCCCGGCCATAGAATTCAGTAATGACACCCTTCCAGAGAGAATTCGTCCCCTCGTGAAATTTCCATACCCACTTAGAGAGAAGGGCTCTATTCATCGACTTCAGATTTAACACCCCAAGTCCGCCCTGATCCTTTCTAGCTAAGATTTTATTCCAAGCAACCTACCATACCTTCTGATCATTTTCGTTGTACCCCCAAAAAAACCTTCTCCGGACAGCCTCGAGTATGTCATATTTCCATTGTTGATTATCATCTTTATCACGGTTTATAATTATTAATACTTGTTGAAGGAAATTCACTAGACATTTAGTAAAACCATCGCTTTTTAAAATAATCATTTTCAGGGAAATATCAAGTTGAGAGTAGTGCAAAGGGGAAGGAGAAAATGTGATCTCTATTGACAAATGGCTTAGTTTTTCCTCATCTTTAGTTTTAACATAATTCTTAGCTATGAATTTATTTTGTATTTTCCGCTGCAAACTATTGAGATGTATTGAGGAACCCTATACTTTGTTAAGATTGTTGCCAGTTTGCTTTTAATTACTGAAATTGGAATGTTTGAAGTTTTGGGTCATTATAAAGGCCTTGCTGCTACGGTGCTACCATAGTTATTAATAACAAACCAAATCTCCTCGTCCGAGAATCGAGCTTCCAGCTATCTCAACCTCTTCAAACCTGAGATGAAAGTGATCTAAGACGGATTGTCGAACCACCAAAGGATCCTCACACCACGTCCCATTTATTGAGAGACCCATCAAAGCCAACTATTGGGTTCTCCTATTTATAATAGAATGAAAGAACTTACTATTTTAATCGTTTTCAACATCCCATTTAAATCGAGATTTTTGGTGAAACATCTGAAGTTATAATTTTTCTTTGGGTTTAGCCTGAACCTTTTCCCATCTGGCCATTTCGTGGTCTTCTAAAACCCGGGATTCTGCCTCTAATTCCCAAAATATAGACTTGGACCTTAGAGACTCTAAATCCTTGTCGAGAGAGCCAAACTTACCTTTGATTCACTTCTTAAGGGCAGCTTTCACATCCTTGAATTTGTCACGGAGAATCAAACCTGGAACATTAGAAGAGGGAGTATTAAAAAAACGTCGAAGGGAATCAAATAATAATACTTTATTGTTATTTTAAATAATTCACAATTTTTTTAAATAATTCATAATATTTTTTCTCATTTTAAATATTGATTAAACATTTTAATTTCATTCAATACTTGTTGTTCAGATCATTTATTCAGAAAAAAATCAAAAAAAAAAATTAATTGATACAGACAAATTAATGATTAGGGACAACTTAATAGATTCGGAACTTGATGGATTACAAAATTAATAACCTTTACGCTAAGTTTTTGGTTTAAATTATAATTGTTAACTTCTCTAAAAATTATGTTTGCTGACTGAAAAGTATAAAATAGCCCACACGAAAAAGGAAAGGAAATTGTAATTAAAAACAAATCATAAAAGTTATAATTATTGAAAAATGGCCGATATTTTTTGTTTTAATTTTTTGTTTGAAGATATGATTTTTTTTCCTAATATTGGCGACGTAAACTATTATTACATTTATTTATTTGATGTTAATATATGTGTTTCGATTTTTTTCTTGTTAATTACTATGTTTCTTGACTCAAGTATAAACATTGTTTTATTAAAAGGTTTTTGTTTCTAGATTATGAAATGTACAAAACAAAATTTCCCTTTAATTATGCATGTCCAAATTCCATTTTATTATCATGATTTTAGTAAACAATTTCCCCAAAAAAGTAAGTAAATGTATTTTAAGTTCTAATATTTAAAATAAAGAACTTATCGATAATTAAAACAATAGTTTATATAGACCAAAATGGAAACAGATAGTTTGTATATGGATAGGTTAAATGCATTATACATTTATTTATTAATTTTATTTTTACGTATATTAGTATCAAGATTTTTTTTAATTATTAATGTATGATTTAATTTGATTCTAACATAAAATTATATATATGTAATATTATAATTATATTATTTTTACGTATATTAGTATCAAGTTTATATATGTCTGATAGAAAAATGTCAAACGAATATATAAGAGACGTTTTATATGAATAATATAATATGATTAGAAGATCAAAAATATAATATAAAACCTGTTTTAGTTTAAAGAAACAAAAACAAATATAACTCAAATGTGTGGTCCACTCTATAGTGTTTAGGGGAATAATCCATGTGCTATTCACGTGCATAGGCGGCAATTGTTCTATCCACAATTTTAAAGGGACTCGAAGTGAACATTTCAAAACTTGCTAAATTTGAATTATAGCATGTATCATACAAATCTTTTGTGTGTAGTCTATACTTGGTTCTAAATAATTCCGTATGGTATCGTTGCGACGCATTATGGATTCATTCTATAAGGTTTACCTTCTGTTATAACATGTTATGGTACGTTACAACATGTGCGTAAGACACCAAAAACTTAGACATATAATTTAACGGACAAATGACAATTGTGTATGACACCAAAAACTTATATAAACATCAAAAATAAAAACCCTATGGGTTAGGTACAGAGATAAGAATTGGGGAGAATTGGAAATGGAAATGAGGAGAAATGGAAATGGGGAGAAATGGAATTTGGGTGGAGAATTGGAATTGATCCCTTGTTTGGTATCATCAAAGAAATGAAACGGAGAAATGGTGGATAGCAAGGTGTGGAGGCAAGTTGAAAGGCGGGCGGCAATGGCAGATGTCAAGGTGAAGATCGGACGGCAAGGGTGGGTGACAGGATGGACCATTTCTCGGCATTTCTCCTCAAAATGGAGAGAAATGTATTTCTCTACTTTTACACTATAGACCAATTTCCAGGAATTCAATTATCCGTCCAAAATTTAATACCAATTCTCCCAAACAAGAGAATTCCATTTCTCTCATCTCAATTCTCTCTACCAAACACCCCCTAAGTAGCTAAATCTTTACTCGCATTCTCATACATAGATAGTCAAATAAGAATTCTTTGAAAATTGAAGAAAGTAGTCAAACTAAAGACCCAAAATATTTAATCTCGAATTTGCAATCTTGATATCATTTTTGTTATAAGTTCGATACATTTGATATGAATAGCTCTTCTTTTCTTTTTAATTTTGTAACTTTATATGAATTGGAATTGTTCTATAGGATTTTAAAATACTAACACACCCAAGTATATATATATACATACATACATACATAGCCAAATGTTATTTTGAGAAGTTGTAAATATTTGAGAAATAAAGAAATGATCATAGTGATTACGGTTAATATCGGATTTGACTAGTCAATAATTGCGGCTATGACTGGTCAAAGATTACGGCAATGAGAAAAATAGAGATGATAGTTTTGTAACTTTTACAAATAACATTTTCATACATGAAACATATGTGATTCACTTATGGACTATATGTTCATATGTGAACTCGTTTAATTAACGTATGAACTATCTTAACTGATTCACATACGAACCTGTGTGATTTACATATGAACTCATTAATTGATTTACATATAAGCGAATTAACTTGTTCATATATGAACCTATATGATTCACATATGAACTAATCAAGGAATCACATATGAACAAGTGTGTTTAACCATTGCAATAAGTATTGGTGTTTATATTTTGAGTGTGTGCATGATTCTTTTAAACGAATGTTTTATGACGTTTGGAATTGTTGTTTATTCATGTGTTTGAGGGAATTCACTAGACTTTTGGTATAACCCTCTTTTTTATAAAACTGAAACCATTTCAGGAAAATACCATGTTGAGAGCTCTAGCAAGGGCAAAGGCAAGGTGTGGGCTTGAGGCGGGAAGTGAGGGTGATACTTTCTAGTTAGACGGTCGCCTAGAAATTTACCATAGTTTTTGTAATAAATATCAGTAGTGTACTTTTATTCCACTTCAATCCTTGAGATTATGTTGAATTGTAGACTAATTTTGGTAATTGTATTTTGTCGGTTTGGGCAAAGGCTATGGCCTATGGGATATCTATTTTGAGTTTACGGTTGTTACAAGGACTTTGTTTCTTGCCTTTTTCCCCCCGATTTGATCCTTGAAGGTTCCAATACGTCCTATATATAAAACCGAACGGTCATTATTAACATTAACACAAGCCTCTAAAATTGAGTGTGCTACAGTATACAAATGTCGCCTTAGGGAACGTCTTGAAATGTCATGGTCTCGTCGTAACTCGAAAGACTTGAAACTCAACCTCACCGGCATGACACACTCACATCATTTAAAATCTTGATTCTATGCATGCCTTTTCTATGAGTTATGTGAGCGAGAGACACGCAAGAACATCTCCTAACATATTTTTTAAAATAAAGTAATCAAATTTAATCCAATTGAATTGAATTAAATATATTATTAAAATATTCTATAATTTATTAACTCAATACAGTTTTTTAAAAGAATTATATAAATATTAGTAAATGAATATTTTGGTGTGAACGAATAAAAAATATTTCTTTCTCCTCTCATCAAATTCTAGATCTTCAAACTTGGAGTTTTCTTATTTTAGATAAGGATATAGATAATCTACCATCCATTATAATACAAATTTTAACATAATTTTTAAAGTGTCAGACACTTTAAAAATTATCTGAAAATTACTTTTTATTTGTAATAATTTCTTATCCCATACATCATATAGAAAATTATATTTTAATTAAATTATAACAAAACTCTAATTAAATATTATCCACAATCATTTAATACCAGATAATTTATTAACCCAATAATTAAGTTACTTTTATAAAACTAGTTAATTATTAAAAAATGTATTTTAATTTATAAAATGTTTTTAATTCAATAAATAATGGAGTAGTATGTGAGTTAGAAAGGAAACCTGAATAGCATCCTTTTTTATAATTTATTCAAGGTTAATTTAATTATTTAATTATTTAATTTTAAGTTTCATTTTAATTTTTGTTTCCATCCATGCTTTAATGGTTTTATGTGGTTTTAAGAAAAAGATTTTAGTATTTCAACTAAAAGTTCTCTTTTATTATTTAATTTTTTATCATAATTTAATTTAGGTTTAATAACCAAATAATTTATTTTTGATTTAATAATATAATTATTTTATTTGTTAGAAGTTAATGATTATCTTAAGGGAATTTAATTATAATAACCAATTTTGAAAACTGATTTACCAAAATGACCAATTTCTTTTTGAGTTTACTAAAATGACCAAAAATTCCTCGAAATACACCCCGAAATACAAAATTTTCGAGCATGTTTTCGAGGAGGTTTAGTTGATTTCGAGGGTGTCTGACCAAAATTTCGAGGGGCTTTGACCAACTTATCGAGGGTGTTCCAATAATTATCGAGGGCCTTTTCCAAATTTTCGAGGGAGTTCTACATTTTCGAGGGTCTTCTAGCAAATTTGATCGAGGGTGTTCGAGGGTCTTCGAGGGTGTCAAATTTGGTCGAGGGTTTTCGAGGGTCTTCGAGGGTGTCAAATTTGTTACTTGAATTTGATTTATTAATTTGAATTTACATGTTTTACCTCTAAAGTTAGTTAATAAATTATTTTACGTCCTTTACTTTTTAATTTTTCGTTTTACACCTTTATCACATTAACGTATATAATCGTATATCAATTAAAATACGTTTTAATTTTAACAAATTACACCATGAAAACTGTCTCGTCAATACCTTCGAAATGAGCCCAATATTGAATATTTTGGATTTAATTATATACTTTCGAAAGTATATACTTTTGACCATGTGATTAATTTTTAACGACAAAGTATAATATTATGGATATAACTAAGAACAAGATATAGATTATAAATAATTTGTACTATTTTTGTGTTTTTTGTCAATTGTATTATAAAAATTATATAAATTAATATTACCTAAACGTTTGTGGACATTATAAATAAATACGTTTAAAGTATATACTTTCGAAATAATATAATTAAATCTAAAAATATTTAATATTTGGCTCATTTCGAAGGTATTGACGAGACAGTTTTCATGGTGTAATTTGTTAAAATTAAAACGTATTTTTAAAGCGTATTTTAATTGATATACGATTATATACGTTAATGTGATAAAGGTGTAAAACGAAAAATTAAAAAGTAAAGGACGTAAAGTAATTTATTAACTAACTTTAGGGGTAAAACATGTAAATTCAAATTAATAAATAAAATACAAGTAACAAATTTGAGACCCTCGAAAACCCTCGACCAAATTTGACACCCTCGAAGACCCTCGAACACCCTCGACCAAATTTGCTAGAAGACCCTCGAAAATGTAGAACTCCCTCGAAAATTTGGAAAAGGCCCTCGATAATTATTGGAACACCCTCGATAAGTTGGTCAAAGCCCCTCGAAATTTTGGTCAAACACCCTCGAAATCAACTAAACCCCCTCGAAAACATGCTCGAAAATTTTGTATTTCGGGGTGTATTTCGAGGAATTTTTGGTCATTTTAGTAAACTCAAAAAGAAATTGGTCATTTTGGTAAATCAATTTTCAAAATTGGTCAAAATAATTAAATTCTCTTGTCTTAATCATATTTTAGATTTTTTATATTTAAAATTAAATATTTATCCTGTAGTTGATCATAGTTATCTGTAGTTAGTTATACGAATTTAGAGATGAAACTTTAATAGGTTGTACTTACGCACAATATACTTGTAATTTTAAAAATTAAGTAATTAGCGTAACTAAAACTTAAAAAATTGTTTTTAAGAGTTTTTAGTCAAATGTTTTATAATATAGTATAGATAAGAGCATAATAGAACTTAATAATTTAAACAAATAGCCCTTGGAGCTTCATTAGATGGTCTAAATTAAACGTAACTTGTAGTAAATCAACCCCAAAGTGAGGTCATGATAGTATTTATATAAAGGTTACTTAACAATCAAGAATCCTAGAAATAAACCACAATAGTTTTGTGACTTAAGAAATATATAAAAATGTACTACTGTACTTTATTGTATGAAAGAGTGATTGCACTTTACATATAAGTATTAATATAATATGCTGGTTGTTAAAGTATCTAATAAGAAAATCATATAAATTCTTAGAGGTGAGGTGATCAACGGCATCCTGTTTTTTTTTTCGAAGTATTGTGTATCAATCAATTATAATTGGTACGTAAAATTTTATATTATGTACTAATTATTTTTGGTACCAAATTTTTTCGGTTGTTACATGTTGGTACGGTTTTGTACCAACTAAAAGTTGAAGTTACAAATTTATTTATATTAACATTTTTACCAACTAGATTTAGATGCATCAAAACCATTGAGTTCCAAATTTATTTATATTAACATGTTGGTTTTGATATATGTTGTATCACTTGTATCAACATGTACAAACATTCAAACAATCTTATAATACAACCAATCATTAATATTCTAATACACACGGCCATTAAGAAGCGATGACGGACAATGGAAGTATGGACAAGTTATTAAGGTTGTTAAGGTTGGACGAATGAATTCAATCAAGTTATATATCCATTTTTTTTTGAAAAGGTATCTTAGGCATTTGCCTAGACTAATCTCTTGACAATTTTAAGACTGCTAAAGCATGCAGCCCTGAGATAATTCCCCAGTGGCCACAAGCAGGGATGGCAACGGGGCGGGGATTGGGCGGGGAATACAATCCCCGGCCTCGGTTTCACTATCTTATCCTCGGCCCCGGTCCTCGGCGGGTACGGGGAATCTAATCCCATCCCCGGTATTTTTATGCTCATCCCCGGTCAATACCCGGTTTATCCCCGGTTAAACAATAATTTTTTCAAAAAAAAGGTAAAAATCGCATTAAAAATATGTATTTTTTATTTAATATATACATACGGGAACGGGGTGGGTTGGGGAATACATTACCCGCCCTCGGTTTTCAACATCTAGGGGATCCCCGGCCCCGGTACCCATTTTAACGGGGAATCCCCGCCCCGGTCGGGGCGGGTGAACCGGGTTCCCCGACGCAGGGGGGGACAAATCACCATCCCTAGCCACAAGTTGTTTGCACTCGGATTCGAACCTAGGGTAGATGGGTTATCTAGCCTCATCCCCCACAAGCTTTAACCAGTACACCACAAGCCTTGTGGTTAAGTTATGTATCCATTCATATCATAATTTAGCAAAACTCTAGATAGGAACATTTAAAATTTAAATCAAAACATGTTGTATTATACTAAACTTTAATGAATAAATAGTTAAAAAATAAGTCGGCATGGTACGGTACGTACTACCGTGGTACACAACTTCTAATACCATGTACCAATCAAATTTAAATAGTTGGTATGATAATACTAACCAGTTAAATTTATTGGTACCAATTAAATCAGTATGGTTGGTATTATGTTATATGAATTGGTTGGTTGACGCCCCTATAAATTTTAGGACTAGTAAACCATAATATGTCATTTCTATTATATTTATGAAATTTGATTGTGTAAGTGATATATATTCATCATTATATTTTTGTATTTTATTGAGAATCAAGCAAATTGAGGAGATGTTGATTTATACAGCCGTTTAGTAAATTAACGTTTTCTGTTTCTTTAAAAAACAATAGATAAACTAAAAAAAATTGGAGGACAGTTTTCGATCATTATAGGGTTTAAATGGTCTTCCTTATATGGAGTTAGTTAATCTCCGTTTTGATTCTTTTTAACGGTTTTAAAGTCGAAAAATGATATACGTAAAAATAATGTACATTATTTCTAACGAAAACAAACTTTGTCTTATAGTTTCAAGTCCATTAAAAACAACACGTATAAGATAGACCATTACTTTATTAGTAAAATATAACGGAAACAATGTCTAACACAACTAGTTTATCCATAGCAAAGTAATATTTTATGTATTATATATAAGTACTATGAATTGATAACGGAAAATGAAATCAAGTCTATCTGGCATGAACGACCTTGCCCTTGTCTACTTCAGATATATATGCTCTCGCCCTTGAGATTTATGCAGAAGCCGAGCAAGAATATTTAAACTGAAAACAAAAAATAATTAACGTAATGTAAATGTTGTTTAGTCCAACTAAAGTACTTGATTTCATTTTCCATTTTCAATTCACAGTACTTATGATATGTAACATCTTACTTTGTTATGGATAAATTCGTTGTGTTAGACATTGTTTCAGTTACATCCTACTAAAGTAGTTGCTTTTAATTGACCGAAAACCTAATAGCATCATGTCCTAGTTAGTGAAACCATACACATAGTCAAAACCATTTTATGCATAACATTAATTAACTACTCCTAATGCACATGCTAATGATTTAAAAAGAACAAACAACCCACAAAGATGGTGTCTGATTTGGTTTGAGCTTCGACTTTAAAGGTCAAAAGTGCCTGGAGATCTTATGCTCGAATCCAAAGATGAATAAAAATCCACTTGTGGTCACGGAGGTTCAAATGCGGTGACTCTGGGCTACTCGCGAAGTGAGTGGTCGACATGGGATTAGTCGGCTCGCATAGTGGATTAGATATCCATATTAACAGAAAACTGAAACAACATATCTTCTTAGCAGCATATGGTTATGGTTCCGTCGTAACAAAAAAAATTGTGTTTCTAAAAGGTGTCATCGTATTATTTTATTGGATGTCTTTATATTTTTTGAAATAACTAGCGACACAAATCTTCAATGGTATAATTGATAAATTTTTGCTACCTTTGTACAAAAGGTTAGGTTTGAGTCCCACTTTTATCAATTTTTTAGTTTTAAGCTGAAATTTTTGCTAACTTTTATCTTTAAAAAAAATCGAAAGACATGACTTAAAATATGTGTATTTTTTTATGAAGATAAAGAACCAACCGACAGATTTATACTAATTTTAGGGGAAAAAATTACAAATATTCTTTTATAATCAAACGACCTACATAGAAATTAAGGTATGAACATATATAGTTTGGAGGGGGAATAATAAAATAATTCATATATTAGCAATGCATTTATATATTAAAAAAATCTAGATCAGTCACTACCCGCAATCTATTAACATTCAAAACCTTTTTAGCCAAATGGATCGATTGGGCTTGAGTACAGTACGTATGTTTGATCTTATCTGAAATGTTAAAGGCACATTAGATTAAGAACAAACTTACGTATTGACATTCTGATCTACAAGATTTTGTTCCGTCAACCAAAAGATAGGTATACCAACAACAAAAAGCTAACAAAACAATGTAACATGTCTAAAACTTCTGACAATCAATCACACATAAAAGTCGTCAACAGCACGTGATCTTTCAGCTTTTTTCACGTCTTTATCTAAAAAAAGATGTAACGACAATGACATAAATTAAGCTCAAAACCAATTTTCAATTTTGTATTCCTATACACGTTCACATTTTTTATGCCAAACATATGCATGTAACATCTTTCACAAAACCCTAACAAGATTGTCGATTCTAATTCAGAATAAAAGAAAAAAAACCAGTATCATTATTTGCATTAAGTAGACTTTTATTTCAAGTACGATATTAGAAAAAACATAAGTAAAAAATAACGTCATTCAATAATTACTGGTGGTTGCTCGTCGGACAACAGTAAGAGATTTCAAGCTAGCTTATTTTTGCCAAACGATACCTAAGTATTAACTACGTTGCATTTTCCCTCATATTATAAAAATAAAAATTAATTTAATGAGGAAAAAGAAAAAGATTTATGTGATCCAAGAGGACCAAGACCAAGATAAGATGCTAACATGCGCACGTGTTGATACCCCACTATCCAACAAATATTCTTTCAACTTATTTTCTGTTGTTTTCAATGGTTTTCTTATTTTTATTTCCCTAAAGAAAATATTTTTTATATATATTTTTAACAATCAAAGATCGATTTAAATACTTGTATAAATTTTAAACCTTTATTCTTTACGATTATTTATTGTTATTTTCTGTTTTTAATCTTAAGACAATACATTGTTTTTTCCTAAAAATATTTTTCTTAATTTATGCACTTTTTTTTTGGGTAATTCATACAAATTAGAGTAAAATACATTTTTGGTCCCTGTGGTTTCCATCCACTTTCAAGTTTGGTCTCTATTTCAAACTAATTACAATTTTAGTCATTATGATTTCATTTTGTTTCAATTTTGGTCCCTCTTACCTACTTTAGTTAAAAACGGTAAGGGTATTATGGTCATTTTACAGTTTCTTTGTCTTTTTCATTATTTGTTTTTAATGAGTATATAGTAAATTATAATAATTTCAGTCCCCTCAGTTTGTCTTATTTTTTTTCATACATTTATTCATTTTTCATTTATACCTTTGTTATATTAATTAATTAATGATAATTTTTACTAACCATATCATTAATTGATTAAAAATACTAACCATGTATGGTTATTTAAAATTATCATTAATTGATTAATATAATAAAAATGAATAAATGTATGAAAAAGAAAAAGACAAACCATGATTGTAATTTACTATATACTTTTTAAAAACAAATAATGAAAAAAGACAAAGAAAATGTAAAAGAACCATAATACCCTTACTATTTTTTACTAAAGTTGGTAAAAGGACTAAAAGTGAAACAGAATGGAAACCACAATGACCAAAATTGTAATTAGTTTGAAATTGGGACCGAACTTGAAAGTGAATGAAAACCTCGGGGACCAAAAATATAATTTACTCTACAAATTATTTGTAAGATTTATCGTAGTTCATAAGCTTTTTAAACTTCATTTCAATAAAAAGTTTTAATTATTTTATCAATAATCTGTAATTTTTATTAAAATTGTGTTACAAAATATTTTTTACTTGTTAATAAAGAAGCACAATGTTTGCTATGATACTTAGCTTAATTACAATATCTAAATAGAGTGATATAATTAGATAAATTTATAGATATAATAATTATTGATGAAATATACGTTTGAAACCGTAGTGGTCGTCTAAGTTCGTGTTTATCAAGTCATATTATCTTATCGGATGAATATTACAAGGAGCAATAATCTTACCCGGTAAGAGCAAAGGCAATGACCGAGAGTCTTACCCGATAAGTGATGGCGACAACTCTTACCTTGGTTAGCGCTTACTGGGTAAATCGTTGCATACACTATCATTTTGGTAGATTAAAATCTTACCGATAAGTAAGTGATAATGTTGAATTTTTTCGGTAACATTTACTTGGATAAGTTTTGGCCAGTAAACGGCCTTTTATGTTTAATTTTTTTATTTTTCAAATAAAATTGATTGTTTTTTAGTAATGACTTAATTGAATATTATGTACTTATTATGGACATCTAAACATTTTTTTAATGATAATATAAATAAAATCCCCTTATTTATGTAAATTTTATAAGATTTGCGAATAACAAGCTCAGGAAAAACGAGATGGAAAGAAAATCAGGTTTTGTAAAATGTAACCTTTGTAAACTTTGATTCTAAATATTCTAAAGAACAAATGACAAGTTCACACATTTTACAAAAATAGGGTTTTATAAAATAATTAATACAACATTTTATTGATGTAAAAAATTCTAAAACAATTATTAAGATGTTCAAAACTGTCTTATAAACATATAGCAACACATTTAGATAAAATGTGTTATCGTTTGGTCTCATAAACTTAAGTCTTATAAAATAGGCTAGTACAGTTTTAACGTCTTATAAACCCAGTTTTTGTTATACTGATGTCTTACAATGTTAGAGGTGGATGATGATGGTAGCGGTGACCAATGGCATTGGAGGTACAAGTGATGGTGACCGGTGGAGATGGCAGTAACAACGATAGATTGTAAAGGTCATTAAACCGAACACATATTAATATTACGTTAAAAATAAAGGCAGATTAATAAATTTTAGTTGTTTTTCCATCTTTGTAATTTTTGTTTAAGTTTTTCTTTATCTCACTTTATTCTAGCCTTATATTCAAACAAACATGAAACAATAAGTTTTTATGCATATTTTAAGAGATAATATGTATCTTAAACATGAAACAATAAGTTTTTATACGTATTTTAAGAGATAATGGCTATGTTTGGTAAATGTAGCTGATAAGGTAGCTTATTACTGATAAAGTAGCTTATGACTGATAATGTAACTTATGACTTATAAGATATCTGATGACTTATAAGGTAGTTGATGAATAAGTCACGTTTGGTAAAAGTAGCTTATAAACATATAAAATAACCAAAAAATAGATTCAAAATAATAATAATAATTAATATTAATCAGGGATATAATCGAAAGATAATGATAAAAAGTTTAATAAATCACTAGTAAGTCATTTTCAACTAATTTATTAATAAGCTAACTTATAAGTTAACTTATAAATTATAAGTTAGTTTATCAAATATTTACCTAAAAAATAAGGTAGCTTATATACCTTATTTATGTCCGATATCTATTTTCATAAATTGCAAAGTGGAAACATTAATGTGACATTGGGGCTTGAAATGTCTACAAGGTTTTTAGCTGAATTCTAGAGTCAAACCACCTTGGTTTCCTCAATATTATTACTTTCTTGCCTTTTCAATCTCATGCATTGCCACTTTGTATCTTATGCATCATTGGTTGTACAATATTTTATAGTTGGATGGTATAGTTATGGATGAATGATACATTACCATTTCAAATACTAAAATAAATGAAACATAATATTTAATAATAGACTTGTTTATCTCCTTAATTAATTAAATTCTTATGATGATATATTTTTATGTAAAATAATTTCATTACTTGTGAGAAATTAAGTATTCAACAATTATATAAGTTAGTCAAATATTATGAATACACAAAATAAAAATTTAATAATCAAATGAATTAGAATAGACCATAATATTATCTTTTTATAGAATAAACAATATTATTACAAATTTAGAGATTACTATTTAATTCTTTGATAATTCAACAATATTTTTAGAAATGTGTTGGATTAAAAAAAATATGCATTTCGTTTAAGATGGAAAACACAAATAATTATTATAACCATAACATCTAAATATAAACAGATCAAAAACATAATAATAACTGGAATTTTAATGTCTTAAAAGGGTGTTACCATATACATACTAGTCTATAATTAAAGTATATACTTATTTTGACTTTTTTTTTAGTGTTAGTATATAGTATATATTAATAAATTAGGGTGTTTTTATAATTTATAGACTAAGGTGTATTTATATTTTAGGATTTGACTATTTTCATTTTGTTATTTAAATTTCAATAATTAATTTATTTAAAGAAAACATTAAAAAGAAAAGAAATGCAGTTATCGAGAGAGCACGAGAGGCATTGTCAGTTTGGGAGAAAGCATTGAAGGTATTTGACTCCATTCTTGTCTATTTCCACGTCTGAATGGGTCAGTATTCCACCATTTGGCCTTTCCCATTCAAACTTCCATAAAGTCACTTTAACCCTTTGCCCACTTCTTCCACCAACTATTATTCATGCAAATCTTTCTAAAGTATCTTCGATAGCTTCTTCAAAATAAGAAAAATGGAGAAAATAAAGATTTTGAACAAATATCTTGCTTCAATAGATTTTCCATAATTATCTTCAAAATGAATAAAGTATGAAAGAGAGTGAGTTTTTCTCCAAATATGAAGTTAACTCCAAAAATGATTATCAAATGAAATGACCAATAGAAAACTTTGAAAAATAAATATTTAAAGAGAGAAATAATATTTTAATATTATTTTGGAGAAATTATAGGGAATTTGTTGGAGATGAATGCAGTTTTTTTGGAGATTTTGTCTTTTAATTCTCCATTTTAGAGAAATTATAGGGAATTTGTTGGAGATGAATGCAAATTTTTTTGGAGATTTTGTCTTTTAATTCTCCATTTTGGATAAATTATAGGGAATTTGTTGGAGATGCTTACTAGTATATAAAACACTGTTTTAGTATTTTTAATACAATGTTTTATAAAACTTAAGTTTATATAAATAAGAGAGAGGTTGTTCTAAAATCGCTTGGCTGACTCGTCAGCCCTTATGGAATTCATACTCAGCCGCTCTAGTACACATGCTAGAGCAGAATGAGGATTTTTTAAATTTTAGCCCATCAAATTCAAAACAATATTTTAAATTAAAGAATCAAAACAATATTGAAGAATCTTTTTTACAACCGATCTGATCTAAAAGTGTTATAATAGGTTAGCATGATGTTTTTGACATTTTATTTTTAAGACATTTTTAAAATAAAATGTAGTATCATATAAAAGATCGATTACCATGGAAATGTTAAAAATACATAAATAAGGAAATGAACATAAAAAAACATACCTTAACATTAAAATGTTTATACATCTAAACATACATTATCATGGGAACGCTAACATATGTTTATAAAGATCGAACAATTTGTGTCTAGTTGTAGAAAGCGAAAAGACCATAGTGCCCTCGTCTTCACAAAAACATGCACAATCATCCCCCTTGGATCAAAAGCAATCGACGGTTGTGCATGGTTCTCACGAAAATTGAGAGTTCATACCGAAACGCAACCTATGTGTATGCATGTGAAATCTATAGTAAAATTGCTTAATTTTAAAGAAACTTGTATTTGTAACAGAAGTCTTTGCAAGACATGTGTTGGTAGTGGACCACTACGATGACAACAACCACAAAAGAGACAACAATATGTTTTATGTGGTTCAATGGACACACCTATGCCACATTCAGATTACGATCGTTCATATAATCAAGCATCAAACGTCCCATCTGTAGTTCATGGTTTTCTCACAAAACCATAAATCACCATCTCTCTCAAGACAACTCGTGTAGATATATAAAACTCGTGTTGCAAATGACTATCATATTCCATGAAGAGACAATAATATGCAACAAGCCTCCTCTGGTACTACTGCATCTAGGTTTAGTCTCTTTTTATTTTGCGACAATCATATATTTGTTATTGATTATCATTTACTTATGAGATCCATAAGTTTGACAAATCTAGCTATTTATCCGGATCTTATTATGCTCTAAATATCAATTAGGATATGTTTTCATTAAATGATGCAGCAAAAATTGTAACACCATAAGCACACAACCATTACAACAGCTGTAAAAAGACAACAATATGTTTTAAGCAAATTGTAGACTGTTCACCAGGCCACGTAAATATATCATTGTTGCAGCATTCAACCAAAACATATGTTGCCTTAAGCTTCTTTAATAATACTAGAAGTGATAGTATTGATATAATTATAAGAATGTAACACATTATTTGATACTTTTTTCTTATAAAAAATATGTTTATAAAAGAGTACAATAATTATGTCCCGTATGAGAAATCGAAATAGTGCAAAAGATGTTGCATCCCCCTTCGTAAAAACATGTTTTACACTATATAATGTACTTGCATTGCCTTCAAACAAATTTTGATTGATTCAATGATAGATAGATAGATAGACAAAACAAATAAATACGTTAATGTAAATTATATATTTTTTATTCTATTACTTGAATAAAATTGATCCAATCATGTCATTTGTCTATATGTTTTTTGAATATATAAAAAAGGTCTTGCATCAACATTGACATTTTAAAAACGACCATCAAAATAAGGGGTTGTTTGCTAAATGGTAAGAGCATCTTTAACTCTTATGCTATAATTTTATAAAATAGAGGAGCTAAAATCAAAATCTCTAAAAAAATCTACAACAAATTCCAATGACTACTTTATTTTAGCAATTCTAAAATCTCCATTGTAGCATAGCTGTTGGAGATGCTTAAACTGAGTCGCTTACTTTACTGGATGAGGATGGCTAAACTCCGAGAAGCTTCACCAGTGATAGGCGTTGCAACGACCAAGAATCTTACCGGGTAAATGATAGTGGTGGATTTTTGTTGGTTAACACTTACCGGATCATAGACGTTTACCAACAATCTTACTATGCCATTTTGATAACAAGTTATTTTACCTGATAATAAGCGAGGGTGATAACACTTACCCAATTATCTTTGATAAAGAGCATCTAAAATGTCGATACAAAAATGATAAAATAACATAACACCCTCAAATCTTAATTTGCTTTATAATTCATTATTTTCTGTAAAATGAGTAAATTCATCATGAGTAGGCATGGGAATGAGACCCGCCCCATTGGGAACCCGGTGTACCCACCTCGATGGGGATGGGGATTCCCTGTAAAACCGGAGATCTGGGATGGGGACGGGGATCCCTGAAATTTAAAAACCGGGGATCGGGATGGGGCCGTGTAATGACTAACGTGGTCCCTACCCCGTCCCCAAATTATTAAATATGTTATATATTTTTTTGAACGGATATTAAATATGTTATATATATATATGTAGGGGAGAGATCATACGAGAACCACCCAACTTTAAGGGAACAAAAGGACACCTTGTGGACCACATGTGATGTGGGTCTCACATAATATTAAATTATTTCTGATTTAATATTAAATCATATTAAATCAGAAATGATTTAATATTATGTGGGACCCACATCATATGTGGTCCACAAGATGTTCCTTTATTTTTTTAAATTTACAAAGTTCTCATTTGAACCTTCCTCTATATATGTATTATTAAATATATTATTTATAAATAATTAGATTTAATATCTTTTAGATATATAAATAGTATTTCGACATTTCTTATTATATACATTTTTGTGAGTTGTCTTGCTTTTTTTAGATAAAAAAATGTTGAAAGCCGAAAACTTTGATCAAAATTTATGTACGATGTTATGATTTTGTTCGCATATGAACATTTTGGACTCTATAAAATAAAATTTTGTAAATACATGAGATTTAAATATGAATCATTATATCGAGTGTGACATTTAACATAACTGATTTAAAATATTTTTAAATTAACCAGGAAAAAATTCCTCGATTCCCTGTTGAGGATCCCCGCTCCCATCCCCACCCATTACCATGCCTAATCATGAGTAAGTGGAGGTCGAAGCCTCAAAGCTCACAAATGACTATAATACCCATTAGACTTTGAACTTTTTCTATACATCACAAGTTAAAGAAGATGAAGACGAGAAATAATAGAAAGATAAGTAATGGTGTATAAGAAGGATCTGGACACTTGATCATTTTTAAGTATTGTGTAAGAATAAGAGTTAAAGTGAGAAGTATAATAGGTGATCTGGATCCTTAATTATTTTTAATCTCACCTCCATCTCATAAATTGTGTTTATCATGAAAATTGATCCAGTGTATCTCAGTATACCACAATGTTGATTTTCAATTAGGAATGACCCAAGCATGAAAGATATTTTCTTATTTTCTCACTCTAAATTTCATTTTTACCGGAACCCAAATTTCTATTTACATATAATTTATGTATTTTGACAATTTAGAATGCCCTTAAAACTATAAGCATATTTTAGTTCATCAAAAACTTAAGGATATTTTGGCACTGACGGACCTGATTGTTTGCATACGGTGGCACATGCCATCGTATTATCTCCTCGTAAAAGGGTAAATTTTCGTATTTGTTAATAGTGAAACCGTATCGTTTTCGAAGGTGCCACCGTATGATATTCAAAAGTTCAATAAGTTGCAACCTACCTTGTAATCAACAAAAAAATCTTGAAATCAACCAAAAAAAACTTGAAAAAACCTTTGAAATCAACCAAAAAAAACCCCCGAAAAACTCTTGAAATCAACCAAAAAAACCGAAAAAGTTCTCTGAAATCGATAAAAAACTTAAAAATCCATCGAAATCAAATAGAAAACTCTAAAAATCTCTCAAAACGATGGAATTAGGCTAAAAACACATCGAACAATATTAAACGTAAGTAAAAACATAAAGACACACCGAAAAAAAACTATGTTTTTCGTAATTATTTTTTGTCATATGTTGTATGGTGCCACCGTATAGAAAAAAATTGGGTCCATCCCTGCATTTTGCTCCGAGGTTATTATTTAGAACATATTTAATATAAATAATCATGAATTTAAAAGTTTCTAAAAACCTCTTTTAATATACTTTTATTCCTGTATTTATGTTGGTTTTTTCCTGATTACATAATTTAGAATCGTAATTATCTAATTGAATAATCTAATCCCTAAGGTATGTTTAATATAAAAAACGTTTTATATAATACTATATTTAAAAAGAAAAGATAAATAAAGGGAATTAAACTTTACAGATGGTACGGCCGTTGCCGCTCTAGAACGGCCGGGGTGCGTTGGTGAATGCACGTGCGGTCATGTGGTCCCATTCCCACCATCACCACTCGTAGCTTCCTTCTAGCTCCCCCTCCTCACCTTTTTTTTTTAATAATTTTTTTTTTTTAATTTTCGAAAAATCCAAAAACATTTTTTAACAATAATTCAAAAATAATTGCTATATAATTAGTCATAAGAACGATTTCAATATTTAAAACAATAATTAGTATATAATCTTGTTTATAAAATATAAAAATGTAAAATGTAAAAAATCTTAATGGTTTTTTTTAGTTTTAATCATCACCCATAGGTTTTATCGGGTCTCTTTTGATTTCGGATATTGCTTTGTTCCCGATCTTGGTTTTGTTTTCTTGGTGTCTTGGGTTACTTTTTTGCATCTTGCAAAAAGATTTAACCTTTATTTTGTTATACTTTTATTTTTTTTGAACCATACTTTTATTATTGTTATTCTAATAAAATTTCTTGTTGTATTTAAAAAAAAAAATTAATCATGGGAATTATTGTTCGGGGTTAAATGTCTAGGCTCAACTTGACCTTTGAGATGAAGGTCATCGTTTAGATTTATGAATCAGTAATCAATTATCATAATTTAACGTAATGATTTTTTCGTTAACGAGTCATTTTTCTTAATTTAAAATTAAAGAAGTATTAAAATGTAGTTAAGGTATTAAGTTTATATATATATATATATATATATATAGGGGCGAGTTCAAATGAGAACTCAAATTTGGTTGTGAACATGAGAACAAATGAGAGTGCGACACGTGTTCCATTCAAATAAATATTATAGTATATATTCAGTCTGAATATACAAAGGAATATTTAGTCTAGTATATATTGAGTCTGAATATATAAAGAAATATTTAGTCTATTATATATTCAGTCTGAATATACAAAGGAATATTCAATCTACTATATATTCAGTCTGAATATTCCTTTGTATATTCAGTCTGAATATTGCTTATTTTGACACGTGTCACGCTCTCATTTGTTATCACGTTTACAACCAAATTTGAGTTCGCATTTAAACTTTCCTATATATATATATATGTATATATATATTTAATAACTATATTTATTATAAATTTTGTTCCGTTATAAAGATTTTTTGAGTGTGCCAAGAAGGCCCAAAGTGATGCTAATAAGAGAGAAAAAAGGATAAAACTTGAGAAAGAAGTAGGGCAGGCTAATCACATGGTACCCAACTCAAGTATGTGGGCCTATGGGCCCAAACACACCATGGTCTTAATTCTATTAATGGACTTTATCTTTTTTTATTTTATATATATTTAAAAAAATTATTATGTCGTGATCATCGTCGTCATTATCATTGTCATCCGGAGTATAATTGCATCCGACAATATCCCAGTTGAATTCCTTTGAACACTGAAAGAAACGTAACACGGATCTAAGCATTGTCGAATTCATTGAATCTTTTCTGAAAGCATAGTAAAAAGTTAGATATTTTTTCTTAATGTTGACACTTTACTTTGTTGTTGTATTTGTTTACAGGAACTTGTTAGTAGAAAACATAATAGTTATTTTACACCTACTACGCCAGTTTTGGATGTTTGGTGACAAGGGTTTTTACCTTCTGTTTCATTCATCTTATAAACATTTCACCATTTTTGTGAGTGTATTTTAGCTCCCAATTTGTGGGAGTTTTATTTGCACCATTGATCAACATGAGCTATGTTACCATGTTTGAAAAGATTTATAAAGAGAAAAAAATGTTTATGACAAAATGGTAATGCTCAAATCAGCTGTAACTTATGCGAACAACTTGTAGTTTTATAGATTGTGTATAGACGAGCTAATCGAACTTATGGCATGTATATTGAGAATTTACAACAATTATGAAGGAATCATAACAAAAAAGAAACCGATACACCAATATAACAACGCTAATTTGTCAAATCTTGAGACTGATGTCCTGTTAGAAATGAATAGTGTGATTTCTCATTTCATGAAATTATTATTCCTGTATCTTTTGATGTTGAATTTCCTTTCAGGCATTCATGAACACGCCTAGAATAATCTCCAAAAAAAATTCAAGATGAAGTTTTTGACGTATCCAAAGAGACAAGTCAGATTATTTTATCATATATCAAATTCTCATTCTAATATTTGTAGTGTTTAAACATGGACGAGTCTTCTTTCTTAAAAATTACTAAATTTTATACAGAATAAACATAAATAACAATGGTTCGGCCAATAGAAACCTTATTCTTGCGTCGACTAAGAGACTTTTACCATTTGTCATAAATGATGTCCAAATATATTATCCCCTCTATTACCGTTGTCCCTTACAATTGTCGCTTCGCATGCCTTCCCGAGGACGGGATAGGGACGAAGATGAGGATCTTTGCCCCATACACATGCTTACACACCAGAATAAGTTAACAAACACTTTAAATAAGTAATCCCAAACACCCCTTAAATTATAGGGAAATTGCCCTAAATGACCATTCTGCAATGTTTGTTGACATAAATGACCAATCTGCAATGTTTAGGTCTATTTCAGCTGGAAACTCAAAAACCCCCGAAAACGACGTCGTTTTGGACTATATCCGCAATAAATCTGGACTTGCCCAAAACCCCCCCACAACTTAGTAGTTTTGGTAAGTCGTAAGTATTAAAAAGTTATATTGCAGACTTGTTGACATTTTTACAAAAATAAAAGAAAGATGGTCATCTATGTCAACTAAATTTACCGATTTATGATATTCATGGCAATTTCCCTAAATCTCTTTGGAATTTTGTTTTCACCATATTCGTTTTCTAAGATTTAAAAGTCTATAAATTTTTCCACAATGATGTTGATGGGGACTTAAGACTATCCTACAGGGTTCAAGAAAGAAGAACCCTAATCGATGGTGGAAACTGGAAAATAAACGATTGGAAGTCTATTATGGCATACAAATTAACATTACAATTTACATAGCATTCATTTGATTCTATCTTTGCATTCTCTTCAATCTTTCATTGTCTTAGCGTTTAATTAAAGTAACCTCAACAACATCAACAGCAACGTGCAAACCACAAATCAATATAAAGACTTTTTACTTAAAAAAAAGAATTCCTCATTTTTCTATTGTCATTCTTGATCCGATGGAGAAAGGCTGTTCAAATTTCCCTTATAATTAATGGGTGTTTACCCAAATTTCGTTGACTTCAATGATAAACTTTCTAGTTTCCTGGAAGTTTCCCTCTCTTTAATACTAGCTTGTATAGTTGTATTAAGTTTGTTGAGAAACCCATGTGAACCCTTTGATTTTTATTCTTAGCCCACCAAGTGTTTGTTGTTTTGTCTTCGTTTTTAGTCTGTATTCAGAGTTGATAAATTCAGCGATTTGCGCACTGATTTTTGGTGGGTGTTAACTTGATTTGAGTTGGATTTCAATGGAGCAGTTATACTCATGCTGATTGCTGACTGAAGTTCGATGCAATCAAAGTTAAAAACTTCTTTGGCTTCTCAAATATCATCAATCAAAAAATGGGTAATGCCGATAATCTGCAGATAATAGGATCCAATTCCGAAGTGAGTCTTTACGCCTTTTTCCCTCTTTTTTTTTGACCGTTATCATAGATAGTATCATATGCATCAAGAACTTTATGAGTTTATCTAACACAAGAATTCTAACAGATGGGATCGCTAGAAGGGAAGTCAATCATGGAGTCACAGAATCATGAGAGCCAATCCAGTTGGGTATCAACCAAAAGAAATATGTTTTCTTTAAAAGGGATCTCAAACAGAAAATATATATGGAGTATAGTGATAACCAGCATAAAGATTGCTTTTTTCTCTGATAAGATTAATTTACTCATACCTTTTGGCCCTTTGGCAATGGTGGTTTACAAATTGACGAATCAACATGTGGGTTATATTCATTTTTATTCAATTTCAAAAATAGCACTTTTGATGATACCTATTATGACTTGATTTTTATCTGATGTTAATACTAGGGTTGGGTCTTCTTCCTGAGCTTATTGGGCATCATACCTTTGGCTGAACGTTTGGGTTGGGCTACAGAGTAATTATCTTTCACATTTTCATCAATTCTTCATACGAGACTTCATTACGATGTTTGTGAAGGATCATATTTAGATGTGTTCTTTGCTTAGAGATGTGTATACTAGCTGTGTTATGACTGCATCCTCTATGGAGTGCATTTGACTGATTTTGATCAATGTAGTAAGTAAGTCATCTAAGATGTTTTGGATTCTTTTTATGCAGGCAGCTGGCTTTCTACACCGGACCTACAGGTGTCTTACCAACTGTTGTAAACTTAGAATTAATCATATATATATATATATAGATAGATATATAGGGGCGGGTTCAAATGCGGACTCAAATTTGGTTGCGAACTGAGGACAAAGGAGAGCGCGACACGTGTCCCATTCATTCTGAATATATTCAGATTGAATGTTGTGTTATCCATACTGAATAATGTATGAAATTCACCTTCGTTATTCAATCTGAATGAGACATGTGTCGCGCTCTCCTTTGTCCTCATACTCGCAACCAAATTTGAGTTCACATTTGAACTTTCATCTCTCTCTCTCTCTATATATATATATATATACATTTTGGAAGGGTGTCCTAGGCTATGCCAGACTAATCCACCACATCCCCGAGGGCCTCAACCACTATGCCACTACCCTTGTGGTTAAAACTCTAACTGGACAAACAAGAAGTTAATGAATATTAGAGGAAGTGATTTTGGAAGTAATGATAATTGGATTTTTTGTGAATTATGCTTTGATATCTAATACATGGATTTGGAAAATCTAAAATTGCAGTTGGGGGTCTTCTCAATGCTACTTTTGGCAATGCAACAGAGTTGATAATATCAATGTACGCAATGAAACACGGTATGCTACGTGTTGTGCAACAATCTTTACTAGGCTCGATTTTGTCCAACATGTTGCTTGTGCTCGGATGTGCATTTTTCTGTGGAGGAATCGTTCATCCTAATAAGGAACAAGTGTTTAACAAGGTAAGTTAAGTAACGAATTTAGGTCAAATTTTTATTTTCTATCTATTTTAACACTTCAAATACTTGTATTTCTTTGCTGTGTGATTGATCTTGAAATTTATAACAGTCAAATGCTGTGATGAGCTCCGGATTGCTCTTGATGGCAGTCATGGGTTTGTTGTTCCCAGCCGTTCTTCACTTCACACATACGGAATTGCATTTTGGGAAGTCGGAATTGGCCCTTTCAAGATTTAGCAGTTGTGTAATGCTTATAGCATATGGTGCATATCTCTTTTTCCACTTGACTAGCCAGAAGAATTCTTATTCCCCAATCACTGAGGTTTGTGATTGCCTTGTTAATTACCGTCTGATTGAATCAGCTCTTCTGAAAACAGTGCTGTATGTGTTTCCACCAAACCCATTGACATCACAAATTTCCACAAATTTATTTATAGTACCTTTTAATATTTTCTAAAATTGAGTTAAAAATAACAGGAAGCTAGTTTGGATGATGGGAGTTCAGATGATGAAGAATCTCCAGTTATTTCAAAGTGTGAATCAATTGTCTGGCTCAGCATCTTGACGCTTATTATTTCGGTTCTTTCTGAATATCTAGTCAACACCATCGAGGTATCCAAATCGTGTTCACTAAAAAGTATTAACTGTTTCTTGAACCTTTCTAATTATAGAAATGATTCCATCTTTTTTCAGGGTGCTTCTCTTGCATTAAATATACCCGTTGCTTTTATTAGCGTTATCCTGCTTCCTATTGTTGGAAATGCAGCTGAACACGCCAGTGCCATTATGTTTGCGATTAAAGACAAACTTGTAAGCATTTTTCTTCCTAGTTTTTAGTCATCATAACGACCATTAAACATTTTTTAATTTTGGTTAACATTTATGCAGGATATCTCTTTAGGAGTGGCAATTGGCTCCTCAACACAAATATCCATGTTTGGGGTACATATTCATTATGGATTTTGTTACTAATTTATTTCCAACATTTTTTGTTTTTTTATGGGATTTATTACCTTCAACTCTCTTTATCATTATCTAACTCTATTATTTGTTTTCTGAAACTTTAGATTCCGTTTTGTGTGGTTGTTGCATGGATCATTGGACGTCCACTGGACCTAAATTTTCAACTTTTTGAGACAGCGACTCTTTTTATGACAGTTCTCGTAGTGGCCTTCATGTTGCAGGTTCATTAGAAAACCGTAAACTTTATGCAAATTTCAGTCCTAAAATCAGAATTTGCAACTAAACTCCGATATATATTTGCAGGAGGGAACTTCCAATTACTTCAAAGGACTAATGCTCCTTTTTTGCTATTTAATAGTTGGCGCAAGTTTCTTTGTACATTTAGATCCTGAATCTATACGTAAGTTACACAACTTTTTACTATATGTGGCCAAAAATATTGGTCTGATACCCTTTTTTATATCTTTGGTTCTGCAGAAGATAAACCGTAAAAGTTGCAGTTTTTTTGATCAAACCCTCCATTGGAAGATATCATCACTATATCAGATATGCAAATCGTAAAGAAGGGTGATTTGAATCCATCAGGCAACAAGCAAAATCATGAGTTGAATTTGACAGATCTTTTTTCAACTCAACTGTATATTCCAGTTTCACTTTCTTGATGGCATAGTTATTATTATTGTACACAGTTTATTAACCGTCGGTATGTAATAGTTTTGTAACCGTTGGTAAACACAAATGGTTGTAGATTTCAGGTTTTTATATATTACTTGAAGTAGATATCCGATTTTAAGTATTGATACCATTTCTGAGTTTCTAACATGTTTTTACCTCTCCGTTTAGATCACCATAATAATAAGAAACTAATCTAGGCATTTAAGATTCGATAATTAAACTAGAAATTTCAAAAGAACACTTGGGTTACCCCTTGTGTTTGATTATTATTCATATAAAGAATATTTCTCTACAAAAGAATGGGAATACATACCATATAAAAAAAAGAATCCAAGGGATTCAAACTTCTACTGCTGCTGACGTCAGCTGTATGTTTCTGGTTTATATAGATATAGAATATAGATAGATTCATCTTTGATCCAACGGCTTTCTGGTTTATATAGATATAGAATATAGATAGATTCATCTTTGATCCAACGGCGAAAGGCTGTTCAATTTCCGTTACAATTAATGGGTGTTTACCCCAAGTCGTTAACTTCAATGATAACTTTGTACTTTTCATCGAACTTTCCCCTCTTTTATAGCATGAGATGCAATAAGTTACGGCTTCTTTTGTTTCTCAACAAATCAAAAAATGGGCAATGCCGACAATCTGCAGATTACGGGCAAAATCACTTGAGATTTATCATTTCTCCAACCTTTCTTACTATAAACAATCTTTCAGGGTGCTTCTCTAGCATTAAAGATCCCGGTAGCATTTATTACTGTTATCCTGCTTCCTATTTTGTTGGAAATACATCAGATCATGCCAGTGCCATCATGTTTGCGGTTAAAGATAAGCTTGTAACGTTTTCTTCCTAGTTATTTTAGTCATCAATTCAAAAGGACCAACCATAACCACAAGGCTTGTGGCGTACTGGTTAAAGGCTTGTGGGGGGGATGAGGCTAGAATGCTAGATAACCCATCTACCCCAGGTTCGAATACTTCAAAGGACTAATGCTCCTGTTTTGCTATTTGATAGTTGGCGCAAGTTTCTTTGTACATTTAGATCCTGAATCTATACGTACGTAAGTTATACAGATTTTTTAGAATGTTTCACAATTTAATTTTAATATTCTGTGCGCCTTTCTTGCCATTGTTGTTGAAAGTGATTCATTGTCTCTGGTTCTGCAGAGGATAAACCTTAAAAGATGCAGTTGGTTGATCAAACCCTCCATTGGAACACATCAGATATAAGGAAAAAAGGTGATTTGAATCCATCAGGCAGCAAGCAGAATGAAACACTAGCAGCACCTTGTAATAATCTAGAAAAGAACACTTGGGTAAACCCCTTGTGTTCGATTATTATTCATATAAAGAATATCTCTTTACAAAAGAATGGGCATATATAGCATATATATATATATATATATATAAGGAACAAATGAAATTTTACAGTAAGTTTGTATTTCTACTAAAAATACAAGTAGGTGGAAGTATCTGCAGCATTTGTAGTATCCCTGCAAAGAATGGACCGAGCTTCAATGATTGAGCGCGGTGGTTCAAGATCTTTCTCTTTTAACGCATTTCCTTGCAATCTCTGCATCTGGGATGCAAAAGTATCATCCAGAATCTACAAACCAAAAGGGAAAAGATGCATTAAATTAAATACATATGTTTCTAGAAACAGAGATATACATATATATATATATATACACACACATAATGCAAACAACTTACCCCAAGAGCATAATAAGATCCGTTGTACCATACCCGATTTTCCTTTCTGCCCTCTAGGAACTTGAGTACAATCTATAGAAGTCATATATTTCAAAGCATCAGAACACATTTTTTATTATTAAAAGAAAAGCGAAGATACAGAAACACTAAATTAAAGATTTTATTGATCACCTGTCCCATTTTGTCCCATAAACCACGACAACTAGCAATGAATATCTGGTTTGTGAACACTTCATGCAAGTTGGATACAGATTCCACAAGCTGTGAACACAGAACTTGCATCCTTTCACGGACTTCAGCTTCTCCATCCGTTTCCTTTGTTTCCTCCAAGATTCTTTGAAGTCGAGTGTTTCGACTTGCTTGCATCTGTATGATCGATGACCCATTAGTTTTTATAGAAAAAAGATGCATCTTTTATTACTTTCATAGAAAAAAGATACATCTTTTATTAGTTTCATAGAAAAAAGATGCCTCTTTTATTAGTTTCATAGAAAAAAGATACATCTTTTATTAGTTTCTTAGAAAAAAGATACCTCCTTTATTAGTTTTATAGAAAAAAAATGTCTCCTTTATTAGTTTTATAGAATAAAGATGCCTCTTTTGGCTGTTAAATCTGTACATTTGTTACTTACATTACTAGTGAGCTTAACCACTACAGCCTGCATGTAGTTTTTGTACTTTGTTCTCAATAAGACAGTAACTGCATTCATTTGCTCCCCGTAAGTTGACTTCTTATCCCCATTGACCGGAAGATAAGATGCCCATGACTTCAGTTTGTCCTCAATTCTACAGTGCAGAACATCAAGAATTCTCTTGATGGTGTTTAGAAAAGTACCCAACTGCCATACAAAAGAGAAAAAATGTAAACTAATTGATTATCAGGTACCAAAATTTTCTTTTAGAGCTGTTTGAGTCAGAACTCTGACCTGATTAGGGATCGAATATGGAGCAGTCGATTGTCTTCTTGTTAGTTTCTGAACTTGAATGCCAAGCCTCTTGGGAATGCTATCTTTCAGAGGTGTTAAAATATCTGCATACTGCCTTTCCAATGCTTTCATGATCGCTCTTTCCACATTTGCAACAGCCTTTCGGTTGTCAACAGTAAACATTTGAAATCATTAGATGGTCCATATATATTATAGAGAGAGAGAGAGAGAGAGAGAGGAAAGTTTAAATGCGAACTCAAATTTGGTTGTAAACGTGAGGACAAATGAGAGCGTGAAACGTGCCTGAATGTAGATTATTCAGACTGAATATAATAATTATTCAGTATGAATAATGCTTATTCAGTCTGAATTATTCAGACTGGATAGACATTTCTTTGATTTTATCAAAGAAATATTCATTGTGAATGTAGTATTTATTCAGTTTGAATAAATAATGCTTATTCAGACTAAATATATACTATATTCACAATGAATATTTCTTTGATTATTTAGTCTGAATATGACACATGTCGTGCTCACGTTCACAACTAAATTTGAGTTCTCATTTGAACCCGCCCCTATATATTGTATCATATATATATAGTTTTGACTTGAAGCATAGATTGTTATAACTTACATTCTCCAAGATCAATGTATACTGAGGCCATCGATTGATTATAACTTCATACTCACTCAACATTTCTTTGATTTTATCATATAAATCTTCAGCAAATGGTGAAGTAGAATAGTTTGTAATCACCCCAGCCCATGGTACCTGCAAGAGATAGTGTAACTTATGGTTTCGAATACTACTATCTTTCATGGGTTTCCATTTATAGAAAATAGTTAAATGTAGTACCTTTTCAGCCTTGCATAAGTCAAGTAAGCAAAGTTGCATATCTTGAACCCAAACCATGATGTAATTATGATACAAGTTTCTCGAGTCTACACCACCTTGAGCCACACTGAAAAACCGTAAAAAAAGATAACTTTTTTCAGCATTTTGTTCTATGATTTCCATTTGACATGAAGAAACAAAAGTTTCATTTAACATACCTAATGTTCCATGACTCAAGATTCCTCTCAAAGTCAGCAGTTGCTATAAGAAGTTCGTTGACATGAGGCTGAGGACTCGAAGGAGGCCATGCAGCAAGAAATCCATTAAGCCGTTTGCATAACTCGCTGCTGTATACCGCAGCTGTAATGCTTGAAAGATCAATAGAGCTGAAAAAACAACAAAAAGACGTCCAAAATCAGAATAATGGAATGAAAAGCGAATCCTAAATTACACTAAAAAGTAAGTCTTTTCTGTACCTTGGTAGTATGTGCTGATTATGTATCTTAATATCCGTCTTTATTTCATCGCTTAATATTAAGCACAGATTCTTCACTTTCAAATATGCTGTAGTAATTGCAATAGAATCCATTAAAAAACCTTCAGTGTTGCTTGCCACAAACTCATCTGTGTCCACCATGTGCTTCCTGCACCTCTTTCGTGCTGCAGCCTGTAAAAAAGATAAAAACTTTTTAAACGACATAAATTATTTATACAATTATTACTATCTACTAACCCGAAATTATACGATTCTAGACCTGTAAATAGTTGCTCAATAAAGCCTGTCCATCTGGAGAAAGTATATCGTGAATAAGGGTATATAGTTGAACAGCTGGTGCTAATCCTGGTGCAGCAGATTCCGGAATTGGACTCAGTGAGTCTGCTAAACCCGTTGAAGAGCTTTCATCTAACGACTTGTAATTTTGGAAAGTAAGTGCAAGTAGACCCTCCATTTGCGTTTCACAGTCCAATAACAAGCTTTTCTGCAAGATGACAATAAAATGTTAAATCGGCTTTTATGTGACTTTAAATATGTTTAAATGTCCTAATAGACTGCTTTATAAGACTCGAGTTTGACCAAACAACTATTGCATCTTATGTGAAGGCATTTTACAATAAGGGTCTGTTTGTTAGCAGCTTAATGAGCTTAATGGGACTCATAGCTTATTTTATCAGCTATACATGACTGTTTGGTAGTGGGTTAATGATATAGAAAGTGACTTATTCAGTAAGCTTATAGGGAGAGCTTTATGCAGAAAGCCAAGTTTTTCTCGAAACCTGCCTCTCCCAATTAAAAAGCACGCTCCTTTCATCTATGAAAACCCTCCCAAACAAAGACCTTCCCAACCTATACAGACAGTTTTATCCATACAGAACTTAATGGAAAACCAACCAAACACCGCCAATAAGACACTTGATTTTAAAAGTGACCGTATAAAACTTGTTAGTATGCCAAAACATCCTAATTGTTAGCACCTTTATACATGACTCAAAATTGTTGGGTCCTAAAAACTTTAAGTCTTATAAGAACTAAGAAGTCTATTAAGACATTTAGACATCTTTGGCATCCTATAAAGCTGATTTTTGAGATTTAGGATATCCGACCTCTTGTCTTGTTAGTCTTCTTTCCGTTCTAGCCTTCATAACAGGTACAAGTAATTCATAAATAAGCTCAAAACAATCTTTTGTAGGTGTAGCAACGTTCATCACATGTGAAAGATGCCTGAGTTTAGTGTACGATTCTGAAACTCCATAATAATCAGAAAACTCATTCAGCATCCATTTCCAAGGTTCAACTACCCACAAGTTTCGTGCATGGAAACCTTGTGCACGCATGGCAGCTTCCAAAAGTAAATCATATGCGAGTGTTTCCACAACAGGTCCACACTGTCAAATTTAGAAGAAAAAAAAGATACAAATTATAAGATGAATTAGAACAAATAATCACATTTGTTAGCAAGAACTTTACAAACCTTTAGGTGTGTAGTTTCATCAGATGTAACTGTACTGCTGATGGAAAGTTGGGCTTTCCCGATGCACTCGTTGTCTTCATGATAGATTGGCCACCATTTGATTCTATCATTCTGCATTGGATGAATTATGTTGATAGATAAGGTAATGAGCAAGAAGGCATGTTTGTCATAGGTGAAAGCTCAAATGAGAACAATAAATATTTTGAGAACCGTAAGAACCAGTATATGCATTTATGTGATATATAGTTCGGCGGAAAACACATAAAATGAAAAAAATGAGGAACACCCCTGTAACCATTCATCGGGACGGTATGCACATGTGCATACAAGTTATTTCTAAGCAATTTGTCCGGTATGCACATGTGCATAAAAACCAAGAAACAACTGCAATTACTTGTATGCACATGTGCATGTCGTACAAATTAATGGTTACGAGGGTGTTCCTCAGTTTTTCAGTTTTTGGGGAGTTTTCCCCTGAACCTCCCTCTATATACATTTACATATACATACATACATACATACATACATACATATATACACACACATATATGTATATTGTCCTCCGTTTTTCATTTTTTCAGGGGTTTTTCCCTGAACCTCCCTCTATACACACACACATATATATATATCCATATTGTCATATGTACTTAACACTTACAGGATTGTCATGTAGAGACGAGACTGGAATAATTGCTCGACCCTGAATAGTCCTCTTCTCACCCCGCACTTCTAGCATAAGGGCATCTCCTTGGTTCTCAGGGAAACTAACATCACATACAAGATTATTATCAACTTTAGAGTATTTTTATTTTTAAATTTACTCAAGAACTTGCAAGTTTTTACATCATAGAAACTTACAAATCATGGGAATCACCCGTTCCAGGCCTCAAGCAAATGCCTAATGCCGATTCAGTTTCTGTATGTTCTTCAGAACTTCTAAGGTGCAATAAGCATGACACTGATTCTGCAACATCATAAACATCATCAACACTCAACATTCTATTGCTGATTATAAATTGTATGTATGTGTATATATATATATATATAGATTATTAGGAAGGACCAAAAAGTACACAAACCTTCAGATGGAAGTGAAAACGAGGAGATTCCTAATGCATTAATTTTGCTTTTTACAAGTGAAGAAACATGTCGAATATACTCAACTCCTGCTTGCACATAGATAGCACTTTGTTGAGAATAAGTGTCCTTCAGTTTTCTTTGTGGGATGATTCTTATCTTTCTCACTGCCAAATCATACACAAATGCACAACAATTACTTACAGTAGGTTATATATTTAAACTACAAAGATGGTTTAAATATTTATTATAAGTTAAAAGATCATATACCTTCAACCCTTATCTTTCCAATCACTTTCTTTACTTTCAATGGGCATGCTTTATCTGTATTCTCGATACCACTATTTGTCACTGGTTTGAAACCCCGAGGTTGCAATAATAACTTGTGTAGTCTACAAAAACAGGAACCTTTTTAAGGATACAAAAAGTCGAAAATAGAAGCAAAAGAGATAAAGTTTATAAGATAATGTACCCAAAGGCATTGCGTAAAAGCCGACATTCATCATTTAGGAACACGGGTGCTTCTGGGCAGCCTCTTGCCCATGCGTTTAGGCATAAACGAAAGCATGCGTCATAAGTTATTAGAGTTTGCCATGGATTTTGACCACTGCCATATGAAATTGGATCATGATTACAAGAAGAATATATACCAATTATCAAGTAGTAATAGTAAAGAAATGAAAAGAAAATGGCTTAAGTTAACTATTGTACTACCTGTTATAATAAGGTAAATGATCTAGTGATTTTGTTTCTTCCCTGCAAGGCATTGATGTGTTTGTTCTTTCAGGAATGGCTTCGTTTTCCCTGCATAAAAAGATTATCTTAACATATTCCGCAAAATGAACTAAAAGATGAACAGAAACATGCATTAGAACAAAATCAGCTTTGTAGGACGCCAAATATGTCTAAGGCCTTGTTTGTTTTTTCATTTTAAGCTCTTAATCACCACTTATGTCTGATTCGTTTAGACGTTTCATAACCATTTCAGATGAAATCAGACTTCAAACTTAAGCACCTCTTAAAAAACAAACGCCACCTAAATGTCCTAATAGACTGCTTTATAGGACTTTTAAGTTTATAGTACCAAACAATTGTACATACTATGTAAAAGTGTCGGAATAAGTTGATAGGACTTTGGGCTTCTTAACAAAAAATTTAGGATACTTTGAAATAAAGCATCCCATTTTGAAAGAAAAGATAAGTATTATAAAAAAGTCAACACTTTTACATAAGACTTGCTGTTGTTAGGTCCTACAAAGTTAAGTTCTATAAAACAGTCTATTATGACATTTGGACATATTTAGCATCCTATAAAACCAATTCTAGTGAGGCACGTATTCGAATATCTAACCTGTCACTAACAGAAGTCTCGAGATTGCCATCATGACCAAACTCCTCACCGGTGAGTTTTTCTGGCATATTTACTTCAATTCCCGAAAACCTTGAAGATTCTTTACTTGATTTATCTTGAATCTCAGGAATGGGCTCTACTCCTCCTTCATAAATCGGAGGTGCACTTGGAGTTCCCAAATCAGCTACCGGAGTACCCTACATACATTTATCAATATCATCAATAAAAATGATAACTTTTATAAAAACATATGACATCAATGACCTTAAAACTTACATACATACATTTATCAATATCATCAATAAAAATGATAACTTTTATAAAAACATATGACATCAATGACCTTAAAACTTACATAGGCACTACGAGGTTGCAACATCTCACGCAGGCGACTAGCAGCCGAAACTGAACTTGGCTGCGTGCCGGGCCCACCAATTCCGTTAAGTTTTCTGTTTTTTTGAGGAAGTTCAACACAAAGATTCTGTTTCAATAAGCCTCTATTCAAAGTAGATTTATTGGGTCCAATAATGGATTCAGGTAATCTAACTGGATTAACATTATATATTTCTTCATCAAATCCTTCTCCATCAGAATAAGTGCAATCCATATCATCTGAAGCAGATCCCACACTCTCATCATCATTATCATTATCATTATCATAATCATCATAATCATCATCTTCATAATCATTGAAATTGTTTGTATCAAGATTATGAGATCCAAGAAGACCCGAATGGAATTTCAGTGGTGGCAATATATTAGATGATTTATAAGTTGTTGAATTAAACGAAAGAGGAGATTTAGGAATCGGGTATTCATGATCAACAACCACAGTCTCACTTAGAGGCGAACGAGGTCGATGCTGTTCTTTCTCTGACCCCTGATAGTATATATATATATAATAAGATTGTTATGAATGAATAAGACATTAAAGATTCAGTTTTTCAATGAAAAAGGCAAGAAAAGAAGCATGCTATCTGAAAATTTATGTGGGTATATGATTACAGATTCAGTAACTTTTACAAACACTTGCACAAAATTGTGTGGGAAGGAATATGATTAAGAATCTGAAAAACAAATAAAGGTCTTCCTTTTTTCTGGTTCTTGCTGGTATCATAATTGTTATGAACATAATATTCAAGAATCAGTTTTTTTCTTTTCAAAACACACCAAGAAGAACAAATTATGTGGGTATATAATCAACTAATCAAGAATCAAAAGAAAAAGATTAGGTCATTATGCAAACAAATTATGTGGGTATATAATCAACTAACCAAGAATTAAAAAAAAGATTAGATCTTTATGCAAATAAATTATGTGGGTATATTCAAGAATCATTTCTTTTAAACAGAAGCATCAGGATATGATCCAAACTATCAAGAAACTTGCACAAGAACTTGTGGGTATATTATTAAGAATCAAAAAAACAACCAAGTAATAATAATGCATACTCTTTATTCAAGAATCATACTTTCTTTTTCTTTCTGAACTACAAAGGATATGAATTTGGGGATTTGTTCAATAATCTTATGAACAAACACATAGATAAAAAATTATACTTTTTTGGTTCCTGATTGTGTGTGATTTGAAAGAAATTTCAAAATAAAGAGTTGAATCAAGTTACCTGCTTAACCCAGTTGAGTGCAGTTTCATCTAACCCTTCTGTGAACATTTTTACAAAGAAAGAAGAGAGATTTGAAGAATTAGAGAATAGAATCTGTTGTGGGTTTGAGCAATGGATGAGTAGATTCTTGATGGGAGATGAAAGAGAGTGGGAGAGCGTTTCAGCTTGTAACGGCTAGTTTGAAAAGCTGCTTCATTAAGTAGCTGTTTAAAGGAATAATTTCATTTTTTGCCCCTGTAGTTTTTAAAATATCACCGACACCCCTAGACTTTCATACTAATGTTCAATTATACTTCCGTACTTGATTGGAATTGGACGACGCTTTTTTAACGATGATGACGTGACATGATGTTTTATGTTTTTCAAATAAATTATATAAAAGTGATGTTTGACGATTATTTATGTATTTTTTACAAAATTTTGTATTCATCATGATATTAAATAATTTACTAAAAGGAAAATACTAATCAACACTTTAATTTTAATAATGTTATTTTTATATGGGGATGCTAATGTTATCCCTATAATATGGTAACGACACTCCTATAAAATGAATTTTCTTTACTCACACATGTCAATGTCAAAATCTTTTTTTTACATTCCTAAAGCTATAAAAGTGCAAGAAATTTCATACACATCCCTACTAAGGGGTGCTATTAACATTCCTCTTTCTATATACTAATAATGATATTGAAATGTTGAATTTTTTCCCATATATATCTACAGTTGTTAATTCATTAATTAGATTGAGTAAAACCCACAAAATTAATTCCAACTATAACCGAGCTGAAAATTATACAGTTGTTGGAAACTAATTCACAAGTTCTTGTTTGAGTTTTGATCAATTTATAAGTTCACAATGTTTCTTTCATTATTTGTCCCATTTTGCACGCTTTAAGATTTTAAGTTGATAATATCAATTGATTTTATTTACAGTAACATATTAAGGATTAGTTACAAATTCATTGTTAAAAACAATCTTAAAAAATTGGAGCTAAATGTTTCGAGCTATTTATGATTTTGTGTCACAATGCTAGAAAATTTCTTCCATTTGTTATCGTTACTTGAAAAATTGGAGCTAAATGTTTCGAGCTATTGATGATTTTTTTCCTTAACGTTGTTGATGTGTGTCAAGTCAAGAATAAAGGTTGCTGACTTGGTTTTTGGGTTAAAGCATGAGAGAATCCGAGTATCTACAGTAGATATGGCCGAAAAATTAGTCCCAAACTAGGTCAGGCCGGTCCAAATCGATCGCTTCAAATTGGACCGGTTGGTCTTGGTCCCGATCGAAAATCCTAATCTACACCGAAGATCCTAATCTACGCCGGTAACCGGTCCCTAACACGGCCCGGTTTTTAAAATATTTTTTATACATGTTTGTTTTAATCACGATTTTTGAAATGTAGTATTGAAATACACTTTAAATAATACATTTAAGTAGATAAAATCTTGAAAAACTTTATAAAAAACATAAACGATTCCAAATCGGGTCTTAAAATTCCATAAAATGTGTAACCAATCCCGAATCATCGAACCATTTCGGTCCTAATTGATCATATGCAGAACCTTATCCAATTTGGCCATCTCTAATCTTCGGAATCACAGGGCGGGCTTAAAGTAAAACTACTAGAGGTCTACACCCATTGGGCCGAAGGAAACAAACCACAACTCTAGGCCCTTTTTCTGTTGGACCCTCATTTTTTATACAAGAAACTGGTATTTAATCTTTAGCCCAATCAATTTCGGTTTTTTATTATCTAATTTGTTACATTTTTGGTCCAAATCTTTTTTCGTTTTATCTGGTTTTTTACCAATGTATATATATGTGGAATCATTTCCTTAATATTAATTTAATAATTATGGAAATGGTGTGGGCTCCAAAGGGATACACAACGCACCTTTACGACCATAACTTGCGCCATGTTAGCGGCCTACCAAGTAAATTGTTGCTTGCGATACTGTTTCGATGGACTATAATCTTACCCAGTAAAGCAAACGAGAGTGTTAACTATTTACCTGTAAGTACTTACCGAGTAAGCGTTTGGGTAAACGGTCCCTAAAAATCTGTACTTTTCTCTATACATAACTTTGTGTTGCTATAGAAACACAATTTCTGGTTTCTTGAAATCCCAGAAAACTCACTATTTCACCACAATTATCACCAACCGTTCATTGCTGATAATCAAATTCATTATATCTTCGGAAAGCAATTTGCCAAATCCCGTAACACAAAAGTACGAAAAAGAACATTTAAATCTGACCCATAACAAAGACCATAATACTCCAAAATGTTGGAACAAACAAGACCTTGCAATTATAACCAGTTATAGAAAAAGCCAAAACATAAAGAACATAGATATATATTGCTAGCTAGCGGAATCTCTAACCTCAATAAGCCACCGGAAAATGTACACCCCTTCTATGCTGATGCCGAATATAATATATATATATATATATATTATATTTCGATCCCTAATCGATCTTCACGGACGAAAACAAATAGTGCACAAAGTAGAAGGATGTAATGAAGCCGATGGTACCGGTAGACAGCATGATCGCAATTGCGGTGATTAAGGCGTACCCAAGATACAGTATAGCTGATACTGGACCACTTAAACTCTTAAGATCGAAAACCAAATACTTTATGGAATACAGGAAGACGTAAAGAGAAACAGACCCAGATGCATAAAACGCTTTCCACCACCACTGCCAATCCTCAACACAAAGATGCATGTAGGTCAGAACCACTGAAACTTCAGCACAAACAACGACCAGCAACAAAAGAACCACGAGCAAAAACCCAAATACGTAATAGAATCTTCCAAGCCAGATGCTAGAAAGAATGAAAAACAGTTCGATAAAAAGGGTTCCAAATGGAAGGGTTCCAGCACCGATTACGAGTAGCCAAGATGGGTATTTTTGTGCAGGGATCTCTCTAGCGATTTGGTTAGTTCGAACAGGGAACTGAATGGGTTCAGCACGTGTCCCTAAATACCCTCCTAATAGGGTCAGTGGCACCGAGATGCAAAACAAAAGTGCCAAAAGTATGAAGTATAACGAAATGGGAATTGCACCTGTGCTGTTACTACCCCAAAGAATAAAGTTTAAAGCTGTAAGAATAATAAAAACGATCCCAGGGAAGAAAAATGCAATCGACCAAGAAACTGGTCGCCACCCTTCTGAAGTCCCTTTAATTGTTCGCCATAGATATACTCCGGCATAACCAGCTGCGGTTCCCAAGAAAAGATATAAAATTATCATTCCGGTTAAAAGCATACCACGTGAAGCCGGTGACATGAATCCAAAGGCGGCGAATACGATGGTGACAAGTGTCATTCCGGTGATCTGCACTCCATCTCCAATCATTACACATAAAAGCTTGGAGTTATTTGGCTCACGGAAAACATCACCAACGACAAGTTTCCATCCCGATAGCTCTTCGTTCATTTGTGCCTGAGATTCTTTATCCAATTCTTCATATCGTGTGAGATCCCTTCTCACTGTTCTTAAAAAGATAACAAAAACAATACCCGCTAGAAAAAAGATCACCATTAACGAGTTAAGAATTGAGAACCAATGAACACGAGCACCATCCATTTTTAGATAAGCATCCCAACGTGATGGCCATCTCACATTACTCTTCACAAACTCAACTTCATAACTGAAAGAGATTTTCTCTTGTTCCCTTATTATTTGAGACTTTTCCAGCTCTAACGGACAGTTTAAAGATGGCACTTCATCGTATTGATGGAGTTTTGCCATCTTTTCAGGTTCATACTTAACACTACAAGGGAACACCTCAAAACCAACAATCTCATATCCAGAAGAATTCTTCTTATCATCAGCAGCCGATATCACGCCCATCCCTTCTTCACCGGTGCCAAGTATCTGCACACCTGTGCCTTCATACTCATGTACAAAAACCCTAAACTTAACGTGATTGATAATGTAATCATTATCACTACTAGGGTTTGTAAATCCCACTGGAAACCCTGTCCACTGAATCTTAACTCCATTCTGATTGGCAAACCTCATTGCGGGTAAGTTATCAAGAATCATATTAACTTGATAAAGATCACGTGTTCTTTGTTTCAGAAGCTTTACTTCATGCTCGCTTAATGGATGTGTAGTGCAAAGGAAAACAGATTCATTGATGTTCATATGAAAACGATAAGGAGAGTTGTCGATTTGGTCACCCATAAGTAGTTCTCCTAAATTCTCGGCACTTTTCTTTATTCCCCCAGGGGGCAAACAGTATGGTAGACTGTAGTAACTAAAAGGAAGCTCTGTTTCGATAGATGTTAATGAATTAACTTTGGCAAATATTTCTTCGCCAGTTGAGTATGTATGCATGTAGCTTCCAGGCAAATAAAAGCCATTGCAGACATGTAAGAGAAAAACCACGTAGGTCAAAAGGACAGAAAATGTCCTTTTTGAGATGAATAACATAGCCATTGTTGTAAGGATCTAATTGGGATACTTGGACTTCGATTGACCAAAATCACTGATGCTGCCACTTTTATCACGAAACCTACAAGATAGAAATTTATCATTTCAGTAATTTTCCCTCAATCATACCAAGCTACAGGTTCCATTTGAATTTTACCATTTAACATATTTTCCACCTGCTTCTTACTTTCGTTAGGTTTTCAATTTAAAGTTCCTCAAAAGTGAGCAATGCAACTTTGGCTGGGAATAAGAGCCACTTATATCACCAGTATTAACAACCAGATATAATACTAATATGTTACTATGTACATATTAGGAGATTCCATTGCAGGGCACTTGATGTTCAGCTCAGCATACCAGCTGTATTTTTTTAGGTATCATGTGATCATAATTCTTACATAAGGGGTTTAAAAGTTGAAGAAGAAAGACTCAAATTCCAGTTTGAAAAAGATAAGGCTATTTCTCAATTCTCATGCATTCCGAGGATAAAAACATATGGAAAAAGACAAGAAGAAAACATCTTAAAGAATTTCCACCAAAGAGATACTTCGTTTTATTCTAAATCACATAAGGATCGTATCCGATTTTATTCTAAATCACTATAGAGTCAATTTTTTGTTGCTAATCGTTTTGTTTGATTAATCAAGTTGCAGGTACCCTCTCTCCTAGATTTGGAAGGGTTTTACAAGCATTTAAATTGATAGTTTATTATATAATATAATGCTTCAAGTATAGCTTCTTGTACTCACAGTATACTTAAATCAACAAATTCTACACCTAAAACGAAATGAAATGCAGTAATACACAGGTTACAGGATTGAGCATGCATAGAGGAATTCATATAAACAGATCTAATTAATAGCAAAAAGGAAAATGAACCTTCAAAATCTAGAATCGTAATCGATGGATCGAGTTCCAATAATAATAAAACAAAAAATTATCAACAACAATAACAAAAACCCCCAACAAAACCTAGTTCACAATAGTTGAAGAGTAAAAGAGGGTTTAAGATAAGAAACGCACCAATCTGTAGATAAGGGGAGTGAGGTGAGATGAAATCGGCAGTCAGACGGAGGTCGTTAGGGTTTCCATGAAGACGATGATTGACCAACAGAAGGAAATGCGAATGTTTTTGGATTGATATTGATATACACAGGGATCGGATCTACTTTACTTTTTCGTCAGTTCGTATCGCGTGAGCGTTACCATTTCTATTTCTTATTTTTTTTCCTATTTAAATTCTTGTAAAATAAAAAGAGTAAACTCTAATTTTGGTCCTCGTTAAAAAAAATGATACCTAAACTTTGATAACTCTATAAATCGTTTTCATAGTTTTTATTTTATTCTAAAAGTGTTCTCTTATCACTAATTTCGTTAATTTTCTTAATTAATGACAACGGTATTTTTGTCCATTTAGCCACTTTCCTGAAAATAAAAGAAATAAACATATAATATATTGTATTTATATATAATATATGTGTATATGTACAGAAATTAACAGAAATGGACGAAATGCAAATGCCCCTGAAAATAATAGAGAAAATTAACGAAGTTAGTGACGCGGACCACTTTCAAAGCAAAATGAGAACCACGGAGACAATTTTTAAAGTTATCAAAGTTTAGGTCCCATTTTGATAGATTTCAGTAAACCGTGGGGACCAAAATTAGATTTTACTAATCAAAACTCGTATAAGTATAAGAGTAAACTCTAATTTTGGTCCTTGAAGTTTAGTTAAATGTTTGAAGGTGGTATCTGAACTTTGATAAGTCTATAAATTAATTAAAAACAATAAGAATATTGGTTCACTATCAATCTTCTCCATTAATAAAATTTCATAGAGGACACAATCGATGGACATTATAATCAACGTTTCAAAGAATTCACTGGATATAACCCCTTATTTACTTGATGGACAGGTATGAAATGGATGATCCCTATTTCACTGGATGTAACAATTACATAGTGAATTTTTTGAAATAGGTTCATCCCATGTAGGTAATAACAACTAAAAATATGTGTGGATTGTGTAATCCCTAATTTATTGGAAAGTTATTGGATGTAACAATTAAGAATAAGTACGAAATTTGGTAATCCTTATGGTTTGGAATAATAATGACTATGTTTCATCGGTGAAATGAAGCTACTTTACAATTCCCAATTAGTTGAAACCGTTTCACCAGTGAAATGAAAGTGTTTCAACAATATAATGAACCTATTCATCATTATTCTCGTTTTGATACCCACATCGTTCCTTCAATCTACCATACTCGTTAATACTGAATATACTCAAATGATTAAAGCCATATGCTCCAGAAGATTCAAAAGATACTTGCTAACATCTACACTAGAAGATTCGAAACAGAAATTCTTTTCATTATTATCCATGTAACACATAGTTGTTCCTAATCGAATAAAATAAAGTAGTAAAACCAGTTTTGGAAAAGTTGCATGTCACTTTTATTACAGTTGAAATGAAATTAGTTTATTTAGAAAACTGATAGCCAAAGAGTTTGGTACACTGTCGATGTAAAATTATCACTTGACCAATGTACCTTTAGGGGGTGTTTGGTTCGTCGATCTGGACGGAATTAGAATGGATAATCCTTTGACCAAATTTGAAATCCTATTTTGGTTCCCATAATAGAAATGTAGGAATCATTTGAATTCCATTGAACCAAACACATGGTTAAATCCCGTCAAATTTCATTCCAATTTCTTCAAAGTCAAATTATTTTGATAGATTCCAGTTCCACCAAATTATATTTTATGAACCAAACGCTTCGTTACTAATTTAAAAAGAAAACAAAAGGTTATTGCAAGATGGAGGGTGTATTGTTTCATATACTTTCTAACTTTTAGGAGATTTTATACGATTTTATGTTCTATAACTATTGGTTCCTAATTTGGATCGAGATGAACTTTAAAAAAATTGAAAACATATTCCATTGCATGGGTTTTTCAAATCAGTAGTCCTTCCCCCTTAATGGAGGTTGTTTTTAAGGAGGGGGGGGGGGATTGCTTATAAAAATAATTTATTAACTTATTCTGATGTTGTACCGGTAATAAGCATTTTTAAGTTTTTGGATAAACGGTTTATACTTTATACTCGTGTCAAACCGGTAATAAAGAGTTTTTAAAGAAGTTAAACCATTCTAACTTATCAAAAATTGATAAACACCTTTGTAGAAAAAAACAATAAGTTGTTTCAAATAAGTAATCCCAAACACATCCTAAATCATATATCCCTTTCATTTTGCTTGTGATCGATTATGGAATGAAATATTAGTCAATGCATGTTTACTTTTCATAGTCAAAATTTTCTTTAGAAAAAACGAATTCTATAGTAATTTTGAAATTATCATACATTTTACTTAAACACACATAATATGTAGAGAATAAATACAAAAATCATACATAAACAATTGAACATTATTAATAGCCTAGCTCGCTATACTATTTTCCTCGTAGCGAGCTGTCATTATTACAAACAAATTAACCTTAGAAAATACAAAAAAAGAACCCGCCTCACTCTTCCCAAACCAAAAACAATACAACCTCAAATATGTTTTCGACACCGTAAACTTCCTCAACTCTCGATAAATAAATTTAAAAAAAAGAAACACACATTCAACCCGTCATTGCCATTAAAATGTAGCGTGACAACACTTGAACGAAAATGAAAACTTTAAAAACGATCTCTAATCTTCATTGATGGTGGGCAGAACCACCGTGAGTGGCCGCCTAATGACGGTGATGAAGCGTGGAGGAGCAACCTCCATTATGAACCTCGGGTTTGGAGTTTTGGATGTTATCATTGTTGGTGGTGGTAAAAGCGGACAATATCTGGTACAGTTGGTCTGAGATATTACAGTGGTGGTGGTGGTGGTGGGTGGAAGAAAGGGTGGCGAAAGTGGGATTTTATAGGGGAAGAAGAAAAAGTATGCCGTGGGAAACAGGTTGTTTACGATGGATATTGGCCGTGGAAAAACTGCCACCGTCTTTCACTTTATGTATTAATTATGGTATGTCATTGTCGATTTAAAGGTTGGAAAATGAAAGCTCATTGCATTTTGATTTTTCACTTTTAATTAAAATATAATTTTTTGATTTTATTATTGAATGTTAAATATGGTTATTAAAGTTGGTATATTTTTCGAATATTATTTTAGTAACAGGTTTTGAAAGGTGGGTGATTTGTATTAGTGATTTTTAAAGTTGGATAATGAAATTGAAAGTAGATTTATTGTTAATTGTAAATTTTGTTTTTTGTTGTTTTAGAATAGAAATATTTATTTTGTAAAAAATTGAGGTGGCGTTTGGTCATAATGAAATTTGTTAAAGAAATGAGAATATCAAGGAAGTTGAATGAAAGTTAATTATGCATTTGATTTGCAATAAGCCAGCAATTAGAATAAAATACGTCAAAAGAATTTGAATCTAGTTATTTAGTTTATTGAACATAATATTGGTGGGTGGGTGGAGCCTGTAGTAGTGTCGATGGTAGTGGTGGTGGCAGTCTCGATGATTGCGTTGAATGTGACGTTGGTAGTGAAGGCAACATTGGTAAGGGCAGTAGCTGCGGCAACAACGTGAATGATATTGGTGGCAACAACACTGGTGGTGAATTGAATTTGGTCGATGAAATGGAGACCATTTAAACTCCTTATAGATTCCAACTTTTGATTTTAAGATACAATTTATTGAAATATCTTATTACTGATCTAATATAGAAAAAAAATGACCAATGATTTATTTAGCATATAAAATATTTTTTAACGGTGACAAATATAAACACTATATCTATATCGAAGTTTTTATGTATTTTCAATACAACCATATAAAAAAGGACATAACTGTTTTTATTGGTTAAATGTGTTGGTCGAAGATCTTATGTGATCTTTGGTTTTTGTCAGTATTCTCTAATGACCGATAAATTTCTCTTGTTCATAAATTTAGTTAACTACGAGACAACACCTTAATCAGATCTATACGGAACTTTGACTCTCCTCTAAGTCGATGATTTGACATTTAATCATCTATTTCACCTCAAAAAGTGATATGAGAAAGAAAGAAAAATATAATCACGACCCCACTTGCGTGTTTTAGGTCAAACATATGCATCATGTCATAATTCGTTTTCTTTCAAGAACTAAATGCATATAATAACAATGTATTTTTTGATTTATTTTTTAACCAAAAAAATAGAAACATAGTTTGATTTTTCGTTTATTTCAGATGTAGTAATATCATCATTTTTTATAAATCAGTAACATATTTTAATTTTCATTGTTGATAATGAAAATTTGTATTTTTTTTAATCGTGTTGTATTACAGTTTGATAGTCAAGGCAGCTGAAATAACGAGAAAATGGGAAGATTTGATTTTAAAACAAATGAAAATTAAAGTATATTCCTATTTTAACACACGAAAAAATGTATTACATACACAAATAAGTAGCAAACCGTGTATGCCCACACATCGAACATGAGATGGTTTATATAAAAAAAATAGGCGGCAATTGCAATCAATGATCATCAACCTTTTACTATCAACAAATAAAAGCTCAAATACTGACTACTTCAAAATAGAGAGGGGAAAGCATCAAAATGTGTTTACCAAATGTACATTCTATTCTCCGAACACAAATAGGTCCAGTTTTTTTATTTATTCCATTTGACGTGACATGCTATAACAAGTTGCAAGTTGCAACTCGTCCTGTACCAAAAGTCCAAAACGACCACATACGAATTGTGCAAGCGAGCACAACTCACCAATGACAACCCGTCTAGTTCCTCAACTAGCAAGACCCAACTTGCAAACACGTACCAAAAGTTACCACACTTCCCATCAACTTCGACAAGTGAGCGCATGATGTCAGAAAGCAAGCCGACGGACTCGCATATGCGACTTTTAGTTGCCAAAACCAAGTCGACAGACTCCCCAAGTGTGAGCGGTATCACAAAATTCAATAATATATAATGACAATATAACAACCAATATTTACTAGACAATAGATCAAAATAACGACCATTAAACTTGAAATTATTTTCATGTTATCGTATCTCAGGTGAATAAGAAGAATTGTGTGAGAAAAAGAGTTAAGGTGAGAAAAAGAGTTAAGAAGTAGATCACATCCACCCATGAATTACGCTCCTTACGAGAATTGATCTGGTGCGTCTCATTACTGTCGATCTTCAATTAAGATTGATCCAAGGGTTGAAACCATTTTTTACGTCTCTCACCGGAACCCAACTCATATGTTATTATGATAACCCGGCTATATTAAAAGTCAAAACAATAATTTATTTTATTCACATCGATTTCTTTACTCTGTATGTTAACCTTTAGCATCTCCAACAGATTCTCTATAATTCTCTAAAGTAGAAAACCAAAAGTCAAAAATATCTAAAAAGATTACATTTAACTTCGATTAGAGAATTTCAACATCAACTATATTATTAAAATATTTTATAATTTTATCATCCCAATACATTTTAAAAAATTTATATAAAAAGGTATCTAATCAATCTCATTGGTGGAAAATATTAAAATAACATTTATCTCTTTTCACTTGAGAATTTTAAAAAATTCTCTGTGTTTGGGGTTTTTTTACAAGTAAACTATTTTAGAGAACAAGATAGGAAATCTATTGGAGTAATATAGAAAACAAAAACTTCATTTTCTCTATTTTAGAGAATCTGTTGAATATGCTTTTATGATCTACCATTGATCGACATCATTCACCTACGATTGTGCCTCTAGAATCCATAATATATGCATAGAAAAAGATCCGGAAAACGACGAACATGTCATGTTTTGACACGATTTTGGGTTACAAAGGAATCATTCCCTACTAGCTTTCCAAATCTGTTTATTAGATTTTGACATCCAAAACAACGTAACTCGATATATCTTATATAAAAGAAAGGTTCAAGATATAAGATATACATGGATATAACCAAATAATATAACTTCATATAAATACATAAAAATATAAAAGTTTATGTTAGACGAATGATCGTATGAGAATTGAAGTTAAGGTGAAAAGTAAGAAGGAATTTGAACCCTTGATCGCTCTTAATTCCAAAACAACTTACGAAATGCGTTATAAAAGGGAATTGATTCAGTGTATCTCATTAGTGTTATTCTAGTGGTTCTATTAAATTAAGATTGATCCAAGGATGTAGATCCCTTCTTAAACTTCTTTTCATAACTTTAATTTCGACCGAAACCCTTATACATGAATCAATATAATTGTAACATCACAGATCAATCGTGCTAGATATTATTTATTTGATAGAGAAGGTATCAAGTTTCTTGTAAGACAACTCTGATACCATATATAACATCCTAGACCAACCGTACCAAATATTGTTCACTTTATCCACCCACTTGAACTCGTGGTTTTATAATAAGTTTTAGAGCATCTCCAACAGCCATACTAAAATGAAAAAAATGGGATTTTAATATTTCTGTTGCTCCAATAGCTATGTTATTTTCTATGCTAAAATAGAAGGAAAAAAAGGGAGGGATTATAAAAATCTCAAAATTTAAAGAAATCTCTATAACTCATTAGAAAAAAAAAATAATTACATCCAACAAATTAGAGTGTTGAGATAAAAATGTATTGAAGAAAAAACATATATTATATTAATATAGTTAACAATAGAATTTGCTAAAATAAAGTAATTATAGCAATTGGATGTGAATTTTTATAGTAATTTTGACTTTTCTTCCCCTATTATCTTAGAGCATCTCCAACAGTTATGCTAAAAAAATTCTATAATAGAGTATGAAAAGTTAAAATTTCTAAAAAAAAATTCATCCAACTCCAACAGCTATTCTATTTTAGCAACTTTATCACTAACTATACTAATAAAATATTCCATCATTTAATAAAATACTATTTCTCTCTCATACACATTTAACATCAATTATTTTGATTGGTTGAATATAATTAAAATATTGTTTCTCTCTCTTCTATATATTTTTAGAGATTTCTCTAAATTTAGAGATTTTTTCAACCTCTCTCCTCTATTCTTTATTTTAGCATAGATGATAGCATAGCTGTTGGAGAACAAAAAATGCTAAGATCCCTCTTTTCTCTATTTTAGCATAGCTATTGGAGATGCTCTTATAGTATAACTATTAAAAAATACTCTTGTAAAACAACTTTGATTTCCTCTCCTATTAGAGCATCTCCAACAGATATTGTAAAATAGAAAAATGGAGGATTTTAGCAATTTAAGTGCTCCAACAGCTATGGTATATCAATTGCTAAAATAGAAAAATGGGAAAGAAGGAAGAAAAATCTCTAAATTTAGAGAATCTCTAAAAATATATAGAAGAGAGAGAAACAATATTTTAATTATATTCAACCAATCAAAATAATTGAAGTTAAGTATGTAGGAGAGAGAAATAACATTTTACTAAATGATGGAATATTTTATTAATATTATTAATGATAAAATTGCTAAAATAAAGTAGCTGTTGGAGTTGGATACAAATTATTGTAGAGATTTTTACTTTCAACCAAATCTGACCAAGATGGCATTTATTTTTATATTTTATTCTCCATTTTCCAATTTACAAATCCAACCGGGTTGAAATTTTTAAAAATTCAAATACCCAACGGTCTTCTTTTATATCTCACGACGGCATAACGGCAAAAAGTGAGTGAAAATCACGTCCAAACGAAATCATCGCATCTCAACACACACACCAACAAGAAAGATTGGGGAGAAAAGCATCCATTCATTCCATCCCACTATACTTTCTCTTTTTTCAAGAAAACTGCAGTCCACCCACACCCTTTTTTTGATTCAAACTTCAAATAAATCTTCCCTCTTTTCATCATCAAATGGAAGGTGATCGTTTTGACCCACTTCTAATCACTGATGTCCCTTGGCAACAACAACATCAAGATCAACACGGATCCTATTGTATGTGTTTTTCCTTCATTAGGTTTCAGATATGATTACATCTGCCATTATTAGATTGAAGTTTTGTATTTCGATTTTTCGATTAAGGGTACTGATTTTGGGCATTTTTTGATCGTCAGATCCTGTTGTGAGCTTTCAAACTTCTGTAACCACTTATCCTGATGATCTGTGTTTTAACAAGATTGAAGGTGAGAAAAGGAAAATCTATTTTTTTAATTAATTAAAGATTCAGTTTTTGCTTTTGGGTTTCTTGAATCTCAGAAAAGGGAAATCTATTTTTGAACTAAAATTTGGTCTTTAATTGGTTTCTTGAAATAGAAATCTCTATGCGAAATCGACTCCAAGAAGAAACTAGGGCTACAGATTGTATGGATCCAATTGGAAATGATGTTCTTGATGGTGAGAATGTGAATGAATTTATTGAATCTTGGAAGAAAGTGAAATCTTTTTTTTTTACTAATTAGGGTTTTTGTTTTCTTGACCTAGAAATTTCTTGGAGAAAATTGAGCTCAGAAGCAATTGGGCCTCAAGATGTTCTTGATTATGAGAATGTGGAGAAAGGTTTAATTTTTTACCACATTTTTATACAAATTTTCAAATTTCATAATGAATTTAATCACTAAATTTTCTTTCTTTTTCTTGGTTTTTAGTTCATCGAAAGCTCGAGTTTTCTCCTGATTTAGTTATATGCTCGGGATCACCGGATATCCCTAGCCGGACTTACGAAGATTCGCCCAAATTATTAAACCGATCCTCCATTGAACTCTCTTTCGAAAATGGTATTACTGAAGGATCCAAGATTAAGAATTTCAATCACACTTCAACTGATTCAACAGAAGATCTTAATAGTTCAGAAGCTTCATTTGAGCTCCTTCCATTGACACCATGTGAAGTAATCATCTTTCCACAATCTTTTACCACTTTCGAAATCAAAATTTTTATATATTTTGAAGTTAAATACAGACTTCTAGACCATAAATTAATAAACTTTCTTATCTATTTTGTTTAGAAGAATGATGACCATAAAGAAGATTATGAGAATCAGAGGGAGGAACTGATGAAAGCGAAGAAGGAAGTGGAGATTATGAAAATGGAGAACGAACTCAAAAGTAAAGAATGCGAAGAAGCTTTGAAATCTTTAAGGGAACTTCAAAACGAGCTAATGAGAAAATCGATGCACGTTGGATCACTTGGTATGAATCTTTTATTTAAATGGCTTGCTAAATTTTTCGAATTTATAGCATTTCATTTCGTTGTTTTCGCAGCTTTTGCAGTTGAGGGTCAAGTGAAAGAAAAGAGTAAATGGTTTTCATCCTTAAGAGACATGTCAAGAAAACTAAAGGTACCAAATACTATCGTATTTGCTATCAAAAATTCGATATAAATCTTGTACTAAATTTATTTATGGAAAACAGATAATGAAAATGGATCAAATCAAGCTACTAGAAGAGGGAGAGGCTTACAAAAAATGTGCTGCTGATATGAGTGAAATGAGTTCTATCATTCAATCAAGAAGTAAATTCTATATTCTATTGCTCAATTATTGGTTCATTTTATTTTCAATTTTAAAGAAATGAAAGTAATTCGTGTTCTTCGCTCAATAGTTGATGAACACGTTAAACAACATGAAGATCTCAAGATCAGATTCAATGAAGGAGCTAAAGAAAGGAAAGAGCTTTACAACAAGATCCAAGAATTAAAAGGTTAGATTTTTCAGTCTAGTTCTGGCCTATAATCTGTTAGGGGCGGGTTCAAATGAGAACTCAAATTTGGTTGTGAACGTTAGGACAAGTGAGAGCGCGACACATGTCATATTCAGACTGAATAATCAAAGAAATATTCAGAATAATGCTTATTCAGTCTAAACAAGCATTATTTAGACCGAATAAATACTATATTCGGTCTGAATATTTCTTTGATTATTCAGTTTGAATAATCTACATTCAGACGCATGTCGCGCTCTCATTTGTCCTCACGTTCACAACCGAGTTCGCATTTGAACTTTCCTCTAATCTGTTATATATCAAGAAAACTTTATCCAACTTATGATAAATTATCGGTTTTGTAGGAAATATTAGGGTATTTTGTCGGTGTAGGCCGTTAAACTCAGAAGAGATTGCTGAAGGAGCTTCAATGGCATTTGATTTCGAAGCTTCCAAAGATGGTGAACTTAGAGTTAAATCAAATGTAGCATTTAAAAGAAACTTTAAGTTCGATGCTGTCTTTAGTCCCCAAGCAAACCAAGGTAACTAAAGTCTAGCAATTTTAAACAAACAAGTTTATGTTTTGCCATTTTGGTGTTTATATTAACCGATATATATTTTTATAGTTGACGTTTTTGAGGACACATCCACATTTGCAACATCGGTTTTGGATGGATACAATGTGTGTATATTTGCATATGGACAAACGGGTACTGGGAAAACTTTTACTATGGAGGGTACAGATGGAGATCGAGGAGTTAACTTTAGGACACTTGAAGAGTTGTTTCGTGTGATTGATGAGCGTAAGAATCAAGTCCAATATGAAATATGTGTTAGTGTTTTGGAAGTTTACAATGAACAAATTCGCGATTTATTGCTTCCAAGTTCACAGCCGGGAGTCGCTGCAAAGAGGTAGGACCGATGTTCCTTCACTTTTGGTTGTGTTTGTCCATGTTAGAATTTGGACAGAACAGTTGTTCAACGTTTGATAAAGCAGAACTTGACAGGATAAAATAGATAAGATAAAATAGATAAGATGACCAATTTACCCTTAATGAGTTATTTCTTTATTTTGATTAGATATGTAGTTTATTAAAATTATAATAAAATAAATATTTTATATAACAAAATATATCATTAGAAAGTTTTCATCAAAACGATTAAAATGACGCCAAAATGAAAAGTTTACGTAGTTTCCAATTTTTATTTTATACCTTTTTTTACCTTATTTGTTATTGCTAATATTTAATAAGTTACACAAATTAATCAAAATATAGAAACCATATAAAAATAATATTTTGAGGGCAGTAAAGTGAAAGTTTAAAAAGCATAAACTACGATAAAATAAATTTTAAAAAATGAATAAAATGTAAGGAGGAAGGCGTATTTGATATTTTGAAGAGAATTAAGTTTTATTTTGAGGTTATATCGGTAAAACATAAGTCTATTTCACCTTGTTCCATGGGGTGGGGTGGGGTGGGCTGGAACAGTGGTCCCTGTTCCACTTTGTTTCACTCTGTTCCACATAAAAGTACTGCCAAAAATGGAACAGTGATCCTTTTCTGTTTTGTTTTGTTTTATTCTGTCATGTTCAATATACCAATCGCACCCTTAAGGGCTCTTTTGGAGAGTAATCTGATGGGATTCCACATATTTTCACATGGTATCAGAGCCATTTAGGACATATTTGCGTGTCTAGCCTCCATTAGAGGGGTGTGTTAACAGTCCCACATCAGCTAGACTAGGATACTTTCTCTTTAATATATGTTGGAAGTTGGAAGTTGGAACCCTATTTCTTTCCACTCTTTTGGAGAGTAATTTGGTGGGGTTCCACATACTCTCACGCAATCGGGATTCTAAATGGCATAACATTGTTTTTGTGTAGGCTTGAAATAAGACAAGTTGGTGAAGGGTTGCACCATGTTCCTGGCCTAGTTGAGTCACAAGTAACCAACATGAGTGAGGTTTGGGAAGTTCTAAAAACCGGCAGTAACGCAAGGGCAGTTGGGTCAACCAACGCTAACGAGCATAGTAGCCGATCCCATTGGTCAGTCTTTGTTTCTTGTTTTCTTGATCAAACTTTTCTTGTTTTCTTGATCAAACTTTTCTTGTTAAATAACCCATCTTGAATTCCGTTACCCTTTTCCGTTTGCAGTATACACTGTGTGATGGTTAAAGGCGAGAATTTGGTAAATGGAGAATGCACAAGAAGCAAACTTTGGCTCGTTGATCTTGCAGGAAGCGAAAGGGTAGCCAAAACAGAAGTACAAGGGGAAAGACTCAAAGAAACCCAAAATATAAACCGATCGCTTTCTGCTCTTGGAGATGTTATATCTGCTTTAGCTACGAAAAGCGCACATATCCCTTTTAGGTAATGAAAATTTCTCGGGTTTTTGAGCCTCTAAAATGTTTTTTAAGTTAGTTAATCGGTTTTTATTAACGGGTTTTTTTTTGCAGAAACTCCAAGCTCACTCACTTGCTTCAAGATTCTTTAGGTACTACTACTTCAAGAATATTATAAAGTTTCTATTTTTAGAAACTTCTAATATGAGTGCCTGATAATGAGTTTGTTTTTTTTAAGGTGGAGACTCCAAGACTCTAATGTTTGTGCAGATTAGTCCAAATGAGAACGATTTAAGCGAATCCCTTTGCTCACTTAACTTTGCAAGCAGAGTTAGAGGAATCGAATTGGGTCCCGCAAAGAAACAGATTGAAAGCTCGGAAGTTTTGAAATATAAACAAATGGTAAAATCTTGATGACAACCCGTTTTATACTTTTGAGAATCGAATAGAATCTTGATGACAACCCGTTTGATCTTTTAATTTTTGTTTTTATGGTCTTTTTAGGCCGAAAGATACAAGCATGAGATGAAGAGTAAAGATCTACAAATCAAGAAAATGGAGGATAACTTTCATGGTCTAGATATGAAGTTAAAAGAGAAAGAATTGAAAAACAAGAATCTTCAAGATAAGGTATGCAAAAAGATAGTTTTTTTATTTATCAATTATCATCAAGAATGAGATTTTATCATAAATCTGATTTGGGTTTTCGGTTCTTTAGGTTAAAGAATTGGAATCACAACTTCTTGTAGAGCGAAAACTCGCCCGCCAACACATTGACACAAAGATCGCAGAACAACAAATGAGACAACAACAGCAAGACGAGCCGAATTCAAGACCTCCACTCGCACCTAAACTCTTGAAGAACTTTGAAGAAACGAATATCGTTCAACCACCACTTGTTGAAAAGAACACCACCACCGCCACCACCACCTACAAGATTCTGCCGCCACCTCTGCCGCCAGCTAGAGATCTTGTCAACCTCGATGACAGCATAGAAAAAGAAAACAACAACCCGTATTTGCAAGAACCATTTACGATTCCAAAACGAACAGGGAGAGCCTCTATATGCACCACGACTTCACAACGAGTTCCAGTGAGATCAGTAGCACCACGAAGGAACTCGTTGATCCCATTACCACCACCACCGGTTTCAACAACCAAATTGTGCCCATTGCCATCAATCGAAGGTGATAATGAGAATGAGAATATGGATATGGAGTCCCCATTGGCTACAGATAGTCCGAAAAGAAGCAATGGGGGCGGAAAGAAGCTATTGAGTGCATTAAGACGAAGCCTTCATAAGAAAAACCAAATGAAATCGCCAATGATGCAGCCACAACAGATACGAAGAGTAGGGGGCGGTTTAAATGTAGCGGTGGAGCGGGTTCGGGTGTCGATTGGCAGCCGGGGGCGGATGGCTCATAGAGTTGTTAACAATGGAAGAAGAGTTAAACAACAAAACTATATGGAAAAGGAGAGAAGATGGAATATTGGGAAGTGACACCTTTTGTATGTATGTATACATTTCTGGGGTTGTTCTCTTCTTTTTGCTGAAGAATTGACCAACAAGATTTAATTTTTATTTTATTGATTAATGTAGATAGTGTGGATTTATGGGTGTGATTGAGTTGTGGATTTAAAGAAAACTTGTTTTTGGTTGATTTTAAATTTATAATCCTAAGATCACTTGTGGTTTTCATCTTCATTTCTTGACAGAAAACTGTAAACTAATAATCATAAACCGCTACTGAAGTCAAAACTTTTGATGGTTAGATCTCCGGTTTTATCGGTATGAAATTGAAACTAATGTATATGAAACACTTGAAATAAAATGTTGAAAAAGAATAAAGAAAACTTGAACTTGAAAAGAGTTTTTTTGATGTCATCCTAATTTTGGAATTTGGATGTTGCTTGTTTAAAATCAACCAAAAAATATTATTGGAACCCTAAATCAAAATATTCAAGCCATAATGGTCTGAACTCCAAAGTACGAGCGTAGAGATTGCAAAAAATCGGTTTCAGATCGATTTTAAATCAGTTCCCTTTAGAATCGGGTTGTTTGGTCCCACCATAAACACTTTAAATAATGTTTTTACTTGAAAAACTTGTAAACTTAGAAAGGAAAAAAACTATGAACCATGTAAAAAATCTTGAAAAACTTGTAAATCATGTAAAAAATATTGAAAAAATGAATCTTTTATGCAACTGTCCCGGGTCGGACCTTGAAATTCCATAGAATTTGTAATTGGTCTCAGATCATTGAGTCATAACCTGGCAGTGAGGGATCGAGATTTTTTGGTGATGGGGGTCGGAGTTTAAGTAACGGTTGACGATTACTCTACTTAAATATTTTTGTTTTATCTATCTCTTTGATTAGGGTGATACTCCATAGAAAAAATCTTTCGAATTGATCCAAAGAAGATCATTCAAATTAACAGTCAGACATCAACTAATAAACTATAACCCTAAAAATTAACAACAAAAGGTTGACAATTTGACATCAAGTAACAAACCCTAACAATTAATAATTAACAAAAAATTAACAATTATACATTACCTAAAAAATTCTAACCCTAGCAATTCACGATTTAATATAAAAAAATTATATAAAAAATTATTAATAAATATGGGCTAAAAGATTTATAGGTTCAAACCTTATTTTTATTAAAGGTCAAAACACATATATATTTATAAAAATTTAAAATTTTATAATAAAAAAACAATTTTTGGAAAGTTTATGGGGTTATTTGACCCCCAACTCTACAATGTAAATCCGCCCTGTAACCTGGGCCATTTGATACGAGTGATTTAACTTGGAAAATAAAACATAGCACATCGTTTTAGTCTCAAGAAATTGTAAACCTGATCAAAATTGATACAAGTTCATTAGATACAAAGAGCATTTCAATTTATGTGGAACAGTCTTTCATGTTTCTCATAATACATTAGTAATTTGAATTACAAAAATTACACATTAGGCCATGACGTACCACGGGCTTAACTTGACATAAGACACAAGTCTTGTGTCATGACGCACCATGACGGTGATGCAGTGAGTATTTTAAAACAATGGTAATTTATACTTAATGGTTGAATATAGTGTATTCTTAACTATTAAAAGTTTTATCTAATAGCTTTATCAAATAGTACAAATAAAAGTTAAAGCAGATATAAATTATTTGCTAATAGTTGTCATGATTTTGGAAATACATGCAACAATTTATAATTATATATACCATTTCTTTGGTTTTTAGATGAAACTATATATGCAACTAACAAAACTGTAAGCAAGTTGGGTCTTAAATCATTGTTTTGATAACTCCATCATTGGGAGGGAATCCTTCTATTTATAATTGAACCTTCTTCATCTATTACATTTTTATATGCATGTTGGTAAATGGTTAATGATTGGTTAGAGTTGCCAAACCACATTAATTATGTTTTATATTGCAACTATTTTAGATATCAATTAAAACTGGTTATTAAAAAATCAAATAGTAACTTATTCGAACGTCATACACTAATCAATGGTCGGATATAATCCATATTTCTTCAATAAATTATATAAAGTTATGAACAAGTTTTTATGTGTTGTTTCACATATGAATCATATGTGAAGATGCAATATTTATACAATATTATTTCATATGTGAAATGTTCAATACTATTTATATGAAGAAAAAGAATAGACATAAAATAACGTTTGTATAAATACTACGATTTTCACACCTATGTAAAAACGTATGGAAACTGGTTTATAAAAAAAATTATGTGAATTATTAAATTTAAAAAAGATTAAATTTTAAGTGAGAATTATTAAATTTTAAGTGTGTTATATGTAGAAGGATGGACACATATTATATATATATATATATAATTAAAATTAGGTATAGAAGGATTGATACATTGCACCTTGGAAAGGATGTCGAATTATACACTCATTTAAATCCGTTTTTTATTCCTCACTCTCTTGTTCTCGTGCATGAATACGTCTCTAAATATTAAATGCATTTTCTACATTTATTATGGCTTAACCACCAAGTTTCCAACACAAACTTTTATTCTCCCCAACAAAATTATCCTTTTTTTCCTAAATAAATGAAATAAAATAATTCGATTCCCATCATGCAATGCATCCAATTATGTATAGATATAGATACATCCATATAAATAAGACTTGTGGGATGACATAAAAATCTTAAATCCAAAAATTACATATAGTTATTGTTATTTTGTTTTTCAATATACAGATGATGATACTTGATAATTTTCATTGAAGTTATCTCTTTTTGTTTTTTCATCTCTTAAATTTGTTATTATTTATAAGTTTTTTTTATAGATTTATATTATTAAAAAGTTAATTAGACAAGATAAAGATATTGAATTGACAAGTGCATATCAGAATTGAGAAGACAGGCCCACGAATGAAAAAGAAGCCCACATTTTAAAAAAGGGGCCCAAAATACAAAAAATTGGGTGGGCCTTTTGGTATGAAGCTATAATTCAGCCACAATATCACATGTCACCATCATCATCATACATCATCATCATATGGACATATATCGTGCCATGTTCTCCTTGTGATGTAGGGAATATATGCCATCCAATATGTCAACGGGGCACATTTTATACCATATAACTTTACCCAACTAAGTCAACTTCTTTGACTTATACAGTAAATTATACTGTTATTTTAACTCTTAATGTCAGCTCTTAACGTCAGCTTAATCGATAAATAATTATTGTTTCTATCGGTTGTTTTGTTATTGTTAACTTTCTTTTATTATCATCAACCAATTTTTGGATTATTGTCTTCATGGTTTTATGGAATTGATCAAAATGTACCCAAACTATCTTGGACACTCACAATTAGATATACAAGTTAGGATGTTTATTTTTAATTATTTATGAAATTCGAACGAAAAGAAAAAGGTGTGTTAGTGTGTTCATATGCGAATTAATTAACGGATTCGCATATAGTCATAGGATCGTGTGAGAAAAAAGAGTTAAGGGGAGAAGCGTAAAAAGATATCTGAACCCTTGATTGCTTTTAATCTCATACTCACCTATGAATTGTCCCTTAGAAGGGAGTTGATCCGGTGCATTTCGGTGCACCTTATCTTGGTAGATCTCATTCTAATGTGCATTCAAGGGTCGAGATTCCTTCTTACGCTTCTCACTTTAACTCTCCTTATCACCGAAGCCCAACCCTTCACATATAAACATATAATTCATATGTGAATCGCTCGAGTTTACATATGAACTTGTTTGCCGTCTATTAATAAAAGTTACGAAACTATCCATCTTTTACATACCATGCAATAAATTATCTCGTGGTTCCCAGTCAAAATCGCATATATCGATCAGATGAAGAGCTAGTATCATCTATTTACTTCTCAAAATGCTTTCTTACTTCACTAAACACATTTTACCATTTAAAAGTATTATACCCGAATATAGATAAAAAAATTCCACTTATTTTAAAATATTTATTAAGTTTTATTAATAAATTTATAGTTTATTTGCTAATCCGTTATATTAAAAAGAAACAAATATAACATATTGTATCAATGATTACATCTGAAAGTAAAATAACAATTAAAAATAGAAAATCATGATCAACTTTCTGATGCAAAATTTAAATATGGATCGATAGTGGGTTTATAAAATTAAATAAATATTAAAAAAATGCAAAATAACTTTCATCACGTGTCAATGGCAGATTGCGTTTTATTTTACAAAATTATTTGAACGATATAATATTAGATATAGAAGAGAAGCATTAATGTGTGAATCGTATATGCATAAATTATATTGATTTTTTCAGAAAATAAATATATTGTCTGGGATCAGATATAATTTTGGGATGCCTGGATTCGCATGTTTTCGTATAATAGTTATTGTGATTTTAACGATTATAATTAATATTATATAATTAAATAAACCGTTGAATAATATTTAAAATATTTAAATAATTTAACATCTATTAACTAAAAGATTTAGGTAAAACTTAAAAAAAAAAGTCCTAAATGTGAATGTAAACATGAAAAAGAGTCAAAAATCTTGGTTTTAAACTTCTCAATCAATACAGTTTGTGTTGGTGATTTTAGTGTCATCAACTTTTTGGTGTAGTTGTAATTTTCTTAAGACTGATTAATGTAACGAGGCCAAACAAACATGTGTTATGAGGTACGGAATGCACACTGCCACACTTACAAAGGTTGCCATAAATTAAGCAGAGGGGTCAAAGGGGCCGCACCCCTTTGCGGTGTTCTGGGGGCAACGCTCATATTAGAGTTTCAAGGGGCTGAGCGAAGTTCGGATCTAAAGTCTTAAGAGTTAGAATTTTTACTAAGTTGGAACTCTGAAAAACTGCATGCAACGTCTGGTGCTGTGCGCCCAAGACTTGTGATTTTCAGACTTAGAAAATCTAATAAGTCTCTGGTCCAAAAGGGTTGTCGTCCAGAGGTACCTTTAGTCGCGCTAGCCGGCTCTGGTTGGTCTTCGACCCATCTTTGGACGCGTATGTCTAGAGATGGCTTCTGTCTTTGGTCGAGTGTTTTCAAAGGCTCCGGACGGACGAGCATGTTTTATTTATCAGATTCAGTTGTAACTACCCTTTAACCTTATCCATAACGGTTATAACCGTTAAACCGCCATAACTGTCGAACTCTCTTATAAATATATAATTCGTGATCTGAATACATGTATATATACTAGATCAGTGCCTTATTTCGTGTATGAATTTTTTTAGATTATCATGGTATTGATTCCGTGTAAACCTAAAGCATATAGTAGGGGTGAATTTTTTATTTACAACCTCAAAAACCGATATTCAACGGTGTGATTTTTTGTCTTCATGTTGTATAGTGTAGAAGCAGTGAGTAAAACTTTTTAAAAGAATACTGTAATTGGGATTTATTTTGAGATTTATTTTATGAACTCTAATTTCTTACATGGTGGATTTTTTTTTTCTATAAACCCAAGTTAAGAAAAATCAAAACAATCTAGTATATAACTATTTATAATCAAACATAAATTTTATGTTTTCTTTTAAACTAAGGAGTTGTAGTAGTTTTTCATTGTCTGTTTATAATAAAATTTATATTTTTTACTCCATAGTACGAAATGTTAATACATAATTAGTCTTAATATAGAGTTTTTATAACCACTCGTTGCATTGCATAGATCTCTAAATATGATTATATTGCTTAAATTATAATAGAAAAATCAAACTTAATTTTATCAAATTGTTAGATAAAATTTATAGACAAAAGAAAAGAAGGAGCAATATGATGAAGATGATTGGTATATTTTTTTAAGGGAAATTAATTATTTTAACCCTTTTAGAAATCAAAATTACCAAAATGATCATTTTGTCTCCACTTTTACCAAAATGACCAAAATACAATCGAAATACCCTACGGAAATTTAAATCCCTCCGCCAAAGCTCAAATCCTCCGTCAAATTTGGGGCGGAGGTTATAAATTGACAATTTCTTATTAACATTTACATTTTCTACTCTTAAAGTTAGTTAATAAATTACTTTAGGTACTTTACTTTTTAATTTTTCGTTTTACACCCTTATCATATTAACCCACATACTCGTATATCAATTAAAATACGTCTAAAAAATACGTGTTTATTTTAACAAGTTACACCATTATAGTATATAATAACCTTAAAAACCGATGCATTATGTGTTATTTTACATGAATATTAATTTATATAGTTTTTATTATAAAAATGACAAGAACACAAAAATAGTACAAATTCACTATAATTTATATCTTATTTCTTTATATATCCATAATATTATACTTTGTCGTTAAAAAATAATAGCATTATATTTTAATTAATATTCCGAATTTTGTGAAAAATATTCATATTCACCGGTCAAGAGGATAATTGGCTTTAAAAGTAAATAACTAAATCAAAAAATATTCAATATTGGGCTCATTTCGAAGGTATTGTCGAGGCGGTTATAATGGTGTAACTTGTTAAAATAAACACGTATTTTTTAGACGTATTTTAATTGATATACGAGTATGTGTGTTAATGTGATAAGGGTGTAAAACGAAAAATTAAAAAGTAAAGTACCTAAAGTAATTTATTAACTAATTTTAAGGATAGAAAATGTAAATGTTAATAAGAAATTGTCAATTTATAACCTCCGCCCCAAATTTTCGTAGGGTATTTCGATTGTATATTTTAGTAAAAGTGAAGAGAAAATGGTCATTTTGGTACTTTTGATTTCTAAAAGGATTAAAATAATTAATTTCCCTTTTTTTAATTATGTTTGATCCTCTACACGATTGAAATATTAAGTACATTTTTTGGTCTAAAATCATCTTCACGTGTTAAGTTGTATTTCCAACTGCTACGTGATTTTAGAAATTTTGAATATTTAAGAAAAGTGTGCTCCAATATATATGCTATATATATGTGTGTGTGTTTTAAATTTGAGATCTCATTAATTTTTTTCTATTTTAAAGAAGAACTATTAAAGCAAACCTTTTCAAATCTATTTAAAAATATAAAATAACATATTTGTTGGAGACACTCAAGTCGACTGATCTTTTTATTTTCCTAAAAAAAGTGGTAAAACAATAAAATATTGGGAAATTAACTCAAATAATCATTTCACACACTTAAATTGGTCTCCTAACTATTTCTCTCCCGGATTCACCCAAATGTCACTAATTTCGCAATATCCAGATCCGCAATATTAGCTAAAAAACAAAAAAAAAATCAAATTCAATCAATATTAGCTAGGTCCACAATCCAGATTTGCAATATTATCTAGGTCTGCAGTATTGGTCGTCGCGATTGTAGTTATGTGTTAAATTTGAATTCTTTTTCTTTTGCCTTTTAACTAGGTCCTTAATATTGCATATCTGAATATTAGAAAAATAGTGACATTTGGGTAAATGCAAGAAAAGAGATAGTTTGAAGACCAATTTAAATGTGAAAAATTGTTATTTGAGCTGATTTTTTAAAAATAATTTACATGCTTTTTTGTCAATTTGTGATTGGTTGAAAACTGCGACTTAATAGGGCCAATGTTTACCACGTGGCAGACAGTTTCTTGATAGGGTCCAAAATACTTATTGGGCTAATCAGGGCCCATCACATGGGACCGTTGATTTTTAATTAATAATTATTAAAAATTAAGTAATTGCTTAATTATTTTTTTTAAAAAAGTATTTGATTAATTATTGAAGAAGTTTCTATATTCTGCTAATCTGATTCTACTACCATGCAAGAGGTGGTGTACCGCCGGTAGCGACGGCTCCGGCGACTTTCTTCCAACTTTTTGGTAAGTTACAAAGATTATTAATAAATTATGATTTGGATCACGAATATGTTTATTAGTAATAAAATACAGATATTTTTCTGAAATACAAATAATACTATTGTTTAAAATGAAAATCTTGAAATAATAAATTGAACGTTATAACGTATTTAAATAAATTGTTTATCATTTAGTAACTATAAAAAAGTTATTTAATAGAAAAGAATTATAAGCATCTTCGTTAATTTATTTATAAATTATGAAAATAAATAATTATAATTGAATTATTTTAACGATATTTTATTTTCATTTAAAATAATTGTAACAATTTTTTTATTGGTCCATACTTTTTTATTTTATTTTATAGTAATTGTTACACACGTGAAATTAGTGTTTGGTAGTTGCTGAATGATTTGATAAAAAATGATTAAATGGTCAAATATTAAATATTAAATATGTTTGTTTGGTAGGCATGAAATTGTGTCAGAAATGAAGTTAATGTGAGAAGATGAAGTTAAGGTGAGAAGTGTAAGAAATTTTTTTGATCGTTGATCATTTTTAATCTCAAACTCACCCATGAATTGAGCTTGATGCATTAACTGATCCGGTGTATCTCTGTGTATCTCATCTCGATGCATCTCATCCTAATGTGCATCAAAGAGTGGAGATCCTTTCTTACCCTTCTCACTATAACTTCATTTCTCAGCCAAACCGAACCCTTGTTTGGTAACTGTGCAAAATGAAATATCTTAATTCTTAAGGGAGGTCCAAGAGTCAAAAACCATTCAGAGGGAGGGTATACAATCATTAAGAAACAAACATTTTTTTTCTATAAAAAATTCACCTCTTAATGATTCAGAGGTTGCCTTTTATTGGAATTATTAAGAAGTAAACAAATAGATTTTGTTAAAACTTGATGTACTTTAAAGAAAATGCATTCCATAAAATGAAATAGTTTACTTTATTTTTGATTTTCTAAAAGTTCGACAAAATCCAAGAGTTTATGTGATTTAAATATATGTTTGATGTATTTCAACCTTGTGAATCTAGTGAACCAAATAGAGTTGAGCTTTTGTGAAATCGATGGCTAGAACACTGAAAACACGAACATTCATATAATTGTCATCAACTTTCAGTCACTTGAGGGTAGGGGTGAGCAAAACCCGATCGGCCTGAATAATTCGACCGAACCCGACTTGAAAAACCCGAAAATATTCAAACCCTGAAACCCGATAACCTGAAATCGAGTTACCCGAACTAGAAAGTAGAATCGGGTTGGGTTGGGAAATCCGGTCCCGAACCCACCTGAATACCCGATTAATTATATAAAAATTGATTTTTTTAATATCCACCGTAGTCGTCGATCCTGCTGCAATCGACCCTCGTCGTCCACCGTAGTCGTCTCACTATTCAACTTTTAGTAGATGCATCTTTCGTACCCCAAATTTTTTCTTCACAAAACAGTTTGAGAAGGTACAGGTCCCCACTCGAGAACTAATAGGTCCCGCCCCCTTATTCTTACCATCCTCGTTAAAAAAATTCTCACATATAAGAGGACAAGTCAAACATTACAAAAAAAACCAATTCTAACAATTCAACGAGTTTCTTGTAAAAAAAAATCCTCACATGTTTTACATGGTTTATTTTATTTTATTGTGTAACATGTTTTATGTATAAAATGTATTTATATGTTTCTTTTTCAAATTTGAAAAAAAAATATATGTTTGATACATTAAATAACATTGTATGCCTTAAATTTTTTCATATGTAAACTGATTTTCATATATATTTTTTAATTATATTAATTTTTTATGTTTTTTATTTTATTTAATGCAAACACTGTGAAATGTACCTTTTTTTTTCTTTTTGTAAGCAGACGTATCATTTAATTTTGTTGAAATTAATAAGCCTAAACATAGGCCTGAGGTTCTATTATTACTCGTTCATTAAACCCTGAAAAAATATTCATTTTCACCCCCTATACTTTTACATTTATGCATCTGGTCCTCCACTTTTTGAACCATCAATACATTTCTCTCTTACATGTTTAGTTGAGGTCTTAAATGACAACTTTACCCCGTTATAGTAAAGGTACTGTCTGTAATAACCCTCACGAGATGTTAAATCAATACAGGTAAGACAGTATGAGTCGATATTTCTAAAAGAACGAAAATGTCATCGACTGCTAGAAATTAATCACTCTAATATTTAAAAGAGTTAATTTTATTATTGAACCGTAAGATATTATTTTAGATCACTACATCATGACAATGAAACTAAAAACATTTCCAGTGGACGTTCTAATAGGAACCTGTTTTTTGTACTTTTTTGTCAAGTCATTTTCAACTCATCAAATTAATAACTTACATAAAATTCTACAATGATAAATCTTACAAGAACTTGTAGGTCGTGTATAATATAAGTTAAATAAATATATACTTATTAATATTATATTGGATAGAAAAGTCAAGAAAATATATAAAATGCTAGTAAATTGTTACTTCACACAAATTCAAGGTACAAGAACTCAAAAATGGTGAGGTTCTTGTAAAAAACTATAATTTTTGTTTACAAAAACCTTGCATTGAATATACTCTAAAAGTATGTTCGTTAATAACTTAATGATTTTAATTAACTCACAAACTTATTTATTCAGTTATACATGACTGTTTGATAATGACTTAATGATATAAAAAATGACTTATTTAATAAGCTTCCAAGAGAAGCTTACGTAGAAAGACAAGTTTTTTTTCTTTCTCCCCAAATATGTCCCTCCAAATTACAAAATAAACATTTCTTCATCTATACGAAAAAAATCATCACAAACAAAAACATTCACACTTTATACAAATAGAACTTAATAAAAAAATTACAAAACAACTTTATCCATATAGAACTTAATAAAAAATCAACCAAACAACACGTTTGTTTTTTCAATTTTACCTCTTAATGACCACTTATCACTTATTTGTTCAGATGTTTTTAAATTCAGACCATTAGTTTTTTTTTTCTGACCCTCTTAAGTCTGAAAATCATCTGAAAAAGGGGATTACCTCATCACTTAATTCCTCTTATTCGCATACACCCGCATTGTTAGGGATTTATAAATCAATGATTGATTAAGATTTCAGACGTAAAAACAAACTGTCTAACTGATTCAGATTTCAGACTTCGACACCACCTCTTATAAATCAGAAGTGAAATCAGACTTCATACTTCAGCACCTCTTAAAAAACAAACCCTATCTTAATCTCAAACTCACCCAAGAATTTCGCTTCATACGAGAATTGATCTGATACATCTCATCTCGATGCATTTCATTCTAATATGCATATAAGGGGTCGAGATCTTTTTTTTACGCTTCTCATTAGAACTCTTCTTCTCATCGGAACTCAACCCATAGATGTGTTGTAAATTTGCACAATAATTAAATTTGTTTCAAACTACACCCTCAACTTTCATTTATTTACAATTATTACCCCTTAATAAAATTTGGTCAACAAAAACCTACCACACATCTCTCCAACCTTTGTTTGGTCAACCAGACAAGTTAAGGCCATTAAATTACACATGTCCCACTTTCCATCTCTTTTATAACACCACCATATCCATCTCATCCTTCACCATCCCTACCTTCAAACATACATACAGATACATACAGCCATGGAAGAAGATAACCATCATACCATCTTCCCTCAAGATTCCGATCTTGATCTCAGTTTCACCACCACCACCACCACCATAGCCTCCTCCAGTGCTCGCTCTAGTCTTGCTCGTTCTAGTTTATGTCTCAGTTTTAACGAATCCACCCGTCTCTCCTCCGCCTCCGCTTCCACCTCCACCACCACCACCGTCCCAAACCTCCATTCCCGTCCTCACCGGAAATCTGATCCCAATTGGTCCGCCATTAAAGCTGCAACCAACCTTTCTTCCGATGGAACTCTCCATCTTCGCCACCTCAAGCTTGTAAAGCTTGTCGGGTCGGGTAATCTAGGTCGGGTTTTCCTTTGTCGTCTCCGTGACTATGAACACTCCAATTTCGCCATTAAAGTCGTTGATAAGAACTCATTAACCTCCAAGAAGCTTTCCCATGTTCAGACGGAAGGTCGGATTCTTTCTTCACTCGACCACCCTTTTCTTCCGACGCTCTATGCTCATCTAGAAGTTTCTCACTACACGTGTTTTCTAATTGATTTTTGCCCTAATGGTGACCTTCATTCCTTGCTCCGCAAGCAACCTAATTTCCGGCTGCCGATCGACTCCGTTAGGTTCTACGCGGCGGAGGTTTTGGTGGCTCTTGAATACCTTCATTCACTTGGGATCGTTTATCGGGATTTGAAGCCGGAAAACATTTTGATTCGAGAAGATGGTCACATTATGTTGTCGGATTTTGATTTGTGTTTCAATGCCGACGTCGTACCAAAACTCGATAATTACAGAACGACGACGGCGGCGGCGGCGGCGACGGGAAGCGGGAGACACCGGAGTCGTTGCTACGGTGGGTACAACAACAACCGCCGTAGACGTACGGATGAAGAAATTGTGACGGAGTTTGTGGCGGAGCCGACGACGGCTTTCTCGAAATCATGCGTCGGTACACACGAGTATTTGGCGCCGGAATTGGTCAACGGCGGCGGCCATGGCAACGGCGTTGACTGGTGGGCGTTTGGTGTGTTGGTTTACGAGTTGTTGTACGGACGAACGCCGTTCCGGGGAGGGAGTAAAGAGTCCACCCTGCGCAATATAGCATCTAGCAGTGTGGTGACGTTTGAAGAAACCGGTGATGCTCCGCCGGGGACGGCGGAGGCGAAGGATTTGATAGAGAAATTGTTGGTGAAGGATCACCGGAGAAGACTAGGGTGTAATAGCGGTGCGACGGACATTAAACGGCATCCGTTTTTTGACGGAATAAAGTGGCCGTTGATCCGTACATACAGTCCGCCGGAGCTCCGGGGGGTGACGGTGAAGAGAAGTAGCAGATCACATGCTAGTCACGTGAGCACTCCCTCGAAGAGACGGCGGTGGATTTGGAAGGGCCTTAATTATCTATTGATGAAAAACAAGGGGTGTAAACGAAATTTAAATTCCAACCAAAACTATTATTGTTATAGTAAAAGTGACAATATTGTGAAAAAATGTGGTAAAAATTAGATAGAATTAAACTTCAGGGAGTGAATATATAAATTTTTGTTCACATGTGTTCATTCTTCTTGAAGACTTTTCCTTCTAGGTTTTATTTTTCATTTTTAAATATTGTAAAAAAATATGTTTCCGATAGGAAATACTTTTACATGTTTTGTCCTTGTAATTTTATGTTTTTATTAATTGTCATCGTTTTTTTTTTAATTTAACAGATCATACATTTTAATGCAACCAAATGAACATTTATTTAGGGATTAAATTCATTAAAAGATACAATTATAAAGACCTAACTCGTTAAAAGATATGTAACCATAAGGATGTAATTTATTAAAAAATGCAACCATAGATACGAAACATGTAATTTACTATATTTTTTTAATAATTTAATAATTTATAAATTAACAAAAAACTATATTAGATAAATAAGTCATTTATAATTTTCTTAAAAAAAATATTAATGGATTAAGGATGTCAGATCTGCATTGTGCAGGAACACATTCAAGAAGGATGGCTATTTACTTCAACCACGTTGGCTTCATGTGCAATTTGGTAATACTAAAAAACTACAATTTCGTCCCTTCAACTATATGGATTTGTAAAATGTACCCCTCAAAGTATGAACAATCACAATTTCCACCCTTAAAGATTATCCTTCTTTATTCATGATCATGATCAACAATATAAGCCGAAAATCTTCAAGAAATCAATCTCCTTACTCTTTAGCATAAATGGGTAGATATAGTTTATAAATTATACATCCCATCTTCAGCTTTAGACCGCACCTTCATTTAGGATATTTTGGACTGGTTTAACTGGTTTATTTATTTATGATCAAAAGATTAATCAATAATAAAAAAAGATGACTAAACCTGCACCCATGTGCTTTTCCATATTAGAAACACCTGATATGGAGATCCAACAAGAAAATGGGTAGTTTTTTATATCTTAAAAGACAATGGTTGAAAATGGTGGTAGATAGCATCTAATCCTGGATATGGGGAAACAAGAAGACTAAGAAGAGAAAATGTATGCAATTAAAAACTAATAAAATTCACCAAATTCCCAAATTCTTACCTAACACAAAGGTTAAAAATGTCAAAGGTGCAACTCACTATGTATACCAACCATGGCCTTATATGTCACATAATTCCTTCTTGATCACAACAACCACCAATTTCAAACACACTCACCCATAAACCTAATAAATTCTAAATTATATCAAGATTCAAACTTTAATAATTGGGTGTTTCTAATTTCCATAAAAGACAAAAAAAATAAAAACTTTATTTCAAAATACTGGAGTTTGAACCAGTAAATCAGCATTAAGCCATCTTTCAATAATTAGCATACAACCTGTCTTCTAACTTATACTTCCAACCAAATTCAACTTCATAGAATTGTGTACTATTATTTTAAGAACAATTTAAATAGAATCTGAAAACAAAGGCTGGAACTTGATCATTAGTGTTGTTGGTATACAAGTTATGATCAATAGAAACAAATTCTAAATTTGAATTCAGTCATAAAAGTCATTTCTGTATGTATTCTAATTGGTATCAGATAGAAGGATAAGCCGGTAGTTGAATTTACCTAAAAAAACCGGCGAAAGTTTCCATTGAATAACTGGAAACTATGTTTCATTATCTTTTTTTCTTTTTCTTTTTTGTACAATAAGAATGAGAGATGGTAGTCTGACCTTTGGCTGATCAAAATCAAGCATATCAGATACCATTATTTACTCAAATGATCCAATTGAGGAAGACTGCCAGGGACTAGTGCAAATTTCTGCTGGCTCCACAAAATCTGCAAATTAGTTTAAGATCATTGTGATTTTTTCTCTTAAATACACGAAGCACTACAACAAAATTGGCTTTAAAGAACACCAGATATGCATAAATGTCCTAATAAACTGCTTTATAGTACTTAAGTATTATTGACCAAACAATTGTGCGTCCTATGTAAAGTGTTATAATAAGTTGATAAAAAACATTTGGACGTACTAACAAGTTTTTTATGACACTTTTGATATATAGGTGCTACTAGACTTTTTATATGACATTATTAGAAAAAGTGTCTTAAATAGTTAATAAGACACTTTATTTCAAAAGTGTCCTAAAAATGTTGTTAGGACGTCCAAAAGCGTCAGATCAACTTATTTTAATACTTTTACATATGACGCACAACGATTTGGTCCTATATAGCGATATATTAAAGGATAGAGGGAGGTTCAAGGGAAAACACCCTGGGAGCCCTCCATTCAGACAGTATGCACTAATGCATACAAGCGTTTTTTTTCCTATGCATCAATGCTTCTATAATTACATATGCATTAGTGCATATGCACAAATGCATTAGTGCATATGCACAAATGCATGTTACAAATTACCGGTATGCATTTGTGCATACCGTCCAAATGGAGGGCTCCCAGGGTGTTCTTCAGTTTTCTCTTTTTTTTGGCGTTTTCCTTGAACCTGACCCTATATATTTAGACATATTTGGCATCCTATAAAGCTAACTTTGTTGTAGTGAAGATTTCACATGCCCTTATGAACTCAGAATAGTATAGTGGATATGCACAACACTCTTTTATGGATTCTGAATTTTTTAATGACCCTGTTATGGATTCTGACCTTTGCAAGAATTAGCATAATCTAGAGGAGTTTCTGATGATGGAGATGATAGCGAATTGGTCGTGACCTCCTTAGCGTCAATCATCATTGCTACAACTTCTCTCATTGTAGGCCGATTTAGTGGAGATGGACTAGTGCAAAACAATGCTATCCTCAAAAAAAGAGACATCTCTTCGGTTGTCCTTTTACAACTCAAGTCTAACCTTTTGTCATAAAGATCAGAAACCGGAACCATCCCATGAATCGATCTTCTAACCCATGTCACAAGATCCCCACCTTGATCAAGGGGTTGAACCGGAGGCCTCCCAGTAACAAGTTCCAAAAGAACCACTCCAAAACTATAGATATCGCACTTTTCTGTTACTTTCATTGTATACGCATATTCTGAAAACCAACATAAAAAGAAAAATATAAGTTTGTGAGAAAAACTTCTTGTCATATTTACATATTTTGCACCAACTTTCAGAAGTGAAAGTGTAGTTTTTTAATTTTTTTTACCTGGGGCAATGTAGCCATATGAACCAGCAACAGCGGACATGGATTTGGAACAAGAAAAGTCCATCAGTTTTGCCAAACCAAAATCTCCAACATGAGGCTGAAGCATTTTGTCCAATAAGATGTTGTTTGACTTTATATCGCGGTGGATAATGTGGGGTCTACAGTCATTATGGAGATAGCATAACCCTTCAGCTGCTCCATGGGCGATCTTGTATCTAGCATTCCAATCAAGAAAACGAGCATGATTGTTACCATGAAGTAGTTCTCCTAAACTCCCATTTTCCATATACTCGTATAATAAAAGATTGGATTCTTGATGGTAACAAAAACCATAAAGTTTCACAATATTCTTGTGACGGATTTTTCCAAGAGTTGATATTTCAGCAAGGAAGCTACGGTCAACAACAGCACCTCCACCACTAGACTTCAATTTTTTCACCGCCACCACCTCACCATCACCCATCACCGCCTTGTACACCACCCCACATGCTCCTTTTCCGATCACAACATCCTCTGAAAAGTTATAAGTTGCTTCAACTAGATCCTGATATCTGAATCCCGCCTTTGGAAAGTAGTAATTATCCAACACATCTGGCTTAATGTGATCTTCTTCAAATGGCGTACAGACTGGTTTTCGGTGCTTTATAGCCCAACAAACACCCATGGCAAAGATCAACGAGAAAAACCCTATAGTACCAGAAACAATGCTTACTACTTTATCTTTTGAGAACCCATCTTTCAACCAGCCAGAATGTTGATTAGATCGTGGGATTGTAGGTGGCTGACAACGGTTTGAATTTGAATCTGAATCCAAAATGCATAGCCCATGGTTTCCTGCAAAGTTGCTAGGATCCATTCTTCTAAAAATGGGTGTGTTTGGAACTGTCCCAAATAAGCCATTGTTAGAAAGATTACAGACCAAAAGGCTCACTAACTGGCCGATTGATGATGGAATTTCTCCAACAAGAAGATTATCATTCAAGTATAACGATTCCAACATCAACAAGTTCCCAAGATTCTGAGGTATTTTGCCAGAAAGCGAGTTATGACTGATATTGAGTGAAATCTGGAGAGTAGTGAGTTGACCAAGCTCAAAAGGGACATCTCCGGAGAAAAAATTACCACCCATTTGCAATTCAGTAAGACGTGCCAGCTTCCCTAATGAAATTGGTATCTTTCCATTCATTCTGTTATCCGACAACTTTAGCAATTCAAGATTTACCAAATTGCCAATTTCAGAAGGAATTTGGCCTGTAAACCAGTTCCTGCTAAGGTCAAGTCTCTGAAGATTTAAGCAATTCATCAGCTCATGAGGAATGTCCCCAAAAAGCCGATTAGATGAGACATTAAACGTAACGAGCTGAACCAAATTCCCGATTTCAGGAGGAATGTGACCAAAAAAGTAATTGTTGGACAAGTGAAGCCTTTTCAGATTCTTTAACTGGCCTATTTCTGGGGGTAAAGGTCCGGTGAAGTGGTTTTGATGGAGTTCAATTGCGGAAAGATTATAAAGATTGGAGAATTCAAGAGGGAGGCTACCAGTAAGCAAATTGTCTCCTAACATTAACTGTATCAAAGATCTGCATGATTTCAGATCATGGGGGATGTTTCCAGATAACTTATTCGATCCCAGGCTTAAAAACATTAGCTTTTGAAATTTGCAAAGATGTGGAGGTATGGTTCCCATAAGATTATTCATGGATATATCAAGAACCGAGAGGTTACTACTAGCTCCTATCGATGAAGGGATACTTCCCTCAAGATGATTATCAAAAAGCTGAAAACTTTCCAAGAAAGAAATGTTTTGAAAACCCGAAGGAATTTCACCAGTTAGGTTATTTATCGAAAGGTCTAGTTTCCGAAGCTCTTTCAAATGTGAAAGCTCATTTGGAATGCCACCCACCAGGCGGTTTTCAAAAAGATGAAGCAGATGGAGGTTTGTGATCTGTCCCAACTTTTTCGGGATAACCCCAGTTAAATGGTTTTCAGAAAGATCGATTTCAACCAACTTTAAACAATTCCCTAATTCTTCTGGAATTGTACCGTTTAACTGGTTTGTATACAGATACAACTTTTTCAGCTGTGTGAGCTTACCAATTTCTTCTGGAATGCTTCCAAAGAAAGAGTTTGCATGAAGTGCAAGTAATTCCAAACTGCTGAAATTCCCGATCTCAGGAGGAATTTCGCCAGATAAAAGATTTTGCCAAAGGACCAAACTAGTCAGATTCTTGATCTTTTGAAGCTCTTTAGGAAATGGACCATCTAAATTGTTTTGTGCTAACCCGAAAACCTGCAACTTTTCACATTCACCGACCTCACTAGGAATCGGGCCCGACAAAGAATTTACACCTGCCCTGATTATTTTAAGCTGTTTCAATCTACCAATGGACTTGGGAATCATCCCAGTGAGATTATTACTGTAAACAACAAGCTCTTCCAACAAAATCAATTTCCCAATGTCATCAGGGATTTGACCACCAATATAATTTTCACATAAAGAGAGCACTTTTAGGGAGGAAATTGTGCAGATTTGAGTGGGGAAATCACCACGAAATCTATTTGTGCAGAGGTCTAAAACCTCCAAATGTTGACAGGAAGCTAAACCTTTAGGAATGGGACCAGATATGAAGTTTTTGGACATGTTCAACTCGGTTAAAAACGAAAGCTTACAAATGGTTGACGATAAAGAGCCAGATAAATTAAGGCCGTGGAGGTTTATAGAAGTTACCTTATGATCATTGGTACATCCTATACCAATCCAAGCACAAGGAAACGAATCGGATGGATTCCAATTATGAAGATTGCTATTTGAGCCCACAAGAGAGAGTTTGAACTCCAAAAGCACAGCACCCTCTTCGTTTATCGAATGAACAAGGATAACAATCGAAAACATAAGCATCGTTAAGGCCCAAAAATGTTTTTCGAGATCAAGATTCATATGGGTTGGCATATTTAGAACACCTAGCTAGCAATGAGAAAAGGAAAGAAAGGGGTATAAGCAAAGAAAGAAACGAATTGAGTTGTGGTTTTAACAGGAAGAAAACAGTATGATAATAAAAGTGAAAGATGTAGCTATCAAGAATTCACTGTGCCACACAGCCAAAGGAGTGGTTTGCTTCAAGATCGAAAGAGACAAGGTTATGGAGAGCAAAAGCATAGTGGGAAAAAGGGTGCGAAAAATGCAAAAGATTGGATTAGTAAGCTAAGCAACTTTTTACGAGGTTTTGATGATATCATAATAGGCAAAAGACTCTCAGCGTCATATAATCAAACACTTGGAGGGCAACCCAATTATACTCCAATAACAAGATTGAAACATAACCCATAAGCTTAGCTTAATCATCAAAAAGTGCAAGACAAATTAAACTAGATCACAAAAAGGTTGAATGATCCGTGACATAAATGAAAGGATGGGCAATCAAAGAGATAAGGAAGAGAGAGAAAGTATATACATACATACATACGATACATGCATAGTAATTCAAAATTTCTAGAGTCGAGTGCCTCATTTCATAGCGTCCACCTCAATGAATTCAAGATGAATTGATTTAGAGAGAGAAAAGACAGAAGGGTGTGAGTGTGATTGATGACATTGGTGGATGGAAAAACAAGAAAACCATGAAAAAAACTCAAAAAGGGAGTCAACACAAAGGTGGCGCTAGCTCTACAGCATTTGTTCTTCTTTTTTCCATGATGATCATAATTGGTTGAATTGAAAGAATTGAAAAATGTGTGTGTGGCTCTGTTGCTTTATACTACTAAACATACATGTGAACTGAAGGAACGATAGAGACGAGACGTTTGAGTGAATTCCTTAAAGTTAGATCGCAATCTTCTTTCTCCTCCGCCATTGTTGCTGGGCCTGACAATATGGAGAATTTGGGTAGCAAAAATTCCCTTTTTTCTTCTTCTTCTTGGGATTCATGATTTAAGTTTGTAATGTATGCACTGTTTGTTGATAGTGGAGGAATGAGTTGGAATCTATTCTCTCCTCTTTCTCTACTTCAAAAAAGTTTGGGTTTCTTTTCAACTTCATGTATATCCCTATGCATTTTTAGGTAAAAAGAGCATAATATATATATATATATATATATATTATATATAAATTATTAATATAATAGTTTAGATTTGGAAGAGAGAATCAGAAAGTTAGATTTGTAAACATGTTGAAATTGAAATAGTTTATAAGTTTTTATAACGACTTTAATGAAATAAACTATAGAAAACAAAGAGTTTTATAAACTTTAAGTTAATCTCGTATTGAAATGTTATTTTCAGATGTATTTCTTTAGAAATAAGTTAATTTTTAAAGAAGTATTATTTTGATTAATATACTTTTTAAACTTTTATTTTTAAAGAAGTATTATTTTAATAAATATACGATAATCCTGTTATCATGTTGAATGACAGACATATAAATATATATTGTTAGTCATATCGTTTATGCTGTGAAAATTTTAATATAAGATTAATTGTAATATTTATATAATTTAATAAATTTCACATAAGATTAATTGTAATATTTTATATAATTTAATTTATTTAAGGATTATATTATTTTAATTGTACAATTGCTTAATATAAGTCGTTTAATCATAAAAACATCAACTCTAATTTTTGTAGTTATGTTGATGAAGACAATTAGGGAAGAAGAGAAAAGTAAATAGAAAGAAGATGATGACGAAGAAACAGAAGGTCTCTATCGGTTAAGGGAGTAACTGATTGTGTGATGAAACAGAAGTTGGGGTTAATATTTAATGTTTCAACGACTTGCATAAAACTTTTAAGCCGTTGTATATCATATCATTCGTCACATAATACATTAACCGGTTGATATTTAAACAAATCAATTATGTATTTAAATATTTAAGATGTCATATTTGTATATCAAAATGAAGATTTTAAAATACATTTCCTAAAATATGAATCAAAACAAATATATTACATTATCATACAATTTGGCTCCTTCTTTTTCTAGTCAAGTTACATAAAAGTTTCTTTAGCAATATATGTCATCTTAGATAAAAAAGAAAAAGAATAATTATTTTATGGATCGGAACCTATCTAATATTGTGCCATGTTAGGTACATGTTACCATCGAAGCCAAAATCAAACACATGGGTTAGAATTTTGAATACAACTGATAAATCAGTCTTTTTAATTAACAAATATATTCATATTTCTTATATATTTAGATTTTTAACAAAACTTTTTAATGCATTTATTATCAAGGATCATAAATAAAAACTAACGTTTTTTCATTTGACATCTCAAGTGGCACATAACACTTGGATTAGAACGTTTGGCTCATGACATCATAATGATTATGTCGTTGTGTTTTTTTTAATAATTGGTTATAACAATATTATGTTTATTTAAAACATTTTTATTTTTATGACGATAATTGTCTAATATGTTTGTAAGTTTTCTTAATGACATAACGAAGGTCTTTTAATGTTCCTTTTTTTATAATACAAATTTCTACATGTAATGGATTATAAAATTTATTGTTAATAAAAAGTAGTTATGTGCTGAATTTTAACATCATACAAAAATAAAAATACATTCTAAGATTTTTATTGTCAAAACAATAAACAAAACGTTAAATTTTATACTCAATCACATATAAAGAACTTGTCATAATTAAAAATTAGCCATCTAAAATTTTCTTGTTAATCTTCTTTTCATATTACATGTTATAAAATATGATGCAACAAAAATTAGACGGTATCAAAAAAAAAAATAATATTATGTGTCAATCAATTATATTTAATATGTAAAATACACATAACATAACATAAAAAATAAATATTGTATTTTTATGAGTTTATTAGTACAAGAATTTGAAAATTTTGTTTGTATTGCATTTAAATCATATTAATATTTAATTCTCATTTGCAACCAACCTTCTTTAGAGAGACATACAAGTATAAAATTAAAATACATCATATTTTTATTTATTTTAAATTTATTTAATTTTTCTTTACTCTGTTTCTTATTATATGTATTCATATGATTAATTTTTGTTTACTCTCTTTTTTATGATATGTATTCATATGATTAGCATAGATGAACTATATGTGAAATTTTGAGAGATGATTTTTTATCATGATAAGGATAATTAAATAATGAAAATCCAAATGTTTTAATTTTGATATGTAATTAAGCATAAAGAACGTGAATTTATCATATGGAAGTGACTTATGATGTGGATCTATGGTCGGAATTAAGATAGAAGCAACTGAAATTGATATTAATTTAGAGTAAATTATATATATAAAGAAATCAAATAAGAACCATATTCTATAAATATGTAAGAAGAGATCAAAAAATATTTTATAAAGGTGTCGGCAATTATAATGTGCCTCCAGACGTGACTTTCTAATAAACTTCCATTTAATTTTTGACTTTCGTCTTTTACTTTTCTTGTTAAATTGTCATTTTCACAACCATTCTTTTGAAAAATTTAAATTTCAAAATACTTAAAAAGAATTACTTATTAATTTAAATTTTAACGGATTTTAAAGTTATATTTTGCAAAATAAAAAAATTCAAATTAATTTTTTCTTAAAGTAATAACTGAAACATATTTTGCCATTTCTGATTCAATGGTAATGGGGTGAATTAATAAAAGAGCTCCGATGTTTCATTTTCTGAAAAACTATACTATTTTTTTAAAAGTTGAATACTATTTATAGTTAGGAATGAATTTTTTTATTTTATTTTTTTGAAACGGCAAACAAATCTTATAAATCACCACCGAAAAACAAACAACATAGTTCGAAAAAACGAAACAAAACACATTTTACGGTTATGATATAGTTATAAATAGAGGTAATTATGGGTGATCTAAACCAATGGCGGATCTAATTAAGTTTGAGTGGGGGGAAAGGATCCCGTTAAAGAAAAATAAAATAAAATTTTCAAAGTTAAAAGTAATTTTTTTAGTTCCTAAGTTTTTGCAAAAGACCCTACAATCTTAGCCGACCATCGTCAATTTCAAAAAAAGTCGATTGAAATCAATAAAAAAAATTCTCTCGAAATCAACAAAAAAAGTTTAAAAATCCTTCGAGACTGTGTAATTAGGCTAAAAACATGTCGGACAACTTTACGCGTCGTTACTACCGTCGACTACCTCTAACTCCCCCACTACAACAACATCATCTACCACCTCCACTACAACAACCTCCTCTACTACTTCCACAACCACCATCTGTCACCGTCCACCACTGCTCGTCACCACCACCATCACTACCATTGGCCACCTCTACGACCATCGGCTACCACTACCACTGCCCACCACCAAAATTACCTACACTACATCCACCACAAATAGTTCTTCCACCATTATCAATCACCACCACCACCACCATCAACCATCTTCATATCCTCCATAACCATCATGCCAACCAACAACCACTGCCTCTACCTCCAAAACTACCATGTCAACCAACCACCATCACACATCGGCACCATAATTACCTCCACCTCCACCATAACCTCCAACATCTAGTTATAATTTTCTTATAACATAGTATAAAAAGTCAAAATCTTTAAAAAAAAATCCCACAACTACTTTATTTTAATAATTCTAACATTAACTGCATTAATAAAATATTCGGTACATTTACTATCTCTGTCATGCATATTTTACTTAAATATCTTAATTAGTTTGATATAATTAGAATATTATTATCTCTTTCTTCTATTGAGTTATAGAGATTTCTTTAAGTCTAGAGATTTTTAAAATATATCTTCTTTTCTTTATTTTAATATAAAAAATAACATAGTTATTAAAATAACAAATATTAATATTCCTCTTTACTAACGATTAATAAAAAAAATCATCTTTAAATCATTAACTCTAATAATCTTCTTCAAATCATCTTCAAATAGCCATTAAAGATGATGGAATCGTATCATAACACTACCCCCTAAAAACATGGCAAAACTGTTCATCGATTTATATTTTACTTCAAATTACTATATTAATTATAATAACCAATTACTTGATAGTTCAATTATATAGGGACAGGTTCAAATGAGACTCAAATTTGGTTGTGAACGTGAGGACAAATGAGAACGCGACGTGTGTTATATTCAGACTGGATAATCAAATTAATATTAAGACTGAATAAAACTGAATATAGTGTTTATTCAGTTTGAATAATGCATATTCAGTCCAAATAAGCATTTTTCAGACTAAATAAACACTATATTCAGTTTTAATATTTCTTTGATTATTCAGTCTGAATAATCTACATTCAGACACGTGTCGCGTTCTCATTTGTTCTCACGTTCACAACCAAATTTGAGTTCGTATTTGAACTTTCCTCCCAATTATATTAGTATATCTTCATAGTCAAAACTCAAAGTTGTATCGCCAAGCCTCGGTCAAACTAGGGTGGCAAAAAGTGACTCAACCCGCTAACTTAATTTGAATCCAACCCAAAATTAATAGGTTAAGTTGATATTTTCAACTCGTTTAAATTAAGTTGGTCAATCTGCCTAACCCATTTAAATAAATGGGTTGAGTTAAGTTGAAATTTTCGACTTATTTACAACATGTTTTCAATCTATTTACAATCCGTTTTCAACCCATTAATTTTTTTTATATAATTTTATATTGTTTTTAACGATAATGTAATATTTTGTATGAAACATTGAGAATTTGAAATCTTTTTAGTTTTGTCGATTGTGAAACCCTAATAAAATAATATCTAACCCGCCTCCAAGTCTCCCTTTCGGCTCTCTCTCTCTCTATTCCGATCTTGTCGTCCGCCTCCAAGGATCCAACAAAGAATAAAATAATTTAAAATTAAATGGATCAACCCAAATTAAATCCATTTATTTAACTAATTGGGTTAAAAAAATCATAAGCTGGTCAACCTGTTCTCAGCTCATTTAAATAACATGTTAGGTTGGGTTGAAAATCTCAACCCGTTAAGTTGGATTAAGATTTTCGACATATTTAATAAATAGATTGTAACTTGACTCATTGTCACCCCCAGTCAAACCATCAAATCCATAGCCTTATTTAATGATCTTCCCGACGCCTTCCTTCTTCCATCATACATTTGTTTTCCATAACAATTAACACACGTTGACCAATTCCAACTGATCAACAAACCAGAATTTGCTTGATCAATTCCAATGATTAACATTTTAGATCTGGTTGTTATCATTTATGTATTAAACTCTAATCCATATATATGTTCCCTAATTAGAATTTATAAATAAATATGGGAGTTAAAGTGTTACCAATTAAAATAGATAAATAAAATAGATTATGGTGCATTTAGAAATTAGACTATGGTGTAAAAAGAAAAACTCTTTAGATCTACAAACAAATTTAAAAAGCATCCACAAAAAGCAAGGTCAAGTCAGGGTGTATCAATGTGAGGTTCCGAACGTGGCCGCCAAACTTTAGTGGCCTACGAACTTTTCTGGGACTGAATTTTAAATTCTTTAACATGTTTCTAATTGTAAATATTTTGATTTTTAGTCTATGTTCTAGTTTAATCCATTCAAGGTTTTTCGTACCCATATAGTATAATTCATTCAAATTCTCTCATACCCATATAGTATGTATACAACTCATTTAACGGTTATAATATTTTAGGAATCTAGCTTAAATGCCTCAATCCTATCTCTCTTCTACCAGATTTATTGATTCATCTGATCCCCCCAATCATATCTCTCTTATATCAGATATGTTGATTCGTATGATTCCTTATTGATTATAAATCTATAATTTCATCTTCTTAAGTCTCGATTTTAAAGATTGAATTCTCTTGGTTCATATATTTGTTTTCCTTGTAGCTAATATTGTAATAGAAGCACCAAAGATGGACTCTAATAATCTTCCACTTTATGGTTCTTTGTTTCTCACTTTCTTAGTCGAAGAACTTCAATTTCATGACTTATTTCACCATGATACCTATTGTCGTTGTTCGAAACACTATAATCGCTTGACAACAAACATCAAAGCCGAGAGTTGGGGCTTCTTGAAAACCTACGGTAAACAAATTCTCCATTTTAGTTAGTTAAAGCATCTCCCAAAGAAAATTACATAGATCTTTAACAAATTCTCCATTTTAGAAAAGTCAACATCAGTTATAATTTAAAAAAAACAGATCATCGATTGAAATATTATTTATCCATCTAAATATTTGTTTTCAAATTGGTGGTCTAACTTTATAATTATCTTGGACGTTTTCCATATTTAGAAAAAAAAAAGTAGAATCATGTAGATTTCTCTTAGGTGGTCTCACTTTATAATTATCTTGGACTTTATAATTAGGGAAAATTTCATCTACGTCCTTAAAAACTTGACATATTACGTATATATCCTTGTAAAATTTGTAATTACATATATATCATTTTAAACCTTGATATATCATTCTCCTTAACTTAATTCTTATTAAATATTTAAAAAATACAAAATTTTAAAACTAAATTAGAAAATGACTTATATACCCCCTCCCCAAACATCCCCAAACAGCAACCAATTCTACCAAATCAGATTCCTCTTCATTCGTCTTCCTTGTTCTCTCAATCATCCCTAATTCCTTCACAAGAAAAGCATCAAAGTTTCTCCCATGATGATGATGATGATGATGATGATGAACAATTTTCCATACTACTTTCTCGATCTTTTCTGCATTTTCTTGTTTTTCCCCCAAGAAAATCATCATCCATGGGGGATTCGAAGAAGATGAAATCTGTGGTAAATTTCCCCCACATAGCATTCTATGGACTCTTCCACCACGCCCAGAAATGCTTTTCTTTCTCCCCCATTTCTCATTTTGTTGATTCTCCACTAGAGGAAGACAATGTTCTCTCTTTATTCTCCCATTCGCATTAGTTCATCCAAAGTTCCTTACCCTTAGATTGATGATGATATTTGTAGATTAGTGTAATATGAGGTCACCATTCGATTTATGCTTCAACATCTTACGAACTTAGATTACGATTTACGAATTTATGTCTTGTTGAAGTTGTAGTGTAGATCGTCGTAATTTTCCCGAGGAATCGTAAGATTTTTATATGTAATTTCACGATCTGGATCTTGAGTTTTGATCTAATCTCGCCCTTTTTTAGCTAATTTTTCTTTAGCTTCTTCTTTCTTGTTCTTCAGAATTTCTGTATAAAATTATAAAGAGTGAATTACATACTTGGTCCCTAGGGTTTATTGATTTTAACAGTCTGGGTCCCTAAAATGAAATATCTATGGCTTGCATCCTTATGGTTTCAATTTCATAACGTATTGGGTCCTTATTTTTAACTCCGTTAATTTTTTTCTGTTAAATAGGTTAAGTATGGGGGTATTTTAGTCATTCATTTTATTTTCTTATTTTCTATTAAAAACAAGGACCAAACATGTAATTTGCATAAATATACATGGCCCACCCCTTTAGACTTCATCTTTCCCAAACCCTACGACCACCCCTAATGCAGAAAAACCACCCGGCCCCGAGGCCATCCATCCTAACGCCGGAAAACCACCCGCGACCACCGACCATCCCCAACGCCGGAAAACCACCCTTCCCCAGGTCACCGTAACGAACGGGGACCGCATCCCCGTTGTTCTTCGGCAGAAGAACACGGCCCCTCTCCCCTTTCTTTTTCGGTGAACGCATCGACCTCTCGAACGGGGACCGCATCCCGTTTGTTTTTCGCCGACGAACACAACCCTACCTCGCACTTTCTTCTCCGTGAACACATCGACCTCTGAAAGCCACTTATCCCCCTTTACGGTAGAACAGTAGTTGATTTCAAAACAACGGCGGTTTAAGACTGACCATTTTTGAACCATCAGTCTCAATTCAATCAGGTTTTAGAGGATTTTGATTGGTTTCATTGATTCCATCACTTATTAATCATTCGTTTAACAAATTTCTCTGAATGTATTGGAGGTTTTGAGAAAAAAATTCTTTGTTGGATTTCGAATTCCCTCTTTTGACCATGATGCTTACCTACATACGAAATAATATCCCCTGTCATGACCCCATGACCTTCGATTCCACCTCATTATTTGAATCTTGGATGACAATGCGACGAATAGAAAACCCCAGACCATATTTTTTGGGGGTTGAGGAATGGTATTTGTGTCAAAACCATAATCAAATCGGTGTTGTATGTGTGTGATGTGCGTGAGGTGGGTTTGGTTGGAACTTGAAGGCATTGTCTGATGTAAGAAGATGACCGGAATGGTCGCAGTTCAACGGAGGAGATTGCTGTTTGAAGATGACGATGATGGTTATTTTTAGTTTTATCTTTTAACATGTTTGGTCCCTATGCTTTTTAATAGAATAAAGAAAAAGAAAAAAAATAGTAAAATGACTAAACTACCCTTTTATTTTACCTACTTAACAGAGAATTTTTAACGGAGTTAATTTTAGGGACCCAACACGTTATAAAATGGAAACCATGAATACCCATTCCGTAATTATTTCATTTTAGGGACCCAGACTGTTAAAACCAATAAACCCTAGGGACCAAGTATGTAATTCACTCAATTATAAATAAAGATATACTCAGTTCCACATTTCTGTTCTTGAATCTTTCTGTATAGTTTCTTTATAAAATTATTTGATTTGTGGATTAACCATTGATGGGTTGTTTTGAAATTGTTGAAAATTTCAATTTCCGTTTGACGATCTTGAAAACCTGCTTAATTTGTTTATGGCCCTGCTTAATTTTAATAATTATTTTCCATTATAATTGCATCAATGCTGCAGGGTTCCATGTTCTAAACCTAATCTTCTGCTTTATTTGTCGGGGTATATCCATGGCCCCTATCCATTCTATTGCAATAATTTATTTGGTTGTGAAAGTTCGATGAAAAGAGATGTAATAATGAAAGTTCGATGCTTTTCTTGTGAAGGAATTAGGGATGACTGAGAGAAGAAGGAAGACGAATGAAGAGGAATCTGATTTGGATAGAATTAGTTGGTGTTTGGAGAAGATTAGGGAAGGGGTATCTAAGTCATTTCTTAATTTAGTTTTAAAATTTTGTATTTTTTAAATGTTTAATAATAATTAAATTAAGGAGAATGATATATACGTAATATATCGAGGTTTAAAATGATATATACGTAATTACAAATTTTACAAGGATATATACGTAATATGTCAAGTTTTTAAGGACGTAGATGAAATTTTCCCTTATAATTATAGGGACTTAAACTAGAGACTCAACGGCTGTTTGTTTGGGTCTAAATGGTGCCATTCAGAGGCAGTCTAAATCATGTAGAGGTTAGGTGTTGTTTGGTAAAAAAAGAGCCTCTGAAGTGTAACAATAGCATCTAGGTGGTACCAGCCCTAACCCTTTGCATTATGATTCAAATGTGATTTTTTCCACAAAATAAACTTCAACACCTCCATCCCTCTGCTCTCTATCGATTTCCCTCTCCACGAAAGCTACTGTATTCCACAACCGCCGGCCGCCACCCAAGGCCGCTCAGGTATGTGTTCGATCCCTCTCCACAACAGCAACTACACAAAAATTTTTCGATTTCATGAGTGAAGATTTCTCTTTCTCTTCAGATTGTTGTTTGATTTCTTTCATGAAATCGACTTTTTGTTTGATTTCTTTCATGAATTCAACTATACATCTGTGTTGTTTAATTTCTCTTATGAAATCAATTTATTGTTCGATTTCTCTTTCTATTCATTCAGATTGTTGTGGTATTCAATACATGGTAACAGATTATATTTTTTTGTTTGATTTCTCTTTAGATTTTTGTTCGATTTCTGTTAGGTATGTGTTTGATTTCCATTGAACAGCCATTAAGCAGGCTTGCTTAATCAATCAAAGGGTTAAAATGGTCATTTGTTTTTATTCACCAACCTTAAATGCAAGTTTCGTCACATTTTATAGGCGTCCTTGCTCTGCAAATTGGCTTCTACTGAACACTTTTCTAATGAAATCCATATCCTTAATCAGATCAACGTGAAATTTAACCCTAAAATTCTGAAAAAAAAAACTTATTTTAATTGAAAAACGATGCGAATGAAGAACAGATGTAGCAATTTGTTCGAGGCCGTATTCAAAATTGAAAGATTTGATAGGCACGGAGAATCGCAGAAACTATTTTGATTTTGCCAACCTTCAATGCAAGTTTCATCACATTCAATAGACGTCCTTGCTCTGCAAATTGGCTTCTTCTGGTTCTATTTTCTGATGAATTATATTTCCTTAATAGATCGATAACATCTGAAAACTAATCAGATCGACGTGAAATTTAACCCTAAATCTCTAAAAAGAACTTGTTTAAATTGAAATACGATGTGAATGAAGGATAGATGTAGCGATTTGTTCGAGGCCGTATTCAAAATTGAATGATTTGATAGGCACGGAGAATCGCAGAAAATATTTTGATTTTGCCAACCTTCAATGCAAGTTTCGTCACGTTTAATAGGCGTCCTTGCTCTGCAAATCGGCTTTTTTTTCAGAACAATTTTCAAATGAAATCTATGTACTTAATAGAAGAATAGATCTACAATTTGCAATTCAATCAAGATCTACAAAAACAATACCTCGAATTCTGAACAGAAGTTGTTTGAATCGTTAATCCATAACTAGAAACTGAACACGAAATGAATGGAGGATAAATGTAGCGATTTGTTCGAGGCCTTATTCAAAATTGAATGATTTGATAGGCACGGAGAATCGTAGAAACTATTTTGATTTTGCCAACCTTCAATGCAAGTTTCGTCACATTTCATAGGCGTCCTTGCTCTGCAAATTGGCTTTTTTTACAAGTTTTCTAATGAAATCAATAGCAAAAAAACTACAAATTGAAAACTAAAAAGAAAGAAGAAAAAATTGAACACTGTAATCCTGAACAGAAACTATGCTAATGGTAAATCCACGAGGCTTGTAGTCTGATAACTCGTCGACGAAAGAAGAAGATGATGATGATCGTAAACATGGTTGGAGAGGATATATAAGGCTAATAACCCTAACCCTAATTTTCAGGCCCATTTATTATTGGCCCAAATTGATAAGGGTCCGTTTATACATATGCAAAATGCAATGCAATTAGGCACTCTCTGGTCCAGATATGGTCAAATGGGTCTAGTCCAAGCCATATTAGGACCGGTCAAATGGGTTCGGTAGGAAGCAACTATGGTTTGGTAATAGGCGGTCTTTAATCGATTATAATTTTCATCCAAAAACAAGATCCAGTCCCCGGTTATACATAGGTTTGATTTTTAAAAAAAGTTTTTTGAATTATATATCAAAGTTTTCAAGATTTATACAAGATTTTCGAGATTTTTCTTTGACATTTTTTAACGTTTTTCAAGTTTTTGTAACTGTTTCAATATCAAATCTCAAAAATCATAATTATAAAAACATCTATAATATTATTTTGTAAAAAATATTTTTAGATTTTTTTAAAGTGTATTTAAATGACCGAATTAGAGAATTTAAAGTGTATTTCAATAAGATATTGTCCAAAGAAGATTCTTCAAATACAAATTTTTTACGTTCAAAATTGACTTTTGGAGAGAAAAAAATGGAGGGACCGATTTAGGCCCTGCTCGGGGCCGGTTCTCGTAACCGATTATGAATAACCTTAACCGGAGCTTAGGATTTTGGTCGGGCCGGGGACCAGTTACATGAAGCCATGTTGGGACCGGTATCGATTTCGGGCCATCTCTACTCAGGTCTGGTCTTAATTGGGCTTAGTTAAGGGTTTTGAAAGAGTAACCGTCTTACAGGTCCATTTTTTCGCTGAAAATCTATAATCAGTATAATCCAATATAAATATTTCCTCAAAATTTTCATTTCTTTTGTAATCTTTTGCTATAAAATACCTTTTTATTTCTTTTAGAATTAACATTTCGTGAATTCCCACACATTTGAGGTTTATACCTATATATTTTAATCTCATTGAACATGTTAGTGATCGATTAGTGAAGTGAAGGCTCAATATATACTCAATGCCGAATGTGTCGTTTGTTGTGAAGCTAAAAATTGTTTACAACGAAATTTTATATCCGGATTTGAATACTTTAATTATGTATCTGGTCCACTAAACTCAACTATAGTTATAAACCAACCATATTTTTTGCCAATGGCGTGTAGCTCAGTTGGTTAAGACGAAGAGATGTTTGCTCCAATAGGCCGTTGGTTTTGTGTTCGATCCCAGGCCCCCTCGCAATCGCCTTGCCGTTGAGTGAGTCAGGTATGCCCCTCACATTGGAAATTGGCAGCCTGTGTGGGTCGATTTGCGTGTCCGGGAAATACATACTTTTGCTCCAATAAACCAACCATATTTTTCTCGAAGCACAATAGATTTTCTAACGAAACACTCTTGGACCTTTTTACGTGAAGCAAACATTTCAGAATGAGTAATTATTCAAAGCGGACATAAACACAACTCTTAGTCTCATGGTTGTAGATGCACATACGATAAGGTTACTTCCTAAGACCATTCAACAACATATTTTTGTAGGTATATTGTTATAGAGACAAGTGTGTTATATTCCTAACATGAGTATGGTGATAATTACGGATAACTAATTTTGGTTATAGTTGTTTATGCTTTATTGATAGTTGTATTTGCGTTTCTTGTGATAAAGTATAAATTTGTTTACGTTCCTATATTCTATATACCACCATGAAAGTCATTGTTAAATAAAGAACGTTATTATAGATTTATACATACTCCTAATTACGTTGTGTTCCCGAAACTTTTGTTACGAAAGAAAAAAAGGAAATTTAGGGAAATGGAAGGAAAAAAAGAACTCGTGTTCTCAAAACTTTTTTGGGGTAAAAGAAACGAAACAGAAGAAAGATAATAATATTCAGAAACTTTCCTTTAAAATGTGCAAGGAAATGGACGAAAATAAATTAAACTTTTTAAAAAGATTATTACAAAAATCATTTTCTTTCTTTTTCTCGAAAATACAAATTAAGAAATTATTTTCTTTACCTTCCCTCTCTTTCTTTTCCATCCATCCATTTCTTTTCTTTTCTCTTCTCCTCAAATCCAACAACACATTATAAAGGCATAGTTGAACAAGTTCATTTGTACGCAGGTGGGAGGACCAGGTATGCACCCATTGGATCCACGTATTTCTTGATCTAGGTCGGACTTGAGGCCGGTAAACCCGCACCCTTTTGGTTGTGCTGCTTTTGGATTGGGCCGCTTATACTATTTATGGCATGGGTCAAGGTTTGGTGTCATTCGAACTGTTTATTTAGCATAAAACAAACAAACAACAATCTGTTAATTTATAAAATAACTTAATCTATATAGGACTTAATGAAAAAACATTCAACGACTTATATGCAAGTGCTTTTAAGCGAATATATCTTTATTTTATTATAAAACACTTTTTACCAAAGCTTTTAAAAACAAATTGTTAAAATTCAAGGTTACAAACTATTAAAGCATCTTCAACAAGTATGCTATAAATTTTCTAAAGTAGAGTACCAAAAGTAAGAATTTCTTAAAAAAATTACATTCGACTCCAAAAATTACTCTATTTTAGCAAAACAATCATTAATTATATTGTTAAAATATTCAGTACAATTAATAAGATATAATTTCTCTCCTTTAAACATTTAATATCAATGTTTACTATCGGTTAGAAAGAATAAAATATTGTTTCTCTCTCTTACTAAAAGAGTTTTAGAAATTTCTCTAAATTTAAACATACAAGATACCATAGCTATTGGAGCAAAAAATTGTTAAAATCTTACTTATATCTATTTTCACATAACTTTTAAAAAAATGCTCTTATAATTTATGTACGATTTTTAAAGCTAAACTTCATAAATCTACCTCATCTTCTAAAAGGGTAAACTACAAAAATGGTCCTTGTGGTTTGCTTTAAAAACACAAAAAGTGGTCCCTAAAGCGAAAAGACTACACGTCTTTCTCCGTTGTTCATCTTCCTTTAGATTCCTCTACTAACCAAACCCAAATTCTTTCAAGTCGTTTTTTAAGCCTTATTCACAAACTTAAGTTGGTATATGTCACAATCCAACTTAATTAAGTTTGTGGGATGTGTTAACTATATATATGTAAATATGTGTAGTTAAGGCATCAATTTTTATCATTAGCTTGTAGTTTTGTTTGTTTATATGATCTCTATCTTCGTTTTCACTAAGCATGATATAATCCAATCATCAAAACATGTCTAGTCCAGTGGTATGATAACATCTTGGAGGGTCAGTGGATGATATCCATAACTACCTGGATTCGAACCCCATGGTGTCATGGACGGAGCCAGCACTGGCCAACCATTAGCACCGGCTCATCCTAAAGAAAAATTATTCAAATTTTTTATATGGTTCAACATTTTATAATTATTACTTTTTAAAGACAACCCTCAACCTCTTTTACACTTTTAGGCCCAAAAGTAAAAATCCAAAACACAAGTCTCTCTCCCATATATTGTTTATTTAATTAGCAACCCTATATTTGTTCTCAATCTCTTGTTGTCACCCACTTTTCATTTGTTGTGTGATGCTCTCTAGGAGTTATTTGGTTTATATTTCTTTAGTATAAATTTGGTTTTGATGGATGGATTTTTATTATTAGTTTTGATACTCGTATCTAGTTGTGATCTGTTTAGAAAAATAGCCTTTGTTTTAGTTTTTTTTGTCCCTGATTTAATTGATTTAATTCGAATAAAATGAAGTTTCTGATGAGTGACGATAAAGTTGGTAGGATTGTTTTTCACTTTGGTTTAATAATAAACATAAATTAAAGAACTTTTAATCAATGCCTCTTCAAAGTGCATTTCTATAAAATTGTGCATAGTTCATTTAATTATTTGAGAGTAACTATCGATTATTCAACTTCCCAATTGAGAAAATCCTACCTCCCTTTCTCTACGTATAAGTATTGTTTAGAGTCGTTCCCTTTTCGTATTGAAAAGCAATTATATTTAATATGCACATTTTCATTTGGAGTTGTAAGTTTGGTTATCTCATCAGATATAAGTCGGTACATAAAACCTTAAAAAAATTCTCATTATATTTTGTAGGTGTTGAGGACCACCCTTAACATAAATCCTAGCTCCGTCCCTGCCGGTGTACATGTGGAGATATCCAGATCCTGGACCTGCTACTTTGTGGTACCTTTAATCCAATCATATCTACGTACCAAACGCTAACTTAATTTCTTCCGTCACGAAAAAAAAAAAAAAACATTGGCCATGGAAAACGAGGTTTGCAAAAGAAACATTGGACGTGGAAAACGATGTTTGCAAAATTTTCTACAATAATTGATTAGGGAGAAAAAGACGTTGGATGAAACGATGTGGTTTTATCGAGTAATACATATATTTATTGTAAAGGATAAAGGACGGTAGGTGTGGAGAGAGGAATATAGTGAATAGTGAGGGGAGATGAGTAATGGGTTTCATATAAAATGATATATTTTATGAGAAGGCGAAAGTATGATGAATATGATACATGAGATTAATTATATATGATTAAATGTATATTATTTAATAGAGGAAAGTTTAAATACAAATTAAAATTTGGTTGTGAATATGAGAACAAATAAAAGTATGATAGATGTCTAAATGTAGATTATTCAGACTGAATAATCAAAGAAATATTCAGACTGAATAAAACATTTCATTTAAACCCTCCATTATATTAATAATACCTAAATATTTAATTATATATAATAAAACACACTCAAAAGTCATGTAATCATATTTGATATGACACTACTCGACTTTTTATAAAATGTTTAACTTCTTAGAGCATCTCCAAGAACATCTTTATATTTTCTTCAAAATACATAATCAAAATTAAAAATCTCTAAAAAAATATTACATTCATCTCCAACAGCATCTTCATTTTGCAGATTACAAAATTCATTATATTATTTAAATATTTTATATCTCTAATAAAATATTATTTATCTTATCTAAACATTTAATTTCAATTTTTCTTATTGGTGGAACATAATAAAAAATAGTTTCTCTCTCATGGTAATCATTTTAGAGATGTTTTCAAATTTGAAGATTTTTATAATCTCTTTCATGGTTTCTTCATTTTGGAGATGTTGTTGGAGCAAAAAATCATTCAAAATCTCTATTTTCTTCATTTTAAAGATGTTATTGAAGATACTCTTGCATAATCATTTCTCTATTTACTAAAGTATTGAAAAACTTTTATCCTTATTCAAATCCATGACTTTTAACTTTAATCTAATTCTAATTTTTTTATTTCCTCAAAAGATAGTAAATTAAGAACGACAAGTTTGTCTTTCGAAAAAATTTAAAGAAGATTGGTTCCTTAATCAACCAAAATATAAGATTTTGTTGGATTCTTTTTAACTTTTTTCTTATTTATCACATTAATTGATTTAATTAGATTTCAAAAAATTATTTAATTGATTTTAGAAAATTTAATAATTTATTTGTTAGAAAATCATAGATAAATGTATAAAATAATAATCTACCTACAAATTTCATTATATTATATCACTGTATTATTATTTTATTTCTTATTACTATAATATATTTTTTAAACTATTTTTATTAATGCATCGTATTTAAAAAAATTGACTCATTAAGGCATTGAGTAAATTTTTAATTTGAATAAGATGTCATAAGATAGATTTCTTGTTTCCATGTCATGTGATTGTTAGGATCCTCATATATAACATATTGCTAACATGACTTTTATAAATACAACAACTTTCAAAAAAGTTAATATTTAAATATATATAAACAATCTAAATTATTTATCAATATAAAAGTATTAAAAATTAATTATAGATCACAATCTCTCTTACTAACATGTTATTCTAGAATATTTATTTTACATATAAGTTTAACAAGGGTGATTTTTTTTCAAAGAAAGATATAAAAAACATGCAATAGGTTAAATATGAATTATGAGGAGGGAATGTAGAGAAATTTACAAAAAATAAAATAAAATTGAACGATTAGATGATTTAAAAAGCAACATTTAACCATTTATTTATTTATATAATGTAATTAGAGTAACGTGTTATCCGCATCATATCCTTTAAACCATCGTAAGTAAAAAAAAAGGGTTAAATGATTTTAAAACAAACATGTTATTCATTGCTATAAGTAATAAGTAGATTCTTTAAAGTAATAAAAGATATATTGAATATCCTAATTAAAAAATTTTAAAAATACATTATTTGTAATAAGAAGAAATAAAGATACAAAGAAATTTATAAGTAACTGTTGATATTTAATACATTTAATTCAAAATTTTAATAAAAAAGTATGGAAGCGAAGTATAGCAACCCATATTTGATTTGATGAAAAGAAATAAAGAAAGATCATGACGAAGCACGTGTCATCAACTATCACTTTATATTCGTGCCATGTCCCGTATTCATACAAACTAGACATTTCCCATACTATGTCTTTTTTAATCCACTTGGCACTTCTGATAACACAAACTACGAGACACACACATATGTATGTATATATATATATATATATATATATGAAAATTCAAATAAGAACTCAAATTTGGTTGTGAACGTTAAGACAAATATGAGCGTGATATGTGTCTGAATGTAGATTATTCAGACTGATTCAGATCGAATCTAATATTTATTCAGTCTGAATAATGTTTATCCAAACTGAATAAATATTATATTAGTATGAATATTTCTTTGATCACGTGTCGCGCTCTCATTTGTCCTCATATTTACAACCAAATTTGAGTTCGCATTTGAACTTGCCCCTATATATATATATATATATATATAGAGAGAGGGAAGTTCAAATACAAACTCATATTTACGTACAAACTATACAAACTGATTCAAATCAATATAAAACTAAGTTTTTTTCATTATTTTTTTTCATCAAATGTTATGATTTAAGATATTATTACACATATGTTTGTTTCATAATCTAAAAGTCTCACATGTATTTGTTTTCATAAGTTGAAAGTTTTTCATATATTTTTTTATGAAAAAGTTTCACATGTTTTTGTTTCATAATGTAAAACTTTCACATGTAATTTTTTCATGAGGTGAAACAAACATATGTGCAATAATATTTTAAACAATAGTATTTGATAAAAAAAAATTAAGAAAAAAAATCATTTTTATATTGATTTGAACCGGTTTGTATAGTTTGTACATAAATATGAGTTTGTATTTGATCATCCCTCTATATATATATATATATATATATATATATATATATATATAATTTAGTTACGAACACGAGGACGAGCGCGACATGTGTCTCATTTAGTCTAAATCGTTCAGAGTGAAAAATGAAAGTGAAGTTGATACATTATTTAATCTGAATATTTCCCTTCATTATTCAGTTTGAATATGACATGTGCCGCGCTCTCCATTATTCTCACGTTCACAACCGAATTTGAGTGATCTTATTTGAACTCGCTCTATGTATAAGGACAGATAAACAAATAAAAATAGAAACTAAGTTGAAAACATAAAAAAAGAATTTAGATACTTAATCATTTTTAATTTAAAACAATATATAAATTACGTTTTAAAAAAGAACTGATACAGTGGTTCACTTCAATCGGTAACATCTCATCCATATACAACCATTCAAGTGATTTTTGTAGGAGAATTTTGAAAAACTATGTTTAATGTTGTCTTAAATTTGACAAAAGAATGTTATATATTGACATTTTTCTATTGAAATATGCTTAAATTTTAAATTCTTTTCAAAATACCCCTGTTGTTTAATCGAAATTTTGCTTAACATGACATATATATATATATATATATATATAGAGAGAGAGAGAGGGGGGGAGGTTGATGCGAGGACGATAACAGTTTATGAGAATGCAGAACAATCTTCAACCAATCATTTTTGTATAACATCACATATGATTCATGGACAAAATCATAAATGATGCAGGCGAAATTCCATGCGACTTAAGTGTCCCCAAATCTAAATGATTGAGATTACCATTAAGAAAATGAATACAAAAATATAGGTGGACCAATTATTTCAAGGTGAAACAAAAAATTTATTTAAACAATAATTTGGAAATTTAAAACATAGAATATATTTTTACAAATAATGTCAACATGGAGCATATTCTTGTTAGACTTTGGGACCACCTAAGACATAGTATTCCCATGTTGGTGTAATAGAACAAAAATCATCCTATGCCTTTTGCTTTCTTTTCGATCTAATTAAATTTCAATATGTGTAAAAATATCGGGTTAATAAGTATGGTGGTTAGGTTAATATAGGAGAAACGCAATTATAAATTAAAGGATAGTGAGAAAATATATATATATATATATATATATATATATATATATATAGATGGGTTCATACGAGAACGGTAATAATTTACGAGAATACGAGGATAATCCTCAGTCAATCATTTTGTACATGAAATTTTTTTCGTGTACAAAATCATATCATATGTGATTTTGTACTAGCATAAAAAAGGACACGGACGACTTTTTCTGTTGACTAAGTCACGAGAAAAGTCGCGGCTTACCATATATGATTATATACGTGAATCATATGTGATTTTGTACATGAAAAATTTCATGTACAAAATGATTGGCTGAGAATTGTCCTAGCATTCTCGTAAATTGTTACCGTCCTGGCATGAACCTCAATCTATCTATCTATCTATCTATATATATATATATATATGACGTGTTGATGTGAGGGACATGAAGGGAATAAGGAAGGAATTACACAAGATTTTTGGGAATTTTAGTGAAATAGTTATTTCAGTCCAATTTTTTCGTCTCCTAGCCATTTTTTCTTCATAAATCGACAAAATAGCCACTAAGGTCGCCATATCTCTAACGACCTCCTTAAAAACACAAAATTAATTGCAATTTGGTCTCTGATCAGTCGTCAAACACTTAGGTCGTCATGGCGACCTTAACCCCTGAGGTCACCATGGATACCCTACGTATGGCGATTCAGGGACCAAATTGCAATTAATATTGAGTTTTTTTAATGAGGTTGTCATGGAGACCCTATATATGGTGATCCTAGTAGCTATTTTGTTAATCCTAGGAAGAAAAATGGCTGGAAGACGAACTAATTCAACTGAAATGGCTATTTCATCAATATCCCCAATATTTTTTTCTCACGACATGTAATCATTTTTCTAAGAACATCGTTGACAAGATTCCTCAAATTTTTTAAAATATGTAATCAAAACTCAGATTTGCATTCAACTCAAAAAGATTATTTATTCTAGAGATTACAACATTAAATATGTTATTAAAATATTTTTACGTGTAATAACATATTGTTTTCTCTTATAACAAGATTTATCATAATAGTCATCAGATTCGTAACTACAAAGGGGTGAAAATGTAAAAAAAACTTTCTGAAGTAGGTTTGCAATTTCAGGGACCAAATATATAAAATTTGGTTTAAGTTTGCAATATCAACTTGGTAATTGCGAATCTATTTTCCAGATTTTACATATTTAGTCATTGTAATTGTATATATTTGACCCTTTGTAATTACAAATTTAATGACTATTTTATAAATCTTGTTTGAAAGTGGTATTTGATAAAACACAAGTTTAAAAATGACTATCTCTATAAAAAAAATCCACTTTTGTATGTGGACGTAAGGGGGAACGTCATGGACGTACAAACTAAGCTGATGTAGACACTTACGATTAAAATAAATTTATAAAACAAATTTAATCAACCGGCTACTTTACATATGAATATATATATATATATATATGGGATAAGAGATAAATCATACAAGAACATCGATAATTTAAAAGAACAAAAGAATACCTTTCCATTAAATCAGATATGATTCAATTTTATATAAAACCCACATCATATGCGATCCATGAGGTGTTGCCTTGTTTTTTTAAATTTACAAATTTCTCGTTTAAACCCCCTCTCTCTCTCTCTCTATATATATATATATATATATATATATATATATATATATCTCTCGATTGCCTACTTCCCACTCCACTCGCCACTCAACTCCACATACTCAACAAACATCACCAAGAAGGCAAGAATGGCGAAACAAGAAGAAGAAGTGATTCTATTGGATTTCTGGGCAAGCATGTATGGGATGAGAGTAAGAATAGCACTTGCTGAAAAGGGTATTCCATATGAGTACAGAGAAGAGGATTTGAAGAACAAATCCCAACTTCTCTTGGAATCCAACCCGGTTCACAAGAAAATACCGGTTCTCATCCACAACGGTAAACCGGTCTGTGAATCCAGCATCATCGTTGAATATATTGATGAAGTTTGGAAAGATAAAGCTCCATTGTTTCCTTCTGACCCTTATGCCAAAGCTCATGCTAGGTTTTGGGCTGACTTTATTGATAAGAAGGTACTCATTTTCACTTCTCTTTTGATCTATTATATATATATATATATATATATGGTTAGATGTAAGCTTATAAATGGTAAAGTTATTTGCAAAGATTTTGATTTCTGCTGTCTTAAAATCAATTGAAACTGTCTTTTCACCAAGTTTTAAGCCAGATCTATCAGTTTGCTCATAAAATATTGAACAACACTTCTAGAAAGTTTTTTATTTTATTTATTTGAAGTAAATAATATTTATATACGACGAGTTGAATAATTGAGGTTTGAACTCCAGATCCTTCTACATACCGACATACCGGTAAGCTAACCCAACTCATAACGGACGAATTCATAGGTTCAATTTCTACCGGATGTACCCTCCAATAAGTCTATTGGAATTAGATCTGTATTAATGAAAACTTATCATCGATATATAACGAATTGATGTATTCATATGATACTATAAGAACAGTAAGAATTATTAGCCCTTTAAAACACAAGGTTTGTGGCTTACTGGTTAAGGCTTGTTGGGAATGAGACTAGATAACTCATCTATCCAGGTTCGAATCAGGCGCAAACAACTTGTGGCCGCTCGGGAATTATCTCAGGGTTGCATGCTTTAGCAGTCTTAAAATTGTCAGGGATTAGTCTAGACAAATGCCCAGGATACCCTTTTAAAAAAAATTATTAGCCCTTTGGTAAGACTTCTAGAAAGTTGTAGGGACTTGCAATGATTGCAAGTGTTTTGACAATTTACATGGAGGTAATTATTGTCTTCTATTTTAGTTGATCAAATAAAAGAAGTCCCTAGTGGTTATCCATTAGTTTTCAAGACGCTTCTGGGTTAGTGGGATTTCTTTTGACTGTTAGTACCATTTGACTGTAAAAAACAAATATTAAGATATTTTTACACAAAATCATCGTTGCCCCATATGTTAGTTTAGTTCTTTTTCATATGTGAGGTCCTGTGTTCAAGTTTTTATTGTAAAAAAAATTCATAAACATAATATATCTGAAATTAAAAGCTAAAAACTAAGAAAACTACACTGATGGGATTCAAACATAATACGTACCAGATATTGTTCATTTTGTCCATACAGTTTTAAAATGCGTCTGATAGAGGAGGTATCAAGTCCCTTATAAGACCTTTGTCCCCCCCCCCTCCCAACCAATGTGGGATTTTACATGTTACACCCCTAACTTTCTTGTAAAGTTTTCTTTAGTTTAACTTTGGTTATGGAATTGCAGCTATACCAAACTGGGAGGAATTTGTACACAACAAAAGGCGAAGAACACGAAGCAGCCAGAAAAGAGTTCATATCTTACCTTAATCTACTTGAAGGAGAGCTTGGAGACAAACCTTACTTTGGAGGTGAGAATTTTGGCTATCTTGATGTCTCTTTGATCCCATTTTATTCATGGTTTCAAGCCTACGAAACCTATGGAAACATGATCATCGAGCACGAATGCCCAAAATTGATCTCTTGGGCCAAAAGATGCATTCAGAACAAAGAAAGTGTTTCCAAAACTCTTCCAGAATTGGAAAAACTCCTTGGCTTTGTTCAACATTTGAGGAAAAGATTTGGAATCGACGAGTAGAGTGTACTCATATATCATATCAAATTGTTGAACTTTATGTGTTTTTATTTAAGTATTTAAAGTTTAGGTGTGTTTTTAAGTGTCGTATGTGAGATGGGTGTGTGTGTTTATGTCGGTTTTCTTGATTAAAAAAAACACTTAAATGTGTTGTTGTTTGAGTCGTGTATGGATAAAGATTAATTGTCGCACTTTACATAAAGACTCGGGATTTGTTATATTTTCAGATGCGTTTCTTGCTATCTTTACATTTTGCGATATGTACTTTTTTCGACTTTTTTCTATGGGGGTTAATTACATAATTGTGAAATTCCGAATATGCTAAACCGTAGCTGATGTTGGGGAAGAAGCAGTTCTTCCTGTAGGAGAAAGCTTGGATCTAGTGGGACTTCCTTCACATGCTTCCTTCTTTAACTTGTAGTTATTGTATGCAGCTACACCAGCAATGGCTACATAGCAGGTTGGATATCCAGGTTAATCAGAAAAAAAAAATCACAGGTTTACTTCCTCCGGTGCAGGTTCCATGAATATTTTGATAACCGTGAGAATCAACTGTTCATGAAGAATATTTGTGATAGATATGCGAGTCTTTAGAGATATTCGTTATGAATAGTTCATAAGTAGTTGATTCCCATGGCTTTCAAAATATTTATGGTTTCTAAATGAACTTTCCTCCTACTTTCTTCTAAGTTCCAATCATTTCATTATAATTGTTAATAATGCACTACAACATTAGGTTTATAGTACATCTAAAATGTCTGAGCGTCTTAATCCAGTGATTTATAGGACCAAACAAAAAGACGTCTTATATAAAAGTGTTACAGTAGATTTATAGAATGTTTCTGGCTGTGTTTAACACACGTTTCTAAAATAAAATATCGTATTAGTTATTTTATACGACATAATTTGAAAAAGGTGTCCTATAAACACAAATGTCCTGTAAAAAGATTGGTTTATAGGACATTTTTCAAAATTGTTCTATAAAAAATCGAATACGACACTTTATTTTATAAGTATCTTAAAAAACTTGTTGAAACGTCCAAAAGCGTTCTATAAAACCAATTATAACACTTTTAGATATGACGTTTTATAGTTTGGTCCTATAAACTTAAGTCTTATAAAGTACCCTGTTATGATTCATGACACTTAGACATTTTAGGCGTTCTATGAACCCAATTTAGTTATAGAGATGGTCCATAAGATTACCTATGGCATAACCGAAGAGATTTATCATGGAGAGCTTTGTGTCGGCAAAGAGGATGGCTGAGAGCAAAACGACGACCCAATCTTTAACAACTCCGGCAACCCGAATGGTTAATGCGCTTGTATGTTGTATGACAAGGAAAACGGAGAGATTGAGAGCGAAGGTACAAAGGGAATTGAGCGTAAGAACGAAAGGATGAAAGCTCCATGACTCCATTCTTGGCATCTCCAGGAATATCCATGGAACAAACAAGCAAACAGCGCTGCACACCGAACCAAGATTCTGCTCACATGGGCAGAAATTCCCTAAACATAAACATGGAATGGTGGCCAACAAATAACCAAACACTATGCAACTTTTTAGGGTGCGTTTGGTACGCAGACTGGACTAGACAGGGCGACAGTTAGCTAGACAGGTAAAAGAACAAGGTTGTATGGTTTTATATGATATGTGTAGTTTAGTAATCTACCAACCTTGTTTCATCGGTCTGATTTGAGTAAATTGCGTTTTTCGTTCATGTGGTTTGTTAGAAATTTTGGTTTTTGTCCCTGTGGTTTGTGATTCTTTGCTATTTTCGTTGTTTCGTTGTTTGGATTTACAATTTATTGTTGTTTCGGTCCTTGTGGTTTACAATTGTTTACTGTTTTGGTCCCTTGTACTTATAGGTAGAAATTAGTCCAGGGATGAAAATAACAATAAATTGCAAACCATAGAGACAAAACCCACGATTTCTAACCATATGGACAAAAATTGCAATTATTAACAAACCACAGGGACGAAAATTGTAATTTACTCTGATTTTTGTTTCCCTATTTTGTTAGGCCGAGTCCTTTTATGTCCCAATCTCAGTGTCGTACCAAACGCAACCTTAATTTTGAGGGTGTGTTTGGTACGCATAAGTAGAGATGGTGATTTGCCCCGCCCCGTTGGGGAACCCGGTTCACCCGCCCCGACCGGGGATTCCCCGTTAAAACGGGTACCGGGGTCGGGGCCGGGGATCCCCTAGATGTTGAAAACCGGGGCCGGGGGCGGGGCCGGGTAATGTGTTCCCCAACCCCCCCGTTCCCCGTATGTATATATTAACTAAAAAATAAATATTTTTAATGTAATTCTTACCCCTTTTTCAAAAAATTATTGTTTAACCGGGGATTGACCGAGGATGAGCAAAAAAATACCGGGGATGAGATTGGATTCCCCGTACCCGCCGGGGACCGGGGCCGGGGCCGGGGCCGAGATAGCGAAACCGGGGCCGGGGCCGGGGATTGTATTCCCCGCCCAATCCCCGCCCCGTTGCACAAGCGACAGAGCAAGATTGGATCAGACATGATTGCATACATGATAGTGGGGTAGACGCGTCAAAGAATTTTCCTAATTTAGAGTTTTGATCTGACATGAATTTAGTAATTTACCAATCTTAATGCAGTTTTGTCGCATTCTGTACTGTTCTGTCCCACATACCAAACGCACCCTTATAGATCAAAGATACATACCTGCAAGGGCTAACATAATACATCATGGATATGGGGTTCAATCTGACCCCTTTCCTTTTGACCAAAATCTCCATGAAAATAAGCCTCAAAGCTTCACCAACAACACCACCCATTTGGTAAATCACACCAACCCAATTGATGTCAATTTCTCCATAAGAAGCCACCAATACCCCAAAGCTTATCACAGACATTATAAGCAACATGCTGCAACTCATTGCTTCAAGTCCAGCCGCTACACCCAGAATGAACACCGCCACCGGCACTGCCAATCAAATACAAAGATTAAAGTTACAATTCGTTGGTAATCGTTAAAAAAAATGTTATAGTTCGTGCACTTACTGATCGCTTTCAACATCTGAGCGAAAGATATTGATATATATAGATATGCTGTGTTTCCGAGCCAAAGAGTCACTGCGAACATAGCACCAATTGGAAAGACCGATGTTGTGTATCTGTATGTAAAGAATATACTACATGAATAAGTACGTTTTTGAGTCCGAAATCGGCTAGAACCACTTTTTTGTTTTTAACCATGGTTGTCCAGGCCACCTTACACAAACCTCGACTAATCTTATAGGGCCCTGAAGATAACAGTCAGAAAAATTCCCGTTGGCCTACAGTTCTCGTCTAATCCCATGGGGCCCACAGTTAGGCAAATCCTCAGTGGCTTACGGAACTTGCCCTGAAGATAACAGTCAGGAAAATCCCCAGTGGCCTACAAACCTCGTCTAATCCCATGGGGCCCACAGTTAGGCAAATCCTCAGTGGCCTACAAAACTTTCCCTAAAGATAACAGCCAAAAAAATCCCCAGTGGCCTACACACCTCATCTAATCCCATGGGGCCCATAGTTAGGCAAATCCTCAGTGGCCTACAGAACTTGCGCTGAAGATAACAGTCGGGAAAATCCTTGGTGGCCTACAGACCTCGTCTAATCCTACAGAACTTGCTGAAGATAACAGTCAGGAAAATCTCCGGTGGCCTTGAGGAGACTCGAACCAGCAACCTATAGGGAGGAGCCCCAAGGACCTTTATTTGCCAGTTTAGTTGATCCTCAAGGTTACCTTTATATATGTTGGAACCTATGTATACGGTTTTTTATAGAGATAATTAAAAGGGTTCCATGTATCCTAACAGAATAAACATGAATCAAGACAAAATCTAGTTTTGGTGCTCACATTTCGAAAGTCATCCCTTGTTCGACATCCAGAAGCTGCGAAAATGCAAATTTCATATTAACGCATAGATTATTAGATAATTGCGTATAAACAACTATATTATTAGCATCGTTTTTTACCTTGGTAACTTTGAGTAAGAAACATAACACGGAAGAAAACACCATATGAAGTAGCGTTAGCCCGAGAGGATACGGAAAGTTAATCTCCTTTGACGACAAAACCCACTACATTCCAAATATTTTCGAATTGAAATAAACAACAAAACGATCAATTGAAATACATTCATCAAACAAATAATTCGATGGTATTAAAATCGACAAATAACACGATAACATATGACCAAATGGGATCAAGAAACCATCAAAACGCTTGAATTTCCGCAAAGATGCCAAATTTATCGATAAACGCATTAAAACATGGGAAATATTTGAGATATTTATAACAAATATTGTAACAACCTTGTTAAAGAAGATCTGACCACTAGAAAGCGCAATGTAAACGAGAAGGTACGAATACGTTAACATTCGTTTTCTTGACGAATTTCTCACATGCTCTGTTCTCAATGATGGCATTGATTTTCTCGTTTCTTTTATAAAACTCATATTATACGATTACAGATTAATGAAAATATCGAATGATAAACCAGATAACGATGTAAAAGGCTAAAACATTTGCAGGGTGGGTGGGGAAGGAGGGGAGATTGTTTGGTTTAATGAATTACGTTGATTTTAACAAAATAAAAAGGGTTAAATAGCGTTGACTTAGTAAATTGGGTTCTTTTCCGTAATAATCGCATTTTGTTTAATTGTTGATAAATGTATTTAAATGATCTTCTAAAATATAATTCTTTCTTGATTTTGACTTGTAAATATACACGTTGCAAAAGCCGTGCTTAGCGTAGATCCCATGAGTCAAGAAGATCAAAGACATGGATATCGTGGTTTTAAAACGATTATAAATGATACTTCTTCCGTCCCAATTTAAGTGTTCACAATTGAAATGACACACAGTTTTAGATATGCATAATTAATACACTTTTTGATAAAACAAATGACATCTTTACCCTTGTTTAATTTCTCCCTCCTCACAACTCTCTTTGATATTTAAATTAAGGGTAAGTTTGAAAATTTGGTTATTTAATTTTGAAAGCGGACACTTATTTTGAGACAAGTATAAATAGAAATATAAATGTGGACACTTAAATTAGAAGGGAGGAAGTAATAAAAATTTATTTCATGTGTAATAATAATATAATATTAATATAGGTTGGGGTTTGAAAAATTGAAAATTCGATGAACACTTTAATAATCTGTACAATATTTATACGTCAATGCAAGTAAGTTGTTATGTAGAAATTAAGAAATATCTTTAATATTTGTGTACCTTATAGATGGTTTTTTTTCTTAAAAATAAATGAGTGGTTATTAAGGGGTTCTCAATTATTTATTATATAGGAAAATTATATTAGCAACCCATAATTGATTAAGAATAGTCAAGAAATTGACCATTTTCAGAATAAATATTTATCATAAACAATATATTTATGAAAAATATGAAAAATTGTTCTTGAATTGTGATGAATATGTTTCAACATTCACAACCAATATATTTTTTTATCTTTGAAATCATACATTTAAGCATCCAAAACTTTATTTAGGTGGCGTTTGCTTTTTAAAAGGTACTGGAGTCTGAAGTCTGAAGTCTGATTTCAGTTATGAAATAGTTATGAAACGTCTAAATCAATCAGACATAAATGCTGATTAAGAACTTAAAATAAAAAAATCAATCAGACATAAATGCTGATTAAGAGCTTAAAATGAAAAAACAAACGAATTTAAACGAGAAGGATCTTTATCAAAATTATACAAAATATTGAGAGGGAAAAGTTAAAAAATAAGTAAATTAAAGAAAATTGAGGAAATTAATGGCGAAAATGCTGAACGAATAAGCTGACCCCCTAATAAACTATCTCATCTTCACAGTAATTCATCTTCTTCACGGCAAATTTGCCACAGACGATCTTATCTTCTTCCTGTCCTCTAATGGAGTGAAGCTTTACACCAGAAAAGGAAAGATTAAAGAAAGATGGCGACTTTTAAGAACCACTCCAAAAATCTTGATTTTCTTTTTCTTCTTTCAATTTTGGGGAAGAAATAGAATGATGATAATGAAGAAAAACTATGAAACACACATTCAATCATGTGGAGGAGAGCCACACAGTTGCCTTTCTTCAAATGGATTTGGTATCCATTCTTTACCTTCAATTGCCCATCCCTATTTTTTGTCTTTATTCACATTTTCTTGATTTGTTTCTTTAAATTCATTTGGTACACACCCTCTTCTGATATCTCTATATTATCTATAACGTATGTTTTTGTCTTTTATTTCCTTCAATTTTTAAACTTTTGTTACTTATCTACACTGTTTTCCCACTTGGGTTTTTTGTTCACTCTTTTCAATAGAAACAGAAATATACCCAACTGCCCAAAAGGTTTGTTTCTGGTTCTTGTTTCTCTTGAAAACCATACCCTTTTTACATCATTTATGTTATTGAATTGAGGGCTTATTATATCTTTTAATTCTTTATTTCAACTTGATGTGGGTCAGAGCTCAAATGAGTATATTTATTAACCTGATATTTGCTTGTGTATTCATCTTTATGCTGTTGATTTGCAATCTTTATCTGTAAATTCTATGGTGGGTATGTTTAATTTCTAAATTTTTATATATAAATGTTAATTATCTATATGTATCTAGTTAAAAGTTTCTTACTAATGATCTTGAATTAGCATTTTGAATCATTTTATTTGACATACTTAGGGGCTGTTTGGTTGGTTTTCCATTAAGTCTTTGTATGGATAAATTTGTCTGTCTGGATTAATCTGTCTATATAGATAGGGAAGGTTTTTGTTCGAGAGGGTTTTTTCATAGATGGAATGAGCATGTTTTTTAATTGGGAAGACCGGGTTTGGAAAAAACTTTGCTTTCTGCATTAAGCTTCCCCCTAGAAGCTTAATGCAAAAAGGCAAGTTTTTTCCAAGAAGTTTACTGAATAAACCACTTTCTATATCATTAAGTCACTACCGATCAGTCATGTATAGTTGACCAAATAAGTTGTGAGTCCCGTTAAGCTCATTAAGCTGCTAACAAACATTCCCTTAGAAGAATGCAACAAAAGAACACTCATTTTCATGTGGATCATAGTTTTAAGACCTTTAGCTATCAATTTTGTTGATATGAAAAGAGTTTATGGAAGAAAGATGGAATGCTTGTTGTGGATTATGAATATCGGAATCTAATTTCTGTATTTTTTTTAGTGCTGAATCAAGATTTCTTGGAAAAAATCATCTGGGATAGCCAAGAAAGATGGAGGTAACCAATGTCACCGAGTATCAGGCAATTGCGAAAGAGAAGTTGCCTAAGATGGCCTACGACTACTATGCTTCTGGTGCCGAGGACCAATGGACTCTCGAAGAGAACAGAAACGCCTTTGCAAGAATCTTGTAAGTCCATGTTTGCCCAACCATAAGCTACCTTATTTTTTGAGCTTATTCAAAAAGCCCCTTTTGATAAGATATGAACTAGCTTTTTGATCTACTTCAGATAGCTTATTGGGGTTTTTTTTTCCCTTCCAATTATGTCCGTTAAACAGGTTTAGGCCGCGAATTCTAATTGATGTGAGCAAGATAGATATGACCGCCACAATTTTGGGATTCAAGTTATCAATGCCTATTATGATTGCCCCAACTGCATTTCAGAAAATGGCTCATCCTGAAGGTAAAACACCATTTGCATCTACTGAAATACTTGCGCTTTATGTTTTTGAATGCATAGATGATGGAATCACACCTATTCATGATGAATAACCCTGAACAATCATGCATTTTTATCGTAACTATCATATATATTCATTATGAATATCTATCTATTCATCATGAATAAAAGCATTTATAGTTGGTTCTCAAAATATTTACAGTTCTCATTTGAACCTGCCGAGCTTAAGTATTCTCTATATATACGTGCTTTTCATTCTCTTTCAGTAGTCTTGTGTTTATGAATCCTCAATGCTAAAATAGTAATATTCATTTTAAGACAATTATTAGTGATGATGATGAATTCGTATCACCTAGATTGGTTTACGAGTACCTAGAACACATAGAATGTGATGAATTCACTTTAATCTTTATGACATCAGGTTGATCATGATTTTCTTGACGGGTAATAGAGCTGAGTTGACTCAAGTTTTACTTCATTTAGAAATCTAGTTTACCTCTTAATAGTTCCATTTAAGAATCAACCTCTGAATCGCTAAGAGATGAATCCTGTTTGGCAATAAATAAGTCTGCTTCTTAATGGTTCCAAAACCCTCTTAATCATTTTGTGTCCTGAACCTCCCTTAACCATTAAGAGCCCTGATTACATCCTGAACAATTACCAAACAATTATATTTCATTTTGCATTATATCATAAGAGCCTCTTAATCATTCTGCACCAAACTATTCAGCAATTGCCAAACGGCCCCTAAAACTCCGTATCTAATAACATTGCTGAATGCAGGTGAGTATGCAACGGCAAGAGCTGCATCTGCAGCTGGAACTATCATGGTTCGTATTTCAAATCTTTTATTATTTCTATAAATCAACTTTACAAAATGGGAAACGCGTTTTTGTTAATTATTGAATCGTATTTGTAGACATTATCATCATGGGCGACATCTAGTGTTGAAGAAGTTGCTTCAACAGGACCCGGAATCCGCTTCTTCCAGCTTTATGTAAGTTAACAACCTTCACGATATTTTACAATTTGACTGAATCCACATTTGCTGCCAAGATTCGTGCTTTATAAAGAAAACACTCTATTCATATCAAGAAAACCGAGAAGGGACTGAATGAAATTGGAAAACCGTCATCTTATTGATCTTAATTGTCTGTTATAACTGTTTAGTTAAGTTGTAGTTGACGGTTGTTTCCCTGATATCAGGTGTACAAGAATAGGAACGTTGTTGCTCAGCTTGTGAGAAGAGCTGAAAGAGCTGGCTTCAAGGCTATTGCTCTAACGGTTGATACACCAAGGCTTGGACGTAGAGAGGCTGACATCAAAAACAGGTAACGTGCATGCATACATTATTGTTAGGAGTCCCAAAACAAACCATCAAACTTGTATATATATATATATATGTATATAGGGAGGAAAGTTCAAATGCGAACTCAAATTTGGTGGTAAACGTGAGGACAAATGAGAGCGTGACACGTGTCTGAATTTGTATTATTCAAACCGAATAATAAAGGAAATATTCAGACTGAATAATATTACATTCAGTCTGAATGTAGTATTATTCAGTCTGAATATTTTCTTCATTATTCAGTCTGAATATCACACGTGTCGCGCTCTCATTTGTCCTCACGTTTACAACCAAATTTGAGTTCTCATTTGAACCCTCCCTTATATATAGGACCCTTCCCTCTTTCTATAAGGGTTCTTGTAGAGAGAATTCAAAGGGGATCCACATATCCCAACATGGTATCAGAGCTGGTCTACCACCACCTACGAACTTGGCACTCTTTCGCCTTCGTTCTTGGAGGCACCGCGTCGCCTCAGTTTGATGAGGCGTGTAGGAGTCTCAAATCGACTAGAGAGAACTATATATATAGGGTCAGGTTCAGGGGAAAACCGCAAAGAAATGAAAAACTGAGGAACACCTTGGTAATTATTCATCTGGACGGTATGCACATGTGCATACAAGTAATTTGTAAGCAATTTGTCTGGTACGCTCATGTGCATAACATGCACACATGCATAGAAACCAAGAAACAACTTCAACTTCAATTACTTATATGCACATGTGCATATCATACAAATGAATGGTTACTGGGGTATTGCTCAGTTTTTCCTTTTTTTGGAGGGTTCTCCGTGGACCCTCTCTCTCTCTCTCTCTCTATATATATATATATGTATAGAGGGAGGTTAAGGGGAAAACCTAAAAAAAAACTGAACACCCTGGGAGCCCTTCATCCGGACGGTATGCACAAATGCATACAAGCTATTGAAGCCGTTTATTTTTCTATGCACGAGTGCATGTTACAAATTACCGGTATGCATTTATGCATAATGTCCAGATGGAGGGCTCCCAGGTGTTCTCAGTTTTTTTTAGGTTTTCCCCTGAACCTGACACTATATATATATATATATGTATATGTAAGAACCTTCCCCCCTCTCTATAACTCCTCTTTAGGGGGAATTCAAAGTGGCTCCACATATCCTAACAACAATGGTGCAGATTACTCGAAGGAATGAACATACATTTTCATTTGTTTACTGTATCCATCTGTTACTTGTACAGATTTACTTTACCCCCAAATTTGACGTTGAAGAACTTCGAGGGTTTGGATCTTGGCAAGATGGATGAAGTGAGTCGAAATAAAACTCCCTTAAGAAAATCTCACCAGTTTGAGAGGTGGTCAAACCGACTCTAATGACTAATCACATTGTGTGCAAATGAATGCAGGCTAACGACTCGGGGTTAGCTTCTTATGTTGCTGGTCAGATTGATCGAACCTTAAGCTGGAAAGACGTAAAGTGGCTTCAGACAATCACCACCATGCCAATCCTTGTGAAGGGTGTGATCACTGCTGAAGACAGTAAGAACGACAATTAACCCTCGTAAAATTTTCTCTGATTCGTGTTTTTTAACTTTGTCTTTTTTGCTCGTTAATCGTGCAGCAAGGTTAGCAATTCAAGCTGGTGCAGCGGGTATTATCGTATCTAATCATGGAGCTCGCCAACTTGACTATGTGCCGGCCACAATCATGGCTTTGGAAGAGGTATGGGAACTTGACTACTTGGTCCGTTTGGTTTGGTTTATTATTATAATATCGGGTCAGGTTCAAGGGAAAACTTAAAAAAAAAAGAACACTCTAACAGCCCTCCATCTGGACGGTATGCACAAATGCATACTGGTAATTTGTAACATGCATTAGTGCATAACATGTACTAATGCATAGGAAAAAAACAACTTCAATCGCTTGTATGCATTTGTGCATACTGTTCAGATGGAGGGATTTCAGTGTGTTCTTCAGTTTTCTATTTTTATTTGAGGTTTTCTCCTGAACCTCCCTCTTATGATGTTTTACGAGCTTTTGTAACTCTTACCTCAGGTTGTGAAAGCGGCACAAGGCCGTGTTCCGGTGTTCTTGGACGGCGGGGTCCGCCGTGGAACGGACGTTTTCAAGGCACTAGCGCTTGGAGCTTCCGGCATTTTTGTAAGTGTGATATAATAGTCGTTTTTGCATTTTCTTTATTATATAGTGCACAATGTGCTTTTTAAGTCACGAAAAACAACTGGTTTACCTTTTGGGTATAGAACATATCTGCTTTTGAGTGGATATACTGGGTCTGTTTGGTTTTCAGTACAACACACTTAGAAAATGGACTAATTAAGTAATTTATTAACTTTTAGATTGGACGACCCGTGGTGTTTTCTTTAGCCGCTGAAGGAGAAGCTGGAGTTAGAAACGTACTTAAAATGTTACGCGATGAATTTGAGCTAACTATGGCGTTAAGTGGTTGCACCTCACTCAAACAAATCACACGTAACCACATTGTGACAGAGTGGGATGCACCTCGTGCTCGTCCTGCACCAAGATTATAGATAAATCACGACGTCTAGATTGGGACGGGCCAATTTACGTATCCGATGGTATAGCGTGTGTTATAGTTGCAATATCATATGCCAAGATGCCTCTCGGGAACTCGAATAATTTTCAAATTTATTTGTTCGTGTATTTCAAATTGTTCGTTTTGAAATAATAAAGTTGTGGACTTGCACATTACTTAAACGCCCGTTATTGTCACTTTATATTATTGTTTACGGGGTACAGATATCTAAATTTTTTATTTTTAGATACTTTTTCAGACCTGTTGCCGATATGTTTATAATCATGTCATTGAAAATGAACTTCCATTTTTTTGGCAATTCAACATGGATTTGCACAATTATTCGAATTAGGCTATGGTTGACAACTATAAACTAACTTATTTATTTTTTTTAGTTTTATTGCAAAAGCCCTATTTGAATGGGCAAATATTGGCTGATAAACTAGCTTATTGAAATGTTTAGAATTGACTAATTTTTTAACATGTCATTTTTGTTCATTTTACATTTTTCAACTATTTTATTAGTTAGTTTTTATTGAACGTGATTCATTCGATAGCTAGCTTTTCAAGTACAAGTTAACTAACTAGGTAATTTATCGAACATAGCCTTACCCCCTTCAAGATATTATATAGCCCCGTACTGATTCTCGTCCTTTTGATATACTTGGGGTTGTTTGATAGTTGCTGAATGGTTTAGTGCAGTATGATTAAGATGCTTGTATGATTAAGAGCTTAAAATGATTAAGAAGCTTTTATGATAAAGTGCAAAATGAAATATAATTATTTTATAATTGTTCAAAATGAAATCAGGCTCGGAATGGTTAAACGAAATGATTATAAGAGAGTTTTAGAACCATCTTCTATTACCGTCCTTATCAAAATAAATGGATTTTAATTTTTACATGGGGGATTGATAATTAAAATAAGTCGATCTATTGAGTTTGCGGCTCATAATGGAAACACCCCTAATTCAGCAAAAGGAAATTCATGAAGAGACGAAGCCCAAAACCCTAATAAAATTGTGATCCAGAAACCTGCTAGTAGACGGTGAAGATGGCAAATATGCTGAATTATCTTACAATCATAGCCGGTATGTCTTCTTCTTCTTCTTCTTCGTTGACAGTTTCTTAATGTGCTATTTTAACTGTTTCAAATTGGCAAAAGGGAATGTCATTATCAATCAAGCTACATGAAATAGGATTAGAAAGATAGATTTCAATGTCAGATATGATCTTTTCTGTTTGTTGAATTTGGTTTTGATAACAAAATGAAGGAAGAAATTGGGGAGGATGATGACAAGCCTTCTTCTTCTTCTTCTTCTCTAGGGTTTTATGTTCTAAAACAGATTTATAGAGTGAGATAGACTAGTAAGAGAAGATTTCTTAGTAATAAATAGTCACCTTCTTACATCCAACCAGCTACTTATTGAACACCTACTAAGATCAAACCAACAGTTTATAACAACTATAGCTACTTATTGAACCCTTGACTACATTGGACCTTACATTCATGTTCTCTTAAGATCGACCCATGTTGAATTTGTGACACATTTTTTCTTGGTAATAAGGGGCTGTTTGTTTAGCTCTGGATGGCGCCATCCAGAGCTACCTCTGAATCGGGTAGAGGTGCCATCTTGTTTGGCAAAATATATTAAGCCTCTGAAGTGTAAAAAAAGGCTCTGAATCGTGTAGACTCTAATCCCTTGTGGAATCATTCAGACCACTTATTGTTCCCAATTGTTCCCAAAATACCCTCTTATCATTTGTAGAAGCGCCTCCATTTCTCCCTGGTTTCTCTTCCACGACTTCTCCATCTTCTCCCACGAAGTCCCTTCCACGAAACGCCGGCCGCTGTCCCCGCCGTCCACCGCCATCTCGCCGGTCGTCTCCCTCTGTCTCACAGTCCACACGGTTTCTCCTTCCCTCCAGCCGTCTCCTTCCTCCCACGCAAATCATCCCACGCCGTCACCATCGGTGATAGTCTCCGTATTGCGGTTTGCTATTGTCGTCTTGTTGTTTCTTTTTGATAACCAGGGTGACAACCTCTGATATATCTCCGGATCGGAAAAAAAAATCGGAAGCCGTACCATAGGCACCGTCAACAGCCAGCAAACAAAAGAGATACTTCTTCAACCTTTTAATTTCAATCAAACACCAAACCTTCTAGTATGTTCAATTTCAACGGATTTCGTTCTTTCTTACGATTTGAGATTGGGTTTTTTGATTATTATTGCATGCCGTTTGATTCAATTTGGGGATTTTCGTGTTCTAATGTTTAACCCCCTTTTTGGATTTTTGAGTTACGACTTCTTGATTATCGATCTTTAATGGGAAAGTAATTGATCAGGATGATTTTGTTGTTTTCATTGTTGTTTAATGAGTTCGATGGAGAGATTGGATATAGCTTTTTTTTATTTATTTAAAATTATTTGTTCTATCCACTGGGGCTCATTTGGGTTTAATTTGTAGTTAATTTCTTTAGCTGATTTCTATCGTCATCAGTGACCTCATCAATTGATAGAAAGCTTTTACAACTTTTGATCTTAAACCTGTAATCATCTAATCATCGATTCCTTCATTAAAAACCTTATGATCCATATCAATTTGTACTTAGAAATCACCTTAATTTCTCAAAAATTCGATGGGTAAAACTGTCATTTGTTCTTATTCAGACTGTCCATTCAGAGCAACTACCAAACAATCATTTTTCATTCTGCACTATATCATACAGAGCCTCTATATCATCCAGACCTCTGTACCATCCAGCTCTATACCATCCAGCAACTACCAAACAGCCCCTAAGTAACAACATTATCACATTGGTTTCGAGTCCAATTGGATGTTGATGCAACCAATATAGAATTCTTTGCAAGATTAGCCACACAATCCAATTGTAGGGTCGCTGCTCGTGAGAAATTGTCCATGCATGGAATATGTCATCTTTTAGTGGATGGACTTGTGTTTGCTACTTATTTTTCCTGAATGAAATCAGGGATTTCACATTGCCAATCTGAGCCCTATATGTCAATTCATAGTGATTAGCTCCTTCATAATACCTGCCCGGTGCTGCTAGAATTGGAAAGTAGACGCTCACTTTTGAAAGTGGACATATATTTTGGGACAAACTCAAAAGATTCGTGGCATTTATTTTGATATAGAGGGAGTGATGCCTTTGATTTTCAACAAGTCAAAAATTCCAAAAATACCCTCACACTATCTGTAAATTTGAATCATATCCAACGGTTACTCATCTTCATCTTGCTGATTCCATTACTCATTTCTCAACCTAAATCTTGTTTTTTTTTCTCCTTCAAAAATTGATCTAATCTTGAACTAAAGTTGGCGCATATTTTGCGGTCGCCGGTTGCTTTGTGATTGAACTTCCAGATTGCATAAAATTATGGCGCTAGATGGCGTAAGTACTTCATCTTAGCGTAGAACTCAACAAACGTCATTTTCTTCAACTTCATCCCGAAAGAATTACACAATGGGAAATGAATTAGGCAACTTCTCCACCGTAATCTGGTGACACCGCTTCTTATTAACCGCCCTTGCCCTCCTTGCTTTCCTCTGCACCATTTATCTGTATTTTGCCGTTACTTCCAAAATCATAAGATCAATGACAATGCAAGAAATGGAGAGAATTGTGTGGATCCTAAATCGTCCACCGGAAACCTAAACACCAATCTGACGAGTTTGACAACTCCCGTTTATGGAAGGAGGCTGCAACCGCCACAGATTACCAATCTCAGGCGATTAATCCAGCAATTGCGGTGTCCACATTCAATGACACAATCGGCATTGGATTGAACCACCCATTAATGGTGTGATCGATCATCTTATTCCGATGAGTATTAATCATCGACATGGTTAGAGTTATGTGGTAATTTAACCATGTCGATGATTAATACTCATCGGAATAAGATGATCGATCACACCATTAATGGGTGGTTCAATCTAATGCCGATTGTATCATTGAATGTGGACGCCATGATCCCTGGATCAATCGCCTGAGATTGGTAATCCATGGTGGATGTAGCCTCTGTCCATGACGGGGAGTCGTCGAACTCCAACAGATTGGCTTTAGGTTTTCGGTCGACGATTTAGGATCCATGTAATTCTCTCTGTTTCTTCCATCGTGATTATCCTATGATTATGGAAATGATGATAAGTTGCTATGGTTTCCCTATTAAGAAAATAAGTTAGGATTTCTAAACTTATAATGATCTGTGTGCAAACAAGCTGAGCCCTGGTACGCAAACATGATAGGACATGACTAGACAGGATAAGTTGTTTGCCTAGTGTTTGGTACCACTAGGACCAGATAGGACATGACTAGATATATAATAGAACCAAATTTGATGACGAATTTGATATAATTGATGGTAGTTCGAAAAAACCCGATTCATACAAAGAAAAAACTATGCTTTACACTGTTTGGAAGATCCTTATGAATTGGCAGAGGTGCGGTGGAGGTGGTTGTAGTGATAAAATGCTGGAATGATGACGCCAATTTTGTCGATATTATAATACCATTTTTCGGGCCGTTTAGCTCAATTTCCAAGCAAACGCATCGTTATTTTAATTGTTTTTGCCAAGTTTTGTACAAGATTCGATATTTCAGAAGAAAAGAAAGAATAATGGAATTGTGGGCAAAATTGGGAAGAATCTGACCAACTTAAAAGACGGAAGTCAACCTGGTGCTAAACGGAAATCAACCTTTTTGTTCTCCTCCAATCCTTTCCTTTTCTGCCCATTTACTTGCTAACCATTTTCATATTATGATACACTTTCGGACAAGGGGTTGGCTAGTATTTAGGCTAGGGTTTGATATCGGGTAATGAAACGAAATTCAAATAAGTGTCCAAAGCAAAGAGGCGATAGCTGAATTGAACAATGAAAAATTAACACAATGTCTGAAATCATTTCTTAAGGTCCACACAATTTGTAAACAGAGAAATACTACATATCCTCATGGCCATCTTTACTACTCAATGCAAGCAAATAGCAAGATCATGCTATAATCGACTTTGAAGAAAGTTGAAGTGTATATAAAACTGGAACAAAATTTATATCCCTCAGAAAATGAATCTGATACATGTATAGGCTCAAAATCTCACGGGTGGTCTCCACTAATGTCTCCTAGTCATGCAATTGAATAATTATCCCTTAAAACTCTATCACTGTTTAAAGATTCTCAAAACAATTTAAATGTTCCAAAAATCCATCATTTTCACATAATCAGATGTCTAACAACATATCATTGAAAAGGAAAGCAGACACAATGTTACAATGATAAGTGTACTCGTGCGATCAACCCTAAACCTTACCTACACCTTGTCCCCTATGTGCCAATTTGATTTCAAGGTAATATAACCATATAAAGAAGTAATCATGCGATGTAGGTACAGTCATCCAACAGTGTAAAAAGAAAGATTAAGTATAGTATAGACGGAAATAAATGAGAAAATGAATGAGACATCTAGAAAAATAAACCAAAAACAAACCGCTACTCCAGGGACGGACCTCGAAAATTTTCATACGGTGGCACCATATAACTAATATAATATTTAGGTCAGTGGTAGACCCGAAAATTTTTGTGAGTGGGTGCAACTTTAAATTGGATCAAACCCCCGCAAAGCCATTTCATGTGTTTTTAGCCGAATTCCACCGTTTTCAAAGAAATTTTCAATTTTTTAGGTTGATTTTAAAGGATTTTTCAAATTTTTAGTTTGATTTCGTGGGATTTTTCAAATTTTTAGGTTGATTTCGAGAGAATTTTTCAGGTTTTTTATTTAGAGGGATTTACTTGTTTTTTTGGGTTAGTTTCATAAACCTTTTGGGGCTTTTTTTTTATTTTTCAGTAGTTGCACAGTTGCACCCTTCAACTTTTATAAACAATATGGTAGCACCCTCGAAAATATTACGGTTGCACCTCTATAAAATCCAAAAAATTTACCCTTCGACGGACAAATAATACGGTGGCCTGTGCCACCGTAGGACCTACACTAGGTCCGCCCCTGCGCTACTTAGTCGTCCTGGTGTGGGTGTGATGAAGAGGAACTGAAATGGCGTCCCCGAACCCGCCTTGCTGGGAAGAGGAGCCGACTCCACTGCCCGTCGGTGTGAGGCGCTCGTCTATGTAAAGGCACATATTAGCAAACTCAACATCCCGGTGACTCCGCAGGTATAGACTCCCGGTCCATGTGTCCCATCAGCTGCGTGGCTAGGTCTGTGGCCCAAGCAGGTCTCTCGCTCTGAAGGCCGGTTTGCTGTGGTTGGGACGGTGCACTCTCATCTTCTGGTCCATAGTCTACATCATCAACATCTAATGGTATTGCTACTGCCTCAACCTTGAGTGCGACCTTTTGGTCCGGTGCCTTGCCGACGGTAATCTGTGCACGGTATGTACTACGGTCGATGTCCCAAGAAGCTGGTACCACCTCCCTCAAGGGTACCCCTGCCGCCTGGCAAAAATGAGTGATAAGAGAAGGGAAGGATAAAATTCCCTTGTCCTTGTGTGGCCCAACATCTAGCATCTCTAATTGAATAATATGGCCTATGTCCAGAGGGAGATTATGCTGGATGTAGAATAATACACATGCCACATGAGGGTCCGCGCATGTATGATGAGAAGAAGGTTTTAGGCTATATTTGACAAACATCATCCATAACCCGAGGTATAATGAAGTTCATTACGTGATCAACATGATCATAGCGAACGTCATGTCTAGATCTATGAATTCTACTCTTCTTGTTTCGATTTCCATTATCCCGACATGAACTAATCTTTAGATGATAGGGGTTGGATTACTTTTGGTTTGTAAGCATATGAACACGTAAAGTCGTGACTTTTATCAAGTCTTTCAATTAATGAAACAGATAAATTAGTGGTTAATGTTGTTGTTAGCCTGATCAACTAGCAATTGCTTTATTTGTCATTAATTAATTAGAGGATAGTATTTTATGATTAGATTTTGATTTATCCGCCTAATGTGAGAACTTGGATAGAGATATATCGATTAAGCTTTAGTGACTTTCACACAACCTTATGCTTAATGAATTTCTGTCAACATTTGTTGAGATCGAGAGATAAAAACTTGTGTTTTCTAGGAATAAACTTGTTATAACTCGAGAGATATTAACAAGAAAAGTCGTGGTTATTCATTCATTAAATTGAATTATTTGATAATAATTGTGACTGAAGTGTTGTATGATTCTATATGGGAATCATTAGGATTCCAACTCCCAACTCCTTTCCTCCTATAAAGTTTCCAACTTTTCATCTATTTGCTTTGTTTAAGTTTTTCAGTTGTTAATTAGTTGTTTAGTTATTTTACCAATCATCCAATTTGGCCATCCAGTTAATAGTGAGTGTAGTCATTGCGATACTCGGTCCCTAGTTCGTTTGGTTCGATACTCATACTTACCGATTACCGTACATATTACTTGATTCGACACCATACACTTGTGGTTAGATTTAGGGGGGGGGTGTAAACTCTCCTATCATGGAGGTAGAAGCGGTGGTGTTTAGTGGACGACAGTGACAGTGACTGTGGAGTACGTGAAGATGGTGGAGGGTGTTGGCTGGTAGTGGTGGTGGAGGTAGTTGTGGCCGATGTGTTGGGGGTAGAGGTGGTGGTTATGGTAGAGGTGGAGGTGGTTGACGGCGGTAGTGGTGGTGACGATGGGCGGTAGCCGACGGTGGTTGTGGAGGAGGTTGTTATAGACGGCGAGCGTCAGTGATGACCATTAAAACAAATACCATATTAGGCGAGGGCCAGTGATTAGCAATTTTTTAGTTTCCGTCTCATCCTTGCCCCGTCTTGTTCCACGTATTTTGGTGGAACAAAAAAGAGCCTATTCTGTCCCACCCTATCCTTGTCCCACATAACGCCAAACATGAAACAGTGGGGTTTTGTCCTGTCCTATGTTGCGCTAAACATGGGTCAATGAGTTTTTGTTTAAATGTATTGATCAACATCTTTGACTACATGACTGTTGTAGTGGACTCATAAAGCCCGAAATGAAGCCCGTGGGCTCTTCTTGAAATTGTCATATACAAGATATAAAATTCTCACCAACAAAATTCCCTAGATTATAAATGATCAAGAAGCTAGTTTATATGATTAACACTTCTTTTCTTGCTTACACTTGGCGAGTGGTTATCCAACCTGACAATCTTATCACACTTAGGCTACATACAGGTATGATAATTGATGCATCCAAGAACATGATGCCATGATGACAATCAAGTTGTAGGATTTTGATCATTATCATTCAGACACTCTCACTAATGTTGATAATTAGTCTGTTCTGTGGGAGGTTGGCTGAATGGCTGTTACTGTTAGCACTTGCTGATATGAACTAGCACTGATCTTAATCTGGTTTTGAAGGATGGCACTAGATACTATCAGATTTCAGATAAGGGGTTGTGGGAAAACTTTGTTTCTGATGTAACAGAAGCCAGGGATTGGAAGGTTATATTCCTGCTATGTTCTTGGCCCACATATTTCATGTATTAAAATATACTTGTATCTATTTCTGGACATGCCACAAGTACAAGGTCATCCTACCCTACATTCTCAGTTTTGTGGCTTATTCTGGTCAGCAACAAACTCTCTTTTTCATTCTTTAATTTTGTTTTATGATTTAAATATAACAATAGAAGAGGATTCAAGACACCTCTATCTAACCGTTTTATCATAAGTTGTAGGCCCAAGACACCTCGATCCAACCATTTAATGACAGAACCAAGTCAACTTGGATTGCTTTTAATTCCAATCATAGTATATGAAACCTTTTTGCATTTTGAATGGTTATGCTGACCCTGGAGAAGTTGAAAGGCCACCATTGTAGTTTAATCAGAAATAGGTCACCATTTCAGGCTAGCCCAATTTGAGGTTGTTTACAATCTAAAAACATATGGTTGGTTCGTAGATTGCTTGTGCACGTATGCACAAGTGACATATATAATGTTGTTAGTATTCTAAACATGCCTATTTATATCCTCATAAAAGCATATTTTCTTGAATACTAATTATGAAACTGATTTCCCATGCAGATAATGTGGGCCCAAACCCGTTTTTCCGATGTGCAACTGTGTTCAGGGGATACCGAACTGCTAGTGACGTGTAACAGTTCCTCGTACCATTAAGGGACACATTTTGCTATGGTGGAATTCCCAAGGTATCTTGACCCTACCGCAAGGAAGATTCTATAATGTTTAATCCCCTTCAGAGTGTTGGTCATTTTAAATTTATACTTAAATAGTTCTATCTTTATTTTTCTCTTTCTTGTTTTCAATAACTTGTTCTCTCTTTTAGGATGATCAGATTAGTAATGAACTTTGTTACGATGGTGATGCATGTTAGCTATCTGCTTACCTAAATTATAAATGTGTATATGGAATAAAGGGTCAGGTTCAATGGAAAACGCCAAAAAAAGAGAAAACTGAAGAACACCCTGGGAGCCCTCCATCTGGACGGTATGCATAAATGCATACTGGTAATTTGTAACATGCATTTGTGCATATACACTAATGCATATGTAATTATAGAAGCATTGGTGCATAGAAGAAAAAAAAAACAGCTTCAATCGCTTGTATGCGTTTGTGCATACGATGGAGGGCTCCCAGGGCGTTCTTCAGTTTTCTCTTTTTTTAGTGTTTTCCCTTGAACCTCCCTCATGGAATAAAATTCTACAATAATTGCAAACCTTGAAAGACCCATGATCAGAAATGGAAGATGGAAGGAGCAAGTTTTTTAATTAGGAGGGGGCAGGTTTGGAAAAAACTTGGCTTTCTGCATAAAGCTCTCCCTTAGAAGCTTACTGAATAAGCCACTTTCTATATCATTAAGCCACTACCAAACAGTCATGTATAGCTGGCCGAATAAGCTGTAAGCCCCTTTAAGTTCATTAAGCTGCTAACAAACAGACCCTAAGCTTGTTAGCATTACCACTCTGACTGATGTCGATAACTAGCTTGGTCTTTAATGACTTCTCGATATCAACTAACATGTTCTACTTTTGATCTGATTCAGCAGGTTGGCAGTTGATGCTCTAAGGCTGAATGCGGATTCAAATATTGCATTATTTTCCTCCAATGTGGTCGGATCACATATTTGATGAAAACACATACTTGTACCTGATCCTAGACTTGCCACAGGTACAAGGTCATCCTAACTTAACATTTCTCAGGGCATGATTGTTAGCAGCTTAATGAGTTTAATGGGACTCACAACTTATTCAGTCAACTATACATGATTGTTTGATAGTGACTTAATGATATAGAAAGTGATTTAATCAGTAAGCTTCTAGTGGGAGCTTTATGCGGATGGACAAGAATCCAAACCTGCCCCTCCCAAACAAAAACCTTCCCAATCCTTACAAACAGGTTAATCCACACAGATAGCTTTATCCATACAGGACTTAATGGAAAAACAACCAAACAACCCCTCAGTTTTGTGCTTTATACTGGTTACCAGCACACTTCATTTTCTTAAATGCAAGTTCCCTTAAGTTCTTTTATATGAAAATGTCAGTCAGGCATACATTGATGTCTGCCTAATGGCTGGGAGCTGGAGTGAACATTGATCGACCAAAAAGGAAGGACACGTATAAGAAAAAAGAACTCAAAATCGAGGTAAATTTCGCTTTTCCATGTCATCATGAATTGCAGTCCCATATGTCTTTCAAGTTGGCACATGTGTAGCCTTAATGAAGCTATTTCATGATGAAACCATGTCAATTTTGTTTGTTTCTTGTATCTAATTTATAATATGATAAATTTTTGGGGATGTTGAAGGGGTACCTGATGTACCCTGGAGAAGCTGAAAGGGCAGCATTGCTGTCATTTTTGTTTTTTATCCATAATTTAATCGCAAATAGGTTGCCCTTTCTGGTTATGCTGCTGATCATTTACAATTGATAAAAAAAGATAAAATCTGGTTGATTCATTGAACTAGTTTGATTATTTTACGTATGCACAAGTGACATGTTGAATGCTGCTCATTTTCTTTGAATTCTTTCATGTTATGCAGATGGTTTGTTTATAGCTGTTTAACACGTCTATTTCCGATAAATGCCTATTTTATATGTGGCATCTCATTTGAGGAATATTCTCAAATACAAGTTCTTGTGAGAACTACAAAGTATATTCCTTACACACTAAACAAGCCAACTTAACTGTTACCAAATTTTCTCAGTTGGTATATGTTGGTTGTACCAACATTGCAAAAGTTGATGTCAAGTTTCCATGTTCAATAGTCAAACAACAAAAGTTGAAGTTACAATATTAAATAGTCAATACTTCAAAAACTAATACAAACATTCAAATAATGGTTTGTTTCGTGGGATCTTCACAAACCAAATGATGTCCAATAGTTGATTTAGATTAAGTATAAAATTATTAATTAATAACTAAGGAATAAGAAATAAATACTTAATAAAGTTGGTACAATACGGTAGTACTGTGGTATAGGATTTCTCATACCACATACCAACCAAGTTTACATACTTGCTACAATAGTACCACCCGACTTAAGTTGGTACCAACTTAGAGTCTGTTTGTTAGCAGCTTAATGAGCTTAATGGGAGACGCGAATTATTCGATCAGCTGTAGATGACTGTTTGGTAGTGGTTTAATGATATCGAAAGTGGCTTATTCAGCAAGCTTTCTAGGGGGGAGCTTTATGCAGAAAGTCAAGTTTTTTTCTAAACCTGTCCATCCTAATTAAAAAATATGCTCATTCTATCTGTGAAAAAACTCCCCCAAACAAAAACCTTCCCAATCTATAAAGACAGATTAATCCACACAGAGAGCTTTGATCCATACAGGACTTTGGGCCTGTTTTACTTGTGGCTTAATGAGCTTGATGGTTTAATTGGCTTATTCGGACAGTCATATCTAGGTGTTTGATTTTGGTTTATGTAGTTGATTTCAAGTTTCTTGATTGATTTTGGCTTATGTAATTGATTTCATGTTATCCACCAAATATTCCTGCTTTGTTGATTCTAGGTTTATGTATTGAAATAGATTCTTCCCAAAAGGGTAAAGGATTCAAACGTGTTTACAGTAATTGAAACAATTTTATAGTAGTTTTTTGGTCATTTAGAAATACGATCATTTTTTTAATTCAGACTGCTGATTCAGGAAAAAAAAGGGTAAACAACACATTTTTATCCGGACAAACAAATTTCTCCTTACAGGACTTGATAGAAAATTTGGTAAAGGATAACTTAATTGGTACCAACTTAATTGGTATGGTTCATATGCATGTTGGTTGGTTTGATTCAACACAAATTTGACACCTCTTGTAAAGGATACATGGCTAGTTTGGTATGGTGGAATTCTTGAGGTTAGGTTGTGCATGATGGTCTCTTGACCTGCAAGGAAAATTTTATGATGTTATTTTCGCTAATTTTTTTTGTCATTGTAGATTTTTCAACTTAATAACATTTGCTACTTGGTTTTATCGTGTGTCTTGACCCTCAAGGCACTCAAATTAATATCTTCCTTTGAGTGGTTTTGTTTGCATTATTCTCTCTTTTAATAAAATAACTAATGAACATTAGGCGAAGGATCATGTGAGAATACATGTTAAGGTTATAAGCGTAAGAAGGGATCGGGACCCTTGATCACTTTTAATCTTTCCCCCACCCCATGAATTGCGTCTTATACGGGAATTGATACGATGCATCAATGGTGCATCTCATTGGTGTTGAGCTTCAATTAGGATTGATCCAAGGGTGGAGATCCTTTCTTACCAGCTATGAATCAAATTTCTTTTTCTTTTTCTACATTTAACATTTTATAGAAAGTTTGTTGAAAATTACCATTTTCTATAAAGTTTATTGGAGATTACCATTTTATAAAAAGTTTGCTTGAAATTATCATTTTATTAAAAAAATATATTTGAAAGCTTATTGGAGTATCAAGTGTATTGAATATTTTAATGTTATTAAACTGTTGGAGATGCTCTAAGAGTGAAGACAGAATGAAGTTTTACGGTAATTGGAATTTGTGTTAACTGTTAAATCTTCTTTGTAATCCATATGATGGAACCTTAATGAACTATCTTTAAAAGTGTAAAGATGAATATTTGGGAGTTCCACAGTAAGTATTCCATCTATTTTATAAAACTTGCTATGTTTGATTAAGAAGATGATATTAGTTCTTATATTTAGTTAATGCTAAAACTATCTATTAAACTGTTTATTGCAGTTTTTTATGTCATTAAAGGAGCGTAAACTATGGGAGTATGGGGACAGATGTTGTTTGGCATCGTTGGACACCTGGTGAGTATATATATATAAATAGGCATACTATTAAACTATGTTTCCTCCAACACCTACCATTAAATAAATCGTCCTAAAAATAATGCTTAAAGAAATATATATGATGACGATGTTTTGTTTCCAATTTTGATGATTGTGTGCACTTCCAAATCCTGGGATTGAACTGACTATTACTTCTATAGACTCTACTTCCTATTTTTAGAAAGGATCTGATTTCCTGATATTGCCTTTGAATACTTCACATGGGGTACACATGGCCCCCATTTGAACTTGATGTTTGTTGCAAAAGAATTGGTGATAGAATCATAAAAGTAGAATAATTATTTTAATCAGTTGATCCAAATGCCTAAACTTAGAAAACTCAGTTAACAGTCTAACCTAGTCATGAGAGAGAGAGAGAGAGAATAAAGGATTCGAATGTTTGAATAATATTCTTCTACCTTTATTTTAGAAATATTTTTTTCCTCCTTCACTGAATTTGTTGTTTGTGATTAGATGGTGAGTTGTATATTGCTATATATAATTTATTTTCGCTTGCTATGTTCAAGTTTTAAATTATTTTTACCGTACTTTCTCTTGGAGAAATTTCAATTTGTTATGTATTTGTTAAGTAACCTATTTGACTACTTAACTTTCTAAGGTTAGTAAGTGTGATGGATTTTAATCATCAAGAATAATTATTATTTCGGTTCTATATTTTAGAATAATTAGTTGGAGCTAGGGAGTCGACTGACCTTTCTACCCCTTAGTTGTCTAAGAAAGGATTACAAGAATGACTAATCAGAGGCATAACTGGTAAAGGAGGTTCAGAGGAAAACCCCCAAAAAAAACCGAGGAACACCCTGGTAACTATGCACATGTAATTGAAGTTGTTTGGTGGGTTTTATGCACATGTGCATACTGGACAATTTTTTTACAAATTACTTGTATGCACATATGCATACCGTCCAGATGAATGGTTATCGGAGTGTTCTTCAGTTTTTCATTTTTTTGCAGTTTTCCCCATAACCTGACCCTATATATATATTTATTTATTAGTATTATATATATATATATATACATATATATATACATACATATACATATAGAGGAAAGTTCAAATGTGAACTCATTTTTGGTTGTGAACGTGAGGACGAATCTCAGCCACTTATTCGGTCAATAAAGGCGGCTTTGACCTGGTTCCCCTCCTTTAATAATCTCCACCCTCCCATGAATCGCGTCAATCCTCCGTGATCGCGTCCACCATAACCGAAGATGTGTGGCTGAGATTCGTCCTCACGTTCACAACCAAAATTGAGTTCACATTTGAACCTAACCCTATACACACACACACACACACATATATATATATATATATATATATATAAAGTAGGGGATATGCTTACAGAGGCCACCAAACTATTCACAGTTTCAATTAGGGACCTAAATTACAAAAACATGGAAGGAGGCCTAAATTACAAAAACATGGAAGCATATCCCGCCCGTAGGTGGGGTACCACCAGGGGGATGTATGTAGACTTAACCTCTAGTCTTGAAAAGTAGAACGGTTGTTTCCATGATGACCCCTGACTTGTGAGAAGTGTGCAAAATAATAAGAAAGTTTCCGAAAGAAATATATGGAAAAGCAAAAGGTATAGGTTCCAAAGAGACAAGAAACAAGAAACAAGAGAATCGAATTAGAAGTCAACAACAACATATGAGTCGAAAACATAGTCAAGGAAAGAAAACATTCACACCCCTAGTTTAACATAGGTTTTCGCTAACCTAACTGCCAATTCACTAACCCTGGCCTCTGCCTCTCTAGCTCCCGTCTTTTTTTATTGAAAGTTCTATTTTTTATGTTTTCACAACAACAAAATATGAGTTTTTCTATTAAAGTACTTGGACTTATATTTTTATATGTTTTGACCACCAGACAAATATAAATTAGGGGTACTTTTTACAAATTTTGGCCGGATTTGATGTTAATGGACAAGGTCACATAGTTTAAAGGCCCCTTTGATGTTTTTTTTCTAATTGAGATGCCTAATTGAAACTTTGGTCTCCGTAGGTATTTCCACTGTGGAGTAAAATAATCTCTAGATTATAGAAAGATATAAGAATTAAAAAAACCTGAAACTAATTTGATAGAATTACTTTTTTAAGTAAATGATTTCATTGTTCCATTGATACAATATTCGGAAAGGATTTGCTTCCCTCATGTTGATGCACACAAGTTGAGAAATGGCGGTTAATCCCTCAATATTTGAAATACCATTCAATAATTAGTTGCTAGTCCATTTCCATTAAATCCATTTGTTTAGTTTTAAGAGCTTCCTCCAATATTTGAAATACCATTCAACTTCTCTATGTTGTTGGACTACATATTTCGAAAATGAAAAAAAATATGTACACACGTGGTCCTGTACATTCCACAGGTAGAGTGACCCAACCCGCCAACCCAACCCGAACCCAACCCATTAGTAGCAGGTTGGGTTGAGATTTTCAACCCGATTAATTTAAATGGGTCAACCCGCCTAACCCATTTAATAAATGGGTTGGGTTGAAATTTCTAACCTATTGTTAACCTGTTTTCAATCCATTTACAACCTGTTTGTAACCCATTTGTAACCTGTTTTCAGCCCGTTAGTAACCTATTTACAACCCATTAATAACCTGATTTTAACCCACTTAATATATTTTATTTTATTTTTAAAATATAATTTTTAAATTTTAGTGTTAAAGAAAGTGAACCTAAATAGGAAAACCCTAGATTCATTTAGATTTTAGAACGCCTGCATCAAAAAAGGAAAAAAAAACCCTAGTTTGCCCTCTCTCGTCCGGCTGTGCTATCGTCTTCCTCCGGCGTCTCTGCTCTCGTGGTTGATTTTATTAAAACTTTGAACTTTGAACAATTTATTTGGTTGGTGGCTATGTGGTTGATGTTTTATTAGAACTTTGAAACATTTATTTGCATTTGTCATTGTGATTTATTGGAACTTTGAGGTTGTGGACTTTGAAAAATTTATTTATTTTGTTTTATGCATTGTAAAATTAAATGGGTCAACCCAGGTTGAACCCATTTATTTAACAGGTTGGGTTGAAATTTTGTAAACAGGTCGAACCCATTTAAGTTGCAGGTTGGGTTGGGTTAAAAATCTCAACCCATTTAATTAAATGGGTTGGGTTGGGTTGAGATTTTCGACCTGTTTAATAAATGGGTTGAACCCGAACCCAACCCATGTCGACCCGTTGCCACCCCTAGAAAACTCAAAAGTGATTCAGGTACAAGGTCATCTTACCTTAAACATTTTTCAGTTTGTTTTCTTATATTTAAATTATTTTCTGAGAAATATATCAGCATGTTAAATGAGTATGATATATACTCTAGAGAAGTTGAATGGGCACTATTATCATTTTGATTGCCAGCCAGTTATTCTTTTTCAGTTATGCTACTATCCATCCACCTAATGAACATGATGCCTGCCAAGATAACAAGCAAGTTATAGGCTTTTGGTCATTGCCACTCTTCCCCAATATTAACACTAATCTTAATTGGATTTTTCATATTTGATTCTTTATTCTGGTATAGCATTTGAAAAATACATTTTTTTTTGGGTCAGAAATACATTCTTGTTCATTTTTTTCTATAAAATCTTATCATATGATTTAAATATGAAATGTCAGTGATGCATACAGTGATGGTTGTATCATGTCAAATAGCTGAAATGGATATCAGTCGATGAATAGGAAGGATACACGTGAAAAAAGAGAACTCAAATTCCGGGTAATTTCTCTTTCCACGTCATCATGAATTTCGGGCCCACAATGTCTTTTTAATATATGTATTTGTTTCATGACAAATTGCGGCGCATTTTGTATGTTTCTTATATAGCATGAATTTTTTTTGGGCATGTTGAATGGATGGGTATGCTATGTCCCCTGCCCCCTGGAGAAGTCAAAAGGGCAACGCTGCTATCAATTTTATACGTAATTTTATCAGGACTACGTTAGCTTTTCATGTTATTTTGCGGAAATTGGTGGTGTTTACAAATAAAAAAGAAAGCCAGATTCATAGAACTAGTTTTCTCATATACGTATGCATAAGACCATTGTTAATTTCGAATGCTTGCATGTTCTGCAGCAGACGGTTCAACTGAAGCTGTTTTTCTGACTATATTTTAAACATGCATATATATATATATATATGGGCGGGTTCAAATGATAACGCAAATTTGGTTGTGAACGTGAGGACAAATGAGAGCGTGACACGTGTCATATTCAGACTGAATAATCAAAGAAATATTCTGACTGAATATAGTATTTATTTAGTCTGAATAATGCTACATTCAGACTGAATAAATACTACATTCAAACTGAATAATACTATATTTAGTTTGAATATTTCTTTGATTATTCAGTCTGAATATGACACGTGTCGCGCTCTCATTTATCCTCACATTCACAACCAAATTTGAGTTCGCATTTGAAATTTCCTCTCTCTCTCTCTCTCTATATATATATATATATAGAGGAAAGTTCAAATGCGAACTCAAATTTGGTTGTGAACGTGAGGACAAATGAAAGCGCGACACGTGTCTGAGTGTAGATTATTCAGACTGAATATAGTGTTTATTCTGGATAATGCTTAATGAGACTCAATAAGCATTATTCAGACTGAATAAACACTATATTCAGTCTGAATATTTATTTAATTATTCAGTCTGAATACGAACGTGTCGCGGTCTAATAAGCATTATTCAGACTGAATAAACACTATATTCAGACTGAATAAACACTATATTCAGTCTGAATATTTATTTAATTATTCAGTCTGAATACGAACGTGTCGTGGTCTCATTTGTTCTCACGTTCACAACCAAATTTGAGTTCTCATTTTAACCCGCCCCTATATATGTGTGTGTGTGTGTGTGTATATATATATAATTTTGTAGTATTTGAGGAATATTCCCTCACAATACTTCTTGTAGGTCTGCATTATAGGTTCTACGTGTTGCTTGTAGGAACTAGGAGGTATATTCCTTGAATACTAATCATATTTCGTTGTTTGAGACAAACTCCCCTGCACGCAGGATGTGTCGGAACCTCCCTCGACACAGGATGTGGGGCCGAGCCTGTTGGTCTGGGGGCGATTAATAGATAGAGGGATGTGGGGCCGAACCCGTTGGTAACCCATTTTTTCTTACAATTTGCTATACTTGGTTATTTTCAAAAACTCCTAGTAATTTACCAATTTTGTCTTTAAGTTCTTTCTTTTTAAATTCTTGGGAACATTTTTGACAAAATTTCTGAAGCAATTAGTTAGACCATTTCATTTACAATAAAAGAATAATGCGTTGAGGTGTTGTTTACATCATTGGACTTGTGGTCGCTATATAAATAAACATTATCAAACTATATTTTTCACCAAAGATACATTTTATTGAATAGATCTTGCGAGTAATAATGCGAGATGGTTAATTAATCAAGAAATGTGGTGTTCCCTATTACGATGATTCTGTACTCTGCCAAATCCTGGGAGCGAACTAATTGTTGACTTCTGTAGACTTCTATTTGCGGAAATGAATCTGATTTTCCGCTATTTTCTTCCAACACATCACGTGGGCTACACATGTTCCCCCCTCTAGTTTTGCCTGTTTGGAGTCGAAACTGCTACCCACAAGACCTGACCTCATCTTTGTCTTTGAAATATATGCTTCCTACCTTCCTGGAAGTCAGGGGTTCAAATCTCACCAAGGGTGAGAAGTGTGTGTGAGTTCAATTTGTCGTATAAAAAATTTATATATATATATATAGGGTCAGGTTCAGAGGAAAATGCCAAAAAAAAAAAAAACTGAAGAACACCCTGAGAGTACTCCATCTGGACGGTATGCACAAATGCATACTGATAATTTGTAACATGCATTTGTGCATAGAAAAAAAACAGCTTCAATCGTTTGTATGCATTTGTGCATACCGTCCTCCGGATGGAGGGATCTCAGGGTGTTCTTCACTTTTCTCTTTTTTTTAGCGTTTTCCGTGAACCTCTCTCTCTCTCTCTCTATATATATATATATATATATATGTATCATTGATAAACACGGTAAATCCATTAGAAGATGCATATGTGAACCCACGTTTCCTTTTACTAGTGATTCACATATAAGTTATCTATTCTTACGTTCTCAACCTTTTTGTCTTTCTAATTTGAATCTCCCGATATATAGGGTGTATATATATGTATATAGTTGGGTTCCGGTAAGAAATCAATATTTTGTAGGAAGTAAGAAACTCTTTGTTAGCGGAGGTTCACATAAGTTAACATGTTAGCCTACGTTAACATTTGTTAACACTTCATGTTAAGATATGTTGATATATGTTAATTTATTTCAACTTATGTGAACATTTGTTTACATTTTCTATACCGTTCCTACCATTCTTACCAAAATTTGATCTCCTATGCGAATTGAACATCTTCATCTTACGAAAACGCAAGAACACCCTTTTATTATAGTCAATCATATGTGATACTATAGTCCATCACATATGATACACTTGTGACACTAAATCAACGATGCGGACGACCTTCGGTTCGACCTAGGTGCAGGTTAAGTCGCTCCCACACCACTAGGCCCCCTCATGTGTATTATCACATGTGATAAAGGGTGTTCTCGTGTTTTCGTAAATTGGAGGTGTTCTCTTTGAATCTCCATCTATATAGATATATATATATAGGGGCGGGTTTAAATGAGAACTCAATTTTGGTTGTGAACGTGAGGACAAATGAGAGCGCGACAAGTGTCATGTTCAAACTGATTTGAAGAAATATTCAGATTTGTACTCACGTTCACTACCAAATTTGAGTTCGCATTTGAACTTTCCTCTCTCTCTCTCTCTCTCTATATATATATATATATATATATATATATATATATGGTTGGGTTCCGGTGAGAATGAAAGTTATGGTGAGAAGGGATCTCCACCCTTCGATCAATCCTAATCGAAAAGAACCACTAATGAGATACTATAGATCAGTTCCCTTCTAAAGCACAATTTATGGGTTGTTTTGGGATTAAAAATGATCATGCATGCAAATCCCTTCTTACACTTCTCACCTTTGGCTGGGTCCATCAATTCAGCTTGACTTTCAAGATTGACAACATAGGCCCTTCTTAGCTCAATTTTTTTGCATTTCTGCCCCACTTTTTTCTCTTCACTCTTCTATAATTTTTCTTCTTAATTTTGCCCCCCCTCCCAAAAAAACAGTTTTTTTCTCATTTCTTCTCACACAAAAGAACTTTTATTAATGCTCAACGAAAGGAGTTCAAACGATCAAATACCCAACTAACTGGTCGTTTACCTGATAAACGCTTGTCGGTAATAGTCGACACTGTCACTTACTTTACTGGGTAAGATTTTAGTTCATCAAAACGACATAACTCCTATTCTCACATGCTCCTAAAATGTGACATTTTGTGCAAACTGTCTTTCTTCTTCTTACCTTCTCGCTCACACTTTTGGCAAGTTGGGGGTCTTAATGTAAACAGCCGCTCTATCTTTTAAGATAAAAAACAAGCTTTGTATCTTTTCCCGCATTAATGGGAAGTCTCTAGCCGCCTCTGGACAAACGACCCACTGACAGAGTCAAAGCAAGCATCATATGAAAAAGCTCAAAACTTTTTGAATAATTGTTCAAATGTCTTAATCAGCATCTTAAAACATATAATCTGCACTTCTTGCAAGATTCCCTTGGCTCCTTATGCTGCATGCCTGAAGAACATGATCTTGATTGCAAGCTGTATGATTTTGAGCTTTGACCGATAACTAACTTGTTCTTGAATTAAGACACTAATCTTGATCGCATTTCGCAGGCTGGCACCAAACATACGATCAGATTTGCAGACAAGATGGTTTGATTGATTCTTCTTTTTTGGTGAAGATTTAAAAAAAAAACTGTATTATAATTTATTTTTGCTCCATTGTTGTTAAACCACGTATCGTATGAATTAACCGTATACTTATACCTGGTCCAGGACATGCCACAAGGTCTCTAAAACACTTGAATTCTTTATTACAAATTTCTGTCTTTTATTGATCATATATAGATTTAAATATATAGATATCAGTCATGTGGCTGATGTTTGCAATATTTGCAGGTAGCTGAGGTGGACAACATCCGGCCAATAGAAAGATTACACGTATGAAAAAGGGAACTTGATTTCGGGTACTTTGTGTTTCCATGTCATCATGAATTGCGGGGGCTCGATGTCTTTTGGTGATGTCAAATGGGTACCTTGAGAGGTCGAAAGGGCACCATTTTTTTTTACGTTTAGTAATAATTGTGAAACGGTGGCTTAATTGCTTGCTATGCACGTGTGCGTATGTGACTAATTTCTTTGAACGCTTGCATGTTCGACAGACAGTCTGATTTCCGTTCATATTTTAAACTTTATGCATATTTGCGTAGGCGTGGTACAGAGGAAAGTTCAAATGGAAAAACTATAATTGTTTTGTGAACCATGAGAACCAGTATACATGCATGCAACATACGTATACACTATACATATATATATAGAGAGAGAGAGAGGGAGGTTCAAATGAGAACTTTGTAAATTTAAAGGAACAAAGGAACATTTTGTGGACCACATATGATGTAGGTCTCACACATTAAAAACTCATATATGATTCAATGGTGGGCCCATTGAATCAGATATGATTTTTTTGTAAAATAATGCATAGCAAATCGCGGTGCCTTGCGGTTTGTACCTAAAATCTATATAAAGATTCAATCAATTGCGGTTTGTACCTAAAATCTATATAAAGATTCAATCAATTGTATCGTAATACAAATGGAAAGTGACGGATAAAATGATCAAACCAAAATGCATAACAAAGTTTTATCAAACTTTTAAACAATAATTTGGTGAATGATTTCGTAATCATAAATCTTTGTTTAAGTTTCTAGGCATTTTTTGGTAAATCATTTCGTAATAGCAACTTGTTTCATAAATTATTCGTAATGATTTTAACTTTCATAGTATTTTTGTTAACACATTTTGTAATCTATGTGTAATGGACTTGTAAGTATTTGGTTAGTTTGGAAATATCATTACTTTAATGAAGAATATAGAGTGAATTGCAACTGATATTTAGTTTAAAAAAATAGATGAAGCAGAACCAAGTCAAGATGATACGGATTGCCTCCCTTTTTGCATCAAATATCTTATCATTTTTGAAGGAACTAGAGTTCCATCTCTTTTCCATTTTCGTTCAAAAGTTCTTATGTTTTTGTACGTTCCTTTGATATCCCAAATACTGGATTCACTTTCCTAGGAACAACATATACATGATTCGTCATTACAAAAAGGGTTAGAGGGCTAGGGAACTTTGATTTTCATCCCTCAAGTTCAATAATCACACCATTTACTTTTTTGTGGTATGTATTTCTTTGATGGTTTTTGCCCTGTCAGGGGCGGAGCCAGGGTATCGAGTTAAACGAGTAATGGGCATAAATAATTAAAAAGATCAGATATAATATTAATTTTTTAAAAATGATTAACACAAAAAAAATATTATATATTAGAAAATTATATGTAAGTACTCACATTTTCGATTTTGGTTTTAGTTGGACAATGCAAGGTCAAAGTTATGGAAAATGACACTTTAATATTATTTTTTTGAAAACACTAATCTTCATGCCCACTTTCCATTTTATATCACAAATTAAAATTAAAAAAAAATCTTTAGAGGGAACACATACACCTCCTGGTGCCTATGTGGCTCCGCTCATGTCCCTATCCCAAACAATCTTAACTTTATTTCGTTATATGCCTTGCATGCAAATCATGTGAAGGTATTACTATAATTTTATATTTTCTTATAAAATAAATTTGTTATACAAGTGTGTAAACATTTAAAAAAACAAAGGAAAACCCTTTATCTTCCATCGTCCCTCACACCCTTCCCTTCACGCACCTTTCACCGTTGGCCATTGAGAGCCTCACGTCATCCTTCCACCATCGTCATTGCAAATGTAACCCACTCTTCCTCTTCCTCATCGCTATCTTGCCACAGTTCACCACCAATCCCTTATCCTTTACCCCTCCAAGTTATACTACAAATTCACTGTAATCTACACAAATGACACTTGTAGGAGATTCATGTTAGAGACAACGTTTTGGATCCCATAACCAGCATTTCCCTTAATGATTTCCCCATCATGAGTCTATCATAGATGGATAAGATATTTGGTGGAGTTGGGAGGTGCAAGGGAGAGGAGTATGTCCGGTGTCAGTGAAGAAGGATGAACATGCCAGAACAAGTGGACATAAAGTTAATGGGGGAGGTTCATGAATTGTGTTGTTGAATATGTATTAGGGGATAAAGGGATCATGAAGGAGGTCAAACGAATGGTTAGGCATTTCAAGTCATAAGATGTGAACCAACGCCCACCCCTGCATTAACAAGCTTCATGGGACGAGTGTTTTGTTGGATAACTTTGGTGCTGTGGTGACAGAGATGCAGTCAGGTGATAGAGGTGGTGGTGAAGGACGAAGGTGAGGGAGACCTTTCTTTTGTTTTTTTTAAATGCTTTACACATTTATGTATATGCTTTATACACATGTTTATGTATGTACAAAAAAAGTCATGTAACTGACCAATATCCTTGTATGACTTGCACATGAGGGCAATTCACAACTGCTCCTAATGTGTTTTCGACTATATTCGTAACAAGGGATCATTGATGTACTTACTGAACTCCAATGACAAGAACCATAATTTTCCCAAAGCGTAGGAATGATCTTTTTAATTTAGTCAAATGAGAAAGGTAAAAATGTTAGGAATACTCCTTAAATATTACAATGTTCTAGTATAATAGATATTGTGGTAAATTTGCTACCAACGGAAATTTGGAATATTCTTATTTTTTTTATAATCTCTTCATCAACTTCCATAAATTCTCCGTTTTTTAATTAAATAATTATAATATTGATTATAAACTATTTTTTGTATAGAATTCCATTTTAATTTGTTTAGCCTTGTTGGTATCAATCAATGTTAGCATTACTTATTTATTCACTTTCAATACATATTTACATGTGATGCCCAAATTGAGTGATCATTATAACCAGCATTATGTTTATTACATTTTAGTTTAATACTTTCGGTAAAACTTTATATCTGATTTTTCAAGTGATAAGCTTCTTAACAAGATTTGTCATTTAATTTCACATATGAATCTCCATACGAATATATATTGACAATAAACACTAAACACATAATTGGTATGAACATATTAAGAATCTTCTGAATAATAATAGAAATTAGGCTTTATTATATTGCATATATACCCAAAAAAAACTTATTCAAGGCCGGTCTTTCAAGCGCCTCCTTGAAAAATCACCTGATATTCCTCTAGTTAATCTGTCTTGTTTTATTTCCCCCCAATATTGTCCCTTTCCCTTATCGAGCAGATAAGGGCTATTGTTCTGCTCGAGTCGTACAATGCGATTTCGGATTGATGACTCTAAGCTTGTATTATCAACAATTACAAGAGTATTAAAAACCACATTATGGTTTGTATTTCTGAAACGAACAAAATGACATTTTTATTTAATAATCTTATTAAGTTTCCTTTAGAAAGACCTAATTGATTTAGCTTTACATGATTTCTTTATTTTTTCCGTTATTTTTTTTTAAAAAACCAACTTCAATCGGATTAAAACAGTTTTCCAGCCACACGATATATCAAATAGCCCAGGCCCAAGCCCAAGCCCAAGCCCAAGCCCATTAAGATATGCTTGTATATTTTTTAACTTTAAAAAAACCATTCACTCATTCACTCTATGTCTATGTTAAATATTATTACATCACATTCATCTAACTATAAAATCATAATAAATAATTAAAAAGATAAAAAAAATTATATTTTGACTGTAAAAAGAAAAAAATTCATGTATAAATTACTGAAAATTATATTTTATGATCGATATATAAATCAACATTATAAATTATTCATATAGATTTTTATATGTATTTTAAATTAAATTTTTTTACCTATTTATATATGAACCATTTTTAATATTATCTTATTTCCAACTCACGATATTTAATTGTGTTCTTTGAACCTTCCATTAATGTCCATTATATCCAAATTTCATATCCTTTTGTAAATCAAAGAAACAATAACAAACAATTTCAAGATTTTATCAGTATACTTAATAAAATAAAGAGTGAAAGCTTTAATCTGATACCATACCTGAACAATACTCCATGTCATGAAACCTTACATCCAAATCTGTGCGTCGTAAAATAGATAAAACAAAAAGTATGGCTGTGAGATTTGTTTTCCGATAAATCTTCAGTACTTCAATTCATAGACAATATCGTTACACGGGGAATGAAAAAGAAACACTTAAAACAGGAAATGTAAATATACCTTTAAAAGAACGTAATTTATACATCTTACAACCACTGGTAATTATAACCAACTCTCCATAGGCTACTGAGCAGGGCCATAGGCAGGGTGGACCTATTAAGAGGGGAGCAAGTTTCTATGCAGCTGCTCACTCGATTATTGTAGAAGATAAAAAAAAATAGGTGTCTGAAAGGTGCAACCCCTTATTTTTCAACGCCATTTCATTTTTAAAAAACTTCATTTTTATCTCATTTTGAAGACAATGTATATTTATTTTAAATATCAAGATCGATTTCATTTGAAATAATGTATTTTATTCCTCAAATCGACACAGTTGGCCCTTTTTTTATTCAAACTACGTTGATTTCCTTCAAGTCAAATCACGATTTTACAAGCTCTTCTTAAAAGTACACCCGCTTAAAAAAATTATTGTGTGTGCCATAAATCGTAGGTTTACGATTTCACCAAAAACTTATAAATACATATAAATACCATCATATGTATATATATATATATATATGTATTTATTATAATGTATATTAAGAAATAATAAGTATGTAGGTCACAGAATCGAATTTGAAAGGAATACTACTGATATGCTGCTACCTACCTTCCAAGAAAACAGGATTTCCTAATTATTTTATAAATAACTAAATATTTCCCCAATCTTTTTTGGTGAACGAATTTCCGCAATTATCAACAACAATATATAATAATAAATTATATACTATATATATACATATATATTCATTAATATAGTAATATTATACGGTTGATAAATGAAAGAAAATTAGTGATGTGACATCTTTTTTAATAGTCTCATTCTAAAAAATTAAATCTTGATCGTCTAAAAAAATGTATTTAAACATCTTATTCTTATGTATACAATTCTTATTCATACGGTCTAACTTTTTGTTCGTAGCACTTCATGAACTAATAATATTCCTTTGTGTATATTGAAGACTCATTTGCTACTGTTTTACTGTGATCGACAAAAACACTAAAAAGAGGGAAAAAATCCATCTTGTCGGGGATCGACAAAAACACTAAAAATGTCTCTTGAAATCAATAAAAAAAACCGAAAAAACATTCGAAATTGACAAAAACACTAAGAAAATACCTCAAAATCGACGAAAACACTAAGAAAATCTCTTAAAATCAACTAAATTTTTTAAAAATCCCTCGAAACACGTCGGATGACTTTACGCGCCTTTAGTTTACTTTAGTAGGATCCCAGTGAACAAAAATTATGGATCCGTCACTGGGTTCACATATATATATATATATACTTGAAACTTGAAAGAATTTTGGACGGTTAATTTATATAACTCAATGAGTAGATATTCAGTTAATCTTTTAATCAAGTAACGTAGAGTATCGGTATTATTATTATTATTATCATCTTATCATTTGTCAAAAAAAAACATTATAAAAACTTATACAATCTTGCATAATGTAAAATTTAATTGTAACTGAAAATTGAATTAGTTTAAATTTATTTTTTCATGATGAAAAATTTTGTATGCATTAATAATTTATACTTAATGTTTTATAATTTGTATTTTTGATAAAACAACGTTGTTTTCTCAAATCTAAAAAAAAAAGAAAAAAAAGTTTTTTATTTGTTTTTTGGAAGGAAAAGGAAGGAAATGAAACACAATAAAAGAAAATAATTTTTATGTTATTTAAACAAGAGCAAATGAAAAGAAATATGTCATCCTCAAAATTATATACTCATTTGTTTTTCCAATGGTTTGTAATTTGGGTAAAAGTTGATTAGCAACAATCTCAATCGATCTACATGAAACCTGCTCGCAAGGACATGAATATGAGGGATCAGTTTTCATTTACTCAACAGCCGAGGCTAGAGTCAATGGACGTGTCTTATACTGAGTTACACACTGAAGGCTCCAATCGTTTGTAATTGATGTATGTATTTATAATTTTGTTAGCCTTATTAATAGTTATATTTTCTTTATTTCCCGTTTTTTAAAAACAACAGAATTTTATTAAAAAAGCAACCGAAACAAGGAGACCATTCTGCAAGAATCAGAAGGAAACAAAGAAAATAGCAAAACAAAACTAACCACAATAACAAAGAGCAGAACAAAGACCCACGACACAAGCTTGCCAAAAAAAAGCCTCTTGAGCATGCCAATGATGGAACAAGACCAGAAGAAGGCTTCCTGCAGCTCTAAACCAGCAAGCGGAAAAGAACAAGGAGAAAACCGAGGACCATCAACTCAAGCAACAAACCAAACACACTAGCCGTTAAAAGGTTACACAACACCACTCAAACCAAGAAAAACTAAAGGCTTTTAACTTATTCGAAGTCGAAAAAATGATTGTAAATTATATTTTTCTTTGTATTCTTTTTACTTTACCTTTTAAAAATATCTTAATAACACATGTTTTTTTTTTCAATTCCAGCTCCATCTTCTTTTTCTGTTATTCGTGAAGAAAATTCTTGAGAACACCAACATAACAAACTCTAAGAACAAAAACCACTAATATTCAAATATTTTTATTAATTTATTTGTGTCAAAACAAACAAAGTAACATTAATAAAAATAGAGTATAAAGTGTAAATATAACATAGTATAGAACTCTTTATTAACAATAAAATGTATTCTCTACAAACTGAAATCATACCCAAATGGAAATAAAGGGAACCAAGCTGAGCTCAATTCAAATACATACACAAAAAGCTACAAGCTGGTCCTTCAACTATTAAGTAATTCCAAAAAAAACCCAAAAGATTAATTTTTTTCCAAAACCTCCCCCAAAGACGTTGGAAGTTTAACTTTCAAAGACAAGATTTTCCGGGGACGTATCTCCACCAATCCCTCTGGTAAAACCCTGATTTTCTCACCGGCGCCGGAAAATCTAAATTTTCCGGTGGCTCTCTTTCTTCAAGCTTGTGTTGCCAATTCTTTAGAGCTTATAAATGTTCCATGGAAACCATAAGGAACCCTCGACGGCAGCTTCACCGTCGCTTCCAATTCTAACGTGATCGCATTCACGATCTGAAGCTCCGATTTCCATTTTTTCTCATCGTGAACGAAGATCAAAATGTGGCCGTCATCTTCGATTTCGGAATTCGAGTCCCTCGGAAGAAACAAAGGCTCGCCGCCATATTTCTGGTCACCATAAATGAATTTCTTCGTTTCACCGGTGGAAAGATCCACTTTCGCGAAACCCGATACCTTCGGCCATGGCTCAGCTATTGCAAGATAAGCGTATTTCGATTTCCGGCCAAGAAGGTTTTTGTTCACCATTCCGGCTTCCAAATTGACGTCATTTTCGTCGGAAATTATAGCTCGACGAGTGGATTTTCCGGTTTTTAAATTGAGTCGGATTTCAGATAAAACGCTTTTTAATTCTTCGTTTGATTCGTTAAAAATGGAGTCCGCCGGAGTCATGCATGATCCGATCACCACCACTTCGTCGGATTCCGGTTCTTCCCAAGCGTTCCATAGATGGAAACAAAAACAATCGGGTACTTCGACCCATTTAATATCCGACCCGTTATCGGAATATTTATCGAGAACACCAAATCGTGAAACTTTCTCTTTATCGTACACCACCGGAGAACCACCGGTGATCATTTCCGTCATCTTGAAAACCACCTGGTGGTCGGGAATCACGACGAAATTCTCGGTGATTGCGAAATCGTGAACCATTGTCGGCTTTCCCAAATCGATCTCGACGTCTTTCGATTTCGTACCGTCCGGTGAAAACCGGAAGTATTTTAGGTACGGCTTTTGGATGACGTCATAACTGAGTGCGAAAAGCTCGCCGGAAACTGGATCGAGTTTTGGATGTGCGATCATGGTGGACTTTAATTGCTCGTTGAAGTTATACCGACCGACGGTTTTCAAGTCGCCGGCGGGAGTGACACGAACCTCGTACGGCAAATCATCCTCGGACATCGCTAAAAGACGGTTGTTAAAGTAAACCAAACCGGCGTTCGCCACCCCGATCCCTTGGCTGTTATCGACTAACCCACATAACCCACGAGCATAGAATAACAAAAGCTTAGCTATGCCGGAATGGCCATGGAGTTCTCCGATTGATTTCGGGAAAACCGGCTTACCAAGAGCACGTTCTTGAACAAGCCTTTGAGTTTCCGTGAACCGGCAAGCGTAGCTAGCGGAGCCGTTATCGAATTTCACGGCGTAAATCATACCATCGCCGTCAAATAAATGGTGGCCGGAAGTTGGTTCGAATAAAGGGTTAGCTCCATTTCTTAAGTAAACGCCTTGAATATGATCTGGGATTTTCCCGGCGACTGGTAGACAGTGAGAAACGGGTTGTTCCGGTACCGGAGAGAAATTTCCGGCGATCTGAACATTGGGATCAGCTGTTTTAGGTAAAGGGTGTTGTTTTTCTCGTGCGGTTAACCCGTTCTCGACTGCATCCAATGCCATAGCCGAAAGTTTCTGCAACAAATTCCATGATTCCGGTGAAGAAGAAGGTAATTGAAAGGGAGATTGTTTGGGGAATTGAAGAATTGAAGGTGATTGAACAGCACAATGGACATTTTTCATCTTTTTAACAGAAGAAATTGAAAAAGATGAAGGCATTTTAGGAGATGATGAGAATCTAGTTCTGGGATTAACCCAAATGGTACTAGAAGAAGTGGAAGCAGACGCCATTGGAGAGCTTAATAAGCTTAATTAATTGTTGCAAGCTTTTCCAATTGCAAATATTTGAATGAAAGTTGGTTTAAAAGGAAGGGTGGGAAGTGAAAGAGATGAATGAAGAATGTGTTTGAGAAGATGAAGTGGGGGAGGGGTATAAATAGTGGGGGAGGGTGGTGGGGGCCCACTTTAAACATGTAAGCGGAGACCACGTGTTGGATACTTGAATGAAGTATCCACAAACACCAAACCTTATTGCTTTTTTTTTTCTATTAAAAAAAATATTCCATTCAACAATAATATAAAAAAAATTGTTTTTATATTCATAGTGTTCAAAACAAAAAAAATACATGATTTAAAAAAAATGATATTTTTTCTAAATGATATTTTTTCTTGGAGTAAAAAAAAATCATCTTATAATAAGTGGTAAAATAGTAAAGTAGACACTTATGAGCTGTTTGGTTTGCGGAATTTAAGGGAAATTTTTTTATATTCATAGTGTTCAAACAAAAAAAATTGATGGAATTGGAATTACAAATTCCTTTGACCGAATTATTTAACGTTGTTTGGTTCACGAAATGAATTGATTGGATTCCATCGGATTCCACCGAATTCCATGGTTGAGAGATTTGATCATTCCTTATCATATGTGAAGGATTTTAAATTCCATTTCATGGTAAATATAACATAATATATAATTTTCATTTAGAAAGACAAAAATAAATTTAACGATCACCCTCGCCGGCAACATATCCGCCACCACCACCACCATCAATTAATATTTTCATTTCACCACTGCTACCGCCAACGCCAACGCCAACGCCATCCCCACCCCCACAACCGTTACCACTACCGCCACCCCCACCTCCATCACGACCATACGACTTTTTTTGTCGTCATAGTCGCCACCCACCCCCACACCCTACCCCACCTACCCACCACCACACCACTAATGTTGTCAACACAATTGTCACCGTCACCCTCGATAAATGCATATTTCTATTTTTTGTGAGATTCCATTCCAATTCCTATCAACCAAACGCGTGATCAAATTCAATCAAATTCCATTCCAATTCCTTTGATGGATTCCAATTCCATCGAATTCTATTCTGCGAACCAAACACCTCCTTACTGTCTAGCACGTCCATGATATCTTAGACGTTTTAAGGTTAGTTGTGGTTTAATGAGCTGAATAAGTTGTATAGCTTATTTAATAAGCCACATAAATTTGTTCGGTTGTGACTTATTCGGTCAACAAGGAAGAGATGTTATTTACATTTTACCCTACTTTTTTTTACCATATATGCCTTTTCATTAATCTGTGTCATAGATCTTTCTGTCTAGCACCTCCATCGAAGTTGTGCATCAAATCCTACTTGAATGTTCAAAAGCCTACTTCAAATCCCAAGTCCGGTGTCGAATTTGAACTTGAGATTGGAAACCTGGTTCTATCATTCCAAAATATATCCTATGAAACATATGTAAGTTTAGGGTTCGGAAATTTGGATGTCAAGGGGTTTTTGGGAATGAAATGGATTAGTACATTATATTCTTGGAGATATTGAACTTAAAATGAGTAGAAATGTAAAAACGTCAACAAGCTGAAGTTGATAAGTAAAGGTGAAAAGGCACTGAGAACTTACAAGAGATAGGCGTTGAGTACTCGGTGTTTAGAACTTCTTTTCTTTCTTTTTTATTTATTGTGATAACCTAAAGTTTTATTTTTAGAGTAAAAGATAAGTTAGAGGGTGGAGTTGAAATGTGGCACTTACTGAAGGGGCTAGAAATGTAAATTGGTGAATAAAGGAGTGAGATTACATTTTCTCTCACGTTTGATCGGTGGAATGTCTGAAAACTCTGTTTGCGCGATCGTGGAAGAGAGGATTGTGTAGAGAAAAAGCAAAGTGAAGGTGTGAAGGAGATCAAGACGTTTGGAACTTTTGTCTCAAGTATAGCTAGCATCTCTTAATGTCTCTAACCCTATTGGTCAAATTGGAATTCAATAATTAGGGTTCTATCATGTGATTGAATGATTTTAGTATAGAAATGGTTTATGAAGTGAAAACCCTCTTAGTGTTGAACTCCATCTGAGAGATTGTTCTAAACCAATCTCTCATAATGTTTTGGGGTGACATCGTTCCAAATCTCCATAAATTCGATTAGTCTCATCAATTGTTATAATGATTCTTGGATTTATTGGCTAATTTGGATTAGAGATGATGTAGGAAGAATTATATGTTGATTCCATGGTAGTTATGCATCCTATTGTGGTAAAAGTTGATGGGGATTTGTGGTTTGAAGTTGTGCAGCTCGAGCAATGATTGTGCAGAAAATTTTGATGCTCTATCCTAGTTCTATCATTCTTAAATATATCCTATAAGATATATGTAAGTTTAGGGTTCGGAAGTTTGGATGATCAAGGAGTTTTGGTGAATGAAATGGATTAGTATATCAGATTCTTAGAGAAATTGAATTTAAATGAGTAGAAATGTAAAAACATCACAAGCTGAAGTTAAGAAGCAAAGGCGAGAAGGCACTAAGAACTTACAAGTGATAGACATTGAATACTCGGTGTTTAGAACTTTTTTTTATTGTAATAACCTAAAGTTGATTTTTAGAGTAAAAGATAAGTTTGAGGGTGGAGTTGAATTGTGCCACTAATTGAAGGGGCTAGAAATGTAAATAAAGAAGTGAGACTACATCTTCTCTCACTTTGGATCGGTGGAATATCTGAAAAGCGTGTTTGCTCAATCGTGGAAGAGGGGATGGTGTAAAAAAGAAGCAGGCTGAAGGTGTGAAGGAGATCAAGAGATTCAGAACTTTCGTCTCAAGTAAGGCTATCATCCCTTAATGTCTCCACCCCTATTGGTCAAAGTGGAATTTGGGAATTAGGGTTATATCATGTGATTGAATGTTTTTAGTATAGAAATGGTTTATGAAGTGAAACCCTCTTAGTGTTGAACTCCATCTGAGAGTTTGTTCTAAACCAATCTCTCATAATGTTTTGAGGTGAAATCAGTTCAGATCTCCATAAATTCGATTAGCTTCATCAATTGTTATAATGATTCTTGGATTTATAGGCTAATTTGGATTTGAGATGATGTGGGAACAATTATATGATAATTATATGGTAGTTATGCTAAGGAATGTGGTAAAAGTTGACGAGGATTCGTGGTTTGGAGTTATGTAGCTCGAGCAGTGATTGTGCAGGAGGGCATATAGTCTCGCGGGTAGGCCCCTGACCTAGACCGCGTGTGAGGACGTGCAATCTACTGTGTCTGGATTTTCATTTTTTGATAGAGAGGTAATTTGAGGCTACATATCTTAGGTTGTTATCTAATGGAGTTACTGGTATTCCCTTAGTGGGTATACTTGAATTAATAACCCGTCTTTTGGTAACCTTAATTTAGGTGATCGGTTGGTGAAATCCTAGCCTAAGGGTGTACATCTAGGCTTGGACTTCAGGTAAGTTTCCTCTTGCTACTTTTGGTAAATGAATAATTGCCATTCGTGTTGGGAATGTTATTTATCCTAAATTCACATAGTAGGTTCCATACATTTTAGAATTAGGTTATTTCAAAGTGTGAGTTCCTTGTGTGGATGTGTGTCTTGTAGTGTCAAACAACGAGAGGTATGTACTTGATTGGAGCATATGAATTCATTTTATGTAGATCGAATCAAGGGCATGTGTGAGCCCAATGGTTGGTCACAAGTGTGTGTGATCATAAGCGTGTTCAACCCTTGCAATGTGTGTCGGTGTGTACTATTATTATTCAAGTGTGTTTAATTGTTGATTTCATTGATGTTTTATGCCATTATTTATCGTGTGAACTATTGTGTTAAAAGAAATACACTAGACCTTTGGTCTAACCCTTACTTTTATAACACAGAAAACATTTTCAAAAAAGTACCATACTGAGAGCTCAAACAAGGGAAAAGGGAAATTGTGAGCTTGAAGCGTAGGGTAAGCATAACCGGGTACTAGGCCATTTCATGGAACCGGAACCCATGGTTCCTGGAATTCCGAAACCGGAACCGCTAACATCGGTTCTTTATATTTTGGAACAGGAACCGGAATCGCTGAGAACCGATTATGGTACAAAATACTCGGTTTCAATTATTTTAAAATTTTTACATTGCATATGACAAAAATGTAAATTTTAAGTCTATTATAAACTACAAAGTATGAGGTTAAATTTATAAATACAACAGATAGAAAAAATTAATCTGATAAAAATTTAAAAGTAATTATTACATAAGTAAATTAATAAATATATAAAAAAAATTAAAAGTATACTTTTTATAAAACCTAATATAATTTTATTAATAAATTTATAAATATTTTTTATTTAAAAAATAGCGGTTACCTATAGGTTCCGGTTCTAGTATCCAGCGGGTAATAGTTTCAAAAATGAGAATCAGAACCAATCCTCATAGGTTCCATATTTTAGGAACCGAAACCAATCACATCGGTTCCGGTTCCGATACTCACCCCTATTAAAGGGTAGGCGATGTCTCTTAGTTAGATAGACGCCTTGAACTTGCCATGAATTTAGTTTATGTAATAATCTAGCAGTATTACCTTAATTTTCGTTGCAGTTATTGAGATGAATTGGGAATTGTAGACTTTATATCAGTATTTGTTCTTGTCGGTTTGGCAAAAGATATATTATGTCTACTTTGAGAATGTGGTTGTTACATTTTTACTGTATCATGATAATAAAGTCTAATTAAAGGATTTATGGGATTACTAAGCATTAAATGAGTAGTAGTTTATTGAGTTTTTAATGTGATTTTATTAAGTTTAAGCCAGTCACTCAGTAGTACCTTCTATAAACTTTCCCTTTTCATAAAGATGGCATTTGTGCATTTTATGATTCATATTTTGATTATGTTTGTATGTGTGTGTATTTATGTGTGTGATCTAGGGAGAACCAACCCCACCCGGATACACACACAAAGAAAAGGGAGAGGACTGGAAAACCATGAAAAATGAATAAAAACATATCAATATAGATTTCAAATTGAAAAGAATAAAATGATTTTTTTTGTATAATTTGTTTCGCTTCGATTTTGATTACATTTCATCGATTTTTGATTAAAAGATAGGGGAGCTATGTTTTTTATTTAAAAAATGTGATTATAATTGCATTTTCAGGCACATATGTTAGATTATCTCAATCGAGCTATTTGAGTAAAAATTTTGGTTTCCTTGTGTTCTCCTATGATATTTCCTCTCTCTCTCTCTCTCTCTCTCTCTCTCTCTCTCTCTATATATATATATATATATATATACACACACACACACACGTAATACCCGGAATTTTGGTGTGTAAAACTACAAAGTTATTATCTTTTACCCCTAAATAAGTATTTATTTTAAGTTGATCAAGAAAATAAATGATGTTAGTTTGGTGTTGAAGAAAAGATTCCAAAGAAATCAAGTGAAAACCCACGGTACATCCTGGGAGATGGTACCCGGAGATTGTGCCATGTCACAATAGCAAGTTAGGGTCATGGGTGTCAACTAGGAGGGGTCTTTCAGTACAAATGAGGAAACAGTGTCCGACGATAGTGCCATGGCACTGTCGCATGTCACAATTGCCCGAGTGGGCCAGAAGGGCTATAACCTGCGATTTTCAGCCTTGTACATTCATTCTTTCACCTACCATTTCTTCTTTTTTTTTTCTTTCAACGCACCCTCGTTAACTCCGTTTTCTTGTGCATTCATCTAGATAGATGTACCTATATTGTGGCTAGAATGCATTGGATCCATAGGCATAGAAGTCGGTCTTTAAATGGAATAGTCTTTCCTTTGTAACTAGAAACATGTATCGAGTCATCAGGGGCAACTTAGTACGGACTCTAGTAGTCGGGGTGCTAGCCATTGGTCATGTAATGTGTTTTCTAGTGAATGGGTATAACTACGATCATTGGGGGCCTCAAACTTCGATTTACTGTTGGTTGGTGTCCAATGCCATTGATCTTTACTGTGAGTTCTTAACATTGAAAAGTGACTTACTTGCGTGTTTCATAACTATTAATGGTAAACCGGAACTCCCTCGTTTTCTCCGAATAATTTATACCTTCCGAGAGTAAGTGTAAGTTTAAATTTAAATGAGTCAACACCTCGTTTAAAGTTATGTTCCCGTTTTAAAAGTTTTATAGCTCTATTCAAATAACTATTTGTTCCCAGTAGGCTTTAAGGCTAACATTTTTTTTCTCAAATGACATGTATATCGGGTTTCTTTAGCATTGGGGATCCCAAGGTTGAGTGGAGCACGTTTGCCGGTAGGAGCATTTTTGGGATTACACCTCGAGTGTAAATATGGAGTTACTAGACATGCTTCTTTTGAGGATTTTAGTGACAACCAAATGTAATATATATTTCGAATTAGTATAGATTAATAGGTTGTGGGCTATAGTATCATCCTTAGATGTAAAGTTTCGTACCATTTCCCCTTTTTGGGTGATCTTTATTTCAATTAAGCTTTATTCCATTACATTATTCGGCTTTATTTGTTTCTTATTTTTAGGATGTTACAATATACATATGGAGTTGATATTCATACCTCCATCATTCACATACACCTAGTTCTTACCCCTTTCTATAGAAGGGTGTATAAATAGAATTTATAATATATATATATGTGTATGTGTGTCATGCAATCATTTTCGAATGCGTACCCATATTATGTAAATATATCATATGAGGTACATTAAGATTTGGTTCAAGTTTATATGCTATAGAAATCGATATAAAATCACATTGTAACGTGTATTTAATTTACTTTCTAAAACCAAACGAACCAATATATTTCTCTAAAAAAATATGATTTATGATTGAGATAATGCAAACTAATCAATTTCTTTTATCGTTTTAATTAAAAGTGTATATAAAAGAAGTAAAGCATGTTGGTCCAATGGATGAGACAATTGGACAGGGCGCAGGAACCAGGCGAGCCTATCGGTGGGAACCAAACCAACCAAGCCACGAGCCCACCTGGTCTTTGTTCTAAAGAAAGTTGCATGCTAGTGGGGACTAATGGACACTCTTTAACACAACCATGTTATGTGTTTATTTAGTAAGAAATATATAAAAAAAAGTATGATTTGCAAAATTTTAGATTTTTTTCATTTATTACGAGGACTTATATATCTATATTATATTATAAAGCATTTAAAAAAAAACTCTTAAAAACAACTTTGTAAGTATTATGTACTATCTATTAAAGCCTAATTACTTAATTTACAACTTATTGATGCATTAATACAAGTACTTGAAGCATAAAATCTCATTATTTTTTCTAAACATCACTCAATCGTCTTCATCCTTATCCCCAGATTTTCTCCCCATATCCTCACTCAATCGTCTTCATCCTTATCCCCAGATTTTCTCCTCATCTCTAAAATTACGAATTTAGTTGGGAATGAAATCCCGTATCTTATGTGATTACAATGTTTATTTTTCTGATTTATTAGCAATTTCAGCCATCCAAATCATCTGCTAACAAGTTAAGTTCCAATATTTCCTAATCTATAATTTGATAATTATGTTAATTTTTTCATCTCTTGATTCCTCCATAGCGTGTGCCTGATTCCCCGTTCTCCAGGTTTGAATCTCTTTCTTTTAAACGAACAGATTTACCTCTTAAGGCCAAAAATATTGAAAATCAACTGCAAATCAACTCAAAGATGGCGTTATTTGGATTAATTTTATATTGTTTGTTCTAAATTGGGTTGGTGTTTAATAGGCTTTGTTTTGCGGACGATCTGTTTGCAAATTTCGAACTCGATTTCTATTATATCTTGGTGTTCCCCAACAGGTCATTGCACTGAATGGAAATTTTCCAGGCCCAACATTAAACGAGACGCGCTGACGTTTCAAGTCAAGGATCAGATAGGCTTCTTTGTTTCAAAACGGTAGGTATCGATCCATCTTGCTTTGTGTTGTTGATTTTTAGGTAACCTATTAGTTTTTTGAATTTCCAATATGGATATTTTAATCGAGTTCAAGCTTTCACAACCGCTGCATGACGCGGGCATGCTTCTAGTATATATATATATATATAGGGGATGGATCATACGAGAACCACCCATTTTTAAAGGAATAAAGGAACACATTGTGGACCACATATGATGTGGGTCCCACATAATATTAAATTATTTAATATATATCTTGGTGTTCCCCAAGATATAAATTATTAAATTATTTAATATTATGTGGGACCCACATCATATGTGGTCCACAAGGTGTTCCTTTATTCCTTTCAAATTTACAAAGTTCTCATTTGAACCTCTCTCTCTCTATATATATATATATTTTTTTGAACGACAAGTTAGTAGTTGGTGATTCGAACCCACAGTGACATCCATATGAGAACTTATATATGAGATTGGCTTTTGAAATAATGCAACATTTGTATTTTTTTTATTAACATTCATAATGTTATATTTTTTTAATTCATTTTTTACATATATTAACTGTTGTGTATTAATTATCGCATTATACATGGACATGGTTACGTATGATTATGAATAGGATCAAATGGCTAACAATCATGTATTCAATTTACATGTGATCATATATGTAATTATGAATATGAGATGCTAATTAGTCTAATAATCAAATGTTATTATAAATTATTCAAATATGTATAGGGAGGTCTAGGGGAAAATCTCAAAAAAAAACTGAAGAACGCTCTGGAATCTCTCAATCTGGACGATATGCATTTGCGCATACAAACGATTGAAACTGTTCTTTTTTCTATACACGAATGCATCTTATAAATTAGTACATATGCACAAATGCATGTTACAAATTACCATTATGCATTTGTGCATACTGTCCATATGAAAGGCTCTCATTCAGTATTGGTACTGTAAGATCGGCAACAAATCTATTTCGCTTTCACAGAGAAGATTCCTTCTCTCCTTGGTTATCCCGAATTTGGCAGGCTTCTATTTGGGCGGCTAGCTACCTGCTATGGTATCATCGTAATAACGTTATCTACAAGAAAAAATCTCTTTTTATTGAAGCTCTTTTCTCAGGAATTCAAGTTCGCGCCTTCGAGTGGATCTCAAGAAGAATTCGAAAAGGCGCTATTCCTTGGGAACAATGGATCACAAAACCATCCTTACTTTCATTTTCTGGTTAGTTGCATGAAGGATGCCACATGTCTTGAGTTGATTTTGGTCTTAGGTTCCTAGGTTCGTGGAGTGCTTTGGTTGTTTTATTTGGTTTTGGTCGGTTTAGAGTTCCCTCGGGTTAGTTTTGCTGTTTGCAGAACTTTGTTTTAGACTTTTGTTCATCTTTTTGTTTATTTTTAATTATATGTTGGTCTTTCAAAAAAAATATAAACAAAGTATCTTAACAATCATAAATAATTGTTTTGGGTATGAATCAAATGAGAATGGAGAATTCTAAAAGGGGAAAAAGGTGGCAACAAAAAACACTAATCAAATTGGTAATGGTGAAAGAATGTTAGGTTTGGTAGTTAACTAATTAGTCCTTTAATGGTTGTTTAGCAACTGCCATATTAATTTGTTTATGATTGATTTAGGTATCCTTGATTAATTAAGATTTATTATTTTATTATATTTTCAATTTAAAAACAATAAACATGATAAATAGAAGTTCTAAATCTTTTAGAATTTGAGTTTTTTTAATAATAATTGATTACACATCTTTAGCCTCGTTGCAAACTATCGTATTTTAAAAAATTCCATAAAATCAATCATGAATTATTTGGATATGTTATAAATCAAAATAAGTACTAAAAATTGTATCCAACATATATATTTTATTTAATATATCCTAATTGTAAAATAATAAAAATGATATACGTCGAAAGACAAAAATCCGTGTCTAATTCTTTACCTTCTTGTCACATCACACACCATCAACCCAACACGTTTCTGATTGCTTTAATCATTCTTCAGATTCCATCCATTTAATTCGTTAATGTTTCTAACCAATCAAATTAAACTAAATGATTTTTTTTCATATTTTCTTGATTTTGCAATAACTTGTAATGTAATGTCAAAACGTGTCATTAGTCTTTTTGTTACGTATTATACTCGTTTAGAAACAATAAAGATATTAAGAATCCTTAAAAAGGTGGATTCATTCAAGTATGTTTGAATATCTGAAAATTATTCTGGTATATGATATAGCACATTATGTATCATTTAAATGTCAGCTTAGGCAAGTTAATATTTGTATGCCACACAAGACGTATTGCAGTTGATTCTCAAAAATGGTTTAATTGTACAAACAGGCAAGTATTATATTCTAACAGATGCCAACGGATCACCCAGAGAATCCCCGAGTAATCAGTCACTAATTTGAATTACCCACCAACAATTTACCCACCAACTTTTGTGACGGTTTTGTGAAGAATCATCTTTTATCGACAAATTTCTCAGAGAAAGGTCCGTAGACAAAAGTTTTTTGTTTAGTAGTGATTAGGGCTCTTTAATCAGCCACCTAACAAGTCGTTATACATTTATTTTGTCTCTTATGCATGATGTTCTTGAAACAAGGTGGTTTGAATCAAGTTAGTTATTGCTCGTTATAAACACTAAACATCTCCAACAGATCTTTTGTCTTTTTATTCTTTTAAATTAGAAGATTTTTTTCCATTATCTCTTTATTCTGTTAAATCAAAATTTTCTTTTATTTCTAATTTTTTTAAAACATATGTTGTAAATGTTTTAATAAAAGTTTTTTTTTAAATTATTGCCAAACGAAAACCAAATTTAACTACTTTTTGGGGAATTGAGGGTGACGTACATCAAATATTTAAGAATAATAATTAATGATGAGTAATAATCCTTGATTGAATAATTAATAAAGTAATTAATTAAGAAACTATATTCCAACACCAATCATGGGATAACAACCGTATCCTAATTATCTAATTTATTAATTAACCATTAATTACGCAAAAGGGTTTTTGTTAGTAATATAATGGATGACTCTAGAAGAAACCCCCACCAAAATATCGATAATAATTAATAATAATGTTAAAATAGAAAAAAAAAACAAGAATAGAGTCATTTTCTTCTCAACATATGGGACACGCGTCGGCTAATGATTGTGACAGTTAATTTAGTTATCTTCATCTCCATTATGTTATGATTAAATTTTGCTTATTTGAGTGTCTTAAATTCTAGTGTTCATCAAATAATTGTTCTATTTGAGTATCTTCATCAAATAATTTAAGGGGATATTTGGTTTGGGTTTGATGAAATGGTTTCGAAATATTTAGATTATGTAGAATGATTTTGAATTTGAGGGATTTAAAAGCTTTGATGTATTTGGTTTGTAAAAGTAGTAATAAAATTAAATTTCATAATTCATAAAAATAATTAAATTATTTTTTTATTAATTAATTATTATAAAATGTTTTTAATATATTTTAAGACATTATTACATGTAAATCTCATGAAATACAAACTATCTTCGTGAGCTTTTAAAATCTTATGTTTGTAGAATCTCAATGAAATCCCGGGATCTCAAATCCATGAAATCTTTCTAACCAAACATGGATTGAAATGAAATTCAATTTCAAATCAAATTATAATCCTATAAACCAAGTGGACCAAAGTGTATTTCAATGAACTTAGAGTATGAGGGGTTGTTTTTTTTGCATTTAGATGGTGCCATCCAGAACCCACCGTTGAATTGCACATAGGCTTGTTTTGTTTGGCAAAAAAAAAATATGACATCTCTTAATGTTGACTAATGCCTCTAAGTGATTTTTCACTAGGGTGAATGCAAAATGATTCAGATGTGTACTTCTTCCAAAATTACCCTCTAGCATAATTGCACTCGCCTCCACGTTCCTCTCTCTCTCTCTCTCTCTCTCTCTCTCTCTCTCTCTCTCTCTCTCTCTCTCTCTCTCCCTCCCTCCCTCCTCCCTCCCACGAAGCTCTCTGCTCTCCAAAGAAACCCTTAGGAGAATCCTTCGGCCAGGACTGAGCCTGTCCGACGAGTCCTCCTACCACGCTGTCCTCCTCCGATTTGGTATCCCATATGTCCGGCGAACCGTTCTTAGGTATACCTTCTGTCAATTTCTCTTATTTGTTGGTCTGATTTCTGATTTTTCGAGTTCTTCCTCTGATTTACTAAGTTTCTGAGTTATTGTTGTTTCAATTTTGTTGTTTTTGAGTTTCTTGTTGTTTCGATTTCTCTTGTTTCGGTTTCTTATTATGTGTCCCTTCTGTTTTGATTTCCTCTTGTTTCGAGTTTGTTGCTATATATGCTTGTTTAATGACTGTTATATTCTTGAATCTTGATGTTATATCTTGGTAGGATTAATCTGATATGGTTATGGAAGTTAATTTGGTAGTTGAATAGCAATCTGTTGTTGGTATCTACTGTTGATATATGATGTTCTTATACATGATCTTGCCAAACAGCTTATGTCTCTTCTGTTTCTATATGTGATCTACCAATAGAATCTTTTAATTTTAATTCATGTTGATTTTTGTTTATTGTGTTTGTATATGTGTTTCTGATTTTTGTTTACCGGTTTTCTATATCATACAGAGGGTTAAAATGGTCATTTGTTCTCATTCAGAACAGTTAGCAAACAACCATTTTTCATTCTGCATTATGTCTTATAGAGCCTCTTAAGCATTCTGGTCTCTTAACCATTCTGCATAGATCATTCAGCAACTGCCAAACAACCCTTGATTATTGGATATATATATATATATACACACACACATATGTATACTTTAAAAACTATCTCAAAAACTACCATTAATACCTTGACTTGAAGAAAGTTATATCAAAACGTTTTGGAGAGTTTTGAGCATCCTAGACAACTTGTCAAAAAGAGAAATATTTAACGGTCTTGATTGTTGATGAAGTACTTGAGGCAATTTTGGTAAAATGCAGGGAGTTTTGTGAAAATAGAACAAGTAAATATTTTAAGTAATAAAAAGGGGTTAAAATAGTAAGCTCAGAGAAAACTGTAATAATCAAAAAATTAAAACGACAAAAATCATAAAATTGCTTAAAGAACCTTATGAGTAACAAGATTCAAGAGTTGCAACAGGTAAACAACCTCCACAACAGAGAATTATAACAAATCTAAAAGTAGACTAATCTTCGTCTTCTAAACCAAGTCACCTCTACGGTGAATAAAATCTTCCATTTACCCTTGCATGAACTTTCAACATAACACTTCCGTGAAAATGACTTAAATTTGAAGAAAAAAAACGAGGGTTAAACCAAATGGTCTAGTGAATCCCTTTATTTTCCCGAAAGGGAGTAACACAGACGAAAAGGATAAATTCATCATCAGGTAAACTGTCCAAGTAGATAAGCATCCACCAAAACAACAGACTTAGCACATTGTCTATAAGATGTGACTCCACTATGGCCTTCATAACCAAGGCCCCAAGAAGATGCATGTCCGACATGCTCAAAACGAATTCAAGGAAAACGGATAATAAACTCCCCAGAGATTCCATTATCTCAAGATACCCTATTCTCACTGTGCAAATCCAACCACATAACCAATCATAAACCAAATATGACATCGACATGCGATAAAAACGATATTTAAGCAAGAAACGTTTCAAGACATCGAGACATAATACCATAATCAGTTATTTAAAAACTTTCATAAACGATTCTAATTTTAAATAAGGGTAAAGGAAATCACATGTGGTCCACAAGCCTAAAAGAAGCTTAAAAAGAAAACAAATCCCACATCGAGCACCTGAAACGATCTAATAAAATTCGATATTGAAATCCACTAACTACATCCGAGCGATACATGGTAATAAGAAGCATTCACCTTTCTGTTTACCATATTTACATGTAATCGTCTAAGAAATCTTGAACATGGCATTGTGGTCCTTCTATTTGGACGAGCAGAGAAACGGTTATCCTCTGTCACATGCAGTTTTCCCCATTTACGGGGCTTTCTGCAACAACAACTAATACATGTCATTTACTTTATTCCATTTACCTTAAGTTTAATTTGTTTACATCTATTCTTATTATTCGTTTCTTTGATCAACGAGACTTAAACTGTACTGATTAAGCATCAAAACCTGACCAAAATCATTCTACAATCAAGTGTTACATCAATTCTAAGAATAAATAGATACATAAATGTTTATACAATACATCTAGGATACATACATATAGAGAGAAAAGAAAAGAAAAAAATCAAGTTCATACAAGAACAATAATCGAATAACACAATAAGAAAACGATCAAATAATACGTGATTTTACAATAAAATCACATGTGACTCATGTGACTTTCACGTCACCCGCACACCCTTATGTTGACCTTCTGTCTAAAATCACTTGTCATTTTGCACTTAATTTGATCATTTTGTATTATTTTATTTGGTTAGTATTCTCGTTTGAACCTCCAATCTTCATATGCATATATAATGGTATATTGTTTTTTAAACAAACACTTATGTATTTCTGTTTTTCCTTAAACTGATCATAAAATTGACCTTATGTAACTGAGGTGCCCTTAGTATTGACTTACAAAAGTTAATTAGATAATAGACAATCATGTAAGTTCCATAAATATTATGACTTAACAAAATTAACAAGCAAGAATCTAATAAATACACACATCAATTATGTAATTTACAAATTTATGAATAAAAATAATTGTTAGACAACAAGGGAAAAGACGAAAAAAGATAGACGACCACAAGTAAGAAACATGATATATCAATAATCTTGAAATGACTAGCCAATTCCATAACGCTTTTTCTTCTTGTCCCAATTATATGGGTTGGACGGTTTACGAGTTAACGGACCCCGGTCGTGTCAACTAAAAGTGGATGTGACACATGTAAAACTCTCTAATTATCATTATATCAAGAATAGACCTAGGTGTGTGTGTGTATATATATATATATATGTGTGTGTGTATAGAGCGAATTTAAATGAGAACTTAAACTTGATTGTGAACTTGTCCTAATGTTTACACCAAATTTGAGTTCACATTTGAACTTTCTCTCTCTCTCTCTCTATATATATATATATATATATATATAAATAGATGTTGTTTCATTTACAAACCGGAGGAATCCTACAAACTCGTACAAACCAAGTTAAAAATAAATTTTTCATGTTTTTTTCATCAAATGCTATGATTTAACTTGGTTTGTACGAGTTTGTAGGATTCGTCCGGTTTGTAAATGAAGCAACCTCTATATATATATATATATATATATATATATATATATAGGGAAGGGATCATGCGAGAACACCCTATGTTTAAAGAAACAAAGGAATGGTTTCTAAGCCACAAATTTTGTAAAATCAATTGATATTATATTGGATGACATTGAAGTAATTAATGGAATGTTGAAATATACTTTCCACCAAGGGTAAAAAAATTTAGGGGTAAAATTGGTAGGGCTTAATAGTAAAAATGTACTATTCTAATATATTATTACTTTATAATATATTATGAATATACAAATTTTGTAAAATAAATTGATAATGTATTAGAATGTTATATTATATTATATTATAATTATATCATATATGATTTTACATTTACCTTTGTACAAAATCACATATGAATTTACATTAAGATTTGTAAAAAATCATATATGATACTGAAACCATATGTAATTTTGTTGACATACATGAAATTGTAATAATGTGTGAATATCATTTGTACAAAATCATTTATGATTTTACACTTACATTTGTACAAAATCACATATAATTTTACATTAACGTTTGTATAAAATCATATGTGATTTTGTTGACACAATTGACATTGTAATCATGTGCTGTTCTTACACGATTTGAGAAAGTAAACATTCATAATCATCAACCCTTCTCGTTTAAAAAATCTTACCTTCAATTTTTAAAAATATTTTAAAAACAATAAACTTTTTCAATTTTTAAAGTTTTAAAAATAATAAACTTTTCTTTAAAAATATTTAATATTTTAATTTTTAAAAATAATAAACTTTCAATTTTCTAAAATGATATATGATACTGAGTTTGGTTTCTTATATTTCTCTTGATTTTATATTTATTTAAAGATATTTCATATTTATTTTGATCTTATATTTATTTAATATTTAAATATATTTAATATTTAAATTGTTAAAAATTAATTAAGATTGTATATTATACAACCTGATGGAAATCATGAACAGTAACATTCGTAAAGTAATATTTTGACCTAATACCCTTGAATTAATTAACTTATTATTAATTAATTTTTTAATTCCTTAAAATATATATGTGGCTAGAAAATTGTTCATTTGTTTCTTTAAACCGTAAAAATTCCTGTTTGAACCCCCCCCCCCCCCCTCTCTCTCTCTCTATATATATATATATATATATATATATATGAACGTTCAAATATGAACTCAAATTTGGTTGCGAACATGAGGACAAAGAAGATCGCGACAACTAGTTGTCTCATTTCAGTCTGAATAATTAAGGGATTTGGTATGAATAACGAAGGTGAAGTTCATAAATTATTCAGTATGAATAACAACATCCAGAGTTAATAACACAACATTCAGTCTGCATATATTAATATTGAATGACACACGTGTGCACTCTCCTTTGTCCTCATGTTCACAATTTGAGTTCGAATTTGAACCCGCCCCTTTATATATGGAGGGGCGATATCCATTACAAACCAAACAATTCGTACAGACCATACAAACTTCATTCAACCAATCATTTTTTTCCACTTTTTCTTAATTATAAGGGTTGATTAGTCAATAATATATGAAATTTTTTTCATCAATAGCACATGAGGGTTGGTTAATCAAGAATATATGAAACAAGATTAATCAAAATGAGAAATACATGAAACAATTTCATTTTCATATAGAAGCGAAAATATATAAAATAATTTCATGAACAAAAGAATTATATGAAACAATTTCATCATATTAAACACTTTCATGAAACAATTTTATTCAATAAAACAATGAAACCATTGAGTTTGTACGAATTGTTTGGTTTGTATTTACAAATTACAGTATGCATTTGTGCATGCCGTTCGGATGAAAATCTCCTAAGATGTTCTTCAACTTTCGTTCATTTTTAGTATTTTTTCCTGAACCTTTCTATATGTATGTGTGTGTTTGATTTGTTTTTCTCTCCTTTATAAATGTTTGATTTGTTTTTCTCTCCTTTATAAATGTTTGTATAGTTTTTTTTTTGGATTATATGAAAAGACTAGTGCCTAATTAATATTTTTGGAGGTGAAGGTGAGACATAAGGGCCTCACTTCCAAATGGCCACATGGAAAGGCATTAAATTATTGGACCAATTTGTAACATGGTTTTGGCTTCTTCTTCTTTTTTTGAACCTATGCTTATTGTGGGGTGGGGTGGGGTGGGTGTCCTTCTTCTACATTCCATATTCTCCTTAATAGTTGCAACACTACAAGTGGGGGGCGGGGTGGGTTGAAAGGAAACATGATATTTTGTATAAATTGAGAGTATTTATTTTAAATGAAAACAAAAACTATCCAAAATAAGTTTTGTATTCTTAGATTTATCAAATGTTTAAGGAGATTTTGTTTAGTAAAAGTTTGACTCTGTTTCAGATTAGGAGTTTGTTATATATATATGTATAGAAAGAGGAAGATTCAAATGAAAACTTGTATTTTTAAAGGAACAAAAATACACTTGTGGATCATATATGATGTGCGTCCTACATAACATTAAATCATTTATGATTTTATATGATTTAATATTATGTGAGACTCATATCATATGTAGTCCACAAATTGTTCCTTTAAGAATAGGTGGTTCTCATTTGATCCCTTCCCTATATATATATATATATATATATAGGAAAGGGATCATACGAGAACCACCAATTTTTAAAGAAATAAATGAACACTATATATATATATATATAAGGAGAGGTTCAAATGAGAACTTTTGATTTTTCAAAGAACAAAGGGTCACATTGTGGACCACATATGATGTGGGTCCCACATAGTATTAAATCATTTCTGATTTAATATTATGTGAGACCCAGATCATACATGGTTCACAAAATGTTTCTTTATTCCTTTAAAAAGGGGTGATTTTCGTATGATCCCTCCCCTATATATATATATAGTGTTCCTTTATTCCTTTAAATATATATATAGGGGAGGGATCATACGAGAACCACCCCTTTTTAAAGGAATAAAGAAATACTTTGTGGACCATGTATGATGTGGTCCACAATGTGTTCCTTTATTCCTTTAAATTTACAAAGTTCTCATTTGAACCTTCCTCTCTCTCTCTATATATATGTATATATATATATAAGGAAGGGTTCAAACGAGAACACTTTCATTTTACGAGAACGTGAGAACACCCTTTTACTATAGACAATCACATGTGATACTATTATTCGATCACATATGATACTAAATTAGAGATACGGACGACTTTTGACACGATATAGGTTACGGGCCAAATCGCCATTACACCACTAAGCTCTGTCAAATGCATTATCATATGTGATAAGGTTGTTCTTGATGTGATACTATAATCCATCAAAACCATCACATGTGATAGTAAATCATAGACACAAACGACCTTTGGCACGACCTAAGTCGCAAGACACATCGTCCACACACCACCAAGTCTCCTCACGTGTATTATCACATGTAATAAGCGTGTTCTCACGTTCTCGTAAAATTGAGATATTCTCGTTTGAACCTCCATATATATATATATATATATATATATATTTGTGATGCATTTTATTTAATTATGGAACCTTAACCATTTACTGCATATGGGATCCACGTGATGCTTATATAGTGTTGATGTTGATGGCAAATAACATGGTTGAGGTATTTGATACGTCGTCAATGGATTGTGTTTTTGTCGGTAAAAATATCCTGATATTTGGCCGTTTCTTTAAAAAGTATTATTACAATATTACATCGCTTTCATAAAAACTAAAAATGTAACTTCCTAGTTGGTCTTTGAAAAATGAACCAATGACTTCCAAGATATTCACATTTTATTTTCATAAAAAGTAGTAAATATTTTTATTAACAATTAATGGTGCTTTTAGTTATTGAAAATTTTCAGGAAAATGAAAAATTTAGAAAGTTAGTTTAGTTTTTAAAAAAAATTATTTTCTAAAATTATATGTAATTTAAAAAACTATTATTAACAATACATACACTTTCACTTTCACACACACACACATTTTTTAATTCGAAAAAAATAGAAAATGAAAAGTGATAGAAAATGCACAACCAAACACGTTTTCTATTTTTTTTTAAATGAAAAATGAAAACTCCACCATTTCAACCAATTACGTTTTTTAAAATTTTCATAGAAAATTAAGAATGAAAACTCAACTTCATTTTCTGATAACGTTTTCTAGGAAAATGAAAACAGTTTTTCGTAACCAAACACATCCTAAGTTTTTTGATCTTTTAAAGAAAGGAAAATAAATACAAATTATTAGTTTCAGAAACTAGATTAAAATTGAATAATCCGGATAAAAATATGGGAAATTTAGAATTTGCGATTCGACCAAGTGGCATCATAGTTAACCGACGATATGCCACGTGTACAACCGTATTTCATGTAGACAAGAAAAAGGTTTTTTTACGCTTTTCAATTTACGTGCATGATATGAGAAGTGGACCTTGTGATGTGTGAACTTTTTAACACATATATGTGCTGACGTGGAAATATTCCAAATCCCAAGTGCCAGGTGGACATCTATTATTTCAATATTTCGCACCCGTCCACTTGGCTTCCTATAAAGAACCGAGAAATATCATTACATTTTTAATAAAAAATCTGACTAATTTCACAATTTGTTAAATTACATCGTTAAAATGTTGTAATTAATATCACAGGATGGTTTCTGGTGAGAAACGGTTATTCACCGTTCGATGAAAAATGAACGTACATTAGGATGACATGCATCGAAATTAAATGTATCGATATGGACCAGATCAATTCTTTTATAAACCGCAATTCATAGGAGATCATGAATTAAAAGTGATCAATGGTTCAGATTCACTTCTCACGCTTCTTATCATTAACTCAATCTCACATGATCATACACCTTAATATCACAGGGTTGTAAAATTAAAGAAAATTTAGAAGAAAAAAATGATTATTAAGGGGGTGTTTGGTTCTGGCAAATGAATGAAAATGTGAATGAGAATAAAAATGACATGGAATGAAAATGGGAATGAATTTTCATTCCCCCAGTTTAATCAAAAATGAAAATTTGGGCTTATGAGGGAATGAAACTATTATATTATATAAAACCAAACAGTTTCTTTTATTATCATTCTGATTAATTATTACTTAATACCTTCAACCAAACACCCCCTAATTTTTTTTTACTATGTGAATTGTGTTTAAATAAAATAATAATCAACTACTTGTATAATGAAAAGTTTGGATAAGAATGTCAAAAATATCGTAAAAAAAAGATAATTAAATTCATATGTGAATTATCGAAAAATTCAAAAAAATCTATTTGATGATGCATATCTATATATGTGAACTGATGTTACAAATTACTTATATGATTGAGTTGACATATGCACTTGCAAATGAATTTTTTCCATGATTTATATATGGACATTTCTGTAACATTCTCTTATGATCTTATTACAATATTTAACCTTTTCTTTATTTGAATCAATCCTTTGATAATATTTTCACCAACTTGAGTTGGTTGTTTTTATGTTTGTTAAAAAACAATCATATATATTTTTAAACTTACTAATAAATCAAAGATCTAGTATGAAAAAACTTGCTTTTATATGTTTTAATTCGAATGGTAATGAATAGACATATCGTGTTTACTTTAATCAAAAAATAAAATACTGTAACATATAATTTGATAAAAATATTCACTGAAATATCCATCAAATGGTCAAAAACTGTCATGTTATTATAAATCAAGAAATTATAATAATAGAGTAATGACATAGTTATCAAAGTTGAAATTCAATAGAAGACATTATGCAAAATAATTGAATGATGAATAGTATGACAAGGTGGTGGTGCGGTTTTCGTACAACATTTTGTGGTTGTGGTTGTAATGAGGGGGACACGTGACTTTATTTCGTAAGATGTTAGGTTCAAGTTGACTCATAAAAAGACAACGTTTATTGTATCATGCATAAGCATGTTGTTTTCTTTGATTGTCGATTTGTCGTTTAAGATTACGTTTACTGTTGTCTTGCTACTTGTCCTTTATGCCAGTCAAATAAGGTCATAATTTATTTGAAAAAATATCAGCTACATACTTAATGTTTAATAAGTATATTAATTAAATCATTTAAATTTAAGTTTATCAACTTAGAGCATCTCCAAGACCTTCTCCTAAATGAAGAATACAGAGTAAATAAGGATTTTGAGTCAAAAATTTGCTTAACAGTTTCCTCAGAAACTATCTCCAAAATGGAGAAAAGTAAAAGAGAAAAGTCTTTGTTTTCCAAATATGGAGAAAATGAGAAAACCCCAAAAATGATTACAAATTAAGACCACCAATAGAAAATTTTGCAAATAAATTATCTAGCGAGAGATGGTATTTTAATAAATGATTTGAATATTTTAATATTATAATCTATGTTAGTTTCTCTAAAATGGAGAATCTATTGGAGATAAATGTGATATTTTTTAGAAATTTTAATTTTTTGTTTTTTATTTTAGATAAATTTTAAAAAAATCTGATAAAGATGCTCTTCTTAACATACATATAATAATACTAAAGCAATCAAACTCTAATCGTTGTTCATCAAGTCGTCCAAATTACTGAATTATGCCACTTCAAATTATATTATATATCAATACAATTATAACACTAAGGCCTTGTTTGTTTTTCCTTTTCAGCTATTAGTTACCTCTTATATCTGAATCGGTAAGACATTCTCACCTTTAAATCGTTTGTTTTTCTTTTATTTTCAACTTTCAGACTTCAGCATCTCTTAAAAACCAAATGCCACCTAAATTATATAATTGATGAATACTTTTTCTTCAAATTAAACAAAATGCAATTTATTTATTTATTTTGTAATTCCAAAATCCACCCACCAAAGTCCAAAACATTTCAAACTTCACAATTTTCACGTCAAGAGATGAGACTATACACATTTAGCCTTTAGGCCCAATAATCAAAGTATTGCACTTTTTGGCCCATGGGTCCATCTACTATTGTTTGAATTAATTATCGATATTGAGTTTTAGTATCATTGATTAGTTTAGACATGATTCGTAAATTAACAACTGGTTTCCTCTTGGATTAAGGTATATGGACATCTTTCTGGATTATTTTATGTAAGGTAGACAAACACAATTGACATAAAACCATGATTTTCAAATCAAATCACAATTTGCAACCCAATTTCTCTTTTAATATGATTAGACGAGGTGTTCAAAAAAGTACAATATGATGCATTTTATGGCGTGTCATGGTTTAGTACGTGTCTTCACTGTTACGATAAGACATATAGCATTTGATGAAAAAAAATTACATTTTTTTACATGAGTTTGTACCATTTGACTGGTTTGTAAAATAAGAAGTCTCGGTATATGTATAATTATATGAAGTTAAATATTATACAAAAAAAATATTAAGTTCAATGTTAATATTTTAATGCTATCATATATGTCGACTAGTAATGTATAATTTAATTTACATTTTATATTTATCGAGTGAAAGAGTTTATGATAATTAAATAAAAAACAAAATGTTATAATATGAATATATTTAGACTGTTATTTTACGATTTTTATATTGTTTAAAAACATTATAATGTGAATATATTTTGACTATGATTAAAATGTTTACTATAACAAGTTAGATATAATATAATTATTATATTTATGCGTTCAGGTTTTAGATAGATGTTTGAGGTTTAACAATATTATTTATAGTTCAAAATGAAATTATGCTTTATGCTTTATCATTTATCCATTATCCGTTATTTTAATGGGTAGGGTAGGATATGGATAATAGATTTATGAGATGGATAATTATTCGTTTCATTACCCGTTAGTTTAAACTTTAAATGGATTTGATAATGGGATAACTTTACCCTACCCATACCCTACTCGTTGCCAACCCTAGTCAAGAGTCTTACGAACTGGAATCCTATCTTGATAAAGCCTTCACATAAAAATATAAAAATATTGATATTAGGAATTATATTGCACCAAAGAGAAACCCCTCTCTCTCCGTTCCACCACCTATAGTTTTCGCATCCAATAACGACTTCAAGATCCTTACTGAAAACTTTCCATCCACCAAGTAATTTTAGTACTTGTCACACTCACTACTAAAATTATCCAGTGACAACGCACAATTTAACAACTTGTGTAAATCACCGTAAACCCTCCCTTTTGGTTCCTAATCCAATTCCAAATCCAAGACCGAACTCCATCGCTCCACAAAACTATGTCCTTGACCAACACTCCCACGTCACTCTCAAGATGGAAAAGTCTAGGAAACCTATCTCGAAGTTTGAAATTGCATAACCACTTATCCGACCAAAAAGAAGTAGATCCATCGTCTCCAACCTTCTTCCCTAAAGACTCTGAAAAATTGAGTCCTAATTTGTCGTTACTCAACCCAAGTTTAATGATGTTTGCCCATACTCCTCCAAAACTACCCACCGTACCTAAAGAGCATAACTCTAAAGTCTAAACCACCATTATTTCCATACACACTCATGGTTACTCTACCCAAAGAAAATCATGATCCACCCAATAATGCCACCACCATTTACCCAATAACTCCCAATTAGTGGCCTTTAAGCTTCCTACATTAAGGCCCCTGAATTGAGAATTAATTAGAACCCGCTACAATTTAGGAGAAGACTTGACACCCCCCCCCCCAAAAAAAAAAAAGTCTATCCTCACTCTCTTTAAAGAAGACCAAATATGAACCGGAGCACGAAAATGGAGAAATAGTACAAAGGGAGGCTGTCAAGCACCGATTTAATAAGAGTTAGCCGACCACCAAAAGAAATTAAACGTGCTTTTCCAAGATGTCAGACGAGCTTTAAATTTATCAACAATAGGCTTCCAATTTTCAAGCCGATTCATGTTTCGACCAACTGGTAGCCCCAGATAAGTGAACGATAGACATCCCGATACACACCCGAGATTTTGAGCCATCAATTCCACCGCATCACCTGAAACCCCCAAACCGTAAAGTAAAGTTTAATTATATTATAAATTATTTTCATTTCCGAAACCTTTATAAGTAGTTTAGAATTTCCGGCAAAATCATCAAATTGTTTGGACTCCAATCGATAAAAAATAACAAGTCATCATAGCAATAAGTAACATATTATCTTTTAATTTATATGCAAATTAAACAAATATAATATGTATTCTCTTTAAGATAAATATTTTATTTTTAAGAAAATGTAACACTTTTTTTTCCGTTTTTTCAAAAAATACATATTCTTTTAACATTTTATAAAAATGTTAACAAGATAGAATGTGCTTTATATGTCTTCTTAATTTAACTAAATTGATGACTAATTTTGAATTTTTGTAATTAATTGAATATAATTATCAACTAATATGTAAAGTCTTTTATGTTGTAATAAAAACTACACGTTAATAAATATTTTATATTTGGACAATGGCATGAAACGGAAATTTGATAATTTGTGTGATGTCGTCTTAATTTAAATCTAAAAAGTAAATATAATGGGTATGTTGGTTACATTTTTCAAAAATACGATTTTTAATAAATAACTAAAAAACAAGTTGTAACAAAAAAGAATAGAAAAATACAATAATGAAAATTTGATAAAATTAAAAATATTTTCTAGTCATTTGGAATTCCGGTTCTAAAGGGCCCAATCAGGTCATCCAAAAGGCCCAGTTATATTTAATTGTAAGCCTTTTTTGAGCCTTTAATTAAATTTATGAAATTTCTTATTGGGTTGAAATTACAATATGGGCTTTTCTAATCAAATTATTACTTTTATCTCTCTTCTTAACATTCAAGTTTTCTTTATAAAAACATTTAAGTTTTTAAAATTAAACAAATAATTTACACGTTTAAATGAAAAGACGATCAATTTAAAAATAACACCTTCAGATAAAAGTTCTCATGGATCTCACAAAGTTCTCTGAATGTCGAGTTTGGATTTTCGAATTTTGAAGTATTCGGGTTTTATACATACACGTCATTTTTAGTTAAGGGTGTTAGACCATTCGGGTTTTACACCTCCCTAAGAACTTATATCTATCCTCTAATGCAAAAAGAATGATAAAGTCAAGCTCATGGAACGTTTACTGAGTGAGTTATCTCATCATGTGAGCATAACAAGGATCGACATCTTAAATGGTAGGAGGCATGGCAACAATCAATGTTTTTACCCGTTAAGTAGCGAGAAGACTCGCACCTAGTTAACGTATACCAAGTAAAGGGTTGTTTGTTTGGTTTCCTATTAAGTTTTGTATGGATAAAACTATCTATATAGATCATAAAGATTTTTTAGATGGTTTTTTCAAAGATGAAACGAGTGCATTTAATTATCCATTAAAGCGTTATTAAACACTTTCCACCCCTACGGGTTGATGGCTGTTGCTCACCGTTATTCGATGCGTGATTTCCGTCTGCTTATAGGCTTAAGAACGGTGATGATAGTTCAGTTGTTGAAGAAAATGTCCCGATGAACCTTGGGAGCATCTCGGGCAAGATCGATGGCTTCAGCTGCGGCTAAGCAAACTACAAGAAACTTGGTTACCTTCATACTTGGCTCCGTTTTCTTCGAATAGAAAGCAGAGACAGCAATTTTAACATTGTTAACAATCCTCCGGGGGAAATTTTGGGGGAAAAAACATGGCATTCTACATAAAACTTACTTCTAGAACTTTAATGGATAAACTTTTTTTTATATCATTAACTCAATACCAAACAATCATATATAATTGATCAAATAAATTACGAGTTTTATTAAGCTCGTAAAACTGCTAAGAAACCTTACAAAATTTATTTTGATAACTGAGAATGTTATTTGACCAAATAAATAAAATTAATGACTATTATCGATAATCATTTACTTAATAAGTATTTGAGTCGAGTCGATTAGTCGGTTAATCGAGTCGGGTTCAAAAAATTAATATCGGAATCGAACTCGATTAACTTTTCAATATAGGGCTCGAGCTCGGATCTCGAATATTTTTTGAGTTATTGAGCTCGTGCTCGATGCTCGTTTATGGGATCAACTCGCGATCGATTAACATATTTTTATTGTATGATTAATAAATATATAAGCAAATTGCTCGAAAAAGGATATGCTCGAATGACTCGACTTGATTCGAAAAAATATAATTGAATTTTCGAACGAACCGAGTCGAACATCAATGTTATAAAGTTCGACTCGTTAAATTAAACGAGTCTTATGTTTATTTGAGATCAATTCGATCCCGAAAATTATTATTAAACCTAAGTTCAGATAGCTCGTTAAAATCTCGAATTGTTTACACACCTAGATAGGATATAAGTATGACACGTGTCTTTGAAGCTTTGTTGATGGACCATTGTTTGTTGTTGAACCACGTGCATCGGGCTGAAATAATTATGATCGTAATTGTTTTCTTATTATTATTGTTATTATATTATTTAAGGAAATTTAATTAAAATACTCATTTTTTTTAAATGTTTTTCAAATAGCCATTTTCAATTTCGGTTTTTCAAAATAGTCAAAAATCTTACGAAATACTCCACGAAATCGTGCCCTTCGCCCAAAAAGTGGTATACACCACGATTTCGTATATTTCGTGGCCATCCCCTATTTTAATCGTCGCCTTCCACTATTTTAATAAAATTCTAATTATGTAAAAAAAATGGTGGGGTAACTATTCCAATTATGTAAAAAAAAGATCTTGAGATAACCATTCTATTGTGGGTTAACATTAATAAAAATCAAGGTTCTAAATAGCATGAGGTGTGACGTGGCGATAAGGTCAAACCTTAAGCCTTAGAAAGCTAGAAGCCACGACGAGTAATGACGTTTTTTAAGACATGTCTTATGACAACAAATTTATATATCATATATAATATTATACATATATAAACATTTGTTTCCTACTATTACTCAACGAGTTAATGAATATTATTCATTTTAAATTACGTTATATATTAAAAACCAAAAATAAGACAATAAAAGGGTAAGAAAAATCAAATATTGTGTTACAAAAATTACGCATTGAGCCATGGCGTGCCACATGCATAACGTGGCGTCAGACACGAGCCTTAAGTCATGACGCGTCATGGCACGCCATGGCGGCTATCGCGGCGAGTTTTTTAGAACATTGAAAAAAATTCATTTTAAACCCCATGAAATCGTAGGGTATGCCATTTTTTTTGTGGAAGGGCACAGTTTCGTGTATTTCGTGCGATTTTTTTGGCTATAAATTGAAAGAGAAAATGACTATTTGGGTAACAAATTTTTTTAAAAAATGACTAGTTTACTTAAATTTCCTATTATTTATTAATATTTCAATACTGAACCAAGTTTCAAAAAATTTAATCGGGATCCCTGAAGTTTTAAATTATTGTTTTAACAACTGCTTTTGTATCAACAAACCCTTCAACTTTTAATAAATGCAACTTATTTGATCATTTAATCTAGAGTAAACTTCAAATTTGGTTTACGTGGTTTGTCAAAAATAATATTTTTTTTACCATTATTTCGAAATTACAAGTTGGTCATCGTTATTCACTTATTTGTAAAAGTGTCAGAGTTCTAACCTTCATGTATTTCTTTAAATGAGAGACATTTTTATCATTTTATCAATTTTTGTCTTTTAACCTATTAAAATCGATTTTATAATTTGGTTCTTGTGATTTTTGATTGGGTTAATAACCTATAAATTTAAAATTTACCATGTCACCCTTAAACTATGAAAATTATGATTTGGGTCATAATTTTCGTTAATTTTCAAAAGATGGACAATAGGAGGTACCTAAATTTTAAAATTCTCAAATTCTCAAATTCTCCAATTTTGCCAATCTTTTAATTATTCGACTTTCTAAAAATTCAAGATTGGGCCCTAAACTTTTAAAATATTTTCATATAGCCTGATTTTATAATTTTAACTTTCTTAAATTAAAAATAATTGAATTTGATATAACTATATTTTGGACTTTCTCTTGGAATCATTTTTTAAACCCACTTTTAAAACTTCCAGCATTTTCATTCTTGTGGAGTTATGTATCAGGACGTTGATTTTGACGAAAAAACTGGTTAAAGTTATGGAACTATATATATGGTGAGAAAGCCTTGATACTTAGTTGAATGATACAACTAATATACTTGATACTTAATTGAATGATCAATGATGTAACTAGTATACATAGGGTGAGAACCACCTCTATACTTGGTGGAATGATAAATCCTATATAGGTGGAGACAGACATGTTAGGAAATTTATGTCATGAAAAAACACTTGCAAATGATTTCTAAGGTCCCAAAACGAATAGAAATCCAAGGACACAAATAACCCGACAACAAATGCGGATAATAATGATCTAGATGTTGCACGATGACTCTAACGAAATAAACAACCCCAAATATAGATAATAACAATAAATATTATTATCTACGTAAATGACAAGTTCACCAAATAAAAATAGCAACACGAGGATTTACGTGGTTCCACTATCGGTGTGATAGTGTACGTCCACCAAAGAGAGAGAGAGATCGATATATTACCAACCGGGAGAGATTACAACGTGTTTACAATGATTCTTGGATCAACAAATCAACTACCCAAATCTTCCTTGATCAAAGTTTCCTAAGTTGGAAACTAAACTAGAAATATATATATATGTGTATATATATATACTTACGAAAAGAAAGAGAGCAAAGAAGAAGAAGTATTCTTTGTGGTGTGTATTTGCCTTTGCATGGATGCAATATATATAGTGGATGAAAACTTTGGCTCCAAGTTTAGCAATCCACACATGTTATATTAGTTGGCAAACGGTATGTAGCTTTCTAGGCATGGTTGGCAACAACTAAGAATGTATGTATGGATGATACATACATAACATAAAACTTGGGCACCAAGTTGAAGTTCCATGCTCTAATTACTTGTACCTTGTGGTTGGTGAGTTGTACAACATCCCAAAAACTTACTATAATTAAGTTTCAACACTCCACCCTGATGTGCAAATCACCCGACGAAACCAAAACTCGAACTAATCCAACAAACACGAACGGTAGCTGATTGAGATTGACACGAGGTAACAGAATGCATTTTGACCGTGACGAGCTTCGGCTCGGCCATCACCCGTCAAAGCCAAAAGCAAAAATCCTCAAGTGAACAATCTCAAAAAACAAACAAGTTAAGCAACCCAAAAACACGTGCCAAGTAATAACTCCCCAAAGATGTCGTTTTTGTCACTTGTGGTAATATTCTTTCTCTCTCTCTGCCAAAGTGCCCAATGGCACTAACACAAACGAAGCTGGATTAAGTTTGAGCAATGCTCAAACTTAGCTGGCGGTAGCGACTTAGTGAACATATCAGCAGCATTGTCATCTGTTAGGACTTTCTTCAAATAGACGACCTTCGCTTCATGTAATCTAACAAGATATGCATCACGCACATTTATGTGCTTTGTCCGAGAACTGAAAGCCAAATTAGTTGCCAAATGAATGGCACTTTGATTATCACAGAAAATGCGTATGGAAGGTTGCTCGAAGCCCAAGCCATTCATTAGTTCTTTCAAATGGACCGCTTCTTTTGCAGACTCGACCGCCGCAACAAGTTCGGCTTCTGTGGTTGACAATGCCACAATAGACTGTAATCGTGATCTCCAACTAACGGCTGTTCCACCCAAGGTAAATACATAACCGGATGTGGATCTCCAACCTACTCGATCACCTGCATAGTCAGAATCACAAAATCCAACAATTTCACAGTCATTGTGCAAACCAAATATAAGACCATGTGTCTCAGTTCCCTTCAAATATCGGAATGCCGTTTTAACGGCTACCCAATGTGATTGACCTGGATTCGCGAGAAACCGACTCACCACTCCGACACAATGTGCGAGATCAGGACGAGTGCACACCATGGCATACATAAGACTCCCGACCGCACTGGCGTATGGAACCTTTGACATTTCGGCCTTGCCCTTGTCATCCTTCGGACAATCTTCACTAGTAATCTTGATGTGCTTTGGTAGCGGAGTGCTAGATGTTTTGGCACCATCAAGATTGAACCGCTTCAGAATTTTCTGAATATATGCTCGTTGTGTTAACCTGAGTGTTCGGGACTTTTTGTCCCGTACGATTTCCATGCCCAAAATCTTCTGCGCCGCGCCAAGATCTTTCATTTCAAATTCCGACTTTAATTTATCTTTGAGTCGTTCGATCTCTGACCGGTCCTTGCAGGCAATAAGCATGTCATCTACATAAAGAAGTAAGTAAGTGAAAATGCCACTGCTTTGTCTATGATAGACACAAGCATCCTTTTCACTGCGCTCAAAACCAAGGGTTAGCATAAACAAGTCAAACTTCTTATACCATTGACGAGGTGATTGCTTCAGTCCGTATAGGGACTTCGTGAGCTTACAAACATACTCTGGTTTGCTTTCGGAAACGAAACCATCGGGTTGCTTCATATAGATAGTTTCCTCCAAGTCTCCGTGTAGGAAGGCAGTCTTCACATCTAACTGTTCTAGCTCCAAATCGTGCATAGCCACGATTGCCAAAAGAACACGAATAGATGTATGTCGAACAACGGGAGCAAAAATATCGTCATACTCGATACCTTTCCGTTGTGAAAAGCCTTTAGCAACGAGACGAGCCTTGTAACGGTCATCATCCTTGACCTTGTACACCCACTTGCACCCGATTGCCCGACTACCTTTCAGTAGTGGACAAAGTTCCCAAGTATTGTTCTTTGAGAGAGCTTCCATCTCTTCTTGCATGGCGGATAGCCATTTGGAACTGTGGGTTGAAGCCAATGCTTCCTTCAAATCAAGCGGCTCCTCTTCTCCTACATGTAACGCAAACTCCAACTGATCTGTAAAACTCATGTTAGCAAAATCCCAATCACCATACCTGTTAGGGGGATGAATAGTTCTCTGACTACGTCTGGTAGGTGCATCAACAGGGATCTCCTCATCTTCTTGATCTCCACCATCATTTGCAATGTCTTCATCAGTAGTAGACAAAGGATCACTAGAAGGAATCACTGGTGGGATGACTTCTTCTACAAATTCATCATCAGGTGATCCAAGGATAATTTTACGAGCAGATGAGCTCATAACAATAGGACTTTCCACTGTCTCCACATCATCGGCACTAGGAGCAACAGTAGAGATGACTTCCGGTTCTTGAGAGGATTGAGAGTCCAAAGAGGACTTCAACATAGGGGATTCATCAAATGTTACATGTCGAGAATGAATCACTTTACGAGTCAAGGGATTCCAGATTCGGTATCCCTTGATGCCATCTGTATAGCCGAGCAAAGATCCTTTGGTGGCTCTAGGATCTAACTTGTCCTGGCCTGAAACATGAACATAAACAGGACAACCAAATACACGTATGTATTTTATACAAATATTCTTTTTACCTCTCCACAACTCTTCCGGTATCTTTCCTCCAATGGCCGAACAAGGTAACCTGTTCACAATATGCACCGCGGTGTGCAAAGCTTCGGCCCAAAAGATTTTAGAAAGCCCCGATGTCAAAAGCATACATCGGACTTTCTCCAACAGTGTCCTATTCATCCGCTCCGCGACCCCATTAGATTCGGGATCTCCAGGTGTAGTGAAGTGACGGTGGATGCCTTTGCTCGAGCAAAATGTCTTGAGGTTACCGCTAGTAAACTCTCCACCATTATCGGATCTAAGCACCTTTAATTTCTTTCCGGTCTCGACTTCTACGTGTGCTAACCAAGTCTTGAAATTTTCAAAGACATCCGATTTGTGCTTCAAAACAAACACCCAAACTTTACGTGAGAAATCATTAATAAAGGATACAAAATATCTCCCTCCACTTAGGGAATGTGTGCTTGATGGTCCCCAAACATCCGTATGAACATAATCCAAGATTCCTTTGGTGTTGTGTTTTCCAACACCAAAAGAAACACGTGTTTGTTTCCCCTTGACGCATCCGACACAAAAATCAAGGCTTGTTGGTGTGTTGACGCTAATGAGCTTCCGCTTTCGTAAAACCTCCAAGTTCTTCTCCGAAGTGTGACCCAATCGTAGATGCCATAAACGAGTAGCATCCACAGTTTTTGTACTTTCCGCCACACATGATTTTAAAGAAATTGTTTCGCCAACCAAATGAAATAAATTGTTTGCCGCCTGCTTGCCTTTCATAACAACAAAGTTCCCTTGAGATATACGCATGCTCTCATCTTCAATACAAATCTTGCAACCATTTTTGGACAAAAGTCCAAGCGAGATCAAGGAACGAGACATGCCCGGAATGTATTTGACATTGTACAATGATCGGACAATGCCATCAAACATCTTGATACGAACCGTACCAATACCTTGAGTAGAACATGATGTATCATTTCCCATATATATGCTATTACCTTCAAATTTTTCGAAGGTAGAGAAATGATCATGAAACGGTGTCATGTGACAAGATGCTCCGGTATCCAGCACCCAACGTCTATCACCATTCGGTGACGTAGCCGTTGCCGAGAAGCCTACATCATGTTCGGTTGCAACTGCAGAAGATTCGCCCTTTGACTTGTCCTTATTTTTCAAGTTCGGACAGTCTTTCACCCAATGGCCCGGTTTGTGGCAATAATTGCAATCACCACGAACCTTTGATTTCCCTCTAGGGCCCGGTCTGTGAGATTGAGAGCGCCCACGATTTCTTCCTCTTGAGGATTGCTGATCATCACGGCCTCTATCAAAGAACAGTCGTGGCTAAGATTGTTCTCTTGGGTTGTTACCGATCCTCATTTGGATCCTTTGATCTTCGGATATCATACTGTCTTCACATCGGATAAAGAAAGAGATTCCTTTCCATATATAAAACTGTTAGTGAATTGTGAGTATTTTTCGGGAAGTGAATGCAACAGAATCATAGCAAGAGCTTCTTCATATTTGGCAAGAAGCGCATCTGTAGACTTCAACTTCATTATGATATCTTCAAACTCGGTCATGTGAGCTTTAATAGAAGTGCCTTCCTTCATTTTGAAGAAAAGACATGACCGCATCAATAACAACCTGTTCGTCAGAGTTTTCTTGAGATAAAGATTCTCAAGTTTACTCCAGATACCGGCGGCAGTCTTTTCTGAAACGATCTCAGAAATGACGTTCTCTCCCATAGCCATTTGCAAAGTAGTAAATGCCCATGCTTCCATTTCTCTAGCTTTAAGGTCAGACATATTAGGGTCTAACTCGTCTTTGGCAAATACTACCGGATGGACTCCATTTTTTCTAAGTGCAACAGATGTTGTGAACTGCCATTTACCAAAATCACCATCACTGTTCCAAGTTTGTATACGAATCCCAGCCCCAGATAAATTAAAGGTACCCTCTTGGTACGATCTATGGGTTTGGTTTGAGGAACCGACACCAAATGGGTTTTCGGCTTCAGACATAGAGACAAATATGTGTACAAACTAGTTTATGTATATTTTCTACACAAACTACAAATCTAGATCCGAAGCTCTGATACCAATTGTTAGGAAATTTATGTCACGAAAAACACTTGCAAATGATTTCTAAGGTCCCAAAACGAATAGAAATCCAAGGACACAAATAACCCGACAACAAATGCGGATAACAATGATCTAGATGTTGCACGATGACTCTAACGAAATAAACAACCCCAAATATAGATAATAACAATAAATATTATTATCTACGTAAATGACAAGTTCACCAAATAAAAATAACAACACGAGGATTTACGTGGTTCCACTATCGGTGTGATAGTATACGTCCACCAAAGAGAGAGGGAGATCGATATATTACCAACCGGGAGAGATTACAACGTGTTTACAATGATCCTTGGATCAACAAATCAACTACCCAAATCTTCCTTGATCAAAGTTTCCTAAGTTGGAAACTAAACTAGAAATATATATATATGTGTATATATATACTTACGAAAAGAAAGAGAGCAAAGAAGAAGAAGTATTCTTTGTGGTGTGTATTTGCCTTTGCATGGATGCAATATATATAGTGGATGAAAACTTTGGCTCCAAGTTTAGCAATCCACACATGTTATATTAGTTGGCAAAAGGTATGTAGCTTTCTAGGCATGGTTGGCAACAACTAAGAATGTATGTATGGATGATACATACATAACATAAAACTTGGGCACCAAGTTGAAGTTCCATGCTCTAATTACTTGTACCTTGTGGTTGGTGAGTTGTACAACATCCCAAAAACTTACTATAATTAAGTTTCAACAAGACATACCTATACTTAGTTAAATTTATGGAAATTAATATAGACAACTCTATACCAAGGGGTTAGAAAATTTTCAATATAGCAATATATGCAAGAAACACCTCTATATCTCGTTGAGGCATCTTTATGATCTACAGAATAATCAATGTTGATATTTCAGTATATCTAAATATATATATATATAGAGAGAGGAAAGTTCAAATGTGAACTCATTTTTGGTGGTAAATGTGAGGACGAATCTCAGCCACTTATCCGGTCAATAAAGGCGGCTTTGACCTGGTTCCCCTCCTTTAATAATCTCCACCCTCCCATGAATCGCGTCAATCCTCCGTGATTGCGTCCACCATAATCGAAGATGTGTGGCTGAGATTCGTCCTCACGTTCACAGCCAAAAGTGAGTTCACATTTGAACCTAACCCTATATATATATATATATATATATGGCAAGAAGCACCTCTATATCTTGTTGTTGTTGAGGCATGTTTATGATCTACAAAATAATCAATGTTGATATCGCACGATGCTAGGATGCCTATTCATACATGTAACCCCCCAAATCCCCCTGAATCTTCCTCATTGTCATCAACAATGTGGATTCGCCTAAGATGTTATAAACACCATCTCTCAAGGACTCATCATACACGATGAGGTTTGACACGTCGTCCAGATGGTAAGGATCGACTCTGATACCATTTGTAACACCCCGGAAGCCTAAAGCAACAAACTGACCCAATAACATCGAATCCAACTTAAAACCATGGTAGAAGTTATTGGTAACTTACTACTTGAGACTTATAAAAAAAACTAACAGTTCTCACTTTCTATCCATGTGGAACGAGTTGTTACAATACATACTCAATGATGATACGAATATATGATATATATATATATATATAATATACATGATATGTAATATGGCGTTTTGAAATGCATATATTTATATTTACGAACGTACGATATGAAACATGGCATTGATCATGTTTTAAGAAAAAGAACCCACAAACTTACGAAATGTAAGCTGAATATATCAGCAACTATATTGATTGTTCAAAGAGAAAGGAAAAGGTATAAGAATGCTTTTGAGACCTCGTCTTTTTTACGCTATGTATTTCAGGTGATGATTATATTTTAGTATGATGTGTTTTAGATGTATTGAGTGATGTCACGACCATTTCATATCATGAATTGTAAGTCAAATTGTATATATGCTATAATATTTATTTATTTATCAAGGTATCTATAAACTTGGCTAATCCATTATTTTGGTTGTGTTTTCTATCGTTTTTGAATAGTGGTTAACTTCTTCAAATGTTTCCAAAATACATCAACACAAACAAAGGTAAACTACACCAAAATAAAACTAATGTTGTTTTATTCATATTTTGGAAACCAACTTTCAAACACTTCAGATTATTTAAATAATTAAAACATTTTTTTAACCCTACTTACAAAAAGAAAAAGTAATTATTTGATTGATTTTACTCAAATGGCTCGAACATATTCTTGTTAATGTATAGGCACTAAGCTCGGATGTCGGGTGATGATTCCGAATGGAAAGCCATTCAAAGAATATGATGATATTAGAAAGAAAAGAAATGACCAGACGATTACAGAATGTATCGTTTTGAAAGAGTTGAAGAAAAGGACACCAAGAGATCAGCATTCCTCATTAGGAATGAATTGCCAAGGGAATTACATTGCATACATAGAATAACTCAAGGTATAATCATCATTAATTGGAAATTAAGGAAAAATTATACTTTGAAAATGGTAATTAAAAGAAAATATAAATATTTTGGAGTACTATTGTTAAATTGTCGATAAGCGTATAAGTGATCTCGAATATATTCAAAGGTGAAAAGGACGATTAAGATCTACCATTAAAAGTTATATCTGAAATTATGTCTAAGTTAAAGAAGTATGATACTATGATAAAAGATTACAGGATGAGAAACGATCATGCAGGTGAACAATCCAAAGAACTAAATCATTTTTGCCAAAACGATATATCCCAAATACGGATTTAAATAACCAAGTAAAAACTAAATACATACATACACAAATAAAGTGAATAAATGCTCAAAAACCTCATGCTCTAAGATGAAAGAAAGATATTAACAAATCATAGAATAAAAAACAACTTTAATTTATCCAATAAATATAAAAGAATTATCCATTCTATTGTCATTGTATTATTTTGAAACATGCTTTTGTGCCTTGTTTCATATTCAAATATTTTATTTAATGTGATTAAAAAACCTATTTGACCAAATGTGGTTTAAGTTTAACAATCCCTATCACCAACTTTTGTGGACATAAATAAATTATGATCCACATTTTTATTTGGTAGATGATCAAAATAAAAAAAGAATTGATTAAAATAATAATGACAACCGACAAAGTTTTATATTTATAAAAATTAGTGTAATATAATTTTAATATATTTGTAAATAGTTATCAGTTAGACCATCATGTAAGTTAATGTACCATCGTTATCAAAGAATTATGTTTTATATTTTAATTTTATTAGAATTAATATTAAATTTTAAAATAGGATGGCATAAAACACATCGTTGAATTTGAGACTATCATATGTCTTATGTGAAATTCAATTAAAAATGGTTTGATTGATTCATAAACGTTAAAAAAAGTTGTTCTTTCTTGTATATGTTTTATAAACAATTAATAGTATATTAGTTTTGTAATTAATTTCACTTTTTAAAACCTTTAAAAAATCAAATAAGTTAGTTTCTGGATAAGTTCGTACAAAAGTTTCTAACACATGCTCAATGTAAATGTCACAAAACATGTTTTTTATATTTTATAAAATTAATTTACTTAAGATTTAAATCAAAGTTTATATATGCACACGTACACCCGTTAATGACGTAGTTGGAATAAGATATTAAATTAAGATTTTGGAGGGTTGTTCGTAGATTGGGTTGGTTGGATTGAAAACATTTGAGCAATTTAACCTAATGTTTACGGTTTTGAAAAATTTCAATCCAATTCAACCCAAGTAAAACTACAACCTGATCCAAAACGTGTAGGTTGGTCGAGTTGAAACTTTGGTATATCATTTTACGATTTTACTAAGCGTTTTGTTTAAATGAAGTAAAATTAAAATGAGAACATATAAAATAGTTTAACAAATTCTAAAAATGTTGAAAATTCATGCAAATAAGAAAGTAAAATTACGCTTGAGAACTGAAATTGTAACGTCCCAAAACTTAAATCCTAAATAGGAATAGGAATTCAAGTTCAACCACAAAATAAGATTAACCAACTTGGGTTTAATTCAGTACAATTAACGACAAAGCAGCGGAAAATTTAAATGTCAACAACTGAAAATCTAAACAAGCATAATAATCTAAGCTTTCCCAAGGTCTCACATCCTTCTCTTGCCCTTATCGCCATTCCCAGCAACATACATGCCTGAAAATGGTTTAATTTTGAAAAACGAGAGTTAGACCAAAAGGTCTAGTGAATTCCCCATAAAACAGATTGCCTCACAGTTGCATAATACAAAAAAATGCAATGGTGTAACAAATAGATGACCCATTCCCTTAAAGGGAACAATTACATACAGGTGAAATATGGCTAAGGTATAATACCATCGCACTCCCTTAGCGACAACCCAGTCATGTACGGACCCAACCTACACGCTCCCTTAGTGGTAATGGGATTTATATTCACCCAAGACCTTGCCATATGACCCCATAATAACAACCCATGCACATGTAGACCCTAAAGCTTGTAAAAGTGATCATGAAGGGTTTTTGCATACACGTAACGACAAGTAAAAACCATAATCAGTATAAAAAGCTTTGAAACATACCACATTGCATTTTAAGGGATAGGGAACTCACCTGGATTGGACACACCTTGTCCCGAGCTTATACGATTAAAATCTCTAAACCAAAAGTCTAAATTCACCAACATAAAGCGAGTGTTATCCCAATGTAATACCCCCAAAAGTATTCTATTATAGACTCAAGATAAACCCCTAACTCAAAGATCCAAATCTTGGCTAGATGCGGAAAACGAAACAAATGAACTCACGACAAAACAGTGAGTTGCACGGCTTGGGCTACGACTTCTACCCGCGGGACTCACTGTTCAACCTCGTTTGTCCCTGCAGCTTAGAAACAGCCCAAAACCCAACATTCTAACAAATTCATTGATTCTAATACCCCCAAAATCATATATAATGATTGAGCAACTACTCCCAAACAATCCTAATGATTTCCAACCATAAATAGAAGATTGACCCATCAATTTTCCCAATAAACTTGGGGTTTAAAACAACAATGAAGTTATTGACTTAAGTTTCCAAGAAAAAAATAACTTACTGATCAATAGATGGGGAAAATTCCCACATCATATGATACTCCTCAATAAATTCTTAATCCCCACTACTCCAACCATTATTGGAAATGTTGGGTTAAAACCCTTGAATAAACCACCTTAATCCCCAATTAGAGAAGAATACAAAGACTTCTAATAGAGAAGATGACCTATACTTGAAAATGATAACCCTTGCTATGATGTTTCTACTCAAATCAGAGGAATGGCTTCAATGTTCCTTTCTCTCCAAGTTTCTTCTTCTTCACACCATAAAACACACACACATTGATTGCAAAAAGAGAGGTGAAATGTTGAAAATCCCTTGATCATTCTTTTATATACCATGATTCCTTTGAGCCCTAGCCCATCAAATTTTAACTTAGAGCCCATCCATAGTTTATCATAAAAAATTTTGGGTTATTACAGAAATTATAATATAATCTTGAATATACCTAATTACGAGAAGTTTAATGTACATATATTAATCAACAATCGTAATAAATACGTAATATATAAAGGCATCATATTCATGGGTTGATGTGGGTTCAAATTACCCAACCCGATGGATGCGGTTTGACCAGTTTTAACTATGTTTCAGGTTACCTCAGATTGAGTTTTTTTAGGTTTTTTCAAGTTGGGTTGGCCAGATTGGTCGGTATTTTGAACACCCCTAGTGTGGTTTGTAAAATGTGTTTGGTAGCTTATGAAATATCCTTGGTGGCTTGCAAAATGACCACAAGAATCATATTTTGATATGAAAAGTTGATTTTACAAGTTTTGAAATTGACACTTATAAAATCTGAACTATTTCAATAAAATTGATAAGAGTGAAATAAAAAGTGAATAAAGAAGGGTCATTTGCTATTTTGATCGATTCTCTTTTCTAATTCTTTCTTCAAAATAGAAAAGATAGAGGAAGGAAAGTCTTCTAAGAGATTTAAATAATCCTTCAAAATAAAATAGAAAACAAGGACTTTTTTATTCTTCTAAAAAAAACTTCTCAATCTACAAATAAATTAAAAGAGGAAAACATAAATTTTACATTTATTGAATATTTTCATCTTTTCGTCTTTTTTAAATAAAAGTCTTTAAAAAAAAAGAAATAAAAGTTAAATTCCCAGAAAATAAAGAAGTAAAAGCTAGAATATTAAAAAAAAAAAGTTGATTTTTCTTTAAAAAAATTACATCGCTTATAACGGTTTTTCAATTTTAAACACTTTAACATTAACCATATTATTAAAAAATCTAATAGTTAATACCCAATAAAGTTTTAATCGGTTAAAAAAATAAAAAAGTATTATTCTTTCTATCAACATTTAATTTACCTCTTTTTTCTTTCTCACTTTTTAATTTTTAAAGAAAGTTTTGGAAAATTCATTTAAGAAAAAATATATACTAACAAGATAAAAACTCCCAAAATTTCATAATCTCCATTTTAAATAACTTATTTGACATGCTCTAATCCACCTTACCCGTTCCTAAAAGCCCACTCCAGTATCTAGCGTTGTTTCTTCAACTCTCGAGTGGCTTTCAGTCTTTCACCATCGACAAACACACCCATCCGATACGCTTTATAACCAAAACTGTAATTTTCTTAAACAACATACAACATTCATCCACGATATTCTACTTATATAGTTTATACATAAATTTAATTTCTTTTTACCAAATAAAGTTATCTTTAACGTTAATAACCCTCATACAAGATTCGAATCTACAATTTAATAGTTAAATCTTTTTAACATTAAAATAATTATAATTATGTAATAACAAAAAAACCGAACCCTAGGGCTAAGAGAAGGGGGGTTACCATCAAAATGTATGACCACCATAAGAAAGGAAGGCATCATCATCATCCACCAAACTCTTCTACTCAAAGCTTAAAAACGAATGAAAGGTGAATCCTTTTACTTTCCCATGTGGGTACCTTTTTTCCCAAAACGATCCTCCATTTCTTAGATGCTTTTAATGTTTATGGACCACTTACAGTTATTACTAAAACTGGCCTGCAATGCAAAACCCATCAAATTATTGTACATTTATTATTTATATTTCAACAAGAACAAATTAAAAACAAAAATCAATAAAAAATAGTACTTGTGATTTTAATTATTATTTTTAGATTCAAGAAATCATAACAAACAAACCCAAAGGAAGTAGTTATGATTGATATCTCTCCATTGTTGCACAATATAACAAAAAATTTCAAAGCTTTAAGTCATCTTTGTTGTCCTATCATCCCCAATTCCTCTTTCTTTCTTTATTTCTTTATATAAATATATAATATATATATATATATTTATATCTATATTTTTCCATTTTTATGAAACCTATCCACCGTTTCTCTTTGTAAAAAACAACAAAAAGAGAAGGTGAGAAAAAGCCAAACACAAAGCCACCTGTTTCTCTCGTAGAAACCCACCACAATCTTGTGATCAAATTGCTCAAAAACCCTTTTTTTTATAATTGTATTTCACCAATTCAATCTTCATTTATTTTCCTTTCTGATTTGGGTTTTTTTTCACAAATGGGTTTCTTTTTATGGGTTTTGTATAAGTAAGTCTATATAAAGAGAAAAGAGAGAGAATCACAACCTCCATAGATGACGCAAATCTGAAGAAAAACCCCTTTCTTTCATTGATCTTTCCATAAAAGAGAGAGAAAATTAGAGGGTTTGAGAGTTATCTGGATTGCTTTATTTATCAGCAATTTGTTTTTGTTAGTAAATATTATTCCTTTTTTTCTTCTGGGTTTTTTGAGAATTTTGAGGGGTTTTGATTCAATTTTGTTGATAAAAATTTTTAGGTTTTTTTTTTGGTGTTTTGATTTCCATGGCTGCTGGTCCTGAAATCTCTGTTGAATCACCAGCAATAACAACAGCTTCTTCTTCTCCTGCTGTTGCTGTTGTTCATCCATCTTCACCACCACCACCTAAAACTGAGGTTTCTATCGTCAAAAGTGTCGATAGTGAGAGTGTTAATTTCGTCAATTCCGATGATGATGATGATGATAATGATAATGGAACAAAAAAAGTGTCGGATTCTGATCCAAAATCAGAAATGAAAATGCAAGATTTTGTTGATATGTTGTCCAATTTGAAGCTGAATCCCATGGCTAAGGAATTCTTTCCTTCTTCTTACTCACCTATTGATCGCAATCGTGATCAATTTGCCTTCAATTACTTTCTGCAACCTGCTTATTACAAGAATTATCCTGAAAATGGTGGAATTGAAGGCTACCCAAATAATCGAAGGGTATATATATATATATATATTTATATATTATCTCCTTCCAATTAACATTTATAGTTTCATTTCTGGATTTCCTTTCTTTTTGGTTTATTTGATCCTTTGAAACCTAAATATCATTCAAGGGTTTAGTTCTTGATTTATGAAATTTCTATTACTATATTTGATTGTTGTTCATCAAAGTTTGTCTGTTTGATTGATTGGGTTCCTTAATCCTACCAAAATTTAGGTTTCTGATAGTTTGTTATGAGTTCCTGCATCTTTTGCAATTGGATATATCGATAAATTTCAATAAAAATTCATGATCTTTGTGGGTTTTGTAACAAATGTGTAAGTTGTTCATATCTACATCAGTTTCTTGATGTTATCATGCTGATGATAATGGAAAAAAAATATATATGTGAAAAATCAAAGTGAAAGCTTGTGTTAAGTTGTTCATTTTAGATTACATTTAATCGCCTACAACGTGTTCGATAATTTGCTTGAATCGTTTTTGTTGTTAAAACATGAAAATTTGCTGTGTTTGTAATTAAATTTTTGTTTGTATTAAAAGCAGAGGAGAAATAACTATAGCAACCCCCGACGGCTGTCGAATGGGAGGGCTTTTAGAGCTCAACGAGAAGATAGCATTAAGAGAACTGTGTATGTCTCCGATATCGATCACAATGTGAGTAAAATGCACGTTATCGTTTATTTATTGTAGAAAAATGTACGATTTGTTCCATAGATTTCGTGTTAATTAGTCTAACGGTTTGGTGCAATAAATAGGTCACTGAAGAGCAACTTGCCGCTTTGTTTAGCGGCTATGGGCATGTAAGTTTTTGTAATTCCGTTTTTTGATTAATCATAATCTTTATCTTATGTGCCTTTGGTACATAGGACAGAACAGGACAGAACAAAAACCTGTTGTCACATATTTGACACGACATTTGACACGACAGTTGACTACGACAAGACACAAAATAGGTGGAATAAATATAAGGGAGATGAGACAAAATGGGTAAATTACTGAACTACCCATGACAAATTAGAAAAGAAATATACAAAAATGATCGAATCCACAAAAGTGGTTTCACTTTTTTAGTCTTCCCCAAATAGCCAAAGTTTACGCACAAAAGCCCTTTATGCGTAAGAATTCAAATTTCTGCTTAAACTTTGGCTATTTTAGGAAGAGGACCTGAAAAATGGCTAAAAAGTGAATTTTGTTGATGAGATTTGACTATTTTGGTCATTTTCCCAAATTAAAAATCCTAAAACCTGTCTAGTCCTGTCCAGTTCCATCCATGTACCAAATGCATAACCGGTCTGTTCTTATATATATATATATATATATATATAGGAAAGTTCAAATACGAACTCAAATTTGGTTGTGAGCATGAGTACAAATGAGAGTGCGACACGTGTCTGAATGTAGATTATTCAGACTGAATAATCAAAGAAATATTCAGACCGAATATAGTATTTATTCAGTCTGAATAAAAACTATATTCAGTTTGAATATTTCTTTAATTATTCAGTCTGAATATGACACGTGTCGCGCTCTCATTTGTCCTCACGTTCACAACCAAATTTGAGTTCTCATTTGAACCCGCCCCTATATATATATATATATGAACGAGAGATACTGACCATGGTTACTATGAAGGTTCTTGACTGTCGAGTTTGCGGCGATCCACATTCACGTCTCCGTTTTGCATTCGTCGAGTTTGGTGACGAGAGTAAGACATTTGTGGCTTTAAAAATTCTTGTAGCTCTATATGCATTCTATGCTATTAAAAAAAAGCTTAAATGTTTCGTAAACGTACCCCAGATTCAGCAAGGGCGGCACTTAATCTTTGCGGTACAATGCTCGGCTTCTCCCAAATTACTGTTTTGCCCTCGAAAACCGCCATCCTTCCTGTGAATCCAACTTTCCTCCCCAGGGTATGTAGACTATCTTTCCCTCAAAATTATATATAATTTATATCCCTATGAAATCATGGCTAACAAAATCTGCTCGGCAATCCAAAACTGCATGTCTTAAAAGCATAACTCAATAGACCGTTTTTATAAATTTTGTGCATAATATGTTTTAAATGTTTTAGTTATTTATTTGTGTTCATGATGTTTTGGGATTCAGTCAGAGGACGAGAGAGAGATGTGTGCAAGGACGGTCTACTGTACAAATATCGACAAGAAGGTTAGAAACCGTTTTTCGTGTTTACTTTTAGTAAATTTGTTTCCATGAAGACCCTTCAGCTTGCAAAAAAGACTAAATGGCTGTTTGGTTGGTTTTCCATTAAGTCCTGTATGAATAATGCTGTCTGTGTGATTAATCTGTCTGTATAGATTGTGAAGGTTTTTGTTTGGGACGGTTTTTTTTCATAGATGGAATGAGCATGTTTTTTTTAGGGAAGGGTAGATTTGGAAAAAAAAAACTTGGCTTTTTGCATAAAGCTTCCCCCTAGAAGCTTACTGATAAGCCACTTTCTATATCATTAAGCCACTACAAAATAGTCATGTATAACTGATCGAAAAAGGCCAGTTTTTTGCTTTATCCAATAATAATCGTAATGCTATACTATTAAGATTCTTTTTGTTAAGTATCCTAAGAAACCGTTTTACCGCAGGTTTCTCAATCCGAGGTCAAGAATTTCTTTGAAACAAGATGCGGCGAGGTTAGAACCGACCTTAAAGTTCGCGAATTTTTCTTGCGAGTTGTTTTCATTAACCGACATTCTAAATTCGGTTGAGTTTTTTTTTTTTTTTTTTTTTGTATTAAGGTTTCTCGGTTGAGGCTTTTGGGGGATAACGTTCATTCAACCCGCATTGCTTTTGTCGAGTTTGTGATGGTAAGTTTGGAATTTTAACATTTTATGACCCATTTAAACACCTACCGATTAAATAAATAATTATCTTCTTGTTATCTATAATTCGTGTAGGCCGAGAGCGCAATTATGGCTCTCGATTGCTGTGGCCAGCCATTGGGAGCACAACCAATTAGGTAAGCTTAACCGAACCACTTGTTTTTAGTTAAGATGCATGATGTTTATTTATTAAGGCCTTGTTTGTTTTTTTTCATTTTAAGCTCTTAATCACCACTTATGTCTGATTTGTTTTGACGTTTCATAACCATTTTAGAACTGAAATCAGACTTCAGATTTCAGCACCTCTTAAAAAATAAACACCGCCTAAAAGATATATAAATATTTGTAGGGTGAGTCCTTCGAAGACTCCGGTGAGGCCTCGTGTTGCTCGGCCACTTCCGACCAACTAAAAATCTCCGATCACTTGAAATCAGAAAAGAGCGTAATGATGTTATATTATGATGCATCCACGAGGGAGGGCTTTGTTCTTCGTTGATTTGGTGATGTTTTTTTTTTTAATTTAATTATCTCGTGTTTGCGCCATGATTATAACAGTAGTAAACGAAAGTCGTGTTAGCCCTGAAGTTGAGAACTTGGATTTGTTTATTTGCGTGTATCGTGTTTCTTGTAATGATCGTGAGCTGAATTGCTTGTGGTTGTTGACTTCTGGTTTTTGACTTTGGATGGTTATATCGTTCGGGTTCTTTATGATGTTTTTTTTATCTGTGTCTTTATGTTGGACCTACTATATAATGTTGGTATATTTCACCAAGTGGTCATTGGCTCAACGGTATCTTGGTTACTGCTAGAGCCTAACCTCCTTATATATCAGGGTTCAAGACTCATCAAATGTGAATTTTATGGGTTGTTTACCTGGCGCTTATCTGATTAGAAGTCAACAATTTTATTTGACATATCAGGTAAGATTTTAGTTCATTAAAATGATATATGTAACAACTTATCTGGTAAGTGCTCACCGGGTAAGAATCGTTACTCTCACTTACTGGGTAAAACTCTCGGTCCTTATCATCGTTGTTACTGGGTAAGAATCTCAATCCTAATCATGTTCGTTCAATAAGAGGTTGTTTGGTTGGTTTTTCATTAAGTCCGATATGTATAAATATGTATGTCTAGATAAATTTGTTTTGTCTCTGTAGATTTAGATAACTTGCTGGTTGTTTGTTATGCTAAATAAATAGTCTGAATGTCAGAAATGTGTTTACTAAGTAAAGTACACAGTAAGCATTTATTGGTATGTTTTTGGTAAAAAGCTCTTATATATGATTGGTCCGGTAATCTCGTTTAATTGTATAGCCGTGGCATTTAATCCAGCCCATGGGCCATGGAACTATGGTTTATTTGGGCTTGATAGATTTCTAACCTGTCTATTAAATGTTAGGCCTAGTGGCCCAATCAATGTCCACTCTAGTCAAACCATAATGGGGCGTTTGGTTCGCATAATGGAATTGAATGAAATGGAATCTGTCAAAGAATTTGACTTTGAAGGAATTGGAATTGAATGTTTTCAGGTTTGACCAGCTGTTTGGTTAGCAGAATTGGAATGGAATATGTTGAAAGAATGAAATTTGTCTGTTTGGTTCACAGAATGTAGATTTGGAATTGGAATGAAATTTCAGTAAATGACTAAAATACCTTTTTTATTAAATTTAATTTTTTAAAACTAAAACTAAAATTAATAAAATAAAATAATAATTAATTACTTCAATTTTTTTAACACTAAAAATAACGAGTTTTTTTACAACTAAAAACAGCAAAAATCATAATTTTTTACAGCAAAAACGGCTAATAACAGCAGAAAATTGCAAAACAACATCTGTTAGGGCAAGACATAGCTTAGTTGTTGCAAGAGACGATGAAGAATCTAACTGCTAGGGGTGAGAAAAAACCGAATCAAAACCGATAAAAGCCGAGAAACCGAAACCAAAAACTGAAAAACCCCCCGAAGAAACCGAACCGAAATCCAAAAATCGAAAACTGAAAAAAAACCCCCGAAAAAACCGAATCGAAAATCCAAACTGTTCGGTTTTGGTATTGTTGGGTAATGTGGTAAGGGTATTTGAGGAATTAAAAAAGGAGCAAATTCAATTCCCATGAAATCCCAAGGGTAACCCAAGGAATCTCAAATTGCCCTCTTTTGGAATTATTTGGAATTTTTCAAATTCCAATTCTTGAAAATAATGAACCAAACAAGGGAATTGGAATCTAGTCAATGGAATTCAGATTCCAATTCCACCAGATTCGATTCAATGGAATTCAGATTCCAATTCCACCAGATTCGATTCCATTCCGGCGAACCAAACGCCCCCTAAGTTTTGAAGTTTAAAATAGGGGTTGGATCGGGTCTAAAATTTTAATATTAAATTTGGATCGAACGATTTTTGAATGCATCTGAAAAATATATTACCTTTGAAACAAATACATATGAAATAAACTAATTGTAAAAAAAGTTACATGATACAAGTTAATTAACATTTTAAATTCTAGTCTTGGATGGAAAAAATTATGTAACACAACTCATGGTGCACTATTCTCAAGGTTATCATAATTTTATGGTTCTCACAAAGAAGCTCACATCTAACCATTCTCTCTCTCTCTCTCTCTCTCTCTCTCTCTCTCTCTCTCGTGCACGAGCACACACACACACACACACATATATATATATATACACACACATATATATAAAGGAAGGTTCAGTGAAAAACCTTAACAAAAAAAACCCTGAAGAACACTCTAGAAGCCGTCCATCTGGACGATATGCACAAATTCTGATTTTTTTTTCTATGCACAAGTACATGTTATGCACAAATAATGCACTAGTGCATATGCACAAATGCATGTTACAAATTTTCGGTATGCATTTGTGCATATCGTCCAGACGAAAGGTTCCCAAGGTGTTCTTTAGTTTTTTTGTGATTTTCTCCTAAACATGACCCTATATATAGGGTGGATTCATGGAAAAACCACAAAAAATGAAAAAAAGTGAGTACCACACTAGTAACTATTCATGTGAATTGTATACACATAAACATATAAGTAATTGAAATATCTATTTGTTTTTATTATCGTCATTATAAATTATGTTTGTATGAATATCAATTTGTTTTTATTTGATATATGTTTGTATTGTTTTTAAGAAAATTTAGAAAAAAGTATCAATATTTGGTTGAAATAGTGGTTTAATATGTTGAAAATGGTTCAAAACATTAGATTGATGCAATCCAATATAGTGTGTAATCAATAATAAAAATCAAATTGATTGAATTAGATCAGTTCTTTAACGTTATATTAGATTATCAAACAAAATATTAAATCCATTGGACTCTATCGGTACACTTTGTATTCAAACTAATGAACACCCTCAGTTTAAATATCAATGAAATCAAACGGCTTTCTATATAAGTTCTAATTCGATTTTATAACTAATATGAGATGTAACTCAAAATTTCTTTATCTGCTAAATTGTATGTTTGTATATCTATATATTTTTACAAGATCTCGAACATAGGAGAGGAAAAATAGCTACATTTGGCCTATATTGTTCCATATCCAGTAGTAACGGACCCAAAAAACCATATGAAAAGGGGTGAACGTTTAACTTTTTTTTTTCTTTTGTGAGAAATTACTTATTCATTATTGTATATTAAAATAGACAAACATATTTGTCAGTTACGAATATTAAAACTAAAGAAATTAGGTAAAAGAAACAACAAATATAAAACGTTAGGAAGACGGCAAGTAAGAAGCGGATAAACAATATTTCACCAAAAATGAGGTCGTTGTTTACAAAGAGAACGTTTATAAAAAAACAATAAATCATGACACTCTTAAAACTAACGAGTTTATTTATTAATTCTTCTTTCCTTTTAAAATTGAAATCAAATAAATTATTGACAATAGAAACATTTAATTAGCAAATATTTAGTGTTTGAAATATACATTTCTTTTTAAATGTTCAAATTTGGTTGTATAAACGCTTTAAGTCAAAAACTGTAATTTGATCTACAAACGTTCAAATCAACTTAAAATCATAACTAAAAGTTATTAATAGGTCATCAGTGATAGCTCATAATCTATTTTTAATTAAAATTCATAACAAATGCTAAACATGTCCACATTTAAGTTAATGACATATCCATCCTGTGCATACAAAGACCGAAACAACCTCAAGTCAATACTCTTTCATGAAGCGTAAGTACAACCTACTACATAGAAGGGCCCACTCCTTTTATATCAACCTTTATTAATAATTTTCAAGGTAATTTAAAGTCGTGATTGATCAATATAAATTTAAATAACTACCGTATTTTTATCCTGACATTATTAAGAGGAGAGTGCTAATGACACCTTTATAATAAGGGTGTGTACGAAACTTGTTGTACTTTTATAACATTGAAATTGTAAAAAACAGATTTTGATATTAACATATGTGAGAAGAATTCATTTTTGTAAAGGTGTCATTAGCTTTCCTTTATTAATATCTTGTTAGAAAAGCAGAGGCTTTTGATATGTTAGAATTTTATGAATTTTAAATTATAAATAAATGTTAAAATTGGTGGTGGGTTTGGTATATGTTTTTCTTCTTATTTATTTATTTGGGATTAGGTATTTCTTATTGGTAGGGAAAGTGGAAGATGAGTGTTTGGTGGTTAAGTCCCAACAAAGCCTTCTTTCATTTTTGTCTTTATTTTTCTTTCCCAATCATCTTCATGTATAATTTAATAATATATTTTTTTCGTCCCAACTTAAATATTCATATTTTTATTTTTATTTATCTTAAAATAAGTGTCCACTTTCAAAAATAAATAACCAAATTCTCAAATTTACCCTTAATTAATACATAAATATTTAAGATTTTTGAGAAGGAAGAAATTAAATAAGGGTAAATAGGTCATTTGGTTACCAAAAAGTGTAATTATTATGCATGTCTAAAACTGTGTGTCATTTCAATTGTGAACACTTAAATTAGAACGGAGGGAGTATATATTTATAATAACATCATAAACGAATGATCGTGTGATAATATGAGTTACAATGAATCCTTGATATCTTCAATCTCACCCTCGCCCATAAATTACGATTCTCACCCTTGAACTCGAGTTCAAACTCGTCTACCTCAAACTCAAGTTTAATAATCCTCAAGTTTTAGTCAATTTCAAACATAAATTAAAACTCGTTTAATTTAACAAGCCGAATTTCATAACACAAATGTTCGATTCAACTCGCTCAAAAACTCCATTCAATTTTTTGAGTCGAGCCAAAACATTCGAGTATACATTTTTTTTGAACTAAACATGTTCATAAATCATAGTATCATACTATGAAAACATAAAAATTATTGACCTCGAAACAATAAAAAAGTTAATCGATCTCAAGCTAATAGACAACTATCAGGCTCGATACTTCAATAAATATACAAATTCAAGCCCTATTTTTTATAAAAAGTTATTAAAATTATACTGGTATTATTTTTTCGAACTAAACCAGATATAATACTAGACTCGACCACTTACACCCCCATTTAGAAGGAGGTGCGCACCCACACTTTCGAACCGTAATCATGACACTTGAAATGGATGCACTATTAATTTGTTGCACTTTTACACGTGATCGTCCAACCTTGTGCCACCCTTCACAATTAATTTTTCCTCATACTTTGAAGAAAACACACTCAACATTTTATCATTTAATTAATTAATTTATTTTTAATAACTTATTTCAATAACGTGAAAATATGTAATTATAATCATAGATTGTCTCATAAGTTGATGAATTATCCTATATTTATAGAATTTTTATATAAAATTAGATGCATTGTTTTTGTCAAAATTTTGATGGATTTATTAGCGGATCTAGGAATTTCCGTAATGGGGTCAGAATTTAAATTTTATATATTTTAAGGGGTCAAAATAGATATACATTTACAAAAGTTGAAATTCATTATATGAAAAAACCAAAATTTGAAAATTTAATCTTGTGCATAGATCCGTCTATGGATTTAACTAGGGATGGATCCAAACTTTTTGTTAAGTGAGCGTACCTTTAAGGTGGATCAAAAGCCTATAAAGTCGTCCGATGTGTTTTTGGCCAAATTTCATTGTTTTAAGGGAGTCTTTTAGTTTCTTTGGTTGATTTCGAGGGATATAGTTAAGTTTTTTTTGGTTGATGTTCCTTGTAATTTCTAATATCACATAACACTCCTCAAACTTTAGTTGGTGTACTTTTCGTACCCCAAGAAAAAGTTTATTGCGAAGATCGGTTGAGCAAGTGCACGAGACTTTGCTCAGCTCCTGATAAGTCCACCCCTGGAAGTTAAGAGACATGCTGTTGATCCATTAAATTTGAATTCAACTAATGACTTTCTCGTTAGACTTAATCATAATATTTCTCCTTGTAATAAAAAAGTGTAAGATTTTATTACAAACATCTCTCTCGCCCCCTAATTCAAGGACTCATCATGATCCATGCTAATGAAGTTTGCCCTACCATACTTATGGTACAATCGTACAAGAATCCATTATGATATCATTTATAATACCATAAAGCCTAAAGAAAGTTATTAATAATCTTCAACTGAAGTTTATAAAGAGTTTTTAGAATCAAATTTTTTTATCCATATAAAACAAATTATTACAAGTTTATTGTTTTAAAGAAAAATATTTTGACACAAACTACTAATTCATAATGTTACAATTAGGGGTGAACATGGTACGGTACCATGTTTTTTTCCTCGATACTGTGTACCAACCAATTATAATTGGTATTCAAAAATCTATACTGTGTACCAACCAACTCTAATTGGTACCAACTTATTTCGGTTGGTACGTGTTGGTACGGTATTTATACCAACATCTAAAAGTTCACAAAGTTTAATGTATAATATAAACTAATTAACATGATCTGTTGTCCAAAATCTACTTGTGTGTCACTGTGTTATGTTTGCGCTGAGAGTTTGAGTCTTTGAGATTAAGTTAGGGTTGGTTGCTACATTTTGTTATCTGTATTATTGAAATGAGACTAAAAAGTCTTCTAAACTCTAAAGTAAACTAAAGATAATAAGTCCCTAAGTAAGGCCCGAACCCAAAGTAAATGTAAAAAACAGAAAAAATATAAAACTACAAAAACTAAACTGTAAATAATTATTATATAATACATTTACTTGATTTATTATATAAAAAGTAATACATATATATATATATATATAAATCGGTACGGTACGGTAGTACCGTGGTATTAGATTTCGATACCACGTACCAACCATGTTTGTGAAATTGGTACGGTAGTACCAACTAACATAATCGGTACCAATTTAGTTGGTACGGTTGATATCTTAATTGGTTGGTTTCTTTCGGTATATTTTTGACACCCGTGGTTACAATGAAATAGTTTACTTGTTTCACAGAAATTAAAATTAATGATTGATAAAAAAAAAACATTCTTTAATGATATAAGTGCGATAAAAACTAGAATTTGAGTTGGAAGGAAAGATGAAATATTAATAGGGAATTATTCCTTTCGTATAATCATGAATCAAGAAACATCATTCAACAAGAACACACATTCGTACAGACACTCTCTCGGTCTCTTTCTTTCTCACGTATATTATCACAGAAAGTTCTAATCGTGTTCCCTATTCTCTTTCTTTCCATCAATCTCAACCTGCACGCAAAGTCTCGATTTCAAGAAATTCAAGGTCTTTCTTTCTTTAATCACATTTCCCATATCGAATTCATCATTAATTTTCTGTTCCCCAAGTTGGATTCTTCATCGTTTCTCATGGGTACAATGAATTTGATTTTCTTTTTTTTTGCTATTTTCTTGATTTCAGGATGATAAGGGCATCGAATTTCTACTTGTTTCAAGAACGTGTTTTCTTATTATATTGTGATATGCCGTCGTATGAGGTTGAAATCCAAATTAGGGTTTTGCAGTAAATTTCGAGAAGATAATTTGATTTAAATAAAATGGGGAATAAATTGGGTAGAAAGAGACAAGTGGTGGATGAAAAGTATACAAAGCCTCAAGGATTGTATCAGCACAAAGATGTAGATCATAAAAAGCTTCGTAAACTTATACTCGATTGTAAGCTCGCTCCTTGTTATCCTGGTGAAGATGACTCTATTTGTGATCTTGAAGAATGCCCAATTTGCTTCTTGGTTTGTAATCTTGAATTTGAAATATTAGAATTTTGTTGAATTCTGTTTTTAGTAAAGTATAATGTTTGCAATTGGAAATGATTATGTATATATATTTCTATTTGTTGATAGTATTATCCAAGTCTGAATCGTTCAAGATGCTGTATGAAAGGCATCTGTACAGGTACAAATCATGTGTTTTTCTTGTTTAGTCTAGTCTGTTTTCGAACAATTCGATTATGTTTTAATGTTTCTTTCTTTTGGTTCAGAGTGTTTTCTGCAGATGAAGACACCCAATTCAGCACGCCCGACACAGTATCCCTTTTCGGTCTTTAACCAAGATTTGTTTAGCAGTTGCTGAATGATTAAGTGGTCAGAATTATTAAGAGGCTCTTATGATACAATGCAAAATGAAATATAATTGTTTTGTAATGGTTCAAAATGAAATTAGGGCTCTAAATGGTTAAGGGAAGTCCATGATACAAAATGTTTCAGAGGGTTTTGGAACCATTAAGAGGCAGACGTATTTTTTGCGAAACAGGATTCACCTCTTACCGATTCAGAGACTGCCTCTTAATGGAACTGTTATCATGTTTTTTACGGTTTTCATTATTGAGTCTGTTTGTGTTTCAACTTCTATGCTCGATGATTTTGATCCTTAACAATCTTAAGGTGCCCATTCTGTAAAACCTTTAACTATGCCGTTGAGTATAGAGGGGTGAAGACTAAGGAGGAAAAGGGTTTGGAGCAAATTGTAAGCATTTAATGAAAACATCTTGCTTTAATTTATCAATCTTTTTATTAGATTTCGTGTAAATTGTAATATATATGATTTATATTCAGGAAGAACAACGGGTGATAGATGCAAAAATAAGAATGAGACGACAAGAAATTAAAGATGAAGAAGAAAGGATGGTAAGAAGACAAGAGATGATGAGCTCTTCAAGCAGAATAATTGAACCAAATGATGTTGGATATATATCAGGAATAGGTAATAGCTACAATCATCTAAATAACTATTTTTTTGGTATTGTCTTTTTGGATATCATACACCATTTCTTGCTTTTGTTTTTCAGTTTTTCGTTACTACCTATTTATCTGCAGTGACGTCTTCTTCTGAAGGTGATGAAATCGTTTCTAGTCAACAGCTAGGTGGTTCGGCAATCACACATCCTTCAGGCTCTAGGCAAAACAGGTATATATCCTACGCCTATATATATATATTTATATAGAGGAAAGTTCAAATGCGAGCTCCAATTTGGTTGTGAACATGAGGACAATGGAGAGCGCGACACATGTCCCATTTTGTCTGAATAATGAAGGGGGCATTCAGAGTGAATAATGAAGGTGAAGTTCATACATTATTCTGACGGAATAACACTACATTCAGTCTGAATATTTCCCTTCATTATTCGGTCCGAATATGACACGTGTTGCGTCCTCCTTTGTCCTCATGTTCACAACCAAATTTGAGTTCTCGTTTGAACCCGCCCCTTTATATATAGAGAGAGAGGAAGTTCAAATACAAACTAGTTGAAGGGTACAAACTATACAAACCGGTTCAAATCAATATAAAAATAATTTTTTTCATTATTTTTTTTCATCAAATGCTATGATTTAATATATTATTACACATATGTCTGTTTCATAACGTAAAAGTTTCACATGTATTTGTTTTTATAAGTTGAAAGTTTCTCATATATTTTTTTATGAAAAAGTTGTATTTGTTTCATAATGTAAAAGTTTCACATGTAATTTTTTCACAAGGTAAAACAAACATATGTGCAATAATATCTTAAATCATAGCATTTGACGAAAAAAAAATAATGAAAAAAATTATTTTTATATCGATTTGAACTGGTTTGTATAGTTTGTACCCTTCAACTGGTTTGTATTCAACCTCTCTCTCTCTCTCTCTCTCTATATATATATATATATATATATAGAGGAAGGTTCAAATGAGAGTTTTGCATTTTTAAAGGAACAAAGGACACTTGTGGATCACATATTATGTGGGACCCACATCATATGTGGTCTACAATTTGTTTTCCTTTAAGGAGGGGTGGTTCTCATTTGATCCCTCCCCATATATATATATATATATATGATATAAAGACTTGTTGCCTTAAGTCATATCTTGAAAAATGTTGTGACGTCGTCCTGATACCTAACCTGCTCTCAAGCTTTTTGGTTGAAAACATATAATTGGAGCACATAGATAATAAATGGCATGCATTTTTCTTTTTCTATCAAGTTCCAAAAGAATCCATTAAAATCTTCGATGGTCGTTAATGTTATTTTCTACATATCTTGTTGGAAATGCAGAGACGATGAATTTGATCTCGAGAACATAATGCTTATGGAAGCCATCTGGCTCTCATTTCAGGTACGTACACCCGAGTTAATACTAATAATAATAATGATCAAAATTTATTAAAATTTGTTATTTTCTTATTTTATATATTTTTGGTGATTAGGAGGATGACAAGTGCCACCATAGTTACGGTGACGCTACTCAATTAGCAAAATACGCGGCCGAACTTCGTATTTCAGCAGCCATGGCCCCACAGGCCGAATCGACCTCATCCTCATCACCATATGGTGGTCTGGCATGTACAATAGCAAGCCAGCAAGTAGGGGTAGAATCGTCAATTAACAGAAGGTTTTCGGGAGCGGAGATGGTTGAAAGCGGTGGCTACGATGATTGGAGTACAGTAGATTATGGTGGGGGTAGAACCACCGGAGCATATCCGCTACACGATGACATGGCGACGGAGATGGAGATGGTTCCGGAGAGTTTCGAAGAGCAGATGATGGTGGCCATGGCGGTTTCACTTTCGGAGGCTCGTGCGCTCGGACTACTTCCCACGAGATTGAATGGCATTAATTAATGCATCTCTTTTTTCTTTTTCTTTTATTCATATGTGAATCAGAAAGATAGATTTGAGTGAATGTAAAGAGTTGGTTGTTTGTTGTTAATGGAGTCAGCAGATGAACAATATTTGCCTTTTTTGGGTTTAATTTGATCAAATCTATTTAATAGGTTTTGTACAAAATTTTATTATCAATCATCTTAAAAGAATGTATTTCCGGAGTGCCTTACCAGAGGTTGCCGTATCTGACTGTCTTTGTATCCTGTTAATTATTCAACAATTATATTTCATTTTACACTATATCATAAGAGCCTCCTAATCATTCTGGTCACTTAATTATTCTGCACCAAACCATTCAGCAGTTACAAGAGGTGGTTGTATCTGACTCTCTCTATAGTTGGAGGTAATTTTCCTTCCCCATTTTTATCCTTGAAATTAATGAAATCTTGTTAAATAATTACCCAATTTCCTGAGTTTTGGGTTGATTTTAAAGAATCCCTTACACAATGGCCGCAATGCTTTTACTGTTTTGAATAAATTAATGTATTATGTCGGGTTGGAAGAGAACCCCCGATGATCGCCCATTGGAAACGAATGACCAATTTAGAGTGCATTTGGTATCTAAACAAGACAGAACAACTGTTTAACATTTAGTAATACAGAACTGGACAAGACAAAACAGATAAAATGACCAATTTACCTCTAACGAGTTGTTTATATTTTGATTCATTTATGTAGTTTATTAAATTATAGTAAGATAAATATTTTTTATAACAAAATATATCATTAGAAAGTTTTTCATCAAGTCAAATCAAATGACACCAAAATAAAAAGTTTATATAGTTTCTAATTTTTATTGTATACCTGTTCCACATAAAAGTTCTGCCAAACATGGAACAATAATGTCTTTTCTATTCTTTTCTGTCATGTCCGGTGTACTAAATGCATCCTTAGAAGCCAAAAACCGTCACTTTGCAAAAAAGTCAAATTTTGAAGTTTTTTTGGGTGAATATTAGATCAGAGAGTTTGAAGAAGAGAAAAAGGGATTGATAGAGAAGCTACAGGTAAATTATATTCTCTAGTCATTTGAGTAATTTATAATTACCAAAAGGTGTTCTTGTGTTAGGAAGAGACGTTTTGAGGCCTTATTTTGTTTGGCAGTAAAGCAAAGACGTTCTTAAATATGTCAGAAAGTCGTGCATTTAAAAAAGTATGTTAGAAGGTTATTTTCATAAATAACCCTCATGGAACAAGGTGGACCATTTGCCTATAAGAAACAAACTTATGGATTTTTTATAAAATCATCATTAGTTTGCTCCTTGCTTTTTGTACTGAGGTCCTGTGTTGGAGTCTTTTATCCTAAACTTTTTCAGAAACATAATAAACCTTAAATTAAAAGCTAAAAACTAAGAAACTGATACAACTGGGATTTGAACCCGCGTACGGAAGGGGATAAAAGATTGTGCAAACCAACTCGACCAAGAGAAACCCAATTTTTTTACACTACAACAACGGAGGAAAGAAGCGGTGGCCCGTGTCACCATATGCACCATAGTGGGTCCTCCCTCGAGACATAAGGTGTCGCACTATATTTGTAACATCCCAGACGAACCGTACCAGATATTGTTCTCTTTGTGCCTTTGTCCACACCTAGACTTACGGTTTTAAAATTCGTCAAACAAAGGAGGTATCCGGTTCTTATAAGGCAACGTTAGTTCCCCTCTCCAATCGATGTGGGATCTTACAATATTGTTATTTATCCTTCCTATTGTTGTTGATTGTATCTATCATTCGAGAGTAACTTGCCAGGTTGAAGAGAATAAGGTAGAAAAGCATAAAGAGAGAACTGAATTAGAAAGCCGTCTGAAGGAAGCGGCTGAACGTGAAGCTATGCTAGTTCAAACTCTAGAAGAATTAAGACAAACACTAAGCAGAACGGAGCAGCACGTTTGCATTGCGAACACCGAATTGTGTTAATTTTTTATTTTGCTTGGTGAATTTGCGTAGATTAATGTTTTTTTTCCCTTGTTGCAGGCGGTTTTTAGGGAAGATATGCTAAGGAGAGACATTGAGGACCTTCAAAAACAAAACCAAGTGTGTTATGCTTCTATAAATTTAATCAACTTTTTCTTCTACTTTGGGCATGTTTAGCAAAGCTAGCTTATTGAAAAAGCTCTGTTTGGTTAGCCATAAGCTAGCTTACGGAAAACACTACTTTGTCCGTCTACTTTGTCCATGTTTGGCAACCATAAACTAGCTTATTTTTTAGCTTATTGAAAAAGCTCCGTTTGGTTAGCCATAAGCTAGCTTATTGAAACGCTACTTTTTTTTGTCTACTTTGGCCATGTTTGGCAACCATATATTAGCTTATTGAAAAAGCTCCGTTTGGTTAGCCATAAACCAGCTTCATTGAAATGCTACTTCAAATAACGTTTCAATAAGCTATAGGGGGTATTTTCCACTTTTTTCCAATTATGCTTCTTTATATTTTTCCAAACACTTTTTCAACATGTCATTTTAGGTTATTTAACATGGTCATCTGTCTTATCAGCTAATATCTATCAAACGTCACTAGTTTATCAGCTAATAACTAGTTTATTAGCAAACAACCAGTTTTTCAACTAACAACTAGCTTATCATCACCTAGTTTGCCAAACATAGTCTTTTTTGGTGTCTTGTGGTTATTCACTACTTCAAAACTTAGAGAACAATTTGTATCGTTGGTCTCCGTGCAAGTGAGGGTCGATGCGAAGAGTTGATTACACAAGTTCCTGAATCTACTAGCTAAGCCTTTGTTCACAATTGTTTATTGTTTAAGCTCGAGGCTACTCAGCTTGGAATGCTGTGGAGAGATCATTAAACTCACGGCTTCAGGTCCTATGTATTCTATATATATGTAATATAGGGTCAGGTTCAGTAATTTTTTTGGTATGCACATATACAAACAAGTAATTTGTAAATAATTTTTCCCGTATGCATATGTGCATAGAAATTAGGGGATATCTTAAATTACTTGTATGCACATAAGATACAACAACCCCTGATTAGATAACGATGTTTCTAATCAGATTATTTTGTTAAGAGTATAATTACTTTCTGTTAGTAGTTAGTTTGTTATTACACGTCAGCAAAGAAGTTAGTGGGTTAATGTATCTAGAAGTCTTGTATATATAGAAGTCATGTAAGAAATATAAGGTTTCGTTTGGTTTGCGGGATTGTTTTTGAAGGATTTGGATTTCATTGAAGGATTTGGATTTAAAGGGATTTGGATTGGAATGGATTTGAAAACCATAACTGTGTTTGTTTAGTAGGATTTGCAATGGAATTGGATTTTCATTATTTATAAATAATTTATATAAAAATATAAAATATTATAAAAATTATTAAATTACATTTTTATTAATCAATTATTACAAAACAAATGTTTTTAACATTTTAAAAAAACATTATTTCATACAAATCCTACGAAATCCCGTGAAATCCCGAGCATCCGTCAAGGATTTCAAAATCCTATGTTTGTTAGATTTCAATTGAATCCTAGGATTTTAAATCCTTACCATTTTGCAAACCAAACACAGCAATGGATTGGATTTAAAATCCAAATCCCTCAAAATCCAATCCAATCCCACGAACCAAACGCTCCCTAAGAGCATTGATTCAATACAATCAAATTTAACAATTTCTCTCTCTACACTCGATATCATATTTACACCGGCAAATAAATATATATATATATATATATAGTAGAGGAAAGTTCAAATGTGAACTCATTTTTGGTTGTGAACGTGAGGACGAATCTCAGCCACTTATCCGGTCAATAAAGGCGCTGACTGGTTCCCCTCCTTTAATAATCTCCACCCTCCCATGAATCGCGTCAATCCTCCGTGATCGCCTCCACCATAACCGAAGATGTGTGGCTGAGATTCGTCCTCACGTTCACAACAAAAAATGAGTTCACATTTGAACCTAACCCATATATAGTATATATATATATTCTATGACTTCAAACATGATAAATAGAGAGAATGACATGTACACTGCTCCAGTTCTACTCCAATGCTATTATACAACTCGGGACTCTTTGACAGTTGCTGAATGGTTTGATGTAAAATAATTAAGTGATTATAACAAAATGAAATATAATTGTTTAGTAATTGTTCAGGATGTGATTAGTAAAGAATTGCATAGACAGTCATATCAGAAAGACATGATGTTCAGTTAAATTTTATAACGATATAGTTTCAAGTAAACTAGTTATAAAGAGAACCATTGCTCTTTCTGATGTATTAGTAGCAGGTCATACAAATCATATATCAAGTTCAGCAACCTTGGCAATTTCCCCATTCTTCATATCATCAAATACCAATTCCACTAATATTATGATTTATGAACCATTGTATATTGTGAAAAATCGTAGAAATAACATTACTAGCCCTGTCCCACAACTAAAAAGAAGGGGTGCTTACGGGTTGGGTTGATCGGGTTGAACGCATTTCAACAACCCAACCTAATGCTTGCGGTTTGAAAAATCTCAACCCAACCCAACCCGTACGGATTGATTGGGTTGATTCGGTTTGATACCTTGGTACAACAAAATATTCTTCTAACCTTGAATATGTTGATTTTTTAGTCTACTCATAATTCTTTTTCATCATTAGTCATTTGGTATAACTTATTCATACGTCTTAAATTTTAAGTATATCATATTCAATTAATTTTCTCAATTTATATATATATATATATATTCACAGTTATTGATACATACAAATGAATTATATATATTCACAGTTACTGATACATACAAATGAATTATATATATTCACAGTTACTGAAAATCTCAACCCATTTAATTAAATGGATTGGGTTTGGTGAGATTTTCAACATGTTTAATAAATGGACTGAACTCGAATCCAACCCAACCTGACTCATTGTCACTCCTATGTGACACGGAAACCTTATCGAAACAAAATTAATGATGAAACAACCAAAAGAAATTGGAGGAGTGGTAAGTCATAAGTGAGCATAGAGATTCAGGAATCCGATGCCTTCTATGTTCTACCTACCATTTTTTGTACTTTTTCTTTCTATTTTTACATGTGTTCAAAACACTCATTCCTTCTAACAAGCACGCGATCCATTATTTCTCTTTCGGGTAATAACCCCATCTCATCTCTATCAATCTAATAATTGTAAACAATTTCTTATAATCATGGTTTCAAATTAGTTTAAGAATAGTTTAGAGTCATCTCAGTTGAACCTTTATAGACATAAAGGTTTTGACAACGTCTGGATTCAAACTCAAGGTAAATAAGAAGTACGCCACAAACCAACCATTTTGTTGACATATCACGTCAGTTTTTTTTTAACGGCAATATAACACACACACACACGTTCCCGAGGTATCCAGGATCCATTCGGGCACCCGACTAATCCCCGACGATCAGGACCCACCACGAGCCAGAGCTGCTGCCCTGATATCGCCACATGCAGCCCCAGGGATTCGAACCCGGGTAGTCAGGGATACCATCCACTGACCCTCCCAGAATGTTACCTTACCACTAGGCTAAACATGTTTTGATCATATCACGTCAGTTTTAACAATTACTTTATAGATCAATTCAATTTTTTGTTTTGCATTTTAGTGGTTTTATTTTCGAATTTGTCTTATACGTGAATTAGCGAGATCTAAGCTTGGATACAAAAGACACATCATGTCACTAATGAGCCATTTTGATCTTAAATTTGCATTATTCTTATAAAAGGTATGTTTTTTATCAACCAAATTGACAACTGTGTTCAAGGTTTTTATCGTAACTCGTTATTATATAGTTATGTTATAGGGTATGATCGAGATTAATCAACCCTTCATATTTCCTATCTATGGAAATTAAACAGGTAGAGCATCTACAACCGGTTGGAGTATTTAATTTTCTTGCATTAGTTTTCATTTTACCATCTCATTTTTTATAACTTTTTACATATATAAATATGTAATGTATATGTATAAACATTTAGAATATAAAAAAAAAAGATTTATAGTAAATACCCTTGGTGACCATACCCTAACTAATAAGGGATAAAATCAGTAACAAACTATAAATCATAATTCATAAGGTTACTGTTTTATAGATATAATTAATGAACTTGTGGGAAGAAAACCAAAGTCTATTAGTTTATTGGTGGTGTTAGTAAAGATGTCACCAATTTATGGACCACATCACACTCATCAATCGTCATTTTGGGTCTCCTCAGTCCACATTGCAAAAAACTATAACTCGATAATTGCTTTGTAGACATGCGAATTATCTAAAAGACTTGGGATCACATGAGACCAGCTTATTTTTGTGAGGCTCATGAGACCACTTTTTACTCTTAAAACTTTACAGGAAAACACTGTGAAGATAATCTTCACGGTGCTTTTGCTATGATTTGTGAAGGTTCGAAACTTTTTTACCATCACAGTGTTTTACTGTGAAATTTCAAGTGTAAAAATGTGATCTCATAGGTCTCACGAAAACATAATAGTCTTACGTGAACCCAACTCTTGTCTAAAAATATAATCAGCAGTGGATTTAATATATTTTTTAATGCATCAAATAATTAATATAATATAAAATAAAAGAAATATTGGTTATAGAAATATGATTCGATTATAAATAAATTTACAATGTAACCACATGTAGCAAATTTGCCATTTATTCCTTTTCTTTTACATGGTCTTAAATAGAAAAAAATTCATAAAAATTCAATCAACTATTTAATTTTGAATTATTAAGTTATTGAACTATTTTTTTTAATAAAAAATTTATTAATTTTGAAATATCGTTAAGAGACCTCCGGTGTGAAAAAAAGTTTGTGACGCTGAACTGGCCATCGGACGTCCAACAGGCAATCTCACGATCGGGCATGAGTGTCCGGAAGTTATCATTGTATACTCCCGTGGGTCGGAAGGCGGCTCTGGAGCACCTATATGAAAGGGAAATCTGGATGAGTAAAAAGGGGCCTTCCTAGTCCTTGAAGTTGTTAGAGTTCGGACTTATCGACTTGTGTAGTAATAGAAACGATCTTCGTTACAGTTCATTATTTGAAACCTTATTGTTTTAATATGTTCACGTTGTAATTTCTACATGTTTATTCTTTGATACCATGTTGTTTTCTTGTGTTCACACTGTGCAGGTTATCTTATTAGAATAAGGCGTTGGATGAACACAAGAAAACGAGGAGGTGAGGACAACATGGGACAACTACAATTGAGAACCAGAGAAAGGACAACAGGGACGGTCACAACTTATAATTGAGAGTGAGAGATCAAAGAGGCATATTTGTGATAATAAGTTAGTTACTAGATTAAACTTTTGTATTTAATTAATAAATTAAATTAATTAAGCCAAATGAATTGGATCTCATTGATCTCATAATTTTTGGAGTTTTCAAATGATTAAACCCCTATATATTTTATATATTTTTTTATTTAATTTCCATGATTAAATCGACTACAATCGTAATTTTGAAACAAAACAATATATATGGAATCTTATCAACATTCAAGTGGTAAAACTTGTTATGAACGATATGATTAGAGAATATGAGAATGTTTCAGGAAGACAAGTTTATTATACGATCCAATATAATACATGAATTTAAAATCAATAAATCGCTTATTATATGTCCAAATTCATGAATAGGGAAATCATGAACAAAGTTCTTTCATCTTTCAATATAATGAGAAATGAAAATTGTTTCATGAAAAACATGATTCAAAAACATGGGTATTTTTCAATATAATGGCAAAGTCTCTTTCATATTCAATTGAAGTACAATGGGTCCATAAAAAATGAAGAAAAAAGAACCGGTTAACCCAGGGGCGGAGACCTTTGCTAACCCTCAAATTTTCAAAAAAAATTGATATAATAAAATTTTAATACTAATTAATTCATGGGTTGATTTTATTTCTATTTAAATGGATTTTGGGCCCACTAAGTCAATACTAATAATTTATGTGCTGAATTTCTGAATGGCTACAACACATGAATTTATAAGGGATAAACTCAGACAAGAAAAAAAAAAACTCCCCAATTCTCAACTTTCGGTAGATTCCTTCTCTAAATGACTACACCTACACCTAGGGGTGTTAAAAAAAACCGGAAAACCGAGAAACCAAGCCGAACTGTTTGATCCGAAATCGAAAAAATCGATAACCGTAAAATCCAAAATTCAAAAAAACGAAAACCGAAAAAATCAGGTATTCACGGATTGGTTTTGGTTTTAAATTTAAGGTAACCGCAGGTACCTGAACCGAACCGGATGTAATGTATATATAGTATTTAATATTAGATATTCATATTATTTTATATATTTATTAACCTAAAGTTAAATGAATGAAGTGTTTTACATTTTGGTGTTAAGAATTATGTTGGATAACTAAATTTGGTGGTATAAAGTCGTAAAAGTGTCTATATCAACCGAAAGATAGATGTTTTTAAACGATTAAAAATTTATTTTAATTTATAACGCTTTGATTAGTTTTATTTTTTTGTTTTGTAATTGTTTTAAATGTTATATTTCGCTACTAATTTTATATTGTAAATGATATTTTTTTTATAAATCCTGGTAACCGTGAACCGAACCGCGGGTAACCGGCTTATTTCGGTTCGAAGTGCGGTTCGATTCAACCCGCGGTTCGGTTTCGGTTTGGGTAGTCAGGTATCCGCCTCTTGCGGTTAGGTTCACATTTTCCCTACTAACCGAATTGAACCGAACCGTGGACACCCCTACACCTTATGACACTTGATGATTTTATGTCGCTGATATGCAACAGTTTTTCTTACTTAAAAGTAATTAACATTCTTGTATAAAAAATGGTTGAAACAAGGTGTTTTCTTTCGTGTATTTACTTATAAAACTAACAATGATGTTGTATGTTACGGATGCAACAACTGAAAGAGCATTTTCAGCTATGAACATTGTGAAGAATAAGTTACACAATAGAATGGATGATTAATGGATGAACGATTGTTTGATTTCTAATGCAGGGGAGATTGCCTAATATTTATCTAATATTTATTTATTCTAATTAGATTAGTTTCCTATATTTATTTTAAAGGTTATCGTAATCGTTTCCTAGATAAGGATTATCGTAATAGTTTCCTAGTTAAGTTATGTTTCCTAGATTAGGATTATCTTAATAGTTTCCTAGTTAAGATAGCTCTCATTAGACCTATAAATAATTGATATGTTTAGATTATTAGGGGCCTGAAATTTTGATATTAAAGTTAATTTAAGTTTCCCTAACGGGTTTCTTACTATGTTCTTGATTCGTTCGTAAAGTTCGGCCATTTCAGTCGATCCGTCATCAATTTCTTATATTGAAAAAGATGTTTTTGTTGAGTTAGATAATGAAGACATCATAGATAAGTTTCAGAAAATAAAAACTCGTCGACGTCACTGTTGAAACTGTATAGGTTGGTGTTTCAAGAATATATGATCACTATATTTGTTTGCTATTTTCAAAAAATTAATATTTACTTTCTTTAATTTATTTTATTTATAATTATTGCTCCTCCTAAATTAAAATCCCGGCTCCGCACTGCATTAACCTTAAAACAATGGAAGAAGACTATGAGTAAAAGAAAATTCATTAATCCTAAAACAATGGAAGAAACGATAAATAAAAGAAAGAAAGATAAAGTAAAGAAGATGATAAAATTAAAAAAATCATAGAAGATAATGGTTTACACATAAAAATAAGGAACAATATATTCTTCATTTAAAAAAAATTACCTGTCAAGAAAAATATATTTTAATTATTTTTTGGAAAAGAGAAAGATAATATTAGTAATATATTATACGATATTTCATTTAATTTTTTTCAAGATATTAAATACATTGATAATTGAATTATATAATCAATTAGAATATTTAAAATAGATAATTGTTGAATGTGTATTAAATCATCTATTAAGATTTTAAAGAAGTTGTTAAAACGCTGTATTTATTTATTTTATATTATTATATTAAGTTTCTTATTTTCTTAACATTTTTTTAACATAAAGAAAAAGAGAGATGGGAATTTTAGCATGAGGGAATATTCTAAAGAATCTACAGAAATATATGGTATCTTATATTATCTTTAACATCATCTTTAAAATAGAGAAAATAAGGAAAATACATGTGCTCCAATAACATCTCTAAAAGTATCTCCAATGGAAAAAACATGAAAGATAATATTTTTCTTCAAATTTGGAGATTACCTCAAAAATGATTATCAAGAGAAAGAAATAATATTTTATTCATACTTTCATTCTTCCACCAATAATATAATAGCTTTTGTAAAAAAATTTAAATATATTAAATATTTTAATAATATAATTAATGTAAGGGGTCGTTTACCTAATCTTACCCAGGTAAGTGCTTACCGGCAAAATTAAACACTATCGCTTACTTACCGGGCAAGATTTTAGTTCACGAAAACGGCATCGTATGTAACAATTTACCCGGTAAGCGCTTATCGTGGTAAGCAGTGGCGGATCCAGGATTTTTATCCACCGGGGTCCCATTAAAATAGACTAAAGGCGTGTAAAGTCACCCGACGTGTTTTGGAAAATTTTGAAAGTTTTTTAGTTGATTTCAAGACATTTTCTTATTGTTTTTGTCGATTTTGAAGGATTTTCTTAGTATTTTTATCGATTTCGAAAGATCTTTTTGGGTTTTTTATTGATTTCAAAAGAGTTTTTCAGTGTTTTTGTCAATCGCCGGTAAGATAGGGTCCCTTGAATTTTTTCACTGGAGGGAATCAAGCTAAATACAGTATTTTTTATATTTTTTAGCCTATAACTTTTCTTTTTTTACATTTCACTGGGGGGATGGGACCCCCCCTTTTCTAAGCTAGATCCGCCCCTGGTGGTATGAGTCTTTTCCATCTCTTACCTGGGTAAGACTCTTGGTCATTGTTTTCCTTGTTTTCGCTTTTACCGGGTAAGATTTTTGTTACTTGGTAAGACTTACCCAGGTAAGCGTTTGGTAAACGGCTCACTCTTTAAAATGGAGATGATGTTTGAAACAAATACAATTAGTTTAAAGATTTTGACTTTTATGTCTCTATTTTGAGATAAATTATGAAACGATACAAGTATGTCAACAAACATAATGAACCATAGTCTTTTTTTTCTCCCTTGAAATAATTGAGAACCTAAAAAGAACAATTTTTAACATGATTATTTTAATTCGTACAATATCATAATTTCATGATAGCTAACAAGTGAGTCTGAAATAAAGGACGTACCTTAAAGGAATACGATGACACGTGTCATCGCTTCAATGGTTATCACTGTTTCATTTTATTGCGTAGCCTTTGTATTTTTATTTTTATTTTAAAATTAAGCACATAAATAGTCCTTCAATTGGAATTTTCTTTATAAGTTGCGCATTTATTTCTGGGATTATGCATTAAACACGTGCTATAAATGTGGTTTTTCTATGTTTGAATTTTGATTAAATAAATTCTCATTGTAATTATTTTTATAATTAACTATATGAATCTTGTACTTAAAATTGTATTATAAGTTTTATATTAATTTAGTAATCACTTGGAATGTTTCTTTTCCCAATGATATAGCATATAGAATATTTATAGTATGTTTAATTTAAATTGTTTGGTTAACTCTTTATCAGGAACACAAACTTTCACATAATCGTAAAATGTATATGGGGAGTTGCCGTTTATACATAGATTTCAATTTTAAAATCTTAAGCCTAATTTATGGGATGTGATAAAAAATCCAACTTAAACTTATGGACCATTTATCAAATATTCACCGATAAAAACATCACTCGTACTTATCTTATAGTGTAACATTTTTTTGTCATCAAAATAGATTGTTGCAAATATCTTAAATTAGGTACGTGTTTACCAAGTAATAGAATATTCTCTCACTTACAATGTAATACTCTCAATCCTTACTCTGTCTTTTACCGGATAAAAACTGTAAAAAAATTAGATTTTTGTCCAATTTGGTTAAGTAAAATTTTTTAATTACCTTAACCTAATCATTTTACATGGTTGCATTTTTTTTAATACTTTTAATTTTATTGTATGAATAAAAAAATTTAATAAAAATGATTTTATGTAAACAATTTGAAGTATTTTATCACTATTTCATATTTTGAAACAAATAATCGGGGATGTGGTAGGTGGAAAAAAACAGTGGGAACCAAAATAATCATAATCCTCCATGTTGTCTGGTCGGTGACTAATTTATTTATTTTTGACTAAAAGAGAAAAGCTTCATTATTAATCGGTAACATTGTAAAAAGGGAAAATTTCATATATGTATTTTAAAACTTTATATATATATATATATATCTTTGTAAAGTTTGATTTTACGTATATATCCTTCTAAACCTTTAAAATTCACGTATATATCTTTTTTCTTAATTTAATTATTATTAAAACATTTAAAATACAAATTTACTTAACTACCTTTATGAGTTAAGTAAATTTATATTTTTTAAATATTTTTATAATAATTAAATTAGGAAGAAACATATATAAATGAGTTTTAGAGGTTTAGAATGATATATATGTAAAATTAAATTTTACAATAATATGTATATAATATAGGAAGTTTTAAAAGATAAATATGAAATTTTCCGTTATAAAAAAATGATTTCCTCAATAAACAAAAGACCTGTGATTGCTTACTATTGTCATGTCCTCTAGTCTTTTTTTCCAAAGGAAATAAAGGGAATAAAAGAAAAATAAAGGATAAAAAAAGTTACATTCTCGAGTTTTTAAAAAGAAAAAAAAAGAAAATAATGTTAATTTTCTTTTTAAATATGAAAAAATAAAATAAGAAAGAAATAAAAGAAAATAAATAATAACAAATAAAGGTGTTTATGAAATTACATATCTCTTCATCAATATAAACAGTTGGAAAATAAATAAGTGTTTTTTTAAAACGACATTTTTTTTCTCTAATGCTAAAAACATGAAAATTTTGTTTTTTTTCATTCTTTTATAAAGATTTTTTTTCTTTCATTTCTTTTTCATCTACTTTTTTTCTTTTAATTTATTCTCAAATTCAAGAACACAACACTACCGTATAAACAACGTAGTGATTTTTTGGTGGGCTGGACCAAAATAATCAAAAAAAATTGAACTTTTGTAGTTAACAAATTTTATTACTTAATATTTTTTTTACTAGATTATTTGTCTTAATTAACACATTATATTATTAATGATGTTTTCTACTTATATTATAAAATATTAAAATTGATGAATTTCTCAAGAAGTCTTTCTTGGTTATTATATATAATTTTTAAGTTGTTTATCAGTTAGTTCTTATGAAATATGGTTAATAAGTTATTTATCATATACTAACTAACTTATTATTTATTAATCATCAACTAATTCATCGACTAACAAATAGTTTGTCATACATAGCCTAAGTGACTAGTGTCACCATTAATATTGTCACTTTTTATAACCTTGTACCAAATAAATTTATGATGCTTTAATAAATTATTTTTTTCCAAGTATTCATTATTATTATATAAAATTTTCAATATAAAAATATTTTTCTTCTTCTTAAAAGTATGTTTTCATAGTAGGGGTGGACCTACAATAGAGAGGCATATGATATTTGGTTGTTTGCCATTATATTTATTGAATGAAGTTTGATTTGGCAACTAGTGAGTTGGTCGTTGTTGATGAAATAATTTCTCTTGTTTATGAAGCCATGTGTTTGAGTACTTATTTCTGTAGATTTTGGCAACAAGAATATAACGTTTAAATCATTGACCTTCCTTTTGTAAAGAAACGGACCCGCCAACTAATATATTATTATGTTTATATGAAAAAAAATTAATTTATTGCTCCTCCGTCTTAAATTAAGTGTCCATAATTGAAATGACACACAGTTTTAGATATGTATAATTAATACACTTTTTGGTTAATCAAAATGACATCCTTACCCTTATTCAATGTATCTCGCTCTTCACAACTATTAAATATTAATGTATTAATTAAAGGTAAATTTGAGAATTTGGATTTTTACTTTTGAAAGTTGACAATTATTTTGAGGCAAATATAAATAGAAATGTGGACACTTAATTTAGGACCGGAGAAAAATATTTAATTTTTTCAATTGGTGTCATTTTTGGAAAACTTTTTTTATTCTGCCTCTGCACGATAATTGATAAATGATTTCGCATTAGAAAGGAAGAGACCAACCAACTAATCTATAATTAGAGATGCACAAGTCCCGTCCTAAAAAGAATTATCCTCTTTTAGCACAGAGAAAGATTAGGTTAAGCCTTAACCAGTTCTTGGACAAATATTTAGCAACAAATTCAGGCAAACGGTCCTAACTCCTAATCGAGCCTTAAATCGTCGTAATCGAGCCTTTTTGGTATAAAGAAAACTTTAAAAAAAAAAAATACATCTATAATCAAATGAAGTGAATGATTATTTTAAAAATGCCTTGAAGTTTCATTTTGTTGTAAATTAGTTAATCGTAAGAGATAAAAATTAGTTATATTATAAAATTATAAACTAACTAATTCTTTTGATGTCCTTGTTATTTTTTTCCTCGTGAATAATCTCCTAATCTTTAATTTGATTTTTTTTATCGTTGTCGTATTAAATATTATTTTTTATCACTTTCACCCTTCTTTAAGTGATCAGATTTCATGTTTAGATTTAAAGTATTCGTTATTTCTTATATTAAACCATCAACTATATTTGTGTTGCATGTTGGAGTTATAGGCTATGTTTGGCAAACTAGCTGATAAGCTAGCTGATTTCACTATTTTGTAATTTTTTGTATTGATTTCACTATTGATAACAAGGGACTACTGTTTTGATATTTTTTTCATTTTTCTAGTGATGATAAAACATTGGGGATAAAAGCAACGTGTCTTAACTAGGTTTTTTCAAGCTTTTTCGAGCATTGACGATTTTTTTTCCGGGTTTTGACCAGACTTTTTCTGGGCCTTAACCCTACCGGTTTCAGTTAACACAAATTGGTTTTGGGCTTTATCCGGGTTCTTTTAGATCCCAAAATTTATGACCAAAACAAGCTTTAGCCAATAACTTGCTTTTAGGTCGAGCCTTTTTCTTAACGGTACTTGGTACTTAGCAGTTACCACTCTACAATTAATTAACTTGTCCTTTGTCCGTCTCTACCTACCATATTTAAATGGACAAAGTAAAAAAAAAATTGAACGACATCAATTTTATTAAAACTAGCAAGGTACTAGAAACAGTTACATTACAAAAATAACCAATAAGTTGTTTGCAACCACCCAACCCAATTTATATTCCATTTCCTACTCCTGTTTTGCGCCCATACGAATGAGTGTGTTACAATATTATCCCACAACACTGTTTTTTTAGGTTTTCTATCTTCAAAAAGCGTCCCATTTCGAAAATTCCATATTGACCACAACGCTGTGTATATGACTGCTTCTAGGCACTCTACCTCCCCTTTCTTCAGACTTAATGACTCCATCCAAACTTTCAAGCTCAGGATATTGTATAGACCAGGGATGTCTGTGTTCCACCATTGTCCTACATTTATCCATATCTCCCGAGCCAACTGACATTCAAAGAACAAATGATCCACGGATTCAGCTTTCTCTTCACAATTTGGACAGAGAACAAAGTGCAAGCCGATTCCCCTTCTATCCAAGTTATCCTTGATGGGGAGTTTATTTAGTCCCAATCTCCACATTAGAACGTCTACTTTGATAGGCACCAACTTATTCCACCCAGTTGGATTTTGAACAATCTCCGGTATTTAAAAAAAAGTTAATTTATTTTACTGATAACGATATCTATCATATTTATTAAAAAAAAATAGACCTATCTCTCCATAATAGTCCACGACATGGTTCATGGGTGATTTGATACGTTATGTAGCACGTGACTTTCATTTCCTTGCAAGAAGAAATCTTAATCCACGGACTCGGTACTTTGAAAATTTAAAGTGGAAGCTGCACCTTTTTATTAACAATTTCTTTTTAATTAAGGCTATGTTTGGCAAAGGTAGCTGATAAGATAGCATATGATTGATAAGGTAGTTTATGATTTATAAGGTAACTGATGACTTATAATGTTATCATCAAACAATTAATTCACTACAACTAGCGTATTGGATAAAAAAAATTCATTGTAGGCAATGCAAATTGATTCCACCATATGTAAAAAAAATATTAATATGATGGAACATTTTTTTGGTTCACTAAGCAATTAAGGTTAGTAAAGATCTGAAATTGAATGGAAGATTTGTTTTGTATTTGAGTAAATCATCTACTCATTTGTCAACTGAGTTATACGCTATAAGCATTATTACTATCGTATTTGTAAAAAACAGATAGTTATTATAATATTTTTAGATAAAATTAATCGTAAATTTTATATCAAACACAATCTACTTTAATAATCAATATTGTAGTATTTAAATTTTCGTATTCTATTTCAGTTATCATAATATTTTTGTCATTATAAATTCTAAATTATTTTTACATAAATTAAACATTTTAGTTCTAAATGTAAATTTTAAAGGAAAAAAAAAGCTAAGCAATGCCTAGGGGTGTGTAAAAAATAACCGATCCAATTGGAACCGACCGATCCAATTAGAACCGACCGACTATAATTGGATCGAATCGGATTGAAAATTTCAACAAATTGTCGATTCTTAGATGGCAGTCCAGAATCGAGCGAACCGAACCGACCAACATCCAATTACCATCCAATTAACCATCCGATGATCATCCAGTTATCCATCCAACCATCATCCAACTATCATCCAATTATTTTGTCTTAAATTTGCTTAAGTCAAAATTTGTTTTTGTGTTAGTTTTTGAATTTTTAGCTACACTTGTGTTTGTTTTAACACATATTAAAAATTTATTTCATCATTAAAAATTGGATTTAATTAACACATTGGATGAATCCAATCACACTGGGTCATCCATTGGATATCCAATAAAAATATCCAATTGATGGAACCGAACAGATTCAATCATCTATTAGATCGGTTCGGTTCGGTTGTCCGATGTTAATCGGATCGGTTCGGTTGACAAAATCCAACATCCAATAGATGATTGGATCGGTTCGGTTCCCCTCACATCCAATGGATGTCAACTGATGAACACCCCTAAGCAAGACTTGGGGAGGTGCTATTTCATTTTCAAGTTGGGAATGGGAAATTTTCATTCTTTTAATTTGATCTACTTTGAAAATTTTAATTTTCACATAAATGGACTCATTATATTATATAAAAAATTAAACATTTTATTTTTAATCTTATTAATTATTGTTTAACATCTATTACCAAACACCCTTTAGGAGGTGTTTGGGATTACTAAATAAAAACAACTTATGTTTTTTTTTCCTGTAAAATGTTTATCAACTTATATGGTAACAAATCAAAATTTTGTAAAAATTGTTGGGATTAACTTATGACGGTACCAAAACGTAATAAGCCTTTAAGTTGTTTTTAGTGTTTGACAAATTTTGCTTATATATGTAAAATAACCAAAAAAGTTCATCATGAATGAAAATAGGGGTATTCAAAGCTCTCTTTCTACAAGCCCATAAAACAAATGATTCAATAGCATTTGGATCAGACGAACTTGTATCCCATGTCGGAATACACAAATACTGATTGCCAGAAATACCAAAAGTCTTAGGCAATCCACAGTTTGCAATCTATTATAGTAGGGTCACCAAAAGGCAATTTTTAGGACGAAGAAGGCTACCCACCAACGTACAAACCCTTAAACACTTGACTGTAAGCGGGTTCGCTTCTTTTTAACCTTTTAAGTGATAAACTCCATCGGACATAATACAATTAAGGGTTAAATATGATAAGGACCAAACTAGGAAAGACCCATAGTGTTCTTCCCCAGGAGGATTGAGAAATTGATGAGGCGCGTGAAGCGATTGAAACAAAAAATGATGTAAAAGATGTATATAACAAGTAAACAAGGGAAATGATAGTAAAATAAACCCTAGGGTTCTTGGATATGAGAAGATTATGAATAGAGTTGTTGCAGATAATCCATACCTCATCCCAAATACAATTGCAAAATTAAAGGTGTTTGTAGGTTGTTTAAAGAAAAGGGTAAAATAGTAAAAAAAATTCAAAGTTGATTAGTTGTTTCAAAAAAGTTAGAAAATGGTAACTTATCAAAAACTTTTCTCCAACAGCATCTCCAAAATGGAGAAAATACAGATTTAGACCAATTTTTTGTTCCAGCGGCATCTCCAAAATGGAGAAAGTATGAGAGCATCTCCAAAAGCATCTCCATAATTTTTTTTCAAAATAGAGAACCAAAACTAAAAATATTTTTAAAATATTACATTGAACTCCAATAGCATTTCCATTTTGGAGATTTTAAAATTCATTATATTATTAAAATAATCTATATTTCTAATAAAATATTATTTATTTTATTTAAACATTTAATTGCAAAAAAAAAAATTATTGGTGGAACATAATAAAAAATAGTTTCTCTCTCATTATAATCATTTTTAGAGATGTCTTCAAATTTGGAGATTTTTGTAATCTCTTTCATACTTTCTCCATTTTGAAGATGATGTTGAAGCAAAAAAAAATGCTCAAAATCTCTATTTTTTCCATTTTAATGATGCTATTGGTGATGTTCTGAAATAGATTACAAAAATCTCCAAATTTAGAGAAATCTCCAAAATGATTACCATGAGAGATAAACTATTTTTTATTATATTCCACCAATAAGAAAAATTGAAATTAAATGTTTAGATGAGATAAATAATATTTTAATAATATAATGAATGTTGTTATCTCTAAAATGGATATATTGTTGGAGTTTACTGTAATATTTTTTTAAAGATTTTGCATTTTCATTCTCCATTATCACCTGTGCCAAGCCGATACTACATTTCTTTTCTTTTCTATCCAGACATAAAAACTTCTTATTACCAAAATTACACCAGAATAAGTTAATAACAACCTTAAATAAGCAATCCTGGAGGTCCGAAGGTTTGAGCTTGGGCTCCAAAGGTCAAAAGCACCTAGAGGTCCCAGGTTCGAATCCAAGCAGAAATGAAAATCCCCTTGTGGCCACGGAGGTTCAAATGTGGTGACTTTGGACTACCCGTGAAACAGATGGTCGTCCTGGGATTAGTCGGCTCGCATAACGGGTTGGATATCTAAGATAATTTTACAAAAATAAACAATCCCAAACACCCCCTAAGTTATTAAGTCGCACGAAATAAATTTTATAAAATAAAGAGATTTATATAACTTCAATGTAGCATGACTAAATAATAATTGGTAAATGTACGAGGTGATTTTTTCTAAATACAAGACAGATCTTAACCGCTGAATAAACCAAAAAAATATTATTCACGTTGACGTTCTTAGAATCGGATCCATATATGATCGGTTGGAATTGTTGATCATCAATATTTTCGTTTATTATATGACAGTTTTATAAAAGATAACAGGCGGCTTAGTTTTACTCATTTTAAATTCACAAAGTAAGTTGATTTTTTAGTACAAATCACGTGGGTTTCAATATTTAATTAGCTCCTAATAATGGATTAAAATCTATCAACAAATGTTCCACCTCAATTACAAGTGACTATTATAAAATAAAATAAAAATTAAATATTGTTCATAAAAACTTTATGGTCCCTTTCCTTGGTTGAAATCGAACCACTCAATAATATATAATCGAATTAAGAGATCATATAAAATAAGAAACAGCAAAACTTTTTATAATAAAGGGAATTATAAAATACATATCATTAGGTAGGTATAAGTAACAATGAATGAAATACTAAAATCAAAATTCAATAAACTTTAAACTTGGATTCAAAAACATCAAACCTTCAACCAGTACTGCTTCTCATGATTCTCAGTTGAGGGTGGGTTGACCCGGGCCCGGACGAACCTTCCAACAAGCAGAATAGAAGGTGACCACAAAGCCATCTCTGTGGGAGGCTGCTACCCATAAGGCCATACCCGGCATGGGAAAGAAAAGCGGCGGACAACCGACTGAACTGGGGAGCCTAAACGGCATTGAGGATGAGTCCACCGGTCGGCAAACGGCTTCTATCTACAGGTGCTTTCATTATGGATCGGTCGACTTGTCACGATTGATTGCTCACACACAATTAGGTTAGGCAGGCTTGGGGAGGTGATCTGAATCGCTATCGATACGATGCGGGGCTGATTTGCTGACCGTAACGAACCCCCTGATCCATTTCAAATCCAGCCGGAGGTCTTCGAGCCTTGTTACGAACTAAAGTTCTAAAGCAAAGCGACCCCAATCCCTCCCCAGCCCAGGTCAAAGGTCTCCCCGCTCTTTTTAGGGCATAGGTGCGCTTAGAGCATCCGTAGACCGTAGCGGCCAAGTTCATCAGGTCTATGGACCGGTTTGTGAATTTCTCAACTGTTGGAAAGAAGCGCTTCCTTCCACGTGGAAGGGATGAGGTCCATGCAGTCGGACCGCTTCATTTCTTCAAAGCAGCCCCAGTTTCATTAAACTAATTTAAAATATGAATATTTAATAATATATTTGTTTTTGTTCTTCTCTTTGAATATTGCAGTTTAGCAAATAAACTAATTTACAATTATATATATATATATATTCATATTTTTAATTATAAAAGTATTATACGTTTTAATTTACAAAAATATTATATGCTATGGTTTAATACTTGTGTTGTACCATGGTTTAATACTTGTTTCTAATACTATGTTAAGTTTGTGGTACGTCATAGACTAATAAGTAATTTTTGTAAAGTGGTATTTGATTTTTCTTATATTTTTAATAGTGTATTTGTTAGTTTTAATATATATATATATATATATATAACATAATGTATCATTGACCCTCAAGTAATAGTAAAAAAGATATATTCACATATATAAAATATACAATACAGTATATGTTCACACGTTAAAAAACGTTGTGGATCGTAAGACTTGAAACTTGATCTTGTTATCAAGTCACATTTCATGCTTTAAAATTAACAAAAATAAGTATCATAAATAAAGGGATCAAAACTTCTCAAGAATAGGGATTGCTCAAAAAGCTCATACACCTAATTCTAATTCTAATTCTTACCTTGTATAAGAAAATACTTTAAAAACTTGGGATATGTTTTGTAAAAATAAGTTAGCTTATAAATTAGCTTATAAGCTAGCTTATTTTCAGTGTACACGTTTGACAAACCATAAGCTAGTTTATTGAAACGTTATTTGGAGTAGCGTTTTGAGAGTTTATTGTCATTTTTTTCAATTATAACCCTCATTAATATTAATTATTATTATTTTTTAATATGTCATTTTTGGTCATTTTAGATTCTTATACGCTAGTTTTGACAAACATGATTTTTTTCATCAACTAACTTATCAGCTACCCGCTAGTTTGTGATTCTTAACCTTGGTGGTGTAAGTTTTACACCATGACAAAGTCCCTCAAAAGTTTATCATAAACTTAAATAACAACGTTAGAATTTTATATCCAAAAACCTTACACATAGTTTTCTCGATATGCGTTTGGATCTACTTCCTTTGTCTTGATTAACAGCATCTAAATAAATATTTAAACAAGTTGAATTATTTATTTAAGACAAGTTGTTAGATATGGGATCTTATCTTTGAATATTCAATAGTAAGAAAATAAATACTATTTATATAATTCTATTTCATTTTTAAAATCCAACCAGTATGGGATGTGACAACCGGTAAAAGCCGAGTTGCACATGAAATCCCTCTATATAAACAACGTTAGGATCACAGTTAGCATGCACACCAACCTACGATCATGTCTTCCCTTCAGATACCAACAACTCCGGCCACCGGAACCACCACTAAACCCTACTCTTCTTCTTTCTTAACCACTTCTCCGGTGGTCTCTTCTTCTTGGCCATTGTTCTCAAATACCTTCAAGAAATGTTCTCTTAAGTCACTGAAACACAAAGTCTCTTGCAATGCTGCTTCTTCTGATGATTCTCTCAAGAACATCGATCGCCGGAATGTTCTGCTCGGTCTCGGCGGTCTCGCCGGAGCTGTCAACTTGTCGTCGTCGGTTCCATCTGTAGCGGCGGCGCCGCTAGCCGCACCGGATATTTCGAAATGTGGGACTAACCCTTTAACAGGGTTTAAACCAGGTGGCGAAACTCCAACCGGCGGGGACTGTTGCCCACCGGATTCCGACAAGATTATCGACTTCCGGTTCCCGAAGAACCAGACGTTTAAGGTCAGACCGGCGGCTCATTTACTCAGCCCTAAATACATTGCGAAATTCAACTTAGCGATCAAACGAATGAAAGAACTTCCAGAAACCGATCCACGTAACTTTCTGCAACAAGCTCATATCCATTGTGCTTACTGCAATGGCGCTTATACTCAATCTTCAAGTGGGTTTCCAGATTTCGAAATCCAGATTCATAATTCATGGCTGTTCTTCCCATTCCATCGTTGGTATTTATACTTTTACGAAAGAATTTTAGGAAGTTTAATCGATGATCCAACTTTCGCTTTACCATTCTGGAACTGGGATACCCCTGCCGGAATGACGATTCCGAAATACTTTAACGATCCCAAATCCGCCCTCTTTGATCCCAAAAGAAACCAAGATCACCTGAAAGCCGTCGTCGATTTGGGTTACAACGGTAAAGATTCCGACACTACCGATATCGAAAAAGTGAAGAACAATTTAGCGATTATGTATCGCCAAATGGTGACCAACGCAACTGACCCAACGGCATTCTTCGGCGGTGAGTATCGCGCCGGAAGTGAACCGATCAGAGGCGGTGGTTCAGTCGAACAAAGCCCACACACACCGGTTCACCGGTGGGTCGGTGATCCAAGAGAAACCAACGGTGAAAACCTCGGTAACTTTTACTCCGCCGGTCGTGACACGCTTTTTTACTGCCATCATTCCAACGTCGATCGAATGTGGTCGTTGTGGAAGATGACCGGAGGAAAACACAAAGATCTCACCGACGAAGATTGGCTCAACACTTCTTTCGTTTTCTACGATGAAAACAAGAACCTCGTACGTGTTTACGTTAAGGATTGTTTGTTCACGAATCAGCTAGGGTATGATTACCAACGAGTCGACGTTCCATGGCTCAACAGTAAGCCGGTTCCACGTGCACCCAGATCCGGTATCGCCAAGAAACTCGCCGGAAAAGTAAAACAAACCGACGACGTTTCATTTCCGGTGAAACTTAACAAAATCGTGAAGGTTTTAGTTCCACGGCCAAAGAAATCAAGAAGCAAAAAGGAAAAAGAAGATAAAGAAGAGCTGTTAATCATTCAAGGGATTAGTTACGATAGTGAGAAATACGTGAAATTTGATGTGTATGTGAACGACGAAGATGACGATGACGTAAGCGCGCCGGATCAGACGGAGTTCGTCGGAAGTTTCGCACAGTTGCCACATAAACATAAGGGGAAGACGATGAGTAAGACTAATTTCCGAGCTGGATTGACGGAGTTACTGGAGGAGTTGGAGGCTGATGATGATGATAATGTTTTGGTGACGGTGGTTCCGAGATCTGGGAGTGATGATATCACCATTGATGATATTAAGATCATCTTTGCTTGATTTTGAAGATTTGACGACTGTTCATGGGATTCATTAATTAATTAATTAACATATGTTAATTAATTAATGATCTCGCTATTAGTACTATTAATTATTAATTAATTAGCCCTTGATTAGTGGTATAAGGGTTTTGTGTGTTTAATTTATCCCCGGAAGGGTTTGAGTTTGAGTTTGAATTTGAGTCCGATGGGATCCAAAATAAATTGTTTGAGTTTGAGTCCTTGTAAGATGGTGGGGTTTCAACTTTCAACCTCCAAGTATTAATGTTAACTAATAAATTAATTTAAATAAGCTATTAAACTTTGTTCTTTTCTTTATGTACCCTAAAAGGTTTTTGGCTTTGATTAGAGCAAAACGTGTATTTTTCGAACACGCAAACCGGCCCATACAGGTTGCCAATTTTCAATGTGAGGGGCATATCTGACTCACTCAATGGCAAGGCGATTGCAAGGGGGTCTGAGATCGAACCCAAGACCAATGGCCTATTGGAGCAAACATCTCAATGCCCTTAACCAACTGAGCTACACGCCATTGGCTGGCTTTGATATGAATGTTTTTTTTTAAGGCAACAAATTTTATTAAGAACAAAGAAAAAGCAACGGAATAAAACCAAAAGAGGATCGACTGCGAGGTGAAGCATTCCACTAAACAAAAGAAAGCGTATCTAAAAGAGCAGATAAAAAAACTAAGAAGAAACCAACAACCCATTAAAACAGAACCATCAAAGAGATATATAAGCGTATCCTAGAGATGGTAAAGTGAGGTAATTCAAAAATCCCAAGGGATAAACTTTTTATGAGATCGTCTCGAAATCCCAATCGTAAATGCGAAGGTATTAACTGTACTTAAACACAATCAAACATCTTGAAGTGTCATATGACGGAGATCTTATCAAAATTAAAGAATCTCTAACGTTTTTTTCTCTCTTTCAACAAGCTCAATAACAGACCCATCTCCAAAGGCACCAATAATATGGGATGTTAAGAGTCACTCTTTTTCTTTTCTTAGAACATATGTAAAGTTCGTGTGGATTTTATCCAATGTCTGTGGAGTTAATTTAATTGATAATAAAATTTTGGTTTTTAAGGTTTTTTTCTGGATGTCCTTGGTTCGAGTCTTTCTAAAACCACTATGGATTTTCCTAGTTGTTTGTTTGAGTGCTCTTAGGACGCGTTTGGTTCGCAGGATTTGGAGGGATTTGAAGGGATTTGGATTTCAAATCCAATTCATTCCGGTGTTTGGTTGCCTGATGGTAAGAATTTTAAATTCATGGATTCATTTAAAATCCCATGAACATTGGATTTTGAAATCCTTGGCGGATGCTCGGGATTTCACGGGATTTCGTAGGATTTGTATGAAATAATGATTTAAAAATGTTAAAAACGTTTGTTTTGTAATAATTGATTAATAAAAATGTAATTTAATTATTTTTATATAGATTATTTATAAATAATGGAAATCCAATTCCATTCCAAATCCTACAGACCAAACACACCTATGATTTTTAAATCCATTCCAATCCAAATCCCTCCAAATCCAAATCCTTCCATTAAATTCAAATCTCTAAAAAATAATCCCGCAAACCAAACGGACCGTTAGAGATTAATTGATGTATACACATTTTCCCCCATACACCCATGGTTTATGGTTAACAAAAAAAATGTTTTGTTTACATTTTATCTTTAGATCCCATCAACATATGAGATACATTAGGTTTATATATATTTATGAAAAATATATAGTGAATTATAAGACCTATTACTATAAGTCATTCATATTTTTGAAGTTGCTATACAATAATCTTGTTTCTTACCTTAAATTTATATAAATTGATTTTTAATATATTTTTGTTTAGATTTTATATCCGTATTATTGATATTGAAATAATACAAAGAGAAAAAAAAAGTTCTTATTAATCACTTATCGTTATCGAATTTTATGACAAATTTTAGTCTGAAAAGTGAAGATAAAAGAAGTATAATAAAAGTAGGAAGAATTATGTGGAATGTAGTCCATACTGAATATAGTCCATATTATTGATGTGCATAATGATTTTGAATAGCTCTCTTTCTGCTTAGCTTTTTCTCTTTACTCGGTCGGGGAACGGGGGCCATACGCCTATAAAACTAAGGGTGTGTTTGATTGGAAGTATTAAACAGGAATTAATAAGAATGATAATAAAAAAAATTGTTTGGTTATATATAATAGAGTGAATTACATACTTCATCCCTAGGGTTTATAGATTTTAACACTCTGGGTCCCTAAAATGAAATATCTATGACTTACATCCTCGTGGTTTCCATTTTATAACGTGTTAGGTCCCTAAAACTAACTCCGTCCAATTTGTCTCCATTAAAGTACCCATGTGCAAGGCACATGATGGGTATTTTAGTCATTTTAAGGTTTTTATACTTTTAATAACAATAGGGACCAAACATGTCATTTAATATATATATATATATATATACATATATACACACATCATATTATAATATACTTATTATATATACATATATATATATATATATTATATCTCTTCACAAATAAAGCTGTCTACCAGATCCAACCCACACGCCGGAAAAATGCGAAACCACCCCTATCTCCGGCGACCCAAATCCGGCGTCGTGACTCCTTCCCTCCAGAACCATAGGGCGGCAACCCTACTCGCCACATCTCCGTCCCTCAAGTCGATCCTCGCCTAGTTCTCGAACGAAGTAGATCCACCGACCCTCACATCCGTCTCCAGATCCATCGTGGGTTGTGTTCTTTAAAACGCCCTTCTACTTCTGCAGTTCATCGGAGAAACCCACGACCACCGTCCTTCTACTTCGCAATTCGCCGGAGAAACCCAAACGGCCGCGGAGAAACCCAAACGGCCATCGACCCGGCACGCGATTCGTTGTACACCATCATACCTCCTTATCCGCCCTTCTACTTCTACTTCTACTTCTACTTCTTCCTGTGGCGGAATCCGTAGATCGAAAGGGTTTTTTTTTTAGATTTTTAAGCGGGTTTGAAGATAGTGATACACAATTTTGATTTCTTGAGTTATGTTCTTGAGTTGATTATGAATGTTCTTGAATATGGTGTTATGTTCTTGAGTTTGAGTTTGAGTTTGAGTTTGATTTAAAAATGCATAATTTTTTATTATTTTGTAATTTTTAAACTGGGTTTGAATATAATGGTACATAATTTTGATTCTAGAGTTGATTATGAATGTTCTTGAGTTTGATTTTAATTTCAAAATCTACAAAAAATTTTATTATTCTGTAATTTTTTAACTAGGTATGAATATGGTGGTAGTGTGTCAGTCGGAGAAGATGACCGGTGACGAAGGTGCATCGTCGGAGAAGATGAACCGGTAGGGAGGGGGGTTGCTGTTTTCCGGAGAAGAAGACGATGAATATGTTGAATTCTGATAGGTTTAAAAGATAGAGTAAATTACATATTTCGTCCCTGTTAAGTGATATATCCTTAAATGACCAAAATACCCATCATGTGCCTTGCACATATGGGTTTTAATGGACGTAAAAACTAACAGTAGTTACTTTTAGGGACCCAATACGTTATGAAATTAAAACCACGAGGATGCAAGTCATAGATATTTCATTTTAGGGATCCAGAGTGTTAAAACCAATAAACCATAGGGACGAAGTATGTAATTCACTCTATATAATATAATGGGCTCATTCCTCCAGAATCCCAAATTTTCATTCCTGATTAAACTGGGGGGAATGAAAATTCATTCCCATTTTCATTCCTTGTCATTTTCATTCCTTTGCCAGAACCAAACGCCCCCTAATATTTTGAAGTAGTTTGTTGAAAATGACAGTTTTTGTTGATTTTGAAATTGCAAGATGATTATTGTGGTTTGTAAAAATGTTTGATTTAAGTCTCTTCTATAATGACCGTTAAAATGAAGAGTATTTATGTCTTTTTATTTTTTACCCGATAAAAAATCACATGACCAGAATTATAAAATAGATTTTGATTGGATAAAAAAATATCTACAAATAACGAAAATGCCATTTAACGGAATTTTTTATTGTTATAAAAGAGAGGAATAAAATCCGGACATTTTTTGCAAATCACGGTGGTCATCTCATAGTTTCAAAACTGTTGGGACAAAAAGTTATTTTTGATTTTGAATGATTAAGTCATTGGTTTTTTTTTGATAAATAAATTCCTAATTTTTTTTTTTCTAAATCTTTTTACGAAATAAACTCTTGAACTTTTTTTTGAACAAATAAATCCCATTTTTTGTTGAAGAAACATAAACATGAACTTAATTTCGAACAAATAAATCCGATTTTTTTAAACAAAAAAATATATACAATTTCTCCTATTGACAACAAAGTACAATGGACTAATTAAACGGAGAAAAATTATACCATTTTCATTACTAATTCTAAAATATATAAAAGTCATGTCTAAAGCATAAATAGATACATAAAAAATTAAATTAATAAATTTAATTTATGCTTTAAGCAAAACTTTTGTATACTTTATAATTAGTATTGAAAATGGTAAAATTTATCTATGTTTAAAATTAAGTTCATGATTTTATTTTTTGAAAAAAAGGTTAAGATTTATTTGTTCAAATAAAGTTGAACAATACATTTGGTAAAAAGATTTAGGAAAAAGATCCGGATTTATTCGTTAAAAAACAAGGACTTTATCATTCAAAATCAGATAGTTTGTTGAATTTTTTTAGACTTTTTTCAAAATTTTATAACATTAACCTGGTTTTATAGGTTACAAAAATGTATTTAACCGGTTTCAGAAAGTTTAAGAATTTTTTCATTCAAAAAAGTAGTTTAACGACTTAATCAATCAAAATCAGATAGTTCGTTGGGCTTGTTTAAACTTTTCCCGTAATTTTTTTTACTAATTTTTAAAATTAATTATTATTTGATTTTTCGTTTGAAGATATTATTTTGGAAACTGGTAAGGCTTTTATTATATGGTAGTGTAAACTACAATTTTCCTCCCCATGGTTTATGAAATAATGTGATTTTTGTTCCTATGATTTTGAAATTTCTATTTTAGTCCCTATTGTTTATAAGTTATTGTTATTTTCGTTCCTATGGTTTGTAAATTACTGTTTGATTTTTGTGGAATTCGTCCTCAGGCTTCATTTGGATTTACTCCTTGTGGCATGTATTTTCTATTGAAGGGAGAGGTGCGCTGATGGTGGTGGGTGGGTTCATGGTGGTGTGAGGATGAGGGAGAACAGCGGTCGGTCGGGGAGAACAACAGCCATCGACGATTGGAGAAAGTCTGATGGCGACAGACGATCTTTGTCCCTCTGATTGTGCTTATATGTATGTATGTATATGATTATATATTTATATTGTTGTGTTGCGGCGAGAAAGAGAGTTAACGTGACAAGTTTAAGAATGGATCTCCACCCTTGAATGTGCATTAAGATGGATACACCGAGATGGGATGCACTGTGATACACCGAATATCAAGCGCAATTCATGGATAGTTTTGAGATTAAAGGTGATCACAGGTCTAGATTCATTCTAACGTTTCTCATCTTAATTCTCTTTCTCACACGATCATGCGCCTATGTCTATATATGTACATATATATATATATATATTTGATTATATATAGAGAGGAAGGTTCAAATGCGAACTCAAACTTGGTTGTGAACGTGAGGACAAATGAGAGCGTGACACGTGTCTGAATATAGATTATTCAGACTGAATATACACAGAGATATTCAGATTGAATAAATACTATATTCAGTTTAAATATTTATTTGTATATTCAGACCGAATAAATACTATATTCAGTCTGAATATTTCTTTGAATGGGACACGTGTTGCACTCTCATTTGTCCTCACGTTCACAACCAAATTTGAGTTCTTATTTGAACTCGCCCCTATATATATTATAATTAGTATTAAAATAATTAAGGAAGAAAAAGACATAATTAAAAAACGACAAAAATGTGGTAAACATCAAAAAGACATAAATGCCCTCAGAGTTGATGAATAAAATGATGGTTTGGTCAAGGGATCATCTAACAGAAAATGCATACCACAAGGAGCAAATCCATAATAAATGAAGCCTGACGATGAATTCCATAAAAATCAACAAATCATAGGGACCAAATCTGTAATTTACTCTTTAATATATCTGGTCTAAGGAACAAAAACAATTATAGATTACAAACTATAGGGACTAAAATCATAAATTTTTTTCATCACAAGGACTAAAATTACAATCTTTCTCAAATCACAAGGACGAAAATCATAGTTTACTCTATAGGTTAACTTTTTTCAAACTTTGCGCTGCTTTATTTTGACTTTGGAAGTACTCAAATACGCATGTGCACTATGCAACTTGATCACATGTTTAAATTCCCACCTAACCACCTAAGCTTTCAATTTATTTGTACTTAAATTAATTCAAAAATAAAATAAAATATATATAATATATATATATATATAGGGGAATGATCATACGAGAGCCACCCATTTTTAAAGAAATAAAGGAACACCTTGTGGACCACATATGATGTGGGTCCCACATAATATTAAATAAAAAATGATTTAATATTATGTGGGACCCACATCATACGTATTCACGTTGCTTTTTTATTCTTTTAAATTTATAAAGTTCTCATTTGAACCTTCCTCTATATGTATGTATGTATGTATGTATGTATGTATGTATATTCAATCTCATATTGCGAGAAATCCAAGAATTTCTGGCTCCCTCCTATTACTATTTCTGGGGTGGAGTCGAAGCTATGGCACCAGAAAGGAAGAAGGTGATCACCTAGTTCTTTAAATAGATCGTAATCTATGACTTTGTCGCCAATAAGACCACCAAAAGCCTTTGTGGCACTAGTGGTAAGGTTCAAACGAGAACACCTCCATTTTACGAGAACGCGAGAACATCCTTATCACATATGATAATACACGAGAGGGGACTTGATGGTGTGCGGATGACGTGCCTTGTTATTTAGGTCGCACCAAAGATCGTTTGCGTCTATGATTTAATATCATATATGATGGTTTTGATTGATTATAGTATCATATCAAAGACACCCTTATCACATGTGATAATATATATGATGAAGCTTAGTGGTGTAACAACGACTTGGTCGGTAACCTAGATCACGCCAAAGGTCATCCGCATCTCTGATTTAGTATCACATGTGTATTATATGTGATGGAATAATAGTATCACATGTGATTTTCTATAGTAAAAAGGTGTTCTCGCGTTCTCGCAAAATGAAGGTGTTCTCGTTTGAACCCTTCCCTATATATATATATATATATATATAGGGGATGAATCATAAGAGAACCACCCTTTTTAAAGGAATAAATGAATACTTTGTGGACCACATATGATGTGGGTCCCACATAATATTAAATCATTTCTGATTTAATATTAAATCATATTATATGGGACTCACATCATATGTGGTCCACAAGATGTTTCTTTATTCCTTTAAATTTTACAAAGTTCTCATTTGAACCTTCCTCTATATATATATATATGTGTGTGTGTGTGTGTGTATGGGTTAGGTTTCGGTGAGAATGAAAGTTAATGTGAGAAGCGTAAGAATAGATCTCTATCATTGGATGTATATTAGAATGAGATGCATCGAGATGCACCAGATCAACTCTCTTCTAAAGCGGAATTCATGGATGGGTATGAGATTAAAAGTGATCAACGGTTCAGATCTTTTCTTATGCTTACCACTTTAACTCTTCTTCTCATACGATCCTAAGCCTATATGTATATACACATATTAAAAACAGGTAGATTGTAAATCATATGAAAACCATCAAAAAATTAGAAATCCTGGAAACCAGTTTTATATATTGTTTCTTATATTAAACAACACACTGAAAATCAAACACGTGAAAATCAATGAAAACATTTCTATAAGTTAAATTTTAAGCTATGATTCATATTATTTCACGTGTTTTGTTCTTGTGTATGATTTTAAATATTTTCATATGTAAATGTATTTTTATTGAACAACGCATACAAACTAGTTTTTATAGTTTATAACTTTTAGACGGTATTTATATGATTTGATTATATACAGGTATATACAATATGTATACATATATGAATAAGATCTGGCTAAATTCTTTTTTGAATACGACATCAAGCCTATATTCATATTGTCGGTGACTTCTTAGAAACAATATATGTTTAACAAGATCTTATTCATATACGTGTGTATGCAATATGTATACGTATATGAATATATGAATAAGATCTTGGTAGACATATACATGCATTGGATCATGTGAGAAGTGAAGTTAAGTGAAAAACGTAAGAAAGGATCTTGACCCTTGATTACTTTTAATTTAAGTCAATCATTGAATCGTGTTTGATACGGGAATTGATCTGATCCATGTTGGTGTATCTCATCCTAATGTGCATTCAATGGTGAACATCGTTTCTTACCATTTTCACCATAACTTCATTTCTCATCGTAACCCAATCCTACGTGCATATGCAATATGTATACGTATGTGAATAAGATCTTGTTAGAATTTTAAAAAGTTATGGACATTGTGAATATGGGCTTGATGTGCATTAAAAAAGAATTTAATGGATCCAAATGCTTATAACTACATAAAAAAAACACATCACGACTTAAAATAAATTTATCATGACTATAGATGACATGTCTTAATGAAAAAGCAATTCTCTACACCTTTTCGAGAAGTGGGCCTAATAAGATTTCTTCATGGTATGCCCCCTAGTAAATGCTACCAACACTGGCTTAATATGATACATATACATCGGGAAACGGCGTCCTTCTATTGAAATAAAATAATCATCAAATACCTAACGCTGATTTTTATTGAAATAAAATAATCCAAGGGGAGTCAATTTGAGGGCATGAGAAGTACCCGGTCCTTGGGCTGGTCCAGTCTTTGACTGGGCTGCCCCCCCAGCCCAGTCTTAGATTGTGGTTGGGCTCTAGGTTCAGCGTAAGCTGGACCGGGACAGCGGCGGATTAGTGGGTTGCCCGTAGATGCTCGATACCGCCGGGGAGGTGTGCGTGTGTTCGTGGTAGTCGTTCGTTCGTTCGATGCCGCTATGCCTTCCAAAAAATATTGGGTTTACTATGCGTATAATCAAAGGGTTGAGGCTTCAATAACATATGGCCATGAAAATGTTTATACTAGGTTACCAGATGTTGGATTGATATTTGAACTAACTGAAAATGTTTACTATGACAAGTGGTTTTTATTTTATTACTTTTTTAACTATGTATTTTTCGATAATTTCTTTTACAATGAGTTGTTATTCTTTTATTAATATGTTCAGTAATTTAAAATTACCCCGTTTGTCCCGTGTATGATGAATGTACTGACAATGAATAGTACGAGGATGAATAACTGACACAAGTATTTTGAGTGGTTTGAATCAGTTGTCCTACTTCACTTTCACTTAGAGTAGCCTCAAAAATCAATCCAATAGAATAACTTTGAAGCTTAATAGTGTATACACAAATCACTATATCGTGGGGCACTTTAACGAGTCCCCACAATTCACCCAAATCGATGATTCATCAGCAATAAAACAAAACCACTTACCCGAAATATTCAAGTATGCTTAGATATGGTTAGTGACTATTATTAAACAGACAAATCAGTGTAAATTGATAAAATGTTTTACTTTTCTCTCTTACAAAATATTACATCTTAAAACTTTGAGAGATCATATACGTTCAATCTTTAAAAGTGAGGTTCAAATCTTTTTTATAGTCAAAATGGCCAAAAATTAGCAAGTCCTATTTCATAACAAAAAAAAACACCTTGGAAACCTTTTTGTTTAAATGACTTGTCGATACATTACTCATTGGTATAAATGAAAAGGGAATTTTACTCAAATAACCATTTTAGATATTTATTTTTACTTCCTAACCATTTTTTTCTTAAAATTCCTAAAATAGACAATAAGGTCGTCAAAAATGAGGTCGCAATGACGTCACTACCCTAGTCCACAAGTATTAGTATTATATATTATATATAATAAGGTCGCTAAAAACTTTTTTTTTTGAGTAATTGGTGAGAAATGGGGTCGCCAAAAAAATGAATCCAAAACCATTCAGGCTCTTTTTTTTTTGAAAACAAAGATTGAAACGCAATCAGGCTTCGGCATTGCCATCACCCGATTGGGCGTCAATCAATTCATTAAAATGATGGTCATAACAAACATCGTTGATACAAGTTAACAGAAAGGAAGGAATTACATCGAAAACAGTAAGACAAGATAAATAACGAGATTGTCTCGCAATTAAGTGAGCCGCTTCGTTTGCTTGTCTACCAATAGCATGGACAGAGAAGTTCCCATGGGTGTCAAGAAAACGTCGTATGTCAGTAATGATATCCCCAAATTCTGAGTTATCCTGGATCGAATCGTATATGGCGTCAACAACTATCTTGGCATCCGTTTCAAATATAACGTTGGATAAACCTCGTCCATGGGCCCATAAAATTGCATCTCTTAAAGCAAACGCCTCACATTCCCGAACCGGAGGGAGGAAGTTTTTTTGGGGTTGCTCTGGCAGAGATGAAGGTTCCCCTACTATCTCGAAGGATAGCCCCGAGTCCTGCCGAATTGGAAGTCTCAAAAGTGGCGGCATCGACATTACATTTCAGAAAATTCCCTCTAGGGGGTGCCATTTGTTGGCGCAAGGGGAATTAGAAGGTCGTTGATCCGTAATTCTAAGACGACTAGAGACATTCCACTCCGAGAGGATATTGTTGGCGCGCCTGATAACTGAGGATGGGTCTCTAGGGCCGTCGTTCCATAAAATATCGTTCCTGCGGTGCCAAACACTCCAGAGTATCATAAGAAACCGATCTCCGTGAACGTGGGTTTTCCTTAAGAAAGGCGAATACCGTGTCCGAAAAGGAATCAGAATCCTCCATTAATTTTTCAACGGTGTTCCATAGAGCCGCTTCAGACCAAACCGGGCTTGCAGCCGGACACCCAACGAACACGTGCCACCTGTTTTCGGGATTGCGATTACATAACGGGCAAATTTGAGAGATCTGCAACCCTCTTCTTTGGAGAGCACAACGTGTGGGGATGACACCATGGATAGTTCGCCACACAAAGAATCTGATTTTGTAAGGGATATCAGCTTTCCAAATCCTTTGCCAATCTGCACCACTCTCTAAGTGGGTGTTTGGAACCAACCGCTCCATAATGAGTTTGTAGCTAGATTTAACGGAGTAAGTGTCGTTGGGGGTCCAATGCCAGATGAGTTTATCGTGACCTGAATCTGAGGGTGTTGCCATATTGAGAATGCATTTTCGGTCCTGCTGGTTGAAGATCTGATTAATTAAATTCGTGTTCCAAGATTCAGATTGTTGGTCGAATGATTCCCTAATACTCATGTTAGCTCGATTGGGGTCGACGGGGGTTTCGATCTTAAAGTTTTCATCGTCTCTAATCCAAGGGTCTCTCCAAATGTTGATAGTGCGTCCGTCTCCCACTTTCCAACGAAGCCCTGCTTTAAGAACGAGTTGAGAATGCCAAATGCTTCTCCATATGTAACTTGGGGAATTTCCCAAACGGGCTTCCATAAACACCCCACGAGGGTAGTATTTTGCTTTTAAGATTCTGCTGACAAGAGAAGATGGGTTTGACACAATTCTCCAACCTTGTTTTCCAAGCATAGCGACATTGAAAGCGGTAAAGTCGCGGAAGCCTAAACCTCCTAGCTTTTGTGGAACACACAATTTATCCCAAGAGAGCCAATTTAGCGATCGAGAGCCGTCAAATTTCCCACCCCACCAAAAGGAGTTTATCATTCTTTCGATCTCCTTGGTTGTCGAAGTCGGGAAGAGGAAGGCATTCATATAATAAACAAACACGGCTTGGGCCGCGGCCTTGATGAGAGTGGCCTTTCCCGCGATGGAAATGGGTCATCTTCCCCACTTTTGTAGCTTTTGCCAAAGTCTGTCACGTATAAAGCGGAAGATGCATTTCTTAGACCGACCCACAAGTGATGGTAATCCAAGGTACCGACCCGTGTTAATGGGTTTATCAATACCAAGAATACAAGAAAAGCCGTGAACAAGGTCGGTGGCCAAGTTTTTACTTCCCATAATTCCCGATTTTGCATAACTTATTGCCTGGCCCGAAGCCTCTTCATAAGTTGTCAGGATTTGCTTTAGGTGTCGGATTTCATCGATCGAAGCTTTACAAAAGAAGAAGGCATCATCCGCAAAAAAGAGGTGGGAAATCGGAGGGGCCCCTTTTGGCGCCTGACACCCGTGTATTCTGTCCATCTTTTCCTCGTGCTTAAGGTAAGCCGAGAGACCCTCCATACATAAAATAAATAGGTACGGGGAGATCGGGTCACCTTGACGAAGCCCACGATGGGGGGTGATGGGGCCAATCAAGTCATTGTTGACTCGTACAACATACTTTACAGATTCGACGGTGAGCATAATCATGTTGACCCATTGAGTGGGAAAGCCAACAGCTGAAAGGACATGGCGAAGGTAATTCCAGTCTAACCGATCGTACGCCTTGCAAATATCGATTTTGAGAGTAACTTCCCCATTTTTCTTGCGCGTGTTACGGCGCATAGAGTGGAGCATTTCGAAGGCAATTATGACATTGTCGGTAATCGAATGGTTCTTGATAAAAGCGGTTTGATTATCAGAAATGATCAACGAGAGGAGCGGTTTGATACGGTTGGCCAGGACTTTAGTGATAATCTTCATAAGAACATTACACAACGCGATAGGTCTGTAGTCTTTGAGATGTGAAGGTGAGTCTATCTTCGGGATAAGAGTAAGGATGGTGTCATTTAAACTAGTAGGGATGGTCCCGTTTCCTAGCCATGTCTTGCCCGCATGATAGATATCGTCCCCCATATAATTCCAGAGTTTTTGGTAGAAACGCGGGTTAAAACCATCGGGTCCCAGTGATTTATCCGGATGCATCTGGAAAAGCGCCACACGAAATTCCTCTTTTGTGAAGGGCGCCTCAAGGCGTGAGACATCTCTATCGGTTAACTTCTTTTGTATCAAATTGGTGATCAAGTTCAGGTTTCCCACTCCAGCCGAGAAAAGCCTTGTGAAGTGTCTTGTCACCAGATTGTGTATTCCGTTAGCATCCTCAATCCAACTGCCATTATCATCTTTTATTTTAATAATACGATTGGTTTTTCGGCGACCGTTTGCGTAAGCATGGAAGAACTTGGTATTTTGGTCACCCTCTTTAAGCCAATACACCTTAGCACGTTGTCGCCAATGATCCTCCTCCTTCAGGAGAGTGCTAAGAAGTCCTTGTCTCTCTTCTTCATAGGCCGAGTTGGAAATAGAAATAGGGGAATTTCTAAGAACTTTTAATCTAGCGTACGCTTACCCGACCTCCTTTTTGAATGACGTATTCAACTCTCTCCCCCACTTTCCAAGAATTCTCGCAAGGTATGAGAGCTTGTAGATAATGTCGTTGTTCCCGATCTTATTCCAACTACTCTCAAATACTTGGGTGAAAGTGTCTTCCTGGAGCCATTTATTCTCAAAACGAAATAATCGGTTAGGAGAGGGATGTGGTCGTACCTCAGTATGAAGAGCGATAGGCGAGTAATCGGAAATTGGGCTGATAAGATTTTCTACCCAATGATTCGGAAATAGATTAATCCACTCTTGAGTTCCCGTTGCACGATCGAGTCTTTCATAGATTTCATTTGGCTTCCCTTTATGTCTACTCCACGTGAATGGAAATCCATACATAGAAAGATCCAACAGCCGACAAGCAGAAAGTGCCTCACGAAAGCCATGGATACACCATTTCGGATGTTCATGAAGGCCACGTTTTTCATTTTGGGAGAGGAGGTCATTAAAATCTCCTATAACAACCCATGAAAACCATTCAGGCTCTTATTAATGGCAGTTGCAATTGGTGAGAAATAGCCTTATATACATACATTATCATTTACCCTTAGAAATGGGCCATGGTGCTGGGCTAGAGTTCCGATATTTAAATGATTACTACATTATGTGTTGGGCCACAATTCACATATGAATATTATGTAACAATAAAAAAGATACGAAAATTACAAGATTATAAAAATAATTTGAAAGCTGTGAGAATTTAAAAATGATATAAAAATTACGAGATTATTATTTATAACGAGAACTATATCTTGTGAATCGATTTTGAGACTTGAAAGCTTTTTTTGTGCAACAATATTGCATGTTGCTAACCACAAAGTTTGTGACGTACTGGTTAAGGCTTGTGGGGATGAGGCTATATAACCCATCTACTCCAGGTTCAAATCCAGGCGTGAACAACTTGTGCCCACTGGGGAATTATCTCAGGACTGCATTCTTTAGCATTCTTAAAATTGTCAGGGATTAGTCTAGGCAAATGCCTAGAACACCCTTTTCAAAAAAAAAATATTGCATGTTGCTTCAATTTGAGAGTAAGAATTGAGAAGAGAGAGAACTTGAGAGTTGAGTGCTTTGCTGTGAAAAAAAAACCAAATTTTTCCTTCAAAAATACCCCTTATAATTGTTAGCTTTAAGGAAAAAAATATAAAGGTATTAGAAACGTCAAAAAAAGGAGAAGCATGTACCAGTCAGTAGAAACAAACAAAATGTCATAAAAGTCACCAAGTAGCCGTTAAAAGGAAAGGATAAAAATCGGGTCGAGCAGGTCTTTTCATGCCTTCAACCGTCCAACGTTAACATCATACAGACTTTGAGCAGGCTTTTGGGGACTTAACCTGGACTTGGCTTTTAGAGGACTTGACCACCGAACCACCACCACCCCCCCCCCCCCCCCCCCCCCCCCCCCCCCAAAAAAAAAAAAAAAAACATATTGGGCTTTTAGGCCTGGCGTTAGTTTGGGCTTCAGGGTTTACTAGACTCGAGTTTTTTGTGTATCACTAGATTATATGTACATATATACATGCATGTAGGGGCGGATACACCCCTATAAAGGGGGGGGGGGGTCCTATCCCCCCAGTGAATTTTTTAATTTTTTTTTATTAAGGGTAAAAAACATAAAAAATACTGAATATAGCCTTCGTCCCCCCGGAAAAAAAATTCAAAGAACCCCATTTTATCGGCAATTAACAAAAACACTAAAAAAATCTATTAAAATCAATAAAAAAAACTCGAACAAAACCTTTGAAATCCACAAAAACACTAAGAAAATCCCTCAAAATCGATAAAAACAATAAGAAAATCTCTTGAAATCAACTAAAAAAGTTTAAAAAAGTTTCGAAACACATCGGGTGAATTTACGCGTATTTAGTCTATCTTAATAGAACCCCGGTGGACAAAAATCTTGGATCCGTCACTGCATGCATGCATGTATGGGTTAGTGTTCTCATAAGAACATTAAAAGTGTCAAAAAACGTGAGACGTATCTTCGCCTCAATTCAATTTATCCATTAGGTGAGATTGATCATAATAAGGTAATAAATCGTAAACTGATTACCTCTTTTATTAGAGGCGGGACATTGAGATGATAATTTGGTTAAATTACTCATTCCAATTAATTTAATAAAATTTTATTTTCTTAACTAAAATTACCTCATTTTCTAAATATAAAATATAATCAGAATTGGAATTGGAATTATAAAATTATACTAGAAGGGTACTCGCGCAATGTAGCGAGATCCATTTTTAATTTCAATGTTGTATTTTATTTTTTGTCTTTATCAATGTTATAATACGATTTTATTAGTTTTGAAAAACTAGATTTTATTTTGTAAACTTTTTTTATTTCAGATTTAAAAAAAATTATAATATAGGTTTAATAAGGAAATTAATCAAAATAATACCATTTTTGAAATCTTAAGTAATTATGTTTTAATCAATTGTACTAACTACATAATAATATGTTTCTAAAAGTTTTTGTCAAATGTTTTATAATATAGTATAGATAAAAGCAAACATTTTATATTTTCAATTTGATGCTCTTATTTTTAATTTGGTTTCATATTGTACAACTTTATATGAAGTTTCACATGTGTGTGCTTTGCAAATTATAAGTAAAGTTGTATTAGTAAATATATAAATGATAAAGTTGCATTTGTAGCTTCGTATGGATGGAAAAAAGAACCGTAAATATATAACACGAACCTGTGAGAGATTTGTAAGGACGGGTCTGTGGTCGATCCGTCGTTGATACCTTTTTTCGAGTAGTGTAAAGAAAGTGACGGAATAGTAATGAATCCCACCAAGTGAATTACTGCTCACACAAATCTACATTAAAACCATTTTTTTTACATTTACAATGTGAATTACGGCTCTCCCTTTAGCATCATGTAATTTTCAGTTGTTTTTTGCATTGCCCTGCTTTGTTCCGTTTAAGCAGTGGTCTTAATAAATTTCGCTCGGTTCCAAAAAAAAAATCTATATTAAAACCAAATTTTTACATTTACAATGCTACAAAAGTACAAAAAAATGTGCATAAGCGTGCCAATAACATTGCCCTTATAGATAACCAAAAACTAAAATCTTTAAAAAGAATTACATTCAATTCAAACAGATTTCATATTTTAGAGACTTTAACACAGATTATATTAATATAACATTATTTAATTTATCATCCCAATGTATTTAAAAAAACTTAATATAAAATAATAAAATCTTAATCTCATTGGTGGGATTGAATAAAATAATCATTTCTCCCTCATCATAAAGTTTTAGAGAATTATCTAAATTTAAAAAAAAAAAAAATCAAGTTTTATCTTTTATAACAAACAATATACCAAAACTGTTGAATAAGTTTAAAGAATAAAAACTAATTTTTTTCTATTTTAAAGAAACTGTTAAAGATACTCTAATTCATTACCTTAATGCTACTTGTAATCATTTTGATCTTAAAATTGAAAAAATTAAAAATTTGTTACATTAAATTTAAAAAAGAGATATTTTTTATCACAACAAAGATGAATTAAGACAGACTTCCTTATATGTTAATGCCTTTTATTCCCAAATAAATATAAGATAATTAGGTTGTTGCAGGTATAAAAAAGAAAAAGGTTAGAAGGGTAGGAGAGCATAAATACCTGATTAGAATGTCCGTACCATGAAATTAAATATTACACAAAATTCTCCCTTTTATGGGGAATTAACAATTAAAAAACAAAAAAGAAGGCAATAATGAGAAAAAAGAGTGCGGCGGAAAAGCTCAACATCACAAACCTTGATACTCCTTTTCCCTTAAAAAAAATTAATTAATTATTAATTGTTAAAAACTTTAGATATAAAGTATTTCTAGATTTGAGAAAATAAATGTCTCTAGACATGATATTTCTAAATAAAATAATCTCCACAAATGCGCATGCATGCATGTCTATATATTATATATATATATACACATATATTATATATTAACTTATTTGATGTATATGAAAGGAAAAAAGTTCAAAAGAAGAAGAGGGGAATCAATGTGAAGGAAAGTATATGATATGATGTTAGTTTTTGTTTGAAAAAGAAAATAAAAGCCAGAGAGATTTTGCGGTGGTTTGTGACGGTGGTGATTGGTGGCTACTACTGGTGGTGATCTGATCAATGAGGTGCCAAGAGTGTGGGAATAAAGCAAAGAAGGATTGTTTGTATTACAGGTGTCGAAGTTGTTGTAAAGGACGTGGATTCGAGTGTGAAACTCACGTTAAGAGTACCTGGGCACCCGCTTCTTCCACCAAGCACCATGTTTCACTTCCGGCTGATTACTCCACTTATCTGCCTCACCAGCATCAAAAAGAAGAACAACAACATGATCAACAGTTGCATCTTCCATCATCATCATTTGGTATGTGTATATGTATGCATGTTTACTATTAATTGTTAACACAAATAGTTCTATAGTATTAAAAAAATATTCATGTCACCATATTAAGAGGACACTAGTTGATATATGAGTAGCATGGTTCATATGCTTACATCCATGTTACACCCGCCTCTCCAACCAACACATGCACATATATAGGGGTCAGTTAAAAAAGAACAGAGTCCAAATACAAAAATACGAGAATAAATCTCAATCGTGAGATTTAATTATCCAACATATATGATTAGAAATGCTCTATAACAACCTTTTTGTTAGAAAGAAAGAAAATCCTCCCATTTATGGATCAAAAATCACAAAATACAACCAAAATTGGAACTAAACAAATGATAATAAAAGTCAATCATTTTATTTTCTTCAATTTAACATTTATATGTTGTTTTACTTTTTAACGATGTCTTTTAGATTTTTCGTATTTTAACCCTACTAAAAAATTGTATGTTCTTCTTTCTTTTTGCAAAAGGGCACATGCCTAAGTTATTGTAGAGTCTAAACTAAAGCCTTGTAGTCATGAAGGTTTACCTACGATAATTTCAGGTCATTTGTGGTTATCTGAGAGATTAATCGGTACATGTAAATTGGATCTGAAACCCATGGTTATAAAAAAAAACTAGATATAGTAATAGTCAATGTTCCATAGAAACCCATTATTCATAGCTAGAGTAAACGGAGATTGAGGCCTTGTTTGTTTTTTCATTTTAAGCTCATAATCATTACTTATGTCTAATTCATTTAGATATTTCATAATCATTTTAGAACTGAAATCAGACTTCAGACTTCAACACCTCTTAAAAAACAAACGCCATTCGGGCCTTTTAATGGTTTATTGAAGTTTAATTTTGTTGATGTGGAAAAAATATATAAAATAAGGTTCTTGTAATTATAACTATAGTGAATTGAATGCTCGGTATCTACCCCCATCTCTTATCATTTATCTACTTGTAACTCGTAAATATAAAATTATATCTACACTCATGGGATATGATGGGATATAATTTTTTTATTATTATAAACCAAGATGAAAAAATTAATGATATTTTAATTACAAAATAATATTTGAAATGTGTGTTTGAATAAAATAGAAACTAAAATCATAAGTAACTATACAAATAACATGCATAAAAAACGACTAACTATGTAAAAGTTTATTACAATCACACAACTAATTTCTCAAGCCACCTCTAGTTACTCTTACACCATCCAAATACTTAACTCAATTTTACACTTTATAGCAAAAAAATTAACTCAATTTTACACTTTATAGCCAAAAAAACAAATACTAATAGTGTTTTTGATTTTAGGCACTTTAAAACTGAAACATTGGACCCTTTTTTATGGGCACTGATCTCACGCCACCTTTTGTTGTTTCATCTGTGTGATTAGACATGCTTCTACTCTTTTTTTCCCTCTACAAACCATAATTTTATTTATGATTTATACCAAATACTTTAATAGATGTTGCATTCTTAAAATTTAAGAGTTTTAGCTAAATGTTTTATACATAAGATAATATAGATATACAAAACCATCACATTTTAGTTATGTTTTTATGCCCTTTAAGCATATGCATGTTTAATTTTGATGAGTTTGTTTGTTCCATACGGTTAGATGAAGGACATTTTCCGACAGAGATCACGGGTGAAACTACGTTCACATGTGTACGTGTGACATCAACTTCAGAAGAACATGCAATTGTAGATCAATATGCATATGAAACATCGATAAATATAGGAGGTCATGTGTTCAAAGGCATTCTATATGATCAAGGACCTTCTCATCCAATGATTAACTTTCATGATAGGAATGTAGACGGTGAAGATCAAAAGAACTCCACCATCAACATCCAATCTGACTTACAACCACTCGATATACTTAGGCCATCTTCCCCTTCTGACTTTCCCTTTGATATCTACCCACACATTAAATAACACACACACACACACACACACTTATATATATATATATATATAATAGGGTTGGGTTCCGGTTAGAAAGTGAAGTTATGGTAAGAAGGGTAAGAAGGGATCTCCACCCTTGGATGTACATTGGGATGAGATGCATCGAGATGAGGTGCACCGAGACGTACCGAATCAACTCCCTTCTAAGACGCAGTTCATGGGTGGAAATGAGATTAAAAGTGACCAAAGGCTCATATCTCTTCTTACGCTTCTCACCTTAACTCTCCTTCTCACACGATCCTATGCCATATATTATATATACTTGATTCAATAATTTTGCTACATTACATGTTCTTGGAACATATATAAATGCCATGTTGAGCCTTGTGGAACTCCATAACATGTGTTTAAATCCTTATCTTTTATAATTATTGCAAGAAAAACATCACATGTATACTTGTATCGAAAATAAAATTGCTAATACAAGATTCATAACTCATAATATGAGATGTTTGATAGTAATTAACCTACTATGTTGATCGCGTGGGTTTCGTGTATACAAACACACTATAACAAAATTAGCTTAATTTTTAGGAGGCCTAGTCTTCCGTGGTCGACTTAATAAAGTACTCAATTGCACGACTAATTAAGTTTATAATTACTTAAGACTAGTAACTTTGAGTCTTATTAATATCGTTATAATAAGTCATTATGACAAAGCTAGACGACTGGATATGGTTTATTGACAAAAGTGGGTAATCTAATAAGACATGAAATAAAACAGTCTTATTAGTATTCTTGTGACATTTTTAGAAACTTAAGTTTCATATTCTTATTTTTTGTTTTACAGTTTTCAAAATTGTTGTATAAAAAACTAATGAGTTATTTCTTGTGCCATATTAGATCGTCCAAATTCATAACGTGTTAAGTAACTTAACTTCGTTAATCGTCATAACAACTTATTGTAACATTATCATATGTGACACCCAATTGTTGATCATAAAACTAAAATGTCTCATTAAGCACTCTATTATGACGCTCAATGATCATTAGGAGTCACAGAAGACCCATTTTGTTGTTTGATATATATATATATATACACATACATACATAACAAGAAGGCAACCAACTTACGAGAATTGTGAGAAAGTAAGAAGGACCAAAATCACATGTAATTTACAATACATCATGAAAGATTGCATTGACAAGCCGTTGTGCGAGTGAGTTTTCACGCGACCTTTGTCGTTGACTAGTCACTCTCATCCTTCTCAACGTGTTGTAAGTCACATGTGATTTGGCACTTTCGTAATTCGTGTAAGTTGATCGCATTCTTGTTTGATCCTCCATATATATATATAGGGGCAAGTTCAGTTTGTGAACCTAACCTCTATTATAAATCAGGGAACAACTAGAGCGCACCACGTGTCCCAATCATTCACACACTACTAACATGGAAGGCTTTCACCTACAAACATTTTCCTGGAAAATCCGTCGCTAAAGGGTAATTTTGTCACAAAACCGTCACAAAAGTTGATGGTTAATTTGTTGGTGGGTAAATAAAATCAGTGACAGATTACCCAAGAAGTTTCTAGATAATCCATTGGTATTTTCTTGAAAACATCGGATTTTACCGGAACCATTAGTATCCTTGGGTGATCCGTGGTGATTGCCCATGGAAATTTCCCTGACTGATTTTTTGTGGGTGAAAGTCGTTTTTCTTGCATCAATAATGTTGTAAAATAACTCACATTCACTATTCATGACGAATAAGGACACATGTTGTGCTCTCGTTTGCCCCTCGGTTCACAACAAACTTCACAACCGAACATCCATATACACACACACATATACATATACATATGGGAAAATCATGTAGAAATGGTCTACTTAAAAGTTAGTGACCGTGGAAATCAGATTGTATGTATTGTTTCATAGATGAAAAAACATGTGAACATATAGTGTTCACGTAGTGTTATCTCGTACATGAAATGTCAAAGAATGTTTTGTATCGGAATCAAAAACATGTTTGTAATGAAACACCATCATACCTACATACAAGAGTAAAACATGTGAAACAATATGAATCGTAACTTAAAATCAAACTCATTGGATAGTTTTGGTTGATTTTCACTTAGTTTGATTTCCATATTGTTTGATCTATGAAACAATATATTAATATGGTTTTCAAACAATTTATAGCATGGAGATGGTTTCTATATGATTTACAATATATATATATATATATATATAGAAGGAGGTTCAAACGAAAACGCTAAATATTTAAGAAAACAAGAAAACCTTTTTTCATGTACAAAATCACATATGATTTTGTACTAACATAAAAAAATGGACACGGCGACTATTGACGTGGGTTAAGTCACGGGGAAAGTCGTGGCTAATCATATATGATTTTGTATGTGAATCATATATGATTTTGTACATGAAAAAAGTTTTCTTGTTTTCTTAAATAGGTAGCGTTCTCGTTTGAACCTGCCCCTATATATATATATATATAATTATAGGGTTAGGTTCAAATGTGAACTCAATTTTGGCTGTGAACGTGAGAACGAATTTCAGCCACACATCTTCGGTTATGGTGGAGCGATCACGGAGGATTGACGCGATTCATGGGAGGGTGGAGATTATTAAAGAAGGGGAACCAGGTCAAAGCCGCCTTTATTGACCGGATAAGTGACTGAGATTCGTTCTCACGTTCACAACCAAAAATGAGTTCACATTTGAACTTTCCTCTATAATTATACATATTATATGTATATGCATTTATGTATGAAATGTGCCAGTACATATCATTAACGAACGATCTTAAATGATCTTGTTCTTTTGTTATTGTTTTTTTGCATGATACACGAGGAATCTTCTTAAATTAATGATTAGGGTTAGGTTTTGAGCAAATGAAACGCATCAAAGAAGTTGCTTTAAAAATATAACCAAATATTATAAGCATGAAAAGCAGAAGAATAAGTGTTATTTGATTTTATTAAATACAAATTTAATATTTTAAATTACTAAATAATAACTAACAAGGAGAAAAAAAAGGATTTATAAAGAAACTTTCATGATTTTTTATTTGCATTAAATAAAATTCGATTATATGTTTACGTTCCACATATTAATCTATCATATATTGTTTGTTTTATTTATACACTTACATTCACTGTTCTAAAAAAATCTTATAAAGGAGGCATCAAATTCATTAGAAGGCACCGTTTGTTTTTCTTCTCAACTAATATAGGATATTACACTATATTTGTGCTTTTATAATCATTTTTTAACCAATGTGCATTTTATAATCACATTAATTATATATATATTAAATGTTAATCAAATTGCACAACGTAAATAATCAATAACATTGAGAAAATTAATACCTTTTTATATTATATTGTAACCATCTTCTTTGTCATTTCTAAACTGACCTGTTATATTTAATTACGTTCTCTCTTTAAAAATAAGTGTTCACATAGAAATGATTCATTATATTATATATATATATATTTAATACATTTTTTGGTTAATCAAAAACAACCTTTAATTAATTTATCTTTTCTTGTAACTATTAAATATTTATGTATTAATTAAGAGTAGAACTAAGAATTTAGTTATATATTTTTAAAAATAAACACTTATTTCAATATAAATATAAGTGAAAATTGAACACTTTGGAATAGAGAAATCGTATTTTCTCTAGAATTAGATTAATAATGCATATTTATTACAAAAAGTCACATTGTTTATTTTTGCAATGAGAATGGGAATATTGCCAATGATTCCCACCCTCTCTCAACTTGTGCCTCTATCATATGCAGAGAGGTTGGGTGGGCATCTCCATACTAACTTTCAACCTACTTAAAAGGCACCATATAAACAAAACCACATGTTAATCCTCTTTTTCCATATAATAGAGTTTTGGATTAGTTTTTATATTTGATGACTCATTGAGTCATAGTTTGGTGGTAAATGAATGGAACTTAGGGGATATTTATCAAAAAATTTATTAAGTTCTGTATGGATAAATTTGACTGTCTAGATAAATTTTTATGTCCGGATAACTTGGTGTAGTTGTTTACTTTTTTCATCTAAATCAACAATTTGAATGATATAAATGACTGATTTACCCATGAATATGAAATTTGTGTTGTTTGATACATTGTTATTTGTTATTTAGGCAATTCGATTGTAAGCGATATCGAGCTTTCATCCATCTTTACTTACTTTTATGTATATTTAATCATCGTTACATGCATAAATTTATTACAGTTTTAGTCCTTTAATACACATAGGTATGTGAAGATGAATGAAGGTGATTAAATATAGAAGATAAGTGATCTTAGTATAAAATTGTGAAGGTCCGGTTCCCCTAGAAAAAGAGATACAAGTTGCCTTTTGTACTCTTAAATATCAGTTTTATAGGTCTGCCAAATAGAATTGTAGTCTTACATATCCAGGATGAACTTATTAAGAGTTGAGTATGCTCTTGTGCTCCTGCTCATTCAATTATTGCAAGAGAAAAAAAGTAGACATCTGAAAGGTGCACCACTTGATTTAGAAGTATGCCTCTAAATAATTTGAAATCAAAATCTCAATAGGGATTGAACATGAGGGAGAATGGGAGATGGTAGGATTTCAAATGCACTCCATTGAAATCTACTTCAAAAGACAAAAAAACCTTCGTTTATTCTTTCATCCTTCTTCTTTTTGGTCCTCTTTTCACACCTCCCCCTAAAAAAAAAACCATTCAGTTACGAGTTTACGACCAACTAAACGTCTTGTCAGATGCCAGCAATTTTCTTTCCAATTCATTAAAAGTCATTAATTTTTTTTGATGAATTCCAGTTCCATCATATTATATTTTGCAAATAAAACACTCATAATTTCTAACAACATCTTTATATTACATATTCACATATTAATTATATTTAATACATAAAATATTATTTTTCCTTCATAAACATTTAATTTCAAGAATTTTCATTGATAATTATTTTTTATCATTTTAAAATAATCATTTTTAATAAGTTCTTCAAATTTAAAGAATTTAATCCATCTCATAATAAGATTTTGAAAATTATGTTAAGAACAAAATGTTCTAACAAAAATAGAGCAATTCAATCGTGTGACCCAAAGGGCCTAAAATCTGAATAAACATTTTTAATAGAGTTTGGGCTTAGATTTACAGCCTCTAAGGCCCACGGATCGGCCCGAAAGCCCAACACTAGCAGCCCAAATCAACTTGTTGGCGCCAAAAGCAACAGCTCTTTCCCGCCAAAAGTTCCAAGATACACACAGTTACTCTCCAATGGCTTCACTCATTTCCCATAGACACTAGTTGTATCTCAATCTACCTCCCATAGACTTCAGCCATGGCTTCCGACTCTACTCCGGCGAACAACCGCGGTGGTAATCCTCTATCTATTTACTTAATTTTGATGTTTTTGGTTTTCAATTTGTATTTTTTAGAAATTAGGGATTTTACGTTGGATTTTGTTTTTTCAAATTGAGTTGATTCGATGGAACTTTACAGGACCTCCATCACCTGATGATGGGATCTCAAGCCCAATCGGAAACACATTTTCGTCGCCGAACAACGCTCCGAGCAGCCGTCGGAAGCGCGGCCGTCGTTCAGCGGCATACGAGACTCCACCACACCCGTCGCATTCCCGCTTCGCCGCCACGCCTGACGCTACGCCAACCCCTAATTCCACGGCTCCATCAGGTCGAGGTGGTGGTAGAAGGAGAGCTCCCTCCGTAGCCGCGACTCCTTCTTCAACCGACGAAGCTCCACCGTCATCCGAAGGTGGAGATCCTGATGAAGCCGATGAAGCGCCGCCGATGTTTGTTTGGGGGACCAGTATCAGCGTGCAGGATGTGAACGCTGCGATTTTGAGGTTTTTGAGGCATTTCCGCGAACACCCTTCGCACGATGAGGGAAAATACATGAAAGCTATCCACCATGTAATCGAAATCGAAGGGGAGTCTTTGGAAGTGGATGCTAATGATGTTTTTGACTACGATAACGATTTGTATACGAAGATGGTTAGGTATCCTTTAGAAGTTCTTGCCATATTCGATATTGTGCTGATGGATTTGGTTAGTAGAATCAACCCATTGTTTGAAAAGCACATACAAGCTCGGATTTTCAATCTGAAGACATCAACGTCCATGAGAAATCTGAACCCATGTGGTTAGTTTTATTTGACCAAAAAAACTTTCTTACTCGAAGGTGGATTTGATTATTTTTGCTTACCTAATTTGTAAATTTTGTGCATTATCAGATATTGAGAAGATGGTGTCTTTAAAGGGAATGGTTATTAGATGCAGTTCCATTATTCCCGAGATTAGGGAGGCAGTGTTCAGATGCCTAATTTGTGGGCACTTCTCTGATCCCATTGTTGTAGACAGAGGTTAGTTTTCGATTCTAACACGATATTAATCTAATAAGTTCCACACGTTCTCATATTATCTAACAAATGGTATGTTATTCAGATCATAAAGATTATCTATTCAATCTCTTTTATTTTAATTAAATTGGTCATATGGTGTTAACAGGAAGAATCAGTGAACCTACCATGTGTATGAAGGAAGAGTGCAAGACAAAGAACTCAATGACATTAGTTCACAATAGATGCAGGTATATCCATCCAACTCAATCGTATCCAATCTCTTTGATTGAAATTACTACTCTTTAAGCTTTTTGCCTGAAGTCTATGTAGCAAGCAAACATCACTCACTAATAGAAGCATTTGTTTTTAGTTTTTACATATATATGTTACTATACTTGCCTCATTTGTGGTACTATCAAACAGATTTGCCGATAAACAAATTGTAAGAGTCCAGGAGACTCCTGATGAAATCCCTGAAGGGGGTACACCTCATACAGTAAGCTTGCTGATGCATGACAAATTGGTCGATGCTGGAAAACCTGGTGACAGAGTTGAGGTAAGTTTCAACATGAATTGAAAAAAGTACCCAAGTTAGATCAAGATGGATTTTATTCACTATTTCACTGTGCTTAATTGTTCTAAATGACTGTTGTTGTTGAAAAGGTCACTGGGATATATAGGGCTATGAGTGTAAGAGTTGGCCAAACCCAAAGAACTATGAAATCTGTATTCAAGGTAGAAGTTCGTACCATTTCACCTAAAGTTGTTGTAATTGATATCAGCTGACAACTCCTTTTTGGTTTCAGACATACATTGATTGTCTTCATCTAAAGAAAACAGACAAGTCAAGAATGAATGCAGAAGATCCCATGGAAACCGAAGAAAGTACTACTCAAAATGACGAAGGAACCCCTCTGAACTATGAAGAACAGGTAATGATTTCAACTGTTGTTACTTATGCACTTCTTCATGGTTTTCTTAGTATTCATATATAACTTTGTGCAATTGCAGGTGGAGAAATTGAAAGAGCTATCAAAACAGCCCGATATTTATGAGATGCTTACAAGATCTTTGGCACCAAATATATGGGAGTTGGATGATGTGAAGAAAGGACTCCTTTGCCAGGTACTTTTAGTAATCTACTGCAAAGAAGACAATTATTTGTAATCAATAAAATCTGCATATTGGAAATGAATCAGCTTATTTATTGTTTGATTTTATTCAAGAATCTGAGTAAAAATGTTATGCCGCGATGTAGCTTTTTGGTGGCAGTGCATTGACATTGCAATCTGGGGCTAGCTTCAGGGGTGATATCAATATTCTTCTAGTTGGTGATCCGGGTACCAGCAAATCCCAGCTTCTTCAATACATACACAAACTAGCACCTCGTGGTATCTACACCAGTGGAAGAGGGAGCTCAGCCGTTGGATTGACTGCTTATGTGTCGAAAGATCCTGAAACCGGTGAAACGGTATGTTGAACATGTTCTTGAAGTTATTAGTCCATTTTGCTAATAGAAAGCATGGTGATTTGAGACTTATTCTATACAACTGATCATCAGGTTTTGGAAAGTGGGGCGTTGGTTCTTAGCGACAGAGGCATCTGTTGTATTGATGAATTTGATAAAATGTCTGAAAATGCAAGGAGTATGTTACATGAGGTGCGATATACATTATATAGATACATTTCTTTTTTTATTCGTGTACTGCAATCAAGTTTGATTCTTTTAGTTTTGAAACAATTTGTGTATGCTGTAATTTGATGTTCGTAGGTGATGGAACAACAAACTGTTTCGATAGCAAAAGCAGGGATTATTGCTTCTCTTAATGCAAGGACTTCAGTCTTGGCTTGTGCAAATCCTAGTGGCTCGCGTTATAATCCTCGCTTATCTGTGATTGACAATATACATCTTCCCCCAACATTGCTTTCCAGGTTAAAAGATGGCTTTCACTATTAGTTTCATAATATATAATTACATATAAAGATGCTTAAAGGGGGTAATGGAACCTAAAATTGATTAAGAACTGTTCACAGCATATATTCATCTTGAATGTTGTAACATATTCATCATGATATGAATAACACTTCATATTCATTATGAATTTGATTCATGATATGAATCACACTTTCATATTCATGATGAATATTCAACTTGAAGAGGGACATGTAGCGTGTACTGGGCGGTTCCCGGGTTTCTAATCAATTTTAGTTTCCTAAAGTAACTTCTCTCTATATATACAAGTTCTTCAGGATTGCTTTCTTACCAACTCATGTTTTCCCAGATTTGATTTGATTTACTTAATTCTCGACAAAGCTGATGAGCAGACAGATAGGCGGCTCGCCAAGCATATTGTTGCATTGCATTTTGAAAATCCTGAGGTTTGATTTTTTAATTGTTTTGGTGAAATATTTGAACTTTTCAAGTAAATATCTTACTTGACCTGCTGAATGCCATAGTCATTCTAACCTTTTTTTTATTTTATTTTTTTCTTATAGAATTCGGAGCAGAATGTGATAGACCTTCCAACTTTGACTGCTTATTTGAGCTATGCCAGAAAGAACATACACCCACAGTTGTCTGATGAAGCTGCTGAAGAGTTGACACGTGGCTATGTCGAAATGAGAAGAAGAGGAAATTTCCCAGGAAGTAGTAAAAAGGTTAGTACTTTTTACTTTCCAGCTTAATGGGACTCACAGCTTATTCGGTCAGCTATACAGGACTTGTTTGGTAGTGGCTTAATATATAGAAAGTGGCTTATTCAGTAAGCTTCTAGGGGGGGCTTTATGTAGAAAGCCAAGTTTTTTTCTCCAAATTTACCCCTCCCAACTCATTCCGTCTATGAAAAAACCCTTTCAAACAAAAATCTTCCCCATCTATACAGACAACTTTATCCATACATGACTTATTGGAACACCAACGAAACAGCCCCTAAAAGCATTACCTTCAATTGTTTAGATATTCTTTTGTGAAAAATAATCCCGGGTTTATGGTTTAAACTTTTTTTATTCAATCACCAGGTGATAACGGCTACTCCTAGACAAATCGAAAGTCTGATACGCCTCAGTGAAGCCCTGGCTCGGATCCGCTTCTCAGAATGGGTGGAGAAAAAAGACGTCCTTGAGGCTTTTCGGCTTCTTGAAGTTGCACTACAACAGTCTGCAACCGATCACGCCACTGGTAAACATCAATTTTATTTAAACAAGATAAATATACCATCCATTATTTCATATATCTTGCTGTTAAAAACACTTCTAGTTAATTATTTATAATCCTGTTCTACCTTTTTGTTAACAGGAACCATTGACATGGACCTTATAACGACTGGCGTGTCTGCAAGCGAAAGAATGAGAAGGGAGAATTTAGTTGGGTTGGCTCGTAATGTTATTATGGAAAAATTGCAACTAGGTGGTCCATCTACTCGTATACTTGAGGTACACCATTTGTTTTAAGTGTTTAACTAAAAATGAACTAAATTCGAAATAAAGCGTAATTTACTGAAGTATTATTCTATTAAAGAATAATGAGAGAAAGATGAGTTGGATAAATATCCAGATTTTTATATTCTATATATAAAAAAAGAAAAGGATAAAGAAATTCGTTCATAGCTATAAGTATTATGATGATGAGCCTTACGAAAAGTATAATTATTGTGTAGTTGCTTGAAGAGTTGAAGCAGCGAAGCAATAATGCTGAACTCCACCTTAACGATGTAAGTTCTCCACTTTTTTACTCCGATAACAAGACCGTAAATTTTTGTTTTCACGAGAAGGTGAGAACAAAACAAGTGAAGGTTATATTATATTGTGTGAATGTTATAACTTTTACACAGTATAAATATATCTTTACAGTTCTCACGATAAACCTTTTCTACACAACATTACGAGCATACGTTCACTTTTTTTTATGAAAAGGAAAAGGGGTTATGTTATATTGAAAATAACGATATAATGAATGAATAAAGTTGTGGTGATTTGTGTGTTAACGGATTGGTTTTTGATCAATGTCAGTTACGAAACGCGCTCAGTAGTCTTGCAACCGAGGGATTTGTGGTGGTTCATGGTGACAACGTTAAAAGAGTATGAAATCGAGATGGTTTATAGAACGGAAAGATTTAACTACTCAATTTGTTCGATTAAAAGCTTAATGTTTACTTGACTTTTGAGTTGTATGTTGGATGGAGCAACATTATGTTGTGTGATATTATTAGTGAATCGATATGAATAGTAAACCCTCATTTGTTAAATTTATATATATATTTTCTCCAAGATCAAATTTAAACCTTGTATATAATGCATATAGATGATTTCAATGAAATTATCGTTTCGTTTTATGTAATTGGATTCACAACAGATATGAGCTTATTAGTTAAGCTACATCACAAGTGTTACCAAGTCGAGTTCTTTTGGCTTGAACTCAACCAACTTGTTTAAGAGCTCGAGCTTAGACTGCTTAGTTATTCTTGACATTAATATGTTATTGGTTACAGTTATTTTAAATTTAAAGGAAAAGTTCAAAAAAACTCAAACAACTTTCCCATTTTAAATGGTTTGGTCCCTAAATTATTTTTTTAAATAAAAAACAATGAAACTTTCATATTTTTGAATGATTATGTTTCTAAATTATTATTTTTAATAAAAAACCATTAAATTTTCTAATTTTAAATGATTAAGTCTTCAGAAAATTAGATGTAATCAACTAACAAAAGTTTGATGGTTTATTTACTAAAAGAACAATGCTAGGGTCTTAGTAATTCAAAATAAAAAAGTTTAATAATTTTTCAATTTATAATGAAATAGTTTGATGATTTTTTTCATTTAAAAAGTAATTTTTACCAAAAATCATATATTGGTCATTCTGTCATGTTCCGGCATATCATGTTTTACCAAACGTGGAACAGCTGTTTTGTTCTGTTTCATCCTGTTCTGTTCTATTCTGGCTGCGAACCAAACGCAACCTTTAAGTTTTTAGACAAATGCATGAATTCTCGAAAAAAAGAAATGGATAAAAAAATGATTTTGACATAAATAAAATTTGTGTGTATGGTGGGCATCATGTTGGGTAACTAGAATTCAAATATGAGAAGAGAGGAGAAGAGAAGGCGAAGGAAATGAATTAGAATGGTCGTGAATTATGTCATTACTTTCAGACACCTACAAAGACCCTATCAATCTCGAAGTTTTACGACGTAGGCAAAGAATGAGGAATCAGATGGCGGAGCATGGCGGTGGTCGATGCTTTCCGCCCATGGATCTCTTCCGTTCAGAGGCCATGCACTTGGTACAACTCATCGTTCCTATTGAATCTGCTCACTTGACCGTTTCCTACCTCGGAGATATTGGCCTCATTCAATTCAAAGATGTCTGTATTCATCTCTCTTCTCTATCTCTCTCTATAACATTATCATCATTATTGCAATCGATTATTATGATCCTACCCTATTTTGATTGTAATTCTCAACTCGATTTACTCAAACTAAGGTTTTGCTTGTTTCATGACTTTTCAGATTAAGTGAATTGAGTAAAACCAGGTTTTCTTTCAATTGGTTTTTAGTAATTCAGATCTTATTCATAGTTTATTGTGAATGATGTGGTTAGGGTATAGTTTCTGTTTTCAATTTATGTGATTATCATTCTCCTTGTAATGTAACGGATTTTATGTTGGTTATTAGCCAAGCCTCCATGTGTGTGAGTAATTAGTTGCAAATGGACTATAATTAGTCATCTGTAAAAGGTCTTTGCTTAGCATGTAAATTGGTAAGAAGTTTAAATCTAGAAATGACAAACGAAATAAGAAAAAGGGGGGAAATGTAGAATGTTATGACATTTATACTTCTGTGAAAATATATTTTGGTGTGTTCTTATAGGTTCCTGATCGGTCAGGTGAAAATTATGCTCATGTGTTCAGATTTTTTTACAAGGATATATATATATATATATATATATAGTTAGGTTGTTCTCTCTTTTGAAGCTAAATTTATTGGTATCTACAGCTGAATGCAGATAAAAGTCCTTTCCAGCGAACATATGCTAGCCAGGTGAAATTTTTGCTCCTGCTTTAAAGTTTCATGAAACATGTTATTGACTTATTGTTACTCCATGTTTGCCAAATCAAGAGATAAATTGGCTTTGGAAAGTTGATATTTGTATTCTAAGCTTTAAAATTGATATGGATTTACTTTAAGTTTTGAGAACAAAAGAAATCCTTACCAGTGTGGGCACTTTTCAGACAATTTACAAGTGTAATTGGATGCCAAAATTGCACAAAATCCATAGTAGTTTGAATATAGATTTTTGAAGATTTATTTACTGAATTCAGCATGCATTTGTGATTGAGAAACTTGGGGGTATGTTGCTTCCGACAATTACACTTGTCAAATTTGTGTTGGGTACTTAAAAAAATTACTACAAGTATCTGAAACAGAGTTTTTTGTGCTTACTTCATTGGGGTTGAGATTTATATAAACCTTATATCGTGGCTCTTGAAAAAGGCCTGTTTGTTCAACTATGTGTAACATCAAGATTCTGCTAACAAGTACACAGACACTTTTCATGTAGCAGAGATCTTTAGATGGGATTGTTGTCTATGCTTTGGATCGAAGTGTGAACATGGTTATGCATGATGTATCCTTCCATGGCTCATAAAGGATATATTTTGTGCTTCCATTGTTAGTTGAAGTTTATTTAGTGAGACTGCTTTAATTTGCTTCTGTTGAAGATTAAACGATGTGGAGAAATGGCACGGAAGCTGCGGTTCTTCAATGATCAAATGTCAAAGGCGGGTATCACACGCTCGTCAAAATCTGTTGCACTAGATGATATTCATCTGGATGACCTAGAGGTTAATATAAAATTGTATGTGCATGCATGTATGTATCTTCCATTATTTAGGAAATTAAGCCTTCTTTATGGTGGTTATCTTTTAGGCAAAACTTGGAGAACTTGAAGCAGAGCTGATTGAAGTAAATACAAATAATGAAAAATTGCAGCATGGCTATAGCGAGCTTACAGAATATAAGCTTGTTCTACAAAAGGTATGCTATCTTTTTGGTTAACGGTTGTCACATTGGTTGCTTATCATGCTAGATTGTTGGCACACAAAATGATATTACATAAAGGGAGCTTTCAAAGTAAGAAATTTATGGGAAGAGACAAAATATATAAATATTTTAACTACAGGACTCTCTCCCTCTGGTGTGTGTGTGTGTGTGGGTTCCCTCCCTTTCTTTTGGAACAGAGGTTTGATTTATTAGCCCAAAAATTATATAAATATTTTGTGTTATTTCTTCCTCCAGTGGTTGGTTATCCTTTTAACTGTTTTATGCTTCCTATGATAAGTATCTTGTGTTGCATGACTTCAATCTTCGATTTGTTTTCCAGGCTGGAGAGTTTTTCAAAGATGTACAAATCAGTGCTGCAGCTCGGCAAAAAGAGATTTCATCAGATCAGCCTGCTGAATCTTTAGCAACTCCTCTATTAAAGGATCATGTATATAATGTGACATCCATATTTTACCTTCATTATTTATGTAACTAGCTTCTACATTTCTTTATGATTTCTATGATATATATTTGTAGGAATCAATTCATGACGTAAACAAACAAGTTAGATTGGGGTTTCTCACCGGTCTTGTGCCTAAAGAAAAATCTATGGCGTTTGAAAGAATTATATTTCGTGCTACAAGGGGTAACGTCCTTTTGAGGCAGGCTGCTCTGGAAGAAGATGTTGTTGATCCTACTTCAGGACAGAAGGTTAAACAGTAAATTAATTTCACCTTATTTGTTCATATTCTCGAGTGTTTTGAAAATAAATCCTTATTCATCATCTGTTTTGATTGCATAGAGAAATGTGGTAAAAGGTTCATACTATACAGTTGTTATTAACTTGTGACTATCGCCATACAGGTTCAGAAAAACATTTTTGTTGTTTTCTTTTCTGGAGAAAGAGTGAAGAGCAAGATTGTTAAAATAAGTGAAGCTTTTGCAGTAAACCGTTACCCTTTTGCAGAAGATATGGGAAAACAAAAACAAATGATAAATGAGGTACATAACAACCTTCCACATTAGTGCTTGATTATCACACATATGGGTATCATCATCTTTTTGAGGATACTGACCATTTAAACTCTTTTTTAGGTATCTGGAAGGCTATCTGAGCTAAAGATGACAATAGAAGCTGGACTTCAGCACCGTGGCACTTTGTTACAAAGAATAGGAGAACAATATGAACAGTGGAACCAAGTGGTATTGTGTCAAAATCTTCCCATTTGAAATTTTGCATGTGATTGATCCACTCGGCTTCTTTGTTGACTTCATTGTTAAACATGTTTTCTTAATAGTCGCTTTAAAATTCCTTTCTGTTACTTCTGCAAGGTGCGCAAGGAGAAATCCATTTATCACGTTTTAAACATGCTCAGTATTGATGTAACAAAAAAGTGTCTTGTGGCTGAAGGGTGGAGCCCCAAATATGCAACCAAAAAGGTTCGTTGTTTTGACTTGTGTTTCTTCGCTTTCTTGTATTTAAAGAAAAGGAAGTAGAAGAAAAGAAAAACTCATCGCCTTTTACTGTTTACAGATGTAAGTTTACCACCAGGTGGATGCATGTTCCTCTCTGTATTGGACCAATGTGATTAAATTTGTTAATTTCTCATAGATTTGTTGTTCTAATGTAACGGTTAAACCCTATGGACCTTTTTTTTGCAGATTCAGAAAGCATTGCAGCAGGCAGCAATTGACTCAAGCTCACAAGTTGGCACCATATTCCGGGTTTTGCACACTAAGAAGTTACCTCCAACTTATTTCCGAACAAATAAATTTACCGAGTCCTTTCAGGCGATTGTTGATGCATATGGGTGAGCTTACAGGCATTGCTTCTCAAATATATGAGCATTGTGGTTTGGGGGTCAGGTTCAAGGAAAACCGCAAAGAAATGAAAAACTGAGGAACACCTTGGTAATCGTTCATCTAGACAGTATGCACATGTACATACAAGTAATTTGTAAGCAATTTATCCGGTATGCACATGTGCATAAAAACCAAGACGACTTCAATTACTTGTCTGCACAAGTGCATAAAAACCAAGACAACTTCAATTACTTGTCTGCACAAGTGCAACCCTCCAGATGAATGATGACCAGGGTGTTCCTCAGTTTTTTAGTTTTTTGGGGTTTCCCCTGAACCTCCCTCTGTGGTTTGGTTTACCTTGGCGGGAGAGGAGAGATAGCCACTCGACTGAAAGGAGAGGCTAGGGGGTGTTTACTTGACTTTACTTTAGAAGGCTTCCACCCGTTCCACTTTCACTCTTAGGAGTATAGCAATAATCACTAGTCTTATATATTACAAAGTAGTCTAATCAGGCAAAAAAACAATGAGAAAATAATCATGTGAACAATCAATACCCGCATGCTCTCTCCTATATAGAGACATTTTTTGCATTCAAATCTATGATTATTTCCCCATGTAAATCTCAGCCTTCCCCTTCTTCTCCTATTGTCCTCTACTCGATACAACTCTCCCTACTTTCTGATGATCTAAAGGTCTACTTTTAAGATGATAAAATCATCTCGATTGGTGGTGCATCAGTTGTATTCATTTCCTTAAGAATAGCTAGTTTTCCCGCCAGCTGGCAAAACAAGTCATCATTTACAATATTAGTAGTCTCATCTTATCTATGTGAATATTGGACTTGTTGTTTCCTTAATGTTTCCATATATGTATATATATAAGTATGACTCTACTGTCTACTGTAACAAACAGGATTGCCAAGTACCAAGAAGCAAATCCTGGAGTATTTACTGTTGTCACGTTCCCATTTCTGTTTGCGGTAATGTTTGGTGATTGGGGGCATGGAATATGCCTGCTGCTGGCAACTTTATATTTTATATCCAAGGAGAAGAAATTCTCCGGTCAGGTAACTAACTATAGTATCCACGCCATCTTTTTCATTCAGAAGAGAATACTAAATACATAACTAACTAAATTATACTATACATAATAATTATATAAAAGAACAAAACATAGCTAACTTAGAACATAAAACAGCTTGCTCTCATTTTCAGATATACTTATCTAGCTTATTTAACAAATACAGAAGCTTGGAGACATTATGGAGATGGCCTTTGGTGGTCGCTATGTTATATTGTTGATGTCGCTCTTCTCAATCTACACAGGTTTGATCTATAATGAGTTCTTCTCAGTTCCGTTTAAGTTATTTGGTCCTTCAGCATATGCCTGCCGTGATGCCTCTTGCAGGTAATTCTTTTTATCCCTCTGAATTTACCATTTTCAGTTTCAATAAATTTTTTTTACCATTTAAAAAAACCGTTGGCATGCTTATTTATCTTCAGTGACTCTACCACCATGGGATTAATAAAGGTGCGTGACACATACCCATTTGGTGTGGATCCTTCATGGCATGGGACTCGCAGTGAGTTGCCGTTTCTTAATTCCTTGAAGATGAAAATGTCGATTCTTCTTGGGGTAGCACAAATGAACCTCGGGATAATACTCAGCTTTTTCAATGCCTTATATTTTCGGAATTTCTTGAATATCTGGTAAGTTTGTCATACATGGGTAGAAAAGTAGATTTGTGATCTCCTTATATAACTTCCACCATAACCACAAGGGTTGTGGCGTATTGGTTGAGGTCCTGGGAGATGTGGTGGAATATCCCATCTACCCAGGGTTCGAATCCAGGCGTACACAACAATTGTGGCCACTGAGTTTATCAGGGTTGATGTATTGCAGTCATAATTTGCCGGGATTATGGGACACCCTTCAATATATATATATATATAGACACCTAGGGTTGGGTTCCGGTGAGAAGGAGAATTATGGTGAGAACCGTAAGAAGGGATCTCCACCCTTGGATGCACATTAGAATTAGATGCACAAAGATGAGGTACACCGAAATGCACCAGATCAACTCCCTTCTAAGGCGCAATTCATAGGTGGGTATGAGATCAAAAGTGATCAATGGCTCATATCTCTTCTTACGCTTCTCACCTTAACTCTACTTCTCACACGATCCTATGCCTATATACCTCTATATATATGTATATATATATATATAACTTCCACCATAGTTTTTGTCGGGATTTTTTCACTCCTGAAAAGGATATAAAGAAAAGAGAAAAAGATCGTTAAATTGCTAGAATATGTTTTTTTCCTGTATCTCCAGAATTTATGTTTATTAATAGTAGACCCTTCTCCAGGTTCCAATTTATTCCGCAGATGATCTTTTTGAATGGTCTGTTTGGATACCTTTCCCTTCTTATCATTGCAAAGTGGTACACCGGTTCCAAAGCAGATTTATACCATATACTGATATACATGTTCCTTAGTCCCACAGATGATCTTGGTGAAAACCAGCTTTTTGAAAACCAAAAGACAGTTCAGGTTTCCTCCTTCCCTATAATTTCCAATTTTTAGGCTTCCAGAATTATGTTTTATTATGTTTTTAACATTGCTAAACTAATACATATATCATTCCATCACCAGCTTGTACTGCTACTCCTTTCCATTATTGCAGTCCCATGGATGCTGCTGCCTAAACCTTACATTTTGAAAGCACGACATAAAATGGTACGCCATTTGTCTCTCTCCTATATTCGATATTATGAAATCAAAGATAATGTGACCATAGTCTAAAAAATATGAAGTTTTAACATGCCTGATTTCCAAATAAATATTACATAAATTAGAAATAGTCTAATAAGGAAAATATAACTTCAAACTAAATCGTTGACACTTAGGGGCTGTTTGGTTCACGGAATCCGATGGAATTGGAAGGAATTGGAATGGCCAAATCCATTGACCGAATTCCTTAATGCTGTTTGGTTCGCGGAATGAATAGACCGGATTCCATCGGATTCCACCGAATTCCATGGTTGATGGATTTGATCATTCCTTAACATATGTGAAGGATTTTGAATTCCATTTCGTATCAAATGCAACATAATTTATAAATTTCTTTTAGAAAGACAACAATAATTTTAACCACCACCCTCATCGACAACATATCCGCCACCACCGCCGACACCGCCACCGCCACTACCACCACCACCATCAATTAATATTATCATTCCACCACCGCTACCGTCACCCCCACCCCCACCCACCACGTCACTATTTTTTGCCGGCATACTCATAGTCGCCACCCACCCCTACACCCTACCCCACCCACCTACCCACCACCACCACCACCCACCACTAATGTCCTCATCACAATTGTCACCCCCACTCCCGATAGATGCATATTTCTATTCTTTTACGAGATTCCATTCCAATTCCTATCAACCAAACGCATGGTCAAATTCCATCAAATTTCATTCCAATTCCTTCAAAGTCAAATTCCTTGATGGATTCCAGTTCCATCGAATTCCATTCCGCGAACCAAACGCCTCCTTAAGGTAGAAGGTAGAAGTCGTAGATCAATACAAAATTTAAAAAAATGGTGAAATTCGTGTTGTGAATGTTGATTAAAGCCTAAACTATATAGCCTAATGGATTATTGGGCTATAATTTATATTATTGATCAAAGTCCAAAAGACCAAAACTTTGGACTTACTAATGGACCATGGAGAAAATAGATTAAAAATATTACATAAATTTAGCAATTATTCTATATATCTCTTATAGATAAAATTAAAAATATATGCATATATATAATATATATATAGGGGAGGGTTCAAACGAGAACACTCCAATTTAAAGGAACAAATGGACTTATTTGAGACCCACATCATATATGGTCCCAAATGAGTCCCTTTGTTCCTTTAAATTTACAAAGTTCTAACTTCCTATATAAGGGTTTAATCTTTTAAGAACCCTATCTTTTGTGAGAACCGTGAGATCCATTACGGACCACATAAATTAACTAATTAATATACATTTAAATTAAATATGATAAAGATTGTTTAGTAAATTTGTAAATTTATAGATAATTATGGAATCTTAATTATTATTAACCATATCCAAAATTAAGCATATCTCTTTATTATTCACCTTGTTTATAAGATTCGGTTAGACTGTTTTTAGAATATCATCGTTCAAAAAAAATGCAGAAGTATGACACCAAATACTGGAAAGTGTTCACAATGTGATCACAAAGTGTGCGCACCACTGGTGATTTCAGATCTCGTGAACAACTGGTATTCTCGTGAATCCAGATGTCGTGCACACCGTCATCTCACCACATAGTGTTCACAAATTTTATAGCCGAGGCTGTACAGAAATTAGTTCACACTATGCACGATGTGTTTTGTGCATACTATGTTCACAATCTTTATAACCATGAGGTTGTCTAGAAATTGGTTCACATTGTGCACACTATATTCACAAAAGTTGGCTCGACATGTTTGAACGAGTTGACGACGAAGAATGAGACATGAGAGAGAGAAGAAGGAAAAGGAGGAGAGAGGAGATTTATAAACACCGATAGTGCCATTTATTTGATTTTTTAATTTAAAATTACCAAAATTAATAACTACTTAATTTAATATTAACTAGTGGCTTAGAATGGATCTCAAGTTCCCACAAAAATTACGGTTCTCAAAAGAAGGTCCCCCCTCTTCCTATATATATATATATATATATATATATATAGGGTTAGGTTCAAATGTGAACTCAATTTTGGCTGTGAATGTGAGGACGAATCTCAGCCACACATCTTCGGTTATGGTGGACGCGATCACGGAGGATTGACGCGATTCATGGGAGGGTGGAGATTATTAAAGGAGGGGAACCAGGTCAAAGCCGCCTTTATTGACCGGATAAGTGGCTGAGATTCGTCCTCACGTTCACAACCAAAAATGAGTTCACATTTGAACTTTCCTCTATATAATATATATATATATAATGCGTTGGGGCTTGAACCGTGGTTTGATAACTCAAAACCGCAAGCCGCACCGCAACGTGCGGTTTGGTAAAAGTGCAAATCGCGCGTGCGGTGTGGACGGTTTGTGTGGTTTGGCGGTTTAAATGAAAATTCCACTTTGATCCTCTATCAACCAATAATGTGGGACCATTAACATGGTTTTTTTTAATGAATCTGTTTTTTATGTTATTTTGTACTGTTCCCTAGAGGTAGGGTCCAGGGGTAGAAACATTGCCTCTATCCTAAAGGGTAGAGGAACTATTTCCTAAAAGACCCTCAACTAGCAAAAGAAAACATATAACTTATATGCATCTCTAATTCTTAAGAGGCACCAAGATGAATCTTACGAACTCATCGATGACAATGATGACTCCTTGCACGGAGAGGCAGATCGTGATTCCGATAATCAAGAATTCGAATTCAGTGAAGTATTTGTTCATCAACTCATCCATACAATAGAATTTGTACTTGGGGCAGTATCAAATACAGCTTCATACCTCCGTTTATGGGCTCTCAGGTATGGTATGCTACTGCAATTTTTAACCTTTATCTTTACCATTTTAAGTTAGCCAAGTATAATATATATATATAGAGAGAGAGAGAGAGAGATATATATAGAGAGGAAAGTTCAAATGCAAACTCAAATTTGGTTGTGAATGTGAGGACAAATGAGAGCGCGACACATGTCTGAATTTGTATTATTCAGACTGAATAATAAAGAGAATAATAGTACATTCAGACTGAATGTAGTATTATTCAGACCGACTATATTCAGTGTGAATATTTCCTTCATTATTCATACTAAATATGACACGTGTCGCGCTCTCATTTGTCCTCAGGTTCACAACCAAATTTGAGTTTGCATTTGAACTTTCCTCTCTATATATCTATATATATATATATATAGGGGAGGGATCATACGAGAACCACCCCTCTTTAAAGGAACACCTTGTGGACCACATATGATGTGGGTCCCACATAATATTAAATCATTTCTGATTTAATATTAAATCAGAAATGATTTAATATTATGTGGGACCCACATAATATGTGGTCCACAGAGTGCTCCTTTGTTCCTTTAAAAAGGGGTGGTTCTCGTATGATCTCTCCCCTGTATATATATATATATATATATAGAAGGAGGTTCAAACGAAAACGCTAAATATTTAAGAAAACAAGAAAACATTTTTCCGTGTACAAAATCACATATGCTTTTGTACCAACATAAAAAAATGGACACGGGCGACTTTTGCCGCGGGTTAAGTCGCGGCTTATCATATATGATTTTGTACATGAAAAAAGTTTTCTTGTTTTTTTTAAATAGTTAGCGTTCTCGTTTGAACCTGCCCCTATATATATATATGTTCACCCAATAGAGCGTATCTTGGTTTTTCTGTAAGTTCATAGCACAGAAAACCGAGTCACAAACATCTTTTATACATATAATGCAATTTTATCTTGTTTTAACAGCTTGGCACATTCGGAGTTGTCAGCTGTGTTCTATGAGAAGGTCCTTCTACTTGCATGGGGGTAAGTCGATTCTATTTATTGCTTCCTACTTGCATTCGAAATTGTTACATATAACACATGAAGCCCCAAAACAGTTCCTAATAATAATTAAGACCCATGAAATGTGGCTGTTTTCATTAAGACCCCAACTTATAAATCATGATGAAAATGTTACTTTATATGTAATATCTATTGACACCTTTGGTAAAAGATAAGCTTCTTGCTATTCAACGTAAATGAAATTGTTAACTTAATTATTATACGCAGGTACAATAATGTGATCATCCTCATCATAGGCATCATTGTGTTCATTTTTGCAACGGCGGGGGTGTTACTAGTTATGGAAACGCTAAGTGCTTTCCTACACGCATTAAGACTTCACTGGGTGGAGTTCCAAAACAAGTTCTACGAAGGAAATGGATACAAGTTCCGTCCCTTCTCCTTCGCATTACTCGGTAACGAGGATGAATCATCTTAATTAAATCCCACCTTTTACAATGCTGCATATATAATTTCAGTTTTGAAACAGTAACTAATTGCAGGCAGGCATATATATATATAGCCTGCTTAATGTAATCATGATTCTTATATACATTTAATTAACAATAATATATATGTATATATATATATATGATGATTGAAGTTGCAGTATATGTTAACTAGTGGTGATGGGCTGCAACGACGGTGGAGACCATGGAATCGACTCCACAGACATTGTGACCTTTGCAGATCTTGTAATATCCCTTTTCTCCCCAATTCTCTCCCCAAGAGTTCTTGATAATCCAGTATGGCTTCTCCTTCATTCTTATGGGAGCATAACCGGCTGCACCATAACCCACTAATAACACACCATGGTCTAACCTCTTTGAGCATAAAAACGGGCACGAAACTCCGCCAATATACGTCTGCATGTAAGCTGCATTAATAGCCACTGCACATCCACAAATAATCAACACCCAATTAAAGAAAATACCCAAAATAAGTGTCAACATTTCTATTTTAGTTCGTCCCAGAACCGGAACAAGTGTCCATGTAAATGTGTCTTTTTCATTGGGGACATTTATTTTGGGATGGATGGAGTGTATAGTATATATTTAGATAGGGAAATGATATGATGGTTATATATATATATATATGTATATATATACCAGCAAGAGGACCATGTTTGACGAGGTTAGCAGCGATCTGATCTTCGTCAAGTGACACAACGCTGAAGTTCCTAACGGATGCTACCACCTTGCTTTTATCGAATTTGCATTTTCCATGGTCAGTGGCGGTGTAAGGATACTCCTTCTCCTTCATAAGTCCACCAGCTTTTAAAGTGTACTCGAAAGCACTGGTCATCAGACCGCCATTGCACCCAGAGTCACAAGATCCTTGTTCTTCTGGGTCACACTGCAGAGCCAGAGAATTAACCAGATTATATATGATCATTCTAACAAGTAATAAGAAATTGGAAACTTACTTATAAAATTTAAGATCAAATGGATATTAAGTCAAATCATCGATCAAACCTCATGATCACAATCAACAAGTTGCTGCTCGCTAAGGCTCTCGAGCTTCCCTGTGGCAAGGAAATTCGCCCCTTCCAATGCTCCAGTTGTGCTAAAGGACCAACATGATCCACATGAACCCTAATTTTCATCATCACAACGAAATCTCATCAAAATGATATCCAAAACACGTCGATTTCAAGTATAAGAAACAATGACTGATGTTTATTTTTGCATGATTGAATAAATTTAAACGGTAAAAAGCACCTGATTCTTCACACCAGTGACGGCACCGTGATCTCGCCAATCGAAATCTTCTGGAAGATCATCAGTCGGAAGGATCTCAGCCTTGCCGGCGTCGGTGATCGGGAACTTGAGACGAGATCTCAACCCGAGGTGTTTACGGAACTCCTCGGGAGTCATGTCAGAGAACTGAGTGACGCCATGGATGGCCGGAGGATCAAGCTTCTGGTGACGCTTAGCGCGGCGCAGGTTAGCCTTAAAAATCGATAATCTGTAATCATGTTCCTCCTGTGAGGCGTATGACTTGCCAAACTTGCGCTTGAAGGCACCGAAGTGATCCTCCTCCGTATTCAACTGGTACTCTTCTCCGTCGCCGACCACTTGACGGATGATGATATCATCTCCGGCGGCGAAAGAAGTGGCGGCGATCACGAGAGATAAAGCGACGAGAAGAGAAATTGATCGAAGATCCATGAGAAAAGCAATAAATGTGGATATGATACAAATGTAATGTGTGTGTATATATATATATACACATATATATAGGTGGAAATGGAGATGTATATATCCAACGTAGGAAGACGTAGCCATCGACGTGATGAACAATTGAGCATGGTGGTTGCTTGGAAGGGAACGAGGAAGTGGGCCTAGTGGGGGATGTGACACGTGGTAGCTTTTGATTGGAAAAGGAGTTTCAGGAATTGGTTATCGGGTCGGGTTGAACCTCTTTACAAATCACAATTACATAAAAAAAGAAAATCAAATTTTCGAAATTAAATCTCAAATTAATTAACATAATTAATTTGGAAAAGGGTTCATCATCGCTGGTCGTGATTCTTTTTACCCAAACTATGTGTGTTCGAGTGGGTGTCTAGACAGCTTTAAAAAGGTTTCTATTTCGTGGGAATTGTAGATCGAGAATCCATTCTTAGGGGCCGTTTACCAAATCTTACCTGGATAAGTGCTTACTGGTAAAATTTAACACTATCTCTTACTTACCGGGTAAGATTTTAGTCCACCGAAACAACATCGTATGTAACAATTTACCCGGTAAGCGCTTACCGTGGTAAGAGTCGTCACCATAACTTACCGGGTAAGACTTTTGGTCCTTGTTTTTTTTGTCTTCGTTCTTATTAGGTAATATTTTTGGTACTTGTCATATTCCTCGAGTAAGGTAATATGACTTGGTAAATGCTTACCCGGATAAGCATTTAACAAACAGCCCCTTACTCTCACTTAATAGGTAATGTTCGTCGAAGGCCCTCTCCAACCATTAATTATTCTCTTGTCGTTCATTTTGAACATGGAGCTTTACCTCTAGCTTTTATTTCATCTTCTTGTCCCCTTTGACCTTTATTGGTCTTGATCCTTTTTTTTGTAATTCTAAATACACCCCCTCCTATAAGATATATGTGAGTGAGTAAGGTATGTAAATAAAGTAGGGGGTAAGAAATAATTGAGCTGTGTATGGGAGGAGTATAAATAACAACCCCTTATATTTTTTCTGTTGTCTTTAAAATAAATCTATTTGGAAAAAAATGTTGAGATTTTTTAAAAGATTACAACATTAATATCTAAATTTAATCATCATTAAGTATAGAAATGTTATTATTATAATTAACTCAATTAAATAAGTGATACATAATTCATATCATTAAAGAATTGAATGCATGATGAAGCTTACAAGTCTTATTAGGTTGCTTTAGGAGAACATTCAAATCCCGTCCACGTCCCCTAATTCCTACGCTTCACTTTCAATTCTCAAAACCAAAATAAAACAACATCTCTAATATATATGCCTTTTTCTAGAAATTTTAAACCTTATAAAACTTTACTACATACAATTATATTAAACTTTCCTTTAAAATAAAGAAAAAAAATTATTAAAAAAAATAAATCTTTAAATTTAGAAAAATTATATATCATACTTGTTGTTGATGTTCTAAAATCTTATAAATTTATGTTTGTTTGGTGCCATCGCAGGAAAAAAAGGAAAAGTGGTTGTAAAACCAAAATTGCTAGACAAGGGAAAAATCCAGGGCAGACCTACTCATAGCTGAGCGGGGTCTCGCACACTCACTCACTTAATTATTACAAAAGAAAAAAATGGAATTTTTTGACGGTACACCTGCTTATTTTATTAATGAGCTCTTAAATATTTATAAACCAAAACTTTGACAAGAACTCAAGAAGTTGATTTGGGCGCATTGGTTATGTCTTCATCTTTTAGGAGCTCCCCCACCTAGAGGTCGCATGTTCGAAACTTTTTTTTTTATATAGTTCTTGTTATGAATTTTAAAAAGATAGAAGGGTGATTGGCAATATTTTGAAACTAAAGGGACTAAATTGATTTTATTGATTAGTTATAAATTACAATGCCATACGGTTATATGTATATGATTTATTTGTTTGTTTGAAGTTTTTATATTAGAATCAACCAAAAACCGAAAAGTATCTTCTTAAATCAATCAAAAAAACCAAAAAAAAAATCTCGAAATCAACTAGAAAACTTAAAAAATATCATGAAATCAACCAAAAGAACTTAAAATATCTCTATAAATCAACAAAAAAACATAAAAAATCTCTCATATACAATGTTTGGCTAAAAACACATTGAAAGAGTTTTGCAGGCATCTAAAGCCTAAAGGTGCACACGTTCGAAAAAAATCATGGGTCCGCCACTGGAAAAATCCATAGGCCTATCACACCTTATTTGGAGTAGCGAGTAGGGATAAGTTAGTTTATTGAAACGTTATTTGGAGTAGCGAGTAGGGACGAGCATACGGACCGAAATCCCGAAACCGAACCGGTCCCGTACCGAACCGGTACCGAATATCATTACCGGTTCGGCATTCGGTACCAAGATTTTCCATATTCGGGATTCGGTACTTTCGGTACCGGTACTAGTCCCGGTAAATCCCGAACCGAACCGGGGAATTTAAAAAGTCATTTTTTTATTTGAATCGGTAACAAACTCTTTCCTTTTTTTAATAGAAAATCCTCCTAAATATATTACAATTTTCGGTTCTTGTATTTTCCACTCAAATAACGATTTTTTCTTGCAATTCTTCATATTTCGGTTATTGCAATTCTCCAAAACCGGTTCCGTAATTTATTCAAAACCCGGTTCTTGCACAATCGGCTCCTCCAATCCGGTTTCCGCTCAAGTGATTTTGGTTTTTGTTATTGTGTTTAATGGTCAACGGTGAAAAACGGTTGTCGTCCCAAAAAATGGTACCAAACAGTTCTAGTCCTGAAAATCCCGGTACCGAATTCGGTATTGATTTTTTTCACTCTCGGTTTCGATACTACCCGGTTTCGGTACCGGTCCGGTATCGAGCTCATCCCTAGTAGCGAGTAGCATTTTGGAAGCTTATTGTCATTTTTTTCAATTATAACTCTCATTAATATTAAGTATTAATTATTATTTCTAATTTTCAATATGTCATTTTTGGTCATTTTACATTCTTATACGTTAGTTTTACTAAACATGATTTTTTCATCAACGAGCTTATCAGCTATCAACTAACTTATAAGTCATCCGCTAGTTTATCAGCTATTTTGTCAAACATAGCCTAAATGTCTGACACTTCTTCTACAATTTTATTTCGAATAAAGTTAAAAAAACATTTCGCGTTCACATGCGGATAATTTACATGCTAAAATTTCTTACCCTAGAAGAAAATTTGTGTATAACAATCATTTATGTTTTCAAAGTGTCATAAAAAAGTTTACACAGTTTTAAAAATGACAGTTATAATTTGTAAACTTTATTTTGATTTTTTTTGTGATTTATATAAATTTCCCATCAACAAGCAACAACTTATTTTGTTTAACAAAGCATCCGTAGACCTTACTTTTAAAATGACATATGGATACAAGAAAAAGAATATAGATAATGTTATAACATTATTTATGTAAACGAGAAACTAAGGATGCGTTTAGTTAGCGAAAACTATTTTTATTTTTCAAGAAAACGTTTTCAGAAAATGGAGTTGAGTTTTCATTTTCAGTTTTCTATGAAAATTTTAGAAAATACGTTTAGTTGAAATGGTGGAGTTTTCATTTTTAGAAAATTAGAAAACGCGTTTGGTTATGCATTCTACCACTTTTCATTTTCCATTTTTTTCAAATTAGAAAGTGTGTTTGTGTGTGTGTGTGTCTGAAAGAGAGAGAGAGAGAGAGAGAGAGAGAGAGAGAGAGTGTGTGTATACCAGTGTATGTGTGCATGTTTGTTCCTGTGAATGTGTGTGTGTCTGTGTAAAAGTGTGTGTCTGTGAAAACGAGCGCACATGTGTGTGTGTGTGTGTGAAAGTGAGTGTATGTGTAAATGTGGAAAAGTTTTTAGAAAACAAAAAATGAAAAAGTGGTAAAAGTAGTTTTCTAAATTTAATGTAATTTTAGAAAATGAGAATTTTCGTTTTCTTGTGATTGGAATAATGATATTTTTGGGTTTTGAATCCCTATATTGTCAACGAATGAATGTCTGAAGTGGGTTGGAGATGCTTTTATGCCCCTTTACTTGCAAGTTTTAAACAAGAGTTGATATCTCGTCGTTAAGAAAATTCTATGCTCGAGATTCATTTCGGAACCAAACAATTGAGGATATTTTACCGTCATTTCTGTTTCGGGCTCTCAAATCATTTTAGACCCTTCAGGCACTTGAGTAATGCTATTTTAATCTTTCTATCTAGTATTTTCGTTGGTTCCTCCAGAATAGCTTAGGACTCAGACCCCATACCAATTGTGTCATCAGAGATATGGAGGCATGGTGGTACTTTTTCTTAACCACTTGTGCTGGTCATTTTAGTGTCATCGGCCATTTAGGTGTAATTGGAAGTGACACGAGTGTTAATGGGGTTTTCAAAATGTGTTCTAATTCAAGTGGAATGTCCAGAACTCTGCACATCTAGAACTCTGGAGCAATTATTGTGAAACTATTGCCAATTCATAATGTTAGCTAAAATGGTTGTAACCGTCCAATACTGCTAATAATTAGCCATGATTGTAATTCAGTTATTATTTTCCTATTGAGTTAGTATATATACCCTATATACTTACGTTTTTGACTCACGATTTTGAACAACTTTTATATATTCTTTTGTATTTTACTCTTGATTTGGTACCTAAAATTGATAATGGTCTTGAGTCTTATCTCATATTGAACTTTGTGAAACCAGACATATGTTTGAAATATCAATTCGTAAAGTGAACTCACATGATTCTCAAGCAATCCAGTAACCTGCTCGAAGGTTTTACCCTATTCCTCATTCCGTTTTTCTACATGTTGCAAATGTAATAATTTCGTTATTGTTTCCTGAGATCTAAGGGAGATGTTATGTTTTCCTACGACTGATTGAGGAGCGTGACAATCTTGATCACTTCGTACTTATCTTCATTGATTTTTATGGTATGTAATTAATATAATTCATCATAATATCCATAGTTTCCTTAATAATCAAATACTATTCATCATATTTTATTACAAATATTCAATGTATGATGGTGATAAAATATTTTTTATAAATAACATGCTTTCGTGAAACCATACCCAACAACGACTTCTCATTTAAAATTGTGTCATGTAATTTAAAGGGGAATGTTAATGACACCCCTACATATTGTTAATGGCATCCCTAAGAGTGAATTTCATTCTCACACATGTTTACATCAACACTTATTATGGTACCAAAAATTTCGTACACACCCCTATTAAAGAGGTACCATTAACACTCCCCAGTTTAAAATATCAGATACAATACACCAGTCATCATGTGATTCCAAAAGAGACACGTTCCATATGCATCAAAAAAATCTACGGTTGTTATTTGATAAATTCATTTAAAAGTTAGTCAAACATACTTTGAATGATCACTTCACCATCTTATGGTTGACTTTAGAAAGAAAAAAAACAAGGGGTATCAACGGCACAACCACACAAACCTACGAATTTTCTGACTAGTTTTAAATTAAAAAACCTAGTATCATATTTCATTATATCGTCACAGTTATATTTTTAACTTTAATAATAGTTAAATGATGATTATAAAGTGACCACAAATTTATAATGGTATTTTTTAAAAGTATGGTACTTTTTATTATCTCGTCGAAATTGAATAATTTTTCAACCAATACATTTGAGAAAGTATATTAATTTACAAAGATTTTATTGTAATTTTAAGCATTATAATTATAAATGATTGGTTTAAATGTTTGGTTATTATAAAAACATCTTCAATAGATATGCTATATTTTTTTTCTTTCTTTTTAAATTTGAAGATTTTTTTATCCTCCCTTTATTTTATCTCTATTTTAGAAGAAAGTAACATAACTAATAGAATAAACATTTTTAAACTTATAAAATTTATAAAATATCATGATTATTGGAGATGCTCTCAAATACCAAACTATATATAAAATGGATCTCAAGAAGTTTCAAAGTTCAAATTAAACCACATTGAAGGGCTAATATTTTTTTGGTTTTATTTTGATTCTAAATGTCTTTTGGTCAAAGTGAGAATTAGAAATTAGAAGGTGTGGGCAGCATTGAGAAAAGGTTGAGTATGCACCATTCATGCCTTTGCTCCATATCTAATATATTCTTTTATCAATTATTTCAAAAATAATATTTAATAAATCATTTGTTGGTTCATTATTTTCATAAAATACTTATTTTATTTTAAAATAAAATAAATGTCCATGATAAAAATATACAATTTTAAGATCGTCTAATAATTATATCTTTTGAATAAATAAATGGCACTTTTATTCTGAAAAAAGAAATTTCGTCATCTCATAATTAAGAGTAAAAATAGAAATAAAAAATTTTGCTCTTGAAAATGAACATTTATTTTGTGAGAAACTAAAATAGTAATATGGATATTTAATTTGGGACAAAGAGAGTACACTTTATAATATCTAGATTTATGCCTCTGTCGTGTAAGTCAGTTGACAAAAATGTGGAGTGACTTTGCCCACATACATAATATGGACACTTTTACTCGCTGTAGTGAGAAATTTCGTCATCTCATAATTAAGGGAGAAATGAGTAATTGAAAACTTGTTTTTGAAAATAAACACTTATTTTGTGAGAAACTAAAATAGTAATATGAACATTTAATTTGGAACAAAGAACGTACACTTTATAATATCTAGATTTCTGCCTCTGTAATGTAACTCAGTTGGCAAAAAGGTGGAGTGACTTTGCCCAAATACATAACAGGTCCGGATTCGATCCCACCCCCACCCCACCCGGCTAGTCTCAATCGCTGAGTGAGCCAAAATATGTTCCCTCACATTGGTGTTCTTGGTGATGAGTTTCATGTAACACCGGTTGAGGTTGTTAGTAATCAATTTTTTATCCAAATAATATTTAGGCTTTGTTTGGCAAAAATAAGCTAGTTTATAAGTTGACTTATAAGCTAGCTTATTTTTAGTGTACACGTTTGACAAACCAAAAGCTAGTTTATAAGTTAGCTTATTGAAACGCTACTTGAAGTAGCGTTTTGGGAGCTTATTGTCATATTTTCCAATTATAACCCTCATTAATATTAATTATTATTTTTTAATATACTTTTTTTGGTCATTTTACATTCTTATACGATAGTTTTGCCAAACATAATTTTTTCATCAGCTAGCTTATCAGTCATCCGCTAACTTATCAGCTACCAGGTAGCTTATCCGCTAGTTTGCCAAACTTAGCCTAGATTTCTGTTAATTCTATTTTTTTATTTTATTTTAATAAAAATCGTGACATCTAGTCTAATCTTTTTACGTGTGTATTTGGATTTGTGTTTCAAAGCTCATTATCTGATTCTTGTGATTGTAATTTGAAACGATCAATGATTATTAACATATATATATATAGAGGAAAGTTCAAATGTGAACTCATTTTTGGTTGTGAACGTGAGGACGAATCTCAGCCACTTATCCGGTCAATAAAGGCGGCTTTGACCTGGTTCCCTCCTTTAATAATCTCCACCCTCCCATGAATCGCGTCAATCCTCCGTGATCGCGTCCACCATAACCGAAGATGTGTGGTTGAGATTCGTCCTCACGTTCACAGCCAAAATTGAGTTCACATTTGAACCTAACCATATATATATATATATATATATATATATTTGCTTTTCATTTAGATTGTTTTAGATCATTATCCACATTTCACAATGGTCAAAAGTGGTGTAAAAAACTTGAATAAAATAAAAAATATAAAAAAAAGTCTTGGTCTCATCATAATATATTTTTTCTTACTTTTTGTCTTTCATATTCATTTCTTCAAATACTTGAGGAACCTTAAAGGATTGATAAAAGAAAGATATCTTCAAGTTACTAATTCCAATGATCAAGTCTTCTTTAAATCATATTCAATTCAAGTCATCTTTAAACAACCACTTGATTGACACTGAAGTTTTAGGAGCATCCACAATGATAAAATCAAATATTGTAAAATACTTGAACAAATTAAAAATATAAAAATGAATATTGGTCCCGTCATAAAGTATATTTTCTTTTTATTCGCTTCTCATATCAGATTTAAGAAAGTTTATATGGTTGATAAACCAAGTCATGATCAAGTCTTCTTTAAGTCATCTTCAACCAACCATCAAAAATGCTCAATTAAATATTGATGCTAGCCATGACAAAATTGATTATTAAATAATAAAAATAAAATTATAACTTGTCGTTTTCATCAACCTAATTTAAGGACTTTTACACCCTATTCACAATGCCGACTTATTTTTTCCACAAAAATGTCCAGCATTCACGATGTGGTTTTAGAAGGTTTTTAAAGGGTTTTTTTCAAAAAGCAAAAATCTTTTTGTAAGTTTTTTCACATAAATTTTCGTCATAGATTGTAATTGTACAACCTGTTTTTTTTAGAAGTCTTTCATGTTTAATCAGTTTTAAGTTTATTAAATTTTATAAAAGTTTCGTATCAATCAGTTTTATTTATTAATATATGTAAAGTTTTCATATTTAAATTTCAGTATATATTAATAAAATATTAACTTAATAACTTTTTTATATTTAAATCAAATGTGTCAAACTTGATATTTTTATACAAACGTTATATATTTTTTAATAACTCACTTTTTATTTTAGGAATATTACTTAAATAGCCATTTCAGAAAAAAAAGGTTTTTGCCTCCTAACTCATTTTCCCTCAAAATACCAATAATGTCTCATAAATTACGACCTTACTACCAGATAAAATTACAGTTGTGTCCATGTAAATTTTGGTGATTCCACTAACTCATTTTTGGACATCTTCAATCGTATAAAAATCTTTTGGCTACCTCATTTTTGAATTGTTTTGGTGATTCCTCATTTGGCGACCTCATCTTCAATTTTGTCCATGTAAGTTTTTGAACATCTTTTAAAATTGTCTGGTAGTAAGGTTGCAATTAAGACATTATTTTGACGACCCTATTAGTTATTTTAGCAATTTTGAGGAGAAATGGGTTAAGAGGCAAAATGTTTTTTTTGAAATGGATATTTGAGTAAAATTTCCTTTTATTTTTTAGTATTATTTTTTTAATTTTTAGTAATAAATACATAATTAAGGCAATAGTGTTTTCTCATATAAATAAATATGTATTTGTATTAATTTTTAATGTATTTATTTTTATAAATGAGAATATAAATGATATGAAATTAAAATGGTGGGACCCTGAAAAGTTTGAAAAGTTGTGAAAAAACTTGGGTGAGGTTTTTCACATAATGAATGTACGTAGAGGTTTTAGGTTGTTGAGGTGGTAATAATGCGTAAAAGACTGTGAAAAAAACTTGGTGAAAAACCACAACATTGTGGATGCTCTCACAATGTGGTTTTTGAGAGGTTTTTAAGGGGGTTTTGGGATGTTTTTTTAAAAAAAAAAAACATCTCTTTGAGGTTTTCCACATGAGTTTTTTGGTCATATGTCGTAACTGCACGACCTGTTTTTCAGAGGTTTTTCGTATTTAATCAGTTTTAACTTAAAATAACTGTTTAAGTGAGAGAAATGATATTTTTATTCATATCAATAAAAATAATCGAAATTAAATTCTAAAAAAAATAATTTTTTGTTAAATTAAATATAATGCTTTTCAGAAAATTTTGATTTTTAATCTTCATTTAAAAAGAATTAAAAAATTTATTAAATCTTCAATATATTTTCCAAAATCAAAAATCAAAATCTTCAAGAAAAATTTGATTCATCTCCAATGGGTTCTTTATTTTTTTTCACATTACAATTTTATTGATAGTATTAATATAATCAATATATTCATAATATAATATTTCTCTCTTAATCATGGATTTTCATCGATAAAAAATATTAAAAAAATCATTTATTTTTCTTAAGTAGTCACTTCTAGAAAAATCACTAAATTTAAAGATTTTCATCACGATTTTCCTACTTTTTTCATTTTTAGTTTTTTTAAAAGAATCTGTTAAAATTAAAATATCTAAAATCTTTATTTTAAAAAATCCACTTAAAACGCTTTTACATTTTAACGTACATTCTTTTTTTAAGAAAAACAATTAACACACTTTTTTTTAAAGAAAGAAGTAGAAAAACAACTCATTCACCTCCCTTTTCATCTACATTAGAGATTTTCACATATATGGAAATTTTATTTTTTTGTTTTTACTTTTACTTTTTCAGTAAACTACAAATATGGCTAGGATGGTTTGTTTGAAAATAATTTTATAGTTTTAAAATTATAAATTGAACCATCATATTTTATAAAAACTTACAAATTTAATCCTTACCTCTAATAACGGTTAAGAAATAAAAATTTCCGTTAAGGAAGTGAATTTGTTGTGTTATTTTAGAGCATCTCCAACAGCTTTCTATTAAAAAATAGAGAATGAAAATCTTAAATTTCTAAAAACATTTTATTTTAATTCCAATGACTTTTCTATTTTAGAAGATTATCATTACTTATATTCTTAAAATATTCAATACATTTAATAAAATTTTATTTCTTTCTCATACACATTTAATTTCAATGATTATGATTGGTTGTATATATATACATTAACTTATTGTTTTCCTTTCTTATTTAGAGATTTTAGAGAATTCTATATATTTAGAGTTTTCTTCCCAATTATTTAAACTAGCAAACATGATAACAATGTTGTTGGAACATTTTAGAAAAGACGAACTCATTTTTTTTCTATTTTAACAATGCGACATGGGATCACGTGAGACCAGCCTGTTTTCGTGAGACCTGTGAGACCACATTTTTACACTTGAAACTTCACAGCAAATCACTGTGAAGGTAAAAAAAATCGACGTTTTTGTGAGACCACCTTTTTACACTTGAAACTTGACAGCAAAACACCGTGAAGTAACATTCATGGTGTTTTTGTTGTGAAGGTTCAATTTTACCTTCACAGTGATTTGCTGTAAAGTTTCAAGTGTAAAAATGTGGTCTCACGAGTCTCACGAAAACAGGTTGGTCTCACGTAAACCCAACCTTTAACAATGCTATTGGAGATGCTTTAATTTAACGGAATATTTTTAGCAGCCATCAAAAAAGAAGACCAAATCTGAATATTTTGTCAAATAATACTTAATACTGACTATCTTTTAATTTCAAAATTGTAAAAACGAAAAAAAAATATATAATTTCCACAAACAACAAAAACCAAATTTTATCTCTAATTTTTGTAGATATTTTTGGCGTGTTTTTCTGTAACCAAAAATATATTCCTACGTTTGTTTTATTAGATTCCGAATATAATTCCAAAACTGTTGACTCCAATCTCTATCTTTATATATATATATATATATAATGCATTCTCTTCTCAAATCCATCAACCATCTTCTACTATCTATTCGATTCCTCCAATGGGGTTTCAGATCTGTTTCTTTCTATTTCTTCTTTTCTTAATTGGACCTTCTTCATTCTGCAATGGCGGAATTACAAGCTCTTTTATTAGAAAAGAAGCTAAATCAATCGATATGCCTTTCGATAGTGATGTATTCTCTCTTCCTCCTGGTTACAATGCTCCTCAACAGGTACTGTTACTTAATTTTTGCCCTAAAACTCCATTAACGTTTTGATTGTATTTTTGTGTGCTTTGAAAGTTGTGCGTTAATGGCTGCAGGTGCATTTAACCCAAGGAGATCATGTCGGAAAAGCAGTAATAGTGTCTTGGGTGACTCAAAACGAACCTGGTTCTAATACCGTCGTTTATTGGTCGGCCGGAAATAGCCACCGGAAATGCAACGCCACCGCCAGAGTTACTACTTATAAGTATTATAATTACACTTCTGGATTCATTCATCATTGCAATATTAGGCATTTAAATGTAAGATCTCCGATCTCGAATTCGATTGTTTAAAATTTCAAAATCAATGGCTTAATTTTGAAATAAATTTAATCCAGTTTGATACGAAATATTATTACGAGATCGGAACTAGTCCGACGATAAGGAGATTCTGGTTCATGACTCCTCCGGCCGTCGGACCTGATGTTCCGTACACTTTTGGACTTATCGGTAAGCTTTTAAGTAGAATTTCAGAAATTTGACAAAATAGCCAATTTTTTACATATGGTTTTCACCAAAAATAACCAATTTTTTCCAAAAGTTATCAAAATATCCATCATGTTCCTAAATATAAATGGGTAAGTTTCTAAACTAGATTTGTTATTTCAAGGATCAAATATGTAAAATTTTGTCTAGACTCGCAATATCAACTTTGCAATTGCGAATTCCAAATTTTACGTATTTGGTACTTGAAATGTGAACGCAACGGGAAACTTTTTTTTTACATTTTCACCTATTCGCAATTGCAAATTCCAAATTTACATATTTGGTCCCTGAAAATGTGAAGGCAAATTTTTTTTTTTACATTTTCACCTATTCGCAATTGCGAACCTGATGGTTAATTTTAGTAACTTTTGGAAGAAACGCGTTAAAAGGTAAAACCACAAGTAAAAAATGACTATTTTTGATAAATTTCCGGTCGTATTATTACTATATTTTTCCGGTGATCGGCCAGAAAATTGACCGGATTTTGTGCAGGGGATCTTGGACAAACATACGATTCTAATAGTACACTTACGCATTACGAAAAGAATCCGGTGAAAGGGCAAGCGGTGTTGTTTGTCGGCGATCTATCGTATGCCGATCACTATGAGTTTCATGATAACCGGAGATGGGATAGTTGGGGAAGGTTTGCTGAACGGAGTACGGCTTTTCAGCCATGGATTTGGACCGCCGGAAATCACGAGCTCGATTATGAGCCAAGTATCGTAAGTATCTTATTTGATTTTTCGTCCAAAATTAGATCAATCATTAAGGAAATAACGATTTTGGTAAGAGAAATTATGCATGATTTTTTTTATAAATTTTGTGAATATTTTTTGAATTTATGATGCAGGGTGAAAAGAAGCCGTTTAAGCCGTTTCTTCATCGGTATCGGACACCTTTTCAATCATCCGGAAGCACGGAACCACTTTGGTATTCGATCAAGCGGGCATCCGCGTATATTATCGTATTGTCTTCCTACTCGGCTTTTGGTACGAATTCGGTTATCGCGCCTTTTTTGATGATTCAAAGTTAATAACTTTATGAAAAACATGTGTTTTTATCTGGGTTTTATTGAAATAACTGCTCTACCTTTTTATAAAGTTAATCACTTTATGAAAATATGGCTTTTATGAAACAACTGCTCTACTTTTTCATACGGTTAATAACTTCATGAAAAAAACATGGATTTTTATTGAAACAACCACTCTACTTTTCCATAAAGTTAATAACTTTATGAGAATTTATAATTGTAAGAGTATAATGTGTAAGTAATTAAAATAATAATAAAAATAACTTCTAAGTGTTTATGATATTTAATAATATGATTAAGTCAAAAAATATTCAATATCTCACTCATTTTGATGTATTTTAGTTAATATAAACTTTAGAGGCATCTTCAAATACAAACCAGTCAAAGGTTACAAACTATACAAGCTCGTACAAATCAATATAAAAAATAATTTTTTTCGTCAAATGCTATGATTTACATATGTTTGTCTCACCTTGTGCAAAAAATACATGTGAAACATTTACATTATAAAATAAATACATGTGAAACTTTTTCATAGAAAAATATTCGAGAAACTTTCAACTTTTGTAAAACAAATAGACGTGAAACTTTTACAAGGTGAAACAAACATATGTCTAATAATATTCTTAAATCATAACATCTGATGTAAAAAAAGACCATGAAAAAAAATTATTTTTTATATTGATTTGTACGAGTTTTATAGTTTGTAACCTTTGACTGGTTTGTATTTGAAGATGTGTCATAAACTGTATGTATGATATTTGATAAGGGTTTGTTTTGTTTATATAATGCGGTTTATTGTGTGTAGGTATGTACACGCCGCAATACCAATGGCTCTTGGAGGAATTCCCGAAGGTGAACCGAAGCGAAACACCATGGTTAATCGTGCTCATGCATTCACCATGGTACAATAGTAACAGTTATCATTATATGGAAGGTGAGACCATGAGGGTCATGTTCGAGCCATGGTTCGTGCAATACAAAGTCGATCTCGTGTTTGCCGGTCATGTTCATGCTTACGAACGCTCTGTAAGTAGGCTCTTAAATATATAAAAACAGATGTTTGAGTCTCGTATCACACTACAAAAAAAGCGTTTTATAGGACCAAAAAACGTCCTAAAAAAATATATTGTAGGGCACTAAGTTTATAGGACCAAATCATAAAGCGTCATATCTAAAGGCGTTACAATAGGTTTATAGGATTTTAAGGGTGTCATTTTAAGGGTCCTATAAAATCATTTTTGCTGTAGTGTCAGCTAGACACGATATCTTTAACCTTTGTATATCATTTATCTGTTCAAAAGCCCTAAAGGGGTCCCTCCCATATCTTTTAAGGGCGATGGAATTTTTACTGTATTTTCAAATGCTTTTTTGAAAAGTAATTTAAAGAGATTTCACATATTTAATGCAGGAACGTGTGTCGAACATTGCTTATAACATTGTGAATGGGGAATGCACTCCGGTTCACGACCAATCCGCGCCCGTATATATAACCATTGGTGATGGTGGAAACATTGAAGGCTTAGCAAACAAGTGAGATTATTTTTCGAATCTTGATGGTTTTTACGTTAATTTGAATACTTTTTTATCGGAATTTTTGCAAGTGGAAAGATAAGAGCATCTCCAACAGATTCTCCAAAAAATTTCCAAAATGTAGAACAAAAAGTTAAAATCTCTAAAAAAAATTGCATTCATCTCCAACTGATTCCCCGTTTTGGAGAAACCAACATTATCTCTCTCTCCAAGTATTTGTTTTTATATTTTTTTTATTGGTTGTCTCATCTTGTAATCATTTTTGGGTATTCTCCAAATTTGAAAAAAAAAACATTCTCTCTCCTACTTTTCCATTTTGGAGATAGTTTTAGGGAAGCTGTTGGAGCTAAAAGTTGGCCTAAAATCCTCATTTTCTCTATTTTCCCCATTTTGAAGAAGCTGTTGGAGATGCTCTAAGTAACTGAATCCATCCTAATGTTTTTTTTTAATTTATGAAAATGCAGTATGACGATGCCACAACCAAAGTATTCGGCATTCCGAGAGGCGAGTTTTGGGCACGCAACATTAGAGATCAAGAATCGGACACATGCTTACTATAGTTGGCACCGCAATTCAGATGGGTTTGCCGTTAAAGCCGATGAGGTGACGTTTTTCAATCGATATTGGCATCCGATGGACGATTCTACAACTAAAAACTAAAAAAAAAATGGCGGAATTTGAAGGTTTTTCGAGGCTATAATCGATAACGATAATGAGGATTCAAAATATGTAACAATTAGAATCATTTTTATGCATTTAAGTTGTGAAATTGAAGGTTATTTTTTGGAGAATTTTAAGAATCATTTTTAAGTTGTCAAATATTATAAGGTTACTTTTGAGAATTCATATGTGAATTATTAAAGGGGGTTGGCACTAGCACACGATTCTTGTCCACTATGGGTGCACCAACTTTCCATTTTGGACCAGCACCTTTTCACTTTCACCACAACCGTCTTTCTTAATAATATGGTTTTATTTTATTATTTTTTGTTTATAAAAGGTAAAGATGACACAAAAAGACACAATCTTGAATTATAGGTATTAAAAATAAAAAAATTGATTTAAATACTAGTTGAGTCAAAACATCTATATGTTTGTGGTTTGGATAACTGTTTTGACTTTGTTTTGATATGTATTTGACTTCTAACTATCAAACAAATAGGGGAAAGTTGTACAAACAGCTATTTTAGTCGATAAATTTACTTTTTAACTATCTCTTAACGGTTTGTAAGTAGTAATTCTGCAAGTTAAGGACATATTTAGATTAATTTACAGACTTTGGAACCTGTATTTAGACTAATTTACAGATTTGGTCTGTGTTGTTGATGTGTTACTTACGGATAATATTTATATATATTTTTTACTTTTTGATCTGTCTGTAAGTTAAGGAATGATTACTTATGGATGTGGTGACTTTTTTTAAAAAGTGAAAGAGAAATAACTAAGAGGTAAATTTGGTTAGTCAAAATACCTAATTAAAGGCATATATGACAAATGAACAATAAGTAAAAGTAAATGCAGTTAAGTAAGAAACATGTATCAGTTTGTATGCGCGAAGACTTTTAAATTGGATAAATATGTGGGTGGCGTTATGTCGCGGTTTCAGTGTTCAAATAGGTGGACGTCCACATCGATTACAATGCTCTTGAATCACAAGGAAATACAATTCTAATTTGTAATGAAAACAAGTAAAAGACTATTGATGTTATGATGTATACTGCTTGAATGAGAGTCGTAGAAGACTTAAGGAGTCTTCTGTTAAACGAACTGATACTTTTTTTTTACTCTGATAAAATATGTTTACCAACAAATCTATTTTAATGACAAATAATGTTATGCGATAAGATAGGTAGGGATGATACTTTTACAGGTAAATACTTACACAAAAAAAAACATTTGATAAACAATATATCATCTTATTATGAATATTAATTGTAACATCTACATCTTAAATTTTCACAATTCATATAGCAAAACTTTAAAAAATATAAAAAAACTCGTTGAACTTTGTCCTTATCTCATCACGAGGAGCCATTTGACTTCAAAGATTCTCTTTCTAATAACTCTTGTGTTTATTATATTAACTCTAAATATATCTTTTAAATATGAATTTATAAAATATAAATTGAATAAAAGTAAATTGCTTTTTGATGCAAGTGAGATGTTCAACCATAACTATTAATTAAAAAAGTATAAACCGGCTGCTTAATCGATTATCTCATAAATGTGATATTGTTTGAGTCCAGGGACGGACCTATTTTTTTTTAATACGAGCATGGTTTTTATCAACGTATTTTTATATTTTTATTAAACGTTCAATATCGTTCGATGTGTTTTCAGCCTAATTTCACCGTTATAAGGGATTTTTAAATTCTTTTTTATCGATTTCGAGGGACTTTTTCGGTTTTTCAGTTGATTTCAAGAGTTTTTTCGTTTTTTTACTGATATCAAGAGTTTTTTTCGGTTTTTCTATTGATTTCAATACAGTTTTTTATTTTTTTGATTGATTTCAAAAGTTTAGGTGCACCCTTTTGAAGTTTCCAAAACGATACAACTGAACAGTCCAAGACGATGCGGTTGCACCATTCACAAATCTAAATTCTTTTACCCTTCGTTGTAGAAATAATATGATGGGTCATGCCACCGTAACCACCACTCCCCTGGTTGAATCGGTTTAATCCTGATTATAATTGGTTATCATGTGAGTGATTTGTAAGTGATCATAATCATTACGCGAAAAATTGCTTAAATCGGTTATTCCAAGGCCGATTTGAATTTTTTTGAATTGTAACTTTATTTAATCTTTTAAAAAATAAACGTATTAAACTATAAATGAAATAAAACATTATGCTTCAATTAAATAATATTTTATTTATTTAATAATAAATATAAATAAAATGCTAACTTTAAAATTTTGTCAATTGTTTAAAACTTTTAACGGCCGACGATCATCTACTAAAAAATCATTTTGTATAATCGGATCAATCATAACAAAATCTTGTTGGTGCAAACAAATTCGGATCTACATCTTCAGCATCCGTTGGTGGACTTCCAGTATTGTCATTCCTATGTCATCGATGACAGAAAGTTCATTCTCGACTGATTGGATGCAATGTGTAACTCTCTAAAATCAATATAGAATTTCTACATAAAAATTTACAATAACCCGTTCATAAAGTCGTCATAGTGCGTGTTTCAAAACGTGTGGACTGTGTATATTTGCAAACCACAAATATTCCAAACTCAAAAGTGAGTATTAGCGTTACGTACACTAACTAATATTTACAAAAATGCACAACGTCTTACTATGATATACATTGAATGCTATCTAAGGTAGACAATTAAATAGCTGCATCAACCAACAAATTTACCAGTTACCGTCTACTGCCACTAGCACTATTAACTGCACTTGATCTTGATCTTGAGATCAAATCAGGTTATACATGCCTAATGAGTTCAAGAGGTTTCAAACTAATAAATCAATCAAATCCGTATTTTCAAAACAATGCATGATTTACATAAAACTCAACTAACATGTGAAACACATGTTATTTTTCATCAAAATCAATCTAAGCTTGTGATCAACAAAATCCACTAAGGTTTATAAAAATCACACAATATGGGGGGACCTACAACAATCAGAATCAGTGGAGGAACACTACTGGATAGTCCACTTATCCATTAGACTAATTTTGGTATAATCACCAATCACCATTGCACAATGTGTCTACCTAACATTGTGTCCATCTAACACTATACCTATAATCTATTAGCCGAGTATCTGACACAATACTCAGCACCCGATGGAACAGATCTAGATCTACCACAATCACGTTAGTCAGTAAGTAAATAACTCACAAATGCCTCATTTATACAAAGAAACATTCCTCCATTTTAAAATTCAATAGCATGCTTGTTAAGACATCAAGTTTTCAATACCCTAAATTATTTCCCACATACTTTATCAAAACAATTAAACATGTTTAATATGCATAAAACTACTTTGTAAAAACCATTTAACGTTCACGTTCCATAGCATCCTATAACATAATGCATTTTCCACTTTATTCAAATCAAAATGCATCCAAAAAGGAAAAATCAAATAAAAATGAATACATATGAATGTGCATCTAGTTTAAATCTACTTGAAACTCACCTAAAAACTTAAGCGTAAAAACTTTTCTCACAAGTATCAATCTCTCCTATAAGATCATAGCAACAGTTTTTAGGGTATTATATCCTAACACCTATAAGATCATAGCAACAGTTTTTAGGGTATTATATCCTAACAACTTGAACATGTATCTAACTTATATATATATATATATATATATATATGGTTGATTTCCGTTACAAACCACGTCAATTCGTACAAACCGTACAAACCGCATGCAACCAATAATTTTTTTTAAATTTTTCACTTTTTCTTAATTATTAGGGTTGATTAGTCAATAATATATGAAAAAATTTCATCAAGAATACATGAAGGTTGGTGAATCAAGAATATGTGAAACAAGATTCATCAAATTGAGAGTTTCATGAATCAATTCATTTTCATGTAGAAAGAAAAATAATTTCATGAAGAAATGAATTATATGAAACAAATTCATCATATTAAACACTTTCATAAAAAAAATTATTCAAAAAAACAATGAAACACGCGGTTTGTACGGTTTGTATGAATTGACGTGGTTTGTATTTGAAATCTTCCCTATATATATATATATATATATAGGGGTGGGTTCAAATGTGAACCTATCTTTGATTGTGAACATGAGGACGAATCACAACCATCCATTTTAAATCAGATCAAAATACAAGGGAGAAAATTTGCGGTGACATTTTTGTAAATAAGTGGAAAACTCAGGTCATGGCTTAAATCCTAAATATAACCTGACGATTTAAATAAGAACCAGGCATCATCTTCTTCTCCAAATTTCTTCATAATCTTCCTCAAATTTCTTCATCATCTTCCCCAAAAGAAATTTTACTTCCGCCCCAAATTTCTTCATCATCTTCCCCAAAAGAAATTTCCGCCCCAAATTTCTTCATCATCTTCCCCAAAAGAAATTTTACTTCCGCCCCAAATTTCTTCATCATCTTCCCCAAAATAAATTTTCGCACAACGCCCCAAATTTCTTCATCATCTTCCCAAAATAAATTTTCGCACAAGTTTGTTTTTGTTTTGTGTTCCTCCTTTGAATCACAAGTCTTTTCATTTTCAGATCCAGATTCTTTTTCTTGATAAAGTGTAAGAATGTTATTCAAATGTTTTTTCCCTTTTAATATGATTGTTCATCATTTTATCACAGGAAGTTTCTGAATATAAGCATAAAATGTTATGCTTATATTCAAACTGAATATATAAGCTACAATTATGGGTTTGTATAATTGTAGCTTATATTCAGTCTGAATATAAACTAAAATTATGTGTTTGAATAATTGTAGCTTATATTCAGTCTGAATATAAGCTAAAATATGTGTTTGTATAATTGTAGCTTATATTCAGTCTGAATATAAGCATAAAATGTTATGCTTTATATTCGACCGAATATAAGCTAAAATTATGTGTTTGAATAATTGTAGTTTATATTCAGTCTGAATATAAGCATAAAATGTTATGCTTATATTCAGACTGAATATAAGCTAAAATTATGTGTTTGAATAATTTTAGTTTATATTCAGTCTGAATATAAACATAACATTTTATGTTTATATTCAGAATGAATATAAGCTACAATTATGAGTTTGTATAATTGTAGCTTATATTTAGTCTGAATATAAGCTAAAATTATGTGTTTGTATAAGCCACATTTAAAAAGGAGCTTGAATATGGCTTAGATCAAGGGCTGAGATCTGTCCTCATGTTCACAATCAAAGATAGGTTCACATTTGAACTTTCCTATATATATATATATATAGCATACCAATACCAAGTTGATTGATTTGGCTTGTCCATAATTGGCATTCAATATAACTCATTCGGGTCAAGTTTGTAGACCAAAAAAACCGATTAAGATCCATAAGCTCTATAAATTAGTTCTACAAAAAAGTAAATCCTATTTATCTTGACCATGATGGCAATCATGTCAAAACGTATACTCAATACGTTTTCATGAGCTTCAGATCAATTCTCAAAATTTATACTAAATCTAACTTATCATTTACAACCCAACATCGTACATATAACCTTCTAGGTAGCACTTCATGTCAATTAAATAATTCGATTATAAACAACATCAATCTATCTAACGTTTAATAATGAAACTTAATTCTTAAAATCTTTGGAGTTAAATCACAACTTCAAGATAACCCATAACAATTAAAAGCCTAATCATAATATAGTACTTATGGGTCTCATTAAAAGCCAAACTAAATAATTTGATCGGCCATATCTTCAAGTTCATGCTATCGATCCAAATACATTAAAGACAGAGAATTGATAACATAAACTTAAAGATATTAGATAGCGTACTTCCAATCCAATCCATAGTCTATATTGTGAAAATACAGATTGTAATTATGGAATGTAGCCTATGGTTTTTGCTGCTACATTCCATATTTACAATCCGTTTAATGTAGCAACTTTGACAAGATTGAGAGAAATTCGAAGAAATTGAGAATTGGTGTGAAAAGACAATGGTAAATATTGTGAAGTTTTTTTAACAAAGAATTTACTTTACTTAAGAAGAGGGTAAAAAAAAATCATCTATCAAATTAGGATACGTAAAAAAAAGAGGGGTCAAATGGATGGCCCAATAAGAGGCTATCTATACCAAACATTTACCGGTAAGATTTATCATTTCATTTATCTTATTGGCTAAAATTCTCGACCATCAAAATAGATAATTTGGTACATGTCTCTTACCCAATAAGTAGTAACCGGGTAAGATTATCGATTTATCGGTCTTGTTATGCCTCTTACCAATTGCCACACCAATAAAGACAAGTGACATCTGATAAGTGCTTACCCATTAAGTGGAGGCTTAATCGATTACTCAAAATCTGTAACCAAAAGCATAAATGCAAACAAACAACTACACCTGTCTTTATTCTTCATCTAAGATAGTTAAACAGATTATACATACATGCATACATACATACATATATATATATATATGTATATAGATATATAAGATAACTAGATGACAAGACTAAAGTACATAATAAACAAACACTTTTTCAGAAATACATACATACAGATTACTGTATCAGACCATCTTCTACTAACCCCAGTCTGTTTCTCCCCTCTGCCTGCCTGCCATTCTCTTGCTTTATATATTTCAACAGCCGCTGTGTATCACCTCCGGCGCCGCTTTGTTCCCACCTGAAAAAATCAGAATCGATCTCATGATTCTTTAATTTTATACCCATATTTGATATCCACATGCTAAATATGGACTCAGATGGTAAAGCCAACCACAAATCGTCAATAAAGATTCACAACCAACCGCTAATACATGCTTTTGTAAACATCAACAAAATGTACAGAAATATGCACTACACACAAACACACACACACACACACACACACACATATATATATACACACACAGAGGGTTTGCAAAGATCCTAAGGGCTTGAATTTTGAATGTTTAAAATTCAGGTCATTAGGGTGCGTTTCGTAAGCAGATGAGACTAAACAGAAAAGGACATGCGAAAGTGAGGGCCAATTTGTTAGCAGCTTAATGAGCTTAATGGGACTCGCAGCTTATTCAGTCAGCTATGCATGACTGTTTGGGAGTGGCTTAATGATATAGAAAATGGCTTATTCATTAAGCTTCTAGGGAGGAGCTTTATATAGAAAGCCAACTTTTTCCAAACCTGCCCCTCCCAATTAAAAAATACGCTCCTTCAATATATGAAAAAAACCCATCCCAAACTAAATGTTTCCCGATCTATACAGACAGAACAATCCACAAAGGACTTAATGGAAACCCACCCAAACAGCCCCTGAGGTATGTAGGTGAAAATATTGTGGAAGGTTTTAGAGTTTTAAGTTGACATGGGTTAATTAGTAATTTACCAATCTTGTTATATCTCCCTAATTAGTTAGTAAGTTAGTAACGGATGGTAAGAAAGTAGTTACAACAGGTAATTTTACCATTCTACCCTTATACACCTCTTGGCTATTACTACTGCTTGTCCAAAGTGCCCTTGTATTCTTATACTCTTTCCCAAAATGCCATAACCCCATAACATCTTGCCTTATTTCCCAAATTGCACTTATATTTTACATTTTTAATGCAATATTCTAATCTGCTAAAGGGGAAAAACGAAAGGAACTAAAATTTCCATATAAGATAACAGCAAAGCTCGATATGCTTACGGAAATATAGACGTCTTTTAAGTTCCAAGAAACTATCCCAAAACTAAAACGTTGTACTTCATATGCAATCCTCCAACATCAAAATGAGTTCTATTATAAGTTTCATAGACAAACAAATAACGATCAAGAAAAAAAATCAACAAGCAATCTTCAAACATATTGAACCTAAGATAATTAACATTGAAACTAAGATTGTCATAGAATTTGTGTGTATGTGTGTGTGTGTGTGTATATATATATAATTACCTTCAAATATGTATGTCTAGAAGTAGCATGAGAATTTTGGAGCAGCTTTTGCTCTTCAGATGAGCAGTTCTGACAGAAGAAATGCTCGAGTTGTTTGGCCTGATCTGGCGCCATGTCTATACAAGCAGGATGAAACCTGAATAGCCATAAAGAACGGAATATTTTTTTTATTTTGCATCAACCACGGAGACCATATCAGTCATCCAAATATGAAATATAATACAAGGAATAAAAATTGGCAAAACACTAGAAGGACGAGCAACCATACAACATAAGACCTTAACTTTCACGACTATTTTATCCTTTGCTAACCTTAATTTTCTGGCAGAATAATAGATTCTGGACTATGAGAAAGAAAAATGTAAATGGTTGCTAACATTCTTCCATCCTGGTGGTTCTACATATAAGATGCTTTCTCTTTAAAACCCTATAAAGATTACGTATAACTACTTATAAGTTTATTTCCAGTAACTTTTGCTCCACCAAATATATGTTTAGAATCCTCCAATTTGTTGCAAATAACACAAATAGATATTCTTCCCTTCTAGTCCTATAAATTTAATGGTCATTATAAAGTTTAAATTCTTCGTTATCGTGTGTTTAGATGTCATCATGTGACAGGATGCGATTCACACCATAATCTTTTGAATGTTCCTTCCAGATTGGCCTATTTTAGTTGATAACAGCAAGTACCCAGATGTTATTTGATCAAGTTTTTACACAAAAAAGAGCGATAATATTTAGTCACTATTTCAACAACCACGAGTTGTTCCATAACGAGATAGCTACACTTTGTCCTTCCAATATCGTCCATGTTTTCCAATTTATTTAAATAGCCTAATTTCTCAATATGTAAAACAATTACCAAGTTGGATCTTTCAAGTTTCTCTAACATTACCAAGTTGGATCTTTGGGTACAAAGTTGACTACTGAAGCTTTACGACACCAACTTTTCATGTTCCATTATAGATCAACACTTCTCTGCATAAACTCAATTTCCTTTTTCTAAAATTGGGCACCTAATGGAAGAAGCAAGTTTAGCCAACAAGGTGATTGATTGCTAAAGATTTCTTGATTTCTTCAAGTAGGTCAAGCAAAGTGAGATGCTATTCCATCAAGCATGATAAGAAGTTAAGAAAATCCATATCCAAGCATGCATTACTCTACGCGTAATTTAGCAGATATATATATATACACACATATACACGCACACGCACACGTGTGTGTATAGAGTGAGGTTCAATGGAAAACCCAAAAAATTGAAAAACTAAGGAACATCCTGGTAACCATTTATCTAGACAACATGTGTATGCACATGTGCATATGCATACACGTAACTGAAGATGTTTTTTGGTTTTTATGCATGTGCATACCAGACAAATTGGTTACAAATTACTTGTATGCACATGTGCATACCGGCTAGATGAACGGACAGTGTTCCTCGGTTTTTCATTTCTTTGCGGTTTTCCCCTCAATCGGACCCTATGTGTGTGTGTGTGTGCCGGCATTTCTCATCTTTATAGGCAATAAAATGTAACATATATGCTAAATATTCGGAAACATACACAAGCCAATCACCAAGAATTCCAACAAAAGAACTGAATTCAACTTAACTCGAAGTTCAACAAATGCAATATTAGCAACGTTATCATTTCGTTATCGTTACCAATAAATACAACCTACCAATCGGTGCAGCCATCGCATTGAACCATCAAGTCATCAGGATTATAAGGCATCTCACACTTACAGTACCTGCCATATTAACACACAAACTAGTTTAATTAATTAACCCCATAACTACGAATTTAATGGTTGTCTTAAGGTAGGTAATACCAATCTCCAATTACGAAGAACACTTGATCCCCAAATCAATCAACAGTCACAAGAGAAAACCATAACGAATTCCAGATACATTTTCAAGGGAATAAAAATTTCATGATTTCACAAGAATTCATCAGAAATCGTAAACAGAAGTTATAGATAAAAATGGTATACATACACAGCCACTCTATCGGGATTGAAAGCTCCAGTGGTGGAATTATACTCGAATCGGCAAAAAAAATCTTCGTTACCAACGGCATCAAGCTTTGTATAGCTTTTGAAAGTGTGAACCGTACACTTTCCTTCGATTGTATCAGCACTCTGCACATCATGGTGATCGGAGAGAAACACCTCTTTGATGCCGTGAAACTGTCTCCGTCCACCGATCGATTCCTCCGGCCGATAGTACCACTGTACGTGAACTTTCACGTTAGTTCCTCTGGCATCCGATTCAATTTTCTCCACTTTCGCTACATACGACGGCTTCGATGGTTCGGAAGGTCGCATCAACACGCAATCGCCAGCTGATTATGATAAGTAAAAAAACAAATCGTTAGAAGAAATCAGGAGAAAAATGGAAGATGAATTGAAAGAGGATCGATGAAAGATACGTTTGATTGATTTATTGATTCCTTTGGCGGTATAAGAATCTAGGGTTTTTCTGGTAGCTCGGGCTTTCGCCATGGACTGAGGATGACTTCAGACAGACATAACAACAACACGACGGAAAATCAGAGACAAGGTTTCTCCCCACTATTTTTTCTTGGAGTAAATTACGTTTTTCGTCCCTATACTTTGTTAAAAATTACGTTTTTGTATCTATGATTTATAAATTACGGTTTTAGTCTATTTAATTTGTAATTTTATTCTTGTCCTTAAAATTTATAATTAATTATTGTTTTGATTCGCGTGATTTATAATTATTTATTGTTTTGTTCTCTTGTACTTACAAGATAGAAACTACTCCAAGGACTAAAATCGAAATAAATTGTAAATCGGACACAAATCATAATTTCTAAATTATTTGGACGAAAATCGTAATTTATTCTTTTTCTTGAGTAAATTACCAAAATTGTCCCTAAGGTTTATCAAAATATCGGCTTTTATCCTTTGGTTTTTGAAATTTACAAGAATCATTATTAAGATTTTAATTTCATTGTAAAAATAATTTCTTACCGTTAAGGTTTTTCTGTTAAGTACCCGATGTGCAAAGGGGAAGTTTGGCCGTTTTGCATTATTTTGGTGTAAAAGTTTATAAAGCACGTGTAAAAGAGCTTGAAATATTCAAGAAAAACAAAAATCCTAAAACTAACCCTTCTCCACATGAAGACATAATGTACACACGGTAAATTTCCTTTTCTGCAAAACCATCTCTTCTAGAGAAATCTTCACGCTTTATGATGATCCATCTTTCTTGCCCAATTGTACACCTGAGTACACAATAGTGTGAGGGGTAATTTAGGTTGTCCTTTTTTTTACCAAACAATTATACTTAAATATTAAATATGTTTTTGATAAAAAAATTAAATAAATGTCATGATAAAAATGGCTGAAATATGCCTCATGAACGGATGCTTAATTGGACAAATTTAGGCCATAATGACCCGAGATGATTTTTACAATGAAATTGAAATCCTGATTGTTCCTGTAATTTTGAAATTGGATGCCAAATTTTTGGTAAATCTTAGGACCATTTTTGTAACTTGCTCTTGTTTCTTAGAACAAAATGCAATTATAAATTACCGGTGTTCCTTTTTAATATCATTTATTAAAGTTGTAAATTACATTTTTGGTCCTTGTAATTATCAATTTTGTAAATTGCTTTTAACTAATGGATATCATCGACTCTAATTCTTATTTTAAATTAAACACAATTTTGATCATTAGAGTTGCCAATCTTTTTTACATTTGGTTCTTCTATCTAAATTTTTGCTAAAATAATCATTAGTTAAGGAATTTTTTCGCTTTGTTGTTTTGTATTTATATATTATTATATTATGATATATATATATATATTGTTATTATATTATATTATATTATAGTATCTTATAAATTATTTTTATAATATATGTACATGACTTTAAATAATCCATTTTAAGGAATTTTTCCTTGTTTTTTTAATTTCAATTAAAAAAAATACAATTATTATTATATTATAGTATGTATATTGTCACTATTATTATACTATATCATAAGAGTTTTATTCTATGAAAATAGTAATCAAATAAAAAAATAAAATGATAAATATATACCATATAAGAGGAAAGTTCAAATACGAACTTAAATTTATTTGCGAAAAACAAATAAGAGTGTAACACATTCAGACTGAATAATGAAGAAAAATATTCAGACTGAATAACACTACATTCAGTCTGAATATTTCCCTTCATTATTCAGTCTAATATGGCATGTGTCACGCTTTCCTTTGTTCTCATGTTTACAACCAAATTTGAGTTCTCAATTGAACCTGACTCTACCATACAATTTATTAAATAATACATTTAATAAAAATTCCAAAAATAATCATAAATGTAATTTATTTATTTAAAATAATTTTAGACATTTATTTATGACTCTACCTTTGCTAGATTTGTGATTTTTCATTTAAAAAATTATTTTCTATTTAATGCATTTAATAAAGGTTTTTAATTTTAATTAAAAGAATTTAATATTTTTATTGAAGCCAACATTTAAATAGATTATAATTTTCGTCAATAACATGTGATTTACAATTAATTGATTTTTTTGCTAATTTTGTTTTCTAATCACATGTATGCACGAAAAAACAATGATTTAATTAAACGTTGAAAAGAAAAACAAAATGAAAACATAATCACATGTGATGTATAACATATACATTTAGTACATACATTATTATATGTATTTCAAAAGTAATTCATAATTTATAAATATCACATGTAATATTGTAGATAGTTTATATTTATTTCCACGTAAATTTATTATAATTATGATATTTTAACGAAAATTAACATTTTTTTAAACCGATAGTTGTATGCTTTGCATCAGTCAAATTATACACATGGACGCTTAGGATTTACTTTGATTGAGATCCAACAATAAGTAGCAAATTTGAAAGGATGTCTTAGAGTGTCTAGGCTAGGAGGGTCTCTTGACGTCTTCTTTATTTCTTCCTATCTAATCTAAAATATACATTGAAAAGAAATACTAATATCTTGTGTGAACCAGCAAGGACCACATTGCAAAGCTAAATACTCTCAGGTAAAAAAGGAATGCATATAATTGTATAAGTATTTGCCAACGTATTCTATCAACTTATTATGATCTCCTGAATTAATAAGCTCGTGATTTTGGTCTTTTCTTTACAGTCTTTCATTTCTTCAAATTAAAGGAACAAAGATAGAATCCAACAGATTACCAAAATAAAATGCCCTACAAAAAAGGGTTTATATGGACGTATTGATTCACGTATTCCACAACTAGAACATTTTGTAGAAATCATTTAGCTTGAAAGTATACAGTCGGTATAACTACTATGATAGATTAAACATGACCAATAAAATATAACTTACATACGGGTTATAAATCTTATAAGATTTGATAATGACCATTTTGCCCTTTCACCAAGAAAAAACAAAATTGGTAGAGATGGTAGCAAGCAATTCAAACCTTCCATCACCATTGTTGAGATTGAGAGAGACAACCTGCTGATGCTTTTTAATTCTAGAAAGAAGAATGCAATTTGAATGGATTTTAGGTCTACCAACTGGCTGTTACAGATTGCACTCCTTAACCAAATACCACCACCATCATCAACAACAACAACAATAACAATGGATTTCAATGTTTCATAGATAAACATAATATACTTTTAGAGGGAGAAAGGTAGAAAAAAAGATGGTAGAGATAGAAAGGGAAGGTCACTAACAAAGATTTTCTTGAATCAAATTGGAAAAAAAGATCAAGATTTCTTGGGTTTTTTCACATAGAAAATATGTGAAAAAGAAAGAACAAGAAGTAGAATCATAGATTGGAAATTGGTGGAATCATGAATAAGCTTTTGATTCTTTTGGGTCCAACATTTTCTTGAAATCTGCAAAAGAGCAGAATCTTGAGAATTGGGATCACCATGTTTGAATCCATGGAAGCTTGTAGTGTCAGCAGATCAAAGATTCATTTCTACCAAAAACCCACAAAAAACTGAGTTAAATTTGGGTAATATCTTCATTCTTTCCTTATAATTATTTAAAAAACCCCTTAAATCTCTCTGATGATCATCTTATAATCATCATCAACAGAAAACAACTCTTCTGGTGTGCAGAATTGTTTTCTTATGATTTACTGTGGTTACTTTTTGTGGGTTTGTCTTGAAATTGATTAATTTTTCTGGGAAATTTGAAAAAGAAAAGAAAAACTGAATTTTATTGGCGAATTTTCTCTGTTTTTACCCTGTTTGATAGCATTAGTAAAGAAACAGGGAAAATCTTTTTTACTGAAGATCAAGTACTAGCAGCTTTATGTTCATGTCCTTTGCCCACCAATTAATGCTTCATTTCATCAACTGTTTGTCTGATTCCAACTTAAATGTCTGTTGTATTGAATCATCATTCATAAAGTTCCAATCTTTTGCAGAAATTTTAATAAAAAGATATAAAAAAAAACATGTCAACTTACATACCAAGTTTCAACAATGGAAGGTTGAAAGAACCTTTGCAGAATTCATGTTCTTTGGAATCAGCGATTCCTCCTGGAAATGTCATGATGTATATGAACCTCTCATCCGGGAATTCCCAGCAGCCTAGCAACATCTCCATTGACATTCCGAGTGCTGGAATCCATGATTCCGATGTTGTTTCACATCAACAATTCTGTGAATCAAGAAGCAAAGGAAACGAGTTTAGCTTATTAAGAGATTGTAAAAGCAATGAAATGTTGTTAATGGGTTCACATATTCCATCCTCTGAAATCCGATTCCATTCCGATCAGTACCAGAATCCTAACATGGGTTTCTCTTGTTATGGAGATGAAAGCACCCATGATTCCGAGAGTTATCCATATGGAATTGGGAATGTAATGTCTGATTCCAAGCATCTAAAAGCAGCTCAAGAACTGCTTGATGAAGTTGTTAATGTCAAAACAGCTCTGAAACAACGGCATTGTAAACAAGATTCCATGAATGATTCCAAAGAAGTCAACTGGGAATCGAAAAACCAACAAGATTCCAGTCCACTCTCAGCTGCTGAAAAACAAGATTTACGAAACAAGATGACCAAACTATCGTCTATGTTGAATGAGGTGAGTCTCTTGTTGGATGTTATACAATTGGTGTTGTTCATACCTCTGAAAAAGACAATAGCTTTCAAATTCCATGGTCAGAAATCAGAATCAGAGCAAAAATGCTCTGATTCCAATTCCAGTTCCATAATTAAATATCTATGTGATGTTTTGAAATCCGTACAGAAACAAAAAAAAGATTCATCCCATCTTTTCAAAATTCAATTTTATCTTGTTGTGAACTAAGGGAATATATATACATATATATATATGTGCACAGGTTGATAGAAGATACAAAGAATACCACAATCAAATGCAGATTGTTGTGTCATCATTTGATGTCATCGCCGGATGTGGGGCCGCAAAGTCCTACACCGCACTTGCTCTTCAAACCATATCAAGACATTTTCGGTGTTTGCGAGATGCCATTAACAGCCAAATAAAAGTCACGGAGAGAAGACTTGGTGAGACGGATTCAAACAGTCAAGGAATCGCGATTTCCAGGCTGAGATTCGTGGATCAGCAGCTGCGGCAACAGAGACACGTTCAGCAATTTGGTATGATGCATCAACATATCTGGAGGCCACAGAGAGGGCTTCCTGAAAGCTCTGTGTCGATTCTACGTGCATGGCTGTTTGAGCATTTTCTTCATCCGTAATCACCCTCAACTTTAAAGATTTTTGTCATATTGTTTCTTTTGATTTCCTTTGATGAATCTGTTTCTTGATCTTTACCAGATACCCGAAAGATTCAGAAAAGATGATGCTAGCCAGACAGACAGGCTTAACCAGAAGCCAGGTAAGCTTAATGCATATCGACATCCCCATCCTCTTGAAGTTTACTAAATGAGCTTCAATTCCGTTTGAAACAATGAAACACTTTTTTTTATCGAAATGATCATCTGGGGTTGGTTTAGATTCAATAACGATCAAATGTATCAGGTCTCAAACTGGTTTATAAACGCACGAGTTCGTCTATGGAAGCCAATGGTGGAAGAAATGTACAAAGAAGAATCTTTAGATGCTGCAATGGACTCCAATTCTTCATCAGATGTTGCACCCAAAAAGACTTCACTTGATCAAGCTGAAGATATGAACCAGAGTGCAGCATCATCATCATCCTATCATCATCATCCCATTGTCGATAACTGTCATGTTTTCAAGAACACAATCATTCAGTCTAATAACAATGAAGGGGTGTCATTAACGTTAAGGTTACAACACTCTGAGAATAGTAGCTTACCCCACATGTGTCTTGGGACCCACCATTATAGTTTAGTTGACCTGAGAGGCGGTAATGGTGGCGGCGATGCTGGCGGCGGTTCATCGGTGGGGGATGATGCTGTTGATTTTAGTGGATTCAGGTAACCAGGAGCTGGTGTTTGAGTCTTCTTCCTTTGTTACATGATTTTGTAGCATGAGTGGTTTCATTCAAACCAGTCTTTCATGAAAAAGACCTGAAATCCATCTAGTTTTTGCTTCTAAGTAATGGAAAAACAGAAAATGAGCACAGATCACATGTATAATTTGTAAAGAGAAGCTGCATTACATTTCCCTTTGCTGCATATGTGATGAACTGCTAATCGTTTACTTGAGAATACTGATTTCTGATGGACATAATCATAATGCAAATTGACAAACTATTATGGAATGTAGATAATCTTACTGAAATGGCATAACGAATTACTGAAACATAAGCTAAATCGGCATTCCATTACCTAACATTAACCACCATAGTTACTGGACAGAAATTTGAGCAATACAATTGAAAGCTATGAAAACAAAAAAAAATTGAGCAAAAAATCAGGCACCTATTGTGGTTCATTCCGTTAAGCTAGTATGTCAAACAACCATATTTCAACTAGCATTGCCAGAAAATCTATACAAAAAGTTAGCACATGCTGTGGTTTTCATACCATTAATTACATGTATACTAAGGTTATCCTGACCATTATCGGCATGCAGCTGTGAAGAAGTAAAACTAGAAACACCAATGGCTTTTCTTCATTCTGATCATCTACACAAGAAACACAAGCGAATACAAAATTAGCTACTAAGTTGATGTGGAAACCCTAGCAAAGCTTTTAGATAATATATATATATACATATATATATAGAGAGAGAGAGAGAGGCGGGTTCATACGAGAATGCTAAACTATTTACGAGAATACGAGAAATTTTTTTCATGTACAAAATCATATGTGATTTTGCACTAACGGGTAGCGGGCGACTTTTGGGGCCACTTGAGTCGCATGGAAAGTCGACCGGATCATATATGATTTTGTACATGAAAAAAATTTCATGTACAAGTGATTGGCTGAGGATTGTCCTCGTATTCTCGCAAATTGCTACCGTCCTCGCATGAACCTCTTTCTATATATATATATATATAAGTGAATTACTAACCTTTTATAGATGGCAGTTATATCTTCATTCAACCAAGATGCTTCAAGAAAGTGATCACCACAATCTTTGACACTCACTGTCTCCATCTCGAAGTCATGATGACCACAGAATTCATTCCACTCAAACCACATCTTGGAGATCGACTCTTTCTTGAAGCAAGTCACATGGTCTTCCTCTTCTGGTGAGTCAGCAGCAATTAAGCGATATGTGTATACCTTCCTTACCTGCCCTGGCCGAAAGGCACGACCAATAGCTTGACGAGTAATTGACGGGTTTAAATGCACGTCCAAAATTATGATTCTTGAAGCCCCAACAAGTGATATTCCTTCCCCACAAGCTTTTATGGATCCAAAAAAGACTCTGGATTCAGGGGAGTTGTTAAACTGATCCATTGCTATCTCACGTTCATCGTTATCATGATCTCCTGTTATCATGAAAATCTCCTTATTGAGACTCCAACTCTTGACCTTCATCATTAATCTCATCAAGAACTTTAGAGGCAATAGATACTGACCAAAAACTAAAAGCTTTTCTCCTCCAGATTCACATAGGCGAACCATATTCAGAAAAAATTTAGCTTTCACTCCTTCCCTCTCATCCAGATTCTCCAGAAGCTCATCAATCTTGCTAATGTTGTCATCGTTTTTGTCTTTAGCAGTTGTATTATTTGTGAGAGACTTTAGCCGTGGGTGAACATAAATTGCACTCCCATCTGAACTTATCTTGAATTTTCTTGATAACTTCCTCAATTCTGAAACCTCACGTTTTTGCTTGGGGCTAAGTTTGAGAAAGACTGAAAAGTCAACAAGTCCAGGTAGTTCATCCAAGAAATCTCCTTTGTAGTAATGCAGAACTCTACTCGTCATTTCACGTAGATCTTCAATGACAGTCACCTTCCTCTTAAAATTATCATCTTTGAGGAGGCTATGTTCCACCACCTCATAAAAGTCGTTATCTGTACTCTTCTTGAAGAGGTTTCTTCGGCTTTCAATTGGTACCCTGCTCAAAATACGCCTCTTTATTACTTTAGAATCTTCCATCCTCAAAAACTTTGGACGTACGAGGTTTAAAATATTGAACACTTCTTTAACGTGATTCTGATAAAGGGTACCAGAAAGAACCACCTTCCTAGGGGTCTGGACCTTTTCAAGAGAGGCAAACATGTTAGTATCTTGGTTTCTAGGGGTGTGACCTTCATCTAATATGAGAATTGAAGGGTATGTTAGTAATATCTCCTGGCAACTAACTGAAATGGAGCTTGTATCAGTGTCACATACTATAGATGAGAACTGTTGGTACCCAAGGAATAGAATGCTTCTTTGGTTCGCCCATTGTTTTAAAACTTCAAACTGATTCACTCTTCCGTCAGCTTTCAATGAGTATAAATCGAACAATGGGATGTCTTCAATTTGCCACCTAATGAACTCTTTCTTCCATGTTCCTAAGATTCCCCTAGGGAGAATCACCAACGGTCTAGCATCTGGATATTTAGCCATGAAGCTCTGAATGAAGCTGATAAGCATAAATGTCTTCCCGGATCCTGGAGCATGAGCAAGAATGCAGCCACCAGGATTCTCTGACACCAAGTTGCTGTGAAGAAAATTGAATCCCTCAACTTGATGCGGTTTCATTTGCTTCTTGTGCCTGGGATGAGCAGATAACTCTCTCACAGAGAAATCAGTTCCAGGTAACTTCACCCCATCAAGAATAGGAGCAGAAGCATTTCCTGATTTACTCGTTTGGCTTTCATAATAATAAGTTCTTATACTTTTTGAGCTCTGGATAGAAGCAACATACAACATACGATGTTAGTGATGAGATGGTCACGAAAAGTGACATAAAAGAACTAACATTGTATATAGATCATACAAAAGATATAAGCAATAACAAGAACAAAATAGAAGGCTGCATGAGGAAATTAGACCTTGGGACGCTGGAACTCAATTATGGATTCAATACTCCTTTGAATTATTCCACAGACACGGCAGACATAACCAATATCTTCTTTCAAGATAAAAGAATGATCACACTCTTCTTCATCTTCATTTGCATGTTCGTTGGATGAAGGGTCTATATCCTGACAGAGATAAACAGACCATGCAGTTCATCAGTTTATATAACAGTAAGCTCGGGTTCAAATTTCAAAAAACGGTCAACAAGCCTCTAGCACTGCATTTAAAACCGAATTATTCTTCATAAAACATGGACTAAATTGATTGATCCTCTTAAACAATTTTCTGTTTTATTTACTCCTGCATTATCTAAATATATAGAATATAAATCAGTAACTTTTTGCTATGGTTCATGAGCATGCTGATTAAAACTAGCGAACACATGATTATTTACCTTTGAGGATTCTAATCCAAAGGTCATTTCTTTCCATATATCAGCTAGCCCATCAAAGTTGAAATCAGAGTGTGGATTACTTTCCTCCATGTCTGTATCCTCATCTTCAACACCTACATACACACCCTTATCATGCTTATCTTCACCCTTTGCATCATCATCTTCTACACTCTTGTCTTTTGCAACACCCTTATCAGGATTATTTTCACCCTTTCCATCATTTTTTGCTTTCCTTCCTTTCGCAACAACTACATGCACACCCTTATCATACTTATTTTCACCCTTTGCATCATTTTTTACACTCCTTTCTTTTGCAACAACTACATGCACACCCTTCTCATACTTAATTTCACCCTTTGCATCATTTTTTACGCTCCTTTCTTTTGCAACAACTACATGCACGCTCTTATCATAATTATCTTCTCCCTTTGCGTCATCTTCTACGCTCCTTTCTTTTGCAACACCTACATGCACACCCTTATCATAATTATCTTCACCCTTTGCATCATCTTCTAATCTCCTTTCCTTTGCAACACCTACATGCACACCCTTATCATACTTATTTTCACCCTTTGCATCATCATCTTCTACATTCCTGTCTTCTTCAACACCTACATGCTTACTTTTACCCTTTACTCTCCTGTCTTTTGCAACACTTGACTCAACAGCAGTTACTCTATCTTTCACTCCCTTTGAAGCTCGGCCTTGAGCATAATCTCCCCCCTGCATAGTAATAAAACCAAAATAACATAAGATAATAAGAAAATGTAGCCTAAATAGTTTTAATCAGAACAGGCATCTTTCAACAAATTGCATAAGATGAGAACATCTCTAATCAACTGTTTCATTTACCGATCAATGTTATAATGCTGATAAACAACCATCTTTTCACAGATTATCAATACCGTAAGCAGAACCTATAAAATGACGATATGAAAATCTGATACCAAAACTTTGAACAGTGTAAATTTTTGGACGAAAAATCCGACCGACCTACAAATTGGAATTGCCAAATTAATTCTGCATTTGGGTGACTTGCTAGGAAATTAGATTCATGATCTGGATGATGGAAAAAATATGATAACCGAACAACACAGCAAACATGCCTCACATGTATGTCTCTATCTTATTGTAGAAGCTATAGCATGGCATTCCCTAGTTTCACATCTACTATTAAGCAGTGTTTGGTGGCCCATATATAATATATATCCCTGTAAATCTAGATGAACTTTAGATAGTATCATGAGAACTGAAAAGCATGTAGTCTATTTCTAGACAACATTTGGTCACAGAAAGTAGATGTGGTACATCAGACCACAATTTGAATACTCTGATAATTCAGACTGGATCACTAGACAAGAAAACTTACTAAAAATTGCTTCATTGAAAACTCTCCAGTGGCTTTATTCAATGCGACATCCTGGTAGGGTTGGAAGGGCCTCGTGCACGTCGGTTCATCATCATCCGAGTCGATCATAACAACCGAGTGTGGTGCAGTGGAAGAATCCTTCCCAGATTTCAACCCCACTGAATCAGGGCTAAGTGAGGGAAATCTTTGAAAACAAGGCGTCAACATCTGCTTCCTTCTTGAGAAAAGATCTACTATGTCTTTGGTAACAGAGCCATACTTGGGAGAATCAAGTTCTAGTACTAAATCTCTAACAGCAAATGGATCTCCATGATCAACACTCTTATGCTTGTTTTCATCAAACAAGCATGTAGTATACTTAGACTTCGGGCATACCTTTTCTTCACTGTTGTCCATGCTCCGTTTTCGTTTAACTATTCAGAAATAAACATGCAATCCAAATTAACAAAAAGATAGTGAGAAATCCTGCTGCATCTAAACAACTGTCGAAAATAAAAACAAAAACCCTAAACAAAGTACAAAATGTACAACATCAATCCAGGAATATCGCAAACTGTTAAACCCATAAAATTGGGTGTCAAATGTCAATCACATATTTATGATCTGATTACCTATACACGATTACAATAAGACCTAAGCTCATTCGTTCTTACTTTCATATACTGACATTTCTACAAACTTGCTACTTAAAATCATCATTCTTCACAAGACCAACCAACCGAAATCGTTTTACTAGTTCTTTACATTCATAACTTTCGAAATAGAAAAAATAACCGAACACATATATATATATATATATATAAACATGAAGACGACGGTACCGGAGGGCGTAGAAACTTGACTGGAATGCGTTTTCATCTCGATATCTACCTTCATTAATGATCCTTGCAGCTAGAAAACCAGAAAAAATGGAGGAATTTCACTTGATGTTCCTTTTCGATTTCACAGTCCAACCAGCTCATGCATTTGCATAAATTTGGTCAAATAACACATAACGATCACTGATCATCGTATTTTTTTTTTTTAAAATCAGCTCAAAAACAAAGAGCAAACCCTAATCATCTACAGTTGAGTGGACGGAATTCAGCATGAAGACGACTTACATTACTGAAGGGAGCGATTGTATCGGAGGGAAGCGAACGGTTGTTGGCAGAGAAGGAGAGAGAAAAATATAACAGCTTGATTTTGATGGGTATTTTTTTTTTTTTTAGATGATGGGTAAGTTTTGCGTGCTACGAGCTGTACGTTACTCGTCAGTGCACCTTCAGGATTTTGTACACGTGGAGAGACGATATTGGGTTGGACGGTGAGAGATTTGCCTGCGGAGTACGGAATCATTTTTATTTGTTTTACTGCTGAAGAAATATGAATTCCGCAAAAAGGCGAAAACTGATTTTATCGGGATCAATTTTATTGGTGTTTCTATTTTCTAATTATTTTATGGGTAACTTTTTTCTTCTTATTAACATTATATTCAATGCGCTATTTTAGCCAATTAATTCCAGTACAATCATCTGATTTACGGGTAGTTTGGAGTCATATCGTATTTGACCTCCAATATCACAACTCACAAGAGACTTTTATTTCTGTTTGGGTTCGAACCTGAACCTCCTGATACTTGTGACCTTTGGATCATCAGCTTAAATCAATCAGACACCACCTTGTGGTTAATTTTATTATTCATACTCCAGGTATATGTTTATAAAAAGATTAGAAAAAAATTATAATATGAAAATCGAATTTTTGAGCTTTATGGGGGTTGTTTGACCCCCGAATAAAGGCTTAGATAACCCCCTGGTTTTGACCTCCAAATATGATGACCTCTATATCTTTTAATGTTTTAACGGTCACCTTTATTTTTGTGTTTTAAGTGACCTCTATATTTTTTTTAGTGAGCAACTTGAGTTTCTTTTTTGTATCGCATCCTTTCAACTCATTTTAAGAACTCATACAAGTTCCTGTAATAGGATTTTCAATTCATTTTAAGAACTCACATAAAAATTCACAATGCTAGTTCTTATAATAGCATTTTCAGCTCATTTTAAGAACTCGCATAAAAATCCACAATGATAATTCCTATAATAGCATTTTCAACTCATTTTAAAAACTCACATAAAAATCCACAATGATAGTTTATATAATATCATTTTCAATGGAGAGATAAAAGAATCCTGTTTGTGTGTTGTGTCCATCAAAAAAAATGAAACCGTCGTGGATATGCTTACTTGGCAAACCGCTCCATCTACAAGAAGCGGTCCATGCCATTAATTTTTAATTAACTAGGTAATAACATCGTGCTTTATGCGGCGGATACAGATATTATTATGAATGTAAGCACGATAAAATATTGTAATTTATGAACATATTATATTTAAACTTATCTATATAACCTAGTAGTAGAAATAAATGTTGGTTGATTTCATTTAGTCATGAGACCAACAAAATCCAATTTGTGAAATCCAAAATAAATGTTGAAAATCAAGAGTAGACTTAGGAGGTTTGTGAAATGTCATACCATAAAAGCAGTGCAAGTCGCCGTTCACATATATGTCTTCCAAAGTCAAAGTTTGTTTGAAGAAATCAACAACTCGTAGTATACAAGCGAAAAGTTGTTCTGGATCATGCATGTATCTAATGACGTGATTAGCTAATATTCGCTTTAATCTTGTATGCTTGCAAATTTTCCTTTTTAGCATCATTAAAACACCATTGTTTTGAGGGGGGTTTTCACTGCATAAAAACCTTTTAAGTCTTAATTTTCTAACCCGGTGCCATCGTGCTAGAGACGCTAGTTGGCGTCTTAGAGACTTGAATTCCGAGGATGTAGTTATTCTTTCACCAAAGTCCATGGTATTGGAAAAAGTATAGTCCATTATCTGTGAATAAATTATAACGAAAAACTGACATGTTTAAAAAAGTAAGAAATATCAACAGGTAAGTAGTAATTAATTATTTGACTGACTGAACATATTCAAACTTCAATTGATCTTAATTTTAGTTGAACGCATATATGAAATAGAGATAAATGCATCAAGTATATGGTTTTGTTCTTATGGATACTAATTGTAAATCGTATTGATGTACACATGAAAATGATTAGATCATTTTGCAGTTGTTTTATGCTTATTTGAGCTGGAGGGAGAATATGCTACAGTTCTGAAAGAATGTTAACCGACTAAGATAAATCATATACTACCAAGAGGATACCAAAACTTAATAATATATCTTTATTACTTTGAGAGGAGAATCATTGGTTTATAATTTTCAATTTGAAGGTCTAATTCTTGATTGATGTATACTCATGTTCAAATTTTTAAGAGCATCTCTAACGATTTCTTCATAATTTATTTAAAATAGAGAATCAAATTTTAAAATTTTTATAAAATTTTACATTTAACTACAACAGTTTCCCATTTTGAAGATTTACAACATTCATTATGTTATTAAAATATTTCATATTTATAATAAAATATTATTTCTCTCACCTAAACATTTAATTTCAATATTTTTATTGGCGTAGAACATAACAAAAAAAGATTTCTTTCTTATGGTAATTATTTTTTGGGGATCTCTCCAATCTTGAAGTTTTTGCAAGCTCTCTCCTACTTTCTCCATCTTGGAGAAAACTTTAGGGAAACTGTTGGACCAAAAAATTGCTCAAAATCTCTATTTTCTCCATTTTAAAGAAGTTGTTGAAGATGCTCTAACTAACCGGTAAATATGAAGTATGCAGCTTCCCAATTCCAAAAGCTTATAACATAGAATTCAATCAATAAAAATTAAATTTCCGTTGGTGATTGCTGATTAGCATGGTCCCAAATTAACTTACATAAATATGAAAGTGGCATTGTTGGGAACTCATCGGAAATATGTCAAACACCAAAGATAGTATGCTTTAATAAGTTGTATAATGTTGATATAATCATATAAGTTGGATTACTTCAATTCAAACCATTTTAATTACGAATTTGGATTTCTGAAAATGCAATAGGTGTATATGACTCAAAATCTAGCTTCAAACTACACCTATACAATTTGATTTGGGAACTGATAGATCATTTGGTTTGACTTTTATATCAAAATGTTGACTTATGTTCTTAATTTGAATTACTTTCAAAACTGACATATAAACAATGTGTTTACATTAACTAATATATCATTTCACATCCAATTAACTAAGCATTCGTTTGTATTAGAAGCAATAAATCAGAGGAAAAATTAAAAACATCAACAACTTGTATTCTTCTCTTAAGCATTTCATCGAACAGTAGGCGGTATAGTTAACTTATCTCCTTAAAACAACATAACTCGTAAACCCATTCATCAATCACAATTAATCAGAAGATTTATCTACTTGTAAAGAAGAAGAACAAGAAGAAGAATGTAGTTAATCAGTAAGATAAGGAGATAAAAAAATTACCGAATTCTATCATACGATCGCAATTGCTGATCCTCCGAACTTTGGTGATTGTAAACTGTAATTGATGAATGTTTCTGCAGGAATTTGAAGTTATGATCAGGGAGGAAAGAGCCGAGAGCGAGAGTATTTGAACTGGTTTGTGTTTGATTGCTAATAATGTAAATATTAATTGATGTTATTGTATTTGAATTGAAGTACGTAACGTATACCTCCTTAAATATTGTTTATTGGGCTCACTTTTTTGCTTATTGGGCTTGCTAAATGACATAAAAAAAGTATGGACTATGTTATATCATTATATATGTCATTCTTCGAGTTTATTTACAATGAGAACAAAAAAAATATTTATTCTTTAACATGGATAGGCACCGTGGTTTGTCTCATCTTGTTGGGAATCTGGTTCATCCGTCTTGTTAGAGATCGGAGATTGTTTATGAAAGCGAGTACAGGGTCCAGGGTCGGGATCCCTGGCCTGTTGAAAACTGAGGTCGGGGTCAGGAGCTGAGTAATGTATTCCTCATCCAGACTCATCCCCGTATGTGTATATATTAATTAAAATTGTATATATCTTTATATATGTTATATAATATATTATATTTTTTAAACCAGGGATAAGCCTAGCAAAAACCAAGAAGGGGATTCGATTCCCCATACTTGTTGGGGACTGGGGTTGGGGATTGCATTCCCCGCCCATTGGCATGCCTAAGCATGGAACATATTATCATATTCTATTTCTAATGTGTGTATACATATATTTACGTCCTATGATTAATTTTGACCGAACCCCCTCAACTCTATGGTTTTAATACCATCATTTTTCGTCCATTAACAATCGGAATAACATGTTTGACTAAAATCAATTTCCCTTGCACTTGAAATTTACTTTTATTGCATAATAATAACAATGCTCAAATCTAAAATAACGAATATCTTTAATTAGATATTCATAAACAAAGACAGACCTGAGATCACGTGAGACCGGTCAGTTTTCGTAAGACCCGTGAGACCATTTTTTTACACTTAAACTTCATAGTAAAACACTGTAGAGGTAACCTTCACAATGTTTTTGTTGTCCTAAATTATACGATGAAATGGGAGGACCAAGTGAAAGGGGTGAAGGCCTTTTATGAAGTGTCAAGAAAGGTGTGTTGTGTTTATTGGTTGGTTTTATTATTGTATTTGAATGAATGAGAAAATACCCATACACATGTTCACATATTTTTCTGTTCACGTGCCTTAAATATTGTTTGGCAAAAATAAGGTGACTTATAAGTCACCTTATAAGATACCTTATTTTTAGTGTAGTTGTTTGAATGACCATAAGGTACCTTATTGATAAGTTAATAAAAGTAAGGTTTTGATAAGCTAACTTATAAGTCATAAGGTACCTTATTAGCTATTTTTGTCAAACATAGTTCATCCATATTTTCAAACCTTACCTATCTATACACACACAAATGTATGTATATATATATATATATATGTATGTATGTGTATGTTGAAGATTGTATTTCTATTTATTTACCCACGAAAATGTTATCTAGAGATTAAGGTTTCATTTGATAAAGTTTTATGTTGTATGTTTTATTCTTTGCGTTTAACATGAAATCAAGAAGAAATAAAATATGTTTTTCCATAATTATCATCGTTGTCATAAAACAAAAACTTACTACATATCAAACAGAAGTTCAAGACACATCTGAATTGCACGAAAGGCGGGGTCTAAAAATATGCATCTTGTTTAATGGATGTATTGATGGGTAAGAAAACCAAACCAAATACATTATATTATAATCATGGTGATTAAACTTAACTGTCTTTATCAAAATATAAACATTTTTTTTCTCTTTCTCTTTCATCATCTCGTTGTTTGGATTTTGAGGTGTAATAAATTAATTATCAAAATAACAAGTAGGATAATGACTTGTAAGAATTAACATTGTTGGTAACGTTGAGAGGTATAATTACAAATATTTAACTATAAGGGACCGGAAGTGGAAATTTTGTTATGAGTGAGGTACATTGTAAGATAGTCGAACTTTTAACGAGCTACTCGAGCTCAAACTTAATAATTCTCGAGCTAGATTCGATCTCAAACAAAAAATATACTTTTTTTTCGAGCCTAAAATACTCATATGTTCATAAACAATACAATAAAAATATAAAATTACAAATCTCGATCCAATAAAAGAGTTAATTGATCGAGTATGAGCCCATAAACAACCATCAAGCTCGATAACTGATTTTTTTTTTCGCTCGAGCCCTATATTAAAAAAGTTATCTTATCTCAAGACTGGTATAATTTTTTCAAGGCGAACTTGATTAACCTACTACTCGACTCAGCTCGTTTGAGTCAGATATCCTGAAATGTAAATTCATACAAACACAAGACTTGTGGCGTAATGGTTAAGATTTGTGGGGGATGAGGCTAGATAACCCATTTACCCCAGGTTTGAATCTAGGCACAAACAACTTGTGGCCACTGGAGAATTATCTCTGGCCTGTATTCTTTAACAGTTTTAAAATTGTGAAAGATTAGTCTAGACAAATACTTAAAATACTCTTCCCGGTAACAAAAAAAAAAAAATACAAATACGGGCCTAATGATTACGAGCCCATTAACTATCAGCCCAATTAAAATAAAATAGAGCATTATAGATATATAGAGGGATGCCCAAATTGGTTCTTTTCTTGATCAACAAGTCGGAAATTCTCTCCACCGATTTTTATTTTTGAAGCGATTGATTCAATCAGGAATAGCACCAGGGATCCATCGACTACGATTATCCGATGACGAGTGAGGGCGAAGATGCCGTTCGACGCCGTGGTGCCGTTACTGAGTACCGGAAAAAGATGCTTCAACATAAGGAGCTTGATTCTCGAGTTCGAGGAGGTCAGATTCATTAAGATCGTTTCATTATAAAACGCCTAATATCGTCTGTGTCTGTAGTTATACCTTATTCGGTTCAGTAGGTTTAAGTTTTATTGTTTCACCTATTCGTTGGTATACTTAATCTGTGTCTATTTAGACAAGGTTTTGAAGTATGCTTATCTGATTCCGATATAATGCTTGATTGTACTGGTGTGATTTATTGGTTTTTAAGATAATTAGTTATATGCTAATATCTTGGAAGTTTAGCAAGTATAAAGGATTTATAAATTTGGCGTGACAAGCTAGTGAAATGGACGAGTCCAATATGCTAGGATTCTATAAAATTTGTACATTGATGGGTTTCTTGAGTGTAATCATCTAATTATAGGATATAGGTGATGCATATGGATGAACTGCTTTTGCTAATGAATTGCTAACGTGAACCCTAATTGTAGCAATGAATAGTGTTTAGTGCTGCATATTGGTCGTATTTGCATCCTGAATATTCTGATTATCTCAATTACAGTCACAGGTGATGTAAAAAGGGTGATGTTGCGGATCTTGCTGTATTGTTGAACAATTGCACTTCTGTTGTTTTTATGTTGTGTTCTATCAGTCGTGAATTGTGATCCTCAAGCTTTTGCATGAAAGAACTGTTATTTAACTCTAGAAACTCCCTAGTAAACCACTTAAATATATATGTGAGGCCATACAACTCATGAACATCTTACACCACATTACTTGCTGGGTTCTTTCTGTAGAATTGTTGATTGGTTGCTGTGGAAGTAACTATTGGCACTATCTTTTTAGATCATTTAGCCATTTAGGTAAAAGTATTAAATTTCAAAGTACAGCATCTAATAAAACATGAAGTACTAATTACTAACGTTGTAATGCATTACGAGTTATGATTTGTTGATAAATTTTGGCTAAATTAAAAGGAAAAGCATCATACATACATAGAGCAACAAAAGGTGGATTGGATTTCATGCCTATAAAAAGAGTCGAAGGCTTTAGTTTTAAAGTGCCCCAATTAAATGCAAGTATCCAAATTTTCTTTCTCGTTCTCTGCTTATAGAGTGTAAAAAGGTTCAATAAATATTTGGATTTTTAGTGAGGAATTATTTGGCTTTTCATTCTTGATTTACAATAGTTTTACATTTGGCTGCATCACATATTCACATGGGTACACAACTAGTTACGAATAATGTCCAAATAGTGTCAACTAGGATTCACAAGTGTACTTGATCTTTTCATCCTTTGGTTATCTGATGTAAATAGACAAATAGTTGCTTTGATATTATTGTGGGTTATATACTTCTGAGCTGGTGGTGTGAGTTTAGCTCCCTTCTGTTAACCATATATCATTGATATCTTTCTTTCAATGGTTTCGGTTTGCCTGACTTGATTATTGTTCGAAAAGGAAGGTTTGACTTTATGAGATCAGATATCCTTCTTGTTTTGCATAATGTTTTATGCTACCTAAAACATAGATTAACGTGAGCCTATATAATTATTTCCTTTTCCTCTTAAGATTATTTGATATTTATGGTTGTCATAGCTGCCTAATTTCCAAGATGCTTGGACTTCATGAATGAATTTGTGCATTGTTTTGGCACTTGATCTTTTTCTCACAAGTTGTGGCATTTCTCTGACTGCAACTCTTTTTTTTTACTTAGATTATTTATGATCACTTGGACAATGATCTATTTTCATATTTCTGTTATTTGATTTTTGTTCTATGCGAGTGTAAAATGCTAGATTAACAACAGCAAACTTGATGTTTGCAGTGAGAGAGACTTTGCGGAGTACAAAGAAAGATTATGCCAAAACAGAAGATGATTTGAAGTCTCTTCAAAGTGTTGGACAGATCATAGGCGAAGTTCTCAGACCTCTGGACAACGAACGATGTATGTACTATTTCAATTTTTCATTAGAACATAAAATTTATCATATGCTTGCATTGGATTCTGATCTTGTTTATTGAGGGATAAATCTGAATCTTATCGACCATGACCATGCATTTTCAAACATCTTTTATTTATTTATAAAACATCTTTATCGACCATGACCATGTTTTCATCGTCAATAATGTCATGCCATCTTTTCTTGGAACATGAAGACATTCTTAAACTAATAAATGTCCCTTAATGTCACAGTGATAGTTAAAGCCAGTAGTGGTCCAAGGTATGTAGTTGGGTGCCGCAGTAAAGTAGACAAGGAAAAACTAACCGCTGGGACTAGAGTGGTTCTTGATATGACAACTCTCACCATTATGCGAGCACTCCCACGTGAGGTTAGTGTATTTGCTAAAAAACATTTAGCCAATTATCTCGGTGAATAATAATTTGCCCACTTGTTTTGACTTAGCATATTCATAACATTTTTACAGGTTGATCCAGTCGTTTATAACATGCTTCATGAAGATCCTGGGAATGTTAGCTATTCTGCAGTTGGAGGGCTATCAGATCAGATTCGGGAACTTAGGGAATCAATAGAATTGCCTCTAATGAATCCCGAGCTTTTCCTAAGGGTGGGAATTAAACCTCCCAAGGTACATATTAATCACTTTCATATATATATATATATTTAAATATAAGAAACTTCATATCGCATCTTGTTGGATTTTAGAAATATATTGTTTCTGTTTAGGCTAGACTTGGGTTACATTTAACTGAAGTCACGTTTTTTCTTGTTAGGGTGTTCTTCTCTATGGACCTCCTGGTACTGGCAAGACGTTACTTGCTAGAGCAATTGCTAGCAACATAGATGCTAATTTCTTAAAGGTACTTATTTTTTCATTATTCATTTTCGTGTTTCCACAATTTGGCTGTTCACTTGTGACCATTTTTTTGCATTTGGGAAACCTTTGTAGGTTGTATCAAGTGCCATTATTGACAAGTACATAGGGGAAAGTGCAAGATTGATCAGGGAAATGTTTAGTTACGCACGTGATCACCAGGTACTGCTTATAGCCTTAAGGACTGTTTGGTTGTCTTTCATTAAGTTCTGTATGGATTAAGCTAAATTGTTGTTTGTTTGTTGTGCTGAATAAACTGTCTGAATGACCAAGGATCTATCTTCCTCAAATCCATATTTGACAAGTGTTCTTATGCTTGTTTGCTAATTCTTCCAGCCTTGCATCATATTCATGGACGAGATTGATGCCATTGGTGGACGCCGATTCAGTGAGGGAACTAGTGCTGACCGTGAAATTCAAAGAACGCTCATGGAGTTGCTCAATCAGCTCGATGGATTTGATCAGCTTGGAAAGGTTTGTGGAAAAGAAAATTAATTATAGTCATGTTCATCCTCTGCCATCCTGATTGATTAAGTCTTATTTTCTTACACCCTCTTAATCATGTTTGAAAATTAATTAAACTTACATTCTTTAGAGAGATGATGTTGTTATGTGGTGGATGTTTTTAGGTAAAAATGATTATGGCAACAAATAGACCGGATGTTCTTGATCCAGCTCTTCTTCGTCCAGGCCGATTAGACAGGAAAATAGAGATCCCACTGCCAAATGAGCAATCAAGAATGGAAATCCTTAAGATTCATGCTGCTGGAATTGCTAAGCATGGTGAAATTGATTACGAGGCCGTTGTTAAACTTGCTGAGGTATTCTGTAATATATATATATATATATATATATATATATATGTATATATAGTTATTTGTAGTTGGATACTTGGATTTATGGAGAAGTTTTGATGAATGACATTTTTCTTTAGGGGTTTAATGGAGCCGATCTTCGTAATGTATGCACTGAAGCTGGTATGTCTGCAATCCGTGCAGAACGTGATTATGTCATCCATGAAGATTTCATGAAGGTAACCTCATAACTTTCTCTAAAATGTATGATTGCAAGATGTTAAACTTAGAGACACCATTTTTCTCACTTTTTAGCTTCAATTATGAAGTTATTTACTGGACACAAAAGGGAAAAAAGATTTAAAATAAGAATAAAACATCTATATATGAAGTTGAATTCCGTATATTGATGTTTTTTGGTTAATAATATTTGTGAGATTGGATAATGTTTCAGGCTGTTCGTAAACTGAACGAGGCTAAGAAGCTTGAATCAAGTGCTCATTACAATGCTGATTTTGGGAAAGAGTAAGAAAGGTATCTTATTATCATTGTACACTGTAAGGAGACTTATTGTTTTTTACTTGTCCTGTAAAAGATTCCATTTCCCCCTTTCCAATTTATTCAATCATCTTATGATTTTCGATTTCGACTGCATTATGCTCGAAAATTCAGACTATATTTATAAGATTAACATATGGGTTGGACGATGCACACATAATAATTACTGAAAATATGATATTAACTATTATATAATAAACTTGACTGCTTAATTTGATTACATTATAAGCTAGTGCCACTCTAGAGAACAGAGAGCTTCTTGGTGTAGTTTTTTGTCCCCAGCTGCCGCTACATTATAACCTAACAAAACAGTAGAATTGAGAATTACCGATCTTCGTTAAATAATGTATAAAAGGTAAAAATGCAATTAAGAGATTGACATATTATTGTTATTGGTAATTACTTGTGGGTGGTGAGTTGGAAGAAGCCTCCCAGCTGAGATGTTGGCCTTTCCAATCGGTTATCACCCCACCGGCACCTTCTATTACTGGTATCAGCGATAGAAAATCATATGGCTGAAAATGTACGTCATTCCACCTTCAAATCAAAACCAACACTTGACTATAAATAAATGTATTATGTAATTGTGTCAACCACTATTCACCTTGAGACCAGACTCGATTACAAGATCCACGTGCCCAGAAGCTAGTAGCGCATATGCATAACAGTCGCATCCATATAGTGGAACTTTAACCTGTTATCACTAAGAGTATCAGAAATCTGATAAGATTCAGTGCCTTAATATAGTCACCCATGTTTATCTACTTATTTTCTGTTATGTTCTATTAGCTTAACAAGATTTGAACTCTGGCCTTATCTTACCTTACCATGACAATAACTGCCGACTTAAACACATATTTTAGATTAAAAACGTGTTTAGCATTTTGCAATGGAAGTTTGTAGAAGCATATATATATATATGTATAGATATACATACGGACCTTATCTCTCACTCTAGCAAAGGCGACTTCTGCATCTCCGTTGAACAGATGTGGGCTAGTTGTGTACCTAAATGGGGGAGGTGAGATATAAGGAAAAGAACCAGACCCTTTTCATATACTTCATATATGCTGAATGGTAAGTTCAAATATTAAGCAGTAGTTTTATGATGGAAGCAACATGATGCTATGTTTCTATTCAGAATATAAAGGATCTCATACAGATATGCTTGTGAAAGTTCTGAACAACTTCGAGTGTTCACTTCTTCTCCATTCAGTCTAGTGGTCCTTCCAGTTATGCCAACCCATCTTTCTCGTAAAACAGGCTGATCTATTATACCAAGAATCTGTGTCAACCAACCAAAGAAAAAATAATCAATGGAAAAAAAAAAGATGAAAACAAACGCTCGCTCTACTCTTTTAAGATAGATGACAAGTCTGCCTACATGTTACCCGACCCCCACACCTCTGTTGGGTATTTTTCAAATATCCATATCTTGTATAAATCCCGCTATCCAAACACTTAATTATAACACTTAGGTGGCGTTTGTTTTTTAAGAGGTAGTGAAGTCTGAAGTCTGAATTCAGTTCTGAAATGGTTATGAAACATCTAAACGAATCAGACATAAGTGGTGATTAAGAGCTTAAAATGAAAAAAAACAAACAAGGCCTTAATAAGAGAGTATTAAAACACTTGAACAGTCGGATTTGAGAGCAAAGAATAGGGTATTTATAATCTTGCATACATACAATCAGAGGGAGGGAGGGAGGACTGATTCATACCGGTTTACCTCTGTCCAGTAGAGCAATGAGGGTGCCAAACAAGGGTTTCCCTGGAAATATAATCAAGATTATATAAAAAGTGACCAATCTATTTTTCAGAGGTCTGAATTGGTAATCAACATTTGGAAAGAGCAAGTTACCAGTAATGAAACTCTTAGTACCATCAATGGGATCGAGAACCCACACATAATCTGCAGACTTCTCCTTGAACTGCCAACCATTCTCTTCTCCATAACTGCAACCATACCCACACAATAGTTCAGTAATAAGAACACGAAGAAGAAACCACATGTGATACACATTCTCGGATGCATAAGTAACTAACTTTTCAACTGACAACTATTTTATCTGTCAACAGCTAGCTTATCAGTTAGTTTATTATTTGACAGCAATGAAAGAACTTCAATCATTGGAGAATTAAACGTTCGTAACTATATCTATATTCCCCATTAGAGTTGCAAAAAAGGGTTAACTATGGTTAAAATAAGGTAAACTAACATTGCATGAGAAGGCAAACTTTCTTGTATTATGGAAATCATTGATTCCTCTGCAGCTCGATCAGCTATGGTCACGGGACCTATACAAGTTCAATATAAAAATAGACGATAATTAGATCAGATGGTCTGATTTAAACATAAAAGCATGGTGAAATTTCTTTACAACTTCGATTACTGCATTAAGTTCAATTACAAATAGACACAAATTTTGAATCTGCGAAATTGGGAACTTAGGTGGCGTTTGTTTTTTAAGAGGTGTTGAAGTCTGATTTCAGTTCTGAAATGGTTATGAAACGTCTAAACGAATCAGATATACGTGGTGATTAAGAACTTAAAATGAAAAAACAAACAAGGCATTAATCTACAGTGGAAAAGTGAAACTGACTTGAATCATCTTTATCAACGATGTCAAAACTCTTTCGGAAATACTTGCGGATGATATCTCCAGCAGCATCGGCTAGTTTGTTGGCGATGGCGGTAAAGTGATCCAGTTCAGAATCATTATACTTAAAGGCTTGTGTTGAATTCATTCGATAAGAATTGAAAAAGCCGGTAGGGTTTGAAGAGATAAATAGAGATGGAGAGAGAGCATTTCTTCCATAAATAGGCGGGGAAATGGAATGGTTGCAAAGAGAAATAACGGGCTAACGGCAAAGAGGTGGACGTCGAAAGAATATTTAACAGCTATGTTATTTTAAAAAATTAAGCAAAAAAAGGTTATAAGAGCTATGCTAAATCTTTATTTAAAATAGAGAAAGAAAAAGGGAATACGCACCTCGTATGTGATACCAAACAATGAAGGTTGTATATCATTCATTTTATATATATATATATATATATTATATAGAGGAAAGTTCAAATGTGAACTCATTTTTGGTTGTGAACTTGAGGACGAATCTCAGCCACTTATCCGGTCAATAAAGGCGGCTTTGACCTGGTTCTTCTTCTTTAATAATCTCCACCCTTCCATGAATCGCGTCAATCCTCCGTGATCGCGTCCACCATAACCGAAGATGTGTGGCTGAGATTCGTCCTCATGTTCACAGCCAAAATTGAGTTCACATTTGAACCTAACCCTATATATATATATATATTTTATAATAGAAAATAAAACATAAACATCAAAAGAATACGACTCAATTTATGTAATTTGGATTGATCCATCAAACGTTTTTCTTTCATCTTTTAAATGTTATAAATAAATTTATCATGATTCCAAAATTATAAGATTAATATAATTATTTCACTTTTTAAAATAAAATAATGTAGAAGATTAAAAATATTCAGGTACTCCTATGACAACTTTTGACTAGTTTATTTTGACAAATGACACCTCTAAGAGTTAATTCATTCTCACACATGTCTACGTCGAAAACCTACTATAATACATAAAATTCCGTACACACCTCTATTAAAGAGGTGCCATTAGCACTTGGGGAGTGCTAATGACACTCTTAACATAGGGGTGTGTACGGAATTTCATGTACTTTATAGGGATGTGTACGGAATTTTTGGTAATTTAATAGGTGTTGATGTTGACTTGTGTGAGGATGACATTCACTCTTAGGGATGCCATAAGCATACCTTAGGGGTACCATTAGCCTCCCCCTTAGCACTCCCTTTTCCCTATTATCCAATTAGAGGTGTATTTTTTTTGTAAGCCATCAAAAGATTGTAAACAAAATAATTAAGATATTTACAGAAATGATGAAAGTTCATTTATTATTATTTGAATATTTAAAGAAATGATTAGAGTTTATTAGTTATGATTAACCATTTATATTAGGAAACGATGTATTTACGAAATCATATATTTATTAGACTTGATGGACGGTTAAGAAAAATTGTTTTACACAGTTTACAATCTTTTGGTGGTTTACAAAATAGTACACCTATATCCAATTAAAGATCAAATCTAATCTATTTATAAGTAAACAATTCAAATTGAATCTATTTAATCTTCTGGTTTTCTGTTTAAGTCTGTGTCAGCTTCGGGTCATCTCTGTATACTAGTTTTCTGCTTGCAAACTTGTTAGATGTTTGGTGGTAAACAATTTGTTGTATTGGTTGGTTTGGGTATTATTAATAAAGTGATGCTTTACAAAAAAAAAGTTCACAGTTCAAATCGTCACCTCTAGACACCAGTCACCATATATGTACATACACTATGAGGAAAAAAAATTATAACACTATCAAACAAATAAGATAAAAAGGTCATAATTATTTCAGTTGTTAAAAGAATAAATCACAAAAATTGTTTTTCACATATATAATACATACCAATGGACATTTGATCAATCAGTTTGTAGTTCCTAATTTTAATTCAATAAACCTAAATTAATCAAATCTGACATATGTATTAACAGACTTGTTAAAACAAACATGTATAATAATTAATTATTATTTAAAGGATAAAACCGTACTAACCGATTATGGTGGATAACAACAAAAAAAATAACGGACTGAATATTTATTTAATTTTGTTTGGTGGAATTCATACAAAATCATACTTTGGATTGGATGATGGGAATTTGAATTCTCCAAGCAAATCGGAATACTTAATCAACATAACTGAGTTAAAAGATAGCAAGTCTATATAATATTTATAAAATTTATGTTTTATTGGATTGATGATATATGATTTTTTATCGTTAGTTCTATGTCATGATGTAACTGCATTGCTTTTTGATCGCAGTAAGATGGATGTTTTTGTTTTGATCATATAATATGTTTTTAAGGTCACTAGTTTTGCTTTTTATCATATATCAAAGCAAAAGAATATACCCAAAGAATTCTTGATATATGCTCTCATGACCATTAAAACCTTAAAGACTTTGAAGATAAATATATTGGATTGCCTTTTTATCATTAAAAACTTTAAAGATAAAGTGTTTTTTTTTTGCTTTCATAAGAACGCATTAAGAGCTTCTGAACGTCATTATTTTTTTTAATTAGTATTCCAGTTTTATCAAAAGCAAAGTAATAGAATATGTCAAAAGGATTCTTGACGTATCTAATTGCATTTAGGTGCTCATTGCATACACACATATAGTATGCCGTTATCTTTTCCAATTTTCATCTTACATTTTTTTTAAACACAAAATTATTGCCTTTTGTTTATTTACACAAGGGACAAATGAAAAACTTGAACCCATGACGTATAACACATTATCATTTAAGTAACAAAGAATGCCTTAATAACAGTTAAAATATCATTAAAGGGTCGTTTATTAAACATTTACTGGTATGCACTTATTTTACCAGGTGAATATGGCAATGTGTAAAAATATTAACTAGTAAGAGGCATAGAAAAGATCGAGAAATTTACCCAATAAATGAGAGAGAAGACTCTTACAAGTTTAGTAAGAAACGCTTTCCAACAATCTCTTTTGATGGGTGAGAATATTAACTGATAAGGTATGTAAGAGTGATGACTTTTAATAACATGCATGTAAATGTTTGGTAAATAACCCTAATTTTAAATGCAAAACACTACTAATCCTATGTGTTGTGAGTGTGATTACTTGATGAAAAGTTAAATAGTAACCCACTACTTAAGTCCTATAATTAACTCATTTATTTTAATTCAAAACAAACATCAGACAGTTATGTTAATTTTATGCGAGTCAACACTTACCACATAACACATGTAAACAAACATTTTTCAATCAACAATTACTCTAAGATAGCCTTCTATCAGATAAATGTTTACCGGATCACATACCTTAATATATAAAAATGACAAAGACCGAGAATCATATCCAGTAAGATGCATAACAACACCTAAGGTTCTTACCCGATAAATGAGAGAGAACTTTTATCAGTCGACACTTATTGAGTAAGATATACTTACAAACAATCCATTATGATGATCATAAATATTACCCTAACAAAACCTCTTATCCTATAAGCACTTAATTTTCTTCTTGGTAAATTCAAATTTTGGTCGGATCATAATGCAAGTTAGCTAACCCATGGCCCATGAGACCTAAATCAAGAGAAATAACCAAAATATAATCGGCCCATTGGGCCTGTAATTCCATCCCAAATGCTCATAACAAAAATCCGCCATTGCATCCTAAATAATTCCATCCCAATTAGACCTGGCAAAAACTGACACGACACGCTAACCCGACACGAACTTGATACGAATTAAACGGGTTTGGGTAATGCATTTCAACCCGTCTAAGTAAACGGGATGACACGACACGACACGAAAATTAAACGGATAAGGTCAGGGTCAAAATTTTCAACTCGAAAATGATCCGAATAACCCGTTTATATTAGGCCCCTTTGGCCCTAGACAAATAACGTCAACAACTACATTTTATAGTTTTTTTAACAAATTATATACTAAATAATAATAAAAAGTGATTGTACATTTCATGTATACCTGATAAAAACTAGCACAACATACTAACTAGACACAAACTCGATACGAATGAAATGGATTTTGGTAATATATTTCAACCAGTTTAAGTAAACGGGTTGACACGAAAATGACACGAAAATTAAACGGGTTAACACGACACGACACGAAAATTAAACGGGCCGGGTTAGGATTAGACACTCTCAACCCGTTTAATCCTTGAACCCGACACGACACGTTTGCCAGGTCTAATCCCAATTCCCAATTGTTACATTTTGATGCATATTTTCACATTAAATAATAATAATTTATATTATAATATCATGTGATAATTTTCTTATAGAACAATTGCAAAGTCGACCCACTAAAAATTGATGCCATAATTTATTTATTTTTTGATATAGGTAACCTTACTAAGCTAAGAAAGGTGCTTGTTGAGTAAGGCCGGCTTTCTTCGAATGCTTGAGCGCCCTGAGTGGTACGGCCGGTCCCAATCTGCGTCCCGGGGTGCCGATCCGGGGGGGGGGGGGGGCTCCAATAAATAAAAGAATTATTCATAAAATATTACGATTTTGATTTTTTTTTCTTATTTTTTGTATTTTTTTAAATTACGGATTGGGTTTCAATGATAATAAAATTATGATAAAAATATAAAAAATGATAAATAAAAATCAACATTAATACTGTAAACCGAAATACACCATATCAATTCTCGTAATAAATATAATTAATTAAATGATACAAAATTAAAAAAAAACTAAAAGTAATTCATGAAACAGATTAAAAGTATCAAAGTTTGAATCTCTCCTCACCTTTTAACTCCTATTTTAATTCCTATTCTCATAGGATCCCACTTAATACTTATATATCTTATCATAAATTGATTCCAAAGGATTCTATATACCTTATATTTATAATATCATACTTGTAAATTGTAATAGTTGTATGCAAAGAAGAGAGCTTAGTCGTATGCACAGAAGAGATTTTTAAAGAAAAAAATTTCTAACTACTACTACTACAAACTATACAAATATAGTAATTGAATTAATTATAAAAATAATAAGAATTCATTTATTTAAATAATATATAAAAGATTACTATACTTCATTTATTACAATGAATGCCATATTAAGAAATAATATTAATTAAATCAGATATTTCGGATGAACATATATTTGTACAAATGTTATTTGATCTATTATATTAAATGAAACAATATATCCAAGCAATGTGTATTAAAAACATGAACCATCTTCTTAATTACTAGAAACAATATTCCACAATCCCACTTACACACTATATAGTTTATATACATATATATATATATACACACCCAAATAACACATATAAAAACCATGCTGTAAACACACAAAATATAAACAAAATACTATAAATATAAATAGATATAAAGTAGCTAGCTAGATAGATATAAAGAAATTAATGATGATATTATGAAAGATCAATGATGATGGCCAGGAATTTTATCTTTAATCTTCTCCATCAGACCTTTCTTCTCGTGGTGGTGTTGCTCACCGGTACCGGCGGCGGTTGCAGTTGCTCCGAGTCCGGTGGTGGTGCTGGTTGCTCTGGTGTCTGTGCTGTGTGCGGCTTTGTCGCCGTGCCCTGGAAGTTTCTCTTTTATTTTCTCTTTCAAACCTTTCTTCTTCCTTCTTCCTCCTTGTCCATCGTCTTCCGACTGCCGGAAAAATTAATCAACTTCTTAAATTTCTATATTATTTCTAGAGTAAACCCTAATTTGGAAAATTAATCAACCTCTTAAATTTCTATATTATTTTTAGGGTAACCCCTAATTATTTTGGCCCTCGTGGTTTAATGGCATCTTTGAGTGGTACCTAAATTAAATTTTGATTAACTTTTGTGTGTGTGTGTGTGTTTGTTTTGTTGGGGGTGGGGGTGTGGGGGGGGGGGGGGGGGGTGGGATGAGCTTATATAAAATAAGCTATGTTTTTAAAATAAAAAAAATGTTTTATCAATTTATATGGTATTATACCGGAATCTTAAAAAAAGTGTTTGGATTATCTTACAAGCGTTTTACACCGGAATAAGTCAATAAATTATTTTTTAGTGTTTGACAAAAAAATGTTTATGCAGGCGGAATGACCAAAAAAAAATGCTCATAAGTCATAACTTATTTTGCATTTTAATTTATCAAAAAACTCTTTTTTTACCGGTGGAGACCCCTTTTCACCGATGGAAAACCGGTACAAGCACTTTTTATTTTCTTCCATCCAAACACTCAAATCTACTTTTTACCGGTTCCACACCGATATAAGTTAATAAGTTGTTTTGATAAGCTAAAACAAACACCCCCCTTAAAATCGTCCAACACGTTGTTCTTATTTTGCTTCAAAAGTGACGTCTCCTATCACTAACTTTGTTAATTTTCCATACAAGTGTCACAGGATATTTTTGTTCATCTAGACTGTTTCTCTAATATATTCTTTAAAAAATTAAATAATAGACAAAAATGGCCTTGACATTAACGGAAAAATAATGTCAAAATTAACCGAGTTAATAAAGGGACCATTCTAAGAGCAAAATAAGAGCCAACGGGAGATGTTTATAGTTATAAAAATTAAGGGAATGAAAATATAATTTAATAAGGAATGAAAATTTGAGATACCGGATTAATGAGTCTATTATATCATATAAAATCAAACAGTTTTCTTAATTTTCATTAATTACTGCTTAATACCTATACCAAACAAACCCTATTAGAGTTTACTCTTATCTTTTTATGAATATGGATGGAATTAATTAAGATGATCTTACGTACCGAACTGGAGCTAGAACTGGTTGATCTTTCCATCTGTTTCTTAGTTTCTCCAGCACCATGAGCCTGGGTATGGCTCACCGGTGCTCCACCGCCGGTAACAGCACCAGTAGCAGCTTTCCCAACTCCGGCCGCCACACCCATAGTTGCTGCACCGGCACTAGCGATTGCCTCGCCGCCACGCTTGGCGTAGTCCACCGGCGTCGGAGCAAAGTGGGTCCCGCCGTGCGTCTTGGAACCCATGGTGGTGGCCTGATCATGGGTAGTCTTATTATGGAGCTCTGATCCAATGGTGGTGCGATCACCATGAGTGGTGGCGACGCCACTGAGGTGGATCGGAACACCGTGTTCGTCGGTGAGTTGAACTGGGTTGCCGAGTTCGTCGGTGAGTTGAATCGGACGGCCGTGCTCGTCACGTATGTCTGCCATTTTGGATTGAAAAGATGGATAATTGAAGAATTAATTGAAGTACTGAATGGGATTAATGGAGGAGTGGCGGTTTTTATGTATAGGGGGGCGGTTTTTTGTCTTTTTATCCATAAATGGATAAGTTGAAAAGGTTAGAGTTTTTTGCATGTGTTTAGGAGGCTACACGTGTCATAGGATTTGTCGAAGGTATGCCACGTATTGGGAACAATATACGATGAGTCACTTAAATCGCCGACTCACTCATATCTTAATATAGAAATTATTTTGGTTTGTTTTTGTAATGGATAAAGATAATAAGATATCTGTTTAAATTAATCAGATTTACATTATTTTGGGTTTAAGAGAGGTTGTACAATATAATTCACTGAATATAGGTTTTATTAAACTCATCAATCTATCAATAAACATATATTTAAAGTAAGTTTTTAAAAAGATTTATATCACAACAATATATATTATTAAAATGATAAATCTATCCTTAATCGATGATAGATATTTTATTAACTCAAAACTTTTATGTATTAATCAAGGATAGACTTAGATTTTTAGTTATTTATTTTAAAAAGTGGACATTTCTTTTTTTTAGATAAAAAGTAGATATATATATATATATATATTTTGAACATAATAAATAATAACGTGAGTACTTATTTCAAAATAAACGAATAAGTGATACTTTTTGTAAATTTTCAATTATTTTTGTTTCCAATCATTAGTATAAATCATACAAACTAATCTTAACCGTTTATCTAATCTAATAAATATATATCAATTGCTTACTAATATACAATGTTCTGACCCAAGAAAATCCGTAAATGAAGGCTGTTTTTTCCTTGATAATCCAGAAAGTAAAGGTAACCCTGATTCGGGTGTGAAACCAAAAAGAAAAAGCTCTACAAATTCTTTCTTTTCAAAAGAAAGAAAATATGACTTGGTGAATTAAAAGGCTGTTCATGAGAATTTGGGAAGATGCCCTTTAAACCATCCCATGGAAGACGATTACTTCTATTGGCTCAATCAAGAGGAAAAGAGTCGATGGAATATGATAAGTTGCCCCTAAGGCGAATTAGTGATCATAATAAATAATATCTGATAATATTATATAAATATCCAAATCACGATAAATAATCTCATACCATTTCTATAAATATCTCTTTTAATTGATTTTTATGGTTTGTACTGACATAATAGTTTGTAAATGATCCGCCTTCTATGTATAATTAAGTTTCGTTAAGAGTCGGGAGGTGAAAGAGAGCACATTACGTGTCTAAAATATTCAAGATGTATTCTTCATAAATGAATAAGTCATGTATACCAACTTATTTGATTTTTTTATTAGTTTATGCATTTTTAGGTATTGAATATTGAACGTATAACTTTAACTCATTATACATCACATGTGTTACCTACAAACTTAAAATGTCACTCAAAATTTGAACAAAATGACAATTTTCATATATGTAACTTGGAGTTGGTACAAAACAAATACCATCTTAGACAGTTTGAGATATGTCTACGTTATGGTCGTCCCTTGGATATATGGTTTCTGATTGGTGATTTCTTTTGCATTAGCTTCTCTTTATTTTGGCTTCTAGTGGTTTGGTATGGTGGTTGTTCTAACCACCCGTGGTTAGTTGTGTGGTCTGTAATCGATAGTCCCTCCACCCAGACGTGACCTCCTCCTGTGTCCTTGTCGAGATGGGTGTTTCGTGTTGGGTCTGGGTTTATCGGGTTTTCTTCTTGATAAATTTTGCCAGAGGCTATATCCTCTTTCCAAAAAAAAAGTTGGTACAAAACAAACACTATCTTGTATCAACCAAAAAAAATTGGTACCAAATACAGTTGGTTGATACACACAATATGAAATCTTACGTATCAATTATAATTAGTTGGTCACGGTATAGGGGGAAAACTGGTAACATACCAAGTCCACTCCGAATGAATGGAGATTCATTATTCATGATGAATAGAGCACACATGTCGTACTCTTCTTTGTTCCTAGTTTACAATGCGAAACAAGTTTGCAACTGAACTCTTCTATATATATAGGAGTTAAGGTGAGAACTCTAAGAAGGAATTTGGACCTTTAATCACTTTTAATCAAACCTCCATCCCATGAATTGCACTTCTCATGGGAATTGATCCGGCGTATCTCATTACTGCTAATCTTCAATTAGAATTTATCCGAAGGTAGAGATCATTTCTTACCTTTCTCACCGGAGGGTTGCGTTCCGGTGAGAATGAAAACTATGGTGTAAGAGATCTCCATTATTGGATCAATCCTAATTGAAAAGAACTACTACTCCACTAGCACTAAATCAATTATCTTCTAAATCACAATTCATGGATTGTTTTGCGATTAAAAGTGATTAACAGTCCAAATCCCTTCTTACACTGCTCAACTTTAAGTCTTTTTAACTCCTATTCTCGTACAATCCTTTTATCATAAATCAAAAGGGATACATGGGATAAAAACACAAAACAAAGAGCACAATCAAATACCACCCTTTTTTGGTCATTCCACTTTTAATGCAACAAAAACAAATAAATTTTAAATTTACAGAACAGAACAGAACCGAACAGAAGACAGGTTAAAAAAAAAAAGAATTTGTTTGTACTAATAATGCTTCCAATCAATACTAGCAGCTATATATACCAACCCAAATTCACCAAGATGGTGCCATGCTGGTACTTGTGTCATCTATGTGTTGTTCAAAACCTGCTTTACAGAAACTGTCCTACTATTCGTACCTGAGATACAGATTTTGAAGACCAAATCACCCACTAATCCAAACTCGTTCAATCTTTTGTCTACAATTATTAACCAATAAACCAACATCATATTAAAATATAACATGTAAATCCATATAATGAGCCTATTATATCCCACCCGGACGTAGGTGGGGTTGGGTCGGTAAGATGTAGACAAATTTGAACTCTACTCTAAAAAAGTAGAGCGGGTGTTTCCATTAAAATATAACATGTAAATGTAGATATTAAGGGTGCGATTTGCTACGACGGACAGGACAGGACAAAACAGGGATCACTGTTTCATGTTTGACAGGACTTTTATGTGGAACAGAGTGGAACAAAAGGGAATAGGTGTGTTCCACCCTCTCACCCCATGGAACAAGGTGGAACAAACCTATATTTTACCAATATAACCTTAAAATTAAATCTAATTCTCTTCTAACACATCAAATACGCCTCCTTGTTCACATTTTATTCATTCAAAAATATTTATTTTATTATAATTTACTAAATTATATGAATTAATCAAAATATAAAAACAACTCATTTGGGTAAATTGGTCGGTTTACTGTTTTGTCCTGTTCAGTTCTGTCTTATGTCATACCAAACGTTGAACAACTGTTATGTCATGTCCTTTCCTGTCTGGATACACCCTAAATGTTCACATCAACACTTTTCCTGGAGTCCCATGTCAGCTAGACTTGAACCATTTCTCCTCAATATAGAACTTCCTTTCTCTCCTTAAGGGCTCTTTTGGAAAGTAATTTAACAGGGTTCCACATATTCACCCATCTATAATGGCTACATGTAAACCTAGTGGCCCACTAGCACCACCCACCTTTGTTAAGTGAGGGTGCACAAACATACTGTTTGAATCTTGTTAGGGTGCATTTGGTATGAGTAGACTAGACAGTACTAGACGGGCAAGATTGAGGTATAGGTAGGTGAAATATTTGTGGAAAGTTTTACGGTTTTAATTTAACATGGGTAATTTATTTTTTCTTTTTAATCAATCTTATCTTATCTTTCAAATTTTTATTTCACCTATTTTGGTCGGACCATGGGACAAAAAAACAGACATTTTTGTCCCAGTCTAATCTCGCATCAAACATGAGAAAACATTCTATGTGCATTGTAACAAATTAAGATGTTTAATGAACAGTTAACGGTTTAAGTTCAAATTTATGCAAATACCATAGTATTATGGTACCTTTTTTGAGGTCACTCCTTGCTTGATTTAGCCCAGAAAAATCCTTTTTTCCGGGAAAAACTGTTCTCCGATAAAGACCGGCTGCCCTTGGATCCAAAAGAGAAGTGTCTCTTTAAAAAAGGCTTTCCCACAGACGTTTTCATGCTAGAACTCGAGCTCATCTTGACCATTCTACCCTCATTCCCACTCCTCTTATCATTATCAAACATAACAATACCATCATTCATATCACCATCCACCACCCGGCTTCTTGATTTCTTATTCATCTTAGCCTTCAACTCCAGTTCAGCTTTAAGTGCTTTTTCAGACAGCTTAAAAGCCTGTTTCTCCCCAAAAGTACAAACAGGGCATATTGGATCATATTTGTTAATTTCAGCAGTCATATTCTCTAAACACTCTGCATGATAAACATGCCCACATATCAAAATAGCCACAACAGCAAGCTCGTTAGTCGCTATGATCTTCTGGCTTCCCCAACTAGATTTTTCGGTTAAAAGCTTGGAACAAACGCCACATGTCTGCATATCAATGGCCGGAGGAGGAGGAGGAGAAGAAGGGACCCGTCCACTAGATCTTGTTATCTTATCACGATTAAAGTTAAGAGACTCACTATCAAAAGACCATCTTTCTCTGTGAGAAGTTGCCATGAGCTCAGAAAAGGCAGGTACAGACCAACCATCTGAAGATCCACCATGGGACCCACGATTCGATTCGTTGCTCCAACCCGCGAACATAAAAGGAGAACCCTCTTCAGAAATTGAGAAATTCGGTGATTTCATCCCTGGGATTCGGCTATCTGACACCTGGCGCATTAAATGGTGGCCTGGGGAACGGCCATGCCATCTTGAAGGGGGAAGGAAGTGACCTTGGGAAGAAGATAAAGGGGATGCCGAAAGGGAAGAAACCGAGTGTGTGGATGGTGACATCTTGGTTGGAGATGGTTCAGAAGTTAGTTGAGTTTCCCTTGACCCTTTCACCTACATAATGCATAACGAGAAGGGCAAATAAGGAAAACCCGAAAGATAATAAATGTATGATTTCCATAAAAACATCAAATCGATAGGTAACTTACCTCTGAAGGATTTTTGGAGACGGGTTGGTCTGCAAGGAAAGTATAAGAACGTTAGACATGTCCTTTATAGAAGCGATAAGTCTTGTATGAATTAATCTATCTGTATAGATTGAGAAACTTTTTGTTTGGAAGGGTTTTTTCATAGATGAAAGGAGCGTGTTTTTTAACCGGGAGGGGTAGATTTTTGTAAAAACTTGGGTTTCTGCATAAAGCTCCTCACTAGAAGCTGATTGAATAAGCCACTTTCTATATCATTAAGCCACTACCAAACAGTCATGTATAGCTGACCAAATAAGTTGCGAGTCTCATTAAGCTCGTTAAATGCTAACAAACGGGCACTAAGGCTCAGAAAGTTATTGCAACAGAATATGCATAAATGCAAAGAAAGAATGGAAATTACTAGTTTTTTCTTTTATCATTTTCATGTATTACCTTTTAAGATTACTGAAAAGCATGCACATCTTAATATTATGAAGTAACAATTCAAATTTCGTAGGATATACAATTCCAGGAACCACATATAGGATAGCATTTATACATAGAATACTCTTCCTGATTTTGTTCAGATAATATCATGATATGAAAGAAGACCATATATTAATAACCAGAAACTAACAGTTTTGAAGCCGATATAAATTTAATGCCTATCTTAATAAAGTTAACAATATTAAACCGATAGGATTGGAGTAGGCATACATGCTTGGTGTGGATAATCTATTACTCTATATATAGAATATGTTAGGGTACATATCTCGAGGGTTTGTTTATATTTAGATTTGATTATTTTGCAAGGAGATATGCACTTGTAATGGCACAAACATTTTAACTATAAATTGATAAGCACATTCCACGTGCTTAAGGCTCATTTTCATTTTGACTTGTAGAAGTCCTTATGATTTTCTAGTAGATGAACTTTAGGAATTTTATATGGATCATTAGTCAATGAATAGGACAGACACTGACTATTCATTATGTGTTTCAAAGTCTTATAAATCATAAATACTCGACAAGAAAAATTGGTTACAATGGTTGAACCATATTGTTTCTAAATGATATGATACAACGAACAAGCAGATTTTTGGAAATGGGTGATAACCAGGCTTTTGCCCATGCGACTTTAGGTTTCGCCCACAAACCTGAGATGAATCTCCCGGAGGCTACAAGCGTATACGTAGATGGCAGGATTTAAACCCGAGTTGATTTTATCATCCCTGTCCTTATCCACCACACTACCACTCTTGTGGTTCAAACAAGCAGACTTGTTGAGTGTAAAGTTGCTCTCTCTCTCTCTCTCATACACAACTCTATGAAAGCAGTTGGTTGTGAACTTGTGATTATGTGGTTTTAGAAGTCCACTGATCCCAAATAGTCCAAATTATACATGGTAAAGGTGAGAGTGTCACTATGTCAGTTCAGTAATCTATTGATTGTTGTATTCAACGCCCTTTTTGCTACTTCCCAGATAACAAACGGATTCAGTACAAGTGCACACACCATATGGATGGGAAAGGCAATCCAAGTTTCCATCCAATGTAGCCAAGAGTCATTCCACTGCTTATAATCTCCAAAACTCACTTCTTGCAACAAGAAGGAACATTTGGAACCATTTCAGCTCATGTGGACAAACTCTAACCTTGTAACTAACAATCCAGGATACTCTCGCCCAGAAAAAAAGCAAAAACAAGGCCACCCATGATTGCAATAAAGCTCTGAGAGGCTTTCCTTTTAACAACTAGGCTCCTTGCTTTCTTGCAGAATAAATAAAAGCAGTACCAGAGCTATAATGATCGAGTGTGTAAAGTGCAAAAGAAAAAATCCACCCAGATTAGCCATTATGTGAATTACACTAAACTTGAACCCAAAATCTTTTGATGTATTGTGGAACACTGCACCAAGTAACTGACTGAGTAATGGCAACAAACAAGATTAAAAGTTCTGAGTATCACGGGAACAATCTAAATTCATATTATATTTTATTTACTGGGATGATTTACCTGACTGAGGAACAGTATATCCTTCAGAAGGGGAGGACTTTTGCCAAGTGAGGTTTCGGAAACTTTCCAATGGACTACCCTCTTCTGATGCATAAGCAGTTCCAACAGTTGTCTGAGATTTATTGTCCAACCTTTCATTTGTGCCAACACCATCAGAAGACCAATTCATAGAAGTTTCTTCCCCTGCTACACGCCGTCGATTATCCCATCGGACGCTCCATGATGGAGAATACCGAATATTCCTTGGCATAACATCACTACTGGATCCATTTGTTATAGTTCTATCTCTAGCAGCAACACAACAAGCAGAACCCATCTTTGCTCACATGCAAAATGGTGCAAAATGTGTAAGAACTACTTTTCAGCACCCACTACCAGTTCTACTATAAGATACCAACTGTTTTCGCTCCAAGACCCTATAGCAGTTCTCTGTAATCTGAATATTCATGAGAATGATGATCGTCAAGAAAACTATTGAAACTAGGGAAGATTAAAGCTTGTAATAGATAACTAAAATATATCAATTCAATCTTTACATATACAAAGACTTTTTGGGGTCAAGGAGAAACTGAGTAAAAAATAAGCATCAACCAACCAACAAACCAACATATGCTAAAAGGTGTAAGCACAGATACAAAAGAGATTAGATGCAATTAATGATGATCAAAAGACTTGCTTTTATCTGAAATACAGAGGGACACAAATGGCAGAGAATAGAACGTAAAATATGCATATGCACAAAGTACTACTACTTATGAAAAGAGGGTTATTCCTTTGGTGCAATATCAAATTAAATGATCAAATTAAGGTAATTGAACACAGCCACATAATTGTTTCCTAGTTACAAATACAGTATATCTGTAAATAAATCAATCATGTTTCTGATTCAAGCGCGGTTCAGAAATCTAAGAAACAGCTTGGAACCCCAATTTCTTTTTGAGCTAATTATAAACAGAAAAAAAAAAAGCAAGATCCCAATCCAACAAGAATAATGAATAGCGTTCAGCAAAAATCTCTTTCCACTCCTACGATTCTCACCAGGGTTCTACACCCAGAAAACTCCGATTAATTTTATTTATTTTCATGGCAAGTTTATAATCATTGAAAACCAGAAAACCTCTAAAACTTGATTAAAAAAAACAGAAACAGAAAATATTCGCTAACAAATACCTCGAGTAGATAGCATCTGCTAATTTGCAGGGTAAAGGAGCTAAAAGTGGGTCTATCAGTCACAGTAACCCTAGAAATAAAACGAATCAAACACTTAATAGCAAGTAGAGATCCGGAATACGTGCCGATGAACCAATAGTACAGTCAATTTGTCAAATTATTAAAATTAAAATTAAAAAAGAAAACCTAATTATTTCCACATATATAGCATCCAATTAACCAAAACGCTCAGAAATTCCCATATATATACATACATCATACATAATCTATATCCATATCTATATAATCATCTGCACACATCACCATTAAAACCAGCAGAACTGACGTCACCGAACATACCTTTTCACCGGTCGCCGGTGACACCAGAGAGAAAGAACTGTGTGCTCTATGTCCGAAAAGCTTATATAGTGTGTGTTTGTGTGTGTGTGTGTGTGTGTGTGTGTGTGAGAGAGAGAGAGAGAGAGAGAGAGAGAGAGAGAGAGAGAAGAGAGAGAGAGAATCTGATTCTTCTTCTTCTTAAGGAAATGGAGAAACGAAGGCCGTCAAATATGGTTTTCAGTAAAGTCGTTAACGATCTATCGTTTGATGAAGACTTATTTACAAAACCAGTCCTTCAACTTTTCCATTTGACTCTAACTACACACAAGAAATTTATTTTCTCTCTTCTATTATGTTCTACAAGCTTATTTACAATATGCTTGAATTTGCAATAAATTTTAATATTACTATTTCAAAATATGATATTTTATTTAGTAATCTGAGTTAATACTGGTTTTATTTAAATTATTTAGAATTAAAAATCGAATCTAGAATATCAAGTGACGAGAAAAGTTCTAATTAAGAACAAGTTTATAGAATTATTCCGTAACTTTTATCAAATAATTATTTGATTTTGAATCTAATTATAGTTTTGATTTAAAAACAGTAAGGGACTGTTTACCAAATCTTACTCGAGTAAGTGCTTACCGACAAAATTCAACACTATCATTTACTTACCCGGTAAGATTTTAGTCCACAAAAACGACATCGTATGCAACATTTTACTCGGTAAGTGCTTACCGTGGTAAGAGTCGTTGAAATCACTTACCCTGGTAAGACTTTTGGTCATTGTTTTTCTTGTCTTCGTTCTTATCAGGTAAGATTTTTGGTACTTGTTAAGTTGTTATATTCCTCTGGTAAGATAATATGGATTGGTAAGCACTTACCCGGGTAAGCGTTTGGTAAACGGCTGCTAAGTCTATAACAACAATTTGTAGATGTTTATACATAAAAATAATAGTAGTATATTGTTTTATAAAACTTGGTTAGAGTTGGAACATACTTTTTTCACTACCAAATTAAACTCTAAAATTTCTTCAAAATAGATATCCAAAATTCAAAATCTCAAATAAAATTACATTCAACTCCAACAACTTTTTTATTTGGGGTACTACAACATTAATTTTATCATTAAAATTTTCCATACATGTAATAAAATATTATTTTTTTCACCTTTACATTTAATTTCAACGTTTCTTCTTGTTGATAATTTTAATAAAAAAAAACTATATCTTTCATGGTAATTATTTAATTATTTTTGGAGAGTTCTCGAGAATATCACGCTCCCTCTTCTACTTTCTTAATTTTGTAAAATCTGTTGTAGCAAAAATAATCATCTTGCAGATGCTCTACATCCATCATAAGATAAAAAAAATAAGCTCGTGAAAGGTGCAACCATATTGTAATATAGGACGATTTTTTTTCCATTCTAGACGCGGGTTTGAATCTCATTTCAATCATTTTATTAGTTTTTAGCTATTAATTTCAGGTTTATTTTTTTTTTCTTAAATAAATTGTGATAAAGACTCGAACACAATGCCTCACATACGAAAAGTAAGAAACAAACCAACAAACCAATGATGATTTTTCGAAAAAATTTCATATTCGTTTTTTGTAATCAAACGATGACAACACTTGAAAAAAATTCTAACTCCGCCTCTGCTTAGAAATGACCACAAAGTTGAGGGACTGTTTATGCCATTTACTATTTATTAAGGGACTAAATGAGGATTTACTTCCACAAATGGGAAAATTAAAAAAGTTGGTCAAATTTGTAACCTCCTAGATTTCAAAAGTCATGATAATAAGTGAGGTTGAAAATAATAATAAGTGGTGGGTTGTACGTTGTGCATTGGGTGGGTTGTACGTTGACAAAAGGAAAGAGAAGTTTATGCTTTTAAGTTGCAAAGTCTAAAAGAGGAAATGTAATGTAAATATGTAATGGTGTGAGACTTGTAAGGTACGCGGAGTGCGCAATACACATTCTACTTGCCTGCCTTTACTTACTCCAATCACACCCTCTACCTCTAGGTCGACTAGTGGGGAAATTTACTAAAATGCCCTCAACTACTTTGGGTGTATATGTGAGAGTGAGGCAACCAAAAAAGGTCATTTAGGTATATTCATGGGTAGGGGTGTTCAAAATATCGACCAATTTGATCAATCTAAACTGAAAAAACACAAAAAATTTCTCAATCTGAAGTAACCTGACACATAGTTGATACAAAAGTAGGTCAAACCGTATCTAATGAGTTGGAATTGGGTTGAGATAATTTGAACCTAACCCAACCCGATGAACCCGATGCCGGATTTATTACGATTGTTACGTTTTTTTTTATTAATATATGTACATTAAACCAACTCTAATTAGATCTATTCAAAATTATATTACAATTTCAACCGTAATTTTACTTTTTTATTTTCATGGATTTTCAATTCTTTAGAGTTTGTTAGACTTTTTTTTTATATATTCCCATTTTAATTTTATTTTTTTTAAATAAAACGCTTTGTGTGATCGTAAAATGATGTACCAAAACTTCAAACCGATCAACCCGACCAACCCGCACGGTTTGGGTTGGGTTGGGTCAAACCACAAACATTGTGTTGGATTGTTCAAATGCCTTCAACCCGGTCAACTCAACCCATGAACACCCCTATTCATGGGCATTTGTTGATAACTCGTTAAGTTATGATAACATCAAGAACTAGTGTATGGTGTGTTATTATACGTGATTGTTTTTTATCTATGGTTTGAACTTAATGTATTGATTAACGTATATTTGTTTTGTAATGTGGACTTTTTTGTATGTTTACGAAACATATAACACAACTAAAAAGTTTTACATTTTGAACCGCATACATATGAAACAAATTAATCGTAAAACAAATAAATGTTAATCAATATACTAAGTTCTAGCATTAGATGGAAAAAATCATATAAAATAATATCTTACGATAATAGTCCTCACAGTTATTAAAATATATTGTATTTTCATTTGATTATGTCCCCTTAAATGAAAGTCTAATTAAACTCATGACCATCTTATCTCTAAAATGAAAAGTGATTTCATACTTATAGAAAGTCATAGATTTAATTAAAATTTACATTTAAGGTTAACCCCAAGGGGTTGTGGGTTTTTTTCTACCAATTGGGGCCCTTCCTTCACCATCCCCATGTGGATGGTCTACAGGGTTCATAACTACTCCTTTTACTATAGGGCGCTTACCTAGCCAACGCTTAGATTCGGCTCTACTCAAACTTTTCTGGTTCACCCCAACATTCCCCACTTGTTCGACTGTTGCTGAGCAGTTTTTGGATATCAAACGGACCTCCCCAGAAGGTAATTTTAATGTGGCCGATTTCCCTTCTTTTGCAATCAGTTTTTGAGACCTCCAAAAGGTTAAAGACTTAGACACTGCTAGGTTAAAGACTTTTTTGTAATTATCTATCGTTTTAAGAATTAGAATTGTATAATCAGATAACTATTTTATTCAAGTTCAAAATGGTTATATGATTTTGTATTATTCATGAAAATTAGTTTTTCTTGTAGCAACTGTTCATTTTCTCTTTTAATAATTATCTTTTTTCTTAATTTTTTTTAAATATTATTAGTTTTACACCGTATTCAAACACCTCATTAGTAGGGTTGGTTCTTGTCAAATCATGCATCATAAGGGTTTTTGTCGGTTCCCACGAAAAATTAGTTTTTATTGTAGTAACTGTTCATCTTCTCTTTTAAATATAATTATTTTTGTTCTTAATTTTTTTTAAATATTATCAGTTTTACACCGTATTCAAACACTTCATTAGTAGGGTTGGTTGTTGTAATATCATGCATCATAAGGGTTTTTGTCGATTCCCAACCGATGGATTCGTGTCGAACCAAAATACATTATGATCGTCCTGCTACGTTTAGAATTTTGAGAACTGATTGTTGTAATTAAGTTTAAACAACGGATTCAATCTAATCCAATGGTTGGTTGAATTAGATAGATTTTATTCATTGAATATTACTATAAATTATTTATTGGATCGTGGATCCCTCCAATATCTGAACAAATTATTCAGCCATTTCAATGAATCATTTGCGCATTCATTTAAAACACTACTCACAAATAAATATTCATCAAATGGCTAACGTAATTTATAAACATAACTATAAGAAGAAGAAAAAGTCTTGTATATCAAAATACTAGATAAAAATACTATATAAAGTAAATCATTCATCCTTGATACTTGGATGTTATTTGGATTAACATTGGCTTTATTGGATGTTAAATAGTCATCCGCCAGTCGATGATCCAAACTGGATACTGGAAACTTGGATCTAATCCAATTCATTTTTAATCAGAATTGAATCAAATTACTTTCCACATACTTCTTTTACATGTGATAAGAATTAAACGAGAATGCCAGGGAATAGCAATGTGCAATTTATTGCAAATGGATAATGTTTGGGATTTTTAAATGCATTCACATCACTTAAAGGCTACGTATGAAAACAACTCAATATCCAATATCCTAAGCATCTACACAAATTTCATTAATATGCTATTACATAAGTTAAATTCACCTTTCTACACAACCAAAGAAATCGAATTTTTTTTTCAGACAAATGTGGGAGGGTGTGTCAAGTGGAGGACAAGAATTCAAGGTTGAGATACAACAAAAACTACCAATAGCCATCATAGGAATCCCAGCGTGCACAAATGCAACTTGAACATAAACAGTCAGAGGTCTCATGCATGAAGTAGGCATGGTGGGGATCATAACCCGTCAACCATGTCACGATTAAGCTTAGAGGTACCCTATATCTATTCTTATTGCATCAATAATGATCCCTTTATGTCACTATTGACGTCTTCATAATTGATCCCTACATGTAACCATTTTTTTTTGCATGACATCTTCTATATAACATCGATCACATATATGACATACTTAACTTTTGGAACAGAAACTTACAACATGCACATATAATCATCATAAAAAATATAAATGTGTCTCATTTTGAGAGAGACTGGTAAAACTCAGTTAGAATGTAGGTCATTTTCTCCATGTTTGCACCCACTTATACATATTATACACACATTCTAAGCATGTTATACAACCATGAAAAAACATACTAATTAAGTGTAACCTTCTATACAGATCCAAACATCGATCATGTTTAACAGAAGCGTATACAACTTTATACACATGCCTTGGAGCTTGGTTTCAGACTCGTATTCATTTAGCCCGGAACCTACTCACATCACTTAAAATTGTGTGATCACGTTGTTCATTCACATGTGCAACTTTGTATATGCGATAGTTGAACTCCCATTTGAGGTTTCGTTCATCACAAAGTGGTTGTCACTGACCCCACACAAAACCGTTTTTAACCAATTCAAAGTCAATTTAATTCATCTTTCTTGCATTATATCACTACCAACACATATATCTATTTTCTAACACACTCAATTACATTCATCATCATTCAATGTCTTAATCCATACTTAAGTCCACTTATCATATTAAAGAACTTAAAACACCCCGTTCTCATCACACTCAAGACCTTAAGGCCTAATACTATTCCATTCCAATGCTAATTGACATGATACTGGATAAGCATGTTAACATCTTTGGTCTAGCGGTATCTAACTTCATGTAAAGCTCAACCTTTAAAAGGTCAGGATTTAAAACTCACAATAGATTAAAACTTAAAAGGAGGAATGTTTATTTACCATATATAAATTTTGCAGAATTAAAAAAAAAATTATTGCTTTAGAATTTATTTTGATATAATGATTAAAAAACAGAAAATTAAATAGGGTTGGTGAAGAAAGGCATAAAAGTGGGTTAGTTGAATTCCACACGTCAAAGCATATCTACTTTCTCTAAATTAGTCAACCCCCTTATAACACCATTCATAAATACCAAGAGTGCCCTTCTTTCTTTTTGCTGGTAGGCTTGGTTATTTGTTAGTACGGTAACAAAACAGTTTTTTTATAATATCTCTAAAATAAAGAATTAAATATTAAATTTTTTTAAAATAAATTGTAATCAACTCTAACAGCTTTTTTAAAATAGAGAAAAATTTATTTTTCTTTTCTAAACTCTTCTAACGGTATCTTTATATCATTATCTAAAATAAAGATTTTTGAAAAAATCTCTAAATATAGAGATTTTCTCTATATCTTTAAAAGAATGAGAGAGAAATATTATTTTAATCATTTCCCACCAAAAACAATCTTTATTTGTTGGAATAATAAATTTATTAAATATTTTAATAATATAAATTTTTAGTAGATTCTCTAAAATAAAGAAGCTCTTGGAGTTGGAAGATAATAATTTTAAAGATTTTAACTTTACATTATCTATTTTAGAGAAATTTTAAATAAACTGTTGGAGATGCTCTAACAAGCTTAATACCACTCATAGTTTATTCGATAAGTTATACATGACAGAGATGGACCCAATTATTTTTTATATAATGACATTATATAATATAAACAAAAGATAATTACAAAAATACGGTTTTTATAATGTTTCTTCGTATTTTTACCATCGTTCAATAGCGCTCAATGTGTTTTTAGCCTAATCCCATCGTTTCGAGAGATTTTAAAGTATTTTGCTTGATTTTGAGGTATTTTTGAAGTTTTTTTTTTATCGATTCCAAGGGATTTTTTGGAATTTTTTTGTTGATTTCAAGAGTTTTTCCTAATTTTTGGGTTGATTTCAAGAGTTTTTTGGTTGATTACGAGTTACGATTGTATCTTCTTGAAATTTTGAATATCATACAATGACACATTCTAAAACGATATGGTCGCACCTTTCATAAACGTAAACTTTTAACCTTTCGACAGAGAAATAATACGATGACAATGCCATCGTATGCCCTTCAGTAGGTTCGTCCATGATACATGATATTTGATAATAGTTTAATAATATAAAAAATGGCTTATTCAGTAAGATTTTAAAGGAAAACTTTACGTATAAAGCCAAGAGTTTTTCAAACATACCCCTCCCAGACTCCCGGTTAAAAAATAACACATTCCTTTCACCTATCAAAAAACTTTCCAAACAAAAACCATCCCAATCCATACAAACAGATTAATACACAGAGACAACTTTATCTCATAAAGAAAAACCAACCAAACCACCTCTTAATTTTAGCAAATGAAAATTAAAAAAAAAAAACAAGCTCTCTCTCCCAATTGTTTTGAAAAAAAAAATGTTCCATTAATCCAAAATCCGAACAACAAATTTCATTGCATCAAACCAGACATCATTAACGACACCAAGACCCAAAACCATCATCCAACCGTTCCATCAAACCAGAGACCCCATTAACGACACCAGGGTCCAAGCCATCATCATCAAACCGAGCCCAAAAGCTCGAATGTGGGTTCCAAGTTCACACATAAACAAGTAAAAAAGTTCGATATACATGACCAAAAAAGGAGCTTGTTTTCAATCATATCAACCCTTCGAATTGTCAAAAACGATCATAATCAGAGAAAATGGGCCGATCAACTTTATCTAACCCCAACAAAGAGTTTCAATTACTTTTTGGCTATCGATTTCCATCGCATATTTACATGTGTCTTGTGTTCAAACTCAAAATACCAATCCGATCCCCTTATCACCCATAAGCCGAATGCATCCATAGATCTGAAGCAAAAATGAGAAATGTCAAGTATTTATATGATGTCAAATATTTCTAAATGTCAATAGACTGCTTTATATAACTTAATTTTATAGAACCAATTGTACTATCTATGAAAAGATGTCACAATAAGTTAATAAGACGTTTTTGGACGTCATAATAAGTTTTTAGAACACTTTTAAATTAACTATTAGTCTTTTTTACGACATTATATGAAAAAGTGTGTTCATATAATACGTGTACTTCTCAAAAGTGTCCTATAAAGTAGCTAATAAGACACTTTATTTAAAAAATGTCCTAAAAAACTTGTTAAGATGCCAGTATTTATTTCAAAAATGTCCTAAAAAACTTGTTAAGATGCCAGTATTTATTTCAAAAATGTCCTAAAAAACTTGTTAAGATGCCAGTAAGCTCGAGTCTTATAAAACAATTTATTTAGCCATTTGGAAATATTTGACGTCCCATAAAGCCGATTTTGCAATAGAAGTCAATATAGTAAAGTGCTTTACCATTGTTGGTTCTTCCTGAATTCAGTCAAAACCGGATATATATTTTCGAATGCAGTGTAAGTTTCATCCCTAACCTGAATATTATGCACAAAGGGTAAGGATTGAAAAAGGGTATTTAAAATCAAATATGAAATAATAATAAAAAGTTTGGTAATCGCACCTTAGCTCCGGTAAGAACAATTTTCCCAGAAACGAAAATAAGCAGAACGATTTTTGGTTGTTTCATTCGATAAATCAATCCTGGGAATAGTTCTGGTTCGTACTATATGAACAACAATCATCCATTAGTATAGCATAGTAAAAAGCCACAAAACTTGATCCAAATTAATGTGTGATTCATGATGAATAAACACATCCATATTCATCATGAATGCTTTATTCATGATGAATATACATCCTATTTGAGTTATTCATATTATCTATAGACACAATGGATGATTAGAAATTGAATGCAAAAACGAAAAAGCACTCACACTTGAAAAGGCACCATGAGAGTACGCAAGCCCTTCAAGTCTAATAGGAAATTTAACATCACATGATCCAACAATGTTCTGAATCTTGAAATCCTACAAAAGAAACACAATATGTTTGTTTGTATTAAAAAAAGATAAAAACCAAACAAACCCAGTATATCCCACTCGAAATCAGAGTCAGAAAGAACATAAAATAGAAGTAACACGAAAAATAAAAAAAAGGAAACTTATAATAGGATATGATGAATACCTTAAATTTGGCTGGAAACCCGAGTTTCTGAATTATCCGAGCATACTAAAGCACCAATGTAGGCAAGATTAAAAAAAGAGAAAAAAAACAATTCCTTAAAAAAGATTTATGTTTCAGATTCAACGGCTATTTTTTTCTTTATTTATAAAAAAAAGTACCTTCCGTGCAGCCAGTTTCGACTGCTGTTCGCTCTTGGCTCCTGTACAAACCTGAAGCAGCAAATTGTTAAACGTAGAAAAAAAACCATATCAAGCTTCTTATTAGATATGAACAAGTGCGCTTTTCTAGCTTCATAAAGTCTAAAAAAAGCCTAAACTGCAAAAGATGACTCAAAAGCAAAAATTAGATTCGGAAAAAAGAACAACTTACCATCTTTCCAGAAGCAAAGATTAAAGCCGTTGTTTTTGGTTCTCTTATCCTCATGATAACGGCAGCAAAACGCTGAATAACATTAAAAAATATATATCACTGACATAAAATCTTATATGATTTAAGGACAGTAACAAGAGTTTTAGTATTCATCAAACCTCCAAGTTATATAATATATGTATCCATATAGATAATACATATACCATCAAAAAAACCGTAAAAAGCTTACAAAAATTATAATCAAACGACTTAAAGAAGCAAAAGCATCAAGCAAGATTACGAGTGCTTTTCATTTCTTCAAGTGGCTTATTATAAAACAGTCACTGTTTACATGTATATGTGTAAATGATTTAAGTATAGAAAACAGAATACCTTTGGATTATATTCTGCATTACGAGCTTGAAGTGCAATCGCTTTGAGGTCTAGTTTGCAATCCAGATTGACAGTAGACACAATGTTCCTAAATGTACATAATAATACACAAATGCTGCAACTTTTAGTCAAAAGATTAAAAACCACTAGTCTTTTTAATCAATATCAGACCTCATTATCATCCAAAACTTAGATGGGAAACCCTTGGATCACTATAGTCGAAACTAGTTTTCAGATTTTGAAACATATGGTGTAAAATTATTGCGGTCTGTATTGCTGCATTAGAGGAGATATGCATCAAAATGCATGTTGACTTTTTAGCCAAAATCTTATAAAAACCTTCCTTAAAAGCTCTCTATGTTAGAGACTCTATGAACCAATATTGACCATGCATTTTTTAACTTCCATAATTATCTTATTAATTACCTTATTAATCTTTTCCTTAAAGATAAACTTTTTTGTTTTGATTTTGAAACAATAACAACTTTATGTCACCAATGAAACAACAAACCGGTTGATGTTTGTTGATAATACAACGTTGTTTCACCAATAAAACAACATATTGGTTTGATCTGTTTTGATAATATAGTGTTGTCTCACTAGCAAAACAATACATGAGATTGATCTCTTATGAGAATAATGTCATTTCACCAACAAAACATTACATCGATCAGGTGTTTTCAAAAGGGTAAAAGTGATTTTTTAAGGAAACGGTTGATAAAGTAATTAATAAGATAATTATGGAAGTTAAAAATGTGTGATCAGTATTGGTTCATAGAGTTTCTAACTTGTAGAGGGTTTCTATTTGATTCCCCCCCACCACAGATATCTAATTATCTATCTATCTATCTATCTATATATATATAGGAGAGAGAGGAAAGTTCAAATTCGAACTCAAATTTGGTTGCGAACAATTTGGACAAAAGAGAGTGCGACACGTGTCCCATTTCAGTCTAAATAACGAAGAGCATTCGGTATGAATAACGAAGGTGAAGTTCATACATTATTCAATATGAATAACACACCTTCAGTGTGAATAACACAACATTAACACAACATTCAGTCTGAATAATGCCCTTCGTTATTCAGACTTAATGGGACACATGTCACGCTCTCCTTTCTCCTCATGTTCGCAACCAAATTTGAGTTCACATTTGAACCCGCCTCAATATATAAAACTATATACATATATATGACTCCAAGTCTGTAATCAGCATCCTTTAGTTGGCCATTTATCATTTTAACATTTACATTTTGTCTAACTACTTATTTAAGCCCCAAAAGGGGTGTGGGAGTGCCCAACCTATGAACCCTGTTCAACAAAAACCATAAACAGACTTCAAGAAAACACAAATTTAGTCAACATTTGTGATTGCATACATAGGCAACAAATTCACAAACCTTAATGCATACACAAAATCATATGAATCCTCAAAGCTCTACAATGTCTAGTTCTAGGGGGGAGCTAATCAACTTCATATTATTGCACTAATTATAATCAATAAAATAGTCCTAACCAACCAGAAGTTGTTCATCTTGTAGAGATTTTCCAAAAAATTTACTTTGCTAAATACATTCATAATTCATCACAAAGACAAATATTCTCGATTGCCCACTCCCAGTGAATGATAACATAAATAATAAGACGTACTGAAGAGTAGGAACAATTCCAGATGGATGCCTGGAGAGATCAACCGGTTGGCTACCCTCCAACGTTTGATCTGCCATTAAATCCCTTTTTCTCGATCCCCTTTACTATTTTATGCCCAAATCTTCAATCAAAAACAAAAACAAAATCAAACTCAAAAATTTGAAATACCCATCAATAAATATTAAATAACAAACCAAACAGTTGTTTTTGCTTCGCGATGAAAGATTCAAGAACAAAGATTAACGAATTCGGTACTATTATATTATGAATCTGAAAACAAAATAACGAGTTTCAAAATCAACTGATCACCCTTTCAACAAAAACCTATTTACAGGTCTAAGAAAACTTGAATTACGTAAGGATACAAACATTCTTTGAAAGGGCCAAAAGATCGGTTGTTATGATTGCGAAATCTCACTTTAGGGTTTCTTCAAATTTCTCAACGGATAGATGAATCAATACGACAATAGAAGCAAAATTGGTGAAATTCGAGCAAAGGGGTTGCAAAAATAGCGGTGAAATTTCGAAAAGATGTATCTTTTATATGAAGAGATGATGATTTATAGGCTTTTGTAGAGAGGGTTTGTATGAGAAGAGAGAAAGGCGTGTTGTTTATGGGGGTAGATCTGAAGGGGGGAAAGACTTGGGGGGGAGGTATTGGGGTGGGTAGATTTGGGTATTTATTAGGTACCGAAAATACCCTTGTTTGATATTTGATGTCAACTATGTGTAATGGGTATAATTGTAACTTGACAGATTCGAGATCAGGAAGTACTTCCGTGACGTAACTGTGAGATTTTGATAAGTGAAGAACCAATCATCACCTTACACGTGTTCATGGTATGGTTACTTTGGCGTTTTTGTTGGGCCAAGAGGCCCATTTATTTGGGCTACTTGAAATTGAGCCTAAAGACTCGTCACTTTCTAAAAATGTAATCATCAATGTTCTTTCCATAATATGATAAATAGATTTTGTTAAATGTTATTGTTTTATTTGAAATACAAATAAAAAATCATCATAAAAAAGGTTGTGTTAAACTCTTTTGGATTGGGAAAATAAAAAAAACAAAGTGTAGGTACGATTACAAAAGCTAATAGAATAAGGTCCTAAAGTATGAAACATTAAGGTGATGTTTGTTTTTTAAGAGGTGCTAAAGTCTGAAATCTGATTTCAGTTCTGAAGTAGTTATGAAACGTGTAAACGAATCAGACATAAGTGGTTATTAAGAGCTTAAAATGAAAAAACAAACAAGGCCTAAGTTTCATATTCGATTTCTTATCATATAATATAAATTTTTATCAGGGTTATAGTTGTTGAAAGTTAAATATAAAAAGATGACGAGTAATCAGAGTTGTTAACTTATGAGTTATTCAAAATTTCTAATATATTTAACAATCAATCTGATTTTTTTAAGTAACATGTTATATTATTTAATTTTTCTTTACTATCTTGTTTGTACTAATTATCATATTATATTATTAGAGATTTATTTGTTGAATGAAGTACCAAACACTACTTTATTTAATAATATTTTTCTTTCTTGTTCTTTGTTTCTCCCTTTTATGATTGACGATCCGAGCAACCTCAACTGTAATTTTGTTGACTTAGTTCATCATAATATTAATTATCATTGTTTATAGCACTATAACCCTTTAGAAACACGCAGAAAAGTTGAGTTGAATGAGAATTCGGCCTATAATCAATATAGGGTTTTCGAGAATTTAAGGTAACAACAGTTGGTAAATTCCTATATGATAATCCTTTTCAATTTAATGACTTACTGAAAGTTGATTCAAGATTTTGTTTCGAAGAATGTTGAGAAAATGATTTTATTCAAGTGAAATATGTATGTTATTTTGTCATCTTAAAACTTATTTTTGTTTTAATTTGTAAGACTTTTAATACAATATGTGACATTAACTTTTATTTTCTTTTGTTTTATTCAATCGTCTAATCGATCAATAGTATTACAATACCTCCAAAAAAAATTGGAATGACCCTGATAAATATATATTGTGTTGAATTGCATGAGTACAAATGTCTATATAAGGTATTTAAACCGAAACGGTTTAAGTGACACAATCTTTAAACGTGAAAACATGTCTCCGTCGTTAGAGACACATAGATCCAAAGAATGTAACCAAGTACGATGTTATTTTTAAACAAAAAATATATCCTCTATTTTTTTAATAAAACATACATGAAATCTAATCAAATTTAGAGCCAAGTAAATTATTATTTATTTATTTATTTTGCGTTTTTTCATGTCTTCAACTGTTGGAATCTTTCCGTTTGAACCGTCCCTTTTTATCCACACAAAAAAAAAAACTTTTGATTACAATTAATTTTATTGCTCAAATAAATTAGGTATTCCATTGATACAAAATACCTTAAGCTGATTTATTTAATTTTAAGGAAACATAAACAGTGAGAGGTGAAGAATGGTTAAGATGAAAAATGTAAGAAATGATTCGGATTCTTGATCACCTTTAATCTCGAACCTACTCGTGAATTGCATTTGATACGGAAATTGATCCGGTGCATCTCAACCAATGTTTTAAAACCCAGGTTAACCTGGCCGGTCGAACCGGTTGGACCAGGACTCGGGGTAGTGACCGAGTTAACTGACGTCGGGTTAATGCATATGACCGGCCCGTTTCAACCCGGTTAAACCGGTGGTAAACCCGTTTCTCAAACCCGGTTAACCCGTTTTTATATTAAAATTCAACAAAAAAGTGTGTTATGTGTGTTTTCTAATGTATTTAGATTGATGTAAAACTTGTTGTTTGTGTATTTTTAATCTTGGAACTTGTGGACATCAAATTATTACTTTACATATATGTATATATGCAGGAAAATGAAAAAATACAAGGGATTAAGGGAATTATTGAAACCGGTTAACCCGGGACCCGGTCACCACACCGGGTTTTAAAACATTGATCTCAACCTAATATGCAGAGATCTCTTCTTACGCTCCTCACCTTAATTCTACTTGGAACCCAGCCCAAGAGTGGGATACAAGTCAAATATTGTATTTTATCAAATGCAATCAACTTTTGAAATCCACATACCAGGCTCTGTTTTGTTAAATTTTGATATGATCCATTTGATCTCAAAACCCAATTTTCCGATAAGGAGTGTAATTCAGATAATTGGATATCTAGAGAAAGTTCAGTTGCAAACAAGGGACAAACGGGATCGCCATGAATAATGAATGTCAACATTGTCAGGAACATATGGCGCGCTCTCGTTTCGTTTGTACTAGGTTCACAAGTACGGAAGTTATGTTTTGCAAACAAACCTACCCAAAGACATTTGGTATACTAATAGTGTATTAAATGAGTGCCATGAAGGATCGTAGTGAGTGAAAAAAAAAACTAAGGTAGCGTTTGTTTTTTAAGAGGTGCTTAAGTCTGAAGTCTGATTTGACTTCTGATTTATAAGAGGTGGTGCTGAAGTCTGAAATCTGAATCAGTCAGACGGTTTGTTTTGACGTCTGAAGTCTGATAGATTTATAAATCCCTAACAATGTGGGTGTACTCAAATAAGAGGAATTAAGTGGTGAGGTTACCACTTTATTTTCAGATGATTTTCAGACTTAAGAGGATATGAGAAAAACAAAAAAACAAACAGTCTGAATTTAAAAACCTCTGAATGAATAAGTGATAAGTGGTCATTAAGAGGTAAAATTGAAAAAACAAACAGGGCCTAAGACTTAACTTTTGGTAAAGTTACTTACACTACATAAGTAGACAAGGAAAAATCTAAAGAGAAAGATATAACCTACAAGATCCCATTTTGTGCAAGAAAAGATAGTTATAGTGTCAACTATATATGTATATATCTGTGTGTGAATTTGTATCTCTAAACACAATGATTAGCTTGTTAAGTAGAGTAGCATACCGGTTAAAGTAGCTGATTCGGTCTGATTGCATATCTTCTACTGTAAAAAGACTCCCTACTCCGCAACCCTCTTGCATCACTACTCTTTTTCTTAAGATAACAGCACAAAACCAAAAGACCAACCAACAGTAAAACCACCACATTTCCTCCAACTGCAATGTCTATTATAGCCCATAACGGAAATTTACTTTTCGACCTGCTGATTGGTGAAGGAGAAGGAATAGGAGGAGAAGGAGAAGAAGAAGAAGAAGAAGAAGAAGAATCTAGGGAACAAGAATTAACAGGTAATCCACATAAGAATGGGTTTCCTGTAAATGATGAATACGGGAAAGCTTCCAAAGAAGATGGAATAGAGCCGTTGAGATTATTGTAACTCATGTCCACACGTTTGAGTTTTAAGAATGTGACATTTGGAATTGGACCAGAAAGGGAGTTGTTTTGGAGGTATAATCCGGTTAATCGTGTCAAATATTGGATGGTTGGTGGGATATTTCCGGTGAAAGAATTATATGATAGATCTAATATATGCAGTCTGCGAGGAAAGAAGGGTGGAATGTTTCCAGTGAAGTTGTTGTGTTGAAGGAAAAGAGAGCGGAGAGAAGGAAGGGAAAGGAGATCAGATGGTAAAGTTCCATTAAGACGATTTAATCTGAGGCTTAAAACTCTTAACTCATCCAGCTCTCCGAGGGTATTGGATGGTATGGGGCCAGTAAGTCCAACGGCAGGAAGTCGAACAATAAGCACATGGGTTCCATCAGAGCTACATTTAATGCCTCTCCATGAAGTGCAGATGAAGGTAGCGTTACTCCAATCAAGCTTTGGACCGTGAGGTACATCAGCAGCAAATGCAAGAAGAGCTTGTTTATCTGAGTCCAAATCAGCACAGACCAGTGGCAGAAGGAAAACTATTAAAAGCAGTTGAGTAAAGCAGAGTTTCATGAGGAATTTGTTCACCCGATACAAAGGTTATGGTGATTCACGTTCAGAGGATTTTCCTGGTTCAGCACACAAAATGGAAGATTTAGATAGTACTTCATTTGCTATGGATAAGCAGCAAAAAAATGTTAATTATGTGCATTAGGCCAGCAGCTTAAAGAACAAGAAACAAAATCATCAGAGTGAATTTAGAACATTATCTATCTGAAACTGATGCACAATTACACTTCTTCATTCTGGAAAAGAAACCCATGGTTATATTACACTAGCAAGTAGCAACAATGAAAAGGTATGTTTCATATTTATAAAGGTTCAAAAGATCAGCAAGTTACAACATATCATAGGGTGACACCGGCAACCAGGACCTAAACCCTACAGCTGACTAACTTTTTTTTATATGATGAAGGACATACTCCAATTTATGTCCATTTTACCATGAAACTATGTAAGAACAAAATGTCACTTATCCTGGAGGACAGCCAGTTGAGTGGACGCCAACAACAGAAATTAAAAAGGGTATGAATCAAAAAAATGAGAATAACTTATTCACTTCAAAAGCATCCACTGCTCAGAAAGAAAAAAGAAAAACTAAAATTGGACAGAAGGGGAAAAGGGAACAACTATCTAGACCAAGAAGCGAAAGAGGGACTTTAAGAAGAGAGAACTCAAAATAGTATGTAAACATTTTGTTTCTTCCATCCTCTATTCAAAAAGCAACAAAACGAAAAGAAGAAAAAATAAAAACAGGTGTTTATTTTTTTAAGCAGATTGGTTTCAGGCTCCATGATATTGTAATCAAATGACATTACTTCACATATTACTTCACAAATTTGGTTTAAAAATCAAATGACATTATTTCCAGCTTCTAGATTTTCGACAATGCAAATGCAAAAGTATCCTCCAAACATATTCGATTTCCATAATCCGATGATGTATAAAAATCATGTCAGCTACTGCTTAACTAGAACATTCCTTACATCAGTCTTATAAATAGACCATGCTAGATTTCTCATACTAGAAGTGAAGAGGCATATATCTATTTAGTTATATAAATAATTTTTCGGATTTGGGCATACAATGTGAACTAGGTTTAAGATGAATTCAATCAGGTAATCTACCAAATTTGTATTATTCAAAAGCAATTACGTTAGTGATACTAACACACCATCTCTGTATCGTAACACTATTTCTGTTCAATGAAAAATTAGAAAACCTCTAAATACATGATAAACCTACTACTACTGTTAACAATCTCAATTGATTAAAAGTTTAACAAACAATGATGTCATTTAGATTAAGTTTCTACAAAATGCTTAAGTAGATTCTCAACTTTCAGCTATTAAACTTCACAACTATTCATCCCATTTCTTCCTAGGACCTGATTTCTCCCCTCCCCAGAAAAACTCTCATTTGAACCAAGTATATTTAAATTGCGGACATGAACACACTATATCTTAATCAGAATGCATTGATTGCTAATCAGATATACAGATTTTATGCTAGCGTAGCTCAATTGCAAATGGTAAGCACGTAAATGAACTATTCACCGAACAAAATCACGAATAAACATACATTTAAACTCACATAGCTAAATTGCATACACGTAAATAAACTATTAGTCGAGCAAAATTACACTCAGAGAATTTTAACCTAACCTGTCTGAATATAAAATTGCATACAAGTAAATGAACTTTTCACGCGCGAATTTCAATAGAAACTTACCTTCAAACTACGCTTCCGAAGTTTAAATATTGAGCTCCAGAGTCGCCATAATTCTCCAGCCAATGCGCCGAGAACATTCTCCGGCAAAACTCCAACAGCATTTTCTTCGCGAGATTCAGACAATGCAGAAATTAACAGATCTTAATTTACGAGAAATCGAAACTTGCTCAGTTGAATTGACTCGGGTACAAATCACAATGAACAAAACATCCAAAAGCTCACCAGCATTTCATCTTACACATTCAAATGCAACGTAAAATGTGTTGATAAACTATATTAGTAAACGTATACTCAACATTCACCAAGAATTTGAGTGTAGATTTTTGAAGAAAGCTGAAGAAACACACAGCGAGTGTGTGTATGTGTGTGTGAGACAGAGAGAGAGAGAAAGAAACCCGTTTGTTGAGTCAACAAACTACTGTGCGAAGGCCGGTACGATTTTCGTTTTTACGTTAATTTTAAAATAAGACCTTGTTTTTCAAGATAATTACATTCTCTACCCCATTTTTGGTCTTTGGGATTATTATTAACATTAGTTCTTATTGACCCAACGAGTCGGGAATCTGAATGCTTGAAGCATCAATCGTAGGTAAGTCTAATCAAGACGATCATAGGCTTTGCTGATGTCAATTTTAATCTCCAGTTCACCATTTTTTCTACGGGTATTACGCTGCATGGAATGAAACATTTCAAAGGCAGTTAAGACATTGTCAGTAATCAAGCGATCCTTGATAAAGGAGGTTTGGTTTTCCGAGATAAGAGAAGGGAGGATTGGTTTGATTCGGTTAGCTAAGACCTTGGTGATAATTTTTAAGATGACGTTACAGAGAGCAATAGGTCTGTACTCTTTCAAAGATTCTGAGGATAAGAGTAATAATGGTATATTAATACCATAGGAAGAGACCCATTTTCCAACCAAGACCTCCCTGCATTAAATATGTCATCACAAATATGCGCCCAAAATTTCTGAAAGTAACGGGGGTTAAATCAGGACCAGGAGACTTGTTCGGGTGCATTTGGAAAAGAGAAATCCGGAATTCCTCTTTCGTGAAGTCCGTCTCGAGGCGAGAAATATCCCCATCAGAAAGTCTTCTATTTATCAGATTGGTTATCCAATCCGGGGTGCCCGAGCTAGCTGAAAAAAGACGAGAGAAATATTGGGTCATAATATTCTGAATACCATTGGTGTCATCAACCCAAATCCCTTTTTCATCTTTAATCTTGAGGATTCAATTCAGCTTCCTCTGCCCATGCAATTTAATTTAATTAAAAATCAAAGACATATATTATTATATTGTAATAAATACTATTATTATATTGCATTTATAGTATACATGTACAAGTAGGGCCAGGTTCAAGGGAAAACGTCAAAAAATTGAAAAAAAAAATTACTGATTTTTTTTTTACTTATCGAGGGCGCATAATTTTACATACGCCCAAGACCCATAATATGTCAGGAAGGGGTCTATTACCGAATAAGTGTTTGATAAATGACCCTAAGTAATTAGTTTAAAATACAAAATTATCCATGACATTGTTTCATAGAATTCATTGAGATCTTTTTATAAAGCAAGTCAACTTCGATTCTTAAATAATTCATGTTACTCCTGCTTCTATTGTATAAAAAAAATCCTTTTTTACATGGAAAAAGTCCGTATCAATAATTATGATTTTATGTATGGACAATTCATGATCAATATCTTCTACATTCGTAACAAAATGCTTCTTTTATGTGCCAGTAAAAAACATTTTTTGGAAAAGAAATACTATTTACCATGTTAATCTTCAAACCCGATGCTTCGTGATAGCATTTCAATATCTTCATAAGGTTCTTTAAATTTCTAGTGTTCCATTTTCCGAAGAAAATCACGTCGTCGCTAAATATTGCAAGTGTGTTACCTCCACTTTCTCCTTCCCGATTTCCACCCCTTCAAATAATTTCTTCTCCCTAGCTTCCATCATAATCGTGTTTAGACCTTCCACAACAATTAAGAATAGGAACAGCGCTAACGGGTCACCTTGCCGAATTCCTTTTTGCATTTTAAATTCTTTCGTTGGGGATCCATTCACCAAGACTGAAACCGTAGCTGACTCTAGACATGCTCGCATCCAACCGATCCATCTTTTCCATTATGTTCACCAAGAAAATCCATTCCACGTTATCATAAGCTTTTTCAAAGTCGACTTTTAGGATCATTGCTTTCTTCTTTGATCTTTGAAGATGTTCCACTACTTCATTAATGTCGAAAGATTTTATCATATCATAATGTAACACTAAAGTCAATGACAAAATCAACAAAAACATATGTTTCATAATTTGAACAATAGTTGATTAACAAATTGATAAGCAATCATGAATAAACTCAACATAAAAATCAAAAGAATCAATGGAGGAATAGACGAGTTATATATATAGAATTAAAATAAATAATTATTTAGTACCACTCATAACAAGTAAGGTTTATACACAATGTTTTTTTTCCTTGTAATTTTATCATTACAAGTAATTAATGTTTTACATAAAAGCATATTATCACAATAATAATAATAATAATAATATCTTTTTTAATAAATTGATTTAACATACTATATGTCTATATGTTTTTAATTGAATACGGTTAGTACTTTGTATAACTTTTGACCGGTTTAATTCTGGTATTTAACTTTATCTATTTAATATTAAAACTTTAACTAATTTATAAAAAAAAGTACAACATTTGAAACTGATGTATCTTAGTTCCATCCATATGCTCTCTCATGTCCATTATTTGGGTAATGGGTTATTGGTAGAGCAACCTTTTAACTTTTAAAAGACTAAAAATTCATACCTCATTAAATGTAAATAAATGTGCGAGTTTATTTGTCGTATTAATATAAATAATATATATTTCTAAAATATAATATTATATATTTTATGATAGAGAAGGTGATTTCTTGGTGGATATATTCTTCAATGTTATTGTGTTCCTTAGATAGGAGATCAGAGACATGTTTTAGACATTAAATGGATAAGAGTGCAATATTGGTAAGCACTAATTACTGATCGAGTAAGGGTTTGGCCCTCAGTTTAACAAGTCAACATCATGAACCAAGATTAGGGGCTTGGTAAACAATTGCATCTCTCTGACAGTGTGTCCCTTACCTAAGATAAGATAAATACGTAGAAAAAAATTGTCTTAGAGTAAGTTTGAGTTCTGATGAAACATATGACAAAGATATTTATGTTTGCATACAGATAATAGATAATGTCAAGTATGGAAATTAAGATTATTTCGACAATATGTTGTTCAACATAACACGTAATCATCAATCACTTTATAGGTTTCTTTTTCGTGAGTGGACTGTGATGTCCACAAAATATCGGGTAAATTAGTTGTTGAAATGCATGATAGCGCATACGAAAACATTGCGGGGCTACTATTTGAAGATCACATAGCTAGCTAGCTAGCCCAAAAGTAGTTTACAACCTTCTTTTCATCAACTTTGTTTCTTTTGCTTTTTCTTTTGTTATATGCACTTTCATGGTGGCCGATTTTCATTCGCCATGAAATGATACGACAGTTGAGGTCCATGGCTTCGAACTTTTTGCATCAATGAAAATGAAAAGCCTTCTACTAAACAGACGAACTTTTCCATTTGACTGATCATGTATGTGTTGGTCTGCCTTTTTGCCACTAACCATGTTCGATATACGCTCGTTATCATATCGGAAAACATATCCCAACATACGGTCATCCCTAATGATATGTGGCGGGTATATGCCATAATGATTGAGGGGTGTCACTGTAGCATAAGATGTTCTATATATATATAGGTCATCAAATATATCAAAATGTTTTAATGCACTATTTTATAGAAATTAAGTTTATAAGACCAAATTGTTATGTGAGTTATGTAAGATGTTGCAATAATTTGATAGGAACGTTTTTGGGTAAATTAACAAGTTCTTTTTAGGACAATTTTGAAATAAAATGTCAGATTAAATTTTTTATACGACAACGTTTCAAAAAGTATCTTCATAAATACAAATATCCTATAAAAAAATTATGTTTATTGACATTTCTCAAATATGTCGTATAAAAAAGTTTAAAACATATTTTAATTTGTAACATTAAAAACTTTTAAGGACGTTCAGATTCACCCAACTTCATGACTAGACATAAAAATGGGGTGAGGACCCTAATCCCCGTCCACTCCCTAACAGGGAATTGACGGTTTTTTTTCTTTATTTATGTTTAATCATTTTAAATCAAATATGTTAAACATCATATTCGATTGAAAATGATCTATGTTTAAAATCTCACAAATTTTTCAAAATTATGTTTTTATGGAGTATCAAAATGTTCATATGCGAATAAAAATCATCATACGTAATTGTTTGATCAAACGATTTCGATAGTCTATTTTTTTAATCTAAAATAATTAAAACAAGTAAAAAAATATATGTAAAAAAAGGTCAAAATGCTCTTTCTAAATCTAAAAGATAGTAACATATTTTTTTGCAAAAAATAATATATTTCATAATAAATACACAATATTTATAATATACAGGGACGGGGCAGGTCAGGGATCACGTAACCTGGCCCATCTCCATCCCTGGTTTTTAGCTTTTCTGGATCCCAATTCCCGATTTTGCAAGGAATAACCGGTCCCATCGAGATGGGTACATCGGCTTTTTCAATGGAACGAGCCTCATTTTCATACCTATTCATGATATGTAATAAATTATCTTATAAAACAGTACAGTAAAATATTTAAATATAGTTGGCTCCATAGATTCTGGACTTACTTTTTAATTACAAGAAATAAGTCAATTTGGAGGATATATCCTCAGGATCTTCTTGATGTACCAAACTAGTGGGGCTATAATCACTTGGACTTACCGAGAAAAAGATAAAGCAAACCTACTTCTATTATGTCGACGTTTTCTTGCATGTAAACAATTTGGTAATTCTTTATGTTTGAGTTCACTAAACAAATTATTATCGGTTCTAACATATAAGTACGCCTCTTCCAACGAATGTTAGATGGATTCAGATTGTGTTAAAGTAAAGTCTTGATTATTGAATCCCCCTGAGTAGATGATTTTATGAGAGTATGTGAAAACCCCTGTACGGCTATATTTACACTGCAAAAGAGCCTATAAAAAGAGAAAAATGTTCCAACATATATAAAAGATAAATGGTTCAATTCTAGTTGATATAGGACTTTTATAGATTTTTGTGTTGTTCCAAATTGTCATTCATCGGTATTTAACAAATAATATGCTTTGTTATCCGATTAATTTGCTAACTTTACTCTGATGCTAACGTCTTAAAACAATATTGTTGACATAAAGAAAAAAAACGTCATAAAGCACACCTTCCATCCAGTATTTCTGGAATGGGTAACTTTGGCACCAATGTCATATGGCAAAGTGCTCCACTTTCAAAAGTGCCCAACGGAATGACCAATCTTAATTTTTATTTGTTTATTTAGTTATCATGTTATCTTACTACTACAATACTTTGGTGAACAAAACATTTGGAGTTAATTAAAGAGATAGCCTCTAGATTTAGTTTCTATTTCATTGCCATCCCGAATTCTGGTAATCACTAGATATCCTACGACAAAATCAGTATTATAAAACATCAAATATGTGTGTATATATATATATATATAGAGAGAGAGAGAGAGAGTGTGTGTGTGTGTGTGTCAAGTTTATTCGAGACAGTAATCAAATAAAAGAACAAGAAACCGACCGAATCACATGTGTTTCATGCAATTTTGGTCGCGAGCCACGTCGCCCTCACACCCTTGTGTTGACCATCAATGTAAAATCACATGTGATTTTACATGTTATTTGGTTGTTTTCGTGTTCTCTGATTTGGTTATTTGGTTATTGTTGTCGTTTGAACACTTATCTCTCTCTCTCTCTCTCTATATATATATATATACATATATATATATATATAGAGAGAGAGAGAGGGGGGGAAAGTTCAAATGCGAACTCAAATTTGGTTGTGAACGTGAGAACAAATGAGAGCGTGACACGTGTCAAAATGAGCAATATTCAGACTGAATATACAAAGGAATATTCAGACTGAATATATACTATAATATTTCTTTGAATGGGACACGAGTCGCACTCTCATTTGCCCTCACGTTCACAACCAAATTTGAGTTCTCATTATGTGTGTATATATCTTAATAGACTAATATATGTAAGTGCTTATGTGATTAAACAAATATGCGTTATATATAAATGTGATACAATAGGATATTATAACATTATTTTTTGAACAACGAATATTTATTAACACTAGCAAGACGCTAAATAGAAATTACATAATAGGATGTCATAATGTATTTGGGTATTCTAGTAAGTTTTTTTAGAGCATTTTTAAAATAAAATATCTTATTATTATCTTTTTTTACGTAACACTTTTGAAAGATGTCATGTATGAACACATTTTATACAAGACACGTATTTTTATAACATTTTTCAAATAATATCTTACAAAGAGGTTAATACAAAGTTTTATTTCAAATTTGTTCCCAAAACATGGTAAGACGTCAAAAACATTTTATCAACTTATTGTAACATATTTATACATGACAGATTGATCATATACATTTATATCTTATATAACATTTCATTTATTACATTTAGACATATCTAAGTTTCTATTATTCTATATAAAACAGATTTGCTATATATACATACTGTCAATGCTCCTTTGGATGATCAAAGGATGGAGAAAATACTCTTACCCCCACAAATTAACCTCCCAAATTCAATGAGAACACCATTTTACTTATAGTTGATATATAGAAATAATAAAAGGATTAATTAGTTGAAGATTACTTATATATATATATTCAAACGAAAACATCTTATTTTACGAGAACGTGAGAACACCATTTTACTATAGAAAATCACATGTGATAGTAAATCAGAGACGTGGACGACTTTTGACGCGATCTATGTTGTGGGCCAAGTCGCTCTTACACCACTAAGCTCGTTCACATGTATTATCACACGTGATAAGGATGTTCTTGATGTGATACTATAATCCATCAAGACCATCACATGTGATACTAAATCATAGACGCAAACAGCCTTTGGGATGACCTAAATCCCAGGACACGTCGTCTGTACACCACCACCAGGACCCCTTACGTGTATTATCATATGTGATAAGGGTGTTCTCACGTTCTCGTAAAAGTAAAATGAATGTGTTTTCGTTTGAACCTCCATTATAAGAAAGGATCAAATCCAAACGTATTTACAATCTAAGATGGTCATCTAGTAATTTAGAATTATAATAATAAAAGATGTTATTTTTTTTAACAAACCATACTCTTAATTAATTAATTAACTAACCGGCCACTAAACTAAACTAAACCAAGAAAAGGACACCTTTATTCAGAAGTCATGTGAACCATTCAAATTATCATTGTCTGGCCTGGCCACATGCTCCACAGCCCACATAAAGTATACCCTTCATTGTAGTTTCCCTTCTTTTATTCAATCAAAGATCTTCAAGGTGAAAATAAAAGTAGACCATGACATGAGATTTCATCATCTTTGTCCCCACTTTATATACTTATTAGTAGGGAAATACACTAAAATATATTGTCTTTACAATTAAATTAACTTTTTTTTAGTCATTTTCTTAATCAAATTTCTATTTTAACTAGAATTTATATTAAATATCATACATATTTAAGTAAAGTTTATTTTCAGATTGAAAAAAATCTTTACACAAATTTATATGATTTGTTGCGTAAACTGTTCGATTGGTTTGAACTTGAACTTCAAAGGTCAAAAGTGTATGGAGTTCTCATGTTTGAATCCAAGAAGGAATGAAGATCATCTTGTGGCCATTGAGGTTCAAATACGGTGATTCAGTGACCCTGGGATACCCACGAAGGCGGTGAAGCGGGTGGTTGTCATGGGATTAGTAGCCTCGCATTGCGAGTTGGATATGTAGGTTAATAAAAAAAATGCATAAGGATCCCTTATTTACATAAAGTTTTTTTTTTAAATCTGGAAATAGGTTCTACGCAACTGGATGAGACGTTTGCATAAACTTTGGTGAAAATGGGAATTTGATGTCAAAAGTGGATTTGGTTAATGAGATCGACTATTTTAGTCAATTTTCTTTGTTATTTACAAATTTTAGTCTTATTTGGACGTCTTAATAAAGTGTTTAATTAGATTTTAAGTTTATAGGATTAACAAAAACACAAAATATGTAATGATGTTATAATAAGTTATTAAAAATGATAAGGTTAATTAAACAAACCTAATAAGTTTTACCTATATAATGACATTACAACAAGTTGTTAGGATCAAGTTAGATGACCTCAAACCGCAACAATTATAAGTCTGAGCATACGAGGTGCGGTTTATGAGGTCTGTAATTGTACCTATCGCAACAATTATAAGTTTGAAAATACATCATAATATCAACGATAACGTGACTATAGTCCAAAAAATAAATAGTTTCCAATATATTTTATTTTCAAATACATATTGTAAAATTCAAAATAGTCTAAAAAGTTAAAAAAATAATACTAAACTTCAAACGAAATTGAACGTGTGGGTTTTGAAGTGTCCACACTTTTTATTAATATTACATCAAACTCAAAGTAAAAACTACAAAGTCCAAAACTAATATATAAATTAATAATTATCTATGTATAATAAAAAAAATATATAAAATACGTAGTATGCTGCGGTTTGAACCGTAATTTGATAACTCAAAACCGCAAACCGAATTGCATAATGCGGTTTGGTAAAAATGTAAACCATACCGCGGATGTTCTAAACCGTGCTTTGCAGTGTGCGTTTGTGCGGTTTAGCATGTTGTAATAAATACATGCTATGCTTGCGTGTCTTACCAAGCTTTTTAGGACATTTTTGAAACAATGTGTCCTATTAGCCCTTTTATTAAAAACTTTTAAAAAAAATCCTATAAACACATCTTTTTATAAAACAAGGTTGTTTGTTTACCTCTTAACAGTTCCATTAAGAGACAATCTCTGAATCGCTAAGAGGTAAATTCTGTTTGGCAAAAAATAAGTCTGCCTCTTAATGGTTCCAAAATCTTTTAAATCATTTTGTATCATGAATCTTCATTAACCATTAAGAGCCCTGATTACATTTTGAACAATTACCAAACAATTATATTTCATTTTGCACTATATCATAAGAGTCTCTTAATCATTCTGACCACTTAATCATTTTGCATCAAATCATTCAGCAACCGCCAAACAACCTCTTAGCTGTTTTATATGACAATTTTTTAAATAGTGTCACATAAGAGGGTTAATAGGACATTTATGAGCCGTTTACCAAACATTTACACGGTAAACACTTATTGGTATGATTAAACACTATTACTTACCTTACCGGGTAAGATTTTAGTACATAAAAACAGTATGACTAAGAGTCATCACCCTCACTTACCGAGTTACCGGGTAAAAATATGGGTCATTGCCATTGTTTTTACTGGGCAAGATTCTCAGCCCTTGTCCATGTTTAACCGATAAGGTAATGTGACTTGGTAAAAGTTTACTGGGTAAATGTTTGAAAAATGACTCCTTGGTTTACAAATGTCCTAAAAAGTGTCCTGTAAACCTAAATTTTTGTATTGTTATAGTTAGGTCTTCTAACTGTATTCTTAATAACTTATTGTGACGTTATTATATAGGACATATATATTTTTGTTACGCGATCTTAACTAAATCCCTATTAAGAACTTTATTAAGACGTCCAAGACTGTATTTGGACATCCTAAATATCAAATGTGAGTTTGTCATTGTTTTTGGAAAATCCAACAATTTATTATTATTGATGATTATAGATTTCATGGAATGGGCTTTTGTATAAAAGAATTCACCTGTTCATAATGCCACCTACTTTTCCTTTCTTTCTTTTTCTTTACGTGTTAATTTGTTTTATTCATTTCTTTCCATGCATATATTCATTAATTAAACATAATGATTAGAATCTTAACCTTGCACCCACCATGAATCATAGAATCAAAGTATATATATTGAGGGAGGAGATGAAACCAAAAAATTAACTATATCTTTATTTGTTGGCTGAGAACCATCAATTCTCTTTCATTCGATAAGAATATATATACATATATATATATGGGTCAGGTTCAACCGTTCAGGAGAAAACCGTAAAAAATATAAAACTAAGGAACACCCTGTAACAATTCATTTGGATTATATGCAAATTGTGCATACAAGTTATTTGTGCATAATATGCACACGTGTGCATAAAACCAAAAAACAACTTCAATTACCTGTATACGTGTGCATACCGTCCAGATGAACGGTTGTTAGTATGTTCCTCAGTTTTTCATTATTTTTAAGGGTCTTTCCCCTTAACCGGCCTCTCTCTCCTTATTAATATATTCTTCAATACTTTTATAGGGTTCCTTGGTGTTTGGAATATTCTTCAATATTTTGTGTGATCTTTTGACTAAGACAAATTAAAGATATAGATTTTGGATATCTTGTTTAGAAGCTGCAGTCCAGTTTTGAAAAGCTTGTTTTAATACATGAAAATTAAAAACATGTCTGGGTTCATCATGATGGTGGTGGTGATGGTGGCGGTGGGCCGGTGGTGGTCGTGGTGGTGGCAGTGGCGGTGGCGGTGGCGGTCGTGGTGGTGGTGGTGGTGAGATCTAATTAACTTGGTCTGGCCCATTTGGCTTAGAGGATGATATTTGTTATAGTTTTTTCTTTATTTGCATTTATTTGCATTTATATCATGATATAAATGTTTACAAAAAAGATATATAGTAAAACACTGGTGATGAACACGCTTATAAGTAATGGAAGTCCATTTAAACTAGTCAAAAAAATGCAAAACATGCATTGAATCTACTGTTTGTTACCCTCTTTTGAATTCCAGATCTTTCTATAATCAAATCAACTGATCATATCTTTTTCATTATATATATAATATATATATCTCTTGTCATTTTACTCTCTTCTCCCCAAAAATATTTACCCTAAATTTCTGTTATTTAATATGACCTCCAAGATTAAGACTTAAGTAAATCTAATATGTTACTTTGTCATTTTAAGACATTTTTATTGATTTAATTTGTAATATTTTTAATATAATATAAGTTATGTATTTTTATATTTTCTTTATTTATATTACTTATATAGTCGATCAATAATCTTGATACAATTGTAACAAAAGTCTTCAAAAAGATTGGAACCGTCCTCCTAATCAATCTTATATATGCAAATTGCTCATGTTTCTAGCTCCCATAGAGTCTTCTCCTAAATCGTGTTCCATATAACTAGTACACCACTGAACGATTCTTGAGTCTTTTTTCTTTAGTTCTGTCAGATATCGGTTTGAGGGCATATGCGTAATTTCCCAAGGTTGGTTGGTTAAGGTAAACAATTAAGATCATCTTTGAATAAGTTTAAAGATTGGAAAGTAATAAGTCCCTTTGGGGCTGCCTACGAAACCCTAATTTTCTTGGTTCGATTACGACTTGAAGACGACATCTCTTGTCCGTTTTCTATGTTTGTTTTCTTTATCAAAGGCAATTAATCAAGAGAAAACAATTAGGTCTTGATTGAAAAAGTTCACCAATTAATCATCTTTTTGAATAATTCTTTGTTGTCTGTTTCTTGACTTGAGAGATAAATGTTGAAAAAGTTGAATGGAATCTAAAGAAATCAATCACTTGTATTTCTTGAATGGAAATCAAGTTGCAGCCCCATTTGCTTAATTTGATGTCTTTTTGGCACTTTCTTCACATGAAAGTGTATATATAGTGTAAGTACCAATTTCTTCCCTTTTTTCATTTGAATTTCTTTTAGGATTTATGATTTAAGGTCTAAGGTATATTAATCATTGTAAATATCTTTTTAATAACAGGAAATGTTATTCTTTTGTGATCGAGAAACTATTAAAAGTATAGATAGATTGTATATAAAGATTTTATGAATGATTCTTGCAAAATAAAGATAGGGTTGTACAGTTGGATGGCATCAAAAAAGACAGATGACTGGATAAGTCTTTAAACAACCGGTAATTAATGTTACTCTTTTATGGTTGAAAAAACACTAAGAATGCAAATTCGCAAATAAAGATTCTTGCAAAAATATGTAGGGGTGTTTTGATGCAGGAGGGTTTATATATTATATTCCGATGACATCAAGAAAGATAGGTGGTGAAATAAGTCTTTAAATAACTGGTCATTTTATATTATTCTTTCGTGATTGAAAAGATTTACGAGATGGTTCTTGCAAAATAAAGGTACGGTTCATATATGTGGATGCCATTATATAAGAAAGATAGGTGGTGGGAAAGTCGTTTAAATAACGATTAATGATACTCTTTCATGATTTAAACTTTCTCGTTGTTTTTGCAAGATCAGAAGAATCTTGATGCACCCAGTGGCGGATCCAGAATTTTTGTCCACCGGGGTCCCGTTAAGATAGACTAAAGGCCCGTAAAGTCACCCGACGTGTTTCGGGAAAATTTTAAAGTTTTTTAGTTTATTTCAAGAGATTTTCTTATTGTTTTCGTCGATTTTGAAAGATTTTTTTAGTATTTTTGTCAATTTCGGAAGATTTTTTTGGGTTTTTTATTGATTTCAAAAGACGTTTTAATGTTTTTGTCAATTGCCGGCAAGATGGGGTCCCTTGAAATTTTTTACTGGGGGGAATTAAGGTTAAATACAATATTTTTAAGATTTTTTACCCTACATAAATTTTTGTTTAAGCATTTCACTGGGGGGATGGGCCGGGACCCCCCCCCCCCCCCTTTATGAGCTATGTCCGCCACTGGATGCACCAGGATCATATAAGTGGATTGCATCAAAAAATATGGGGTCAAACAAGTCTTAAAAATCTCGACAAATATTACCCTACTAATTAAAAGTTAGTGAAAATGGTCATTCGCAAAAATTGCACCAAAAGAGCATGTAAATAACGACTTTCATGTTGATTCTTTCAAAACAAAAGAATTCTGATGCATATGTCGTACTGAAAATGACACTTTGCAAAAACTCTGAGGAAGCAACGATACAAAGATTCCCATGATTGTTTCTACAAGATTAGATAATTTTGATGCATCATATATGTGTACGACATCTAGAAAGATGGGTGGTTATTGGGATAAATCTTGAAGCAACCGGTATATTGATCTTTTATAATCATGAAATTACTGAAAAACGCGTTAGAAAACTAAATACAAAAGGGGTTGCGTCAAGTAGTCCTGCAGATACAACAAAGGGGTTGCGTCTACAGATGGCATCAAGAAAGATATATAAAACGCAACTGCTAATTATTCCTTTGATGTTTACGGGATTCGAATTGATGTTTACTAATAACTAAATATAACAGAATTTGGACTCCATCCAACTTATAACACCTAATTAATTGAAAAGAATTAACTAATCTGATTGGGTAAGGAAAGTGTGATGCATTTTATAAAAAATAAATAAAATGTGATTAATTAAGGAGTCATTGAAGACTTATTAATTTGGTAAGGAATTGTGTTTCTTTATATCATGAAACACTATTGGTTTCTTTTAGTGTACATGTTGTGAACCTATTTGAAGGAGCTATCATATCCATCATTCGTGTTTCTATACCTCCACTAAACCTTTAAATTCTTTGTTTTTATGTTGGACGTCATCTACGCAAAGTTGAAACCGACAAATCCATAATAGTATGATAATTTCAATAAATGAAATACATATATATATATATAATGAAATACACATATATATATATATAGGGTCAGGTTCTTACAAGGACGGTACCAATTTACGAGAATATAAGGACAATTTTCGGTCAATTTACGAGAATACATGAAAATTTTCATGTACAAAATCACATATGATTTCATGTACAAAATCATATGTGATTTTATAAGCATAAAAAAGGACACGGGCGACTTTTCCGGCGGGCAAGTCGCGGGAAAAGTAGCAGTTAATCATATATGATTTTGTACGTATATCATATGTGATTTTGTGCATGAATCATATGTGATTTTGTACATGAATCATATGTGATTTTGTAAATGAAAAATTTCATGTACAAAATGATTGGCTGAGGATTGTCCTCGCATTCTCGTAAATTGTTACCGTCCTCGCATGAACCTCCTTCTCTCTCTCTCTCTCTATATATATATATATATAATTATTTTTATATTGATTTGTACGAGTTTGCATAGTTTGTAACATTGATTTGGTTTGTAAATGAACCTCTCTATACATATATATATATATATACATATATATATACATATATATATATATATATGCAGGCTCGAATGAGAACCCAAATTTGGTTGTGGACGTGAACACAAATGAGAACGCGACATGTATCATATTCAGACTGATAATCAAAGAAATATTCAGACTGAATATAGTATGTATGGAGGATTTCAAATACAAACCAATCAATTTTTAAAATCGTATAAACCGTGTGATTCATTGTTTAATTGGGTAAAATTGTTTCGTGAAAGTGTTTAATATGATGAAATTGTTTTATTTAATTCTTTTATTCATGAAATTATTTCATATATTTTTGTTTCTACATGAAAATGAAATCGTTTCATGAAATTCTCATTTTGATGAAACTTGTTTCACATATTTTTTATTAATCAACCCTCATGTATTTTTGATGAAATTTTTTCATATATTATTGACTAATCAACCCTTATAATTTAAGAAAAATTGAAAAAAATAAATAAATAATGATTGGTTGAATGCGGTTTGTACGGTTTCTAAAAATTAATTGGTTTGTAACGGAAATCAACCCTATGTATATACGTACATATATATGGAGAGAGAGAGAGAGAGGGTTTTTTTAAAATGAAAAACTGAGACTCATCTTAATAACCATTCATCTATGTTGTAACTGTATCCACGTGTACATAACATGCACACGTTAAGAGACAATGTCCAAACCAAAAATTGTCTGCATACCTTAACTCACGATTTTAAAATCCGTCTAGTAAATGAGGTATTCAGTTCCTTATAACGCAACTTTAGCTCCCCTTTTCAACTAATGTGGCACCTTACAGTCGGTGACTGAAGAAGGAAGAGATTCATCAAGATTCGGGAGTTATTCGTCGGAGAATGAGGTCGGCGATCTCTAGTTTTACTTTCGAAAACAAAAAGAAAAGAAAAAGACCAAAACCAACAAAATAAAGGAAATAAAATAAAATTGTACCTTATTCTAAATATAGGGGAAGTCTATTGACACCCCTAAGGTATGTTCAGAGGCGGAACGCCTTGAGGGCAGTGGGGGGCAAGTTCCCTTAATTTTTCAGCTCCTTCCTAATGCTATTATAAAATTTAATAATATATTTGTATGACATATGATTGGCCACTCCGAATAAAGCAACCCATTTTCAATTTTAATTTCCAAAAATAGTGATTATTAACCTTAGATTGTTCAACTTAATATTTATAAAATAATAAAATTATTTCGTAGATAGTTAAATAAAGTAACAAAATAATTTAATAAATAAATAAACAATTTTTTTGAGTATTTAATGTAATTTGTTTTATCGGCTGTTATATTGAATATATTGATGAAAATAGTTTTATAAATTTTGGTGGATATTATCCTTGAACCACGTATTGTCATACTTAGGCATTGTTTGGTAAAAATAAGCTACCTTATAAACTGACTTATAAGCTAGCTTATTTTCTGATCGTTTGGATGCACATAAGCTAGCTTATAAGTCAGCTTATAAGCTAACTTATCGATAAGCTACTTGGAGTAGCTTATCGAGGAGCTTTTTGACACTTTTTCCAATTATACCCCTAACTAATATTATTTATTTATTTTTAACATGCCCTTTTTGGTCATTTCATATGCTCATAAACTAGTTTTTGCCAAACATAACTTATTCATCAGCTAGCTTATCAGCTACCAGCTAGCTTATAAGTCATCAGCTAGCTTATAAGTCATACGCTAGCTTATAAGTCATCAGCTACCTTATAAGTCATACGCTAGCTTATCAATCATAAGCTAACTTATCAGCTAGTTTGCCAAACATAGCCTATATACTTTTCACTTATGAGTTCTATGGATTAAATTACGTTGTATTAATATAAAAAACAAATTTAAAACATTTGATTAAACTATTTTTCTATTGTTCAAGTGACAATGTATACATTTTATTCTTTCAAAATAAATTGATGATGTATTGAATTATTTATATTGTGACTTTATATATGTTAACATGTAGACACTAGATCAACGTAAAAACTCAGTCTATTAGTCATGGGTTATTTTGTAATAAAACGTTCAAATTCTTTTCAAGATCCTAAGGGGGCGTTTGGTTCGCCGGAATGGAATGGAATCTGGTGGAATTGGAATCTGAATTCCTTTGACCAGATTCCAATTCCCTTGTTTGATTCATTGTTTTCAAGAATTGGAATTGGGTAAATTCCTAAGAATTCCAAAAAGGGGCCATTTCGAGATTCTCACTACCCATGGGATTTCATGGGAATTGAATTGGTTCTTTTATTAATGCCTAAAATACCCTCATCCTATGTAACATCAATAATTGCCTCAAACAGACTTTTAATCTACAGCGGCTTAATGCTATAGAAAGTGGCTTAATACTATAAAAATGGCTTATATATATATATCAACGGGACTGAGAGCTTATTGGCTCCGCTATACATGACTGTTTGGCAGTGGCTTAATGCTAACAAACAGACTTTTAATCTACAGTGGCTTAATGCTATAGAAAGTGGCTTAATACTATAGAAATGGCTTTATATATATCAACGGATCGAGAGCTTATTCGCTCGCCTATACATGATTTGCGATGGCTTAATGCTAACAAACAAACTTTTAATCTAGTGGCTTAATGCTATAGAAAGTGGCTTAATACCGTAGAAATGGCTTATATATATCAACGGGACCGAGAGCTTATTCGCTCGGCTATACATGACTTGTTTGGCGGTGGCTTAATGCTAAAAAACGGACTTTTAATCTATAGTGGCTTAATGCTATAGAAAGTGGCTTAATACTATAGAAATGGCTTATATATATCAACGGGATCGAGAGCTTATTCGCTCGCCTATACATGATTGTTGGCGCTGGCTTAATGCTAACAAACGGACTTTTAATCTACAGATGGCTTAATGCTATAGAAAGTGGCTTAATACTATAGAAATGGCTTATATATATCAACGGACCGAGAGCTTATTCGCTCGGCTATACATGATCGTTTAGCGTTTAATGCTAACAAATGTACTTTTAATCTACGATGGCTTAATGCTATAGAAAGTGGCTTAATACCGTAGAAATGGCTTATATATATCAACGGATCGAGAGCTTATTCGCTCGGCTATACATGACTTGTTGGCGGTGGCTTAATGCTAACAAACAGGTACTTTTACGTTGACTTAATGCTATAGAAAGTGGCTTAATACTATAGAAATGGCTTATATATATCAACGGATCGAAAGCTTATTCGCTCGCTATACATGATCGTTTGGCGTTGGCTTAATGCTAACAAACGGACTTTTAATCTAGTGGCTTAATGCTATAGAAAGTGGCTTAATACTATAGAAATGGCTTATATATATCAACGGGACCGAAAGCTTATTTGCTCAAATATACATGACTTGTTTGGTGGCTTAATGCTAACAAACGTACTTTTAATCTAAAGTGGCTTAATGCTATACTATATTTTATGGTGTAAATTAAGGAAGTATATTTTATTAAAGTATCTTTAGTGTTAAAAAAAATTGAAATAAATAATAATTATTTTATTAAAGTAATTTTAGTTTTAAAATTATTTTTAATAAAAAATGTATTTTAGTCATTTGCAGGAATTTCATTCTAATTCCAAGGCTACATTCTGTGAACCAAACAGACAGATTCCAATTCCTTCAACAGATTCAATTCCAATTCTGCCAACCAAACAGGTGGTCAAACCTGACAACATTCCAATTCCAATTCCTTCAAAGTCAAATTCTTTTGACAGATTCCATTCCAGCCAATTCCATTCTGCGAACCAAACGCCCCCTAAAGGTACAACAAAGAATGAGCTTGTTCAGCCCCCTGAGTTCCGAAGCCCTTGTTCCGCCTCTGGATATGTTAATGGCACCCCTACAAAACTGAATCATCCTCACACATGTCAATGTTAAAAACCACCTTTACATTATCAAAGTTATAAAAAGTGCAAGAAATTCCGTACACACCCCTATTAAGGGGTGTCATATATTAGCACTCCCCTAAATATATACAATACCTAACCTACAATATTACATTGTACTTATTTAATACAAAATTATTTTTAAAAATAGTTAATTCCTAGTACAAGTACTTCTCCTTGGCCTTTGGGAGTAGGGACTAGGAGTGCTGTTAAACAATGTCTTATAGGCAACATGTATATATAAATATAATATATATTTTCAATTTGTTGTTTTGGGAGTTCTCAAGAGTCAAAACAATTACATTAAATATGACTTGCATTATTATTCAACTAGTGATGAATGTAGATTTTTCAAATTTCAACTAAAAAATCTATTGTTATAAAATAAGAATTGCACCATGAAATATAGTAATTTAAATTATTTATTTAGACTGTAAAATACTAGGATGTTCTTTTGATATGCATGTATATACTTTTTGTACTTAGTAGATTTGATATTTCTTTTTTATCTTATCTTTGTTATGCTAAGTTTTTGAAAAAAAAAATTATTCGGGTTATTATAAAAAGTTTAATTATTGTATACTTTAATTTAAAAAATAGTATACAAATTTTGTTGCACAAAGAGTGTGAATGAAGCAAAGAATCATGTACAAATTAAATATTATGTTAGTTTTATTTATTTTTTATGAAATATCCAAAAAAAAAACATTTGGTTGTTTTGTTAAATCTCTTGCTTAAATACCGTTTTATGAAATACAATAACTTCAAAGGTTGGGTTAATACAAGACTAACATGTTTTTGTGAAATCTAAGACTACTTTTTTATATTTGAAATTTCACAATAAAATATTATAAAGGTAAAAAAAACTATGAATTTTTATAACAAAAACACTATAAAAATGTAAAGAAATAGTCTCACAAAAACAGTCTGGTCTCACATAATTTTATGTCTTTAAGACAATATATGCAACTATTGTTTTTATAATATCCTGAAATAGTATTATACTTGAAAAACAAGATTATTTTGTACCTATGGTGGTTTTCTATAAACCACTTAATAGAAAACAATAATGGATCAAAAATAAAACATAAAAGGTGTATTTTTATTAAGCAATTGTGATTCTAATATAGTTTTTTGTAATGATCTTTTCAAAGAATATATCAAGTACTTTTTTTTATTATAGATGATTTAATCATTTTTAAAACATATGCTAAATTGTTTCTTTCTTCTTTTAAATTTATAGATTTTTTCATTTTTTCTTTGTTTTTTCTTTATTTTAAAAGAGAATTAACATAAAGTAACAGAACCATCAAAAAAATTTATTTTCTTAAATGTCTAAATTTTTTAAAATAATATAACCGTTAACATACTCTTAGATTTGTATTCCAAAATTGGTTAAAAAAATCGTTAATATTTTTAAAGTTGAAAAAAAAAAGAACATAATAATTACAATAATTATAATAATATATTATTTCATCAAGAAGAAAGAGCCATTACAATCATTCAGATCATCCCATAATCTTCAATCTACCTCTTTGTACACAAATCTTTATTCCTTACCCTACCCCCCCCCCCCCCCCAAAACCCACCCTTTTCCCTACCAGCAAATCAACATTTTGATGAGATTCACATCTGATTCATTCAGTACTGAATCATATCTGCAGAAGCCAGAATGGGTTGGTTAGCATAAACGTAACTCATAAACTCGTCAACGAACTCAGTGCCACCACCACCACCGCCACCGCCACCACCACCGCCGTATAGCTCCTCCGCAAAGCCACAACCAAAATCCACCGGCTGGTTCCTAAAAGCGATGATTTCGTTCAGCGACTGCAACCGGTGGCTGAGCTCCGCCACCTGAGCTCTCAAAACAGAGTTCTCTTCCTCCACACTCATATAATGGTGTGTGGTGATACTTACACTCGATATAATCTGGTTGTTCTCCTTCCTGAGTTGACTCAGCAGAGTCGCGAGTTCATCCAGATGTTGTTGCTTCCTTAACCTAGATCTCCTCGCCGATTCACGATTCGAAATCATCCTCTTCCTCTTCCTCTGATCCATCAACTGTTGAAGATCTTCTTCAGATCCAGAGTTCTGAATCGGATACGAACCACCAGACGACGTCGTCGTTGTCGTAGTAGTACCACTAGAAGACGCCATTAAAATTACACACCTTGATTATACAATACAATCCGATCGTAATAGGAACTTCTTCAAATTGACTATTTATTTCGATTTATATATATATATATATATATAGATATAGATTTCTATATGTAAAAGCTAGAGATTACAGTAATCTATATAGCAAAACAGAGAGCAATAATCATGAAATGTAATAAAACCAGTAAAGGAAGACAACTGAGAAGGATTGAACTAAATGAGTCCTGCGTCTATATGTGGAATTGATCATAAACCCAGAAAGAAACAGTTCACTGAGAATTTGAGACATGTATTTCAAACATCAAGAACAATAGATTGCACATTAATGTCGATTTTTTTCTTATTACAACAATCTCACCAACAGAATGAAAATTGAAAAGAAAAGAAAAGAAACAAAAACGAAGAACAGAAAGAGAAATCAGTTGGAAACAAAAGAGGCTTCTGCAACTGATGAAGAAGAGAGTGATGATGATGATGATGATCCTTAAGGATCTGAGAAAGAGAAGAAGGAGAGGGGGAAGAGAATTGGGATGGATTGTGGGGGTGATTTATAGGGAGATTTTGAAGAAACAAACACCAAAAAAGGTATTGTTTATGGGACATCTTTTCAAAGAAAAATAAAATAAATCATAATTATATAATTTCAATTCTCATTCAATCATTCACTTCTTAATAAAAACAAGTTTTGATTTAATGTTTTATCTATAAAGTTAATCTATATTTTCTTAAATTAGCCATCTAATTTAACAAAAACAATATTAATAATAGGGTCGAGTTTCGGTTAAGAAGAGATCTTCATCGTTTGATGCATATTAGGATGAGATGTACCGAGATGCTACCAGATTAATCCTTGTATCAAACACGATTCATGATTGGGTTTGAGATTAAAGATGATCAAAAATACAGATCTCTCCTTACGATTCTCACCATAACTCAACTTCTCACACGATCTTATGTCATTAATATTAATTAATAAATATCTAAAAATACATAATAATATTTTTGCATAAAAAGATTAAAATCAATATCATCAAGTTTTGTGATGGTTTGTGACCAGACAGACATATTTTTTTGGTTGCATTTTTTAACAAGTTAGTTTCTTGAGAGACTTGGCTACAAGACCGGATCATTAAAACCAACCAAAAGAATCAGATTGCTTGAAAAATACAACCACAAAGACCAACCTCATTAGTTTTTTAAATTATGAACGAATCTATATAAAATATAGTAACAAAATGTTATTTTAAAGTTTGTTTGTTTGATTTCTATTGAATCTTGTATGATTAAAGTTGTCTACATTGATAACGAAAGTTTTTTGTTGGGTAGAGGTTTTTTATATGGTAGGAGCATGTTTTTTTTGTTAGAGACATATTTAGAAAGAAAAAAAATGATTTTTGAATAACGTTTCCCTTTGAAACATATTGAATAAGTCATTTTCTATATCATTAAGTCGCTATCAAACAATTATATATAGTTGATAGAATAAACTATTAGTTTGTTAAACCAATTAAACTGCTAACAAATAGACCATTACTCATATATGAATCATTAAAACAAAGTATTATAGTTTATTAATGGAAAAAGTTCATTAAAATCCAACGAACTATCTCATTTTAATTATTAAGTCTTTAGACTTCTTTTTGAATTAAAAAAACCATTAAACTTTTTCATTTTGAACGATTAAGTCCAAACAATTTTTTTAATTAAATAATTTTAAAATTTATCATGTTAAATAATTAAATCACTAAATATTTTTTTAATAAAATAGATAATCAAACTTTTAAAAATTAATTAATCACATTATTTTAATTAAAAAAAACTACATCTAACCGACTAAAATAATTATAAAATATTTATTTCGAAACCGGAGGCAAGGAGAGAATAGATGCGGGAAAAAGTAAATTGGAAAGAAAAAAGAGATACGAATGGGGCCAACATCCTCGATATGCATTACTAGTGGTACTTCATGCATAATTAATTGTACATTTTGCCTCTACTTCACTGTATTTATAGAAAGCAAAATTTGTTTTTGCTATGTTGCTTTATGTTACAACGTCTCAACTTTATAATTAAACATACTAATCAAACTTGAATGTCAATCGTACTATATTTAAATTTGGTAAAAACATTTCTAACACTTATATTATTTTAAAAATTACGAAAAATTAGAAAAAAAATTGTTTTAACAGTTATGTTAAATTTTGTTTTAAATTAAAGAAAAAAAAGAGAGAATAAAGAAATATCTAAATTTAAAAAAAAGAAAAAGAAACTATAATATACTTATTTGAGTATGAAGATGTTCTAATACTACTCTATCAAATATGTAAATCTGGTTGACACTTAGGGGGCGTTTAGTTCGCCGGAATGAAATGGAATCTGGTGGAATTGGAATCTGAATTCCTTTGACCAGATTTCAATTCCTTTGTTTGGTTCATTGTTTTTAAGGATTGGAATTTGGAAAATTCCAAAGAATTCCAAAAGATGGCAATTTGATTCCTTAGGTTACCGATGGGAATTCATGAGAATTGAATTCGTTTTTTCTTAATACCTAAAATACTCTCATCATAAAAAAGAACTATAACCCTAATCTCTAAAAAAGAAGCCGACATCTCTTCACTTAGATTTTCGGTTTTGTTTTTTCGGGGTTTTTTTTTTCAGTTTTCGGTTTTTCGGTTCGGTTCAGTTTTTCGGGTTTTTTTTTTCAATTTTCGGTTTTTGGATTTCGATTCTGTATTTCGGGGGTTTTTTTAGTTTTCGGTTTTCGGCTTTTCGGTTTCTTTTTTTTTTCCAGTTTCGGTTCAGTTTTTCCTCACCCCTAGCAGTTAGGTTCTCCATCGTCTCCTGCAACAACTAAAATATGTCTTGCCCTAATAGATGTTGTCTTGTTGTAGTTTTTTGCTTTTTTCTGTAGTTTTTACCTATTTTTGCTGTAAAAAAAATTGTTGTTTAGGCAGTTTCTGTAGTTATTGGTTGTTTTATGCAGTTTTTAGCTGTAAAAAAGCTCAAATTATTTTTAGTGTTAAAAAAATTGAAGTAATTAATAATTATTTTATTAAACTAATTTTAGTTTAAAAAATTAAATTTAATAAAAAAGGTATTTTAGTCATTTACTGGAATTTCATTCCAATTCCAAAGCTATATTCTGTCAACCAAACAGACAGATTCCAATTCTTTCAACAGAATCTATTCCAATTCTGCCAACCAAACAGCTGGTCAAATCTGACAACATTCTAATTCCAATTTCTTCAAAATCAAATTCCTTTGACAGATTTCATTCCATCTGATTTCATTCTGCGAACCAAACGCTCCCTTAGTGATGAGAAATTTTATACCATGGTACTATCATATGGTACCAATATTATTAATTAGTTATTAATTTAATATTCTGCTACTTAATCTAATCAACTATTGAATATTGTTTGGTTTGTGGATATCCTCACGAAGTACACTCTTATTTGGACATTTTTAGGGTATTTCATCATTTTTCATTTTTTTCAAGTGATGACATAATTTAACTACAATTTATAAGTTAGGATATGAATAGAATACACTTTAAGTAATTAAATTATAAAAACCATCTTTTAAGTTTTTGAAGACTTTCAATTGTATTTTATTACGTTTTTCGTCCTATGTGGTACTAGGTTGAGGTGTGAATGAATAAAGAGGTCGTATTCTAAACAATACGAGAAAGGCACGACAATGAAGGGGTGTTTTTAAATATTTAATGCTGAGACGAGTATATGTGCTTTACAAACTACTACACTATTTTTTTCAAATGCAAAATTAGCAAATAAGTTAGGGTATTTCACTTTTTTTTCAAAATTTAAGTTTTAAAAAAAATCATTTAACGCGTTAAGATGTTTTTTATTTTAAAAATAAAAAATTCATTATAAAAACACTTAATAAATGTAATAAAATATTATTTATTTTTCATAAATATTTAACACCAAAGTTCTTATCGATAAGCAGGGCCGAGCCAAAGGGGTACCAATGTGGAATTTTGAACCGGCTCTCAAATTTTTTGGGGGCCTCCAATTTTTTTGGGGACCCAATTATATATAGGTATCTTAGTATATATCTTTTTTACTTTAGCCCAAATTTTGATGGGGATGACTTCTATGTGGAATTTAAGTTATTTCAAGATTTTTTACCTAATCAAAAGATGAGATCTATTGATATTTTAGAGTACCTGAAAAATGTAGATTGTTTCCCTAATGTTATTATTGCTTATCGAGTTTTGCTAACTATTACTGTAACTGTTGCATCTGCAGAAAGAAGTTTCTCCAATTTGAAGTTATTGAAGTCGTATTTGCGCTCCATAATGACACAATACAGACTCAATGGACTAGTTTTGATAGCTATTGAAAATAGTTTTTTTGGAGAAAATTGATAGTGAATAATTCATTGAATATTTTATATTGAAAAATGTTTGAAGGATGGTCTTATTTAAATAAACTTTGTATGTTATATTGTGATTTTAAGACATTTTTGTTGTTTATGTAGTAAGACTTTTAATATAATATATGGCATAATTTTTTTATGATTTTATCTTATCATAATTTACTAGTCGATATACACTTTTGATAAATCTGTAACATGACCGTCAAAAAGATTGGAACGGCCCTGTCGATAAGAATGTAATAAAAAAAACAATTTTCACTCATGAAAATCATTTTCGTGAGTTCAGTAAATTTAGAGAATTTCACTTTCTTTCATTTTTCTCTATTTTATAGATAATTTTGGATAATCTGTTAAAGCAAAAATTTATCCGAACTATATACTTTTCCTCTTTTAAATTTTTTATAAAAAGATGTCTTATAAATAAAAGTTGTTATTCATACTCCCTCATTCACGTACATTTAGTTTATAGCCCGTCATTTTCAGATGTTAGATTCATCTCTTAGTCATTTTCTCTCAATATTTCTAAAATGTCACCAGGTCCATAAGTGGCACACCCTCAATTTATGGATAGGTCAAAGTGTAAAAAAAGTTCCTAAACCAAGTCCGCAAGTACATTGGACATGGTTCAAAAACTTTTATTTTTTTTACATTTTGACTCCTTCGTAAATTACAGACCTTCTATTTATGAATATAGTGACATTTTTGTTATTCTAAAAGAAAAATGATTATGAGATAAAAGTGTAAAACCATTAGTCTAAAAACAGGGGTGAGCATCGGACGGGTCGGGTCGAGTCGGGGCCCAAAACCCTAAACCCGATCGGGTATCAGGTGGAGAATGGGATCCCCGAAATCTGACCGAGGTATTTCGGGTTTCGGATATTCGGATATAAAGGTATTTCGGGTCGGGTTTTCGGATATTTCGGATATATCCCAAAAAAACATATAATAAAGAAATCTTGAAAAAAATCAACAAATATCAAGAAATTAACGTAAAATTACAAAGGTGGAGCCGTGGAGTCACTGAATTGCAGTACCTTTAGACTTTAGTTGAGAGTCATAAGACGACGAGGGTCGAGTGCAGAATCGACGACTACGGTGGAAATTAAAAAAATCAGTTTTTATATAATTAATCGGGTATTCGGACGGGTTCAGGGCCGGATTTCCCAATCCAACCCGATCCTACTTTCTAGTTCGGGTAACTAGGGTTATCGGATTTCAGAGTTCGAATATTTTCAGGGTTTTCAACTCGGGTTCAGTCGGGTTATTCGGATCAGTCTGGTTTTGCTCACCCCTTAAAAAAAACACTATTTTAATTTATTTTCCTTTATGATATAAGTGTTGCAAAAAGAAAAGAAAAAAACACTTTAAAATTCTAAAATTACAATTTTATTAAATTTATTGGGCGCAGGTGTTAATGCAGGTGGAAGGTGTGTAGTGCTCCAGCATTGGAGTTGGAACCCTGGAGGTCATTTATGTCCTTTCCTGCATTCTTTATTGTTTTATCGTACAATTTCTTTAACTGCATCAGATTCACCCCAACCTCCAATAAATCTTGGCCTTTTTTAATTTAATACATTCAAAAAGTTAAAAGAAAAGTTCGAAAAATAAATTATGTATGTTTGTAGTTTTGAACCACTAAAGTTATGTTTGTCAAACTAGCTAATAAGTTAGCGGATGGTTGATAAGCTAACTGATAAAAATACTATGTTTTGCAAAACTAACTTATATAAAAATGTAAAATGACTAAAAAAGATGTATCGAAAAATAAACATAATAATTAATGATTCACATCAATGAGGGTTATAATTGAAAAAAATGACAATAAGCTCTCAAAACGCTACTTCAAGTAGTGTTTCAATAAGCTAGTTTATGGTTTGTTAAACTTGTACACTAAAAATAAACTAGTTTTAAAATGATTCAAAAAAAAATATGTGTGTATGGTAATGCTTTGTTACAACCGTAAAATCGATTTGGAGCCCGTGAATGGTTCAGAGTATGACACATATCATATTTATAAAAAATATGAACTCATCATAACTGTTATAATATATTTTATCGTAAAAACATGATTCATGATAAATAACATATCTATTTTAATTAAGAATTTATGATTCATAGTGAATAAAAACTTCCATATTTGTCATGAATGTGTTATTAATAATAAGTGTAAATAAAACCATGATGTAATCGATTTTCAAGTTCCTAATCATTTATATTTTAGAATAATTAAAAAAATTAAAAGAAAAAAACTAGATGCTTAACAAGATAGTATAGATATAAATATCAAAATTTGGCTAAAATATTTGATATTCTTAATTTAGTGTACCCCTTTAAGAGCTCCCACTTATCTTTAGTTGGTTTTTGTTTCTTGTCGATTGTTTTAGAAAAAGTCTAAAAAAGATATCTAGTTATCTACTTAGACTTTTAAATAGTAAAGGTTGTTAAAAAAAATATGACAAATAAATATCTGAACTTAACGAAACAAAAAAAAATCATTAAACTTATTGAAATCGAATAAATAAATTACTCTTACTAAAGTAAAAAGAAAAACAACAAACTTTTGTTCTATACATAAATACTTAAAACTAATGAATCCAAAGATAAATTGCTAAACTGAGATAACTTTAGATTCGGGTTTTTTTTATAAAACCAAAGTAAGAGATTATAATAGCATATCATAATTTAAATTTCAAGGTTAATAATGTTGTGTTATGTATTATATTTTGTAACTATATTAATTTTTATTTACATTAATTATTTGTGTTACTTTTAAAAATTCTAGAGACGTCTTTACGTACACCCTTTTTATTGAGAAACCTTATAAATCATGTCTAAAGAAATCGAACTTCCTATGTATATTTTTAAAGACTACGTAGTCTTGATAATTGCTTGGCCAAATAAGTATTTCAACCGAAACTAATTAAGTTAATTAATAAAAGGCATCAATAATTATAATATTGTCGTCTATAATCATAATTTCTTTTTTAATGTTTTAGTTAGGTCATATGCCATCTAGAGGTGTATAGAGTGATCGAGAACTAAATCTAAACCGAAAAATACTAAGGCCAAAAATACCAGTTAAGGATCGGTCATGTCTTTTAGCCCAACACTCCTACTTTTCAGACCGGCTAACAAATTTAATTTAAAAAAGAAGGACTAATTCGGTTGGCAAGGATCAATTAGGATCCTCCAGATCGAATTTCAACCTAAGGATTATTTATTGCTCTTCAGTGAAAAAAACCAAATCGATCATCATACGTATACGTAATTAACAAAATGTTCACCTTTTCATTTATTTGTCAAAATGAACGGTACTTTCTCTAAAGTATTTCATCAGTTTGGCGAAATATATTATATTGGTCCTATTTATCATAAAAAGTCAAGATTCCTCCATACATTTAACCAACTTATTAGTAGGTTCTTGATGAATTTAACTTGAAAATATATGTTTTTTTGCCTTTTTGACTTTTAACGATAAATAGGATCAATATAAATAATTTGTCAACCTGATAAAATAGTTTCTTCAAATATATGATCATTTTAACAAATACGTTAAAAAAATTGATCATTTTATTAATTACGTTACGTATAATTATAAATGTCATTTTAATGATTTCCTTGGCAAGATTTCCCCCACGAGGGTTTCTGACGTAAGAGCTCCACCCCACCCCAAATCCCCAACAAAAGAAAAAGGGAAAATCTTCATAAAAGCATACTTAAATAAAGCTGAAATTGAGGTCGACTTCAAATAATTTTTTTTTTTAATTTTAAAAAAAGTTTGAAAATTACATTTATTTAAATAAATTTTATTTTTTTTATCCGCATATAGAGGAGGCAGTGGATCAAGTTTAAGTTGAGTTCGGATTAAACTCATTTATTAGACATGTATAAAATTTTAATTCAACCCAACCCATTTAATTCAATGTATTTTCAACCCAACCCAATCTGCTACTTAAATGGATTGACATTTTTTCAAATCAGTCTGTTAAATAAATTGGTTGAACCTAAGTTGACCCATTTAATTTTAAAACTTTAAATAAAATAAAAAGAATTAGACCATTTAATTTAATGAATAAAACACAACCACAACCACAAATAAAAATAAATTGTTCAAAGTTGAATAAATCACAACCATAAATGCAATAAATTGTTCAAATATTATAAACATTTACCTAAGTTACTTTAATTTCTGTTGGAGCCTTGGAGATGGAGACGGAGATGGGAAGGGGATTTGGAGGCGGGTTAGATATTACTTTATTAGAGTTTTACACTTGATCAAACTGAGAGAATTTCAAAATTTCAATGTTTTATAGTTAATATTAGACATTATAATTAAAAATAAAATACAAAATGTAATATTTTAAATGGGTTGAAAACAGGTCAAAATTTTCAACCCAACCCATTTATTTAAATGAATTAGACGAGTTGACCCATTTAAGTTAAATAGGTTGAAAATCTCAATCCAACCTGCTACTAATGTGTTAGGTTCGGGTTAGCTCACTTTTTGCCATTTCTATGACCGCATATAGAGGTGGCCAAAAACCGATCCCGGACTGCCGGATCCTAATCGGTCTCGGCCCCAAATAGTGTCAAGTCGGGTCGTTCCCGGTCTCGAGCCCATTTTCAATCAGATATACTTAAAAAAATACATTTTATTATAAATTTGTAATTGGTTTTCAATAAAATACACTTAGAAAGTTAGAAAAAATATATATATATATATATATATATAACTGCATTTTTTTTGTAAAAATCTGACTGGTCTGGTCCCATAATCGGTCCCGGACTGGGCCATTCCTTCGAAACCAAAACCCCAACCGGTCCCAAATTTCAGTCTTATAACCGGTCCCGCAGTCCCGGGCCCAAATGGCCATCTCTACACGCATATTAACACATTTTTATAATCTACTAAGCGTAATAAAACCCGAAATATATCATTTATTTGAGTAAAAAGTTTGATTACTAACAACTTTAACTGACCCTACACGGAACACGCCTTCAAGTAACTAATAACCAAAATTGATTCTTTACTTACTTAACGACTGAAGCTAGGCGGGGGTGGAGTGGTTGGGATCGAACCCTAGACGTGTCTTGTATTTGAATAAAGTCGTCACACCTCTTTATCAACCGAATTACATAACAGATGTTATAATTTATTGTTTATTATAATATCTTTAACTATATGAACACATTTGATTACGTTATTACGTCTTGTTTTTGTTTTTAATTTGTGTTACTGATATATCTTTTTGTCGTATTATATTATCATGAGATAAAGCATTATAGTACACAATACGAGATCATTTTTTTATATCTATAGGTCTTAAAAAAATGCAAGTACACGATATTTTAGATACAACAACTTTTGACATTCGTAAGTAAACGTGTCTTTAGTATTTTAACATAAAGTAAATAAATTAAGTTTTGATCCAATCGATGAGGCTGAGTTTTGATTCTTGTAGAGGAATCGCTTCTTATCTTAACTCTTATTATCATACGATCCTTCGTCCCAGGGTCATTTCCTAATTAGCAATAAATCGTAGATGATGAGTATAATATTATTGTTGCTTTGGACGTTGGAAATAACAAAAACATACCACTATTCACGCATAAAGTCGTAACGTTCCTCAACCAACAATTATACAAGACAAACAGAAATTGAATACGTATCATGATTCTCATATACCAGTAATAGTCGAAGAGCCTGCCTGTTGATTGGCTTTCTTGTTACAGAAAAAACATATGATATAAATCACTTTCCTCAACTAACGATAAGGATTCGTAATTGTGTTAGGAGATGATTGAGTCGGGTTCGACAAATGTACTTCTAATCAAGTTAATTTGCCTCTACTGGAATTAAATCTTGAATTGCATATCTTTGGTTTCCTCCTATGCCAATGTGAATAATCTTCGGTTATTATAATACGTGGATGCATTCGGCCCACTCCAATACAGTTTAACCGAATCGTAATAGAATCTGCAATCATAAAAAAGTCGGAAATTTTTTTATGAAAAGTTAGTTGTATCCGTACATAGAATCTTTGACATTTGAGGTTAGGTTGGTGACAAATTGTGAACATGTGTCATGTGATGTACATTCGTCTTGTCACTTTGCCTTCGTCTTGAAGTAATTCTTTTTTTTCCTAACTATTTAAATCTTTATATTTATATTTAAATTAATGTAATTGATATAACCCTGAAAATGGACCAAGTTCATGTTAAAATCCCCAAAAAAAAACTACAGACGATCGGTGATAATGTCGATGCATTATGAATGTCAATCAGAGACGTTGGCTTAATAATAACGATTGTTGTTACAACATGTGCTTAGTAAGAGATGTCGTGGATAAACTTAGAACGATAATTTTAGCAGCAGAAAAATCTTCAAGGGCGTTTCAGAACAGATGATTCGATGAAATTTGTTGTCTCTTTGTATGTCTTGGATATTCTTATATAGGTGTAGTTTGTAACTGATGTCTTTATTTGCCATAATGGGTAACGGTCATATCTTGATGATACGATTGAATATTGGTCATCTTAGTACATTGATGAAGGGAATCTTGGTTATAAATCTTCGTAATAAGTAAGAAAGATAACGATTATATCGATGTTAATTAATATAATCGACATCGCGGTAATTAATGATCGTATGTCGAATACATCATAAGTCACTGTGAATTATCCTAGTCAATCGATGTTAATTTTTTTATCCAAATAGTTACCATAGATAAATGGTATCACTGAATACGAGTCAAATTACAACGTGGAATCAGAATACACTTTAATACTAATAAGATTCGATATCGTCATTTTTTAAAATTAATAAAAAAAACATGACACTTGTCACACGTTATTAAGATAAAGCATTCATAAGATATAATGTTTAAGATTAAAAACACACTTTTTAAAGGGTTAATTATATTTAGAGATATACGGGCCGACTTTTTATACCATCGTTTTTGTCCTTTTTATTATAAAACAATTAGAATAATGAAATTTAAATAAATTATGAAAATGCAAATGAAAAAACAACCACCATACTCAAAACATATAATTTTTAAATGTAAGGTTTTTAAAATTAATACTTTTTTGGTAACAAGAATTAAAGTAAACTACAAACTTGGTCTATATAGTTTGTAAAAAATAACATTATTTGTTATTTCAGTTTAAAAATTACAAAATGACTATTTTAATTTGCAAAAACATTAGAAGTTGTCCGTTCCCTATAACTGTGCTTAAAAGAATTCATTAATCAAGAGCATTTTCATCATTTTATTAATTATTTTGTCTTTTATATAATCAATAATCACATGTAGTAAAATCATAAAATCAATTTTGTTTGGGTAAAAACAAAAATAAATCGATAAAAGAACGAAAATTCCTACTGAATTTTTAACGACCATTAGAAAAAGGGAACAAATTCGAACGTCTTTAACAAACCATATTTCATTTTGTAATTTTAAAACTGTATAAATAAAAAATGTTATTTTTGACAATCATAGGGACCAAATCTATTTTTTTACTATAATAAAAGTTTATATAACCATTTACAAAACCCAATAAAAATAAAATCCTATGTTATATGCACATGGATTTAAAAAGGCCCAAAATATAACAAGCCCAATTTAAAAAAAGCAATATATGGGCCCAAAGAACATTCTACATACAGTACTTATCTTTTTAGACCGTTAGATTTTAAAAAATATAATAAGAGCTGAAAAGACCGTTTGATTAAGAGCTGAAAATTCTGAAATTTTAAGTGATACCCTAACCCCTTAACCGACTCTTATTCTCATTCATATGCTCTCCATCTTCTGATCTTCATCTCGCATCTCAATATAATAACCTAATAAACCTTATTTATCTATCTATCATTCCGTATCGATTTCTCAAGTTCTTGTGGATCTTGTAAACCTAAATCGATCTCGATTTCCAAAAGGTATGTTCTTCTCCCGATTTTAAACCTAAATCGTTCATATATACATATATGTTAAGCCTGAATCAATCTTTGCCCTTTTCATATATGTTTTGATTTCGTCCCTATGGTTTTTTTGAAGATTAACCTGCAAATTAGGGTTTTCTTTAATCGATTGATTGAACTATATGGCATCATGCAGACTAGGGTTGTTGTTTCATGATAATCGTATGTTTTCTTTAATTGATTATGTATTTAATTAGGGTTTTCTTTGTTATGGATGATTGATCTTCTATTTTGTTTGATGATTGGTTTCTTGAATTTTTTTTGTTTTTTTAACTTCTCAATACGATATTATTTTTATCATATCAAGTTGGTTTGTATATCAACTTGATTACCATCTTGTTTGATTTTTTTTTTATTTGATCGGTTTCTTGATATCTTTAATTGATATCTTTGATTTCTTGATTGATTTCTTCATATTTCTTCTATCTTCTTTGCCATTTGTCTCAATTCATTATAAACAACTTGGTTCTTGATGTATATATAATATGTAATTGAGGTTTTGGAAAATGGAATTTTGATCATATTAACTTTCAAGAACTCGATTTGCGTAATTTTGATCATTGTTTTTCTTTTAAGTGATTGATTTCTCTGGTTCGTTTCATTAATCTTTTAAGATTTATTTGTTTTGTTTGATCAACCTTTTCACTATGTCGATTTATTTGAGATTTATTTTGTTTTTTTGATGATTTTTTTTTACTTAACTTTTTCCCAATGAAGTTGATTTATATTTTCTTCTTTTAAGACTAGTGATTTCATGTATTTTTGTGCTTTCGGTACATCAAGTTTCATTGATTTTTGCAAAGTTTTTTCTGTTTTATTTGATTAAACTTTTTTCATCAAGTAATCTGTTTTTCAACTTCTTTGGTCAGTAGGATGATTCTTTTGATAAAATTCTTGTTTAATCTGGTTTTTATCGAGTCGGTTTTTTACATCCATTTTCGTTAGTTTTTACAAAAATGTCTTTTTTTTTGTTGGTTTTTTACATCTTTGGTCATTGCGGTTGTTTTGTGTTATGTCGGTGACATTGGTGTCAAATCACGAAGGCATAGTCGCCTAATTAATCGATGGTTTTCTTTATTTGATTGGTTTTTTGAAATTGTAATTTGAATTTATTTTTTACATTAAGTTTCATTAATTTTTGTGAAGCTTTTTTTTGTTTTGTTTTGATAAATATTATTCCATTTGTTTTTCTACTTTTGTAGTTGATGTATATATATATTTTTTGGACTTATTTCTTGATGAACTTCATTTGTCTTTTCTTCTTCTTCTTTAGTCATTGCACAAAAGATAATTGCTACATTTGTGTCTCAATCAAATAAAGGAAACTTGCTACATTTGTGTCTCAATCAAATAAAGGAAACTTGCTACATCTGTCTTTAGCAATGTTTTTGAACCCGGGTTTTGAGTTGAACCGGTATTGTGACCGGGTCACGGGTTAACCCGGTTTCAAGAATTTCCTTGTATTTCCCATTTTTCCGCATACATATATGTATAAGACCAAGAATTTGATGTCCACAAGTTCAAACATTAAAAATAACATAACATCAATCCGAATATATTAAAAAACACACATAACCATAAGTTTTTCATCGATCCAAATACACTTTTTGATGAAACCCGGTTCAACCAGGTTTTTGTGAAACTCGGCCGGGTCACAAATAGCCAAAAACCCGGTCATAGTTCACCCGGTCTTTTCCCCGGGTCCCGGTTCAACCTGCCAGTTTGACCCGGGTTTTAAAACACTGGTCTTTAGGCACGCATATATGCACAAATTGTATTTTGAAGCCATTTTTAATACATCTTAGTTATATATTCTCTGATTAATTATTTCCTGATTAAATATATCTTAGTTATATATTTTGATTAATTTGTGCTTTCTGGGTGGCATTTGTCTCAAATCACCATCAAGGAACTCAATTTGAAGCAGACTTGCCTCGTAATTGACCGTTTTTTATTTGGTCGATTTATTGAACTTTTAAGTTCGTTTCATGTATTATGTGTGTTTTTGGTAGCATTTGGCTTGATTGTTTATGTAACCATTAACAACTCAATTTGAGGTACAAATTGCTTAAATGTCGATGGTATTCATTTTACTCGGTTCGTCTGTTTTTTTACATGAAATTTCATTGATTTTTGTAAAGCTCTCTCTATTTTGTTTGATTATATTTTGTGCTTTGCGATACATTTGTCTCGAATCACCTTGCCGTAAATGTAGCTAGTTTTTTTTATTGATTTTTGAAGCTGGAATTTTTACATCCACTTTCTTTAGCTTTTGCAACGATTTCTTCACCTTGTTTGATTAAGGGGGGCTGTTTACTAACTGCTGACCAGGCTGACTACTCGGTCAGCAGTCGGTGCGTTTACCAAATCACAGATCTGACTGGGATGCTGACCGAGCCAACACCAAAATAATGCTTACCCGGGTCAGATTTTGTGTTTCCAATACGTACCCCTAATTTATGTTTGTCGTTTTCTTTTATAATGGGGATATGGGGTTATAATGGTCATTTTATTATTGGTAAGAACTTACTAAAAACATTTGGTTAACACTCTTACGGGGAAAGTACTTACCCGGGACAGACTTACTCGGGTCCGCACTCTTACCCAGACAACACTTACTCGGTGAGAGTTGGTAAACAACCCCTAACCCTCAAACAAATGTTGAACCAAAATGTATGGCTTTGTGTCTATCTTTACCCGTTCTTCCTCTTGTGTTGAGACCAATCTATCATATGGTTTTGACTTATTTTTTGATAAAGTTGGCTTGTATTTTCTTCATCTTTAGTTATTGCATCTTTCCTTTTTTGTGTTTTGGGTTGCATAAGTCTCAGTTGCCATAGAGCTCTCATCTAAAAACTTATTGAATAAGTCACTTTGTAATAGTGTCACTCCAGAAGAATTGGTTGTGAAAATCATTTAATCCATATGAAACTACAATTTTAGTATTTTGGTAGTTTAGGGATTTCCCCATTTGGCAAGCAAGAAAAATAAGACGCTCATTTGCATGTGTGGATGATATGATTGTTATTTTAGGGAGTGCGACATGAAACATTACAAGTGTTTGAACATAGAGCAGCGGGTGAAACTTTTGACCGTAGAGAAAGGAATAAATGATGTTTATAATGCAAAACATGAGAAATCAAATCTAAGGTGATGAGTTGTCAAAGCTAGAAGTGTGTTGGCAAGGCTAAGAAGCACGGGGTGTTAATGTTCTTTTGTCCTAAATCACGAGGTGTTAAAATCCTTTAGAATACAATCTTGAAAGCAAGAAGAACAAGTAGTTAATGCCTTAAGTTTAAATAGAGGAAGAAGTGAGGCCAGTAGGTTAATACCAAAATCTCTAAATCCCCCTCCCTGTCTCTCATTGAAGTAAGAGATCGAAGTCTAGCTTAGGCATAATCAAGGTGAGTACGTTATGAGGTTTACTGGGATACATATGTGCTATATAAGATGATTTTGCATTATGAAGAAACTGATAAGATGATTTTGCATATTTGCTTTACAAGAAATGATGTTTTGACAAGTTACTTCGCATGAGATAAAGTTGTGTTTATAATGCAATTATGAGAAAGACACGTGTTTTACATGTGGATTATGAAAAGTTTTGTGCATGTGAAAGTATGACCATGTTAAATACCCGATGTGGTATAAAAAGTGAGGTCGTCATGCAAAACAGGCCTTATGGAAATTGGGGAGTTACAAGTTGGTATCGAAGCATTAGTTTAGGTGAACTTACATCTTATCATCATTACATGTTACATATGTCTAGAAAGTTTGGGGAAGGTCCGTAAGGCTATGGATGCGGATGGTTACAAGAATCGCTCGATAGAAACCCGATCCTCCACCAAACCATCCCAAGTCCGCTACCAATTAATCCCTATGAAAATATCGATCCAATCACCAATATATCCAATTACCAATAATTTTGATAACAAAGTTTCAGATGCTAACAATAACTTCATGCTTACTTTTCCATGGGAGGATACAAACCGGCAAGAAGAAATTGTGCCTTCGCCCTGTACAGTTGGGGAAAACCGTCTAACTCCTAAGGAAATCAGACGAAGATTAGAAGAAAACACTCACCTCTTAAACCAAAGCCAAACTCAGATCAAGCACATGCAAGAAGAACTAAGTTATCTTAACCACTTGCTTAATTTAACTGAACACCGTATAAACTCTATGATTTCATTGTTTTTTTGAATAAATCTTTTTTGATGAAATTGTTCCATATAATTTTTTTTATGAAATTACATCTTATCATCATTACATGTTACATATGTCTAGAAATTTGGGGAAATTGTTCATGTATTTTTCTTTTGATGGATGCGGATGGTTACAAGAATCGCTCGATAGAAACCCGATCCTCCACCAAACTCTGTGTTCTTGATGATGATGAAAAAAGTGACTAATCAACCCTCTTAATAAAAAAAGGTGAAAGAAAAAAAAAACGATTCTTGAAGTTTGTACGGTTTGTATAAATTGTTTGTTTGTATTTGAGATCTCACACACACACACATATATATACACACACACACACACATGCACACACATATATATAGGTACATATACATATATATAGAGAGGCGGGTTTATACGAAAACGCTAACTATTTACGAGAATACGAGAAACTTTTTTCATGTACAAAATCATATGTGATTTTGCACTAACGGGTAGCGGGCGACTTTTGGAGCCACTTAAGTCGCATGGAAAGTCGTCCGGATCATATATGACATGAAAACAATTTCATGTACAAATGATTGGCTGAGGATTGTCCTCATATTCTCATAAATTGTTACCGTCCTCGCATGAACCTCTTTCTATATATATATGTATATATATATATATTTACATATATAGACTTGGGATCACGTGAGACCACATCTTTACACTTGAAACTTCACAGCAAATCACTGTGAAGTTTAAAAAAAAGTTCGATGTTTTCGTGAGACATTTTTTTACACTTGAAACTTCACAGCAAATCAATGTGAAGGTAAAAAAAAATTCGATGTTTCATGAGACCACTTTTTTACACTTTACAGCAAAATACTGTGAATGTTACATTCATAGTGTTTTTGATGTGAAGGTTACATTCATAGTGTTTTTGATGTGAAGGTTCGATTCTTTTTACCTTCACAGTGATTTGCTATGAAGTTTCAAGTGTAAAAATGTGGTCTCACAGGTCTTACACGAAAACAGACCGGTGTCACGTGAACCCAACCTTACATACATACATACATATACACACACACACATACATATATATATATATACACACACACACATATATAAGGGGATTCAAATGAGAACTCAAATTTGGTTGTGAATGTGAGGACAAATGAGAGCGCGACACGTGTCTGGACGTAGATTATTCAGACTGAATAATCAAAGAAATATTCAGACCGAATAAAACTGAATATAGTATTTTTATTTATCCTGACGTTGACATACAAATGTAATTTACTTAGTCCCGCACATCTGTATTTTACTTTTACAAAAAAGAAAAAGATGAAAATGGAACGGATTAAATTGGTTTGAGAGTCGTCTAATATATATTCAAATCTTTATAAATTTTTTATTCATCCAAAAAAATCAAATTAATAGTATGGTGTTTGTAACCATATTCAACAACATAATTATTTGTTATATTTGGATCGAACCATACCATGGAAATCGTTACAATCGAAACAAAGCGAACAAGTTCATCCAAATGAGTAATGACAACATCTTGGCTTTTTTCCTTTTATTATAAATAGAAAAGATAAATATCTTGATTTTCAGTAAAAATTAAATATTCAATGAATAATTTATTTAAGTATAATATGATATGGATAATTGCATTTGAAATCATTTCAGACCGAGACTGAAACCAGTTACCATAAAAACCCGATAAATGTATTCACTTAATTGAACCTGGTTTAATTTAGGGTTCAACGACTTGAACATGGACCAAGTACTCCTTGCGACGAGATCAAATTTAATGGGCATAAATTACAAAATCTTCAGGTTGAAGTTTGCATTATTTACTTCTATTTGAAAGAAACTCATCTCAATAATGGATCCAACTTATTCACACACGATCATACGTTCATGTTTGAATTAATAGTTTACACTTAGTAAAAACATACTTCATCACAACACTTAGCGTATACTCACATCCACACCTATACATGTAAATTGGAATAAGAGCTTTATGCTCACATTCCTCATGATATACTAGATATAACTACATTTGAACCATCACCCCTTTTCAAAATAAACTTCACATCTTGCTTTGGGTTCCTATACACATGCATGTAAATTGTACCAAGAGTTGCATACACAACGGTACAATGGAGACACCTGATATATTGAACTGGCATGTACAATGGTTCTTCTGACGTGTAGTAATCCAAATTGAATTTAGGTCATCATTCCTTTTTGAATTAAACTGACAGCTTAGTTTATTTTAGACACACATACTCTCAATATTGGGGTTTCACTTATCATGCATAACATAGTTTTTAGCGGGTTCCAATAATCGTCGTCTTTCCTCGTATTAACATGGCAGGTGACGCAGTAGGGATACGCGGAAGAATTGACAAACGTCTAATCTAAATGAATTTAGAACTTACATGCGTAAGGAACCGAAGGCTAAGAATTATTGAGAAAACCCAAGAATATCCTCAAAGAGATTTGTATTAAAACTGATAATTGATAATCTAATTAAAACTCAAAACAATAGATCCTATTTATAGCTAAGATAATTATGAAACTTACTTTGAAAATAGGTTTTTGAATTACAATCATCCTCTCAACTCTCCAATCCTCTTCTAAGATCTCCTTTTTTATTATCCACACATATATTATCAACCCTTACTCTTTCAACCATTGCCCTCTAGTCGTTGATTCTTGGAATTGGACTTTCGCATAATGACAATATGGTCGCTTACTAGGTTCATCTGTTACAACTTAATTTGAAAATTGAAATGTTACAGATATATTTATTCTTATTCCAGTTACTCGCGACTTTATCTTCTTTTTGTCCTGATTTTTTCGTTGTTTGTGGCCACATATGACCTAATGGGACAAAAGTCTTAATCTTCATAAATATCTTGAAACTCACATGGGTTTCGAAGAAACAAATCAACATCGTGTCTGTCTATTTTCATCAGACATGGTTTAAATGTAATTTCAATCGACTTTATTTACAAATTTAATAGTTTTTCAACAATATATTTATTTTAAAGTGGAAATTACAATTCTTTTGAAGAAAATAGCTCTTACAAAACTTCAAATAACATTTTTATGCGTTATATCCTTGTACAAAATGATTATTTGAATTCCGTATCGACATGATGATTACCAGAAATTATATATATATATATATTAAAAATTTTGGATTCATTTCAAGGAAATTAAAAAGAATATTAGTTGGTGCCCCACAATAATTGATGTTTCGCATACCTTAGCCAATTCATTCGACTCATAAAAGTCTTAATTTGAGTTCTCTAATTGATTTTTGTGTGAATTTAAATTATTTTTAGAGTAAACTATAAATTTGGTTCCCATGGTTTGTTAAAAATAATATTTTTTCTCAATAAAGTTTTAAAATTACAAGATTTTTATTTTATTATTTGTAAAAACATCCGGATTTGATTCCTACATCTTATGACCATTAAAAAATTTCATTCAATGAGAGGTATTTTTGTCTTTTTATAGTTTTTTTTGTCATTTACCCAATAAAAACCCACAAAAACCAAATCATAAAATTGGTTTTGATTGGTTAAAAGATAAAAAATCGATAAAAATGTCCCTCATTTAACTGAATATTTTAACAGCTATTATAGAGAGCTAGAGATCAAATTCGAATGTCTTTACAAACCATAATGGTCATCATGTAATTTTAAACCAATTTACAGTTTATTCTTATTTTAATACTATATCACAACTTATTTTATGAATTTTAAAAGTACTAATTTTTTTATTTGATATGTGTTATTGTAAACTTCAAAATGGAACTTTTAATAGTTTTGCAAATTGGTTGAATTATGAAAATTTTATTATTTAAGATGTTTTGAAAAATCCATGTCACGGTTTTTTTTAAAGGGTATTCTAAACATTTGCCTAAACTAATCTATGACATATTTAAGACTGTTAAATCATGCAACTCTGATTCGAATATGGCCACAAGTTGTTTGTACCTGGATTCGAACATGGGGTAGATGGGTTATCTAGTGTCATCCTCCACAAATCTTAACCAGTATGCCACAAGTCTTATAGTTATGTCACAGTCAAAACATGTTAAATATATGTATGCATTTCTAACGTATAATAAACATCATTTAGAAAAAAACTACTCCAATACTATCAAACATATACAAGGCCAACAACTTTACGCAAGATGTGATATTTTTGGCTTCCAAATACCAACCATTTCATATTGCTTCTTGTAATTATGTTGACTACTGCAATTGATTCAATGAACCTAACTAAAGATATGGTAAAACGTCAAAAAAAAAATCATCTAATATTTATCAGTATATTTAATAATCACCTTATCATTTGTCAAAATCATATACCTTAAAAAAATATATTGTACATCATATATGTATTATTAGTGATTGTTTGTTCCTTTTTAGTTAATTGCTTTAAATTTTAATTAAAGAGATGGTGAGACATCACAAAAACTCAGTATTTTATCAATTTACTTAACTAATAATCACCTCATCAACGATCAACCCAAATACTTGAATTATTATTTTCACGACATCTCAAGCATACACACACGCACACGCATTGTATGAAGAAAGTTCCATTACCAACCCATGATTGATTAAGAACACAAGAACCAGTGGCGATCCAAGATTTTTATCCACCCGGGTCCTATTAAAATAGACTAAAGGCGTGTAAAGTCACCCGACGTGTTTCGAAATTTTTTTAAAGTTTTTTAGTTGATTTCAAGACATTTTCTTATTGTTTTTGTCAATTTTGAAGGATTTTCTTAATATTTTTATCGATTTCGAAAGATTTTTTTGGGTTTTTTATTGATTTCAAGAGAGTTTTTCAATGTTTTTGTCAATCGCCGGTAAGATGGGGTCCCTTGAATTTTTTCACTGGGGGGAATCAAGCCTAAATACAGTATTTTTTATATTTTTTAGCCTATAACTTTTTTTTTACATTTCACTGTGGGATGGGACCCTCCCTTTTCTAAGCTAGATCAGCCCCTGCTCACAACGCGTCACATGTCTTTCTTCGTAATGAATATTCATCATGAATAACATATTGATGATAAATCTGAAATTATTCATCATGAATCAGTAAATCACACATTCATGATGAATAACAAGTTCATATTCCTGATGATATGTCACATGTTGCATTATGTGAGGTTTCTGGGCTCCAGATTAATTTTGTGTTTCTAAAAGAACATGCCCCATATTCTACATTATTATTATTATTATTTTACTAAATGAATACCCGAGGGGTGTTCCTTTTCCCGACTACACCGACATCATATACGACGGAAGCCATAAATAGGGAGGAGCGGGACCAAGGAGGGGGGGGGGGGGGGTCTGCATTCATCGCCTATTAGCCACAATGTTTTCAATCCTAAACATAATATAAGTTATTATAAAAATGATTCTGATCAAATGTTTAAAAGAATATAAAGCATTAAAACAAGAAGTTGAACCTTACCCAACGTATTTGACTCTACTTTTTTCTAATAAGAGATTACTTATATATTTTTTTATTTGAATGACGAGATTACTTATATTTAGAAAAAGCAAGTTATGTCTTTTTTTGAATTTACCATGAATAACTATGAACAAGTGGGGAAAATGGGTAAAATAAATCCAAATTCAGAAATCGCCACATAAATTTCAAGTCAAAATTGACCCCTAAAAAAAATAATACTCCAAAACATAAAAAGGACACATAAAGGTATTTGATTTGAGAAAAAGTACCAAAATAAAAATATTAAATTATTTTACTTTTTCTTGAAAATAAAATTCGGGTCAAACATGATTCGGGTTTCAAGCAACAACAATAAATACTTCCTTTGAGTTGAGTTCAAGCTAATTTCTTCACTTTGTTTTTTTCCCAATAATTAATTTAAGAGTAAATTACGTTTTTACTCCTTATGATTTGTTAAAAATTAAGATTTTTGTCCCTGTGGTTTAGAAATTGTAATGTTCGTCCCCACGATTTGTAATTCATTCCTAATTTCTTCCTTGTGATTTAAAATTATTTACTATCTTGGTCCCTTGTATTTAAAAGGTAACAATTTGTTTACATTTAAAATTAACAATAAATCGCAAACCATAAGGACGAAAAACAATTTCTAAACCACAAAGATGAAAATCCAAATTATTAACAAACCATATAAACGAATATCACAATTTACTCTTAATTTAATTGGTGTGTAATAATCTACTTCGATTTTAATTAATATAAATATATAATCTAACTGTATTCTAATCTGTTTTATTATACACATATTATTTTTTATACTTACAACCTCATTTTACATGTACAAAATAATATTAAAATAGAATAGATGTGTTTAAAAATAAAAAATATATTATGAAAATTTGATTGATAAAATATGATTGGATGATATCATATGTGACAAATAAATAAAATTAATTGTAAAATAACTAAAAGGAAAACCCAAAGGAAATATGCATAGTATTCTTCGATGTCCTCTTATGTTATAATCCACTTAATAATTTTTTAAAATTATCTAATTATTTATAACGACTTTTAAATATCGGCTCGAGAATATCAGAAGAGGAGGCTCGTGACTTCACTCAGCAGAAAAGTTTGATGATGCAAACAAATTAAAAAGAATGTTAAGATTAACAAATTAGTAATTTATATTCAAATTATAACTCCATGTTAAAATAGAAATTATTAAATTTACGAGAATTATGAGAGCTTTTTTTTTCAAAAATATTCAATAAATTACGAAAATTTCAAAATAAAACTTTGATATTTCTATACAACGAAATACATCAAAACATAACAAAGTTTGTTTTTATTATAATAACAATTTATTTTTTTAAATTAATGTAATGAACGCTAAATTCATATTTTGTAACTATTTCACCCGATAAACGGGTTTCACCTTATATAATATCAATTGATTTTAATGCACCATTTTTCTACGTAATAAAAAATTACTAGTTTACAAGCAACCACTTTGTCCACCGCTCTCTCTTCTCTTGCGGACCCTTCCTTTTGTATGATATATGAACATTTGCATTCGGGCTGCCTAGAGCCTTTCCAGTTGTGTTAGAGTAAACTACAAGTTTAGTCCCTATGGATTGTCAAAAAAATAACACCTTTCGTCCATAGATCCAATTTATAAGATCACCATCATGATTTGCAAAAACACCTGTATTTGATCCATCTCTTTAAAGGTCGTTAAAAAATCTGTTAATGAGGGGTATTTTTGTTCTTTATTATTATTTTTTGTCATTTACTTAAAGAAAATCAATTTTATGATTATGGCTAGGGGTGAGTTCTGGACCAGACCAGTACCGAAACCGGGTAGTACCGAAACTGGAAGTGTTAAAATCCAATACCGAACCGATTAGTGAAATTCGATACCGGTACCGGGATTTTCGGGACTAGAACCGTTTGATACCATTTTTTTTGAACGACTAAGGTTTTTCACTGTTTACCACTAAACGCAATGATAAAAACCAAAATCACTTAACCAAAATCGGTACCGAAATCCTGAACCGAACAGGTCCCATACCAAGCCGGTACCGAAACCGAAAATCTTAAATCCCAATACCGAATCCCGAACCGATTAGTGAAATTCGGTATCGGTTCGGTTCGGGATTTCGATTCGTTCCACTCATCCCTAATTATGGCTTTGCCGTTTTGATTGGTAAAAGAAAAAAAATCAATAAAAAAACAAAGATAATCCATATTTAACGAATTTTTAATGTTCATTAAAGGGGAGGGATCATATATAGACATTCTTCTAAACTATATTCATCATTTTATAATTTTAAAATTATATAGACTAAAAGTTTTTACACTTGGATGATATTAAAAACTAGAAGATCTATACAATGAAGTGTAAATATTTATTAGAAAAAATCATTATTACAACAATAAACATAAATACAAATACAAAATTTTATGTAATTTTAATTATTTTATATATAAACTATACTTTTGGAATGAAGAAAGTTTAAATGTGAACTCATTTTTGGTTGTAAACGTGAGGACGAATCTCAACCACTTATCCGGTCAATAAATATGGTTTTGACCTGGTTTCCCTCCTTTAATAATATCCACTCACCCATGAATTGTGTCAATCCTCTGTGATCGCGTCCACCATAACCGAAGATGTGTGGCTGAGATTCGTCCTTACGTTCATAACCAAAATTAAGTTCACATTCGAACCTAACCCTACTTGGAATTTATTAAAAGTTTTGACTTTATTATAAGTGACGTAATCATAACTTAATTATGCAGAATGAATATAATAAACGACAGTAGAATAATTCCTCTGTACCGACGGCAAACAATTCAATACGCCACGTGGCAACCTCCAACCACACTTACCAATCCTGGCCCCACACCCCTCAATTAAAGCCACCGTCTCTCTCTCTCTCTCTCTCTCTCTCTCTCTCTCTCGGGCTTGTCGATATTTATTTTTTCTTCTTAATTTATTTTTTTTAATTTTATTCTTCCAATCTGTTTAGATTCTTCTTCTCTCAATTCCTGTGTATGCTGTCTGATTGATTGATTGATTTCACAAAGGTATGTTTGATTCAATCAAAATTCATCAATTACTACTGTTTCTACATGAATTCAGCTGACTTAATTATTCCGATTGTGATGCAGGTTTTTTTTGTGGTGTGATTTCGTTAACAAAAGGGAGTCTTCTGAGATTTTTAGTGAATTTTCTTGTTAATTGCAAGGCGAATCGATGTCTGGACCACTCGATCGATTTGCAAGGCCTTGTAAGTCTTTACTTTTGTGTAATTTTGTTTTTCTTGATACACAGGACAGAATTAGGGTTTCTCGTTATAACTTCTGTTATAATACTACCGGAATTACTGTAGGAATATGAGGGTTTTTTTTTCTATAATTAGGTCTTAACTTTCGTCAATACTACCGGAATTACTGTGTAACTATGTGTTTCTTATGTTTTGCATGCCCATGTCTATATGTCATTGATTAATCATGTGTTAACATGGGATGCCGTTTTGTGTATTGAATTATCTTCTTGAAATTTGATTCTTGAAGTAGAAGTAGCTGTACATGAATGTTTCTAACTAGGGTTTTTTGTTTCTTGATTGTCATCTTTGCTTCTGTTTTCTTTGGGGAATTTTGACATCAGCTTTTGTTTTTGTTCATGGTTTTGTTAAATATCTAAACACAATGAAGATGATCAGGGTAGTTGTAGCGAACAGCGATGCTTGTTATCGGTCGTATACACATGAACACATGTTTTGTGACTTATTTGGTTATTTCTTTCAATAAATACTGGTGCTAGATGGAAATGTCCCCTACCCTCTATGTTGGAAACGGTAGTCTTATTGTTAACCGCAAATTTTCTTCCGAAGCTTTGTTGAGTTCTTTGCATATGTGATATCTAAATGATTCCAAAAGGAAAAATTATTGCACTTGAGATATATCAGATATTTCATCATGTATACAGTATACTGCTTGACAGCCATTGCTTGTCAATTTCATAAAAATGGATGAATTTTCAGGTCTTGTATTGACCCAATCAGTTGATTCTATGCTATTCTGCATCTGATTTCTGCTATATGGGTTATGTAAGCGAATATTAAATAAATATCTGTAAAATTAATTGCTATCATTGTAGGAAACATGTTCTTATGTATTTGCTTTTTCATAGGCTTTGAGGGGTCATCTGGTAATGACGAAAGATCAGAGAGAAGAGAAAGAAAGTCTGATTTTGAAAACTCAGAGGATGAAAGGAGGACGAGAATCGGTTCACTGAAAAAGAAAGCACTAAATGCATCTACCAAGTTCAAGCATTCTCTGAAGAAAAAGAGAAAACCTCTTGGACGAGTCAGCTCTGTCTCAATTGAGGATATTCGAGATGCTAAGGAGCTACAGGCCGTTGATGCATTTCGACAAGCACTTGTTTTGGATGAATTGCTGCCAGAAAAACTTGATGATTATCATATGATGTTGAGGTACTTTAGCTCTCGCATTTCTGTTAGTAGTGTGATCTTTCATAAATGAACCTGGCTCAGAGCTGCAAACAACCTTTTGATGACCAAATATGCACCATATGTGCACCGTTTTATTAAATTTGAGAAAAAAAAAACCTTAAATTACAACTTAGTGGTATTAGGTATGCCTTCAATTAAAACCTTGGGGTATTTTCATTTCAAGATGGATTGATTTCTTTTTCAAAGGATTTGGCTCATTTTCATTTTTTTTAAATAATTGGCTCTGACGTTATGTTTTTATGTCTCTTTGAACCTCTCAGTTTTCTCGTTTGTTTGTTGGTTATGCTCTGTATTTCTAGCTGTTTTTATATGTTTGTTGGATCTGACAACACAAATGGAGTTTGATCATATATACTTGAATTGTTTTATGACTATGGATTATAAATGCTCCAATCTTTGTTAATAAATAGTTTGTCTATAAATCTAAGAATACTAAATCCAAGCACTCAATTCACCTACCCATTTTTTTTGCAAGTATATAATATTTATATATGGCTATACTCACGCATTCTTTGCCTTTGGCGAGGTTTGAAACCTTGATCTTTTGTGAAAATGAGCTTTACTGGTACCGCTGGGCTAATGGCCCATTCCCTTGCATCCTAGGTAGTGAATGAAGCTTGATACCTCAATCAATTAAACCTTTTTCTTGATCCTGATGTTCTACAGACTTGCAGTGCGGAAAAAAGAAATACAAGCTCAACCAATTATCATCTTTGTTTTGTCTTGGATGATGTCTTGTCATGTATAAATATATCTCAACGCCAAATTGCATTGATCGACAGCCAAAAGCATGTTGTTTTGCCAATCTGTATGAGTTTAAGATATGTTTTATTTGCTTTAGGTTTCTGAAAGCAAGAAAATTTGATATTGAAAAGGCAAAGCAAATGTGGGCTGACATGATCCACTGGAGAAAGGAATTTGGTGCTGATACGATTATCGAGGTGATTCAAATTTTTGAATATGTTTGTGACCCGACATTATTAATACAATCAAAACTGATGCTTTTCTTTTGTGAATCTTATCAGGATTTCGATTTTGAAGAGTTGAATGAAGTTTTGAAGTATTATCCCCATGGTAATCATGGGGTGGATAAAGATGGAAGACCCGTCTACATTGAAAGATTAGGGAAAGTTGATCCTAACAAACTCATGCAAGTTACTACCATGGACCGGTATATAAAGTATCATGTGCGGGAATTTGAGAAAAGCTTTGCTTTTAAGTTTCCCTCTTGCTCAATTGCTGCAAAAAAGCACATAGATTCGAGCACAACCATTTTGGATGTTCAGGGTGTGGTATGTTTCCCCTTGTGCTATATAATGGTATTGGAATGTTCCCGATTGTTGTAAATCATTTGTAATATGTTATTTTCCATTTTTTTTAATATTTTAGGGGCTTAAGAACTTCACTAAGGGTGCTCGTGAACTCATCATGCGGCTCCAGAAAATTGATGGTGACAATTATCCTGAAGTAAGATCAGTTGCTTAACAAATGAAGTGCATCTTGCTCTGTTTTTATGGTTGCCATTTATAAGTTATAACTAACTTATTTGTTGCTACTTATTTGGTTCAGACACTTCATCAAATGTATATCATCAATGCTGGTCCTGGTTTTAGATTGCTCTGGAGTACCGTAAAGTCATTTCTAGATCCCAAAACGACTTCAAAGATTCATGTACGTTTTAAGTTTTTGATATTGTGTTTATAAGGGCGATGTCATTATTATTTATCATTTTTCTTCTGTTTTAATCTCTTTCAGGTTTTGGGTAACAAGTACCAGAATAAGTTGCTTGAGATAATTGATGCCAGGTAACCCGTCTTCACTGTAATGACATTTATTGTTATTATAACTTATATAAGAACTTATTTCAGGCGTGTATATATGTTTTGCTTCTTATTCTTGAGGAAAATATTGACTAAATACTTTAAATAAAAAATGGCAAGCTGTGCAGTGAATTGCCGGAATTCCTAGGTGGCACCTGTACCTGTGCAGATCAAGGGGGTTGTCTTCTATCTAATAAAGGGCCATGGAATAATCCCGAAATCTTGAAGGTCATTTTATAATATTTTTATATTACTAAAAGGTACTTCTCTAGTTTTCGTTCTTTTTTATTTAACTGAATCAGCCATTATGGGACATTTTTCTGCAGTTGGCTCTTAATAGCGAAGCTCGACGTGCCAGACAGGTGGTTAAAGTTTTAAATAGTGAGGGAAAAGTTGTTGCATATGCTAAGCCTCAGCTTCCTGCGGTAAGAAAAACTGAAATGAAATCTTGTAACTTGCTTAGCTTTTGTTCCCTTTGACTGCTTGAAATTTTACTTTTATGGTTCTTTTGAGGAACAGCTAAGAAGCAGTGATACATCAACGGCTGAATCAGGGTCAGAAGCCGAAGATATTGCATCCCCGAAAGCAATGAGGACTTATTCACATCTTAGATTAACGCCTGTTCGTGAAGAAGTGAGTACCAATCTGTTTTTTTCTCGTGTGATTTCAGTTTCTTGTTGTCAAAAATGCAACTCGTATACGTCGAGAAAAGAATGACATAAGATCGTTCAATGACTATCTGTTTTGTTGCTTTGTCAGAAGAAGGAACAGCTATACTGATTCAGTATGCTCTAAAGACGCCAGGGGTATAATATTAATGATTTTCTTTCAGTGAATTTCGATTTACTTGCCCCCATCGTTGTGACTGTACAAGAATCTTGCTTTTTGCATGTATAATTCTTTAATAGATGTTATGATCTAGGGCGTGTTTGTTAGCAGCTTAATGAGCTTAATGGGGCTCACAGCTTATTCTGTCAGCTATACATTGCTGCTTGGTAGTGGCTGAATGGTATAGAAAGTGGCTTATTCAGTAAGCTTCTAAGGGGGGAGCTTTATGCAGAAAGCCATTTTTGTTCCAAACATGCCCCTCCCAATTAAAAAACAATGCTCGTCCCGTCTATGAAAAAACCCTCCCAAACAAAAACCTGCCAAATCTATACAGACAAATTAATCCACACAGACAGCTTTATCCATAACAGGACTTAATGTAAAACCAACCAAACAGCCTCTTAACTCGTCTATATCTTGCTTTATTGTTTTCTGAATGCAGCTGAGCTGACCTACGTGGTCTTGGTTTTAGTTGGTTGTGAATTTTTAACTATGAAATTTCATATATATTCTTATTAATCTTGTGGCAACTAATTAAGTTATTTCGTGTTGTATATAGGCTAAAACGATAGGAGCTACAAGCTATGCTGGTCAGTTTTCTGGATACGATGAGTATGTTCCCATGGTCGATAAAGCTGTTGATTCTGGATGGAAGAAACAACCTTCAGCTCCAAAGCCATATGATCCCAGAGGTCTGAATATGTACTTTAGTTTATAAAATGTTCACAGTTTTAGAAATGTCGGTATGCAAGAGGTTAACGAGATTAGAAATGTCTGTATAGGGATGCTTATTGAACCAGCTGCTCAAAAGGGAGCGGAAAAACTTCATTCTCAGATATGGGTGATGCTTATGGCCTTCTTTATGACCATTTTTGCGCTCGTTAATTCAATGATGAGGCGTGTAACTAAAAAGCTTCCTGAATCACCATCCGAGAATGCCGAAAACGCTCAAGATTTCTCCTTTGATGCATCAAGTAAGGAGGATTTCCGCCCCCCATCACCAACTCCTTCGTTTAAAGAGGCGGAACTTTTGTCTTCGGTTTTGAAAAGGCTCGGTGAACTTGAAGAGAAAGTTGATACACTCAAAGCAAAGCCGTCAAAGATGCCTTATGAGAAAGAGGAATTGCTTAATGCTGCTGTTTGCCGTGTTGATGCTTTAGAAGCGGAACTCATTGCTACCAAAAAGGTAAATAAAATATATGCTGAATCCCTTTCTTTTTTGGTAGACATGAAACCTAAAATTTTGTTCACTTTATTCTATTTTTTCTTTATTGTTAAGTGCTTATTTGTTAGCAACTTAATGAGCTTAATAGGACTCGCAGCTTATGCGGTCAGCTATACAAGACTGTTTGGTACTGGCTTAATGATATAAAAAGTGACTTGTTCAGTAAGCTATAAAGGTGGAGCTGTATGTAGAAAGCCAAAAAATTTCCAAACCTTCCCCTCCAAATTAAAAAACACGCTACTTCCATCTATGAAAAAACTCTCCAAACAAAAACCTTCTCAATCTATACAGACAGATTAATCCACACAGACAACTTTATCCATACAGGACCTAATAGATAACCAACCAAACAGCCCCTTAATGAGCTTAATGAGATATACAGCTTATTCGGTTAGCTATACGTGACTATTTGGTAGTGGCTTAATGATATGGAAACTGACTTATTCAGTAAGCTTCTAGGGGAGCTTTATGCAAAAAGCCAAGTTTTTTTTTTCCAAACTTGTCATTCCCAATTAAAAAAAATACTCATTCCCAATTAAAAAAAAAACTCATTCCATCTATTATGAAAAAACCCTCCCAAACAAAAACCAGAGATTAATCCACACAGACAGCTTTATCCATACAAGAATATTCTAAGAAAGCAAATTTTGCTATTTTCATGAGTTTATGTTTACCGATTTCATTTACTTCTTTGTGTAGGCTCTGCATGAAGCTTTGATGAGGCAAGAGGAATTGCTTGCTTATATTGACGGTCAAGAGGAGAAAAAGTTCCGGGTGAGTTTTGATTATGACGTTAATTTTGTTAATTTTTACCGAGTATAAGAATGAAACGTTTCTTGACATTATTTATAATATCATTATGTGTCTTTGCAGAAGAAGAAATCTTGCTGGTAAAAATTTGTCGAATGTAAGAATGGTTATGCGGCTGTTTTCCTTTCTCATGTTTCTTTACTGTATACAAACGTAATAACATTTCTGAGGAATTCATGTTTTTCCAACCCTCTCTACTTTGAGATGGTTTTGATACAATGTTAAAATTTTACATGATACTTACTACTATCTTTACACGCCTACGGTCTTAACATTAATATATACAGAGTCGGTTTGTCCAACAGTATCTGGGTTACCTGTAAAATACAACCTTCGAGGAGGTTAAGAGTTCAAACCTCACATGTAGCATGAGTATTTATCGTATATAAATATTATATACTTCAACTAAGCATCTTGATCGCGTAAAACACATGTATATCTCGGTTTTTGTGAAAGGTATATTAGTTTTTTTTTTTTTTTTGCCAAGGTTGTTTAAATTTGGAAAAGGAATAATTAAATCTTGATTAATGGGTGTAATAGTCACTTTTATTCGGTCAACTTAATAGAAAATGTTTGATAAATAATAGTTTTCAGTTAACACTTATCCCAATTAAACCTCTTATCCAAGTCAATATTTACCCATAAATTTTGGTATTACAACCGCTTAAAAGGGTGGTATATTGGTGCCATTTGAAGTGAGAAGTGCTGCAAATAGTTGAAGAGGAGATACTAGTGATCAATGTATTCCATTCCATGCCAAAAACCTTGTTCAATTAGTAGCAACTAAGTGAATATTATAGAAATGACATAAAAGAAACTTGTTAAGAATGGAGTCTATATATATATATATATATATATATATATGAAGGGATCATATGAGAACACTACCAATTTAAAGGAATAAAGGAACTCATTTTTGGGACCACATATGATGTGGGTCTCACATAATATTAAATCATTTATAATTTAATATGATTTAATATTAAATCATAAATGATTTAATATTATGTGGGACCCACATCATATGTGATCCACGATAGTCCCTTTGTTCCTTTAAAAATGCAAAGTTCTCATTTGAACCTTCCTATATATATATATGCATGACCACTGAGTTAATTCTAAATTAATGCATGAATCAGTGCTGGAATTGAAGTTTCGGTCACATATGATGGTTATATGCTTGTTAGAATTGAATCCAAGCGATAAAAATAGTTTAGAAATGATAAAAGTTGAGTTTTGTATGGGATGAATGCAAAGAACGTCAGGCACGACTGAACAGACTCAAATGCATAAGTATATACTTTAGAAGTTCCTATGGACTGTGTGAGCTCAAATCAAGAGGCAACTCGCATATATGGTTTGGTTGTTTTGACCAATCAATATTAGAAAAAGCCCAGCAGATTAACCGATTAACTTGCAAGTTTCATATGATTTGAAAGTAAGATAGATACAATACGTGATCCAATATCCCCATACACACACACACACATATATATATATATACATATATATATATATATATTGGGGCGGGTTCAAATGAAAACTCATTGTTCATTGTGCATATGAGGGTAAAGGAGAGTGCGACACGTGTCCCATTCCCCCAAGTGTTACTCATACCGAATATATCATGGTTGATAGTTATTACTGTGATATTCATACCGAATGTTGTATCATTCACTATGAATAATATAGGACCCTCACCTTCGTTATTCATACTGAATGTAACACGTGTCGCGTCCTCCTTTGTTCTAACGTGCACAATGAAAAACGAGTTTTCATTTCAACTTTCGAGTTATGTTTCAGATGTAACACAATATATTTACTTCTGAGAGGAAATAGGTGGATGAGAATAAAATAAAGAAAAGCAAAAAGAGTGATTATTCTTAATGAAAAATGCAGAAAACAAGGCCAGATTTCATTAAACACAAAATGTATGATAAAGAGTAATAGTAATTTAAATATAAAAAAAATTAAAGTGAGTTCTTATGATTTCCAATTACAAACAGGGGCTTAGAAAACAAGGAACTTCTTCTTCCTTCTCTTTTGTTTCTCCATGTAAGCCACCAGCTCTTGTTGTTGAATTCGAGACTCATCAAGAGCCTGCAATGCAAATCCACACTTTTTTATAACAATTTCATACTCAATTAACTGCGTCTCATATTACTCTTCAAAACAGCCCTTAACAGAATAAATATTACTATTATTCTTCAAAAGAGCCCTTAACAGAATAAATATTACTCTTCAAAAAAGCCCTTCAAAAAAGCCCTTAACAGAATAAATATTACTATTATTCTTCAAAAGAGCCCTTAACAGAATGAATATTACTCTTCAAAAGAGCCCTTAACAGAATAAAGACATATTAGTTCTTTTAAGGTTACACCAACTTAAGTATTTTCTAATAAAAGTAGTGGAACAAACAATTTTAACTAAAATCTTTACAATGCCCCCATCAAAATGAACTCTTAACTCTTAAAGGTTACACCAACTTTAAGACATTATTTCTCTTATTAGTTATGTTTGCTATAATCCAATTAATTAGATAAATAACTAAAAAAAATTTCTTTCCAACTTTCTTTTTGCATTTTTATTATTGTTTAGATTTATATGTATTGTTATTTATTGATTATTTGTTTTCTATTTATTCATTGTTATTTGATTTCGGGTTCTTGAGTTTGTTATTTAATTTACGTTTCTTATATGCTATTGGTTTTCCTTTTATTTATGATTTTCTTGGCATTTTGCTATCTGATTTCTTTCTAAATCTAATTCTCTTAATTATTTCTACCGACTACCAATCATAAAAATTCTGGATAAGTCATTCGTATCAATCCGTTATCCCCCAAGAGTGTCACCAATAGATCTTAGCTTTGATCCATTTGGGATACCGTGGAAGCCCATTTGATTACTCTATTCAATAGAGCCCTTGAAAGAGAGAACAAAAGTTTCAACATGCATGAAACATAAACGGTTCAAATCTAACTAATATGGGACTCTAACACGTTACTTCTTTCAGTTTATATTACTTATTAGTTTTTTTTTGGAATATACATCGACCCTGATAAACTCAGTGGCCACAATCATTGTGTATGCCTGGATTCTAACCCTGGACAGATGTGATATTCCACCACATCCCCCCAGGACCTCAACCACTACGCCACAACCCTTGTAGTTATATTACTTATTAGCTTTTTTAGAAGGGTGTCCCAGGCTATGCCTGGACTAATTACAACAAATTATTACTGCAATACATCAGCTCTGATAAACTCAGTGGCCACAATCGTTGTGTACGCTTGGATTCAAACCCTGGACAAATAGGATATTCCACCACATCCCCCATGACCTCAACCACTATGCTACAACCCTTGTGGTTATATTACTTACTAGTTTTTTTTTTGGTGAAGGGTATCCCAGGCAAAGCCCAGACTAATCCCGGCAAAGTTTTTTGACTACAATAATCAGCCCTGATAAACTCAGTGGCCACAATTATTGAGAGCGTCTGGATTCAAACCCTGGGTGACTGGATATTCCTTCAACCCCCAGCCATTCGACCAGTAGGCCACAACCCTTAGTGGTTTATATTACTTGTTATGTAGATGAAAAAGGGAGAATAATACCTTCTTGGCCGCAGCGAGCTCGGATTCCAAAGTAACGACACGATTCAAAGCGTCATTAAGCATCTCTTCTTTTTCCGGTGGCAGCTGAGCCGGTTTGTTGGTGAGGATAAGGACCTCCTCCTCCAAGTCCGATAAGCGTTTCATTAAGGTGAGGTATTCAGCCGTGGAAATGGTGGGTGTTTCCAACTCTTTCTTCTTATTATTATTATAATCATCTTCTAAAAGGCCAACAGATGAAAGAGTTACATTTGTAAGCTTTCTTGGCATGTTACTAGTGATTTTCATAACCGTCACAATTCCCACAACCAACGTCATCACAGCCGTAACCACCTGGTTCGCTAGCTTACTAGTACAACTAAGCTTGCAACCATCATCAACACCTATAAAAACCAAAACTCTAATTTTAACCATAAGCCAATATGCATGAAAAACAACTATTCATATGAATTATTCATGATGAATATACCTAAAATATGAATTATTCATGATGAATATACCTATATCATTAACGTTATTCAACATGAATATTATGGATTTTCATTATTCACTATGAATAATTCAAGAATAGTTGGTTATCACGGTTCTCAAATTAACATGCCCGAATTATTCATGATGAATATACCTAAATATGAATTGTTTATGATGAATACACCTAAATATTAATCAACATTATTCAACATGAATATCATGGATTTTCATTATTCATGATATATTCATTATGAATAATTCAAGAATAGTTGGTTCTCACGGTTCTCAAATAAACATGTCACTTTCGATTGTAATTAATCCTTTCAAAAATAACAAAATGACAACTTTTGGGTGTTTTTAACTGTGTACCTTTAGAAAGGGAAAGCTTCTGCTGTGGTTTACATGAAGTTGCATCAACAGCCTTGTCAACCATGGGGGAGTAGTCTTTGGTCGCACTCGGGATGTTTTTGTTTATAGAATCCTACCAATCAATTTAAACCAAACTTCTAATTAACAACTGTAAGGAAATTTTTGAATTTGTGTCACCTTAAAAAGTTGATTTATGCATATTTCCCTCTAGATGAAGCACAAGTCGGGGGTTCTTCATAGAAACCACCGCTCTACCTTTAGAGGTCAGGTTTGCTTACATCCTACCAGTGGTGGACCTAGTGTATAAAAAGTGGGGGAAGGGACCCCAGTCAAAAGGTCAAAAAAAAAATTACCTAGGTTAAAAAACTCAAAAACACAAAACTTACCATTAGTTCCCCCAGTAAAATTTTCCAAGGGACCCAGTCAAAAGGTCAAATAAAATTACCTAGGTTAAAAAACTCAAAAATACAAAACTTACCATTAGTTCCCCCTGGTAAAATTTTCTAAGGGACCCCATCTCGCCGGCGATCGCCAAAAACACTAAAAAGGTCTCTTGAAATCAATCAAAAAAGCTTAAAAAGTCCTTCGAAATCGACAAAAACACTAAGAAAATCCCTCGAAATCAACTAAAAAACTTCAAAAATCCCTCGAAATTGTGTAATTAGGCTAAAAACACGTCACGTGACTTTACGCGCCTTTAGTCTAACTTAATGGTGACACCCACTAAGCAAAAATCTTGGATCCGCCACTGATTCCTACCCTCCAAACCCTACCTCCGGGTAGGACATATTGGGCTCATTTGGTTTGGTTTGGGTTAGTTTTCCTCTAGATTGAAGCACTTCTTTAAAAGAACAAGAATGCAATATGAGCAAAGGAGGAAAACTTACTTCTTCACAAACAGAAGGCAGGTATGCAGGCATGTTGTGTTCCCTCTGCATTTTGGCAGATTCAACATCCAATTTGAAAGAATCTTGGTTAGTAACAGTCTATCAAAGGAAAGAAGAGTCAGCATATGTCCACATTTACGGCTTTTCCTCTTTTTTCTGAAGGTATTCGCTACATTTATAGTAACAAAGGAAACAATAAAAGGAACGAAAAAAATAAAAGATTTCAGAGATTTACAGAATATTCATGTTCTTAAGGGAGAGAATACCTTGTTAGCACACTCATCTTCAGAAATGATCTTCTCTTCAGGAATTTCAATCTCTGAACATTTGTGTTCACCATTACGCACCATCTACCACATGAATTGACTTTAAAAAAGCTTATATATATACATACATACATATATATATAGGATTAAAGGAGGTTCAGATAAAACCATAAAAAAATGAAAACTGAGGAACACCCTGGTAACCATTCATTTGGATGGTATGCACATGTTCATACAAGTAATTGAAGTTGTTTTTTGGTTTTTATGCACGTGTGCATGTTATGCACATGTGCATACCGGACAAATTGCTTATCAAATTACTCGTATGCACATGTGCATACCATCCAGATGAACGGTTACCAGGGTGTTCCTCAATTTTTCATTTTTTTGCGGTTTTCCCCTGAACCTGACCCTAGGATTAAAGAGGAACATAATCTCATCATAATATAACCTTCATGATATCTGGATCTTGCCATGGACCTTTATCAGAGCGCATGCAACCGCCTTTATCTGCGCAGGTGCAGGTCCCACCCAAGAACTCCGGAAGTTCACTGCCAGCATAGAAAAAAATAACTTGCGGTCAGCTCAACTAGCAAATATCCCCATAGATCGTGAGTTCAAATCTCCTCAAGGCCACTAGGGATTCTGTTTCCTGTTCTCTTCATGCCATAGTTTGGATTAGTCGAGGTGTGTGCAAGTTGGCAGTTCATTGCCATAGAAGGAAATAACTTGAGGGTCAGATCAACTGGCAAATAAAGGCCGGGCCCACAGGCTATCCCCATAGGTCGAGTTCGAGTCTCCTCAGGGTCACTAAGGATTTTCAATTTTTCATGACTGTTATCTTCAGGTCCCATGGGATTAGTTGAGGTGTGCGTAAGCTGGCCCAGAACCCACGGTTATAGAAGGAAATGCATATATATACATATATATATATATATATATAATTTATAGTAAAGGTGAATCTATTAACAAATAGGTTATGGGAATCATATCGGAAAAGTACCTTGCATCGATGACTTCAAAGAGTTTGCTCTGGTATTTGTTTCCCAAAACCTAGTCGAAAATGACATTTACTTGTTATGAGTTCAAGAAATATTGAATTTTTTTAGATTAAAAGATAGGTGGAAATTTACATGAATCTTAGCGGTAGTCCTTGGGTCAAGGAAGGATTTCACTGTGTTCCACAACAGCCTAAAGCCAGACCCGGCATTGATTATGTACATGCGACACAGAGTCTATAAGGAACACGAAAATAAATAAATAGTAGAATACTTTTTTTTATTTAAAGAAGGATATTAAGGAAATTTCTATAAAATTAACTCAAGAATTTACCTCAGGATAGTTGTTACCATCAATGGACTGGAGACTTTGGATAAGTTCCCTAGCAGCTTTGTTCATGCTTTTCAGCCCCTGATTCATTACCATCCAACTAATTTGACTAAGTCATCTAATACAAAATAAAACTAAAACTGAATACAACCTCTTAATTTTGACCTAGAATAATAGATTATGTTTTTTTTCCCATTTTGACAGAGGCCATGTTTGGCAGCCATTTGAAAAAGCCCCGTTTGATTAGCCATAAGCTAGCTTTTTGAAAAGCTACTTCAAGTAGCATTTCAATAAGCTAGCTTTTTGGGAAACTACTTCCAGTAGCATTTCAATAAGCTAGCTTTTTGGGAAACTACTTCCAGTAGCATTTCAATACGCTAGCTTTTTGGGAAACTACTTCCAATAGCATTTCAATAAGCTAGCTTTTTGGAAAACTACTTCAACCAACATTTCAATAAGCTAGCTTTTTGAAAAACTACTTCAACCAACATTTCAATAAGCTAGCTTTTTGAAAAACTACTTCAAGTAGCATTTCAATAAGCTCCGGGAGTTTTTTTTCCCGTTATACCCCTTATACTTTTCAAATTTATTTTTCAACATGCCTTTTAGATTATTCTACAATTGTCATCTACCTTGTAAGCTAGATTTTACCAAATATTACTAGTTTATTAGCTAACTTATCAACTAACAGTTAGCTTATTAGCCAATTTGTCAAACATAGCCTAGACATTTTTTGAAAGAATTATTACAACTTCAGCATAAATATACATATTGGCATTTTGCATTTTGAAGGGGTAATCTGGATAATTTCTGAATAAATGAGATATAAGTTTTAGATTTAACTAACTTACCACTCCTTGTACATCAAGAATGGTAGTACTTTGATCAATGTGCTTTTTAGCAGCAATTGAGCAGGCTGGGAACTTATCACTGAAGGTCCTTTCGAACTCCATTACATGGTATTTAACATATCGCTCGAGGGTTGTAGCTTGCAAGAGCTTAGTAGCATCAACTTTACCAAGTCTCTCAATATAGATAGGTCTTCCATCCTTATCAACCCCATGATGTCCATGAGGATAGTATTCAATAACATTTTCTTTTTCTTTAAATTTGAAATCCTAAACAAAAAGGTAGATAGATATTAAGAATATATAGTTAATCACAAAAATGGGAATTCGACCATTTCGACATATGGTGGTTGGATGTCTTCCCAAAAGTACCTCCATAATGGTGTCTGCACCAAAGTCCTTCCTCCATTGGAGCATATCAGCCCACATTTGTTTGGTCTTCTCAATATCAAATTTCCTGGCCTTCAAAAATCTGTAGTGTCATGCCGAAAGTTGAAGGATTAATTGTAACAACCCATGCCACATGGATAAAAAAAATTATATTTTTGAGCTCCTTGTAACCTCAAGCTTGTGGACTACCAACAAATTCCATCATGTTCTTTTTGGGAAGGGTATTCAAGGCTATGCCTGGACTAATCCCGAAAAATTGTGACTGCAAGAAATCAGCCCTGATAAACTCAATGGCCACAATTGTTCTGTACGTCTGGAATCGAACCCTGGGCAGATGGGATATATATATAGGGGCAGGTTCAAACGAGAACTCAAATTTGGTTGTGAACGTGAGGACAAATGAGAGCGCGACATGTGTCATATTCAGACTGTATATAGTATTTATTCAGTCTGAATAATGCTACATTCAGACTGAATATGGTATTTATTCAGTCTGAATAATGCTACATTCAGACTGAATATTTCTTTGATTATTCGGTCTGAATAATCTACATTCAGACACGTGTCGCACTCTCATTTGTCCTCACGTTCACAACCAAATTTGAATTCTCATTTGAACTTTCCTCTCTCTCTCTCTCTCTCTATATATATATATATATATATATATATTCCACCACATCCCCCAAGACCTCAACCACTATGCCTTTTAAGTTGATTGAAAGTTATTAGGTAAACCTATTGCTTTGAGCTATGTGGGATGTTATATTAATGTTGTAGGGTCGTCCATAATGAATAAAGCACATGTTAGATATTTATTTTCACTTTGCAATGCTAGGAAGAGAAAATGGTACACCATATATAATAAAATGTGGGGATTATAGAAAATTTGATAACCTTAACAGGGTATGATAATCATCATGCTTTGCAGGTAGTAGTTCATCCAAGATTAAAGCTTGACGTAAAGCATCGACTGCCTTCAATTCCTCTGCATCATGTACATCTTCAACCACAACAGACATGACTCTACTGTTCCTCCGTCCCTTCTTGGTGAAGGAAGTTCTGAACCTCTTAGAGGCCGTAATTGCCCTTTGCTTAAATGAGTGACGCTTAGACTTCTTTTCATCCTCAGTGCTTTCTAGGTCTTCCATACCTGTTCATAAAATTTTGTTAGTTTCAGTCACTGATATGACGGTCATTTTTATAATCCATGACCTTCTGAAGGTTCGAGAATGTCACTTGAGAATTAAAGATTTTGGTTCTATCTAATATACAATTTTAGCTTATATAGTGAATGAGATACTTCCTTGTACATGTGACTTGAGAAATTCTTGATTGTATTTACTTAGTATATGAATCATGACAAAATATGTACGTTGTGAATTAACGCTTATAAGTGCATCATATTAAAAGGATAATTGATTCTATAGTTGCTCATCTGCCAAAACTTGTGTTTTCTTCTTCTATGGAGAAAAGAAATCTAAAAATATGAAGTGTCCTTTGTTGTCTTTTAGTTTCTATTAAACATGCCTTCTAGTTGTTGTCCAATTGTTTGTCATAAATGATTATAATGAGTCCCGTTGTATGCCTCATAGTCTATACCTTCATGTCATGTATCTCAGTTGCATTTATATATAAACCAAACCAGATCAAACCAAAAGAGTCCAGTATATCCCACCCAAAGGTGGGTGGGGTCTGGGAGGTAAGATGTACACAGACCTGACCTATACCCAAATGAGTAGAGCTATTGTTTCCGTGAAGATCCCTAAATAGTGAAAAGTGTGTGAAAGGTAGAAATACATATATGCTAAATTTTAAGAAATTTAGGGATGACCCTAATAAGTTTGCAAGGTCTGAACATTTTGGGGGACATGGCATTTGTTTAAAACTTTATAGCTTTTTTCTCCAATGTTTGTTCCTTCTCCATGTTTCAATGGCTATAAAACAACAAAAGCCACATTCACAATGAATTCTCCTTTATATGAATGCAGAAACCAAAACATAAATCAACTAAAGGGGATATAATAGAGAGATGAAAAGAAGAAACGTCGAAGGAAACGTACTTGATCGAATATGGCGCTCAGGAGGTCCGTGCATATGGTCACTCATGGTTGCAGTTTCTAAGTTTGATTGCGGTGGCGAATTTAGAGGCATCGTCAAATGCCTACACCTTTTAGCAAATTACATGTTAAAAGCATTAAGCATATACATACATACGCATGGACCAAACCCTAAAAGAAACCTGGAAATTCATTACCAGAGCGTTTACATAGGCAATCTGCAAAAAAAATGATCTCAAATCCATGAACAAAATAGAATTTATATCCACATTAATGTTTTCCAATCATCATAATCTATAATTGTAACTCAAAACCATGATCAATCATACATTTCAAACATATAATACAAAATTTTCTCATATTTGTTTTGGTCAACATTTCATATCAAATCATTTATTAACAACAATAATCAACCAAACATCAGGAGTTAGCGATTGCAATTACACAAACAGGTGGTAGGCATACCCTAAAAAGAACATGAACACTTAAAAACCTAACAAAAATCACAGAAATGATGAAGGAAGAAGAAGAAATTACCAGTGGCGAAAAAAATTAGCAGGACCTTTTGGAGAGGAGGAGGGAGAAGATGTTTTAAAAGTGCATCATTTCATCCGCCAACAAAAAAATCCCTCGATTTTTGAAAACCACCCATCAAATATGGAGAGAGATTATGCGTTCTTATTTGACCAGGTCATCATCTTCAATTCGTTACCTTTCTCTCTCTATATATATCTTTCTCAGGGCCGTTCTTTAGGGTGTTAAAATGGTGTCGTCGCACAGGCCTCCGATCGTCGACGGCCTCCGATTTTTATTTTTATTTTTATTTTTATTTTTATTATATGTGTATGTATATGTGTATGTATATGTGTATGTATATGTGTATGTATATGTGTATGTATATGTGTATGTATATGTGTATGTGTATGTGTATGTGTATGTGTATGTGTATGTGTATGTGTATGTGTATGTGTATGTGTATGTGTATGTGTATGTGTAAAACAAATATAATATAAAGACTATAATCCGGAAAAGTTAACAAGTTGATATGTTGCTGAGTTGGTTAATGCTCCTACTTGCCTAGGTCAAATCCCAGGTTCGATCCTCACAATCCCCAATTAAATTTTTGTTTTTGAAAGAGTTCTCAACAATTTCTTTGCTATATAAGTTTTTATGCGATTTCTTCAATATTTTACATACATTAATCATAAATTCAAGAAAAAAGATAACTTAATTATATGATAATTTCATGATTTTTAAGATAATTTAATTATATAATTCCTTTATTTTCATATTTTATTTATAAATTAATATTAAAATATGAAATTGACTTATTTATCTTTATCTTTATTTTGATATGTCACATGGTTCTTAAATTATGTCTTCCTTACACTTTTTTTGGTATAACAATTGTTATTTGTTTTCTTTATTATTAATAAAAATTCTCTTATTAAAATCTTATAAACCGATTAAAACTTCATATTCATACTAAATTTTATTATATAAATTATCCTCTAGAAAGTTAAAGTTCCCAATTTATTTATTCGTTATACCGGCAAATATTGATTTTAAAAGCATGATTACATGATTTTGCTTCTAAAACTTTTAGAAGATTTATGTTTAGAAAATAACAATGCCTATTATTTGTTTCTGTTTAGAAAATGTACATAGTGACGTCAATTTACCAGTTAATTGAATTGTATTTATGTTCACTACTAGTAGACTATTTGCATGGGTTATATATATATATATATTGTACATTACACTTATTGTGTTAGCACTTTTAGTTTTTTTACTAATTAACTTTTTATTATTACCAATACCAGCAGATTAATCATATAAAATTTATGATCATTAAGTTAATGATATATAGACTAATTTGATTTTTATTTGAATTTTGTTAATGATAATCTGTATTTACATGCATATTTTAATATAAAAGAATATATTTTTGAATTTAATAAATAATATAACCGGAAAAAAATATAGGATCATATTTAGATTTTTACACAGGGCCTCCAAAATGTCAGGAACGGCCCTGATCTTTCTTCCACGGATATACATATAATATATATATATATATATATATATATATATAGAGAGAGAGAGAGAGAGAGAGAGAGAGAGAGAGAGAGAGAGAGAGAGAGAGAGAGAGAGAGAGAGAGAGAGAGAGAGGATGTTCATGGCAGCCACTATAGCAATGATGCTCACCACGCAGGGAGCCAAAAGGGTTGAAATTGAAACCCTCCATATCTTAACGAACTTACCGACTTTATCTTGAACCCGAAATCCTTTGTGTAAAAAAATCGATTATAAGTTATTTCTCCATCCTACCTATTTAATTTCAATAATTTTGATTGGTTGTATATATTAAAATAATATTTATCTGTCTTAGTTTAGAGATTTTATAGATTTCTTTATATTTAGATATTTCTTCCTAAATTTCTAAAATAACAAACAATATAGTAATGTTGTTGGAGGACTTTAGAGAAGAAAAATCCATCTTTTTCTATTTATAACACAGCTCTTTGAAATTCTCTAAGAGCATCTCCAACAGCTATGCTAAAATGAAAAAAAGTGTAATTTTAGCATTTTAATTGCTCCAACAGCTATTCTATCCTATATGCTAAAATAGAAAAAAGATGAGAGAAGTTGTAAAATTCTCTAAATTTAGAGAAATCTCTAAAACTTTTTAGAAGAAAGAGAAAATAATATTTTAATTATATCAACCAATTAGAGTATTGAGATAAAAATGTGTAGGAAAGAGAAATATTATTTTATTAAATGTATTGAATATTTTATTAATATAATTAATGGTAGAATTGCTAAAATAGAGTAGCTGTTGAAGATGGATGTAAATTTTTATAGAGATTTTGACTTTTTTTACTCTATTATAGAAAATTTTTAGCATATCTGTTGGAGATGCTCTAAGTAATTTAAAATGGAGAATATAAATTCTCTTTGAATATTTTTAGTTCTTTATTTTGGAGAGTTGGGATTAGAGGTGGCAAAAATAGACCCAACTCATTAGTAGCTGCTTGGGTTGAGATTTTCAAACCATTTAACTTAAATGGATCAACCATCTAACCCATTTAAATAAATGGGTTACGTTGTGTTGAAATTTTCGACATGTTTTCAACTCATTCAAAATATCATACATTTTTATTTTATTTTTAATTATAATGTCTAATACTATTTATGAAACATTGAAAATTTGAAATTCTCTCAGTTTTGTCAAGTGTAAAACCCTAATAAAGTAGTATATAACTCGCCTCCAAGTTCCCCTTCCCGTCGTCCGCCTCCAAGTCTCCAACGGAAATTAAAATAACTTAAGTAGATGCTTAGATATTTGAACAATTTATTGGATTTATGGTTCTGTTTTATTTGAACTTTGAACAGTTTATTTTTATTTGTGGTTGTAGTTGTATTTTATTCATTAAATTAAATGGTCTAATTATTTTTATCTTATTTAAAATTAAATGGGTCAACCCATGTTCAGCACATTTATTTAGCAGGTTGGGTTGAAAAACCATAAATGGGTCAACCCGCTGTCAACCCATTTAAGTAGCAGGTTGGGTTGGGTTGGGTTGGGTTGAAAATATCAACTCATTTGGTTAAATAGGTTGGATTGGGTTGGGTTAGGTAGAGATTTTCGACCTATTTAGTAAATCGGTTGAACCTGAACCCAACTCAACCTGACCTATTGTCACCTCTAGTTGGGAAACAACTATACAAGGGAGATTTTACACATATAGAAGATATGATTCAAAGTTACTCGACGTGAAACTTTAACAATGTGAATAAAGCAGAAGGTCTACATTCCGTCTTCACAAAATATAACGTAACTTACATATAACACAAGGATACTTTCATAATTTCTCACGTTTCTTACCAAAAAGTTGTTTTCACACATGATATCAAGTCTTTTTTCTAATTAGTCCATTTTAATATGCGTAAAATGAATGTTTAATCTAACACATAAATTGGTCAAGAAACTTATTGCTTGCTAGATAAAAAGTTAATAATCAAAGGCAGACCTATTAAAATTTTCTTCAGCAATGGTACAATTTGACTATAAAACAATTTTGTTGAAATATTTCACAATATTATTACATATTGGTTGATTGGTTTTTTGTTCCTACATAAAAGGGGTCCAAGTTTGAGTCAAAAGAACATATAAATAAAAACACTAAAATTTAAGCTGAAGAGATGGGTGTGACTTTCATGTCTATTGATTCATTTATTTGTTTTCAATGGTTTTGCAAGAACGTTTATCAACCTGCATATTGTTTAGATGTGAATTGATTCGATGAAATGTTGTGTGTGCAGGTGGACATCGTCCTCGGGTTTCATGTATCGAACTTATTTGTCCAATGTGTGACACTCATATCACTTTAGAGCAGTGGCATATCCAAAAAATTGTCCGGGTCACATTAAGGCAGACTAAAGGCTCGTAAAGTCACCCGACGTGTTTCGGGAAATTTTTTAAGTTTTTTAGTTGATTTCAAGGTATTTTCTTAGTGTTTTTGTCGATTTCGAAGTGTTTTTTCGGTTTTTTATTAATTTCAAAAGACTTTTTTTAGTGTTTTTATCAATTACCGGCAAGATGGGATCCCTTGAAAAATTTTACTGGAGTAAAGCTAAATTTAGTATTTTCGATATTTTTTAGTCTGTATAATTTTTTTTAAAATGACCCCCTTTTTCAAGCTGCATTCGCCCTTGCTTTAGATATTTTAATTTGTTTACATTGCCATGATTTTTCACATGTTTCTAATATGTTTTTTTTGTACATGCTTCTATGCTAGTATGCTACACCAATTTGTGACAGAGTGTAAGGCACTATTGCTGCCCAATTTTAGAATATGAACATTTTGTTAATGTGGGATGGTGGGGGTGTTGCCTTTATGTTTATGTTAAATCAATGTTTTGTGTTAGAAATGTGATAAAATTATTTGGTGTGACAAATGGAAGTAGGCATAGATCCTATAAGAATTTCAACACTGACCAACACATGGTTGAAGAGATAGGTCTGTTTGGTTTGTTTGATTGTTTTTTAGGGATTTGAATTTCAAGTATTTGACAGTTAGTCAGATGTCTCACCTAAACAATCGGAAGATAGTGAATTTGATGGCCCAAATCAGTATGATGACTTTGTATTCATGGCAATAAATAAATAATCTCAGTTTAAAAAGTTGGCAAAATGTAATGTTGAACACATGCAGACATGCCGTAGAGGGATTACTTTGGTAGGGGTGGGTTCATTTGAGAAAAACAACTATTCATGAATTATTATTATTATGACGAATATCATAAATAATGAAAATGGTATATTTATCATGAATAGTTGGTTATCAAATATTTATGCCTCCCAAATGAACCACCACCATCTTTCTTACGGCTGCCTACAATCAGAAATCACACGGATCACGATCTGGTGAAAAACCCTCGGGGATGTTCTCTCAGGACATAGCTCACAAGTGTGTAGTTGCATGCCCATATCCATGATGTGAATTGGAACCATAATTCACGGTATCGAGATGAACCCAACTCTAGTGAAAGAAAATAAAAAACAAATATATGTCCATCAATATATTAAATGCTAAAAATCATATGAAACAATATAATTAAGATAATGTTATCACAGTATACGGAGTTCTCAAATGCTGCTTTAGTTATACATCTTCAAGAACTCTTATTGTATGTCATGTTCTTGAAAGAATGTCGTAGCACTAATTACACAAGATTTGTTCAAAACCATTCGTTCTTGCACGTTGTTTTGCATTTTTACAAAAAAACAAAGATATGAAAAAGTCTTGCTTTTCTTATTTGGTTTGTCATATACGATAGTGTTAAAGTTAAATGGTCTGCCAACAATCTATTGTGTCACCATATGTGGAAAAGCACATTTTTTTGGGCAAGAAGACATAGTTACATAGGAAATATTTTATTTTGTTGCCGCGAATTGAATTCGTTATGTACAATTACACATCACTAAATCACGAGTTGTCGGTTTGTTATGATTTGCCTTTTCATTGGATTTCTTTAGGGGTTTATATGGATGCAAACACACTTCAATAACTTTCATGTCTATTGATCCATTTATTTGTTTTCGATGGTTTGCAAGAACATTTATCAACAATTTTGTTTAAACGTGAATTGATTCGTTGAAATGTTGTGTGTGCAAGTGGGCATTGGCATCGGGTTTTGCATGTCGAATTTGTTTGGCTCCGTATACACGATTTTAGCAATGTTTTTTGAATTTATCTTTTCACCTTCAGATTCGGGTTTTTTTTTGTGGGAATGCTCATTTTTTCCTGTTGTGATGAACCAAAATTATGTTAGTAGTTATGCAGGGAAAACAACAGAATGTTTTTGAAAGAAATGAAATCTGTTAAATAAATTAGAATAAAATTTTATCAGGTTCGATAATGAATTTGGTTGGCAGAATTTGAAAATAAACATGTTTGTTTGATCTGTATAATGTAGCTTTGAAATTTGAATGAAATAACGAAGAAGGACTAAAATATCATTTTAATATAAAGATTGTGATGAAATCTTATTAGTGATGGAATTTGAATTTAAAGATTATAATTGAAATTCAATTCCTTTTAACATGACAACCAAGCATGAGGATGGACTTTGGTCAAAAGTATCGAAGATTTCAATTACTTCAGAATCTATGAACCAAACAACACCTCGTGTCTTAAATACTTAATTAAAGTGTTTGAGCAATTTAATATAAAGACTTCAGTTTTTTGTGTTTAATTTTTGTTTTGCAAGATGCAGGTCTTTATGTAAACAACTTATTGGTTTTTATGCGTGTTAAGTTATACACTGTTTACATACATCAGCCCCAAAGGAAATACTAAAAGGAGTTTAAACATCTGATAATGCCTACCTATGAGTTAGTCACCCATCTGGCTACGACGTGTCCTTGTGAAGGTAGGTGCACTTGAAATAGTCGTTATGGAAGACCATCGAATTACAGAGTAGAAAGGTATATAAGGAATGAACTTTTGTTATACTGATTCTTTTTACCATTGGGGTGATTGGTTAGGAGCATTAGAAGGTGGGTAATGATTGTTTATATTTAGTTTTAGACAATGCAATCGATCATTATATTATGTGGGTGCAAAAATCATTCCTCCCTCTTATGGAGGAACCTTGTTTTGTTGCATGCATTTTAAACCTAAATTAAGTGGAGCAGTTGTTTCAATCGTCATTCTCTGAAAAGTCTATATTAATAGGAATCAACTTGTTCGCTTTTACATTAGACTCTAGTTGTTCTTTGATTATTGTTCCTTCAGTTTCCCTTTGTTGCTCCCCTACACCTTTTCAATTCACAAGGTTTGTGATTTCCCTTTGTTGATTCCCTTCAATTTTTTGGGAGGGCGGAGCCTTTGAAAAAGTTTATTAAGAACACGAACCAAACAACATCATCACAATACGAAACAACCACCCAGACAAAGGCACACCAATTGGAGGGTCACACCACCTCTAGGAGTAGTGCCAATTACGAGCCTTACAACTAAAAACAGGTGGTTAGAACACCCACCATACCAAACCACCAGAAGCCAAGATAAAGTAAGGCTAATGCAAAATAAATCGACAGCCATAAGCCAACTATCTAAAATGTGACTATAGGGGAACATCAAAAATCAAAAGGCCTCCATCGTTTAGGTGATTACTGAAAACGAGTTCAGGTGTTGATGAGTTTTGTGGCGGGGAGAAGGCGGTGGATGAAAATGCAAAGTAATTCGATGTTATGCCTAGTAACCAGATACAATTGGATGAGACACGTCGTATAACAAAATGGGAGAAAAGGGCAGAACAGGTGGCACAAGATCCACAAAGGAAGAGCAAAAGAGGAATAAGGCCTAACAGAAAATATTCCAAAGATTGGGTTTTATAAAGAAGAGCGTGGTAGTAGTGAGCCGCAAGAAATGAGACCGTCTTCTTCTTCCTCCTATGTTTCTGTCTCTATCAAATCTCCTTCCTGATTTCCTTCTGTTCGGGTTAATTTCCATTTTTATTCATGCAATTAAATCTTATGCTTTCTGTCTTTCAGAGATAATTACTCTTGTATTATTTTCCAATTTGGTAATAGAGAGAGTTTTGCCCTAATAGCTTTCTGCTTAACTTTGCGTATTTCATCAGTAGCTTGTTCTTTACATTCAAAACAATATAAAACAACGTAATAAAAATATTTCACATCATTTTCGTTTTCATTCTCATTTTTATTCTTTGAAGCGACCCAATCTATGTTTCTTGTCTTGGTTTTTACCTTAGAGTTTCGTAAGAAATATACTTTTATTGATTATGGCAAAAATTAATGATGAAAAAGAAGTACATAAACCCAAAAAACAAATGATCGTAGTAAGTTACAGAAATATTTACAAAAGTTCTTCGAATGGTGGATTGGATACAAGAAAAAGAATACAAAAATAGGATTTTTTATAAGTCACTTTGTACCCTTATCGTGATATTTTGAAAAATGGTTCAAAATTGTTGATTTTTTCATTTTAGTTAAACTTTACGTAAATGACTTGTATATTTACATAAATTTTATTTTTAAATTAAAAAATAAAGAATTTTTTTAGGTAATTGTGGATCCTTATATAAATTTGAGTAAATATCTTTTTTTAATCTAATACATAAATGTGTAAGACGCATAACCGAGCTGAAAATTAAATTTGATTGGTTCACCGTCGTATTGCTGACCGGCGATTTACTAGCGATTCCACCTTTATGCAGACGAGTTGCAGCCTGCAATCCGAACCGAGAACGGGTTTTTGGAGTTAGCTCACCCTCGCAGGATCGCGACCCTTCCAAAATACCCAACAAGCATTAGATCTTCCTGAAAAGAAGGTGATCCAGCCGCACCTTCCAGTAATTTTGATGAATTTTCCTAATACTTTATAAATCAAAAGTTTGTTTTAATTTTTTAAATTATGATTTTGAAAATTGGTTCCTAAAATGATAATTAAACTAAAGTTTATTCCATTTTAATACGATTTTCTATTTATTTTACTAAAACTATTTTATTAAATTATTTATCAATCCAAAATTATTTTATTATTCTATGCACCGACGTACACAACACGAGAGAACTCTTCATCTCTCAACGACTTCTGCTGCTTTGCAATAAAAGCCTCTACGGTTCGCCGGAACTCTTCACCGGTCATTTTATCCTCCTCGTAACCGTCGCACCGGCGATCTAGATTCTTCAACCTTCTCCTCTCCGTCACCGACCGCCTCAATTTCCGGTGAGTTTGATCGTCTCCACCTTTTACTCTCATCAAATCCTCCGATCTACTTCTGCAAATCCTATATCCATTACTCGGAACAATAACAGTAGTATCGCTAGGTGTTGTAATAGTAGTAGTGCCATTGATTAAGCTTTTCTCATAGCTTTTAAAGTAATCATTGTAAAAATCGAGTCCTCCATTTCCATTATCATCGCCATTTTCAATTAGGCGAGATTTGAACAATAATAGAAGTAAGATAATCGCGTTTCCTGTGACGAAGGCGAAAATAGGGCTGAAATTTGTGAATAAGAGTCCTCTGAAACGATGATGGCCGATGAAGTCGGAAAACCTGGAGATTGTAGTTAGGAAGACGAACAGATCCATAAATCGGAACAAAATCGCGATTTTCTTAAGAGTTGTGCGATACCGGATGATCGCTTTGGATTTCTGCATTCTGATATCATAAGACTTCATATTCCGATCAAGTATTGCTTCTAAGCTTTCATTGGTTGATTGATAATGGAGATTCGAGTGGAAATGGCAGTGATTAGGTCCAGAAATGATTTGTTGCAGAAAAGGGGATGAATGAGCTGTGATTCTCTGTTTGAATGGATATAGGTTGGAGGTCAGATTGTGTGGAATTTATAGCTCAAAAAATAACTGAAAAATCCTTCCATCAGTTTCTTTTCTTTTCAAAAAAATGATATATGAAAAAAGAGGATGTTGTTTTTATAAACCAATAAAAAGTATAAACTCTTACAAAAGAGTATAAAAATATATTTTTTTCATCAAACTTTATGATTTAATATATTAGGGTTGGGTTTTGGTGACAAGTTAGAGATAAAAAGGGATCTTCACATTTGGATGTAAGTTAGGATGAGATGCATCGACATGAGGTGTACTGAGATGCACAAAATCAACTCCCTTCTGAGACGTAATTCATGGATGGATATGAGATTAAAGGTGATCAAAGGCTCAGATCTCTTCTTTCGCTTCTCACTTTAACTCTTCTTCTTACATGATCATATATCTAATATATTATTTCACATATAGGTTTGGGATCACGAGAAGCGTAAGAAGGGATCTGAACCCTTGATCAGTTTTAATCTCATACCATCCATGAATTGTATTTTTAGAAGAGAGTTGATTTGGTACATCTCGGTACATCTCATCTCGATGCATCTCATCCTAATATGCATCCAAGGGTGGAGATCCCTTCTTACGCTTCTCACCTTAAATCTCCTTCTCACCGGAACCCAACCCTCCACATATATTTGTGTTTATATAAAAGGAAAAATTAAATATGATGCTTAACACATGATTTAAAATATCTCACATAAACGGAAAAAAAAACACCAATTCCCGTTGGGATTTGGGAATGAGGATTTGATTATATTCCCCAGCGGAAACGGGGATGGGGATTAGGGTCCTCATCCCATTCCCATGCCTAAACCCAACCCGTCTGCACCCTTACTCAACAGACCCACAATTTAAAATTCATAAGTAGCTAACCCAAATCCAATAAGTCCCAACTCAGTTCATTTTGGACTTTTTTTTAGATTTGTTTTAAGATTACGATTAAACTTTGTTAATTAATATCTAGAATTCATTAATTTAAGCGTATTGTTATTGTCACTTTTCACTTTATATTGTATGAGCTATGAAACTTTGAATTGCCATTTACCACTTTCCACGCATCATATAAGTACAAAACGTATAAACTACAGTACACCACATTGCATTTTGCAGTTTGGTTTGTAGGTTGGAAAGAAAAACTTAAATCGTTTGTGTTGCATGGCTTGTAGTTTTTAATCTAAACAATGCTACATTGTACTGCAAACACTCCTACTTTATATGGTTGTTAAAAAATGAAGTCCAATTCCATGACATGTGGATTTACTCAATGTCCGGAACCATTTTTGATAGGTGTTCTTATGATACACAAAACTATTATATTTTTTCTTGTAGCCTATTTAGATCAACTCGTTAGAAGACTTTAACTTATTGAAAAAATTCTTATTACCAGTTTGACACCGGTATAAGCACTTTATCCAAACACTCGAAAGTGCTTATTTCGGTGTGATACCAGTAATAAGTCAATAAGTTGTTTTTATAAGCAATCCCAAACACCCTCTTAAAGTGGTCGTCCTAAATAACCTCCAAACTACCATCAATAATTGAGTGATTATCATCTACCAGATCATGGTCGGACCTATGTGTGTCTGAGCGGCATTATTACGTGCATTCGTTCTACTTATTTTTACAACGGGTTTTTTGAGGTACAAAAGCTACATCAACTAAATTTTGAGGAGTGCTTCGGGATATTAGAAAATATAAGAAACATCAACCAAAAAACCCAAAAGAGATCTTGAAACCGACCAAAAAACCGAAAAAGTCTCTCAAAAATTACCAAAAAACCCAAAAAAAAGTCCCTAAGAATCGACCAAAAATTTAAAAGTTCCTTGAAATCAACCTATAAGTTAAAAACATCTCTTGAAACGGTGAAATTGTTAAAACTCGTCAAGTGATTTTGTGGGTTTTTGATCCACCTTAAAAGCGCAACCGTTTGGTAATTTTTTTGGGTCCGCCACTGTAGCAAAGGTAAGAAAACTAATAGAAAACGTACGCAAGTTCATCTACTCAAAATAAACACGAACCTTAAACAACGTTCGAAATTAAATATCCATCCGTCCCAAAAAACGATTGTCCACATTTTTATTTTAGTAATAAATGTTCACTTTTAAACGTAAATGTCTACTCAATTTTTCTACCATTGATTATGGAGTATAAAAGTTTATCTATCTGGTGTTAAGGGTAAATTTGTTTTTTATTTAATTAAAAAATATAATAATACACATCTTTTAAAGTGTGTACTTTTTTTTGGGTACTAAATGGATAAAATGTCACCCTTTAGGATTTATGCATAAATCAAACATCATAAATTTTATAAAATTATACATTAATATATTAAGTAGGCTTTGGAACTAAAATATAAATAGAAGTGGGAAGTAATGCAAATTAAAGCACATCCACTATCCTTTTCTTTCTTTTTTGCTTTTTAAAATAATGTTATGCCCACTTGGCCCCAACTTGAGAAATTATTAGGGTTAGAGTTGGGGACATGCTTTTTTTGATCACTATGGATTATTTCATATTTAAACCTATTCAACAATTATTTCTAAACCATTATTTTGTTATATGTTTTAATAATAAAATGATAACTTATAATGGAAGTAAATTACATAAAAATGAAACATTATTATGATATTCTATTTTTCATTAGGGTTGTAACGACATATCATGACTTAATATAATGTAAATATATAACCATACCACAATGGAAGATTTGAACATCTAAATCATTAAACAGTATATGTTGTTCATAAAGTTAAGCAGTATATGTTGTTCATGGAATAGTATAATCTAAATAGCAACAGTCTCTAATTGGATTTCTCACTTTACACCGTTATCTATAATGCACTCGATCTGACTTGCTCTTGAAGCACACTTTTTACACTATTAATCACCTTAATACTAAGTGAGTCCATGAGTTTAGGCATATAACAATAATTTATTACATGATTCATTACATTCAACATATAAATCGAGTGTGTAAATAAATATCATGTACAAGTTTGTCAAATGTGTTTAAACGCTTGTATACATGAATCCCATATACTAAACATGTGCACATGCAACTCGAGCATGAAGAATGAATACCTTATACGTGAACCTAATTGGTGGATCATAACTTGCTAGCTGTAAAATAGTTAAGCTCATAAGTACCCTCAAACACATGTGTCAACTTACCTATGCTAATATAGTCTCAGAGGTAACCAATTATTATGCATCAATTGTGGTTTCCCATATAATCAAACATATTTCTCGTGCATAACAACTTTTCATGAAATACACAACATGATAGCTAGTTTAAACATAAGCATGTGGTGTATATACTTATTGATCATAATCACAATTGCATATTATATATGCGTGTATTCAGACGACTTCCTTTAAAATTCACCTTTAATTCGTGTATGTGATGGACACTATATATGCAAGCCATACACTCATTAATCACTTTACTGGTCATTAAGCGAAGTCTGACACTGAAATGAACTAATAAAATTGGTTGAACAAGTCAACGTGGCCTCCGACGTAGCATGTAGGTTGCTTTCAAACTCATGCATGGTAAAAGCTTGCGAGTCTGAATTGGCATTGACTTGGTCAATGTAACATGGCATATGAGCTCGTCTACGCCACTCGAACTCGTTTGGTCCTCATTATTCACAAGTTGATCTCACGAGTTTCGCTAAATATAAGTGGCAACAAGGTTTAGAGTTACCAGGGAATTGGGGATCCCCATCATTGTCCATAATCCCCAAACCCCATCCCTATCTTTATCAAAGAATATGATCTCATCATTATACCTGTTCGAGGGTCCCAACAAGGAATCACAGATTTTTCACCATCTTCTTCCATGTCGATTCGTTTTTTCTTCCTTTTCTGGATAGGGTTTGTTCCACTGAGAAGAGAAGCTATGGTGAGAAGCGTAAGAAGAGATCTCCACCATTGGATGCACATTATGATGAGATGCACTGAGATGCACCATATCAATTCTCGTAAGGAGCGCAATTCGTGGATGAGTGTGAGATTAAAGGTGATCAGGGGTTCAGATCCATTCTTACGTTTCTCACCTTAACTTCACTTCTCACATGTTCCCATGCCTTTCTGGATAAATATAAATATACTATATATAAGCACATGTAAACAAATATACTAGCTTTTTTTATTTATATTCAAAAAAATTCTTTTACATATCTTAAAATTAGATTTTTTATACCAATCAAATATTACTATACATTAATTAATTAAAATGTGCAATAATCATATTAAAAAACTAACCATATGAAATAAAACGTCACATCTTTATTCTTTAAGGTGAAAAAATGAAAATACTTGTTTGGGTTTTTGGATTGTAGGAAAAACAGTGGGCCAAGAAAAAGCCCATCGGATTTATGGGCTTTTCACAACAACACATACAAAAAGCCCTAATCCCTTAGGGTTTGCAATCAGAGAGGCGAACCACCACCGTCACCACCTTCAGCTGTTCGTCAGTTATTCTCTCCGAGCCGGAGCTTGTTGTTGCTCTAAGCTGCTCAGATGGTCCGTTTTCGTGATTCTTCTTCGGATTTATACTTTAAATCCTACGTGAAATCGTAAATTCTAACGATTTTTGATGCATTTTTGCAGGCGCCGAAGAAGGAAAAGGCTCCTCCACCGTCCTCCAAGCCAGCCAAATCCGGCGGTGGAAAGCAGAAGAAGAAGGTCATACTTCTACTGTTCTACATATGTTTATGTTCTATGTGTGTATATATATAAGTATCATATATATATATATATGTGTGTGTGTGTGTATATGTGTGTTTGTTGTTTTTTACTCTGTAAAATCGAATGTATTTGATGTTTATGGATCTTGTTGGAAAAATGCAGAAGTGGAGCAAGGGAAAGCAAAAGGAGAAGGTAAACAACATGGTGTTGTTCGATAAGGCTACATATGACAAACTGCTCTCTGAAGCCCCTAAGTTCAAGCTCATCACTCCTTCGATTCTATCGGATCGTCTTAGGGTAAATTTTCTATTGCTTTCAGATTACGATGTTATATTTATATATAATAGCCTCATTTAGATTCACAAAACATTCGATACATGCTACATGATTGCTATACTTTTTCTGTTTTGAGTAATTTATTGATTGAGATTCTACTGATTACATGAATAATTAACTTGCTAGTAGGATATCATAATCTGTTTATAAGTTCTAATTAGTTATAGCCAATTCTATTTCATGTCCTAACTTTTGATTCCATTAGTATTATATGTTATTCAACTATTTTCTTCATCTATTTGAATTTAAAATCACTCGCTACTTGTTAATTAGTATAGGATTAATGGAATATATAAACCTATCATCTATAACGTTTGTAACAATAAAGGTGTAAATTGTGATTAAAATTGAAGTTATAAAGGGTGTTCAAATAATAAGTTGGCATACTTTTAAGCTTTTTACTGGCACAATGAGCTTAAAATTGTCATCCCAAATTAGTCTATACAGTGTATGATTTAATGATTCTTAAGATAACTTCTTGATCCATGTTTTCTTACCTCCATAATTAGTTGCTGACTTATTCTACCATGTTATGTTTTTTGTTCAAATGCGTTTGATATTTTATTGTTGGCTGATTTATCAACTCTTAATCTTAAATGAGTGTGTTAATATGAATCATATATTGGGCTTTCAAACAGTGTGTTTTTGCAATGACACAATTGTATATTTTAAGCCGTAAAAGAGGAATCTTGATTGCATATTTTGTGCAATGGTGTTCTAATTTCTGTTTTCCATTCTAATGAATTCACACAATATATTCATCGTTGGTTCTTCTATCACCTAAATTGCGTATCTATTTTAGGGGCTGTTTGTTTGCATCTTAACGGTTCCATTAAGAGGCAACCTCTGAATCGCTAAGAGGAGAATCCTGTTTGGCAAAAAAATAAGTCTGCCTCTTAATGGTTTCAAAACCTGAATGATTTTGTATACTGGGCCTCCCCTAACTATTAAGAACCCTAATTGTATCATGAACAATTACCAAACAATTATATTTCATTTTGCAAGAGCCTCTTAATCATTCCGCACCAAACCATTCAGCAACTGCCTGTGTATTCTTCCCACTGATATGTTTTCTTGATGAATTGTAATCTTATTTTGCATACGGGTTATTATGGCAGATTAATGGATCGCTTGCAAGGAAAGCAATCAAGGATTTGATGGCAAGAGGTGCAATCCGGATGGTTTCTGCACACGCTAGCCAGCAGATATACACCCGTGCTACCAATACTTAAAATTACTGTTTTCAGGCTATTATCATCAAATCACATTTGAGTTAGTTTTAGCTTTCTCTTAATATGCCTTTTTGATTTAACCAATTTTATTTCTTTTGATGAGGATTTGTTAATGACTCTTGTTTAGTATCAAAAAATTTCCCAGTGCTTTTGGTTTTTGTTATTGTTCTGATAAGTTCATCGTTGCTGGTTTTCTGGTCCTGGTTATATTGTAACCGGTTACTTGAGCTCGATATTTTTTATTTATAAAAAATAGAATATGCTATAATCAAAATACGTTTTTATTTATATGATTATATTAATATAGAAAAAAAACGTAAACTTGAAAAAATCATGTAAGTTTACACATGAAAAGTGTCTGGATCAATTACGAACTTTACAAATGCACGTTATTTTTGTGAATTTTTTTAAACTTATAAACGAAACTTCTATGTGGAAAACAAATATACAAATATTGTATGTCTAATTAATTCTTGCAAAAGTTTTTTGCTAACAAAATTTTAATGATGTTTTCAATAGAAAAATAGTTATTGAGCAATCTTATGATTTTTCTATAATAGAGTATGAAAAGTCAAAATCTTAAAAAAAATTACATCAAATTCTACAGTTATTCTATTTTAGCAACTCTAGCATTAACTATATTAATAAAATGTTCAATACGTTTAATAAAATATTATTTATCTTTTCTACACATTTTACTTCAATACCTTAATTGGTTGGATATAATTAAAATATTATTTTGTCACTCTTCCATTGAGTTTTTTAGATTTATCTAAATTTAGAGATTTTTACAATCTCTCTTCTCTTCTATCTATTTTACCATAGAGGACAACATAGTTGTTGGAGCAACTAAAATGCTAAAATCCCTCTTTTCTCTATTTTAACATAGCTGTTGGAGATGCTTTAATGTGAAACAAACTAGGACATATTTGTTAGCTAGTTTAATCGGCTTCACGATTTGTTCGGCCAACTAGTTGCTTCAGATATAAAAAGTAGCTTATTTAATAAGTTTTATAGAGGAGTTTCATACAAAAAGTTAATATCTTTTTCTAACTTGTCACCTATATAAAAGAGCATGCTACTTTTATTTATGAAAAAAACATTTAAAACAAAAACTTTTTCGATCTATATGGACAAATAAACCTATACATATAACTTTATTCATATAGTACATAATAGAAAACCAACAAAACATCAATATATTCAAAAAATATGTGGCGTTGTAACATCCTAAAACAATATCAAGGTTATATTTGGCAAATAAAAGCTAACGTATTTTTTGAACTTGTTGAATAAATCTTGTTTTGATGGTTAGAAACTAGTTGATGATTTGACTTATCGAAAGATTATTTAGAGGAGTTCAATAAAATCCCGTAGATTTTGGTAGGTGGGGGGCAAAAACCAAACTGAAAAAACCCCGGAAAAACCGAACCGGAAATCTAAACGATTCGGTTTTGGTTTCCATACCGACCGAAAAAACCGAACTGAACCGAAATAATATAATCTTTTTTATTATATATAATAATTTATAATTAATATTATATACAATTATTACTAAAATTAATATTATATATAATATATAAAAAATCCAAAACCAAAACATTTTATACATTCGGTTTTAAAATCAAACCGAACCGAAAAAAACGGAACTGAAAAGAAAAACCGATTACAGAACGGTTTGGTTTTTAAAAAAACGAATGGCTCGTTTTTCGGGTTCGGTTGCGGCCAAATACCATAACGAACCGAACAACCGAAAAACGAACGGTTTGGGTTTTCAAAAACCGAATGACTCGGTTTTCGGTTCGGTTTCAGCCAAAAACCGAAATGAACCGAACCGTGTTCACCCCTAGATTTTGGCCGCTTTCTTACAAAGTTATATTAACAAACTTTACGCTCATATTATATGTACCTAGGGGTTATTTTGTAAAAGTTTGAAAGTTTAAACTAAACGTGAATTTGACAACAATATCCTAAGAAATTTAAACATAAATTCCGGTTATATTTTATGTTTTGTGTTTACTTTTAATGTCGAAACAATAAAAAATAAGCAAAATTTTAACACAATTATAAGATTATGAACGAATTAAATAGAAATCGTATATATATTAGTCCTTATGAATTGATATAAGTTATATATATTTAACTTTCTAAAATATCTTATTTCTTAAAAAACTTTTACTTCCCTTCATTTAAAATCACTCCGATATAATATTTCATTAGTAAAACGACATTACATTCAAAACAGACCAACCCATGTGTTGTTGTGAAACAACACTATATTTGTAACAACTCGTCCCAAATTGATAGATGAAGGGAATTAAAAGCTCCTTATAAGCCTCAAGTGGGCTACCGATATTTTAACTTAGATTCAAAGTTATTGGGTCAGTCCTTTGTTTTGGGCTTTGCAGACGTTACAATATTATTATTACGGATCAACCCATATGTATCATTAGTGAAACAACACTATATTATTAAAACATTTTAATTTATATGCTGTTTTCACTTGTAAAACGACACACTAACCTATGTATTGTTTTATTGGTAAAAAAAATATTATTGTTGTTTCGAAAACAAAACAAAAAAAAAGTTTTTCAAGGAAACATTTAATAAAATAACTATAAAAATCAAATATATGATTAATATTGGTTTAGAATTTTCTATTTTATATAATTTTGAACTTCTAAATTATATATTGAAGGGACTTCTTTTGAAAAACCATAACCTTAAGAACTAACATGCTATTTGATATGATTTTCTCATTAAATACTAGGATTTAAGATATCGAATAACATATACTTTTTTTATAATGCATTTTTTTTTCATATATACTTGATACACAATATGAACCGTTTTAATATGTTTATCCAACAAAAGTTACACGCAAAAAAATTTTACATTGTAAAATGCATACGTATGAATCAAACACATTACAAAATAAAAATATATGTTTCATCAATACAGTTAAATATTAAGCTTAAATGAAAAAATTCATGTAAAATAATACGTTAAAATAAAAATTCTGACGATTATCATAATAGACATAGGATCGTGTGAGAAGAAGAGTTAAGGTGAAAAACGTAAGAAAAGATCTGAACCCTTGGTCACTTTTTTAATCTCATACTTATCCATGAATTGTGTTTTAGAAGAGAGTTAATCCGGTGCATCTCATCTCAGTGCATCTCATCCTAACGTACATCCGAAGGTGGGGATTATTTCTTATATTTTCTCATATTAACTCTTTTTATCACCAGAACCGATAACTATTATAAATTGATAATATATGGGGTTCTAAAATGTATATTAGAGCATATCCAATGCAAGTTTCTTATAAACAAAAAGTGCATTAACTTATAAGAACTACCATTGTAGAGAGGTTCTTATAAGAATCTAACAAACCATAGGTACCCCAACAATAACCTTGGTTCTTATCATGATTTTTGCGAAAATGTCGTTTCACTTCTTTTTTATTTATTTTTTTGACTTATTTAATTATTAAATATAAATTTATTTAATTAATGTGACCCATAAAAATAAGGTCTTTAAAATAACCTTTATTATGAAATTATTGATGAATTGCTAATTTAATTAGATATCAATGTAAAAAAAATGTATAAGAAAAAAGGCTCTTGCTAGAATCTCCGTTAGAGATATATATCTGATTTTCTTAATTATTATTATCTCTGACAAATGCGGCTTGGAAATTTGATAGGTCCCACACGGAACAGAAGCTTAGAAAGCCACGTGGCAGCAGCAAAAGTACACGTGAACATGGTTCAGCAAGATGACCATACATATATATATATATATATATATTACATAAGAAAACAGAAGCAGAATGAATGAAGATGGATGGAATCGCAAATGGATCTGAGAAAGGTGGAGGAAATAGTGAAAGAATCCAAAGGTGGAATCGTAGAGAAGAAAGAAGCAATCATATCAAACTTATCCAATCCCAATTCCAATTCCGACACCGATTCCCCTCACCATCACCATCACCATCACGATTCCGTCGCCGGTGATGCCGTTCCGACTACACCACCGGTTGATTCCGCCAGTGCTCTTCAACTCTTCCTTGATCACATCCCCATCTCCTCCATTCCTGGAATCCACAATTCCCCCTCCACAGGTACTTTTATTTTATCATAATCATATTCATATGTGTTCTATTCTATCTACGTACGGTTAGGGTTAGGGTTTTTGATTATCATATGTGTTCTAGTTCTATCTACGTACGATTAGGGTTTTTGATTGATGTTATGATTTCAATTTGTGGTAGGTTTAGTAGTTAGAGCGCATGAATGCGTCAAGGATGGAATTAAGATGTTGTATGACAAGAATGTGAGTGGAGCTCTAATTGCAGACAGTTCGGAACCAGATCCGACCGCCACCTTCAACACATCATTCTCCCATCCCTATGTTGGATTCATAAGCTTTTCTAATATGGTTCTATGGTGTCTTCAGGTAATATTCCTATTTTTTTTATTACTATTTGCATTTTCTAAACTGATCAGTGATAAGCACCAAAACTCAATCAAGGTTGGTTACCCAACGGATGATTGCAACCCTAAATCAGGTGGTTCAATTGAGTGAATGATCCACGAAACTTCAGAGTAAAAATGGAGATAGAAAGATACAGGAAGCAAGAGAGAAGAAGAGTAATTCTATTCATCATGATAAAGTAATTCGCACCATACAGAATATAAGGGAAACGTAATAACAAAACTAACAACCAACTCCAGGAGATGCTAACACCTGTCCTATGTAGAAAGGATGTTGACATCTGTCAAACAACCCAAATTTATTTATTTAGGTAAGATATGCCCCTGATCATTTGGGTCATAACAATACCTTCCCCTTAAGAGGATCCTTGTCCCCAAGGATCAAAGTTTGGATATTCCCTATCCATGGTGAGGGCATCTTCCCATGTAGCATTCTCTGAAGATACTCCTCTCCACTTCACTAGCCATTCAATGACTGGTTTGTTGTGCCTCTTCACGGTCCTTTTGTCAATGACTTGTTCAGGGACTTTTTCAATTACACTTCCAGATGCATTCAGAGGAGCAGTCCCTATAGGTGGTGGACCATAATGTTTTTTTAGTAAAGAAACATGAAAAGTGGGATGGATGCTAGACTCTGCTGGTAATTGAAGGGTGTAAGCCACAGTGCCTATCTTTGCACACACCTTGTAAGGACCGAAATACTTGGCTGCTATCTTCATATTAACCCTGTCCACCACCGATGTTTGCCGGTACGGTTGTAATTTGAGATAAACCCAATCGCCGACTTCAAACTTTCTTTCGGACCGATGTTTATCTGCAGCCTGTTTCATTCGGTTCTGAGCTTTATGCAGGTTGTGCTTTAGTATAGTAATAGCCTCTTCCCTTGCTGTCAAGCTTCTGTCCACGGAATCGACTTTGCTTTCCCCAGGTAAGTATGGTAGGTGCAACGGAGGAGCTTGGCCGTAAACAACCTCAAAAGGAGTGCATCTTATAGCCGAGTGATAATTGGTGTTATACCAATATTCCGCCAATGGTAACCATTTCACCCAATCTTTAGGTTTTTCATGACACATACACCTCAAGTAGCCTTCTAAACACCTGTTCAATACTTCAGATTGTCCATCAGATTGAGGGTGGTAGCTGCTGGACATGTTTTGGGTTATGCCTTGTAACGCCATAAGCTCTCGCCAAAAATTGCTGATAAATTTTTTATCTCTATCGGACACTATAGACTTTGGAGAACCATGCAGCTTATAGATGTTGTCCAAAAATACCCGGGCTATGTCTATAGCAGAGAAGGGGTGGCTAAGTGCGAAAAAATGGGCGTATTTGCTTAAGCGATCAATGACCACAAATATCACATCCTTACCGTGTGAATTTGGAAGCCCTTCAATGAAATCCATAGCAATGTCTTCCCAAACCCCTTCCGGAATTGGTAAAGGTTGCAACAATCCAGGCTGTGCTACAGTATCCGTTTTGCATTTCTGACATACAACACAACTTTTGATGTAAGCAGCCACTTCACGCTTCATTTTGGGCCAAAAAAATAGAGTTTTTAGCCGTTTGAGAGTTGCTGTAACTCCCGAGTGACCCCCTTGCGATGAGTCGTGCATCCAAGACATGATCTTGTGCTTAATTTCTTTACAGTTACCGATTACCAATTTACCCTTCCTTCTCAGCTCCTGATTTGTCCAACTGTACTTAGGGTGTTTGCTGCCATCTTGTTGAATGGCAGAAATTATGGCTTTGAGATTTATATCCTGCTCCCACGTCTCTCGAATATATCTATAAAGATCTGATTGAATGTTGGACACCGCAATTTGTAATAATTCTCCATGAGTCGCTCTGGATAATGACTCTGCTACCTTGTTTTCAATTCCTTGTTTGTAGCAGATTTCGTAGTCGTATCCCAATAATTTGGACAACCACCGTTGTTGGAATGAAGTATTCACTTTGTTTTCTAGCAAATATTTAAGACTTTGTTGATCAGTCTTAATCACAAAATGCCTATCCAACAGATACGAACGCCATTTCTGCACGGCATGTATCACAGCTAACAACTCCTTTTCATATGTAGACAACGTGACATGTCTAGGAGATAATGCCTTGCTGATGAAAGCAATTGGGTGCCCCTGCTGCATCAAAACTGCTCCTATTCCTTGGTTAGAAGCATCCGTTTCTATAACGAACGGTTCGCTGAAATTAGGCAGTGCCAAAACCGGTGGTGTAGTCATCGCTTGCTTCAAATTCAAGAAAGCCGTGTCGGCCTCATCATCTCAATAAAAGGAATCTTTTTGTAATAGGCGAGTCAAGGGTTTTGCAATCACACCATACCCTTTGATGAACCGCCGGTAATAGCCAGTAAGTCCCAGAAATCCTCTCAGTTGCTTAAGATTGACTGGAACCGGCCAATTTACGATGGCTGTGATCTTAGACGGGTCAGTAGCTACTCCTTGATTTGAGAGAACATGGCCCAAGTATTCGACCTGTGGCACCCCAAAAACACACTTGCTGGTTTAGCAAGTAATGAATGCTTCCTCATAGTTTCCAATACCACCTCTAAATGTTGCAAATGAGTAGTCCAACTTGGGCTATAGACTAAGATGTCGTCAAAGAACACCAGCACAAACTTCCTTAAATAGGGTTGAAATACCCTATTCATTAAACCTTGGAAAGTAGATGGAGCATTGGTTAGCCCAAAGGGCATAACCAAAAATTCAAAATGTCCACAGTGAGTTTTAAAAGCTGTTTTGTGAACGTCTTGGGGAACAACTCTGATTTGGTGATAGCCAGTACGCAAATCGATTTTAGAAAACCATTTGGTACCATGTAGTTCATCCATGAGTTCCTCAATCAATGGAATAGGAAACCTGTCAGGAATAGTCATCTTGTTTAAGGCCCTGTAATCCACACACATCCTCCAGCTTCCATCCTTCTTTTTAACCAGCACAACAGGGGAAGCAAATGGGCTGTTACTCGATCTGACCACTCCTTGTTCCACCAATTCCTGAGTCAATTGTTCAATGACGTCTTTTTGCAACATAGAGTATCGGTAGGGTCTGATGTCTACCGGATTTGTACCATCTTTCAGGGGAATAGCATGGTCAAACCCTTCACGAAAAGGGGGTAGCCCCGAGGGTTCTTGAAATATATCATGATACTCCTGTAACATCTTCACTAATTCAGGTTGAAGAGACTCAGTAGAGCTGTTGGCTTTAATTTGAAAATCGGGCAGCCGGTTATCACCTTGAATTGCCATAAGTTGCATCATGGACAACTCTCCACCTTGCTGTAGTGTCTTATTCATTTTCTGGTTACTAATAGTTTTCACCCCTTTACCGGTTGCTCCTCTTAGAGTCACCTTGGTTCCCTTGACAGACAACTCAATGGTATGATTAATAAAATCAAAGTTAACCTTTCCCAATGAATAAAACCACTGGATGCCTAATACGTCACATCCTCCTAAGGGTATCAAGTAAACGTCGGCTGTGAAAGACACTGAATGTATCGTCCATTGAAAACCCTCGATCATGGTGTCACATGTAACCCTTCCCCCATCAGCAACTCTAACCAACATGGTTGGTTTAGAAATAATTTTACACCCCAATTTCTTTGCAACTGCAACGTCCATAAAATTATGTGTGCTGCCAGTATCTAACAGCATCTGTAAGTCTCTTTTCCCAAGGCGTCCGGTTACTCTTATTGTCTGGTAATCTGTGACGCCCGTCATGGCATTAACCGAAATTTGGGAAAATTCTTTATCTGTTTCATGTGTGGCTTCGTCAGTAGGATCTTCATCCAAATCGTCCCATTCCAAGTGGTACAATTGTGGTCGTTTACCCTTGCATCAATGACCATACTCATACTTCTCATTGCAGAAAAAACATAGGCCCTTCGATCTCCTCTCTTCAAACTCAGCAGGTGATAATGTTCTTCGATTAGGATTTGGTTTGAAGGGAGCTGTAATGGGTTTAGTAGGCATATTAACGGGGGGTATACTACTGTTTTTCAATGGTGTCGGTAAGATTCCCGGTTTGGATGAATGAAGAGGGGGTGTGTAATGAGATTTGGTTGTTACTCTATTACTAGTTTTACTCAAGTTGACTTCCTGGATTTTGGCTAGTGAGTATGCTTGTGCTATGGTAGAAGGATTAAACATCCTTACTAAGCTCCTCACATCCTCATTCAACCCTGTTATGAAACAACTTAAAGTGTATTCAGGGGAGAGTTGTAACCTGCTGATGATGCTATCAAACTCATCATGATAGTCTTTAACAGTCGTGGTTTGCTTCAGCTCCATGAGTTCCGCCATCGGATCGTCGAATGGTTCCCCAAATCTCCCTGTGATATCAGCCACATATTGATCCCATGAAGGGTTGATCTGGTTACGACCCTTCATATATCCCTGATGCCATTGTAATGCTCTACCTTCCAAATGAATCGATGCCAGAGGAACCTTAGTACCATCACTTATTTGGTCCAGTTGAAAAAATTGATTCACCTTATACAGCCACGCCTTCAGTTCATCCCCCCCAAAACGTGGGAATTCAATTTTTGTCAAACGCGATGAGTATTGATGTGGGTTACCAATCATCTCCCCCAATTTCACTTGAGAGTTTGCTGCTGATGAATCTAACTTTTTCTGTTGTGGTATGGGTGATTTCCGGCCATCCATCGTTGGATTATCCGTATCGCCCCTCTTCACACGATCCTCCATGAGTTGATTCATCTGTAACGACAGACCCGAAAGGAGATCACTAATTTCTGAAATCGCTCGAGTATTCTCCGACACCCTCATAATTTGTTGCTGGTTATTACATTCGATTCGAGCACCGTAATCCGCCAATATTGTTTTGATCATCGTTTCCAACTCAGACATACTTCCTCGCCCCTGTGGTGATGGAGGTGGATCGAAACTTGATGATACTTCAGCAGAACTGATCGGCCCATGTCCTTGATTAACGGTCTTACCCATACTTCGAGTGATCGCAATGGTTGAAAAATTCAGAACCGACGGCTCTGATACCAATGATAAGCACCAAAACTCAATCAAGGTTGGTGGGTAACGGATGATTGCAACCCTAAATCAGGTGGTTCAATTGAGTGAATGATCCACGAAATTTCAGAGTAAAAATGGAGATAGAAAGATATAGGAAGCAAGAGAGAAGAAGAGTAATTCTATTCATCATGATAAAGTAATTCGCACCATACAGAATATAAGGGAAACGTAATAACAAAACTAACAACCAACTCCAGGAGATGCTGACACCTGTCCTATGTAGAAAGGATGTTAACATCTGTCAAACAACCCAAATCTATTTATTTAGGTCAGATATGCCCCTGATCATTTGGGTCGTAACAATCAGCATAATAGGGAATGTGTTTGATTCTGCTGGTTAATATGCATCAAATCATCATTCATCAATAATAATTATATTTTATTGAACCTTTTGCAACGATGATCATTGTGTTAGCAAAATGTTTCACAAACATCTCTTCCGTTGTTTATAATTTCAATTTTTTCATGTGAAGAATCAAGCAGTTGTTAAGAAAACTTAATATATAGCTATTGGTTTTTAACTAAAACATGTTGATTTGCAATTATAGGAATTCAAACAACATCAAAGAGGGACCATGAAGGATAATGCAAAAAGTTTGAAGAAGAATAAGCCATGCGGATTCTTCTCCTTGCTTGATCAAATTCCAGCTGTTTCTCAGACTAAGGTTCTCCCTAAACCGTATTATTTTCATGGAAACAACCTCCCTACCGGTACTGGCAAGGTCTGCGGACATCCCTAGACCCTTCTACACGTGGGATTAATTATATGCATGAATTGCCAACTTTTGCATACCATTTTGCTTTGAATGTGGTAATTTAAGCCAAGGTCTTGGTGGATTCAGTCACTCTACTCTTTTGTGTAGAGATCAGGTTTGCGTGCATCCCATCCCTGAACCATATTTCGAGTGGGATTTACTGAGTCGGTTTAATTAGGTTTAGGGGCTGTTTGGTTGGTTTTCCGTTAGGTCCTATACGGATAAAATTGTCTGTGTGGATTAATTTGTTTGTATAGATTGGGAGGTTTTTGTTTGGAGGGTTTTTTCAATCGTCCCTTTAATTGGGAGGGACAGGTTTGGAAAAAAAAAACTTGACTTTTTGCATAAAGCTCCTTACTCAATAAGCCACTTTCTTTATCATTAAGTCACTACCAAGCAGTCTTGTATAGCTGACCAAATAAGCTGTAATTCCCATTAAGCTGCTAACAAAAAGGCCCCAAGTGTGGTTTGATTAGCTTTAGTGTGGTAAATTTCTAATCAAAAAACGACTCAAAAGTTTGCTTTTTTGCTTTCCCGTTTTTACATTATTTGATATTGTTGACGTGATCCAGATAGGCGAACTAGCAGCGTCTTTTTTATGGGATCCCGTCTTCCCTGTAAAACTAGACCAGACACTCTTCCATGTCCTTTTGTTGATATCTAAGCACCGGTTGAGCGTGGTCCCTGTGACTGAACATTCCAGTTCGAAGATTGTGGGCTATGTTACCGAGGTAACTCGAATCATTTTTACTAGTTTTCCCTCTGGTGCATTACATCTTTACAACTATACCAACTATTTAATCACAATTATAGAATCTTAATTAAGTTTTGATATTTTTTTTTGGTAGAATTCGGTAAACCATATACTTCTACAGTCAAGCGGACTAGAGTGGTTTGACAGCATTGCAGATAAACCATTGTCAGATTTCAGGTTGCAACTTGCAAATTCTTCATCTACATTTAGATAAATAGAAATGCACTATAGGGGTTGGGTTCCTATGAGAATGAAAGTTATTGTGAGAAGGGTGAGAATTGAGAAGTGATATCCACCCTTGGATCACTCCTAATTGAAGAGAACCACTAGATTAATACTAATGAGATACACTAAATCAATTCCCTTCTAACGCGCAATACATGGGTTGTTTTGGGTTTAAAAAGTGATCAAGGGTCCAAATCCCTTCTTACACTTCTCCCCTTAACCCTTATTCTCACATGAGTTCCGGTGAGAAGGAGAGTTAAGGCGGGAAGCGTAAGAAGGGATCACGACCCTTGGATGCACATTAGGATGAGATGCACCAGATCAACTCCCTTCTCAAGCCCGATTCATGGGTGGGTATGAGATTAAAAATGATCAAGGGTCCAGATCTCTTCTTACGCTTCTCACCTTAACTCTTCTTCTCACACGATCCTATGCCTCCTATGCCTTAATCATGATAGGTGAATAATCAGATATGATAATGTTTTTAGTGAAAAATTTAAAGCTATATTTGTCAAATTGGTTAACCATCATCATTCTTTGACGACATACCCTTTTGTTGACAGCACTAGGCTCGTTTTCAACGCTTCTTGTGCAGGTTTGAGCATAATAACGACAGAGTTGTTTCAATCTACAATGATCGAACCATTTCGGAGGCAGTTAATATTTTATGGAAGAAAAAAGTCGGTGCCATTGCAGTAGTTCAACGACAAACGGAAAAGCTCATTGGATCTGTCAGAGTCAGTGACATTCATCGTCTTTTGGATGATGATCGCATCTTTACTGATAGAGAGTATGTATTCTATTCAATCTTTACCAACATATTACGTTATAGAATAACTCAAAACTAGTATCGGGAAACATCAAGGATCCATAACCTTGAGTTTTAAGGGATGCTTACCGACTGCTGATTCAGTCAGCACGCTTGACTCGGTCAACATCAACATGTTTACCTAGGGACGGATTTGACTGAAGGTACTGACCGAGCACCTACCCTGTTAGCATTATTATTTCACTTACCGATTCAGCACCCAGATAGCACTCTTGTTGTTTGGCAGTTGCTGAATGGTTTGGTGCAGAATGGTTAAGTGGTGAGAATTATTAAGAGGCTCTTATGATATGATATAGTACAAAATGAAATATAATTATTTGGTAATTATTCAGGATGTAATTAGGGCTCTTAATGGTTAAAAGAGCTCCGGGATACAAATTCAGAGGGTTTTGGAACCATTAAGATGCAGACTTATTTTTTGCCAAACAGGATTCACCTCTTAACGACTTAGAGACCGCCTCTTAATAGAACTTTTAAGAGGTAAACAAATAGCCAGGTAGCCACTAGCACTTACCCAATATGTGCTGGTAAACGCTTGCTTAGGCCCTGTTTGTTTTTTCAATTTTACCTCCTAATGACTACTTATCACTTTTTCATTCAAACCGTTTTAAATTCAGACCATTTGTTTTTTTTCCCAGACCCTCTTGAGTAACCTCACCACTTAATTCCTTTTATTCGCGTACACCCGCATTGTTAGGGATTTATAAATCAATGACTGATTCAGATTTCAGACGTAAAAACAAACAGTCTAACTGATTCAGATTTCAGACTTTCACCACCACCTGTTATAAATCAAAAGTGAAATCAGACTTCAGCACCTTTCAAAAAACAAACGCTAACCTTAGTTGTACCTAAAATAAAAATGGCAATTTCGAGGTGTCACGATTTGCACCTTATGGATCTCTTTGTGGTTTTCATTATATTTACTTTGGTTTGCGTTTACAGAGATACGAGTGTGGAGCAATTCATTCAGACGTCTGGCACGGATTCAGACCAGCAGCACGAGATCGATCACGAGCTCGGGGCTCTTATATCTGCAGGAACTCTCACACTGCACTATAAATTCGAACCCAGAATGGATAAGCCCGTAACAAACAAAGAAACGGACACCCTTAAAAAAGCGATGGAGAATTTAAGAGAAATGAAAAGCAATTTTAGTTATATTGTAGATGATAATGAGAAAATAAAAGGAATAGTTACATTAAGAGACATTCTTGTGGAGTTTGCTCCTCCTTGTATGGACTCAAGGATTGATGGTGGTGGGTTCTTTGATATGGCTTTGAAGGAATCTGGGTGCACCATTAGAGATGGAGCCATGGTTCATCTTAAATGAAATATTATATGGAGCCATGGTTCATCTTAAATGATATTATATGGAACCATGGCTCATCTTAAATGATATATTATATGGTTGAATGTATCTCACATGTCACTTTTAAGTTTTGTGAAAAAGGTTTGATGTCATTTTGTAGCATGCCTTTTTTACTTTATAAAGTTGTAGATTGATTTTTCTCAGGCTGGTTGTAAATGATTCGAGCTTTTAACGAGTTCGAGTCGATCTCGAACATAAAGTAGAACTTGTTTAAATTAACGAGTCGGGATTTATAACATCGATGTTTGACTCGACTCACTCGAAAACTTGATTAAATTTTTCGAGTCGAGCATACAATTGTTTTGAGTAAAAAATGTTCATATGTTCATAAATCATATGATGAAAATTTAAATATTATCGAACTTAAACTAATAAACGAGTTTGATCTTTTAAATGAGCATCAAGCCCAAGCTTGATAATTATACAAACATTTGAGCTCGAACCAGGTATTTTTCTCGTTTAACTGTAGTGGATTGTTCGAAAATGTAATTTATTTTGGTCTGCATAATGTATTTTTTTTTTTGGTACGCAAATATGTAGATCAAAGTTTGAACCCGATTTAAACTACCAAATCACTCGGTTTTTCGGTTGAAGCAGTGTGGTGACCGGGTCACGGGTCAACCTGGTTTCAAGAATTTCCTTGTAATTTTTATTTTCCCGTATACATGTATTGATATATGTATATAAAACCAAAAATTTGATGTCCACTTATTCAAACATTAAAATAAAATAATAAGAAGTTCTACATCAATCCAAATACATTAAAAAAACACATATAACTATAAAAAAATAATCAATCCAAATACACTTTTTGATGAAACCCAACCAGTTCAACCGATTCTTTATTAAACCCGACCGGGGCAATCCGGGTCAGAATTTGCCAAAACTCGTTAATAGTTGACCCACTCTCTTCCTCGGGTCACGGTCCAATCGGCCGGATCGACCCAGGTTTTAAAACATTGATAAACACCCCTATCATTTATGGTCAAACTCATCCGGTATAAGTGGCTCCAATAAATACTTATCCGTCAAGCATTTAGTAAACGACACTCTAATTTTTTATATAAAATAGTAAGTTATTTGTCACATTGAATTTTAATATATTTACATTAAAATACGATGTATATTTTATAAATACATAAAATTGTTTTTATTATTTTTATCAAAAATTATATAAAACAGTAATTAAATGAATATTTTGTCGAAGGTCCTTATCAATCTTTATTTTTGTTCAAGCTGCTCGTGATATCCTTGCTACTAATCCGGTTCCCAACTCTAACAGCAACTTGACATACTAATTGTACCAGATATCGTTCGTTTTGTTCACACCTGAACTCAAAGTTTTAAAACGAATATGATAGATAGATATTTAATCCTTTATAAACAATGTTTGTTTTCCTCCCAACCGACATGAGACCTTACAATATTCCTATTGTACTTGTTTTAGTTTTTAATACCTTTATAACAATTGATGGATTAAAATTTAAGGACTTGATTGACAATTTATTCTCATTTTTGGGTAAAATATTGAAATAAACGAAAGCTTAGGGTAGATAGCAGCAATTCAACTCCATCATATATTCATATGTTCACCTCCTTCATCACTCGTAAACCCTAAATAAAAGGGTTTCCCCTAAACCCTAAATCCTCCGACACAGAACGCACAGCAGCAGCCAACAATGGGTGGAAAGGCGAAGGGAAAGCATCGTTTGGATAAGTTTTACCACTTAGCTAAAGAACATGGCTACCGTTCTCGTGCTGTTTGGAAACTCATCCAGCTCGATTCCAAATTCACTTTTCTCCGTTCTTCTAATGCCGTCCTTGATCTCTGCGCCGCGCCCGGTGGTTGGATGCAAGCCGCCGTTGAACGTGTACCTGTTGGAAGCCTTGTAATCGGTGTGGATCTTGACCCGATTCGACCCATCCGTGGCGCCATAGCTATCCAAGAAGATATTACTACACCTAAGTGTAGGGCTACTGTTAAGAGATTAATGTCTGAAAATGGAGTTAGGGCTTTTGATTTGGTGTTGCACGATGGTTCTCCTAATGTTGGTGGTGCGTGGGCGCAGGAGGCTACCAGTCAGAACTCTTTGGTTATTGATTCGATTAAGCTTGCATCGGAATTGTTGGCTCCCAAAGGGGCTTTTATTACCAAGGTATCCATCCATCTCTGCCCCCTATTTTACATATCTATAATTCGCATACTTTTTTTGTTTTTCAAATTTAATTCGTGATTATGGATATTTCATGTTTCGCCAAAATCATAATCAAATGTTTCATTCAATTGAACTAATCGTTCCTGTCTTTTCTACATGTTGTGTTTAATAATTTGAGCTATATATCCGCTTTTGGTTTGTGTTCTTTGCTATATTTTTGTTTATTTTTCCTGTATATGTATTTATATTATATGATAGTTCGTGTGTTAATGCACTTGTGGAATTTGTGTGACTATATCTATCGAGCACCAGTCAGTTTGGTGATACACTGCTACTACTATGTATGTGTGTTATTCTTATTTTGGAATGAAATGAAAAGTTGTGTCTTCAAGAATCTTGTGATGAATTTTTGAAAACATCACATCTTTATTTGGATTCAGACACTTACATCCGAAATGTTGGATTGATAATGTTTTCATTTTATTGGTTTCTATACTTCTCCAAGGTACCCATTAATCCGTTTCAGCTTTATAGTGTTTAGTTATGTAATAGAAATATAGGGGCGGGTTCAAATGAGGACTCAAATTTGGTTGTGAACGTGAGGACAAATGAGAGCGCTGACACGTGTCATATTCAGACTGAATATTTCTTTGATTATTCAGTCTGAATAATCTACATTCAGACACTTGTCGCACTCTCACGTGTCATATTCAGCCTGAATAATGCTTATTCGGACTGAATATTTCTTTGATTATTCACTCTGAATAGTCTACATTCAGACACGTGTCACACTCTCATTTGTCCTCAGTCCTCACGTTCACAACCAAATTTGAGTTCGCATTTGAACTTTCCTCTAGAAATATAAAATATATGTACAAACTCCTTTGTTTATTACATGTGTGATACATATATACAGTACAAACAATCCTTACTGCAATGTTAGAATAACATATATTTAAATTTTAACCACTTGATAAATATCTGCAACAGGTTTTTAGGTCACGAGACTACAACGCGGTTCTTTATTGTCTTAGACAGGTATTGAATCTTTTTTTTTAATTGTAAATTTGTAATATGTTTCGGATTAGTGCACCCTACATGGATGATGTTTATAACCTTGGATTATCTGTTGGCAGTTATTTGAAAAGGTCGAGGTGGATAAACCAGCTGCTAGTCGTTCGACTTCTGCTGAAATTTATATCGTATGTCTAAAATACAAGGCACCTGCTAAGATAGATCCTCGTCTTTTTGACGTTAGGCATCTATTTCAGGGAGGGAAAGAAGCCCCAAAGGTAAATATCATCTATAAGTTATTTATCCAAGTTATGGATTGTTTCCCCTTCTGTTTGCCACTTCAGGTTATAGTAATAGAAAACTAAAATGGCCCTCATTTTTTATGAATTTACCAATTTAGGTTATTGATGTACTTAGAGGAACAAATCAGAAGAGACATCGTGATGGGTAAGCCATTCTTATACTTATTACTGATTTTAGCAAGGGGTGAGCATAACTGGGTATCCGGCCAATTTACATGGAACCGGAACCGGAACCGGAACTGATTCCGGTACCGGGTACCCGGTCTCATTTTTTTTACATTGCATAAGATAAAAAAATGTAATTTTAAACTACAAAACTATCCCATAAAAATTTACCGACTTAAGGTAATAAATACAAAAATAGCCTAAACTAATACGATAAACACTAATTATTACATAAATAAACTAGAAAGTTTTGAGTCTAAATAGCAACAAAACGACTTTCATACTACTTCATGTCAAGTAAATAACATAAAAGTTTAACCTAAAAACAAATGTAGTTTTATTAATATATATACATATAATATTTTTTATTTAAAATTAGCGGGTACCCGTCGGTTCCGGTTCCCGGTACCCAGATTAGGAACCAGTTTTGGTGGTTACCCAACGGGTAACGGTTCCAAAAAAATTAGAACCGGAACCGGTCTTGATCGGTTCCGTATTTTAGGAACCGGAACCGGAACCAATCATATCGGTTCCGGTTTTGGAACCGGCAGTTCCGGTTCCAAAAGCGGGTACCTGGTTCCGATGTCCGTCCCTAAATTTTTAGCTGTTGGATTGGAAGTTTTTCACATAATATAATCCATTTTTGATTTGAGAGGATATTGGTTGCTGTGGTATCAATTGGTCACACATTTGTCTATTATTATGTTTGTTGGTTTGATGTTAATTTACTTTAATGTTATCAGATATGAAGATGGTGATACGACTTTGAGGAAAACGTGCACAGCTACAGACTTTATTTGGTCAAGTGCTCCTCTTGATATTCTTGGTTCTGTTACATCTATAAACTTTACAGCCGACACTTGTTTGCCTATAAAGGATCATGCATTGACTACAGAGGAGGTAATGGCCTACTCCTAACGCTATTTTTGTATCATTATTATTATTATTATTATTATTATTATGGTTTCATTTGTTGTTTTCCTAGAAACGCTGTAACAATTTCAATTTCTTCTTTTGCTAGGTTAAAGCACTATGTGATGACTTGCGTGTCTTGGGGAAGCAAGACTTCAAGCATCTGTTGAAGTAAGGAACACCTTACCTTTTTTCTCTTTTTTTTGGCTACATATATAGATATAAACATAATCATATATATATATATGTGTGTGTGTGTGTATATATATATATAGCAAGAGAGAGAGAGAGAGGAAGATTCAGGGGAAACCCCCCAAAAAAAAATTAAACCGAGGAACACTGGAACACCCTGGTGACCATTCATGTGGACGGTATGCACATGTGCATATAAGTAATTGAATCTGTTTCTTTGTTTTTTTGCACATGTGCATACCGGACAAATTGCTTACAAATTACTCGTAAAAGGACGCCGTAAAAGGTTTATGTGGTTTAACAGTCGATGACAAACTTATTATCAATCAAAGGGGATTTGTGAATAACTGTAAGAATTTATTGTCTAGTTCGAACTTATGTGACAATCGGTAGATAGATCATATAACTTCCCATTGCATATAACCTGGTGTAACTCGTTATTATACTATAGATATTCAGGTGACACTTTCTTTAATTCTCACTGATAACTTTTATGTTTATTTGACATATGGCAGATGGCGTATCCATATCCGAAAGGCATTGTCTCCTTCGGAAAAGGAAACTCCTAAACCTATGGATGTTGAAACCGAGAGCAAAGTTGATGAGGATGAAGATGTGCTGAATGAAATGGAAGAACTTACAAATGCTATGCTTCGGAAGAAAAAACAGGCTAAAAAGATTGTTGCTAAACGAAGAGCCAAGGTTTGATGCAAATTGAATTATTCCCCATCTTAGGGGGCTGTTTGTTTACCTCTTAACAGTTCTATTAAGAGGCAGCCTCTGAATCGTTAAGAGGTGAATCATAAGTCTGCCTCTTAATGGTTCCAAAACCCTCTTGAGTCATTTTGTATCGTGGACCTCCCTTAACCATTCATAGGCCTAATTTCGTTTTGAACAATTACCAAACAATTATATTTCATTCTGCACTATATTATAAGAGCCTCTTAATCATTCTGAACCAAACCATTTAAATCTTTTCATCTCGTTTCTTTATTGTGATTATACCCATAAACACGTTTAAAAATCATTCAACTTTGATTCATATCAAATGGTGAATCGTTTAGAAACGGGTTTCTTCCCATTTTACGCTTTTACCCTTTTACTTGATTATCTTTTTTATACTTCCATTTTTCAATGCAGGATAAAGCAAGGAAAGCAACTGGGATGCAGAGTGATGTAATGGAAGATGGATACACTGATTATGAGTTATTTTCTCTATCATCTATCAAGGTTGGATTCAAATCCTTTTCTGATATTAAATTTGTAGTTCAATTAAATCATGATTTAGATATAGACGGTCACATTTATTATCTTTTTGTACTTTTTTTATTCATTTTATTTGATTGTTGTTTAGGGGAAGAAAGATTTGGTAGCTGTTGATAACACGGAAGATGATAATCCAAATAATGAAGTTGTGGATAGTGACGATGAGGGTGGACAAGGAGGTTCTCAAGATGAGTCAGCGAGTGATATGGATTCTGAGGAAGAGCGTAGAAGGTCGGTATATGAGTGGATCTCAAATAATCTTCTTTTCATTTGGGGTAGTTTCGATTAAAATTTAAAACCCACATTTTTTTTTATTTCAGATATGATGATCAGATGGAACAGTTGCTTGAAGAAGCTTACGAGAAGTTTATATCCAAGAGAGAAGGAAGCACAAAGCAGAGAAAGCGGATGAAACAAAAGCACTCTGAAGATGGTGAACTTCTTGAGGTTTGGCTTTTTCTTGTATATATATATATAGATATAGGGGCGGGTTCAAATGAGAACTCAAATTTGGTTGTGAACGTAAGGACAAATGAGAGCGCGACACGTGTCATATTCAGACTGTATAATGAAGAAAATATTCAAACTGAATAATACAAATTCAGACACGTGTCGCCCTCTCATTTGTCCTCACGTTCACAACCAAATTTGAGTTCACATTTGAACTTTCCTCTCTCTCCTCTCTCTCTCTCTCTATATATATATATATAGATATAGATATCTTGATTATCATTATGGCCAGAGCTGTTCAAGGATCGGATGGCCCGCTAATAAAGTGGGCTTGGATAACCATTTATCAAAAAGATGGTGGGCCTGGAATGGCCCGTTAAGATTAATGAGCAGACATGGTCGAAACAAAAAAAATCAGAAAGGCCCGCCAAGCCCGTTTGTTTTCATAATTAATATTTTTTTTGTAATTAAATTTTAGAGGGCCTCCCAATTCCCAATTTCCCATATACTTCTAACTCTTGATGTACTTGATTCTTGACCTCAAAAAAATTCTATAAAAAAGACTTGTTAAGGCAGTAGGCAAGCCCAACCCGTTTACCATTAAGCTATTAAGCCCGCCAAAAAGGGTTTAATTATTGTTCAAATTCAAAAAAAAATCTTTACAATTTGTTTCGAATATATATATATGTGTGTGTGTGAAAAGTTTACCTTTTTTTAATATTTTTCTTGGTGTAGGGCGATGAGGATGGTGATGATGCTGTTCATCCTGATGAAGACTCCGATAATGATCAAGCTGATCAAGAAACTAATCCTTTAATGATACCACTTGATGACTACGAGCCTACTGAAGAGGAAATCGCTGCTAAATGGTTCAGCCAAGATGTCTTTGATGACGGCGATGAACAACAAAATTCAAAAATGGACGAAAGTGACGATGATGATGATGATGATGATGAAGACCACAAAATGCAAGTGGATAAAAAACCCGATAATAACCAAATCATGGTCCCAAAAAAACCAACATCCAAAAAAAACCCACCTAAAAAACCCGCTCCAGCCGCCGCAGCCGCCAGTGAAGATTTCGAGATCGTCCCTGCCATAGATACGGATTCGAGCGATGACTCATCATCGGACGATTCTGACGATGATGACGTGGAAACAAAAGCCGAAATCTTGGCGGTTGCCAAGAAAATGCTGAGAAAGAAACAAAGGGAAACCATGCTGGATGATGCTTATAACAAATACATGTTTCATGATGATGAAGGATTACCGAAATGGTTCATAGATGAAGAAAAGAAACATATGCAACCGATGAAGCCCATAACGAAAGAAGAAGTGAACGCAATGAAAGCCCAATTCAAAGAGATAAATGCTAGGCCCGCTAAGAAGGTGGCCCAAGCCAAGGCCCGAAAGAAGCGGGTTGCAATGAGGAAGATGGAGAAGGTTAGAAAGAAGGCGAATAGTATTGCGGATCAAGCGGATATTAACGATAGATCGAAGATGAAGATGATAGATACGTTGTATAAGAAGGCGGTCCCACAAAGGCCGAAGAAAGAGTTGGTGGTGGCAAAGAAAGGAGTGCAAGTGAGAACTGGAAAAGGGAAAGTGTTGGTTGATAGAAGGATGAAGAAGGATGCTAGGAAACATGGGATGAGTAAGGAGAAGAAGGAGAAAGGGAAAAAGAAAGGTGGTGGTGGTGGCAAAGGGCAAAAAGGTAAAGGATCGGCCACACCCAAGGGTAAAATGGGAAGAAAGTGAAAAGTTGCGGTGATATAAAGTAGAGGTGCACGAAAAAGCATGGGATTGAATTCCGACACAAAAAAGCCCGGTTTTTGTGCATCTGGAATATGAGTATGGTTTTGAATTGAAATTTTGGTATGCTTGTTTTAAATGTAAAATAATTTTTTGATCCAACGATATAACATTAGCTTTTATTTAATTTATTTTGAACTATCAATGCAAGTTATGGTTATAGAAATTAATCTGGTATTTGTTTGATTTGATTTGTTTTTAATGCAGGTTTGGTGTGTATTTTTCTAATTACGAGTAGACTTTTGAACTCTTATTTATGTCTATGTTGTAATTTAAGGTCAGGTGGAAAGGAACGCAAGTAGTTTAGTAATGTACCAATACATTATAGTCTTTCGGGTTTTTGTTCTACTTATTTTGATGTGACAAAGAAAATACATTTTTACCCCTCCTGTCCTAGTTTAATTTGGCATCAAAAGTGGAGCAGTAATTTTTGTACAATTCCGTTCTGTTTTGTGTACCAAATACATCCTTGCATCTCCAATTCTCAGATGCAAGGATGTATTTGTGAGATACAAAGTATTGGTCCTGCCATAATACTTTTTGTATCTCACAATCGTCACTTCAAACACTTGAAGAATCTTAAAGACTTAAATTTAAAATTTAAAATTAGGGGATTTTAATTTAAAGCATTGTGTGGATACTCGAAGTGCATCTTCAATGCTTATTTTTTTCTTCAAGTGTTTGAAGTAATGATTGTGAGAGATAAAAAGTATTATGAGAGGACCAATACTTTTTCAAGTGTTTGTTGAAATCACGTCATAATTTTCAAAAACAAATATTAATTACTTAACATTAAAATTCACATTAGAAATTTCTACTATAATTTGCATACAAGGCCACAATAATTTCGTTTCTTTCAAAAAGTGATTCGAGCTAAAGACCACAAGTTATCCGGATAATGTTTCCAATGAACTATGTTTTCATAGGGGATCGAGATCTTTTGAAGTAAGCCACTTAGCAGACGTTAGAGCATCTCCAACAGCTTTGCTATAATAGAAAATTTAGGGTTTTTTATTTCTAAAGTGCTCTAACAGCATTGCTATATTAGTTGCCATTTTAGATATTTTGGGAGAAATCTATAAAATCTCTAAACTATGAGAGAGAAACATTATTTTAATATAGATAACCAATCAAAATTATTGAAATTAAATGTGTAGGAGAAAGATTTAATATTTTATTAAATTATTGAATATTTTAATAATATAAGTAATGATGGATTCTCTAAAATAGAAAAGCTGTTGGAGTTGGAAGAAAATATTTTTAGAGATTTTGATTTTTTATTTTCAAATTTAGAAAATTTATAAAAAAGTTGTTGGAGATGCTCTTAGGGGCGGACTTATAGTTAGGATTTAGTAAGGTGAGGGGAAAGGACACCATTAAAAACCAAAAAGACAAAATTTACAAGGGTTAAATTTTTTTTCTTTTTCTAGCTTCTTACTTAGTTCCCCCCAGTGATTTTTTGCAAGGGACCATAACCTAACCAACTCCAAAAAAATCTCTTGAAATCAACCAAAAAAGTCTATCGAAATCCCAAAAACTCTTTCGAAATCGACAAAAACTTTTTTATAAATCCCTGACATCAACCAAAAAAAAACTTTAAAAATCTCTCGAAACGGTGTAATTAAGGTAAAAACATGTTAGGCGATTTTGCATGCCTTTAGTCTACCTTAAAGGTGACCCACTAGGTAAAAATCCTGGATCCGCCATTGCAAACCGTTGTATACTTAATTCGTCTTTTACACGATGTTCTTACAACATAACGATATAGGTCAACGGTTAAAAAAAAACCTTTTTGCAGGACGTGGTTTTAATTTATAGTTCATAACACACTTAAAGTTTTACACCCAATATAACAAAATATAAGTAATAAGTCTTATAAAGTTGAGATGATCATAGTCATAGTAGGGTGTCTAAATAACTACTTATGGTAGTATACTTAATGTGGGGATACAAAACTGTCCCTTCCACCCCTCCACAATCCTCCACTTCAAAACATGTCTGAAAACCCTTCACAAATGCTGCATATATGAAAACCATTTGCATGTTTTCTGGATATGGAGTTTCTGAAAAATTGACACCATTTTTTATACAAAACCCATGTTACAATTTCTTTAAAAAATAATTTCCAGAAAACATGTTGTAAAGTTTTTAAATATTTATTCAGATGGATATTTATTTACCTTTGATTTTCTTGAGAAGATTCTCTTCGGAGATGTGAATTTTCTCGAGCTGTTTCCCTATCTTGTGTTCCCATAACTCGACTAGTTCATTCATGGAGTAAACGTTCCCTGGTGGTCTTAAATACAACACCTTATTTAAAGTACGTGGATCGTCTATTGTAATTATGGTGAATTCAGCCACATCTCTTTCCTTCATAAAAACGCCTATAAATTTCAAAAGTTTAAAAGGGTCATTGGCTCAACGGTACTTCACTAAAGATGAGTGTGTGTGTGATTTTTGTCGTATATAAAATATTACATACTTCAAAAAAGAAATTCAAAGTTTGGTGACATGGGTTTATATAAATTTTCTCGATTTGGTACGTGCTATCTCCATTTCTAGTTTTCTACTCATATAAAGAGCTAGTTTATTAGCAGCTTAATGAGTTAAATGAGACTCGCAAGTTATTATAGATTACTGTTTGGTAGTGGCTTAATGATATAGAAAGTGACTTATTTTGTAAGCTTCTAGAGGGAGCTTTATGCAGAAAGTCAAGTTTTTTCCAAACATGTCTCTCCCAATTAAGAAACACGCTCCTTCCATCTATAAAAATAACCCTTCCAAATAAAAATCTTTCTATTCTTTCTATAAAGATAGTTTTATCCATACAGAACTTAATGGAAAACCAACCAAACAACCCCTAAATGTGGCTTACGTGATTGACGAGATATGGGAATTGGTGAGAGGAGATTCTTATTCGGTATTCATCTCTTTCAAGAACCCTTTTGTTTAAGTATATAATATTTATATACTGCAAATGAAACAAATAAACTCACACACCCTCTTCACCTTTGGTGAGGTTTGAACCCCCGACCTTTTAAGAGACCAAAGGCTCAAATACGGCTAGACCAAAGTCCCTTTGGTCCCTCTCTTTTTGCCAACTGAAGAAAGATGGCATCCCACAAAAGTAGCACTGCATGTAGTGTTTACTTTCCCCACCCTTTAAATTGATTATTAATACCATTTTAATGTTTTTATATTAACTAGTCACATAGTTCAATGTAGATAAATGGATGTTAGTCAAATATCAAAGATGCCCCTGAATAACAACAAAATATCTGAATCTTGAGCACCAAAATCAATGCTATCAATATTTTAAAATGTTATCAATGGGCAAACATATAGAAGCTTGTATTCAAGGCTCTTTATATGGAACCTATTTGGTCAAAGGTCCATTTTCTAATAAAAAAATTCAACTACATTCTTTCCTTTTTTACTTTGTATAATTTAAACCAATTGTTATTTATTTCAAATTCTTTATGTATAACCCACTTGGCACCCCCAATGAAGACAAGGGGATGCTATATATTTTTAGTTTAGAACCCATGTGGCATCCCTGAATCCTGATAGAGATCTTTTCAGACAAAAAAAGAAGGAATTACAATGAAAGATCCAACAAACATACCTTTGACATTTCCATCTCCAAATATTGTGACCTTATCCCTTGGAGGGGCATTCAACCCTGGCTGAATTAGAGAAGGAAGCAAGTAACTCATGAAAAAGTTGCAGGAGATGTAGGTGTATGGAATGCCCTCAGCTTCTACAAGCCGTCGAATGTCAGATTTCCTTGAATAAAAGCCTTGATCCATGTCGGATATATGAGTTTTATCAGGATCCAATCCAAATTCTGAAGGAATAAATCTCTACAACAATCCATGTGTTTTAGTAAAAGATGACTGTAAAATTGCTTACAGAAATCACCATAGCATAGAAAGATAGAAAGCAAATGGTTTGAGTTACCTTTTTGCATCTTTGCCCAATAAAAAGTTTCATCAGTTTAAGACATATTGTAACATCATTTTCAAACTTGCACAACAATGTTCAGATTTTTTGAGAAAGAGAAATCTTTAAGCCAATAAGAATTGCAAATATTTTCTTTCCAAAATGTCCTACAAGAAGTGCAACATTTCTTCAAATTATCAAGGCAATCGTCAAAAGATGTAGATTGATTCATTTCATTCACAGAGTTCACATAAATTTTAAAGTAGAATAAAATGGCATAAATTATTAGGAAAAACTGGCCAATAACGAACCACAAATTTATTAGTTTGCATGTAAAGTCAAACATTTCAAGAGAGACAGATCGAACTTCAAAAATGGAAGAAGAGAAGAAAGTTTAAGATGCAACATGACCTCAATGCATCCAGCTTGCTTAATGGCGGAAATCAGAGGCTTCTGATCAAGGACCTGTTTCGAATTTACAGCACATATCACAACGTTCACTTGCTTGAGTGCTTCAATAAGGCTCGATTCATCATGCAATGAACCCTAGAATTCAAAATTCCAGAGATTATCCTCAATTGCACCATTGAACAAGGATAAAAGTAATCATTAAAACCATCGAACAATTCACTATCATTGGTGGTAGAATCGATACATCAATGATATATAGTTAATTCTTAACTGAATTAAACTGTACTCTACATACCACGGATATCGTGCCAACATCGACATCATAACCGCAAAGGAGTGAACTATCAAAATTGTGATCGTGAACGGCAATGGCGAAAGAAAACTCACCTCGAGAACAATGGCGCCGGAATCGGTCAGAATTTGAAGCTTGCTTGACTTTTGGGGGTCTGATAAGCTGGAGGATCTGACGAGGCAAAATGTAGGATGAAATGCTTCGAGACTAGCTTTGGCGAGTTCAAATCCTAATCTACCTGTTACTCCTATTATCAATATACGAGAATTTTTGGTATTGGCCTCCATTGATCCTTCCATAGCTTCCGGCGGTACCGGAAGTCGCCGGTAGTAACGTTCTCTAACCACCGCCTACGGCTGACTACGGCGAATCCAGGTGGAGAATGCTACTAGGGATTCATATAATTATCTACAACACTACAAAAGTGGTCCCAAAACAATCAAGTTCACAAACACAAGTCATTTTTACCCATTTTTTTTCTTAAATAAATAACATAAAATGTCATATCATGTTATCTTATTTTAAATAGACTTGTCATTCTGTTTTCGTGAGATCCGTGAGACCACTCTTTTATATTTAAAACTTCACAGCAAAAATACCATAAAGGTAAAAGAAATATGAATCATTAAAGTATTTTTGCTATGAAAGTAACCTACATAATGTTTTTGCTGTGAAGGTAACCTTCACATTGTTTTTGCTGTGAATGTTCAGATTTTTTTTACCTTCACAATGTTTTTGCTGTGAAGTTTTCAAGAGTAAAAAAATGGTTTCACGAGTCTCACAGAAACAGGCCGGTCTCACGTGAACCCATCATATTCTTTTTATCTTCACAATGTTTTTACTGTGAAGTTTTAAGTGTAAAAGAATGGTATCATGGGTTTCACGAAAACAGGGTGATCTCACGTAATCCCAACCCATTTTAAATATTTTAAAGATTTGAAATATATTAAGAGAAAAGTTATAAAAAGTCAACTGAATTATTTTTTTGAATATATTAACAAGATTTGAAATATTTTTTTTTTGTATTTGAGGAATTAAGTCTTTAACATTTTCAAAAAATAACCTACACCCTTTTATCCCAAAACAAGTTACGTGTAACCGAGTAGCAATGTTTTAAAGTAAAAAAAACATAAATCAATTTTACCTCCCAAACCCTTTGCACTAAACGACATCATTTCCCCTCGCCACTCCTTGTTGTCCCATCGTTATATGTTTTATCTACCATCTATTGACATCGTTGGCCCCTACCATCGATCTCCCTCTTTTTTCTCAGTTTTTTCTTTCGATTCTCACTATTTTACAACAATGTAGTGCTACACATATAGATATACTAAAAATAGAAAATAAAAAAAGAGTTAAATTAATGGCGGGGGCCAACAATGGTGATGGACAGTGATAGAGAGAAAATGACGACGATGCGATGAGGGTTTGAATGACGTGGGGTTGGGAACGATAAAACCGATTTAACTATTTTTACTTTAAAACCTTCCTACCGATTTCATGTAGCCTTTTTGGGGTTAAAAGAATATAGGTAACCAATTTCTAAAAGTTCAATGAGTTTATCTATGTCTATATCTATATCTATTTCTAAAAGATTTCTCTATTGCCCCATCTCAGGTGGAAAAAATCCAATCTCAATTTTGAAATATTTTGACTTGAAACGTTTTGTTTTTGCTTTGAATTTGGGTTCACATATTAGGGTCCATCTCATCTCCCAGTACGGTGATTATGCTTCTGAGAGACACCATTAATTCTCTCTTCATTTGAGGATTCTCCTTTCCATCTATTCTCCTCAATTTCAAAATTTCTGTTTTTAACGTATTACATTTATCATTTTTTTTTTCGAAGTTTTGATTTTTGTTTTTGGAGAATGGATTTAGTTTTTGTGGTTTCAGTTACATATTCAAGTTCTCTGTTTTGAAGTTTATTCATTTGTTATTTGCTTTGCTAACCACTTGTTTGTTGAAAGAAACCAATAATACAACACGTATTTGAACGTTTTTTACATCTTTGGTCAATGATGCATCAACATATTATGAAACTATGATATTTTCTGTTGTACATCATTGGCAGAATTCTCTTTCTGTTTGCTAATTAAAGAAACTTTATTGTGTTGCCAATAATGATGTTTATGATTTGGTTCTTAACGGCCAAGCAAAGGTTTCAATCGGAAATACCAGTTTTTGAATTGTTTTATCGAATTTCAACGTCGGTTTTTCGAATGGATATTTATAACAGATTGGAACGGATGGCTGGCAGTGGGATAACAAGTGTGATGCTTTGATGATAGTTTGTTTGTCACAAGTGAATTGAAAGATACAAACTATTTTACAGAGTTGGACATGGTTCATTTGCTGTTTAGACATACACTACCACATTGATTGGTAATTGGTTCATTACTCATGTGTTTGTTCTTGATTGTAGGTCCTGGCAAAATCCTCAAATTGATAATCAAACTGCACATATGAGAATTACAAAGTAAATGGTTTGAGCATATGGGATTTGAAGAAAATGTTACATCTTCTTTCCTCTCTTTCCATTTTGACTTTTTATGTAATCGCGGGTACCCGAATTGAACCGGCTATAATGTATATACGATATTTAATATTAAATATTCATATTATTAGTTATTAACCCAAACTTAAATGTGCAAAATCTTTATGTTTTGGTGTTAAGAATTACGTTATGTAGCGCTTTGATTAGTTTTATTTATATAATGTTTAAAAAAAATTAAGTGTTATATTTCGTACCAATTTTACATTGTAAATGATTTTTTTATAACTCCGGGTAACCGTGAATCGAACCGCAGGTCACCGCCTTATTTCGGTTCGGTGCGGTTTGGTTCAACCCGCCAGGTATTCACCTCATGCGGTTCGGTTCACATTTTCCCTACTATCCGAACAAAACCGATCTGTGAACACCCCTATTACGGTTATTTCAAGATTGAAACTAATCGGTCTTAGTTTCAAGATTGATCGTGTACGGTTATTGGATTTCACACCACAAATTGAATGACCACCATACTTTTTTATTTTCGGTAAACAACTAGTTTATTCAAAAAAAAATCATGGTCTTAAATCTTAATCATTCAAGATAAAAACATTTAATGGATTTTTTCATTTAAAGAAATCAGGAACTAAACCATTCTAAATGAAAAGGTGTTTTTTTTTTTGGATTTTTTCCAAAATATTATTCCAACGGTTACGCTATGAAAAAAAAATGGAAGAAGAAAGAAAAAATTATAGCATATTTGTTTAAAATGTTCTAATTGTTTAATAATTTATCAATTTTGTCAAAAATTTCAGATTTTTATTTCGTCTTATTTTGGTGCCCATCTAGTCTCGTTTTATCTAATTTTGTGTCAAACGTAAGATAAAGAAAATGGTGTCATCATGTTGATACGTATGATAATGATATCAATATTTCATAATAGATGTACATTCAACATATTTAACTAAATCTTTTTTCTTTATATTCAAAGTCCAAAATGAACCTTTTTAGGATGAAAATTTTGCTGACATAGAGTAAATCAAGGGTAAACTATAAAATAAAAATAAGAAAGAGATATAACATTTATGTAGGTTTTTAATACATAATTACTTTTCTAACTCATTGCCAGTTTTTTTCTTCTTATTTTCAAGATATATAATTTTCAGTTTACTGAATTAAATTTGTTATTTTGTTGACGGTATGTTTATAAATTATATATATTTCATTTCAATTGTTGGTATATAAAATAAGACAACTTAGCTTTATAAACGCCAATTGTATAAAATAAATGCAGACATATATATATATATAAGCTTCTTCTTATAAAAAAATATCATCATAATGATGATTCGTTTCTTTTAATATTTTCATCATCAAAATTGTGTTGCACGATTTAAAATATTATAAACATCCGAATACTTTTTCCTTTTTTACAATTTTTAAATCATTTAACATGTTTTTTTAGCTAAATTTTTTAATTTTTACATTTGACGGTTACAAATAAGATATAACTTAAATTAGCTTATTTTACATTTATGAATTAAAATTATACCTTTAAATACAATCAAGTTTTGTCCAAGTTATTATTGTTGAGCAAAAAATTATTGTAAAAGAATGAAAACAATCTTTATTTATACAAGTTCTTTTAGATAACATTAAACATAAAAACATAACCACTTACACAAACCATATCAAACAAAACCAATCCAATTTATCCCACTTGAAATACGATCTGATGGGTGGGACCTACACAGACCTAAAGTGATCTCTTCGATGATATCGGTTTCATATGAACTTGATGCAATTCTAGTTTTTCGTACCTTCTCCACCAATGGGACGAGGCGCGTGTTTCTTGAAACGGGTTGGTGTTGGTCTAAGCCAACTTCTACCCCCAATCATGCTCTTGTTCAAAAAAGGTGCACTATCGACAGCCGATAGCTCACGCGACCATCCAACCCTCTTCGATCTATCTGCCCCTGGACCATAACACTTATATTCGCCATAGTACACCGTCCTATAAACAAGATTCACCCAAAAAAAAAGTCATTGGCGTAGCAGTACTAAGGTTACTAGAAGAGTCCAGCCTCCCCGGAGGTCAAGAACTTAGAGCATTTCTAAGAAATATGCTATATATTTTCTAAAATGGAGTAAGAAAAATCAAAATCTCTAAAAAAATTACTTCCAACTCCAATAGTTATGCTATATATTTTCTAAAATAGAGTAAGAAAAATCAAAATCTTTAAAAAAAATTACTTCCAAGTTCCAACTCCAATAGCTATGTTATTTTAGAGATTGTAGTATTTATTATGTTATTAAAATAATCAATATATTAATAAAATATTATTTCTCTTTCTAAACATTTTATTTCAATGCCTATTATTGGTGGATTGATTAAAATATTATTTTTCTTTTTCTCAAAAATTGGGTTTTAAAGATTTCTCCAGATTTAGAGATTTTTATCTTCTCTCTCCTCTTTTTTTTATTTTAACATTCTCCTCTTTTTCTATTTTAAGATAGAGAATAACATAACTTTTGGAGAATTTTTTTTTGTTAAAATATCATTTTTCTCTATTTTACAATAGTTCTTGAAGATGTTCTTAAATCTCACCAAAGTTGAGAAATATGTGAGTATTTACTGTATATAAATATTATACACATATAGAGAGGAAAGTTCAAATGCGAACTCAAATTTGGTTGTGAACGTGAGGATGAATGAGAGCGCGATACGTGTCTGAATATAGATTATTCAGACTGAATATACAAAGAAATATTCAGTCTGAATGTTTCTTTATATATTCAGACTGAATAAACACTATATTCGGTCTGAATATATTTTTGAATGAGACACGTGTCGCACTCTGATTTATCCTCACGTTCACAACCAAATTTGAGTTCTCATTTGAACCCTCGTCACATTTTTTTGTGATAAAAACACGAATGAAAAGTTGGGAGCAAGATAAAGTTGTCACCTTTCCTTGCTTGGGTCATCCCAACCACGCCATCCCTCCGGTGATATTGCATTTGACATGAAAGTATGTGCAAATATGACACGAGAGCATGAACCCCATGGCCTTCCAAGAACGGTGCCATCACCCATGCCCGTTATCTTACAACCCACGAATATAAAACCTGTATTCTCAAAGGGCGAATTCCGATGTTGGGCTGTTATTGTGCCAAAAGTTGTAGCTAGTGAATGTATTTGGCAACTCTGCAACAAGTTTATTAATACATTATTAAAAAGAAACAAAGGATGAGTGACAATCAATGTACAATAGTACAACATTCCTAAATCCACATTAACCAGACACATATCATCAAACTTGTATATATTATATATAAGGCTCTCATTTTTCGATAGAGGCTCTGTTATGAAAAGATTTAAAAGAGTTCTACATATCCTAACATGGTATCAGAGCCGGGTCTAGTGGCATCTAGGGACTTAACGAAGTCTTTCACCTCGTTCTTGGGGGCACCCTCCAGCCTCCGTTTGAAGAGGGGATGTGTTGCTTTTAAATATATAATATTTATATAAGGCAAATACTCTCTCACACACACACACACTCCTCATCTTTAGGGAGATTCTGAACCCTTGACCTCCAGGAAGGTTTAAGATTTACCAGTAACATAGATACCGCAAAGAGGGGATGTGTTGGTGTCCGTTATCTACTAGACCCTGACCATCAAACCTATATATATATATAATAGGGTTGGGTTCCTATGAGAACGATAGTTATGAGAAGGGTAGAGATTCCATAGTTATGAGAAGGGTAAGAAGGAATCTCTACCCTTTGATCAATCCTAAGTGAAGAGAACCACTAGATCAACTCTCTTCTAAAGCGCAATTAATGGGTTGTTTTCGGATCATAATTGATAAGGATCCAAATCTCACCTTAACTCATGTTCTGACACTATCCTTCATCTCTTTTAGGGAAAATTTTAAAAGGTTTTACGTATCCTAACAATCAAATATCTTTCAAGCTAAGCATTTCATAGCAACATTCTCAAATTCAAAGATTTGCCACTATGTTCATTAGATAATGTATATAAGAGAACTTACTTCAAAAAGAGAAGCAGCATTTCCACAAATGAAATCAGTGGCTCCTTCAATATAACAATTATAGTAATAATGTCTACCAGAATCATCAAGCAAAGTGTCCTGATAAGAAAGAATTCGACATCCATAAATTGCAGCTCTATCTCCTGCTAACCTCAATGCAATAGCTTTCCCACTCATCCCAAAAGTGTTCTACAAAAATGGCGGAATTCAATTACCAAAATACTCTTCAGAAATCAAATTGTAAACTAAGAACACAATAAACCTGTTAAAAACCTACTTGAATTGTGAGATATCTTGCAACAAAATCGGAAGCCATTACAGATAATGTAGGAGAATTGAAAATATCGCCACCATCGTTCCATGTTATGATGGTGTTAGAAGCTTCCGTACCACTCAAAGTTATGAAAGGTTTATCGGCAGGAACAACAATCTTCTCTCTGCTCAACCAGAAACCAAATCGAGTTGATTTACATCATTTAATATCTAATTCAATGGAATTTAATTGAAATTGAAATTGAAAATCTGAGATTAGAAGTACGGATGAACCTGTATGCTCCTGGTTTGATCCAAATGTAAATAAGCTCGGAGTTATTAGAAGCAACCGCATCAATGGCGGCCTGTATCGTTTTAAAATCACCTTGTCCTGATTGATCCACAACTATCAAAACTGCATTTGTAGTTGAAGAAGATGGAACCGCCATTGATGATGATGATAACGAAGCAGAGCAAACATCAAGCAAAATCAATACAAGAATAAAAACTCGTAGAAGAGGATAAACTATATACGTAACGGCCATGTGAAAATCAAAAACTCGATATAGTAGTAGTATCAATCAAGCAAAAACAGACCAAATCCACTCGTTTTCGCAAGATTGCAGGCTAATCAAAGGGGCAAAATACCAAAAAATATGAAATTAACAAAGAATGTCAACGGAAATTTGAACCGATTTCTTGCAGTTACAGCAGGGTTTCACTGAAATTCACAAGTAAATGGAATCAATTACGATAACTGGCGGCCGAAGGGGAAGATTTTGGCACCCTAATTTTGGAAAATTGAATGAAGAATTAAATAGCAATTGGGTTGAAATGAAATCTAGACGAATCTGGAGAAAAAAAAAAGATGATAAATGAAGAGGAAGATTTTGCGTGCGATGCATGTGGGAGGAGTGGGGTGAGAAGAACACGGAACGTGTAATGATTTTGAAAAATGCTTTGCTCATCGTTTTCCCGCATTCTTTTTTGCTCTCCGTCTTCCTATCTTTATTATATTTACAAAAGTAGCTATTAAGGGAACTAACGATTTATAAGATACTTTGTTAAAATCTTATTTTTATTAACTTATTAATAAGGTACCTTATAAGTTAACTTATGATAATCCAAACAACTACAATAAAAATAAATGACTTATAAGTCACCTTATTTTTGCCAAACAAACAGAATCTAAATTACACCCGATTTGGATCCAAATTCAAACCATCTAGAATAATGTTAGGGTGCGTTTGGTATGTTGGTGGACACAAGATAAAATCTTGTTGTCACTAGGGGTGCTCATGGGTTGGGTTGATCGGGTTCGAGGTGTTTTAACTAATCAACCCAATGTTGTCGGTTTGATAATTTTTCAACCCAACTCAACCCAACCAAAAGTTCAACCCAACTTGTTCGGGTTGATCGGGTTAATCGGGTTGGTCGGGTTGATAGTTTGGTATAACAAAATATTCTGCTAACATTGAATAACTCACAATTTCTTTTTCATCATCTGTCATTTGGTACAATTTATCTATACTTCTTGAATTTGTAGTATATTACATCGAATTAATTTTTCTCAATATATATACTAATATATACAAATGATTTATGTAAAGATAGATAATAGATTGAAAATATATGTATACGAGTAGAGTGCGTGATGGATGTAATTGTTTAATTTACATATAAATAGAGATTCAATAATTATATTAATAGTTATATTAAACCCAAAATATAAAAGGATATCGGGTTCATCGGGTTGGTCGGGTTGGGTTGGGTTCAAATAAAAGTAACCCGATTTCAATCCAATATCTACGGTTTGAAGATTTTACAACTCGATTAGGCATCGGGTTGCTTCGGGTTGAGTTATTTTGCATCGGGTTGGGTTGGGTTGATCGGGTTGGTCGGTTTTTTGAGCACCCCTAGTTGTCACATGTTTTGTGATTGGATATGATCGAGTGGGAAAGAAAATAGGTGGAACAAAAATTAGGAGATGAAACAAATTTAGTAAATTATTAAACTATATATGTCAAATTAAAAGAGGAAGGATAAATGCAAACCTGTTATTTGTTAAATGTACACATACTTGTTAATATCGTACTCACATGCATCAAACATATTTTTTTATATTTTTAATATATTATTTTGACTTGATTTTGATGTAAATTAGTTATGCATGTAAAACACCCGGTTAAAATTCTAACTCATTCTACAATTTTCTTTCACCCACCTATCTCATTTTCGCTTGCCAATCTTGTTCAAGTAATAAATTATAGTTTTTCAGTTATGGGAATTGCCTATACCATAATACTGACTCGCAACTCAGTTTTGTTAAATGTGTGTAGTTTTGGAGATTTAGAATATGTTTTTTTTTTCTCCAACAGGTATGCTATAGCATCTCCAACAGCTTTTTTAAATTGGAAAAATGAAGAAAATGATAATTTTAAGCCAATATTGTATTTCAACAACTTCTCCAAAACTATCTCCAAAATGAAAAAATTATAAGAGAAAATAATTTTTTTCTCCAAATATGATCATTAAATGATTACAGAATGAGATCATCAATAGGAAACCTTGAAAATAATTTTTTAGAGAGAAAAACAATATTTTAATAGACTAATGTAATATTTTAATATTATAATCAATATTAGATTATCCAATATAGGGAATCTGTTGGAGACAAATACAATTTTTTAGGAAATTTTTGGAGATAAATACAATTTTTTTTTGAAAATTTTGGCTTTTGATCTCGATTGTAAACAAATTTTGGGAAATTTGTTGGAGATGCTCTAACATATGTTAAAAATAGAGAAATGAACAAAAAAGAAAGTGTAGAAATTTTCAAATTTAGGAAAAAAAAAGTTTCTAAGACATTAAACCTACGTGTTTAGAAAAGAGAAATAATCTATTATTAAATGCATTTGAATATTTAAAAAATATAATTAATGACATAGTTGATAAAATAAAGTAGTTGTTAGAGTTTGATATAAAAAAAATTAACTTTATTTAATTTTTGACACTCTATTTTAAAATAAAATTATAACACAACTGCTAAAAATGATATAAAGATGATATAAAACTCTTTACAAAATTATAATTTTAAAGTACGGATGAACCTAACTGATTATAACACAACTTTTAAGTGTTTGCCGAGTTATATTGTTATTATTTAATCTATTTTGATGATACTAAGGTGGCATTTGTTTTTTAAGAGGTGCTGAAAGTTTGAAGTCTGATTTCAGTTCTGAAATGGTTATAAAACGTCTAAACGAATCAGACATAAGTGATAATTAAGAGCTTAAAATGAAAAAACAAACAAAGCCTAAATACATGATTAGGTATTAAAACATGAATTGGTATATCACATGGTTTATACATCGAAATATTTATTTATCCCGTGTTAAAAAATGGGTAAAAGCAAACAATAACAGATTAAACTTTATTTATGAATGAGTTCTAAAGCACTAGAGCCTTATATTTTTTTTTAAATTTAGAATTTTTAAGAAAAAAAATATGATCATCGCCTTTTTTATTTTGAAGAATACAATATGAATTACTCTCTAATCTCTTCTAAACATTTGAAAAAATCCAAATTTAAAGTGGAAAATAAAACACGATAAAAATTAATATTTTATTTAATATATAAATTATTTTAATAATATGACAAATATTATAATCTTTAAAATAAGAAAATTGTCTATTTAAATGTATTTATTTTATAAATTTTAAAATTGTGATCCATCATTTACAATGCAGAAAAATACATGAATTTTAATACAAAGAGTTGTCAATAGTATTGCCCCTAAAATCAAATATTATTTACACCATGGTTTTTATTGAATAAAATTGTTTTACATAATTCTTTTATTGATTAAATTATTTCAATACATATTTTTTAATATGAAAATGAAATTGTTTCGTGTAATTATCATTTTGATGAAATTTGTTTTAATATTCTTGATGAAACAAATGACTAGTTAACCCTTATAATTAAGAAAAAGTGAATTTAAAAAAAATGATTGATTGAATAGAGTTTGTACGGTTTGTAATGGATATTTCCCCTGTAAACATCACGTTAAATTGTATAATTTAATAAATAAATAAATTATACCAATATTAATTAACGATCAAACTATTTATATTTTTTTGTAACCAAAATATCATTCAATAAACTATTCATCCATTTTTTCATAAACATAATTCACAAAATATCAAAAAGCTTGACGTAACATAATAAGAAAAAGAATTGTTATATGCACAATTTTAGGTAACATTCGGTATTCAGACATGATTGAACTGGACAAGATAAAACGAGATATGACAACAAAGTAGACTGGACATCACGGGACATGACAAGAGAGTAGGACTAAACTTGACATGACTGGACAAAACAAATGTTTGTCTAGTGTTTGATACGACTATAACATGACATGACAAAAGTAGACAAGTTATCCTCAAAAGTTATTTGTTGATTTTATATACTATATAATAACTAAAATTAACACAAATAAAATAAATAATTTAATTTATAAACATTTTTACATAATTTTCATATACATAAATACATACATATATAATAGTACAAAAAATGAATGAAAAATTTGATATAATTGATGATAGTTTGAAAAAACCCGTATTCATAAAAAGGAAATCTTATTTGGTTTGGAAGATTCTTATCAATTGGAGAAGGCACAACGAAGATTTTTGCAACAACAATTGTTGTATAGGTAGAGGCATTGATGATTGATAAACGATGGTGGTTGTCGGAAACGTGAAGATGGTGAATAATGGTGATGGTGATCAATGGCGGATCTAGGATTTTTGTCCAAACGGGTCATCATTAAGGTAAATAAAAGGTGCGTAAAGTCACCTGATGTATTTTTACACTAATTACACTGTTTTGAGGGATTCTTAAATTTTTTTAGTTGATTTCGAGGGATTTCTTAGTGTTTTTGTCAATTTCGAATGAATTTTTCGAGTTTTTTTTATTGATTTCAAGAAAATTTCTTAGGCCACGTTTGGTTCGCGGGATTGTAATGGATTTCGAGGGATTTGGATTTAAAATCCAATTAATTATTGTATTTGGTTGGCATAATGGTAAGGATTTAAAATCCCTGGATTAATTTGAAATCCCATGAACAATGGATTTTAGAATCCTTCCTAAAACCTTGGTATTTCAAATCCAATCATGAGGATTCCCCTTTGCCCTAATTTGAAATCCACGCGCATCCTTCTTTCTCTAACCAAACACAATGAAGGATTTCAAATTCAATCCAATCCAATCCCTCTAAATTAAATTCCCTTCGTGAAATCCAATTTTGAAAACAATCCCGCGAACCAAAAGCTCCCTTAGGAGGCGTTTGGTTCGCGGAATGAAATTCGATGGAATTGGAATCCATCAAGGAATTTGACTTTGAAGGAATTGGAATGAAATTTGATGGAATTTGACCATGCGTTTGGTTGATAGGAATTGGAATGGAATCTCGTAAAAGAATAGAAATATGATCTATCGGGAGTGGGGGTGACAATTGTGATGAGGACATTAGTGGTGGGTGGTGGTGGTGGTGGGTAGGTGGGTGGGGTAGGGTGTAGGGGTGGGTGGCGACTATGAGTATGCCGGCAAAAAATAGTGACGTGGTGGGTGGGGGTGGGGGTGACGGTAGCGGTGGTGGAATGATAATATTAATTGATGGTGGTGGTGGTAGTGGCGGTGGCGGTGTCGGCGGTGTCGGCGGTGGTGGCGGATATGTTGTCGATGAGGGTGGGGCGGGGATAGGGTGGTGGTTAAAATTATTGTTGTCTTTCTAAAAAAAATTTATAAATTATGTTGCATTTGATACGAAATGGAATTCAAAATCCTTCACATATGTTAAGGAATGATCAAATCCATCAACCATGGAATTCGGTGGAATCCGATGGAATCCGGTCTATTCATTCCGCGAACCAAACAACATTAAGGAATTCAGTCAATGGATTTGGCCATTCCAATTCCTTCCAATTCCATGGGATTCCGTGAACCAAACAGCCCCTTAGTGTTTTCGGCAATCGCCAACAAGATGGGGTCCGTTAGAAAAATTTACTGAAGGAAAACTAAGAGTAGGCTTTGTATTTTTAAGTTTTTTTACCTATTGACTGGGGTCCTTTCACCTCCTGTTTTTTAAACTAGATCCACCTTTGATGGTTGCGAACAACATTAATGAAGGAGGTCTAAAATCAACACAAAATTTCAATTAAAAGTCCGGTTGACTATTAAATATCTTTGTAGGTCTAAAATCACATGAAAATAAGAGCATCTTCAACGGGGGTTTTTATAAGAACCTCATTTTTGTACATTTTTTTCCTACATTAATGTTACCTCATGAAATTAAGAACTCATCAAAAATTCCACAATGGAGGTTCTTATAAAAACCTCATTTTTGTAGGTCCCATTGTTTTTTTTTAACATCAATAATTTAAATAAGTTATATTTTAATAATTAAATAAGTCAAATAAATAAATAAAACATAAGTAAAATGACATTTTTCACAAAAATTATGGTAAGAACCAATGTTTTTATTAGGGTACCTATACTTTATTAGGTTCTTATAAAAACCTCTCCACAATAATAATTCTTATAAGATAATAAGTTTTTTTTACTTATAAGAACCTTGCATTTGAGATGCTGTAAATATTAAATAATGACATGATTGTATTCTAGAACGTCGGCGTCGTATACACCTTCCAAGAAAACGGTGCCTTGATTTAAAATGTTTATTCTCTTGACCTTAAATTTATCCTTTTATATATAACAACTTTATAATAATAATTATATTCCTTTCGGTTGATTATTTCTTTTATTTAATTAGCATTCGGCAATATATTATTTACGTGTATTATCATGTGATCAATTATTGTTTAGGAGTACTATTATTTTAATTATTCGCTTAGGATTTTCAGTCTTAATCCTTTTTATGTCCAATGAAAAATAATTTTTTTATTTTTTTTATAAATAATATAAAATAAATTTATAAAGCAAAAAACGAAGAGACCTAAACAAACGTATGATGTCAAATTCGTGCAAACATTTTTATATCAAAACTTTGAGTAAGTTACATGTGTCGTCCCTATAATTAGTTGTCTTTAAAACATCTTCAAAAGCTTCTTTAAAATAGAGAAAAATGCATTTTTTTTCTTTAAATTTCTCCAACAACATCTCTATATCATTCTCTAAAAAATAGAGATTTTTAAAAAAATCTCTAAATATAGAGATTTCCCTATATATCTCTAAAAGGATGAGAGAGAAGTATTATTTTAATTATTTCCCACTAAAAGCAGCTAATATAATTTTAGAGATTTTTGAAATAATAAATTTATTGAATATTTTAATAATATAAATTTTTGATAGATTTTCTAAAATAGAGAAGCTGTTGGAGTTGAAAAATAATAATTTTAGAGATTTTGACTTTACATTATCTATTTTAAAGAAAAATTAGAAAAACTCTTAATGGTTATTGTACTGTTTTTTTTTTACAATTCAACAAAAGTGTCATCATGAACGAGTTACATCCTTGTCCTTGTGGTTGCATTTTCTTTATATAAATTAGATTCGTGTGGTTGTAGTTTTTAAAATGAGGGGGCATTTGCTAAATGTTTACCAAGTATCGAATGAACATGACAAAGATTAAGAATCTTACGTAAGAGCGATAACAAGAATCGAAAGTCTTACCTGGTAAGTTATAATGACAACTCTTACCCAGTAAGCCCTTATCACTAAAAAAATGTTTCATACGATGTCGTTTTAATGAATTAAAATCTTACCCAACAAGTTAAATGAAAGTGTTAACTTTTACCAGTAAGTGTTGGGTAAAGAGCTGTTGAGTTCGGTCCCTAAATAAATTAACAACATAGGTCTCTATGGTTGCATTAAGGATCCAACTCAATGTTAAAAATACAACGACAGTCCACATGAACACGATCCATTAATTTTTTTTAAAGGAACAAAGATTGTTAAAAAAATATGACCACATCGACAAACACATGTAATTTAGTCCAAAACTTTAAAAACCATTATATTTGTGTTGGGTCACCGATGATTTGGTGATGAACCACCTTCCTTTTGTATGAATGAATTTTTACAGGTTCTTTTGAAGGTCTGAAATATGCTTCAAGTATTGAAGAGTCAAAGACTATTCAATCAAGGGTTGTACATCAAAAAGTGGAATTTTGGATGTATCAACCAACTTCAATATTCAGATCATTTTGCCAAGTCAAGATTGGGTCACCAATATAGTGGGTCACCGATGGTACACTCAAAAGTCATCAAAAGTACTAAGGACATCAAATAAGATGAGGTCATCAAGTTTGATGTCATGGTCACCGACACTATAATCTTGGTCACCGAAATTGCAGGTATATTTTCTAAGGCTGTGATATCAAGTCACAAGTTCAAGGGTGTACACTTTTGGCATTTAGTGAAAGATGAAGTTTATCAAGCAAAGTGTACACTTATCAATTCCAGCCTTACAAGGTATCCACCGATGTGATACATAGTGTGATGTATCACTTAGCAATTTCAAAGAGATAAGTTCTTGACTCACATCAATTGCAAGACACGTGAGCCAGCAAGAACTTGGGCATCAAGCCTTAAATAAAGACATTCTCTTTTATTCTTATAAAAGGAATATTTGTCTTTTAGCTAAAAGGTTTGATGGGACTTCACAGAGCATGAAGAAAAGAAGATAAAGTTATCTGACATTACGTGCTACAAGGAATGGTTCATCCATTATTCTAGTACAAAGGAAGTAGTCTCTTCCTTTGTCCAGCAGATAAACTTCCAGCTAATGAAACCTTGACAGCTGTCCACATGCATCCCATGCATGGGCACTATAAAAGGAGATGAAGTCCTTCCCAGAAATCTCACGCTTTCAACAAATCTTCAAAGTGATTATTTGTGTGACTGTGGCAAAGCTGTGTGCTATAACAGTATTGTTTTAACTTTCTTAGTGTATAAGTTAATTACTGTTATCTGTGTGTTTAGTTTGATAGAATAGTGTGCCTGTTCTTTTCCGCATCAAACTACATGTGTGTAAATTTTTAATATTTATATTAAAAAAATTAAAAAGAGTATATTATGTGTGTTTTATATTCAACCCCCCCTTCTACAAAACCCTCTCTTAGTTAGCCATCTCTCCTTGGGGACTAACAATTTGAAATCAAAGTTTTGCAAAAAAAGAAAACCAAATATATCTTGTATAATTAATTTAGAAATATGGCATACAAGGGAATGATATATGCAAATATTTATCTATTTCATAGAATGAAAATGATTGTTTATGAATACCTTAAGCCTGAAACTTTAGAATGAAGTCAAAAAGTTTATAAAATGATTAAGAAAGTCCAGAAGATTTCAAATACTTTTGGAGAGCCGAAGACCCTAAGAGGCTGTTTGGTTTGCGGGAATGGATTGGATTTGGGGAATTTGGATTTTAAATCCATTCTAATCCTATGTTTGGTTCGTTAGATTGTCCGGATTTGAAATCCCAGAATTCATTTGAAATCCTACGTAGGATTTTGAAATCCTTAGAAGATGCTCAGGATTTCGTAGCATTGTATGAAGTAAAGTTTTAAAAAATGTTAAAAACATTTGTTTTGTAATAATTGATTAATAAAGATGTAATTTAATTATTTTCATAATTATTTATAAACTTTTTTATAAATTATTTAAAAATAATGGAATCCAATCCCATTCAAAATCCTACAAATCAAAAACATAAAATGATTTCAAATCCATTCCAATCCAAATCTCTCTATGAAATCCAAATCACTCGAAAACAATTCTGCAAATCAAACGCACCCTTAAAAGTCTTTGTAAAAGATATTAGAGGATTAAATAGAAATAAGAGTAAACTACAAATTTGGTCCATATAGGTTGGAGAGCCCAAGACCATGGCAATCTTTGCAAGATAACTATAGTGGTTTGTAAAAACGTCCAAATTTGGTATCTTTTTTGACGGTTGTTAAAAAACTCCATTAAATGTAGGATATTTTCATTTTTATCGATTTTTTTTCTTTTTATCCAATTAAAACCATGAGGAACAAAATTATAAAATTGATTTTGATTAAATAATGATAAAAATTAAAAAAAAAAGACAAAAAAACAAGAATGTTGCTCATTTAACGACCGTAAAAAAAAGAACCAAATCCGAACGTTTTTGCAAATCATGATGGTCGTTTTATAATTTTAAAACTGCAGGGACGAAAAAACATTATTTCTAACAAACCACAGGGACCAGATTTTTAGTTTACTCTTGTAATAACTAAGGGGCCGTTTACCAAACGCTTATCCGGGTAAGACTTACCAAGTCATATTACCTTAACGGAGGAATATGACAAGCACCAAAAATCTTACCCGGTAAGAGTGAATACAAGAAAAACAAGGACCAAGAGTCTTACCCCAGAAAGTGATTGCGACAACTCTTACCATGGTAAGTACTTACCGGGTAAATTGTTGTATAAGATGTCGTTTTGATGGACTAAAATCTTACCCGATATGTAAATGATAGTGTTGAATTTTGCTGGTAAGCACTTAGCCGAATAAAATTTGGTAAACGGCCGCTAATAAACATAAAATAAGCTGTAATTGGATTTAATCCAATATTAAACTACCATAATACCATTGTCGTTTAGAAAAAGAAAAAGAAAAAGAAAAAGAAAGAAAAAACGTTGGTCAATTGGCACGTTGTTGGCGGCTCCATTTTCTCATATATAACAAGTCATCCACCCCAACACGCTTTGCTTTTCAGATCCAATCCAACTAGCACAATGAGTATGAGAATGCAAACTTTGAACGAAGAACAAGAGTACGACTGGACTCAGAACGATCCCGCCAATCGCCGGCCGGCGCGTGATATAGTCATCGCCGTCGATCATGGCCCTAAATCCAAACACGCCTTCGATTGGACACTTCAACACTTCTGCCGCGTCGGCGACACCATTCACCTCGTCCACGCCGTCTCCAGTAAGTTCCGTTTTGCTTCTTCTTTCTCCATCTATGGTTGATACTTTTATGGCATTTAGAGTTCAATTGGATCAGCAAACTAAATTCGTGTTTGTTTTTGATTTTTTCGTTTTGATCATTGTGATTAGGTTTGAAGAACAGTATTGTTCATGAGGCGTCAGTGACGCTAATGGAAAAGCTCTCTCGAGCAGCTTCGCAGATTGCTATGGTGAGAAATTTACCAGTTTCTGTAATTATGTAATTGTGTTTACTTTTGCTTAAGATAATTTTGCTTTGTGGATTTAGGTGAATGGATTTGGCACATCTATCCTGTTCTAATTTGATTTGACCTTCCTAATAGAGTGTGTTTAGAACCAAGAGTCTTGATGTATTCAAACTCTTATGCATTAATTAACAGAGTTATGCATTAATTACAGAGTCTTGTATGTATTTACTAGTTGACTAGAAGAGTAAACTGTGCTAGGAAAAAAAATAAAAGAAGCAAGACCGTAGGATAAGGTTCTTCCTGAATAAAATGATGAAGCATACAACTATATATATATATATATATAGGGGCGGGTTCATACAAGGACGGTACCAATTTACGAGAATATGAGGACAATCCTCGGCCAATCATTTTGTACATGAAATTTTTCATGTACAAAAACAAAATCACATATGATTTCATGTACAAAATCATATGTGATTTTGTAAGCATCAAAAAGGACACGGACGACTTTTCCCGCGGGCAAGTCGCGTGAAAAGTCGCGGCTAATCATATATGATTTTGTACGTGAATCATATGTGATTTTGTACATGAAAAATTGCATGTACAAAATCATTGGCTGAGGCTTGTCCTCGCATTCTCGTAAATTATGATTTTGTACATGAAAAATTGCATGTACAAAATGATTGGCTGAGGATTGTCCTTGCATTCTCGTAAATTGTTACCGTCCTCGCATGAACCTCCCTTTATATATATATATATATATGATAAATTAATGCTTGTTGCCAATATATATGTATATATTGTGTTAAGATTCGTTTGAATCTTGGACTTTAGCAATTCACATACTGGCTTTTGATGTCAATGTATATGACACAGAGAGAAAAGTTGTGGAAGAGTTGACAAAGCGTCGGAACCCTTAAACTCGGAAAATTAAGAGAAAACTCTCAAAACTAGAGATAGAACAATAAAAAGGTTTTTATTAATCAATCGTAAACTTTAAACTGATTTTCCGAGGCTTACAAAATAAGATTAAAGTTAACTATGAAATCTAAACCCAAACTAATCCTAAACGGAAAAGTTTTAAATAATAATTAAAAGGAAACTAAATAATAATAATAATTCTAATCTAATTAGGAAAACAAATAATTAATACTTTAAAAAATTAAATAATAATAATCCTAATCTAACCAGGAAAACAAATAAATAATACTTTTAAGAAACAAATAATCATCCAAAATCAATTTTAAGGAATAAAATTTATCAATTAAAGAAATAAAGGCAATCGGTGCAGGACTGCTCAGAACGCGTGCCAGGTCGCGTAAGCGTCTGTCTTCCAGCTTTTGATGCGGGATTCCATGCTTCTTTTGAGCTCGTTTTCTTCCTTTTCAAAGATCTGCCAGAACCCCTGTTAAATCTCTGATTCTCCCTACATCAGTATATCACTCATTTTTGAAAGGAAGTAGTCATCTCTTCACTAATTTAGATTATATGTTTTTGAACCATGATGCACCAAGCCACCAACTACTAAATACTTTCATAGAACAATTTAGTGTCTGTGACCTTAAGTGTTCCTAGGTAATAAATATATAAACATACAAGATAACTCAAATACAATGAAGCTGTTATCTAGGTTTTCTAAAGTATATGTCAACGATTCATAATCAATCTTTCCTCTAGCTGGATTTCCAAGTCCCTATGACCAGGAAGGCAGCTGGGGTTCTTTACTCTCAAACCTTAGATCCCAAAGTGTTTGCTTGGAATTAAAGCATCTCTTTTCATTTTCAATCAATGGGCTGGGTTTAATAAATTATGTAAAAGTTACCATATAAATAATTTGTTTTGCAAAAACTACGATACAAACACACACACATATATATATATGTGTGTGTGTGTGTGTGTGTGTGTATTCAAATAATTATGTGCCCTCAATTAGTGTGCTTGGGTTATAGTGGCTTATCCCTTGATATCATCTTTCAGCCCTTTGGCTGCATGATCAGGGAAGTGCTCTGCACATGCCTTGTTCGTGCCTCTGTGTTTATATGGTTCATGAGTTACACCTTTTAATCATTCAAATCTTCTCATCAGATTGGCCTTTTGAGGATCTCCAATTGGTTATGAGTAATTCAAAGGATAAATAGAAAGATTTTATAGGATTCTTTAGTAATGAACAAAACATATAGGACTGATTATGTATCACAATTTGTGAAAAGAAGAAAAACATCGAGTAGTAATCCATTATATGTCAGGTATGCCCCTCACATTTGGAATTGGCAGCCTGTGTGGGCCGGTTTGCGTGTCCAGGAAATACACGTTTTGCTCCAATTATATGGCTGATTTGTTGGGTGGAGAAAAAGATAACGACATGCAGATTTCTGTATAGTAACAATGCTTGGTGTAGGTAGTATTTCTATTTGCCAGACCCTAGAGATCAAGTTGAGTTCCTGGCATGTGTATGAAGATTTCGATTACATGTATAGCACCATGTAGCCTGTATATGTTTATCTATATTTTCTATTAATTCATCACATTTATATAAGGAATTGGCCCACATCAGCTAAAATTTACTTCTATAAAATGAAGTGGAATTAACAAATCTTGCTTAACGGGTTTGTCGTTGAGCTATTAGCACATTGACAAAAATAAAATCATGATTACTGTCTATAATGATGATGGTTACCAAACCACTCTATTGATTTCTAGAAAGAAAAAAGTGTTAACTTATACTTTGGTATTATTTTAGAAGTCTTGCCAAATTGAGTGCTTCAAGATTATACAATTTACCATATCAAGAATGCAATTTTGAATATAATTTGTACACACATAGATAATGCTCTTTAATTCACTTGTCGCCTTTCTAACTGTGGGTGGAATTAGGAAGGTAGGAGTAGGGACTAGCTATTCATGCGCCACCTAGAATTAACCTTGAGATCTAGTAATATGCCATATTCAAAGCTTTTAGTTTTAACTGTACACTAAGGGGGTGTTTGGTTCGTTTTAAGGAATGAAAATGGGATTGATTAAAGTATAACAGGAATGATTAATTTTATTATATTATATTATATTATATTAATTGTGATTCCTTCCATTGTTATATTTTTTTAAACACCTCATCTGATCAAACACCCCCTTAGTCATTCATATTAACCAATGGGATCTATTTAAAGACAGAGTGGGCATTTTCTAATACTAATAAAATTCTTATCTCTAGATTCTGATCCATGGCGGTACATAGGATTTCTGACCAGAGTATGTACTACCATAACATATTCTTTTAGCGGATGCATTACAATAACTATTTTTTATTTTTTCTACACTATAAGACACTACAATTTTTTTCCAAGGTATGCACTTTTATCTGCTAGATCTGCCCATGCTCTGATCAAAATTTAGTATCATCTCTGCTTCTTTGTTTAGTTTTAAATTTATGTTGTAGCACGGCTTAAGAAAATAGGTGGATTTTTTTTTTCGAGGACATATGGTGGAAATTTTGAGCGTAATTAGGAGTTTCCCAGAAGAAATGATTCAATGTGGGGGATATGGTACTCTGGCAACGATTTACTTGATCAAAATTTTATGTCACATTAGCAGTAACACTCTAAATTATAGTCAATAGCTGATTTGGACATACTTGAGATACATTGACATAATAATGGGATCGTCTTCTAGTATATAACAAGATCATATGTTTTGTATTAATATATACATCATAATTACTATAGTTTGGTTAACAAGTCTGTGTTTTGATAATTAAGGACTATATTAATAAGGGAAATGGGCACTTCCCTTCTAAACTATTTCTAGAATCGATCATGATACCACCATATATTACATGGTATAAAAATCCCCAACACATAAGAGCTTGTCTTGTCCTTCTATTTTTAATTGTTAGTCAGCAGCATAGCTGCTGAAAGTGCAGAGCTACTGCCTACTAGTACAATTTGTGGCATGCAAGTTTCTACCTCTGTTATGATACCTCTTCAAATTTGCATAAAATTCTCATTTTCTTAAAATGAGGTTTAGTGGTAATGGAGAACTTAGGTTGTTACTTGTTTGATAATGTACATTAGTTTAATTCTCAAAATAAGACAAGCCTATGCTTCATAAATAAAAACTATGTGAATTTTATATAAAACCAAGTTGGTAAAAGTTAATGAATTCCCTAACGAAGAAACTAGTTCAACGGTAGGAATTAAATCCATTATATGTTGGCAATTTTCCTGATTTTGTAAAAAATTATTGGAGAACAGGTGAAAATAGTGACTCGAATAGTGGAAGGAGATGCGGGAAAGGCAATTTGCAAGGAAGCAGAAAGAGTGAAGCCTATAGCTGTTGTCATGGGTACAAGAGGCCGGAGCTTAATGCAAAGGTAAGTCTTTCTCCTTTCCTCTCTCTCCCTTTCTCTTTTGGTTTTTTTTCACTTTATGTTGCTTAATCTCACCCTCCCTTTGCCTTCTTGTTTCACCTATCTATCCAGTGTATTACAAGGAAGTGTAAGCGAGTACTGCTTCCACAACTGCAAAGCAGCACCTGTTGTAATTGTTCCTGGCATAGGTATGAAAATCTGAATTCTTTTCATTCGTTTTTTTTTCCACATGAATTTTCGTAGATAGTAGGTTCTAAATGGATTTATTATATGAATAGTAGAAGCTGGGGAAGAATCAGTGGTTTGATTGGACAAGAGATAAATACCTTTATCAAGAGTTGCTTGTCTGGATTTAGTTAACCGTAGCTGTGGTTGTGAAGTTGTAGTTCTGGTTACGGATGGTGATTATTTGCTCATTTGTACTTAATTCATTTGTACATTATATGTTGAATATACTTCTATTTATTCTGTATGCTATTGTTGCTTATGGTTCTGTATATTTGTTGCTCTATATCTTCACTCGGTAAACCTTGTTATTTTCCATGATTTGCTGTGAAAGACCATATTTGTACAAGTCATATTGTAATTTACCTCTTAACCCTGCTACTCATCGTCATAAATTATCGATAATATTGGGAGGGTGGGGGTTCACTTATTATTATTGAAGGGTATCTTGGTAATTCAATTCCCTCCTATGTTCATTTTGAAGCTTCATACTTCTTTAGCGAGTCTATTAAGTACCATATCTGTAAACAGTTTTGGGTATAAAAATTCTATGGTGGACAAAGAATGTGCATTTATCTCCTTGTAAACCTTTCTATCCTTGGATTACGAATGCTTCCACTGTAACAGAATGTATAACTTACTAGAAAATCTTGGGATCATGTCTTTGTGTTATTCCACTAAATATTAATTGATTTTGGGTTATTGAAATACTAGTAAGTAGTTCTAAACTTTGATTTCTGTTAGGAAGTGATTAGATCCTATTCACTAGTGAATGACAACATACTTGAGAGAAAACAGGACCAAAGAGGTAAATGTGAATGGTCCTAAAAATATCTTAGCTTCAGAGGTTGACTGATATCCACACTTTGGCTAGAGAATCTTCTTGTGTATTTTTGCTCATATTATTCCATGCAAATTGCATTATGTGAAGTGGAGAAAAATTTGAGGGTTTCAAGAAGGAATAAATCTGTGCCTGTTGGAGTGGGCCTAGTTTAAAAAAAAGGTAATATGGTATATCACCATCGGGTGAGGCAAACAAAATCAAGGAGATCTTGCTATGGATAAGGCTGGATCCACCCGTCTTTGTTAAATATGGCTTGAAAATGAAAGAAAGCTGCGTCTCTTAGGCACCCCAAGAACAAGTATATGCAGCGAAACTCATAGGCAGTTTTCATGGTCCCCCTTGTCTTTATTTAAATTGAAGTTAATAAATACGATGTGTATATATATATATATATATATATATATATATCTTTAATGATATAATCAGGCTGCAAGCGCTGATCACTACCCACATTAGGACACCAACAGAGTTTTAGATTTAGATTTTGGTTGAGATTCAAATCATATACTTTTGATGTAAGCATGTAATTAGTTATTTGAATGTTTTTTTTATTAGTATAGTTAGGGAATGAAGGATTACACTAGTTGGGCCCCTTTGAGATTGAGATCACTCATCATTTATCGCACGGTATGTCACTTTCGGTCCCCAAAGCGTACCCATACGACTCTTTGGCTGGTTTCTGTCTGTTTGTTTTTGAGTTGTCGTTGGCTAACTACATTTAGGTGCTTTGAGTTTTTGATGCTATAGTTGAGAAGTTGTAGGTGCATGCTTCATATATACATAATGCCTAATTGGATTTATTATGAACCCACCCGTAGACAAGTGCACCTGAAGTCAGTCTTCCGGATTCATTGAATGTGGTTTTATTTCGTAATCCCACTAACCAAATGCATCTTTATTCAATTATGGGTTACTTTGTCGAATATTGACCTTTCAGATTAAAATCCATCAATATTGAATTGGTTTAGTGTTCTTGCAAGTTGCAATTTGGTAGGTCATTGTGATCTTGGACCACCATATTGAGAATGGCTTTGATTGTGGCTGAAGTGAATTCATATTGTCTGTCATTTTCTTGGTCTTTGTCTATGTTTTTTTATCTTTGATATATATATATATATATAATAGGGGCAGGTTCAAATGAGAACTCAAATTTGGTTGTGAATGTGAGGACAAATGAGAGCGCAACACGTGTCATATTCAGACTGAATAATCTACATTCGGACACGTGTCACACTCTCATTTGTCCTCACGTTCACAACCAAATTTGAGATTGCATTTGAACTTTCCTCTCTCTCTCTCTCTCTCTCTATATATATATATATATATATATATATATATATATATATATATATATATAGGGTCGAGTTCAGGGAAAAACACCAAAAAAAAGAATCACATCAAAACCCTCCATCAGGACGGTATGCACAAATGCATATTGGTAATTTGTAACATGCATTTGTGCATAGAAAAAAAAACTCCGCTTCAATCGCTTGTATGCATTTGTGCATACCGTCCGGATGAAGGGTTCCCAGGGTGTTCTCCAGCTCATCTTTTTTTAGCATTTTCCCGTGAACCTCCCTCTACATACATACATACATACATACATACATATATATATATATATATATTATTGTGGAAAAACCTTATCTATATCATAAAATTTGCAACATAAGGTGGAACTATTGTTTGTAATATGCATTCTATATTCTAATTATTGTTCCTACAATGCCAGTATATTCGTACTTGCATTAAAGATATATACTTGGGCAAATGAGTAAAGAATAAGGATAATAACATTTCGACTTAAATCCATGCCAAAAAAAAATTCCTTCTACTGATCACATCTCCATCTTCAGATTGCTTTCTTCATTTGAACCTGAAAAGCATACAAGTAATCTCCTTTAGGATATATAATGCTTTATTATGTGGATTCCTATAACTACTGATATGTGCTCATTTCTGATCCCTAGTGAAGTAGTGAGGTCTGAAAAAAAATATTGGCCGGTTGGTCATCGATCTTTTTCGCTTAATGCACGACCCCCTGGGGCACCAATGCTTATTGGCACTACATGGGTAGGAAAAGGAATCTTTGTTTAGCAGTCTTTTTCTTGGATTTTGCAAGAAAAATTTACTGTTTTTATGACCAGAAAAACTCTTTCATGTTGGCCTTTCAGGAATTTATAGTGCTGGAAATGCATTATCCTAAAGTTGGTTTTTTTTCCTTTAATTTAATTTTTCCTCAAATGAAATGGAGGAATTTATGGTTATACACTTGTACCCAAATGTTTTTAATGGAAGACAGGGATAAAGAAAGATACCTACTATGCAACTTTCTTGGTTATTGAGCTTGGACCCATTTATTCCTTTACAAAATCATTCCAACTTTTGTGGGTCTCTCTATGGTCACTATCTTGTTAATATAGAGTTTTTACTGTTTTCATTTTGGTATCATTTTTCCATTATTTTTTGAAGATTTTTAGGTCACTTCTCTTTTACCTGTAAATTGATGGGATTGAAATGGTATCAATGTTCCTTGTTCAAATTCCATTTTGTACAGATTCTGTAAATCAGCATCCCAGGTAGCAGTTGGCTGGATTTGCTGTAACAAAAAAGGTTGGATCTTTGGTAAGAAAAATGAGACTTTGTGGGATATATATATATAATGGATTATGCTTAAAAGCATAATAATGGCCCACTTTTTTGCCTGTACTTTATGCTTATATAGGCTGTACCCTTTTTTTGCTTCAGGTACAGATTATCATGCACAAAGTACAAACCACGAAGCGGGTATCGAAAAAACAACCATTATGTAACTATTTTAATTGAATTTTTTAACAGTTTAAAAAAAGATGTTACAAATGAAAGAATGAAGGGGAATGAGCAGAAGAAATTACATTGAAACAGGATGAATCCATAAATGTTCCCGGGACAGAAGTCGGAATACTAATACTTCTTCTTAATGCCATTTCCGTTGAGTTCATTCCCATGTCTAATCCACAGCATGAAACCGCTTGCTCTAATGAACTTAATTGAAAATATGCAGAATTAGCTGTTTCTGGAGAACACCCGAGTGCTGGAAATTCGCTTGTCGAGGATTGGAACATCTGATGAAATCATAAAAAGTACGAATTTAAGTTTATAATCTTACTGATAACTTAAAATTCCCAAAAAATATGCTAATTTTCTGCTATGATTCTTAAATCTGACCTCTTTCATGAATACATTATCGATGTTGAAATCTAGCTCCGGATTAACAGTAGCAAGCTTCATGGACAGGAACTGTTGGAATCCAAATTTTAAAAATGGTCAGTTCTTTATTCATTAAGTTGTTAAATGATAACGGGAAACAACTCAAATCAAAAGTAATCATATAGAAAGCTGAGAGCAGGTTCGCTTGAGAACCGTAAATATTTTGAAAATATGCGAACCAACTTTATTTTCAAAATATTTACGGTTCTCAATCGAACCTGCTCTCAACTTTCTATATAGTTGGTTCACATATTTTCATTAATTTGTTAAATGGTAATGGGAAATCACTCAAATCAAAAGTGATTATATAAAAAGTTGAGAGCAGGTTCGATTGAGAACCGTAAATATTTTGAGAATTTGTAAACCAACTATACATGCTTTATTCATAATGAATATCGTGATACATATTCATGATTATTCAGGGTTATTCATCATGAATGAATAATATTGGTTAACGAGGTTTTCATTCAAACTTTTCCCTATAAAGTTGAGTGTTTACAAGCTGAAATTTTGTGAAGTGATGGCTGGTTAAACAATGGCTAATGATGTGATTTATTACCTCTACTTGTTTTTGAAGGGATTGAACATAATTAATGATTTCATCAAGCATTCCAGCTTTCCCTGTGATTTTGTTACATCCTGGTACCAAATCCTGCAGGTACTTCATCCTCTCACTAATCTTTTCCCTTCTTACCTGCATCAAATTAAGTCAAAATCATTAAATTTTATGCAAATATATATATATATATATATATATATAAAATTCTAGTCGTTGTTGGGTTCGATCACGTACTCTTTCGGCTAAACTATGGCTGTCGGTGGCTTGGCCACGGCGAGCTCGAACATGAATATAATCTGGTTTTTGAACCTCGGAAACCTTCGATTTCTCCTTAGATGAAGTATTAGTAGAAGCTTCTTTACTGTTATTACTGCTCTTATTGTCACAATTGCTATATTGATGTGTGATCTTAGAATCACCTTCTTCAGCACACCCTTTTATCCTCTTCTCTTTTTCAGAAACTAGCTGAAAGTGTCACACATCAAAATTTTGTTAATTTAATGAAATTATGTACTTTTTAGGAAAACTTAACATTAAAACAGAATAAAAATATAATAAAATAAAGAATAAAAACTCTTTAAGTCACACACACACACACCTGTAGGCTTTGACCCTTATTATTATCAGTTTTCCTCTTCTTAGGTGACACTGAAACTGAAACTGAAACTGAATTCCCCTGAATAAATGTCTGATTCATAAATGTGTTTTGATTCATATACCCATTATAACCCAATTGATCACCACCATACACACCCCCACCGAAATCCGGCCACCCTTCATGCATTCCGGGGTCCGGTTTAACCTCTGAATGGCTATCGATCAAACCCGTAAACTGTTGTTGAGTTAGTGGCATATAATTCAACATATTTTGAAGATGATCATCATTACTATCATCTCCATTGAAATAACCACCATGGTTTTGTTGCCATTTGGTTCTTGCTTGTTGTCTTTCGAGCAAACTGGTGGGTTTGAATTCTGGATTCATTTGTGAATAAAAGAAAGAAAAAAAAAAGGTGTTTTAGAAAATTGAAGGTGGTTTGTAGTGTGGAAGAGAACAGAAGAAGGATTGGGTTGGGTTGGGTTAGGTAGGTTTGTACTACGTTTTACATGCCAAACTCACGTCCTCTCAAAAACCAATATGCCTTTGCCTCTCTTTTTTGATGTAAAACGACCTTTTTTGTACGTCAAAGTGTTTTTATCTTTTTTTCTGTTTTAGCTATGTAAGGATAAGTAGGGGAGTGGGGGGGTGGGTGGGTATAAATATATAGAAGAGGGAAAAGTCGCCGGAAAATGACACCTGCCGGAATCCGACGCAAGTGGCCGGAATAAATTAAAAGAGGATAGATGAGAGAGAAACAACTAGGGGGGGTAGTAGAGAGCCATCGAATGTAACCACAAGGAGGAGTGGCCATGGGAAGTGGGCCCACAAATGACATGACTGCCACGTGGGTATGTCCTGCCCAAATCCCAGTATTTTTATTATTTATATTTCTTTTTTCAGTTTTAAATTGGATAGCCTCCCTCTTTTATATTTATCAAGTCCCAATAAATACCCACTCTGTTTTATTTAGTTTTTTTGTTTTAAAATCATCAAGTCCCAATCCATATCATTTTCCTATCAGCTACTCTGTTATATTATTTTATATTACTAGTAATAACACATTCGATATGCTTATTATTGAAGAATTCCATAATTTGTAAGGTATAGGAGATTCATTTTAAACCATTAATTTAAAATACTTAATGAAATAGTTAAATGTTATATGAATTATTAAGGACAAATGAGAGTATGATACGTGTCATATTCAGACTGAATAATCAAAGAAATATTCAGACCATGTATAATATTTATTCAGACTGAATAAAATACTATATTCAGTCTGAATATTTAATTGATTATTCAGTTTGAATAATCAAAGAAATATAATATTTAATCAAAGGAATAGTTAAATAGTATTTATTCAGACCGAATAAATATTATATTCAGTCTGGATATTTCTTTGATTATTCAGTCCGAATAAATATTATATTCAGTCTGGATATTTCTTTGATTATTCAGTCCAAATAAATAACATTCTAACACGTGTCGCGTTCTCATCGGTCTTAACGTTCACAACCAAATTTGAGTTCGCATTTGAATTCCCCCCCCCCCTCTCTCTCTCTCTATATATATATATATACACACACACACACGGGCACTCCTCTCTTTTAACATACACTTACACACATGCACAATTAAATATGTACACATTGTGATACAATAGAAACAAACTTCAAAATTGTTGTACCATAGTATTTACAATGTGTTCACAAGTGGTAGATTTAGTTTGTTGGATTTCACAATATATTCGTACACTATACCAAGTATCATAGATTTAGAGTGTTTATAACGTGTTTACAGATTATAATAGTATTTCTGAAAAATGTTTGCCATGTATTTACTTTGTGTGCACATTTAATTGTGTGTGTGCTTGTATGTTAAGTGTAGGTATGCGTGTATTAGAGAGAGGAGAGAGGAGGGAGGAGAGAGGATAAAGATTTTTAAATTAAATTAGATAATGTTTGTTAACTAAAGTTTTATGGTCTATATTGGATCAAATCATTGGAAAAGAAAAAAACGAGTTTGAAAGAAGCCCAAAAACCGACATCAAGAACTTGGAAACAATCGCTTATACTTCTTGGGTCGGGCGCCTGGTTGTACACGAGTTTTGAGCACTTGAAAGGATTGCATTTATTTATCTATTTGATTATTTTATTTCTTAATCAGTTTAGGATAATTATTTAGTTTTAATTATTATTTATTTGTTTTTTTAATTAGACTAGGGTTATTATTATTAATTTACTTTTATTAATTATTTTTATAGTTGGTTCGGGGTTAGGATTATATTTGAATTTAGAATTCATAATTATCTTTAGTAAAGCCTTAATTTATAAATAGGTTTTATTTTTTTCATTAATATTGAAGTCTATTATTGACCAATACAATTATTAGAGTTTTATCTCTATTTCTAAGAGTTTTTTTCTTAGTTTTCTGAGTGCTACACTGATAGATTTGTTATCCTAAAGACGCTTGTCGACCCTCCATAATCCTTTGTTGTGTCAGTAAGTTATAGGGAACGACACAAGGGCTTGAAAGTTGGATGACCAAACGATTAGATAGGGTTGTAAAATTTCTTTTTATTTCTTTTAATACCGAACAAATTGTCGATATGATTATTTAATTATCCTTTTGTCTTTATTTTATTAAAAACAACTTGTATACATCTTCAATGTTCGTTTCTAATTTTCTTTATGATCTTATAAGCATAGTCATAGATTTCTTTACTGAAAATTACAATGATATCTAGTTGATTAATTATATGGCATAAATTCATAATCTAAACATTATCAAATATTTTTGTACTTACTTTAAGATAAACTCAACTCATTTGATATATAAAAAATAAAAATATTAAGCGTCCACATGGTCTTGCAAATAGAATTAAAATGGTCGTAACGTTTTGTCATTGCAATGCCAAATAGGTATTTGCGGGTCCCCTTGTATTTTGATACGCATGAAAAACATTTTGATTATAGTTAATTTATATTACTTTATTATATTGTTTCAATATATTATTTTATTAATTGGAATTTATTTTATTTATGTATAATATTTAATATATGATTAACTCGTATACAATTCAAAATTAGTATTCGATTGACAATATAATAGATGTAATAAAAATTTCAATATATATATATATATATATATAAATAAAAAAATTTAAGTAATTTTTTATATTTGATTTAAACAAATTTAGGGAGACTCTATTTATTTAGTCCCTCTCTCTCTCTCTCTCTCTCTCTCGAATGGATCTCTCAGTTATTGAGAAGGTTGTCTAAAAGTGGCATATGAGACATATACAAATAAAGCAGATATAAAGATGATGATTAGAGTTGTTAATTTAAATCGTTAAAATTATAATGCATGAATGTGTTTTATTTTATTGTTAAATTGAAGTAAATATGTTGTCTCTAAAGATACAAATGTAAGGAGATAATTTTTGGTTCAATAAGCGGCTAAAGTTAGTGGAATGATCCGAGATCGAATCTACAACTTATTTAGTATCTGAATAAATTCATTTAACTTTTTTACTAAGGGGCCGTTTACCAAACGCTTACCCGGGTAAGCGCTTACCAAAAATCTTGTCCGATAAGAGCAAAGACATGGAAAGCAAGGACCAAGAATCTTACCCAGGTAAGTGATTGTGGCGACTCTTACCACGGTAAGCGTTTACGAGGTAAATTGTTGCATATGATGCCATTTTGGTGGACTAAAGTCTTACCCGATAAGTAAGTGATAGTGTTGAATTTTGCCGGTAAACACTTACCCGGATAAGATTTGGTAAACGACCCTAGTTACATTTTAAAGTCATTTGATATTTTAAATTATTATAGTATATATTCTGATTTATAAAGTTGTATTTATGTATATTTTCTAAAATGGCAGATTGGCAGGTGTATATATAAAGATAATTGAGATTGAGATACATTTAAAAATCTGAAATAAGAAGACATTAATGGCCAGATTAACTATAATTAGTTAATTATTAGAATTATTTTTTTTAAATAAATATTATGGAAGTGAAAATATCGAGTCGTGGAGGATTGGGCCCACTTTCACACCAGGGAAGGATGGCGGGAGGCTATGGGGATGGCTTCTCAAGCTCACGTGGGGCATGGGGAGACGAGGGTTAGGTTACACGTGGCATACGTTTATTGGTGGTCCATGTTAATATCACTTATATCGTACGTGAGAGTTTGTGATTGGTAATTTGGTACCTGATGAATCTTTTAGAGACACACCAGAAAGAAAGATGCCGTCCTCTGCATCTTCCACCACGCGCCCCCTTGGTTGCGTGCCTTCACCTCCAATATTTTATATACATATACATTCGTAGAGAAAAGTTCAAATACGAACTCAAAATTGGTTGTGAACGTGATGACAAATGAGAGCGCGACACGTGTCTGAATATAGATTATTCAGACTGAATAATTAAAGAAATATCCAGACTGAATATCTGAATAATCTATATTCAGACACGTGTCACACTCTCATTTATCATCACGTTCACAACCAATTTTGAGTTCATATTTGAACTTTTCTCTACGTATGTATATGTATATAAAATATTGGAGGTGATGGCACGCAACCAAGGGGGCGCGTGGTGGAAGATGTAGAGGATTTATTCAGTCTGAATAAAATTATATTCAGTCTGAATATGACACGTGTCGCACTCTCATTTGCCCTCGTCTGAATAAATACTATATTCAGTCTGAACATTTCTTTGATTATTCAGTATGAATATGACATGTGCCACACTCTTATTTGTCTGCACATTTACAACCAAATTTGGGTTCTCATTGAACTCGCCTCTACTTACGTAGATAGGTAGAGAAATGTTCATTTGAAAAGTGATAAGTATTTGAAAATGAAAGAAATATTTTAACTTTCATTTGGTCAATATTTTTGGTTTTTATTATGAAACATCGGATAACTTTTCGAATGGGTATGAGGAGCAGTTTCATAACTTTTACAAACAGACGGCAAACAGATTCATATGCTGATTTGATCATCCAATGTACTTTTCTTGAGACAATTGTGTATGTACTCATTGAGTAACTAAACATTCACTCCAAACATCAAATCTTTACAAGGAAAAGAAAACTTCAAACATTTACATCAAACTAAACCTTTACATTCACATTGTTCTTCTTGTAAAGATTTTGTCATCCACCATCCCTACAATGATATACAGGTGATTCGTATGATACTTGGATTTATTTTGTTAATTTATTCTTGGAAGAATTGATTGAATTACCAATGCTTAAAAACCTGATTAACCCAAGCAACCCGATGCAAAATTACCCAACCCGACGTCTAAACGAGTTGGAAAATCTTCAAACCACATTTATTGGGTTGAATTTTTGAGTTGCAGTCATTTAAATCCCAACCCAACCCGATGAACTTGACATCCTTTTATTTATTAGATTTAATATATTGTTAAGTCACTATTATGTGCATTAGATATACACCATCAACTATGCTCTTCATATAACTAAAGGACCTTTAGTTTAGCGGTATTGTAGCCCTTGCCCTCCTAGAAGATCAGGGGTTCAAACTTCATCAAAGGTGAGGAGGGTGTGTGAGAATATTTGGTGAATTTGCCGTATATAAATATTATATAATAAAAAAACTATGCTCTTCATATACATATATTTTCAATCTCCTTTCCATCTTTATGTAACTCATTCGTATATATGTTCAACAGATATGAACATATATATGCAAACTAAGAAAAGTATCAACCCGTACGATTTGGATTGGGCTGGGTTGAGAGTACTTTGGTTCTAGTTGGGTTGAGATTTTTTAAACCGCAAACATTGAGTTGACTTGTTCAAATGTCTTCATCTGATTAACTCAACTCATGAGCACTCCTAGACTGAATAAATGAATAATACAACACTGTTTGTTTTTTTCCTACTTCAAAACAATATATTCCTCAACAATAACCAAATATTTTATTCGTTTGAAAAATATGATATGTTATTTTCTTCAAATTATTTTAATTTAATGTTAATTGTTCGTCTATTTAACAGTTATCATAAAATATTATTGATTTACGTCAAACATTGTTAACCCGAGACCAGAGCATGTAGTATAAGAAGCACACTGGGTGGACATGTTTCGACCATGTCTGAGGAAAACTGTTAAATGCAGTGGAAATCATATTCACTTTAGACTATAGTGGGTAATTTGAAGGGGGAGGAAGACCTTTTTCAGCTCCTTTTCTGTATCTTAAAAAGAGAGTGACAAAAGATAATTTAATCATCTTTTTTTCCTCTCAAACTGAGAGATCCATGAATCGAGATCCTGATACATGTAGATAAAAATAGTCCACTAGAATTCCTGTCCCATGATATACAAATTAAATGAAAATAAGATTAACAAACATTTGGATATAAATTATAAAGCAATAGGAGAATGAGTCTTTGTGAGTTTGAATGGTTTAAAGTGTATAATTTTATCCTCCAACAACTCTGACACCCACACACATACATCTCAATGAGAAACTATTTTGAATTTAAATTTCACAAATTTTAATCCATCAATATAGAAAATTAAAGCATTTTTAGTTAACTATATTTTTAAAAAGATTTAGAGATTTGGAAAATATTTGTCTTAATAACTATGTTAAATTCTTCTTTAAAATAGAAAAAAAAAAGAGAATAAATAAAAAAATCTTTAAATTTAAATTTTAAAAAAAATATAGCATATCTATTGAATATTTCCATGGTTGTAGAATGAAGAGTTAAAAGGTTGGTCGTATTATAGAATCTCACACATATTTTCTTAAATACAGATATTAAGGTTTTTGTTCTTTATTTTTTTTATATTCTTCTTTAAAGTAAAAAAAACTTTAAGTTTAGATGTTTAAAAGACTGATGTTTGGAAAGAAGAATTAATTTTTTATTCATTCCAACGAATGTGAATGAATTATTACTATTTTATATAAATTAAAAAGTGTATTAAGAATTTAAGATAATAAACTTATAGAAGATTTTAGTAATACAATGAATGTTGAAATCTTAAAATAGATTTTTTTTATTTATTTTAGAGAAAATTGGAGAGAAGTTGTTAAAAATGTTCTTACATGTTATGAATTTATGCTATAAGTTACGTGAAATTTCTATAATTTTTTTATTTAATTTAAATATATGTGGCAATAAACTTTGATAAATAAGATTTTAATTAATCAAAAATCAAATACAATAATTTATACAAAAAAGTTTATCTGATCCACAATGGTGCTTGCTATCAACCTTTTTGAAAAGTTTATTGGCCATTTACAATGGCAAATCCAACAAATCCATGGATTGAGAGCACATAAGAAATACTATATCATTTTAAATAAAAAGCAGTTACATTTTACAATTGCTCTCTATAAGTTTTCATCAAAGTAGTCACATTTCACAACTATCACGGACTTTGGACTTTAGATGAACACTGATTACCAGTAGTTGTTACTTATTAGAGTCAAGAATTTGTTTCTAAAATGAAGAGTTGTACCATTGATAAGAAAACCAAAAAACCCATTCATAAAAAACTCAAGCTATATGACAATAAAACAAAGAGATCAAACCTTTTGCCTTTTGAAATTGAACTCTAAAGCTGGTAGAAATTAATCAGTCTCTAAAACTGTTCCAGAAAAAATTATATATTGTATTTGTGTTATAAAAAAACAAAACATTAACTCTTTACAAATGGCAGGCTCGATCAATTGAACAACAAAAGAAGAAATTGAACTCTAAAACCTTTGTTGTAAGAAAATCATAACTCGGACTGCAAAGAAGACTCATAGTCGCCGATGGCTCTTTATCAGAAGATGACCGAACGATTGTAGGATTGGGGCCTATGGTGGGGGTAACAACATGATCTATTGGGGAATTACAGTAGAAACGTAAAAAAAATGTTTTTGACACCTAGGTAATTTCTTTAAATTTTTTTACTGGATCTTTCCTCCATCACCCCTATATACTGTCTCCCCCCTAGATAGACAAAGTTACTAACAAAGTAAAAACGTTTTTTATTTGTGCAATTACAAGTCAAGTTTTTTGCATAGTTCCATCTTTTTTTTTAAAAAGTCAAGTAAAAAAGCTGCACCATCATAAATTCTTTTAATTAAAGGACATACTATAAAAGCTTGTTTTTATATGATATTTTACATATACATATATAAACCTTCAAATAGAATATATATATGTTATTGGATAATTTTTTCTAAAATAATTGAAAATTATTATAACATCTTTTAATTCAATGACCCAAATGATCATTTTTTGAAATTGGGCAATAATGAAATTGACCACATGAAGTGATGAATGTGAGTTTGAATCACAAAATGAAGGCAATAATACATTGAAACAAAAGCAATAGAGATAGTCAAAATCTCAATGACATGCTGACTGACACCATTAGGTTCAATGGGGGCCAAGTAAATTAATTATTATTGCTGTATATATTTCATATATATATATATATATATATTTGAACCTTCCTCTATATATATATATATATATATATAGAGTTAGGTTCAAATGTAAACTCATTTTTGGTTGTGAACGTGAGGACGAATCTCAGCCACACATCTTCGGTTATGGTGGACGCGATCACGGAGGATTGACGCGATTTATGGGAGGGTGGAGATTATTAAAGGAGGGGAACCAGGTCAAAACCGCCTTTATTGACCGGATAAGTGGCTGGGATTCATCCTCACGTTCACAACCAAAAATGAATTCACATTTGAACTTTTCTCTCTATAATATATATATATATATATATATATATATATATGCAACTCTCCTATTTACTACTAAAATTTATTACATCATGATTGCCCATACAAAACCCTTCCCTTTCCTTTTCCCTCTCCATCTCTTCAGGGTCTTCTCACATATGATATAAATATATAATAATTATTATTTAATATATATTCAAATAGATATAACGTGTGCGTATCTAAACTGATTTATTGGTTTTCAGTCATCTTCTATCGACATATGTTCCTTTTATATGTAACATTTAAACTTGGTACATATAATGTATCCATGTTGTATTATAAACAATAATATTAATTTAGTTGACCGACCCCCTTTTAATTCTAGCACACAATAGCATGCATGTATCCATGAGGTGTTTATAAGCACCATTATTCATAAGCAAGTCTGATCCTGGTCACGTGTAGCCTGTGTAACTGTACAATGTAATAGAACCCATCTCAAGAGGCATCGAGTTTTTATCTATTATTAGCTTTGTTTAATCATTTAGGCTGTAAACAAGAAGTCAAGCCATCCAATACATCAACTAAGCGGCTAATTATCTAGGGATGACAATTGGGTCGTGTTCGGGTCGGCGGGTTAGGGAGGGTCAACCCGGACACGACCTGTTTAGCTAATCTGTTGAGATATGCATGCGCAACCCTAACCCGCACACGCTCAGGTTGGCGGGTCGTGAATGAGTTGGCGGGTTGTAAATGGGTTGGCCGGTCATAAATGGGGTGACGGGTCATAAACGGGTTGATGGGTCGCATAATAATACAACCAAATTCAAACATTCAAATTTAAACAAAAAATCCAAACACAAGTTTCAAACAAATAAAAAGTCCAAACACAAACAAATTCACCTAATAATACAATCAAATTCACCTAATAATACAACCAAATTGAAAGAAATCCAAGTTTCAAACAAATAAAAAGTTGAAACACAACCAAATTCAAACAAATCCATTTTGACTATTTGAGACTTTAAATAAAATATAAAATACTTTTTCAATAAAAAATATTTTTTGGCGGGTTGACGGGTCAACCCGCGACCCATTTAGGTCAATCCGAACACGACCGTTTATTTGGAGGGTTGGCGGTTTAACGGGTTGGCGGGTCAAAAACTTCAATCCTAACCCGTTTATTTTCGTGTCGTGTCGAGAATTGCCACCCCTATAATTATCTAAGTGAAGAAAGGTCGTGTGAATATATTACAATCATCAAACAAGTGAACAATTAAGTTGATTCCCACTATTTTTCATTCTTTCTCGTTCGATTGTTTTGATTCCTTCGTCTTGGGGATGAGCCACCTACTTCATGACTAGGTCCCCAAACCATTTAGAAAAAAAGTACGTTTTGTTTGCTTAAAAAATCGGCATGGAGGCATTTTTTAAACATTCTTGCACAAGTCATCAGAAACCCCAAGACCGGTCTTGTTTAATTATAAGACATATACGTTGTAAATTGTTTAGCTGGATTTGCGTGAACCCTCGAGAAACATATTCAGGGTGTTCCGAATTTAGTTCCATATATATATATATATATATATATATTGCACATAAAATTATGAGTAGACGAGCGTCAAAAGTTTAACCTCATGTATTTGGTTTCTTGCATCGTTTTTTATATATATTGGAACGTACCAAATCCAAAGCAAGAGACCGAACTAATAGCCTCCACGTGAACTTAAAACAATGATAAAAGTTATGGCTAACCCAAAAATTGGAATTTTTTAAAAAGCTTTCAAATTTCATTCTTTTATCTAGGGATGAGCGGAATGAATGAAAACCCGAACCGAATCGCAACCGCAACCGGTACTGAACTACACATATCGGTTCGGTGTTCAACCCTGTGATTTTCCCATTTTCGGTTTCGGTACCGGGTAATACCCGAATATAGAACTGAACCGAATGCAACCCAATGGTCACTTTTGATTTTGAATATCTAGAAAATCATTGCTCTTCCCAACCATAATATCTTCCACTTTGAACCAATATTCACCTAAAATAGTAATAAAAAATCGGTTATGATCAAGTGTGAAATACCGGTTAGTCGTCCCGAAATATCTTCCATTTTCCCATTTCGGTTTTGCTTACTTTGTGTTTTTTTTTAACACGGGTTAAATGATTTTGGTTTTTATTGTTGTGTTTATGGTCAAGGGTGAAATACCAGTTAGTCGTCCCGAAATATCTATGTACACACACAAATTTGGTCCCAACCGGTTCTAATCCCGAACAACCCGAAACCGGAGCGAAACTAAACCGGGGTATTCGGTTCTCGAAATTTTCCCATAAAACATTCGATAACATCGGTTCGGGACTGGTACCGAGCTCACCCCTGCTTTTATCCATGCGAAATGGGTTGTCATAACCCCACCCCATTTAAATGAGCTCACAATTTACAAATCTCATTTTCAACTATGCGCCACGAGCGTCATATATAGAAGATTAATTATCGAGAGAAGTTAAGAAATGAATATTCATATGTGAATCATTGAAAAAATTAGTTGAGGATGCACATGTAAACCCATGTGAATAATCTATAATGTTGGCTCATATATGCATCTAAAAATAGATATTTTTCATTTTTATAAATGGATTCATATATGAATTGTCCATTATTGTCTGATATTTAACTTTCTTATTTGAATATATATATATATATATATAGAGAGAGAGAGAGAGAGAGAAAAGAATTCAAATGTGAACTCAAATTTGGTTGTGAATGAGAGAACAAATGAGAGCGCCGACACATGTCTGAATTTGTATTATTCAGACTGAATAATAAAGAAAATATTCAGACTTAATAATAGTACATTCAGACTGAATGTAGTATTATTCACACTGAATATTTTCTTCATTCTTGATCAGTCTGAATATGACACATGTTGCACTCTCATTTGTCCTCACGTTCACAACCAAATTTGAGTTCTCATTTAAACTCGCGTCCTTTCGCGTGTGTGTGTATATATATAATTAATATTATACTATACGTATGTTGTAATTTTGTAAATATATATTCAAAATAGTGTTGTTACCCTATCATATCTGCAGGGTGGTTCAATCATGGAGAAGCTTGGGGTATGGGATATGTAGTTATGGAGGTATGCTTCATGAAATCAATGAATGTTTGCACCAGATCCAAGGTCAGGGATTTCCTTACTCCTTTGTTCTCTATGTCAGATACAAATAATTAATGGTTATATATATCACTTAATATCATGTCAGTTAAATTTATTGATTTCAAATAACACATCAATATTTACATATATAGGCTGAAAATAATTATACGAACTTCTGTTTTATGCATATAAACACAAACAACGTGTAAACAAGATCATCATGTAATTATATTATTTCAGATCGATTTGTTATTTTTATTGTAACAATATTTGTGATGGTAATAAGCAGGAAAGTTGTCTTGGGAACTAAGTTCCATTTATGGTAAGTGAAACTTAGGGATTTTATGATGTTTTATTACTAAATATAGAAGCCATCAAGATTTAAAAGAATCCCCATTTCTACTAGCTAGGTTAAGGTTCATCAAAATCATCTACTACCCACATCTTTTATTGGGCTAGTGACACCATCTACAAATTCCCATAAAATATTGAACATTATTTAACACAAATGTTTTTGTGAATTTATAAAATATTATATAATTTACGTAAGGTAAATAATATGTGACTTATACGTGTAGCACGTAATGACTAGAGAATGAGTTGTTGGCAATATGAAAAGTCTGATGTTTGATTTGCTAGATGATAAGACGATAATGCAGGAAAAATGATCAGATATTAAATAAAGATTTAAGGGTGGGTAATTTGGGTTAGGTTTATGAAACAAGATGCAAATGATTGGTGCAGCAAATCAATACAATAAATTTCTTCAATGTGTATTGAAAATAATTCGTTTTAGTAATGATTTTCTAAAATAAATTTTTAAAACTATAAAAGACTCATATTTGAAAATGTGTATTGAAAATCACATGTGAATAAAAAGTGTCTACATACAGTTTGCGCTCTAATTAATGTTTTATATTTGCATTTGTTAGTTATAAGTTTCTTGTTTTATTATTGAAAGTATTATTTTTGGTAGCCGTTGGTTTCCGTGCCATCTTATGTGCATAGATAATCCCTCTAACGACCATAAATGATTTAGAGTTATCGTAGGTGAACCTTCACGGTCACAAGTATTAGTGCTCAAAATACCGACCAACCCGGCCAACCCAACCCGCAAAAACCAAAAAAAACTCAACTCGAGGTAATCCGACACATAGTTGATATAAAAATAGGTCAAACCACATCTATTGGGTTGGGATCATTTGAACCCTACCCAACCCAACCCGATGTCTTTATATATTATGGATTTATTACGACTGTTAAGTATTTGATTAATATATGTACATAAACCAACTCTAATTAGGTATATTCAGAATTACATTACAATTTCAATCGTAATTTTACTTTATTATTTTCATTAGTTTTCAACTTTTTTATATATTCTCATTTTAATTTTAATTCTTTAAACAAAACGCTTAGTAAGATCATAAAATAATGTACCAAAGTTTCAAACTCGACCAACCCAACTAACCCGCACGGTTTGGGTTGGGTTGTAGTTTTGTTTGGGTTGAGTTGAGTTGAGATTTTTTCAAACCGCAAACATTGGGTTAGGTTGTTCAAATGCCTTCAACCCGGCCAACCCAACCCATAAGCAGCCTTAGCCACAAAGGCCTTGACAACGCTTGGATTTGAACCCAGGATAGATGAGATTTTCCATTATATCATCCCAAGGCTTAACTAGTGGCCTACAACCAAGTGGTTATTTGTTCAACTTTATTTTGAATATTTGTTGTTTGACAAACTTGAAATTGATCTTTATTGGTTTTGATGTTAGAGTTAGGTTCCATTTAGATCACCCAGTTTTTATGAGATTTGTGAGACCAATGTAAAGATTAAGTTATTTACTTCCCGTGAAGGTTGGTGTATTTTTCCTATCAAGGTTCCTTATGCTTTTCATGTTTTTATGTGAAGTTCTGGTCCTAAGAAGGTTTTGTGTGTTGTTATGAAGGTTCAATTTTTTTTTATCGTGAAGGTTTGATGTTTTATCGTGATGGTTAAACAAGATCAACTCGATCATTCAAGGGTACCAAAGTTATTTCACTAAAAGTAAGTGGTCTACATAATTACAATTCTTAATGTTCGTTTGAAATAAGCAAATTTTATAAATGGAGTGTTTGTTAATAGTCGTTCATACTAAAGGTTTGAAATTATCTTTTAATTTCATCAAAGACATAATACTTATTTTTATTGTATCAAAAATATCGTAGGTTCTCCAAAATAGAGCTTGTGAAACTAAATGGGTCGTTATGGGTCGTTTATTAAACAGTTGTCGGCTAAGTGCTTGTCGGGCTTCACTTACCTTTCATGCGAGTATGACAAGAACCTAAAATCTTACCCGGTAAGAGGCATATCAAGGACTAAGAATCTTATCCGGTAAGGAAGAAGACTCTTATCCGATAAGCTCTTACCGGGTGAAAGACGTTTACAAACAATCCATTTTTGATGGCTAATAATGCTAAACGATAAGATAATGAAAGTGACACTCTTACAAGTAAGCGCTAAACTCAGTAGACATCTAGTAAACGACCCATATGTTTTCTAAAATTGAAAACAAAACAAAAGTATATTTTATCTCGATACAATTCTCCATTTAAAAAATAATACTTCAAAACATATCTTTTTAAATGCATGTAACATTTAAAATACACATATTAAACATATATTTTTATATTACTTGACTTATTTAATGTATTTATGTTTGATATTATTTTGTTATAATTAACTTCACAAAATAACAATGTATTAAATTAATTTTGAGTTTAGATAATGTATTTTTTATATTATTGGACTCACACCTGTCCTAATATGAGTTACATAAAACGAATTTGTGTACTTTATGTGAGTACACACGTCCCATTCTTCAAGACATCGCTAGACACACACTCACAGAAAGAGCTCACATATTGAAATAACCAACTTTTAAGTATAGAGTATTCACAATATGAATTCTAAGATAAATAACAACCTCACCATAGATGGCATGTATTCATTTACCAAAAATAATAAGAGGAAACCCACATAAGGTCCAAACCTAAACACACCCTTAGACTAGGAGTTCACAAATTGAACATCTAAATGGGGATTGCCAAATGACAAGTTAATGCTCCAAATTAACCTTCAAATGAACCACTAATAATCCTTTTAGGTAATGGAGTTAATGGTCCAAACTACCTCTCACGTGATATTGGAAAAACATGAAACAAGAGCTTACGCGACCTGACACGTAACCTAGGTCGTGAGGCTACCTACAGGAACCATTATTTTTTGTTGTACAGTTGTGCTCTAGATTTACAGCTACACTCTAATCTAACTAGTTTCTTCGAACGTTAAGGTAAGACTCACATTAGAATCAACATTAAATCATCCCTATACCTTATCTAATCCACTCACACAATATAATCCAAGAATTACACTACCAAAGTGTCAAATTAAACCCAAACTATAGAGCTTTGGGTCAATTACACTCCTAAACACCATGAGAGGTTGATGTAAACCAAAATCTAGATGAAGCTCAACATTAAACGGGTTCTCATTAACTAACATCCTTTTCCCAACCTAAAAGCGTTCAAAACATTAAAGAGGAAAACGTTGATGGAAAGGCCTCGAACAAATCTATGATTTTTTTTTACCTAAAACCTTTAACTAAATTGACAAATGTGCCCCCAACACCCATTGATTCCTTGGTTGACTATTGTTTATTACTTAAATTTTGCTTGTTGTTAGTTAATTGTTATTCTATTTTGTATTATTTCCCTAACGATAACTTTTTCTGGATCCTACGTACTATAACCTTAACGTGGCGTCGGACACGAGACTTGTGTCATGACGTGTTGGGCCTTGTATAGAGTGATTATATTTAATAACCAATAAAAATAATAGTTCAATTGATTAAAAAAGATTAACATTATAATAATTGGGCTCTCTCTCTCTCTATTCTCTCTCTCTCTCTCTCCCTTCTAATATTTCTCAAATAAGAGTCATGATTTTCTTTTTGTATTTTTATCAACAATTATTATAATTTATTTATCGTGACTCAAATTTCCTTTGAATGTCTCATGAGATTTATGACATCCAACATTAATTGCATCTCTTACACGGACATATTGTTTGAGTACATTCAATCAACAAGTTAAGTTCATTTCATGCAGAGGGCATGCTTTTTTATAAATTAACATAGCCCCGGAAACGACCAATGGTGAGCATGTCTTGAAATAATATGCATCAAAATCTGATACCAAAGTTGTTGCCTTGAACATTAGTGTTACCTTCAGTGTCTTCAACTTAGTGCTTCCCTTCAGCGAGTGCGTTAGGTCACAACATTGATCAATCATGGTTTCTCTTGCTAAATGGTTCATCCGAGGGAGAGATCGAGCTTCAAGAAATAGTGAATGGTCTTATCAGTTTGCCTTCAATGGAGTGTCACTAAAGTTAATATGCGAGTGCCTATTAGTGAGCACCATCACTATTGTTGGTCGACGAGTGCCATCTATGAGGTCCCTCACTAAACATGATCAATGATGCCATCACAACTCCCATTATTGAAGTTGATCAGCAAGTACCGTCACCAATGATTGTTTGATCCGTCAAATGTCGTCCACTTCTAGTTCATTAATTGAAATCACGACTGCTTACATCATCACACAATGCCCAAAATTGGAGTTTTTAATGTTTGTATTAATCAGTTTTGCATAATCAGTTTCATATCAACAACATTAAAATCGATTATAACAAGATAAAATAAAATATGATTGAGGGAATATCTCCTAATTATTCTAGTTACCATATTGTATATTTCCTTTTCATTGTAATCTCATCCCTATTTAAAGGGTTCATTATTAATAAGAACGACGACAGATTTCTCCTCCCTACTCTATGGTTGTTCTATTTCCTTTATACTATAACACGTTATCAGCACGTTGCTCCGCCAAAAGAGATTGGTCAAGACGTGAAGCTAGAGTTTCATACGGTATCAACATCGATTTAAGGTACGTTTTTATGTTAATTTTGCTCTCAATGTCAATTAAGCTCAATATTTGTTATCCGCCGCCACTAAATGGATATATGTCCGTTGCCCGACACTCTTCAATGGCTTGTTTCCCATCACTTTAATTCAAATAAGTATCTCTAAGTTTTTTTTTTATATTTTATATCTAAGTATTCTGCTATCATGTTAATATTGAATATAGTTTATGATTTCATCTATAAAATATTTTTGTTACATTTTCATCATTAATATCAAAAATCAATTTTTGATAGGAATAATCAAATTAACAAAATAGATAACTACGTTTTTTTAAGAATGAGATTTCATTATGATTTTAATTTAATTATCTAAATTAAATATTTTTGTTACTTTTATTTAGCCGTAAAAAGAAAATAAACACTTTACAAAAAAAATCCTTTTTGGTGAATCACGTTTGTTCTTAAAAAAACATTTCTGATGATCAATATATTTTTTTGATAAATTAAATTTTAAACATTTTTTAATGTATTATTCATTTATATTAATTATCAGTTAAATTATTATTTATTTTACTACTGATTCATGAATATCTAATTATTAGTTAGATTTATTTATTAAATTATAGTTGTTTATTTTTATAAAGTTATTTATTTTGATAAAGTTGTTTTTCTTTCTATAACAACAATATCATAATCATGACAATTATTATAATAACGTCTAAATGTATATTAAATTATAACTTTTTATTTTAGGAATTGTTGTACAAATTGATATTCTTTACTTACTTAATTTAGTTCATTAATATTATTTATTTATTTATCCGTAGACAATTGCCTCATTTTCTAGATATGTTACTCTATTTAAATGTAAATTTAATCTTCTATTTTTTTATATATTTATCCTTTAAATTTATACGCTAATTTAATATATTTAAAATATGTACCTCAGTTATAAGTTCTTACTTATAATTTTCAATCTTACAATAATTTTTGGAAGTGACACTTCCAACCCTCATATATATTTTGGTGTTTTACCAAAAGATCCAACAATATTATTAAGATATCAAAAGTTTAAATTTGACTTTAAATATCAAAACCAATATTTATTTGTCTAAGGACAAAATCTCTTAAAATACTATTAAGGTATTAAAACTTTAAAATTGGCTTCATATGCCAAACTCATACGCCTTTTAGCCTCTTGCGAGAAGCTTCAAAAGCGCAATTTATAAATGATTAATCACAACACATCGAATGGATTTTGTCAAACGGGTGTAAATAACCCTAAGGTTTATAGGGACTTAAGTAATCCATGTGATTCTCCTACTACCTGGAAATCCAAAAGATTGAGTGATTTCTTTTCACAAATTGAAATAATAATTAAGTATTATCAATAAAATGGAAATAAAAAAAATCTAATATTATTATGATAATGAAATTTCGTAATATAACGATTATAGACCATGATTTTTAGAAAATCATATATTCTCCATTATTTTCGACATTCTGGACTCGGAAGAACTTGAGTACCATAAGATATGTTCGTACAAACACATGAAAAATATGTAAGACCATCAAAACCTATTGACCCTAAAATCAACTCTTAAGTTACAAGAAAATACTTTGAGATTTTTGAGACAATACAGTAGTCACAATCTTCATAGGGAATATCGTTAACTAGAATCCCCCAAGAACTGTGGGACGCGCTGAACAGGAAAAGAAATGTATATCCCAAACTAATCATACAGTATAAAATCTACTTGATTGCAATAAGGTGACTAATTTCGACAAAGAAATGTTGTGTTTCAAAATGCATCTCAATATTCGTGGCCAAGAACTAACGGAAGATTTCCACCTTTCATAAATCAGTAATCATATTAATGAATCAATATAAGTTGATATCTAACCTTTAGACAACATCATCAACCTGCTGCAAGTAGTTGAGAGATATAACAAGGTTATTTCATATAACAATACTAAACATGTTGGGATAAATCCAATTGTCAATAATGAAAGGGTTAGAGGTGGAAACAAATCCAAAGAACAGTGAGTTAAAGACAATTTCACATAAGTGACATCTATACACCCCATGGACAAAACCATGGAAACGGTAACGGTCATGACAAGAGTCGAAAAGGGTTTTCCAATTCTTGGAGCAGAGATGCAACTACTGCCCAAAAGATAATGGAAAATATAAGAAGAAAAGTGTGTTAATAATCGCTCATAAAAAAAGGAACTAAATCAGATTAATTTAAGATTGATTGAGCATAAGTTTATTTGAAATTTATTTTTAAGTATTAAATTAATTTCATTTGATGATGAAACCAAATATTTAACTATTATAAATGTAGAGAAATATATCAAATTACAAATACGAAACTCTCAATATTCTTCGTTCCGTATAGAAATGTATCGAGGAGAACTTGAGTGTTTTTGTGGGAAATCCCACACAATCTTAATAGATGTACTAATATTAATTAAACTAATAGTCTATAAAACCTCTAACCAAATTCATAGACGACGCACTGTCATTTTCTTGATTGGTACAAGATTAATAGTCATTAAATGACTATATTAATGAGAACCTTGTTAAGATATTCATATAAATTGGAAATCATAATATTAGAATGGAAATGGGTATTATATACAATAACTCTAATGATATGAAAGGAAGGTATATTAGAGAAGTTAATGTGTCACACTAGTGGATTATCTAGGTCATCAAATCATATTATGTCACCAATAAAGAACTTTGGGACAATTATGCATATATTTTCGACATGGCCTTGTGGGACACCATGATTATGACATAATGATCCGTGTATTGAAAAATACATATAAACACATTATCTTTCGAGTGAAAGGCAAAGTAAAGCAATTAACCAAATTACAATTGTTGACTTCTGCAGCACAAAAAGCAACACCACTATCATAATATGTCATACTTAAAACTTTTGTATACCCTAATTCGTAGCTAAGACAAGAATGAGACCATCCTAAAGCTAATACAAAAATATTACATTCTTACAATGAATACAAGGTAATGGATATAAACAACCAGAGTGCGGGCCATTTAAGTATTATATGGTTCTGGTTTCGACACGATGAATGCAAGTCGTATTATTGTCCACATAAGATGCTGCACTCTAACACTAGTTACACGTTCAAAAGATTGAGTGATTTCTTTTCACAAATTGATATAAACATAAGATGCTGCACTCTAACACTAGTTACACTAGTTATATGGATATAAACACTAGTTACACGTTCAAAAGTCGTATTATTGTCCATTTTATTGATAATACTTAATACTACCTGGAAATCCAAAAGATTGAGTGATTTTTTTTCACAAATTGAAATAATAATTAAGTATTATCAATAAAATGGAAATAAAAAAAATCTAATATTATTATGATAATGAAATTTCGTAATATAATGATTATAAACCATGATTTTTAGAAAATCATATATTCTCCATTATTTTCGACATTCTGGACTCGGAAGAACTTGAGTACCATAAGATATGTTCGTACAAACACATGAAAAATATGTAAGACCATCAAAACCTATTGACCCTAAAATCAACTCTTAAGTTACAAGAAAATACTTTGAGATTTTTGAGACAATACAGTAGTCACAATCTTCATAGGGAATATCATGTTGATAACGTGTTATAGTATAAAGGAAATAGAACAACCATAGAGTAGGGAGGAGAAATCTATCGTCGTTCTTATTAATAATGAACCCTTTAAATAGGGATGAGATTACAATGAAAAGGAAATATACAATATGGTAACTAGAATAATTAGGAGATATTCCCTCAATCATTTCCTATTTGATGAAGGTACAATATCCTTCAACAAAATAATCTATTTAATTCAATTTTTAGCCTTATTTGATATATTTTTACTCTTATTTCACACGATTTTCCTTTCTTCCAGAAAGAATGTTATTTTCTACATTTAATTTATTAGTTTATAATAACGATAATTTGTTAACCAGTCAAATAACTTATTATTTCTTATTACATCTGTAAACGTTATAACTATATTCAAACAGTCGCATGGGATTTTATATATTTATTCAACATATATTATAAATAAAACCCACAAAATTGGTTTTTATAAAGAATCACGATCGTAAAACTTTATATAGATTTTTTATTTGGTAAGTTGAAAACGATAGCATAAGGAAAGTATAGAAAGTTGGTTCTCATAGGGTGTGTTTGGTACGCAGTCAGGACAGAACAGAACATAACAGAACAAGACAAGACAAGACAGAAGAGTTGTTACACGTTTGGTAAAACATGATATGACGGGACAGGCCATGACAGAACAGAACAGAATGACCAATTTACCCCAGTGAGCTGTTTAGTGTTTTTAACCAAATAACCCCCCCCCCCCACACACACACACATATATATATATATAGAGAGAGAGAGAGAGAGGGAGGGAGAGACAAAGAGGGAGAATGGGAGAGAGAGAGAGAGGAGAGAGAGAGTGTGTGTGTGTTAGGTTAGAGGGTAAAATGGTCATGAAACCCTTGTTCTACTTAGTTCTAGGGGGGTAGGATAGAACACCCTTGTTCCACATTGTTCCACTTACTTCCACTTAGTCCAACATTTTATCACACCAAACATGGGACACGTTTGTTCTGTTCTGTTCCATCATGTTCACCGTACCAAACGCACCCATAAAAACATTTTTTTGAAAATTATTAAATATATGATTATTTTTGCAAATAAATATAAATAATAGAGTTAAATACAAATTTGGTCTCTATGGTTTACAAATTATAACGAACAAGGTCCCTTAATGATTTTTTTTAATGAATAACGTCCCTGTGGTTTCTATTTTATAACCGATAAGGTCCCTCTATCCAACTTTTCCGTTAAATATAACCTTTTTAGTATATTTACTTTATTTTTCCATTTTTCAAACCACGTGGACCAAATCTGTAATTTACTCTAAACTATGTATATATATTTATATTTTATGTCTTTTATTGTATAATTATATTTGTATTTTATTAATTATATAATTTTCCTATTTTATAAATTATATAATTTTTCTATTTTATAAATTATATTACATATTTATACGCACCTTATAATTTTATTTAAAAATTATTTATATTTTATATATTCATAAGATATATTTAATTTATCTTTTATAAAATGTAATTTGTATTTATATTTATATATAAAATGTAAATAATTTAATAAAATATATGAAAGGTTTAATTTATACTAGAAACATTAAATCAGATCATTATACAAATTGCATACACGGAATATTCAAATACATAAAATATATAAATATATAAAATGTAAATATAAATACAAAATAAATTTTATAAAATATAAATATAAATACAAAATAGTGTTTTTATAAAATATAAATATAATATAATCTAAAATATACAAATAATTAATAATTCGTAGATTATACATATATAAGATGAGTAGAGATGGTAACAAATGTCAGACGGTTGATTTTCAGAAAGATCATCTTGATGACAACGATGTTGTACGTGTTTGAATTTAAATGTTATATTATATTTACCGTATATATCTATATCTACAGATTATTAAAAAAAATTTGTATATTTAAGATTATATTGTATTATATTTATATTTATATTTTATAAAATTTATTTTGTATTTATATTTATATTTTATAAAAATTTTCTTGTAATTATGTTATATAAAAGTTATTTTGTTTTTATATTTATATTTTATAAAATTTATTTTGTGTATTTATATATTTTGGAGTAAACTACGATTTTCATCCCTATGGTTTATCATTAATAATGATTTTGGTCCCTGTGGTTTAAAACTGTTTTTTTAGTCCCTATGGTTTCATTTTGCTTCCATTTTCGTCCTTACATCTAACAAAACTAACGGAGCTGTTAATTTTTTTTTGAAAATTTACATATTTAGTTACTGTGTTATATAAAGTTTAAATATTTAATCCTAAATTTCATTTATTATATTAGTAACTATTAATTTGACACTTATATATATATATATATATTATTTTTTCTTTCTTTATTATACTTTAATACTATAATATATAAATATCATTTTAATACCATATATATATATATGTTATTATTTCTTTATATATATTTTAATAAAAAATTCTTTATATACTTATAACTAATAAAAATAAATAAGTTTTTTGATATTTTAGTTAATAACTCTTTTTATCATTTAATCGAAGTTTTATTTATTTATTTAAAACCGGTTGATATTTTTATTAAACTTCTTTTAAAAACAGATAAGTGATATTTTTTTTTAAGAGTTTTATATTTATTTTAAATTATCATAAGAGAAAGTGTATTTAATAAAGACAATCTATTGGGTATAAATAAAACTATGTTTTTCTCGAATTCTATTTAAAAGCTTTTCAAATGATAATTTAAAATAAATATAAACTTTGAAAAAAAATATCACTTATTTATCAATAATTTTAATGATTCTCATTTTAAACCAATCAGTTTTTTGAAAAATCAATACAAAAATCAACCGCTTTTAAATAAATAATAAAACTTTGATTAAATAATAAAAAGAGTTATTAAATAAAATATTAAAAAATTATTTATTTTAGTAATTATACATATATAAAAAAGTATTAAACTATATATAAAAAATAACACATATATAGTATTAAAATATAATAAAGAAGGAAAAACAAAAATGATAATATATATATATATATATATAAGTGACAAGGAAGAGGTTCAAATGATAACTTTGTAAATTTAAAAGAACAAAAAGACTCATTGGGACCACATATGATGTGGGTTTCACCAATAAAAAATCTTATCTGATTTTTAATGGTTGGCCCCATTGAATTATGATTTTTTATTGGTGGGACCCACATCATATGTGGTCCCAAATGAGTCCATTTGTTTATTTAAATTGGGGGTATTCTCATTTGAACCCTTCCATAAGTGTCAAATTATAGTTAGTAATATAATAAATAAAATTTAGGATTAAATATTTAAAAAATTTATAATACAAGGACTAAATTTGTATATTTTCAGAACTTTTTTTAACAGATTCGTTAACTCTGTTAGATGTAAGGATTAAAATGGAAGCAAAATGAAACCACAGGGACCAAAAAAGTAGTTTTTAAACCACAGGGACCAAAATCATTATAAATGGTAAACCTCAGGGACGAAAATCGTAGTTTACTCTATATTTTATGTATTTGAATATTCCGTGTATACAATTTGTATAGTAATATGATTTAATGTTTCTAGTATAAATTGAATCTTTCATATATTTTGTTAAATTATTTACATTTTATATATAAATATAAAGACAAATTACATTTTATAAAAGATAAATTAAATATATCATATGAATATGAATATACAAAATATAAATAATTTTTAAATAAAATTATAAGGTGTGTATAAATATGTAATATAATTTATAAAATAGAAAAATTATATAATTTATAAAATAGGAAATTTATATAATTAATGAAATACAAATATAATTATACAATGCATAAAATACAAATATATGTATATAGTTTAGAGTAAATTACAGATTTGGTGCATGTGGTTTGAAAAATGAAAAAATAAAGTAAATATATTAAAATGATTATATTTAACGGAAAAGTTGGATGGAAGGACCTTATCTGTTATAAAATAGAAAGCACGGGGATGTTATTTGTTAAAAAAATTATTAAGGGATCTTATCCGTTATAATTTGTAAACGACAGGGACCAAATTTGTATTTAACTCTAAATAATAAATAACAAAAGGAGACCAAAATATGAAAAAGGGGATTTGACATAAAACTGAATCATACGGACCCAAAAGTGAGGCCCAACAACAATCATCAATCATAAATCTAACAGCTGCCCTCAAACATGTCTTCCCACTTCTTTCAATTCTATCATACGTTTTAATTATATTTTTAATTTCTTTAAAAACCTTATTAAAATTATTGTATTTTGTCGAAATTTATTATTTTATAAGGAGAATTTTTTTTAAAGCGGCCTGCGATAAATTCTTTATAACTTTATTTTAAACAATGAATTAAAATTCAAAATCTTTAAAAAAAAATTATATTTATCTTGATAAATTATTTATTTTAAAGATTTTAATATATGTTGTATTATTGAAATACTCTATAAATTTCTCATGTTAATACAATTTTAAATAGAATTTATATAAAATAATAATAATTCGATCTCATTATAGGATACGGATAAAAAATTAATTTCTTTATTTACAGATCAAGTTTTAAATTTTTTTATAAACTTGAAGTTTTCTTTTTATAGTTTTCTCTACTTTAGAGAACAATATAAAAAAATTGTTGGAGTAAAAATAAAAAATAAGGCCTTATTTTTTTATATTTTAGCGAATATGTTGGAGATGCTTAACATGCTAACAAAACTGAGTTGGTTTTATTAAAGTTTAGTGGTTTTTAAAACTGGTTTTCTTTGTTCAATATTTTAAATGATAATTTTTCCGGCAAAAAGAAATACAGCAGTCATAGAAGTTCATCGCTTTCTTAGGGGTTGTTTGACAATTGTTGAATGGTTTGATACAGAATGATTAAATGGTAAAAAATGATTACGGGACTCTTATGATATAGTGCAAAATGAAATATAATTGTTCATGATGTAATTAAGGCTCTTAATGGTTAAGGGAGGTCCAATATACAAAATGACTTAGAGGGTTTTGGAACAATATTTAAGAGGTATACCTACTTTTTGCCAAACATGACTCATCTTATAATGATCCAGAGACTGTCTCTTAATAAAATTGTTAAGAGGTAACCAAACATTCGCTTAGTGTTGATAGGTCTACAAACTAGGGTTTACGAATGCCAATTTATTCAAAATAGTTTGAAAGTCTCATAATCAACATAATTTCCCAACTACATGCTTCTTGAAATTTAGTTAGTTTGTTTAAAAAATTTAAAATCAACACCGCTTTAATCTCAACCATTTTGACTCCATCAAAACATAGAAGTTATCAATCATATCTATCATTTATCCATATTTATTTTAAACCAAGTGAAATCTGCATGGAAATTTTGTATGCCAAATATATTAACACACACACACATATATATATATATATATATATATAGGTTTCAGAAGGCTATATAAGAATCCGGATCGATTTCTATTTTATACTTGCACTCAGTAAAGTTCAACACTTCTGGATCAAGCTGAAAACAAAACCAAACTCAAATTACACCATATTTCGTACTTATTTTACATGATAAATAAGTTTTCATCCAACATCTCATTTGTGATTTTGATGTCACGTTCTCTCTCATGTAATCAATAATTACAATATTATAACTTAACATCCATATCATCCATATTACAAAATCTATCAACATTAAATCAAAATGTGTATGAAATAAGAAAAACTAAATATTAATTAGCAATATTAGTATTTACATTAAAAAAAAAACTAGAACATACTTAAATTATATTTTAGAGTTAAATTTAAATTTGGTCCCTGTGGTTTACAAATTATAACGGATAAGGTCCCTCAATGATTTTTTTAACGAATAACGTCCCTGTGGTTTCCATTTTATAACACATAAGGTCCCTCCATCTAACTTTTCTGTTAAATATAACATTTTTAACATTTTTAACATATTTTCTTTATTTTTCATTTTTCAAACCACATGGACCAAATCTGTAATTTACTCTAAACTATATACATATATTTGTATTTTATGCATTATATAATTATATTTGTATTTCATTAATTATATAAATTTCCTATTTTATAAATTATATAATTTTTCTATTTTATAAATTATATTACATTTATATTTTATAAATTATTTTTATTTTTTATATTCATATAATATATTACATTTATATTTTATAAAATGTTAATAATTTAATAAAATATATGAAAGGTCCAATTTATGCTATAAACATTAAATCATGTCAATATACAAATTGCATGCATGGAATATTTAAATACATAAAATATATAAAAATATAAAATATAAAAATAATTTTTTTATAAAATATAGATGTAATATAATTTTAAATATACAAATAATTAATAATTCATAGATATACATATATGAAGTGAATAGAGATGGTAACGAAGGTTAGACGGTAGATTTTCAGGAGAATCATCTTGATGACATCGATGTTGTACGTGTTTGAATTTAATTTTTATATTATATTTACTGTATATATTTATATCTATAGATTAATAATTTTTTGTATATTTAAGATTATATTATATTATATTATAGATCTCAGTTCATTCATTTACAAACTAGATAAAAGATACAAACTCACAAACCAATATAAAAATAATTTTTTTCATTATTTTTTTTCATCAAATGCTATGATTTAAGATATTATTAAACATATGTTTGTTTCACCTTATGAAAAAGTTACATGTGAAAAATGCATGTAAAACTTTTACATTATGAAACAAATATATGATAAACTTTTAACTTATGAAAATAAATACATGTGAAACTTTACATTATGAAACAAACATATGTGTGATAACATCTAAAATCATAGCATATAATGAAAAAAAAAATTATTTTTACATTGCATTGTACGAGTTTGTATTCTTCATCCAGTTTGTAAATGAACCAACATCTTATATTATATTTATATTTTATAGAATTTGCTTTGTACTTGTATTTATATTTTATATTTTATATTTGTATTTATTTTATTTATTTGAATCTTCCATATATGTATATAATTTGTATAATGAACTGATTTAGTGTTTTTAATATAAACTAAACATTCGATATATTTTATAAAATTATTTATATTTTATATATAAATATAAATACAAAATAAATTTTATAAAAGATAAATATAATATATCATAAATATATAAAGTATAAATATTTTTTAAATAAAATTATAAGGTGCCTATAAATACGTAGTATAATTTATAAAATAAGAAAATTATACAATTAATAAAATATGTAATTTATATAATTTATATAATTAATAAAATGCAAATATAATTATACAATACATAAAACATAAATATATGTATATAGTTTAGAGTAAATTACAGATTTGGTCTATATGGTTTGAAAAATGGAAAAATAAAGAAATTATGTTAAAAATGTTACATTTAACGGAAAAATTAGATGAAGGGACCTTACGTGTTATAAAATGGAAACTACAGGAACGTTATTCGTTATAAAAATCATTCAGGAACCTTATCCATTATAATTTGTAAACCACAGGGACCAAGTTTGAATTTAACTCTATATTTTAATATATTTTATGCATGTATGATTATGAATATATGTTTGGATATATAGGAGAGAATTTGCATGTTTGTTAGAAAGAATTTGAATGAAGTGGATTAGGGAAGACAGAGGCACATGAGTTGTAAAGAGACATGAAATATAATAAATACTATATATTATATATCCAAATTGTGGATATGCTTTATTTCCTATTTCTTAAATTAGTTGTTCAAGATAAGATGATTATACCAATATTCAACCCCCCTTCCTTTTATAGTAAGTACTCATTTACCACCTGTCATCTATTTAGGGGTTCAAACTCTTGAAATAAAGACAACTAAATATGTATATTAAATGGAGGCTATTTTTAATAACTCTCAAATTACTAAATCTTTGGATAATTAAGTATATTACACTACAACAAAATTGGATTTTAGGTTTATAAGACGTCATCAATAAATAAACATTTTAATAGACCACTTTATAGAATATAAATTATAGAGTAAATTACATTTTTGATCCTTATGATTTCGTTTCACTTTTAAGTTTGGTCCCTATTTCAAACTAATTACATTTTTGGTCATTGTGGTTTTCATTTTATTTCAATTTTGATCCCTCTGACTAACTTTAGTTAAAATAATTAAGGGTATTTTAGTCATTTTTCATTTTCTTTGTATTTTTCCATTTTTTGATTTATAAGAGTATATATTGAGTTATAATTTCAGTCCCCCCATGATTTGTCTATTTTTATTTAATTTTTTTTTCATACCTTTATTTAGTTTTCGTTTATACCTTTATTATATTAATTAATGAAAATTTTAATTAACAGTACATTAAAAATACGTATTTCATTTTATATACTACTTTATTAAAATAGTTTTATCGACACCTTTAGGATAAGTTAAATATTAAATATATTTTAATTTTTTTATGTAATTTTTATGTAACAATTAAATGTGTGGTTGTTTGTTAGTTGATTATTTATTTTTCATTACAATAAATTTAGGTTTATATTTTGAAAATAAATAAATAAATAAATAATAACTATATTATAAATCAATAAAACATTTAATTAAATAAAATATCTAAAAACAACACCTTTTTTAATTATTAAACAGGAAATTTTTTTGATTTTTTTCTTACATAAATAAGAAAAAATGGTAATTTTGTTTAAATCCAACTTAGGATAGAGAATGTTTTGAGTTACAGATGGGTTTGCAGATATATATCAGATAAATTGCATAAAAATTTAAAAATATTCAATATTTAACTTACTTTAAATGCATCGACAAAAGTTTTCCATAATTTAAAAAGCGAAATACGTATTTTTAATGAATTGTTAGTTAAAATTATCATTAATTAATTAATATAGTAAAAGTATAAATGAAAAATAAATAAAGGTATGAAAAAGTAAGAAAAAGTAAGAAAAAAAATGAAAAAGACAAACCATGGGGATTGAAATTGTAATTTACTATATATTCTTATAAAACAAAAAATGAAAAAAGATAAAGAAATTGCAAAAGGACCATAATACTCTTAACCTTTTTAGCTAAAGTTGATCAGAATAACCAAAAATGAAATAGAATAGAAACCACAATGACTAAAATTGTTTAGTTTGAAATAGGGACCAAACTTGAAAGTGAAAGAAAACCATAGGGACCAAAAATGTAATTTACTCTAAATTATAAAACCAAAAAATAAAACGTCTTGTCTAAATAAGTTTATAGAACGATTTTGACTGTTGTAACAAGTTTATAGGACGATTTTGTATAAAAAATGTCATATTAGCTATTTATAAAACACAAATTGAAAAATGTTCTATAAACACAAGTGTCATACAAAAAGATGGGTTTATATGATACTTTCTCAAAAGTGTTCTATAAACTAGCTAATGCGACACTTTTATTAAAAGTGTCATAAAAATTTGTTACGACGTCAAAAAACGTTCTATAAACTTATTACATCGCTTTTAGTTAAAACGTTTTATTTTTTGGTTCCATAATTTGTATTCTATAAAATGGTCTATTATGACGCTTATTTATTGGTGGCGTCCTGTAAATATAATTTTGTTATAATGTTATATGTTATTTTTTATGAATCAATATATTAAAAATTATATTTAGATAAAAAAAAGTCATGTGAAACAAATCCTTAAGATTAAAATTCTTACGTATCTCACAAATTTATAGGTTATCAAATTATTAAGTCTTTATATTATATATGATAAATTTTATATAATTCAGCCATTTCAATAATTAAAGAAAAACTAGATATCGTTTGATAGTTGAATGAACAAACCATTGAGAAAAAGCAACGGGACTTTATTTTGATTGCATCTTATCTCAATTAAATTTTATACCGTTACTTTAAAATCATGATCATTTATTCTATTCACACTGGTTGGCCATTGAACCCGACGGCTAACGCATTGTTTGGCAAAAATAAGTTAGCTTATAAGCTGACTTATAAGCTAGCTTATTTTTTGAGTAATCGTTTGGACGCACATAAGCTAACTTATAAGTCAGCTTATAAGCTAGCTTATCGATAAGCTACTTTGGAGCTTTTTGACATTTTTTTCAATTATACCCCTAACTAATATTATTTATTTATTTTCAACATGCCCTTTTTGGTCATTTCACATGCTCATAAGCTAGTTTTTGCCAAACATAACTTATTCGTCAGCTAGCTTATCAGCTACCAGCTAGCTTATAAAACATCAACTACCTTATAAGTCATACGCTAGCTTATCAATCATAAGCTAGCTTATCAACTAGTTTGCGAAACATAACCTAACACATAGATTTTAATTTTATCAGTCAAATGTAAGATTTAAAGTCCCACGTGAATATATTGATTAATTAAATATGGAAAGATTTAAATGAGAAATGATAAATATTTGAGAAGTAAAGAAGTGATTTTAGTCCTTTATCTGGTTAATATTTGTGACTTTGCTCATGAATCATCGGAAAATTTCTCACATGGATATGCAAATGATAGAGAGATAATTTCGTAACTTTTACAAATATGCGTCAAACAGATTCCTATGTGAACCTGTTAATTAGTTCACATGTGAATTATTTAATTGATTCATATATATAAACACACATGTTCATATATGAATCAGTTAATTAGTTCATATATGAATCACATATGTTCATATATAAATCAGTTAATTAGTTCATATTTGAATCAATTAAACTAATTAATATGTTAACTACACGAGTTCACATGTGAACATAATTCATTATATGAATCACGTAGGTTTATATATGAAACCGTTTGCCGTCTATTTATAAATGTTATGAAACTATACCCTCTATTTTTCTTATAGTCGTTATATTTGACTAGTCAAAACCGTAATTATTGATTAGTCAAATTCGATATTAACCGTATAAATAACTAGAATCACTTATTTATTTCACAAATATTTACCGTTCAAAAAAAAAACTTTGGCTAATCAAATATAAGGCCTTGTTTGTTTTTTTCATTTTAAGCTCTTAATCACCACTTATATCTGATTCGCTTAGACGTTTCAGAACTGAAATCAGATTTCAGATTTCAACACCTCTTAAAAAACAAACACAAAAAGTTGGATTGTAATGTTGATGATTTAAATAAATGAGTTGGCATTTACTTTGTTTTTTTTTTCACTTAATCATTTTATGGAATTGTCTTATCTACAATTTTTTATGACATTATTATTGTGTTCAGGAATTAGAAACACAACTACACAAGTAAAGAAGCTCTAATAGAATGAATAATTTCACAAATGATTTGTTAATATGATATTTATTATGATTTAAAGTTTATCTACTTATCTTATCGACATTGATTAATTATATGATGAAAAATTTATTCGGCTATTTAATGGAGGCTTAAAGCTAGCGACAACAATCTTTCAGGGGAGTAAAGACAACATAATAGAGACATGAATGTCGATAACATTGACAACATCAACTGTCAGGAATGGAACGTTGAGTTGAACATGTCACGAGGAGACATGTTTGTATTCCTACGATCTTGGTGAACAAACTCCTTGAGATTTAAGGCCCAAGTTTACGGATAAGTGCGATCTGGATATAAATAAAGAGAGAACCAGAAAATATACAGATATATGCACACACAAACAAACCATTTCCTCCCTTTTTTCATACACTAAGATTTTGTGGTTACATACTCAAACGATGAAATCATTCTACGACGTCTTTTTCGTCAACTTCATTGCTACTAGTGGAAAATTAATCTAACGTCACCTACAGGTTTTACAATTACCCATTTTATAGGGTTTTCCATCTCAACAATCATAATATGTCTTTTACCTTCTTTCACATATTTATTTTTTTGTTTACCATTCCTTATCTTCGCCTATAATTAATCGATTAATCGTGAGACTTAAATCAAAACAGTAGTAACCCAGATAAAATCATTGATTTATTACAGCATCTTATTTAATTGTCGAACTTGGTTTATTTGACTTCAAAAATCATGAAATCAGATTCAAAATTTGTAATAATAAACGTCCCTTAAGGTAAGACTTTGAAAAACTATGCTACAAGTTTATTATATTATTTTATGAAAAACAGTATATGTAAATTTTGAAAACTTATATTTAGAAAATCACCAAAAAAATATGCACGAATTGAATGAATAAAAATTTAATTATATGTTTATTATGATAAATTGACTAAAATAACCAATTTTTTCATCACCGCTTATCTTTTAGCCGCATTTGCTCAACCATATTTTTTTATTAAAAAAAAGTACAAAAAAATTGTTAAAAAAAATATACATTTGCGTAAAAAATGGTTACTTTGACAATCGACTTGAAAATTAAGAAGTTGAATATTTCAATCGATTTCATATTTATTATTATTTTAAAATTAAATATGATGAAAACTAAAGTGAGGTGACCACAGACAGGATAACATTGGCCAACTTAGCAATGTTCCAAGGTCTAGGCAGACATGAAGATTATTAATTACATTATCTCACTTAGACCACCAGACATTTTTAGATTTAAAATATTAATTGTCTTTTCAAAATAGTGCATACAAATTGTATTTTTTCTTAATTATTAGTCTAAAAATCATATTTTCAAAATACGTATTTTACAGTCTAGAAATTGTTGACTTAATGCTATATGATTTAAATATCACCTTGATGAGTTTGGTTCTTATAAGAATAAGAGTTATGGTAAAAATATGAGAATAAAATATTGTTTTGCATTTAACTACTTTTATTTAATTATTTTTGTCGTCACTATAACAAAAACTTTAACAAATTAATGTATCTGAAAATGGTTAAATGTATTTGTAAAAGTGACTTAAAAGTGAAGATAAAGTTATATGAATATACTTGAAGGTAGATTAATGTAGTTGAAATTTTTTAAATTATATTAAAAAGTCAACTCATCCAAAGGTTCAGAATTGTTCTTACCATTCTCACCATAACTGTTATTCTTACACGATCCCACGTCTGATGTAGATTCACAAAGATGAAACTTGATGTATGCTTTAGTACTACATTTGAAAAAAAAAACGTTTTTCAAACTGTAAATGGTGAATTAAACTTTTTCACACTATAAATTATTAAATATGTTTTTTGAAATAATGTTTTACAACATATGATTGAATACAAATACGTTACATTTCTTGTGCAATTAATTATTTTTTTCAAAGTTAATTTACAAAAATATAGGTTGTAAACCGGTGTTTTGAATAATCAAATAAGATACAATCAATTTCAAAACATCATCTTACAACTCATTTTTTAAAAAGTCAATAGTGGTTAGATTCAACCTAAAGTGACACGATCAAATCCAATTCTGTAAAGTTGTTCTGACTTGTTTATTTGAACTCATTGATAAAATACTCGTGGGTCAAATGATTCAAAAGTTAGGTTTTGGTCAAACTCAGTAAACCTTCAAAAACCTCGAGAATGTACACTTAGGGGGTGTTTGGGATTACTTATAAAAACAACTTATTGACTTATTACCGGTACCACACCGGAATAAACAGTTTTAAGTGTTTGGATAAATAACTTACACTGGTGTCAAACTGATACTAATAAGTTTTTCAAGAAGTTAAACTCTTCTGACTTATGATAAATTGATAAACACTTTTGTACAAAAAACATAAGTTGTTTGAAATAAGCAATCTCAAACACCCTCTTAATGATATCTCTTAGATGTTGACTTGACCTCTTATATGAACAATTCGTTTTCATTCCGAGTTAAAGAATAACATATCACAAGTCTATAACATATCACTAAACTTTCTCTTTTAACTAAGCACCCAACTTTAGTTGACTGTCTGACTCTAAAATACAAACATTACAGTCAGTTTTACGTGTAGTGGGTTCAAGGTTTCCAAAGAGACAGTTAATAAGTTGTTCATAAGATGTTTGTATCACAAATATGCAATCTTGAATACAAACTTCGTAAGCAATTAAGCATATCACATATTAAACATACACAATTGTATATAAAAGATAAACATGACATCTTAACACTTGAACATTAATTATATGATACATTACAAAGATATTTGAAACATGTACGACCTTTATATTATCAAACAGCGAACAAAGGCAGTTAAACATGTATCAGAGCTTGTTTATTCACATGGACAACACATAGGTACATGAAACATGTATTCTATTCTTGTATGTACTTGTTGTCCTGAGCATTACCAACAACGTCGTGGTACACAATTTCACACACGTAATTAAAACATTTTTCCTTAATCCCAAAACATCATCAATCTCTTCAAGATCACTGAAGATTTTTCTAACTGTTCTCCACAGCGCATGGCCCCATATCGTTAGTCAAGGTATACACAAGTTGATCCATACACCACACCACTATAACCAGAAAAAACTTTTTTTCTAAATTTATGCATAACATCTTTTAATAACATAACTCACATGGCATGGGTTGAAACTTTTAAAACATGTAAGATGTAAATAATTAGCATGAACATATGATAGTTCAAATACTACAAGCATGTACCTTATTTTCATTTTGGAAAATTATATCAAACTCGTATCGATGTATAGGCTCTTAATCTTCTTAATCTTAGGGTCGTTACTAAATATTACCAAACACTTATCATGTAAACGTTTACCGGACCATCCTTACTTCTATTATAATGCAAATTAAAATGGATTGTTGTTGGTAAGCGACTAAGCGTCTTTTACTCAGTAAGCGTTTACGTGGTAACAATCTTCTCACTGACTTACCGCATGAGATTGTCAGTCTATACTATGCCTCTTATTAGGTAAGATTTTCAGTCCTTATTATGCTCATCCAGTAAGGTGAGTGACATCTCGTAAACGTTTATCTGGTACTGATTACTGAACGACCCCTTTATAATATAAGTCACATTGTTTTTCTAAGTATTCTCATCATCTCAAATATTTCCTCGATCAACAAGCTCACATATGACTCTTAATACACAGATTGAATTCTAAACTAATTGATTAAATAACTGTCTAGACATCTAATCCTATCGACGTGCCTTTTATGTCGACTCATCAAATTATATAAACACGTTAAAATAAATGATTTTGTAAGAATACAAACAAAGCTCAAAGTGTATGTTTTTATCCCCAAAGTTTGAATTGTAATAATAAGATTATAAAAATATTAATTAATAATAAATTTATTTTATCATCAAAAGTTAAAATGGCAATTTCTCATTACTTATGGGCTTATGGCCCATTAGTTACACAAATAAATAAAGATAAATAGTCCATGAACTATTGAAACCTTACGTAAGCCCACAATAAGAACTTCGCAGCCCACTTCGACTATGTAACATGAACCACTTTATTTGAATTTAAGGTTTTCATAACATCTTCAACATTTTCTTTAAAATAAAAAAAATATAAATTTTAAGCAATTTTTTGTTTCAACAGCATTCTTAAAACTTTCTCTAAAATAGAGAAAGTAGAAGAAAGGATAAAAAAATCTTCAAATTTGAAGATATCCCTAAAAATAATTACCTTGAGAAATGAATATTGAAGTTAAATGTTTAAATGAGAGAAATAATATTTTATTAGAAATATATAATATTTTAATAATATAATGAATGATGTAATCTCTAAAATAGAGAAGCTGTTGAAATTGAATCTAATATTTTTTAGAGGTTTTGAATTTTGATTCTCTATTTTAGAAAAATTATAGAGAAGCCGTTGGAGATACTCTCATTAACCTAACCTATTACATGTGAATGTGATAACGGTAAATTCAAAATGTACATACCTAACTGACTTTCAAATATTCGATTACGCGAATATACAACAAAAGGTGATTTCGTCCATATATTATATCAAGTTTAGTATAGAGATGAACAATTCATACGAGTTCATATTTTTTTAAAGGGTGTATTAAGTTATGCTTAAACTAATATCGACAAATTATAACGATAAAAAAAATCAGCTCTGATAAACTTGGTTACCATAACTGTTGTGTACGTCTACAATCGAACCATGTACATATGGAATACTTCACAATTACACGTGAAACTTTTTTTGTTATTTAGTGAAACGAAAAATACACATAAAAATATTTGACAGGATGTAATAAAAATAGGCAAAACTTTTATATTATTAAACAAATATATATATATGAAACAATATTTTAACTGTTACATTTAATAAAAAAAATATATAAATAACATTTTTATGTTAGTTCTTATGAATTTTATAACTTTTCTTATTATTATCATTTGATTCGTCCCATAACCCATTTTTTATGTATGAATTAAATTGGTCTCATCTAAATCTTATGTCCATATATATATATTTTTAAAATATTATTTATATTAATTATTGAGTTAAAAGTTATCAAATAGAACGAATATTCGAATATTTAAAATTAATTATAATATTTTTAAGTCCTACATGTCTTCTTATTTTAGAATGTTAAAAATTGAATATAATATTTTAATTCATGTTTTTCTTTCTTATTTTAGAATAACTGTTCGAAAATACCACAATATTCGACTTTGGTCTCCATCTTAACCTTTTTCAAGCGGACAACCAATGCTTTTTGACATATTTCCTTAGCCGTATTTGAAAATCTCAACTTATAAGAAAATATCAACGATTTAAAAGTGTATGGTCATGCACCGACATTAAATAAGTATCTAGTTTTCAATTTGAAAATCAATAAATCTATCTAATTAATTTATGTTTATTTCATCTACCAATGAAAAACAAATAAATAAACTTAATTATAAAATTTCCAAGACAACAATGAATAAAAAATAGAAATACGTATTTACCGACTTATTGATCTTTCCTCTGATATTCAAGAACAGATTTAAGCCGGTTGTTATAAACGAATGGTCGTTCTAGTGGTACCAAGTGTCCTGCATCTTTTATCCAATCCAACGTTGTTTTATCACCTAGTAGCCTATAGTAAAAAAAATAGACACAACTTAATTACGCACGTGCATATAATCAAATTCAATAGAACTCCTTTTGATTTTCTTGAAGAAAGCAATACGACTTACGTTTTCATGGATGTTGCAAGGTCGAGATCGAAGATTTTGTCATTATCACCCCACAACATATGTATCGTCTGCCAAAAAAACGTGAAAAGCAAATTATATACAAAAACAAAATAGTTTTATATATTTGTATATTTTTTGTTGAAATTTTTTTGTATGCATTAGACGATAAATGTCAAGTGGTTACACATTAAGAATTATAAAGAACATATTCAACATATTTTTTAAAATAAAAAAATTTGAAAATTTGAAGTTTTATCTCATCCTTTGCTGTAACAAATCCTCCAAAATGTACAAGTAGAAAAGATATGATTATATGCAAATTTTGAGAGAAAATAGTTCTACCAAGAGTAAAATTTAATTTTGGTCCCTAACATTTTCAATTTTCAATGGCTATCGTCCCTAACTTTAAAAACTCGGATTTGGTTCTTTAAGTTTGTCAATTTTCAACGATTTAAAAGTCGTTAACTTTTTCTACAAGTCCAATTAAAGTAAGGGTATTTTAGTTATTTTTATTATATTAAATAAAAAACTTATTGTATTTTAATTTTATTTTGTAAAACAGAAAAACCAAAGATGATGGTTATTTCTTTTAGCTTCTTATTTTGTTTGTTTTACAATTTCAAAGTTAAAAATATAATTGTTTTTTAATTTTAAATTAAAATTAAGAAAATAGTGAAAATAACAAAAATATCTTTCATTAACTAGAGTTAACGTAAAAGGTAAATGATCGTTAAATAGAGGACCAAAACCTTGAAAACCAATAAACATGAGGAACCATATCCAAGTTTTTTAAAGTTTAGGGACCAAAAGTAAACTTTATAGTCCTCTACGAATAAAGTTTTTTTAATCATTTTATATAAAGTTTATTTATAGTTTGTAAGGATGTTAAATGGATTGAAGAATCTAAAAAATATATACATATAATTAATGTGGAAATCTTCAAAATAGATAAACCATTGTAATTGGATGTAACTTTTTTTGTATATTTTTAACTTTTCGTCATCTTTTTTAAAGAATTTATGAAAAACATGTGTACATGTTCGAAGTACCTGAGAAAAGTTGCCATTCAAGGTTGCATCTTTGTCAGGAACAACCAAAGCCTCCAAGAGTTCGTTTCTTTCTTTTCGATTGTTGAACATCGTCTGTAAATATAAAAAGATAGCATCATTACCTACTTTATTTTAACTGAAAACAAACCAGCGACTATTTAAAAATGATTATTCTTTTATGGAATATTTCAAGAATAAAATACATACCTTAAGAATGTCTCGATAAACGAAATCAGGAATCCATGGGAGTTTATGAAACCCAACTGAAAACATCCTCTTTAGTCCATCGACCGTTGTAGGCATCAAAAGGTCTGACCATCTCGACAAACCAAGTTTCTTGTACGCGTCACGACTAATGGATTCAGTCATCTCTATGACAGTGCCAGACGCGACCATAGACTTGACCAACTTCGGGTACAAGTTAGCCATCTGGAACCCAACCATCCCTCCATAACTCAACCCAACCAGTATCACCTTCTCAACTTTTAGCTTCTCCAACCCTTTTGCTACAAACTCGGCCTGGAAACTAGCTGATCTATCCTTTCTATCAGTTATTGAGCCGCCGAAAAACAACAAATCAGGCACGTAGACCGAATAGTCATGTGTCAACGCGAAAACCTGCATAAACCACGTGAAAATGCCATTCATGGCAAAAGAGTGGAGCAGTAGTATTGCAGGCTTGTTGGGGGGTACGTATACAACTTTGTCGTCCTCTTTGCTGACGATTTCTTTTGGAACCCAAACGTTCATCCAGGTTCCAGGCTCTATCTCTATAGTTTGTGGTGTTAATCCTGCTAGCTTCACGAGTCCATGAAGGAGAGGGGTTAACAAAACAAAGATGTTTCCCATTTGTTTTTTATTTGAAATCTATGAGAGCTATAGGTAAGATTGTATGATATATATATGTGCAAAATGAATATGATCATATATAATAATACAATATATAGATATAGATATAATTTGGCCTCCTTTTTTGGACTCTTGTGGCGGTTCGTTATTAAACCATATGAGTATCCCATTGTTGAATTTATGGGAATTCAATTCTCAATGGCCACCCCTTCGATTAGGTGATATTTTTGGGTTGGTATTGAATTGATTGATATCATTATAAATCCAACTATTATTTTGGCCTTTTGGGTATTCAGATACGTTACAATCATTTTCAAACCGATGGCTTACAAAGTTACAACCCATTTTTTAAAATGTCAACAATGGTTAAAGAACTTATCCTACATAAAGTCAAACATTAAATCAAATTTTTTAAGTCAGAAACTTGATTATAATTTTAAGTTCTATATATTAAAGCAAATTTTTTATTGTGTTAATTTCAGTTTAGAAAAGGTAAAACCAGAAAAGAAGGAAGCGCGATCTTAATCTAAGATTTATCATTTTTTTCATTCTATATTTTATAATTCAGGATTTTGGTTTTTTATTATAATTAATAAAAAACAGTGTGAGGATGAGACAACTAGTTTGACTAGGTTCTGAACCCTTTAAAAATTGCATGTTTCGTCTTTTCATTTGCTTAAAAAATAAGCATATGGGTATTTTTTAGCATTTTCGCATAGGGTAACAAAAACCATAGGACCGATTCTGAATATAATATATATATATATATAGGAAGGTTCAAATGAGAACTTTGTAAATTTGAAGAAACAAAGGAACACCTTGTGGACCATATATGATGTGGGTCCCCCAGACACTAAAAAATCATATCTGATTCAATAGGGGCCCACCATTGAATCAGATATGATTTTTAGTGTCTGGAACCCATATCATATGTGATCCACAAGATGTTCCTTTGCTCCTTTAAAGATGGGGTGTTCTTGTATGATCCCGCCTATATATATATAGGGTGGTATCCGTTGCAAACTAATCGATTTTTGCAAACTGTGCAAACTCGTCGTGAACACAATGATAAAGCATCAATTGGATATTCATGAATGTTGAAAGTGTTCACGAATGGTGAAAGTGTATTCACATATGGCAAAAGTATATTCATGAATGAGAAAACTTACCAGAGAAGACGAAGTCGTCAGAAAGTGTGTTCATGATAGGAAATTAGTAAATATTAATTTAAAAATGCTTAAATTATAAAATGATGATGATACCCTCAATGAATTAATAAACTATTAATAAAAATATTAAAACAATATTATCCACATGGCTTATTTCTATTGGAAATTGTGAGTTTGCAAGTTTGCAAATATTGAATAGTTTGCAACGGATACCACCCCTATATATATATATATATATATATATATATATATATATATATTGGCGCTTGAGATGGCCTCTTGTTTTGGACTTTTTTGGTTCTCGGAATTAAACTATAAGGTGACATTTGGTTTGCAGAATGTTTTTGGATGATATGGAAGATGTCAACAAAATTGACTTGAAATGAATTGGAATGAAATGTTGTCAGGTTTGACTACATGTTTGATTGGAAGAATTGGAATTAAATGTGTTAAAAGAATTGGAATTTGTCTGTTTGATTTACAGAATGTAGTTTTGAAATTGAATTGAAATGTTGGTAAATGACCAAAGTACCCTTTTTGATAATTTTAATTTTTAAGCTAAAAATACTTTAATAAAATAATTATTAAACACTTTAAAATTATAAACTACAAATACTTTAATAAAATAATCATTAAATACTTTAACTTTTTTAAACTATAAATTCTTTAATAAAATAATCATTAAATAATTTTTTAAATTGGAATGAAATATTGCTAAATGATCAAAATACCCTTTTTGAAAATTTTGAAACCAAAATCCAACTACTATGGTTCAGATCGGTGGTGGTTCATATCGGTGGTAGTCGACGTTTGTAAAAATCGGCGGTGGTCGACTATGTTCACATCGACGGTGGTTCAGATCGGTGGTGGTCCGTGACGTTGGATCAGATTGAGGGTGGTCGGTGGTGATTCAGCTTGGTGGTGATCGGTGGTGGTACAGATGGCAGTGGTCGGTGGTAGTTCAGATGGCGGTGGTTGGCGGTAGTTCAGATGACAGTAGTCGCTGGTGGTTCAGATGTCGGTGGTCGACGATGGTTTGGATCGATAGTGGTCGATGGTGGTTCAGATCAACGGTGGTCGACGATGGTCAACTATGGTTCAAATCGGTGGTGGTTGGTGGTAGTTCAGATCGACGGTGGTCGGCGATGGTCGACTATGGTTCAAATTGGTGGTGGTTGGCGGTAGTTCAAATCAGTGATGGTTTAGATCGGCTGTGGTACAAATCGTCGGTGGTCGGTGGTGGTTCAGATCGATAGTGGTCGGTGACGGTTCAGATCGGTGGTGGCCGTAGTTCAGATCGGTGATTCAGATTGAGAAAGAGGTATGCGAATATTTTATCATATCATAATAGGGTTAAAGAACATATTTGGGATTATAAATTAGAACATTCCATTACATCAAAATAACATCTTATTTGTGGACTTCAAATGAACTTTGAAAATTTCTTTCATGAAAAAGAATGAACCAAACAAGAAAAAGAAATTTGGTCAATAAAATTCAACATTCCAATTTTATCAAATCTTTCTAAAATCTGTAAATCAAACGCAACCTAAAATGTCATATTGTTGAATCTATGAGTCCTCAACGACCACCCCCTTTGAGTAGGTGATATTTTTGGGTGGTATTGTATTGATTGCTATCATTTTAATATATAAAAAATTGACCCACTATATAACTTTATTTTTGAATTACTATATAATTTTAGAACTATTGTTTTGGGTAATCAAATACGTTACAACCATTTTCAAAATAATGGCTTACAACCCATTTTTTATAAAGTCAACAATGGTTAAAAACTTATCCAACCTAAAGTCAAACATTGAATCCAATGTTTTAAGTTTGTCTTGATTGCTCATTTAAACTCATCGTTAAAATTTTCATAGATTAAACGTGTCAAAAGTCGTTTGTTGGTCAAACTTTATTGGGCGACATTTTTGAGGTGGTAATGGTTCGAAAAGGCGTGGATGTTAAGACATGTCTTTATTGTTACGATAAGGTCTATAGTATTTCAATAAGGCATGATTTTTTTTAAGTTAAATTTTTAGTTTTTTCTAAATTCTCTTGGGAGGTGTTTGGTTTGCAGAATGGAATTTGATGGAATTGGAATCCATCATAAGAATTTGACCATGCATTTGGTTGATAGGAATTGGAATGGAATCTCGTAAAAATATAGAAATATGCCTCTATCGGGGGTGGAGGTGATAGTTATGACAATGACATTAGTGGTGTGATGGTCGGTAGGTGGGGTGGGACGACTATGACGCAAAAATAGTGGCGTGGTGGTGGCGTTGGGTGGGTGGGTGTGGTGGAATGCTAATATTATTGGTGGTGGTGGTGGCGGTGGCCAATAGGTTTTTGGTGAGGGTGGTGCGGGTAGAGTGTGGTGGTTAAATTTATTTTTGTCTTTCTAAAAGATAATTATAAATTATGTTAGATTTGTTATTTGATGGAATTCAAAATCCATCACATAAGCTAAGGAATGATCAAATTCTTTAACTGTGGAATTCGATGGAATCCGATGGAATCTAATCTATTCATTCCACGAGCCAAACACCATCAAGGAATTTGGTCAAAAGAATTTGTCATTCCAATTCCATCAAATTCATTTGTATTCTGCAAACCAAACAGCCTATTAGTTTTTTTTTTGTCTTTGTACACTTTTAAAATTAAAATTTCACATTTTTATAGATTTATGTAATCACATTACTAGTTTAAATAATTCGTACACGCCATTGACTCAAGATTAAAACGAAGTTGTATTATCATTTTAAGTTTTATTTTGAATACTTAATGGAAGACTTTTTTTTATAGTAATGATAATCTATATGATTTTTTTTTCTTTCTTATTTTAAATAAATGTAAATATTTCAATAACATTATCTGATTGAATAATAGATAGAAAACATATATGTGTATATATTTAATTATATATACGACATATAAATTTGTAATATTATATTCATGCATTGAAAAACGTCGCATCCGACATCTAAGGCTTAAGACTTGACATCGTTTTCACGCCACACCTAATGGTGGACCCAAGATTTTTTTTCGTAGTGGGGTACCTTTAAGGTAAATTAAAGACCAGTAAAGTCATCCAATGTGTTTTTAGTTTAATTTCATATTTTTAAAAGATTTTTAAAGTTTTTTTTTTGCTTGATTTCGATGTCTTTTTAAGTTTTTTTTATATCAAATTAAGAGAATTTACCTTTTTTTGGTTGATTTTAAAAGCTCTTTTGGGTTTAATTGATTTAATTATTTTTTTTATTTTAAATAGTAGTCTATCCCCCACCTTTTACATAGTGAGTCACCATGAATTGATTGTTGTAATTTCAATAAATCAAAGATATATAATTTAAATTAGAAATGCCATATAAGCAATTACAAAGTTATATAGTAAAAATTAAACAGTTTGGTAATGTAACATCCATAAAATAGAACATATATAATAATTATTTAAATTATTTCATGAAATTCAAATAATTCAAAATTGATTCCATCAAACCAAATCTCTAAGGTACTTTTGTCCGGTAATAATCAATTAATAAAAAAGATAATTCACTTATTTTTATAATTATTAATAATTTGTTTTTATAAATTATTTACAAATGATGAAATGAATTTTTCATGTACAAAATCATATGTAATTTTGTACTGACATAAAAAATGACACGTACGACTTTTGCTGCGAGAAAAGCAAGTTTAAAGGAGAATTGTTTCCCAATTTGTTTTAGAACAAAACCCAAAAGAAATTGACAAGAAAAAAAATTGAGAATCAAATGTGTTTTGAAGCAAGGAAATGTTCCAAGTATTGCAAAATAATCACCAAGTTCAAGGTACGAATCAAACACCAAATGATGTTTTTATGCATGTTAAATAGTAACAAACAGTCATTACAAAGAAATACGGATTTTAGCAACGACTTTTATACATTTATCCTCATACATGACGACCATTTCATAATCATATCTTCCCCACCCCACCACCATCAACTTGAAAATAGGTCCATCGTTTAAACCATTTCACTTTCTACTAACAATCTCTCTCTCTCTCTCTCTCTATATATATATATATATTGTAACACCCCGTCTTACCACGACACAATATTGTCCGCTTTGGCCTAAGCCGCACGGATTTGTTTCTGGCGACATGGCGAGGACTTCCCAGGGGGTTATCCATCCTGGTACTACTCCCACCCAAGCACGCTTAACCACAGAGTTCCAAGAACCTGTCTTGCGTGTGGCCCCAAAACGCGTTGTGTTTAGGAAGACAAAGGTTTACTTATGAACCCAGCATCACTCCTGTCCACGGCCGATATGGGATCTGCCAAAGGTGTTACATAGATATATATATATATATATAAATGTTTAAATAAGAACACTTTTATTTTACAAAAAAGAGCGAATACCTTTATCACAATGCTAATAAAAAGTGAAAGGACCTAGCAACATGTCGGTGGCCTGCAACTTTCACTCATTTATCTGATTTAGTATCCATATGTGATAGGTTACAATATCACATGTCATTGACTAAGGTAAAAGAGCGTTGTCATTATTTCATAAAATGAAAAGTGTTCTTGGTTAAACCTTCCCTATATATACATGTGTGTAATGGACTACACTATCAAATTTGATCAACTATACTAAAAAGGTGTTCTCGCAATTCTCTTAAATTAAAGGTATTATTGTTTAAACCCTTCCCCCTCCCCCTCTCTCTCTCTATATATATATATGTGTGTGTGTATATATATAGGCTTAATATTTTGAGAACCCTTTTTTTGTGAGATCTTAAAGAACCAATATTAGCCGCATATTAGTTTAACCTAGCCATAATTAAATTTATAATTTAATTATTAATTAATGGGTGAAATAATAGTTTATTAATTACATTACAACTCATCAAATCATTTGTTATTTGCATCCTAATCTCTTTCCTTATTTTTAGTTAACATATCATTTTATATTAGTAATTTGAATTTCAAAACCTAATGAGAAAACATGCGTACCATTCTTTCGCCGTCTCTACCAACATACCTTATTTTATGGAGGCGATGCTTATGTTTTCCGGCGAACACCGGCCTCCCACACCCATGTTGTCCGATAAACATCCACCCCCCCCCTCCCCGCCCCGACCACCCTTCAATCACCACACCACAGATGTGGCTACCACCATCCGGTCACCACACCACTGATCCAGTGACGATAGAACCGACAGTCACGTTATAAATTGGCAACCACATCATTAAAGGTTCATTAAAGGTCTCGAAATTACATTTCGGTTGCTCATATACAACCTACCCCACACCGTTCATTTACTTTGTGTTTTGGGATGGTGACAACTATGGATAATGAGAGCTACATGATGAATGGCGCTGCAAGTTCACATCTATAGATTTCATGGCAAAAACCCAGATTAGTTTCACGTATTGAAAAGCTTCTAATGTAAGTCTCATTTTTTATTTGGACTAATACGAGTGAGATATAATATTCGTTAACTCTAATTCAACCTTTTAATTGTTGTTGCAACTTGATGATCTTTTTGTTTTTACCTTTTATTAATATTGGTTGTTTCAGCATAGGTGTAACATCATTGCGTTCTTCTTCTTCCTCTCCCTTCTAGATCTGTTGTTCACGACGTGAACAAAGTCCAATTTCACTTTGTGAACAAGGTGTTCACAAAGTGAACCATTTGATTGCACCTTGTGAACAAGGTGTTCACAGAGCATCCATTATGGTCTGTTCATAGTGTTCACAACCCAAATCATTGACAATTTTTTAAATTAGTTGGTGATTAAGGAGAGAGTAGAGAGGAGAGAGCAAACTTATAAATTCCTGTAATGCCTTTTTTTATTTTTGTAATTCAAATCGAAGGCTTTTTTTTCCTGTAATATGGGGGCAATTTAATTCTCATGAAGTGTCAATATGGGAGGGGACTTTTATTTTTGGCAGCTGGTAGTCTTGGTAGGTTGGAATTTCATTGGGATGGCAATTGTTGGATGTTATTTGCTGCACTTGTGATTTGTGGTTCGTATATATTTGGTGGGTAATAAAGGGGAAATTAATTATTTTAACCCTTTTAGAAAATAATGTTATTAAAATGACCATTTTCTCTTCATTATTATTAAAGTGATCAAAATTCAACCGAAATACCCAACGAAATACAGCTGAGATTGATTAGGTTTGCTAAACCACTAAAACGACGTCGTTTTGCCCCTTTTCTCACCGTATACATACCTCCGCCAAACATTCAATTCCTCCGTCAAATTTGGCGGAGGGTATAATTTGTTAAATTTATTATTTACATTTTACATTTTCTACCCTTAAAGTTAGTTAATAAATTACTTTAGGTACTTTACTTTTTAATTTTTCATTTTACACCCTTATCACATTAACACACATACTCGTATAACAATTAAAATACGTCTAAAAATACGTTTTTATTTTAACAAGTTACACCATTATAATCGTCTCGACAATACCTTCGAAATGAGCCCAATATTGAACTTTTTTTGATTTAATTATATACTTTTAAAGCCAATTATTCTCTTGATCGGTGAACATAAATATTTTTCACAAAATTCAGAATATTAATTAAAATATAATGTTATTATTTTTTGTAAGTTGATCGCCTTTTCCGGCTATTAATGAAAGGTATTGGAGAAGGAGAGCATGAAAATATGCTTGAAAAAATTCTGTATTTTATTTCTGTAGTCCTCTCCGCACTGTGTATATATCGTTGATTCAAAAATGGGTTAATTATAGTATATGTTGTAATAACCTTAAGAACCGATGCATTATGTGTTATTTTACATGAATATTAATTTATATGGTTTTTATTATAGAAATGACAAGAACACAAAAGTAGTACAAATTCATTATAATTTATATCTTATTTCTTTATATATCCATAATATTATACTTTGTCGTTAAAAAATAATAGCATTATATTTTAATTAATATTCTGGATTTTGTGAAAAATATTCATATTCACCGATCAAAAGAATAATTGGCTTTAAAAGTATATAATTAAATCGAAAATTATTCAATATTGGGCTCATTTCGAAGGTATTATCGAGACGATTATAATGGTGTAACTTGTTAAAATAAAAACGTATTTTTTAGACGTATTTTAATTGTTATAAGAATATGTATGTTAATGTAATAAGGGTGTAAAATGAAAAATTAAAAAGTAAAGTACCTAAATAATTTATTAACTAACTCTAAGAATAGAAAGTGTAAAATGTAAATGAAAAATTGGCAATTTATAACCTCCACCTAAACTTGGCGGAGGATTTGTACTTTTGGCGGATTTCAACCCAAAACGACGTCGTTTTGATGGTATTGCAAACCCACTCGATCTGATCTGTATTTCGATTGTATTTTGGTCATTTTGGTAAAATCAAAAAGAAAATGGTCATTTTGGAAAATGATTTTTCTAAAATGGTCAAAATAATTAAATTCCCATAATAAAGTGGTATTTTGCTTTCTTTTTTTTTAATTACCAAAATTATTAACTTTCTAATTTAAATAGAATGAGTGGCTAAGAATGGAAGCGTGAGGTCCATTCTAAGTACAATATTTAATATATTGATCATTAATATATATTTGTTTCACAACATGTTTGTTTTAAATATATTCGGTTCACAATGTAAAAATTTTTACATGTATTTTCTATTTCACAAACACACCAAAAAAATTCACACTGTGAACCGAGTACATATGAAACAAACATATATTGATCACTACACTAAGTTCTAGCCATGTCACATGGATGAAAACAAATCATATAAAACAACAAATGGTGCACTGGTTCTTAGAGATTTCACGATTTTACAGAGTTTTTTTAAGAAGTGACATATATATATATATAGAGAGAGAGGAAAGTTCAAATGTGAACTCATTTTTGGTTGTGAACGTGAGGACGAATCTCAGCCACTTATCCGGTCAATAAAGGCGGCTTTGACATGGTTCCCCTCCTTTAATAATCTCCACCCTCCCATGAATCGCGTCAATCCTCCGTGATCGCGTCCACCATAACCGAAGATGTGTGGCTGAGATTCGTCCTCACGTTCACAGCCAAAATTGAGTTCACATTTGAACCTAACCCTATATATATGTGTGTGTGTGTGTGTGTGTGTGTGTGTGTGTGTGTGTATAAGCTTAAGTTTTGTTGAGAAAGAGAGTTCCGGTGATAGGCATAAAAAGAAATCTGAACCCCTTGAATACTTTCAATCTCATGCCCACCCATGAATTGCGCTTTAGATGAGAATTGATCCAGTGTATCTCGATGCATCTCAATAGTGTTGATTTTGAATTAGGATTGATCAATGGATGAAGATTTATTCTTACGCTTCTCACCATAACTTCCTTCTTCACTGAAAACCAACCTATACGTGTGTATGATATATGTATATGCGTGTTGGTCCTAGGAAAAGCTAATTAATTGTATTCATTATTTCATTTACTCTGCTTCTAGCCATCTTTGATTTCTTCTTCCCTGCATTTAAGTTAATTTGTCACATATTAGTTATTACGAACCTAACAGCTATGTAATACACACACACATATAAATATATAGATGATGTACAAAAATATGTTAGATACGTCATAGATGTTGCTGCTGTTGCTGCTTAATTCCAGTAGCTAGAGTTTTTCCTTTTGATTTTTTCAAAGTAGGTTTTCCTTTATTGTAGGGGTCAAATAACGTGTGTGATTTTTCTGCTTTTTTCTAGACTTTTCAGTTGTAGCTGACTATATATAAAGCCTACAAAGTTATTCAATAAAGCAAGCTTTTGGCTCTCAATTATCTCAGTTCTTCTCTTTTTTTTCTTTGTGAGTTCCAACAAGTGGTATCAGAGCCTTATCACAGGGCCTGATCAGAGTGGGTAAGGATTCAAACACGAGAGAAACCAAGAAAATCAGTAAGTGTGAGGAAGAAGAAATGGCCAGTGACAAAGACAATATGCTTACGATTCCCAAGTTTGATGGTGATTATGAGTATTAGGCCATGCTGATGGAGAATCTGCTCTGATCGAAGGAGTGGCGGAGTTTGATTTCTGAAGGCTATCAGGAACCAACAAGAGGGACAGTTCTGAATGGGGCACAGAGAGCAGAACTTGGAGCACTGAAGTTGAAGGAGTTAAAGGTGAAGAACTACTTGTTTGCATCAATTGAGAAGTCTATTCTCAAGACCATTCTCAAGAAGAACACCACAAAGGATTTGTGGGACTCGATGAAGGCCAAGTATCAAGGGAATGAGAGAGTGAAGAATTCTCAGATGAACAGGCTTCGCCGAGACTTTGAGGTTCTGGAGATGAGGTCTGGAGAAAATGTGAGTGAATACTTCTCTAGAGTAATGGTGGTTGAAAATGATTTGAGAAACCTAGGAGAAGACATGCCAGACTCAAAAGTGGTGCAAAAGATTTTACGAACCTTGTCAGAAAAGTATACTTACGCGGTGTGCGCCATTGAGGAATCCAAAGATGTCGACTCTCTTTCGATTGATGCACTCCATAGCTCATTGTTGTGTCATGAGCAAAAAATGAAGAGAAGCAATAACGGAGAAGAGCAGATGCTAAAAGTGACCGAGGGAAATTTTAGAGGAAGAGGAAGGGGCTCATCAAGAGGCAGCTTTAGAGGCAGAGGTGGTGGACGAGGCAGAGGAACATTTAACAAAGCATCGGTTGAATGTTACAAGTGTCACAAGTTAGGGCATTTCCAATACGAATGCCCGGGGTAAGAGAATGGTGTTAACTATGTTGAACACGATAACGGTGAGGAACTACTACTTATGGCACGTGTGGAGATGTATGAAGCTTAGAAAGAAAATGGATGGTTCATGGATTCAGGTTGTTCCAATCATATGACTGGAAATAAGTTGTGGTTCTCTAATCTCAATGAGAATTATAAGTCGACCGTTAAGCTTGGCAATAACACCAGATTGAATGTAATAGGAGAAGGCAGCGTCCGGCTTTGTATTGGAGGAATCACTCTAACCATAATGCACGTTTATTATGTTTCTGAACTTACAACGATCAGTTTGTTGAGTGCTGGACAGCTACAAGAAAGAGGGTTAGCGGTGCTGTTGCAAGATGACATGTGCAGAGTGTACCATCCATCAAGAGGCCTGATAATGCAGACGAGAATGACACCCAACAGGGTGTTTGTATTTTGGGCTGAGATGCTCCCTAATCAATCACTTTGTTCGAATCCTACTGATGTCAAGTGTCTCAAAGCTGTAACAGAAGAACAATCTGATTTGTGGCACCGCCGATATGCACATCTAAGTTATAAAAGCTTGAGAACCTTACATCACAAAAACATGGTGGATGGGCTACCGCTGTTGAAAACTCCCTTAAAGTTGTGCAGATCTTGTTTGGTTGGGAAACAACACAGAGATCCCATTCCAAAGACAAGTCAATGGAGAGCGGTTCGAAGACTTCAACTTGTTCATGCAGATCTGTGTGGACCCATAAGTCCGGAATCAAATGGCAAAAAAAGCAAAACGGAGTGGCAGAAAGAAGGAATAGAAGTATCATGAATTTTGTTCGAAGCATGCTGTCAGATAAAAGCATTCCAAGAGAGTTTTGGGCTGATGCTGTGAACTGGACAGCCCATGTGATGAATCGAAGTCCAACCGCTGCCGTGAAAAATCAAACACCCGAAGAAGTTTGGAGTGGTCTCAAGCCATCTGTAACACGTTTCAGAGTGTTTGGATGCATTGCTAATGTGCATGTACCTGATCAAAAGAGAACGAAGCTTGACGATAAAAGCATCAAATGTGTGTTTTTGGGGGTCTGTGAAAGCACCAAGGCATACAGACTTTATAATCCGGTAACCGAGAAAGTGATCATCAGCAGAGATGTAAAGTTTGAAGAAAATGAGTGTTGGAAGCGGGGAGATAAAAACAGAGGCAGCAAAGTACTAGACTCTGGAAATGATGAAGAAGAGCTTGAAGAAGATGAGTCTGAAAGTGAAGATGAAGAGACTTATGAGGCAGAAGGTGATCAAGAACCCGGAGATGGAGATAATGTGGGCACATCAAGTGAGCCACAGGAAGAAATCAATCAAAGTCCAGATCAGGGGAGGATTAGAAGACCTCCACAATGGATGAATGATTATGTTTCGGGAGAAAGTTTGTTTGTAGAAGAAAATATGGCACTCTTTACTGAATCAGGTGACCCAAGCACCTTTGAAGAGGCCATAGGCAGTACAAAATGGAGAGAAGCTATGGATAATGAGATACAATCCATAGAAAAGAATGAGACATGGAGCCTGACCACTCTTCTAAGTGGAGCCAGAACCATTGGGGTAAAATGGATATACAAGATTAAGCTGAACGAAAAAGGAGAAGTAGAAAAGTACAAGGCGAGATTGGTGGCAAAGGGCTACTCTCAAAAGTATGGCTTAGATTACAAAGAAGTGTTTGCACCGGTAGCAATATGGGATACAATTCGTTTGATCCTAGCTTTGGCAGCTCAAAACAATTGGTATGTATTTCAATTAGATGTAAAAAGTGATTTTTTACATGGTACATTGAATGAGAAGGTATTCATTGAGCAGCCACAGGGATATGTAAAGGTGGGAGAGGAACATAAAGTGTTGAAGTTGAAAAAGGCCTTGTATGGCCTTAAACAAGCCCCACGGGCTTGGTATAACAAAATCGAGTCCTATTTTATTGCTGAAGGTTTTCTGAAGTGTCCAAGTGAGCACACACTCTTCACCAAGAAAGGAGCAGGCGGGAAAATTCTGATAGTAAGCATATACGTAGATGACTTGATCTTCACCGGTAGTGATTCAACTATGTGTGAAGAATTTAAAAACTCCATGAAACATGCATTTGATATGACTGATTTAGGTAAAATGAAGTATTTCTTAGGGGTCGAGGTAATTCAAAATGAAGCCGGTATCTTTATCGGTCAAAAGAAATATGCTCACGAGGTATTGCAGAGGTTTGGCATGGAAGAATGTAATGGAGTTAAAAATCCCATAGTGCATGGCTTCAAGATGGGAAAGGATGACGAAGGGAGAAGAGTGGACACCACATAATATAAGCAAGCCATTGGGAGCTTAATGTACCTAACCGTGACGAGACCTGATCTGATGTATGTTGTAAGTCTAGCAAGCAGATATATGGAAAAGCCTACTAAGTTGCATATGCAAGCTGTCAAAAGGGTTCTCAGATATGTGAAGGGCACTACCGACTATGGGGTGTATTACAAGAAGGGTGAAGGAACAGAAGATATCTGGGCTTTTTCAGATAGTGATTATGCAGGTGACTCTGATGATAGAAGAAGCACATCCGGGTACGTATTTATGCTAAGTTCTGGTGCCGTCTCGTGGTCTTCTAAAAAACAGCCGGTTGTTAGTCTTTCCACGACTGAAGCCGAGTATATTGCCGCTGCTGCTTGTGCATGCCAGGCTGTTTGGTTGCAGAGGATTTTGAATAGTCTTGATTGGGGGAACAGTAAGTGCACTGTGATACAATGCGATAATTCTTCTACAATCAAATTATCTAAGAATCCGGTTTTCCATGGGAGAAGCAAGCACATCCAGGTTAGATATCACTTTCTTCGTGAGTTATCTGATGATGGTGCGATTGAGCTGAAGTACTGTAGAACTCAAGACCAAGTTGCAGATGTGATGACCAAACCCTTGAAGCTTGATGTCTTTATCAAAATGAGGGAGAAGATGGGTGTATGCAAGATGACTTTGGAGTGAACTGGAAGCTGTTTTTGTCCAGTTAAGGGGAGGATATGTTGCTGCTGTTGCTGCTTAATTCCAGTAGCTAGAGTTTTTCCTTTTGATTTTTTCAAAGTAGGTTTTCCTTTATTGTAGGGGTCAAATAACGTGTGTGATTTTTCTGCTTTTTTCTAGCCTTTTCAGTTGTAGCTGGCTATATATAAAGCCTACAAAGTTATTCAATAAAGCAAGCTTTTGGCTCTCAATTATCTTTGTTCTTCTCTTTTTTTTCTTTGTGAGTTCCAACAATAGAAAATGATATGGAAACGTCAAAACTCCTAAATCCTAATGTAAACCATTTTAACAAAAATAAAGTTGAAAAAAATGTGAAAGTATCATATTCAAGACTAATTTAACGTTGAGGTCATAAACATCAAAATGGGACTCCAAAAGTGGGTCGAAATCCCAAAACATTTCGATGTGTATTGTCGAGACCTTCTAAAAAATGATCGTTGGTCTTATAATTCCGTCTGGTTTCAGATTTATGCCTGTATCATATTTGGTTAAAAATGAGATGATGAGATATAGAGAGTAAATGTATAGCAATTTTTTTGTACTTATGCATTGTTATTTGGAGCTGTAATAAGTCATGTTAATTATGTGGTACACATGTCCACTAATGCATGGTTTTTATGAGGTGATATCTCATCTCTTTTTTAAAATATTTGTAGTGTTTTTTAATTTTTAGTATATAACCTAATTAAAATTGTTAACCATCATTAACTTATGAGTGAAAATAGGAAGCATATGTAAATGTGATGTAAAAGTATTTATAGGGACATAACCATAAAAGAATCACAAAAATGTTAATAATCATTGGTCATGTGTTTTTTTTAATTTTGAAACAATGCGATATGCAGTGTTGTTTCACAATTTTAAACAAAGAAAATACTAAAAATAGACATTAGAAAAAAAAACATTCTAAAACATCATTATATTTTCACATATATTGTTTCACTGATGAAACAACACATACATACACACACGTATCATGTATAGATAGGTAGATCAGTAGATGTTGATATACAAACCTGGGGCCAATAGTGTAATAACCGGAATTATTCAATATTAAAGTCTAAGGGGGTGGTTGGATGGTTGGCTCATTTTAGAGGGTGATTATGGTTAGTTTTGGAATGTTGAAGGGTGCATTGTGAAACTTTGGTTCAAGTTCCCACAACCATCACCGCCTTATGTTGGATGAATATATCCATACATATTTCTTTTACTTTCCATTGATTTAAAGTATGAATTTTTGGCTTCCTGTGGTTTGAGCGTAAGAAGCAGAAAGCTAGAGAACTCCGAGCATGTTGGAAATTTAAACGTGAGGTTTGAATTTATATATATGGCGTAAATATATATTATGGTAAAATTGGATTTATCTGTTTAGATTATAACCCGTAATTATATGATTCAAATTATGTGTTCCATACGAATTTGATATTCGAGTTCGATACCGTTAGAAGTTTATCTGTCTATTTGGGATCGAGGTGAGTTTTTATAAATGAGTTTTATAAACTGAAATGCATATGTTATTGAGAAAGGTTTTTATTTCGATAATATGCCTAATTGATATAATTGGATTATTATCGTTATATGAGTTGTTGGGAAAAATAACACATGGATTATATTTGAGAAATTGTTATTAAATATTTTTCACGTAAAAATATGTGTTATTTGATGAGATAAGAAAGTTTTTACAAAGCTTTTGTAAAATACGTGTTTTTCCGTCACACGTGATTTATTTCATATAAATGAGATTATATGATGTCAATTGTTAATATTTTGTGAAAACTAACAAGTGAAAGAGGTTGACCAAAACTGTTTTGGGTCACGAGAAATTATAGCGGTGTATCCGCGATGAGTGGACGGAGAAAAAGTATAAATGATTGTGGGGGGCATAATCGATATAAATTAGCCATCTCGTATAGCGTGAACCAGACCATGTGCTCGTGAAGCAGGCAATGGTTTGGAAAGGATGAGTGAGGCTAACCTGTATTAGAGAAGTACTGGTTAGGAATATCCTGTTATACGATGATGAATTTGGTGGTGTATCCACGATGAGTGGACGGAGAAAACGTATAAATGATTGTGGGTGGAATACTCTATATATTAGCCATCTCGTATGGCGTGAACCGGACCATATGCTCGTGAAGCAGGCAATGGTTTGGAAAGAACGAGAGAATGATCCTGGTAAGAGTAATACCGATTGAGAGTATTATGAGGATGTGATGCCTCGAGACCTGGGTTATGTTTAAATGATTTTAAAAATGATAAGAATTTATATCGGGTCAGCATGACCCGAGAACCTGAGTTATCGGGTCCTTTAAATGCGAGAATATGGTTTATCGGATACCATAACTCGAGAAAAGAGTTTATCAAATCTTTATAAAAAGCAAAGTAAAACTTGTCGAGTCCATTTGACCCGAGAAGTTAGCTTGTCGATGTCATTTGATTCGAGAAAGTGGTTTTGTCGGGTCTATAGGTGCCGAGCAACGAGGTTGTCGGGTCTGTGAGACTTGATGAATAAAGTTTTCGGATCTATGAGACCCGAGGAATAAAGTTGTCGGCTCTATAGGTGCCGAGGAATAAATTTGTGGGCTCTATAGGTGCCGAGGAATAAAGTTGTCGGGTCTATATGACCCGAGGAACATGTCGTCGGACCTGTGAGACCCGAGATTTTGAGCTGTCGGCACCCACAAATGCGATAACTGGGTTGTCGGACTGAATTTAAAAGATAACCTTTCTGACTCAATAAGTTTATTGTTTTATTAAATGTTGATTTATAAATAGAAGAAAATTACTTATTGATTTATGTCAGAAAGATGTTTTATGAAACGTTGAGAAATATTTGGAATGTTTGGATTTAAGAAGATATCGTTTTAAATGATATGAGTTATGATTTGGCTTTTAAATCTATTTTAAAGGATTTCAGTCAAAGAACTGTTAACAGTGATTCACTCACTAGACCGTATGGTCCAACCCTCATTTTGTTTTTAAGAATATACATTTCAGGATATCAGCTGACGCTTTTATTTGCGGGTAAAAAAGATGATGTATGTCGAGCATGCTATCAAGATTAATATAATCTTCATGATTTTTAGATCATTCATGTGAAGATTATTAGCGAAAATTTTTATTTGTCGCTATTTGGCAGATTGTATAGAAGGAGATCGAATTTGTAGCACCAAATGTGGTGTCTTAATTATATAATTTGCATTATCTGATATTTGAGAACACGGGTTGTCACAAATAGTCATGCCTTGAAAAACATTATAGCTTTACTGTGATTATTTAGGTTTGAGCTTTGACCTTACTGCAACTTCTCGCCTTATGTTAGAATCTTTTGTGATTTGTATTTAAAGACTGTTGACTAAAAAGTTTAAGTAATTAAGTGCTACTAACGTATGATGTTTTTGACCGAGTAACTAATGTAAAAAAATTGTAAAAAAAAGTTTAAAGACTGTTGACTAAAAATGTTTTTGACCGAGTAACTAAGCATATGGTGGCCTATGCCACCGTATTGTTCATCCGTCTTATTGTAAAAAAATTAGGGTCGTGAAAATGTCATAGTATTAATTTGTTGTGTGTCACCGTATATATTTTGAAACTACAACGAGAACACGTTTTCTTTGCTAGAGTTGGTTTGCAAAGTTTTTCCTTCCACCCTATACCTGAGTTTGAATATTGTTGATATCATTTTCTTAATCAAATGGTTTTGTTGTTTGATTTTTTTTCTCTATATTTGTTTTTAAAATAGAGGAAGACTAATGGCACCCTTACAAATGAATTTATCATCATACATCTACATCAAAATCAACTTTTTACATTCTTAATGCTACAATAGCACAAAAAATTTCGTACACACATCTACTAAAAAGGTGCTATTATCACTACCCTTAGAAAACTATGGCAACGGTTCACTGTCAATGGTTCCATACGTTAATCCCATCCTGAAGGGTTCAAAAAATGTGAGAATAAAGAGTATTAACAGAAAATACGTTACAAATCAGTAAGGATTCAAAAAAGGATTCTAAAAGCCTTTTTTAGGCCCTTCATTCCCCTGGCACACACGTCTCCATAGACAAAGAGCAAGGAGGATATGAAGCAATGATGGGTAGACCATGGCTCCAACCAGGTGGTTACCTACTCAATGAGAATGACACGCGAGAGCCCAACCCAGGGGTGGACCTGTGTGGTTGCATACCGTGGCACGGGCCACCGTATTATTTCTCCAGCGAAGGGTAAAAAATTAAGGTTTGTGAAACGTGCAACCATATTGTTTTGTTTTGTGTCATCATATATATTTTAAAACTACAATATATGAACATAAGTTTTTCTTGATAGAGTTTGTTTGAAAGGTTTTTCCTACACCCAAGACCCAAGTTCGAATTCCACTAGCTTCATTTTTTTAGCTTTTTGCTTTTATTTTTAAATTTATTATGTTTTCAATAAAAAAATCGCAATAAAAGACTTGAACCCAAGACCTTATGTATGAAAACTCAATTATGATTTTGTGAAAAATATCTTTACATTATTTTATAGTTAAACGGTGCAACCGTTTAAAAAAATTTATGGGTCCATCGCTGGTCCAACCCGACTGATAAATTTAAATTAGAGAAGGTAACGGAGGTGCATCTCTGTTAGGGGTGTAATCGAGCCGAGACAGCTCGTGAGATACTCGAGATCGACTCGAAAAATATTAGAAATCGACTCGTGAATTGTCGAGTCGAGCTCGAGCTACTCGAGTAGATAATCGAGTCGAGTTCGACCTATAAATTACTCGGCTCGAGCGGCTCGCGAGCCTAATCGAGCTTTTATAAAATTATAATTATACCCCATATACGTGTATATATTAAATTATCGAGCGAGTCGAGTCGAGCTTTATCGAGCTTCTATAAAATTACAATTAATATTTATATTGTTATGCGTTTTTTAAGACACGAGCGAGTCGAGTCGAGTCGAGCTCGAAAGTGTCGATACCTGTCACGAGCTCGAGTTTGAAAACTTAGGCTCGACCGAGTTCGAGTCGAGTATCGAGTTTCGAGTTTGAGAGTCGAGTCGAGCTCGAGTTTGGCACTATGCTGGCTCTACTCGGCTCGATTAAACTTCTAATCTCTGTCAGTAAAATTTATTGGTCAAAAAGTGTAAAAAAACGAATTATAAATATTTAGTAGACTGTATTTGTTCTTATAATCGAATGGTGATAACCCTAACACCCCCCCCCCCCCCCCCCCCCCCCCCCCACCCAGGTTAGAAAGTGTGGACAAAAAACTATTATAAATATTTTGAATAACACATTTAATTTTTTTTTGTCAGTAAACATTCTCTTAATTTTATTTTTTTTGTTTTAACGCGTTCACCAAAAGTAGCCCAATAAACAAATGAAAATTTTCCTATATAAAAAGAAAGGAATTTTTGGAGGTCATAAATAAATAACAAAACATTCTCATAAGATTATAAAGAAAGACTTGTGACTTAATTTTCAACATAAACTAACAACTTAACAGTCATTCCAAAGATAAAATAAAAGGCAAATTAAGATATTATATTCTTAAAATCATATCTTATGAATATATTATTTTAGAAATTAGTTTGAAAAAAAATTGTTCCAACCGTTACGTTCAACTATTTTCTACCATAGAAAAAGATAAACAAATCTTTAAATTTAAAAAATGAGAGAAAAAATAAAACATATAATAAAGATGCTCTTAGAGCATCTCCAACAGCTTCCTCAAAATGAGAAAAATAGAGAAAATATGGATTTTTCATCAATATTGTGTTCCAATAGCTTTGCTAAAACTATCTTTAAAATGAAAAAAGTAGGAGAGATAATAGTTTTTTTTAAAATATGAAGATCACTCCAAAAATGATTACCAAATAAGTGCACCAATAGCAATAAAAAAGGTTCAAAATAAATTTTTGGTGAGAGAAATAATATTTTAATAGGTGGTATAATATTTTAATATTATAATTAATGATGAATTCTTCAAAATAAGAAATTTGTTAGAGATGAATGCAATTTTTTTTTTAAAGATTTTAAGTTTGACTTCTTTATCTTAATTTTTTTTTATGAAATTTGTTGAAGATAATTTTAGTATATAATCAATTTGGATCTTCCAAAAGATATAACAACGTGGGTATTCTTTTGCTGACACAAATACATCTCCTTATAAAGAAAAAAAATTATCAACCATTTGATCAAAATTAATCAATTTTAAAAAATCAAATCCAATTTCTTTCGGGTGATATAAAAGTGTTATATATACATGTAGTTAGGTTAAATAAGAAAGTGGTTAATTTGCAAGAAGAAAAAAGAGTTTTAAAATCATGTATAATTACACATATTTAATCATACATGATTAAATATATATATTGTGTTGACCGATATATAGCGGGTGACGTTTTCATACATCCTTTTTGGATGTGTTTAATTATATATGATTAAGGCCGTTTATCAAACACTTATGCCGATAAAATTCAACACCATCATTTACTTAACGAGTAAGATTTTAGTCCACAAAAACGGTATCCTATACAAAAATTTACCGAGTGAGCGCTTACTGTAGAAAGAGTTGTTGCCCTCACTTTTCGAGCAAGACTCTTGGTCCTTGTCTCGTTTTTACCGGATAAGATTTTTGGTCTTTACCATATTCATTCGGTAAGCTAATATGACTTGATAAACGCTTACCCAGGTAAACGTTTGGTAAACGGCCCCTAAGCGTTCGTATCACGTGTAATCATATATGATTTTGAAACTTTTCGCAAATTGAACAACTTCTTGTTTGATCCTTCTTAAACATTTATCACTTCTCAAATGAACCTTTCCCTACATATACATATACATACATATAGATATATATATAAGGGCGGGTTCAAATGAGAACTCAAATTTGGTTGTGAACGTGAGGACAAATGAGAGTACGACACGTGTCATATTCAGACTGAATAATGAAGGAAAATATTCAGACTGAATATAGTATTATTCAGACTGAATAATACAACATTCAACCTGAATATAGTGTTATTCAGTCTGAATAATACTTACATCTAGACTGAATAAAACTACATTCAGTCTGAATATTTTTCTTCATTATTCAGTCTGAATATGACACATGTCGCACTCTCATTTTTTCTTACGTTCACAACCAAATTTGAGTTCATATTTGAACTCTCTCTCTCTCTCTCTCTCTCTCTATATATATATATATATATATATATATCATGGTTCTAAATAACTCCTTATGGTGCGTTATGGCGTCAAAGCTTGGGTCCGCGGTCACGTTAACCCCCATGGCTCCACTCTAAGGCTTGAATTGCATTGTACCGCATTATGGCGCGTTACTTTAAATATAGATCGAGGGATAAATGATAATTGTGTATAATGTAACATCCCAGGCTAACCGTATAAGATATTGTCCGCTTTGTCCACACATGGACTCACGGTTTTAAAACGCATCTGATAGAGGATATTTCCAAGTCCCTTATAAGGCAACTTTTGTTCTCCTCCCCAACCAATGTGGGATATTACAATCCACCCCCCCCCCTTGGGAGCCCAGCGTCCCCGCTGGGACACCAGTCCGGTTCCCGGCTCTCTGATACCATTTGTAACATCCTACATTGGTTGGGGAGGAGAACAAAAGTTGTCTTATAAAGGACTTGGAAAGTTCCTCTATCAGACGCGTTTTAAAACCGTGAGTCCATGTGTAGACAAAGCGAACAATATCTGATACGGTTGGCTTGTGAAGTTACATATAAGACCTAGGACTTAAATAAACATAAAAAGGAACTTAAAAACTAAAACCTTAACTAGGTAATAATTTACATTCTCGTACATCAAAAGTCGAACACGAATTCTTTGATCCTGATTTTTCATTCTTTATATCATTTTCTATAAGTTCTATATATTTGATATCAATGGTTTTTCTTCTTTTTTTAGTTTTATTACTTCATATGAATTTAATTTATTTTATGGAATTCTTCAGAAAAACTAACATATACAAATGTGAGTGTGTGTATGTATATATATACATACACACACCGCCTTAGGATATGCCTTGGAAAACGTTATAACCTTGTTGGAACTTGTATGGTTTGTGGTTTGACCTTGACGCCACGTTATTCCTCACGCCATTTAGAACTTTGATATATATATATATATATATATATATATGTGTGTGTGTGTGTATGTGTGTGTGTGTGTGCATGTGTGTGTGTATATTATACAGAGGCTTAATCATTTGATAACTTCAAAATTTGTGAGATCTACGAGAGTTCTATCTTAAAGGCTTCGTTTAACATAATTTTTTCCCATAGAAGTATAATATTTAATATATTAATTCACATATACTTGTTTCACAATTTGATTGTTTCAGATATATTCGTTTCACAATGTGAGACCTTTTTACGTGTAATTTTTGTCTCACAAACATATAAAAACGTTCACATTATGTACCGGGTATATGTTAAACAAACACATCATAAAACAAATATATGTTAACCGATATTCTAAATCTTAGTGTTACATAAAAAAAATATCATATAAAAAAAACACACCATTCACTAATTCTCAAAGGTTATAAGTTATAACATTATCAAAGGTTCTCAAAAGGTGCATGTATTATATGTTCGTGCGTGTAATGTTATTTATGTGCTATCATATATTTGTATGATTTAATTTCTGGTTCAATTCCAACAACTTGGTATGGTCAAAGATAGGTGGGATATATATAAAATATTTGCATGGTTTAATCAATATGGTTCAAATATTCCAACAACTAATAAACTAGAAAATAGGAGACCTATATAATATGAGTGTATTCATTATACACAATTGCACATACATCACAATCTTACCTTTTGCTCTCATAGATTTAAAAGAAGTAAACAAATGGGAAACATCTTTGTTGTGTTAACCCCTCTACTTCATGGACTCGTGAAGCTAGCAGGATTAACACCACAAACCATAGAAATAGAACCCGGAACCTTGATGAATATTTGGGTTCCAAAAGAAATCGTTGCCAAAGATGACAGCAAAACTGTTTACGTAGCCCCCAACAAGCCTGCATTACTGCTACTCCACTCTTTTGCCATGGACGGCATTTTCACATGGTTTTTGCAGGTTTTTGCGTTGACACGAGACTATTCAGTCTACGTGCCTGATTTTTTGTTCTTCGGTGGCTCAATCACCGATAGAAAGGAGAGATCGACTAGCTTTCAGGCCGAGTTTCTAGCAAAAGGTTTGGGGAAGCTAAAAGTTGAGAAGGTGACACTGGTTGGGTTGAGTTATGGAGGAATGGTCGGGTTCCAGATGGCTAAGTTGTATCCGAAGTTGGTCAAGTCTATGGTCATGTCTGGCACCGTCATAGAGATGACCGAATCCATTAGCCTTGATTCGTACAAGAAACTTGGTTTGTCGAGTTGGTCAGACCTTTTGATTCCCAAAACGAAAGATGAATTAAAGATATTGTTTTCAGTTGGGTTTCATAAACTCCCATGGCTTCCCGATTTCATTTATCGAGACCTTTTTAATGTAAGTGCTTCTTTATCGAAATAACCTGTACTTTTGTAAAAGAATAACGGGTTTAAATTGAATGATGATTTGTTTGCAATAAGTACATAACGGTGTTATCTTTTTGATGTTTGTAGACGATGTTTATCAACAATCGAAAAGAAAGAAACGAACTTTTAGAGGCTTTTGTTGTTCCCGATAAAGATGCAACCTTGAATACCGACTTTTCTGAGGTATTTAGGTCATGTTTGACAACCATAAATTAACATATGTTTTTGGTCTTATTTAGAAAATCATGCTTATTTAATTATAAGTTGGCTTTTCGATAAACTCTAGGGTGTTTTTTTTTTCCTTTTCTTCCAATTATACTTTTAATTACTATTTATTGTTTTTTAGTTATATTGAATTATTATAGTACACATTAATTATGTTAATACTGTTGTTATCAATATTATCGTTATCATCGTTATTAAGTTTAGTTGCACAAAAATCAAATAGAACAATTCCAAAGGTATATATTTTTATTAGTTATATAAATATTAAAAAATATATTTATTTTTGTCCCGTATATAATAAATTTTTTGATAAATAATTTTAATAAGGGTATTTAATTAATAATTAAATATTTAAATTATTAATTAATTAAAAAATTTGCAGATGACAAATATTGACTTTATTCATATTATTTGTAACACTTGTTCAAAATCATCAATTAATATAACAAACTTTTACGACTCATGGTTTTACTAAGTAATAATTTATAAATTTTGTTACATTAGAGGGCCATACCTTGTGATTTTTCTACATGTGATTTGAAATATTTTTATATTTTTATTTAGCTTATCATCCTATTTTTACCCAACATAATTAGTTGATTTGTTAGTTTTTCAGCTAACAACTAGTTTATCAACAAACAATTAACTTTTCAGTAAACAAATAGCTTATTGAATAATCTTATAACTTTTAATGCATAACACTACATTTCTTATATATATAAATCTCCAACAATAATCATATAAATCCATAAACCCGTCTTTTCATTTGTGTAATGTGCTTTTACATAATATTTTTGCAGACAATACATATGTTGTGGGGTGATGACGATAAAATCTTCGATCTCAACCTTGCTATGACCATGAAAACGTAAGTCGGTAGTTTCCTTTAAAAAACAAAAAAAAAGACTTCAATTAAGGGGGTGTTTGTTTGAGCTTATCAAAACAACTTATTGACTTATTGCGGTGTGGCACCGGTAATAAGTCAATAAGAGTGTTTGGGTAAAACAACTTATCCGGTGCCAAACCGGAGATAAGTTGTTTTTTAAGAAGCAAAAAATTTTAACTTATCAGCTTATGAAAAGCACTTTTCCACACCGCTAATAAGTAATAAGTCAATAAGCTCATCCAAACACCCCCTAAGTTTGATTACATGCATTTATGTAAATAATTCGTTCTTCTGTTTAACTGTAGGCAATTGGGTGAGAAAACGACGTTAGATTGGATAAAGGATGCGGGGCATCTGGTACCACTGGAACAAGCATTCATATATAACAAACGGCTCAAATATGTGCTTAAACGTCTAACAAAAAATCAATAAGTTGTTAAATTCGTACTTGTGTATGTATTTGTATACATTTATTCACTATTTTCTTGAAGTGTTTATGATTAAGTTTGTTTAATTGTCTTTTTATTTGTAAGTGAAATAAATTTAAAATTGATTTAATAAAACCATTGATTGTCGATTTGCTTGAAAATAGTTGAAGGTTGAACTATCATGAAGTCATATATTATTGGTAAATAATTGATCGCTAAAATTAAAATAACGGAAAAACATCTGTATTCAATTGTTCAATTATATTAATCAAACTATCAAACAATAAATGAAAACAATAAAAATATCTCAAAAGTAACTATATAAGTGGCAAAATGGGTAGGGCGTATGGATGGTGTAATAACTTGTCTTATGGATAGAAAATTAGATTTGAGTTATACTTTTAAAAACAACTTTCAATGCACGGACTAAGATTTTTCAAACCACAAATCATTAAGTTATGTTGTTTAAACGCTTTCAAAATGATCAATCCAGTTCGTGTACCCCTCCAGTGTACATTGCAGTGGAATAAAAATGTCAAACTTCACAATAGAATTATCGACTAATTCAAAATTTTGAAAAATATATGGTTCATACTACAAATCAGAATTTTGCTATGCACTTCAACTTAATTGTGTTTTGATCCACAAGTTGTCTTCTTATTGTACTACTCATTATGGTTCAATACCACTTTGGGTTGCATAAGTTTTAAAAGTGTTTGGGAAAGTTTATTACGATATTACCTACCGTGAATCATCGTTTTATGCAACAATGATGTCAATCGCCATGTTCATACATTTTTTAAACGAAACACGTACATGCATTGCATCAAATTCTCTATAACATAACCACAAGGCTTGTGGCGTACTGGTTAAGGCATGTGGGGAATTAGGCTAGATAATCCATCTATCCCAGGTTCGAATCCAGGCGCAAACAACTTGTGGCCACTGGAGAATTATTTTAAGGCTGCATGCTTTAGCAGTTTTAAAATTGTTAGAGATTAGTTAAGACAAATGCCTAGGATACCCTTTCCATAAAAAAAATCTCGTCCATTGGACATGACATGAATAAATCACACTTCTAATTTTTTTTTTTATTAAAAACCTTTTTTTTATTAAAAACCACTTGATGTAACCCATGAAAATTATCACATGAAATTCACCTAAGATAATTCCTTCCTTAATCTTAAATTTTCTTTTTCTAAGATTAATTGGTCACTTAATTGAGACGTTCATAATCAAATACCCGTGTTATAAATATTTTAATAATAAACCCTCATTATCTTCCATAATACTTGAAATGTTTCTTAATACAAGCAAGCATTTACCATAATTTGTATGTTTATATTTTTTTGGATCATCCCGCTCTTGGTCTTCGAACTAGTCATTAATTGTCGGCTTCATTGGTAACCTTTCGGTATGCGTTGGAAAAACTGCTGCACCGCGGGAAATCCTTCTCTATACAACTTCTCGGACGAGGTTTTTGAACATAACAGCTAACAGATCTTGGTCACTACATCAACTCAATGTCAAAAAGGCCTTTCCAATCAACAACGGCTAGATCTATAGGACTTACACGAACACATACCTCACAAGCAATGCATTTATCAAATTCAAAGTGGATTCGGCCTCATGAATTATTTCCTTGACTACACCTCCTCTGCTACCTCTTCCTCTGCTACCTCTTGACTTTCAACCTACGACCGAAGTCAAGGACTTGAGTGGACTGATCGCACTGATTGGATTCAAGACTAGCAAGCCAAATCTCCCAGCAACCAAAGAAGATAAAACTGCCCTAAAAATCCCATTTTAGATTTGATAGAACTGCCTTGCAACCAGGAGAGAAAGAAGCAAACGAGCCAAGGAAAGAAAGGAGATAGACTGCTTTATCATACAATACTTGCCCGTTTTCAGTTAATCATGACAAGTATGAGAATCTCCACTATTCAATCAACAACAGGGAGGGATGCCCCCAAGGGCATCCCGATCGATTCAATCAACAAAGCAAGTGTTGATTTATTTTTCTTTACCATTGATTTTATTAATTAACATATTATATTAGTGATTATTTTTAATTGTTTTATAAAATGTTAGAATTAACTATTTTTTAACATGTGCTTTTTGATTATTTTACATTTTTTTAACTAGTTTATCAACTAGTTTTTTTTCCCAAACTTAATTAATTTATCAACTAACTTGTAAGTTAGGTACTTAAATATAACCGACACTTCTATTACAAGTTAATTAAAATCAACCTAGGAAACCCAAGTTAAATAGCAAATTTCGAGGTATTGATCAAATATAACCTAATCTTCATTTGGAGAGCCCTTCAAAACAGGTTACCCGTCCTTCAAGATCTCAACATTAGAGGTATTGATCTCAACTCGATGCTTTACCCGTTGTATAAGGATTCTATGAGGTTGCTTTAATTACTTGGAAAAATGTTTTTAGATGGTGGAATATTGAATACGATTTGCATGCTTCAACTTCCGAGTTGCTTCTTTACGATGGTGGGAAATCGGTTTAGGCCCCGTTAAAGGGAGTTTGGCAAGCTGTTGTTTGGATCACGGCTTATTCTCTCTGGAATTATAGGAATGCTCGGATTTTCAAAGGGGTCGATGCTCGTGGTGATATTCTTGGCGAAATTCAATTCCAATCTTTCGCTTGGATCTAGGCAAGGTGCAATAATTGGTCGATTTCGTGGACGACTTGGTTTGTTTCTCCTATGTACACTATTGTGAGCCTCCCTTAGTTTTGCTCTTTTCATGGTATTATCTTTGTTTCTGGTGGTGTTCCGTTGTGTTTTTCCGTTCAGAAATTTTCTCCTCATAGATTTCCCGGTTGTTGTATTACATTTCTTTTCTTAATATATTTGCTTTAAAAAAATAGAAAATTTCGAAATAATTTAATGTTATCATTTTTAATAACTTTTCAACTTTAATGCCAAAACTTTAGACTAACTAGGCGGACGTTTGGTTTAATGAAACGGTTTTGAAAGATTTAGATTTTGGGGAAGTAACTGAAATTGAAGGGATTTGGAACGGCTTGGAATCTTGTGTTTGGTTTGTAAGAATTTAAAATGTAATTGAATTACATTTTGTATAAATAAGTTACAAAAACAAATTATGAATATAATCAAACTAATTTTTATTTATTGAAAATTACAAAACAAATTTTTTAAGGTATTTTAAAACATTGTTACATACAAATCCTATAAAATTCTTTGGGAGCGTTTCATTTGATGAAATGATTTTGTAACAACTCGTAACCTAATATAACAAATACTGCAAATATTACACATATGACGTAATTGGGGGTAAAATTTGGGTCTTATTCTATGGAGTTCTACCATCATCAGATATCGACTACAAATTCTTCTTGATAAATCTTCATATAAACAATCAAATAACATGAAGACTACAATTAAACTCCATAAACTATTTGACATGTTTCACACATTTAGCCCGCAAATAATACTGTCTCAAAGTTGTTATCCTGAAATGCATATTTTTTAAAACAAATAAGGATTAGGCCCTACAGTCTAGTGAGTGAATTCGCGTTATCAAAACTTGACTAAAATCTTCAAAATAAAATTAGAAGTCAACCGGTACATCATCTCATTTAAAAGGAATAATATTTTCTAAAATCAAAACATATTGAATATTTCTCGTCTCACTTCCCAAATATGCACGTAAGTAAAACCGACCCAAATTTACGCAATTCTTGCAAATATACACGTCAGTAAAAATCGACCCAAGTTTACGCAATTCTTGCCAAATATACACGTCAGTAAAACCGACCCAAGTTTACGCAATTCTTGCCAAATATACACGTCAGTAAAACCGACCCAAGTTTACGCAATTCTTGCCAAATATACACGTCACTAAAACCGACCCAAGTTTACGCAATTCTTGCCAAATATACACGTCACTAAAACCGACCCAAATTTTCCGTTGATAATTACAACCATAATGACCCGCTTTAAAAAGAATAGTATTTTCTAAAATCAAAACATACTGAATATTTCTCGTCTCACTTCCCAAATATGCACGTAAGTAAAACCGACCCAAATTTACGCAATTCTTGCAAATATACACGTCAGTAAAAATCGACCCAAGTTTACGCAATTCTTGCCAAATATACACGTCAGTAAAACCGACCCAAGTTTACGCAATTCTTGCCAAATATACACGTCAGTAAAACCGACCCAAGTTTACGCAATTCTTGCCAAATATACACGTCACTAAAACCGACCCAAATTTACGCAATTCTTGCCAAATATACACGTTAGTAAAACCGACCCAAATTTTCCGTTGATAATTACAACCATAATGACCCGCTTTAGCCACAACTATTTATAACAACAACTCAGTTATGCTAACACATAGCAACTAATTATACCAACAACTCATTTATGCTGACACATAGCAAATAATTATATCAAAAACACCCGAATCCAAAACCCAACCCGTTTCTTATCGAAAGTATTTCTGATTAAGCTTTTGAAAGAAATCTCACATATTCCTCAAAAAATAACACATTATTTTATTAAAAAAATCATTTACTAACAATTTCTCAAATAAATCTCACATGTGTTAATTTTCCTAGCAACCCATAATCGAACCCCGTATCCGAAATAACGATAATAATCTAATTATATCAATTTGATATATTATCAAAATAAAATCCTTTAATAATATATCATTTCAGTTCGAAAATGGTTTGTACAAATGAAGGGCATCCGACATTCGGTATGAATAACAAAAGTGATGTTCATACATTATTCAGTATGAATAACACACATTCAGAGTAAATAACATGCGTTCAGAGTGAATAACACAGCATTCAGTCTGAACATATTCAAACTAAATGGAACATGTGTCACACTCTCATTTATCTTCATGTCTACAACTAAATTTAAATTTGTATTTCAACATGTCCTATTTATTATGTATGTATATATATATATATATATCAAAAATAACTTCCCACATCTTCTTTCTTCTTTTTCATTTCCCTTTGCCGAATGAAACCAGAGACCAATCTGAAGACCCACAAATTTCTCTTGACTCCCAAAAAAATAAAATAAACAAAAGAAAATAACAGATATGGAGAGATATTACATATACATCACCAAAAGTAAGCGTGATGATAACGCAATATTTATTATTTAATCCAATTTTCCATAACACCCCCTTCTACTTCGAGCAACTATTTAAAATTCACTCCCAACTTTCAAACTAATAATAAACTCGGTTATTTCAAAATTCTATGTTCAAATCAAACATCGGATTAAACTGGAATTTAATTATAAATGTTTTCAAATCCACCCAATCGTACAAACCAAACGGGAACTTAGAGGCGTCAGATTTGATGGAATCGTTTAGAGAGATTTGAATTTCGTGAAAGGATTTGGAATTTGAGGGGATTCAAATTTGTATGGATTTGAAATATTTGGTGTGTTTGGTTCGCATAAATTGAATTTCATTATTTATAAATAATTTATAAAACTGATTGAATTACCTTTTCATTATTTTGTTATTACTAAACAAATACTTTTAACATATTTTAATACATTAATAGTTATTATGAATGTTTTCAAAATAATTTACAAACCAAACAGGGACTTAGGAAGGTTGGATTTGATGAAATCGTTTTGAGGGATTTGAATTTCTTGGAATGATTTGGAATTGGAGAGATTTGGATTTATATGGATATGAAATATAGAAAGAGAATCATGTAAGAACGTTAACAATTTACGAGAATGTAAGGACAATCATCAGCCAATCATTTTGTACATTAAATTTTTCATGTACAAAATCACATATGGTTCTGTTGGGTCACCGATAATTTGGTGATGAACCTCCTTCTTTTATATGATTGAATTTTTACAGGTTCTTTTGAAGGTCTGAAATATGCTTCAAGTATTGAAGAGTCAAAGACTATTCAATCAAGGGTTGTACATCAAAAAGTGGAATTTTGGATGTATCAACTAACTTCAATATTCAGATCATTTTGCCAAAGTCAAGATTGGGTCACCAATATAGTGGGTCACCGATGGTACACTCAAAAGTCATTAAAAGTACTAAGAACATCAAACAAGATGAGGTCATCAAGTTTGATGTCATGGTCACCGACACTATAATCTTGGTCACCGAAATTGCAGGTATATTTTCTAAGGCTGTGATATCAAGACACAAGTTCAAGGGTGTACACTTCAACCTTTAGTGAAAGATGAAGTTTATCAAGCAAAGTGTACACTTATCATTTCCAGCCTTACAAGGTATCCACCGATGTGATACATAGTTTGATGTATCACTTAGCAATTTCAAAGAGATAAGTTCTTGACTCACATCAATTGCAAGACAGTGAGCAGCAAGAACTTGGGCATCAAGCCTTAAATAAAGACATTCTCTTTTATTCTTATAAAATGAATATTTGTCTTTTAGCTAAAAGGTTTGATGGGACTTCACAGAGCATGAAGAAAAGAAGATAAAGTTATCTGACATTACGTGCTACAAGGAATGGTTCATCCATTATTCTAGTACAAAGGAAGTGGTCTCTTCCTTTGTCCAGCAGATAAACTTCCAGCTAATGAAACCTTGACAGCTGTCCACATGCATCCCATGCATGGGCACTATAAAAGCAGATGAAGTCCTTCCCAGAAATCTCACGCTTTCAACAAATCTTCAAACTGATTATTTGTTTGACTGTGGCAAAGCTGTGTGCTATAACAGTATTGTTTTAACTTCCTTAGTGTATAAGTTAATTACTGTTATCTGTGTGTTTAGTTTGATAGAATAGTGTGCCTGTTCTTTTCCGCATCAAACTACCTGTGTGTAAATTTTTAATATTTATATTAAAAAATTTAAAAAGAGTATATTCTGTGTGTTTTATATTCAACCCCCCCTTCTACAAAACCCTCTCTTAGTTAGCCATCTCTCCTTGGGGACTAACAGATTCACATATAAAATCATGCATGATTTAGTTAATTAAAACGTGTCATAATTATATATTTATTTTTTAAACTGCATGATTTTTCATATTGTATAGTTATTTTTTAGATAGAGGAACTAATACATGACGATGATTTCAACTTTCTTTTAATTTGAAGAATCATTCCTTCGCTTTTTGATTGAAACACACCTTCAATTTCCAGTTCGTCTTTGGCTTTCTCGTATTGATTGATCGATTAACTTCTGACTATCAACTTTCATTACGTTACTTGTTTGTTCTTTGACTTGGACTTTTCTTATCAGTTAAGCCGAATTTGATCCTTTTATCAGGTAACAGAGACACTCTAAGAATTTCATTAGTTATGTATCAACGTTCGAACATGTAGGCATCAAATCAATAGGTGTTACAAGTTTTATTAGTAATGAAATCAACTATGATTTTTGGATCATTATTATTATTTTAAATGATGTGGGCTTGGCCCAAACGATAAGTATTATATTTATCTTTAAAAAAAAGGCCAAGCCCAGATATGAACAGCCCATGAGTGGAAAAGCCCAAGCCCACGCTTTATATATAAAGAGAATAGAGAGATGGGCCTCATTGTTGTTGTTTGGACCTAATTTTAAGAGAAATTGAGTGAAATGATGAAATCGTTACTTACAAATTCAAAGATTTTTAAGAAAAATTAAATCTCTTCAATTTATGGAAACTAATAAAAAAATATAGTCAATAGAATTGTTCGTTCCAATTTTTCCGAATTCCATTGTAATTCGACAAACCAGATGCTATTATATGACCCGTTTGGTTTGGGGTAATTATAGATTTCATTCTAAAATCTCGTATTTGGTTTAAAGAAAAACCCATAATTAAAATCAAGATATTTCAATAAAATCGTACAAACATTTGATTTATAAATTTCACGATGATAGTTTGTATTTCATAAGATTTGTTTAAAATATGTTAAAAAAACATTCATTTTCTAATAAACAATTAATAAAATAATAATTGTTTCTATTACTTTTTATCATTTGTTTTTATGAATCACATTATAAATCATACAAACCAAACATATCGAAAATTCCAAATTATTTCGGTTATAAACTCTTACACGAAATCAAAATCCTTTAAACGCATTTTGTGAAATCAACGTCATTAATAAGCTTAGGGTAAATGATAGAATGTTGGTTTGACGATATTATTGAGTACTTTAAATTAGTTTTTTAAGTTTAACCAATTATGGGTCAATCCTTGTATCGGTTTTCAGCCTCAACTAAATTGTACATCTCTATTTATTAAGAGACCATTCACTAAACATTTATGGGATAAAAATTAATCGAGTCACTTAGCTTATCGAGTGAGCATACCCAAGACTGAGAATCTCACATGGTAAATAGACAGAAAGAATGAGGGTGGTAGCTTTTACTAGTAAGCATTTACCAACAATCCAATTTGTTGACTAAAAATATTACCAGATAAAACAAATGAGGATGGTGACTCTTGCTAGTATGCATTTATCCAACAAACATTTAGTAAAAGAGTCTCTTAAGTATTATAAACTTATTAAGAAGCTCTTATGATATATTTTAAAATAAAATATAATTATTTGATAATTGTTCATAATGAAATAAGGGGGTTGAAGGTTAAGGATGCCCAATATACAAAATCATTCAGAGAGTATTATAACCATTAAGAGACAAAAAAAAATTGTCAAACAAAATTCATATATTAACAATTCAAAAACTGCACCTTAATGAAACTATTAAGAGGTAAACAAACAACTCATAAATTATATTTCAATCCCGTAAGTCGTTGTTCAATGATTAATTGTATCTTTTATAACAACGATAGACCTATTTTAGCATATATTTTTATTTTCATAAATAAGTACTTTTAATATTTAAATTAAATTTACGAATAAATACATTTTATAAATTAGTTTTTTGCAATTACTAATTTTACAAATAAAGCTAAACCACAACATTAAATTAATTTCCATATAAATAAATGGCATTCAAAAATTACAATAAAACCCCCGACTTTGAGTAATCGTAAGCGAATAAACAGAACAAAAAAAAACAGACTTTTACTAAAACACCCCCAATTTTCCCCTTTTACCTATTTATGATAAAATTTATAAAAATTACGAACTAAATAAATTAAATAAAATTCAAAATACTATTTCCACAGGGTACTTATCGATGCAATCTTCCCAAGGATTATTATTAGCAGCAGCCGGTTTAACGGTTCGAACCGCCTCCCAGACCGCACTGTTACACTTTAAACCGCTTCCAAACGCAATTTGCCAAACCCGGTTCCCTTTCTTCATCCGCCCTTTCGCTTCAGTATAAGCCAACTCGTACCAGATCGAACTGGATGACGTATTACCGAACCGGTTCAACGTCATCCTAGACGGTTCAACATGCTCCGCCGTCAGCCGCAAATTCTTCTCCATCTCGTCGATCACCGCCCTCCCGCCGGCGTGAATGCAGAAATGATTAAAAGCCATCTTGAAATCCGGCAAGTATGGCCGGATATTTGAGTTAATCAGTTTTCTAACGACGAGATTAACGAAAAATAGAAGTTGTTCGCTGATCGGAAGTACGAGTGGACCTAATGTCGTGATGTTTGATTTCAACGCGCCGCCGACGACAGCCATTAAATCCTTCGAAAGCGAAACGCCGGTGTTTCCGCCGTCGTCTTGCTCTTGGTAAACGCATCGGAAAGCTTTATCGTTGGATCCGTAGTGGGTACGGACGACGTGGAGGAGCTTGTATTTCGACCGCCGGTGGTCGGCGGATTTGTTCGATAAAAGCACGGCGGCGCCGCCGACTCGGAAAAGACAGTTAGGGATCAGCATTGACTTTTTATTACCGAAATACCAGTTTTGGGTAATGTTTTCCGTACTAACGACGACGGCGTAGGTATTCCGGTGAACCTGCAACATGTCTTTCGCGAGATCCACCGCGATTACACCGGCGCTGCAACCCATACCGCTTAAATTAAACGTCTTAATGTTTCCTCTGAGCTTGTATTTATTAACGATCATGGCGGATAACGATGGAGTTGGGTTGAAAAGACTGCAGTTCACCACCAAGATTCCGATATCTTTCGGATTGATTTTTGTGGATTTGAAGAGATTATCAAGAGCTCCAAACATAACCTCCTCCGCTTCTTCTCTAGCGGCGGCCATCGACGGCGCCGCCGGGATCTCATGTAGCGCCGCCGGGAGGTAAGTTTCTTCTCCGAGACCAGAACGTTCGAGGATCTTACGTTGGAACTCTAACGACGATTCGTTAAAGGCGCCGTGAAGTCTGGAATGGTCCATGAACACTTGGTATTTGACCTTCAAATGGTCCGGCGGCCGGTAACAAGAATAGTCAACGAGGTAGACCGGTCTTGGCCTGGTCAAACGGTAGGTTGTAAATCCGATGACGGCGCTGCAAATTACTCCGATGACGGCGATGAGGTGGTACTTCAGGTGGCCGTAAAGATTTTCGACGTCGTTAAGATTGAGTTGGGTGGCGTGGACGGCGGTGACGGCGATGAGAGGGAGGAGAGAAAGTGTGAAAAGGTGGGTGATTAAGTAATGGTAGCCTAATTTAACGTATTTGAGTTTGACGGTAGATTGGAAATCTGGAAGCATCGCCGGCGGTGGTGGTGGTGGTGGTTGGTGGTGGTCAATGGTGGCGGAGGGGGGGTGGGAAGTGGTGGCCATACGACGGAGATGGAGGAAATTTATATTTAATGTTATTTTATTTAAAAATGTACATGTATAAAAAGGAGTAGGGGAATTTATTAGGGGCTATGAAATAGAGGAGAGGTAGATGCCACCATCAATGTCTCACCAAATTGTATGATTCTTGACTACTTGTACTTTCTACCTTTTAAATCTTCTATAAAAAAACATATTTCTTTTATCTCACTCAATTTCAGATTTAAAAATTAAGGGAAACTAACACAAATGACCAATATTTTAAAACTCGTTTTAACCCGGCCGGTTAAATCGGTTGGATCAGGACTTGATGTAGTGATCGGGTTAATGCTAATGACCGGCTCGTTTCAATTCGGCCGGGTTTCTTAAAAACCCGGTTAAACCGATGGTAAACTCGTTTCTCAAACACGGTTAATCCGTTTTATAAAAATTAAATTAAATTTTTTTAAATGTGTATTATATGTGTTTTTTAATATATTTGGATTGATGTAAAACTTGTTGTTTGTGTATTTTAAATGTTGAACTTGTGGACATCAAATTACTACTTTATATATATGTATGTAGGGTTAGGTTCAAATGTGAACTCATTTTTGGTTGTGAACGTGAGGACGAATCTCAGCCACACATCTTCGGTTATGGTGGACGCGATCACGGAGGATTGACGCGATTCATGGGAGAGTGGAGATTATCAAAAGAAGGGGAACCAGGTCAAATCCGTCTTTATTGACCGGATAAGTGGATGAGATTCGTCCTCACGTTCACAACCAAAAATGAGTTCACATTTGAACTTTCCTCTATGTATGTATGCATAAAAATGAAAAAACATAAGGGATTAAGGGAATTGTTGAAACCGGTTAACCCGGTGGTTGAACCAGTTAATCCGGGACCCGGTCACCATACCGGGTCAACTAAAAACCCGGGTTTTAAAGCATTGCAAATGACTGAAATACATTTTTGATTTATCATCTTAATCATTTATCTTTCAATTTTATATAAATGTCACTGGGTTTGTAATATAGGTCTATAAGTATTACGGACTTTTAAAACGACGTTGTTTTTTGCCAGCTCCGTAAATATTATGGACCCGACCCAAAACGCAGTTCTATATGCATCCTTCATAAAACGTCAAGTCTAAAAACTATGTATAATCGGGTTTTGGGTTGGGTTCGTAACTATTACGAACATGACTTAGACCATCTTCGACCCAACACTATAAACACCAAAAACATAAAAATTGAGGCATTTTCTTCTCCAACCCAATACTAAAACGCTAAAAAAAATAGAAGCACAATGTTGTCCTCCATATTTGGAGGTCAATAAACTATATCTCAAAAAAATTATTAATATTTTATTTCGCTTTTCTAATTATATATACATATATTGATTAATAATATTATTTAAAATAGTATAAGAATAAATATAAATTATGTGACTTATAAGTTACCTTATTTTTGCCAAACAATGCCTTAGTGTCTTTTTTTGTGAATAGGTTGGAGATGCCCTTACGGTAAAAAGCAACGTCGTTTTGGGGGACCCATAAATAAGTTATGGATCCAATAACATTTGAGTAAAAATAAGAGAGATAGAGAATAAATTATATGTGTAATCTAGTAATTTGAATCAATTTTCCTAAAGTTAAATGATTAGATAATTAGTTTTTTTTTAAATATTACATAATTAAGTAATTTTTGATACAATTTTCAGATATATTTATCTATATTTATTTTTTATGAAGATTTATAGGGGTTGCTATTCATACTCCCTTTCACACACATCTCAATTATTTTTTACCCCTAGCTCAGACACATACCTTGTATTTTATATCTCTAGTGACATACATGCATCTTACAGGAGAGAGTGTGAATGGAATACCCCATTTTATATTGTTTCACTTTTCTGCCTACTAGATTGCACGTTGAAGGCTTCAAATATTTGTCTATACTATTTCAGTTTCATATATCAAAGTACTTTAACAAGTTATATATTTAATAAATTATACACATCATCTCTAATAATTATGATAAATTTTTTAAAATGTAGTATTAAAAGTCAAAATTTCTATAAAAAATATCGCATCAATCTCTAACGGCTACTTTATTTTAAAGATATTTAGTATTAATTGTATTATTAAAATATTCAAAACAGTTAACAACATATCATTTTTCTGTCTTAAAACATTTATTTTTTTTATGGTGAAAGAAGTTAAAATTTATTTCTTTATGGTGAAAAAAGTTAAAATTTATCTCTCTTTCCCATGTACAGTTTGAGATTTCTCTAAATTTACAGATTTTGAAATTCTTTTTCTTCTATTTTATCATATAATATAGTATTGATACATAAAACTCTCATAAATCATCAAAACTTCTATTATATCATAATTGTTAGAGCTGCTCTCGTAGTTCTTGATAATGAAAATATAAAATTTCATTATTTAATGGAAAAACAAATTATGCTAAATTAGTAATTCCGTAGTTGATTAAATATTGATTTATTAAGGGGTTCTCTGTATTCTAAATTTTATCTATACTATTATATAAAGCATGCTATTCGGTTATGTTTACACTTTTAAGAGGTACAAACTTTTATGCATAAGGTACAATATTTAAAGCACCAAAAACTTCCACAAACCTCCCACTACTCATATAATTTTATAAATTAAATTATTTTTAAAGTTTAAGTTACACTTCACACCCTTATAATTAGTAATGTAATTTATTTTATGTCCCTTAATTTTTTATTTTATACCTTATCATATTAACCTGAATAATTGTATATGAATCATAAGACAATTAAAACATAAGTTTCTGTTTTTACAAATTATATCATTATAATCATGTCGTTGATATATTTAAAATGAGCTCAATATTGAATATTTCCCGATTTAATCATATTATTATATACATAAATACGTAACGAGTTATTTTTTTAAAGATTTACATTTTATGCCCTATAGTTATTTATTTAGTTTTATTATCTTTTCATTTTACACTTTTATCTATATTATAATTAATTTATAAATTTCATTCATATCCCTTATTATTTTATTTTCTATTTTACACCTCTATCATATCAACTTACATTAAATAAAGATGTTTTTTATACAAATTATACGATTATAATCGGTCTTGTTAATATTTTCGAAATGAACCAAATATTGAATATTTTTTAATTTAACCATATTATCAATAACATAAACACGCAGTGAATTATTTCTCAAACTTACAGTTTATACATTATAGTTATTTAATTAAGTTTTTATATATTTTACTTTTTCATTTAATATCATTTTCATATTAACAGATAATCGTATATTAACTAAAACATATTAAGGAAAAACGTTATTTTTATAAATTATACGGTTATAGTTGTTTCTTCAATACCTTCATAAGAGCCCAATATGGATTTTTTTGTATTTAATAATAATATTAAAAATGATAAATACACTGAGCTGTTTATTGAAACTTAGCATCTTAAATTTTCATTTTACACCATTATATATTTATATCTATACTGTACTATAAAAAGTGGTGGTTGTTTAAATTTTTAAGACTTACAAATGTTTAAAATGCTTGTTTTGTAACAATCAATTAATAATAAAATTAAATTTTATTCCAAATCTTACAAACCAAACATACCAAAAACTCCAAATCTTTCCATAAAATCCAAATTATTAAAAAAAATCGTCAAATCAAATAGGTACTAAATGTGCTACTTTGTTCCTATTAAATTAAGATTGTATTTGAGTTTTATAAAAATAATGGATGTCGATTCATAAGTTCATAACAATAGACGATTTGATATTTTCAAAGAATTCGAGACTTTTAAAGTTTATGTTGATGAAATATTTAAATTCCACTACTTTGTAGCGAGTACGACTTCTAGTTTCTTAAAAACCGCTTATCATTTATTTAGTAAACAATTTACTAATGTGGATTCTTTAATTTTCTTTACGTTGGAGTCTTTTGTCGTATACCGTGCTTGGATATAATAACTTGTGAAGTGATAAATTGGTGTCTTAATTGGCTCTTACCAGTCCATCTACTTCTCCCTTTAAATTGATCCACTCAAAAAATAACTATATAGAGGAATGTTTTTGGAGATGTTTGGAATCATTGATGTAGTTGTATGATCTGAAACTACGTTTGTGAAAACAATTCCAAGATTTGAAACAATGTCTGACGAGCTGAACAGAAACAAGAACTTGACAATCGAAAAAATGGTGATCAGCAGAACGATCTCCAATTATAATAAGAACCTACTAGGTATGAGAAAGGGGGCGGCCACCCCAATCCCCTTTCCTAATTCCCAATTTGTGTCCTTGTTCCTATCCACGTCCCTACTAGGGAATATGATCACATCCTTGTCCTCAACGTTGAGGATCTTTTTCCCAGTTTATGTGAAATATTTTAAATAAAATGTGTTAAACATCATACCCGATACCGAAACCGGTCCATGTTTAAATCTTACATATTTCAAACAAATTGCTTTTATGGAGTACCAAATATTCATGTGTACAAAATTATACGTAATTGTTTGATCAAACGCTTTCATCTCTCCATTTGTTTTATCTAAAAAAAGTATGACAAACCAGAATAAATGTATATAAGAAGAAAGATCTAAATATTTTTTTTCATTTAATATACAAGAATGGGGAGGGGCGGAGAATATGTTACTTGGACACGACGAAGGCCCTGTTTTACAGAAAATCCCCACGGCCATTAAGACAGGTACACCAAATTCATTAAAGAGACGGGTCTTATTTTCATGCCTAAGCCATAACTTGCACTCTATTTTTAGCTTCTAGATATGTTTGCAACCTCTTCCATATGAGGGTTGGAGGGGGGGGGGGGGGGTCTTATGGTAACGGGGGCATTGATGGTGAGTGGGGATTTTGGGTGTTAGATACTTGGGGTGGGGAGGTGTGGAGCTATTTCGATGGGACAAAAGAGGTTGTGTATTTATTTAAAGTGTCACTTATTTATCGATAAAGATTATAGTCTAACATTTAATATTTTCGTTTATTTTACCGATTAACGGGATACGAGTTGTCACTTTTATTTATTGGGTTCAATCTTTTATTATCGATCTTACCGGATAAAATTCTTATTTCTTTCTATATTCGTCTGAAAACTTATGTGAACTAATAAATTCTAATAAGTCCCTACCGAATACGAGTTTCACAAACTTCCCCTTAGTTCACGTTCATTTAAAAAAAAGGGAAAAGTGGGATAAGTTTGAGTTTGTTTTGGATTTGATGATATCAATTGCATTATTTATTTTGGTAACTTATCTATATAAATTAGATAGACCTGTTTATAGTTAACTAAAGTATAATTTATTTATGTAAATTAAATAGAAATTTTTTTTTGAACGGCAACAAAACAAGCTTTATTAAACCAAAAACAGTACAAGAAATCCGAGCCCGAATCGAAATGTGAGGGCAGCAGCAAGTTTTACAACCACTAGACCAACAGGCGTCGACCCACACAACGTAGTTTGTTGAAAGGACGAGATTGTAAAAGTGCAAGAGCATCTTTAATGGTCAGATATGTTAAAGACTCTGAGTAGATTAAAAATATATAAAAATAACTGATGGTCCCATCATAAATATATTTTATCTTTCTATTTATCACACCATTTTGTTCGAACACTTGAGAAACCTCAAGTGTTTTATAGATCAAGTCATCCTCAAGTTTTTATTTCAATTCTCAAGCCATCTTTAACCTATCTTTCAACTCATTTTCAAACAAGCATCGAAAATAAACAATGTCAATGTTTATGCTTGTGAAATTGTATAAATTTATGAAAAATTATTCGGGTGAAAGTATATAAATTTTAATATTATAATATTTCGATGATAAAATTGACAATTATTTCATTAAGACGTTTATTAGTTTATATAAATAAAAAGTATTATTTATCTTTAGAAATGTTAGATCCATCTCAAACAAACAAAATTTTTAAAATAGGAAAAATTGTTGTAGGATAAATGTGTCATCGCCTAATGGATATGACGATATAGATAGAGATAAACATATTAGAGATAAGTTAGAACTGATAGTTATCTACTTGTAACGTATCCCTATTTAAAGGGTTTATGATTAATGAGAATTTACGACTTTCGGTTTCTCTCTATAATCTTGTTGTTTATTTCCTTTTTTCCTTTAACGCGTTATCGGCGCGTTACTTTCCATTAAAGAGAAATTGGTCAAGATATGAAGTTAGGGTTTTTATGGTAACAACATCGATTTAAGGTACGTTTTACGTTAACTTTCTCGGTGGTCGATTAATCTCGGTATTTGTTGTCCGCCACTAAATGGATGTTATGCATTGCCTACACTCTTCAATAACTTGTTTCTCATTACTTTAATTCAAGTAAGTATCTCTAATTTTTTCTTATTTTGTATGTGAGTATTACTGCATATCGTATAACTGATAAATATAGTTTATGATTTCGTCTATAAAACATTTTGTTATATCTTCATTATGAATCTCGAAAATCAATTTTTGATTGTAATAATCAAATCAACAAAATAAATATTTACGATTTTACTAAGAGTGGGATTTCATTATGATTTTAATGTGATTACCTAAATTAAATATTTTTGTTATTTTTATTTAGCCGTAAAAAAAATACGTTAAAAAAAATCATTTTTTTTGGTGGATTACATTTGTCTTTAAAAAGAAATTAATTTATATTGTTCCAATGGTCAATTTTTTTTAAGAGATTTATTTTTGAACATCCTGAGTTACTGATTTATATTGAATTATCAAGATAATTATTTATTTATGTCTTTATCTAAAACCAATTTAATCTACAATTTATTTATTCATTTGTTTATATTAACTATGTTTAACAACTTTTATTTAATAAGATTTATCAGTCCTATTTTTAGGCTAATTTAAATAATAATTAGACGGCTGGTTATTTTAATTTTTGATTTTAACTCATTTAATTTTAGTTGGATTAGTATAACTTTTATTGTTTTTAACATATCATTATTTATTTAGACATTCTCAATTAGTTTACAATATTCGTATATTTAAATGGCTAACTTAAATATTCATCATATTGGTATACATGACTATATGAGAACCTTAGATCACTTTTGTTTAAATATTGTTTAATTAGATTGGCTTATGTTTTATATTTCACAGTTTAGGCTTTATCGCTTAATATCACATTAAGCCTATGTAGTTGGTTTATTTACTATTATATCTAATTTCAATTTATACATAGTAATTACTTATATTATTATATACTATTTTTTAATAGTATTTGAATTAATAGCACTTATTTTAAACATTTCGTATTATTTATGCTTGCTCTTTCTATTATTATTATTATTATTATATGATTATGATATGATTATCTATTATTATTATCATCATCATCATCATCATCATCATCATCATCATCATCATCATCATCATCATCATCATCATCATCTTATGAGTTCCTACTCATTATCTTTAATGTTAATTAAAATTTGGAAGTTACACTTCCAACCCCCATATATTTTGGTCTTTTACCAAATGCTTCAAAAATACTATTAAGATGTTAAAAATCAAAATTCAATTTTATGTCAAAATCAATATTTATTTTGCTTAATGGCAAAATCTCTCATAATATTAATGTTATTCATGTATTTCATGAAATGAAATAATTGCATAACACTGAAAGATTTTGTCAAACGGGTGTAAATAACCCTAAGGTTGAAGGAATTTAAGTAATCCACGTGATTCCCCTCCTACCTGGAAATCTAAAAGTGTTTTGCGATCTATTTTCGAATATTGAAATATTGATGACGTATTATCAACAAAACAAAAATTTTAAAAAATACAAAATTCCAATAATATTATGATAATGAAATCTCATGCATAACATAATTATAGAACATGATTTTGAAAAATCATATATTCTCCATTATTTACAACCACCTGGACTCGAAAGAAATTGAGTGTTATAAGATAGACAAATATGTAAAAGCCATTAAAACATATTGACCCTAAAAGTCACTTTGTTAAAATACATGTAAATATCTTGAGATTTTTTTTGAGACGATACATTAGTCACAACGCCTTCGTATGGAATACCATAATTAACTAGAATCCCCTAAGAACGGTGGGACACCCGAGAAAAGAAAAATCGGGGAGTATCTAGTAAGTACTTTCCAAACTAATCAAACGATTGGAATGAAACCCACTCGATTACAAGAAAATGGCTTGATTTCAACAAATAAATGTTGTGCTCAAAATACATCTCAATCTTCATGACAAGGAACTCATAGAAGATTTTCACGCTTTCATATAGCGATGATCATATTAATGAACCAATGTAGAGTATAACCTTTAGACAAATTCATCAACCTACTTTTGTAAGTGGTTGAGAGATATAACAAGGTTATTTCGGATTACTAAATATGTTGGGACAAAGAAAATTCTCGTGGTCAATAATGAAAGTGTTAGAGGTGGAACAACTACAAGGACTGATGAGTTAAAGACAATTCCACATAGGTGACATCTATACCTCATGGACAAAACCATGGAAACGATAAAGGTCATGACAAGAGTCGAGAAGGGTTTTACAATTTTTTGGAGTAGAAATGCAACTACGCGCAAAAGATAATGGACAATATAAGAAAAAAGCTTGCAATAATAATGGCGATAAAGAAAAAGAACAAGTTGGAAATGAATTCTATCAGATTACTTTAAAATTGATTGAACATAAGTTTATTTGAAATTTATTTTAAGTATTAAATTAATTTCATTTGTTGATGTTAACCCGAATATATAACCATTATAGATGTAAAGAAATACATTCAAAATACAAATACGAAACTCTCATTATTCTCCGTTCCGTGTGGGAATGTATCGAGGAGAACTTGAATGTTTTTGTGGGAAATCCCACACAATGTCTTAAAAGATAGACTAATATTTACTCCTTGACCAAAATACTTAGACGATGAGCTTGTCATTGTCTTGTTAGTACAAGATTAATAGTCATTAAAGGACTATATTAATGAGAACCTTGTTAAAATATTCGTATCAATTGGAAACCGTATTATAAGAATGGAAATGGGTATATATGTACGTAAACTCTAATGATATGAAAGGAACGTCTATTAGAGAAATTAATGTGTCACACTAGTTAATTATCTAGGTCATCAAATCATATTATGTCACCAATAAAGAACTTTGGGACAATTACACATATATGTTTCGACATGACCTTGTGAGACACCATGGTCATAACATAATGATCTATGTATTGAAAAATACACATTGACACATTCTTTTTCGAGTGAAAGGCAAATGAGTTAATTAACTAAATTAAAACTGTTCACTTCTGCAGCACAAGAAGTAACACTAACATCATAATAAGCCCTCTCGAATACCTAGAATTTTAAACCCTAATCCTTAGCCAAGACAGAAATGAGACCATCCTAAAGCTAATGACATAATACAAAAATATTCCATTCTTACAATGAATAACAAGGTAATTTTATGGACATAAACAACCAGAATGCGGGCCATCAAAGTATTTTATGGATTTGGTTTTTCGACACAATGAACGCATGTTGCATTATTGTCCACATGAAATGCCTCACTCTAGCACTAGTTACACGCTCGAGGCTCACCATATAATTATCTTCTCAAGTCTACATGACTTGGAATGCTAGAGAATTTATATCATAAGGAATTGATAATTGTTGCATATATATTCGATCAATATAAAGTTTCTTATACCCCATGTGTATATATATATAATGGTCTCATAAAAGTTGTCATCAAAAAAATATAGATGATATATAGGTCATTGGTTATGCGCACCAATTTACCCGCATTTGCATGGGGTTATGCAAATATCACATGCAGCCTTACTCATTTGTTTTTAGACCCACTACTAACCCCGACCCGGTATCATGCGTACCGGTTGTAGCGGACATTGACATTTTACATTTACGCATATTTGGTTGTGTAGTATATATGTGCCAATTGCGCCGGCGCACCCAAAATGGTCCTTAAAAACGATTCAATATAAGTTGGATATGAATCCCCGACAATTTTCCGCTAATTAGAATCCTTGACGGGTGATCTCTTTATCGCTGGGTTAGCGAGTTGTCAACTTTGATGAGATAACTCTTCCGTCGTTAGGGGAGATAGGAAAAAGGATTTTCCATGGGAACGAGGAAGTGTCATAGAATATTCCCATCATGTCTCGATTTGATCCCCAGACTTCAAAGTAAAATTGAAGTCAAACGAATCGGACTCGATACGATACGTTTAATGTTATTCTAGAAGTGACAAGATCACATATATACATTGAGATATATCCGTAAGAATAAAAGTCCCCGAAACGAGGCACGCGCCCTTTGGAAAGCGCGTTGCAATCACACGTGGTGGAGGTGTGGTTGAGGTCGTGGCTCCAAAAGGAAATGGGGGAAGCTACTTGGTTCGATAGATACTCGTAAAGGAAAAGAAGAGTAAGAGCACTGACCATTTATCATCAATACATAAACCTCTCATGAGATTATCTCGACTAAAACTATGTCTATGAATCATTCTTTGGAGGACGACTCCGAAGTTAATATTGATTCCGAGAGATCAAAGAAATCTCAAATGAATTATGAGAGTGCATATGAGTCGATGGACGGATCATACATACGTATTGATGATATACGCACATATCACAATTAGCTTATGAGATGATCGAGCACGATAACATCGAACCATGCTCGGTTGAAGAATGTCAACAAAAGAGCAAAATGACCTAAATGAAAAGAAACAATCCGAGGAGACTTACAACTTGACAAATAAACGGGTATTTGGTGGTAGTGCTAACCCTAACCCGCAAGTGTAAAGCCCGTAAGACATAGATAATTCATTTTGTCATAAAGCGTAATGAGAATAATTAAGTCATGATGTATAAGACTCTCCTTTGGCGCAAGGTTTCTCACTGACGCCCTGGATTGATGACGAGAAGACTTGCTCTCTCGGGATGGACGTTATAACATTCGCTAATTAATTAGCCTAGTAATTTCCGAAGGACGGGAAATACGACTCGCTGAATGTGGTTACTACATATCTACATGGGGATCTAGATTAAGAGATATAAAAAGTGTTTGATGACATTATATTAGTAGAAACCACGAAATGCGTTCTCCGCGGTGAAAACGCTCGCATGGCGGATATGGATACTGCCGTGCGTATTTATAAAGTAAATACTTCATTGGGAAGGGATATAAGAACGATGAAGCTTGTGCCGTGCGTATTTATAAAGAAAACGAGTTCCGGATGTTCAATCGCCTTTCTATATGTCGATGTAATGAACATAATAAATACTCTTGATGAAATAAGAGAAACTTTATTATTATTCAAAATTTGAATTTGAGATGAAAGATCTTGGGAAAACTTGGTTTTATGTATCTATTTAATCTAGGACACCGAGTTTGTGATATTAATTCACCGATCGCATATGTCTAGAAAATAATCAGGCGATTTAATATGGACAAAGCGCATCCGGCTAGCACTCCCATGATCGGTCGAAGTGTTGGATAAAAGGAAAGATCCATTTTGTACGAAGGATGATGACGAAGAGGCTTTGGGGCTGGAATTCCACTATTTGAGTGCAATAGGCGCATTATTGTACTTAGAACAATACAACTTGACCGTATTTTGTATCTCCTGATGAACTCGTTAGCTAGATTTAGCTCAGCGCCAACGCAACATCATTAGAATGATATCAAATTAATCTTTTGGAACCATTGATGTGGGCTTATACTTCCCTTACAAAGAGAAACATAGGATTGATAATGAAATTTCAATACCTACTTTGAATATGAGAGGCAAAAGTACCGGCCTAATAGAAAAACATAAAATATTGTCTTGGTATGTCTTTGTTGATATTAAATATCTACGAGTCATACAAAGCTCGTTCCCAGACTTGGATAAGGAATTACCATAGGAAACATGCCGATTGCTTGGAAGTAAACTAGGCAGAACCCTTGTAGCTACCTCTTGAAACTATTCCAAGAATATTACTCTACATGAGACTATTCAATTGTGTACATGGTTAAGGACTACCATTACACGTATTAGAGGTTAGTGTTTTGAGTTCAACAAATATCCTACTCGCATATATGTAAATAATGCATTGTATCGAAGAAATGAAAGTAAGATATATCAAGGGTGATACCTCAAAGTAAATTATGCTTTTAGTTTATATAAAATGAGCGAGTAGAAAACTCACCTCAAGATTCAAGTGAGATCAAGTAAGATATAAGGAGAATGTGACATAAAAAGTATGAGAATGCTAAACCTTCCAAACTCCTTGATTAATGCACGAATCGGGGGGGAGTAGTAGACGAAAGGGGGAGTCTACTATATATGTAATATTGGTATGTTGTCTCTTTCCTTCACTAGATTTTATTTTTCCCATTGGGTTTGTTCCTTGGTGTAAGGTTTTAGTAAGGCAACGGTTTATATACCATCCTACTCTTCCAACTCTCATGATTAATGTACGAATACGAGAGATTATTAGACTAAAGGAAAAGTCTATGTAATGCAAATATGCGGTGCGTTGTACTCTTTCCTTCGTCATATTTTTATTTTCACTTGGGTTTTTATTTTGGCGTAAGGTTTTAACGAGGCAACGATTGTGCACCATCACTCCTTTGACTCGGCACGAAGGGAGTGTTGTAGGATAAATGTGTCGTCGTCACAATGGATATGACGATATAGATAGAGATAAACATATTAGAGATAAGTTAGAGCTGATAGTTATCTACTTGTAACGTATCCCTATTTAAAGGGTTTATGATTAATGAGAATTTACAGCTTTTCAGTTTCTCTCTATAATCTTGTTGTTCTATTTCCTTTTTCCTTTAACAAAAATAACGATTTTGAATCAATTTTTAGAAGATTCTCTCAAACTCTAAGAAAAAGGTCGAAAATTCATGTAAATAATAAAGTATAATTACGGTTGAAAGTGTAATATAATTCTAAATATACGTAACTATGGGTTGGTTTAATCACTAAAGTACATATATTAATCAAAGGCTTAACAATCGTAATAAAATCAGTTTCATCAGATTGGGTTGAGTTCAAATTATCTCATCCCGATTTTAACCCAATAAATATGGTTTGAACATTTTTATATAATTATGTTTTTTCTGAGCACCCCTACGTTCAGGTACGTGTGCATTCCTCACTACTTTTTGCAAGTAAAAGTCAAAAAATATATATATTAATCACGTCTTTTTGAAAATGTATGCTAATTTTTTTATAATTCTTTTGATTTAAATTTGTTTAATTATTTATTAAACTGATTTTACTCTTGAATTGGCGAATTTTTCAATTATGGCAGGTTTGACTTGTTCGTATAAATAATTTCAAGTAAATAAACTTAAATTATTTTAATAATAAGGCCAAATTTCGAATTATTACTAATTTATTGTACACACATTTTGATTTAATGTGTACTTAGAAAATTCAATTTTTTTAGTTATGATACAAATTTATTCATTGGAAATTAATTTAAAATTTAATTTATTCAGTTCAGTTAAATTCAGTACGAATCTTTAATCATGAATCAAACCATATCGATTGATTTAAAATATTCTTAACTAAATCCGATGATGATAATGTGTTATTCATAACTATATCATATTGATATATTTGAAACTTTATTTGACTTATTATTTAAAAAATGATCAATTCTAAAATATTATTTATTTAATAATTCGCCTTCAACTTTAGCATCTAACTGCATTGATCATTTAGCAGTATTCAATAGTAAATAGCATGGATTTTGAGCACTTATTAGTATATGTATTATGTGGTGTAGGTGTTTGGTTCAATACAAGTTTACATGGTCTAACTCATAATTCATCATTTCGACAATATAGATGAATTTCATGTACTTCTTTTTAGCAGGATAGAGGACGAGTACGATGTTAACAGTGCTTTACTTGATAGTTGATACGACTTTTTGAATATATATAAATACAAAACATATTACTAATATGTTGCGTATTAGTACGAAATACTGATTTGTTTAAATAATCTCAACATTATGTGCTTAAAATAGCACCAATGGTTCCACTAATGTTCGATATCGATTAATGTACTCCCTTGCCATTCAAAAAGCAGTGTAAATCTAGTACACCATATGTAGAGTTGTTTAAGTGCTTGATATAATTTAAAAGGGATAAATAGATTGTAAACTTTTTTTAAGTATATAATATTTATATACGGCAAATGAAGCAAATAAACTCACACACCCTTCTCACATTTGATGAAGTTTGAACCCCTGATCTTCTAGAAAGTGAAAGACCCACATACCGTTAGGTCAAGGGTGGTGCCTCAATGGTTTAAGCTTGGGCTCCAAAGGTCAACAGTACCAGGAGGTCCCAGGTTCAAATCCAGGGAGGGGTAAAAAAAATCCCCTTGTGGCCACGGAGGTTCAAATGCGGTGATTCTGGGCTACCCGCTTCGCGGGTAGTCGTCCTTGAATTAGTCGGCTCGCAAAGCGGGTTGGATATCCAGGTTAATCAAAAAAAAAAAAAAGTTTTTTGGTAATAGATTGTAAATTTGATGAAGCCAAAATGGTGAAAGTTGTAGTCGGTAAATATGAATCTTCCAAACAAAGATAATAAGTGTTTTGTGGCCCAAGAAGTATGATTTTAAAAAAGGTATGTAATATTTATAATGTGTGATTGGAGCTGATTTTTTTTTAGTGTTCCAACCTATTAATTGTAATGTTTTTAATATTTTATTTTTAATAATTGAATTTGGGATTGAGAATAAAACAAAATAGCAAGAAAAAAATCAAATGAAAATAAAATGTTTTTGATTAAGATGTTTTGAATCCAAAGTTCTAAAAACTTCTTTTATTAAATCATTTTTATCTTTTGTTTATCCCCTTATTGGAGATCTTTTCCTTTTAGTTTAAGTATAAGTGGTAATGTATTAGTTATTTATACTTAATATTGTATAGATGTTGTATTCTTGATGTATGAGAATTATGTAGGATTTTGTCTAAATGTTTTATTAAACATGTATACATTTTGCATTTTTTAAACTAATTGACTTATTTCAAATGTTGTTTTTGTTTCTTTGCAACCTCTCGTATTTTTGGTTCTCCACTCGTGCTAAGAACTTTCCCTTCTCGTGGGTTCAGTGGTTGTAAGCAGTGTTTTATTCCTTTTCAAACTTTTTTGTGTTTCTTTTTGTTTTTTGTTTTTTGTTTTTTTTTTCTTTTATCGCTTGTACTATACTTTTATTTGTCTTTTGATTCCTACGTCTTGTAAAATCGATGTACTGTTTTCTTAAATTTATTTCTACGTCCCCACAATGACAGTGCAAGTGCACGCCGAACATTTCTAAGAGTTATCAACATGTCTTTCAAAGATTAAAAATGTTATTTTTGTTTTTGTTGTATATTCGTTATAAACAAAGATCTACATGCATAATAAGCATATGGACCACATAATAAATGTCACAAACCAACTTCTTTTTTTGTTATTAATTGTTTTTATTTGATCAAATATATTTAATAAAACCGTTTTGCAAATAACATATTATATTTAGAGAGAGAGAAAAAAAAAGTTCAAATGATAACTTAAATTTGATTGTGAACGTAAGGACAAATAAGAAAGCGACACGTGTTATATTTTAACCGAATAATAAAATAAAGTATTCAGACTGAACATAGTATTTCGTTTAAATAATACTACATTCAGTCTGAATTTTTCCTTTACGGTCAAATATTACCACTTCGGACTAGGATTAATTCTTTACTTCTCAAATATCTACCACTTTCTCAAACGAATATTTCCCTATGTATACATAATATTTGTGAATGTTATTTTCATAGTTTTTTGTTGTGAAGTTTCAAAGGTAAAAAAAATGGTCTTACATCTCATGAAAACCATCTAGTTTTTACATGATCCTATGTCATAAATATAATATGTATATTTAAAAAATATTTATATTATAAGTATATTTTTTTCTCATTTTTAATAAAAAAAAGGACAAAATAAGGATTTGCTCATAAGGACTCTAGTCATAATAAATTAAAAACCACATGTATTATATCCATAATTTTTATGTTAAGAGATATTAGAACTTAGACATAATTTTTGACATACCACAGGGACCAAATCTGTATTTCAGTCTAACATTTATTTACGATATTTTAAGTATTATTTTCATTAAAAAAATCTGTGAGATACGTTATACAACCGAATATTCTATTTTTGTAAGAAATTAAATAACCAAACAATAATACAATATACAGATGCATTAACGTGTTACGGTGTGAATTTAAAATTATTTAATATTTATCACTTTAAAATTAAGAAATTAAATATTAAAAAATTAAAAATAAAATATAAAATATAAAAGTGAATAAAAATTACTTGCACGTTTTAGCTTTATGCACATGGCTTCTTCTGTTCACATATTTCCGATCCAATATTAATTCAATAATTGAATCATGAGAAAAAAGATGCTTTCATTTTATTTAAATTATATGAAATATGAGAATACGAAACTCTATGGTTATTCAAAACCTACTACTAATCAGTATTAGGGAATTTATTTTTGGTTTTACATGATTTGTTTGTTAGCGATTTAATTAATAAGACTTGCATCTTATTCGGTTAGTTATATATATGATTGTTGGGTAGTGGTTTAATAATAGTAGAAAAAATCTTTATATAGAAAGGCAAACTTTTTTCCAAACCTGCATATTTCAATTAAAAAAACAGGTCTCTTCTATCTATGAAAAAATCTTCTCAGTTCTCAGTATATATATACATATTAATCCATATACATAATTTTATTCACACACAACTTAATGGAAACCAATCAAACAACCCCTAAGTCCTGCATGAATAAAATTGTTTGAGTTGATTAATTTGTCTGTATAGATTGTAAAGATTTTTGTATGGTTTGTTTTTTCTTATATGAGAGAAGCGCGTTTTTTTTAATTCAGAGGGGAATACTTGGAAAAAAAATGTTTTCTACATAAAGACCCCCCCACCCCCCCTCTCTTTCTCAAGAAGTTTATTGAATAAGCCACTTTTTTATATCATTATAACTACTACGAAACAATCATGTATAACTGATTTAATAAGTTGTGAGTCTCATTATACCTATTAAGCTGCTAACATACGAGCTCTTAATCTATATTGGAAATTTATTACTTTTTTCTGTTCTAAAATAAATGTCTATAATGAAAATTACATGTAGTTTTAGAGAGGTATAAATTATAATTATTACACTTTTTAATTAATTAAACGAGATTTTCCCCCTTAATAATACAGAAGAAAAAAATTCAGCTTATAATTAAAGGTAAAATGGAAAAGAGACACTTACTTTTGAAGGTGAACACTTATTGTGAAATAAATTAAAATAGAATCATGGACACTTATTTTGTGGCTGATGAAAGTATATTTAACGTTTTTAACGAGTTTATGTGTAACAAATGTTACTTTTTTCAAATAATTGACTGGTCTAGAATTTTTGGTATACTATGATTCTGAATATAATACACTTTTACTGATATGCACTTCTACAATTCATTTTTGGTTTGTTGTAACTTTCATATCACCAAATTGACCACTGCTCACCACAATTTTTTTACTTGAATTGATTAAATAAGTTAGAATATAAATGAATTTAGAAATTCATTGTGTTACCTGTAATAAACGAATCCCTGGTGAAGAGCTTTATGTATTGCTTTTGATCTTTTTGTTTCATCGTTTATACTCATGATCTCACTTGGATTTTGGCATGCTTTATTAATGATTTGATTAAGTATAACATGACATGGTCAAATGACTAAGGGTAAATGCTTATTGGCAATAGTCATTTTTGTTATTTTTCTTATCGATTAACATTCTCGATCCTTAAAATGAATTATTAGTAAGCATCATCTCCAACAGTAAACGTTTATTTGTAAAAGTGACTCTCTCATACTTACCAAATAAGATTATCGATCCTGGTCTCCTTGGTATGCCTTTTATCAAGTAAGATTTTTGGTATCGATAAGCATTTAATAACAATCCGTAAGATTTAAGAAGGGAAAGAAGACATACACCACCAAAAGGAAAAAGTTGAACCCAAAGTTACTATTTTTGTTTTATGTTCATAATATCGCCAACATGTTTTTTTTCTCCATTTTATCATTAAAATTTTAAATTCGTCACTGTCATTGTCATTGTCACCATTACTATCGTTAAATATCATTGTGAACACAGAACGGAAGTCTATCTAAAATATTAAAAAAGCCGTGATACAACACCCACCAATTTGTGTCAATTATAATATTTTATTTTTGTTAATGAAACCCTAATTAAGGACCTACTTTTTGAATGTATTACAAAAAACGCAAAAAACTATTGATAACAAAAAACGCAATTTAAATCTAGAACTCATATACGTGTAACGTGCTAGTACTAGTGTTGGTGTTATCTTTTGAGCATTGATATATGTATAAATCCCATAAAAATCTATTAAGTAAAATAGACATTTATAAAATTAAAGAAATTATACCATTCTTCCTATATGTAAAAACCCACTTTAAAACATATTAGCTATTTAATTATTTTTATATAATAAAAATGTGTTAAAATTTATCATGTATTTATGATTATATAACTATTTTATTTTGTTTATTGTAATAAAAGTAACTAATTTTAATGGTTAACTTGACATAAGGGAATGCAAATAATCTTGACATAAAGAATGAGAGAATTTTAATTGTTATTGATGATCAATGTTATATTATATTCTTAAACTTGAATCAAAATGATACAATAATATGACTATAAAATCATATTTAATGTTTTCATTCGTTATAATTTAAATAAAAATAATTTATTACTGAAAACTTAATAATAGATCATTTATCATGTCAAACCAACCGACAATATTAAATATCATCTGAATAATTCCAAATGAACCTCAGCCCTACTAGTTTCTTCTCATACAACATCAAGCTTCTCTTATCACGTTCTTAGTGTTCAAGAGTAATGTTTAAGGCGGTGTTTGTTGACGATAATCTAATTTAATATTTAAGCTTATTGGAAAAATATCATTTTTGGTAAGCAATAAGTTAGTTCTTTACTTGAGATATCTTTTTCATAAGCTTTATGGGTTTTTTTCACTTATCCTAATTACATTCTTTATGTTAAAATTGAGTAACTTTTTTTAAAGGCAATGTAGTAATATCAAAAGAAAAGACGAATGTACAAGAAACCAAAAGTTATAAATTTTGCAAGAAGCATAAAATAAGCCAACACCCAAAAAGAAAGTTAAAACACAGAAAAAAAAACATACAACAAGACAAAAGCAAACGCAACGAAAACAGAACACAACCAACCGAACAACAACAGAACCACCAAAAATCACCAACCTACAGACGGTCATCGTAACCATACCTGTTGCACCAATCCGTCCAAGAGATATTTAGATCCTTATTTCGAACCGAAATCCACTGGAAAAATAAAAGTCAAACTTGAAAGCAACAACTAATAGGTTGAATATATCGTCCTTTTTTATACTTGTAGGTGGTGTTTGTTTTCTTAAAAAAAGCTCTTATTTGCCACTTATGTCTGATTCGGTCAGACATAAAGCAATTCAGACTGTTTATTTTTTCTTTCATTTCAGAGCCTTTTATCTCTTAACGTCCTCTTAAAAGTTAAGTGATAACCTAACTACTTATTACCTCTTATCCGATTATATCCCTCACAATCGATATCCTTACTGAACTCTAGATTGATCGATCTCTCGGCCGCTCAATTATTTCAATCAACCTCTCAATCAATCGATCCCACCACGTCTCTCTCAATCAGTAAACGTAGACCTAAATCGATCTCATCTCTTTGGAAACATAATTGATCCTAGTTGTTGTGTCTCAATCGATCGATCCAATCACGTCTCTTTCAATCGGTAAACGTAGACCTAAATGAATCCCAATATTTGGAAAATCGATGGTTGTTCTTTCTCAATCGATCATAGATAAATATCAAACTTCCCATTTAAGCAATTCAGATTTCAGACGTTTGTCGGTTTACAAAACACAAACAGTTTTATTGATTTAAATTTCAGACTTCACCACCATCTTTTATAAATCAAAAGTGAAATAAGACTTCAGACTTTAATACCAATTAAAAACAAATCAGTTGTCATTTAATTTATTAATTAGTTTATATCAAATATAATTAATTTATCAAATAACTACTAACTTATTAATTACTTACTAATTTATCAAGTAACAACTAACTAAATTGATCAATAATTAAATTGGTAAGATATTTTTTACAATTTTTTGCGTGTCCCTTGAACATTGAAGCACGATTTAATGGTTCCGGCCTTCCAGGTCAAGGGGTGGAGCCAATCACAATTGACCGAATCATTTAAAACCCCTTGGACTCTTAAATTCGGGCAGGTTTCTGTCTATTTTTATATAGTATTATTTATATTTATTTGATATTTTGATAATAAGGACTGCTAATGACACTCTTAATATAGGGGTGTGCACAAAATTTCATGCATTTTATAGGGGTCTGTACGGAATTTTTGGTACTATAATAAATATTGATGTTGATTTGTGTGAGGATGACATTCACTCTTAGGGGTGCCATAAGTATATACTTATGGGTGTCATTAGCCTCCTCCATTGACAATACCTCTTTTTTCAAAATAATGAGATTTTTAATACGAATTATAAGATATTTTTAAGATTGATTTTAATACACAAAAACTTTAACTTTGTACAGAGAAGGCAAATGACATTTTTAGATGTTAATAACATCTTATTATTATTATTATTATTATGGGCAATGCTATTTGCACCCTTATGTACGGAATTTTTGTATTTTTATAGTTTTAGAAATGTAAAAACAGAGTTTTGACATTAATGTGTATGAGGATAATACATTTTATAAAGGTATCATTAGCAACATATAGGGATACCATTAACCTCCTCGTTTATTTTATATAATACTTTTATGTATTATGTATTTGGTTATCAATCAATAAATTTATTAATATTTGTTTTATAAATTATATTTCAAATCATATATTATTGTTTTTGCTATTGGGACATTAGTTGTGTAGGCTAATGAGTTATGACTTGTATCGATTTTGAAGTCGAGAACGAACATCTCTGATGTCAGTGATAAAAATAAAGACATAATAAAAAATGTTGAAAACCATATGAAACAATAACTTGAAGATTGACTTGATATCGAGGCCCTTCATAGATGTCAAGTGTTTGAAGATTGAAAGAATGTTACATGTGTTACAATTAAATTATCATATATTTACTTTTTTATTTTCTTCACTTTTAATCAATAATGCTTCATTTAATAAATACACAAAATGAGATTATTATTATTTTTAGCAAAATGCATCATTGGAAATCGCTCGTAAAGACGATCAAAATAACACTAATATCAAATATTAAAAAAACATAAAAATTAAAAGATTTTTGTTTTTAGAAATCATAGTTTTAACTTTTAAGTATATATAGTTTATATTTATATCGATACTTTTGTTTCAAAAAACATATTTGGGCTTTAAATAACGATAAATTATCGAAGTAATTTTGTAAAACATTTCAAATAAATAAAGATAATTTATGTGTGTTTATTAAAAATGAATTACAAATACAAAAAAAGCTAATGAAAGACTTGACATTGGATTAAGTAGTTGAGTATGTGGTATTTTTAGTGAAAATCCGTGTGACAAATAAATCAAGTCTTTTAAAGACTTGAGCATTGCAGATGCTCGATAATCTCTTTCTATCATTCATCATTCTAATTTTATTTTTTTGGTTTTTTCATTGTTTTCAATTGTGAGTCGACTGATAAGGTTAATATGGTTGATTAGTTAAAGATTAGGAAACGACAGCCTCTATTGGTGCAATTATAATCAAAAAGTTTAACTTGTTTATTTGTTACTTTTTAGTTATTTTTATAGAATTTAAAACACTAAAGTGTAAAAAGTTGTATGTATAAAATAAGTTGTAAAGTTGAATTTAAGAAAATTTAATAACATTAAGTAATTATTTTATAATATAATATAATAAAAGTAAAGAATATTACATGTTTTATTTCAAAATAAATATAAAAGTAAGTTATGGGATGTTTGGTTGGTTTTCCATTAAATCCTATATAAGATAAAGTTGTATGTGTGGATTAATATGTCTGTATAGATTGGGAAAGTTCTTGTTTGGAAGAGTTTTTTCACAGATAGAATGAACGTGTCTTTTAATTGGGAGGAACAAGTTTGGAAAAAAAAATTGGTTTTCTGCATAAAACTCATTTCTAAAAGCTTACTGAATAAGCCACTTTTTGTATCATTAAGCCAATACTAAACAATCATATATTATTGATCAAATAAAATGTGAGTCTTATTAAGCTCATTAAGCTGCTAACAAACGGACCCTTACTGTTTCTTGTATGTGACTATGTGGTTTACATAACTTGTGGGTTTAGTACTTGTAGGTTAAAAATTACGAAATCTTTTTTTGTCGGTTCACTTTTGTTGGATTTGGTACATGGTCTTAATGGACATAAATGAGCTCCGTGAAATAACAAACACATGAGGTTAATTTGGCATCATTTTGTCCTTAAATAAATTTTCTATTTATCTTCTTTTATTTATTTTCTTCTTCAAACCCAACCAGTAAAAACAAAATACAAAAGCAATGACAAACTAAATGAATCTTGGATAAAAATGTGCGAGAAGATGAAGATGTTCGAAGGTCAATACTCCAATCTGCCAAACTACATATTAAATAAAGTTTAACCACTTGAAGGTTTTTTAAGGACATTGAAATATTTCCTCTTAGACTTTGGAAAGATATATATGGTATGAATTTATCTATTGGGGTGTAATATTTTACATTGGTTGGGAACGGGAATAAAAGTTGTCTTATAAGGGACTTGGATACTTTCTTTATCAGTCGTGTTTTAAACCGTGAGTCCAAGTGTGCAGACAAAGCGGACAATATCTGGTATGGTTGATCTGGGATGTTACATATGGTAGCAGAGCCGGAAATCATATTGGTGTGCTAGCAGGGACACTAGGCTCCTGAGAGGGGTGGGGTTGTGGATTGTAATATCCCACATTGGTTGGAAAGAGAACAAAAGTTTCCTTATAAAGTGACTTGGGTACCTCCTCTATCAGACGCGTTTTAAAACCGTGAGTCCAAGTGTATGGATAAAACGGACAATATCTGGTACAGTTGGTCTAAAATGTTACATGAGATTGATTCAATAAACACAAAGAGCCTGAATGGTTTCGAAGAAGACGTTGATGAAGGAGAAGAAGAAAAAGAAGAAGGTAACTTGTTATTATCATTATACTCACCCTCTTTCTCAAAAAACGAAGGATTAATAATCAACATACATACCCAAGGTTGAAGATATGCATGTGGGGTGACCTAGTGAAGAACCTTTTAACGACATGTTAGGCTCAAGGAATAAATTCACAACAAAAGTGAAAGCACAAGAAATACTTTATAATTTCTTTAATCGTATAGACTAAAGCTATGTGAGACAAAAATAAGTTATTTTATAAGTTAACTTATTTTCAGTGTACATATTTGACAAACCATAAGCTAGCTTATTGAAACATTATTTGGAGTAGTGTTTTAGGAGCTTATTGTCATTTTTTCCAATTATAATTCTCATTAATATTAATTATTATTTTTATTTTTCAGTATGATCTTTTTGGTCATTTTACATTTTTATACGTTAGTTTTGTCAAACATGATTTTTTTTATCAGCTAACTTATCAGCTACCAGCTAGTTTATCAATCATTCGCTAGCTTATCAACTATCCGCTAGCTTATTAGCTAGTTTGCCAAACATAACCTAAAACCCACATGATTTCAAGTCCACAGGGAGGAAATTTGTAATTCGTTTGAAGTAATTAATCGAGCAAAATACAATTTCAGTCCCTATGGTTTATCAATTGTAGCAACTTTTCTGTAAAATCTTAAATGTTTGAATCAGTTTGTATATACTTCGATTAATCCAATGTCATTTTAAATTAGTCTTCCCACCTAATTCTATCAAGTAAGATTGTTAAAAAGCAATAGTCCAAGTTTTTTTGATCCATTAGACATTTAAGCCCAATTTAGACCATCGGTCAAACGACGCCGTATAAGGGAGTATCAAAGTCCACCGAACTCCATCCCAATTGGAGTATCGTCTTTCGAAAAGTAATACCCGTCGATTTTGAAGGTTGATTGGCCTCTTCTACAACAAGGAATTAGGTATGTATCGAATCTATCTTACAACTGTGATTTGTAGATATTTGAATTTTACTTTGATTGATGCGAATTGAAGAAATCTGGTGTTTTAGGGATTTGTTCATCATTTGTTTTTTTTTACAAAATAGGTGAAATTTTGAACATCTAATTGAAGATTCATTCACTAGAAACTTGAATTCAACTTATCGTTTTGCATTGAAGATATTTAGTTCTCGAATTCAGTATTTGTTAGTCGTTTGTTTTAGCAAATCGGAAAATTTAGAGCTGTTTTTAGTCTCCAGAAAGGATCACAATTAGAGATTCTTAATGTAGCCTAATGTTTTTATGCTGTTCGTAGGCTTATGTATCCTAGAACCCTAAAACTACTGGCTGTAAACAAGTTCATATATTAGCTTCATATAATCAGGTTTCATAGACTAGAATTTTAAAAAGTATTCGATATTTTCCAAAATAAACCACGAAGAACAAGATCTTGAAGCTTTCTGCTCCTTTTTTTTGAGCGGAAATTCCAGGCACATCCATTCAAAACGAAAACCAAATAAAGTTAAGTTACAGCACCAAAATAAAGAAGAGCTTTCTGCTCCTTCTGTTCCATGAATTCTGTTTTAAAGTGTCCACTGTAAATTATATTATTTTTTTATATAAATTATAGTCTATGAAACTTGATAACATGAAGCTAATATAAGAGCTTGTTTACAACAAGTGGTTTTAGGGTTTTAGGATACAAAAACAGACTAACAGAAGGAAAAAAGTAGTTTTAGGGTTTTAGGCCACCTGAAGAATCCTCTTGTTGTGATCCTTTCTGAAGACTATACATCTCTAATTTTTTAGATTAGATTATCTAACTTTCCGATTTCTTTTGTGGCAAACTTTCGTTTAGATTATGTATGTGTATACACATTGTCACATATTGTTGGTGGTCATTGATTTTGAATTTTTTACACTCAAGATCCTTCTCAGTATTGTTATATTTTTCATAGAAAGGATGGGTAAACTGTTTTTTTTGGAAGGGTGTCCTACGTTATGCGTGGACTAATGCTAACAAACTGTGACCGCAAGAAACCAACCTGATAAACTCAGTGACCACAATTGTTGTTATCGACACAACTTCTTTGGATCAATCTTGTGTTAGGTTCATTTATCATGAATATTTTATCACGTTATTCATAATGAATATTCACAAAAGAGGGTGGTTCTTGGGTTCATAAATGATAAAACATTTAATGTTTCTAAACGAACTTCCATATGATGTGTTATTTGTGCAAATGGATACTAGAAAATATCATCATTTTGATTCATTATCATTTGAAGGTCCAGCGACCGCAATGACAACCGAAGAAAGTCCAGCGACCGCTGGTTCTGCTTCTGCTCCAGTCATGACATCATGTCGTAGGAAAAAATCTGAAGATGCAACTTTCTTGCAGGATGTGAAAGATCACATTGATGAATTTATAAATGCATCCGTGGATGAACATAAGACATGCTTCCAAAAGACTATCTCAAAGGTTTGTTTCTAATGCTAACATACTCCCCCAATTAGAGATGCAAAAAAAAAGCCCGAAACCCGGCCGAATGGTCCTAGAGATGGCCAAATGGGTCTGGCCTGGTTAAGGACCGGTTATGGTTTTCGTCAAAAAACAAGGCCTGGCCCTGGACCGGCCTGATTTTTTCAAAAAATGTATTTTTATATGTATTTCTAACTTTCTAAGTGTATTTGATTGAAAACCAATTACAAATTTATAATAAAATGTATTTTTTAAGTGTGTTTGATTGAAAACCAATTATAAAACTATAATAAAACGTACTTTTTAAATGTATTTGATTGAACCAATTACATATTTTAAAGTGTATTAGAATAAAAAGTTTGTATTCTTTAAAATAAATTTAAAAAAAATGTTTTTTTTAAATATTGGGACTAGTTTGGAGTGCTACTGTTTCGGCCCGGGGCCGATTTTTGGCCATGTCTAGGCGGTCCTAGCAAGCCGAATTGGACATAATTTTTCAAAAGCCCAATTGGGCCTAAAAAGCCCAAGCTTGGAAAGGCCTATATTCACATCCAATGTCTATGCTTTTTTTCTTTTTTTTGAAAGGCAAGCTAAGACATACACTTTTCCGGGCTATCCGGGCACCCACTTAAGGGTGCCACCCGACTAATTCCCGTCGACCATGGCCCAACCCAATTTAGGGTACCATTAAGTGGCAGGCCCATGATCATTAAGTGGCAGGCCCATGATCAGGATATCTCCACATGCGCACCACAGGGTTCGAACCCGGGTAGTCAGGAATACCATCCACTGACCCCCCAGGATGTTACCTTACCACTGGGCTAGACATGTTTTGATTGTCTAAAACGGGTTTGGACGTCTTTTCTTTTTGCTTACTGAAAACGGGTTTGGAAGGCTTTCCAACACCAAAAAAATCCCAGACCTTTGTGCATCTCTACGACTCTACCCCCTAGCTGGCTAGCCCGATGTTCAATGGTTTAACATTTATAGCATCATGTGTATGTGTAGTGCAGATGTTTGGAATGTCTAAAGTTGTTGCAGAAAGAAATGCCGATAATAATAAGGAAGTTGAGAGTTCGTTGCCCCTACGAACGGTCGTTTCTGATTAGTATATAACTATATTCATCGTAGTGGTTGCAACACGTTATACGACTAATGATTTTGTGAAACCGTTTGCTTAACGAATGTTCATGGTCCATACAAGTGGATTTTCATATGTCACATTTACTAAAAAAAATTGGGTAAATGATTATCAGGTAAAATATTCAGACTGAATAAGTAATAACGGAATAAGTAAGCCTTTTCTGTCTTACTGAATCTGCAACACTTGTTGGTTAGAAGGTGTTTGGTAAACAATATTATCTCTTGCTGGTTAAGGCTTGTGGCGTACTGGTTAAGGCTAGTGGGAGATGAGGCTAGATAACCCATCTACCCCAGGTTCGAATCCAGGCATAAACAACTTGTGGCCGCTGGGAAATTATCTCAGGGCTGCATGCTTTAGCAATATTAAAATTATCAGGGATAATTAGTCTAGGCAAATGCCTAGGATACCTTTTCCAAATATTATCTCTTGCTTAGTAAGCACTATTTATTCTAAGGTCGTATATGTTAAATGTAACAATACAACCGATTTTTATGCTCCCAAAGGTCATAGAAATTCAAGTCAAAGAATCCAACAACAAATGCGGATAACAATGATTTAGATGTTGCAAATGTAATGCCAAAGAAGAGGTACTAACCCTAATGTAAATAACAACGAAATATGCAAGATCTAAGCATATAAACAAGTCGCAACCAAATAACACGAAGATTTAACGTGGTTCCACTATCGATGTGATAATGTTTTTTTTAAGGGCAGAGATTTTATTAATACTAGCAAGACGCTAGAAAAGCAATTACAAAGCATAAATAGTCGTTAAGGGGTCTTGCAACCACCCTACCCAATTAATATTCAGCTTTTTACTCCTATTTTGCTCCCGAAAAGACGAATGCGTAACAATACTGTCCCATAACCTGCCTTTTCTGGTTTCTTTAACTCCAAAAGTTGTCTCATTTCGATAATTCCACAGAGACCATGGAGTTGTATAGACTACCACTTCTAAGCAATCTGCTTCTCCTATCGATGTATAGAGCTGTATAAAGTTGTATAGACTATCGATGTGATAATGTAAATTCATCAAAGAGAGAAAGAGTGAGAGCAAGTTTAAAAAAGATTGCAAATCCAATTCCAAAGCTTCAAAATTATCAAGAACACCTCCACCTACACATGTAACAAAAATGGAAAAAAAGTAGAAGAGGGTGTTGAGTGTTGAGGAAGCAACCAAGAGAATAAAGTAAAAAAAAACAAAAAGTCTTTTTACGGATGATAAAAAGCAAAAGGAGGAATGGGACAAAAGGCATGGTGTGGGCGTCGGGCATGCTGCGGGAGCTCCTGTCGAACCGTCGAAGGTTAGTGGTTCGAGTTCCTTCAAAACTACTGGGTTTTTTTACTGGTTGTACTTAAGGGTCCCATTAAATTAGTCGAGACGTGTGTAAGTTAACATGGTGACAGTATGTTCAAGTTATGTGCACCTCTACATGGGAAGTATAATAAATCAAACTACAAAACACTAATGCTGACGTCTGGATTTCTATCTTTGAAAATATTTCTTCGGATGCGTTAAGACAATTTTCCACACAAAATCCCTAGAAATTGTATTTTATTGGGTATAAGATTTGATTTCCTAAAGTCATTTTTTTAAAACTCTTAAAACGATTTTTTAGGTAAATAAGGATTTCTGGGTTAGTTTACGGTCACCGATTAATTATTCGGATGACCAAAAATGGTCCGTAGTTATCACAGATGAACCTATATAATTTTATTAATTAAAAAAAAAGCTATTGTGTTTTTTTTTTGTAAAACCTCAACTGAATTTTAAGACGTTGACTTCTGTAAAACATTTAAAAAAAGTCATCCAAATTAAAATCCTTATATTGTATATTGTTTCTAAAATATATTAGTAATAATGAATTCTCTACTTGGATTTTAACTTTTTAGGGCTTTATTCATACTTAGTGGTATAAACGAATCGAGCTTTTAACGAGATATTCAAGTTTGAACATAATGTTATCGAGCTCGAGTTAATCTTGAACACAAAATAAAACTTGCTTAACTTAACAAGCGGAGCTTCATAACACCAATGTTCGACTCAACTCGTTTGAAAGCTCAATTAAACTTACTAATCGACTCGAACTGAGCCGAGTTCAAGCATACGGTTTTTCGAGCGAAACATGTTTATATGTTTACAGATTATATAATCAAACAAACATGTTTATATATTTACAGATTATATAATCAAAATATAAAAATCATCAAACTTGAGTAAATAAACGAGTTAATTGATTTTGAGTTCGAGCTCATAAACGAGAATCGAGCTGAGCTCGAGCTCAAACATTGAAAAAAACTCCCGACTTTAAAAAATTTAATCGAGCTCGAGTCGAGCTCGAACCTGATATTACTTTTTTGAGCCGAGCTTGAATAACCTGTTACTCGACTCGATTCATTTGGACTATGTTTTCCAATAAATAATTCTTTAAGTTATAATATGTGTGTGTATATATATACACATATGATAAACTAAACAGAAATTTTAAACAAGCAAACTTGAATCTATTTCATTCTTTACTAACCAATTGTGCATGTTTTAATTTCATTCCAAATCATTTAATTTTTAATTATTTTAATAGGTATCATATTCTTTTAATATATCATAAACATATTCACACAGTACAACGTGATGCATCTTGATTTTGAAGTTAAGAACTCAAGCACTTAATTGTGGTTCATGTTTCGTTCTATTTTATGTTTCTCTCGATTTTATTTGTTGGTTTTGGAAACCCAGTTTAAAAAGATTGAAAAACACATATATCGATATGAGTATTAGATCAAAAAGAATAAATATGTGTTATCGTTTCATGAAATAAAGCAATTTGTAAGATAAGGTATAACTCAAAAACCACAAAGAATTATGTGAACGAAGGTTTCTTCTACTATTTATAAGAAAGTTGTATGTGAAAGTTATCAAAGAAATCGAAGCCGCTGTAAGAACATAATCAAAATCTTGATTTACCTAGAAAATAAGAATAATTTTACAGGAAAGAACAAAGAGAATAGTGACTCCCAGATACATTGAAAACAAAATCTTGATAAGACGTATTATGTTTTGACTCTAATGTCACTTACTCATTGGTGGTGAGAAGTTATAGGTTGTTTTCATAAGGCTTTAATTAGAACATCAAGATTAATCAAACAGATCTTCACTTTATGTAGCAAATCACATCTGATTCTTTTTCTGATTTTGTTTTTGTTGTTCTTGTTTCTATAATAGTGTTTGTTCTATTGTTGGTTAAGAGCTTAAAATGAAAAAACAAACAAGGCCTTAGTGTTTTTTAATGGAGATAATCACAAGGACAAAAACAATGTAATAAAGTGGCAAAATAACAAAAATGTAATTATATTAAAACAAGACTAAACTTGACAACTAATGTCGACAAGGAACGAAAAGTGTAATTTAGGGGCCGTTTTTTGAATACTTACCTTGGTAAGTGTTTACCAATTCAATTATCTTATCAGGTAAATATAACAAAGACTGTGAGTCTTACCCAGTAAACATGACTAGATTATAAACGTTTATTGTTAATTTATATACCTTTATAAAAGAGGAGTTATGATTATTCTTGAATTTTTTAAAGGGTACCATTTTATAAGCTTACTATACGCATTTTAAAGCTTTACAACCTCTTAGTCTTTTAAATTACACTTTATACAATTGTAATTAGTTATTTAATTTACTTTATATTTCTTACTTTTTCATTTCGAATTTATACTCTTATCAGATTAACATAAATAACTGTATATAAACAAAAATACATTAAAAATACTTATTTTTACAAATTATACCATTATAATCATCTTGTTGATATATTTAAAATGAGTTCAATATTAAATATTTTTGAATTTAGACATATTATTAAATATTATTAATACTTACCAATCAAATTGTTTTGTAATTGTATCCTAACTTTTTGTTTTTACACCATTACTATACTAAAAATACATAATCAAAGATTAACTAAATTATATTTATCTTTACTGTAAACCATAACATTATAATTCTTCCGTCAATACATTTAAAATAAGCTCATTATTAAGTATTTATGGATTTGACAATATTATAAAACATCACAAGTAGAGGGAAATCTTTTTTTTTATTTATATTTTGACTCTTTCGCAAGTTGATAAGTTGTTACTTACGGAGGTAGTGACATTTTTTAAAAATTTTGGTAAAGAAATGATTAAGAGGTAAATTTGTCCGATAAAAATAACTATTTTGAGCATTTCTCGATTATAAAAGGTCTTAAAACGGTTATGTTGAAATTTATATCTATATCTATACTTCTTTATAATGAAACCCAGTAATCTTGAATTTTAAAGAGGTTCAAACTTATAAGCTAAATTTCCAAGTTTCAAAGCACATAACATACTCCATCGAATTATCTCCCATATCCACTACTTTTATCCTGACTGGACATGAAGAATCCTGTTCTAAGAAAGTGAGGTAAACTTAAATATAGTTTTTGAATATTGTTATCATATTTCTTATAAATAATTTTACTTTCGAGTTTTTCACTAATTCCAAGTTATAAAACTACAAACTCTTAATGCATAAATTGACCTTTAAAATTGAACCACAAATGGCATGGGTTTAAAAATTCTGCTATCAAGTTATTCAACCCTGAGGAGGTTCTACCCCGTGGAAACGCTCTTTAATGGTGTTCAGTAGCTTTTCGATGGCTTCCCTTGCATTACCGGGTATCTATTTCTTCATATTTCAACTTCTATGAAGTTTCTTTCTTTTCTACAGCTGATAAAAATCAACATTCCTAACAACATTGCCTTGGAACTCAAAAAAAAGTATTTCAAAATTTTGACCAAACCAAACCAAATATTAACTTAAATTTATATATTATTTGAGTTGCAACTTAAAATCATAACAAAATGAAACATGAAATTAGATTTTCGTTTGAGATTTTCTACTTCAAAATCAAGATGCTTTGTGCAACATTATGCACAAATATATTATTAATCTATTTTAATGATTGTTTATACCAAACTCTTACCTGAATAAGCATTTATCAAGTCACATTAACTAAACGAATTAATATGGTAAGACCAATAATCTTACTCGATAAGAGCGAGACAAGGGCCAATAGTCTTACCCGGTAAGTGATGACGACTCTTACCACAATAAGTGATTACCAGGCAGTGACGGATCCAGGATTTTTGTCCACTGGGGTCCCATTAAGGTACACTAAAGGCGTATAAAGTCTCCCGACGCGTTTCGAGAATTTTTTAAGTTTTTTAGTTGATTTCAATAGATTTTTTTAGTGTTTTTATCGATTTTGAAGGATTTTCTTAGTGTTTTTGTGATTTCAAAGGATTTCGAAGGATTTTTTCGGTTTTTTTATTGATTTCAAGAGACTTTTTTAGTATTTTTGTCAATTGTCGGTAAGATGAGGTCCCTTGGAAAATTTTACTGGGGGAATCTAAGGCTAAATTTAGCATTTTTGATATTGTTTACCCTATATAATTTTTTTTAACAATTCATTGGGGGTCCTTGGACCCCCCTTTTCTATACCAAGTCCGCCACTGTTAGCAGGTAAATTGTTGCCTACGATGCCCTTTTTTGAACTAAAATCTTATCCGATAGTATTAAATTTTACCTGTAAACACTTGCCGGAATAAGTTTTTAGTAATCGGCCTTACTTATTTAGGGGGTGTTTGTTTGGGCTTATCAAAAACAACTTATGCTTTTCACAATAAGTGTTTATCAACTTATGTGGTACCACACCGGAGTTTTAAAAAAAAGTGTTTGGATGAGCTTATAGCGGTTCCACACCGGAATAAGCCGATAAGTTGTTTAGTGTTTGGCAAAAAAGTGCTTATATATGCAAAATGGTAAAATAGATCCTAATAAGTCATAAGTCATTTTTGATAAGTCAGAATATTTTGACTTATAGAAAACTCCTTTTCACTGGTGGGGAACCGGTATAAGCTATTTTTTTTGCCCATCCAAACACTAAAATTAACTTTTCACCGGTTCCACACCGGTATAAGTTAATAAGTTGTTTTGATAAGCCCAAAGAAACAATTTAGGCATTGTTTGGCAAAAATAAGCTAGCTTATTTTCAGTGTACATGTTTGGATGCACGTAAGCTGACTTATAAGCTAACTTATAAGCTAGCTTATTGATAAGCTACTTTGAGTAGTTTATGAAGAGTTTTTTGTCATCTTTTTCGATTATATTCTCATTAATATTAATTATTATTTTTTCAAAATGTCATTTTTAGTCATTTAAATAGTTATCAGCTACTTTTTGCCAAACATAATTTATTCATTAGCTAGCTTATCAGCTACAAGCTAACTTATCCAGAGATAGCCTTAGCGGTATTCACTCATCCGGTAACCGGTAAGATTATAGAAAACAAACAATCGTCCTCCTCTGTTGGTTGTACGTCCACGTGAACAAAATATGCGAATAACCAATGAATCGAATCAAACTGAAATTATCTTCCCGCCTTTTACCTTCGTCTCAACGTACTGCAACCACTCTCTCCATGCGAATCATTAGGTGTTCATCACATTTTTTCAAGGTTAGAAGATCTCGAAACCCTAACTTCACTCGCAGAAATCTCTTCAATTTGTATGTGTGATGGTTGTCAGATTCATTATGTTATGTTCAGCATTTATATAATGAGCAAAGATTTGATCAAATAAATTGCAAAATGAAGCACAATTCGCTTGTGACTTCACTAGATTAACGATATACAATGACCGGAGGAAAAACGAAAGAAAACGAGAGATTTTCTGCCAATCTGTAGCAAAAATCAAAATTACATCAAGGAATTCCAAAATCCAAATTACTAGTTGAATCTGCTTGCATCGAAGTCGATAATCGTTGCATTTTTTATTGTTGCTACTTGTTGATTCATCGCTTTAGATCTTTCATCCTGCATTTTCGACGAAGATATTCATGAATGTAGATGAAGAAATAGCATTTTCGGGAATATATTTTGTTAACTTATGCGTTTGTTGCAATTTTTATTTATGCAGTTTTGATACGGAGCAGATCTTCGTGTAAACGCCACCATAGCAAGTTTGCTAGTTGTGTTCAATTAATTAGGTCGATAAAACGACGTCATTCTGCCGATTTTGCAGGTGCAACTTATCATGTCTGCAACTGCAACGGGAGGATTTTATAGGAATTGATATTAATTTCTTAATATCGTACAAGAGGAGTTGAATCCACCATCATGAATCTGGGTATGTATCGGTGAACACAAGTGGTATTAACTAGAAAGTGGATTTTATAGTGTCTTCAAGTCTCTAACCTTAGTATAAATGGTAAAGGATGAAGCTTAGGTTTATGGTATCTTAAGTATAATGCACCAGGTTATGGAATTAGCCTCAAAATTTATGGAATTAACCCCAAAATTAAGGATTTGATCAGGTTATGGAGTCCTCATGACTAGTCTAGTTTCTGTTCTACACCTGTAGCCAACTTAGATTTGTTACATTTGGTGTTTTTGTCCTTACAACTTGATTTCAAAAGAAGGGAGATTATAGATGCTAATGTTTTTCTATGAATGCATATATGAACTTGATTAAAGATGCCATATGTTGCTTTCATGAGTAAAAAGTGAGGCTATTGCTTCTTTTTTTAGTAAATGTTATGTCCTTTAGCTCACTAAGTCCATGGGATAGAGTCCACCAAAAGGCTCGAACTTGGGTCTCCAACTATGGTGAAATTAAGTATTCAAGTTGTTTTGCTAACTTGGCCATCCCTTGGGGGTTTAATAAGGTGATAGCTAGGTATAATAAATCTGTTCTTTAGTGAACTGATTCCATACAGAAGCAAAAAACGCTTTTAGTTATACACCAAATGGTCTCCTTGTGGATTACTGTTATATTACCTTAGCTATGCCCCTCCAGTGGTCCTGTATTTGGGGAAAGGAACTTGACCGTTTTCGATGTGCTTGACATCCTCCACAAGGACTTCATAATGTTGCTTCACCTCCTCTGCAGTCTTGCCACCAACAGCCTTTGCAACATTATGCCAACGATCAGGGGTATCCTTATCAAACACAGCCAGAGCCTTCTCGAAGGCCTTGTTCTGCTTGGCAGTCCATGAACCTGAGCCACGTGAAGACATTGAGCTTGATGCCATATGAACACACCCAAGAAAGAGAGAAATAAGTATAGATTGATGTGTTAAAACACAAGGCAAATTTAGGGTAGGTGAGTAGAGATAGCAAAAGGCTAGGCAGGCAGAATACAAATGATCTCAAGGCTCAAGAGCTGATATGTGTTAATAGGTGGCAATGTGTTTCTTTTATAAGCTCTAGGAACAGAGGGAAGGGGGAAGGGGGAAGTGGGGTCATGCTAGATGGTCTATAAAGATTGCCAAACGAGAAGAATTTTATAGGATTCGTCTCCTTAAGCACCACAAAAGTGATCTGGATGACAAATTTTCTCCAGTATAGAAGAATCAATATCTAACAAGAACTATTTATCTTCCTATTAAGCCAGTGATTTCCATATCTTGGTTGACGTCTTATTGGGTAAAATCTCCCTTTCAGCATGTGGGTTCTCTTCTGTAACACAATATTGTAGTTCTAAAAAAAGATGAAGCGTTATACTTGACATAGGAGACTTTCCTCAAACTATATTATTCCTTATATAGCATATTAACTTCAAATATTTGACACTACATGCACATGATTTGGTTTTATCTGTGGCCTATTTTAATCTTTAATTAGGCATATCTAGCCAGCCAATTGAAATAAAGTTTGTATCTCGAAGGGTTGTATTGAGAAAGCTATTTTGTTATCATAAAAACTCAGGCGGGTCCCAGCCACCCAGATCAAATAACCATACAGCACTTCTCAAAAAGTATGTCAAGACCAATCTTACCAGTTTTAGAGTTCACTAGAAAAGAAATAGCCTTTCATGGGTTATCCGGAGATGTACTTTGTCCTTAAGAAAAGTCCAAGTTTTATAGCTGGCTACCTGTGTTTCCGTACAATGATTTGTTATGTCTAGAAAACCTTAACACGTGTGATGATTCTCTCACTTACAATAGGGTCCTTTTGTATATTTTTTTTCTTTATATTACATGCATTAGAGATTTTGCTAAGATGAATTCTTCCCTCTTTTGTGTTTCAGAGTTGTTTGATTTTTTTTCCATCAAGAAAGATTGATTATACCATTTCACTCATGGATATGGCCTATAATCTCTTCTAATGTTAATCACATGAATTATCATGATTCATGAGAGCATACTGAAAATGATGAATAGATGACTCGATTTGTACCTAGTACTACAATTTTAACCTTTGTTTAAAAATATTCAGATGACACCTTTCTTTTCGCCCCCACTTTTTGCAAAGAGGGTCTCTACTGAAATAGCCGCTCTATTCTCTGAGACTCCATCTCTGAGTGGGATATATATATATATCGATATAGATATCGATATATACATATACATATATATATATCGATATATACATATACATATATATATATATATATCGATATAGATATTGATATATACATATACATATATATATTGGGTTCGTTTAGTTTCTTTTTGGTTTAGAGTAGATAAAAATGGTGGTTGTTGGTAACCATCTACCGGTTTTGATCTGTGAATTTGTCCTACGTTGCTTTATATATAGTTTTGATTACTTATTGGCTCTAGTCTGCTGCTGTGCTAACATGTTTGCTGTCAGATCTTGGTAAGATTTGATATCATCAAACATCAATGAGAGGTCTTTTTTTTGCGTGCATGTAGTGTTCCTTTGTTTTAATATGCCTTTTTATCCTTTACACCAAGTTTGATCTGCTCTGATTGTTGAGATGCTGATGGTGACATGTCAATCATGTAAAATCAATGTCAACCTGTAAGAAATAAAATCCTGCTCTTTTTCATGTTTAACCAAGTAAGGGTTGGGTTCCGAGAAGGAGAGTTATGGTGAGAAGCTTAAGAAGGGATCTCCACCATTGGATGCACATTAGGATGAGATGCACCAAGATGCACCGGATCAACTCCCTTCTAAGACCCAATTCATGGATGGGTATGAGATTAAAAGGTGATCAATGGTTCAGATCTTTTCTTATGCTTCTCACCTTAACTCTCCTTCTCACATGATCCTAAGCCTTACGAGTAATGTGTGATTAATGTAAGTGAGATTCATCACATCATGGCACAAATGATACAACTTTGGTTGTGCTAGAAATTACCATGAAGTAATGTAACTTTGCATCATACCATTAAGCTAGAAACCACCTGTTCGCATTGCAGATGAAAATTGTCTGATAAGTTCAGCACAGAAAACTCCTAATTAAGGGATGAAACACCTTTTTCATTAGATGTTGTATATATTTAGAAACTCATTGGAAGTATAATTGCAATATACTATGACATCTCTCGATTCTCATAGATGACGATTGTTTATTTAGAGGAAAGTTCAAATGTGAACTCAAATTTGGTTGTGAACGTGAGGACAAATGAGAGCGCGACATGTGTCATATTCAGAATAATACTACATTCAGTATTATTCAGACTGAATAATATTTCAGTCTGGATATTTTCCTTCATTATTCAGTCTGAATATGATACGTGTCGCGCTCTCATTTGTCCTCACGTTCACAACCAAATTTGAGTTCTCATTTGAACCCGTCCCTGTTTGTTTATAGGTCATATATAGTACCTTTTTTTCAGGTTGTGGAGCCAACATTGCCTGTCATTGGCCTAAATAGTTGGCTCCTTACTCGATACAAGGATAGATACAAACTTGTTGCCTTTGATTTTTATTCTGTAGGATGATTGTATGGTTTAAATTGATGCTGTACGCCTTTACTTTCTTACTTGATTTCCATCAACATTTATACCAACATACTTGTTGGTATTATGTGAAACCATGGACACCCATTTATGATATATGCTTTATATGTACCACTAGCACCATAAAAATCTTTTTCATGGAAGAGACTTGCATTAGTGTTTGTTTATTCTTTTAAGCAATTCTTATTTTCCCATCATTAACTTTAATTCTTCTGCATATTTTTTTTAATTAATAATTGCTTCTAATTTTTCCCAGTTACTTATGATGGCTGATTGGATGAAAGATAAAGACAAATCACACGACAACCTAAGGTACATGAGAACATTACCTCCATTTCTTGGATGTTATGTCGCTATGCTTGTATACATGTGTATATGTGGGTATTACATAAGTTTGAAAACAAACTATAAAAAGAAATTATCTTAAAAGTTATAATGTTAAATATACAAGATAAACATATATTATATACTGAATTATATAACACAAATATATACTCAAGTAAGCTGTTTAACTTGGTGGATGTGAAAAAACAATCAGAGAATATCTGGCTACTTTAACTCTTATGACTAGTGAATAGAACCATATTCACTTTTAGTGGCAGAATACATATCTGCATGGGGGCCATGATAAATTCTGTATTGCTGTCACAATCTTTGAGGTTCATCATGGGACAACCAATATTTTTAACTTTCAACTCTTAAACATGGCCTAGAGTAGCCTGGTTGCATTAGCCAAATGACACTAATTATTGGGTCATCAATTAGTTAAATGAATTTTCAATTAGGTGCATGACCTTTCAAAAAAAACATTAAACTCAGTAGTTTTCAAACATTAAACGAAGTAGAATTAAAGATGGTGACATTCTTACCAATTATTAAAATATGTCCTCTGGATGAATGACCTTAAATGAGTTCTCAATTAGGAGCAGTGACCTAATTTTTTAGCTCAATAACCTATATACTTGGGAGGCTGTTTGGTTGGTTTTCCATTAAGTCGTGTATGGATAAAGATGTCTGTATGTATTGATCTGTTTGTATAAATTGGGAAGATTTTTGTTTGGGAGGGTTTTTTTTCCCGTAGATGGAATGAACATGCATAAAGCCCCCTCCTAGAAGCTTACTGAATAAGCCACTTTCTATATCATTAAGCTAAGCCACTACCAACTGGTCATGTATAGCTGACCGAATAAGCTATGAGTCCTTGTTCTGGTTCAAAACAAGCTTGCTCCTAAAAGAACTTAGAAACACACTAGAGGATTAGATTCTTAAAATTCAGTTTTTGAGAAGATCATTAGCTAAATAGCTTTTTTCATTAAAACACATAATATCTATAAAGTTCATTGTAGGTGAGGTTTCATGTGTAAGAGATGAGGATGCACAATCTTAGTTCAATGATTAGTGTTGTGAATGTTGGCCTAGATATGGAGGATTCCTGGTGATCATTAAACATTCCTGTATTTGCAATTTTGGGATGTCACAGAACTCGGGAAATTAAAGAACTCGAATCTTAAAAAATTCAAGTTGGTGAACTCGTGTTTGTGCATTCTCATCCACATGCTGATGGGGGTACGTACGGTGATTATGACCGGAAATATATATATATATATATATATAATATATATATAGACACATCTTAAAATACAAACCAACCAAAGGTTACAAACTCGTACAAATCAATATAAAAATGATTTTTTTCTTGATTTTTTTTCATCAAACACTATGATTTAAGATATTATCACATATATGTTTGTTTCACCTTGTGAAAAAATCACATGTGAAAGATATACATGTGAAACTCTTATATTATGAAACAAATATATGTGAAACTTTCAACTTATGAAAATAAATGCATGTGAAACTTTTACATTATGAAACAAACATATGTGAAATAACATCTTAAATCATAGTGTTTGATTCAAAAAAATCATTTTTATATTGGTTTGTACGAGTTTGTAACATTTGATCGTTTGTATTTTAAGATGCCTCATATATATATATATATAGGGTTAGGTTCAAATGTGAACTCAATTTTGGTTGTGAACGTGAGGACGAATCTCAGCCACACATCTTCGATTATGGTGGACGCGATCACGGAGGATTGACGCGATTCATGGGAGGGTGGAGATTATTAAAGGAGGGGAACAGGTCAAAGCCGCCTTTATTGACCGGATAAGTGGCTGAGATTCGTCCTCACGTTCACAACCAAAAATGAGTTCACATTTGAACTTTCCTCTATATATATATATATATATATATATATATAGAGAGAGAGAGAGAGAGAGGGAGAGGGAGGTTCTAAAAAAAACTGAAGAACACCCTCGGAGCTCTCCATCTGGACGGTATGCAATAGTGCATACAAGCGTTTTTATTTTCTATGCATCAATGTTTCTATAATTATAGAAGCATTGGTGCATATGCACAAATGCATGTTACAAATTACCATCTGGATGGAGGACTTCTAGGGTGTTTTCAGGTTTATCTTTTTTTGGTGTTTTCCCTTGAACCTGACCCTATATATATAAGGGGCGGGTTCAAATGAGAACTCAAATTTGGTTGTGAACGTGAGAACAAATAAGAGCGCGACACGTGTCGAATAATCAAAGAAATATTCAGACTGAATATAGTGTTTATTCAGCTAAATAATGCCTATTGAGACTGAATAAACATTATATTCAGTTTTATTCAGTCTGAATATTTCTTTGATTATTCAGTCCGAATAATCTACATTCAGACATGTCTCGTTTGTTCTCATGTTTACAACCAAATTTGAGTTCGCATTTGAACTTTACTCTATATATATATACATACATACATAGGGGCGGGTTCAAATGAGAACTCAATTTTGGTTGTGAACGTGAGGACAAATGAGAGCGCGACATGTGTCTGAATGTAGATTATTCGGCCTGAATATGACACATGTCGCACTCTGATTTGTCCTCACGTTCACAACCAAAATTGAGTTCTCATTTGAACCCGCCCCTATTTGTGTGTGTGTGTGTATATATATATATCTAAATAATGCAACTTTCTGTAAGAAGGAATCCGTACAAGAGTTATAGGCAGTATGTGAGGTAAGATGCATCTTTATATTGATAAGTTGAAACAGCATCATTCTATCGTATAAAAAAAGTCGGATTTGTGGATTCCTAAGTCCTATTCAGACCCCTTCTGTCTAGTCTAGTCTAGTCTCACTCTCGTGCTTATGCTCCATTTCCGCAAGTTGAAGTTTTTGAACTTTGAATGGTCCCTTACCGACATTTCATATCTTAAGATGTCCTTTTAAGACTCTAATTATAATCATAAGCTATAGGAGCTGTCCCTCTCCCCCCCCCCCAGTAGCAAGCGAATAGGAATCTGCAATTTTGTTGGAGAACTGGTCCTCTAAAATCTAGTATATTGAATTGAATATTTGACATATATTTCAAAGATTACTTTTTAATATGATGAAGATATCAAAAGCAGTTATGGGATGCTCCTTTGCTGAATAATTTGGTACAGAATGATTAAGTGGTCATAATGCAAAATGAAATATAATTGTTTGGTAATTGTTTAGGATGTAAGTAGGGCTCTTAGTGGTTAAGGGAGGTCCAGGATACAAAACGATTCAGAGGGTTTCGGGACCATTAAGAGGATAAAGTTATTTTTTGTCAAACAGGATTTACCTCTTAGCGATTCAGAAACTGCTTCTTAATGGAACAATTAAGTGGTAAACAAACAACCCCTAAATTTGAACCAAATGACACTTGGCAAGGTGGTATCCAGTAACCTTACCTCCCTAGAGGTGAAGGATTCCAACCTTACCAATGTTGAGGAATGAAGAGTGTGTGTGAGTTCCGTTTACTGTATATAAATACTTTAAATAAGAGCATTTAAGTTTGAATTAGTTAGGTGACAAAATCACCATGATGATTTGTTTCGTATAGGTTCATATTTTTTTTTAGACATCTGAATATAGTAACATCACACCTTTAGGTGGGATATATTGGGTTTGTTTGGTTTGGTTTAGTTTATATGAATATAGTAACACCCAATCTTTAGGAGTGCTATTCTTTTTAAGTTATGATGATGATGCTTCATCTCATATGATTCCAAGTTGCTTCCTAGCCATATTTTTTGATTTTTGTCCTCAATTATTGGTATACGTCACCATCGGGAGTGTCCCCATCCCACGGTCATCATAGGGAGTGTATAATAATGAAAATTAAACCAGTTGAATCTACGAATACCGTGATAACTCTCTTCTAATGTTCTTTGATTCAATGAATAGTAAACCTTATGCTTCAAATCCAAATTCACTATGAACTCAAAATTTGGGAAGAAACATAAATTTCTTGAATTAATAGGTAAATAGGAAGGCCAAAACAAAAAGATCATGAAAAAGACCGGGCACAACATAAAAGCCCAAACGAAAAATGTAAATAGTAGCAAAAAAAACACTAAAGTGTCCAAAAGTTTGCTTAAACAACGTTTTTAGCCCTCAAAAATCCCATCAACCCCTTTGGGTCCTACCCAATATGTGTTGTGTTCATCTCAAGCTTCATATCGACTGGTCATGGGCCTGGAACAGAGTCATGTAGCAAAAGTTATGGCCATTTAAACGGGACCCCTATTTTAGCCTGATCATTAGCCTCCAAGAACAATAAAATCTGGTCCTCACCAAGACCATCATCACAACCTTTCGATATGCCCGTCATCCTAGCGCTAGGGCAAGACGCAGGGACTTTAGGCCACAATAATTCAATTGGTACGAGTTGTTATTTAGGCGAAAATGGTTGTTTGTTTATAAGTTAGGTATTCCATATATTTAGGGAAGGACCATTTTTATGAGGTTTCCTAGGTTAGGAATCTATGAATGCTTGTCAAGAAACTATCCACAATTGTAGAAGATTATGACCATAAAAAAAACCAAAAGATATTGGGTGGGTCATGAATTCTTTCTTTCTGTAAAAGAGAATCAAATGCCTTTGTACTTGGTTTTCACCATTCTCAAATTCAAATATTCTTTCTTTCTCATTCCATCAAAAATTCAAAACCAAGCCCACCTTATTCTGTTTTTTAACTTTTATATAAATATTGGCCCAAGTTAATGGGGTATTTTGACTTGTCTTGATCCAGCCCAAAATCTGGTCCACCTAGTAACCGGTCCTTAATGCATCCGAATCGATCATAGTTCTAACGTAAGGGGTATTAAAAGCACAGGCAGAAACGATAAATGATTTCTTTTTTAGAAAAGGTATTCTAGGCATTTGCCTAGACTAATCCCTTGCAAATTTAGACTAATCCGTTGCAAATTTAAGACTGCTAATGCATGCAGCCTTGAGATAATTCTCCAGTGGCCACAAGTTGTTTGCGCCTGGATTTGAACCTGGGATAGATGGGTTATCTAGCCTCATCCCCCACAAGCCTTAACCAGTACGCCACAAGTCTTGTGGTTGAAACGATAAATGATTATGGGCATTTGACAGGTAGTTTAGTTGGTAAAAGGGTGGAGTGACTTTGCCCAAATACAAGACAAATCTTGGGTTTGATCACGGGCCCCACCACTAGCCTCAACTGTTGAATGAGTAAAAAAAATGTCCATCATATTGGTGTCCTTAAAGGTAGGTACCGTGTGGGTTAGTTAGGGTTGCTGGTAATCAACTTTTTACCTAAATAAATGATCATGGAATTTATATGTTTTCTTTCACTTGCATAACTCAACGAAAAACAATAGTATCTCACATTGCATCATTTTGAAATAGCTTTCATCCAATTACTTAACATAAATTGTTTATTTGGAAAGATACAATGTTAGAAGAACAATGTGTAAATGAAACTGAGCAAATCCAAGGTTTAATGGATTTTTTCATTGATTAGTGAGAGAAAGGAAAACGGGTTCGAAAGAAACATTCCTTTCTTTGATGTAAAATATTTTTTTTGAACAGCGACAATTTTATTAAACATGTAAGAACAAGAACAATAGCAAGAAGCTAGTATAGCATTACAAAGCAGAAATAACAAGATTGGGATTTTGCAGCCACCCTACCCAATTAACTTTAAAGCGCCTACTCCTATTATACACCAAAAAAAACGAAAGAGTTACAATATTATCCCAGATCACCGTTTTTTAGGTTTAGTGGACCCAAAAAGAATCCCATTTCGGAAAGACCACATAGACCATAACGCAGTGTAAACAACCGCCTCCAAACAATATGTCTCTCCTTTTCTCACACGAGCTGCATCAATCCATCTCTTCCAGGCAAGAAATTTTTTAAAGTCAGGGATATCGACATTCCACCAACGCACTAAATTCCTCCAAATGTCTCGTGCCAAGTTGCATTTAAAAAATAAACGATTCACTGATTCTCCAACTATGTCGCAAATTGGACAAAGTGAGGATTGTACATCAATGCCTGTTTTGTCAAGATTGTCTCTTGTGGGAATTTTATTCAGCCCCATTCGCCACACGAACACATTAACCTTGATAGGTACTAATTTGTTCCAAGAAGTGGGTGTAGTATCAGACTCTAAAAATTTAGAGTCTATTAGATGTAAAACATTTTACTTCCTTTCTGTTCCCAACTCCCAAGTATTTCTTTCTAGAAAGCTCTAATAAGGCCCGTGCTCTTACGGGCCTAAGCCCGAGCCTTCATAAGGATGGCACCTATGAGAGAGTGAGTACCTTATCCCAATAGTTGTTTGGTTTGGTGTATGAAATCTTGATTTGGCCCACTTGTTAAGAAATATTGTTGTTTTTTGAAATTTATCCTCTTCTTGCCTTACCAATCAAGTAAAATTCACAATATTATTTTATTAATATAAATATTTAAAACATCTTTTTGTTATTTTTTCACTAGAATAATAAGGTGAGTGTAAGACTTAAGTAAATGCTAAGAGAGAAAGGACAATAAAATTGATACAAGTTTTTGTCCTTTTTTTGGGCCTAGCAACTTCGGTTAGTATTGATATTGTTATTGATTATCTTAAATGAGGATCGTTTTGAACCATCCACACAAAAAGAAAGGAAACCTCAAGAAATGGTGGGGTTTTTTTATATAAAGAAAACCTTTATTAAAAAAGAAAGACCAAAAAGTATTGGGTCAGTTTCATTTGAAACGTAAAATAAAATCCAGTTAATTCATAAACTTATCTATAATATAAAAAAAAGAGTAAATTATAAATTTGGTCCCAAGGGTTGTCAACAATAACCCTTTTTGTTTCTGTAATTTAAAATTACATGATAGCTATCATTATTTGTAATAAAAACGTACAAATTTGGTCCCATTCTAATGTTCGTTTAATTAGGGACATTTTTGTTTTTTATCGATTTTTTTCTGGTTTTTATTTAATCAAAATCATTGATCCCTGTGGTTTTTGGTTGGGTAAAAAATATCTATAAAAAAAATGGATTTTTTTTTAATGGAATTTTTTAACAGTCACTAAAAAGATGGATTAAATGCGAACGTTTATATAAACCATGATAGCTATATTGTAATTTTAAAGCTCTAAGGACTAAAAGTGTGATTTTTAATAAACCATGACCAAATTTATAGTTTATCTATAGAAAACTTTAAAAGAAATAAAAAGAAAGAAAGAAAGAAAGGTGTGTGGTGGTTCTAATAATGTTTAGGTCAAACTACTAATTTGTTTGGTAGAATATGCTTTGCGTTGTTCCAAAATACCCCCCATCTTTTGCTCCCCTACTAATGCCTATTAAATTATAGAGTAAATTACGTTTTTATTGATTGTATGGTTTATTGAAAATTTCTAATTTTGTCTCTATGTTAGTATGTTTTACAATTTGTTGTTTTTGTTTTTACCTTACACAAATTGTCGTTTTTCTCTTTGTGATTCAGAATTTATTTTTGTTTTCATCCTCGTGAGTAAGAATAAGAGTTACCTAAAAAAACAAATAATTACAATTTACAAACCATATAGAATGAATACAATAATACTAAAAACAAATAAGAGTTACCTAAAAAACAAATAATTACAATTTACAAACCATATAGAATGAATACAATAATACTAAAAACAAATAAGAGTTACCTAAAAAACAAATAATTACAATTTACAAACCATATAGAATGAATACAATAATACTAAAAACAAATAAGAGTTACCTAAAAAACAAATAATTACAATTTACAAACCATATAGAATGAATACAATAATACTAAAAACAAATAAGAGTTACCTAAAAAACAAATAATTACAATTTACAAACCATATAGAATGAATACACTAATACTAAAAACCACCGGATTTTCAGGGTTTCAATTCCTTTAATATATAAGACGGCACAACTCATAGGTTTTGAACTCGGACGAAATACAAGATTTAAATGATTTTTATATTTTTATATTTCGTAAAAAGATTTAGAATGGAAATGATTTAGAATCTTTGGTCCATAAGATTTATAATATAATTGAATTCCATTTTTATAAATAATCAACAATAACAAATTATAAAAGTAATTAAATTTTGTTTGTATTAATTAATTATATATATTACAAAATACATCTTTTTAACAAGAACATTATCATACACAAATATTAGGAGATCCTATTAAATACCAACCAAAATCCTGTGTTTGTTAAGGGTTTAAAAATACCAACCACTTCATATGATTTCAAAATCTTACTTTGTGAGGTTTTAATAAAAATTAAAATCTTAGACAAAAATCAAAGTTCTATCATAAGTTCCAATTAAAATTCCTAAGAAATTAGGGATTTCAAACCCGTAAAACTGTATAACGGTCAAACCAATTCTTATCCTGCAAACCAAACACGATATTATCTCACCTTCATATCTGGCTATTGGGAAGATGGATTATATTTATTGAAATCAAAAACATACTTTTTGTAAATTCTCAAGTTGGTAAATTGAGCAGAAATTCAATTTCATTTCAAAAAAATAATATACCGGAATCACATTTTTTTTCATTATAAACTTTTGCTTTCTAAAAAGCATCGAACAAGGAACAGCTCAAAAACAGTGAAGAAACACACACAACAACAAATTCGTAAATCAATAATAAAACACAAAACCAGATCCCGATATATATATATATATATATCTAAAAACCTAATTTCTCCAGTTTCCCTCGGAATCACCGCCTCCTCTCGAGTACCGTGCTCCACCTTCACCACCGCCATAACCACGGTCACGACCACCTCCTCCATATCCACCACCACCTCCTTCACGACGGCCACCTCCATAACCACCGCCTCCACCATATCCACCTTCACGTCGGCCACCGCCTCCACCGTATCCACCTTCACGTCGGCCACCGCCTCCACCACCACCACCACCGCGAGACTGCGCCTCATTTACGGTGATGTTACGTCCGTCAAGGCTCTGGCCGTTCATCCCTTCGATCGCATCTCTCAATGATTGTTCATCCTTGAAGGTAACGAAACCAAATCCTCTAGATCTGCCAGTCTCCCGATCACTAATGATCTAAAAAACAATACAACAAACATATATATACATACATCAAGATCTGAAACCAATAAAAACCATAAATCAATGAAAAAACTGCATATCATAAAAATCGATCGATCGTCGTCTCTTAATAAGAGAAACGTACCGTTTTTAGATTATGAGTAAAAGTAACAGATATAGTAACAGATGAAGAAAACCATAGTAACAGTAACAGTAACACAACAGAAGAAGAGATTTTGTTATCGATTGTGATATTTGTCAAACAAAGCCGAAATCAGGATCGATCTGAATCGGAACTTTGCGACAAACGGACCTTCGAATCGATGATCTCGCCGTATTGAGCGAAGGCGTCTTCAAGGGAACGATCAGTAGTGGCCCATGCGAGGCCACCAACGAAACATCTATATTCAACGTCTGCGGCAGCCATTAATGGATCTTTAAAAAGAGAGAGAGAGAGAAGAATTGAAGGCTCTAAAACGAAAAGAAGCAGGTGTGGGTAACAAAGCGTGGAAATGGGCTTCTTTATATAGGCAAACGACAGAGGATTCCTTCAGGGTTGACCTAGGTTTGCTAACGTGCTCATGGTGCGCACTGCGCTACTAGGGTGCGCCTAACTGGTTGGTTCGGTGGCTCTCAAGTTAACCGTGGTTTGGGTTGGGTCTTGGTGGAACGAAACTTAACGCTGGGCCGGCTACTTTAGTACTTTGTCTTCCCCAATTTGGAAAAAAAAATATGATGGAAAATAACGAAAAGAAAATTAATTTTTTTATTTGTATTTTTAAATGAAAATTAAATATATATATATATATATATATATATATAATTTTTGGTGTTTTTGAACCGGAAAGAAATAAATTACATATTTTTATAATAAAAGTTAAGTAATTTTGTAATTTTAATTTATTTTTTTTCCTTCCTTTCATTTCTTTCTATATTTGGAATAAAAGTTTTGGAAGAAAATTTATGATTATTTTTCTTCTATTTTCTTTTCTTTCCCTTTTAAAAAGGTTTCTAAAATACGAGTTATTTTTACTTTTCTTCCATTTTCCTCATTTTTCTTTCGTTTCCTTCGGAAAAAAAGTTTCGGTAACACTACGTAAATTTAGAGAAATCTCTATAAATGGTTACTATAAAAAAGAAACTTTTTTTACTATGTTTGACCAAAAATAGTTCTTGAAATTATAAGTTTTGATAAAATGTAGACTATTAGGAGAATGTTGCATCCTTTAAATGTGGAAGACTCTAAAAAATATTATTTATAAGAAAGAAAGTATACTTTTTTACTTTTACCGTAATAGTTTTAAAATTTTATCTATACTATATTATAATGCATTTGGCCAAAAACTCTTAAAAATAACTTTTTAAGCCTTATGTACTGCTATTTAATGCTAATTACTTAATTTTTAATATTACAAGTAAATTATGCATAAGTACAATTTATTAAGCTTCAATCCTGAATTCGTTTAACTAACTGCAGATAAGTATGATTAAATACAGGATAAACATCTAATTTTAAATATAAAAAATCTAAAATATAATTAAGATAATTATTGAATTTTAACAGAACATTTAATTATTATTTTTATAAAAAATGATATTATCATAACAAAAATAAATTACTTCGTTATTAAACCCAAATTAAAAGAGAAATTGAATTAAAGAAATTGCATAAAAAAAGAGAACTTATAAATAAAACATAAATTCGTTTTCTTAAAACAACATACCACCACTAGAACATCGATAGAAACAAAAATTAAAATAAACTTAAAATCAATATGTATCGCTGCATTGCGCGAGTACTCTTCTAGTCATATTTAAAGAGACAAAAAAACATTTTATTAAAAAACAAATAAATATTATTTATGCGGAAGAAATTATATTTTAAACTCTTTATTATAGAGAAATTAAAAAAAAACCAATGCTCCTATTGAAACAAATCTTCCAAAAGCTGGTTGTTGGGCAAAAAACAATTTAGAGGCCTTGTACAAACACTTCAATACAACCAATATTTCTTTTTGATTATATTTTTATTAGATTTCAGATTACTACCAAATTCTTTTAGTTTAGAATATATATAGAAATATAGAATATTTATAAATAAGATTTAAAATAAAAATAAAATTGATATTTATATCATTAAATTAATACTCATGAATTTCACATGACTGATATAATAATAAGCAAAAATGTTAATAAACAACAAAATTCAAAACCCTCTAAAAGCATTTCCAATAAATTTCTTATTACTTTAAAATGGACAAACAAAATTCTAAATCTTCAAAAAAGTTTACATTCCTCTCTAAAAAATTTCTTCATTTTAGAAAATTCATTATTGATTATAATATTAAAATATTGCACTCAACTATTAAAATATTATTTCTCTCTTTTTAAAAATTTATTTTCAAGGTTTCCTATTGGTGTTCTCATTTGATAATAATTTTTGGAGTGATCTCCATATTTAAAAAAAAAACTATTCTCTTTACTGTTTTCTCCAATTTAGAGATAGTTTTGAGGAAGATATTGAAGCACAATACTGATTCAAAATTCTCATTTTTTCCATTTTTTCCATTTTAAAGAAGCTATGAAGATGCTCTAAGTCTCCAAAATGTAGAAGTAAAACTTAAAATCTTCAAAAAAATTGCATTTATCTCCAACAAATTTCCCATTTTGAAGAATTCATCATTGATTATAATATAAAAATATTACACTTACATACTAAAATGTTATTTCTCTCTCTACAAAATTATTTTCAAGTTTTCCTATAGGGATGAGATCGGTACCGGTACCGTACCGGTCAGTACCGATTTTTTTTTGACAGAATATGAGTACCGAATACCGAACCGAATTTACCGGTACGGGATCGGTATCGGGACGGGAAATTCGGTGTTAATACCACTTAATACCGAAATTTAAAGTTAATAACAAAACAATCAAAACCAAACCGCTAAAGTTCAAGAATCAAATATTCAGCAATCGCATATGTTCAATGTATCAAAAACCAATCCCAAAAATTCAGCAATCTTTCGGTTCTTTTTCTTCCTTTAACTTTTTTAGTTGTTTATCGCCTCTTCAACAATATCGATTTTTTTGAAGTGGACGATTTTTTGAATTCAAATGGAGAAGATATGGGTTTGTTAGAAATATATATGGATTTATTAGGCATATATATTGTTTAGTTTTAGGAAGGGATGATTAGTTAGGAGATAGAGATGGAAATGGAAATCGAAATGTCCCTTGTTACCCGGTTCGGTACCGGTACCGATTTTTTCAGTATAATCCCGGTACCGAATACCGAAATACTGAATATCGATTCAAAAGAATTTTTGGGACCGAATACCGTACCGAATATGAGAATTCGGTATCGGTTCGGTACGGTACCAGTACGGGATCCGTTCGGTTCGGGAAAACGGTATGAAAAGCTCATCCCTATTTTCCTATTGGTGGACTCATTTGGTAATCATTTTTAGAATGATCTCCATATTTGAAAAAAAAAATTATTCTCTATCCTATTTTCTCTATTTTAGAGAAGCTATTGGAGAATAATATTAATTAAAAATCTTTATTTTTTTCATTTTCTCTATTTTGAGGAAGTTGTTGGAGATGCTCTAAAAGCATCTCCAATAGCTTTGCTAAAATAAGAAAAAACGGATTTTTGTTCTCTAAACATCTCTAACAGTTTTGCTATGTTGTTGTCCATAATAAAAAACTTGAGATTTTTTTAAGTTTAGGAAATTCTCTAAAACTTGATAGTAGGAGAGAGAAATTATTATTTTATTTTATCTCACCAATGAGATTAAAGTTTCGGGAGTGCTAATGACACCCCTTTGATAGGGGTGTTTACAAAATTTAATGTACTTTAGTAGCATTGAGAATGTAAAAAGATGATGTTGATGTTGATATGTGTAAGGTGAAAATCATTTGATAGGGGTGTCGTTAACATCTATAAAGGTGTCATTAGTCTCCTCTTAAAGTTTTATCATTTTATATTAACTTTTTTTTAAGTGTATTGTAATGATAAATTAGATATTATTATATTAATATAATTTATATTAAAATTTCTAAAATAAAAAATCTGTTGAAAATAAATATAACTCATTTAAAAAAAATTACCTTTGATTCTTTATTTTAAATTATTTTACCTTTAGTTCTTTGGTTTTAAAAAATTATAGAAAACGTGTTACAGATCCTCTAAGAGCATCTCCAACAGCTATGCTAAAACTTCTTTAAAATAATATAACAAAAGCTAAAGTCTCTAAATTTTTTTGCATCCAACTCCAACAGCTACTCTATTTTAACAAATCTATTATAATTATATTATTAAAATATTCAATATATTTAATATTCCTACAACTTTTTTGAACAAACTTTTAAATAATTGGTGGAACTATTAAAACAATATTTTCTCTCTCCATTTAGAGATTCTCTAAATATAGAGATTTTTTGACCCTTTTATAGCATTTCTCTATTTTAGCATTAGAGATACTATAACTGTTGAAGCATTAAAATGATAAATTTTTTTTTTTTTCTATTTTACAATAGATGTTGGAGATGCTCTAACGATTCTCGCTGAGCCGGAGTTTATGGTTGACTGTGGTTTAAAAGTAACCATGGTTGGTAAAGATATTTTCCTTTCCTTTTCAGGTGGGCCCACTTCACGTGATGCCGTGATTTACGATATCATTGACTCCCAACTTGGCTGACGTCACATCTCGTCATAAATATGTGACACCCCCTTGTATTATAGAGTAAACTACAAATATGGTCCATATAGTTTGTCAAAACTAACATTTTTTGTCCGTTCAGTTCTGAAATTACGAGACGGTAATTGTGGTTTGTAAAACCATCCGGATTTGATACCTCCTCTTAATAATTGGTAAGAATTCCGTTAAATTAGAAGCCTATCCGTAATTTTATTATTATGTTTTTGTTTTTTTATCAAACCAAGTGAACCAAATTTACATTTTACTCTCCTTAGTTTACTGTTTTCGATTTCATAGAAGTTAATATAGAAAAGAATATTTAAAAAAGTATATGAATGTCAAATGAACAACATCTAATTTACTTTATTTTACATTTACAGTATTATTTGACTTGATATTAATATAAATAAATGTATAACTAGGAATGGCCACGGCCCAGGTTTCGGGTCAGTTATTGGTATCCCCAACCCCGAAACCGATAACCAAAACCGTTGCCAAAACTGCCCCGATACTTGTCAGGGATTTTATCGGGGATCCCCATTTGGTCCCCGCAGTTTCCCATATCCCCGTTGGGAAACCCGTTAAGGGTAAAAATTTCCGTTCACCATTTTTTATACCCGAAACCAAAACTGACCCGAAGAAAATTATAATACGTTGATTTTTCACAACTAAAAGTAGATTAAAAATTTTTAAACATGTAAATGTAAATGTCTCAAACATAATCAAACTAATTACAAACAATGTCTTAGATCACAATATAAAAATAATAGAATTTCAAATATTATTCGACTAACATCACGATTAGAAAAATAAAGTAGACTTTGTCATGAGCCTTATTTAGGGTGTTGAGGTAAAGTGGAATTTTTATTTAAAATTTTTTAATGTTACTATTTTTCTTTTATTGGTATTATATTTGTGTATATGTATATGTGTGTGTGTGTATATATATATAATAAACATATATAGTTACGTATCTGACCGAGCCGGTGATCACCGTTCCCACCCCCGATAAAATCCCCAAATATGTTCTCGACCCGACCCGTCTCCGATAAGAAGTCTCCGAACCTGACGTGAAATTTTCAATTTTCACCATCAGTTTTAGGTTTTTACCATCCCTATGTATAACTATCAAAATATTTTTTTCTGTCAATTATAAAAATTTGGATTAGTTTCACATATCTCAACTAATTTTGTAAGATTAAAGAATAGTTATATTTAAATATTTTTAATTTAATAAGATAAATCTTATTGAGTGGCTCTTAATTTTCATTGTTGTCAAGATATTTTTGGTGTTGTTTGCATATACAAGCTACCTTATATTTTAGTACATATTATTCATTGAACGATCATAAACCAATAATTTTCTTTAATTTATGATTTTACTATAATTATTAACACGTCAATTAAATGTATCTCTTATCTTTACTATATATGATCACTTAGGCCTTCGATTTTAATTACTAGTACATATAGCAATAACTACAAGTACCTTAAACCACTTTATTTGATTTTAAAAGGTACAACCTTTACAACGTTAAAATACAAGTTTATAATGCACAATAAAACCATCCACCATAGTGCATATTCCATTTCCCATGATGGTGAAACCCTCAAAGATCGCTTTCACAAAGAGATACCAGAGCTCTACTTATCAATGGTCCTTGATGTTTCGCTCAAAATGGAAACAAGAAATGCACATCAGCTTTTTTCGTTCAAAGTGAATTACTCATCATCCAATTCCTTTTCCATGTAAGTAGATGTAAACTTGTGTTTTTACTGAAGGGTAATGTCACCCTTCAGACTACTGTGTTATGTAATCGATTGTTGCTATTATGATAATTTATCTGACTTTTTTAAGTTTAGACCCTCAAGATTTAAAAAAATTGGTTAACAATCTTGAAGCTATTTAACACAGGAACATAAGCCAACTACCCAAGCGTTAGTAGCAATCTTTACATCAATCACTTTACTTGCCATCTTTTTTGGAAAGGGTATCCTAGGCATTTGTCTAGACTAATCCCTGACAATTTTAAGACTGCTAAAGCATGCAGCCCTGAGATAATTCCCCAGTGGCCACAAGTTGTTTGCGCCTGAATTCGAACCTGGGATAGCTGGGTTATCTAGCCTCATCCCCCACAAACCTTAACCAGTACGCCACAAGCCTTGTGGTTTTTACTTGCCATCTTGATTACCCTTTATAAATTTCCTCACTAGTTATTTTGATATAGGCGTTGGTACACCAATATTGCTTGCAGTGTTGCACCCAGTGGTAGAGCCACATGCAAACTAATAGGGTCTCTTGACTCCAATCAAAATTAAAAAAAAACTGGATATGGCTTAAAAAATTATTTTACTCTTCACAAATGGCTTGGTTCCATGCTAAAGTAACCCGTTCAATTAATACAAGATCCCATAAATTGATTTTTTTTCCCACCAAAATCAAAAAATAACAAAGTCATTTCAATGTCTACTGGATTATTTTGTTAAATCCATTTCAATATTAGTCATCTCAATATTTGTACTGCTTTATTAAAGCCGTCTTGATATCTTGTTATTTTAGCTTTAACATAAACGACTTGTTATATGTAAATTGTCTAATATGCTCATGGCCTCGAACCAAATATCTAGAGATAAAACCCATAAAATTAAGGTATATATTACTTTTCTGTTTAACCGAAAGAGTAAAAGAATAACTGAAACTGAATCGTTTAACCTGGAAACCAAATAACCCGAAACCATTTTGGTTCAGATGAATTATTTTGTTTCAGGATTTTTTTGACATTCCTAAGTCTGACCACTGTCACCTAAGTTTCAAGATCCGCCACTGCTCGAACCTATCACCGAATTCTATTCCTTGTCGATCAGCACAATTTTCCTGGTAGTACAAATCACCACGCCTATTTGTCTAAGATAATATGTACATCGGTTGTCGCACTCCCTACAGGTAATAGCAAGAGTGGAGGAACCATCATGAATGTGCTACAATTGAATGTTGTTTTTCATTCTTGTTTATATTTATTTAAAGTTCATATTCCACTGTATTACATAAATTCACAATTAACTGAACTGATTTATAATGATGTGGCATACGTATCAGCCTTTCTTTTGATCCCATGAGACCATTACTATTAATCGTTGATCAAATATGATAGTTAAAAACGTGAATTCTGATTTTGTTTATTAATTTATTTTTTTCTACATTATTTTTATTTTTTGTAAAAATCATATGCAATTACAAAATTCATGTAACAATTAAAACAATCATACGAAAAAATAATTTGCATAATGCTATTCTTCAATTTTCGACTAAAAGAATGTGGGCTTTCCTAACCAAATTTATTGGATCAAATTTACCAACGGTCCAACACTATTAATTTATTTTGTACAAGAGGGTGAGTTACATTAACATCAATATTATAAGTTTGTATAAATGAAGGATCGTTTATCAAACATTTATTTAATTTATTATTTCTTTGGAAGGATTTTTCGGATTATGTCTAGATTAACACTAATAAATTATGATTATAAGAAATCATTTACTATCAAATGACAAATATATTTGCTTTTAGATATTGTTAATTAATGTAGTAATGATTCATTATAATTTTAACTTTAAAATATATCGTTTTTTACTAAACGGGTACCCAACTGGTTCCCCGGACAGGTTGGAGATTATCTGGGGATGCGTTACCCATCCCATTTCCATCCCTAATGACCACAACTGTTGTGTACGTATTGAATTAAGGGAAAATTTCATCTATATCTTTTAAAACTTCCTATATTACGTATATATCATTGTAAAATTTGAAACTACGTATATATGCTTCTAAACCTATAGAACTCACATATATATTCTTCTTCATAATTTAATTATTATTAAAATATTTAAAAAATATACAAATCATTATCTCTAAATTGAAAGGTAATTAAGTAATTTAGAAAATAAATTCAATTTAGAGATAATGATTTGTATTTTTTAAATGTTTTAATAATAATTAAATTGCGGAGAAAGACATATATATGAGTTTTAGAGGTTTAGAATGATGTATATACGTAATTTCAAATTTTACAAAAGTATATACGTAATATAGAAAGTTTTAAAGGATACAGATGAAATTTTCATCTTCCCTTGAATTAAACTTTGGACATATTTGATATTACACCACATCCTCCAGAGCATCAATCACTATGACACAATCGTTTTCTCATATATAAAGATCCTTTTGATCAAAACGATTGTTTTTAACTGAGGAAAAACTGACCATTAGACGGAAGACTAAATCCAAAACGAAATTGATACCACAAAGAGTATTTTATAATAAATGAAGTTCAAAGAAACCTATAATTAATACCACACATGGATGAAAATAATAATTTATTCTAATTAATTTATAGAATTATAATACTTATAAAATTATAATATATTCATATTTATCGACTCAAGATTGATAGAGTAAATTATTAAAAACACATAGGTCCCATTTAATCGATTAAAAAAAACAATGTCATTGTTTTAGGAAATAAAGCAATTAGACATGAGATCTGAACTCAATTTCGAGAAAAATCTTTTGTCATTTTTGTTTTTTATTTTCCAAAAACAACCCAACATAATTTATTAGCAGTTATTACAATACATCAATGATTTTAAATTTTTGATTATAATTCATAAGTTTGTCTTCTTATATAGGAAATTAAAATCATCAAAATGCATTAACGTTTATTTTAGAACTTGAAGCACTATATTAGAGTCGTTTCAATTTTTGGAGGTCTTGTTATTAAAATTATATATCGTTTAAAATAAGTAATAAAGAAAATAAAAATATAAAATTTCATATCATATTATATTAAACAAATTAAAATAATAAAAATATATAAAATAGCATAGTGAAAAGATATGAAAGAACCATTTTTATTTTTGATCAGCAAATTCTAAAATTAAATAGTTCTTTTTTTATTTTAAAAGAAATTAGAGAGAACTTCACTAGGTGGTTTTACATGATGGACTATATAAATCTAGGCCTCAAACGTCAGTGCAAGTAATTTTGGGCCCCAAAACTTTGAAACTCTGTTTAAAAACCAAGATTTAACATGTTAATAGATGACTATGCAGTATGCACTATATCTTCCTAATATTTCTATATTAATGACCGTAAATATAGATTACTTATTTATGTATCAACATTTATGATATAACTTCATAGGGTTAGGTTCAAATGTGAACTCAATTTTGGCTGTGAACGTGAGGACGAATCTCAGTCACACATCTTCGGTTATGGTGGACGCGATCACGGAGGATTGACGCGATTCATGGGAGGGTGGAGATTATTAAAGGAGAGGAACCAGGTCAAAGCCGCTTTTATTGACCGGATAAGTGGCTGAGATTCGTCCTCACGTTCACAACCAAAAATGAGTTCACATTTGAACTTTCCCCTAACTTCTTCATATAGTTCATCTATACCCTTTTTTTATTTACCTATACTATAATTCATTCATACACACAAGCCTCAGGCTTTCCAAACTCATTTTCAATGAGCAAAAATAAGACGGGCTTGTTTAGGCCTAGGCCATGCCAAACTGGGTTTTGGTGTTGAAAAATGGCCTGTTCAACTTCGGATTTTCGATCGTTTTTAAGTTGGGCCTAGGTCTGTACTTGCCCTAACGGATTTCGAGCTTACTAAACCCATACTTTTTCAGGGGTAGGGAAACTTCAAATCTAAACTTTTTGTGCATTTCTATTATTTTTAATATTAAAGCATCTCCAACAGCTTTTCCAAAATGGAGAAATTGGAGAAAAATGAGGATTTTGAGCCAAAATGTGCTCCAACAACTTCCCCAAAACTATCTCCAAAATGAAGAAAGTAGGAAAGAAACCCCGTTTTTTTTCCAAATATGCAGAACACCCCAAAAATAATTACAAAGTGAACCACCAATAGAAAATTCTGAAAAAAAATATTTAGATAGAGAAATAATATTTTAATGGATGAAGGGAATATTTAATATTATAATTGCTATTACCTTCTTCAAAATAAGGAATCTGTTAAAGACAAATACAAATACTTTTAAAGATTTTAATTTTTGATTACCTATTTTAAAGAAATTTAAAAAAATCTGTTCAACATGTCTTATACTTCCAATAGGTGGTTGAAAAAATTAAATTTAATTAATTGGTATTCATATTCAAAAGTGTTTGACTATGTTATTCTTTTGACCTCCAAGAGGCAATAATCATGCTGCAGACTCCATTAATTAAACAAAAAAAAAATATTTTTTTTATTTATTTCATAATAAGAATTTAAACATTTTATCATTTATTTTCTTTATTTTTGTATAAACTTTATATTTCATACCTGATTTCAGTCTATATGATATTAATTGATTTTAATGTACCATTTCATAATTAAAAATTATGATATAACTTGGGAAAATTAATTATTTTAACCATTTTAGAAATCAAAATTATTAAAACGATCATTTTCTCTCCACTTTTACCAAAATGACCAAAATATAATCGAAATACCCACCGAATTTCAAATCCCTCCGCCAAATGTTAAAATCCTCGGCGCAAATTTGGGGCGGAGGTTATAATTTTACAATTTTTTATTTATATTTACATTTTCTACCCTTAAAGTTAGTTAATAAATTACTTTAGGTACTTTACTTTTTAATTTTTCGTTTTACACTCTTATCACATTAACACACATACTCGTATATCAATTAAAAAACGTCTAAAAAATACGTTTTTATTTTAACAAGTTACACCATTATAATCGTCTCGACAATACCTTTGAAATGAGCCCAATATTGAATATTTTTTGATATAATTATATACTTTTAAAGCCAATTATCCTCTTGATCGGTGAATATGAATATTTTTCACAAAATTCGGAATATTAATTAAAATATAATGCTATTATTTTTTTAATGACAAAGTATAATATTATGGATATATAAAGAAATAAGATATAAATTATAGTGAATTTGTACTAATTTTGTGTTCTTGTTATTTCTATAATAAAAACCATATAAATTAATATTCATGTATAATAACACATAATGCATCGGTTCTTAAGGTTATTACAATATATACTATAATTAACTCATTTTTGAATCAATGATATACACACAGTGCACAGAGAGGACTACAGAAATAAAATACAGAAATCTTTCAATCATATTTCCATTCTCTACTTCTCCAAGACCTTTCATGAGTAAATTTTTCAGCCTCAATATAATATTTTAATAGCCGGAAAAGACGATCAACTTACAAAAAATAATAGCATTATATTTTAGTTAATATTCCGAATTTTGTGAAAAATATTCATATTCACCGATTAAGAGGATAATTGGCTTTAAAAGTAAATAATTAAATTGAAAAATATTCAATATTGGGCTCATTTCGAAGGTATTGTGGAGACGATTATAATGGTGTAACTTGTTAAAATAAAAACGTATTTTAGATGTATTTTAATTGATATACGAGTATGTGTGTTAATGTGATAAGGGTGTAAAACAAAAAATTAAAAAGTAAAGTACCTAAAGTAATTTATTAACTAACTTTAAGGGTAGAAAATGTAAATATAAATAAGAAATTGTAATATTATAACGTGGGAGGATTTAAACATTTGGCGGAGGAATTTGAAATTCGGTGGGTATTTCGATTGTATTTTGGTCATTTTGGTAAAAGTGAAGAGAGAATGATCATTTTGGTAATATGAATTTCTAAAATGGTTAAAATAATTAATTTCCCTATAACTTGACGGTTTGACATTAACAATAGAAATAAGAACTTTAAATGTTGATGAAAGTATTGTAGGTTCGGTTATATATCATTTCCATCATTAAATGATACATATCAATCACATGTTTATGTTTTTATTATATTGTTAATGTATCGTATAATTTTATTGCATTTAATTATACTAATGTGCACTTTTTAATCGGTTAAGATGGCAAAATTCTTTTGATCATCTTATTCCAAGTTAACTCTATGTTTGTTAATTTGATACAAAATGTAATTAAAAAAATGATATAATAACAAAAATATAAATATATTAATTTTATTGATGTATATATATATACATATAACAATTTTTATTTAAAAAAAACATGATAATCTTTAATTTTATTTTGTTAAAAAAAAACTATTTACAGATTTGGAACATCTGTGATGGAGATTTTTATAAGAAACTATTTTTTGTATTATTTTGTCATGTCGTTTACAACTCATCAAATTAAGAATTTAAATAAAAATTCACATTAGTAATTCTTAAATAATTTTTTTTATCGGTCTCATGTATTTTATTCAACATCAATAAATAATTATAAAGTTAACAAAGTATATATAAAAAAACCCAACAAATTAAATATAATTTCCCACCAACTTCAAAGTAAAAATCTAATTTTTTGTACAAAAACTCAAAGGATGTGAAGGTCTCAAAAGAACTCTCTCCAATGGTATGATAGTTCTTCTAAAAATATACCATTGTAGATGTTGAGCTAGGCAACATAAAATCAAATTAGTTTATTATGGGGTAGATTAGTTATTAAAGAGAATTATCAGATAAAACATCAAGCCATTATTGTTATTCTTCTTCTTCTTCTTTTTGTTTCTATCTGTACTAGCTTGTTTTTCAGATACAACAGTCACCAAACAATCATTTATAGATCATAACCAAATTTGAAGTTAAATATAGGTCGAATTTTTGTTATTATTAATACAAGTCTTTTGTTTTACTTTTATACATTTTGTATCTTGGTTTTTGTTCATACCATTTTAATATGTATCAGTTATCTAATATTTTTCTTAAATATTGGATACCATATAATCTTTAACCGATTAAATTAACATAATTTAAATTTGTTTCTCCTAAATATTCGAATCCAAAAAATAAAATTTCTTCAAATTTTAAAATGATCGAATATCTTGGTGGATATTGGATGGCAATGAGAGTATGAGACCATGTTGCCATGCATCTGGACCTTACGTAGTTGACTTTTTGATTCATTTAAATAAAATAAAAAACATAACATGATACAGTAATTATTGCTTTGAATGTTCTGTAATATATATATATATATGTATATATATAGGTGGCTTCTTGTGTTAACCCAATAATTTATGTTAACCGTGTTAACTCATCGTTAACTGGTGAACATCATGCTCGTTCACTGGTGAACACCATTCATCAGTAAATGAGTATCGTGTTCGTCAGTATACGAGCATCGTGTTCACCAGTGAACGAGCATGGTGTTCACCAGTGAACGATGGGTTAACACGGTTAACACAAATAATTGAGTTAACATTTGAAGGAGCCTTTATATATATATATATATATATAGAGAGAGAGAGAGAGAGAGAGAGACAGAGAGGAAGGTTCTTCTACACCCCAGTTAAAAGTTACACCCCGTGCACCCCAATCAAAATCTCTTACTATATAGTGAATTTTATAACATTCTCCATTTCATAATACATTTCATATCATTTTAGGATCAAATGAAACAAGCTCGTTATAAAGAAAAAAAATGGATAAAAAGTTGTGACAATCAGAAAATAAAAATGTTATGAAATTCACTGTAATATTTCATAACATTTTATATATTCTGATTTTCACAATTTTTTATCTATTTTTTTCATAACGAGCTTGTTCCATTTGACCCTAAATGATATGAAATGTATTATGAAATGAAGAATGTTATGAAATGGAGCATGAAATGAACGGTTTTGATTGGGGTGCACAAGGTGTAACTTTTAACTGAGGTGTAGAAGAAACCGGACTCTCTCTCTCTCTCTATATATATGGATAAAGTTAGAAAAAGAAATGGAGAGTTGGGTTCCTCTAATAAAGTTACTAGTTATATGGCATTATAAGGGCGTCGGTTAAAATTTTGTAATTTTTAAAACTTGGATATGAGTAAAAGTAATTATGAGTTTATAGTTTATACAGACCAAATACTTAATCAACAAAATGAAAAAAGAAAAAAAAAACTTTAAATTACTTCTTCACACACGAAAAATATTGTTCGATTACTTGCCTTTGTTGTTCTTTGATTTCATTACTTTGATTTTGTTGTTTGATTACCAAACATAGACTTATTTTGTATATTTCATATAATTTTCTGTAAATTTTGTATATTTGATGTCAAGTTATCAATTATGGTCCTTTTATTTATCATTTACATGAATTTAAATTGTTAATAAATTAATCATTATTGTTCAAGACATTGACACACACACACACACACGTTATATTATATAAATTTGTCGCCTTACGCCACACTTTTAAAAATGTCATGGCATTGTCGTAACTCTTACGCTTTGAGGTTTAACATCGATGCCACGTCACCCCTCATGCCATTTAGAACCCTGAATAATTGTCATTTTTTGTGAGAACTGTAACATAGACTTATATTTGTGTGAAGCATGTAGATGTGACCACCTTCGCTAAAAATAGTGAAGATACATATTCAAGTTTGTAACTTTCACCAATTTCACAAAATATAACGTAGTATTACATAGTAGATGTTCTTATAAAAACTACTATCAGAGAGAGTTCTTAAAAGATACTCAAAGTGTTGGAGTTCTTGTACAAAATAACAAAAATGCTAAACTTTGTGTGAAATGACATTATAATTTCAAATCATAAAATCAATTCTTTTTTCCAGAAGGCATGATGTTCATGGCATGGTCTAAGCAGTGTAACCCCCTCAGACCACAACCAAGCCGTAAGAGTGGTTTGATAATTTTTCAAACTGTGCAGTTTGGCATGAAAAGACAAGATTGGTCAAACCAAACTACTAAATGGCGGTTTAGAATTATGGTGGTCTATAAGATAAAAAATATGTTGTATAAAAGAAACTATGTATGCTGTTCTGGCTTGTGAGTAATCAATAAAAAGTTATATTGTCATTCATAGTTTAACAAAAAGTGACAAGAATTAAGATAAGTCGGATGATAAGCATGATAAGATGACAGTTTATGTGAGTTGCGAGAACAAGATGATGAGAAAACCAGAAAGAGAAAACGGTAAGAGTAGATGGACATCAGATAACAAGGAACTACCAAGCATCTCCAATAGAGTGGTAAACACTCCAAAATGAAGATTATGGGGATTTTGGCTAGTTTTTTGCTCCAATAAATTCTCCAAAAATCAACTCCAAAATGGAGAAAGTATAAGAATAATTGTGAAAATTTCCAAATTTGGAGGAATTTCAAAAGAAATGATTACTTTTCAGAGACAAATGATTTTTTAATATTTATATCAATGACACTCCTTTAAATTATTTTTATGAGAGAAAATAACTTTTTATTAATTGTATTAAATATTTTAATAATATAATTAATGTTTTTCCTGAAATTATAATATAATTAGTTTTGTAATTTCAAAATACAAAAAGACATTCAAAGTTAAATGTAATTGTTTTTAGAAATTTTGACTACTCTATATATATGTATATATATTTTATCATTTAATCGTATACATGAGTTTAATATATGAAAATATATAAATATTATATAGGCAATTTGACGACTTAATCTAACAACCTGATACCTCAAGGTGCAGATGATACCATACAATTTAGTTTTTTTCTCCAAACCAAAACAATCTGCTATAATTTGATTTAACCAGTGTTTACGATCCAAAACTTTTTCTAAGAAGCTAGCGTATAACAAAGTGGCCGCGTCCCTCCTCCATCCTGACCCCTACTCGAAAAAGACCATTTTTAATCGGGAAATTGTCAATCTTGTTAACCAAATACAATTTTTAGTCATTTTTCATAGTTACTTCTCAAAATAGTCAGTTTTTATCCAATTACATATAGACTGGTTTTTGGAAAAAGAAATATTCTTACGCATATGCATAAGGATTTTTTAATCCAAAATCTGAAACCTTACACAAACATTTAAATCTTTATGTAAAAGAATTCTTTTTTTTTTAATTTGAAAATCAAGTTTAAGTCCGACAATTTTGGTACTCTAGTCTTGGTGCATCTTCAATGGTCAAGTCTTGCCTCGTAGGTTTCTACTAACAAAAAGTTATTTTTTTGTATATATTTAATTTATTTTTAATAAACATACGTAAATTACCCTATACATAAAATGTTCAAAGACTTGATATTCCTCGAGTCATTGGATGTTAACCTATTCCTCAATCCATTACTCTAATTTGGATTAACTTATTTAAAACAACTTATACTTTTTACAAAAAAGGTTTAACAACTTATGTGGTACCACACCAGAATTTTAAAAAAAGTGTTTGGATTAACTTATGGCGTTTCCACACTGGAATTTTAAAAAAAGTGTTTGGATTAGCTTATGGCGGTTCCACATCGAAATAAGTCAATAAGTTGTTTTTTAGTGTTTGGCAAAAAAGTGCTTATACATGCAAAATGACCAAAAGTGCTTATAAATCGTAAGTTGTTTTTGATAAGTCACAACCTTTTAACTCATGAAAAACTCGTTTTCACCGGTGGGTATAACCACGTTTTATTTTCTCCCATCCAAACACTCAAATCTACCTTTCACCAGTTTCACACCAGTATAAGTTAATAAGTTGTTTTAATAAGCTAAAACAAACACCCCCTAAAGACTGATCTTGACTGATCTTTTAAGTCTTTGGTCAAGTATTTTTTTAACATTGAAGATGCTCTTATCAAAACAAGAATTTAATTAAAAAAAATTGTTAAAAAATGAATTTAATCGGAAAGTTTTTGACTTTTTGGTAAATTTTCCTTTTTTTTATTCCCCTTAAAACCCTTTTTCCTTATAAAATGCAAAACCCATACCCTCTTCTTTTCTTTTTGAATTTCCTTTTCATTATTCATTCATGAATGCCAAGAGGATTTTGATACTCTGCAACTCATCAAACAACAAACCCTCTCTCTTTCTCTCTCTCTCTAGAAACTTTATGTGGTTTTCTTCATTCAGATTCTTTACTTCTTATAACAACTCTCAGTTTTTCATCATCACATCGAAACAGATAATAGATTGCTGGTAAGTTTTTAGAGCAGAATCGAAGATTCAGAGGGTTTTTGTTAATGATAATTCAAGGTAAGAGCAATGTGTAATATAATCATGGGAAATCCCTAATTTCGATACTCAATTTTGCCGTTTGCGAGTTCCATTATATTCAACAAAATGTCGTCCTGCATGAACAAACTGTTGCTTGTTCTTTAGAGACCATAATCATGGAGAATAATTTAGTTATGATGTTCTTCTTCTTGTTGTTGTTCTTTCGAAGTACATTTCAACAGCATGAACAATCTGGCCGATTAAGTTCTACGGCAGAATGGGCAGCTCTGCTTCAACTTAGGTCATCGTTAGGGTTGAGAACCAAAGACTGGCCCATAAAATCCGACCCGTGTTTAGGTTGGATCGGTGTTCTATGTGAAGATGGTAGTGTTACTGGGATCAATGTTTCAGGGTTTAAGAGGACTCGAATTGGGAGTCAAAACCCTAAATTTTCAGTCGATTCTCTTGCCAATTTCACCAAATTGGTTTCTTTCAATGCCTCAAGACTCGCGCTTCCTGGTTCAATTCCGAATTGGTTAGGGCTTCAGCTTCAAACCCTTAGGGTTCTTGATCTTAGATTTTGTGAAATTTCTGGTGCCATTCCTTCTAGCATTGGGAATTTGGCTAATCTTGGTGAATTATATTTATCTGATAACAATCTTACTGGTAGTATTCCATCTAATTTGGGTCTGTTATCACATATTTCAGTTCTTGATCTATCGAGAAATTCGCTTACTGGTTTGATACCATCTTCTTTAGGGTCTCTAGCTAAACTTTCTCTGCTTGACATTTCATCGAACAGCTTATCTGGGGTCATTCCTGAAGATTTTGGGAACCTATTGAATCTTAAATCTTTGAATCTTTCTAGTAACAGTCTCTGTTCTTCCATTCCCACCCAATTCGGTAATATTTCTAGTTTGGTTGTTCTTGATCTGAGTTCTAATTCACTTTTTGGCTCTGTGCCTTCAGAACTTGGGAGTTTAAGGAATTTGCAGAGAATGGTGATTTGCAACAATAACTTGACTGGTGATCTTCCTGATGCATTATGGTCACTGCCTAATTTGAGGTTTCTTGATGTATCCAGTAATAATTTTATGGGATTTCTACCAAATCTTAGTTTGAATGCTAATACCACCATGGCAGTGTTCAATCTGTCACATAATATGTTTTATGGAGTCCTGCCCTCCGTGCTTAAAAGGGTACATTCTGTGGATCTTTCTTTCAATTACTTCCAAGGCAAAATACCAGATTATGCTCGTAATGTTGTGTCTTTAGACAGAAACTGTTTTCGTAGCTGGTCAAGCCAAAGGAATGTGAAAGAATGTGCAGGATTCTATTCTAGAAAGGGGTTGTCATTCGATAATTTTGGACTTCCAAATGGCGCAAATCACCGTCCTTTAAGTGACCATAAAACCAACCGACAAGTGGTCATATTTGCAGCGGTGATGGCCACTGTTGGGCTCGTTCTACTCTTTGTGATTTTGATGGTGATACTGATCATATGCAGCTGTAAGGAACGGAAAACAGCTGAAATAGGATCTGGGTTGGGACTGAATGGGACAGATGCAGGTGCACCAGGAGCAAGTTTGAAACTTTTTGGAGAAGCATTTGGTTATGAGAAGATTCTTGCAGCCACCGGTGACTTTAATGATGGAAATCTCGTAAAAAATGGACATTCTGGTGATGTTTTTAAGGGTGTTTTGGAAGGTGGAGTTCATATAATCGTCAAAAGATTCTATGCGCATTCTAGAAAGAACAGTTGCAAGGCGGAGTTAGATTTTTTCAGTAAGGTTTCTCATCCAAGATTGGCTCCTCTATTGGGACATTGCTTAGAGAAAGAAAAGGAACATTTTCTGATTTACAAATATATGCCAAAAGGGGATCTTTCAAGTTCTTTATATCGAAAAATTAGTTCAGATGATGATAGTTTAAAATCGTTGGATTGGATAACAAGATTGAAGATTGCAATTGGAGCTGCCGAAGGCTTATCTTATCTTCATCACGAATGTACTCCACCCTTTGTTCATAGGTATTCTAAAGAACCCTTAATTCTTATTATATCTTGATAATATGAGTTTAAGGATTGTTATTTATGTTATGAATTCGTTTATGTTTTTGTTTAATTTGAAGAGACGTTCAAGCTAGCAGTATACTTCTTGATGATAAATATGAAGTGCGGTTAGGAAGCCTAACTGAGGTTTGTATCCAAGAAACCAATAGCCATTCAAACAAAATCACGAGGTTGCTACGATTACCCCAGTAAGTATGCAAACCTAACATAAAAAGATGACCTTTATTTGCAGTTTATGATCGAGAAATTTGAGGGTTTTAACAGAGATTTTTCTCTTGGATTTTTGTAGGATATCTGAAGAAGTTGCTTCTGGTAAGTTCTGTGATTGATTTGTTCCATATTTGTCATAGCTCTCATCTTGTTTTTGATTTTTTTCGTCCTATAAAAATAGGTGGAATAAAAACCAGGAAACGGACCAAACTTGGTAAATTACTAAACTACCCATGGCAATTTATAGCACTAAGGGACAGTTTGGTTGGTTTCCAACTTTCCGTCAAGTCCTGTATGGATAAAACTGTTTGTGTGAATTACCGTCTGTGTAGATTGGGAAGGTTCTTGTTTAGAGGGTTTGGAAAAAAAAAACTGGCTTTTTGCATAAAACTCGCCCCTAGAAGCTTATTGAATAAGCCACTTCCTATATCATTAAGCCTGACTGAATAAGCTGGGAGTATCCATTAAGCTCATTAAGCTGCTAACAAAAACGTATTTTTATCTCAAGATGGCCTATGTTTGATTTTATCGAACTTTTGTTTTTCGATTTCTAGGTGTAGCTACTGCAACGTGTATGTATGACGTTTACTGCTTCGGGAAAGTATTGCTAGAGCTCGTAACGGGTAAAATAGGAATTAGTGCATCGAGTGATTCAGCTACAAAAGAGTTGTTGGAAGGTTTACTTCCATTTATAAGTATATACGATAAAGAACTTGTAAAGATCATAATAGATCCATCGTTAATAGTGGACGAAGATTTATTAGATGAAGTATGGGCTATGGCGGTCGTTGCTAAATCTTGTCTTAATCCTAAACCTTCAAAGAGACCGTTAATGAGATTTGTACTAAAAGCTTTGGAAAATCCTTTGAAAGTTGTACGTGAAGAAATATCGAGTTCGGGTAAACTTGGAACGAGTTCTTCGTCTTGGAATGGGAGCTGGCGGCATAGCTTGGCGGCAGGATGTGGCGGCAGCGGGAAAGGGGAGTTGCTGCGGGGTGGTGGTGGTGGTGGTGAGGAGGGTTGTTTGTCGACTAGAAGGTATTCGAAAGATGTGTTTCCTGAACCGATGGGTGTGGAAAATGAAGAGAAATGGAATGACTGAATGAGGATTAAGATGGATGGATGGATTATTTGGTAATAACGCATATCGGGCGCTCCCATTTGAGCGTCTTTTAAAAAAAAGATGTAAGTCGATAGAGAAAACGTGCGATTTGATGTTAGTGTTTATGTTTAGTTTTTGTTTTTTTTGCAAACTGTAAATTGTTGATGGGTTTGTGTTTTTTTGATCTGGTTTAGAATGAGAATAGAGATATGATTCAGCAACCATTTCCTGCAGGTTCACCATGTGATATTTGTTGCTGTTTTTTTTTTTTTTTTTTTTTTTTTTTTGTGAAGGGTATCCAGGCATAGCTTATACTAATCCCGGTAAATTATGACTGTAATAATCAGTTGATAAACTCAGTGGCCACAATTGTTGTGTACGTATGGATTCGAACTCTGGACAAATGCAAGGGCGGACCCACCCAATGGGGAGGGGAGTTCCGTGCTACCGCTCAACCGTGTTCCGTAAGGGAAAAAAATCGCGTTTCGTAAGTTTTACATGAGGTGCACCTGCTAAACTTTTGATATTTCAAGGGTTAAAGGAGAACTACTTTAAAAAATCTCTTGAAATCAACCAAAAACCATAAAAAATCCTTCGAAATCAACCGAAAAACTTAAAAAAGTCCCCAAACAGGGAATTCGGCTAAAAAAATCTCTCGAAATCAACCGAAAAATACATCAAACAGCTTTGCGAACATTTGATACAATTTAAGGATGCACCCGCTCGGGAAAAATATTGGGTCCGCCACTGGACAGATGAGATATTCCACCAAATCCCTTAGGACCTCAACCAGTACGCCACAACCCTTGTGGTTTTGTTGTTGTTTTTATTGTGCAAAAGGTCTAGCTGTTGTGCATAGAGCTTCCGTTTGAATATTTTTATTATTATCAGAAATTGACTGAAATAGCCGATCTCTCTGTTTATTTTACTTTTTAGCCACATTTTCAAATCAGTTTCTAAACTTAGCGGTTCTGTACGTGGATGCATAATATCTTTACGTAAATGCCAAAAAAGAAATCTTTAATCAGAAAAATATGGTTTATGTAAATGCGTAAAATATTTGTATGAAGAATGAATGGTTTGAAAATGTGACTAAAAAATGAATATGAATGGAGAGAATGACTATTTTAGTCAAGTTCCTTATTTTTACTCAAGTTCCCCTTTTTTTGTTCTCACAAAGTGGTAGGTCCACCCATCTCCCCATGGTGGATAGAGCGGCTGTTTCCATGAAGACCCCTGCTTTGTGCTCATGAACACCACCTACATGCTTAAATACACAATTTATGCATTGGGAACATGATCATATATGAGAAAAGTTCAACACCATAATCCTTGCCTTTATCGATGGAAAATGATTGCTTCGTTGTAAACTTAATAAACGCTACAAACTTACAAACCAGTTTTCATATGTTGTTTCATATATGAAACAATAGGTGTAAAAATACATTGTTTATCAGTGTTGTTTCATATATGAAACGTTCAGAACTATTTTATGAAATGGAAAAAATAAATTGTCTTCAACGTTTCACATATGAAATAACATTGTATAAACACTGTATTTTTACATGTGTTGTTGTTAGATTGGTAAAAGAAACAACATTGTATAAACATTACATTTTTATGTATGAAAACTAGTTTATAGTTTACACAAATTATCGGATTTGTAAAAGAATACAACCCTATAATTTTACCCCTTTATTCCCTAAAAAAGGCCAACATTTGTGGAATTCAATCCAACAATATTCAAATGCAAAATTGATATGGACAATGTTACAATGTAACACTTCTTAATCTAGTTATCAGATTGTTCTTGTTAGCTTCTGGAATCTATATCAACCTTAAACTTAAAATTTACCCAATTGACGTCAAAAATCTTAAATTTCCTCTATTAGGGCATACACTAACACATTTAGGGCACAAAAAGGCAAATACGTGTAGCATTTAGACTCGATTTGTAATGAAACTATGTACATTTTACGGTAAATCAACATTCATCCTTCAAATCAAGATCATATCAATAAATCATCAAATAATTCAGATGTACATTTTACGGTAAATCAGCATTCATCCTTCAAATCAAGATCATATCAATAAATCATCAAATAATTCAGATGTACATTTTACGGTAAATCAACATTCATCCTTCAAATCAAGATCATATCAATAAATCATCAAATACTTCAGAAACCAAAAATAACTTTTATTACATGTACAACGTTTGGATCATTCCACAATCTCATCAAATCAACAATTCATTTTTGTGCAATGACCTCGAAACCTAACAAATTGAAATTACTTGATCTTTCAGGTGGTGTCCTTCCAGATTGCTTAAATAAGAGAGAAAGATGAGCTAGCTTACGAAGTGATATCTACATTATGGAATTACTGGATATTATAGGTGGTCGATCAAAAAATGTATAAAATAAGAAAATACAATAATTTGTTACTTTGATTGGAAAAGAAATATTACATTAAATAAGAATTAAAACAAAGTTATTCATATGTTGATTAATTTATCTATAAAAAAAGATAATTATTAACTAATTTAAAACTTTGATACAATATGTTATATAACAATAAAAAAAATGTAATTCAATTTCAAACCACATATTATTACAAATCAAGGTAAAGTACTTCAATGTTATGTTAGAACTTAGAAATAAAACTTAAAATTTCATCAGCTAGCTTTTCAGCCATCCGCTAGCTTATCAGTTAGTTTGTCAAACATATAAATCACCATTTTTTTCTCATTTGTTTATAATAAGTGATTTTATTGTCTGTTACTCATTTTGATCTATTTATGATTATTATTTATTTATTATTACTCGTGATTTTTGAAGATTTATACACTAAACACAAACCATAAAATGTCAAACACGAATTATGAAACATCAAACACGAATAATGAAACATGAAACATGAAACATGAATGTAAAACATGAATCATGAAACATATGAGAATGTGAAACACGAAAATATGAAACACGAAACCAGTAAAAAATAAGGAAAATATGAATAAAAAATAAATTTTAAATTGTTCCAAAAAATATCGCATAATTTTAATTAATACTAAAAATAAAAAATTAAACAAAAAATAAAAATTCAAAATTCAAAAATATCTTTCAATTGTTTTACTCTTTTCAACTCTGATTTAAGTAGAATCTATTAATGATTTTTTATCTTTACATAAATAGTTCATATCATTTTCAATCATTAACCAATGAAATCTGTGGTGGAAATGAGGTTGCAAAGTTTCTACTAATTATGTGGTTTGCAAATGAAACAAATATAAAACTTTAAAGAGGATACTTTTATTCATCAAGACGTGGTTATCAACAATGACACAAACAAACTATTTTAAAGGACATTTAGGAAAATAGATGCCACATGCTACACATATATTGGGAAGAAACTGATGGTTTGGTGGCAATGTAGGGTTATTAATGTCAATGTACTTGCATAAACAATCTCTATGCGCGTTTAAGTCGTTGCAACAAGTTAGAGACGGTGATCCTCGTTGAATTAGGGATGGATAGCAACTCTTTATCTCTAGATCTGAATTACAACGTTCTGCATGGATGTTGCTTATAGAAAACACAAGTGTAACAAGAACAACAAGAACAAAAGTTGCGTTCTTCATTTTATACTTCCCACAACTATCGAAAGAGATCAAAAACTAAATAAAACTAGGTAAATAATTATATATATTATGTTTTGAGAGGATATGTTAAAAGTAAAAAAATTGATTGTTACTTATAGGGCATTTTGAAGAAAACGCATGCAAGAAATTTATGAGGTAATTAATGTATATATGATTATAACAAGGTAATGTAGGATTTGTAGTAATGGTATTTGTTCAAATATTCCAAATTAAAAGGTTTGATTTTGTTTGCATTTATAAATTTTAAATGGACTTAATTTTCTCTATTATGTTACAATGGTTTAGACTACAATCACAATCAATCAAATATAGTAAAATGGGACAAAAGATTTTTCATTTATAAGAAGTTAACATGATTCATACAAGTGTTCTCGTGCAATGTACTATGATACATCTCGATTTTAATGTTTTATTTTATTATTTGATTTTGTCGATTTTATAATATGATTTTAAGAAAACAATAATGCTTTTATAATTGAATAAAATATATAAATTTGAAGAGCCCATAAAAATTTGAAAATAATATATCGATATTAGTATCAAGTAAACAATTTAATAACGATGTAATTTATTTTAGTCTAATAATATGATATTTTTCGAGTAAACTACGATTTTCGTCCCTGTAGTTTGGTAATTATAACGATTTTCGTCCCTGTGATTAAAAAACTGTTTTTTTCGTCCCTGTGGTTTACATTTCATTTCGTTTTTCGTCCTTCATCCTAACAGAGTTAAAGAATTCTGTTTAAATTAAGGGTAATATAGTCTTTTTACCATTTTTATATTTAATTGTATTATATATTATTATACACTTTTTAGGTTTGAATACAACATATTCATTAAAAATAATAAATAAAAAGCAAAACCCAATTTAGGACACCAACGTCAAGGTCCCACCCAAATACATCTTCTTCCCCAAAACCCACCTTCTTCAAACTACCTGCACCAAAATAAGAAAAAAAAAAGTTTTCTTTTAAAAAATGGTTACAAAATAATAGCATGGTTATGGTGACGATGGAGCCAAATAGTTGTTTTCGTTTTCCGGCAACACTAGAGGGAGATTTACTATCTTGAGATCATTTGATGTCATGCCGACCGATATGATCGTGGAGCCATGAGGATTACGATTTACGACCCGATGGCTTCCGGTGTTGCAAAAGATGCTCCCAACACAAAGTTTCCTTCGATGTCGCCGTTTTCATCATCGACAACAATCACAAACTTGGATGGATTAAAATCAACACCCAAAAAGAAGTTAGATTTTTCGAATTTGAACCACCAGTTTGAATGATAGGATATGTAATAGGGTTATTAAGATCAGAAGAAAATTGTAATTATGGTGATCAAGATGTATTATTTCGTAACCATTTTTTAAAAGAAAACTTTTTTTTCTTATTTTGGTGCAGGCGGTTTGAAGAAGGTGGGTTTTGGGAAAGAAGATGGATTTGGGTGGGATCTTGGGGTTTGTGTCCTAAATTGTGTTCTGCTTTTTATTTATTATTTTTAATAAATCTTCTAATTATGTATGTTGTATTCAGACCTAAAAAAAGTGTATAATAATAGATAATACAATTAAATATAAAAAAGATAAAAAGACTATATTATCCTTAATTTAAACAGAATTTTTTAACTCTGTTAGGATAAAGGACGAAAAACGAAATGAAATGCAAACCATAGGGACGAAAAAAGCAGTTTTTAAACCACAGGGACGAGAATCGTTATAATTACCAAACCATAGGGACGAAAATCGTAGTTTACTCTATTTTTTATAAATATAACAATTATGTATCATGTTAGAACAGAATGATTATCCTAATTATATTTTAAAATAAGATGTTTGTTTTGTATTTTATTATGTTTATCAATTAATTGTATGATATATCTTTAAAAAGTTATATGAATAAAAATAGTAATAAATTGAAAATTTATAAAGACGAAAATAAAGAACAATTGCAAACAAATGACAATCACATTTTCGAAACCACAAGGACAAAAATTGCAATATTTAACAAACCATGGGGACTAAAAATTGTAATTTACTCAAAAAGAAATTTTATTTAGAATACAACAAGCAAGGCTTCTCGTACAAGTTATGTAATTCATGGATCATTCATACAAGGGTTCAAGCAAATTAGGGTTTATCCGCCATTGATGATTTGAAAGAAATTGATGGCTTCAGCAAGCAGATCAGCGATGGTATCTGTTGCCAGAACTATCGCAACGGGATCAAATCTAATTTCAAGAACCCTAACCCCCAAATCTCTACATGTTTCTCCTTTTCATTCATCAACAAGAACAATCCCTCGCGCAGCTTCAAGGTCAATAATACTGAATTCACTATTAATAGCGATGATCTCCATTTGAATGCCATGAATTTGATCTTCATGTGTTCTTCAGGATTCTAGGCGCATTGGGAAGTGTTGAATCAATGATGCCTCTTCACAGTGCAATTGCATCTGCTCGTCTTACGTCAAGTATTGCTGTTGATTCCACCTGCTGGAGCTGGCTTTCTCAAGGTAATTTCATCGTTTTTTATATGAATTCTTTACGTTTTTTTTCTCATAATTTAAGCTCATGTTATTGATCGTTAAGTTAAATTGCTGCATTATAGTTACCAATAAATTCTATAAACATGATTATCTTGATGGTGATGTTAAAATTTCACATCACTTCGACTATTTATCCTCGATATATGTTAGAATTTAGAGACCTCCATTCGACTCTTTTCGGAGAGTAATCTAACGGAGTTACACGTTCTCCTATGGCATCAGAGCCACGTGTCAATCTATGCTGTCTAGCCCCCTCTTGAGTCTTGACAGTAACAATTTTCTGCCCGTCTAGCCTCCATTGAAGGGGGCGAGTCCTGCATCGGCTAGACTTGGACCATTTGTCCTTGATATATATGTTAGAACCTTGTTCTCTCCTATGGGATCTTTTTGGAGATATTCTCACAAGTGAAATAAGGGGCTGTTAGCAGTTGTTGAATGATTAAGAAGCTCTTATGATATAGTGCAAAATGAAATATAATTGTTTGGTAATTATTCAGAATGAAATTAGGGCGCTGAATGGTTAAGGGAGGCTCAAGATACAAAAGCATTCGGAGGGTTTTAGAAACATTAGGAGGCAGATTTTTTTGTTGCCAAACAGGATTTGCCTCTTAGCGATTAAGAGGCCATCTCTTAATGGAACTCTTAACTCTAGATCATCTTAACTAATCGATATTTGGGTGAAAAATCATAACAACAGTCGGAAATTGAATGGGTTGGTAACTATAATAACCTTGAAGTGTGGTGTTTGATAATTGTTGCTGCTTGTTTGGAAATCGTGTTATTTGATCGTAGTTTATAAGAGAAAGAAGCCAAATATAGGTAAATTTTAATAAAGATCCTAGAAATATGTTAGACTTACAGCCAAATCTGGTTGTGCTTGATTTGTATTTACCCAACAAAATCAAGTATAACAAAAGTTGATGAGTATTCGGACCCACACGAATGGTTATTACTTACAAGATTGCCTTGATAGCCTCTACACGTCTCCTAGACTGTTTTGAAAGCTAGGCTTAAACACAGTTATTAAATGTGAAACTGTTTCTACCCGCTCAAGTATCATCATGTATCATTTTATTGAATGCCATTGAGTTTGAATTTGTGTGTCCGTGTTTTTGAAGTTCTTGTTGTTTGACCACTTTTACCGACTCTCATCAGTCGTGAGTAGCGCACACATGCTAGTTGTATTTATCAAGGGGATGCTTAATGCTGCTGACCACTGCTGACTCAATCAGATTAGCTGACTCGGTCAGCATCGACATGTTTACCGGGGAACAGATCTGACTGAATGATTGTTTCACTTACTGGGTTAGTTTACATACTTTCCAGTCCTACCCTTTTTATGATCAGGGTTTTTCAGAGAACTCTAATTATATAGATGTATATAATGGTAAATTGGTAAAAAAAATACCGGGAACTCATTAAGCAGTTACTACAAAACACTTGGTTAACAACCATTTCCAATATGCTTACCCAAATCGCACTCTGACCTGGTTAGCGCTTACTCAATATGTGTTCATTTGAAGGATGAACCGTTGGCACCGGTCCTACATTTTGTCTCGGTGGACCAATGTGATTGTGGGTCCCATTTAGGGGCTGTTTAATTGTTTTTTCATTAAGTCCTGTATGGATTAATATGTCCATATAGATTGGGAGAGTTTTTTTAGATGGAAGGAGCGTGTTTTTTAATTCGGAGGGACAGGTTTGGAAAGAAAAAAAAACTTGGCTTTCTGCATAAAGCTCTCTCCTAGAAGCTTTACTTAACAAGCCACTTTCTATATCATTAAACCACAACCAAACAGTCATGTATAGCTGTTCGAATAAGCTGTGAATCTCGTTAAGCTCATTAAGCTGCTAACAAACAGACCCTAATCGTCTTGATTGATGTCTGTGATTCTTTGCTTTGTTATCAAAGACTTCTTGCAACTAATTATATCTTTTTTTTTCCGGATTTTCCCTTAGACTTTGGACTTCCTCGGTGAGAAGGACTACAACCACATTTCATCGCGATTTCTCTTCAACTAAATTTTCCGTCATTAGCCAAAGCATTTATTGTGTTATCTTCATACTCTTTTTCTAACCGGAAAATGAATGAAAGTTTTATGGATTGAAAAATCCTTTTTTATAAAGCATTCTTTGCAGCATCTTAGTGTTGTTGTCATTTGTTTGGAGATGTTGTTATTGTTGTGAAATTTTATCTGATATTTTGAACAGAAGAGGAACTGTTGTGGTTTAATGTATAACTTTTCAATTATGTTAAAAATAGATTTATTTCAATTATATTAGTTAGTAGCAGGTGTTTGTTCTTGTAAAATGCTATGGATGGTTATGATCTAGTTTTAACGCCACAAGGGTTGTGGCGTACTGGTTAAGACTTGTGGGGGATGAGACTAGATAACCCATCTACCCCAGGGTCGAATCTAGGCGCAAACAACTTGTGGCCACTGGGGAATTATCTCAGGGCTGCATGCTTTAGCAGTCTTAAAATTGTCAGGGATTAGTCTAGGCAAATGCCTAAGATACCCTTTCCAAAAAAAATCAAACGTATGATGGTTGTGCATTGGCTCTTTTCTCTCGTCAAAATTGGTTTTTTCTATTTATAAGATATCAATATGTTTTAATAAACTGTTTTATTGAACAGATTGCATCCAAGGCTATGTCTGAACTATTTATAAGATATCAATATGTTTTATACAAACAATTTTTGTTTGTGAAGGGTATCTCAGGCTATGTCTGGACTATTCCCGGCAAATTATGACTGCAATACATCAGCCCTGATAAACTCAATGGCCACAATTGTTGTGTACGTCTGGATTCGAACCTTTGGCAGATGTGATATTCCACCACATCCTCCAAGGCCTCAACCAGTACGCCACAACCTTTGTGGTTCCAATTTCCGAAGCAATTAAACAAAGATAAAGGATTGTTGGGATTTTTGTCCTACATCGGAGATGAGTGAAAGCGAGATGGATTATATAAGATGGGTGTTAGAGATGCATAAAATATGTTCGCAAGGAGAGATGGTTGGGTGGAAAAGGAAAACCCAATTCTTTTTTATCTTCTTTCTAAATGAAATAAATGCAGGAAAACACCAATTGAATATATGTTGTAGCCATAGTGGAAATGAGAGAAATTGGCTTGGATTTCACATAGAGACGGATCCATAAATTTTTTTAAACGATAACACCATTTGATTAAAAAAAATGATATTAACAGGATTTGAAGTCGGGCTGGAGTGGAAAAAAAACCTTGCAAAACCAACTCTACCAAAGAAAACTTATTCTCATTGTACTTTCAAAATATATACAGTAACACATAACAGATTAATACAGTGACATTTTTCAAGACCCTAATTTTTTATACAGTATAACGGATAAACAATATGGTGGTACGGACCATCATAGGCTCTATATTGGGTCCGTCCGAGATTCCACACTCATTTTTAGTAAACCAAAAAAAAGTCCGATTTGGTCTAGCAAGGCAATTGGCCTAATCAAGCTTTTTAAGGCGGGGATTGGGCAGTTGGGCTTACTAATCCGATCTGGTCTAGCAAGATGTAAATTTTATTGTAAACTAATAATAAAAATAATATGCCACTATTTTTTTAAATTCAAAATTTATGTTTGAATAAAGTAGAAATTTTAAGTGTTTGTTGAAATTTTCGAAGACCTGGTTGAAAAAAGGGGAAAAAATATTGACAAGACTCTCAAATTAAAGTTTATAAAATTCTTGTTTCTTTATCAACTTTTTGATTCTTAATTTCACTCTCTCAAGTTGATTTATATGTTTCATAGAAGTTATACCGTTAGGAATAATCGTTGCTTATGATAAAATAACTTAAGTGCTTAATAAGATATATAGATATTATATATAATGAAACAAGAATATATATATATATATATATATAGGGTTAGGTTCAAATGTGAACTCATTTTTGGTTGTGAACGTGAGGACGAATCTCAGCCACACATCTTCGGTTATGGTGGACGCGATCACGGAGGATTGACGCGATTCATGGGAGGGTGAAGATTATTAAAGGAGAGAACTGCGTCAGCGCGCCTTTATTGACCGGATAAGTGGCTAAGATTCGTCCTCACATTCACAACCAAAAATGAGTTCACATTTGAACTTTCCTCTATATATATATATATATATATATATATATATAGAGAGAGAGAGAGAGAGAGAGAGAAGTTCAAATGCGAACTCAAATTTGGTTGTGAACTCAAATTTGGTTGTGAACGTGAGAACAAATGAGAGCGTGACACGTGTCAAAATAAGCAATATTCAGATTGAATATACAAAAGAATATTCAGTCTAGTATATATTCAGTCTGAATATACAAAGGAATATTCAGACTGAATATTCCTTTGTATATTCAGACTGAATGTATACTATAATATTTCTTTGAATGAGACACATGTTGTACTTTCATTTGTCCTCATATTCACAACCAAATTTGAGTTCTCATTTAAACCCCTCCACATATATATATATATATATATATATTTGAAATAATTTGTAATCACATATTATGGAGTTACATGAGGAAGCAACAAGTGTATAATATACATCAAAATCATTTGGTACGTCTTTTTATCCATTTTGAATCCATGTGTGAGTGGCAAAAGCAATTTTATGGCATGCCACCCCACAGAGTGACAACTAGCCTGCCGAGGCCCTACTTGCTCATTCATGTATTTGTCAACAACCATGGCAATAACTTTCCATTCAAATAAATGGGTGCCAATAACTTATGGTAAAAAGTTAATCCACTCAATGAAAGTAGATGTGGACAAATAGACCGGGTCTCGGATCAGACTGGACCGGATCAGTGGTTTGTCATCGGATTAAGGTATTTGATTTCAGACCAGTCATGGAGAAAATATTTTTGGTTCGAGATTTTCTGGTATGGTTTTGTATTGAAGCGTTAATTTGGTATGGTTTCCAAGGACACAACATCTGATTTATGGGTTCTTGAGACGTTGAACTATGGACAGGGGCAGATCTATATATGTCCGTGTGGGTTCTTGTACACTTACTCAACTAATTTTCACAAGTAATATTTTTTTAAGATATGAAAGGTGTACTTGTTAAACTTTGAGGGGTGTTCTGAGATATTCGAAAATATAACAAGCATCAACCAAAACACTACCTTGAAATGAACCAAAAACCCAAAAAAATCTCTTGAAATAAACAAAAAAATAAATTAAATAATCCTTCAAAACGATGAAATTCGGTTAAAAACACAGCGGATGACTTTACATCCCTAATCTAACTTAAAGGTAAAACTTTTGGGCCGCCACTGACTATGGATATGGAATTTGTAGCATGTTGACATGTAGGTTTCTAATTTGGGCCCTATGTTCGATAAATGATTGTTTTAGGGACGTTTACCCAAATGCTTACCTAGTAAGCGGCAAAGTGCTCACTGGTATTACTTATTAGTCAACACTCTCACTTACCTTATCATGTAAGATACTAGTATATCAAAATGATATCGAATGCATCAATTTATCCAAGTGCTAACCGGGTAAAATGTCATTTTTGCTTACCGGGTAAGACTATCAGTCCTTGCCGTGGCTTTTGTCGAGTGAGAATATCGGGCCTTGCCATGTTTATGGTAAACATTTATCGGGTAAGCATTTGGTAAACGGCCTCTTAGCCATTCGTGAATTTTATTGTTTTCATTTTTGTGCATGATTACCACTTCTTGACTTCTTTTTTTTGGAAAGGGTATCCTAGGCATTTGCCTAGACTAATTCCTGACAATTTTAAGACTGTTAAAACATGCAACCTAAGATAATTCCCCAGTGGCCACAAGTTGTTTGCGCCTGGATTCGAACCTGGAGTAAATGGGTTATCTAGCCTCATCCCCCAGGACCCCCACAACCCTTAACCAGTACGCCACAAACCTTGTGGTTCACTTCTTGACTTCTTGTCGATACTATACTTTAAGCTTATGCGTTTTCTTGTCTGTTTCACGTATTTCATCTCAATGTTTTTCATTGCACAATTTGTTTGTTGTGTTCGTTTCTTGTTTGCACAAACTCTCATATATAACTTGCTTGCTATTTTTAATTTTGTCTTGTAAGACAAAGGTCTTTACAAAAATAATAAGATAGAGGTATTGTGTATATTCTACAAACATACGTTGCCTCTTTGTTGGATCGATTCGGTGCATTTGGATTGTTTTAATTGTAAGATTAATAAGCATTACATGTAATAAATCAATGATTATCGTATTGATAAAATTAATAATTTATTTAATTAATTTTACATGATGTATATAATAAAAATGTTGTACTTTATTAAAAGTACATACATATAGAAAAAATGAAATGCACTAACTGAAAACGGTTAAACCGTCAGTTTTATCCATTACATGCCACACAATTAACTTTACATGATGTATATAATAAATATCTTCTCTCTGGTTGTCCTCTGTCGACAGGGATGACCCACTTGTGACGGTACACCAGAATCACCTTAGCTTCATGCCTCTTGTAGCTTCCACGAATAACCTTGACGCCAATTATACGTTTTCAACTTGGATCGTAGTTCAATGGAAAAAGGGCACCCTGATCAGCACTCTGTGGATGCTGGATGGGGCTGAAAAGTGTGCCTTTTGTAAGAAACTCAATAACACAACATAAAACTGTAAAATTTAAAGTTAAAAATAAAAAACACAAAAGATGAAAAAACAAAAAAAAAATATGAAAAAAGTAACGGTCTCAAAACGTCACAAGATGCCATGACATAATCCGTAAATTATAGTTAAGTTTTATCATAACAACAGATATACGTCTTATACCGTTTCACTTTCACCCGATGATGTTTATCATGGCACACCTCTTTTAAACCCTCATTAAAATAAAAGGACGATTTTCAGATTTTTGATTAACCACTAGCACTAAAATAAAGTTTACTATAAAAATAATTAAAATAAAAGGTAGAAAAAAAAGCATTATCGCATAATCCAGGTCTTATATTAAAGATGATAGAAGCTCGCTTTTCCGCGACTGCCACGTGGTCCACCGTCAATTCCACAAAATAGAATAAATTACACCAGTAGTCCATCTTTTTGTACAAACTTCATTAATTGTGACTATAATTTCGGAATTACATCATACCCCTCAAAGTTTTTATGTATTTTCATTATTAGTCCCTCCCCTATGAAATAGAAAAAGAAAATTAGTTTTTGTTTTTTAAATATCTTCAATATCTTTGTTATATTTTTTTCTATAATGGAGAAAACTTTAAAAAATTCCAAGTTTATAGATTCTCTAAAATTTGATGGTGGAAGAAAGAAATGATATTTTATTCAATCCGACTGATGATATTAAATTTTTATCACTTTATATTTTTATATTAAGTTTCCTTAAAATATATTGGGATAATAAATTAGAGAATATTATAATGATATAATTTGTGTTAAAATCTTTAAAGTAGAAATCTGTTGAAAATGAATGTAATTTCTTTTAAAGTTTTTAACTTTGGGTTATTAGTTTTAGAAAAAAATATATAATATAGAGAATCTGTTGGAGATGCTTTTGACATCTCCAAGAGTCATGCTATATCTATATATTTTTATTTAAATTTAGAGATCTATTATTTTCTTTTTTTTATCTCTACTTTAGGATGAGCGTTTACTATAATCGTTGGAACAAACTTTTTCTAAATTTTTAAAATTTCTAAATTAGCATGATCGTTATAGATGTTATAAGGTTATTTATTAAGTTGATGATATTTCAACTATTTTACCTATTCATTAAAAATAATTAGTATAAAACATTTTAGTCCCTGCCTTTAACGTACTTTCTTGTGTATCTGTTAAGTTTATCATTAGTCTATAGTCCAACGTACTTTCATGTTTTAAGTGATTAAGTTCACTATTTTTTTAACAAATAAAATTTTAAACCTTCTAACACCAATTAAATACTTCATTGTCACATACAAAACCAGTTAATATGGTAAAATCACTTAAATCTTAAAAAATTAACAAACTTTCACATTTTAAGCAGTTAAATCCCTGATTATTTTTATGAACGGGTAAACTTTACACTTACACAACAAAAGGTACATGTCATTTCTCTATTAATATATCGACCGGTTAGTAATAAAGTACAGTGACCAATTAAACATAGCAAATATACAAATTTTCTCTTAACTTATCACTATAGCGAGTTATGAACGATTTTAAAAAAAATGATATGTTTAATCTGTTTGAAAAATGTTGAATTGAATTACTTAAAATATTAAACTAATTTGGAGGTTTGAAACTTTTCTTATAATTTTACCACATTAACCTAACTTTATAGGTTAGGAAGATGTATTTAATCAAATTCAAAAAAATTAAAAAAGTTTATTGATTAAAAAAAAAGTAAAAAAAAACCTAAAGAACTATTATATCTTGAACACTACATAAATAACGAATTTTTCCGGAGAAAAATGTCGTCGGCAAAAGTCTTGAAAGTCGCCGGCAAAGGCTCAAAACTTTTTGCCGACGGACTTTTCCGTCAGCAAAAGTTTCCGTGAAAAGTTGGCCTCTACAAGTGTTTTTGGCGGCGAAACTATGAGTCGTCGGTAAAGGTACATTTGCCGGAGAAAGATTGTCGTCGGTAAAAACTAAAGTTGCCGGCAAAAACACTTCTCAAGGAATCGTAGAAAATTCTTTTCCCGACAAGTAAAACTACTTTTGCCGGCGTAATTTTTTTCGTCGGGAAAAGTTTCCTTTGACTTTTTGGTCAACTATTTATCGGCACAAAAATCCGTCGGCGAAAGTGTTTTTAAAGTTTTGTGCATAACTTTTTACCGACATAAAAATCCGTCGGCAAAAGTGTTTTTAATGTTTTGTGCATAACGTTTTACCGACATAAAGACTCGTCGGCAAAAGTTTTTTAAACTTTCGCGCATAACTTTTTACCGACATAAAAACTCGTCGGCAGAAGTTTTTTAAACTTTCGCCCATAACTATTTTCCGACATAAAACGTTGCCGGCAAAAGTGAGTTGAATATTTTAGTCAACGTTTTTACCGGCGGAAAAAACACGATCGCAAAACTTGTTGGACAATTTTTTGACAACAAAAATAACTAATAAACAAATACAAAACCAATTTAAAACACAAATTAGCTAATTAATAAAAAAAATATCATTTAAACATAATCCCAACCAAATCAAAATATCTTGTAGTGGAATGACTGGTCCTTTTTAACAGTTATGCTATTTTTCTTTTAAATGAAGTATTAAAAGTCAAAATCTCTAAAAAATTACATTCAACTTTAAAAATTATTGTAATTTAACAATTTTAACATTAACTATATTACTAAAATATTCAATACATTTAAGAAAATATTATTTATATCTCTTAAACATTTATTTTCAACACCTATTATTAGTGGAAGTATTAAAATAATAATTTCTCTATCTATTTAGAGATTTATCTAAATTTAAATTTTTTTACAATCTCTCTCATATTTTCTCTATTTTAGCATACAAGATATCATATCTATCGGAGCAAAAACATTGAAAATCTCTATTTTTTCTATTTTATCATAGCTGTTGGAGATGTTTCACTAAATTATTTTTTAAACAAATAAGTCCTTAAACTATATGAAATCAAATAAATAAATCTTTAAAAATACAAAACCAATAAAATCTCAACGACCTTTCATATTTTGAGTTATTGGGTCTCCGAACAGTTTTTTAAATGAATAAACCGTTACACTTTTAAACAAATGATTTTTTTTATGTATCAACAAATTAGCAGAAAAGTGTAACAAAACCAATAAAATGAAAAAATTACACCATTTTTATTAACACCTTTTTATTTTTAAGATTTAAATAACAATCGTAGGTACTTATTGCTATCCTGTCATTTAAATTTCAAAAATAAATAACCATTAAATTTCATTTTAATTCTCATTTGAATCTAAATGACTCAAGATATGGTTAGTGGACTCTATATCTTAATCAATGGAAATCATCACGGTATTTATGTAAATAGGTATAATCCATATAATCGTAATAAATGATAAATAATGAAAATAATATTTAATCAATTTCTATTAAACTATCATATTTTAATTAATGATCATGATACACAATAGAGAAATGATATATTGATTTTGTTTTATAAGTTTAAAGGCTATTGATTCAAAAAATATTTAAGGATCTAATCTATCAAAATATAAAAGTCATAAATACTTTATAGAAAAAAAATATATTAATAAATAAATAAAAAAATTAATATTATAATCAATTTTGATAATAAATATCAAAAATATTTTTCAAATTTTGGTTTTTCATTTTAAAGGGACTTTAAGAAATTTATAGAAGATAATATTATATTTGTTCGTTTAAAAAGTTCAAAATTTATTTATTCAGAAAACATAATTTTAAAAAACTAAATCATTCAAAACATGATAATTCGATTGATGTTTTAAACTTTTTAAAAATAAAAATTTAAAAATTATAACCATAAGAATTGTGGTGTCCTGGTTAAGAATTGTCAAAGATAAGGCTAGATAGCTCATCTATCCCAAATTCGAATCTAGGTGCAAACAACTTGTGACCACTAAGAATTATCTCAGAAATGCATGCTTTAACAGTATTAAAATTATTAAAAATTAGTCTAGACAAATCACTAAAATACCCTTTAAAAAGAATATATGAAACCATTTCAAAATTTTCCTCTTAAATAAATTAAAAAACAAATCCTACACCTCCTTAAAACACCGACTACTCCTAATGGCATTTCGATCATTCCTTCTGGTCGACGCATTCTCCTGTCAACTACAGTGGCATTTTCCGTAAATAATCTCAAAAATCAAACCCAATTTCACTACACCAAAATCACTTGACTCTTGCCACGCTTTAACTTTCTCTCATTATTCTGACAGTTTGAATGCTCCCATTTTCTCTCTTTCTTTCTTTCTTCTTCAACAGGGGATTTTTACATTTACAGTTCTGATCTCGCCGGAAGTTATGTCGGTGTCCGGAAAAACCTCCTCCACTGACGACGGCGTTAGTTTCCTCACCTCCAAAACGCCAATATTAGGGCAAAAACTGTACGTCGTTATCGTCGTCACGGTAGCAGGTGTAACAGCGGTTCTCTTACTGATTTTCTTATTTCTTCTTTATAAACATAGCTCGAAAAGGCAAAACAGAATGCGCATCGACAAGCACGGTTCAGGACTGTTGCCTTTGTCATCGGAGACGAAAACGAAAACGAAAACGATTGAAGTCGAAGTGAAAACGAATTGTTCAGATCAAAATGAGAAAGTTACGAAAACGTTGATTAGTATGTTTGAGATGGATAATGAGGAGAGAGACGAGACTGAACCGATAATCAAAGCTGTGGATGGAAAATTAGATAATGATACTTCCGGAAGCAACGAGTCAGGTACGGCTACGGCTACCGGAACGACCGGAAGCGAAGGAGCGTCGTCTTCGGTGTCGTCGGAGAGTATGAATAGTATCTGTTGGGGACGGTGGTTCAATCTGAGCGAGCTTGAAATTGCGACGAATAGATTTGCGGAGGAGAACGTGATCGGAGAAGGAGGATACGGTATTGTTTACAGAGGAGCTTTATCAGATGGTTCTGCGGTGGCGGTGAAGAATCTTCTCGATAATCGGTGAGTTTTTTCACTTCCATTTTCAGTTCGATTGCAAAATTTACACATTATTTGCGTGTTTAACTGTTTATTTAACCGAGTTTTATTCATTTTGTTCTGTTTGAAAATGAAAACCGACGATCGGAGCGTCTTTTAGATCTGTAAGATTACGTCGTTGCCGACGTTAATTACGTGCTAGTTTATGAATTTTTTACTAGGTGCCAGAAAAAAGTAAATGGTTATTTTAATACTCTCCAGTTTCAAGAAAAAAAGTTATTGAATCGATGTCAATTTACTAAAATTTGATATATTACTCACTTACACAGTGAGTCCGTGTCAACATTCGAATTAGAAAATTGGAGCACGAGAATTAATTGGTTTGGTGGTTTGGTGATTTGGTGTACATCATGTATTGCTACAAAGAAATCCTTTTTAAGTCAAATTTATATAATTTGAAATATAAGAATGGGTCTAATTTAGATGTGTACCCCACAAAATATGGAAATTCGCAATAAATTTGTTTATTTTTGATAAATAATATTATCTTATTATTTGTTTTTAGGTAAAATTTACGAAACTGGTTATTTTTGGTTCAATAGTGGTTCTTTTTAGATATCATCACGAATTTGGCAAATTTCCACAAATTCCAGCAAACCTTTGCAAAATATGTCCTAAAAATCAAATCTTTTAAAAATCAAAGCTTACACCTTTGTTGAGATATGACCTACAAATCTTATATCTTTGTTGAGATATGACCTACAGAAATTGTCTTAAAAAGTAAATCCACAAGTTTGCTAAGCCAATTTGTAACAGGCTATTTCATGATAATTTGCATAAAAAGGGTTATTTGATGAATTTTTTAGCCAAAAACGCCTAGTTTGATGATTTTCCTTTTTTTGTATTTGATGTATTTTTATGCAATAGAAATTTTATTTGCCAATGTTATTTTATCAATATTAGAATAATTTAAAAAATTCATTAAAAAATATAAAAGTGAAATAATAAGTGTACATTCAGAACAAAGCAATCTTTTTATAGGGAGCAAACCCAAGTTCTTAACATCTGGGGTACCCCGAATGTTTAACCTGATTAACTGTTCTTGTGATTTGTTTTCAGTATTTCTTGTATTTTGGCCTTTTGGGGACTTGATTAGTTGTGCAACTTTTAATTATTTACCGCTTACAAGTTACAGTTTCGGTTGAAAGAAATTCTACCAACTTACTATTAATAAAACAAATGTTCATGAATTAGGGATTACCATACAAAATCTATGAGTGAAAGGTCAGTAGGACTTGCATTTTCAAAGGTGGCAATGTCATATGACAACTCAAAAGGATGTTCATTGCCAGCAGATCTTCCATCTTAAGTCTTGATCTTTGTTAATGATCACCTTTACATAAAGTGCGATGGAAGAACCGTGTTCTTAAGACGCGTTTAACTCATAGGAATGCTTAAAAATATCCATTTCTCTAAATTCAACTTTATCCACACCTGGACTCACGGTTTTAGAACGCGTTTGATAGAGGAGGTCTCCAGTATTACTTCTTAATTTCATGAAAGTCGCTAAGGTCTTACTGACTAGACAAAGTAAGTTCTTATTTGTTAAGACGTTGTGATTGTCTTTTAAGAGGTGCTAAAGTCTAAAGTCTGATTTCACTTCTGATTTATAAGAGGTGGTGCTGAAGTCTGAAATCTAAATCATTCAGACTGTTTGTTTTTACGTCTGAAATCTGAATAACAAGAGTCTCAAGTTGTGTAGGGGACAGGCAGAGAAGGAATTCAAGGTGGAGGTTGAAGCCATTGGCAAAGTAAGGCATAAAAACCTCGTTGGTCTAATTGGATTTTGCACAGAAGGTGCTAAAAGGTACGATCACATTAAATCAACGAAAATAAAGCTTATATATATATATATATATATGCCTCTAATGTTTTTCATTTATCGTGGATGTTCTATGATATAACATATATCTATATCTATATGTGGTTTCGTTTTGGTTGGTTTTAATTTTTCATTTAGGTTTTCTATTTTCACCCCATCCACGCAGGTTGCTCGTGTACGAATATGTTGACAATGGAAATTTGGAACAATGGTTGCATGGAGACGTGGGACCTACCAGCCCTCTAACGTGGGACATCCGAATGAAGATTGCTGTTGGGACTGCAAAAGGGTATGCTCACTTTTTTTTTTTCTTCATGTCCGTAAAGACTAAAGAGTGAAACATTGTGGATTTAGCTCAACGCAAAAGGGCACATTATCTATATCTTGTTTTTTTTCCCACTTAGATTGGCATATTTACACGAAGGATTGGAACCAAAAGTTGTTCACCGTGATGTTAAATCAAGCAATATTCTTCTGGATAAAAAATGGAACGCAAGGGTAGCTGATTTTGGACTTGCTAAATTACTAGAATCTGAGAAAAGCTACGTGACTACACGAGTAATGGGAACATTTGGGTTAGTTTCGTTGTCCCTCTGATTCATGTCAAATTTCTATACAGACGGCTTAATTCTTGCTGTCGATGATCTGTTTAGATATGTGTCGCCTGACTATGCAAGCACGGGGATGCTTAATGAGGCAAGCGACGTCTATAGTTTTGGAGTTTGCTTAATGGAAATAGTTACCGGAAGGAGCCCAGTTGATTACTCACGGGCACCTGGAGAGGTACAATTTCAAATTTATCATTTTTAAAAACAAATAATATAACTATTTATCCTCGATATATGTTAGAATCTTTGTTTTCTCCGCAATGGATCTTTTGGTATCTGGGGGTTTCATTTATTCTCACATGGTATTAGAGTAAGGGGTTGTTTGGTTGGTTTTCCATTAAGTCTTGTACGGATAAAGCTGTCTGTGTGGATTAATCTGTCTATATAGATTGGAAAGGTTTTTTCATAGATGAAAAGAGTATTTTTTTTAATTGGGAAGGGCGGGTTTGAAAAAAACTTGGCTTTCTGCGTAAAGCTCGTCTCTAGAAGCTTACTGAATAAGCCACTTTCTATATAATTAAGACACTACCAAACAGTCATGTATAGCTGACCGAATAAGCTGTGACTCCTACTATGTTCAGTAAGCTGCTGACAAACAGGCCTTAACTAATATGGGGATTCCATCTATTTTGTTTACCACTTAACCGTTACATTAAGAGGCAACCTCTGAATTGCTAAGAGGTGAATCATGTTTGACCAAAAAAAAGGTCTCGGCTCTTAATGGTTCCGAAACCCTCCGAATCATTTTGTATCCTGGACCTCCCTTAACCATTAAGAGCCCTAATTACATCCTAAATAATTACCAAACAATTATATTTCATTTTGCACTATATCATAAGAGCCTCTTAATCATTCTTACCACTTAATCATTCTGCATCAAACCATTCAGCAACTGCCAAACAGCCCCTCACATAGATCCTGTTTGTTAAATCTGTATATATGGTGGCTGTATTTTAGATGAACCTGGTTGACTGGTTCAGAGGAATGGTGGCAAGTCGTCGTGGGGAGGATTTGGTAGATCCAAAGATGGAGATAAAGCCTTCTCCACGAGCCTTAAAACGAGCATTGTTAGTCTGCCTTCGTTGTATAGATATGGATGCCAGTAAGCGTCCAAAAATGGGACAAATTGTACACATGCTCGAGGCAGATGAGTTCCCTTTCCACAGAGTAAGTATTTTCTTATATTGTATTTATTTATCTTCCATTATTTTATCTGTTTTGAGTTAGTCAAATCCGATAAATTTATATAAATATATAAAGATTGGTATATCTATATATGTGGTTTGGGCATCCTTCTCCTTTGAGCTAGCTTTTGGGAGTCGGTTCTACCCAAACCCATTTCACATTGTGTTAGAGCGGGGTTTGTAAGCGATTGTGTTTGTTTTTTGGACTTTGGGTATTACTATTGAAGTAGTAGTTGTGTTACATATCTTCAAGTTGTCAAGATTTCTATATGTACATATATAGTTTTGATGAGTCGGGTTCAAATGAGAACAGTAACCGAATAAGAAATAAGAAAACTGTTGAATCACATGTGATTTTTAAACTAAAATCTTGTAAAATCACATTTGATTCACGTGATTTTGGCCACGATTTGAGGTCACGGGCCACCGTTAATGTAAAATCACAGCTGATTTTGTATGTGATTTGGCTGTTTTCGTGTTCTTTTATTTAGACTTTGACCATTTCTCATCGATGTATGCTGGAACTTGGAACCGCACTTTTCTCTTTAAGAGCTTTTTTAAGGAGTAATTTAACAGGGGTTCATATATTCTTACATGGTATCAAAGCCAAGGTATACCACTCTGGGACCCGACTAGCCTCCTTTTGTGTTGGAATTCGGCTAGCCTTGAACCATTTCTCCTTATTTTATATATATATACATATATATATATATATAGAGGAAAGTTCAAATGCGAACTCAAATTTAGTTGTGAACGTGAGGACAAATGAGAGCGCGACACGTGTCTGAATTTGTATTATTCAAACCGGATAACAAAGGAAATATTCAGACTGAATATTTTATTCATTATTCCGTTTGAATATGACATGTGTCACGCTCTCATTTGTCCACACATTCACAAACAAACAAATTTGAGTTCTCATTTGAACCCGTCCCTATATATTTATATGTTGGAAAACCCTATTTAAGGGCTATTTTTGAATAATAATTTAATGGGTTCTTTTTTTTTTCCACATATTCTCAAACATGTTATTTGCAACTTACAGGACCCTCGGCCGCCGAGGGACACAACCACGATCCGTCCAGAAGCACCTGCCGCCAGTAAAGTCCCTTTACCAACGGGTAAATTAAATAGTGATGAATAAGATGATTCATTGTCTACTTGAAAAAAAAACCGTGCATAGGGCAAGGGGGTATACGAGATTCCAGATTGTCTATTTACAGAAATCGACATTGTTTTTTGCGCATGTTTGTGTTATCTTATTTGAAGGGACGAATTTTTGTGGTTCTTTCTTGCTATTAAACCGAGATACCGGATGCTATAAGTAATTCATATGTAAATATGGTTAGTTCTTTGGCTCTTGTTACTCAAAGCTGATTATTTTTGTATACTTGAATACCAAACCATTCGAAAACTAGTGTAAAAGTTGATGGTTTAATATTTATACATTACTATTATCGTTTACATTACTGTTTTATGGTATTTATGCGAGAATTTAAAAGAAGTTATTGTTTGAATTTATTGAAAAAGTTCAATTTAAAAGAAGTTATTGTTTGAATTTATTGAAAAAGTTCTGATTGGTAAGCTGCATAAATGAAAACTTTCAATTGTAAATTTGTAACTAGTTTTAATCAGGGAGGGTCAAACCATGGTTTTTGGGCATGAAAGGTGTATACCTTCGAATTGGAAGGGGGCTTCAGGATATTATAAAAAGCAATAAAAAAACCCATAAATTCCATCCAAAATCAATCAAACAAACTTAATTATTTTTCAAAATCAACCATAAAACTTAAAAAATCATTAAAAAGTGTAATCCTCGGCTAAAAACACTTTATGGGTCTTTGATTTAATTTAAATGCACTATACACTTACTTTACAAAAATTATAAATTATTACACAAGATAATTTGTCAAAAAAAAATATTATTTGTAAATACAACCTTTGCAATAAAGATAATTATTTTATACCAAGATTTTTATTTTTTCATTGTTCATTAACAGTCGAACTTTCTTTCTTGATCAAACCAAAAGTGTAATCAAATATCATATTTAAAAAAAAAAAATTATAAAACATAAATTTGGGTAATTAGTCATAGTGTGAGGTCCTCCATGTAGTTATGTTAAACTTTGGGGGGGGCTCGTTGTAAATTTTCCACTTTTTAGTTTTTATACGAAAAAGAGTTGAAAAATACAGGAAAAAAACATAAACCAGATATCATCTCCCAAACGCACTCTTTGGGTTTCGGCGTTTAAAAGACAAAAAAGGATTAGCCCACGACTCAGTGCCAGTTATACCAGATCTGCTTTTATCTGCTATATTCTAGAGAGAGAGAGAATTTCTAGAGAGAGAAGAAGGCGGAGGACCGCCCTAAAATGGAAGAGAAATTGATACAGCGGTTGGAGTCCGCCGTAGCACGGCTGGAGTCGCTTTCTGTTGGTTCACAGTCCCGTGGCATCGACCTTGATGCGATTGCGGCATCGTCGGATCCCTCGATTCTCGCATTTGACGATCTATTGACGGAGTACGTCGGCAGGCTTTCGGCTGCTGCTGCGAAGATTGGGGGACAAGTTCAGGAGGTTACTAATGTTCTTAATGAGGCTTTCTCTGTTCAAAAGGAGCTTCTCATCAAGATCAAGCAAACTAAGGTTATTTTTTTAATGAATTGTTATTGTTTGATTGATAATTGCATCGCAATCGTATTGTGTATTTAAGAACTTAGGTTAGGTCAGTTACATAAGTTGATTCAGTTCAGTTAGGGGTCATTTAGAAAATGTTAATAGGGACTGAGATGAGATGAGAATCTTACCCCGTAATTGAGGGTGGCGAACTCAGATGATGTTTTTTATGCGTGGAGGGATCACAAATAATATTTGATAATTTAAAGGAATGCGAGGGAAATGGAGAAGAGGAACCGATGTGTGAAATCGGAAGTCCAGATCCAACACTGATTATCAGTCCCATTGTAAGGTGAGGGGAGCGTGAGGTTGGCAATGTTAGTGGTGACATTTTGACTTGTTTAGCTGGCTAGTAGCCATCTCAAAGTGTCTTGAGGTGAAGAGGCGGTATGGGTAGTGGTTATATCATATGAGCTTCGGTTGGGTGGTGGATATTTGGGGTGGAGAAGGTTGGATAGTAAGCAAGAGCTAGGGACTTCATATTGCACCATTGGCATTTTTCTTCAAATGACTTAAAGTGCTTGGTTGGATGGCTGGAGGGTTGTTTGCTGGGGGTAGAAGAGTGTGAGTTTCTGTTGTTTCATCGAGTGTTTGTAGGATTTGCCGTTCCTGGAAATCAATCATTTTGGTTAGGATGTCAAGCATATGGTCCTTGTTTATGAGCTTCTTATTAAGCTCTTTGAAATATATTGGAGCATCACATGCATGGACTACATTGATGACAGATTGGTAGTTTCATCGATCCATCAAGGACAAGACCGGACAATAGGTGACATCTTCTTGTGGGATGCGAGTGCCAAAGAGTGCTAATTCATCCACAATCCATTTAATCTTGTGCATGGATTATTCAATAGAGACGTCCTTTGATGATGTTGCAGAGTTGAGACTTTAGTTGTTTGACATGGCCACGAGATGGGTTGGCGTATTCACCGGCTAGGATGTCCCATGCTTCCTTGGTTGTGATGTCCCGAGTGATAAGAGGACAAGGGTGGGCGATAGGGTGCCCACGCCCGCCGAAAGTAGCTTGTCTTGGTGTATCCAAGATGTATAGGCAGGGTTTGGTGTGGTTTTGTCGGCTTTGGTTATGATTTCGAGGGTGATGGGTGTGATCCATCCACAAAATGGAAGAGATTGTACCCTATAAGGAGAGCCTCAATTTGTGATTTCCATGTGAGGTAGGTTGTGGGTGGTCAGTTTTTTAACTGGTTGGACGTTCACGACTAAATCGGTTTGGTTGGGTCACCAAGGTTTGGGAGAGTATGGTGGGAGGAGATGACAGAGTATAACTAAGTATGAGAAGGGAGGATCAAAGCTCTGATGCCAAATAATGAAGTATAGAGATTGTTAGAAAGTGATAATGTTCTCATCAACTGAAGGGGTGTTTATACAAAAACATTTTAGAGATACAGCTACACTTATGTAACAAACTATGAGATGAAACATGATAGATACAGTGGATGACATCATACATAGGATAAACACAAAAAAGAATCCTAAGTTGTTTATTTTGACTTGGTAAAATGTAGTTATCTATATTATTACCCGGTTAGTCCTTACCCTTGACGTTTGCCAACAATCTTACTATGCCAGTTTGATGATAATTCTTAACCGATAAGGTAAGTGGAGGTGATGATTCTTACCTTGTTAACGTTGGTAAACGGATCCTTAGTCTATACGTTTGTTCTTGAAATCTGATCGTAATTGGTTTCACGAAATTACTATTAAGCTCATAATATGCTTTTCGTATTGTTATGTATGGGTATCAGGGTTCTAAGGGAATGGATGATGTTGCTGGATCCCTTAGAAATGGATCTGTTAAAATGTTCAACTTCGATTTTTAGTTGTGAAGCCAATTTATCTAATATCAGTGCCTTTTCTTTTGATAATGATTGATCAGTTGGATTTTGTTTAGTTGTTTAACCGAGGAGTCTTGGAAGTTGGAATGAAGGCTATTCATCGTGCCATCTCTCATTGCTCACAATTCTTGTTATATGATATTTTCTAGCTTATGCTACGATGTTGATAATTTTTTTGCTTAATTATCATGCAGAAACCTGATGTGGCAGGATTGGGTGAATTCCTGAAGCCATTAAATGAAAAATTAATGAAAGCAATTAGCATGACAGAAGGAAGGAGGTCGGATTTCTTCAACCACTTGAAAGCTGTTGCTGAGAGTTTAACAGCTCTCGCATGGATTGCATATGCGGGCAAAGATTGTGGTGAGAAGCATTCTTCATGCTTTGTGTTTCGAGAAAAAAAAAACCATATTGGCTCTTGCATCATGGTATTTACTATTTACCGTCTGATGTCATTTCTCCAGGAATGAGCATGCCTATTGCACATGTGGAAGAATCTTGGCAGTCGGCTGAATTCTACAACAATAAGGTACTATTATCTCTCTCTCTCTCTCTATAAGTTTATTTATGTAAGGTTGCTTTTCTTTATAGGGTTGTGTTGTTTCTAATCTTGGTGACATTTAGCATTTGCATTAATCACAAGTATTGGAATCCTTTTAGTTACAAGTTCTAAAGTTACGGGCTTGTTATTGCTAATATATTAATATTGGGGATTTGTGTAGGTTCTTGTAGAATATAGAAATAAAGATGCAAATCATGTGGAATGGGCAAGAGCTCTAAAGGAACTTTATATATCTGGATTGAGAGCTTATGTGAAAAGCCATTATCCGTTAGGACCTGTATGGAGTGCTACAGGGACAGCTGTATCTGCTCCACCAAAAGCATCTAAACCAAATGCTCCTGCTCCTCCACCCCCTCCGCCTGCCTCACTATTCACCTCAGAATCTTCTCAGCCATCTTCATCCCGCCCAAAGGAAGGAATGGCTGCTGTTTTTCAAGAAATTGGTTCAAAGCCAGTTACTGCTGGTAACTTTCCTTTTCTCTTTTATCTTTTTCCAATATCCCTTCTTTATTATTAGGTTTATATATTTGCTTTATTGACATTCTGCCTTTAGGATTAAGAAAGGTTACAGATGATATGAAGACCAAGAACCGTACAGATAGAGCTGGCTTTGTAAGTGCTGGTGAAAAGGAAGTACGTGCAACTGTGCCATCTGTCTCTAAAGTTGGACCTCCAAAGTTTGAGCTTCAAATGGGTCGCAAGTGAGTACATATATAATATATAATAATATAAGTTTGTTGCTATGTTTCATAATTGCCACAAAATATTTGTGCATCATGTTGTTGATGGTGTTCTCATGACATGCACAGATGGGTTGTTGAGAATCAAATTGGGAAGAAGGATTTGTCGATTGATAAGTGTGATTCAAAGCAGACGGTGTACATTTTTGGATGCAAAGATTCAGTTCTACAGATTAAAGGTACTGCATTCTGGTTTTTTATGGAGTTATCTTTTTATTGTGTGAAAAGAGGAATCTTTTTATTCTATGGTTTTCTTGATCAAAACTCATTAAGATATATTTAATTACTTTGTGCAGGGAAAGTTAACAACATAACTGTTGACAAATGCACAAAAATGGGTGTTGTATTCACGGTCAGTTTGGAAACTATGATTGTGTGTGTGTGTGTGTATATATATATATATATATATATCTGACGCATAATTGAGTGTTAATTGAGAAAATGCACACTGACTCTTGAACTCCAAAAACAGGATGTTGTCGCTGCTTGCGAAATTGTTAATTGCAACAGTGTTGAGGTGCAATGCCAGGTAATTCATCTTATATCTGCTTGATGATTATAGTAATTTATTTTTTGGGTTGGGCTTCGGTGAGAATGAAAATTATGGTGATAAGGGATCTCCACCCTTGGATCAATCGTAATTGAAGAGAACCACTAATGAGATACACTAGATTAGTTCCCTTCTAAAGCGCAATTCATGGGTTGTTTGGGGATTAAAAGTGATCAAGGGTCCAAACCCGTTCTTACACTTGTCACCTTAACTTCTATTCTCACATGATCCTTTGTCTTTATTTTATTCTTGAAGTCCTCTAGTGGTTTCTACTATATATATGGAATGTTTATATGATAACTATGAACTTGGATTTTATGGTTTTTTTTAATGGGGACAATTATAGGGTACAGCTCCAACTATTTCAGTGGACAACTCATCAGGATGCCAGTTGTACTTGAGCAAAGATTCTCTAGAGGCTTCAATAACAACCGCCAAGTCAAGTGAAATCAATGTATTGGTGCCTTCCTCTGGCCCTGATAATGATCTGGTACGCCTTCTTTCTTTAGTTTTACTCTTCTTTATCCCCTAAATGAGTCCCTTTCTGAATCGGGTTCCTTTTTTTCTCGAGTTGGTTAAAAAAAAACTAAATCCAATCCTTAATTTTGTTGCTGGCATGTTACTCAAGGTTGCAGTTATAACATCAATTAAATCATGCCAAAATAAGGCATACAAGTTTTTAAGTAAATTAAAATCTTAATATGAATATGAGATAGAGTAAATTTGCATAATAAAAGACAAATTCTCCCTCTGCTTTATTATCTGTCTTTGTTTGAGTGGGCACACGAACGTGATGATTTTACCATTATCATTAAATTTTCACTGTTATTACCTTTATGTTCAATGTAAATATGTACATCCTTTAATAATATTAGATAAATGCTACTATACATGTAAGAAATAAGTTTATTAAATGAAAATTCATAGATAAGCTTAAAAAGTAGAAAAATAAGTGTATATTGTTATTACATCCGGGAATTAGTCATTTTTTGACTTTTTAAAGCGTCAATGCCTCAAGTGTATAATGTTTTACAACTATATTATCCCTTAAAAGTTAATAATCACATTAAACCGAAAAAATGTTTTAGAACACTAGTTTTGAACTAAGAAACTCAAAGATTTTTTTTTAATTTGATGTTCACTATTCTTTTATAATCTCTCTTTTCTCGGAAACGGTCTCTCTGAGTAAAGTTTGCATACATATATTAGGTTTGTAACCACAAGGCTTGTGGCGTACTGGTTAATACTTGTGGGGGATGAGGCTAGATAACCCATCTACCCCATGTTCGAATCCAGGCGCAAACAACTTGTGGCCACTGGGTAATTATCTCAGGGTTGCATGCTATAGTAGTCTTAAAATTGCCAGGGATTAGTCTAGGCAAATGCCTAGGATACCCTTTCCAAATATATATATATATATATAGGGTTAGGTTCAAATGTGGACTCATTTTTGGTTGTGAACGTGAGGACGAATCTCAGCCACACATATTCGGTTATGGTGGACGCGATCACGGAGGATTGACGCGATTCATGGGAGGGTGGAGATTATTAAAGGAGGGGAACCAGGTCAAAGCCGCATTTATTGACCGGATAAGTGGCTGAGATTCGTCCTGACGTTCACAACCAAAAATGAGTTCACATTTGAACTTTCCTCTATATATATATATATATTAGGTTTGTTTATAATTGGAATGTTATATTATATTGTTGCAGGTGGAACATGCTTTGCCACAACAGTATATTCATAGTTACAAGGATGGACAGTTTGTAACGACCCCTGTATCTCACTCCGGAGGGTAAACTGTTATAAATGCGTTTTTTTTTCAAATACGATTGGTTTTTTCGAATGCTGATGATGTTATTTTTAGTTATTATTAAAAGGTTTTAAAACATATTTGGTTGGGTTGAAAATCGCGAGTGTAGCAATCTGCGCGTATTTAGCAGAATTTGTTGCTGATTTTGAGTTTTGTTTTTGGATTTGATTTGTGTTTGTTTGTATCATCAATTACATTGTTTTCCTGAAGAAAAAGTTGCATTCAAATCTTCTTTTGCTTATTATCTTTGCTGAAAGAAATTGCATTCGTTATCTGGTTTACTGAGTTGACTAGGTTAATTTTGTAAAATAATCAGTCAATCTCGTTTGGCTTTTGTTCCATCTATCAATTACACCTCTCCACACAATGAGTTTCTCATCCTTTATATATGATTTAATATTTCACAATTTACAGAAGTTTCAACATGTTTGAAGGCATAAACTTTAATTGTTATATATTACTTTTTCATACAAATGAGATTAAAATAAAAAGTTCATTTCGGACAACGAGTAGTTACTCGCAAGAAGTGTCCCCATTCTAGAATCGAACCGGAATCCTTTTTGTTTAACGCTAATGTATTAACATTTTTAATAGTTATGTTATTTTAGAAATTTTGGGTTTTGAAAAAAGTTTCTTCCGATAGCTATGTTTAACTTTCATCTTGCTAAAATAGAAAAAACAAGGATTTTAACATTTTTTATACTCCAATAGCTATGCTATCCTCTATGCTAAAATAGAGAATAGAGGAGAGAGATTGTAAAAATCTTTAAATTTAGAGAAATCTCTAAAAGTATATAGAGAAGAGAGAAAAAATATTTTAATTATATTCAACCAATCAAAATAATTGATGTTAAGTGTTTATGAGAGAGAAATAATATTTTATTAAATGATGTAATATTTTATTAGTATAGTTAGTGATAAAGTTGCTAAAATAGAGTAGCTGTTAGAGTTGAATGAATTTTTTTATAGAAATTTTAACTTTTGATACTCTATTATAGAAAATTTTTTAGCATAGTTGTTGGAGATGCTCTTAAATAGAGAAAAAAAGAACAGAGAAAAGAGAAATCTGCAAATTTGAAAAAAAAAATATATGTATATGTATATATATATATATCATATTTGTTGGAATTATATGCTAGATGTTAGATCATTTAAAAACTAGACGAATGGTAGAAACTATAGAAATTTTGACAAATCAGTATAAAAAATAAAAAATTTCATGATTTTTTTCATCAAATACTATGATTTAAGATATTATTGCACATATGTCTGTTTTATAATGCAAAAGTTTTACGTGTATTTGTTTTTCATAAGTTGAAAGTTTTTCATATATTTTTTATGAAAAGTTTCATATGTTTTTGTTTCATAACGTAAAAGTTTCACATGTGATTTTTCACAAGATGAAACAAACATATGTGCAATAATATCTTAAATCATAGCATTTGATGAAAAAAAATATTTTTTATATTGATTTGCCGAAGTTTCTATATTTCTACCCTTCATCTAGTTTCTAAATGAACCAATATTCCAAATTTGGTAATTTTTTGTTGTTTTTTCTCGTTTTCCTCTATTTTAAAGGAGGGTTTAACATATCTGTTATAGTTATAGAAAAAAAAATCAAATTTTTAAAAATTTTAAAAATAAACAATAGTTGTTAAGAGATATTCTTAAACCCCTAAAATGCCATGATATCCCCCCTTATCGGGTTCACGACTTGTATTTTGTTCCTACTTTCTACCAACTTTATTTTTTCTAATAAAACCTATAAAACCCCTATGATAAACAAAAATATCACATAAAAGACTATGGTTGCAATATGCCTTATAATTCAGATCCAATTTATTTATTAGGGTTAGGTTTCGATGAGAAAAAGTGTTATGTGAGAAGCGTAAGAAGAGATTTCCACCGTTTGATGCACATTAGGATGAGATGCATCAAAATGAGGTGCACCGAGATGCACCGGATCAACTCTCGTATAAGACGCAATTCATGAATATATATGAAATTAAAAGTGATCAGTGGTTCAAATCTCTTCTTATGTTTCTCACATTAACTCTCTTATTCTCACACGATTCTAAACTTTATTTTATTATTCCATTACTAATATTACATAGTATTTATGATATTAATTTTTATTACAGATTTTCTTTTTTCCTTTTTATTTTACTAAACAATAGTTTGCTTCTTCTTTTTATTACAGTGAAGATTTTGAATTAAAAGATGTGTTGGTCCAGATATTATCTTTTTAATAGTATTTATGCTCCAAATATTCCATAATATATAAAATTTAATGACTTCTCATTTGGTCACCAATTATCTACATCTGAATTTTTACATGTAAAAATTATTTTATCTTAAACAAATATATCTATGAAATGATATTACAATCAAATGTTATATTTTTAGGAGGTTGTTATTTATACCACTTATTCAAATATCACTCATATTTCTTCTCCCTCCTTATTTACATCTATTACATTTTATACTCCCTCCATATTCACATAACATTTATATAGAAAGGGATATGAAAACATTTTTAATATATATATGTTATATTTTCTCTGTTGTTTTTTATATTTGAAGATTTTTTAATTCCTTTTTTTTCTATTTTAAAAAGAAAAAAAGTTTAACATAATTGTTGAAGCTAATTTTTACGAAATCTCTAAAAACATCTATTTTAAACTTTTTACAAATATGAAAAAAGTTTGCTTCAATAACAATGTTAAATATCTTCTTAAATAAATAATAGGAGATTGGAAAAAGCTCTAAATTTGAAAAAAAAAAAGTATATCTATATATAGTCTAACTTTTCTTAAAATAACATAGTTGTTGCAAATGCAAATATATCTCGGAGCTGTTTTGTTGGTTTTCATTAACTGTTGTATGGGTAAAATTATCCGTGTGGATTAATCTGTTTGTATAGCACGAGCAAATTTTTGTTTGGAAGAGTATTTCAGATACGGAATGAGTGTGTTTTTTATTTAGGAGGGACAGGTTTAAAAAGACCTCAGTTTTCTGCATAAAGAATTAAAGCTCCACCACTTATTGTATAAGCCACCTGGAAGAGATTAATTTGAGAAGTGATAAATATTTGAAAAGTATAGAAGTGATCCTAGTCCTTCATATGCGGTCAAAATCGGTCAAGAATTGCGACTTTTACTGTTTAAAATTTGCAGCTATGTGAAAATGGAGGAGTTGATTCACAACATATACAATACAATTGAATTATCCGATGCTTCACAATTAAAGTCGTAAATGTTGATAAGATGAAAATATAAAATCACTTTTTCTACTTCTCAAATACTTACCAATTGTCAAATAAACCTATGGTTAAAACACTTTGTATATTATTAAACCGTTGCTTATGACGTGTAGCTCAGTTGACAAAGGATGGAGAGATTTTGTCCAAATTAGGCATGGGAATCGGCCCCTACCCGTTGGGGAACCCGGTCCACCCGCCCCGGTCGGGGATGGGGATGGGGAAGGGGATCCCCGTTTGTTTCAAACCGGGGATGGGGACGGGTATCGCACTCCCCGCCCCGCTCGTACCCGTTATATATATATATATATATATATATATATATTAATTAATAATTAATTAATAAATTATATATATTATTTATTTCATTAAATTGGTAATTGATGATTTCATATTTCCTAATTAGGTTTAGAATCTAAATTTTTTATTTGTTGTGGATTATTTTCAATGTCAAGTTAAAATACATCACGCTTATGTTTTGGATATTACTCGATATGGTTTTATATTACTCGTTATGTTTTGTTACGTGTGACATTAAATATTCTTTTGGATTAAATTGAATTTATTTTAGTTTTAGGCTATTAATTAATATATCATGATGCCATTTTTTTGTTTAAAGTTCTTTTGATTTAGATTTAATGGAAATATAATAAATTTAACGCATCGATCGCTCGCATGTTTAATTTAAAATAGGTTACATAAACGGGAAAAAAAAATCTCCGTTTCCCCGATGGGGATCCCCGTTTCCCGTTGGGGGTGGGGATGGGAATGTGTTTTTATTCCCCGGCGGAGATGGGGACGGGGATAAGGACGGAGTTGAGGAATCAGGGACGGGGATATCCCTAGTCCAAATACATAACAGGTCCCAGGTTCGATCCCAGCCCCCCCCCCTCCCTGCTAGTCTCAGCCGCTCGGTTTGTCTTAAAATGTCTCCTCACATTGGTGTCCTTGAAGGCAGGTTTTGTGTAGGATCGGTTGCAGTTGTCAGTAATCAACTTTTTGTACAAATATTATTAAACCGTTACAAAACAATAATGTATAAATAACTGAATAAGTTACAGAATCTCGTTAAATTCATCAAGGGGCCGTTTACCAAATCTTACCGGGGTAAGTGCTTACCGGCAAAATTCAACACTATCACTTACTTACCGGGTAAGATTTTAGTCCACCAAAACGGTGTAAGCGCTTACCGTGGTAAGAGTCTCCGCAATCACTTACACAGGTAAGATTTTTTGGTACTTATCGACTTATCGTATTTTTTCGGTAAGGTAACACGACTTGATAAGTGTTTACCCTGGTAAGCGTTTGGTAAACGGTCCGTAAGTTTCGGTTTGTATTTTGTAGTGATTTACAGATGGACCCAAAATCCAATCAAACTATTTCACAAATACATTAATTTTGACCATCTACTAACCCATTAAATGAACCACCGTACGTTGGTTTAGTTTTTATTCCCCTGCCACCCACCGCCACTCTCATCTACCACACCACCGCCACACCGGAGGACACGACAAATCCCCAACCACCCTAGGCCCCCCCATCCCCCACAAGCTTCAAAAATTCTACTCCATTTCACACTCAAATCTCTTCAATTCCTTTCCTTTATCATAATTACTTCACTCTCTCAAGCACACAGTTACAGTGGAGACACACACACATGGCGCCGCCGGCGACTTCTGTACAGAATCTCATTTTCGTCATTCTCTGCAGCTTTTTACTGCAATTTCTTAGCTTTGCGAGTAAGTTATCCAGATCATGACCGTTTTTAATCGTATCTAGTTACTTAATCAATCGCTAATTTCTGGATTTCGCACTTTTGAATCTGAGAGATTTGATTTTGATCTGAACATTTTTCAAATTCGAGCGAGAGCCGTTTGATGCAATTCGGAAGCAATTTTGCACCGACCGATCTAATATCGGAGGAATTGTTGATCCAATTGTACTTTGTGTTACTCGATTTCATAAAAAAGGCAAAACACTTTTTAATCAATCAAAGCTAAAAAGTGTAAAAGGTAAAGCAGATTTACGACTTAGAACTCTGAAAATCAAGTTAATTTCTGGCTGTATTTGTTTTTGCAGGTTCGCAATCGTTTATCGGTGTAAACTATGGTATAGTCGCCGATAATCTTCCGGCGCCGGAGGCTACGGCGAAGCTTCTACAGACGACGTCTATAGGTAAAGTGAGGATGTACGGTGCGGATCCTGCGATGATCCGTGCGTTAGCGAATACCGGAATCGGAATCGTGATCGGAGCGGCGAACGGCGATATACCGGCATTGGCGTCGGACCCGAATTTTGCGACTCAGTGGGTCAACTCGAACGTGTTGGCTTATCCTGATAGCAAGATCATAGTCATCACGGTTGGTAATGAAGTCATGAGCGCAGTCGACCAAAGTCTTGTGTCCCTTTGTCTGCCTGCCATGCAAAATGTCCAAAATGCCCTTAACGCAGGTTTTTTTTCATTCTTATTCTGCTTCATTCTCTTTACTTTTCTTCTCTTCAATATTTAAATATTTAGATTAAATTACATTTTTGTCCTAATGGTTCGTTAAAAAAATACTACTTTTATTTATATCATTTATAATTTATTCGTAATTCATAATTTCGTATTGTTTTGTTCCTTTCTACTTAAAGGTAGCAATTAGCAATGTTTTAAAACCCGGGTTAACCCAGCTGGTCGAACCGGTTGAACTGGGACCTGGGGTAGTGACCGGATTAATGCATAGGACCGGCCCATTTCAACCCGGTCGGGTTTCTCAAAAACCCGGTTAAACCGATGGTAAACTCGTTTCTCAAACCGGGTTAACCCGTTTTTATATTAAAATTCAAAAAAAATGTGTTATGTGTGTTTTTTAATGTATTTGGATTGATGTAAAACTTGTTGTTTGTGTATTTTTAATGTTGGAACTTGTGGACATCAAATTATTACTTTTTATATATGTATGTACGCAGGAAAATGAAAAAAATACAACGAATTAAGGAAATTATTGAAACCAGTTAATCCGGTGATTGAACCGGTTGAACCAGTCAACCTGGAACCCGGTCACCACACCGAGTCAACTAAAAACCCGGGTTTTAAAACATTGGCAATTAGACTAGGAAGGAAAATAACAATAAATTCCAAACCATACCTACTAAAATCTTAATTTCTAAATAATCGAAATTATTAACAAACCACATGTCCACATATACAAAAATCGTAGTTTACTCTTCTATTTTTATAGAAAATTTGAAAATGAAAAAAAAAATACACCATTTTTGTTCAAAATACGGTTTCTATGAGGCAACATTTTTATCTGGTCTGCATATTCTTTTATTTTATCTTTTGCACCATATTTTCAGTATTAACTAGTTTGTTAGAAACTAGTATTTAATGTTATAAAAATTAAAATTAATGAAAAAAAAAAACAATGAATTATGCAGCATCATTAGGTGGTAAAATCAAGGTATCAACGGTACACTCAATGGCAGTGTTGGCATCCTCCGATCCACCTTCATCGGCAGTTTTCAATTCTGGGTTCAGTGACACAATGAGATCGCTTTTGAAGTTTCACAGTGCAAATGGCTCGCCTTTCATGATCAATCCTTACCCGTTCTTTGCTTACCAGAGTGACCCACGGCCTGAAACGTTGGCATTTTGTCTTTTCCAACCCAACGCTGGCCGAGTCGACTCAGCCACCGGTATTAAATACATGAACATGTTCGATGCCCAGGTGAGTTTATGCTTCCTAATTAACCCATTACTACAATGCCATTGTCTTTAATCGGGATTGATAATCACATACATAAAAGGGTAATTAAATAACGTACTTTGATCTGATTATTATTTTGTGTAACGTACTTTCAGAACCATCATTTTGGTATCTAAAATAGGATCGGATCAAAGTATGTTACATTTTCTTCCATTTTTTTCCAATTAAGTCATAACTTATAAGTATGTATATGAAGGATGAAAAATCGAACACTTAATTTGTTAGAATTTTATTACAAAGACAATGAAACATAATCAATCAAATAACTGTTTTAATTCCATTATTTAACTTTTTTTATTTATTATAGAGACCTCATGGTCATGGATATATACTTCTTTATGGAAAAATATAAATAAAAAGTTAGTGAGAAAGGTATAAGCATCTTATCGCAAGAACAAGGTTCCATGTGACTGGTAACATGAACGTACGATATAGCATCCAATTCCATCAATTTTCTTTGATGATGCTGATTGCTGACCAAGTTCCCACATGATGAGATGACCACATGCAAACAAAATAAAATCATTATATTAGCAAACAAAATTTGAAGTTATCTTATATTGTCATCTGGTTTATCAGTTAGTTTTTATTAAACAACACTAGTTCAACAGCTAGCGTACAGTGGCGGACCCACCCTATAGGGAGGGGGTCCCGTGCTACCGCTTCAATTGTGTGTCGTAAGGGTAAAAAATGTCGCGATTCGTAAGTTTTACGTAAGGTGCACCCGCTAAACTCTGATGGGTGCTCTGTCCTAAGGAAGCACAACTTTAAAAAATCCCTCGAAATCAACAAAAAAAAACCTTAAAAAATCACTTGAAATCAACCAAAAACCATAAAAAAATCACTCGAAATCAACCAAAAACCTTATAAAATCTTTCGAAATCAACCAAAAACCTTATAAAATATTTCGAAATCAACCAAAAACCTTAAAAAATCCTTCGAAATCAACCGAAAAACTTAAAAAAGGTCCCCGAACGGGGAATTCGGCTAAAAAATCCCTCGAAATCAACCGAAAAATATATCAAACAGCTTTGCGGACATTTGATACAATTTAAGGGTGCACCCGCTCGGGAAAAATCCTAGGTCCGCCACTGCTAGCGTATCAGATACATCTAGCTTATGTGCTAGTTTGCCAAACATAGCATATTTGTACAAAAAAATTCGTGAATGTTCAAATTGTGCTTTTTTCGACATTCATTTTAGGTGTTATGTTATCCTTTTAAAGTTTTATCATTTATGGTAAGTATTTTTAATGCTCTCATTCTCTCAATGCCGATTTATGTTGTTATTGTTTTTTTATTAAATGTCGAGAAAAGGCCATAAATTACCCGCTAAACGTCTCATTTGATGTAGAGTTTTGACATTATATAATATATATATATATATAGGTAGATGCCGTGAGGTCTGCTCTAAATGCAATGGGGTTCAAGGAAATCGAAATCGTGGTTGCAGAAACAGGGTGGGCTTACAAGGGTGACCCAAATGAGATCGGACCCAGTGTGGATAACGCTAAAGCCTACAACGGTAATTTGATCAACCACTTAAGATCAAAGGTTGGAACACCATTAATGCCTGGAAAATCCGTTGATACCTATATCTTTGCACTCTATGATGAGAATTTGAAGCCTGGGCCCGGCTCTGAGAGGTCGTTCGGGCTTTTTAAACCTGATCTCTCCATGAGTTATGATGCGGGTCTTTCGAAGAACAGTCAGGTTAGATGTTAATTAAAACCGTTTTTGTTTTCTTAAAGTTAAAAAATGGTTTCATATATAATCATCATTTTTACACAAACCGTTGTTTAAACCTTATATATGTATCACCACAACAAAATTGAGTTTATATACGCCAAACATGTTTAAGTGTACCAATATATTGTTTTACAAGACTTAATTTATAGGACCAGACAATAAAGCGTTCTATCTAAAGATGTTGTAATAAGTTTATATGACGTTTTTGGATGTTGTAACAAGTTTTTTAGGACATTTTTATGTAAAAAAAAAAGCGTTGTGTTAGCTATTTATAGGACACTATTTAAAAAATATCTTATAAAAACAAGTGTCCTGTAAAAAAATATGTGAATAGGACACTTCTCAAAAGTATCCTGTAAAATAGCTAATACGACGCTTTGTATTAGAAGTGTTCTAAAAAATTTGTTAAAACGTCTTATAAACTTATTAACATCATTTTAGATATGACATTCTGTTGTTTGGTCCTATAAAGTGGGGGGCACCTACAAAATGTTTTTATAAATCAAATTTTGTTGTAGTGTATGCTTATTGTTTCTACGTGTGTGAGTGTGACCCTTTTTTCGTACATCAATCCTAGATTTTTTTCATGTAATTGTAGTTGTCCTTTGGGATGGCGATAAATACGTAACATCCCAGGCCAACTGTACTAAATATTATAAAGGCGTCTGGTAGATAAGGTATCAAACCCTTTATAAGGCAACCTTTGTTCTTCTCCCCAACCAATGTGGGATCTTACAATCCACCCCCTTTAGGAGCCCAGCGTCCTCGTTGGCACACCAGTCAAGTTCCCGGCTCTGATACCATCTGTAACATCCCAGGTCAACCGTACCAAATATTGTCTTGCTTTGTCCACACACTTGGACTCACGGTTTTAAAACGCCTATGGTAGAGAAGGTATCAAGCTTCTTATAAAACAACCTTTGTTCTCCTCCAAACCAATGTGAGATCTTACAGTCTACATCTCAACCTCCCCTTAACCCACATGACATGTGGACTTTACTGGATGCATTTGGTTTATTTTTTATAATGGAAATTTTTAACTTTCTAATATGGGTATTAAAATCTTCCTTTTTGGTGGTTGTAAATCTCATCCAGACGGTATCACCGGCAACTCCCACAACTCCGGCAACACCATCACCGGTTCAAGCGGCAGGGTGGTGTGTGCCAAAACCAGGTGTGTCAGATGCACAATTGCAGTCGAACCTAGACTATGTATGTGGTCAAGGGTTCGATTGTGGTCCAATTCAACCAGGTGGTGCCTGTTTTGACCCCAATACAATAGCATCTCATGCTGCTTATGCAATGAACCTTCTTTATCAAACTGCTGGTAGGAACCCATGGAATTGTGACTTTGTTCAGACTGCTGCACTTGTATCCAATAATCCTAGTAAGTTTCTTTCATCTTTTACATACATGATACATATATATATATATACACACACACTATACATATACATAGGGACAAGTTCAAATGAGAACTCAAATTTGGTTGTGAACGTGAGGACAAATGAGAGTGCGACAAGTGTCATATTGAATAATCTACATTCAGACACACGTTGCGCTCTCATTTGTCCTCACGTTCACAACCAAATTTGAGTTCTCATTTGAACTTTCCTCTACAAAAACATATATATATATATATATATATATATATATTTGTAATTTACATTAAACTGCTAGTGAACTCGTGGATTTTTGTTTTTGAGGTATATAAATGAAGATGCATAATCATTTATAAACCCGATAAATCATACAGATTTGCAAATTAAACCAATTTTCATGTATTGTTTCGTATATGAAACAACACTTGTAAAAATGCGATGTTTTTTTTTCACGTGTGAAACGTTTTAAGATTGTTTTGTGTGCCGAAAAAAACAGTATTAGAACATTTTATATATGAGACAACTTTACAAATGACAGTTGGTTTGGAAGTTTATACGCATTATTAAAAGAAAAGACCTCTTGAAATCATACAAATTTAGTATTTTGACATTTTACAATAAGTATCAGTTTGTATAAGGTTTAAATGTCTTTTGTTTTCCATTTTTGCATTTGGATTTGGATCAACTTGTTTGTAAATTGATCACTTTTGTAAACCATAATATTTTATTGGGCATTTTCTACAAAAGATAAGATTATAAGCATCTTCTCTTATAAAAACCAATTTTTTGACTTTTTTTTTGTCACATCGTTTTCAACTCATTAAATTAAGAACCTATATCGAACTCTATAAGTATAGTTAGAAACGAACTCATTTTGTGGGTTTGAGGTATAATATATGTTAAATGAATATATACATATTAATAATTATATTTGATGTAAAAGTCAAGAAAATGCATAAAAAATAATTATTATATATGATGTAAAAGTCAAGAAAATACATAAAAGATAATTATTATATATGATGTAAAAGTCAAGAAAATGCATAAAAAATAATAAATTACATGTAAAAGTCAAGAAAATGCATAAAAAATAATAAATTACATTTTTATTCATGTGGTTTAGAAATTGTGGTTTTCGTTCCTATAATTTGTAATTGCTACTTTTATCCTTATAATTTATAATATTTTTTCGGTCCTTAAGGTTTACCATTTTTGACTGCTTTTTTTTCCTTATACTAAAAAATAGGAATTAGTTCACGGACAAATAAGCAATAAATTGCAAAACATGGAACAAAAATCACATGTTCTAAACTATAGGGATTATAAACAGAGCATAGTGACAAAAATCATAATTTACTCTAATAAAACTAACAAAATATCAGTTCACACTTCACACCAAGTTTAAGATAAGAATCAAGGGTATTATACAAAAACTTAAAAGATATTCTTATAAAAACTCTCCCTAAACGTAGTTTTTTAACCAAAAACCATATACCATGTATTCAGTCGTTCGTTTTAAGGCATTGTTTGGCAAAAATAAGCTAGCTTATAAGCTAGTTTATTTTCTGAGTAATCGTTTGGATGCGCATAAGCTAGCTTATAAGTCAGCTTATAAGCTAGCTTATCGATAAGCTACTTGGAGTAGCTTATGAGGAGCTTTTTGACACTTTTTTCCAATTATACCCCTAACTAATATTATTTATTTATTTTTAACATGCCCTTTTTGGTCATTTCACATGCTCATAAGCTAGTTTTTGCCAAACATAACTTATTCATTAGCTAGCTTATCAGCTACCAGCTAGCTTATAAGTCATCAGCTACCTTATAAGTCATACGCTAGTTTATCAGTCATAGCTAGTTTGCCAAACATAGCCTAAAAGTGGAAGTGTGACTTCCATTTGATGATATTTTGTGGTATTCAATCGTCTTTTTTACTTTATTAATTGTGTGGGTTCCACTAGGATTCTGCACTAAAAAATGTGTCCCACCAACGGATTCTTATTTTCAAATTGCACCATTCAATCTCCATTTCTCATAATGATCATTTTTTAACTTGATTTTTGCAGGTTACAACGGTTGTATTTATCCCGGTGGAATTTGATCATTTTATTTAAACTCTAAAATTAATTTTGCCTCATAATTATTGAATATGAAATACCCCTTTTAACACTATAGTGGTTAAAATAAGGCAATGGGTAAATGTTGTAACTATAACTATTTGATAATCTCGTTTTTATTATTTTGTAAATTGTATTATGTTTGGTTGTCCAAAATTTGTACTACGACTTAGGGCTTCCTTTTTGATTATTTGAAAGTTTTTGATCGCTTGGATATATAACGGTATCCCTTTGGTACTGATTCATCCAATAATCGTCTTGGGTATTAAACATTTACCAGTAAAAGTTATCATTCTCAATTATTTTATCAAGTAACATTTTCAACTATTATAATGAATTGTTGGCAATGCCTCTTTTACAAAATCTCTCACTTACCAGGTAAGATTCTGGTATTTGTCTTTTATCGGATAAGATTATTGGTCGTTGTTAGATAATTGACGCCAGATAACCCAATAAATGTTCGGTAAACTACCTCGTGATCCCTTTTTATCGATTCAAAACAAATAGAATTATGTATTATTCGAAATTGTTCAAATAGTCAAGATATTTCTGAATTATTTAAATGATAATTACATAAATTATGATTTAGATATATATATATATATATAAATATTTGTGCAATTGAAGAACACCAGTCCATTGTCGTCCAGCGGTTAGGATATCTGGCTTTCACCCAGGAGACCCGGGTTCGATTCCCGGCAATGGAACTTTTTTTTTTCCAGCTACGTTTACAAGTTATTGCACCTAAACTTTTCAAAATATCATTTTGACCACAAAACTTTCCATCATTCTAAACTGGTCCATCCGTAGTTAAAAAATTTCTTTTGCGTGTTTTCGGTTACCTTTTGTATTATTTATGTAGTATAAATTAAAAAAGTAATCACATTTAAATTAAAGCTGTATATCTGAGAACTAAGGGGTTGTTCGGTACTTGTTTAATGGGTTGAATAGCCTATATGACTGATTGGTTCAGCCATATCTTCCTGTTCGGTACTTGCTTATTCGGTCAGTTGATGGCTGAGCGATTCAGCTGGAAAATAGATGTCATTTGCACTCAGCCATTTACTAACCTATTTATTCCCCTTTTACCCTTCCATCTTTTATCCCCATCCCAGTTTATTCTCCATCTTGCAAGATATTGATATCCCCAAATTCTCCAACATTGATAGCCTCTGCTCTCCATCTCTCACGAAAGTGTTCTCTGGTGGTTTTCCCCGGCTGTCTTCTCCGGCCAATCGGTCTCTCTTCTGATTCTCTGTCGAGGAAACCGGTTGCTTCTTCATCTATTTGGTTTTTCTTCATCTCTTAAAGCTCTGCAGCACCTCCAGTTCCTCCATCGGAGCTCTTGTTTGCGATCGTCGTTCTACCCCTCATCTTCATTCTCTCTTCCCCCCCCCCTCCCCCATCGAAGTTCTAACGAGATCCACCCCCCCTACCGGTGGTCGATCTGTTCCAGACCGACACAAATCTATTTCACTTGCAGATCTGATTGTTTTATTTTTGTTCCAAGAAGAAACACAGAACTATTCCGTAGCGGTTTTGCTTATTTTTATTCCATCAAGAAACCCAGATATGTGATTTTGTTCCATGACGGTCTGCTTATTTTTATCATCCTGTTCCATTTTTTGTTTTTTTTGTTACAAAGTTTCGTGCCATGAAGATGTGATATCGATGAGAATATGTGTTTATTATTTATATTTAATATAAATATAGATCAGGGTAAAATGGTCATTTATAATATTCAGACGGTTTATTCAACACATCAACCGAACAACAATTTATCTGTTATTATATAAACAACTTTAGCAATACATACAACTATATCTATACAGGTCTTAATATAAAATGAACTGAACAACCCTTAAGATAGACAAAAAAAAGTTGGACATACGACTTAAAATACAATTCTTTTTTCAAGAATTAATGATATAATAACTGTTAGATTTTATATTTTATATCTACTTAACCTAAAAAATAAATTTGTATTTTAACCGTCCGTGTAACACGATATAAGATTAAATAGGTTCCAAATTTTTTCTCTAAATCTTATTTACAATCAATTTGATAACTGCCTAAAATTTTCAAAATATAAAAAATCAACGGCCAATATTAATTTGTAAAGCATACAATATTTACATAGTTTGTATCTGATTTCTGTTTAAAAATATATTTATCATTATATAAAATTGTATTTAACTTAAAGTTTGGTAGAATATATGGTAAAAAAAAAAGGTTTTCCTTTTACATCCTACTCTACTTTCTAAATACACCTTATTTTATCTTATTTATCTATTTTAATTGATAACATACTAACTCCTATGTTTATTTATCGATTTTAATTAGAGGATATATATATATATATCTATACTATTATATAAAGCATGCTATTCGGTTATGTTTACACTTTTAAGAGGTACAAACTTTTATGCATAAGGTACAATGTTTAAAGCACCAAAAACTTCCACAAACCTCCCACTACTCATATAATTTTATAAATTAAATTATTTTTAAAGTTTAAGTTACACTTCACACCCTTATAATTAATAATGTGATTTATTTTATGTCCCTTAATTTTTTATTTTTTATTTTATACCTTATCATATTATCCTGAATAGTCGTATATGAATCATAAGACAATTAAAACATAAGTTTCTATTTTTACAAATTATATCATTATAATCATAATGAGCTCAATATTAAATATTTTCCGATTTAATTATATTATTATACACATAAATACGTAACGAGTTATTTTTTTAAAGATTTACATTTTATGCCCTATAGTTATTTATTTAGTTTTATTATTTTTTCATTTTACACCTTTATCTATATCATAATTAATTTATAAATTTCATTCATATCCCTTATTATTTTATTTTCCATTTTACACCCCTATCATATCAACTTACACTAAATAAATATGTTTTTTATACAAATTATATGATTATAATCGGTCTTGTTAATATTTTCGAAATGAAACAAGTATTGAATATTTTTTAACTTAACCATATTATCAATAACATAAACACGCAGTGAATTATTTCTTAAACTTACAGTTTATACATTATAGGTATTTAATTAAGTTTTATATATTTTACTTTTTCATTTAATGTCATTTTCATTTAATGTCATTTTCATATTAACAGATAATCGTATATTAACTAAAACATATTAAGGAAAAACGTTATTTTTATAAATTATACGGTTATAGTTGTTTCTTCAACACCTTCATAAGAGCCCAATATGGATATTTTTGTATTTAATAATAATATTAAAAATGATAAATACACTGAGCTGTTTATTGAAACTTAGCATCTTAAATTTTCATTTTTAGTTTTTCATTTTACACCATTATATATTTATATCTATACTGTACTATAAAAAGTGGTTATTATTTAAATTTTTAAGACTTACAAATGTTTAAAATGCTTGTTTTGTAAAAATCAATTAATAATAAAATTAAATTTTATTCCAAATTTTACAAAACAAACATACCAAAAACTCCAAATCTTTTCATAAAATCCAAATTGTTAAAAAAAATCGTCAAATCAAATAGGTACTAAATGTGCTACTTTGTTCCTATTAAATTAGAATTGTATTTGAGTTTCGTAAAAATAATGGATGTTGATTTATAAGTTCATAACAATAAACGATCTGATATTTTTAAAGAATTCGAAACTTTTAAAGTTTATGCTGATGAAATATTTAAATTCCGCTATGTTGTAGCGGTTACGACTTCTAAGTATATATAAAAACACGTAGAACCCGTAAAGCACTACGTCGAGTCACACCTCGCCTACTGTTTCTATCACGTCATGTATGCCACGTCACACATCAGTGGGCCCGGCGGCTTTGGTCAATTGCAATTGCAACTGCCTTTTCTGCAACTTTTCCATTTTCGTAACACGCCCCTTTCTGCTCTCTCTCATCTACTCTTTCTTTCTCTTCTCTTCTCGTCTCCAAAAGCCCTAAATCTAATTACTACACAAATTTCTGAAATCCACAAGTGAATTTGATCACAGTGTTGGGGTTTTTCAAGTTACAGACCAAGATGAAGGTGAATTAGGGCTCGAATTAAGCTTAAAGTTGGATGAAGAGATGTCTGTCGCAGAGCTAAAAGAAAGGCACATGGCTGCTACAGAAACCCTCAATTCTCTCAGGGAACGGTTAAGGGAAAAACGTCTTCAACTTCTCGACACAGACGGTATTTCGTATTGTTTGTTTGGATTTGGATTTGAATTTGAATTTGAATTTGTGTTTCCAATGTACTTAGATCTCTTCCTTTTTTTGTGATTTGAGCTTTACAGTGGCGGGTTATGCAAAAGCTCAAGGTAAGACTCCGGTTGCTTTCGGCCCGACGGATCTGGTTTGTTGTCGGATTTTACAAGGACATACTGGGAAGGTAAGATTCTAGTTTTATGTCAAGTAGTAGTAATTCCGTATTGAGCTTGATACAAATATGGTGAAGGGTACATTGTAGTTTGTTACGGTACTTACGCTTGTTATTGGGTAGAGAGATGATACTTTGGAAGATGGATATTTAAGCGGAAGAACAAACCCTAGCTTGCTTTTTCTTTGACGTGGTTATAAATTCTGGATTATTAAATTTGTATCTGTTGACTCCTTTTTGACTATGATCAAATTGATCGATGGAAGTAATGAAGATTAAAGGAATATGCTGAATTGAAGACAGTTTTAATTGTGTAAAATGTCTTCTTCTGTCTAATCGTTAGAATGCGTACTTACAGTCATAAGATCGCTTCAGTGTTCATGGTTAATATTGCCAATTTAATTTGGTAGTTCACTATATGGTATTATCATCCCCTTATTTGCACAGAGTTGGATGTTAGGGCTGATTACGGTTAGGTGAAGCTTCTAGAGGTTTCTCTGGAGGTTGAAAGGATTACATTTATGAATGTGCATTCTATTTAGGACAGTTAAGATTAAGTTGTCAGGTTTCTCATGAAAAGGATACCTAAGTTCATGGGTAAAAACAAGTTGGTAGTTAAACTTAAACTCCCAAGATAACAATTCAACACTTTGACAGAAGAATCTTGAGTCTACTGGTGAAAGAACAAGTTGCAAGGATAAGTAACAAAACAAACCACACAGGACTGGAGATGACACAATTCAAAACGAATCATCTTCTAATAGATAATGCAAAACTAAGTTGTAGATTGAGATTTCATTCACGCATATCATTTGAACCACATCCCAATTTTCGTGGCCATTTTCTACTATTTGGGTCATCCATCATCATGATCATGGTGATCACTGTTGTCATCTTCTCTGAGTTGGGTTTCTATAAGAGATCAATGAGTTACTTAGGAAATGTTTAGTTACTGATGACTTCTATGTGTTTGGTGAGGTTGGTTATCCCATGGGTGGATATTCCAAGTGTGAAACTATTTTGAGATGGTTGGAATTGGAAAATGAAACCAACATTGTCTAAGAGCATGAATATGATAAATGTCCGGAAAGTTTTATAAAACATGGGTAAGTAAATACGTTAAGCATCAGACTTGTTTCCATTCAATTCAGGAATGATAGAAAAATCCTCCAATTGAGGGACCAAAAAAATTCTCTATGAAGTAATTAGATTCCTTAAAGAGTGGTCAATTTTTTGTGCATAACCATGGGTGTCCGAGTCACCTTGCGGCGCTCCTCAGCTGATCTCATGGGCCCGGGAGAACAGGCAGGAAAATCCCCAGTGGCCTTGGAGGGACTCGAACCGGTGACCTTAAAGAGTGGTCAATTCCATTTTCAATCCTTGGTTATTGGTATTACTTCATTCCATTCCCACCTCCATTGTTGGACATCAAAAACACAGCATAAGATCGTATCCTACCCTGAAATTCTTCTCTATAATCCATTAAACCAACAGAAGTGGTGTACTTCAAGTATTGGAGTGTTGGCTTTTGACATCAAAATTTAATTTGCATCTATATATTAACGGAACTTTCATTGTGGCATTTTTCTGATCACTCCCCATGTTTATGCTTTAAACTAGTAAAAATAATATGCAAATTATCTTGAGATCTGTTGCTATCCTTTCCATGCATGAGTCTGTAGCTATATGATGATTAAAGAGTTATAGTTCAATATCTTCGTGTTGTAGTAGTTACATTGGCATTGTCAAATATCATGTATGAGCATAGTCATTCATCAAGAACTAATAATCCTGTTACGAGTTGCTTTCTAATTCATCATTTGTACATTTTATATATCCGCCTTCTACATACACAAAAAAAAATCCATTATATTTTTTTGGTTATTCTTAGGTCTTACAATATGATTCGCTCTTATGTCTGAATATGCGAATTTCTACATAAAAACTAAATTCAGGTGTATTCACTGGATTGGACTCCTGAAAAGAATCGTATAGTTAGTGCATCCCAAGATGGAAGGCTAATAGTTTGGAATGCTCTCACAAGTCAGAAAACCCATGCCATCAAACTCCCATGTGCCTGGGTTATGACATGTGCCTTTTCTCCAAGCGGACAGTCAGTTGCATGCGGTGGTCTTGATAGTGTATGTTCCATCTTCAATCTTAGCTCACCACTTGACAAAGATGGTAATATACCAGTATCAAGAATGCTTAGCGGACACAAAGGCTATGTCTCTTGTTGTCAGTATGTTCCAGATGATGATACTCGCTTAATAACCGGTTCTGGTGATCAGACATGTGTATTATGGGATATAACTACTGGATTGAGAACTAGCGTATTTGGAGGAGAGTTTCAATCAGGGCATACTTCAGATGTTTTGAGGTATTTTTTTTGATCCAAACTTATGCTTTCTGTAATTTGTGTTTTGCTACCAATGGCAACTTTATTGGTTTTTATAATTGTTTGTTTACCTCTTAACAGTTCCTTTAAGAGGCAACCTCTGAATTGCTAAGAGGTGAATCATGTTTGGCATAAAATAAGTTTTCCTCTTAATGGTTCCAAAACCCTCTGAATCATTTTGTATCCTGGACCTCCCTTAACCATTAAGAGCCCCAATTACATCCTGAACAATTACCAAACGATTATATTCCATTTTGATCTATATCATAAGAGCCTCTTAATCATTCTGACCACTTAGACATTTTGCACCAAACCATTCAGCAACTGCCAAACAGCCCCTAAATCACTAGTTTAGTTGCTCTAAAAAGTGACCGAGTTTCCGCTGTGCCACTGCTATTGCCAATCATTTAGTTTCTTGAAATAGTTGTCTTTATTTCTTTCTTGATTAACTTATAAAAAAAGTAAAGATTTTTATTCTATATATTGTTCGTTGTTTCAGTGTGTCGATCAATGGGTCCAACTCAAGAATGTTTATCTCTGGGTCTTGTGATGCAACTGCCCGTCTTTGGGACACACGTGTTGCAAGTCGAGCAGTAAGAACGTTTCATGGTCATGAAGGGGATGTTAATTCTGTAAAGTTTTTCCCGGATGGAAATAGGTTTGGAACTGGATCAGATGACGGAACTTGCAGACTTTTTGACATTAGAACTGGGCACCAGCTCCAAGTGTACCCTCAGCAGCAGCAGGGTGATAATAATGCTGCTAATGTGACTTCTATTGCGTTTTCGATATCTGGACGTCTACTCTTCGCTAGCTACTCCAATGGTGATGTCTTTGTATGGGATACTCTATTGGCAAAGGTAAATATGATTCATTGTGGATTAAGCCAGTATATACAGCTGTATACCCTTGTGCACTAGATAGGAATTTTTGAAGCCTTCCGTAAATTGTCCTTGCATTAGATATAGGTAAAAGGTAGGGGCTGTTTGGTTGGTTTTCCATTAAGGGGCTGTTTGGTTGGTTTTCAATCAAGTCCTTTATGGATAAAGTTGTCTGTATGGATTAATCTATCAGTATAGAATGGGAAGGTTTTTGCCTGGGAGGGTTTTTTCATAGATGGTAGGAGCATGTTTTTTAATTGGAGGCAGGTTTTGGAGAAAAACTTGGCTTTCTGCATAAAGCTCACCCCTAGAAGCTTGCTGAATAAGCCACTTTCTATATCATTAAGCCACTACCAAACAGTCATGTATAGCTGACCGAATAAGCTGTGAGTGGTTGTTAAGCTCCTAACAAACAGGCCCTAAGTCCCGTATGGATAAAGTTGACTGTGTGGATTAATCTGTCTGTATAAATTGGTAAGGTTTTTGTTTGGGAGGGTTTTTTCATAGATGGAAGAAGCGTGTTTTTTTAATTGGGAGGGACAGGTTTGGAAAAGACTTGGCTATCTGCATAAAGCTCCCCCTTAGAAGCTTTCTGAAGAAGCCACTTTTTATATCATTAAGCCACTACGAAACAGTCATGTATAGCTTACCGAATAAGCTGCGAGTCCCATTAAGTTCATTAAACTGCTAACAAACAGACCCTAAATTTAAGTAATACGAGCTGACCTTGCAATAGGCAATGGTAAGTTGGCTTAACACAAAAAGATGGTTGCTCACTTGCAACATGAATATTTACACATAGAATACCTTCTAGTTTTGTGTGTTTATTGCTCATCGAAATTATTTATATGCTCATCTGTGTCTTTTTAAACATCAATATCGGCTGAATAATTCTTTAACGCTGGTTTCTGAATGATAGGTGGTTTTAAATCTTGGATCTCTCCAGAACTCGCATGAGGCTCGTGTGAGCTGTCTGGGTTTGTCTGCTGATGGCAGTGCTTTATGCACAGGAAGTTGGGATACCAGTCTCAAGGTTAGCCCTAATTCCACAATCTCATTTTTTTTATATGCAAATCTAGATGTTTTTTTTCTGTAAAACGGAAGTACATACAGTGGTGGATCCATGAATTTTGGTAACGGGGGCAGAATTTAATTAAGATAATATAAATTATATAATATAAGATAAGATAAAAATGCATATATATATATATAAAGAAAATAAATTATAATCTATGAAGAATGAACTTGAGATGTTTTCTGCTACTCCACCCTTCCTATGAAACTTGCAGAATTTGCTTTTATTTTTGGCGAATTACCTATTTGTTCATTGGCATAGTATTGTAATTGAATCTCTTTTATGGTTGTTAAAAGGGTATTATAGACTTTTGACAAATAACCAAAACACGTGTTAGAAATTAAATTTGGAAATTATAGAGATTTGAAAAGATATTTGTATGCAGATATGGGCATTTGGAGGGCACAGGACAGTGATCTGAAGGTGGTAAGTAGTGTGAGTCTGATTTGCATGGATTCAGAGGAGGAAATTGTTAGACGTTTTGTGGAATGAACATAAAGTAAATATTTTCATCTGATTTTTGTTTGGTTTAATGTTGTCATCTCTATTTACATCATATACCCAATGCCACAAGTGTTTTTTTGTTTGTTTGTTTGTTTTGGAATTTTAATTCAGCTATTTGATTTAAAGCATAATACATAACATGACTAACTACATTTCAACAAAAAATAAAGGTGATGAATGAAATGAAAGCAAAAAAGACAAGTCCAAAATCAATTAGGGTTCATCAATTTTGGTATAATTTGAGCTTATTAGAAGATTTGTATTGGCTTTCAATTTGTGCCCTAATTGGGGTTTCGTTTTTCGTAATTTGATGTTTGATTGTTATACTCTTTGGTTCTAGATCCGAATCACCAATCTTCGTCCACATTCCCGTCATCGATCCTCAATCTTCATCTTCATCCTTGATCCCCAATCTTTGTTCCCATCCCTGTCATTGATCCTCAATCTTCGTCCTCATCTCTGTCAGGGAATATGATCACATCTCTGATGGGGAGTCTGGTTTTTTTTTTGTTTTTTTTTTTGGAAAACGGTATCTTAGGCATTTGCCTAGACTAATCCCTGGCAATTTTAAGACTGCTAAAGCATGCAGCCCTGAGATAATTCCTCCGTGGTCATAAGTTGTTTGCGCCTAGATTCGAACCTGGGGTAGATGGGTTAGCTAGCCTCATTCGTACAAGCCTTAACCAGTACGCCACAAGTCTTGTGGTTTGGTTTTTTTCTTTCCAATTCAAATTTACGAACGAAATAGATGTAGTTTAGTGACAACAATGGTTTACCAACATTCAAAATTCAAACGAAATCAAATCAACATTACCAATGATTATAATCGGTCAATCAAAATTACCAAAACAAAATTATAATAAAATCATGTGATTCAAAGTGGTATATCAATAGTGAATCGACAAAATTAAAACAAAAAAAGTAGATCAAAAACTATTTTTTAATCTAAAGAGACAAATATAGTTTATTACAATAAATGAATGTTTTAAAAAATTTGATTTATAAATATTGTTAGCTTACTAAAAAAACAAATGATTATAATTTTAATTAATATTAGTTTAATAAATAAAAATAAATGAATGTTTTAAATTGATGTTATCTATCTTATTAAGTTCATATAATATTTAATTGATGTTAGTTTAATAGATAAAAATAAAATAATGATTATAATTTCAAATTTTTAGTAAATATTGGATTTATTGAATTATGGTTTAATTGATTAAAAACAATTAGGAAAATGGAGAAAATGAAAGGTTTAACACATTGATGCAACATTTGCTAAATCTAATTCGTTATACATAATATATTTAATAATAAATATATAATATATTAAATATACAAGACATAGCAGGTTGGAGATCACTTTACCTAACCTGTTCCCGTTTCCAGTTTTTAACTTTCGAGGATCTCGAGGTTCCCCATCTCTGATCCCGATTGAGATGGGTAGACTTTGTTCCCTGACAAAGCATGTCTCGTTAGTTGTTACTATGCCTCTTCTGAAATTAAAAGAAAATAATAAATACCATTTCGAATAGGGTAATTATGATAAAGAAAGAATATCCATTAACATGTCTTTTATTCTTCAATCAATGGGTCAAAATATCTTTTTTGTTGTTGTCTTTCTTCATAAAGAAAATTGGGTAAGTTTGAATGTTCTATGACAACAGATAAAATTAATAATGTTATTGTCATTGTCATGACAACACATTAAAGTACAACTATGTAAAAATATGGGGTGCTAATGGCACCCCTAATATAAGGTGTGCACAAAATTTCATTCATTTTATAAGGGTCTGTATGGAATTTTTGGTACTATAATAGTTGTTGATGTTGACTTGTGTGAGGATGATATTCACTCTATATTAGGGGTGTCATAAGCATACCTTAGGGATGCCATTAGCCTTCTCCAAAAATATAGCTAAAATTATTATTGGGAAGTGCTAATGACACTCCTTTAGTAGGGGTGCACACGGAAATTCGTGTACTTTAATAGCTTTGGGAAATGGAAAAAGGGTTTTGTTATAGACATGTGTAAGAATGATTCACTTTTGTAAGGGTGCTATTAGCCCCCTTTATTAAAGGGTTGTAACTATTTTTGTTTCAAATTCTTGATTACATAAAAACTATTGCGTTAAAATTGACTGATTCTCGAATATTAAAATAAAATCAATATGAAATAAGATAAACTGTTCTATTTAATGTGGCATTATCACGTGCGGCAAGTGTTTTTGCCTCATCCCCACCCCGATGGCGTACCCCAAGGCTCTCCTCTCTCCCTCTTTTTTAGCCAACAACATAAACCCATTTTTCACCTTGAATGGATCAAAGCAAAAAATCTGTTCCGTAAATTTCGTACGTAGGCAGTTAGTTGCTCTGACTAGTTTTTTAGTGCAAAAAAGGACCAACGACGACCCTATCCTAAAGGAGAAGAAGGAGTAGGAGTAGAGCGGAGAATTACACTAATTAAAAATATATATGGTTATACTAAATAAAAATTAAGTTATTTCTTACCGTCGTTATATTTTAATTTTTCATTTACGTGTTTGAGAAAAAGAATATCTAAAAGAATGGTCATTTTAGTAATTTTGATTTCTAAAATGGTTAAAATAATTAATTTTCCTTTTTAAAAGAATATTTATCAGCTAATCATTTAATTTTTCATGTACTTTTCTCTTATAGAATGGTGGCATAGTTTTTTTAATGTATTTTTTGTTTTAAATTTTCTCATTTAAAAATATTAAATATGTTGTCGAAAGTGGATTAAAAAACTAAAATATAAAAAGATAAATTACATTTTTTTTTGTCTAAAAAGTGAAACAAATTAGTTAAGAATAGGATTAGAGTTAGATAAGTAATGGGAATTATAGAGACTAAAAATGTAATAAATGACGTATTTCTTTTTTATATATTTTCTATTACTTTTTCTTTTTTATATATTTTCTATTAAGTGCCTACATTATATTTTTGTTTGTTTCCAAAATAAATGTTTACTTTTTTATTATCCCATTAATTACGAATATATTGGATCATATGAGATATAAAGTTGTCCTTTCCAAAAAAATATGAGACATATAAAGTTAAAATGAAAAACGTAATAAGGAATGTTGATCTTTGATCATTTTTAATCTTAAACTCATCTATAAATTTGATACGAAGATTGATCTGATAAATCTTGATGTATTTTATTTTAATGCATTTCATCTTAACGTGCATTCAAATATTGAGATCCTTTCCTACCTTTCATTCTGAAATTCAACCCTAATTACGAAACGGAGAAAACTTCTCCCTTTTTGTTAATTAAAAATAATCATATATTTCTAGAATTATAGCTCTTTTTTATTTGTTGATATTTATTTTGAGAGAGAGAGATAGTGCGGAGGAAAGTTCAAATGCGAACTCAAATTTAGTTGTGAACGTGAGGACAAATGAGAGCGCGACACAAGTTTAAATATAGATTATTCAGACTGAATATACAAAAAAAATATTCAGACTGAATATTTCTTTAAATGAGACACTTGTCGCACTCTCATTTATCTTCATATTCACAACCAAAATTGATTTCACTTTTAAACCCGCCCGAATAGAGATGAAAAATACCAAACCAAACTCTGGCAGTGAAATAAAAATCATTAAAATACTAAAAAAAGGAAAAAAAAATAAAAAAAATGATACAAGTGGAGTCGTCCTCCCTGTAAAAAAAAAACAAACAATGGCCACCGGCCGCCGTACAATATAAAAAAACCAGATATCAAAATTATCATGTTAATCCAATGCCTACTGTATCATCTTCCTCTTCCTTACTCCTCGTCGCCGCCGGAACCCTAGCTTTCGGTTCCCTCGTCTTCGTTTGCCGGAGATTCCTCCCTCCCTCACCATCCTCCGATGCATCTGATAATCCTAACCGCGTCCACCGTGAATACCGCACCAACCTTCCTCAACGTAGATTCAATCTCCGACGGCTAGATCTCAGTTTCAGAGTCGGCCGGAACCGCCGGATCGTGGTGCTCCTTCAGGCAGCAACCTTCTTTGTTTATAACGACGGAAGTAGGACGCAATTGTGGTTTTCGATCAGAATAGGAGGTAGCTCCGTCGAGAAAGAGGTCAACGCTTTGATGATTTTGCTTCTTTTCCGGTGGTTGATGTCGCCGGTTTTTGTAGAGATGACGGAAGAGGTAGATTACGCTTCGATTATGTACCTTTGTAGTCTGCGATTGCCGTTGATCGCCTGGGCGATCGCTTAGGGTTAGGGTTCGTAATTGCAAATTTGCAACCAATATGTTCCACTTCCAATTTGTTTGTGCATTTCTACATCACAATTCATCAATGGAAATATAGTTTTGGAGCAACAAATTTGTGCAATTTGGCGTAGAAAGAGAGAGAGAGGAATATGATCGAGATCATCTTTTCATTCCAACAATTCTTCTTCTCTCAGAAGCAAATCAACTAATTGGGGATTTACTGTTACTATTATGCCATGCTCTCTTGCAACTTCTATGATCCTCCATTACATAATTTGCTGCATAAATCCCCAAATCATATCATATTTGAAAGATGAATCGATTCTCAAAGAATTGTGAAAATGTGAAACTATAAGATTACCTTCAATAGCAAACTTCACATTTCAGGTCTGTCTCCTGAAGTCATGTAAAAATAGAGATTTTTGAAACTTTTTTTAACTCGGATAACTATACTTAAAAAAACATAATTACAAGAATATGTATTATTTTAATTGTACCTACCAATGATATGTTAAAGTTTATTGAAATGATAAATTTATAAAAATATTTATAGTTAATATTAAAATATAGTAATTTATTAAAGTAATATGTAATTTTTTTAATAGATATTAATTTTGATTACTCTATTTTAGAAAAATATAATATAATTGTCAGAGATGTTTGTAATGCAAATAATCCTTCAATTCATGTATAATCATATAAGGTAAAAAGCTTTACATTTTAGCCACTTCCAAACTTTTTCTTAAAGGGTATTCTAGGCATTTTCTTAAACTAATACCTGGCAATTTTAAGACTGCTAAAGCATGCAGTCCTGAGATAATTCCCCAGTGGCCACAAGTTGTTTGTGCCTGGATTTGAACCTGTGGTAGATGGGTTATCTAGCCTCATCCCCACAAGTCTTAACCAATACACCACAAGCCTTGTGGTTCCCTTCCAAACTTCTTTTCACAAAACAACTAAGAAATCGTGACGCAAGACATTTTTTCTTATGATATTGTAAGTTGTGACTTTGGCTTGATTTTTATGCGTCGACACATGTCCTTGTAGTGCCGTGAGCACCGGTGTCTCAATTTATTTTCGTTAGAAAATGTCATAAACTAAAAGGAAAAGTGTCTTACAACGTTAACTTACGTTTTATTGGCTATTTTGTGGGGAAATTTTGAAGGTGGCTAAAAATTAAAAAAAATCCCAATTGGTTATTTATGATAATAACCCTTGATTTTTTTCCATCCAAAATCAACTAATTTTCATCTAGTAAAAGTTAAGGCTATGATTGGTAAACTAACTGATAAACTAGTGTGTAGCTGATAAGCTAGCGGATGGCTAATAAGCTAGCTGGTAACTTATAAGCTAGTTGGTAGCTGATAAGCTAACTGATGAAAAAACCATGTTTGATAAAATTAACGTATAAGAATGTAAAATGACTAAAAATGAAATATTAAAAAATAAAAATTAATATTAATGAGAGTCTTAATTGGAAAAAATGACAATAAGCTCTCAAAACGTTACTCCAAGTAGCGTTTAAATAGGCTAGCTTATAGTTTGTCAAACATGTACACTGAAAATAAGTTAGCTTATAGGTAACTTATTTTTGCCAAACATAGTCTAAGTATTATTACTTTTACAACAAAATATTCCGTCAGCAATTAAAAACCTAAGTCACCGCCTAAAAAATTCAATTGAATATGGTTTAATTTACAAAGAGGTTAATGAAGTTTGTAAAAGATTTATTAACAAAGTCAATGGCTAAGCATGTTTACTTGTACACAAAGAAAATATTGAGCAATATATTGAGGATTTGTCCATACAAAAAATCATAATTATTAATACGGACATTTTATGATACAAACTCCTACAAAAGTATAAATTTTACGTGGTTGAATAAGCGGGATTACATGATAGACAACCTTCATTCTAAAATAAATATCTACATTTTTATTTATGTTTGTTCCAAAATAAGTCTCCTTTCAACAACCGATAACTGTATTTTCAAATCTACCTTTAATTAATACACAATATTTAAGAGTGATAAGATAAATAGTTTACTAATCAAGGTTAAAATTGTCATTTGATTAATAAAAAGTGTAATAATAAGTATAATTTATGTTTACAACTGTATGTCATTTCCACTGTAAACATTTATTTTACGATGGAAGGAGTATCATTTATGGAAAAAAGTATTTGATTAACCTAATGAAACATACAATTGTATTATTATAATAGTAACAAAGTGAAGTTTAAAGCAAATACATACTCATTTCTTCTTGTTTAAACACCAAATATCATAACATCCAAATCCAACCAAATGTATGTCTTAAAAAAAAGAAATAAACTACTACCTTAAAAAAAACATGTCTTATTGACTCACTAAGGTACAAAAAAACAACAATGTTATTGCTTATATCCCCTCCCCTTCCCTTCCCTCAAGTCATTTCATATATATATATCCAACGAAAATGGCATAAAAAATTCGATTAAAATGGAAGACTAGTAACTAGTTGGCTACTAGTTCATGAATTGCATCACTTACAGCTTCATCCTCTGATCTAACCGCAAGTTTCATTGCCACCTCTTTCCCACTGTCCACTCCAAATGATAACCGCACTAGTACTTTCACGTTCCCTATGTATACTCCCGATAACAAGCATGTGTGCGACCGTGAGTTGGCCGCAACCACTTCCGTCCCCTGAAACCACAATAGCAAATTAGGGGTCGCATGTGTACCAACAATACCATTTAATTAAATTGGTACCAATTACAGTTGGTTGGTAGTACTGTACTAAGGGGTTGTTTTGTCGGTTTCCATTAAGTCCTGTATGGATAACGCTGTATGTGTGGATTAATCAGTCTATATAGATATGGGAAGGTTTTTGTTTGGGAGGGTTTTTTCATGAGCGTGTTTTTTAATTGGGAGGGCAGGTTTGGGAAAAACTTGGCTTTCTGCTTAAAGCTCCCCCCCCCCCCTAAAAGCTACCTGAATAAGCTACTTTCTATATCATTAAGCCACTACCAAACAATCATGTATAGCAGACCAAATAAGCTGTGAATCCCATTAAGCTCAATAGCTCATTAAGCTGCTAACAAACATGCCCCAAGTATGAAAACCTTTTAAACATGACATGTTTTGCCTATACACCTAAAATCTAACTCAAACATTATTTACTCCTTTTCAAGATAGATATATATATATATAAGCAGTTATTTGTATTACCATTTTTATTTAAAAAAACAGCAGCAGTAACTTACCTCACAAGGCTGCATGCCAAGAAGGTTGATAACAGCAGTAACGGCTTCTTTCAAACTTTCCCTTGGACCGAGCCCATACTCATCAACACGCTCAAAATCCGGACCCAAGCTTTCCCATGCATTTCGGAAATTGGAAACTCCAACTTTAAGCATGTAGTCGGCTGCAACCACCTCAAATTCCTCCAGCTGGTATTCGTCCTCCACCCCATCTTCCTCAGCCTCACCACTAGACGGATCAACCTGCAAATTTTTTTTATTTTTTATTTTTATTTTTTATCAAAAAACCATCAATAGGTCGAGGGTTCCAACCTCACCAAAGGTGGGGAGTGTGTGTGAGTTTCATTTGCCATATATAAATAATATATATTTTTAAAATTAAATAAGTTTAGATGTTAATTAAAAGGTTCAGTTGGGAAAACTAGTAGTACCTCTTTAACAATGAACCTCAAGACGTTGGAGAATTTGCCGACAGCCGGAACCCCTTCTGGTTTTTCAAAAGCTACAAATGTTTGTCCCGGTGTGTCATATGGCAACGATTTTAATGCCTTGGTTTCGATTTCTTCAAATTCTTCTGCTTCTGAAGCATCCACAACAATCGTCACCTAAAAATTTAAGAAAAATAAATTCGTTTTTGTTAGATTTTAATTTTACTCAAAAAGCAGTAATAAAAAATAAATTCAAATGCTTACATTTTCCAATAACTGCTCAGGAATGGTATTAGTACAGTTGTACTGGAACACAACATGCTTATCAAATATATGTTTCACAACATTAACTGCATATTCTGTTTCAGCTTCAGTCAGCTCCACTGGTGCAGACGACTGTTCACATATATCAAACATTTACAAGAATAAGTTGTTGAAAAGCATGGAATGGAACCATGAGTATTGAAGGATTATATACTTCAATATATATATATATATGATACATATATATATTGAAGGATTATGATGCCATTAAAGAACCTTGAAAAGCTGCCCGTAAGTAGAAAACTCGGGAATTGATACTAGTAACTTCTCATAAGCATCGACTGTGGAAGTGGGGCCAGCTGGAGGAGCACCGAGACCGGTGGGCTTTTTAGCTGCAGCCTTTTTCTCTGAAAATGGCTGAGACTTAACCTCCCTTGGTACAGAACTGACGTTAAAGGGTTCGTCAGATGGTTCCTGCATTGCCGACAAACAATTATGCAAATTATATTTATATCAGATAAAAGTATGTTATATAATGGAGTTAGAAATTTTGTGTGGGTCCTTACATAGTTCTTTAAACTAGTCTCCAGGTTGACCAGTGGAAGATCAAATGAGCCGAAGAGAAATTCTTTTACATCTTTATCAGTTTCCACAACAGAACCATCACCTCCGATAGTATTCAGATATAATGTAGCCCTGTCACGAACCTATACAAAATGGCGAAAAAAAGCGCTTGTTAGCTTTTGAAATATGAGCTTTTTGATATATTTTCCCTCCATCCGAAAATATATGCACAGTTTCCCTTTGGGTTGTGCCAAACATATCTTTTTTTGTTAAGTTTTCTATCTAAATTTAATTTTTTAGTAATTGTTGGAAGACATTGGTAACATTGATTCTGGTCCACAAACTTATTTCATTTTGTCCTTGATAAGGGTGAGGTAGGCAGGTGAAAAAATTCTGGAAAGTTTTGGGCTTTTAATTTGACATGGGTAGTTTAGTAATTTAGCAATCTTGTCTCATCTCCCTGATTTTTGTTCCACTTATTTTGATGGAACATAAAAAAAATGCATCTTTGTCCCAGTTTAAAGATACGCCAAACATGGGTCAACAAGTTTTTGCAATTGTCCTGTCCCATTCTGTAATGGGTACCAAACGCACCTAAGGAGGGTTTTCAATATCTTAAACAATAGTAAACACTTTATTTATTTATTTTTAATTTTTTTGAAAGGCAAATAGTAAACACTATATATGTGCCAAGTCAAATGTTACATATACTTTGGTATGGAGGAGTACTAGGCATATGCAGAAAAACATATTGCTTATGAATAAAACTAACCTCATCATCATTATCATATAGACAGCGCCTCAACAAAACAAATATACGGGGCTGCAACACAGTATAAATTTAACTCCGCATTAGTAGCAGCCAATCCAGCTCAACTTGATATTAATAATAAAAAACTTCATAAAATATATATATACATATATATATGTATCTATATATAGGCTTAGGATCGTGTGAGAAGAAGAGTTAAGGTGAGAAGCATAAGACATCTGAACCATTGATCACTTTTAATCTCATAACCATCCATGAATTGCCCCTTAGAAGGGAGTTGATCCGGTGCATCTCGGTGCATCACATCATAATGTGCATCCAAGGGTGGAAATCCCTTCTTACACTTTTCACCTTAACGCCTCTTCTCAATGGAACCTGACCCTATATATATATATATATTAATTTTAAAAATTGAAAATCGAGTTACCTTCAACGAATCGACCGTAGCACCAAACTTTGCCAAAGTGCTCACTGCACTGGCTCGAACAGTTGCATTCTCAAGTATGACACGGTTATATATATACCGTATGAATTTGCTGGGATCTGACGTCTTTGGTCCTTCGATGCCTAGAAAATGGAGAATCTAACCACATATTCAAATTAAACATGTTTAGTAAAATGGAAGATGGAAATACAAGAATGTTAAAAAAATAGATAATATCGACAAGAAAATAACAAAAGAACACGCTGACCTGTGTTGAAAGATATGTGAACTCACAGTCCTCAATGAATTCACACAGATGAAGCAGCCCACTTTCTTTTGCATCTGGGATATCTCTTATAATAGTTACAATTGAATCAACAATTGCTTTCTTGTACTCAAATCCACCTTCCTCCCTCAGGATATTGCTTAAGAAATTCATCCTTAAGAAAAAGGAAATATACAATTGAGATAATTATGTGAAAAAACGGCTGAATTTCTAAAGAAATGAAGTTGAACACACTCACAAGGTTCTGAATTTAAGGGGGAACTTCAAACACAATGATCTAATGGCATCAACCACAACGATTTTGAACTCGTCAGCAATGTCAGACATGAAGTTGGTAATTTGTTTCATCAAACGATCAACACCTGATTCATTGCCTGTTTTCAGAAGTGTGGTAATGGCAAGAGTTGCAATGCTTCTATTTTGGTCTGAAATCAAGCTCTCCATATCTATGTTACAGCTAGTTACAGCCATTGGATGAGTCATTGCCACCTGCACAAGATGTCCGCTATTTAATAATTATAGATCCAAAAGACACCATGTGCATTATATATAGAAGGAGAAAAAAAAGGTAAAGAGAACAACATAAAATGGGCTCTTTTCAGTTCTATGTCAAAAGGCCAAAAGGATCAATACCAAAATTTAAGATAAAAGAGATGGAGAAGGACCGATAATATAGAGTTTTCGTGCTCATGGCACTTTGAGCCAGTAAAGGGAAAGATACCATGTGAAACTAAGAACAGTTGGATTTTTTTTACAAGTTAAGAACAGAGACCTTGTTTAATGTGCGGACAGCAGCAAACCGAAGTACTGGCTTAGAGGAACTTAAGAAGAGCTGTAGAACAGTAATTGCAGGGGTCAATTCTCGGCTAGTAACGCCACTTAACTCTGTTATTGCCCTGGCTGCTTCTAAAATGACCATCTCTGCTTTGTGGCGGAGACAACCTTCCAAATAGTCATAAAATGGACGGTCCCCACCTTGACTGTTCATGCTTGACTCTCTAATAACCTGAAGAAAATTAAAATAGTTTGTCAGTAATTCAGATCTTGCCCAACAAGCAACAAACCTACTTTCAAAAGTACCTGATTTTCATTAAAAAAAAGATTCACAAAATATAAAGTACCTGAGTGGTGTAACGGATCAGCAGGCATTGGGCCAAAGGTGAACGAACAGTACCCTTTGTCAAGCTGGTAACTAATTTGCTGACAGCTAACCGATCATTTTGTCTTATCTGCAAATATATCAGTTTGTCTAAATGATGGTATGTAATAGCAAGATTTCTCACATCCATTTATATACTCAGATTAACCCAAAATATGACTAAGGAAAAGAAGAATATTCCATAAATGAGATTAAACTGATACTTAAGAAACGTCCATTTGTAATAGCCCGCATGAGAAATATATCATAGGATCGGAACACCCAAATCAGATGCTCAATGAACAATTCAACAAATTTATGTAATCATAAAGGGGTCCTATGATGTATTCCTCCTCGTGCATGGTTGAAAATTTAGACAGTGTGCAGTATAGTAATTTGCTATTGAGGTATTAAGATGATTACATGAAAATGGAAGTAGACAACATTGTAACAAAAAACTGATAAGGTTTCTAAAGCCAAGGAGTGTTGATGCACTTGGGTGGCGCTTTTTGGGTTAAACACGCTTTTATTATAACGAATGTGGATGAATAACTATGATATTTCTTTATTTGACGAGCATAAAGGAAAAAAACTGGCATACCTGGTGGAGCAAAGCAAGCGCATGAAACTGTACGAGTGCGGCCCTTGATTGAACAGCTTCTTGTACCTCGTTGCTCCATCTTTTCACAATCTCTGGGTTTGTCTAGATACAAGGATAAAATAAGTGAAGATAAAGAAGACAGACAAGAAGAAAACCTATTGCAATTGCTTAATAACTAAGTTGTACCTGAAGCAAATGGTAACCACTGACTAGGGCAGCACTGGCTACTACAGGGTTTTTGTCAACAATAGCTTGTTTCAAGTATCTTTCAATTTGAGTAAGAAGTGTCCCATCAGTAATGCGACAGAGAACACGAATGGCATTTGCTCGGTAAACGTCAGTCTTGCTATTCATGTCTTTCATTAAGGAACTTGTGACAATAATAACCTTCCATGCACAAGGAAACATTTCAAGTCACTTAAAACATAAAAGCAGCAAAAATCCATAAACAATTAAAGGAATGGAAATAATCTGTGAGACCTCATCTGCACAGGGAGAGAGCTCCTTTATAATCAAATAAACCATTCTTCTTAATCCAATATCTCTAGCCTGGAAAAGTTTTGTTACTGAAAAGAAAACTTCTGTGGCTTCAACCTACAAATGAAGATCAGTAATAAAGTACTAAAATATCAAAATGATGCTAAACAAGATTAAAAATAAATCAATATGCAAAGATCTCATGCAGAACAGAGATGACATAGTATGCATGTCAACAAGAAACACAAGTTATGGATCATTTATAGCCTAAAGGCATGTTTACAGACAAAAATACAGCCAAGAAAATATATTTAGCACCTCCACCAAAATATGATAAGCTGGAAGAGCAATGGAACCATCGGTAGGACTATGAAATACGAATCAACAAATAGGGATATACCTACAGATTTGTGCCTTAGATAACAGGGCATGGAGGAATGCATTTTTAGATAGCCAAGTGGATCTAGTTCCTCTCACCCAACAAGAAGGGTAAAAAAATGGAATTTTATCTCTCCTCAATCCTCACATCGGTAACCTGCCCCAAAGTGTTTGGTACAGAGATTTCCCAATTGCCACATTTGCAATGCTATCTAAATATGAGTTATGAACCAAAGCGCGGGGTTGCAATAATATTAATTTAGCTCAGATCAGACTGAAGTAGTACTGGAAATGTTCTGTTGAAGTTCATCTTGATAGCAACAAATACACAACCCATATAAAATGAGTTATTGCAGAGTTTGAACACTTCTATATGCCACACTCAACAACACAGTACACACACACACATATACATGAATGTCAAAAGCAGATATATGCCTGTATGCTTCAAGTGGACGGTTACTAACGAGGATTTAAAATTTACAAACTAGATACAAGCCCAGATCCCGATTTCTTCGCTTACAGGACATGTTCTAAACTATAAACTTGTCTATATAATTGTATTAAAGTTCAGCGTCCTCTCTTTGAACAGCCTAGGGAGTAGGGAACAAGATCTAACCTTTGTGAAGCTATCACCTTGATTCAGAAGATAAAGCAGCTTTGTAATAACCTGACAACAGAAGAAATAAGATAGTCTGTTAGATCATATGCATGCAAGAGAATCAATCGAAACATTATGCAGCACAAATCAAGTGTTAGAATAAAATAAAGCACCTGAGAACACCTCCTTGAATCTAGCTGAGGATCATTGAAGACCCTAGCTTCCTGAAGAACTGCTCCCTTCTCGATTCCAGAAAAGGGTGAGTACTCTGCTGCACATGACAAATATACCTCATTTAAATACAACAAATATACACTAGAGTCCAGTAAAGATACAGTTACAAATATACATGGATCTGTATGATCTTGGACCAATCTAAAGTATATAAGTTTGTCAATGCCACAGAAGATGCAAGAGCTGTTCATTCATTGACAACCAAATGTGCAGTACTCAGAAGCTGAAATCAGTTACAGTTAGATATGCTCCTCCATTGAATTAGATTTAGTTGGGTAGTGAGCATTTGTCTTTTTAGGAGTTGAAATTGCTGTATAATATTTCATAAATTGCAGTAAATCACAATAACCTACATATCATATAATAGTTCCATCAAATCCTCGTAAACCAAACAGAATCCGACCTATTTCACAAACATCCACACCATCATCAACTATAAAATCAACTGAAGTAATGGCTTTTATCAGCTTACGGGTCAGATTAACCAAACAACTATTTAAACACAAAGTAGATCTACAAATAATCTGAAATACTATGAATCACATGATAACACTAGAGATGATGCTTAAGCTGCTTAAGCTCGAGGTAATTCTAAACATATCTCTCTACAATGGCACAGTACGTGAAGAACAACATTTGATCACTACAAGTCTACAAGGACAGTGTATGCCTCGGAATTCCTATTTCATTTTTTATTTCTTTGGTCAGTGTGGAGAGCCAACGGAACTACAAAAGACTTTGTAGGTTAATGTGATTTACAACAATTTATGAAGCTCCAGCACAATAATGGCATCTAAAAAGTACAATTGTACAAGCCCAGGTATCCTTATCCGTTTTCCGTTTTCCCAATTAACAAACTAAATCTGACGATCTCAAGTTACAAGAAATACAAGGAGCAGTATCATAATCATTACAAGTTACAACGGATCCAAAATATATAAATTTGTCAACTCCACCAAAGATACAAAGCTTACTCCTACATCAATAACCAACTGTGTAGTACTCAAAAGCTGAAAATAATTATAAGATAGAAACGTTCCTCCATTTAATCAGATGTGATTTGGTAACTGAAAAATTGGAATAAGGATGTGTCAGTTTGAACTTTTTAGACACTATCATCTCTCTACAAACTTTCATAGTTGGAAATGAAAGTACCCTACAGATTCTATTATGGTTCCATCAAGACGAGCCCTGATTTCAAAACACCATTACTATCAGAAACAATCAGATCGACCGATATAATAATTTCAAGAGCTTTCAAATCAGCTTAACTGAAATTATTTTCACCACCTATTTAACCACAATGTAGATCTAGAATGAAAACAGAGATCATCTAAATCACAAAATAACACCGAAGAACAGCAGTAACAGGCCAAGCCTCCAAAAGCACTAAATCAAGCCAAACTGATTTCGCAACACCATTACCATCAGCAACAATCAGATCGACTGATATGACAATTTCAAGGGCTTACACATGAGCTTAAGTAAAATTATTTCCACGACCTATTTAACCACAATGTAGATCTAAAACGAAATCGGAGATCAACTAGATCACACAATAGCACCGACGAATGGAAGTAACAGACCAAATCGACAGAAATGAAAAGCAAATTTTCTGATAATTCCAGATACTTGAAAAAACTGAGGTAGAAGATCAAAGCCTTACCTTCCTCATCACGATCATCGTCTTTCTTCACGTACTGCGCCATTAGTGAGAAAGAATCAAAGAATACCAAATTTACACCTAAAGTCCAATCGAGTTCAACGATGAATCAGATCTTGGTCTTCTGGGAGTGAAATTGTGAGCCCAACCGAAAGTTTACGAGCAGATCTTCTCTGCCCTCTCTCCCTCTATCCTTGCGAGTGAAATTTTTGTTCAAGGGTTGCAATTAAGTAGCTGTATTAATTGATTTTTCTTTTTTCTTTTATACGAAAAAGTAGTTTTTTTATAATTTTATTTTATTAGCGGGGATATTGTAAGAAAGCATAAGAATAGATTTTGAACTTTAATTTCAAACTTACCTATGAACCATGTTTGATACGGGATTGATCCAGTGTATTTCGGTGTATCTTATCTCGGTGCATCTCATTCTAATATGTGTCTAATGATGGATATTTGTTCTTACCCTTCTCACCATAATTTCACTGCTCATCGAAATTCGACCTTTATTTTATTTACCACAGTTAGGGCTTGTTTGCTAGCACTCACAACTTATTTACTTTATTATAAATGACTGTTTTTTTTCCTCAGGCGAATTTCGGAGAATTATGGTGTTGGAAATGGAGGCGATTGCGGGCCGCCAGGGTTACCTGACCCGCTCTAACGTGCCCAAGTACAAAGCTAACAGCTAACTTTAACTCCGTCGGTCCAAAAAAAAAAGTGGTTTATTCATTAAACTTTTTAGTGGCTTTATGTAAAAAGCTAAGTTTTTCAAAATTTATTCTTCCCAATTAAAAAAAAAGTATTGTTTCCATCTATGAAAAAACCTCTCAAACAAAACATTACCAATCTATACAAACATATTAATCCATGTAGACAATTTTATCCGAGACTTAATGGAAAACCAACAAAACAACCCTTAACCTCCTTAAAATAGATAAAGTATACCGGTTTTTGTTAAATAAAATAATTGAATATCTTCCTTATAGTTCGTTTATTATATTTTTTGTTATTATGGTTTTGGTTTTCTTTGTATTCTATTGTTGCATAAGACGTTAATTTTTGTCTGTCAAGTGAATATTTGTGTATGCATTGAGGAATTAATATATCATGTCTCCAATCAGTTGTATCAATCACGTGAAAACATATTGTATTTTATTTTAATTTATATTTTTATGTTTTCTTCTCAATTAAGTGATGATGTGTCTTTACATAATTGATGAACAAAGAAGATACATGAGATTTTGGGCAAGAGATTTTTATTATCTATTTAGTAACATCTTCGAGGATCCAATGCAAATGAGCCATTAGCATTCCTTTCTAGTTGACACGTTTTCTTTAGGGTTCGATCAACGTCCTTACTAGGTACAAGGTGTTAAGTTGGATCATAGTTTGTGAGAGCCAATTCTTGTTATAGCCGGCATGAGTTCAAACATGGTGCATGAGGACCATGAATCCACAATCCTTACATGCCAACAAGATATGTTGTTGTTCTTAGGTCATTATAAGCTTTTAACATACATGAATTTTTTTGTTCCCATTACAAACTCACCAACGAATGGGCTTTGGGGGTTTTGGGGATAAGGTTTGGCCTTGTAGGTAATTGGTTCGAGTCCTGTAGTGAAGATTTTCCCCTAGCTATTTCCTATTTCCTTGGGATTAGTTGGATGCGTGTAAAGGTGCAAGTTGACTCAAACACCTATGGTCAATAAAACAAAAGTTCACCAATGAAATTGTTTCAAAAGATGTTCATGTATGCAACAACTTAATAAGACATTCGGTTTATATTATAAAAAAAGTTATTTTTTTCGCATCAACTTTAACATATACTTTATGTTATCATGGTCATCGATCTCCCAATTAGTAAAATTGTATGAAATATGTTATTCCATGTGTAACCACTAACATTACTCACCGGAAAGTCTCATTATCATTGTTATCTTTAAAAGACTAGTAGATTTGACATCTAAACTGATGTGTAGGTTAATTATGATGGTCACAATTTTTTTGGATAAGAAATGATATGATTTTTGTTATGAATTTGGTTAACCTTGTTGGTTACAATTTATGGGTAAGTTACAAATTTTAATTTGCTATGATTCATAATTTGGTTTTGGTTTTGCTTTTTCCCCCTTAAGCATGATGATGATTTGGAGATTGCTGAGATGATGGACTTTTGGCTGTAGCATAACCACTCTCTATCTATTAATAAGGCTAAGGCTGTTCTGACTAAAGGCTTTGGAAATCTTGATGACAACACAAAACCGTTGGTCTCACATGCAACGATGAACCCAATTTTTTTAAAAGTTGTAGCCCAACTTTACTATAAAAAGATACGTAAAGAATTTTTTTACAATAATAGTATAGTCTTGTAAATCTATTGGTTGATTCAAACTTGGGCCTTTTGTACAAAGGCAAAAAAATTTACCATCTCTGTTATTAAAATCTTATGTTAACATTTTAGTCTCAAAAACTATATGGTGGCACCCAACAAAACAATACGATGACACCCTTCAAAAATGTAATTTACAACAGAACCATAAAACGGTGACCTGTGCCACCGTATCCTTGTATGTAGTTACGTCCCTACTAACATGGTGAATGAAATATCAATAGGAAGCAAACACCATTACAAAACCTATACCACGTGCTCATATAGACCATAAAAAACCCAAAGTTCAACAAGCTCCTTAACAACTTTTTCAATAATTTATAAAAAAGGTCGTTTAAATGACACCCCCCACACTTTTTGCTAAATAAACTACCTCTCATTTTAACGTTCATACACGTCAACATCAATCATCTCTTTTTACATCCTCCAATGCACGAATTGATCCAAAAAGGGGTTCACTTAGCAACACCCTTATGAAAACGTTGAACCACATTTCAACTATATATGGGTTGTGGCTCACTGACTAAGCCTCAAAGGATGTAATGGAAAATCTTATCTACCATGGGTTCAAATACATGTCAAAGCCCTTGCTCCTTGTGGCCATGGAGATTCACGTATAATGACTCTAAACCATTTGTGATAGGCCGGGGGATTAGTCGGTGCGTGTAAGCCGGTCTGAAACCCCAGTTACAGGAAAAAAAAATACACTCAAAGGTCATTCATATATAACATATGCATGAATAAAGATAACTAACATTAACATGTGCATGCAGGTTGAATGAAATAAAACAAACACTAGATGATTGAAATTCAAATACAATCCACAAAATAACATGCTAAAATGGTTTAAGTAAAAGAACACAAAATCCATGCATAAGTCATGATAGCAACATGTCGGCCTTAACCATTTTTGTAAATTACTTCATTACGAAACCCTTCATAAATTACTTTGTGAATTGATTCGTAAACATCTTTGTAAGTTGTGGTACCTTCTTCATTTTTCCCTCCCGGTCTTCGTAATTTGTTTTATAACCATCAAAAATTAAATGGACATATTCACACTTAAAGATATTGGACAAAGGTAGAAGAAGGCTTGAATAAGTTGATGAAATCGTTGAGAAAACATCGATGAAAACTCTAATTGAAATGTTGAAGCTTGCCGTTAAGGCTTGATTGGAGCGTTTGTCAATGTTCGTTGAGAATGTAGACTTGATGATGGGGCATGAAAAAATGAATCTGATTGATTCAACTTATAAGACTCGGAACAACTAGAAAGTACAACGTGATGTTGGAAAAAGTTAGACAACTTTATAAGGAAGGCATACCATGGTGGTCATACAGATGTATGATCCAGCATGCCCATTTGTAAAATAAAATAAAAACAAATTTCATTCTCCCCCAACTCCATGCACGAATAAAGTGGTAAAAGGGTATGTTCGGGGAGAGAGTACAAATCCTAAGATCTACTTAAAGATTTAGGGATTATAAGATGAAAAGGTAGATAAAGATTGACAGAAAGGACTAAAACATCTCCAACAGTTATGCTATATTTTTTCTATAATAGTATCAAAAGTCAAAATCTTTTAAAATTTTACATACAACTCAAACAACTAACTCTATTTTAAAGATTCTAACATTAATTGTGTTACTAAAATGTTCAATATGTTTAACAAAATATTATTTTTATCTCCTAAACATTTCTCTTCAAATATTGAATTTTAAAGATCTCTCTAAATTAAGAGATTTTTACGTTCATCGTTTTTCTCTGTTATTACCGTTGTAGCAAAAGAACTAAAAAACGATCAAAATTTATATTTGAATATAATTAAGTTGTTAGAGACCCTCGAATCCAACTACTAATAGAAGCAAAGTAACATGAAATCTATTAGAAAATGAGATAAAAATAAACTAAATAAATTAAAAAGGAAAATATGTTTGATACTTTGTGAGCATATTTTTGAGAAAATGCAATAATGAAGCATATTTTTAAATTTATGCTGGCATACAAATTGTAATTTTCCTTTAGAAATTGGCCCCGACAAAGAAAGGTCAGACCCCAACACTAAAAGGTCCGTCCACTACCAAACCAAATTAAATAAATTTTCAGATAAATCCAATAATTTATAATTTAAAGAAAATAGTAAATTACAATTTTGGTCCACATGGTTTGTTGGTCGAGACGGTTTTTATCTTTATAATTTGATGCTACAAATTGGTTATCATAATTTACAAAAAATATTTAGATGTGATCTATCCCTCTAACGGCTATTAAATTTTATCCGTGGAGTATTTTACTCACTTTAAGTTATCTCTATCTAATAAAAAATATTATAAACTTTTATTGTGCCACCTAATGACAACATGTCATATGTCGAATTCTTTCCTTCCCCTTTTTTCGTCATAATCTGACCATTACTTTTGGTAGCCAATCTGATCACCTTCTCCAACTGCTCATATTTGAACCGTCACCATCTATCACCCTTATCTACCACCAAAAAACAAGACCAACATCATCCACGACCAAAATTAAAAACACCAACCACAAGGGTTGTGACGTACCGGCTGAGGCCCTGGGAGATGTGGTGGAGTATCCGATCTTGCCCAGGGTTCGAATCCAGATGTACACAACAATTGTTGCCACTGATTTTTTTAGGGCTACTGTATTGCAGTCATAATTTACCGGGATTAGTTCAGGCATAGCCTGGGGTACCCTTCACACAAAATTAAAAACACCTCAGCTTAAACAAAAGCAAATCAAATATAATCAATGTATTGTTCTTTTCCCAAATAATCGAAATACAATAACAAAAATGGTATAATTCCATGATGCAATCCATATATGAAAGTGATTTTATAGAAAGAAGTCAGAGAACCATTACAACAAATAACAAAATCAACACAAAATACAAAGACTAAAATGATGTCCATCTTCACACACCTAAGAACTAAATCTTGCGCCATAACAACAAAGGGTTTTCCATTGTAGAGAGAGATTGAGGGGAGCTCACTGAAGAAGATGACAAATTGGCTTAAATATTGTCTTCCTCGTCTCCGTTAAAACATCGAAAACGTGAACTTCAAAACCAAGGAAGGCAAGTTAGTGGGTCGGCAGTGTACATAGGTTGCGGAGTTCAAAACCACCATGAACTTCATTTAGAGTTCGATTTGGTAAGGGTGTACGACAACGACATACGGATCCAATAGGGTACATCACATAAGACAAGAAGACAGAGGAGAAAAAATGACTAAAATACCCTCCATTTAACGGTATTAAACCCTGAATTCGAGTGTGTTTGCAAAGGGGCGTTTGGTTCGCAGAATAGAATGGAATTGGATGGAATGGAATCTGTCAAAGGAATTTGACTTTGAAAGAATTGGAATTGGAATGTTGTCAAGTTTGACCAGCTGTTTGGTTGGCAGAATTGGGATGAAATCTGTTGAAAGAATTGGAATCTGTCTATTTGGTTAACAGAATGTAGCTTTGGAATTGGAATGAAATTCCAGTAAATGACTAAAATACCCTTTTTATTAAATTTAATTTTTAAACTAAAATTAGTTTAATAAAATAATTATTAATTAATTTAATTTTTTTAACACTAAAAATAATTTGAACTTTTTTATAGCTAAAAACTGCATAAAACAGTTAAAAATTGCATAAAACAGCCAAAAACTACAGAAACTGCTAAAACGGCAAAAATCATAATTTTTTTACAGCAAAATAGCTAAAAACCGCAGAAAAAGCAAAAAACTACAGCAAGACAACATCTGTTAGGGCAAAACATATTTTAGTTGTTGCAGGAGACGATGGAGAACCTAACTGCTAGGGGTGACGAAAAACCGAACCAAAACTGAAAAAAAACCGAGAAACTGAAAAGCCGAGAGCCGAAAACCGAAAACTAAAAAACCCCCCGAAATACAGAACTGAAATCCAAAACCCGAAAATTGAAAAAAAAAACCCCGAAAAAATGAACCGAACCGAAATCGAAAAACCGAAAACTGAAAAAAAAAACCCCGAAAAAACCGAACCGAAAATCCAAGTGAAGAGGTGTCGGCTTCTTTTTTTAGAGATTAGAAGGATCAGTCGTGGTCTTCCAAACTTTACCGATGGTATGGACAAAAATAAAACTTTAAACAAAATTATTTTGATTCAACCATCTCTTTCTCGACTTGACTACTTGGTTATAGTTCTTTTTTATGATGAGGGTATTTTAGACATTAATAAAAGAACCAATTCAATTCCAATGAAATCCCATGGGTAAGGTAAGGAATCTCAAGTTGCCTCATTTTGGAATTCTTAGGAATTTACCAAATTCCAGTTCTTGAAAATAATGAACCAAACAAGGGAATTGGAATCTGGTCAAAGGAATTCAGATTCCAATTCCACCGGATTCCATTCCATTCCGACGAACCAAACGCCCGTCATACTGTAGTATTGAAACTATAGAGACAAAAACCGTTATAATTGACAAACCATAGGGACCAAAATTGTAGTTTACTCTAAAGAAAAAAAGGAATTGGGTTAATTGATCGATCATACAAACACCCGACGGCCAAGAACCTTCAAATTACACCTGGATTTGACGAGGAAGAGACCTAAATTAGTGAAAGATTCTTCATACTATTTGATACTGCTTTTATTTCAATTACTAGTTCCACTTCAATTCGATTTACATCCTTTTTGATTCAATTACGATGCCTTCAAGAAGAAGAACGCTTCTCAAAGTCATCATCCTCGGGGACAGCGGGTCAGTTCTTACTTTTTTTTTTGCTTTTAATCTGGAATTTTATTGGGGTTTTGTACTTATTTGGAGTTGAGAATCTTTGTCACTGGAAGTTGATCGCGATTACTTTGTTTGGAAAAGGGAAAAGTTCGATCTCACTCTTGTAATGGTCAAATTGATTGATTACTGTTTGATGGACAAATCTGGTATGGTTTGATTCTAAGATCATGAAGATACAATTTCAAATTGGATGGAATTGATTTAGGTTTAGGGCGTATTTTGATCCACCTTCATATGTGTAGGGTGTGATATTAATTATTCTTGGAGAAACAATCGATGTGAATTTCTATCTTCTTCAAGTATAAACCATCCTAAATCGGTGTTTCTAGCAATTATTTTCTAATCTAGCTTCTCAATTTCTGAATATTGGCATCTAGATGAAGTATTTTGATCCATTCGTCTCAATTTCACGTCTCCATGTAAAATTTAAATAAATTTTATTAAATTTTACGCACTTAATTGCTTAACAATCTGTTGTTTTTTGTGATGCAGGGTTGGGAAGACATCTTTGATGAATCAGTATCCTTTAATTTTATTACTTATATTCGTTCTTGGGCTTTGGTTTTCAATACCTTCATCCTCTAGTTTTTTCGAAATGAAATGGCGAAAATAAATAGAATTATGGGGAAGAGTTAACCCTATCCTCAATGAAGCTATTGTGATCTGTGACAAGTAAACCCATTGTTGGAGATGATTTATGTCTGACCTTAATATTCAACTTTAGATATGTAAACAAGAAGTTTAGCAATCAATACAAGGCAACGATAGGAGCTGATTTCTTGACAAAAGAAGTGGAATTTGAGGATAGGCTCTTCACTCTACAGGTTAGTTATTAGTGATGATGGTTTATTTGTGATTCATGTTCTTCTGAAAACATAGTCAACTTGGCTTCTATGTTTATCGAATTGTTTTGTGTTTGCCTTTGAGAATATGAAATTTGCAGACTTTTTGTTGATCCATTTTTCCGTTGTGACTCTAAGGTCCTGTTTGGTTTGTAGGATTGGATTGGATTTGGAATTGAATTCCGTTCCAGTCCATGTTTGGTTTGTAGGATTTCTTGGATTTGAAATCCGAGGATTCCATTGAAATCCCTCAAACATAGGATTTTGAAATCCGACGGAGGTGGTTGGGATTTCAAGAGATTTCGAAGGATTTGTATATATTTTTCATCTGCAACTTTATGCATGGGTTTACTATTAGCTGTAAAGATTGCATATTTTTCCTTCTATATGCACAATTGAAAAACAGGAATCGTTCAACCTGTTTTCAAAATGGTAATTAATGGGTATATATAGTCTGAGGCATTCGTTACTGTCGTGATTTTGTACCTTTTTATAGGCCTTTACTGTCGTTATTGTCTTACTTTTACTACAACTATGCTAACTGGCATTTCTGTCATTAATTTTTTTCTCTTTCCCCTCTTTCAAACTTTTGCCAAACTTTCGGAACCAATTTTTTGTCACAAAATCCTTTTTTGAAAACCTTTTACAAGCCAACGGGTCTTCAAGGTAGCAACCTCTCTACTTCTCGGGTAGTGGATGAACTTTATGTAGTGCACGATAGCAGATATTTTGCTGAAAATGTTTATACGATAAGATTGTTTATCAATTTGAGGCATAAATAATCATACGTTACCTTCACTCCATCTGTATGTCTACAAGAATCAAATCTTCATTTTGTTTCAGAACATCTTAAAGATTGTGTTTAAACAAATTTTGTAGCGAGAGTAATATATTTTGCATGGAGTTTGACAAAAGTTCTTCGATTTATTGGCAATTCTTTGATTTCGCACAGAATTTGACAAAATTTGTAACAACCAATCTTTGATTTAGCAATTCTTGATGATTATTGAAAAAAGAATCAGCGGAGAGTTGTATTTGTGTTTTTATCAAACAACTAAGAAATGAAAAGTGACATAAACTAGATGTGAATGTTATTCTTTTGCAAATTTAGAAGTCACTTATTACATATTTTGGGGTAAAGTTAATATCGATTTCTTTTGACTTGCGTACACAATCATTTCGTAGCAAAACTCTAGCTATAGAATATAGCTCAGCCTGGTATCGCTTTGAAGTTTTTCTTGCAGGAGTTTCTCTATTTAATATTATTGAGTTGTGGAAATATAAAAATGGGCCGTTGGCCGATATAAGCGAAACCCTATTAGAAGTCTAGAATACGAAAGTTGTAATATAAAAAATAACTCTATTATACTAATTTCTAACACTTCTCGACTCTCAAGTTGTAATGCACACCAAATGTGTTTTACGAATCGATAATCAGTATTTATTTGAAACCAAGAGATGGCCGATTAATTAGGGATTTGGATTTCTTGAAGTACATCGGTAATTAAATTCCCTAACGGGTAAGTGTTACAATATGCATTTATTTTAATCTTAATGATTATGATCTTAATATTTCCTTAAAAGGGCCTTTCATTTTTATTTTTTTCTCACAACTTGTTTTATGTTCTTCGGGTTGTTTCAAGATAACATTTTCTGCAAAGGTTATTCTTTTATGTTGGATTCTTTTTCTCTATAAGAATGTTTTCCTTATCGTTTTACGTACCTTTACTGGAGCCTGGAGGTACTAATTTATCCCATTTTGATGTTATTATGGACTTCTTTTCCTCACAAAACTATGTATATATATTCATATCAATTACAAAATTGGGGGGGGGGGGGTTTGTTTGACATTTTGAGTAAAAATCAACACCTCAATTGTCTGATGCCATCTGGAAATAGAACTTTTTGTTAACTGATACTGATTTTTTGAATTATGTGTTGATTTTGTTTGCAGATCTGGGATACTGCTGGACAGGAAAGATTTCAGAGCCTTGGAGTTGCATTCTACCGTGGTGCAGATTGCTGTGTTCTTGTGTATGATGTGAATGTGCAGAAGTCGTTTGATGATCTCAATAATTGGAGGGAGGAATTCCTTATTCAGGTATGCTAACATCCACCATCTTACCAAAGGGTCATTGGCCCACCAGGTTACTGGTGGTCCCAACTAGAGATAGCCAAATGGGCCCGGCCTGGCCCAGGACCGGTTATACATAGGCCTGATTTTATCAAAAAGGCAAGTTTTTATAAATTATATATCAAGTTTTTCAAGATTTCTACAAGATTTTCAAGTTTTTTTGAAGTTTTTAAAGTTCTTTTTGACGTTTTTCAAGTTTTTGTAAGTGTCCCAATCCTAAGTCTCAAAAAGCGTAATTATAAAAACATCTGTGACATTTTTGTGTAGAAACGATTTAAAATTTTATTTTTTAAGTGTATTTGAATGACCCATTTAGAGATTTTAAAGTGTATTTCAATAAGATATTGTCAAAAAAACAGAAATTCGTCAAACACGATTTTTTTTACATTCAAAATTTAGTTTTGGAGAAAACGATTGGGACCGGTTTTGGCCCGGGACCGGTTACAAAACACATAGACCGGGCCATGGGATTTTACTCAGGACCGGGACCGATTACGAAAAGCAAATTTGGGACCGGCCCGGGACCCATTTTTGGCCATCTCTAGCCCCAACTTTGCGGGCGTGGGCCAGGCCTAACCTATTTTCCTTGTCCAATGTGCCTAACATTGCAAACCCAATCCCTTTTTTACGGGATTGAAAACTTACCCATACCCACCGTATAAATGGGCCGGGTTTTCCCACGCGCTAACGGGTCTAAAAATCTTTTTATATTTTTAAGAAAACAAAACTTATATAAAATCACAATTTATGTAAAATAATTCAAAACACATAACAACGTTTCCAACTTAAAATTAGACGTAAATACATAACATTCTACATAATTTAGAAAAAATTGATTCTCAAAATATGGAACATTGATAAAGCAAATGTCCAAATGAGATAATAAGGAATCGATCAATTGAGGTAATTATGTTTTTGCTTTTTAGATTTTTTAAGAGTGTTATTATCATGAGTCATAAATTAAGCGGGAATTTGGTTAATATCAAGAATTTTCAATTTTATTTGTAAATTTTAGTTACAAAAATATTAACTGGCCGAGCGGACCTGCCCAATTTTTTTTCCTCGTCGCCCATATCAGCCCATTAAATTTAACAAGTCAATCCGGGCCCGCCCAAATTTTCAAGAACGGTAATCCAAACCCGCTATTATAATGGGCCGGACAGGGATATCTAGCGGGCCACCTCACCTGTGAACAGCTCTAATCCCAACCTCCCTGGAGGTCATGGGTTCAACCCTCACCAATGGTGAGGAGTGTGTGTGTGTGTGTGTGAATATACGCAAACTTGGGCTTGATCACATTCAAATGTATGAAATGTGAAATCTCGAATTCACTTAGCAAATTTGGGTTTGATATCGAAGTTGGGTGTGTTGTGAATTGACGGTTTAAGAAATTGATTGCAGGCAAGCCCTTCAGATCCCGAGAATTTCCCGTTCGTGGTTCTAGGTAACAAAGTTGATGTAGACGGTGGAAACAGTAGAGTGGTACGTGTTTTCACTGGGTTTAAATTGAAGTAAAAAAAATAGAGTTTTCATGGGTCGTTTTTGTGAAGTCGGTTTTGTTGGTTATAATGTAGGTTTCTGAGAAAAAGGCAAGGGCTTGGTGTGCATCAAAAGGGAACATTCCATATTTTGAGACATCAGCCAAAGAGGGAATCAATGTTGAAGAAGCTTTTCAAGTCATAGCTAAGAATGCCTTGAAGAGTGGAGAAGAGGAAGAAATGTAAGTTCCAAACCCACCTCCCTCTCTCTCTCTCTCTGTATATATATATATATATATAGCAAAAATAATTTTATATCGGTTCTCACGGGTTTGTAATCTTTTTGTGGTTCTCGTTTGATTGCCGTCCTATAAACACACACATATACATACATATGTATCCACACAAAAATTCGAGAACCGGAGAACCTGTATATTCATTGATGCATAATACTATCAAATATTTATTTCGTCAATGAATAAATTCATCTATACATATCTACTTTGTAAGCAAGTATATATACATTGATTCATATACTCGCTAAAATTCACTAATGTAAATGCATCAATGAATGTATAGTTTCTTCGTTTCTCAAATTTTTGTGATTCTCACATAAACCACCCCTATACATATATATACATACATATATGTATTAATTATATATATATGTCTAGATAGATAGATAGATAGATAGATAGATAGATAGATAGATAGATAGATAGATAGACACAAGGAAAAGATGCATACTTTGACTTTTTATCACCTTGAAAGTCAAAGCGTGCCTCTTCTATTGGTATATAAGTACATTCGACAAACAAAACTATTCTTGTAGAACAAGAAGAGGATCATTTGTAGCAATGTTTGAAATTTGACGTGCAAATATGGTATAAAGAAATGTGCCAAACCAAATTACTACATTGCGTTGGAGTATACAACCCTAACATATGTTCATATTTCTTTTCCGTAAACACTTTTGCATAAGTCGGGGGTCTTCACTGAAACAACCACTCTACCTTTGGGACAGATGACATGTTTGCATATACCTCACCCCCATACCCTACTTTTGAGTAGGATATACTGAGTTCATTTGTTTTTGTATTCATAAAAACAACTGCTCTACCCTTTGGGGGGCAGATGACAGGTCTGCATACATCCCACCCTCAGACTATTTTTGAGGAGGATATATTTGGTTTGGTATTCATGGAAACAACCGCTCTACCCTTTGGGTAGATTCCATCACATACCATACTTTTAAGTGGGATATACTGAGTTGGTTTGGTTTAACACTGATATATCTTTGGTTGAATTGTGGAAATTGAAGATACTTGCCAGATACGATTGATGTAGGAAGCAGCAGTCAACAAAGGGCCTCAGGATGCGACTGCTAGAAAATCGATCTCCATTTTTTACAAACTATGATGATGCATGTGAATTGCTATGCTACAAAAAACATGTTGCAATTTGGTCACTTTGTTTGTGTGGATGATTGTTGTTGGATTGTAAATTTGGTTTGAAGTTGTGTTTGTGGAGCATGTGCTTATGTTTAACGTTTCATATTGTGCAATTCAATCTATCCCTTCCAAGTTATGATGTTAAAAGTGTTTCATATTGTGCAATTCAATCTATCCCTTCCAAGTTATGATGTTAAAAGTGTCTTGACTATTATGATGCATTGTAGTTGATTTAGGGACAAGGCACTAACTTTTTATTCGTTACTTGGATTGAGATGATTTTTCTAAGTTGCTTAGTTTTTCAAAATTTGCATGCCGGTAAGATTTGAAGATCCAAATGTTGGTAACCATTTCATAATCTCTTTTTTTAGGTATATAATATTTACACACAACAAATACTTGTACACAGTTTTTATCTGTTATGAGGTTAGAACGTCTGACCTTCTCGAAGCTTGGCTCTACCAGTAACCTAAGGACCCTTTGGTATTTTGTGATTAGTTTCATAGTAAACTTTGGGAAGTTATAACTTCAACTTGTAATATGCATCAACAAAGTTCTAAATAGCGTGAGACTAGCGTGACATGGCAACGAGATCAAGTCTTAAGTCCTTAAGTCATTGTGAGCCATGACGTTTTTCAAGGCGTGTCTTATGGTGATAAATTTGTATATTATATATATATATATATATATATATATATAAACTTTTGTTTTATACTATTACTCAATGAGTTAATGATATTAAATATTTTAAATTAGGTTATGTATTAAAAACAAAAAAATAGGACGCTAAAAGGGTAAGAAAAAACAAATATGGTGTTACAAAAATAATGCATTGGGCCATGGCGTGCCACATGCATAATGTGACATCAGACACAAGCCTTAAGGTATGGCGTGCCACGACAAGTTTTTTAGAACATTGCGCATCAGGATGATTTTTTAAGTCGTTTCTTTTTTCAATATCTATAAGTTGGTAAAATTTGGGGAAGACAATATTCGTAATTAGGTATGTTAACAAAGTTTGGGATTTGTAATTCGGATTAGGATGACTTTTTTTAAGTTAAATTATTTTTTGTAAGATCTACAAACTGATATAATTTGAACATCCAACTATATGTAACCATTTTGTAATCTACTTGTAAACACTTCATAATCAATTTTACAATAAACTTCATGGTGCCATTACATTGGATTTTGTAATCTACTTGTAAACACTTCATAATCAATTTTACAATAAACTTCATGGTGCCATTACATTGGATTCGTATTGCAGATGAAGATGAATTTTTTAAAATTGTATATTCTAGACCTAGTAGAGTTTGGGTGTCCGTATGTTTGTAACCCTTTTGCAATCAGTTTTGTAAAAAAATTTGGGATGTGATAACTTTTGACTTGTAACTTGTAAACAGAACTAAATAATACAAATAGTTAAAATAGTAATTTATTATCATTAAGATTGTTTAACAATTATCAAACACCTTCCTTTTTATTGTATACTATATCATATGGAGTATTTTTTGTGACCAATACGAAGTTTTTTTTAATACCAAATACAGAGTCTTTTAATCATTCTATATCAAACCATTCAACAAATATCATAGAACCCGTAAGAACATCTTCATAATTTTCTCCAAAATGAAGAATCAAAATTAAAAATCTCTAAAAAATATTACATTCATCTCCAACAGCATCTTCATTTTGAAGATTACAAAATTCATTATATTATTAAATTATTTTATATTTTTAATAAAATACTATTTATCTTATCTAAACATTTAATTTCAATTTTTCTTATTAGTAGATTATAATAAAAAATAGTTTCTCTTTTATGGTAATCATTTTTGGAGATCGTCTTCAAATTTGGAGATTTTTATAACCTCTTTCATGTTTTCTCTATTTTAAAGAAAATTTTGAAAATACTGTTGGAACAAAAAATTACTCAAAATTTTTATTTTCTCCGTTTTAGAGATCTCAAAAATTAAATATTTAAATAAATAAAAGTTGAAAAGGGGAAGTTATCGGGTCGGGTCTCTGGATCAATAAGTTCAAAGAACATCCTATGCGTCCGGGTTCCCTATCCCCTCTCTCCTTGGTGGTCTGCAAGCACAAGCAAACTCCCAACAGCAACAATGGCAGCCTCCGCCATATCAACCTCCTTTACTTTCTCTAAGGTTTCTCGCCACAATGAATCTTCTATCTCACCGTCTTCTCAACGGTATCTATACTTGACAGTTTAATTGCCAATTTGATTTTCGTTATTTTAATTGTATCTTATTCGTCTGATTCTTCGCCTTGGAATTTGGATTTTTGATTTTTGATTTCAACTTTTTGTTGTTGTTGCAGAAGCTCGAAGGTGAAATCAATAGTTTGTGCGTTGCCGACTCCATATAGTGATTTATCTAAAATCGGTATGATTGGAATTATTAGTTTTTGCATCTTCAATTTGGTTTTTTATTTATTTATAAATTCATTGCACTTCATAGAAGTACGACAAAGATAAGTTAATCAAAGCAAATCTCTTTTATTAATGAAAAGGATTTTTAGTATTGCAGTGTCTATTGCTTAAATGTGTTTTCTGTCTTATACTAATTTACCATTAACTGAAAAAGGAAAAATTGAAGCTATGCTGAAAGTTGGATTATTTGTTATTTCTGATATATATATATATATATATATATATATATATATATATATATATATGCACAAGTGAAATATGTATGGTTTGGTTGCAGTTTCTTATTTTAAGGTCAAAGAGCTACTCTTTTATTGCTTTTTGTTACTCCTATAGCATGCTTCACTTTTTCTTCAAAATAGATACAGTTTGATGTTCAAGAAGGGATTATTTTCAACTTGAAAATAGTTCTTTGTAGATTCAAGGAATTCTTTATAATTAGGTTCACATTCATAACAAATAATACAAGTAGCAAATTATGATGTTGGGTTTTAATTGATTCATATGAAGTTTGAAGTGTTGAAAAGTAGTCTGTTTTACATAAATCAAAGTGCAGCCCTATTTTATCTTGGAAGGGAGGAAGCAAATTTTCTTCCTATTCTTTTCCTTGCTTTTTTGTTTTTGTTTACGCGTTCTTAACTTTTATAATATGCTATGAACATGGGTATCAAGTTAGATTCTGTATTTTCTGATTTAAACTTAACTATATGTTTTGTTAACAGGGTTATCAAGCAGCACACAAAAATTGCAGTTAACAACAGAGGAAAAGAACTCACATGCTGCTTATAATTCAAGGTTCAGTGTCTATACTCTCTTGATTTTTAGATATTATGAACCAGTATGCTTAATTATTTCACATCTTTTTGACGATAATTACATATTCATGTTAAAAACATAAAAAAGTAAGCATGAAGAGAAAAAGAAGCTCATCTTCTAGAAAGGAAATGTAAGATTAAAGAGTACAGATTATGAGGTGGTTAACTGGTTATATGCAGATTTGAACTGTAATGTTTTTTTGGCCCTTATGAAAGCACTCAAACTTATATATCTTTAGCTCATGATAGGCTATACTAATTATTTAGTCCTATATAGCTAGTGAAGTTTTTCCTGCCTAAAGGAAAGATATTGCCATTAGATCACAGGGACGATGGCAATCTATACAAGTTTGATACTCGACTGACAACAACATGGGTGATAATGGAGAGCATCCTCTTCAACCATTTCGTTATTTTGATTGATAGATTTAATATTATAATTTCAATTTATCAACTATTTATTTGATTTTATATCATTCTATTCTTATTTCCAAGCACAGAAACCCAGAACCAGAAGTAGTAGGATAAATTCTTGTAGTATAGTAGCTTTGGCAAAAATAAAGTAGAGAATAGAGATTCAGAGGATATTAAGAAGTGCTGCATAAATTCTTGAGCACATTCTTTTCAAAAACTTGAATTTTGCAACAATTTCAGTCCAACATTGTTTCACAATGTTGATCTATAACATCTCAAATTAAGTCTAGACTTCTTCAGACCCACATACCACATATAAATATTATGGATAAAACTGAGGAAAGTACCTCTGGTTATCTTCACAAGCCCACTGTTCGTCTTTGTGCACCAACCTTCAAAATTGATTTATCTTTTGAGTCTAACCAAAGTAAAGTTAAAATCATAGCACATTTCTAACTTCATTTGCAATTTATTTGTTAAGACAATCAGTCATCTCAAGCCCAGAATAACACAAACTCATCATGAATCACTTTGAAATTCTTGGGTCTGGTAAAAAGAAAAACTAATTAAATGAAATGACCATGAAATCATATGCTTCTCCTTCGTTTCATCTTCTTACATTACTTGTCTCTATCTCTCTAGAAAAGACACTCACAGTAACGCTAACCCTCCCTGAAAAACACAGCAAAAGTACTTTTTGTTTGTCGAAAAGCATATTTTCTTAAAAGCTGGTTAACAAAGAAGATGATGAAGAAGAAAAGGCAATCTATTGTTTTTTACTTCCAAATAGTCCACCTGCCTTTGTGTTTATAGTAGGAATTACACTAGTAGTGTTTATTAGATCATAAAGTAGCTCATACCCAAAAAGCAAGTGTTCTATTAGCACAATGGAAGGGAAGTTTGAAATTTTAACGGTGGTTTTATCAATCTGGGGGTGGTCGGTGGCAGCGAATTTGATGAATTAGTGGATTATCTTTAGTAGATTGAATTTCATTAATTCTTTTACTTATGCATGCTACAATATTTCTGTTATGCTTGGACCTTCTGTTTCCCTCTCTCTCTAGATAACTATGAAATCCTAAACTTGATTATTTCTCCAAAATTTTCTACCCAAATCATTAACCCTTGTGTTACAATATTTCTCTGTGTTTATTTTTTTTCACTCAAAAGACGAAGAGGTAAGATTTCTCACCAAGGACAAAAATGTGCAAAAATTATCACCCACCAACTGAAACTGTAGGTTTGGAGTGGTCTCCTTCAGGGAACATGTTTTTTTAGTTGTTCTCTTGTTCTCTTGTTCTCTGAGTGTTTGTTTTCTGGAGAAATCAGTAGCCTAATAGATTCAGTTTATGAATAGATCACTCTAAATTCTTTAACCTATTATACTCTGAAGTCTGAATACCCTTGCTGAGGGATTTCCTCATTCTCAGCACTTTTGTTCTCATTTTGGTTTTGAAATTGAGGCAGTTATAATCCAGTTGTAGCAAGAAGAGGGAATCCACCTGTAATGCCTGCTGTCATCACTCCAGGGGGACCTTTGGATCTTTCTACAGTGTTATTCAGGAATCGTATTATTTTTGTTGGCCAGCCAATCAACTCACAGGTAGCTCAGCGAGTTATATCACAGCTTGTTACATTGGCCACAATAGATGAGAACGCAGATATTCTGGTGTGATTTCTTTCTTCTTAGTCATATATATATATATATATTTTCTGGTTCATTTTAAAGCTATAATTTTTTTGTTGTTGAACTACTCCAAATTAAAGGCTTACTATCCTGTATGTCTTTGTTTTCTTACATAGGTGTATGTGAACTGTCCTGGTGGGAGCACTTACTCTGTGTTGGCAATCTATGATTGCATGTCTTGGGTAAGATTGAATAGTGTGTTTGCATTTTTTATTTAGTGAAACTAATTAAAAAGATATCCATTTTGTTAGCTAATATGTGAATGGACTGGTTATTACGGAATGCCTGTGAAGTGAGCAATTTTTTTGGTTGAATATAAGGATTAAGTTGAATTAATTGGGTGAATTTTAGTTGAGATCAACATGGTTTTGCTTAGTTAGGTATTCAATGAACTGTTCTTATCAAATGTATGGCTCTAAAAGAATCTTTATTACGTAGTTAAATAAAGGGAAGATATAATGATATAATCTTGTTATTGGTGAACAGAAGATGAAGCATGTAATTTGTCGTTCAAGCTTGCATTAACTTTAATGGATCCACTTTCACATCTTTTTTTCATTTTATTTGTTTTCTGAAGTTGTCTTCTTTTACCCATCTATATTTCCTTACTCTCTTTTTTTTCAATTTTTAATATTTAACCTCTTCTCAGATAAAACCAAAAGTTGGTACGGTGTGTTTTGGAGTTGCGGCAAGTGAAGGAGCACTTCTTCTTGCCGGTGGAGAAAAGGGCATGCGATATGCAATGCCAAATGCACGCATTATGATACATCAACCACAAAGTGGATGTGGGGTATGGCTGAATGTTTTTTTAGTACTCCCTTCCCCAGATAATACTTATTGCACCTTTTTATGTAGACATTTATTTTCTTTTCAAAAAATTAAATTATATTCTTACAACTTCAATATTCAGAGTAGTTCTCTTTCACATTGATGTTTTTTTTTTTGCTAGAATCCGTTCTTATTTTGCTTTGCGTCTTGTAGGGTCATGTTGAGGATGTAAGGCGCCAGGTCAATGAAGCTGTTCAGTCTCGCCATGTAAGTATATCTTTTCCCAGCTGAATTTATATTCTCTGCCTGTCTATCATAAAGACGATTATTTCTAGTTGTGTTAAGTATATCTTAATGAGTATAAAAGAGTGTGGTAGGACAGCAATAGATCTCAAAAAGCCAAGTTGTCACTGCCCGATAATGCTTTTTAGGGTTTAGGGTTTATGGTTACCATTTTTTTCTCAGTTGGTTGAGGCTTTGCCTAGAGACCTCGAGCCCCACATTCCAATAATTGTGGTTAAAGACTTGTAGGTTTAGGATCATTCTGCAAGACAACATGATAAAAGTGCTCTCTTCACATGTGAATATGCATTGTCAAAATGGAATGGTATAGGATCTTTAGGTTTTTGTGAACATTATAAAGTGGGAATACATCTTCTCATCTTGTTCAATGAGATCTAAATCACAGTGGACTTTATTTCTCATCTGTAAATGTTTGGCAATAGAGAGACCTCGAGTTCCACATTCCAATACTTGTGGTTAAAGACTTGAAGCTTTAGGATCATTCTGCAATTCACATGTGAATATGCGTTGTCAAAATGGAGTGGCAATAGGATCTTTAGGTTTTTGTGAACATTATAAAGTGGGAATACATCTTCTCATCTTGTTTCGATGAGATTTAACCACAGTGGACTTTATTTCTCATCTGTAAATGTTTACAAGGGGAAATAGGTATCAGAAAAGCAAGTGTGAAGGCTGCTATTTTGCTTCTTGAAGTACTCCCTCCATCCCAAAGTTAAGTGATTACATAGTGTACTTGTTACACTATTTGATTAACTGAATGACAATTTTACCCTTGATAAAAAAAATTACACAGTTTTAGGAATGTATAATTATTCAATTAATGATTTCTCTATCTTACTGTCTCTTAAATATATGTGTATTATAGTTAAGAATAGAATTGGAAATTTAGTATATTATAACCATCTAGTTTTTAAAGTGGACCCTTATTTTGGGACAAACTTAAATAGAAATGTGGATACTTATTTTGGGATGGAGTATTAATATATGAAGCTTCTTTTTCGATTTATTCTGTAAGATATTCCTTACGGTCCTTTTGATTTATGGGTAGATGAAATTACCGTGGATATTTACACTTTTGTGTGGAATAATGATCGGGAATTCTTTTTATGTGATGCACTAACTCATTATTAAACAATCATAGTCTAAAATTTATTTTAATTAGCATTTTATTTCTCCCTATCAATTATTTATGCAGAAAATCGACATGATGTATTCTGCCTTCACTGGGCAAACACTGGAGAAAGTGCAACAATACACGGAGAGGGACCGTTTCTTATCTGTTTCTGAGGTACCATTTAATATATCATATGTTGTTCAATATATATATATATATTATAGAGTAAGGTTTAGGGGAAAACTTCAAAAAGAAGAAAACCAAAGAACACCCTGGGATCTCTCCATCCGGACGGTCTGTACAAATGCATACCGGTAATTTGTAACATGCATTAGTGCACATGCACTAATGCATAGGAAAAAACAACTTCAATCGCTTGTATGCATTTGTGCATACCGTCCAGATGGATGACTTTCAGGGTGTTCTTCAGTTTTTTTTTTGAGGTTTTCCCCTGAACCTCTCTCTCTATATACATCATATCTAGCTTTTGCTAGCCATATTCATAGTCTCAGCTATACTCATCTTCCACCCTCTTTCCTCCCACACGAGTTCAACCTTTACATCTTGGTTCCAAAAGATCATATTTTGAAATTTAAAACTTCAACAAAAAAAATGGATGTTCTGTTCCTATATTACACTTCATCCTTTAGGGTGTGTTTAGAGCATCTCCAACAGATACTCCAAAATGGGGATTTTGGAAATTTATGCTCTAGCAGATTCCCCAAAACCTTCTCCAAAACGGAGAAAGTAGGAGAGAGAAGGTGAAATTCTCCAAATTTGGAGAGCTCTTAAAAAATGATCACCTATGAAAAAAAAGTATTTTTTATTTTTACTGCCAATGAGAATCCTTGAAATTAAATGTATATGAAAGAGAAATAATATTTTATGAAAGGTGTTGAATATTGTAATAATATAATTCATAAATGGAGAAGCTGTTGGAGATAAATATAAATTTTCTTTGAAGATTTTGACATTTGATTCTCCATTTTGGAGATGCTTTTAGGAACAGGATAGAACAATACAAAAACCTGTCTCGAAGTTTGATGTGACATTAGACTGTGACAAAAATGCATTTTTTTTTTCCGGGTCCCACTAAAATAGGCGGAACAAAAATCAAGGAGATAGAGACTAAATTTGTGAATTACTAAAATACCAGTGTCGAATTAAAACCTAAAAACCTTCCCACAATTCTTTCACCAGCCTACCTCACTCTCGCCTGTGTCCAGTCCTGTCTGCATACCAAACGCACCCTTATAGATCAAGTAAAGCAACATCATAGTAATTTCTATGTAATCCAGTGTGAAGTTATCTCTATGGTCCTAAATTTTTTGAAGTGTACAAAATAAAAAATCCTTTCTTCTCTCGAAATTTGGATCAAATGGTTTCATGACCTTCATCTTTTGTCTATTTCTGCAGGCATTGGAATTTGGACTTATTGATGGGATCCTTGAAACAGAATACTAGATTGATTCAAAAACCCGCCATTATGCATGCAAACCGTCAGGTGACGATTATAGATGATTTGGCAGTCGTCACTTTGCTGATGTGGCATTCGACATTGCCTGCAAATTGTAAGTTCTAAATCTTCGACACCTATGTCTTAGAAGCTTGTATGGATCAAATATTTATTTATCCACTCAAATGGTCATTCTATTCTCTATCTAGTTGGATCTTTTTTTTCTTATTTTAGATTCTAATGTATTTAGGGATGTTTGTTGACATAAAATCTACTGACTGCTACCAATAAATGTTGTTATATGAAGGAAAATTATGGACCGATTTTTAGAAAACTGGGTTTGGGTTATAGGGGAAGGATCATACGAGAACCACCCTTCTTTAAAGGAACAATTTGTGGACCACATAATATTAAATCATTTCTGATTTAATATTAAATCAGAAATGATTTAATATTATGTGGGACCCACATCATATGTGGTCCACAAGTGTTCCTTTGTTCCTTTAGAAATCAAAAGTTCTCATTTGAACCTTCCTCTTGGGTTATATATCGATCAAATTATTACTTGGATCATAGAGTAATGGATTGTGTATGTGAACACTTTCCGGAAGTAATATTCCAGCCTTATGTTACCTTTAATTTTGGGGGGTGGGGGGGGGGGGGTTGTATTCTTGCCCTAGGAGGCACGATTCCGTTAATGGCAATCTCATGTTCAAGTTAGTTTAGGAGCTGTTTGTTTACCTCTTAACAGTTTAATTAAGAGGCATTCTCTGAATCGCTAAGAGGTGAATCCTGTTTGGCAAAAAATAAGTCTGCCTCTTAATGGTTCCAAAACCTTCTGAATCATTTTGTATCATGGACCCTTAAACCATTTAGAGCCTTAATTTCATTTTGAAGAATTATCGAAATATTGTATTTCCATTTTGTACCATATCATAAGAGTCTCTTAATCATTCTGACCACTTAATCATTCAGAAACTACCAAATAGAATGCGCTTTCTGTAGCTTTTACTCATATTATAGCTTAACCAAAACCCTTTCGATCTGATATAAATCACAGTTACACCAAATGACCGGTGACACTGAAGTCACCAATGGTATTAGGGATGGTTCGTGACCAGGCTCGTCTAGGACCAAGATTGGTTGTAACCATCTCAGGCATGGTTAGGACTATCATTATTGAATCGGGTATGGTTTTTTGTGACACTAAATGATCCTAATGGTCTATTTGAATTTCAACAAATCTTTTTACAGACAGTTAGGGGCTGTTTACTAAATGCTTACCGGATAAGTGCTTAACGATATCACTTACCTTACCTTACTAATTAGGCGTGACATGGACTAAAAATCTTACCCGGTAAGAGGCATAACAAGGACCGAGAGTCTTACTAGCCAAGTGATAAAAAAAACTCTTACCCGGTAAGAGGCATAACAAGGACCGATAGTCTTACTCGGCAAGTGATAAAAAAAAACTCTTACTCAGTAAGAGGCATAACAAGGACCGATAGTCTTACTCGGCAAGTGATAAAAAAAACTCTTACCCGGTAAGAGGCATAACAAGGACCGATAGTCTTACTCGGCAAGTGATAAAAAAAAACTCTTACCCAGTAAGAGGCATAACAAGGACCGATAGTCTTACTCGGCGAGTGATAAAAAAAAACTCTTACCCAGTAAGAGGCATAACAAGGACCGATAGTCTTACTCGGCGAGTGATAAAAAAAAACTCTTACCCGGTAAGAGGCATGACAAGGACCGATAGTCTTACTCGGCGAGTGATAAAAAAAAACTCTTACCCGGTAAGAGGCATAACAAGGACCGATAATCTTACTCGGCAAGTGATAAAAAAAAACTCTTACCTGGTAAGCGCTTACCGGGTTTAAGACGCTTACCAAAAATTCATTTTGATAGCCGGGAATGTTACATGATAAGATAAGTGAGGATAATTTCTCTTACCGGTAAGTTACCGGTAAGAGTCACTACTCTTGCATTAGTGGGTAACGTTTTCGGTCATCAAAATGGATTGTTGGTAAACATGTATCACACGAGTAATCGCCTATCGGGTAAGAGTCACCACCCTCACTTACCAGGTAAGACTTTTGATCCTTGTATTCCTTTTTACGGGTAAGATTATCAGTTTTTCTGTGGTCATTCAGTAAGGTAATTGACCCGGTAAGTGTTTTGGTAAACGACCCCTTATCTTTTCAAGTGTTTAATAATTTCTTGTCATGTTAAATTATCCTAACGCAAAAAAGGTTTAGTTTTTATAAGCTGACACTATGTCAACACATATACCAGCCTTACTAATTTAGTTGGTACCAATTATATTTGATTAATGCACAGTATTGGAAGTCATGTATTATGGTAGTACTATACTACCAACTTATTTAATTATATATTAATTTAATTAATTAATTATAAAACATATTTCTTGATTTTTAAGTTTTGTGTTACCAACTTTTTGTATTCGGATGTGAATGTTTGCAAATTTTATGTTTTGCAATTGAAAACCCTAAAATAATATAATGTGTTACTTGTAAAGTCAAAATGTCAATAAAAACTTGAATAAAATGACAAGTTTTTATATATGTTATTTGGAGTTGGTGCAAAACCAGAACCAACATGTATCAAAAACGTTGGTACCAAGTACAGTTTCTTGGTATATAGTACAAGATTTTGTGTACCAATTAAGATTGATAGATACACAGTATTAGGGAAAAACTTGGTACCGTACAAAATATCTAAATTGTCAAAGTGTAATAATAACAAATATTTAGGACTTTTAATCCCGATGTTTCTTAGAATTTATGTTTTTCAAAGATAAAATTCAAAATATTTCAAATGCTTTTCACTTTGTTATAAAGATATACATGAGACGATTTGTCTATTGTTGCCGGTGATGCATCTATAAATAACAATTTGTTAACCAAAACAATTTGTTAACCAAAATAATCAAGATTTAAGACTGTTGATGACCAATCCGCCTACCCGACTTTTTCTATTTAAAGTGATTTGTGTATCTACTCCAATAATATTATTGTGTTGTACCGTTATGGAAGAAGATTCGGCCAAAATGTGGACTTCCGTGGGAATAAAAAGAACTGGATTTACTTCTATTATTATCCATTTTTTCTTGTTTCAATAGGTTATGAGCATCTTCAACACTCTTTATAATTTTTTTAAAATAAAGAATTAAGAGTCAACATATCTGAAAAGAATTACATTTAACTCTAACAGATTTTTTATAAATTTTTTATAATATTTCTAAAACAAGAGAACCAAAAAATTTCTAACAAGAATTACATTTAGCTTCAACCGATTCTCTATTTTAGAGATTTCAACATCCATTATATTATTAAAATATTATATACATATATCATTCCGATACACTTTTTAAAAACAATTTAATATAAAATTACATTAATTGAATCACGTTGATAGAAATGAACAAAAAAAATTAATTTCTCTCTTCCCACCCTTATTTATACATAGATTTTATCATTGCCTTCCTTATCTGATCAAGTTTTAGATATTTTTCTAAACTTTGAACTTTTTTATGATTTTCTAGAACAATATAGAGAAGTAAAATAGAGAACAAAAGACACATTTTCTACATTTTTAAGAATTGTAGATGCTCTAAGTATTACTATTTATGGGTATAAGATTGAAAAAAACGCATTGGATGGATACTTGGGCATCAAGAAGGAAGGACGTTTTTAGAGGCAAATGGCATGAGATAATCTATGATCCATGGATCTCCAATCGATAAACCATAATATTCTAAAGGAATTTTATCAAGTCCAATTGTTTTTATACATTTAAAAATCTGTTAGAGATGCTTTTAAGCAGAATTAAGATCAATAATTACTCTTATCCGACTTTAACCCATACAAATCATACATACCTCAACATTATTTTAAACGATTCAGATTTAATATCACTAGAAATCGAACAGAAAAACGATGTCAAATCTATCATTTATGAAAAATGACCTCTGCTTTTCTAAATACACAAAACCACAATCATAAAGTGATTCCGATTCGTTTACTCCATTAAAGCCTAGACTCCATTTTTAAATATCAAGAAACACTCATAAAATTGACCAAAATTGTTCAGGCACAAACTGCAGAAAACAGTACACACAAAGATATATATATATATATATATATATATATATAGGGTTAGGTTCAAATGTGAACTCAATTTTGGTTGTGAACGTGAGGACGAATCTCAGCCACATATCTTCGATTATGGTGGACGCGATCACGGAGGATTGACGCGATTCATGGGAGGGTGGAGATTATTAAAGGAGGGGAACCGGTCAAAGCCGCTTTATTGACCGGATAAGTGGCTGAGATTCGTCCTCACGTTCACAACCAAAAATGAGTTCACATTTGAACTTTCCTCTATATATATATATATATATATAGGGGTTGGTTCATTTACAAACTAGACCAATCCTACAAACTCGTACAAACCAAGTTAAAAATATTTTTTTCATGATTTTTTTTTATCAAATGCTATGATTTAAGATGTTATTACATATATGTTTGTTTCGTAATGTAAAAGTTTCACATGTATTTGTTTTCATAAGTTCAAAGTTTCACATGCATTTGTTTCATAATGTTTTTTTTTCACATGTAATTTTTTTCACAAGATGAAACAAACATATATGTAATAACATTTTAAATCATAGCATTTGATGAAAAAAAATCATGAAAAAAATATTTTTAACTTAGTTTGTATGAGTTTGTAGGATTGGTCTAGTTTGTAAATGAACCACCATCTATATATATATATATATAGAGAGAGAGAGATGATCAATCTGCAACAAGTGGATACCAGAATGAATTTGTTGTTTCAGTTTTTGACATGAGTAAAAATAAAAACCCAGAAAATGACATTTACAGAAGGAGGTAAGTCCATCTGGAACTCGCTCATCGAATCATGTAGTGATATAATCCCTCGTGGTCGGATCTTATGAGCCTGCCCATATACGAAAAGAAAGAAAAAATTTAAGTTAAGATTCTGAATGTCTTTAAAAAAAACATAAATTTGAAATCTCAAAGATTTGAATGATGGAAGAAGACCTACAAACTAAGCTTTAAATTGCACACACCCCAAGGGTATCATGTGAAAGGCAAATCAGGTACACAATGAATCCCATATCTCATAAAGAGTCCAATGCCCAATGGTGCGCTTGGTACATGAGACAGAACAATGTGGGACAAGACAGTACAAAAACCTGTTGTCCCAGATTTGATGCGACATTATAATGGGACATGACAATACATGAGTGACATTTAGACATGGATAGGACAAGACTTGAGTGGGATAAAAGTAGGGGTAATGGGACATAATTGGTAAATTACTAAACTACCCATGTCAAATTAAAACCCTAAAACCTTCTGTAATACTTTCACCCACCTACCTCACTCTTGCCCAATCGAATAGTTTGTTTGTGCAAGTATACCACCCTGAACCAACTGAGTGTTACGCCCCATGGGCTTAAAGGGGACTTGGTTGGTATTTGAGGTATTTCAAATGAGCTTACTATTCATTATGAAGGATACCCATAGAAACTACTTACCTTTCATAACATCTATTTAGTACCTCACTATAAGTGTTCAAAAAGATGAAAAAATATAGTAAATTTTGATGTGATTTTCTTTATCTTTTATGAGCCAATAACAAATCTAGTTTAACGTACCAAAGTTTTGCTTCACCTTGGTGAATCTGTGAATGGCTTTCAAAATCAAACCGTATTTCTTGTACTTCAACGGTCCCATGTGTCTGCAACATAAAAATTAGGTCAAAAACCTCCATCCACAGACAAGCTAACAAATCATTGCTAAGAAAGTAGAAATAAACAAACAAACAAGGGTATTTTAGACATTTCCCATTCTCAACCCTTTTTCTCATTCTCATTTAGGCCTACCCCTTCAAGGGTATTTTAGACATTTCACATGTAAAGAAATTCTTCCATAAATATAGCAATCCTTAGATAGAGGGAGTATATTATATATGCAAACAACATTATTTTTTTTTATCATCATAGAAGCAGAAAATTGAAGGAGAAAATGGGCTTACACCATCTCTGTATAACGAATCCGCCATGCTGGAAAACCAAGGAGACATCTCGTGGGTCCATAAATTAATAAAAGATCAGGATCTGGTTCTACAGCACCTGAAAGTAAACCATATTAACACACAAGATGTCAACATTATATATATATATTTATACACACACACACATATATATAGTTATCATATGCACAGAAGGCCTGAAAGGAAGGAAACGACAAACCAAGGGTCCTCAAAGCCTCAGTCAAATACGTTTCGGTAAAAAATGGTTTTTCTGAACCTCCATCCACATAATACTTTTTAAAAAGTAAGTTAGCGGCTTTAGCAACGGCTTCTTTTCCATCAGAGATCGAAACAAATTCAAAATCCATTCGCTTTTTACTGAGAAGGGGAATGGTTTTTGAATTCTCCTGCATTAAGATGCACAAAGAACTATTTATAAACAATTCAAATTTGAAACCAACTTGAAAGGATTATAATCTAGGGGTACTGTATGCGGGTTGGGTTGAGTGGTTCACGACATTTATACAACCCAACCCAATTATGGTGGTTTGGAAAAATCTCAACCCATTCAAAAGTATAACCCAACCCAACCCGCACCTTGCGGGTTGGGATGGGTTGGCAGGTTAGTACTTAGTACTTACATAATTTTGACGAATGGAATACTTTATAGAACTTAAGTTTACAAAACCAAACTATAAAGCGTCTCATCTAAAAGTGTTACAATAGGTCTACAGGATGCTTTTGGGAGTTTCAACAAGTTTTTTTAGGACGTTTTATAAATAAATTGCCGTATTAGCTATTCTATAGAACAATTTTGAGAAATGTCTTATAGGACACTTGTGTTTATGACACTTTTTCAAATTAGTGTTGTATATAATAACTAATACGCCACTTTGTTTTAAAAGCATCCTATTAACTTGTTAAGACACCCAAAAACGTCCTATACACTTTTAGATAAAACGTTTTTTGTTTCGTCCTATAAACTTAAAGTTCTATAAAGATGGAGAGCCTTCCCGGCAAATGGTACTTCTTCTATCTCAGGAAAATTGCGACATTTGGTTTTGGGATATCCATGAAAATTGTTGAAACTTCTTTTTTGGTATTTCAAATTTGGAATTATTCAAAAGTATATAGCTCTTTAGTCAAGTTTCTTTATCTCATCACAAGTGTCCATGCATGTAATCTATCAAGAAGATATCATAGAACACAATACACTGGGGAGCTCTGTAGAACCAAATCTCTCCATGAAGACTTCCTTGGACTTCTTCAAAACCCCTACATTTGAAAGGTCAAAAATGACTTATCAAATAAATTATACATCAACACATGTGATGTGTCTTTTATTCAATCAAAATAACCAAACCAACCACAAGGGTTGTGGCGTAGTGGTTGAGGCCCCTGGGGGATGCGGTGGAATATCCCATCAGCCCAGGGTTCGAATCCAGGCATACACAACAACTGTGGCCACTGAGTTTATCAGGGTTGATGTCTTGCAGTCATAATTTGCCGAGATTAGTCCAGTCATAGCATGGGACACCCTTCCAAAAAAACCCAAACCAAACAAACCCAGTATCTCCCACTCGGAGGTGGGGTCTGAGGAGGGTAAGATGTACGTCTACCTGACCTCTACCCCAAAGAGTAGAGCGATTGTTTTCATGAAGACCCCCGGCTCATTATGATAAAGTTCTGAAAAGTAGGTTATGAGTAAGCAATAACATACGAATGGAAACAAGTACAAGACAAGCATAACAATTTATGCGAACTATATACCTCTAGTTTGTAAGAAAAGCAATAACGTAGCTTTGATTAAAGAAAAAAGTTTAAAAAATCATTCCAAAAGAATAATGTCTTGTAACTTTTAAGTGCACCCTTACCTTCTCGGTCATATAAGCAGACTTTTTTCACACCAATGGCGGAAAGCCACTCCAAAAGTTCGATAACTTGTGAGGTCTTGCGGGCTTCATCACTGTCTATAACAAGTCCAAGATACTTGACTCGATCTAAATTTATATTTGTGTATGTTTTCACATATCCATTTGTTATAAGGTAGCTTTCAACTGCACGAAAGATCTCACGAACAATGTATAAAATGCTGAGAATTAAGTGGAGAACATGCCAGAACAAGATAAGCACAATGTTGCCACTCTGCATAAGAAATTAAAAATTTAAATGAGAATCCATCAGAAAAAACTGCGAAACGACAATGTAATTTGCAATCCACCAAATTAATCATTAATATTTTTCTACCTCCAGATATAGTTTTATAATAAAAGTTAGGACTGTTCATAGTAACATCATGAAAAGCAAAACCCTAAATCCTTAAGACCTCGTATAAAAAATCCACCACTTAACTTATAAATATGGGAGCTAAATTTAAAATATTCCCTTATCCCTTATGCATTTGGTATGTCGAAAAGGACAGGACATGACAGAACAAAAACTTGTATTTCCACTTTAGGCGCGACATTAGGTTGCCACAAGACAGGACTGAGTGGGACAAAAAAATGTTTTTTTGTCCCACTGTGGAACAAAAATCAGGGAGATAGGACAAGATAGATAAATTACTAAACTACCCATGTCAAATTAAAACCCTAAAACCTTCCACAATTTTACACCCTCATCCGCATACCAAATGCACCCTAAATGGCCTACATATCCACCAATGTTCTCTACTCACTTTCATTCTTGAGGTCAATAAAAAAGAACGAACCCATATTGCAACCATTCCTATAGGTCTTGGACCGCTGGTTGAGGCTCAACAAAAAGTGAGGACACAAACGGAAATTAACATTTGGCTTAGAAGAAGGGCTCAAACATGACCTGCGTAGCCTGAATGGCCTCTTACAATCTCACTAAAAATGGAACTGGTAACAAGAAACATATTATGCATACGAAAAAAAAATGTTCATTCAGGTTAACAAGAAAATTCATAATTAGAGACAAATCTTTAAAGAAGATACTTACCTCTCTAGAGATAAGCAATGCTATTTCTATAAATAGGAAAAAAGATAATACCTTTGAGATCCTGCGAAAACCCTTCTGCATTTCATTTCTCAGATTCATGGTCTGCAAACAAGAAATTTATTAAAGAACATGGAAATGGAAATAACTACACTCACCCATTAAATTTAGCTTCCATTTATGTAGAACAAAGTTTAAAACCAATAAGATCAAAAAAAAAAACCCCAAAATAGTTTCTACAAGACCTTAAATGCATAAGTAAAAACAATCCAAGAAATTCTCAAAAAGTCTCATGTGCTAGTGAGAAAGAAAGATGTACATTACTTAAGCAAAAAGTACCAAAATAGTAAATAATATAAATGAAAAGGCAATATTTTGAGAAGGAAAAAATAACAATATAAAATATAGAATAAATATGCCAACAACCCTCTCTCAAACCCTAAATCTGGAATCAATTTTGCAATTCCATTAGCCCTCACCTGAGTTTTCTTGAAACCTACAGAACTTCAAGGCTTCTACATTTCTTATCACTTATTCACCAAAAAGATGAAGAGAATAAAGAATAAAATTACCATTAAATTAAATTGTAAAAATAATCAAAATCTTACATAATAAACATAGAAGAAGAACCAGAAGATTACAGAAAAATTGAAGGAAAAAAAAGTATAGTCAAGTTTCTTGCTTTCTTCTTCTTCTCCAACAAAATTTCTTTCATAATTCTTCTGAAACAATTAGATAACACAATTCCAGCTCTCATCACTATAATACTTTCATATTTTGACTTTGGTTTGAAGGTCAAATAAACACATGAAATATATACACTTAATTTTGGAGAAAAAAAGCAATAACTATATCAAAAACATTTTAAAAATTCTGGAGGGAAAAAAGCATGATGATAATGATTTGGTACCGTTAAAGTTAAGAAAACACATTCAATCAAATCAACTAACATAAACGATCTGTTAATCGACAACGAACCAATTGTTACAGTTTCAATGTAAACTTGATGAATCTAAACCCTATTTACCACTAGAAACCGATAGCAGAAAAAATAAACCGAAAAAGGAAACAAAACAAGCAACAATTTCCAAAAAGAAAACACTCCCCATTCCCCAATCATGAGTGTTTAGCAAAAACCCTTAAATCAAATGTAAAAATTGGAAGATTAAGAAGAATCATTACATTACACACCGAGTCGTTTTACTTCGTCTCTAAATCAGTATCTGAAGAAAAAAAAAACTCCAATTCCGATTCTTCGTGATTGAAATTGAACAAATGAAGCGTATATAAGGCCCTTGAAGACGATATTTGCTTCAATTGATTGAATAAATGGTGTGAAATGAAGCTTCAAGTAGTGATGCTGCTTGAAGATGAAAATGGAGGTAAATTCCAGCCACAAATTATTTGTCAGTTTGGTTGAATCCAGAAATACTGAGAAAAATACCATATGTGTGCGAACTGCAAAAACATGTTTTAGATAAGAGAGTCGCACGGGTAAATCGTGAAATTGCTGATTTTACAAAAACGGTCCCTAAAGTTATAATTAATGTGCAACTTTTGTCCATAAGCTATTTTTTGTATGTCCAAAAATAGCTATTTTTTGTTTGTTGAAGAAAAGAAAAAAAAATGCGGTTATCATATTTGATATATATAAGTTAGTGTATTTTTTAAATGTATTACATTGTACCCGGAAATTTTGCACCCAAGAATTTAATAGATCTTGTATTTTCAAGTTTCCGTAAGTAGGTATGTGGAGTGATTCAAGTAGGTGAAGTTGGGTTACATTGGATTGGAGGAAATGAACGAAAAAGTAGGGTTCAAGTCAAGCTTCAAGATTAAAGCTTCAAGTGTTCGTCTTCTTCCACCATTTTAGGGATATTTCTAGGGTTTATCTAACCTTAGCCTCGTGAGTTCATTTTTAAACCTTTACAAACCTAATACTTGTTCTAAATGCTATTGTCTACTCTTTTTAAGTTATGATTTCAAGTATTATTGTATTTAGTTAAGTTTGGGTATTTTAGGTCAAAATGAGGATTTTGGGGATTTTGTTCTTGGTTATGAAATGAGTAATCTAAATGGTTTTATCTTACTTGGAAATGTCTCTAGATGAGAAAATCTTTGATTATGGAACTAAAACTGTTTGACCTAATTTTCGGTAAAGTTCATATTTCAAAGGGAAACATTTATATAAAGGTTTTTCGATAAATGGAAAACTATCACTATGTCTTGTTTGATGTAGTTGATTTATAGACTATAATGTAATGGATCCATAGGCATATAAGTCGGTATTTTATCGGGATTGTTGTCCCCTTTCGATCAATGTATAGGATCATCGAGTGTCGTACATAAATTGTATTATTGGTTGACATCAATAGCCTTTGATCCTTGCGTGGGTGCTAACTAAGATCATCGAGAGCCGTACAATATTGTATTATTGGTTGTCACCAATAGCCTTTGATCTTTAGCACGAGCTCTAAGACTGGAATCATCGAGAGCCGTATATTAATTGTATTATTAGTCATTACCAATAGCTTTTGATTCCTAGGGAAAACTCTTAACATGAATAGTGACTTGTTTTATACCCGTCGCTAAGAATGGTACGATCGGGTCTCTCCCGGTTACTTTTAAAAGAACCTTGCTCACCAAGAGTAAGCTTTCAAGTTGAGTTAGTTGAGATAAAGTCTTTTACTCTTTTAATTAACGTTTTGTGGCTTTATCCATTTAACTGTTTATACTCACTTGTTTCTTAAATGTCATGTTTAGCAGGTGTTCGGGATAGCGGGGCTTCTTAGTGAGGAACGTAGTGACGTGCCGGTGAAGGCACTTTTTTGGGTTTGCACTGTAATGTGTAAATATATTGGAGAAGATAGAAACATTATTTTGAGGATATTAGTGACACCCGAATGTAATGTATGTTTCTGTTTTGTATAGATTATTAGGTTGTCATTTAGTATCCTAATTTTAGATATAAACTCCTATACTCTATTCCCATTTATTGGGCGATTTTATATATTCCGTATTTTATTTCAGTTTAAATTCACTCTAAGGGGGCGTTTGGTTTGCAGGAATACGATGGAATTGGAATATGATCAATTCCATTGACCAAATTCCATTCAGTTGTTTGGTTTACCTATGGACTAGAATTGAATTCAACACATTCCACCATCCATGGATTTGGTCATTCCATCACAATTGAGAAGGAATTCAATTCCATTCCATCCCATATTCTCAAAAAGACAAAATTATCTCCATCTTCCCTACTTGATCTGAACCACTACCGGTAGCGAACGTCGACCTTCGTCGGTCTGAACCACCATCGACGACCGTCGACCACCGCCAGTTTGAACCACCGTCGACCACCGCCGGTCTGAACCTTCGTCGCGGACCACCGATGGTCTGAACCACTGTCGACCGTCGCCGCCGACCACCGCCGGTCTGAACCACCTTCGACCGCCGCCGCCGACCACCGCCGGTCTGAATCACCGTTGACGACCGCCGATCGCCGACCACCGCCCGTCTGAACCACCATTGACGACCGCCAACCACCGCCGGTCTACCACCGTTGGCCTGAACCACCGTTGACGACCGCCGACCACCGCCGGTCTGAACCACCGTCGATCGTCGCCGCCGCCGACCACCCTCTGTCTAAACCTCCGCCAACAACCACCGATCTGAACCACCGTCGATCTGAACCACCACCGACCACCGCCGGTCTAAACCACCGTTGACGACCGTCGATCCGCCGTGCGGGCCACGCCGGGTACGAACCACCGGATTGACGACCGAAGTCGACCGCCGCCGTCGAACCACTTGGTGACGACCGTCGACTACCGCCGCCGCCGACCACTCTTCGGTTAAACCACCACCAGCCACTGTCGACCACCGCAAACCACCACCAATCTGAACCATCGTCAACCACCGTCGATTCGAACCACCACCTAACTAGTGCTAGTTGATGCGAGTTACTTCGGAAACAAAAGGACTAAAGTCAAATTCATTTGGGGTATTCTCTCAATTCCAAGACCACCGCCAATCTGAACCACCACCGACCATCGCTTACCGGAACCACCGCCGATCTAAACCACCATCGACCACTGCCAATCACTACCGACCACCATCAATCTGAACCATAGTTATTGGATTTCGGTTTCAACATATTTATAAAGGGTATTTTGGTCATTTACCAATATTTCATTCCTATTCCAAAGCTACATTATGTGAACCAAACAAACAACTTTCAATTTCTTTAACAGATTCCATTCCAATGTCTGTCAACCAAACATGTGGTCAAATCTGATAACATTTCATTCCAATTTCTTCAAAGTCAAATTTCTTTGACAGATTCCATTCTATCCGAAAACATTATGCGAACCAAACACCCCCTAAATATTAGGGTGTCACATACATAATTCTTGTTTAAAATAGCGTTTTGATAAGTTGTAGTTCTTTTTTCACTTTCTTTTAATTGTATCTCTAAGTAATATTAATTTATATTTATTATTATAAATTAATAATTTATCAATTAATATTAATTTGAAACTATTAGTTACTTTATTTGTAAATTATTCAATAATATTAATTATTACTATTTAAAATATCATTAATTTTATCAATTATTATTATTTAAAATTATTATTAATTTTATCAATTATTTCTATATTGTTATTTTATCTATTATTCTTCAATACATTTAATGGTCAAAAAAAAATATTTTTATAAATTATATGTCTACTTCATTCTTTTGTTAGTTCCTTATATCCACATGAAAACGATTGTAAACCCAACCACAAAAGATTGTCATTGCATTTAGAAATATATTTTGTTAGTAAAAAAAAAAAATACGATATGTATCATTGTCAAGGATGATTCCCGAACTCTCTTGACAAAAGGGTAATACCAGAGTTGATATTTAGAACTTACTTACATGACAAATCAGACTTCTCCAATCTCAAACTAATACTATGTTTGATAAACTAGCTGATGAATGATAACATAGCTTATGACGACTGATAAACTAGTGGATGAACTAAATATGTCGAAAAATATAAATGACGAAAAAACATGTTTAAATATTAATAAAAGTTAACATTCCATAATAGATTTACAACAATTCACTAATAATATAATATGTTAATTAATACAAATCATATTTAAAAATAATAATAACAGAATATATTATTTAATATATTTCAATTTAATTTATTATTATTTTGTATATATTATTAAAAAATTGGATCTAAATATCTACGTGATTTCAAATAACGATCACATATAATATTAGTAAAGACAAAGTTAGTTAACCTTACGTGTCTTAGTTAATTCCTATTTTTAAAGCATTTTTTTAAATATATATATATATATATATGTAGGGGTGGGTTCAAATGTGAACCTATCTTTGATTGTGAACATGAGGACGAATCACAACCATCCATTTTAAATCAGATCAAAATACAAGAGAGAAAATTCGCGGTGGCATTTTTGTAAATAAGTGGAAAACTCAGGTCATGACTTAAATCCTAAATATAACCTGACGATTTAAATAAGAACCAGGCATCATCTTCTTCTCCAAATTTCTTCATAATCTTCCTCAAATTTCTTCATCATCTTCACCAAATTTTTTCATCATCTTCCCCAAATTTCTTCATCATCTTCCCCAAAAGAAATTTTACTTCCGTCCCAAATTTCTTCATCATCTTCCCCAAAATAAATTTTCGCACAAGTTTGTTTTTGTTTTGTGTTCCTCCTCTGAATCACAAGTCTTTTCATTTTCAGATCCAGATTCTTTTTCTTGATAAAGTGTAAGAATGTTATTCAAATGTTTTTTCCCTTTTAATATGATTGTTCATCATTTTATCACAGGAAGTTTCTGAATATAAGCATAAAATGTTATGCTTATATTCAAACTGAATATAAGCTACAATTATGGGTTTGAATAATTGTAGCTTATATTTAGTTTGAATATAAACTAAAATTATGTGCTTGAATAATTGTAGCTTATATTCAGTCTGAATATAAGCTAAAATATGTGTTTGTATAATTGTAGCTTATATTCAGTCTGAATATAAGCATAAAATGTTATGCTTATATTCAGACTGAATATAAGCTAAAATTATGTGTTTGAATAATTGTAGTTTATATTCAGTCCGAATATAAGCATAAAATGTTATGCTTATATTCAGACTGAATATAAGCTAAAATTATGTGTTTGAATAATTGTAGTTTATATTCAGTCTGAATATAAGCATAACATTTTATGTTTATATTCAGACTGAATATAAGCTACATGATAGGGGTTTTAACACACCTACAGACAGGGCAATTAAATGTCATTTTTGAGATTAAATGTCATTTACATGATAGGGGTTTTAGCTTTATCTACCTCAACTCCTCTTTTTGAGATTAAATGTCCCAGAACAATTCCTTCTTTAACCATGAAATGACATTTTTCCCAATTTAACACTAAATCAGTTTCTTCACACCTTACCAAACTCTTTTTCAAATTTTCCAAACAATTATCAAAAGATGAGCCATATACTGAAAAGTCATCCATAAAAATTTCTATGGAGTTTTCAAGCATGTCAGAGAATATAGACATCATGCATCTTTGAAAAGTTGCTGGAGCATTACAAAGTCCAAATGGCATTCTCCTAAAGGCAAAAGTGCCATAAGGACAGGTGAAGGTGGTTTTTTCTTGGTCTTCTGGTGATATGGCTATTTGATTGTATCCTGAGTATCCATCCAAAAAACAAGAATACTCTTTCCCCGCTAACCCGTCTAACATCCGGTCAATGAAAGGTAATGGGAAATGGTCCTTTTGTGTAGCCTTGTTCAACCTACGGTAGTCCATGCATATTCTCCATCCGGAGACTACCCTAGTAGGGATAAGTTCATTTTTGTCATTAGTGACAACTGTGAACCCTCCTTTTTTTGGGACACACTGGACTGGGCTAACCCAAGAACTACTGGCAATTGGGTAAACAATTCCTGCATCTAACCATTTTAATATTTTCTTTTTAACTACTTCTTTCATGACAGGGTTCGCCTTTCTTTGTGGTTCTATGGATGTGAAATCTTTATCATCTAGGATGATTTTATGTTGACAAATAGAGGGACTAATCCCTTTAAGGTCAGCAATGCTCCATCCTATGGCTTTTGTGTGCAATTTTAACATATCCACAAGTTTCTTTTCTTGATGCAGATCTAGGGTAGATGAGATAATGACAGGCAATTTGCCTTCTTCTCCTAGAAAAGAATATTTTAAATGAGATGGGAGTTGTTTCAACTCCAGGTCAGGTGGTGATATGATAGATGGGGTGAAACTTTTTGGTTCACTATTTTCCAAAATTTCAAACCTAGCAACATGGTCAAACATAACCTCCTCCTCAACACTCTCCTCCTCTATTGCATCATCTTCTTTATTCAACTTATAGGCTTTTCTAAGTTCTTTCTCAAAACACAAGTCTTTTATTTCACTTATTCTAGAGCATTCTTCCATATAGTCAGGGTATTTTAAAGAGTTAAAGACACTGAATGTGACTTTTTCATCCTGGAATCTCATGGTCAACTCTCCCTTTTGGACATCTATTAAAGTTCTTCCGGTGGCCAAAAAGGGTCTTCCTAAAATTATAGGAATATCTTTATCAGCCTCAAAATCCAAGATAATGAAATCCGCCGGAAATATGAACTTTTCAACCTGGACGAGGACATCTTCTATTTTTCCTTTAGGATAGGCGACGGTTTTATCAGCCAAGATGAGTGTGACAGTAGTTGGTCTGGCCTCTCCTAGTCCTAAGGTATTGTAGATTGATAAGGGCATCGAGTTGATACTAGAACCTAAATCACATAGAGCCTTTCCTATTTCCTTTCCACCTATAGAACGAGGGAATAGTAAAACTTCCCGGGTCCTTCGGTTTTGGAGGTATTTTGTTGGTCGAAGTGGCACTACATCCTCGATCGGAGCCTACGGTCTCATATTCAGTTAACTTCTTTTTCTTACTGAGGACGTCCTTGAGGAATTTGGCATAACTGGGTATTTGCTCGATCGCCTCAACAAGGGGTATGTTGATATGCAATTCTTTAAACACATCCAAAAATTTCTTAAATTGCAGCTTCTTCCTTATTATTCCTTAACCTTTGGGGGTAAGGTACATAAGGAAGGAACCGGTTTAATGACGAGGTTTGTTTGGATGAGTTGAGCAAGATGGATCCCGTATGCCGAAGCCTTAGTCTTGTGGTCTGTACAACCTCTACTTCGAGACTTTTTCTTAGTGGCCTCTTCGATTTTAACAAAGGAGAATCATTTTGGAAACAACAATGGTATCTTTGATCGGTTGGTCTACTAATGGTTTTGAACTAACATATTCGATGGTGAAGTCTCGGGTTTGGACCTAACCGGTTCTAGGTTTTGTGTGACTCTGGTAATTCTCGTTCCACTCCTAAGGGTTATGGCTTTTACGTGCTTTCTTTTCCCCGGGGCTTTTGGGATTTACGTGTTATCGGGTAAGGTACCAAAGGCTCGATTGGTTTGGTTTAGAGCAATTTGACCGACTTGTGTCTCAAGATTTCTTAGGGATGCACACTTGTGTTCTTTGTTGTTTGAAGTTGGGCTATAGCGGCATTTTCTTTGAGCCATTCTTGATTGTGTGTGAGTTATGTATGTCTTTAAGGTTTCTTCTAAAGACGGTGATGGGGTGTATGGTGGAGGTGGAGGTGGTTTATTTTGGTATTGTTGTGTTTGAAAATTTTGAGAATTAGAACTGCCTGCTTGGTTTTGAAAATTCGAGTTTTGAGGTTTTGGTGCAGGGTGATTTAAAGATGGACTGCCCAAGAGAAATTTGGGTGTTGTTTCCAACTGGCATTGTAATTGTTGGAGTAGGGAGCAGACTTATTATGAACATAGTTTACAGATTCAGAATTCGTAGGACAGTGTTCATAAGAATGTTCCCCTCCGCAACAAACACATTGCACTGAGGATTGTTTGAGTTTGTGTAGAGATAGGTGGCCGTGCTCCCTGGCGGAAGTGATGCCTTTAAGCATATTAGCCATGGAAGCAAATGAGCCGTTAAAGCCGTATATGTATCTACTTCACGAATTCCGGCACTTCTTTTGTGATGTAGCACGTGGATCAACCCAAAGTCCATTATTTTCGAAATCTTTTCAAGCAAGGCAAATCTTTCATTATAGGTACGGTGTGAAGGCGCCTCCCCGGTCCGCATCGAGCATTTGTCTTGCGGTGGCATTTAAACCATTGTAAAACGTCTCGAGTTGAATACGTAAGCAATGCCATGTGAGGGCATTTTCTTAACAGCTCTTTAAACCTTTCCCATGCATCAGGAATAGCCTCATCGTCCGTTTGTTTAAAAAGACAAATTTCATTTCGGGACTTAGCATTCCTGGTAGGGGGAAAATATTTTCGCAAAAATTTTTCGGTCATGTCGTTCCATGATGTTACCGAATCTGGGGTTAAGGAATTTAACCAATCTCTTGCTCGATCCCGTAAGGAGAATGGAAACAATGTAAGTCTCAGGGCGTCATTTGACACCCCCGGGATCAAGAAAGAGTTACAGACTTCTAAAAAGGATCTTAGATGTGAGTGCGGGTCTTCTGTTGGTATTCCAGCAAATTGCCCATTTGTTTGTAGCATGTGGAACATGATTGGTTTAGGCTCAAAATGGGTGGTCGTAAAATGGGGTCTAGCTATCCCTGAGTTAAATTGCTCAAAATCGTGGATGGCATAGTCCATTATACGTCCATCCTTGGAATTTGCAAGATTTATTATATTTATTGGTTGCACTCTATTTCTATTTTGATTTTCAGGATTATTTTCAGACTCCGTGTCATCTCCGTTATCATCCTCATGATGAAAAACATTTTGAAAAGGATGTTCTGGAGGATTTCCATATAACGGAGGTGGTGGTGGTTGTGGTGCTCCAAAAGGTGGAAGTGGTGGTGGCCCATCTAACAGTGGGGGACGTTGCGCCATTTCGGGAGGGTTTTGAGCAAACAATTCTCTCTGAGCCCTCCTTCTTTGGCGGAACGTTCTCTCAATATCTGGATCGAATTCGAGAAATTCCCCACGGTCTATTCTTGGCATAAACCACTTCTTTGTGACAAAAACGGTTTTAGAAAAATCAAATCTTTAACTGTACTTTTAAAAAGAACTTTTAGCTTGCCAATCCCCGACAGCGGCGTCAAAAACTTGATAGGGGTTTTAACACACCTACAGACAGGGCAATTAAGATCAAAAGCAAGTATACTTCTAACCCTAATGTCGTCTTTCAAGTAATAAAAGTGGTATAGAATACCGAGTATCGTCCACAGGGATTGTAGTAAAAGCTTAATAAAAGTAGAACGAAAGAAATGATTTCAGATGATGAATTGGAAGATTAAAATTGATTTGGATTGGATTTGTATGATTGTTTTAATAAAATAAAGAAAGCAGTATGGGTGTAAGATTTCTGGTGAGACATAAACACAAATTCAAGTGGACCAATACCTTTCAGTATTGTAGTTTGAAAATAACAAGTTCCACCATCTATTTTGAGGGTATTCTGTCGGACTTCAATACCGCACCGATGTTTAGATTCAACCCATATTTCTATGCAAAGACGTACTAGTGGCAAGGCAAGTAGAGTCCTCAAAATATATGGATAACAACTGTCGTTGTTTAAAATCACTACGTCGAGCGATTCCCATATCATTCAAGTTGGTGTGTTCCAAGTGGCTCCTTTCGAGTCCGACTACACTTTAACACTTTGATAAGTCGACCAACCCGTCGAGAATTAATCAATTTAAATAAAATAGTTTACAACACGTCGTTGTTAGTAATTGTCACATATTACTTCCTACGTCATCCAAATTGATGTGCATTCAATGGCTCCTGTCAGAGTCCATGGCACTTTAACACTTTTCAAAGTGATCAACTTGTCAAGAAGTGTTATATGGAGTTATAAAACTTGAAATGAAATGATGGAACATTGTTATTAAGAAACAATGTCCACCATCCTTTGGGTTATAATCTCACCATTTGCCTCACACCCACACTTAAGAAATTTAGCTACTCATACTGGAAAGTAAATATACGAAAATGTAAATAACTGAAAGTAATTGCATAATTCTAAGTGCGGAAAATTAAATTGCCAAATTAAAGACGTAAATTAAATGACATAAAATAAATTGCGTAAAGTAAATGACTTAATAGTAAAATGCGAGAAATGTAAGTGCGGAAAATTAATTGCGAAAAGTAAATTGCGAGAATTTAAAGTGCGGAAATTGAAATGCAGAAAATTAAAGTGCGGAAATTTAAAGACAAGAAAAATAAAAGAAAGGAAAGGTGCAAAGCATTAATCTAGATCACTTATGTAATTTCACCAAGGTACTTGAGATGATCAAGTACCAAATGTTTTTAGAACTTGTCTTGGTTGTCACCCCAAGATTGCTTACAAACACTTACACTAACCCCTATTTATACTAACAATAGAGGAGATCCTACAAGGAAGCTTCCAACAAACTTGGCCACCAAGTTTGCCAAAAAGTCCACAAAAGTACACAACAAACTTAACTAGCAAGTAATTAAAACAAGAAAATTAAGTCTTCAAAAGTCTTTGGCGCCTTCCTTCATAGATTACAAAAATCCGTATTAAGCCCAAATTCCCACAAATTTGATTCCAATAAGCTCGCCAAAAAGCCAAAAACACACAAATTTCCGCAATGTCGTCCCAATGTCAGTAAAACACAGATCCGTCAAAACACCTCAAGAATTATACTATTGGTACCAAAACAGATTCAAATCATAACTTTTAGCTTCATGACTCAATAAATAGAAAATAAGAAACAAAAGACTCAATTTAGGGATATATAAGCAAAATAAACCATCCTAAAGGTGTAGAAAGAGTGCTTTAACCATTGATTTCTCAATGGTTATCACTACAATTATGAGTTTATATAATTGTAGCTTATATTCAGTCTGAATATAAGCTAAAATTTGAAGTTTAATAATCGTAGCTTATATTCAGTCTGAATATAAGCTAAAACTAGTTGTTTGTATAATTGTAGCTTATATTCAGTCTGAATATAAAGACTTAGTGCTTATATTCGCCGAATATAAGTTACGATTTTACAAACTTCAAAATTTAGCTTATATTCAGTCTGAATATAAGCTACGATTTTACAAACTTCAAAATTTAGCTTATATTCAGTCTGATTATAAGCTACGATTATACAAACTTCAATTTTTAACTTATATTCAGACTGAATATATACTACAATCTGGTGTTTTTATAATTTATGTTTATAGATCCAGTCTGAATATAAGATATAGATCGACGCATCTTCAACATTGAAACCAAATTCTAGGTCTGTATTTTCGAAACATGTAACATAATCGCAATCAACAAAAAAAGTAGAATTTTCAACTGAATCACAATCGATTTAATTTCAGAAATCGCAAATCCAATTAATAAAGTTCTTCACAGCAATGAATCTGATTAATAGAGAAGAAGACGATTAACAGAGAAGAAAACGATTAACAGAGAAGAAGACGATTAACAGAGAAGGAAGAAATAAGCGGGTGTGATATCAAAGAGCAGCTTGATTTTTTTCTCTCCAGAATTACCCCTCAAGCCACATTTAAAAAGGAGCTTGAATATGGCTTAGATCAAGGGCTGAGATCTGTCCTCATGTTCACAATCAAAGATAGGTTCACATTTGAACTTTCCTCTATATATGTATATATCAAAGTTTTATTATTTATGAAAAAAATAAAAATACAATTTTAACTTTTATGTAATTTACAAAAATATTTAAAAAAATTATATTTGTTTTTAACCACTAAATATATTGAATAATGATAATATAAAATTATTTAAAAAATAAATAATATTACATAATAATTAATAGAATGAATAAACTAAATTTTTAATAATTTACATTTAAAATTAATTAGTAAATTGAAATTGAAATTGATGTTAAAATTAATTAATAAGTATTGTTTTATTAACAATTAATATCAATAAACAATAATTAATATTAATCAGAGTTATAATTAGAATAAATGACAAGCTCCTCATAAGTTACTTCAAGTATTTTTTTCTTTCAATAAGTTAGTTTATAAGCTAACTTATGTTCATCCAAACATGTATTTTAGAAAATAAGTTAGTTTATAGATCAGCTTAATATCTAGCTTGTGTTTGTCAAAAAAATGCCTAAGTGTCTATATTACTATTTTAATTTGTCTCCGAATAAATTTTCAATTTTAAAAGTAAATATCTATTTTCTCATTTTACCATTAACTAAAAACCAAACAAAACTTATCTCTCTATAACTAAGGGGGCATTTGCTTCACATAATGTTTTGGGATGAAATGAAATACGTCAAAGTAATTTGACTTTGAAAGAATTGGAATAAAATGTTATCAGGTTTGACCATCTGTTTGATTGACATACATTGATGGTGGTCGGCGGTGGTTCAGATCGATGGTGGTCAGCGGTGGTTCAGATTGATGGCGGTCGACGGCGGTTCAGATCGGCGGTGGTCAATAGTAGTCGACGGTGGTTCAAATAAATGGTGGTCGTCGGTGGTTCAGATTTGGTGGTGGACGGTAGTAGTTCAAATTGATGGTGGTCGACGGTGTTTCAAATTGAGAAGGAGGTGTACAGTTATTTTATCATAATAAGGTTAAGAGACATATTTGAGATTATGAAATTAGAACATTTCATTTCATCAAAACTACCTTATTGTTAGTGAATGTGTAATTATCTTATTTGTAATTGTGGAATTCAATAGAATTTGAAGATTCCTTACATGGAAAAAGAATAAACCAAACGGGGGAATGAAATTTGCTTAGCGGAATTCAACATTTCAATTTCATCATATTTTCTCCAGAATCTACGAACCAAACGCCGCCTAAGAGTACAATTGTTATTTTATCAATTAAAAAGTGCAATTGCATTAAAATAGTTTCAGCTAGCAAAGCATAAATACTTCTATAAAGTGAGAGGTTGTTTACCAAAATTTATGGGTAATCGCTCATTATGGTAAGAAATAATTAATTGGAATACGTGCTTTGATATGGATTAGTATTGACTGAAAATTGTTGTTTTCTAAATATTTTGTATTAAACATTGATTGAAAGAAAATCAACAAGCACTCCCTTTATTTATCAAATATTTTGCATGTTTTTAAATTTATAAAAGTATATTAATAATTGAAGACTCAAAAGGGAGGTTCATTTAAAAATGCTAAATATTTTAGCAATGCACATACAACTATTTTTACAAGTATTCATGATGAATATTGTTATAGACATTCCCAATGAATAGTATATATCAAAAATACTTACAAAATATTGTCTTCAAGTTCCTAAATGAACATGTAACAAAAACATATTATGATTAAATTTTTAAATTTAAAAGAAATAACAATTCTATTTTGTTAGGCTGCTCCATGAAACAATAATTCACCATACGCAATAAATATATTTTTTTTCTTTCTTTTAGATCATCTACAACCATAAACTTCTTTAGATATTTATAACGTGAATACATCAACTATATCTCTCTGTCACACCAATTTTATCCTTCCTACATATTTTATAAACCGTTTACCCTCAATCATTTGAGTACTCGTTTATTTGTAAGAACTGTGAAATCAACGACATACATAAATTCGGTGAGTAATTATAGCGTAAATTACCGTGTATATGCTTAAAGTTTGAAACATAAAACACTAATATTGGATCAATGAGTGTTAAAAGTATGAATTATCATGTTTGCGTTTAACGTTTGAAATAGAAAACACATTGGGTTGGGTTCAGTAAGTGATCACAGTGTGAATTACCATGTATGAGTTCAAACATGTGTAGTTGTGAATGAGTCTTACATTTATCACAAAATACAACATTGTACTATGAATAACCCTTATAATATATAAGGCTGGGTTTCGACAAAAGTCAGAATTTGATCGGACAGTAGGCAGTACATGACAACATATGGTAACCCTTGGTGATAAATAAAGCATCCGGGCTCCTTTGACCTCTCAAAAATTTTATAAAACGCTATGTTAATATTTCATTTTTAAGGTATGTTAATATAGGTCAACTTATTTCAACTTATGTTAACATTTCTCAAACTCAGAAAAATTTGATTTCCTACAAGATTCTAATTATAGGGTTTAGCGACACATATACCAGAAACGTACTCGTATTCATATAATATATAGAGGCGGGTTCATGCGAGAACGGTAACAACTTACGAGAATGCGAGGACTATCCTCAGCCAATCATTTTGTACATGAAATTTTTTCATGTACAAAATCATATGTGATTTTGTACTGACATCAAAAATGACAACCGTCACTTTTGCTGTAGGAAAAATTTCAGCTAATCATAAATGATTTTGTATGTGAATCATATACGATTTTGTATATTAATCATATGTGATTTTGTACATGAAAAATTTCATGTGCAAAATGATTGGCTAAAGATTGTCCTTGCATTCTCGTAAATTGTTAGCGTCATCGCATGAACCTATTTTATAATATATAATGTAACATAATGTATATATATTTTGTCTTTTAATTTTATTTCATGAACTTATACGCTTTTAAGCAAACAAGAAAATATTCCATTAGTTATCAGGTTTATGAAGTATTTTATTTTATCAACAAGGTCGTTCCAATCTTTTTGGAGACCCTGTTACATCCGAATATTTTGATTACATTACATAAATGAGATAACAAATATATATACATATATGTAGGGCTGGGTTCACGACTTCACGTGAGACAAGCATGTTTCTGTGAGACAACCTTTTTACTCTTGAAACTTTACAGCAAAAACACTGTGAGGGTAAAAAAAATCTGATAGGTTCACGTGAGACTAGCCTGTTTCCATGAGACCCGTCGGAGACCCGTGAAACCACCTTTTTGCTCTTGAAACTTCATAGCAAAGACACTATGAAGGTAAAAAAATCTGAACCTTTACAGCAAAAATACTGTGAAGGTTACCTTTACAGCAAAAACACTATGCAAAAATACTGTGAAGGTTACCTTCACAGCAAAAACACTATGCAGGTTACTTTCATAGCAAAAACACTATAAAGATTCATATTTTTTTTACCTTCATAGTGTTTTTGCTATTGAAGTTTCTGAGTGTAAAAAGATTGTCTCACGTGTCTCACGGAAACAGGCTGGTCTCACGTGATCCCAAGTCTATATATATATATATACATAGGAAGGTTCAAATGAGAACTTTGCATTTTTAAAGAAACAAAGGGATACTTATGGATCACATATGATGTGTGTCCCACATAATATTAAATCATTTATGATTATTTATTTATGATTTAATAATCTTAAATGATTTAATATTATGTGGGACCCACATCATATGTGGTCCACAAATTGTTCATTTGTTCATTTAAGGAGGAGTGGTTCTCGTTTGATCCCTCCCCTATATATATTTTTTTGAAAAGCCAGTTTATTACCACCAAGAATGTTCATCAACCAATTACAAAACAAGAGTTTCAAACTCTCCACTGGTGGAGACAAAAACAAGGAAGCAGTAGGAACCACGAAGTAGTAGACCAAATTTAGAAAAATCCTACCCACTCTCTAAAACAAAAACAAAAAGAAACAGGAGCTGATGCACGGTGACGCACCATTTCAGAACTTAGACTGTTTTGCAAGAGGTAAAACTTGCCTCAGCTGCTGATGGATAATGGTGCCGCACCCGATCAATTCCTCAGCTCTTCCCTTTCTGTTTATACGGTATATACCTCTGTATATATTAAACACAAAAACCGACTAAATTTAAACGATTAACAATCTGAACCTAAATTATTTCGGTTATAGTTTTACACCGCTTGATATATGAAACACCCTAAAATTGCTTTGATGTCCTGTTCAAAATCTTACATTTAACATGCTAACGGACGACCATGCTTATCAATAAGGTTCAATGTCTGTTTTATATTTTAAAAATGTTTATAACTTATTAGTTACCGGTTAGTTTAATAAAGTCACAACTTTATAAATGTCGTATAATATAATTAAAATATTGTATGAATGAATGTGTATATATATATATATATGAATATATCCGTTAATAACATAAGGTTGGCGGCAGCAATGGGTGGTGGCACTTTTTGTGGATTTGCGTAACTGCTACAAAAACGGAGAAGACAGACCGTGGATAACGGATGAATGAGGAGGGAAAGCGTATTTGGGGTTTGGAGAATTGCGAGAGAAAAGCTTTTGCATGCGAATATAGTTAGTAGCAAACACAAAATTGATGTTGAACATTCAAGAAAAAGGAGAAATTAAAAGGAAAAGATCACGAAACAAACCCTGAATTTCATGCGCATATTTATGTGATCGATGTGCAATCATGCAGTTTTGATTGAAGTTTTTGTTTTTCGAGATTTGAAAAAAATTGTTGACAAATAATGCAGGCATTAACGGAGCTTTGCGACTTGATCGCCAAGAATCCCAATCAATATTCCGGCAAAATTGCTTGGATTTGCAAACGATGCCCTCCACCGGAGTCGCTCCTCTCCGGTTCTCCTCAGATTTCACGGTTTCAACTCAATGCCGTTCTTGCAACAGCCAGATTCCTTTCAAAATGCCCTAATTACGACGATTCCTCCCCTCGAATGACTGTTCTGGAGTTCATTCGATCAATCCCTTCGTCGTTTAGCCAATCGTTTTGGCCTAAATCCTTTGGAAACGCATCCGTTGCATCGTTTTACAGTGAATTCTTAGGGTACGTCGTTAAGGCAACTGAACTAAATACAGAATTTAGTACAGACGTGGCGGGATTCATGGGAGGTATTGTCTTCGCTGCTGTTAATGATGGGAGTGCTGATTTAGGACTTTCTAGGGCTTTCTTGACTGCTTTATCACAGAGTTTTCCTCATATTATCCCTTCAGATGCCAATAAATTGGTTTCATGTTTACTTGATTCCTTTTTGAGTAACGGTTCACCTGCTTCTACTAGTCCAAATTCGAAGGGTGTAGCTACTAATGGGAAGAACACCATTGATGCATCGGGTACTCCCAGTAGTGGCGATAATAAGGGAGTTACGTATTTCAAAGAGGAATCTATGGAGTATTTGGAGAAACAAGAGATTGCCTTCAATTTGATTGAACGCATTCTTGATAAAGTTCAGATTGATATCAAGCTTTTGGAACGTGTACGCCTCATCACAAAGGAACAACTCCGATTGATGACAGCTTTTCTAAAGGTATAACAACTTAATTAACTATTGACAAATGACAAAAACACATTATAATATATTGCCATTAGTAAGTTCCTTAGGTAGTTCACTAGTTTCATTTCACCTTGGTAATTCAAGAAATTGTTGGCAGATAAGGAAGCATGACTGGACAGAGCAGGGTTCATCGTTAAAAGCTAGAATTAATACAAAGCTTTCTGTTTATAAAGCTGCAGCTAAGTTAAAAGTTAAAAGCCACGTCTCCTTCGATTCAGATGGGAAGTCATCAAAGAAATTGTTGCATGGGGCTCTTGCCTTACTAGCCGAAGCTGCCGAAGCTTGTCTCTATTCGGTTTGGCGTAGGTTGAGGACCTGTGAAGATCTTTTCAACTCATTGCTTGATGGTATCTCCAAAATTGCTTTTACTCGTGGAGGTCATTTACTAAGGGTTCTGCTTATTCGATTCAAACAGCTTGTTCTAATTACATGTGCTCAGGTAGATTTTTGTGGTTTTGATCAAGGTTATTCTTTCTTAGTTGTTTATTTGCATTTTTGATTCTTTGAGTAGGCTGATACTTGGGGAAGTAGCCAGGGAGCTATGTTTGATGGTGTCTTAAAGACAAGCTGTGAGATAATCGAGTATGGATGGACCAAAGACCGGGCTCCTGTGGATACATTTATCATGGGATTGGCTACAAGTATTCGTGAACACCATGATTACGATGAAAAGGTTGGTTGTATTCTTTCAATCTCTGCAAGTCTTTAATGTGAAATGAAACGATGGACAGAAAAGATTAAGTTGGACCGAAAGTTGAGGATGAAACAAAGAACCCAAACTAGAAAGTATGAAGTTTATGATTTAGGGAATGAAAATACGAGATAGTTAAGAACCCACTACTCTAATCTTTACAGAAAGTTAATCCACCAAGTTTATAGGGAAAGGGAACACTCAAATAAGAACCCATGACTCTAATCTCTAAAGGAAACTAATCCACTAGATTAAAGAAAAAGGAAACACTCCGAACCACCAAGATCAAATATCTCTAAAGGAAATGATGATTTCAGGAAATAGAGATAACTCCATTCATTTTCATCTATATCATCAATAGCCCTTTTACAATTCTGGAGCCTCTTATCATATAGAGGAAAACAAATCCAGACAAAATTAAAAAAAAAGCTTGAAAACAAGAAGTACAATTTGCAGCAGTACAATAAGTCTCATTTATTAGTTGTAGAACTTGATTATTGTTTTCTGATGGTCATAGAAGTTGATAAGAGCGTAATTTGTATTCATACCCTAATTACACAGAAGTGAAAACTCAAGCTTTACAGTGAAAATTTTGACCAAGAAATATATATTCTTTTTGAAGTATATTGTCATAACTTATTGGAGAGGTCCATATTAACAAATAAATTTAACTTGATTACTGTAAATGGTGTCTTTGTAATTGTAACTCCATTCATAAAGGAGACATTTTTGGTGATGAAAATGATCATTTTGTAACACTACAAAATTGTTGTGGATTTTACAAATTAGACAAAAGAAATTGATAATTTTTGAACTCTCTACCAAGAAACCCAAATTGTAATTAGTAATAATACCCATATACCAACATTGTCATTGGAAGATAACAGGTTTGACTCAGAAGAATCTTTAATAAGAATATAGTTTTACAAATTTCAAAAGTTAATTATGCCTGAAATATTGTAACCAACCCCCCCCCCCAAAACAAAAAAAATGGCTCCACCTGCCAAATTTCATTGAAAAACTCAGCAAGTTACCTTTCAGAATCAAACTATTAACATTATGGTAGGGAATTTCATTTATTAGAATTTACTCTCCGATTTATTGAAACAAATATCCATTTATCATTTGTAGTTATCAGTTCAGGATGCTAAAGAGAAAAAGGCTGCTCCTGTCGTACAGCTCAATGTCATCCGCTTGCTTGCGGAATTAAATGTACAAGTTAATAAAACTGAAGTAGTTGACACAATATTGCCTTTATTTATTGAAAATCTAGAGGAGGGTGATGCTTCAACACCTTGCTTGTTGCGCCTCCGGGTATTATACCGTCTTAACTCTTTTAATTTTGTACCATTTCATCGACATTTATCAATTATTCATTTCTTCATATAACTTCATATACTCTGAAGTTGTTTATATCACTTTTGAGGCATTCTTAAATTTTGTTTTGTTGAGTTACTGCAGATTCTTGATGCCGTTTCTCGCATGGCGAGTTTAGGTTTTGAAAAGTCGTATCGCGAAGTTGTTGTGCTAATGATGAGATGCTATTTAAGCAAACTTACTAGCAGTGGATCTATTGAAAGCAATGCTTTGCCAGAAGAAGCCAATACAGAACGTATTGAGGTATATCTGTTGAAAATTATTTACATTCATTTTAGTGAGTTGAACTAGACAGAAATCACTACATGCATATTTTTTTAAATATAAACGTTAAGTATGCGTGCCATTTTTTTTATTTCTAATCAATGCTCGTCTGCTGTACTATACCCACTCTTGATTCTGTAAATTGAAAACCTAAACTTTCCAAATTCGAGCTAGAAATCATCCTTTTAGTTCTTTAGTTTAAACCATTTTCTGTTGTAATCCCTTCTGTTATAGTTCAATTAGTCATTAGTTTTTCCTCTAAAATTAGAATAACCGTTATCTGAAAATAAATTAACATGTTTGAAACTTTCTAGTTAAAATGTTAAATGTTGACTTCTTTTCTGGGGCAGTGGGAGTAACTTATGTAAAGTTGATGCGTAAACTGGTTTACATTAACAACAAAATCAAACTGTTCAAACTATGCTATTTTTTGTAAAATAATATTATTCTAGATAGGCACTCATTAGTTCAATTAAATTCTAGACTCTTCCTGCAGGATTTCAATTGATAGCTAGCGGCCTTACTAATGGTAAACTGCGGGTCGACTACCGTCAGCGCCTGTTGTCATTATGCTCAGATGTAGGCTTGGCTTCTGAGTCCAAAAGCGGAAGGTATGACCATATGAGTTGTTTTGTTGTATCCCATAGAAGGGTCCGTTTGGTTTGATGGAATGTTTTTAAGGGATTTGGATTTCAAGGATTTGGAATTGGAAGGATTGCAAATTCTTGGTGTGTCTGTTTGTATGATTTGGAATGGAATTGAATTCCATTTTTTACAAATGATTTATAAAAACAAACTATGAAAATAAGTAAATTACCTTTCTGTTAATTGATTATTACAAAACAAGTGCTTTTAACATATTTTAAAACATTATTACAAACAAATCCTACAAAATTCTGCGAAATACCAACTCACCCCTTGGGATTTCAAAATCCTATGTTTGTAGGATTTCAAATCAAACATGAGATCTGGATGGAATTTAATTCCAAATCCCTCCAAATCCAATCCCACAGACCTAAAGCATATTCTTCCACATTTTGCAGCTGCGGAGCTGATTTTCTTGGGCCTTTACTTCCTGCTGTGGCTGAAATATGTTCTGATTTTGATCCAACGGTGGCTGTTGAACCTTCACTTCTGAAGTTATTTCGTAACCTATGGTTTTATGTTGCCCTGTTCGGTTTAGCACCTCCGGTGCTAAAATCTGGTACAGCGAAGTCCAATCCTCCGATATCGAACACTGCAGGAAGTACAACCGCAGTTGCTCTGCAAGCTGTCATTGGACCATACTTGTGGAATCCTCAATGGTGTTCTGCTGTTCAGCGTATTTCTCAAGGGACCCCACCACTGGTAAGTTGGCATTTAATCATATATCGTCATTCAGTATTAAGTTTAGCGAAAAGTTGTTTGCATTTACTTGAAAGGTAATTTATTGTTTTAAATGATTCGTTATACTTTATTTGTGTTTGTTTGGTGTGTTTCCATTTTGGTCAGGTTGTGAGCTCTGTAAAATGGCTTGAAGATGAGTTAGAACTTAATGCTCTTCACAACCCTGGTAGTCGCAGAGGAAGTGGAAATGAAAAAGCTGCTGTAAGCCAAAGATCAGCACTTTCTGCTGCTTTAGGAGGGCGCGTTGAGGTCGCAGCAATGGGCACAATTTCAGGTATAGAGAATTTTGAATTTAATTTTACTAATCATATGTAATTATGTATTTTCTTCATCTTTCTTGCAAGTATTAAATGTCTTTAGTAGATTGTACCTGTTTTCATTGCTTGTCGAATTTTGTTTGATATTATTTGGCTGTTACATGTTTGATGGGAACCGATAGTTACATAATACAATTGGTTCACTTGTGTTGTAATGTTTGTGAAGTATACCTGATTCTTTTGCTGAAATTTTTCAGGAGTCAAGGCAACTTATCTTCTTGCAGTTGCTTTTTTGGAAATAATACGGTTTAGCAGCAACGGTGGACTCCTTAACTGCGGTCCCAGTTCTACAGCTTCTAGGAGTGCCTTCAGCTGCGCTTTTGAGTATCTCAAAAGTCCAAATCTTGCGCCTGCTGTTTTCCAATGCTTGATGGCCATTGTCCATCGTGCTTTTGAGACGGCATTATCGTGGCTGGTAATTTTTTTCGTACGCTGCTTGTTGAGCATTACTGTTGATTCCTAGTCTGATCAAGACAAAATTCATCCTTTAAATAATGCCATACCATACCAAAGTAACGGCTATGAGCGGTTAAACGGTTAACACATAACTGCTGCTATGTGTTAAACGCTGATGGATAAGATTAGAAAACAGTTACAATTGGCTCTGAGTCAGAAGCAACGTCAAAAGAAGTCCAGAGGCTCTGATCACACGGGCCGGAGGCGCTGACTCTTGACGCTTAGAGAATTCGAGCGAAGACTCAGAGCTCTGAGCAGAAGGCTTGGAGGCTCTGAGCCACACTCCTCTGAACTATACTTAGCAATTTTCAACAAGTTTCAGTATCGTTTCAAGAAGGTTCCCAATCTTTTAAAATACGTTCAAAACTTCCCAAAACTTAAAATTCCTAAGTAAACCTCTTCTTAAAATCCGTTGGACCATTGCCAGGGGTCTGTCCCTTGGATCTCACAAGGGGGCGCAACCCCCTTGACCCCCGCCTTATGGGGATCTAAGGTGATGGAGGCAACATTTGTGAGTATGCACTCCACACCTCCTAACTCATTTATGTTTACCTTATCACAGGTCGATCTCACGTAAGTCACAATCACCCAAAAATGATTGATCTCTAAAATCACCAACAAGTTGTCTGTTTGGATTTGGCGAAATTGTTGTTCAGTTATGGTGCTGAACAAACAATCTGAATGACTATTTTAACCCTCAGTTAAACACCGATTAAAATAAATGTTTGATAAATATGCTGAATGGTTGATTTTGAATGACAAAAAATACGGACTTTTTAATATAAGATTACTCTTGAAAATATTTTTTACCATTAGAGTTTTTATAATAAAAAACTAAACATAAACCCAAATCATGAGCTTATCCAATGTCCCTTTGTCAAATCCAGTTCATGAAGACTTGAACGTATTTCAAAAGATTGGAAACCTTCTTGAAATACGTTCAGTATCTTTTCAAGAAGGTTTCCAATCTTTTTGAAACACGTTCACAACTGAACACCCATGTATGGCTTATTGAATAAGCTATACACGCCAATAAGTCATTACCGAACAACCTCTAAGTCTTATATATCGTCTTCCTTTATTAAGCTGCCTTTTATTAAACCTTTACATTTGATTACGTTTGCATATAGCGTTTTTTTCATCAGTAATTGTTTCCAGAAACTCCTGCAGACTTTAGTTATAAATATTTTATAGTCATGCTCTAAAGTCTCTTCATCTCTTAGGGTCCGTTTGGTTTGCGGGATTGTTTTTGAGGGATTTGGATTTCATGGAAGGATTTGGATTTGAAGGGATTTGGATTGGAATGGATTTGAAAATCATAGGTGTGTTTGGTTTGTAGGATTTGCAATGGAATTGGATTTCCATTATTTATAAATAGTTTATATAAAAATATAAAATATTATAAAAATAATTAAGTTACATTTTTATTAATCAATTATTACAAAACAAATGTTTTAAACATTTTTAAGACATTATTTCATACAAATCTTATGAAATCCCGTGAAATCCCGAGCATCCGCCAAGGATTTCAAAATCCAATGTTCATGGGATTTTAAATGAATCCATGGATTTTAAATCCCTACCATCAGGCAAACCAAACACCGGAATGGATTGGATTTGAAATCCAAATCCCACCAAATCCCTCCAAATCCCGCGAACCAAACGCGCCATTACAGTCTCAGATATTAATCTTTGATTCCATAATGGGTACAGGAGGATCAAATATTTGAGACAGGACATGCTATGAATGTTAGAGAATCGACACTTGCTGTCCATGCATGTTTTCTCATAGAGAGTATGTCTCAGAGAGAGGAGCACATTAGAGATGTCTCCATTAAACTTTTGTCTCAACTGAGGGATAAATTTCCACAGGTACAATATTTTTACTTTGATAAAATAAAACTCTTTTAACACAAACAATTTCTTCTCTACTTTTTTTCTCTATTTTTGTGAACATTAACAATCCTATAAGTACCGGATCACATGCTTGCAGATCTTGTGGAATTCATCTTGTCTTGATTGTCTCCTATTCTCCGTCCATAATGATCCGCCTTCAGGTATTGTTAGCGATCCTGCTTGGATAGCTTCTGTTCGCTCTTTGTACCAAAAAGTTGTTCGTGAATGGATTATTATTTCGCTATCACATGCTCCGTGTACCAGCCAAGGTCTTCTTCAGGTCTGTTATGTATTTAAATGATTGTAATTGTGTTTGTTTGTTTGTAGCATGTTTGACTGAATACTGTTTTCAGGAGAAACTTTGTAAAGCGAATGCGTGGCAAAGGGCACAGCCGACAACAGATGTTGTTTCTCTTTTATCTGAGATACGTATTGGTCCGGGAAATAGTGATTGTTGGAGTGGTACAAAAACCGCAAATATCCCTGCAGTGATGGCTGCAGCCGCGGCTTCATCAGGGGGGAATCTTAAATTGACAGAGGCATTTAATCTCGAAGTTTTAAGCACTGCTATTGTTAGTGCTACAGTTAAGTGTAATCATTCTGGAGAAATTTGTGGAATGACAAGGTTATATGAGAATATGGAGAAAGCAGATGATGATCTTGATGTTGCACCATCTCCTGGACCTAGTGGACTTTCAAGATTGATATCTGGAGCTTTTCCTCAACAACCACCTCAGCCGAAAAAAGAGTCTTTTGGTTCGATATTACTTGGTAAGTTTGTTCGTCTTCTTCAAAAGTTTGTTGTTAGTGCAGAGAAAGGTGGGGAGGTGGATAAGGCTTCATTCCGTGAAACTTGTTCCCAGGGAGCTGCACTGCTTCTCTCAACTCTGGTAAACATACAAAATTTATGTATAATAGGAAGTGAGAATCCAATGATATTATTTTAGGGGTGGCAATTGGGTCGTGTTCGGGTTGGTGGGTCAGGGAGGGTCAACCTGAACACGACCCATTTAGCTAATCGTGTCGAGATATGCAACCCTAACCCGCACACGCTCGGGTTGGCGGGTCACTTAATAATACAACCAAATTTAAACATCCCTATTTAAACAAAAAGTCAAAACACAAGTTTCAAACAAATAAAAAGTCCAAACACAAGCAAATTCACCTAATAATACAACCAATTTCAAACATCCAAGTTTCAAACAAATAAAAAGTCCAAACACAACCAAATTAAAACAAATCCAAGTTTCAAACAAATATTTTTTAAAACAAACCTATTTTTTTGGCGGGTTGGCGGGTCAACCCGAACACGACCCGCTTATTTGGGGGGTTAGAAACTTCAACCCTAACCCGTTTATTTTTGTGTCGGGTTCGTGTCGTGTCGAGAATTGCCACCCCTAATATTAATCCATAATCTTGCTAAATAATTGTCGTATAAAAAATATCAGGATTCAGATGTAAAAGCCAATATTGAGAGCTTCTCACAACTCCTCCGTCTTCTTTGCTGGTGTCCGGCTTATATTTCTACCATTGACGCCATGGAAACTGGTATATTCATCTGGACATGGTTAGTTTCTGCTGCTCCTCAGTTGGGCGCTGTAGTACTTGCAGAGCTTGTTGATGCATGGTTGTGGACAATTGATACCAAGAGAGGTATCTTTGCATCTGACATGAGATTCTCTGGACCAACTGCCAAATTAAGACCTCACCTTGCACATGGTGAACCGGAGCCACCGCCTGAAAAGGACCCAGTTCAACAAATTCAAGCACATAAGCTATGGATTGGATTTTTCATTGATCGTTTTGAGGTGAAGTTTTCTTTGTGTAGCTTACTTGAAACTTTAACAAATTGATTTGGAATATGGGTTTATTTTGTCCTGCTTGCATGCCTCATACAAGTTATTTGCTATTTCTTCTCACTCATAATTAGAATCTTGTCCTACAGGAAGGAAAAATGGAAAAGAAATAAAGAAAAAAAATATATTGAGGACTTGTGGCAAAATTCCGAAATGGCATATGATAATGAAATTTGTTCACTAGGATGTGTATATTTTGGTCTTTCAAGCAATGAGCCTCAAGATGGGAGTGAGTCTTTAAGTCTGTGAATCATACAACAAATCAATGGGATTGAGCTTTTAACCATCGATTAAGCACTGATACTGAATTTTGAGAAAGATTATACGTAATCTGATATCCCTTTTCTTTTTCTTCTCTGATGTATGCTTTTACAGGTAGTACGACATGATAGCTTGGTACAACTCTTGCTTCTTGGCAGGATGTTACAGGGGACTACAAAACTCCCATGGAGATTTTCATGCCATCCAGCTGCTGTTGGCACATTTTTCACAGTCATGCTGCTTGGACTTAAATTCTGCTCATGCCAATATGAGGGGAGTCTACAAAAAGTTAGAATGGGAATTCAGCTGCTGGAAGACTGGATTTATAGGTATTACACTAGATTCCTTATTACTGACTTTCATCATATTAACTTATGATTTCTGGAGCTTTTCTCTCGTTGTCGTTGATATGGCATACCTGGAAACATGGGCGGATCTAGATAGGAAAAAGTGGGGGGAAGGGACCCCACTCAATAGTTTAAAAACAAAATTATATAGGTTAAAAAAATCTAAAATACCAAATTTACCCTTAGTTCCCCCAGTAAAATTTTCCACGGGACCCCATCTTGCCGGCGATTAACAAAAACACTAAGAAAATCCCTCAAAGTTGACAAAAACACTAAGAAAATCCTCAAAATCGACAAAAACACTAAGAAAATCCCTTGAAATCAACTAAAAAACTTTAAAAATCGCTCGAAACATGTCGAGTGATTTTATGCGCCTTTAGTCTACCTTAATAGGACCCCACTGAACAAAAATCCTGGATCTGCCACTGCCTGGAAATTGCTGGATCTATCAGATTTTGGTACGCAACACTGGATAATTGTGTTTACGTTTATCATCCCTTGTATTGAATAACTTGCCAAATTAATTATGCCATGTGGTCTTTTATCGCTTTCCAGAACTAGACTTACTATCCAACTTTTAGATATGCATAATAACAGATGCATTTTAACTACTCCATCGAAGTGTTAGTTATTAGCAACCATGACAAAAGAATAGGCATTTGTTTTAGGTGACTTAGAAACCAATAGAATATTACCTGCTCATATTATCTCTGAATCCCAAGTATTTCTGCTCACTCTTGTTCTCAATGTGAATCCCATAATGCATTTCAAATTATTGGGGAGATTCGGAAAAATCTGTCATTTAGTCAAGAAAATTGTTACTTGAAAATAAGAGGGAAGTGTACTAAGGGCTGTTTTCTAATTTGTTTAAATCCCATAAATTGAAGCATTTGATTTGATTAGGATCCCATAAATCATGGAATTAAGTTAGGATAGCCGTGTGTGTGTGTATATATATATAAGGTCAGGTTTAGGGGCAAATGCAAAAAAAAAGAGAAAACCGAAGAACACCCTGGGAGCCCTCCATCTGGACCGTATGCACAAATGCATACTGATAATTTGTAACATGCATTTGTGTGTATGCACAAATGCATACTGATAATTTGTAACATGCATTTGTGTGTATGCACTAATGCATATAAAAAAACAACTTCAATCGCTTGTATGCATTTGTGCATACGTCCGGATGGAGGGCTCCCAGGGTGTTCTTCAGTTTTCTCTTTTTTTAGTGTTCTCCCTTGAACCTCCCTCTCTATATATACGGTATTTTGTACACTTTGAAATAGAGAGAAAAATTTCTTCTGCATTTTATAGCCTTGCGGAATATTTCCGGATCTAAAAGGTCTACGTGTAAGGGAGAAGTTTTTAATGAAAGCTATATTTAGGTTTAAACTTTTGGTTTTCTTTTAAATACTTAACTGATATGTAACATAATACATTCTCTTGAAATTAGTACTTGCTAATTAGCAAAAAATGTAAAAATGTACTTTATACCCAATACAATGTATTTTAAGATTTTGAACCGGATTTTCTTAATTTTGTTGGTATAAATCTAACTTTATAATTGTCACTATAGCTATTCCTTGACTATTTAATTGCTTATAATTACATCGTAACATTTCGGTTTAATCGTTGGCACATAATTGTTAGCTGATTAGTGTATTGATTATGCCAATTTAACATCGATTTGTTGTAATTTAATGTCGTACATTATTCTCTCGGATTTGATCTTAAACCGTTAGCCTTGCATTCTTATAATACACCTACGATAACCTTCGATATTTTCCGAATACTATCAATTGAGCTTTCTATTCACTAATGCTCTTTTAGATTCCAATAACATATAGGCCCGGGAAATGGGCTCTTTCAATTGCCAGTCGAAAACTGAAACTGACTTTTGTGGAATACTGCAGGGCCTCATTAGGCTGGTTTGCCCATGAACCTGAATGGTATGAAGCTGACCATGCGACTTTTGCACATACTGAGGCTCAATCTGTTTCTTTATTCGTCCAGTTTCTCCAAAGTCAGCTAAAGGATACTCCTCTGAATGAGTCATCAAATAGATCGGGTTTGGAAAATGGGAACTCTTTGCTTGATATGGTAAGACAGTGATATGCTGCAAGTTGATATCTTTATTGCAATTCATTTGCTTATATGCGACATTTGTTGTGTTTGTAATTTTAATCGTTAAATCTCAGAAGGATCAAAGTCACCCTGTTTGGGGACCAATGGAGAACTATGCAGTTGGTAGAGAGAAAAGGAAGCAACTGCTTTTAATGTTATGCCAGCATGAAGCTGATAGGCTCGAAGTTTGGGCACAACCTGTTACCTCCAAGTAAAAATTCAGGAACCACCATTTTATATCATTTTTTTATAACTTCTATTAAACCCGTATTCACAATCATTTTCTACTTAATTCTCATCAATTGTAGAGAGGTCACATCTACTAGGTCGAAAATTAGCTCGGAGAAATGGGTGGAGTATGCAAGAACTGCATTTTCTGTTGACCCTCGGATCGCCTTCTCTTTGGGTGCTAGATTTCCAACAAATTATTATCTGAAGGCAGAAATTACTCAGTTAGTTCAGGTCAGATATCTCTTTGATATCTATTGAAGCATGGATTCTTTTTATTATGTATTTTTTACTTGCATCTTTGTTCTTTTGTTACAGTCACATATCTTGGAGATCCATAGCATACCGGAGGCTTTACCGTATTTTGTGACTCCTAAGGCCGTGGATGAAAATTCTCCTCTTTTGCAACAATTACCATATTGGGCTGCTTGTTCAATTACACAGGCTCTTGAGTTTTTTACTCCAGCATACAAGGGTCACCCACGTGTTATGGCTTATATTTTTCGTGTATTGGAGTCTTATCCTCCCTCCAAAGTTACCTTTTTCATGCCCCAGCTGATTCAAGCTTTGAGGTATGATGATGAGGTGGGTATTAGCAAGGACTCCCTTTTTTTGTTATATTTGAAGCTCGTTTAATAAGTATTTTAGTTCTAATAAACCTGTATTAGTTCCACTAGTCACCAAATTTTGATTTTCCTTATTGGCTCGGGATGCAAATTTAGTTTGGCTGTGTTTTGATGTTTATGCTCTTTTATTATCTACAACACCAAAATCCACCTTTTATTGCGTGACTTGTGGGCCCCACATATCTACATATATAATTCTGTAATGCCTTTGTCATAATTTGCAGAAACTGATTGAAGGATACTTGCTTAGAGCTGCTCAAAGGAATGATATTTTCGCCCATATTCTAATTTGGCAGTTACAGGTTAAGAAATGTTTAATTTCAACATATTATTGTGAGAAGAAGGTTATGCTTTTGACGAGTAATTGAAGTGTTTATTTGATCTCAGGGGGAGACTTGTGCACCAGAGCAAGGTAAAGAAGCAATGACAGCAAAGGTACTTCCTTTATCCATTCTTACTTTATATTGTCTATACGCCCTTTTCTTCTTAATTGATTTCTCATATTCTTATTCATAGATATTTACATATATTTATATTTATACTAAGCACAATCCTAATTAGAAAGGAAGAGGTATGGTAACAAGATATACTCTGGACCGCAACAGTCATCGTTACCGCCACTACTATCACCATTGCCTCCACCCCACCACCACTGTTGCCGCCGCCACCACCACCACCACCATCATTGTCTTTGCACCACCACTACCATGGTCGTTGTCGCAACCCCCACCGAGACCACCACCACCACCACCGAGACCACCACCACCACCACCACCACTAATTAAAATCATTATATAGTATTTATAATTTAAGCAATATAATATAAAAATGTTGTCATAAAGTGGTATATTGGTCGTTTATCATTATTTTTTTACAATTCCGAAATTATATACAACGAATCAAACAAACAGATTCCAATTCTTTTGACATATTTCATTCCAATTGTTGCCGACTAAACGCATGTTCAAACTTGATTAAATTCCATTCCTATTCCTCCATATGCCAATTCCCGCACATTCCATTTTGTGAACCAAAAGCCACCTTGTTTTTATTCATAGGTATTTACATATATTTATATTAACTAGAATCCTAAATAGAATGGGGGGGGGGTATGGTAATATTCTCTCCCTAGAGATAAGGAAACAAAACAAAATAAAAAATCACTAAGAATCCACGAATTATTATATCTAATCAAGAAATTACGATAAATTCCTTAACTTTTGTACTCTATTTTAAACACTTCATTTTTTTCCCTCTTATTAATTTGCCTTTGCACTTGGAGAATGTTGGATATAGTAAATTAGGCTTTGCTTTCTTAGGGCCGTTTACCATATCTTACCCGGGTAAGTGCTTACCGGCAATATTCAACACTTTCACTTACTTGCCGGGTAAGATTTTAGTCCACCAAAACGGCATCGTATGCCACAATTTACCGGGTAAGCGCTTACCGTGGTAAGGGTCGTCGCCAAAACTTACCGGGTAAGACTCTTGGTCCTTGCTTTCTTTGTCTTCGCTCTTACTGGGTAAGATTTTTGGTACTTGTCATATTCCTCCGGCAAGGTAATATGAGTTGGTAAGTCTTACCCGGTTTGGTAAACGGCCCCTTAGTATGCTTTCTTTGATTAGGTTATTTGGTTGTAATGTTGTATATATGTTGTCTAGAGTTCCCTACTAGTTTAATAAGAATTAAGAAATACATCACCTTAAACATAATATTGCTCTTTCCACTACATCTTCGGCTCATTTTTACTTATCATTTTATGATTTACAAAGATAATCCTGTCCATTTTCCCTTCTTCAGACTACAGCATTTCTAGCTCTGCTTCCCGTTGTTAGAGATCACATCATTGATGGTTTCAGTCCTGAGGCACGTGACATTTTTCGCCGAGAATTTGATTTCTTTGAAAAAGTCACTTCTATATCAGGTGTTCTCTATCCACTTCCAAAAGAAGAAAGGCGAGCTGGCATTAAGAGGTATCTTTCTGTTGTCTGAATATACAGTATACCCTCTGGTATACTTGTCTGTAGTTTATCAGTTATTAATTCTATAAATTATTCAAGTACAGGGAGTTGGAAAAAATTCAGCTGACTGGAGATGACCTTTACCTACCTACAGCTCCTAATAAACTTGTTAAGGGTATTCAAGTTAATAGTGGAATACCCTTACAGTCGGCTGCTAAAGTCCCAATTATGATCACTTTTGATGTAGTTGATAAAGACGGGGACCCCAACGATATAAAACCCCAAGCTTGTATTTTCAAGGTAAGTTCTATAACAAGAACTACTTCTGCCTCAAAATTTGTTTTTTTCCTTCCCTTTTGTGGTGGAATGAATTATTTTATGATTAAAATTTGACATACCGATAGTCCTTTTATTAAGATTTTTTTATAAAGTATTGCTGGTTTTTTCAAAATCTAGATATTTATATATATATATATATATTTGATTAAGTTCAGTAGTTCCTCATATAAAGTTATTGTCTATATGTACTCTCATTATGGAATCAGATATAATCTTTTGCTTTTCTAATAAATTTTGTTCCAAGATGTTGGTAATAGTACTTAGAACTAATTGAAAATCGTTATTAGATTTTCCAATCTAATCAGGAACCTTCATTTTCCTTGAAGGTTTTCAATTTTCTTATCATAAAACCACAATGGGAGAAAGGTTAGTATTCTATACAAGTATGATTAGAATAGATTACTCATGCTTGATTAGATAGTTGATTAGGGTTAAAATGAACATCAAGGAAGAAATGGCTGCCTCTTAAAAGCAAACTGAACTTTTGTTCTCTTTCATGTTTTCTTTTTATATTTCCATAAAAACCGGTTGGGTTCTACCGATGGGCTACCTTTTAGTGTATATAAAAGGCTTCCCCCTCAGTAATAGATCAAAAATTGAATTTCTACATAAAACAATAGAAAAGAAGTTACGAATTGTATATCCTCATTCATATCATGTGGTTAAATGAGCTTCTTTTATGTAGGTTGGAGATGATTGTAGACAAGATGTACTTGCTTTACAAGTAATTTCACTTCTGAGAGACATATTTGGAGCTGTTGGACTCAATCTTTATTTGTATCCTTACGGAGTGCTTCCAACTGATCCAGAGAGAGGAATAATTGAGGTTAGCCGTTTGTCATAAATTGGGTTCTATTTTTGAATTTTTTGTCATGAGATTGCTTCTTGACTTTTCACACTTTGTGAAAGGCTGCATGATCGTACATGTATCCAACATGAATATAAGTAGTATTCTTCCTTTTGGGAGTTACTTATACGAATTAGAATATTTTTAAAGCTTTTGTATCTCTTTGTAGAAGTTTGGTTAATCAATTATATGAAGTAGATACATTTTTTCATAAGCCAAAATTATATGATTCACCAAACTTGTAAAAGAAATAAGTGTTAGGGCTTAAAATATTCTAAGGCCATGTTTGGCAACCATAAGCTACTTCATCTTTTTAGCTTATCGCAAAAGTGCCATTTGGATGGACAAAAGCTAAGTAGCGTCTCAATAAGCTCCACCAGCTTTTTTCCACCATTTCCAATTATATGCTTAATGTTTTATCTTATATTAGGTAAATAAATTTTTTATTTGATTGTTAATTCATCTTATTAATTACTATTTAATTGTTAATATTAAGTATAATAAGTCATATTTTTATTATTTTTTATAAATATTTAATTGTTGATTATTATTAGCCATATTATTTTATTTTTAATTAAATATTGTTTATTTATTATTAATTATTTTGAATGATTTTCAGTCATATTAATTATTAGAACTTATTTTTATTTTGTTGTTATTATATTATTCAATAGATATAGTTGGAAAAAACTACATAAAATATTTTTGTAAGTTATATAAAGGTTAAAATTATTTTTTTTCTATTTTATAAATAAAAAATTGATAACATATTTAATTAATTGTTTATTTTAACTATATTATATAATACAAGAATTAAGTAATTTTCACATCATGTTCTTTTAGGTTATTTTACATTTGTTAACGAGCTTATCAACTAGTTCTTGCTAAACGTGACTAGATATCTGCTAACAGCTAGCTTATCCACCACAGGTAGCTTTTCAGCTAGTTTGCCAAACATAGCCTAAATTGTCTCAAAATCCTCCCGAAATGCTACTTGTCAGCATAAAGTGATACAGCCAGATTATGCATGAAAATGATATAATATAAGCATTGGTCTTTCGATCCACCATTAAGTGTCCCATTTAAATTTCAGGTTGTCAGACATGAACCATCATGTAAAACAAACAAAAACTGTTATCGGTATGACTAAATAAGATAAATGGGTATTATAATGAACATAACACATCACAAGATTGGATCCTAAAGTACTACTAGCCAGATTACATTTTACTATCTTTGTATTTATTTGCAATTTTTAGTAACATAACCTAACGATAACTTGTTTATCAATAATCAGTATACTCCATGCTCTCTATCTCTCTAAAGTTGCACACACAACGATCAATTCTATATAATTTTCTCCTCCTCTGCATGCCGTTTCAGAATTTTAACAGATTTCTGTACTTTTGACCTTCTGTCCCTGCAGGTTGTGCCAAATTCACGTAGCAGAAGTCAGATGGGTGAGACAACTGATGGTGGTTTGTATGAAATATTTCAACAGGATTTTGGGCCAGTTGGTTCTCCAGGTTTTGAAACTGCCCGTGAGAACTTCATCGTCAGCAGTGCTGGTTACGCTGTTGCCAGCTTATTGCTTCAGCCAAAGGATAGGCATAACGGGAATCTTTTATTTGACAGGTATGCTCAAATAATTTAGAGGGTGATAAGTTTAATTGTTCTGTTGGGATTAATCTGTCTGTATAGGTTGGGAAGGTTTTTGTTTGGGAGGGTTTTTTATAGATGGAAGGAGAGTATCTTTTAAGTGGGAGGGGTAAGTTTGGAAAAAAAAACTTGGCTTACTGCATAAAGCATCCCCCTAGAAGCTTACTGAATAAACCACTTACTATATCATTAAGCCACTACCAAACAGTCATGTATAGCTGACCGAATAAGTTGTAAGTTCCATTTAGCTGATAACAAACAGGCCCTAAGTTTAGTTGGATTCAAGAATGGTGAAACCCTATGCATTAACTTGGTTAGTCTACTTCTCATAACGTAGAGCATCAAGATCTCACAGCCATCTGCCATGGCTGGTCTTCCCAATAATGGTACCTGGCTTTGTTTCAAAGCTTCAACTATACAGCCCATTGAAATGTTATTAGCTTGATCGAGACTAGTACTTGTGACCAACATTTATATACATTGTTGAACACAACCTCGTTTCTTGATAACTAGATATGCCAAAATGCACCATGGTCATATAAGTCTCCAAAACTTTCTTGTTGACCTTCCTTCATTCAATCAGTCATGAAGCCAGGTAAAAGAGTAACCCGTTTTCAATAGCATCAAAATGCCCATTTTCAACCTTTCTTGAGTTTGATTTGAATACATCTGGAGACGAAGGATTGTGTGAGAATAAGAGTTAAGGTAGAAGTGTAAGAAGGGATTTGGACCCTTGATCACTTTTAATCCCAAAACAACCCATTAATTGCGCTTTAGAAGGGAGTTGATCCAATTTATCTCATTAGTGTTAATCTAGTGGTCCTCTTCAATTAGGATTGATCCAAGGGTGGAGATCCCTTCCCACCGGAACCCAACCCTAGATCTGGATGCAGTTTGCCTGTCACTTATCTCTCGCCTTTTGGTTAGGGAGGATCAAATAGCACTCATTCTACCTGTGTGTAGATGCAACCGAAAATTAATTACAGTCATAGTGAATAGTGTGAGCTGGGTCTTAATGGAAACAGCCGCCCTACTCTTTGGGTAAAGGTGAGGTTTGCGTACATCTTACCCTCCTCATACCCCAGACCCCACTTACAGGTGGGATATACTGAGTTCGTTTGGTTTTACTGAATACTGTGAGCTTTATTTTCTGTGTGTATATATATTATATATATATATATATCTGATACATTGTGGAAATATATTTGTTTTCCTATGCATATTCAAATTATGTTCTTAGCCATTGTCTGATTCAACTTTCTAGTAATGAAGCTGTGTATTATTATTATTATTATTTATTATGTGTAACGTTGTCAAATGGTAAACATGAAAATCTGTGAGTACAGTGTAGGCAGGCTCGTCCACATTGATTTTGGTTTCATTCTGGAGACGTCACCCGGTGGGAATATGCGTTTCGAAAGTGCCCACTTCAAGCTGAGTCACGAAATGACTCAGTTACTTGATCCATCCGGCGCCATGAAAAGCGATACTTGGCACTTGTTTGAAAGGTTAAACCTTTTCATATTAATCAAATATCTTAAATCCCCTTCGAAAAAGATGTAAGAAATATAATGTGGAATAAAATTAATATTAATGTTTTTTTTATCAGTTTGTGCGTTAAGGGCTACCTTTCCGCTCGCCGGCATATGAACGGGATCATAAACACGGTATTAATGATGGTAGAAAGTGGATTACCGTGCTTTAGCCGCGGAGATCCAATCGGGAACTTAAGAAAGAGATTCCGTCCAGAAATGAGCGAAAGAGAAGCAGCAAATCACATGATCCATATATGTGCCGATGCCTATAACAAGTGGACTACCGCTGGTTATGATTTAATTCAGTATTTACAACAGGGCATCGAAAAGTAAATCCATATATATATATATATATATAGAATGTGGTACGTATTTTTATATCTATTTATCAATTATTTTGTTGTCCATATAAACGAGATTCGTGATCTCTTTAACGGGTTTTCATGTTTTTGCAGGCAGAAAAAGAGAAGTTCAAAATTGGATAGAAAAAAAAATCCAGTTTTTGCAGCTATGTTCTTTTTTCCAATTAACAGTTTGATGTTTAATTGATGATTTTGGAATCATGTGTTTTTTTTTCTAGTAACATTATTCTTGTTATATTTAAGGATATTTTATATATCTAAGTTTAAATGTGTAAAATGTTACTCTGATTTACTGAGTTTGTTTGGTTTGGTACTGTGATAAAACAATTGTATCTTGCTTACTATCTAGTGAAGAAAATATAGGATAAGTTTATGAGTTTAATCTATGGATCCTTGTTGCAAAGAAACAAACAGTTCTTTAATTACTATTTTGTGATATTAAAATGCAATTAAAGGACTCTTTTTAATACTATCCTTGGCCCTGTGTGGTAAAAAGACGAAAATGCCCTTCATTTAACAGATGTTTTTAACAGAGTTCACTAGACGGACCAATTTACAGTAAAATGCAAACCATAGTCACAATTATTGTATGTAATAAAGTTTACTGAGTTTGTTTGTAGTTCAGTGTAAACCACAGGGACCAAAACTGTAGTTTTGCTTCTTTTTTTTCCTGTGCTCTTTTGATATGGTTTGAAGCCAAAAAATTTCATCATTTATATTAGAAAAAAGTTTAAAAAATCTCAACAAACTATCTAGATTTGAATGATTAAGTCCTTAAACTATTTTTTTAAATAATAAAATCCTTAAACTTTATAAAAGTGATTAATTTCATCCTTCTTACCAATAATATTGACCTATTACCTGTTTAACAGGTAGTTCTAAAGCTAAAAAAGAAAAAAAAACTTAACTTAATAAACCCTAAAACCCACTTGCATCCCTCCATCGCCTCCCTGTTCTTCCCGTCACCACCATCCCACCGCCACCGCCACCGCCACCGCACCTACCAGCCACCGGCCATCAATACACACACACTAATCCCCTTTTTCTAAAGCACGACATTCGTTTCTATTATTGTTGTCCTAGGGAAATAAAGTGTTTTCTCTTTTTTATGTTTTCAATCCTAGTTTATTGTTTTGTTCATTAAATAATAATTACTTTACAGTATTTTTTATGAACTTTTTTTTTCATCATTTTTATAAGTTCTTTTTGAACAATCGATTAAAGATGTACCCATTTTCGTGGGCATATTTTGAAGTTCTATGTTTAAAAACTACGATTCATATGGGCTTTACAAATCACAATCCTAACATATCTATTGAACTTAATTTTATTTTGTTTTATTTCTTAGAAAACGAAGAAAAAGTCATTTTGTTGCTTTCGTAGAAAAAAATGTCAAGACGTCAGTTTTTGCTTTTGAGAGAAATAACAATCAATCATCTAGTTTTAAAAGATAGATGCTGTAAGTGGCGTGGACGAGCTCAATTTGGTCTTTGATCGAACTTTTTCGGTAATGGTCATAAATATGTTTTAAGGCTGAAAAAGATGGGCATTGTATTTGGGGGGCATGCTTGGTTAGAACTTGAACAATGAGTTCTTTTTATGCATTTGTACATTTGATTAATAGTTAAATATTTTAATAAATTATATAGATTTTGTATTTTCTTTGACAAACAAAAATACTAGGATCTTACATTAGTGTATTTGAAAGGGCAAATTGTGTAAAAAAAAGCAATTTTGTTTTTATTTTTATTCTTGTAAGTCAACTTTCAAAATCTTCATTTTGATTAAAACAATTTTCAAAACTTCCCATTTGAAAGACACGGTGACCAAGCTCACGTTTTCCCAGGGGTAGAACTACCTTTGGGTCGTAAAGAACAAGGCAAGGAGTCTGGGCATCAGAACGTCAGGCAAGCATCAGTCCCTGTTGATTCGGAATCGTGGGATGAGTAGATGCTGTCCCGTAATAAAACCAGTTGTTGCTGATACCTTCTTCTCGGTTCCATATCATACTATATGAACAGTAAGAATTAGTAGTCTTATTGAGACTAGAACTCATTAAATCAACTGACTATTCAACCTTTTCTTAGGGGTCACTTGCTCCCAACTATAACATCTCAGGCTAATCGTATCAGATATTGTTCGTTTTGTTTACATACTTGAACTCACGGTTTTAAAACACGTCTGATAGAGGGTCTATCAAGTCTCTTATAAGACAACATTTGTTCTTCTCCTCAACCAATGTGGGATCTTACAATCCACACCCCTTGGGAGCCCAACATTCTTGCTGGCACACCAGTCCGGTTCCGGGCTCTGATACCATCTGTAACATCTCAGGCCAACCATACCAGATATTGTCCGCTTTGTCCATACACTTGGATTCACGGTTTTAAAACATCTATGATAGATAAGGTATCAAGTCCCTTATAAGACAACTTTTGTTCTTCTCCCCAACCAATGTGAATCTTACACCAACAAAGAAGTCCATGACAACTAGAAAAATATAATACTTTATACTAAATTTCAAAAATGTCCCAATCATTTTTTCATTCATCCCCCCAGGCTTTTGTTTGTTTATTTATCTTATTCTCTTCATAAGATAGTTATTATGTTATTTTATGATTTTATTGTTGATAATTATTGGGTCTTTTGAAAAAAATAATATTTTGTTTGACTTATTGGTAAACTATTGCCATTGTTAACTCTCATCAATCCTACACATTTGCTTTGGTGTTGTAATGTTCAAACAATTTCAGTGTTTTTGATACTTAAGTTTGGTATTTTATTTAAAAATGTTTTTTAATTTTGTCAGATAATGTATATTCATTGTCATTAAAATGGTATTTTACTAGGAATTTACGAATAAGGCACAACCCATTTAATTTGAAGCTCTTTTGGTTAGAATGGATGATTCGACTTTGTTTTTTATACCCTTAAGTGTGCCTCCAATATTTTACCATCCTAAAATTTGGATCTGCTACTGATTGTTTCAAATACAGAAAGAAAAAAATGATTTCATTTTGATTTCTCTTCTGAAGGTTAATTATACATAATGAAAAAAATGAAAAACTTTGAAAATGATTTTCCAAAATATGCAAAAAAGTTCGTTTCATTTTAATAGAATTCCCTTTTTTTAAAATATAATATCTTTTAAACAATTTAAAATATATTATTATCAAAACAAAATTCAATAACCAGTGTGGGCAACGCCGTGGTAGTTGTTGCCATGTTGTTACAGCTTTAGAATATCCTCACAAACAATATTATTTTTAAAAATTGTTTATTCTTATTTTTAAAATTAAATTATTATGAATGATTGAATTTCTAAAATCAGATTCGTATAACTTATACTAAAGTGCATGATTGGATTGCATTTAAATTCGGATTTGAATTTAGAGGGATTTGAAAAGGAATTTCATTTCAAACCTATACTTTATTTTAAGGATTTTATTAAAATATTATAAAACTAAAATTGTACAGAAATGATTTGTATTTTACGAGATTTCATATGATTTATATGTAATATTTTATAGTCTAAATCCAAATCCCTTCACTTTTAAATTCTCCATCAAATCCAAATTCACCAAAATCATTCTATCTAACCAAACTCCCCTAATTGTTGACATGATGATAATTGACGACCAAATCAAGATTTAAGTTTAATCAGTTATAGAGATTTTGGCAAAAAATACTATGTAATTTACCTTTAGTTCATATTTTGTGTAATGATTTTTTTTAGTATTATTGTATCAGTATAACAAAAAGTAGGATTTTCTTAATCCGTACTTATTTTGATCAGTTACTGATATATTCTTATAAATACCGACGACGTGAATGTTATGCAACCAAGTTATATTGCCAGCTAATTTCATGTATTCTAAAACTCGTTTATCAAATGAAATGAATAGGAAATAGAAAAAAAATAAATGTTTGTTACACACATTAAGAAAAAAAGCTAAATAAAATCTAAGACAAACTTCACTACATCATGATGAATTTTATCCTATGTATTTTTGTGTAAAAGTTATTATTAATTTCTTAGCTTTCCCTGCATCTTTTTTTTGTGTTTGGTGTTGTTGATAGCAAGAGGTTACTGACTGTTCCAAGTGGTGGTCCATTTTCGTAATTTTATATAACAAAACACACGAAAAAAAGAGGGAAAACGAAAGCTAAAAAATAACCACATAAACAAAGTTAGCTACAATTCAATATGTATACGTCCTTCTTCCCATCATAATCGATCCACAAGAGGTCACTTATTGTACTCGAATCTTGGACCACTATAAACAAAAACACAGACTTTATATTTACAATTTCTGATCAAACAAAACAAATTTAAATCATTTAAAAACCAAACATTAAAATATAACATATGCTATTATAATCAATTTCACATCCCAAAAACCAAAACCAAATTGCATTGTGCACATCTCAACAAAGTATTCTGGAGTTACATGATTGTTAACTATCAAAACGACAAATATGTCAATTATTTATTGATGTAAAAACATATCGATAATGATTGTAAACTAATTTAACAATTGTTTGTTTTAAAGTTGATCAGAAGACGTTTGGGTGTCATGGGTTGTATATATGCCGTGACAGAATACTTGTATGAGTTGTCTTATACATGAATTCTTAAACTTTTTCACCAGAACGCATAATTAAGGAAGCAATAGAATATACTTTTAAATCAATAAATTAAAACAGTAGAAAATCTTTTTTTTTTGATTAACCTGGATATCCAACCCGCTTTGCGAGCCGACTAATCCCAGGGCGACTACCCACTTCGCGGGTAGCCCGGTGTCACCGCATTTGAACCTCCGTGACCACAAGGGATTTTTTTTACTCCTCCCTGGATTTGAACTTGGGACCTCCTGGTACTGTTGACTTTTGGAGCCCAAGATCAAACGAAAAAAAAAAAAACGAAAATCACTTTTTATGTTCTTTACAAACAACTATCATTTTTTTTTAAATTTGGATAAATATAAGTACAAAAATGTTTATTATCATAAATACGTGGTTTGTAAATTCAATGGTAACGTTGTTTTCTTTTGGCCTATCATTTTCTTGGAATAATTGAGAGGTTCCGGTTGCATATGGGAGTATCTTTGGAATCAAAATGAAGACAAACACATTAATTAAAATGTGCTTTCATTGTCAAATATTGGCTCAAAATTTGCTTTAAAAGGGAACCCCCACATGATTATTTCATCATACATACCTAAATAACCATGTGTCACATGAGATTAATGTCTCGAATTAGAACAAAATTATTGGGGTTTTATGTTTTTGTATTCGTGTTAAATATATGGATATAGTTATGTTTAGAGATGTCGAACTGAGAACCAAGAACTGGGTTGGCCTGCAAGGACTGATCATTGATCGAAGCCGATCATTTGGGTCCAAATTAGTCATAGTTTTCAAACCAATGGCCGATTAAAGGACTGGTTTAGAAGAGGATTGGATAAGAATCGATCCGATCAAAGACCTATCAAAGCCTGATTTTTGAAGGTTCGAACTTCCAGACTTGCTTCTGTTGAAGCAACAATGGACCTTTTTTTTTATCAAAGAACAAAGTTGAGAAAGTCGCATTTAAATTTGATAGAACTGCCTTGCAACCAGGCCTTAGTAGATCGAATCCTATTCTTCATACAAACAACGAATTGGTCGTTTGAAGTGTCGGGTATTTTTGGCTATGAAGATTGGCTAAAGATGGGTATCCATTGGGTATAACTTTTATATGTCCTAACAACACATTAAGGGCCGTTTGGTTGGAGGGATTTGAAGAGATTTGGAGGGATTGAGATTTCAATCCAATCCATTGTATTGGGGATAGTTCTCAGATTACTGACATGACGACTTATTTGACTGCACCGTTTGGCATAAATATTAAGATATAGTACAGTATAATTTCAAGAAAATCACCAGAGTTCGCACTGGGAATGACTTATTTGAAATCCCAATCCCTCCAAATCCCTTCAAATCCCTCCAACCAAACGGGCCCTTAAGTAACCAGTTATGGAGTAACCGGACTTGGTCTCTTGACTTGTCGTAAAAAAAATCCTAATCGATAAGAAGTGGTTCATTATAACTTATACAATATTTTATTATAATAAGATTAAATAATAGTTGTTTCTTTTAAGAATATTAAATATCTATTAAGTTCTATTAAATAAATACAAATTTTTTTATTAATATAATTTGTATTAAACATTTAATAAATATGCTAAAAGAGCTTTTATATAATAACAATTAGGTAATTAAAGTCTAAGATCATTTCCAATACGATCTCTAAAATAGAGAAAACAGAGTTACGAATTTTTCTTACTTCAACAGAATCCTCAAAATTAAAAATAAAATAAGAGAAAATATATCTCCAAACTTTATTTTCACTACATCTGAACTCGTTACTTCGATCATGACGGCTTATTGTACACCTCTAAATTATGTTTATTAGAGTGACTGGAATATGTTAATCATTCTAGGTCACTGAAAAATCTCACATTCTCCACATTTTGAGGCTTTTCATTTGAATCCTTCCTTATATATATATTGAGGATTTTCATTTGAATCATTCCTTATAATATATATATATATATATAATCAAGATTTTTCCTTCGACAAGCTATTTTAGTGGTTGCACTGTAGCACATGATGACACAAAATGGTAACACCTCTAAAGAGCATATTATTACTTTTACATTACGCTAGCAAAAATCATGGTTGCACGGACTCCCGCTAAACCCTTATTGAATCCACCCATGTACATCAGTGTGAGAGAAAAATATAGCATACGTGTTAAGGTTGTGCAAAACATTAAATAAAATATATCCATTCATCAACCACGTTATAGGATGAGTTTGGACCGACACACACCTTGTATAATCTAAGATTTTCCCATCAAACTAGGGTCTCAAACGGGTCAGCATTTATTAACCAAGATCCGAATAAAGAATCCAAATAGATTTTAAACAAGACAAAAGGAGGGTTAAAGGCCACTCAATAAAAAAAATATCTTAAAGAAAAATCTTTAAGATATTTGAGAATTATTCAACTTGAGTTATGAGTACAAATGATCTTTTATTTTTCAGACAAATATTTATGAACCTTGTATTGTTTAAGGTTTTATGTTTATATGATATCTAATAAATTATTTTTTGGGTAATCATGAAGTTTCAGACCAATTTATATACACCAACTAATTCTCTATACGACCAGCCAATTGTAAGTGACTTGTATTATTGTAGATGAACCTTCATGCATATAACCAAGGCTTTTGGTAAACCTTTGGATTTTGAACCACATATCTAATAAATTATCAAACAAAAACATTATAATTAAAAAAACATACAAAAAGGAAAAGATAAATCATTCTTGTTTTAAGGTACTAAATAGCATATTACATTATACTATATATCTTGTTGTAAATTTTCTCTAAAGTGAATTGACAGAAATACCCTCCATGAAACCCAATAATTACATATATATCTAAACCCTAATACTTAACTTTGGGCTTTATTAGTTCCCATCTCAGTCTCTTTTTTCTGCTTCAATTCCGCAGATCTTGTCCTCCACCTAAAAAACGTCCCAAACAATTGCTCTACTTCTTCAAGGTTTCTACCTTGTGTTTCAGGGAACAACGTAAAAAAGAACACGAACGCCACCATTGCGATACCCGTAAACAAAAAGAAGGCCCCACCAAACGTGATCCCTTTGGATAGGGACAAAAATGACATTGAAATCACCCCACTCACCACCCTGTTCATTGCCACCCCCATACTACATCCCTGGGCCCGCAGTCTCAGAGGAAAAATCTCAGAGCTGTACACCCAGGTGATGGGTCCCATCCCAATAGAAAAGAATGCCACATAGGATAGGGTCATTGCGATACTAAAAGCGATGGCCCAACTTATTTTGTGATCATAATGATCAACGACGGTCAGTCCGACCCCAAGTCCCATTAAAGATATGATCATACCAGCCACACTTGATAACAAGAGCGGCCGACGTCCAACCTTGTCTAGGAAAAACGTTGCGACTAGGATAAATATTGTCTTGACAAATCCAACGGCTATGGTTGCGAGTAGTTTTGGTGTGTCCTTGACAATCCCTGCCTTCTCGAAGATTTTTGGACTATATAGCACAACCGCATCTATTCCACTTGCTTGTTGGAAGAAATGGATCCCAACGGCCGCGATTAAGATGTGGCGGACGGTGGGCGTAGGATGGACGAGCAATTCCCTCCATATCCCTTCACCGTGATTGCGCTTTGGCACTTGGACAATGTCGTCGTTGCAATCTTCAGGAATGCCGGCGGCTTCCTTAATGTCTGCTAGTCGAAGTTTGGATTCTTCCAAGGAATCAGAGGTTTTATCCAATACGATTTTGGCGTCACCAAGTCGACCTTGTGTGACGAGCCAACGAGGTGACTCGGGCATGCCTAAGACACCCAAAGCTAGGAATATCGAAGGGACGGCTCCGATTCCTAACATGAATCGCCATCCCAAGTGAAGCGGAAGCTTTGAGAACGCGAAATTTGATACATACCCGAGCAATATTCCTATAAACAACATATCCATACGATTAATAAACTCAAGAATTCCCAACAACTAATAACCTCAAACCAGTTCGTATACAAGTAATATAAATAAAATAATAGTATAATGTATTATTCGGTTTAACTGAAATAGTATAAAAATTTACCGAAAACATGAACTATTATACTTAAAAACAGAATAACACAAAAACGTTTTAATTCAGATGGATTATTTAGCTTAATTTTTTTTTATATCCTTGGGGTATGCCAGAATTTCAGGATCCACCGCTAACAAAAACATTTTTTAAATCAAAAAAATTGTAAATAATAATTTATACTCGACATTTCATAAGTTTTTTAGACCCAAATTACTGTTTTATAGTTGTAAACTTATATATTAACAATTTTAACAAAATTTTATATTATAATATAGATTAAGACAAAGACAAAAATCGTATATTTTATAATATAGGATAAAAATTATTTATTCATAAATAACAGCTAAAAGGACAATATTGGCACAATGCTTTCTTTATATATTAATATTAATAAAGCGGCTTACCAGCGTTAATGAAGACTTCAGGGAAGGAAGTGAGGAACCCACGTGCCGACGCCGGCGAAACCTCGGCTGTATAAACCGGCGCTATCATAAGGGCGTATCCGACGCCGATTCCGGCGACAAACCGACCGACCATGAGAAAAGCGTAGTTAGTAGCGAATCCCATCAAGATAGCTCCGACGAAGAAGATAGCTCCGGCGAAGACGATGGTGTACCGGCGACCAATCCAGTCGGACGTTTTTCCGGCGGCGGCTGAGCCGACCAAGGAGTAGAGGTTCAGAATGCCGACGAGGATCTCGATTTGAGTATCGCTACACTTCAGGTCTCTCTTGATGTAGATTTGCGCCCCACTCATCACACCAATGTCTGCCACAAAATTATTTTTATTTTATTTTTGTATTATTGTTCATCTAATAATAAATTAATTAATACGAACGTTTATTTCGATGCCAATTTATATATATAAATATGTATATAAGGTTGAGTTCACGTGATACGAGTCTGTTTTCCTGAGACTGTCATAAATATCTAAACCTTCATAGTAAAAAAGTAAAGTTTTCAAGTATAAAAAGATGGTGTCACGAAACATAAAGGTCTCACATAGATGATCGCAAATCTATGTGTGTATATATAGGAGAGAGTTAGGTTCACACGAAAACAATAACTAAATAAGAAAATGGTTGAATTATATGTGATTTATTTAACTTTGACAATTTTAAGCTGAAATATAAACATTTTTTATAAATACAAATTAAAAAAAAAGATTTATTTGACATAGAAAACGTTGTTTGTGGATGGACGTCTTGCAACAAGTAAATCTCCGTACGTTGCAACTTCCGTTTCATATTCAAAAACACATATCGTGCGAGATGTAGTAGCAACAGTTCTTTAATTAATTTACAAATATTTTATCGTTATGAACTAAAAACACAGATGCCTGGATTTTTACACTTGTTTTATGAGTAACGTTAGTTGTACAGAGTATATTTTAAAATACATCATAATTTGAGAAACGAGCATAAAATAAAGATACAAGAGTATATTATATAATTAACATGACTTGTACCGGATGTGATGTAAATTTTAAACCGACAAAAAGAATTAAATCATATCAAGTTTCAGGTAAGATCTGTTTGGTTTTATTTAATTTAACAGATATTATAATTTGAAAAACGAACACAAAAACAAACATGGAGAAGTGTATTACCATAACCAAGCAAGACGGAAGTCATTGAAGCTAACATGGCACAAGCAAAAGCGTACTTGTTTCTCTTTGGTGGCTTCGGTGGATCAAACTCAGTTATTGCAAGCTTTTTGGGTTTGTCGAAACCACCGTTTTCTTCGGATTTCCGGTCAGCCATGGCGGCGGTGTGGCGGTGGAACGGCGGAGAAGGGAAGAGGATGGTGTTTAATTAATTATAAGGCATGAAATTATATGAGCTATTTATATTGTGCTAGTTTAAGATGAATGTTGAGTGGTTTATATAGAGTGTGTAACCCCCCCCCCCCCACCCCACCCCCCAATTATATTGGCCAGCCCATAACTTCTCACACTCACCCATGCCAAGTTGCCAACCCACATAGGTCAACGAGTCAGTAAAAATAATAGATATACACCATGTGCTTCTGATTAATTAATTATGGTCTAATTATAATTTAAAGATTCTTATTCAATACATAATTTAATGATATTATTAGTACATAAAAATTAATAGATAACTTTTCAACCGAATTAAGAAATTTTGGATGATCTATCATAATCTTTTAATTTGAGATAAAGTTTTAAAACCTACTTTATGCATCAAGTATAGTTAATTAATGTATATTGTTTTTTTGTTTTTTTTTGAAAAGACGTCAATTTTAGTAGAGGAAAAAAGAGCATGAGAGACAATAACATAACATGTTTGCAAGGTGTAAAAAAAGGAAATTAAACGTCTGAACACAAGTCAATCAGTCGAAAAAAGATAGCAAAAAAAGCTAAGTAAAGACTAAGGGGCCGTTTACAAAACGCTTACCCGGATAAGTGCTTACCAAGCCATGTTACGATCCGGAGGAATATAAAAAGTACCAAAAATCTTACCCGGTAAGAGCGAAGACAAGGAAAACAATGACCAAGAGTCTTACCCGGGTAAGCGATTGCGACGAATCTTACCACGGTAAGCGCTTACCGGGAAAATTGTTGCATACGATGTCGTTTTTGTGGACTAAAATCTTATCCGATAAGTAAATGATAGTGTTAAATTTTGCCGGTAAGCACTTACCCGGGTAAGATTTGGTAAACGGCCCCTAAGTTACAACGAGAGAGCAGCTAACTTTCAGAGCAATCGAGAGGCCTATAACACCACTATGTCTGAGAACTACTGAAGTTTTTAGAACGATTTGCTAACCAACGATAGGAAAGAAGTTGGATATTGAAAGCTAAATCAGTTTGAAGAGGTAGTTGATCGAAGAACACTACTTTGTTACGATAACCCTAAATCACATACAAGGAGATCCAACACCACATGAATATACAAAATTCCATTGGAATCGGTGCATATTTTTTAAAGTTCAAGATTATATGTTGATGTATGGGTACAACTTTTTAAAACTTCATATCTTAACTCATATAAGTTATAACTAACTGATAAATATACTCAAATACATGATAAACACGTTTTATATTTGAATTCATATAATTAATCAATAAACATAATCAAATACAATATAAACACCTCATTTTAAATTTAAATTATTTGAAACTGTGTGTGTGACAACAAAACTAAATCTAAACATAATCAAATACAAGATAAACACCTCATTTTAAATTTAAATTATTTGAAATTGTGTGTATGACAACAAAACTAAATCTAAACATAATCAAATACAAGATAAACACCTCATTTTAACTTTAAATTATTTGAAATTGCGTGTATGACAACAAAACTAAATCTAAACATAATCAAATACAAGATAAAACACATCATTTTAAATTTAAATTATTTGAAATTGTGTATGTGACAACAAATGTAAATCTAAACTGTAACACCTTAGGCAGATCCCATATCGGCCGTGTACAGGAGTGATGCTGGGTTCATAAGTAACCTTGGCCTTCCTAAACACAACGCGTTTTGGGGCCACACGCAAGACAGGTTCTTGGAACTCTGTGGTTAAGCGTGCTTGGGTGGGAGTAGTACCAAGATGGGTGACCCCTTGGGAAGTCCTTGCCAGGTCGCCAGAAACAAATCCGTGCGGCTTAGGTCAAAGCGGACAATATTGTGTCGTGGTAAGACAGGGTGTTACATAAACATACCACTTGTGAACACCATGTCAACACTTTTAGTAGTAATTTTCTTAATGTTTACATTGTATTCACATTACGTGCACATTTAAATGTGTATGTGTAAATTATTACGAGCATATATGGTAATATGAGAGGCCTTAATTGTGAAACGGGGTCTCGATTTGGGGGCACTTGGGGAAAATACATCGTTGCTTACGGAATAAACTTTAGTAATTCTTTTCACAAAAGACAGGGTGATGGTGCTTCAATTTTATTTTGGAAGGATCACTGGACAGGTTCTTCTAGTTTTTGCAATGTGACTCTTTAGAGCTGCTGCAAATAGTGACATGTTAGTGGAAAACAGTGGTGTGTGGGTTAACTGAAATTGGTCGTGGAATTTAAATTGGACAACACCTGGATTCTATATCATGTTCGGTTTGCAATGAAACACCTTAAACAATCGACCACTGTTTTCTATTTTGCGAGGCTTCGGAAAATATCTGGAGATTGTTTACGGACTAGTGGAGGTTGAGTTTGAACCTTAATGTGTTAAACATCAATCATCTGCTCCATTCATACCAAACCATGATGTTTTCGAGCTGGATCTGACGTCTCTGGAAGGCATCGATATGGATCACGTGCTACCTAATCTAGAAGAGAAGAAACAATATATATATACTTATCGTACAAAAATCGCCAAATGATGAATACACTTTTTCAAGAATTTCATGCTCGATCCCATGCATGATTAACGATCGTGTTAGGAACAATGACATACCATGGGAACTATGGGCCAGTTCGTCTAAAAGCCTCCCCGACATAAGCTAATGGTTTCGATGGTTTTCGCTTCTTGTTGCATTTACACTTCCCTCGTTGCTTCTCTCTTAGTTGTAAAGGGGTAATATAAACCCCGCCCTCTTTTTTGCTTTATCTTCATTTCGTCTCTGTTTCCTTTCCGTTACTGCTTCTCGCAGTCTTGTATCTTTCATGAATCTTGTGTGTTAATAATATGTTGTCTTTCAAAAAAAAAGTTACGGAAAGAGAAAATAGTAGGGGAGAGGAAAGAAAAATCTATGGAATTTGAATTTCCTGAAAAAACATTAATGTTTTTTTAGTAAATAATATTAATAAATTATTTTAATTAGTGGTTTATGATTAATCTTACGGATTTTACAAATTTTAAAGTTTTCAAATGATTAAACTTTATAATATAAACATGTATAATATATTAAACATGCATAGAGAGAGACAGAGAGATGATATCTTCTCGTTAGTCGTCTTTGACAGCCTCCTCTCTCCTCTCCCACTCCTGCAGTCATCTTCTCCGACACCTCATCCTAATTATTAGAGATAATTATAGAAATTATAGAATTATCACTAATACTAATTAACCATCTTTCTCCACCTCTCTCATCTTCTTGTCTCCCTCCTCCTCCTCCACAAACTCCATGGATCATTTTACCTTATCAACACAAAGAGAGTTAAATTCATGAGAAAATAACTTGTAAAGATAAATTCAATCAAACCATATAAAGAGAAACTAAATCTATAATTTAATAAATTTTGTAAAAAGGGGTGATTATAATGGTTTTTGAAAGGTAAAAGGTTGCAATCACTTCATTCATCAAAAAGGTGGGGGCATGTGAAAATATAAATTGTTGATTTAATTACACAAAATACCACCAAACTTTCCATTAATCCATGTAGTGTTCGAAGGAGAAAACAAAGTGCCAGAAATGGATTTGATGCCTGAATCTTGGCATGAATGAAATTAAATTTATGAGTGAATTACATTTTAGTTCTCTATAGTTTGTTCAAATACTGAAGTGCCATACTGCTGTTGTGAGCACCGTGCTGTTCAGCGATCAACTTTGTCGTTGCTGTCAGATTTCTTATCCTGGCAATCGTAATGTGTAGCAGACTTGGTTTATTTACATCTCTGTTTGTTTCACCTTCATGATTGGATAGTGTAACCACAAGGCTTGTAGCGTAACGGTTAAGACTTGTGGGAGATGAGGCTAGATAACCCATCTACCCTATGTTCGAATCCAGACGCAAACAACTTGTTGCCACTGAGGAATTATCCCAATGCTGCATACTTTAGCAGTTTTAAAATTGACAGAGATTAGTCTAGGCAAATGCCTAGGATACGCTTTCCAAAAAGAAATGATTGGATAGTGTCCTATTATTTGTGTATATAAGAGTCAAAGGACAGATCGCTATATGTTGTTTGTACCACTGTTGTGGATTTATTGTTGGTGGTAATAATACCGATTTAATTTGCCGTCCAAAAAAAATATTGAAGTGACATTGAGTGTTATGAAATTGAAAGTTAGAGTCCATCAATATACAAAATCAAAAATTTCACAAACCATGGGAACTACCAGTGTAATTATTCTATTATAATAATTAATATGTCGTATAACTTTTTTTTATTCTAAAAAATAAATAAGAAAATAAGATAAAATTCAAAATTTTCCTCATTTGGCATAAAGAAATTAACGACCTGTTTTTTTTTTCTTTTCAAAACAAAAAAGTTAACAACCATAGGACCAAAACGAAAAAAAATGCACATTATAGTAGTAAATTTGAGATAAATTTAAGCTTAAATATGTAATTTACTCTTAAAAAGAAGAAAAGTTCATATTTAAGCTTTCATTTTGTCCATTTTAACGGGGTTTTTTTCACTCAATTTCATATAGTCGGTTTTTGTCCCTGACATTTGTCAATTTTCAAAACATTTTATCCTTTCGTATAATGAGCGTTAATTTTCCTTGTTAAATCCGGTTATATGAAAGGTTACTTATATAAAGAAAAGTTCAAATGCGAACTCAAATTTGGTTATGAACGCGAGGACAAATGAGAGCGTGACACATGTCTGAATGTAGATTATTTAGAGTGAATAATCACAGAAATATTCAGATTGAATAAATACTTTATTCAGTCTGATTATTTCTTTGATTATTCACTCTGAATAATGTTTATTCAGTTGAATATGACATATGTCGCGCCCTCATTTGTCCTCACGTTCATAATCAAATTTAAGTTCACATTTGAACACGTCCCTACTTTATAACACTATACTTAAAAAAATCTTTTCTTTTAACTTTTACCGACTTTTACAATTAGTTTAAGTTATATAATATTGTTGAACTTTTCATATAACTGATCTTTTTAATCAGCTTATCATTAAATATCGAGCATAAACATATCACAATCATTATAATAAATCAAACGTTTGTATTTATTGCTATGACACATAATAAATCCATGGATATAAATTTTAAAATAAAATCATAAAGATAATATTTAAATGATATATACAATAACTTCCTAACATTAAGCCAAAAAAATAAATTCCAACCAACCAAAGTGGGTAAGAGACCCAAGTTGCACTAATGTATGTGACCATGTGATAATTGACATTCATCCCCATTCCCAAATCGATTATATGCTTCATATATTTTGGTTACAAGATTTTTATTCTTATTTTAGGTTGATTTGAAATTTATGTCATTAGTTTGTGATATTATACCTAGTATCAAAACAGTGGCTTATCATGATAAAGTAGATTGGACTGTGTAAATTTTTGAATATTGACTTATCATTTGTTTGTTTTAGATATAAGATTGAAGAATACGTTGAAACCATAAGGCTTGTGGCGTATTAGTTAAGACTTGTGGGGGATGAGACTAGTAACCCATCTACCCCAGGTTCGAATCCAAGGACAAACAACTTGTGGCCACTGGGGAATTATCTCAGGGCTGCATGCTTTAGCAGTCTCAAAATTGTCAAGGATTGGTCTAGGCAAATGCCTAGTATACCCTTTCCAAAAATACGTTGAAAATGCAAGTATAAAATTTGTAACATACATTTTATATTTATTATAAATGTGTATGTGTTTCTTACAAGTGTTATGTAGTACATTATTAATAAATTCTCATCATGGTTAATTGAAGGTATGTTTGGGTTAACGTGTATGCTTAATTCGAGAATTTAACGAGTTCTCAAGATCCTTAATTCTTGAACACAAGTTAAGTTCGAACACAAGAAGTTTAATCCAACTTGAATACTCAATCTTTGCAACACTAGTTTTCGACTCACATCGTTTCAAAGATTGTTTAATTTTCAATCCAGATGATCTTATATATATAGGCTATCTTGAGTGTCGCACCCTAGAAAAGTATAACCGAATACGGTTAAATAATTAAAATCATATATTATAACCATATACAATAGAATACTTAAACATCTCTTTACACAATGGTCTATGTGAAATACCAAGACATATATATGGCATAAAGGCCTATTATAACTTATAGAGTAAATTATATATTTGGTTCCTAGGGTTTATTGATTTTAAGGGTTTATTGGTTCCTAGGGTTTATTGGTTTATTGAAATACCAAGACATATATATGGCATAAAGGCCTATTATAACTTATAGAGTAAATTATATATTTGGTTCCTAGGGTTTATTGGTTTTAAGAGTCTGGGTCCCTACAAGGATGGTGTCTCAATGGTTTGAGCTTGGGATCCAAAGGTCATTGGTATCAAGAGGTCTCAAGTTCGAATCCAGGGAGGATTAAAAATACCCTTGTGGCCACAGAGGTTCAAATACAGTGACTCCAGGCTACCCGCAAAGTGGGTAATCGTTCTGGAATTAGTCGGCTCGCATAACGGGTTAGATATCCAGATTAATAAAAAAAACAAATATCATTCAAGTGAATACATAGTCTACATGCACAAATGGTGTATATAAACTATAGTCTACATGCACTAATGTAAGATAACATAACTAAATACATATGATATCTCAAGTGAACTATTGTAATGTGATGGTACTAGAAATAGCTTATTGAGAACTCAAAAACTATTACGAAAAAGATATTTAGAGGATCTCTAACAACATCTCTATAACTTTCTCTAAAATAGAGATTCAAAATCAAAATTCTCTAAAAAAATATTACATTCAACTCCAACAGCATCATCATTTTGAAGATTACAATTCATTATATTATTAAAATATTCTATATTTTTAATAAAATATTATTTATCTTATCTAAATATTTAATTTCATTTTTCTTATTGGTGGAACATAATAAAAAATAATTTATCTCTCATGGTAATCATTTTTGGAGATGTTTCCAAATTCTCCAAATTTGGATTTTTTTTAATCTCTTTCATGCCTTCTCCATGTTGGAGCAATAAACAATGCTCAAAATCTCCAAAATCCTTATTTTCTCTATTTTGGAGATGCTATTGGAGATGCTCTTAAGCTCTCAAATTAAGCTCAAACTAACTATTAGCTTACCAGGAAAAGCCAAATTTCCTACTACCCTACTTATTCAAATACGTTGCTTAAAAGGTTTAAACATGTAATTTTTAAATAAATAAGTTCTTATATAAATTGCAACTGGTAATTGAATATAGTTATTTCATGTCGTCTTTATCTTAATTTTGTCTTGTATCAGATCTTATACCAATATATAAAATCCAAAACAATTGATTCCTTAAAGTTGATTTCACGACAATTTCGAACCAGGTACTTATTGTTTGAGAAAGCAATATATTTTGATTTTATTATTTACTTAATATTATTTATCTTTGTTGTGGGTCATATATATATATATATATATCAACATTTCTTTCACTAGAAAGATTATTATCTTAACCAACTGGGCTAGCTCAGTTGGGCACCAAGGAAGACCTTGGGAGATTTTGCCCTTGTAGGTCTCAAGTTCGAGTCTTGCAAGAGACTTTTCCTTAGGCGAATTCGGAGAATTATGGTGTTGAAAATGGAGGCGATTGCGGGCCACCAAGGGTACCTGACCTGCTTTAACGTGCCCGAGTACAAAGCTAACAACTAACTTTATCTTTCGTCATACTCAAATATACGTGATAATTAATAAATCCGGATCACATGCAACTAGTCGATCAAATATTGATCCCCGAAAGCAAAAAAAGAATAATAACAAAATGATGGTTTACGAGTTCTATTCAATATAATTTGATATAAACCGAGAAATAAATATTATACTTTTTATTTTGGCTTGTTTAAAATAATAACTTTGCTTTTGTTCAAATTGTTTATTTTACGATCAGTAATTATTATAAAAGTTTAATAAGTTGATTATAATTTTTATAATTTTTTAATCTATTTAATTAAATGATCTTTAATTATTATTAATAAAATTTATTTTAAAAAAGATGTATTTTTCTTCGATTATTAAATGGGCCCCGTAAAATTTGCTTTCAAAGTATCGGGTCAACAACGATAGGCTCGTCCACACAAAAGTCACGTGTGGACCAATGTCCCTATCTTTCCGCAATTTCACATATATACAAAACTTATTTTATATTTATGTAGATCCAAAATCATATAAAAAATCTTATAAATTATAAACCGCATGAATCAACACAAAACATAAATATTAAACTTTCATAATTATCTTTACTATCTTATTAATTATTTTCTTAAAAAATTTATCACATGTGCTTTTGAAACGAGCTTGTAGTCTCAAAAATGAAACAAACTACAGTAACGGATCCAGAATTTTTTCCGAGCAGGTGCACTCTTAAATTTTATCAAATGTCCACAAAACCGTTTGATGTATTTCTCGGTTGATTTCGATAAATTTTTTATGATTTTTGGTTGATTTTGAGGATTTTTTTTTCCGGGTTTTTGGTTGATTTCAAGAATTTTTTTAAAGTTTTTGGTTGATTTTAAGAAATTTTTAAAATTATGCTCCTTTAACCCTTAAAATATCAAAAAATGAGCGGGCACACCTTATGTAAACCTTACAAAATGCGATTTTTTTCTCTTACTGAACACGGTTGAGCGGTAGCATGGGACTTCCTCCCCATAGGGTGGGTCCGCCCTGACAACCTATATGTCGGGTATTGTTTGATAATTTATTGAGTACATATTTAAATGTATATAAATTAATTTATTAAAACACTAGTTGAATTAGCATTTTAAAAGTTTTTTTTTTGACAAACTTTCTAATTATAATCTTGATTAATATTAATTGTTATTTATTATAATTAATTATTAAATATATTAATTGATTTTAATTATTAATTAGTATTCGTTTTAGTTTATTAATTAATTTTACTTACTAATTAAATATTATTATTGACTAATATTAAATTTCAATTTATTACTTAATTTAATTATTTATAAATTTTAATTTCTAATTATTAATTAATTTTTTAATTTGAAATTATTCATTAGTCATAGATTATTTAGAATTGTTATTAATTTTATCAGTTATTTTTTTATATTTATTATTTAATATGTTTAGTCGTCAAAAAATAAATATAACAATTTTAATTTTTTTTTGTAAAAACGTATCATTATATACTATATTACGCGTAAATTGTTCTAAATATACTATGAAATGTTAATATTATTTTATATTTTTCAACTAGCTTATCAGCTAGTTTTTGTCAGACGTATTTAGTTTTTCAGCTATCAACTAACTTATCAATTACTTTGTTAAACATAATTTTGATCCGTTTTTCTAACTGAGTATTGTTTCACTAGCGAAACAACCTATGGGTCAATTGTATTAATCCGTTTTGCTAATGTAGTGCAATTTGACTAATGAAACAAAATATAAGTTAATATGTATTGATCCCTTTTGATAATATAGTATTGTTTCACCTTTTATATGCTTTATAAAAAGCGTAAAATCTAACTTAATTTTAGTTAAAATTACTTATAGTATTTTGATATTATCATGATTATAAATAAACATGATATAAGATTTTATATGCTTATGGCTTGACCTTGCCGCTTCGCCACACCTCGTACTATTTAGAACCTTGGTATGAACCATTCTTAGTCTCAAAGCAGGTTCACTCAAGACTAGCTTGAAGGCATAGAAGGTACGTGTTCATAAAATTTTGGCTCTGATAGGGCCCTACACAGTATGAGCAATTTCGATTACAAGAAACAAAACACTTTTCAAGACCCTACTTCGAGCAAAGTTCATGTGTTAAGTATGGTACTCAAAATCAAAAGTTTTGTATAAGGGTTGATGGACCAACGACTTGACCATGTTTTAAATTGGTTAGGACAAGTCGTTCTACGAGTTGACCATTTATTAACTTAAAATGATTTCAGGCCGTTTTATGAGTGTGTGTTCTCACATAAAAAAGTCAATTGACCAACAATGCCAATTTAACCATTTCGTGAAAACCCTATACATATATGTATCACTTCCGATGGATACACAATGTATGCTATAATGATAACTAAATAGCTCAAAGCGATGTTAATTGCCATCAAGATTTATCAAATACGAATTAGTAAATGCGAGTCGTTGAAAACCACAAACTTATGTGGTCAATAATTCTTAAGTTTGAGGATTCACATGCATGCCACGAATTAATAACTACCAGTCGATCATTTTTATGTTCATCCAAAAATAGATGTGACCCAATAAGTGACTACCAGACAAACGTTTAATAGATGGTTCCTTTTACTTTTTATATGATTCTATGTGTGTTATAAAATTCTTTAATAGTACTTCAAAAAATTATGATAATTACAGCTTAATAAGGATGCATGTTTATTTGTGCTACCAAACCTATGATTACAAAATGTTGGTGTGTCATCCAAATTATTTGATTCCTATGAATAAAAAATTCTATGATTAATATTTTTTAAATAAAACAATATATATAAAAATATATCTGCAACGGTCATCAAGACCTTATTAGATATCATCTTATTCAAACTTGTCGGGTGTTTTCTAAGATGCCATAGCAATTGTTCCAATAATTTGGTATAAAATTATTATCTATATATTACTTAACAGATCTGAAATGGTACGTTTTTTGATACTTATTACCACTTCCGACTAGCACAAAAGAACGATATTCCCAAAGCAAGGCATAAACTATTATAATATGTAGAACCCCTAGATGAATCTCCAAAAGAGCATTTGAGGAGCAAGGGTAGGTTCCAACATATATAGAGGAGAAATGGTCCAAGCCTAGCCGATGTGGGACTCTAACATGACCCCTCCAACGAGGCTAGATGGACACTGAATTGTCCAGAGGGGGTTATCCAGAAGTGTCAAGTCCCTAGAGTGGTAGACCTTAGCTTTGATACCATATTAGGATATGTGGAACCCCTAGATAAATCTCCAAAAGAGGCCTTGAGGAGAAAGGGAGGTTCCAACATATATAGAGGAGAAATTGTCCAAGTCTAGCCGATGTGGGACTCTAACATAAACACTAATATCGTTTTAAATTTTTATCGAAATATAAGTAGTAGAGTTAACCAAAATATACGAGTAAGTTACATCACTAGTGTTTGCGGTTTGCTCAAAATCTGGATTTACCCTTATTTCAAGATAATTACCTCTAATGTTCCCATTGTTGGCATTTCGTTATGAATTCCGGTCACTAATTTTGTTAAAATTCCTCCATTAAGTAAGCTACAATTTGGTCTTTTTAGCCGTAGGGGGTGTTTGATTTTAACTTAATCAGCTTAATGAGCGGTTAGCTTAACTTATTAAGTTATATCAAGGTGTTTGATTTTAACTTAATACTAAGAGATTGACTTAACATCTTAAGTTACCTCATCCTATCTTAATACATCAAGTTAACATTTTTTCAAAATTATCCTTGTCCTACAATTTCTAATCACACGTCTCATTAAAAAATAAACAATTTACCAACATGTATAAATTAAATATTCTAATCAAACAATAATATTTTATTATTTTGAATATATTTTAAGTTATTAAATGTTGTTTTTTGAACTCCTTGAATTTATATTATTTATTTTATTTAAATAATTAATATATAGTTTTTTCCATTTTTACCATTTTAAATATTTATCAAACAATTTATTTTCACTCAAATCCGCATCATCACTGAAGAAGGAAATTAAAAATTGGATATATAGACATAAGGTTAAAATGGTAATTTTTGTTGTTCAGATATTTATTCAGAACAAAAATCAAATAACAATTTATCTTAATTTATTCAAAGAGAGATTAATACTTATAGGCCAACTTAATAAATTCAGTACTTAACGAATAAAAAATCAAACAACCCCTTAGTCTATATATATATATATATATATATATATAGAGAGAGAGAGAGAGAGAGGCTCCTTAAAGTGTTAACTCAATTATTTGTGTTAACCGTGTTAATCCATCGTTCACTGGTGAACACGATGCTCGTATACTGACGAATGGTGTTCACCAGTGAACGAGCATGCATGTATGGAACCATTCGTTCACTGATGAATGGTGTTTCACCAATGAACGAGCATGGTGTTCACCAGTGAACGATGGATTAACACGGTTAACACAAATTATTGGGTTAACATTTGAAAGGGCCTCTATATATATATATATATAGAGAGAGAGAGAGAGAGAGAGGAAATTTCAAATGCAAACTCAAATTTGGTTGTGAACGTGAGGACGACTAAGAGTGCAACACATGTCTGAATGTAGTAATATCCAGACTAAATAATAAAAAAATATTCAGACCGAATAATAGTATTATTCAGTCTGAATAATACAATTGTTCGGTCTGAATATTTCCTTTATTATCCAGTCTGAATATATGATACATGTCGTGCTCTCATTTGTCTTCACGTTCACACTACAAAACATACCACGCTTTTCCGACGGCCAGATCCGTCGGAAAACTGGTCGTAGAAAAAGCCTATTTCGACGGAAATCTTCTTTACCAACGGAATTTCCAACAGAAAATATATACGACGAAATTTCCGTCAGTAAAGCATTTGCGACGGATTTTCGACGGATTTCAGACCTTTTTCCGACGGATCACATTTGCGACGGATTTCCGGAACCATTTCCGACGGTTTATCCATCGGAAATGAGGGTTTTTAAAAAAAAATTAAAACTCAAATTTCCTGTACAGTTTATACCTGCCCAGATTTTAACACAGTTTTGAAGCGAAATAGTTTTTTAACAAATGAAACGAAACAGTTTTGAATCTACATAACTACATCATAAATGGTATCTATTATCCTAAAACTACGGATGAGGGTTAGGAGGGAACTGGTTCTGGTACTACGACATGAAGGCCTCGAACTGCTTCGTCCTGATTTCTTAGAGGCCCCTTTCCTCCTTGTACTTCCGCCACCGCTCCTCTTCTGCGAGTCTTTGTTCCTCTCTCCTTCTCTCTTCTTCATCTCTCATTCTCTGTTCTTCCTCTCTCCTTCTCTGTTCTTCCTCTCGCTCTAATGCTCTCATTTTCCGTTCTTCCGCCAACTCTGCTCTCAAAGACTCTACCTGAAATGAATTCACATTTGACAAACAACAATGTTAAACGCTCATGTATTACAACCATATTACACATACCTCCGAAGCATTGCTTGAACAACTGGGACGACCTTGATCGGACAAACCCATGAAATCTGTAATTAGCGACTGTGGTGGCGATGGTGGTGGCGATGGTGGTGGACACTTATGAAGATATTTCTTGTCATCAATATCTGCAAGAATGTCTCCCCCAAGATTTAAATACAAACATTCTCCAAAGGCTTGTCCTTATCTAAAACTTGATATGACAACACAAGACTTGAAGAAAAGATAAATAGTGTCATGTTATTTCATCTGTACCATAAAGTATGGTACCCCATCTTTTGTCAAAAGAAACTCAGCTAACAAATGATATCGTAACAAGTGCTCTCATGCATTTAATGCATGGACGCTATAAGAGGAGAAGAAGGGCTCTCATGAAATCAATGCTTTTGAGTAAGAAAGAGATCTTCTAAGTGAGAAGCTGAAATCGGCAGTAGCATAACTTCTTTGTGTTTTAAGTTATGTTTTTGTTTTCTAAGTGTTAGATTGTTAGAATAGATTTTATCTGTTTTTTTCTGCAACAATCTATTTTCTAAGTGTAATTCTTGATATTCATATGAATAAGAATTTAAAAAGTGAAAAAAATATTATGTAATTACATTCAACCCTCCTTCTACAATTTATTACTTGTTTTTCATTACCCTAAACAAGACTAACAATTTTTTTATAAACATTTTGATATGTCTTTTCTTTATTTTAAAGAAATTGGATATAAACCGTTGTAGAAGCTTTTAGACCATCTCAATTGTGGTCACTGTTTCTTACAACTAACGTCAAATTCTACATTAAATCACTCCAATGAACACACTAAATTTTACATCAAGTTTGGGACAATGAATACCAACACATCCAAATTAATGTTAAACAATTCATGTATACTATTTGTTTTGCACCATTTTCATAATTGCAATTTTGGTCCCTCGATTTTGAGATTGATATATTTTATTTTAAAATGTTAAATTTAGTAGTTTTTATTAGTTTTCCATATACATGCACACACATATATTATAAATTATATTTATAATAGTTTCAAGTCTAAGCTTTAATAAATTGCGTGTATACATCATTTCTGTAGTTGTTTATAATTTAAATTTTTATTATTTAACAAAATGTTTGTTTATTTATATAAAATAATATAATTCATAATTCATAATCTAGTTTGTTATAGTTATTGTTAAAATAAAAAATATTAATAAAATCATAATATTAATAAATATAAGGTTAATTATTATTGAAATTTAACAAATATATATAAAAAGAAATATGTCTAAAATTTTATTATTTGGTATAAAAAGTTGTTACATATTAGAACAAATTTATTGTTTATACCAAATATTTTATGTTAAATAATAAATTTGATATAAGATTTAATGTTATTCATTGACAAGACATTAAATACCATTTTAATAATCAATTATTAATTTTGATCCATCGGTTTCTAATTCGGTCAAAACAAAAAAGGTTCACCCATGGCTTACATTATTCTTTATAATTACCTACACTATTAAAAAACTACTTTATTTAGAATTATCTCATAAGAATTATAACCCGTTTTAATAATAAAAAGAGTTTCATCTTAAATTCTTCTTTTGATTCGATTTAAATCACTAATAAGTAAATGAATAAGTTTATTTTAATAGAAAATTATATAAAACCATCTTTAGATTTTTATAACTTTTTTATAGCACTTTTTGACTCCCGAATTTGGAGTATCCTACTTTCACACAATTCACAGGGTTCAACAAGCAATCGCACTTCTAACACCTGTTCCACTTTTGGAAAGACCTTGCGTTATATCACCAGATCTTGGAATTCGAAATTCGTAGTTACTTCGACTGGATGAATTGTAGCAATGGAATTAAATGGTCTTCCTGAACAGGCCTTTTATTTGGTAGGTAACATCGATGAAGCTACGGCGAAGGCTATGAACTTAGAAATCCAACAATTTTTTTGTTCTCAGCGCTTCCCAATTTCCAGGAATTAGTCGATAACCCACAGTGGAAGGCATTCTACCCAACAAGGCGAATACTTCAGATCCTGCTTGAATAACAAATTTTTTTTACCAATCATGTATTTATATTTTAATAATCATAGGAATAGAATTACTATGATTATATAAATTTAAGTATGTTACTATAATTTTTTTTCTATGAAGATATACGTATACGATTGATCATCCTCGACATTGTGATCGAGCTGCCACACGTCCTTGTCCATTCCAACGTTAATTCAAATCGTGCCACGAGAAAACTGTATGAAATAATAACGACACTCAGATGTTTACAAAATTGTATACCAACATTGACAAACTTAAACATCATTAAAATATAAAGTATTCATCTTACATCGAACCAAGTCTTTGACTAAGGAACGGGATATTCCTAAATACCTAATACTGATAAAAGGTTGGTCAAAAATAATACGAAAATACTATTAAATAATAAACAAAGAAAATCATATGAAGTGTCGACGGATTTTGAATATGTTGTAGAGTGAAGTAAAAATGACTTGCGGGATATTCAAGGTGTTTGTAAATTCTTTTGAAGTAATAAAGATAAAGCACAAAGTTATTAATTGAACCCCTTAAAATCAAGAGTGTAAATATACTCTTACTTACTTATCGATTAAAATTATAGTCCGTCAAAACAGTATTGTATGCAATAATTTACTCGATAAATATTTACCACGTAAGAGTTGCCACTCTCACTTAGTGGGTAAGACCCTTCCACTACAACAAACTTGGTTTTATTAGACGCCTAGATTGTCTAAGCGTCATAAACTCATAATAGAATATTTTATAAAATTTAGGTTTAAAGAACCAAACTATAAAACATCATATCTAAAAACGCTACAATAGATTTGTAGAACGTTTCTAGGCGTTATAATAAGGTTTTTAGAATACTTTTGAGAAGTGTATTATAAATCCATCTTTCTATAGAACATTTTTTCAAAAAAATGTCGTCGTATAAAATAGTTAATACGACACTTACTTGAAAAGAATTATAAAAACTAGTTAAAATGCTTAAAACATCATATAAACTTATTGTAACACTTTTAGGTAAGTCGTTTTTTGGTTTAGTCCTATTAAAATTAACTCCTATAAATTACTTTTTATGACATATCTCCATTTTACATATCCTATAAAATCACTTTTGTTGTAGTGTCCGTCCATATCATCGCTATTATCAGGTAAGATTTTCGGTACTTGTAATGTTCATCCAGTAAGGTAAGTAACATGGTCAACAATTACCAGATAGTGTTCAGTAAACAACCCCTGAATAAATAAATAAAAAATAGAGTAAACTACGTTTTTCGTCCCTATGGTTTGTTATTTATAACGATTTTCGTCTCTGATCTTTAGAAACTGCTTTCTTGGTCCTTGTGGTTTCAATTCTATTTCCTTTTTCGTCTCTAGGACTAACTCTGTTAGATAAATCTGTTAAAACAAGGGCAATATTGTCTTTTACATTTTTATAATTTTCAATTAGAATTTTAAAGTATAACAAAAAAACAATATATATCAATATTAAACCTAATCTCTAAGTTCATAGCTGACACCTCATCGCCTTCTTCGGTTCTCCCTTTTACACCAACACCGCCTCCAATGGTACCATCAATCTCCTTCCCCAAGTTCCTCCCATTGTTAACATTTGGAGGAAACAACTTCTGAAAATCTTGGAGGAGCTCTGATGTGGGTTTTGGTTTGACCTTGGTTGGATCAGAAGACATAGGGAAGAAGAAATCTCCAAAACCCTATTGTCATTTGTCGAAATAGGGGGTGTTTCAGTTCTTAATGTTCTTAAAACATTATCTCGATTATGAGAATCCAAGAGTTCTAATGACTTCCTCTCCAATATTACAATAAAAGACGGTTTGACAAAAGATTCATCCAGGATGGATATTTTTGTTAACGAATACAAATGGATACCTCTTGGTTAATCAAATAAAATGAGAAAAAAACAAATTTGTTATTTCTGGAAACAGGTGAACCAAGCTCGTAATTTTCTGGAAACTGAAAACCATATTTGTGATTTAATCCAACAAAGTGAACCAAACCTATATTCAAATTATCTGGAAACTGAGAGCCAAAATCAAAAGGAGGAACAATCAGGGTTCAATTTGATATCAAGAAGGGGGAATGGGTTGCAGGTTTGGGGTTTGAGGAAGGAAAGGTTTTTGATCTCGATTTGGATTTGGATATTCGAAGTTACCCAGGAATGAACACTCCTTTTCTTTCCAGATAATTCATGTGTTGGAATTTTGATTTTGTTTTTTGTTTTAGTTTTGATTTTGATTTTGGTTTTAGTTTGATTTTTGATTTTTGATTTTTGATTTTAGGTTTAACTTTAATTTTAGGGATGAAATAGTAAGTTGGTGCAGCTATCATCATTAGAGAAGACATTAGCTTTGAAGGGGAGGGGGTTGTTGGAAAAAAAAAAGCTTTGAAGGGAAGGGGGTTGCTGGTAAAAAAAGGAAGGGGATGAATGGAAGGGCATGCAACGCCGATCATGGGAAAAGAAGGGGGAAGGGGGTTGGGTCTTTTGGGATAGGCGTTGTTAGGTGGGTTTTGTTTTTCTTTTTATCTTTTTTGTTTTTTCCCTTCTTATAAATGCTTTAAGAATTTGCATCTTTGTATTAATGATTTTGTAAAAATAATATATGATTTAAAAGAAAATAAGAAAAACAAAAATAATTAAAATGTCCAAATTACCCTTAAACTAAACAATTATTTCTAACACTGTTAGCTTTAGGGACCAAAAAAGAAATAAAATACAAACCACAGGGACGAAAAAAGCAAGTTTTAAAGACCAGGGACTAATTCGTTATAAACAATAAACCATAAGGACGAAAATAGTAGTTTACTCTAAAAAATATTTGTTTAGCACGTAGGATTTTATTTCATCATTTATGATTCCTTGATTCCTTCTATGTAATTGATTTTCATTTTTCGTGGGAAAAACATTTTCCATTCCTTCAATATATACATCGAATTTCTAACGGCGATTTTTAGAAAACTATTGACGAATGTCAATTTTTATTGGCAATTTTAATCAAAATTGTCAATAAAAGGCAAATCTTTTTATCGTCGTATTTTATCTTTCCAAGATGCATAAAAATATATTATAATCCTTTACCCACCTATCTTGTGAATCAGATTTGATCAATTTTGATAATCCATATTAAATCCTAATCCCTGCAACTCTTCATCAATCACACTCTCTGCTTGGCTACTATCATTCGGCATGACCATTATGAGTTGTGGATGCATCACTGTGTCTCCAGCTCGAGAGCTCAATCCACACATGTGAGCAGGTAACTTTTCATATTCTATCGCTTATTTTTGCCATAAACCTTGAACTTATGCTTGCTTGTCTTGTAATTGATTGATGATTGAGCTAAAAATAGTAACACCATATATGGATTTAAGGTGTTTTGATTGTTATAACTTTGTTTACATGATTAGGAAAGACAGTTTTACATCACGATTTGAAACCAAATACAGCTTTATGGCCTCGGTTGGTTAATTTCATAATGGAGTTTGTAACGTGTCAAATTGACATTTGGAAACCTTTTCACGTTTGCATATTGAAAGTGACTTGTCAATCGAAAAAAAATAAAAACATGTGTACATTTGTCCATAAAAGTTAATTAATTTTTTATCGTTTTATATAAAGGAAAAAGGCAATTGCTTGATGGTCAATGACGTCTTCATTATCTAATGTTAACTTTAGAATTTTATCGAATTAGTCGAGATGTATTTAAATTAATTCGGACATTTATGATTAATTAAAAAACAAAGAACTTAATAAAACAAAATCTATCTTTTTTTGACATTTTAACTTCACTAGCACATTTTTTATTATTATTCATAATCCATTTGTATTATTCTATCTTAAAACACATCTTCATATCCCGATTAAAGAGATAGCAGTGTTTTCGATTTCATGCATATTAAATGAACGACGATGAATTTATGTTTTCAAATCGTCTTGTATAAAATATACATATATGAAAAGTTATGACTCTCTTTTTCCCCAAAGGTGTAATGTTACGCCAAAGTTAACAAAGGTATAACGACCGGACACAATTCTCCATTCTTTAAAATTTTAAAAAGTTTAGTTTCATAAAGTTACACCATATAATTGATTTTGATGGAATATAAAAGGTACTTACCAAATGATGACATTTATGTTTAGTTTTCAAGTCTTTTAGTACCATTGAATGGTTTGTCTGGCTTTAAATTTGAAGGTTACATAAAATTAATAGAAATACAAGCAAACTGATCTAGACATCTACGCTTATCAAGACGTACGATGATACATTGTTACCTCCTCGTTTATAAAATGTTGTAAAAACAATAGTTTTTAATGCTACTTACTTATAAGTGCCTTCGTATTTAAGAATCTGAATATATGCATACATATTTTAGTAGCTAAAATAAATAAAGTATTTATTTTGGCAATCATTTTAATACTAGCTTAAATATCTAACCCGTTGTACCTAATCCGAAAACGACCACCCATTTTACCAAAAAAAATTATTAATAAAAGTTAACAATTGGAGATGCGGGGTATCGATCCCCGTACCTCTCGCATGCTAAGCGAGCGCTCTACCATCTGAGCTACATCCCCATTTGATGTAAACTTGTAAATACTATAAAATGTTACTATTTGTTGTTATTATTTTTTACCAACTTGATAAATGTTGTATTTGATTTTTAATTCTTACTACTCTTATATACATTATTATTATTTATTTATTTGTTATATAGCATAACTTTAATTGATTTTAGATGTAAAACTCGTGAAACAAGTAAAAATAGCGTTTCTAAATGTATGTTTATCTGGGTAAGTGTTTATCAAGTCACATTACCTTACCTGGTAAATAAGGTAATGACCAAAGGCGTGCCCTAAGGCGCCACACACACACACGCACACACACACGCACGCACGCACGCACGCACGCGCACACACACACACACACACAGAGAGAGAGAGAGAGAGAGAGAGAGAGAGACTCACCTACCATGTGATAGCATTTTGAATAATAATTTAGAACAAATTAAACTTGTATAAAATAGTAAAAAAATAATTAACTTACACGAGTGTGTATTCCATCCTTCCTAACTCGTGTTATAGTTTTTTCACTTTTGCTATCAACCACATATATTATTCTCTTATGAAATGAGTTACCTAAAACGAATTTGATGATTATACTAAAATCACCAACAGCCTAACATAAGCCTGCATTTTAAATAATTTAAAAATATAAGATAAAACTTTGTGGTATTGTAAAAATTAATACTTAATATTAATGATAAAATACTTTTATTATAAATATTGATTAATTTTTACATAATAATTGTTATAGCTACCGACTATCAAAAAACTACTTTATTTAGAATTATCTGATAAGAATTTTAATACCTTTTAAGAATAGAAAAGAGTTTTAACTTCAATTCTATGTTTGACTTGATTGTAAAGGATTATAAAAATCGATTAAAAGTTTTTTTTGAGAACGATAATGCCATTATTAGATTTTTAGAAAGAATTTTTATTTACATACTTTATAATAACGTTTATCAACCACATCTTATACTTGTATTTTTGATAATTCAATTACATCAACATCGTTTGGAACGTCAACCAAAAAATCATTACAACACAAATGACTTTCACCCAGGAAAATTTTCGTCTGTAATTACCCATAAATTACCCAGAAAATACCAGTGGTTTGATAAAGTTCGATGTTTTTCGAGAAAATACCAACGGATCATCCAGAGAATTCCTGGGTAATCTGTCACAAATTTGAATTATCCACTAGCAATTTACCCACCAAATTTTGTGACGATTTTGTGAGAGATCACTCATTAACAACAAATTTCTCAGGAAAATGTGTGTAAGTAAAAGTCTTTCGTTTAATAGTAAATGTCATTTTGAATATGATATACGTATAAACAACCATACATTTATATATATATATTCACATTGAAACCTTATGGCTTTTTGACAGATCCGTTCCTGACATTTTACGGACCCTAGACAAAATACAAAAAGGGCACTCGATATATATATATATGAATAATTCTTCAATATTTTTGGTCAAGTTGCATTTGAAATTTCCACAAAAAACATCAATTCAATCAATAATTATGTATAAACAACTATACATTTATATTTATATCTACATAATATCGAATGAATGACGTTTGCATTTGGAGTATCAACGGTGGTCCCTTGAAACTATGAAAATATACAAAAAAGCATCATAATTAAGGAATTGAATGATAAAACAAAAGGGACAACAGAGCTTCAACTTAGTCATTGCTTCTCCCAACTTGCACATGTTTCCTGTCAGTTTGAATAAACCATGCTTATGAGATAACTCCAAATTTTGACCCTATATTCGGAGGCAAATAGTGGTTCACTACTAAACAGACTTTTACCTATAAACTTTTTTCTGGAAAAACTGTCGCTAAAGAATGATTCCTCACAAAATCGTCACAAAAATTGATGTTTTAAATTGTTGGTGGGTAATTTAAATCAGTGACAGATTACCCAGGGATTCTCTGTGTGATCTGTTGCTATTTTCTTGAAAAACATCAAATTTTACCGAACCATTGGTATTTTCTGGACGATCCGTGTAGGTAATCACCAACGAAAATTTCCTTAGATAATTTTTGTAGATAAAAGTCATTTGTTTTGTAGTGGTTAGTTGGTATGGTAGTCTACCTCGTTTATAAATTTTCTTGCTCTGCTATCATATATGGGTCAAGTTGCAAAAGATAAAAAGATAAAGATGGTAAAATTGACTCAAATGACCAGACTACATATATGATTTATTCTCCTAATCATTTCACTCTCATTTTTACCTAAATGTTATTGAGTCCGTAACCCAAGCGGATCCCCAAAACGACGTCGTTTTTTACCAGCTCCGTAAGCCAGATCCGTAATAGTTACAGAGCCGACCCAAAACCCGATTTCACGTCGTTTTTAGACCTGGCGTTATATGATGGATGCAGGTGGAATTGGGTTTTGGGTAGGGTTCGTAACCGGCTTACGAAGCTGGTAAAAAACGACGTCGTTTTAGAGGTCCGCAATACTTACGAACCTAATATTATAGACCCACAACATTTTTATAAAATCAAAAGATAAATTGGTTAGAAGGATAAATTAAAAGTATATTTTAGTTATTTGAGCCAATTTCCATTGTAACTGGTCTCTTTTTATGACCTAACCAATTTTTATGATGGCTTGAACTTCCAACACTTTTTCTATTCACAATAATTAATAACTAAATATTGTAGCATAAATTATTACTAAAATATTGATTTAATAATTAATAACTAAATAATTTTCTATTCGATTTGTTTTCTTTTATTAGTCAAATATTTTTTTCTCTTTCTCTTTTACCTATTATTAATAATCATAAATATGATTAACATTTTTTCTATAAATTTGAAGTTAAAATTAACCGTTTGTATATAATCGGGTGTTTTCATAGTATGATAAAAAAATTGAGTTTGGACTGCTTGTATTATTACCTTTAGTTGGAGCCCGACAAGACTAGAACCAAATAAATCCAAACAGTCAGAAATTGAAAATTAAACCGATTTAAACTGATATGATGTCGGATCAACATCAGTTAGAATCCAATTCAATCCCAAATCAAAACGTGAACAACATAGATAGTTAGGCTTAGTTTAATCTATACTATATTATAAAGCATTTGGTCAAAAACTCTTAAAAATAATTTTTTAAGCTTTAGTTACTTCTATTTAATGCTAATTTTTTAATTTTCAAAATTACAAGTAAATTGTGCCTAAGTACAACATATTAAAACTTCATCTCTAAATTCGTGTAACTAACTACAGATAACTATGATCAACTATAAGATAAACATTTAATTTTATATATAAAAAATTTAAAATATAATTAAGATAATCATTAACTTCTAACAAATAAAATAATTATATTATTAAACCAAAAATAAATTATTTAGTTATTAAACTTAAATTAAATTACGATAAAAATTGAATTAAAGAAATTAAATGAAAAAAGAGAACTTTTAATTGAAATACTAATTTTTTTTTCTCAAAACCAGAACATCGATAAAAACGAAAATTAAAATAAAACTTAAAATCGAGATATATTTCGCTGTATTGCGTGAGTATCCTTCTAATATATATATAAAAAAACATACTTATTTTTGCTTAAAAAATAACCGGTTCGGTTTTAATTATAAATCAAACAAAAAATTGATCCAAAAAATCAAACCCAAAGTCGTCTCTTTAAAAAATGTAGAAGCAAAAACTGATTGAAAGATATATAGGCGATAAGGACAAATGATGGTGTCAAGATAAACCACAACCACATGCAACATTTTCAAAGTCTCATTTGCTTACAAGTCAACAAACCTTTTAAAGTTTCAAATGAGTCGGAAGAAAATAGGTCCAAAAAAATAGAGTAAAAAATAACAATTATTTTATCGTACTATTATATGTATCTAAACACTTCTATAAATAAAATAAATAAGTCTCAAACTAAACCATACATATAAAAAATAAATGACATTTCTAGTCCACAAAAATGTATAAATTATCTAAAATTTATCGACAATCTATCGAACCTAACTAAAGTCGGGAGGGGGAGAGGTGCGATAGGGTTGGGAGTGGCACCGATGAATCTGGCAACCTACTCTATCACCTCTCTCAACTGGGCCTACATCCACTCCTTAAACGTCTATTGTTGCTCTGCTAGCTGACAATTTTTCTTTTTAATCTCCTGTTGTATGGCGGCCTCCTTTGCTAAGGGTTGCTACTCGATCCATCGTTTATGCCACTGTTCTAGTAATCGATTCCATATTTATTTCTCGGAATTACATGCAAAATTGCTTCCAAGAACCAATCCTAATTTATGTTCATCCATATCAATATTACTTTCAAAACTCATAACTTTAAGTTCACCTTTATTTTCTGATATTAAAATTTTTAAATGATGGAGTTTCTGAGTCGGAAGATAAATAACTACGTATTAGTTATTAAATTTTATAGATTAACGATAAATGGATGATTTAAAGAAACTAAATCTGCTACTTAGATTAGTTACTAATATTAAATTCTAGTCATCGATTTTACATCAATTTTGTTACCAATTTTTACGGAAGATATAAGTTTTTGAAAGGCCTACAAAAAACATCGTTTTGAGTACCACTTACATATAAACAACCATTAATTTACGTTTGCATATGGAATGTCGACGGTTGTCCTTGGAACTTTGAAAATATATAAAAATAATGATAAATAATTGAATGAAAATATCAACTTGTATTGTTATTTCCTAATTCAGTCAAACCATGCTTTGTCACATAACTCCAAATCCCAACCATACAACGGAGCCAGGGAGGGATTAGTAGGTACGGTCGACGTCTCCTTCTGATTATTGTACTTAATGGAGATGTTTAACCGTTTTAGTATGTTCCTCTCCACGCATCCGTAAATTAGAAACTATACTGAATTTTAGAAATTTCATGGCTCCTACATAAATTTTAGGGGTGTGCTAAAGTCTCTATTGTTCAATTTGACAAAACGATAACATATACGTGGTAAGATGAATAGGTTGGATGCAGGGATGGTCCTAGGGTATATGATGCCTTGTACGCAAATGCTAAAAATGTCCGACCCTCGGTACTTAGTTAAGATAGGCGGCTCGACCCACGCCAAAGGAAAAAACAGTCAAGTGAGAAGAGAAGAGGAACAAAAAAATCTTTGATTAAATTAACCGCTTAATTAATATCCTGGGCAACATGGCCTTGAGCCTGTTGTTTATCCCCCACATGATTAACCAAGTTAATTACTCATAAAAACATGATGGAGTATATTTGCCTTGATAGATTTCTCTTTCATTTCAAAAAAGTCTGAAATCCAGGATTATTAATTGGTGGAATACTAGACAATTCGAAACTTTTTTGATATCAGGTTTATGATGTCTTATACAACTGTATAGGTTGTTTGTGACCAAGACCAGCTCTAGTCGAATGGATTTGGTAACATATTAAAACAAATAAGTATCTTTGGATGGGTTAATACGTTTGGAGGTGGGTTGATTTTAATTTCCAACATATATTTAAGATTTATTATAAATAAAAACGAAAATTATCCCAATTCTTATTAAGAAAATAAAAAAATTAGTCATTTATAGTACATGTGTTTTGAAACGCAAGCCGAAAATTGTTTTTATAGACATGAAACCTGGTTCATCTTTTGCTCCTTCAATTCACTTATATAAAACATGTATTTTTTTTAAAAGCAACGATATTTTATTAAAAACACTAGCAAGGTGCTAGTAGAGAATTACAAAACGAAAATAGTAAAAGAGTGATCTTGAAACTAACCAGCCCAATTAATTTTGAAATCACTACTAAAAAATTAAGTCATAGGAGTAGTACTACTTATTTTATTTCATAGATAACGAAAATATGCTAAATAATTGTAATAAAATATGTAATTTAATTATTAATTATATTTTTGAAAAGTATTAATCAATTAGGATAGGTGAGGTTGACCAATTTTATTGTAATTCATATTATATGTAACGGTTATTAAAATCATAGATTAGTGTATGTTTTTTCTAAAATTTGTTTTAACAAATTCAAATTTTAAATATATATATATATATATATATAATAATCAATTTTAAATTCTTTCAATCAACATATTATGTTATTTAATTTTTTACTATATTAGAGATTTGTTTTAATTATATTATGATAAAACTATTTGAATTATATTATGAAATGTTTGTAATCGAATATTTTTCAAGATGTCATTTGTGGTCATTTTACATGCCTATAAGCTACTTTTTGTCAAACATAATTTGTTTATCAGCTAGTTTAAGTCTATTTACTTATAAGTCAACAAGAATTTTAAATAAGTAAAAGAAATGGGTCCATTTAGATATCATATGTATTTATACGTGTATATGTAGATAGATGGGCGTAAATGAGAACACTGATTAAATAAAAGAAACAAGGACAATCAAATTACATATGACTTTATATTAAAATTGTATGCAAAATCACATGTAATTCATGCGACTTCGCCTACGACCTTAGGTCGCTCACCAAGTCGCGCTCTCACTGTTGCGTTAACCGTGTTTCGTATCACAAAATAATGTTTGGACAATTTTTTTAATCACATAGCTTCCCACGTATCAATCTTAACTGATTCCCTTTTGCATTATTAAGATTGATTCGATGAAAAATTATGTTACATTTCTGTTCTTGAATTTCGGAAGAAAAGAAAAGGGAATAAATGAAAGGAAAAAGAAAGGGAGGAAAAATAAGTTTTTTTGTGTTCTTGGAAAGAAAGAAAAAGAAAAGAAAAGAAAAAAGAAACAAAGAAAATAATTACATGTTCTCAACATAAAAGAAATGAAATGAAAGATGTCATTTTTACAAATATATATTTTTAAAATATAAAATGAAAAGTTTGATAATTTTATAATTTGTTTAAATAATTTTAATTTCTATATTTGAGAAGAAACTCGTCGGTATTTTTCTTCTGTTTTCTTTCCTTTCATTCCAAAAAGGTTTCAAGAACAACCTTAATCAAGAAAGTTAAAATAAAATCATTTTATATAACACAAAAAAGTTCATTTTCATTGACATATCTTTTTCATATTGTTTTCTATATAATATAACTATATAACTTACAAGTATAACTAGTGAACTCACGCACATATAAATTGTGTATTAAGGCCCAAAAGTCGCAATATCTTAAGGCCCAAAAGTTGAATATCTTGAGGCCCAATTTTAATGGGTTGATTTCTTATTTACAACTTCATATGAATTGTGTTAAAAGTCATTAATCTGTATTTTTTTAACACAATTCATGATAATACACGGATGTTTAAACTCCAAACTATATATATTCGGGAAATAAAAGATTTTTTTGTTGAACAACTTCAACTAAGAAATTGGGAATCTAATCAGTCAAATCTAGCAGGATTTGTCGAAGAATCATCACTTAGTTTGAATTGGCAAACATGTTTTCGACTTTGTTATTCTTGAATGAACTTTCATGTCGAAAGTGAATGCAATGGAGTTCCTTTCCACCCAACAATCAAACACTTGTCGTTGTTCTCAAGTGTGCAAGAACTCGCACATGAAAACTGTTGTAACACGAGGTTAGCTTGATACATACATGAATCACTTAAATCGATCTTGATTATCCTAAACTGTGCAAAAAACGACTTCCATGTATTCATGTATTCACATCTAAAGTTCTTTCTACCACCCCTTTTCTTAGACGAGTTTGGTTCCTCGTTGTTTTCTGTTTTTGGAAGTTTAGGAATATTTTCCATTGCTTCTATACGTAGTCAATTAAGGATAACATTTTCAGAAAATGAAATAAAATACACAAAAGATCAACACAAAAAGTAAAATAAAACGAGCAGAAAACTTTATAGTGCCCAAAAAGTAAAACAAGATTTAATCCACACAAGATTTACATGAAGGGAAACCTTATAATAACTATCAATAGAAATCCAACTTCTTAAACTACAAAAAAACGAGCACGGAACGAAATCTAAACTTCCTAAACTAGGGCTATAAATTATATTTTTGTAACGGTTGTAATTATGTAAATATTATATATATATATATATATATATATAATTTCATCTAAATAATATATATTGGCGGTGGATTCACGGTTTGGTTTGGGTTGGGTTGAGTTTTGTTAATCCAATTTCAACCCTCCTAATTAACGGGTTGGCGGGTTGGTGAGTTGAGTTTAATCGGATTGTTGGCAGGTTAGGTTGGACGGTTTTCACGAATTAACGGTTTTTTTAACACTCCTAATTTCATTAGGAGTCAAATGTTTATGGATCACTAATCAAGATAAAAAAATATCAATCAAATTTTATTTTTGGATGTAAATTATGCATAAATAAACTATAGAGTAAATCGTGGGACCTCTCTCATTTGGGTATTAAATTTTAGTATTGCATAAATAAAACTATAGTGTAAATTATGGTTTTGGTCCCTGTGGTTTGATGGTTTTTATGAAAACGGTATCTAATCTTCATTTATTACAGATTAGGACTCGACCTGTGTCATTTTGTAACAAAATGGTCCCTTCCTCTAATGGCCATTCATTTATTGAAAATGTGTGCTTTGAAATCTTTTAAAATTTGGGTAAAATTCATATATTAGAACATTGTTTTTCTTTTAAACACAATTGAAGTAGTTGATGATTATAGATATAATATTAAAATCAGATTTTTGCGATGGTTTTGTAACCGAACTAATCCGTTTGCAAAAATGTCGAGCCGACGGGGTCAGGTACCAGTAGTGACAATGGCAAAGGTAGCTAATACAATCTCTAATTAATCTGTAGCTCATTCGTTCTTTAGTTAATCTACAGCTGATTTTTAGTTGCTCATCCATAGCTAATCAATCGTTTTTTACTAGTTTTATTATTTTAAAAGTGAAAACTAAGAAATCCTATAACCACCATTTGTGACAGATTTGTTGCAGAAGCTTCCATAGTAAATTCTGCAAATCCATCGCATGTCCGAAGCAAATTTTTTTTGCTACTAACTGAATTGCTATGATTTTCTTTAGAACGGATTTGCCAGGGATTTGTCCGTCGTTATTATCCCCGTTTCTTGTAGTGATACTGTTGGGTCACCGATGATTTGGTGATGAACCACCTTCCTTTATATGAATGAATTTTTACAAGTTCTTTTGAAGGTCTGAAATATGCTTCAAGTATTGAAGAGTCAAAGACTATTCAATCAAAGGGTTGTACATCAAAAAGTGGAATTTTGGATGTATCAACCAACTTCAATATTCAGATCATTTTGCCAAGTCAAGATTGGGTCACCAATATAGTGGGTCACCGATGGTACACTCAAAAGTCATCAAAAGTACTAAGGACATCAAATAAGATGAGGTAATCAAGTTTGATGTCATGGTCACCGACACTATAATCTTGGTCACCGAAATTGCAGGTATATTTTCTAAGGCTGTGATATCAACTCACAAGGGTATACACTTTTGTCACTTAGTGAAAGAAGAAGTTATCAAGCAAAGTGTACACTTATCAACTCCAGCCTTATAAGGTATCCACCGATGTGATACATAGTGAAATGTATCACTTAGCAATTTCAAAGAGATAAGTTCTTGACTCACATCAATTGCAAGACACGTGAGCCAGCAAGAACTTGGGCACCAAGCCTTAAATAAAGACATTCTCTTTTGTTCTTATAAAAGGAATATTTGTCTTTTAGCTAAAAGGCTTGATGGGACTTCACAGAGCATGGAGAAAAGAAGATAAAGTTATCTGACATTACGTGCTACAAGGAATGGTTCATCCATTATTCTAGTACAAAGGAAGTGGTCTCTTCCTTTGTCCAATGTATAATCTTCCAAATTAATGAAACTCGATACCGTCCACTCGCATCCCATGTACGGACACTATAAAAGGAGATGAAGTCCTTCCCGTAAATCTCACGCTTTCAACAAATCTTCAGAGTGATTATTTGTGTAACTGTGGCAAAGCTATGTGCTATAACAGTATTGTTTTAACTTGCTTAGTGTAAGAGTTAATTACTGTTATCTGTGTGTTTAGTTTGATAGAATAGTCTGTCTGTTCTTTTCCGCATCAAACTATCTGTGTGTAAATTTTTAATATTTATATTAAAAAATTTAAAAAGAGTATTTTCTGTGTGTTTTATATTCAACCCCCCCTTCTACAAAACCCTCTCTTAGTTAGCCATCTCTCTTTGGGGACTAACAGATACATATACCAAACAAAGATCATTATTCAATACTAACACATAAAGTTACATAGCACATCAACAAACTTCTTTATTTAATATCATTACAAAAACAAACATAACATAAACTTTTTAATACGAAACTTATTTGATACAAGATTAGGAAATGTTACACCAACACTGCAACAACCACCATCGTGTAACCGTCTCCGCCTCTCGAACCACTATATGCATCAATGCAACAGTAAACAACACACCAGCATGATCAACAAGGATGTATAATTAAGACAACAAAAGTATAAGAAGTTTGATTTAACACTGGAAGTTGGCCTGTTTTGGATTGCATTTCTCTGGCAGCGTCTTGACAAGTTCTTTGTTGATTCCGAAAATAGTTAACAAGCTCGAGTCTATATTTGAACATAAACATTGCCTATCAACAACAGCTAAGGTAGCACAACACTCCGCTGTCGGTGGTGGAGGAGAGGTCACACCTGACGTGATTGCAGGCCTGCATGAGTTCAATCCATTGAAGGTGGCTCCACATATGCTTTGACCATTTGCAACCATGGGTTCAGTCACAAGAGTTGCGACCAGAACCATGGCCAAAAGGGTTTGCTTTGTGTAGGACTCCATTGGATTTCTTTAAAGATTCTCACTTGTACTCTTTGTGTATTGGTTGTTATTTTAGGGTAAGCATGGATCGGTTTATATAGACATAGCAAAAAATGTAATACTTTGCATGCATTTATGAACAAGTGGTAGGTGGACAAAATAGTCCTACCTTACTTTTTTGGAAATTAAATATTTACAATTACCTTTCATTGTTTTATCCTTTTAATTGATTGATCTTCATGAGAAATTGAGAATTGCGTACATAATTCAATTATAAAGTTAAATAACCGAGTGTTTGAAGGTAAAAATAGAAAAGTTAAAAATAAATTTTTTAAAAGCCGTTTTGAAAAAAAAACGTGCGTCATGGCACGTCATGGCGTGAGCAACGCCTTAAACAAACACTACAGATCTTATCTTAACGGCAGAGACACGTCTTACATCATGACACGCGTATTTAACCACTGGATATTGGTATGTAGTGTTTTAAGTAAATTATGTAAATATACACTTCAACAAAATTAAGTTTATATCATGAGTCTTAATAAGGGGTAGTTCCCGGAAGAGTTGACCTTATCCATCATGAGTTTAATTGCTTAATTAGGGTTATGATCTTTTGGCCTTTAATTTTCTATCTTTTATGAAGTTTTTAATTATAAGATTAAGATTCAATTTCAAGAAACTTTATGTATCCAATAAATTAAATAAGAGAAAATAATATTATAACAGTTATTGTTAAGTTGGATTTCTCATATGATTTGAAATTAATCACATCAAATAGATAACTTATCTTTTAATAATAAATTACTAAAAATATGATTCACTTGTTAGAAAATGTCATTTTCCAAATGATGTACTTGTGACATGATTCAAAATGAGGACATTGTTTTTGGTTGTGCTTAGATGTAACAAAAGTAGACGTGTGATAGAAGAACGTCTGACATAGATTCAAATTAAGAAAACATGATTTTAATTACTGAATCATGTAAATGCAATTTTGGGTGGACATTGACCTATCACATAAAGAACTCCAAGTTAATACCCGTTGTAAAAACATGAAAATAAGTCATATATGCATACATAATGCATGTTTGTATGAGCTATGAAAGTATATGTTCAACAATCATTTATTTTTTGAAGTGTGAATTTTTTATCAACGATATCAGTGTTTTTTGAAACTTTGGAATCAGTTAATGTATACGTTACAAATATTTTTTTTGGAGATTCCTCGTAAATCAATTTTATTTATAATTTTGCTACAAACCTACATATAAGACATCAAAAATTATTAGTTGAAAACATGTATACTAATTCACATGTGAATATTAAGTTATTTTTAATTTAATCAAAAAAATTCAATTGGATGATAAATTAATAATGTGACTATATCATTTTCATGTGTATATATTTAACATATTTTGACGCACAATTTATTGGCAACATGTGACATGCGAAGTTTATGGTTCGACTTCGTTAAAACAACATCAATTGCATTTTGTATGGCTAGATATTTATCTATCACCACACCAATCTCAATAACTCAAAAAAAGGCTTTTAAAAATCAATTTCAGCAACAATTTCTATAAATTAGTGGTCTCACTGCTACACAACCGAAACTTAATGTAACACGTTACTTATAATTATTGACTCTTGTTTATAAATTTTTATGGTCCTTGAATCGTGGACAAAACTAAAGACCAATGTTTTCGTTTATAAGTTATTTGTTTATATAAAATACAAACATTGGGTTTGTGACATTTGTTTTGGAAAAATTAGAATAAGCCGATAACTGTTCTTGAATTCGCTTAAAGTTTTATTTTTCTTATTCTGTTTTGTTTCTTGACATAAGGTTTAATTAGTGAGACGTCTGTTTATATACACATTATTTTGGTTTTTAAACCTCTTGATTGGTGTACGAATCAAGAAGGATAGGTAACTATATGAATTATCGACTCTTATGTATGAATATTTATTTTTTCACTAGGTTTTGTTTCTTTTGCGTTAGGTTTTAATGAGACAAGAATTATGCATTATCACTCATTTGACTCAGCACAAGGAGAAGTGTTGGAGGATAAATCAAAAAGTATTGATTAAAAAAATAATTAAGTATTAGGATTTACCATAATAGATGCTTCAATTTCATTATAAACTCATATCTATTTAAGGAGTTTATTATTGATGAAAATTTACAGGTTTTCCTTCTTTCCACTACATTTACAATAATACATTAATGCACATTATTTCTATTTGAGAAATATATGGAAAGAATTTAAATATGAAGACTTTCTAAGCTTCCATTGATTGATATATAGAGTAATAGATGATATAATGTGTTTACTAAATATGTATTATTGGTCGGCTGAGCTCTTTAACTTTTCCAAAATTATATTTTTTTTTCTCACTGTGTTTTGTTCCTTGATGCAAGGTTTTAATGAGGCAATTATTTATACATCATCTTGGTCCCTAAACCTCTTGATTGATGTACGAATCAAGAAGAAAAATAAACTACATGGTTTGTTTATTGATGCATTATATTCTTTTCTTCGTTTAAAGTAATTATTTTTTCATTGGGTTTTGTTTTTTTGGCTCCAGGTTTAAAGTAGACAAGAATTATGTATCATCACTTTTTTGACTCGACATAAGAGAAAGTGTGTAAGGTTTATGTTTCTTTATTAAAAAAGAAATGACTGAACAAAAAATTACAAGTACATGGATTCATCATAATAAATGTTTCAATTTAATTATAAACTCATCTCTATTTAAAAAAAAGTTTATTATTAACCACACTTTACACTTTTCCTTCTCTATAATTTGTTGTTCATTTACAATAATACATTAATACACATTATTTCTAATTGAAAAATATGTGGACAGAATTTAAATATGAAGATTTTATAAGATCCCTTGATGTATGAATTAAGGGGGTAATATACAAAATATGATGTGTCTACTAAATATGTACTATTGGTCGGATGTGCTCTTTAATTTACCTATGGTTTTTTTTTCCACTGTGATTTGTTTATTGACGTTAGGTTTTAGTGAGACAACTATTTATATATTATTTTGTTTTCTAAAACATCTTGATTGAAGTACGAATTAAGAAGGATAGTAAACTAAATGGATTGTTTACTGGTGCATTGTACCCTTTATTTCGTCTAAAATATTTATGTTTTCATTGGGTTATGTTTTCTTTGGCGTCAGGTTTCAATGAGACAATAATTATGCATCATCAATCATTTCACTCGGCACAAGAAGAAGTGTTGAAGGATTATGTGTTTTTACCATAATAATCTTTCAATTTCACTAAAAAAAACTCATCTATATTTAATGAGTTTATTATTAATGAAAATTTACCGTTTTTCTTTTTCTCTTGTTCATTTACAATAATACATTAATGCACATTATTTCTATTTGAGAAATATATGGAAATAATATAAATATGAAGACTTTCTAAGCTCTATTGATTGATATACGAATTAGGAGGAGTAATAGACAATATAATATGTCTACTAAACATGTATTATTGGTCGGTTGAGCTCTTTAATTTTCCTATAGTTGTATTTTTTTTTCTCATTGTGATTTATTCCTTGATACAAGGTTTTAGTGAGACAACTGTTTATACATCATTTTAGGGGCCGTTTACCAAATCTTACTCAGGTAAGTGCTTACCGACAAAATTCAACACTATCACTTACTTTCCAGGTTAGATCTTAGTCCACAAAAACGACATCATATGCAACAATTTACCAGGTAGACGCTTACCGTGGTAAGAGTCGTCGACATTGCTTATCGGGTAAGACTCTTGGTCCTTGCTTTTCTTGTCTTCGTTCTTACCGGGTAAGATTTTTGGTACTTGCTATATTCCTCTGGTAACGTAATATGACTTGGTAAGCGCTTACCCGGGTAAGCGTTTGATAAACAGCCTCTTAGTTTCTAAACCTCTTGATTAATGTACGAATCAATAAGGATAGTAAGCTAAAACATTGTTTATTAGTGCATTGTACTCTTTCCTTCAGCTAAAGTAATTTTTTTTTCACTGGATTTTGCTTATTTGGTGCCAAGTTTAAATTAGACAAGAATTATGCTAAAAAGTTTTCGATAACATAACGTTAATAAAAAGTTCAAAATAAAAACATTTTATGACACAAAAAAAAAATCATTTCTATTGACATATCTTTTTCATAGTTGTTTTCCTCATATAAGATATAACTATATAAGTGTAGCTAGTAAACTCATGCCAATATAAATTGTGTACTAAGGCCCAAAAATCACAATATCTTGAGGCCCAATTTTGATGGGTAAATTCTAGTTTGCAAACTTTACATGAATTGTGTTAAAGTCATTAATCATGCACTAACACAATTCAGGATAAAAACACGGATTTTTAAACGCCAAACTACATATATTTAGAAAATAAAGATATTTTTTTTCAACAATAACTTCAACCGATCAAATCTAGCAGGATTTGTCGAAGAATCATCACCTAGTTTGAATCAAAAAACAAGTTTTCGAGTTCGTCATTCTTGAATGAACTTCCAAGTCGAAAGAGAATGCAACGGAGTTCCTTTCCACCCAACAATCAAACACTTGCCGTTGTTCTCAAGTGTACAAGAACTCCCACATGAAAACTGTTCTAATACGAGGTTAGCCTGATACATACACGAATCACTTAAATCAATCTCAATCATCCCAAACCGAGCAAAAAACGACCTCCACGTATTCATATTTACATTTCTATTAATCCGTTCGCCCCCCTCATCCGCCACAGTGTTATGCATCCCCTCAGCCAGATGAACACCTTCCACTATGGCTCGATGAGGGTTATATCGACTCATACACGCTTCCAAACAATCAAAAAGAGCACCATAAAAAAATAGCGTCTCAGTAAAGCGATTCACAAAAGAAGTCGAATTATGGTTCACTTCAACCTCAGCGACCACAATGATCAAAGGATTTATCATTCTAATTGTTCTCACTAAATTCTCCAAACTTTGGGGCCTTGTAATCATTGTTCTTAGTATCGTTTGACAATAAACTGCAACGGCTTCACCATCTTGAACCTCGAATTGTTCTTTTCCCACCTCGGTGATATCCGATAACACCAATATTTTAAATGAGAATGATAATTTAAACGTTTCAGCGAAACTTTCCAATCTTTTTCCGGTTTCTCCTACTTGTTGGACGTCTGAGGTTGTTGCAATGGCGGTTATTTTCAAAAGTTCGATTTGCGGTCCCCTTTCTGATAATGCTTGCATCATGGTTGTCCATTGTACACCACTCCTAATGTGCATATCGATCAAATGGACCTTGCTTGATGTGCCAATTTGATCGATGATTGCTTGTATTCCCGTGAATTGCAACACTTGATTGAACGGAAGAGCTTGGTGACATGCCAAAAATGTCGGATTTGTTCCCATTGCTAAGAATGCCGGATTTGATCCCGTTGCTACCGGATTTTCGGTCTTTTGACCCTGTTTTAGGTATAGGTCAAGGTGGATTATATAATAAATTTCAGCTCAAAAATCAAAATTATTGTTTAATTGGAATTAGTTAATCATGGTTGTCATGATAAACCTAGACATAATAGCAACAAAACATATTTATTTTTACAAAATATTTTTTTTATAGTTTTTAGACCGTTGGGGAGGTTCAAGAGATAACTCCAATAGAAAAAAGTACAATAGAACCCTTATCAACCATTGGATCTAAAAAATTAGATGGTCCAGATTCAAATGTATCCACCCTCTTAAATAATAAGTTTGGTGTTGTTTACTAAACACTTACCGGGTAGACGCTTACTCACAAAAGTGTCACTCTCACTTACCTTATTGAATAAGATTCTCTGTTCTTATTATCCCTTTTGCAGGAAGGTAAGTGACACATGGTAAGCATTTACCAGATAAACGACCTCTTAGTTTTAACAAAAAGTAAATTCCCCTATTATTCACAATTGTTTAGATTAAAATAGAGGATCGTTTCAATTAATTCCTTTGTCGATCTCTTTTTATTTTTATTATTACTTTTTACTAAAGGACCGTTTACCAGCCCCACTTACTTTATCGTGTAACATTATCATTATCATCAGTAATCAAAATAAATTATTGGTAAGCGTCTTAAACCTGTCAAACGCACAGTAAGATTCTTGATTCTTTCCATACTCGGTCGGTAAGGTAAATAATATCAGTTCTCGGAGTTACTTACCAGTTTTTTTAGTTTCACTGGAACCGCGATTCCGGTTTCTTTTCCGATTCTTTTCTGTAATGCTTCACATAAATAAAACGCCAGCCGTTCCACCGGAGTGCCGTCATCCGACGTCACCCAACCACACCGTGCCAGAAATTTGCTGGCGATATCAAACTGTTTCCGACCAACTTTCTCGGCCGCCGTCAAAAGCTGGAATATAAGCTCCACTTCTCTCGTATTATCAATGGATAAGCTCGTAAAAGCCGATGATCCATACGGGTGGCTGAACATGGTGTACCCATTAAGCCGTTGTGTCGAAAACTTAATAAACTTTTCAGCCGCCAGTTCGATGATCTCCACCGTCGACAGTTCTTTTTCTGCACAATAATCGGCCGGTGTTCTTTTGTTACTAGAATCTTCTAGAGGCTTAAACCTGCTCCGGTAACCACTGAGAAGCTCCAATGCCGCCGGAGAATTCAGCTCCGGATATACTGGCTTTGAATTTGAATTTGAATTTGAATTTGAATTTAAGATTTCATTGATTGATTCGTTGAATTCTGGTATATGATCATGGTTTTCTTCGAGATCTTGAACACCCAACCGATTGTTATAGTCTTCCAACGGTGGGAGTTTTTCATGATCACCGGCGGCTGCAGCCGTGTTTACCATTTCGTGCGGCGGAAAGTGGTGGTGGTGCTCCGCCGCCGCTTCCTCCGACTCCAGTTGTTCATACGACCGGCCTTCAAAGGGGTTAAATTCTTGGATTTGGGTTTCGTTGGCATTGAATGTTGGGTACATTTTTGATGATGATGATCGCAAAAAAAGTTGATGAATTTGTGAGATGATTGATCGGAGAATATGAAGTGGGGTGGGGTGGGGCCGACAATGTGGTGAGGTGGGGCCAGAGGTCGGTGACGTGGCAGAAAAGGACAGAAAGCAAGAACAATAAAGGTAACACAATTGGGGGAACAATCATCCTAAGAACTTCAGCCGGCATACAATGTTTGAATACAAGAAAAACGAAAATTCCAACGGTATATTTCGTAATTTTTCTATACAGGAAATTAAATTAAAAGTCATTTTTTCCAGTGGTTTCACACTTAGCTAATTTCTCTCCAAATTTACAGAAATAGCCTTAGGTCCGTAAAAAATTAGATCTACAATTGTACAGGAATGAAAATATAAAAAAAAATTGAACCAGAGAGATCAAATATGTAAAATTTGGAACACATTCGTAATTATGGACCTATCCCAAAAGTTACTTATTTGGTCATTCAAATTGTAGACCTAGTTTAGAATATATATTTTTACATTTCTATTTTGTATCCCTCCGTAATTAAGGACCTCGCTTTTTGCATACCTATTGACTATTTCTAAAAATATTAGGAGAAAGTGGTTAAGAGGCACAACCATAAGCTAAAAATTATTATTTTAATTAATTTCCTCTTTTTATCTGTTAATGTATAGTTTATATATTTAAGAGTGAATTACATACTTCGTCCCTAAGGTTTATTGGAAATAACACTCCGGATCTCTAAAATGAAATATCTATGGCTTGCATCCTCATGGTTTCAGTTTCATAACGTATTGGGTCCCTAAAAGTGACTCCGTTAGTTTTATGTCCGTTAAAGCCCACATGTGCAAGGCACATGATGGGTATTTTGGTCATTTCAGTGTTTATCACTTAATAGGGACCAAACAGGTTCTCCGGTAATCTTCTCCGGCCATTCTGGTCATCTTCTCCGGTCAAATTCAAACAAATCCATATTCAACCTTCTAAACCAAATCCAAACAAATCCATATTTAAAATAATTTCAAACTCAAATACAATCAAAATTAATCCAATATTAAACCCAAATGAAGATCAAAACTAAATTCAGATCAAATGCAACAACATTAAATACATACTTTCTTTTTTGAAAATATTGAAACCCTTGGAATCAAAACCCTTCAAATCAAGAACCCTAATTTAAAACATAAATTATACCCATTTAAGAACATCAAAAACTATAACGGGAATCAAACCACGGGGGCAAGAATTTTTCAGATTCGCTTCGATTTCAAACAACGGGAAGATTTCAAACGACGAAGCACGGAGATCTAACCACAGGGACGAACCTCCGAGAAGATTTTAGATGGCCAACAACCAGATCTGCTTCTCTTTCCAATCGCCGGTCTTCTACTTCTCTTGGACTTCCTTCGCCGACGACCAGATCTGCTTCTCCTACCAATCGCCGATCTTCTACTTCTCCTACCAATCACCGGTCTTCTACGTCTCCATCATCGTCGTTCGCTATGCGTTCACTGCAGAAGGGAATGGTCCCTGTATTTCGCGGTTTTGGCATCTCGATCAAATTTGAAACCTTGTTGATAGGCACGATAGGATCTGGATCCGGACGATAGGCCTGATGGGAGGTCTAGTCGCTGGAAGAAGGGGTGGGACGGTGAGGTATTGCAGGGAAGATGAAGTTACCGGCCACCGTTACCGTCTTCTCCCCACGACCACACATCTTCTTAATCTTTCCCGACCTCCGTTTTTGATCTGTTATTGTGCAACAAGATGGTGTCTAGATCTTGAGATGCAAGGAACTATCCTGGAGAAATCCCAAACAGGGAGGGCTTGTGGTTTTCGCCGGAGAAAAAAACGAAGGAGGCCTCAATGTGTTCGCCGGAGAATAAACGATTGTGTTCACGGTGGTTTAAGAAGATGAAGATGAAGGGGTGGGAAGTGGGTTTTACTTTACTAGATATGAAGAAGAGATGGTGGTGCAGAGGCTCAAATTAGGGTTGGGTTTTTATGAAGAAGAGATGGTGGTGCAGAGATGGTGTTCGCCGGAGAAGGGGTTGGGATGATGAAGGTTGCTGGGATTCTGGGAAGATGAAGAAGATTTAGGGCTGGGTTTTTTATTTTCCATATATTATAAGTATTATTTACTTTGATATTAATTTCCATATAAGTAATATACTTTACTTTAATATATTTGTGTAACACCTCGCCTTACCACGACACAATATTGTCCGCTTTGGCCTAAGCCGCACGGACTTCCCAGGGGGTCACCCATCCTGGTACTACTCTCACCCAAGCACGCTTAACCACAGAGTTCCAAGAACCTGCCTTGCGTGTGGCCCCAAAACGCGTTGTGTTTAGGAAGGCCAAAGTTTACTTATGAACCCAGCATCACTCCAGTCCACGGCCGATATGGGATCTGCCTAAGGTGTTACAATTTGTAAACAACACAATCGGTCCTTATAGTTTTTAATAGAAAATAAGAAAAAGAGTAAAAAGATTAAAATGACTAAAATGACTAAAATGACCAAAATACCCATCATGTGCCTTGCACATGTGGGCTTTAACGGACAGAAAACTAACGGAGTCACTTTTAGGGACCCAATACGTTATGAAATTGAAACCATAAGGATGCAAGCCATAGATATTTCATTTTAGGGACCCGGAGTGTTATTTCCAATAAACCCTAGGGACGAAGTATGTAATTCACTCTATATTTAATATGTAGTTGCTAACAGGTGTAACTAAAGAAAAGTTAAATTCCAAATTTTTTTGCACTAATTCATGTCCACAATTGTTCATATTCATCATGAATAATGGATGTTAATATCCGTGAATTATTGATGGTGAATAATACACTATTCATGATACATGAAAAACTAATATACTAATGAATGATGCACCATTATGATAAATAACTTGTGCATGTCTGAAACAAATGGTGTGTTGTTTTATTTTGTGAAACATATAGTGTTGTATCATATTGTAAAACAAAAATATACACGCAAAAAACTTACATTATAAAACAAATTAATGTGAAATAAGACTTATAATCGTGTGGGAAGGAGAGTTAAGGTGAAAAGCGTAAGAAGATATCTGAACCATTAATCACTTTTAATCTCATACTCATCTATGAATTGCGCCTTAGAAAGGAGTTGATCCGGTGCATCTCGGCGCACCTCATCTCACTGCATCTCATCCTAATATGCATCCAAAGGTAGAGATCTATTCTTACGGTTCTCACCTAAACTCTTCTTTTCACCGAAACCCAACCCTGTTAAATAATACCCTAAATTCTTATTTTAAATAAAAAAAATCATATAAAACATTACATTGAATAGGACTCGTTAATTTGTAATCTTTTTATGATACTAAATCTCTCGTGATGAACCATCTAGTCAATAATATATCATCTATAAATTATAATACAATAAGTTCGAAATAAATTTAAAAAATAAACAAGAATTAACAGCCATGTTTTATTAGTATTATAATTATTTCCTTGTTTCAAAACAAAATAACGTTCTTCATTGTGAATTCTTCGAAGGATATAATATATATTTTTTTTCTAAATTTTGTTGTGTGTTCTTGGCCATAATGTTGTGGTATGATTCCACAACTTCCCTGCTATTTTTATTATTTACAGCTTTTGTTTTTGTAAATTTGTTGTGTGTCTGATTTATTTTTGTTTTAGTGTGGTAAATTTGTTGCTTGATTAGAATGACTGTTGTAAATTTAACGGTAGTTAATGACATATTTAAATGTTACTAATAACACCTCTAGCCTATAAGTGAATTTTTCTTTACATACATTTACATTAAAATCAATTTTTTTACATTCTCAATGCTACAATAATATAAAAATTCCATACACACCCTACTAAGGGATACTATTAACACTCCCCTAAATTTATTGCATGATTTAGTAGTGTTTATGTGTTACTCGATTTTGTGATCTCCTTTATCAGTTTTTATGTAATAATGTTTACAATTCATTATGTTGTTTTTAGTTCATATTCAAATTCAAATATAATTAGCACTCTTTTGGAAACGGAAAAAAAAATTATTGTCCCATTCTTTCCTATCTTAACTATGTCCCATTAATTTTATAACGACACCTTATCATTTTAATTACACCATCACTCTCTTTGTAACTCCTTTATCTTCTGTTAACCCTTATATTTATTTCTTGATTATTTAACACGCCCTCTATCTCTTGATTAATTCTAATCTCCATCTTTCATACATTAATTTACATTCTTCGGAAAGTTGTGGCGTTGGCAGAGCAGGGAACTTGTATGCGCGTTATCTCTTGTTTATTCTTCTATTTTGTGCTTCTTATGCTTATGAAAATGATGGCATTCAGTACTCGATAATCCACGCAAAATCTCTAGGTGTTGTCCCTTTTTTCTTACCAGCAACACTAGAAAAGCATAAAAACTCCCTTACTTGTTTAGTTCAAATGTTTACTAATTTTTCTTCCAGTTTTTTTTTTTATAAATTATGTTTAATTAATTATATATTCTTTTTTATTCAAATATTAAGTACATTGTTATCCTAAACTAGTAACATTTGATTTACGTCTATATCTTTTAGAAAATATACATATTTTTAATATTTTAGATGGACAATTTATCTTCTATACTTTTTTGTAAATTTCATTTAAAAAGACATAAGATTTTAAAATTAAAAATAGAATTTTATTTGGCATTATATTATAGAAAATGATTTATTCAAACTAATACTATAATAACCATTAATAAAAATATATAATTAATTCAAACTAATTTGTTCTAATTCAATTATCATTGATGATATTATGAATTAAAATTAACTAAAACTAATTTGGAAGGAAATACAAATAAAAAATATCGAACGGAACCACCGTCAACCGCCGTCGATCTGAACCACCATCGATATGAACCACCGCCGATCTAAACCACAACCGATTTGAACCACCGTTGATATGAACAACCGCCGAACACAACTGATCTAAACAACCGCTGATCTGAACCACCGCCGATCTAAACAACCGCCGACCACCACCGATATGCACCACTGCCAATCTAAACCACTGTTGATATGAACAACCGCCAATCTAAATCACCACCGATCTGAACCACCGCGACCGTTGCCGATCTAGACCACCACCGATCTGAACCACCGTATACATGAACCACTACCGATCTAAATCACCACCGATCTAAACCACTGTCGACCGACGTTGATCTAAACGACCATTGATCTGAACCATCATCGACCATCGTCGATCTGAACCACCTGTAAGCTGAACTACCGACAACCACCACCGATCTGAACCACCGCCGACCGTTGCCGATCTAAACCACCACCGATCTGAACTACTGTATACATGAACCACCACCGATCTAAATCACAACCGATCTGAACCACCGTCAACCGTTGCCGATCTAAACCACCACTGATCTGAACCACTGTCGACCAACGTTGATCTAAACGACCACTGATTTGAACCATCGTCGATCTGAACCACCAGTAAGTTGAACTACCGATAACCACCATCGATCTGAAACGCCGCCGACTGTTGCCGATCTAAAACACCATCGATCTGAACCACTGTATATATATGAACCACCACCGATCTAAATCACAATCGATCTAAATCACCACCGATCTGAACCACCGTCGACCGTTGCCGATCTAAACGAGCACCGATCTGAACCACCGTATACATGAACCACCACTGATCTAAATCACAACCGATCTAAACCACCATCGATCTGAACCACTGTCGACCAACGTTGATGTAAACGACCACTGATCTGAACCATCATCGACCATCGTCGATCTGAACCACCAGTCAGCTGAACTACCGACAACCACCATCGATCTAAATCACAACCGATCTAAATCACCATCGATCTGAACCACTGTCGACCAACGTTGATCTAAACGACCACTGATCTAAACCATCATCGACCATCGTCGATCTGAACCATCAGTAAGCTGAACTACCGACAACCACCACCGATTTGAACCACCGCCGACCTTTGCCGATCTAAACCACCACCAATCTGAATCACTGTATACATGAACCAACACCGATCTAAATCACAACCGATCTAAATCACCACCGATCTGAACCACCGCCGACCGTTGCCGATCTAAACCACCGCCGATCTAAACCACCATATACATGGACCACCACCGATCTAAATCACCACTGATCTGAACCACTTTCGACCAACGTTGATCTAAACGACCACTGATCTGAACCACTTTCGACCAACGTTGATCTAAACGACCACTGATCTGAACCATCATCGACCATCGTCGATCTAAACCACCAGTAAGTTGAACTACCGACAACCACCACCGATCTGACTACCGCCAACTATCGTCGATCTAAACTACAGTCGACTATCGCCATCTAGACCACCACCGGTCTGAATCATAGTCGACCACCGCCAACCATCGCCGACCACCACCGATTTTAACAACCGTCGACTGCCACCGATATAACCACCCTCGACCACCACCGATTTGAACCATAGTAGTTGGATTTCAGTTTCAAAGTTTTCAAAAAAGGGTATTTTGGTCATTTAGCAATATCTCATTCCAATTTTAAAAACTATTTAATAATTATTTTATTAAAGTATTTGTAGTTTAAAAAGATTAAATTATTTAGTGAATATTTTATTAAAGTATTTGTCATCTAAAAAATAAAGTATTTAATAATAATTTTATTAAAAAAAATTAGTTCAAAAATTAAAATTATCAAAAAAAAGATATTTTGGTCATGTATCAGCATTTCATTCCAATTCCAAAACTACATTTTGTGAACCAAATAGACAGATTCCAATTACTTTAACACATTGTATTCCAATTTTTCAACCAAACCAGTGGTCAATTCCTTTAAAGTCGAATTCTTTCAAAGTCGAACCTGACAACATTTCATTCCAATTCCTTCAAAGTCGAATTCTTTAACAGATTCTATTTCATCAAAAAACATTCTGCGAAGCAAATGTCACCTAAGGGTATAATAGTTTTTCTTAAAAGATTTGATAAGATGGAATTTAATTTATTTTTTTACCAAAACCCAAGGAATTTAAATTTCCATCATATATGGCATTGGAACTTTCATACTAGAACTCATAGAATAAACCAAATATGAATGAAATTTAATCAAACGAATTTATCATTCTAATTTTTTCAGATTTTATCAGGTTCCAACAAATTGAATGACACTTTAAATTTTGTATCTTTTTATTTTATTTGGGATATAATTATATATTAGAACATTGTTGCACAATATTTTTCTTTACACACAGATGAAATAGTTGATAACTATGTAGATATCATATTAGATAAACAAGTTTTATATGTAACAAAAATAATTTTATTCGTATAACATATCAAGTAAGAGCTTTATTCCATACTAACACATTAAACTCACATAACAACGTAAACAAAGTTCTTTATTTGTTACCAATACAAAAACAAACACAACATTATGAAACTTACTGAAACAAGACCACGAAATGTTACATCAACACCGCCACAACAACCACTGCGTCACCGCCTCTGACCACCGTGTATCAATGCAACAATAAACAACACACCATCATACAACAAGGATATTCGGTTTAGCACTCAAACTTAGGTTGTGGTGGATCGCAATTTTCTGGCAGATTCATGGCAAGTTCTTGGTCGATTCCATAAATAGTCAACAAGATCGAGTCTTTATATGAGCATATACATGACCTATCGACATTAGCTAGCACAACACAACACTCTGGTGTAGGTGATGGAGGGGGGCTCGCACTTTTTGTCACTGCAGGCTTGCATGTGATTAGATCATCGCTGGGTACCTCACAGATGGTTGAACCATTTGCAACTATGGGTTCAGTCACAAGGGTTGCGACCAGAACCATGGCCAAAAGGGTTAGCTTAGTGTAGGACTCCATTCAATCTCTTTTAAGATATATTCTCACTTGTACAATGTTTGTATTAGTGTGTTATTTTAGGGCAAAGCATGGTTCGTTTATATAAACAAAAAAAAAGTGATGCTTGCATTTATGAACAAGTGGTAGGTGGACAAAATGATCCCAATATATTTTTTAAAATAAACATACTAATTATTTTTCCTTTTAATTAATTTTTAGAAGAACCGTACATATAATTCAATTTTAAAGGTAAATAACTAGTGTTCAAATTAATATGGTATAAAAGTTTTCATTACAATTTAACGTTATAATAATTGGTTTTATATTGTGTTGGAAAATTCATTACAGTTTCATTTTTTGGAGTCAAACTAATTATATTTGTATTAAAAGTAAGTAAATCATAATTGAAAAGTAAATTGATTATTAATGTTAATGTAAAGTTATCTAACTAAATATCTCTAGTTTTAATCAATGATTATATAATTGTCTTTTTTTGATCATTGAATTCACAATTATCACTTTAATAACAAACATTTGAAATCCAATAGGGCATTTCAATGTATTTTCAAAATAACATTGGATAATTGTAGAATATATATATATATATATAGGGGAAAGATTAAATGAGAATCACCGCTTCTTAGGGAGGTTCTTTTACATTCCAATTAAAAGTTACAACCCGTGCACCCCAATCAAAACCTCTCATTATATAGTGAGTTTCATAACATTCTCCATTTCATATCATTTAGAATCAAATGAAACAAGCTCGTTATGAAAAAAATGGATAAAAAATGTGAAAATCAGAAAATATAAAATGTTATGAAATAGTGAATTTCATAACATTTTATATTTTTTGATTTTCACAACTTTTTATCCATTTTTTCTCTAATGGACTTGTTCCATTTGATCCTAAATGATATGAAATGTATTATGAAATGGATCATGAAATGGACGGTTTTGATTGGGGTGCACGGAGTGTAACTTTTAACTGGAGTGTAGAAGAACCGGACTCTATATATATATATAAAAGTTACGGATATGGTTTATATGTACTTTTTAAAAGACCACTATTTACATTCTTCTTAAAATCTAATTATTTTGACCGTAAAAATCATAATCAAACTCGTGGAACACTATAGAATTATTATCACTTCAAATCAAAATCACATGGTTAGCAATAGCGACATTAATCCCAAAATCCTTAAAATTGTGTTCTCGATTACGACTTCATAAAATCATTTGATTTAATTAAAACTGATCAACCCAATTGTAACTAGATGGGATCAGATGAAATATTTCAATATCTAAATTGAATCGGTTAATTCTTAGATAACTATTTAATTCTTTAATCGAGTCGGAGCAATCAAATCCAATTATCAGTGAATTAATATTAGTTTGATGTCTATCTAATTAACAATACTCTACTATATATATTGTTTAACATTATAAATTTCAATATTGTTAACAAAATTATTACTTATATCGGAAATAACAAAACCTTAAAAATCAAATATTGTCAAATTGATAAAAACTTAAATAAGGAATAACAAAACCTTAAAAATCATAATCAAAGTTTGGCATAGTCGTATATGAACCTGTTGTCTCCTAGGAGGTCGGGGGTTCAAACCTCACCATAAATAAGGAGTGTGTGTGAGTTTATCTGTTTATTCCATTTACCATATATAAATATTATATACTTTAAAAAAAACTTTAATTCTAAATTGAATCTATGATTGTGGATTTCATTTACTAATTTTTTTTTATAATTGTACTTATAAATTTTGTCGGCATGGATATTTATTTATTTTGATTGATATTAGTATGTCTTTTTTTAAATTAGGTAATTATATAAATAATTTGTTGAAATTTGGATGAAATAGTAATATCCAACTGATGTAATTGATCTGATTCAATGAATAACAATTATTAGATGGAACCAATTGATCCAATCCAATCAATGATTGGATTGGATCTGTTCCACCGGATTTTAGCCGATGAACATTCATATAACTCTCTTTTATTCATATATTACTTAAATGATTCTCATTTTGATCTTGTAAGATTCAATGTTTAAAAATACAAAAACGTCAGTATGTCGAATTTCTTTTAAAAAAAGAGCAATGAGATAAACTTTAAACTACAATCACTTGAATTATAAGTGAAATATCTACATGATGCACAATATACGTCTAAAATTATGCATTAGGATTTGATAGTCATATTTTAGTAGGGTATTACACCAGAGTCATTATGAGGTGTTTCCCGGAAGAGTTGACCTTGTGGATCACGAGTTAATTGCTTAATTAGGCTTATGATCTATTGGCCTTTAATATTCAATATTTTATGAAGTGCTTATTATTTATTCATTAACTTATTAACAAACTTATAAGTTTAAGATTTGATTTCAGGATATTTGGTGCTAGACACAGAAGGATATATTTCATTATCTTTATGCATAAGGATACTAGATCCAAATTTCGTGTTATACAAAAGTATCATAAGATGTCCTTATTCTTTAACAATATTAAGTAAACAAATATGATTAAAATCGGAAAACTTATATAATTACAAAATTGCGACATTAATTACTAAATCAGATATTTTCAAGAAATCTGAGATAAGTCATACGTGTTTATACGATGCATGTTTATATGAGCTATGAGTCTATGATAATATATGTCCAACAACCATTTATTATCTTCCAGGTTGAATTCTTTTATCAACCATACTATATCTTTCGAAATATCTTAAATCAATATACACATTCCAAATAATTCTATAGTGACACTTCTTGAAATTAGTAATATTTAGAAATTTGGTATAAACCTATATACAAACAATAAATTATTGATTGAAACATGTACACTGATTCACATATGAATATTAAGTTATTAATAATTTATTCAAAAATTTCCAATTGGACGATAAATTAATAGACATGTGACTATATCATTTTCACTTGTGTATATACTTAATAATTTATTGGCAATGTACCATATACAAAGTTTATGATTTGGCTCCGTTAAAACTGCATCAATTACAATTTTTATAGCTAAATCTTCATCTATTACCACACCTATCTTGACTGGTTACAAAAGGTTCTTAAAAACAAATTTCAACTATCGTTCAGTTGGTGGTCTCACTATCAAGCAACCGGCACCTAATGTCATACATTATTTATAATTATCGAACCCTGCAATAAAAACAAATATCATGTTGTACCTAAACATATATACTTTTAAATTTACATATAAATACATGGTTTTTTATGGTCCAATTATATGTAAAATAATTTTATATATTATATCGACAATTTGACGAATTCTTTACGATTTTGATAATAGAAAATTTACCATTATGGTTTCTTCTAAACGGGATCGAGACCTCAAAATCAAACTAAGAATGATGAAGCGGAGACATCAAAGGCCCGTCGATTGAGCAGAGATACATATTTTTCTTTTATCATCTTAAATAATAGTTGATTATTCGACATTGTTATCATTTTAATTAAGTTCATGACTTATGATGGGCTTAATATTCATATTTCATATGGTCTTGGATTAAAAAAAAAGATTATTGGGCCATATACATCTTTACAAAATGGGCTAGACGTTGGAAATAAATGGGCCGGGCTGGGAGAGTTAAATTATTGTTGGGCTATTAACAATTAGATCCAAGGGATGGGATTATGACAGACTGCCCTCCTCATTTTTGGTAAGGTTTAAACTCTTAACCTCCAAAAAGGCCAAGGGTTCACATACCGCTAGGCCAAAGACCCTTTGGTAGTTTTTATGGTTTTAAGAAAACGAATAAGTCTTTAATTTATTATTTGTTTTAAGAATATATTCCGTTGTATTAGTAGGACTTAACACTTATCTTGTATTTTAATATAAACATTTCTGCAAGATTTAAAAAGTCAAAAAAGGAAAGAAAAAAATAGAAAACACCAAAACACAAGCCAATGGGCTGTAAGTAGGGATGAGCATATGGACCGAAATCCCGAAACCGAACCGGTCCCGTACCGAACCGGTACCGGTACCGAATATCATTACCGGTTCGGTATTCGGTACCAAAATTTTCCATATTCGGGATTCGGTACTTTCGGTACCGGTACCGGTACTAGTCCCGGTAAATCCCGAACCGAACCGGAGAATTTAAAAAGTCATTTTTTATTGAATTTGTAACAAATTCTTTCCTTTTCTTTAATAGAAAATTCTCCTAAATATATTACAATTTTCGGTTCTTGTATTTTCCACTTAAATATCGATTTTTTCTTGCAATTCTTCGTATTTCGGTTATTGCAATTCTCCAAAATCGGTTCCGTAATTTATCCAAAACCCGGTTCTTCGACAACGGCTCCTCCAATGTGGTTTCCGCTTAAGTGATTTTGGTTTTTGTTATTGTGTTTGATGGTCAACGGTGAAAAATGGTTGTCGTCCCAAAAAATGGTACCAAACGGTTCTAGTCCCGAAAATCCCGGTACCGAACCGGTACCGAACTTCTCTTATCGGTTCAGTATTGATTTTTTCTATTTTCGGTTTCGGTACTACCCGGTTTCGGTACTACCCGGTTTCGGTACCGGTCCGGTACCGAGCTCATCCCTAGCTGTAAGAGGGAGGACAAGGAACGAGAATCTTACCCAATAAGAGGAAAGACAATGATCAATAGTCTTACTCGATAAGCGAGGGGGGATAACTTTTACCCAATAAACGTTTACTAGGTTATTAAAATTTACCAAAAACCCATTTTGATGACAAATAATGTTATCCCATAAGTTAAGTGAGAGTAATGATTTTTTTCCGATAAGTGTTTAGTAAACACCTCTAAATTAAGATTAAGATTCTGGGGTATTTTTATATGACCGGTTGAGGAGGAAAACTCGATAATACTTAGCAAGTTTTTAATTGTCGTGTAGGGTAATTAAAATAAGTTAATTGGCAAAGATTTGAGGCCAAGGTTGCACTCATAAATTTTATAAGTTTATGAGAATTAATATATATGCCAAAAAAAAGAGGAAACTTTGAATAACTCACGGGTGGATAACATATGCATCAAGCAAATATCTTTTCCAATACCAACACGTACAAAAATATAAATGACGATATAAACTTTATAATATCGAAATAAGATCACAAAATGTTACATTAGCACCACAATGTCACAGTCACACTCACAGGCATCGTCGTGCATCTGTGTAACAGTTAACAACACAACCACCATAACCGACAATTAAGGATACATAATTAAGACAACAAAAGTACAAGAACTTTAATTTAACAGTGGAAGTTGGCCTGTGGTAAGTTGCACTTTTCTGGCAACAACATGGCAAGTTTCGGGTCGATTCCATAAGTACTCAACATGCTCGAGTCCTTAAACTTGCACAAACATGGCATGTCAGCATCAGCCAGAGCAGCACAACACTCTGATGTCGGTGATGGAAGAGGGGTCACACCTTTCGCCACTGCAGGCTTGCATGTCTTCAAACCATCAGTGGTCACTCCACAGAAGGAGAAACCATTTGCAACCATAAGGGTTGAGACCATAACCATGGCTAAAAGGGTTAGCTTTGTGTAGGACTCCATTAAAGATTTTTCACTTATATTTCTCTTTGTGTAATGGTGTGATTTTTAGGGTAAGCATGGTTGGGTTTATATAGACAAAAAGAATGATAAACACATGCATGCATTTCTGAACATGTGGTAGGAGGACAAAATGGTCCTACCACAATTTTTTTCACATTAATTATAAAATAATCCTACCACATTATTTTTCACATTAATTATATATTTTTTTACCATGATTTTAATAGAATAATTTGTTTGGCTGGTTATCCTGGGAAGTGTGCGGGGAAATTTCTTTTATAAATATAAAATAACGAGTTTTTAGATGTATTTATGGTGATTATTCCGACTTGAAATCATAGCAATCATTTGTATCATTCCGTAAAATTTATTTTAATTTTTTTTGAAGTAAAAAAAAATAGATTTATAAAAGACTACTAACGTATTGTTTGGCAAAAATAAGGTGACTTATAAGTCACCTTATAAGGTACCTTATTTTAAGTATAATTGTTTGGATGACCATAAGTTAACTTATAAGGTACCTTATTGATAAGTTAATAAAAGTAAAGTTTTGATAAGGTACCTTATTAGCTACTTTTGCCAAACATAGCCTAAATGTTACTCCACAAGGTTGAATTTAACTAAAATAAAATCTTCTGATTTGTTTTTAATCAAATTTCATAGTTTTCTTTTTTATTTTTGAAGTGTTTTTTAGTTTTTTGGTTGATTTTTCTTGTATTATCTATTATCCCGGAGCAGTCTTCGAAGTTTAACAAATACACTTTTCATACCCTAAAAAAATTCTACTTGCAAAAATAAGTTAAACTGGTGCACGAGACTCTGCTCAGGGCTTAATAGGTACTCTCATAACTCAAGTTCATTTGATTATTGATGTTATATATAAAATTTTCTTATAGCTTTCATTTTTAATAAAATAAGTACATAATTATAACAATCAAATATGATTATCAGTCTTTGTCATATATGCCTCTTACTAGATAAACATTTAGCTAACGACCCTTGGTTATTTCTCATATTCTTCTTGTAGCATTTGAGCCATTACAAGAATATCAATTTTGTAAGACATCAAAGGTGTATAAATGTTTTAATAGATTATTTGATAGCACTTAATTAAGTTTATAAGATCAAACAATTGTGTAAAATGTTAAAAGTATACTAGACACACAAACAAATTATTTTGAAATAAAATGTCATATTAGTTTTTTTATAAAATATTTTTAAGAAATGATCTATCAACATATCTTTTTATACAATACTTGTTTTTATAAAATATTTTTTAAATAATGTAACATGAAAATGATTTATAAGACGTTTTATTTCAAAAAATTCTAAAAAGTATTTGTTAGAACACCAAAAAGATTCTAATTTTTTTGAACCAAAAAGATTCTATTAATTAACTTAAACACCACATTTGTTTCACATTAATTATATTTATTACCATTACTTTAGTTATTCTATTGGTTTGGTTGGTTTTATGAGAACTGCGCATGGAAATTTTTTTTACATATAAGTAACAAGTTTTTGGATGTATTGAGGGTGATTATTCCATTTTTTTTTTATTAAACTGAATTTTCAACTCTGCTAAGTGAGTCGACTAATCCTAATACGACCATCCGTTTTACAGGTAATCCAAAATCATCACATTTCAACCTTCCTGACTACAAAGGAATTTTTATTTCTCCTTGAATTCGAACCGTAAAATCGTAGCAGTCAGTTGCCATATATATGAAAGAGTATACAATAATGATGTATTTGCCGAATCAAATACTTAGGTCTAATAATCAAACATTCTGATTGTTTCATTATGTAAAATGTATTATGATTTTATGGAGTCAAAATAATTAGATTTATAGAAGTTGGTAAAATGCTATTCCAAGTCATCTGATTATTGATGTTAAGTGTAAAATTAACTAACGATTTCCATTTTAATCAAATAAGTATATAATTGTATATTTTGATTTCGAATTCTAATTTGATAACGAATATCCAAATGCCCTAATGGAGTCTAACATGTGTTTTTAAAATTAATTATTAGAACGTTCAATAATTAAAGTTAGATAATTATAAGATATTTCAATATTTACAAATAGTTAAACATTTTCATCTTTACCTTCTAAAAGATCACACTATTTATTTGCTTCTTAAGAGCATATCAAAATCAAATTTGTCAAAACACAACAAAATCAATTATTATGGCCTGAATTCGCAATCATAATGTTAACAACACATTCAAACACATCAAAAAATTGCATACCAAATTATGTTTATACTTTGACTTAGGGTTTATTACCAAATGCTTACCACATTAACCTTTATCAGCAAAAGTCATTACTCTCACTTATCTTATCAGGGGCCAACAAAATAGATTGTTAATAAAATCTCTTACCAGATAAGCACTAACTAGGTAAGACCGTAGGAGTCTAGGTTCTCCCTTACTTATCGGGTAAGATTCTTAGTTTTTGTCATACCTCTTACCGGATAAGATTCTCGGTCTCTGTCATGCCCAACCGATATGTTTTTCATAAATGACCTCCGTAGTTGCTTCTCATATTGATCTCTAGCATTCGAGTCACTATAATAAAATCCGCTCTACATGATGTCAAAAAAATATAAATGTTCTAATTGACTGTTTTATGGGACTTAAGTTTATTAGATCAAACACTTGTGTCAGGGTAGAATGTTAGGACATATATGGGCACGCAAACAAATTCTTTATAACACTTTCAAATAAAAGGTTTATTAGTTTTTCTATAGAGTAATTTTGAGAAGTGTTCAATGAACACATCCTTTGATATAACACTTATTTTTATAAGAAAATTTTCAAATAATGTCATAAAAAGATTTATAAGACATTATTTCAAAGTTATCCTTAAAAACCTGTTATTACGTCCAAAAACATTCTATTAATTAACTTACTGTAACACCATTATATATGATAGATAAGAGGGTTGCTATTCATACCCTTTCCTCATCACATAACATGTTACTTTTTACCTCTTATACCCCTTATAGCTAGGAAGGAATATAAATATAATTGACCTCTTATATATAAACCGATTTTTTTGTTGTCATGAATCCGAACATGTTACAAACAACAATAATCAGTCTTTCAAAATAAGGTAGAATAATTATAAAAGATTTCAACTGTGATTTAATTAAATTTTATATAAAATTAATCACATGATGCACAAAAATACGTCTTAAAAACTATTGATGATCGATATGGAACAATATAATATTTAAAATATTAATTAAATAGATATATATTTACATGGAAATTAGGGCAAGATAATCATATTTTAGTAGGGTGTTATACTGTGATCTCGTGGGTACTTTATGGGGTGTTCGCTGGCATACCTGACCTTTTGCATCACGGGTTTGCTTTGGGTTATTATCTATTGGTCTTTATCTTTTTTTTTTTTCCTTAATACTTCTAAAAAAAATAAAAATAAAAATATTACTATTTATCTATTAATTATTAAGGGATTTACAAGCTTAAAATTCGATTTCACGATATTGTAGATAGATATCCAAGAAAATACAATGTTAGACGTTAGTACTGTTGAAATCATTGGTTAGAAATTATTCGGATTAAGGTAGTGTTTGTTTTAGCTTATCAGAACAACTTATTAACTTATACTGGTGTGGAATTGGTGAAAAACATATTTGAATGTTTGGATGAAAGAAAATAAAAAATGCTTATACCGGTTCTCCACCGGTGAAAAGGAGATTTTGGTAAGTCAAAAGGTCGTGACTTATCAAAAATAACTTATTAGCACTTTTTGATCACTTTACAGTTTACATATATATATAAAATTTCGGTGTGATACCACATAAGTTAATAAGCACTTTTTATAAATAAAGAAAAACATAAGTTGTTTTAAATAAGCTAATCCAAACACCTTCTAAGTAAATATGGTATGTTTTGAAAAAAAAAAACAAATTATTGAAAATATAATAATGGACGGATAATGGAAAATGGCATTTTGGTAATTATGTACTTGTAATATGATTGAAAAACAAGGACATGGTTTTGGGCCGTGTTTACAAGTTGCAAAAGGAGATTGTGTGGTGAAAGAAGGTTTGACGTAGATCTAAAGTTTGTGTTGTCTTATATATGGAGGTCATATGACATCTTTATCCTTTTAACATTAAGTAAATAAATATGTATTAAAATTAGAGAAAATACATAATTATGGAAAATACGATTCTAATTACTTAATCACATGTATGTGTTTTTTTGTTGTGACATCGGTTGTTGACATATCACAAAAAGAACTGCAAGCCAACATTCTTTGTAAAACCTGAATAATAAGTCATTAGCGTGTATATGATGTATGCTTCTATATGTCACAAAGTTGATAAACAACGTGACATACATGTTTGTTTTGAAGTAGTTTAAATCATTTAGAATAATCAAAAAAAACTTTCTGAATTTTGTATGGGTGTCCATTTGTATTTTGGACATGTCAATAAACAGATGACAAAAGTTTCGATTAAAAAGGCAGTTTTTCAAGTTTTGTATAAAATTTTGGTATGGTTTTGTGACCCAAAAACAATGTTTCTATTAAGACAAAAAGAAAGCAAAAACAAACCATGACAACGTCATTATGCAAGACATGACATATCAGTAGTTGGTTTGTTTGACGAAAGATTCATCTTTAACCTTAATGTTACCATCTTAGGAACAAAACTTCAGAAGACCAAGAATTATCATTGACAATCGATAATCCATGTTGTAATAACTAAAATCGAAAAGCGACACGAAATGAAAGAATAACCGAAAAACATGTGTTAAAAGCTAATATTTTGAAAAGTTAAAAGGGGGAGAAGTTTGAATGATATTTTCTTAGAAAGTACAAGGGACAAATGTTATAATTTAAAGTTTGGGGTACCGAGTACCAAACCCTCAAACATGAGGGGCTTGTTTTTTAAATTGTCGATGGTGATCGTTTATGTGGCTTAATTAAAGGTTGTAGGGTTGTTGATTCACCAAATTTAAATGAAAACGAAGCCGAAGGACAATCGACCATTTTGCATAAAAAAACATTTGTACCATAAAAATTTGATTGACGATAGAATATATGGTGGTTTGGTTCGTTTTTAAAACGTTAATTGAACGTAAAATATTGTACCGTTCTTTGTGATTTTAGATTGATTGGGTTTAATATAGTATATGGATCCCTCTAGTAGATAGTGTGGACCTGTTATCTATTGTGGTCATAGATTGACGAATTGTGACAATCCAACAGTACACTGGTTGAACAAAATTAGTGAGATTTGAGCTCTCAAAGTTAGAGCACAAAGTTTATTTTAGAAGTCATTTTTATCCCAAAAGTATATAAACATTGTGTATGTAATTTTGTAAAAAACGAGATTGAGTCGATATGAGCTCAAAAATTTATTGGTTACGTAAATATTTGGGATTTCAAAATCTAAAACTTATAACATATATTTTGAGGATTGAGGTGAAAGTATACACTCAAGAATTTGGCTATGAAATGGAGTTGATATATAAGTTAGTTGTTAACTGATAAAATAGTCATATTTGATAAAAACTAGTTAAAAAGTTAGATGACCTAAAAAACCATATCAAAAATAAATTGAAAAAATATAGAGGGCTTAACTAAAAAAACATGTAAAGAACCCTTGAAACTTACTAAAACACTAGTTGAAGTAGTTTTACATAAATTAGGTTATGGCTGATGAAAATGGAGTTCTTTTAAATGCTTGCTTATGGTTGGCGATTGACCAACATTGCCTTTATGGATCTTATATTAGAGAGAGAGAGAGAGAGAGAGAAAAAAAAAACGATATGGGATTAAGTTGATTCTGTTGTAAACCTTTTAAAAGACAAATTAAAGGGACAAGTTATGACATAAACGAAGCATAAAAATGCAATAATTTTATAGTTTGTCAAATGTTTGAAAATATGTGCACGCCAAGATGGTCCCTATTCGGCAAATGGGGTGAGATTTATTTTTCTTGAACAGCCAGTTGACTATCAAAATGGTGGGTGTATTTTAGTATGATCTATCAACGAAGAACCCTCGATGAACAAAGTATTAATATATTTAGATGGTCTGTTTAGCAAGCTTTTATTCGTTGTTTAAGTTGATTAAAATGAATTAGCAACCATTTGAGGTCTTGACGGTGTAATCGTGAATCTCACCAGCTTTTGAAAACTGAAGTATATATACCAAAGATACAAATTTAATGGAGAAATTAAGGTGTAAACAGAGAATATTGAGATTTTGCAAAAGGTATAAAAGAAGTTTGTCTGTCAAGATGATCCGTTTTTGACAAAATGAGGTTAAATTGATAACAAGATAATGGGGTATTTTTTTTCTTTCTACGATTAGTCGATGAAGAAAACTAGATGAACAAATTAAGAAATTTTCTAGTTATGATATTTAGCAATTTTTGGATTGTTGTGTAGGGTAGTTAAAATAAATTAGCAGGAATTTGAGGGCAACATTAAACTCGAAAATTTCATTGAGGTTATTAAAACTGAAATGATTGTCAAACGTGTTTATATTATTAAACATCATTTTCATGAAATATTGGGTATTATGCAATATTATAGTTTCTGGTGGTAAAATAATTTATATGTAAGTCGGTATGGATATATATATATAGAGGGAAGTTCGAATACAAACTCATATTTACGTACAAACTATACAAACCGATTCAAATCAATACAAAAATAATTCTTTTTCATGATTTTTTTCCATTAAATGCTATGATTTAAGATATTATGAAACAAATTATTACACATATGTTTGTTTCATAATGTAAAAATTTCACATGTATTTGTTTTCATAAGTTGAAAGTTTCTCATATAATTTTTTATGAAAAAGTTTCATATGTTTTTGTTTCATAATGTAAAACTTTCACACGTAATTTTTTCACAAGTTGAAACAAACATATGTTCAATAATATCTTAAACCATAACATTTGATGAAAAAAAATCTTGAAAAAAAATCTTGAAAAAAAATTATTTTGTTATTGTTTTGAATCAGTTTGTATAGTTTGTACATAAATATGAGTTTGTATTTGAACATCTCTCTCTATATATATATATATGTTTTCTAACAGTTAGTTACATTGATTTCTAAACTATTTAGGTCGGATGCTACTAGCTAGTCATGGATTCTGCATGTAAAAACTTATGCTAGTGACTTTAAAAATATGAATTAATAATAATAATCTTGTATTTATAAACAACGATCATATGTAAAATAACTAACTAAAATATATTATTTTAAATAATAACTAATCAACCATATCTAATTATAATTCATTAAAAAAAAGGAAGAAGTAGTTGCACAAAGATTTAGGCCTCGGCCCAAATTTTGCATGGGCTTACACCATTCGTCGATGGCTACATTTGAGTCTACCTCCTATTCCAACTTCTTAGAGTCGAACTTGAATTTTTTTTACTAAAAAAATAGGCATCATGCATTTTTATTTTTATTTTTATAGAAAGGGTATCTTAGGCATTTGTCTAGACTAATTTTTGACAATTTTAAGACTGTTAAAGCATGCAGTCCTGAGATAACTCCCCAGAGGCCACAAGTTGTTTGCGCCTGAATTCAAACCCGGGGTAAATGGGTTATCTAGCCTCATCTCCCACAAGTTTTAACCAGTATGCCACAAGCCTTATGGTTAGCATCATGCATTTTATTGTCCACAAATCTCATGTCCGATCAATCATCTTAAGTCATTTATTTATTTATTTTATCTAATATATATTCATATAATTATTTTTCCCGTTCGCTTTCTAATTCTAATGTTGTGTCCTATTTCGATCGGTAGGCTAAAAGAAGATATGGGATTTTGGGACGGGGATTTTGATCGTAGAGAGGCTCACCGATATTAATACAGACTTCAGCGAAACCTCTACTATGTACAGCGGTGGTATCATATCAGCATATCTGACTATGAAAATATTTATGTATTTGTACTTTTCTAAAAATATTAGAATTTTATACTTTTTGAAAATTTAGAATTTAAGAAATCAATAAATTAAATTAGTAGAATACAAAAAAAATATTAAAAAAACTTTCAATATATCCGATTATCCGTTATGTAGTTACAACCTAAGTTTTTGAACGGTGCAAAATATTTATTAAATTTGATATTTTACCAAAAAGCTCTCCAATAAATCACCATTGGAGCCATCTATAACCGATGAAATAACAATACAAATTGAAATAATATAGCCACATTATTTATAAACAATTAAAAAGGGGCTAATATGTGTTATGATAGGTTAAAAATTACTCAGACTTTATTACGTTTTAAAAAATAAGAATCATTCTTATTTTAACTCAAATATAATCTAAACAAGCGATTAAGTGTGATGGTAGAATTGAGATCTTGAATTAATGAATGAATGACTGTATTTAATGTACACAAAAGACTAGAATAGTTAATTAAGATATGAAAATACGAATTTAACTAATTTACTTAAACCTTAATTCCTATTAATTAATATATACTAAAGATGTTATAATTAAATGTTAAATCAATTATAATATGTCAAATATGTAAAAGTACGTGTTAATCGATTAGAGATGAATGATGATTAGGATTATTACGATAAAAAGTTAAAATTTAACATTAATGTTATTTTTAGTACTTTTGAATTGAAAATTGTTTATACAATTTTTTTTCGAAGAAAAAAAAAGAGAAATTAAGTTCCAACAAAAATGGGTCAAGATTGTGGCTATTTTATATCGAGTTTAATACAAGTGACATTAATTTAAAGGTTAAGTAACCTCATTTAATGATTTTATAATTGGATTATTTTGTAAGACTTTTGGCAAACTCCAATTACCTCTTTACGTATTAAACCAATTTTTTGTATTCGTGCCATTTTTAAGATAAATATGGTTATTTACTTATTATAAGTTTTTAATCAAAAGTATGATATTTAAAAATATATATAATAGAATAAGTTTTAGATTTAGATGGCATGCATATATCGATGTTGAGCATGTCCAATATATGTTTTTGAAGAGCATATTGTTGAGCATGTAATATATGTTTTTTTGAAGAGCATATTTAGTGCAAGGTTTTTATAAATAAAAAAGGTAATTTTTTTAGAGCATCCTTAACGGGTTTTTTAAAACGGAAAAAATTAAGATTTTAAGGATTTTTGGCATGTTTTTTGGTACAACAAATTCTCTAAAAAAAAAAAGTAGGTGAAGGGTGTAAATTCTTCAAATTTGACGAACTCCCCAAAAGTTATTACAATGGGAGATAAACATTTTCTAATACATTGTCACCAATTGGAAATTTTGAAAATGAATCTTTACGAGAAATATATAATATTTTATTAGATAAATGAAATATTTTAATAACAAAATCAATGTTATAATCTTTAAAATGCATATTTTGTTGGAGTTGAACGTATTTTTCTTTAAGATCTCGAAGTTTTATTCTTTACTTTGGAAAAAAAATTAGATAATTTGTTGAAGATGCTCTTATAAAACCAATTTGTAGAAAGTTTTTATAAGAATCTTACAATCTCATTTTTTGTACAATAACTTTAGTTCTTACAGCATAAAAAGTTACTTATATTTTAACTTATCACATCACTTCTTAGTTCCTACTCACCAAATTAAGAATCTATATAAAAGAAATAAAAGATCACAATGATAGTTCTTTATAAAAGCTTTTTTTGTGGGTCCTATATATTTTTTCAGCATCAATAATTATTAAAATATCGTAAAAGAACGCAAAGAATGTAAGGGAGTGTTTGATGCGGTGGTCGGCGGCGGTTTAGATTGATGGTGGTCGCAATGGTTCAAATTGGTGGTGGTTGGCAATGGTTCAAATTGGTGCAGTGGTCGACGGTGGTTCAAGTCGGTTGTCCAGTTCAGTGGTTGACGGTTGTTCAGTTCAGTGGTGGTTTACGGTTGTTCAGTTCAGTAGTGGTCGACGGTGGTTCATATCGGTGACAGTCGACGGTGGTTGGCGATGGTCGATGGTGGTTCAGATTGGTGGTGGTCGGCGGTTGTTCAGATTGATGGTGGTCGACGGTGTTTCAAAATGATGGTAGTCGATAATGGTTCAGATCAAGTATGGAACACAGATAATTTTGTCTTTTTAAGAAAATGAAATGAAATAAAATTAAATTAAATTCCTTCTCAATTATAATAGAACGATCATTAATCCTGCGAACCAAACTCCCCAAGGTTAATCTGAAAAAAACTCAAAGAATGCAAAGTTAAGAACCTTGCTTATAATCCCATTGGAGATGCTATGCTTACGTAAAATTTAAAAAAAAAACATACTAAAAAGGTTTGTGAAAGTGACTTTCATGCGAAGTTATTTAAACTAAACACCCCATATGAACTATATATGATATCGTAACGGTTTTCTTATTTATTCATTTAATATATATTTGTGATCATGCATTGGATACGCATAAGTATATTATTTAAAATAAATCTTTAAACCTTTCTAAAAGAAAATCTTTACCGATAATATTTATATATAATAAATAATCACACGTATTCAGGAATACTTTTTGAGTTTTGATGAGGTTTAAACTTTGAACTTTTCATCTCATGGAAGATTGAACTCTATCGTTACATGATATGACAAACCAATCACATTCCCAGGTCCTTCCGTAAAAAAATATACAAGAAAACACAATGTAAATAAAGTTAATTATGAAATTGATGATAAAATTTTATAAAACTAAAGATAATACATCTTAAAAATAAACCCCAACATCTAACAGAAAAACAAAAAAATTGCTAAAGAGATATGTTCCAACTTGGGCATATGGGGTATAGGGGTCATTTACCAGCAATATTCTCGCAAATTCGTAATATTCTTATTTATTTTACTGGATACGATTTTAGTTCATTAAAATAACATTATATATAACAATTTATCTGATAAGCATTAATTGTGTAAGATTATCCTGTAAGGTAAATGACACCTGGACCCTTTGTATTGGTGAACTTGTTCTAGAATGAGAAAAGGGTATTTTAGTAATTTTGGAAAGAAATAAACGTCCTTACAAAAGAGTGCCACCCTACCTCCTTTCTTTCCTATCTTTAAGCTGAAGTTTCTGAGTTTTTTGAACCTTGAATGCGCGTTTTTACAACTGCTTTTCCTCTCTACTCTACATAATAATCATAATAATAAGCTCCCCATCGCCATGGCGGTTCTACTTGCTTCCCGCCTTTTCCATCTCAAATCATTATAACTCATGCGTACAAGCTATTATAATCACTCATTTCCATCTTTATCCTCTAATCATCCCACCACCACCATTTAATATATATATATATATATACACACACATATATATATTCTTCTTCTCCTTCTCTTTCTTACAGGTTTTAATTTTCTCCTGCACCCCACCTGTTTGTTTTATTGTCTACCTCAGATTTCGATTCAATTTCTTAAATCTTTTATGGTTTTTTTTTCCTGATTCGCGTTATTGACTTACCGAAATTTGTGTTTACGATTTTAGAGATTTGAAAGTTTTTTTGATATCTTGTTGGATTTGGTGGTTTGAAATGGGAGCTCATTTTAGTAAGAAATCGGTTATTATATCTTCCGGATCGCATACCCACCGTTTTTGTTCAGAGCTTAATTCATACGAAGCTGCTTGCCGATCAGACGTTGAATTGCAGTCATTCGATACGATCTTACAAGCTCGAACCAACAATGTGATCAGTACTTTGGCTACGGGAGTTGAAGTGAGAGCGATGTCTTTCGATTCGTTAAAGGAAGTGACGGAATGTTTATTGGAAATGAATCAAGAAGTCGTAAAGGTGATTTTAAATTGTAAAAAAGATATTTGGAATAATCAGGAGTTATTTGATTTGGTGGAAGAGTATTTCGATAACAGCCTACAAACGCTCGATTTCTGTTCAGCTTTAGAGAGATGTCTGAAAAGGGTACGAGATAATCAGCTGATGATTCTCGTAGCTTTACAGCATTTTGACGATGAGGATGGTGTGAAAGTGGAAGAGGATAACAGGTATGAAAAGACGTTGGAGAATTTGAAGGATTTTAAGGAAGCCGGAGATCCGTTCACGGAGGATTTCTTTGAGATTTTCCGTTCAGTTTACCGGCAACAGATGGTCTTATTACAGAAGCTACAAATAAAGAAAGTAAAGTTGGATAAAAAGGTGAAGTCTATTCGAACATGGAGGAAAGTGTGTAATGTGATATTTGTAGCTACGTTTGCAGCTGTTTTGATATGTTCTGTGGTGGCGGCTGCCATGGCGGCACCACCGGTGGCTGCTGCGCTTGCGGCAGCCACCGCCATCCCAGTTGGTTCAATGGGAAAATGGATTAATTCCCTTTTGAGAAACTATGAGAATGCCATTAAAGGGCAAAAGGAAGTAATCAGCTCTATGCAAGTGGGTGGCTGTGTGGTAATCAGAGATCTGGATACGATTAGGGTTCTTGTTGATAGGCTGGAGATGGATATCGAAGATCTTATAAAGAAAACCGAGTATGTAATTGAGGGAGATGAATTGGTGAAACATGGAATCGAAGAGATTAAGGCAAAGCTTAATACATTTATGAAGAATGTAGATGAGCTAGGGATGCAGGCGGACAATTGCAGCCGTGATATTCGAAGAGCAAGAACTGTGGTCTTGCAGAGAATCATTAAGCCACCAAATAGTCATTAGAACTTCTTCTTCTTCTCTGGTAGGCATTATTACAATTGTGTTCATTTGATTTTTAAGTTTTATGTAGGATTAGCAGTTGGGTTTTATGCTTTGATGAAGAATAACCGAATAATCTATATGTTGAAATTTGCTGTTTATAGAGAAAGGCTTAAAGGCCTTGTTTGTTTTATCATTTTAAGCTCTTAATTACCACTTATGTCTGATTCATTTAGACGTTTCATAATTTCAGAACTGAAATCAGACTTCAGACTTCAGCACCTAAGGGGCTGTTTGGTTAAGTCCTATATGGATAAAGTTGTCTGTGTGGATTAATTTGTTTGTATAGATTCGGAAGGTTTTTAGTTGAGAGGTTTTTTCATAGATGGAAGGAGCGTGTTTTTTTAAATGGGAGGGGCTGGTTTGGAAAAACTTGTCTTTCTGCATAAAGCTCCCCCCTAGAAGCTTGCTGAGTAAGTCACTTTCTATATCATTAAGCCACTACCAAGCAGTTGTGTATAGCTGACCGAATAAGCTGCAAGTCCCATTAAACTCGTTATGCTGCTAACATACAGGCCCCTAAGTCTTTATTTGTCGGTTGAGCTGACCCTCAAGGTTATTGATTGGTTAATTGCATCTTTGATAAATTGCTTTCTAGGGAAGTGTGTGCTCCTACACTTATTAATGAATGTATATATATACATATATATATAGAGAGAGAGAGAGAGAGAGAGAGAGAGAGAGAGATGGTGTTCATCAGGGCGGAGATACCCATATTATTATTGAACAATTTGTCTATTGGATACATAAAAACGAGCTTTCACAAGGCAAAAATGGGATCCGGTCGGATATTAAAGTAGGTAGCTGATCCTAGATATGCACACACCAAGACTACGTATATTTTGAACCAGACTGATGAGAAAAGGGTTAAGAACACACAGATGGAAGTCAAGATGATTACCCCAAAAGCGTTAACTAGGCATGACATAGTGGGAAGATCTCCTTCTGTTCCTTGGTTAGGGAAACAGCCACGCGACTGAAAATCAGCGAGCAATTGATCCTTTCTGGAGAATGTGTCCATTAACCAAGAACCAATCATTTCTTCAGATTCTGGGATGTCGTTTGCTACTATACGCCGAACATGGATATGAACTTCAGATGGGGCCACCCCGAAGGCGTTATCTAAGAAAGTTGGGCAACGATATTTGTAGCCAATAGTGACGTCATAAACTGCAATATCAGAAACAAAACGAATTTAGCTGCATGTTTAAAAAGTAAAAAACACATGACTACAGATCCTACTCATTAAGATATAACAACAAATTTAGAACTTAACCAATGAGGCAATGACCAACTCAGCCCCTAATATCTGATTTTTTGAACTGAAACCTAAAATTTGTGAGTGTAAAGAGAAAAGTTGATCAAAAAGAAAAATACCCTCAAGAAAGCAAGCTGACTGAGGCCAGAGCTAAACATTTTGATAAAAATGGAAAACAAAAAGATGTCCACCTCACTGCTCCAAAAGATAATCGACACTTTCGAGGTTCACAGAGTGGCCTTCAGTATCAACCAAATAAATTCAATCAAAGCTTTCAGACTTTTAACATATAGGGAAAAGTGAAAACCTGCTTGTTATGTGTCCCTATGAGTCATGTGCTTTTAGAGGATTATGGTTATGGTGATACGCATAAGCTTTTGAATATAATTGTAAGAACACAAACTTTCAACCGTATAATGCAGGTAAACTCAAAGTACCCCTGTAATAAAGAGCAGATGGGAAAAGAAATTAGAAGATCAGAGCACCTGCATCCAAGCATCCCCTCAGTTCCTCCACACAGGCAGCAAAACCCTTTGTTTTCGGGAGCAGGACGTTATGTAAGATAGGTAGCCCATTTTCAGAAGCAAATTTCTGGCTACGAATGCACTTTTGTTCACTGCAACAGAATAAATATAATAAATAAATATAAGATATATATAGTATAAACAAGAACCAAGAAACATCAATTGGCATATTGATGATGTGATGGGATATGTTTGCATTACGTGAAGTCAGTGCCTTCAGGGAAAACAGCAAGCCAGAGAGGATCTTGATGATCCTTAAAAGTTGAAAGCATCTGGCGCATAGGTGACTCATCTATCTCCCACTTTCTCTCCACTGAAATAAACTCCAAAATCTGAAATGCCCAACCAAATACAGGCAGCTTCATCAAACTGCTCTTGAGAATGTATTTTATGTATCCTAAACGTCCCTTCCGCAAGGCAAGATCCCACAAATACATCCAGTCAACTTCAGTTCTGTGGTTGGCAATGATTAACACTCTCTCCCTTGAAGGAACAGTTTCTCCAGAAAAAATTACCTTGGTTTTGTTTATCTTCTCAAATAGCAAAGGCCACAAAGCTAGCCAACTGCCAAAGAAAAATGCCGTTGCTTTTCTGCTGTAGTGTATACTAAAAAGTCTCAAGATAACAGCTGTGAGAAAACCACAGTAGACCAAAATCACAAATGCTGTTGAAAGCAGCACCAGTAAACAACACACACCCCTTAAGATTCTCAATGGAGTTAAAGCACGTGTTTCTGGTCCATTACTATCAACTTCCATCTTTCTTTTCAAGATGTCTACAAACCTCCTTGAGTAATTACAGTACGTCTTACAAGAAATCAGCTAAGTTTAGTGAAGATGTTCTAAGCATCAATTATGTACTTGAGGATCAAAATTTTGGCTATATGCAGTCTATGCCTTTGAAGTTCATTGAATTCCCGCACCATAAGGTACTGTAATAAGATGATATGAAGTTGTATATTGGCTCCACCAAAAATTTGGGCATGAGATATGTGTTCCTGCCAGAAAAAGTTGATAAAGAAACTTAATGTGAGTTGGAAATATCTTTGAATGAAAATTGTATGAGCACCAGACACATAGTTGCATAATCAAGCAGGTTATGTCCTCCAAAAAAAGTATAGGACTCATAGACCCATCCAATGAGTATTTACAAATTACAATGTGGAAGGATAAAGAAAGTATTGTAAGAAGCCCCATATCCACATTCAAACAACTCCAATAAATCACAATTTAGGGCCTTCCAATCTTCATATGGCCATATAAGCATCTGAATACCAATGCTTGTTAGGATCAACAAATCACACACAAATACACAATGGTAGATTGCAGGATACAAACAACTAAAGACATTGTGTATATGTGGATTAGCAATTTCCCTGCATATACCAAGTTCCTATTCTTTCAATGAATTTATGTAACACACCAAAGAAGGGTGACTAACTCATGTTATGAGAAGAGCCCAAACTAAAAATGTAACAGCAAAACCATCACCCTAACTGAACATCATCCCCTTCCAAGTGTGGACTCCATATCCAATAATATTATGAGTACCCTAGAAAATTGTAGCAGCTAAGTTCTCCAGAAAATGCCCCCAAACTATTACAACATTCCAATAAACAATCGGCAACTAGAATACCTTGTAAACCAAAATGTACACAAAGTATATCAAGTGCAGAAAGAACAATTATAATAATAATAAACATAGACACAGATTCTACTAATTCAATTTCAGAATTTCACCATTAAACTAAACAATCCAATTAGCGAATCTCTCTGACGACACAAACAATTAAATACATCGATTTAGTCTGTACGCATGCAACTTCAACACAAACTGCTACTAAAACCTGATGAAAATCGTACTCCAAAAACGATTCAAAATAAGAATGCGCAATCTCCAAAGGACACAGTAACAAAAATGCAACGAAAATCGATCGTACAACAATTATAACGTTTATGCAAATGTTGAAAACTTGAAATTATCATGATATACATATGAAATCATTAGGTACAGTACTACGAAGATGTAGAAGGAGACGATGATAACCTTTATGTGTTGATTTGAAGGTTTTTTAGGGTTGAAATGTTCACTGTAACAGTAATGGCGAACGGCTACAGTGATTCTTACCCCAAAATCTTGAAGTTGAAGAGATAGATAGAGGAACGCTGTTTCTATAATTTCCAGTTGGATTCTCCACCGTCTTCGGCTTTATTTTTATTGTGGAAAACGAGAAAGGCTGAAAATTAGCAATTGCTTTGATTTTTCAAATTTGGTCCCTATAGTAATTGCTTTTTTCACTTATTCAACTTTTTGGAATTTTTCTTTCAATTTAGGGGGTTTTGGGCAAACATTTTTAATGTGATTATTTTCTTTTTATTCATACATTTAGTAAAGCCAAGTTGTTTTGATGGAAACAACTATTATATTATTTAGAATAAAAGTTAAATTTGTACAATTCTCATTTTTAGGTTATGTTTGGCAAAAATAAATAATTTTATTTTCAAATAACACGTTTTGTGACAAACCATGTTTAACTTATCAAACGCTATTTGAAGTAGCGTTTTAAGCTTATTGTCATTTTTTTCAATTATAACCCTCATTAATATTAATTATTACTTTTTTTTCTCGATATGCCCTTTTGGTCCTTTTACATTCTTATATGCTAGTTTTGTCAAACATTATTTTTTTCATCAAATTTTATGTTTTACCAACTAGTTTATCGCCTACTCATTTATCAAACATACGAACATAGCCTTTGCTTTTCGAGAATGATGTAATGAGTTTGTTTTGTTTTTGTTGTGGTTTGAAAATTTATGATCGAAATTATTAGATATTCAATTATTAAGTTAAATAATTTTACATTTATTCTGATTATTTTGATATGAAATCATTAGAAAATTGTAAATTAGTTAAACACACGTTCTATCCCAAACACCTGCTGAAAAAGTGATTATATGAGTGTTGCAACTTTAAGTCAACATAAATAGTTGTTTATAGTTGTAATCATCTTTTTATTAAAAATAGCACTAATAATTTTTAATAATCAATTTGATACTAGTTGTAAGTTACAATACAATTGAGCATTAAATGGCTTAATGAAAATATTTATATATCCTTATTTGACCTTTATTTTTTGTATAGTAACTTCTTTAATGATCAAAAGTTCTCACGTTTAACAACATCAAAAATGATTTCTACACAAAAGAAAATAGCAACACATTCGAATAGATATCTACTCCATTTTTAATACAATATTAGATATCACATGATCCTTTAAAAAAACACAGTCCACACACCCCTCTAAGTTTATATTACAAGGTGGACCGATGTATTATCTAAGGGGTCCCATGATACTGCTCATTTGTTTTATTAAGTGGCGAAATTTATAACCCTTAAAGGTGTCATCGTTGTGATTCAATGGTGCCACCACCACATGTCATCACTGGAAAACTGAGAATTTGCAACAGCATATGTATATTAAAGTTTAAACTTGAGTTTGATGCTTAACAATGATAAAACACAAAATCTTGACTATAATTATTTTTAGTTTTATTTTATATTACAATAGTTATTTTATGTCACCACTGAAAAATTTATGCATCCGCCTCTGACCATGTCTATTATAGTATTAAGTATCACGTAATCATTTCCAACAAAACACCCGAATATCCCTCTTATATGATTAACATTGAACCAAACAATGGGTTAGGTTACGTCTACATCTACCTACAGGCTTAATCTACAGATGCCTTCATTTGATTCACGCATTATAGGGATAAAGAGCTCGTGAACTTTTAGTATTGTATGAGATCACTTATATGTACTCGTCTTCTCATGGATAATTTAAGATGAATTTAACACCAAATCTTGAGATTTGGAACGACATGTGTTACACGAAGCTTGGAAATGGCTAGAATCACCTATAACTACAAGTATTGACTATTTAGGACCCCTAAGTCTACCGATTAGTAAATATATTTGTCTAATATCAAATATGGATTCTAAGAGCCATTAACAGTGCTTTTTAAACAAAATGGTCTTTGGTATAGCAATTTCCAATTTATGAGTAGAATCACTAAGTCAAGGGTTCAAACCTCATTAAAGATGAAGATAACGCGTGGATATTTGTTACATGTGTGTGTGTGTGTGTGTGTATATATATATATATATATAGAGAGAGAGAGAGAGAGAGAGTGTGTGTAAGAGGGGAGGGAGGGTCAAATAAAAACATGATTAAAATAAGAGAATAGTAAAACGGTCAAATCATATGTGAATCATATGTAATTTTACATTTGATTACAGTGTAAAATAACATGTGATTCGACTGTTTCGGATTCTCTTATTTAATTAATATTTTAGTATGAACCTGATTCTCTCTCCCTCATCCTCCCCCTCTCTCTCTCTCTCTCCATATATATATATAAATATATGAATGACTGAGTTTTGGTAAAAATAAGAGTTATGGTGAAAATGTGAAAACAAAACATTAAGTTATATTTATTTACCTATTTTATTATCATGACTGAAATTTTAACAAATTAATGCATGTGAAAGTGATTAAATATATGTAAAATTCATGAGATTGACTTCAAAGTGAACATGAATGTGAAGATAAAGATGAACGAATGTAGTTGAAAAGTAGATGAAAGTTGAAAAAAAATAAGTTAGATTCAAAAATCAACTTATCCAAAAGCTTAAAAGTGTTTTTATCATTCTCAACATAACTGTTAATATTCTCATACGATCCCTCTTCTCTCTCTCTCTATACATACATATATATATATATATAATACTCCAAAAAATATAAGGAAGATTCTATCGGTTTACATTATTTATTCTTGTTTACTCGTTTATATGTTTCCCTACCATTTTTTTCATGAAGAAGCAACAAACAAGATGAGATTTAAAGGCAATATTAGGTGTCACTAGCTGGTGGATAAATCAAATACCATCATTTAGTATTGCAACTTCACCTATCACTCAACTAAAAAGCACTTTTATCAGGTATCGGTAATGTTTCAAAAATAAAAACAACCAACTAATAAAAACCCACATGAAAAACCAACAACTTTAAGATACAATCCGTCGGTACATAAATACAAAAAAAATAAGTCAGCTTAAATATAGGGACGGGTTCAAATGAGAACTCAAATTTGGTTGTGAACGTGAGGACAAACGAGAGTGTGACACGTGTCTCATTCAAATAAATATTCAGACTGAATATAGTATTTTTTCAGTCTGAATAATGCTTATTAAGTCTGAATAATCTATATTCAGACACGTGTCGTACTCTCATTTGTTCTCACGTTCACAATCAAATTTGAGTTTTCATTTGAACTTTTCCCGCTTAATGTAAATCTAAATTTTTTGATTTGACACAAATAATGAAAAAAAAAATAAGAGAAACCCTTTAAACCAAAATTAATACCACCTGTATTCTGTAAAGATTATTGATAAGATAAAATTTGAATGTCACAAAAAAAAAGTTGCAATTTTTGGTAAAATACTAAAAATGTTGATATTCTGAGAGAAAGAAAGACTCCTATAGGGGTTAAACTACATCAATTGTTTTTGTTGTTGTTTAAATTAAAATAATACGTAAAAATAAGGCTTCGTTTCAGCCATTTTATACTTTCATGTTGTTTCTTTCTACAAACCTGTTCCATCCTCTCATGGACTCAGTCAACCATGAGATCATAAGGAAGAGCAACACTGGTGACATCTCGTTCCTAGATCCAAAAATCATTGGAGCCACCTCCGAGATCTGATTTTGATGACGGCTTCCGCACCAAGAAATCGGCAAAGCTCTCCCGTTTACCAATATGATTTATGGGTGTTTACATTAATTTACATTAATTGTTGTGAGGCAAAATTATAATAATCAAATTTAGATGCTTACATAATACATATAGTGGATCATTCATTGTCAAATATAATTAAAATCGAGTATTTAATGAATTATTTAAAAAAATGATTATCTGGTTCTGATTTTAACATAATAATCCATACCCAAACAACAAATATTTGGTTCACAAAACCCTTTTTCAATAAATGAAATTGACGAATTGAAATGCAATGAATCAATAAATATTGTTAAGTCAAAAAATTTGTTGGTATGAAATTGGATCTAATTGCAATTCGACTATTTATGATTCATGTTTGGTTTGTCGGTGAATCTTTGAAATTAAAATATAAATGAATAACAATTGACCAAATTATCCTTTATCTTAGTCATAACGAACAATTATATGCTACCACAAAAGATCATCACTAGCAACCAAAAAATGAAGTTGTAAAGGATAAGATGACGACACTAGCCATCATTACTCGAAATCGTTAAACGTTGTTTTCATTCCTCTGTCGGTAACACATAAATCAGTATTACACAAGTCGGTATATAAATAGAAATGGGAACATAATAGTTTCTTTAGATTGAAGTGTGGCACTCTCCATCAGACTGCACAATAACCACAACCCCTCATTTCCATCATTCCTTTCTTCTTCGGTTATTTTTTTTTCCATTTTTCTATAAATGATTATGGTAGTGTATGGATATTCTTTATTACTTTTCTTAGTTGTTATAAACTTTGGAACACGAATCTTACCTTCTATGTTATTTTTGCAGTTTATTCGACTGAAAGTGAAATTAAAAAATGAAAATACATCTAAACAATTGAACGTGATCAAATAATTTGAATTAAATCCGTCGATGGTACAAATGGAGCCATTTGAAAAAAAAGAAACAAATTAATAGGGTTGTTTTAAAAGGATTTGTGGTTTAAGTCCAAACCTTATAAATTTGATATGCTCGAGGACGTTTAGATGTGCTTGCAGCTTCAATTTACAATAGTTAGCTTAAAGGATTGGTAAAGATGGATTTTGATTTTGATTTTGATTTTTGATTTTTGATTTTTGGTTGTGTATCTAATTTTTATAAATCATATTAATCATTTTAAAAATCATACATTTAAACACCTCCTTAATAGAATCTCGTTTTTATGTTATTATATTCTGATTGGTGGTATTATTATTTTAAAAGATTGAAAATATGATGAACAATAAAAAATTAACATATAAAATATCGATAACAATATGATAAAAAAAAGGAAAAAAGACGATAAACATAAAAATGGTCATCTAGAGCTAAAGAACCAACATAATGGAAAATTTTAAGGCAACTACTGAATTTAACGAGTGTTTTAAAGGGTTTGACGTGACTTAAGACTTCTGTCGAACGTCAAATTAAGTTAGTCAAATGTAAGATGATATTTGATTTTTTTTATGTGTTTGTTAATTTTAATATATAACCTAATTTAAATTGTTTAATATCATTGACTCATTGAACAATAGTAGAAAACACAATATTATATATGATATAAAGGCTTGAGTCTTGGTATCGCAGGTACGTTATTTAGAACCTTGATTTGATAAAAAAAGTGTAGTGAGAATGGAATTGATGACTTGAATATATTAAGTATAAATATTACATTTGTGTTAATTGTTAGATTGTCACTATAATTTGCCAATTAAGGCAATGCATTAATTAATTTAATAATTAAATTCAAAGAATTGGAAAAGAAAGGGTTGGAATGATCAAATCAAAAAGTATGATGTAACAACTAAGAAACATCAGGTTTGATTCGATATTTATCATGCATTACAAATGTCTTTTCGACATGAATTGTATGACCTACTTAAACGTAAGAAAATACTAATATGCTTCTTACAGATATACAAGTTATTTTTAATATATTTGTTAAAACTACGTTACTGTTTTTAACAATTAAAATATTTCTAAATTGTTCAATAATATCACAAAAGACTTGTATAACAAGCACATCAAAACACAAACTTGAATCAGAAGACTTCAAATCTGAAAGAAATAACAAGGACAACAGCAGCTGAGGAGTGTTTTATCTCTCGCAAAACACAGGCCCAGCTCTGAACTGGTACCAAACTTGAATCAGACCTTCTATAGGAAGAGGGTGTTGGTTTTGATCTCTTGCTACCTACTCTTTTGTGGTTCTAGACTTTAGTCTCCCATAACGGGGGTTGAAACTCTTGATATGTACTTGATTTGGTAATTTATTTTGTGGTAAATAAAAAACGGCCTTTCAAAAAAGATGACCTAGCACTTTTCCAATTTGGTATCATAATACCATCTTCAATAGATTTTTAAAATATAGAATCAAAATTTAAAATAAAAAAATTATATGTAACTTCAAGTGTTTTTCTATTTTAAATATTATAACATTAATAAAATATTGTTTTCTTTTTGTTTGATGGTACTATACTAATATAATATAAAAATATATTTTTCTTTCGTAATAATTATCTTTTGAGAGTTCACCAACTTTGAAGAAATTTACATGATCTCTCTTACTTTCTCCATTTTGAGAAGGTTTTGAAGAATACGTTGGAACAAAAAATTTCTTAAAATCTTCAATTTCTTTATTTTAAAGAATCTGCTGGAGATGCTTTAAGAAAAAATAAGAAAATATTCGCATTGTTTCCCAATTATCAAAATGAAAGATTACTCGTACCTTTTTACTTTTGAAGAAATTATCAAAATGAAATATTACTCGTACCTTTTTACTTTTGAAGAAAAAAGTAAAAGACCATCAAACCTTACACACATTTTCTTTTTCTTTTTTCAACAGAAAATAGGATAACTTACATTTCCAACTTTTGAAACTTGTTTTAAGAGGAGCCTACAAGATAATAGAAACATGAGCAAATCAACATCTTTTCTCGATTAAATTAGCCAATCAAGAGTCAAGACATAATACTACTCTGACCAAAGTTTTTAAGGAATAAGGATTTTCCTTCACGATTGTTCCCCATCACGAGTTGCAGACCTTTGAAAGATGTATTATCACACAATAAGGAATAAAATCACATTCTAAGACACTAGTGTACTAAACTTTGTAAACAGTTTATCCATTTAATTTATGGAGAAAAAATATTTTCACAAACATATGAATATACTAATACTTTACTCATTTTAACAAAATGTTATCAAATTCGCGTTTTAACAACATAAATGAATCTTAGCTTATATTTGGAATACACATTAAAAACTATCATCAATTTAGAAGAGTCAAGCTTATCTTAATATTAAAATTTTAAATGCAAATGTTTCTATCGAATAAAAATAACTCAAAAAACAACTTCTAATGTGCACATCATGTATAAGATTAACTCATTTTCTGAAACTTAAAAAACTCAAATATGAACTACTATATGCACCCCACACAAGCCATTACAAGTTACAACATGAATACATGTTTTGGTTATCGTTGCTTAAATCCAGCCTTATTATATCATAACTAGATTTATTTTAAACCTTAAACTTTATTTCGAACATTTGAAATGATTTTATTTTAAGTTATTATATATGTATAAGATATAATTTATTTGTTGTAATTCAACTTTTATAGAACAATCAAAACTATATAAACTAAAAATTCTTATAGTTCTCACAAAACAAAGATGTATTAATCACATTCTACAAGCTGATATCTTACCAAAAAGTAATAAACGACACCGTTTTCAGCCTTATAACAAGAAACGTACATTACAGATCCGGGTCACAGAAGCATCTTTGCAACACGTAAAAAGAACAAAGATTTTCTTTCTATCATTTTTTCGAAACCAAAAAAGTCTTGGATGCTAGCGGGTTGCTTTCGTATGAACTTTATTTTCTTGGGGGGTGAAATGAAAAAGTTTAGAAAACTTTTTTTCTTGGTGTTTTCCAGCCCACAAAAATGGGACCTTGGTGCACCAATATCTTTTAACCTGGAATTAGAACAAAAGGGTAGACTAGCTCTCCTCAGTCAACTTCTTTTCAACCAATTCTTTTTGCTTTGCATTTGACCTTCAACTTTCACCCCTTTTGAGGCCTCCTTTTGTATTCCATTAATCTACATTTTCAAGATTATATTAATTATCAAACAAATATCAATTTTGTTGCAATTGAGATTGATAGTAACAAAAGAAAAGATCAACAATGTTATTTTCAAGATTTGAAATTGAGATATACTGGTTTAGTTTTTTTTTTATCAATGATTTTTTTACGGTACAAGAGTCCTCCCTTTTTTTATGAACCCAATCATTCACACAAGTTATCTTTTATGTGTTGTTTCATGAAACAATACGTGTAAAAATGCAGTGTTTATACAATGTTGTTTTATATGTGAAATGTTCATGACTGTTTTTTTTTTCATACACAAAATAGTCATTGATGTTTCATATATGAAATAACATCATATAAATACTGTATTTTTCATATTTATTGTTTCCATGAAACAAAACACGGAAATGGTTTATAAATTTGTACGAACTATTGGGTTTGTAAATGATTATGCATCTGCATCCTAATGCCCTTTTATCTAGTTAAACATAAATATAGATTCGTTTTTATATAAAAAGATCATTTATTTTCAATTTTGAAGTTAAACGAAAGCTTGCTTAACACTTAAAGTTGAACATCATTTGTGTTTGTCGAGAAAATTGGTCTCAATATTTCTCAATAATGTACATAATAAACAATAATAAAGAAAAAAACAACACAATAATTCACGTGGTTTATACATAGTTAAATAACTTTCAAGAAATTATAATAAATCAAAAAATACTTTATAAAAATACCTGTTTATCTTCGTCGACCCTCTTTTATTTTTTATGAAAAGGTGAGTTGGGTTTGTTTCGTAATATTATCACTATTTTTCTCATAATATTTAGGATTTAGGGTTTAGAGTTTAGAACTGAAATATATTTTCAAGCATTGCCAAACACTACAAATATTAAATTTCTCCATCAATGTGTCAATTTTATGGAATTGAATTACTTCTTTTGATGCAAAAAAATAAATAAAAGCCAACACTTTGCAAAAGGCGCATATACAAAGGTCGCATCACTTTCGGAGACCTCAATAGTAAAAAATATTTGGATTTTATTCGATTCTAAAAAGACTTTCAAAAATGGAAAATGGACATGGGCTGCCATTGTTACAGGGGATAGTGAAATCTCAATCAGAAATTTTAGGGTTTGAAGAATCAATGATCTTAGAGAAACCCCATCTCGTTTCGTAAATAAAAGAAATCAGAATTTGGTCTAAAAATTTTAGAAATCAATGAGGGTTGAAGAGTTTACTCTGTTTTATTGCATTTCCTCTGTTCTTGATGAACTTCAATTTTGTGTTCATTCTTGACTTGAAGTTGTGATTTCGAGATTACATGGTCTTTTTTGCAAGCAATGATGTTTCAAGGAACAAGTGCTTGTAAGAGGTGTTCTTCACTCGTATTTTTATTGTGCACGAAAGCTGTTTGATGATATTACTCACTGAATTTTCTTTGAAATGGATAGTTTAGCAACAATCCAAGTTCAAAAAAAGATCGTTTTTTTCTGTTTATAATTGATTTTTAATGAATTTATCTAATTATAGTAAAATGAACACATCCAATTGAATCCGATTTTGTTCTTTAAATTGACAGTGAGCAAAGATCTATGAAGATTTGAACACAGTTTTCACAGCTTCTGAGCATCTGAAAATGGTGGGATTTCTTGATTTTTTTTAGTATTGCAATCCATGTGAGTCTAGATTTTACCATTAACTTGTTCAATAGTCAATGGAACAGGTAAGAAATTGCGAAGAACATGAACGAATCCGATTCGAAAGCACTCAAGATTCACTAAAGAAAGAGGTAAAAAAAATCAGATTTTTATCAGAACTATTTCATGTTCAAAATCATCATCCATTCAAAATCTTTTTGCAGATTCTACAACTTCAAAGGGAACTCGAGGATCAGTTCATAACACGCAGAGAATTGGATCTTTTACATGATCCCATCAATAAAGATTCACTTCCAAAGGTAAAAAACTCACCATTTTCACATGTTAATCAAGATTTTCGTTGTTTTAAGGTTGTTTTTTGCCTGCTACTCAGCCTGCTCAAGATCTGATCAAAGAGTTATCTATACTAGAATTTGAAGTTAAGCATTTGGAGATGTATCTTCTCTCACTATATCGTAAAGCTTTCCAAGAATATATACATTCAGTCTCAAAGGAACCGAATGAAGAATCTTATGTTTATCGAAGCCACTCTTCACTTTCCTTAAGAACAAATCTTCCCGAAAAAATTGTTCATGAAACTCTGGATTCATACCATTCATTGCCATTAGCAATGCTAGAGGTAACTTTTGCAAATAATGGATCTTTATGGATCACATCTTGAAGGGCATGTTCAAATGAGAACCGTAAATATCTTGAGAACCAGGGAACCAGCTTTTCATGAGTTATTCACACATGAATAACCCTGAATGATCATGAATATCATGTATTTTCATTATTCATGATATCATGCAATTTTATAGTGGATATCATGTATTTCCATTATAAAATCTATCACAACATTCATCATGAATAGTTTTCATTATTCAAGATTATTCATCATGAATACTTTCCATTATGCGAAGTTATTCATAAATGAATATGATACATGAAATAGTTGGTTCTCCGGTTCTCAAAATCTTTACGATTCTTGTCTGAATCCACCCCTACAACTTGAATTCTGGTATCATATTATTGCTGTTTTTACCAGCGTGCTACGGATGAATCCAAGCATCATGATATTGGTATGTCTGCAAATCGGCTTTCTGAGGAGATGGTTAAGTGCATCTCCGCCATATACTCTCAAATTGCCGATCCACCCTTATTCAGTCATGGCTGCCTTTCTTCGCCTAGTGATTCTTCACCACGAGACCAGTTTGTTATGTGGAGCCCACAATGCGAAGGCGAAACAACATGGGTACATAATAACGATTCTGAAGCATCAATGGAGTTTAGTGAATCTTGCTTCGGTGTGGTTGAGGTGCACGGTATCTGCAAGGATTCCAAGAGACCGAGTAATGTTGAACATAAAGAACGGATCTTTAGGCGAGTTTTGGACACCCTTTGATTTTTTAATGCAACCCGTTAAAGTTTCATGCCTAATTATGCGAAAAACGTGATCTTTTTCTTCAGGTCTCTAGTTTCTCAGTTGGAACAAGTTGATCCTAGAAACTTGCAGCCTGAGGAAAAACTCGCTTTCTGGATCAATGTTCATAATGCGCTTGTGATGCATGTAAAAATCACGAAATTCATTGAAATTTCCACTTGGATTGTTATGTGATTCGAGAAACTTGATTCATTTTTCACGCTCGTGTTACAGGCATTCTTGGTTTATGGAACTCCACACGGCGCCTTGAAGCGGATCTCGTTAGTCATGAAGGTAAACCTAAATGTCTATAGAAACTCAAACACTGCTAAACGAAAAACTTTTGCCTATGGACCTTTCCTGGGAAATCTTGTCGCTAAAGGGTGATTCCTCACAAAACCGTCACAAAAGTTGGAGGGTGATTCAAATCAGTGGCAGATTACCTGGGGATTCTCTGGGTGATCTGTTGGTATTTTCTCAAAAAACATCGGATTTTAACGAACCATTGGTAGTTTTTGGGTAATCCTTGGGTAATCACTCACGAAAATTTTCCTGGGTACTTTTTGTGGGTAAAAGTCATTTGTTTTGTAGTAAAACTAGTCGAACGTAATCTTGCAAGGCCAACTCAACTTGCAAATAAAGGCTAGGCCTTTGGGATTCCTCCTATGGGTGGTCAGTTTAGAGTCTCCTCAGGGCCATTAGGGATTTTTCCTGGCTGTTATGTTCAGGACCATTCAGGATTTTCTTAGTTGTTATTTTCAGGGCCACTGGTGATTTTCCTGGCTGTTATTTTATTTTTATGGCTATCGGTGATTTTCCTGGCTGTTATTTTATTTTCATGGCCACTGGGAATTTTTGGAAAGGGTATCCTATGTATTTGCCTAGACTAATCCCTGAAAATTTAAGACTGCTAAAGCATGCAGCGCTGAGATAATTCCCTAGTGGCCACAAGTTGTTTGTGCCTGGATTCGAACCTGGGGTAGATGGGTTATCTAGCCTTGTCCCCCACAAGCCTTAACCAGTACGCCACAAGCTTTGTGGTTAGGCCACTGGGAATTTTCCTGGCTGTTATTTTATTTTCAGGGCCACTGGGGATTTTCTTGGCTGATATTTTATTTTCAGGGCCATTGACGATTTTCCTGGCTGTTATTTTCAGGACCATTGGGGATTTTCCTGACTGTTATTTTCAGGGCTACTAGAACCATTACCCAATAAAAAACTAGTTAAATGCGCGATAATCTTCAACTACTTGTACATGTTTCAGGCTTCTTATAACATAGGCGGTCATATCATAAGCGTCAGTGATATCCAAAGAACGATACTCGGATGCAGGCTTCCTCGGCCAGGACAAGTAAGCTTCATCAACGATCAAAGAGATACGTTTTTCATATGGTTCTCAATGAAGCTAACGACACCTTTTTCGCTTGTAGTGGCTTCAATCTTTGCTATTTCAAAAACGTACATCCAAATGTAAAGATGCACGAAAAGACTATGCCATTGATCATCCACAACCTCTCTTATACTTTGCACTTTCGTCCGGAAGCCATTCCGATCCCATGGTACACAAGATTAATTCGTTGATTTCTTGATCAATCATCCGTATCTTGTTTTCTTCAAATTTTTTAAATAAAGTACATAACGAGACTTTAAGTTTATAACACCAAAAGTTGTTTGTGCTATCTAAAAGCGTTACAGTAAGTTGTTAGGACAAAATTAAGTGATCTAATAAGTTCTATCAACAAAGTTATACATCCTAACAGAACACAAAGCCTTGTTTGTTTTTTTCATTTTAAGCTCTTAATCGTCACTTTATGTCTGATTCATTTAGACGTTTCATAACCATTTCAGAACTGAAATCAGATTTCAGACTTCAACACCTCTTAAAAAACAAACGCCACCTAAATCTTCTAATTAACCTTTTTTACAAGACACTTTTGGAAAAAGAGTCATAGTAGTCTTTCATATATATATATATGACACTTTTCAAAATGTCATATAAAAAGACAATTTACTTTTTGTGTCATTAATATGGCACTTTCCAAAAGTGTAAAAAGGTTAATAAGACATATTTACTTTGTCTCATATTAGGTTGTCTAACTTCGTTGATAGAACCTGTTAGGTCGCCTAATTTTGTTCTAACAACTTATTATAATGTTTTTAGATATGAAACAGTTTTTTTGGTCCTTTAAAATTAGAGTCCCGTTAAGTACTCTATTAGGACACATGGACGTATCTTGTATTCTTCATGTTTACGTTATTTTAGGTGCGAATCTACACGCCAAAGAGCGTTTTCCAAGAGCTTGAAGTGGCGAAAGAAGAGTACATTCATACGAACATTAGAATAATACCAAAAGGGCAAAAACTATTTCTCCCAAAACTCGTGGAATTGTACGCGAAAGATTCAAGTTTGTGCACGGCCGGGTTGATGGACATGATCGAACATTCCGTCCCCGAGTCTCACACGAGGAGCTTCAAATTGATTCGAAAAGGGAAATCTTCGAAGAAAATCGAGTGGGTCCCACATAACTTTGGTTTTTGCTATCTAATTCTCTCCGAACTTGTGTAAACAACGTTTGAGATTGGTTCAAATGATTTCGGAGTTGTTTTATGTTTCTCTTGCATATGTAAATTTTCGATAGCAAGAGATCCGACATAAATTGCATAATTTATTTGCATAATGTGAATGTGTTTTTTAAACGACTGGATTTTTTTTCCGTATATCGTTTTTTTGACGACATTTTAACACACTCACACATCCCAGGGGTATCCGGATCCAAATGGGCACCGACTAATTCCCTGCCTCCATGATCCATCCCTATGGACTGGCCCATGAACTCGCCATTGAACCGGCCCAAAGGACCGACCCAAGAGCTGGATACCTTAGAATTGTCAGCCGCGAGATTCGAATTCTCGCCAACCAGGGATACCATCCACTGGTGACTTAGGATGTTACCTAATACCCACTAAGCCAGACAACCAGGGATACCATCCACTTGTTTATGATCGAATTTTCTTCTTAAAAGGTTGAGAAAGATATATTCTTTTGTAAACGCTTGGATCAAATACCATTCGATAATATTTAAGATTACTTGTGTATCATTCATTTTTCATATATCGTAGTAGAGGTTTAACGGTGGGTGTATTCGATATATACATTGGATTGGATGAGTGAGAGTAGATGAAAGAATGGTAGTTTAATAATTATCAATTATGTCTTATATGTCAAAATTTTTGTTCTACGTATTTTGGTGGAACAAAAAAAAATGCATGTAAACTATAAAACTATTTTTTTGGAAGGGTGTTTCAGACTATGTCCGGACTAATCCGGTAAATTAGACCGTAAGACATCAGTCTCGATAAACTCAGTGGTCACAATCATTGTGTACCCCCAGATTCGAACCCTAAACAAATGAGATATTCCATTATTCCACCACATCCCCGGTGCCTCAACCAGTACGCCAGAACGCTTGTGGTTTGCAAATTAGAAAACTTTGTCTATATGGTTTGTTAAAAAATAACACTTTTTCGTCTTTATGGTTGCGAAATTATAAGATTGCCATCATGGGTTGCAAAAAAAACCCAGATTTAATCTCTCTTTAACGATCGTCGAAAAACTCTGTTAACTGATGGGTATTTTCGTTTTTTATCGATTTTTTAAAATCTTTTAATCAACCAAAATTAATTATATGTGATTTTGGTCCCTCTGATTTTTTATTGAGTAAAAGACAAAACAATCAGAACCAATAATATATCCTTCATTTAACGGAATTTTTTAACAACAGTTAAAGAGAGCGACCAAATTTGTACATTTTAACCATCTTCTAATTTTAAAACTGAAGGGATAAAAAGTGTTGTTTTTGACAAAGTACAAGGACAAAATTTGTATTTAACTCTATTTTAAAATAAGTAGCAACAAACAAGAAGAGTGTCGTCTATCTATCTGTTCAGAAATCATCAGAATCACTTGTAAAAGCCCTAATTTTGGAGCTCACTGTGCAAAAAAAACCCTATCAACCACAACGATCAGATAGATTAGATGGATGAAGAAGGTATCGTTTTGGTGCTTGCTCGAGCGTCGGAGCTCCGGTCGAAGATCACCAATTGCATTCACAATGCATCATCTATTACTACTAATGATGCTGAAAATCAGGAGGAAGGAGGAGCAGACTATAAACAAGAAGCTGAAGAAGAAACCGAGAGCCTTTTGAACATTCGTGATTCCCTCGAAGCTCTCGAGGCTCAACTTTCTTCTTTACAGGTGCGTGTGTGTGTGTTCTTTCGATTGAATTTGAACGGGATTTCATATAAACCCTAATTTTGTATTCCAAGAGCTTCATGCCTTCATTTTTCTATTTGTGACGTCAAACCTTGTAACTTTTCACTGTAAAAGTGTTACGGATTTTGTTGCAAATTTAGTTCTGTTTGCAGTTATTGTCATGAAGTTAATTTAGTAGCCGATAATTTTCTCGATAAGATCCAAAATTCATATGCAGTTTTTAGTTAAAAACAATCCGTTCCAAACTTTCTTTAGGGTAGGGGATAGGGATTAATTTATTGCTCTCTGTCTGTGTCTTTGTAGACTGAATGTTATCACCATTTCTGTTAAATGTTTAGAAGATCAATTATTTGTAGACCAAATGGTTGCTCTATCCATCTTAGAAGGTTTATGTACGCATAGTCCTGCTTGTCCAAGTTTGGATATCTCTTAGGATAATTGAGGCTGAGTTGTTTTATATATGAATATCAAACCGTTTAAAGCAGTGATTCTGTAGATATATTTTAGAGTTGTTTCAAACTCTCTACCACTTAGTAAAATAACATCTTTAAATTTTTACTTGTTTCAGGCATTACAACAGCAGCAATGGTATGAAAAGGAAGCATCCCTTGCCGAGATTGATTATAGTCGCAAAAAGTTGTTACAGAAGCTAAAAGCGTACAAAGGTGAGGACTTGGATGTCATACATGAAGCTACCGCTTTTGCTAGCTCAACAGTAGAGAAGGAAAACAACAACGATCTTCTTCTTCCTCCTTATCCAAGCCGCCCTTCTTCCTCCCTTGCCTCTGACAATGATTACCTATCACATTTCTCTTTAACACCCAAAATCGCTCAAAGTGAGGGCACAATTGACCTTTCAACCGGTGAAGCAAAGGGTACTGTCCACCAATCAGAGCGCAAAAGCTCATTAAAAGGATTGAGACAAATTATTGGCGCAGCTGCTAAGATGGCATTTACCCTTGTTGGTTTTATAGCGGTTCTGCATTTATCTGGTTTTGAACCCAGGCTGAGTAGAAAAGGGAGCGAATCAAAGGTTTTTGGCATCTCTAGAGAACAAGGGAATGACGAAAATAACGAAACGATGGTTGAGTGTCCACCTGGCAAAGTTTTGGTTGTCGAAAATGGTGAAACTCGATGCCTTGTGAAAGAAAGAGTGGAAATTCCATTCAAATCTGTTCTTACAATACCTGATGTAAATTATGGGTGTGGGTAAATGATTATTTCCATCCCATCGTTTGTATATCCAGTTTTTTTGTGGAAACGGTGCTAGTAAATCTGCTTTTAGGAGATCTTCAAGGACATCGATTGCAATGATCAATTACAATCTGATATCTATTTTGAAAAAGGCTTGTGTCAGTATCGTTTTTCCTTTTTCTGGGAATGAAAATTACAAGATTTTCTCATTATTAGGAATTTAGAATCATAAAGAATTAATTTGTTGGTACCACATCTCCTGATGTTAATAGCATTTCAAAGGATGATAATGATAATGATGATTATAATGATGATAATGATAATGATGTTAATAGCATTTCAAAGGATGGTACTTCCACCCTTTCCCTCTACATTTATTGTTTTTTTAGAATGATTTACTAATTAGCACTTTGTTTCATTAGTCTGATCTATTTGATGTTTTGATTATCTAGGAATACAAATTTTTACACAGGATCAAGAAGCTTTTGGTTGTGACTCATAATAGAATGTTACAAAGAAAGAGCGCTGGCGGATCTTAAATTCTTTAAGGTAATCTTTTCTCTATATATGCACACACACACACACAAAAAAACATCAGTCTTATGTGCAAAGTTTCTTCCACCTAATGAACTTATGTAATTATGGGTCAATTTGGTCATTGTCGATTAGTTGACAAGATGGAAATTCAGAGGTTTGATATGGCATCTATCGTTCTTTTTGGAGCATTTTGTGTGACATTCTTCAGTAACTACATAATTTAGAGAAGAGACAACAACATGGCCTAGTAGTTCTTAAGTAGAAAAATAAAAAACACAAGTAAGTTGTACTATTTTGACATTAAAGCACCAACAACACCAGCAATTAGAGTCGTAGGATCACCAAGAACTGCCGATATCACAAACTGCACAGCTAAACCAGCAATCTGACAACATTTCTTCATTTTCCCTTTCCGCTTTTTATCCCTACGATGATAACTCTGTAGTGTTCCCTTCAAGTTAGGAATTCTAGTTTCCAATTTCCAACTTTGCCCATAAATACCACAACTATAATCATCATTATCATCCCCATCCCTAACCCCACCATAATATATATCGTGCCAACTCTCCACCAACATCTCCTTTGCACACGCCACATGCAAGTTGTACTTCTTGCATGTTGATCTATAACTCCAGCTTCTTCCTTTCCTACCGCATCTATGGCAAGCGGACCCCACTTTCCGACACAAGTACAACTTGACCTCACCATCATCCAACATAGTTGGGAGCTTCGCACAACATGGGTGTAGGTCAAACCCACATGACTTGCAATGGTAGACGAACCCAAATATGTCCTTTTCGCATGCATTGCAGTAGCGGGCTACTGAGCCTGGTGGGATGGCTAGGAACTCGAAGGAGCATTTGGTGTAGAAAGGGTGTGAGATTGAAGGGGATGGGAGTGCACAATGGACGTGTAAGTCGTAGTTGCATATGGTGCATTTGTAGTTGGACCCGATTCCGGCTTCTTTGCATCCATCACACTTGAATGGGATTTGGGTGTAGTCGTATATGAGCCCGTGTTCAGGATGGCTGAAATGAGAAATTTCGTTGTATTTCATGGTTATATGTAAGTTTTTTTTTGGAAGGTGGATAGATGAGAGGAAAATAAAGAATTAGATGGTGGGGTGATCCATTTATAAAAGGTTAAAAACTTAGGTTTGTGTGTTTCTTTAAAGGGATAACAACTAGTAGTATTCTTGTTAAAGAAGATCAAGAAAAATTAACTTATTGAGGGTGGTTTTTATCAATGGTGGAAACCGTTGTCCATTGGAAAACAAACAAATTATACCGGATGAAAATTGATAAAGCTACCTTTCCTAACTTCTTGGAAACTGTTCATTTGTTTTATGAGACAGAGGTAAGGTCTGTGTACATCCAACCTGATTGTTTGGTTTTCACTCTCTCGGTCTCTCACGCACACACACACACACACACGCGCACATGTATATTTAATGATCAGCGGTTCATACTTGTTAGTTACCATATTATGTTATAAATATAATACAATCTTTATAACCTTAATAATTAGGTTAATTTAGAGGGGTTGCTTATGGAAGAAGAACCGTAAGGGGTATTTATGGACGGTGGTCATTGATAACAAATTGGGGAGAGTCATGTTTACATACGATACATTGTGGGGGGCGTGACGCTTGGTTTAGGCTAGAAAGTTGGTTGCTTTATGATCAAATTCTTGGATAATTGGTTGTTTATTTGATACAAAAAGCCTTCAGTTCTTTCTTGCTTATGATGTGTGATTAGTTCTTCTAATAATAAGTACTCTTGTTAATGGCATTCAATCTACACTACCCATATTTGTAGAGTTTTTTATTTGTTTTTTTGGAAGGGTATCCCAGACTGATCCCAACAAAAACGACTATAAGACATCAGTCTCGATAAACTCAGTGACTAGTCACTTGTTGACGCTTGGAATTGAACCAAGGGCAATATGTAGGAGATAGTGAGACCCTCCTTAAAAAAAAGGTAATTGGAAATATGATGCTTGGCAAAATGAGGTAGCTTAGCTTGTTAATATGTATTGGGAGTTGGCAAAGTGTGAAGCAAACATCATTTTCATTTTCTTTAACTTGGAGACTTGTAGAATTAACTAAAAGCATGGCTTCCTTTATACCTTCATATCAAATCTTTAAAGTTAGGAAAGTTATATCATACTTATACATGTTAAATTTAATGCCAAATGTCACGTTATAGGAAGGTAGTTCAAATAAGAAAGATAAAGAAAGTTGAGAGCATACGAATCTATGGTTCATATGTGAAAAATTGGTAAAAACAAACGAGGGTTTATATATTTATCTTTGTATGTGAAAAATTGGTAAAAACAAACGAGGGTTTATATATTTATCTTTGTATGTGAAAAATTGGTAAAAACAAACGACGGTTTATATATTTATCTTTGTATGTGAAAAATTGGTAAAAACAAACGAGGGTGAATAATTGGTAAAAAAAGTAGGTAAAAGATACGAGCATCTTCAACAACTATGTTAATTTTCAATTTTTAAATAATTTTTTTTCCAATAACTATAGTGGATGATTAAATTTGGTGGTATGAAATTGTGAAGAATTGATATTAAGCGGAAAGAGGGATGTTTTTAACAATTAAACTTATTTTCATTTATTTGTTGTGTAATTGTTTTTAGTGTTATATTTTGGTACCATTTTTGTATTGCTAATGACAATTTTTTTATAAATTCGGGTTACCGTGAACCGAACCGCGGGTAACCGCCTTATTTTTGTTTAGTCCGGGGTGGTTCAGTCCAACCCATGGTTCGGTTTTCATTCGGGTAGCCAAGTATCCGTCTCATGCAGTTCGGTTCACATTTTTCCTACTAACCGAACCGTAAAGACCCCTGAAATTTTCAATCTAACTTGTTCAAAGGGGGATCCAAAAAAGCCTGGACTCCGGGTTAAAAATTCCAATCAGGCCAAATATCTTTTTCCCTTAGTCCCGGTTAAAGCCCAGCCCAAAATACGTTACCTAAAATTCTCTAGAGAAGCCCATTTTTACACCGAGAGCCCGAAATATGGAGACCGTCATAACAAAGACCATTGATTTAAATTTGGCACGACTTTTATATGGAATAGACAGAAACAAAGTGAAACAAAAAGGAATATGCAACAGCTTCTCTAAAATAGAGAAAAACACTATTTTGTTCTCTAAACTCCTCCAACAGATTCTCTATCTCATTTTCTAAAATAGAGATTTATGAGAAACTCTCTAAATATAGAGATTTCTCTAAAATTCCAAATAGAAGAGAGAGAAATGAATTTTTTTATTTATTCCACTAATGAGAGTAAATTAATATCATTTTACAAATGTTTTTTTTCATAAAAGTGTATCGGAATTATAAAATTATAGAATATTTAAATAATATAATCAATAGTGAAATCTCTAAAATAGAAAATCTGTTGGAGTTGATTGCAATTTATTTTAAATTTTTTAACATTTAGTTCTCTATTTTAGAAATATTATGGAGAAGCTGTTGGAGATGCTGTTATGTTTTACCAATATGAATTCAAAGTAGAACTTAATTTTATTTTAAAACATCAAATGTGTCTCACTCTTTACGTTCTTTAAACTTCCAATTATTGCCCTCAAATATATTTTTTACATGGTCTCAATATCTTGGTTAATTGATGTAATCTATTAAATATTAGTAATAATATAAGAATATATAAAATAAAAATTATAAACTACATACACTTTTTATTTTAGTTTAATCATCTTGACGAAAATTTTCTAATAATATATTTTGTTATAAAAATATTTATATAAAAGATCTAAAACTCATTAGAGGTAAATTGATCATTTTATTTGTTCTTTCTTGTCCGATTGTGTTTTGTTAAATGCTAACAATTGTTTTGTCTTGCCTAGATACCAAACACACCCTAAACTTGCGTAAATTACGACACATGGTCAATGTAAATGTCAGAGGGTGACTTGGTCCATGACCTCAGGTCACGACCAAAGTCATGTAAATTACAAGTGATTTTGCACATAATTTTAGTGTAAAATCACTTGTGATTCGATCATTTTCATGTTTGCTTATTTGATTATTGTTCTTGTATAAACTTAACTGTCTTTTTCTCTAAATATATGACGTTTAAAAGTTTTAAGTCTTGTTTCTAAGGGACCAAATGAATTTCTGATCAAAATTAGGGGTGTTGAATTCCCGTCGAGAATGGCCGGATATCTGAGATTACAATGACCAGTACATGTGATTCGATTAAGTTCTGAATAATCAGGAATGCTATCTCCTTTGTTCACACATCATATGTGGATTGGTGGATTTCTCATAGTTGGTGGTCCTTTTTTTCTTTGGAAAAGATTGGGTGTGAAATTGTTGGAAAAATATTACTTATTAAAAACATCATATAATAAATGTTCCAGCAAATAAAACATTAAAAGATTGACAACAATATTAGTTAGCTCATAAATAGTATAAGTTGATTAGCATTACTAGTTTCTTGTTACCACTTAAATGCATTTGCCTTTTGTGGTCCTAAAAGTTTAATTTCATACCCATAATTGACTAATATTACAATATTAAAATAACAAACGTATAATGTTACTGAAATACTGATTACTAAAACTTAACAATTGAACTGATAAAACATCAAACTTGACGTTATGATCAGATTTCATAAAAGTAACTCCAAGCTTAATTAGTTTTCATGTTGGTTTCCGCTTAACGGTTCAAGAAATACATACTACTATTGGCTTTAAGCTGAGTGAGATTATGATTATCATACTAAACGATAATTAAATACATCATTTTCGAAACATAGTTATACATTGAAGAGTAAGGTGGCCTTTGGTTCGCTGGAATCTGAAGAAATTGGAATGGTCAATTCCATTGACCAAATTCCATTCATGCATTTGGTTTATTTTTTGATTTTAGATAAGGATTTCAAATTCCACGTATGGTGGAATGTAAATTCCTTCAATTTTAGTAAGGAATTTCAATTCCTTCAATTTTAGTAAGGAATTTCAATTCCTTCCTACCATCTTTAAAGGAAAACTCATTATTTGCTTATATTTACTCAATTTCATTTTATCTCACCATGATGATGGATGTCACCAGCATCGTCGTCGCCGCCACCGTCACCACCACCGCCACTGCCTGTCGCCGCCATGTGGCCATCATTATTGTGGTCATCGTCACCTCCAACACTGTCATTGCCATCGTTACCCTGCATTGTCTGTTTCACCAACACAACCAAGTCCTCACCACCGCATCCACCACCACTACCGCCGCTATCACCACCATTACCGCTGCCGCCATCACCACCACCACCGTCGTCACCGCTACCTCCAACCCTGCCATCACCATCGTTACCGTTATATCCTTCACCCCCACCACCATCGTCATCACGACCCCGTCGCAACAACCACAACCGTCGCCGCCACCACCACCATCGCCACTGCCGCCACCATTACTACTTTGTCATCGTCGCCTCCAACACTGCCATTACCATCGTTATTACTGTCTCCTTCACCAACATAATCATAATTGTCACTACCCCATCCACCACCACTACCGCCACCACTGTCATCACCATTGCCGCCACCACAACCGCCGTCATCATCATCACCGCCCTCATCGCTGTTGCCGCCACTGCCGCCGCCTCATCGCCTCCGCCACCACGGCCACCGCCACAACCACCGTAATCACCACCGCCGCCATTACCGTCAGCACTAGTAGCGTTACCACCACTACCGCCTCCATCCCACCACTAGTATTATATTCAACGAACTAAACATGCATATTCAAATTCTTTCGACAGATTACATTCCAATTCATGCCAAGCAAACGTATGGTCAAACATGATTAAATTTCATTCCAATTCCTTTGACAGATTCCAATTCCAACAGATTTCATTCCGTGAACCAAACACCACCTAAAAGTAAAAAATCTTTAAGAGAGTTATATTCATCTCCATCAATTTTTCTATTTTGAAGAATACAATATGAATTATACCATTAATACATAATCATTACATTTCATAAAATATTACTTCTATGTCATGTACATTTAATTTCAGGTACTTTTATTGATATGAAAAATAAAAAATAATTTATTTTCATAGGCAATAGTTTTGAGAGAAATGTTTAAATTTGAAAATTTTCATCATATCTCTACTTTCTCCATTTTAGAGAAGATTTTTGAAAATCTGTTAAATTAAAAATCTTCAAAATCTCTATTTTACAAAATATGTTGAAACAAAGTCAAGATCTCCATTTTAGACGGAAAGGAGTAGTTAATAAGGTAAACAAGTGATTGACTTTGACCTATATTCGTATAATAACATCTTTAAACAGATTCTCTAATATAGAGAATTAAAAGTCGAAATCTTTAAAGAAAAACTATATTCATCTTTAACAACTTCTTCATGTTGAAGATTACAATATGAATTATATTATTAAAATATTTAATACATTTCATAAAATATTATTTATCTCTCATATATATTTAATTTCAATAATTTTTAATGATATGAATGATAATTTTTTTTTATAGATAATCATTTTTAGAAAGTTATCCAAATTTGGAGAATTTCATTCTATTTCACTTTCTCCATTTTGGAGAAGGTTTTAGAAAATCTATTGGAAGTTGGAACAAAAATTTCGAAAATATCCATTTTAGAAATTCTATTGAATATGTTATAACAGAGTTAAAATCTCTAAAAAAAGTTGTATTCAACTCAAATAGATTTTTCATTTAAAAAAAATCAATGTTGATGACATTATTAAAATATTTATATTTTATCATTCCAATACTTTTTTAACAACTTTTATATAATAAATCAATCTTATTGGTATGGATGAATATAAAAATCATTTCACCTTTCTCACGTCAAGTTTTAGAAAAAAAATATATTAGTATTTTGAGTTTTCTTTTGATTTCTCTCTAAAGAACAACATAAAGTTAAAATCTATATTTTTTTTTTTTAGAAATTTGTTAAAAATGATTAGGAGATTTGACTTATTTATAAAAAGGAAAACTAATATTAAAGTCTATATAAAAAAAAAAAAAACTAATTAATGTTTATTTAAACAAATGTACATATAAAAACACCAATATAGAATGCCATTTTGAGACATAAATTGCACATATCCAATTAAGGTGATTCAACTACCCAAAGTAAATGAAGAACCATAATGGACACACTCAAGTATTTTAATTTCTCATTTCCATATAAATAAAAATTTATTTTATTTTACTATAATAATAAAAAATGCATTGATTAATCGGGCTGAAAAACATGTTACAATGAGTTTGGATTAAACCAAGTATGATTAATTTGGATTATCCGAAAATCCTTTTTCGTCTATTTATGAGTAATTTATTTATAAATAATTAATATATTAAATATGATTACAAAACTAAATTTATTAAATTAAAAATATTAGTGACAAATAAAACTTACTTTTCTGTCTTGAAATAAATAATAATCCTTCTTTGGATTACAAAATTCACTCATCTATTCATTAACACTTATTACAAAATATTATGTCATCAATTTCACTTCAAATATATATATATATATATATATATATATATATATTCCTTTGTATTTACTGAAAATTATTTTATTTAATTAATAATTATTTCTTTGATCAAATACCAAATTCAATTTTGACTTATGACTACTTCCCAATATTTAATTGGATAACATAACTTAATTAATTTTTTACCATTAGTTTTAAATAATTAATAATTTTTATTAGAAAGAGTACATAGTTGTAATTTAGAGGCTCATAAAAGCTCAGCTGTACAATGCAGGTGAGCCACCACCTCCCTTCTTTAATTCCTTCCTCCCTCCTCTTTATCAACCACATCACTCTACTCACATCTTTCTGTCGAAAAAAATGTCAGTTTACACTGTTAAAGTCGAGGATTCAAGGGCGGCCGTCGGAGGAACACCGTCAGCAGGGCCGGTTTACAGGTGTATTTATGCTAAGGATGGTCTCATGGAGTTGCCTCCCGGTTACGACTCTCCGTGGGACCTTTTCAGGTACTTTTAATTTATCAGTAATCTCGTTCATTTTTACAATGTGTTCAAAACTTGATCCACTTGGATCAAGTTTTCGTCAATTAATTAATGGAGCAGGTAAAACCCAGTTTTAAAAACACTGTTTAAAACTGGGTTTTGAAGGTTACGAATAAGTATATTGGTTAATAACAATATCAAATTAATGAAGAATGTGAGATTTTGTGTTAATATGACTTGAAGTCAAACAAGTCAAAGTGATTCCATACCGTGTATATGTATGCATCTATATCATATATAGTGTTGTTTTAATATAAATTGTATATAAAATTATATATGAAACATAATTTAATTAAATTTTATTGTAACTTTGTAAGGAAGTATTTTTCAAATTATTGGTCTAATCTATAGTTTAAAAATCTATAATACACTTAATATTGGTGTGATGTTTGTAAGATTTAACATACTATGAATTTTTAGAATTTATGTTTATTAAACTTTTGACACAAAATATATACATATATATATATGTATATATACTTTGAAAAGCTGTTGTGAAATTAAAATTGAATAAAAAAAGATTTTGCTATTTATTTTAGACAATACACTCAGGAAGTAAATAGATTAATTAAGCTAAAAAGTGAGGGACAAGTTATTGAGTTAGCCACGACACCGTAAAAGAAAACATAACCTCCATTAGATAAATGAATTTTAAAAATAAAATTTAATTAATTAAATATCAACAAAACTTATAGTATAATTTAGTATAAAATATACGATAATATTGAATAAAAAAATATTTTCAGTTAGAAAGTTTATCTTCTTTCCTTGTTCTTTTAAATCATTATATTAAATTGTGTGTCTCTTAATCTTTACATTTTTAAAAAATGTCAAACCTCAAAAAATTGAACCCAAAGCTAACCTTAAATTGTAGTTAAGCTTTACTTACTTGACAATTAATCGCTATATGACGACATAAATGGATAAAAAATCTATAGAACCTTAAAAATCTAAAAAAAAAGACTCATCTAAACCATCAAACTAAGATAATTCAATCGATGTGATTAAAAATGTGGTATTTACAAATAAAAATTCAATGTTCACGGTATGAAAGTTTTCATCAAAATGCAACTAAAGTACTAAACCCAACCCAAGCCGTACGGGTTAGTCTGGTTGATATTTGGTATATCAAAATATTATCATGAACTTGAATGTTATTTTCCCTAATTCATAAGTCATTTTTCATCATTTGTGTACACATTCAACTACTATTCTCAATTTGCATATATATGTTCACGTTTACTGAACATATAAGGAGTTATATAGAGATAGGAATATATTGAGAATATATGTATACAAAGAAGATATGTGATTGTATAATTGTCTAATGTGTATATATATATATATACATTTTTTAATGTCTAATTTAATTGTCTAATGTATATATTAATAAGACTTAATGATTAATTATATTAAATTAAAAAAAAATAGGGTTCATCTAGTTGCGTTGGTTCCAACTTCCAATGATCGGAATTCGGAACCAATTCCAACCTGATACCTACGGTGATATACATTTAGAAGGATAGTTTTGAACAGCCTTTGATTTAAACCTTTTGGTTATTGATGACAGTGAATCTGTTAAAAGAAACCCAAAGAACCCTGCACTTGGTCGTCGTCAAATCATCGATGGGAAGGTATATTTGTGTGTGTGTGTGTGTGTGTGTTTTATTTATGAATATGGAGTCCATGGAAGATGATTCAATTTCTTACAGGCTGCTGGTTATTCATGGCTGTCTTATCAAGATGCCTTCAATTCTGCCTTACGCATTGCTTCTGCCATCCGAACACGATCCGTTAACCCTGTATGTCCCCTACCTTTCATAATTTAACTCTGTTCGTATACCTAACGTTTGTGATTGTATATATATATATATATATATATAGAGAGAGAGAGAGAGAGGAAAGTTCAAATGCGAACTCAAATTTGGTTGTGAATGTAAGGACAAATGAGAGCGTGACACGTGTGTGAATATAGATTATTCAGACCGAATCTACAAAGAAATATTCAAACTGAATAAGCAGACTGAATAAATACACTATATTCAGTCTGAATATTTCTTTGTATATTCAGACCGAATATAAATGGGACACGTGTCGCACTCTCGTTTGAAGCTGAGTTTGTATATTCACAACCAAATTTAAGAACACCCTGTGAGCCTTTCATCTGGACGGTACAAGTGATTGAAGCTGAGTTTTTTTCTATGCACGTGTGCATGTTACAAATTTCTAGTATGTATTTGTGCATACCGTCCAGTCCAGATGGAGGGTTCGCAGAGTGTTCTTCAGTTTTTTTTTTGTTGAGGTTTTTACCTGGACCTGACCCGTGTGTGTATATATATATATATATATGATCTGTTAATCCTGTGTTTCATGATATTGAAACTGCAATCGATCCTTAGTTGATGGAAATTTTCACTCTGTTTAAAAAGTGGGTGATTGTTTGGTATGCTCAAATTGAATTTCTCAATTTTGAATTTAGGGAGATCGATGCGGCATATATGGATCTAACTGTCCCGAATGGATAATTTCAATGGAGGTATATGATATATTATATCTACATTTATATATTTTGTAAATGTGAGAATAACTCCCATTAAATGAAAATGAACCAATAATTTTACTAAATCATCAACAATATTATTGGCTATTTTGAGGGATATATTTCTTCTTAAGTTTACCCTTTTCTAGTGTACTTCAATTAAAGCTAAAGACAATCTTTGCTTATTTCACCATTTCTCAGGCTTGTAACAGCAATGGCATTACCTATGTACCCTTATATGATACACTTGGTACAACCATCCATCTCTTTTTTGATTTATGAAATTCGACTCGATATATATATATATATATATATATATTTTTATTAATCTAAACGGTTATCGGACTATATATCCTTGCCACAGGTGCTAATGCAGTTGAGTACATCATCAATCATGCCGAAATTTCGATAGTTTTTGTTCAAGAGACCAAGTTACCTTCTGTATGTTACACTCTTATCCAACTTCTTTGATTTCATTATGTGCATGTTGGCTATGAAACATATTGGTTTTTTTCATCGTGTTATTGATGGATTATGGATTCCCTTGTGCAGATATTATCATGTGTTCCAAATTGTTCATCGAATCTAAAAAGTAAGTTGCTTGTTTACCTCTTAACAGGTCCATTAAGAGGCAGCCTCTGAATCGTTAAGAGGTGGATCATGTTTGACAAAAAATAAGTTGTCTTTTAATGGTTCCAAAACCCTCTGAATCGTTTTTGTATCCTGGACCTCCCTTAACCATTCAGAGCCCCTAATTTCATTTTAAACAATTATATTTCATTTGCACTATATCATAAAAAACCTCTTAATCATTCTGCACCAAACCATTCAGCACAACTGACAAGTTTAACTGTATGTTCAAAGTTACTAATTAAGGTCTGTGTCTTTCTTTGTGAAGCTATTGTTAGTTTTGGAAAGTTGTCTGAATCACAAAAGAAGGAAGCCATGGAACAAGGTGTTGATTGCTTTTCGTGGGAAGAATTTTCTTCGATGGTAAGTATTGTTTGCTAAAAAAATTATGTATTTGCAGCAATCACTTAATCACTTAATTAACTTATCACATCTTATATTATCATTTTCAGGGAAGTTTGGATGATGAATTGCCTGCAAAACATAAGACCGACATTTGCACTATAATGTATACAAGTGGAACAACCGGAGAACCAAAGGGTGTCATATTAAGCAATGGTGCTTTCATGTCTGAAGTCTTATCGATGCATCAACTACTCGTGGAAACAGATAAACCGGTAGAGTTCCAAAATCAAATTGTTCCATGTTTATAGCATTCAGCATTTGAATTCCATTAGATCGTGTATGAATAAAGTTGTCTGTGTGGATTACGCTATCTGTATAGATTGGGAATGTTTTTGTTTGGAAGAGTTTTTTCATTGATGGAAGGGGTGTTCTTTAATTGGGAGGAGCAAGTTTGAGAAAAACTTGCTTTTCTAAAGCTTCCCCCTAATAGCTTACTGAATAAGCCACTTTCTATATCATTAAGCCACTACCAAACAATCACGTATAGTTGACAGAATAATCTGTTAATCCCATCAAGCTGCTAACAATAAGGCCCTAAGGGCCTATTTGTTAGCAGCTTAATGAGTTTAATAGGACTCACAACTACGTGATTGTTTGGTAGTGGCTTAATGATATAGAAAGTGGCTTATTTAGTAAGCTATTAGGGGGGAGCTTTATGCAGAAAGCCAAGTTTTTTTCCATACCCGTCCCATCCCAATTAAAGAGCATGCTCCTTCCATCTATGAAAAAACTCTCAAACAAAACATTCGCAATCTATTATACAGATAGATTAATCCAAACATAAAACTATATTCATACATGACTTAATGGAAAACCAACCAAACAGGACCCTAAGTCTTGCAGCATAGAAGGGTATGTATAACCAAAGTTCTCTTTGTTTCAGGGCACAGAAGATGATTCTTACTTCTCTTTTCTTCCCTTGGCGCATATATTCGATCAGATAATTGAAACTTATTGCATCTACAGAGGTTCCTCCATAGGATTTTGGCAAGGAGTAAGATATAGTTATTCATATGTTACACTTCTTTAAATCTATTTGTGTTACCAATCTAATAAGGTTCCAACTTTTTTCCATCACACTTTCAGGATATCAGATATTTGATTGAAGACCTTCTTGTGTTGAAACCAACCATATTTTGTGGCGTTCCACGAGTTTACGACCGCATTTATACTGGTAAGATAATATATATATATATATATATATATTTCAAGATTCAATACTTTGCATAATGATCTAAATCTTATATTTTCTTGTTGTTGTGTAGGCATAATGGCCAAGATTTCAAGCGGAGGTGCTGTAAGGAAGGCGTTATTTGATTATGCATACTATTAGTATGTTCTATATCATAATATCATCATTTGTGAATTGATTATGTTTCTCCTTGTGTTAAAACTAATACAAAGTTGTTTTAACAGTAAATTAAGGAATCTTGAAAAGGGTATACAGCAAGACAAATCAGCCCCTCTTTTGGACAAGCTGGTTTTCGATAAGGTCAAATTCTACTTCTTTTATTAGTAAAGTCTCATGTAATAATATCCCACAATGGTTGGGGAGGGGAACAAATGTTGCCTTATAAGGGACTTGATACCTCCTCTATCAGACGCGTTTTAAAACCATGAGTCCAAATGTGTGGACAAAGCGGACAATATCTGTTACGGTTGGCTTGAGATGTTACGGATGGTATCAGAGCAGGAACCAGACTGGTGTGCCAGCGAGGATGCTGGGATCCCAAGGGGGGTGGATTGTAATATCCCACATTGGCTGGGAATGGGAACAAATGTTGCCTTATAAGAGACTTGATACCTCCTCTATCAGACACATTTTAAAACTGTGAGTCCAAGTGTGTGGACAAAGCAGACAATATCTGTTACAGTTGGCCTGAAATGTTACATCTCGTGGGTATTTGTTTATATTTCTATGAATTTTTTTATTTCAGATAAAACAAGGATTCGGAGGAAGGGTTCGTCTTATGTTATCTGGAGCGGCACCTTTGCCAAAGCACGTAGAGGAGTTTTTGAGAGTTACATGTTGTACCGTCCTTTCACAAGGATATGGTAATAACGTTAGACGTTCTGAAACGTTAATTGTTGCATTTTTTTTCATCGGATGGAGGGATAATCTTAATGGGTTTTTTTCATAAAATCATTAAATGGCAGGTCTTACTGAGAGTTGTGGTGGATGTTTCACATCCATAGCGAATGTGTACTCTATGATCGGAACCGTTGGTGTCCCTATGACAACCATTGAGGCAAGACTAGAGTCGGTGCCAGAGATGGGATATGATGCACTCGGAAGTGTGCCACGTGGCGAGATTTGTTTGAGGGGAAACACGTTATTTTCTGGGTATCATAAGCGAGATGATCTTTCTAACGCGGTACTTGTGGATGGCTGGTTCCATACAGGTATTTTGCGTAGCTACTAATTATTGCCACAGTTGTACTAAATAAAGTTCAACTGTGGCATTAAACGAAACCAAATGAACCTAGTATGTCCCATCTGGAGGTGGGGTATAGGAGTAAATGTACGTAGACCTGGCATCTGACCCAAAAAGTAGAGCGTCTTTTTCTGTGAAAATGGGGCACTTTTTTCATATAAGTACGTTTAATATGGTTATGAAAGCATGTCTAGTGAAATGTTAGAGCATCTCCAACAATATCCTCAAAATTTCTCTAATACGGAGAACCAAAAGTCAAAATCTTCAAAAAAGTTACATTCATCTCCAACAGATTCCCCATTTTGGAGAATCCAACATTGATTATAATATTAAAATATTGCATTTATCTATTAAAATATTATTTTTCTCTCTAAATATTTATTTTCAAAGTTTTCTATTGGTGCTCTCATTTGGTTATCATTATCTCTATATTTGAAGAAAAAACCATTTTTTCATCTACTTTTTCCATTTTGGAGATGGTCTTGGTAAAGCTGTTGGAGCAAATTATTTGCTCAAAATCCCCATTTCTCCATTTTGGAGAAGCTGTTGGAGATTCTCTTACTCCCTTTATGTTTCCTTTTAAGGACCATTTTAGATATTAGAAGGTACAAAAATTTAAAGATATGTATTGCAGGTGACATTGGGGAATGGCAGCCCGATGGAGCGATGAAAATAATCGACAGGAAAAAGAATATATTCAAGTTGTCGCAAGGGGAATATGTTGCGGTTGAAAACATTGAAAGCACCTATTCACGGTGCCCATTGGTGACCTCGGTATGCAAATATTTTAGAGTTCCAGATCAGTTAGACTTGAACAGTTTCTCTTCTATATATATATATATATATGTTGAAACCTCCTTCTCCACTGAAGGGCACTTTTAAAATAATGTTTCACATATTCTCACATGGTATCAGAGTCAGGTTCAACACTGTAACAATTTCTTCTGATTTCACAGATTTGGGTTTACGGCAATAGTTTCGAATCTTTCCTTGTTGCGGTCGTGGTGCCCGATAGAATCGCGATTGAAGAATGGGCAGCGAAGAACAATGAATCAGGAGATTATGAATCTTTATGCAAGAACCCAAATGCTAAAAAATATGTTCTAGATGAACTTATTTCTGAAGCTCAAAAAAATAAAGTATGTTATTTCCAAAACTCTTAATTTTTTACATCGTTTTAGTTTCTCGTCTCATGTGGATGATAAATGTGGCACAGCTTCGCGGTTTTGAGATGCTGAAAGCCGTTCATCTGGAGCCGGTTCCATTTGATTTCGAAAGAGATTTGATAACTCCAACCTTTAAACTCAAAAGGCAGCAATTGCTAAAATACTATAAGGTACCACTACTTAATTTAGCCTATATATTTGATCTTTTTGTTTCTCCTTCTGTACCAGTATGATATACGCAGATCTTACCTCTGTCTGTAACTGTTTAAATCCTTTTGATTTCTAAATTTGGTTTTTGGCACATTATTTGCAGGATTGTGTTGATCAATTGTATAATGAAGCAAAAACCGCGAAGAAATGAAGATCGGATTTGTTTTGTATAAAGTAAATTCATGGTTTAGTATTTTGGATCGGATGTGTCACGTTCCACAAATCACGATATTTATTTGAAAAGTGAAATCTATGGTTTGTAATATCGGATTATTGAATTCGTGTCCTATGGAAACTTATAAGTTATAAGTATTTTTTATTAATTAAGGTCGACTCTTTTGGTTCCACCTAGGTGGATCTAGGAATTTTGAGTGGTAGAAAATAATTATCGTAATATAAAATAAAAAACAAATTATTATGAAATGTAGTCCTACGTGAAAGCTTCGTTTTGGTATATCATGTGGCAGAAAATAAAGTGTAGGTGAAAGAGATTTTGATATTCGTTACATAACAATTAAAGTGAATTTTTGGATGCGGAAAACATTGTACCATATACACACTAGTCTATATCATGTTTCTTATTTGGATTAGGGTATATATGCCTACTTTGACCTTTTTGAGTGTTGCCATATACACCATAGACTGGGGTGTTACCATAGACTAGGGTGTATTTGGAAAAACCCTCTGTGATTATATAGTTGAAATAATTAAATCATTATGACTAGAAAGCTCTCTCTGCGTACACTGCAAAACTTGGATTGAAATGCGTTCATACCATTGAAGTTATGCCAATTGCATGTCCTACGAGTAGAGATGTAAAAATGGACCCAACCTGATCAGGCCCAGATCACGGCCCGTGGGCCCTAACCGATTTGGAATGTTGTCGGTTTTCTCGGCCCGGCCAGAATCCGGTTTGGAACCAGTATTTGGCCCGGCCCAGTTTGTTCAAAAAAGTAGGCGTTTTCGGGCCGTTGGGGTTACCGTTTTTTTCAAAAATTTGACACTGTTTTTTTTTTGGTTTTTTTACCCTCCAAACCACTAAAAATAAGTATTGTATCGTATGGGTTTAGACACCAAGCAAAAAAACGATCAAAAATCTCTCTATAATTCATGATTTCGACTCGTTTTCGATTTATAACATTTCCTCCTAGTTCTCATCTTTTTCTCTCTTTATTTTTGTTATTACTTATACTTACTTATTATTCTCAAGAATCACGATGGCTGCCTCCTCACATGATGCATCCAACGAAACGATCGTGCAAATTATTACCGACCATGGTAGGAAATCTGAAATTTGGAATTCCTACCATATGGTTTTACTAACGGACGGGAGAAAAAAAAAGGCACAATGCAAAATATGTGGAGCTCTTCTTGGGGCAGAAGGAAATTCAACACTAAGGCGGCATACCGAAAAAACGTGTTTAATGTTGAAGGCGGGAGTCAATCCAAACCATCTGATACTTGACAATCATGGTCAAATATGGTCGTACGATGACCCAATTAAGCCGCCAAATGAATGTGGCACTAATATTGACTTGAAAAGTCAAGATAAGTTTTCTTACTTTCTAGAAAGAAAGAAAAAAGAAATCCTTATCGAATTTATGTGTGTTCAACCAAAGTGCTTGACCTTCGTTTTTTCCTATCGTTTTTTTCAATCAAGCGATGCTGACTTCGACAGTGAAAGACGAAACGAATCATTTGTATAGAACCGTTAAGGAATGTCAAAAGTTTTACAACGCGACAACCAGTTTCAATGGTGGCTGGCAGTGGCGGATCCAGGATTTTTGTCCACCAGGGTCCTATTAAGATAGACTAAAGGCGCGTAAAGTCACCCGACGTGTTTCGGGAAATTTTTTAAGTTTTTTAGTTGATTTCAAGAGATTTTGTTATTGTTTTTATCGATTTTCAAAGATTTTCTTAGTGTTTTTGTCGATTTCGAAAGATTTTTTTGGGGTTTTTATTGATTTCAAGAGACTTTTTTAGTGTTTTTGTCGATCGTCGGCAAGATGGGGTCCCTTGAAAAAATTTACTGGAGGGAATTAAGGCTAAATACAGTATTTTTAAGATTTTTTAGCCTATATAATATATATTTTTTAACATTTCACTGGGGGGATGGGACCCCTCCTTTTTGAAGCTGTGTCCGCCACTGATGGCAGGGGACACCGGGGCCCTCCTTACATGCTCCCATGTGGCGGCTAAACCCCAATTGCTTGGTCATATAGCCTAGAAGTGAAAAATGCAAGATTATCGTGTTTCTGTCAAAGTTGATTTAGTCTTAGGACATAATTATTATAATTTATATCTATCATCTTATAAAGAAAAACATCATGCTTACTATACACACTATGAGTAACAATTTTGAATTTTGTTCAAATATGTAATATTTATTATTTAATATCAATTCGAGGACATCTAGGAATGGGAAATTGAGGTAATTTTTTTTTTAAAAAGTTGTTAGTAAAAAAGAAAAATATTTAATTTATAATTTTACATTAAATACTTTAAATAGTTTTATAAATCATAAAAAGGAACATGTTTCAACAAATTCGTAAGACCGTATAGGTGTTTACGTCTGTCAATGTCAAAAGATCAAGAAAGTTGTTGACCTGGTGACAAAGGAATCAATAACCAAAGTCTATTTGAATGTTGGAAAATTTTACAAAATAGTATAAAAATCTTATTTGCTTTAGGTTGAGTCTTAGAAAGAAGAGAAAATTTTCATTTTGGTAGGTTTCACCTTGTACTACATGGGTCAAAGAGTGAAACAAGAGTGTGTATATATATATATAAGTAAGAACCATTTTTTGTATATTAATTTATTATATTGAAAATAACACCAGTACTTAGGTGTGACCGTGGGCATGGACGAGTCATGAAAAGTGAGAACTGTCAAATTGTGATGGTTCAAAGGCTATCAGGAAAAGCCTATATATATTCACCACCCAGAGCATCAATATAGAGATATTTATAGATAGTATATTACAATAGGTTGTGCTGCTATAGAAACACAACTTTTTAGTTCCTAGAAATCATTGCAAACTCAATAGTTCAACAAGATTATCACGACTAAGTGTGGTGTTGATAATTGTTCAACATACGTTACTTCATTGTATCTTGAAAACAGTTCATCATAAACACAAAACACTGTGTTTTATTTAACGGTGGGACGAAAGTGCGAAACTCCTTTAAAGATGGAAAACTCTTGCATTGAAGCAATAAGCCATAGTTTCATTTAATCATTTTATGCATTTAAATTAAAATCTTAAACCAAACCATGAACAATAACAATCTTAAAGATAATAAAACTTATTATCAGATAAGTTTTAATAACACAGTCAAAAGATTTTTATTTTAACAAGAGCAAACTCTAGTGGAGGCCTGGACCCTTGGAGGGTATTTGTCGTGACCTCTTCATTAGTTTGAGGAAGGGGCCCACATATACTAAAAGCTCGCATGCTTTTTCAGATTTACCATCAATTACATACACATCTCATCAGTATCGTTATCTTATGACTTTTATAATTACAAAATCACAATATTTAACATATTTTAAAACGTAATTACAATCAAATTATATAAAATCTTATAAAATATTAACTATGCTTATAAAAAGGATATGCTATTTATAAGATTGGATTGGAGGTATTTAGAATCAAAATTCATTCCGATCCCATTTTGGATTAAAGGATATATTGGATTTGAATATTGGGACAAACAAAAGATTTTGAAATTTAATGCTGGTGGTTGGTATTTTACGAGATTTTATAAGACTTGTATCTAATAATGTTTTAAATATATTAAAAACCTTTGTTTTGTAATAACCAATTAATAAAAAGATAGTTTATAATTATTTATAAATAAGAGAATTTCGCAGAATGAAATTGGATGGAAAGAAATCTGTCAAAGAAATTTGACTTTGATGGAATTGGAATAGAATATTGTCAGGTTTGGCCACATGTTTGATTGACAGAATTGGAATGAAATCTATTGAAAGGAATTGGAATCTGTCTGTTTGGTTCACAGAATGTAGCTTTGAAATTGAAATGAAATTCCGGTAATGACTAAAATATTTTTTTATTAAATTTGTTTTTTTTAAACTAAAATTACTTTAATAAAATAATTATTATTTACTTCAACTTTTTTAACACCAAAAATACTTTGATAAAATAGACTTCCTTAATTTATGCCATAATGGTTTTTACAACAATAAAACAACATATAAACCAGTAAATAAACATCAAAAACAACAGCTTAATCTGATTTTTTTTACTGCAAAAACAGCAGCAGAAAACCAGTAAAAAGCTGCATAAAACCAGTAAAAAAAACTGCAAAAAACCAGTAAAAACTGCAAAAACAACAACTGTTTTTCCTGATTTTTTACAGCAGAAACATCAGTAGAAACCATTAAAAATTGCAGAAAAACAGTAAATTTTTTTTGCAAAAAACCAGTAAAAAACTACAAAAACAGCAACTGTTTTTCTGATTTTTTACAGCAGAACAACAGTAGAAACCATTAAAAACTACAGAAAACCAGTAAAAAAACTGCAAAAACCGCATAAAATATATATTATTATTAGAAAACAGCAAACATAAAACAACAAACCAAAAAACATAAATCCATAAAACCATGGGTTTTAATAAATTGGGTATAATAGATAAGGGTACAATATGTTTTAGTAAATTGGGTATAATAGATAAATTGGGTATAAAAGATAAGGGGTATAATGGGTATTATAAAAATAGAAGATTCAATTCCATTAAAATCCCACCTATTTGCTAAGGAATGGTAAATTCTAATATTTGTGGAATTCATAGGAATTGAAAGATTACTTTCCTGCAAAAGCACCAACCAAACAATAGAATTGAATCTAGTCAAAGGAATTCACATTTCAATTCCACCAGATTCCATTCCATTCCACCGAACCAAATGCAGCCTTACAAATCCAAATTCCATCAACTCCAAATCATTCCACGAAATTCAAAATCATTGCATCAAACCAAAAGCCCCCTTAGTTTTTATATCATTGTCTTTTTAAACAATCTAAAAAACACCGAAAAACTTACTCCTACAAGCCTGTCTTTTCACATGATAAATCGCACACAATCCTCGTTTCGAACCAGGCTCATAGTCTTACTTTTAGATCATTTGCTTTATCACTAATCATAAAAGGTGATCATATGTATAATATGTCAATTAATATGTTCACTTGTGCAACTCATAGAAAGTGACCACATGTATAATATGTTCATGTGTGTCCAATTATGTATAATATGTTCATGTGCGTTCAATTATGCATAATATGTGTTGATGAATGTGTTCACTTGGGTAACACATAAAATGTGATCACATGTAGTTTCATTTAGTGAACATGAATATATTCACAATGTCAATTTTCATGTATGAAACCGAAATGATGTTTAAACATAACATGTTAATGAATTATTTTACCAGTGAACATATAGTTGTTATTAAAAAATAATGTATTTTCTATGTTGAGAAAAAGCATGGTATGATTAAGTATTATTGATGTCGTTCCAAATATTTTTGTTCATGTGTAAGTTTTAAGCTAAATTTTGAGACACAATTAGCGATGATGTGGTGGTGAAGCCCTCATTCTAATTCAATGCTCTCTCAACCAGTGGCGGATACAGGATATTTGCTTATTAGGGTCACCGTTAAGGTAGATTAAAAACGTGTAAAATCACCCGACGTGTTTTTACTCTAATTACACCGTTTCGAGGGGCTTTTAAAGTTTTTAAGTTGATTTTGAGAGATTTTCTTAGTGTTTTTATCGATTTCGGGGGATTTTCTGATACAGAGAGGATTCGAGAACTAACGAGGTTCTTTTTTGATCTTTGGAGAAAAAAGGAAACGAGTTCAAAGGAAGTCTGAAAGCTCGCAATCGAATAAAGAAAAATGCATCTGCAAAGTGGCTCGACCCGCACCCAAACCACTCTGGCGGGTAACCATGCGGCTGTACCCGCATGAAGAGCTGCCATACATACTGTTTGGGCGTTGGACATTCCTTATGCATGCATATGGCTTTCTTTTGCCATCATCCTCACCTTTCCATGCCACGTTGCATTCGATTTCCATTATTAATATTTTCCTTTGATTATTTAAATTATTATTACTTTCTTTAATTTAATTAGTTTCCTAAATTACTAGTTTTATTTATTGATTAGGATTAATTTTAAATTTAAGTTTAGTAATTATCTTTTTTTTTAATTAAGTTTGATTTACTTTCCTAGTTTTAGATTATAAATAGTGGTTGATTTCTTCATTGTAATACACATTATTATTCAATACAATTCTTCTCTTTGAGAGTTTTAAGAGTTTTTCTCTTATTTTATTGAGTTTTACTAAACGTAATTCTCAACCCTTTTGGATTTAGACGTTTGTCGATCCTTCCGCAAAACCCCGATGCGTCAGTTGGTATCAGAGGATTCGAGAACTAAGAGTTAGGTTTGTATTTTTGATTTTTTTTAACCTATGTAATTTTTATTTTGACCTCTTGACTAAGGTCCTTTCCCCGACCATTTATATGCTAGATCCGCCCATGCTCTCAACTGTGCGGGTCCCAGGCTTGCTTGGGAGCATCTTGTTGCTGAGGATCATAATTGGCCGGAGGCGCAGCGTTCTTATAAGCGATCTAGGTGGAGCTTGCGCGTTGTGATTAGGTAGGCTTATTGCACGATTCACCCAACCCAGCTAAGCTAATAAATGCTATAAGGTTCGATAGTCTATTGCAACCATTAGAACATAATTATGGTTATAAGACGATGTGATGTAATTGTAAATTATCAATATATCAACATTTGTTTGCTTTAAAATTGATTTGTTATGTTCTCAACCTTGTCTGTAACACCCTAAAATTTAGAGCAAAATTAAACCAAACGAAATGCGGAATAAATATAAAAATCACCCAGTAAGTGGGGAATGAGTATGGGAGTTTACAACACAAAATGGATACTAAAACAACAACCTATTAATCTACATAAACAGGAACATAGATTATGTTCGGGTGTTGCTAATATCTCCAAAATTTCAATTCTAATATCTCCAATAATTACACTCTAAAGTGCCTTTCTCAAAAAGAGTGCCTTCACTGGCACTTCGCTCCGCTCCACTCTAAGGAGCCCGATCAAACCCGATCACCTGCTAAACAACATTTAAAATCAAGTGTTAGGCTTACGCCTAGTGAGAACAAACAGTTAAATGGATAAGGAAATAAAATATTTTAAAATAAAGGTGATGTATACTTTATCCCATTTAACTTAACTTGAAAGCTTACTCTTGGTGAGCAAGGATCTTTTAAAACAATCGAGGGAGACCCGATATTACCATTAGTTGTGACGGAACTCCAAGTTGGCCACAAACCAATGTTATAGAGCGGCACATAAAGGTCTGGTAGCCATTGACATCAACCACAATACAGTCTTTAGTCATTTGTACACATAAGCTCGAGCCTCAAGAATTGCACGCTAACCACAATGCATATTCCGAGAGAGTGAAAGGATAGATTGGAAATTACACAATTTATCGTAATGCCTATTTCCAATTAAAAGTGGGTTCATTCTATCCTTCACGACATTACATACCGACTCTTATGCCTATGGATCCATATCATACTAGTCTAATAATCAACTACATCAAACGTGATGTATTGATACTGTTCCAAACACTGAAAACCTTTATATAAATGATTTCCTTGAAAAACAAGTTTTACCAAAAATTAGGTCAAACTATTTTAGTTCCAAAATCAGATATTTTCTTATCAAGAGACATTTACAAGTAATATGATATCATCTAAAATGCCCATTTTAAATCCGAGATCAAAATCCCCAAATTTCTCATTTTGACCTAAAACCTCCAAACTTAACCAAACACATAAATACTTGAGTTTATAACCTAGAAAGAGTAAATAAGAACATTTATGACAAGTATTATGGTTGTAAAAGGTTGGATTTGAACTCACAAAGCTAGGGTTAGGAAAACCCTAGAAATCTCCCTAAGAGGATGAAGATGGTGATGAAGCTTGGTGAAGGACACGAATCCTTGAAACTCTAGCCTTAAATCTTCAAGCTTGAGGTGCAATAAATGATTTGGAATGAGTAGGTTTAAGGAGTTAAGACCCTCCAAAATGGTCTTGAGAGAGAAGAAGAAGAGAAAATAAGTTTGGGTGAGAAATGAGTGTGAAAGACAAGAAAAAACGGAGGTTTTAATGTAGATCAGGAGCTGGACGCCAGTTGTCCCGCCAGTTAAAAGTGGCCCGGACCAAAACAGAGGCTAACGCCACTTGTGGCGTGGGTTAGTTTTTGTAATCGGCGCTCAGAATCGGCCCTGCCCAAACAGAGGCTAATGCCACTTAGTGGCGTGGGTTAGTTTTTGTAACTGGCGCCGTAACTGGCCCCAGCCAAACAGAGGCTAATGCCACTTAGTGGCGTGGGTTAGCTTTTCGTAACTGGCGCCGTAACTGGCACGAGCCATTTAAGTCAACCCGAAACTCACAAACTTGATTTCCGACGCATAGCTTCGATCTTTTTCATTAACCAACCCATAACACTTTTAAAACACCTCTTTTCTAGAATATTTTTATTCATCAAAAATTTCCGGGTGTTACAATCCGGGCCACATGCAAGACAGGTTTTTGGAACTCTGTGGTTAAGTGTGCTTGGGTGGGAGTAGGAAGGAGAAAGCAATAGATGAACATGGATGGGTGACCCCCTGGGAAGTCCTCGCCAGGTCGCTAAAAACAAATCCGTGCGGCTTAGGCCAAAGCGGACAATATTGTGTCGTGGTAAGGCGGGGTGTTACATTGTCGGATAAAAGGAAGGAGAAAGCAATAGATGAACCGCAAGCCGGAAAAAGTAGGGTCGACGTGATGAATAATATCATGCAGATTGTTTCATGTTCATAATTTCACACACACACACATATATATATATATATGTATATATGTATATGTATAAGGGTTTGTAACGTGGAAGTGAACGTACTAAAAAGTCCAAACTTTGTAGGACTATCTTTATTGCATTACCATATATTCTAACAAATTCAGTGAATTCTCAACATACAATGTATTTGAGAATACATTTGTCCAAAGTGTTTTTCATGTTTTTCTTTAATATATTTGATCTGACTGCAAGAATTCATATTTAACCATGTCTACCAGTTGGGTGCTCACTCACGATTACAATGAACATGCAAATTACGAGATTTATGATGAACAATTATGTGTTCACAAAATTCAACGGTTGAACAATCAGTTTGCTTTACGTCCATATACGAACAACATCAAATTGTGAATCTCAATAGACAATAGTAAATAACAAGGTTTGTGGCGTACTGGTTAAGGCTTGTGGGGAATGAGGCTAGATAACTCATCTACCCGAGGTTCGAATACACCAGGCGCAAACAACTTGTGGCCACTGGGGGATTAGTCTGCAACTCGGAGCTGCATGCTTTAGCAGTCTTAAAATTGTCAGGATTAGTCTGCAAGTGTCTAGAATACAAAAAAAAAGATGTGTTCTGATATGATGAAGATTAAGAACAATGTTTCTTGTTATACTAAACAGAATATCGCCAACAATTTGGAAAATAAATACACACATAATTAATTAAGCTAAAATCATGGAACATGTATGATTTTTGTAACTGACGATTGATCATAATGGGCTTATGCCAAAAAAGAAATTTATGAAACTACCCTTACAATTAAATTGTTGATGGGAAATGAACATGGATTAACAATGGCTTGTGATTAATCTAATAAGTTAATATAATGATACCTTTTTTCTTGGTTACCAAATAAACTTGGCTCTAGTGGTTGAAAGTTTGCACATTCTAACTGAAGAAGCGGTGAGGACGGGGTTGTTTGAAGGTATTATAGTGGGAGCAAACAAAGTCACATCTCCAATACGCGGATGATGCAATCTTATTTGGTAAGTGGAGTATTTCCAATCTTAAGAATCTCCTCAAGATTCTTAAATGTTTTCACATGATGTCGGGACTGAAAATTAACGTGAATAAAAGTAAATTTTTTGGGATCGGTGTAAAGGACGAAGAAGTTCAAGATTGGGCTAGGTGTATGGGATGTGGCTCGGGTGTACTCCCTTTCACGTACCTAGGCCTTCCTTTTGGTGCATCGATAAAGAGAGTGGAGGCATTGGAGACTAGCGATTGAAAAGGTAATTATAAAGAAACGATTAGCTTCATGGAAGGCAAAATTATACAGAAACGATTAGCTTCATGGAAGGCAAAATTGATCTCCTTTGGAGGTCGGTTGACCATGGTAAAAACGGTATTGGGAAGCCTACCATTATATTTTCTCTTTATATCGAGCGCCGATTGGAATAATAAAAGAAATAGAGAGGGAGAGATGTAGATTTTTTTGGGGAGGGGGGAAGGGTGAGTGTGATAAGAGAGGCGTAGTATGGGTGGGTTGGGAAAAGTCGTTAAAGTGTCACAAAAAAGGGGGTCTAAACATTGGAGGTTTGAAAGAGGCCAATTGGGCTATTTTGAGTAAATGGTGGTGGAGATTTCGGGTTGAAAAAAAGGCTTTTTGGGTTAAGATCATCAAAAGCATTTATTGGTGCAGGTTCGATATGGAGCAATATAGCAGGGATCGGTACGGCTGTGGACAACCACGGAATAGCTTTTTCAAACTCATTTCGTACACAAATTGGAGATGGCTGCGATACAAGCTTCTGGAAAGATAGATGGATGGGAGAACGACCATTAAAGGAAGAATTTACAAGACTTTATCGCTTAGAAACAAATCAAGAGGCAAAGGTAGCAGGCATGGGGACATGGATGGATGGTGCATGGAGTTGGAAGTGGAACTGGAGACGACAATCGAGAGGAAGAGAGATAGGGGAGATGGAAGCGTTAATGCAAAAGTTAGAGGAGCACAAACCCGAAAGAGATAAAAAGGATAAAGACGTATGGGAATAATTTGGGGGAGTCGGTATGGATCGGGGTGGTATGGGCTGCACTATACTATATATGGACACACCGGAATAAGGTGGTATTCGGAGTGGATAAAAGAAAGTTAATCGACCAAACGTACGAGTTTCAATTATCAACCTTTGAGTGGATCAAAAGACGATACAAGAAGTTAACGCTAGACGGCACGAGCTGGATGGTGGATCCCTCTCTCGGCTATGTTGAGTCGATGCGGGCAGACCGGTCGGGAATAAATCGTTTGTTTTGACCCTCGCAAAACACATCCATCTCTGAAGTTTCTAAGAACATCTCCAATAGTTTCCCCAAAATAGAGAAAATGGAGAAAATGTGGATTTTGAGCAAGTATTTTGCCCCAATAGCTTCCTCATAATCATCTCCAAAATGGAGAAAATAGGAGAGAGACTGTGTTTTTCTTCAAATATGGAGTTCACTCCAAAAATGATTACTAAATGAAATTATCAATAGAAAACTTTGAAAAATAAATAATTAAAGAGAAAAACAATATTTTAATATTATTTTGGAGAAATCATAGGGAATTTATTGAAGATGGATACAATTCTTTTTAGAGATTGTTTCTTGAGTCTCTATTTTAAAAAAAATTATAGAAAATTTATTGGAGATACTCTAAGGCCAGTGCCAGTGCTGGAAAGCCAGTGAAATTTAGGAAAGGCCTTATCTGTTTTTTAGGCAGCTGTTGTTTGTGTCTTGCTGTATTTTGGGCAACTGCTATTAGGGCTGTAAACGAACCGAACGAACACGAACAGAGGCTTGTTCGTGTTCGTTCATTTAACTTAACCGAACAAACGAACGAACACGAACGGTAAACGAACGACATTTTTTGTGTTCGTGTTCGTTCGTTTAAGTTAACCGAACAAACGAACGAACACGAACGGTAAACGAACGAAATTTTTTGTGTTCAATAAGAAAATTTGTTTGTTCATGTTTGTTTGTTAAGCTGTTAAACGAACGTAAACGAACAAACATAAATGAACGTGAATGAAGATAAACGAACGTAAATGAACATAGATGAACATAAACGAACAAACACAAATATAGAATAAAACCACCATTACTTCTTATTTTGTTCCTAATAATTAACATAACAAAATAAAAACTGGGTAAACTTAGGAGCCATAAAAAAGAAATTCTAAAAATTTAATTTAATTACTGATTTTACATATTAATGTCATAATATATAAATATATTTATATATAAACAAATGTAAACGAACATAAACGAACGAATATAAACGAACGTTCACGAACGTAAACGAACGAATGAGACCATTGTTCATGTTCGTTCATTTAACTAAACGAACAAAAAAATGTGTTCATGTTCGTTCGTTTATTAAATAAATGAACATAAACGAACTTCCCGCCGAACGGTTCACGAACGGTTCGGTGAACGTTCGGTTCGTTTACAGCCCTAACTGCTATTGGTGAGTTTGCTGTATTTTGGGCAGCTGCTTGTTGCCTTTTCCATGGCTGCTAAACTTGGGTGTTTGTAATGCTGTGGTTTTGTCTTAATAAAATTTTGCCTTCCAAAAAAAATATTGGCTGAAAAACTTATATATCATGTGTTATTTTATATGATTTTATTTATTCAATACTAAAACTTAAAATATTAATTACCATATATTTATTTTCTAATGTTATTGTTTATATATATAGGGTTGATTTTCGTTACAAACCACGTCAATTCATACAAACCGCATGCAACCAATATTTTTTTAAAATTTTTTCACTTTTTCTTAATTATTAGAGTTGATTAGTCAATAATATATGAAAAAAATTCATCAAGATACATGAAGGTTGGTGAATCAAGAATATGTGAAACAAGATTCATCAAATTGAGAGTTTCATGGATCAATTCATTTTTATGTAGAAAGAAAAATAATTTCATGAATAAAAGAATTATATGAAACAAATTCATCATATTAAACACTTTCATGAAAAAAACAAATTATTTAAAAAAACAATGAAACACGCGGTTTGTACGTTTTGTACCAATTGACGTGGTTTGTATTTGAAATCTCCCCTATATATATAGGGAGAGGTTCAAATGAGAACTTTTGATTTTTAAGGGAACAAATGGACACATTATGGACCACATATGATGTGGGTCTCACATAATATTAAATTACTTCTGATTTAATATTAAATCAGAAATGACTTAATATTATGTGGGACCATTTAATATTAAATCAGAAATGATTTAATATTATGTGGGACCCACGTCATATGTGGTCCACAATGTGTCCCTTTGTTTCTTTAAGGAGGGGTGGTTCTCTTTTGATCTCTCCTCTATATATATATATATATATATAGGGAGGTTCAAATGAGAACTTTATATTTTTAAAGGAACAAAAGGACACTTGTGGATCACATATGATGTGGGTCCCACATAATATTAAATCATTTATGATTTAATATGAATAACATGATTTAATATTAAATCATAAATGATTTAATATTATATGGGACCCACATCATATGTGGTCCACAATTTGTTCCTTTGTTCTTTTAAGGAGGGGTGGTTCTCATTTCATCCCTCCCCTATATATATATATATATAAAAGAAGGTTCAAATACAAATTCATATTTACGTACAAACTGGTTCAAATCAATATAAAACAAAGTTTTTTTCATCAAATGTTATGATTTAAAATATTATTACACATATGTTTGTTTCATAATCTAAAAGTTTCACATGTATTTTGTTTTCATAAGTTGAAAGTTTTTCATATATTTTTTTATAAAAAAGTTTCACATGTTTTTGTTTCATAATGTAAAACTTTCACATGTAATTTTTTCATAAGCTGAAACAAACATATGTGCAATATAGTATCTTAAACAATAGTACTTGATGAAAAAAAATTATAAAAAAACCATTTTTATATTGATTTAAACCGGTTTGTATAGTTTGTACATAAATATGAGTATATATTTGATCATCCCTATATATATATAGAGGCTTGATCCTATACAAACCTTTTTCTGCATAAAAACTATGCAAACTCGAATTAACTGTTTTTTAAATTTTTTTAATGAGAGGGTATAAACGTAATTGTGCATATGCTTTTAAATTATTTATTAATTATGAATATTTGGTAGTTTTATGGACAATTATGTTATGCAGGGTGTGACTTATTTTTATTTTTAATTTTTTTATAATTTGGTAGTTATTTGGATGGTGGTTTTTTTTTTTGAAATGTCCAGGTGGATGAAGGTTATGTTTGGCGATGCAGTGCAGTTGTTTTTCTGGGGGTGTGGGTTTTTGGTGGTTCTCTCAATGGATGAAGGTTTCATATATGATTTACTGCATAAAGACGATTTTGATGATGAATTTTGTTCTGTTGATGATGGCTTAAATATGTTCAATTCCAACCCAGTTGATGTTGAGAATAGTGTATCTTTCGTCGATGATGAGGCTACGAAGATGAACAGTGTTTCCGAGTCTGGTTCGTTTTGTTTTTTTTTTCTTTTTTTTTCTTTTGGTTTTGTATAGATGTTGTAAGTGCAGTGACGATGTACTAGTTCATATGAAGAATATGATTGGTTCGTATGAAGTATTTCAGAGCCTGGTTTGTTTTGGTTCTCTTTTTTTGTTTTTTTTACCTGGGTTTTGTATGGATGTTGTAAGTGCAGTGTCGATGTGTTTCTTCATATGAAGATGTATGATTTGTTCGTATGAAAACTAGTAATTCATAACTATTATCTTCCTTTGTTAGTCATGTGTGGGCAAAGCCATATGAAATTTTAGCATTCATATTAAATTATTGTAAACTATTGTCCTGTTGCAATCAATTGTGGATTTCCCTATGAAGTAATTCAGTTCATATGTGAAAATCATTATTTCATATCTTATTAACTATAATGATGTGAAAGTTGATGACACATGACAACATAACACTGCATGTACTTGAATTTCCGTGGAATTCCAAATTCTTATTATTTATCAAGACCAATTCTAGGTGTGTTGAAATAATCGAGAATATGTTGAAATAAACACAATGATTAATACATTCTGATAAGTTTCATATAATCTGATATGTTATGAACACAAATCCTTATTTATCATATCCCATAAGATGTAAATTAAGACAGTTACATTTGTTTCCCCATATCTAATATTATCAAAGGTTATGGTTCAAACATTACCCAATTGATTCCTACGAAAGTGAAGTTTTCATATATAAAGACATCAATTAAAAAAACTTTTGGTGGACCACAAACATGCATATGTGGACCACGATGTGGGTTGGTTTTATTTAGGATGTGGTTTATTATTTTAAAAATATTGATTTTTAATTAATAATGTTTTGGAATTAAACCGTTTTTACCCTTAATTCTAAATCGAATTTACAGTTTTGCCATTATAAAAATAAAAAAAATTCTGAAAATTCCATTTTCTCATCTCACCGTTGGATCAACACATCAAGGGCTCCAATTAGTTTGTATAGTTTGTATGCATATATATATATATATATATATATATATATATATATATATATAGGACGGTTGAAATGTGAACTCATTTTGGTTGTGAACGTGAGAACGAATCTCACCCACTTATCCGGTCGATAAAGGCGGTTTTGACTCGTTCCTCCTTTAATAATCTCCACCCTTCCATGAATCGCGTCAATCCTCCGTGATTGCGTCCACCATAACCGAAGATGTGTGGCTGAGATTCGTCCTCACGTTCACAACCAAAAATGAGTTCACATTTGAACCTAACCCTATATATATATATGTATATATATATATATATAGGGAGAGGTTCAAATGAGAACTTTGGGTTTTTAAAAGAACAAAGGACCCATTTTGGATCACATATGATGTGGGGCCCACAAATAAAAAATCATTTATGATTTTTAGAAAAAAATCATAAAATCATAAATGATTTTTTATTTGTGGGCCCCACATCATATGTGGTCCCAAATTAGTTCATTTGTTCCTTTAGATTGATAGTGTTCTTGCATGATCCCTCCTATATATATATATATATAGAGAGAGAGAGAGAGAGAGAGAGAGAGGCTCCTTCATGTGTTAACTCAAATATTTGTGTTAACTTTGTTAACCAATTTCGACCAATCAGAATCATTCCTTCAATTTGGAATTAGTTGGTGTTGCAAAATTTATGGAAGGGCAATTTTGTCTTTTAGAAATTTAATTAATTTTTAATTTTATAAAATGTTGCAGTTTATTAAAAGTTTCCTTGTTTAAAGGAAAGTTAAGTATGTAAGTTATCTTTTTAATTAATTCTTTAATTATTAGTTTTTGATTGATTTTATTCAATTCTTAACTAATAATCAAGATAACGCATGTTTCGAGTTCTACAACGTCTGATGGTTGTGAAGTGAACACACGATGTTCAGTTGTGAACACATGATATTCTGTATGCTATTGTTCACTTATGCATACGATGTTCACAAGTGATAACATTGTTAATAAGTAGAATAACATGTTCACATTTTTCGCCATTATTTATACTGGAATAACATCGTATTCATCCGTGAACGAACAACATGTTCATGAGTGAACACATAATGCATTCCTAATCAGAAGCATTCTCATCTTTTACTTTGAATTGCCGTTGACTTTTTCATTAGGAGTTGTTTTGTATTTTTTAAATTTTAAATTTAAATATTTTTGTATGAAATTTGGTTATAGTAATCTTTCCTTATTTTAAGGAGACATAGGTATGGAAGTTATTTTATTAATTTGATCTTTTCTTATGTTAAGGAGACATAATTATAGAAGTTATTTTTCTAATTTATTATTTTTTTAATTAATTTTTTAAATTTGATTGTATTGTTATTTGATAATATCGATTATGTATTCTGAATAGCTTATATTCATAATGAAATAGTCCCATGTTCATATCCGAATCACGTTCATAACCGAACCACTTTTACTTACGTACAAAAATCGCCCTATTTTCATAAGTGAACCCCTCACATATTCATAAGTGAATCACTCATTCGTTCACCACTCCTATGTTCATAAGTGAACCAGCATCAAATTCACATATGAACTAGTCTATATTCATAAGTGAACAAGCACCAGATTCATCTTCTTCACCAAATGTTTACTGCACCAGGTTTACCTTCTTCACCGATCTTCAATGCACCAATGTTCACTGTGTATTCATTATAATCGAGTTACATAATTGAGTAAGCAAAAAATCAATGGCGAGAATTAAATTAGAATGAATACCTTTAGTTGAGCCCATATCGTTCTCGACTTTCACCTCCATTACAGAAACCTAAGAGAATCAATGAAATCGATCAACATAATCACAGAGGGTAACTAAAAGAAATCGATCAAACAGAAAAAACATCTAAAATAAATCGATTACTTGAATCGATCAACCTGAAAAACAACTAAAAAAATCAATTACTTGAATCGGTCAAACAAAGAATAAATCGATAACCAGAATTGAGAGTATAAATCGAGGAGCGAAATGGGAAGATCGAGAGGAGCGATAAGACCACTAAAAACCATGGTGGTGGTCTAATGAAGATGATTATGATTTTACTTGGTAGTGCACTAAAATAGGAACAGATTAATTAGAGAAGGAGTTATTTTCGGCAATCGTGATCTTTTTCCTAATTTGTTTCGACTAATCAAATTACAGTCTTACCCTTGTTCACCAATGTTCACCATGGCTTTAACCCTACATATTTACAAATATGCCACATTGTATTAGAACCGTAGATCTTACAAATGAACGGTCTAGATGAGTTAACAAAGTTAACACAAATATTTGAGTTAACACATGAAGGAGCCTATATATATATATATATATATATATATATATATATATATATATATATATATAGAGTTGGCGATTAGCATGGAGAGGGTAGGTAGGAACTTGGGTTGCGGTGTGGTGGAGGACTAGGTAGCATTATTACAAATAAAGAATCAAATCATAATGATTTATCATTCCAAAAACTTGTATGACCTAATACATGACAATTCACTTCTATAACATCGATTTATTTAATTATTTATGTTTTAAATATTAAATATGTAACTTTGTCTATTTTGTTGAATCATTTAAATGTTTGTACTTTGCAGGTTTATTTTTTGTAAGAATTAAAAAATCTTAAACATCATGTATTAGTGCTATTTGAAAATTCAAAATATCAATTAAATTTTGAACAAAAATACAAGTTTCATTATATGTATAACTTGAAGTTGATAAAAAAAAAATTGGTAGCAATTAAGTTGATACCAGGTACACGTGTTTGGTACGTGATATTAAAAACAAACTTGATACCGTATCAATTATCAACCGGGGAATTTACTCAAATAACTATTTTAAACAAAATAACAACTCATTTTTTAGCCATGTTAGAAACTTTTTCCTTAATTTTACATATAAATTTCTTTTTTATGTGAAGTTTTTTTTAAAAAAATTGACTATTTTATAAAATGGCTAAAATATAAAGTCATTTTATAAAATAATTATTTACGTAAAATTTTCGCTAAAAGATGTTATTCAATGTGAATCAATATTAGATTATTTACATAGAGGTATGGAAAAAATAGCAAAAAATCGTATAATTAAACAATGTTTACTTTGTGTAATGCGTTGGGATTAGCATTTATATTCACGGAAACAATAAAGACGGATTCAAATGAGAACTCAAATTTGGTTGTGAACTTGAGGATAAATGAGAGAGCGATACGTGTCTCAATCAAAGAAATATTCAGATTGAATATAGTATTTCTTCCGTCTGAATAATGTTTATTCAGTCTGAATACTTCTTTGTATATTCAGTCTGAATAATTTATATTCAAACACGTATCACACTCTCATTTGTCCTCACGTTTACAATCAAATTTGAGTTCTGATTTGAACTTTCATATCAATAACTATAAGTCGATTCTACCCCTATAAAAACAAAAACTGTACAGACTAAAAAAAAAGTTCTACGACTATTTTTTTTTAAATTATTGTCCAAATTATATCATAAAATGACGGTAAATATAAATTAATTTATTTATTTCTTACAAGAACAAATGATTTTAAAAAAATATTTTCACACAACAGGATAATTATACAATTAAAATACATGAAAGGGAAAAAAAACTTCAAGTCGTCTTTGTAAACGATGTCATCTTAATGGACGTGCCGAGTGCCAATGTTCCGATCTCCGCCGTGAACGTGTCGTACCGGAGAAAAAGCTCCACCAGCATCAACCTGGAGCACAGCACCACCAGATCCTTCGCCGGACATTGTTTGTTATCCGCCGTCGGTGCATCTGTTTCTCTCGCATTCGACCAGTAAACGTACTGTAATAGCTTCTCTCCTTCTCCGACGAACCTATCGGCGACGAACTCTTCTGGATTATCGAAAACCTTTGGATCCTTGGTGGCCAGCGGCTGATATCCGAAAATAACTTCTCCTTTTTTGATCTGGAACGCAGCGTCGTGGCTTTCAACCACAATGTCTTCCCTAGCCTTAGCGTATTGGAACGGCACCGGTGGATCTATTCGTAATGCTTCATAGACGACGGATTTAGTCAACGGCATCTTCTCCAGAGCCGTGAAAGTTACGTCTCCTTCTTCCTTCACGACGGTTCTGATTTCTTCAGCTAATCGGCGGTGTAAACTCTCTCCGCCAGATCCAATCCATTTGATTAGAGATGGAAATAGGACTTTCATGCCGCCGAATGCGTTGAATCCTGTGAGAAACACCAAATTATGGCAAGCTTCTTCTCGATTGATACCGTATTTTTCAGCTTCGTCGAGTAAGGAAGAGGCGGAATCGTAAACGGCATTGTAGAGCTTTTTGTAACCAGGTTTGATTACGAAAAAAGGCAATCGAACTGTGTGGATGATGTCTTCGATGAAGTTTGGAAGAAATTTAAGCCCTGCCGTTCCTAACGGAGCTAGCTGAAGAGCTAACCATGTGCTAACGGTTCGTGGACCTTTAGATTGGAGTTTCGTATCCGATGGAAGAACTCCGGTGACTAACTTGAACACAAAATCAAACGCCATGTTATCACTGATATCGTTAAAATTTGCCGATTTCTTATCAGAGATCTCGTTTTCGAGGTTCACGAAGAGCTCCGATAAGCTAGTCCGGAGATACGGTATGAATTTCTTATGCGATGAAGCAAGGAACGAGAGGTAGAACGATTTCAAAGCATGGTGGTTAGATTCGGCGGTGTCGAGAAAAGCGCAGACACGATAACCGCCGAAGAAGTTCGTTGATGGCATAAAGGTGCCATCGAGAATGTTCTTCTTTTCGACTTTCGTGTTATCGAAGAGAATGGGGAAGCTTTTGGAATCGAGAACGACTACGACTCTGGGATCGGAGGAGATAAAAGGTCCAGGCGGCATGTTTGTACGGAAGACGGTGGAATTGTACTTTTTGATTCTGGTTTTGAAGAAATCGTCTTTGCCTTGGTTGTAAAAGTAGTCGTAACGGTCCTTGATCGGTCCGAAGAACGGCCAGCCATAGTCGCCGGGGATATCTCGCAACGGCAGCTCTGAGGAAGATGCAGGGTGGTCGGAAGATGAAGAAACCATGGTTAAGTTTGGAGTAATGAATTATAGAGGTACGTTTGTTTGCTCATATATATATATATATATAATGAATGAGCCACCTGACTCATGCGCATTACATTTTTTATAGAAAAATTCTATAAGTTGATGTATACATATATAATTACAAAGGTAAAAAAAGTTAAACACTTGCAGTTTATACATATATACTATATAATTATTAAATTAGACACTTGCAATTTGTTTTCCTATTAAGAATACTATTTTTATTTATTTATTTATTTATGCGTTAATAAAAAAAAATTGTTTTTATAAGTTTTACTAACTGTAATTCGAAATCATATTTTTTTTTCCGATGGTGAAGCATATAATACACTTTCTTTATCAGGTTTTTGATAAGATGAGGGAAGAACTTTGAAAAAGGAGAAAACCGATGAATTCATCCAACAAACAATTGGATTGAAATGATTCAATGGATATAACAATCAATTTAAAAAAAACATACAAATGTTTTTTCTTAGTTTTTAAATTAAAAATCAGAAAACTACAATAAAAATAAGAGCAAAACAAATTATATCAGAAAACTACAATAAAAATAAGAGCAAAACAAATTATACCAAAGAACGCTTATATTTTTATTGTTAATTTAACATTTATTTTGATATATACATTTCCGTCTGATTTTTCATTATATTCTAGTTGTTTTTTATTTATTTTTATTCAAGATCATGTTCTATTTGTTTAAATTATCTTTTGTAAGCGGTAATTTTGTGACTTATCCACTTATATATTAAGGGGAGAGATAATATGAAAACACTACCAATTTAAAGAAACAAAGGAACTCATTTGGGACCACATATGATATGGGTCTTACATAATATTAAATCATCTATAATTTAATATTATGTGGAACCCATATCATATGTGATCCACAATAGTTCTTTTGTTTTTTTTAAAATGCAAAGTTCTCATTTAAAACATTCGCTCTATATATTAATATGTAAAAACTAAAAACATTAACGTTTTACTTTTCTATGTTAACTTTTTTTTTTTCAAAAAATAATTGTATTGTTTTACGTAACGTGTATTTACAGTGTCATTTATTATGTTTAAAAAACGTTTGCGATCATAGATTTTTATATGTGATAATGTTTTTTTTAGTTTATAATTATAATATTTATTTAAAAATTAAGAAAATATCATGTGGAGCCAAAAGCCAGCATCACAGCATCGCGATCAGGTGGAGTGTGGAGCAGTTGGAAGATGGTTTACATTTGCTTTCTTTATATTATTTTAATTATTATTGTATGTTATTATTTTATTTTTTATTTCAAATATTTCAAAATGTCGAACTACATTAAAAAATATAACATGTATGAATATTAATCATTATTTTGGAAAATATATTTAAAAAATTTAGTGTTTATAGTTTCAAAAATATATTTAGAAAAATTAGTATCCTATAAGTTGAGGTTCCAAAAAAATATTTTAGGAACGTCATTTGCATCATATCAAATTCCATTTATAAGGAAGCCTCCAACATTGAGTGTTGCAATAGTTTTTTTTATTTATTAAATTACAACTTTGGTCCATGTGATTTACACAAAAAAAATATGAACAATGTTTTTCAAACCTGTATTTTGTTATAAAAGTGATCCATGTTGTTAACGCTGTATTTTGTTACGTAAAAGACATTTTTAGCTTTTTATCTTGTTGCCTTTTACCCTCCCCACGACCCCATCCACCTAAACTAACGTGCCCCTTGCCAACTTGGTGGTTGTTAATCTCTGGCGACCCTCCCCAAACACCACCACCAATCTTACAGTTTTCCTTACACAATTGTAACTCAAGAACCAACTTCTTCAAAACCATCATCAACCCCTTTCTGTCATTTCCTCCCCTTAAACCATCATGACTCAAGACCTGACTAAATAAACTTGTGAACTAGATTTGGGAGTTTGCAAGTGCTCGGTGAAGCATCAGCAAGGCAGAAGGGTTCGTTCTTGTGTATGTTCGTCTGGGTGTAATGGTGATGGTTGTTTAGTTCATTCATATGTGGTGTGGGTTCGTCCCTAAGAGGTTGCAGGTGCTTGGTTCTTATAAGGTTGCTTCGTTATGGTTTTTTGGGACGGAGGTTGGATAGATCTGGTGGTGGTTCAGTTGGAAAGAAAACGAGCAGTGGTGGGGGGTTCACCAGGAAATTTATTGGTGGGGGGGGGGGGTTACATGGTATTTTTTTTCTAAAGTTTAAGATAATATAAGTATTTGTCAAATGTATAAATAAATATTTCGTTAAATAACCTAAAAAGTGGACCAAAATGCATGTAAACTAACGACATTTTTACTAAAGAAGTTGGAAGAATGGACTACTTTCAAGACAAAATGCAAACTATAACGATTATTATTGTATTTTGAAATATAGAGACGTTTTGTAATTTTGTGTAAACCACAAAAACCACAATTGTATTCTACTATATTTTTAGCGTCCTAAACGTATTTGAAAATATTTTTCCATAAATAAAACTTGTATGAAAGTAAGATTTTTAATTCAATTTACCCGTAACACAAATTATATAATGTCCTATTTGGTTCGTTGAATTTTCATAGAATATAAAGATATTGGAATGCTTAATTCTATGGACCAAAGTTTATTCTCGCGTTCAATTTTCTTGAGGGTTCCATAAATAATTAAAATTCCTATCCTTGCTCACTTTTGAAAAATACCAGTATACCCTTAACACCCAATCTAAAATCGATCTGCAAAGCAATCAACCTATAATCGATTTGCAATTAATCGATTTGCAATCACTACGACACTACCCTTCTACAGTCGATTTGCAGCCTTATTATACCAACTACAACCATCTGACCACCTTCTTCTACTAGACCAACGACACCAACCACAACAACCTCGTCAGGCAAACTACAACCGTGAAACCACCTTCTACTATCCAAAAAGAGCTGCGCTAACAGGCGTATTTGAAAATGTGTTTTCAGGCTCCGCGCATTTGATTTTTGAAGTATGTAATGCAATTGAAGCTATTAGAGAATCAGGTAACCATACATGAAGGGGAAATTGTGCAGATTTAGCAATCGCATCGGAAAATAATAGAACAGCTTACAAGGTTACATAAAAATATAACTTTACTTGACACACAAACTCAATTCACCAACCTCGTCGGACCAACTAGAACTGAAACTTGCAACTGGACCGACCTCATGGTGCTACCAATTACTAAATTTTCTACAACAATCTTTCTCCATCTAGATGGATTCTAGGGTTTGAGATTTCAACAATTTATATAAAGACAATAAATAGATAAATTAAATATAACCTATATAAAATTGAAAAGGAAGTTAAAAAGAGGTAAAACCTAAACATTACAAATAAAACAAGAAATGGTAATTTCATACATTAAATGATAATTATACAAAAAAATATTACAAAGGGGTATTTTAGAAATTTATTGATCACTTTTGAAGTTACATTATGCAAACATTAACTCTTGTAAATTTATAAAAATATTTTAAACATTAACTCTCGTGGGGGTTTTTCTTCCTGAGGCGTTAAAAGTGTGGGGTTTATCCAACCCTAAGGTGTAGGTTCGGGTCCCGCATACTGCCTAATTGAATGTTACTGTGAGTTCGAATCTTTAACTACTAAGTTGCCGGTTAAAAAAAAAGTAAGAAATATTTAATACTAACAAAAGATTTACTACTAAAATTAATTAATTATTTGAAAAGAATATTAATTAATGATTAATAATAAATAGTTAATATTTATTAAAAATTAATAATAATAAATAACAATTAATATTAATTAGAGTTATAATCGAAAAAATGTCAAAATGCTCCTAAACACTATTTCAACCAAAGTTACAATAAGTTTGTTTGTCTCCATCCAAATATATACTAAAAAAATAAGTTAGGTTATATATGTTTGCAAAAAAAATGTCTAAATAAATAAATTATCATTCCTCCAAAAGATTTCATTTTGATTCATGCTAATCAAATTGCATGGTTAAACCTGATTAATTTATATTATAATTCCTTCAAATTCTAAAGTTTTGACAAATTTCGTTTTTTCAAGAAAAAATATTACACGAACCACACGCCACCTGAATTGCCTTAATTTAACAGTAATCATTGAGTAGCTTATTTTTCTAAAGAAGCAAGAAATAACATATCATGTTTAATTTTGTTAGGTACTATCAGTTTATGTCGTGAAACATGTTATGACAAAGTTTTCGTTTTTAATAAAGATTTAAAAAAATAAGTTGGCTAAGGAAGACACATACGAGTCAATATGGCAGTATTCATCAGCCTACTTCACCATTTCGAGAGTCACAAGACTTGGCTCCATTTGTCATGTGTTATTGATCGTTGTCGTAAATTATTTCGGTCCCCCATAAAAAAAAGTTGTAAATGTACATGATAATTACTTACAACTTGTAAACTTAGGGCCGTTTACCAAACGCTTACTCGGGTAAGTGCTTATCCAGCTATATTACCTTACCGTAGAAATATAACAAGTATCAAAAAATTTACCCGGTAAGAGAAAAGATAAGGAAAACAATGACCAAGAGTCTTACCCGGGTAAGTGATTGCTACGAATCTTACCACGGTAAGCGTTTACCGGGTAAATTGTTGCATACGATGTCGTTTTTTGTGGACTAAAATCTTACCCGCTATGTAAGTGATAGTGTTAAATTTTATCGGGAAGCACTTACCCGAGTAAGCTTTGGTAAACGGCCCTTTAATCAACCAAACACATGATACAAATGATATGTATATGGCTTTTTTTATTTTGAGTAGAGTTAAAACCCAATATTTTTAAATTAAAAATCATTAGATATCGATTTAATAATGTTATGCTCATATCTTTTTGGAACCAAACACAATCAATCTTTGAAATTTGAATACCAACTCATTCAATATTTAAAAAATACACGTGATTGACAAAATAAATAAGTATTGTTTATTGTAATCAATGCTCTAAAAAAACTTGCCGTAACAGCCATTATGGCGCGTCGTGACTTAAGGCTTGTGGCTGGCGTCACGTTATGCCTGTGACACGCCATGGCCCAATGCACGATTTTTATGATACCATATTTGATTTTTCTTACCTTTTTAGTGTCTTGTTTTTGTGTTTTTAATACATAACATAACTTAAAATGATTAATAGCATTAATTCATTGAGTAATAATAGGAAAAAAAAAATATTTATATATGTATATATTTATATATGATATACACATTTGTCGCCATAAGAGACGTCTTGAAAAACGTCATGACTCGCCGTGACTTATAAGACTTAAGGCTCAGGGGCGGTTGCAGCATAGAAAGGGGCGGCCGGGGGGGGGGGGGTGGTCCAAGGACCCCAGTGAATTGTTAAAAAAAATTACAGGCTAAAAAATATCAAAAATACTAAATTTAGCCTTAGTTCCCCCTAGTTAAAATTTCCAAGGAACCCCATCTTGCCGGCGATTGACAAAAACACTAAAAGAGTTTCTTGAAATCAATAAAAAAAATGGAAAAATTCTTCGAAATCGACAAAAACACTAAAAAAATTATTCAAAATCGACAAAAAACTAAGAAAATCTCTTGAAATCAACTAAAAAACTTTAAAAAAATTCCCGAAACACGTCGGGTGATTTTACGCGCCTTTAGTCTACCTTAATGGGACCCTAGTGGACAAAATTTTTGGATCTGTCACTGTTAAGACTTGACCTCGCTGCCACGTCATGTCTCGTCTCACACTATTTAGAACCTTGATTGTAATACAAGAGAACGGTAAAAATCCAATTATTTTAAAAAATTTCATGCATTTTTGGGTGACCCCAAGTCCTAACAAGAGTCTTTCTTCGAAAACTTAAAAAAGCTAAAGATGATTATCGGTATGATAGGATTAAAGTATTTAAACAACATAGCAAATTATAACCAAATATGTATCACAACGTATAAAATAGTAGAAGATTGAAGCTATATGAATATTTGATGTTGCATATATTTTTAGATATCTTCTTACTATTACTTTTTTTTATCCGCACAAGGTTTACCTATGATTTCCATGTCAAGGGGACAAATGGAAGTATACATTATTATTGGGTTAACATTAAAAACTAAAAATTAAGTACGTCGTGAGTTAATATTAAATTATGAGATGCAGTGGTAACTTTAATCCTAAAGTAAATTATATGATTTATCCTAATGGTTTACACGTTATAACATATGAAGTTCTTTTTTGAAATATTACAGATTTGGACTTTATGACATGCATTTTATAATGTTTTTGGTCATTTGCTCTTCACAACAGAGAAGAGGTGGTACACCAGATTCGTTAAATAATATTGTCTTCATTCTTCAATGATCGTACACCAGATCCATATTTCCATCTCCTTTTCTCGATCTAGATCCATCTTTGCTCTTGTTGTTCTTGATTTTATTCAGAGTTTTCACTTTTAAGAACCATTGTTGAATTAGATTATTAATTTTAGGGTTTTATTTATTGTTTTATATCACAAATTGTTGAATACTAGGTTGTAGTTTAAATGGAGAAGTAGCTGGAAAATATGACTGGTGCAGGAGGATTGAAGGAGGGGAAGGAATGGATACGTCGATGAGGGAGGGATGTGGGATTACTTATACAATATGACATTTCTTACTCGAAGTTAGAAACTAGTTTTTATCTTTTTAATAGAAAATGAGTATAAAAACTTAACTACCTCCAGTTAACATGATTAATAGAAACATTTTTTAAGAAATTTTAAAGGACCAAATACGTTATAAGATGCAAAACCACATTACTATAACTGTATATGTTTGAAAAAAGAAAAAAAAACTTGAAATACTAAAGCATGTAAATCACACTCACCAAGCATGTAATTTTACTCTTAAATTAATACTCGATTATTTACAAACATAACTTTATGATGTGCTTGCAATAAATAAAAAATATAAAACCCACCTAAGAAATCGAAAAAGAAATTGTATTGTCTACAAAAATATTCGGATTTAGGATTTGAAAACCAACATGTCAACAAGCAAGATAAGGTGAAATCTCTAACACTTATATCAAGTAGTATGTTAAAATAGAAAAAAGAAACAGACAAGGTGAAATCTCCAAATTTAGAGAAGTCTCTAAAGAAAGAAGCATGCCCAGTTGAGAAGGAGTTGAATCAGGAACAGAAAAACTTTCGAAGCAAGGGCATTCATTTAGCAGGAGTTTACGTTGCAAAGACGATTTGTGCTGGCACTTCTCTTCTTTAACTAGTTACATGAATAGAGATTCCATAAAATATAAAGAAATAATATTTTAATTATTTCCAAACAATAATATTTATGAAAATTAATGTGTAGAAGAAAAAAAAATGATATATACCAAATGTATTGAATATTTTATTAATATAGTTAATGTTATAAATGTTAAAATAAAGTAGGTATTGAAGTTTGAGGTAATTTTTTTACAGATTTAAAATTTTATATTATGCCCATTGGCGGATCTAGTGTTGGGAAGGTGGGGGAAATGGACCCTGGTCAAGTGGTTAGAAAAAAAAATTATATAGGTTTAAAAAGACTGAAAATACAAAACTTACCATTAGTTCCCCATTAGTAAAAAAATTCAAGGAACCCTATCTTGCCGGCGATTGTCACAAACACTAAAAAAGTCTTTTGAAATCAATCAAAAAAACCGAAAAAATCATTTGAAATCGACAAAAACACTTAGAAAATCTCTTGAAATCAACTAAAACCCTTTAAAGAACCCTTGAAACAGTGTAATTAGGGTAAAAACATGTCGGGTGATCTTACACGTATTTAATCTACCTTAATTGGGACCCTACTAAATAAAAATCATGAATCTGCTACTGATTATATCATATAAATACTACAGCATAGTAGTTGGAGATGCATGTATCAAAGAACCATAACCATTTATTGGACAAACTCAAATGAACTAATTCATTCATTCGTATGAGTATTTTATATTAAACTTGGAAAATTTAAAAGCAAGCCATCCAACTTGAGTTTAAAAAAATGGAATTTTAAGAAGGAAAAGACAAAGAAATACACTTATTGCGTGGCTGCTATGTATTTTAATGACCTCAATAAATTTATTGTTATTATTTTTATTCTTATTTTTATTTTTTATACTTTTGCTTTGAAACGAAATTGCTGGCAATCCGGAAGAAGCAGCCTTTTTAATTGTAAATTACCATATATGATTATACTTGTACATGAAGTCTGCTCAACGTCTACGTTTTATTAAATATTTACAACATATATTTGTATCCTCTTATCGGGTTGGGTTCACGTAAAACCAACCTATTTTCGTGAGACCCGTAAAATCATATTTTTATAATTGAAACTTTACAGTAAATCACTGTAAAGGTAAAAAAAATTTGAAAATTCATAGCAAAAACTGAATGTTACCTTCACAGTGTTTTGCTGTGAAGTTTCAACTGTAAAAAAGTGGTCTCACGAACACATCGAATTTTTTTTACCTTAACAATGATTTGCTGTGAAGTTTCAAGTGTAAAAATTTAGTCTCACGTGTCTCACGAAAACATGCTGGTCTCACGTGATCCCAAGTCTCATCTTATTTGTTTTTATTATTATCAAAATAAATGTTTATAAAATGATGACCAAACCTAAACAATAAATATGCGGTTTAATAAATTCAGTCATTATTTAAAATTAAGCCAAAAAAAGTGAAAAACAACATTGTTTAAGTTATGATTGACAAGTATTTAAGTTTTTATTGAAAGGGTATCCTAGTCATTTGTCTAGACTAATCCCTGAAAATTTTAAGACCGCTAAAGCATGCATCCTGAGATAATTCCTCAGTGGCCACAAGTTGTTCACGTCTGGATTCGAATCTGGAGTAGATGGGTTATCGAGTCTCATTCCCCACAAGCCTTAACCTGTACGCCACAAACCTTGTAGTTACGACTATTTAAGTTAGCGGTTGATAGATTAGTTGATAGTTAAAAAAGTTGTTAATTAATAAATTAATCATGTTTAATAAAAACTTATTAATAAGTTGGGTAATAATATATAATATCTTTGAATTGAAAATACATTTTTGGACATTTACTCAATTGAAAAATGAAAATTGCCCTTGAAGCTTATGGTATAAATAAATAAAAGTCTAAATTAGTCTTTTTAGAGCATGGTCTATAAAACATCACCAATATATTTTTCAAAATTGTACTAAAATGGAGAAGTAACATTCAATAATCTCCGGCAATTTGCTTATTTTGGAGATTATAAACTAATTCTAACATCAAAATATTTCAGTATTTTAATAAAACATTATTTCTCTTTTATAAATATATAGTTTTAAAGTTTTTTATTGGTGAATATAATAAAATTTTGTTTATGTCTAATGATAATCATTTTTAAAGAGCTCTCCAAATTAGAGAATTTTACAATTTGTTTCATACTTTTTTCATCTTGAAAAATCTATTGAAGCAAATTTTTTGCCAAATCTTCAATTTCTCAATATTAAAAAATCTGTTAGAGATACTAACATATCCAACAAGCTTAGCAAAAAATAAGCTAAGGGGTTGTTTAGTTGCTTTTTATTAAAAATTACTTTGTTACAGTTTAATGGGTTTAATATGACTCATAACTTATATAGTCACTTATGTATGATTGATTATTTGGTAGTAATTTAATGATATAAAAAGTGGCTTCGATAAGCTTATCAAGGAAGCTTTATGCATAAAGTCAAAGTTGTTTTTACAAACCTATCCTGTCAATTAAAAAACAAGTTCCTTTCATTTATGGAAAAATTCTTCAAAACAAAAATCTTCACAATCTATAATCCACCCGAACTGTTTTATATATATAAGACTTAACAGAAAACCAACCAAACAACTCTTAAATCTTGTATGGATAAAGTTATATGTATACATTAAACTAATCGTTATTTATTTCACATGTTTGATTTGAATAACAAAATTGATAATTTAACCCTTAAACTAAATGATAAAACAATAGTTTGTCGCTTACTTATACAAGAATTAATGATAATTAATAATTTTATGCTTATTTAATTCTAAAAGTCATTTAAAAGTAACATGATCTTTATTTGACTTTGAAAAATGTGTTGGTTTTACATGAAAGGTTTGAATTGGTTTTTAGTGTCAACCTTTGTTGAACAATTGCCTTTTTACTATATTATTAAAAAAAGATGTTTTGGGTAAACTCGTATAAATATTCAGATAATTAAATATTAACGTATTTCTAGATAAGTTTAACATTGCTTAATTAGATGCAAATATGAATGAATGGCTTATTATAGAGTCAAATATAACATTAGATATCGAATCACGAAAATGATATATGCAATCAGTTTAAAAATCACGATGACTTAAACCATAAGCAAGGTCATGGGCGATGATGTATGAAAGTCGAAAGTGGCTTGTGCTGCAAACAATCGAGACTTGGGAATGTTCCAACTTTCACCCTATTTTAGATAAATTCTTTTGCAAACTTTTTAATTAGTACAAACTAACCTTAATCGTTCATCTTATATAATGAATATCTGGTTTCATAAATATCTTGATTGTTTCTAAATTTAAAGCCTTGATCATAATGAATGAATTATGTTCATTTTCATCTAATGTCTGGATCATAATAAATTAAATGAACCCTCATCATTTTCATAAATATCTCAACTATTGGTTTGTATGGTTTGTACTAATCAATATTTGGTGGAAACAGTAGGAACTCCGGTGTGATCATTGATCTTGATCTTGAGGGTGCCGTCGTTTCCAAAGGAGGGGCCGATTGGTCATTCAACCACAACATCAGCACTACTCGGAACGATCTCTTAACATATCTTAACATTTTCTGGGTTGTGCCACTAAGGGGCCGTTTACCAAACGCTTACCCGGGTAAGCACTGACCAAGTCATATTACCTTATCAGATGAATATGGCCAATAACAAAAATCTTACCCAGTAACAGCAAAGGCAATGACCAAGATTCTTATCCAGTAAGCAAGAGCGGCGACTCTTACCACGGTTAGTGCTTACCGGGTAAATTGTTGCATTTGATATCATTTTGGTAGATTAAAATATTATCAGGTAAGTAAGTGATAGTGTTAGATTTTTTGCCGGTAAGCACTTACCCAGGTAAGTTTTGATAAACGGAACCACAAGACTTGTGGCGTACTGGTTAAAACTTGTGGGGGGTGAGGCTAGATAACCCATCTCCCCCATGTTCGAATCCAGGCGCAAACAACTTGTGGCCACTAGGAAATTATCTCAGGGCTGCATGCTTTAGCGGTCTTAAAATTGTCAGGGATTAGTCTAGGCAAATGCCTAGGATACCCTTTCCAAAAAAAAAGTTTTGATAAACGGCCCCTAAATTCAACCATTAATATAGTTGGTGTAATTCCACCTGAAGAAATTGGGAGGAATGTGGATTACACTAATGCAGATTGTCTTAATCTAATGGTTTGCATATAAAAAAGTAACAAAACAAGTTGTTGTCATCTTCCCTTTCTTCCTATCTACCATTTCATTCTTTATCGAGTCTAGTCCGAGTAAACAACAAGACACCATAAAATCAAAATCAAAATCAAAACTTGAAGTCGAGTTTTACACCAATTTCAGAAAAACTAAATACTATTTGTACCCACAATCGCGTTTGCATTTCTTCTCACATATACGAAAATATGACATTTTGAAGAAGAGGCTAGAATAGGGACATATCTGGAGGTGGTCCATAAACACTCTGCCATGAATATGGGATCACCCATCCACCACCACCTTCATTTCCTGAACATTATTACACCAAATAAGTCTCTATTCATTATGCATTGCAAGAAAATGTAAAGAAATTTACAAGTAAATCACATGTGAATGGATGTGATATACATTTAAAGATGCAAATAAAAAAAACTCACCTTTAAAGGTATCAGGCCTCAGCCCCACAAGATTACACGCTGCCTCTGCCAAATGAAAGGCATCCGGAATGTTGTCTCCTTCAGAACAGTAACATAACAAGCACGTCACCTTCAAACCCTTCGCCTAAATAATTGTCCAAAAAAAACTAATGAATATGCAATTTAATAAACCAAACTGACCTTTTTTGTTCTATTGGGCAAACTACCAATTTGATCAAAACTGTGAAGGGAAATTTCAAAGTATATATATATGTATGTATATATATATGTATGTATATATATATGTATGTATATATATATGTATGTATATATATATATGTATGTATATATATATGTATGTATATATATATGTATGTATATATATATGTATGTATCAGTAATTGGTTGATTTGAGGATCACCTTGAAACAAGAAAACATTGCAGCAAAAGGCAAACTTGGATAATAGTCTTCTTCTCCCAGATCATCTTCAAGAAGTGAAATATCATCTTGGCTTACATTACCTTCTGCTAAAGTATTGAGATACTTCCATAGTTTCTGATTAGGGTCATATTCCTTCATTCTTTTCCACCCTAATTTTTCACACTCATCATCTGCTCCATCCACATCTGTATTAGAGAGGTAATATATCTGCTGACCACTGAAATATTCACCTTAGAATCAGTAAATATTGTCAAAAAGTAGTCAATAGTAAACTGCAAATCTCAAATGCAAATCATTCGTTCACGGTCATTTGATGCTTATAAAGATACTCTTGATGTTTTTAAACACACCATTATCTGATTACTTTATAGAAGAGGAAACTATATTATTTTTTAGAACACCAATTCATTCAGTACCTTGACATATCAATTGTCTGCCACCTGCCAAAGTCTAAGCTAGAAAGAATTATGACGTGCTTCTTTCCACAAGCAGCAGCAAAATTAGCAAAATTTTTAGCATACTCAATCATCATTCCCTGTTTATTTAGATGGCCAAACAGGACAACATTAGTTCAACAAGTCAAATTCTTTATTCAAAAAAATTTGTGCAGCCAATCGCTACAGAGGAATATGATAAGCTATCAGGCCACATACAGTGCGGATCTATACTTCTACGTGCTCGAAGAAAATCATGTTGGTATTTAGTTTCTCTCTTGTATTTATTTCCGTTCACATTGTGAACAACTCTGCTTCTACTCCTTTCTACTATTGAATCTATCGCAAAGGATAGATTCAAACCCGTGTGGGTATATAAGTTTGGTTTCGAGTTCCTATTAATAAAGTTACTATTTTTTGATCTTGGTTTATTTTTCTTATTAATAAAGTTCTAAACTTTATTTATGAAGTTCTAATATTTATTGGTTTTCTAATCCATTTAAATATATTTCAACAAATTTTCTGATGGATATACCTATGCTTTGATGTGTAAATGGTTTAAACAGCCTAGTTTAGGAATTAGAACAAGAGACAATTTGCAGCTAATCAATTATCAACCGCCGTGTAATTATGTTTCTTATAAACAAAGATGTGTCATGGTCCTTTTTATCTATTTTTGAGTCGAGACATATCACTATTGTGAAAGGTTCAAACTCTTATGAGGCATCTTTCAATTTGAATTTCTTAAAAGGCAACGAATCCTGATTCTTACCATTTCTAATACTTATATATTGAGTTATCCGGTTGTTTTCAACCAACTTCATCTAAATGACAATTACCATTTTATGAATGATAAGACATCCATGATCTACTAAGAAAAATACTAAGATGCAGATACAAGTTGCTAGTGTGCTTTTAAGGTAAAAAAGATGGCATAAGGTGTAAGCATGTTTAAAAAACAAAAGATTTTATATGATGTGTTAATTTTCAACAACAGAAATAATGAAAAGCAAAAGACAACAAATAGAGAAATATCAAGAGAGAAGTTGCTTTGGTGACAAAAAGACACTGTCATGAGATAAATAGTACATGAGGACATAAACAAACAATTTACAAGACACAAATATCTTACCTTAACAACTGGTGATCTTTGTTGGATAAGGCTCAATGAACTAGAAGGTGACTCGTAAGCTGCATAGAAAAGGTAAAACTCATAATATGCAATCAAAACAAATATGTAAATCACATTCATACATATAATCTAGATTTGGAGCTTCTTATGTTCTATGCTTATATCCCCACACCTCTAAATTGGAATCCACTTTCAAAGTTGCAATATGCACAAAGATTAAACAGAGAATATAGTGTCATTTTATGTTAAAGGGTCCCTTTTTATTTTGGAATAACTTCTCTAGTTCTCTTATATTGTTGCAATACAGAATCTGTTTGTGGAGTAGGGATTGATGAGCCTAACCATACCATCCCAATGCAACAGTTTTCCCCAATGTCCCAAAAGTACACCCTTTTTTTTATTTTTGGTAAAAGTTTCAAGCCTAAATTACCTTTTTTTCTCATTGATTATCATCACAAAATACATTTAACTCTCATTTCGGTTTTCTCCCATTATCGGAAATATGAGGTATTTCATTAACAGTTGCATAATCAATAGCTGCCGGATTGAAGGGTAAGTAGGTTCATACAGAATATTTTGTCAAACAACCAACACAAAAGTTATGAAACATACTGTATAGATAGAGTTACAATATTTGTTGCAGACATGTATAAACAGTAAAAATGCAAACAAAATAGAACCTTCAAGAGGGAGGGCAAGATCGCCCTGAGGAGTAGGGGTATAAGCATCATTCCCTACACAAGGAAGAACGTTTGGATCATCGAGGTAACCAATTCGTTCAGCTTTCGTTGAAGCTACCAAAAGATCTACCGCCAATTGCCCCACATTTCCAATCGATAACGCTGGCTAAATCAATCAATCAATCCACCAACATAAAAAAATAAATAATAATAACATCATTGATTGAAAAACATACAATCTCTACAAGTTAAATGAACTTTTCAAGTACATCAACAAATAACAGCAAATCAAAAAGAAAATATTAAACCCTAGGAGGGAATTTGATAGAACAAACCAGAATTAACGTTGAGCATTCATCGTAGAGATGCTTTCCTTCTTCAAGATTAAATTCCATCGGATTAATATCAGTTGAGTGTATCAATTAGAACAGATTCTATAAATCAATACATTTGAATAAGTGCATTCTTGATGAACAAGTAGCTAGAGTACAGAGACTGTGTTTCAGATGGGTCAAATGAGGAAACCGGGTCGGGTTATCTGCCCAACAATATCAATGTCTGATTGGGCCGTAGGCCTACATATTTAAGGAAAGGCAATTTCATTTGTTTTTTAGTATTTTTTTTTATTTTTGTCCCCCTTATTTTTTTTAATATCACAAATCTAGTAATTCTCTATAAAATGTATTTTTACCTATTAATTTTCTTATCATATAATCAAAACTTTTTTTTTCTCAATAAATGATTTAGGCCAAGTTCGATAGTAAGTTATTTAATGATGTTTGCTTATCGTTTCTTAAAAAAAAAATGTAGGTTTATTCGTGCATCCGTTTACCCTTCTTGTTTACGCTCAACCCTTCAAATGACTTCTTTTACCCTTTTATGAAAGATGCTTCCTCCTAAAAAATCAACTGCCTCCTACTCGTTGCTCCCTCATATTTCTCTAGCGAACTCCTGGCCCATCTTTTTCGGTCGAGCACCTTAGTTTGTTGTGCTCCAGAAACCCCCCCCCCCCCTCCCCCCTCCAATGCCAAATGGGAAATGAATTGAATAACCGTTTAACCTACTCTGACATAAATGAAGTGCATACATCACCCATCAACTATATCATTTATAAATAAAAAGGTGTTGAGTTACTGATGTGACACCATTAAGTTTTATTATTTTTAACTTTACGGTGTTTGGGTAATTGGGTTATTGAGGTGAAACCCTAAAAACAAGTTATAATCTTTTTTTTAACATGAGCTTTATTCACTTCACTGAACAATCCATTCAAACACTAGTTATAGTAATAAATAGCAAATACTTGGTTTTCAAATCGATTATATTGTGTAAATACTATAGTGTGGTAACCAAGATGAATGGCCATATAAAGGTTCTCGAAAATCAAATTGTATTACGATGGTTTATGAAAGTCGGGTGATTTTTATAATTTTTTATGGTATGATGTTGTTTTTAAAGTTAAATTACTAAATTATAACTAAAATGAAATTGTGTTAGTCATTTAGTGTTATCTATCATTTAAGTATTGATTAAAAATCACACAAGGACACAAAACTCGAAAGGCTGCTAACTTGCTCATGTTCGTTTTCAAGCAAACAAATTAATTTCACCATGGGAATTGACATGAAAAAAAACCCCAACAATGTTAAGAGGTGTTCGGGTTTTTTAAATAATTATTAAGGGCATATAAGAATCGAAATTAGATGATCAAATGTATATGATGATATCTATGTACCATAAAAATTATTTTTGTTACATTAACTTCTTACATACTCAACTAGGATGTTGAGGCGGATGGATTTCCATTCGTTGACACTTTCATTTTTCAAACACAACATCTAATTACAGTTCTGAGCCAATTGATTATGCTATTGAGATTTTGATTTTTACACTCATCAGTCAACTCTCTCTTAAGTTCCATCTACAATTTCCCTCTCATAATCTAATTAGGAAATGATCTCTACAACATGAACACGAGCTCGCCTCTGGTAATTTTCGTTCACTATGGAGAAAAGGAAATGACAAAACCGGATACAGCTGAAGTGGAAGGAAGTGAAGGGAGTTACCACCGTTTAGGGGAGAGTGGGAGTAGAGACTATAGCAAGCCCATCTCAACACAACCCGATTTACATACCCAATTTGTAGATTTTAGAGTAAATTACATGTTTGTCCATGTGGTTGGAACTCTATAGGCTTGATCCCTGTTTTAAACTAATTATAATTTTAATTATTATTATATTTTGTTCCGCTGGACACAAGTCATGCTCTACTTTGTTCTCGATTTACTGCTTTAAACTCGGTTTTCACTAGAGTTATAGTACGAACTATGAAGGACCAAAAATGAAACACCATAATAGTCAAGTTCTTGCTTGAATTTTGATTTATGTAAAAATATAAAATCTGTTAAAGAAAAAATAATATAGAACAAAATATAGAGAGAAGTAATCTGTAATTCTCAATTAATAATAAGCGGTTTAAACAGGAACGATTACATAGACATAATGATAAACATGGAAGGAAATTTAATCCATAAGAGCTTTGTCTCATGCTCTTTGTCTCTATCTCTATTTATATAGTTCGTTTATGATTTGCATCCCAATTGCATTTTAGGCGTTTTTCAGTGCGTGACGACCAAGGAAAGCATCTATCTGACTGTTGGTATTTCCTGTAGGTTGGGTGGTTCACTTAGGGTTTCTACAATTTGTGAGTTCGAATAGTGCAAAGTCCTTGAAGAACAGCGAAAAATGTCTCGAAAAGGTTTAATGGAGCAGGATTTGAGCAAGCTGGATGTGGCAAAACTACATCCACTCTCCCCAGAGGTCATATCGCGCCAGGCTACCATTAATATTGGTAACATTCTTCTGTATTTTACTTTGAAAGTTTGTTTACTAATGGCCTTCCTTATCCATCTCTGGATTTGAGCTTATATGGATCATCTAAGTGCCCTATATATTTGTTGTTCTAACAGGTACTATTGGTCATGTTGCTCATGGCAAATCAACAGTTGTAAAAGCAATTTCTGGTGTGCAGGTTCATTCATTACTTCTTTCCTCTTTGCTTTTACTGAAATTTTAATCAAATTATCACAACGACAGTTCTACGAAGTTAAAATTATACTTTAAATGATATCATCTTTCCTCTATTGTAATGCCTTAGATGTATTTATAAGCATATGAATTTATTATTATTTCTATTGAATTGAAAGCAGTAACATGTTCCCAAATTCATACATTTGATATGAGATGGAGTTTTCTAATTGTAGATGGAATAAACTATAGTGCTTAATTGCATATTAAATTCATTAGTAATAGGTGTATTTCGATTTTAAAAATAGGTGTGTAAGTGCTTAATTTGGTTTTCTTGGTGGGACGGCTATGGCAGATTGTGTTAATTTGGTTTTCTTGATGTAAAAAATATCTATTCTGTTATGTTTATTTGTTTCTTCTAGAGAAGCTTCTATAACTTGGTCATTTATTGTTCATATTCAGACTGTTCGTTTTAAAAATGAGTTGGAGCGTAACATTACTATTAAACTTGGATATGCAAATGCAAAGATCTACAAATGTGAAGATGAGCAGTGCCCTCGACCTATGTGTTACAAGTAAGACTACAAGTAAAGCAATATATATATATATATCTATATCTATATATGTATATATTATATAATAAGGTGTCATGGCATTTAGTAAACAAAGATTATATCATATTTTTTGCAGGGCTTATGGAAGTGGGAAGGAAGACGCTCCACTTTGCGATGTGCCTGGATTTGAAAACAGCAAGATGACATTAATGAGGCATGTATCCTTTGTTGACTGCCCTGTAAGTTTTAAGATATTCTCTAAAGTTACTATTACAGCTGTGAATTTTTTTTTTAAATATGGCTTTATTTGCTATACTTTAGAAATTGGCCATGGTGAAAAATATTTTTCTTGAGATAATGACAGATTAAATATTTTTATCTTATGCATAGGGACACGATATTCTCATGGCTACTATGCTTAATGGAGCTGCAATTATGGATGGAGCGTTGCTTCTTATAGCTGCAAATGAAAGTTGTCCTCAACCTCAGACTTCTGAGCACTTGGCTGCTGTTGAAATTATGCGTCTCCAGCATATTATAATTCTTCAGAATAAGGTTGATTTAATTCAGGAAAATGTAGCAATTAACCAACATGAGGCAATTCAGGCATTCATTCAGGTTATCTGCTATGGCCCTTTTTGTCATGCTGGTTTTTTACTGTGAGTATTATATATATATATATATAGAACTCGTGTGCTAAATGTCGTTATATACCAGGGAACTGTTGCTGATGGTGCACCAGTCATCCCGGTGTCTGCTCAGCTTAAGTATAATATTGATGTTGTGTGCGAATATATAATTAAGCGGATTCCTATTCCAGAGAGGAACTTCATTTCACCTCCTAATATGATAGTAATTCGGTCATTTGATGTTAATAAGCCCGGATCTGAGGTTGATGAGATCAGAGGAGGTGTTGCTGGTGGAAGTATCCTCAAGGTTTGTTCTTCAGCTGTTCTCTTTTTTTTAAAGTTTTATTTATAGTTTGGATATCTTAGCCATACATGGTTATTAGAGGAAAGTTCATTTAAGAACCGTAAAATATTTTGAGAACCGTGAGAACCCACTATTCATGATAAATATACATAAACATTCATGAATATTATGCATCATGAATAGTTGGTTCTCATGGTTCTCAAATATTTATGTATATTTATCAATAATAACCGTATATAAAGTTTATTTATGGTGTCAAAAATCTTGAGAATCTTTGGTTCTGTAACAGGGAGTGTTAAAGGTAAACCAAAATATTGAGGTTCGGCCAGGGATTGTTGTGAAAGACGAAAGTGGCAACATCAAGTGCACCCCAATATATTCTAGAATAGTTTCGTTATACGCTGAGCAGAATGAACTTCAATTTGCCGTACCTGGAGGGCTTATTGGAGTCGGAACAACAATGGACCCTATGTTAACACGTGCTGATAGGCTAGTAGGACAGGTTCTTGGTGAGGTCGGGTCTCTTCCCGATGTTTATGTTGAACTAGAGGTAATAAGCCACAAATACATGTGAAAAAAATCATACTTTTTTCATTTTCTCTTTGTAAACCAAACCAAACGAACCCAGTGTATCCCACATGAAGGTAGGGTCTGAGGGCTGTTTGGCAGTTGCTGAATGGTTTGGTGCAGAATGATTAAGTGGTCAGAATAATTAAGATAGTGCAATATGTTTGTTCAAATTGAAATTAGGTCTCTGAATGGTTAAGGGAGGTCCAGGATACAAAATGATTTACGGGCTGTTTGTTTACATCTTAACGGTTCCGTTAAGAGGTAGCCTCTGAATCGTTAAGAGGTGAATCATGTTTGGCAAAGAATAAGTCTGCATCTTAATGATTCCAAAACCCTTTGAACCGTTTTGTATCTTGGACCTCCCTTAACCATTAATAGCCCTAATTACGTCCTGAACAACTACTAAACAATTATATTTTATTTTGCACTATATCGTAAGAGTCACTTAATCATTCTAACCACTTAATCGTTCTGCACCAAATCATTCAGCAACCGCCAAACAGCCCCTTAGAGGGTTTTTGGAACCATTAAGAGGCAGACTTATTTTTTTGCCAAACATGATTCACCTCTTAACGATTCAGAGGTTGCCTCTTAATGGAACAATTGTATACATACCTTAACTCTGTCTCACGAGACAGATATGCTAGTTGGAGGCAGAGCAGCAGTTCCTCTGATCGTGGGCTTGAAATATAGTATATTTCTATTGGTTTTGTGTTTTGTGAACAGGTGAACTTCTTTCTTTTGCGTCGGCTGTTGGGTGTTAAGACAAAAGGAACGGAAAGGCAAGGGAAGGTATCAAAATTAGCAAAAGGAGAAATTCTGATGCTGAATATAGGATCCATGTCAACAGGGGCTCGTGTTTTGGCGGTTAAGAACGATTTAGCAAAACTACAGCTGACTTCACCGGTCTGTACGAGTAAAGGTGAGAAGATTGCATTAAGCAGGAGAGTCGAAAAGCACTGGCGTCTGATTGGTTGGGGTCAGATTCAAGCAGGTCTGACTCTTGAAATCCCACCCTGTCCAATTTAGATATTTTTTAAGACACACACTACACACTACACACATTTGGATTCCAATTTTGCCTACTACTTGATTCTTATATTCTATTAGATTTGGAAGCATTTGTGATTTTATTACTATCAAAACTTGTTTTGAAGAGGAGTTTTGCTTGTGCTATAAAGTTGTGTTACCCTCCAAGGTACTGGTCCCACAACCATCATAAGATAGAAATTGCGGTGTTATTTTGTAAGACGTGTGTTTTTAAACTTTCTATAAACATATAACTTAGGGGATAAATGATGGTTATGTACGAAACCTAAGGCTTAAATAAGTATCATAAAAACTAAACCCTAAATAAGTAAATCTACTCTCATTCTCGTAGTGGAGAGCAAGGATAAGAATTCTTTAAAGATGGAAGAAAGTAGTGACCAGTGAGTAGAGATTCAAGAGATTTAATCCCGATTTAGGACTTTTGATATCATTTTCTTACAAGTTCGATAATTATAACTTGGAATGAATTTAAATGGTTTTGCGGGATTATTCAAGACACTAACAAACACAAGTTGTATACATACGTATATGTATACTATGCTGCCTTAGGGCACGCCTTGAAAAACAACGCGGCCTTGCCGTAACTCGTAAAGCTTGAGGTTTGACTCCCATGATGTCACGTCTCACGTTATTTAGAACCTTGTTTGCAAGCATCGTATACGAGTCCTTGTATAAAACGAAAAGTGACACTGGTGGCTTCTTTTTAGATTAAATAAAACATGCAAATTGTACATCGATTAAATTACTCCTTTTGCAAATGGAAAAATGTATTGAAATGCAACAAACTTTCTCTCTCTTTGACCATTTTTCATAGAAAAATGTATTGAAATGCAAATAGAGTCTCACGTTAGCTGGACTTTGACCATTTTTCTTTTATGGAACCTCCTTTTCTTTCCTTAAAACTCTTTTGGAGAGTGAATTTGAGGGTTCCACGTATTCTCATATTTCTCGATCATTATTACACTTTCGAAAATTTTCTATATTTCATTCATTTTGACCTATTGATTTTGTTTTATTTCAAGACATGGATATTATGTTTATCGTCTATTTTGTTGTAACCCTTTCATAAACGAGTATCTACGTCGTCAAATACTCAAATTTCAAAGGTTAGCAGGTTATCTGCCAAAACAGATACAAAATAGGAATTTTGGTATTTTGCAAATAATAGATGTATAGTCGGTTATTTCAAATGTATTTATAAAAAAACCCGTAAGAGTTATGAATTGCTTTGGAAACTTGCTAAAAAGTGATAACCATAACTGTGGTGGTATCTCCAACAGCTATACTATAACATAAAATAGAACATTAAAAGTTAAAATCTCTAAAAAGATTACATCCAACTTCAACAGCTACTCTATTTTAACAATTTTATTAACTATAATTTTTTTACAAAAACACAAATCCCCCATTTTCAAAGATAACATCATGAATTCAAAACCAGACGTCCTAAAATCACGATGTTTACATTTTATGTTTTTCAAATCATAATCAACATAAAAAACATATACGTAGTGTGAAGATATCTACCTAGTGAGCGGACATTCTATGCAAATTGTTTGCATGTATTCATCTCTCTTTCTCTACACACATTGAGGATCGATCTAAGGCTTAGTTTGGTTTTGACCCTATGGTTTTAATTGAAAACTAGTTTTAGTTAAAAAGGATATAATCGTCATTTTGGTAACAATGATTCATTAGATGCACCATACATATTCACTCACCATATGAAACACACAAATTTACAATATGAAACACATACTAATTCATCACATGAAATCTAAATATAGTTGATTGTTCTTTATAGAACACATACTAATTCACCAGATTAACCATATGAATGCGAACACATATTAATTTACCAGATTCACCATATGAATCTATGTGTATTCAACGATAAATTAGAAAAGTCAAATATGTCGGTTGTAACAAAATCACTATTATACTCTTCTCTTTTTATTAATATTACAAAAATGTCATCATAATTAGTAACATTTGATTAAACTCTTTAATGGTTGAGATTAGCTCTCACGATCCTCACTCAACCATTTTTATAGTTTTTATTTCATTATCGTCCTAATATTATATCATCAATATAATTTTAAATAAAAGTGATATAAGTTGAAAAAAAAGGTCTAAAACACCTATAACTTAATAATTTTTTAAACGACCGTTAAAAAAAAGAGATCAAATCTAAACGTTTTTCAAATCACCTTTACCATTTTATATTTTCAAAACTAAAAAAAGAATATTATAACCAACAAACCATAAGGACGAAATTTATAATTTAGTTAAAAAGTATAATTAAGAATATTCCATTTAGGAATTTAAAAATGAGATGAGGAAATTTGGAGGAAATGAAAAAGATGGATGAAAAGGTCAATTCGATGATAAGCCATTGGCTTAAATTTTGAGCCACTTGGGGGTTCACCGTTGGGGGTTGGGGACTTTTGAGGGATAAATACATGGATCAGAAATAACTTCAAAAAGTCAAAACCTGAAATGAAATCAACGGCTGCTTTCTTTGGCTTAACGGTTATCCTCATCAATTAAGCTACACAAGTTATAAAGCTGTCACCAAAAAAGTCCATCAAATTAAGACGTTCAATGTATTTATACTAAATCTAGTTTAAATCAATATATATATATATATATATCTTTTTTATGTTTATTGATTGAAATAATTAAAAAAAAACCAAAGACTTTAAATACATGACCAAAAAACGATTTTTTGATAGGAGTATCAAAAAATATTAAACGGACAGGACTAAGTACTCCTCATTGAATAATTGGGTAAGTTTAGTGGTGGTTTTGGAATTTTTGTTGAATGGGTGCATCTTTTAAGTGGATCAATGACTTGTAAAGTTGTCTGATGTGTTTTTAACTGAATTCTACTGTTTTGAATGATTTTTTTTAAAGTTTTTTAGTTGATTTTAATGAACTTTTCGTTTTTTTGGTTGATTTCGATAGACTTTTTTCGGGTCTTTTTAATGATGTTTCTTGTATTTTCTAATATGCCAAAGCATCGTTCAAAGTAGGATGCAACTTTCATACAGAAAAAAAGCACTTGCGAAATTCAGTTGAGCGGACACACAGGACCTCAGTCGGGCATGAATAGGTCCACCCTTGGACGGGCCAAAATTATATCTGGTAGAGTCAAGGACAACGGGTGGACAAGAATAGGGGTGTGGGCTGGATCGAGAGTTGTAATATACAAGTATTTAGTGTTCAAATAATTTTTTTAATTAAGTGTTTAATCAAATATCTGAAGTTTATGACGGTTTTCAATTAGTGATTTTCAATTAAAATTAAAGGGACGTTGGTCATTTTGTTATTTTTTGACGTTATGTAAGTTGGTTTTATTGTAAATGAACAATATTGCATAGTTCGATGACCCTCTTTCATGCTTTTGTAATTGATATGTCTAACTGGACCTAAAGAATTGGTTTGAATAGTCTAACATTCAACATGCCAAACAAATGTTACATTTCTCTAAAGGAAAAAGAAACATGTTTTTTTCTTTCTACATGTAGTCGACAGTCTAATATATTTTATGTAGTTTGTTCATGATACAAATGTATCTTTTGCCTTTTTTTCTCGAATTCTAATAATATACGTATGCATTTGATCCCAAAAACCATTATATAGATTACTTTTGCAGAACTGAAGTAAGTATAATTAGTTGGTAAATTCAAAGTATAAGATTACTAGCATCGAACAAAATTTGTTTCAATAAGCCATTGATAGTTCTATAGGAGTAGAATGAATTATTGGTTTTACGTGATTAGAAAACGTCTAACTAATAGAAAATTGTGGCAAGTCAATGTTGTTAATTAGTTTCACATTACTAGACCGAGCCTTAACTTTGGATCGAATATTATATCTAACAAAATTAAAAGTATACACATACAATTTGAGAAATTATGTTCAAATTTCAACCTTTATTCATTCAAGAGATGCAATTATGTTATGGTATTTTTCATATTAAAAAATTATATATGTGTGTCAAAAAAATCTTTTAAATACAAAATCTCAGTTGTGTATTCGTGCGATGCATCAAACTGAACAATTTCCGTAAACCAAGAATGAAAATTTAATATAACTTCTCATTTAAAAACACAAAATTTATCTTTAAACAAAATAAAATTCATAAGTGTCTATAGTTATAACTTATACGTATTTGTACATAATTTTTAAATATTCTAAGCTATTTTGATTTTTTTGAAAAGGGTCTCTAAAAAATCCACCATATGAAAATTTATTAAATCACCAAACTAATCTCTTAAGGATCTTTAAATTGATTTTTTTTCATACCACCTGAGTTGTGTCATATTGGTTAAAATTCAAGAAGATGTAGTAAAAACCTAATTTTTTTCGAATTCGAATTCAGACATTGTCAAAGTTTTTATGGTCATGAAGGTTCACTTATAATGACTCACGGTTATTCATAGTAGTCTGAGGGATTACGTAGTCGCTACACATAAGCTAGCATTTTAAACCTCTGTTTACACAAAAAAAAAATTATCCTTCAATTACACCCACTCTTCCAAGATTTAACTAAAATCTTCACATTTTTATAACAAGAGAACAACAACTGAAAAAAAAAATCAAATATTTAGGCTATGTTTGGCAAACTAGCTGATAAGCTAGCGGGTAGCTGATGAAAAAAAATCATGTTTGACAAAACTAAGGTAAAAAATGTAAGATGATCAAAAAAGACATATTGAAAAATAAAAATAATTAATAATTAATATTAATGAGAGTTATAATTGGAAAAGGTGACAATAAGCTTCCAAAACGCTAATCCAGGTAGTGTTTCAATAAGTTAGCTTATAACCTGACTTATAAGCTAACTTATGATTTGCCAAACATGTACACTGAAAATAAGACAGCTTATAAGTCAACTTATAAGTTAGCTTACTTTTACCAAACACAACCTTAAAAGTGCATTTAGTTAAGGTGCTTGGATCGAAACCAAAACCTTGGAATCCTTTGTAGTTTGTAACATGGAGTTCAGTCTACCTATATGATATGCTTTTAGCCAAAAAATTCTTAATAACTCATAAAATGTATTAATAATCTGTATTTTTACATATATTATATTCTTAAAATTAAAAAAGGTTTTAATAATTTTACTTAAAAACTTTATAAGATAGTGCAAATATCAACTAAATTTTCATTCAATTGGCATCCAAATATCGTGTTAAGTCAGCAACCATTAACGTGATTGTTGATGTATTTTATGCTTTCATATATTTTTAATTACATACATAGACTTCTACATTTTCTTTTATGACATATATATGTTAAAACAATAAAATAAATATAAATATAAATATGACTACTTTTATCGATCATGGTTGATTTATAAACTAAAAATGCTCTCAAATCATGTGTAGTCTTTAATTCTTTATGCAATTTTGCAATGAAAACTACTAAGTGAAATTTGAGTTCATATGCATAATGAGTTTTTTTTAATATTAGAAATATGCTTAATGTTGAATATATTTGAAAAATATGTCTATTTGTTATTGTCCAAAATGCCCTTCACATTCATTTATAGGGCCTCCCATCTTTGTTTCCATCATCTATCATATCTACACTCTTTTAAGAGCTTCTTTCGCTTTTTCTCCTTAAGAAAAGTTAAAACTTTATTCGATCATCCAAAACTAAGCTTAAAGTATAAGATGAAACTTGATAGATATCGTCTATTTGAGCTTTGAACTTTCATATCAATATTTTGAATACCAAATAAGGGGGAAAACTCAAGTAGTTGTGTTACTCGATGTACGATTGATAAAAGTTCAATAAATTTGATGTATGAATTTGAACTATTCCATTTCAGTAGATATTGAAGTGAGAATATGAATTTGAATTGTTATGTTGTAAGTTTCAGTAGATATAAAGATATATTTTAAATATTTAAGTCTAAATTAATAATTTGTATTTGTTCTCTTGTAACAGTGTGTGTTACTCCACAAAGCTTGACATAGTGTCTATAGTCTATGAATTCTTATAGAACGTGTATACCGAGTACACATTTCATGTAACGAATTAACGATAGATGATGGAACTGTAGGGTGATAATGTATAATCAATGATAATATCTTTGCCACTTTGCATTCTATATAACTCGATCCATTATATTATAAGGTGTCCTTAGGTCTATTCGGTAAAAGAAAGCTCTTACAAATGGAATACACCTTTTTTTGTTAGAAATAGTTATTACCCAAGGCTGCTATTTTGAAAAGGAATAGAGTAAGGCCTTTGGTAAATAAAGGCTTCCGATAGACTCTTCGATTGTAGCTAGCAAACACCTTCTTACCAGCCTTATATAACATATATTCCCTTCGAGCAACATCACATGTCGCATCAAAGTGTACGGATATCTTCCATCATTATTAGCATCAAGCACAAATCAAATTCAATCATGTATGTAACAAGCAGAAGCAACCTCCATCGATGATGAGCTTTATCAAGCATGTTGAATTGTTGATGCTATATCGAGCATCATTAAAAACATTTAATACAATCAAATATGATATGTTAATAGGCAGGGATAGGCTCAAAAAAGGTTTAGGGGGTTCAAAGCTTTGGAGTGAGAAAAAATAACATAGTTAAAAGATTATGAAAGAATACTAAATCGGTATAATTGATCACAAATTTTTTAGAAGAGACGTGAATTCTCTAAATTCTTATTTTATATGTAAAATAGAAATACTTTCATTAACTACAAAAATTAATGGAGAGTAATCGCACCTACTTAACCCTTTTGCTTTAGTCATTGTTTTAGATGAACGTTAGATAACACTTGTATATGAAAACGATGTTTTACATTAATTTTGTAGGTTAACTGAACCAGATAGATATAAACATCTAGAAAAAATATCAATAAATATTAAAATTTAATTTAATCTAATATCACTTAAATCATATTTTTTACTATTGAATAGAAAAAAGAAAAGTATGAATGAAAAAGGATGAACTAATAATAATTAGCAAATGGGAAATGAAAGAATATAATAAAACTTTGTCAAAAAGAAGAAGAAGAAATAATATCATTTTGTTTTCTTAAAACGTAAAATAATTTAGAGTAAATTACATTATAGGTTCCTGTGTTTTACGTGTAATAATATTTCAAGTCCTTAAAATGAAATAATTATGTACATAAGCTTTGTGGTATACATTTTATGACGTCTTCATGTATTTTATAACATCTTTGTCCCTTTGCCCTAATCATGTTAAACAATCTACGTTAACCAAGCCTGCTAAAGGGGTATGTTAGTCTTTTTATACATTTTCTTATTTTATATCAAAAATAAATATTATATATAGGGGTGGTAGCCGTTGTAAACCGATGAATATTTGTAAACTTTGCAAACCATTATATTAGGAAACATTGAGATATTTCCTAATATAATGGTTTCAAAGTTGCAAATATTCATCGGTTTGCAACGGATATTTCCCCTATATATATATACACACACACACACATAGAACATATGAGCATACAAGGTGAAACCCCTTGCCCGCCGATCTGGAAATAGGACCACCAGCCACCACCTACCACCATCGAGTTCCATCTCCTCTCCCTTCGCCCTATTATTCCCCATCTTCATTCTTCAACGATGAAACCAAAAACAGAAGTTGTTTCGACGACCAGCCGCCATTGCCTCCTTTTCTACATCTTGTCACATCCTCTTAGTCCTAAACGTATATGGAGAAAACAAGGATATTTAATCTGTATTTTGATAATGTTTTCTATTTTTAATGTATCACGAGGAAAATACATACCACATATACATAGTTCATATTCATAATTATTTCTAAAAGGAGACTTTAGACGTTATAACGTGTAAACCGTAGGGGACCATGGATGTAAATTACTATAAAGATATTTTTTGGAAGGGAGGAATTAAATATTTATGTTGACATGTTGGTTTTATTTTATATATACCCAAATGTGTTACCATCTTTATAATTTATAATTGTGTGACTCACCAAAAAGAAAATAAATTAGTCAACATTATTGACTTTTTATTTGACTGCTGCCGTATATACGTCCGGATTATGTCATCTTTAATTACTTCATTATTTATACACAATCTCTATCCCTCTCACTCACACATTTATATTAAATTATAGTAAAACAATAAGTAAAGATATTAAAAAAAACAACTTATTGAACATTAGATCATTCTAGTAAGACTTGGAATCGTGTAAAACCAAACTGTTTTCGTGAGATTCGTAAAAACATTTTTTTATACTTGAAACTTTACAGTTAAAATCTATGAAGGTAACCTTCATAGTGTTTTTTTTACAAAGGTTCGGAAACTTTTTACCTTCACAGTGTTTTACTGTGAAGTTTCAAGATAAAAATGTGGTCTCACGGATCTTACGTAAACCAATTGGTCTCACATAAACCCAAATCATTCTAGTAATGTATAACTATTTAAATTTCAAACATGACTTACAATGCATTTACGTGTTTATAGCATCTTTAATCGTTTTGTAAATAAATATATATATATATATATCACTATTTTAATAAAGTAGTTTTTATAATCATGTTTAATACGTTAGTTGTTTATAAAATTAAAAAAAGACTAGACCAACAAATATTGACAGAACATTCAACCCAATGCAACTTAAACTCGATAAATTTTCGATTTCCCATTACTATATATTATATATAATGTCTTCTTTATCAGTTAAAGTATATGTATTTTATTATTCAACTTCAATTTTTGTTGAAAAAAATTACATCATTCCCTTTGCTTAGAAAAAATATTTTTTGAAACATTTCAAAATAAAAAAAATTGTTGTTTGTTTATTAAAATAATTTTTATTAAAGATATAAACATGAAATAATATATGCAAACAAATTGAACCTTTTTGATGATATGAACGGAATAGTAAAACGGCGATGGGCGGCCGACGGCGGAGCTGCCGCATTCAAACAAATTTGCAGAGGTTGCCAAATAGAAGTCATCGGAATTCAATTGCTCACCAAATTTTGCCATAAAAAATAAAATAAAAAAGTCAAATGAATTAATAAAATTCAAAAGTCAAAATTAATTCCCAAAAGGGGAAAGGCAGACACGCTATATAACACCTCATCATATAAAACACCTTCAAGACCCCATTTTCAAAATTAAACGTTTATTAAAATGATTTAAGTTTGAATGGAATAGAAATTAGAAAATGGAATAGAAATTAGAAAATGTAAATAAAAGGAAATGTTGTATTTAGGGGCGGAGTCACTATAGAGCCAGAAGGGGCCTGGACACCCTTTGAAAATTTATTTTTTTAAAATTGATATAGATATAATTTAATAAATTATCCTACAATATCATTTAATTTAATACACAAACATTCATTTGGATCAATTGGTTAACGTCCCTTATATGTAGGGAGGTGGTGTTATGTTCTAATCCCCTCCAATGCATTTTAATATAATTTTTTTTAATTTAATCTATAATTTGACCTTCTTACTTTGGACCCATTCAATCTTATTTTTTAATTGGGCCTCCTAAAAGTCTAAACCCACCAAGGCAATAACCAATTAATTGTAATATCATATTTATCTCTCAAGGTTGATAATGAAAGAACGTTTTTACCAAGGTTGATAATGAAGATATCATAGATATGTTTTAGAAAATGAAAACTCGACGAGGTCATTGTTGATTTTGTAAAACTCTGAATATTATGATTATAATATCATTATTTTGCTATTTACATTTTACTTTGTGCTCCCCCTCATGAAAGTTTCTAGCTTCGTCCCTAATTATATTTGTTCCGAAACGAAATAGGTATTTTGTTGAATAAAACTAAAAATTGTATAAATAAAAGAATAATGTTACATTCGTTTTGAAATGAAATAACATTTATATCATGAATACATATAAAGACGTCTAGGTCAATGAAATCTTATTGGACTTTTTTGTTACCACCTTCACGAGCTTAACGAGTCTTACGACTTATTTGATTAATTATACATGACTCTTCGGTAGTAGGCTAATGGCTTAATAACGTAGAAGGTGATTTATTCACTTATAGGGAGGCTTTATGTAGAAGGCTAAGTTTTTAAAAAATATGTCACTCGTAAATAAAAAACGCACTCATTTCGTCTATGAAAATACCTTCTCAAACAAAATGATTCCTAGTTTATACAGACATATTAATCTATACAGACAACTTTATTGATACTGGATTTAATGGAAAACTAACCAGATAACCCCTAATGTGGTTTGTAAAGGACTATATAGATAACAATAAAATAGAGCATATCTTGTTTTGATTTTTGCTTGAGAAACTAATTTCCAAAAGCTCGATATTGTTGATTATAGCATCTTCAACCAAACACTAAATCCCAATATTTGAACCATTTTAACACCATTTTCTTTCCAACTCAACACCAAATCTTGCATCATTTTGATGTTGGTGAATAGTGTAACACCAAATATGATGTTCGAGTATTTTTGTAAAAATAGTCCCTAAAATTTGATTTTAAGTAATTTTAGTTTATTAATTTGTGACTAAAGGATATTTTTTTTTTGGAAAGGTGTCCTAGGCATTTGCCTAGACTAATCTCTGGTAATTTTAAGACTGCTAAAGCATGCAGCCCTGAGATAATTTTCCAGTGACCAGAAGTTGTTTGCGCCTGGATTCGAACCTGGGGTGGATGGGTTATCTAGTATCATCCCCCACAAGTCTTAATCAGTACGCCACAAGTCTTGTGGTTGACTAAAGGATATTTTAGTTACAATAGTTATTATAAATTATATTTATATTAAGTTATGATATATTATTATATTTGAAATTCATTTTTATGTTTCAAACTTGTTGAAAAATGTTAATATCTTAAAACGCAATAACATAGTTAATATAATACATACCATTGACATATATATTACAATACGAGAAAATAAAAAGGATATATAGTTGAAAGAAGAAATTTAATAACATACACTAGTAATTTAAAGGGAATTTGATTATTTTGACCAATTTTGAAAACTGATTTACTAAAATGACCAATTTCTTTTTGAGTTTACTAAAATGACCAAAAATTCCTCGAAATACACCCCGAAATACAGAATTTTCGAGCATGTTTTCGAGGGGGTTTAGTTGATTTCGAGGGTGTCTGACCAAAATTTCGTGGGGCTTTGACCAACTTATCGAGGGTGTTCCAATAATTATCGAGGGCCTTTTCCAAATTTTTGAGGGTGTTCTACATTTTCGAGGGTCTTCTAGCAATTTCGAGGGGCTTCATTTTTGGTCGAGGGTGTTCTAAAATGGTCGAGGGTGTTCATTTTTGGTCGAGGGCTTCATACTCAATGTCCAATTTGTTACTTGAATTTGATTTATTAATTTGAATTTACATGTTTTACCCCTAAAGTTAGTTAATAAATTACTTTACGTTCTTTACTTTTTAATTTTTCGTTTTACACCTTTATCACATTAACGTATATAATCGTATATCAATTAAAATACGCTTTAAAAATACGTTTTAATTTTAACAAATTACACCATGAAAACTGTCTCGTCAATACCTTCGAAATGAGCCCAATATTAAATATTTTTAAATTTAATTATATTATTTCGAAAGTATATACTTTAAACGTATTTATTTATAATGTCCACAAACGTTTAGGTAATATTAATTTATATAATTTTTATAATACAATTGACAAAAAACACAAAAATAGTACAAATTATTTATAATCTATATCTTGTTCTTAGTTATATTCATAATATTATACTTTGTCGTTAAAAATTAATCACATGGTCAAAAGTATATACTTTGGAAAGTATATAATTAAATCCAAAATATTCAATATTGGGCTCATTTCGAAGGTATTGACGGGACAGTTTTCATGGTGTAATTTGTTAAAATTAAAACGTATTTTTAGCGTATTTTAATTGATATACGATTATATACGTTAATGTGATAAAGGTGTAAAACGAAAAATTAAAAAGTAAAGGGCGTAAAGTAATTTATTAACTAACTTTAGGGGTAAAACATGTAAATTCAAATTAATAAATCAAATTGGAGTAACAATTCGAGTATGTTTCATTCGAGGGTGTTTCACTTCGAGGGTCTTCATCAATTTTCGAGGATGTTTCACTTTTTTTCGAGGGTGTTCATCAATTTTTCGAGGATCTTTTATGTACATGCCCGAATTCAAATAAACATCCTTGAAAATTCTGTATTTCGGGGTGTATTTCAAGGAATATTTGGTCATTTTAGTAAACTCAAAAAGAAATTGGTCATTTTGGTAAATCAGTTTTCAAAATTGGTTATTATAATTAAATTCCCTAATTTAAATGTATCTCCAATATATTTTTTTAAATCAATAAAATAAGAATGTTGAACAACATTTTGCTTCAATAAATTCTATAAAATGATACTGTAAATTTTTTTAATTTGACTAACCCATAAAAATGATTACCATCAAAGATAACTAATTTTTTTAATTATATTTCATCAATAAAAAAATATTAAAATGTTTAAGAGGAAGAAATAATATTTTATTAAATATATAAAATATTTTAATAATATAGTTAATAATATAATCTTTAAAATGTAGAAAAAAACAATTTATAGAGATTCTAAATTTTGATTCTTTGGTTTTAAAAAAAAATTAAAAAATTTATTGAATATGCTCTAATAAGATTTAAATCTTAACCACAAAACTTGTGGCGTACTAGTTAAAGTTTATGGGAGATGAAGCTAGATAGTCCATTTATCCCATATTCGAATCCAGGCGCAAACAACTTGTGGTCACTAAGGAATTATCTCAGGATTTAGCATTCTTAAAAATTGTCACGGATTAGTCTAGGCAAATAACTAGAATACCTTTAAAAAAAAAGATCTGATCCTCCAAACTTATTAAAATGTATAGAAATAACTTATTTCAATTATAATTTATAAAAGAGTAAATTACAGACTTGGCCCCTCACGTTTGACGATTGTTATGGAATTGGTTCTTTAACTTCGTTTATTACATGATAACCTTCCAAGTATGCATTTTATTACGGAATTGGTCCCTCGAGCTAACGGACGTCTAATTTCTCCGTTAAGCACGAGGGTACTATGGTCATTTGACCTTACTAATTTCATTTATTTTACCAATTTTTAATTAATTATAATTCTTTCTTGAACATTGAGATCTTTGAAGAATATCAAGAACAAAGAACACCAAGAATAAACCAGATTTAATAAAAAAATCAAAAACCTAAATCAAACTCAAATTTAAAAAACCTAAATCAAACTCAGATTTAAACCTAATCAAAACCAAAACTAGAAAACCTAAATATAGCTAGATACATTGGGAACCAAACTAGGTATGAGATATATATTGGTATTAAAATGAAATCAAAGATGTGATCGAGAGAAGAACCAACTGTGTGTGTATGTGTGTGTGTGTGTGAGAGAGAGATAGAACCAAACCAATGCATATATGAGAGAGAGAGAGAGAGAAAAAAAAAACACATACCACAGGGAGAAGTCGAAGTGGTCGGAGAAAACGAAATGGCCAGCCAGGGGTTTAACGGTTTTCGTCCTTGTGCTTCGTCCATCACTGTCCCTCGTCTCTATCGATCTCTCTTCTCTCTCTATCTCTTCTCTTAGATCTCTCTTATCTCGACCTCTCTCTCTCTCTCTCTCTCAGATCTCTATCCCTTCTCTTCTCTTAGATCTCTCTTATCTCGACCTCTCTCTCTCTCAGATCTCTATCCCTTCTCTTCTCTTAGATCTCTCTTATCTCGACCTCTCTCTCTCTCTCAGATCTCTATCCCTTCTCTTCTCTTAGATCTCTATCCCTTCTCTTCTCTTAGATCTTGATTTCTATCTCTCTCTCCTCTCTCTCTCTCTCTCTCTCTCTCTTCTCTTTTAATGTGGCTTTGATTTTGGTTTTTGAATATGGGTTTGATTTTGGTTTTTGAGTATGTGTTTGATTTATGTTTTTAATATGAGTTTGATTTTGGTTTTTAAATATGGTTTATTCTTCGTGTCCTTTGTTCTTGGTATTATTCAAATATATGAATGTTCAAGAAAAAAGAATTATAATTAATTAAAAATGGTAAAATAAATTAAATAAGGTCAAATGACCATAATACCCTCGTGCTTAACGGAGAAATTAGACGTCCGTTAGCTCGAGGGACCAATTCCGTAACAAAATGTATACCTGGAGGGTTATCATGTATCCGGAGTAATAAATAAAGTTAAAGAACTAATTCCGTAACAATCATCAAACATGAGAGACCAAATCTGTAATTTACTCTTTATAAAATTATTTCAACAAAAAAAAATGGACGGAATTCATAAATAACTCATAAAAGTAAGAGAAATATTTTTAGAATATGCCAATTTGTGTTAAAATTGATATAAGAGCATCTCCAACAATTTCCCTATAATTTTTTTAAAATAAAGAACCAAATGACAAAATCTCCAAAAAAATTGCATTCATCTCTAACAAATTCCCTATAATTTATCTAAAATAATATTAAAATATTGCATCATCTATTAAAATATTATTTCTCTTATTAAATACTTATTTTTCAAAATTTTCTATTGGTCAATTGATTTGGTAATCATTTTTGGAGTGAACTCCATATTTGGAGAAAAATTCACACTCTCTCCTATTTTCTCTATTTTGGAGAAAATTTTGGGGAAGCTCTTGAAGCAAAAATTTTGTCCAAAATCCCCGTATTCTTCTTTTTTTCCATTTTGGGAAAGCTATTGAAGATGCTCTAATAGGTCGAAAATGGATCACTTTTCACACCAAATTTTACATAATTTTTAAAACAAGATATAATACTTTTTATATAAAAATATGGTGTAATCTTTTCAAAAAATAATAATGGAATACGTTACATTTTACATAATAATATTTCAATTTAAAACAAGCCGGTTAGCATGTGGACATGAAGGTTCGAAGCATCTCATCTCATCTACCTTTGAAACTTATTACAATCGTATATAAATGTGTCTTCATCTTCATCTTCATCTTCTCATAGATTTCAAATTTTCATTTCTCACTGTTTAATCCTTATCTTCTCATAGATTTCAAATTTTCATTTCTCACTGTTTAATCCTTATCTATTCAATCTTATTGATCATTCAAAGAATCAAAGACGCCATTTTTAATCAAAAAAGATTAGTTGAAATGACGAAGGAGAAGACGACGATGACGACGACGACGACTGATAATGTCCCATTGTCGCCGGAAAAGAATCCTTCAAACCACCGGCGACAAAAGCTCGGTGTGCTTTTCCATAATTCTGAACCCAACATTTTAACCACCACCACCGTTCAAGAACAAGAAGACGCCGCCGCCGGTAGCAGCACTTCCGATCACCGCCGTCATAGCAACGTCTCTTTTCAGAAACCATCCATGTCTCCAAATTCATCTCCTACTAATTACTTCATGTCGCCGTTTAATCAAGCGTCGCCGTTTTCGAAATCGCCGTGGAATTTTTCCACTTTGAATCCTCACGTCGCCGGTGGAGAAATTCCGGCGACTGGGTTGATTGGGTCTTTGGTGCGTGAAGAAGGTCATATTTATTCGTTAGCTTCATCTGGGGATTTGTTATATACGGGTTCGGATTCGAAAAACATTCGGGTCTGGAAGAATTTCGAGGAGTTTTCCGGTTTCAAATCCAGTAGTGGATTAGTGAAATCCATCGTCGTTTCCGGCGACCGGATTTTCACCGGTCACCAAGACGGTAAAATTCGGGTCTGGAAGTATTTGGATTCGAAGAAAAAAGCTCACAAACGGGTCGGAAGTTTACCCACTACAAGAGATTTCATCAAAACCGCCATGAATCCCGGTAACTACGTCGAAGTCCGCCGTCACCGGAATGTTCCATGGATCAAGCATTTCGACGTCGTTTCATGCCTGAGTTTAGACGAAGAACACGGGCTATTATATTCCGGTTCCTGGGATAAAACATTAAAAGTATGGCGGCTTTCCGATTCAAAATGTTTAGAATCGGTTAAAGCTCACGACGACGCCATTAATTCGGTGGTCGCCGGTTTCAACGGTTTGGTTTTCACCGGATCTGCAGATGGGTCGGTGAAGGTGTGGCGGCGGGAGTTGGTCGGAAAAGAAACAAAACACATGATGCTTTACAGTTTACTAAACCAAGAAACCGCCGTGACGGCGGTGGTGGTGAACACGGCGGAAGCCGTCGTGTACGCCGGAACTTCAGATGGGTTGGTGAATTTCTGGGAACGACCGAAACACACGTTGGCTCACGGCGGCGTTATCAGAGGTCATAAGCAAGCCGTCTTGTGTCTAGCCGCCGCCGGAAGCTTGTTGTTTAGCGGCTCAGCCGACAAAAACATCTGTGTGTGGCGGAGGGAAGCCGGCGGCTTCCACTCGTGTCTCTCGGTGTTAACCGGCCACGCCGGTCCGGTGAAATGTTTGGCGGTCCAGGAGCAGCCGGAAGACGATGAGAATAATAGTATTCGAGAATGGGTAGTGTATAGTGGTAGTTTAGATAAGTCGGTGAAGCTGTGGCGAGTGGCGGAGCAGCCGTGGAAGTAGTACACGCGCCGCCGTGTTGTAGCCATGGAAGTGGTACACGCGCCGCCGTGATGTGGCGGAGATGGATACGTGGGTCGATCGGAGAAAACCCATGAAAATGATTGGGTGAGAAATAATGGAGGAATGAAAAGGCATGTGGGTCCCTTTTCCAAAAAAGAGTCCAATTTTTTGGAAATTAACGGTGGTGATGAATTTGGTTTGAATTATTATTATTTGTAATTGAGTGATGTATTTTGATGTATAGATGTAGACATAGCCTTTGGGATGATAGAAAATATTTTGTTGCTATTTTCTTGAAATCTTTGATACTATTCACATTAAAGGATTTAATGAAACCACATAAAAATGGATTTTGGGTTGTTCGATTAAATAAGGGAAACTCAATGGAATTCGGGATTTGTTTTTGGTACTATTCACAATCAATCGAACGAATTTGATGATACAAAAGAAAGCAGACAGTTCGGTAGGTGGTAGCAATCAACCAATAGAAACAGTTTGAAACATTCACGGATTTACCCTTGAGAAAGTTGATGGTTCGAAACTTAGAATGTTGACACCTAATATGAAATATTTATGATGTTTGACAAATGTTTATAAGAAAACTTCAATAGATGGTGAAGCCACCATAAAAAAGATCATAATTTTAAGAGCATCACATGGATAGGCAAAAGGGTCTATGGTCAGTTGTCGCATTGTTTTAAGATCAGCATGTGATGGAAAAATTAAGTATACAATGGTTTACTAGGTGGTTGACTTAAGAGCGAAGTGGCCATAATGAATCCACATCTCGAAGGAATTGTAACTCCTACACTAAGCTACCAAAGTCGAACGTCTACCTCTTTGTGAAAGTATACCAGTATAGAACCAGCTACTTTATGTCCCAAGGCCAGTATGAGGTCATAGTTAGTAGCATACATCGTCTAAGTTACAAAGATGCAACCAAGTGTCTGGAAAAATTAAATCACCAAAAGACAACATAACCTTCCATTAGGCACAAACATTAAATTCAAATAATCCAGACTCAATAATTCACTTTGCCATCATATATCTACTAACCCAACAAAAGTAGTGAAACATTTACCAAAATAGCATAAATGAATACAAGCTAACTTAATAATCCGCCGTATGTATCTTATGCATGCTTTATTGCAAATTATCTACACATATTGACTCTTAAACGAACTTTTAGTGGTAGCCTTTGAAATGTGAATTATGTGTCAAGCTTTTGTAGTAGCCATAATAGAATAAACTTATTGATCTAGAATTCTAAATTGTCCTAATGGAATATCTCGCTACAGGCTCAAACGAAAGAAACCTAGACTTTAAAAATGAAGATGGATGATGTATGATTGTCTGCTTCTTATTAACCAACGTGATATACATTTTTATGATGGTGTGCAGAGGTGATAGCCTGATAGGTGTTACCACTAAGTTAACAATTAAACTAGCTTAATGGTGATATAGCCGTTTTTTTACTATAGAAACCTAAAATAATTAAAGAAATTAAAGGTTAGTTGATTAAATTTTCAAAGGACCAACAATAAAATTAGAGTTTTTATGCAATTAATAATAGGTTCTACATAAACAATATTAGTTTACGGTAAATTATAAGGGTATTTACCAAATCATATTGGGTAAGCTATAACCTTAATTTTAGGGGTTTAAACAAAATAATCTTTAATCATTGTCGCCATCAAACAAGAATAATAGGGGGGGTTCAACACCCGGTGTAAAAATTGTGTGTATGTGTGCACGAGCATGTGTGTGAGCATCAAAAAAGATTATTCGTTCAACCATATATGGTTGTTTGTTTGAAGCTTAGGTGGCGTTTGTTTTTTAAGAGGTGCTGAAGTCTGAAGTCTGATTTCAGTTCTGAAATAGTTATGAAACGTCTAAACGAATAAGACATAAGTGGTGATTAAGAACTCAAAATGAAAAAACAAACAAGACCTTAGTGATTAAGTCATCAACTAATTTTGATTTGATTCTGACAACCCTCCTCATTGGTTAATGCATTACACGTATTTTTTCCAACTCTACCATTTAAGAGTTTTTATACAAAAAAATTAGGTTTACCATAGATATTTAATGATTTTGTGTAGTAAATTTTTGTTAACGTGTTACTTACGTTTTTAACATACTTTTATTTGATAATTAAACATTTTTATTCAACCATATAATGTTTGTAAGATACTTCGATAAAATTCACATTTGTGTTAACCCATGTTACTCATCACTCTATCAAATAAATATTGTTATGATTCACAGGGACAAAAATGTAGTTTACGATAAATTTAAGGGTTGTTTATGTTAAAAACAAAAAACTATATGGAGGTAAGTTGTTATAACCTTAGTTTTAAGGGTTTAAACAAAACCATCATCTTCAACCGTCGTCGCCATTGAAGCCGCCGTGACGGAGGAACAACAGAGGTTCAACGCCGGTTGCAAAATCACTCTCTCTCTCTCTCTCTCTCTCTCTGCGAGAAGCAAGGATTCTGCCGGAATTACGTCATGAAACCCTGCAAGATACCCGATCTCAGAATATTGAAACGCCTCAATTCCATCGCCATTTTCGGCAGTAATCAAGGTCAGTACACCCTGCACTTCTCTTCACTTTCTACATGTGAAAACAAATCTCTGAATACGAAATCCACACACGCTGAGCCTGTAACCCCGCAATCTCTTCAGAAATCAATCACTTTTTCTCAGTGGCATTTCATCGAACACATATCAGACACCCTCACACCCACCATAATCTCCAGCTCCCTCTACAACCTCCGGGCATCCCCTTCCCTCGTCCTCAAATTCACCGAATATTTCAACCCGAGCAATACCGATCTCGAATGCTATTGTCTATCTATCGCCATTATCTGTCAGCTACCTTCACCTAAACTATCTTTAGAATTTATCAAAACAGTAATCAGTTCACGGAGGTTTAGTTATAAGGATGTGTTCGACGGATTAGTTAATGCCCGTGAGCGATTAGGCATATCAAGTTCGATAATGTTTGATTTATGGATCAAGGGTTTTTGTGAATTGAAGAAAGCTGATGAGGCTTTCAAGTGTTTTTACTTGATGAAACAGAAAGGGGTTTTGCCCAAGATTGAGACTTGTAATCATATGTTAAGCTTGTTTCTTAGATTGAACCATACACAGACAGCTTGGATTTTGTTTGCTGAAATGTTCAGATTGAAGATCAATTCAACTGTTTGCACTTATAACATAATGATTAATGTTTTGTGTAAAGAAGGGAAGTTAAAGAAGGCAAGGGAGTTCTTGGGAAAAATGGAGGAAATGGGGTTGAAACCAAATGTGGTTACTTATAATACACTAATCAACGGATACTGTCTGAATAAGAATCTTGATGGTGCTCAAAGGGTATTTCAGGGAATGAAAGCAAAAGGCATTCAGCCAGATACATATAGCTATGGAGCCCTTGTTAGCGGAATGTGTAAAGAAGGAAGGTTCAATGAGGCCTCCGATCTTTTGGTTAAGATGGAGGAATTGGGGATTATACCGACTGCCATAACTTATAACGCTTTGATAGATGGGTATTGCAATAAAGGGAATCTTGAAATGGCGTTTCATTATAAGAACGAAATGGTTAAAAAGGGCATACGTTCATCTATATCTACATATAATTCATTAATTCATGCATTGGTTTTTGAAGGTAAGGAGTTAGAAGCTGAAGATATGATAGAAGAAATGAAAAAGGAACAATTAGTTCCGGATGGCATTACATATAACATATTGATTAATGGATATTGTAGATCCGGCAAAGCACAAAAGGCGTTTGATCTCCATGATGAGATGTTAAGTAAAAGGATTCAACCCACACGCGTAACCTACACTTCACTAATAAACGTATTAAATAAGCGAAATAGAATGAGTGAAGCAGATAACTTATTTGCCAAAATTGTAGATAAAGGGGTGTTGCTGGATATAGTGATGTTTAACGCGTTGATTGATGGTCATTGTGCCAATAAAAACATGAAACGGGCTCTTATGATTTTGAAAGATATGGATCGGATGAAGGTTTATCCTGATGAAGTGACGTATAATACTCTAATGCAGGGGTATTGTAGGGAAGGAAGAGTTGAAGAAGCTATTAAGCTATTTGAGGAAATGAAGAGAAGAGGGATTAAGCCGGATTATATAAGTTATAACACTCTTATTAGTGGGTATAGTAAAAGAGGTGATATGAAAGAGGCCCTTATGGTTAGAGATATTATGCTGAATAAAGGTTGTAATCCTACACAGGTGACCTATAACGCTCTTATACAAGGATTATGCAAAAATAAGGAAGGAGATCATGCGGAAAAGCTCCTAAAAGAAATGGTGAGTAAAGGGATTACTCCTGATGATAGTATTTATTATTCTTTGATCGAAGGGATAGAAAATGTCGATAAGTTTTTGGAAAATGATATTTGATTATATTTATAAAGATGGTGTATAAGTAACTCTTTGTAGGATTCGAGTTTGTCGTTAATGCTTCCTTGTATAAGGGTTGTTAATTAGCCGAAGAAATCTTGAGATGGTTAGAAAGTTTTACAGCCTTTCTTTAAGGTAAGAATTCTTATTTAACAAAAATAGTTATATATATTAGACTCTTGTTTATATATATAACTTTATATATTATGGTGATTCTACTACATGAACTGAACAGTGATCCAATATACAGTTTTGTACAGATCTTTTAGTCGTATTCTGATTCAATCCGAAGAAGAAGAAGGTCACACTGCAACTCCAACAAGCTATCTTGAACAATCTTATATTGCGAGTGGAGGTAAGCGATCCATCAATTCAATAATACCGAACTGATCTAATTCAGTGATCATCTGCTTAATAACCATATATGATATTGTTTTTTAGATATGTAGGTGGTTTCTGATAAATTATTAAAATATATGAATAATTGGTTAAAACAGTTGATTAATTTTGTATGTAAATATTGGATGGATCCTATCCAAGGGATAACTAATAATAACATCCGATCCAATTGATAACCAATAGTAACATCCATTTTATGGAACCAATCTAGTCCAATCATTCATTGTGGTTTGGATTGGATACTAATGTTAATTGGATTGGATCAAATGACAAAATTTAACATCCATTAGAGGATCGGATCTGATCGGATCTACCTAAATCCATTGGATTTCAACTGATGAACACTTCTTCTTGAAATTGTCAATGATGGAAACTTCAAAGGGCCTTTGGTCTAGCGTAATGTGGGTCTTTGACTTTCTAGAAGGTCAGGATTTCAAATCTCATCTTACCATAGGTGAAGAGGGTGTGTGAGTTTATTTGTTTCATTTGCCGTATATAAGTAATATATACTTAAAAAAATTGGTGCATGATGCTAAGATCTAAGAAAATGTGATATTGTATATATGTATATATTGTGTAGGGGTTTAGCGGCCGTTTACCAAAACTTACCCGGATAAGTGCTTATTAGCAAAATTCAATACTATCATCATTTATCAGGTAGGATTTTAGTCTACCAAAATGGTATCATATGCAACAACTTACCCGAATTGTGGTAAGAGACGTCACCCTCACTTACCGGGTAAGACTCTCAGTCATTGCCTTTGCTGTCACTGCTCTTACCGGGTAAGATTTTTGGTCATTGCGATATTCATCCGGTAAGGTAATATGACTTGGTAAACGCTTACTTGAGTAAGCGTTTGGTATAAAGCCCCTTATTCTTTTGAGAGTAAACTACGATTTTCGTCCTTGTGGTTTGGTCTTTATAACGATTTTCGTCCCTGTGGTTTAAAAATTGCTTTTTTCGTCCTCATGGTTTGCATTTTATTTCCTTTATCGTCCTTAAGACCAACTCTGTTAATTTCAATCACTAAATCAAGGACATTTTTGTCATTTTCTATTTTATTTAATTTTCCATTAAAAAGTATTTAATAATTGATTTACAAATAATAATATATTACGTTTTAATTAATATTATACCATTATATATATATATATATATATATATATATTGCACAACCTGCAGCATTGGTGGGCTCCATCTCCAAAAATCAAGCAACCTTGTTCCCATGTTTGTAAATTGCTAAACAATTCATGGAACATCCTTTAGATCTCCCTCAAACCCACCCACATGACTTCATCTAACCAACCTGCAACACTAGTGATCCTTTCCCTCACCACCACCAACCATCTTTGCGTCAACCATCCACCACCGTCAATTTAAGAACATCAAGAAATTCATGATACAAAGCATACAATCAAAATCACAAGTATCAAAAACAAGATCAAGAACATGAAAAACATCAATAAGATTTTGTTTGATTCCAAAATTTTGTATACAAACAATACATTAAAACCCCAAAATTAAGAACATCCAAACCCTAGAATCAAAACCTTAAAAGTTAAAACCCAAAACCATAAATCAAAACCCACCTTTGGAGCTTGCTAACAATGGTGCAGATCTCTTCACCTTCTCTGACAAATTTGTTTATGCTCTTCCCTATGGTTGAATAACAACGGTAGTGGGAATCCAATGGCAAGAAACAGGGAGGAGATTTGCGAAATCAAATGAGGGCAGGGGTTGGAGGTTGAAGATGGTACGATGGAGGGATGGTGTTCGCCGGAGGCGTGGATAGAGGTGGTGGTGTTTACCGGAGATGGAGGGCAGAAAGGGAGGAGGTCGATACTCCCTCCTAGGGGATGGGGGAATTCTATGGTTTAATTTTAATATGCATTTATATAATTGTTCTTAAGTTTTTAACAAAAAATCAAAAATAAAAATAAAACCTAAAAGACTAAGTTACCCTTGATTTAACAGACTTACTTTAACAGAGTTAGCCTCAGGGATGAAAATCGAAAGTAATTAAAAACCACAAGGACGAAAAAAGCAGTTTTTAAACCACAGGAACGAAAATCGTTATAAACATCAAACCACAAGGACGAAAATCGTAGTTTACCCATCTTTTGAGCACCCACCTTTTTGTGAGATTCATTCTAAGCCATTAATTTAACATAATTAATTTTATTAATTAATGAGATAATGAAGGAGATAATTATTGCATTTAATAATTAAAATTTTAATGTATTTTTTTTAGGAAATGTCATATTTATCTATTTCTCTTTCTCATTTTCTTTGTTCTATCTCCGTATTAAAAAAACAAATCATGCACATATTGTGAACATAAGGTGAACATAATGTAAAGTAACCTCAATAATTTTTTTACTAATAGTGTTCACAATGTGTTCACGGTCAATTCTGTGTACTGTGTGCACGTGTGTTATAGAAAAAAATGAGAGGGTAGAGAGAGAGAGATTTTTAATTTAACTTTAAATATTTTTTTTCAACTAATTTTTATGATTTAAATTGAATCTCACGGATCTTACAAACTACGAAGTTATTAAAAAAACGCTCTCCATATTGTGTATATGTAAAAAGGAATAATCTTCAAATAGTAACCTTTACCTTCGTATTGTTTACGAGAACCACACTATTTTACCATCAAGAAACACAAAACAATGTACTCGGGTTTTATATGTATTTTCACAAGAAAAAATGATTTGCGGGGATCATAAAGGAAGCATTTAGTGCATATAATAGGAATGTAATTTAGAACAACTACCATTTTTGTAAAATACTTTATGTTAACTGTGGATGTTCGGACTGACTTATGAATAGCACATTTAATTATTTCAATGACTTTGAAGCGACAAGAATTAGTGACCCATGGGGAGGGAGTTCCTAAGATTCAACATTTATTTGTTCCTTATTTTCTAAAAAGTATTTATTTTTCCATGATAACACAAATAGAAGTTTTTTTCTTCTTTTGTTTCAAAATTCAAGATCACAAACGTAAAATAGACATAATTAAAGTGTTTGCTTGGGAAAAAAAATACTTTGTAAAATACATGGTTGTTATGTATATTTTTTTGTATAAAATATAAGAGCATCTCCAACAGCTTCTCTATAATAGAGAACTAATAGTATCTCCAACAGTTTCTCTATAATTTCTTTACAACAGAGAACTAAAAGTAAAAAATCTGTAAAATGAATTGCAATCAACTTCAACAGATTCTTTATTTTAGAGATTTTATAATTGATTATATTATTTAAATATTCTATAATTTTAGGATCCCAATACACTTTAGAGAAAAATATAAATAAAATGATATTTATTTAATTCTAATTGGTGGAATGAATAAAAAACTCATTTCTCTCTCCTATATTTAAAGATTTAGAGAAATCTTCATATTTAGATATTTTCCCGTGAATCTCTATTTTAGAGAATGGGATAGAGAAGCTGTTGGAGAGGTTCAGAGAACAAAAATGTGATTTTCTCTATTTTAGAGATGTTGTTGAAGATGCTCTAATACTCCCTTGTTTTTAAATGTTATTTAAACCGAATATTACGATTTAAAATCGTAGTGATTTGTTTCAAATGTTCAAGTAAATTGATAGTGATTATGATTAAGATTATAATAATCAAATAATTGTTTTAACAAAAAGCTAATTATCAAGACAAATACCTTTTATATAAAGTGATTATCTAATTGTTTAGAAAACTGATTATCAAATTCGAATTTTTTGAATGGTAAACCCTTACAACTCCTAAATTATTTGAAAAAAAAGTACACTAATCTTTGTATAATATTGACTACCTAAAAAGCTAACTATTAAGCAGGGTCGGTCTTAAGGTTTTTGATGTACTGTATAAAAATGCTAAAAATGTTAAAGAATGCCGCTATGCTTATTTTTTAAGTAAATGAAATGACAAAACATGCTACTTTTGAAAGGGCTTGAAACTTAGTCAGGCTAGGTGTCTCATCCCATTCTAATTTTTATTAATTTAAAAAAATAATACAAACGGGTAAAAACCAAAACCCCGAATTACAAAATATAGAATGATAATCGGATAAAATTTGGATTAAGATCGTACTTCATTCTTTTATATTATTCTAGAATAATAGAACTTTACTTCAATATGAGGAACTTAAAAGAAGCTATAATTAGTTTTTTTACTAAAATAATAAATTACATTTAATTTGGTATATAATAAAGAAAGAGCAAAACTTAGAAAATTATAGGTATAAAGACTATGCGGCAATGTCAAACCACAAAGTAAACAAATGTCAAAAGAAAATTGATAAATTATAAAATTGATAATCTATGTTACTGTGCATTGCAAATAACAAGTCCAATAACACAATATGACAATACCTTGTTATTGCTATGCAACATGCTCCAACTGTGCTGATATAATGACGTGCTCATGTGCATTGCAAATTTTAATGGATGATCAAGACTCACTATCAAAATGACAAAAGCTCCTTAGACTTAGCCTAATAAGTCACTAATCCACACAACCGCACAACTTTATAATAATCAATTAGAAATTTAGAATCTATTTTTGCAGAATGAATTAAAGATTCATAAATTATACTACGATTCCCACAACAACTTAGCAAGTTCATCAAACAATAGAAGATCGACCATTCATGATTTCCATATATGATTTACTAAATCTAGATTCATGACTGTTAATCGGTCGGAAACGAAACACAATGCCTTGAAAATCAAAACATATGAATTAAAGAACAATAGAAATCAGATTGACTGGTTGGAATGTTGCGAATTCACTGGTTCACTACTAGGCCTTAGACTTGTTTTTTCTTTATCAAGTGTCAGATTATTAAATTATTAAACCCGAAACTAGTAATAGATAACAACTTGACGTTCATGATTGCACGTGGCCAGGGCCGCCCCTGCTACTAAGATAAAAAGGTAAAACGATTTTGCTTAAATACTGATTCAATCCCAGATTCCAACAACATCGAACATTAAGCTAAAAAAAAGAATCCTACATTAATATCCTTAAAAACGGGTTTCGTATAAAACCAGTCAAGATCAACATGGATATTTTTTTTTACCAAAATATTACTCTACTTTTTATTATATTAATTGATTATCTAATTCCTTAATTTTCGAATAGTAAACCAATACAACTCCTATATTCTTTGAAACAAATAAACAAAACTAAAACTAAAAGCTTGAAAATCGCGGATAACGCAGTCGATCAAACAAGACAACCAGCACGATCCTTTAATTATTGTTCTTTTTTTTGCCTTAATCATCATCATCACACTTCCCCATTCAATTGTTCCTTCTGTTTATCTCACCACGATTTCACCTCTTTCTTCCCATTCCATTCCACGCAAAATCAAATATCAATTTTTCATCACTTGAAATCAAGCCCCAAATCGAATCTCTACTTGTTTCAGCTCAATAAAGATTCTGATTCATCATAACCCACTATCTTTTCTTTTGTTTGATGCTTAATTTTGGCAATTAGGTATTATTAGGGTTTGTTTATAATACTCAATGAAGGCCATGGAAACTTTACAGGATCTGATCGAAGAAGCAAAGCTTCGTACTGTGTGGTGGGCTCTTTGTATCTTTGCTGTCTCTTACTTCTTAGCTCGTAAGTTGTTTACTTGCTTTTTGATTCGTTATATATATCTATCTATATATATATATGTGTATTGATATCAATCTTTCTTTGTATATTCTAAATGGGTTTTTTGTTTCTTGATCAGAATCAAGATTTCTTTAACTCTTGTTAGTTTGGTGGCTGAACTTGGCTTTAATTGAAACCCTAAAATTATCATGTGAATTAATGTGAAACAAAGTTATAAGTTGCAAAGATTAGTGATTTTTAGATGAATCTTGAAACTGCAAATGCCATCTTTTTTTTTGCCCAAAATTGTTCATTCCTGCAAAATGTAGTCTTTCTTTCTTTTTTTGCAACTAAAGAAAATCTTTATAAGGTGGTTTGTTTACCTCTTAACAGTTCCATTAAAAGTCAGCCTCTGAATCACTAAGAGGTGAATCCTGTTTGGCAAAAAATAAGTTTGCCTCTTAATGGTTTCATAACCCTCTTAATCATTTTGTATCCTGGACCTTCCTTAACCATTCAGAGCTTACCAAACAATTATATTTCATTTTGCATTACATCATAAAAGCCTCTTAATCATTCTAACCGCTTAATCATTCTGCACCAAACCATTCAGCAACTCCCAAACATCCCCTTAGAAAGGCAATCAATCAATAAATTGAATGTTAATTGTTTATTGTATTATTATTATTATTACAGACACCAGTAAATCAATGTGGATGAATGTTCCTATAGCTATACTTTTGGTCTCGGGATCACGGATTTTATTAAACGAAGTTGAATTCCGTTGGAAGATTAGGAAAACCCGACCAGAAACGTATTTGTCGCACTTGGAAAAGAAGCAATTATCTGTGAACGATTCAAGGCTTTCCACGTTACCTCCCCCACCTAAATGGAAGCGGAAAATCGACTCTCCGGTGGTTGAGGCTGCTATGGAGGATTTTATTAACAAGCTTTTGCAAGATTTTGTTGTTGATTTGTGGTATTCAGACATTACATCTGATAAAGAGGCACCTGAGCTTATTCGAATGATTATTATGGACGTTCTTGCTGAAATATCCGCAAGGGTTAAGAACATTAACCTTGTTGACTTGTTAACGAGGTGGGTATGACTAGAAAACCTTAAGGGTGCGTTTAGTATGCAGTACAGGTCAGGAATGTGAGACAAGATTGGTAAATTACTAAACCGCCCATGTCAAATTAAAACTGCAAAAAACTTCCACAATTTTTTCACCTGTCTTGTCTTGTCTTGTAAAATAGGTGGAACAAAAATCAAGAATATGAGACCAGTTTGGTAAATTACTAAACTACCCTTGTCAAATCAAACTGCAAAACCTTCACCTGTCTTGTCATGTAAAAAAGGTGGAACAGTAATCAAGAATATGAGACAAGTTTGGTAAATTACTAAACTACCCATGTCAAATTAAAACTACAAAACCTTTTATAATTTTTTTCACCTGCCTATCTGGCTGCTAAACGCACCCTCTGTAGGTCTTTTTCAGAAAGTTTAGAAGGATTGTGAAATGTTTTATTCTAGAAAGTTCCGAGAGTTTTTTTGTTTGTTTCAGGGATGTAGTCGATCTAGTTGGGGTCCACCTAGAGCTTTTCCGAAAAAACCAAGCTGCCATCGGTGTGGAGGTTATGGTAACATTATCTTCAGAAGAAAGAGATGAACGATTAAAACATCATTTAATGGCTTCTAAGGAGCTTCATCCAGCTGTAATATCTCCCGAGAGTGAGTACAAGGTGTGAGTGGAGAGTGTTTTGATGTTAAAATAACAAAGTCTTAATGACCATCTTAATGTGAACGAATGCTTTCTTATACTTCTTATTTTTGCAGTTTCTCAAACGGATTATGGGGTCAGTCGTGGCTGTAGTCCTTAAGCCACGTGAAGCTCAATCAGCTTTAGTTCGTTGCATTGCTCGAGAGCTTTTAGCATGTTTAGTTATGGAACCCGTTATGAGATTTGCAAGTCCCGCTTACATTAACGAGTTGCTCGAGCTTATTTTCATTGCTAACGAGAATGGTAAAGAGGCAAGTGAAGATCAATCGGCTGATTCAAAAAGCCATAAACAACAGGATCAAGCCGCTACTATAAGCTCTACGAAAAGTCCGGGCCTTTCTTCTAGTCACAAAAGTGACGTGAAACTTTCTAGGAATGATAACGAGATAGCACTTCCGTTAGATACATCTTGTAATATCTCTACGGGTTTAATTCGAGAAGAAATAAAGCATCCGGGTGCGGCTGAATGGGCTCGAGTTCTTGAAGCAGCCACCCAAAGAAGAACGGAGGTTCTTCAGCCGGAAAATCTTGAAAATATGTGGACGAAAGGAAGAAATTATAAGAAAAAAGCTCAGAAAAACGCTGCTAAAGGAAAAGAAATATTGTCCAAAAAGCTCGAGACTTCAACGAGCGTAGGGATCCCACCGAAGAAGCCGATTTTAGATGGTCAACGAAAAGATCATCTTTTTGATGGTGGTCAAAGTAACACATTGGATCTTGAAGAAAAATTTGTAGTTAGTGGTGGAAGTAAAAATATCTTTAGGAAATCAAACAGTGCGTCTGATTTGATTAAGCAAACTCAGATTGAAACTGCTTATCCAGAAGTCAGTGGGTCGATTATCGCAGAGTTTTATAGTGCAAATGTCGGAAAACGTGATGATGTACATAATACGAATGTTGGTTTTGATAAAGTTTTACGTATTGAAGGATATGTTCCGAAGCTTAAGTGTCGGGTAAATAAGAGCACTTTTTCAACTATATATTTTTCATAAAGATTTTCTTTAATTAAAATGCTGTGATTTCCGCAGGTTCTCGGAGCTTATTTTGAAAAGCTCGGTTCGAAATCTTTTGCTGTTTATTCGATTGCAGTAACGGATGCTGAAAACAACACTTGGTTTGTAAAAAGAAGGTATTTTTCTCGATTCTTTTGTAAGTAAACGATATTAAATTGCTATCTTTCTATGGTTTCCGGAAACATTATGTGAATTTTTTCGTCTGTATAGATATCGGAATTTTGAAAGATTGCATCGTCAACTTAAGGATATCCCGAACTATACGTTACATTTACCTCCTAAAAGGATATTTTCGTCAAGTACAGAGGATGCGTTTGTACATCAACGCTGCATTCAGCTCGATAAATATTTGCAAGTATGGTTCAGCTCTGCAAAAAATCGGCTTTATAGGATGCTATATTCTGTCTAAATGACACCTTTATATAGGATGCATAATTGTCTAGTTCTGGAAACTTTAAGTTTTATAAAGCAGTCTATTAGGACATTTAGACATATCTGGCGTCCTATAAAGCCAATTTTGTTGTAGTTATAAGATATCTTCGGAAACTTAATATATATATATATATATATATATGAATCTTAAATATTTAAAAGGATTTTGTTTTCCGTAGGATCTTTTATCTATAGCTAACGTTGCGGAGCAACATGAAGTGTGGGACTTTTTGAGTATTTCTTCAAAGGTGATTTTTTGAGTATTTCTGTATACAATCGGAGATTTAATTCTTATGTTAAGCTAATTATTTTTCTTCTTTATTGTAGAATTACTCGTTTGGAAAATCTTCTTCGGTAATGAGAACTTTAGCAGGTTTGTTGATCTTTGTTCAATTGGATTCTGCATACGAGTTATTTGTTTGTTTGTGTGGATTAATCTGGCTGAATAAGCCACTTTCTGTATCATTAAGCCACTACCAATCGGTCATGTATAGCTGAATGAATAAATACTTTTAAATGACTAAATGTTTGTCTTTGATATCACAGTGAATGTGGATGACGCTGTGGACGATATCGTCCGTCAGTTCAAAGGCGTTTCAGATGGCTTAATGCGGAAAGTTGTTGGTCCGTCTTTCACATATGAACCCGTGTCTTCAGCTACAAGCAGGAGCTTAATGTGGAAAGCTGATGAGCTTAGTAATTCCTTCACGAGACAAACTACCTCAGAGTCGGCTAATAGTCTTTCCGATAACGAGGACCATGATAAAGAGGAAACAATCGACCATGATGAAACAGATTCTACTGCACAGCTTAATGGGTGGCATTCAGACAACGAGTTAAACTCGAAAGGATTTCCACCAAGGGTCGTTAAGCACGATGAACTTCTGAAAAGCTTAGATACCGAGAAGAGAGGGGTGCGATCTGAAATACTCAATCTGGCTGCAAATTTTCCGTCAACATCTGACCGGCTAGAAGATCCGCTCGGCATGCCAGCAGAGGTGCTTTTTTTTCTTTCTATTTTCTCTGCTTTATATTCATAATGAAGTAATTTCTGAATTGATCTTTTGTAGCCCTTTGTTTTGTTTTTTTTGTTTAAATATTTTGTTTTTGTATTTCGTTACAGTGGACCCCACCTAATGTGAGTGTTCCGTTGCTAAATTTGGTGGACAAGATATTTCAACTTAACCGAAGAGGCTGGTTAAGGTTAGTTACTTTTGGCTTATGTGTAAATATTATTCTTCTGTTTTGATGATTGGTTATAATGGTAATATGCTTAAAGTTACTTTCTTTTTAAATTTACCCACAAATGTAACCCATATATGTTTTAGGGACTGTTTGTTTGCAGCTTAATGAGCTTAATGGGACTTGCACAGCTTATTTGGTCATCTATACATGACTGTTTGGTTGTGACTTAATGATATGGAAAATGGCTTAGGGGCTGTTTGGTTGGTTTTCCATTTAAGTCTTATATCAATAAAGTTGTCTATGTAGATTAATCTGTCTGTATAGATTGGGAAAGTTTTTGTTTGGGAGGGTTTTTTCATAGATGGAAGAGGCGTGTTTTTTTGATTGAGAGGGGTATGTTTGGAAAAAAACTTGGCTTTCTGCATAAAGCTCCCCCCTAAAAGCTTAACGAATAAGCCACTTTCTATATCATTAAGCCACTACCAAAAAGTCGTGTATAGCTGACTGAATACGTCACTTTCTATATCATTAAGCCATTATCGTTGTTTATACAGACGCCAGGTGTTTTGGATATCAAAGCAAATTTTGCAGTTAATGATGGAAGATGCTATCGATGACTGGCTATTACGCCAAATACATTGGCTTAGGCGAGATGACATCGTGGCTCACGGGATCCATTGGATCCAAGATGTAAGTTGCTAAACGATATAAATATTATAACTACAAATAGTTATATATATATATATTAACGATTTTTTGTGTTAGGTTTTGTGGCCGGAAGGCGTGTTTTTTACAAGATTAAATACTCAAACTCAAACGGGTTCTCAATCTGATCAAGATTCTCCGAAAACCGCAAATCATCCATCTAGCAGTAGGGTGAATAAACAGGGGTCGTTCGAAGAGCAACTGGAGGCCGCTCGAAGGGCCAGCGATGTCAAAAAGATGATCTTTAGTGAGCTTTAATTCATCCCTTTTTTCCTTAAAAATCATTTTTGACGTTTGATTTGTGAAATGATCAATATGCCCTTGTTCGTTTTAGATGGAGCACCTTCTACATTGGTTAGCTTAATCGGTCATAACCAATATAAGCGTTGTGCAAAAGACGTATATTATTTTCTTCAGGTAATAACCTCGCTTCCCTTTTTAATTACAGTAATCTAATCGGGTCCCACATATATAATTACAGTTACCAATTTGTTGTAAATATCTGCAGTCTGATGTATGTTTGAAGCAACTTGCATACGGATTACTCGAACTCGTGATCATAACGGTCTTTCCCGAGCTGCATGATATCGTAACCAATGTTCACGAAGAGAAGCAATTCCCGCCTGTATAGATTCGCCTTTCGATCGTTGTTTTCCATTTGGGTTTCTAGATGTTCAAAATTTTAAATCTGATTTCGTTCTAATTGTACAAAAAATGTGTAGTTAGAATGTGCATAATATTCACGATACCGTTTACCCGTCTAGCGAACCGTTTTGACCATGGTTTTTGTAGCTTTTCGACCTTTTTTTTGAACCAAATATTCTTTCTTTGATGCGATGAATTGGGTCGAAAATGTTTTTGTGTAATGGAAATTCCATATGACGTTTGAATTGATACATAATGGAATTAGGGTTGTAAATTATTTGAGCTTTTAACAAGCTCGAGTCGACCTCAAACACAAAATAAAGTTCGTTTAGCTTCAAAGTCGAGCTGTATGACACCAATGTTTGAGTTTGACTTGTTTAAAAGCTCGATTAAACTCTACCAGTAGAGTTGAGCCTTGTTATTCGGAGCCTTGTTATTCGGACAAGTACCTTTCCAAGTCAAACGTATTTATATGTTTATAAACTATATAATAAAGATATATAAATTAATCGTAGTAGATAAACGATTAATTCTTTGTCTAACGATTTTTAACTTCTCCGTTAAGTCCACATCAAACAAGGAATGGTATAATCCTTTTCACTATATTCTTAATTTTATATTAAAATAAAAAAAATAACTTTTAAATTTTAAACCATAAAGAAAGGATAAAAATTAGATTGCAGCAGTGCAGAGTTAAAAATCATATTCACATTATATTATGGCTTGTTATTTCCTTTACCCGACATTCGATTGAGTTTGGACTTTTCAGCCCCGACCCGACCCGGCCCGACCATGCTCCCACCCTAATCATGGTCCATGGATAGCTTTAATTCAAAGGAATTCCATTTCCTTCCCTCCTGAAAAAGACAAAAAAGGTTATTCCACGCCACGTAACCCAACCGCCTTCCACAACACGACACCCTACACAGTATAATCGTGGCCCCACACCTCAATTAATCATCATCATCCAACGGCTCCGCTCGCACAGTCACAAAATTAAAATAAACAACCAGTCACTTTAGTCTTGTTAACAAACAACCATCCTTATCCTACCTGCTTCCCGCTTCAATTTCTGTATATATCTTCAACGATACCGTCTTTATCACAACTCCAAAAATTGCAGCTCTGCTGCCGGCGACGACGACGATCATGATGATGATAAGAATAACGCCTTCTCAAACTCCTCATGTTAGCTATCACCGGTTAGCTCCGACGACGATCTGTTGTTCTTCAAGAAGCAACTCGTATATACCTAAACTTGAAGCTTTTAGCCGAAGTAAGATTGATAGAATGGTTAAAGATCCTCCTTTGATCCAGAAATCCGAAAACGATCTAGCAGGTATACTACTCGATCTCTTTTTTTCCAACGACTTAATTTGTTGATTTGTTGGAAAACATCGTTGACTAAATTTGAATCTAAATGTATCTTCTACAGTCACTGTACTTTTATCTCGATGAATCATGCTTATGAAGTGATATCCGAATATTAGAAATTGATTTAGATAATCACTGGTTCCAAACAACCTTTGGAATCATTTAAATTGTTTATTTGAAGGTAAATTTGAGTAATTAGGGTTTATGTTGCTGATTATCAGATTACTGTTCAACATTGGAAGGAGATTCATCGTACAGCTGCTGGAGAGCCTATTTCGAGCTCAAAGAACTCGAGGTAATCAAAAATTTCCACACAATAGTTTCAATCAAATGTACGTGTTGTTGTTTTAATTATTGATTTTGAACAGAAAGAAGCGCCAAAGGAAGAGGTGGAGAAAGTGATATTAGAATCAGGGGGAATAAAATCTCTGATCGGATGCTTACATGGAATCTATGAAATCCACAAGGCAAGAAACCAATTTCAGCAACAAAATGGATCCAAATCAAGTAGTAATAATTCGAATTCAAATAAAATAAGATCAAGAGCTCGGAGAGAATGTCCTGTGCCGGATGGTATACCAAAGAGCTGGGAGGAGATGGAAGAAGAGGAGAAATGGAAAATGCCCGAATCCTCATTCACTCAATTGCTCCGATCAAAAGGGAAGTTTCCGGCTTGGTATTCCCCTTCTCCTGATCATGAAACCGATTAATATCTGTTAATTAATTTACTACTTGTTAATAAGTTCTTTCTTTGTTTCTTATGCTTTTGGTTTGGTTTTGCATGTACATATCATTTTGCAAGTTAACTTAATGATGTATAGGGATGCCTATTTGCAAGTTAACTTAATGATGTATATATATATATATATATATTATAGGGATGCCTATTCTAATTAATTGCTAGCACACTTGTTCATTGAAATTGAAAGATTGTCTTAGATAAAGATTTGTTTTCCAATTTCACACCAATTAAATTAACACTGATCAGATTTTTATGTATTTTAAATTTATTTAATTCAGATTCATATTTTTGCTACGATTACGTGTATTTATGCAATTGATGAATAGAATCGGGACGTTAGAATTTGGGGACATTAGATTTTTATCTTGTCTTGTGAAGAGATGGATCTTTTTGTTTATTCTTTGATATTATTCTGACAAGAGTAAGTTACGGATTTGGTCCCTGTGGTATGTTGATTTTCCTGGTTTTCGCTTAGGTTCATGACCCCAATGTCCGTCTATCCTCTCTGTTAGGTATGGGGACAGACTTGTCATTTTGTCATTTCTCTCCTTTTTAACATTTTTTTGAAAAAGAAAAATCCCCAAGTACCCTTTTCTCCTCTGTGGGACCCCTCACAATTATATGTATTTAGAGAGAATCATCGTCCCTCTAACATCAAAAACCGTCGTCCCATAATGACCTACTCATATCGAGCACCATCGTCAGTGGAGGAGAAATGAAAGGAGGAAATAGACTCATGACACTTAAAACTTAAAAAGGGTAAAAATGACCATATTGCCCTGATGTAAAGGGCTCTTAATGGATGGAAATTGACGGCTATTAGTGGGAGGGACCAAAAACAGCATGCCACAAAGGGAGCAAATCAACAAACGACAAGGACCAAAGCCGTAATTCGAGTCTTTTGACAAATTAACGAGATTCTAGCATGCCAGGTTCAGATTTTGTGGTGTGGAGAGATATTTGGTGGTAAAAGATACATTTCACCATTCAACAATATCTAACATCTATCATCCTCCCAATTCACAACCTTTCCTCTTATGGAACCCCTTTTGGTAACCTTTGGCCAAAGCCAAAGGTGGTTTTTCCCATAAACCCTTCCAAAATGCAAAAAGCCTTAGGCTTCCTTTTTTTCATCTTTTCCTTTTCATCATTTCCCATTTCCTTAACCAAGGTTCAGGTCGATACCATTAGCCGTCGTCGCCTAAAACAAACCGACCCTCTACCCGATGATTACAAACTCGAGGTCGATCCCAACTTAGTTTTTCCCAATCCTAGGCTTAAAAAGGCGTATTGTGCCTTCCAAGAATGGAAGAAAGCCATCTACTCAGATCCACAAAACGTCACCGGAGATTGGGTGGGACCGGATGTCTGTTCTTACACCGGTGTCTTCTGTACCCATGCTCTCGATGACCCAAAAACCGAAACCGTTTTTTCCATTGATCTTAATTTTGCAGACATGGCTGGCCATCTTGTTCCTCAGCTTGGCTTGTTAACCGATCTCGGCATCCTCCATATTCATTCCAACAGATTCTATGGAATCTTTCCCAAAAGCTTCTCAAGTCTTGTCCTCTTGTTTGAAATCGATGCCAGCGATAACCGTTTCGTTGGTCCTTTTCCTAGCGTTATCTTGGGACTCCCGTCTTTAAAGTTTCTTGATATGAGATATAACGAATTCGAAGGCGCGTTACCTCCTGAACTCTTCGATAAAGACCTCGATGCCATTATTATAAACAACAACCGATTCCATTCCCGTCTTCCAGATAACATGGGGAATTCGCCTGCTTCTTTACTCGTTTTATCTAATAACAAGCTTAGCGGATGCATACCGAAAAGCTTTGGACACATGGCGTATTTACAACAGTGTCTTATATCCAACAATCTTCTCGCCGGTTGTCTCCCGGAGGAGGTCGGAATGCTGCAAGGCATGAAACTGTTCGATTTAAGTAACAACAACATTGTTGGTCCCCTTCCAAAAAGCTTGGAGAAGTTGAAAAGGGTCGAAGCGATTAACATTTCTTTCAACTTATTAACCGGAAGGGTGTTGGAGAGTGTTTGCAGTTTGCCGGCATTGTCGAATTTTACGATCACTAACAACTACTTCAACGAGATTGGTAAAGAATGTGAAAAGCTTTGTAATGAGGATAAGCCGATTCTGGAAGTTACAGATAATTGCTTTCCCGAGAAATCAGATCAGAAATCCGATAAGCTTTGTTTGGCGATGCTTAGCCGTCCGGTTGATTGTAAAGCTGTGGGTTGTGGACCACGGTATGGTCCTGCTGTTGTTGTACCTAGAACCCGGAAAATAAGAAGACGTATGCCGAAACCACCACCACCACCACCACCACCACCGGTTAAGCCACCTGTACGTAAAAAGACTCCGGCTAAGTCGATGGCTGTTGCACAACCGCGAAAGGTTACTCTTACCCCATCACCGACACCTAAACCAGCAACCGTTCAACAACCACCAAAGATATCAGTTCCGGCGGCTCCACCGCCACCGCTACCTGTTCTACCACCACCAGCAGTTCTATCCGTTCCACCCAACATGGGTTCACGTCATTTATAACCACCGTCCACCGCCACCGGTGTTCCAAGGATATATTAGATGTTATGTTAAACCATTAGAACACATCTCTTTAATTATGTTAGTAACCCTTTTTTTGGTAGAAAAGAACCCTTTGTAGACTAACTTGTATTCAATTACTAATCAGAAAACATTTACGTTTCATTCATTTCTTCTGTGTATAATTTGGTAATCCCTGCTTTTTTTTATGTATAATCGTCACTTCCATCTGTTCAACAAACCAAACAAATCCAGTATATCTCACTCAAAAGTAGTAAGACGTGTATCATTTGGTTGTTATTAAGATTGCATACATCATACTTGTATAAAAGAGTTGGGGCTTGTTTGTTAGCAACTTAATGAGCTTAATAAGACTCACTGCTTATTCGTTCAGTTATACATGACTGTTTGGTAGTGGCTTAATGATATAGAAAGTGACTTGTGCAGTAAGCTATCAAAGGGAGCTTTATGCAGAAAGCCAAGTTTTTCCAAACCTGCCTATCGCAATTAAAAAACACGCTTCTTCCATCTATGGAAAACCCTTCTAAACAAAACATTCTTTATATAGGCTATTTAATCTATAAAGACAGCTTTATCCATACAGGACTTATGAAAAACCAATTAAACTGCCCCTTGCCTTACTCAAGAGCTGCTTGTAAAGATCGAGAGGGATTTGAGGAGATTTCTCCATAGCTTTATTTCACACACAAAACAGAAGTTCTAACCAAACTACAATTAGAAAAACCATTAACTATGGTTAAAACTAACAGTAAATAGCATAGGTAAATTAAATATAATAAGACCAAAATACCCTTAACCCTTATTAGCTTGAATCATCTCAACTATAGTTCCCATCGTAGGCCGCTGCTTAGGATCAGACGAAAGGCAAGCCCCTGCAATCATGATCATAGCCGAAACATTTTCCGTGACACCTGGCATTCTTTTATCCGGAACCCCCTTCGGCCCTTCTCTCTTTTTTTTCTCTGCTACATATTGTCCCAAGTTAGTCACCGAAGGTTTCTTCCCGCTTATAAGCTCTAACATCAGAATCCCGAAGCTGTATACATCAGACGCTTGAGTAAAAGACTTGGAGATGCCACGTGTTCGTGTTAATTCAGGCGCCATCCGGCCGCAGTTTCTTCTGATGATTGTGGAAGGAGAGAGAAGGTATGGTGTTTCGAAGCTAGAAAGGCGAGGGGAGAAGTCGGTTTGTAGGAGGAAGTTAGAAGACTTGATCACCCCACAAACAAGAGGTTGACCGGTTTCTGTTACTCGGCTGTGAATCGATGCTACTGCTTTTGCTGCACCTAGTGTTATTTGCTGCCTGATTTCCCAAGTTAAGGGCGTAAATTGTACGCCTTCGCTGCCTGCATAGTTGATCATATAGTTCAAGAATTAGGGATCGTGTAAAGATGATGCCCTACGTGTCATAGTATCGAAAAACTGTGAAAATTCGTTAACTCGGTCGTAGTTTGTTTGATGGTATTTGCTTGTCCAAACATTTGTAAACCATATATATATAAAGAGGAAAGTCCAAATGCCATTGGTTGTGAACATGAGGACAAAGGAAAGCGCAACACATGTCATATTCATTCAGACTAAATAATGAAGGGAAATATTTTAGACTGAATAATGAAGGGAAATATTCGGACCGAATTGTTCATTCTGAATATTTTCCTTCATTATTCGGTATGAATATGACATGTGTCGCGCTCTGCTTTGTACTCATGTTCACAACCAAATTTGAGTTCTCATTTGAACCCGTTCTATATATATATATATATAGGCTTAGGATCGTATGATAAGGAGAGTTAAGGTGAGAAACGTAAGAAGAGATCTGAACCATTCATCATTTTTAATCTCATACCCATCCATGAGTTGCGTATTAGAAAGGAGTTGATTCTGTGCATCTCGGTGCACCTCATCTTGATGTATCTCATTCTAATGTGCATCCAAGGATAGAGATCCCTTCTTACGCTTCTCACCATAACTCTCCTCACCGGAACCTAACCCTATATATATATATATGAGAAATGGTCCAAGTCTGGCTAACTTGAAACTCTAACAAATGTTTTTCAGTATAGAAACATGTCGAAAACTCAAAAGCTTTATTTACCGTGTAAAAGCTCCTCCAAGCTGCCTAAACACAGGTACTCATGAATAACAAAAGCCTCTCCACCATACCAAAAACCAAACCGCATCGGCAACAACCAACGGTCGTCACAAACACCACCAAAAAACCTAACCCAATACTCGAAATCACCCACACCACTACTAATAATCTCCTTACGTATTCTCCGTATTGTAATCGTCAATCCGCAGTCAAGAACAACCTTATAAAGCGTCCCTAGTGATCCCTCTCCGAGCCTGTTCTTGGGCAACTGAACAAGCTCAGAGGGATCAAATCTTCGAAGGGTCAGATCATCTCCAAAGATGATCTGGGTCGGAAGTGTGACCTTGACCTCTAATGAAATCGGAGTCTGGTTCGTTAGTTTGGTGTTGGTGGATTTGGCTACTTTTGTTGAGATAAAGGATATGGCTCTATAGAGTCCACAAAGGATCAACATTATGAGGACTAACAAGAATTGCCATGAATGATCAAGCTTGTTCATAGTTTAGAAATGGAGAGAAATAATAAGACATTATTTTAGGGATTTAAAATAAGTTATTGGTTGATATGATGAATTAAATTTGAGTGATGGACATCATAGATGTTTTCACCTGAATCTTTGGAATCATCCTGTAAAGTTGGTGCATAGACAAGGCTTGCTGATTGAATCTTTAGCCAAAGAATCAATGTCTAAAAGTTGTATTTATATATATATATATAATTAGATATAGGCCAAAATAACTATAAATGTAACTATAAAATTGACGGTTTAGATCAAAGTTGTATTGGTTGTACAAATATAATAAGTTGTATTTGAAATGTGTTCTAAATGTTTACTAGCAAGAGTCATCATCATCACTTACCTTGTCGGTAACATTCTTGACCATCAAGATTAATTGTTGGCAAACATTTTTTACTTGTTTATATGTCGAGTAAAATTCTGACCATTATTAACTGTTCTTCAACAATTCATAAAGTTGTATGAAATAGGGTTAGACCAACTCAAACCCAAAACTTAGGAGTTGTTTACGTGTAAGTGCTTACCAAATGTTACTTATTTTATCGTTTCAACATGGCAAGACCGAGAATATTGTCCGGTAAGAAGCGACATAAGGACCGAGAGTCTTGTCCAGTAGATGACTGAAAAGACTATTACCTGGCAATCGTTACCAACAATCAATTTTAGTAACTGAGAATGTTGCCGATGAAGTAAATAAGGGAAGTGACTCTTGACGTTAAACGCTTATCTGAAAAGTGTTTGGTAAACAGCCTCTTTGGTTGACGAATTAAAAAAAAGGTTTACTATCGAAGGGTGACAAAAACATATTCGACAATAAACAGCATGTCACAACATTCGGCGTAACTAGACTTCAAAACTCAAGTCCCCATCGTTGTATTAAATTATTGAAAATTGTAAAAGGAAATTCAAATTGTTGTTACTTGTAAGGACAAAAATTTGATTATATTTATGTAAATTAAACCCTATATCATATTACTTTATTCACATTATTATAGTTTAGGCTGGAAGTTGGTATTTATAATAGTATCTTTCGATGGTTGTTGTTATAAGAACTTTTTTATTTGTATTTTCGTATTCCAACTGATCAAATTAAAAATGTAGATAAAGTTTACAATGATAGTTTTTATAAAAACTTTTTTTATAGGTCCATAAAATAATGTTTATATATACATATTAATAATTAAGAAATCAGAAAAATATGTAAAAGGACTAACAAAATGTCATTTCATTCAATAAGGTAAAAATCGAAGTTTTTATAAGGAATTTAAAGGAAAAAGTTCAAAAAAATCCAGCCAACTTTTCCATTTTGAGTGGTTTAGTCCTTAAACTATTTTTCTCAATAAAAAATAATAATTAAACTTTCTCATTTTGAATGATTAAGTCCCTGAACTATTTTTTAAATTAAAAAACCATTAAACTTTTTTATTTTGAATTATTAAGTCTTCAAACATTTTTTTAATAAATAAATTATTGCATTTTTAAAATGGTTATCTATCCTTTTAACCCAGAAAAGAGTTATATGTAATCGACTTGCAAAAATTTGATGGTTTATTTATTAAAAAATAATTTCAGGGGTTTAATCATTTAAAAAAAGAAAGTTTAATGACTTTTTCATTCAAAATAAAATAGTTTAATAGTTTTTTCATTTATAAAAGTAGTTTCAAAAATTTAATCACTCAAAATTAGAAAGTTTAATGGTTTTTCATTCAAAACAAAAGCTTAAGGACTAAATATTCAAAATGAGGTTGGGTTTTTTTGAACTTTTCCCAAATTCAAAAGAGATGAAATTATTATAAGAATTTTCTACAATAATAACTCTCATAAAAATCTTTACTTTTTCTCATAAAACATGTCATATAGATGTCTCAAAACTTATGATCACGAGTCCTTTAGTAAACATGTAAAGACTCTTCTGCATCGGCTTGTCATTTCAAAATAAAGTAGAGATTCTATGGTTTCTGCTAGCTATAATAATTTGGTTGCCTTTGTTGGTTGGGTATTTATACGCTGGTGATACACCTCGTTTTCAAAACCACCAGTATATCGACGTTCAAATTCTCCAAAGATACAACCTATTTCCCTATAACGGCTTCCTCCAGAGCCAAGCGTATGAGAAAATCAACCGAGGACGTTGAAGCCGAGATAAAGACAACACATGCGCAATAAGAGGAGCTCAAAGCACAAAAAAGAAAGTGTTACAGAACTACAACAAATAAATAGTTACATAAAGTATGATAGTTTTCACCACAAACGATAAAAATTACTATTTACATAAAGTTATGATATTTCTATTAAAAGTTTATGTATATTGTTGGGTCACCGATGATTTGGTGATGAACCACCTTCCTTTATATGAATGAATTTTTACAGGTTCTTTTGAAGGTCTGAAATATGCTTCAAGTATTGAAGAGTCAAAGACTATTCAATCAAGGGGTTGTACATCAAAAAGTGGAATTTTGGATGTATCAACCAACTTCAATATTCAGACCATCTTGCCAAGTCAAGATTGGGTCACCAATATAGTGGGTCACCGATGGTACACTCAAAAGTCATCAAAAGTACTAAGGACATCAAATAAGATGAGGTCATCAAGTTTGATGTCATGGTCACCGACACTATGATCTTGGTCACCGAAATTGCAGGTATATTTTCTAAGGCTGTGATATCAACTCACAAGGGTATACACTTTTGTCACTTAGTGAAAGAAGAAGTTATCAAGCAAAGTGTACACTTATCAACTCCAGCCTTATAAGGTATCCACCGATGTGATACATAGTGAGATGTATCACTTAGCAATTTCAAAGAGATAAGTTCTTGACTCACATCAATTGCAAGACACGTGAGCCAAGAACTTGGACACCAAGCCTTAATTAAAGACATTCTCTTTTATTCTTATAAAAGGAATATTTGTCTTTTAGCTAAAAGGCTTGATGGGACTTCACGAGCATGAAGAAAAGAAGATAAAGTTATCTGACATTACGTGCTACAAGGAATGGTTCATCCATTATTCTAGTACAAAGGAAGTGGTCTCTTCCTTTGTCCATCAGATAATCTTCCAGCTAATGAAACCTTGACAGCTGTCCACTTGCATCCCATGCATGGACACTATAAAAGGAGATGAAGTCCTTCCCAGAAATCTCACGCTTTCAACAAATCTTCAGAGTGATTATTTGTTAGATCGTGGCAAAATTTGTGTGCTATAACGGTATTGTTTTAACTTGCTTAGTGTAATAGTTAATTACTTGTTATACGTGTGTTTAGTTTGATAGAATAGCCCGCCTGTTCTTTTCCGCATCAAACTATCTGTGTGTAAATTTTTAATATTTATATTAAAAAATTTAAAAAGAGTATATTCTGTGTGTTTTATATTCAACCCCCCCTTCTACAAAACCCTCTCTTAGTTAGCCATCTCTCTTTGGGGACTATCATATATATTGACTTCCTATTGTGCGCCATTGAGCAAACGTATGCTGGAACATGGACACAAAAATACTCAAATGCCATGCACAATGGCAGGCTTCATGCAGACCTGGATAATGCGTCGATAGACTCGACACACGCACACACACACACACACACACAACAGGACTGTATACAAAGCATACAAATGTAAAATCTCAACACTCTAATAAAGAAAAACAGACAACAAATATAAACCCAATTCTCTGAAAATGTAAAAAAAATTATAGAAACCCAACTCTTTATTACTACAAAGCATATGTAAAAAACCCACATAAAACAGACAAAACCCGACCCTTGAATTTCATATTTAGGGAGTTCTATTTTTTTTATCAAAACATATTTAAAACTCCAATGCTACTATATTTATCACTCCAAAGCATAAAAATGTAAAAGAAACACATAAAATAAACAAAAAATCCAACTCTTTAAATATGAAACTCATATTTAGAGAGTTTGATTTTCCACCAAAGCATGTTTAGATTTTATATGCTACTATATCTATCACAACAAAACATAACAATGTACAACAATACAAAAATGACAACTATGTAGAACTAGTAAAATATGAAGCTCGAAAAAAAAACACGTTTTAAAAAAATCTGCATATTAAAGATAAATTAATGATTCCGACCTGGTTATTTGCCATCAAATGTGTGGATTTATTGCCAAAATCACCAAAATATTAACTGAAATCACCAACTTTTGAAAAAATTCTATGTTAAAAGAGAAGTTTGATCATTGTTGATTTTTTTAGGGTTTATATAGTGGTGATCACCTCTCTAAAAATTCGAGTATTTTGGGCTTTTTTTAATTAAGGGAAAAAACATTAAAGATTTAAAGTGATTATGAGAAGGGGTAGATTAATCATTAACCCATATTTTAACATTAACAGTAATTTATGTTTTTATGTACATGTGGTTTGTTAAAAATTGCTATTTGTGTCTTCATATTTTTGAAACTATATTTTTTCTCTTTATGATTTATAATTTTTTGATGTGTTCATTCTTACCGTTTACAATTTATTTATATTTTTATCCTTGTGGTTTTATAAGTTATTGTTGTTTTCGTCCCTCATACTTAAAAGGTATGAGTTGATGCACACGAGTTGGATTGATTGGGTTGAAATCATTTGAACAACTTAATTCAATGTTTACGGTTTGAAAAATCTCATACTAACCAAGTCAAATTGTATCAATTAGGTTGGGTTAGTTAGGTTGATACTTTGATAAATCAAATTACTCCCGTATGTTGGTTACCTTGAATTTGTTCTTTTATCTACTCATAATTTCTTTATTCATCATCAAGCAGTTGGTACAACTCATCCATACTTCTTTCTAAGTAGATAACATTCAACTGCTTTTATTAGTTTGCACATATATATATATATATACATATATATGATCACGCTTACTGAACATATACACGAAAGAATTATATAGAGGTGGAGAAGAGATTTAAAGTATAATGTATATGAAGATGGATGATGGTGTAATTGTCTAATATACATATTAATAAAGGTGGGGGCTTGATGAGATCATGAAATATAAAGTGGCTTAATCAGTAACTTTTAGAAGGAAAGTTTATACATGAAGTCAAGGTTTCCCTAAAACTTACCCTCCCAAATAAAAAACACATTTTTTTCATTTATGAAAAACTTTCTCAAAGAAAAATATTCCCAACATATACAGACAGATGAATCTACACATACAGTTTTTTCCATACAAGAATTAATGAAAAACCAAACAAAAAAGCTAAACTTGACAATCATATTAAATCCAAGGAATAAAATTAAATCGAGTTCATCGAGTTGGTTTATGATCAAATGACCTTAATCCAATTCCAACAAAATACACACAGTTTGAAGATTTTATAACTTGATTAGACATCAAGTTTTTTCGGGTTAGGTTAATTAGGTTTTTGTACACCTCTAGCAGAGTAAGCTGAAGGGTCAAAATACAAGTGAATTACAAACCACAAGAATAAAAATCAATATTTTGAAAACAAAATAACAAAAAATCATAATCTTTAACAAACTATAGGGACCCTAAAAACGTAGTTTACTCTTAATGTTAACCAACAAATGATTTAACTATGATTTTGATTTTGCAGCGTTTCAAAACCCGGGTTGACTCGACCGGTCGAACCGGGACCCGGGGAAGAGACCAGATGAACTACGATTGGGGTTTATGGCTATTTGTGCGGCCCGTTGTGACCCGGTCGGGTTTCACAAAAAGCTGGTTGAACCGGATTTAAAACCGTTTTGGCTATTTAACCTATTTTTTTTAAAATTGATTAATTTTTAAGCCCTACATTGTATTCTTATTCAGTTCAGCCGATATCTTCACGCACATCGATTTCTTTCAGAGGTCGTTGATGTAAAACTTGTTGTAAAAAAACAACTTGTTTTTGATGTATTTGAATTGATGTAAAACTTGTTGTTTGTGTATTTTTTATGTTTTAACTTGTGGACATCAATTATTGATTTTGTACATACACATGTACACATGAAAATAAAAAAAATTGAAGCGAATTATTAAAACCGAATTGACCCGATAGTTAAACCGATTGAACCGGTTGATCCGAAGTCATCGATTTGAAAACACTTTTGCTAGTTAAGTTTGGAGGGGGGCATCGGAACGACGCCGTACGGCAGTTGAATATTAGGAGTAGTGAAGTTGAAGTCTTCGAGATCCGAAGTGGTTTTCGTTTCCCCCAACAAACACGCGATTCACCATAACTCTCATTGTTTCTGCAGATCACAAAAAACCTTCTAAAAATGGAATCCAACACCAACATAAAATCCGACGAGATACAGCCCGTTGAAGATAAAGTACCGGTGGAGCATCCCAAAGAAGACAACACCGCCACCGCCGCCGCCGGTGGTGGTGGTGGTTGGGGATGGGGTTTCTCTGCCTTTTCTGTTCTTTCAGATCTTCAGAAAGCTGCTGAGGAGATCTCTCGCAATGTAATGCTTTTTTCCTTCCATAATGTATTGCATTTTCAACTATTTTATCGAAAAAAATATGTTAATGGAATTAGGGTTTTACTCTCACTCCCACAAACCCTAGCCCGATCTAGGTTTTTCGAAGAAACTTTTCCTGATCATTGAACTCTTTTTTTTACTGAAGAAACATGAAAGTTGGATTCTTGTACCGAGTGTTATTAAGTGTTAGCGTAGTTGTTAAGCCTTTCTTTAATGTTTTTGATGGGGGTACTCTTTCAGTTTATTGAGGAAGTTACCTTGTGAGCTTTGGTTTCAAATCAGTAGTTTTTAATTGAAGTTTTTGTATTCATTTTGTTTGCAAATTTACCAGATACTATTTTATTCACAGTACTTATAATAGATAACTTAAGCAAAAACACTAAATTGGAAGTTTTAGATCTAGAAAGTGCCCTATTTGATATCCCAACTTAGAGTTTGAAGTTGACCAATAGACATGTTTGCCATACGAAGTGAAAGCACAACTTCTTTGGAGGTTGGGAAGTGTCATTTTTGAAGTTGAAATATAATCTATTTGTGAGACTACTGTTGATGATTTTATTTTATGAAAATTAAGTTGTTACCTTGGTTAAGCTATTATTAGTTGATTCTTAAGTTTATTGGAAGTCAATAGTACATAGTTGTCTTAATATAGAAGTGTTGTGGCTCATTTTCTTAACCATTTTTTTCAGCAAGGACTAAAACCAGTTTCTGATTGGTGTCAAATCAATGTGCAATACTTTGTTTTATCAAAATGGTACAAACTGCTTAATCATACCATAGCTTTTTTCATTATGTTTTAAAATCTTGGGCCACTAAGAGACTCATGCATATGATACTGTAGTGAAATATAATTGCTGAGTGGATGTGAAAAAGATAATGAACTCTTGTTGTATACATGGTAAGTAAAACTTTAGCATTATAGGTAGAGAAAATTAAACAAAGGTAAACCATGTATGGACAAAAAGTGCCTAAAAGGTTATATGAGGCTAATTATTGAAAATTTGATGGAGATGTTAAGCTTAGGAGTTAGGATCATAGCAGGGTGGTTGAAATGGCAAGAAATATAGGTCCTTTTATATGAGTGCTAAAATGCCACTACATTGATGGATAATTTTTATAATGAAACAATGAGGCTTGTTATGATATATGGGTTGGATCACCAATAGATAACATGCGTACAAAATCAGCGTAATAAAAATAAAAACAAAAATAAAAACAAGAATGCAAAGATGGATATGTGGACAAAGGAGGATGGATAAGATTCGAAATTAGGATATTCTGGACAAGATTGGGGGACTATGATTGAATAGAAACTAGTGTAACTCCACTTCACATGGTTTGGGATTGGGGCATATTCAACATAGATCTTCAAAATTCCCTGGGAAGAAGGGTATGCCCTAAAAGGGTGGGGGAGGGGGGTTATGAGACTGAGAGTTAGGGGTAGGCCAACATTAACATGTGAAAGTATCTGAATGGGATTTGAATGTTTCCAACACATATATATATATACATACATGTGTGTATGGATTGACCTTGATTGTTTCTCCACTTCTATTAGTTTTATAGTTCACATTATCCTATTGCAACTCGTTTGAGATAAAAGACTTGTTATTTATTGTTGTGTGACCTCCAAATACATGTATTGTGTTAGGAAATTTTATAACCAAAATAGGTGTGCATAGTCTATAACGCCATGTGCTTTCATGATCAGTAGATTTTTGTTTTGCCATTAACTCTGCAATACATTTGTGTTTCTATTGACCAGTGTTTTGTCTTCACAGGCTGCTGAGGTTGCTAAGACAGCTGCAAATAGTATCTCTGAATTGCAAAACGAGTTAGAAGACTCGGAATCTTCCAAGGAGGATCTTCCAGAAGCATCCGATAAAGATCAAGAAAGTGAAGATGAGGATGACAAAAAGCGAAAGGCTGCTCTGGAAAAACTTGAGAAAGCTAGCGAGGACACGTTTCTTGGCCAGGCAAGTTGTAAATAATAGTGACTAATGTCTGTTTGTTTGATTTATTTATTTTAAGTATTTATTTTTTAATGTTATAGGGCATAAAGGCTATTGACAGTTCGGTGGAGAACTTTGCTTCAGGGGCTTGGCAGGCACTAGGTAACGCATGGAAAGGGGGTTCTACTTTTGTTCAGAAGTAAGTTTAATGGCATCTGTTTTCGCATTTATGATTGGTTACTTTTGAGAAAGTATTCAAATTTTATATAAAGATTACAGTTTCAGAAAAGATAAAAGGCCTTTATCTATTATTCTTTTTTATTGTGTACGTTTATCAGGCTAGAAAACTCTATACAACAAGGTGGTATACCTGCAGCAGGTTCTGTTGCACCATCTCTTCTAGAGGTTAGCACATACCCTTTTCTTATTTATATCTTTTAAAAAAAACATTACGTTTTTAGTTGTTTTTTATTGTATGGATTTATATAACAGACTGGAAGAGCTTTTACTGCTAAAGGAATGCAAGTTCTGGAGTATGTTGGAAAAGAAACCGTTGATCTTTTAATTACAGAATCAGGCATGGAAATTGACAAAAATGCTGGAAAAGGTGGACATGGAACAGAAGAGGATCAGTTGTTGGAGGAGGTCACATTTGATAGGTGCTTCTACATCTATGGAGGTCCAGAGCAGCTGGAGGTATGTTTGTTCTTACGTCACCTTTTATTTATTTATTTATCAAATTGATCACTTTTAAAATATTTCAAACTGAAATCTGTGTCATACTATTGACTTCTAGGAACTTGAGGCATTATCAAACCATTATGCACTGTTATTTAATCGAAGAAAAGCAAAGCTGTCAACAGAACAAAAATCTGCATATGATGTAAAGCTTAAAGAGGTCCAGCAAATGCTCAGTTTAGACACTGGAAGTGACGGAAATAGTGCAGAATCTGAAAAGGGAAAGAATGTAGAGAACATATCTGATAGTTCTTATGATGAGATCAAGAGTTTTCATAGTTCAAGTGTGAGCAAAGCTGCAGAAATGGCTGCAGGGTAATCTTCTTTTCTTATAACCTTATTCCATATATCATATATATATATATATCAATCATGTATGATATATGAGACCTCAATCTCTCGGTATCAAACTATTGTGCACAAATGATGATCTAGGTTAAAAATGCAGTAGCATGGGCACATATCTTCTTTTCTTTTGCTTGTGAACGAGCTTCGATTAAGAAAATGTGTTTTTGGATGATGAATTGTGTCATCTTTACAAATTATTAATGGATTTAGTGTTATTTTGCAGCTTTGCAAATGCCTTAGCCGGACTGCCTCCAAGTGATATTGTTCAAAGAACTGGTGGCAGACTAGATTCTCTTCACTCTGAGGGCATTCATGTATGAATATATGTTCTTTTTTATAAATATTTTACATCATAAAGTTATGAAAAGTAAATAATAATATCTCATGATATCATGTGTATGCAGAGGCTTTCCGAAATGTGCTGCATTGCTGTTTCTCAACTTCTGGTCCTTGGGAAATCGGTTATACATAATGCAAACAAAGCCCAAGATGCTGATATCGATGAGGATATTGTAAAATTTGAATGGCCTGAGGATTCTATTGAAAAAGCTAAAACAATCAGAACAAAAACACAATCAATGACTGGATATCTGGAGGCAGTTGCCATCAGCTTTGTGACAGGTGTGTGTAGTTTATGAGCTACATTCAGGAGGAAATTTCTAGTTATATATATATAGGGGCGGGTTCAAATGAGAACTCAAATTTGGTTGTGAACGTGAGGACAAATGAGAGCGCGACACGTGTCATATTCAGACCGAATAATCAAAGAAATATTCAGACTGAATATAGTATTTATTCAGACTGAATAAGCATTATTCAGACTGAATAAGCATTATTCAGTCTGAATAATCTACATTCAGACACGTGTCGCACTCTCATTTGTCCTCACGTTCACAACCAAGTTCTCATTTGAACTTTCCTCTCTCTCCTCTCTCTCTCTCTCTCTCTATATATATATATATATATATATTATGATTTGATCCTTTTCAAGATTGCAATAGTAGACACTTTGGTTATTACAGTTTGAAAAAGGATTTCATTTAAGATATTGATGTTGCTAATAATCTCACAGGCATATCAGATGTAGCTGAAGCTTATTCAGCAGCCATCAAATCCGCTACTGCTGATTCTTCTGAAGAAGTGGTATCAGAGAAATCAATTCAAGATAAAGTGAAGTCGTTTTCTGAGGATGTACTTGTTAATCGGACGACAGCTGTCGATAAAATCCAAGAAGGTCTACGTTTCTTGGCGTATGTCATTCTTTCGACTTCCATGCCTGCTGCTACATAGGTTAGATTATTCAAATTATCTTTTTGTATATATAGTTTCGGATTGGAAATCTATTTGTATACATGGATTTGTACTTCTCTAGGTAACCTTTAAAAAAGACGATTCCATTTCAATACTACTTTTCATTTGACTACGAATAACTTTTTATTTTTTTTACTTGTGGGTGTTCAGGCCAACTTGCACGACACGTATCGTGATTAATCTCATGAGGTCTTGAAAATAACAGTTAGGAAAATCCCCCTTTTTCTTTACTTTTATGGAGTGTTGGTTTGTTTTGGCCGATGTGGGTTGTTTAGAAAAACCGTTTGTCTGCTCAAATCGGTTGAACCGGACAAGTTTTTTGGCAGTTTGAGCAGTCTGGTGGTTCAGTCTAGTCTGGTCTGAAAAATAGCCAAAGCGCTCAATCGGTTCAGCCTGTGTTTTGAATGCTGTTCAAGCGGTTTGAACCGAACCAATAGAGAATGCACAACCAAACGGGTTTTCTAATTTTCTAAAAATGGAAAATGAAAACTCCACCATTTTAACCAAACGCGTTTTCTAAAATTTTTATAGAAAACTGAGAATAAAAACTCAACTCCATTTTCTGAAAACGTTTTTTAGGAAAATGAAAACAATTTTTTGTAACCAAACGCACCCTAAAATTTTAGTTTTTACTTCCCAATTTTCCGTGTCCCTGAATTGGAAAATTTCTAAATCCGTCAAAAATAGAAGTCTAATATTCCAAATCGTTCTTCAACTAACTTCATGTTCGTCCAAAATTCCAATTATAATTAGTGGACTTGTTTAACTTTTTTTTTTTACTTGCTCAATGTTTTTTAAAATTTTGAAATAGTTTTTTAATCATTTTATGTAATTTTTTTTAATAATGTTATATTGGTAGAAAATTCCATTTTGTCGGTTCAGTTCAAGGATAATCTAAACTGCCATTACGGTTTGGTTTGTGGTGTGGGGTGTTAAACCACTCAAAGCAGACCGCAAACACCTTCTTCTGATATTATCATTTGTAATGTAATACCGAATATCTCAACCCGATTGTTACAAAATCAGTTATCAATCTAAATCAGCCAATATTAGTTCAAATGAAAATGTTAAACAATGAAAATGATGTATCCAAACTATGCCTAAATAACCATCTTTTATATTCATCACTTTATGATCTCAATTAATCCATCCATTCAGCCATGGGAGAAATTGATCCAATCTTCATCCAAGAACCACAACACAGACCTAAACTTGCAATAACCGAAGCCCGATGCATCCCACAAATCGACCTCTCCCCTTTGACCAACTCGTGGTCTCCTACTACGGCCGTAGAAGATCTGGTTGATCAGGTCCGTGATGCGTGCAAAGATTGGGGGTTCTTTCAGGTGTTCAACCATGGGGTCCCACTCGAGACCCGTGAAAGGCTAATGGTGGCGGCTAAGAGGTTTTTCGACCAGCCGATGGAGGAGAAAAGGAAGGTGAGAAGAGATGAAGCCAATCCTCAAGGCTATCATGACAACGAACTTACAAATAACGTCAAGGATTGGAAAGAGGTTTTTGACATCACGGTTGAGGTTCCGACTGTGATGTGGGCTTCTCATGAGCCCGGCGATCAACGGACCACATACTATGTTAATCAATGGCCCCACCATCCTCCAGAATTAAGGTATTTTTACTTACATGGATAAAAAGAGTCTAAATGGCGTCAGCTATGGCGTGACGACGAGTTCAAACTCTACACACCACGGCGATTGACATAACGTTTTTTAAGGGGTGATATAAAACGACAAATTCGTATGTCAACTATATAATTATAGATACATATACATTTTCTATTTATTATACAATGAGTAACGATATTAAAAGAATACATTTATATTAGAAAGGGAAATTGCCCTAAATGACCAATCTGCAACTTTGGTTGACACAGATGACCATCTCCCTCCTATTTTTGCAAAAATATCAACAAGTCCGCAATATAACTCCCCCATACTTACGGACTTACCAAAACAACTAAGTTGTGTGTGTGTGAGAGAGGGGGGGGGGGGGGGTTTGGGCAAGTCCGCAAGTATTGCGGATATAGCCTAAAATGACGTCGTGTTGGGGGGTTTTTGAGTTTCTATCCGAGATAGACCTAAACGGGCAAACCACCAAACGACGTCCTTTTGGGCCATATCCACAATACTTCCGAACTTGCCCAAAATGACATCATTTTGGTAAGTTCGTAAGTATGGGTGAGTTATATTACAGACTTGTTGACATTTTTGCAAAAATAGGAAAGAAATGGTCATCTATGCCAACAAATATTGCAGATTGGTCATTTAGGACAATTTCCCTATTAGAAGAAAAAAAAATCATAGATATTACTATTATATAGAAAATTTGCAATCAAATATTCAAAATAGAATTTGGAAGGGCATTGCAACTTTTGTTTTAATTTTGAGTCTACGATGTTTGTGAATCCATGAAACTGTGATTGGTGTGATTAATTAATATGTAAAAGAGTAAAATTTAAATTTAAATGTTAAAACACAAAAACTAAAAAAAATCTAGAAAAAAATCAAACGTTATATGTCTTATAACATTAGAGACGCGTCTTATATCATGGCCCGTTTGCCATTTTACACCTTTTTAAACATTGCTCCCATAACACCCTCAACACTCAACAGACTGTAAATCGTAGCACAGTTTTTTTGTGATGATAAACCATACAAGATCAGCCTCTTTTAACCAGGCACGTGAGTAGTGTATTTTATCCGTCTGATAGTAATCACATATTCTAAATTAACGTTATCGAGTTTTTATCTTGTTACTAACATAATTAATATGTTTTAATCCTTTAAAAAAATAGGGAGGTGTGTGAAGAATATGTTAAAGATATGCAAAAACTATCATACAAATTGTTGGAACTTATCTCCCTAAGCTTGAACCTCCCTGCGAATCGGTTTGAACCCTTCTTCTCCAAGGACCAAACCAGCTTCATACGACTGAGCCACTATCCCCCTTGCCCTGCTCCTGACCTAGCCCTTGGTGCTGGCCGACACAAAGATGCCATTGCTTTAACCATCTTGGCTCAAGACGATGTTGGAGGTCTAGAAGTTAAGCGGAAAACCGATGGAGAGTGGATCTTTGTGAAGCCGACTCCTAATACCTTCATTATCAATGTTGGGGACATTATTCAGGTACCGTTAACACCATTTCGGGTGCGTTTGTTATGTGGACACAACATAATGATGGTTTAGCTTGACAGGGGTAGTTTAGTAATTTACCAATCTTGTCTCGTTTTCCAGATTTTTGTTTCACTTATTTTGGTGTTGTCTCACTTGTCCTATCATGGGCCAGTGTAATTTCGCACCAAATGTACGAAAAGTTCTGTACTGGCTTGTCCTGCTTACCAAACGCACCCTTAGGATCTTCAAGTCTCAATTTCTTGTGGATAAGTATTTTGGAAGGGTATCTCATGCTATGCCCAGACTAATCTCGACAAATTACGATTGTAAGATATCAGACTTGATAAACTCAGTTGCCACAATTATTGTGGACATCTGGAATAGAACCATGGACAAATGAGATATTATACCATATCTCTCTAGGCCTCTCTCTTATAAGTGTAATTTGTTTAGGATAAAGGGTATGTTATTGTGTAGGTATGGAGCAATGACAGATACGAGAGTGTAGAGCATAGGGTGATGGTGAATTCCGCTAGAGAAAGGTTTTCAATCCCTTTTTTCTTGAGCCCTGCACGTTACACTATGGTGGAACCGTTAGTAGAGTTGACAGATGAACACAACCCTGCCAAATACAGAAGTTACAATTGGGGGAAGTTCTTTGCCACCCGAAAACGTAGTAACTTTAAAAAATTTGATGTTGAAGACATACAAATCTGTCATTTTAAAATACCCGATGAGCTAAAAGTTGGTGACAATGTTTCTCGTGCCGATAATCTTGGTGTATAAATAAAAAAGATGGATGTGTTTTATGTAAAAAAGAAACGCCATTAAAATTTGTCAAATATATCATTCTCTTTATTAAAAAAAGGTATGCTCTTAGTTATTAAGATTTGACTATGTTAAATAAAAACGTGTTTGCATTTTTTGTTTATAAGATATTATTTTGTTATATAAGTAAAAATATCTAGTTCGTTACGAAAAATTTATATAACTTTTAGAAGAAAGTTATATCTAATTGGGTATTGTTCACAAGATACTAATGTTTCAAATACACAAAACGTGACTTCACATAAAATTGTATGATGCTTTTAGTTTATTTATGAGAATAAATATGGTTTACCAAAAACTTATCGATAAGTGTTTATCAGTAAAAGTCATTATTCTCAATCTTTCACTTACCTGGTAATATTATTGACCATCAAAATGAATTATGGTAAACATTTTTTATTTGGTAAGTGCTCATCAGATAAATTTTTTGATCGTTGTTATATTTTTTTTACCTGTCTTTATCATATTTACCGGTAAGATAACTGACACCTAATAAGAGTTTGGTACATGAACTAAATCAATTTAAATTAAATTTTGTTGTAATTTATTTAAAAAAGGAAATTAAAAATTTAGCTGAAAAAGAAGTCAAACAAGTCAACTTTTTTAAAAATTAACCAAAATATATCCAAGTGTTAACAAATTTCCAAATTCTTACTAAAATAAATTATCATTTTAATAATTTTTTAATTATATTTAATATATTAATTATCTAAAAATTTAATTATGGAGAAAGAAAATGCTACACGCAGTCGGTTTAAAATCATCAACATTATATATGCTATGATTTTCATAAATATATATGAAAATATTTTTACGATAATTTTAAAATTATCTCAGATATAATAAATTACTCCATGCCAGCCTACCAGGGTTGGTTTGTCTTCTATGTGAGTTGTTTCTCTTATCCTTTCATGTAGGGTTGTACATAGCTTTTCGACCGCTTAAATCTATCGAATCAAGATATATTAAATCGTTTTTTCGATTTGAACGGTCTGACAGTCTAGTCCGATCTGAAAAATAGCCAAAACGTTTGATCTGGTCTAGTCTGTAGTTTGAGCTTTTTTTTAGTGGTTTCAACCAAGTCAACCATGATAAAAAGACATGTATTAATTATATTTAGTTTTCATGTTGCAGGATCAACTTTTATGGAACAATTAAAAAAATCCGTTCAAAACATTAAATTTTTTGTTTTTATTTCTCAGTTGTATGTGCTCCTTGAATCGGAAACAATCCAAGATCCATCAAAAATCAAAATCCAATACTTCAAACCGTCTAACTATTGTTGTTGGACTTTGTTTTTTATTCCTTCAACTTACTCAATGTTCTTTTTAGTTTAAAATCATAACAGGACAAAAAAAAAATAGGACCAAACAGTCTAAATCGATAAGACCAGACCACATTTTTGTAGTCTGGTTTAGTCACTTGCTGTTAAATCGTTCAGTTTAGAAAAAAATTCTAAAAACTGTCATTGTGTATTTGTTTTGTGTTTTGTTACCGAATATCTCAGCCGGATTGTTTCAATCAGCCACCATTATTTAAATGAAAATGATGCGATATATCCAAACTCACATGAACTATGCACAAATACCCATCCAAATTCATCTTCACCATCTTTTATATATATATATATATATATATATTCCTTAGTGTTTTTTTACCTCAATTCATCAATCAGCCATGGGAGAAGTTGATCCAACCTTCATTCAAGACCCACAACACAGACCTAAACTTGCAATAACCGAAGCCCAAGGCATCCCGCAAATCGATCTCTCCCCTTTGATCAACTCATCAGCGGTCGAAGATCTGGTTGGTCAGGTTCGTGATGCGTGCAAAGATTGGGGATTCTTTCAGGTGTTCAACCATGGGGTCCCACTCGAGAGCCGTGAAAGGCTAATGGCGGCGGCTAAGAGGTTTTTCGATCAGCCGATGGAGGAGAAGAGGAAGGTGAGGAGAGATGAAGTCAATCCTCAAGGCTATTACGATACCGAACATACGAAAAACGTAAGGGATTGGAAAGAGGTTTTTGACATCACGGTCGAGGTTCCGACCGTGATGTGGGCTTCTCATGAGCCCGATGATCAACAGACCACACACTATATTAATCAATGGCCCCACCATCCTCCAGAATTAAGGTACTTTTTACAGTTGGTTCTGGAATGATATATCTGTAAAAAAAAAAAAAGGTTGGATTTTTATTTTGTTACCAGAATTAAGGTAGTTTTAACATTATTGGTGTGTTTTGACCGTTTAAAAAAACGAAAAAAAACAGGGAGGTGTGTGAAGAATATGTTAAAGATGTGCAAAAACTATCGTACAAATTGTTGGAACTTATCTCGTTGAGCTTGAACCTTCCTGCGAATCGGTTAGAACCGTTCTTCTCCAAGGACCAAACCAGCTTCATTCGACTCAACCACTATCCACCTTGCCCTGCACCCGACCTAGCCCTTGGTGTTGGCCGGCACAAAGATGCCATTGCTTTAACCATCTTGGCTCAAGATGACGTAGGAGGGCTTGAAGTTAAGCGAAAAACCGATGGAGAGTGGATTTTTGTGAAGCCTACACCTAATACCTTCATTATCAATGTTGGAGACATGATTCAGGTACGATTAAGGGTCTGTTTGTTAGCAGTTTAATAAGTTTAATGAGACTCGTATCTTATTCGGCTAGTTATACATGACTGTTTGGTAGTGGCTTAATGATATAGAAATTGGCTTATTCAGCAAGCTTTCAGGGGAGATTTATGCAAAAAGACAAGTTTTTTTTTTCTTCTAAACTTGTCCCGATTAAAAAAGACACTCCCTCCATCTATGAAAAAACCCTCCCAAATAAAAATATTCTCAATCCATACAGACAGATTAATACACATATACAACTTTATCCATATAGGACTTAATGGAAAAACAATCAAACAGCCCCATTTAGGGTGCTTTTGTTACGTGCACAAAACAATATTGGACATAACAATAGGCTGTCGAAAGAATTATGGAAGGTTTTATTGTTCTAAATTTATATTGGTAGTTTAGTAAATTACCAACTTTTATCATTTCCCTGATTTTTGTTCCACCTATTTTGGTGTCTCACTCAGTCCTGCCATGTGTCAGTCCTATTGCATACCAAAAAGTTTTTGTTCTGTACTGTACTGTACTGTCATGTTTAACTATTTTTATAACTATAATTAGTTCTGATAAAAGATATGTTGTTGTGTAGGTATGGAGCAATGACAGGTACGAGAGCGTAGAGCATAGGGTGATGGTGAATTCCGCAAGAGAAAGGTTTTCAATCCCTTTTTTCTTGAGCCCTGCACGCTACACTATGGTGGAACCGTTGGCAGAGTTAACAGATGAACACAACCCTGCCAAGTACAAAAGTTACAATTGGGGGAAATTCTTTGCCACCCGAAAACGCAGTAACTTTAAGAAACTTGATGTTGAAAATATACAAATCTATCATTTTAAAATACCTGATGAGCTAAAAGTTGATGATGTTGTTTCCTGTGTTGAGAACCTTGTTATATAAATACGAAACGATTGATGTTACTGTTTCATGTAAAGAAGAAATGGCATGAAAATTTGCCAAATGTGTTGTTCTCTTTATAATGAAAAGGTATGGAGCCCGTTTTGTTCATTCTATGAGTTATGGTAAACATTTATGGTCATCACTAGTGCCTCCATCCCCACCATCACTGTTATGTTCAACGAACCAAACAGACATTTGAAATTGTTTTGACATATTTAATTTCAATTCTTGCCAATCAAATAGACATTTTGAATGGTTAGATTAATTCCGGTTTTTTTGACAGATTCCAATTCCGACATACTCCATTATGTGAATCAAAGGCCATCTAAGTCATTTGAAATTATATTCTATTTAATAATCAATTAAAAAAATTAAATTTAGCTAAAAAACAAATTAAATCAAACAAGTCAACTAATTTGAGAATTAAGTTAACAAATTTCCAAATATTAAATTTCTTAAAAATTTAAAGTAGGGATAAAGAAAATGTTGACATCTGAACCCTTCTCGTACACCTGTCTTAAAACTTTGCTATTTTGGATCCTGTTATCCAACCTGTTCGTTTAAACTCATCGACATTAATGCTATGATTTTGATAAATTTATGTCCAAATATCTTCATGATGACATATAAGCATGCATCATCATTTATATATTCTTCTTTCAATAAATACCGTTTTAAGGAATTTTCGTAAATAATACAATTTTATAAAAATGATGTCTAAAATGTAATTATTAGAAAATTGAAATTAAATTACAGTGTTGGAAACTTGATTTTTGTTTTCTTATATCATCTTCAGTTATCAATATAATTATAACTATATACACCTTAGTCTATATCATGTTCTCTAATTAGATTAGGACATATATGTCTACTTTAACTTTTTTTAACTGTTACCAAAACACACTATAGATTAGGGTATTATCATATATACTAAGGTGTATTTGGAAAAAACCCAAAAAGATATTCTAATCACGCACCATTCATAACACCATATAGAAAAAATCCGTCTATTATCATTCAATTCAATATTAACTAGTCATCAAAAAATATTACCGACATATTCTTTTTAAAATCTAGAGTTTTGAATTTTTTTTTGACTAAATATATTATTATTCAATTCAATATTAACTAGTCATCAAAAATATTACCGACATGTTTTTCTTTTCTTTTTAAAATTTAGAATTTTGAAAAATAATTGGTCGGTAATCTTGACGGAATGTTTAATTTTTAATTAATCAAAACATCTGAAATCGATCAAAGATTTCCATAATTAACGATGGAATTTTAAATCTGTCGGAAATCAATCGGTAAATATCAACGTATAATTTTTTTTAACTTAATTCGTCGGAAAGTACTTACGAATTTTTGTTGTCGGTAATATCCGTCGGTGGTAGTCTTTTTTCTAGTAGTATAATGTAATAATGTGTCATTAAAGTAATTAATAATTTTCAATTAATTAATATTAATTACTATTAATATTAATCAACTTTTATTTTTATTTATTAATAATTAATATTAATGAAGGTTATAATTAAAATAAAAAAAATTGTTTTAACTTCAAAAAACTAACTTATATATTGATCCAAATGTATACTTATGAAATAAATCTTAATATTTCAATAATAAAATTAATGATATACTGTGTTAAAATTAAACTTTTAATTTCTAAATTTAAAACGATTATAAACAATATTAGAGATACATTATTCGGTGTATATACACATTGAATACCACATGTTAAAAGAATCAAATCAATCAATAATCTCCATGCATGCACGATGCTCAAAAACCAGTCCAGATTCATGATAAGCTCTTCCCAACAACATCTCCATATTCAGACACAAAAAACTTGACTTAATAAGCTACTCCCTTTTTAAATTAACATCAGAGATTCTGACCATCCATCTGATCAAATTAAGCCCATCAATCAGCCATGGGAGAAGTAGATCCAACTTTCATCCAAGAAATACAACACAGACCTAAACCTACTCTAATAGAAGCCCATGGAATCCCCCAAATCGATCTCAACTCTTCGATCGAAAAAGATCTGGTGGCTGAGATCCGCGATGCTTGCAAGAATTGGGGATTCTTTCAAGTGATCAACCATGGGGTTCCAATCGAGAGCCGTGAAAAGCTAATGTCGGCCGCTAAGAGCTTTTTCAATCAGACAGTGGAGGAGAAGAGGAAGGTGAGAAGAGATGAAGCGAATCCGTTTGGTTATTATGATACCGAACATACGAAAAACGTGAGGGATTGGAAAGAAGTTTTCGATTTCACGGTGGAAGTTCCGACCACTATGCCGGTTTCTTATGATCTTGACGATGAAGAGACCACGGAGTATCCTAATCAATGGCCCCACCATCCTCCGGAACTGAGGTATTTTTTTTTTCAAGTGGTGACACTATTAATTTAACCGTAAGAAATGAAAATATCGATCACAAAATAATTATTGATTTGTTGGTTTTTAACTTTTTTTTATTTAGTTGCTTTTTTGTAGTTTGTAGGTGGGGTTATGTGTTAGTTTATTCCCAAAAAAAAAATCAGAAATATAAAACTAAGAAAATAACTAAAACAAAATGATAATATGATATTTTGACCATTTAAAAAAAACAGGGAGGCAAGCGAAGAATATGTTAAGGATGTGCAAAAGTTATCGTTCAAATTGTTGGAATTGATCTCGTTGAGCTTGAACCTCCCTGCGAACCGGTTAGAGCCCTTTTTTTCCAAGGACCAAACCACGTTCGTTCGGCTCAACCACTACCCACCTTGCCTTGCTCCTGACCTAGCCCTTGGTGTTGGACGACACAAGGATGCCGGTGCTATGACCATTTTGGCTCAAGACGACGTGGGAGGCTTGGAAGTTAAGCGAAAAACCGATGGAGAGTGGATCTTTGTCAAACCGACGCCTAATGCCTTCATTATCAATGTTGGGGATATTATTCAGGTACCATTTCTATTCCCTGAACAGACCAAAACGTTCCAATGTTCTTCTTTATGTCGTTCACTACTTTAGGTTTAAAAAAAATTGTTGTTTTATTTAGGTATGGAGTAATGACGCCTATGAGAGTGTGGAGCATAGGGTGAGGGTAAACTCGACAAGAGAAAGGTTTTCAATTCCGTTTTTTGTGAACCCTGCACATTATACAGTTGTGGAGCCATTAGCAGAGCTGACAAGTGAACAGAACCCTGCCAAATACAAGGCTTACAATTGGGGCAAATTCTTTGTCGCTCGAAAACTCAGTAATTTTAAGAAACTTGATGTTGAAAACATACAAATATATCATTTTAAGAAATCCGATGAAGTAAAGATTGATGATGTAGTTTCATCTGTTGAGAATCTTGTTGTATAAATAAGAAAAGATGGATGTTACTATTTCATGTAAAGTAGTATGGTTTAGAGCCCTATACTAAGATTAAGCTTTAATTAAATAAATATGTCAGTTTATCTACTTATGGGTGAATGTTATATATTTTATGTATTATACTTTGGTTTAAATATTTGAAACGTCGTATCTAATATACCGAGCTAAAGTATATAAAAACAGGTTTTACAAAATACGAATCAAACTAAAATATTCTACACTCTTGTACAATTCGTCGATCTACTAATATTTTATAATCAAGAAATACATATATATATATTACTTGTTGGCCTCTAACACTTGTGAGTCGATTTAATTGTCGCAAACAAAATTCTTTATTTAAAGAGTAAACTACAAATTTGGTTCCGTGGTTTTTTAAAATAAAACATTTTGTTCTTATAGTTTTAAAAATTATAAGATGACCATTGCAATTTATAAAAGTATCCGAATTTTAGTCCCTTTCTCTAACAACCATTTTTTTACAAATGAGATGTATTTTCGTATTTTTTATCAATTATGTTTTTACCCAATCAAAATCGATTTTAAGATTTTGATACCTTTGGTTTTTAATTAGGCCAAAGACAATTTCTTTTGATAAAAGAATAAACATGTCCTTCATTTACGAAAATTTCTAATGACCATTAGATACAGAGAATAAATCCAAGATAAAAATTCATTATATCACACAAACTAGTTTCTTAAGTCATTCCACACTTTTCAAATATTTAACTCAACATTCTACATTCTATTAATAAGAAAACAACAAATACTAGAATAAAATTTAGAAACACATTTGAATGTGGCTTTGAAACCAAAGATTCGGAATTTTTTTATAGACATATTACTCACTCCATATTTTCTAGTTTCACTATTTGCTTAGGCTTAATCATTCCAAAGTTCAAAACCAACTGACTTTTTAGAAGATACGTCTTTTTCAATACAACAAGAACAACACGAGTTGTATTACGTGCACTGGTTTGATAAAAAAAATTGAATGAAAAAAATGGCGTCCTTGTCTATTTTAAAGATAAAATCAAACGTTGTTTGAATATAACTGAGTTAAAAATTACATCAGATAAAAAGAATGAAACAAGAAAATAGCATATATCATGTACAAAAACTTATACGTTTAGCCGTGAAAAATAATGAATAAAATTGATAAGGGTACAAAAACTTTACTTTTTTACTTATAATAACTTTGCATTGGAAATTGATTTTTATGGAAGAAGGCCAATGTAGAGGATGGGATAAGGGGTAGAAGTGTAAATGGATGGTGATCGGTTGGTTTCTCGAATAACAAAATCCACTGCTCCGATGAACACCATCACAAACTCATAAGCCAACTTCAGAAATTGAATACAGATTTCCACTTTCTGAATCATCATCATCATATATTCTTCTTAATTAATTTCTACATCTCATCATCATCATCATCATCATCATCATCATCATCATCATCATCATCATATCATCATTGTCTCTCTTTCTCTCTCTCTATGCATATATGTCTTTGTGAATGTATGTACATATGAAAATGCTTTATATATAGTGTGTGAGATGATGGAAAAAGATTTGCTTTAATATGGCTTATGGAACCTATGAATGGCCGTTATATACATATACTTATATCAATATCTATATCTATTTAAATATGAAGTCTGGATTGAACTAGTAATTAATTATATATATATTAATGGATAGACATGGAACATCTAAATTCAAATATTTTATAAAAAATGTGGGAAATGGATCAAGAATATCCACATATTACCAATACATACTCCTGAAACCAAATAATATTTAAAATACAACGTTTTCCATCTTTATTTGTTTCAAATGATATCTAAAACGTCTTTTTCTAAAAATTATATTCTTTTAAGTTTACTAATTCACCGATCAATAATTATCGCATGGCTATTTTAATAGGTTTTCTCAATTTTGTTATATAAAAAGTATTTCATTTCTTATTAAATTATATGTTACATCAAATGTTATATAATACTATATTTGAAACAAATATCGAAAATGACATATTTGTTGTGTGTGGTAGCAACAAAAGTAGGTTGGAGGCATCAAACCATGTGTCATTGGCCTCTATCATATCACCAATAATCCATTTTGGACCCATATAACAAAATAATTAAATATATATTTCTCTTAGTCGAAAATAGGTCTAGTTCAAATATACGACATAATAATTTTGGATCGCATAAATTATATAATCTAAAGATATATATTGATATTTGTAACAAATTTGCAAACAAAACGAGTTGAGGTTGAATTTGATTTAACGTTGTTGTATTTTAAGCTTATATTTAATTAGATGGTTCAATAAGTTTTTTAAACAAAGATCAAGAAAGATTCAAGCATATACAAGTGGTATCGTATGTTTGGTATTAATTATTGCATACTATTCTCTACAATATAGTGGTTGGCTTTTTTTGATTGAGATTATTCCTAGTACTATAAATAATTTTATAGTTTAGAAAAATGTTATTTTAAGTCTTTGAAAAAGATAACATTGTTCTTAATAGTTCTTGGTAAAAAAATAAAATATTTTATATATTTTGAACTTCAAATATAAATTCAAAGAGATATTAGGAATCTTGGTTGAAGTTTTGGGAAAATTACATATTCATTTGTTTACTAATTAAATCTTTTGAATTTTAGCTTATTAAAAGCAATTTAATTATGAGTAAACTTTAATTTTGGTTCTTGAGGTGTAGTGAATAGTCTATAAACTTTTATAAGTCTATGGATTATCCATATAGTTTTCATTTTGCTGTAAAGTGGTCTTTCGTCATTAACTTCGTTAAAATTATATGTTAGAATGGGGAAATTTTTATCGTTTAACCAATTTCCTTAATTTCCTCTTAAAAACCTAACATATATACTACTTATATGTAATTTAATTATATCATATACTAAAGAGATACTTTTTGACTTTTATATTTAGGAGCCGTTTACCAAACGCTTACCTGGGTAAGCGCTTATCAAGTCATATTATCTTACCGGACGAATATGTTAAATGCCAAAAATCTTACCTGGTAAGAGCAAAGACAAGGAAAGCAAAGACCAAAAATCTTACCCGGGTAAGTGATTGCGGAAACTCTTACCACGGTAAGCGCTTACCGGGTAAATTGTTGCATACGATACCGTTTTGGTTGACTAAAAGCTTACCCGGTAAGTAAGTGATAGTGTTGAATTTTACCGGTAAGTACTTACTCGGGTAAGATTTGGTAAACGGCCCCTTAGGTATTGTTTGGCAAAAATAAATTAGCTTATTTTTTAAGTAATCCTTTAAATGCATATAAGTTAACTTATTGATAAGTTATTTTGAGAAGTTTATACATATGAGATTTTTAAATAGAAAGTTTCTACATGCTATATATATTGGTACAGGAATTTGATCAGCCCATATCATGTAGATATTTAAGCAAAGATCTTATATATTATAATATGAAGTAAAGGGCAAAAACTTTGGGTATTTGGTTTGTGCCACATAAACCAAATCTCAAACTTTGATTGGTTTGTCTTATATTCATTCCTTAACCCTTTTCTCCTATTAAATTGCTTAACCAACTAGTTGGGCCTAGCATATATTAAAAGTCAAGAAGGCCTTGGACCTTGAGGTTGGAAGTGGGACACAAAGAGATTTATGGGTTCCCATGCTCCGTCGGGTTCGAGTTCGACACTTGAACAGATTATTGAATCCTTTAAATAGACGTTTACAAATTCAACAGTATGAGGGACAAATTTATGTTTAAGGACACTGCTATCGACCTATCGCAAGCCTCAATCCTATTTACGATCTTCACCAAAAGTTCATCAAGATTATCGAGTTTTTTTTTTACTATTTTCGATCATGTATACGAACATGTGTATATACACATTTCGTTTTGTTTATAAATTTATTTTTGTTTCTATCGATTCCAGGAATCATTAACTTCAAGGACACCTTGTTACTTATCGGGATTTCTCTTTCATATAGGTGCTCCAGAGGTCGACACGTTGGCCAAATTCTATTTCAAAAATGTACAGGTCTAATGATGTCTTTATCAAAAAGATGCTTTAGACAAAGGTGCTATTGAGATATTGGGCCCTTACGGTATCTCGTACACATTCCGACATTGGCCTATCCAACAAATTTTTGATCGTAATTCTAAGTTCTAACCGGAACGAACATGATCAATATGTTCCAATTTCAAAATTCATGATTAAGACAAACAATATGAATGTGTTGCACGTATAGGTTGTCTTCTAATATTTATATTATATTTTGATAAATTATGTATTAGATATTTCTAATTTATACATGTATTAAGAATAAATCTAACTTATAATGGAAACTAAATAATATGAAAATTACATAAAACAACAAAAGTAATCCTAGTAAAATCATATCAATAAATTTGTATATGTTACTATTATACTTTTTAACAATAATGTCTAAAGTAAATAATGTCCACTTCAAACCATTAATATAAATAATTTACTCATATGCGTTTTATGCTGAATTCTAACCGTAAGTGGATGATATTATATCAAGTAATATAGTAATATATAATAAACATGCAAGTGGATGATGTTGAATCAAGTAATATATAATAAAACATGAGTATTAAATAATATCAAATTATCAATGACCTTATGGTATTACGTTTTGATATTCAAATAGTTTGTCATTTATAAATATCATTTATCTTCAAAAATAAACAACAATTAATCAAACAACACTTAACTCATGATGATGTTATCCAAGTTGTTGATTCAAAAAAGAAAAGAAAAAAAAACCCTATGTTATCTCAGATTTAGTAAAAGCTATTAGTGGAAACTGGAAAGCGACAAACAAACGTAGATTTACTTGATACTCTTTCCCAAGCAGCGACATGAACTTTTCTTGCAATACATTTTGCAATATCTTGACTAACACACACATACACAAAACTCATTACACTTATGAATGTTTAAAACACAATTAATATATTGAGGCAAAAGGTTATTTAACGACAACTTCAACCGGCCCCATATGAAACCCGACTTCAAGGAAACCAATGTGAAAGAGCATATTTTTTGCTCACTCAACGGATGAGGGTAGCGGGGGAGATCGATCCCAGGGCCTGTCTTGTATTTGGACAAGTTATCTTGCTCCTTTGCCAACTGAGCTACACGTTGGAGGCTACAGTTAGTATATGTATCCGATATCTCAACCTAGGTGACTAGGTCTAAGTATTTTAGTACAAGTTGTAATAACTTTTTCTCAAATGAAATCACATCCAACACAATATTGCAAAGTGATCAATCAAGCAACAATAGAGAATAAGATGTTAAAACTAAATCAACAAGCTACTTTTTAGTTAAGATCGAATATTCATAACTTTATTCCAAAATACATCATTCCTTAATATTTTAGTGTTTAGCTCATACCATAAGTAAATAACATCAAATATTCAAGGAAACTACTGAGTTCGCATATGAATTTTTTCAACATAATGTGTAAGAAACGTAAATCTCCCCTTTTATACAATGATGAACAACCACGACTTTCAACTCCTTAAATGCTCCTTCTTCGTCACTTCTTTTCTTTGGTTCGAGATACCCAGATATTCCATGTTATGATCCATTTTTCCTTATTTTGAAATCAAACTGGGTTGAGTGCTAGCTTATTCAACAACTTTCGTTCGCTAGATGGGGTACGTGAGGGTTGGCTTGGGGTTCTATTGACTCAGTTCTTAATAGTATAGATCACGTATCAAGTAATCAAGCTCTCAAATGCGGTCACAACTGGTATGCTTGATTCTCCACATCTATAACAACTGTTTTGGCCACCAAGGATCTCTAACTTTGTTTAGTGTGATGTTTGTTTTGCGTGTGTATTCTATTAGGTTTAGGTCACACACGATCTCAAACAATAACTTTATGAACTTTCATCAAAGACAAGGGTAAATATGTTACCTTAACCAACAATGGGGTCACAACTGGTATGCTTGATTCTCCGCAACTATAACAACTATTTTGGCCACCAAGGATCTCTAACTTTGTTTAGGGTGATGTTTGTTTTGCATGTGCATAAGTGCATTCTGTTAGGTTTAGGTCACACACGATCTCAAACACTAACTTCATGAACTTTCATCAAAGACAAGGGTAAATGTGTTACCTTAACCAACAATTGAAGCAAAACAAGCAAGATGAATAACACAATATGCAATGAATAATAAAAAAAACACAAAATAAGTACTCATAGATGATGGTATAAAAAAAGGATCTTGATTAAACAAAGAGAAACAAAAACCGAAAGAGATTACAAACCAAAACCATTTAATGATTCTCAAACTCTAAAGAGGTATAAAGTAATCATCACCAATGTCTCTCCTAATCTCAAAGTTTAAGGGGCTGTTTACCAAACGCTTACCCGGGTAAGCGCTTACCAAGTCATATTACCTTACCCGAGGAATATGACAAGTGCCAAAAATCTAAACCGGTAAGAGCGAAGACAAGAAAAACAAGGACCAAGAGTCTTACCCGGTAAGTTTTGACGACGACTCTTACCACGGTAAGAGCTTATCGGGTAAATTGTCACATACGATGCCATTTTTGTGGACTAAAATCTTACGCGGTAAGTAAGTGATAGTGTTGAATTTTGCCGGTAAACACTTACCCGGATAAGATTCGGTAAACGGCCCCTAAGTATTTATATTAATTTTATTTCACCATATTATTAAACTCACATTGATAGTGATTTAGACAATAAATCGAATACACTTTAAAATGATAAAAATCTAAAAAACCATAAGGACCTATAAACAACATTATTTAAACATTGAGGACTAAAGTGAAATTAGCTCAAAGATTTCACATTTATCCTTCAACCAGAGACGATCAAGAAGAAAAACCCTCGTAGAAATGGCGACCCTTGTCTCCCTTAATCAATCCACCTGCCTCCAACATTCATCACGTATGCCTCTCAAGCTTACTTCTCCTTCTCTAATGGTGTTCAAGGTACGTTCGATACATGAAATTGCCAATTTATCTCAATGATTTCTGTTTAACAAAAAATTAGGGTTTAAGCGTGCATTTTGGTATTCCGTGGGTGTATTACTTTAATGTTTGAGCTAGAATTATCATTTCAATTTTGAATGTTTTCTTCTGTTTTAGAAAAGGACTACGGTTTCACTTCTGAAGTAAAATGGAGTGAGTTCGAATTTCGAGATTGACATGAATTCTATGTAGTTTTTGAGAAATATTGGTACAATACATAATGTTTATGATTCAAGTTACAGAGGGAAAAGGCCATACATTTTCCCAATTGAAAGGTCCCTAGTTTGAATAATCTGATTCCGAGCTTGAAGGGATTTCATTTCTGTAAGATCATGTAAATGGAAAAGATATTACCTTCCTGTGTTACCACAAATTCGTTTTTTTCTAGTAAAATAACAGAATTATTGGTATAATTGGTTAGATGATAGTTTCTGAGTTTTCTGATTGTTGAAATACCCTAAGCCATTGTTGAATCATCAAGGATTTCTCTCCATGGAGACAGTCTTCTTCACATTGTACTTTTGCAACATCCCTGGACTGAACAAAAAACATATTCCACTTTTTGTAGAGAGTTGGGTTTATGAAAGCTCTGTGATGCATTCCATTGAAAGATATCAAATTCATAAACTTACAATAGCTTCACAGAGAAATGAGTTCTTAAAAAAAGAGTTATTAAATAGATGACATAAATCAAACCCTAATATTAAATATCCAGTTCTTATAACTTCAAGCCCTTTTCTCTATAAAATATATATACCCAGACCTTAAAACTTCTTCCTCATGGCTCATGCTTTAAACCCTTCTCCCTTATGCTTCTATCCAAGTATTGTTGGTTGCTGCACTGGAGTATTTGCTACATATTTGAGTTGTGTACTTGTGTATAACTGTGTGTGTATATATATGTATATATATTTGCTGAGATTTTGTTTTACTTGCACATATTCATTTAGACTAACAAATCTCTTATTATGGCACAGGGTTGGCCACATCCATCTAATATGTTAAGTTCTAAACCAAAAGTCTTAACATATGGAAAAACTTGTTCAAAAATCTTGTCTGTAATGAACATGAATGCAGCACAACCAAATGAAGATGGAAAGTCAAATATTGACCTTTTACTAGATAAGGCAAGAAAATTGTGGGATAATTCTCCGCAAGAAGTCAAAATCTTCCCCTGGACCAGAGCCTTGGAGAATTTTACACAACTTATTATTGACATTATATTGGTAGTCACCCAATACTTATATATACCTGTAATGGCAATTACTTCTGTTAGTGAGATGTCATATTCTGCTCATGAAAGGAAGCTATTCATAACCCCTATTCCGTTACTTATTGGTGTTGCTGTAGCTGGTGTGTTGAGAAACAGAGCCTTGAAATTATCTCCATTTCTCAAGGTGAATCAAAAAGTTTATTAATTTTCGGATTTTTAATGAGATACCATTTATAAAAAATTTAAACAATCTAAGCTTTGTATTTCTTGTAAAATAAAAGAAGCCTTTTGGATTTTGTATCTTTCTTATGATTCTAATCTTTGTTTTTTTGTTTCTTTTTCCAGGATGCCAAAGTTCCTTGGCATTTGTATGCCAACATGCTTTTTTTCACATTGATCAAATTGCCCGGCCCATATTATCCGTATTGGGGACGGATTTTGATTCCACACTTTGCCAATGGAGGGTTATTTAGGACTTTGTGGTTTCTGTTTTTATGGTACAGGATGCCTAGGAAGGATGCGCACACTGATCTTGGACATAAGGTTTTGTAAGTTTATGGTGTCGAATATTTCAAACAGGTAAAACTTTATCCATTAAGATATATGGTTGAATAACGGTTAAAAAGCACTCATCATGTAAACTTACGTGGTAAAAAAAATTAGAATATTTCCCATTTGAACTTAGCTTTGTTTGTATCACTTGGTGAAAATCGATGGCATGTTCATTAGTTTTTGCTTCTAGTTGCTCCCTTTGTCCTAAAATAGATGTCCACAATAAAATAAAAAGGCGCACAACTTTAGAAAAATGTGTAATTATTGCACTTCTTAATCAATTAAATGACAATTTTACCCTTAATAACAGGGAGTAATAAGTTTCTCCATCTCATGATTAAGGGTAAAATTATATACTTATTTCGTGACAAACTAAACCAGAAATGTGGACATTTAGGGGCCGTTTACCAAATCTTACCTGGGTAAGTTCTTACCGGCGATATTCAACACCATCACTTACTTACCGGGTAAGATTTTAGTCCACCAAAATGGCATCTTATGCCACAATTTATCCGGTAAGTCCTTACCGTGGTAAGAGTCATCGCCAAAACTTACCGGGTAAGACTCTTGGTCCTTGCTTTCTTTGTCTTCGCTCTTAGGGATAAGATTTTTGGTACTTGTCATATTCCTCCGGCAAGGTAATACGAGTTGGTAAGTGCTTACCCGGGTAAGCATTTGGTAAACGGCCCCTTAATTTAAGAATAAGCATCTAAAATCAATTTGTTTACTGCCCGTCTTTCTTTCTTTTTTCCCTCTGTTATATCATATGGTTACATGAAATTCGAGTCCACTGGTCATATAATGAAACAAAATCTTGGCATTGTTGTTAACTGTGAAATGACATTATAAAAGATCAATCTTTTTTCATTCTTTGAAAGGTGTATATGCTGTTGATGGTCATTTTTGTTTGGTAGTTATTGATCATTGAGTTATCTGATTGGTACAGATCATCTGAATCATATTTCCATCGGGTGAGCGCTTTTAAGGCCAAAGGGTGGATGTTGAAAATGCAGCGGCAACCCGGGAGGCAAAAGCATATGTAGCAGTAAAGACACATTTTTGTTACATTATTAGTATAGGGCAGGCCAGCATAAATGATTTTTGTTTCCTTAGTGTTGTTTTAGTAAAGGACAAATGTTTGATTGAGGTTATGGCTAGTCAGTCAGTCAGTCAGTCAGTCAGTCAGTCATTGCTCTTCTACTTTGAGATTGCATTTATCTTCCACAAGGAATAATTTGATGAATTTTCTTTTATGATTTGCCCTGTGTGTGTGTATATATATATATATATATAGAGAGAGAGAGAGAGAGGGGGGGGGGGGTCATGGGAAAATCCCCCAAAAATTGAAAAACCGAGGAATATCTTAATAATTGTTTACAGTATGCACATGTGCATACAAATAATTGAAGATGTTTCCTAGTTTATATGCACGTGTGCATGTTGTGCATACTTGAAAATTTACTTATAAATTACTTCTATGCACATGTGTATACTGTACAAATGAATGGATGGTAGGGTGTTTTTCGGTTGTTCATTTTCTTTTGCGTCTCTATATAGATATATATATATACACACACACATGTATAGATCCTAGAGGTGGAGCCCACCCCCTCTTTCTAGTGTAGGAGACAAAGAGTAGAGCAATGGTTTTCATGAATTGGAGGACCAGTTATGGACCATAACCTGGTTGAGTCCCGTTTTTGTGCATCTCTAGCTACAAAGATGGCAACTTAACTTCTTAACAAAAATTTATTCATGGACTTCAAATTTCAAGAATCAATGTAGGCAAAAAAGAAAATAAACTTTAATATGACAAATTATTACAAAAAAAAATCAATAAAAACTGAACACTCGTGGTGTTTGAGGAACTACCTTGGCTTCTTTCTAGTGTCATAATAAATAGAACTAAAAACTGACAAAATTTTCATCATGCGAACCTTACGGTATGCCGGTTAGAATGGGAGGATTTGAAGCAATCGGCTTCCCTCTTCCCATGGTAAAACCCCTTGTTCCATCTGGCATTCTTGGCCCTTTAGCACTCTGTTTGGTTGAAGATGCTTCCAAATGCACCACCGAGCTGCTCGTTTGTGGAGACGGTGAAAGAAGTCCACGACTACTGTGAGTCGGTGTCCGTGACTTTGATTTCCCACGCCCTCTTGCCGCCCATCCTTTCTTTGAATTCTCCTCCCCCTACATTTTAATTATGTATCATCATCAGTATTAAACCAAACCAAACCAAACCGACCCAGTAAATCCCACACAAATGTAGGACCCCAGTAAATCCCACCACACAAAGGTAGGACCAAGTAAATCCCACACAGAGGCAGGACCTAGTAAATCCCACCAATGAGAGGTAGGACCTGGTAAATCCCACCAAACAGAGGTAGGACCCGGTAAATCCCACCAAACAGAGGTAGGACCCGGTAAATCCCACCAAACAGAGGTAGGACCCGGTAAATCCCACACAGAGGTAGGACCCGATAAATCCCACCAAACAGAGGTAGGACCCAGTAAATCCCACACAAAAGTAGTACCCAGTAAATCCCACCACACAATCCCACCACACAGAGGTAGGGTAGGACCCAGTACATCCCACACAAAAGTAGTACCTACCTGGTAAATCCCACCACACAGACCCAGTAAATCCCACCACACAAAAGTAGTACATGGTAAATCCCACACAAAAGTAGTACCTGGTAAATCCCACCACACAGACCCAGTAAATCCCACCACACAGAGGTAGGGTAGGACCCAGTAAATCCCACACAAAAGTAGTACATGATAAATCCCACCACACAGAGGTATGGTAGGACCCAGTAAATCCCACCACACAGAGGTAAGATCTAATCAGAAAAAAGAATCTATCTAAATAGTGAAAAGTTATCAAATATTTAAGCACTCACATTATTGTCAACAACTGTTTCTGCACTACTAGGCTGAGAAGACTCTTCAGATAAGTCAAATGCATCATCATCATCATCAAGAAATCCTTCAAAATCTGATTTTCTGCTCTTCAAAACAGACTTTGGCTGGATGTTTTAATTAACACAAGTTTCATAATATCATTAAAAAAACACTCAACTGTGTGTCATCAATCCTATTCCAATAAATAAATAAAAATATAAAATTCGTGTCACGTACTGAACGTCGAATCAGCAACCTAACACGAAACCCTTTTCTCCAGTTTCTTTCATCGTTTAATTTATCAACCTGAAAACAATCTTTTTTCAATGATTTTCGGGAAACAAAAACAAAACCTTAATTTCCAAGAGTTTTAACAACGGAAAACATACTGCTTTCTCAGCTATTTCGGTAGTTTCATACTCCACTAGAGCATGGAGCTTCAAAACAAAATCAAAAAGACCATAAACATACGATTAAATTTTAATCATGATCATGGATTCACGATGATGAACCAAAGAACGAAACTATGAATTGATTACCTTATTACTAAAAACATAATCCCCTTTCGAATGTGACGAGTTTGGCTCCGGGGGATGGCATATGCGAATGGCTTTAACACTGGTTTAACAGTTGATCATAATTAACCGTTGATCGATATATATATATATATATATATATATATATATATATATATATATAGAGAGAGAGAGAGAGAGAGTCAGGTTCAGGAGAAAACGCTAAAAAAGAGAAAACTGAAGAACACCTTGAGAGTCCGCTATCTGGACAGTATGCCCTAACATGCATTTGTGTATATGCACTAATGCATATATATGCATTGATGCATTGAAAAAAAGAGCTCCAATCGCTTGTATGCATTTATGCATATGCACTAATGCATATATATATATATGCATTGATGAATAGAAAAAAAATACCGCCCAGATGACGGGCTCTCAGGGTGTTTTTTTTTTTTTTTTTTAGCGTTTTCTCCCGAACCTCCCTCTCTCTATATATATATGTGTGTGTGTGTGTGTCTCAGTTGCCAAAAAGATGAATCTTGTTAATAAAGTTTGAATCTTTACCTTCCAACCACACTAAAGATTTTCTCAAGATTTTGATGAGAATGATCTTCGGGAAGATTCTCACCGACAACAGTGCGGGACTGCACACCAAATCAACCATCAAATTGAAAAAGTTTCTGAAAACTTGCAAAAAACATCCAACAAAGTATACAAGTTAAATTTTTTAACCTGCAATTCTTCTTTATCTTTCTCTGTGAAGGGGTGTTTACGCCTAACCTTTTTGCCGTCATTGCTTACAACCTACGAAGAAGATTTGAAGTATTATAACCAATTTAGATGTTAAATATCAGTTCTTGAAAAAACTGGCAGATCTTTAAAGAACTAACTAACTAACCAACTTTGAAGACGAACGGAGAGCTTGGGCAAGCAAATGGTTATTAGTGATGCAGGATTTGATTTTCTTCATAGATGCAATAACAGATATTGGAACTGTAACAATAATTAAAAACGATTTTTTTTGTAACGAAATATCGAAAAAGATAAATGTTGTAAAATTGTAAAAGGGTTTGTGTGAGATCTCACCATAGCCTTCTGGGTCCTTGCTAATGTGTTTAACCAAGGACTCATTTGCAAGCAGGCTCAGACCACTGAACTGATATTCCACCTGTCAAAAGACATAAATCTCTGTAACTTGACATGGGTAGTTTAGTAATTTACCAATTTTGTCTCATTTCTGACCAAAGAAAACTGCATTACAAAAAAAACTGCATTTTTACATTTCAGAAAATTGTATACCCAAAATAACCAAAATCTCTACATTACCCAAAAAAAAAACTGCATTTTTGCATAATCTTGACAGAAAAGAAAGAACATTCTCCCTAATCATAATACTAAAAAGCATGGAATTTCATGGTGGATTGATGGTAAACAGAATATTACATGGATTATGAAACCAAAATAAGCAAAAAAAACGACCTGTTTGATGATTTTTTGTTGAAGATCGTCAGTGAGGACATTCTTCGAATAGTTGGGGATAAAAACATTAGGGTTCGTAAAAAGATGCATTTGCTGATCTTGATCACCAGCACCAGCACCAGCAGCATAAATCCAATCACCCGACCCACTTCCATCGTTCCCACCCATACCAAGATAATTGAAATACGGGTAGAAATAACCCGAAACCGGTGATTGGGTACGTGAACTGGGCACGAATTCGGGCGCTTGTGCATTGAATTTGAAAGATGTAGGGCTCGAAATTTCCCGCTTTTCATCCCTCTTTGCGGTCGTCGTCGTCGTCATCGTCTCTTTCTCCTGCAACTTATCTTCTGAGTGTGCCTGCGCCATTATTTTGATTTTGTTTTTGGGTTTTTTTTTTCTTAAAAGTTATTGGGGGTTTTTTTTACAGAAGTGAAAAAACTAATCTAATCACTCCCCATTATGGATCGTTGTTTGTTATTCTTAGCAATTAGAGGAAGAATGAAACCTAATTTGTTTGTTTTTTGAATTTTTGATGGAGGGGAAGTTGTGTTGGAGCGAAGAAGTTGCCATTGTTGTCGGAGCTTCGATAACTGTAATTTGATATCCGATCCACATTTGGCGCCATACATTCCTTCGACCGTTTCTTGTTATTTCCTATTTACTTTAACACGTAAAATCTACATACATTTTTTTTTGTTTTATAAACCACAACCGATGATAATATATCATCAATGCTATGTTTGGCAAAAGTAAACTGACTTATTTTCAGTGTACATTTTAATAAATCATAAGCTAGCTTATAAGTTAACTTATTCTTATTGTCATTTTTTTTCAGTTGCAACTCTTATTAATAATTAATTATTAATTTTTTTTATTTTTCAATATGTCATTTTTAGTCATTTTACATTCTTATACGTTAGTTTTACCAAATATGATTTTTTCTTCAGCTAGCTTATAATCTACCATCTAGTTTATCAGTCATCCGCTAGCTTATCAGCTAGCTCATCGTAAAATTATAAACTAGCAGGTAGTTGATAAACTAGCTTGCTAAACATAGGCCAAAACTCTTGTCATGGGTCTCGGATCATTTTATTTATTTATTTATATCATAAATATTTTTGAATTTTTAGTGAAAAATGACTATTTATGTAAAATAATAACAATAATATATGTTAGCATTACAATAACTAACTAAGGTGAGAAAGGTAAAAAAATCTTCATTATTGAATCAATCTTAATTAAAGATTAACATTGTTGAGATGCATCAGATCAATTCCGGTAAAAAGCTCAATTTATGAGGTTGAATGAGATTAAAAGTGATCAATGATTCACATCTTTTCTTATGTTTCTGACTTTAACTTCTATTTTTACACGATCTTTCGTGTTATATAATGTGATAAATGTAGTCTAATAAGTTGTGCATACTATTGGATTTGAACGAATGACACTCGTTGTTGGAAGCAATACTCTCACGGCTAAGTTAAGTAGGTCATTCATCACAAATCATGTCTAGTTGAGTTGGTTTTCCTAAGAGCGGTAACATCCTGGGGAGGATTGTGGATGGTATCCCAATTTACCCGGGTTCGAATCCAAGGGAAGTCAATTTGAGGGCATAAGGAGTACCCAGTTCTTGGGCTGGTCTAGTCTTTGACTGGGCTGCTTTCCAGCCCAGTCTTAGACTATGGTTGGGCTCTGGGTTCAGCGTAAGTTGGGCCGGGACAGCGGCGGATTAGTGGGCTGCCTGTGGATGCCCGATACCGCCAGGGAGGTGTGCCTGCGTGTGTGCGTGTGTTCGTGGTAGTCGTTCGTTGGTCCGATGCCGCTATGTCTTCCAAAAATAAAGTAGGCCATTCATCTTTATAGAGAAAACTAAATGAGACTCATTGCATCGATGGATTATAAATATGATATTACTTAGAAGCAATACTGATCAATAGGATCTCGAGTCATGGAATAGTCAATGTGAGGATATTTATCTTAAGAAATTATCTACATAATAAAATATATAGACCAACATTCGAACCAATGAATTAGCACTAACTTTACAAACTCATCTAAGACGTTCATTTTTTTTTTATCAACGGTTATAAATTAATGAAAAAGGAAAAAAATTAAGACATTAAATGAAAGACAAGTTGGAAAAAATTGTGATTTATTTTTGAAAAATAATCATCACCCATTTTATCCCTTAAATCCGTCGGACCCCACTTTGAATCGTTTTTTTTTTCTAGATTAACTAAAAAGTGAATAAGATAATTAAGGTAGTTAAAACAAAGTTTGATAATTAAAACAATGATTTTTGTTTAAAGTTTATAATATTTCATAATTTTGTTTTGTATATAAATTTTAGTTCTTCCAAAATTTTTTAACAAAGTTAATAGATGAAACAGAAAGTTCATTATGGTTTGTATGGTATCTATTTCAAAATGGCAAGTGAATGAGAAAAATAAGTAAAGTGATATTAATATATGAAAAGGATAAAAACATGATAATCTTTTTCAAATTGGTAAGTGAGGGAGATATTTTAAAAAAATGATATAAATATATGAAAAAGACGAAAATACTTAATTAACATACTTTGTATTAACTAGATGATTAACAAAAGAAAATACTCAAATGTTGCATTTGGTACATGGGGTAGGATAGGATGTAAGAAAACTCATTGTCTCATGTTTGGCGTGGTATATGACAAAACAAGAACTCCCATCCCACGTTTGGCGAGAAATGGGATGGGGGACAACGTGGAACAAGTTATGTTTTTCTTGTCCCACCAAAATAGGTGGAACAAAACAGGACAAAAATGAGGCATAAACCAAAATATTACTAATCTACTCTCGTTTAATACATAATCTTAATATCGTATTTGTTTTAATGGTCATCATCGCTAGTCGGGATCGCCGCCACCATCAGCAGCCATCGATAGCCACTGTCGACCACCTTTACATCCTCTTCCACTACAACAACCTTCTCCACCACCTCTACAAACACCGCCGACCACCACTGTCCATTGGCACCTCCATAACCATTGTGGGCCACCGACCACCACCGTCCATCACCACTACTACCACTCTCGGCCACCTCCACAACAACAACTCCTTCACCACCTCTACAACCACCATAGGCCACCTTCACCACCACCATCGCCTACCACTTCCCACCGCCACTACTTCGGCCAAAAACTACCTCCTCCACTACTGTTGACCACCACCATCTTCACGTCCTCCACAATAACCGTCATCCACCAACCACCACTGCCTCTACCTCCACAACCACCATTGACTACCGACCAACGACCACACCACCACCACCAGTATCGTCGTCCACCTCCACCATAATCACCACCACTACCTCCTCCACCACTGTTGACTGCCGCCACCACCACAATCCAGTATCTTCACATTTTCAACAACCATCGTCGTCCAGTAACCACTATTGCCTCTACCTCTACAACCATCATCGGCCACTTATTACCACCGCCCATCACTGCCGCCACTAGTATCGTCGGCCACCACCAGCTGCACCATAACCACCACCACCACCACCATTGCCTCCACCATATCGGCCACAACTGTTGACCACCACCACCACCATTTTCATGTCCTCTACAACCACCATTGTCCACCAACCACCACTGCCTCTACCTCCACAATCATTATTGTTGCAACAAATCTTCACCTTGTCTCCGCCAATTATTAAGGATCTTTCAAAAAATAATAATTCAAACTTGGTACTATTATACATTTATGTATTTATGTATTTGAAAATTGTGTTAAAATGTTTTAAATTAAATTATTTATTTTATTGTTTCATTTATAACTATTATATGATATATAAAGTCATCAAATAACTTTTAGACACAACTTGTATAGTTGTGTTCTATCCAGTCACAAGTACTAGTTGTAACAAACATCAGATAAATATTTGTCTTACCAAGTATTGTCACGTCCGGTCCTATTCTGTTCTACGCTACCCTCCTATCCAGTTTTGTCTTGTAATTCCCAATCGTGTTGCCTTTATATACTACAAGCACTAGCGGCTATAAACTTAGGCATTATTTGGTAAAAATAAGCTAGCTTATAAGTTGACTTATAAGCTAGCTTATTTTCTGAGTAATCGTTTGGATGCACATAAGCTAGCTTATAAGTCAGCTTAAGTCAGCTTACAAGCTAGCTTATCAATAAGCTACTTGGAGTAGCTTATGAGGAGCTTTTTGACACTTTTTCCAATTATACCCCTAACTAATATTATTTATTTATTTTTAACATGTCCTTTTTGGTCATTTCACATGCTCATAAGCTAGTTTTTGCCAAACATAACTTATTCATCAGCTAGCTTATCAACTACCAGCTAGCTTATAAGTCATTAGCTACCTTATAAGTCATACATTAGCTTATCAGTCATAAGTTAGCTTATCAGCTAGTTTGCCAAACATAGCCTTACTTGGTAGAGCATCTTTTTTACACATGCGCGGATTTAATGTATAATATGTGCAGTGGCGGATCCAGAAAAAAATATAGTAGGGGTCACTGTATAAAATGAAATAGCAATTAACTAAAAAATACGATTTTATTAAAAATGATAAAAAAAAATTATGTCTTACAATTGTACCCTACAACTTTTGATGGAGCGGATCTAGATTTGGGTGTTGATGTTTTTCTTTAAAAAAATTTCCATTTTAACCAACAATAATAGTAAAATAAAATAAGAAAAATGCTAAATATCATCATCCACCGATTTGTACTCAGACCTCAGTATGACATTACCCACCGATTTGGCAAATGTGGAATTATGTCTTGTTCTTAGTCAGGCTCTCGATTTCTATATCAGACTAATCTTATAGGTTTTGGGTTTAAGGGTATTGTCTCTTGATTTCTTCCGGAACATGCTGGTAAATATAAGTTTGGTTAAAGCAAAAGAGAGAGAGAGTAATAAAAAAAAGTCAATTGGGGTCCTTTAAGAGGTCCAAGTTGGGGGCCCACCCAAGATAAGTTGAATAAAATTTTAAAAAAAAAGTTTTTTCACCCTACATGACATGGATTAGTAGGGGGCCCTTGACCCCTATTGCCAAGCCATAGATCCGCCCCTGAATATGTGTGTATATTTACCATTTAGAATAATATTTAATTCGATAACAAAAATATATTCTTTTAACCCTTCAAAATAATGACAATATTGCATATTGTAAATATTATTTAAAAACCCTATACAGGTTATATGCATGACATTTGTACTGAGCTTAAGATCTACATGCTTGTAATATGTAAATAATATATAAAAATATGATTGATAAATATATAAATCATAATTTTTTTATCAATCATATAATTATATTGGTGGAGACAAAACATGTGGAATCTTAGATGAGCCAAAAAGAAAGTCCTTGTTAGAAAAATATATATTTTATTATTTGGGGTAAAATTGAATAAATTCAAAGATTCTTGCATTCATCAAATCTTTGAACAATTCTTATTTTTGCATTTTCTTTGCGATAGATTCCTGAATTAGGACATGAAGATAAGGTTCTTTTTTTATTTGGCTTATCATTTAACAACGACTACTATTAATGTTTTCATTAAATTATTATTTGATTTTATTTTTTATATTTAAATATTATTTAAATAAATCTTGACTAATTGAGTTGATATTGATGTTATGTTAATCTTTTAGAAAATTTATAATAATGTATATATATACACAAATTATTAAACAATTCATGGTTTTAAAAGAATTGTTTATCTAAAAAATAGCATTTTTTAAAGTTTTTTCTATGTATTAAAATAGCCTTTCATATGACAAAGTTAAGAAAAATACAAGCACAATTAATATACAATGTTACTTTTTTACATGACAACTACAAATGGAAAACCTAATTTTTTAAATGAAAAAAATACGCTGATTTTAATTCAAAAAATGTAATTAATTCGGTTTAATTTAGAATATGTTTAGTTGATCGATTAAATTTTTATATTAAATAATTCATTCAATCAAATTCCATTTATCTACATAAGATTATAATATATATGGTGATTGATTGAGATCCCTACTTGATCATGATAGTTTTGAGTGGCACCTAGAAAGGCATCTTGAAAATTACAACAAATTGGATGGTTCGCAAATTATATATTTTTTAATAAAAAGGAAAATAGTGTCAATTGGCATAGGGCATCTTTGGATAAAGGGAGAGAAGTTTATAAGAAATCAATAATTAAATAAGAGAATAAGAAAACGGTTGAATTATATGTTATTTACATTAAAATCACGTATAAAAGTAGATGTGATTCACACAACCTACATGTCTTTACGTTGACCATTTAATTATTTTCATGTTCTTTTATTTAATTATTGTTCTCATTTGAACCTCCTCTCTATACGTTTGGGTTCAAATAAGAATTAAAATTTATGGTGAAAAAGATAATAATGGATATCCACCTTTGGATCAATTTTAAGTGTAGATCAACACTAATCAAATGCACTCATCAATTCCAGTGAGAAGCGCAATTCCTGGATGGGAATGTGATTAAAAGTGATTAAGGATCTAAATCCCTTCTTATGTTTCTCAGTTTAACTCCTATTCTCACACGATCCTTCTTCCTCTCTCTATATATAGAGAGAGGACAAATAATTTAAAGCCATGAAAATGTATATAAATATCTTAATTGATTAGGTTGATTCGCTTGTAATATCTGCATGGTTTGTATTTGATTTGTCTTATTTACATATACACATATATAGGTAGAGGGGGGGGGAGGGGGGAGGGGGGAGTTTAAACGAGAACACATTTATTTTACGAAAATACGATAACATCATTTTACTATAGTCCATCACATGTGATACTAATTTAAAGACAGAAAACAACCTTTGGCACGATCAAGGTCACGGGCCAAGTCAACCGCAAACCACTAGGTCTCTTCACTTATATATATATATATATATATATATAGGGTTAGGTTCAAATGTGAACTCATTTTTTGTTGTGAACGTGAGGACGAATCTCAGCCACACATCTTCGGTTATGGTGGACGCGATCACGGAGGATTGACGCGATTCATGGGAGGGTGGAGATTATTAAAGGAAGGGAACCAGGTCAAAGCCGCCTTTATTGACCGGATAAGTGGCTGAGATTCGTCCTCACGTTCACAACCAAAAATGAGTTCACATTTGAACTTTCCTCTATATATATATATATATATATATAGAACATGTGATAAAGAGGGTTCTCGGGTTTTCGTAAAATAAAAATGTTCTCATTTAAATCTCCACTTATATCAATATAGGCGAAGGATCATATGAGAAGAAGAGTTAAATGTGAGAAGCGTAAGAAGAGATCTGAACCCTTAATCACTTTTAATCTCATGCTCACCCATGAATTGTGCTTTAGAAGGAAATTGAGGAATTGATCCAGTGCATCTCAATGCAGTCAGTCTCTGGTATAAAAAGCATGCCCCAAAAAGAACTTGAAAATATAAGATTCTTAATAACTAAAACAAACAATGAGGTCTATGGATGAAAGAACCAAGAGTACCCTTTGAGTTGAATTAAGACTTGATCAAAGTAAACATTAGACTTGCTTACTAGCCAATGTAATCAAATCAAGAAAGGAACTTTTGTACATAAAAATAAAAGATTCAAGATTTCTTGAAGATGGTATCAGGGGAATAATATGCTTAAAATATTGAGTACTTCAATCATCATGTTTCTTATCTCAAATACAGATGTGCTTCACATGAAGCTACTTGGACATAGAATCCAAGAAAATGCCAACCAACTTAAATCTGTAAAAATAAAAGGAACCTAATCCTGCAAAATTTCATCATTCTTTATGTATAAGTTATTTTTCACCTTGTTTTTTTTTTCATATAATATATATATATAAACTCACCTATATCAATTAACCCATTATTTCTCAGAAAAGAATATTCAAGATTTATACATCATCTGTATGCAGGTGACCTTTCCAGCAGTAGTTCTCAGATTTCTCATCATCTCCATCATCCATGCTGTTATCTCCGGTGGTCGAAGTTCCACCAATGGTGCTGATCAAAAGCGGACCATCCGGAGAACCAGATTGAGAAATATTCCCATGCTTTGCGGATTCAACATACTGATCTTGGCCACCCATCCACAAGCCTCCTCCCAAAACAACACCAGATTGATTTGCAGATGAAGTGTTTGAAGATGGAAGTCTTCGTGTATGAAGCCTGTATTTCTACAATTTACACCAAATAAACAAACAAACATATGTTTAACCAACCCTTTCATTTGGACAATTGTAAAATAGTGAAAAAGTTGAGAGCTTTATCTTTTAATTCAAAAAAACTCACTTGCAAATGGCTTTTCACTTCGTCATTTGTAAGCCCATCGACTTGCATAAGCTCTCGAATCTGCTTAGGAGTAGCAGCTGCATAACAATTATCCATAAAATTATTAATTATAACCAATATATGAATGTTACCCATAAAATTATTTGCTATAGTCTAATTATAACCCAAAATTCAGTTGGATTTAGGATGCTTTATATAGAAAAAGATAATCTTTTTTTTATAAAGTCCTGACCTTGTGAACCTCCAAGTTGCTGAAGAGCATTGACAAATCTTCTATGCAATTCTGTAGACCAGCATCTTCTTTGTTTTCTAGATGTCTGCTGATGTGGAGGCTGAACCTGAGGAGGGCCACCAATCCGTATATTTGTTTGAGAATTCGGTGCAGAAATAGGAACCAATCTACTATTACCACTGGATTTGGAAAGTAAAATGTTTCCCCTCACCGGATTCTTGATTCCAGGGGTAATAAGGGAAAGTCCAGAAACCTGCAATTCCTCCCTATCTTCTTCATCCCTTGGTGTACCCACCATCGTAATCGCACAACATCCTTTAAATGGAATAAAAGATCTCACAGGGTTTCTACAGGTTTCATAGGGATCATCGTTCATTCGATTATCTTCTTCTAAAGGTCTCTGTAATCATATCAAACATATAAATACATACATACATATATATACATTTACTTAATTCTAAAACGGATTATGGTACAAGATTATGTAACCCTTTGTTACCTTTTTAGTTATTTGCTGTATAGAATTTGGTTTCCAATTTTGGATTTGATTTGAGTTTGAATTGTTGTTGTCATTGGTGTTCCAAAGTTGTGTGGAGCTCAACCAATTCTTCTTATCTCCAGCACCCTTTTCGTTTCCGATGATTTCAAGTTGTTCATCTTTGTCACTAGTGTTCTTGAGTGGTATGAATTCTTCAAGAACTGGTTCAGCGTTTTTTGATGATTTCTTTAACACCATAGATTCCTCTTTTAATACAATAATTGCTGAAAGAAACAAAAACTATTAGACAAATTCACTTCCACTCTTGAAACAACTATCAAAACAAATTATCAAACAGTCTGCCTTTTACTTAGCAATTTTTTCAAACAGTTGGTGAGCAAAGGTAGTGAATTCTAGTAAGAAATACATTGATATCAAAATCATTATTTCAAATATACCCAAATCCCATCTACAACAACAAATAACAAAATCCCTAAGATAAAAACATCCCATCTGTAAATAGAAACAAAAAATCAAAAACCCATCTCCGGATGCCATTGAATCAACAGATAAAATGCAAAAAAAAAAAAAAATACAAAACGAACCATCATTAATGAGGAGCATGCAAAGAGGGAGTTCCCGTTTGAAGGCGTCGATTTTCCGCATTTCGGTCTCTAATCGGCTAACAAAATCATCGACTTTCAATATCTTCTCAGATACGCTACCGATTCTCGATACTTGTCCTAGAAATTGAGTGATTGTTTTGGGGATAAAAGTAGGTTTGAAATCCAAGCTTAACTGAGGAGGCGGATTTAAGCTCCCCATGTTCTCCGATTTGAGATCTTTTCTTGTGTTTGTTGATTTTGATTTCGATTTCGATTTCGATTTTGATTTTGATTTTGATAATCGAAAATGGATACGATGAGAAACAGAAGGGAGTGAGGATCTATGTATAGTTGTAAGTAATTATGCAGAAATTTGTGAAAAATAAAGAATATGAGAATCTAGAGAGAGAGAAAAGAAGAGAGAGAAATGCAAGATTCTCACAAAGGCGGACAAGGGGTGTATCTGTCACTCCCTCGGCTCGTCGCGTAATTTAGGCATTAACCCAACTTTTTACTCAAATTCCCAAATTACCCTTCTTCAATTTTATCGATTTTTTAACGAGGTTTTAAACGACAAGAGACGTGTGACGTTTTTTTTTTTATAAAACGTAATTTATGAAAACAAATATTTATATCATATGTATAATTATACGTATATTAAGTCAAGTTTATATGAGATTAATAACCAAATGTGTGATTCATGCGATTTTGGTCACGGTCTGAGGTAGAGAGTCCAGTCTCCCTCACATCCTTGTATGGACTGCTGGTGTAAAATTATATTATTTTGCATCTGATTTGATTGTTTTTATGTTTTTTTTTTATTTAGTTAATTTTCTCGATTGAGTCTCGCTCTAGATTAATAAAAGTAATAACATAAAATAATATTATGGAAGAACCCGAGTTTTTGTTCAAGCACAAAGTCCTAAAAAGAGCATCCACAATGGAGGTTTTTGATGAGGTTTCTCTTGGAGTTTTAACAAGAACCTCCGGTGTGGGACAAATGTTCTTGTCTATTCACATGTTCTTATTGGAATTCAGGTGCTTGAACAAAAACTCGGGTTCTTCCATAATTTTCTTTTATGTTATTATTTTTTTAACCATTTTATTTAATAAATCTATAAAAACATGTAAGTTAAAATTGATAAAAAAATATTAAAATAATTATTAAAAAATAACTTTTTTTGTTATTTTTTTTTCATTTCTTGTAAATTTTTATACAACTTTTAAAACCATCTCATTATATTTATTAACTCCGATTCGACTTGGTTGAACTTGAACATATTTGATTGAGTTGAGATTACGAGTGATCTATATTATTATTTGTTATTTTGTGTTAGTTTTTATAAAAATTAATATTTTTGTAATTTTACAGTTTTTTTAATTAGACTACAAAATTATGTTTATGTTTTAGTTATTTTTCAAATATGTTAATAAAAACTATAAATTAACAAAATAAAATTAATTATAGAAAATTGAAAATTAATAAATTATATTTTAGTTTTTTATAATTTTATTATATATATACATATATTAAATTTATACAATACTTTATAAATAAAACTATATTTTATAAATTAAAAATAAGGGAAGTGAAGTTTTTATAAGAACCTCCGTTGTAGAGGCTTTTTATAAAGGTTCTTACTTTGTTAAGTTGACAATAATGTGACACTAAAAAATATGACAAGTAAGGTTTTTAAAGGTACCACCATCGTGGATGTTGTTCAATGTACATCCAGGGTTTTTTCTTCCAAACTTCAACATCTTAGCCCTTCATCTATTTTTTCGAACTCTAGTTAGTAGATGATGTACAAAAAGATTACAAAAAATAAAAACAAGTGTGAATATGTTAATCCTTTTTTACGTTTTGTTTGTCATGTAAATGTTTTCAGTTGTTTCAATTAAATAATAGAGTTATTTCTTTCAGATATGAAATAACATTATATATGGAAGACGTAATCAAATGATAACACTATAATTTATGAGATCGATGAAATAATATGAGTAACTCATTTAAGATAATTAAGTTATTTAAATAAATACAAAAGGTAATTTAATAATAAAAAATACAACTTATAAAAGCATTTAAATAATTTATTCCCAAGTTGAAATTCATAACTCCCATAAGAAATCCATAATGGGGAGTTGTCCATTTCCTATTTATGGGAATTATGGATTTCTCATTTATAGGGGAATACATTAATTACGTTTATTACTAAATTATATTTATAAATATCTTAAATAAGTGAGTCCCATTAGATCTTATTTGAATAAGTTCATGCATAAAGTGTTATTTCATATCTAAAACAAATAACTTTCTTATTTAAGTAAAACAACCTGAAAATATTTACATGACAAAAAAATTTGTAAAAATAGGATTAGAATATCAACACTTGTTTTTCTTCTTCGTCTTCATCATGGTCATCTTTTTACACACCATCGACCAACTACAATACGAAAAAGCTAAGAGGTTGAAGGTTGGAAGAAAAACCCCATGTACACGAAACCAGGTGGAAAACGACGAATGTAGCCTTGTAGGAAGAAAAAACAGTTAGGGAGCATACGTAAATACAACAAAAGACTACGTAGGTGCGGTCACCATGAGAAAAGGGGCAACAACAAGTTTATTGGGTTCAAGCATGGGAGGTCGGATCGTGAGAATCTGTGTGTGTGTGTGTGTGTGTGTGTGAGTGAGTGAGAGAGAGAGAGAGAGAGTAAGTGCTAAGTGGTTGAGAAAACTAAGGAAAATCAAATCATGGAGAATAAGTAATTATTGTAACATTACTTCAGTCCCGTTTTTGGACGAGAAATGAAATGTAGGTTAAGGCTAGTAGATTAAAGAGATTGATGGCCAGTATTGTCCCTCAAAGATTGTAATATATTTAGGGTTTTCGTTTGATTTTTTTCACTTACTCTATACATATATACATAGGGGAAAGTTCATACGAGAACGCTAACTATTTAAGAAAATAAGAAAAAAAATCACATACAAAATCATATATGATTAGTCGCGGCTTTTCCCGCGACAAAAGTCGCGTGCGTCCATTTTTTTGATGTTAGTACAAAATCAATGTGATTTTGAAACATGAATTTTTTTTTCTTGTTTTCTTAAATAGTTATTGTTCTCGTTTGAACCTTCCTCTGCATACATATTGTTTTTTATTGAACGGTTTTATGAAAAAGATAACTTTACCGGTCATCAAAGACTTAATAGAAACGAATAGAAAAACTTTTGTGATGTTTCCCCAAAAAAATCATGGTTATGAAAAAACATGTGGTGGAAAAAAGGTAATTGGATTGATGCATGTATTTTAGTTGAAGTTTAGAATCTTTATGCAGGCGCTTGGAGAAGGTGTTTCAGATAGTCATGATCATGGATATTCTAATTCTTAACTTGATTGTATTACTAAGTGATTTGACATAATATTTGCAAAATGGAAAGTGATATGATAACAATCTGTATTTGTATTTGGTCCATCGAAAGGAGATCAAATCGATGATGGATAAGCTGCTAGGTGAACTCGAGGAGTGTTTGAATTTGTTCCTTTAGAATATGCAACTTTTACCCTTATTGTAAGGCAGTATAGACTATAGTAAATGAGATTGGTATTAAGAGAATTTCTAGAGGTTTTTCAATAGTATGATGGTCAAAAGGATGCTACCATACACAATATCCGGTCTTAACAGATAACAATTTTTTGCAAAAATATCCTACGAAGGTTAGTTTTGCAGACGAGGTATTTCAACGATTTCAATCATGACATTTATTTAATAACATGTCAATTCAAAAGTACCGTAAGTATAAAGTTCTTTAGAAAAGAAAGAATGAATCCAATGAATGGAACCTAATTCTTATCCGAATGTGGAAGAATCTTCTAACGTGTTCAAGTCATGTCGAGGACTGTAATGTCGCATCATCAATTTGTAGGGGCCAAATATGATATTCTAAAGTGTTTTCTCTACAACTAAAGTGGAAGTATTTCTACCATCCCTTTCATTTTAGAGCTTTCTACTCTATCACCCCTCCCAAAATTCTAACACTTGAAAAAGAAAGGAATCAACTTATCCTTTTGGACTTTAAGGACTCATCTATTTAACATTAAATTCAATTAAAATTATTTATGTTCTTTGTTTATCCTATTCTGATTTTGATGGTATGTTTGATACATGAGACGTGAAAGAATTAGACAGGATATAAAGGTTTGTCTCACAATTGAATATTTGGTACTCAAACTTAATACAATTTGTGATTAGATGAGAGACAAAGTTGGGATTTTTTTTGTACCACTGAAAAAGGTAGAACCTAATTGAACAAAATAAAACTATTTTACCCAAAGACAGTTTTTTCCTTGTTAAAACTTCTTTTTAAACTTTTTGGAAAGAGGACAACACCTCTAGAAAATAAAAAACAAAAATGACACCTAATCAGCATGAGACTCCAACCATAAACCAAAGTTACCCAGCATATTGAGATAAGCCTCAAAAACCCATATGACGAGCACTAATCAGACCAAATAAACACATGTGGTGGGAACATTCATGGATTTATTTGAATTTGTATTTTTTTTAAACTTATTTTGTTATAGTAGGCAGTGTTGTTGAATGTTATGAGAAATAAATGATTTCTTTTCAAACTTGTGTGTTTTATTATGTTGTTGAATAAGATGGTAAAAATAATATATACATACCAAAAATAAATTATTAGTTTATGTTTGTAATACAGTTAGTTAAATATTTACTTGACATATGCCATTTATAATTATAATATGGTAAATGCCTATGTAATAAAATAATTTAAATATTTATTTGTTCTATCATGCCTTAGTCTTAACAAACACTTCAAGTGATCTATGTTTTGATCTTTATATCCCATCTTCCTTCCAAAGCTACTTCACTAAAAAAATCATCTATGTTGCTAGATTTTAAATGAGTTAGGTATGCATACAAGTTGGTGAAATCATGGTTTTATACGATAACGATGGTGTTCATTTCAAACATATTTCAAAACATTGTACATTGTTTTCTCATAAATTTCACCAACATTTAATTCAAACCATCTCATAGCCCATTGACTATGCTCAACAGTAATGAAAATCTAACGAATGTGCATAACCCGACTATATTTCATAACCCACTGACTATGCTCAACGGCATGCTCTTACAGACAAAATATCACAAACACAACAAGATACACTTATCTTGATCTTACAACATACAAGCCATCATAACCACATGTGACCTCACTCTAGCTGTATGAGTCAATGACACGTCACACATATCATAGTGTTCAATTAAAGCCCATATTCATGCATTCTTACGATAAATAATGTATTTGCACACAACGTCTCATAAATTTAACCATAACATGAAATATAATTATCATTGCATAAAGAAATCAGGCATTCCTTAACATTCACCAAGCTTTTTTAAAGTGTTGTTTGAACTTTGTAGTTCTCAAATCTTCAAAACCTTCGATCACCAGTTGTCTTACTTACGGCTTTCTCTCGTTTTTCTTAGATTTTTGTGTCTTGTTTGTAGTTCGATTCCCATCATATAAATTTTTTATTGCTAAAACGAGCTAATGGCCCCAAAACTTATGTTACTCAAATCATGGGCCAAATAGGTAAGGTCATTATCATATTATTACAATTTTCCTAATTCGGTTTGATGTGCCAAATCCTGTTCTTATCCTCTCTATCTTTAATTTGGTTTGAAATAGCGTCAGTTTTCCCGCATTACTACAATTTGGTCACTATCTAAAAGAACCATTGATTAAATCTTCTTGATGGTTAATAGGGAAATTAATTATAAAAAAATAGTCATTTATTCATGTTGATTTCACCTCTTAGCCCACTTCACCTTGAAGTTACCAAAATAGCCCGTTGGTTCGCAATTGCGAACCTGGCTAAAAGTTACACTTTTGGACCCCTGTTTGCAATATGCCTCTACGCAATTGCGAACCTAGCTCCTGAAGTCTACCTTTGCCTTCATTTTCGGACCGAAATTGTGAAAAAAATTGTCGTTTAGCCAGGTTCGCAACTGCAAACCTGGTGAAACCAAACCAATTGTTGGTTCTCATATGAAGCAATAACAATTTTTGTTACCCTTGTTTCATATCAGTGTTATTTTACTTATGAAAAAAAAAATACATTAACTTGTTAAAAACGATTCATAAAAACATTTCATATATAAAACATCTTAAACACAACTTTTGTTGGTTGGAAGATGTTTCATATAAGAGATGAGAGTATGATCAATTAAGAGAACTCTCTAACCTTGAATCAGTCAGTTAATAATGAGATGCTCATACATGATACATCCAATGAATAGGGATTTCAATGAACACTATTTAAATGTAAAATGTTTTTACTGTAAAGGTTTGATTTTTTTTGTAACTTTACAATATTTTACCGTAAAGTTTCAATGTTAATTTTATGGTTTTACGGGTCACATAAACCCAACCCCCACTCTATATATACATATATTTAATTTTACATGTGATTTTTAAGTGGATTTTTTAAAAAAGAAAAAATGGGACAAAAAGAAAAAACAAACAAAAGATGAAGGCAAGACAAGAGTACATTATGATGCATGTGAATGGATGGTCGGACTCGTGGCCATGGCACGTGACCAAATAATTTTAGAGAGGGTAAATATGGAATCTTGGTGCATGGGTGGGACCTGTTTTTATAAATTCACAAATAAATCTCTAATAGCTAGGCTAAACTTTTTCTAAAATAACATATTAAAAATCAAAATCTCTAAATAAATTTGTATTCAACTCCAACAACTACTCTATTTTAAAAATCTTATCATAATTATATTATTAAAATATTATATATATTTAATATCCCAACAACTTTTTAAACAAACTTTCAAATAATTTGTGAAAGTATTAAAATAATTATTTCTATCTCTATTTAGATATTCTCTAAATTTAGAAAAAAATTTCCTTCTTTTTAGCATTTTTCTATTTTAGTATATGGTATACCATAGCTGTTGGAGCCTAAAATTGCAAAAAACTTCATTTTTCTATTTTACAATAGCTGTTGGAGATGCTCTAAAACTTACAATACATATTTCAACCAAGGGTTTTTCCTTTTACATCCTACTCTATTTCCCTTTTACACCCTATTCTATTGTATTTATTTATTTTGATTGGTGATATACTAACATCCATGTTTATTTATTTATTTTAATTGGATGACATATATCTAGATTAAGTTTTAAAATATAAAGTAAGGTGTAAATGATAACACCTTTCAACCAAAATAAGGTCTGGAAAATATGATTTGTCCACAATTTCGTTGGCTATAAGAAATAAAATGTTCTTTAATGAGAATAAAAAATTAATTGTTATTTAAATATTTCCAAATAAGAATAAAATAAATAAATTTTAAATACGAAAAATCCATGATTTCATTACTATGAGCGAACAAATAAGTATTTCTTAAAAATGTCAATATTAACAACAAGAATTCTAGGAAAAAGGCAGGATGAAAAATCATTTAAAGAAACACATTTGAGATGATCTCGACTATACATCAATTATTTATATCTTTTTTTCCTTAAAACACGTATGATATGATGAAAACTCGACAACCATGAATCATCTCAAGATAAATTCACGGAAAAAGAAAATTAAAAGTAAACAAGATATTTCTGGTCATTCAGAGAAGCTATATAAAAAATAAGATTCTGATACAGAAATCCAGAAATCTTGATGCGGTTTTTCTTCCGAAAAGTAAAGAGAGAAAAAAAAAAGTACGATAACACTTTAAAAAAAAAATCAAATGACAGCCGTTAGATTCCGTTAAAACAAAAGAATTAAAAGAAATTATTAATAAAGAATATATTGGGGAAAATGGTTTTAATGGGTTCCTATTTTAGATTCGTTAAGAGCTTCTCGTACCCATTGTTTTTGTCGGGCATGAGAATCTCTCTTTTATTTTCCAATTATACCCTTTCATTGTCCTTCTTTTGTCTTCTTTTCCTTTTTGGGTAAATTTAAATTATTGTAATAAACACAAACATTTTTTTTTTAAGACATAGCGGCATTGAACTCATGAACGACTGTCACGAATATACGCATACATGCATGCATGCCTCTCCGACGGTATCGGGCATTCAAGGGCAGCCCACTAATCCGCCGTTGTTCCGGCCCAACTTACGCTGGACCTAGAGCCCAACCACAGTCTATGACTGGGCTGGGGGAAGCCCAGTCAAAGACTAGACTAGTCCAAGGACTGGGTACTTCTAATGCTCTTAAATTGACTCCCTTTGGATTCAAACCCGGGTAGATTGGGATGCCATCCACAATCCCCCCAAGATGTTATCGTCCTTGAAAAAACCAATTGAGCTAGACATGATTTGTAATAAACACAAACATTAATTCACTCATTTGTTTAAATTTAAATATTGAATTCAAAAAAATATAATTTTTTTAATATAGTTTTTGAATTTGATCGAAAATCTATAAATGTGTAACATAATTAATAGTTTTATACGATTTTATTTTTTAATAACGTTATTTAGAGCATCTCCAAGGGATTCTCCAAAATTTCTCCAAAATGTAGAAATAAAAACTAAAATCTCCAAAAAAAAAATTACACTCATCTCCAACAAATTCCCCGTTTTAGAGAACCAAACAATTATAATAATATTAAGATATTGTAATCATTTAATAAAATATTATTTCTATCTATTTATATTTATTTTCAAAAAAATTAATTGGTAGTTTCATGTGGTAATCATTAATGGAGTAATCTTCATATTTGGAGAAAATAATATTCTCTCTCCTCATTTCTCCATTTTGGAGATAGTTTTAGGGAATTTATTGGAGCAAAATTTTGGCTTAAAATCTTCATTTTCATTATTTTTCCAAATTTGAGGAACCTATCGGAGATGCTCTTATAAGTCGAATTTCAAAAATCATACATTTTGAGTTCATCCAAGGGCAAGGTAGTCTTTTTATGATTAATTGCTTTTTCCAGAGCTGAAATTTGTTGAGTCAAGGTAGAGATGTAAAGTGATTTGTAAATTATGCATTAAAAAGTTGTACGTTTTATGGGAAGGAGAATGGTTTAAGTTAAAATGGGTTAATTGTTTTGGAGGGAATCAAAGGGACACGCGTCTTATCAAGGCACAGTCATCCCCACTACCACAACTTAATTTATTCAACCCAACGTTTGATTATTTTTATTAAATTATATTCAACTATATTGTATCTTTATGTATCAATTATCATTACATGTAAATCAAATAATTAAATGTTTAAAATGTTATATTTAAATGTATATGAAAATAAAGGTTTTGAAAATATAAAAAATAAGTTATGTGAAGTAAAAATCAAATTAAAATATGTTATATTTTTTGAGGTCATGATTTCTTCATACCTTTTGGAGCCTTGGTTTTGTCTCTTCCTTTTCTATTGTTCGGTTGATTTTATTTGTTTTGTTTGATTTCTGTACCTTGTAAAATCTATATTGTGTTATTTTTTTCGTGATCTAATAAATTTGTTTGTCTTTCAAAACAAAAATATGTTGTATTTTCGTGCAATTTAATATTTTTTATTTAACCCCTCTATTTTTATAATATACATTTACGTTCTGTCTAATGATATTTAATCAATGTTATAAAAGGCTCACTATGATAGACATTGTGGCACACTATAAATCAAGTCTCGTCTTTAACGCTACGTTAAGTTTATGACATGTCTTAGTCTGTTGTATGGTTTTTTGTAAGGCATAATTTTTTTATTACTTTCTAAACCCTTTAGCGTTTTACTTTTAATTTTTTATTATATAACTTAAAATTGTTCAATATCATTAACTAATTGATAAATTATATTAAAAAATTGTGTGTATATATATTATATATAGATTTGTTGTTGTAAGTCATGTCATAAAAAGAAACTTTGTGGTCTCGTCATGCTTTCTAAGGTCTGAAGCTTGACCTTAATGTCATGTTATGTCTCACGCCGTTTAGAACATTATATTCAACAACGAGAAACTACAATTTTTGTCTAATGTTCTGTAAAAATTATGAATCTGGCCTCTACTCTGCAAAAAGTGCAATAATAGTCACCACGTTCTGCATTTTTTCTTTAAAACACGTCCATTGATTGTAACTTTAGTTGAAGAACATTTTATTCATTTTATCTTATTAATAGTCTACAAGTAGTATACTTATGGATTACAGCCTTATAGTATGCATTGTATAACACGTTCGGCACCTTGTCCTAACCCGTTTGAAATATTTATGGAGTTAGACCAAGTGATCAAAGTGTTATAAAATTGCATAACACGGGTCTATGATATGTGATTATTTCAGAAAAATTGACTAGAGGTATTATAATTATAAAAAGTAAACCACAAGACCAAACATGCAATTTATTTTAAAATAATATACATCATTGACATATATAATACAATACGATGAAATAGAAAATATATTATCGAAATGAAAATTTAAATAACACCTATTCACAAATAACTTATAAATATAAGGGTATTTAAATTTATATAAGTTAGGAATGAAGAATATAAATGAATTCTATTCTATTTGGTGTAAAAAATAATGTAATAACTTAAGAGTATCTCCAATAGCTTCTTTAAAAAAAGGAAAATGGAGAAAAATATGGATTTTGAGTCAAAATGTGCTCCAACAGCTTCACCAAAACCATCTCCAAAATGGAGAAAGTAGGAGAGAGAATACATTTTTTCCAAATATAGAGAACACTCCAAAAAATATTACAAAGTGGACCACTAATAAGAAAATTTAAAAACAAAATATTTGAAAAGAGAAATAATATTTTAATTGATGAAGGTAATATTTTAATATTATAATCAATATTGACTTCTCCAAAATGAGAAATCTGTTAAAGATGAATGTAAATATTTTTAGAGATTTTAACTTTTGATTCTCCATTTTAAAGAAATTTAATTGAACATCCTCTAATAAATTAAAGATTAATTGTTGTTACATGAAAATGGAGCAAATAATTAGAGATGATCATCATAGAAACAATTAATTTCAAGTTATTATAATTATCTTTTGTGTAGCACTGGTTTTGCAAAGGAGTAAATTTATAAATACCTCCAAATTTACTATTCTCTGTATAAAAATTGATTTATTTTTATTTATGGAAGCTATACATCCATCCTTTGTGATTTGATTCATATATAATTGTTTTTTTTTTCGATTTGTCATTGTACTAGACCTCTTTTAAAGAATCTTCTCCAATGTCATTAAAACATTCATTTCGTATAGGAAAAGAAAAGCAGATAACCTTGGTTAATCACATCATATATATATATATATATATATATATATATATTGTAAAGAAATTTGCATAAGATTCACTGTATATGGATTCCTGCTTAGAATACAACCGATAAAAACTAAAAAGTAGACGATGCCCAAAACAACTCTACTAGATTAGAATAATAGAAAGCTGGCAACATATATATATATATATAGAGAGAGAGAGAGAGGAAAGTTCAAATGCAAACTCAAATTTGGTTATCAACGTGAGGACAAATGAGAGCGCGACACCTGTTGAATTTGTATTATTCAAGTTGAATAATAAAGAAAATATTCAGTTTGAATAATAGTACATTCAGACTGAATAATACTACGTTCAGTCTGAATGTAGTATTATTCAGTCTGAATATTTTCTTCATTATTCAGTCTGAACATGACACGTGTCGCACTCTCATTTGTCCTCACGTTCACAACCAAATTTGAGTTCGTATTTGAACTTTCCTCTTTCTCTCTCTCTCTCTCTCTCTATATATATATATATATATAGAGAGAGAGAGAGAGAAAAAGAGTTAGGATCATGTGAGAAAAAAGATTTCTAATGAGAAAGAGATAAGTGGTGAAAATACCTTTATATTGTATGAATGTTACATTATATTTTATAAAGATAGTGAAATTTACAGGACATGAATGGTTGAATCTATACTATCAACAGTTCATGTGAAGGTCGTCACCTTCATACATCTTCACACAATATAACGGTAAATGTTACGTTATATTATTTAAATGATTCACTTCTCATACTTCACACGTTAACATTTCTCACAAGAACCTAACCTGATATAAATTTTCAAATAATAGAATTATTCAATATCTTTAAATCTTATTGCAAATATTGTTTTTTGATAAAAAAAAAAAGAGAAAGACAAAACAATCCTTATCAATCTACTCTTGTAGCATGTGAATGGAATGGATAATGGGAGTGTTATCATGGGTGACCTTCTCACCAGGGTATCTTTTGTCCCATTCCTATATTCTTCCTTTCTTTTATCATGAGAATCTTCTTTCAAACATTATCTTACATCAATATATAAAAATTATAACAATTTTCAAATCGTAAAAATGTAAATTCTATCTGAATATTTCTTTTGAAATTATACCGATTCAGTTTTATCTATGTCTCTCTTACACATTCAGAGCGATAACATTGTCTATTCGAAAAGTGTCGAGTATGGTTGATCAAGCTCGATGATAAGACACACGACCTCTTCCAAGTAGTCGAAAACCCTAATCATCACATTATATGGTGTACTGGTTAAACCTTGTGGGAGATGAGGCTAGATAACCCATCTACCTTAGGTTCGAATCCAGACGCAAACCACTTGTGGCCACTAAGGAATTATCTCAGGGTTGCATGCTTTAGCAGTCTTAAAATTGCCAGGGATTAGTTTAGGCAAATGCCTAGGATACCCTTTCCAAAAAAAAAATCATGTTATGTGTTATTGTTGAAAGATAATTTAGATACATTATAAGTGATCAAACATTTTTTGTTGTCAAAATGTTATAGGAACTATTATTACTTATTAAAGTATTTTGATGAAGACAAAATACATCGTAAGGAGAATCTACGTACACGGGACCATAATACTTGGAGTTATTGTAAAATTCCCACGCGAGAGAATAAAACCTTTTTTCGTGTAAAACTGTTGATCATAACTCCTCTCAGTGATTTGAATATGATTCATTTACTATGCTTAGTGAAATTCCTTAGATAAGCTTCTGTTCAAATTCAGCGATAGCATACGCTGATTGCTATCAGCGATCGCTGAAGATCAAGGATCAACAAGCTTGTCTCTGAAGACCTGAAGATCAGCTATCACACCAGAAGACCATTCAGCAACAGTCGAAGACCAAAGCTGAAGAAAAGAGATAATCAACTAAGTGACCTGAAGCGGTTCAGCGATAGCAGCGATTATCTACTCAAAGTGTGAAGTCTTGTGAAGTCTCAGCAACACTGAAGTTCATCCTTGAACATTCAGTGTCAGCGATCAAATGAAGCTTCCTCTGCAAGATTAAAGTTTGATCTTATCCTCGATGCACAAAAGTCAAACCTAGAACCATGTCAGAAAAGGACGTACGACTTGTCTCTTATGTCCCCATCATATCTGATATGCATCGTTCATATTCGGCCAAAAGCATTTACTGTCTTATTTACAAGGACAAGCTTCCTATCCAAGCTTGACACGTGGCATGTACCTTTTGTCTTGCATTAAATGCAAGCGGGTATAAATAGATGAAGATATCTTCTTCATCTTATGCATGCTTTTCTTCTAGCCTCTACCTTCTGCATTTCTTTCTTTCATCTTCTTGTGCATCACACTGTGTGTTTCCTTAGTTACAATAGAATAGGTTCTTAACTTGTTCTAATTCCGTCAGAATCGTAAATTTGTTTATTTGAAATAAACTCATTTAAAAACCAAAATTTGTGTGTTTGTATCCAACCCCCCCCCCCCCCCCCCTCTACAAACTGTTTACTTAGTATTTAACTCTTGTAGATCCTTTTTGGGACCAACAAAAACGAACATGTATACATACGTTTAATCATCTCAAATGCGTACTGGTTCTTTTGGAAAATGTTGATTTAATTTGTATGGATCTGATTCATCTTTAAAAATTGATTTTTAGCATTTTGATGGGGTTTTTATATTGAAATACACATAATTTATCCTGTTACAAAATAGAGAGTCACTGAAAGATATATGTGTACCCAAAATCTTTGCCAATGGGACAACGGTTAAAACCTTAACATGTGAGTGAGTATGAGCTTTCGTGTACATGTCTTGTTGGGTTCATTTGTTACCTTTTTATTAGGGTTGAGTTTTGGTAAGAAGAGAAGTTATGGTGAGAAGTGTAAGCAGAGATTTTTACTGTTGGATCAATCCTAATTACGTTATAAAATATAATTCACAGATGGGCATGAGATTAAAAGTGATCAATGGTAGCAAGTAACAAGTAGTTATTAAGTTAATATATCCCATAATGTGTAAACTATAATGCATTGAAAGTAAACTTTACCTATGATCATTTTTGACATAACATTAAATGTATGGTGTGCGTCTTTCATCATCCAAAATATAAACGTCAAATCAAAATGAATTTTGTTTTTGTTTGAACCAATTTACGCCAATTCAATCAATCTCAAACCTAATCATCGCCACTTTAGAAAAATCAATTTTTGTTTTTGTTTGAGCCAGTTATACGTTTACATAAGATAAGTTTAAAAATGGGATTGAGATTTTGTCAAATCCATTTACACAATATTAAATGGACAATCTCTTAAACATAAGATTTTTTTTACGCATCTTTGACGTACACATTTGATAAATTTGGTCAAAAATTAAGAAAGGGAATTCGTCAAAACTTCAAGCACAACTAAGAGCTTGAACGACAGAGTTGGAGATCAGAGTTTTGATTTTTGGGTTCTGTTCTTGATGATTATCGTAGCTTTGTGATAAGATGAAGGGAAGATAGAAGGAGAACCAGATGAGAAAAGGTAACTCATTGTTGTAATTCACAGACTTTTTAAAATAAAATGTCTTTTACAATGAAAGAATTATAAAAACTATGTTATCATCCCAACTATATTTAATCATTTATAATAAAATTTATTATAAACATAATTTTAGTAAAGTGTTTGATTGTGATATTTATCCATTTCTTTCATAGGCACAATGCATGGTGTAGTTTGAGTCCATTGAATCCCACCCACGTCCTTTGATCATTTATTTGTAATTTTTGGATGATGTTATGTTGACATATATATTATCCTTATAAAATCAATTTCAAATCAAATTTTAATAAATAAATAAAAATCAAAAGTAAATATCATTTACACAGTAATAATCTAAACAATCTACTGTTTTCAATCATATCAATAAAACAATACATCATAAAGATACAAGACATAACCCACTCATTATTTCACCATCATATTTAGCACTATTAGATGTGAAAAAACATTCTTTGCACTTAATTAGTAAAATGTTAATTTAAATTGATAGTAAAGTGTTTTTTTTAACGAACTAGCCACACAAATATTTGTTTCTCTATACACCGAATCTTCAAAGTTCATTTCCGATACTACGATCTATGGAAACTGCTTTTTTTTACGATCTTAGTTGATATTATAGCAAAACAATCATGGCTAAGTAATTTAAAATCACGTAGTTTGTTTTATAAATATATGACGAAATATGAAACCCGCAGGGTCTAGGGGCGCACTAAAACACGACCAACCCACCCCAAAATGACCCAGCCAAACCAAGTTGATACTAGGGGTGTTCATCGGTTGACATCCATTGAATGTGAGGGAACCCGAACCGATCCAATCATCCATTGGATGTTGGATTTTGCCAACCGATCCGATCCGATTAACATCAGACAACCGAACCGATCCGATGGATGATTGGATCGGTTCGGTTCCATCCATTGGATATTTTATTGGATATCCAATGGATATCCGTCGATGTGATTGGATCCATCCAATGTGTTAATTCAATCTAATTTTTAACAATGAAAGAAATTAATTAATCATTTTTAATGTGTTAAAACAAACACAAGTGAAGCTAAAAATTCAAAAACTAACACAAAAACAAATTTTGATTTAAGCAAATTGAAGACAAAATAATTGGATGATAGTTGGATGGTCATCGGATGGTTAATTGGATGGTAATTGGATGTTGGTCGGTTCGGTCGGTTTTGGACTGCCATCCAAGAACCGACCAATCCAAATTGGATGTTCAAATTTTCTATCCGATCCGATCCAATTACAATTGGATGTCCAATTATAGTTGGTCGGTTCTAATTGAATTGGTCGGTTTCAATTGAAACGGTTATTTTTTGCACACCCCTAGTTGATACTTAACTGAGTTGTAAAATCTTGAAATCATAGGTATTCATTTGAAATTAGATTAGGGTCATTCGAATCCAACCCAACCAATAAACCTGATGTCTTATTATACCCGATTTAATGTAAATGTTAAGTCCTTAATTAATATATACAGATTATACATTGACCAATTCGTAATTAGCTCTTTTCATAACTATTTCACAATTTCAATCGTATTTTTTAATTTCTTATTTGCATGAACATTCACCTTTCTTGTTTGAGTTTGTCAATTGTATTTCATTTAAACACAATCGCATCATTAGAGTACAAAATGATATACCAAAGTTTCAACTCAACCCACACTACTTGTGTTATTTGAGATTTTTTCAAACCACAAACATTGAATTAGAACCACAAAGGTCTTGATGTAGTGGTTAAGGCAGTAAAGAATATAGTGAAACATTCATCTGTTCAGGGTTCGATTTCCCACGTACACAACATTATGGCAAAATTTCAATAAAATTAACAAAAATTATATAATTACAAAATCATATTTTTAATATCTTAAAATAAAAAGAAAGAAAGAAAAAGAAAAAGAAAAGATTAGGTAAGAAACTAGCGTCGGTCGGAGCGTGAGGGAATCGGTTCGCCACATACCAACGGTGTGGCTTCGCTTCTGTTTTTCTATTGGTGGGTCCCACCAAAAGATTCCAACTTTCCGGATAAAAGACACCCGTCCATTTCCCCACCTTTTTTTTTAATCTCTCCCACACTCCACTCTCACTTTTAACCAATCATCAACCCACCTTTTCTTTTTTACTATTCCCCATATTTTTTTTCACTTCCCTTCAAGGACAATATCGTAATTTACCACACACCACCAACTAAACTAAACCAACTGCTTACCCGTTAAGAGTTTGGTAAACGGTCCATTTGTAGAATATGTTCTTTTTAATTGCAAGATCTTACGCTTACTGATTGAGATTGTAATTGATGTTCAGAGTCCCTACATGAAAGAATCAAACCGATTGGTTTCTTGATCCAGTATTTTTGGAGTTTATCTTGATATAAGCCTAACACCTTCAACCAGTTATAAAACAGGTTGAAGAGAAACTAGACAATTGAAGAGCAATGAGTGAATCCATCAAGCTAAGAAGACCAACAAATGCTTCTCAAGCGGAAGCCGCTCAACTTTTGTCCTTTTTGATGTGGACATTCTCTTAATGTGTCGGTAAAAGTATGTTTCTTTACCTACTTTTATTGTTCATCTTATAATCAAAGGACACCATGATATGAAATGCGTTTAATGTCATCCTTGAAAATAGAGGAAGTGGCCGCTGGTACAGTGTTGGCTCCATGTTTAAGTGTACGTCGAAAAATAACATTAAAGTTGTGGTTTGGTCAACTCTGAATCATCTTATCCTCAGGTGTCAAGTGTCCAAAGACGTGACATGAATGACTTGCTATAAATAAAGATCACATCAATGCCCCTTGAAGATTATGTATATTTATCTTCATCCTCAACAGTGTTTTCAATAAGTTGGTCGAGTGTTCTAAGTGTATACAATCGTCATTTGATTAGATTGTTTAGGTTAGGTTCTTCCCGTCCTTATCTTGTAACAACCTTCCAATTATTTGATTTTATATCAATAAATAGTTAAATTTGAAAGAAATTGTGTATTTGTATTAAACCCCCATTTAACAAATACTTGTTGTGAAATCATTCATCGCCACCAGAACCAACAGAAGTTTCCTAGCCCCTTGATTCGTAGAGAAGTTTCCGTAAAGAGGAACCATGTAAACCACAAGAGTTGTGGTGGAATATTCCGTCTGCCCATGGTTCAATTGCAGGCGTACACAACAGTTGTGACCACTGAGTTTATCAGAGTTGATTCTTGCGGTCACAATTTTCCGGTATTAGTCTGGCTTCCAAAATATAAAATAGAGACCATGTAACCTAAGGGTGCGGTTAGTTATAGAAAATTTTCCAGTTTTCTAGGAAAATTTTCCAGAGAAAATGAAAATTTGGAAAACATGTTTAGTTCGTTCAGTTTTCAAAAAATTTCCAAGAAAACGAAAATTCTCATTTTCTAAAATTACATTGAATTTAGAAAATCTACTTTTACCACTTTTCCAATTTTTTGTTTTCTAAAAACTTTTCCACATTCACACGTGCACACACGCACTCACTTTCACACACGCACACACACACTTTCATGCACACACACACAAACACACATACTTTCACACACACTTTCATTTTCACACACATACTTTCACTTTCACTTTCACACGGACACACTTTCATTTTCACTCACACACTTTCTAATTTGAAAAAAAAAATGAAATGGAAAATGAAAAGTGGTAAACGCGTTTTCTAATTTCTAAAATGAAAACTCTCCACCATTTCAACTAAACGCGTTTTCTAAAATTTTCATAGAAAGCCGAGAATGAAAACTCAACTCCATTTTCTGAAAACGTTTTCTAGGAAAATGAAAACAGTTTTCGCTAACTAAACGCACCCTAAGCTATTCTAACAATTTCCATGGATTACGTGCACGCTTAAAAAAGAAAAAAAAAAGTCTAGAGAACAAAAACATGTACCTAAAGAAACTCATTATGCAGCAGGAAATAACTCAAAGCATGGATGCTCTTTTACATGCTTTCAGAAAAAATCATGAAGGACACCAAAAGCTAACCATCCTTTACAGGCTTTTCTCATCAGTCAGCATGCCAAAATTATGCTTCTATTCACTTGTACTTCCAATTCATGCAGTAAAAAGATAAATTTACATAAATAGCCAAAGGGGTTTCACATTTTAGCCATTTTCAGACCTCATTTCACTTTGTAGTTGATCCTTATGCAAAAGGCTTACCCATATGCGTAAGGATTGTATTTTCGACCAAAAAAAAAAGGTAGAAACTACAAAGTGAAATGAAAATGGCTAAAAAGTGAAAAGAGCTTAGGAGATTGTCTATTTCTGTAAATTTCCACAGTAAAAATGGTGCCTTGCTCAAGATTTGGCAAGAAGCCATGCCCAGAATTACGAGATAAAAAACAGACTCCTTTTTGGTTCTTTAACCACTCATTATCTACTGTGTAAAAAGTAACTGTAACTGTGTGTTTTCTAGCTGCATCAGTGTGTGTTGTCTGAGACACCGATTACGAGTAGAAAATGCAGGACACATGAATCTTGAACAAGTCTTTTTTTTTTCTTTCTGACTAATGAAAGCGGTAACTTTTGCCAATAAAATGTTACACAAAAAGTAGAATGCACCATTGATGAACTGGTTAGCATTCTTTGATATCACATATATGTACACTTTTTGGAACCAAATGAGCACGAAAACTGGCTTACCTTATCAAGAAACCATATGGCTGGCTGGCTGGCTTATTCATTCTTCTTTGATGAAATGAACTGTCAGAAGCTTTGAAACTGTGAACCCAATGAATGTATCGACTTTAAATAGTTTCCTTAGCTTATCATCACATAAAATCCTTCGTTTGTCAGATGGATCCTGTGGAGACATAATAAGCATCAAAGGAACATATGGAACTTTCTCAAACACAATAGTTTTTTTTTGCGACTGTTTAGATTTTAATAATCAAATTACTCATGATTTATGTTAAGACATTAATAACTGTGGTTTAGGGGATGTTTGGTTGGTTTTCCATTATGTCATGTATGAATAAAGTTGTCTGTTTGGATTAATATGTTTGTATAGATCGGGAAGGTTTTTGTTTGGAAGGGTTTTCGTCATAGATGGAATGAGCATGTTTTTTAATTGGGAGAGGCAGATTTGGAGGAAAAAAAACTTGGCTTTCTGCATAAAGCTCCCCCCAGAAGCTTATTGAATAAGTCACTTTCTATATCATTAAGTCAGTACCAAACAATCATGTATATCTGGCCGAACAAGCTGTGAGTCATGTTAAGGTCATTAAGCTGCTAACAAACAGACCCTTAGTTTCCTTAACGATATCACTATCATGGTTTTCGTCAAAAAATTTAGAGAATTGCTTATATGGTAGAATTAAGGCAACATACATGTTGTTTTACTATTAGTAATTTGGTCATTGTATTTTTATAATTATAACTAATTTGGTCATATTATCCATTTCAAAGTTTAATCTTTAAGTTTCTTTTTTCAAAATTCCTGACAACTAAATTGAACTTCTACGGATAGAAAACCATAGGAGTAGACATTTTAACAAAGTTGCATATGCATTTTTAAGTGTTTAACATGTAACAAGAACGTTTATCGAGTCAAATATAATTCTTTTTCTTCAAAACATGCATACACAAAAGAATCAAAATTAACTATAAATAAGAGTAAAAAAACACCTGAAGATCATTCTTCTTAATATATTCCCACATTCTCTTCACGACTTCTGCACGAGATAGTTCATTTTCACCCGTACCAAAGAATTGCACCAATGCTTCTGATATTGGATGTGGAGAAACAAATCCAGAACCCTTTGCTTTTTGCCGCTTTCCCTTTTCCTTTGGCTCTTCTGAAAAACGAGTAGACAAAAGTTGGTAATATTTCTAAGAAAACAACCAAAATTACATCTATTATTGTTCAAGGCTATGTTTGGCATAAATAAGCTAGCTTATTTTCAGTGTACACATTTGGCAAACCATAAGCTAGCTTATTGAAACGCTACTTGGAGTAGCGTTTTGGGAGCTTATTGTCATTTTTTCCAATTATAACCCTCATTAATATTAATTATTAATTATTAATTATTATTCTTATTTTTCAATATGTCCTTTTTGGTCATTTTATATTCTTATACGCTAGTTTTGCAAAACATGATTTTTTCATCAGCTAGCTTATCAGCTACCCGCTAGCTTATCAGCTACCCGCTAGCTTATCAGCTACCCGCTAGCTTATCAGCTAGTTTGCCAGACATAGCCCAAATATGCTCCCGAGTAATATAAAAGGCATGATATCTAACAGCTGCCATCACCTTCTTTGACTCGTTTATTCTGCTTGTTCTTCTCTGAAGACTTAACTGAAGCTGCAGCTTCTGAAAAAACAACTTTTATTCATCTTATTAGAATATGATTTTGCAAAGCAAAGATTACAACATAATGTGAAATAATTATCTGAGAAAGTATAATCAAATATTCATCACAGAGTTTCTGTTTTGATAACATGAGTAGATTGATCTTTATATACCATAAAAATCGAAAAGGTAATGCTTTTATTTATAATTACTTAGCATTATATAGGAGATATTTACCATCTTCCTCTTCTATTGGCCATATATGTTTGGTAAGTGCTTTATTCATTTGGAACATATCAATAGACTTGACACGAAAAATTTCATGTAGCATTTCATCGCATAGGATTTTCCGCCTGTTTTGTGGATTTTGCAAATCTTTCTCTTTGATATAAGCCCAAATCTTCTTGACAACCTAAACCACCAAACAACTAGAAACTCAGTAGGAATTGCATTTAGAAGCATACTTTTAAGAGAAACTTCAAAAGTAATGTACCTCAGTTCTGGCCATTTCAGGCTCTCCGACGAACTTTTGAAGTTGGGGAGAAAGTGCACATGGTTTGCTAAAACCCCCTCCCCTTTTCTTTGCATTTGTAGGTGTCTTCTTGTGCTTTCTTGATAAAACAAGTAAATTACATCAGAAATATTAAAGCAGCAACATGTGGATCTAAAAACCACTAAATAATTGAATTACTCTGAATAAAAAGCGGTTAACAAGGTTACACAAAACAAAATAAGGTAGTTTTTCATGATCAACTAACCGATTTGAGCATTGGAATTGAAGGTTCAAAGGCATAAACTTTGTAGTTCTAGAATGCATTTTTAATGTCTGCTGGAGTAGAATGTTAATGAATTCTTCATTCTTTTTTTTTTCTGTTTAGTATTGGTAAACTGATAGCATTGATAATCGAAGGAAGGATAGTACTCTATGTTGGTTGCATTAGACATCTCACATAATATTGGATTCTATTTAGCACATGGGTATTTAGGTTATTTAGGATTAGTAGTTACATTTATTCATCAAGACAAATTTTGGGTTTTTGAGTTTTTTTCTTGTTCTCTAAAGTAGTGTTAAGAGTTTCACTCATTATAAAAAGAGTTGTAAAACCCCATCGGAGGAGGATATAATCAAATCATTTTGAACTTTTTACAAAGAGTATGTTCTGTTGATGGGGTGAAGCAAATTTTGAGAACAAAGCCTTTATCTTGGGGGTGAACCCCGAGATTCTAGTGTGTGTTTTGAGTGTGAAGCCTTCTAAACCTGGTTCCTTCTATCATTTCCCTAGAATCTTATCTTTAACATCTCTTGGTGTTAGGGTAGCTACAATCACCAAAACTCACCTTCAGGCTTCAGCATAAAGTATGTACCAAACTACTAATACTTGTTAAATCTTCAATGTATGAGCTTATGTGAACAGCAAAACCATACAAATTGATATGTCCCATTTAATTAGCGGTCCACCGTTAAGTCATTAATTAGTTTATAATTTAACAAATGAAATTATGTTTTGTATTGTTTAATTGGAATTTATACCTTCATGAATACAGTTTCAAAGTGGGAGGATTCCTTTGATTTTAGTGCACAGCTCAGCTTCCTCAATAAGTGTTGCCGATCAAATGAGGAAAAAGGTTGAAGAATGGAGGAAGCAACTAAAAGCTACCAACTGAAGAACCCAGTTATGGAATTGAGTGCTTAATGGGTGCCACAAAACCAATTTTAACTGCACAAACTGAACATGAAGCAAAGGCACTACTCGTTCAACTATAATAATTTCCAAAATTAGTTTAAGTGAATACAACCACCCTTGAAAAATTTATGTAACTAATAAGGGTTCCGTGTCAAATTATCAAAAAGACAAATGTAGCATCAGTCATTTTCCAATTCAATAAACAAAGAGAATGATACATAATTTTAAAAGTTTGACCAGGAAAGAAGTTCGGAGGGGACCAAGCTTAATTTTCATGCCATAATGATTATGTTATTTGTGTGCCACATTAAATATCCAGCTAAAATGTATTAAAATCGTTAATTGGAGAGCAAAGATGAATTTTGAACCAGCAGATGAATTATAGGACATTTGTCTATTTGGTAATTAACCAGATAATTGCCTCGGTTATCAAACAGACAAACACATACCTAATATAATGGCCAGAAAAGTTATTGTGCTCCATTACAAATTTCTATTTCTACTTCTTTCCTGAACTTAGAATTGTATGAAGCCTTCTTATTTATGTAGTTCCCTCGTTTGAAAGGGTAATGAATGATTTATATGCAATGCATATAAGCATATATATAGATATAGAAACAAAAAGTGCAAGCTTAGTTTTCATGCCATAATGATTATGCGGTCTAGCAAAAACAACTAATAGACATTGGCCTTTAGCAGTTAGCTAGAATATTATTTGAGCAAAAAGAATATTTTTATAATGGAATGAGCAAAGATCAAAGAGAAGTATGATCTTGCATCTCATTTGATTAAAAAGCTATATCCTTATCCTCAATGTCCCTTTTCTATCGCTAATTGATCCACCTTATCTCTAGTGAAAGTCTACCTAGCATCAAGAGACTTCACCTGTTTGAAGAATTCCTTTTTGGCAACAACCTCCACATGATTTCAATATAACCATACCACAATCCAAATAAAACATCCATTCTTTCAAGACCAAGAAGAAAAAACCAAATTAAACCAACATACCAAATATATCCCATTCGGAATTGGAATTTGGGATGGAATGTATGCAGGATAATCCTTTACGGCTTTACCCAAAAGAGTACTTCAACCGACCCCAAAGAGTAGAAGGGTTGTTCCCATGAAGGCTTTGGTTAAGAACTTATAAGCTAATTGGTTCTCTTGTTTTCTAGTATTTCACATTTTCTATGATTTCAAGAGGAAGATGATAATTACCGGATAGATATCCAGAGTGTCATCAAGTTTTTAGGTCTTTACACTATGTTTTCTTAATAAAGAAAATCCAAAACTGCATTTAGAATCATCATGAACTATAATCAACATATGGATAAACAATATCAAAATATCTAATTACAACCTATATTAAAATTTGGGAAAGTTGATTAAAAGTTTCACATTCTATAATAACAGGGCAACTAAATCAGATTCAAATGAAATAAATGCAACATATATATACATGGATATAAACATATTCACCTTTCTATCTTTATCTTGTCGTCATCGGATTCTTCCTCTTCTTGGTGTTCATCGGAGACACTTCCATCATTATCATCATCAGTGTCTTGTACCTTGGCATTCTCGGATTCCTCTGGCTCGGGTTTATCATTAGAATTAGAATAGTGAGATTGAAGATACAAATCGATTTGTTGTCTAATGTAGGGTTTCCTATCGGACAAATCAATACCCAAATCTTGCTCGAGTTTACGGCGAACGGTGGCGGCAGTGGCTGTATCGAGGTCGGACGTTCCTAGGACATCGTGGAGACGTTTGAGCAACTCGGAATCTGTCAACATTTTGGAAATGGAAATGGAAATGGAAAATTGTCAGAAAATGAAGGAGGAATGAGGGTTTGACATGCAGATGAACAAGTGTTTAGAAGAAGGAGAATGGATGGAAACTAGGTTAAGTGGGGACATTCAAAGACTGCAACTGCTACAATATCTTTTTTGGGTGAACAACACAAATATAATATGTATGTCCCTTCAATCTTTCTTTCACCTCCACCCTCCTTGTTACATGAAATATGTATTCATGTCAAATCATACATTAAAAATATTTGACTTTAATATATAAGATGTTATCTTTTACATCCTACTCTATATCATATTCACTTATAAGATTATGATATTTATGCTTATTTTGACTTTTTATGAGTATTACCATTCACATTATAGAGTAGGGTGTATGGTAGAGTAGGGTGTAAAAGAAATATCACTAATTTATATATTTTTATTATATTAAAAATTGTAAAAGGTTGATTTTAACATGAGAACTCGAAAAAGAATTTATGGATAGGGGTGTCATTAAAAATAGACTATGTTATTGATATCTAGCACAATTTTTTTTTACTTTTGTAGTTATGAAAATGTATTTTTGATATTGATGAATTTGAGAATGAATTCATTTTATAGGGTGTCACTAACAACACGTAGAAATGTTATTAATCTTCCTTAAAAAAATACATAAGGTGTCATTAATCGCCACTAAAAACATAAATAATAAATTTTGATATTTTTAAAATTAAAATTAATAGGTGCATTTAACCTACTTTTTTTCAAGATTTTTGTTTTGGTTTTATTTAACAAATCATATTCCACAATTTACATTTAATTATCTATAATTTAAAAAAGGTATCCAATTCTAATATGTGAATTTTTTTTATGGAGAGAGGATGGAACTTTGAATTATACATCCATGTATGTGTTTTATAAAATAGAGATTTTTTAAATTATACATCCATGTATGTGTTTTTAATAATATATTCTTGTGGAAACAAAGTTAGGATAAATTTACTAAATTAGTCTAACTTGCATTTCATTGGCTTTTTTTAATATAATAGTTACGAATTTAATATAAAATCCGTAAAAAGTCAAGTATTGATAAAGTGACGATAAAATAAAAGAATGAATATAAGTAGAGGTGCACAACTGGTTTCAAGCATGCTTGAAGCCGATCCTAGGCCGAGTGCAAGGCTTGATCGAGAAATCATTTGTATGAATATTAGGACTGGCATGGATCACAACTCACAAGTTCTACCCAAGTTTGGTTCGAATTTTTTAACTTTATTATTATTAAAACTTTATTTAGGTTGTCTTAAATTAAAACAAAATTTTGAATATAAAACTTTCAATAATTAGCTATATTAACAAAATCTCTTAAAAGATACATGTAATATATATATATATATATATATTCATTTTTTTTAAACAATTTTTAAAGTGTATAAAACCCCGGTCCTTGGTGGGCCTAACCTAACCTAGTTTGTACTTTGTAGTTTGTACTAACCTAGACCCAAGACTGGTATCGGACCAGGCCCTTTATCTTGCTATACCTTTAAATATTTAATTTTTATTTTGCACAGATTTAGGTTATGTTTGACAAATTAGCTGATAAGTTAGCAGATGGCTGATAAGCTAGCTGGTAGCTTATAAGCTAACTGATGAAAAAATCATGTTTGACAAAAAACTAGCGTATAAGAACATAAAATGACCAAAAAAAACATATTGAAAAATAATAATAATTAATATTAATTAGGATTATAATTGAAAAAAATGACAATAAGCTCTCAAAACGCTACTCCAAGTAACGTTTCCAATAAGCTAGCTTATGGTTTGCCAAACGTGTACACTAAAAATAAGTTAGCTTATAAGCTAGCTTATTTTTGCCAAACATAGCCTTAAGGTACCTTTTCTGTTTGTGCTATTTCCTTTTTGTATTTTGCTTTTATGAAATTTAAATATTCCAAAATAACAAACGATGAGTCCTCTTCTATAATAAATGAAGTTTACCTTTTATTTGGTAAGTATCGCCAAAGCTTATCATCATATTTAACTACGAAGGATTAAGGAAGGAACTCGACAGAAGATTGGTCTACAACTTATGTATCCACCGAGTTCATTGACAAAACCGTCGTAGGAATGGAGAAGGACCATTTCTATGAAAGCCAACAAACCACAGGGATTGACAAAACCACTGTAGGAATGGAGAAGGACCATTTATATGAAAGCCAACAAACCACAGGGACCAAATCCATAATTAACTCAAACGAGTATAAAGTCATAGCTCAAACCTAGGAATTTTTTTAAGTGGTGACACGATTTGACTATAACAAACCAATATATATATATATATATATATAGGGTTAGGTTCAAATGTGAACTCAATTTTGGCTGTGAACGTGAGGACGAATCTCAGCCACACATCTTCGGTTATGGTGGACGCGATCACGGAGGATTGACGCGATTCATGGGAGGGTGAAGATTATTAAAGGAGGGGAACCAGGTCAAAGCCGCCTTTATTGACCGGATAAGTGGCTGAGATTCGTCCTCACGTTCACAACCAAAAATGAGTTCACATTTGAACTTTCCTCTATATCATATATATATATATGTATATTTCATAAAATCATCATTAGTCTGTTGATTAGCTCTTTGCCTTTTTTATGTGAGGTAATGTGTTCGGGCTTCTTATTGCAAGAAAATTCAGAAACGTAATAAATCTGAAATTAAGAACTAAAAACTACAAAAATGGCACAGCAAGATTCAAATCGGCTCATGGGGTGGGAGAGAAGTCATACAAACCAAGTATACGAAGGGAAACTTGTCTGGTCATTGTAGTTTCAAAATATATACAGTTGCACACAACGAAATGATACAGTAATACCTTTCACAACAACATAACTTTTACACTACGACAGATGAACGAAGCATTGGCCCGTGCCACCATATCCAATAGAGTGGGTCTGCCCCTGTTCACAAGCTTAACATATATTAACATGTTTTTAACATGGAAAACAACGAACATTTACAACCTCAACATGAGAAACAATAAATATTAATGTACCTAGTTAAGGTATATTAACATATATTACTGGAGGAAATATTAACATACGATTAACGGATGATCCGTGCGCCCTAAAGATCACCGGTTGTGCGGCGTCCCTATGGTTCCCATTCCTACAGGAAGCCAACCCTATATATATATATATGTATATTTATATATATTTTTTTTCAAAAGGTTCTATCCACTTGGTTTGATTTATAAGGTTTGTTTTGTTGCTTTTAAAGCATAACAGATTAAGGGCATGTTTTTGTTAGCAGCTTAATGAGCTTAATAGGACTCACAAGCTTATTCGGTCAGCTATACATGACTGTTTGGTAGTGTCTTAATGATATAGAAAGTGACTTCTTCAGTAAGCTTCTAGGAGGGAGCTTTATGCAGAAACACAAGTTTTTTTTCTCCAAACCTGCCCCTCCAAATTAAAAAGCAGGTTCTTTCCATCTATGAAAAAATCTTCACAATGGCTCTTTCCATCTATGAAAAAACCTTCGCAATCTATACAGACACATTAATCCACATAGGCAATTTTATCCATACAGGACTTGATGATTTAGGTCTACGTTCATTCTACCCCATTTTAGAGAAATTATAGATCGTTGAAGATGCTCTAAAGGGCTTTAAGAATGCTAAAGCATGCAACATCAATTGCAAAGATATTATATACACAAAACTACATCATATATATATATATAGATTTAGGATGTTGATGAAATGTTAAAAGATATACCATCAAGTAAATCCAAATAAATATCAAGTAAAGCCTTAGCTCAAATGCACACCATTAGCATCCCGCCCATTTTCAAACCTGCATTCAAGTAACACATAGAATAAATTTCGCGACTTACAAGTAAAAGAATGAGATATATAGTCCAACAATTTCATGCATAAAGGAAGCAAGTGCAACCAAGAACCTAAATTCACATGTGAATTCAAACATAAACATACCTATGTGACATCATCTTCACTATAATCGGAATCACTTCTATCAAACTTAATAGTTCGAGCTTCTTCTTTTAGATCAGAGGATATGTTTTCAGGCTTTAGAAGATCCTTTAAATCCCCTACAATATACGGATCGACCAATTTCCAAAACCAAGTTGAATTGCTTCCAAGTAAACCTATCCAAAACAATCTCCCCTTTCGCTTGACCTTACAATTTAACGACTTTTTCTGTAAAGTTTTAACAATTCTATCAACACCATCTTCACTTCCCCTAAGCTTCAATAAGATATCTCCAGAGGAAGTTTTATATCCTCCATACATATACCAATATGCAAGAACTCGAGGTGACAACCATCTATGGATTAATTTCGGAATTACAGGCTGACCTTGTGGCCAGAATTGGTCTGCATAAAATCCAAAATAAGAATGTGAGATTGTAGTTAACTGGCAACTTATATCCCCATTTCCATCTTGTTTAACAGATGAATCCAACCACTGGTGGTACTCATTGCGTATATGTCTCTTTAAAACCTTATGTACACTCGAGTTCTCATCAAACTTGAAAACAAGCATATGATTCTTTCTTTTTTCATCTGATTCAATCAGTAGACCACCTAACAGCAATCCCACCAGAGCTTCTCGTTGTTCTTTACTAAGCTTCATAGTTATCGGGTTCTTAACAGCTTCTTCATTTGCTCGTAGAACTTTTTCAAGATTTTCCATCAAATCGGGTTCAATTTGAAACTTTTTCTCCCTCATTAAACCATATATCTGTTCTGCTTTCACATTCTCTTTACCATCTAAATACCCTCTTAAAATAGTGTTGCAAGATTTGGTATCGACACCAACAGTTTCGTCACTTTGCATTTGACGTAATATCTCCTCAGCCTTATCAAGATTGCCAGAATGTACAAGGGATTTGAGATATATATTGTAAATGGTACGATTAGGGCGACATTTCTCAAGGGAATGAAAGAAATAATACTCCAACTTATCGTGCATGCCTAATGTAAGGTACATTTCCATTAAATTTATAAAAGATGGTGTTAATGTCTTCTTACCACTTCCAATTAAATCTTTCATGAGAGACTCTGCAAGTTCTGCAGAGTTCGCTTTACACAATATTTCTATAATTTTATGAAATGCTGAAGTGCTGGCTGAACCATTAAGCTCTTGCATACCCCTAAATACCTCCAATGATCTCATATGTTCTCCATTTCTTGCATAGACTTCCATTTTATACACAAAAGCTAGAGAAGGAATGGTATTAGTAGAGTTAACAAGTTTCTTCCAAGTCTTTTCAGCTTCTTCTATATCCCCTTCTTTGGAATAAGCTCTCAAAACAGACACAAGAACTTCTTTACTCTCCTCAAATCCAGCTAACTGCATCTCGGATCTTAATGATTCGATTCTTTCCTTATCTATCTTATCCTGATGGCTGTGCAGCCAAATAAGACCCCCATAGATATCCTTGTGAATCTTGAATCCAGATGTTACCATTTGATGAAATATGAATTCTGCTTGATTAACATATTGTTTTGAAGAGTCATCGGGTTCGCTCAGAATTGCTTTGAAAAGAGAATTGTGCAGGCTAAGCCGTGGACTATAACCTCCTAATTGAATCATTTGATTGTAGATGGCACATGCTTCATCTAAACAACCTCGATTCGATGAACTAAGATAGGAAACTATCAGAATATGAAAAGTGTAATCTGTAGGCACTAATCCATGGTTAATTATATCGTCAAATATCTCCCTACATTTCAAGTATTTTCGCTCCTTACCCATGTAATCTGCTAGCTTTGTAGCAAGAGAGAAATCAAAACGAAACCAATGCTGTTGCATCATCCATTTGTACACCTAAAATGAATCAATCAAAAGACAAAATAATGACAAATTATTTCACTTTAATGAGAATAAAAGTGGATAATATCCATTGAAACTAAGAGGGCAAAGTAGAATATGATCAAGAATTATAGCAAAAGTATTCAATTAAAAGAAAAAGAATGAATTTTTACCCTAAACCCAGTCTCATTTTCACGAATCCGCATACAATGAACAGCTAAATAAGTCATATCTTCTTGATTAACCCACTTCCTCTGAGCATTCAGTATTCTAATAAGCGTAGCTGCGTTATGCGACGGAAGCTCTTTACACAACCACGCCAACTTAGACCTCCTCCACTGTTCAGGCAGCTCATCCAATTCCTTCACATCAAGCGACGGAGATGCATTCAAATTCTTGGAATCAACACTTGACGTCCCAAAAGAGGCATCAAATTTAAAAACTTTGGTTTCTTTGTCAAAATCCAAGTTTTCATCTTCGCTCGCCAAGTGCTCGACGAAATTACCGACTGAAGATAGGTCCGCTGAGCGAGTAAGAAACAGAGAGATTCGAGGTGGGTGGTTTTTGTTAAGAAGCGAGCAAGTAGTGCAGATGAGGAGGCGAGGGTGGCGGTGGTTAGGGAGGCAGGTGGAGAGTGAACGAAAGAGGGATAGGGCTGTTCGCATGGGTGTGGTCGTGTAGGTTTTATGAAGAGAAGAAAGAGGGAAGATTAATGGTGATATGTCTTGAGCCCTGCTGGTCGGTTGCATTTCTCGATTGTTAGTTGCAGGAATTCCGGCGATGGTGTGAAGAAGACAATAGGTAGGGATATGTCCATCAATGTTGAAGATTTTGGTAGTCACGGCCTGTTTACTTGATGAAGATGTAAACAGATTTGAATTTGATCGATGGTAAATGGTAAATTGAAAATTGGGGCTTTTTAACAGGATTTTTGGTTGGTTTTTGCTAAACGTTTACTTACGCCTAGAACATGAAGGGGGAAAAAACACCAATAAAGCCAGTTAATTCTGTTGATCAAATTTTATTTCTATGTTTGTTTCATTTTTTTGAGTTTTAGTAAAGAATTTGAATTTTACGTACAATGGAATGTAAATTTAAGAAAAAACCATTATATGTTTATATTACTCTATTCCATTCCATCCCATCCGATGTCACCACCATCGTCTTTGCCGTCACAGTGACCACCACTATTGTTGTCATCATCGCCTCCCAACACTGCTATTATTGTTGTTACATTGTTGTCTTTACCAATACAACCAACGTTGCCATCGTCACCACTGTCATTGCCAACACCATTGATGCCACCGTCACCACCATTGTCATTGTCAACATCATTGTTGCCACCGTCACCACCGCCATCGTCATCGCCGCTACCTGCAATATTTGTCATCGTCGTTGTTACCACTATCTCCATCACACCACCACTACTACCATCTACACCACTACCGCCTCCACCCCCACCACTACTATTATATTCAATTATCCAACCAGACATATTTAAATTATTTAGACATCTTCCATTTCAATTTTTGCCAACCATACATTTGGTCAAACATGATTAAATCTCATTCCAGTTCATTCGAATTCCAATTTCTTTGATATGTTCCAATTCCAACAGATTCAATTCTATGAACCAAACGCTATCTTACCTCATAAAAGTGATGATAAAGACCAAAAAATTTATCCGACAAGTGAAAGTAACGACTCTTACCCGTTCTTGTGTTTAGAAATTGCGCTTTTTGTCCCTATGATTTGCAACCTATTGTTATTTTCATCTTTAAACTAATCCATACCTTTAAGTACAATGGACTAAAAGTTTAAAATAGTAAAGAATTGTAAACCATAAAGACCGAAAAAATAATAAATTATAAGAACAAAAATAACAATGAATAACAAGAATCCCAGTTTCTAAACACATTTCAATGTTGAAATATAAAAGGGTTAAATTTATAGAAGCATAAAAGTCTAGGGACAAGATATGTAAATTATTCTTTATGCCAAGTCCCCTTGAGTTTTCTACCAATGTTCACAACCAACCTTGTTCGTTTTTTACGGTCCTCTGAAATGAATCTCCTTAAACCCTACCGGAGAAATCTTCAATTCTCCACACTCTCCCCCTTGCCACCGGCATCACCACCGCCACCGCCACCGCCGGGGCCTAATGTTTATCTCGTCGGAAAAGCCATCGCCATTCTCAAACGCCACCACTTACTCAACCTGGATCCTCTGTCTTCCCAATTCACCCCTCAATCAGCTTCTTATTTACTCCACAATGTTCAATTTGACAAAACCCTAACCCTATCATTCATCAATTGGGCTCGCCGACGTCCCTTCTTCGATCTAAGATGTAACTGCATCTCTCTTCACTTACTCACCAGATTCAAGCTCTATAAAACAGCTCAAATCATCGCCGAAGATGTAGCCATTAACAACCCTAATGATGAAAGTGGAGATTTGGTTTTTTCATGCGTTAAAGATACGTATTCCGAGTGTAATTCCAGCTCTGCCGTCATTGATTTGATGGTAAAATCCTATTCAAATATGAAAATGGTTAAAAGAGGTTTAAATACAATTCATTTAGCCATATCTCATGGTTTTATGCCTGGTGTTTTATCGTATAATTCTGTTCTTGATGCAATAATTAGGTCTCATGAGCCAATCAAATTAGCTGAAGAAATGTATCTGCATATGATGAAAATTGGTGTTTCACCAAATGTATTCACTTATAATATACTGATTCGTGGGTTTTGTGGGGTTAGAGAATTGGAGAAGGGATTAGGGTTCTTCGCTGAAATGCAAAAAAATGGTTGCATACCTAATGTTGTCACTTATAATACATTAATCGATGCTTATTGCAAGTTAAGGAGGCTTAATGATGCATTCAAGGTGTTTAAGATCATGTCTACTAGAGGATTAGAGCCAAATGTGATTTCATATAATGTCATACTTAATGGATTAAGCCGAGAAGGAAGGATGAAAGAAACTGAAGAAGTTCTTCACGAGATGAAACGTAAAAGAATCAACCCTGATGAAGTGACTTATAATACAATTGTGAATGGGTATTGTAAAGAAGGAAATTTCCATCAAGCGCTTGTTTTGCACGATGAAATGACTAGCAATGGAGTATCTCCAAATGTTATTACTTACACTTCTTTGATTAATAGCATGTGTAAAGCTCGAAATCTACACAGAGCTATGCAGTTATTAGAACAAATGCGTATAAGGAAACTATTTCCGAATGGTAGAACATACACAACGTTGATTGATGGTTTCTCCCAACAGGGATTCATGGATGAAGCTTATCGGTTATTGGATGAGATGAAAAAGAATGGTTTTTCTCCATCTATTGTTACTTATAATGCTTTAATCCATGGACACACTGTAGATGGGAAGATGGAAGATGCTTTAGGAGTTCTTGAATATATGGGTACAAATGGGATATCTCCGGATGTTGTAAGTTATAGTACAATTATCACTGGTTTTTGTAGGAATCAGGAGTTAGATAAGGCGTTTCAAATGAAACGCCAAATGGTCGAAAAGGGTGTTCAACCTGATGCTGTTACTTATTCGTCGCTAATTAAAGGTCTTTGTGATCAAAGGAAACTAACCGAAGCTTGTGATCTTTTTCAAGATATGTTAAGAATGGGTTTGCCACCTGACGAATGTACATATACAGCTTTGATAAATGCTTATTGTGTAGAAGGAGATACAGAAAATGCTCTACGTTTGCATGACGAAATGCTGAAAAAGGGTTTGCTTCCTGATGTTGTCACGTACAGTGTGCTGATTAACGGGCTTAATAAACAAGCACGCACCCGTGAAGCAAAACAGCTTCTTTTCAAGTTGTATTACGACAATGCTGTTCCAGATGATGTAACTTACAACACATTAATAGAGAATTGTGGTAACATGGAGTTGAAGAGTGTGGTAGCTCTTATAAAAGGGTTCTGTATGAAGGGCTTAATGAATGAAGCAGATAAAGTGTTTGAATCAATGCTTCAAAGAAAGCAAACACCCAATGAAGCTGTTTATAACATTCTGATACATGGTCATTGTAAAGGTGGGAACTTGAGGAAATCTTTTGATCTTTATAAGAAGATGATAAATCATGGATTTGTTCCTCATACAGCCACGGTTATTGCTTTGATAAAGGAACTTATAAAAGGCGAAATGACCTCAGAGTCAAGTGAAGTTATAGAAAACTTGTTGAGAAGTTGTTGTCTTAATGACGGTGAGCTTGCAAAAGCGCTGGTTGAGATAAACCATAAACAAGGGAATATGGATGCAGTTTTCAAGATTCTTTCTGAAATGGCTAAGGATGGGTTTCTTCCAAATAGTGGCAGAACTGCATATGCTCAATAATCACGAGCCTGCAAATACCCTAAACCCTAAACCCTAAACTGGAAACCCGTATCGGATTCATCAATGGAGATGCCAGGGCAAAATGCTACCTTTACAGAAGTTTGGGTAAGGGGTGATCTTTTATGCATTTTGTGTTGTCATTTTTCCAAGTATTAAGGAACTGCAACTTACTGAAGTTTGTAAATATAACATGTAATCCATTTTTATATTACAACATCAAATTTTTTGAGGTTAGTCTCTAAGGCCATTACATATAATCGCTTGCATAAAATGCCCATTAGGAGAAAGTTCAAATGAGAACTATAAATATTTGGAAACTCTGAGAACCTATATTCTATATGTTATTACGTATTTAACCAGAAACTCTTAAATACAGCCCATAAAAACATAAAGTAAAGTTGTTTTATGCACACAATCTAAAAATCTCTTAATTACAGTTCACAATGCACAATGTTCAAGTTATTTATGCATGCTTTTAACCCCACACCACCACTACTGAGATTGGTATCTAAAGAGTTCTCTTTTCCATCTCCATGTATGACTTTTACGATTTGATTCCACCAAGTGATTCATACTTTCAAAATTTTGAATCTCATCTCTTTGAATTCCATTTATGCTTCCATTTCTCCTTTGTATTCTAAGGTTGTTCACATTTTGTCTATGGTCTAGTCAAGATCAAATATATATATATATATATATATATATATAGGAAAGTTCAAATGTGAACTCAAATTTGGTTGTGAACGTGAGAACAAATGAGAGCGTGACACGTGTCAAAATAAGCAATATTCAGACTGGATATACACTATAATATTTCTTTGAATATGACACGTGTCGCACTCTCATTTGTCCTCACGTTCACAACCAAATTTGAGTTCGCATTTGAACTTTCCTATATATATAGGACAAATGAGATTTGTTCTCACATTCACAACCAAATTTGAATTCGCATTTCACCTTTCCTATATATATATATATATATATATATATGCTCATTTAATTTATTTGCATTATTTCAATGCCTTATTTTCTTGATTTTGACCTGAAATTTAGGCTGATCTGTGTATAGAGCAGCATCAATAGTTCATGGGTGACCTTTCTTCATCTTTACTTTGCTAAATTCATCTATTCCTTTTTTGGAAAAAGTTCATTTATCTAATTTGTTTTTACGGATCTAGCTTTTACAGCTTTACTTTTTCGGAAAAACTCAGTGAAAATGATTTTGTAGCTGCTCAAATTGAAGATAAAACTCGGTGGCCATGGTTCAACTGCTGCTTTGAACATTAAGAGGAGCCATCAGAGGCTGTTTTGGTACCCAGAATTCAATTCAAATTTCTTTTAAATATATAGACAATACATACATTTCCAATACGAAGACAAATAATACATAATGAAATATAAATCTCATAGCTATAGCACCGTTTTGTTTTTTATCCATTCTCCCAACTCTTATATTATACCAGACATAACTATGTATTCTATTTGGTAAAAGGAAATTATTCATTTTTTCCCACATTTTTGCTTACATTTAATGGAATTTTACATCTCGTCATTTTGCATGAGCACACAACTAGTCTGTGTCTGATGCATGGAGTTGATTTCCGTAAGAAGGGATCTTCAATCCTAATTGGAGATCAATTGAAAATACGCTTCTAAGCTAATCTGAACCGTTAGATCAAAACTAATTAAAAATGATCAAGTGTCCAAATCCCTTTTTACACTTTTCGCCTTAGCTATTATTCTCACACGATCTTTTGTCTTGATATACATATATATATATATAGAGAGAGAGAGAGAGAGAGAGAGAGGAAAGTTCAAATGAGAACTCAAACTCGGTTGTGAACGGACAAATGATAGCGCGACAAGTGTCTGAATGTAGATTATTCGGACTGAATAACCAAATAAATATTCAGACTGAATATAGTTTTTATTCGTTCTGAATAATGCTTATACAGACTGAATAAGCATTATTCAGATTGAATAGACTGAATAAGCACAGACTGAATAAACTGAATAATCACTATATTCGGTTTTGTTCAGTTTGAATATTTTTTGATTATTCAGTCTGAATATGACACGTGTCGCGCTCTCATTTGTCCTCATGTTCACAACCAAATTTGATTTCTGATTTGAACCCTATATGCATTGATGCATATACACTATAAAAATATGTATTTGTTGGTTAGTATATTCATCAATGTATATGTACCATATGTGCAAAGTATATATATATGCATTGATGGAAACACTCACTTCTCAAAAGAACCTGTTTCAGCAAGTTATATACATAAATTTTATGCCCAAATGACAAGCATATACCTCTAAATTAACACATAATGAACATAAAAACCGAATCTTTACCAGAATAAAATCTATTTGACATTGAAATTTCGAACCTTGAGTTAGTTCGACTCACTTAACTACAAGAAAACAGAACCAGTGGCTGAACAAGATTGCAGACTAGTTATTAGCAAAAGAAAGCTAAAACAGAGAGTTATGATCCTAAACAAAAGTTACAACATATGGGGTAAAAAGGCAAGAATAAACTTACAGAAAAAACCCATCAAGAAGATTATTTGATTAAATCATATATATCATCTTGAAGAAAGTCTCTGATAAAGATCATCAGCCAACACCTGCCTCAAACTTTCCCCAAAATAATAGTAAGATTTCTCAGTTTCCAACACCCTTGGAACAGGGCCACTCTCCTCCGGATCCTTCCATAGCTCCGGCTCAGGCTCTCTTGCAATTTGACACAAATTATGAAGAACACAACAAGCTACGATCGTTTGAGGTGCATGATTCAATCCCACATTCATATCTTGAAGAATCCTCCATCTTCCCTTTAACAATCCAATGGCTTCCTCCACAACTTTTCTTCCTTTCATCAGACCTTCATCGAAGGTGTTTTGAGCTGGATTACCAGTTCGATTCCATGAGAATGGAGTTAACAAGAATGATAGTAATGGATAACACCAATCTCCCACAATGTAAGGCCTAACAGGATGCCCTTTCACATTCACAACTTTCTCCCATACAATGTCGCCGGAAATCAACCTGTTGTACAGCAAACTATCGCGAAAATGGGTGGCATCATCGAAGGCGCCGGGAGCTTTTACGCAGACGTCCCAGAAGATTTTCTTGTGATCTGCTACTACTTGGAGCTGGACTGATCGGAAGCCATGGGAGTTAGTGTAGATATTAGGGTTAGGAAGGTTGGAAGGGAGGCTATGGAGTCGGATGTGTGTGTTATCAATGGCGCCACATATGTTTGGGAGGGAGGTGATTTCAGTGAAAGCGGCGGTGGTTTCCTGGAGACGGCGGCGACCGGCGGGGATTTTGATGAACTCAGGGTAAAGTTTGGTGGATAAGAGACGAGTAACCATGTTTGTGATTTTGGAAACGAGGTAGGGTTCGAGAGAGTAACGTTTAGCTAGGGTTTTAGCGGAGAGGCCGAGGGAGAGACGGGAGAGAACCATGGCGACGGCGTAGTCGGAAGGGAGAGATAGGTTAGATTGTGCGATGTAGGGTTTCAATTTGTCGACGACGGTGGTGAAGACGGGATACGAAAGGCCGTAGAGGGATCGCCATTGTGCGTCACGTAGAGGAGCTTCCATGGCCCAGATTCGTTCGGTGGAGAGTGCTCGGAAGGCGGCGACGGAGTATTGGGAGGTGGTGGACGGAGATGGCGGTGGTGAAGGGGAAGAGGAGGGTTTGCGGGTGGTGGAGATGTAGGAGAGGACGGAGGCGATGGTGAAGAAGAGGAGAGGTGCGGCGGAGGTGGAGGTGAGGAGGGAGGAAGGGGTGGCGGAGGTGGCGGAGGTGGTGGAATCGGAGAGGAGGGAGGTGGTAGGGTCGAGTTGGTTTTGAAGGTGGAGTAGGTTGGAGAGCATAATCAAGAATGATTGATCCATCTTCTTCACGAAATTTAGACTGTTGAATCGAATCGAAAGAGGCTAAATTCGCCTCTGTGAAACCCTAATTTTGTTCATGGGGAGGAAGAAGAAGACGGTTGTGGAGTTGCAGAGATCGCCGTTGAAGATGGATGGCGACGACGTTGAAGGATGTTTTGTATAAATAATGTAAAGTTTACTTTTATGCCCTATAGTTTTTATCAATTTCCCTTTATGGCGTACATAAATTATAAATAGTGTTTTCACCCCTGAAAAGGCTAGTCTCCTTTCATTTTGGTGATCTTATTTCCTTTTTTAATCTTCGAGTCTTTAAATATCTTCAACTGCTATACTAAAGTATAAATTTTATAGATTTAAGAGATTTTTTTTGCATCAACAAAATGACAAATATGTTAAGTTAACCACAAGAGTTGTGGATAGTAGTAGTTGAGGGCTTGAGGCCTAGGGGATGTGGTGGAGTATCTCACATGTCGTGGGTTTGATTATAGTCGTCCACAACAAGTTGCACTGAGTTTATCAGAGTTGATATTTTACAGTCACAGTTTGTTGGGATTAAGCTGGGTATAACCTCAGATACCCTTCCAAAAACAAATATGTTAAATCGTATGCTAATAATTGTAATAATAATAATAATAATAGAGAAGGTAGAAATTTGTATTTTTTGAGAAATCTCTACAAACTAATATTGAACGGAGGGAGAGAGAGTATTTTTATGACATACATTACAAAATTTGTATCAATGAAATTGAAAGATAACTGATATTGAGTTGGAAGCATCAAATGCTAATATTCTTATAACAACAAGGCTAGCAAACACATGTAAGTTCATAACTATTTTTACTATCAAAATCTTTAACTGGATTTGAACGCTAGTGCAAAGTAGACAACGATGTTTTCATATTCATTAATGTTACTATTTATTCATCTATCACATATCTTGTGATTGATACTGCAACATTCGTGGAACTATGGAAGATCCTTAAAGATTCCTATTGATAACAAGCATTTGCAAAAGAATTTCACTTGAAAACGCAATTTCAAACAATAAGGCCGAGATCATTGTCTATTGCAAACATGTTGTGGTTTGGTAAAGAAATTTGCACTCAAACAATAAGGTCAGTTCATAAAATGTAGTTTTGAAATTGAGATGAAATATTGGTAAATGGTCAAGGTGCCTTTTATTTTTGAACATTTTATATTTTTTTTTAAACAAAAAATACTTAAAATACCATTTAACATGTAAAACAATATAAAATATAAAATATACAACCCAGATATAACCATAAACCAAACAACATTACTAAATCGATATTAAAATTGTTTTAAAATAGTTAGTTCTTTATCATTTAAAATAAATACATAATGGACATCTTTCGATGTTTATTATACTAATTAAAAAAGTTAATTATTATATTGAATAAATACTAAGACAAATTTCGTTAAACTATATTTTAAAAAATAAAATAAAAAACAAAAGCATTAAATTAAACGAAATATGTTGTCAGCTGATTTTTTTTTTAAATAAAATAAAATAAAAAACAAAACAAAAGTATTTAATTTAATTAATTAGGTTAAATTTGTGTCAAAGGTATATTTATAAGGGCAAAATGCAAGAAATAGCAATCTACTTTCATAAATTTCTCTATTATAACATTGTACTTTTAGTTTTTTTTTATTACAGCAATGTACTTTCAAATTATTTTTATTAGAGCATTGTACTTTGAAAAATCTACCTATTATAGCATTGGGTAACCTTTTCTTTTAAATTTACCCACTATACTAGGTTTCCATGCCACCTCATTGTCCATGTAGGTTGTCCACATGTAATATATTGTTGATGTGGCATTTCTTATTATAGCATTGTACTTTACATATTATTTAATAAATATATTAGACTAATTAAACTAAACTAAATTATTCATAAATATAAGAATATTAAGAAAATTTATAGGTGACAATTTATTTTTCTAATATTAAAAAATGTTTAAAAATATTTTTTTTTAACAAAGAAAATAAGAATTGTTACGTTTTTTTACAAATAAAATATTTATATGGAAAATAATATATTTATTTGTTTTAAAAAATTGAATTGACATATCATTCAATAAATGTATTAAATTAATTAGATTATTTCTAAAATATTTATTAAAATGTAACAATATTAAGAAGATTTCTAAAACACAATTTATATCGTTAATTTTTTTTAAAAAGTACACAATAAGTATTTTTTGAGCTAGAAAAATTGAATCACAAGTTTTACATTTTTTATAAATAAAATATTTATCTTCAAAAAAAATATCATATTTATTAAAAAAATGTAACTCTAAAATATTTAATTTGCATGCAATTTAGTAAGAGTGGTTTAAAAAAAAGTGATGAAGTGAAGAAATTACTAAAAAACTGAGATAATTAAGAATAATATAAAGTGGGTGAGATATGAATAATCAAAAGAGAAAGTGGGAATTTTTTTTAAAAAAATTACATGAGATTTTTTTACTAATGTCATTGTTGGGTCACCGATGATTTGGTGATGAACCACCTTCCTTTGTATGAATGAACTTTTACAGGTCCTTTTGAATGTCTGAAATATGCTTCAAGTATTGAAGAGTCAAAGACTATTCAATCAAGGGTTGTACATCAAAAAGTGGAATTTTGGATGTATCAACCAACTTCAATATTCAGATCATTTTGCCAAGTCAAGACCAATATAGTGGGTCACCGATGGTACATTCAAAAGTCATCAAAAGTACTAAGGACATCAAATAAGATGAGGTCATCAAGTTTGATGTCATGGTCACCGACACTATAATCTTGGTCACCGAAATTGCAGGTATATTTTCTAAGGCTGTGATATCAAGTCACAAGATCAAGGGTGTACACTTTTGGCATTTAGTGAAAGATGAAGTTTATCAAGCAAAGTGTACACTTATCAATTCCAGCCTTACAAGGTATCCACCGATGTGATACATAGTGTGATGTATCACTTAGCAATTTCAAAGAGATAAGTTCTTGACTCACATCAATTGCTAGACACGTGAGCCAGCAAGAACTTGGCCATCAAGCCTTAAATAAAGACATTCTCTTTTATTCTTATAAAAGGAATATTTGTCTTTTAGCTAAAAGGTTTGATGAGATTTCACAGAGCATGAAGAAAAGAAGATAAAGTTATCTGACATTACGTCTGGTTCATCCATTATTCTAGTACAAAGGAAGTAGTCTCTTCCTTTGTCCAGCAGATAAACTTTCAGCTAATGAAACATTGACAGCTGTCCACTTGCATCCCATGCATGGGCACTATAAAAGGAGATGAAGTCCTTCCCAGAAATCTCACGCTTTCAACAAATCTTCAGAGTGATTATTTGTGTGACCGTGGCAAACCGTGTGCTATAACGGTATTGTTTTAACTTCCTTAGTGTATAAGTTAATTACTGTTATCTGTGTGTTTAGTTTGATAGAATAGTGTGCCTGTTCTTTTCCGCATCAAACTATCTGTGTGTAAATTTTTAATATTTATATTAAAAAATTTAAAAAGAGTATATTCTGTGTGTTTTATATTCAATCCCCTCTTCTACAAAACCCTCTCTTAGTTATCCATCTCTCCTTGGGGACTAACAGTCATGTAATCATGATGACATGTTATCCATGTCATCTCATTTAAGCCATGTAAGCAAAAAAAAGTGGGGGTTAACTTGTTTAAAAGGTAACAAGTTACCCATTGCTATAATGGGTAAATTTTTTAAAGTATAATGTTTTAATAAAAAATAATTTGAAAGTACATTGCTGTAATAAGTAAAACTAAAAGTACAATGCTATAATAAAGAAATTTATGAAAGTAGGTTGCTATTTCTTGCATTTTGCCCTATTTGAAATTATGAAAGTATAACATTTCATTCCATTAAAATTCCAACTTACTATGAATAAATGTTGAAATTCAATGTTTATGAAATTTGGTGGATTTTGAAGTTTCCATCTTTAACATTTCAATTCCATCAGATTTTTTTTTAAAATTTGCAAACCAAACGCTACCCAATAACCAAGAATTCTTCCCCCTCTCTAGTCTCTACTGGTCTGGATATAAATCACTTTGGTGACAGAAGGCAACAATAGAAGTTTGGAGGGTAATATGTGCAAATATGCCATTTTGACGGGGGTTAATTGGAGGGTCTTTAATCTTTTGATAGAAAAAGGAAGAGCAGAGTCTAGGGTTCACTTCGATCAAAATTGATAGCCCTAAATCATTACTCTCATGATCAAAATCTTCTAAATCTGCGCAAGTTGTGGAGAAAATCGTGGGAATTCGCAGTTTTTGACATTGAGATTCTGCTTTATTATCAACACCTCCAATAGCTGATTCATCTTGCAACAATGACTGAGGTACCGTCTTTATCTCTCCTGTCACCGGTTCTAAGGGATTATACGAAAGCTATTTTAATCAATCGATAGTCTTCTTTTTGTTTTCTGATATGAACGTAGTTCGATTTCACGTAATTGTAAAATTTTTTCATGGAGGTTCATCGTGGGAATTACATTCTGATTGTAGTTGATAATGATAAGATAAAGAACTATTCGTGTTAGTTTAACTATTGGCATTCACTCACGAAAACCTGTTTGCAAGTTGGAATTTAACTAACCTGCAACTTAATGTTCCAAACCACGAATCTGTGGGAGGAAAGATTGGATCCAGTGAAGAAGATGAGATGATTAACAAAAGATAGGTTTGAATCAACTAAACTGCAATGAAATGACTTCTTAGTGATAATTGCGCTGGTTCCAAAAACATTTGATGATTGTGCTTGAATAAGGCTTCATACTCAATGTGCACCAGGTTGTTGGCAATCACTCCTTGAATTATCTTATGCTGTGATGTGATTACAGATGTGTAGTGTTTTTAAGAATCTGTTAATTGGATATGGTATTAACCGTAGGCTTAGTTCTTCCACCATGCACCCAATTGTCTCAACTGTAGTGGCAGCAAAAAGATTGTGGGTTGATCTTAAATGGAAGCTCCTTGAACTGTCCAATGACTTTTACCTGTGCTATGGCCTAAACACCCGTTAATTGCTTGAACTGGCATTTCCTCTTCTACTTAATTAGCCTATTATTGCATTCGAAACTCTGGCTTCCTCCTGCATATTAAGGGGAGGTTTAATAGATTAATTGAAAGCACATGGGCTATAAGGATTCATTACGTTAGTATCCGTGTAATTACTTATCCCCTTTTGCTTATTTGTATACAATGTCAGATCCTCTGTTGGCCAATTCCCCTTAGTAAGGATATAGGTTTCTCCACTGCCTTACTCTATGCCTGAAATGAAAGACTCCAGTAAAATGGTTTGCCTAACCCAGGGTCCACCACATTTAAAACGTTTCTTATGGCTTTCAATTCCTATAGGTACTTCAGAAAGCTGGAGGTGTACCTCAAATGATTGAGGTCAGAAAAAGGGTCGTCACTACCCTCATGAATCTTGTCAAGTAGCACAGTCCATCCTTTGGTAGTCAGCCATAGGGCACAACGAGAAAAATAAATCCCCTTTCTAAGCCACCTTCAGGGGTTGGTCTCTATCGAAATAGGAAATATGGGTTTCGTCACTTGGACCATACTAATCGATTTTGTCATATGAATGACACATCTGTATAATATGTGTTCCTGAAACCTTGTTAGCCAATATTGTTATCTAAAGTGGCTGGTTTTAGTATATATATATATACTGGTTTTATTTCTAAGTAAAACCTATGGTCTGTATTTGTTCCCTTACTTTCCTTTGATCCTTTTATATATTTAATTTCCATTAGAAGTTTCAGTTATCACTGAATATGTGCTCTATGATTCTATCTTACACGTTATGGATTTCAGAGTTTTTGTAGTGGTTTATACTTTGTACATATCATATTTAGTATCATTTACTGTCTCACTGACATCCATTTTGTTGTTTTTCAGTATTGGGTTAGTCAGGGAAAAAAATGGTGCGACTTATGCAAAATCTTCATATCCAATAATCCTTCCAGTATCAAGAATCATGAGCTTGGCCAACGTCATAAAGATAATGTTACCAAAAGGCTGGCTAACATGAGAGAAGAGAAAGTTGCCAAAGATAAAGAGAAAAAAGAAACGGCCCGTGTTCTCACACAAATCGAAGAGGTGAATACAATATTTTATATAAAGAATAATTATCCTCAATATCAATAATTTTTTTTCTGTTCTTTTGTTGGTGTTTCAGATTACTCTTAAAAAACAATTTCTATAACTATGACATTGAATTGGGTATCTTCACCCCTAAGGGTGCGTTTGGACTTTGGTACATGGGACGGGACGGGACAGGACGGGACAAAACTGTCTGTCCCACGTTTGGTGCAACATGGGACAGGACAGGAATTCACTGTCCCACGTTTGGCGCGACATGGGACAGGGACAGCACTTGGGACAATGTGGGACAGAGTGGGACAAAAAGGGGTTTTTCTTGTTCCACCAAAATAGGTGGAACAAGATGGGACAAGAATAGGACAGAAAATCAAATATCACTAATCTACCACAGTCGGCCACCAACCACCACCGTTCATCGCTGCCACTGCCACCGTGGCCACCTCACCTCATCATAACCACTACCACTCCACCGTCACCGTTATCTACTACTATCTTCACCTCCTTCACAACCACCATCCATCTCCACCACCAACATCACCACTGTGGGCCACCTCCACCGTAACCACCGCCACCGCCACTGACCACCACCACTGTGGGCCATCTCACCTCCACCATAGGCCACTGATTACCACCGCCTATCGCCGCCACCAATACTACCATTAGAATGAAGCATAATTTCTTATTTGTGTGAATCGGGTTTTTCAAACTATCATCAATTATATAACAAAATTCTCGTTCAATTTTTTTACTAATATGTATGTATGTATGTATGTATGTGTATATATATATATATATATGCAAGTTGAGTAAAAATGCTTATAAATTAAATTATTTAATTTTTGTTTTTTTGTGTAATTATAACTATTATATAAAAATATATAAAATCATCAAATAACATATGTGACAACTTGTCTAGTTCTATTCTGTCCTATCCTGTCCTACGTGTACCAAACACATCCTTATTCTGTCCAGTCCTGTCCCATCCTCTTGTCCCGTCCCGTCCTGCCCAATCATGTCTGCTTACCAAACGCTACCTAAGTCATATCCGGTTTTTAAATGTTCTATTCATTTTCAATGCTTTTGTTTTCTCTTCAGTTCCGCTATATTCTGGGTAGCTACTTTTTTAAAATACAAGCATAAAGGGTCTGTTTCAAAACTTTTATCCAGAAAGATAGCTTAATCATTTGTCACAATATCGAGAAGCAGTTATATTTTGAAGCAGTGTGTTGATTACAATATATTACAGTTCTTATATGTAGTTTCTTTCGAAATTGTTGGCAGAAAGCGAGTCGTAGCTATCAAAAGGACATATCAACTTTTCAAAAGGGCAGGGATTCTAATGCAAACTCATTAGGTGCTCAAACAAGCAGTGAAGCAATAGGTAGTGGCTCTACAACATCTGGAGGTTAGTAAACTTATCAACTTATTCTTTTTGTATTTCTTACATAAAAAAAATATATGATGCCATCCTCAAAACCACATGTTACCATATAGATGGCATGCTGATGAAGATGATGATAGATAACATGTTGGGTTTTATGGACGTTTTGGCTACACAATCTTGTGCACATATATACATGCGTATAAAGGTTTCTATGATTGATAATTTAAATGTATGTTAATCTTGTTGTGTTCTTTTCTCATTTACTTAGTTTATTTGTTATAATCTTTTATACATGTATCCTTTATGAAATACTCCAAATTAATATGGAAGATTAGTAGATCATTGTTTTTATCAAGAACTCAATCTCATGAATTTAAGTAATGTAAATAATGTTATAATTTTTATATATAAATGACCTCCTATACTACTGCTTAAGCCATGCATAGGCGATTAAGCACTAGAAAGGCTATGTTTGGCAAACTAGCTGCTAAGGTAGCTCTAGCTGTTGGCTAATAAGAGCATCTCCAACAAATTATCCAAAATGGAGAATCATAATTCAAAATCTCCAAAAAGTAATTACATTTAACTCCAATATCTTCTCCACATAAATAATATTTCATACATTTATTAAAGTATTATTTATCTCTTCTAAACGTTTAATTTCAAGGTTTCTTATTGGTAGGAATATAATAAAAATTATTTCTCTCATGGTAATCGTTTTTGGGTAGTTCTCTAAATTTGGAGAATTACACACACTCTGTACCCCATACTTTGCCCAAAATCTAAATTTTCATGCTCTAAGCTAGATGTTAGCTGATAAACTGGTAATGTTTGGTAAAAGAAAAGCTGATAAGCTAGATGCCAATGTAGATTGACCTAAAAGAACATGTCGAAAATTAATTGGAAAAATATAAGGGGAATTATTGAAGAATTTTTGCAAAAAATCCCCGGAAGCTTATTGAAATGCCTACTTCAATTGTGATATTCCGGATTTCTTTTTTAGCATGATCATCTTTCTTTTTAAAATGACACATCTTTTTCGATTGATGACAGAATGGGAGCACGATGCCTCATCAGGTTATCAATATAATCGAACCAACGGTTGTTACTATGATCCAAATTCTGGCTTCTACTATACAGACGCTTTAGGTACCCTTACTTCAAACCCTAATTCTTGCTTTCTTGAATTTTTCCATTATATTCTGATAATTGTCAAAATTGCAACAGGTAAGTGGGTCCCAAAAGAAGAAGCTCTTGCTGCTGCAGCTAAACTCACTTCTGGACCCATACAAAAGAAACCCACTTTTACTACTACTACTACTACTACTACTACTACATCATTGACTTCAAAAAGTCAAACCGAATCTAAAAGTCAACGGCCATCCGTAAACCCGACTCGATCGGTTAACCGGCCATCGTCTCTTGCTATAAATAAGAGAAAACGACCAGATGCTAAGTCGAAAGTTGTATCTGAGGAGGAAGCCGCTGCACTCAAGGCAAGGGAGGCTGCAAGAAAGAGAGTCGAGGAGAGAGAGAAATCTTCGCTCGGTCTTTATAAGCATTGATACGTCGATCACACATTTTATAGCACAAATCTGCGGTATTAAGAAATTTCGTGTTTGTTTATTATAGCACGAGTAGTTTTTAACTTTTGATCTGCTAAAGTTTTTTAGCAGATCAAATGACAAAGCAAACGCTATTTTTGATATGCTGAAATAGCGTTTGCTTTGTTGTTTTAGTCAAAGGTGACGCTATTTTTGCAAGGATATGCGGTTTTGAACCATTTATAGAAATTTAAAATTAAAAAAAGAAAAAAGAAAAACCGTTAATACATTTATGTTCAAAACCGCATTCTTGAGAAGCATAACGGGTTTGTTCTTTTTTGCAAGAACGGAATTTATGTACTTGGCTTTTTAGCTGATAAATTTGTCATGTTTTTCTATTCAGGATGAACGGGAAATCCATTGATGATGGAAATGAGAGGTTTCGCAAACAATGTAAGTTTTACGGGTCGAGTCGATGGTTTCTGATATCTAAAGAAACTCTAAAAAAGAAGATGAGACCCTCAAAATGGATGTTTTATTGGCTCATATCTTGTTGTTTTTGTTCATCTTATCAACAAAAACCCATAAAATGGAAATTCTTTTTTTTATGTGCATTCACATTACAACCCATCACGTGTGTATATATATATATATATAGAGAGAGAGACGGGTTCATACGAGGACGGTACCAATTTACGAGAATACGAGGACAGTCATCGGCCAATCATTTTGTACATGAAATTTTTCATGTACAAACTCATATATGATTTCATGTACAAAATCACATATCAAAAAGGACACGCGCGACTTTTCCCGTAGGCAAGTCGCGGGAAAAGTCGCGGCTAATCATATATGATTTTGTATGTGAATCATATGTGATTTTGTACATGAAAAGTTTCATGTACAAAATGATTGGCTGAGAATTGTTCTCGCATTCTCGTAAATTGTTACCGTCCTCGTATGAACCTCTTTCTCTCTCTCTCTCTCTATATATATATATATAGAGAGAGAGAGAGAGGAAAGTTCAAATGCAAACTCAAATTTGGTTGTGAATGTAAGGACAAATGAGAGCGCGACACATGTCTGAATGTAGTATTATTCAGACTGAATAATCAAAGAAATATTCAAACTGAATATATTCAGTCTGAATAAGCATTATCAGACTGAATAAATATTATATTCAGTCTGAATATTTATTTGATTATTCAGTCTAAATATTTATTTGATTATTCAGTCTGAATATGACACGTGTTACACTCTCATTTGTCCTCATGTTCACAACCAAATTTGAGTTGATGTATATATATATAAATATATATACACGTATACATATGACAGAATGAGAATTTGTGAAAAGGTGGGGGGGGCCTGGGTTTGGTGGTTCATGAGTCACAGTGAGAATGGAGTCCACTTGGTTGACCCATTTGGTCACATAAATCGGCCACTGACCTGACCATACATTTTTAAATTCCATCGGACCCCTCCGTCCAACCGGTTGCCGACGCAATTACCCATTATATTAAATTTTAATTTTTCTTAAAGAAATATATCTAATTTAATAATAATAATAACAACAATAATCAAATATGGCTATTTTAGATCATTTTATCATATTTAATTTGATACATTGCTACTAATATTTTCCAACTGTAATCGTGCTTTTCATTGGAGAAAAAATATGATTTACCAAATTCTCACGTATCTTTTTTATTCATTAAAATTACATGAATACACATAATCTGAAAGAGAATATGTACTTGAATCAAATAAATAAAAAATATATAAAAATTTGATGTCTTAATCTCATTGATGTACATGTATGAAGCGTGTAATTTGGGACATGAGATTAATAGTCTTAAAAATCATATACTAGATAGGGCGATTTTCTACATCTTATGGTTTTTGATACTAATAATAATGAAATAAATAAATCTTATACGTTACATTTGATAAATGTAAATATGTAATAACAGTCAATTTTATTAGAAAAACTTGCAAAAAATGGCAAAGTATATATAAAAAATGATTTATTTTAAATTTTATTTTGAGAAATGATCAAATGATAGATTTATTTATCTACAGTTTGAAATGAGGATGAGATCGGTACCGGACCAAGATCTAACCGGTTGGTACTGGAATTTTTTGGGACTGAAAACGAAGACCAAAAACCGAACTGTATGTACAAATTCCGTATCGGATCAGTTTCAGGACAGGAAAATTGGTACTAGGATCACTTAGAACCGGAATTGAAAGTGGGTAAAGAAACAATTAGAACCAATCGTTAAAGTTCAACAATCAAATATGTATCTAAAACAATTGCAAAAGTTCAACAATCAAAGACCCAATTTTTTTGGATGGTGATACCGATTTTTTGAAAAAAGTAATGGTTATGGAGAATCGGGATGAGATTGGTACCGGACCGGTTGATACTGAAATTTTTTTGGGACTAAAATTAAGGACCAAAAACTGAACTTTATATACAAATTCGGTACTGATTCGGTTAAAAAAAACAGTCCTCTAGTCTGCATTCCTGGTTTGAAAAATATCCGATACTTATATGTGGTAGTGAGGAGTTGTAAAAGTTTTCAAACTAGACAAATAGACAATTATTTGTTTCGAAAATGCGTTGATAAAGAAAAAGAGAGTAGGGATGAATATATATATATATAGTATATAGAGATAAAAGCAAACCATAATAATTGACCTATTTCCTGTGGGTCTCCTTAACCATCGACATAATTGGCTCACACTTGTCTTATTTAATTCCATATTATATATATAAAGATATACAATTAATTATTAACACCAATAAATTTTAATTGATCATAAGTCCGTGATATTCCAATGACAAAAGTTGCTTTATGAAAAATTACATATCTTTTCTATTAGACGTATATAAAACTCCAAGTCCAGATAAGTATAAAACAAACAATATTTAAAACAGTTGAACATGGATGTTACAAAGTCTTAATAATATCTTAAGTTATTTTTTTAAAGAAAACAAAAATCACGTTGAGTAATATTTTTTGAATTAAAAATCAATTTAAAGTAACAATTTTTGAATCACGAATATAATAACATTGTTAAGTTATATATAATATATATAATATACAATTGAAATAAATATAATAAAATTCTTGATGATATACATAAAGCCAAGGACATGGAGGGTGGTTTTTGTAGCATTTCCACGTCTAACATGAATGCGATTGACTAAATAAAAAGATGGTGGAATAAACATTGACTACAAAGTGTATTAAAAGAAACAAAACCAAAAGCAATGGGTTGTCTCTAAATTTGTGTTTCCATAAAAAGAAATCGTCGGATTTCTTTTATCGTGTAAAAAAAAAACCGGTTCTTCTTTATGGTACAAAAAGAATCGGTTATTTTTTTTACTTAGGTACAACTTGAGTTGCAAATACTGATGCTTTTTATTTTACAAATCTTGTTTGTTGAATTTTAAATCCAACAAACATGACCACCGTCACATTGTACAAACACAATTATTAAGAACATGAACAGACATGACGTTACAAAATTCAAAAAAATTCACTCGGGTATGTATGTGATCAACAAAGAATCAGAAAAAAAGTTATCTGACAGTTTCAGGTGCGATCATACCAGCAATAATATATAATGTACCGGATTATAATTGAATATTTTATGAAATTCAACCTCCTTGTTGTTGTTTCATAACAGAATTGATCCCTCTAGAGATCTCATGAACACTTCCTCCATTTTGATGAAACCTTAAGCACCCCATTAACCCTGATTTATGCGGCAAAGTCGTCTTCTTCCTCATCTCCTCCTCCGCCACCACCACCGCCGGCCTGTTTGCCGCCGTGAAACTTACTTCATCCACCGACACCTTCATCGAACCACCACCACCACCGCCATTATCGTTGCTTCTGAAGCTAAACGTTTTTACATCACGATCGTTCTTCTTTAACATCGTGTATTTCTTCAATGAATCCTTTCTGGTTGTCACGTTTCCTTCAGACGCACTTCGAAACAGCAACAAGTTCTTAAGATTCCACTTATTGTACCACGTTAAACTCGTCGGTGATGATTGATCCGTCGAGATTTTCTGATCGTTTACGAGATCAGAGTCTCTGAATGGCGACAGAGATCGAGATCCTTTGTGTCTGGTGGTGGTGGTGGTTCTCTCAGTTCGTTCTCGTCCTCTTTCCGATTCGAGTTGAGTACTCTGCTCACCAGATGTTTGCTTTAATGCCTCAGAGAAAGGATCGAAATCCTTCTTCTTACTCCGTGGAGATAACGCTTCTTTCAACCGTAGTTTTGGCGATTTCGGTGATTTAGGGGAATCGTTAGAGAAATGTAGACGTGGTGGTGGTTTTAATGGCTTGATCTTGCCGCAATCGAAGAGCTCGTCGGCGGCGGAGATGGAATGGCGTTCCAAATGGCCGAATGCAAAATCTGTATCGTCGTTTACATCATCTTCTTGTTGTTCACAATTATCATCGTTATTTTGCTTTGGGATTCCTGGTTTTTCTTCCCAGATGAAAGGGATGGTGGACTGAGGGCTTGAAGGTGCGGTGGCGTATGGAGAAGTGGAGGCGCTGTCGTAGTTGAAATCGACGGCCGGCGACGGCGATATGAGGTGTACTTCCAGTTCCATGTAAGGAGAAGAGAAGGATGATTAGTTGGAGAAAAGTTTCTCCATTTATCAGTGTGAATATGTAAAAAAGATGCAGAAAGTGGTAGGAAAGGAAGAAGAGGACCCGGCTTCGGACCACAAGCCGAGCCAAGCCGAGCCGAGCAAACACGTGTAAGAAAACAAAGTCATATAAAAAATTTTAAAAATCATTTTTAATACATGAATTATTATTTATTGACACGTATTATTTAAAATACAAGATTACAAGTAAATTGTATATAAGTATAAGTTATTAAGTTTTATTTTTGCATTTGTGTAACTAATTACATATAAACATAATCAAATACTACATGATAATTTTATTTTAAATATTAAAAATATAAAATATTATTAGAATAATAATTGAGTTCTAACAGAATACTAATTATTATGTTTATAAAAAATTATATTATTAAAAAAAATTACTTCGTTATTAAAAATAAATTAAATTATAATAAAAAATTTAATTAAAGAAATTATATAAAAATAAAACTTTAAAATAATTAAGTTGATACTAATATTGATATTTTTTTTAAAGTTTTATGATATCTTCAAATTTATATTTTATTAAAAATAAATACATTATCGTTTTCTTCAAAACAAGCACATACAACTTGTTAGAAAATAAAGTTTGGACGATCATTATCCACAAGTTGAATAGCTCAAATTGGACGTCAAAACTAATGGTGTGGTCTTAAAGATGAAAAAAATCTACAAAGGGTCTGTCAGTAGGTGTATATTTTTATAACAAGTTAAATTATATGAATAATTAAGAGTGAACTTCAATTTTGATTATTAATATTCAATAAAAGATTTAAAAATGGACCTAATCTTTGATAAACCTAGAAATCTTTCATGTGGTTTATAATTTGCTCTAAAAATAATCACCAGACAATCATTCTTCAAAAGTTGAACGAGCTTGAATTGGACTGTTAAAATTAATTGTTTGGCCTCAGAGATGAAGAAAATCGAGAAAGGCTTGCCACATAGATATATATTTTAGTAATTAATTAAATTCTATGGATAATTAAAAGTAAAGTTCGGGTTGAGTTTCTTAAGATTTAACAAAAAGTTCAAATGTATAACCTAGCATTTAATAAGCCTAGAAATCATTTATGTAGTTTGTAAAATGATTTCTCGTCATCTAACATTAAGATTATTTCTAGATTTGTCAAAAATTAGGGGGTGTTTGTTTGAGCTTATCAAAACAACTTATTGACTTATTCCGGTGGGATATTGATAATAAGTCATTTTAAGTGTTTGGGTAAAACAACTTATCCGGTACCAAATCGAAGATAAGTTATTTTTTAAAAAGTAGATTTTTTTAACTTATCAGCTTTTCATAATTCATTTTCCAGACCGGTAATTTTCACTAAATATTAAGGACAAAAATTAAACTTTACAATCTTACTAAAAAATAAAGCCCACTTTACTGACATTTGGGCTGGATTACTCCTGGTGAGTGGTGAGTACAACTATGGACCACCATCCAAAGTTATATACTTATATGTAAGTTGTCATATAGTACGTCTAATGTCTCAAATCTCGATCTTTATTTTTTATAACTCGAAATATATATTTCGAAATCTTTAAGTTATGTACATTATTACGGTTCTATGTTTTATTTTAAATTAAAAAAGTATGTATTTTAAACGAATTTACATAATTTATGATTTTATATAAGTTCCCTTTTAACTATAAAAGATTTTTTAGGCACGTTAGCCAGTGGTCAAGTCCAACGTGTCTATAGGATGAGTAATGGTAAGTGATTAATCCTTCAAAAATGAACGCAAGTTTATTACATTAGGCCTGTTGGATAAAAAAATTGGTAAATCCGACCCAAGTCCCTAAATAATAACCTCTAAGTCCGGTTTGCTTATATGACCGATATTCGGTTACATGACTTGATCTGATTTTAAATTTGTGTATTATCTAATAAATTATCACAATTATATCAAAATAAAGATATTTGAATTATGGTATATGTATTTTTGGAGTTGTAGATTGGATTCCATTGGGTGTGTTAGAAGGATCCTAGAAGCAAGATCCATAATACTTGGTTACAACAAGAGACTTTTTTGTGCTTTTGAAATGGCTTTACACCTTTACTAATGAATGTACTCATTATCTTCTATCATCATGCTAATGCTCATGCTCATACTTTCAATCACCTTCTTTTCATAATTATACAAATACCCCAATTCTAATATCATATGTAAATAATTAAAACTTATTTAAATTATATTTAAAAGATATTCAGGTGACGTTTGTCTTTTAAGAGATGCTAAAGTCTGAAGTTTGATTTCAGTTTTGAAATAGTTATGAAACGTCTAAACAAATCAGACATAAGTGGTGATTAAGAGCTTAAAACGAAAAAACAAACAAGGCCTCAGTCTCTTGATTTGATATTATGTGTGGATGTGTGAAACAATGAAACTTATTTAAATTCTATATTAAATAGACATTGTAGTTGTAGAGAAAGGGGGTTTCACGTAAGTGATTAATCCAGAAATTTAAATGACTAAGGCACACACGTACGGGTGTAAAAAGATTTGGATGTCGAATTGCCCATCCCAACCAAAACGATTTTGGTCATTCGTTTTTCAGGTTAAACGGTTCTTTTTTCGGTTATCTTTTTTACTCGATTGGTTAAATCGAATAGCATATTATACTATTATTTTGTTGATCTTCAAAGACTCTAAAAAATGAGGCATTTTAGAGCACAAGGCCAAAAAATGGGGCCTAAAGTAAATAAAGAGAAAATTCAAGAGGTAAATTTTTAGGGAAATTGACTAAAATAGTCGATCTTCATCAACCAAATTCATGTTTTGATCATTTTCTCAAATCAAATTCTCATTTCAGCCGGAGTTTCTGCAAATTTCTTACACATTTGGGTAAACTCGATTTTTAGACTTTTTTTTTGTTTTTGCTTAATTTGCATACAACTTTTTTTTTTAATTTGAAAATAGGATATGCTTAAATATTTGCATAAACTCTAACTAAAATGAGAATTCAGTTCTAAAAGTAACTAAAAAGTAAATTTAGTCAAAAAGATCGGTTATTTTAACTAATTTCGCAAATTTCTAGGGGACTTTCCCCAACATTTACATAGTTTATCCGCTTTTGAGTCTAGCTGATATAAAAGTCTAAACAATATAAAAATATCAAAAAAGAAAAGAAAAACCATAAGTTGAAGGCTCTTATCGATCTCACATAGGCATCACAAGTCACGACTTCTTCGTAACAAATAGAACTGTGTTACGGGCACTCCTGGTCATAACTTCAAAAACCATATTCAAATAATGTATAAAAAACAAAATCCATTTATTAATCGACAAAAACGTTAGCAATTTCCTTCGAGAAAACAAACTAAATTCAACAAAAACATCTAAGAAAACCGCCCATCAATCGAGCGATTATGACCATGGCTACGATTACAAAACCGAAAATTCTAAGCACAAGTATTCATCGGGGTGGAAGCTTTCCGAGCAAAAACGATGAAATAAGAGTGAGTCCTCGAGCCGGTTGGTAACTTGGTATGAAATGGCCAGCTCCTCTAACGGTCACAAACGTCAAGTTCTCATAACCTACCACGTATCCGCCGACCTAAGAAAACCCGGAAATGATAAAAACACGATGGATAATCAAATGAAGTAAAACACGAAATGTGAACTATTTGAAGTTTGTAGGTATCGGTTTCTAACCTCTCCGTTCATGTCCCACGGGTACCATGGTATCTTGATCTTTGTGTTGAGTTTCTTTATCGCGTATTTAGTTGTTGTTACGGCCACACTACTATCGACATCTCCGCTGCAATTTAAAGGCTGATCAATTGTGGTATTGTATGTCAATATAAAACAATAATACGATATATATATATATATATATATATATGGACGTGTTCAAATGAGAACTCAAATTTGGTTGTTAACGTGAGGACAAATGAGATCGCGACACATGTCATAGCATTATTGGACTGAATAAATACTATATTCAGTTTTATTCGGTCTGAATATTTTTATGATTATTCAGTCTGAATAATTTAAATTCAGACACGTGTCGCGTTCTCATTTGTCCTCACGTTTAGAACCAAATATGAGTTCTCATTTGAACTTTCCTCTCTCTCTCTCTCTCTCTATATATATATATATAGAGAGAGAGAGAGACCCCTTCAAGTGTTAATTCAATTATTTGTGTTAACCCATCGTTCACCGGTGAACACCATGCTCGTTCACTGATGAACACGATGCTCGTATACTGACAAACACGATGCTTGTTCACCAGTGAACGATGGGTTAACACAAAGAATTGAATTAACACTTGAAGGGGTCTCTCTCTCTCTCTATATATATATATATATATATATATATAGAAATTGATCATGACTAGCCAATGTTGGCTCCAACAAGTCTATTCTAATACTATGTGAGATAATGTGGAACCTCTTCAAAGTTCAGATTACCCTCTAAGGCTCCAACAGAACAATTTTTAGGAGAGAATAGATGTTCTAACATATATCCAAAAGAGAATGAGACGATGTTTAGCTGATATAAGACTCCAACAATATCATTTACCTGAAGAGCCAAATACGAAGGCCAGTGCCCATGAGCCTTTTAATGTTTGGCAACACGGTAAAAGGTTGGTCTTGCCAATGGTCAAACACATGTTCACTACAAACACAAAAGAAACCGTTAAAACCTCTCTTCGATCTAAAATTAAATTCCGAATGGTGATTTTGAGAAATTAAATGTAGTTACTTGCAATCTTCCCAAATTCCAGGAAGTCCCGTGAGATTTGCGTGAAGCGATCTTTGGACCTCGGGGATGTTCAAATAATCTTGAATGTAATTTTCAGTGCACGGATCAAATCCGTCCGTCATCTGCTTAATAATCGACACACAAATATTTCATCCGCTAAGTTAATTCACATTCGATCACAATGAAATTTATCAACTTTTCATCATCAGATCAAAGTAGAAATATTTTGTTTTTGAAGTTAGTTGGTTGTTTCATTTTTAGCCATTTTCTAACTCAAATTCATTTTTTAGTAAGATCCTTGCAAATATACATAAGGTTTATGCGTAAAGATTCCATTTATGCATAAAAATTCTTTTACCTTTTTTTGGCTGAAAACCAATCATTATGCATACACGTAAGTCTTCACGTAAGGATTGGCTAAAAAGTGAATTTGAATAAAAAAGTAACTAAAAAGTAAAACCCTATTTACTATTGGTGATTTTTCTGTCAATTTCCCTACCATATTTTATATACTACAAAACTCACACAATCATTTAACTTTAGTAAAACTTGAACCCTTTGACCTCAAGAAAGGTTTGGATCTATCAGTAACCCAGATACAAAACCTCCAAAAAGATTAGGATCTACCTAGGGATGTTCCAATCTTTTTCGAGGCTCTGCTGTATCCGAATCTTTTGATTTTATTATATAAATGAGATAACAGTCTATACGATTAACAATCTGAACTTAAAGCTAAAACTATTAATAATTTGAACATAATTTGAACCGAAATAATTTTGGTTATAGCTTTACACCGGTCCACAAAACATCCTAAATACATGTAAAATTGGGTCTTTTAAGTTGTAATAGAATAGGTTTTAATACTTGTTCTTATCCCTCTTGCAACTGTAAATTTGTTTATTCTTGTGTTTAAAATCTCACGTTTAACATGCTAAAGAACGGCCCTGGATTTACAAATAAATTTACCTGGAAAGAAGTTTTATTCAAACACAAGGGAGCGTAGACGTTGTAAACATATATGTTTCCCTGAGCAACACCTTCTTGTTTTACGAAAGATTTACAGACATCAGATAAACTCGAATTCCATGAATAATTGCAATTCGTGATTATTCCTTCATGGATTTCATCAGGAACCATGGATCGATACCAAAGGAAATCATGTGTTCCTGTATTTTGAGTTTCATCATCGATGTATGCATTTCCAATCTGGAAAAAAAAAATTCATAAAATTTGTAAACAAAAATTAGGGGTTTTTTTGAATAGGTTTAGGGTTATGAAACTTACGGCGATCCCTTTGAGGTTGATGAAGGTACGATTGGTGTTTTTGTTGCTTTTAAGGATTAATTCGGCGAGTTGAGGTATGTAATGGCCGGCGTAACTTTCTCCGGTGAGGTAAAAATCTCTGGTTTTGTATTCCGGGAACCTCTCCAACCAATTGAGGAGAAACGTATATGAATCAATTGCAGTTTGTTTATCTCCGGTGACATAGTCGGAGGATTTGTTTGAGTATGAAAATCCAACTCCGGCCGGCGATTCCAAGAAGAGTATATTAGCCACTGCAAAATATAAAAAAAAAATTGTAACAAGTTTATGGTATAAATTTATTGTAAAAGGTTTTAAAAAGTACTATAGACTATTTTGAATAATAAAATCTTTAAACTTTTTAAAACTTGTTAAATATATCCTTCTAACCTGTAAAAAACAATTAATGCGATAAAAATTTAGGAAAAATCTAAAAAACCTATCAGGCTATCTAATTTTGAATGATTAATTCCCGAATTTTTTTAACAAACAATTCCCTAAAAAATTAAATCTTTTTATCAAATAAATACATGTACTCTTTAGGACGAATAAATCCTGATTTTTTTTTGAAGAAACAAAAGAATGAACTTAATTAGAACGAATAAATTCGAAACTTTTTTGGAACAAAATCATTAACAAAAACACATGTAATTTCTCTTATCGACAACAAAGTACAATGAATCAGTTAAACAGAGAAAAAATTATATCATTTTCATAATAATTTTATAACATACAAAAATTATGCCTAAAGTATAACTTCATCAACCTGTATAGACATGTGATTCCCCAACCCCCAAAGCCCAGATATGTAGATTTCTTCGAGTTCGGAACGAAAAGGAATTGCAGAGACAAAAATAATTTATGGATCTCTTCGAGTTCGATTACAGGGACGGATTCGAGCACACGGATGAAACTAGACCATTTTCTATCTCTCGCTCTTTTCGATTCCCTTCTTCGAGTTTGAGCATAAGGACAGAACTTTAGGGTTTCTAAACATAGTTTGGTACGAATTCATTATGGGTTTGTGTGATTTAAGCTCATTTAATATGATCCATAAGCCAAAATACATTCTTTAACTTCAAGAATTTCACGTCCATATGACCAAATTTGATTTAATATATAACTACAGTGAACTATTTGTTTCTTTAAATTCTTTGATGCAAGATTTTTGGTGAAGTTAAAACCACCCAGAAACAAGAACTTCAATGGTTACAACAATGGTTTCAAAAACCAGATCCAAGGTGACAACGATGGTTTCAAAAACCAGATCGAAGAAGAGGATGGTGATCGTTTCAGATCTGTCTCCAACCTAATTGGGGAATTGGTTAACTAAGAGAGGTGATGTCTCTTTTGACCGAGGAAGAAGGCTATGCTGGCACGAAGACGTTGATGTGCTGACGTTGACAATGAAATGAACCGGGGGAACGGGAGCCACCGATGCAGGAGGGTTTCAAGAGGGCCAAGCATTGAAGTTTACTGTTATATACATACATGTATATTTTTTTGCTTAAAAAAAGGTAAAAATACAAAATAGTCCCTCACTCTAACGGAGATCATTAACGGTGTTAGTGATAGGGAGCAATTTTCAAATCAAAATGCAAATCAGAACGATGATTTTTAGACTTATCAAAGTTCAGGTCCCACAACCACAAGGGTTGTGGCATACTGGTTGAGGTCCTGAGTGATGTGGTGGAATACCTCATCTACCCAGGGTTCAAATCCAGGCGTACACATCAATTGTGGTCACTGAGTTTATCAGAGGTTGACATCTTGCAATTATAATTTATCGAGATTAGTCCATACATAGTCTGAGTCATCCTTTCAAAAAAAAAAAATAAGATCCTACTTTCATAGTTTTCACAAAACCTAAAATTAGAGTTTACTCTAAAGCAATATGTCATGAAATGTTTTTTAACAATTGCAGATGAACGAATTAATTAATCAACAATTTGAAATAGATTTTATTTTTGATGTAAATGACAAAAAATCACACACACATAGACATACACCATTATATACAAATGTGTGCTTTTAAATAAAAAAAGTCTTTTGGATTGGTAAAATAAAAATTAGATATATAAATAATATGCGATACTAAGATTTGGAAATAAAAAATACATCCAACAAAATTTATATAAAAATTATCGATGGAACGTTTTAAAATGACTAGTAATAACTAAAAATACTTAATAACCTAATAATAAATAGTAAATACTTATCATTGATAACATTATTAATTAAATACTCAATATTAATAATTAGTAATTATGAGGTTAATAAGAAAAGTGATAAATATATTTGACATCTAAATAATAAATATTGGAGTACTTTATTAAAAATATTGGATTTCGTCCCTACGGTTAACAAATTACACTTTTCATTCATATTGTTTGCAATTCATTATTATTTTCGTCCACAAAACTAACTCATACCTATAAATATAAGGGATGAAAACAAAAAAAAGATCGTAAATGATAAGTACAAAAACTACAGTAAATTGTCTACAATAGATACGTAAATGCCGATAAATTATAAATCAGAAAGACGAAAGTCTTAATTTTAAAATCACAGTAACATAATACGTAATTTTTTAAAAACCACAGATAAAAATGTAATTTACTCAAAATATTAATATCTAGCAACTACTAATGAAATATTTAATAATAACTATATATTGAAGTGTCAAATCGGATTGGCCAATTAAGGAAATAATGCGTAAATAGACATAGATTAGGATATATATAGAAAACTCCTTAAGAAAACCACAAAAATCGCCATTTTTATATTTTCTCCATACAAAAAAATAATCAATAAAAAAAGCATAAAATCGTTTTATTAGGAATTGTGAGAAATAATTTACCTTTATTCCAAGAATAATCATTTGCCGATAAAGTTTTACCATCTTTGTTGACTCGAAATGGTCCAAGTTCCATCATCCCTCCACCTCCGAACGAAGAACATCCAGGTCCTGTAATAAATTCGGTAATTAATATGCAATTAGTAAACATGAAATACAAGACCTGTGAAGATGCAAAATGTGGACTTTCGTACCTCCGTTAAGCCACAACATGAGAGGTTTTTTAGAAGATTTATTAGTTGACTCCGTAAAATAGTAGAATAAAGCTCGGCCATGATGTGGATCAACTGTCACGTATCCCGAATATTGATTAAAATGTGGTTTTCTTGGTTGTCCTGGTAACTTTGAAATCTTGTCAGCATCCTTTAATCCGAGTTGGTTGCTCGTGTGTATGCGTAGATTCTCGGCTATCAGCTCTTCACTTACATACACTTTTTTAGAACGTTCAACTTCTAGGAATTTTGTAATAAGGTCGTGTCGATTCCGAACACATTGAGCACAAATAAAGAGAAGAAGTTGAATGAAAAACATGAAAGCAATCTTCATCTCAATAATCAATTAGTTTAAACTCGATTTGGTTTGACTGGAAGCTCTTATAGAAACCGATGCTCAACTTAAAATGATTGAACTCAATGGTAAAACATATATTTGATGGATTACCAGGTTTGTTTTTGTCAGTATCTTTACTGGCGTCATTAAGATTCTTCCAAATAAGAAACTCATGATGATTTTGGTCAACTATTTTTTCGTATCTTTTTCACCATTGAAATAATATTATTTCTTAATTGAATTAGCCGTTACGAAAATAAAATAAAATAATACCCTCATACTAAAATGGTATTAAAATAAAATTGAGTTAAAAAAAATATCTTAACTCATTCTTTGAGTTGTAGTTTTCAAATATCTAATTTTTTATTTGATGTTCAAAAATAATAGATTTAACAAATTGCTAAAACACCTATAAAACGGCTTATGATGAATATATTAAAAAAAATACGAACTTCAAATGTATATAACTTTAGATACATAGAAGTTTTTGGGTCGTTATCAACCACAAAAATGTCTCGATAGAACATATGAATGAGTTAAACACGAATTCTAGTTTGATCTAAGGTAGTCCAAATTATAATCTTTAGGACATATAGACCATCTTAAAAAGTGAAAGCATTTGTAGTAAAATAAAATGGCAATATCAATAAAGATAATATAATTATTAATGTTATTCTTATTCTAAAATTATATTATTATAACACAATATATTATATTTTATTATTGTGATTTATACCATACTTTATTATTAACTATTACAGAAATATTAACTATATTATTATTATTATTATTTAAACATTATTATTGTTATTTACTGTAGTTATACATACATACATACATATATATATATATATATATTACACAATTATATTTAGTCAGATTTTTTTATAAACCCAATAATTCATACAAACTTACATACCAGGTTTGTACGTGTTATTTTATATATGAAACGACACATGTTAAATGTTATGGTTATACAATATTATCTCATATGTGAAACATTTAAACTGTTTTTTTATGCACAAACAATATTGAATGTTTCAAATATGAAACAACACTGTATAAACAATGCATTTTTACATAAGTTGTTCTAATATATGAACCAACCAACAACTAAAAACTATTTTGTAAGTTTATACAATTTATTATGTTTGTAAATAATTATGTGTGACATATGTACCTATATAAATATAGGGGGGGGGGGTCCTTCTTTTAAGAGCTTTCTAATTCACGAGATCCATTTTAGACCACAAATTAATGGTAAAAAATAAAATTTAATATATTTTAAAAAATTCTTCCACCTCTTTCCGTATTTTTTCTCTCATATTTCCTCTCTTCTCATTACTCTCTCATCTCCCATCTTTCATAACATACTAACATACATACACATAATTGATTGTACACATAAGTTAAACACATTGTGAATAGTTTCTTAACAGCTTTTTATAGTTTGTGAACACATTATAAACACGCTCTGAATCTACAAGATTTGTATTAGGATATAAAGTGTAAGTATTAAAAATAATTCGTACGTATTTATAATATATAATAATATGATTAAATTCAAAATATTCAATACTGAGTTCATTTAAAACGACAAAACGATTATAATAATATATTTTGTAAAAAGACGTATTTTTATTGTATTTTAGTTAATATACGATTATGTATGTTAATATGATAAATTTGTAAAATAAAAAAATGAAAAAGTAAAAGATATTTAGTAATAAAATAATTAATTATAAAAGCATAAAATGTATTAAATAGACAAGTGGTCTAGGCATTTAGCTAAACTAGATTTTTTTTCGGGAATTTTAATTAAAATAACCATTTTTTGAAAATGTATTACCTAAATAACCATTTTCTTTTTTTCACTTTACAAAAATACCAAAAGTTACTCGATTTTAAAGGAACTTACTCGATTTTAAAAAAAAACTTACTCGATTTTGTGATTTTGTAATCGAGTAAGTTTTTTTTTAAATCGAGTAAGTTTCTTTAAAATCGAGTAACTTTTGGTATTTTTGTAAAATCAAAAAGAAAATGGTTATTTTAATTAAATTCCTATTTTTCCCCCTTTTCTTTTTTATTTGGAAAAAATTATTTTAACAACCATGTTAAACTTTTATTTAGAAAAAGAGAGAGAATAAACAAAATCTTCATTTTTGTGAAAAAAAAATATACCATATCTGTTGAATATAAGAGCATATTCGATTCAACAGTTTATAAAAAACTATCAAAAATGGAAATGAAATGACAAAATTTCCCATAAAAATTAGCTCCACTATCTTTTCAGAAATTTCAATACAAATTATATTACTAAAAAAATTCAACAATATAAAAAGTTCTATTTCTTCTTCCATTTATTTTATTGGTTGGTTTAGTTTGTTTATCTTTAGACTATCACAATGTAGATTCGTTCTCTAAATTCGAAGAAAATTCAATTTTTTATTATTTTTTTTATTTTAGATTTTTTTTGAGAAACTATTTTAAAAAACTCAAAAACTCATAAAAAATCCAGTTGTTATTTTATTTTAGAAATACTTAAGCATCTCCAACAATTATGCTATAATTTTTATAAATAGTTATCAAAAGTTCAAAATTTTAAAATATTTATAGTTGATTCCAATTGTTATTCTATTTTAACAATTCTAGGATCAACTATATTATTAAAATATTTTATTCTTTTCATAAAAATATTATTTCATTCTTTTTGAACATTGCTTTTCAATATCTTTTATTGATGTAATTAAATATGATTTCTCTATTAAATATAGAGTTTTGGAGATTTATACAAATTTGGAAATTTTCATCTTTTCTCCATTTCCACTCGGGAAAAGTTAAAAAAATCAAACAAAACTATCTTCTTTTGAATTATTAAGTCTTTGAGCTATTTTTTCAGTGAAAAAACATTAAACTTTCTCAGTTTCAATGATTAAATCCCTGAACTATTTTTTTGAAGGAAAAAACTATTAAATTTTCTCGTTTTAAATGGAAAAACTTTAAACTTTCTCATTTTGAATGATTAAGTCTATGAACTTTATTTTTCAACAATTAAATCATCGAACTTTTAAAATTGGTTAATTACATCATTTTAACCAAAAAAACTAAACTACTTGATATATAAAAAAATAGATCAAAAAGAGGGAGATCAATGGCAGGAGCCAACAACGTGTTAGGCGATATGGAGAACAAACACCATTGGGGCAACCGGGAGTGGCAAGGGAAGCGATACTGTTGTTTGTGAGGAGTCTTAATCGCGTATGGTTTGGCCACAATAAAACTGATTTAGGTTTGTTTTTATTTTAAAACATTTATAGTCAGTTACATATAGTTTTTTTTAAAGATGTAGGTAACCAATTTTTATATGTTCATTGGTTTATTTATTCAAAAAAAAATGTATTCAAAATGAGAAATTTTAATGATTTTTTCATTAAGAAAAATAGTTCAATGACTTAATCATTCAAAATTAGAAAGTTTAATGGTTTTTTCATTCAACAAAAATAGTTTAGGAATTAGTTATTCAAAATTGGATAGCTCGTTGAGTTTTTCTGAACTTTTCTTTTTTCACATAGCTTTTATCATAGTTGTTAGAACAAAAAATTATTAAAAATCTTTATTTTAACATAGTTGTTGAGATGTTCTTAAAGCATTACTACCCATAAATGATGGTAACGTTTTTAAAAAGAGTAAACTCTGATTTTTGTTCCTATGGTTTGGTTTTTATATTGATTTTCGTCTCTTTGGCTTAAAAACTGTTTTTTTTTCGTTCTTTGGTTTCCATTTGCTTCTGTATCGTCCCTCAATCCAACAATGTTACTAAACATGCATTAACCCCTCCCAGCTTATTTTTTTATTTTAACCTGTTAAAAACAGTTATTTCCTAGACTTTTAACCTAACCCCCTCTTTATCTTTCTTCCACGCACTCCCTTCATGTTTTTCATTTCTCTGTGTACGAAAAATCATCTCGATTTTCACCTAGGTCAAAGATTCAAAGCTTCCATGGTTATATGCGGCTACGGAGTTATCCATTGATTCGAACTTCGTGGACAAGTGCAAATATTGGACGTCCTTTTTATTCATGTTCAAGAAATGTAAGTTTATATTTTACAATACGTTGGCTTTGGTTTAACCTAACTTCTACTTCTCCTTTTTTTTATCAGGTATCTAATTTGTGGATTTATTTATTGGGTTTACAAACCTATGTGTCCACGAGCTGTGGAAATCATACCAAGCTGTGGAAATCATACCAAGCTTACTGAGGTCAAAAGAATACTTTTGAAGCCACAATAAGAGCTAAGACAGTTGAAGTTCGTATATGGAAGGTGATTTCGTTCATTAGCCGGATTACATTAGCAAAAAAATTCTTTAATCAGTAACTGTTGGGTTGAAGTTGAATTTCGTAGTTTTTGCAAAAAAAAAAACTAGAACTCAAATCGAGCCTATTGGTTGAAATCGATGAAATTTTAAGATGTTCTCTTAAAAATTATTAAATTTAAAGATATTTTCTTAAACTTTATAAAACTCAAAAAAATGCACCTCGAATTTCATCATTAAAATGACAAAGTTATAACCTTTATTTATTTCCCCATCTTTTTACAATAACTCTTGACAATTCATTTACCATATCTTTTCCAATATGGGACAATTTAGTGATTCACCAACATTTTTGTAGTTTTTATTTTTATCTTTTTTAATTATGATTTTAATAATAAAAATAATTGATTAATTTTTTTATAGTTAAAATGTACAACTTAGTTCAAACGTTTAAAAACATACGATATTTTTCTTTTGATTGCTAAGTTTTTTTTAAAAACATTTACATTATATATTTTACAAATTATATTTAAAATTAATTATATATAAAAAAATCGAGTATACCACGAGCTTTTTGAGTCGAGTTGTGGTTAGCTCGACTCGACTCGTTAGTATGTCGAGTCTAGTTCAAGTAGAGCATATTCGAGTCGATTGTTGACCGACTTTTAACCGAGTAGATCTTGAGTAGCTCGTGAGTTATCTCGTATTGTTTACACCCCTAATCCCAGGGTCGTGGAAGAGTTGGCAGAAAAATCCCATTAGCTTTACACAGGACTCGAACCGATGACCTTTAATTCTTTAAGGACGATCCGCAAAGGCCCAAGCCTGTTGTCAAATGAGTTAACCCCACAAATTTACATTTAAGAGTTTGTAAGTTTAAGTTTGGAAACAAAACAGGATTTCGTTATCCGTATATAGCCGATAACAACAAGGCTTGTGGGGTACTGGTTAAGACTTGTGGGGGATGAGGCTAGATAACCCATCTACCCTATTTTCGAATCCAGGCGCAAACAACTTGTGGCCACTGGAGAATTATCTCAGGGCTGCATGCTTTAGCAGTCGTAAAATTGTCAGGGATTAGTTTAGGCAAATGCCTATGATACCCTTTCCAAAAAAAAAAGTATACATTGCATGACTTCAAACACAAGCTTTAATTTGTTTTGCTAAATTATATAAGTATTCAATCTTTCATTCTAAATGATGTAATTTTAATGTACATATTAGTAAAAACTGACATCTTTTCGTTTTTTTTCCATTCATGTTCAAGAACATGAAAAATTGATTTTTTTTCTTTTACTTTATTTCATTTTCAAGAACATAAATAAAAAAATTATTTTCCTCTACTTTCTTTTTTTTCCTCTCTATCTTTCTTTTTACTTCCATTTAATGTCATTTCTTCTTACCAAATTCGAGAATAAGGGTCATAAATGTTGATTTCAACACTAGTCAGGAGATCTACTATACCCTCATAAGAGCATTATCTCCAATGCATGGTTCTTATAAGAAAAAAAGTGTATTAGCTTATAAGAACTACCATTGTGAAGAGGTTCTTACAAGAATCTATCAAGTCATAGGTACCCCAACAAGAACCTTAATTCTTACCATGATTTTTGTGAAAAATGTCATTTCACTTAATTTTTTATTTATTTTTTGACTTATTTAATTATTAAATATTATTTATTTAAGCAATGAGACCCATAAAAAAGAGGTTCTTATAACAACCTCCATTGTGAAATTTTTGATAGGTTGCTAATTTGATGAGATGGCAAAAAAGTGTACAAAAATGAGCTTCTTCTAAGAAGCTCCATTGGAGATGCTCTAAATACTTCTTGTAAAAGTATGTTTTTCAAAATAGGAATCGAAATAAAACGGATTCATTTTGTAATTATGTAATTTATCGTAAAAACAAAAGACAAAGATTAATCGAACTTTAGCTTTGATTCATGGATTGAGAACACATTCAAGAACACGTATGATTTTATCGTTCAATATCGAAATTAATCATGATCAGATTGATCAACGGTCGATCGTTGGTGTTTTGTTTTTAGTGGCGATCGGCCAAAAACATCTTTAATAAAGCAAAGGCTTGGTGCGGTTGAAAACGAGGCACTTCGTGACCAGCACCTCTAACCGTAGCAAACGTCAACCCATTGTAGACGACTCTATACCCTGCAACCTGCAAGTTTTTAGACTGTATTAGAGTCCTACAGCAACTAGACTTGAACAACATATGTATTTTTTAAATATATAATATTTATATACGGTAAACAGTCACACAAAATTCTCACATTTTGTGAGGTTTGCATCTATGACAATGACACTTAGAATCTCTTTTTCCCTTAAAAGGGACTTTTTATGGAGTAATCTGATAACGTTCCACATATTTTATAAATATGTCTACTGATTAAAAAACGTATATCGAGAGTTTTCAAAGAACAAACGTTACTTGTTTGGTAGCATCAGTCCAAAAACGCCAAGGTTTGATCACTTCAAGATTCATGGCATCGATCGAATATCGTGTACCCGAAACAGGAACGACCGCATCCACATCTCCACTGTCAAAAATGTTTCATGTTAAGATGGATACTGATCGATGAACGTCTTTAAAAAAGCTTTAAAACGTACCTATAAAGTAGTATCCGAAGACCCAAGGAAATTAGCCTTTTGTATATCGGAAACATGGTTGATGGGCTATCCTTCCACTTGACAATGAGTTTACTTCAGAAAAAAGACAGATTGTCAGATTACTTTTCAAAAGAGCCTTTGAATAAAGAATAATTGTTGGACAAAAATGTTTTAAGTCTATCTGATGTGGGACTGTAACATTTATAAAGTTAGATTTATCAAATTACCTACAAGTCTCCCATCGATAGGATAATTTGGTGACGTTAGCATGGAAAGCGTTTTGAACGTTCGGAAGATTGAGATAATTCTCGACGTATTCTCCTTCACATGGATCGGGCCCACCCGATCTTCGACGATGCCTCTTTCTAGCCAATAATCCATCGGGCAATGGCGTACAAGTTGGGCCATAGATGTTGTAGAAATCTATGTTTCCGATTTCTTCACCGAGTTCTTCCTCTAAATCGTTGCAATACTTGCTCGTGTTACCGTTAACACATTGTCGTGTTAATTTCTTGTACGTTTCATCCGAAATTAGGGCATGACTCCATAGGTAATCACTAAATCCCTTATCGTCTGTATCTTCGTTCATTATTCCATTTCCTATCTATAAAAAACCAGATAAATATTGTATCAGGTTATCTTGTTGATACCAGTAGTGTTCAAAAAACCGTTGGACCGTGGAAACAAGTAAAAATAAAGATCACCAAATCATAATTTGTGACAACCCCTAATTATATGATACGATAAAATTGTACATTTGATATGTGATTTTACCATGATACCCTTGAGGTTGATGATTGATGAAGAATGGCCCTCCGTGTTTTTCTTTGTAATTGCATCGGCTAGTTCTGGGATATAAAATCCTGTAACATATTTGACGTCGATTAATATAATCTTGTTCCAAAAGCGAAATACGATTACTTGAAACATAATTTAAAACGTACAAACAAAACCAGCTAAATGAACTCAATATATCCACAAGAAAAAGGGGTATGTAATATCACTAAGAATAAATTATTTGTTTCCATAAAATATAATTTAAAGTGAAATTGAACAAAATAGCGGATATTTATAACCAATTTCACTTTTTAGCCACTTTTTAAATTGAATTCTCATTTTAACCAAACTTCACACATTCTTATTTTATCCAAACTTTAATTAAATTTAAACTTAATTAATTCAGATTAAAATATATATATATATATATATACTCAAATTTGCCTAAGGGCCCACATCTACGTAAATTAAAAAAATCTTCCTTTTAATCCGGAAAAATCTACATAAATTTTGGTTAAAATAAGAATTTGGTTTCAAAAGTGGTTAAAAAGTGAAGAGGATATAGTTATTTTAGTTAATTTCCTTAATTTAAAACATGTTTATACCTGCGTAACTTTCTCCGATTATGTAAAAGTCGTTATTCTTGTAATGTGGGAATCTTCTAAACCAATTCACCAAGAAAACATACGAGTCCTCGGCTGAAATTTAAACCAAAACCATTATATCATGAATCAAACTCAGATTTTCGACTTTTTGACCGAAAACCCATTAAGAATATCTCCGATAAGACTCGAATCTTCCACCGATCAGAATCGACAATGCTTTTTCTTTTCTTTACAGAAAGAGAAAGATGAGTGTGAGTGTGTGTGTGTGTAATAATTAAAAAGGGAGACCTACCAGTTCTTTTATCCCCAGACAAGTCATAATCACTGCTTGTGTTGGAGTAAGAGAATCCAACCCCTGCTGGTGACTCCAGGAATAATATATTTGCAACTGTTTTTATATATATATGTGTATCACAAGATGTTATTGAATCACATCAAAACACATATATATATATATATAATTTAATAAAAACCGAACCGAACCTTTGTTCCATGAAAATCTTCGGGAATAAAGAGTTTTGCCATCTGGGTTAACGCCAAACGGTCCAATCTCGAGCATGGCACCAACCCCAAGTGATGAGCATCCTGGGCCTAGCATGACGTAATTTCACAAACGTCATAAAACTAAAACTGTTAGAGCCTCACGTTTGCTAGACTTGAACCATTTTACTTTTTTATATATATATATATATATAGAGAGAGAGAGAGAGAAATTCAAATGCGAACTCAAATTTGGTTGTCAACGTGAGGACAAATAGGAATGCGACACGTGTCTGAATGCAGATTATTCAGACATAGCAGTAGTTATTCGGACTGAATAGATACTATACTCAGACATACTATATTCAGTCTGTCTGAGTATTTCTTTGATTATTCAGTCTGAATATTTCTTTGATTATTCGGTCTGAATATGACACGCGTTGCGCTCTCATTTGTCCTCACGTTCACAATCAAATTTGAGTTCTCATTTGAACATGCCCCTATATATATATATATAGAGGGAGAGAGAGGGACAATCTTTTATAAATTTTTTAAAGAGTAGAAACTCATGAAAACCAATATAAAATAATTTTCAAGATAGTAATATAATATGGTTTCATATATTGTGAGTCTACCCTCTATTAGAGCCTTAGAGGAGACATGTTAGACTCCTACTTTAATATATTGGAATCTTTCTTTTGGAAATTAATATCTGATCTGAGTTTCATATATTTTAAAATAAAATAAAAAGCAAATTAGATTCATAGAAAATAACCAAAATTTGCATACCTCCATTAAGCCAAAGAACAAGTGGTTTGGAAGATGGTTCATGAAGAGCTTCAACAAAATAGTAAAAAAGACTTCTACCATTGAAGCTATCAACATTGATATAACCTGCATATTGTTTAAACATCAATGATTTCGATGATGGCTGACCCGGAAGCCCTCCTGCTATCAAATCATCTTCCATTTTCCTCCCATAATTATCGTCACTCTTAATCCTAGCGCTGAATCCCGATTCAGTGAGCCACTCCTCCTTCATGACTTGGGTTCGGTTTCTTGAACGACGGAAAGACATTAGGGTGTTGGCTTGGTTAGCCCGCGAGCCATGGGTGCCACCATTGCATGTTACAAAAAGCAAAAGAAGAAGAAGAAGTTGGATCCTCTCCATTGCTCAATGTCAAATGAGTATGAGACTTTCAAAAACTATAGGTTATAGTTTTATAGACCAATCTAATATTATAAAAAGTAAATATATATATATATTATGTATATAACCAATGATTACTTTTCTATTATATCTTGTATGGAAAACGGTATCGTTTTTTTTTCTTTCTTTTGTAGTGGCAAAAGACTCGTGTTTTTTTATAAGAGGAAATAAACGAATCCGTGGTAAGGGGTTTTCTCGAAATGGATGCGGTTTTCGATACCGATAATGTATCGGCTTTAATTGCTCAAAAGCAAGAGCATATTCTTGAGGTGGGGCTAAAAAAGGGGGGGTTCACATGTGAATTTGGAAGGGAGCCTGTTCCCAATTTGTCATGGTTAAGAGTGGAGTGGTCCATTCCAACGTTAGGATTTTTCTTTTTGTGTATTGGTTTTCTGAATTTTTGAGGATAATATTGTTAATATTTTGAATAGTTGATCCCGATTTATGATATAATCGATGTTATATATATAAAAACCATTTTTAAATTTAGTTCAAATTAATGATGATGGAAATGTGTTTCTTTTCGAAGCTTTTGGTTCACTAGGAACTTAAATGCAATCATGTTAGTTCTTTTTATCATGAAAAGTTTCTAGCTTTGACCGATTCTTAATTAAAGTGTACTCGCACTTAGAGATGCATAAAATCGTACTCTCGAAGCGCGTGCCAAAAAAACCCGGAAGCTAGCGAGCTCAAAATTCGGTCCAAAGTAGGCCTCAAAGCCCGAGCATGTCGAAATTTGGAGGCAGGCCTAGAGCCTAGTTATGGTCCGAAAAAGTCTAGCCTGAAAAAACCAGTTAAGCTCAAAAAGTTGGTCTGACAGAAAACGGATTTTGAAGGCTTGTCTATCCCAGTGGTAAGATAACTCGGAACTGCAAGAAAAATTAGTTTTATAAGATACACCAAATGTATCAAAACGTATACATCCCAGGTGGTAAGATAACGTCGCAGGGGGGTGTCGATGGATGGTATCACGACTACGCAGGTTCGAATCCGCGTGCGTGCGACGATATCCATACCCTGGCCTACCACTCTGTGGTGGGTCCTGGTCGTCGCGGATTAGTCGGGTGCCCGAATAGATCCCAGATACTCCGGAAACGTGTGTGTTATTGTCGCTCAAAAAAAAGATACACCAAATGTTTAATAGAGTGTACTATAGGATCACGTTTATAAAACCAAACAAAGTTGACTAGGAAGTGTTTAATAGAGTCTGGTACAAGTTGATATGATGTTTTTAGACGTCTAACAAAAAAAATTTAGTAAAGCAGACATCCTATTAAAAAAAAGGGAATTTAATTATTTTGATCCATTTATAAAATGGGTTTACCAAAATAACCAAAATCCTTTTTAGTTTAACAAAATGACCAAAATCCCTTCGAAATACATATCGATACACACATCAGATCGAGTGGAAGTGAAAAATGGCCAAAACAACGTCGTTTTGGACCGTTTTTCGCGTATCCCTCGACCGTATACGAATACCTCCGCCACACCGTATGAATACCTCCGCCACATGGCGGAGGGGACCCAAAACGACGTCGTTTTGGGTCCTTTTTTTGCCTGGAAGCTTTTTATTGATAGAAAAAATTAAAATATTATTTAACTTTTTGAGCAAATAGCCTCTCGTCCCTTAGACCATCTCCAATCCATAAAAACACAAAAATCACAAAAAATCTCCAGCTTTTTCAAAAAAACCTTCCAGGTTTAAGTTAAATAAATTAAATGGGCTATTTTTTCAAAAAAGCTTCCAGGCAAAAAAAAAGGGCCCAAAACAACGTCGTTTTGGGTCCCCTCCGCCATGTGGCGGAGGTATTCATACGATGTGGCGGAGGTATTCGTATACGGTCCAGGGATAAGCGAAAAACGGCCCAAAACGACGTCGTTTTGGGCCCCCCTCCGCCATGTGGCGAAGGTATTCAGTATTTGGCGGAGCCCTTTTAGCCAAAACGACGTCGTTTTGGGTGCTTTTGACTTCCACTCGATCTGATGTGTGTATCGATATGTATTTCATAGAGATTTTGGTCATTTTGATCAAATCAGAAAGTATTTGGTCATTTTGGTAAACGTATTTTGAGAAATGGTCAAAATAATTAAATTCCCTAAAAAAAATTATATGGATATGTTCATGACACTTCTACAAAATTGTCTTGGAAAAAGTAATATGTTATTTTATTTTAGAAGAGTCCTATCAAACTTAACAAGATAATGTCTTATAAATTTATGCACTACAACAAAATTGATTTTATATAATCTTAGTTCTTAATGGAATGTTTTATAGAACTTATGTTTATAGGACCAGACTATAAAACATCTTACCTAGAAGTGTTACGATAAATTTATATGAAGTTTTTAAAATAAAGTATCAAGTGTTTGCAATTTTATATGATATTATTTGAAAAAATGTTTTATAAACATAAATGTCCTATAAAAAGATAGATTTAATACACTTCTTAAAAGTGTACTATAGAAAGATGGGTTTACAGCCTTAAAAGTGTTCTATAAAATAGCTAAATAGACACTTTATATTAAAAACACTCTAAAAAACTTGTTAAAAAGCCTAAAAGCGTCATACATACTTATTGTAACGCTTATAAATATGACGTTGATCCTACAAACCTAAGTTCTATAAACTATTATATCACGACACTTAGACTAGATAGCTTCCTATAAAACCAATCTTATTGTAATGACGCTTTTAAATATATGACACTCAATGGCATGGTCTAGTAAGTTAAAATTCTACAAAACATTCTATTAAAATAAGAATTAAGACATCTAAATATATTAATTTGAGGTTCTATAAAACTGATTTTGTTGTAGTGACTGTTATTATACCACAAAGCGTATCGCCATTTTCTAGTTCCCTATGACGTCTAAAGTCATTACACCTAGTTCTTCTATAACGGGTTTTGGTCTTTAACACAGCAGTTATAAACTTTAACCGATATAGTTAAATAAAGTCTAGTATGCAACCAATGGTCCAATTATACAAGTGACACAAAAGAAAAGTTTAACATCTCTAACCTTAAACTCTAATAGAGAAATTAATCAAACCCCCTATAAGAAAGAAACAAATCGAGACTTCGAGTTGGAATTCAGGCCATCTAAACCGAAACATGCAACTCCAAGGTCTCTAATTAATTAATTAACTAAACCAAAAGCTCAGATGTGTCCCTAAAACTGTTTCAAGTAGTAGTAATATAGAAGAAGATTTAAAAAAAGGGTTTTTTGGGATGAAATCCTCACAAAATTCCAGTTACATTCATAGTTGTTTTTATCCCCATAAAAAGGAACATAATAGGTCTTTTAACATCTCACCATATGGTGTTCAGATGAATCAAATAGCAGCCAGCAGATCAGCTAACGGGCTGCTGACGGTTGTCGTACCCATTTGATCCATAAGCAGATGCATCACCAGCTGCATACATACCCGCATCCTGATTCTGTGGCATACCGTATCCGTAACCACCACCTCCACCGTACCCTTGCTTCACGTAGTAGTTACCGTTCGAACCCATCCTCTGTCATAAAAAATACACACATACATAAAGATCAATTAAAAAAAGATGCGATCCGGATCCTATTTACTCGATAGAAAAAGTAAAACATGCAGAAACTACAACAAAATCGACGTCAAATATGTCCAAGTGTCCTAATAATACTGTTTTATATCACTTAAATTTAATAATATCGTCCTATGTAAAAAAGTGTTGCAATAAGTTGATTAGACGCTTTTGGACATCCTTTTAGGACATTTTTGAAATAAAATGTCCTATTAGTCTTTCTATACGACATTATTTGAAAAATGTATTATAAAAACAAGTGTCCTGTAAGAAGACGTGTTCATAGGCCTAATATAACACTTCATTTTTAAAACATCCTATCAACTTTTTGCAACACTTTTACATATAAAGATGCATAACTATTCGGTCTTATAAACTTAAGTCACAAAAGCAGTCTATTAGTACATTTAGACATATTTGGTGTCCTGTAAATCAGATTTTATTGTAGTACATATAAGAATATGATACAAACGAACAATGCAGATACTTAGCCTATTGATTATTAAGCTACATGGAGCTTAGAAACTTGACAAATAACCTAAGAGATTAAGTGTCGTCAACTCCAAATTAAACATTACAGCAGAAGCTAAAGTTGTATAGTTTATATATGTTTACATCTATCTATATATATATATATATGTATATATACCTGTCTGTTGGCTGGAGTTTTACCCCATGATATCCGAACAGTCTGCTTGCCAATCACCGTGCCATGCATGTTCTGAATTGCATCCTCAGCACTGCTTCTGTATACAGAAATTATAACGAGAAAATGAGGCTCTTTCTTAACAAAATCAACACTCCCAAATGCAATAATCTTACCAATATTACACATTCTAAAAGAAACTAACTTCACAAGATTTAAAAGTTGTAATATTAATTAAGCTCGTTAAGGGTAATTAAATGCATCCAAATTTTTGGTTAGAAAATAGGGCCATTCTGCAAGAGGTGATCTTGAGACATACATGAGATATGGTGCCAAATTGATTAATAATTAATAATCAATAATACAAACATTTTTCATTCCCAAAAAAGGCTAAAAGAATGATTTACCTGCTTGCAAATTGAACAAAACCACATCCTTTTCCTACAGGTATTTTAACAGATAAAATCTCGCCACACTGAGAAAACGTTTGCCTCAAGTCTTCATCAGTGACTTCAGAGTCAAGTCCTCCCACAAAAATCTACGTAAAATTAAAACAAACATTTTAAAATAAATTAATATTGGCACTTCTAATTAATTAACATAGGAATAAAGAACAACTTACTGTTGTGTTTGAAGAATCTCCATCAGACTGGGAGTTTTGAGGCATAGCACCAAATGAACCACTTCCACCGGTCAATAAAACAGCTAGATTTACACAAAGCATTACATATATGAGTAACATATTAAAAAAACTATTGAAAGGTATTACATAAAGATCTATTAGGTTCATCCCCTGTCATCAAAACCTTGAACGCGTTAACAAAGAAAAAAAATCAGAAGATAAAACGGCAAAAACTCAACATATATGTCGATTAAAATATCAGGGGTCCTTCAAAATTCCAACAAAATTGCAAAAAGACAAACACTTTATATATCAAAGAACAATAGAATTAACTATACAAACTACATATATATATATATATGATTCTTGATTTAATTGCCTGTTTTTCAAGAAACTAGTATTCATCATCACAACCAACAAAATTTGTGTAACTAACGATAAAAATATAAAAAGAAACCGGAAATACATACCTTGGGACGAATATTGTTGTGGGCCCTGTCCATATTGTTGTTGAGTAGGTGGCTTTTTAGGGGTTGCAACACCAATGCGCATCGGCCGGCTCGAACAATATTGGCCGTTCATTTCATTCATAGCCCTTGTTCGTTCATTTTCGTCACCAAATCTAACAAATCCATAACCTTTGGAACAGCCAGTATTTGTGTCAACCACAACTTTTGCACCTTTAACAGATGGATATCTACCAGCAAATGTTTCATACAAGATTGTATCAGTTACATCTGGAGCCAAATCTCCTATAAATATGGATAAATCTGAACCAGTATCTGCACGTTTTTCGCCCGTACTAAAGCTGGCCCAGTTCAAACGGAAAGCTTGATCTGTATTTGGCATCATGGTTCCATTGTAGGTCTGAAGGACTTTCTCGGCAGCTTCATGAGAAACGAACTCAATGAACCCATAACGCTCTGATTGACCAGTCTGTTTGTTGCGTATCAGCTTTATAGATGATACCTGCAAATTTGGAAAATAATCGCGTGATTATATAACTTAAGAGCAAAAAAATGTTGTTAATTATTCCAACATAAAGGATATGAAAAATAAAAACAAATTAAGAGGCTTGCATTATAGTGTATACAACATATTGTGGTATGTCTAAAGTCTATGTGTTTGTATTGTTGATCTTTTTTAATCGATGATTTTGTGTTTACAATTATTATGATGATTATGTATCTTAATTGTAACTTCAACGTGATCATATATAAAAACAGACACTCCAAAGTCCAAACCAGATAACCAACATACAAACCAAATAGAGTAGGGTAGTGGCAGGGTAACAGATTCTGCAATGCGTAACATATAATCAAGAAAAACTGAATTAAGGTTAAGCCCTATACATCATGAAGCCTCATCATATATTGGCAAACTAGACTGAACCCATAAGGTAAGTAGACTATTGGTTGAGGCTCTGGGGCATGTGGTGGAATATCTCATTTGCCCAGGGTTCGAATCCAGGCGTCCACAACAACTGTGGCCACTGAGTTTATCAAGGGTCTGATGTTTTGCAGTCATAATTTTCCAGGATTAGTTCAGGCATAGCCTATGACATCTTCCCCCTCCCCCCAAAAAAAGTAGGCTACTAAACGGGAATTCCCAATTTTGGGGGATAACTAATGGCAAAAACATTGTTGTAAGTGAGACGGTTCAACCTAGTGACTCCATGATGCCCGCCAAAGGATGGTCAAGGATTTTTTACATGTAAATTAGAGTTCTCTAAATAAAACCTAAAAAGAAGCAACTTATTATATATGAAAACATGCATGCTTAATGTGTTTAAATGTTGGGACTCGCTTCACTTGTGCACCTCCCTATCAATCAAATGTGTCAACCTAATTAAGCTCTACATGATGCATATATATATATATATATACTAACCTTCAATAGAATGCCATTAACTTTCAGTCCATAAGACATTACCACACTAAAACAGCAACATTCTTGAGAGTTTGAAGGTCTTAATTAATTCATGTTTAACCAAACAGTTCTTGAAGAATCTTGAATAAATTTTGGCAAATAATTCTCTCAATCAACTAAGAATTATTACCATAAACATTTGATAGTAATCAAGATAGCCACCCAAAACAATTTACATGTTTTACTTCTAATAGCTGAAATTGATGCAGATTTATGAATTACAAATAGAATAATAAATCATCATGGTATGGTGTTTAATTACTTTGCAACAATATATATATATATATATATATATATATTTATAAACTTTTGCGTTTGAAGAGTACTAGTTTTGGCATGGCAAATATGGGTCTTTTTTGGGCTGGGAGGAATATATAATCGATTACTACTGCGAAATTGTACTCTTGTTTTCCAATTACATATCAGATATTATATATATATATATATATCTATAAAAAATAGCAAACGACAAGAGTACATATTCAGTGAATAAAAGAATCAACGTTACACAAGAATAGAAAAGAAAAGAAAAAGAAAAGGTCAAAACCCTAACCTCGCCGGTCTGAGCGAAACAAGACTGAAGATAGGTCTCATCCATCCAGTGTTGTAGATCACCCACCCAGATCGTCTTATTATCTTCGCTAGAACTCTGAATCTGATTACCTTTTTGTTGTTGTTGTTGTGGTGACTGCTGTTGATACTGCTGAGCCTGTTGTTGTTGTTGTTGTTGCTGTTGCTGATAATGATAAGGCATATAGTGTGGCGGTGGTTGTTGGTACATCATCGCCGCCGGATGATGCATCGCCATTGACGCTGCCGCCGCCGCCGCCGGATACTGCTGCAGCGCTAACCATTGTTGTTGCTGGTACTGCTGCATCGCCAACCACTGCTGTTGTTGTTGTTGTTGTTGTTGCTGTTGTTGTTGAGTCAAATCACCGCCACCGCCGCCGCCGCCGCTGCCGTTGGTTGGTTGCATCTTGAAATCCTTTTTTTGCTGATAAATTTTTCCCTCCTCTTGTAACCTCCGTTATCTTCTTCTCTCGTCTGTGAAGGTGGTTGCAGGCGGCGTATTACAGAGAGGAGGAGGACGACGACGACGGAGGGTTTGGCCGGAGAGACGAACCAGTGAGGGAGGGAGGAAGGATAATGGAAAAGAGAGGTGAAAGACGGCTTACGAAGACTAAAAAGAATGTGTTCAATTTACACTCAACTGCCTCCATCTCTTCTCATATGTAACTTTTAGGTCCTTCTTATTTTATAAAATTACAAAATCAACCCCAAAATATCAAAGTTTTTACGATTTCTAGTTGAAATTACATATTATTTCTTTTAATATCCTATAGTATTTAAATATTATATATTTCCACAAACACGATGTTAGGTCATTGGGAGCAGGGATGAGATCGGTACCGGTACCGTATGGTCGGTAACGAAACTCTTTTGGACAGAATATGAGTGCCAACTACCGAATCGAATGTACCGATACGGGATCGGTATCGGGATGGGAATCCGGTGTCAATACCACTTAGTAATTTAAAGTTAATAACTAAACAATCAAAACCAAATCGCTAAGGTTCAAGAAATTAAAAGTTCAACAATCGCAAATGTTCAATGTCTCAAAAATCAATCCCAAAAGTTCAACAATCTCCGGTATTTTTTTCTCTCTTTTTCTTTTTTGGTCGTTTATCACCTCTTCAACAATATCGATTTTTTTGAAGTGGTCGATTTTTTGAATTCAGTTGGAGAAGATATGGATTTATTAAAAATAGACATTGTTTAATTTTAGGAAGAGATGGTTATTTAGGAGATAGAATTGGAAATATCCCTTTCGTTACGCGGTTTCGTACCAGTACATTTTTTCGGTATAATCTCAGTTCCGGTACCAAATATCGATTCAGAGAAAATTTTGGGACTGAATACCGAACCGAATATGAAAATTCGGTAACAGTTCGGTACAGGACTAGTACAAAAAACGATATGGAAAGCTCATCCCTATTTGGGAGAAGTTTGCATCTCCAATGATATGTTCTTATAATAACTACTATTAAAAACAGTTTTTATAAGATACCCACATCATTGGAGTTTTTATACAAAAACTTTGGTTAATACCTTGATGTTGTATGCCGTTTTCCTTTCCACTTCTGTAATCTGTTTTTTTCTCTAGCGTCTCGCTAGTTTTCTATTAAAATTACTGCTGCCGTTCAAAAAAAAATACCTTGATGTTAATGTAAAATGACATTTTAACGGGGATTTTAATATATTTTTCCAAATTATTGATTATTGATATAAAAATAATACATGAGATTTATAAAAACTATTATTATAAATTTTTATGTAAGTTATTAATTTAATGAGTTAAAAATAAGAGGACAAAAAAGTAATAAAAATTGGTTTTTATAAGAACATCTATCGGAGATGTTATGTTATGAAATGAATTTGTGGAAAGGAGAAGGGGGTAATGTTGTAAAAATAAGAAAAGAAAAGGGGGTAAAGGTGTAATTAAATAGGGAAGAAAAGGGGTTGTTGGATCTGGGAAATTGCCCTAGTGTATTGCTGCTGCATTGTTTTTCACGAGGATTAATAAGGACCGTTGGATGGGTTGGATCGGTGGTTTTCGGCAATCAACCGTACCTATTGAAGGACTTATGTCTGATTAGCCGACAGCTACTTGTTGTAGGGCCCACGATCATAGATCTTGATCCCAAATATAAATTACACTTTTAGTAAATCTGAGATAGGAATCACAGCCGTCGATTCATTGCGCTGGCCAAATCGACGGCCAGGAGATAGATCAAGTGGGAATAATTAATATGGTCAAAATTAGGGCTGTCCAGCACCACGTCGCATGTGATAGAAATTAGCGGCGTGTGTCATCGTTAACGCGGTTACACGTTTTCACTTTTTACGACTGTTATTTTGATTAACAGATTTTTTCATTTTTTTTATTAATACGTGTTTGAAATAAAATAATGTCTTAAATAGTTTTTTTTTTAAACCATGGGTTTGTTTGTTTTTAATCGGTTGCGTATAAGTGGGTGTTTGTTTGGACTTATCAAAACGACTTATTGACTTATTCCGGTGTGGCACCGGTAATAAGAAGTTTTAAGTGATTGGGTAAAATAATTTATCCGGTACTAAATCGGAAATAAGTCATTTTTTAAGAAGTCAAAAATTTTAACTTATGAGTTTTTCATAAGCACTTTTCCAGACCGGTGATAAGTTATAAGTCAATAAGCTCATCCAAACACCCCTAAATTAATCTCCCAGCCGACCACGAATGACTTGAAATCATCTTAGATGAGCCTTTATAGTCTGAATTCGAATATGGGTGGATGAGATATTTCCACTACATTTTCTAGGCTTTATCAGTGCACCAAATAATCATCTTAGCAACACGGACATGCGCCCAGAGCCCAAAAATATTGCGGGCCCAATTTTTTTCCAAAGTGTATAATTATAGTAAAAAGTTGTAGCATATAATAAAAGGCAAAAATAATTTGGTAGATAAAAGACCAAAAATATTAACTAATTACAATGAAAAGGAAAACTAAAAATAATAATAGTTGGTCATTCGTTATATGTTATTGTTCATTGTCTTTCAAATTTTTACCTGGTGCTAAGGTTCGATACTATAGGCTATTACCATCTCTATATGATGGAACTATTTCCATGCTTATATAATTCAATATATAACAACTTTAAGCATTAAGCTAATATGTTACTATGTTTATTATTGTTATATGTTTTTTGTTGAATATTTTTATCTACTTCTACTTTTATTGACTATTGTTATTTGCTTATGTTGTTTGCATAATTACTTTTGTTGGCTATTGCTATTTTTTTCTTGTATAAATGGTATTATATTGTTGTTTGATGGTCTATCTCTTGTTTTTATGAGTTGTGACATGTTATATGGTAAAAGTATTCAGTAATCTCTGTTATTTTTATAAAGGATATCCTAGGCTATCCCTGGATTGATCCCGGCAGATTATGACTACAATACATCAACCCTGATAAACTCAGTGGCCACAATTGTTGTCTACGTCTGGATTCGAACCCTGGGCAGATGGGATATTCCACCACATCCCCCAGGGCGTCAATCAGTACGCCACAACCCTTGTGGTTTAATGTCTCTTATTTTAGTAGAGCAATAAAAGAATGAAGAGAAAATTCAAATATTTTCTTCAATTGTTTGACTTATTCATCCTTCATTAGGATTCCACTAAACATCATAAATTTTATTTAAGTTCTCAACCAACCACGCATTGTGTTTGCAAATCATAGATCTTGTTCATTATTTAATTATTCTTATTGATCTTTACGAATCATCTTTTCTCCCACGGTCTTAAAATCCTCATTTGTCTATCTGTCTAGATTCTATAAAACCTTGATAATCTTTTGTATCATTAATCTCTCGTTGACTCTCTTGATTACTTATTTCACATGAGTTCTCTTCTTATATCAAAATAACACATATTTCTTGTTATACACTAAGAAAATTTCATTTAAAAATATTATCAACCATATAGATGGTCAAACTAATATCTATATTTTAGGATTCAAAACTATTTCTGTCTTTTAATACACTATACCATTCGTTCCTAATTACCTAGTAATTAAGGAGTATGTAAATCTTAAGTACCATGTTATCTAGAATAAAGAAGAAGAATTTTTTTCCCTCAATTAATTATTAACATATATTGTATTTAAAAAAATGTATTGAATTTTTTTCCCATACTTATCGAGGCCCATAATTTTACATTCGTCCGGTGTCTATAAAATGTTAGAAACGGGTCTGACCACAACCCAAATGTTTTAATAAATATATGTTTGTTTATATAGAGATAGGTTCAATGGTACTATTATATATTGTTAGAGATAAGTTCATACGAGGTTGATACATATTTAAGAAAAATAAGAAAATTGTCAAATTACGTACAAAATCACATTTGATTTTACATTAACAGCCTAAAAAAAGGCACCGACGACTTCTCTCGTGACATCAGGCCGCAGGACAAGTCACGGGAAATCACATATGATTTTATTCATGATGTTAGTGTAAAATCACATGTGATTTTATTCATGATATTACCATGAATGCATCTAAGGCATCTTCAATATAATGTAAAAAAAGATATTTTGTATGTTTTTAGGAGATGTTAAAAACCTCTACTGTGAAATCGTGTCACCACTTAAAAACAATTCTAGATCCACCTCTGGATCTTAGCCTTACATTTTCTCAAATGTTACAGATTTAAAGCTTGTAATCAGTGAAAACTCTTTATACCTTCTTTTGGCATTTCATAAAGGTATCATCATCTCTCCCATATGGGTGCATACTACCCATTCAATAGTGGAATTGAACCACAATAAATCTAAGTATCTATACTTCATTCCTTGTAGTATGTGGTTGGTTATTGTCTATTGTTTGGCATTTGTTAAACACACTTGGGTATACATTGTTGTTGGTTTTTTGCACTAGTTTGTTTGTTTGTGAAAGGATAAGCACCAATAATGTCTTTTTTTTCTTTGTTGGTTTCTAAAAGAAAAACACCTAGGCCATGGATGCATGTACATTGTTTTTATTAATAAATGTATTGAGTAATTGATATTATAATAGATGTAAAGATCTACTTAATAAAAAAAATGTTTGGTTGGATGTAAATTTTTTTCATCTAAATCTCTATTTGAAAAAGTTATAACAAATATTTAAATGTTCTTAAAAATTAAAAAAAATATAAACAACACTTATCTGTCGGGATAACCCATTAAACTTACGACAAAATATCGTATGAACCATTAATCACTTTTAATCTCACATTCACCCTATGAGATTATGAGTTGTGCTTCTCATGGGACTTGATATAGTGGACTCTTTTTACTGTTGATTTTTAATTATGACTGATTCAAGGATGGAGATATATTCTTACTTTTTTCATCATAACTTTTATTCTTACCGTAACACAACTATAAACTTATTACATAAAAAGCAAACAAATTCTAAGTAGAAAGATGACTTATGATTAAAAAACCTAACAATCCAATGCTTAAATTATCATATAATAACATGAATTATATTCATTACAATAAAATTGGTTTTACATGATGTTTAGGATGTCTAAAGGGTCGTTTACGAATTACACATTTACTTACTGGGTGAACATAACAAGTATCAATAATCTTACCCGATAAAAGAGAAGACAAGGCTTCAGACTCTTACACGAAAAATGAGGATGATGACTCTTATCCGACAAACACTTACCAGATTATATATGTTTAACATCAATCTATTTTTGATGGCAAGAAATGTTACCATATAAGGCAATTAAGAGTAGTGACTCTTTCCCGAAAACACTTACGTATACCCAATAAACATCATACATGTTTTTATAGCATCCTAAAATTTAACGAAACTCTTAAAAACGTCATACATATTATAACATTTTTAGACAGGTCAATTTTTTGTTTGATTTTATAAACGTAAGTCATTTGAAGTTTTCTTTCAAATGTTTTACATTTTAGGCCTATGATAAAATCAATTTTATCGTAGTAATTATGTAACTCAAGGTGTATCCAAATTTCAATAAATCCAAGTATAGATGAGGGCCGGTATTTGGTTCCTGCTAATGGGCTTTGGCCCAATAGGTCACTAAAAATTAGAACCGATTTGTATCCAACGGTTTATCCCCGGGTTCCTTTTTCTTTTTCATTTAATTAAAAAAAAAATTGTTGTTTTTCACATAAAATTTTATTTTAAAAACTAAACTAGTTGTTGAAAGAGGCTTTTATTTTTTATAAAGCCTAATTCGGTCTTTGATTGATATTTTTCTGTATTGTCGTGTTTTTAGATTTCTCATGCTTTTAAATTTGTCGTGCTTATAGCATTGTCGTGCTTGTACAAGCATTGTTTTTGAGTATAAATTATTCTCTTCACAATTTTCGATTTTAGCCCTCAACTTCGGACCAAAATTACCCTTATACAATCCAAAGGTACTTATTTTGAACCTGACCATTACATGCTAATGGATAAAAACCGCTCCTGATTTGGTCCTATATCGGTCGTTTCTAAATCGGGAGTCCTAACCAAAAATAATTTATTTTTTAAAATATTTTCCCCCCAAGAAGTTAATATTTTTATAATTTAGTATCGAAATAAATCTGAACAATATATAAACAGATAAAATTTTGAAAAAAACTTGTATTTTAATTTTTTAAATTTTTTTATAAAATGGGGTCTATAAATAATCTGTCCCAAGATGACCGGGCCTTCAAATTCTATAAGAAAATGTAATTGATCTCGGACTGTCTGGCCATAACCAATCTCTACGGTCTCGTTCGGTCAAAGACTTGGTTGGACCCAATTTAGCCATCTCTATCGGGCATGGCAAAAAATGGATCCTGGACAGGCCAGACCCAAATCGTTCTTGGTCGCAAAATTGCTTTCTGTAACCGGCCCCAACCAAAATGCCGAGTCTCGGTCTCCATGTCCATGGTTTGTAACTGGTCCCGGTTCCAGGTATTTTTTTTTATCGATTTTTAACATAGAAAAATAATTTTTTGAAGATCATTTAAAAATATAAAAATGTTATTCTAATAAACTTTAAAATATATAATTGAGTCAATTAAATACATTTAAAAAATACATTTTATTTTAATTTTCTTTTAAAATCGAGTTCACAATTCGTTTACATTTGTTCTTCAATCAAATACACTTAAAAATACATTTGGCAAAAGAGATCATTGGATGCATCGTCACCTCTCCATGAGAAGCAATCTTATAAGTATGTAATAACACAAGAAAGAGAGAGGACTCAAGTTGGAGTTGTTAAAAACCGAAATCGGAATACAAGCTGAAATCACAAATAATAGCCAGAATTGAGAAAATTCTTTTTTTATTTATGAGTTGATATCTTCTCGCATACACCATATGACTTATATACAGCGTATAAAAGGACAAAAGAACAAAAAAGGTCATATAACCAACAATAAGTTTTACTGAAAAAATATGTCAGATCCCGGGGCCGGCCCTTATTTTTGAAAGAAATGCGTAACCGGGTCCTAACCAGCGGGCCATAATCAGTCCTTGCCTGGGCAGGCAAGGGCCGCTCTCAAATCGGTCTTTTTTTGCCCGTTATCCACGCGTAAAAAATAAAGTAATATGGAAATATTACTCTCATAATATGTAAAAATGGCGTTAAAAAATAAGTTGATATAAAAATTAAAATCCATTGAAGACGAGCTTAAATAGAAAAAACAAACCATCGACAGAGGCCACCGTTTCTTGCACCAACCCAAAAGTTTCAGTTGTGGGTCCCACCCAGTCATTTATTAGAATCTTCTTTCCTTACAACTTTGGTCCAAAGTTTGGCCAAATAAATTTAGAGGTGTTTAGGATTGGTTATTTAAAACTACTTATGTTTTAATAAGAAAAATTGCTTATTGATTTATGCTTGATAAATTGAAGTTTTATAAAAAATGTTTAGATTAGTTTATGGTGATATCATATTGAAATAAGTGAATAAGTTATGTTTTAAAGAGTGTTTAGGACTGCTTATATATCTAACAAGACTAAAAAAGGGTTAAAAGTCATAGGAAATTTTGATAAGTCGATAGGGTTTAACTTATTAAAAACTCCTAATCACCAGTGACAAACCGAAATAAACTCCATCATTTTTTCTCAATTCACACACTCAAAACAACTTATTACTAATACCACACCAGAATAAATCAATAAGTTGTTTTTATAAGCAATCTCAAACACCCCCTAAAAAGACATCTATTTCATTTTGGTGATTCTGTGTAATTTTATATTAAAACCAGATTAAATCATGTATCTAAAACTTAAAAGGTAAGTTTAATGTTGACATGTAAGAATATAAATTAGTAGATAAGAGTGTATTTAGATTGTGTTTAACAAATTAGTTGACCAATAAATTATGTTTGACAAAAACTAGTTTATAAGCACGTAAAATGAACAAAAATATAATATTATAAAAATAGTCAATTAAAAATATTTCTTAACATGACTCAAATAAAATTTTAATTGTATAATTAAAAAAATTCTAATAGTAAAATTTGTTACTTAATACAAACAAGATAGTAAAAATATGTTAATCGAAAAAAATTTAAAATTGATTATTATATACATACTATAAATTTTGAATTTGTCAAAAAAAATTAAAAATAAATATACTTGTGATTTTAAATAACCATTTAATATAATATAAATAACAATAAAATTGATCAACCTCACATATCCTAATTAATTAATATTTTAAAAAAAAATTGAGTTAAATATTTTATTAAAACTAATTAATATATTTTAATTATCTATGAAATAAAATAAGTGTAATTATTTTATGTAACTTTCACAAACATTTTTAAAATTGTTATATTTGATTCTTTAATATATATAAATTTTTTGAATAATAATTAAAAAAAATTTAATACATTTAATAGCATTTATAAATAACTAGCGATTATTATTAATATGTATTGTATAATTAAAGTTTTATAAAATTTACTAGGTTTAGATTATTACTTTTATTTTAAAAAACAATATAACGAAATTTATTTGGACGAAGGGAAAACAAAAACTTTATTTTAAAATATAATATTTATAAGAAAAAAACTAATAATTTAAATTAGGAGGTACTAAGGTAGCTTCCCCGGTATATATTTGTAGTTTTGTACACTAAAGTCCCTAACCACAACTCATTAGCCTCTTGCATTTTAAACATGTCGTCCGACGAAATCTTCTTTGAAATCCCTGGATTCGTCCGTGCATTTAAAGACGGACGAATCCATAAAATTCATGTTCCCGATATCGTTACTGCCGGCAACGATCCTTCATCGGGTGTCAATTCCAAAGATGTCATATTTTCACCCGAAAACAACATCTTCGCAAGGCTTTACCTTCCAAAAACAACCACCAAAAACCACAAACTCCCCCTTCTAATGTTCTTTCACGGCGGTGGATTCCTCATCGAATCCGCCGCCTCCTCTAACTACCACAACTTCCTCAAGCTCGTGGTTGAGGAATCCAACGTTGTTGTAGTCTCAGTTGACTACAGACTGGCGCCGGAGTTTCCCCTTCCGATCGCTTATGAAGACTCATGGGAAGCGATCAAATGGGTCGCGGAACATGTTAACGGGAATGGTCCGGATCCATGGTTAAACGAATACGTCAATTTTCAAAGAATCTTTCTCGCCGGTGATAGTGCCGGAGGTAACATAGCCCACCACATGGGGCTACGGGTCGGGTCGGATACTCTTGAGGGTTTACGGTTCTGTGGGCTTATCTTGTTGCATGCGTTTTTCTGGGGCAAAGAACGGGTCGGTAAAGAATCCGATTTCATTGGACCCGGGGCAGTCGCTAATTCGGATAAGTTATGGGCTTTGGTGCACCCGGGAAGCATAGGGTCGGATGACCCGTTAATCAACCCGGGTAAGGATCCGAAAATAACGGGTATGGGTTGCTCCAAGATATTGATTTGTGTTAGTGGGAATGATTTTATGAGGGAAAGGAATTGGTATTATAAACAAGTGATTGAAAAGAGTGGTTGGAAAGGAGAATTGGAGGTGGTGGAAGATGAAGGGGAAGAACATGTGTTTTTTCTAAGAAACCCTTCTTCTCTAAATGCTTGTACTTTGCGCTCTAGAATTTGTACCTTCATCAATAACTAAGAATTGAGAGTATTCATTGTTCTATGTAATACAATAAATGTACTACTCTCATGTTCTATTTAGAAGTTTTTTTTATGTTAAATGTAATAAATAAGTCTATTTCTCTGTAACTTTGTCTATGTTTCTTAAAATTATAGCAACAATATAATTTCTTCTTCAAATATTCGTGAAGACCATAAATAAAAATGCTCCCGACAAAAAAACAAACAGAGGGGGTGTTTGGTTCTGGTAAATGAAAGAAAATGACAGAAATTTTTATTCCCTCAATTTAACAATGAATGAAAATTTAGGCTTTTAAGGCAATGAACTCATTATATTATATAAAACAAAACAGTTTATTTTATTATAATTCCTATTAATTATTATTTAATATCTCCAACCAAACATCACCTAAGTAAATGTATTTAGTTTTGAAATATGATCCAAAAGTATAATTCATGAAAATATATTATTATGGACTGAACACCTAATCTTCCAAATGTTGTTTAAAACTGTAAATCGTGGATAAAATATGATACATTAATCTAAAATACTAAAAAAAGGTAAGAGTAAATTACGGATTTGGTCCCCTTATTTAACAGATGGGGAGTTATCCATATCTTACCTTACCCATTAAAATAGCAGGTAACAAAACGTGTAATGAATAAATGGTAAAAAAAATCATTTTGAAGTATAATAATTTGTTAAACCTCAAACATATATGTAAACATTTTAATATTACTCTAAATATAATCATAATATAATGTCTTAAAACCAGTAATAAAAATTGTAAAACAACACTTTTCGTTGTATTCCGAACTCGTCTTATTTCTCATTTAATCATCATGAACTATTTTACTTAAAAAGTATAAAAAGTAAATTATATTACATATTAATATATGACATATATTATAAAATATTAAAATGTAACTTAATATACTTATGTACGTATATATACTAATATTTAACTTTATATAATTATACATACATATATATATATATATATAATCGTAATGGGTAACGGCTAAAATGGATAACGAAAAACCGTTTATCCATATCCTACCCACTAAAATTTCTGGAAAACGAGTAATGAACAAATAGATAAAAGAAATTATCCGTACCCTTATCCAACGGGTTTATCCTTACCTATTACCAGCCTTATTAGCTATTCCTTTTGATCTAATAATACGCGTCTTGATCAAACAAGAAGGCATCATATGAGGTGGCCAATTATCGAGTTTGATAGCCCTCTTGCTTTAACAAAATGGATATATTTTAGACATGGCTTTATTAAATCCATTTGACTGCATTCGTATTTGTTTGTTTTTTTTAACAGCAAAGGAGTCTCAAGGCGAAAGCTACGGCATGGCCATCACCCACGCCAAGAGACCCAAAAATCCAATAAAACTAGCGAGAAGTTAGAAAGGAAATACACGAGTTAGAATCTTGACAACGGATTACAACACCAGATAGGCCACGTGAAGAAAATACAATTTCGTATTTGTTTGTGTGAAATTAATTTACAACTTTGTTTGATTTAGATCCCTTTGATATGAAAATTTTGAACAGTAATATTCATAAAATGAAAAAGGAGTATAGTAGAGCACTCCAATAATTGTTATATGCGTATATACTTATTAATTTATGGATTTTCTTTTAGGACCGTAAATGAAGACGAACGACAGTGTGTTCATGTCTATTCTAACTGAATAAATGAACCACACGAACGAAAATTTTGTATTCATGTTCATTCATTGAGAAAATGAGCTTGTTTGTATTCGTTTATATTTGTTCGTTAAGATGTCAAACCAACGAATCTAAATAAAAATAAACGAACAAACACAAATAAACAAAAACAATCATCATTACTCAAAAAGTAACATATTGAAATGAAAAACGGAGTAAACTTAAAAGGGATAAAAAAGAATTCTAAAAATTAAATTTAATTAGTGATTTTACATATTAATGTCATAATATATATATACACACATGGACATTAGGGAATAAAAATGAACAAACATTCACGAAGTAAATAATGAACGTTCACGAACGTAAATAAACGAACAAAACAATTGTTCATGTTCGGTTGTTTACCTAAACGAATAAAAAAAATGTAATTCATGTTCGTTCATTTTTTAAATAAAGATACATAAACAATTCATCAAATGTTCGATTTGTTTACAACTCTATTCACACAGGTTAACGTCAAAAGTTACATATATTTTTAATATATAATTTAATTAAATATTGATATAAATAAAAATACATATAACAACACTCTATAAAAATGATGTTAAAAAAATAGTTTTTGGTAGTAATCATGAATTCATTGAAGATAGATAAAAAAGATAGGAAAATTAATTAAAATAGTCATTTTAGACGAGTGGTTTATCTTCTAGTTATTTTTTTTAATATTTATTAAAATAGCTCTAGGTCGGTAAGACTCTAATATTTCCACTTCCATAATTGCGAATCTAATCTTGAACTTTAAAAAGATACATTTCCTAGTTCCTACCTGCCCCTCTAATTACGGAGGTAGCTTTTTTGCAAGACCTAAAACTATTCTAATAAAGTATGAAAAAAATGATTAAAAGGTGAAACACAATGAGTCAATGAAAATAAAAAACGAACCATCGACACTAACCAACGTCCTCAACTACCTACCCAGTCCACCTCCATTATTTTTGTTATCTCAATCAAGATCTTTTTGTTTTTTATAAATTTTATTCAAAGTTAGACAAAATTAAATTAGAAAAAGTCTCAAATAACTTAACAAACTATCTGATTTTAAATAATTAAGTTTTTAAACTATTTTTTTGAATAATAAAACAATTAATTTTTTAAGTTGGTTAAATACATTTTTATAACATGTAAAACAAGTTAATGTGATAAAAATTTGAGAAAAATCTAAAAAAAACAACAAACTATCGGATTTCAAATGCTTAAATCCCTGATTATTTAACAAATAAATTCCAATTCTTAAATTATTTTACCAAATAAAATTTTAAACTCTTTTTTGAACCAATAAATCTCAAACTTTTTTTGAAGAAACAAAAGCATAAACTTCTTTTTTGAAGAAACAAAAACATGAACTTACCTTTGAACAAATAAATCCGAAACTTTTTTGAAAGAAAATCATAACCAAAAAAATATATACGACTCCTTTTATCGACAACAAAAAATTAAGTTAAAAATTGGTCAAAGAAATTTCAAATGAAAACTCATTTTTCATTGTGAAATCGTGACACGTATTTCATTCATATTGAATAACAAATTTGAGGTCCATACACTCAGTGAATATCACAACATTTAGGCATTGTTTGACAAAAATAATCTATCTTATAAGCTGACTTATAAGCTAGCTTATTTTTTGAGTAATCGTCTGGATGCACATAAACTAGTTTATCGATAAGTTACTTGGAGTAACTTATGAGAAGTTTTTTTAACACTTTTTCCGACTATACTATTGATTAATATTATTTATTTATTTATTTACTATTATTATTAATTATAAATAAATATTAATTATTAATAAATGTTAATTTTAAATAAATATTAATTATTCATAAACATTAATATTATTTATTTATTATTAATAATAATTATAAATAAATGTTAATTTTAAATAAATATTAATTATTTATAAACATTAATTTATAGAAATTAAAATTTAATTATAGATTATTTTTAATTACATATTATTAAATAATTTTAATTATACAATAAATATTAATAATAAATAATAATTATTTATAAACTTTATTAACTATCATATAAATTATTTTTTAATTATTATTTAATATATTTAGATATCAAAAAATAAATATAATAATTCTAAAAATATTTATGTAAGATACATAAATATTAAAGTCATACTTATTTTATATTATAAATAATGAAAATATGTAAAATAATTGAAAAAAATATGTAATTTAATTATTAATTATATTTTTTAAAAAGATTAATTAATTATGATATGTGAATTTGATCAATTTTATTGTTATTCATATTATATGTACTGGTTATTTAAAATTATAGATTAATGTATATTTTTTTAAAATTTGTTTTAACTAAATCAAAATTTATAGTATGTATATATAATAATCAATTTTAAATTCTTTCCATTACTATATTATATTATTTAGTTTTTTACTATTTTGTTTATATTAACTAACATATTATATTACCAGAATTTTATTTTAATTATTTTATTGAAAAATTATTTGAATTATAATAAAAAATGTTTGTAATTGACTATTTTTTCAAGATGTTCTTTTTGATTATTTTACATTCATATAAGCTAGTTTTTGTCAAACATAACTTGTTTATCAACTAGTTTATCAGTTATCAGCTAATTTATAAGGCATCAGCTAACTTATCAGTCATAAGCTAACTTATCAGCTAGTTTGCCAAGCATAGCCATATGAATAACACACAACCAGTAGCGGACCCAGGATTTTTCCCCAGCGGGTGCACCCTTAAATTGTATCAAATGTCCGCAAACCTGATTGATGTATTTTTCGGTTGATTTCGAGGTATTTTTTAGCCAAATTCCCCGTTTGGGGACTTTTTTTAAGTTTTTTGGTTGATTTCGAGGTTTTTTTATAAAAGTAGTGCTCCTTTAACCCTTGAAATATCAAAAGTTTAGCGGGTGCACCTCATGAAAACTTATGAAACGCGATTTTTTTTACCCTTACGGAACACGGTTGAGCGGTAACATGGACCCCCTCCCTATAGGGTGGGTCCGCCCCTGCATACAACCATGATATATTCATATGAATAACTCTTGGCTGTAGGAATTCATGTCAAAAATAAGTTTCAGTTATCCTAACGTACACAATCAAAAATAAGCTTCAATGTTAACCATCCCCTACAGACCTATATATACATATATTATTTATATATACCTGTGGCACCGACGTTCCCTACCCCCATCTAGTCACCTTCTTGCATTCACAACATGTCGTCCGCCGATGAAATCATCCAAGAATTCCCTGGTATTATTCGTGTCTTCAAAGACGGCCGAATCCAGAAACTCCGCCTCCCCGTTCTTGTTCCCGCCGGCGTCGATCCTTCATCGGAGGTCAATTCCAAAGACGTCGTATTCTCACCGGAAAACAACATCTTCGCAAGGCTTTACATTCCAAAAACAACCACAACCCAAAACCACAAACACCCGCTAGTAATATTCTTTCATGGTGGTGGATTCATCATCAAATCTGCTGCCTCCACTAACTACCAGAACTTCCTTAACCTCGTAGTTGCAGAATCCAACGTTGTCGTCGTCTCCGTCGACTATATTACGACCAATAATACAGCTGGTCATTAATTGTATTTAATGCTCTTAATAAGTTATTATTGTCAAATATTGTTTCCTCTTTATCTCATTAAATAGGGCCTGTAATTTATCCTTTCCTTTTCATCACTGTACATCGCTTATATATTTATGTATATTCACCTCTGATCAATATATTCAAACAATATACTTTGAGCTCACATATGGTATCAGAGCATACTTCTGCTCTAAAGAGTCGATCCAAACCCTCATAACCAATTCTGTCTTCTCCTTCAATCAATCTCTTTGTGAGTCTTCAAACCCTAAAAATGGCTTTCAAACCACTGTCCAAATCACAGCCGCTACCCACTTTCCAATCAAACTAACATCAAATAATTTTCCAATATGGCGTAAACAGATCGAATCAACATTGATTGGTCTCGAACTTGAATCCTACATCTCGAGCACAAGCACTCAGCCTTCTCGCCTCATATCAGACAAAGATGGTGAAAAAAAGAACCCGAAATTCCTTCCATGGTATCGCCAAGATCAAGTAATCATCAGCGCGATTCTTGGAAGCTGCTCAGAAACTATTCAGCCTCTTATCTCCTCTGCTACTACTGCCAGAGATTCCTGGGAACGATTAAACTCAAGCTTTCCCAGTGCCTCACGTTCCCGAATAATTTCACTCAAGTCCAAACTAGTTAAAACCCCAAAGGTAATCGCACTATTGCTGAATACCTCCAAGATATGCACTCTATTGCAGATGATCTTGCTCTAGTACAAAGCCCTATAGCTGAAGAAGATCTGCTAGTTCACATCCTATCTCAATTAGGTGACGACTACAACACCATTGTAGCTGCCATAAAAGTTCGAGAAAATCCGTTATCTTACCCGGAACTCTTTGACAAATTAAGTGACTTTGAAAGAGCACTCAAAGAAGCTACACCAAACCCTGAACCAATTTTGGCCACCGCTAACTATACTACTCGTCAACAAGGACGCCAACACTACCGGTACCCATCTGAAACCACTGGATCACAGAGAGGTGGCGGACGCAATAATAGAGGAACCGGTCGCTCATCTTGGACAACACCTCAGCCACATGGAGGCCGACAAAATCGCACCAGCAGCTTCTGCCAATTCTGTAATATTCCGGGACATCAGACTCGGGACTGCCGGAAACTCTCCAAGTTTCTGAGAGACAACAACATTACCACCGGTAACCCTTTTTCACCAGCTCCTACAGCAAATGTCACAACATCTGGACCAACACCTATTTCTCCAACCTGGTTATTTGACAGTGGCGCCTCAAATCATGTCACATCTGATAGGTCTACACTTCATAACATCTCTGAATACGGGGGACCTGACGAAATAATACTTGGTGACGGTAAAGGTTTGAAAATATCTCATGTTGGCTTTAAACACATTAACACACCTCTGAAAAACTTATCTTTACCAAATGTGTTATGTGTTCCTAATTTACATCGAAACCTTATATCCGTTGCTAAACTGTGTAAGACTAATCGGGTTTCTGTTGAATTTTTTCCCTCTCATTTTTTTGTGAAGGATCTTCGCACGGGGGCGCGTCTTATGCGAGGGGAGAACCTTGAAGATGTCTACTATGCTAACCTCCCATCCACATTGCAACTCAATGCCACCACCAAAGTCTCCCCACTTGCCTGGCACCACAAATTAGGCCATCCATCCATCAAAGTATTCAAGTCACTTGTCTCAAACATAGGTCTTAGTTCCAAGCAAATTTCTGATTCCAATATGCATTGTTCCTCTTGTTCAATTAATAAAAGTCACAAGCTACCTTTTGGTTCAAATTCATTTGTTGTCACAAAACCGCTTCAATTAATATACTCTGATGTGTGGGGTCCTGTTCAAAAGTCCATTGACAACTTCACCTATTACGTTATCTTTGTAGATTACTACTCGAAATATATTTGGCTCTATCCTATGAAACGGAAATCTGATGTTGCCACACTGTTTCCTCAATTCAAACTCCTTGTTGAGAAGTTCTTCCAAACGCCAATTGTGTCAATCTTCACTGACAATGGCGGTGAATACCAAGGCCTTATACCGTTCCTACAACCTCATGGCATCTCTCACTTCACCACCCCACCACATACTCCTGAACAGAACGGTGTCGCCGAACGACGACATCGACATGTGGTAGAGACGGGACTTGCTCTCCTTCATTATGCTAAATTACCACTCACTTTTTGGTCTCACGCCTTCCAAACCGCTGTCTATCTTATAAATAGACTTCCCACACCCATCATCAATAACCAAAGTCCATTCCAACGTCTCTATCACCAAACACCAAACTACACCAAACTCAAACCCTTTGGTTGTCTTTGTTATCCATGGCTAAGGCCGTACAACAACTCTAAGCTCCAACCTCACTCAACCCCATGTCTTTTCCTCGGTTACTCTACCTCAAAGTCCGCTTACAAATGTTTTGACCCTACCACTCGTCGCCTATATCACTCTCGTCATGTTCAGTTTATTGAATCTTACTTTCCTTCCCATTCTTCCTCCTCTCTTATCCTACCCACTACCCATGATTTCTTCCAAACCCCAATATCCACTCATGCACCGAACCCCTCATCACCAACAGATTCATCAAACATATCCTCATCTCATGTAACCCCTACACCTCCTGTAGCACCCCAACAACTACCGTCACCATCCCTATCTCCAAACTCTCCTTCTCAACCCACTTCACCACTGTCAGATGCCTCGTCTCACCATACACAGTCTTCTACTCCACATACGCCACCATCCACACAACAAACTCCCCCATTAACTCCTGTTTCAAATCCCACCAACTTGTGTCCCACCCCAACCGTCTCTACCTCTCCCGAAGATACTTCCATTCCTCCACCCACCTCCCCTCAACCACAACGAACCAGAAATAAAAATCCAAAATACTTCAACTCCTCTTTCATTAACTCCACCACCCTGCATCCCATTCCTTCCACCATTGAACCCAACACTCATACTCAAGCTCTCAAAGATCCTAAGTGGCGACATGCCATGGATCAAGAGTTCAATGCTCTCATGCAAAACGGAACTTGGGAATTAGTTCCAAGAGCTTCTCACAACCTAATTGGATGCAAATAGGTATTCCGAGTCAAAAGGAATCCCGATGGTACTATTTCAAAATACAAAGCTCGTCTTGTTGCCAAGGGATTCCTTCAACAATACGGGAAGGATTATTTCGATACATTTAGTCCAGTGACAAAACCGGTCACTATTCGAGTCATCCTCTCTATTGCTCTCTCTCACAGTTGGCCCTTACGCCAACTTGATGTGAACAATGCCTTCCTTCATGGCACTCTACATGAAGAAGTCTTCATGACTCAGCCACCCGGCTTCTTTCATCCTCAATTCCCAAACCATATATGCAAACTTAGAAAGGCTCTCTACGGCCTTAAACAAGCACCAAGAGCATGGTACATGGAACTCACATCCTTTCTTCATACTTGTGGTTTTAGGAAGTCAAGGGCTGATGCCTCCCTATTCATCTACAATCATGCCCACACTCTGTGTTTCTTCATGGTCTATGTCGATGACATTGTCCTTACAGGTAACAATACCGACTTTCTAAACCAATTCACTCACTCTTTAGCCAAGCGTTTCTCTATCAAAGACTTAGGTCCTCTCCATCACTTCCTAGGTATTGAAGTCATTCCTACTCAACACGGTCTTTTCCTGTCCCAACATCGACATATTCAAGACCTTCTAACCCAATTCCATATGGATGGTGCAAAAGAGGTTGCTACTCCTCTCAACTCTTCAATTGTTCTCACTCCCATAGACGGGTCCCCAAGTGTTGATCCTACACCTTACCGGAAGTTAGTGGGCTCCTTGCAATATTTGGCTTTCACGAGACCAGATGTCTCTTTTGCTGTGAATCGACTTTCCCAGTTCATGCACTCCCCGTCCCAAATTCACTGGCAGGCATTAAAACGGGTCCTTCGCTACTTAAAAGGCACAATTCATCATGGCCTATATCTCAAGCGTGGATCGTCACTTGATCTTAAAGCATTCTCAGATTCGGATTGGGGAGGGGTCTCAACTAGCGGTCGCTCAACCACCGCTTATATACTTTATCTCGACTCAAATATTATTTCATGGAGATCAGCACGTCAGAAATCTATCTCCCGGTCTTCCACAGAGGCCGAATACAAAGCCCTAGCTAATGCTGCGCCTGAACTTTCGTGGGTCCAACATCTACTTACAGACCTTGGTATCACACACTCGTCTTCTCCTACGCTATTCTGTGATAATACGGGTGCCACGTACTCCTGCGCTAATCCAGTATATCATTCTCGAATGAAACATGTTGCCTTGGATTACCATTTTGTACGTGAAAAAGTGGCGGATGGTTCGCTAAAAGTTCTTCATATTAACTCAGCAGATCAACTTGCCGACGCACTAACAAAGCCTCTCAATCGCAGCACCTTCGTCCGTCTTCGCTCCAAGATTGGAGTATCCGACGGATCCTCCATCTTGCGGGGGCGTATTACAACCAATAATACAGCTGGTCATTAATTGTATTTAATGCTCTTAATAAGTTATTATTGTCAAATATTGTTTCCTCTTTATCTCCTTAAATAGGGCCTGTGATTTATCCTTTCCTTTTCATCACTGTACATCGCCTATATATTTATGTATATTCACCTCTGATCAATATATTCAAACAATATACTTTGAGCTCACATAGACTACAGACTCGCGCCGGAGTTTCCCCTTCCGGCCGCTTATGAAGACTCATGGGAAGCAATCAAATGGGTCGCGGAACATGTTAACGGAAATGGTCCAGATCCATGGCTAAACGAATACGCCGATCTTCAAAACATCTTCCTTGCCGGCGCCAGTGCCGGAGGTAACATAGCCCACAACATGGCTGTCCGGGTCGGGTCGAATATCCTCGAGGGTTTTCGGGTCAGAGGAGCTATCTTGCTGCACCCGTATTTCTGGGGCAAAGAACGGGTCGGCAATGAATCGGTTTCCATTGAAGCGGGGATGATCCGTAATCTGGATGACTTATGGCCTTTGGTGTACCCGGGAAGCAGCGGGTTAGATGACCCGTTGATCAACCCGGGTATGGATCCGAAAATAGCGGGTATGGGTTGCTCCAAGATATTGATTTGTGTTAGTGGGAATGATTTTATGAGAGAAAGGAATTGGTATTATAAACAAGTTATTGAAAAGAGTGGTTGGAATGGAGTATTGGAGGTGGTGGAAGATGAAGGGGAAGAACATGTGTTTTTTCTAAGAAACCCTTCTTCTCCAAATGCTTGTACTTTGCGCACTAGAATTTGTACCTTCATCAATAACTAAGGATTGAGAGTATTCATTGTTCTATGTAATACAATAAATGTACTACTCTCATGTTCTATTTATAAGTTTTTCTTATGTTAAATGTAATAATTAAGTCTATTTTTTTGTAATAGATCTATGTTTCTTAGAATTATAACAAGAATATAGTTTCTTTTTCAAATATTCGTGAGGACGATAAATAAAAATGCTCAGTTAAAAACAAACTAAATAAACCTGATATATATATAGATTTAAAATACGATCCAAAAGTATAATACATGTAAATCTATTATTATCTACCGAAAAAATGTAAGATCCAACATTCGTTGAGGGAATCTAGGTTATATTATAAGAGGCTGAATACTTATCTTTCAAACACGAACCGAAAAAATGTATTCATGTTCGTTCATTTTTTAAATAAACGAACATGAAAATTAATTTGCTGAATGTTCGGTTCGTTACAATCCTACTCAGTACTCACACACAGTGGCGGTACCCCATAGGGGCTTATGGGGGCCATGGCCTCCCCGCCTTTTTCGCTAATATATCATATAGGTCGAATAGCTGCACAAATCGTTCGGTTGCTCCAGTGGTTAAGACTAGGGGTGCTCAAAAAACCGATCAAACCGACCAACCCGATCAACCCAACCCAACCCGATGCAAAGTAACTCAACCCGAAGCAACCCGATGCCTAATCGAGTTGTAAAATCTTCAAACCGTAGGTATTGGGTTGATATCGGGTTACTTTTATTTGAACCCAACCCAACCCGATGAACCCGATATCCTTTTATATTTTGGGTTTAATATAATTATTGAATCTCTATTAATATGTAAATTAAACAATTACACCCATCACGCACTCTCCTCGTATACATATATTTTCAATCTATTATCTATCTTTACATAAATCATTTGTATATATTAGTATATCTATTGAGAAAAATTAATTGGATGTAATATACTTCAAATTCAAAAAGTATAGATAAGTTGTACCAAATGACAAATGATGAAAAAAAATTTGTGAGTTATTCAATGTTAGCAGAATATTTTGTTATACCAAACCATCAACCCGACCAACCCGAACAACCTGATTAACCCGATCAACCCGAACGGGTTGGGTTGGGTTGGGTTGGGTTGAAAAATTCTCAAACCGACAACATTGGGTTGATTAGTTAAAACACCTCGAACCCGATCAACCCAACCCATGAGCACCCCTAGTTAAGACGTTGTGTTTGCATCCAGGGGATCCTGGGTTCGAATCCCATATTCCCATGCTGGTTTTTTTTTCTCAATTTCTATTTTCCATCCCAAATGTTTTTTTTTTCTCAATTTCTATTTTCCATCCCCAATGTTTTTTTTTTCAATTTCTATTTTCCATCCCCAATTTTCTATCTTTCTTGATGTATTATGGTATTAAATTATTTATATCAAATACATATAAAAATTAGCTTTTAAAAATATAAAAAACTGTTTGAGTTATTATATATATATATATATTGTTATATTAATAATGTAAAAGTTTCGATTTTATTAATTAACAATAGTATAAAAATATAATAAATTTATGTTACAATTTTTGGTTAATAGTTTAAATGTTTTGAGTTTTAGAGACTGTTTATCTAAATACTTATCCGGTAAACGTTTATCGGTAAAATTTGACACCGTTATTTACCTTGTCGGGCAAGATTTTTACTCCATCAAAATGACATCATATGCAATAATTCATCCGGTAAACGCTAACCGAGTAAGAATCGTCATCTTTACTTACAAAGTAAGACACTTGACGTTACCATCGTTCTTATCTGGTAAGATTTTCGGTTTTTGCCATGTCCATCCGGTAAGCTAAGATAATATGGCTTATTAACGCTTATCAGGTAAATGTTTGTTAAATGACCCCTTAGTCTTCATTAACAATTTTTCTCTAAAGTTTAGTAGTATAACATAGAAAAAAAAAGTTTCGTACTTATCATTTAGATCTCTAAATTTTTGTAATATTTTATTTTCGGCCCCCAAAACTATAATGGTTGTGTTCCGCCCCTGCTCACACATGTTAACATCAAAACTTACATTTTATATTTTTAATATATAATTTAATTAAATATTTATATAAATAAAAAAAATATATATATATATATAACACTCTATAAAAATGATGTTTAAAATTACGTATTGGGATCAATTATGAATTATTTAGGGCATTTAAATACAACCCTTTAAAATCATACAATCCATGCACAAATAAACACTCCTTATTTAATTGTAAAAGTTGTAAAAATATAATGGGTTACATAACAAGCGATCATCTATAAATTATTCATTGGAGATAGATTAAAATGGAAAGAAATAAAAAATCGATAGCATTGTCCTCAACTACCTACCCATAAAGTTTCAGTTGGAGGGGTCCACCCCAATTATTTTTGTTATCTAAATGAAAATCTTTTTTTTCTTTAAAATTTTTGGTTCAAAGTTTGACAAAACTAAATTCATAAACTACGATTTTTGTATGCTTGTTGTTCAAACTATTTTCAAACATCGTCTTTACAAAAAAATAATAATGGTTAATATGGTTTTCAATTCGTTTAAAAAATAAATTCTATTGAAAAAATGCCTATTAAGTTAGGGCCTTTATTGTCTTTTAGCATATATATACATTTCAATATTTCCTGAATAAATTTATAAGGCATACATCTGGAAGTTATCATAATCGTTTCAACTTTCAAGGATCATGCATAACACATGTTCTCCTCTCTTCATGTTAGTGCTCGTTAATTAAGGAAAGTTTTTCTACTTCCAATTTTGAAAAAAAGGCAAAATGTGAAAATATATGAAAATCTACATTTTGTTTTTTGAAAGACTTTTTTGAGTAGGCTAATAGGTTTTAATATATAAAAAAGTACGGTAACAATTTACGAGAATGTAAGAATAATTCTCAGTCAATTATTTTGTATATGAAAATTTTTATTTATAAAATCACATATGATTCATATACAAAATCACATATAATTCACGTACAAAATCATATATGATTAGCCGCGACTTAGCCTACGGGAAAAGTCGTCCGTGTCCTTTTTGATTCCAGTACAAAATCACATGATTTTGTACATGAAAAAAATTTCATGTACAAAATGATTGGTTGAGCATTGTCCTTGTATTCTCGTAAATTGTTACCGTCCTCTTTAATATATATATATATATAAGGATAAGGTTTAAACGAGAACATTAATCAAATAAAAGAATACGAAAACAATTAAATTACGTGTAAAATCATACTTGACTTGACACTAACGGATAACACATAGACGTGCGGTGACATGACCCACAACCTTAGGTCACAGTCAAAGTTGCATGAATCACATGTGATTTTTTACGTACTTTTAATGTAAAATCACATGTGATTCAAACATTTTCTAATTATCTTATTTGGTTATTGTATTCATATGAACTCGACTACATATATAAGAGAAATATTGAACTTTGATATTATGTGATAAGAGAAAAGTTCAAATGCGAACTCAAATTTGGCTGTGAACGTGATGGCAAATGAGAGCGCAACACGTGTCTGAATTTGTATTATTCAGACTGAATAATGAAGAAAATATTCAGACTGGATAATATTATTCAATCTGAATATTTTTTTCATTATTCAGTCTGAATATGACACATTTCGCACTCTCATTTGTCCTCATGTTCACAACCAAAATTGAGTTTTCATTTGAACCCGCCCCTGTGTGAGTGTTTCAATTACAACCTCACTGATTTATGTAAACTATGCAAAGTGTTATGTACCCTAAAATATTTTGATCAATATCTATCTTGAGGCGGTTATAAAAAATCCTATAAGTTTCGTATATTTATAAAAATAACCCGCCTCTTGATCAACGTGGATTAGTACTATGATGGCACGTGTCACACGTAAATCCATTCGTCGTAAGATAAAAAAAATTAAGTTCATAAAATATACAACCGTCTTATATAGTGTAATCGTATAAAAAAATTCTTAGGTTCATCCCGTTATAGTGTATAAAAAATAAAAGAAAGAAAAATCAAAACATATTTTTTAGAAAAATTGTAACAAGGAGACAGACCAGTTTTGATAATTGTGAGAACTTTAAGCATATAAACACAAATTTCCCCATATGGCCATATGTATGTGTGTCAGTGTGTGTATATATAGACCTCTCTCTCTATATATATATATATGTATATATATATACCTGTGCACCAAACTCCCAAACCCCATCTAGTTAGCTTCAATTCATCCATTTTCGTCATGTCGTCCGCCGACGAAATCATCAAAGAAGTCCCTGGTCTTATTCGTGTCTTCAAAGACGGACGAGTCCAGAAATTCCGCCTCCCCGTTCTTGTTCCCGCCGGCGTCGATCCTTCATCGGAGGTCAATTCCAAAGACGTCGTATTCTCACCGGAAAACAACCTCTTCGCCAGGCTTTACATTCCAAAAACAACCAGAACCCCAAATCACAAACTCCCGCTTGTAATCTTCTTTCACGGCGGTGGATTCATCATCGAATCAGCTGCCTCCACTAACTATCACACCTTCCTCAACCTCGTAGTTGCAGAATCCAACGTTGTTGTCGTCTCCGTCGACTACAGACTGGCGCCGGAGTTTCCCCTTCCGGCCGCTTATGAAGACTCATGGGAAGCGATCAAGTGGGTCGCGGAACATGTTAACGGGAATGGTCCAGATCCATGGCTAAACGATTACGCCGATCTTCAAAACATCTTCCTCGCCGGCGACAGTGCCGGAGGTAACATATCTCACCACATGGCTATCCGGATCGGGTCGGATATCCTCGAGGGTTTACGGGTCAGAGGAGCTATCTTACTGCACCCGTATTTCTGGGGCAAAGAACGGGTCGGTAATGAATCCGATTTGATTGAAGCCGGAGTGATTGGTAGTCTGGATGTCTTGTGGTCATTGGTGCATCCGGAAAGCAGCGGGTTAGATGACCCGTTGATCAATCCGGGTATGGATCCGAGAATAGCGGGTATGGGTTGCTCCAAGATACTGGTTTGTGTTGGTGAGAAGGATTTTTTGAGGGAAAGAAATTGGTATTATAAACAAGTGATTGAAAAAAGTGGTTGGAAAGGAGAATTGGAGGTGGTGGAGGATAAAGGGGAAGGACATGTGTTTTTCCTAATAAACCCTTCTTCTCCAAATGCTTGTACTTTGCGCACTAGGATTTGTACCTTCATCAATAACTAAGAATTGAGAAATGTATTGTTCTTTGCAATACAATAAAAATGTACTCTCATGTTTTACTGTGATGATTTGTTATGTTAAATGCAATTTTCAAATCTATTTTTTTTGGTATGTTTTTGTTTATCTATGCATTATAATAACACAATCATTATTTTTAACACAATGCCCCTTCGTAAAGATGATACGGACGGATAAATCAAGAAATGGTCTAAATTTTTATTGTAAGATTACACAACAGTTGAACTAAAGTTGTCTTACAAGGGACTGGATTCCTCATTTACCATACGTGTTTTAAAACCGTGATTTTATGTATGTGGACAAAGCGGACAATATCTTGTACGGTTAGCTCCGGATATCAGATGGTATCAGAGCCGAGAACCAGATTGGTGTGTTAACGGAGATGATGGCTCACAGTCATAAGGTGGGTGGATTGTAAGATCACACATTGGTTGAAAAGAGAAACTAAGGTTGTCTTATAAGAGATTGTAAACCTCTTCTACCCGACGTATTTTAAAGCCATGAGTCAAAATGTATGGAAAAAGTGAAACAATATATGTCACCGTTAGTTTAAATGTTACAGGTTTAAGGTTTGAAGATATGATGTCCATGTACTTAAATATAACATCTATTGCAAGTATCAAAAACTTTGAATAGAATTTGAGTTGTATATTAAAGGTGTTTAATTAAAAATATTAAAATACTAATCTGTAATTGAAGATATTGTAATTAAAAAAATTGATAAAGTTTATATATTATATTGGTATCATAGCCACTCGAACGAAAATTTATATTCCAAGTTAATTCATTTTCACTTTTATTTACGGTCGTTTTCAATTTTATGCCCTTAAAACAAACTAAATTAAAGTAAGTTCAACAAAATGAATGACATCTTATTCATAAAATCAACTTGCTTAACAAGTTGAAACTTTTTTCTACTTTCGGTTTGTACTTCCTACACGTGGCTTTAAATGAAGGGATTGTTATTCATTCTCAAACCCCCTGAAAAGGAAGTTGCGATTGCCATTGATTTTCTCCCATTAAAAACGTTAAAGAGTAAACTACGATTTTCGTCCACATGGTTTAGTATTTATAACGATTTTCGTTCTTGATATTTAAAAACTGCTTTTTTCGTCCCTTAGATAACTCTGTTAAAAAGGTCCGTCTAATTAAGGTTATTTTTGGTATTTTTATTATTTTTCCACCTTAAAAAATTAATAACAATATATCTGATATATTACCTTACATTATTTTAATATTACAAAACACAGTTCACATACCCTACCTGCCGGCTTCATTGCCATCTCCGTCCAGTTCCCCCTTCCGACGACCATCATCACAAATCAACCACTAGATAACAATCCCTTTTATCCCCTCTATCTGCGGTGAACACCACCTCGAGTCACATCCAAATCCGCTCGTGTACACTGATCTTCTTTCCCTCACGATGTATTCTACACCATCTCTCTCTCTCTCTCTCGACCTATATTCTTCCTCCCACCCTACCAATCTCACAGTCAACCACCATGTCGTAAACATTTATTTGTGTTGGTAAGCAAAAAAAATCCATCGATTTCGAAGTTACTTTAATAGATAATGAATAGGTCTCCTTCCCTGATAATTTGTGTGTTGTGGTCTTTGGTTGTTTCAATTGATTTTGGGGGGGGGGGGGGGGCCTGATTTTGGTTTGGGTTTGTGAAAGGGTAAAAAAATTGCCACCGTATTATCTTTCCGTTAAAGGGTAAAAAAATTGGGTTTGTGAACAATGCAACCGTACCTCGTAATCAATTAAAGAAAACTTTTGAAATTAACAAAAAAACCCGGAAAAACTCTTGAAATCAACCAAAACAACCGAAAAAGTATCTCGAAGTCGATAAAAAAACTTAAAAATCCCTCGAAATCAAACAACTATAAAACTTTAAAAATCTCTCGAAACAATGGAATTAGGCTGAATACACATCGAACGATATTGAACGTTAGTAAAAACATAAAGACACCCAAAAAACCATGTTTTTTGCAATTAATTTTTGTCATCTATTGTATGATGTCGTCGTAATAAAAGTTTCATGGGTCCGTCCCTGGTCCACGATGGTGCCGGCGGCGATGGACGGGAATGGTCGGTGGTTGTTATTAAGATATCGCTATCCTTAAAATTAACACAAAAATATACCTCGGCGCAAGTATACACCTCGAGATACTGTCGTATCGTAACAAGTAATAATGGTACAAAGTACCGGATTTATCGTTCCCACAGAGACGGTAGTTAAAGCTTGAAGGTATGAAAAAACCCGGTTTTTAACGGTTTGATTTCAGAGGGTGATTAAAAGAGGGTTTTTTGATTAACTAATTTTTTTGTTTGGTTTGTTGGTGAATTTTTGAGAAATACTTTTATAAAAAACGAGTCTGGGATGTAAGGATAAATTGAGACGGAGATAGATAATTAGATAAAAAAGATATTTTATAACAACAATCGTTGTCTTGAAAATTTAATACTTTTTATAACCTCATTGAGGTTAAGCCGTTTAAATACCGATGGTTAATTGTCAGTTAACTTTAGGGGTATTACCACGAGATATTAAAGATCCAACAATGACAAGTTTATCAACTATTATTATAAAGTCGATACATCTTTTTAATCGTGTTATCCATCCCTTTAATCTCAATTTATTGTCTTACACCCCAAACTAAGGGTTTTAGCCTTCCATAAGAAATGAGTTTTTATAAAGTATTTTTAACGATAAAAGATAAACGTAAAATAACAAGAATGATTAAACTATGCAATTAACTAAAGCGAAATATGAATAACAGCACTACATATAAATGACGAGGAATTATAAAATACGGACAAGTTTACCATTGGTAATCTTTAGAATAATATAAATACTTAAACGGAAATATAAATTCAGGACAAGTTCACCAAATGCGATCTTGAGGAGCAAAAACGTAAAAAGAGGACAAGTTTACCATTGGTAATCTTGAGGAACATAAAAATAAAATGGGGACAAGTTTACCATTGGTAACCTTGAGTTAATTAACGAGGACAAGTTTGCCATTGGCATTCTTGAGATATGAAAATAAAGTGTTACGAGTAAAATATAAAATACGTACCGAATCCGAGACGAAGATTTTACTAAATAATACAACTAATCTAAAGATCTAGAGCTGTGATTTTATGACTAAACGATGAGAACCGAGAATAAAGGGGTGATGATGATGGTCGACGTAATCTAGAAAAAGGCTAAAAAAATTGCTTAATGAACTAACTAAATGATTAAGACTAGACTTATTAATGCAAAGAAAAGTGAAAGAGAAGAAAGGAGAGGGTTTAGGATGAGATAAAGAAAAGAAAGAAAGAAAGAAAGAAAAGAAGGGAAGAAAGAAAGAAAATGAAGTAGTATATATTGAGATGCATGAACTATTACATATATATATATATATATTGCTTCCATCAACTTGCATTTCCATAATGATAGTAAAAGCAAAATGCTTCCTCACACCAAGCAACTTACTGCATTCTTCCTACTACTTGCATACCACTTGCTAACTTCATAATGACTTGCCTAAATACAATGTTTCTACAACCTTACTCTCATCCAAACATTGTTTGGAATTGAGAGCAAAATGTTTGCTTCTCCAAGTTTCACTCCAAAAGTCCACCACAAGTGTGAGGTCCTTTCTTCCTTCCATCCATGCTTCCTATTTATAGCCAAAAAAGAAAACACTTGGGCTTGGCTTAATGATTAAGCCATTTCGGTTTGGGCCTTAACCCATGGGCCGAAATACTCAAAAATAAACCCAATTAACTTACATTAACATCCTAATTAAGATTAAGCTAATATAATAAAGTTTGACCTTAACTAAATGACATTACAACACAAAATTTTCCCACACACGTCGTGGGTCTTCGGCTTGTTCCGGTTCTTACTTGGTCAACTTTTGCTTCTGTGTTTTCCGTTTATATTACCTGAAATTATTATAAGAAGAAAACATGAATAATGGTACAAATTTTAACAATTCGTGACCAAAAATACATTTTTTCTTTTATTATATAAAGGATATACTAAATACTAGAAAGTGAACTAAAAATCCTAATATGATGCTAAAAATGTTATAAAAGAAAATAAAAGACTCTGAGATGTAAACCCGGTTAATAAATTAACCTTATCAGTGGTCGACGGGGATTTTGTGTAGGTGGTCGATGAAGTTGTTGTAATGTAGAAGGAGGTGTAGGTGGTCGACGGAGGTTGTGTAGGTGGTTGAGGCGGTTAAGTGGAAGTTGAGGTGGAGGCGGCCGATGGTGGCTATCGACAATGATGGCTACTGCGACTAGTGATGATGACCATTAAAACACTATTAATAATATTTTAGTTTTTTCATCTTTGTCCCATCTTGTTCCACCTATTTTGGTGGAACAAGAAAAAAACATATTTTTTGTCACAACTCATGTCTTTGTCCCATCTCGCGCCAAACGTGCTACAGTGAGTTCTTGTTCTGTCGCATATTGCACCAAACGTGAGACAATGAGTTTTTTTTTCTCTGTATATCCATTCCCGTCCCATATACCAAACACATTAGAGAACAAATGGTAGGTGCTTCACACAATGTTGAATATGCGTATTTCCATCATCCGTTTAAGGTGAACACCCTTTGAGGTGGTGGGTTATCGTTTTTTATAGTCTTTTCTTTATTCGACAAAAGAAGACACATTTCAAAAATGATATTATTTGTGTGTGTTTCTTGATTAAGGGGTCAACATTTTACTAATTTTTCTTATTTTTGAAAACATCACTACTTTGACATTATAAAATAATGGAAAGTTTGTTGGTGCTAGTGTACCAAAACTTTTTTTGTTAAAATGGCACCTCACATAATATAAATTTTGATGATAACAAACTTAACCCGACTTGTTGTATAACTACTATTGTAGATAAATCATGTGATGAATTGTTCTTGTAACATGGATAAATATTCCTAGATTTACACAAGTAACAAGCACAATTCAACAATGATAGTTCCAAGCTTTGAGGGCTAGCATTTTAAAAAAAGTAATTTCATCAGGTTATCAATTATCAACTACATAATCATTATGATGCATAAATTTAAGCTAATTAGAGATTTAGGGTTAGAACCAATATGTGTATATAATTATATATCACCGTTGCTTAATATAATACCAACATGTTTGCAAATTGAATTAGGTTGAGCTAGACTGAATCCAATATCAGGGGCTGTTTGGTAGTTGTTGGATGGTACAGAGGTCTGGATGGTATAGAGGCTCTGTATGATATAGTGCAGAATGAAAAATGATTGTTTGGTAGTTGCTCTGAATGGACAGTCTGAATAAGAACAAATGACCATTTTACCCTTCTATTCGGTTTTTGTTTTGTTTTTATCTCCAACCATCCAAACATGATACTTCCATTTTTATTGAAACTGCAGTATTCAATCCTTTTATTAAACCCCAAAAAAAACTTACAACAATGTACTGGTTATCACCAAACTTTACAAAAAAAAAAACAAATTACAACATAATTTCAACAAGATTTACATTCTATGATCTTTCCATGGCTGTAGAGAAATCTTCACAACAAGATCTACATTCTCTGATTTTTCACGAAACGAATGATGCTTCTTCAAAGTAAAACAACAAAAGCAAGCAACCCACTTGAGCACAAGCAGGAGCAGATAAAAGAGTTGGATTCTAGTTCCAAACCAATATTATGCAAACCCCTTTTCAAAAATTCGAGCAAATCCCTTTTCAAACAAATCCCATCAAGAAACAAACAAACAAACGATTGTGCTTAAAAATCGAAACCATACCTGAAAGGGACAGCGGCAGCGGCGACGTGGGATTTGGCCCACGGACGGTGGATGGCGGCGTCGGCGGTGGAAGGGACGGCAGCCGGCGATGGAAGGGACAGTAGCCGGCGGTGGTCCTGGAAGACAGCAGCAGCGAGCTTGAGAGAAATCATGATGGGAGAATAAAACAAGTGAAGGAGGCGCTGGAGAGTGGAGAAGAAAACAAAAGAACAAAACAAGGGTATTTTGGGGAAAATAAAGGGTCTGAATCATAATCCAAGGAGTTAGGGCCTGCATCCTTCAGAGCCTTTTGTTCCACTTCAGAGGACAATTTTTTTTTGCCAAACAGCCCCTAGCCTCTACACGATTCAGACGTGCCTCTGAATGACACCATTCAGACCTAAACAAATAGCCCCTCAACCTTTTTAATTAGCTAACGGGTTGTCAAATTATATATATATATATATGGATGCAGGTCGGTGCTTTTCATCTCAGCCGTTGAAAGTAAATTCTTGAGCCTTTAAAATCACTATTTTACAGTTATGGCTAAGCAACCTTCCCTCAACCTTTCCGACTTCTCTCTCCCCTGTCCGCTTCCGGTTTCTCTCCTACGTCTCCACTCCTCCTCAGCCGGTTCTCTCATCCCGGAAACCACTTCCAATACGACTTTCTTCCAAACCCAACCTCCTCTCATTTACTTTTCTCCATCAAATTCAAACTCCCACCTCCTAAAAATATCCCCATTTCTCTTCCGTTCCTTCCAAATCGCCATACTCATGGATGATTACAGATCAAAATCATACAACTACAACGATCAAGACATGCAATTGGAGAGATACAATGGTGGATTTAGCCCTAAATTACCCGATTTCGACCGCCATCCACCACGCAATTTCAGATCTTACAGCGTTTTGTATGCTTCTTCTTCCTACAAACTCCCACAGTCAAATGTGGATATCGTTGTTGCCAACACTGACAATAATTTCAAGTTGAAGAAAGGGAAATCGACGAATGGATCGACCTCATAATCATGGAATTTCGTTGATCCTGAGTTCCAGAGGAAGAAGAGGGTTGCTGGATACAAAGTCTACTCCGTTGAAGAAAAACTCAAAGGATCGTTTCGGAAGAGCTTCAGATGGAAATCGTTTTGGAGTTGGCTTACACTGCCATCAAGGAGCTTAATAACAGCGAGTTAAAGGTATTCAATAATTCTAAATTCTAAATTTCTTATAAACAATATTAAGTTGCTATTGTTGAATCTTGATTTTGATGCATCAAATGATTACTGAAATCTAAGGTTTGGCTTTTCTCAGCTTCTTGACATTATATTGTTGATTTTTGTTACCTGAGCATCGAATGTTCATCATCCCAAGAAAAGATGTATTTCTTGCTTCCTCTCATCTTTTTCTGGTCTTTTTAAGTGTAGAGGAGAATTATTTCCCAAATGGAACCCCAAAGCCTAAAAACCCATCATTTTCATCACATCATCATCATCATCAGGTATATATGTTTCTTAGGCACTACAATCTTCTTTAAAATAAAATAAAAATTATTGTTTAATAGAAAGGTAAATCTGGTGATGTGACAGGATCAAATACAGGGAAAACGGTGGCAATCATCTTAGGAGGAGCAGCAGGAGTTCGGTTTCTTATAGTGTTTTTGTTGATGGCTAGAAATGCAATGAAGAAACATGATGATAAGTATTCGCTGTCATGGTTAGTTTTGCACACGTCAAGTGATCAAGTCCCACAAGTTTTTATTATTGTTTTCACTTTCATAATGTTACTGTGTCTTGAGACTTGAGTTAAGTAAATAATTGTGCTGATATAATTTGCTTGTGCACTGCTTTAAATGGGAGCAAAGAGCCACTTAGTTTTGATGGAATGGCAGATGTTGAAGTAGAAAGAAAATGAAGGTAATTAGTCTTTTTACGGAGAGATTTGTTTTATCTAGGTTGGTCTTTTACAGTGTACGAGTACATTTTTGGATATTTCAATCTGAACGTGTATGGTTGTTTTCTACGGGTTTCTATATAATTTCTAAAAATTAATGTTGATTAATCGGAGCTTAATGAAATTGTTGTTATACCCTTAGTCTGTACTTGGCGGCCGCTTGATTATGCACGACATCTGATAGGTTGTGTCTTTTTTGTAGTCTGGTTATCACCATTTATATTAAAATTTTGATTTTCAGCTGGTGGCAATGCTGGTTGAATCTACTCTTCTTGAAATCAAGATCAAGAACATCGATTTCAAATTCAAACAAAAGTGGAAAGAACATCGATTTCAAATTACAGCTCTTGGATTTCAAGGTACATTTTCAATTTAAATCTGAAAACAAGGGAGCCACATACTTCCACATTCTACAATTTCTGTCATTTGTCCCTCTTTTTCAAGATTTCGCATTTGCCCTCTTTCTGAGATGATGATAATGCTCATTTATTTGTATGGTTGATTAGTCTCTGTTTTGAACTTGGAAGTATTCCTATAGATCAAGTCCAGCTAATGGTAAAATGTATCTTTTTTGTTGACTATGGACCTTATGGTTATCTTAGAGAAAATGATTCTAGCTTTTTTTGTTGTTGACTATGGGGATTACGGTTATCTTAATTTTGAAATAAAAGGATTCTAGCTTTTTATGTTATTGACTATGGGGCTAACGGTTATCTTAATTTTGAAATAAAAAAAGGATTCTAGCAGTCTTTGTTGTTGAATACGGGCCTTATTGAACAAAATAGTCCGTTTCTGACTTTCACGTGCGCTTTACCATGCCAGGTTGTACATGTACAAGTTATTACTCAATTTCAAATCAAGTCAATTTTTTTACGTATAGGTTATTGTTGATCTTTTAGTTGCAAGCTTGAAGTTGTTGTAGCGTGTGCCATCCGGCCATCAAATGCCATCAATTGGCTTTATGATGGACCTCATGGATGTATATGTGCCCATTGGGTAGGTCTTATTGCAACTTATCTGGTATATGTAGAACATATTAAATTAACTTTCCTTGTCAAAATTGAGTTTTTGCATATAAAATTATTAGTATTTTCATGGGGTCCTCTTGTCAAAGATTTTTCAAGGATCAAGATTTGTAGTCTGAATAAGTCAAGCATATTCACTTGTGCTTCTTACTTCTTTGCACTATTTATCACTTCACTTCCTTGCACTATTTATCATCTTCTCACTTCCTTGCACTAATTTATCACCAATATGAATCTTGATTTCTGTAACCTTTGTGAGTTGCATTACAGGTTCTCACTTCAGACAGTTGTCATGAAGGACTCGAAACTTTTGCTATGGATAAGGTTGGTTGCACATCTCTCTCTCTCTCTCCCTATTATTCGTTGTTCCTTTTAATCTTTTATTTATTGTAAATGATATTTTAAAGTTGGGACAAATGGATTAAAAGAAGATATGTTGGATCAAATGGTCCTTGTAAAGTGAAAGTTAGCATAAATAAATTTCATATTATGTATCTTAATCCAGTGGGTGGAACATTAAATTTGGGGCTCATTGGATAAATTTTTCTCCTACTAATGCTTTTGGGGTTTTGCAGCATTGATGCTTTGATCGTTATTTACTTTGGCCACTATTATTTAGATATTAAGGATCATCTATTGATTTGGGTGACTTTTTTTTGGTGGTTGCAGGTAGATTGTTTGTTACTGATTGATCTAATTAATCATGAAAGCTTGTGAGGATGTATATATGTTGTTGCATTTGCTGGCATATGAATGCCAACTACTTTGAGGTTGGATCTGATCAACAACTATGTTTTTTGCTTTTACTGTAAATATAGTTGAGATCAAACAAAGTGTAGGAAACATAGGCACTTACTTTTTAAGTTGTTTGGTTGCATCCTATGTAACTAAATTTTCATATAATTTAATAATCTAAAATATGATTTTGTTGGTTGGTATGATCTTGAGCGTTGAAGTATACCATTTTTGTTTATTCATTTACTATTTCTAGGTATGGATTGTAGAATGTACAAATGAAGAAGACCGATGATAGGGGGGCTATTTCTGTTTTAAGGTACAAAATCTCCGGTATATTGTAGTTGTTTTTTATGATTATGACGACCACAACTAATTTTGTTTAGTGGCATAAGTTTTTGTTTCACTTGGTTACTTGGGCAATAATTGAGTAGCTTTTTGGTTGATACTTTTGCGTTATAAAGATACTAATAAGATAAGTTTGATTTTGTGAATGTTGTGATTTGAGTTGCAATAAGAAATCCATATGGCATGTTGCATAAGGAAATAAGAGTTGTTGCCATGATTTATAAACTGATTATCTTTGCCATATGAAAATCAGTTGGTCAAACTTAATGTATATATTTGATCCATTTTTTTCTCAAGTGTAAATGTGTAATTAGACAATAGATTTGTTTATAGTTAGCTAAGGTTGTGTTTACTAAAAAAATTACCCTGTTCATTTTACCTAATTGGATGAACATGACAAGGATTGAAAAAGAGCGAACGACAAAGTTTAAGAGTCTTACTTGGTAAGTGAGAGAGTAATAGTAATGACTCTTACGGTAAGCGCTTATTGGGTAAGTTTTTGCAGACGATGCTATTTTAATAGACTAAAATCTTATCTGGTAAGTAAAGTTAAAATGTATTGTATAACCAATCCCTAAGTGTGGGATTAATTTTTCTGTATAGGGATTTAAAACTAATGTACTAATAGTTTTATTTTCTTAATTATATTGACATATGGAAATCCTAAAGATTCTAAGTTTGGGACCTGTATATGGGTGTATCAAACTAAAATGCCCTCTGGTATGACTCTAATCATGCATCACATATGCCAATGTTTTGTTTTTAACATTTGAGCCATATATCTAACATATTAATTGTTTTTCATGTTTGAAATACAAGACTGCCATAAGTGTGATTGGTGATATGGATAATGTGGTTGAGACCCAATAGCATAACATTGCTAATCAAACAAGTATATGTAAAAGAAAGTACATTATCAAGGTCAACAAGACCAAGAAGTGATCACATGTCATATTTTAGAATATATTGCCAACACCTGTTCATATATATGATTGAGAATATCTTGCAAACAACAATTGATCACATGTTTAAAAAATAGTTTGCAAATGCCAAATAATTCTAACATGATATTTAAGCTACTAATCTTATTTTAGAAGCATGGTCGTTTATTGTCAATTTTATGTTGGTTTTTAAGGCCTAATTACAGTTAGGCAAGGAGGTATAATAAACCTTCAAAGGTTGTACTTATCTAATGCATGCATCCTTTTACAAATATTGCATGAGGGGGGAAATTTTGTATTAAGACATTGTGTTGAAAGCCTGGCTATCTGATAAATGTGCAATTAGTTATGTATTGTCTACCATTAATTGTTTAATAAGATTAATCTTTTAATTAAATTATTTACCCAAATGATTATCCGGTAAATAAATACTTGTAAGAGTTAACACTATAATTTATTCTATTTGTAAGATTATTGTTGATCAAAATGACATTGTATGGAATAATTTAACCGATAAGCATTTACCCGGATAAGAGTCGTTCGCATCACTTATCGGGTAAGACTCAACATCCTATTCATCACTCTTACCCAGGGGCGTGGGAAATGAATTTTCATTCCCCCGGTTTAATCAGGATTGAAGATTTGGGCTTTGGGGGGGGGAATGATGCTATTATATTATATAAATCAAACAGTTTTTTTCATTATCATTCTCATTAATTACTGCTTAATAGTTCAACCAAACACCCCCTAAGTCTCTAAACTATTTTTATTGAGTGAAAAAACTATTAAAATATCTCGTTTTGAATAATTGATCCTAAACATTTTTTTAATAAATAAACCATCGAACTTTTATAAATTGGTTTAAAATTGGTTATTTAAATTAAAATATCTCATTTTGTAAGTTGTAACTAATTAGCAAAGCTTTAAAATAAGAAGAAACTTGAATAAACACACTGTCCTCTCGCCATGACAGACCTATATAGGTGGTATAGGTGGCACAGACCATTGTATTATTTATCCATCGAAAGGTTAAAAATTTCACGTTTGTGGAAGGTGCAACCGTTGTTAATTTTTGATATAAATCGTTTTTCACATTAATTATTAACTCGAATTGTTAGGGTTAGCATTTGTTGGTTAATGATAATTGTTAACTTTTTGTTAGTTATTAGTTGTTAGGGTTATGGATTTGTTTATTAAATATTCGTTCCCAAAACAACAGCTATATAGTGTTTTATAGAGTGCGGGTCCATTGGGGTTGTTTTGGAGAATTTTCGTGGACATTTGAGGTCTGTTTTGGGTATGTTTAGAATATTTTAACAACTGATTTTAATCGGTCCTTTCGTATTTGTCTAGAGGGATTCGATAGAGATTAATTGTGAGATAATAGGAATATTACTTAGGATGCTAATCAAGTTAAAATAAAAATTTGTCACATAAATTTATTCTCACATTTTTCATATTATCGATTTGTTCAGATTGTTAAATCATTGCGTTTTCTTGAGATCTGTTTTCAAAGACATTTATAATATGTTTAAAGTCATGTCGTGCACCCGACCAACGGACGGGTATAAGACTAGTTATTTATTAGTGGTGCTTAAAATACCGACCACCCCAACCCAAAAAACCTAAAAAGAACTCAAATCGAGGTAACTTGACACATAGTTGATACAAAATAGACCAAATCGCATATATCGGGATGGAATCGGGTTGGGGTTATTTGAACCCAACCCAACCCGATGAACCAGATGCCTTTATATACTACAGATCTATTACAATTGTTAAGTCTAATATATGTACATTAAACCTACCCGTAATTAGGTATACTCAAAATTATATCATAATTTCAACCGTAATTTTCTTTCTTATTTGATGAATTTTCAAATTCTTAGAGTTTCTTCGACTTTTTTTTTATATGTTTCATTTTAAATTTCTTTCGTTTAAACAAAACGTTTAGTAAGCATAAAACGATGTACCAAAGTTCCAACCGGACCAACACGTATGATTTGGGTTTAGATTATTCAAACCGCAAACATTAAGTTGAGTTATTCAAATGCTTTTAATCCGACCAACTCAACCCAACTCTTAAGTAGCCCTACTTGCTAGTATTTATATTTCAAACAAAAATTTACAAAAGTACATAAAAAGGTATTTTGGACATTTATTTTTATTAACTCCGACTCTGAAGTTACATAACCACACTATCCACACAAACATATTTTAACTAACCATTTGGGTTGTGGCGTACCCATCAAGTTTTAGAAGAATGCAGTAAAAAATCTTATCTACCCTGGTTCGAATGACAACATCAAAATCCTTATAATCATAGTCACCCAAACATTAGTTCATACTCCATACACATAAGTAACCCAAAAACCCACAATTAAAAAAGGGGAGGCTAAAGACAACCCTACAAAATAAATTGATATTATATACACCACTGTTAAAAACCTGTTCTATAACACTAAAGTTATAAAAGTACAATAAATTATTTATTTCGTACACATAGGAAAGATGCAATTAACAACCCTTTTTAAAAAAAACATATTCTAATTTGGTTTCATTTCATGATGAGCCAAAAATATTTTGCTATCAAAGTCCCTTAAAATAAATAAAACATACTTAAAATAAAAATTATAATTTAAAGAAGATATTATGAAATGTTTTTTATTTTCTTTATGGCCAAATGGAAATCAGAAAACCATAAAAATTAAAAATAGAATATAAAATGGAAATTTTGCTACGTCTTCTCCAAGACACCACACATATGAGGCTATGAGCTTCATTTTACCCTCTGCAACCACATCGCAGTTTTCCTTACCTCCTCCATTGACGATGGAGAGAGCTGTTCTTCTTCGTTCTATCTCTTCATGTACTTCACATGCCTGTATTCGGACCTTTTCTCGTTCTTCCCACCGTCTTTCCTCCAACCGCCACCGTCTTATCCCCAATATCCACCGTCGTTCTCCTGTACGCCACCACCTCCGCCGCATCTCCACCGCACTACCATCTCACCTCCACTTCAATACTCGCTTCTCTCATATATCTCCCAAAGCCATCGCAACATCATCGCCTCAGTTCACACCTGGTATAACTATTACCATTACTAATTCACCTTCCATCCGTTTCGTCGTCAAAGAACTGTACTTTGGCCTTTTAATTTCGAATACCTTTGTTATAAATCGTACACTGAAATTAATCCTTTTTATATTAATTGCTATGAGGATAAATGGAGTTTTTCGAATTTCGATTGTCCTTCAAATGGTTTTTCAGTTTTACGTTAGTTGAAATTTAGCGCTTTTGAATACAAAAGGCAAGTTATAGTTTTCCTTTTGTCGGTACGGAGGGAATATGGTCTTATTCATCGACTGATTAACTGGATTAGGTTGTTGTAATTACTTATTTTTCACTTGTTGATATTAATTTTAGGGTTACCGTTTTTTGCTTGCAGATTCTGTTGGTGCTCACGATGATGTTGCTGAGAAGCTTGGATTTGAGAAGGTTTCCGAGCAGTTTATTGACGAGTGTAAGTCGACAGCTGTTTTGTATAGACATAAGAAGACTGGTTGCGAAGTAATGTCTGTATCAAATGACGATGAGAACAAGGTCTTTGGTGTAGTTCTTCGGACTCCTCCGTAAGTATCCTTCTCAGAATACAGGAAACTGTTGTTTATGAGTTTATGCATTGTAATTGAAACAACTGATTAGGTGAAAGCAGAATCATTTCAGCCTTTTACTATTGGTGGGAATGGTAGCTTTCTTGTTGAAAAGTGTGGTAGGAAAGGATGTGATTGAAGAGGAACATCATTAATTGGATCTCATACCATATACATTTGGAATTTTGATCCGATAAGTGTTCAGTGAAGGGATATATTATTAGATGGTATATTGCAACAGAATTAAAGTTCAGTCTGCAAACTTTAGCCCATGATCAGTATATATGTTTTTGCTATTAGTGACTCAAATCCGAGGACATTAATGGTATCCTTTTGGGAACAAAAAAATTTCAAAGCTTACTCTTATAGTGCAACTTTGAAACATTTACAAAATATGAAATTCTTTATGTGACTACTGTGTTATACTAATTGTCACTTCGTTGAACTATTAATGCAGGAAAGATTCAACCGGAATTCCTCACATATTGGAACACAGTGTACTATGTGGTTCAAGAAAGTACCCTCTAAAAGAACCATTTGTTGAACTACTGAAGGGGAGCTTGCACACTTTTCTAAATGCATTCACATATCCTGATAGGACATGCTATCCTGTTGCATCCACAAATACAAAGGTTGGGAATATTTTGCGAGTTATTGGAAATAGACATAGGTGATGCCTCTCCTAAATCTAGTTTAATAATGTATGTTTTGTTGCTTATCGTGTAGGATTTTTATAACTTGGTTGATGTGTACCTGGATGCCGTGTTCTTTCCCAAATGCGTGGAGGACATTCAGACTTTCCAACAAGAGGGTTGGCATTATGAGTTGAATGACCCTTCAGAAGAAATAACTTATAAAGGTCAATATTAATTTTCCTTCTCCATATTATCAAGTCTTTATGTTTTCTACTAGATTCAAACAATGCCAGGATTTGGTTTTATGGAGTAGATATACGTGGTACTAAATATCAATCTCTTAGCATTATATGTTATGCATGAGCATGTTCGTTAATATGATATCTTAAGTTAGAAGGGTTCAACTGAACCCTGTTAAAGCTAAGAAATTGAAATAGCATGCATATGCTTTGTCTTGATCATTTACAATGCTACTTTCAGGTGTTGTGTTCAATGAGATGAAAGGTGTTTACTCCCAACCAGATAACATATTGGGCCGAACATCTCAACAGGTAAACATTTGATCATTAATGGAAATGATTTTATCTGGTACAGGCTTGAGTCAACTCATTAAGAACATACCACTTCGATTGTTTTTTTGTGTTTATCAAAACATCACCAGTTTAATCGACTTGCTTTTATGTATATGTTGTCTTCCAATATAGTAGAAGATATGAAACCAGGGACCACTAAGCTCTTAGCAGATGACACTTCCATAATTTAAGCTGCCAACCTCATAGAAGGGGGGGCTGGGTCTCTTAGTTTAGCACCCATATACTTTGGAGATTGAAATAGTCGCTGCTTTCTCTCTTTTGTTTTCCCATAGCTATCCATGGAAGTTCTGCACCTTTCGCTAATAGGTTGAGTGGGTTGGGGAGGGGGGGGGGGTCCCTGGCATTTGAGCAGCATTTACCTTCAAATATGTGTTACCCAACTCTTGTCACCATAAATACATCTCTAGCTAGTAATCTCAAGAAGTTCACCTGCCAAACTTCTCTTGCAGTTTGCCTTATGTTTCTGCAATTCGGTTATCTGTCTTTCGCTTTGCATTTCTTTCTTCTGTAAGCGTAATTAAACTGAAACAAAGATGAGTTTTCAAGGAAAACAGCTTTTCACTCGAGAAATATGTTAGAAATGTGCCGATATATACAAATATGTGTACCTTTTATGATTTCTCATTTATGGTTTTTAGTAAATTAATTATACTTGCAAAGAGTCTTGTATTCTGAACACTGCTTCATGTTAGTAGCCAGATTGATTTTTATATTTTTATCCTTCCATTAGGGTTGGCCTTTAGAAAACTGGTAAGGTTAAGTTATGGCCAGAAGGTCACTTATTTGAGTCATGGAAACAATCTCATTTGATTAGCCCTCTATATATACACACCATATAAAGATATCTCTCTCCAATCCTCGCAAAGCCTTGGGGTTGCCCATTTATCTTTCATTTATGTTGATATTTGATTAATATGAAAATACAGGAAGGGGAAAGACGGCCTTGTTTTATGAACCCATGTGCCACTTGAAAGTAGTGAATCCATGGTTCTGTCTTGTCATGCTGCTTGCAATGTTGTTGTTGACATGTACTACTGTTATTTATGTTTTTTTTCCGTTCATCTGCTGTTCCTATTACCTCTTGACTCTCAAGCATTAATATATCAAACATTGTGCCTGATGCCACATTCTTGTTTATGCAGGCTATTTTCCCAGACAATGCTTATGGTGTTGATAGTGGAGGTGATCCTCAAGTTATACCCAAACTAACCTTTGAAGAGTTTAAGGTGTGTATGTGTTCTATATGCTTTATGTTAACCAACTTATTCTTTTTTATTTTGAAGGGTTATCTTCTAAAGCTTTGTTGTTGTAAAAGCTTGTATTTTAGTTAGTTATTCTAAAGTTTGAAGAGTTTAAGCCTGTTTATGTTTGTTACCTCATTTTTTGAGGCACAACTTTAATAGTAAATTAGTTGTATATGATACTCGTATGTACATATTCATGTAGTTTCAGTAGTTGTGTTTATTTATTACAATTATCATCAGTTTTAGTGCTTTCTTTTTAATAATATAAAATACACAGGATTTTCATCGCAAGTATTACCATCCAAACAATGCCAGGATTTGGTTTTATGGAGATGATGATCCAAATGAGCGTCTGCGCATCTTAAGTGGTACACCTCTTTCTCTCATGGAATAATTGTGTTTTTCATTTACTTTATGTGCCATAAAAAGTGTCATTGAAGGATGATAACACTAAAAATATTGGCCCTTTGTCTCTGATAATCAGTTATCTGTATAAACTATAAAGTACTCAGAATCATTCATATTACTTTTTTCTATGAACATCCATCATATAACTACTGTCTTGTATATCTTCATATTTTTCAAGTGGTATATAAAAACTTGTGCTGTAATCAGTCAGTTTTTTTACTTGTTTTTGTTTTCTGTATCTACCATCTTCAGCCTTCTTGTAAAGCAAGATGGATTTATAGTTGGCTTGCTAATAACTCTGAATATGGACTTTTTCAGTTTTGTTTACCGCCTCATCTCATGTCCTTTTTTTTAAACCCCATTTCCAAACAGAATATCTGGATTTGTTCGATGCAACTTCAGCTCGTCAAGAATCAAAAATTGAAACACAGAAACTGTTTTCCAAGCCAGTTAGAGTTGTTGAGAAATACCCTGCTGCTGAAGGTGGCGATTTGAAGAAAAACCACATGGTATGCCTTAATTGGTTGCTATCTGATAAGCCTCTGGACTTGGAAACTGAACTTGCCCTCGGATTTCTTGATCATTTATTATTGGGAACTCCTGCTTCCCCTCTAAGGAAAATCTTGCTCGAAAGTTGTTTGGGAGATGCCATTGTTGGGGGTGGAATGGAAGATGAGCTCCTTCAGCCTCAGTTTAGCATTGGACTAAAGGGTGTTTCTGTAGAGAACATTCAAAAAGTTGAAGCTTTAGTCATGAGCACGCTTGAAAATTTGGCAGCGGAAGGTTTCAACATGGAGGCTGTGGAAGCTTCCATGAACACAATCGAGTTTTCTCTCCGAGAAAATAACACTGGATCATTTCCTCGTGGCCTTGCCTTGATGCTTCGCTCTGTTGTAAGTTTAGCTTTCTCGCAGGAGTAGTTTCTGGAACTTGAGTCTTATTTCTAATTGTGATCGTTTTTATTTTTTATTTAACAGGGAAAGTGGATTTATGATATGGATCCATTTGAACCATTGAAATACCAGCAACCTCTGGCGGCACTGAAAGCTAGAATCGAAAAGGAAGGGTCAAAGGCAGTATTTGCTCCATTGATAGAAAAATTTATTTTAAATAATCCTCATCGTGTAACCATTGAGATGCAGGTATTGTATATTGATGACCATTCTTTTCTAATTATGAGACATGCTAGTGATGTTAATTTATATGTATTGTTCAATCAGCCTGATCCAGAGAAAGCTTCTCAAGATGAAGCATTAGAGAGAGAAAATTTGGAGAAAGTTAAAGCAGGTATGACTGAGGAAGATCTTGCTGAGTTGGCACGTATGACACATGAGCTACGATTGAAGCAAGAAACTCCTGACACACTAGAGGCTCTGAAAACTGTTCCGAGCCTCTCTCTGCAAGATATTCCCAAAAAACCTACTCAAATCCCAATCGAGGTAACTTTATCTTGTAACTTATTGAACGAAGAGCTGTATGTGTTGATCTGTTGGCTTGATAACTTAAAGAAGTCAAATTTTGACAATTTTAGGTTGGAGATATCAATGGGGTTAAAGTATTGCAGCATGATCTCTTCACAAATGATGTCCTTTACACTGAAATAGTATTCGATATGAGTTCACTGAAGCAAGAACTTCTTCCTCTGGTTCCACTTTTTTGGTAAGATACTGCTGGAAACATGAAGGCTCATAACTCAGTTTTGTTCTTGCCATTATGAATTTTGGTATCATTGCTGTTATCTTTATTGAGAGAAAATTACAAAAATCATTCTTGAGGTATGACATAACTTTCTTGGATGTGTCTATTGATAAGAAGTTACAAGTTATTCCCTGAACTTGCAATTTTACTACAAAAATTGTCCCTGACCCTAACACCATTATCTTTTGACAAAGTAAAGTCACAAGGTATTTATGACCTAACTTTCTCGGATGTGTCCAGTGTGTATTTACTGCCACTAATGTCTTAAATACCTTAATTCATCAATGTCACAAGTGTACATCTGATTCCATCTTTTGGTTTTGTCATGCTAATGATTTCTATGATTAAGCATATGCTTTCTGATGCCTAGGAAACTTGTATATTACCATTTTCTTGATTCAAAACCCTGCTTCAATATTTCAAAACTTTGCTTCCCTCCTGAGAAGTGAAGGATTCTTCTGTTAATGGTATGTGAACAATTGGTCACATTTGGATCAAGTTATGCAACAGCCAGGCACAAAAAATGACAGATAGGCTGCACCCAAAGAGGGAAGAGAAAAGTGGAACTTAGTCGGTTATATTAATAAAACAAAATTCATGTACATCTTTCACTTTTTTGCGCATTTCCAATAATGCTATTGCTTATACTTAATTCTACTACATTGCTCAACAGTCAATCGTTGCTGGAGATGGGTACAAAAGACCTAGACTTTGTGCAGCTAAATCAGTTAATTGGAAGGAAGACAGGGGGAATTTCAGTATACCCTTTCACATCATCAAAGCGAGGATCAGATGCTCCTGTCAGCCATATTATTGTTAGAGGAAAAGCCATGTCTGCACGCGCTGAAGATCTTTTTAACCTGGTATGTGCATTGTATTTATGGGATGGTTATAAAAGATTACCTGTGGCTGAAGTAAAAGTTTTTGGCCTGATCGTAATTCCAAAATGGGGGCTCTTTATTTGATGAGCTCTAAGAGGGTCATAATTAGTTAATTACTACCTGCCAAACACCCTTTAATGTGATATCCATATGTTAATAATTTTCTCCCCTTCACAGTGCTTATGTAGTTCATTTTGTAGCATATGCCTTATAATGGCCCCTGGCATGATATTAGAGCAATTCAAGAGAATTTGATTTACCACGATGTGAGTGGTTCTGATTATGCAGTTTGCTAGTCAGAAATCTTAGTTCCATTTCAGTATGTCACTCGGGGACTGTTTGGTTGGTTTCTATTAAGTTGTGTATGGATAAAGCTGTCTGTGTGGATTAATCAGTTTGTATAGATTGGGAATATTTTTGTTTGTGAGGGTTTTTTCATAAATGGACTGAGCGTGTTTTTTAATTGGAGGGGGAGGTTTGGGGAAAACTTGGCTTTCTTCATAAAGCTCTCCCCTAAAAGCTTACTGAATAAGCCACTTTCTATATTATCAAGCCACTATCAAACAGTCATATGTAGATGGCCGAATAAGCTGTGAGTCCCATTAAGCTAATTAAGCTGCTAACAAACATACCCTTACCCATGTATAAATGTGGATGCGCTGCTAGGGAGCCTGTATGCAACTTACAGCCATAAGTTCTCTAGTATCTTGTCTATATTTCATCTGGCAATATCTTTTTAGCTTTCTCAGCAGTTATTCTCAGAAATCAGCAACTGGTTTTGGTAACCAACATAATAAACTTCTTAACACCATTCAATTTTAGGTCAACTGTATTCTCCAAGATGTCCAGTTTGCAGACCAGAAGCGCTTCAAGCAGTTTGTCTCCCAAAGTAAAGCTAGAATGGAGGTATTGATTGGAATCATGAACAATTTAGTTGTCACTTCTATTCCTTTAATAGGATCTGATACTTTAGTTTCTTTATGTAGAATCGATTAAGGGGAAGTGGTCATGGCATTGCAGCAGCAAGGATGGACGCAAAGCTAAACAATGCAGGATGGATCAGTGAACAAATGGGTGGTGTCAGGTTTGATTTATTGGTGTATATGAGCATTACTTTATATGGCTGATATGCTAGTTAAAACAATAAACCATGAATAAAGTTACTTGGGAAGATGCATATTGATGAAAAAATTTACGGGAAAAAGGAAAGAAAAATGATCTATGAAGGGGAATTTTTCATTAAGCACTGGTGTCCTTATGAACTGTAGCTTTGTAAAGTTAGGATTGGGTTCCGGTGAGAATGGAAGTTATGGTGAGAAGGGTACAAACTGATCTCGACCCTTGGATCAATCCTAATTGAAGATCAACACTAAATTCATGCGGTGGGGGCGAGATTAAAAGCGATCAAGGGTCCAGATCCCTTATGCTTCTCGGCTTAACTTTTATAGATGCATTAAGATGCATATTAAAAGGGGTTGTTTGTTTACTTTTTAACAGTTCCATTAAGAGGCAGCCTCTGAATCGCTAAGAGGTGAATTCTTTTTGGCAAAAAATAAGTCTGCCTCTTAATGGTTCCAAAACCCTCTGAATCATTTTGTATCCTGGACCCCCCTTAACCATTAAGAGCCCTAGTTACATCTTGAACAATTACCAAACAATTATATTTCATTTTGCACTATATCATAAGAGCCTCTTAATCATTCTGACCACTTAATCATTCTGCACCAAACCATTCAGCATTTTGCACTGAGCTTGAATGGCTATTGTGAGATTTTTTTCCCCTTCAGTAGCTTCTGCACCAAATCATTCAGTAGCTTCTGCGAGCCATCAAATTGAATTTATATCACATTTCCCGTCTATTATGATCTTGTTTCAACTTTCAAGACTGTAATTGGATTAATATTTCATATATTGCAGTTACCTGGAATTTTTAAAAGATCTTGAAGAGAAAGTTGAACAAGACTGGACTGGAATTTCCACGTCCCTTGAAGAAATCCGCAAAACCCTTCTCTCAAAGAATGGTTGCCTTGTGAATCTCACCTCTGATGGGAAAAACCTTAAAAACTCAGAAAAATACGTTGGAAAGTTCCTTGATCTTCTTCCAAGTACTTCTCTACTTACACCACCTTCTTGGAATGCACGACTTCCTTCAACAAATGAAGCAATCATAATACCTACTCAGGTTTGTTTCTATGCTTATTTTAATCAATTAGTTCTCTTTAACTTTTCATTATTAAATCGCTTTTATCAATTATCATAATTGCAGGTAAATTATGTTGGAAAAGCTGCAAATCTTTATGGAACCGGTTATCAACTCAAGGGGAGTGCATACGTTATATCCAAACACATAAGTAATACTTGGTTATGGGATCGTGTGCGAGTTAGTGGTGGTGCTTATGGTGGCTTTTGTGATTTCGACACTCACTCAGGTAAAAAAAAACAATTTTTTTCGTTGCCAACTTACTTTTTTTTAATATGTTTTTTTAACTAATTTTTGTAAACAGGAGTATTCTCATTCCTATCTTATCGGGATCCTAATTTGCTGAAGACGCTAGATGTATATGATGGAACCAGTGATTTCTTACGTCAAATGGAAACAGATGACGATACTCTTACGAAAGCAATCATTGGGACAATTGGTGATGTAGATTCATACCAATTACCCGATGCCAAAGGATATAGCAGGTAAGTTTTTTACTTTTTTGTCCCTAAAAAAATCTTACCTTTATTATCTTTCCTGCACCCCTATGCTCTACAAAGTTCTAAAGTACTTGAGTACAAGCCAACTGTTGAAAGTACCGTAACCACCATCGCCAATTAATACCTGTACTAATTTTATCATTAGTATTTATAACTGAAACAAGAAAGTACCAAAAAGTCTTCAAGGGGTATTTTGGTCGTTTACCATTATTTCATTACAATTCTGAAGTTATATTTTGTGAACCAAATAGATAGATTCCATTCCATTCCATTTCAAACAAATGCCTGGTCAAATCTGATTAAATTCCATTCCAATTTCTTTGACGCATTTTGTTCACTCCCATAAACATTCTGCTAACCAAACACCCACTGGTATTTGCAGCTTATTGCGATACTTGTTGGGAATCACGGAAGAAGAAAGACAAATAAGACGTGAGGAAATACTTACAACGAGGTACAATCTGCATTTAAAAAAAAACTTTAGATAGTTACATATATCGTGATGACACTCATTTATCTTTTTTTTATTTTCTAAAAGCTTAAAGGACTTCAAAGAATTCGCAAATGCCATTGATGCTATTAAGGATCAAGGCGTTGTGGTAGCTGTGGCATCGCCTGATGACGTTGATGCTGCAAACAAAGAACGTTCCAACTTCTTTCAAGTGAAGAAAGCCCTCTAAGAATTATGGAAATGCTGGCAGATTTCTCGTTCAGTTTTTTCCTCGCTGGTACAATTTTCTTGAAATTTCTATGATGAAATTTATTTAACCAGCATGAATCAGCTTAATAGCTTGAAATCATGGCAGATTACATCTTTATGTCGAAACAACATTATAGAAATCATGTTTTTAGATTAGAACACCAACGAGATGGAAAAAGATTAGATGACCGTTTCATTCAATTTATATCATATTCTTTTCTGAAATCTCCATATATCAAAAGGTAAATGTTATTTTACACATTTTTAAGCTACTCATATATGATTGGCTGTTTGGTTGGTTTTCCCTTAAGTCCTGTATGGATAAAGTTGTCTGTGTGTATTAATCTGTCTGTAAAGATTTAGAAGGTTTTTGTGTTTTTTAATTGGGAGTAACGGGTTTAGACAAAACTTGGCTTTCTGCATAAAGCTCACCCCTAGAAGCTTACTGAATAAGCCACTTTCTATATCATTAAGCCACTACCAAACAGTGATGTATATATGACCAAACCGAATTAGCTGCAAGTCCCATTAAGCCTTAGCTAACAAACAGTCCCTATGTCAGTTTCTGAATCCCAAAACAAGTGGTCTGTACATATGGGCTTATTAGCTGCTTTTGTATGCAAATTGGAAGCATATTTTAGGATCAAAAGGTGTGTGATCTGATTATTATATTACTTACAAAAATTGGGGTTTCAAAAAGTCAAAAGTTTGACCTATATGTAGAATAAAGATGATTGATATCTAATATATAGCTAGCAAAATAGCATTTAAGTAGTGTAGGGAAGGTGATAATGAAGAAACACAAAGGAAAGGTAACCCCATATTTACTATGAATTGAGACTTGAGAGTGTGAAAGTGAAAGTATAGTGTCAGAAAAGGGTTGGAGTTTGGGCTGTTTAACTGAGTACAAATACAACCAGTGGTCTTGTTTCTATTTGCCTTTTTATCTGTCTTTCATTGGGGGTACTACTACTTTATGGTCCATCCCTACCTTCATCTTATTATACCTTCTTTTCCAATTTTGGTTTATGATTTATCTCTCTATCTTATTGCACAACTGAATACATGCAGGTACAGTTGCACTTTCAGTTTTTGTTACATCACTTTCTTCCATCTCTATCTTCTACTTGTACCCTACAACTTAACAAAACAATTTAACATCATTGTTTACCAAATGCTTACGGTGTAAATGTTTACTGACAAGAGTTACCACTTACCACTATTTGCTTATTTTATCGGGTAACATTTTATGCCATCAAAATGGGTTGTTGGTAAGAGTCTCTTACTTCCTTGCCATATTTAGTAAGGTAAGTGACACCCTGTAAGTGATTGGTAAATGGCCCATAAGAGCATCTCCAATAGATTTTCCAAAATAGAGTTTTTGAGAACTTTTGCTTCAATAGGTTCCCCAAAACTTTCTCTAAAATGAAGAAAGTATAAGAGAGAGAATGAAAATCTCTAGATTTGGGGAAACCTCCAAAAATGATCACTTAGAAAAGAGAAATGATTATTTTTGTTTTTTCCAACGAACAAGAATCTTTGAAATCAAATGTTTGGGAGACAAATAGTATTTTACGAATTATATTGAATATTTTAATAATATAAATAACATTGTAATGTCCAAAATGGAGAAACTGTTGGAGATCGTTCTAAATTTTTCCTAAATTTTTTAACTTTTGATTCTCTATTTTAAAGGATTTGTAGTTATGTTCTAAAGGGTTGTTTACTATTTATTTATTTATTTATTTATCATCTCATACTGTGTTGGAGATGCTTACCTAGTTAAAGAAACGAATAGGAGATAATTTAGAGATTGAAAATAAAATCACTATGGATCCCCTAGTTAGGTGGCATTTGTTTTTTAAGAGGTGCTGAAGTCTAAAGTCACTTCAGTTTTGAAATGGTTATGAAACATCTAAACGAATCAGATATTAGTGTTTACCCTTAGTAAAGAAAGAAATGAATGAATAGGAGATTGAGAATAGGTGGGGTAGGTTTGATTGATTGAATGAATTATTTAGAAGAAAAGGGTGGTTATAATTAATTAAAAGTTAAATGAAGTGAAAGTGATGATGGTTGTGAGGAATCCTATGCACTTTCTTCATTTTGTTACCATAAATATATGTGGTAATCATGCACTTCCACATGCAAGATTCCCTCCAACAAACTTCCCCTTTCCATTTCTTTTATTTTCAAACAAAACCCATACCCATATTAATATTTTTATTATTTTCATTTAATTTAATTTAATTTAATTACTCACTTAGTAATAATTGTTAAAAAAATAATAGGTTTGTAAAAAGTAAGTGGTCTGGACTTTTTGGTTTTCATCCATCCTGGAATTGACTTTGATCCACCCTCTTTTTAGTTATCTTTTTACATATTGTCTACATATAGATACACAATATAATTATATTAATTAATTGGTTATGTATTTAAGTTGTATTGATGACTTTAATAATATAATTTTTTTGTTCTAAAATTTTGAATTTTTATTCTTTTTAAGTTTTAAGTAGAATGATTTGTTATGTAGTGGCGGGTTCAAATGAGAACTCAAATTTGGCTGTAAAATGGGACAAATGAGAGTGCGACACGTGTCTGAATGTAGATTATTCAGTCTGATTATGTCATGTGTTGCGCTCTCGTTTGTTCTCAGGTTCAAAACAAAATTTTAGTTCTCATTTGAACTTTCCTTTTTATTCTGTAATAGGGTAACAATTACAAGTCGTTATCTTTTGACATAGTAAAGTTCAATTTTCGTCTAATGTTTACGATTTTTAACGGATATCGTCCCTAAACTTTAAAAACTCACATTTGGTCCCTCAAATTTGTCAATTTTCAAAAGATTTTGTCCCTCCTAAAAAACGCTACCTTTTTCGTTAAATCCAGTTAAAGGAGGGCTATTTTGGTCATTTGCTTGTCTTCTCTCATGTTCGTATACAAAAAATTAAAATTTTAAAACCTATATTGTTACTATTAATAAACTATGATACATAAAATAGATTGTTCTTTTTACAATTGAGAGAAAAGAAAAAAGTCTAGATGACGACCATAATTTATAGCTACTATAGCCATCATCTCTTTATCATAGTTTTTCTTTCCAAATAACTATCAACAATAATTTGAGAACCTTAAGAGAAGGGGGGAGAATCTTGTAATCAAAAAGTACTTGAAAAACACTACACCTTTCTTTAAAAGAAAATGGTCCTCCTCTACTTACTAGCTTCTTAGGTCCACTCTATCAACCCTCTTCTCTCTCCCACATAAAACACACACACACACATACACGTTACATATGTATGTATTTATTCAGTGTCGTATTTATTCAGTGTCACATTCAGGAAGTCGGGTGATCATAAGTACACCTACAGATAAAACGAAATCTAGAGTCAATAACCCATCTAAATCAAATAAGGCTCAAGTTAGATAGTAACCGACTATTCTGAAATCTCTAGTAAAACATCAATAAAGACCAATGAGTGAGCTGCCACAAAAAGGTTTAGGCATCAATAAAAGAAGATTAAAAACAACAACCGAAAAAGATTACGCTAAATACAAGATTTAGGATTTGAAAAGTAATTCAATTTTCCTTCCAGTTCTGGATGAGGGCATTGCATCCACCCATGTGTACATGTACGTATGTGTATATGTGTGTATAAATTGTATCACATAAGAAAAACTTGTATTACAATACGTGTATTAAATGTTTACGATTAGATTTGCATGATAATGGATTTTAGACCAATTTTTATTTTGAAACAATGTATTTTTTTAATGTAAAATAACTATATTTTTAATCTTTATCCATCAAGAATTTATTTTGCATTTTGATGGTTGTATTGTTTTATAGTTTGATGGTTATAACGACTTTAATGATGGAAAAACAAAATACATTGCTATTTTAAGTAAAAGAAATTCATCGACTCGAATGCTACTTTAATTATGTTGATATCGTCTGTATTTACCTTGTAATCGCACAAACAACAAGACCACATGGGATTAAAACTAGTATGGACCAAAAAACCCGAAGAGCCAAAATGGACTGGATTACTGGAACTAGTTAGATTTAGTTAACTTTTGTTTTTGGTTGTAAGACTCGTATAAAAACCGGTTTTTGTTGAAGTTTTGCAACCAAAACCTATTGTTTTTTAAACTTAAAATATTGTTGTTTTAAATTTTATTTATTAAAATAAGATAAAATGTAAGTCCGTATTTGGTTAACATTTAACCGAATGGTTTCAGATGCATCTGGTTTTGATTATTTATATTCGTTTTTCTTCAATTCAGTCCGGTCCAAATTTGACAAACATTTTTATATTTATTTTATCAGATTTTTTTAGTAAAAATGTTACACATGTTGTAAGCACTTTAAATTATTTTTAACTATTTAATTTGTTTCATTTTTGGTTATGTATTTCTATCTTATCCAATTGACATGTTACGAATAAGATATAATCTAAACTGATTTTTATATATGAAAGAAAAATCTCGAGATATTTAACATGATATTATCAGGAACAGAGAGTAAGAATATGGTGTCTTTTTAGTGTTATCAAAATTTTAATTTTTCGAATGTTTAATATGTGTTAAAGATTTTTCGGTACAAAATGTAAATTATATATTTCATTTAAAGCAAGTCTTTTTCCTTCTAATTTTACATAATATTGCAATTTATGTTGGATCATTTGTTTTTCTTTTACCATCTAATGGTTGTTGTTGGTTTTTTTTGGTCATCTAATGGTTCTTGGTGTTCTCTCATACAACTTCTCTCTCTACAAGTTTTTCTCATTAGATTTATCTCATCAAAACCCCATTCTAAAAATACGGTGGCACGTGCCACCGTATTATTTCTATACCAAAAGGTTAAATATCTCATGTTTATAGAAAATGCAACCGTATTGTTTTAAAACGTGTTATTGTAAATATTCAGAAGTTCAAGAAGGTGCAACTGTACCTTGTAATCAACCAAAAAACAAAAAAAAAACTCTTGAAATCAACCAAAAAAATTCGAAAAAAATCCCTCAAAATCGATTAAAAAAAATTTAAAAACCTCTTGAAGCATTGGAATTAGGCTAAAAGCACATTAAACGATATTAAATGTTAGTAATAACATGAAAACACGTCGATAACAATCGTGTTTTTTGTAATTATTTTTTATCTATATTATATGATACCACTGTATAAAAAAAAATTCTAGATCCGTCATGCATCGTCCATTGTTATTTGTTGTTGTGTTACTTTGTACATTTTTTGTTTGTCTTTAGAGTAAACTACGATTTTCGTCCCTGTGGTTTGATATTTCTTACGATTTTCGTCCCTGGTCTTTAAAAATTATTTTTTTCGTCCTTATAGTTTCCATTTCATTTCACTTTTCGTCCATGAGTCTAACTCTGTTGAAAAAGGTTATTAAGTTAAGGACATTGTAGTCTTTTTACATATTTTTTACTTTTCCTTTTTATTAAATAATATTATACATATGTGTAAGAGAGGGAATACAACCTCCACCATAGGCTTCATCGCCGGTGTGACCCTCTTATCCGATGAAGGTCATCCCTTTCCCTCTTCTTTCTCCCACTTTCCAAACGAGCTCCTCTCTTCAATGTTTTGTTGACAATTACGTTTCTCTCCTCCATTCCCAAACGACCCTCTGACAGTGAAGAAAGCAGCAGTGCCTGCTAAAAAGCTCCGGTATTGTGGGGTGACAAAAACTCCTCATTTGTTTTAGATGGATTGCATGCAAATTTGAAAGGTTGTAAAGCTCCAAAAACTCCTCTATCTCCACGTATCTCAAGTTATTTCTACATGGTTTTTTTTGTCTTCTGTTTATAAAGTTATTTTGAGAACTTGCAATCCTTTTTTTTAGTTACCCATTTAATTAATCTGTTTCACTCTTCATCAGAATCATGGACTAATTTTTATTAAGGAATTTTAGAAAGAAAAAAAAAAGTAGATTAAGAGAAAGAACCAGAAAATGTTAAAGAAAATGTATTGAAGAAAGAGGGTTATCTTTATGGAACTGAAATCTTCACCTAACTGGAATTTCACAAAATTGGAACAAGGAATGATTCCAAAACCAAACCCATTGATTAAAAGAGCAAGGCAAAAACCCAAAACCAACACCTCATATTTTGATGTTTTAGTTCATAATGTCAAAAAACAAACAACTTTCATGAAACAAAAATAAATTTGGATAGTATAGCAGGGAAGGGGAAGAGGATGGACAACAAGAAGAAATGGGGAATTGGGAAGTGATGTGGGTTGCTGGAGGTGATGGAAGTCATAAAAGGAAAGTGGTGAAGGGGAAAGGGAAAGGTACAAAGGTACAGAGGTACTTTATATATATATATATAAATATATACTTAAAAAAATTTAATAAAAAAATATAATATAAAAGGTAAAATTGAAAAGTCCAATTTACCTCTAAGTTAACAGCTTTTTTTCCACAGAGTTAGACCCAAGGACGAAAAGCAAAACAAAAAGAAAACCATAAGGACGAAAATAGCGGTTTTTAAAGCCCAGGGACGAAAATCGTTATAAACATCAAACCACAGGGACGAAAATCATAGTTTACTCTTGTCTTTAATATAGAAAATGGCATAGGTAGAAGAAGAAACAAAGGTTAATGGTTCTTGGCTTTTTATTAGACATCAACTTATCTATCTCACTTTATGTCATTAAAAGATCGACATAGAGTATGGATTTTTGGTTATTTACGTTACCAAAAAGTGACTTTATAGGATGTTACTAACTTTCAAGTGTTTTAATAGTGATTTATAAGACTTAAGTTATAAGACTCAAAAATAAATGATCATATTTAAATTCGTTATAATAAATTTATAAGACCTTTTGGACATCTTATTGAAGTTTTTTATGACAATTATAAAATAAACATGTTAACTATTTTATAGTACACTTTTGAAATAGTATAACTCGTCTTTTTTTAGAAAACTTTTTCAAATAGTGTCATAATAAAATAGTTAATATGATGTATTTTTTTTTATAATAAAACATCTCTTAAGACGCTTAGAAATTTTTGGTGTCTTATAAACCTAATTTTATTAGTGTACATTGGTTCACTTAGAGGCTGTTTACCAAATCTTACATGGGTAATACCGGCAAAATTCAACACTATCACTTACTTACCGGGTAAGATTGTAATCCACCAAAACGGCATCGTATGCAACAATATACCCGGTAAGCGCTGGCCATGGTAAGAGTCTTCGTCATCACTTACCAGGTAAGGCTCTTGGTCCTTGCTTTTCTTGTATTCGTTCTTAACGGGTAAGATTTTTGGTACTTATCATACTATTTCGATAAGGTAATATGACTTGGTAAGTGCTTACTTGGGTAAGCGTTTGGTAAACGGCCACTTAGTTGGTGTTTTATGTCGACCTTCTACGTTTGTCTGTAGCATTTTTGTAGAAAGTGGCACATGCACAAGAGAAACAAACGAGATAGCCAATATAGATTTTTCGTGTTTGCATAGGAATATGATCACATCCTCATATCTGATCTCGTTGCTAAACATGCCAAATCACTTATTGAAATGCGATATTGATTCTTGGTTTAATGTAAACGAAATTGATATTGTTTCTTCTAAAGCTATGTTTGAAAAACATACTGATAGGTTAGTTGATTACTTACAAACTAGTTGATAGTAGATAAGTTAGCTGATGAACAAACACTACTACAAATATAACTTTTATACGCGCCTAATTATACACGCTTTTTGTTGTTTTTACTAAAACCGTATATAAAAGATGGATTTTTACACGGTTGAAATAGAACCGTTGCTAAAAATTAGGTTTTATACACGGTTCTGGTAAACAAACCGTGTAAAAAGGATAATTGACAATCACAAACGGTTGCAGCGAAAACATCGTGTACAAAAGTCACCTTTTATACACGGTTGTGTATAAAAAACCGTGTAGAAAGGTATCTTGCTTTTATACACGGTTGTGTATAAAAACCGTGTATAAAAGTGACCTTTATACACGGTTGTGTATAAGAGAAACGTGTATGAAAGGTGACTTTTATACACGGTTTTTTACCCACAACCGTGTATAAAGGTCACTTTTATACACGGTTTTTTACCTACAACCGTGTATAAAAGGTGACTTTTATACACGGTTTTTTATACACAACCGTGTATAAAAGGCTTAACCTAGGGTTTCCATATTATATAAAGATATATGTGCCTTTTTTTGTACCCATACGGCTCATTCTCGAATTTTGCGATATTTTGCTCTTCTTTGGAGTTTTTTGTTCGGTTTTGGCATTATTCTTCGCAAAAAGTAAGGTATGATCATCGTTTTAAACAAATTGTTCATTAATCACTAATTCTATATTCATCAACATCATGTTTTTTATTCGTATAGCTATCAATCTCGAACACAAAATAAAACTCGTTCATATCAACGAGCCAAGCTTTCCTAAGAATGACCTTTAACTTTCGGTGACCTTAAATTAATTAGGTATTTAAGTTTGATGATCTTATTAAATCATAATGAAATTGTATGCAATATTGGTGGCTCTCCTCTCGTGTCCTACCATCCATAAAAAAATAAATAAGATGTTAAATACCAAATATTTGTATGGTTGGAAGAAGTTCACATATGTGTTTATGGTAGAAGAAGTTAAAACATGTTCCCTAATCATATAAGAGCATCTTCAGTCGTCCGGCAATTTAATTTTTTTTTTCGGGCTAGAGATTTTGAACGACAAATATGCCGTGGAGGTTTTGAACCAGCAAACAAGTAGGGACCATCCCATGTCCATTCAAATATTATTTAATCTTCTCTTTTTCAGTTAATCAAGTATTATTTAATCGAGTATATATGCTCTCTCTTTCTCTCTATATATATGTTTACTTATATAGTTAATAGGCAATTAACACAAATTTTTTGTTATTTTTCATTTAGGGCCATTACAAAATACAATTTTGCCATAGGATCTTCTGAAGCCATCACTCCGATTACATGGAGATTACATTGTAGTGTAATCAACAAAAAGAGGGTTGGGAGTGTGGTTACTATGTTGTGAAACAAATCTTTCATTTTGTGACGGATTACCAATATGCTTCCTCTCTCAACATATGTATTTTTTAAATTTATTTCATTTTATTTATATATTGTACAAAACACTTTATTTTGTTTATAATTACTCCTACTTTCAAATTTATATATACAGGACATATGGACGGCCACATCTCCTTTCACAATTACACAAAATAGAGGAGATAGCTTGCAATATCGCGAGAACAATTACTTTGAAGCGCATGATGGATGGCAAAATGTAGTAATCAATGGGGGTGATTATCTTATAAATTATTAGATTGGATTACACGGTAAAGGTATTAGATTGTTCGGTTAGTTTGAGATGTTACATTTACATTGATGATTTTTAAAATGTAAGGGTTAATGGTACGTTACTTTGAGATGTTACATTTACGTGTCTTGTTAATTTTGTATTTATTATTGTATTTGAAATCTTCCATCACTCTAATTGTAATCGTATTTGGAAATGTAGCTTACTGAATAATGAATGGTAAAAGAATCGAGGAAAATATTAAAAATATAAATATAACTCATTATACACGGTTCTAGTAAAAAACCGCGTACAAAAGTATGCATTTTTGTTATATATGGTCACCATTATACACGGTTTTGTTATGAAAACCGTGTAAGATGGTTGCTTTTATACACGGTTTCAGTAAAAACCGTGTATAAAGGGCTTATGATTAATGAGAATGATAGATCTCTTCTCTCTCTTTCTTGTTGTTCTCTTTCGTTTTTCCTTTAACACGTTATCAGCACGTTGCTTCGCTAAAATAAAGTTTGCTGATTTGGTCATGACGTGAAGCTACGAGTTTTACGACATCACTGTCGATTCAAGATCAATTCAAGTAAGCATCTCTATGTCTTGATTTATATATTTATGAAGGGAATATATTGCTTGTTGTTTGCATTGTTGATCTGTTATTCATTATTTAACCTATAATAATTTTGTTGTTGTTAAACTGCATTGGGTTAATTATCTAATTTTGATAGGAAAAAAAGGTAGATTTGACGTGAATTGAATTTTTTATAATGAATTAATCAAATTCATAATTATCTATTTTTATGGAAATAATCAAATAAACAAAAGTGGATATTCACAATTAAAAAAAAAGTATTGTATTAGATGACAATTGTTTAGATTCATACAGATTTTAATGGGCTGGTAGTTTATGATACAACTAATTAAAGTCTAATATATCTTCTTTATTAAAGTTAAATATTACCGTCACATTGTCCTAATATAATGTCACATAGATTTTTATTATATATTTATAATCATTGTTCTATCATATATTTATATTATCATATGATATAAATGGGTTGCACTTGAAGACATCTATGTACTATTCAAATTTAGTATATCATCATATTTCTGTGCTCTAGTTATTATTCATGTTTATCGCTTGCGTCTCAACATATTAACTAAAAGTGTTATGTGATTATCTTGATATTTATCATGAATTTAGTTTTTAAGTTGAATTCCTCACATAATACTTAAATATTTTTTTTTAAATGTGTCTATCTTGATTGTGAGTTCCTACTCATAATTTTCAACTTGATGACCAACTTTTGGAAGTTACACTTCCAACTAATAAGACTTTTGGTTTTTTTTTGCCAAAAGCTCAAAAAAAAACATGAAATATTAAATATTATTATTCAAATGCTTATCTTAATTGTGGGTTTCTACTCATTATTATCTTAACAAGTATTTGGAAGTTACACTTCCAACCCCTATATATTTTGATCTCTTACCAAATGCTCCAAAAATATTATTAAGATAATAAAAGTTTAAATTTGACTTATGTCAAAACCAATATTTATTTTGCTTAATGGCAAAATCTCTCAAAATTATTGATGTTATTCATGTATTTCATGAAACGAAATAATTGCATAACACTGAAAGATTTTGTCAAACGGGTGTAAATAACCTTAAGGTTGAAGGGACTTAAGTAATCCACGTGATTCCCCTCCTACCTGGAAATCCAAAAGTGTTTTTGCGATCTATTTTCGAATATTGAAATATTGATGACGTATTATAAACAAAAAAAAAATTAAAAATACAAAAATACAATAATATTATGATAATGAAATCTCATGCATAATATAATTATAGAACATGATTTTGGAAAATCATATATTCTCCATTACTTACAACACATGGACTCGTAAGAACTTGAGTACCATAAGATAGACAAATATGTAAAACCCATCAAAACATATTGACTCTAAAAGTCACCTGTTAAAATACATGTAAATATCTTGATATTTTTGAGATGATACATCAGTCACAACCTTCATATGTAATACCATTAACTAGAATCCCCTAAGAACAGTGGGACACCCTGAAAAAAAAATCAGGAGTATCTAGTACCATGTACTTTCCAAACTAATCAAACAGTGGAATGAGACCCACTCGATTACAAGAAAATGATTGTTTCAACAAAGAAATGTTGTGCTCAAAATACATCTCAATCTTTATGACAAGGAACTCATAGAAGATTTTCACCTTTCATATAGCAGTAATCATATTAATGAACCAATGTGAGCTAAAGTATAACCTTTAGAAAATTCATCAACCTACTGTAAGTGGTTGAGAGATATAACAAGGTTATTTCATATCACTAAACATGTTGGGATAAAGAAAGTTCTCGTGGTCAATAATGAAAATGTTAGAGGTGAAACAACTCTAAATGACAGTGAGTTAAAGACAATTTCACATAGGTGACATCTCTACACACCATGGACAAAACCATTGAAATGGTAAAGAGTCGAAAAGGGTTTTACAATTTTTGGAGCAGAGATGAAACTACTGCCTAAAAGATAATGGACAATATAAGAAGAAAAATGTGCTAAGAATCGCTCATACAAAAAGAACAAATTGAAAATATACTATATCAGATTAATTTAAGATTGATTGAGCATAAGTTTATTTGAAATTTATTTTAAGCATTAAAATAATATCACTTGCTAATGAAAAACCAAATATTTAACTATTATAGATGCAAAAAAAAATACATCAAAATCACAAATACAAAACTCTCAATATTCTCCGTTCCATGTTGGAATGTATCGAGGAGAACTTGAGTGTTTTTATGGGACCTCCCACACAATCATAAAAGATAGACTAATATGAACTCCTCTAACCAAAATACTTAGACGATGGACTGTCATTTTCTTGTTAGCACAAGATTAATAGTCACTAAAGCATTACACTAATGAGAACCTTGTTAAAGTATTCGTATCAATTGGAAATCATAATATAAGAATGGAAATTGGTATATATGTACATCAACTTTAATGATATGAAAGAAAAGTATATTAGAGAAATTAATGTGTCACACTAGTGGATTATCAAGGTCATCAAATCATATTATGTCACCAATAAAGAACTTTGGGACAATTACACATATATGTTTCGACACGACCTTGTGGGACACCATGGTTATGACATAATGATCCTTCTATTGAAAAATACATATAAACACGTTATCTTTTGCAGTGAAAGGCAAAATAAATCAATTAACCAAATTACAATGTTGACTTCTGCAGCATAAGAAGCAACATTGCTATCATAATATGTCATACCTAAAACTTGTGTATACCTTAATTCGTAGCTAAGACAAGAATGAGACCATTCTAAAGGTAATACAAAAATATTCCATTCTTACAACGAATACAAGGTAATGGACATAAACAACCAGAGTGCGGGCCATTGAAGTATTTTATGGTTCTAGTTTCGACACGATGAACGCACGTTCGCATTCTTGTCCACATAAGATGCTGCACTCTAGCACTAGTTACACATTCAAGGGCTCACCACCCTAACTATCTCATCAAGTCTACATGACTTGGAATGCTAGAGAATTTACATCATAAGGAATTGATCATTATTGCATATATATATATTCGGATCAATGTAGAGTTTCCTATAATGTGTATATATAAAATGGTCTCATAAAGGTTGTTATCAAAAGAATGTAGATGATATATAGGGCATTGGTTATGCGCACCAATCTACCCGCATTTGCATGGGGTTATGCAAATATTACATGCAGCCTTAGTCATTTGTTTTTAGACCCACTACTAGCCAACCAGTATCATGCGTACCAGTTGGTAACTGGATATAAGCCTGATATTTTACACTTATGCATGTTTGGTTGTGTAGTATATGTGCCAATTGCGCCCCCACAGCGCACCCAAATGGGTCCTTAAAAACAATTCAATATATGTTGGATATGAATCCCCAACAATTTTCCGCTAATTAGAATCCTTGACAGGTGATCTCTTTACCGCTAAGCTAGCAAGTTGTCACTTTGATGAGACAGTCTTCCCGTCGTTAGGGGGAGATAGGAAAAAGGATTTTCCATGGGAACGACTGGAAGTGTCATAAAATATTCCCAATATGTCTCATTTTGATCCCCAAATTTCACAATGTAAAGTTGAAGTCAAACGAATCAGACTCGATACCTGATACGTTTAATGAAGTGACGAGATCATATATACCAGCTGCAAATATACCCACAAGGTTAAAAGTCCCTAAACAAGGGCACAACGCCATTGGAAAGTGCGTTGCAATCACACACGGTGGAAATGTGGTTGAGGTCGTGGCTCCCAAAAGGAAATGGGGGAGGCTACTTGGTTCGATAGATGCTTATCTAAAGGAAAAGGTGAGTAAGGCACAACCATTTATCATCAATACATAAACCTCTTATGAAATTGTCTCTGACTAAAACTATGTCTATGAATCATTACTGGAGGACGCTCCGAAGTTAATATTTGATTCCAGAGATCAAATAAATCTCAAATGAATTATGAAAGCGCATACGAGTCGATGGACAGATCGTACATACTCATTGATGATATTCACATATATTGTTGCTCGTGAGATGATAGAGCACTATGACATCGAACCATGCTCAGTTGAAAAATGTCAACAAAGAGCAAATTGACCTAATAGAAGCAATCTAGGATAATTACATTTGACAAATACACGGGTATTTGGTCCGGTAGTGCTAACCCACCAAGTGTAAAGCCCGTAAGGCATAGATAATTCATTTGTCATAAAAGCGTAACGAGAATAATTAAGTCATGATGTATAAGACTCTCCTTTGGCGCAAGGTTTCTCACAACACCCTGGATTGATGACGAGAAGACTTGCTCTCTCGTGATGGACGTTATAACGTTCTGCTAATTAATTAGCCTAGTAATTTCTGAAGGACGGGAAATGCAGCTCATGAATGTGGTAACTACATATCTCTATGGGGATCTAGATTAAGAGATATATAAAAGTGTTTGATGACATTATATTAGTAGAAACCACGAAATGCGTTTTCCATGAAATTGAAACGCTCGTAGGCGGATATGGATACCTGCCTAAGTGAATACTTCATTGGGAAGGGATATAAGAACGATGAACTGTGTCCGTGCGTATTTATAAAGAAAACGAGTTCCAGATGTTCAATCATAACTCTATATGTCGATGTAATGAACATAATAAATACTCTTGATAAAATAAGAGAAACTTTATTCTATTCAAAATCTGAATTTGAGATGAAAGATCTTGGGAAAACTTGGTTTTATGTATCTATTTAATCTAGGACACCGAGTTTGTGATATTAATTCACCGATCGCATATGTCTAGAAAATAATCAGGCGATTTAATATGGACAAAGCGCATCCGGCTAGCATTCCCATGATCGGTCGAAGTGTTGGATAAAAGGAAAGATCCATTTCGTCTGAAGGATGATGACGAAGAGGCTTTGGGAGCTGGAATTCCCTATTTGAGTGCGATAGGCGCAGTATTGTACTTAAAACAATACACTTGACCGTATATTGTATCTCTCAATGAACTCGTTAGCTAGATTTAGCTCAGCGCCAACGCAACATCATTAGAATGATATCAAATTAATATTCTGAAACCATTGATGTGAGCTTATACTTCCCTTACAAAGAGTAAAATAGGATTGATAATGGAATTTCAATACCTACGTTGAATGTGAAAGGGAAAAGTACCAACCGTTATAGAAAAACATAAAATATTGTCTTGATATGTCTTTGCTGATATTAACTATCTATTTGACTCATACAAAAAGCTCATTCCCAAAATGGATAAGGGTGATAACACAAAGCATATTCTGCTTTAAGCTTATATACAATCAGCAATAACAAACTCTCCTCTATATTCAAGTGAATCAAGTAAAATGTCAGGAGGAAGTGACATGTTTACTTAGCATATCATTACATGAAAACCATGTTTAGAAACATTAGAAAGTATTGGAATACCGAGACTTTCCAAACTCCCTTGATTAATGTACAAATCAGGGAGAGTAGTAGACAAAAGGGGGAGTCTACTATATATGTAATATTGGTATGTTGTGCTCTTTCCTTCACCCAAGGTTTTATTTTTCCCATTGGATTTTGTTCCTTGGTGTAAGGTTTTAGTGAGGCAACAGTTTATATACCATTTTGTTTCCTTAACTCTCATGATTAATGTAAGAATCTGAGAGATTATTAGACTAAAGGAAAAGTCTATGTAATGCAAATAAACTGGTGCGTTGTACTCTTTCCTTCGTCCTATTTTAATTTTTCCCACTGGGTTTTTATTTTGGCGTAAGGTTTTAACGAGGCAACAGTTGTGCACCATCACTCCTTTGACTCGGCACAAGGGGGAGTGTTGTAGGATAAATGTGCCATCGTCTAATGGATATAACGATATAGATAGAGATAAACATATTAGAGATAGGTTAGAACTGATAGTTATCTACTTGTAATGTATCCCTATTTAAAGGGCTTATGATTAATGAGAATGATAGATCTCTTCTCTCTCTTTCTTGTTGTTCTCTTTCGTTTTTCCTTTAACACATTTAATATTAATCAATGTTATAATTTAAAAAAGTGACAATAAACTCCTAAAATACTACTTCAACCCGTGTTTCAATAAGTTAACTTATATTTATCTAAATACATGTTTAAAAATAATCTAACTTATATTTGTCAAATAATGCTTGAATACTAATGTAGATATATTTGGTTTTTTATGTCAAAAAAATAATAATATAAAAGATGTAACGAAGTCCATTAAAATATTGATAGAATTTCAGTGTTAGTTATAAATGGTTGAGTTTCAGTGAGGATGAGAATACGAGATTTTGTAAAAATGTAAGAATGAATCTTCATTTTTAGACCAATTCTAATTAAAGAGAACCACTATATTAAATAAAAAATCTAGACAACAATTCATGTATTGGTTTTTTAGATTCAAAACTGATCCAAAAGTTCAAATCTATTCTTATTCTTCTTACTTTTTAACTCATGTGTGATATTAAATACTACTTACCCCCTCGGTCATTAAATAAATAAAATATTTTATATATAATTAATAAACAAATAGGCTCCAATAAAAATAAAATCTTAGACCAGTATCCATAATAACGTTGCTTAATACGGTAAATTTTCAGCATTTTTTGTTCCGTTATTTAAAAATATATAAAATTTCGTTTTTCTTTTTCACTTTCATTTTTCTGTTTAAAATTTTATAAAATTTAACTAAGTAGTTACTTTTATCAATTTAAAAATATTTGAATTATGCAAATTCCAAAACGAAGATAACAAATTCAATCATTTTCCACCGTCTGATTAATTATATATGTATCGCTCGTTTATTCTCTCTCCTCAACTAGTTACTGTAGAGAGAGAGAGAGAGAGATGGATACCGAGAGATGCAAAAGCATTGATGAGATTTCAGCCATGGATGGTTCAAATTCGCATGGCGGTGTGCGCCGGAGTAGAGCTACGGAGGTTACGAGCTCCGGTTCCGGCAGCAAGAGAAGAAGAAGAAGATTTGATGATCTTCGAGATCACGAGAGTGTTGTAGAGCTGGAAATTCAGTGCCGAACAAGTGGAGTCGACGTCAATTTCATGGAGGATGTTGTTTCTTCCACAGAATCTGGTAGTTGTGATCGTCTTTTGTCGCCAAAGCAGAAATTGAGCTTAGATCTGAAGGTAAAATTCATAATTCTCTAATTTTGCTAGAATTTTGCTTCTGCGTTTGATGCTTGTTTAATTTTGTTCTTATAAAAACTGGAGAGAGAAATCAATTTCCGTTTCTCCTTTTGAATTTGAATATAATTGATGATTACTGTCAATTAATTGTATAGATGTTCAATTGCAGGCCGAGCTTCGTTTCGAAACCGAAACCTCCATGTCCAGCAATGACGGTTTCAGGTTAGTTCATGATGAATTAATGTTCCTCTAAATTGCCGCTTGTTGATTTCATTTTGATCATTAATTTCAATTTCGAGTAACGTAATTCCGTTTCTGAAACTGAAAAAGTAAATAAACCATTTCAAAAATTTCTTGTTAATTTCTCTTTCATTACTTATTATCTAATTTAAAAACTTCACGCCATAACTAGTTTGTTTCATAATTTACAGTAGAGAGACGAGTTCATCAAGTGAGATTTGTTTAGATTCTGAAGAAATGGAGTCCTCATCAACGTTGAAAAACAAGACGACGGCACCACCACCGGCACCGGCAACTACTTCCCGTCCTAAACCAGCAACGCCGGCGTCAATTATTCCTACGGCGGCAGAGATCGAAGAGTTTTTCTCAGCAGCAGAAAAAAAAGATAAACAACGATTTGCAGACAAGTAAGTAGCTTAAAATAGCATGCGCATGATAAGCGTTTGTTATTTTGCCACCACACCTTAACTTCCATATGCACAGTATAAAAGTACAAACAGTATTTTGTTTTTCTTCCACTAATTATGTTGCTTATTAAATCAGGTACAATTATGATATCGTGAACGATGTTCCAATGGAAGGCAGGTACCAGTGGGTTCGGTTAAAGCCATAATTGCCCCGATCAATTAATTAAGCAGGTGAAAAACTCAGCTAAAGTGACCATATGAATCATCCATCTTCTTCATTAACTGTTGTTAATAATAATTCTTGCAAGCATTTCCAGCTTACTGTCACTAATTATATATATATATATATATATGTTACTTTCCTTAGGTTTATATATGCCAGTTATACAGTTAAGGAAATCTTGTGTTCAGTCTATATGTATATATAGGCACATCAATTCCTAACTATATGTAAACGGGCTTTCATATTTCCTTGATTTGTGTACTACTACTATACGCCATTTGGAAGCTTCTTCTGCAACAAATATAACTATCGCTATTTACACACATCTATTTAGTCCCCTCCTCTCTGGCCTGCACTACTGCAACAACAGCACAGTGTCAGTAATTTTTGTGGGGTATATGTATTTTTTTGCATATGCAGATTAAACATTGGGATTTGAGCCCACAACTCCTTTAATATATTGCCAGAAAAATACACAAATAGAAATATCATTCAAGAACAACTTGTAAGTTAAACCATTATATATATATATAGGAAAGTTCAAATGTGAACTCATTTTTGGTTGTGAACGTGACGACGAATCTCAGCCACTTATCCGGTCAATAAACGCGGCTTTGACCTGGTTCCCCTCCTTTAATAATCTCCACCCTCCCATGAATCGCGTCAATCCTCCGTGATCGCGTCCACCATAACCGAAGATGTGTGGCTGAGATTCGTTCTCACGTTCACAACCAAAAATGATGAGTTCACATTTGAACCTACCCCTATATATATATATATATATATATAACATTTTCTGTAAGTCTAAAATGCTTCTTCTTCTCTTAATACATTGTTTAACCTTGATTTATTGTTGAATTCTATACGTTCAGCCTCTTTATGTTATTAGTGGGGTAAGAAATTAATACTCATCTATCCATAAAAGGTTAATTGGTGCATATGTAAAGTCTTATCTTGATGATCATACTTTCCACATGAAAGCATATTTGCATATTATTCCATTTTGGACAAGGGTCCTTAATTGCATTTGTCCCCTTGGATCTCAATAACACATTGAGCATGTTGCTCTTTCTTTCTTTGTAAAAATGAGAGTCAAAAGGTCATGTGTAAAGTACGATTATTGTACATATTTCAAGTCTTTTCGTTAGATGAATCCGAACTATGCATGTGTGTGGTATCAGGTATGCATATATAAATTAAGTATGATCCGGTTGATCTGATCTATAAATTAAGTATGATCCGATGAACGGAGACGTAGAACGCCATCATGCCGCAAGATGTGTCACGTTAACTCCCGAAGTGTTTGTGTGAGGCGGGTGTTTTTGAAGGCGTTATTTAATTATTATTTTTAAGTTTGCTTTATTTTTGTTGTTGTTATGATCACTTGATATCATTTCTTCTATGGATGCATATCAATATATTATATATACACACACACACACACACGAAGGATAGTATGAGAATATGAGTGTGAGAAACGTAAGAATGGATCTGGACCCTTGATTGTTTTTAGTTTCACCCCATTAATTCATGAGTTTTGCTCTTCACGAGGATTAATCTGGTGCATACGGGTTCCCATGATAATGAAAATTATGGTGAGAAATGTATGAAGGGATCTCCGCCCTTGGATCAATCTTAATTACAGAATTCCACTAGATCAACACTAATGAGAATCATCAAAGCACAATTCATGGGTTGATTTCAGATTTAAAGTGATTACGGATCCAATTCCCTTCTTACACTTCTCACCTTAACTTTGATTTTCACACGATTCTTTGTCTTGGAACCCAACATTTTGAGAATGAGAGTTATCATGAGAAGGGTAAGAAGAGATTTCCACACTTGAATCAATCATAAATGAAGAGAACCACTAGATCGACACTAATGAGGACCACTAGATCTATACTCTTCTAAAGCAAAATAATTCATGGATTGTTTTGAGATAAAAGTGATCAAGGGTCCCGGTCCATTCAATGTCATTTGAGTATTAATAAAAAAACACCCCCACACACATACACATATACATGATTAGCCTTAAATGTTGACCAGATGAAGAACTATGATCACTTCTTTATTTCTCAAAATAATTACTACTTCTTAAATAAATCTTTCCATATACATATATACATGATTAAAGAAGGTTTCCAATACAAACTCTCTAGTTATTACAAACTAGTATCAATCATTCATCATCAACTCTAATAAATATTTGATTTCATAAATATCATTTCTTGATCTAAAGCATTGATTATAATGAATGAACTATATATTATCATTTTCCATAAATATCCATATCATAATAAATAAACTCTTATTATTTTCACAAATATCCCAATTGATTGGTTTGTATAGTTTCTACTAATTAGAGGGTTTGTATTTGAACCTCCATCTAGATATGATGTCCAAAAATCATACGTGTCTCATCTCTATCCAACAAATGAAATGCAAACAAATCAGATTATTATATATTCTAAATTTATTTTATTCAACTTTACATTATCTCTCTGATGATGTGTATTTATGTAATTGGTAGACATGAAACGGAAATGAAAATTTAGGACAAATGATTTTTATCCTCCATCATAAACTTGTCGTCTTAAGTCAAGTTTTAAAACCTTGTCGTAAGACTTAAGCATTGATCATGTCGGTTAGAACTTGAGGATAATATTATGTGTTTTCCCTTCTAGATGAACCATATGCAAGTGTGTTGTCTTCATATGTGCCGATTGCAACAAGAGTTGATAGGTTTTGATGCGATGGCATAAAAATCGGCTTTTTGTAACTTCCTTATCACACTTATTGCAAACATGAGATTGATACTTTTATAGTACAGATGTCTTTATGAAAGTCTCCAAAGTTTATATATGTATATATATATATATAGAGAGAGAGAGAGAGAAAGGTTCAAATGAGAACTTTACATTTTTAAAGGAATAAAGGGACACTTGTGGATTACATATGATGTGGGTCTCACATAATATTAAATCATTTATGATTTAATATTAAATCATTTATTATGTGGAACTCACATCATATGTGGTCGACAATTTGTTTCTTTGTTCCTTTAAGAAGGGTGGTTCTCATTTGATCCCTCCCCTATATATATATATATATAGAGAGAGAGAGAGAGGGGGGGTGGGGGGTTGGGTTCCAGTGAGAATTGAAGTTATGGGGAGAATGGTAACAAGGGATCTCCACCTTTAGTTACACATTAGGATGATATACACCGAGATGCATCAGATAATCTTTGTATCAAACGCGATTCATGATTAAGATTAAAAGTGGTCAAAGGTCAAGATCATTTATTACGTTTCTCACATGATCTAATACCTATATATATAGGGTTTATGAAAGTCTCCAAAGTTTATATATATACACACACACTTGTCACATTTCATTGCCATCTTATTTCTTAGTTTGACTTGATTAATTAGAACTTAATTATTAATTACCACCATATATAAAGGCCTATACATGAGTGTAGTGATGTTGAAGATATGAATTGGAAACTCGTATGGTGGAAGCAACTCAATTAGTCTTAGGATTCTTTTTTCATATTTTCTTGTTTCTAATTAATTAAAAAACAAATAAATATTCCAATGTGTATCCTTATTGAGTTTATTAATTAACCATGGTGTATTATTTAACCTTGCTTTGGTTAGAAGTTGTGTATCTAAAGAAAACAAAACAAAACAAAATTAGCTAAATGGTCATACTCACAAAACATATATGGTGGTAAGTTATTTTTTAATTTGATAATAATAATAATAAAAATAGGATTTATTTTTTAAATAAAAAAAGATGTAAAGTGAAAGGGGGACAAGGAGAAGAAGTGGATGCACGTGGAATGTGGTGTTTTGAAATGATAATGCTTCGGATCTGATGCCATATTTTTTTAATGTCCAGATCGAGGAAGCCAGAAAGAGAGAATGTTACTTTGCTTCTTCCTCAAACCAAGAAATTATATTCATCCTTGCAATATATTTATTTAGTTTAATTAAAGATTTAAAATAAAATTTTAATTAATACTTCTTCAGTTCAGATATCTATGATCTTATTTTAGGTATCGTTTATTACATGTTTATCTAATTTGTTTTTACTGGATAGATGTTTACCGGCTCAATACTTGATGTTTATTAAAACATTACTTTTGAAATTTATTAAAACATTACTTAATTATTGAGTTTTAAAATAAAATTAAGAAAAACAAGTTAATGGGTATGTACTTCTAAAATGATTATATTGTGGCTTGTTCATTCTTTTACTTTTGAAATTATTTGATAATTTAGTGTTAAAACAATTAGATCTAGAAAAAAAAACTAATTACTAACAATAAATGTAAATGAACGAATTGGAAAGCATGACTACATATATATACTTCTACATTATTTGTGGTATGGTCATTGAAAACGGTTATCTTATGAATTGTTTGGAAAGAAAAAAAAAAGTCACTTTTCTTTATAATTGACTTTCATTCAAAATCTCATTTTTATTGTATCGGTTGATCAAAGATCACCCTAAAATTGATTCGTAAGTTGTGGTTAGCATTGCAACGTGAGGTGTTCATCTATCTCCTCAAACTGTCATAGTGTTATACCTCGGGGGGATTGGATTTTGGCTAGCGGGTCCCATGAAACCACATACTTGATATCTCGAAATGTATACATGTTAGCAGCTTAACGGTGCAACTATATATTTTTGTTGTGTGAAACCTTAAAACTTAACTAGTAATCCTAACTATGCAATGAGATGAAATTCAATTGATATATATTGGTTTTTGTTTAGCGTTAATTTAATTATATTTGGGCTAACTTCTTAAAGTAATTTGTTTATAAATAATTTAAATTGTATAAACATTTGTTACAGTAGTGAAATACGGGCTTTTGTAAAAGTTTTCATTTTCTGATCTACCTTTAGATAAGAAAATGTTTGGTTGCACTAAACTTTGAATTGGGCTAAATGAAGACACTTATAGTGATATTACCATAAATACATACTTATATGTTAAGTTGTTAATTTGGGGTAACTCTTTAGGGTTAGTTTGTGTATATTTGCTCTTAAATCTTTAGACTTTAGGTTTAATTTGTTTATATTTTAGGTTAATCCTTTAGACTTTAGGAATAACTTGTTAATGTTGTTAATTTGTTTTTTCAATTGTTTAAAGATGTAAAGATTTCCTTAGTAGAAAACTATCATGTTGCAATTGCATAGATTTATAAAATAAGTCTTTTAAAAGTATAATATATAAAACATATACTTAAGGAAAGTATTTACTTCTTGACATAGTTTTTTTATTTTATTTTAGGGAAATATTTGAAAAAATCCAACAAACTATCGTATTTTGAATGGTTAAATCCTTAAACTATTTTTTTTGAATGAAAAAATCATTAAACTTTCTCATTTTGAATGATGAAGTCCTTGAACTATTTTTTTTAATGAAAAATTTATTAAACTTTCTCATTTTGAATAGAAAAACCATTAAACTTTTTTATTTTGAATTATTAAGTCTCTGATTTTTTTTAAGAAATTAAACCATCGAATTTTTAAAAATTGGTTACTTACAACTTCTAAACATAAATAAACCACATTTAACCGGTTATCTTTTGATTATCCCTTTTATAATAGATAAAAAAAATAGATCAAAAAGAGAGATCGATGACAGAGGCCAACAACGTGCTAGGCGAAATGGAGAACGTACAACGTTGGGGTATGGGGAGTGACGAGGAAGAGTAATACCATTGTTTGCTAGGGATTTTAATTGTGTAGGATTTTTGGAATGGTAAAACCGATTTAAGTTTATTTTACTTTAAAACTTTTTTAGTGAGTTACAAGTAACTTATTTTAAAAAAATATGTAGGTAACTAATTTTTAAAAGATCGATAGTTTATTTATTCAAAAAAAATGTTTAGAGACTTAATCATTCAAAATGAGAAAGTTTAATGGTTTTTTCATTCAAATCAATAGTTCAAGGACTTAATCATTCAAAATGAGAAAGTTTAAGGGTTTAGTCTATCAAAAAAATAGTTTAAGAACTTAACCATTCAAAATTAGATAGTTTGTTGGGTTTTCTCAAACATTTCCCAACAAACTGTTAACAAAGACTTGGATCTGCCTTTTGCTATACCCCAAGTTGTGGAAAACAACCCAATCGTAAGCAAGCTTGGCCTACACAACATTCTCAATTCATTTGATGTCATCGACTCAACCGAAACCATTAATATACTTTCTAAATAACTCAACGAGTCTTATTGACTACACAGACATTCATTGCCATGTTTGATCCAAGGACTATCGAACGATCACTGTAACTAAATGAATTGTACTTTTTATAAATGATCGTGTTTAGGTACTTTGATTGAAAAAACCAGAAGAAAAAAAAACAGAATATGTTGGAATTGTTTTTTCTTGGATTAACCTGTATATCCAACCTGTTATGCGATCCAACTAATCCCAGGATGATTACCCGTTTCGTAGGTAGTATGGAGTCACCAAATTTGAACCTCTGTGGCCATAAAAGAATTTTTATTTTAGATTCGAACCTGGGACCTCTGGATTCATTTGACCTTTAGAGCTCAAACTCAAACCAATCAGTCACCATCCTTTTAAGAATTGTTTTTATAACTTTTTTATTTGTTTTTATGCAATCGTATTTGAATGTTCGATTTTTGATAACATTATATAAAAGTTGGATAATTTTTGTAATGATTTTTAAAGTCCAACAACAAAACTAGAAATAAATTAAAGTTCATTTCATTTTAATGTAATTTACATGATTTAGAAATAATTGAAAAACACCTAATTTTAACCATCTAGTAATTTAATCTTAATTTAATTTTTTTAAAATATAATTATAGGTCCAAATCAAACCAACATGTGTAAAACCTCAAATTTTCAAATTGATGAAATTTCAAGAAAAAAGTATTTTTGAAGTTTCAAGAACAAAGTAAATAAATAGTTTGTAAATCAAGTATTTGCATGTGGGTTTGGGTTTCGGGTTGCCGGGCATATCCTTTACAACTATGCTACCATTTTCTAGTTGTTCCCCCACTTTTAGCATTTCTATAAAAAGATTCAAAATCTTATATTTTAATTTAATAAATTATTGTTTAAATATGACAGATAAATAAAGTTGGGTTTCGACAAGAATCTATTATCACCGTTGAATCAATCTTAATTGAAGATGAACTCTTATGAATCATGATGTTTCAATACGTGATTTATGGTAACAAGTCTGTATATCATATATATAATTATATATTTATACACAATGTTTTCTACTACTACTCAATTGAATTATTTAAATTTGGTTATATACCAAAAGCTAAAAAAAATACACTGAAAATGGTTAAAAGGACAACAAAAAAAAATAATAACACCTAAAAACCGTACATAGGTTTATAGTGTGTCACATACTTTACGTCAAAAACAAGGATTAAAATTTAAGCTGTGATAATTGTCATTGTGAGCCTTTTAAAACAGGGATGTGCCTGAGCCTGTTTCAGGTTGTTCATTTTAATAGATCCCCCAAATTACATGGGGTCCAAAATCTGATTACTTATATTATATGTAATATATATAACAGCCCAATTCGTTTTGATTTTTAGGTCCAATCCTAATCTGTATTATAATGAAGTGCACCATACGAGAAAAATTGATAGAATTCACGCTTCCAATTCGGCAAGGCGACAGTTCCTCTTTTTTCTCATTCACCGTCCGTCAATTATGCTCCCAACTCTCGTCTTCTTCGCCTTTTCTTCCGATGATGATGATTACAACAAGAACAAGAAGCCTCTTCGAATCCTTCTGTTCACAACGGTCTTTTTTTGTTCGATTATTACTTCAACGACCCTAAAAATCATCTATAAAATCAGTAAATCAAGTCCAAATATGAAATTATTCTACCAATTTACTCTGTTGTTCTCTAATCTCTTTTACTTTACAACGATTTTAGGGCTGGACTTGGATATACGAGACTAGTTTAGCCGGCTTGATTTGGGATTTAGGCAATGGACCTCGACTGTTGAACTGTGGACACCTCATTACTATAGTTTTGATATAAACGTAACAGGGCCTCCAAAATAATTGGAACGACCCTATTTTAAAATATTGATTCATATATATATTTATACTTTTACAATAACATTATTCTACATTAGTTTTAATTAAATTATCTAACTTGAATAATCAAGAAATTTCGTATGTTAAAACTCTTTTTTTTTCAATTTTTCTTATCTTTTTCATTTCTAACTTGATAAAGTCATCAATTTTAAATTTTACCATTTAAAATACATGGTAACCAAATTCATGTTTTTCAAAATACTAAAACAAAGTTAGGATTTTTTTTAATTCTATAAAAGACTAAACTTTACAACTTACTTCTAAACCAGATTTTAAAATTTGGTTCTTTAAAGTATAAACAACATTGACTTAATTTATCTATAGTTTATCTTATAACCCGTAAAATTTAAATATGTAATTAAATATTACAAAATGCACACATGTTTATCAAGAAGGTCTACATAAAATGTACGTTTTTTAAAACAACAAAAATAAAATAAAATTAGATTCATTTTGAATTTGCAAAATCATGTTTTTCGAAATTGATTTTCCAAACTAAAATAGTATAGAGTTGGCTTCTCAAATACAAAAAAAAAGTTATTTTTATTTTTTTCTAACTTGCTTATAACTATAAGTGTTAGGGTTCCGGTGAAAATCAAAGTTAATTTGAAAAGCGAAAAAATTAGATGCGTCAAGATAAGATGTATAACGATGCACCAGATCAATCCCAGTATGAAACGTAATTCATGGATAAGTTTAAAATTAAAGATAATCAAAGGTCCAAATTTCTTCTTATTCTTCTGACTTTAACTCTTAATCATTTGTCATATAAAATACACGTTTTATACATACATCAACTATCAATAATAAGAAGGCCCATTGGGCCTAAAATGGACATGGTAAAAAGATAACAATGATCCCTTGGGCCTTTAAAGTTAATGGGCTTTGGCTAATCACATTCATTAACTGGCCCTATATAAAGAGTTTGGTCACGGCGACCAACGACGACGATCATCGTGAAGTTGCAGAGGAAGCCATTGCCATTGGTCCCCTATCTCTCTCTTCGTCTAAAACACACACACACACACACAGATAAAGGATGGTAAGAGAAGTATCGGAAAGCTGTATGGATAGCTTGTTAACGGAGATCGTATCGTCTTATTGCAATCGATTTTACGCCAATAAGCCGGAGCTTGCTGCTCGGAGAATTGAAGCCATTGGCTATCAGGTCGGCCATCAGCTCTCTGAAAGGTATGGAAATTCACATAACACATACTCTCAGAAACTAAAAATTTTAAGATGAATTGATTTTATTTTATTGAAATGAATTTTTAGTTAAGATTGTAGATCAATTTATTAGTTGTTGAAGCATAATTGTATCTTGCGATCATTAATTGTTAGGTTATTTATGCATCTAATCCAGGTTTCCTTCCAATTGAATTAACATGATAGTTATGGAAAAATTGAAATGAGCAGTTTAGGATTTTAAACTGTTGGATATTATGGCATCAATACTAGAGACAGATATTTTTCTATGTTTAGTGTATATGTTTTTCTACCTTTCTCACACTTTGCACTAGCCGGGAGTGTAGACGGAAACAACCTTCTGCTCTCATATATAACCAAATTGAAGAATTGTAAGGTTAGTTTTTCTTTTGAATATGTGTTCCTGTTTATAAATATCAAGAATTATTCAAGGCTTTTACATGTGTGTATTTAAAATTAATGACTATTATGTTTTGCACAAGTCCAGAAATAAAATCTCTGTGTACATGCCAAGTCCCAACCCCCCAAACCCTGTTTTCGAGCAGGATATATGGGGTTTGTTTCGTTTGGTTTCTACTATCTATTATGTTTTGTTATTTACCCCAGTACTGTTAGTTATATTTAGTATGATTCATAAGTGTGCTTTCATATTTTTGTTACAAAGGCCGGCTTAAAAGAAAAAGCATTTCCTAAAAATATGTTCATTTTATATACTTGAAATCATATTTTCAAGAATCCAAAACTTGTCATCTGTATATGCAGTTCAGATTCAAGGACTAAGTTCTTTTGGCCATGTGTCTGGTCTTAGAGTTCTTGAAAAGGGACTTTTTGTGAATGTCTGTTGAAAGTAGAAACTAATCAAGTTAGTTAAATCCTTGTTATCTTGCATCTATCTAAGTTTAAGGCAAAATATACATGCTAATAGTGAAGTCATGTTACCTTTTTCATCCTTTTGCATGGAATTTGCTTTACTCATTTATTCCTTATTTGGATTTTATCTGGCAATGAAATGCAAACTGCTCTAAACAGGATTTTGTTGTTGAAGAGAAATTTGATTTATGGGCTTGCCTTGCCTTCTAGCACTACCTAAACTTGCCATGCATAGAAACTGTTAGACCAAACACTTTGAAAAATGCTTGTGCTTTGTATTTGCTGGACTTAAAGTGTGAGTTACTTGCCTCATTTCCTGCCATTTCTAACATGAAATTATGATTTCTTCTCTCATACCTGCCATATTGTATTTGTAAAAAAAAAAACTGTTGCTGACATCTTATATTGGCCTAAATACATATAAAAGATGGTTTCAGAACAGATTAGTATCTAGCTACTTAATTTTATATTAGGAATCAAGAGATATCAATATAGTTTACTTTATACACCACTGGGGATGGGAAATTGCTGAGTTATGGTTCTGATTAGGTACACAATAGAGCGGCCACGGTTTACTGATCACCTTGAGGCAATCAAGTTTATCTGCAAAGATTTCTGGTCTGAGCTCTTCAAGAAGCAGATAGACAATTTAAAGACTAATCACAGGGTAAGCTTCAGAGCCTAAGTTCTACAACTAGAAGTTATTGTGTCTGATTTATACGGTTGCTTATTTTATTTTTTTCGTGCAGGGTACATTTGTATTGCAGGATAATAAGTTCCGTTGGCTTTCACGGATGTCAGGGGATCCATCAGAGATTTCTGGTGCTGCTCAAGATCCTTCCACCATGTCTGAAAATAAAGCAGCACAAGCAACCGGCATGCATCTCTATTTCCCCTGTGGAATTATAAGGGGGGCACTTTCTACATTGGGAATTCCTTGTGCTGTTTCGGCTGATATATCCAACCTTCCAGCATGTAAGTTTTCCAAACGCCTTTTGGTTCAAAAGCTTTAGGACAACTAAACATAAAATCAAATGAAAGCTATAAGGTCAAGTATGTCTGCACTATCCTCAATTGTGAGAGCTTACTTGCATGAATGTTGAAACTCCCAACATTCTGAGCATGTATTTAGATTAGTTTGATTGGAAGTGTAGGTATATGATTGAAAATGTCTCATTATTTATTGTTGGCTTATCTTGGAAACACTCCATCTCAAGAAAATTTGCAGCATTTGACTTAACACAAATTGAGTAAGTAGTGACTAGTGAGCATTTTTGTCAAACATCTAAAAAAGGAAGACAAAATGAAGGATCTTGTGAACTCAAATCAAGACCATCAATTTATTTGTAATTATTATAATGTGAAATAGGTAATTACAGCAAGGAAAATTTGCAATTTTAAAGGAAATTGTTGCAAGTTGATGGGACAGAGGGAGTAGTAGTAGTTAATGCTGAGTAAACTCTATGTCAGCCCTATGTGTTGAATTTTATTTCCCCTTTTACATTGTTTTAATTGCTCCCAATGATGTCTGTATTATATCTGATTCATTTGGAGGATGATTAGTGCATGATGTGGATACTAAGAGCATCCACAATCATGAACCATATAAGGTTCATGACTCTGCCACATCAGATTTCTCTCTCTGCCACATAGTTTTCTCTTTCCTACACATTTCATAAACCTTTTACCCTCAATCATGGACCGGCCCATAACTTATATAATAAAAACTACAACAATAGCTAAATTATTTATTATAATTAAATAATTAATAATTTATAATTACAATTATAAATCATAATAATTTAAAATTACAATTATATATAAAAAATAATTAAAATTGATAAAATTAGCTGATAAATTTTTAGTAATCATAATATTATAGTAATTTATATTATAATTAAAAATTACCATTTTTTTAAAATACGTTGTACAGATAATAATTAAAATATAATATAAACAATAAAAATTACAGTACGCAAATATTTTTTGGTTATTTATAAAATATATTTATTAACCAATTATATCAAAACAAAGGAAGAAAGAAATATGAAATGTGAAGAGAGGTTGATAGTGGGGCCCATAATAGGAAGGATGAACCGGTTCTTCTGCACAAACCTCTTCCCCTCCACGTGGATAGGAGAGGTCCTTTGCAATGGTGGGTGAATTTTTAAACCGGTCCATCGACCTATGACGTGGAACCGTTGCGGATGCTCTAAGGGGTTGTTTGGTTGGTATTACATTAAGGGCCTGTTTGTTAGCAGCTTAATGAGCTTAATGGAACTCACAACTTATTCGGTCAGCTATACAACTTATTCGGTCAGCTATACATGACTGATTGGTAGTGGCTTAAGCCTTAATGATATAGAAAGTGGCTTTTCAGTAAGCTTCTAGGGGGGAGCTTTATGCAGAAAGGCAAGTTTTTGCCAAACTTGTCCCTCCCAGTTAAAAAACACGCTTCTTCCATCTATGAAAAACCCTTCCAAACAAAAACCTTCCCAATCTATATAGACAAATTAATCCATACAATCAGCTTTATCCGTACAGGACTTAAGTCATGTATGGATAAAGTTGTCTGTGTAGATAAATTTGTCTGTATAGAATGCGAAGGTTTTTGTTTGGGAGTGTTTTCTAATAGGTGGAAGAAGCGTGTTTCTCAATCGGGAGTGTCAAGTTAGGAAAAAACTTGGTTTTCTGCATAAAGCTCCCCCCTAGAAGCTTACCGAATAAGCCACTTTCTATATTATCAAGCCATTACAAAACATTCATGTATAGCTGACTGAATAAGCAGTCAGTCAGTCCCATTAAACTCATTAAGTTGCTAACAAACAGGCCCTAAGGCTCCAATTCTTTGATCATTTATTGTTTCCATTTTGTGCCAAGCGTTTACATATACATACATACATAGAGGAAAGTTCAAATGTGAACTCATTTTTGGTTGTGAACGTGAGGACGAATCTCAGCCACTTATCCGGTCAATAAAGGCGGCTTTGACCTGGTTCCCCTCCTTTAATAATCTCCACCCTCCCATGAATCGCGTCAATCCTCCGTGATCGCGTCCACCATAACCGAAGATGTGTGGCTGAGATTCGTCCTCACGTTCACAGCCAAAATTGAGTTCACATTTGAACCTAACCCTACATACATATATATATATATACTTGTAACATATATAGGAATATAATGGTTTTTTGACGATTAATTAGCATATATAGTAACGTTGTATGTGTTTATGTTCGTTTATTTGCGTTCTAACGAGATGACTCTTTTTATAAACCGATGTGCAGGTTCATTTGTGGTCCGGATAAAGGTTTAGCAATCTTACTATAAGAGATTAAAATGGCCCGAGAGGTACTCAACTTTTTTAGATCTCCAAATCAAACTCTATATTCTCCGTCATGATTATGTAATTAAACAAGTAATTAAACCCGTTTAAAAAAACTTGCGAAACTTTTTATGATTTTTATAGGTTTGAATAAAAATTGATACAGGGAGTTATTGAATAACTGTACCATTAAATCCTAAAAACTGCATATATTGTGTAAGTAATCAACACCTAAATTCCAACCTAGCAATGGGTTGAAGTTCTTTGGTAAAACAGATGGAGCTTCAGGTACATATTTATAAATAAAAGAAAAGGGTTGGGTTCCGGTGAGAAGGAGATTTATGATGAGAAGGGTAAGAAGGGATTTCCACCCTTGGATGCACATTAGGATGAAATCCATCAAGATGAGGTGCACCGCGATGCACCTGATAAACTCCCTTCTAAGGCGCAATTCATGGATGAATATGAGATTAAAAGTGATAAAGGGATTAGATCTCTTATTACGCTTCTCACCTTAACTCTTTTTTCTCACACGATCATATGCCTTAAGAAAGAAAATGTTAATATTTGATAGTGGAATATTTGATTTATTTATAGGTAAGTAAACAATTATTTGAAGAGGGTTAATTCAAAGGATCGTTGTGTTCTTTGGGACCATTTTCCCAAAAGTTAATTATTTGTCCCGATTGATTGGTATTTACTATTTAGTCGAGGATCGATATGGTTTTTGGGACATGATGAAGAAGATCGTTGGCTAGCCGGACCTTGACCAAACAAAGAAGGGTAAGAAGCATCGTTATAGCAGCCAATGTAACCGATGGGACCAGGGGCGGAACACAAGCCTTCTAATTAAGGGGGCCGAACCTATGACCACATATACAGGGGCCATATACACATTACCACCTGATTTAAGCATTTCTAATATCTAGTATTTAAGGGATAAAACGCAGGGGTCATGGCCCCTCTAGGCCCCTATTGTGTTCCGCCCCTGGATGGGACCAACATAATTACAAATAAAACCGCTTGCAAAACTAGATAGGTACTATATAGGTACCTGGTTGTGTAACCAGGTGCTATTATAAGTAAATATCAATCATAATTGAAGATTAACAGTAATGAGATGTACCACATCAATTTCTTTGAGAAGCTTAATTCATGGGAGTGGGTGAGATTAAAACACACGATCTTTCGTCTTGTATGAAACCTAATATATACAAACATCAAAACAAATGTATACAACTATACAAGTTTGAAACTTGGAAAACATATCCAAGGGAGTAAAGCATCATTTCTTTCAAAAAAACTGTATTACTACACATACAACTAGATTCGTTATGTGAAGCTTTTCAAGGACGTTCCAATTTTTTATATATAAAATGTTTGATTACATTGCAAAATATGGTAACAAAGATACATATATACGACTTACAAAGATGATGATTAGTTGTATTACTTTTGTTTTCTCATACATATCAGAGATGCACTGAGGGTGGGCTATAGTTTCCACATCGTTGATGAAAGGTCCTAAAAACGTAAAATTAAGCTCCAAACTTTTGAAGTCCCGCTCAAAATCACACATTTAATACGTTAAAGAACGACCCATTAATCTTTTGAGTAACAGTTGGTGGCCCTTTTTATACTAGCTTTGATCTTTGTCTGGGATTTACTTCGACATTATCTGTTTCACGTTGTCTTACCTAGAATTGCAAAAACAAAATTGTAAAGTTTGTCAGAAAATGGAACATCAAATTTAGAATCAGTTATGTTTTCTTGTGATCGAACAAATACTAGCGGTAAGTGAGCCTCTGGCCTTCTAGAAGGTCGGGTGTTCAAACTTCACCCAAGGTGAGGAAGATGCATGAGTTTCTTTATTCTATTTGTCGTATATAAATATTATATACTTAAAAAAGCATGGAAACCAAAAGTGTGTATTTGTGTTTTTAAGTGTACATTTATATTAATAATATGATTTTTTGAATTTTATTATATTATCAGGTTTGACAGGGACAGGTTGGCTCATTTTGACATGGAACTTACAGATAACCGACTTCCAACTTTACTATCATCGGTTTATATATTTTATACACCAATTAATCTATCAGTAGATTGGTTTGGGTTAATATGTTCATTTTTCTGGTTGATTTGATCGGTTTTTGTGCACCCATTCGTCAAATAATAAAATATTTTTAATCTTACAAAATAAAAGGTAAAATAAGTGTAATACATCATCCTTTAAAATTTAAGTTTACAAGTAAGTATTACATTATACAAAATTTTAAAAGTTTTTGAACATCGTAAAACTAACTAATAATTGATTGATAAACATGTTCAAATACAAGATAAGTTTTGAACCCTACTGATACTACAAAATACTTCATCATCTTATGAACCAACTTACTATGAGTGTCGGTTTTATATAAAGACAAACGGATCAAAACTCAAAAACAAAGGAACATCGAAGTGGAAGAAATTGAAAACATTTGTTTTTTATTGAATGATTCTTTTCAATTCAATGTTTTTATTATAAGATGAAGGATCCTCTGAGAATTGCAGTTAAAGTGAAAAATGGACCCTTGATCACTTTTAATCGTATTCCAATCCTATGAATTGTACTTACTATGAGAATTGATCTGATGCATCTTGGTGCATCGCATTAGTGTTTATTTTCAATTACGGTTGATTCAAAGGTGGAAATCCACTTTTACCCTTCTCATCATAACTTTCATTCTCAACAAAATTCTATACTTATTTTTTAGATAATTAAACATAAATTTGAATTATTATAATATTTTTGAGTGGTTAACCATCCATCACTAATATTTAATTTTGTTGATTTGAAATTATTATATAGTAATTTTTTAAACATCTTCAAACTGTCCAATCCAATATCCATCGACCAAAACTGACATGTATAGTAGGGATATTTACGGTTTGATTTGGATGGTTTAACTCCTTAAATCATAAACCAAACTGTAATGATTGTTTAGAAATTTTCTAGTAGTTAGTGACCAAAGAGATCAAACCGTACCACAAAAGGCTGGTTGTCTAAGTGGTTTAGACGGGTTGATCCTATCATAGGCTTTAAACTAAAACTGAAATTTCTACCGATATAACATTATCAAAAAATATTATACCAAATTATATAAAAAACATTCATCTTCAAAATAAATAAAAAACATTAATCAAGTTGAAAAAATGTTAGACACGTCAATCAACAATAGTTCGAATTTTAAAAAAATATTAAGCAAGTTAAGGGTCACTTTAAAATTTTGGATTTTAAATGGCTTTTAGAATTTTGACTATTTAAGGAATGAGACAATTGAGAGATGTAAACTAAAAAACCAATGTCTTGAACGAGACTTTTTTTTAATTAGGTCACAATTTGTTTTTAATGAAAACTAAATATAAGTAATCTATGTGTATTTCATTTATCGCTTCAATCTAAACTGCTTAAAAAATCCTTTAAAACACAGATTGAACCAAACCGAGCAGTTTAGGTGTTTATTAGACCGAACCATCAGGTAGTTAAACCGTTAAAAACAGTCCGATTTAACTTGATTCGACTGATTTTAAACGGTCCTAAGGTTTTTAGGATGTACTAGGTTATAAATTAAAAATTAAAAATTAAAAATTAAAAATTAAAAATTAATTGAATAAGTTATGATTTTTTCAAATGAAATTAGTTGGATCGGATTGTTACAATGAACTCAAACCCTCCGACCCGACCAATGGGGGCCCTAATTCTTTTCTAACGTCAAGAACTCAAGATATCAATTTGAAAATTCAAATCTATAAGTATGGCGCCACGGAACAAACTAAAATAGTTCTTCACTTTCTTCTTGTTTCTTCTACCTCTGCGCTCGGCCATCTGTGAGTGAATCCAGTTTCAAGTTCACTAAAAATGGTGGTTTCCAAGAAGGCAAACTATGAAGAATCTCGAACGAAAAGGTTGGAAGAAAACAAGAAAAGAATGGAAGAATTGAAACTCACTGTTCTAGCTCAATCTCTTCGAACCACTTTAAGCCCAAAGCCCTCTCCTGTAAGTTCCTCTTTCTATGTAATCACATTCTCTCTCGATTTCGAATTAAAGCATCTGCAAAGAAAGTCTAATTTGGGAAATCGATAGAATAACGAATTTTGAAGAGTAATTAGGGCTTTTTTTGTGTGTTTGGTAATGGCAGATGAAGAAGGTGAAGCGGACACCTCGGAAGCCGTTGGATCTGTCTGCAGTGAGGAGGTCCAATCGTGTTGCTGATAAGCCACCTGCAAGTTACAAAGAAGTACTAATTTCTCACCATCTCTGTCTATTTTGCTTCATTGTGTTTTTCTCTCTATTTCAAGATTTATCCGCTACTCTAGATCATTATTGTACAAACTCACAAACCAAACTACTTCATCTTTATTACAATACAATAATACAAAATCAGAATATAAACCCTAAACTCTATACAAACTTTAAAGAGAACTACAGAGCTCAAAGACATGGAAATAAAAAAAGTGAAAATATATGACCTCTGCGTGATATGCAAGCCATCCTATAAATAAGATAAGAAGTTACACAATTAACCCCTTATGTATTCTGAAACTTGCTCCAATAACCTCCAAATCCTTTAAAACAATCAGCTTAGCCCTTACAGAATCCATATATTTATTGTCAACCCTTTTGTACCTAAATGTGACAACCAAATATAAAACGTCAAGATTGTACAATTTATATATTTTAACACCCGCCCTCAATCTTGACGGTAGAAAAAAAAAACAATCAACTTTAAATTTGAACATAGAAAATTTTGTTGATTAATTCCTAACAATTTTGGAAATATGTTAGCAGGTTGATCAGCAGAAAGTATTTTGAAACCTGTAACCCAGCACTAACTTTATCTCAAACTTGATGTACATCAATTTTTTGATATGTTTAGTACGTTCATGAAAGATACGAGATTATTAGCTGCTTGTATTGCAGACTTGCTATCACAAAACAGATTTACTGGAAGTAAATCATTAATTTTAAATCATTTAAAATTTTCATAACCCAAATAATCTCACATGTGGCTGAAGCCATAACATGGTATTCGGATTCAACAGAGGAACGAGAAACAGTATTTTGTTCCTTACTTCCACCAAGAAATCAAAGAATTATAAAGAAACAAGCAATATCCAGTGACAGAACGCCTAATGGAAAGACACTTACCTCGGTCAGCATCAACATAACCAGTTAAACGAAAATATTCTGACCTTGTAAAACAAACTCCTTTACCAGGCGACAACTTCAAATACCTGAGAACACTAAGAGCTAATTTTAAATAAGACTGTCGAGGTGAATGCATAAATTGACTCAAACGTTGTACAACAAATGCAATAGTAGCCAAAAGATAAATCAATCGACCAATAAGTTTCTGATAACCAGTAAAGTCAGACAAAGGAGGATCCTTTTCGACTGAACCAACAGAATCAGTAACAACTAAATTCATATCCATAGGAGTACTGATTTGCTTACAACCAAGATATCCAAAATTATTCAATAGTTCCAAGCAATATTTCCTTTGAGACATGCATATACCATTAACAAAATTAAGAAACTTACTTTTCAAGTAATTCTTTACTTTGTTGACTTCTATCAAATCACTAACGGTTAAAACAAAGTCATCCACATAAACCAACAAAACAAGAAATACAAAAACACTTTGAATGAAATCATGTTTAACAAGACAAGAAAAAAACTTAGTATAAAGAAATTTGACAAGCTTATTCACACGTTTATCATTTGGATTATAATAACCATATTTTACCTTACCCTCAACTAAAAATTCACCAAATTTATGAGGAAAACTAGAAATCCGTGTTGACCTTCTAACAGATTGAGACAATGAGGATAAATCATGTGTACCCTCAGAGTTGACAGCCAAGGTCTGTATTGCATCATCATGTTGTCTACTGGCAGCCACTTCAGAGCTACTCAGAGGCTGCTGCCAACTGGCAACTCTTTCAAGGTTATCACATTAATCATGATGACCAGATCGTTAGAGCTACCTAGAGGCAGTCTATTGGCACCTCTACTTGGACTACTAAGCAGATTACATTGGTTACTAGACACAGATGAAGGCAGGTTATGACCCTCACTGTGAGGATGGTCTTGATCCTCATCATTGGGTCGTAAACCAGAAGAGTCATTAGAAGTAACAAAAATTGAATCAAAGAAATTCAAAGTATTTACGTTATCAGAGATAGAATTGTCCAACTTGTTTAAACTCATCTTAAATGGAAAAACATTTTCGTAAAACGTAACATCACGAGAAATAATAATTTTGTTAGAGTTAAGACTGAAAAGTTTGTATCCCTTTTGGGAGTTGACATATCCAAGTAAAATGCATTTTTCATATCTAGAAGTAAATTTATCTGTGACATTAGGTTTGACAGCAAAACAAAGACAGCCAAAATTTCTAAGATGAGTTATAACTGGTTGGAAACCATAGACGAGCTCATAAGGGCACTTGCCATTTAAAACAGATGAGGGTGTCCTGTTTATGAGATATGCAGCTGTGAGAATGCACTCACTCCACATGTTCAACGGAATTCCTCCCTGAAACATCAGAGTTCTAGCTACATTAAGCAAATGACGATGTTTGTATTCCACAACCCCATTTTGTTGAGGTGTGTACACACATGAAGTTTGATGTATAATACCTTTGGATTTAAAGAACTCACCTAGTTTTGCATTAGTAAATTCAGTATCATTGTCACTTCTAACAACCTTAACAACCTTCCCAAATTGAGTGGCTACCAAGTTGAAAAAACTTACTATATTGTCAAAAACTTCATGTTTACTTTTTAACAAATAAACCCAAACAGCACGAGTATAATCATCTACAATAGTGAGAAAAAGTTTAAAACCTTCTTTGCTTTGAACATGATACGGACCCCAAACATCTAAATGAATTAATTCACCAAGATTCTTAGACTTATGATCACTCAAGACAAACTTGTCCCGAGTTTGTTTTGCCTTATGGCAGATCTCACATGGATTACACACAGTATTACCAAGTTTAAGTTTGTTCTTTAAAACATTGAGGACCTGGTCAGCCGGATGACCAAGGCGACTGTGCCATAGTTTAGCTGACACAAAACATGAAACATTGAGATTAGTGGGAGGAGAGGAACACTCACTCTTATGATGCTTATTAAAAAAATACAGAATTTTGGTAATTTGTTTCTCCGAAAAAGATGCAGAAGGAGGTTGTTCGGTAGTATGAGATTCAGACACACTTGCTTGACAGGCTGAGGGTTTAAAATTTTGATTTAAAAATCTAAGTCTGTTTTGAAAATCTTTAGGAAAGCCTACGAGTTTAAAGCACCTCTCAATAGTGTGTCCTGAAATACCACAATGTTTGCAGAAAAGATTGGAGGATCTACCAATCCTCCTTTTGTTTTCAGAAGCCTTGCTTAAAATGGCAGTGTGTTGAATTTTCGTATTGGAAGAAGATGTTTTCCCCCCTCGGTGAGACTCTTCACTAGATACAAGGGAAAAAGCAGCTTTCACAGAGGGGAGGGGGTCCCTTGTGAGAATATTACTTCTGATAGGTTGATAGACATCATCAAGACCCATTAAAAATTGCATAAGCTTGATGAGTTGACTATGTTCAAAAATATCATGTGAGGCATTGCACGTACAAGACGATGGTTTAACAAGAGCATCAAATTGTTTCCATAGAGAGTTTAATTTGTGATAATATTCTGAAACAGATGAACCATTTTGCCTTAAAGAGTTAATTTTCTGATGTAGGTTAAAAGTGACAGATACATCAACTTTATCATAGGTTTCTTTTAACTCTTCCCACACTTTAGAGGACACTTTTGAGAACACTTGTCCTAGAAATAGATCCTCGGTCATAGAAGCTAATATCCAAGAAAGAACAACAGAATTACATCTATCCCATTGTCTTTCCAAAACAGGGTCATTTTTTGGACGAGGACATGTGTCATCAATAAAGCCAATTTTATTTTTTGTTTTCAAAGCCAAAGTCATAGCACAAGCCCAAATTCTATAATTTTCTGTTCCACTCAACTTAAAATTCAAAAGAGGCGCTCCACTAGTGTCACTAGGATGTAAATACAGTGGATCTCCAAAGTCTAATTTAGCAACTTTGGATTCCCCAGAATTTCCAGTGTCAGCAGTAGCGGCCATGGGTTAAAAAAAACACACAATAAGACACACAAGGTAAAAGACTGAATAGATTGAAGCAGGATTCCTAAAACACTCTTTCGGTGCTAGGTCAAGCCACTATTCAGTCACCACAAAAAAAAACACACACATAATGAAAGAAAGTAAACAACAGAATGAAAAAAGTCGTACCTGAACAAACAAGAACAGACTTAGATTATTTGCTTTGATGAAGAGATGAGAAAACTTACAGAGATTTTAATAGAGCGCAACGGAAGAAGAACAAAGGATGAGTCAACACCTTAAACAGAGGTTAGACCAACCCAACTTCAAGGTTTAACCAGTTAAACCTTGAGAGAAAACATAAGAGACCAGGACCAAATCCTGAACAGAAAAAAAATACACTTCTTCTTTTCAAAGAAAAGACAAGGTTAAAGATTATTTGCAAAAAAAGGAGGTTATAAAACCTTAGATGAAGATTGATCTGAATAAAACCTTAGATGAAGACAGATATAGATCTGCTCCTCCCAAGATCAGCAGCTAGATCTAAACAACCAAATTTAACAGATCTTGAATGGAGAAGATATGAATCAAATCTCCCAACTCAAGATAATCAACAACTATAACTGTTGATGTCTACTTAGATCATGCAATGTAACAAGAGCGAAAGAAAAGGTATCGATACAATCCGGTAACAGTAGCAACCAGACTCTTGAATGAAACAAATATAAATTGTTCACCCAAGGATCAATCACCAGATCTGAGCATAAAATCTTAGTTGAAGACAGATATAGATCTGTTCCCCCCAAGACCAGCAGCTAGATCTGAACAACGAGAACAACGAACAAGTCTTGAATGAGAAGATACAGATCTACCCACCCAAGATAAAAAAGCGATCAGATGAAAACAGATACAAATCTGTTCACCCAAGATGTGCAACCGATCAGATCTGAGTTACACTCGATATTATGTATTGTAAATGCACAAAAGAATTTTAAAAGAGACAGCAGATATGAAACAAACATACAAGAAATTTTAGATGAAACCAGATACAGATCGGTTCATCCAAAATACAGATCTGACCACCATACACCGATGTACATAAAACAAAGATGCAAGGAACAAAAAAATAAGAAAGAATATACCAGATCTGAGATTAAACCGGCGAGAATCAGGTTAGGGTTTAAGAGAACCAAAACACGCCATTGAAGATGTGCGAACGAGAAGGATGAAGCAGCTGTAGAGGCAACACCATAGCTCTGATACCATGTACAAACTCACAAACCAAACTACTTCATCTTTATTACAATACAATAATACAAAATCAAAATATAAACCCTAAACTCTATACAAACTTTAAAGAGAACTACAGAGCTCAAGACATGGAAATAACAAAAGTGAAAATATATGGCCTCTGCGTGATATGCAAGCCATCCTGTAAATAAGATAAGAAGTTACACAATTAACCCCTTATGTATTCTGAAACTTGCTCCAATAACCTCCAAATCCTTTAAAACAATCAGCTTAGCCCTTACAGAATCCATATATTTATTGTCAACCCTTTTGTACCTAAATGTGACAACCAAATATAAAACGTCAAGATTGTACAATTTATATAGTTTAACAATTATTCTATTTTTGAATCCAATGATCGCTTATTACACAATGGTAACTAATCGAAAATGCTTTAAACACCGAATCATTGACCTGTAATAATCAAAACTCTATCAAGTTAATAGGGTATATAAAACTGAAAAGGAAACATACCATCTTCCATGATTATAAGTAGGGAATCTTGGCCTGATATGTGAGATGCATAGATTATGACTGCATTGAGAATCTGATCACAGGATGACAATGAAATGGTAATTATATTGTATCAATACAAATTGGTCTACCATCAATTTAGTAAATACATTATTAGACAATGATAGCACACACACACACATTAAAAATACATTTGTGAGTTCTGACCTTATCGAACAATCTTCTATTGGGTTAGATATGTCAATGAATAAATGTATTTATTCTTGTGAGTGCTCTTAGGGGTTGTTTGGTAGATCATAGATGCTAAATAATTTGGTGCATAATTATTAAATGGTAGGACTTAGAACAATTAAGAGACTTTGTACGATCTAATACAGGATGAACATCGACAGTGTGGTAAGCATTCTGAATGAACCGTCTGAATGATAGAAAATCACCATTTGAACCCCTTGTATGATTTAGTGATGAATGAAATATGTTGTTTGATAAGTGTTATGAATAAATGGATTATCTTGCAAATAAAAATTACAAAAAACTACAAAAGAACATTCATTAATCAGAACATTCATTAATCAGAACATTCGTATTAAAATGACACCACATTAATCAAAACACAACATACCATATTGAAACATACCTGACATTAATCAAAACACATCATATTAATTCAAGTGACCATAGCAATTATTGAATTCACGAAACTCATGTTAAAAACAACCACAAGTGCAATCTTCTACATATCATACATTCAACTAGTTCTTGCCAATATCCCCTTTGTTCGATGCAGGTTGCAACTACTTCTTTATGCATTGATGTCTCAATTGAGTTCCTTTTGTCCAACAATGTAATGCATATTTATACTTAAATCATCACCAACAATTAACAAATTACTTCTTTACACGGTAGATCACAAAATTTGTTTTACCCCAAAATTTTGTTCCTTTTTTGGTTGACGACATTTTTGAATGAAAATCTTTTCTTTTTAGAAAAGAACCACCTTTTACATCTTTGAACACTTTTAAGGTAAAAACTTACATTTAAGATCAATAGTATGGATGAAATATAACCACTAAAACCCAATATAGTTCATATACTGAAGTATAACCACCTACAAGTGTTGCAGTATGACTTGTTAAACAGAAGACATTGTGTTGATTAGTGATTACTAAATTCATGTAACCCGAAAGAGGCTATAGTGACTGAAAAACTGCATTTTTACAAAATTCATACCAGTGTATTGAACTGTTTGAATTTTTATGTAAAAGAATTGTAGACGGGGTTTACCATTTCGATAATATCACCAAATTAACCCGTCTTGATTGAAAGGAACTTCTAAGAATCCGATGAATAGAGTAAACCGATTCATAAGGATAAGCACATATATATATATATATAGAGAGAGAGAGAGGGAGGGAGAGAGGTTCAAGGGAAAACACTAGAAAAAGAGAAACCTAAAGAACACCCTGAGAACCCTCCATCTGGATGGTATGCACAAATGCATATAAGCGAATGAAGCTGTTTTTGTTTTCTATGCACCAATGCTTCTACAATTACATATGCATTAGTGCATATGCACAATTCACAAATGCATGTTACAAATTACCAGTATGCATTTGTGCATACTGTCCAGATGGAGGGCTCCTAGGGTGTTCTTCAGTTTTCTATTTTTTGGCGTTTTTCCTTGAACCTGACCCTATATATATATATATATATATCAAAAATACATTTGTGACTGATCATGTTCATTTGTCAATAAGATCCAGTAAAATTCATGTTTTAAGTTAATGCATGATAACCGTATGATGAAAGTAGTTTCGTAAACCTTGGGCTTGTTTTTTAACATTGCTGCTGTTTGAACTCAGCCGAGCATATTGTACAACGTTGAACAGTTGAAAATGATACCATCAAACCAAGATTTATTGTAGCTATAATCAAGTTAACCTCTTCGAACCAAAGCATACCATTATTCTTCTAATATTTTTGATGATTGATCAACTCTAAATCCTGAAATGCTGTGACAGGTCCCCATCGAACCTTTGGGAAAGCGTAGAAGGTGAACTTTTTGACTATATAGTCGTATAAAATTTAAATAACCTTATAATTTGATTAATTTTCACAATGATTTTATGTTATATGTATTTTCAGTTATGGTAAAAGTACAAGGGATTTATCAAATCGAGTATATGCCTCTGATGAAGATAGAGAGTACACTTCAGGGAGAGCAGAAGAACTACACTCCACTTTGGAACCTGATTTCCCAAGCTTTGTAAAGCCAATGCTTCAATCCCATGTGTCAGGTGGATTTTGGCTGGTGAGTTCAAAAGGGATTATACCCAATATCGCTAATGATCATAAGATACTATGAGCAAAAAAAAGAAAACTCTTGAGGATGTCAAATACTTAGAGCATCTCCAACAGTTATGCTAAAATGGAAAAAGTGGGATTTTAGCATTTTTGTTGCTCCAACAGCTATGTTATCCTCCATGCTAAAATAGAAAAAAGAGGAGAGAGATTGTAAAATTCTCTAAATTTAGAGAAATCTCTAAAACTCATTAGAAGAGAGAGAAAATAATATTTTAATTATATCCAACTAATTAGAGTACTGAGATAAAATGTGTAGCAGAGAGAAGTAATATTTTATTAAATGCATTGAATATTTTATTAATATAGTTTATGCTAGAATTGCTAAAATAGAGTAGCTGTTGGAGTTGGAGTTGGATGTAAAATTTTATAGAGATTTTGACTTTTTCTTACTCTATTATAGAAACATTATAGCATAGTTGTTGGAGATGCTCTTAGTTCCTCAATTTTGCCTTTTAAGTTTTAACATCCTCTGTACCCTTTGGGTAGAGGCAAGGTCTACATACATCCTACCACATCTGTTGTGGGATATACTGAGTTTGTTTGGTTTTATGTTATGATTTGTGTTAGGGTCTTCCGGTTCATTTCTGCAAGAGCCACCTTCCCAAACGCGATGAAATAATGACTCTAGTTGATGAGGATGGCGATGAATGGCATACGAAGTACCTCCCTAGGAAAACAGGACTTAGTGGTGGATGGAAAGGGTTTGCTCAAGATCATAAGCTAGTTGATGGCGATGCACTAGTTTTCCAACTTATCAAACTAACTGTTTTTAAGGTTGTATTCTAATCTTTATTCTGGTTTTTGCTCACTCTTTTGCACAAACTGGGGATCTTTACGGAAACAACCACTCTACTTTTTGGAGCAGAGGCCAGTGTTGGAGTCCCATATCGGCTAGACTTGGACCATTTTTCCTCTCTATATATATATAGGGGCGGGTTCAAATGAGAACTTAAATTTGGTTGTGAACATGAGGACAAATGAGAGCGCGACACATGTCATATTCAGACTGAATAATGAAGGTGAAGTTCATACATTTTTTAGACTGAATTACACTACATTCAGTCTGAATATTTCCCTTCATTATTCGTTCCGAATATGACACGTGTCGTGCTCTCATTTGTCCTTATGTTCACAACCAAATTTGAGTTCTCATTTGAATTTTCCTCTCTCTCTCTCTCTCTATATATATACATATATATTGGAACCTCCCCTTTCTCCTCAAGGGCTCTTTTGGATCTGGGGGTTCCACATAGGGACCTTGGCTAACCCTCTTTCGACACTCTGGGACAATATGTCTTCATCTAGCCTCTGTTGGAGTCCCACGTTGGCTAGACCTGGACCATTTCTTTTGTATATTTGTTGGAACCTCCCATTTCATTTCAAGGGCTCTTTTGGAGAATGATCTGGGGGTTCCACATTTTCTCACAATTAGGTCCGTATACATCTCACCCTGCCAGACCCCAATGAGATTTACTGGTCCGTTTGGTTTGTTTTACTTGGGTTGACACTTTACTGATCCCATTATGCATTTGAATTAAGGTTTACATTATAAGAGTGAATCAAGCTGAAGATGGTGATGAGGCCCAATAAGTCACAACAGGTGCGTTCACAAATTTAAAACCAAAATAATCGAAACTAACCTCTAAACCTTGTTCTAGATTAAAAATGATCATAATGAACATATATGGATCATGATTTTATGTCCATCTGTAATGTTTTTTTTAAGAATTTCTGACTATTGTTCTTTTGCATGATTGTTTTTGCAGCTAGATAATAGCGTGATTTTGCTGATCAGGTATGCGCAGAATGTGGTCGAATCCTACAAGCGTAGGCATGTTCATTTTTTCTGAGTTTTTTGGCCGTTCTATTAGCTACAAGTAATCATGGAACCGAAATGCGTGATACTGAAAGGATCGGCAACTGCTTATAGTGTGCAGCATTTGTAGAAATCGGTAGACAAACATCTTGTTGCGGGGCCTGGATTCGAGGAATGAAATCATTTTCGTGATGATTTGTTTGTTTTTGATCCGGAAATTGTATCACTAACACTAAAAAACAGGAGTTGTTTTTGAAAAGCAGTATTGAAGTATGCCCAAATATTCGTATTGTTCTTGCTTATAACATCTGGAGCCCCATGTTAGCTAGACTCGGACTATTTTTCTTTTATATATATATATATATAGGGGCGGGTTCATACGAGAACGATAACAATTTACGAGAATGCGAGGAGGTTTTTTCATGTACAAGATCACATGTGATTTTGCACTAACTGTAACGGACGACTTTTGGGGCCAATTAAGTCGCATGGAAAGTCGCCCGCATCATTTATGATTTTGTACATGAATCATATGTGATTTTGTACATGAAAATTTTCATGTACAAAAATGATTGGCTGATGATTGTCCTCGCATTCTCGTAAATTGTTACCGTCCTCGCATGAACCTCCCCCCCCCCTCTATGTATATAATATACATAGAAAAAACAAACATATGTGTAATAATATCTTAAATCATAGTATTTGATGGAAAAAAATCATGAAAAAATTATTTTTATATTGATTTGAACCAGTTTGTATAGTTTGTACATAAATATGGGTTTGTATTTGAACTTCCCTATATATATATATATACATGTTGGAACGTTCGTTCTCTCCTTAAGAGTTCTTTTGGAGAGTAATCCAAGAAGGTTCCATATGTTTTCATATGATATCAGAATCCAAGTTTAATTGGACAATCTGTATTCGTCTGGTTCCTTTTGACCCCAAAAAGGTAGGACGAGAGATGCTGAAAGAATACTTGATCCATTTTCAACCCTTGTTATGGGTCTATGGGATTTTGGTCATTATTGATCAATAGTTGCATTTTGTGTTAAATTGAATTTGCTAGATAAAATTTGATATGGTTTTGCCTAATTGTATCTTGTGGATTAGCTCAACTATCAATAAGGCTTGGTTATTTAGTGATCCTCTTAAGAGGTTACTGGTTTGAGTCTTGTAAGATCAAATGTGGATTTTTCTGACTGTTCTTCAGGCCCCTGAAATTATTCAAGGTGTGCACAAGTTGGTCTGAACATACATGATTAAAAAAACAAACATGACTTCAAGTTATTATCATAATCTGTTCGATATAAGGTGTCATCATATATGAATAATGTTTAAAAATGTTATTCATTTTCTGCAAAATTTGTCTTTTAAGTAGACTATCCAACTATACCTATTTTTACAATAAATCACTTCTAATGAGTACACTATTTTAATGTTATGAATAGTAAAACACTAAAATATACCACCATTCATCAATAATATTTTTTTTGGTCAAGTTTTTTATATTTGATAAATGGTACTTGAATTTTAAGATTTTTTTTACTTTATTTCATTGTTTAATAACATTTTAATAAATTTAGAATTATATTAACCTTTAAGTTTTAAATATAAATTTAATACATTCAACTAATTTAAAAAAATGTTAATTTTAAATAACTTACAGCACAATAATATGTGAATTAGAACATGCCACAATGTATTTTAATATGAATCCGAAATAAAAACATACATAATCGTTTGTTTACAAAAAGATGTGCCAGATGACATAATGACTATATGAATTATTTTACATAATATCGATAATCCATGATGAACATGATCTAAGTACACTTATTGAAGTTGTGAGAAACGTGTCACTGGTTATTTGCGAGAAAATATGCTACTTTTGATTAATACGTAAGTATTTTTACTTTTAGATGTGTGTTAAAAATGCAACATTTTTATTTAATATAATTTTGTTTTAGGTAATTTCATTTGGAATTAACTCCGAATTGCAATTTGGCTCAAATAGTATCATAATAACGTTATTGTAAAAATACATAGTATAGGAATATAATTTGTAAAGTTAATGAATATTGGGGTAGTATTGAAAATTGATGTAGTAAATACGATTCCATTCCATTCCGTTCCAATACATAGTATATGAGTATAATTTTAAGGGTGTTTGATTTGCCGGATTTGGAATTAGATTCCATTCCAATCCTGGAATTTCAATAAAAGCCTACAAACATAGGATTTAGAATAGAAATCTCATATGCCTAGTTGATAGTTCGCGGGATTTCAGGAGTTTTGTTTGCTATAACATTTAAAAAAATGTTAACACTTGTTTTTGTAATAATCAATTAATAAAAGTTTAATTTAGTTCTTGTTATAAGAAAAAATTACAGTAAAATGAAACCAACTTTATCTTGATTATGTTTATTTAAGGGTTTTGCTGACCGGTTGAATAAGTTACCTTAATATGAGATGATAAATCAATATCAATACATATAATCTATTTAGGTAAATACATAACTCCCACCAATTAATGTATTTAAGTAATTGTCTCTTTTACTTCATGCTTGTATGTTTCAATGGAATTATGGCAAAGTAGTAAAAATGCATATGGTCATTGAAAGATTTTAATATTCTGATAGGTTGAATATATTTGTTGGCCAATCAAGAAAAAATATGTAAGATTTTAGTTGGTTGATTTTTTATACTCCATTAATTTTTGTAATTAAAATTGAAATTATAGCCCGATGACGGTATCTTCAATGCAGGGTTCTTATTCATAGAGAGTGCAATGCCTTATAATAACTATTACTGTGAAGAGGTTCTTATAAGAACCTAATGTGTCATAAATGTTTAAACAAGAACTTTGGTTTTTACAATGATTTTTGTGAGAAGTGATGTTCTACTTATTTTTTATTTTATTTTCTTGACTTTATATAGTATATATATATATATACTATATATCAATGAGACCCATAAAAAAGAGGTTCTTATAAGAACTATCATTGTGAAAATTTTGAAGAGTTCTTAACTTGATGAGATGGACATGAGATGACAAAAGAAAGTGTAAAAAATGGTTCTTGTAAAAACCTCCGGAGATGCTCTTATTAATATGCAATATAATTTTAGTGTTTAAATATAATTTTTTATGTGCCATGTCATTATTTTAGATTTTTTTTAAATTTAATTATGACATTAAATCTTAGTTGGCAAAATAGTTGGGTCAAGTCATCATTAGCAGGTCAACAAGTTAAGAAGACCCCTTAAAGAAATGCAAATTTTGCTTCAGATCCATAAACGATAGTTATAAAGGTTGGTTTCCTATAATAGATCAAGACAAAGCTAGTTCCATTTTGATGCAATTTTCCCTGATTATAAAGTTGTGTAATTTATTTTTATAAATTATATATAAAGAAGTAAATTCAATTATACTACAAATCCTATAAAACCGAACATGCTAAATATTCCAAATCCTTCCAATTTAAACTCATTTCATGAAATCTAAATATATCAAAAAGTTGATGTCAAACCAAATGGACCCTTGGAATATTCTCTTTTGATGTTAAAAATATTAGAAAATATTAAAAGTTTCATAAAGATTTTTTGATTCACTCACCGGCTAAGGCCAACAAAAAGGTACGAGACCTGCCTTGCATTTTTTTCGGTAAAACCGTCTTATTTCTTTATCAATTGAGTTATATATAATAGCCTTTTCTTATTCTATTATTTTTTTAATAATTATCTTTTTGTTATTGAAGTAAAAACTTAGTCTTATGTAGACCAATCTTTTGTGTTTGATTTTTTTAGTGATTTTCTTTTTTATTTGGAAAAAAAATGTTTTTCTTTTACCTTTAAACTCAAACGTTTAATTATAAGTTAAAACTTTATTAAATTATATATTTTAAGTCAATTTTAAAGAGTTAAATACAAATTTGGTCCCTGTGATTTATAAATATTAACGGATAAGGTCCTTCAAAGATTTTTTTAACAATTAACGTCCCTGTGGTTTCAATTTTATAACGGATAAGGTTCCCCATCCAACTTTTCCGTTAAATATAACCTTTTAGCATATTTTTTTATTTTTCAAACCACATGGACCAAACCTGTAATTTATACTAAACTATATATATTATGTATTATATAATTATATTTGTATCTTATTAATTATATAAATTTCATATTTTATAATTTATATAATTTAAATACTTTCTAAATTATATTACACATTTATATGTACCTTATATTTAATAATTATTTATATTTATATGATATATTATATTTATCTTTTATAAAAATGTATTTTGTATATATATATATAATATAAATACTTTTATAAAATATATGGAAGGTTCAGTTTATACTAAAAACACTAAATCAGATCACTAAATATATTACATAGTTGGAAGATTCAAATACATAAAATATTTATATTTGAACCTTCTATTTATATTCGTTTCAGCCGAAACAAAACGGGATTGGCTATCTTAACCTTAGCTGTTTTGCGAGCAAACGTAGACGAATGCTTGCAAGACCAGCAAAGCCCTACTTATTAGGAGGGGACTCTTTGGCATTTTATAAAATATTTTTCAGCTTTCCATATATTTATACTTGAACCTTCCATATATTTATAAAATATAAATACAAAATACATTTTAAAATATAAATAGTTTTATAAAATATATGGAAGGTTCAGATACATAAAATATATCATTGCTTATATTTATTAATTTTATGTATTTGAACCTTCCATCTATTTAATTTTGATTTAAACTTTCCATCTATGCACTTTATATATAAATATAAAATTTTATGCAAATAATAAAGAGTTAAATTCAAATTTGGTCCCTGTGGTTTACAAATTATAACGGATAAGGTTCCTCAATAATTTTTTAAAACGAATAATGTCCCTGTGGTTTCCATTTTATAACACATAAGGTCCCTCCATCTAACTTTTCTGTTAAATATAACATTTTTAACATATTTTCTTTATTTTTCATTTTTTAAACCACATGGACCAAATATGTAATTTACTCTAAACTATATACATATATTTATATTTTATGTATTGTAATGTATAATTATATTTTTATTTCATTAATTATATAAATTGCCTATTTTATTAATTATATAATTTTCGTATTTTATAAATTATAATACCTTTATATTTTATAAATTATTTTTATTTTGTATATTCATATAATATATTACATTTATATTTTATAAAATGTTAATAATTTAATAAAATATATGAAAGGTCCAATTTATGCTATAAACATTAAATCATGTCAATATACAAATTGCATGCATGGAATATTTAAATACATAAAATATATAAAAATATAAAATATAAATATAATTTTTTTATAAAATATAGATGTAATATAATTTTAAATATACAAATAATTAATAATTCATAGATATACATATATGAATTGAATAGAGATGGTAACGAATGTTAGACGGTAGATTTTCAGAAGAATCATCTTGATGACATCGATGTTGTACATGTTTGAATTTAATTTTAATATTATATTTACTGTATATATTTATATCTATAGATTAATAATTTTTGTATATTTAAGATTATATTATATTATAGATCTCGGTTCATTTACAAACTGGATAAATGATACAAACTCACAAACCAATATAAAAATAATTTTTTTCATTATTTTTTTCCATCAAATGCTATGATTTAAGATGTTATTATACATATGTTTGTTTCACTTTATGAAAAAGTTATATGTGAAAAATGCATGTAAAACTTTTACATTATTGAAACAAATATATGATAAACTTTTAACTTATGAAAATAAATACATGTGAAACTTTACATTATGAAACAAACATATGTGTAATAACATCTTAAATCATAGCATATGATGAAAAAAAAATTATTTTTACATTGCCTTGTACGAGTTTGTACTTTTCATCCAGTTTGTAAATAAACCAACATCTTATATTATATTTATATTTTATAGAATTTGCTTTATACTTGTATTTATATTTTAACATAAACTGAACATTCGATACATTTTATAAAATTATTTATATTTTATATATAAATATAAATACAAAATAAATTTTATAAAAGATAAATATAATATATCATAAATATATAAAGTATAAATATTTTTTAAATAAAATTATAAGGTGCCTATAAACATGTAGTATAATTTATAAAATAAGAAAATTATACAATTAACAAAATATGTAATTTATATAATTAATGAAATGCAAATATAATTATACAATACATAAAATATAAATATATGTATATAGTTTAGAGTAAATTACAGATTTGGTCCATATGGTTTGAAAAATGGAAAAATAAAGAAATTATGTTAAAAATGTTATATTTAACAGAAAAATTAGATGGAGGGACCTTACGTGTTATAAAATGGAAACCACAGGGACGTTATTAGTTATAAAAATCATTCAAGGACCTTATCCGTTATAATTTGTAAACCACAGGGACCAAATTTGAATTTATCTCTAATTTTCCTTTTTCGTACTTCAAGTGAACGGTGTAGACTGTAGACAAACCGTGACCTGATTTGAAATACAAACTTATGTTGTTAAAGGACATAGATGTATATTGAGAAATAGTATAGGGACCAATTTTGTAAATGAATCAAATATAAAAGCCACACCCATTTAATTGGCAAGATAATTGGAGAAATACTGATACGCTTCCCACCGTCGCCCTGCGGCGGTTTCTCTCTATTTCGCCAGCTGAACGAATAAGTGTTCATCATCGAGAGACTATTTTTTCTTGCCATCGGCGCATCAGCATCTGTCCTCTGTCTCTATCTGCGATTTCAGGTATGAACAATGCGATTTCATTTATATCTTTGGGTTTGTTTATCTTATGAGTAATGATTTTGTATTTTCTTGAAATATGCTTTTGATTTATACGTTGTTTTGGTTACTGTGAAAAGCTTATGTGTTTAGGTTTTGGAAATTTCACTTTTCTCTTGGTTTTTTATGCTTTCCATATGAACTGTGATTTTGATTTTGTTGTTTTGCCTACTCTGTTCTCTTTGTGTTTTGCCTAGTTGATGAAAGATATAAGCCTTTAAGCCTATCATCATACATTTTTAGAGTTCATTAGTTGTGTATGCCAAGTGTTTGTATAAAATCCCGACTTATCTGTTTCACTTTTACTTTCTTTGTTATAAGACCACATCATCTTAATAGATATAAGCTTAACAAATCAAACATTAAAAGTAAATAACCTGATGAACTTGAAGAATTATGAGCACGAACTCTAATCCTAACCCACAATCAAATACAGGTGAAAACAAAACAAAAACAAATTAAAAGAGGCTAACGTTAAATGATAAATGTACATTCAACTAGTTTAGGTTCTTGTCATCTACTCTTGTAAATTAAAGTGTCAAACTTGTTAGCATCAGCAACGGGTTTATTTTACCTCTAATTTAAGAAGATTATAACTTGCATAAATGACAACAGATTGCTGCAAGCCCAACTAAAACAACCAAGTTAAAGCAGATTTTGATTTAATCGCAGCCAGTCAGGAACTCTTTCTACAATATACAACCATACCAAAGGCTTTAGTATGGTAAGATATCATGTATTTCCAACAAATCGATTCATTCATCATTATCATTAATAAGCCCTTATCCAAGATAACTCGGATCAACTAAGAGATGAAACTTAAATAGAAATATGAAGAGGTGACCCCATGCTATCAATAACGGTACTAACAAATAACCAAGATAGAAGTACAACCTAGTAATTGGGATTATATTGCAGCAGCCATTTTGTTGCCCAAAAACCTTCCCAATGTATGCGCATTTGATCCTAATGAATTTGGTAAAAACTTGTAGTAAATCGAACTTTTTCCCATTGATGTATTGCCACAATTATAACCACTATGATCGAAATATGACTTTGATGTTGGATGTGAATTGAGGGGTTTAGCAAGGATTAGGACATAGGAGTTCGTCCTCTATGCATGACCTACTTGTAAGGTACAATCAATTGATCTCCAATGTGTTAGCTTAGAAGCCAATGATTGTTTATTAATATGTATACATAGACATTTGACTCCCTTGTAACAATTTATGAAAAGGTGTGTTTGATATGAAGATGAACTATATTGTTTTAGTAGTTGGTGTTGTACCTCATGCATAGACTTACTGTGGCATGTATAACCAAGTCACTGGATATTGCTAAAAGAGACCTCCACTGAGGTGTGAATAATCATTAGTAAGGTATTGCCCAGCATATAGTACCAGTCACTCAGTCAGACATATGTACACCGTTTTATGTGCATCGAATTCGTATCACAAGCATAAAGTTTGGCACAACGGTTGTCATTATTTGTGTCTCTATTTGCCTAGAAATGAGCATAAATTCTGTAAATAACATGCAAGTTGATATTAGAAACTAAAGTAGGAGATGTAGTAGAGAGTAAAGTGAAAAATTTCCTCCAATGCTTATCACTGGCTTGTATATTACAGATGATGATGAACATCACGTTTTTAATCATAGTACATAGGAAACAGAAAGTAATAGGAATTAATTACACAGCTTTTTTCTGAGAGTGGCTGCTGAGAGCATAGGAAATAATGCTGTTGAGGTTTACAGAGAAGGGGATGGAATCATTGGTCAAACTAGTAGCAGGTGGGATTGATATGCATGTTAGCAGTGCAATTGACTCTAAAGTAGGCTAAATGAATAGTAGCAGGTGGGATTGTTATGCATATTAGCAGTGCAAATGACTCTAAAGTAGGCTAAATGAATCTTTGAATATTCAAAATAGGATCTTGGGTATATCTGAATAGGTCGTTAGGGGGGTAAGAATTCTTGATAAATTTTACATTTGATGGCATTTTGATTGTGCTGTTGGTAATATAATGGTAGCAAACATGTTTTTTAGGAAAAAGACAGTTGCACCTAGGCCCTAGCAACTTTTAATGGTGGTCAAAGGTATAATCAAGTGGACTTTGTGCTTAGTAGAAGAGACAATCAAGTGTCCTGTATATGTTGTTAAGTCACACTGAAGATTGGCATACCATGACTTTGTAGTGTTAGTCATTCGCTTTAGGGAGAATTTTAGGTGGAGTGGTGGCATTAAGGACTGAAGGCCTAGGTACTGGCACTTATAAATTGACAATCTAAATATGTTGCAAGGGTAAATAATTGAAGAGGGGACTTGGCATATGGATTAGGATGCTAATAGCTCAACGGCAGACCCAGGATTTTTTCTGAGCAGGTGCACCTTTTATTAAATGATTATTACAAAGAAACTGTTTTAAACATATTTTTAAACATTATCGTATACAAATCCCATGAAATACCAACCACCCCCATGGGATTTCAAAGTCCTATGTTTGTGGGATTTCAATGAAATCCCAGGATTTCAAATCCATGAAATTATTCAAACCAAACATGAGATTGGATTGGAATTCAATTCCAAATCCATTCCAATCCTACAAGCCAAACGGGACCTAAGTGGTATGGACCTGGTATAATGGCTTGTTCTTAATTTTTCTGCTAGATGGCTTTAGTGTCCTGCCCATTTTCTTTGACAATATCCAATTAACTGGATCATTGTAATTCGTTGGGGGTTTGCATGATTTCATAATTATTTGCGTATGATTAATTTTTTTAAGAGTTGATGATCCATGATTGCTCCTAACATACCCAGTCAAAAACTTGAAATTAGCATGTTATATGAGGCTGTAACATATTTTTTTTATCAGATTTATATTATTCAGAGAATTTTTCAACAGTTCAGCATGGATTTTGATTTGGATGATTTGCTTTCAACTGATGCTGCAAACAATGGTATATGAATGTGGTTCTCCCTCTCTCTCCCTTCATTCTCCCTCCCTCTATGTTCTAATCTGTCTTACTGATGCTTCAATGGTGGTTATTACTGATTAGCTGATTGTTCTGTTGCAGCAAAAGCCAGTACAAAGTTTCAACCCAAAGCCAAAGCCAAACCAAAACCCAAAGCCAAACCCAAACCCAATCCAAAGCCTAAGACCCAACTAGAACCAACATTGGAACCAATCCTTTCAACGCAATTTGTTGAAGATGTTGCTGCTGCAAATAATGAGTTTACGGGCAGAATCGGAAAGGAACAACAACCTGGAAATGATGTCAACCAAATTTCTGGAAATATCAATGATGATTGGCAGCCTTCCTTCGAAAAATCACAGGAAGCGGTGGGTAAATTTTAAGTTAAGCTTTCATAATTCCGATTATCACAATTTACTAATTTATTTTGGGTTGCACACAGAATGTTGAATCATTTCTTACATTGGAATCACTTAATGACTTTTCTCAAGCTACAACAGTAACAGGTCAGTTAAGAGCACAGTAAGTAGCAATTGATTGTTACTTATGTTTATGCTTAATATTACGTTTTTACTATTATTATTTATTACTAGTGGTTTGTTGCCTTGATAAAATTCGGTAGAACCATGGATGGGGTAGTTACTAGTTTTATATTGCTGGATATGGTCGTTGGGCATATATGATGTGATGTTTAAGCAGTATGATTTTTGGGAAGAGGAGGCTTAGTGTATAAAAACTTGTCATGCATTATATCTTGGTCTTCGGTGATTAACTACAAATGTTAGATTCTTGTAAATGATCGATTACTTTGGAGGCTAAATCTCTACCCCCTCAATGTCAAAATCGGAATTCTGAAAATTGATAAGGACACATGTTATATATGAGATTGAAAAGCTTATAAAGGTGGCTGGAGAGTGCTAAAAATACCATATTTGTTAAGTTTATACTAACAAATACAACCGTCAAATTCCAAGTTTTTTTTTTAACATAACAAATTATGATGCAGTGAATTCACCACCGTGCTCAGAGACACCAACCGTTCATGTAACCATGGATGGGAATCTAGAGAAGGGACCCATAGAACCTGATTTGAGCAATAATATTGATTCTTGCACAAATTTTGAAAGTCCTGCACATCTAGATCCTTTAACAGGGGAGGAAGCTGTTATTTTTAATGACAATGGAGATTTCCAGATAGGAAATTTATCGGGATCTAAGGTAAATACATGAGTTCTTTCTTTTCTCCTGTTACTTAAAAGCACCATGTTAATAAACTCTAATTTGTGGAGTGTGTCCAAATTTAGGATGTAGAAAACTCCCAGTTCTGGGAATCTCTTGACATTTTGTCTCAGTCAAAAACTTGCTCAGGTACGTTTGAATACCACATTCATGTATAATTCATTATATCTTTTTCTAATATCTAGTTGCTTTACTTTGGTGATCAATATAGGACCAAGGGTCGGAAAATTCAAGCCAAAACCCAAGGCACAAACTCGTAAACTGGAACAGATTACGACAACTCCTGATAAAGATCTCGAGTCTGTTCAATATGAGGAAAATGTTCATTCAGCTGATGGCATACTTGGCTCATCATCTATGAGAGTCACTAATTCAGCTCTGACAGACACAAATTTTGATTTCAGTGTGAACGAAGAATCAATGAATTTGGCTGAAATTTCTCAAATGGATTCTGTGATACCTGCAGAGCGCCCGGATGCTGTTACAGAGTCCCCTTCAGCAGTTAGATTTTTTCCTGAAAATGTTTTTTGTGTGAATATTCTCTCTCTACTCCCACCCCATTTCCGTTCTAAATTTGATTTATCCATTCCCCTTTTAATAGGGCAATGAGAGTGTGAAGAAGGGAAAGAGAAAAACTCGTAAAGGATTGAATCCTACACAGCTAGATAAATCTTCTGAATCTAGTCTGGAGAATCAAGTTGGTGCAGCTTCTGAGCGATTAAGAAGGCGATCAAACAAAACACTTGGACTTATAGATGAGTCAGAGGATGAGGGTATTGATGATGGTTTTGTACATGAGAATGAAGATAATGGTGATTATCAACCGGGAAATGAATCTTTAGTTGAAACAAAGGAAAGAAAGTCAAAAAAACCTGTTAATGAGAAGGAAAAACCGGTTAGAAAGCGTAAAAAGGCCAGTGAGGTGTCAGTTGAGTCGACTAAACCAGCCAAAAAGAAGTTCCCTCACGGAACTCGACGAAATAAAAGACCAGGTAACTTTAGTTCTGAATGTTAAAAGTGTTTTGAGGAACACCTGTGACCATTATTGACTATTTGGTTCTTCCATAGTGAACCCAGATTTGCTTAAAATGACCGAGGATGAGCTTGAGATGCATATGCATAATGTGCCCATGAAGGAATTAATCAGGCTTGCAGAGCATAGGGAGCGATTAGCGGTATGTACCATTTTCATTTTTTTCTTGAATGTTTCATACTTTTTTGGGACTTCCATGTGAGATTTGGTTTTTACCTTTCCTGTCCCCTTTTGATATACATATACGTATCATATAACACTTTATATTATACTTAGATGTATTATTTTATACGATCCATTGCCTTTTGATATGGTTAAGATATAGATTCAAGATAGGCCACATGGAATGCTCCAGAATAGTACTACAAAGTGATAATTTTCTGTTAAGCAGTTTACCTAGATTATCACATGGTAAAATGGAGAAGCAAAAGTGCGTATGATTAAAGCATGCCTTAATGTTCAAGTGCTATATATATATATATGATAACTAGTTAGTGTACCCGCGTGTTGCAGCGTAAGTTAAGGATTTTGAAGTTCTCTTATTGCCTGAATTAAGAATTTTAAAACCTTTGTAGTTTTACGGAAAAAGAAGTTAGGATGTGAATGTAAAGGGAACAAGATATGAAAAGATACAATAAACCTTGCTAAAGTCACATGCTCATAACAGATACATATTTTGGATCACATATTCCTGTTTGTCAACGGATTTGCTCAAAAGACAATCCCCAATACAAAAACACTTATCACTTATGACAGCTCCATAGATTGGCCTTTTGGCTACAGCTCGACAGGCCAGATGAAGTTTTCGGTGTTGGGAAAGGGAGCCATGTAAATATGTTCTGGTTGAGATCAACTACAACTTTCAAGTGCACATGATAGAGAAATATACATGTAGTCCAGAGGATCAGAGCGACTTGTCATCTTCACCGATTTGTAATCTCCTAATTCTTTTACATGGGAATTCAACGTTAAACGGGTTGCTCCGCACAAACTCCACAGGTTGTGAACAATACGTCAATAGGAATTTCTGAAATAAGCAATATCATGTATATAAGAAACAAATAAAAATATTATAAACCAAACCAAACAAGCCCTGTAAATCCCACACATGTAAGATGTACATAGACCTCTAATCTCACCCAAAATAGAGGTTGTTTTCGTGAAGATTCCCAACTTATAAAACAAAAAAGAAACTAAAAGAAACAAGAGAGCAAATTACAGTAAAAAAAAGGAAATATTCAGGTGGAGTCAATTGTAGAAATGCATGACATTGTGAGTTCCAATGGTTCATTACAGTCTTTCAAATCAAACAAAACCATCAAACGACATGCATTGTGGGTCAATGACCTCCCATGGCAAAATAGGGAACCACAAACCTGACATAAGCCACATTTGCAAAATGGTGTTTTAGTGGTACATCTTGGCTTGAAAGAACAAGGCATAAATAAAACATAAATACAACCTTGCCTAGTCATGACCTAGCTAGAAAGTAAAAACTGAGAAAAATTACCCCGGACGATAATTAGATCCATCAAATAGCCTTGACCATCGTCTGTTTCTATCCGGTTGTAGAACTTTGTCTCTGCAAAACCATTGAGGTGACACCAGAATCATTTAAACACCATAATTGTGATAGTTATATGAAAACCAAATACCAATTCAAAATAGAAATATTAACAGTAAATATTTACAAGCTTTATCTCAAAATGCAAACCATTCAATAAGTTTGAATCACCGTGAACAAACTTAACGGTACCATTGAAGTAAAACAAAATAAGATACCTACCTAAATATACTAATGTGTATATAAATTTGATGTGCTATAGATCAACTACTAACCATGGAAATGCAAATGCTTAGAAGAGTATCATTCCAATAATGCCTCTAATTTTCTTTCACAATCAAGCATTATATGTTACAAGTTAAGCTTTTAAGTGGTTTTCATCTGAAAATGTACAAGTTAAGATGTGATCAGTAGATCAATTAGAAAAGAAGGTGTACTGATTAGTTAGAATACAAAAGTTGTAGTGATACTAAACCATCACTCTAATTATTTTGTTCTAAAAGGTGAGTGTGGTAATTTGGAATTCATTTTGTAATATATTGTTATGTTGTCTGATTTGTATATGTTTTCTTTAATGGTATTATAGTATAGAAGTTTGTAATTTCTTGGGTGTTTATTTGTTTTTTGGTTTAGGCCTCAAAGGAACTAAAGATATCTTGTTATCACTAAATAAGAGGATATGTTGGGAGAGCTATTTGTTTAGATCCACAAGACTACATATTTTGCACCCATCAAACGTCTTAACTTGACTATATTGTGTATAGGGTGATCTTGATGTGGACACCCTTACTCTCAAATTAATTTATTTATACAGATTTAGCTTCTTCAGAAGAAAATCGAACTCCTTCACAACTATGAAAAGGATAAATAAAACAGAAAACACACCTTAATCTCCCAAATTACTCGACATCCACACACGAACAGATGTATATATACATCATTCTTCAGCTTCAATACTCCAAAGTAAAATCCTTCACGACGGAATTGAAACCTCCAACTTGATCATCATATTTCTTAGGTGTTGTTTGGTTGGTTTTCCATTTAAGTCATCAGTCATGTGTGGATAAAGTTGTCTGTGTGGACTAATCTGTCTGTATAGATCGGCAAGGTTTTTTTTTGGGAGGTTTTTTTAATAGATAGAAGGAGCATGTATTTTTAATTGGAGGGGCAGATTTGGAAACAAAAACTTGGCTTTCTGTATAAAGCTCCCCCTTGAAGCATAAAGAATAGGCTAGTTTCAGATTAGTTCTAATTTCTTCTCTCTTTGTTCTATATCAAAGCAGCGGGTACACTGAGCGAATAAGCTCTCAGTCCCATTAAGCTCATTAAGCTACCAACAAACAGGCCCCTAGAGTTTGTCTTCCTAAACAGTCACCTAAGAAGTTTCTTGTTACCCGAAATTATTATGCAATTCTGAATCATAATTGCCATCCTCATTTCTTAGTCTTACTAAGTTCCATTATTTTACTCCTATCTTTGAAGAAATTTTCATCAAATTATGCAATTTTGAATGATAATTCCAATTCGATCTCTAGGTTTTTATGGTTCAATTGCTTGAGTTCACAGATTTGTTGGAACTGTAGAGACAATTGTTGATTGTTTGATCCGATATAAAGTCGAAGATGGGTATAATAAGCACCATTATGAGGGCTTTTGGTTTTGGGTTTGGAATCATAGTTGGAATTGTGATTGGTTATTTTCTCTTCATCAAAATCCAATTATCTGATGTTTAGGTTCAACAGGTCACCACATCATTAAGTTTAGGTAAACAAATAAACAATAACTAAAAAGTCAATTCCAACATCAAATGAATTGAATAATGGTTCGAAAAAAAGATTAAGAAGAAATTATTGACCTCTTTTGCGATCAACTTGAGTACAAATTGCGACTTTTCGATCAACTTGAGACGGTGTCTGACCGTGAAGACTAAAATGAAATAAAGAATAAACTACTTTCTATATTATTAAGCCAATACCAAACAGTCTTGTATAGCTGGCCGAATAAGTTGTGAGTCCCATTAAGCTCATTAAGTTGCTAACAAACAAACCCTAGAGTTTGTCTTCCTAAACAGACACATTTCATTAAGCCAATGCCAAACAGTGTTGCATAGCTGACCAAATAAGTTGTGAGTCCCATTAAGGTCATTAAGGTGCTAACAGACAAACCCTTAGTCTAATATAAGGTCATATATAATCAGGTTGTACTAAAAACTAAAAACCAAAAGACTAATTAAGATAACAGTAAAACTTGCAGCTTCTTGGGATTCAGATAAAGCTTACCAAATAAGCCACCTTCTAATATCATTAAGTCACTTTCAAACAGTCATGTATAGCTGAGTTGAATAAGCTCTCAGTCCCATTAAGCTCATTAAGCTGATAACAAACAGGCCCTAGAGTTTGTCTTCTTAAACAGCCACAATTCACCTCAATTTCAATCATAAATACTATAACAGATGGATTCATGAGCCTGGCATCACCTAAGAAGTTAAATTGAAGCTACTTTATTTTTTCAAATTCAAGCTAGATATTATAATTATCAACTGATAAACAAAAAAACCCCTACCAAAATCTCAAAAACCGAAAACTATTGAATTTCTAACATCGAATGAGTTGAATAATGGTTCAAAAAAGAGATTAACAAGAAATAAGACCCCTGGCAAAATCTCAAAACCCGAAAACAATTGAATTTTCCAACATCAAATGTTACTTTTCCTATTTAGATGCTGACTGTTATCTGCCTCTTATCCCTCTGATATTTATTATCTTTTGTGCAGAAAAAGGACGCATCTACGTCAGGAACACCTGCAAGGAATCAAAGGTATTAAAATGGATGGTTGGTTTTTCACCTTAGTGGGCCGTTTACCCAACACTTACCCGGTAAACGCTTACCAAAGAAGTTTAACACTTTCACTTAACTTACACGGAAGATTTTATCCGGTAAGCGCTTATTGGGTAAGAGTCATCATTCTCACTTACCGGGAAAGACTCTCGGTCTTTCTGTTTCTTCCCTCATTTTATTAATGGTTTTGCAGTGCTAGTAGTTTTTCCAACCAGTATGATGAAGACGAGGCTTATGCACAAGGGAATGGCTCTGCTTATGAACATGATTATTCAATGGAGGCTGAGAATGCTACCTACTATAATTATCGGACTTATATGAAAATAACACCAAGAATCAGATGGACAAAACAAGACACAGAACTTTTTTATGAGGTACATCTATTTTTTATCTTATTTTGGGACAAATATAAATAGAAATATGGACATTTATTTTGGAACAGAGGGAAAAATGCTCTTATTATTTGGATAAATGTGCTTTTGTTGTCCTTCAATTTCAAAGCATCGAGTTATTTTCATGTCTTATGATTCAAGTATACCCAAGTTCTTAATCAAAATACTAATTTGAACTTTCAAACTGCAGGCCATTCAGCAATTTGGGACAGATTTATCAATGATAAAAGAATGTTTTCCTGGGCGGACTCGTGAGCAGATAAAAGCCAAGTATAAAAAAGAAGAACGTCAACAACCTTTAAGGCTTAGTGATGCTTTAACCACTCGCGCTAAAGGTAATAATACTCTACTTTAACTGCTAATTTTTTCTTAAAAGTGTATGTTGTATTTTAAAACATATATCCCACCAATATTTTATTCTAAGGTCATAGAATCGTAACAAGTAGTAGTTAAAATTAATACGGCTAAAACCAAATAACAACATACTGTATTTTATTTCTATTCTTAAATCATGTCTTACTATCCTACGATATTTTTAGGTCATTCTCAATTTGAAGTTGTAATTGAGCGGCTAAAACAAGCCCAGGCGGAAGATTCTGAGAACGATGACCCAACTAATCTTACAGGCGAGGAGGAAGATGATGTGACCGCTACTGACATCAATGTATGACCTCTTTTGTTTCCTTTCCTTTCTTTTTACAAGTACTTATGTGAAGTTTGATAATTATAAACGTGCCTCCCGAATATAAATACTCAAAACTGTCATGTGGGGTACATTCATAGGTACAATAGACAACCTAGAAATGCAACTTTTTCAGAAAAAATAAGTTTTTTTTTAGGTTAACGGCCAAAAAAATTCCCGATTGGCCCTAAGGAGACTCAAACTGAAGATCCAAACCCTAGTCTTTATATGGTGCTAATAAAAAAATTTAAACTAGTAGGGTATGGTAATAATGAAATGAAAGCGAGTTGTAGAATAGTGAAAACCCAAAGGCGAATATAGAAAGTTGAATCCCCTATCTCCTGAGGGGCTGTTTGTTTACCTCTTAACAGTTCCATTAAGAGGCAACCTTTGAATTGCTAAGAGGTGAATCCTGTTGGTAAAAAAATAAGTCTGCTTCTCAATGATTCCCTCTTATCGTTGTATCCTCGACCTCCCTTAACCATTAAGAGCCCTAGATACATCTGAACAATTACCAAACAATTATACTTCATTTTGATGTGTATCATAAGAGCCTCTTAATCATTCTGACCATTCAACTATATAATGTTATGAAATCATTATAAGGTATTGTGAATTTTGTACATCTTTCAAGAATTTGTTTTAACCTTTTCTTTATATAATTGTTGGTCTTACAGGCTGGTTTGGATGCAACAAAACCTGGAGAGTTACAAAAAGAAGTTAAAGAGACCGGAAATGATACTAAGCTTGAGGACAGTGAAGATGAAATGGACTGGAGTCAATATAAAAGTGAAATCTAAAACAAACCCCTTTTCATTTCATTCTTGCAATATTTGGGAACTTGTTGTATGCCAAGTACCCTATTAGATATATATATATATAAAAACTCTAATCCCCTTCATTCTTCCAATATTTTAGTCCTCTGACTCTAGGGCCATAATCGGTCTCAATCAGTCTCAGACTCGGGCTACGCTTATGATGTTATTAGAAGGGTGTTGTTAAACAAACCCTTTAAGATCAAAGCAATTTATATATATAGACATATAAAGATGATTGATTTTGATATTTATATAATAGAGAATCTACAGATGATTGTTTATTTTTTTTATGTATGTGTGTGTGTCTATACACAAAGAGAGAGGAAGGATATGTCAAAGACGCGGGAAGTTTCAATATTATATATGATTACATTTCTTTGGGTGTGTTTAATCATATATGATTAAGCGTCTGTGTTGTCAATGCAACATGTGGTTAATCATATATAATTAAGCTTGTGTATCATATGTGTAAATCGTATATGATATTGAAATTTCTTGCATCCTCACAAAATGTTTAGCTTCTTGTTTAACTTTGCCTCCTATATATGTATATATATAGAAAGGGTTAATCATTTGTTAACCATATAAAAGATGCTAACTTTGTAACCCTTCTTGACAAATCAAATTCTTTCCTTTGTTTTGCTTTAAATTTTCGTTGTGGTATAAATAGAAGGGTAGTTTTGTAATTTGCTTTTTTTAATTGGATGGTTATAAGGGTGTGCATCGGGTGGGTTTGGTTGGGTAAACCAAAAACTCGATCGGATTTTGGATATGGAAACCAAGATCTGCATTTTAGGTTTCGGATTTTGGATTGTTTTGGGTTCGGGTTGGTCGGATTTCGGGTTGAAGTAGGTTCGGGTATAGCTAGAATGCAAAAAGTATATATAAATTTAATTGATTTTGAGAATGAATTCAATCGATTAAGAGTTTGATGAAATCGATAGTAAGTTTAAAAACATTTCGACCGACCAGAATTTAGGATTTTCAAAAAATAATTACATAAATAAATATATTTATATAATATTTAACATATATATGTATATATATTTCGAGTTTTTGGACGGGCCGGTGGCCAAAGATCAAACCCAACCCAATCCCGAATATCTCTTTAAAAGTCGGGTTTTACAAAAATACCTTATTTTCAGATCATGTTAATTTCGGTCTATTCGGGTTTTGGCGTTTTGCACACCCCTATTTACATAATCATTCCACATTTATATGGGAGATAAGCATGAAACATATTCATCGACTATTTTCTTTTTCTAAGTAGATTTTTTTGATTTAGTTATATTCATCTAGGTTCATACATAGTCAAAATCGTTCACTATTGAACATGGAAATTACAAATGCATATGTAAATAAGTCCTATTGAACTAAATGTTCAGTGATGATTTTACAATATATTCATTAGTGAACAAATAAACTACAGATTTATAGGTGCTAACCATTTACTAGTGAGCAATTAAAGTATATATGTAATTATGTATATGTAAATTGGCCTAATTATATTAGTGATGCATGTGTGGTAAACGTTCAGTGATGAACAAGCAATATGTTCACTAGTGAACAACTACAATACATATTCAAATGATAATAATGTTCAGCAGTGAACAACTACGATAACAAATTAATTACTAGGGATGTTCGTTGATGAAACTGTTCATTGGGTGAACTTATTTCATATATAAACTTGTTATGTTCATATCGTCTGCATCTAAATCAAGGAAGTGAGAGAATTCAGGAAAGTGAGATTTCAAGGAAGTGGATACTTTCCTAATCGACGATTAAATGAAATTTTACCATTCTACCCTCGTTCACTCTTGTTAGTTTCATAATTATTACAAAATTGTCACCGGTCATTATAAATTTATAATTCGTTGATTTCACATATTAAAGGCCTAGATTGGTTTGTATAATTAACATTAACAAATGAAGAGAGACTCTGTATAGATATGTGTGTGTGTATATATATATAGACCAAATATCATGTGAGAATAGAAGTTAAAGTGAGAAGTGATTACTTTTAATCTCACCTTCATCCCATGAATTGCACTTCTAACGTGAGTTGATCCAGTTCATCCAAGAGTGGTGGAAATCTCTTATTATGTTTCTCATCATAACTTCCATTTTTCACCAGAACCTAACCCTATCCCCCCAGGCTTCTCTCTCTCTCTCTCTCTCTCTCTCTCTATATATATATATATATATATATATATATATATATATAGGGACCTACTTTTTAGAACCCATGAAATTGTGATAATTTTAAGAATTAGTGCACCATGTGCAATTTTATACGATTTTTTTCATCTATACCTAGAATTTAATGTAGTGAGTAACAAATGTACTCAGTTCGTAGGAAACAAACATATTATGAAACAAACATATGTTAAACTTTTTATGAATGTCAACTAAGTATTGTAAGAAATATGCTCCTGGTTGTTTAATCCCAAGTGAATTGGCTTATTCGAAAAAGGCCTTGTTCTTTGGAAGATCTATCTTGTGTCGAAATGGGAGCATGTTTGATCAATTACAAACTGGACTTGAAGAAGCTCAAGTCCTCTTTATATATATATATATAGGGGAGAGATCATACAAGAACATTCTCTCTTTAAAGGAACAAAAGAACACCTTGTGAACCATATATGATGTGGTCCCACACATTAAAAAATCATATATGATTCAATGGGACCCTCATTGAATCATATATGATTTTTTAATGTGTGGGACCCACATCATATGTGGTCCACAAGGTGTTCCTTTGTTCTTTTAAATTTACAAAGTTCTCATTTGAACCTCCCTCATTATATTTACATATAGACACATGCGTGTGTGCGCACGTGCGCACACACACATACACACACACACACACACATATATATATATAGAGAGAGAGAGAGGGGTTTGAGGGAAAATTTAATTTTTTTTGAAGGAATGCCCTAGTAACCGTCCATTTAGACGGTATGTAAATGTACATGCAAGTAATTGAGGTTGTTCCTTATTTCTATGCATGTGTGTGTATATGCATACTTGAAAAATTGCTTACAAATTATTTGTATGCACATGTGAATATTTTCCAAATAGGTGAACGATTATCAAGTGTTCCTCGATTTTTTTTATTTTTTTACAGTTTTCCTCTAAACCCCTCTCTCTCTCTCTCTATATATATATATATGTGTGTGTGTAGTTTGTTTAGCTTTATTCCCTATGGAACTCCTAAATTGTACATTAAGTACCATAAAACTTCTAAATTGTACATTAACTACCATGTCAGTTATACCTCGGAGTTTGTACGTTCATCTCCAAAAATCTATCTTTGAGACAAGTTTAATGCTATAATTTTGTTTTTGTATCTTCAATACATGCAATTTGAGACTTTGAGTTATCTTAAAATATGTTGTATTAAAAATAATTTTATTTATGTAATTTGAAGGTGGTATAAAACTAGTACAACATGTATTTTATAAAAAGAGTTGATATCAAGTGAAGTTGGTCGATATACAATATACAATTTTGCTTACCAGTTATAGTTGATTGGTACAAAGTAAAAGAAAAAAACTTGATGCGATAACAAGTAGGGTGGACTATATTCCTTTGAATATAAATATCTAATTGATATATTGTGTTATTAAATTAATATAAATATATCCATAGAATGTAACATAATATATCTTTATTTTGTCTCGCTCCATTTTATTATTTTGTTAGTTATTAGTTTTATGAGTATATATACTATTCAACAATTATAATGTATTTAAACATATTTATTAGTTAGTTTATAAAGTTCAACGTATTAATAAGTATGTAAGAACATCTTTAACAACTTTCCCAAAATAAAAAAAATGGAGAAAATTGGGATTTTGAACTAATATTGTGCTCCAATAGCTTCCCCAAAAACTATCTTCAAAATGGAGAAAGTATGAGAGATAATAGTTTTTTCTTCAAATATGGAGATAACTCCAAAAATGATTACCAAATAGAAAATTTTGAAAATAAATTTTTAGATAGAGAAATAATATTTTAACAGGTGAGTGCAATATTTTAATATTATAATCAATGATGAATTCTTCAAAATTGAGAATTTGTTGAAGATTAATGTAACTTTTTTTAGAGATTTTAAGTTTTGGTTCTCCATTCTAAAGAAATTTTAGGGAATTTATTGGAGATGCTCTAATAAAAAATTGTAAATATTGTATAGTAAAAATATTCGCTTCAAGACAACATAATATTAATGACAAACATCACCGATAGCCAAAATCCAACTACGACAGTTGAAAGAACAAATTCTCACTCAAGTTTTCCAATGAGAAGGAAAACCATCGGCAATCCTTCAGTGATACAAATATTTACTGATAAATTATTGATTGACAATTAAAAGGTAGTAAACAGAAAATTAACCTTTAAAATTCATCAGTGATCAGTGATCAACGATTACCGAAGGAACCGAAAGATTCTAAATAAATAAATTTTCTTCTACAATAATTAAATCTTTTAATATATGCGTATGTGATCTTTCAATGGATATGTAGATATAATTTTAAAAACATATAAATATGGACATATGGTAACAATTTTATTGAAAGGAAAGGAACATGTTAAGTTGGTTCCATAGATTGCTCCTACAATCTTCCAAGGAACAATCTCCAAAAAGCATGAATATATATCACAAATATATTATTTTTTATGCTATTTGATCATATTGAGATCTGAACAAGATCCAAGTTTCATTGCCCAATTTATAAAGACTTCATATTTAAATAAAATAAAAAATAATACTTTTATTTGTTTTTCATAGTAAAAGAAAAAATTACATTTATATTTGAAATTGAAAAATCAATTCAATGAAACACTAAAAACACAATCCGTTTTTGTTTATCTATCAATTTTGTTTTGTAAAATTCAAAATATAATTATATCTATATGGGTTTTAGTTATTTCTACAAGTTAAATACACATATTAAAAGATAAAGAACTTAAATCAACTAAAATGCATGTTTAAAATGTATGTTAATTAAAAGCTTTAAATATATACATTTGAATAATTTAATTATGGATATAATTAAGAGATATATGATAAATACAAAAAGGGGTTGGATTGGAATTCCTTCAACTGCAAATATTTGTACAAAATACAGAAACAGTTAAATGACTTCTTTACACACTTCAATTTCTTAAACTACAACCTCAATTAATCTCCAAATACTAATTGATTAGCATTAACTAATTAAAAATACCCCCAAAAAAGTCCTGCTTCAATTCCTTACTAATTAATTTCCTCCTTAATTAATTGGTTAATTCATACCAATTTACTTGTATTGATGATGGCTTCCTGCAAAACAAAACATAATTACTAAACATCAGCTTATGATAATTATCCTTTTTAATATAAATTAAATTATAATATTATATTATATTAAAAATGTAAAAATAAAAATCTTGACACTGAGAATGATGCATGTAATATAATATAAAATTGATAGGAATATTTATCAAAATTAATGCTACTGTTGAGTAGGGTTTGCAACAACTCAACTCAATTATCTTTTATTTGTTAGTATCGTAAAGTCGAACCATAAATGCTTTTTTAATCGTCATACATGAAAACGTAAGGAATTATTTTTTGGTAGAATATATGGTTTTGAGAAATTATAAAACGTAAATACAAATTAATTAAAGAATGATGGCATGCATCTTTTTATCCAGAATTGGTACTTTCACATAATCTTCATAAAAATGTATAACAATATAGGTACAAATGTTGCTTTATAACAGACTTGATAACTCATCTATATCAGACGCGTTTTAAAACCGTGAATCCAAGTGTGTCAACAAAACGGACAATATCTGATACGGAATTGGTCTGTGATGTTACAATTGTAATGTGCCACGTCACACACACACACACATACACCCTTGCATTGACGTTGTTTTCATGTTATTTTACTTTGTTATTAATTGTTCTTGTTTCAACCCCTCTAATAGCAATATAAATATAAATATAAATATAAATATATAGATATAGATATGTATTGTTTGTAATTAACACAAAACATGATGATGATGTTAATAAGTTTATAAAGATAAGTTACCTGTGAAGTTGGGAGTGTAATTAAAGGTAGGCTTGATCTTTGTTTCATGAATGGTCTCTAACCCTCCTCCTCCATGATTCTTATTATGTTGGCTTTTTCGAAGCCTAAACTTTTCTTTCCACCATCCAGCTGTTCCTGTAGATGAGTTCTTATTGCACCCATCATCATCATCATCATCATCATCATCACCAGCAAGAAGCTCATCTCTGAGAGTAGTACTTACCTTTGAATTATTCTTCATTAATGGCGGAAGCTTGAAGAAGACTTCATCTGCAGAGTTTGAAGAGAAAGTTGGAACAGAAAACTCGAAATCCGAAGACACAGGAGCTTCTCTGTAACTCAAGTTTTCATGGTGGCTTTTTGATTCCACAAAATCATTTGAGAAAGAGATTCTTGGACCCATAAACAACCCTTTTTGATCATTCTTCATTTGCTGTTGCTGTTGCTGTTGTTGCTGCATGTTTAAGCATGCCATATATTGATTTATATATATATGTGTATATATATATATATATTGTATCTTGATGGATACAGACACTGCTTTAATGGTTTTAAGTAATACATATATATAGTGGGTAGAGGTTACCACTATTTATATATGCACTACTCCCTTTTTTTTTAATTATTGTTTTATTTATTTAATATATTGAAATTAATGTTAGGAGATTGATGGATTAATTAATTAAGTCAGGAGAAGAGAATAGTCTGTGTGTGTCTGGTTATGTACCTGTACGTACAATACAAAGGCCTAGTACCTCTATAAACCAACCAAGGATCGTCTAATTAAGAAACTAGGATTCCTCGAAATCCGCATCATGACATCATCAAATTTCGATCGTTAATTGGTGACAAACTTAAAATCGATATGATTCTAGATATGGATTTTGGATTGCTTCAGGTTCGGGTTAGTCTGGATTTGAATTTTGGATTGCTTTAGGTTCGGGTTAGTCAGGTTTTGGTTTTGATTTCGGGTTCAGATGTAGTTATATGCAAAATATATATTCAATCTATTGGGAGGACTGATGAAATTGACGGTAGGTTTAGAAATTCAAAGAGAATGCATACCAACTATGATTTAGATGTTTGGAAAGATAATTATATAAATAAATATATTTATGTAGAGGAAAGTTCAAATGATAACTTAAATTTGGTTGTGAACGTGAGGACGAATGAGAGATAATATTTATCCAGTCTGAATACTGTTTATTCAGACTGAATAAATATTATTTTCAGTTTTATTCGATCTGAATATTTCTTTGATTATTCAGTCTGAATATGACACGTGTCGCGCTCTCATTTGTTCTCACGTTCACAGCCAAATTTGAGTTCTCATTTAAACCCGCCCCTATATGTATATATGTATGTAGGGAAAGGTTCAAATGAAAACTTTGAGTTTTTAAAAGAACAAATGACCCATTTTGAACCAAATATGATGTGGGGCTCAACAAATAAAAAATCATTTATGATTTTTTAGAAAAAAAATCATAAAATCATAAATGATTTTTTATTTGTGGGCCCCACATCATATGTGGTCCCAAATTAGTTCCTTTGTTTCTTTAGATTGATAGTGTTCTTGCATGATCCCTTCCCTATGTATGTATATATATATAGGCAAATCAAATAATAACCATAAAATTGTTATAAACTCGTGGGAACCTACCTGAAAAATATTCTTTTACGTGATTTTTTTCTCATAAAAGGTTAGAACGTAGGATTTAAGATATTATATCACATATATTTGTTTTATAATTAATGTGATAATTTCACATGTTTCACAATATAAAAAAATTTACGTACGTTTTTTCATTTTACTATCTGAAGCAATTAAAAAATTTCACATGCATTTTTTCATATTATGAACAAAAATATATGTAAAACAAATTTATAAAATTATAGCTTTTAATGAAAAAAGTCATGTAAAAACTTATTTTTATATTAATTTTTTCGATTGTAACTTTTTTGTGATTTTTAATTACCTTTTTATATATATATAGACATGTCCAAATAAAAATATTAAATACTTTTTACATCTAATAAGTACCAATTATTTATAACAAATATTAATAATTATTATGAATAATGAAAGTATATTGTACATTTTTTTGGTAATATATAAGTATTTTAGAGTTGTCAATCATAGTAATCTATTAAATAGTTAATTCTTTGGTAGAAATATTTACGAGTCGTATTTAAAAATGTTTATATATAGTATATATATGTATATATATTTAAAATATAGAGTAGGGACAAAAATATATAAATTTAGTGCACCGACGTGAATGCACCATTCAATATACAAGGCTCCACGTTCATTCAAGTATATTGTTAAGTCATCGTCGTTCTACTGGAAAATTAATATAGTGTCTTTTTATATTTTTTTTAATAAATAATTTATGTATCATTTTAAATGTGATAATTGGAACTATATTATTTTTCTTAATTATAACTGAATTAAATAACATGAGTTGGTTGATTGGGGTATTTTTAATCGTATATTTATGGAGCATTTTTAATCATATTTTTTGGAGCACTTTTAACCAATTTTTTATATTTTTTAAAAATAAAAAGTCAAAAAATAAGATATTGAAACAAGGTTGCATTCAACTCCAAGAAAAATTATATTTGGAGATTTTAATATCTATATTATTAAAGAATTCAACAGATTTATTTGATATATTTGATATATTTTTTTAAAAATTACATAATATAATAATACATTCAATTTTTGAGAATTCTTTAAATATGAAGTTTTTTTTATTTAAAAAAAAAAACAATATAAAAAGTATGTTATTGGAGAGAAATAAAAAATAAAATCTTTATTTTTTTTATTTTAGAAATTTTGTTGAAGATCTTAGAAATTTATATAGGAATGTTTTTAGAACAATATTTTGTTTATTATAATGAATGTAAGTTATCTTTTCTTAATCATTAATAAAAAAAAATTAGATATATTTATGGAGTTTCCTAGATATTGAAAATGAAACAATGTAGATTAGGATAGAGAGTGAATTATATGGGATGATTGGAGTTATGAATTTTTATTTTTCGCTTCCTACAACTATTAAACGGTAGATGTAGGAAGTGAGTTGGAGTTGTAGTTAACATTTCGATTATCATTGATTTCATTATAATTGATAAACTTGATATAAGAACGATGGCTGATAAAAAAAATATAACAAAAAAGTAATATTTCTTATCTATTTTCCCATAATGTACGATAATTATTGATGTTACTTCAAATTTATTTTTGTTTTTCTCTCACACAATATGTGATTGTAATTATATGCATTAAGTATTCATATGTTTAAAAAAAATGACATGATCTAACGATAAATTTGGTTGCTACTATAGATTTGTTACTCCAATCTGAATGTTGGGTACATTACGTCCGTTCACAACGTCAATACTTCTATATAATGGTAATCAGTTTACTGATCAAGCTAGAGTATCCTTAATTAATAGTGTCGCCAACGACGATGGTGGTATTGGGGTGGTTGGATTTTTTTCCCCAAAACTTATGTAACAAAGATTTGAAGATCATAATTTTGAATTTCTTATTTAAGAAGTTCCAATATTTTGGATATTGAAGTTTTTCGATAGTTAAAACTTGTTGAAAATAATTGCGGTCACTGAATTTATCAGTGCTGATTTTTTACGGTCATAATTTGTTGTGATTAGTCCAGACATAGCCTGAGACACCCTTCTAAAAAAACTTGTTTAAAATAATTTAAAGTTCAGTTCAATAACCTCGTAATCACTTGGTTGCTATTAATATTTTATAATCTATCATTAAATTACACTGTATTATAAATTTCAATTTATAATTGGTTGATGAACGAATTTAACTTATTCCTTGGGGGAAATTTTATATCTATAAATATTATGTTTTTTCTGTAGGAAATAAGGAGTGATGGAGAAAAAAATATCAAATGTCTCGGATTCAACTCTTGTCGTTATTATCTTTTGCAGTGGGCAATTGGCCATGCCAAATTTTTTACAAACAAAAACATTTATGGTTCAAATATATATGACGATAAAATTTTTATCTTTTCCAAAATATCGGTTTTCATTCTTATAAGAAATATCTTTTCATATGAATATTTTATTATTATAGTTTATATTTTAGTCATTTTTTTATCTATAATATCTAGTAATTTTAGACCTGTTAGTTTTCTACTACAAGTGTAAAATTGGCGAGTTATATTTTTTCAATCAAAAAATGAGACTGATAAATAAAACACTGAAAAAACATGTAATTATGAAATAAAAGAGTGTATTCCACAAAATCTTAACCTAAAATTATATAAAATTTAATAATAATTGGAACAAAATTCGGCATGCACATAGTTAAAATTTGATTAGTAGTCAATTATACGTTTACATTTGATAACAATGTAATAAAAAGGGAAAATGTAAACACATAAAGGACTAGTTAGGTTTTCATTTTATGTCACTTCAGTTATAAAATTGGTGAGATTGATGCATGATAACAAACTGATAAATTCGAATTTGTAATAAAAAATCTGGTTTTTTAAATCATGGAATATAAATATAAAAATATCATATAAATATCGATAACATCTTCAAATCTTGATGTATAGAGAAATAATATCCGACAATAAACATTTGTTTTATTGCTTAAAAATATAATAAATGAAATAAGATAATTTAAAATGTAAACGAACTTGAATATTTTGTAATATTTTAGACAACCAAACCTATAGTGTAACCATACCTGTAGTGTTTGCATTTATACTCATGGTTTTAACATACATCTGATAGAGGATGTATCAAGTCTCTAATAAAACAATTTTAGTTTTCCTCTCCAACCGATGTGGAATCTTCAAATCTACTACCCTCAGGAGCCCAACATCCTCACTGATACATCAGTCAGTTAGATAACCTGGTTCTAATACCATATGTAACATCTTAGACTAACTATACCAGATATTATCCGTCTAACCATACCTAGACTCACGGTTTTAAAACATATCTGATAAAAAGGTATTCGGTCCCTTGTAAGACAACATAACCGGAAGACATTCAATCCCTTGTAACCTTATAAAACCATGTTAAAAGTCATTAATATGATAATATCCTATAACTTGAGTTTTATAAAAAGCTCATAAATCTCAATTTTTAATCATCTGAGCCGGAATATTATAAATATTAATACATGAATTAATCGTTTGATATAGTATAAAGAGACAATAAACATCAATAATTGGGTTTTTGAAGTGAAAAGGGTAAAAAGAACTTGGACACATGGATTGACCATTTTTTATCACATGCAAAACTCCAAAACATATTTTTTTTAATGCCAAAAACATAAAAATAAAAATAATTAATTTAATTAAAAAAAATGGAAGATGGAAGAGATGGCCATTTGAGATGGTGAATAGGCAAGATGAAAAGAAAAAGAGTTATATGAATCAAAAAAATGTTATCTTGAATTGAATTGAATATAGATATGGCAGTGAATGAGCTGGATGGCTGGCTGTGTAGAACAAGATGCTCCTTTGACCACGCAATTAGTGGGTCAAACCTCACCCTCAATCACTTTCCTTTCTAAACATACCCCTTTCTAACCTCTTCTCTATATTTCTTTTAAAGTAAAAAAAACTAAAAATTAAAATCTGTAAAAAAAATTACAATCAACTTCAATAGATTTTTTATTTTAAAGTTTTCATTATTGATTATATTATTTAAATATTTTATAATTTTATAATCCCAATACATTTAAAAATTATTTATATATATATTTATTTATTTATTATACTAACTTAACTTTCATTGGTAGAATGAATAAAAAAACTCATTTTTTTCTCATCTCTTTGAAGTTTTAGAGAATTCTCTATATTTAAATATTTCTCCATGAATCTCTATTTTAGTATTTTAAATGATGAGATAGGAGCTGATGCAGCATTATAGAGAAGAAAAAGTTGATTTTCTCTATTTTAGAGAAGTTGTGTGGGATATGACATCATATATGTAATATTTAGAGATTTCTTCATGGTTTTTTTTTTTTTAAAACAAGATAGAAAAATTGTTGGAGCATTTTAGAGAACAAAAACTCAATTTTTTTTCTATTTTAAAGAAATTGTTGAAGATGCCCATGGTCTTTTCGGAGATGGTCTTAGAATGGGGTCATTGGGGTGAACTAAATGTACCCACTCAAATATATCTCTTCGGAAAATAAGGTATAAAAATATATATTTCATCTGAAAGTATGGTTTGAAAAAAATAAAATGCTAAGAGGCAATCATTTTTTTGGAGAAAAAAAGAGATAAAAACAAACCCATCAAATACTTTGAATAAAAGATGAAAGATTTCAATTCATATCTCAACAAGCCTTTATATTTTGTTTGTTATTTATTCCTGCAGCTAAAAGACATGATGGTTCAGAAACATGTAGAGCAAAACCAACAGTCACTGCTTTCAATTCACACTATTCACACACATAAAAACAATAAAACTTCAATTCCATATCATCAAACACCCACTTAACTTATCTATCCATCAACATCACACCAAATCCAACTCAAACTCAAACTCAAACTGACTGCTATAAATATTCAGCTTTCCAACAAAAAAATTTAACCCATTGGTTGTTTGTTTACCTCTTAACAGTTCCATTAAAAAACATCATCTGAATCGTTAAGAGGTGAATCATGTTTGGTAAAATATAAGTGTATCTCTTAATGGTTCCAAAACCCTCTGAAGCATTTTGTACCCTAGACCTTCCTTAACCATTAAGAGCTCTAATTTCATTTTGAATGATTACCATAAAAGTCTCTTAATCATTCAGCAACTGCCAAACAGCCTCTCAATGACTATCATTTGACCTGCTCCTACCGTAAAAACAACGTTCTCCCAAAAGAAACTTCAAAATACACTAGGGGGTCATTTTGGAAAAACAGCTCGAACAATGGACTAGATTCTCTAAAATGTTTCAAGAATCCGAGCTCCATTAATGTTTAATGAACTCCCAGCAATCTATTAGAAAAAACTAACATGAAAACTAAGTTCACTAATAACATGGAGAAATGATTCTTTTGTCCTTTTGATTACTAAGTACTGACCATCACATGGTTTATCCACTTTTCTGTAGGAATTTTGAATGAAATGTCTACAAGTGGCTGATTCCCTTCCATTCAGCAGCTTTAAAACTAACAAAAGGGCAATGAATCAATCAGCCTCATTTGATGAAATTTGTATAGAAAACAAAGCTTGGTCTAAAGGCATTTGTTCCTCTTTTTATTTTTATTCTGGTCTGCTAAACAGTCTACACCTTTTGTTTTTATTGCTCTTAACTTCTTTATTTTTACCTCTGTCCAGGCACATTTAGCTATGTCAGATCACAAACTCACACTTATATTTCTTAATTTGGTGCATTGCATGTTGCTTTATAGTTTTGTCAAACTAATCCCTTTTATATTACTATTTATCTTATTTAAAAGAAGTGCCATATGCCACCCATGTTCAAGGGGCTTTTCTTAAACTACAGGCAAATAACTTACTTGGCTCAAAGATCTAAAACTATAAACTTATAATATATATTATATACCCCTAGTTAGGCTTTAGATCTGCACTATTTTATTATAAACATAATCTAATCAGTGCCTCATATTAAGGCGGGAAAAAGTACGCTAGAGTATGTTCCAAGGATCTAGTAGTAGACATTCATGATTTAGGGAGTGATCGGCTAGGGGAGGCCTCTTATATATTGATTAATATATGGTCACATCAATACAGCTAAGGCTGCTGAATGACCAATTAAAATTATGCATTCACTTGCAGGTAGTCTTCTAAGGGGCTGTTTACTGCCTGTTAGTGCTTACCCGGTCAGAGGGGAAGTTGTTTATCGATACACTCTGACCCACAAATATGTTGAAAAAGATGCTGACCCAATAAGAAAGGGGCTGCTTTCTAACTCAGTCAGTGCTTCAGTCAGCGATTACCCATATGACTATAGTTTTTTGTGCATATTAATTTGAAACTTTTCAGCTGAACTGAATAAAAAGAGTAAGCGAAGCTTAATGTACCTCTAATAAGTTGGCCCATTTGGGTTATAAAGTTTTTTGTTTCCTTTTGCTCACAAACCTCCATCTTTCTGATGCTATCATTAATCTAGTGTGACTGTGTGACTACATTGATAAGACGACTATCAAATCTGTCACCTTCAGAATAACAACCTACCCACACATAACTGTTCATATATACCACCACATGCATATTAAGAGTTCTGCCTTCCAAGTGATATATATATATATATATATATATCTTCATTTAGTTTGTTGATAACTAATCTAATAATATTGAAGATTAATAGAGCTTAATAGCAAGTAGCAGGCATTCATGTTTCATAGCAAATAGCAGGCATTTATTTTCAATTCAAAGTCTAAATACTGAACCAATCAGACATATGATGCACACTTTCTCTTTAGTTAAGCAGAAAAAGACGATGATAAGTAAGTTTTGAGTCAAACAAAAGGCCACCTAATAAGTCAATGTAGCAGTGACTCAGGTCCAAGATCAGGGTCCCACAGAGATTGATTGGAATACAAAATATAGAGCAAGACAAGAACAGGAAAAATAATTGATTTAAAATCCACTATGGGAACTGGGAAGGATAAGATAACTTGAATCTAAATAAAGATCCTTTAAGGCTCTGTATGGACAAATTTATTTCAGAATTGACTTTTGTTCTTGTTCTTAGATCAGATAACACAAACAAATATGTCAATTCAAGAGTCTAGACAATCTAGATGGGGTACCTCTAGTCACTTCTTACTTGTGTCACCTACCAATCTGTATAATTTTAGTTTTCCTCATAGAAATTGAAAAAATAAATAATGATGGGGGAAAATAAATAAATACTCCCTTCACCCGTAAAAAGAGTTCACATTACAATACTCTTTGTCCCAAAGAAATTCGGGTTTTGAAACTCAACATAAAGATAATTTGATGATCCTATAATTACTCTTCATTCCTATAATGGATAGAGTCATTTTGTTAATTTGTTTTGGCTATGTGTATAAGTGTCTCAATATATGGTCTTCAAATTCCTTCTAGAACTTAAAATAGAGTCTAATTTTCAGGATACAAGGTAAAAAAAAGGGGGGGGAACATAAATGAATGGTATGGAACAAGCAAAAACTCAACCTTTTTTTCCTTTAAGCATGGATTAGATAAATATTTTTTTAACTTAGATAATATGTGAATAGTGCAAATAGAAGTCCAAATTTAAGAAATAGAGAGAAATATAACATCAACTCTTGTTGGATTTTACAAATGTTATGCCTGTTTATTCTGTTAAGCTATCATCCATTTTACCTACCCTGTAACTAATGTGGCAACATACCGATAAATATGCATTAAAATGTTTGCATCAAAACAGCAGTAAATTAGAATATGCTGATGGAGCTATATATAACCAATGTGCAAAAGAAACAATTAAGTTAAGTGAAAGAAAGGACGCATAAAAGAATTTAGCTGAGTTTATGCAAAATCATCATCATCATCTACAGGACCAGAAGAGAGTCGCTTTTGAGGCAAATAATTTTCAAGAGAAGGTTTAGGTTTTGATGCTATATGAGTCAAACCTCCTATTGGTCTTCCTATAAACTCCTTAGGTGTCCACTGTGAAGTCTTACCGAAAGTTGGTAGCTTGCTTCTGATGGACCCACCATTGGAGCAAGTATATGGTATTGTTTGTTGACGTTTAGATGAGTTAATGTAATTTTTGTTTGAATTACCCCTTGACGAGTGTGTGTCTGCATTTGCTTCATTTGTCTTTGATCTAACTACTGATTCCACTGGTACAAGCTTTCCACTAATTTGGTTTGTAAAAACAAAAGTGACCTGCAGTAATATGAACATATCCATTATTTCACTACATCAAACTAGATTTTTCTATACTCCATTTTCAAACAAATATCATGTCAATGAATTAAGATGAACTATAAGAATGGAATAGTTTGGGCTTAATTCTATGTATTTATGGCTGAGGACAAACCCTAAATATATAATACATTCACAACAACGTGGGTCTGTGGGCCTCAACATAAGAACATATGATAATATTATGGATGATCAAATGGGATACATCCACTGGGAGCAATATTCACTATAAGAAGAAAACATATATCCAAAAGTAGATAGTATATCTATTAGACTCCATTACACATGTAATCCTAGTAGGACTAACTTCATTACACATCCCAGTAGTAAACAGTTAAGGATGTTTTAATTATTTATAGACCCCCATTATGTTATGTTAATGAATGGTCTAGTGTAGAAGATATTAACATATGACCACCTAACTAAACCCTAACTCTAATATTCTATGTCTGTGACAACTTAGAATAGATACTCTGGGGCAGAAGATAGGAACATATGAAAACCTAACCAATCCTAACTCTAACCTGATCAGAATTTCCATATCCTAAAAATATATCTTTTTTATCTTCATATTTGCTGCAACTTCTATTCAAGGAAAAAAACAAGTACGTTGACCACAAGAGAAGTTTAAACAGCAACGAATTTATCTGAATCAAATGTCATAGATATGAAACACGATAAGTAACTCTAATACACAAAATAAACAAAAATAACTTTGCAAGGCCCATGTACTAGTCCTGTCAAAAGACCATAAATAAGTACTTAATACTATAATAGCATATCCTATAAGCCGTCAAACTTTTGATACATTCAAGAATCGCAAATGCACATCAGGTCAAGTCAAATGACACATTTGATTTTTTTAATTCAAAATTTAGTTGTATTTGTATAGGACATCCAAAAATGGTGAGACGAATGGGGTAATGCCCGCTGTTTCAGTTCTAATGTTCTCCACAAGTTGTAAGCAATCATTTTTGTGATAACCAGGACACATAAGCAATCATAATTAAAATCTCATCATGGTTACATGAACCTGCTAGGATTAAAACTCAAGCTTTCTCCCAAAATTCAGGTCCATGACGGTTCTTAATTTGTAATTACCTCATCTCCAGCTGATGCTTGAAAAATAGTATCAGGTACAGTATTGGGGGAAGAATGATGACCCCAGCTAGCTAGATCCTCTTCCAACGGGATACCCACCTGAAGGATCAGAATAGATTACATTGGTTGGAAATGTATAGCATTTAGCCAAGTTGTGGATTCAGCAGTCATATATTGTTCCATTTACCTGTTTCTCTGAGCTTCTTAAGTTATGCAAGCATCCAGAAATACCTGCAAATCCCCCAATATCCTCTTCATCAGACTGACAACCTTCTTTTGGAGATCCAACACACTCCCCCATGCTCTCCTTAGGTATTTCATCTGCTGCTTGTCCTCCAGAGTTCTGACAACGTGTGCACACCAACTTCTCATGAATGTCAGACCTGCAAAGATAGCATCAACTAGAATATTTATCAAGCTACGATATTATATCGCCGTGATGAAGATGAAAGCTAATGACCACAGGCTAACCATGATTCAGGCCAAAGTGAAAGGGAATGGCACATAAAATCTTAGACTCGGTGTGTGTGTGTGTGTGTGTGTGTTGTTTCAATTAAATGTTTCCCTTTTTCCTGAATGATACTGACGTATAGTCATAAATTTCCGTCCATCAGTAGTGTGTAAAGTATATAATTTACAAACCAATAAATTAGTCACCATCTGGTAACACTAATCAAGAAGACTTTTCATATATCAAATACACAGTTTTGATATTAAAAAAAGGTAAGCTTGCCTTGCATCCTCATGAAATGTAAATAGATCCCGTAAATCCTCTGTCGAAAGATTGGTCCCCTGCATTCATGAGGTGTGATATTATGCCTTCAGGACATTTGCATATGTTCAAAAAGAAGAAATAACAAACACCTGGATCTTCGAATCAGCTTGCTCTTGTTGAATTACTTTTTGAAGCCCTTCTTTTGACATTTGACGCTGGTACACCTGCAGGACACCAGATCCCATCAAACTGGCTCCAAGGTAAATATCACACCAAACACTGACAAAAAGCAATAGTAAAACAATACAAAAATTCGAGCATGGGATGTATCTACTACCTTTTCTTCAATTGTCCCAGTGCTCAAAAACCTATAGATGTATACTCTCTTCTTCTGCCCATCCCTCCAGACTCTTGCAGCAGCCTACATGGGAAGTAAAAATAGCAAAGAGGTAAAATTAACTTGTCCCTAGAAAGAAAAATGATCGTCAAAAACTTCAATAAAGAGTTTCAGTGTTTAAGTACTTGTTTGTCATTGGCAGGATTCCAATCAGGATCAAACAGAACAAGTCTATTTCCTCCTATCAAATTGAGGCCGCAACCACCAGCCTTGCTGCTCAAAAGAAATGCAAACTCATCCTGCAAGAAGATAAAGTTTATTGTTCAATGGGAGCAGTGACACATGCAATTTTTTAAATGATAAAACGGAAGAAATTTTGAATACCCTTGATGGATCATTGAAGCAGTTGACCAGCTTTTGTCTTTTGCTGATTGATGTAGTCCCATCAAGCCTTAAGAATGGATATCTTCTTTCTCGACATAATTGAACAATAAGGTCCAGAGTCTGAAGAATGAAAGATAATATGATGAGCATAAAAGACTTGGGAAATAGAAGTAAAATAGAAAGGCAAGGGAAATAGTTGATTAATAGTTTAGTTTCTTGTGATACAAACATGGAAGAACTAGCACCTTAAACATTCATAACTATTTAAAGGAAGGATGAACTGAACAGTGAACTAAATGAATAAAGAAGATGCTCAAACTCAAAAGTAATAAGCTCTAACAAGAAGATTTATGATGTTTGATGGCACAAGAATACTCAACAACAAAGGGTACAGATAATAGGCAAATAAAAACATCTCTCTCTAAAACTAAAATCTACAAACCTGTGTATAATTTGAAACCAATACAATTCGGTCATCTGTTCTCTTACGCAGCTGAGCCAATAAACGGGCCAAGACATGCATCTTCCCTGATAGTTCAACCCATGCTCCATCACCACCGGTCCAAGATCCAGATCTAAGATATTAACAGAAGAGAAGATAAATATCAAAATCATCATTTTGCAAAGAAAAGAAAATCTTCTTGGCAAATCCTTTGTCCCTCTAGTCTCTCCATCACATTTTCACAAGCCAGGGGCTTAACGAAATAGCCTCTATCTCTTGGGATAGAGGAAAGTTCTGCCTAAACCATACCTTCCCCAAACCCGACTATGAGTGGGATATATCGTGTATGTTTGGTTTGGTAAGAAGGCACAAAATAATTCAAGATGGTTTACCTTCCAGAGAACATTTCTGGAGGGAAAAAGCGCATACAGTCCTCAAACCCTGATGTCCCTGGGATCCCGCTTTTTATTGTATCATAAATCAGCTTCAGTATAAGAAAATTCCATCAGAAAAAAAGATATTCTATTAATCAAACACCACATGAACATTTTAAAGGGCACCAAGATGGCATTATAAGTAAAAGAAAGACCACCTAGGGATCATGAGCATCAAAGAAGATATACAATAGCCTAGAGACTACTCCATAGATAGTTGTAATATGACCGAGTGCAAATATTAAATTAGACAAGAGTGATTGCTCCCTACAAATTTCCTCTGCATGATATCAGGTACCTCCAAATCAAAGAAGTTAAAAGGACCTTTTGGGAACATGATGCAAACAAGGAAAGAGTGATTTAGGAATATCAGAGACAATGCTGGAGGTAGACAGGGATCATAGCAAAGCAAACAGTAATAGCTGAAAATTCTATGAGATGGTTGAACAAATCTCCCTTTTAGGGTACTAAAAAATAAGAGAATTTAGATAGAAAACCCCTGTTATAGGGGGAAAGACGGAATTATCTTGATATGGCTTCTTTTCGGCTAGTAACAAGACCTCGGTTATAATTTTCTCTTAAGAAAATAAAATACAAAATGGAACTTCAATGGCCTTGCTTACTCTGCAATAAAATGGGCAGCATCACACTATGTCTCATGAACTTCCTCAAGACTTCTCCTAAACAATTTAACTGAATCCAAATATCATTTAAAGGATACCAAAGATGGCCGTATAAAAGTACAATAATGATAATTATAAACATTCTGACAATGCAAGTATCATTGCATATACATGCAATAGATACTCATAAGAACATTTCTTTGAATAACATTTTACCTTTGGATGATTGCAAAGCTTCTTCAGGACAGTTATATATGCCAGAATTTTCGTTTGTTTCACGTCTTCAGCAATTGCTTGTTTCACCTACAGCCATTATATAGAAAGAGAAAAGTCATGTGTGTTCAAATGTTCAACTTTAGACCACCATCAAGGCACATAAAAATAACGTATGGTTCTAATGCCCAGACAAAAACTTACATTTTTTGAATGAATGAAGTGATTGTACAGTTCTGTTTGGAGAGGAGTGAGCTTGCAACAAACAACCTCAACTATCTGCGAATTTCACTTATCCTTTAGCAAGAATATATAGATGAAAAAACTAAAGGTTTTACTATTGATGATAAAGGTAAAGCAAATAGAAACACAAGAAAACTCAATATGCAAGAGAGTACAAAATCGATTTGAAGAAAACTCAATAACAAATAACTACAGCAAATTACAAAGATAATTTCATACCTTCGGTGGTAGGTGGTTGGATAGTAATGCATTAGTCCTCCTCAATATAAACTGTCAACACAAATCTCAAGAATGAGCAGATGCAGAGAAGTTCACATCCTCGGACAAGTCTATGATGCTGAAAACCAAACTGCTTCTTTCAAGTTCCTAAATCTATGATATGTCAAAAATACAAGATTACCTGGTTCACCTTCGCACTCAATTCTGCTGAGCGCTCATTGGCAAGATGCTTATCTTCTTCAGAGGCAGTGGGTTCTCTTCCACAAATGATTGGTGTCTTGAAATCAGTAATGTAAAATTTTGTAAACAGAAGAAAAATTCAAGTTAAAACAAAGAAACTTAAACCAGAAATTGATCGCAAATCAAATTTGTACTATACGCAAATCTCATATTGACTTTCTTTCGCCCTACTCTAAGGGTACTTTAAAGATTGATATTTTTTTTATATTATATAAAGGCCCCAGAACGCTAAAAGGTGAGGGAACCAGAGTTCTCTTTACTAAATATCAATAATGTCCAGACCTACCACAGCTCAAATCCATGATTATTAGTTTTGACATTGATCAGATATACGATAAGTAACAACTAAAAGCTTCATAAGTTAGCTAACCTCATAATGACGTCGAAAAAATGCAGCATCACCCAAAATTCCTGGGTTAGTGAAGTTGACCATAGCAAAAAACTCTTCTAGGTGATTCTGGTGATTTAACATAAGAATGGAAGAGAAGGTTGTGTTACAAAACAGACAGAAGAAGTGACAACGATGAGTACTTTATACTTCCCCATCCCATAATAAGTGCAACAATTTTCATTTTGGGTTGTCCTATACTAATTGCAACTTTCCCTTTATTTTGAAAATTTTCAAGCTAAAATTACCTATCTGCCAATTTTACTTGCTATAAAATGTTGATAGTATTGACTGCATTATGCTCAACAAGATTTCTATATGTTGTTGCTGAAAGGCATTTTAAACATTTGATTATAGTCAAATACTTTTACAAAATTATGTGTGGGGGTAAATGTTGCCATTTTATGGGAGGGGGAGTAGTAATCTAGAAAGATTATAATATTCCTTACTTGCATTGGAGTTCCGGACAATAAAATGCGTCGTTTGCAAGATAGAGCTGCCAATGCCTAATTCAACAAGATAGGTCCCAAGATTAGGTGTGCAGATGCTCAAAGTCTGAATGTGAATTATTTACAAAATTACGACTCTTACTCTATTAGTGAGTGTCTGATCATTTTTCAGCCTGTGTGCTTCATCACATATGAGAAGATCACAAGAGCCACTATCATTGAATTTTGATGAATGCATGCGAAATGTCTCATAAGAAACGATCAGTACCTGGCAGAGTATCAGGGTCAGTTGGTGTCTACTTCTGGCATCAGAAAACTTTAAAAGACCTCTACCTGTAATTTGCTGTGTGGACTTCTGAAGTTATCAATGCTAGAGATGACATCTTCACGACTACTTTCACATAGTGCAACAAGCTTAACTCTTTCACCAATCCATTTCTTAATTTCTGCCTCCCAATTGCTTACTAGACTGGTAGGAGTTACGATTATTGCCTTCCTAACCATTGGCTTTCCACCAAATCCTTGACGAAGAAGAGTATACAGCAGTGTAATTGACTGTAGAGTCTTCCCCAACCTATGTAAAAAGGACATAAGGGTGCAAGTTCAGAATAGTAATGCATACAAAACAGTCAATGTACTTCATCACATAATTATGAGAGATACCAAGTAATATTTACCCCATGTCATCAGCCAGAATGCAGCCGTTTATATCAGCAGAGCATAGACCTGAGACACATTCAAACATAAACTGGACCCCTTCTCTGCAATATTATTCAACTATTTGTAAGTCACTGATCAAAACACAACTTATGCAAAAACATGCAATCCGCAGATATTTCACATAATATTTATATGCCATTGCTGGAATCCAAATACCTATTTAGTATTTTGGAACAAAAAGAAAATGAAAAGAATAGCGTAAGATCCATTATGGGATGCATTTCTCACCAAAATCAAAAGCAACTAAAATCGTGGAAGTGCTAGAGTGGTGATTCCCATACCTGTTAGCTAGAACTTGTAGTTTACTAGCTGCCAAGTTTTACACCAGGTACGATTGGCATTACATCCTTAATGGTTGATGCTTGGATATTAATTTGTTGTTAATCTCAGAGATATATTTAGGAGAAGGTCAGCTGGGTTGATCGTGACTACTTAACTAAGATGTAAAACATGATTACCTTTCGTACCCAATGAGGTTGTCTTGATAAGATGACTTGAATCACACAATAGAAACCACAAATTTCATGCATGATGATAGGGAATGTAAGTCTTTTTAGTCCTATTGCCTGGAAGTAGAGGGGAGTTCACTCACACCCGGGTTAAGCTCCGTCTCGGAACCTTGTGGGGTTAGGAGTAAAGCCTCCCGAGGTTGGCGCATTTCGTTCCAATTCTATTGTATTTGATCATGCTACTCAAAAACTATTGTCTTCCCTTGGTCCTTTTTAATAATCTAAACAAGATGCACATACACCATAGTACATATTCCTACTTCCTACATGCTGAGATAGACCCCAAAGTGCAAGGGATTACATGGCATTTCTAATCCTGTGTTCTGCATATCTAATAAATTGTCTAATTAAATGAAGTACCTTTGATGGGGTCGAAGGAACTTGACAAGTATATGATCCACTTCTATAGGTATTGAATTGCTATCTCCATCTTCAGATTTTTCAGGCTGCCATAAGATCAACGGTTCTATTTCTGGTGGCAAGCTCGTACTCTCTTCTGGCACTTCCGCCTCCACGGAAACAGGAACATTCACCCTGTTTGTAATGGGAACCAAAGCTGGTCTGTTTGAGCCCCAAGGTACAAACCGTTTACGAGCCCAAAGGCGGCGAACCAGTTGTTCATTCTGATTGGAGTAGCCATCGGCAGAAGGAGGTTTAAACGGCTTCTTAAGAACAGCTTCTCTTTCCGTCACCGAAAGAACTCGTGGAAGTAGTGACTGTCTTTTCACAACAAGATTTCCTCTGATATCATAATCATAAATTCATGTTAGTTGATTCAAAACGAAGTTCAGAAAACAGGATGCTTTGCAAACAAACAATTGATCATTCCCTTCATCCCAAAAACAAAATAGCAGAGTTGTGTATGGTTTTTGTGTTAAACCTAGCATTTTCCAAATGCAGAATTCGATACAAATCATGTTGCAAACTTACCAATCGAGTTCCTTTTTTTATTTTTACATGATAAATATCTTAGTTTAGTTGGTAATTTTTCTGCAAGGGTTTAAACTTCATATTAAGTATCAAATAAGAATTAATTCAATGCAGCTCTTTTGTAAAAAGGGGGTAAGATTTTGCAAGTGATAACACGAAGATGCTCCAGAGCTATAGATGCTATTAAATCCCAAAAAACGCCCCATATTCCTGCAATTCTCGATCTAATACCTGCTACACACACACCTCCTTGTTCTATGAAGTTCCAATAAGATTTTGTAACTCGAATGTCAAAACAAATAAATGAACTATGAATTTCCCTTTGACCTATAAACCGGTGTACCTCAGAAGAGCATCCACGTTCAGCGATTTTTGATGACTTGCAGCTGGTCGTGGTCGTGTGGCGTCATTCCCGTTACAATTTTCATCACTGCCAGATCTAGATAAGTCATCATCGCCATCTTCAGATTCATCGCAGGTGAAATCGTCGCTCGAATCGCTAGTCTCGGAGACAGATAAAACTTCTTCATCGTCTTCTTCCATAAACTTAGGGTTCTTTTTTCAGAATTAAAACTAAAATTCTTCTGATTTTATATGGTGTGCTCAGTACAAAAGCTCTGTTTCGAACCGATACCAAAATGGCGGTAAAATGTCGGCGCTGCTCCCATTTGAACCGGGCCGGGTCGGGTCATCACGGTAGTTAAATGGGTTTAAAACCGGTGGGTCGAGACTTGATGTAATAGATTTTAGTATTTTTGAAATGTTTTTAAAATTATTTTAACAAATAAATTGTTTTATTAATAGAAAACCAAACAAATTGATCACTTTTATTAGAGTGGACTTATGGTATCTAAGCTTTTTTTAATACCGTGTATCAACTAATTTTTATTGATATAATAAATCTTATAACATGTATTAATCAATTGTATTTGATGCCAACTTTTTTCTGTTGATACATGTTAGTATCGGTTTTAACCATTTTCAAGACGTTACATATATGAAGATTTGTCATTATGTTCCAATTTTGAGTGACTATTCGAGTTTTCGTATAACACATGATATTTAGGGGTATTTAATTATAAAGAGTAAAACCTGCAACAATTCAAATGTTCAAACAAAATAGTTAAAGTTATAAACTTTAATATCCAATACATTAAATTTCAAAAACGGATAAATATTAAAAAAGTTTCCATGTACTACCGTGATACATGACTTTTAATACCGTGTACCAACCAAGTTTACATGCTTGATACGATGCTACCAATCGATTATAATTGATACCAAATTAACCGGCACAGTTAGTACACATGTTGGTTGGTCTAATTTGGTACAAAATTCCCATAATTTTTATCTATAAGACCGATTAATGTTGGAAATGGGGAACAATAAAACCTTACGGACTTTCAAATTTTGAACGATTAAGTTGATGAATATATTTTTGCACGATTAAATATATCATTTCTTTCTCGATGCATCAACATATTACATATTAGTAGTGAAGTAAAAAAGAGTTATTGGCCAATAAAGATTAAGTTTCTGATGCATTACCTCCTACTAACTTTGATCATAAGTTTTTTTTAAGTGTTGATAGGTCAATCTGACCTAACCCACTATCGCAGGTCTTAAACATGAAATGTTTTAGCTCATTAGTGCATTTAATTAATTTTATCAATGGTAAATTTAATATATTTGTTTATAGTTTAGTCATGCAAAAATTTAAGGTGTTATGATAAATCAATTGATATGGATCGAGTGATCATTTTCCTTGTGGCCCTTTCGAATTTCTACGAGTGTTTGCATTTGTGGTATATGGATCGGTGTAGAAACTATCTCTTTATCATTTATTGATTTTTTACATTTATATCGTAAAGAAGTACAATAAAATAGCTCTAAATTAATATGTTGTATTTACTGTCCCTAATCAAACCGCAATCATTTGTGGTCGAAGAGAGGCAAACCCTTATGGCAGTTCCATGCTTGTTATTGTCATTCGTAGTGTTGGTTAGCAAACTATAGACCGGTTTATACAGGTTGGGTTGTGGACTGGTTCAAGTATGGCTCAACTGGTTGGGTCGATCAATTAAGATTGTAACTGATTTTGCTCCGGGCCCAATTCCACTTACAATCCATGTCCCTTTTACCCATCGCTAATCGATATTAACAAAAAAAAAACAATGATTATGAGTATAAAATACATTATAGCAAAGTATATCTTTTCAACCATTTAAAATACATTAGGTAGCACACGTTTCACCAAATAATTATTCATTTAAACCACAAACGAGTCGTAAAACAATAACAACAACAATCATAATAAATTAATAATAATAATAATAATAATAATAATCAAATCTTCATGTTTTGAGTCATCATCGTCATGAACTCATCCATATCAATCACACCATCTTCATTAGCGTCCATGGCTCGAACCATCTTTCGACAATCTTGCAAGCTACACCTCTCCCCAAGCCTCCTCATCAACTCGTAAACTTCCTCCACGCTTATCTTCCCATCGCCATCCAAATCAAACATTCGAAACGCACTCTGTACGTCCACCGCCTTCACGCCGCCACCTTTCTTCTGCACCTCCACAAACTCCTTGAAATCTATAAACCCATCGCCATCCAAATCAGCCACCTCAAATATCTTTTGTATTTCTCTTTCTGTACCCTCTTGTCGTAGTGCTCTAATTATGGCCTTATATTCACCCCTTGATATCTTTCCATCTTTATCACGATCAAATTTGTCAAAAACACGTTTAGTCTCATTTATGTCTGGTTGGAACAAAGGAATCCCAGAAAGTTGTCGGTCGCTGCTAGAGAACATCCGGGATGGTTTCCTAAGGAACTTGCGCTTCGAGATGCTATATTGGATGTCAAGAAAGCTCGTTTTTGACATCTTTTGGATTGAAAGAACAAGCAAAAGGTCGATAGATAGGTAGAATAGGAATACCTTAAAAAAAATAACATGAAATGTAGATATAGATGGCAAAAAAGGTATCATAAGGTAAAATATTGTGTAAAGCAACTTGTTTGGAGATAGAAAGAATCTAGGATGGTGGCATATAACACATGGTCTACGATTAAAGTTATTATTGATTCTTTGGGTGATTTAAGAAACCATCCTTTCAATTTTCAATCCATTATTAGTATTAATAACAAAAGTTCAATATTCCACATATTATTAAAAATATGTTGGGATTTGACAACAAAAAGAGTTAAGATGATAAATGTAAGAAAAGATCTTAATCCTTAGATATACCAGATCAATTCTCGTATCAAGCGTGATTTATGAGTGAGTTTGAGATTAAAGATGATGAAAGGTCCAGATCCTTTTTTACACTTCTCACCTTAACTCTATTTATCAAATGATCATTCTCCTGTTGAGATATTCGTTAATTTGAGAACTCTCTAAAGCGTGAGATTTCTGAGAACTGATGCATCATATGTCAATTCTCTAAAATATAAAAACCGAGGTTTTGTTCTCTATTTTCCTCTAATACATTATTTATATTGTTCTTTAAAATAGAGAAAACAATATAAAAATGCAACTCTAGAGGATTACAATTTGATGCGAGGAGAGATAAAATTTTATTTTCATTCCCACCAATGAGATTAAACTATTATTATTTTATATTAACTTATTTCTAAAATTAAGTTTACTGTAACAATAAAACTAAAAAGTATTTTAATAACCTAATTAATGGTGAAATCTCTAAAATAATATGAATGCAATTTATTTTAAAGATTTTATCTTTTGATTCCATATTAAAAAAATTACAAATAATATTTAGGGATGCTTTTACAAGCCAAACATAATCACATCCTTTCAAAATATATAATCACCATTTATACTACCAACCAAATACCCTAATCGTGAAGAGGCCCACTTAAGACCCTATACAAATTCGATAATTAAAACCTCAATAAACGGGGATCGTGGACTTTTATTGAAAATCACTTCCGTTATGCCGTCAAAATAAAAGGAATAAATTATCATTCTAGGTGACATCTGGACAAAAATCAGATAGAAGTATGAGATAAAGAAGGCTAAAGATGGAAAGAAGAAAGAACACGAGGAAGACTTTAAAGGCATTAAAAATTTATTGGGTCTTATAAAATTAGTCGATGTGCATATAAGTTGATTCAAACACACACAGTTATCCAAACATAAAAAAGATGATGAACATGACAACGAAAAAAAAAGTTATAACCAATTACGTATATCAAGGTAAGATCCTATGACCTTGATTTCTCTGTATTTTTTATACATATACTGTCAAAAATACCTAAAGATCTCAAACGTCGTGGTGGTAACAAGTAACGACGATGGTGATTGGAGACAAAGACGAAAGTGGGAAGTTCCTCGTGTTGAGTGGTTATTGTGAAATGGATGTTTAATAATTATAATTTTATCGAATTTTATGCCGATTGTTGTTTGTGTAATTGTTTAAAGATTTACAAGAATGACATGGTTTTTTCAAGATAAACGTTTTTAGCAAATATTTTTTTAAATATTGGTGAGAACTTGTGATTTACAAGTCTTATTAATATTGTTATTGTAATAAATTAATTTAGAAAGTTTTAATTAATTTAATATATATTAAATAATAGGGAAATGTTAAAAAAAACCCAACAAATTATCTCATTTTAAATATTTAAGTCCTTAAAACTATTTTTTTATTAAAAAAATCCTTAAATTTTCTTATTTTAAATGATTTAAGTCTCTGAACTATTGATTTGAATGGAAAAACCATTAAACTTTCTTATTTTGAATATTAAGTCCTTAAACATTTTTTTGAATTAATAAACCACTAATTTTTTAAAAATTAGTTACCTACAATTTTTTTTTTAAAATAAGTTACTTGTAACTCACTAAAAAAGTTTTTAAGTAAAATAAACTTAAATCGGTTTTACCGTTCCAAAAACCTTACGCAATTAAAACCCCTAACAAACAATGATATCGCTTCCCCTCGTCAACTTCCTATTACCTCCAACGTTGTCTGTTCTCCATTTCGTCTAGCATGTTGTTGGCCCCTGCCATCGATCTTTCTCTTTTTGATCTTTTTTTATTCATCATAAGACGGATAATCAAAGATAACCGATTAAAGATATTTTATTTATGTTTAAAAGTTGTAAGTAACCAATTTTTAAAAATCGATGGTTTAATTTTTTGAAAAAAAAAATGAAGTACTTAATCATTCAAAATAAAAAGGTTTAATGATTTTTCTATTTAAAATGAGAAAGTTTAATGATTTTTTCATCTAAAAAATAGTTCAGGGAATTAATCATTCAAAATAAAAAAAAATTAATAATTTTTTTATTCAAAAAAATAGTTTAGAAACTTAACCGTTCAAAATATGATAGTTTGTTGAGGTTTTTTCAAACATTTATATGAATAATATCTATAATCAATTTAAAAAAAATTCAATGTTACAAGAAATGAGATTTTAAACAAACCGTTTATCAGAAGTTAAACCCCTTCTCCCTTCCGACTCTACACTTCGCCGCCAATTGTAGTTTGCTTCGCCTGTTGTGCACGGCGTCTCCGGCGAATAAACAGCCCTCCACTTCTGCAACTTTTTCCCCAAAAGGTATTATTCTTTCTAATCTTCTATTGTCTAATAATAAACCCTCATTTCGTAGTATTTGAAACCCTAATTCCCTAAATTTCTATTTATCTCTTATTGCAACAATATAATTACACTTTGTTCCAAAAGGATGCCTAATTTAATTGGAAGTTGAAAGTTTGTTTTAATCTTCATTTGCAGATATGAAGGTATACGAGATATCTGGAACAACTCTATCTGTTGCTCTCTTCACTGAAGTCTCTAATTCCAAGTACTCTTCTGTCCATTTTCCTTTTTTTTTGGCCAAATTTATGAGTATCTGTGATTCTGTAGCTTGAAATTGTTCATACATGTCTGATACTCGTAATTGAGAAGTACTACGTGCTTACAATGAAGATATTATTTGATAAATTTGAATGAATTTATGTAATATTTCCATAGGTTTGTGTATAAATATATAATCTTAAAGGTTGCTTTTCAACTTTGAATTGGGGTTTTTTAACATCTTTGTTGACACCAATTACACAATTTGATCAATTGGTATATACAAGTTCTTGATGGTAGTAATATGCTCCCTCTTATGTATGATTTGACCAATAGTCTCAAGATGCAACAGTTTGCTTCTCAAAGTAATTGTAAAATTTCCCTTATTTTGGCAACATTTTAAAGTAAAATAAACTTTTCTGCCATAGCAATCTTTACAACACAAAATCCATTGATTTTGATTCACAGGGTTGATGATCCTTTTTTTTGTATATCTATGGTTATCTTTAGACACTTGATTGATATTCTAATTCGGATATTAAATTATATGCCAAGTCAAATGTCGCATTATTGTTTCTTAGTTGTATATATAATATTTGCAAATTGCAAGGGAACTTTTGGAGCTGATGCAAGCTGGAACACTGGAGCCTGAAGTAGCCCTTCTCAATGCATCTCTTGTAGGTTTACTTTAACGATCCCCTCATAATGACCTTTGAATGTTTTCTTTTCTAATACTTGTTCCTTAAAACAATTGTTTTAGATCCCAGATATTTTCCCTCTTCTAGCAGCTGCTCATAAAACACTCGTATCTAAATCAAGGGATTCACTGACAACTCGTACTCTCCACTCCGAGCTTGTTTATAACTACTCAGGGTCTAAACATGTAACAATTCTTTCACTATAATATTGTTACATTGCTTTTAATTGTTTTGCTCTGTGATTTGTGAAGGTTTATTTATATATATATATATGTGTGTGTGTGTGTGTGTGTGTTTTCTATCAGATATCTGAATCGTTAAAAAGGTGTGGTATCTCTGATGGGATCACATATGTTCTTGCTGCTCGTTTTGGTGCTTCTGATGAAGAGGTGAGGTCATCTTCCCATAAACGACCTTTTTGTGAATTTATTCTTGATTAATATGGTGGAGTGAGTGGGATTTTGTTGTTTGTGTAGATAATTGCTATGAAGACACTTATCAAAGGCAATGAAATTGATTTAGAAGAGCTGGATGGAAGAGCAAACAAACCTCAAATACTAAAGGTTCAGCAGGATCTTTTTTTTCCACCTAGTTAATGCTATGTTATATTGGGGGGGAGTTAATGATCAATATATATATATATATATATATATCTAGCAAAACTCATTCAAATCATATACTTTTATTGTTTGATTTCATATACCATTTTTTTAACAATTGTTTCATGTTTACCAGCACTACAAAATAACCGGGGTAGAACTGGGCGTATCAACCCTTGGAGATGCTATAACATGTCGAATTGCAGCCCGCGATGCTTTGTGAAGCTATCCCATCTGGTAATTCTTTTTGTTTTCATGATCTTTTTCCGAATTTAGCCCATTATATTGTCAATCATCCAATTAGAATCATCTAATTTGTGACCAATTGGCTGAATGGTAAAGTTGTTTTTTCATCCTCTTGGATTTGTTTTTTCAGGATCATTCTGAAAAACTACGACTTAGTGCAATGATTAAGTTGTAGCTTATCCTGGTAAGATGATGACCACAGTTTTGTATTTGAAAAATATTTGGTATGTGTCTGTGGAATGATAGATAAATACTTGATTACTTCTTGACCTTTCATTATTTAAACGACGATTCAACACATTAACCCGAGTATTTATTACTTTTTTATTTTATTTATTTAAACTACTAACAGAATTAAGTGGTTACACATAAATACATAGGCCTTCATTAAGTCTTTTCGAAAGATTAAAGTGATTTATTCTTGTTCATAAAAAATGCTGTAAACAAAGATTCGAATATGTAACAATTTACCCGGTAAGTGCTTATCGAGTTTATCATGGTAAGAGTTGCCGTTCTCACTTACCGGGTAAGACTCTTGGCCCTTGCCTCGCTCTTACCGGGTAAGATTATTGGTCCTTACCATATTCATCAGGTAAGATAATGTGACTTGGTAAGCGCTTACCCGGGTAAGAGTTTGGTAAACGGCCCCTTAGTCATCGCTCTTACCGGGTAAGATTTCTCAATCTTTGTCATGTTCATCTGATTTGGTAAACACTTATCGAGTAAGAGTTAGCCGTTAGGTGTAGAATTAGTTATTTTTTTCCTCTTCTTAAGAGTGAGGTAACTCCAAATAATCATATTTTGGCGATGAATCAATAGAGTTTCGAATGTGTTTGAAGGACTACTACGTTAACAACAAGTGAATCCAACAAAAAAATAGTTGGAAAATGATCTTATTGAAATCGAAGAAGATATATTTTGAAGAAGAACAAAACCCATTCACAACCACCTATGATGAATTATCAAATAAGGTGGAAGATGATGAAATAAAGACAAAATAGTAGAAAAAGAAACGAAGAATTATATTTTAAGGTAATATAATTTAAGTAGAGGGGCGTTACTATGTAAAATTTTTTATATTCATGCAACCTTTACAATCAAATCAATAACGTCCATTTGATCATCAATGGTTAGGATTTAGTCGGTTGTAACTGTCTTTAATTAAAAAAATAAAATTAAAAGAAAATGGATGGTGGATAAGTAGGTTGGATGGGTTGTAAGATTTAAATAAGTTGTATTTGAACACCCCTTAATTAGTTTTTAAACATCAAAATTGGCTAAGGACTATTTCAAGCATGAATTTTACTAAAATAGAAGTAGATTATTGACTTGTTTTTTGGTATTAACATGTTTTGTTTGCGACAATTTAGACAACATCGGGGTGCTAATTTTTGACAGACACACACACACACATGCTTAGAAGCTCTTTTTTTGATAAATTTTTAATAATACTTTAATGTTATTGTAATACACTTTAATATATGTAATTGGGTCACTCAAGTACATTTTATTATAATTTCGATTTAAAATTACATTCAAATATTCAATTATTTAAAAAAAAATACATTTATTCCATAAGTAGGACAGATTGATTCGAAGAGTTTCAGTGGTTTGAATTCTTCTAAGAGTCTTGGTCATCAATATCGAGTTTGTCATCATATTGTGAGAAAGTGCCATCGGTGTCAATAGTTAGCGGCATACTTAGTTCAGTGATGACTTCGTTTTCTGCCAAGTTTTCTTTGTACTTTAGTCCCATGGCAACCCGACTTGAATGGCACATTGTGTTGTCATTTGTCGATTCAACTCGACATCAAACGACCATATTTGACCTTGATTGTCAAGTATCGTTTGGCTTGATTCGTCTCTCGACCTCAACCCCAGGCACTTTTTTCAGTGTACCGCTTTAAAGTTGAATTTCCTTCCGACAGAGGCTGACACATTTTGCATTGCGCCTTTTCCCCGTTCGTGAGGATCAACAAGTTGTATGCATTGAATAAAATTTTTCCTAGGGTTTCCGTCCCCTTTTTCCAAAAAATAAACAAACAAGTTGTATGCATTCCAAATCTCATACTTTCGCCCGTGCTTGGCAAGAACTTTGGAAATTTGTTTGTTTGATACATCATGTAGTTCACCAGCCATTTTGGAAGATAAAGAGAGGGAAAAGAAATGGGAATTGAGAAGCAGAAGTGTGAACTTTTTTTTGCAAGAAACGAATACGAGCCGAAATCACAAAATATAGTGAGAATTGTGAACGTTTTTTTTATGTTTTGTCGGTCCTGGTTCCAGTCCTCTGTCGATCCTGGACGGGCCCGGGCCCGGGCTCATTTCCATCTCTAGGCTAAACTACATGGTTTATGGATAATGTTTTTCTAGAAATAGTCAAATAGACTAGACAAAAGTTTATTATTTTCAAAGATGATCCAACATTTTAACAAGAATTACCATTAAAACACAATATAAGTTCTTTTTAAAAACGCAGGCTGCCTACTAATCTGATAAACTAATTTATAAAATTTTATATTTTGATAATTATTTTGTGATACCACTGTTAAATTTTTTGGATCCGTCACTGATGAGTAAGTTTAAACTTGGATGAATTTAGTATATATACACATCCAAATTGGTTTATATGGCATGTGATTTACCAATGGTCCAAGATATTACAGTAACTTTAGAATAAGTTCTTTTTTCTTTGAGTTACATAATTTTAAACTATCGAAGATCACATATTTCGAATGAATCAGTGGAGTTTCGAATGTGTTTGAAGGATTGCTACGTTAAACAACAAGCGAATCCATCAGAAAAAATAGCTGGAAAATGGTCTTGATGAAAAGGCTTGTTAGAAAATAAAAAAGAAATCGAAGAAGACATTGGATATCTTTGAAGAAGAATGAAAACCAATTGACAATCACTTGATGATGAATTATAAAATAATGACAAAGATAGAAACAGAAAAATAGTAACGAAACCAAGAATCATCAATTATTCTTAAAGCAATATAAGTTATGGAGGCATGGTTTTTTAACAAAAGAATAATAAATTATATAATTTAAATATTAATATCATATTAGACAGGCTAAAGTCTGAAGGACTAAATTAGAGGAAAGCATTATTGGTAGGGATGGGCAAAGACGGGTATCTGATCAAAATTTAAGGAACCGGAACACGAATCAGACAGACGATTTCTGAAAAGAAACCGGAAACGCTTACATCAATTCTTTATATTTTGAAACCAAAACCGAAACCATTGGGAACCAGGTACCCAGTGTCTAATTTTTTTTCCTTCTAAATTTTATTATTTCATACAATAAAAATAATAATTTAGAGTCTATTACAAAATAAAAAGTATCAACTTAAATAAATAAATACAATAAACGGAGAAAATTAATACGAAAATAACTAATAATTATATAAATAAATTAGAAACTGTTGAATCTAGACAATAACAAAACGGCTTCCAAAGCACTTCACGTTAACATACTTAAATATAATAAATATATAAAATAACTTTTATTAAAAAAATAGCGGATACCCCTCGGTTATGGTTCTGGATATCCAGCGGGACCAGAAAAAGATGAGAACCAGTTCTTGACCCATCCTGATCGGTTCCGAATTTTAAAAATCGGAACTAATCACATCGGTTCAGGTTCCGGAACCGACAATTCCGGTTACAAAAACACATATCCGGTTCTGATGCTCACCCTATTTATCAGAAATTTACTGAAATAAAAATGTTTTTTTTCAAATGAGAAATATAAATGATTATTGACTAGTTTTTGGTATAGAAGTTCTAAATAAGGGTTGACTAAGATGTACAACATTATGGAGCTAATTTTGACATGTGCCTTTTGTTTTGACTTATACATAGTTACATACACGTTTAGATGCTATTTCACTCAAAAATTTCAAACTATTTAAAGCACACTAATTTTGTGTATATCCTACACACTTTTCAGAAATAGTATTTTGGAAACAGTATTTGTTTTTACTAATTTTTTTGGATTGATTATAATACAATCATTTTAAACGTGTTTAATCTACATGGTATGTGGAGAATGGTTTTTTTTTTAAAAATAGAAATGGTCAAATTGACCAAAGAAAAGTTCATTATTTTCCATAATAATTCAACACTTTAACTCGAGTGTAGCATTTTAAAAAAATGATATGACTTATTCACAAAAATAATATATATCAGATACAAATCAAAATTTATTAACATAAGTGTTGAGTGTATTTGTGTATGTACAATAAAAATTGGTTACCGATCTAATAAATCATTATTGAATTATAACAACTACCATAAAAAAACATTTTATTATTAAAAAGGGTATGTACCTTTTTTTTTCATGTCAAAACTTGGTTAAATAAAAATTAGAAATATAAAAAGCAAGTATTAATGTTGATAAAATATGAATAGAAAATTGGTAGATAAAGATACATAGGGATGTATTTAACCTACCCTTTCAAAAAACAACATAGTTTTATATCCCTCGTGGATAAATGATGTGGTATTTTAGGAAAATTTACATAAATAGCATTTGATTGTTGGTTTTAGTTTTTAGCTACTTTATAAGAACATCCAAAATGGAGGTTCTTAGTAAGGTTATTTTGGGGTTTTTACAAGAATCTTCACTATGGGACAGAAAATCTTGTCCAGTCATAACTCAAAAGTTCTTATTAGAACCCAGGTGTTTGAACAAGAACTCGGGTTCTTCCAAACTTTCATTTTCTGTAATTATTTTATTTATTTATTAACCATTTTATTTAATAAATTTATAAAACATATAAGTTAAAATTGATACAAGAAATATAAACAATTATCATAAAATAATTTTTTTTGCTTTTTGTAAATATCAGTACAAGTTCTTTTAACGATCTATATTATTATTCGTTATTTAGTGTTATTTTTTATAAAAATTAATATTTTTGTAATTTTGCAAATTTTTAATTGCATTATAAAATTTATGTTTATATTTTAATTGTTTTTCAAACATGTTAACAAAACATATAAATGAACAAATTAAAATTAATAAAGAAAAGTAAAAATTATTAAGTTTAATTTGATTTTTTTAATAATTTTAAAATATATATATATGTTAAATTTATATAATAGTCTAAAAATAAAAACATTTTATACATTAGAAATAAGGAAAGTGATGTTTTTGTAAGAACCTCCATTGTCGAGTTTTATGGAGGTTCTTGGTTTGTTAATGTGTCAATGATGTGGCAGAAAAAAATATACAAATAAAGTTATTGAAGGTTCCACCATTGTGGATGCTCTAATTCATATTCACTTTTTAGTTAATACTCACGTAGAAAGCTTATCCATATGTCTAAGGATTGATTTTTGACAAAAAGAAAAATCTTACTCGGAAAATAGAATCCTTACGCAGAAAACCATTTTCCGCATAAGAATTTTTATTTTGCCGAAAACCAATCCGTCTTTTACGTAAGGATTAACTATTTAGTAAAATTGGGTCCTGACATGACTACAAAGTGGATTGACTATTTTATGTCAATTTCCAGGTATTTGAACCAGGGATAGACCTATTAATTTTTTTTATACGGTGACACCATATAATATACACAAAAACAATTACAAAAGCACAGTTTTTATCGACGTGTTTTCATGTTTTTACTAACGCTCAATATTGTTCGATGTTTTAGCTTAATTCCACCGTTTCAAAGGATTTTTAAAGTTTTTGCTTGCTTTTAAGGGATTTTTAAGTTTTTTATCCAGTTCGAGGGACTTTTTTGGTTTTTTTGATTGATTTCAAGAGTTCTTTTTTGTTGGTTGTTTGATTTTGAGGTATGGTTACATCTACTTGAACTTCTGAATATCATACGATGATACCTTAAAAAACGATACAGTTGCACCGTTTACAAACCCAAAAGTTCTACCCTTTGACGGAGTATGGTAACACGCGCCACCATGTGCATATGTACAGGCCCGTTCCTGATTTTAACGGTTTTTTGTTTGTTTACTCTAATTAAATAATTAATTTTGAGAATTACATACAAATTTAAAATTCAACATAAGCATTCATCCTTTAAAGACAAATGTTTATTTGTTTTTAAGCCTAAATATACAACATTTATTGAAAAAAAAACTATATACTGAATGCACCATACCTTTTTTATCATGCAAAAAAACATGCGATGGTGATTAATGCATGCAAGTTTCATGTTCTTATAAATATAATAACTTAAATAAAGAACCTGATATAACGGTATGTAAGTATTTGCTTTTTTATAAGGTTGGGGATTCGAACCTCAACAAAGATAAAGAACATGTATGATTTTTATTTGTTTCATTTGTTGTATATAAATATTATATACTTCAAAAAAAATATAATAAATTAACAAGTCACATTATATTAGTCGCGGGCTCGTAGCCATATTCTAGATTTAGCAAATATATTTTTCAAAAAACATCCCCTGTTCTAGTTCTCACAATGTTTAAATTTCAAAAATAATATATGTTTGATTTCTATAAATAAAATAAAAGACTAAATATCTCTAACGTATAACTCAGCTGTAATGATATGTTATTTTGTCTATATACAAGACAAATCCTGGTTCAAATTTCAATCACAACCCCACTACCTAATCTCAAGATTTCCATCCTGGACAACTTATAATTGTGGTAATCAGCTTACAAGACACATAATATTAGTCGTAGCCTCGTAGCATATTCTAGATTTTTTAGCAAATATAAATTATGAATTTGTTCTCCAAAAAAACATCTCCGTTGTAGCTCTCACAATGTTCAAAATTTCAAAAATAAAATACGTCTGATTTCAATAAAAATAACTAAAAAAAGACCAAATATCTCTAAACGTATATAACTCAATTGCAAAAAAAAAGGTGATTTTGTGTAAATACAAAACAAATCCTAGTTCAAATTTCAATCACAATCCCATCGTCTGATCTCAGCCATTGAATAAGACAAACAAATGATCAGTTTTTCTTAATATCCTTATAGACGGGTTTCCATCATTGACAACTTATAATCGTTGGTAATCAACTTTTTTTTATCCAAATAACCAAATACAACCATAACAATACAAATGTTGGAAAAATACATTTACTCGTGAAATTTTATTTTTACATTGACTTAACTTAACTCATCTAAATAACGGGTCAAAATTAATTATTTTTACATCATTAAAGAATGACAATGTTTAAATAAAATCCCTTTTTTTTTGGAAACGGCCAATAGCATTAAGAAGACCCCGGCCTACAAAGCGTAGACACGCGGGCAAAAGACAAAACAAAGAAACAAGATTACAAGGAAAAATGAGCAAAAGGAGAAATACACCAATCAATCCAGCTTCCGCAACTAACAGAACTCCTATGATTACACCAATCAAACGACAAGGAGATGATACTGTCAACAGTTTTGCACGGGGAGGCTCTAGAACTTTTAAAAAGAACGTCGTTTCTGGCTAACCAGATACACCAAATAGTGCAATAGAAAATCATGATGAGAATCAGGCGTTTCCTGGAGCAGTTCCCCCAGGCAGCGGCATAGTCGATGCAGTCGCGAATGTTAGAGAATTGATAGTTAAAGATCCTGCACCATTTAAAGACCCAACTCCAAACCTTCTTGGCGAAGTTACAATTTATCATCAAGTGATCAATCGATTCAGATTCGAGAAAGCAAAGCTTACACTCAAGGGATCCAATCGTAGTACCCCTAGCTGCTAACAACTCCGATACCGGTATTCTCCTCAACAAGGTCCTCCAAATAAAACACCTGACTTTGAGAGGGATAACCTTGGACCAACACATACTAGGCTCGGGGGAGGTTATCGATTTTGAATCGATGAGACGTCTCATGGCGCTAACCAGATAAATCCCGGTACTATTGAGATTAAATCGAAACCCGATTTCGGAACTAGGAGGAAAGGACATGGAGCCAATATCGTTGTAGAGTTGCAACAGTTGCGTGAGCGAGTCGACATCGTCTGGGTTTTTGATCCATCTCCAGTTGAAATCTGAACTCGAAAGTCTGTCCGAGAGCAGACAGTTTTTTTTCCGATTCTAACCGATAAAGAAGAGAAAAACGAACCTGGAAGGGGGTGTTGCCGCACCACGGATCCTTCCAAAAAAGGATGTCGATTCTGGAGCCCGAAATGAGCGAGAAAATCTCAGTACTATCGATACTAAATTTCGAAAGGCATTTGAACCGCCTTGAAAATATTAAGCCAAACACCGTTCGAGGATTTACGAGCAATGTAACCCGCCGGTTTTTTATGCAGGTTATGTAAACTAAAAATAACACGATTCCATAAACCATTTCGATCGTTTAATAATCGCCACCACCACTTGATAAGAAGCGCAAGATTTTGAGAACCGTTTATGATGACCTCACCATAGGAAATTCCTCCTAATCTTTTCGAGGATATCGATTATACCCAAGGGGCTTTAAATAGTGAGAAGTAGTAAGTGGGTAAGCTACCGAGAACCATTTATGATGAAATTTCCATAGGAAAATCCCTTTTATTTTATAAAAATAAATAAATACCTATATATTGAAAACGTAATTTGATCGCGACCTATCTTAGTCCACATATCTATCAAATCTCTAATTTGATCACATCACATGTAATTTTAAATTACAGTATTAAAAAATATGGTTTATCATAGTAAAAGATTCTCTCCTAAATCATTTAATTGAATAAACTAATTAATCATGTGGATTAAATCTATGTTTCGTTGCTATCCTTAGAACAACCAGTTTTCTTTTGCGAACTTTAAGACAAAATATTTCGAATGCAATTCTTGCTAAGTGACACGTGGCATCGTTTATCACCATGTGATTAAATTATCAAACGGTATCACCATCATCACCGCCATTGAAATCTATCATGATCCTCATCCATTCTTCACTATCATCATTCTCCTCATTAATCACTTTCTTCCCGCCACAATTGCTTGTTTCCCCTTTTCTCCTCCTCGTCGTCGACGGCGGTCGCGCCTGAATTTCCGGCGGCGACGACGGCGTTGTGATGTAATCGGCCATCGGAAAGTTGAGCTTGGCTCTGGCTCCCCTGAATTCTATGGCAGCTCGGTCGTAAGCTCGAGCCGCTAACTCGGCTGTCTCAAACGTACCTAACCACACTCGAGCCGCTTTACGTGGGTCCCGAATCTCCGCTGCCCATTTCCCCCACGGCCGCTGTCTCACTCCTCTGTAATTCTTCTTCTTTTTCTTAATCGGACCACCGGCTCCTCCACCACCACCGCCACCGCCGTCGTTCATTTTAGTATCATTCGTAACTGTAAAGTAATTACATCCTAAACAAAACCCACAAACGGAACATGATTGAGGAAGAGTGACCGCCGGAATTAAAGTAGTAGTAGATCCGATTATAACGTTCTTGAGAGCTGCAACCATGATTGAAGTTTCTTCATCCTTTGAGAATCGCCTCGACGGCGGCGATGGCTGAGACGGCGGCGGCGGTGGCATCATTGACGGTTGGTTTTGTTTCATCGTTAAGTTTGTTGGTCAACCTCCGAAGAGTTTCGCTGGTTTAATTTGTTTCTGTGAGACTTTGAAGAAAAAAGAGATGGTCAACCTATATATATATATATGGATTGAGTGTTTACGTGGCTGCCAGCTAGGACATTTTTCACACACACACGGGTTTGATTATTTCCATTGAGTTTGGAAGTAGAAGATATTTTCATTTATTTCCCTTTTTTGGAGATGGTTAAGTTAAGTATTTTTGGATTGGATTGAATTGTGACGTCATGGCATACCGATAAGTAATACGTGGCAGTGTGAAGCGTTTGTTGGCACTGTTTGAAGTTGACAGCTGGCAAAGTTTGCTTTTTCTAGAAGTTTGAATTGCTTAAGGGTCAAGTCAAACACCTGAACGAAACTAGTTGCCGCCAAACTTCCACCTTTCTCCTTCTCAATACCAATTTAATAGTCGATCTCCAAAAACATGGTCACTATATTATTCCGTAAAATAAAAGGGTAAAAAGTTAAAAACGATATAAAAATTTACATTTAATTCGAACAAATCATTAAATGGAGTACTAATGATATTTCTTTAATAGGGGTGTGTATGAAAGTTATTGTATTTTTATAGTCTTGAAAATTGAAAAAAAGAATTTTAACGTAGAGATGTATGAAAAAAATTCACTTTTATAAGAATGTCATTAGTCTTCCCATCTTAAAAACCTTTATCTAAAGTAATAATAATAATTTAATTTTATTGATGAATATAAATAAAAAATTCATTTCTTTCTAGACTTTTAAGTTTTACAAATTTTCTTTAATTTATTGTATTTTAGAGAACTACGTAAAAAAATGTTGGAATAAATTAAAGATAAAAACTTCATTTTATCTATTTCTAGAAATCTATTAAAGATGCTTTCAACTCAGAAACCATCCAAATAAATATTTATGATTCATCTAAAGATAAATGGGAAAAAAAATACTATAGTAAAATTAAGAAGAAATGTATTTAGCTTTAAAAGTTTTATTTTATTTTACAATATTCAACATAATCATATAATAAAATATTATATAAAGTTATTATTTTTTATAAAACTTGAATGTGTCAGTATTAGATCTTTGGCCTATTTGAAATACGGATTAAGTGATGTGAGGATGTTTGAGAAAATTTTTAACAATCATATAAAGATATGGGTTGTTACATAACTTTACTAAGGTTCAAGATGTCGTTCGAGTTGATGTGTCATAGATATAAGTGCATTTCTCTATAACAGTAAAACTTAGATTATCGAGATCTACTTATTAAGGTTGGAAAATCAAAAGTTAGCATTTATGGCCACTTTGTGACCGGACCGTGGCCACATCCCAACACAATTTACTTTTGAGAAGAAGAATTCGTGAAGGGTTGTGGCCAGTTCTTTCAACCAAAAAGTTACTACCACATCCTTACAGAAAAGCTTGCACTCATACCTGCTTTTTATTTACTTGTCGGTTAATAAAAGATGCCCAAATCACTCTAGCAACGGTTAATTTTATAAAACTCGACATTGCAATAGGAGTATGTGGAAATCTAATTAAGATTCTTAGTGAAACCAATCCCTGTGAATACAATCTTGGTACTCTATCATTACATTGAAGACAAACATAGTAGTTGTCGTGCACTTGCTTATATCACTATCATGCCACATTTGTGGATGTATATTTTTGTTATTACCAATCATTATTACAAACCATATAAACTAATTTCAACCATTTATCTAGTGTAATGAATATCTCAATTGTTTTCTAATATAAAGGTTGATCGTAATAAATGAACTCTCGTAATATCTCATAAATATTCATATCATAATAAATAAACTCTCAACACTTTTATAAATACCTCAATTAATTGATTTATATAGCTTGTACTAATGGTTGAGTTTATAAATGAAACCACCTCAATCCCTTATATTGTATAAAGATTAATCTTATATTTTTATTAAATTAAGTATTTTAATTAACATGTGTACTTATTTATTAGTACAGCCGTATATTACAATAATTGTAATAAATCCTTGTTTCGTCTCTCTTGATTTTATCCTATGAATTTGTGTAGTTTTGAGACATCGAGAGAGTTTTCTATTGATTATCAGTTTTGTAAAGTATTTTCACGTATTAGTAGGGCACAACTTAATTTTGTATTTGAACATGTATGTCGATTGGTTCTGAGTTATTTTTTATAGAGTTCAGACGTATTAATAAGTTGTAAATTTTGTATAATATAGTAAAATTATTATATGAATATACTTGCATGTGAAGAAACTTGTGTCTGTAATTTTGACAATCAGGTTAAAAGTTGAAATAAATATGAAACAAATGCATTGTGAAAGAAATATATATTAATTAATAAATTAAATACGATACTTTAACGGAAAAAAAATCACGTGAAACAAAATCTAGGATAAAAGTTTTCACCGATCTCACAAATTCTAAAGTATAAAAGTTCATTTGAGAAATGATAAGTATTTTAGAAGTAAACTTAAAAGATTTTAGAGTATCTCCAATAGTTTTCTATAATTTCTTTAAAATAGGGAACGAAAAACCAAAATCTCTAAAAACGTTTTTTCCAACTCCAACAACTTTTCTATTTTAGGGGTGTTTGGGATTGCTTATTTGAAACAACTTATGTTTTTTTTTCTTTTTTGAAAAGTGCTTATAAACTTATGTGATGGGAAAGTAGGTTTAGGGTTAAAATGGTAAATTTGTTTCTATAAATCATAAGTTGGTTTTAATAAGTTAAAAACTTTTAACTCGTTGAAAACTCTTTTTCACCGATTCCTCACCGTTTATAAGCCCTTTTTCCCCCACCCAAACACACAAAGTTGCTTTTTACCGCTTCCACACCGGTATAAGTCAATAGTTGTTTTTATAAACAATCCCAAACATCTCTTTAGAAAATCAATCATTACTTATATTATTAAAATATTTAATACCTAATAAAATATTATTTATCTTTTCTATACATTTGATTTCACTAATTTCGATTGGTTGTATATATTAAAATAATGTTTCTCTCTCCTAGTTTAGACATTTTAGAGATTTTTCAATATTTAAAGATTTTTCTCAAAATCTCTAAAATAACAAACAATATAGTAATGTTGTTAAAGCAATTTAGAAGAAAAAAACCCAACTTTTTATTACAACAAATCTGTTAGAGATGCTCTTATATGCCTTGTTTATATGTACATAATTTTTAATACCAATATTTTCTTTTAAAAAAATAACAAAAATGAATTACTCAGGTACTTAAATGGTAAATGGTTAAATGAATTACTCAGGTACTTAAAAAAATAACAAAAATAACAATATGCCTTGCTCTTAAATGTCTAGTTGTATGTCGTGTCACTTACTATGTCAGCATGGTTAACCGGTAAATGGTTAAATGAATTACTCAGGTACTTAAACGTGTAAAATTTTTTGTCTCAGGTACCTAAATGAAGGTTTTAAAAGTACGTTATCCAAAATAGGAATTCAAACAAAGTATGTTATCTTTTGATGCAATTTGCCCTTAAATATAATCGTTTGGGGAAACATTTTACTAAGCGTGCAAAACATTTCTCAAAAAGATTCACTCTTTTGTTTTTGACGGAATATTGATCATTATTTTGGAAGTTTGTGAAGCTCAAATTTCTTTCATATATCACGAAGTCATTTCATAAAGTTGTTTACAGACTTTCCATGGAGTACACCTAGATAAATTTCAAGGGATAGAGTCTTTCATAATTAGAGTAGTGATATTAAGGTTTACTTAGGGGAATGTTTTATAGTTGTTCAATGGTTTGATGTATATTGATTAAATGGTCAGGATAATTAAAAGATTTTTATGTTATAGTACAAAATAAATTATAATTGATTGATACTTGTTCGGAATGTAATTAGGGTTTTTAAGGATTAACGGAGGTCCATGATAAAAATGATTTATAGGGTTTTAAAACCATTAAAAGACAAATTTATTTTTTAATAAACAAGACTGTCTCTTAATGGAATTGTTAAGAGGTAAACAAACAACCCCTTAATTTGATAATTTTTTTATATGTAATTAGGAGTTTCCAGAAGTAGAAGATTTCCATGTTTCAAAACCATATTCGTGAATTCTTCACTAGCTTTCCAAATAAGAGTTATATATTCGATCAAAAACTAGAAAAAGTGGGCAATTTTGTGAAATGTATTGTAATTCATGAAATTGTTCGCAAAATGGGTAGGGGAGTGGGGTTGTAACAAATTTGATCAATTAAGCTAGTTTGTGCATTCCATCTTATTGTAATTAGTAATACATGTTATACAATTACACGTAATTTTAATTTTATTTAAACATAAATTTAAATTATTTGATAAGAAATTGCATTGATTTTTCATTTTTGTTTATAATAAAATCTTACATCTTGTTGCAACGCACGTTTTAACAACTAACATAAGTTAAAATAAAAACAAATTGTGACTGGTTAGAGTTTTTCTAATATATTATATAGAAGAGAGAAAATTCGGATTTAAGATACTTTTTCTTCAATATATTCTTTAAAAAATATTCTACCGGGAAAAATGGGTTTTCTATCTTCCTTGCGTTTCCCCTAGGAAGACCTCCATCTATCTTTCCCTGTCGTAGCTCCATTTGATTCCATATTATCATTTACCATTGATTATTGGAGATTAAATTTTTTTAAAATTCTGTTGACAACGTCATTTTACAAAAGTGGTCATTAGAAATTGTTATAAAAAGTGTGTTTGAAATTACCGTTTTATATAAACATCGTTGGATTATATTGTGTAAATTACAATTTTGTCTCTGGGTTATATGCAAACTTATGGATTATGTCCACCAAAAAAAATAGTAGGATAGTTCTGTGATTTCAATTTTCTCACAGATTCGATTTGACCTAACTCCATTTAATTTTCCACCATTAACCACACGTACCGTCATGTGAGGGGTATTTTTTTGTTGTTGCCTTTTTACCCTTTTGAGTTAGTTTTAATTGTACAAAGTTGGAGACTTCTTTTACAAATATATTGTTACACCTGTAATTCCGTTATTACTATTAAAATATAATTTCAAGAAATGACCAAGCCTGGCCGCGACCACAAGGTCGCAGAACACTCCTAGGTGATTTTAATCCTGATTTTCTTGCGTTTCTTCCCATTTCCCCCTCCATTTCTCTCCTAGTTGGGGCGACATTTGGGGATTTGGACTTGACTATAGTGCATCTTGGAAAAGTTTCAACTAGAAGACTCCAAATAATTGATGGTTGGAAGTTGGTTTGGGGATTTTGAAGGATTCCATGAAAGAATTCGGGTTGGAAGATCTCAAGTTCTTAAAGTGGTAAGTTTATGAACATTTTAAACTCTAGTATGAAGATTTTTTTAGATATGAAGCTTACATTAATTTATGATTCATTCTAGACTTGAACTATTGTTTTAAGAGAAATTTGTAGATCCTTGCTTGTGGATCTCAAGCTTTTACCAAATTGAGTTTGAAATCTAGGTTTAAATTAATTTAGTAAGACGAGTTTCAAGTTATTTTACGAAAGCTTTGTAATGTCAAAAATGTCTATTTGAAAGTTTTAGATGTTACCTTAAGATTTATCAAATGTGTTGTTGCTTGGCGAAATTTTGTTTTTGGTACATTTGTTTTTATAAAATCTTAAGAAATACTTACATTTAAGGATTTTGGACATTTTGATATTAAATAAAAAAATGTGTATATTTTGATGATTTATGTGCATATAAGGATTATTTGATGTTAATGTATTCTTGATCTATTAATTTTATAAATCATTCGAAATTAGATATGGCATGAGTTTGTTCGATTTTGTGTTATTTTGAGTCCTAAAATTTGTTAAACTCTTCGATGTATTTTGGAGTTTATGATAACTTATTTTTTATTAGTAAAATAAGTGGAAAAGCATGTTTTGAAATAGTTACTTGTTTGAAATTTTGCCCAACCTTTGAATTAGTAATGATCGTTTCAAACTTTTTGGTATACAAGTTATTTGTACTTATTGATTTATGTTGATTTTTATTGTATAGTCAAATTAGTTGTAATTTATTGATTGATTGACTCAAATAAGTTTTGGAGACATTTTGATTTGCAATTATTGAATTTTTATTTAAAAATTACATGTTTTAAGTGTGTTGATCATTCAATTGAAGTCATTTAATTTAGAAGGTAATTTGTTAGATTTATAGGCTTAGGTGTGAGTTTTTGTAGATTTAAAATGAGATTGTTATCCCGTATTATGGCCAAAAATAGGCACTTAGGTCATCGACGGTATTATGGTGCGGACTCTTGGAGTCACACATCGACCATTAACCATGCAGCGTAATTTCTGAGTCAATGTAATGGTTTAAAACAAAAAGTACCTTTTAATAGTTCTAAAATTCTCTGAATGATTTTGTATCTTGAACCTCTTTTAACCATTCACAACCCTAATTTCATTCTGAACAATTACCAAATAATTATCTTTTATTTTGCACTATATCACAAGAGTTTCTTAATTATTCTGATCATTTAATCATTTTCCATCAAACCGTTCAAAAACCGTCAAACAACCCCTTAGTTACAGTTTTCTACCATGTGCTTTTTCATTAACGAACATTTATTTCAAGAGAAGAGAGTATATAATATAAAGTCAAACATTTTACTTTCATATTTAATACTATTAATAACCAGTTATTAATACCAAGTAATAGCTAATAAGAGTATCTCCAACGGCTTCTCTAAATTTTCTCTAAAATAGAGAATGTAAAGTCAAAATTTCTAAAATTATTATCTTCCAACTTCAATAACTTCTCTATTTTAGAAGCCGAAGATGCTATAATAACACCTATATGATTATCATGAAATCCCCACTTCTCCAAAAAATCGTTTTCAGAATTAGAGCATAGTCCACTCCTATGAAACCATTTGTGTAACTTCCCATATCCAATTGGGAGTTGAATTCAGAAAACCGCCATTGAAATCTTTTATCCAATCTTCACTTTCTTTCTCCTCGGTTTCCCCGCCGTTTTTTGTTTCCAGTTTTCTTCTTGTTGACGGTGGCGCTTGCGGCTGGTTTTCCGGCAACGACGACGGTGGTGTTGTGGTGTATTCCGCCAACGGGAAATTGAGCCTGGCTCTGGCTCCCCTGAATTCTATGGCGGCTCTGTCGTAAGCCCGAGCCGCTGACTCAGCCGTCACAAACGTACCTAACCATACCCGAGCCGCTTTACGTGGGTCCCGAATCTCCGCCGCCCATTTCCCCCATGGCCGTTGTCTCACTCCTCTGTAATTCTTCTTCTTTTTCTTAATCGGACCACCAGCAGCTCCTCCACCGCCACCACCGCCACCGCCGCGGCCGTCGTTCATTTTCATATCATCCGTAAACGTAAAGTAATTACACCCTAGACAACCGTTAATCCCACAAATTGAACACATCTGAGAAAAAAGAATCTCCGGTGAAGAATCCACCGGCTGACTACCGTCGGCGGCGGCGGCGGCATAATTAGACGGATAAAAGGACCGGAAATCATGGTGGTGAAGATTTGAAGTCTGTGTGGACCCGATTATGACGTTTTTGAGAGTTGAAACTATGATTGAAGTTTCTTCATCGTTGGTAAGCCGTGGGAGATTAGTGGTGGTTCTTTCCATATATATATATATATTATATATATATATATATCGTTGGCTGGTTTTTCACTTTTTTGTTTGAAGATAAAGGGAGAATGGTCAAACTATATTTATACGAGTTGTGTGCTGACGTGGCTGCCAGCTAGGACGCTGTTCACACACGGGTTTGATTTTTCCATTAGAGGAGAAAATAAAATACTTTGTGATGTCATATATGATGTCATATGTGACGTCATGCCGAATAATAAAAGGTAGTCTTTGGCACTGTTTGAAGGTTCCAAAAAGGCAAGTTTGTTAAATTTCTAGAAGATGTATAGTATAATTTTGGCCATTTTTGGAGTGTTGGCCCTGCTTAGCGTAAGTCAAACTTAAAAAAAAAAAAAAAAATTCCTCAAGTTTAAAGATCATCGACTATTAAAATGAAAGACTTTTACCTATGGATATTTTCCTGAAAAATCTATCGCTAAACGATAATCCGTCATAAAACTGTCACAAAAGTTGGTGTCTAATTTATTGGTGGGTAAATCAAATCATTGAGAGATTACCCAGGAATTTTCTGGGCAATCCGTTGGTATTTTCTTGAAAATATCAGATTTCATCGGAACCATTAGTATTTTCTGGATGATCCGTGGTAATCACCCAAGAAAATTTTCCTAGATGTTTTTTTGGAGGTGAAAGTCATTTTTTTTATAGTGATCTCTTCTATAAGTATTTAATATTTATGATGTGAGTTGCTAATTTCTAACAAAGTTTATTGAAAAAGTTAATTGGTCTACGGTTCTTATATATGCCAAATAATAAGTTTAAAATTTTTATATGAAATGATAAATCCCTACAAAGTTTTTATAAACCGGAAGTCTTATCAAATAAAGGTTTCAATAGTGACCAAATGGATGGAGGTCTTTAGGGGAAAAAGGCAAATGGGATGTGGAAGATCTTTTTTTGGGTTAAAGACTTTTCTTTAGTAAGAAACAGAATTTTAGAAAACTCTTAAAGTTGAAAATTTTATCTTCTTCTATCTTGAATCTATTAGAGTAAAAAAGTGAGTTTTGTTTTTCTATTATACATATTTCATTAGAGTGGAAAAATAATCACTTATTTTTTTATTTTTATTTTCTATTTCACAAAGATATTCTCCTTTTTTTATAATCAATTTTCTTTAAATTATGTGAACCAATGTTCTAAAAAACTCGATGCAATAACTGATGTGGCTTAAAACTTGTGTCTGACCCTATTTTATGCTTATGGCATGCCATGGTCAAATGCATGATTTTTGTAACACCATATTTGATTATTTATTTTTTACGTTTTTAGTATCTTATTTTTTGTTTTTAATATATAATCTAATTTAAAATGTTTAAAATCACTAACTTAATAACAGCAGAAAACAAAGATTCATATACGTATAATGTTATATATGATATACAAATTTATTGTCATCATACACGTTTGAAAAACACCATGGCTCATCGTGACTTTTAAGTCTTTTTGGCTCAAAGTATGACCTTATAGCTATACTATGTCTTACGTTATTCAGAACCTTGATATGAACCACCTTGAGCTCGGTTCTACAGTTGAAAAATTATAACCAAATACCATTTAATTCAACTTCAGAGCAGAAGTTATATAATTAATTCTAACATATAACTAATATCTAACATATCCTTATCACTGGCTTTAATTCCCAATATACCCCTGTTCATAAACCTAAACTACACCCCACTGTTGGTCCCAAATCCAATCAGAAAATTCGCCATTTCCACTTGCAGTTGAATCAAGAAAACCGCCATTGAAATCCGTCATCATCTTCATCATCCATTCTTCACTCGATTTCTCCTCAATCACTTCCATTATTCCCTTTTCTACACTGCCTTTCTTCCCGCCGTTGCTTTTTTCCGGTTTAGTTCTCGTTGACAACGGTGGCGCTGGCTGTTGACTTTCCGCCATTGACGACGGTGTTGTGGTGTAATCAGCCATCGGAAAATTGAGCTTGGCCTTGGCTCCCCTGAATTCTATTGCAGCTCTGTCGTAAGCCCGAGCCGCTGACTCAGCCGTCACAAACGTACCTAACCAAACCCGAGCCGCTTTACGTGGGTCCCGAATCTCCGCCGCCCATTTCCCCCACGGCCGCTGTCTCACTCCTCTGTAATTCTTCTTCTTTTTCTTAATCGGACCACCAGATCCTCCACCACCGCCGCCGCCACCTCCGCCGTTAAGTTTCATATCGTCGGTAAAGTAGTTACAACCCAAACAACCGTTAATCCCACAAACAAGACATGTCTGATCAGGAAGTGGGACCACCGCAATTAAAGAATCTTCGCCGCCGGCGGCAGCCGCCGGATAATCCATCGGAGAAGACGACCGGAAATCGTAGTTCTGTTGTTGGTGAACAGTAGTATAGTATGTGCATCCTATGACGTTCTTGAGAGCTGCAATCATGATTGAGGTTTCTTCAGCGTCGGTGATCCGCCGCCATGGTGGCGGTTGGTGGTGGATAGCGGCGGTTGCTTCATCGTTAAGTTTGTTGATGAAGGTCAAGGTCTCCATATCCATATATGGTTAATTGGGTTTGATTGATGAAAAATGAGAATGGTGAAAGTATATATACGTAATTGTATGTCAACGTGGCTGCCAGCTAGGACGCTGTTCACACACGGGTTTGATTTTACACTTTTTGGGTTTGTGGGTAGTAGTATACGTTTTAGCTGGGGGGGGGTGTTGTGCACGTGCTATTTTTAAGTGATTTTTGTCGTCATGCCTTACATAATTAAAACGTGGATTATACAAAGTAAAAAGACATGATTTTTGAGCGATTTGTGTTTAAGATACCAGCGAGGCAATTTTTTGCTAAATAATATGTCACATATCCCTTATAGCTATGTTAAAATAAAAAAAAAATATGATTTTAATATTTTTGTTAATCTAATAACTATGTTATTTTTTATATTAAAATAGAAAAATACGAAAGAGATTGTAAAAATCTCTAAAATCTATTAGAAGAAAGAGAAAATAATATTTAATTGTATCCAACTAATTAGAGTGTTTAGATAAAATTTGTAGGAGAGATAAATAATATTTTATTAGATGTATTAAATGTTTTATTAATATAATTAATCTTAGAATTGTTAAAATAAAATAGCTGTTGAAGTTAGATGTAAATTTTTATAAAGATTTTGACTTTTATTACTTTATTATAGAAATATTATAACACAGCTACTCTTATTATATTTAGAGTTTTTGATTTTAAAAAGATATTATAAAAAAGTTGTTACGGAGAAAAAAAAATATTTTTGTTCTAAAAAACTGTTGGAGATGCTTTGTAATTGTGGGTTTGACTTTTCGAAATGTTTTAGGGAAGATTTACTTGTATTCTTAAACATTATTTTTACATTAAATATATTTGAGTAAGTTATAAATTTCTTCTATATGGTTATTGAAAATTTTGGATTAAATCCATCAATCAAAATAATTAGAAACATAATTACTATGGTTTAATTTTTGTTATAGATTGGATCCTTTACCACTAACTAGTGTTTTGTTAAGTTAGGGACATTTTAATACCTTTACTTATTTTTTTTAAACAGAAAAAAACAATATAAATTTATAAATTCCCTAAAACACGATGCCCAAGGAAACATGTGGAATGTGATTTGCAAGGCAAACTAATGGATTTAGGGGGTGTTTGGGATTACTTATAAAAACAACTTATTGACTTATTTTTGTATGACACATATAATAGATATTTTTGATTGTTTGGGAAAACAGTTTATACTGGTGTCAAACTGATAATAGTAAGTTTTTAAAAAAGTTAAAACCCTTTTAACTTATAAGAAACTGAAAAGAACTTTTAAAAGGAAAATATAAATTGTTTCAAATAAGCAATTATAAACACCCTCTTAGTTTGGCATTTGATGCTTATAACCTCTACGTTCTCCAACAAATTCTTCTACTATGTGTTCTTCCCCATAGTTTTTTGGGGTTTAATCCAAACCCTCATCTCTCAAATTTGCAATGCTTAATTTGAATAATTGCTTGTTAGTTTGTTGAATTTTTGAGGCATTCATACCCAAACACACAATGGATCTCTCTGTGTGTGTGAGAGAGATAGAATAGGAAATATATATATATATATATATATATATTTATAAAATACGCATCATTGGCTTATAGGGGAAATCTGGTTTTTGAAGGTATTTTGTATGTCTAACCAACTCATGAAAACCATCTGTTGCAAATAACGATCACACCACACTCGATTCAACCCAGAAAAAACCTTAACTGAAATTAACCTAAAATCCAAAATAAACTCAAAACATAGTTCATACGCGGAACGATAAATTCGATCTCTCAACAGAACAATAAACAACCACACAATAATAAACATAACTTGACGGGAAATAATAAAAGAGAGAAAAACGACATCGAATTTACGTGGAAAACTCAAAAGGGGAAAAACTACGGGTGGAGGAGACCACCGAGAAGTCCATTATATAAACGATCGATGTTACAATGCTTAAGAAATCGGAGAAATCGACGAAGAAAATTACAGATTAATTGCTAATCTAATCTTGCTAATTAATATTGTTGGGAGCGTGATCGTAATATTATGGAGAGATGCTCTAATATGAATCGTTGCTTTATTAGAATCGTTGCTGAAACTGCATGATAACCGTCCAAGATATTGAGGCAGCTTGCATGCGGTTTTAGAGAAGTCGTCGGGCCAAAAACACAATGTGAAATGCTAACGAAAGAAGCAAAATACTTGTTGGTCCCTTCAAAATTGAAGAAGTGATCAACAACGGTGGTAAATACTTGTTGATCTTGTACAAACACCTTTTACATAACTTGTTTTAGTTTTTTCAGTATATTTGTTTAAATTTTACAAGTATTGGTGTTAGATTCTTAGTTAAAGATAATACATTTGGACATAGAAAAATCGTTGACGATGATTATAAATTGTTGTTTGCCTTTTTTATGTTAGGTTTTGGTTATCCAAACTCCGGAGAACTGAGTGATGAGAAACGCAAAAGATACGTTAGAGATAAGAAACCACAAAAGAAGCAATACCTTTTTATGATTTCTTTGAGGAAGCGAGGATGCACACATATTGATTTGTACAATTTTGTTACTGTATTCTTTTAAATATATGTAAAAGATATATTAGTTTGGTTTATATTTGAAAGATATTTATGTAATGTGTTTTGTTATTAATTTGTAGCTTTATGTTTTATTCTGGTTTAATTGATCAAAATAATAATAAAATCAAAAGTAAAAGTGAATAGATAAAAAGTTGACCGAAGATATTCTAATAATTAGTTGCTGGGTTTTTTGCTGGCAAAAGCATGACCAAGAAAGTCAAATAAACTTTTGTAGACGAGTTTTTGCACCGGTAAAAGGTTATGCGTAGAAATTAAAAAAAGCTTTTGCCGACAGATTTTTGGGCCGATAAATGTCTGACCATAAAGTGGAAAATTTTCCTGACGGAAAAAATTATGCCAGCAAAAGTATTTACTCATTGGTAAGAGTATTTTATACGACTACTTTAGAGACATTTTTGCCGACTACTTTAACTTTTACCGACGACTATCTTTCGCCGGCAAAGATATCTTTACCGACAGTTTATGTTGTTTGGCGGCAAAAACACTTGTAGAGACGAACTTTTCACGGAAACGTTGCCGACGGAAAAGTCCGACAGCAAAAGGTTTTGAGCTTTTGCTGGCGAGTTTCAAGACTTTTGCCGGCGACAGTTTCCTCCGACAAAGGTAATCAGGGATACCATCCATTGACCCATCCAAGAACTATGCTGATTTGCCGGAAGTTCAAGGAAGCACTTGGACTACAGGGTTACGGTTTTTTTCTTTTCTTAATACACTCAACAATATATACATATAATCAATATATAATATATTTTTATTTTAAAGAAAAAAAATTTAATGAGCGAAATACATTTAACTTGAGGGTGTTAGAGTTAACAGAGTTATGACAAGGGATCCAATCCAAAACAAAAACGAAACCATGATGACTAAACTTGTAATTATTTTGTTTGGTGGACCGAACACATAATTTTCATATAAGCACAGGGAACGAAATTTGTAATTTACTCAATATATTAATTTATGTTTGATTTGGAGACTGTTTATTCAAACGCTTACTAGGTAAGGGACCGTTTACCAAAACTAACTCAGGTAAGTGTTACTAGCAAAACAAGGTTGCAGTGACGACGTTCATGATTGCAACGGCAATCGATATCTTAAAGGTTGGCGCATCACGGGCGGCTCCTCCTCCTGTAGCTCCACCAGCACCACCAGCTCCACCACCACCACCACCACCACCACGGGGTAGGTCATCCAAGTCTGGAGCTTCGTGTGAGTCTGGAGCATCGTGTGAGTCTGGAGCATCGGGTCCGTCTCGAGCATCGTTTACATCTGCAAATGCCATCCCAATAACGGCAAAGAAGATGAGTGCAATAATGGTGAATTTACGAGCATCCATTGGATTTGTTATGTGTGTTTTAGTAATAATTGGAAGTTGATGTGATGATGTTGAGTGAAACACAACAAAGAATTAATATATAAAGCATGAGGAGGAAAAGAACATAAAGTTCGGTTTTATTTTATGGTTGATGTTAATTTACATATATAGACTTTGAATTACAACCCAACAAATGTCAATAAAATGGATGTAAATATAGAAATCAGTTGAAACAACTATTTTTCGGTTCATAATTTTCAGGTAAACAAAGAAAATTATAATTTTTCGTACCAAGTTTTCGGGTCCACCTTTAAATTAGTACCAAATTTTCAGGTCTTTTAAATTAGGGGTGTTTGCAGTTCAGTTTAGAAACTATAAACTGAACCATAATGATGGTTTTTGAAAAAAATTCAAACTGAACGGTTTGGTACCAAGTGATCAAACCGGTTAACCTGGACCACAAAAGACATATGATCTGATAGGTTTAGACGGTTTTGTTTTGGTCTATCATGTGTTTTAAACTAAGAAAGAAACATAACTTCTATCTCCAAAATTAAACTCTAGCCAATATAATAAAAAATACTGTTGGTGCAAATGTGCCACATCTCTATAATTGTTTTGATGATTACAAACAAACCGTATTATATTGTTTGTCTAACATTTATTTGATTTGCATATATATATATATATACAAGTCAAGAAGGTAAACGTTATCGTATCGGAAATCGTGCCAACTTCAAATATTCAAGTCAAGCGGCATGTGGAAATACGAATGTTTCATGCATGGTATTCCAACTCCGACGGGTTTTACCGATCATTTTTATAATTTTTTTTTTATTATAAAAAATTAAGAGGTTTTTTAAAATGATAAAAGTTTATAAAAATGTTTTTAGATAAATGTTTATCTTAAATAAATTGGGTAACTAAACCATGGTAATTTGGTTGGTTTAAAATTTAATTTGTTAAATTAATAAAAATGAAATGAAATGAAATTAAAAAGATTTTTTTTAGATATGTTTACTTTGGTTCTCTATTTTAAATAGTCAATTATATCATTTTATAATATAATTAAAACAAATACTTAATAATATAATAAATTAATACAAACAAGATAATAAAGAAAAATTAAAAATAACATATTAATTAAAAGAATTTTAGTCATAATTTTTTTTTTGAATTTGTTAAAATTGATTTTATAATTTTTTTATATTGATATGAATAAAAATAAAATTGGTCAATCTCTCATATCCTAATTGAGGAATAATTTTAAAAAAATTATAACTAATAATTAAATTAGCTATTGTATTAAATCATTTAAAACAATTTTATTATCTATAAAATAAAATATGTATAACTTTTATTTTTATGTAACTTATATAAATATTGTTAAAATTATTATATTTGTTTTCTGATAACTAAATATATTTAATAATAACTAAAACAATAATATGAAAATAATTGATATGATTAATAATATTTCTAAATAATTAATATTAATATTAATGTGTAACTAAACATAAAATTAACTAATATTTTTTTTAACTAATATTAATATTAATACTTGTTAATATTAGTAATAACTAAATAATTATTTATGATTGATAATAATAGATAATAATTAATATTAATGAGGGTATAATTAAAAAAGGTGACAAAAAACTCATTATAAGCTACTCCAAGTAGCTTATCAATAAGCTAGCTTATAAGTCAGCTTATGTGCATACAAACATATTTCCTAAAAATAAACTAACTTATTTTTGTCAAATAATGCCTTTGTAACTGTAGATTTAACTTTCGAAAATGTTTTAGGAAAGTTTTAGACATTGTTTGATAACATAAGGTAGGTAGGTTATAAGTTGATTGATAAGTTAATTTATTTTTTAAGTATATATATCGGACTGTTTAGCAAATAAGCTTTATAATTTATAAGTTAATTTATTGAAAAATTAGTTATCAATAACTTATAAAGTTTTTTTTATCATTTTTTTGATTATAGGACTAATTAATATTAATTATTATTAATTAATTTTTTTTTTGAGAATTTTTTTATAAAAATAATTAAATTACTTTTCATAAAGAGCATCTTCAACATCATCTCTAAAATGAAGAAAATGAGAAAAATAGAGATTTTAGGTTAAAATTATGCTCCAACGGCATTTCTAAAAGTTTCCTCCAAAATAGAGAAAGTATGAAATAGAAGATTTTTTCTCCATATTTGAAGATTACCTCAAAAATGATTACCATATGAGAAAATTATTATTTTATTTACAGTCTCATTTCCCACCAATAAAAAAAGACTTAGTTTAAAATTTTATTAATTATTGAATATTTTAATACTATAATTAATATTGGATTTTTTAAAATAGAGATGTTGTTAGAAATGAATGAATTTTTTTTTTAAATTTTGATTTTCTTATCTTTAATTTAAAAATAAAAAATTAGAAATGCTCTTGGCTCTAACATTTATACGGTTTTATTTTTAATTTATTAGGTTTAATGGCTTAATCGGCTTATTCATATAGACATTTTGGATTGTTTTACTTGGAGCTTTAAATCTAGGATGTTCTAATGTACGACGCCTTTCCTTCTCGCATCTCACCTCTGTACGACGACCTCCTCCATTGCCGGATCTTCACGATCTGACCTCTCTTCCCGGCGACCATTGCTCCGAACAACATCTCTTCCCGGCGACCATTGATCCGAACGACCTCTCTTCCCGACGACCTTCAATCCACGATTATCTCAGGTACCGATTTCTAGGGCTCGATTACATATTCCAGATTTCATGACCTTAGGGCTCGATGGGGGTTTAATATGGAAATCGACTTGTTAAAGATGTAGGGAATCAAAGAGATGGTAAGATTGTTCATATCTTGTGGGTTTTATTTATGCAGAATTAGTTTTCGATGAGAAAAAAAATGATGTTGAATAGAGAGATCTGATGAACTAAACCAGCTATTGTTTGCACTGCAAATGGTTTATTTGGTTGGAAAAGCTGAAATAAGATGAAAACTTGAAGAAATGGGTTATTCTGGTTAGTTTTTCAACTCCAAACACTTTTACCGTATACTTTTGAGTTCTTGAGACTATCTGTTATGCAAGATAATTATAACAACTTCAAGAAAAGATGTTTCTATATGTTCATAATGATGATTAGATGTGGATTAACGAGGTTACTTAGACTATCTCAATTTCAATTTCCAGCCATAACTTCTTCATGAAGGGTTTCAGGTTACTTATTCTAAGATTTTTTTTTATTAACATAGATATTCAACCAGCTATGCGAGCAGAGACTAATTGCAGCAGACCACTCGCTTTGCGGATAGCTTGGAGTCATAGCATTTGAACCTCCGTTGTGTAGGGTTGTCAATGAGTCAGGTTGTGTAGGGTTGTCAATGAGTTAGGTTGTGTTGTGTTCAGGTTCAATCCATTTATTAAATAAATCGAAAATCTCAAAGCAACCCATTCCGTTTAATGAAATGGGTTGAGAGTTTTCAACCCATCCCGACTTGCTACTTAAATGGGTTGACTTGCTACTTGTTTATGATTATTTTGGACCCAACCTTTAAAATAAATGGGTCGAACTTGCATTTTATTTTGGGAAAATTTCATCTATATCCTTTAAAACTTCTGTATTACGTATATATCCTTGTAAAGTTTGAAACTATGTATATATCCTTCTAAACCTCTAGAACTCACATATATCCCTAATTTAATTATTATTAAAACAGTTAAAAAATACAAATAATTATCTCTAAATTGAAGGGTAGCTAAGTAATTTAGAAAATAAATTCAATTTAGAGACAATGATCTGTATTTTTTAAATGTTTTAATAATAATTAAATTAGGGAGAATGACGTATACGTGAGTTCTAGAGGTTTAGAAGTATATATACGTAGTTTCAAACTTTACAAGTATAACTGTATATATACGTAATATTGGAAGTTTTAAAAGATATAGATGAAATTTTCCCTTTAATTTTAAAATTTTAAATAAAATAAAAAGGACTACTATTTAATTTTATGAATAAAACACAACCACAAATAAAAATAAACTGTTCATAGTAATAGGGTTTCTCACTTAACAAAATAGAGAGTTTCAAAATTTCAATGTTTCATAGATAGACGCAAGATCATGTGAGAAAGAGAGTTAAGTGAGAAACGTAAGAAGATATTTGGACCTTTGATCAACTTTAATCTCAAACCCACCCATGAATTACAATTCATACGGGAATTGATCTGGTGCATCTTATCTCAGTGCATCTCATCCTAATGTGCATCTAAGGGTAGAGATTCCTTCTTACGTTTCTCACCGGAACCCAACCCTTTATATATAATATTAGATATTATAATTAAAAGTATATATATATAATATTAGATAAATATAATTAAAAAAATAGATATATACGTATATATAAGTATGTATGTATAATATTTTAAGTGGGTTGAAAATGGGTTGAGAACAAGATGTAAATGAGTTGAAAACAAGTCGGAAATTTCAATTCAACCCATTTATTTAAATGGGTTGGGCGAGTTGACCCATTTAACTTAAATGAGTTGACAATCTCAACTCAATCTGCTAATTTTGGGTTGGGTTAGAGGGATAGGTCACTTTTTGCGACCCCTACCTTTGTGGCCACAAAGGGCCTTGGATCCAAACCTGGGACCTCCAGACACTTTTTGATCTTTAGAGCGCTCAAACCAATCCGATGCCACCCTTGTGGTGTAAGAAATCTTTCATATTACCGACTATAGTTTAGTTTGAATAACTTATAAATCAATATTAGAAAACAAAACGTTCTATTTGTTGCCATTTGAAATACAAGTGTTTTGCTTTTTTATTTATTTATGTAGGGATATATTCTAAGTTGCAGAAAGTAGCCTTGAGTTATGATGATGCATTCGTCCCTCAAATTTTATGTAAGGGTTATTGCACATGTTATTCATTTGGGGTTTGATTCTGATGTGTATGTGAATAATGTCGTTATTCATGTGGTTGGTGTCATGTGGAGAGTTAGAAGATGCACACAAAGTGTTTGATGAAAGTTGTATGAGAGATTTGGTGTCTTGGACTTCAATTATTAATGGATATGTTAAGATGTGGTTCCATGGAATGCCACGATCGGTGGTTACATTCAAGCTAAACGTTTTAAAGATGCATTGGCTATGTTCAATGAAATGCAAGCTATGAAGATTAAACCCGATGGGGGTGACTATGGTTTATTGTTTGTCTGCATGCTCGCAACTTGGAACACTTGGGCGTTGTTTGTTTTTTCATTTTAAGCTTTTAATCACCAATTATATCTGATTTATTTAGACATTTCATAACCATTTCAGAACTGAAATCAGACTTTAGACTTCAACATCTTTTAAAAAACAAACGCCACCTTTGATCTTGGAATTTCGCAAAACATAATCTTTTAATAAATGTTGCTTTGGGTACTGCATTAGTTGACATGTATGCGAAGTGTGGTAACATAGCTAAGGCACTCCAAGTGTTTGATGAAATCCCTAGCCGAGTTGGTGTTGCCAACCATGGCAACGCTCGTGATGCCATATCGTATTTCTGGGAGATGATCAAGATTGGTTGGCAACACTCTCGACACACTTATTACTAATTTAATCATATGTATGAAATGATTTATAAACAAGTATTTGTTGGTCTTTATTTTTTGAACTTCAACCGGAAATTTAGGTGGCGTTTGTTTTTTAAGAGGTGCTGAAGTCTGAAGTCTGATTTCAGTTCTGAAATGGTTATGAAACGTCTAAACGAATCAGACATAAGTGGTGATTAAGAGCTTAAAATAAAAAATAAAAAATAAAAAATAAAAAATAAAAACAAGGCCTTATTGTATGTTTTCTTTGCAAGTTACAACCCAACTTAGCATCTAAAACGTTGATGATCAAGGATCAAATCCTTAATTCTCTCTGCATCCAATGTTCTCCTTCCCAACCATATATGATCTCCTTTTCTATTTGCTCCTGATTATTTATAATTAAACACTCTTTTTTTTTTTTACCTTTTTTTGTGTGAAGTTAGGTTGTTTTTGGTTCTTTATTTTACAAAAAAGACTTGTCTCCGGATCAATTAAGGAATAATGGATATCGGAGCTTCAAGGGGTTTCTGATTTCTTAACATCTCATGAAATTGAGGGTTTTGATTCCGTTGAGGATAACCCCTAAATCGATACTTCAATTTGTTTTAGGTCAGCGTTTGTGTTGAAGATCACTCAAGTGACATATTTCAATTATTTGTAATATATCTTGTACACAAACTAATTGGGATTTATGTCATTATTTACTTTGTACCGGAGAGAAAGAGGAGTCAAATCGTTGTGCAAGAAGGCATTTTCAGAGTTCATAGAACATGCTAATGGTATAACGCTCAAACATAATAGCCAGTTCCACATATTTTCACTGATGCTTTTAAGGGCCGTTTAATAAACACTTATCTGGTAAGTGCTTACGGGGTAATTTTACTCACCGGATGAACATGACAAAGGCTGAGAATCTTTTCCGGTAAGAGCGATAATAAAGATGGAGAGTCTTACCCAGTAAGTGAGGGTGACGACTCTTACCCAGGTAAACAGTTACCGAGTAAATTGTTACATGCAGTAATGTTTTAATGTACTACAATCTAACCCAGTAAAGTAAATTATAATGTAGACTCCTACCAATAAGTTTGTTGTTATGCTATTCTTGGTCTTTCAATATGTTTGCAAGTCTCTTAAATAGTTTAGTTAGTTGCTTTCATTTGCCATTTTGTTTCATGATGAACCATGTAGCTTTGAGAGGGAATGCTTATAAGTATAGATGTCATTGATAGAGTAATTTCTGCTAATTCAAGTTTGTGATTCCAATATGCTTGTTGCATGCCTGCATATATATCTTTCTTTTTCTTGCAAGTTCTTTAGGTTCATAAATGTAAGACATACCCGCATTACAAAGGCTTGAAACACTTTCCTCTTAGATTTCTTTCAACAATAAAAATGTGTTTTTATAAACTAAGGCGCCAATTACCAAAAGCTAACTTGTAAGCGCTCATCGACAAGAGAAATCACCCGCACTAAAATTGGCTTCAACATCAATATATATATATATATATATATAGAGAGAGAGAGAGAGAGAAGTTCAAATGTGAACTCAAATTTGTTACGAGCATGAGGAAAAAGGAGAGCATGAAACGTGTCTCATTCAGTCTGAATAATAATGAAGGTCATTCCGTATAAATGATGAAGGTGAAGTTCATACATTATTCGGTATGAATAACACGCATTCAGAGTGGCATTTAGAGTGAAATAGTGAATAGCACAACATTCCATCTGAATGAGACACGTGTCACGCTCTCATTCGTCCTCACGTTCACAACCAAACTTGAGTTCGCATTTGAACCCGCCCATGTCAGGTTCAGGGGAAAACATAAAAAAAAAATATAAAAATGAAGAACACCCTGGGAGCCCTTCATCTTCATCTGGGCATTATGTACAATTACCGGTAATTTGTAACAAACATTTGTGCATAGGAAAAAAATAGCTTCAATCACTTGTATGCATTCGTGCATACTGTCCAGATGGAGTACTTCCATGTCGTTCTTTATTTTCTCTTTTTTGACGTTTTCCCTAAACCTCCTTATATATAGAGAGAGACATTTATAAGGAGTTTCCTTTTTAATTTACTTTTTAGGTAAATTAATTTATTAATAAATACATTTTCTTTACAAATAAGATGCTCAATTTTTTTTGACGATTTTCAAAAACAAAAATCGAACTATTTGTTGATTGAAATGATCATAATGACTTCAAAATTAATGTAAACAATTATGACTAGAATCATCTAACAGGATTATAATTTATTCATTACAAAATATGCATTCAACTATAATCAAGTACATTTTAAACAATACATTCAAATACATAGAAATAAAAAAGAAGAAACTTGAATGAATTTACATCGGTTGGAAGGGGATGAATTGGAAAATACAGATAGTTAGAGGACCTGTGTCATCGGTTGGAAGGGGTGAATTAGAAAATACAGAACTCTCCTCCGATATATGGAAAATTGGAAACCCCAATTACCTTCATTCTTCTTCCAAAATTTCAGCAAATCAATCGCATCAACCACACATCTAAATAAAACTGATTATTGCCGTAAGAATTTTTGACATATTCAGAGGATCCAGGAATTTTTGGCAATAGTTGCACAAAATAATTAGCGTAATATAAAATATTTAAAAATTAATAAAAAAAACTAGTGTACGGACTATGTTTTTGGCTATTTGGGCCCACTAAATACACATCAAGTATTTAAGTCATTAAAAAATTATCGGTACTAATTTATTTTCAAAAAATTATCTCTTAAAACTTTAAGACAAATCGATTGTTGGTGGATTTTTTATTTCCCACTTGTTGATCTAGATGATTGGCTCGATATACAACATATAACCTAAAATATAAACAAGTTAACCCTAAAGTTAAATGAGTTAACCTCAAATATAAACAAATTAACCTACAGAGTTGATTCTTAATTAACAAAAAAAAATCTAGTCTCTAAAGATTACCCAAATTAAGGGGAGTTTAGTTTACCTAAATGCTTACCTGTATGCGTTTATCGGTGAAATCAACACTATAATTTATTTTATCAGTAAGAGTTTAGTAAATGGCTAACTCTAAGGGGTAAGATTCTTGGCCCTTAGCATGTTCATCGGGTGAAGAATATTACCCAGTAACCACTTACCAAGTAAGAGTTTAATAAATGGCTAACTCTAAGCACTCTAAATTCTATATAGAGGGTCAATTATACATAAAATAACCCTACATAGTTAACAAGTTATCATATTAACACTATTACATCAGTATAAAGAAATTAACCTTATCCAAAAAAGATGTTAATAAAAATTTGTAATCACATTAAATTGCATTAATGATTATTCCATATCGTATTTATCATACATGCATTATATATATAGTTTTATTTGTGTTAACGTTAAAAATACTTAATATTGGACTCATTTCGAAGGTATCGACAAGACTATTCTAATGGTGTAATTTGCAAAAAGAAAAAACGTATTTTTCAATATATTTTGACTAATAATTAACTAACTAATTAATATAAGATGGGTGTAAAACGAAAAACGAAAAATGAAAAAGAAAATGAAGTAAATTTAAAATGTTAAAGTCTTTGAAAGGTGTAAATTGTAATTTATCATCAACCACTATCCTCACTTGCGGAAATGTGGAGTTTTATTTGCTAAATTTTCATATAAAACCCCTAATTTTTTTAAATTTTTTATGGTTTAATCCCAAAAAATTTATGGTTTCACCCCCCAATAACTTATGGTTTCACATGTTATAACCTTAAAAAATTTACACTTAATCCCCCAAGATTCATGGTTGCATGGGCAACCACTTCGGTATACATGGATCCGCCCCTGGACATAATTGTTGTCGGAAAGATCAAGATTAACAATAGACTGATTGTATTGTGTATATCTTCTTAGTTTAGGAGGTGTCACCTTGTTTTGTTATTGTAACATGGAACTAGGTATCCAATGCTTCTTTCAATTCTCAGTTCGACGTTTTTATTTTTTTTGTTTTCGTGATCAACATTTTGTTATTTCCCTTTTAAACCATCATAGTCAAAATCGACTGATTGCACCATGTTGTTTATACCCTCCCTTTATGTCGTGCATCAAATATATTAACTCATTTATGTATATATACACAATACAATATGTATTGAAATTCAATTTTGTGTCCAGGTTTCTTTTCAATGTAACAAATAAAGTTTCAAAATTTCTTGTCAATGTAACAAAGTTTTTCAATCAATGCAATAGAGTTTTATGATAAACTAAAATCAACAAATTATCATATAAATGAGTAAAAAATAGAAAATTTTGAAATTTTGATAGATGTGTTAATTTTTTTTCGTTATACTAAATATGAAATAAACCAAAATTTGTTGATGCATTTTATCCATATTTATAATAATGATAATCTTTGCTTATTTTTCTGACGTATCTCTACATAGACCCCATTAAAAACTTACTAAATCCGTCCTTCATATCATTTTTAAGTATGACGTTTAATTGAACTTACTTAAAATAGAACAATTATTTATTGATCACTTATTCTAGAGGTAAACAACTCTCATAGACCTATTTTTGTCATCAAACAAATGACACACATTTATATATTTCTATTTCTAGTATTTATATAAATTTCGGCCAAGGGGTTTGTGTGAATTTAATAATGTTTTGCTTTATATTTATAATCTAAATATAAAGTTATTTTTATCTAAAAAAAGGAAATAAAAAGATCAAATTAATCCAAAGTTAAGGATCTATTTTGACGGTACTTGTTCTATTTTATGAGTCGGGTTTATTAGAAATTTCTTGTTGAATTAGATTCTCACGAAGAATGAAGAATGTTCTTTTTGTGGTCCTTCCTGGGAGATGAAGTTAATTACGTGTACATTTATTTTTCTTATCAGATAAATTAGTTGAATATGTGGTTTAATTACATGTTTAGGATGTTCTAGAATGCTGTAAAGTGTCGAGAAATGACTAGTGAGGTTAAGTAAGGTATACTATTTCCTTTTCTTGATTAGACAAATGATTCTTGAATTTGTGGTTTAACCACATGGTCAGAATGTTCTTGAATGTTGTAGAGTGTTGGGAAATGACTAGCCAAGTTGATTAATGTAATGTATTTTTTAGCCTTACATGCTCAAGGAGGTTAACCTCCATTTCAGGGAGGAAAGTCGTTTCTGATTTGAGTGTTCAATGCCTTCTTTCAGACGAATAAGTAACGTGGGAGTTGTTTATACCGTGTTTTTCTATCTAAAGTAAGTAATGTACGTAGATGTTAAAAGTATCGTATAATCATTATCTGGTATCGTATGGTCAGTATCATTTACTTGATAATCACGACCATAGGTTACTTATCTGTTTATTAAAAGAAGCATTGGATTGATTTGATTGATTTTTCTTTAACAACTTGTAAATGCTTCATATTTCAAACTTTTAAACATCTATGTCTTGCAACATCAATTTACCTATATCTTTCCTTCCAATGGAGTTGTTGACTAGGGGAAATTATTATAGGTAGGCTATCACTTATAATATTTGATTGTCCTTTGAAATAATGTAGGAAGGACAATATGATTATTAGAGTAATAAATTCATTGGTACGTACTTCCATTTAATTCATTACACATGAAAAATGCTATAGTGGTCCAATCTAGAAACTAATCAATATGACCAACCAACTTTCTTTTACATAACATGCCAAAATGATTTAATTTCTCCTATACTTAGAATCAATATATTATTTATATCAAAATGGATCAATATGTTATAAATATAATCAAGTTAACATAAGTATTTATAAGATTTTACGTGTTATGGTATATTAAGATAGATATTTTATATGTTTCATCATTAGCAAGTATTTATCAAGAATACTATTCAATTTTAGATTTTATTGGATTCGTTGTCGGAAATTGAATATTATACGGGATTCAGAACTTATCTTGCTACCAACCTTATCCTTAGTGCAACTCTAAATTTCATGTATATACGTCTATCCAACATTTTAATGGAGACGTAGATTTCATAAGCTTGTTTAAGTATTAAAGATGTTTTTTTAAAAAGGGTATCCTAGGCATTTGTCTAGACTAATCCGTGCAAATTTTAAGACTGTTAAAACATGCAGCCCTAAGATAATTCCCCAGTGACCACAAGCTGTTTGCGCATGGATTCGAACCTGGGGTAGATGTGTTATCTAGCCTCATCGCCCACAAGTCTTAACCAGTACACCACAAGGCTTGAGGTTAGTACTAAAGATTTTATAAGTTCAATATATAAAATTATCATCACACGTAGGCTTTGTTTATGTAAAATTAAAGAGATGAAATTAAGTTTTATTTAGTTGATGAAAGAGAATCAAAATACAAATCACTTAGGCATTGTTTGGTAAAAATAAGTTAGCTTATAAGCTGACTTATAAGCTAGCTTATTTTCTGAGTTATCGTTTGGATGCACATAAGCTAGCTTATAAGCTACTTGGAGTAGCTTATGAGGAGCTTTTTGACACTTTTTCCAATTATACCTCTAACTAATATTATTTATTTATTTTCAACGTGCCCTTTTTGGTCATTTCACATGCTCATAAGCTAGTTTTTGCCAAACATAACTTATTCACCAGCTAGCTTATCAGCTACCAACTAGCTTATAAGTCATCAGCTACCTTATAAGTTATACGCTAGCTTATCAGTCATAAGCTAGCTTATCAGCTAGTTTACCAAACATAGCCTTAATAAATATATAATTAAAAAGAAAACAATAAAAACTACAAACTACAAAGTGATCATGTGTGATATGATATGATATGATATTTGAGTATCCAATGGACCGATAAGGGCCCAAATGTGAATAGGACTTTAAAGATGTGTTAAAGAAATTAAATAAAATAAAGAGTAAATTACGTTTTTTCAAAGATAAACATGTGGAATTAAATATAAACATGTGGAAGTTCATTGAGACTACGAAACTGTAAAAGTATCTATTTTTGTATTTGGGAATTAAATATATGAAAACGTAAAACTATCGTTACAACAAAATTGAATTTATAGAATATCATCAATATGTAAATGTCTAAATAAATTATTTTATAAGATACAAATTATAAGATACAAAAAATAAAGCGTCCTATTTAAATACGTTGTAATAAGTTTATAAGACGCTTTTGGACGTTGTAACAAAATTTTTAGGACACTTTTAATAAAAAGTATCGCATTAGCTAGTTAGTAAAACGGTTTTGAGGAAGTGTCCTATAAACTCATATTTTTACAGGACACTTGTGTTTATAGGACAACTTTTCAAACTTTTGTTTATAGGACACTTGTGTTTATATGACATTTTTTTATAAATGTGTCCAAATAAACTTGTTACGACTCATAAAAGCGTCTTATAAACTTATTCCAACACCTTTAGATAAGCCGCATTATTTTGTTCTACAAAGTGGTCTATTAAAACGCTTATTTATTGGTGACGTCTTATAAACCTAATTTTATTATAGTGTATCTAGTTATTTTAGGAGTAAATGTATTTTAAAAATATAATGTTTACAAAAATCAACGTGAGAAAGTCTTAATGGGAGCATTTGGTATCTAAACAACACAAGCGTTAACCAATTCATCTTTAATAAGTTGTTTATATAATTTATATATTTTGATTAGTTTATGTAATTTATAAAGTTATAATAAAATAAATATTTCATATTTTATATAATAAAATATTTAGTAAATTAATCAAAATATAGAAAACTAATAAAAATAATATTTTGAGAACAATAATGTGAAAGTTTAAAAAGTATAAAATACAGTAAATAAAATTTAGAGAATGGATAAAATGTAAATAGAAAAATGTATTTGATGTTTTAAAAAAAATTAAGTTTTATTTTGAAAGTATTTTTGTAAAATATAGGCTTGTTCTACCTTGTTTCATGGGATGGGATGAAACATGTCCGTTCCACTTTGTTCTACATAAAAGCCCTATTAAACGCAATGTTTTAAAACCCAGGTCAACCCGGCCGGTTGAACCATGACCCGGGGAAGAGAGCGGGTCAACTATGACCGGGTTTTTGGTAATTTTTGACCTGGAGTGACCCGGCCGGGTTTCACAAAAAACCGGTTGAACCGGATTTCATCAAAAAAATGTATATGGATTGATGAAAAACTTATGGTTATATGCGTTTTCTAATGTATTTGGATTGATGTAAAACTTGTTGTTATATTATTTTTAATGTTTGAACTTGTGGATAGGAATGCTCAAAATACCAACCAACCCGGCCAATCCAACCCGAAAAAGACCCAAAAAAACTCAACCCGAGGTAACCCGACATATAGTTGATACAAAAATTGGCCAAACCGCATCTATTGGGTTGGAATCGAGTTGGGGTAATTTGAACCTAACCCAACCCGATTAACTCGATGCCTTTATATATTACAGATTTATTACGATTATTAAGTCTTTGATTAATATATGTACATTAAACCAACCCGTAATTAGGGTATATTCAAAATTATATTGCACTTTCAACTATAATTTACTTTCTTATTTGCATGAATTTTCATTTTTTTTAGAATGTGTTAGACATTTTTATATGTTCTCATTTAATTTTATTTCGTTTAAATAAAACGCTTACTAAGATCGTGAAATGTGTACCAAAATTTAAACCCGACCAACCCGCACGGTTTGGGTTGGGTTGGATTGGGTTGAGATTTTTCAAATCGCAAACATTAAGTTGGGTTGCTCAAATGACTTTAACCCAACCAACCCAACCCATAAGCACCCCTACTTGTGAACATCACAAAATTTTCAAACCGGGTTGACCCGGTGGTTGAACTGGTTGACCCATGAGCCGGTCACCACACCGATTCAACTCAAAACCCTGGTTTTAAAACATTGATTAAACGCGAAACAATAAGATCAATTTTGTTATGTTTTGTCCTGCTCAATGTACCTAAGAAAATAACGAGTTAAAACCAAGGAATACGAATGTTAAGAAGTAATAATGAGTATTTTTTATCACATGGATGATGTTTGGTTGTTAACAATGAATCATTATCATTTTCGAAAAATAATCCAGATTTATTGTAAAAAGGTTGTCATTGATATATAAAATGATCGAGAGAAAGTTAGGGGATGTTTGGTTTATGGATTTGGTAGGAATTGTAAGCAAGTAGAATGGATAATTTATTTGGCCAAATTCAAAATCCTATATTTGGTTCGTATAAGGAAAATGTAGGAATCCTTTGAGTGCTATTGAATTCCATAAACTAAAGAATTTATAATTTCTTGGGATAAGTGAAAAAATTGAATTCCATAGATTAAAGAAATCAACATTACTTGGCATAAGTGAAGAAACTAATTTCCATCTATTTGCCTCCAATTTAACCACCACCCCCAACACTCTTCCAACCACAATCATGCTACTCTTCTCATTGTCACTCCCCACCCTAACACCCCCACCACCACACCACTACTATAGCCATCACAACCACTACCCAACCCACCACTATTGTCCTCGTCATAGCTTCCCCCACCCTCGACGCCCCCAGTCCGCCTCCCGACCATCATGCCAATATTGTCGTCGTCACAGCTTCCACCCTGGCACTCAACCCTACCTCCACCGACCACCATGTCACTGTTGTCATTGTCATAGATACCACCACCTACCCAACCTAACCTCACCGACCACCAAGCCAATATTATCGTAGTCACAACTACCACGTTGCCCTCAGCCACCCATCCTACCTCCACTGACCACCATGCCACTACTGTCGTCACAACTACTTCTGACACCACCTACTGTTTGGGTGGCGGGGTAGGGGTCCACCACCACCCACCTATGTGGGTTTAGATACCACCACCTATATGGGTGGTGGGGTCCCGGGGGGAAGGAGGTGTTAAAAGATGGAAATTCCAATTTTTTTGAAAGAACCCATCCCAATTCTATCGGACCAAACAAGTGGTAAAATTTCATCCAATTTTATTCCAATTCTTTTAAATGGTTCTAATTCCACAAAATCCATTATACGAAGCAAACACTCCTTAAGATGGTGTTTGATTCGTTATAATCCAACAAAATTCGAAAAAATTGGAATAGTCAATTCCATTGACTAAATTCCATACATGCGTTTGATGCATTATTTGAGTTTTGATAAATAATCTGAATTCCACATATGATGGAATTTAAGTTCTTTGGGTTCTAGCAAGGAATTCTAATACATTCATCACATTTCTTTAGAAAAATTATTATGCTCTTATATTTACTCGATTTCGTTCTATCATGATGGTTGTTATCACCGTCGCCGTCACCACTATCATCACCATTACCATCGACACAACAACTGCCTCCAATCCACCACCACTAATATATTCAGCGAACCAAACAGATATATTCATATTCTTTTAAGAGATTCCAATTTTGACAGATTCGATTCTATAAACCAAAAGCCAGCCTTAAAAAAATTGATTTTGGAGATGAGTTGGAGAAATCCACCCTGGCTTTGTTGTTTCTATTGAGTCTTTTTAAGTCGGAGTAAATAACAAGTTACCCGACAAACAATTTTCATTCATTATAAGTCGCATTCCTTACTATTCAGAACTTTGAACCAATCCAAACTATCTTTCCTAGGAGTGAATATATAATAACTATTAGTTTTTAATAACTAATAAAAGATAATTGGTACAATCGTTATCGTTAGATGATGTAGGGAGAATTCAAGAGTTCACAAGACTCTTTTTCGATCTTTGGAAGAAAAAGACACGAGCTCGAAGGATGCCCGGAAGTTGGCATCGAAAGGGTTGCAATAGAGGTCGAATAACAAGTCGATCAAGGAAGCAAGGACGAAAGCCCCTTCCCAAGCGGGTTGAGCCGCTTAAAGATCCGCCTAATTTCTGCTTGTTTTCATCTGTGCGGGTTAGAAAGCGGGTTAGGCCGCCCATGAACCCGCTTAGCCTACTGTTTTGTCATCTGTGCGGGTTAGAAAGCGGGTTAGGCCGCCCAGCTACCCGCCCAAGCTGTTGTTGCTGATTTGCTTCCTTCATCACGTTGCCATACATAATATCCATTATTATTATTATTTATTTTCTTTATTTTTTAAGTCTTAATTATCTATTTTGGTTAGGATATTATTCTTAGATAATTATTTGGTTTCCTAATTAGATTATAATTCTTAGGTAATTATCTTTTCTAGTTTAGTGGTAATCTTTTCTTATTTCTAGATTATAAATAGGGTTGAGTCTTTCTTTGTAGAACACATTATCATTAATATTATTTCTTTCTCTTTGAGAGTATTTCGAGTTTTCTCGCTATTTGTTAGTTCTTACGCTTGTAAGATCTATTACCGTTTGGATTTGACGTTTGTCGATCCGTTCCATATTTTCCGCTGCGTCATTAGATGTCTAATAAATTTAATAAAATGCAACTTTTAAGAAAAAGTAAGTAGCATAAATTTGATAATAAGTTGAATGGTTGTTATGAATTTGTATTTTGATTATAATAGGAAGCCATGTTTGATGTTTAAATTGAAATTGACAAAAATGATAGTGTTGGATGCAACAATGATGTAAACGTTGTTCTAGAAACTTGTTTTATAAACATGACACATACTACTAGAAAATTGAGTATTTTCAACGGAAAATGTCGTTGAATTTTTTTTTACAAATTTTAGAGGGATTATTGACAAGAAACATAAATTTCTACGATTTTTCAACGAATTTCCGTTAAAAATATCCCACAAACATGCATTTTCAACCAATTTTTTTTGACGAGACATTCCGTTGAAAAATTTTTGGTTGAAAATGCATGTTTGTGAGAGATTTTCAATGTAAATTCGTTGAAATTCGTAGAAAATTTATGTTCTGTCAATAATCTCTCTAAAATTCGTAGAAAATTTTCAACGATATTTTCCATTGAAAATAGTCAATTTTCTAGTAATGACATCAATACATTACCATTCATGAGTTGGTATACAAATATATTGCCAAAATCATTTTGATTCATACGTATTTGCCATGTGTTTGAAATTAGTAGTTTTTTTGTACAATTATAATGTATTTTTTTTTTATTTTAAAATTGTAATAGGTAATCTTTGTTGTTTATCAACATGCTAGCTTATGTACCCGTATAATACGTCGGAATGTCACACTTTTTTGTAAGTCGAGGGCATCAAGTTTAGCTTCAAAATTTTATAATTAAAATACTATTTAATTTATAAAACCAATGAAACCTAAAGTTAAATGTGATTTTAAAACTAAAAAAAGGAACCCAAAATTAAATCTTATTTCAATATCACAAAAAACCCATTTTTATAATATTATTAAATTTTAAAATATTCAATATTGATGTCATTTTAAAGGTATTAACGAGACGATCATAATAATATAATTTATAAAAATTATTTTTAATATATTTTAGTTAATATACGATTTGTATTTTAATATGATAACGGTGTAATATGTAAAATGAAAAAGTAAAAATATATATAAAAGTTAATTAAATAAATATTATGTATAAAATGTAAGTTTTAAAAATAATTTACTATGTATTTATGTTATCTGATAAAATGAAGTCCAAGAATATTTAATATTGGGATAATTTCGAAAATATTGACAAGATGATTATAATGGTGTAATTTGTAAAAAAAGAAACATATTTTTTTAATATAATTTGGTTCATATATGATTATTTATGTTAATATGATATGAGTGTAAAATGAAAAATAAAATAGTAAGGGATATAAATGAATTTTAAGAACTAATTATAGTATAGATAAGAGCGTAAAATGAAAAGGTAAAAAGAATCTAAATAAATAACCATATGATATAAAATGTAAAAGTTTTAAAAATAACTTGATATGTATTCATGTGCATAATAATATGATTAGATCGAAAAATATCCAATATTAAGCTCATTTTGAAGTTATTGACGACACGATTATATTGATATAATTTGTAAAAATAGAAATTTATTTTTTAATTGTCTTTTGGTTCATATACGATTATTTAAGTTAATTCGATAAGGTTATAAAATGAAAAATTAAAAATTAAAAAGTAAAGGAAATAAAAGAAAGTAAATAACTAATTATAAGAACGTAAAGTGTAATTTAAAATTTAAAAATAATTAGATTTATAATATTATTTAAGACGTGGGAAGTTGATGGGAAATTTTAGAGTTTAAGATATTTACTTCATGCAATGAATATTGTACCTCTTAAATTTTCTAAACATAATCGATTAGTACCTTTTATAATATAGTATGGATAATGTATAAGAATTGAATGTATTTTCATTCTATTTTTATTTAAAAAACATATTTAAATTTCTATATTTTGCAAATTATTTATTTTGAAGAATGAATTTAAAAAAACACTTCAAGTTTCACATTCGCCATGTCAACTTAATAAAAAAATAACGTGTGCAAAATAACATTTTAAATCATAGCAATTGATGAATATTTTTTTATTAAAAAAATCATTTTTAAATTGATCTGTACGACTTTGTAACATTTGACTGATTTGTATTTAAAGATGCCTCTATATGAATATATTTCAAATTTTTTAACATAGATGAATAATGTTAAAAGCAAATCAAAGTCTAGCTTCTACATAACAGAAAGTGGTAACTGGAATAAAAGATCAGGGATGAAGGGCTTTTCTCGGATAGTGATATGGGGATGCAACGTCCCCAAGAATTCACGTGGTCGTGCGGGGGGACCATTTGAAACCGACGGAGGTACATGAATAATCCTAATCGAATGGCCATCTTGTCATGTCAGCCATTAGACACTATATATTAGCATTGTACAATAAACACTATCATGCGTTACGGGACCCTTGCTTTCCCGAATCGTCTTTTCAACGATTGTAACCCTCTAGAGCCTTCCATGGATGACACCACACTGTACCCTTACCCATCTATTCAGCCAAATGTACCCTTTTCATAATCATTTTATAATCCTTTTGTTTGGTTTGTTTCTTTCATTTTATATTTTTCTACAAAATATTATTTTAGCTTTTAGTTGTTTTAACATCTCTAATAAATTAACCAGGGTTGTGGTAAAGTGGTTGAGGCCCTGGAGATATGGTGAAATATCTTATCTGTCCAGAGTTCGAATCCAGACGTACACAACAATTGTGGCCACTTAGTTTATCAAAGTTGATATATTGCAGTCATAATTTTTTAGGATTAGTCCAGGCATAACCTGAGACACCCTTCTAAAACAAAACTCTAATAGATTATTTAAAACAGAGACTTTGGGTAGAACTATTGACAGGTAGGACGTACCATTAGATCCGGCCAACTATAAAAGTCGGTTTGGATAACCAATGGGCATGACCAGACTGACTTGTTAAAACTAGGGGTCGTAGGGGTGGACGCCTATAGGGGCTAGGGCCTATGTGGTTTTTTTTATCTCCTAGGTACAGGCCCGGCCCTGGCCCATGGCAAATGTGGCGTGAGCCATGGGCATCAGGACCATAAGGGGCACCAGGAAAAATAATTTTAGCAAGTAGGTTTAGATGTTTAGTTCAGATAATCAGATGGGTCGGCCCAAAACAATGTTAGCGTTTGAGTTTTGATCGTTGGTTGCTTAGGTTTATGTCCCCCAGTTGCATCATTTTGGTTATATTTAATAAAATCGGCATGGGGATGAACTGCCTAGATGTCTAGGTTTCAAACCTCTTTCGAATTGTTCATTTTGGTTTTATATAAGCATGTTAGGGGCATTTTTTTGGTTTTTCGCCATGGGCATCTGAAATCTCAGGAAATCTCAGGACCGGCCCTGCCTAGGTAAGTAAAATTTAGTCTAATATATTAAAAATTTTACTTTTTCCACTTCTCCTTAAGTCCGACCACCACGGTTAAAAGGCTTGTGCTCCGCTATTGAGTGGGCGGACACGGACGATGCAAGTTTTTTGTTGGACAGTCCCGAGTCGGGTCCTATGCACCTGTTCAACATATTTTCCTATATGTATGAGGTGCACTTGCTAAACTTTGAGGGGTGCTTCGATATATTAGAAAATACAAATAACATTAACCATAAAATTCAAGAAGTCATTCAAATCGATAAAATACAACTAAAAACAAATCGAACGACTTTACGAACCTTATATCCACTTTAAAGGTCCACACATTTAACAAAAATCCTAGGTCAATTGCTTGGCCAACCCAATCCATTAATATTTAATAATTAATGAAATATTACAAATAAACTAAAAAAATACGATAGCTTTTCAATTCCCACTTAATTATACAACTATTTGAGAAATTATAACATAAATCAATCCATTCTCATTTCTTTGGACCAACTTCCCAATTCTTAGTAATCCCAGTTGCTTCATCAACGATCCTAATTCCCGCAAATATTCCAATTGACCATATTGGATTGCTTACTTAAAATAATTTACTGTCTTTTTAACTGTTTATTAACTTATGTGGTATAAAACTGAAAATTTATAAAAAATGTTTAGATCAAATTATATATCATGTAAAAACTCTTTATTACTGGTACCACACCGGAATAAGTTAATAAGTTAGAAGAAAGTAATTTATCACAAACTCCTTATTACCGGTGCCAAACTGGAATAATGTATATACAATAAGTATTTTTTTTTCCTTCTTTCATTCAAACACTAAAAACTCTTTATTACCAGTAACACAGCAAAATAGGTTAATAATCACTTTAAATAAACAATCCCAAACACCCCTCAATATTTTGTGTTGCTTAAGCTATATACATTATTATACTTTTAGGTCCTTTTAAGTAAGAAACATTGCCATGTATTTTGAATTATTTTATGTAACTTGTAATTTTATACATAATTTTCTTTTACTTAAAAATTAAACAATTTTTTAGACCCATTAACCTGTGGACAAGCCTTTATAGGGTAAATTAAACAATTCTGTAGAGAATTAACCCGAGGTGGAACATGAAAAAAGAAAAAAAAAAGGAGGGATGAAGAGTGTTTGGTTAAAAGAGGAAGTAAATAATTGTCCTCTTTATAGGAACTATTTATTGTTGCATACAATACATATTGATATATATAGGCACAATGGTAATAAATTACAATGCAACTTTTGACATCATGATTACGATCATCTACAGGATAGATTAGGTAGCTAGCTAGCTAGAGCCTCGACAAAAACATAGGGCATGTAATATGTACTAAATTCTTAACTGAATTAAAGACGGATTCTAGCTGTCCATCGAAGAAATTGATCAAAATAGTCATTTCTCTCCCTTAATTGATTTCTTAGTCGTTCCTCTTCCTGATTGATGAACATGTCACTACCTATGCAAATTTTAGGAAAAAGACAAAAAAATGCATTTCTAACCAGGTCCGCACTTGCGGACCAAGTGCGGACCTGGGTTAGAAATGTAAAAACAAATATTGGTCTTTTTCCCAGGTACACAATTTGCGTATGTACCACTTACGAATGTGGTGACATTTTCGTCAAACCAGTAGATGAATGAGTAGGCGATCAATAAAAGGGGGTGAGAAACGACTATTTTGGCCAATTTCCCGAATCCATTGTCGTCTGTCAAAATTCTTTCTTGAACCTAACTCGAAGGCCATGCTCTGGAACTGGGAATGGACTATATTGTATCAAGTTTGCTGAACCCACCAATTCCCACCTGCAATACAAAATCATCAATAAAAACAAAATAGCATGGTCGAATTTTATCGAACTCGTAGCTTTCAAGCATCATTAATTGTGACAACTATTTATGCATCAAGATTCAAGAAACTCTTGTTCTTTCGCCAAACATATATATATATATACACACACAGGCCCGGTCCTGAGGGAGGGCCGACCGGGCGTACGCCCAGGGCCCACAAGAAACAGGGGCCCAATTTTTTTATATATATACTATATACTATATAGTAGTAGTTCAAAAAAAGTTAATAATTAAAGAGACATTTTATTATTATCTAATATGATCCAAAAAGAATTTAGCATTATATTAAGAATCCAAACATGTAATAGTTAATTACATTAGAGAAGAAATTTGTAAAAAAAATGAATTGGTTGTTCATTTTATAGTATTGATTGTTGTGTCTCTAAGTTTTTTTTTTAGTTTACGACTAAAATCTAAAACTATCTTCTCTGTAAGACATTGATATGTTGTCTGTTATTCATCTCCCAACTGCATGAATTTATATTTTTGTATTAGGATATAATAGATTTTGTTGTTATTAATTAAGAGAACTCCTGCATTTGGAAGAAAAATAATTATTAACTGTATAAAACGATCCAACTTATATCTATATTTATGATTTCAAAACTACTATTGTCTTTTCATGCATTATTGGCTTCTTATTATCTAATATTGGTACATGAATCTTAACTACTATCATGTTTCTAAAACAATAATAAGATTTCAAACTATAATAAACATGGACTTTTGATTCTAAGATTGATGGTTTCTAAAAAATATGTTTTAACCCTAAAAGTTTAAAATGGTGATGAAAACATTAACATGATCTGACATTGAAACTCAACTCATTTATATTGATTTACATAAAGTGTTACTCTAAATCATCAACATTGTAACCCTAAATGTGTTTGGCTGTGGAATGGATTCATGATGCTCTATAAAAATTATATGATAGATAATATTAATTTAGAATTATTATTGATTGATTTTGCGTTTAGGAATACTAAAAAAACGGTTTTATATGAATTATTAGTGTTTTTTTATTTCAATGTTATTTCTGATGATAAAAGAAACATATTGAATTTTTTTCATACTTATCGATGGCCCATTTTTTCATCTCGTCCTGGGCCTAAAAAATTGTCCTGTACACACACTTACAGGTTTTTATATATCTTGTGTTATTGATATGCTGCCTGCTGCAGCTGCGGTGTGAGTGGTATGCGTTGAACATTTTTATTTTGATATATGGTTACCGGAGGTTATTCCATTTACAACCTTTCGATCTATAAGAGTTTTTTAAATCAGAACATAACATATTTAGAACTCTTATTGAAGGGTCAAGTTCGAGAGAAAACCTCAAAAAAATAAAAAAACTGAGGAACACCCTGGTAGCCCTTCATCATGCACATGTGCATAATGCCAAATATGCACAAGTGTATACCGCCTAAATTAAGGGCTAGTAGGGTGTTCCTTAGTTTTCTATTTTTTTGAGGTTTTCCAGGAACCTCCCTCACTAATTGAATGTGTATATGTGTGTGTGTATATATATATATATATACACACGAAAGTTCAAATGCGAACTCAAATTTGGTTGTGAACGTGAGGATAAACGAGAGCGTGACATGTGTCAAAATAAGGAATATTCAGACTGAATATAGTATATATTCAGTCTGAATATACAAATGAATATTCAGACTGAATATTCCTTTATATATTAAGACTGAATATATAATATAATATTTCTTTGAATGGTCGCACTTTCATTTTTCCTCACGTTCACAGCCAAATTTGAGTTCTCATTTGAACCCGCCCCTATATATATATATATATATGTTAGCATCATACCTATACTTGATAAGCATGTGGTGAAGTAGCACAAACATCTCAAGTTTAGCAAGTTCATTTCCTGGACAAGCATGTATTCCATTGCCGAATGGCATGTATGTGTTCGGTTTTGGAGGATTCTGTAAAAAAAGGACAAATAAGTCATGAACAGAAATTAAGACCCATAAAACTCACTTTTCCATTTCTGTGTAAATAGTGTTGCAATATTCTGTACCTCAAATCTGAATGGATCAAAGTTTCCAGGATCAGTGAAGAATTCGGGATTGTGATGAATGTTCCTAAACAACGGCATCACCTTCCAACCTTTTGGAATAAGGTATCCTGTTGGTTTATTTACATCATCATTCATATGTTAGTCAAATAATTAAAAGCACTTAAAACGAATGTCTTATTTCCTTTTTCCATTCTACTTTTACTCACCATCGTATTCAACATCAACCGTTGCTTCCCTAAACGTAAAAGATATAATACTCGCTTTCCTCAGGCTCTCTAATATCACCTGAAAATTCATATGTGTATATATCAGTTTTTAAGATGTAGTTTATGATGTATATATATATAGAGAGAGAGAGGGTTCAAAGAAAAACACTAAAGAAAGAGAAAACTGAAGAAATCCGTCTGTTTTTTTCTATACACCAATGCTTCTATATATATAATTACATATTAATGCATATGCACAAATGAATGTTATAAAGTACGAGTATGCCTTTGTGGATAGCGTCGAGATGGAGGGCTCCCACGGTGTTCTTCAGTTTTCTTTTCTTCTTGGCGCTATATATATATATATATAGAGAGAGAGAGAGAGAGAGATACGTGTCATATGCAGACTTAATAATGAAGGAAAATATTCAGAGTGAATGTAGTTATTCAGTCTGAATAATACTACACTAGTCTAAATATTTTCCTTCATTATTCAATATGAATATGACATGTGTCACGCTCTCATTTGTCCTCACGTTCACAATCAAATTTTAGTTTTCATCTGAACCTGCCCCTATATATATATATATAGAGAGAGAGAGAGAGAGAGGGAGGGGGAGATTCAAACGAGAATAGAACCTATTCGCGAGAATACGAGAATGGTCGTTCATGTACAAACTCATATATGATTTTGTACTAAATCACCCAAAAGTTCGCGTGTTAAGTGGCCCCAAAAGTCGCCCGTTACCCGTTAGTGCAAAATCATATATGATTTTGTACTATTCTCTAATTTCATTAAATAGGTATCATTCTCGTATCAACCGCCTATATATATCTAATTGTATCAGTACATACTCTATATGTCAGTGGCATTTTTCTTGTCTTTGCCCAAGTCAAGGTCTGCTTATCTCCATATTCAGATTCACAAATTGCCTTCTGCTCTGCCTGCCATCATGCAATATTGGTATTTTTAGTATGTAAAAATTCTTTATTAAGTTCATTCTATTGAAACAGTCATATATGTGGGTCTGTATATGTTATATAGAAAAAGTAAATTTATTAGAATCTTAATTACCTTAACAGCATCTAGAAGGTTGGGATCATCATTAAGATATTTGAGTATCCATGTTAAGATACTAGCTGTTGTATCTTGAGCTGCAAACAGTACCCCAATGATGTTATCTGCTATTTGTTCATCACTTAGCGTGTTTCCCTTTTCGTTTCTGAAGTTGAGGAGATGACCTAACAGATTACCCGCTAACGATTTATTATCCTTCCTTTCTCGAACAATCTCTTCAAGAATCTGATTAAGCCTTCTCCTTGCCTTCATATATATCGATAAAGAGGTTTAATTATAGGGCCTTAGCTAATTAAGATTAATTTAGCATGAAAAGTTGTAGAAACTTGGCTTAATTATTTACCATTAAAGCTTTATGATATGCAGTTCCTGGCAACTTTGTTGGGAAACAATTGTAACCTTTTTCTAGGATGCTATAGTTCTCCTTCAGCTCGTCTGTATATGTCTTGTTCAGTTGACCAAAGATAGACAAAATGCCTACCTCAAAAGCAAACTGTCGCATGGTGGGTTAGATATCCAGGTTAATAAAAAAAGAAAGCTGAACTTAGGGAAAGGACTTATTGAAATATATATATATATATATATAGAGAGAGAGAGAGGGAGGTTCAGGGGAAATGCTAAAAAAAAGAAAACTGAAAAACACCCTGGGAGCCCTCCATCCGGACGGTATGCTCAAATGCATACAAACGATTGAAGCTGTTTTTTTCTATGCATACATATATATATATATATGTATGCATTAGTGCATATGCACAAATGCATGTTACAAATTACCGGTATGTATTTGTACATACCTTCCGGATGAAGGGCTCCCAAGGTGTTCTTCAGTTTTCTTCTTTTTTTGGCTTTTTCCCCTGAAACTGACCCTATATATATACCCCTCTATCTCTCTATATATATGTGTATATATATATATATAATATGGAAGACATACATACATACATACCTTCTTCATGTGGAGGAAGGTGTTAATAACTTGACCATTAGCCCAGGATTCTAGGCTGGAAATGGCTATTGTTTCAATATGAGGAATGAGCTTTCGGGTTGCTTCAGGAGAAAACGAGGTTTGAACTAGCTTTCTCATGCGAGCGTGGTAAGTTCCGTGGTGAAAAAACAGTGCTGAAGGACCGATCAACTTCTCTTTACTTTTTGGGTACGTAGCTTTGAACAAGTGAGGTTGAGTCACGAGCACAAACCGAGCTGCCTCGGGGCTTGCAAGCATAACACACGGGCATCCAAGTATTCGAGTTTTGAATATATCTCCATATCTAATCATCATCATACAACATTTGATAAGTTTTTATATTTAAATTAGTACACTAAGTACTTTGGACATAATAAATGGACCCTCTTTTATGGATGTAATCATATATGTGATCTATATATTTATTAATAAAGTTATATATATATATATATATAAACGTTAACGGACCTTTTCTGCTTTGAGGCGAAAAAAACATTGGGGTCTTGTGAGTACATTTGGAGAGTCTCTCCAATGCAAGGCCAGCCCATTGAACCTGGAGGAAGCCTAGCTGTTTGTTTATGCCTTCTCTTTTCTTTTTTGGATAGATAATATGAGAAAACACAAGATAAAAAGATGATTGCATAAAATAGAGTTACAAGAAGCTTCATGTTTCTCTCTCTCTTTCTCTTTGATTTTGTTTGGTATGATTGGGTAACTAAATCAGGTGCAAGATGTGTGCTGGTGAGAATTCTTATAGTTGTATGGCAGAGGGCTCATGGGGTTTATATAGAGATAGACCCTGGTGCCACAATTGATGGTTCACTTTGAGTATTAAGCTGAGGCTTGGGATTGTGTGAGAAGAAGAGTTAAGGTGAGAAAGGATCTGAACGATTGATCACTTTTAATTTTATTCTCACCCATGAATTGCGCTTTAGAAGGGAATTGGTCTGGTGAATCTCAGTGCATCTCAACCTAATGTGCATCCAATGGTGGAGATCCCTTCTTACCATTCTCACCTTAACTCTTCTTCTCACCGGAACCCAACCCAATACCCCAATAGGTAAAAAAAAATTTAGGCACCCAATAGGTAACTTAGGTTGGATTCCATTGAGAATGAGAGTTATGGTTAGAAGGGTATGAAATGATCTCCATGCTTGGATCAATCCTAATTGAAGAGAACCACTAGATTAATTTCCTTCTAAAACGTAAGTCATGGGTTTTTTTGGGATTAAAGTGATCAAGGGTACAAATCTCTTTTTACACATCTCACTTTAACTCCTATTCTCACATGACCATTCGTCTAGGTTAATTTCAAGTATATGTTAAGTAGGCATAGGATCGTGTGAGAAGAAGAGTTAAGGTGAGAAGCGTAAGAAGAGACCTCGACCCTTGATCACTTATAATCTCATATCCACCCACGAATTGCGCTTTAGAAAAGAGTTGATCCGATACATCTCAGTGCATCTCATTCTAATGTGCATTCAAGGGTGGAGATCCTTTCTTACGCTTCTCATCTTAACTCTCCTTCTCACCGGAACCCAATCCATCTTACGTATTTGATACTCAGATGCATCATCCGAACGATTAGGGGTATAATTGAAAAAAAAACCATGAAACTTTGAAACTTTACTTCAAGTAACCTTTCTAAAGGGGCAAACCAAAGGGGATTTTCAATAAATAATCTAGCATATAGTTGTCGAATATGGCTTAACATATGTGTTTTTTGACTCTTAATTAAAACATCAAAAAGTAGACTATTTTTGAATGGATAAAGTTCTATCATGCTCTATGAATTCATGTCGAAATAAGAACTTGCTGTAGCGTAGACGGTAACTTATAAACTAATTATTTTATAAACTAATTATTTTTAAACTAATTATAAATAACAACTAATATATAAATAATTGAAAATATTAAGTTTTAATTTATAAACTAATTATTTTTTTAACTTTATAAATAGAATAAATTAATAATATGATAATTTATAAATTAATAAAATAATCTAATAAAACAACATAATAAACTAAATTAATAAAAGTAATTTTAGTTCTAACAAGTGTCAAGTGGGGGTTCACAAATGCTAATGTGACATTGCTAATTAATAGACTGAACTTGAAAACACATACAGATCCAAATATATATTTTGTGATTGCATCTGTGACAATAACAAAACAAAATGATGATATCTTTAACTTTAAGCATCATAACTTTTTTCTTATGATTGAAAATTTTAGGTTATGTTTGACAAAAATAAGATGGCTTATAAATTAGCTTATTTTCAGTGTATATATTTGGCAAATCATAAGCTAGCTTATTAAAACGCTACTTGGAGTAGTGTTTTGGGAGCTTATTTGTCATTTTTTTTTCAATTATAACCCTCATTAATATTAATTATTAATTTTTATTTTTTAATATGTTTATTTTGATCATTTTACATTCTTATACTAGCTTTTGTCACATTTTTTTCATCGAAATTTTAAAATTTCTGTCTACCAATCACATAAATGCACTTGTTAACTTACTATGCCAAACATAGCCTTAATTGTTTCAACTTTAAAGGGCTGCCATTGGAACCCTCTAGATTTCCTACTTGAAAGTCCATTAAAAAATATTTGAAAGGTTTATGTTATTCGTGAGATATATGAAATCTCGGTAGATCATTCTTCAAAAAAAGTTTACAAATATAATAAATAAACTTTCAAACGTATATTAAAATAAAAGCAGAGGTCGACGAACATATTTGCTAAACATCAAAATCAAAATCAATTTCGTTTTATGAACCGACTTGTATACTTAATTTTCAGCCGACCATGATTAAATCTTTTGATATCCATATCCATAGAATATGAATGAGCCATGTTATTCAGGTTGATCTAGGGCACCAATTTCGCATTATTGCCCAGTGCCCACCGCCAAATTACACTACTTTTTTGCAACTTCATTATCCACATTAAATAAGGAATTATATATATATATATATATATATATATATATATATATATATATATAGGCTGGTTCAAATGAGAACTCAAATTTGGTTGTGAACGTGAGGACACATGTCATATTCATACCGAATAATGAAAGAAATATTCAGACTTAATAACAGTATTATTCGGTCTGAATATTTCCTTCATTATTTAGTCTTAATAATACTACATTCAAACACGTGTTACGCTCTCATTTGTCCTCACGTTCACAACCAAATTTGAGTTTGCATTTGAACTTTCCTCTCTCTCTCTATATCTATATAGAGTAAGGTTCAAATGAGTAAGCTTTCGATTTTTAAGGGAACGAAAGGGACGCATTATCACCATATATACGATGTAGATGCACATAATATTAAATCATTTCTGATTTAATATGATTTAATATTAAATCAGAAATGATTTAATATTATGTAGGACCCACATCATATGTGATCCACAATGTGTCTCTTTGTTCCTTTAAAGAGAGGTGGTTCTTGTATAATCCTTCCCCTATATATATATATATATATATAAGAGGGGTGGTTTTTGTATGATCCTTCCCCTATATATATATATATAGGTGGAGGTTCAAACGAGAACACCTCGAATTTACGAGAACGCGAAAACACCCTTATCACATGTGATAATACACGAGAGGGACTTGGTGGTGTGCGGATGATCTGCCTTGCTATTTAGGTCGCACCAAAGATCGTTTGTGTCTATGATTTAATATCACATGATGGTTTGATGGTTTTGATTGATTATAGTATCACACCAAAGACACCTTTATCACATGTGATAATATATGTGATGGAGCTTAGTGGTGTAACAACGACTTGGCCGGTAACCTAGATCGCGCCACAAGTCATCCACATCTCTGATTTAGTATCACATGTGTATCATATGTGATGGAATAATAGTATTACATGTGATTTTCTATAGTAAAAGAATGTTCTCGCGTTCTCGTAAAATGAATGTGTTCTCGTTTAAACCCTTCCCTATATATATATATATATATGTGTGTGTGAATGCCCTTGGAACAATGTAGGAAGGACAATACGATTATTAAAGTAATAAGTCCATTGGTCCGTTGGTCCATTTAATTCATTACACATGAACAATGCTTTAGTGGTCCAATCTAGAAACTAATTTATCAATATGACCAACCAACTTAATTTCTTTTACATAACATGCCAAAATGAATTTTTAAGATTCGTTTACCAAAACTTATCCAGGTAAGTGTTTACTGGTAAAATTAAATACTATTATTCAGTTATCGAGTAAGGGTGTTTGTTTTCTGCTTAACAAGCTTAATAGACGATTAGTTTAATTGATTAAGTTATATTAACATGTTTGATTTTAACTTAATACTAAGAGATTGACTTAACATGTTAAGTTAGCATATTCTATCTTAATGCATTGAGTGAGCATGTTTTCCAAAACTACCCTTGTCCTACAATTTTAATTATTCACAAGTCTCACTAAAAAATAAATAGTTTACCGACATGTATAAAATAAAATTTGTAAAAAAACTACAATACTTTATTGTTTTACATATATTTTAAGTTATTGATATTGTGTTATTAACTCAAAGATTCATAATATTTATGTTATTTTAAATAATTCATATTATTGTAGTTTCTTTTGTCATTTTGAATATTTATCAAACAATTTATTTCATTCAACACCTATGTAGACATAAGGTTAAAATGGTAACTTTTGTTGTTCAGATTATTTATTCAGAACAAAAATCAAACATCAATTTATCTTAATTTATCCAGACAAATTAATGCTTAAAAAATCAAACAACTCCTAAGATTCTAGTATATCAAAATGGTATCGTATGCAACAATTTACCCAATAAGCGTTAACTGTGGTAAGAGTCGTCGCCCTCATTTTCGGATAAGACTCTCCGTCATTGCCTTTGTTCTTACCTCTCTTACCGGGTAAGATTCTTGATCCTTGTGATATTCATCCGGTAACGTAATATGACTTACTAATCAGTTATCCGAGCAAGCGTTTGGTAAACGACCCCTTGATCAAGATGTTATTCGTATCGAATGGATCAATTTGTCATAAATACAATCAGGTTCAGATAAGTATTTATAAGATTTTACGTGTTACGGTATTTATCTATTTCATCACTAACAAGTGTTTATCAAGAATTACTATTCAATTCAAGATTTTATTAGATTCGTTGTCGGATTTTGAATATTATACGAGATTCGGTACTTATCTTTGCACCAACCTTATCCTTAGTGCAACTCTATATTTCATGTATATACGTCTATCCAACATTTTTATAAAGACGTAGATTTCATAAGCTTGTTTAAGTATTAAAGACTTTATAAATTGAATATATAAAAGGGTTGGATTTCGGTGAGAAAAGAATTAAAGTGAGAAACGTAAGAAGATATCTCCACCATTGGATGCATTTTAGGATGGGATGTATGGAGATGAAATGCACCGGATCAATCCCCGTATCAAGCACGATTCATGGATGAGTTTAAGATTAAAGATGATCAATGGTCCAGATCTCTTCTTACGTTTCTCACCTTAACTCTTCTTCTCACACGATCCTACATCATATATAAAATTGTTATCACACATAGGCTTTGTTTATGTAAAATTAAAGAGATGAAATTAAGTTTTATTTAGTTGATGAAAGAAAATTAAAATACAATCCACATAATAAAAGAATAATTAAAAAGAAAACGGTACAAACTACAAAGTGAATCATATATGGTATGATATGATATATTGAGTATCCAATGGACCGATAAGGGCCCAAATGCGAATAGGACTTTAAAGCTGTGGTAAAGAAGTTATTTGCGACGGCAGCCATGAATAAAAGAAAATATAAAATCATTAATGTTTAAAAAACTCAACTAATTATGAATAAAAGAAAATATAAAAGTATCTGTTTTTGCATTTGGGAATTAAATATATGAAACCGTAAATGTATATCTTTATATTTTAAAAACACAATGTTAATAAAAATTAATGTGAGAAAGTCTAAAGGGGCATTTGATATTTAAATAGGACATGACATGTTAATTGTTCAACATTTTGTAGAAATGATTGGACATAATTAATAAAATATCAATTTACTTCTAATGAGTTGTTCCTATATTTTAATTAGTTTATATAATTTACAAAATTATAATAAAATCAATATTTTATATAACAAAATATTTAATAAATTACATAAATTAATCAAAATACAGAAAATGTATAAAAATAATATTTTGAGCAAAGTAATGTGAGTTTAAAAAGGATAAAATACATCAAAGGGTGTTAGCTCAGTTGGATAGGTAACATTCCTGGGGGGTGTGGGGTGAAAGCCACATTACCAGGGTTCGAATCCTGCGGTTGACATTTCTGAGATATCCAGACTTTGGGCAGGCGCCCAGGGACCGAGTTCGGGGCAATGCGGGAGGATCCAGTCTATGGGATCCACTTCCATGCCGGTCGGGTTCAGCCATAGGTTGGGTCAGGTCGCAGCGGATTAGTGGGTTGGCCCGTAATGGAGACCCGATACCGCTGGAGCGTGTGTGTGTTATAGACACCGTTAAAAAAAGGATAAAATACAATTAAATAAAATTTAAAAGAATGAATAAAATTGTAAAGAGGGAGACGTGTTTGATGTTTTAGAAAAGAATTAAGTATTATTTTAAAAGTGTATTGGTAAAATATAAGCTTGTTCTACGGGGTGGCGATGGAACACGTATGTTCCACTTTGTCCCACCTTATTCCACTCTGTTCTACGAAAGCCATACCAAACGAGGAACGAAGAGGCCTATTTTGCTATGTTTTGTCATGTGTAGTGTACCAAACACATTCTAAGGGAACACCGAGTTAAAACCAAGGAATAAGAATGTTAAGGTGTAATAATGAGTAGTTTTATTGCAAGGATGATGTTCGGTTGTCACCAACGAATCATTATCATTTTCAAAAAATAATCCTGATTTATTGTGAAAAGGTTGTCGTTGATAAATGGAATGATCGAGAGGAAGCTAAAGGGGTGTTTGGTATATGGATTTATAAAGAATCTCTGACCAAATTGTAGTTCCTATATTTGGTTCATATAATAAAAATGTAGAAATCCTTTTAATGTCATTGACTTCCATACATTAAAGAACTCATCATCCATTGGCATAAGTGAATAAATTGAATTCCATCTATTTGCATCCAGTTTAATAACAGTGCCTATCCCTGCTTCAACCACGATCATGCTACTACTCACTGCCCTAACCCCCACCAAACCATTACTGTCATCGTCACAATTGCTACACACCCTATCCCACCACTGGCCACCATGTCACTATTGTCCTTGTCACAACTTCCCCCACCTTGGCGCCCCTAACCCGCCACTCGACCACCAAGCCAATATTGTCTTTGTCACAGTTACCACCCTGCCACCCAACCTCACCCCCAACTCCACAGACCACCATGTCACTGTTGTCATCATCACAACTACCATCAGACCATCCCAACCTCATCGACCATTATGTCACTATTTTTGTTGTCACAACCCTCCCCCCTCCCCCCCCCCCCCCGAGACACCACGTAATCTATTTGGGGGAAGGGGGGGGGGGGGAGGTGGCGAGGACCCGAAGCAAGGGTGGTATTTGAATATGGGGATTTTAATTCTTTTGAAAGGTCTCATCCCAATTTGAACCAAACGCGTGGTATTTGATTAAATGTATTTATAACTTTCTAAGTGTATTTGATTAAAAACTAATTATAAATTTATAATAAAACGTGTTTTTTAATTGTCTTTGATTGAAAGTCAATTATAAAACTATAATAAACATGTTTTTAAGTGTATTTGATTGAAAAACAATTATAAACTACAACAAACGTACTTTTAGTTGAGTTACCCATTTAAATTTATTAAAGTTATGTTAAAAATTTATCAAAAAAATTATTTTTTAAAGTATGGGACCGGTTTGGACTCGGCCCAGGACCGGGACCGGTTATGGAAAAGCTTAAGCGGGCCGAACAATTTTTGGGCGAACCGGGACCAATTACGAAAGCCTGGTCCAAAGAAACACTATTCCGGCCCGGGACCGATTTGGGCCTGGCCTGGGACCGGTTTTTGGCCATTTCTATTATATATACATATGATACATAAACACGTACATGGATCACCACAAAAAAGCCAGCTCAACCCCATCTGTCACCATCTTCAGCGCCGATCACCATTTTCGGTCATTTCTTCGTCTCCGGTAAAGCCTCCTTCCCCTTTGCTGCACCTAAGAACCCGTTTGAGTTAATTGGGTTAAATGATTTTGTTAGAGGGAGGGGATCAATAAGTCTGCAAAGATGTGTATCGGGAAAACCAAATCTATATTTATTTTTGATTTTGAGACCACTCTGTGTAGAAAGTGTAAACCACATGAACCAAAATTCGTAATTTACTGTAACTATTAGTTTTTAATAATAATAATAAATACCAGATAATTGCTAAAGATACTATTAGATGTCTTGTAAATGTGATAAAGTGCAACTTTGGAGAAAAAGTAAGTCGTACAAATTTGATAACAACTTGAATGGTTGTTGTGGATTTGTAATTTTCATTATAATAGGGAAGTCATGTTGAAATTGAAATTGACAAAAATGATAGTATTGGATGCAAATGCAATGATGTAATCTTTCTTCTACAAACTTGTCTTTATAAACATGACATATCAATGGATCACTATTCATAAGTTGGTGCACAAATATATTGCCTAAATCAATTTGATTCATACGTATTTGTCATGTTTTTTTTAAACAAGTAATTTTTTATGGACAATTATAGTGTATTTCTTTTTTCTTTTTTTCTAAAAGTGTAATAATAGGTAATCCTTTGTCTATCAATAAGATATAATGCATAGGAATTAAATGTATTTTCATTTGATTTTTATTTTAAGAAACATATTTTTAAAATGCAATTTTAAGTTTTAAAAAATATTTATATTTCTATAATTTGAAACTATTTATTTTGGAGAATGAATTTAAAAAACACTTCAAGATTCATATTCGTCATATCAATATCAGGTATTTAAATAAGTATTTTTTGAATATATGCTCTTAATTTAAAAAATGTTTCCTAAAATATGAATCATGTCTTAAAGAAATTTTTATTTTTCATTACTTTTGCTCTTTTATCAATATTGTCAACTTTGAGGGATTTTTGTTAGCTATTTTTCATCCAATTTACTAGCTATTTTTATCAAATAATCAGTTATTACTTATTAGCTAGCAATTAGGTTATCAACTAATTTTCCAAACATAATCTTTAAGAATTTTGACGCGATCCATGATCACATATATTCTTTTTTAGAATTCACATATTAAATCCTAAACTTATTCAAAATTCCAATTATAAGTTACAAATTAATTTACGTATAAATTGTAATTAAAATTTACATGTGAATTTATTTTATGATTCATGTTTTTACATCAATTTAGCTACTATTCTCGTATGATCTGTCGTCTATATATATCAAAAAATTTAATAACATGGTTGAATATAATAGTGTTAAAGTTAAATCGAAGTCTAGTTTCTACGGAACAGAAACTGATGACTAGAATAAAAGATCGGGGTTGAAGAGCTTTTCAAGGATAGTGATATAGGGGGGCAACGTCCACGAGATTCACGTGGTCGTGCGGGGTGGCCATTTGAAATCAACAGAGGTACATGCATAATCTGAATCGAATGGCCATCTAGTCATATCAGACACTAGACACCATGTATTGGCATTGTACAACAAGCACTATCGTGCATTGCGGGACCCTTGGTTTTCCGATTCGTCTTTTCGACTAGCTAGAAAAGTCGGATTGGATAACTATTCTAGAAGAAATGGGCATGACCAGACTGCAATATTTTCCCATAACTATTTATGGTTTCCCACAAATATTTTCAAACGGTTGCACCATTTGACTATAAAAAACAAATAAAGGAGAAAATTTTCAAACAATGACACTATTTGACTAAGAAAATGACAGTAACAGAATTCGAACTCGGGTCTAGGATGGAAGAAAAGTCTTGCAAACCAACTCTACCAAATGAAACTTGTACACAACAGATTAATACAGTGACATTTTTCACGACTCTTATTTTTCTACACTACGACAGATGAACAATATGGTGGTATGGGCCATTGTATGCTCTAAATTGAGTCCGTCCCTGCCAAACTGACTTGTTAAAATTAATGGATGGACACGAACGATGCAATTTTTTGTTGGCCAGACCCAAGGTGCACCCGTTCAACAAAAAGTTAGTCGAAATCAGCCAAAAAACTCAAAAAAGCTATTTGAAAATATGAAATTCGACTTAAAATACATCGGATGACTTTGAAAGTCTTAAATCCACCATAAAAGTTCACCCCTTTAACAAAAATCCTAGCCAAAAATTAAATTTTACAAATAAACTAAAAAAATACGGGTAGTTTCTCATTCCCATTCAATTATGATGACTATTTGAGAAATTTAGGCCTTGTTTGTTTTTTTATTTTAAGCTCTTAATCATCATTTATGTCTGATTCGTTTAAGCATTTCATAACCATTTTCGGACTGAAATCAGACTTCAGACTTCGGACCTCTTAAAAAACAAACGCCACCTTAAACTTCCCAATTCTTAGTCCATCAATCACACTTGATTCATCAACGCTCCTAATTCCCTCAAATATTACAATGCATTTTGAATTATTTTATGTAACTTGTAACTTTCTCACATTTTTTTTAAAAATTAAACAATTTTTTAGACTCATTAACATGTGGATAAAGACAAATTATCAGGACTTATAGAAAGGGCTTGAGCAGAGACATACCCAAAAAAATTGATATATGATGACACGATATAATATAGACATTTTTTTAATATAAAAAACAGAGTTTTTATTGACGGATCTTCATGTTTTTACTGACGTTCAATATCGTTCGATGTGTTTTTAACTTAATTCTATTATTTCGAGAAAAAAAATTGGAGTCTTTTTTATCGATTTCGAGGGAATTTTTCGGTTTTTCAGTTGATTTCAATAGTTATTTTTCGGGTTTTTGGCTGATTTTCAAGAGTTATTTTTTCGATTTTTTTTATTGATTTCAAGAGTTTTTTTTTTGGTTTTTTGGTTGATTTCAAGAGTTTAGGTACACCCTTTTAAAGTTTCCAAAACGATATGGTTGCATCATTCACAAACATAAAAAAAATTACCCTTCGTCGGAAAAATAATACGGTGGCCTGTGCTACTGTGTGAACCACAGTTAGGCCCGACCTAAACTTGCTAATGATCACATCTCATTTTGCGCAAACTTTTTTTGTAAACAATTAGTGTTGGGCCAAGTTATGTTCACCTTGACTAATCTCATTGGTCACTAGAGAACAACCAGAAAAATTCTCAGTGACCTTACAAGATTCGAACCGGTGACCCCGAGGAGTATCCCCAAAGGGTAAAACCTTGTAGCCAGTTGGGCAAACTTTTTGTTTCAACAATTTTTTAGATCTTTCTCCGGAATGAAAAAGTAGGAGGGTAAGGTAAATTCTTTAAATTTGAAGAGCTCCCCAAAGATAATTATCATGACAAAGAATTTTTATCGTTATTGTATTCTCACCGATAAAAAAAAATGTTGAAATTGGATGTTTAGGACCGAGATGTAACAGTTCTATTAGATATATGAAATATCTTAAAAAGTTGTTGGAATTGCATGTATTTTTTTCTTAAAATTTTGAATGTTGATTCTTTATTTTTTGGAGATATGTTGGATATGCTCAAGTTAGTTGTTGGCTACTTGGCTAATAAATTAATTGTTAGTTAATTAGGTTATTTTTTTTTTTGCAAACTAGCATATAAGGTAACTCATAGTTGGTAGTTGATAACCGAGCTGATGAGCAAATCATGTTTGACAAAAAAAACTAGTTGATAAAAATGTAAAATGATAGAAAAAAAACAACTTTAAAAGTTAGTCAATTACAATTATTTTATACTATAACTAAAATAATATTTAATAATATAATATATTAATATAAACCAGATAGTAAAAGAAAATTAAAATAGTATGATATGTTAATTAAAGGAATTTTAATTTGATGATGATTATTATTATTATTATTATATATTTTGGATTTGTTAAAATAGATTTAAAAAAATTACATTAATTCATAATTTTAAATAACCATTACATATAATATGAATAAAAATAAAATCGATCAATCTTACATATCATAATTAACTAATAACTTTTCAAAAAACTATAATTAATAATTAAATTGATTTTTTTATTAAAATCATTCAACACAAGTTTATTATGTATGAAAAAAAATAAGTATAATTTTAATTTTTATGTAACTTACATAAACATATTTGCTTTTTGATAACAAAATATATTGAATAATAATGTAGAAATAATCATAATTCTAAATTTTAAAGTCTAATTAATAATTTTCATAAATAATTAATTAATAACAATAAATAATATTAATGATGGTTATAATTTAAAAAATGTTACAAAAACTTCTCATAAGCTATTTTAACTAGTGTTTTAATAAGTTAGTTTACATACATCTAGACATATATCCAAAAAATAAATTAGTTTATGTCTGTCAAAAAATGTCTTGATCGTATTAACAAATATCAACTAATAATATAAAACAACTTCTTTAAAAATTAGTTAAAATGTGTAAATAGAAATTTTTCGAGCTTATTAAAATATTACTTGATATAATATTTCGAAAAATTAGCTTATCCTCTAACTTATCATTTATACCAATTAAATAACCTTTTTAATAAATTTAAAAAAGCACATGGCCTAAAAGAAATCAATGTTTTTATAAATATGTTAATTCATTTTGTTTACCTAATTCTAAAGGGAGTGTGAAGATGATTGGGTCCCATGACAAAAACTTCTTATGATTTAGTGTATTAAGATTAATAGAGATAGGTATAAAATCAAACTTTTAGATGGACTTATCTTCTTAATAACATGAAGAAAGGATAAAAAAAATTGCTAAAAGTTTCTTTATCCACTACGAAGTGTGAATCCAATTTTGGTCATCTCTTGTATTAGTGAAGGTCAACCAATTTGACTACGGTGTTAAAGATTGTACCATGATAAATTAACCAAGTATAATATTAGTTGTACCAATTTAATTGGTACCAGCTAAGTTGGTACCAATTCAATTGGTTGGTACTACCGTATCAACTTTATAAACTTGGTTGATACGTAGTATGAAAAAAAAATCCTACATCACGATAATACCGTACCATACCGACTTATATATATATATATTATTTATTTATTATATAATAAATCAATTAAATGAACTATATTTTGATTATTAATGTATTATTTAATATTTAACAGTTTGTGTTTTTTGTTTTTAAAGTTTAGAATTTTACACTTTTAATCTTTTATAAAATTAGTGTCTGATGACTTTAGACTTGAGCCACTTACATTAATCTTACCGTCTTATTTACATTCTTACATTTTTATTGAAAATTCTATACCTTATTAGGTATGTTTCTTGAAAGTGGATGTAGTTTAATTTAATTCATTTTAACATTACTGATTTAGTTTAGATTTACGTTTCAAAGTGGATTTAGTTTAGTTTTATGATAGTTAAGTTTTTTTGAAAGTAGATTTAGTTTAATTTATTTTGATTTAATATTACCGATTTACTTAAATTTCTTGTTACGATACTATTTTGCTAACATTTATGATACTGTAAACTTTTGTATTAAATTTTGTAAACTTTAAATAGCAGGTTTGTATTAAACTTTGTAAATTTTTAAGATGTTGGTACAAATACCGTACCAACATCTACCAATCAAAAAAAGTTGGTACCAATTATGGTTGGTTGGTACACAATATAAATTTTTGAATACCAATTATAATTGGTTGATACACGGTATTGAAAAAAATAACATGGTACCGTATCATGTACACCCCTAAATTTGAATGTTTGGATATGTGATTTTAGTTTTAAGGTGGTTACTGTGACTTCAATAAGCATAAGCAAAATCAAATAACTAGTCCTCTTAACAAGGTGGTTACAACTAATAATACTAGTGTGGGCCCCACGCGTTGCGTGGTAGTAATAAATATTTTAAGGAAGTATTTGATCACGTTAAGATAAAATGTATTCTTCGATTAATAATTAATGAAATACAATTTAAAACGAATACATTTTTATAAGTGGTTCATTTTAAGATAGTATATATATATATATTGGACCGAGTTAACATAACATGTAATTCATCTATTAATTTAGATAATCAAATAAAAACCACAAAAAGGTTTCAAACTTGTAAAAACCGATATAAAAATATTTGTTTACATGATTTTTTTCATCAAAATCTATAATTTAAGATATGATTTCATATATGTTTGGGTTCACCTTATGAAATAATTACATATGATTTTTTTTATTCACCTAGTAAAACCAAAAATATGCGTAAAAAGGATTTATATGGTGAAACAAATACATGTGAAAATTTCACCTTATGAAACAAATATATGTGAAACACTATCTCCTACTTATATAGTTGTAACATTTGTGAAAATTTTATTCTCTCTATCAATGTGGGATAATTTTAATCACCATCTTCTTTTCATCATAATGTATACTTTATTTGTTAAGATGTCATAAATAATAAACACAAAATATTTTTCATTCATCGAAGAATTTTGTCTTAATAACAAATGAATTTTGTAATAAAAAAATTATTTATTTTACTAAACAAAATAATGTTGTGAAGAATATATATTTTTTTGGGTAAAAGGATACACTCCCCTAATATCTTTTATTTCAAACAAAAAAAAACAATTACAAAGGAAAAATATGCATCCTCAAACAGAAGTATACCGCTTTACATTTTTTACATTCAATCATCCATAAGTAAACTCATATTTTTTTTATTGGCCGACCTCTATATCACCAATTTAGCCAACAATTTAAAATTAAAAGTCATATCATATCACTTTGAGAAAAAGGCAACATATTTGTAATTTCTTGATGTTGAAGAGTTTATGAGACACTATATCATCAATTGCCGTCAATACTCCAACCATTAAAGCTTCGATATGCAAAAATTTTGGTTAAGAATCCTAACAAACAAACAAAAAAGATCCAACTAATCATTGTTACAAAAATAACAAATCACAATTTATGTTACAATTCAAAACATAAAATCAATAAGAAAAAACTTTTTAAAATTCATAAAATGGAACAAACTTACTTCATGATTAGTCATAAGAAAAAAACTTCACTTTATAATTTATCAAACAAATAACTATTTATTGAAATCTGAAAAAATATATAAAAATTAGAATAGACAATACCTTGTTCTTATAAATGTTATTGCAATTGTGACAGGTATGGATAAATGTTAGGTCTTTCATTGCAACCTAAACTTGTTTTCAAATAAAAACATAACTTGATCATAGCCTTATATAACATATATGAATATAATTTAAGACATATATTTTACAACAGCAAGCTACTTTTTAAATAAACAAAAGTTACATGTGTGAAATCAATGTACTTTAATTATTCAATTATAGAAACAAAACGATTCACCAATTTTTTCATAGTTTTTATTTAATTTAAATTATAAAGTGTTTATAAATTGTAACCCTTTCATTTTCTATATTATGTTTTATTTACATAACTATTATTTATACAACATTTACTATAATTAAAATCTTTTTTTTTATTTACCTTGTATTCTAATAGTTTAACATTCTATTTACAAAAGTCAATATCAAAAAAATTTGACAATCTTTATATGGCCATGTTTCTGAATGAGCCTGTTGTAAAAAAAACTGTTTGAGTGTGGAAAGCAAACTACTTCGTGAACCTTAATTCGTTGACACTTGTTTAACACTTTTGCAAATCCTAATAAAACTCATTTTGGGTTACAAAGAAATTAATTTTAAGTTACAAAAAGTAAGACATTTAAGACGAAAAAAAAGTTACAGTTTGCATATGTAATTGCATGATAGCATAGCAAGTAAAAGAAGTTTAACCTTATGGATGTATTTGCGGAAAGCATAAAGGAGGATTTTTTTTTTTTTTATCTTTATCTTCTTTAGAATAAAGAATGTTGCTTATGTGAGTTCAAACCCCAAAAAAACACTTATGTTTTAAACAAACAGCTTGTGTTCGTGTGTATGAACGAATATAACGATCAAAATTATAGCCAAGAGAAAATAACATAAAAATATAAAACTACCTTTCTCGGCAAAGTTTCATCGTACTAACCTTTGACTGTGAAATAATCTTGATTGAACTTGGGTTCGTGTGAAGGCTAACCAAGAGAAAATAACATAAAGATATAAAACTATCTTTCTTGGCAAAGTTTCACAGTACTAACCTTTAGCTATGAAGTAATCTTGATTGTAACTTGGGTGCATTTGAATGTTTTCAAAAACATAATTTATTGTTTTTTGACAACAATTTTGCCAAAACTAAATGAATTGTTTTTTGACAACAATTTTGCCAAAACTAAATGAAAAGTAAGATATTGACATATAAAGAGATGAAGATCAAAATTATAACAACCGAGTGAAAAATGTATAAAGATATAGAATTACCATTCATGGCAAAATTTCACTGTATTAATCTTCCGTTATGAAGTAGTCTTGGTTAAACTTGGATGTGTGTGAATGTTTTCAAAAACATAATCAACCATTTCTTATAACAATCTATATATATGGAGAGGAAGAGATTGACAAATAAAGAGATAGGGAGGGGAAGAGTTGGACAAAGTAAATAAATAACAATAAACATTAAATGAAATATTGAATAGGAAGTTGAATAGTCTAGGAGGTTAGACTTAAATTTTTAACTAAATAGTATTTTAAAAGTAAAAAAAGGAGAAAAAAGATAGAGAAGTTTATAGTCTTTAGAGGATGCCATGTCATAGGGTGTGGTTGTTCCTTTAATATATATATATATATAGATATAGATTTAGATAATTTTACATTTATTTAATTACCTATAAGATCAACGTTCTTACAATGACTACTTACATGGTTAAATAATCGAAACTCAGAGTTATAACTAGTTTACAAAATGGCTCAAAAACTGATGATTACAACTTTGAATCACAATAATAATTTCATTTGTACAATGTACATCCAAACACCTATTGTAGGGTTCAAACTCATATTCAACATCTTGAACAATAAACATATATGTCGTTTTTTGAATGACGCTTCAAAAGACATGTGGCTTCTATTAATAATTATTTATTTCAAGCACACAAAGGAACACACCTTATATTCATTCATGTTTACATGTTTGTCTTAAAGGATTTATAGCTACATTAGAACTGCATCATAACAATTTCTCGTTAAATCATTTATGTACATCTGATTATTTAACCATAAGAAGAAAGACATGTTTGATAAAAATGGAGAATAGAAGAAATTTATACCAACCAATTAAGCATGACGGTATGAAACTTTAAGAATATATAGTTATCGGTGTTTAAACATAATAATATATTATTATTGAAATTATACTTGAGAACGAGTGTGAATACTCGGGATAGAAACTTATGATACCTAAGAAACCTAAAAGTATTAGCAATTGACTGGTTGTCGAGTTATCTTGTCGACCATGATTGGATTAGTATTCATCCACAACGTTACATTTTCATAAGCAAAGTTATTTATTAAATAATCAGACACGCTATTTTGTAGTAGAAAATTGCACCATAAATTTTAAGATTCTACATGGTATGAGACAATCCACTCTAAATGAATAGAAAATGAGATTTTTAATCTCTTCTTTGAACTTTAAATTGTGGCATATCAATATCTTCTATGAAGATTTTAAATTGATTTATAAGGTACGCAATGTTATTTATTGATGCTTAAATTAAACATGCTTGAAGCTTCTTTTTGTGTATATGTGACCTTACCATGTCAGCCTTGCATGCAGGGCCGCTCCAATCTTTTTGGAGGCCCTGCTACATTCAAATCTTTTGATTACGTTATATAAATGAGATAACAAAAATATATATTAAGTGGACTAAATTTAAAAGATTAACAATCTGAACCTTAACCTTAACTATTAATTATTTGGGTTTGAACCTAAATAATTTCGGTTATAACTTTACACCGGTAGATGAAACACCCTAAACACATGGAAAATTGGGCCCCAAAATTTTAGCGGCCCTGTTCAAAATCTCACATTTAACATGCTAAAGGACGGCCCTGCTTGCATGCGAGGGTCGCATAGGCCGCTAGATCCCTAAAACTTATGGTACATCATCGGCGACCTTTTCCCTTTTAATATGCAGCCCCATCACTTGCCAAGTTTGCATAGATTTGAAGGGCCCTTTTTAGTTGAATTTCTTTGTAGTTTTTGGTGCTTTTGCCCCCATTTTTGCCTTTGTCCCTACCTTGATTTTACCACATAAAAGCCATTTTGTTTTAGTTTTTGATTAAGCTATTAGAGGAAAACCTACTTGATGGACCTACCCTACCCCTAATGGTAGTGGAACCATGTAAATCTCTTTATCTTTTTTACTTGCTTTACTATATTTGAATTTTTATGACTATATGTTCTTATCTTATTCTTGGATGGCCATTTACTTGTTTGCCAAGCCCTAGCTATTCTGCTTTTGTTGGTGGTGGTTCACTTGCACTTGGATCTCACTATTTTGGGACCTACAAAATCGTTTGTAGATTTGTTTGACAAAGTTTAAACTCTTATAGTATGGACTGGTCTATTACATTACATTTTAGAACTTTATATGATATGAATATTAGAATCATAAAAAGAGTAACATATCAAATATAAAGAGTAAAAAATAAACAATTAATTTACAAAAGTAACAATTATATTAAATAAGAAAATAAAAAATAGTTTTATAATAGAAAAAGGGGATAATTATGTATAGGTTTAACAACTTACGAGAAATTCATTACAGATTAATGGATTATATAGCAGGATTAGTAATCAAGAACTATTCCCTTTATTAAATGAGGTTTTTAGATTAATTAATTTAAACTCGGTTCTTTTATCTGGCAATCCAAGCCCACACAAATGGTCAAACATGATCGAGCTAAAAATCTCGTTGGATATTTTTAAAAATGTCTTTTAACCAACCGTTAACTTGAATTTTTGAACCAAAACTATACTCAACTTATAACCCATTTAACAAACTTAAACGCAATCAACAAAGTTCAAGCACTGTAGAAAATCGGTTAAGAGTCTAAATTCTTAGGGCTTGAAAGTTGAAAATACCAATATCTTTTGGATTTAATACTAAATACATTGTCAATCAGTTACATCATTTTTTAATGATGTGTATATTATGATGTTAATATTGTTGGAGTTTATCGAAATTTTTAAATACGTAATCAGATTTAAGAATCTCAAAAGCAGGCAAACTAACTTTTAAATTAGTGTTATTTAACATCAAATCTAATCAAAATAAATAGAATATGACTGGTTGCAAAGTATTTTGGTGATGGAACCATAGAAACTAAAATTTTGATGGTTAAAAAGTTCTGAAAAACTTGTAATTGAAAAAAGGGAATGGGAGGGGTTGTAAACGAGGAGAGGAACGACCACGTTGGAGGTGGGGAAGGGGCACAGGTGCATTGTTGGTAGGGGCATGGGAGAGGATGAAAGTTAGAGGTGTTATTCAGTCGGTTTACAACTTTTAATTTCGGTAATTCAAGCTTTTAATTTCGGTACCTCTTATTGGTGAAAAATAATCAAAATACTCTCTCTCTCTCTCTCTCTCTCTCTCTCTCTCTCTCTCTCTCTCTCTAACACACACACACATATAAAGTTTTAGAGATTCTTCAAATTTGGAGATTTTCACCTTCACTATTTTCTTTTCCCTATTTTAGCACATATGTTGAAGCAAAAAAAAATTATAAATCTTAAATATCTCTATCTTAACATATTGTTGGGTTGAGTTGGATTCAAATGACAGTAATCCAATATCAACTAAGAGCATCTCCAACAGCTATTGTAAAATAGAAAAATGAAGGTTTTTTGCAATTTTAGGCTCCAACAGCTATGGTATACCATATGCTAAAATAGAGAAATGCTAAAAAGAAGGAAATTTTTTTCTAAATTTAGAGAATATCTAAATAGAGAGAGAAATAATTATTTTAATAGTTCCACCAATTATTTGAAAGTTTGTTTAAAAAGTTGTTGGGATATTAAATATATATAATATTTTAATAATATAATTATGATAAGATTGTTAAAATAGAGTAGCTATTGGAGTTGGATACAAATTCTTTTAGAGATTTTGATTTTTGATATGTTATTTTAGAAAAAGTTTAGCCTAGCTGTTGGAGATGCTTTAAATACCTATAGGTTGAAGATTTTACAATTCGATTAGACATCACATTGTTTCAGGTTAGATTGAAAATGGATGGGTTTGGTTGGATATTTGAGCACCCAAATGATAAATGTGACATAAAAAAATGGAATTTTACAGTTTTTTTTTCCTAAATCACCCTTGATAAATGCCCTAGGGTGAAGTAATTTGCAATCTAGGAATATGTTGAACTTCAATAATCATACCATTGAGCCTACACTTTCTACCTTTTCTTTCAATCTTGTTTGATTTGATTCTTAAATGACAACAACTTCTAATAAATAAGTAAAGCATTTTTTTTCAAAAAAAAAGATAAGTAAAACATTTTTTTATCAAACTAGTCTTTGATGGGGTTGGTATAATACAAACATAACCATGGGTCAAAAAGTGGAAATCGACTTCTTTCAATCCAAAACAAATCCCCTTACCCAACTTAAGTCTCCAACCTTAAGTCTCCAACCTTCATGAGTCATCGACATTTCCCATTTGTCATTTGTATTGATAATACTGATGTCGTATTGACAATTATACATGTAAACATGTATTAGGTTGCTAAACTCGATTTCATAAAATATTTATGAAACTGTTAAAACATTTTTGAGAACACACAACACATATACATATAACATATACATAATGTATGATGTATGATGTAAATTAAGTGAGCCAAAAAATATCCCTTTATATTGGTGTCCTTAGAAACAGTTCCGTATGTGATCGATTGAAGTTGCAGGTAATCAACTTTTTGTCCAAATAATCTAATCTAAGAGTTTTATAACTGATTTGCAAGGTGGGATCTTGCATTCAAATGTCAGCGAAGATGTCGTAGTAAACAAAATTCGACCCAGAAGTGGTTCGTATATACAACTTATTGTTCATGAACATCTGAAAACAATGGTATCGTAAAAACAAAATTCAATCAAAAAGTATTTCATGTATCGTAAATGATAATGACACCATAAAAAAGCAAAATTCAACATAAAAACATTTAAAATCTACATCAGACTCTTAGTTCACCAGTAAATAATAATCATATTATACAAAACAAGATTTTATCAAAATAAAGAAAAGAAGTTAATGAAGTTTAAAAGCTAGACCAGTCTAAGCTTTGTTAGGTCTAAATAATGTTCAGTTCGGGTTTTATTTGGTTAAAAAAATATCACATTTACCAACGATTGTCTAGCCTAGTGAGTGGAGGTAACATTCTTGTGTCACCAGTGGATGGTATCCCTGGTTGGCCAGGGTTCGAACCCCGCGAGGGACGACATCGGCGGTACCAAGCTCTTGGGCAGGTCCTTTGGGCCGGTTCAGGGGCGAGTTCATGAGTTGGTCCATAGGACCAATCCATGGGTGCAGGGGATTAGCCGGTGCCCGTTTGGACCCGGATATCCCTGAAACGTGTGTGTGTTATGCCGTTCAAAAAAATACATCACATTTCCTATGACTAAATTTTTTTTGATTTGGTCCATTGAAAAATATGGAGGAAAAAAAAAGTTTAAATAAAAATTTGAAAATATGTCTAGACAAGTCTAGGTCACTTATTTGGTTCGAAAAATGACCACTTCAGGATTTAGTTGGTTCAAAATAATATCAGATTTTATACGATCTGGTTCAAAAAATCTGGTCCAATAAATAATCAAAGGCGCAGGCTGATAATATTATGATCGATCTTTATCTAATACCTTCTGTCAAACCTGATCCAAATTTCCATGTTTACTTATCTAGTACTATGAATGTATATGAAATGGACTCAATCATAGACAAAGGATTTATCTAAACGAGTCCAAAACGTAATGTTTGATTAGACTTATAAAAATAAAAATATTATAACGATGCTCGTTACAAAATATAAAAATAAATACATCTATTATCGTATAAAACAATAATGTTTGATCATATATATAGTTTGAGATTAGTATTTAATTATCAGTTAAATGTTTTTTAATAATAAAAACATCTATTATTAAATGTTTTTAATAATCGAATAGTCATAAACAACAACAACAACAACAAAAAACAATAATAATAATAATAATAATAACAACAACAACGGATAAACAAATAATTATATTTCAAAAAAGGCATTACGATTATGTAAAGATTTGTTGTTAATTTATCCGATGTTACAAAAAAAAAGCATTACGATTCATCAAGGATACCCTTCTGTCCATATCTAAATGATAAATCAAACAAAATCGGACTAAGAGGGTGTTTATTTAGAGCTTAATAGGCTTAATGATCTATTTGGCTTATTCACACAACTGTTTTTGGTTGTTTACCTAGAGCTTAATAAAAAATAATAGAGCTTATTTGCACAAATCGAATACTTCACTTGTCCAGATTCAATTGTCCAAAATTACCTCCCTTACCCCTTGTTAAATCACGCTCCATAAAAGAAGATAACCTAGTGGCTCCCCTAGCACTCGATGTTCTCGTCACTCTCTCTTGCTTGACGACAACCTTGTTCCACGAAGACATCTTTGATTGACGACAACGACCCTTGGCTTCTGATTCCTCCAGCAAACGACGACCTCATCGTTACTTCTCTCTGATGCCATTGGGTTTTGCTTCCTCCAACGACCAGAATCACCATGACACTCTCTTTACTCCCTCTACAATTTTAAAGGTTTATGTACGAGAGAGTTTGAAGTAGGTATTTGTTGGTTATTGATTTCATGTTTCTTGAACAATATTAGCTTGTTGATTGTGGCTATCCACCAAATACTTCTGCCTTTAGTCAATGGGTTCACCATCTTGTAGTTGATTTCATGCTTCTTGATTGATTTTGGTATTGTGGGTTTATGTGTATGATGCTGGATTTAGGGCTTGTTTATTGGGCGACGTTTGGTATTTATGTGAATCGGGTTTGTTTCATTATTATGGATTAAAATAGAAAATTCTGAGAATTAAAATGATTATAACTTGATCAATTCTTAAATTTAAGAATTGTGCCAAAACTATCATATTTAAGTAGGTTCTTTAGTCATTTAGAAATATCAAAGGAGTAATTCATACTAAAAGGTAAAATGGTCACTTATATCGTTCAGACTTTTGATTCGGAACAAAAAAAGTAAACAACACATTTTTATATGAAAATAAATCAAAATTATAAATTGGAAGGTCTAATCTAAAGGGCCCAACGAATTCCCGAGGCTTAATAGAAAATTTGGTTTTAGTTCTAAATATAGTCCGAAAAAAATAACCATTTTAACCTTCTTCCATAATATTAATGAAAATTAATTGTTTGATCAATCTTTTGCATGACAAAGGAAGAAGTAAGATTGTATAAATTAATTAATAATAAAAATAACATAAATTCTTTATACAATACATTATAACTTAAAATATATATAAAACAATTAAGCTTCATTTTTATTACAAATTTTAATTTACGCATTTACTAGTAGACTATTTATTTTTAATGAGCCGTTAGATTAAAAATTGTAAAGCAAGAGTAATATTGGAAAGAAAAATCATATCTTAATGCATCGAGATACGGTGGACTTGCCTACCATATTAAGCTCATCTCTCACTATTAACTTAAACTCAAAACACTTTTAATATAACTTGGGGATGTTTACCAAATGCTTACCTCGGATAAGTGCTTAATGGTGAAATTCAACACTTTCACTTACTTACTGGGTAAGATTTTATTCCACCAAAACGGTTTCGTATGCAACAATTTACCCAATAAACGCTAATTGTGGTAAGACTGTAAGAGTCGTCACCCTCACTTATCGGGTAAAACTCTTGGTCCTTGCCTTCGCTTTTACTGGGGGTAAGATCATTGGTCCTTCCCTTCGCTCTTACCATGTAAAAATAAATTAAGATTTTGGTCCTTACCATATTCATCCGATAAGGTAATGTAAGCAGGTAAGCGCTTAAGCAGGTAAGCGTTTGGTGAACGACTCCTTAATCAATTAAGCTAACCATCCATTAAGTTTATTAAGTTGAAATCAAACACACCAAAGGTTGTCTAGCCTAGCGGGTGGAGGTAACATCCTAAGTCGCCAGTGGATGGTATCCCTGGTTGGCGAGGGTTCAAACCCCGCAGCTGACAATTCTGAGGTATCCTAGCTAGTGGGTCGGTCCTTTGGGCCGGATCATGGGTGAGTTCATGGGCCAATCCATAGGGCTAGTTCATGGACGTTGGGGATTAGTCGGGTGGCACCCTTAAAAGGATGTGTGAGTGTGTTAACTGTCTTTCCAAAAAAAGTTGAAATCAAACACCCCCTAACTCAATAACAATAATCGAAACCAAATCAAACTGACTCAGTGTATCTCGGGTTAAGAAAGGATGTACACAAATTTGTAATTGTTTCTTTCTTCATCTTTAAATCTTTTATCCTAAAAGACAGAAGAAGTGCAAGAGACCATAAAACCCCAAATCAAACCGAACACACCCAATATGTTAGGTTAATGGTAGCAAGATATACGCAGACCAGACCTCTAAAAAAACAGTTGTTTATGTGAAGAACTAATAAACTTTAGCATGTGATAAAAAGTACCAACTTTTATGCATGCTTCCATAAAGAACTAATAACTACACAAAGATGACCTCAAACTTTGCACATGGATTGCTTATAATGTGACTTTTAAATAAGTTGTTATTACCTCTAAATCTAAATTTATATAAAGCTTGCCTTTGAGTCATGCCAACAGGATATATCCTGTAAACTTTCATCTCCTTCTCCTTGCCTCTTATGCTTTCGGGCCTTTCCTTCCTCCAGATGGTTTCGTGTTCTATAGATTCAAACTTCGATAAAACTGCTGATTCTAAGGCCTCTATTGTCAAATTCCCAGACCTGTCCACCCAAGTTGTTAAATTCACCATTGTCAAATTGCATTCTGATTCTTATTTTGTGTAACGTATTTTCTAAAAACCTTCATTTTGGTACCTGATATATGATATTTTTTTTCCATTAAGCCCTATATGGGTTAAGTTATTTGTCTGGATAAATTTCTGATGGATTTGAAGGAGGCAAAGAGAGAGGGTTGGATTATTTATGGGGCATTTCTGGCATTAATTTCTTTGAGGTGGCTTAATGGGAGCAAGTGAAGGACCTACTTGTTTCATATTAGCCATTTTTTGCTAAATGTCTTAACGATTAAGCTGTAAAGACACACTCCTGTATGGGTGTGTGAATAAGTCATCCAAACCATTAAGCCCATTAAGTTGTAAGTAAATAGCCCCCTAGGGATTTAAGTGTTTGAGATGTCACGTATGAGGTACCAAAATGAAGATTTTGAAAGTACGATACACAAAATAGGAATCAAACCTTAGTAAATGCAAGTTACCCTTTTACCCTTTTACATTAGATAAGAATAGAAAGATAAGGTGAATAATATAAGTGTGCAAATCTAATTTGAGTAAGAAAATATTACCTTAAGAATACAGACACCATCTCGAACCTCCCTCTCTCTCTAACATAAACATGATATAAGGTTTGTGAGCTTTTTCTACACTTGCAAGGTCTCTTTGAGAATCCATGGCTTTTTTCTTCTTTCTCATGGATTCTAGTTGCAACAAAAATGCATAAACGGCAAGAAGAATGAACAGCAGCCATATCTACAAGGGCCTTGAAAGAATCAGAAGGACCATCATATTTCCATCTGTAAGAATTTAGGAATACTTATTATACTTATTTAGGAATACTTATTATATTTATTTCCATCTGTAAGAATTTAGGAGTACTTGATTATACTTATTTCGTGATGACTGATAGCTAGTATAATAAGGGTCTGTTTACCAAGAATCAGAAGGGCCATCGTATTTCCATTTGTGTAATACACCCTTTCCTCTTAATCAGTAAACTTAGGAAGTTATATATGTTATTAAGAAGGTAGAAAAAGAAAAACAGAAGAAAAGAACTTGCCTTAGTGATTCATTATAAGCCGTGAGATTGTCTGCAAGTTGTTTCATGGTTTTAGCAACCGATTCAACATCTATTAGTTCTTTAATATGTAAGATTGAACCAGGTGAAGGAGCAAAATCTTGAATATTTGGAGCACCAACAACTACAGGAATAGTTCCTACAACGATTCATGCCGCTTAAATTCATTAGCACTAACACTAAAAGGAAACTATGCTCCCAAAAAGATAGCAAAGTTATATGTATACAACTTATAATAAAATATCATATTCAGATAAGCAAAGGACAAATTTATTAAATAAAGTGGACAGGTTATTCACATAAGAAACCTTGCCCACAAAATGATTTCATACCTGCAACAAGAGACTGGAAGAATTTTTCAGTGACGTAGTCTTCTTCATTGGCATTTTCAAAAGCTAAGCTAAATTTGTAACGCTTAAGAGTTTCCACCTTGTCCACTGAAAAGACAATTAGAAAAAGTGATCAAGGGTCCAGATTCCTTTTCTTTTCATCGGATCAAAAGGGGTTAGAAATGGAGAACAACAGAATATATAAAATTTTAATCTACAATCCAATAAAGATCACATGCTTACTACCATTTCCATCACGATTTCCTAGACAGCTACCATAAGAATCAATCTTGACATCTGAATTTTTAAGCCGTTTAAGAGCTTGTAAACGGAAGTTACGAGCAGCACAGTTGGAGATGAATGCAGCTGCTATTGCTTTCTCGGTTTTCGGCTGAATGGGTGCCATTATATCATACTCTGCCCACGAAAAGTATCCAACAGGGACATCGGAGGAGAGACTGGTGGTCATAATGATGTCAAATCCTGCTCTGAAATATGATCCATCGTCACAATTTCTTTAGGGCGTGCTTCTAATGAATTCATAAATATGCTTTTAACCATGAAAGTGCACAAAATAAAAAACTACAAATTTGCAATTATGTATATCTTTATAATTTGGTTATTTGATGGCTTATCAGATCAGAGTGTGCTTACCCACCGTCGTGCCATAGAGATCTCATTCTTGATGAAATAGTGAGATGACTCCATTGATCGAAGAACACCAGCTATCCCTTGCTCTTGATGTAACCCAAATCCAGCATCAGCCTTCTGGTGATAGCTAAACTTACATCCAACAGAACATGACTTCCAATCCTTCATCAAAGCACATTCGAGTCTAGAAATTAGAACATGCCATTAACTGCACACACAAACATACATATATATATTAAAATGTAGAGGAAAGTTCTAATCCGAACTCAAATTTGGTTGTGAACGTGAGTACAAATGAGAGCGCGACACGTGTCTGAATATACAAAGAAATATTCAGACTGAATAAGCATTATTCAGACTGAATATGAATATTTTTCTTTGTATATTTAGACTGAATATATACTGTCTGAATATTTCTTTGAATGGGACACGTGTCGCACTCTCACCATGTTCACAACCAAATTTGAGTTCTCATTGGAACCCGCCCCTATATCTATTTATATATATAGGGGCAGGTTCAAACGAAAACGCTACCTATTTAAGAAAACAAGAAAACTTTTTTCATGTACAAAATCATATATGATTTACATACAAAATCATATATGATTACCGCGATTTTCCCGCGACTTAACCTGCGGCAAAAGTCGCGTGTGTCCATTTTTTCATGTTAGTACAAAATCATATGTGATTTTGTACATGAAAAAGGTTTTCTTGTTTTCTTAAATACTTAGCGTTTTCGTTTGAACCTCCCTCTCTCTCTATATATATGTATACATGTGTGTGTATTAATGTGTGTATGTATGTATGTATGCATAAAGATCAACTGCTATTATCTGGGTGCGACTATGCAAATATATAATGTTCAAGAATCTTGCGACACCGGAAACTTGTAAATAAAGCTTGAAATGAATTTGAACTAACCTCTGACACCTCTAAGGGGCTGTTGGTTGGTTTTCCATTAAGTTTTGTATAGATAAAGTTGTATGTGTGGATTAATATGTCTGTATAGATTGAAAGGTTTTTGTTTGGAATAGTTTTTTTCTTAGATGGCAGGAGTGTGTTTTATAACTAGGAGAGGCGGTTTCAGAAAAAACATTGCTTTCTGCATAAAACTTACCTCTAAAAGCTTATTGAATAAGTCATTTTTCTACATCATTATGCCACTAACAAACAGTCTTTTACAGATGACAGAATAAGCTTATTCGGTGTCCCATTAAGCTCGTTAAGCAGCTAACAAACATACCCTAAGTGCAATTTTATAGCAACAAATCCAAAGCTCAGAAAGCACCAAAACACAGAAATAGTGTTAAAAGTTGGAAGAAAAAAATGAACCTGCTCAGGACCAGCGATGATTACAGGTTCTTCATGAAAATTCCTAGAATACACTACAGAATCTTCTCTTTCCAACCATTCCTCACAGCTCCCTTCATCACCACCAGAAGCCGCAATATCCACCACGGCGGCGGCCTGATCGACGGGATCAAGGGAAAATGATAACAAAGAGGAGTTTGTAAAGTGGTAGAACGATTCAGTCAAAGAGTTGGCAAGGTCAGCATTGTTAATCAAGTCGAGTCGGCCTAAGAAACGGATCTCAGCAATGAAAACTAGGGCTAAGAACAAAGGCAGGAAAATGGTAAGTTTCTTCTTCGAATTTTCGGAATTATAGATATTGCTAGATGATGAAGTTGCAGTGCTGCTACTGCTACTGGTTCCATGAAAATCTTCTTGCATTCCTCTTGATCCTCTTTGATTAGGGTTTATCGAACCCATATTCTCTTAAATTAGGGGGCAATTCCCCCAAACCTGTGGACAATTTGTTGAGATAAAACTTCGAGATTTTATGTTCGATCGATCAAGTGGGGCGACTGAATTTTTTTATCTGTTTGATGTTTGTTTTTTTGCATGAATTGTTTGAATAGAAAAATATTTGCGACTTTTTACGTAAATTACATAACCTTTTGGATTACAAAATATATATTTGTCTCAAAGATAAACTTATTTTTGATAAAAACCTACAAATCAGAAAAATATGTGTCTATAATTATGAAACAGTTTTCATATATGGTTTAGGATCGTATAAAGTGTAAAAAGAAATCTGAGTCGTTTATCACATTTCTAAGTTGTGTCTTTGAAGGAAGTTGATCTGGTGTATCTCGATGCATCATGTATCTTGGTGCACCTAATCTTGGTACATCTTATCCTAATGTACATCTAAGGATGGAACTTCCTTTTTACACTTTTTTACTATAACTCTCTTTCTTACCGAAACCAAACTCTATCGTACATACATTTAACTTTACCCATGGCAGTCATACATGATATCTATATATATATATATATATATATAAAGGAGAAACATTTGGGAGTCCACATGGCATCTCCTTTGGAAGTCCATGTGGCATCTCCTCCTCTTTTTTTTGATTTTTTTTAATGTTAATTATGTTAAACACTTTTATGCCCCTATATGAAATAATGAACTTTTTATTACAATTGGGTCATTTTGGTCATTTTACAATCTTTTTAATCAACATTTAACCTCCAAACCACTTAACTTCTTGAATACTTTTTACTTTTCTCATTTCTAAATCCATCCACAATATATAACCCTTTTACTTTCTTCATCCCTCAATTTCTACATTTTGATTCATGTTTGTTTCTATTCTCCGTCACTTAATTTTTTTCATTTTGTTTTTATTTGTATCGATCTCTCTCCATCCCTTAACTATGTATTTTTCTTACCAATTACCCCAATCGGCAAAGAAAGATATACACATCTCTCTACAAATCTATTTATACTTCATCTAAACTAAAAAAATAGTATACATGTATGCCAACATAGGCTTGAAACCAATTCCTATAAGTTAAATTGGGAATAACAATTTTTAAGTATATCACATTTAGGCTATGTTTGGCAAACTAGCTGATAAGCTAGCTTATGACTAATAAGCTAGTATATATATAAAGGAGAAACATTTGGGAGTCCGCATGGCATCTCCTTTGGGAGTCCATGTGGCATCTCCTCCTCTTTTTTTGATTTTTTTAATGTTAATTATGTTAAAGACTTTTATGCCCCTATATGAAATAATGAACTTTCTATTACAATTGGGCCATTTTGGTCATTTTACAATCTTTTTAATCAACCTTTAACCTCCAAACCCTTTAATTGTGGTTTACGCCCACTCTCTGGCAACAGAGATCCAATACGATGATAATTTTGGCCACTAATACGGAACACATATGGACCCTGTGAGTTATTAATAGATGAATCAATATGACCACCCATTGACGTGAACGCAAACATGGAATTATACGTTCTGATATGTTTTTGAAATTGAACTCCTTTTTGCCCAGAAGCATCGCTCATGAGATATAACATGTATTCGGGTGGTTCTCTCAATAATGGCACTTGCACACGCCCCTCCATGCAACAGAATGAAAATTTTGGTTGCGATACATTCCGGGTTTTGGTGTTCCGTTCCTCATATCGATCTCTCTCCATCCCTTAACTATGTATCTATATTGTTTTTCTTACCAATTACCCCAACCGGCAAAGAAAGATATACACATTGATTAAATCAAAGTAAATCTATTCAACTCACAATTTGTTCATTGATTTGGATTTTTTGTCATGCTTGATACTTCTTGATGTCCGAAAGAAGCTACTACTAATTTCAATTTATAGGTCAGTCATATTAGTTTTCAAATAATAAATATCGAATGTTACAAACATATCACCAACTTAATCTATCAACCAATATGTAAGCTTAATGTTGTTATCAAAAATCAACTTTGAAGTTTAAAAATCCCTGCATTTTATAACATACATTATGCTTCAGGTTTGTGATCGGAGTGTATAATTTCAAATCATTGTTTTTTAGTATCAAGGATCTCTACATCTCTTAGGCTATAACGTCAAGTCTCTTGGGGGCTTTTTGGTTGGTTTTCCATAAAACCTGTATGGATTAAGTTGTCTGTATATGTGCGAAAGCTTTTTGTTTGGGACGATCTTCTCATAGATGTAAGGAACATGTTGTTTAAGTGAGAGGGGCGGGTTTGAAAAAACTTAGCTTTCTAGATAAGGCTTCCCCCGATGTTATTTATACATTATACTATTACTTTTCACCACCATTTGACAATCTAATAGTGTATCATAATTATGGTGATAACTTTACCACTTCATATTCAATTCAAATTTATCGATGTTTGTCATATCAATCAACATCATTGCATTTAGTTTTATTCTTATGATTTGCGAGTAACCGTCTCAGTTTTTATTTTGTAGAGAAATTGAAGGTTTGGAGTTCTTGAGGGTGTAAGATTTGGTGGTTGAAGGCCCATTCAATTGTGCATGATTAGAATAGAAATTGTTAATTGATGGTGCTAAATACTTTGTTATTTATAGTTTGTACTAAATCTTATATTTAATGGGATGTTGACACCAAAATGAAGGAAAAACACACTATGCAAGTTTTTCCTTAAAAAATGCATTAGTTTTTTTCAATTTTAGATTAACAATTTTTCAAGTTAAGGGATGGGTGGGGAAACATTGTTTGTTACCGGTGATAGTCTTTTTCTTTCTTATGATTATGCAACGACAATTATTGCTATAGAATTGTGCAAATGAGTTGTAGCAGTCAATTATTGTTTTGCTAATAAATAATTCTATAGCATTCTAAAATCGTAACTTGAACCACAAATGTGATTTTCATTTTGATTTATTTGTATACTTATATCACTTTATGTATGAATTTATTTTTATTTTTATTTTTATATATCCTTATTTTATTGGTTTTATCTCTATCTGTTTGTTAACGATTTTATAAAATCTTTTCATTATTCGATTGATACTCACAAAATAAAAAATATTAGCATTACCTTTCGAACGGTTTTATCTTTGAACTCTAATACCAAATAAGAAACAAGGAATCAAAATTGTTTTTTCAACTTATATCAATTCAAATACACTATTCATTCCATAAAACATTTTCTACAAATCTATTTATACTCCATCTAAACTAAAAAAATAGTATACATGTATGCCAACATAGGCTTGAAACCAATTCCTATAAGTTAAATTGGGAATAACAATTTTTAAGTATATAACATTTAATGAATATAGAAAATAATTATTTACCTTTTTACAAAAACAAAATTAACATGATATATGGTCACCGCGCGTTGCGCGCGGTTGAAAACACTAGTTAATTGATAAAAGTAAATCAATGTGAAAGTTGTTTCGTAATTTTAGAAAACATTTTTTTTAATTTGTAATTATTATAGATGAATGGACGAATTAACCCCTTATTAACTTAGATTCTATTTAACGGTGTTAATAATAGGGCACTCATCCATTATAAAAAGGATTGTAAGGGACGTTTAGCATCAATATTTGTACACCATAAGGACCAAATTTGCGTTTAACTCAATAAGTGATTGTAATAAAAACCAATATTTTTTATTACGAAATCAATAAATACGATATTAAAATTAAGTCAGACATCGAGGCGCCCGTGGCCTAATGGATAAGGCGTCTGACTTCTAATCAGGCGATTGTGGGTTCGAGTCCCACCGGGCGTGTTTTTTTATGCTTTTTGACAACAAAAACAAATAAACCTTCAAATTAAAGGGCTTTAACTACTTTTTGCGCTTTAAAAGTTTTTGAGTAAACTACATACTTGGTCCCTAAGGTTTATTGGTTTTAACAGTCTGGTCCCTAAAATGAAATATCTATGGCTTGCATCCTCGTGGTTTCCATTTTATAACGTATTGGGTCCCTAAAACTAAATTTGTTAGACTTTTTCTGTTAAGTAGATTAAGTAAGAGGGGCATTTTGGTCATTTTAAGTTTAGGGACCAAACATGTAATAAAAACCATAGGGACCAAACATGTAACTTACTCTCTATATATTTTATATATACTTAATAATTAATAATTAATAATTAATAACATATATATTGTACATAATTTATCACCATAATTTTCACTATTTTTTATAACATTGTTTTTTTATTACAACAATATATTTTTAATTCTGTATTTTTATTATGGCATGATAGTTACATTTTTCTTTATTATAGCAAAATATATTCAATTTTTTTTATTATGTCATTATAGTTACATTTTTGTTTATTATAGCTATATATTTTTAAATTATTTTTTAACTATGGTATTATAGTTATATTTTTCTTAATTATAGCAATATGTATTCAAACTATTTTTTTATTATGTCATTATAGTTACATATTTTTCTTACGTGGCATAGATAAAATGGACCATCAAGTTTTTAGATAGTTTCCTCACTTTACCTTCCGATTATTCATACATTTTTAAAAGAATTCTTAAAAAATAGATGAAAAACATAATATAGGTGGTATATGAATAATCGGGAGAGAAAGCGATGAAGTTATTCAAAAAATGTAAAACACATTTTACATTGCTAACGTTTAAAAAATGTTAAAAAGTATGTGTTTTTTTGAAGAAAAAAATGTATATGTTTAAAAAATATGTTACATTAAAATATTTAATTTTCATACAATTTAATAAAAAAAATTAAAAATACAATATGTAAAAAAAGAAATGAAAGTATATTACTATAATAAAAAAATGTAACTATAATGCCATAACAAAAATACAATTTGAAAATATATTATTTTAATAAGAAAAAACAAAAAAAATGTTATAATAAGAAAAATTGTGAAAGTATTTGATAAATTATATAATATATATATATATACACCCACAATATATATATATATATGTTATGAATTATTAATTATTAAGTATATATAAAATATATAAAGAGTAAATTACATATTTGGTCCCTATGGTTTTTACTACATGTTTGGTCCCTATGATTCTTATTACGTGTTTGGTCCCTATACTTAAAATGACCAAAATGCCCCTCTTACTTAACCTACTTAACAGGAAAAGTCTAACAAAGTTAGTTTTAGGGACCTAATACGTTATAAAATGGAAACCACGAGGATGCAAGCCATAGATATTTCATTTTAGGGACTCAGACTGTTAAAACCAATAAACCCCAGGGACCAAGTATGTAATTTACTCAAAGTTTTTTTAAGTAGAAAAAAATGGTTTTATCAAATACCATTAAGAGTATCTTTAATAGCTTTAAAAAAAAATTGGTTTTATTAAATATCATTAAAAGCATCTTCAATAGCTTCTTCAAAATGATGAAAATAAGGATTTTAAGCAAATATTCTACTTCAATAGTTTTTTTATAATCATCTCCAAAATGAAGAAAGTAGGAGAGAGAATGAGTTTTTCTCCAAATATAGAGTTTACTTCAAAAATGATTACCAAGTGACATGACAAATAGAAAACTTTTAAAAAATAAATATTAAAAGAGAAAAATAACATCTTAATAAATGATGTAATATTTTAATATTATTTTGGAGAAATTACAGGAAATTTGTTGGAAATGAATGCAATTTTTTTTGAAAATTTTATTATTTGATTCTTCATTTTGGAGAAATTATAGTAAATTTGTTAGAGATATCTAAAAAAGTTTATCTAATAAACAAATATCTTTCGTTAGTAATAATAACTTATAATTTATGAGTAAATTATAAGTTTAGTCCCTATGATATGTGAATTTTTATGGACTTGGCCATCAGACTTATTTATTACATCGAATTTTTTGTGGTATGAGATAAAAAAAATATCTCTACCTATAATAAGGGTAAGCTTATTTTTTTTAAATTAAAAAGTGTAAAAATTACAATAATTTAGAATTGTATGTTATTTTTATTATGGACATTTATTTTATAACGAATGAAATAATATTTTATATTTGAAAGGTTGTAACAATATACAGTCATGGTTTTAATTACATTTTAGAAAACCATAGTTTAGAATTTCTCATTTGATGGACCGATTGCCAAATTAATATTTGTAGAATGGTAACAAAAATAAAATTGGTTTCATTTTAAATGCCCGATATGACTTTTTTTGAAAATTAATTTTCTAAATAAGTTTGTTTTATTAGTAGAATTTACCTTTTATAATTTAAACTACTGTCATCATTAAAACTATTATCATCGTCTTTCCATTTGTTGTCGTTATCCATTATTGTGACGAGTCACCACACCCTTGTTAATATACGTTTTTAAATGGATGACAAATCAAAATATTTTTAATTTGGTTACGAAATTTGAGAATTAACAAGAAAATATTTGAATATTGTAAAAATATTTTCTAAGATACCATTAACAAAGTTAATTGTTATTTCTTGAGTTTAATTAAAATAGAAAATCAGACATTTAATTTGGTATTTAAATGAAATATTTTATAAAAGTTAGTCTTATTTCCAATTAAATAAAAAATTAAAAGAATATTTATGGTCATTAAATAAAAAGTTAAAAGAATATTTATGGTCATTGTTTACATTTAATCATATTAATTTATACAATTTCTATTAAATTGCATCAGAGTGAAATGCACTTTATTTCGATTATTAAATATATTATCAAAAACTTCATTTTGAATAATGTACTATATATATGATGCAATTAAAAACCATGCCTTTTCTTTTATAAAATAAGAAAACACGTTATAATTTCACAAAATAAAAAACTATTCTTGAATAAATATATTATCTCAATTTCAAAATAAATGTCTATAATAAAAAACGTAATTTAAATTTTTTTTAATTATTATAATTTTTAATTAACTAGGGTAATTTTATCTTTAATAACATGAAGATAATGTTACTGCATCTCACTTATTTTAACCTAAATTAAAATAAAAACATAAGAGAGATGCTATTCAAACTCCTACTTCACTCACATACCTGTTATCAGACGAGGTGTAAATAAAATTCACCAAACATAAAATGCACCGTTATATATTGCTAGACGAATGATCGTGTGAGAATGAGAGATAATGTGAGAAGCGTAATAAAAAATTTGGACATTGATCACATTAATCTCAAACACATCAATGAATTGCATTTGATACAGGGATTGGTTTTAGTGCATCTTATTTTAGTGCATCTCATCCTAATGTGCATGCAAAAGTGAAGATATTTTCTTACGTTTCTCACCTTAACTTTCATTCTCACCGAAACTCAACCCTATATTGCTAAGGGTCATACTATCTCTATAGCTCTATATGCATCATATTTTATGTTAGAATCAAATCAATTCATTAAAAATTTAGAACGTGAAGTACAATTATATCCATACATTGAAATATAAAAAATACGTCATGACATTGATTTATGTAATGAATTTTTTCATAGATAAGGAGCATTTAACCGACCTTATTGTCAAATATACTCTTACCCACTAATCTTTTTATTATATGTATCAATAACAAAACTTACTTTTTACATTTTATATATATAATTTGATGTGCTTCTCAGATGTACAAAATACATTTAACAAACACCTTATCAAGAACATGATTGAACAAATTTTGGCCCACAAATTTTCAAATTGTTTTAAAATAAAATGAGCAGTCCACCTGGACAGCGAAAAATCACAGAAAATAGAAAACGTGCTCTTTCGTGTCTTAATCCAGTTTCTGATTTCACATATTCTATAATCTGTCGTCTTCTTCATAATAATCACAAATCACAACGCCATTAAAATAACTCAACTACTCTCTCTATATAGCATCAGATCTGCCTTCTTTCTGATTAAGCCAACACCATTTCAATGGCTGCTTCTGCTTTTTGTGCTTCTTCTTCTTCTTCTTCTTCTATTCGCCAATTCACAATGCTATCTTCCTCATCCACTTCACATCATCACCTTAATAAACCTTCATCTGCTTTATCTTTTCGGATCCCCCAAACCCGATCTCGTTTGCGGGTCGTCTCTATGCGCCAGGAATCCAAAGGTATGTTTACTTGTATGATGAATCATGTTGATCAATTTCACAAACAGTTGGTGGACATCAGTTTTCCTTTTGGGGAATTTTTTTTATTTCTCACAGATCTGATTGAGACACCTGCTAGTCAAATTAAAACCCTAAATTCTTGCACAATCCTTTCCCATTAGAGCTCTGATCTTGAACTTTATATATATACTATCGTTGATTGCAGTTTCAGAAGTAACAGTAGAGTCATGGAAGAGATCGATTTTGGAAAGTGAGACGCCAGTAGTGGTTGAGTTCTACACCAGTTGGTGCGGACCATGCCAGATGGTGCACCGAGTGATGGATGAGATCGCGACCGATTACGCCGGAAAGCTCAAGATCGTTGCAATCAATGTTGACGACGAACCACGAGTTGCGGAGGAATACGATATCAAGGCGGTGCCCATCGTTCTTCTGTTCAAGAATGGCGAGAAACGTGAGTCTGTGGTTGGAACCATGCCTAAAGACTTCTTTGTGGCTGCCATTGAAAGGGTCTTGGCTACTTGATCCTGTGTTGACTTGACCCATATGGGTCAGTTTGGTATTATCGTTTTGTAAAGTTTAGTTATGAGATTTCCTATTTATACATATCATATTTTGTACATGGATTATGTTTTTTAATTGATTTGGATATTATATAATGTGGTTTGAGTTAAAGGTTAAAAGAACTTTTTTTTTCAAGTGAAAGTAAGAATAAGTGAATATACTTTTATGTTGCATTAAAGTTCGTCGTGGGACCAAATGACTTTTAGTTTAGCGGTATCTGAGTTATCGATGGAGTCCAATCGGGATATGCAATGTGAAAAAACTGCATTGAAAACATAAGTTTTGATATAAAAATAATTTGATAACAGAGACTAGGGACGGAGGCACGGAGCCATAAATTTGTACCACGGGAAGCACCATATAGAAAGAAGTTGAATTTTTGATCGTCAGCTTTTCTTTCTTCGTCCTATTTTTGAAGCCTAAGCCAACAAAAGACTCACCACCTGCTTGATCTCCAACACTTAGGTTGAAAACGACATACACAATGGTTCAATTGGTGGAAGGGGGATCAATTAGCAGCGTAAACTATAAATGAGTCGAGTCGAGTAGCAGGTTGTTCGAGCTCGAGTCAGAAATTAACATCAAGCTCGAGGTCGAGTCAAGAAATTAATATCAAGCTCGAGCTCGAATATTAACCTTTTTCAAAGTCGGGCTTGAGCTCGAATGTTTTTTCAATGTTTGACGTTCGATGTTCGTTTATGAGCTAGAATTTGAGATCAGTTAACTCGTTTATTTACTCAAACTCGATGAGTTTTCTATTTTGATTTTATAATTTGTAAACATATAAATATGTTTGGAACAAATTTTTTTATGGAAAGTTTGATCGATTATATGATTTGAAGGGACGAGAGAGTGAATTATTGTGATATGGCATTTTATTGAGCAAAGCCCATCTATTGGGAGGAGCCCTACCCATTAGAATTTTTTTAAAAAATATTGAGTATGACCCAAAATAATAGTACATTAAGAAGAAAAAAGAAAAAAAAGTTGAGGGGGAGCAGCTGCCCCCTCTGGTGCTCATGTGGCTCAGTATCAACAACTTGTACTGTTGTATGCTTTAAAAAGTAGGACCTTTGCTAATTTTTTGGACGGGAGCTTGAACAAGCAAGAAGAAACTCTGATTTCATAAAAAAGAAGTCTGAACTAACCCAATTGGTGGTGGTGGTGGTGATTGTACTAATAACTTGTACCTTATGCATATGGAGTTGTAATCATAGTAATTTGACCTTTGTGCATTAAATAATAATACTTTATGCATCATGATTTGTCTATAAGAGGTTTGATTAAATGCATTACAATGTAGTGTATTTGTGTGTATATATATTATATATAAAGAACCAAATGATTTTGGGTTGACATCATGAAAGTTGCGTATTCTCAAATAATGGATTGTCGTTGAGTTTAGGTTGTCTTTCTTCAGCGAGAAGTTGAAACACTGGAACAAAGAGGAATAAAAGAAACAACTAAAGATATTTGAGGTGACGTTATGAGATTTGTGTATCCTCAAATATTGTTTTTGGTGTTGTTTTGGTAATCTCATCAACTTGAAGAATGAAGGTGACTATAAGAAATGATGAATGAAGGGTGTATAATAAATTGTGGTGACTTTGGTGATCACACATTGGTGAGAATATGATACTTTTTGTGAAAGATGTGAGTATTTATTGATAAGAGGAGATCGTGTTTATTTGTGCCAACTCATTATGTTAGTCAATTTTAGTCGAACACTTTTTTTGGAAAAAAATCTTCACACATTTTGTAACAACACTAGCGATATGATTGTGCGACATGTCGTTTGAGTTCTAAATATCATAACGACAAAATTATTACTGATATAATCTCAAACTCTTCGTAACACAAATGGTTATCAATATATGAAAATGAACCACTTATGGAAATGCATTCTCCATTTTAAATTGTATCTCATTAATTAATAATTACTTTTTTTTATGTTAACTCAGTCAAATACTTTCTTAAAATATTTTATCGCTACCCTGCAATGTGCGAGACCCATATTAGTTTAGGCATACCACTATATCCATGGTAGGAGTAAATTAAGGGGCTTTTTACCAACCGTCTACAGACAAGAATTATCAACCTCACTTAACTTATTGTCTAACATTCTCAACCATCAAAATGGATTGTTGGGAAACATTTTAATCTAGGTAAACGCCTATCGGGTAAAAGTATTTTCTCTCATTTATCGGTATTATATTATTGGTCTTTGCTACATCTCTTACAAGGTAAGATTCTAGGTCCTTTCTCTACTCAATCGATAAGGTAAATGATATCAGTAATCGCTTACCCAGTAGATATTTAGTAAACGGCTCCTAGATATAGTGGCGGATCCAGAATTTTTTTGTGATGAGGGTTGGAATTTAAGTAATGGATGTGCCGACCTAGTTGACGATGTCAATAACTTAAACAGTTTCGTCAACTAGTACTAAATAAATTTTTTTTCTTTCGAATGAATTCAAGGAAGATTACTAAAATTAAAGTAAGAGTTATACATCAAGTCATCAACTAGTAAATCCTAAGCCTAAATTAACAACTTGACATCAAACAATAAATCCTAACCCAATGACTAATAACTAATAACTAACAAAAAGTTAACAATTATATATAAACTAACAAATTCTAACCCTAAGGGGGCGTTTGGTTCGCTACTTGGGATTGAATGGAATGAAATCTGTCAAAGGAATTTGACTTTGAAAAAATTGGAATTGAATGTTGTCAGGTTTGACCAACTGTTTGGTTGACAGAATTGGAATGGAATATGTTGAAAGAATTGGAATCTGTCTGTTTGGTTCACATAATATAGCTTTGGAATTGGAATGAAATTCCAGTAAATGACTAAAATACCCTTTTTATTAAATTTAATTTTTTAAAACTAAAATTAATAAAATAAAATAATTATTAATTATTAATTATTTCCGTTTTTTTAACACTAAAAATAATGAGTTTTATTAACACTAAAAATAATGAGTTTTTTTACAGCTAAAAATTGCATAAAACAGCAAAAATCATAATTTTTTACAGCAAAAAGGGCTAAAAACAGCAGAAAAATAGCAAAAAACTGCAGAAAAAAAATGCAAAACAACATCTGTTAGGGCAAGACATAGTTTAGTTGTTGCAAGAGATGATGGAGAATCTAACTGCTAGGGGTGAGCAAAAACTGAAACTAAACCGAAAAAAGCCGAGAAACCGAAAACTGAAAAAACCCCCCAAAAAAACCGAACCGAAATCGAAAAACCGAAAACTGAAAAAAAAACCCCGAAAAAACCGAATCGAAAATCTAAACGGTTCGGTTTTGGTATTGTTGGGTAATGAGGTAAGGGTATTTGAGGAATTAAAAAAGGAGCAAATTCAATTCCCATCAAATCCCAAGGGTAACCCAAAGAATCTCAAATTGCCCTCTTTTGGAATTCTTTAGAATTTGCCAAATTCCAATTCTTGAAAACAATGAACCAAACAAGGGAATTGGAATCTGGTCAATGGAATTCAGATTCCAATTCCACCAGATTCCATTCCATTCCGACGAACCAAACATCCCCTAACAATTCACGATTAACTATTAATGTAAAAGATAAATTGTATAAAAATTTAACAATAAAATTGAATTAAAAAGTTTTATAGGGTTAAACCTTTTTGGGGGTCAAAACATACATATATATTTTAAAAAAAAATAATTTTTTAAAACATTAAGGGATCATTTGACTCTCAAAATGCACGTCAAAACTTACTTTTTATTTCTCAAGGTATAATTAAATTTTATTCTAACATATATAGGGGTGTAGAGGTGTAAACAAGTCTAAATTACAGGTTAATCGAGTCGGAATCAAAAAATTAATACTAGGTTTGAGCTCGACTCAAACACGATTAACTTTTCAAAGTAAGACTCGAGCTCGGTTAACTTTTCAATGTAAGACTCGAGCTCAAATATATTTTGAGTGATGCTCGTTTATAGGTTCAAACTCGTGATTGATTAACTCGTTTATCGGCTTCAGTTCGATAGTTTTTATATTTTTATTGTATGATTAATAAATATATGACCATGTTTGGATCGAAATAGAGGTATGCTTGAACGGCTCAGCTCGCTCAACTCGAATAATTGAATTAAACTTTCGAACGAACCGAGTCAAACATTAATGTTATAAAGCTCGGCTCGTTTAGTTAAATAAGTTTTCTTTTGTATTTAAGATCAACTCGACCTTAAAAATCATTAAACTCAATCTCAAATAGTTCGTTAAAATCTCGAATCGTTTACAGCGTACCACTACTTTTGAACGAAATCGGATCCGACCGGTTTGAATATGGGTCGAATAACAAAAGTGGATCCGTTTGTAAGACGAACACGCGTACATAAGTGGGCCACCATGCATACAGGAGATAAATATTTATCTGTGTCGGCATGTGTACACATTCATATCGGGTCGGCCCATGAGACCTAATAACAGATCCTTGAGTTGGGTGCTCAAATACTCCATTGTCGTTCGTAATCATCACTCTATTCCCTATACACCCACCAACTCAACTAATTTATCTCATCGTTTATTTCTTCCCCAATTCACAGAAACTCTCCACTTTCACCAGGTATTATTCATCCATCTAATCTAATCTATTCTAACTATCTATATATATATATTTATTTATTTATCAAGAATTTTTAGGTAGAGATCTTTAATCGAATAATTAACTTTATTCCCTTGATCATCCTCTATTGAGTTCATGTGGCAGCTGATTAATTGAATTTGGGTATGATTATGTTTCTAACTTCTGTTTTACTGTCGGTTTGAGTATTTATGATGGTAGTTTTTTTTTGGTATTCTTCATTGATTAGATGGTTATTTCACCCTTCAATAGATAAATCTATTGTTATTCAGTCTTCTATTGATTATGTTTAATTGTGTATTTCAAACTTTGAAACGTAGCTGGGTTTATTTTTTTTTTTAGTTTCAGATTATAATTTAAGTAATTGTTCATCGGTTTTCTCTTGATTTGTTTAAGTGTATATATGGTGCGAAGAACTTGCGAACATAATTGGGTTTTTACTTTTAAAATTTCAGATGTTATTTCTTGAGGAATTCGTATCTTGTTTGTTGATGAATTTGAGTTCAGTGATTTATGATTTATGATTTATGGTTCTTGAGGAGGAGATGTCGACCCTTGAGACACTAAGCCAAATTGGGGTTTTGTCATTTTTAACTTCGTACCCTGACCTCTTTGTGCTTATAAAGAAGGACCACTACCGTTTACAAAAACACTTAATTCGGTTAAGTGCTTACCAACTCACCTTACCCCAAGAATCTTAACTGTTAAGAGCAAAGCCAAGGACCAAGAGTCTTACCCATTAAGGGAGGCCGATGACTCTTGCCATGGTTAGCGCTTACCGGGTAAATTGTTGCATATGATGTCGTTTTCGTGGACTAAAATCTTACCCCGTAAGTAAGTGATAATGTTGAATTTTACTGGCAAGTGCTTACCGGGTAAGCGTTTAGGTAAACGGGTCCTTAAAGTTTCCGTAAGACTTACTCTAGAAGGAAAGAAGCATTTGATAAGCATGGAGAAAGTCTTCCGTAAATCTATGGATACTTACAATTATCCGTATCTATCTACACTTATCTACTTCCCTTATTTGTTTTGCTTTAGGATTCTGTTTTCGTTTTACTCTAGGAGTCTCTCATATTTCTTAGTTTAAATACCATCTTTTTCTTTCTTAGATATGAAAAAAATTTACTTTGAGTTTCTTATTTATAGTTTCCTTTACCTTTTATTTACACATGAAATATGAAGAATGCAAAGAAATATAAATTCTAAGAGCTTAAATGACTTGTTAAAAGATTAACAATGAAAAAGAGCGTAAATTATTACTGTTTGCAATCTACAGATACCTTCAAGATTTTATGATATACATCTATCAACCGCTAATGGAACAACCAAATATGTTAATTAAAAAAACAAATGGTCCGATTGCTATATTATGGGATATGGAGAACTGTCCTGTACCTAGTGACGTACGTCCAGAAGATGTGGCCGGAAATATTAGAATGGCGTTGCGGGTCCACCCCATAATCCAAGGAGCCGTCAATATGTTCTCCGCATACGGAGATTTTAACGGCTTTCCTAGGCGGTTACGAGAAGGCTGCCAAAGGACAGGTGTCAAACTCATAGACGTACCAAATGGTCGAAAAGATGCTGCTGATAAAGCCATATTAGTCGATATGTTTCTCTTTGCTCTCGATAACCCTCCACCGTCTTCGATCATGCTGATTTCCGGCGACGTTGACTTTTCTCCGGCGCTTCATGTACTTGGTCAACGTGGGTATACCGTTATTCTCGTGATTCCATCTGGGGTTGGTGTTTCTTCGGCTTTAAGTAATGCCGGAAGTTACGTTTGGGATTGGCCGAGTGTGGTTCGTGGAGAAGGGTTTGTGCCACCTTCGAGATCTCGAGCCATCGGTTCGTCTGATGTTTCTGGGTTTTTGATGGGACCCACCCAGAGCGGTGATGGTTCAGATGGTAAAAACGAAGAAGAAGCGATTGTGTATAGAGGGATCTCGATGGTGTCTGAATTCAACGCTTCATTGGTTTCAACGTCGAAATCATACAGCCTTCCGTCTGATTGGGTTCAGCCGGGTGATTTGATTGGTTTAAAAGGTCAACTAGTGAAGCTTTTGGAACTTTCCGGTGGGAGTTTGCCACTCGGGCGTCTTCCGGCTGAATACCAGAAGTTTTTCGGACGACCCCTTTATGTTTCAGAGTACGGAACTTTGAAACTAGTGAATTTATTGAAGAAAATGAGTGATGTGATATATATCGAAGGAAAGGGACAGAAGAAAGTGGTGTATCTTAAGAAATTAATGATGGATGATACCATTAAGCACGATAAGAAAGGGAAGCCGCTGACTCGAGAAGTGAATAATACGGGTGTTGGTTCTTCAGATGAGTTTTCAGATGATGAAAGAGTGGTTGTTGTAGAAGAGAAGGAAGATGGGAGGGATGAAAATGAAAATCTGATTGAGTTCAGATATGAGCTGCAGGAGCTACTTGTGAGCTATTCTTGTCGGATTTTTTTGGGTTGTTTTGAGGCTATCTATCAACAACGATATAAAAGACCGTTAAATTGTCAAAGATTCGGTGTTGATAAGCTTGAGGAGCTGTTTGAAATGGTGAATGAGGTCGTAACATTGCATGAGGAACCGCTTAGTAAGAAGAAGTTTCTGGTGGCTGCTGGTCTCTAAAATACCGTTCCTAAGGTATGCATATCAGCATATATATATATATATGTGTGTGTGTGTGGTGTGTGTGTGTGTGTATATATAGGGGCAGGTTTATACGAGAATGGTACCTATTTGAGGAAACAAGAGAACAATACAAAACCATATATGATTCACGACTAACTGGGGCGGGCGACTTTTGGGGCCACTTAAGTGGCATGGAAAAAATCGTCCGGAATCATGGGTGATTTGGTACAATATCATAATATATGATTTTGTACATGAACGACCATTCTCATATTCTCACGAATATGTTTCATTCTCGTATGAACCCTATATATAGGGTCAGGTTCAGGGGAAAACTGAAGAATGCCCTAGGAGCCCTCCATGTGGACGATATGCACAATTGCATACTGGTAATTTGTAACATGCATTTGGCATATACACTGATGGATAGAAAAAAAAAGCATCAATCGCTTGTATGCATTTGTGCATACCGTCCGGATGGAGGTTTCTTGGGGTGTTCTTCGGTTTTCTCTTTTTTTGCGTTTCCCCTCAACCTCCCCCCCCCCTCTCTATATATATATGTATTCTCAGGTAGAGGAAAATTCAAATGAGAACCATAAATATTTTGTTGATAATCTGAGAATCAATTATTTCATGTTTTATTCACAATGAATAATCAAGTATTATCATAATTCATCGTGAATAAAATATGAATACTTGGTTGTTAGAATATTTACAGTTTTTCATTTGAACACTCTCTTTAATTAACTTGGTTGTGCTAGCTCTGATTTCTAGTTGTTTTTTTCTTTGTGTTAGCCAATGAGAACCATCATCATGGATGGCATCAAGGTATCAAAGTCGCATGTATGTACAGTTCTTCGAATCAAAATCAAAATCAAAATCACCAGCCTTCTAACCTTTCAACAAGACTTGAAAGTATCTGGTGGTGTTTGGTTCATGGGATCTGACCAGTTTTATAACCCACTTGGCTGGCTGGTGGCTCTTCTTGTGTGGATTGTTGAAAATGGTTTATGGGTTTGAAGAAGAATTTGGCATGTGGCTAATTAGAATCAAAGTTATGGCCCTGTAGATGTTGTTGTGTTGGAGGTTAATGTTTTTACTACCACATGTTCTTTTAGCATATATGTGGTTGTGTTCACACCCTACTTTATACTTTGGGGTTTCTTCAAGTTATTCTATTTGTTGTATTTTGATCTAAATCAAATTGAAACATAGTTTGACAAACACAAAAATGGGATACACAGCAAACGCAAAGCCTATCAATGATAGTCGAGGACACAATGATTTGTGATTGGGTTACCATGTCTTAGGGGTTGTTTACCCGGACACTTATTCGGTAAGAGTCTAGTACATTAAAACAGTATCGTATGCAATAATTTACTCGGTAACTGCTTGGGTAAGACTCTCTATCCTTGTCATCGCTCTAAATGGGTAGGTTTTCAGTTTTTGCCATGTGTACATGGTAAGGTGAGTGACCCGATAAGACCTTGTTGGGTAAACATTTGGTAAACGGCCCCTTAGTAGGATGAGATCAAGAGGCATTTTCCGTTCTCTTATTAAAACTCTTATTTGATATAATAAATTAGTTGTTGGTTGTTAAATTAGCTATCATGGTAAAAGCTAGCTTATAAACACTTACCAGGGCATAGGATCGTGTGAGAAGGAAAATTAATGTGAGAAGAGATCTGAGTCCTTGATCACATCTCATACCCATCCATGAATTACACTTTAGAAGAGAGTTGATCTGGTGCATTCCATCCTAATATGCATTCAAAGGTGAAGATCTCTTCTTACGGTTCCCACCTTAACTCTCATTCTTGCCGGAACCCAACCCGTACAAGGGTTGAGTTCTGGTGAGAAGGGTAAGAAGAGATCTCCATTCTTAGATGATTCCAATCATAATTGAAGATCACACTAATTAGATGCATCAGGTCAATTATCTTGAGAATCACAATTTATGGTTGAGCGTGAGATTAAAAGTGACCAAAGGTGGCGATCTCTTCTTATGTTGCTCATCTTAACTTTTCTTCTCATACGATCCTTCGCCTCCAATATAATTAGTTCAAAATTAAAATACGTCAGTAGTCAACACGACTAAGTAAAAACCAATTTTGGGGGTTAAGTTAGCTCAACTGGCAATAAGACTCGAGTCTTAGGGGTTTCTCTTTGGAGGTCGCCGGTCTAGTTCCTGCAAGGGTCACTCGGGATTTTTCTGACTGTTCTTCAAGGTATTTGGGATTATTTGAGATGCAAACAAGCTGGTTCGAACGCCTATGATTAACAAAAGAAGGCCAGTAAAAAATTGTGCATTAAGATGTTTCAAATGATCTTTGAAAATTGTTGAGGAGACACAGTGGCCATCTTCTTGACGAAAGATCGAACTTTATTTCATGGAGGGACGCTAAATTTGATTTCCGGATGGGAGATCTACTGGGTGGGTGTAAATTTTTTGAATTAGAAAATCGTAACACATATATATCATATTAAAAAATAGAGAAAAATGCTCAACATGTACCTAAATTTGTTTTATTTCGTATTTAGTGTAACAAATATTTTTTTTCCTCAATCAACTTAACAAAAGTCAATAAAACAGAGTTGTAAGTTTCTTTATTTTTTTAAATTTACATGTATGTCAAAGTTTTTCTTAACCATGATTTAATTTTTTTATAAATAGATATCCATGTTATCAGATGGTATAAAATTAGCATATTATTATTATTGATTAACCTGAATACAAAATATTTTTTTTTTTGAAATTTGTTGTATAGGGTGACAAAATGAAAACCACACTTTGATTTCTTTGATACATTTTAAAATCCAGCTGATTTTATTTTCTTTAAAAATTTAAAAAAAGATAGAATGGTTACAAACGTTTTAAAGTTTTAACTCCAATAGAATGAACACCAGAGGAGTTTGTTAGGCGGGAGGCGGGCCCCACGAACCTGAACCGGCATTCAAACAAACTCAATACAGAGGATACATACAGTTCTATATCTCTCTACATTCTCCTTGATTTCTTCCCTGAAAACCGTTAATGGAGGTAAAAATCTCTCTCTCTCCGTCGTGTTTCTTCGTTTTCATCAACAACGAACTCAAACATGCACTTGAATGTTTGCAGAGGATCAAATTCGCGTCGAATGTGCTCTTCGCAACTCTTTTTGCTGCAACATTTCTGTTCACCTCGTCTTCAGTACTCAAGGTTAATTTGCAGGTTAATGATCGATGAATGTGTTTGTTGAGTTCTGAAATCTGTTTATGGCTAATTTAATCGGATTATTTGATTATTTGAAACTAACAGGAAGCAAATACTTGCGTAAACGATAAGAGCTGTGATTATGGATCACAATGTGGAACTTGCACTGGAAACGTTAGTGTTCTTCCCCGGTGTATTCGCGTTCAGCCTCACAATCCTATTCGTAAGGTATATTGTGTTGTATTATGTGTGCTTATGTGTAAAAATAAATGAAGGTATAGAAATATTTATGGATGTGTGTGATTGAGAGTCGTTCTAGGTGAAAGGCTTGCCGTTCAATCGATACTCGTGGTTAACAACTCACAATGCGTTCGCTAGAATGGGACATAAGTCAGATACAGGCTCCGTTCTTCTAGCTCCAGTGAACCAGCAGGATAGTGTTACTTCTCAGCTCAATGTATGCTTCTCGTCTCCCTCCCTCCCTCTCTCTCAACTATACAGAAAGTTAGAATTTCCAGCAGCGTCGTCCAAGTTCTAACTGACGTGATTTAGTTAACTGATTTTTCACCACACACGATTTATTACTGTCCTCGACGAACAAACGTCCTTGGATCTGAAACTTCGCACTCCTTGTGTAAAATAAGTTATAGCTTTTAAAATGTCAAATACGGTAGTATTGTACTTAGAAATTGGCATAGCTGTGTGAAAAATTTCAACAGAAACTATAGATAGAAAAATGTGGCATGAATTTCTAATGGAATCTATGTCGATTTAATTCAAAATTGGCTTGACGTCAAAAGCAATGGATCTATTTTTCCGGCCAACATTACAGAGGCGTTTACTATTTCTAGTACGGAAATACACATTTAGAAAATATCCTTCTACAAGGGAGAGAATCTTAGAACCAAAATGACATTGTACATATTTAAGTTGTAAATGGCTTTAGAACAACAGATGGTGAGATTGAAAACTGTAAAGGTGGCAACCTCTCTTGCCGACCTAAATTTGTTGCGTGTATGTAGACTTGATTAATAAAGGTCAAGAACTGCTATTTATTTATATGGCAAATGTATACCAATTAAGACGAGAACCCACAGCCTCATGTTTGGTGAGATTGAAATGATATATTAAATGTCCATTGGGGGGAAAGGTTCTGCTAGGATAATTTTGATACATAAAGTTCTTGCCATAGTTGTCTTATACTATTTAATTAATTAAAGGAAGATCCACAATCCACAAAATGCTACCAACTTTTTCTAATAGCCATAGTAGCTAACGTATTTGACCCAACTAGTCCATGCTAAATGCCCCGTCCACATGGATCAGACAAACTTTAGGTTTTTTGGCCAATAGCCATGGCCGCTGTTGAGCTGAAAACACTTGGGATTTGAAGTAATACCTTATAAACCAATGTTTCAAGGCTTGCCTTTTAGGCTCAAAGTTGTGGTTAAAATGCTCAACTTGGTAGGAAAGAGTTTGCTGGAACCAGAAATTAGTTTTGTGTTTGTTAGAATAATCATATTATGCTATTGTTATTGCTATACACTAGAGAAGTCACCTTGTTTATCTTAACTCTTGACATGTTCTAGAAATCCACTCCAAGTAGCGAGTATAAGATATATGGAAAATCCCTTATTACCATCTTAAACACATCAATCATGCTTAGGGAACTTGTTAGTTGTGTTTTCATTATTGCAGTGCAGCCCACCATGTCTTGGATTCAGCCAACGGTTGCTAAAAGCGAATTTTACCAACTTTTTGGCAGTCTAACTTCTAAAAGGAGATAAAATATTTAAACCAAGGCTATCTGCAAGTCTTGACTAATTTGACTTGTGGATTGCCTTGGATTATGTTAGAAGTTTCTTACAAGTTGCATAAATTTCCTGATCCGTATGGTTGAATCTTGAATGAACTCTAAACCAATGTACACTGAATACTTCTATTTTTGGTGAAGTTTCATTTTTCAAAATGATATCTGATACACAGCAGAGGCTCTGTTTTACACCTAACATGTTGAAGCTAATCATTTATCTTAATATACTTACCCTTGGAAAACTATACAAGTTGTATTTCTTTATAACCTTTGTAGTTTATTAACTCTGTATTGTTAAGGTTTAGACATTAAAATGATTTTTTTCATACTGTTTGTGCAGAATGGTGTGAGAGGTCTGATGCTCGATATGTATGACTTTGAGAATGATATTTGGTTATGTCACTCCTTCCATGGAAAGTGCTTCAACTACACAGCATTTGTAAGTCAATTGAGCCATTTCAGATTCTTTGAACTGCTTATTTGATTTCTCATCATGATTTGGTTACACATAACTGGAAATATGTCAATGTCATACGACTAAAGGACCCAAAATTTAGAGTGTGGGTTCATACTTCATAGCTGTAACTAAATGACATTCATTTTTGTTCATTGGTTCAACATAGGTTTACTTCTAATGACCACTCTCAAACTATGGGATTCCATTAAAACTGGATATTAGAAGTGAATTTCTGCTGTACTAGTCTCATTGTCCATATTCGTATTGTGTTATTTTCATACTGTTTATAACTACTGAAGCAAGGGATGTTTGATATTATTGGTTGAGCTGAAGTGAATAAATTTTGAGTATTGAATCTATTATTTTAATGTCACCAGCAACCCGCTATCAATGTTCTGAAAGAGGTTCAAGTTTTTCTAGAAGCAAATCCTACAGAAATCGTCACCATAATCATTGAAGACTACGTTACCTCTCAAAGTGGTCTAACCAAGATCTTCAAAACAGCTGGCCTTGGCAAGTTCTGGTTTCCAGTAAATCGAATGCCAAGTAACGGTAGTAATTGGCCCACTCTTGACTCCATGGTCCAGCAGAATCAACGATTGGTAGTATTCACCTCTAAATCTTCTAAAGAGGCTTCTGAGGGTATTGCGTTTACATGGAGATACTTGGTTGAGAATCAATGTGAGTTTCATAAAAACCTTAATTTAATTTGTCTAATAAATATAAAATAATTTCTTAAACTAACATTAGAAAATACAGATGGATCTGATGGGATGAAAACTGGTTCTTGCACCAACCGTGCTGAATCTGCTGCTATGAACGCTAAATCAAGATCTCTAGTTTTAATGAACCACTTTCCAGACACCCCAGATTATATAGACGTTTGCAACCACAATTCAGCCCCATTAATAAGCATGATCAACACTTGCCATGACGCTGCTGGTAAAAGATGGCCTAATTTCATTGCTGTTGATTTTTACAAGGTATTTTTTCAATAATTCTAAACTAATCTTCATGAAATCAATCTTTAATTAATTGAATATAGAAGAAACTAAATTAAACTAACACAAATCCTGTGAATTCTTTTCAGAGAAGTGACGGTGGAGGCGCACCTGCTGCTGTAGATTTTGCTAATGGGGAACTAGTCTGTGGTTGTAACAACATTGACTTGTGCAAGGTATGCAACATGAACTAAATATAATAGTATGAATGAATGACTTAATTAACAACCAATTTATTAAATTATATATATATATATATATATGATACAGCCAAAGATGAGATTTGGAGACTGTAACGAACCAGATGCCAGTCCTGCACCAGCTCCGGATACAACACCATCTGATTCGGAATCAACATCCACATCAGCATCAGCATCAGCATCAACATCCACATCAGCATCATCATCATCGTCATCGTCCACATCAGCAACCACAGCAACAAGAGGAAGAGGAAGGGGAAGAGGAGGAGGAGGAGGAGGAGGAGGAGGATACAAGAAAAGCTTTTCCGATTCGGATGGTCAACAGATTCAATTTGGATGGTTGTTGGGGACAGGTTTGATAGCTATCATATCTTTTCTTTGTTAATCAAGCCACATATTAGATATATTCATTCAAATTACTACCAATTAAACCCTTAATTAGCTTCATCATATATCTCATAAATAATAGGAGGGTGTAATTGGTAATCATAGAATATGTTGTAGTAAACTTCTAAACTCAGTCTAAATCCACAAAAAGATTACATCACATGTTAAGTAGCTGTTTGTTAATCTCATATATGGTGATTCTTGAGGAGGTAGTAGGGATATGAATTCTTGTTTAAGGTTTGACCTATTATTGGTTTTGTGCAGCTCTTTACATGCTTTTATTACCTATTATTGGTTTTGTTTTAAACTCTTTATATAATACATAACATGTATGTATATATATATATATATATACACATGTTCCAGATGAGAACATTAACGAGAGAATGTCTTGGGGAAAATGAATAAAAATCACCAATCCCAAAATAACATGTATCATTCTTGTCCCACCAATGAAATTAAGACGCATCGTATTTTTCTTTATTTTAGGTTTATTTAATTCATATTTACTTTCTCTCTTTGCTTACATATATTCATATGATTGGTGAACATGTATGAGACATGAAAATTTGAGACGAATGATTTTTATCCGGGAAAAATACATATATTGTAAAACTAAAACTCGCAAGTCTCAACAAATGAACGTAGAATATGTAGTTACTATGACTGCGAATGTCTGTATAGCTGATTGGTTTTTGTTTTTTTGATATCCGAATAAAAAGTTCTAACGTAACAATCTTATGATGATTCTTTTTCATTTTATTTAAAAACGAAAGAAAATATTTGTAAAATTCAATCGACAATTACATTTGTTTTAGAAATTGGATTATTACATGTGTACCCTAGTAATGAAAACACTAATAAACTTCATGCCAGAAGGTAGAGATAGAGTTGCACATGATTCTTACACAGGCCCAACAAGTAACAACTAACAATTATGTTTAAAAAGTGTGCACTTTTAATTTTAAATACACGTAGTGAATATTATTTGGTCAATTGAGTTTTAAAATGTGCAGAAAGAAAAGATGCCAAGCTTAATTGAATACATTAAAACTCAAGTCAATTCAAAAAGAAGAATATACTTATATACATATATAGTTTCAATGGCTAGGAGTTGATAGAAGAAAAAGAAAGAAATCATAACCATTTGCTGTCGTTGATAGTGGAAAGTGGTGAAGTTACACCAAATGGTTGTCTCTTTTTCCGGCATTACAATTTATAATACTCATATATTATGCTTTAAATTGTATGTATTTTATTATATACAATCTAATATCATAAGACACATAGTCATATAGAAGTACCCAAACCAATCTTTATCATTTTAGATCATTTTTTTCAGGTCTAGGAAAGGTGAAAATTGCACATGTTGAGTTGTGTTTCTTTTCTGTATACAAGTCATCTTTTACTTTTTAATATTTATATTTAATACTTTTTTAAGAGATTTTTCTTACCATTATCTTTAACATTGTATTCTTGAATTTGGAGAAATAATAAAATAAAATAAAGGTAAAAAAATAGTTATCTGTTCCCAAGAGAAAATGAAAATGAAGAAAAGAAAATAATTTTAATATTCTTGAACCTAAGAAAATGAAAAAAAAAAATCAGTTTTACAAATATGCTATCTAAAAAATATATTCTTTAAAAAAGTCATTTTTTGTTTCTAGTTTTTTCTTTTCCTCTCATTGAGAGAAAGTTTTGGAAAGAATGTATCATTATTTTCTTTCCGTTTCATTTTGTTTCTCTTAAAGTGTTTTTTTTTTTTTTTCTTTTTACTGTTATCTTATTTCCCTTCTTTTTTTCATAACTTCTTTTTTCGAGAGAACACAACATAAATAAGTGATTTAAGCTATTAACAAATTAATGTTATATTATTTAGAGTAAATTACGTTTTTCATCCCTATACTTTGTTAAAAGTTTTAGATTTCATCTAGTGGTTTCAAAATTGTGGTTTTAGTCCCTATCATTTACAATTTATTTCTATTTTTGTCCGTAAGGTTAAACACTACTTTTAAGTATGAAGGACTAAAAATCTAAAATACAAATGAATTGTGAACTATAGGGATGAAGAAAATAATAAGTCTAAAACACAAGGACGAAAATGGTAATAAATTACAAAACTCACAGGAACGAAAATAGAAATTCTCAACAAACCATAAGGACTAAAATTTACTCTATTGTTTATAAAAACTACTCCTTCCGTCCCAAATTAAGTGTTCATATTTTTATTTATTTTTATTTTAATTATAAACACTTAATTTAGGATGAAGAGTGTATAAGACAGAATACTAAAAATTATTAATGAAATTGATGTAAAATACAATATGCACAAAACAGACACTTTACATGCAAGAGAATGTGTGCACAATACGCATGTGCACTTTCTATTTTCTCTAAGACTTAATTAACACTTTCTTTGTTAGAGATTTTATTTTGATTAATTATCAATGTGAAATAAATAATTATTAATTCTAAAATTTCTAGGAATATATTTAATTCTCCGAGGAAAAAAATCAACACCCACATATGATAAATAATTATAGAAATGGAACTTGAAAAATGAGTAGAAACTACAATAGTAATAAGTACAAGTTTAAAATTAATAACAAATTTAGTAATGGGAAAAAAGAGAACATGCATTAGAGAGGGGGAGGAAGGGAGCGACAGATCGATAAAAAGTTATGAAACAAATGACCAATTCAAAACGAACAATCCATCACATCAAAATACCCTAAAATACCGTCACCGTGTTACAATCCGTATGGATAGAAAATTAGAGTTATAAGTTTCTTACAAGTTTAAAATTGTTGGATACCAATAACTTTTTTGATATAATTTTAAATTGATTAGGAGGTCATTGGCCAAACTGCTACTTTGACTTTAGAGCATCACACACCGCAACAACATCCTATCATCACTGTAATTGCCGAAAGAAGCTCAACAACAAACAAACCAAAACCATGCCAAAACCAACAAAGACCAAACTCTTAAAAACAAATCTAACTAACTGAACAACTGATTGGCCTGAAACACGAAAACAAGACAGTAGCAGTTGGAACCAATTTAACCATTAATTTATAGTTATTTCATTATTGATTTAAAATTGATACCAAAAGTGAAAAGGGATCCTAAAAAAATAAACCCTATATATACATATACATTATAGAAACATTGCATTCATACAACAAACACGGTCCATCGAGTATCATACATGTGCATCTTATAACAAAAAGTATCAACATAAATTATAAAAAAAAAGGTTGGTATTGGTACTTTTACATGATTAGATTCTTGTAACTTTCAAACATAAATATGGTTTTATAAAATTGTAATGTAGGAGAAAGAAACAACCATATGTTGTATATAAAAATCCCTCACTACCTTTCCACCATCAATGGCCATTAGATAATAACACTAGCAAGGGGCGCATATCATTTCTTTCAAGGGAAAGTAAAGTATTGAATTAAAGAAAATTATTGTAGCAATTCTTTTTCGATTTAACTAATTAAAGTAACATAAAAAAGTAAATTTCAAAAATGGTCTAACTTATTTTTTTCTTCAATTCAATTGAGATTATTGTTTTCATTTTCGTTCAAAATTCGATAAAAGGCACATTGACGTATTTCATTATTGTAGCTCATCAAAGCAAGTTGGTATTGGGAATGTTGTTCTTCATATACAAAATGTTATACAGAAAATATTTACATCGCATGACGATAAACTTGGATCATGTAACTGTCAAAAAATGTAAGTAAATGTGAACTGAGCGGTGCAACTTTCACACAAATAATTAGTCCTTGATCTATAATTTGGATATGAATCATGTGTTAACCCCTTGCATATGAAATGTAGTTTTTCAGGCTATTGGAAAATTTGAAAGTTTTTAATATCATTGTATTTTTGTAGTATAACGTAATATTTTGAAAACAAAATGTGATTGCGAAAGAATCAATTCAGGTAACTAAATCACTTTTGAAGAGTTGCACAAGATTCAAGGGTTCATGGATAGAAGCATCCTTACCTCCTCAAGAATCACCATTAGATCATATAAATGAAAAACCAGAAAAAAAACATTTTTATCAAGTGTTAGTGACTTAATGTGGATTTTAAATAACCTCCCCCCTCCCCCCCAATTTTTTTTCGAAAAAAGAATAGCGACTTAAGGTGGATTTTAAGGATCTTCTTTTGTGATGTAATATTTTTGTAGATTCAGACCGAATTTAGAACTATACTACAACACGATTTGGCTACAAGATACAACCACATTATGTGATTACCTATTGTTTATGATATGATGAAGCTAATTAAGGATTAATTAGTAGTAATTTGAATACATCTAATATGTGCCTTGTTAACAAACAAAAGATATGATGGCTAAAACCTGTCCCCAACAACCATCCAAATTGAATCTTTTGACTATCCGAATCGGAAAAGATAATCTTATATCCTCCACCTTCTTCTCTCACTGATGTTGATGTTGATTCAGATGTTGTGGCCATGCAGGAGCAGGACTAGCTGATCTGATAGGTTACAATCTCTAAAGTCATCTTACAAATAATCCAAATATAAATTAGTTGTTAAATCCTTCGATTATAGGTTTTTATTTATTTATTATATCTTGGTGTTAATTAGGTTCACTTCACTTCATGTCTCAAACAATATGACTACCAATTGGAAATAAAAATGGAGGCATATGAAAGAGGGTAGTGATTAATGTTCTATAACATGAAAAAATTAATGTTGTGACTAGTGCCCATTGGCCAAATCTACGAGAACAATTAGATTTAGTTTAAACTTAGCGATCTAAAGATGTCCAGTTGAAGATCAGTTTTGAATTATCCAAAAATACGGTAAATAGTCTCTACTTTTCAAAATAGATTTTATAATGAAAATGACACATAAATATAAAATGTAATTATTAATTTTTTTAATCAGCAAAAAACAAATTTTCTTTTAATATTTACTCTTTATTAAGAGAAATTTTCTCCATCTAGTAAAAATGAACAATAATTTTGGCAACCATTTATCAGTAGCATCATGGCAAGTGTTCATGATACTTATTAATGAGGTTGAATTGTATTGCAAACGACGATATAATCTGGGGTGTCAGGAAAGTGATTCAACAAAATTAGATATATTGATTTAGTGTCCATCGTATTTTTTCGGATGGGTTGCTAAACATGCTCCTTCTATTCAGAACCATCTTTTAACATGTTAAATGTGTGATTTTGAATTAAAAATGACTAAAAATCGGTCCTAGTTTCAATTTACCTTTTCATAGTCGGTCTCTGTCCCGGCCAAAATATCAAAGCCCGGTCTTGAGACCAACCCACTCGCAATTTTTTTCCTCCCAAAAATTAATTTTGAACGTAAAAAAGAATATATTTGATTTGCACAATATCTTGGTAAAATACACCTTAAAATCTCTAATTTGCTCATTTAAATACACTTTAACAATATCATATTAATTTTTTTTATACAAAATATTATACATGTTTTTATAGTTATGATTTTTGAATTTTAGTATTGAAATACTTATAAAAACTTGAAAAACATAAAAAAAAACTTGAAAATCTAGTACAAAAATTGAAAAACTTGATATAATAATTTATAAAAAAATATTATTTTTTAAAGAATCGGTCCACATATAACCGCTCCCGGGCCGGACTGTGAAATTTCCTAAAAATCGTAAATAGTTATGGATCATCGGGCCCAAACTATAGCTCGCTCTTAGTGCACTTTAATTTCTACATAAACAAAAGTAGCACAACTTATCTTGTATATATAACTTTGTAAACCCATTTTATAGTGTAATCGAAAGTTTAGGTGTAATTTAACAGAACCTTCAAAAAAATTGGAACACTTTGCTTCTATTAATTTATAGCAATATATCCTACCACACTCCTCTCTCTTTGGTCACCTCAGTTAATTTTTCAATTTACATTTTACATCCTTATGTTTAGTTTATACCCAATATAACCATACAAAGATGGTCCCCTAACCACTCGATCAGGAGGTCTTTTCACGAGGCAAAGACCATTTTTGTAAAATATATTTTTTATTTTTCACCATCGACAAGTGTTTTCACGAGAACATGACCAAAATTGTAAATTTCTAATTATGACTTTGAAGAAGATCGTGATCGAGATGAGGTTTCATAAGGATACGGATTATTTTGGTAAACCACGTGAGAATGGTTATATTGGGTATAAAATTTTTTAAAATGGTTATTATACTTAATTTCATTAAATATCAAAAAGGTTAAAAATAATAAATAAAAATAGCACAAGGCAAAAATAAAAAGGGTTAAAAATAAAAAATAAAAAATATATTTTTTTTTGATTTTTTAATATAAAAGAGGAGATATAAATAAAATCAACCTCTTCTAAATATGAATACACGATGAGTATTTTAATTTATAGTTACTAATATGCTCATTAATACTAATAATTACATAATATTTATAAAATTTTATGATATTAAGAAATGGGTTGGATTTGATTGGTTATTAGAGTTTGAAATGAATATTATTTTGGATAGGAATAGGAATAACAGTAATTGTTTTAACCCAGATTGACCCACAATCTATCTGTACACAAGTCCAAAAGTTGATGCCGGTTGACCACCGACAAGCTCGGTCGACTCTACTTCCCCACGCGTGCTTTTACATACAATAAACGACACCGTTTGCTTCATCCTCCCACCTCTCTTTTCACACACACTCACCCTCACAATCACAACTATCGAAATAATGGAGGGCATTTTTCTTCAACCCCCCCCCCCCCCCCCTCATCTAATCATCTATCACTTCTACTTTAAACTATATCACAATTCACCCCTGTACTCTCTACTTAACTATTCAATATACTAAAACCAAACCAAATGAACCATTAAATTTCATACGAATGTTTGGTACAGAATGATTAAGAGACTTTTGTGATAAAGTGCAAAGTAAAAAAAAATTGTTTGCTAATTGTTCAAAACAAAACGATGGCTCTGAATGGTTGACGAGGTCTAGGATACATAATGATTCAAAGAGTTTTGAAATATTAAATCATTAAGAGACATACTTATTTTTTGCCAAACATCATTCACCTCTTAATAATTCAGATGTTGCCTCTTAGGCTATGCTTGGCAAAAATAAGCTAACTGATAGACTGATTTATAAGCAAACTTATTTTCAGTGTAGACGTTTGGCAAACCATACGCTAACTTATTGAAATGCTACTTGGAGTAGCATTTTGAGAGTCTATTGTTATTTTGTTCCAATTATAACCGTCATTAATATTAATTATTATTTTTATTTTTTAATATGTCATTTTTAGTCATTTTACATTCTTATACGCTAGTTTTGTCAAACATGATTTTTTTCATTTTTTTATCACCTAATTTTATAAACTACCGATAAACATATCGTCATTATCCATCAAATTCTACCATTGCTTTATCAACTAATTTGCCAAACATAGCCTTAATAAAACTGTTAAAAGGTAAATAAACAGCCCTTAAGATTCAAAAGGATACAGTCTAACCTTTTTTTTCTCTCTTATAATTGGATTTAGTTTTTGATGGGGGTTGATGTTGAGTGTTGTTTGTTGGTTCTTGATATTTCCATCCTATCAACGAAAATTGTGGTCCAAGAATTAGACAATGAAAAGAACAAGGGGATAAAGTGTGTGTGTATATATATATAATTATATATACATATACAAATTCCAGCAAGAAAATGGGGCCTACAACAGACTAGCACCTTTGACCACACCTCAATGCCATTCAACAACTAAGGTTAAGCCTTAAGTTAATGGATTCACTCGTGTGTAAATTGAAAGGATATCTTCCTTCCCACCCCCCCTTCTGTTGCCTTTGTCTCTCTGTTCCATTCCTATATATGTCAAATAAACCCCCAAACATACAACAAATCCATAAGAGAATTTGCAGACTCCTCTGCAAATATATACATATAATATTATATATATATACACACACACATATATATATAGAGAGAGAGAGAGAGATAGAGAGAATTGAGAGTTTTAAACTGAAGTAAAGGAAAGAGAACATGCCTAGGAGCTTACAGCCATTGGATGTGGGAATTCAGATCCCCTATCATTTCAGATGTCCGATTTCTCTTGAGCTTATGAGGGATCCGGTCACCGTTGAAACTGGTCAGACATACGACCGTTCAAGCATAGAGTCATGGGTGGCTACCGGAAACACCACCTGCCCTGTCACTCGCCTCCCTCTCACCGATTTCACCCTAATTCCAAACCACACCCTCCGCCGTCTAATCCAGGAGTGGTGTGTCGCAAATCGGTCCTATGGTGTGGAACGGATTCCTACACCCAAGCAACCTGCTGACCCAATCATGGTTCAATCATTGCTGAAACAGGTGTCGTCTATGTCTAATACAAGGCGGACTAGGCTCGCTGCCCTTCGACGCCTTCGTGGCCTCGCGCGTGACTCGGAGAACAACCGATTGGTTATCTCAACGCACAAAGCGTGTGAGGTTTTACTGGACGTGTTGTTTTCCGAAACGAATCGCAACTCGTCCGAGTTGATTCACGAGTCGCTAGCGGTTCTATCGATGCTCGCGCTTTCTGAGACGGAATGTCTTATCGTGTCTACGGATCCGGACCGAGTTGCGTACCTGATTTCGCTTTTGTCGCATTCTTCGATCGACGTCCGAGTCAACACCGCCGCTCTGCTTGAGAACGTCGTCGCCGGGACTAGATCGCAGGAACTCCGATCGGAAATCAGCAGTCACGATGAGATATTCGACGGAATAATCGGTATCCTCGACTATCCTTTCTCGTATCCGCGAGCGTTGAAAGTCGGAATCAAGGCGTTGTTTGCGTTTTGTATGGTGAAACAACACCGCCACAAGGCGGTGGAGGCCGGAGCAGTGGAGGCGCTCATCGACAGGCTTCCTGATTTTGAGAAATGCGACGCTGAAAGAGCACTGGCGACGGTGGAGCTATTATGCCGGATACCGTCAGGTTGCGCAGCGTTCTCGTCTCACGCTCTCACAGTGCCGCTACTGGTGAAAGTGATCCTGAAGATCTCGGACCGAGCGACGGAGTACGCCGCCGGAGCACTACTGTCGCTCTGTTCCGCCTCCGAACGGTTGCAAGGGGAGGCGGTGGTTGCCGGAGTTTTGACGCAACTGTTGTTGCTTGTACAAAGCGATTGCACAGCTAGAGCCAAGCGAAAAGCGCAAATGCTCTTGAAACTTCTACGGGATTCGTGGCCGGAAAACTCGATCATGAATTCGGATGATTTCGCCTGCAGCGACGTCGTTCTGTTTTGAACTTTTTTCCCCTAAAATTTTAGTTTGACCATTTTGGTCCACTCTTTTTCCTTCCTTTTTTTCTTTTTAAAGAAAAAAGAAAAAGTAAAACAATTTAAAACATGAAGGTTCTAGAAGGTGAATGGGAGTACATAAAAAACAAGTGGATTTCGGGTGTATGTAACTTGTAACAATTTTTGGTAGTGCCATCTCTTTTTTACTTTTTATGTAAATCCAAATTATTAAAAGTCGAACATGAATTATTGATATAATTAGGGGAGGTTAATGGAACCTCTAAGATATACTAATGACACCCTTACAAAAGTGGATTATTCTCACACCCATAATTGTCAAAACCCTATTTTTAGGATCGCAATGCTAGAAAAATGCATTTAATTCCGTGCACACCCCTATTAAGGGGTATCATTAGCACTCCCCTATAATTATCGGTCATTACGAATTCTGTATAACTATATATTTGGACAAATACATGTATTAAAATGCATTATCTGAGGGGCTCGACCACCCACAAATAGGCTTGGCATTGTGGAACATGCGATAGCCGTTTTTTGGACTAAGATTTTGTTGAGGACCAGGGGCGGATGCATGTATTGTTGGTATTGGTCTTAGGACCCCAACAAATTCCACCAAAAGTTTAAAAAATAGCTATAGAAAAACATTTTTTTAGTAAAATTTCTTATTGAGACCCCTACATGAAGAAGGCAAGGCCCCAAACGTTGTTGAAATCTATATTTTCTTAGGTTTGTGATTAATTGGTTAATGCGAAGTATACAAGTTTGTTTAATAGTTTGTCCTCTAGCCATTTGGTTCCTTATTATGTCGATTTTTATATTAATGTGTAATGTGATTAATTGCTTTAAGTTTTAAAAGAAGTAGTAAAAATATACAAATAGTAGTATGATGTGTCGGTTTAACCAAAATAGTAAAAAACTTAAGCATAAAAGTAATTGAATAAGTTATTGTTATTCGGTTAACTGAACTGCTTAAGCCGAAAACAAATAACCAAAACTGTTTTGGTTCGAATGAATTATTCGGGTTCGGAAGTTCTTTAACACCCTAAAGTGTACCCCCAACCAAAAACCATTTGGAATTTTCTTATTCACGAAAATTGACAATGAATTAAAGCTCGTCTGTTGATTGTCTCTTGTATTTGGTTCATTTTAGAAAGGATCAAACAATTTTCCTTTGAGGCGAGGATCGACTATTATATATACCGAAGGCTTTACTTATTCTCCAAACGAATGTATGTACTAATTTATATATAGCTCAGAAGGATTGAGGGTAGCCTAACCCCGAGCTTGTGTCCAGCGTGATATATGGTCTCCATTTTGATTCTTAAAATGTGCTATAAATTCATTTTGAAGGTTTCATCCATTATTTGGAAGACCTAAAATTTATAGTATGTCTGCGTGTCCATGTTCATGTATAAAAATGCATTACATGAACCATATAACTAATAGAGTGAAGTCTTCATGTTATAGTAATAAAAAAGAATTATTGATTAGATCATACAAAAAGTTGATTATAGTTTAAACCTTTTTAATTCAAACCACATGGTAATTAGATATTTGGACACGCTCATATTTAATCATATCCACTATAAACAAATGCAAACATGACTATGTTATACTCGTCCAGATGATAAGGGAAAATCTATAACAAAATAAAACCAAATTTCTCTAATGTGTTGAATCAACTATCAAGACTTTCTACTTAAAGGAGTCACTTCAAAGTATTCTTCTCAATATATGAAAGAATACAAAGTTGATCCAAGTCATTCAAGATTGTCGGTGCGTATAAGTTGGCCCAAAAACCCATGAATAGCACACACACACATCCCAACAAGTTCCGTTAAGAACCTAAAATTGATTAAGAACCTGGTAATCACCCTATCAAACATGGTACATTTATTAGGAATATGAACATCTTATGTATTATGAGTATGTTATTCATCGTGAATGTACTTTCATATTCATCATATATGTATTATTCATGATGAATATTCATTCTGAAGAGGAACACATGGCACATTGTGAGCAGTTACCGGATTCCTAACGGAACTTCCTTGTCTCTCTCACTCTTCTCTCTCTCTCTCTCTCTATATATATATATATATATATATATCTGGTTGGGTTCACGTGATACCACATTTTTGCACTTGAAACTTAACATCAAATCATTGTGAAGGTAAGAATCCAAACTTTAACAACAAGTTTTGCTACGAAGTTTCAAATGTAAAAAAGTGGTCTTATGGGTATTACGAAAACAGTTTGGTCTCACATTATGTACATATAATGATTGATTTGAGAAGTGATCCTAGATCGTCATCCGGTCAACATTTGCAGCTTTGACTGTGAAACATCAAATAATTTCTCGCATGGATATGCAAAAGATAAAGAGGTAGTTTCGTAACTTTTACAAACAGGCGGCAATCGGATTATATGTAAACCAGTGAATCAATTAATTAGTTCATATGTAAATTACACGGGTTCACATATGAACCCGTTTGTCGCCTATTTGTAAATGTTACAAAACCGACCCCTCTATTTTTCGCATAACGGTATATTTTGATCAGTCACAACCGCAACTTTTGTCCAGCCAAATCCGATCTTGACAGTATGAAAGGCTAGGAACACTTTTTTACTTCTCAAAACAACTTATGACTATATATATATATATATAGAGAGAGAGAGATCAATTTTGAATATGTAAGAGAGATTTTAAAAATTGGTAAGTTAAAATAGAAGTTAAAAGAAAAGGTAAAATGATTTGAGTAGTTGTAAAGTGAAAGTTGGTGTAGTGAATGAGGAAAAGAAGATTGTGGATGATGTTGAATGACATGAGAACTTAACCACCATTGACCAAAAGAGTTTTCAAAATTGATGATAGTGGGGAGTGATGAAGAAGCCAAACCAAAACATGCTCATGAGAAAAGGAAAATACAAACTTATAATTATAGTAATAATAATATTGTGGCCACAAAGAATTTTCCATTACACCCCTTTGTCTCCTGTCCCCACCAACTAACACCATGAGCACCACATGGGCTTTTTTGTCCTTTTACATTATTAGATCACAAAAATATGAAATATCAGTCAAACGAAAGGTTGGAATCAACCGGATAACAAGTTTGATTGATAGTTTTGTTGGTTAAAGGTCGCACCATAGATCTCTAACGACTCCTTTCACATGGTTCTTTTTTTGTATTTTTATGTTGTATAAATACGAAATATAATATCAGTCAAATATATACAGTCCAATAACTACTCTTAACTCTTGTTAATGTTTTTGTCGGCTAAAATTAAAAGCACATTAATGGGAGGACATATATTTCTCTACCCTTTTAGGTTTTAGTGTCATTTGTGTGTAAAATGTGAGTAAAATGAGGCTAACTGATAGTTTTATTGGTTAAATGTACTCTACATTTATATCTCTAACAAGTAATCTCACATTGGGTTTTCCGTCTTTTCAAACTTTTATGCTATGTGAAAGATATTAGTAAAATCAAATGAAAATAGTTTGATTATAGGTTTGATTGATGGTTTCCAACCGACATTCAATTAATATCTTGTTGGCACAAATTTCTAACAAATCATTTTCATATGGGTATTTATGTCCTTTTACATTTCTATGTAGTCAAGAGTAAACAATAAAATCAACCTAGACCTTAATGACACCCACCAAGGCTCATGAGATCAGTTGGAATTTCATTGTTTGAACAGTCAAATATTAGGTCTCGGTTGATAAGTTATCGGTTGGACATGCATTTCATCAATACCTTGTTGCCACATATTTCTATCAAGCTCGTTGTTTCTCTTTCAGTTGTCTGTTCCCCCTTCTTATTGAAATATAATTCTAATTAACAAGAAGCCAATAATGGCCCACACAAACAATAAATCATCAAAAGAAAAAATATCCACTTGAAGAAGCACAAAATTTCAATTCTTTTTGTATTTACATGTCAAATAAACATAATAAATAGTAATCAAATCAAAGATAGTCACTTGCAAATTTACGTTTTTTATTAAACAACTCAACCCTTGATTTTGGGAGCGGTTTGTGGATATTTTCTTGCTGCAAATCATTTTGAAAGATGCTCCTTCTTTTTGGACCCTTTTCTCGATCATTTTTTAAATAAATATACAATAACAATTCAAAAGAAGTCCATTTATGTAAATTTATTGGATACATACCTATATTTCTTATTTTATATGATTTCACTTCATTTATTTATGACAAACATCTGTCTGTATCAAATTAATTTTTGTAACGAGAAAAAGGAATCGAAATAAGAGATATACGCTTTCTCATTATCTACCAAACTTAATTCGATCACTTGACCTACAATTTATTTTAATTCCTTCCAAAAAGTTATCCTTTGGACTTAAATTCATTACATCCATTACATTCCGGGTTCAGGTAGGATACGGGCCGGTTCTAACCTTTTCTCAAACAAACCTAAGATAACTCATAGTTTTATTTGAACATGATAACTTGCATTTACGCGTCCTAATAATTGGCTAAGCTTGCCTATGTGTTAACGAGTCTAAAAAATTGTTTGTTTAAAAAATATAATTCATTTAAAATCATAAACTTATAATTTTTTTCAAAATACTTGAGATCATTGGAACTTGGAAGGAAATTTTGAGATTTGGGGTCATTAGTCAAGAGGAGGACTCATGTATATGGGAAATTGGAATTTCAGTTATAACATTTGATTTAACTTTTAAAAAAAATAAACAACTTGGACATAGTTCGTCTGAATTTTTTGTATTGTGTAAGTTTGCATGTTGATCTTAACGTGCTAGTAGTTCAGGCCCATTCCTTTTTTTAAGAATGGTTGTTTACGAAAATCGTCCATATACTTCATTTATTATGGATTTACTCCTCATGATATGCATTTTCTGTTGGATTTGGGCCCTTGACTAGATGACCGTCTATCAGACCTGTTAAATTCGAGGGCATAAGGGTCTTTTTTTTATTTTCTAGGATTTTAACATTTTCTAATTAACTCTTTCAAATGGGGAGGGGAGCAAAATGAATATATTAAAGCTTGAAGGGCTAAAACATTAAAGCTATATATTATGACTTAAGGTCATGTCAGCCAGCCTGTTTTCGTTTGACCCGTAAAACCAATTTTTTTATACTTGAAACTTTACAACAAAACACTATGAAGGTAACCTTGACAGTGTTTTTATTGTGAAGGTTCGGATTTTTCCTTTCACAATGTTTTGCTATGAATTTCAAAGGTAAAAATACGGTCTCACGAAAATATGGTAGTCTCACGTGAAACCAACCGTATATTATATATGTATATATATACATACACATATATGATATATAGATTTGGGTTCACGTGAGACCAACCTGTTTTCGTGAGACCATATTTTTACACTTGAAACTTCATAACATAATACTGTGAAGGTAAAAAAATCTGAACCTTTACAGCAAAAACACTGTGAAAGTTACCTCCATAGTGTTTTGTTGTGAAGTTTCAAGTGTAAAAAAGTGGTCTCACAAGTCTCATGAAAACAGACTAGTCTCACGTGATTCTAGGTCATGATATATATATATATATATGATATATACACACACGATCATAGGCAATCACGACAGACACGATCACAGGCTCACAGCTACGTAGGGATTAGACTAGTACTACCAGACCGGTACCGAATTTTTTTGGGACTGAAAACAAGGTAAGAACATCACACCGTATGTACAAATTCGGTACCGGTTCGGTTAGAGAAAATGTCATCTAGCCTCATCATAGGGATGAGATTAGTACCACCGTACCAGACCGGTACCGAGCCGGCTGGTACCGAATTTCTTTGGGACTAAAAAAGAGGACCGGAATTTTTAACCGAACCGTATGTACAAATTCGGTACCGGTTTTCTTCGAGAAAATGGTCCTCTACTCTCATCCCTACTGCTACGTTCTCCCTCACCGACACACCATCGACCACGTTCTCCATCGGCCACGTTCTCCATCACTGTTCCAGTCAACACCCACCACTCACATCCTTCTCCGAGGCGGAACACAATAGGGGCCTAGGGGGGCCATGGCCCCTGCGTTTTATCCCTTAAATACTAGAAATATTATTAATGAATTGCGCTTAGCTCATGTGGTTATTTGTATATGGCCCCGGTCGGTATACGTGGTCATAGGTTCTATTCAACTGTCACAACGTTTTGTTTTTTATATAATGAATTGAGCTTATCAATGAAGATGTTTTGTTGGGTTCGGCCCCTTAATTAGAAGTCTTGTGTTCCGCCCCAGTTCTCCGATGAAACCAAAACAGCCCATCTTCTCCGGCGTAACAACCGATTCCGGCGAAAGAGGACCCCGGTACAAACGGCCGACCGACCACCCCAACATCCGTAATCGTCATATTCTCGGTGAACCACCATCCTCCCTACACAACCACCACCACCATCCACCAACAAGGACCAAAATCGGGAGTTTACTCCAGTGACCCATCACTTTCTCCACCCCAACTGTTTTTCTCCGGTGACCCATCACTTTCTGCACCCTTATTGTTTTTCTCCGGTGACAATAACCGAGAAGATGGAGGTTTTAGGGGTGAAGAAAGCATCGTAGTGTGATCACAGAGAGAGTGTGCGTGCGGAAAGAGCGGGCTACCGGAGCTCACTCGCCGGAGTAGAGTGAACTTGCCGGAGAGAGAGTGGTGCTGGAACAGGGAGAATGGGAGATCGATGGGATGAAGATGATGTGGAGCAGCGATGGCTGTGGCCGGTTTGGAGTGGGGCCGTGGGGGAATGTTTGGGGACAACGCGACGAATGACGATCAGTATACGATATATATTGTGTATATATGATATATAATATATAATATATAATACAATTATTAAATAAATGAAGTTTGTTTTTGGCATTTGAAGTTACAATATATACATTGTGGTCCTTGAGTTAAGTAGATTAATACTAAAAACGTTGAACTTAAGTAAAATGGCAAAAAGAGGCTTCTACCCTTGATTTTATTGAACCTAATAGACGGATGTTTGGTTGAGGGGCTAGATCCAACAGAAAATGCAAACTAAAAAACATAAAAATGTATGGAGTTTTTTAGTTACAGGCTTACAGAAAACAATATTATAGAAAATAATTCGCATGAAAAAACACCCCAATATAATGTTTGGTAAGGATAAAACTTATTGTCACCATGCAACGCACAGTGTCATATACTAGTTTAATAAAAAAAAACGCAATCACCGTACTAGCGAGACTAAGACAGTGCTTGAATTACGACATCAGACTATCCAACTAATAAATTTACCAAATAGGGTTCTATGTCTAATCTAGTCTATCGGTTAACAAAAATCATGATTCTATGCAATATTGACGTTATTTATTTCAAATAACATTTTAAATATTCATATAAGTACATCTAATTCTTTCATAAATATAGGTGCAATCATCATAAATCATGGTTGACTCTATTCAGTACACATCATATTACTACAAAACAAATGATTTTTACCTATAAAATGATGACGGATCGACTGAAATGGCCGAACTTTACGAACGAATTAAGAACATAGTAAGAAACCCGTTAGGGAAACTTAAATTAACTTTAATATCAAAATTCCAGCCCCCTAATAATCTAAACATATCAATTATTTATAGGTCTAATAAGAGCTATCTTAACTAGGAAACTATTAAAATAATCTTAATCTAGGAAACATAATTTAACTAGGAAACTATTACGATAATCCTTATCTAGGAACGATTACGATAACCTTTAAAATAAATATAGGAAACTAATCTAATTAGAATAAATAAATATTAGATAAATATTAGGCAATCTCCCCTGCATCATCCTCCCTCTCTTGAAAAGGACTTGTCCTCAAGTCATGCTCGGCTTTGCCATTTCCAAAGTACGGAGATAAATCAGCAACGGTGGCCGAAACATTATAATGTCCCGGGAGCTCGATTTTCATCCCAATATTACGTAAAGGTTCATCGCGGTTTGCACCGAAAAAACCCTGATGGTGATTGGCGAAAGGATTCTCCTCTTCCTCCTCACCTTTGTCCCAGACGCTAGGATCAGATTCGGTTTCCTCCGCATGCATCTCCTGTTGAAACTCGAGGATCAGATGGTGATTGGCGACAGGATTCTCCTCTTCCTCCTCACCTTCGTCCCAGACGCTAGGATCAGATTCGGTTTCCTCCGCACGCATCTCCTGTTGAAACTCGAGGTCTCTAATTCGTTGTTGAGGGCGTTCGATTTCGAAGTCACGTGGGTCTCGTGGATCAGCTGCATCGTTGCCTCGACCGGCGCCTCTACGATGGACAGTTGCACGGGGTCTTCCACGTCCGGCCATTTGTGTACCAACCTTCGCTCTGATACCAAATGATGACGGATCGACTGAAATGGCCGAACTTTACGAACGAATCAAGAACATAGTAAGAAACCCGTTAGGGAAACTTAAATTAACTTTAATATCAAAATTCCAGCCCCCTAATAATCTAAACATATCAATTATTTATAGGTCTAATAAGAGTTATCTTAACTAGGAAACTATTAAGATAATCCTAATCTAGGAAACATAATTTAACTAGGAAACTATTACGATAATCCTTATCTAGGAAACGATTACGATAACCTTTAAAATAAATATAGGAAACTAATCTAATTAGAATAAATAAATATTAGATAAATATTAGGCAATCTTCCCTGCATCATAAAATTTATCCAGAGAAATTTTCATCGGTGATTGCCCACGAATGACCCAGAAAATACCAATGGTTCGGTAAAATCCGATGTTTTTCGAGAAAATACCAACGGATCACCCATAGAATCCCTGAGTAATCTGTCACTGATTTGAATTACCCACAGACAATTTTCCCACCAACTTTTGTGACGGTTTTGTGAGTAATTATCCTTTAACGACAGATTTCCTAAGGAAAAGTCCATAGACAAAAGTCTTTCGTTTAGTAGTGTATTATGCTCCACCGAATACAATCCGCTTTCTAATGCTCTTAAAGGTAACCTCTAACCTGACGAGTGTGTATTACCCGACCAAGTCTAATCTCACAAGCCCAAAAAAACATACTTCTTTTGCTCTTAATTTCCATGTGGACCATTAATTATAATCCCATGAAAATCCTACTGTGCAGATCAACAACAAATGATATATATATATCAAAGAGACAGTTGTGGATCACATATGATGTGGGTCCCACATAATATTAAATTATTTATCATTTAATATGATTTAATATTAAATCATAAATAATTGAGTAAACTACATACTTGGTCCCTAGGGTTTATTGGTTTTAACAGTCTGAGTCCCTAAAATGAAATATTTATGGCTTGCATCCTCGTGGTTTCCATTTCATAACGTATTAGGTCCCTAAAACTAACTTTGTTAGACTTTTCCTGTTAAGTAGGTTAAGTAAGAGGGGCATTTTGGTCATTTTAAGTATAAGGACCAAACACGTAATAAGAATCATAGGGACCAAACATGTAATAAAAACCATAGGGACCAAACATGTAATTTACTCTTTATATATTTTATATATACGTAATAATTAATAAATCATAACATATATACATATATATTGTGGGTGTATATATATATATTATATGTCAAATACTTTCACAATTTTTCTTATTATAACATTTTTTTTCGTTTTTTCTTATTAAAATAATATATTTTCAAATTGTATTTTTGTAATGGCATTATAGTTACATTTTTTTATTATAGTAATATACTTTCATTTCTTTTTTTACACATTGTATTTTTAATTTTTCTTATTAAATTGTATGAAAATTAAATATTTTAATGTAACATATTTTTTAAACATATACATTTTTTTCTTCAAAAAACACATACTTTTTAACATTTTTTAAACGTTAGCAATGTAAAATATGTTTTACAATTTCTCTAAATATTGTTATATTAATGAATAATTTTGTTTTATTTTTGAATAACTTCATCGCTTTCTCTCCCGATTATTCATATACCACCTATATTATGTTTTTCATCTATTTTTTAAGAATTCCTTAAAAAATGTATGAATAATCAGAAGGTAAAGTGAGGAAACTATCTAAAAAATTGATGGTCCATTTTATCTATGCCACGTAATTTATTTAAAAATATATATGTTTTTTAAGAAAAAAAACAATCGTATATGTTTAAAATATATGTTACATTAAAATATATAACTTTCATACAATTTAATAAAAAAATTAAAAGTACAATGGCTAAATACAAAACAATTTGAAAGTATATTAATATAATAAAGAAAAAAATGTAACTATAATGCCATAATAAAAAAATAATTTGAATATATTTTGCTATAATAAAGAAAAATATAACTATCATGCCATAATAAAAATACAAAATTAAAAATATATTGTTGTAATAAAAAAAACAATGTTATAAAAAATTGTGAAAATTATGGTGATAAATTATATACAATATATATGTTATTAATTATTAATTATTAAGTATATATAAAATATATAGAGAGTAAGTTACATGTTTGGTCCCTATGGTTTTTATTACATGTTTGGTCCCTAAACTTAAAATGACTAAAATGCCCCTCTTACTTAACCTACCTTAACAGAAAAAGTCTAACAAAGTTAGTTTTAGGGACCCAATACGTTATAAAATGGAAAGCACGAGGATGCAAGCCATAGATATTTCATTTTAGGGACCCAGACTGTTAAAACCAATAAACCTTAGGGACCAAGTATGTAGTTTACTCTAAATAATTTAATATTGAGTTAAATACAAATTTGGTCACTGTGGTTTACAAATATTAACACATAAGGTCCTTCAAATATTTTTTTAACACCTAACATCCCTGTGGTTTTATTTTATAACACTGAAGGTCCTCCATCCAACTTTTCCGTTAAATATTAACCTTTTAACGTATTTTCTTTATTTTTCAAACCACATGGACCAAATATGTGATTTACTTTAAACTATATAATTATATTAATATTTTATAAACTATATAGTTTTTATATTTTATAAATTATATAACATATTTATATGCACCTAATATTTTTATTTAAAAATTATTTATATATTTAATTTTTATAAAATGAATTTTGTATTTATATTTATATAAAAAATACAAATAATTTTATAAAATCTATGGAATGTTCAATTTATATTAGAAACAGTTAATTTATTTTAATTGAATATATGAAAACTTCAAAATTTAAATACATAAAATATATAAAAATATAAAATATAAATACAAAATAAATTTTTTAAAATAAAAATATAATAAAATCTTAAATATATAAAGAATTAATAATTTGTAGATATACATATATACGATGAATAGAGATGGTGAAGAATGTGAGATGGTAGATTTTTATGAGGATCATTTTGATGACAACGAAGTTGTACATGCTTGAATTTAACTTTTATATTTATATTTACCATATATATTTATATCTACATATTATTAATGTTTTGTATATTTTAGATTATATTTTATAAAATTTATTTTGTATTTTTATATATTTTATGTATTTAAACCTTCCATCTATACATATTTTGTATAGATGTATATCTACAAATTATTAATTCTTGTAAATTTAAGATTATATTATATAAAATTTATTTTGTACTTGTATTTATATTTATATTTTTATATATTTTATGTATCTGAATCTTGAAGCTTCCGTTTATGTACTTTGTATAGTGGTCTTATTTACTGTTTATGTATTTAAATTTTGAAGCTTTCATATATGCAATTTGTATAATCATTTGTTTCTAATATAAATTGAATCTTCCATATATTTTATAAAATTATTTATATTATATATAAATATAAACATAAAATACATTTTATAAAAGATAAATATATAAATAATTTTTAAAATAAAAATATTAGATGCATATAAATATGTAATATAATTCATGAAATATAAAAATTATATAATTAATAAGATACTGATATAATTATATAATTTAGAGTAAATTACAAATTTGGTCCATGTGGTTTGGAAAATAAAGAAAATATGCTAAAAGGTTAGTATTTAATAGAAAAAGTAGGATGGGGACCTTCAGTGTTATAAAATGAAAACCACAGGGACGTTGGATGTTAAAAAAATCTTTAAAGGACCTTATTTGTTAATATTTGTAAACCATAATGACCAAATATGTATTTAACTCTTTAATATTATATGGGACCCACATCATATTAAATCATAAATGATTTAATATTATGTGGGACCACATCATATGTGATCCACAATTTATTTCTTTAAGGAGAAGTGATTTTTATTTGATCCCTTCCCAATATATATATATATATATATATATATATATATATATATATCAATCTTGTGAATTTATTAAACGTGTTACTACAAACTACAAAATAAATCAAATGTTTTCATGCAGAGGCGTAGACAAGGGGGGACTGGTCGGTTCTTTGCCCCCCCCCTAACTCCTCGTCCACCTTCAATATATGTTACCAATAAAAATAAGATTAAAAGCCCAAGTTTTTCGAGCCCTCCCCAACCAATCATAAGTCCACTAACTAATTAAATATTAATTTATTAAATCCATTAACAAAACTTTGTGGCTTTGTTTCTCACCGACTCACCCTCGTCAAAATTCTTTTTTGGGGGCTATTTCTTCCAAGTTTTAAATTCATGGTTCTTCACTTCCATTCCACCAACATTTAACAAAAATTTAGCAAAACTAGCATGTATGTTATTATATTATTAATATTAATTATAAGTTTTTGAATTATTTTTGGACAAATATAATAGTATAAAACAAATTTATTTGTTCAAACTCTAGTTAATTAGTTTAGTTGAGGTTTTAAATTGATGTTAAGATATATATAGTAATTTCTTCTAAATTTCGAATTATATATATATATAAAAATAAATTGTAATTTGTTTGAATTTGAATGATGAAGCTTTTTTTAATGATCTTAGGTTTAATCGTAAGCAAGAAACGAACAATAAAAAAAATTCAAGCGAAAAGAAGACATTAATGATCCAAAATTAATAATAATCTATTCTTATAATCGTTAATTCTTTGTGCTTTAACGTATGTTAGTTTGGCGTATATGTTTTATGTTTAAGTCATAACTAATCTTTTTTTATTTCAATCACATTATCGAATAAGGAAAATGATTGACAATGCTTATAACTATTGGAAGGTTATGCATTACTCTAAGATGTAAGTTTATTTTGTTAATTCTTTTGTTTGGATACAATATTATCGTTATTATTTTTCAATGATTGACATTGAACGTTTGAACCCTCCTTTCCAAAATTCCTGGCTACGCCTCTGTTTTCATGCACTAACTTTTCATAATATTGGCTAACATATATAGCATGAACACAACTATAATGTCCAATTAAAAACATATATTGCATGCAACCCAAACTATCATGTAAAACTCACATGAAGGGATGAATTAAAATGCTTTTTTCCATGGTTAACGATTTCCTTATATATCCTTAATAACTGACCAAATGTAATTACTCTAATAAGAACGAACAACGGGCCTAATGTACGTATTTCAAAGTCGATATTGGTTGAGATTCCTACAACAACATTTGTCTAATTATTAATCATTAACCTCGTTTGAATAAGCTTTTAAGATTAAAAATCTATTCAAACCCACGAAACAACTCCAATTTAATCTAGAAGGCTGTTTACCCAAATGTTTATCCGGTAATCACTTACCGGTAAGATTCAACCATATTACTTACTTTATTGGGTAATTAAGATTTTAGTTTATCAAAAAGATGTCGTATTCAATAATTTACCAAATAAGCACTAACCGAGTAAGAGCGTCATTCCACTACAACAATAAGGGATATCAGCGACAGAAAATTTCGTAGCTAATCCATCGCTAGAGGTCAATTCTGTCGATGATCCGCCGTTGATAGTCCGTCGCTGATTTGGGGGTAGCTGATGCTATCAGCGACGTAAATCAACAACTGATTCTCACTCTCGATCTTCGTCCTCGCTCTTACTAGGTAAGATTCTTGGTCCTTGTGGTGTTTATCCGATAAGGTACGCAAATAGATGACCCCTAAATTCATCTTCTTCCCTACTATTCCAACTCTTTATTTTTTTTATTGACTTGGATATCTAAACCACTAATCGGCCCGACTAATCCCACTGCTACTACTCGGTGGCCTCCGGGCCACAAGGGATTTTTATTCCTCCTTGGATTCGAACATGAGACCTCCCTGCACTTTTAACCTTTGAAGTCCAAATTCACTTTTAACTCTTGATTTAAAGCCAATAAGAAGGTAAAATCGATATGACCAATCCATGTATGTCCATTTTCGATCAATTTTTCATTGGGGTAGTTTTAGGTTTAACATCATGTTAAAGTTCATCATCGATGATCGATCCTGCTAAACCAAATGCATAACAGCCTGTTGGGTTTAATTTACCGACTGCTGGATCAGACGGCCGCCGTACACGGTGGATATCAATCATCGACGACAGCCTTATGGTCCCAAAATTCCAACCATTCGACTCGCGATGAACGACCAGATTGTTTGTTAACAATAATATGAAACGAATACAACCTTAAAAAAAGTGTCTAAAACTTACCTGAAAGTCGTTGATGCAAATGATGGCGAAGTCCGAACACTCATCCTCGATTTCTGTCGCATCGCCTGCGATCTCAGTGGTTTAGGGTTAGGGTTTCCAATTCCAAAACCACCAAAAATTCTATTCCATTCATTTTAAGGTTTGGCAAATGAAGCCCCTCTGTTTATGCTCTTTTATTATTCCATCCGATGAAATAGTATATTTTTCTTAATTGATTCTTTTTCCGTGTATATATATATATATACTAGCAGGCGTATCCGCTGTAACGCAGCGGGATTAAATGTTTCATCAACCCTAATTTCAAAAGTCTCAAACTCTTTTAAGATATCAAATTATCTATTGCTATAAACTTAACGGGCGTTGTGATTGCTTATTTAAAACAACCCATGCTTTTCTGTAAAAGTGCTTATCAACTTATGTGGTGGCATATCCGAGTTTTATGAAATTGTTTGGATTAGCTTATAGCGGTACTATCACACTGGAATAAGTTAATAAGTTGTTTTTTAAAAGGGCTAGAAAATGATTAAAATGATTATACGTGTAAAAGGGCTAGAAAATGATTAAAAGTCATAATGAGATTCTAATAAATTAGGAGTGTTTAACTTTTATCACCGATGTGGAATCGGTATAAACTTCTTCTTTTTTTCCCAATCCAAATATTCAAAATAATTTATTACCAGTGCACCGGAATAAGTCAATAAGTTATTTTTATAAACATTCCCAAACACCCCTTTATAAATCGTCATCCATTATTTTTACAAAACTCAAGTACAATCATAATTTATAAAGAATAATTTGGATTTTTGTGGAAAGATTTGAAATCTTTGGTGCGACCGTTTAAATATATAACTTAAAATATAAAATGTAATTTTTAAAATTGATCCACTACGTATTTATGATTTTTATATTATTTAATAATATGATTTGATCAAAAAATATTCAATATTGGCTCATTTATAAGATGTCGATGAGACGATTATAATGGTATAATTTGTAAAAAAAAGAAACGTATTTTTTAAAACATTTTAATTAATATACGATTATCTATGTTAATACGATAAGGGTGTGAAATGAAAATGAAAAAAGAAAGGGATGTAAAATAAATTAAATAACTTATTATAAGGGTGCAAAGTGTAATTTAAAAATTAAAACTAATTTGATTTTTCCCATCATGTAGGTTTCTGTATAGTGATGGAGCTTCACAAACTTGTACCTTGTATATAAAAACCTATAACTCTTAAAGATTCCAACTCCAACCGTTTAACATCCTTATATATATAGTATAGATATAGATATCGACAATGATATTTATTTTTTATATGGGTTGTTAAATATAAAAATTTACATCCCAATTTATTTATTTATTTTGGTGTTTTTTCCTATCTATAAATCATGTGAAATTAAGTGTACAGAAACTTTTTAAATCGACAAGTTCAATTACAATAAGTCGAAAAAGGAACATTGTTGAGTTGAGCGCTTCTCCTTGTAACTGTCTTCGTATGGTGTAATCTTTTCGCTAACCCCTTGTTAGCTTTGTTGTAACGAATTACTGTTTCTAAAAAAAACATAACATAACCGGAAATCCAAATATAATTAGATAAGATCATGTCCAAATTTTCAAGGAACAAATTGCATCAGCCGGTTTTTTGAATGGTCATCCAAAATCCATTAGAACTGAACTGATCAAATATAACTACTTATCTAATTAATAATTATACATAAAATGTTATTTTATGATATTGTTTTTTAGTTGATATTTATATGTACCATTTTTTAATAAATTAAAAAGAATATGTGAGTAACTGGTGGAAACAATTAATTAATTGATTGATAATCATATCAAAATATTCGACGGATCCAATATGATACAATTGATAGTCAATAGTAATATCTAAAGCATGGAATCAATTTGATCAAATAATCTATTTGGATTGGACCGGATCGGATGTCAAATGTTAATTGGATTGGATCGAATGACATAATCCAACATCCAATAGATGATTGAGTCGGATTTTGAATCTACCTAAATTTATTGAATTTCAATCGATTAACACGTAGTCATACGCCAAATCATTTCATCCATTTATTGATAAAAGAGAAAGAAAATATAGAAATAAATAAATTTATACTAAATAAAATATTGGACTTCAATTGATTGGTCGACAATAAAATATGGGACAACATATTTTCATCCATTAGAGTATCTCCAAAAAATTCTTTAAAATTTAAAATATCTAAAAATAATTACATTCAGATAGGTTTAATTTCATCCTTATAATATTTTAATTAATTTACAAACAAAATATTCTCTAACTGAATTTTTTTTCCATATATAATATAACAATAACTTTTTTTTCTCTAGATAATTCTTAGGATATTAGTTATATACTTGAGACTCCAACGAATTTTTCGTTTTAAATACTACAACACTAATTATATTATTAAAATATTATGTATATTTTATAAACTTTTGTTACTCTCTTTTAAATATTTAATTTAAAATACTATTTATTGGTGGGAATAATAATTAAATAATTTCCCTCTTCTATGCGATTATTCTTAGAGATTACTTCAAACTTGCAGAATTTACCATCTTTATTCTCCCTTCTCTATTTTGAAAATTTTGTTGGAACAAAATTAGGCCAAATCTATATTTTCTCTATTTTATAAAATTTGTTGAAGATGATTTAACAAACGACAAGAAATTGAACACAGCTCTTCGCCGAATATGCTATGCCATGTTGCCGATGATATATAGAGACGGCCAACTGTAATTGGTTACACCGGACAGACCAATAAGGGCCCGATCGATCAGTTGAGACAGCATACGAAATTTGTTGCAGAACCGATTAAGGCATAGTCATTTTGGATCAATTAACATGCATGGTCAAAAAAACATGCCAAAACGGATTGATTGGGTAAAACAAAATTATTTATTTATAACTTTCGCTAGAAAAACATACTTTTAAATGTAAATAAAATTATAAAATACAGGAAGTGTATTCATTTATATACTTGAGAAGAAGAGAAAAAGGATGTCGAACTTTATATATTCTTTATAAAAGTATATTTTGTAGTTTATTTTAGTAGCTCAATCTCATATGTAGGAAATTTGGGAAATGAAAATTCTAAAAGCAAATAAAAGCGTATATTAATTATAGTAAAAATGCATTAAAGAAATGATTTGTTTAAACATGTCCGGTTTAAGGACCTATCAAGGACCAATTACATAGGTCACTATCGAATAAAGACTTTCAGCGAATGATTAAAACTGAGACCGATTATTATTTTAAAAACCTTAATCAGACTGGTTTAAGGCGTAATCCAAAACCAATTAAGGCATGGATTTTGGCTATCTGTAGGTGGTGGTACTTTTTTTTCCTTCCCAACTCAAATGGATCACCTAATGTGGCGTTTGTTTTTTAAGAGGTGTTGAAATCTAAAGTCTGATTTCAGTTCTGAAATGGTTATGAAATGTCTAAACGAATCAGACATAAGTGGTGATTAAGAACTTAAAATGAAAAAAAACAAACAAGACCGTGGTTGATTTCAAACGACATTGAAGTCAAATCAAATAATTAATGATTACAACTCAAAAAAAAAATTGGTTGATTTTTCATAAGAGCAAAATACTCAAATCCTTGATTTTTTTTAAAAGCAAGTTAACACACACTTTTCCGGGGTATCTGGGCTCCCACTTAGGGGTGTTACCCGACTAATCCTCGTCGATCTCGGCCCAGTCCAATTAAAGGTATCACAAAGTGGCAGACCCAAGATCTGGGTAGTTGAAGATATCATCCACTGACCCCCGGAATGTTATCCTGATTATTTATGTGAATCTCAAGATAAATAATCCCCAAACTCAAAACCAATCCTCCAAACATGAAGAACCCCAAAAGATTAACAAGAAAAACGATTCTAAGCTTCACATATTAATTATCCTAAAATCAAATGGAGGTTTGCACCATAAACTTCATATTTTCACAAACAATAATTCTCCAATCCAAAGCCCCATAAGTATATAAACCCTAAAAGTGAATGGTAGGACCTCACATCAACCAAAGAAGAAATTGTTCTATAATGAAAGCCAATAAAATCATCTTCATTTCTTTCAAAAGCGCCAAAACTTCGCCTCTAAACTATTACCCAAAAGAGTTTTCTCTCGAAAGCCACGATCTAGAAGAAAATGAAGAAATGAGGTGCAAAACTACTTTTTGATCCCAACTTACATAACTAGTCCTCCATGTACAAGCTTTCATACCAAAAGATCCACAGACTTCTAAAAGTTGCCCAAAAGAGAAGTTGGGTAATTACATTGTTCCCTCTTTGCTATTTACTTGATTGGTGGACAAGATTGGGTCAAGAAAAATTAGGAAATCAGAATTTTATACCTATTTTTACAATTAATTAAGGTATATTGTTATGTCTATTAATGCACTAAGTATTAATCCAAACAATCTTAGCTTCCGAATCGTAAATATGGCAATACACAGGCTGTTTATAATTATAAGGTCATAAATAAGTGACTAATTAACTGTTAATAATTAGGAAGCTGGCATGCATGAACTATGTGTGTGTATATATATATATATATGCAAGGCAACTAGGAATCTTCTTGCATACTTATGCCCAAAGGAATCTTTTTTACATGTTTATAATTAATTATAAAGAGGATCGATGAAGGAATACGAGACATAATAAGCAAGCGAAGACACGTAAAATGGTCTTTGTGACAATGGAAAAACGTTTATTTTAAGAGCAAAAAGAACACGGAAAAACTAAATGCAAACCAACATTAAAGCCGACCAAAAAGATCATCTATTCGCTAAATGAGATACCAAACAAGCATAGTATGTTATTTCTATCCCAAAGATAACAAATGGCCTTATCACACCTTTCAATTCATTCTTTAATTTAGAAGCTAATTAATTACCTAAAGCGTCCATTATATTAGTTACCGCTTTCTTGTACATCTCTTCATAAGGAAATCCTTCCACAAGCTCTGCAGGTACATTAGCCTAATTATCGGCATACATAGAACCAAAAACTCAATTTAGAATCTCAAAAAAATTGAACCATACACACACACACACACATATATACACACATGTATATATATAAAAGGAGGTTTAAGGGAAACCTTTAAAAAAATGAAAATATGAGGAACACACCGGTAACCATTCATCTGGGACGGTATGCATATATGTATAGCATACCGGTAACTGAATTTGTTTCTTGATTTTTAGTTATTCACATGTGCAAAGCAGACAAATTGCTTAAAATTACTGGTATACACATTTGCATACCATCCAGATGAGGTGTTCTTCACTTTTTTTTACGGTTATATATTTATATATATATATAGAGAGAGAGAGAGAGAGATATTACAATTTCTCATGGATGATGAATGGAACACAATAAAACCCTTTTTTTTTAATTCAAATTAAGAATTAAAGACACAAATATTGTTCTAATGAATTATTAAAATCGATCTGTTGGTTATATCGAATTCATCATGCATCACCAAGAGATAATAATGATATTATATATATATATAGAGAGAGAGAGAGAGGGGAAAGTTCAAATGCACACTCAAATTTGTTTGTGAACGTGAGGACAAATAAGAGCGTGACACGTGTTTGAATATAGATTATTTAGACTGAATAAATACTATATATTCAGTCTGAATATTTCTTTGAATGAGTGTCGCACCCTCGTTTGTCCTCACGTTCACAACCAAATTTGAGTTCTCATTTGAACCCGCCCCTATATATATATATATATATATAGAATCAAATTAAGGAATGAGGAATGACTTACACGAATATGAATCATATACATGGTCTTAGCATCGTCGGAAGAAATTTGAGCAGAAACAATCTCATGATTATGATTGTTCAAAATGAAACAAATGGTAGTGAAAAGTCCAGGTTTTTTCAAGGAGCAAATGCTGATATGTGCATCAGTACCACACATGCTTATTGTGACATTAGGTGATGACCATGTTTCAAAAATGTTCAACGAAACCTGTTGCTGTTGCTGGTAAACTAACAAGGATTCATCATCATTAATAATGTTATTAATAACTGGATTTTCAGATGGAACAACAGCACTACTAGTAGTAGTAGTAGTAGTAGTAGTAGTAGTATTGTTGAATACATGACCTTGAAGCCTTTCCAGCTTCTGTTTTTCAAGATTTTCAAGGGTTTGCTCCAAGAATTGGATGGAGTCCATAGCAGCTTTCACTAGTGTGGCTTTGGCTACCTGATCAGTATATACAGAAAACAATCATTTAAATGTTACATGTATTCAGGTATTAATCTCTTCCGTCTCAAAATAAATATCTTACAGTTTTTTTGAACGACAATAACACACACGTTCCCAGAGTATCCGGGATCCATTCGGGCACCCGACTAATCCCGGCAACCAGGACCCACCACAGAGTGGTAGGCCAAGGTCTGATATCGCCATATGCAACCGCGGGGATTCGAACCCGGATAGTCAGGGATACCATCCACTGACCCCCACTGGGCCAAACATGTTTTGATAATAAATATCTTAGAATATTACTAATTAAGTTTGTCTTACTTTTACATTTTACCTTTAATTGTCATTTTATTGATTGTCTTTTTGATCATGGACATATATTTCGGGATAGATAAAACACTATATATTTGTAAACGGATACATCCAAAGACATGATGAATTTATGGGTATATTTTTCTTTGTTTCTTTGGGTATGTGCACTACTAAAAAGATGATTTTTTCCACGGCAGGGAAATCTGCTGGAAATTTCGTCGGACCCGTTTTCCGACAAATTTTCCCACCGCAAAAGGTACAAATTTATTTATTTGTGGTGGTGTTTGTTTATTTCTACATTTTCTTCAAGAGATTTTGAAGTTTAAATGCTACCCATAAAAATTAATCATATGTGAACAAAATCTTTCATTTGTTAATTTTCAACATAAAAATAGGTTAGGTTCTCGGTTGTTTGAGAACAATTTTATATCAAACTTTTAATTTTTAATAAAATAAGAATTGTATAAAAATAGAATGTACTTTATTTCTATTTCTATCTTAAGCAATATACTTTTATATATTTTTTTGGAGATCAAGAATCTAAGATATGACGTATGCGAAATAAATAAATTTGGTAATAAAGTTTTAACTTTCAATATTTAAAATCATAAATTATATTAATAACAATAATAGTATAAATTATTTTTGATTTCCTTCTTAAAAGCTCTTAATTTTTCAAGGATACAACTATTAAGGCATTAAACATAAATCAATAATATACAGAAACTATTAAATTATATAATTATATATTTTACTCAATAATATACAGAAACTACCAAAAAGAAATAACCTTTAAAATCTGAAAAATATTACTTTTAATAAAACTAAATTATAAAATTAATCTGTTTGTATTTTATGATAATTATTAATAAATAAATGGATAAACTTTGAGTAAAATCTTCATCAAAGAAAAACTTTACCTTCTTAAAAAATTATCAGAATAAAGAATGGTTCTTAATTAGGCAAATAAATTAGAATTTCTGTTTACTAAAATGGTGAAAACTAATTTTTGTTAAAACTAATTGCTAGATGTAAGAATAATGTGAGTTGAAAATAAGATTAATTCTCTTGAGAACATCTCCATGTTTAACAATCTAGAGAAAACAAAAACATAACAAACCGATGTACAAACAAGAATTCAAGTAGATAAAAAAAATGTATTCGCTGATCATAGTGAAAAATAATTATTAAACACACTAATCACCATGATCCCCATGAATTTTAAATTCTTGTTCTTTTCCAAGAGAATGAATGAATGATATTAAAGTCGTGAAATCTTTGAAAGTCATAAAATAAATCAGTGGAAGTATATATATATATATATATATGAATTTTGGTTTGGTAATGATGGTACCTTAGGCTGATCAGTTGGGAGAGTGGGGAGCAATAAAGCATGAAGATCGGCATACAATTTTGACATTTTTCTTCGTCTTCCTCTCTCTGCAGTTACTCGTAATTCAAGTCTCCTCTTTTTATCATCTTCACCATTCATCATCACCCCTTTTCCTTTTCTTAAATTATGATTATCATTACTTACCCCCACTTTCGCCATGCTCAATCTTGTAGATGTATTTGATACAGAAAGACAGCTACAGACTATATATATATAGATGAACTAAATAGGGAACTCAGAGAAATATATATATATATATATATGTGTGTGTGTGTGTGTGTAAAGATGGAAGAATGGTCTATATATATGAGAATGAAAGAAAGAGAGATGTTGGTTTTCAATGTATCAAAATTAGATGGCACACCGAATAAAATAAAAATAAAAAAATAATTAAAGTTTCACATATCTCTCCATAGAACACAAAATGCCTGATTAAAAGTGATATACATGTGTATATACATACCACTACATTAATCGTGTTTATATCAGTATATGACTTAAAAATAAAATAAAAAGTGTTTAAAAAATTGTTATATAACACCGATTCAAACGCTTGTGTAATATATGTAAAAGTTTTACAATAAGTTTATAAGATATTTTGGATGTTTTACAAGCTTTTTAAAACAACTTTGAAATACACGTCATATTAATTTTATTATATGACATTATTTGGTAAAAAAAAATTTATAATAACATGTATCGTACATAAAAAGATAATAAGACATTGAACGGAAAGGCCTATCATATAATACTTATGACGATCTAGTAGTTGTGTAACTTGAACCGCAAAGCTAATGCAGCAAAATATGATTTTGTAAAACTATATATTAACTTGTATTTAAGCTTGCTTGAAAACCAGCCGAAAATTAATGAACAGTGAAAGAACTCAATCAAACGATTTCAAATGTTGTAATTTAAGAACCAAACTGTTGTTAGTGTTTATGTATTAAACTTTAAATTCGGAGTAACATGTTGTAATTTGTTTATTTTTTAACATAATTGATTTATTTCCCTTTTTTGTGATTAGTGGACATTTGTTTTATTTTTTGAAATATTATAAGTTATGGTTAAATTTTATTCTAATTATAAATATAAAGTACTAGCTCACTATAATCATGTTTTTTATGGATAAAACTTATTTACTTGATTCTTTAAAGGTTTAAGAAACATGAGTTGTCACATTGGTGTAAACTTGTTGGCTTATAATATAGAATGGAATACAAGCAAACTCGATGTTTTAATGTACAACAAAGATTCTAATTTTAACGAGTCAGCAAAATTCATGTGACAATCCGTTTTATATTGATAAAAAGTGAGATTTTAAGCTAAAAAGGTTCTTTAAAGTAGGGAGGAGGCTATGCCAACCTGTCACACATATAGATAAAAAAAATGAGATTCGTAACGCCTCAAGCACATGGAGATAGGATGACCCCTGCCCTTCAAATCAAATTCAAACCACGGTTCATATGGTTCAAGCTGATTTGGAGATTTTTGAGTTATTATGTTGCTTTGATTTTAGGGTGTTAAAAATGGTCTTAGTGTGTTGATCTTTTCCACGGGATGGTAGGACAAACCTCATCGAACATGAAAGTTCCTATGAAGGATCTTTGTAACAACTTAATTAAACGAATCTCTGAATAAAATGGTTTGCATTCATTATATCATTCCATTACCGACCAGCGGTGATGAGTGACTCACACGAGCGTTAAACACTACAAACAAATAACTTTTACCCATAAAAATCACCCCATGAAATTTCATTGTTGACTATCGACGGATCACCCAGAAAATACTAATAGTTCGGTAGAATCCGATGTTTTTCAATAAAATATCAACGGATTATCCATAAAATCCTTAGGTAATCTATCACTAATTTGAGTTTCTCACCAACAATTTACCCACCAACTTTAGTGACACTTTTATGATGAATAGGGATGGATTTTATGAGAAAACGTCAATAGGCAAAAGTATTTCGTTTAGTAATGAAATGTTACTTTTAAAATGAGAATGTTTTCTGGGCATCTCCAACCCAGCCGCTAAAACACACTAAAAATTATGAGTCCCTTAAACACTAAACAAACCCAACTCCAATAATACACTATGAAAACACTAAAAACGTATTTATTGTTATAATAATAATAAAATAATATATATACATAAAATAATATGTATACTTCTATAATACAATTTTAACTTATTAAAACATAATAATCATAATATATAATTATTTTTTATTACCATTAAATATCTATCACTTGAACTTTAAAATATTTTGTTCAATAAAACATCGTTAAAATTAAAATAACAATTTTTAATTAATAAATATTATGTTAAAAACAAATTAAATTACAATAGTTCAGATGTTTTATGATTATACAAATATTATGTTAAGTTTCATTTTATTAAATATAAAATTATATATTCAATTCATGTTTTAGTTTTTACTAATTTTCATTTTTAATAAAATAAACTAATTATTTAAATATAATCTACAATTTGCAAATACAAAATAACTAAATTATAAAATAAATACAAATATTAGTTAATGTATTAAACTTAGTCTATCTGTCTATCTATATGTACGATTATAAAAGTTAAAAAAAATATTAATATTTAATTATAAATGGCTAATTTAATATTGAACTCAAAATATAGAGATCAACATTTCTTTGACTCTATTTTTTAGTATTTTAGTGTTGGGTTGGAGATTAAATACCTTCATTTTTATGTTTATAGTGTGTTTAGTGTTGGGTTGGAGATGGCCTTAGATACAAAATCGAGTAAGTTGGCTCTTCAATAAACCGTAGAGGTTGTATGTGTACCTTTTTCATCGTGCTAATATTTTCTTGCCAAAAGAATACAAGGCAAAATTTATATTTTGATCGCAATGAATCTAAGGAAAATACGCTATGGTGATTAAATAACTCTACACTGAAATCATACAAGTAGAAGAATTGAAAATGCTACTTCAATGCATCTTGTGGTCTTGAGCTGAATTAAGGAGATATTTGGTTGATTTTCCATGAAATTATGTATATGGATTAAACCGTCTGTATCAATTAAGTTGTATGTAATATTAAGATAATTTTTTGTTTAGTTGTTATGTTGAATAAACGGTCTTAATAACATAAACGACCATTTTACCCCTTTACCGTTTGTTTTTCGCCTTTTTCATTAGATCTTGTGTGTAGTTTCACTTAAAGTATCAACTCAACAAATTTAAACATCCGAACTTATGAAGTTGTTCTCAATAAACACGTTAATAATTCTTCAAACACATGGCATTTCTAAAGTTCATATATTGGAAGAAGATTATTGAAATGACATAGAACATGATAGTAGATATGAAGTATCATCTTCTTTAATACTTGTAAACTATTTTATAAGTGCAAATATATTAGGGTAGTTAAATCGTTGACGACTATTGTTAGTTAGTTAGAGATTTATTATTAGTATTTCTTTAATGTATACACCTGAAACATGAATACAATAGAAAACTTTAATGCTTCAGTTATTTCCTAGATCTTGTTCTCTTATTTCTTTCGTTCTTTCTTTCTTTCTGGTTTCTTTGTTCATGAGTTCTGGAATGGTATCAGAGCAACCTTTGCTCTGCACATTTGTTGTTCCTTCCTCTTTAGTATTTTAGTTGATTTCATTCTGAAACGCTATTGGATTTCAACCTTAATTTCATCTTATTGGATTTCATCCCTAGTTACAATTGTAGTCGGATTTCAACCCTAGTTTCATAGATTGTTATTGGATTTCAACCCTAGTTTCATCATTAGTGGATTCATCCTTAATTATCTATTGCTACTAGATTTCATCGCAAGTAAGCAAGTTCCTACTAAATCAATATTGACTCGCATCGATATTTTTGCAACTCTTCTCTATTTCTTCATCATTTAATTTGCTAACACAGTTTGGTTAACAAACAATGGACGGAATATTAGGTTTTTTTCCTAAGAAAAGTGAATTTATATGTAATTTAATTTATCAGAATCAAAATGGGTGTTTCTGTTCACTTCAATATACGTACGTATATTTATACTCATATATACAATACTCATATATATATATGTGTGTGTGTGTGTGTATGAAGAAGGTTCAAGATAAAACTCCCCAAAAGGATAACAATGGAAATCCTATCAATCCTTGAATCTAAAAGATAAATGACTCATATTTGAATGTAAATGCCCTTATGATCGGAGATTTAATTAGTTTTAGCAAGATGTAATTGTCCTTCTGATTCATAACCATCGAATTAACATGGAGTTCCTTTGCTCTCATTTGTTTTAGTATATAAACTCTCGATCTTAAACCAACCCGTAGATCTAGTTTATGCAATATATTTATGTTCATTTATATAGTGTAGAGGTATACCTTTATTAAATATCAATTCTAACCCAACTAGGAAAGCAAAAATGCATAATAAAGGACAATTAGGAAACTAAATACCTAATCCTAAATTAGTAAAACAATCCTTAATGATTATTACCTAAAATCAAATAATAAATAATAAATATAAATGTCGCATTTTGTTTAGTTTGGGTTTCTTTCAAACCCCTTACCCTTTCTATCACTGATCAAAGAAAAAGTCTATTAAACCTTTAATTTGCTCTACATCACTTTCATTCCATGTTTTGTACGTTGATTCGATAGGACGGATCCAAGCATTCAACCATATATAACCTACTTCATTGTCTAATCAATATCATCTCTATTTTGTATCGGTTCTAATACGTATTAGAGCTCTCTCTCTTTTCAAATTGTTAATTGTGGGAATCAACTAATCCTTTACCCTAATAGTACTCTAGGTTAAAATCAAATTAATTCAGTACCTTTCTTTCTCATATAACTTTTTGAAATCATAATCTTACGCTTATCTCGCTGCCCATCAAAACCCAACTAAAAACTTTTATCGTATTCATATCTTCCCATCTTACAATATATGCTTCGTGACTGATTTATCCTATCAAACAACATTATGTACTATTCAAATTCCCCATCCTCTATATTAATTCATCATATATGCACATAATTTTGTTTTTTAGGGTTATCATATCACTCTATATTTGGAATACATGGGAATTAATGTCATTGAGTATGATCACTATAGAGGAAGGTATCAATCTTCTTTTACTTAATTTGTACGAAGTGGATAAGCTAGAGACAAGCCAAGTGGAAAGAAAAACTATTGTTACCCTTTATGTATTTCCTTCGTCCTCGAAAAATAAGGTTTTGACATGTCATTTTTTCTCTCCTTTATGTTACTATTTAATTTAAATATGTGCATTCCCCTTACATTTATATAACCACCCTTTAAAATTACAACGTTCTACCTTTACACATGTCGAAACATGATTTGGGAAATAGGGAGCAAAACATGGAAGAGGTAGCAAATGATTTTTATTCACCAAAGTGTAGATAAGCTAGAATATACCCAAGTGCAAATAAGGTTAAATACCTAAATGTAATCAGATTGTAGTTCGATATAAATCGTTTTCTTTCTAAAGGAGGCACGACCCGATTTGACCCAGGGGGTCAAGAGTAAATATGGCATGTAGGTCATATGTTTCTAATTAATTGTTAATTAGGAAGTTCTGATGCTCAATTCTACAACAATATATTTACATATATGTACACGTACGCGCGTGCAAGCAACTAGAAATCTTGTGTACTTATGCCCAAAATATTATTGTATCAATGATATGTATTTGGAATTAATGATCAAGTCCAACACAATCATACTAAATGCATTAATATAACATAACATGTTTCATTTGATATACTGTAAATGAACAAATGTGACACTAAACTTTCATAAATAAATTTATAGTTTATCATAAAGACATTGAAGGAAGATGACACACATAAACAGCAAGACAAAACACATGAAATGGTCTTTGATGATGGAAAAAAACCTTAACCGCAATTCGAAATACTAAAATTCTGGAAAGCAGACCAATTATTTAAACCTGAACAAAGAGAATCCATCAAATAATATATAAGATACCATATTATAAAGCATTGTGATCGGCCTTGAATGTTATTATTTCTATCCAAAAGATAACAATGGCTGATCACATCTTCGACCGATCGTTGTTTACTTCTAGAGCTTTTCAAAGTTAATCCAAAGCACTATCTGCTCCACAGCTTTCTTATACATCTCTTCATATGGAAATCCTTCTGCAACCTCCGGAGGCACATTAGCCTAATTATATATCATCAAACATATATAGAACCAAAAACTCCAGTTAGAATCACAAAAAGAAATTGAAATATGTGTGTGTATATATATATATATAGAGAGAGAGAGATTAATTTCATGGATGATGATGAAACACAATAAAACCCTTTTCCAATTCAAAGAATTGAAAAAAAAAATCTTATTCTAATGAATGATCATCAACGTACTATTGGTTATATATGTAGACTTGAGATCATGAGCACCAACTTATTTTCGTGAGACCCGTGGGATCATCTTTTTACGCTTGAAACCTCACAGCAAAGCACCGTGAAGGTAACTTTCACAATGTTTTTGCTGTAAAATTTCAAGTGTAATAACGTGGTCTCACGAGTCACATGAAAATAGGTTGGTGAACCTAACCCTATATATGTATGTATGTGTGTATATATTTTTATGTGTTTCATCATCAGTACCGATATGGATACCTAATAATGGTATTATAACTAAGGAACGAGAAATGACTTACACGAACATGAATCATATACATGGTCTTGGCATCATCCGAAGAAATTTGAGCGGAAACAATCTCATGATTATGGTTCTTCAAAATGAAACAAATGGTAGTGAAAAGTCCAGGCTTTTTCAAGGAGCAAATGCTGATATGTGCATCAGTACCACACATACTTATGGTCACATTAGGTGATGTCCATGTTTCAAAAATATTTAAAGAAACCTGCTGCTGCTGCTTCTGTTGTTGGTTAACTAACAAGGGTTCATCATCATTAATAATGTTATTAATAACTGGATTTTCATCAGATGGAACAACAACACTAGTAGTAGTAGTAATGGTAGTAGTATCATTTGATACTTGACCTTTGAGCCTCTCCAGCTTCTGTTTTTCAAGATTTTCAAGGGTTTCCTCCAAGAATTTGATGGAGTCCAAAGCTGCTTTCACTATTGTGGCTTTGTCTGCCTGATCAGTATATATATATATATAGATCAATTGTACATTATATAATTAGTTTCAAACTGTAAAAGCTTTTGATTGAACTAATTAAACATTTGAAATTATTGAAGATATATAACTTCTAATTATGGAACTAACAATCTTAAAAGACACTAATTACCACCATTTATTGTAATTCCCAAATATACTAAAGCATGTTTTTTTATTGTTAGTAAGATTTGTATATCATTTCAAATGTTGTATTCCTAAATATTGTACACGTATGATTATTAATTAAATCTTTATGTTTAAAGTATTAATTTTTTATGGATACTTTGCAAGAGATGTATTTTTGTAAATCAATTTTATCTTGTGAATCGTATAAACCAATCTCAACCGTTCATTTAGTTTAACAAAAAAAAACAATATATGATTTCATAAATATATCGATTGTTTTCTAATATAAAATGTTAATCATAATTAATAAACACTAATCATATTTATTTAAATAATAATAAATGAATCTTCATCATTTCTATAAATATCTTATTTAATTGGTTTACAAGGTATTTTGCAATTGGTATAAATATATTCAAATAGAAAAAATTATAAGTGATCAACTGATACTGAGATTCAAGACATGAATGGATTGTATTTTCTTTATGTTTCTTAGGATATGTGTTTGTTTTTTTTTTTTTTTGAAGAGAAGGATATGTATTTGTTTATTTATATGTAATTGATATATATTTTCTTGAAGAGATTAACAAAGAAAGCTACTCATACAAAATATATCATATGCGCAAACAAGTGAACTAATTAAATCTTGAATTGGTTTTGAATATATGATTATTAATTAACTGTAATGTATAAAAATTATTTGTTGTATCGAGGTTAAATCAACCATCAATTACTTGATGACAACACTTTTGGCAACAAGCCAAGTATTCTCTTTGAGAAAATAGGATTATTTAAACACTGTATTCTCTTTGAGAAAATAGGATTATTTAAACACTATGGGGGTGTTTGTTTACCTCTTAACAGTTCTATTAAGAGGTATCATTTGAATCATTAAGAGGTGAAACATTATTAGCAAAAAACAAATATATATGCCTCTTATTGATTTCAAAACTTTGTGAATTATTTTGTATTTTGGGTCTTCCTTAATCATTTAGAGTCCTAATTTAATTTTGAAAAATTACCAAACAATTTATATATTTCATTTTATATAATATCTTAAAAACATCTTAATCATTTTATGCCAAACCATTCAGCAATCAAACAAGACTCTTATTTTGTTTTTTGTGACAAAACCGTTTCCTGATTCATACTTCATATCTAAAGTTCTAAAAAAAGTTAATTAGATGTAAGAAAAACTAATGCTGAGTAGAAAATAAGATTTCCTTGACAACATCTCCATGTTTAAACAAGACAAAAACATAACAAACAAGAATTGAAGTAGGTGAAAATAAATTAAATATTAATTGATCATGAAAATTATTAAACACATTCATAAATTTAAATTCTTATTTTTTCAAAATATAGGGATGTATATATGTACTTAATTTTGGTACCTTAGGCTCAGTTGGGAGATTGGGGAGCAAGGCACGAAGATCGGCATACAATTTTGCCATTTTTCTTGTTCTTCCCCTTTCTCTTGATACTCGTAATTCATGTTTGAGTCTTTTACGATCCATTATTTCGTCACGCTGACCATTTTCACCGCTAATCATGACCCCTTTTCCTTTCGTTAATTTCTGAACGACGCCAGCTTCATTTTTATGATCATCATTATTTACCGCTGCTTTAGCCATACCAAATCTTGTTGAGAAAGCTAGAGACTATATATAGAGAGAGAGATGAATTAACTATGTAAATAGGGAACTGAGAACTATGTGTAAAGATATATGGAGAAATGGTCTATATATATATTAGAGAACAGGGTAGTGAATATTAAAAAAAAGATGTTTGTTTAATTTCTATGGATCATTCTTAGATGGCACACAGAATATAATACAATTAAAATAAAATAAAAAAACCAATTAAAGTTTCATCCCTCCATTACTTTAGAACACAAAATGACTGATTAAAAGTTCGTATACATGGGTATATACATGCCTGCCAAATTCAACACACACAAAAAGACACATCCAATGGAAGGCCCCATCATAATCTATATGACTATCAATATTATATTCGTTTAATTAAATCCTAAATCTAATATAAAAATATTATTGTAAGATTTTTACAGTTTTATAAACTTAAGTTTTATAAAATACATATATTATAGGAAATTTAGAAAATTTTGGCGTCTAAATAAACCAATTTTCTCATAGTGTAATTGTATTTAAGCTTGCTTAAACAATAACCAAAAATTAACGAGTAATAAGACAGCTTAATTAAACAATTTCAAATGTTGTAAACTTAGAAAACCAAATAATTAGTAATGTTTATGTACGAACTTTAAATTCCACACATGTTTAATCATCAATTTAATTTGGAATAACATGTTGTAATTGTAATCTTTTAATTATGTTTTAATATATAGGTGGTTAGTTTATTTCCTAAAAGAAAATTTGTGATTGGTGCACATTTGTTCTATTTTGAAATAATTAGTTATTACATATTCGGTAGATAATAATTAATTATTTCATATTAATTTATAAGAAAAAACAATTATTTTAATCGTATTTTATATGGGTAGAACTTAATTATTTACCTTTTTAAAAGTTTAACAAGCATGAGTTGTCACATAGGTGTAAACTTCTTGGGTTATATACGAATTTAGAATGAAATACAAGCAAACTCGATGTATTAAACAATATTCAATTTTTAATTGGTTGTAGCAAGGTTCATGTGACAGCCATCTGTTGATGAAAAGTGACATTTTAGATACGGTGGAAGTTGTGATGATTTGTCTTACATAGATTAAAAAAAATACGATCGTTAATTATACATAACTAAAACAAAATAGTAACATTCTTAAAAACCATAAAAAATTACAGTATGTCTAAAAAATTATTAACAAGTACCTACTGACACCCTATTAAATTTGCCTTTGTATGTAACGTCTCAAATTGAAATTAATGGATTGACTCAATAACCTGTAAATTAGTGTCAAACACTAATAAATGTTATTATATTTGCTTCGGTTTGTGGCATTGCAAATGATATAAGAACATATTTTTATTTTATTACGATGGAATATAACCTTTTTTTTTAAAGGAGGATGGATCAGTATATATAACCTTATGAAACATGATACATGATGAATCCTTAAAATTAAATAATTGATAATAACTTAAACGAATCTCATATTATCCATGAAAGCAAATTAATTACCGGAATTCTTTATAAGTTATATATAACATTCCATTGCCTTAAAAATGTGAGTAACTCACACAAACCATGTATTTATAATCACGTTATTTTGGATAAAGGTTACTTTAATTTAAGATAGAGAAAGTTTAAAAAAAAACTCAAAAAAAATCTCGTTTTAATATTAATTTCTTAAACTATTTTCTTTAATGAAAAAATAATCAAAACTTTCGTTTTTTGATTAAATTTCGTAACTATTTTTTAATAAGAAAATTATTAAACTTTCTCATTTTAAATGATTAAGTGTCTGAACATTTTTTTAATAAATAAATTATTAAACTTTTAAAAAATTGGTCATCTACATTTTTCTAACCCATATTGGTACCTACATTCTTTTTTTAATATTTTATACTTGAAAATCTTTCTATCCGATTTCAGATATTTTTTTAGGTTAAAATAATGTAGATAATCAATTTTAAAAGATTCGATGATTTATTTATTCATAAAAAAGAACGGGGAGTGAACCATTCAAAATATAAAAGTTAAACGATTTTTCATTCAAAAAAGAAATTTAAGGATTAAACCGTTGAAAAGAAACAAGTTTAATGTTTTTTCCATTGAAAAATTAGGGATTAAACGCTACTAAACAAAAGACTTTTACCTACGGACATTTCTCTGTAAAATATGTTACTAAAGGGTGGTTTCTCACAAAATCGTCATAAAATTTGGTGGGTAATTAAAATTAGTGACAGATTACCAGGGATTTTTCTAGGTGTGATCCGTTGTTATTTTCTTGAAAACATCGGATTTTACCGAGTCACTGGTATTTTCTGGGTGATTTATGGGTAATCACCAACGAAAATTTCTCTCTGTAATTTTTTGTGAGTGAAAGTCATTTGTTTTGTAGTGAAATCATTCAAAATGGAAAAGTTGGTTGGATATTTTTTGGACTTTTCCCTTGAAAATAAGAAAGTTTTTTTTATTAAAAAACGAGTAAATTGTGGATTTGGTCCATGTGTTTTGATAATTTTTCTGACTAGGATCTTTATAGTATGTTTATTGTGGATATGGTTTTTGTGTTATTCAATTTGTTTTGATCATGGTCCTTCTGACTAATGACTCTGTTAAATCAAGGATCATTTTAGCTTTTTTGCTTTATCTGTGTCATTTTCTATAAAAAGGTAAAAACAATATTTATATAATATAATGATATCAAAATATAAAATAAAATATTATTTTATGATTTGATTTGATTTGATTTTTTAAAATTAGTTAAAAAATTAATTATATTAAATAAAATTTAATTTTACTGTTTTTATTACAATGGTGGAATATATATATATATACATATATATATATACATATATATATATATATATATATATTGTTTTAATGTAATTAAACATTTAATTTAAACAAATCAAATCATAAAACCATATCTTATTTTATTTAAAGCAAATAAAATAAGATATGGTTTTATGATTTGATTTGTTTAAATTAAAAAATTAATTATGTTAAAGACGATTTAATTTTATTGTTATTTTTCTATTATTGCAATAAATAAGTTCATTATCGAGATTTTAACACCTAAATTATTGAAAAACACTAAGAAATGGACTCTAAATTTTAACATTTCATATTGTTTTTCACTAAAAAAACTCAAAATCAACTATTTAAATAGTAACCAAATGAAATTTTATACATAATATTGTCATTGTAACTTCAAATTGAACAAATTCCTATATAAAATTCAACCACATTTTCATATCCAAATAGGAGAAAAAATAGTAGAAAATTAAAATTAAATTGTATTTAATGTAATTAATTTTTTAATTTAAACAAATCAAATCATAAAATAATATTTTATGTTATTTATAGAAAAGAACATAAATTAGGCAAAAATGTTTAAATGGTTCTTGATTTAACAGATCTAACAGAATCGTTAGTTAGAAGAACCATGATCAAAACAAATTGAATAGCAAAAGAACCAAATCCATAATAAACATACTATGAGGACCCTAGTCAAAAGAATTATCAAAACATAGGGACCAAATCCACAATTCACTAATAAATTAAGAGAGCTCCGATGCAAAATCGATCGAGTATGTTTTTTTTTGGATTTTTCCTTTGAAAACAAAATGATGTTAAGGTAATGTAAAGTAAACTTATTATATAGAACTTTTAACAAGAGGAAAATATCATTTCAATCAACTCGAATGGTTTAAAAAATCATAATTTTTTTTTTGAACGGCATCTATAACACACACACACGCTCCAGCGGTATCGGGTTTCCATTACGGGCCAACCCACTAATCCGCTGCGACCCGGCCCAACCTATGGCTGAACCCGACCGGCAGGGAAGTGGATCCCATAGACTGGATCCTCCCGTACCGGCCCCGAACCTGGCCCCTAAGGCCCAGGCCCAAAGTCTGGAGATCTCAGAAATGTCAACCGCAGGAATCGAACCCTGGTAGTGTGGCTTTCAACCCACACCCCCGAGGGATGTTACCTATCCAACTGAGCTAACACCCTTTGATAAAAAATCATAATTAATTGTAAATTGTTTTATAAGGTTAGATATTAGGAAAGTCAGATTGTCGTCGAACATGAATACAATGGAGGTCTTTCATTACATCCACAATCTCGTCTTCTCTTTCTTTCTTTTTGTTTTCTCCGTTCATAAGTTTCGATTTGGTAACAGGGTGTTTGTTATGCATGTTTGTTTTTCCTTCTTTTTGAGTACTTCGGTTGATTTCATACTAAATCGGTATTGGGTCTCAACTCTAATTTCATTGTTATTAGATTTTATCCCTAATTCACCTTAATTGGATTTCATCCCTAATTTTTTTTTAATGCTACTAGATTTTATCCCTAATTTCCTTGTTACCGGATTTCATCCCTAATTTTATTGATCGTTACTTGATTCCAACCATAATTTTATTATTATTAATTTAATCCTTTACTGTAGATTTCAACCCTAATTTCGTTGTTATTGGATTTCATCCTTAAATTCATTGATTGCATTTAATTTGTATTTCATTGCAACGGGACTTTGTAAGTGATTTCCTACTAAATTATTATTGAATCATTGTGGTTTTTGTGATTCTTTCTCTATTTCTTAAGCATATGCTATCATAATATGGTTGCATGATGGTGAATACATGTAATACCCTTAAATTTGGAAAGAATGACTGATTTAAAATTTTCAACATTAATTATCAATTGAAGGTTAAATCTCTTCCTATAGATCAATACTTGAATTTCCTCGAATAAACATTCTAAATAAAACTCAACAAGAGATAGACCAAGTCTTATACAAAGTCATAGATACGGTCGGGTGTTACAAAAAACAATAGGACATTTAACGTGCTTCTCCCTAGCACTCGAGTCAACACGTGTCGTTAGTACCAACCCCAAGAAAAACCTGATGCACCTGCTGACAAAGGAAAAATGTTAGGCTTAACGCCTGGTGAGCTTAAGAGTTTATAACATATTTATAATCGGTAGAAATCGAAAGATTGGTTGCTTTAAATAATAATTTCTCGAATATGATGACTTAATTATAAAAGTAACACCTTTCCCAAACCCACCAATTTCGTAATAAAAGTTTTAAATCAAAATATTGTAGTAATGAAAGTTTTAAATAGAAATACTCGTTCAAAATACGAATTGTACACCCTTTACTCACTCAAGATATGAATAAGTTTAAATGCTTCAAATACCAAAATATGGACAAAACTCCATTATCTAGAATATAAAAACACGATTAACTCCCCATGATCCAATTTTAGTAAATTATGGACAATACTCCATACTCCAAATATGTCACCGAAAATAATGGACAAGACTCCATACCCAAACAACAACAAGTTTCGGTGACGGGGGAGACCCGTTTCCGTTGACAATGGCGAGACATAAAGTAAGTCATGTTCAACGTTATCGAGCTTCAATCTAAGTATATTGGTTATCGAGATCAACCACCCACGGTCTATAGTTCGAGTCCTCTAATAGTCAAGGCACGCTCTCTAGTTACAAGCAACATACCACGGACACACGGTCATCGAGATCAACCACCCACGGTCTATAGTTCGAGTCCTCCGGTGTTATAATTTACGGGTCTAATATATTACCGGACACACAGTCATTGAGATCAACCACACACGATCTATAGTTCGAGTACTCCAGTGCTATCACCTCCGTGTCTAACTACAGTGTGGAAATAACTATTCCCAACCAATATCACTACAAATTGACTTGTATGTCTATGGATCCATTGCATCTAGCCATAAAGTTACACGACTCCAATTAAATGATCAACGCACCCAAAACGTGTAACATAATATATAATAATGTCATAAATTGTGTGTAACCCCAAAAGCTCGTTATGCATCGATTAAATTCGTACGATTGTCCCTTAAGACTCATTTTAGCCAAAACCGGCTTAAAGCATAATAACTCAACGCTTAAGTGTTTATCCAAAATAAACGTCGTTGGTTGAGACAAACCATTTCCCAAATGAAATTATACTCACGCATTTTTCAAATGTCTCATAATACAATAACATGTAATTTTCAATGGTTTACAAATCAAATACTACCGAAATGCATATGACACCAAATAATCTCCGTTTACAAAGTAAAACATCAAAACAACCATATTTATGTATTAGTTATCAAAATGTATAAAAACCCAAATATAAACATTTTACATGATTTATAAAACCCCTTTATACCAAATATGCACATTTCACCAAAATACTTACACATTTGATAAATAGTAAGTAAAACATGTTAATACTTGAAAATAGACATTTTTGGCATGTACATCGTTTCACAAAACAACTTGAATTCATCTTGCTAGATTTAGGTTAAAACTAGGTTTTACCCTGAAAGCTTCCTTTAAAGAAAAGTCCAGATCTGCAAGCATCCATCACTAGAAACCTTATGTAGTTCATAAACAACCTACATACACCAAGACTAACTCCAAAGAATCAGATCTATATAAACCCTAGTCAAAATCCTCAAATCTTCCAAAATGGTCAAAACCCTAAAATAAAGGAGATGCTTCAAAATAAATGTTCTAAAGAACTAAATAGAAAGGTTTTGACAAGAAATAGGGTTTAGAAGAGTTAGAATAACTTACTATCTAGATTTGGGAAGAAACTCAAAGTTTGGTCAACAATGGTGAAGAGATACTTGGAGAAGATGAAGTGGTAGCTTGTTCTTGAGCTTTGATGAAGATCTAGGACTTTGGAATGGTTGCGGAAGAGGGACTAATGCTCCAAAAATCGGAGAGTTTGAGAGGAGAGGGGAGAAATTCGAGTGGAAAATGAGAAATGAAAAAGATGAAACAGGGTAAAAGGGAGAAGGTCATCACTGGCCCCTCAAACACACACGGGCGGGTTGCATGCGGGTTTAAAGCCGTATAGAACCCGCTTTCTTCACTGGTTCAGCAACTAGCACCCCTTTACTCCACCATTGACCCCGATACTTTCCTAAACTTAGCCACATGGTTTCTATACGAAAAACCTCATACCAAAAACAACATAATTATTCTCAGATGAAGAACCTGATCTAATAAGGAGTCTGAAATTACGGGTGTTACAATACATTGACATTGGCATCAATGAAATTCATCAAATATTATGGATGATGTTAGTATGTATTTCCTAAAAAAATGAAATAATATGTAATTTGATTTATCATAATCCAAAAAGGTCATCCATAAAAAAAAACTATTAAGTAATGTTTTAAAATTTTGATTAAATTTTTATTATAAGTATGTACTGAGTATACACATACGTAATACCTATATACATGTATGCATATTGTCTATCTCATGTATCCAAACTGCTTGCGCTAATATTAATGCATGCGGATCAACCCAATGCCTATTATTATTTGAAAAAAAAAATCAAGTATGTCATACACAACATTATAAGTACAAGTTATGGAAGCTCCTCCTGCAATAGCATCAAGCATTTATTTAGCAACAGTGGTTAAACCATTGTAAATGTTTCAAACTTAATGCAGTAGGAAATATCATGGTGAGAGCATTTTCTCAACAGCTTTTTTTACATTTCTCATGCATCAGTTATTGCTTCATCATCCATTTATTTAAACAAACATATATTATTTTGGAAATCAACATTCCTATTGGGAGGAAAATATTTTCTCGAAAGTTTCTTTACAAGGTCATTCCAAGGATGGAATTTGGTTGTAAAGAGTTAAACCATAACTCTGCCTTATCCCTTAAAAAATATGGAAACAACTTCAACCTCAAGGCATCATTAGACACTCCATTGATGAGAAAATAATTAGTTATTTCAATTAAAGATCTTAAGTGTAAATGAGTGTTTTCAGATGGCAACTCATTGAAGAAGCCACTAATATGCAACATCTGAAACATAACAGTTGTGAGCTCAAAGTGATTTGACTCAATATGTGGCCTAAGTATCCCTGAATTTAATTGACTAGAAACAAGAATAACATAGTCCATGATTCCTCTATCTCCAAAAATCAGCAATGTGTATGGTGTTTTCCATTACGATGACAGGCGGTAGACAAATCAACTTTTGAAAACTTAAACTTCTTTAAAAACTATGACTTTGTTTTCCCCATCAACGGTGCTAAAAACTTGTTGTATTATAAGCTTGTTGTGTATGAATTTGTATTAGAACAGACTTTAACAACCAAAAACAAATGAAAGATACAAGTATACACCTCTAGACACTATCGTTTTCATAAGTTATAAGATGATAAGAACCAAATATAGATCCACAAGAAAGGGAAGATTAGAACCCAAAAAAAATCAAGCTTAGAAAAGTCAACTTTAGAGGACAAATTTGAGAAAGAAAAAAAAAACTCTAGTGGACGGGTGTTGTAGCATAGTTCAAATAAAGGTACTATTGTAGCAACATGCGTCATGTCTCTCCTCTAAGTTGCATAGGGGTAGGAATAAATATTCATCTTTTTAGTATCTTAAAAAAAATTACTTCTATATCATTCAAGTGGGTGTGTGTGCTTAATGGCTTAATTCCTCAAGTCCATCATACTATAACATTTTTAGCAATCAGATACTTGTCAAGAAGACGTATGAACAATATAAACTTGAATGAAAAATTAGAGTAAACATCAATTCATGAGCAATATCCACTTCATGTAGTTTTTAGATCTCAAGTTCCTTTTACACCCAAACTAGAAGATTAGCCTATCATCACTCAGTTTGTTTGCATTTTATAAGAGAGAATTTATTTTCCTTAACCATAAATTAAATATTTTCAATAAAATAAAACAACCGATAAAAAAACACATTCAGTATTCAAAGTGGCTTCAATATTTGGTTTTTTGGTGACATGGTTTATTAAAAAAGAAAAAAATTTGATCATTTTACAATGCATGCAAATATGAATGTTGATTAAAATTGTTTTACGGGCATTAAAATTGACTCTTCTACTCATTTACTTCTTATTTTGCTTCATTCACATGTGAATACTCTTCTATTTACATGTGAATGTCATCAAAGGGCCAGTGCATGTCATGTTGTGAAAAGGAGAAGAAGAAAAAGAAAAAACCAAGTGTCTCCATAAATAAATAAATACAATCATAATGATCATTAAATCTGTTTTTATAATAACATAAACATCCCACCATTAATTTAATTACCAATTCATATAGAAAGACCAGTGGTCTTGCAAATGGGGCATACATTTTTGTTTGCCAACCACTCCTTAATGCAATTTGTGTGGAAATCATGTCCACATTCCAAACTCCCAATATCATCTCCCCTTTCATACTCTTCCTGCAAATTAAACATAAAATTATTTCAACTTTTTAATTAACTTTTTTAATATTAAAAAACGTCACGTCAGCAGTGGCGGATCCAGGATTTTTATCCACTGAGGTCCCATTAAGGTAGATTAAAGGGGCGTAAAGTCACCTGACGTGTTTCGGGAATTTTTTTAAGTTTTTTAGTTGATTTCAAGGGATTTTCTTAGTGTTTTTTTGTATTTCGAAGAATTTTTTCGGTTATTTTATTGATTTCAAGAGACTTTTTTAGTGTATTTGTCGATCACCGGCAAGATGGGGTCCCATGGAAACTTTTACTGGAGAACCTAAGGCTAAATTTAGTATTTTTGATATTTTTTACCCTATATAATTTTTTTTTAATAATTCAGTGGGGGTCCATTGCATCCGCCACTGCACGTCAGTAAAACAAGAACCTTAAAAAAACTATAAAAATCATAGAACACGAGGTTAATATATAACCTCAGGTTCTTTGCTGAATTTACAAAAGTTAAAAGATGGAATCTCACCCGGCATATGCAACACGGCTCCAAATTTGAAGTCGATAAATGTTTTCTCTGTTTCATCGACTTCAATATTACTTCCTCCTTCAGCCCAGTTTTCACGTCTCCTATACGTTCTTCCAGCGCTAACAGTTCCTGAATAACAATTCACATTTTACAAAAATAAAAAAAAAATAAAAACATTTTTAAGAGAATTAAATAAATAAATAAAACAAGACTTGACGTTATTTTTTTTACCTCATAAGACATGTTATCGACATCTAGCCTCATATCTCGGTGTCTATCATGCAGCTCAGCAACCCCGTTTATAAATGGATCAAACAGCACGTAATCCTAACGATATATAGAGAGTCGTTTCATGATTTCAAAGAAAAAGATATTTCAAGAATTTATATATATTTATTATTTCATCGTATTTGTGGGATAATTGAAATTAGCGTAGAAATGGAAATAATAAGCAATTAGAGAAGTGAAATAGCAGACCTCGGCTCGTAAATTTTCACCTCTTTGCAACGCGTTCAAAATCTGACGCATCTGTAAACGGGAAATTGATACCGACTTTACAACTTTAGTAAGATACAATTAATTAGATCATAGAATCAATAAATAACAAATAAAGATCCAAAATCTTTGTGTACGTATTTTGTTTCCATTTTATATAGGACTTCAAAACCCTTCCTTTTGAACCATAGTGAATTAAAGAAGAACCCAACGCTTATATTGAATTCAGGTTTTCATTAGCTCCATGAATGTTACCTTATTTGAAAAGCATCCCACTAACCAAAGATCCTTTGGCCAAACGGTATTGAAGTTACAGGTTGAGCCGAGCCTCCTAGGAGGTCGGGTTTCAAACCTCACCAAAGTTGAAGAGGATGTGTGGGTTCATTTGCCGTATATATATATATATATACTTCAAAAATAATCACCTCAAAATCCATATAGGTGTTCAAGGGGAGAACTCAACAAATGAACATCAATCTTGGGATCCCAATTTAAAAAAACTATATTCATCAATGAAAGGCACATAGCTTTAAAAAAGAAAAAAGACGTAAAAAAAAAGTTAATGCTATTCAAGTCTCCCTTTCGACGACCTTCTTTCACCGGCATCCAAACAACGACACCCTCCTTTCAGAAACCTCCATCTCCCCTTTCACTCTCCAATCTCCATCAAAAGAAACAAGTCGATGTTGGGTATTTATGGAGAGTGAAAGGGGGGAGTTGAAGGTTGGTGAAAGGAGGCCATCAATGTTGAGATGCTGGCGAAAGAAGATCGTCGAAAGGGAGACAATGTGACACACGGTCTGTGTATGTATATATATATAGGGTCAGGTTCAAAGGAAACCCATAAAAAGATTATAAAAAAATTGAGGAACATCCTTGCAACCGCTCATTTTGACTTATGCACATATGCATAGTGCATACTAGTAATTCGTAAGCAATTTTTCCGGTATGCGCATGTGCATAACATGCACACATACATAAAAACCGAGAAACAACTTCAATTACTTGTATGCACATGTGCATACCGTCCGGATGAAAATCAGGGTGTTCCTACGTTTTTCATTTTTTTGGAGGTTTTCCCTTGAACCTCCTCCTCCTCCCTCTCTCTCTCTCTCTCCATATACATATAGGGGACATTTCATTTACATCTAATTCTAACAAATCATACAAACCAATCTTAGCCGTCCATCTAGTCTAATAAAAATCTAATTTCAGTTTGTTTCCTAATCTAAAGTCATGATCATAATGAATGAACCTTACCATCTTCCATATATATCTCAATCGTAATTAATGAATCATAATATTGTCCATAAATATATCTACTGTTTCCTAATAGATACAAACCCTAATATAAGTTTATGCATGAAACATCCCCTATATATATAGTACTACAGTTGAATGTGATCATATCCATATTCGTGTACACAGATGTTATATATTCTCATCATAAGCAGTATAAAATCAATATATTCACATACCTTCCATCTAAATGATCATAATTCTAAGGTTTTGTTTTCTACATCTCTCCACCCTTAATCATCTTTATTTTTCTTATTCACAAATAACAATATGTTCTATTAAAATCAAAAGGCAATTAAGACGCATAAATATCACATATAGTAAAACTAAAATTTGTATAATTATACATAGTAAGAGCACGAACCTCAGATACCAGCCTGTGTCTTCCCTCGATATCAGCAGTAAAAGCTTGCCATTCATCATTCGGCACCTCCATTAATGGCGCCGGCCTTAACAGAGGTCGATGATGACGCCCCTGGCTATTAAGACCAGCCGAGATCCCATTTTCAGCTGAGCTGGATGACGATCCCATACGGAATGGAGAAAAACGACCTCGGTGACCTCCTACAGATTCAGCCTCAGAAGACGGAAAAAGAGTCCACGGAGAAAACTCGGGTAATCTCTGTGAACCGTTTGTTGTAGAGTTGAAATTAGGCATCCATACAGCATTAGAAGAAGCATTATTAATGCTTGCCCCCCTCCCACTAGCTAAGCTCCAATTAGCTGAATCTTGAACCAAATTCAGACGCTGCTCGTTGTTTCCGGAACTTCCAATCTCTGGAGGAGAAAGTTCCGAACTTGATGAACTCCCATTTCTTGAATTCAAATTCACATTATCACCCCACGGAAAAGGAAGTACGTTTCTAGGTGGGTGTAGGTTTAACGGATGGTTCGGATTAACAGACGTTGAAACCGGCCTTTTGGACGTCTGATCAAGAAAGTCGTTATGCAATAATCGTCTGGATGGCTGCTGGTGAGACGAAATGCTAACTCCAGTTATCGAGTTTATTTGTTCTTGAGAATTAAGCATCGGTGATGAAGATCCATTTAGGCTGGTAGAACCGTTATTACCACCATTAGGACGTGTATGCCATACGATATTTTCAGTTTCCGGAAAGTAACTTGAACTTCCGGAAGCAAAAAACTCTCGAGAAGAACCTTCTAAAGCTTTTCTTTTACAAGAAAGACCCCAATTACCAAAAGACAAATCCGCCCCACATTCAGAAGAAGTCCCAATACCGTTAGACGAAGAACTATTCCCGCCATCATTGTTACTGTTACCTCCATATGCAAGATTCAAATCTACATCCATTGGAATATGATTAGAACTAGAACTCGAACCCAATATTCTCGTTGACCCATTGACCAACCGGGTCCCACCAAAACCATCACGCGGTTGGCCGTCTGATGAATCAATTTGTCGTTCTTTAAATCTTGAATCGTGGGTGCCAAAACCATCGTTAACTGTTTGATCTTGTAGATTTGGTCTAGAGCTCGATTCGCCTACATCCCAGCTACTAAAACTTCGAGAGTTGTGATGATCTGTTGCATTCAGACGACTGAAATTTAACTCACCGGAAAGATCATCACTTAATAAACGTCTTTCTGTGGGAGATAAACTGATATTGCATTCATCAGATTCATCGATACCTCTATTATTAGAATTAGGCCCCTGGTTTAGATCAACGGTTTCAGGGAAGGTATCAAAGATACCTCTTTGACGTTGCATCCGGAATAACTTGCAGTAAATTATCAATAAGCTCGATTTAGATGAATAATTAGCACCACTATGAGCTGATAGAAATTGGGTCCCTGAGATTAAATCATCTTTATTAAGTATAGAGATTATATATATATATATATATATATATATAATACTACAGTAGTAAACACAATAATTCCACATTTCAAACAATACAGATGCCCCATTTGAACACAAAGGGAGATGCACTTTGACTTTGGATTTCGAATTGATTGCTTTTCAGAAGAAAATTTCTGAAGAAATAACCTAGAGATGACTTTATATGAATAGTCCATAGAAAAAAGAACAATTTTTGTACTAAATTCGTCATCTAACACAGTAGTTTTGACCGCAAAAACTCACTAAAACTATGGATTCTGGATAGAAAATATAATTTAATAGAATAACAAAGAAATTTCGATGCGAATCTTTGTGAATCAATCAATAGGAAACAAACCCACATAGCAAGAACTCATCAGATCCCTTTCTTCTCATTCAAAAAAACAACAACTTTATAAGACCGCAAATAAAGATGTATGATTGAAACATTAAAGTGGTACCGAATTAAAGAAAAAAATTGAAATAAAATACCGATGTTAAGCAAGAACTGTGTAATTGTAAAGAAATCGATGAGAAATTATACCTGTGAAGATGAATTTAGGCAAATTAGACGGTGGGACGACGACGTTTCACCATAGATGATTATGGTTTGCTTTTTTCGACGGTTTCCTTTCGGCGGTGGGAGAGAGAGAGAGAGAAAACCAGTGACGGCCTGAAGGGATGAATGGGTGAAATTGTGGGTGTCGAATCGATAAAGGGATTAAAGAACTAATTTTGGTCTCGAATTTTGTTTGATCTTGGATTAGGTTTTCGATTGGGCGTAACCCCCCCTAATTGGCTCTACAATTTTGTTTTCATCTTTCAATTGTATGTAGGTCCTCCACCATTAAAAAACAATACAATTTGTGACATTATTCGATTAAATGACGTAAGATGTGGCTTGACGGTAAGATCAAACCCAAATGGTTAGGAAATACAATAAGGTCATGACGTTTTTTAAGACGATAATTATAGCGGCAAATCTGTAAGTCATATTATCATACATGTACACGTATGTTTAAACTTTAAAGTATTACTTTAATAGAGGAAGGTTTAAGAAAAAACATTGAAAAAAGATAAAACTGAAAAACACCCTGGGAGTCCTCTATCCGGACGGTATGCACTATTGCATACAGGCGTTTTTTTTTCATATGCACAAATGCTTCTATAATTACATATGCATTAGTGCATATGCACAAATGCATGTTACAAATTACCAGTATGCATTAGTGCATACTGTTCAAATGGAGGGCTCCCAGGGAAGGGGTGGACCTATAGTGGTGCCCACGGTAGCACGAGTCACCAAATTATTTCTCCGATGAAGGGTAAAAATTTTGGATTTGTAAAAGGTGCAACCGTATAGTTTTGTTGTGTGTCACCGTATATATTTTAAAACTACAACATGGGCACAAGTTTCCCTTTGTAGAGTTGGTTTGCAAGCCTTTTTCTACACCAAAGACCCAAGTTTGAATCTCGCTAGTCTCATTTTCTAAGTTTTTTGGCTTTTAATTTCATATTTAGTATGTTCTAAAAAAATCACAATAAAAGACTTGAACCCAAGACCTCACATATGAAAATCAATAAACTAACCAATAGACCAATTATAATATTGTGAAAAATATATCGACATTTTTTCTTATCGTTAAACGATGCAACTGTTTGAAAAAAAAATTGGGTCCGTCCCTGTCCCAATGTGTTCTTCAGTTTACGCTTTTTGGCGTTTTCCTTTGAACTTGACCTTACTCTAATACAAGACTATATATAAATAGGTTGTTTTTCACCTACTCTAATATAAGACCTTACTAACGGTTGGGTTTCGTGAGAATTAGACAATGAAATATAAGTAGAGATCTCCACCCTTGGATACACATTAGGATGAGATGCATCGAGATAAGATGTCTTGGGTTAATCCTCGTATCAAATGCGATTCATGGGTGAGTTTAAGATTAAAGGTGATCAAAATTCCAGATCCCTTCTTACGCTTCTCGCATTTACACGATCCTTCGTATATATACTAAAACCTAAGAATAAAACATTACTAAGATAAAAATAGATTAAAAGGTAAAAAACGGATCAAATAACGCTTTATAAAAAGCACACATCAAACTGTATCGTGCCACAAGCTTAACATGGCATTAGAGACGAGCCTTGAGTCATAACGCGTAATGACAACAGTTGTGGCGAGCATTTTAGAACAAGCAGATGTTTTTTATAAAATCGTTCTTGGTGTATTTGTTAATTCTATCATGTGGATGCAATGTCCCAATTCCAAGTTTCCACATAGGTTTTCATTCAATATCTTTAAAATCATAATAAACTTGAAATTAAAGCTAAGTAGCTAGGAAAATCGATGATGATTGGATTCAGAGTCACGCTTGAAAGGGGGAAATGGTCACATAAACCAATTTCACGACAAAAAACTTGTGCTATTATTGTAGTTTAAGAAATATTAGGGCACTCAAGAAAACGATACAGTACCACCCTTCAAAATGCATTTTTTTTTCTATTACGTCAAAGATATGAAGCAGTATCAAGTTCCACCGAATGCCCTTAAGCATGTCTACCTCTATCCACCTTGGGTTTGTTATGCTAAATCTTCAAGTCCATTATGAGTTTTTCAATTAATTAAGATGCATATAAACTGAACTGGACATCTACCAATAAAAAAAATATACCAAGTTATTACTTGTTACATTAAAACGAATTGCAATTTACCGTTTAAACCATGGTTAGGATTTCATTTATTTCACCAACTTGATAGTATTGGTTACATTTGTTTATCGGGTTTGTATTTGTCCATCATGTAATAATACATCATGCCAGCTCATTGCTTTTTATCATTATTTTCTTACATCTAACCTTCGACTCAATTCAGTTAATCTTTCAATCGTTCTAATTTTTTATTCTTTCATTTGTTCGATTAAAAGAATATACGAATCGCATTTTGGTGCTTCATTTGAATCTGGCATCTAGGTAGCTTATATTGCCATTGCACACCAATCATGATCCTCCCCTTCTTTTATGGTCCACCGTCGCCCTCGGTGATCCATCAAGTTGATTGAAACTCTAACACCACATCTTTAAGGTCCCGTTTGGTTTGTGGGATTTGATCGGATTTGGAAGATTTATAGTTGAATTTCATTTCAATCTCATGTTTTGTTTGAATGATTTTTTGGATTTAAAATTTTGGGATTTTATTGAAATCCCATAAACATACGATCTTGAAATCATACAAGGATGGTTGGTATTTAAGGGGATTTCGTAGAATTTGTATATGATAGTATTTTAAAATATATCAAAAACAATTGTTTTATAATATCAATTAATAAAAAATAATTATTTATTTTTATGATTGTTTATAATTTGTTTTTAATAAATTATTGGAGAATGAAATTAATTTTATTCCAAATCCTACCTTACCAAACACATCAAATATTTCAAAATATTCCAAATCCCTTCAATTTTAAATCCTTCCATGAAACCCAAATACTTCGGGCCGGTTTGTTTTTTCAAGTTTACCTCTTAATCCCCACTTTTGTCTAATCATTCAAACATTTCATTATTCAGACTGTTTGTTTGCTTTTGTTTTTTCTGAGGCTTTTATCACTTAATATAGTATGGATAAAAATGTGGTAAGATATCCTCTTAAATCCTTCTTGTTTGCTTACCAAGTCTCTTTCTTTTACCACACATTTTCCTCTTTCAATCTTCCGTGTCCTTCTCCATTAACACACACACACACATATATATAATATTATTCTTGAGCTTCATATTATCAAAAGGCTCAATTTTATAATTCAGATTTCAGACGTAAAAACAAACAGTCTTCTTGATTCAAACTTCAGACTTCAGCACCACCTCTTATAAATCAGAAGTGAAACCAGACTTCAGATTTCAACACCTCTTAAAAAACAAACACCACGTTCAAAACCAGTCCATCAAACTAAATGCCCTAAAAAGGGTATTTTCGGTATGCATTACAAGATAGGACATGTTTGGTGTAACATTAAAATCGGGACAGGACGTTACAGAGTGGGACGTTAAAACACATGAAACAAAAATAAAAAAAGATAAGACAAGATTGATAAATTACTCAAGTACTCGTATAAAATTAATATCATAAAACCTTACACAAAATTTTCATCCATCTACCTCACTTTCACATATCCAGTACTATATGCATACCAGACTTACATTAAAATATATTTTTTCAACCACAGGGATTGTGACATAGTGGTTGAGGCCTTAGGGTGGGGATATAATGGAATATCTCATCTGCTTAGAATTCGATATCATGCATACACAATAATTAAGGATACTAAGTTTAACGGAGTTAATTTCTTGTGTTCATAGTTTATTGAGATTAATGTAAACATAATTCAGGACACTTTTTGAAAAAAATAAAAACAATTTTAAGCACCCATGAGAAGAAAGAACCTTTTAAACCATATACCTTCATGATATTTTGAATAACTTGAAGAATTTTTGGGTTGAAGAATCATAAATGTTAATTCAATAATTCTTGGAAGAAGTGGGATTGAGTGAGGGTAAAGATATGAATTGGACCATTGGCAGTGGTCCAAGCTTTGGAGGTTGTGCTTACTGCTATAAATACAGTACCCTGAACTTTGCCAGAAATTATAGACCTTCAAATCTTCAATTAAGAAAATTGTAAATTAAATTTAGAGTAAATTGCGATTTTCGTCCTTGTGGTTTGTCGTTTATAACGATTTTCGTCCCTGGTCTTTAAAAACTGCTTTTTTCGTCCTTGTGGTTTGAAATTCCTTTCGTTTTTCATCCCTGAGACTAATTTTATTAAAAGAACCATTAAAGAAAAGGACATTTTAGTCTTTTTACTATTCCATCTAATTTTTCATTAAAACTAATAACAAATATATTTTAGATAGATTTAAGAGTAAACTACATACTTGGTCCCTAGGGTTTATTGGTTTTAACAGTCTGGGTCCCTAAAATGAAATATCTATGGCTTGCATCCTCGTGGTTTCCATTTCATAACGTATTACGTCCCTAAAACTAACTTTGTTAGACTTTTCCTGTTAAGTAGGTTAAGTAAGAGGGGCGTTTTGGTCATTTTAAGTATAGGGACCAAACACGTAATAAGAATCACAGGGACCAAACACGTAACAAGAACCACAGGGACCAAACATGTAATTTACTCTCTATATATTTTATATATATTTAATAATTCATAATTTATAACATATATATTGTGGGTGTGTGTATATATATATATATTATAATTTATCAGATACTTTCACAAATTTTCTTATTATAGCATTTTTTTTGTTTTTTCTTATTAAAACAGTATATTTTTAAACTGTATTTTTGTTATGGCATTATAGTTACATTTTTTTTATTATAGTAATATACTTTCATTTCTTTTTTTACACACTGTATTTTTTATTTTTCTTATTAAATTGTATGAAAATTAAATATTTTAATGTAACATATTTTTTAAGCAGATACATTTTTTTTCTTCAAAAAACACATACTTTTTATCATTTTTTAAATGTTAGCAATGTAAAATGTGTTTTACAAATTTTCTAAATATTGTTATATTAATGAATGATTTTGTTTTATTTTTGAATAACCTCATCGCTTTCTCTCCCGATTATTCATATACCACCTATATTATGTTTTTCATCTATTTTTTAAGAATTCCTTTAAAAATGTATGAATAATCGGAAGGTAAAGTGAGAAAACTGTCTAAAAAATTGATGGTTCATTTTATCTATGCCACGTAATTTATTTAAAAATATATATGTTTTTTAAGGAAAAAAACAATCGTATATGTTTAAAATATATGTTACATTAAAATATATAATTTTCATACAGTTTAATAAAAAATTTAAAAGTGCAATGGCTAAATACAAAACAATTTAAAAATATATTGTTATAATAAAAAAAAATATGTAGCTATAATGACATAATAAAAAAATAGTTTGAAAATATATTGCTATAATTAAGAAAAATGTAACTATAATACCATAATAAAAAAATAATTTAAAAATATATTGCTATAATAAAGAAAAATATAACTATAATGCCATAATAAAAATAATTTGAATATATATTGCTATAATAAAGAAAAATGTAACTATCATGTCATAATAAAAATACAAAATTAAAAATATATTGTTGTAATAAAAAAACAATATTATAAAAAAATTGTGAAAATTATGGTGATAAATTATATACAATATATATGTTATTAATTATTAAGTATATATAAATTATATAGAGTAAGTTACATGTTTGGTCCCTGTGGTTTTTATTACATGTTTGGTCCCTAAACTTAAAATGACCAAAATGACCTTCTTACTTAACCTACTTAACAAAAAAGTCTAACAAAATTAGTTTTAGGGACCTAATACGTTATGAAATGTAAACCACGAGGATGCAAGCCATAGATATTTCATTTTAGGGACCCAGACTGTTAAAACCAATAAACCCTAGGGACCAAGTATGTAGTTTACTCTAGATTTAATAAAAAGCGAGATAATAATAAATAATAACAATAATAATAAAATGAAAAAGTCTTTCGTGTGTAGTTCATATATATGACAAAGAAGTGAATTGATTTCGGCTAAAATACAAGATAAAATTTTGGGTTCGATCACAACTAGTCTTAGCAGTAAAGCTAAAAAATATCTTCTTACATTTATGTTCTTAGAGACGGGTACCTTAGAGCATCCATAGTAGTGAAACTTTCAAAAAAAAACAAGAACCTTTCTAAAACTCTACAATGGATATTCTTACAAAAACCTCACTTTTCTTATTTTTTTTAATTTATAAAATGTAATTTTATTTTTAGATAATTATATAAATTTAATATATATATATATATATAAAATCATATAAAATTTATTAATTTTTACTTTTCTATATTAATTTTAATTTGTTAATTTATATATTTTGTTAACATGTTTGAAAAACAATTAAAATGTAAACATAATTTTATACTGCAATTACAAAAATTACAAAATTACAAAAATATTATTTTTTATAAAAAATAACATAAATAACAAATAATAATATAGATCACTTATAATTTCAATTCGACCAAATATTTTCAACCAAGTCGAATTGAATTGAATACTATAATGTGATAAATAAAAAACTTGTATAAAATTTTACAAGAAAATAAAAATAAAACAAAAATAAAATAAATGTTTTATTACAATTGTTTTATAATTTTTTGTATCAACTTTAACTTATATGTTTCATAGATTTTTTTAAATAAAATGGTTAACAATTAATGAAACTAATAAATAAAATAATAACAAAGACAAAAGTATGGAAGAACCCGGGTTCTTGTTCAAGCACCTGAGTTCTAATAAAAATTTATAACGGGATAAGAACATTTGTCTCATAGTGAAAGTTCTTGTAAAAACCTTAAGAAAACCTTTAACAAGAACCTCATTAAAAACCTCCATTGTAGATGCTATTAAAAACTAATTAAGATTACCGATAATTAATTTTTGTCCAAATAACAAAAATTAAACAAAAAAACATGCATTGACGATGAATGTTAGATGTGGCCAGAATGATTTTTTATGGATAGGTCATAGGAGTCACCATGTCTCTATTAAAAAATACCCAACGTGATTGTGTAGAAAAATATACCAATCTTGAAAATGCTATTGTTGTGTTATAAAAACCGAAAATAAATACTAATTATTAATTAAATCAACTATTGGAGTGAAACAAACTTACATAAATAAAGAATATACCTATAAAGGATTTTAAACGGTCGTAATTATATACGAATTTCATTCAAGTTTATGGATGTCATTTTATTTTGAAAAGCCATTAAGAGGTAAAATATATTTTATAATATGGGGTTGGGTTCCGGTGAGAATGAGAGTTAAGGACTAAAGATGAGAAGCATAAGAATAGATTTTTACCCTTAGATTGCACATTATGATGAAATGCACCGAGATTAGGTGCACCGAGATGTACCAAATCCACTTCATTCTAAAGCGTAATTCATAGGTGGATATGAGATTAAAAGTGTCAAGGTTTTAGATATTTTCTTACGTTTCTCATCTTAACTCTACTTCTTTCCAAACCACAAGGCTTGTGGCGTACTGGTTAAGACTTGTGGGATGAGGCTAGATAACCCATCTACCACAGATTCGAATTCAGACGCAAACAACTTGTGGCCACTAGGTAATTATCTCAAGCCTGCATGATTTAGCAGTCTTAAAAATTATCAGAGATTAGTCTAGGTAAATGTCTAAAATACCCTTTCCAAAAGACTCTACTTCTTCCACAATCCTATGTCTGTATAATATAGTGTATATATAATGAAACCTAGCTGGTGGGTACATAAAGCCCAAATTCAAATGAACTTGGGCCTAGTCCTAGAATGAGGCCTATTAGAAGTCTTCAAAGCCCAGTTCTAAACCGCTGGGCCTGTTTTGGGCCAAACAGTCTTAACCAGTCTTTATTTTTTTTAAGTTTTTTTAAATATTAGTTATATATTTTAAATTAAATAACTATTTTAACGAATTTTATTTGCGCAATGGTTTAATCGTTTATGTTCTAAACTTACAACCAAGAATTAAAAATGAACTTTTTAATAATTTATACTTAATTATAACACAACTTGTTTTCACATAACACCTCAAATGAAATTTATAAAAAGATATTCAAAATTGTCATTATTATTAATAGATACATGAAAAAAATAACATAGTTTGTTGAAAACGACTGCTATGTAAAAAACAAAAGTTGGTGCGTTTGGTATATATATATTGTCCATGGCATGATAGAACAGAACATGGATCACTAACCCATTGTTTTATGTTTGACAGAATTTTCATATGAAACAAACATAAATATAGTGGAACGAAGTGAAATACAGAAATAGACATGTTCCACCCCCGTCCCATTTATTCGTTGGACATGACACAGTGCACGTGTGTCATATGCATCACACAGTTAAGAAGATATACAATAGGAAGCATTTATAATGTTTTTTTTTGCATAAATAGACGAAAAGGAAATATAAATAGGCATGGTAATTGGGCAGGGACCTCGATCCCCATCGCGGGCCCCTATTTCAATCTCAATCCCCAACCCCGTCCCCATCCCCACCGGGGAATATGATCACATCCCCATCCCAATCCCGGGAACGGGGATCCCCAACAGGGAATGGGATTTTTTCCTTATTAATTTATAAATGTTTTAAATCAAATATGTTAAATACTACACCCATTTGATAACGGTTCATGTTTAAATCTCACACATTTTCAAATTTTACTTTTATAGAGTATCAAAGTTTCATATGTGAATAAAAACACATCATAGGTAATTGTTTGACCAAACGCACTCGACTTTCAACCTTTTTATATCTAAAATCAGTAAGACGGTTAAAAAAAGTATATATAAGAAGAAATATCAAAATATTATTTATAAATCTAAAAGATAATAAATCCAATTCCTTATAAATAATATATTAATAATAAAAATATACAATATATTTAATATTCGGGGGCGGGGCGGGGACCACATTATCCGGTCCCGTCCTCATCCCTGGTTTTTAACTTTCGGGGATCTTCGTCTCCATCGAAACGAGTATACTGAATTCTTCAATGAGACGGGTCTCATTCTCATGCCTAAATATAAACTACAGACCAAAAGTTATCATGTTTGATGACGAGTAAAGGAACACTAGCCACTATTGTGGTGTAGAAGAATAATTTGAATCTAGCGGTTTTTTCGAGGAGTGGTTTTCTTCAAACAATGGTTGTTAATGAAGTCTTTCTTCAAGCAACTATTGTTAAAAATAAATTGGCACTTTGTTAAATTCTGATACCTTAACTTATAGTATACATGTTTATTGGTTGACATTTATTAGATATTAGGAGAATCAAGCCAATCCAATCATTCATTGAATCGATTCGGTTCTGTCCGTTGGATATTTTTATTGGATATATAATATGTGATCCGTTGGGATTCAATCCATCCAGTGTGTTATTTTAATCAGACTTTCCAACAATGAAACATATTAATTAATCATCTTTAATGTGTTAAAACTAATACAAGCGAAACTAAAATTTAAAAAACTAACATAAAACAAATTCCAATTTAAGCAAATTGAAAACAAAATAATGGGATGATAGTGGGATGGAAAACTAAATAGTTAATTGGATAATTGGATGTTGGTCGGTTCGGTTCGGTTGGTTTTGGACTGTCATCCAAGAACCGATCGATCCAAATTGAATGCTGAAATTTTCAATCTGATTCTATCCAGTTACAAATTGATATCTAATTATGTTCGATCGGTTCTAAACTAATTGGTCGGTTGCAATTGAATCGGTTATTTTCTGCACACTTCTAATTCATAGTAGCCGATCGTTTACAAGAATACTACAATGTCAAAAAAGACAACATAGAACGTCAGTTTCAATTTTAATGAAACGCTATACTTTATACCGGATTGAGAAAAACACAATGTGTACAACATTAAACATTTGAGAGGGTATAAGTACAATTTTATAGTAATGAATGGATAAAACAACAAAGTTACAAGAATCCACACAAAACATTATTGATTGGATATTAAAAAAAACCCGACAACCAATACAATCTTTAAAATAAAAAAAAACACAATTTTCCTCTTTAGATGTTTGTAAAAAATAGTTATCACGTTTTTCTTACATATATAATCAAAAATATTAAGTTAATGTTTTCAAATGATTTCATGTTGCTTCATCTCTTTCCCATTTATTAAATATTTTTTGTATTTTTTTATATATCTTTTAAAGTGAGTTTATAAGGCAAATCCAGATTTGAGTTTGGAAGAAATTAACTCAAATCTTGGTTTAAACGATGATATAAAATTTGAGCGACAAAATTTCCATGTCAAGTTTTTTTTTATAACAAATAAGTCAGGTTTAGTTTCGTACTAGTGAGAAAAATAATTTCGGATTTAGGTTTGGTGTTTGTTTTATTTTGAGTTACACATATACTTTTTTTTTGTTTTGTGGTTTTAGTAGCTAAGTGCAACAGTACCAAACCAAGTCGTCACGATCATGTCAACTCGAAACAAGAAATTTGAGGATTGCACTATTTAGTATTTCTGATTTTGTCTGAAATTAGGCCATGAACCAATACCTGGAGCATTAGACTTATGATCCAAGCCTATTTTCTCACATATAAACGATGTCATGTACTCATGTTATTAAAATAATAAAATGTAAAATATATTAGTTCTGATCTGGACTGATCTTAAACTAGTCTAAATCAAGAACCAACGTCCAAGTATTAGACTCGAATGTTGAATTTGATGTATCAATTTAATGTTTAAATATTAAGTATTATACACTCTTAATGGTAGTGTTGGATGGATGTAGGTGGTGAATAGTGTACATTGATAATGATTATAGAGATAATAGAATGAAAAAGATGCATATAAAAAAGATACACATGAGATAAAACAATAATGAAAGAAATGAGAATATTTAAAGAAATGGATGATGAGGATTAATAGAATGGACAAAGATTTTAATCGAATATATGTTTTTATGTTTGATTTTAGGTTTTCCATTTGTTTATATATACTTTATTTATAAATCAAACTAATAAAAACAATAAAAAAAGATATATTAAAAAGTTGGAAACAAAATGGTAAAAAGGTAAAACTACCCTATAATTTATCCATATATATATTATGTTTAGGGAAAATTATATTAATATGGAACCAAATTTAGACTGGTTTCTATTTTTGGAAACAAACTTTTAAAACTAACATTTTGGAGACTAAATAAAAATTTACATTTATTTAAAGTTACCAACTGAATTCCACATCATATTTAAAATAAAAATAAAATATAATCCAGGGGCCAAAATGTAAGACTTAAAATTCAAAGGGCCACAACCTCCATCGTCACATCAACCCTCCTCCCACTAACACCCACCACACACCTCTCTCGTCCTATCTTGATCTCGTTTTGTACGGAGGCAGTTTTTATTCCAATCCAACTGAAACCCTTACTGTGTTCTTGAAACTCATTTAACGAATGAAAGAAAAGGAAAGGGAGGGAAAGCGAAAGAAAATAAAAGAAATTCGTGTTCTCGAAACTTTTTTAGGAAAGAAAGGAAAGAAAATGGAGGGAAAATAAAGCTTACTTTCCTTCCAAACCTTTCATTTCTCTCCTCTTCAAGAACATGAAAACTATCTTCTTTCTTTTTCTTTCCTTCACTTTTGAGAACACAAATAATAGTTAATGAATCAAATGGGTGTTATCGAAGAAAGTTGTAGGTTAATGGAGGGAGATTTCAGATTAGGACCAAATCTATAAAGGAGTAATGTAATAAACTACACAGCTCAAGGACCAAATCTATAATTTTTCTTTAAAAAAACAAATGACATACATGTTTTATTATCCACGTTGGCATTTTAATTTTGTTTTCTTTAATGCCACGTCATTAGAGGTAATCAGTAACCTGTTAAACAGGTAATCGAGATCTTTAAATAAATGAAAAGTTTGTTTCAGGCCCTAAAATGTTAGTTTTGAAAGTTTGTTCCCTAAAATAGGAATCGGTCTAAAGTTGTTTTATTTTAATACAATTTTCCCTTATGTATATTACAAAACTTAACTACATTTTATCGTAGTAGTGATAATATTGTACCAACTCAATTAATACGTGTACTAACTGTACCAAGTAAACTGATACCAACTTAATTGATATCAATTAAAATCGGTTGGTAGTACCATGCCAAATATGCAAACTTGGTTGATACACGGTATTTGAAGTTACATACCACTATAATACCATGATACCGACTTATTTAATTATATATTAATTTTTGTATTTTTTTTCATGTATTGTATCATTAACAACTTTATTTAAACATCTGAATGTTTGTAATTTTTGGGTCTTGGCAATTAAAAACCCATAAACATCACATATATTATCTGATAACTCAAAATATAAATAAAATGACAAGCTTTTATCTATGTAACATAAAGTTAACATAAAATCGATATCAACATATATTAATTAAGAAAATTATACCATTTAAATTGACACCAAATACAACTGATTCTTGGTATACCATATGTAATTTTCCTTACCAATTATCAATGATTGATATACAATTTTAAAGAAAAGAAATCGATATGATACTAAATTCATCCCTATACTTTTAGTAATTTTAACAACTACAATATAAATAAATATCGAAAATCAATCATGAAAAAAAACAATCAATAGAGGCCAAAAAATAACATGTAGACAAACAATTTAAATTAAAAAAAAAGGGTAAAGTTGGCAATGTAAATCAAACTTTTTTGTATCTAAATTGGTGCTCACCAACTCTTATCCTATTAAAATTGAACTTTTTTTAATTAAATACTATTTTAAATATCATGTGGTTGATGATGGAGTTTACCAACTCCTACTTCACCAAATCAATCATATAAGCCATTTTTTGGTGGGCCTCAATTTATTTCCTTCTCTTAAAGTGCAAGTACACGTGTCCATTTTCAATTTATAATACTTTTGCTACTTTTATTACGTCATATATAACTCACCATGATGTCATAAATATATACTCTTAAATATGCCTATCATTTTTTTTTAACAATGTAACAAAAAAATATTATGATTTTACAAGGCCTATGACAAGCCATAGAAAGTTAATAAACAGAAGAAATAAAAATATATTGTGCATCATCAATAAATATGTTATATTATAAAATTTAAAGATTTTAAAAAAGTTTGTTTCTTCAACAACTAGTTTTTCAAATTAAAAAAATAAAAAAAATCCCTAAATTTGAAAAAAAACAAACAAATATATAGCATACATGTTGAAGATACACTAAAATTTTAAAAATGTATTATACGCACTTGGTTCAAATCCAAAAATAATTTTTCAGGAATATTATATTGAGTTTGTAAAATGAAATCTGAGTTCATATGACCAATAATGACCTTCGCCTGTAACCACCTCCTAGAATCGATGTAGATCTACGTTGTCGGTGGCATAACGACTAAATGAGGTTGTAGTAATGGTTCCCTAATGAGTACCAAGTGGTTAAACAAGGATGGAGGTAATACGATGGTCCCTGACGGTGACACAATGATAGATCAGTGAATCCACTATAAAGCGCTAATTAATCTTATACTGGATAATGGATCAATTAAATATATTTGTAAAATTACTGCATGTTGTAAATGATACATGGAACTCTAAAATCACATCGCAAGATCAAAATCTTGTCTCCTCCCATAAGCTGAAGAGCATGGCTATTTTTTTCTTATCATTCAAGTAATACAAATATGTTCTTATTTTTTATATATTTTTAAGTATTATCTTATATTTTCGGTCTTTTTGTATGTCTTTGTTTTATTTTTATGCATTTAAGTAATATTGTATTATTTTATTATTAAGTTTTATTTATTTATTATTTAGATCTAATATAATATGATCCTGAAAAATATACATTTTGTGTGTAACGTGCAAGTTCTTAATGCAATATTGCTTTTGAGTTTTGGAAGTTATTCAAAATTTATTCTAATAAAAAAAGTTCTAGATTTTAGGCATATGATGGTGACTGGCGGTGGTTTCGATGGTCCCCCTAAGGGGGTACAATGGTTCACCGACGGTATTCGATGTTGTCTTTCTAACATACAAAGTAAACTACATTGGACGCAATGTATTTAATGCATATGAGATTTTGATTACCGATTGATTTTAGTTAAATATTCATGTTTGGAGGTTATTATGACTTTTTTTCTTAGCTTATTTTTGTTATAGACTATGTGTTTTCGAGATGAAATCATGAACAGGTAATCTTAAGAATCGTGTCATGGAAAACGAGATATTTTTACACAGATTCAACCCCATTATTTCTCTCGTGCCAAAAACCATGGAAAACGAGATATTTATTCCCAGATTCTCAATTTACATATTTATAAGAGAGATCGATGATTATTGGCGATTAAACGGTTATAACCGTTAATGGATAAGGTTAAAAGGTAGTTACAACCAAATATTAAGTTATGGTAATTGCTTCTTCAGCGACAACGACTGTCAGCAATAGGCTACCACTGCCAAGGGTCTCAACCCCTTGGAACCCCGCAAGGGGGCATGACCCCCTTGACTGCTTTATAGCGATCTAAGGTGATAGAGACAACATTTGTAAATAGAGGCAGATCTAGTCTATTGAAGGTGGGGGAAAAGGGACCACAGTTAAGAGGTCAGGAAAAAAAATTAAATAGGTAAAAAAACCAAAAATACAAAACTTACTCTTAGTTCCCTTCGATAAAAAAATTTCAAGGGACTCTATGTTGGCAGCGATTACCAAAAACACTAAAAAAATATCTTGAAGTCAATCAAAAACTTTAAAATTTTCTCGAAACAGTGTAATTAGAGTAAAAACATGTCGGATAACTTTACACGTTTTTAGTTTATCTTAATTGGGACACCAGTAGGTAAAAATAATGGATCTGCCACTGTTTGTAAGTATGCACTCCGCACCTTTTTTTGGAAAGGGTATTCAAGACATTTGCCTAGACTAATCCCTAGCAATTTTAAGACTGCTAAAGCATGCAGCCCTGAGATAATTCCTCAGTGGCCATAAGTTGTTTGCGCCTGGATTCGAACTTGGGGTAGATGGGTTATCTAGCCTCATCCCCCACAAGCCATAACCAGTACGCCACAAGTCTTGTGGTTCACTCCGCACTTTATAACTTACATATGTTTGCCTTATGACCATAATCAATCTCTATTTAATCACAACTACACCAAAATGATTGACGGCACTAAAATCACCAACAATTCCTGATTATTGTATATCTTTCTTTGTTCTTAATTCTTAAATTGATGCAAATTGATCAAGATTGTGTCCTTCTATGTTTAAATATGTGTGTTCATAACTTCATATCATCTAGGCGTGTTTGATTCTTTTATATTTTGTTTTAATGTTGTCATGACAAACGAGGTCGACAACAACAATAAATATGATAGAAAAAAAACATATGTCCATAACGTAAAAGAATATAAAGTTCAGAGGTATATTGTAAACACGACGATGGTTGAAAAATTGGATGAACACGACGATGGTTGAAAATTTTACCTGGTAAGAGCGATGATAAAGATGGAGAGTTTTTACTCGATAAGTAAGGCTGACGACTTTTACCTGCAAACACTTAGGGGCTATTTGGTAGTTGCTGGATGGTATAAAGTTGGATGGTATAGAGGTCTGAATGGTATAGAGGCTCTGTATGATATAGTGCAGAATGAAAAATGATTGTTTGGTAGTCGCTCTGAATGGACAGTCTGAATAAGAACAAATGACCATTTTAACCCTCAGTCATAAGAACGTACAACCATGCTTGATCGATCCGACTGCCCCTGAAACAACCATGCTTGATCGATCCAAGTGATCCATGAAACCTCATGCTTGACACAGATTTCGTGGCGTTTACCAGGAGAAAACAACCCCTTTTCGAGGTATAATTTACTAGTTGTGAAAAGTCGATGATCTGCACGACATTTTCCATCAATGAGCAACCCGATGGTCATCACCTTTTCTCCGGTAATCAACAGCAGCACAACAGAATCATCAGCAACCCAGCAGCAGCAGCACAATACCGGGAAAGCAGCAAACAGTCCATTGGAGAAATCAGAAATCTATCTTTAAAAACAAAATATTGGAGAAATCAGAAATCGATTTCCTTCAAAAATCAGAAATCGTGAAAACCATGGGAAATCAGAAATCGATTTCCTTCAAAAATCGATGTTATATTTTGGGGAAATCGTGAAAACCATGGGAAAAATCGTGAAAAGCACATAGAAATCGTGAAAACCATACCTGAAATCGAAGGAGAAAAGGGTGGAGGCTGGCGGACAGCATGTCGTGGGAGAAAGTCGTCGGCGATGGTTGCACGGTGATTGCTGGACGGCGGCGATGGCTGCATGGCGACGGTTGCACGGTGATGGAGTAGGTCGTTCGTGGAAGAGAAAGGAGGGTTGTGAGAAAATGGCGAAAAAAATGGTGACAGGGGGGTTGTGAGGATGGAGGCGCTTCAACAAAAGAGATGGTATTTTGGGAACAAAAAATGGTCTGAATCATAACTCAAGGGTTTAACGTCTACACGATTCAGATGCATTTTTTATCCTTCAGAGGTTAAATTTATTTTGCCAAACAACCCTGAACCTCTACCCGATTCAGAGGTAGCTCTGGATGGCCCCATCCAGAGCTAAACAAACAACCCTGTTGGGTCACCGATGATTTGGTGATGAACCACCTTCCTTTATATGAATGAATTTTTACAGGTTCTTTTGAAGGTCTGAAATATGCTTCAAGTATTGAAAAGTCAAAGACTATTCAATCAAAGGTTGTACATCAAAAAGTGGAATTTTGGATGTATCAACTAACTTCAATATTCAGATTATTTTGCCAAAGTCAAGATTGGGTCACCAATATAGTGGGTCACCGATGGTACACTCAAAAGTCATCAAAAGTACTAAGGACATCAAACAAGATGAGGTTATCAAATTTGACGTCATGGTCACCGACACTATAATCTTGGTCACCGAAATTGCAGGTATATTTTCTAAGGCTGTGATATCAAGTCACAAGTTCAAGGGTGTACACTTTCAACATTTAGTGAAAGATGAAGTTTATCAAGCAAAGTGTACACTTATCAATTTCAGCCTTACAAGGTATCCACCGATATGATACATAGTTTGATGTATCACTTAGCAATTTCAAAGAGATAAGTTCTTGACTCACATCAAATGCAAGACATGTGAGCCAGCAAGAACTTGGGCATCAAGCCTTAAATAAAGACATTCTCTTTTATTCTTATAAAAGGAATATTTGTCTTTTAGCTAAAAGGTTTGATGGGACTTCACAGAGCATGAAGAAAAGAAGATAAAGTTATCTGACATTACGTGCTACAAGGAATGGTTCATCCATTATTCTAGTACAAAGGGAGTGGCATCTCCCTTTGTCCAACAGATAAACTTCCAGCTAATGAAACCTTGACACCTGTCCACATGCATCCCATGCATGTGCACTATAAAAGGAGATGAAGTTCTTCCCAGAAATCTCACGCTTTCAACAAATCTTCAAAGTGATTATTTGTGTGACTGTGACAAAGTTGTGTGCTATAACATTATTGTTTTAACTTTCTTAGTGTATAAGTTAATTACTGTTATCTGTGTGTTTAGTTTGATAGAATAGTGTGTGTTCTTTTCCGCATCAAACTACCTGTGTGTAAATTTTTAATATTTATATTAAAAAATTTAAAAAGAGTATATTCTGTGTGTTTTATATTCAACCCCCCCTTCTACAAAACCCTCTCTTAGTTAGCCATCTCTCCATATGGACTAACAAGCCCCTTATTAGATAAATTACATACGATAATGTTTATATGGATTACGATCTTATTCGATAAAGTAGGCTAAAATGTTAAATAAACACTTACCAGATAGACGTTTTATTAAACGACCATTTGTCTAGTCACCCTGGAAATTTTTATATATTAGAAAGACAAACCATTTAATAGGTTTAAATATTTAATTCCAAACCTATTTTGTTCCACTTCGTATTTTCAAATTTTTATTTTTGAAAGCGAAATTGATATCTACGATAAGACAATTCATTAAAAAAAATACCTTTTATAAAGTTATAATATATTCATTATTTTCATATGGTTGTAATATGTTTTATCGATTACACAAAATATACAACACATTAAAATTAGGTTCTTCAAAATATTAAACCGAATAAAATATATTTCATTTCTATATGATTGATCTAAAAATATATGGGCAAATAAACAATGAAAACTCAAACTTGAAACATAATGTTCTCAAACTTGAAACATAATGTTCTCAAAAGTTTGTTTCAAATGGTTATAACTTATAAGAGTAAACTTTAATTTTGAATCTTGAGGTTTAGTGAAAAGTCTGAAAGTGAGACTTGAACTATGAAAAGTCTAAAAATTATCATTATGATTTGTATTTTGCTCTGATAATAGTCTTTGACTTCTAAGGCATTGTTTGGCAAAAATAAGCTAGCATATAAACTGACTTACAAGCTAGCTTATTTTTTGAGTAATCGTTTGGATCCACATAAGCTAGCTTATAAGGTGTATAAGTCACCTTATAAGCTAGCTTATCGATAAGCTACTTAGAGTAGCTTATGAGAAACCTTTTGACATTTTTTCCAATTATACCCTTGATTAATATTATTTATTTATTTACTATTATTAATTATAAATAAATGTTAATTTCAAATAAATATTAATTATTCATAAACATTAATTTATAGAAATTAAAATTAATAATAATGTATTTTTTTAATTACATATTATTAATTAATTTTAATTATACAGTAGATACTAATAATAAATAGTAATTATTTATAAACTTTATTAACTATCATATAAATTATTTTTTTACTTATTATTCAATATATTTAGATATCAAAAAACAAATATAACAACTCAAAAAATATTTATGTATGGTACATAAATATTAAAGTCATACTTATTTTATTTTATAAATAATGAAAATATGCTAAATAATTGTAAGAAAATATGTAATTTAATTATTAATTATATTTTTGAAAAAAATTAATTAATTATAATATGTGAGTTTGAACAATTTTATTGTTAATTCATATTATATGTAATGGTTATTTAAAATCATAGACTAATATATATTTTTTCTAAAATTTGTTTTAACTAATTCAAAATTTATATTATGTATATATAATAATCAATTTTAAATTCTTTCCATTAACATATTATATTATTTAGTTTTTTAGTATTTTGTTTGTATTAATTAACATATTATATTATCAGAAATTTATTTTAATTATATTATTGAAAAATTATTTGAAATATAATATAAATTTTTTGTAATTGACTATTTCTTCAAGATATCTGTTTTGGTCATTTTACATTCTTATAAGCTAGTTTTTGTCAAACATAACTTGTTCATCAGCTACCAGTTAGCTTATAAGTCATCAGCTAGCTTATCAGTCATAACTCATAAGCTAGCTTATTAGCTAGTTTGCCAAATATAGCCTAACTCAATTAATAGTTATCTGTTAAATAAGGGGTGTTGTTTTTAGTTTACTATTCTTTTTAATAAAATATTATTATATTATTAAAATATATATATATATATATACATATATATACAGAGAGAGAGAGAGGGAGAGGCGAGTTCATACGAGAACGCTAACTATTTACAAGAATACGAGAAACGTTTTTCATGTACAAATCATATGTGATTTTGCACTAACTGGAGCGGACAACTTTTGGTAAGTCGCATGGGAAAAAGTCTCTTGAATCATTTAGAGGTTGGAAACCTTGTTGTAACACCCCACCTTACCACGACATAATATTGTCCGTTTTGTCCTCCCACAGAGGTGTACGTATGGATTTGTTTTTGGCGACCTGGCGAGGACTTCTCATGGGGTCACCCATCCTGGTACTACTCCCACCCAAGCACGCTGGCACAGGAGCGGCTCTGATACCATTTGTAACACCTTAGGCAGAACCCATATCGGTCGTGGGCAGGAGTGATGTTGGGTTCATAAGTAAACCCTGACCTTCCTAAACACAACGCGTTTTGGGGCCACACGCAAGAAGGTTCTTGGAAATCTGTGGTTAAGCGTGCTTGGGTGGGAGTAGTACCAGGATGGGTGACCCCCTGGGAAGTCCTTGCTAGGTCGCTAGACACAAATCCGTGCGCACACCTCTGCGGGAGGACAAAGCGGACAATATTGTGTCGTGGTAAGGCGGGGTGTTACAAATGGTATCAGAGCCGCTCCTGTGCCGTTCGGGATGTGGGGCAAACCTCATCGAGGACGATGAGTCCCTAAGGGGGGTGTTTATAACACCTTAGGCAGATCCCATATCGGCCGTAGACAGGAGTGATGCTGGATTCATAAGTAAACCTTGGCCTTTCTAAACACAACGCGTTTTGGGGCCACACGCAAGGCAGGTTCTTGGAATTCTGTGGTTAAACGTGCTTGGGTGGGAGTAGTACCAGGATGGGTGACCTCCTGGGAAGTCCTCGCCAGGTCGCCAGAAACAAATCCGTGCGCACAACTCTGCGAGAGGACAAAACGGACAATATTGTGTCATGGTAAGACGGGGTGTTACACTTGTCGAGACTCTTGGTGATTATATATATATATATATATATATGTGTATATGGTTGAGTTCCGGTGATAAAGAGAGTTATGGTAAGAAAATATCACCACCCTTGAATGTATATTAGGATGTGATGCACCAGATCAAGGGTTCAGATCCCTTTTTACGCTTCTCACCTTAACTTCTCACACGATCCTACGTGTGTGTGTATATATATATATATATATATATATATATTCAAATAATAATTAATGAACATTTATCACTTCCATAAATATTGGTTTGCAAGATTGTAGCATTTAGAAGGTTGACATTTCATTTGTCACACACACATATAGGCATATGATCGTGTGAGAAGGAGAGTTAATATGAGAAACGTAAAAAGAGATTTGAACCCTTGATCACCTTTAATCTCAAACTCACTCATGCATTGCGCTTGCTAATGGGATTGATCTGGTGCATATTGGTACATTTCATCTCGTTGCATCTCATTCTAATGTATATCTAAGGGAGTAGATCATTTCTTACGTTTCTCACCTTAACTCTACTTCTCACCAAAACTCAACCCTATATATATATATATAAATAATATTAAATATGAGTTGACTTCACGTGAGACCAAACTATTTTCGAAAGACCTGTTATAACATATATTTACACTTGAAATTTCATAACAATCAATGTAAAAGTAAAAAATAATCAAAATTTTCACAACAAAACAATATGAAGATAAGGAAATGAAGGAGAAGACCAAAACACTTTTTATTTAACGTATGACTTTTATCCATATTAGTGAGTGATCAGGCAAACATGGATCAGTTTCAAAACAAAATATAAACCATAAAAATGTTTTGTAAAATTATTAAAGTTGAGTTCCTATTTTCAGACTTTTTTCTAAACCTCAAGAACCAATATTGAAGTTTCCTTTAGAGTTAATACAAATATATTTTTAAGTCAAGAAAAATAAGCTCAACAATTATGCTAATAATAAATACATCAAAGAATCCCATGCACATAGCTTTTATTTCATATGTAATCCAAATCAAAATTAAATGACAAAAATACATCTAACAACTTACTTGTTTAATTGTTAAAACATTAAAGGGTGTTTGATTAGATGCATTAAAGAGTAGTAGAATAAAAATAAAATAAAATATTATATTTTATATAATATAATAACTTTATTCTATCAAAAACCCAATTTCTTATTTCAGGTTAAACTAGGAGGCAATAAAAATTCAGTTTATACGTATTCTCTTTAATTTTCATTTTCATTTCCTAATATGAAGTAGGGATGAGCTTCGGGCGGGTTCGGGCCCAAAACCCGATCAGGTATCTGGTGAAGGAAGGAACCCCCGAAATCCGTCCGTAAGTATTCGGGTATATCGGGTCGAGTTTCATGTATATGACTTTTTTATGAATTTTTTCACAGCAAAATAACAGCTCGAAAGTTTATAAAACAACAACTCTAAAAAAGGAAAAGAACAACTCTAAAATCAGCAGCTTTTGACTGCTTTTGAGTTTTGAATGTTATAAAACTGCAGCTTTAAAAACAACAGCTCTACTAAAATCACCAGCTCTAAAAACAACAACTCTACTAAAATCAACAGCTCTAAATAATTCCAAAAAACATATAATCTATTAATCAAAGTACGAAATCAAGAAATTTACATAAAATTTAAGAAAAGTGCAAAATCAAAAAATCTTGTGAGTTGTGATACTTGTGACTTGAGTTGTGACTTGTGAGAAATCAAGAAATCTTTAGTTATGACTTGAAAAATCAAGAAACTTGAAAAATGTAAACATTTATTTGTGATTTGTGAGACTTGTGAAGTTGTGACTTATGAGACAAACGAGTACGAACCAGGAAGAGAGACAAACGAGGTTCGAACTTTGTTGTTCGCTGGAGAGTCGAGAAAGACTTAGAGAGGCAGAGAGCAGAGGCAAAAATTTCGCTGAAGGCTGAATCGCTGGAGTCTGGTGAGTCGAGAGAGAGAGCAGAGGCAAAGGGTTAAAAGTATTTTTAATATTAAAAGTATTTTTTAATATATATATATATGTGTGTGTGTATATATATTATTCGGGTATTCAGGTTCGGGAGGGGCGAATAAAACAAACCCAAACCGAACCTAATTTGCCCGATTTTTATTTCGGGGTCATGTTTTCAATTTGGCTTTTTAATCGGTTCGGGTTCGGGTATTCGGGTTCGGCGGGTTTTGCTCACCCTTAATATGAACTAAAAAACCCCACACAACCCAAATAACCTTATAAAGGTAAAAAAAAAAAAAAGTAAGGTGTTCCTTTTTTGTTGACTAATAGGGTGTTTACTTTTGACTTAATGGGTGTTTACTTCTATAAGTATCCCTCACGTGTTCATCTTTTTTCGATTTCTATTTCTCTGTGATTTTCCCCACTGGAATCCCTCTTTTTTTTTCTTCTGGGTATTGATTCTACCCTTCACATGTTCATATTTTTTCTTGTATTATCTTCTCTTTGCTGTTCATCATCTCCCCAAATCTTCAACTTCTTACCCAAAATTGAATCAAATCCTTCTCTTCTTCTCTCGATACTGATTTTACCCCTCATGTGGGTTTGCTACTATTTCCCCCAGTTGTTTGATTGTTTTAACTTTTAGTTTGAAGTTTGATTTTTAGGAACCAACTTGCTGTTTTTTAGGGTTCTTTGTTCATATGTTTTAGGGTTCTTATTTATGAATTCATATATATCAATGAGTGATTCTTCAATGAATGTGTAGAGTTTGATCAATTTTGAAGCAATATTTGATGGAATTGATGACTCTTAAGATGGACCTTCAATAATGTTGACTTTAATTTGTTTAATTCATTTTAAGGGTAAAATGGTCAAATCTATTATCATTCAGATAGTTGATTAAGAAAGAAAAATAAACAACTATACATTTTTATCTGGACAGACAAGTTTATTCAGAGGACAGATTTATCCATAAAGGACTTAATAGAAAATTTGGTAAATAACCCATTATCATCTCTAACCAGGACATAACAAAACACCAAAAATATTGAACTTACTAAAAAAAACCTTAATTCTAACCATATTCTGAATTTATGAGACAATATTAAAATAACATATTTCATATGTTATTATACCAGCTTTAAGTACAATAATTACAATTTGTAAAGAAATATTATAATAATAATTTATAAAACAATTTATTTTATGAAAACCGGTTAAAATAAAAATATCGAATTTTTAATTATGATTTTATATGAAAAACTAGATTAATTTAATAAAAGTTAATATTAGATAACACTTTGTTATAAAATAATATTTATTAATAAATCAATTGTTTATAAATTAGACAATTAAATTATTTTTTGTAAGTTTAGTAGTGGGTCTGTGAGTTTGTCACGTGATACTTTCATACATTCAGAACTAGCAAGCACCCGAAAGGCTTGCTTTTCAAAATTGCATTTTGGCCTGCGGTAATGTAATCGGGATTTTCAAAAATTAAATATCTTTATCGTGTGGTTGGAGAGAAGAAAATGACAAAAATAAAATTTGATCGATGATGAGAAAAGCTTTTAGGCTATATTTAACAAGCTTGTTGATAAATTGGCTGATAACTAAGAGCATCTTTATAATTTTCTCTAAAATAAGGAATGAAAATTAAAAATCTATGACAAATATTACATTCATCTCCAAGAGCATCTCCATTTTGGAGATTACAAAATTTATTATATTATTAAAATATTATACATCTCTAAAAAAATATTATTTATCTTATCTAAACATTTAATTTCAATTTTTCTTATTGGTAGAACATAATAAAAAATAGTTTCTCTTTCATGGTAATCATTTTTAGAGATGTCTCCAATTTTAGAGATCTTTGTAATCTCTTTCATAGTTTCTACATTTTGGAGATGCTATTGGAGCAAAAAAGTGCTCAAAATTCTATTTAAAAGTTAAAATCAATTACTTATTGTATTAGAATTTAGAAGTTAATATTAGAAAAAGGTTTGTAATAAAATAAAATAATATTTATTAATGAATCAATTGTTTATGAATTAGGCAATTAAATTATTATTATAAGTTTAGTATTCACCAAGGAATATTTTGGTTGTTTATGGAGGCTTTTCCCGATAGCTGCATTACGAAGTGAATATCTTTTGACTCAAAAAGGGTTGTAACATATGAATGTGCGACCTAGTCTAAAACAGTAAGGGTGTGTTTGATATATAGGACAAGATGGGACAGGACGAGACAAAACTGTCTGTCCCATGTTTGGTGCGACATAAGACAGGAAAAGAACTCTTTGTCCCACGTTTGGTGCGACATGGGATAGGGACAAGATGGGATAAAAAGAGTTTTTTTTTTGTTCCACCAAAATAGGTGGAACAAGATGGGACAAAAATGAGTCAGAAAGTAAAATATTAATAGTTAACCCTCGTTTGATATATACCTTAATATGATATTTGTTTTAGTGGTCAGTACCGCTAGTCGAACCGCAGCCGATACCAGTAGCCACCATCAGCCACCTGAGAACAGTCTTCCTTTGTTTGTGGTTTGTCATACTGTATATTTGCAGTGTTTTTATTTATACTCATAAAAAAATATCTTTATCGTGTGGTTGGAGAGAAGAAAACGACAAAATGAGATTTTGAAGGACGATAAGAAAACTTTTAGGCTATATTTAGCAAATTTGTTGATAAGCTAGCTGCTAGCTGATAAATTAGCTAACAAATAAATTGTGTTTGATGAAAACTAACTTATAAGCATTTAAAATGACCAAAACACAACATCTCGAAAAAACAGTCAATTACAAATATATAATTCAAATAAAATTTTAATAATATAATTAAAAAACAAAATTTTAATAGATACAATAAGTTAATTAATACAAACAAAATAGTAAAGTAAAATTAAATAATAAAATATGTTAATTGAAAGAATTTAAAATTGATTATATACATATATACTATAAATTTTGAATTTGTTAAGATAAATTTTAGAAAAAAAGAATCTACTCTAAGATCTTAAATAGCCACTTACATATAATATGAATGACAATAAAATTACTAAACCTCATATATTAATATTAATTAATAATTAAGTTAAATATTTTATCAAAATTATTTAATATACTTTAATTATTTATGTAATAAAATAAGTAATTTTAATTTTTATGTAACTTACATAGGTATTTTTAAAATTATTATATTTATTTTTTGATAACTAAATATAATGAATAATAATTAAAAAATAATTACAAACAATAGTTTATTATTGTTAATATCTGCGGTATCATTAAAATTAATTATAAATATATAGTTTAAATTAACCGATAATTTTTAATTAATTTTTTACGATAAATTAATATTTATGAATAATTAACAGTTAATATTTATTAATAATTAACAGTTAATATTTATTAATAATTAATATTTATTTACAATAATAAATAATAATAATAAATATTAACCAGAGTTATAATTTGAAAGAGTGTTAAAAAAATTCTCATAAGATAATTCAAGACTTATCAGTAAACTTTTTCAAGTAACTTATCGATAAGGTAGTTTAAAATTTAACCTATTAGAGCATCTCTAATTTTTTTTTTTATAAAAATGGAGACTCATATGTCAAAATCTCTAAATGATATACATTCATCTCCAACATCTTTATTTTGGAAAATCTAACATTAACTATATTATTAAAATATTCAATATATTTAAAAAAAATTAAACCAAGTTTTATATTATTGGTGAAAAAGTAGAGTATGAATACAATATTAATTTCTCTCACTTGGTAATCATTTTTGAGATAATCTTCAAATATGAAGAAAAAACCACTCTATTTCATACTTTCTCCATTTTAGAGAAACTTTTAGAAATGTTCTTGAAGCACAATTTTAGTCTAAAATCTCCATCTCAATTTCTCTATTTTAAAAATGCTGTTGAAGATGCTCTAAGTTAGTTTATATCCATCTAAACGATCATTCAAAAAATAAATTAATTTATAAAATAACTTATATTTATCAATTAAAGGATTTTTGATCACTCATACTAGGATGGGATTTGGGTTGCTAGGGGGGTGCCCAAATTACAACTCGTATTGTCCAAGTTGTAACCTTACATGGATTTTAACTAATTTTTAAAATTCAAAAGATTAGCAGGATTTGGTGTTATTTTTCATATAACAAGTTTAAAATTCAAATATAATAGAAAGGTAAAATATCTTTGATATTAAGTTTGGTACATATGACATTAATTTTGAAAATTGTGTAACCTCGTATAACAATTTTCTTATTAGTATATTCAATAAATATGCTATTTTAGATTTTTATTCCTTTTTAAGATTTTAAGAAAAACTGCTATAAGAAATATGCTTAACTTTCTTGTACGATAGAAGAAAATAAGGGAGGAAAAAAATAGAGAAATCTTTAAATTTATAAAAAGCAAAAAAATATAACACATTAAACTTTAATCGACTATTGTATATTATCCCTGAAAAGAATGATAAGTACTATATAAATAATGCTAACATTAGGAAACAGGTAATTTTAATTTTACTTAGGCTATGTTTGGCAAACTAGCTGATAAGCTAGCGAGTGACTGATAAGTTAGCTGCTAGCTTATAAATTAGCTAGTAACTGATAAAAAAAATCATGTTTGGCAAAACTAGCGTATAAGAATGTAAAATTATCAAAAATAACATATTGAAAAATGAAAATAATAATTAATATTAATGAGGGTTATAATTGGAAAAAATGACAATGAACATCCAAAACACTACTCCAAGTAGCGTTTCAATAAGTTAGCTTACAAGCTGACCTATAAACTAACTTATGATTTATCAAACGTGTACACTGAAAATAAATTAACTTGTTTTTGTCGAACATGGCCTTAATCTGATTTTGTTTAATATTCCCATAATCCAGTCAATGAAAAATAGACACGATTTTAATTTTTAATGAATTGATTTTGTTTTTATTCCTCTAAAAGAAAAAATATGCTAGTGGTTGTGGTTGTGTCTTTCAACGTTTATAGTTGAGTAGTAAGATAAATAATCCCTAAGCTTAGTGGAAATTACGTTAAGTCCCTTTGTTTTAAAAATTACAAATTTATCATTACACTAAACCAAGTGTTACAACCTTAGTTATTTACTCTAATGACTGTTAAAAAACATTTATCGAGTCACCCACATGTCCCTATCACGTGAGAGGTGATTTCGTTCTCTTAGTCGATTTTCTAGTGTACAAATTATTATTTTACCATTACAAATAATAACACATAACATGACTTAACGGATGTTTTAACGACCATTAGGGAAAATGACTATGGCGTAAGAACTCGATGAACAATAAAGATATACATTTTTGTTATTTTGAAATGTAAGGACCGTAACCATAATCTTTTTTAGCATAAGGACGATTCATGTAATTCACTTTTTGTATTTAAACTTTTTTTTAATATATAAACACCATATATAAAATTTCCATTTATATAAAAGTATTTTATTGTTATTATTATATATTTTCTAAGTTGTGCTACCATTATAATTATTAAAAGGATAAGAATAAATTAAACCACCATCCACGACAAGCCTCCATGATATAATCGACCCTCAACGAACTGGTGGGGTACCACATAGTAGGGCCCAAGAGCAAAACTCACCAACCCCCAACCGGGTTGTTGGCCGGTCTATTTCCCACTTAACCGGTTTGAACCGGAACTTTAACACCATATATATCAATCCATTTCCACCTTGAAAAACTCAGGTTAGTTGTTATATCACACACCCATTCCTTTCCCTTTAAACCAAAAAGAAAAAACCAGACCGGAAAAAACCAAGCAAAAATGGCAACTGTTGAAGAGACAAAAACCGAGTCAAACAACGGAGAGCAAGTGAGCCGACACCAAGAAGTCGGCCACAAGAGTCTTTTGCAGAGCGATGCTCTTTATCAGGTATTTATTCATTTTCATGGCTCAAACATATGACGAACCACAAGGTTTGTGGCGTACTGGTTAAGACTTGTGGGGGATAAGGCTAGATAACCTATCTACCCCAGGTTTGAATCCGGCGCAAACAACTTGTGGCCACAGAGAAATTATCTCAGGGCTGAATGCTTTAGCAGTATTAAAATTGTCAGGGATTAGTCTAGGCAAATGCCTAGGATACGCTTTCCAAAAAAAACATATGACTCTGATGTTACGGAAATATAAAGACTCGATCAAGTTGTCAAAGAGTCAATTATCCTGCTAGCATATGGGTTACTGGTAGATCCCAATCTCGTTTGAGATCAAAGGTTTGAGCTATCAAAGATGAACAATTTGTTTGAGTTTTGTTGTATATATATATATATATGTATATATATATTACAAAATTTAATAGAATTGTTTTGTATTTCCGTTTATGTCATTTTGTAGTATATTCTTGAAACGAGCGTGTATCCAAGGGAGCCTGAATCCATGAAAGAGCTTCGAGAAGTCACGGCCAAACATCCATGGTAAGTCTTGCGTTTGGTATGTTGATCGTAAAATCACAAACGTAAATATAAATCATAGAATCAACAGTGCATTGTATTGATTTATAAATCAAGAAAACATATAAAAGTATAGCAATTTTTTTATTACTATATCAGTATTTAAACTCGTTTCAAATATACTTTTAAAGAAAAAACTTTAACTTTGTATAACATTACGAAAAAAAGTTATATAAAAGGCAACAATAAATAAATCAAAACAAAAAACCGAAAAACATATTGTGGCCGGCAAGGCATTAGGGGTTGCGTACACAACTTTTGAAACTATTGAATTATAAACATATTTGGAAAAAGGAATTTATTCTGTATTGTATAATAAAAAGGCAGCTTTTTATTATAAAAGTATAGTCTTAGTTAAATTGTTCGAGTTTTGTGTTTAACAGATTGGGGATATTGATTATCTAGCCCAATTTTTTATTTGAAAATTACGAAACTAAATATTTAATGATGATTTTAAATTAAGTTTTGATTATGAAAATTTAAAGGGAATATCGATTATTTTGTTTTTATTTTAAGGGATATATTACATTAAAACGTGTTATTATTTTGAACTTACTTTCAAAAGCCAAATTTTGATATTTATGACAAAATTTCTCAAACTAGGAAATGGAATAAATTTTTTAAAGAAGGATTTTTTTTTCCCAAAATTATAATGCGTTTCTTTATTTTTCATAAAGTTAAAATATGATTTCCTAATATACATCAATGACCATTGAAAATGGATTTTCTGAAGATAAACTACTTCCTATTTTAATTTAATTTGTTTTTTTAAAGAGTATTTTAGACTATGTCTGGATTAATTTCGATAAACTGTGGCCGTAATATATCAGCCCTGACAAACACAATGGTCATAATTGTTTTTATTTTTAATATACATGTAAAGAACTCGTATACTATAGATAAAGATTCCTATGTAGACAATGAAAACGCTTTATTAAAGTATCTTTAACAATTTTTTATAAATAAAAAATGAAAAGGCACAATTTTCAAAAATATTTTTTTCCAGCTTCAACAACTTTTTTATTTTAGAAAATTTATCATTAATTATATTATTAAAATATTCAATTCATTTAATTAAATATAATTTATTTATCATACACATTTAACCTCAATAAATTTAATTGATTGATATGATTAAAGTATTGTTTCTTTCTTAATTTAGAGATTTTAGAGAACTCTCTATATTTAGAGTTTGCTCCTTAATTCTCTAAAATAGAAAAAAAAATATAGCAATGTTGTTGAAACATTTTAAAGAAAGAATTTTTTTTTCTATTTTAACAAGGTTGTTGGAGATGCTCTTATAGCGTTAAGATATAAACCGTTTATTATTTTACAAAAATCATCATATATAAAAGAACGTGAATTTAAAATATTATTTAATCAATTCTTTATGCATAACGAATGTGGATTCAAAATAGTATTTAATCTCATGTCTGCCTAAATAGTATTTAATCAATTCTTTAAGCATCACGAACGTGAATTCAAAATTTGATGATAATAAAACGTGTTTTTTGGGTTTATTGTTGTCCTCTTAAAAATTACCAAAAGTTATGGTTTTTGATATATGAACATATAATCATAGTTTTGTTACTTATTTCGATGGGCATCATATTGAATATATTCAGGAATATTATGACAACATCGGCTGATGAAGGACAATTTTTGAACATGCTACTAAAGCTAGTGAATGCTAAGAACACCATGGAAATAGGAGTTTTCACTGGTTACTCCCTCCTTGCTACCGCCTTAGCTCTTCCTGACGACGGCAAGGTATCAAATTTGTTTTCATGTATGCATTACAAGACATTAATTTGTGTTGAATCTAAACTGAGCTTCTTAAAAAAATCATATTAGGTAAATGATTTTAAATTTTAATTGTTGTTACAGATTTTAGCCATGGATATAAACAGAGATAACTATGAGTTGGGACGTCCTATCATTGAGAAGGCTGGAGTTGCCCACAAAATTGAATTTAAAGAAGGCCCTGCCATGCCAGTTCTAGATGAAATGATTGCCGACGTATGATAAAATTACTTGTAGCATACTTTTTGTTACAAGCGACTAATGATATTAGTTTTGTTTGATAATATTTGTAAAGGGTGTTTTAGACTTTTTACTCACCTTTAATACTTGGTTAATGAATATTCAGGGGAAATATCACAGAACATATGACTTCATATTTGTGGATGCTGACAAAGACAACTACATCAACTACCATAAAAGGTTGATCGATTTAGTCAAGGTAGGTGGGTTGATTGGTTACGATAACACCTTGTGGAACGGCTCTGTGGTTGCTCCACCAGATGCACCACTGAGAAAGTATGTAAGGTATTACAGAGATTTCGTGTTGGAGCTCAACAAAGCTTTGGCTGCTGATCCAAGGATCGAGATATGCATGCTTCCTGTTGGAGATGGAATCACTTTGTGCCGTCGAATCATTTAATTTTTTAATTGTCCACCGAACAGAGTGGAATATATGTTGTGGCCGACATCCAATATAAAGATTTTTATATGTTATTTTTAATCTGTTTATTATAATGTTTTTAGTATGATATCTTACAAATGATATGATCCCAAGAGAATATATAAGCATGCCATATTTTGACATCTTTAATCTGTATCTTTTATTTTTCTTCTAAAAAAATCTCTCTAATTACAATTCAAAATCAGTACAAACATATTTGAATGGATGTGGGTGAACCAACAATGCAAAAACAAGTCGAATTATGGAGATGGGGACTGGGGTCCCTGCTCATTATCGTCTATTTGGACTATAATATCATTCATATGTACGTATATTCTTTATTTTTTTTATATATTTGACAAAAATGTTGTCCTACTTTTCAAAAATTAAACAATTTTCATATGGCTACAAACACAAACCACAAGTCATGTGATGAGCATATTATTAAAAATTGTTGCAATTTTTGACCTAATAGCTAGGACCAGAATTATTAGCTTTAGAGGCAAGATTGTGCAATTCTTTTATTTTTATTATTTGTTGGTTCATAATATTCTATATTTTATTGTGATAAAGTTAAAACATCCCAATAATTCTATTTATTTTAAAAGTATTGTTAGTTTATTTGATGTTATAGTTTTTTTCAAAATCAAATATTAAAAAAACAAAATTTGGATGGATTTTTTTTTCAATTCACCACAAGAAAACAAGTATACAACAAGAATAAATGTCGTTGCTGTAGGTTTAAATGTCGTTGTTGTAGACCTATTCCAACGATGATCACGATTAATATTTGTTGTTGAAGGTAGCTACTGCAACAACGTATTTCTTGTTGTTGTAGATATAACGTACGACAACGATATGTTGATACTATAGACCAGTGACGGATGGTCATAGACGCTTACAGGGGCCATGGCCCCTCTGCCTTTTCCACTCACATGCAGGTTTCTAGTGTTTATATGTGATAAAAATAAATTGTTTTGAGTTGGGCCCCTCTCTCACACGCTCCATTATCTGATTCAATTGAGTTAAGTTTTTTTATTTTAAATACTATCATATGCTTTGTTTTCTTTTTGTTATAATGCATACATAGATACATACATACATACATATATATACATACACATTAGAGCATAATAATCAAATTAAAACTATAAATATATTATAAACCCGTAAGAACCGATATAAAAAATATCTTTTACATCAATTTTTTCTTTAAAACATATGATTTAAGATCTTGTTTCACATATGTATGTGTTAACCATGTTTATCAAAACATATGATTTTTAATATATGTGAAACAATATTTTAAATCCTAGCGTTATGAAAAAAAGTATCATATAAAAACATATTTTTATATCGGTTTATTACGGGTTTGTAACATATTAGTGGTTCTCATTTTATTTAACTCTTATATATATGGGAATATTTAAATGAGAATGTCATATAATGTGATAACCGCAAGCACTTTTATCTTAAGATTTTGTTTTACATGATAATTTTTTGTATCTAAGGTTGGTATTTAATGTATTAATTAACATATATTTATTTCATTATGTCTCCTCTTTCATATGTATTCGGTTCATAATGTGATACATTTTTACATGTATTTTTTGTTTCAAAGACATGCAAAAAAGTTTCACATAGTGAACAAATATATGATAATGAACACCATAAATCCTAGTCTTAGATGAAAAGGGTTATATAAAATAGCACATGATTCTCAAAGTCCTTACAATTTTATTAGTTCTCAAATGATTAATCTCATTCACACACATATACATGTAAAAATGAGTTAATAACATTCAACGACTTGTCGGTAGGCTAATTAATTTATATTAATTAATAACATACAACGACAAGATGTCGCTAAAGTTATTTAAAAAAAATTCTTTTTGGCTTTTTTTGCAAATTTTTTTATAAACAACGTTTAATTTAATTTATAAATCAATAATTAAATAAACAAAGAACGATAATTAAATAGTCAAATATTAATAATTAAAAACGACAAACATATACATGTCCAGAGAGCTGTTCGGATTTGCTCGAACTGGATGTTTTCGCGCAGGTCCATCATTGTCGACCAACCCCATACTCCTCATTCGAGGCCTAGCTCGTGGATTCCCCCAAGACATGGCTTTATCAAGTGCAACACCGACGCCACTACTTTTGCGGAATCTAATTCGGCGGGTTTCAGTGCGATTATTCGAGACTGTAAGGGAACGTTTATAGCTGCTAGCGCCACTCCCTTTTCTTCTCTCCCCCCGGTCAGAGAATGCGAAGCTCATGCTCTCAGAAATGCTATGCTTTGGGTTATCTCGCGGGGTCTTACGCATGTAGTCTTTGAAACGGATGCTAAGGTCATCGCTGATGCTATCTATGACACTAGCCAGGATTACTCTGAGTTTGGCGACATTATAGAAGACATTCGAAGACTTCTCCTCTCTTATGGCAACTTTTCCATTCACGCCGTTGGAAGACAAGCTAACGAGGCGGCCCACGCTCTTGCGCGTCACTCTCGTTTATTTTCTTGTCCTACTTATTTCAATGTTATTCCCAACTTTTTGATTCCTTGTATTACGGTTAATAGCCATGGTTTAAGTTCTAATGAAACGAATGTACCTCTATCGGGTGATGAACATGCCGAAGCTCGATAGATTTACATTCTTCTTCCTTTAAAAAAAACGACAAAAATGTTAACTGTATAGTGTGATTGTGTATGTGAATATAAATACAAATATTAAACCCTAAAGAGAAAAGGTTTAGAAAAATTCGATAAACTTACTCCTTTTAAATGTCGAAGTCATCGATAATAAAAAATCAACGAATAACATAGGGTTTGGAAAAGGTAAAATTGATTTAAGTTTTTTTTAACTTCAAGTCTTCATAGTTGGGTTTAGGTAGCTTTTTCTACTTAAGAAGCCAATTTTTAGATGTTCGATGATTTATTTAATCAAAATACGAAGTTTAATAATTTAATCATTCAAAATGAGCAAGTTTGATGGTTATTTCAATCAAAAAAATAGTTCACGTGAAAAATAGTTCCTCGAACTGATCATTTAAAATAAGAAAATTGATTGCGTTTTAAACTCTTCCCTTTATTAATAGTAATCATTTTTTAAGTTCATATTTAAATAAAAACTAGGGGTATTCGCAGTTTAACCCCCTAAACCACAAACCAAACCGCAACGATTTATATTTTTTCCAAACCGAATGGTTTGACAAACAAGTGACAAAACCGGTCAAACATCAAACCGAGCCATAAAAAATGTGTGGTTTGACCGATTTAGGCCTATTATTGGCTTTAAACTAATAAACATTACATCTATATCTGAAATTAAAGTTCTACCAAAAGAACATTATTAAAAAATAGTATTCCGAATTAAAAAAAAAACGCTCATCTCTAAATTAAAATAAAAAACTGGGCAAGTTGAAAAAAAGTTAAACAAATCCACCAACAATAGTTGAATTTTGGACAAACATTGAGTAAATTGAATGAAGATATGAAATTGTGAATTTGTTTTTTGATGGATTTCCGAAATTTTCCAATTTATATAACACAAGCAATTGAGAAATGAAAACTAAAACATAATGTATCAAACAAACCATTTTTTAATTAAGTTATAAAAGTTAAGCCTACGACATTAAAATAAATATAATCAATACATGCGCATTTTTTACGATCAGTTTAGTCTAGACCGTTCCAAAAAACGTTCAAACCGGACCACACAATTTGGCTAATTTTCAAACTAAACCTGACCGTCAAACCGCTTAAACCTTAAGAAACAGTCTGGTTAAACTTTGTTCGACCGGTTTAAACGATCTAACAGTATTTTTAAACCCCCTAATAGAAACGGTTGAAAATGGCTTAGAAGTTCAATTAAAACAGGTCCATAAGCCCATGTTTATTAAGTTGGGCCCTTTGAAAGTGGGCCTCATAACTTGACCCAAATAACTGGTAGTTTCGTAAATAGCTGGAAGACTGAGGTCTTAAATCACCAAAACCCTAATCTTTATATCATTAAGCCATCACTCCATTTCCATTCTCTCCAGAACTAGGGTTTCACATCAACCATGGCGGCAGCTCCACCGAACTCCGTTCAATGTTTCGGCAGGAAGAAGACGGCGGTGGCAGTCACACATTGCAAGGCTGGCCGTGGTCTCATCAAGATCAATGGTGTCCCAATCGAGCTTGTTCAGCCTGAGATCCTCCGTTACAAGGCGTTCGAACCGATTCTCCTTCTCGGCCGTCATAAGTTTGCCGGCGTAGATATGAGGATCCGAGTCAAAGGCGGAGGTCACACTTCTCAGATCTATGCTATTCGTCAGAGTATCGCGAAGGCGCTGGTTGCGTACTACCAGAAGTTCGTTGATGAAGAGCAGAAGAAGGAAATTAAGGATATTCTTGTGAGGTATGATCGAACTCTGCTTGTTGCTGATCCTAGAAGGTGCGAGCCGAAGAAGTTTGGTGGTCGTGGTGCTCGTGCTAGGTTCCAGAAGTCATACCGTTGATCAAAAACAGAGTAATTCATGCCATTTTCTTTCGACTAGTTTTCAATTTACGTTATGTTTCTTTTTTGATAGTATGTTTGAGACACAAAAATGATGTTATTTCACTAGAAATTTTGATGAAAGTAATTTGATCTTTCCTTGGTAAACGGTAATGCATGATCATGATTGCATGCCTGTTGATTTCTATATAATTGATTGGTATCCATTCGATTATGAAAACAATTTGTCTGTTGATTTCTATATATTTGATTGGTATCCATTCGATTATGAAAACAATTCGTGCGTAATTAGGATCGATTATCCTTTCTTCATTCCCTGCCTATTAGGCTATTTCTAATCACATATGTTTTAATGGTATTTGTGAGTAATTACATTTTCTATGAATAATTTTCTATAATTCATGATCCCTTTTCTATATCCCATATACTACATAGTCTACATTAGCTATTAAGCCAATGCTATTTCCGTTTTCTCTCAAAGAATTAATCATTAATTGGCATGGTATTTGAGGCACATGTTAACCTTTGTAGCTTAACATTCTCTCAGTTTTTGAATTTTTGCTGTTAAGTTTATTAGGTTAAAAAAATAGTTTTTACATCAGAAGCTTATTAAGCTGCTTCTTGTGGTTGTAACACTTTCGGTTGGCTGCTTTCATTGTTATCAAAGTTGCTTCTGATATTAATTAGTTTGTTCCTTTTTCTTTTCAGCTGTACCCATAACTTAGATTGTGTTAGTTTTTGTGGCTTCAAGAACTTGGTTATGTTATATGGTCAGTTCCACATGTATATTCCAATGCTTGTTTTACATGTATAGTTAATCTGGTTTGCTTTTGTTAAACTTTGAAGTTTAAAGCAAATTCACTTGATACCCACAAGTGTAATCTTTATAGTTTGTTCATCTTCATCTTTATTTGCTAATCAAGTATTTTGAACATGGGATGCTAGGTATTTGAAGGTTAACATAGTTGCAGTGTAATCTTTATAATTTGTTCATCTTCATCTTACTATATTCGATTTATAGAAGTAACTAACTTCATTTCGAGTTGATGCTAAGTGCTCGTCTTTATTGATGAATTATATTATTAATACCTTTAGATTTTAAGATAAAGTATCTATCGAGGAGAAGAAGATGAAGATTGATAGATATAAAAAAAATTAAAATAGAGAAAAGTAGTAAAATGATATTTGATATTGTTGTGTTCAGTGTTTCTTGATTTTAACATAGGTTAGTTTTTGGGTTGATAAAGAACGTCATGAAAGGAGGGAACAATGGAGGTTAATGGGGGACGGCGTTTTGGAAGGTGGGGGTGATTAGGGTTTGTGGTTTTTAATTCTTTTAACTAGTAAATAAAATACGACTTTTTGAAGTGAAATAATAACTTTGTTTAAATAAGATTTTGTGAGAAAGATATTTTAATTGAAAATCTGTAAAAAATGTTTTTGTTTAAATTAGTTTTCCATTATATAAAATAATATTAAATTTTCGTTGTCAAAAAAAAAAAAATTATGCCTCTATTTTATAATGAGTAAATTATCAATATCATTCGTGTGGTTAAATGAAATTTTGAATCGAATCCCTTAAATGAAATAATTATACGTATTACAAGCATAATCATCATGGTTTTAGTTTTGTTTTGGATTTGGTCTCTTTTAGTCATTTTATGTTTTCTTCAAAAAAAATCTACGATTATTATTCTGTATATATTATACGTATTATGTATATAAACACGCGCGCGTGCACACACAGAGAGAGAGAGAGAGAGAGATGAATTTCCACGGCCTCCATATAGAAAACTCCCCTCCCCCCACCCTAGGCGAGGATCTCCATTTTAGATGACGGTAAAGTGTAAACCCATCTCTAGTACCTTGGTCGACACGTCATCATCACCCTCATCTTCGTATATCACTCCAAAAATGTCTAAATGGAAACAATATGTCAAAAAATCTTCTTCACAAAGATGCATATTAAAGGAAAACAAGAAGAGAAAGTAGAAGGTTGGTGTTGGTTAGTCACATACGGTGTTGGAGTGAGGAAGACAAGAGTGGGAAAAAGGAGGCATTGGTGGTGGTTTTGTTTCTCGTCGTAGATGTGTAGCAACTGAAGTTGTAGACCCTGATTCGTCGTGAATTGTTGGTTTACCTTCGTCAATGAAACTGTGGTGAACGTGAGGGAAGAAACAAAAAAGGGATCGGTGGGGGGGGGATTAGCCATTAGGTCATGAGAGGCATACAAATGTCCTTCTCAAATTGTATATGGGTTTTCCAAATTTGATGAACACACTAAACTCCCTTAACTCAACTGAAAGCGAATTTGTGGAGACTTTTTCAAGTCGATTAAGTGGATTGGGTGTTGTTGTAGTGGTAGCAATGGTGTTTATAAAAATGTAAAAGGCGGAATTATGTAATCGACCTACAAATGCCTTATCTCCGTAATGATACTTACATTAAACATTCCTTAAGGACAAATGCCTGTGAAAAACTTGCCATGATTCCTTATTTTTTTGCCGCTGTATCATCTTTATTTCTAGTTTATCATCATGTCTTCTAATCGTTTAAAAGAAGGTTTCAATGGGATTCAACAACCTTTAGAGTTCCTAGTTTGACAAGAATAAAAATTTAAGATCTTGTTGATTTCTTATCAGGTCTTTAGTCTATCGATTCCAACAAGAGTAAAGAAAACTTGATTTTAGATCAATTTCTAATTGAAATTCTCTTTTAAGCTAATTCATAGGTTATTGTGGACTTAATCTGAACCATCATATCAACATTACTTAAAACTGATCATGATCCAAATTTCTTTGTATATTCTAACAAAAACAAGTAATAAATGCGATGTAATAGAAATAGGTAAAAAGAAAATGAATTTAAGAAGAGATAATGAGTTTGATAGTACGTCGGTCAAACATAATTCCACCATGTTGTAAAGAACATTATCCCTCATTAATTCTCCACCAAACTTTTCTTGCTTTAGTACTTAATAAAGAAGGGGAGGTTAAAATTATTTAAAAGTGTGAATTATATTCTTGATCCTTGTGGTTTGTTCTAAATCCAATTATCACCCCTTATACATATTATTTATATTGATGGTCCTTAAGTTTTCGATTTCATAATGCTCTTAATCCCTTGAGTTAACACTGTTAAAGTAATCAAAATTACCCACCTCATGTCTTCCTCACATAAAGGGCAAATTTGTTATTTTATCTAAATCATTTTCCAAAAGAAAATTTTAATTAAATAAAAAATGTCAAACCATACACTCGTCCAAAACAAAACCTCTCCAAATCAAACACATATCATTCTTGGTTCTAGATACGTCTCCATCTCCATTCATCAAAACTATCAAATGTTCGTACTTATCAAAACTTGAACAGTAAAACGCTCTCCCTGTATCTGTTGTTCATGTGGGTTGAAATCCAAGGAAATGAGCAAATGAACACCAAATTTTTTTGTCTATGTAACCCCCCTCAACAAATTAGTTTTTGAATTTTGAGCTGGTATGTCCCTAAACAATATGATGTTGCTTCAATGAAGTATGTCACTTTGAAAATTTGAGGAATCTATTTCTTCTCTCTTTGTTATCTCAAATTTGAGCAATTCTAGATTGAAAAAAAGAAATCAAACTGATTATGCTGCTTACCTCTCGATGGTGTTGCTTCAAATCAAATTGGTGAGCAATTTCTTGACTGAGTGAGACAATAGCAAAATTGTGAAGCTTACCTCTTAATATGTTAATTTAATAAGATTCAAGACAAACAAAATCAAAAACATATTTTCCTGATTATTGTATCTTTTAGTTATAAAGTTTGATTTATATAAGATTGAATTTTACATGATTTTGATTTAAGGATTGTAGTTTTAGGTTTTTACATTCACATTTATTTTTGTATCTTGAATTCCTATAATGAATTTACGTAAGGTGGCGTTTATTTTTTAAAAGGCGATGAAGTTTGATTTCCATTCTGATTTATAAGAGATTTGTGCTGAAGTTTGAAATCTGAATCAGTAAAGCTGTTTGTTTTTGTCATGTTGAATAGCTGACCCAAACCCTTGTTGTTTGAAAAAAGCCTCCACTTCAATTGTCCTGCAACATCCCAAGCCAACCGTACCGGATATTGTCCGCTTCGTTCGCACATATCCCACATTGGTTGGGGAGGGGAACAAATGTTGCCTTATAAGGGACTTGGATACCTCTTCTATTAGACGCGTTTTAAAACCGTGAGTCCATATGTGCGGACGAAGCGGACAATATCTGCTACGATTGGCCTGAGATGTTACATGTCCACCTAAACCAGAAGCAATTATAGATGCTATAACAAAATTTCGTAAGAAATATCTCGAGAAATCTATAAAGATAAAATTGTGAAGTCTGAAATCAATTGAATCTTGAGCTTGAAAAATATCCATCATCTATTTTCTTAAATAAAATCCCTTTACATTTGTCATCTATTTTCTTATAAAAAATATGTGCTTTTTAACATGTGATTAACACCTTTGTTTGGATATAGAACTCATTTCAACTACAAATAACCAAACTCCATAACAAGAAAATGATGTTTGTCATTCTTAAAACACATAAACATCAAATCATCAATAAATCTTTGATATGCACTTTATATTTCTTGAAAAATATCAATCTTTTATCACTTGGTTGTCAAATTTATATATACAATTATTTGATTATCCAAAATACCAAAAAAAAAACAACTAAAAAGTACATGAAAAAAAACATAACCACAAGTTTTTATTGAAAACAGAACCCTCTAGCAAGCAAATTTCTTGGTGTATGATTTATGAGTCTTGTGTGTTCTCCAAACATATCCTAATATGGTATCAGAGCCAAGGTCTATCACTTTAGGGACTTGACACTTCTGGATAACTCTCTTTGGACAATTCAGTGTCCATCTAGCCTCGTTGGAGGGGCGTGTTAGAGTCCCACATCAGCTAAATTTGCACCATTTCTCCTCTGTATATGTTGGAACCTCCCCTTTCTTTTCAAGGGCTCTTTTGGAAATTCATCTAAGAGCTCCACATATCCTAATACTCCAAAACCCACCAGTTTCCTCCCAGGTTTTTCATTTTCTTGAAACTCTGGGCATGGTGGGTAGTGATTTACTCGGAAAGCATTGACTTTCTTCATCCATCAACGATTTACTGAACACATTTCTTGGTTTTCTTCATTTTTTGGGTTTTCTTCAAATATAAAGAGATATCTCTGGTAATCTGATTCGAGTTTGGCATTGAGAAGAAGATACTCGACCAAACACACATCTCCATTTCTACCAATGCTTTTGTTTCCATAACCAAACAATCTTGAAGCTACCACTAATTTTAGTCGTAAGGGATGAGAAGCGTAAGAAAGAATCTCCACTATTTGGATGTACATTAAGATGAGATACACCAGATCAACTCCCTTCTAAAGCGTAATTCATGGATTGACATAAGACTAAAAGTGATCAAAGGTCCAGATCTATTCTTACGTTTTTCAGCTTAACTCTTCTTCTCCCACGATCCAATGCCTCACTTGATAAACATTTATTCAAAACTAAATAGTTGTAAGGTTAAAACTCAAAACTAAATATCAATAAAAGAATTTTCATTGTTTTATAGTTATCTTTATCCTCTTGTGTAAACGAAGTTGACATGTAACCAAAACAAACCACCAAGTGGGGATCGCGTTCGTCTTCCTTCCCAATTCGGTAAAACAACCAAACTCGTTTTTCACCAATGGAATATTTTCCGTCTTCGTGAAATCATCATATATATGCACCGATAATTTTAACCTTTTAGAAGGACTTACGTTACTTTTTCCCTTTTATTTTATAATTATATAACGAGATCAAAACCCGTGATTGAAAATTGACCATTGGTTCAGAAATCATGATATACTGATATACATACATATATATATATATATATACTTTTTTTTTATACACGGGTATTTAAAAATGCTATTTACAAGTGTGTAATAAGTTTTTTTCTGTTATACCGTAGGTGAAAATGTAAGTAAACAAGAAATCTTAGAAAATACCTATTGAGAGTGTTCGGGGTGTTATAATCATGATTCACAATGATTAGTATGTTATCAAGTATGTGTTGCAAAGAGATAATTGGAGAAATAATTAGAATATATGTTAAAGTATGCACACACTGATCATAAAAGATGATTGCGATTACAAAAAGAAAACTGAAGAACACCCTGAGAACCTTAAATCTGAAAGGTATGCACAAATGCATAATGGTGATTTGTAACATGCACTTGTGCATAACATACCTTCGTTCATAGTAAAAAAAACGTTTGTATGTTTTTGTACATACCGTCTATGCACAAATGCATATTGTTCAGATGGAGGGTTCTCAGGTGGTTTTCGGGGGTTTTTTTAGGTTTTTCCCTAAACCTTCCCTCTCTCTCTGTAGATGTATGTATACTTTATTCGAAATTATATAAGAATATGTAATATCAAACAAAGTGACTGCAAACATATGTTGTTGACGAGTTTTGGAGTAAAAATATGATCTTAGTGTAATTTTATTTTGTATTTCAATTTAAGGTTTTATTATTTAATAAACATTTTGTTTTAATATTTTTCTTAGAGGTGGGTGATGGCTGGGGTGGGGGTGGCAGTTGCGACGATAATAATAGTGGCATCGTGATCAGTGGTTGGTTGGAGGTTGGGGTGCATGGGTAGAGGTTGTGACTAGAGATAGCCAAAAATCGGTCCCGGTCCAAAACATTATTTTCATAACCGATCCCGAGGTAACCTGTTCTGGTCCCGGTCCCGGTCCCAACCAAATATCCAAGCCTGGTTAAAATACTTTGTAACCACTTATGAAAACCGGTCTCGGTCCTGGGCCAAGCCCAAACCAATCCTATGTATTTTTTTCTTAAATTCGGTTTTTGATATAATTATTTTTTTAAGTTTTTTTAAAGAATACAAAAGTATTATTCTAATACATTTGAAAATATGTAATTGGTCAACAAAATACACTTAAAAATAATTTTTTTGCGAGCATACAAGCCGAAATCCCGAGTTATAATAAGAATTGTGAACGTTTGTGAATTGGCATCTTCCACCATACACTATACGACTAAGATATAATGAATAAAGGGTAAATGAGACAAAAAAAGGTCAAAAATAAGAAAAAACGATCATATGGCCATTGGGTATCGGTAATAAAACGGTAATATTTTTGAAAAATCAAATCGGTCCCAAACCGGTTCCGGGTCAGGCCTGATCGGGCTTTCTTTTTTGACGAAAACTGTAAACGATGTTGATCCTCTACAGTTCCGGGCCAAACCCATCTGGCCATCTCTAATTGTAACGATGAATTCATTAATTTGTGGAATTTAATTGAATTTGAAATTTTTTACATTTTCATATGTAAACCAAACATATGATTTAGAATTTGAAAATAATCCATTTCAATTCTTCAAAATCCATTAACTAAATGCTCCCTAACAGCTCTATATACAATAAAGATTAGATTATAAAATAGATGTAATTAAAGATAAAAATTATTTTTGAAAGATGAGTAGTTCATGTAACTCAAAAGTAGTCGTCTCATTTAAAAATAAGCGTCTAGATTTTATTTTATTTTATCTCAAAATAAATGTCTTTCTTTCATAATTAAGTAACAATTTCTCGTTATACCCTTTAATTATGAAATGCAAGATTAGTTACCCTATCTATTGTTGAAGGTAAACCTATCATTTAATTAATTAAAAAAATATTATAACTATATATTAAGAAGTGTTAAATGTGTGAGAAGTAGAGAAGTGACCATGTCCCTTTATATGATCAAGATTTGCGGCTTTGATTGGTTATATTTGCGGCATGACGTATGAACTATATATGTATATGTGAATCCTTGTGATTTATATATGACCTATCTAACTGATTCACATATTATATATATATATATATATATATGAACCCGTATGATTCACATATGAATAACACATGTTCATTGGTGAATCACACGGATTTACATATGCCCAGATAGTTCATATGTTAATCACATGGGTTCACATATGTATTTGTTTGCCGTCTATCTGGAAATGTTACGAATTTCCCTCCCTGTTATCCGCACACCATGAGACCGAATTATCAAGTGCTTCATAGTCAAAGCCGTAAATCTTTACTACATGAATAACTATGAATCTAGGGTTACTTCTCTACTTTCACACCTTTAGCACTTCTCAAAATGAACATCTCCCTATATCTACAACTATAAACATGGGATCATGTGAGAAGTATAAGAATGGATCTTCATCCTTGATCACTTTTAATCTCATTGACACCCATGAATCGCGCTTTACAAGAAACTTGATCCGGTGTATCTCGGTGTTTCTCACTGATGTTGATATTCAATTAGAATTGATCCAACAGATGAAAATCCCTTCTTATCATTCTCGTCATAATTTCTTTTCTCACCATAACCCAACCCAGTAAATATATGTTTTTTTTTTCATTTATGACACCGATATTTAATTTGGGACGCGTATTAAAATATGTGTAATTGCTTATATTGATATGAGGCAGATATACAATATAGAAAGCGAACCTTCAAAGTTCTTCAGTACAATCTTCTGAAGTTACAGGATCAGTCGGTAATTAATTCAAACAATAGGGTTCGTTGGTTGCTTGTACTTATTAATATAGATGGTTCTACTATACACTTCTACTTCTCTCCCTCTTAATTAAAAACCACCATCACCCATAAACAAAACAAACATACAAACAACCTGAATAAAATGACCCATGAAGAGTTTGACCAGCCATTGACGCCGGCCGGCCGGTTGTTTCTCCAGCCGGAAACCAACACTGTCGTCCTTAGCAGTTTGGGAACCAAAGAACCGCTCAGAATCGAAGCCATAAAATCGGTTATAGCCGATTCAATGCTGGCTAAACACCCGCGGTTATCTAGTCTCCTGGTCGTTGACGAGAACGGCCACGAGTACTGGCGGAAAACCGAGATCGATTTGAACCGCCATGTCATCATCCGTCGCGACCCGATTGAGGGCGCGAAGGATGATGAGGATGCAGCCAATATTTACATGGCTGATCTTGCTGTGTCGGTCCCACTGGAGACCGACAAGCCTTTGTGGGAACTCCATCTGCTGACTTCCCACAAATGCGCTGTGATTCGTGTTCATCATGCGCTTGGTGATGGGGTCTCGTTTTTGTCGTTTCTTTTGGCGATGTGTCGGCAAGCCGACGATCCCATGAAGATGCCGGTGATGGATCCGGTTGTGGATCTTAGCGGCAACCGTGGGAAGGAGAGCATTGGAAGGATAGTGTGGAGGTGGTTGAAGGTGGTGTGGTTCACGGTGGTGTTTGTGGTTGATTTTATAGCTAGAGTTTTGTGGGTTTGTGATGAGACTACGGTGGTGAGTGGCGGAGCTGGGGTGGAGCTGTGGCCGAGGAAATTGGTGACAGCGAGATTTTTGATCGACGACATGAAAATCGTCAAGAAATCCATTCCTAAGACTGTAAGTTTGTCGTGGGTTGGGTTCACGTGAGACATATCACATTTTTACTATTGAAATTTTACAGCAAAACACTGTAAATGTAAAAAATCCGAACCTTCAATGTGTTTACTGTGAAGTTTCAAGTGTAAAAAATGGTCTCACGAATCTTACTAGAACATGTTGGTCTCACGTGATCCCAAATCAGTTTGTCGTTTCGCATATAATTTTGAAAAATATAAGCTTTTACTTTTTAGGTATTAAAATAATTCAGTCAACTACAAAAGAAATATGTACATAAAATGATAACGTTTTTGTTTCATAAAAGACGGGTGAACTGATTTTCCTTTAATGTAGTTTTAAAAAGTACAAACAAAAACAAAACCAAATAAAAGCAATAAAGGAGTTGGAAGTAAATAGGAGTTGAAGATTATTTGAGCTTTTAATGTGTTGTTCGAGCTTAATAATTCTTGAACTCGAATCGATCTCGAATAAAAGATAGAACTCGTTTAATTTAACAAATCGAACTTCATAAACTAATTTTCAACTCGACTCGTTCAAAAACTCGATTAAACTTTTCGAGTCGAAACAAACCATTCGAGAATACATTTTTTCGAGTCAAACATGCTCATATATTCATTAATCATTCAACAAAAATATAAAAATTATCGAGTTCAAGCCGATAAATGAGTTAGTCAATAGCGAGTTGGAACCCATAAATGAGTATCGAGTTTGATAACTCAAAAAATATTCGAACTCGAGCTCGAGCCTACCTTGAAAAACTTAAACAGGTTCGAGTTAAGCTTGAGCCTGATATTAATTTTTGTAGCCCGACTCGATTAACCTACTACATTACTTGACTAGGAACTTGATCCCCAAAAGTCAAAAACCGGAAACGGGGACAAATATCGTGATCCCTGCATCCGAATCCGTGGTGTTGCTATTTCGAACACCTCCTATAACCTATAGACCCTTATTTTAGCTTTTTAACTTAAATTTTAAAACTTTGAGATTATAAATATTATGAAATAATTAAATATAGCCTTTTAAGCTGTCTTGAAAAAATAAATGCAATAGTTACACACACATATATATATATATATATATATATAGACTTGGGATCACGTGAGATCATCCTGTTTTCATGAGACTACCCTTTTACACTTAAAACTTCACAGCAAAAACACTATAAAAGTAAAAAAAAATATATGAATCTTTAAAATATTTTTGCTATGAAAGTAACCTATATAGTGTTTTAGCTGTGAAGGTAACTTTCACAGTGTTTTCTCTGTGAAGGTTCATATTTTTTTACCTTCACAGTGTTTTTGCTGTGAAGTTTTCAAGAGTAAAAAAGTGGTTTCACGGGTCTCGTGGAAACAGGCTGGTCTCGCGTGAACCCATCATATTTTTTTTACTTTCACAATGTTTTTGCTATGAATTTTCAAGTGTAAAAGGGTGGTCTCACGAATCTTACGGAAACAGGGTGGTCTCACGTGATCCATATATATAGGGGAGGGATCAAATAAGAACCACCCCTTCTTAAAGGAACAAAGAAACAAATTGTGGACCACATATGATGTGGGTCCCACATAATATTTAATCATATTAAATCATAAATGATTTAATATTATGTGGGGCTCACATCATATGTGATCCATAAATGTTCATTTGTTCCTTTAAAAATGCAAAGTTCTCATTTGAACCATTAAATTTAAGGAAAAAATTTCATGTACAAAATTTCATGATATGTGATCATAAATGGGGAAAAACAGAGAATGAGATATGATATATTCCCCACCAAGAACATACATTAGGGATTGGGACAGAGTTTGGAGACGGAAATTGGGAATCGGAGATTACTAAGTTGATTATAGTATTAAAATATTTCATATATTTAATAAAATAATTTTTTTATCTCTCCTATATGTTAAATTTAAAAGTTTTTTTATTGGTAAAATATAACAAAACAATACTTGTATTCGATGGTAATAACTTATGGGGAGAGTTCCAAATTTTAAAAATCGTGCACTCTATAGGGTTTGTATTAGAACTTAAAAATTGTCAAAGTAATTATAATTTTAAACCTCTATTTTCTCTAAATAAACCATTAATACAATACATATAATAACATTAGAAAAAGTGGTATTCTATTTACACCATCTCCTATTAGATGTATGTGTCTCAATAAGGCATATAAAGTATAAAGATATGTGTGTAAGATAGGGGTGAAAAAATAAGTAAGATGTATACGGGAGGGGGTATGAATAATAACCCTTGCTGTGTTCTCGAGGTTTTTTTTATGAAGGAAATGAATGGGAAAGGGAAGGAAAGTAGGGAGAAAGAAAAAAATGTTTGTGTTCTCGAGTTTTTTTAAGGAGGGAAAGGGAAGGAAAATGATGGAAAATTATGTTGATTTTCCTTCCAAAACTTTCCTCCCAAATGTGGGAGGAAAGGGAAGAAAAGGAAAGAATCTTTTTTATAACAATTAAAAATATTTATAAAATTACACATCTACCCATCAATTACATTCTACTGCAAAATAAATAAGGGTATAATTGTAAAAATGACATATTTCTTTCTTTTCCCTCTTACTCAAGAACATGAATATTTATTTTATTTCCTTCCTTTTCTCTTCACTCTCAAGAACACAGATAAAAAAAAAATTATTTCTTTTCTTTTCTTTCTTTTTAAAACTCGAGAACAAGTGTTAAAAGAAAAATTATAGAAATAAATATAAGAAAATAGGTTAAAATATCTCCCATAAAGATTGATGTAGCATTTAATATGCGGTAGGAATGAATAATGAAATGTATGTTTAAGATCTTTAATAACGTTAATTCCTTTAAAAGAATTATTAGAGTATTTATGGTTTGGTTTGACTAATTTAATTCTTCAAACCACAAGCCGTATTATAGTAGAGGTTTAGGAAATTTTACAAACCAAACAGCTTGACAGTAACAGACCCACTGTTCGGTTTGAATTTTCTTTCCAAACCTCTACTATGGTATGGTTTGTATTTTGGGGGTTAAATTCTTCAAATCAAACCACAAATACCTTAATAAACCCAACATAACATTACTTAAAAATAGTATGTTGAATCACACAATAAACGTCAATCTCTAAAAATTTAAAAAAAGTTGAGCAAATTGAATAAAAGTTAAACAAGTACATACCAACAATAGTTAGAATTTTAGACAAACATTGAAAAAGTCGAAAGATGGTTTGAAATTTTAGATTTTATTTTTGATAGATTTCAGAACTTTGTCATTTTAAATAACACGGTCAGTTAAGAAATTAAAACTAAAAATCGTCTTCAACGAACTTTACTTTTAACTATGCCATGATAATAGTCCACAACATGAAAAGTAATATTATCAATGCATGTGTAATTTTATCGGTCCAGGGCATTCAAAACATAACATTCAAAACGCATATCAAACCGGACAGTTTGGCTATTTTTCAGTTTGGTCAAACTACTTAAACTGTCAAAAACGGTCTACTTTGACTTAGATCGACTAATCTAAACAATGCAACTGCTTTTTTGAACACCCCTAATTTTTTATTCTGTAAAAGTAACTACAACATATTTTATATCATAATTTTTTGAGATTTGTTAGTAGTTTAATTTGTGTATTTTTTTTCTTATAACATTATTAATAATTCTCAAAATCTATAACTGGTTCATACAGACGATAAATGATGTCTTGTTCGGCGTAATTTCATTTGGGCTATCAAAATATCTAGATGCTCGTTCGTCAAAATGTAAGTATGCTTGACTTTATTCTTTTTACCATGCTCTAAAATAGATATTTTATTCCTACAACTAGTTTATTGATGACTGATTTTAAACGATCTCTTTTAGCTTTACACGATGGGTTACGGCTTACAGGATTAGCCATGGTCAATCTACGACCTCAACCAGGGTATCAGGTTAAATCCATACTTTCAAACTTTTAAAATTTTAGTACATACATGTTAGATTTTCACACTGGCTAGATTGACGCTTTCCTTTGGAGGGTAATCCAATGAAATGTCATATATCACTACAACAAAATCCGGTTTATAGAACACTATCAATGTTTAAGCATTCTAATAAACTGGTATATAGAAGTAAACGATAAAACGTTCTATCTAAAAGTGTTGTAATAAGTTTTTTGACGTTTTTGAATGTCCTAACAAGTTTTTTTTATGATATGTTAAAATAAAACTTCATTTTAGCTGTTTCAAAAGACAATTTTAAGAAATGTCCTATAAACACATTTTTTATAAACAACTTGTTTTTATATATATATTTTTTAAAATAGTCTCATAAAATAGCTAAGACGACATTTTATTTTAAGGTGTCCTACAAAACTTGTTAAAACACTTAAAAGTGTCATATAAACCTATTGCAACACATTTATACAAAACGTTTTATCGTCTGATTACATAAATATATGTCCTATAAAACAGTTTATTGGGACAATTTTGACGTCCTATAAACCCAATCTTTTTGCAATATATTTTCATATTTGTTATCTAAATATTCTTAATAAAATATTATTTTTACAGGATCTAGTTAAATTAATGAAAAATAAATCAACGGGATGGGGAAATAAATTTGGTATGTTGCTACTACCCGCATACTGCTATCGAAGCGGGTCGGATCCATTGGAGTATTTGAGGAGAGCTAAGGCCATGATTGACCGGAAAAAATCATCTTTGGAGAGCTTTTTTTCCTATAAATTTGGCTACTTGATCATGTCTATCTTGGGTGCAAAGGTGATGATCTCTTTTTAATTTTTATATGATGAAAACAACAACTTTTTATACTTGTAGTTTTGCAATTACAAGATAATCATTGTAGTTTATAAAAATATCTGCATTTATTCACTCATTCGAACATTCGTTAAATGATGGGTAATTTCATTCTTTTATCATTTTCTTGATTTTTATTAATACAAAACAACAGAGACAATCATAAAATTGACTTTGACTGGATAAAAAACAAAAAAGAATGATAAAAAGAATGAAAGTACCCCTCGTTTAATTGAATCTGTTAATGGGCGTTAGAGGAATGAACCAATATAAGATTTTTTTACAAACCACGATGGTCGTCTTATAATTTAAAATCTATAGACACCAAAATGTTATTTTTTCTACAAACCACATGGAACAGATTTGAAGTTTATTCTAAATTTTTATATGATAAGTGAAAACTAATAATTGTTTTTATTTTTAATGAGCATATTAGATAAAACTAAAAATAATCAAGTGCTTATGACCTTTTAAATTGTTTTTATTTGTAAAACTTGAAAATTATTTACAAATAGGTTTTAAAATCGTAGTGGATGTATTAGCTATATATATTTAATAAACGGACAATTTTTTTGTTAACCGGTTAACCTAACCCGACTGGTCATAACTTGGATTCAGATTTCTTTTACTCATCAAAGGGTCTTTAGTCTAGTGGTATGTGAACCTCTGGTCTTCTAGAATGTCGGAGGTTCAAACCTCATCAAATATGAGGAGAGTGTGTGACTTTATTTGTTTCATTTGTCATATATAAATATTATATATTTAAAAAAAGACGTTTTTACTCGTTTTAACCCATTGCCCGACCAACCCCTTTTGCAACAACTAATGGTTATAAATTAGTATGGATTGCAAAAACGAAATTTAAAGCCACCCAACTTTTAATAACATGTTTTTTTATTTAATTGATATCCAACTTACGGGTTGTCTACAAAACACTTACTGATTAAGTGTTTACCGGGTCAATCACCTGACCGAATGAGTATAATAAGGACTAACAATCTTACAGATAAGAGTGAAAACAAGGTTCAAAAGTCTTACCGTAAGTGAGGGTGACGACTCTTATCTGATAAGCACTTATCGGACAATAAATTACTATCAATCCATTTTGGTGGAAGAAAATGTTATCTAATAAAGTTAGTGAGAAGAGTGACTCTTACCAATAAATGGTCTTACCAATAAATGGTTATACAGTAATCATTTATTAACCAGTCTCTAAGAGCATCTCCAACATGTTTTCTAAAGGTTTTCTAAAATAGAAAACCATAAGTTAAAATCTCTAAAAAAATTACATTCATCTCCAACAGATTTTCTATTTTAGAAATTTTAACACAAATTATATCAATATAATATTCTTTAATTTATCATTCCAATACATTTTAAAAAAAACTTAATGTAAAATAATAATAAATTAATCTTATTGGTAGGATTTATTAAAATAGTCCTTTCTCCTACCATAAATTTTTAGAGATTTCTTTAAATTTAGAAAAATTCCAAGATTTCTCAAATATAAAAACACATAGCAAAACTGTTGGAGATGTTTAGAGAAAAAAAACACATTTCTTTCTTTTTATTTTAGCAATGTTGTTAGAAATGCTCTAAGTCTTCGAGACTAATAGTTGAGTAAAAATTCATTTTTTTTATTAATGTTATATTTTGATTTTACATTCCAAACAAATCAGTGTCTCTAATTTTGAGGTTGGTAATAACATTGTATTTGTTTTAAGAGCTTTTTTTTGCATAAGCATATGTGATTCAAAATGATTTGAACAATAACTGAAATTGCAAAAACATACAATATTTTTTTATACTTTATTAAATATATATAAAAAATTTAACTTCCGTTTTTTTTAAACATTTTTTTTTAATTTTTCAGTATGCAAGCCTACTAAATTACAGAATTTTATGTAACACGACGTTTACAATCTCGAATGTGATTGGTCCAAAAGAAAAGATTACGTTTGCAGGCCATCCAGTGGACTACATCAAAACAAGTTCAACAAGTTTACCACATGTATTGTTCTTCAAAACCCAAATGTTAAGGGCGCGTTTAGTTCGTGAAAAAATTTCTGTTTTCTAGAAAAATTTTCCAGAGAAAATGAAAATTTGGAAAACGCGTTTAGTTGGTTCAGTTTTTAAAATTTTTCCAAAAAAATTTTCATTTTCATTTTCTAAATTTACATTGGATTTAGAAAACAACTTTTTTGAGTTTTCAAAATTTTCATTTTCTAAAAACTTTTCCACATTCACATATAGACTTTCACACACACGCACACTTTCACACACACATACACACACACACGTGCGTGCACACACTTTCACACACACACACACACACACACATACACACGTGCGTGCACACACTTTCACACACACATTGACACTTTCATTTTCATATATACACACACACACTTTCACACTCACACACACATTTTCACACACACACTTTCACACTCTCTCACACACACACACATTTTCACACAAACACACATACATTCACACACACACACACACACATATTTTCACATACACACATTCGCACAAACACACACACACACACACACACTTTCACACACACATTCACACACACACACACATTCACACACACACTTTCATTTTCACATACACACATTCGCACAAACACACACACACACACACATTCACACACACTTTCACACACACACACACATTCACACATTCACACACATTCACACTTTCATACACATTGTACACACACACACATTCACACACACAAGCATTCACATTTTCATGCACACACACACATGTGTGCACACTTTCACACACACACACACACACACATTGATACTTTCATAGTCACATACACTTTCACACACACACACAAACATACACACAGACACACACATTCACACACTTTCATTTTCACACACACTCACTTTCACACACACATTCACACACACACATTCGCACAAACACACATTCGCACACACATACACACATTCACACACACACACACACACTTTCATTTTCACACAAACACACACACACTTTTATAGACACACTTACACACACACATTCACACTTACACACACTTTCACACACACACACACACATTCACACTTTCACACACACGCACTTTCACACACATACACACGCGCGACTTTTACACACACACACACACTTTCACACACACACACACACACACGCGCACACACACATAAACACACACACACTTTCATTTTCACACACACACACACACGCACACACTTTCACGCACACACACATAAACACACACACACACTTTCATTTTCACACACACACATGCACACACATTCACACATACACTTTTTTAGACACATACACATTCTCACAAACACACACATACTTTCACACACACACACACACATTCACACTTTCACGCACACACACACACACAATTTCATTTTCACACACACATTCGCACAAACACACATACGCACACTTTCACTTTCACACACACACACACACTTTCACTTTCACACACACACACACTTTCACTTTCACACACACACACACACATTCTCACAAACACACACACATTCACACTTACACACACACACAAAATTTCATTTTCACGCACACTTTTATTTTCACACACACACACACTTTCACTTTCATACACACTTCACATACACACACACATTCACACACACATTCATACACACATTTTCACACACACATTATGAAATAAGAAAAAGATAATAAAGTATGTGTGTATGTCTGTGTGAAAGTGAAAGTGTGTGTGTATGTGTGTGCGTGCGTGTGTGTGTAAAAGTGAAAGTGTGTGTGTGTGTGTGTCTGTGTGAAAGTGAAAGTGTGTGTGTGTGTGTGTGAATATATATGTGTGTGTGAAAGTGAAAGTGTGTGTATGTCTATGTGAAAGTGAAAGTGTGTGTGTGTGTGTGTGAATATATGTGTGTGTATGTCTATGTGAAAGTGAAAGTGTGTGTGTGTGTGTGTGCGTGTCTGTGAAAGTGTGTGTGTATGAAAGTGAGTGTGTGTGAAAGTGTGTGTGTGTGAACGTGTGTATGTCTGTGTGAAAGTGAAAACGTGTGTATGTCTGTGTGAAAGTGAAAATGTATGTGTGTGTGTGAAAATGTGTGTATGTGTGAAAGTGAAAGTGAAAGTGTATGTCTGTGTGAAAATGAAAATGTATGTGTGTGTAAAAGTGTGTGTATGTGAATGTTTGCGTGAAAGTGAAAGTGTGTGTGTGTGTGTGTGTGTGTGTGCGTGTGTCATGTGAAAGTGTGTGTGTGTGTGTGTGTGTATGTCTGTGTGAAAGTGAATGTGAAGGAGTGTGTGTGTGTGTGTGTGTGAATGTGTGTGAATGTGTGTTTATGTCTGTGAAAGTGTGTGTAAGTGTATGTGTGTGTGTGTCTGTGAAAGTGTGTGTGCGTGTGCGCGCGCGAAAGTGTGTGTGTACACACACTTTCTAATTTGAAAAAAAAAATTAAAATAGAAAATGAAAACTGGTAGAAAATGCATAACTAAACGCGTTTTCTAATTTTCTAAAAATGAAAAATGAAAAATGAAAACTCCACCATTTCAACTAAACGCATTTTGAAAAAATTTCATAGAAAACTGAGAATGAAAACGCAACTCCATTTTCTGAAAACTTTTTCTTGGAAAATGAAAACAGGTTTCGCTAACTAAACGCACCCTAAGGTTTCGTTTGGTTATAGAAATTTTTTCTGTTTTTTAGGAAAAAAAATTCAGAGAAAATAAAAATTTAGAAAACGCGTTTAGTTCATCCAGTTTTCAAAAAATTTCCAAGAAAACGAAAATTCTCATTTTCTAAAATTAAATTGAATTTAGAAAACTACTTTTACCACTTTTCCAATTTTTTGTTTTCTAAAAACTCCCCCCCCCCCCCCACACACACACACACTTTCACACACACACACACACACACACACGTTCCCACACACCCCTTCACAGAGACGCACACACATTCACACACACACACACACACTTTCATTTTCACACGCTCACACACACACACACTTTCACAACACACACACACTTTCAAATTTGAAAAAAAATGGAAAATGGAAAATGAAAAGTGGTAGAAAATGCACAACCAAACGTGTTTTCTAATTTTCTAAAATTGAAAAAATGAAAACTCTACCATTTCAACTAAACGTGTTTTCTAAAATTTTCATAGAAACTGAGAATGAAAACTCAACTTCATTTTCTGAAAACGTTTTCTAGGAAATTGAAAACAGTTTTCGGTAACTAAGCGCGCCCTAAGTTATCATTGAAATTGTCTCCAAATTAATTGTAGAAAAATGTGTTCATCTTTTCCTTTTTATTTTACAGGCGATTACAATGCACATGATAAGCTATGCAGGAACAGGTTACATGCAAATTCTTGTAGCTAAAGAGATTGTACATGACCCTGAAGTTTTAGCCAAATGTTTGGAAGATGCATTGCTTGAAATGAAAGAAGCCGTAGTGGCCACAATCAAATCAAAGTAAGAAAAAAGAAGTAATTTAAGATAAATAAATCAGTGATATTGAAAAACTGGTTCTAAGATCGTATAATTTGTGTCTGTGGGTTATGGGTTAACTTGATTTTAAAATTGTTTGATTTATGAACTCGTGAATCATTAAGATTGTTTGAGTTATCGAACAATCTTCTAATAGTGAAACAGTCTTTTTCATCTGATTCCTCATGGCATATTAGTTCTTCTTTTTCAACTTTCTTAGTATTAGAAGCCATTTTCATTTTAATCGTTGTATGTATATGTTCTCAATAGATCCTCTAAGTTATTGTACGTTATGTAAGCTGCAATAGTTGGGTATATGTTCAAAATGTACTGATAATCAATCTAGACCATCATGAATCAATTAAAAAATGGATCATTATTCGTGACTTATCACGACTATATCGGAAACCATCATGAATCAAGGGTATTATACATTTATTTTGAACACACAATAATCGAGCATGTGTTTAATATCCGTTGATAACTATTAGGCATCCACATGGATGAGAGATTTGAATCTTAGCATTAGTATGTTCAACAAAATCTCTATAATTTTTTTTATAAGTAAAAAATTAAAACGTCAAAATCTTTATAATAAATTAGATTCAACTTTAAATATTTTTTACCATTGATTATTTATTTAAAAGACTTTATAATTTTGTTATTGCAATACTTTAAAAAAACTTATGGTGTACCCGCCCGGATGAGAATGGGGCCGGGTAATGTGCGCCCCCCCCCCCCTCCCCCCTCTCTGGTACCCGAATATTAAATATATTTTATATATTTATCATTAAATATATCATTTAAAAATAGTTAGATATATTATGTTTTATATTTATAAATAGTATTTTGACATTTTTTTATATACATTTTTTAGTCGTGTTACTTTTCTAGATAAAAACACGTTGAAAGTAGAAAACGTTTGATCAAACAATTACTTATGATATTGTGATTTTGTTCAGATATGAATGTTTAACATATTTGATTTAAAACATCAGTGTTTAACAAATTTGATTTAAAACATCTTTAAATTAATTACCGAATCAAATAATCACTATATTTATTCTTTTTTCTACTTCTTTTTTTAAATGTAGGATAATCCCAAGAGGTTGTGGTCTTTTTTTTCCTACCAATTAGGCCCCGACTATGTGAAAATACATAAATAAAATATTATGCTTTACCAAAATAAACAATATATAATGAGAACTATAAATATTAGATCTCCTCTTCAGTTAATAACAACATAGTTTACGATTATTCTTATCTTGCAAATTACAATTTTCTTGTATAATATAGGGTTGGGTTTCAGTGAGAAGTGTTATATATGGTGATAAGTGTGAGAAATGATTCACTGTTGGATGAGAAATAGACGCATATTAGGATGAGATGCACCGAGATAAGATGCACCGGATCAATTCCCTGATAAAACGCAATTCATGTAAGGACATGAGATTAAAAGTGATCATATTGTTTTGATTCACTTCTCACCATTAGCTCAACTTCTCACACGACCCTATACTGCATAATATAATTAATTTTAATTTTTGCCCATTCCAAATCAATCTACTTTAATAATTATAAATTACTAAACAAACAAACTTCATCAATGTATTTTCTCGTTGACAATTTCCAACGGATTTATAACGGATCATGAATGGATTAATTATCACCGACGGGTTATCAAGGAAATTTTTCGTTGATGATTACAAATTTGTGAACCATCTTTATTTTGAAATATGATTTACTTAATGGCCGGTAAAAATGGTGAAAGATGGATTCAAAATAATAAAAAAAATGGCTGTTTTAAATGATGATATTGTTCATGCCCAACTAATAGGTTTTATTATAACAACATTTAAAAAGAAAAAAATATGTTTGGTTTGTAGTATCCCCCAGTACACCACACCCACAAACAGGGACGGACCCATCCTTTGGGGAGGGGGTCCAATGCTACCGTTCAACCTAGTGCCGTAAGGGTAAAAAATATCGTGTTTCGTAAGTTTTACATGAGTTTTCCATGAGGTGCACCCGCTGAACTCTGTCAACTTCAAGAGTTAAGGGAGCACAACTTTAAAAAATCCCTCGAAATCAACAAAGAACCTTAAAAAAATCAATCGAAATCAACCAAAAACCATAAAAAATCACTCGAAATCAACCAAAAACCTTAAAAAGTTCTTCGAAATCAACCAAAAACCTTAAAAAATCCTTCGAAATCAACCGAAAAAACTTAAAAAAGCCCCTAAACAGGGAATTCGGCTAAAAATCCCTCAAAATCAACCGAAAAATATATCAAACAGTTTTGCAGACATTTGATACAATTTAAAGGTACACCCGCTCGGAAAAAATCCTGGGTCCGTCACTGCCCACAAAAGCCATGCAAAATATCACACTTAGAAATGGATGAATGTACACATATATTGACCATATATCATTATCATACATACACACATAAACCATTCACCATGCATCGCATCATGCATTTATGGATCAAATTTCTTTATAAACATTCTAGAAATTTAGAATAACAAATTAATATATATATATATATATAGGAAAGTTCAAATGCGAACTCAAATTTGGTTGTGAACGTGAGAACAAATGAAAGCGTGACACGTGTCAAAATGAGCAATATTCAGACTGAATATACAAATGAATATGCAGACTAAATATAGTATATATTCAGTCTGAATATACAAAGGAATATTCAGTCTAGTATATATTTAGTCTGAATATACAAAAGAATATTCAGACTGAATATTCCTTTGTATATTCAAACTGAATATATACTATAATATTTTTTTGAATGGAACATGTGTCGCACTCTCATTTGTCTTCACGTTCACAACCAAATTTGAGTTCTCATTTGAACCCGTCACTATATATATATATATAAGGGAGATAATCAAATTAAAAAAAAGTTACAAACTCGTGAAAACCGATATAAAAATATTTTTTATATGATTTTTACATCAAAACTTATAATTTAAGATATTGTTTCACACACACACACACACATATATATATATATATATAGAGGAAAGTTCAAATGTGAACTCATTTTTGGTTGTGAACGTGAGGACGAATCTCAGCCACTTATCCGGTCAATAAAGGCGGTTTTGACGCAGTTCACTCCTTTAATAATCTCCACCGTCCCATGAATCGCGTCAATTCTCCGTGATCGCGTCCACCATAACCGAAAATGTGTGGCTGAGATTCGTCCTCACGTTCACAATCAAAAATGAGTTCACATTTGAACCTAACCCTATATATATATATATATATATATTCTCTGTTTTAGGACAATGATTTATGGTGAAAAATATATACAGTTTCAATAATACAGTTATTATATTTTTTTAATAAACAAATTAATAGTTTTATCTTTAATATAGTGAGAAAAAATTTCATCACATAATTAAGGTTTAACCGGAAAGTAGACATTACTTTTAAAATTAGACATTTATTTTGATTAAAATAGTAATCTGGACATTTATTTTGGTATGAAATAGATATCTTCCATTAAATTAGAAAACATCTTTTAACTCTTGCACAAAGAGAGAAATGTTAAGAGTTTAAGAATCACTATTTGGAGTTATAGCTTGTTTGCAGCCTTGTAGGTATGGGACTTTTAAGCCAATCATTTAACATTTTTTTGAACGATAGCAATAAAAACCTTTCTATAATTATATTTCCACCAAAAAACCAGAATCAAATTACAAGACAACAATTCTACCAACAGATAACACCTGACCAAACTAAAATCGGGACAAACCGCATCAAATCTACCAACCTAAGTATTACATGACACACAAAAAGGAGACTTGGTTGCGAGGGACAAACTTGTCCCATAACTTACCAGCCCCGTCTACTACTCATTGCCTAAACTTGGCTAGAAAATACCACCTGCTTTGACAAAACAGAACGAAAACCTTGGCCCAGAGTTGCTCCAAAACGAACTGTTCCTATTATGTGGCTGGATTCAGAAGCCATCCCACCCAATCCAGCAAGATCTTTTTCCCCTTCTCTTTACCCACTCGAACACCTTCCTTTGGAATTCAAAAAACAAATTGTCTAACTTGCTTCTATCCTCTTTCAACACCATTTTATTCCTATGGGACCAAATGATCAGGTAGAAGAAACTCCGTTTTACTGCACCCCATAAACTTTGTTTGTTTGCACTATTGACCGATGTTTGTTCCTCTTGAAATTAATTCTTGTAACAATTCCATTCCCTCTTAATTCTTGAAATTAAAGGTGATCAAACATAATCAAAAGTTAATATTGTATGTAAATTTTATCGTATACAAGTATTATTATAAAAAAAACTAAAACAATATATTAAAATTTGGCATTATTAACTTTTTCTAGGGTGAATAGTCTCTTTTACTTTTCTATCTGGAGTTCTGGACCAACCTACCAAGATTGGACACCTTACCATCATAATTTCTTGAATACAATAAATGTCATAATAACAGATTAAACATCTTTCTGGGAACATATTTAATTTTTATAATGCAAATAGTTGAAGTAGACTCGATCGGTCATCAATTGTTGATTTGGATAGGTAGATAATAACAATGAGTAATTCAATTTTTAGTATAATTTTTAAAGTGTTATCTTAACTTTAAAAATTATCTAAATTTTTTATTTCATTACAAAGATTTTTAACTAAGACCATCTCCAATGAACTTTCTATTTTACTCTTTATATTCACTCCAATGAACTCTTTATTTCACTCTTTAAAATAGAGAATTGAACAGTAACTCTCTATATTTAGAGAGTTACTATTCACTACTCTCTATTTTTTTTACTTTTGATAATTACAAGTTGGTCATTCAATTCTTTGGATTGTTGTATTTTTATTTTATTTGTTGTCTAATATCAATTTTAATCAATTAAAACTATATTTATCTTTTAAGTTTTAAATTAAATTTAAATTTATCCAACTAATTTAAAAACTAATTTAATGGTCAAATTACAACATAGCATATTTAATCAGAACACGTTGTTAATACATTTTTTAACATAAAAGCATTACAAATAATATAGATAAAAGTACATAATGACTGTAATAAAAACATACATAAGCGGAAAACGGTTTTTAAATAAGAGAGTTGGCTACTACATGTATTATTTTACATAATATGATATGTAACACCTTAGGCAGATCCCATATCGGCCGTGGACAAAAGTGATGCTGGGTTCATAAGTAAACCTTAGCCTTCCTAAACACAACGCGTTTTGGGGCCACACGCAAGGCAGGTTCTTGGAACTCTGTGGTTAAGCGTGCTTGGGTGGGAGTAGTACCAGGATGGGTGACCCCCTGGGAAGTCCTCGCCAGGTCGCCGAACAAATCCGTGCGGCTTAGGCCGCGGACAATATTGTGTCATGGTAAGGCGAGGTGTTACAAATGGTATCGAGCGCTCGTGCGTTCGGGATATGGGGCAAACCTCATCGAGGACGATGAGTCCCTAAGGGGGTGTTTGTAACACGCAGGAAGATCCCGCGTATCGGGTGGACGGGGAGTGATGTTGGGTTCATAAGTAAACCTTGGCCTTCCTAAACACAACGCGTTTTGGGGCCACGCAAGGCGAGTTCTTGAACTACGTGGTTAAGCGTGCTTGGGTGGGAGTAGTACCGGGATGGGTGACCCCTGGGAAGTCCTCGCCGGTCTCCGAAACAAATCCGTGCGGCTTAGGCCAAAGCGGACAATATTGTGTCATGGTAAGGCGGGGTGTTACAAATGGTATCGGGCGGCTCTGTGCGTTCGGGATATGGGGCAAACCTCATCGAGGACGATGAGTCCCTAAGGGGGGTGTTTGTAACACCTTGGCGGATCCCATATCGGTGTGGACGGGGAGTGATGTTGGGTTCATAAGTAAACCTTGGCCTTCCTAAACACAACGCGTTTTGGGGCCACACGCAAGGCAGGTTCTTGAACTCTGTGGTTAAGCGTGCTTGGGTGGGAGTAGTACCAGGATGGGTGACCCCCTGGAAAGTCCTCCCCAGGTCGCCAGAAACAAATCCGTGCGGCTTAGGCCAAAGCGGACAATATTGTGTCGTGGGTAAGGCGGGGTGTTACATGATAATCGACGACGAACGTGATCTTGATGCGCCGATTGAAATTGTGAGAGAAGTACCACCAATAGAGGTCGAAATGATGGCAAATGATAACGATGGATTCCAACAATATCTTGCTCAATATAAACAAATTAAGGATAAAGAAGCTCATTTTGCACTTGGGAATGCGTTAGTTGATCATTTATGGGAAAAATATGCTAATTCCGATTAGATGATTATGTATTTTATTTTAGATGTGTGTTGAAAATGTAACATTTTTATTTAATGAAATTTGGTTTTTGATAATTTAGTTTGAAATTAAATATGAATTATAATGTTGTCAAAATAACATGATAAAATTAATAAATATAAGGTTGTTGTGAAAATAAAAATATACGGGTATAATTTTACAAAGTTAATAAATACAAAGCGTAGTATTGAACATTTAATTAATTAAAATATAAGAGAATATACTTAGAATATTTTCTTTTAATGAGTAAAATAGAGAATGACATTGGAGAATATATGACCAACTCTCTATTTTACTCTCTATAATAGAGAGTAAAATAGAGAATGTCATTGGAGATGCCCTAAGGGGAAAGATCATACAAGAACACCCCTATTTAAAAAACAAAGTAACACTTTGTGGACCACATATAATGTGGGTCCCACACATTAGAAAATCATATCTGATTCAATGAGGCCCACCATTGAATCATATATGATTTTCTAATGTGTGAGACCCACATCATATCTGGTCCACAAGGTATTTTTTTGTTATTTTAAATTTACAAATTTTCTCATTTGAACCTCCCTCTTCTGACCAATTCTTAAAATAACACATAATCATAAAAAGTTACATCATAATCAAATAACAAAAAGTTATGATTAAATACTTTTTATTATAACTTCAATAATTTATTGGTTAGATGATCATAATAAAGTAAATGAAAATTAATTAAAATAGCCATTTTTAAAGGTTGTCTTGACATTTTAGCCATTTCTATTCCATGTTTATCAAAATAGCTATAGGTTCGTAATTTTAATTTGTTTTTACGAGCCTAGGAAAAAATGTAAATATTTTTTGCAGACCTGGGTGATAAACGTAATTTTTTAGCGGACCTGTGTGAAAAATGTTATTTTTTAGGGTAGAAAGTGTAATTTTTTGTCTTTTAATTGAGGACATAATATTTTGCTGGCCTATGACTATACAGGTAATTTCCGGGAGAATATGGCTAGAACAATTCATCAGCCACAAATAACTATTTTAATTAATTTTCATAAAATTAAATAAATTAGTTTTTTTTAATTTATAAGTTTTTTTTTCAATAATAAAAAACAAAAAATTAGTATTAAGCGCACCACATTTAATAAGTGTATTAATTTAAACACATAACATTTGTTAAATGTTGAAACATTAAATCAAAATACAAAGTAGAAACATTAGATTATCGTCATTTTCTTTTTCTATAAATCTTTGCTAAATCTTGTCAATCAAATCCGATAATAAACAATGATTCGTTCTCTTGTTTACGTACTTATACGTGATTACGGAGATAACTTGTAACACCCCCGTCCCGTGTGGCCGGAGGACGGTGTGCCACAATGGAAACAAACAACAAAATTAACATAAACGGGAAACCAGAGCTACTATAATTAACCAGCAAAATAAAAGTATGGGGTAGACTAAAGTTAAGACGACATAGTTATAATTACAATATATACATAACCAAAAACTATTATAATATTCAAGGTCGTCTTCAAAGTAGTCATACTCCTTCGCTCTCGGTCCCGTCATAAGCCCACCTACGATCCTGTGCCTGCCGAGGAGAAAACAAACCTCGGCTGAGCCAAATGCTCAGTGAGCAGATAATAAAAAAAATAACAAAGATCACAAGTGTATAATTGAATTAGTTAACGATGATAATCATATGAAATCTGAAGATCGGAATACAAAATGAACAATTGATAATTAACGTAAAAATGTTCTTAATAAATGAATCAAAATAATATCATCAAGTCAAGAACAAAGAATATATAATTAAAATCAAATGGTTTCGAGGGTTGTACGGACCACTCGAACAATGGAAAATGAGTATAGGGCAATACACTCAATTCCTTCCGATAAACGGCTCCCGAAAACGGCTCCCGATAACGGTTCCTAGGATCGATCCATTCGCCCTCAAATTGGCCGGTACCGGGCCATACCCACTTATTGACATTGGGGTTCGAATAACGAGGACGTCATGACAATTATAGCCGACATGGAGGCGTCACGACATCGTTGCCCCCAATGTCGTGCCTTAAATCACAAAACATCCAAAATAGTGAAAACATGTCAATTTGATATGTAAAGAACAATCTTATAAGAATATGACTTTTAGTCACTATATATCAATTTATAATTCCGAAAACGGTTCAAATCCGACAACGGTTCAAAAATGAAAAGGATCAAATCCAAAAGTGATTTAATTTAAATTCAATTATCCAATAATAAATACATCAAAGACCAAAACTATGTTAATAGATTCAAATAAGAATTATCATAGACAAATTGATACCAGTTAGTAAAGGAGTTATCAAACTCACAATGCCCAATATGATCTCATGAATTGAAAATAAGAGATCATAATAGATGCCTAAATGATGAATGAGAAAGGTATTACCTGTTTAAAAGTCTAGTGACTAAGAAGAGTCACAAGATCGGATATCCGTACCTTAGATGGTAATCGATGTGCTAATCATGTAGTTCCTATCCCGTTGTTAATGCCACCTTTTCACTCCAACATTGACCCTAAACAAGTTTACAATAGATTGAGAATGATTGGAACAAGATTTGCGGATGGTACAACTCCCTAAAACTCAAAATACAAACAAATAATGCTACAATTCCCCTGCACCGGACAGCTTTGAACCACTGTGTTCATGACCCTTTTTAACAAGCTTAGAGGTCAATCTAGGTCTTAAGGTCTAAACAAAACTTGTAGAACTGTTTCTTATTGTTCCAATAGCTTTGGATTCAAGTCATTTGGAGCAAATAACAATTTTATATGATTTTTATAAAAACAGTGTGCAATTCTCGTTTTTGCACAGTAACAGCTACTAAAACTCACTGTTTTGAGCCGTGTAAACTTGGAATCAGCTCTGGACTTAAACTACAAAGTTGTAGTATACTCAGATACCTTTCCAACGATATATCGTACACCTCAATCGGATAAACTAGTGATTTTCTACGAATTTCTGAACAAACAGCAACTATTAAAAACTTTTACACAGCTTCAAATAATCTCTTTTTGATAAATTTGCTACTATTCACAACACCAAAACAGTCTCATTTCTTAAAATTTTGATACTAAAACGTGGTGAAACAACTATAAAACCTTTCCAAATCATAAATCAATGGTGTAAACTTATTTCCCCACTTATTTAACCAACAAAAACAAGAAACTAACATCAATTAACCAAGATGTAGCATACTAATCAAAACCTTATAAATCTTTAACATACTCCATACCTAACTATGATTTTAAATCATCAAATTAGAGAGAATACCTTAAATTGATTTCCACAACTAGCAATTCTTCAAATTCTAAGCTTCAATCTTTCAAACTTCAACTTGTTTTTTGATGCATGAGAGGATAAATGGAAAATTAGGGTTCTTGATGAAGATGTCGTTCAAATTTAGAGAGAGAGAGAACAAAGTGTAAATGAGGATGAAAATGAATTTAGGGCTGAAATAAGGGTTTATATACTTAGTATAAGAATCATCACTTGACAAAAATTACCCCTCATGAATCACCTAAATTCACTATTGGTCCCTACTTGAATTTTCCTTAACATTTTTAGTCCAAAATACAACTATTTTAAGTAAAGGTACCAATAAATAAAGCTTCTAAATTTTTATGTAAATAAGTTTACCAAGATTACTTGGTAACGAAATTTAGGTTGTTATATAACTTTTGTACTCTAGGAAGTTTATTAGGAGAGATTTAAGACACAATTATAATAAAATTAACATCAACTTTAAGAACTTTGTAACAAACAATGACGCAATTTTATATGTAATAGGTTTATATTTTTTTTATATAATTATTTTATTGTATTGTCAATGTAAAATATATTTTTTATTTTTTTAATATCCCTTAATATATTAATGATAAATATATAATTAATAAATAAACTATACCAATATTATTTAACGATCGTTATTTGTATTTTTTTATAATCAAAATTTCATTTAATAAATTATTCATATATTTTCTATAAACATATTTCACAAAATATAAAAAATATATATAATATAAAACAATTTTTTATTAAGAAATTATACCCTATAATTTTTAATACTATTCATTTTTACATCAGCAAAAGATACTGATTTAACATTAATAATTATCAAAAAATCATTTTCCTATTAAAAAATCATACTCGCAACCCACACAATTTCTTAATTAAAAATCTTACTTCACAACTAAAAGATCATGAAAAATCCATTAGACAACACTAGAAGGATACTCGCGCAATGCAGCGAGATACATCTGGATTTTAGGTTTCATTTTAATTTTTGTCTCTATCGATGTTCTAATGGTTTTAAGAAAACGATTTTAATGTTTTATTTAAAAGTTCCATTTTTTTATGTAATTTCTTTAATTCAATTTTTTTATCGTACTTTATTTTGGGTTTTATAACGAAGTAATTTATTTTTGTTTTGATAATATAACTTTTGATAAAGATAATAATTAAACTTGATAATTATCTTAATTATATTTTAATTTTTTTATATTTAAAATTAGATATTTATCCTGTATTTGATCATAATTATCTGTAGTTAGTTACACGAATTCAGAAATGCAGTTTTAATAAGTTATATTTACGCATTATCTACTTGTAATCTTGAAAATTAAGTAATTAACATTAATTAGCTGTACCTAACACTTAAAAAGTTGTTTTTAAGAGTTTTTGGTCAAATGCTTTATAATATAGTATAGATTATAGTGAATGCTAGTAGCCTAGTACCACACTTGCTTTTTTTTTTCTTAAGTAATATCTTACTATAGAAATCTATCATTTCCGATATTACTATAATAAACATTTATATTTATTGTGATCCTAATATTTTGCAGCTATATTCTTTTGTGAAAAAAGAATCTTAGTTTCAAGGGAAACGTATTGTCACATTCCAATAAAAATCTATGTGTTGAAGTAGATGTTTATAGGTATCCAAGGACCATAAAATTAAATGATTATTCTCCTCGTTTAGATTATTCTCCTAACTATTTCTCACTCGGTTTTACCCGAATGTTACTGAGTTCGTAAATCGTAACTCAGGTTTGTAAGTATTGTGGGCCTCTAAAACGACGTCGTTTTTGGCCGAATGTCGTAGGACCCGTAACCCAGGTCTATAAGTATTATGGGCATGACCTAAAATCGGTTCCACCATTATTGTATGGCACGTGGCAGGTTCGTAAGTGTTACGGAGGTGGCTTACGAACATGTCCCGAAACGACATCACTTTGGTGGGTTACGGATCCAGTGACAAATTGATAAAAATGGAAAAGAAATGATTATGAGGATAAACAACAAAATAAGAAGTGTATTTTGGTCATTTAAATTAAGCTCCCATCATAAATTATGTGTTCAGGTAGGGTCTAAATTATTTATAAATATAACAGTTGTTTTAAAAAATATGTAGGTTTACATTAACTCAATTAATAAACACAAAGTCTTTATGTTTTAGCTTTAAATGGAAGTTTGGACTTCATTTAAGCCATTAGAGATATCTCCAACATTTTTGTTACCATCCTAAAATCGAAAAAAAGATATCCCAAATGAACATTACCCAATTGGATTTGATTAATACAATGTAAGTTTAAATTTAATACAAATGAACATTACCCAATTGGATTTGTCTAAAACATGTAAGGGGCCGTTTACCAAACATTTACCCAGGTAAACGCTTACCAAATCATATTACTTTACCGGATGAATATGACAAGTACCAAAAATCTTACCCGGTAAGAGCGAAGACAAGGAAAGCAAGAAACAATAATCTTACCCGGTAAGGGATGGCGACGACTCTTACCATGATAAGTGCTTACCGGGTAAATTATTGCATACAATGCCGTTTTGGTGGACTAAAATCTTACCTGATAAGTAAGTCATAGTGTTGCATTTTGCCGGTAATCACTTACCCGGATAAGATTTGGAAAACGGCCACTAAACTTAAATTTAAAAACTGAAATGATGAAAACAATGTTTGAACAATCTACTTCATCTCATTTTAGTGATTTTATTGGCTCCGTTTGACCATGAGTTCATTATTGATTGATGTTTAATCGTCATAAAGTTAAAACCCAAGTCTTGAAACGAATTAAAATGGAGAATTGCATACGATGATTTTGCTTTTACAACTCACCGCAACCTTCTTGGTTTTTCTAATATTTTCTTTCTCCTTACTAGTGTTACCACTTTAAACTGGTCGTTTACCAAACGTTTACCCTAGTAAATGCTTATCGGTATAATTCAAATTATCACTTACTTATCTGGTAGTCCACCAAAATGGTATCGTATGTAATAATTTACCCGGTAAGCACTAAACGTGGTAAGACTCTTGGTCGTTGGCTTCGCTCTTACTAGGAAAGATTCTTGTTCCTTGTCATATTCATCCAGTAAAGTATTGTAATTTGATAAGTGCTTATCTAGATAAGTGTTCAATAAACGAAGCATTTCTTTGGACTCAACGTTTCCCCTAGTTAACCATTTTGGTTCTAGAGATTTACATATTTCTAAGAGATTCCCTAAACCTATCTTTACATTTTAGTTATATGGAGAGAGCTAAGAACATCTTCAACAGCATATCTAAGATGGAGAAAATAAAGATTTTAAGCAATTTTTTTCTCCAACAACATCTCTAAAACTTTCTCCAAAATGGAGAAAGTGTGAAATAGATTACAAAAATCTCCAAATTTTGAGACATCTCTAAAAATGATTACCATGAAAGAGAAACTATTTTTATTATGTTCCACCGATAAGAAAATTGAAATTAAATGTTTAGAATATTTTATCAAAAATATAGAATATTTTAATAATATAATGAGTTTTGTAATCTCCAAAATAAAGATGCTGTTAGAAATGAATGTAATATTTTTTAGAGACTTTTAGTTTTGATTCTCTGTTTTAGGGAAAATTATGGAGATGTTCTTGGAGCATCTTCAATGCAAAGTTCTTGTAAGCAAAAAGTGCATTAACTTATAAGGACTACCATTATGGAGAGGTTTTATAATAACCTAACAAGGTATAGGTACCCTAACAAAAACTTGGTTTTTAACCATGAGTTTTGTAAAAAAACGTCTTTTTCACTCGTGTTTTTATTTATTTCTCTAACTTATTTAATTATTACAACATAATTTATTTAAATTATTGATGCTAAAAAAAAATTTTAACAGACCCACAAAATATTCTTTATTTCTTTATTGATGAAAAACACAATAAATGTTTATATTTTCCCATGTGTGAAAGTGACACAACAAAAAAGCCCTCTAAAACATATTTAAATGTCTGCAATTTTGAACAACTGAACACGATCCCACCGCCTCCGCCATGGCTATCGAGAAAGACGAACCACTAACACCGGCCGGCCGCTTGTTCGTTCAGCCGGCGATGGATCAAATCATCAACTGCGTTCTCGGAGTTGATCGTCCCGTCGGAATCGAAATCGTCCGATCGGTAATCTCTGATTCTCTCCTTATCAAACACCCTAGATTCACCAGCCTTTTAGTCAAGGACAATCACGGCCGTGAACGGTGGAAAACCGTCGATAAACTTGAAATCGACCGCCACATCATCTTCCTCCCTGACGCAATCGGTGACGATTCCGACGACGACGAGACGATAGTCAACGACTACATCGCTGACCTAACAGTCTCGTCTCCGTTAAGCACAGATAAGCCCCTTTGGGAGATCCACATCTTAGCAGCACATAAGTGTGTCGTGATCCGTCTCCATCACGCTCTCGGTGACGGAGTTTCTCTGATGTCGTTGATGTTGACTATGTGTAGAAAAGTCAGCGACGGCGATAAGATGCCGACGATCGAACCACCGTCTAGAAGCAACCGTCGTAGGGAGAGTAATTGGATTTGGGGAGGAGGAAGGTTCTGGAAGTTGTTGAAAATGATGTGGTTTAGTTTGATTTATATGTATGAGTTTTTTATGAGGAGTTTGTGGGTCCGGGATAAGGAGACGGCGGTGAGAGGCGGAGCAGGGGTGGAGCTGTGGCCGAGGAAAGTGGCCACCGCCAAGTTTAGCCTTGATGATATGAAAATGGTTAAGAGCTCCGTCGTTAACACTGTAAGTTTTCGATTTACGTTATCTTTTTAGTTAATTCTGTTACTTTTTAATCCATCGTTACATGTTTAGTTGGTTCTAATATATATATATATATAGAGATATATATATTTGAACCTTCCTCTATATAGTGGAGGGATCATACAAGAACACTACAAATTTAAAGGAACAAATGAACTCATTTGTGAGCACATACAAAGTTCTCATTTGAATCTTCCTATATATATATATATATATATATATATATATATATATATATATATATGGAGTAAACTTTATAAAAAACATTTAAAAGTTAGACATCATAAATATCATTTAATGTTGTTCTATTGATGAACCTGCACATGTTAAAATCAACTTTCTTTTCTTGATTAAGTTGAATATTCAACCTATTATCGATATAAAGTTACGGTTTTTAAGCAAACAAATTAATATTCAAATTACGTCATTGGTTTGCATTATGAGTATTAATAAACTCGTTATCGTGTGGCTCCACTTGATATATACTAATATACAAAAAATTAGTAAAAATCTTTTATATTTCTTCTTTGTTCTTTTGTAGTCATGATTTTTATGAATAAACTCGTTATCGATCGTGTGCTCCACTTGATAATTTTATTTTTATCCTTTAAAAAAATAAAAAAATAAAAAAAATATGATTAGCATAGACTTGTTTGAAAAATCATATATAAGACGAAAACTAAAACTATTATAAGTTATATGAAACTTAAGATACATTGCTATAAATTACAGTATCTATCATAAAAGTCGAATAGAATATTAGAGGTCAACATTTTGAACCTCCTATTTTTTTAGTATTGGATTGAATATGAAAACATCTTTATTTTTATGTTTTTAATGTTTTATTATTGAGTTAAAAGATGGTCTAATAACAACGTATAGTTTGCATCAATTCTTATTTACAACATACAGTTCTTCACTTCTTCACGCATAATAACAACTAATATTAGTCTTTGCCAATTGATAATGATGGTCAACCCAATTAATGGCCAGCAAAATTGTAGGAAAAATGGAATCTAAAATAAGCAAAAAAACATTGTTTAAGATATAAAAGTGGACCTTTTCAAATGAATAACTATGTATATATATATATATTTTATATATATATATATATATAAAAAGGTTCATGTAAGAACGGTAACAATTTACGAGAATGCAAGGACAATACTCGCCAATCATTTTGTACATGAAATTTTTCATGTACAAAATCATATATAATTAGCCAAGACTTTTCCCGCAGCAAAAGTCGCGCGTGTCATTTTTAATGCTAGAACAAAATCACATATGATTTTTTACATGAAAAAAAATTATATATATAGAGGGCCGTTATTATACAACCCATTGCATTCCTACAACCTATGCAACCTAATCATGGCCGTCCATTTTGATCATCAATGGTTATCATTTAATCGGTTGTAACTATCATTAATTAAAAAAATCAAAAAAGAAAATAAAAAATAAAATGGATGGTGGATGAGTGGGTTGCGTGGGTTGTAAGATCTAGAGATGTTGTATATGAACATCCCTCTATATATATATATATATATAGAGAGAGAGAGAGAGAGAGGAAAGTTCAAACGTGAACTCATTTTTTGTTGTGAACGTGAGGACGAATCTCAGCCACTTATCCGGTCAATAAAGGCGGCTTTGACCTGGTTCCCCTCCTTTAATAATCTCCACCATCCCATGAATCGCGTCAATCCTCCGTGATCGAGTCCACCATAACCGAAGATGTGTAGCTGAGATTCGTCCTCACGTTCACAGCCAAAATTGAGTTCACATTTGAACCTAATCATATATATATATATATATATATATAGGGGAAGGATCATATATGAACACTACCAATTTAAAGGAACAAATGAACTCATTTGGGACCACATATGATGTGGGTCCCACATAATATTAAATCATTTATGATTTAATATTAAATCATTTATGATTTAATATTAAATCATAAATGATTTAATATTATGTGGGACCCACATCATATGTGATCCACAATAGTCCCTTTGTTCCTTTAAAAATACAAAGTTCTCATTTGAACCTTCCTCTATATATATATATATATATATATAAATGGATGGCTGTTTTAAATGACGGTACTGTTCGACACCCTCAAAAGCCATGCAAGTCACTTAGAGCATCTCAACAGATATGCTAAAAATTTTCTATAATAGATTAAAAAAGTCAAAATCTCTATAACAATTTACATCCATCTCCAACAGCTACTCTATTTTAGCAATTCTACCATTAATTATATTAATAAAATATTCAATACATCTAATAAAATAATATTTCTCTCTTCTACACATTTTTATCTCAATACTCTAATTGGTTGATATAATTAAAATATTATTTTCTCTCTTTTCTAAAAAGTTTTAGAGATTTCTCTAAATTTAGAGAATTTTATAATTTCTCTATCTTTTTTCTATTTTAGCATATAAGATAAAATAGCTGTTGGAGCAACTAAAATGCTAAAATTACACTTTTTTTCATTTTAGCATAGCTGTTGGAGATGATTTTACTAGTGGATGAATGTACACCTATATTGACCATACATCATGCATACATACATAAACCGTCACCATGTATGCACATGCATCGCACCATGCATTTGTTGACCAATTTTCTTTATGACTATTCAACAACTTTAGAATACTCCCCAAATTAATGTATAGCATTCATTAAATTAACTCTTGCAATAACACGTAAATGTTTGAGTTTAAGAATCATTTACTAATTTGGAGTTATAATTTGTTTAAGGATTAGGCATTATTTGGCAAAAATAAGGTGATTATAATTTACCTTATTTTTAGTTGACATGTTTAGATGACTATAAGGTAGCTTATAAGCTATCTTATAAGGTAGCTTATTGATAAGTTAAAAAAAGTAAAGTTTTAAAAAGTCACGTAGCTTTTTGTTTTTTTCTTCCAAAAATACCCTTATTATTTTAGACAAATGAAAAATTTCTCTAACCCCTTATTAATATTAATTATTATTACTTTGAATTTTATTAATTAATTTTAATTGTAATTATTAATTAATATTATTTTTATTTTATTAATTCATTTTAATTTTAAATTATTCACTAATATTAATTATTATTATTTAAAATTATTATTTATACTTTTTGAAAAAGTAGTAATTAACTAGAATATGGTTGATTAGTTATTCATATATTATATGTAATGGTTACTTAAATCATAAATTAATGTAATTATTTTTCTAAAATTTATTTTAATAAATCCAAAAATTATAAGGCTCGGGTCGATAGTCGCCGTGGTAGTAATGTCCCGGAGCCCGGCTACCTTATAAAGCTAGTAAGAGTTGGGAAGCCACTCCGGGGAAACTTACTTCCGAAAGAGCTGCTTTCGCCTCGGTAATTCCCTTTCCGGCCCCAGGGGACTTTACTCGACCCATTCCCCAGTCTCCCTCACTGCTCAAGTATAAGCGCCTCCAAGGCCTATAAATAGAAGCTTCATATGATAATCAATTTAATTTTTTAAATAATTATATTCTATTATTTATTTTTTATTATTTTATATGCATTAATATATTATTTTATTAAATACTTATTTTAATTATATTATAAGTGACTAACATTTTAAGATGTCCTTTTATGTCGTTTCACATGTTTATAAGCTATTTTTTGCCAAACGTGACTTGTTAATCAGCTACTTTATAAGTCATCAGTTACCTTATCAGTTATAAGCTATCTTATCAGCTATCTTTGCCAAACAAGCTCCTTGTAGCCTGTAGGCAACTAGGCATGGACTTTTAAACCAACCATTTAACATTTTACTTTATATTTTTATCTTTTATATAATGCTCTTTAAATGTGGTGGTTTAGACTGACTGTAAGGTCGTCATCTTTTTAAAGGTTTTGTTATACTTGTTACATTCGTATTAAAACTATAGATCTGAAACAAGTAATAAACAAAATAAAATATAAAAGTTCATGTCTTATTAAAAATCTTATAAATTAATTAAAACAATTTACATGTTTAAAACAATAAAATGAAAAAAGTTATTTTTGTTTTTGATATATATCGACAAATTTTAAAATTAAATAACGGATTTTGATTCTGCAAAAAGTTTAGATATGTCTTTATTTGAGGTGGGTTCAGAACTTTATATAAACCAAACCCCTTGAAAACATACATTTAATATGCTAACACAAGGCTTTGATTGGTTGGACACTTTGTTGGTTATAAACCTTTTAGGATAACCAAAACAACATTTGTCAAGTTTACCAAAGGGTCAATTGTTCTAGCAGTATTTAGGGATGGACCTAGAAATTTTTTTATACGATGACACCATACAACATGGACAAAAAATAATTATGAAAAATACGATTTTTTTCGACGTGTCTTTACGTTTTTACTAACGGTCAATATCTTTTGATGTGTTTTAAACCTAATTCTACCGTTTTGGTGGATTTTTAAAGTTTTTTTGTTTGATTCCGAGAGATTTTTAAATTTTATTATCGATTTCGAGGGACTTTTTTGGTTTTTTTGGTTATTTTAAGAGTTTTTTTAGGGGGTTTTTTAAGTTTTTTTTATCGATTTTGAGATATTTCTTCGCGTTTTTTTGTTGATTTCAAGAGTTGTTTTCGGTTTTAACATTTGATATTGATGGTCTTTAATAACTAAAAGTAATTAAAAATACTTTTTGAAAAATTAATGATTAAATATGAAATTAATAGAGTGTTTGTTAAATGTTATTTAAGTACGAAATTAATAAAGTACTTAGTATGTTATTAAATGTTATATAGAGTTGCTACAAAAAAAATTAATTATTTGCATCGAGATAGAATCGAACCTCAGACCATCTCTATAAGGAATCTTAATTAAGTTGGAAAAAACCATTATGACAACTGTCTTATTGGTGTTATAAATCCAATTTTAAATTATTTAAAAACACTCCTAAAATAATACGATTGCATCGCTAACAAAATCAAAAAAATTACCTTTCAACGAAAATATAATACGGAGACTTGTGTCGTGTAAACGACTACAGGTCCGCTCCTTATAGTACTCATTAACACGACCTTTCTAGAAGTTAATCAAAGATGAATATTGCATTTAAATTTTGTCGTATATGAGAATTGTTATCATAATAAAAATTAAAAGAATATATTAAAATTGAGCATTAATAACTTTTTCCGTGGTCCATTGTCTCTTTAGTGGAGCAACCTACCATCATAATTTGTTTAATACAATAAATGTCATAATATAATGTATTAAACATCTTTCTGGATACATATTTAATTTTTATAATGATTAATGCATATAGTATAAGTAGATTTGGTCATCAATCAATGAGATTTTGATAGGTAGATTAGTAATAGCAGACACTATTAATACCACACTTTGCTATTTTTATTTTCTTTTCTCGACTAATATCTTATTTTAGAAATCTATATTGTTTCCAAGATTATTATAAAAACATTTATATTTGTTGTAAACATTTATATTTGTTGTAATCTTACTAGTTTGCAGTTATCATCATTTTGTGAAAAAAACATCTTAGTTTCATGAAAGACGTATATGTCGCATTCCAATAATAAATCTATGTTTTGAAGTAGATCTTCATAGGTATCCAAGGACCATAAAGTAGTGTTTAGGTAGGGTCTATAATCATTTATAAATCTAAGTGGTTGTATGTAGGTTCACATTCAATTAAGTATTTATATATAGCTATAAATGGAAGGGGACTTGAGGACTTCATTGATTAAGCCATTAGAGGATTTCCAACGTATTAGTTACCCTTCTTAAATTCGAAAAAAAAAGCAGAGTTTAGATCCAGACCAGGATCTCGAAACCATGTGACTAGAGGTGGGAAGATATGGGCGAAAGGGGGCACCATTCTCTTTCTTTCTTCAATCGTTCCGATAAGGACAAGTGGGTTGGTTATCTAGTTGTTCAAAGCCTGCCTACTTATGATAACATGACATTCAAGACGCCCCCCCCCCAAAAAAAATAAAAAAATAAAGTAAAGGCAGCTGCTCCCGATTTCCTTGATCCTTCATCTGGTTGGCTGGTTGGGCTGTCGATAGAGTAAGCCAACAAGTCCCACCCCCAACTCTAGCTAAGAAGTTAAGTCACCCTTCTTTTTTTCCAATTGGAATCGATTTGTACAACATAAGTTTAAAAACTGAAATGATAAAAACAATGTCGGAAAGATCTAGTTTGTCTTATAAGAAACTATATAGATGATAGACATAAAAGATTGCCTAGGATGTGAATAGGTCTCCTTCCTTCCCTTTGCTAGTTTATGTATACACTATCTCTTGAAATATAAGACACTAGTCAGCTATAAAGCTAAGTGAGTTCATGCTTTGAATACAATAACATTGGATAAAAAAAACATTGCATGCAATGATGCAATAAATACATAAATACTATGATAACATATGTCACTTCTAACACTTTTAATAACATAACAAACACTTTATGAACACTATAAATATAATGTATGTATTGCTAAGTGCACATGAAAATTCATCTCTTAAGCCAAGTGAACGAAGAACGAGTTATCCACATGATTTACTATCAAACTGAGCCAAAAATAACAATTTGTTACGATTTGGACCACAATTTGACCCAATTTCTATTATTTTCACACAAATGTACAAAAGCCAAAATAAATCATCATTTTGATGATTCATTGGCACCGTTTCGACCATGAATTCATTACTGATTGATGCTTAATTGATCATCTTAGGGTTAAAACCCAAGTCTTAAAACGAATTAAGATAAATAATTTTATACCTTTGTTTTTTGATGATTTTGCTTTATTAGAGCAACCTTTAAAAAAATCTTTAGTTTCTTTATTAGCTTTCCATTGAAAAACACAATAAATGTTTAAAATTTTATCGTGATATTTGAAATATTTTAATACCATATTCAAAAGTCTCAAAAAATCACTAGGATGAAAATAACTTTCCCTGAAGATTTTTATTTTTATTTTCTTTATTTTGAAGAAAATTATAGTAAATATATTGCAGATGCTCTTATACATTTATACAGTTGGGACAAATCGTAACGTAGCTTTTTTTTTGAAGTGGTATATATATACTTTGTATACAATAAATTAAACTCACAAGTATTTCTTACATTTGGTTAGACTTAAAACCCGCTAATTTTGCAAGCATATGTACGTACACTTCTTAAAATGCTCGACGATCCCTCCTTTGCAACACAATTGCAATCGTAATTCTTTTCTGACAAGGGTAAAAATGACCAAGTGCCATTGGGGTAACCCTCTATATCCTGCACAATTTTGATTAACCGTTTCTCGTGTACGGATTTGCAGACGATTAATGACGTCCTTTTTGCTGTAATAACATCTGGACTATCAAGATATCTGGAAATCCATTCACGAAAACGTAAATAAAACTCTACATTTCTCTATTCATCGGCTTAAATATATGTTTCATAACTAAGTTTTTACCATCTCTTATAGCTCCTCAAGAAGGAATTCGAATGACTGGTGTAGCCATGGTTAATCTCAGACCATCACAAGGAATCCAGGTTTAATTATTTACAAGTCTTCATCCTCAACTCACTTTCTCTAACATTTACAACACACAAAGTTATCTTACAGTAAGAAAGTTACTGGATGGTAAAAATGGCACACTTGTTGATCCCAAGAGGATGTGATATAATATCCCATCTGTCTGGTTCAATTCCACGAAGCCATAAGCCCATAACAATTATGGCCACTAATTAAGTTTATCAGAGCTGATTTCTTACGGTCACAATTTGTGTGGATTAGTCTGTCATAGCCTAGGACACCCTTCCATAGAAAAAATGGGATCTAAGATGAACGATTGCAGGAAATCACAGAATTAATGAAGAAAAATTCAGGATCGAGATGGGGAAACAAATTTGGTATGATGCTCTTACCAATTTACTACCATAGAAATGGCTCCAACCCTCTTGAGTATTTGAAGAGAGCGAAGAAGATGATCGATAGGAAGAAGCTTTCTTTAGAGGCTTTTCTATCATATAAAATCGGCTATTTTGTGATGAAATGGTTTGGAGCAAAGGTGAAATTCGTTTGTCGGATAACTTAATACTAATTCATATAATATATATATATATATATATATAAGGTCAGGTTCAGGGGAAAACGCCAAAAAAGAAAAAAAAACTGAAGAACACCCTGGGAGCCGGAACCCTCCATCTGGACGGTACGAGCCCTCTATCCGGACGGTATGCACAAATGCATACAGGTAATTTGTAACATGCATTTGTGCATATGCACTAATGCATAGAAAAAAAACAGCTTCAATCGTTTGTATGCATTTGTGCATACTGTCCGGATGGAGGGTTCCCAGGATCTTCTTCAGTTTTCTTTTTTTAGCGTTTTCCCCCGAACCTCCCTATATATATAGGCATTATGGTTGGGCTAACGAACGATTTTGGTTTCCAGTTTGCAAGCTTGCTTAATTACAGGATCATATGTAACACTAGTTTCACTATTTCAAATGTGGTTGGCCCGAAAGAAGAGGTAATGATTGCAGGCATTCCGGTAACCTACATCAGGACTACGTCTTCAAGCTTAGCACATGTAAGAATTTCTAAATTCGGTATATATATATATATACCCACAAATACAATGAGTATATTCATAATGAATGGTTTTGTGACTGCAGGCAATTACTATGCATATGGTGAGTTATGCAGGAAAAGCTGAAATGCAAATCCTTGTGGCTAAAGATCTCATTCCTCAACCACAAAAATTAGCAAAATGTTTTGAAGATGCACTACTTGAAATGAAAGAAGCTGCATTGAAAATAAGAGAAAATTCCCACAAAATTCTGGGTAAAAATTAAAGATTTCAATATCAGCTAGAAATTTCCGTATCGTTTTGATTTGTTAATTGTTTGTACAAGGTTCACAAGTTTGAATCTCATTTTGTACAAATGCTAATAGTTTTTATGAAGAAAAAAAATATGAATTCTATGGAAAAACTTGGAATCAAGACTTATCATTTAGAAACAACAATCCAAGATATATCAGATACACAAAATTATTCACAAAAAACTAACCTCAAATCCCATCTTTATTTCTTATTAAATCTGCACGATTTGTAGCAAAGATAAGAAGCTTCTTCTTCCTCCTATACAGAAGCTTCCTAAGCAACTCGGTACCTCTACCACGCTTCTTCCTTGGTACAACAGGCAAAGCCCGAGGTACAACATTTTTAACTCCGTATGAGGTATTGCGAACGTTGTGATGTGGGATGGTTGGTTTTTTTGTTTCTTTAGTGGTTATGATTTCTTTGATTATGGGGGAGTTTAGAAGATCCTCCGTGTCAATGCCATCATCTGCAGCCATATGATCACGCAAAGAAGTATGATGGCTTGACTTTTTGTTATTAGTCATCTTTTCTGTAACCTTTGATCCCTGCAAATTCATCTTGATTTTAAGCATCTCTTAACATGAATTTGTTTACAGCTTCAAAATTCTATGTGGGTTGATCTGTGCACTTGTATAGTTGTCCATCTTCTGACACCCTCATCTTTAGGTTAGATTTTCTATATATGAAGTAGTCTATATATATAAGCATAGGATCGTGTGAGAAGTAGAGTTAAGGTGAGAAGCGTAAGAAGAGATCTGAGCCATTGATCCCTTTTAATCTCATATCCACCCATGAATTGCGCCTTAGAAGGGAGTTGATCCGGTGCATCTCATCCTAATGTGCATCCAAGGGTGGACGTCCCTTCTTACGCTTCTAACCATAAATCTCCTTCTCACTGGAACCCAACCCTATATATATATAGGGGAGGGTTCAAATGAGAACTCAAATTTGGTTGTGAACATGAGGACAAATGAGAGTGCGACACATGTCATGTTCAGACAGACTGAATAATCAAAGAAATATTAAGACCGAATATAGTATTTATTCAATCTGAATAATGTTTATTCAGACCGAATATATACTATATTCGGTCTGAATATTTCTTTGATTATTCAGTCTGAATAATCTACATTCAGACACGTGTCGCGCTCTCATTTGTCCTCACGTTCACAACCAAATTTGAGTTCTCATTTGAACTTTCCACTCTCTCTCTCTCTCTCTATATATATATATATATATATATACACGGCTTATCTATAAAAGGCTACTTACAGTCTGAAGCGACTTCCCATCTTGCTCAAAATCTTCAGATACCACATCCTTACTCGAAACACTGTGTATAACATATTCTAAAAATCAGGCAAATTTAAGAACCATCTTTTAAAGGGGTTAGAATTATGTACAGAAAAAGGTACCTAGCTAGTTGAAGTTGTAGCTCGAGACATGCTGCTTCCAGTCCTTCAAAGTGATGACTTCTATCCTCCAATTCCATTTCTAGAAAAGATACCTTCCGAAGAGCTTCTTTTATTTGAACTTTGGCAGCAAAAAGTTGTTGATCAAGATCAACATTAATTAATTTCATATTTTCAAAGTGGTCATCGGTCATCCTCTTCAACTCTTTCAGACGTTCAAGTTCAGTTTTCAGGCCGACAATTCTGTTTTCTGATTTCAAAAGCCTTTCCTCCAGATCTTTGTGCACATCCTTCATCTCATCCAACTTGTTGTCACCTTGTGATTGTGGAACTAGTTTCTTTCCCGATATATCAAGATTATCTTTTTCTAAAGAATGTTCATCAACAGAAACAATTTCTACTTTCTTTTTCTCATTTTCGTTCATACCCAAATCTCCAATCATTTCGTATTGCATTTTTATACCAATATCATGTTCATCACACCTTATTTGAGTAAGTTCTGCTTTCAAAAGGCGGATTTCTTTTTCTCTTTTAGATTCACTTTCTTTAAGAATCTTGTTCTCTTCTTCCACTTCACATAACCGCTTTATCATTACACTCATTCTTCTATCGGCAGCTTTAGGATGGTTGTTCGGCTTAGTCTTTGCGGGCCCCGGAATCCGCCTCCTTACCAACAATCGCAGCTTTTGGCGTTCAGCTTCTAGCTTAGCCACATTCTTTGAACTTTCTAGATGTTTCTTGTTTGCCCCGTCAGCACGACGGTTTCTCATCTTGAGCTCTCTCTCAAGAACACGATACTCGTATTTCAAAACATTGTTTCCTCTTTCGGTGAAATCCAGTCTTGAAATTAGCGCGTTGAACTCTGCAGTTGCTTCAGACATTTGATTACTTACATCTTCGATTATTTCCTCTTTTTTAACAAGGGATTTAGTAAGGCGGGCATTCTCAACCGTTAGATTTGCAAGTTTTTTCCTTGCTTCTGTGTATTTCGACTCTAGTTTCTTATATTCCCTCTCAACATTTACCATTCGATCATGCTCTACTTTTGAAGAACTCAACTGCTGCCTGCAATTCTTTAATGCAGCATTTAAGCGAACCAACCTCTCGTTTGCAGCTACTTTCTGCTGTAACATATCTTCTAGTTCTTGTTTCCATTTAACCACTTCTGCTGCTGCCTTTTCCCTACCTAAAATAATTTTACAAAATCCCGTAAAAAGTTAAAAACCCATCTAAAATGAGGCCTAAAAAAGCAAGAATACTAGTGGAAACACTAGTAATAATGCAAATTAAGTAAAATTGAAGTCACCTTTATTGGCTTCTTGTGTTGTTTTTACATGTTCTTCCATGAGTTTATCTTTAACGTTACACTCGCATAGAAGACAAGCTACTTGTTCATGGAGGTTTTTTACTGTTTCTTCTAAAGCTGTTTCTTTTTCGTAAGGAAACTTCTGTGTGACACAAGTAGTAAAAGGTGTGATGGGAAGGAAACATAAGGAATCTAATGTCATAAAAAAGACCCTTTAAAGTCTAAAAGTTGAATCTAAAATCTAATCTTTAGATGAGAAATTACTAGGAACCATGTTTCCTTTTTGGTCAATTTCAAATAACCAAATATGAAGATGATAATACTTTCTAGAAATGGGCTTAAAAGTTCCAACATCACCACTACCATTTCACCCATCATGAAGATAAGAAATATTCTCAATCTACCTCTTCTTCATTTCCTTTTACAGAAACTTCAGCTTCATTGTTCTTAGTAATCGATTTCTCCAAAGATCTTTTCATCCGAATCCATGTTTTCCGGTCCATCTTTGGATCTGATCAACACAAATAAGTATAAAGAAAGTACCACCAATCATTACAAGAATCAGTTGACGATCATTAAGTAATATTGTTGCACATATTTTAGCTAACTCCTTCCAACTATTTGAAGTTCCATTTTGCAAAAGGAATTTGAAATCAAAGTGGTTGAAACTTGTTCACCACTATATATATATATATATATATATCATAGATTATGCAGTAAAATCTTGATTGGTTTAATTCAGATTAAAAGCAGAGCAATCAAAATTCAAAGGTTATTGGCTTATTTCTATCTCAAATAGTATCAACCATGAGAATGAAACACATAAATGGCAACTAAATATCAAGTAAAGAAGAAAACCCATGAAAGATAAGCGAAAAAGCAGAAAGTTAAACCAGTAGAAAAAAAGAAGAAGATGAAATTAGAAGGTTACCTACATGAACCCACCAGGGTTAGAGTTAGAGTTAGAGTTAGAGTTAGAGGTTGGTTGAGTAATTTTATCAAACAGGTTGTAGGCAAAACGATTGGAAGGCAGTGGGTGGATTTATGATTATGAATATGAATATGAATAGGGGATAATAGGAAGAATGGTAGCAATGGAAGCGGTGGGGAGGAAGGAGACAATAGGAAGAATTGCAGCAGCAACATGTCAGTTAACGATTATGGAGGGGGTACAGAACCGACTCATGAAGAGTATCAAATGTCTTGGTGTCCTGCGCCACTTTCTTAAAAAATATAAATAAATAAAGTTATGGCTTAATGGTATTTATTTGGGACTTAATAATTAAGTTGTTTTCTGATTTGACTTAATATTTAGTAATTGTTTTATCTATGTTAATCGAGTAAGCGTTTATCTGATAAGAGCCGAGTGTCCTACGTATGACATATGTTAGTTGGATAAGATTTTTAGCCACTAAAATGGGAGAATATGTTATAAGGGTTTTTTTGTACCGATAAGTAAGTGTGGATCAATAAAAATCATCACTTTTGCTTATTGATTAACGTTTCTGATCATTGTCATACTTTTTTCTGTGAAGGGTATTTCAGGTAAGGCCAAGACTAATCCCGACAAGGATTTTTTTTATTGTAATATGTCAGCCCTGATAAACTCAGTGGCCATAATTGTTGAGAACGTCTAAATTCGAACCCTGGGTTGATGGGATATTTCTCATTCCCCAGACATTCGACCAGTAGGTCACAACCCTTATAGTTTGATAAAGACCTAGTGGCCTAATTCACGTTTGATAAAGAACCCTAATGGATTCAATCAATAATTTCGTTTTTCCATACGTGCCCTTCCTATTCTACTCGGAGTATATTTTTTGGTAATTAGTTTTTAACTTAGGAAACAGTCTGAAAAAACCCAACGAACTATGTGATTTTGAATGATTAAGTCCTTGAACTATTTTTTTGAATGAAAAAACCCTTAAACTTTCTGAAACCGGTTAAATACATCCTTTTAACCTGTAAAAACAAGTTAATGTTATAAAAATTTGGAAAAGTCTAAAAAAAATCCAACAAACTATCTGATTTTTAATGATTAAGTCCTTGATTTTTTTTATCGAATAAATCCCGAATTTTTTTTCTAAATCTTTTTACCAAATTAATTTTTGAACTTTCTTTTAACAAATAATCCCAAACTTTTTTTGAAAACTAAAATCATGAACTTAATTTTGAACAAATAAATGCGGAATTTTTTTGAACAAAATCACATATATATATATATATAATTTTTCTCGCCGACAAACAAATTACAATAAATCAATTAAATATAGATGAATTATATCATTTTCAATACTAATTACAAAGCATAAATCAAATTCATTAACTTAATTTTTTGATGTATAAGTATTTTATATGTATCTATTTATGTTATATACATGACTTTTATATGTTTCATAATTAGTAATGGAAATGGTATAAGTAGTGGATGTCTGGATGGCATTCCTGACTACCAGGGTTTGAATTCTCGCGGCTGCATGTGGCGATATCCAGACTTTGTCTACCACTCTGTGGTGGATCCTGGTCGCCGGGGATTACTCGGGTGCCCGAATGGATCCCGGATACCCGGGAACGTGTGTGTGTGTTATTGTCGTTCAAAAAAAATTATGTATAAATATTTTATATGTATCTATTTATGTTTAAGTATGACTTTTATATGTTTCATAATTAGTAATGGAAATGGTATAATTTTTCTTCATTTAATTGGTTCATTGTACTTTGTTGTCGGTAAGAGAAATTATATATTTTTTGTTTATGATTTTGTTCAAAAAATGTTTCGGATTAATTTGTTTAAAATTAAGTTCATGATTTTATTTCTTCAAAAAAAAAATTGAAATTTATTTGTTTAAAGAAAGTTAAAAAATTAATTTGGTAAAAAGATTTAGATTTTTTTTTGGAATTTATTCATTAAAAAAAATCAAGGACTTAGTCATTCAAAATCGTTGGGTTTTTAGACTTTTTCCAAATTGTTATCACATTAACCTGTTATTACAGGTTACAAAGATGTATTTAACCGGTTTCAGAAAGTTTAAGAATTTTTTCATTCAAAAAAATAGTTTAAGAACTTAATCATTCAAAATCAGATAGTTCGTTGGATTTTTTTAGACTTTTCCTAAAAAAAATACTAAAAATTAATTTGTAAATGTGACATTCATGTCAAGTCATTGGAAAATTTGACTTCCTATGCTCCATAATGGGCCGTATATCAAAAATAGCATTTTAGAGCATCTCCGATTGTTAAGTTAAAATTTCTAAAATTATTATCTTCCAACTCCAACAACTTCTCTATTTCAGATAATCTATTAAAAAACTATATTATTAAAATATTCAATAAATTTATTATTCCAAAAATCTCTAAAATTATAAGTGTTGTTTTTTGTGGGAAATCATTAAAATAATATTTCTCTCTCATCCTTTTAGAGATATAGAGAAATCTCTATATTTAGAGATTTTTCCAAAAATCTCTATTTTAGATAATGATATAGAGATGTTGTTGGAGGAGTTAGAGAAGAAATGAAAAAATGAGAAGAAAAATGAGTTTTTCTCTATTTTAGAGAAGTTGTTGGAGATGCTCTTATGTTTCATTATTTGAAAAATAGGACCATCCTTTCAATTTGTTTACTTTGTTCTAAAAATACACTTAGACCTTGATTGTTTTTTCATTTTAAGCTCTTAATCACCATTTATGTCTGATTCGTTTAGACGTTTCATAACCATTTCAGAACTGAAATCATATTTCAGACTTTAGCACCTCTTAAAAAACAAACGACACCTTAAAGTCTATGTTTTTTTTTTCATTCTTCTCATTTAGCCCTTCATCAGCTTCAGCCATTCCCAAGGCCTCTGCCTCCTATTCATCATCCGCCTACGTTCTTCGTCACCGTCATCGCCTTTGCATCTCCCCCGCCATCGTCGCCTCCTCTATTTCGTTCCCAAAATATGAACTCTACTTTGTTGACCTCAAAAGTGATGAATTCCGCCGATAACCATCTTGTGGACCCGATGGTGATACAATGGCAGTGACGATTCATAAACTCTTTTGGTTGGGGTATACTTTTGAGGTGTCCAAAGACTTCCGAAACCTAATAAATTCATTCAAACCAAACGGTTTCGTGTTCTTTGTTTTTGAGTTAAATGGTTATGTTAAGTTTAACTGAATACAGATAACTTATACCGTTAGGTTTTCGTTTAACTTTTTACTATTTCGGTTAAATTGACATTATACTACTATTTATACATTTTTCTATTGTATTTAAACTTACATCAAATGAACACATTACACATTAGACTGATTCATAATGAACCAGATGGCTAGAGGAACAAACTCTCTAAGCCAATTTTTGTAATAAACACAACGTGTTGACATTTGACATGAACCAATTTGTAACAAAGCTAGTGTAAAATTAATCACAATGTGTAATAGTTTTTAAACATATAATTTAATAGTTCGTAGCATGAATTAGAGGGCAAGAAGTCAAAACAATAGATTTAGTTAGAAAGAAATCAGGTAACAAAAGTCACGAAATCATGATTAAAAAGACAAACCAGTAGCAAAACATGAATCAAAATTACAATACCCAAATTAAATAACAAATAAAAGCTCTAAATCAAAAACACTTAACAAATAAAAAACTAGTTAATAAAATAATAAAATGTACAAAAAGAGTTGGAAAAAACATTTCCCCCTATCACTATGCTCTCCATCCACCCCTGTACAATGATATTTAATGTCGTCCTTCTAGCATAGTAGATTTATTTATGTTCTTGTTCCTAGGCAGTTCCACGATGGTATTCAATGAAACAAACCGATGAAGACTATGTTTTCCCATGCTCATATCATCTAGGAATGTTTGATGTTTTATTCTGGTGTTTCAATTATGGTGAATAATTCAATATGTGGGAGACAATAAAGGAAATAACATATTTCTGATGAAGCAAAAAAGAGAGAATATAAGGTTCATGGGCATTTTTTGAACAAAAACTCAAAATTGAAAAGGTAGTTTTATTTTTTAGAAAAATGGAACATGAAGTCTAATTTTTTATATATGACATGTTATGGGAGGGTTTGATTGTTTTTCAGTAAGCCCTCTATTTATTAAGTTGTATGTATGAATTAATTTAGATTAGGGAAAAGTTCAGAAAAACCCTACGAACTATTCTGTTTTGAATGGTTAAGTTCTTAAACAACTTTTTTGAATGAAAAAACCATTAAACTTTTCATTTTTGAGTGATTAAGTCTCTGAACAATTATTTTGAATGAAAAAACCATTAAACTTTATCATTTTGAATGAATAAGTCCCCGAACATTTTTTGAAAAAAATAAACCATCGAACTTTTAAAATTGGTTGTCTGCATTCTTTTAACAAAAAAATTACTTGTAATCGACTAGAAATGTTTAAAGTAAAAAGATAAAAAAAAAACATATCAAAAAGAGCAGATCGATGGCAGGAGCCCACAACGTGATAGACAATATGGAAAACATACAACGATGGGATGACGAGGAATGATGAGGGGGAGTGATATCGAGGTTTTCGCGGAGTTTGACTGGCGTATGGTTTAGGAACGGTAAGTTTTGTTTTTCATTTAAAAACTTTCCAAGTTGGTTACGAATATTATTTTGGGTTAATGATTTTTTCATCCAAAACAATAGTTCAAGAACTTAATCATTCAAAATAAGAAAGTTTAATAATTTTTTCATTTAGAAAAATAGTTTAGGGACTTAACCACTCAAAACCAGATAGTTCGTTGGGTTTTTTGAACTTTTTTTTTTTTTTTAAATTCTGTAGGATTTAAAATCCAAATTCAGATCATTTTAAGATTATTATTTATTAAATAAAAAATGTAGAAGATTATTTTGCTAATAGAAAACCCATCTAATGTTCTTTTTAAGTATATGATCCAAACACACAAGTCAAGGGATCAAAATGTGCATGGACTTTTGGTTGTATTGTATCATCAACATATTATAAACTTTTCAATTTTATAAACAATTATTGAAATCTCATCATAATTACTAATGCCCAACTATTGGTAAACAAAAGATCGTGTGAGAATAAAAGTTAAGGTGAAAATCGTAAAAAGGGATCTGAACCTTTTATCACTTTTAATCTCACCTCCACTCTATGTAATTCATCTCACGGGATTTGACCTGGTACACCTGAGTGCATCTCATTATTGTTGATCTTCAATTAAGATTAATTCAATGGTGGAGATCCCTTCGCACTATAACTTCCATTCTCACCGGAATCCAACTCACTCTCGGTATTCTTAGATTATTTTTTCGTCTTGGAGCGATTCTGAGAAGGGACAACTGTGACTAGGGGTACTGTCGATGGTTTGGAGTGTGAGAACAACCCCTGAGTTGACTATAGGTATAGATTGATGATCAATTATAGATGGGATGAGAAGGTTGTTTGAAATGTTGTTTTTTATGTTATTTGTGGTTCCAAAAGACAAAGAGGGGAAAAAATTGTTGAATCATAGGAACACATATTTTGTGGCTTACCGAATAAGCTACTAATGAAAAACACATTACAACCATATCACCGTCTCACAAATGTAATTAACCTTTAATTAAATTATATATCCAAACTGATTCCCACGCGTAATTCAATTGGCAAAGAGGCGTGGTGATCTTACCCGAATATAAGATAAGTCATGGGTTCAATCTTGATCCCCTTTGCTTGCCTCAGCTAATAAGCAAAACAAAAAATATTCTCCTCAGATTGATGTTGAATGCAATCAGTATCGGATTGGTTAGGATTACAGGTGATTTACTTTTTTTGTCCATGTATCAAACTATATTTCAACAAAAGAAAAATATAATTCTTATAGTTATATCCTTATCATCAAATTAATTATATGATTTTTACTAACTTCTAGTAAAATAAAATTTAACAAACAAATCAGAGAGCATGCTTAGTCGCATTAAGAGTAATTTACATAAATAATATCTATATTATACCTCAATTCTAGATTTGATTTTATACATCCATTAAGTACACTGATGGTCCTTATTTTTGTGGTTTATACAATGTTTTGGTCATGCACTTAAAACCTTTAAGTTGCTTCCATTAAGTGAAGGCACATGCCCCTCACGTGGGGGCAATTTAGTCTTTTTAACCGTCCATCAATTGCTAGAGGATATGAAATAAATTATGCAAACCCAATTCACCAAGTGCTTTCACTCTCGACCACTATTAAGATCACCATCAAACAACAACAAATACAAACACAAAAAGAATAATATATTAACAAGGTATCGGGTTCGAGCCTTGAAAGTGGTGGTTTTCCTATAAATGGTGGAGGAGTGGGGGTTTATCCTCTAAGGTGAAGGTTCGGGTCCCGCATACTGCCCTATGGATGTAACTGTGGGTCCGAATCACTAACTACTAACTTGCCGTTCAAAAAAAAAAATTTACAACATTATGAACAAACACAATAAATTTGCAATAAATTCATTTAAAAAGGTCGACGTCTTTCTCTATAATAAAAACCCTAAAACTAAAAACACGAAAAATCAAACCCTACAATCTCAGGCCATGGAGGCCCCCTACAAAGTCGTAACCCATATGAAGCAGATTTGGCTATTGAGTTATCTCCTTTCCTTCAACCCCACATTGTTCAACCCATGAGATCGAAGAATATCTATGTAAGATCCCAAATCATCACTATTCATGTTGTTTGGAGATATCGACTCATCACCAACTGTCGTCACCTCTCCAAGAACAAGCCATCGACACAATGGTAAGAAGTCAAAAATTAGATGATTGCCATAATAGGGGGAGGCTAGTACATGTTAGTCATCGACCCAAAACCATCCCCAAGACCCTTTTTGAGTCAACTCTTCTCTAAAGCAGTGAGAATACACTTTTCTGAGCATAACTTCACTCTTGTCAACTTTCATCGCGTTTCAATCTTCCAAATCCATCTTAATCTTGAGCACAATCCAATCTAAAACCAAATTCATCAGGTCTCCACCTCACCATCCTCACATCCCTATATCACTGTTAAGAGAATAGAAGATCGGTTGGTGGTGGTGACGCTAGTGTACTCTAGACGAAGAAGGGCATGGCACAGTTTCATTGTATATGTATATAAATATTATTATTTTATAATACAATATTAACTTTTATATTCTCTTTAAAGAAAAATAGAAGATTGATATAAAACGATCGACCTACTCCTCATATAAGAGGCATTTGAGAGGATTAACACCCCAAGATTTAACAGTGTCAAGTGCAAGGACCAAAACATTATAAAAATACAAAAATGGACCACCGACATACTTAACGCGATGTAGGGACCAAATTCATAAATAGACATAACATAGAGGACCATTTGTGTAGTTTAACTCTTATCATTATTAAATATCTTAAAATACTTCCAAAACCGTGTATGGGAATCGTAAATAAACAAAAGTATAAGGGCATAAATGTAAATAACGCAGAATTTCTGCGATCCTTCCTAGCCTCGACCCATATCTTCCGGTCTCGTAACCGTCTCGCTCCGATTCTAGCCTCCATCGCCATCGCCATCGTAATTCGTAAGAGAGGATTTCAAGAGAGAATCTAGCTGGAAATCTAACCTCCGATAGCCAAGAAATGAACAACGAACAAGCGGTTCTGGCGGCAGACGACGGTGTTGGAGACGCCGTTGTCAATGCACCGGCGGCGTCTTCGTCTTCGTCTTCATCTTCATCTTCATCGTCATCAGTTTCTTTTGCTTCGGTTTTGAAATCAGAGACTGTTTCGGATAATGCTAATAGTGGAAAGAATTTGTCAACCAGGGTGTTCGATGATGACGATGACGAAGAGGAGGATGTTTGCCGGATCTGTCGGAATCCGGGAGACGCCGATAATCCTCTACGGTATCCTTGTGCTTGTAGCGGTAGTATTAAGTTTGTTCACCAAGATTGCCTTCTCCAGTGGCTCAATCACAGCAACGCTCGGCAGTGCGAGGTTCATTTTTTTGTCTTGTTTGATTTGGTGTTTGTTGAATTCTTTTTCCTTTTTTAGACATGAAATTGATTGGACTGATTTTGTGTTGTTTTTTCCTTTACGAAAGAATTCGTTGTTTTTTAGTTCTCAAGCATAGATTACAGGCCTAATTGTAGATTTTAATGCTTTATGTTAATAGGAAAAACCATTGTAAGTATTGCATAGGTTGCCGCCTATTGACTAGTAATCGTGTTAATTGGTTGGAAACCTGGAGGTGGTGATGAATAGAGGAGTTAATCTATAGGAAGACTTTGTCATCTGATTCAGTTGCTTAGAATGGTATAGGAACTATTTTCTTCTTGATGGCTAGCAAACTATGGGTAAGGTAGCAAATGAGAGTATTTCTTGTAAAATCCAAACCAAACTAACCAAGTATATCCTCTTGAAAGTAGGGCTTTGGGGGTGGGATGTACGCGGACATGTCCTCCACCCCAAAGGGTAGAGTGGCTCTGCCCATGGAGTTAAAACTGTATTACAGTTTATAAACCGTAATACGTTTGCACTTTGAGGCATTCTCGAGGTGCTCACAAGGACTTAGGTGATTAATACCCGTTGTATATGATTTTAGGCTTTATGTGAAGAACCCTGCTGAGGGAACCATTTTGTTTATCAGATTAAGTGGATTGGGAATTATAAGGCCTACTCCAAAAAATTGTTTCTATCCCAAGTTTCAAACTGATACATATAACATGTTTTCTTATTCTAGCATGACCCAAACTAGACTTGGTAAGGGACTCAAACAAAACAATGTATTGTCATTGACACAATCTAACTCTAGTCGACCATTCAGATTTAGAGGGTGCTTTGGAAAACCGATTAGGGTTTTTCTTAGTATATTTGTGTGTCTTCAAAAAAATTATTTACACCAATCAAATATAGATGGACAAAGGGTTAAGTCAAGTATTTTCTATGTATCTGTCACTGGCCGTGACTTCACAAATTGATTAGTGGTTAGCAAAGTCTTGTCTTTAGGTGGTTCTGCATCCATATTCCTATTAACTTTTTTTTAGCATTTGTCTTTTTGTTAATTGAATTGAGTCGGTTTTAATTGCGTTTAATATTTCCCTTCTTACATTAGAACAAATCTACATTAATTAGTAAGCACTAACGTTACCATAAAACATGCCATTTATTCTTGTGAGAGGACTTGTATTGCATCACATGTCTTGTCTACATATAAGAATTAATGTGGGATTAGTGGTAACATTGATAGTAGTCATAGATTTACACAAACATGTATATTCTTTCTAGGAATGTGTGTTTTTGTGGGAAATCTTCTGAAATGCTGTGAGCAGCTAAGTGAGACCATCTATGTAGTTCACTCATATGTTTATAGATGTCATCTTATTAAAAGATCTTTCTCTTCCTCTTCACATGATACTTTGGTTACAGGTTTAATCAGTATCATGTTAAGACAAGACAAGAATCACAAGATATATAAGCTGTTTTCATGTGATGATGAAATATAGAAACACTAATTTAGGGTTTTCTTCTACCATGTGGGTCAGCCTAGAGGATCTTATGTAATCTATGATTTTCATTACAACTGTAAGTTTCAGCTTGATAGGGTTGAGCACTGAAATTAACATATGACCTGTAATGTTTTCCATGCTTGTATGAAAACCCTGAGCTGATGCCATGATAAGTGATGTCGGGCTGATTTCTGGTCGTACTTTTTTTTGTTTTTCACTTCATCGGCTTGTATGTCATCCCACCATATTGAATAGGATTAAGCTGCTTTAAGCGGATTCATTAAGTAGCGACATAATTTTCTTCTTAATAAAATCAAAAGAGTAATTAGTCAATTAGAAATGATAATTTGTTCTATCTAGTATAAGCATGTTAACTTTTGTATGCTTGTGTAAATTTGGTTGATAATCTATAGATTCTGTGAGAACACCAAAATACAAACTATAATTCTATTTATAACAAATACATAGCATAATATAAAAAATAGACCACTTATCATGTGCTTAAAATTTGATAAAAAAACATCCAAGTTGTAACTGGTTTTCCTCAAATATATTGCAGGTTTGCAAACATCCGTTTTCATTCTCCCCTGTGTATGCCGAAAATGCCCCTGCAAAGCTTCCTTTCCAGGAGTTTCTAGTTGGGATGTCAATGAAAGCCTGTCACGTGTTGCAGTTCTTTCTACGTCTCAGTTTTGTACTTTCCGTATGGCTTGTGATCATACCGTTCATTACTTTCTGGATATGGCGCTTCTCATTTGTTAGAAGTTTTAGTGAAGCTCAGAAACTGTTTTTGAGTCATATCTCCACTACAGTTATTCTTACCGACTGTCTTCATGGGTTCTTACTCTCTGCAAGCATTGTGTTCATATTTCTTGGGGCTACATCATTAAGGGATTATTTTAGACATTTACGAGAAATTGGCGGGCAGGAAGGTGACAGAGATGATGAAGGAGATAGAAATGGTGCTCGTGTTGCTAGAAGACAGCCTGCACAACCCAACAGAAACGTTGTTGGAGAGGTGAATGGTGAAGATGGTGCTGGTGGAGCACAAGGAATCGCTGGGGCTGGTCAGATTATTAGAAGAAATGCAGAAAATGTTGCAGCCAGGTGGGAGATGCAAGCAGCTCGTCTTGAAGCACATGTTGAACAAATGTTCGATGGTTTGGATGATGGTGAAGGTGCAGAAGATGTTCCATTTGATGAGCTGGTTGGTATGCAGGGGCCTCTCTTTCATTTGGTCGAAAATGCATTTACTGTGAGTATATTTGATACATTTGTTTAATGTTTGATAACATTGGTCTATGTGTTTTCTGATTTTTTGGTTATTTATTTAATCCTGCAGGTTCTTGCTAGCAACATGATATTTCTTGGTGTTATGATACTTGTGCCATTTCACCTTGGAAGATTTATACTTTATCATTTATCTTGGCTTTTATCATCTGCTACTACCCCAATGTTGTCAACTGTTGTACCGCTTACAGAGCAAGCACTTTCTTTAGCCAATATCACATTAAAGAATGCACTGACTGCAGTTGCGAATTTGACATCTGACCACAACCCAGATAACAGTGTGATGGGTCAGGTTTCAGAGATTATAAAAGTGAATACTACTGGACTTATTGAGTCAGCAAACAATACCACCGCTTCCCTTTCATCTGATATTCTAGAAGGAGAAAGCTCTGGGGCATCATGGGTGTCTGATGTCACAAATCTTGCTGTTGGATATATGTTTATTTTCTCGCTTATCATTTGCTACTTTGGAACTGTCGCGATAATTAGATACACCAAAGGAGAGCCTTTGATAATGGGAAGGTTTTATGGTATTGCTTCAATTGCAGAGACGATCACTTCTCTTTTTAAGCAGTTTTTGACAGCAATGAAACATTTGATGACTATGATAAAAGTTGCCTTTCTTTTGGTAGTTGAATTAGGGGTTTTTCCTTTGATGTGTGGATGGTGGCTAGATATTTGCACTATAAGGATGTTTGGCAAGTCGATTGCTCAAAGAGTTGAATTTTTTTCAGTCTCTCCATTGGCAAGCTCATTGATTCACTGGGCTGTAGGGATTGTCTACATGTTACAAATATCCATATTTGTCAGCCTTCTTAGAGGGGTATGTTTCTGAATTCTGATAGCCTTTCACATATCTGATATTCTAAATACCATTCTGCTCATTGTTATAATTGCTTTTCATTGGGCAGGTTTTGCGTAACGGAGTTTTATATTTTCTGCGGGACCCAGCTGATCCTAATTACAATCCCTTTAGGGATTTGATAGATGATCCAGTGCACAAGCATGCTCGTAGGGTTCTGTTGTCTGTTGCTGTTTATGGGAGCTTAATAGTAATGCTTGTATTTCTGCCAGTTAAACTTGCCATGCGGATGGCCCCTTCCATCTTTCCTCTTGATATCTCGTAAGATTTATTTTTCATGTTTCAGGGGTTTAACGACTATCTGTGTGAAATTTTTACTATTATTTGACTCATCTTCTGTTATTGCAGAGTGTCTGATCCATTTACCGAGATCCCTGCTAACATGCTTCTATTTCAAATATGCATTCCATTTGCTATTGAGCATTTTAAGTTGCGGTCAACGATCAAGTCACTTCTACATTATTGGTTTACTGCTGTTGGTTGGGCACTTGGCTTAACTGATTTCTTATTGCCTGGACCTGAGGATAATAATGGTGGACAAGAAAATGGAAATCGGGATCCAGTAAGGCAGGATAGACAAAATGCTCAAATGGGGGATCAAGATCGGGCTATAGTTGGATATGTGGGTCCCAGAGATATAAATAGGTTGAGGCATGTAGAAGCCAATGCTAATCTTGCAGAAACTGATGGTGATGAACAATATGATTCAGAGTAAGATGTGACCTCATTGTTATCATATTCATGAATTGACAATAATTGGGTCAGGAGGTGAATTTTAAGTAATTTAAACAAGCAGAAAAATCAATACTATCTCTTACAAAAATCTTGGGATCCATTTTTTATTGGATAATTGAGTTAAAAATTCATCTTTTAAAACTACGAATTCATGGTACACAGTTAACTCATGTATTATTGGTTTTTCTGTTTCTTCTAGGAGGTATGGATTTGTGCTCAGTATCGTGTTGCTTTTGTTGGTGGCTTGGATGACGCTTCTAATATTCAACTCTATGATAATTGTGGTACCCGTTTCACTTGGAAGAGCGCTGTTTAATGCAGTTCCCTTTCTCCCAATCACACATGGTGTCAAATGCAACGGTAAGAAATTTAATTGAAGTCCTGTTTAGTTATATATTTGTTAACTTGGGACTTATCTTTATGAATGCTACAATACAACCTTTTCTTTGAAGTTCTTTTTTCTACGTTCTGTAATTAATTATTTATCTTTCAGATCTATATGCCTTCATTATTGGAAGTTATATCATCTCGACTGCACTGGCTGGTGCAAGATATTCCATTGGTCAAATCAAAACAAAGAGAGCTACAGTTTTACTTGGTCAAATTTGGAAGTGGTGTAACATTGTTGTGAAGAGTTCTGTATTATTGTCGATATGGGTAAGATCATATATTCTAGTGATTGTTTTTCTTTAACTAGTTTTTTCTCTTTCTTTGCATTAATTAGCATCTATGCTTTGCAGATTTTTGTCATCCCGGTGCTGATTGGACTGCTGTTTGAACTTCTGGTAATCGTACCTATGAGGGTTCCTGTGGATGAAAGCCCAGTTTTTCTTTTGTATCAGGATTGGGCTTTTGGACTTATTTTTCTCAAGATCTGGACTCAGCTGGTAAGTTTTTGTAGTGTTTTCTCCTCATCTTGTGTTCTTATAGATTACATAGATTGTCCAATTGATATACTGGTTACGGGGAGTCTTAAGTCGGTTAAATCATCTTTGGACTATTTTTTATGTATGCAGTATGCTAGTTTAGTTGTATTTTTTTTAAGTATATAATATTTATATACGGCAAATTAAACTCGCACACACTTCTCACCCCTAACGTTCAGGAAGGTAGGTTATAGGGTACCACTTGGCGATGGCTCTTTAGTTAGTTTTGCAGCAACTGTTCTTGTTTTCCTTTAATCATAGGAGTTCTTGAAGACACAATAGGGTTAGTGAGCTGCATAGCTGTTAAAAGCAGGCGTGCTGAGGCGCAGTACCACTTGGCTGTTCCCCCTTTTTGGTCGTTTCTCTTTAGAAAAAGTTAACATACTTGCATCATATATATATATATATATAGAGAGAGAGAGAGGACTCAAATTTGGTTGTGAACATGAGGATAAAGGAGAGTGCGACACGTGTCATATTCAGACTGAATAATGAAGGGAAATATTCAGACTGAATAACACTACATTTAGGGCTTGTTTGTTTTTTCCATTTCAGAGCTTAAAACCACTGATGTCTGAATCGGTCAGACGTTTCTTCATTTCAGACTGTTTGTTTTGTTTTTCAATTAAGAGCTGAAATGAGCCCTAAAACCTCTGATAGTTTAAGAGGTAAACATTACCTCTTATAACCTCTTATGAAGTACAACCTCCAACTCCAACAAACCAGTGTCGCATTTTGCTCTCGATCTCTCCCTATACCAGTCTCGATCTGAGGTAATTTCTTGCTCTCAATCTCTCCTTATACAAGTCTCGATCCTTGCTCTCGATCTCTCCTGTTTCAGAACTCTCTTCTCTCGATCTCTCATCTCTTCTCCTCAATAGGTCGAACCAGCACAGGTGGAACCAACAACCCTGTTCTCTCGATCTCTCATCTCTTCTCCTCTCAGATCTCACAGTTATAACTTTTTTTTGTACAAACTCGAAAACCTTTTAAATCTTCAATTTTTCTGATCGATTTCTGAAGGAAAAAAAACTCTTCGAACCCTAAAACCATAAACTGTTCTTCAGGTTTCGATCACACATAACGATTGAAAAAAAAACCCAAAAAGAAAGTGGTTAACTGGTCTGATTTCAGAGGGTCTACGAATTCTGCAAAACTCATCTAAACTTCGTTGTGTGATGGAAATTGGAATTAAACTTTGTTGTGTGATGGAATTAAACTTTGCTAAACGAATAAAATTGTTTGGATCTTTATGAAGTTTTCATATATACATATATTGACAGTAGATAACAACAAATTAGCTTTTAATATTTGTTGTTCTGGCATTCAAATGAAGTTATAACAAGATGGTAAAAGTTATAACAATGTTAAAAAAAAGGCAGGTGCTTTAGCTATTATGCCTTTTATGTTTTAAACTTAAAATTGATGTGGATGTTGTTAGTAAGGACACAAAAGGGAATGAGAGTGATTTAAGTGTACTGCAGATTGCAAATCTCCATTATCCATTTGTGTGTTCTTAAACAATTCAATTACATTTGGGATAATTTTAGAAGAGAAATTGGATTTGATTAATTTCATTTGTTTGTCTATTCTAGAGGTAGGATTGGATTTGATTAATTTCATTTCTTTTCAAATTCACAATTTCTCATGCTTGAAACTGTAATGTGCTTAATATGGACAGATTGCATATCTATTTGATTCAATGCATGAAATTATTTGATTCAAGAAATGCATAGCTATTTGATTATTTTTGGAGTTTTGAAAATGTAATAGTAGATGGTATTACTCTTTTATTAGTGATGGTTGTATTTTCTGAATACAACCAAACCATTGAGCAAGAGGCAATTATACATATTCAGATGTTTGTCGGCATGCAAAAACAAACAGTCTAACTGTTCAGACTTCAGCACCACCTCTTAAAGTTCAGAGGTGGTATCAGACTTCAGACTTCAGCACCTCTTAAAAAACAAACGCCACCTTAGTCTGAATATTTCCCTTATTCAGTCTGAATATGACATGTGTTGTAAGATGTGCCTCGCATTCTTGAGTATGGCGCCTTGTGCCTAGGCCCAGGGACCCCTTTGCGCTAAAGTGCGCCTTGAGCCTTTAACTAATTTTGGTGAGTTAGTAGTTAGGTTACGAAAACCCTAAATTGGACTAGGGTTTTGGTATTGCTATTTCTTACGTATATCTAGTTTTTCAAATCTTAGCTTATCTGATTTTTTCACTTTCACTTTCACCTCTGTGTGGGATATACTGAGCTTGTTTTTGGCTGTCAGTGGTATGCTATTGACATGGTTTAATGCTTGTAAACAGGTAATGCTGGACCAAATGGCGCCTTTGGTGGACGATAGTTGGCGACTAAAGTTTGAGAGAGTAAGGGAAAACGGTTTCTCTCGGCTTCAAGGAGTTTGGGTGTTACGGGAGATTGTGATCCCCATCATCATGAAACTGCTAACGGCTCTATGTTTCCCTTACGTGTTAGCAAGAGGTGTGTTTCCTGTATTTGGGTACCCGTTAATAGTTAACTCAGCCGTCTACAGATTTGCGTGGGTAGGGTGCCTTGGTTTTAGCTTAGTGTGCTTTTGTGGGAAGAGGTTTCATGTGTGGTTCACCAACCTCCATAACTCCATTAGAGACGACCGCTACTTGATTGGCCGAAGACTCCATAACTTTGGCGAGACTCCAACTACAACTCCGACTCAGGTGAGAGAGAATAATAATAATAGTAATAATGATAATAATAATAATAATGGAGGAGGAGATGTAGGGGGGTTGAGGCATAGGCATAATAATAATAATGTAGCATTGGAGGGGTGAGAAGAGAAGGGAGAGGTTAGTTGTGTATATATGATATGATATGATATGATATGATGGAATTTAGATAAAAAGAGAGTATAGAGATAATAGCAAGCAGATTGTAACAATGGAATCTATCTAGTATTCATATAACTTTATATTACTTCTGAATATTATTAGTTTGTTTGTTTGTTTAGTATGCTTAAACATAATTCTGAAATCAATCATCAATTTCCATTTTATAAAACCATATACATATATAATATAACATGTTTGTAACTTAATTGCTTTAGCTTATTTAAAATTTGAAATTATGGCCATTTTTTTATTCGTATCTTCAGAGCAGATTGAATCGGAAAGTAAGAAGTTTAAAACTTTGTATTAACTTATTTCTTATAGGAAGGTGGGTGGTGTCACTTTTTTTGTAACTGTAAATCATGCAATGTTTGTTGAAGGTGTTACCAAATTTGGGGAGGTCAAATTAAAATACTAGAACTTTCTGTCTAAGGGGTTGTTTACCAAAACTTACCGGTAAAATTCAACACCATCACTTATTTACCGGGTAAGATTTTAGTCTACCAAAATGATACCGTATGCAATAATTTACCCGGTAAGTGTTTACCATGGTAGGAGTCGTCATCTTCACTTACCGGGTAAAATTGTCTTTACTCTTATCGGGTAAGATTCTTGGTTATTGTCATATTTATCCGGTAAGATAATGTGACTTGGCAAGCTCTTACCAGGGTAAGTATTTGGTAAACAGCCCCTAAATGTCTACGTAAACGTATTTAGGGGTTATTTGGTTGGTTTTCCATCAAGTCTTGTAAGAATAAAGCTGTCTATGTAAAATAATATTACCTATATAGATTAGAAATGTTCTTGTTTCATAGGGTTTTTTCATAGATGGAAGCATGTTTTTTAATTGTAATAAACAAGTTCCAAAAAGAACTCACTTCCCGATATAGCTCCCTAGTCTAGAAAGCTTACTGAATAAGTCACTTCATCAAACCACTACCAATCTGCCATCTTATAGCTAAGCAAATAACCTGCAAGTCCCATTAACCCTTGATCCAGCTTCATTCTACCACAATATTTTTGTGCATCCTATTATACAGCATATGTTCTTAAAAAGCACTAGGGATACCAACTGCAACAATCATGATGAAAAATCCAAGCAAGAAAACAAAAAGAAACATAAGAAGTAAATAGAGTTGAAACATAACATTTAAAAACCACAACCACTCCCACAAAAAGTCTTCTAAAACCAACCCAAACAAAATCCAAAACTGAAACAATCCACCAAACTAGTAAATAGTAGTATCTTCTAACATAAAAAGAGTTTCAAGTAAGTTGATGATAATTTCATTCAAGAAACAATAGTGTCATTCAGTGACAACGCAGCCAGCTGATCAGCTGGGCTACCACCACCACCTCCACCCTGTTGCTGCTGCTGAGATACATTCCTCAAAACATCCATAGCCTCTGCCACCTTTGCTTTCAGAGCTTCTGGAGACTCCAATAAGTGAAGAACCTCTGTCTGATCCATCTCCAATAGCATTCCAGTTACCTTTGCAGCTGCTTCTGCTTCCAACTGTTCCACCAGAGGGTACAGATTCTCTCCCAACATCTACAACAATACAATAATCAATCATCATTCATTTTCTTTTCTCTCTCTTTTCAAAAACTTTAATCAAAATAATTGGAAAAATAAAAGAAGAGTTTTTATTATTATTATTATTACCGTTCTCTGCTCTGTTGGAGAAGCATTTGCAAGTGCAGAAGCTAAAGCACCAATAGGAATTGGCTGAGAGATTCCAGCATCACGCAACTGCATGCCATTCCCAATATCATACGGAACAGAACCCATGCCGCCTCCACCCATACCACCCATTGATACATCAGGAACATTGCGACCAGGTGGGTAACGATACACTCGTCCACGTGGAAGCATCTATTTATTTATTATTTCCATATAATCAATCATATCATTATTACTTATACAAACATAATAATAGATAATGATAGAAGAACGCTCAAAAGTAAAGAGTAGAACAAACCTGTTGCTGCATAAGGGGAACAGGTTGTTGCTGATTCTGCTGACCAGGAACAGCAGTACGCCTTCCACCTGGACGCTGACCCTGCTGACCTTGCTGAACCATTGGCATAAAAAAGTTGGGCATTGGAGCTCCACCTGGCCTCATGCCTGGAACAAGCTGTTGCTGGTACCCAAAACCAGGCTATCCAGGAATAACAAAAAAAACAAATAAATAAATAATAGAAGTAAATACAAATCACAAAATTAAGAGGAATATAAACTCGTAAATTGCAAGCATTGCGATTTTCATGATTTTTTTAAAATAACAGTGTTTTTAATGAGTAATGACCATGGTGGAAGTGAAGAGATTACTTGGGGTGGGATGAAGGTCGGCTGAGCTTGACCATAAAACATTTGTGGTCCTAGACCAGGACCACCAGGTGGGTACATTGGCATACGAGGAGCTCCAGCAGGTGCCATCGCAATCGGCCGCATCTGTGAAAACTGAGCCTGCATGGATAAAAATTAAACCATCAACATTACACACAAGTATAAACATATATAAGCATATAAAAACCTTTCCATAATATAAATATGAAGCACCCAAATGTTAAACAGTCCTTAGTAATATATATATAGTCCATGATGACATTAAAACAACACCATAAATACACACCTGCAATTTTGCCCTTCTATCTTCTTTGCGCTGAGCAAGAGCAACATAAAGAGGCTTGCTGGCAATCATCTTCCCATTCATCTCCAAAAGCTATCAAAAACAGATAAGTTAACCTTTTACTAAAACATGTTCAAATATAAATATAAAATAATAAACGTTGATCCATATGCTTACAGCTCTAGAAGCTTCCTCAGAAGTCGAAAACGCAACAAAACCTGATCCTTTGCTTGTTCCATTAGGATCTCTCATAACCTGTTCATAAAAAAAATATTATTAGCCAGTTCATGGGCTTAATTTACATATATATATATATATATATCAGATGCTTAAGGTTATAGTACCTTGCAGGAAGTTATAGTACCAAAAGGAGTAAAGAATTCCTTAAGGTTTTCATCAGAAACCGTATCATCTAAATTCTTTATGTACAGGTTCAGCCCCTGAGATTTATCGACTGCCTCCTTCATGGTCTGCTCAAAACGTTGCTTCAGTTCCTGTTCCCGTTCAGTCTTTTTCTGGGCTTTCCCAACATACCACTCCTTATCATCAAACTTCTGTCCATTAAGACCATCTACAGCTCTTGCAGCATCTTCAGCATTCTCAAAGTTAACAAATCCAAAGCACTTGGAGTTGCCATCTGAATCCCTCATCACAACAGCGCTAGTGATTGTTCCATATTCACTGAACGCCTTGTTTAAGTCATCGTCTGTAGTGGCTTCAGACAGATTCTTAACAAAGACGTTAGTAAACTTAGTCTTGTCCACAGCCATCTCTCTTTCTTGCTTACGTAGGAAGGGACCCACGTAGACTTGTTTGTCATTCAGCAGCATGCCATTCAGCTTCTCAATAGCTTGCTGTGCAGCTTCCTCACTGTCATACTGCACAAACCCGTAGCCTTTTGACTGACCAGTTGAATCAGTAGCAATCTTGCAAGAGAGGATGTTTCCAAATGCAGAAAAGGTGTCATGAAGGGCTTTTTGGTCAATTGCCTTGTCCAAATTCTGTATCATTCAGGAAACAAACAAAAGATCAATCAATCAGTAACAAAGATAATAAATGGATAGTGAGATAGAATCAGTCATTTATATACCTTGATAAAGATGTTTCCAGACCCACTTTTGCGGACACTAGGATCACGATGAGAGTACATGATCCTAATTGACTTGCCATTCAGAGGTGTGAAGTTCAGCACCTCTATTGCCCTTGCAGCTGTCATTAACATAACAAAAAAAGAGTAAGGGAACCGCTTAAATTTAAAACTAATTATCATCTTGTTAGAAGACCAGTCAGTGCAAGAAAACTTTGCTCTAATAGAGCCACCATAATGAAACAAAATATTAGGCCATTTTAATGTTGTTTAAAGGTTTTGGTTGGTTTTAATAGGTTCTATACCTTTAGATGATATCCACAATTTATAATATCAAATTGACATATGGTTGTTACAACTATAAGCAAACCCCTTGAGTGCAACCAAATTAGTTAAGAAAATAAAACATTTTCAAATGACATCCACCAGAATTTAAAATTATAATTAAACATGTAAAAGTCAACTATGGAAAATCGAATAAGGAAGCCCATGTCATTCAATCCAATTGGTGAAAGTCAAATACAAAAACAGATCATGGCAAAGACCTCATAATAAGAAACGAATTTAAATATCTTTTGATTTCTTAAAACTTTTCCCAAACTTTAATCCCTTGTCTCATTTCAAACTTGTTCTTGAAAACATAACCCAAATCAAAACAGACTCTTGAAATCTTTTCTTCCAAACCAATCACATGAAAAAACTAGAAATAAAAACAAAAATCAGAACAAAACAGAACAGAAGACTTGAAGAAAATGCAAATACTTCCACTACATGATTTCTAATCACAATGTAACACATAAGACTTGAAGATTAACCCAATTGTTTGCTTTGCTACAAGTTAGCAAATACAAGATAATTATTAAAACCAAGATCCAAATTTCATTGCAGACCATAGATGCACACAGAAACCAACATGAAAAATGTAAGTTATTACTTACTCCATTGGTTTTCAAACATTTTGCATCTAAGCTTTTAATATCATCTTCAATAAACACAATACAATCAAAAACTTTTTGCATATTCCATTTTCAACTATCATGGTTTCTAAATGAAGTCAAGTACCATAAGATAAAAGACTTAATAATGCTAACAATTTGGACATATATATATATATATATATACACATTTAGTTATAAACAAGATAAATAATGTTCAAAGGAACGAACCATCTTGAGGGTTGACATAGTTAACATAACCATATCCAAGAGACCGTCGAGTAGACAAATCCCTACAAACTCGAACCGAAACAACCTGACCGAGTTGATTAAACAACTCATACAGTTGCGAATCGGTCACATTCATCTCCAAATCTCCGACATACAACGACGTCGGCACAAACTGCTGAGCACCACCGCCACCGCCACCAGAAGCACCACCGCCATTCACCGACTGAGGTTGAAGAACTTGAGCCGCCATCTCAAAACCCTAGCAAAAAAAATATATTATCTTTTCAGGGTATTTTTTCTCTTTTTTTTGGCTTTTGTAACTTCCCTCTCCCCCTTCTTATTGATAGAAAATCCAAATCTTAATAGCTAGATAGAAAAGGGAAACCCAGATAAAAAACTTCAACTCCCAACAAAGTAAAGCGCAGAAACCCTAGAAATTTTTCGATTTTTCTTGTAGATGATTGTGTTTTTTGTTTTGTTTTTGAAAATGGATACGGATAGGTAAAAGAGAGGAGAGGGAACTATAATAGATAGGGATAGTTAGCCGGAGATCCGACCAGCGAGATCGCCGCTAGGTTACGGCGGTAGAGAAAGAGGGAGGCAAGCAATATAGAGAAGGGTGAAGAGATAAGGAGGGTTTTCAAGGGCATATATAAAAAACTGCAAAAAGGGCTTCGGAGACACGTGTTATTACGAGGGGGGTTTTTTGTACATTTTATAAAGTATGGGGGTCGAATCTGAGATGTTGGATTTGATGACCGTATCTTATATCATTACTATATTTCTAATTCGTACCGAGTGTTATTTTAAAAAAAAGGGGAAAATTACGGATTTGGTCCGTGTGGTTTACGCTTTCTATTCATAGTAGTCTTAAAATCAAAATAAATACAAATGTGATACTTTTGATACGTATTTTCGTCCTCATTAAATCCCTTCATCTAACAAAATCAAAAAGATTTTGTTATGTCTCGATCGAAGCCTCCTTGAACCTCCTCCGCCTCCTCGTAGCTCCGACGAAATCGACTCACATACCTCTCGGTCGACGCCTCTTTGAAACAACAGATGATTTCAACAGAAGAAGAAGAAGATTTGATGTTAGGTTTTTTATTTTAGAGAAGATTTTGGTGTACAGTTCTGAACGATTCGGATGAAGCAACAGAAGAGAAAGATTCTTTCGGGTTTTGATGAAAATATTCGAACACCCAAGATTCAGGTTTGATTTGTTTTGTAAAAATCTAGAAATCTAGGGTTTTGATTTAGAGATTTTTCTTTTTAATTGGATTCAGTTTAGATTTTTTAAGTTGTTTGTATGAAATAGATGTCTTTGAATTTGGAGTTGATTCTTGGTTATGTTCATGTCATCTTTAGACGATTTAAGGTTTTTTGTTGTCCATGTTATCCGTAAACAAATTCATTTTAATTTGATGGTTTTTGTGTCGTTTATCTTGTTTTTTGTTTTTCAAACTTCGGATTTGTGTTTCACGGTGGTTGGAGGCGGTTGTGGCTGATGATGGTGGCGGTGGGTAGGTGGTACGGTGGAGGGTGGCGGTAGGTGGTGTTGAATATGGGTTTCATCAATTTAGGGATGAACACTAAAAGAACATGATTTTATTTAGTAAGATAAACACAAAAAGGTTGAAAAGAGACCCAAATGCCACTAGATTTAACTGGTCTAACAAAAAGAGTTAACAAATTTCAAAGGTAGGGACTCAATGAGTGAGAAAATGCATACCAAAGGTACTAAATCTGTATTTATCTTAATTTTGGAACCATTGTGTAAACAGTAAACCACATGGACCATATCCGTAATTTACTCTGTAAAAAGGTGAGTAAATTGTTTAATTCCTATGGACTACGGTTATATACCTTTTATGGATTGTCTCCATTTAACAAAATAATTACAAGTATAGTAATTCTGGCTTTAGTTCAGTTATATTTCGAGTTCATAGACATAACTGTTAACTTAAACTCCGTTAAACAATCTACGTGGCATGTGGCCCTCATTTTTATTTTTATAGTTTTTTGTATAATCTATAAATATATAAAAGGAAGATCTTAAGAGTATGATCTATAAGATGAAATTTTAAAATGTTTTTGAAATTTTGAAATGTTAAATCTATATATACATAAAAGGAAGATCTTAAGAGTATGATGTGACATCTTCTTAGACTAGGATTCTTAGCTAAGATTTTTGTGGTTTTTTTGAAATTTTAAAATATATAAAAGGAAGATCTTAAGAGTATGATGTGGCATCTTCTTAGACTAGGATTCTTAGCTAAGATTTTTGTGGTTTTTTTGAAATTTTAAAATGTTTTTGAAATTTTGAAATGTTAAATATATTAAAGACTATAATATACATGAAAATGTATTGTTATTTACAAGGAGGCTACTTTAGTAATATGACACTACTTTAATTGACTTTTAATACATAAACCATCCAACTTCCTATCTTTTAATCATTTATTTTATTGCATCTATATATATATAAAAGGAAGATCTTAAGAGTATGATGTGGCATCTTCTTAGACTAGGATTCTTAGCTAAGATTTTTGTGGTTTTTTTGAAATTTTAAAATGTTTTTGAAATTTTAAAATGTTAAATATATTAAAGACTATAATACCCGTCTATGAAAATGTATTGTTATTTACAAGGAGGCTACTTTAGTAATTTGACACTACTTTAATTGACTTTTAATACATAAACCATCCAACTTCCTATCTTTTAATCATTTATTTTATTGCAATTTATGTTAATTAATAATGTATTTCCACTTCTTTATGTTATTAACCTTTCATTTTCCTACATTTATTTTGATTAATCATTCTTTTTCTCTTATTTAATCACAAATGGTTTTTTTTGTTGGATGTGTTATTAGTTTTTTTCACTTTTTTGTCATACAACAACCTATCTATCATTCTCTCCTTCAATACATTTTGTCTAACTAAAAGATGATCAAAAGGTATGAAGTTTTGTTTATAGTCAAATTCATTGCTAATGTGTTGACTTCATATGATCTTTAGGGTTTGTTTTGTAGTTAGTGACACAAACAAGAACAAGCTCTATAGATTGCCAAATATGCAGAATAACATCAAAGCTTCATCACCACTATAGACATATATTTTATTACATGTAAGTCTTTCATTCAACTACTTCTTCAATTTCAATCTAATATTGATTTTGTCTATTTTATAATTACATGATGTATTATGACCTCTTATTTCTATTTTTTTCTCAGGACCATAACCTACAACGCTAAAAGAATATTTGTGTATTGTTTATTAAAATATTACATTGCTACTCACAAAGGTGATGTAAATCTACATTTTTATATTCACTTATTAATGTGTTATACATACTAATAGATATGTTTAGTGTTACATTTGAGAAATCGAAGTTTTATGAGAATGTAAATCAACTAATATTATCCAAAGTTTGTTTTCTTGATCTTTAATTATTGAATCATGTTTAAAATTAGACTAATTTTCATTCACAAAAACCTACAAAGGATGATGTGGTACATTAATCTTATAAGGAACTTTCTCATTATTTGTTTTCTTAATATCAAATAAGAAAATTATTTTACCCTTAAATGAAATATGTATATTTCTTTATAAGAAAGCTCATTTGTTAATTTTACGTACAGTTTAATAAGGTTTAACCTCTAAACTATCCAACTTTCTTTAGGTTTTATTTTACTCTATCCATCTCTATATCTATTAATATCTCAAAAAGTAAGTAAGATAGCAATATAAATGGAAATTTTCTTTGGTTCCAAAATGATGGAATTATGTATGGGATACTTTGTTTCTCTTCAATTAATTACATTTATATGGTTATTAATTGTAATTTATATATACAACCTATTTCAGAATTTGTTAATAATTAAGATGCAAAACAAGCTTTATAAGCTAAAATGCAAAATTATAAAGACTAATATTGTGTTCATTCATCATGACAGTTAATATTGCACATATGCTTACCATTTCTACGATCGTTAACTTTATGCCAAAACATTATTTTGCGCGCAACAATAAAAATAAGATAATGTATGAAATTCTCTTCGTTATTAGAAACAATTAATATCAATGGAAATATATAATTTACATCTAAACAATCTTAATAAATTTATCGTCTTATTTTACATTTAATTAGTTACCAATTATCAAATTGCATTTTAGCTTAACTTATTACGGATTTTCTAATAATATGTTTTTGCTACCGTCCAACACAAATATATAAATAAAGGTTATAAGGTATTAACATAATGAAAACTTAATATTCTCAAATCATGAATTATGGTTGAATTTGGTTATTTCATGTTGATGAACTTGAGAAATATTAGAAAATATAGTTGTGTATATGAAAGGAAGGTGAAGATATCCCACATTGCTAAGCAAGAAAGATACGAGTCTATAAATGAAAGTTATAAGGTATTAACATGGTGAATGAGAATTTAGTATTCTCAAATAGTGGTTGACTTTGATTATCCCATGTTGATGAGAAGGAGAAATATTGAAAAATATAGGTTAATATATAAAATGAGGGGGAATGACTTGAAAATCGATAGCAATATAAATATCTAAAGGTATCCTGCGAAGCTATTGTTATTGGGTTAGCCATACACTTCACATAATTCAAGGGATTCACATGTCATCATCAAATGATACAAATATTGGAAATAGTTAGTTGGGTATATAAAAGGAGGATGAACGACTTGATTGGTTGGCTAAAGATGAGACATTTGCTATCCAATTTTTGGATTAAATGATAATTTTGAAGTTATGTGGTAAAAATATTTTGTTAAAAAACAACACATTTTACTTTCGGTTTGATTAAATGTAAAATGTTCATTATAATCAAATGAATACAATCATAAATATAAATACAAATATAATGAAAAAAATGACAAAAAGGTATTGTGATGATGAGAATTTAGAATTTCTTAAAAAATGAATTATACTTGAAATATGATGATAAAACACAATATTGATGGAGATAGTTGATTATATGAGCGGACGAGACGTGTCTTGAAATATCGGAAGAGTATTGACAAACATATAATGAAATTTTAATATTCACAACTTTTGAGTTGATGTAGTATGATACGTTTTTGTATATCTTATTTGACATATTTTAGAATACAACTAAGGTAATTAATGTTTTATAATATTTTAAAAGATTGAAAAATATTAGAAAAGAAACAAATTTCAACTTCAAAATAAAAGAAACCTTGAATATGCAACTCTTCTATGTTCGGTTATTTATTTTGTAGTATGGTTCTTACTTGGTTTTATGGCATATGAACTTTCAATTGTCTTTAACTATTTAGGGATGTTATGTAAAGAGTTTTCCTTTATGATATTTATTAGTGCGTTAATTGTTATATTATATTTTATGCATTCATATTGATGTGTCATTACTTTAAAAACTGGAGTTTTATGATCAATCAACACATTAAACACCAAATAACTGGAAACCAAGAGTAAAAACAATATAAATAAAAAGGTTCGGAATTTTTTTCCATCAAATGTTATAATTTAAGATATTGTTTCAAATATGTTTGTGTTCATAAAAAATATGTTATATGTGAACAAAAAACGTTGATTTACTTCCATATGTGAAACAAAATTCAAACGATGAAACAAATAAGTGAACCTTCGTTAATTTGTTATTCACATATAATTTTTTTTCCTATTAACAAAAACATATATGAAACAATATCTTAAATTATAACATTTGATAATTTTTTATTATTTTATATTGGTTTTCCGCTTAGTTTCTATAGTTTCTACTTTTCGTAGAGTTCCTAAAATATTGTCCCTATATATATATATATATATATATATATATATATATATATATATACAGAGTCTGGATCTTTTATACCCCACTTAAAAGTTATACCCCATGCCTCCTAATCTCAGCCATCCATTTCATAGATCAATTAAATTTCTAATATAAGGGTATATTCGTCTTTTCCAATTTCATATTAATAAAAACAATTTTTAATGAAAATATATTTTTTGATCTAATTGGGGACGGTTGCTATAAATTAGGAACTTATCCCACTAATTATGGAATTGATTAAAAATTCAATTTGTTAATGATTATCTAAATTAAAATATGAATATTTAGGGTAACTGTATAATTCAAAATGTGCAAAATCTGCAAACATATTTGATCCAGACCATATCTTCGAAAAATCATATGAAAACTGCAAAATTAGTGTTTGAATCAAACATTCGATCGTCATATGAACTCAGGTATGAAAACCTTTGAAAAACCTATGAAAATACTTTGAAAAACATATTATAAACCTATGAAAAACCTTTGAAAACATATGAAAAACCTGGGTTTTCTAACCGAATGATAATATCGTTGAAAAACATATGAACCTAGGTATGAAAAACGTTGAAAAACATATGAACCTAGGTATAAAAAACGTTGAAAAACATATGAAAAACATATGAAAAACCTGGGATTAAATATGAATTCATGTATGAACCTAGAAAAGTATGCAATTGTGAACCCAGAAAAGTATGCAATTGACATTTTCTTCTTCTTCTTCATTCTTCTTCGATGTGGGTTTTTTTTCTCGATTCTGCAACTGACGGCCGCTGCCGACCACCTTTTGCCGACCACCGCTGCCGACCACCTTCTTGCCGTTTTTCCAGATTTTTTTTTGTTTTTCAAATATGCAGATTCAATAATATTGAAGAATAAGATATTGATTTACAATTAAATTTTGAATTTTAAATCAATACCAAAAATAATGGGATAAATACCATGATTGTTGTGAACGGTTTTTGAAATAATTAGTTCATTTTATATTTAAAAAATATATATTAAGAATTCCATCAGTGCCCTTATTATTTATATTGCATACCCATCATGCCCTACGATTTCAATATAATTACAATCATGCCACCGCATGATATGACGCCGTTAGATTAAAAATGGAGGGTTGAGTTTGGTAGGCATGGAGTGTAACTTTTAAGTGGGGTGTAGAAGATCATTCATCTCTTTCTCTCTCTATATATATATATATATACATATATATATATATAAGAAGAACAAAAGGCCTTGAGCGCGACACCATGAGAATTAAATATTCTCAAATGACGAATTCTGGTTGAGTTTCAACTATCCACATCGGTCCTATATATATATAAAAGAAGAACAAAAGATCTTGAGCGCGACACCATGAGAAATAAATATTCTCAAATGACGAATTGTGGTTGAGTTTCAACTATCCACAGGGGTGAGAGGTTGAAATATTGGAATAAAATGGTGTATAAAATAGTTTAAGATGAGTGATGTATTTGTTGTGACAAATTATAGAGTTGATATTAATCCTATATTTTTTTAAAATAATTACCATAATAGCTTGCTACCCTGATTTTCAATGTGATATACCCTTGCATGTTCATCAACTAATTTGCATTGTGTTATATTCAATAATAGTAATATGGTTGTGAGACACATCGTTTGAGTTTTAAATGATATAATACAAAACTCTTACAGGGTTATCACAAATTCATCGTAATAACAAACGGTTAAGAATATATATATATATATATATATATATATATATATATGCAAGTTAACAACTTATGAAAATATTTTTATTTTTCACATTATATTTCATTAATTGTTAACTGAGAAATTACGCTTCATTTTAACTCTGTTTAATACTCCAATAAAGAAACTATTGTCACAACCGTGCAACGCACGGGCCCAACACTAGTTAAATTATGAAAAGACAACCAATAAGTTATGAAACTATCCCACTATCTTCCGCATACCATGCAACCAAATGATCCGGTGCTTCACAGTCAAATCCGCAAATGTTGACCAGATGAAGGGCTATGATCGCTTTTCTACTTCTCACACATTTAGCATTTCTCAAATGAACCTCTCCCTATATATATACCAAAAAATCCGCGGTTCCTAATGGAATAGGTAACAAAGCTACCTTACCACCCACTGCCACTAAATCACCGCCCCCAAGTAAAACTGGTGCTTGCTGTTGCACCAGGAGCCGTTGCACCAGGTGCTAAAGCGTGGGTGTTTTTTATCCATTGAGCATATATATATATATATATATATATATATATGGACTTAATCAAATGAGAACTGTGTAGTTTGTGATAACCGTGAGATCCAATATGAACCATTCATTTGAAATATTTATGGATATTACTTAAATAAGGTAAAAGGGTAATTTAGTCATTTTATTTATAACAATTCATTAAAATATTTAATTAATTTTTTAAAGGAAATATTTAACTAATTATAATTACCTCATATATATTTTCTTTTAGATATATTTGCGGATCAAAATGTATCACAGTGATAATTTTCATATTGTACCACAAACGTATATCACAATGTACTTTCGTTGTTTTATGAAGTGAATCAAAATGTACATTTTCATTATTTTCGTTGTTTTACCAAGGATGACAATGTGTATTTTTGTTATCTTAGTTGTTTTGCAAATGTATCACAATGTGCATCTTGTATGTATATCCAGGTATGACAATGAATATCGTTTATATGTAAATTTTTTGATAGTGTTTTTCAGGTATCACAGTATGTATCTTCTGTTTATATAAAGTACCTTGGAATAAAGTTTACCTGAATAAGGTTGGTCGGAAAGAGGAAAGAGGAAAGAGGATAGATGGGAGAGGATAGAAGAGAATTTTAAAATTCCTAAAATACCCTTAATTAATGTTTTAGGTTAAAATTACCAAAAAAATTAATTTCCTAATTTAACCATTGATTTGTGGTTGAGATTGGATCACATGGTTATCATAAGTTATTAAGTTCTCCCTTGAATAACCCCTATATATATATATATATAGATTAGGAGTGAGCAAATGGACCGAACCGGCACGAACCGGTTTGGAACTGGAACCGGAAATGCGACATTATTAGAATCGATTACCAGACCGTATAGGCAATACCGATGTCGGTGCCGGTACCGGTTCCGGTCCCGGTTTTCCGGTCAAAAACCTGGTTCGAACCGCTTTAATTCCAAATCAACTAACAAAAATCATACTCTAATTTTTCAAAATATTCATAGTTTAATATTTGTAGCAATCTCAAAATATTCATAGTTTAATATTTGTAGCAATCTCAAAATATTCATAGTTTAATACAAATCAAGTGTAAAGTAATCCCAAGATGTTCAAAGTTTAATACCAATTACAAAATCAAGCGTAAAATAATCCCCAAATATTCAAAGTTTAATACTAAATCAACCAACAAAAATCATCTTCTTGTCTCTTGAACTTACTTGATTGTCAAAAGTAATACAATGATCTTGTTGATTTTGATTGCCTACACATTTTTATAAAATCTTTTAAAAACAAATAAATAATAAAACATGCATTTAGAATTTCGTAAATGTGACATTTAAATCATGGTGTTTTAGGATAGAGAGTTGGAATCTTTTTTTGTTACAAAATATATACTTGTTAAATTTTGAAAGGTTATTTTGAGATATTAGAAAACATAATAAATTAATTAAATTAGATTTAGATACTCATTTAAAATTTCGGGCCGGTTCCGGTTAGTTACCCGAAAAATTGGCACCGAACCCGGTTTGGAACCGAAACCGAATATGGAGGATTTGAAAAACCGAAAACCGGACTGGTTGAACTATATCGGTGTCTGTTCGGGCCGGTTCTTGTGAGTCAAATGCTCACCCCTAAATTATAGATACAAACACACATACACACACAAAAAAAAAGAGTTACTTTTTTCATTATGTGTTTTAGTGATTTTAACCAATTAGGTCCTTAAAGAGAAATTTTAACAAAATAGGTCCTCATTGTTTTGTGTTTCAGCGGTTTGTGTCCCTAAACTAACGCCACTAAGAAAAGTCTATTAGAGTTAAGAGCATTTCGGTGTTATTTTTTTGTGTTTGTTTTTCAATTTACTTTAGAATACTAAAAATATTTTTGAGATTCACTCAAAACCATTCATATGTCCTTCCTTTTCCACCTTTTTCCTCCTTTGCCCCTCCAACGATCCGGTGAAACAAGTAAAAGAGTTTGTTCTCCGTCATCTTCTATGGTGAAACAATTTCATGGAATCGGTTGATAGTTAATATGTTTCTATATCTGCTTGTCCAAACCTAGTTTTATTGTTAGAAATAATGGTTACTTTCTTTGATGATGTGTGATTAGGGTCGAAGTAGGCTTGCAATCAACAGTAGAGAGGTTGAGAGAATTTAGGTGTAATAGTGCAATACATTAAGGGCTCTTTATTAAAAATATATTAATTTTTACTAGGTAAATAAAGTTTTAATTTCTATTTTCTTATAAGGAAGTTACGTGGTCAAAGATGATGGCGTTTGTCAACATCCTTACTATACCATTTTCTGATCAAGAATCTTACCCGATAAGTGAAGTGGTGACTTTTATCGGGTTAACATTTACTGACCCGATTAGAGATGAAGGTGTAGTATTTACCAACAATATTACCAGGTATGATAAGTATGGGTGGTGAGTTCTTACAAGATAAACGTTAATCCAACGATTCTTGGTAAGTGGTAGCGGAAAATCCGTATAGGTCCACATGAAGTGGCGGTGCAAGTGCACACTAACACATGATCGCTACAACTAATAAAAGTGATAGTACACCAACATCACTTCCACAAGACTAAGCCTAAATGTAGTATTTTTTATTTTTTTAATCTATATAATTTTTTAACTATTTCAGTGGGGTCCTGTGACCCCCCCCCCCTTCTTTATCCCTCTACATCCGCCCCTGTGTGTAGGCGATCTATCTTGCAACTTTAGGTCGTGATCAAAGTCGCATAATTCACATGTGATTTTAGTGTAAAATCACATGTGGTTCGATCATTTTCATGTTCCCTTATTTGATTATTCTTCTCATATGAACATAATTTAAATATGAGTTTTTGCAACTTTGTTTGCAATATCATTCGTACGCGATACTTATTTTTGCAATGTCCTTGTAGTTTATTAGTCGCAAATGTGTGAAGTGATTTTGTCCAAATACAAGACAAGTCCATGGTTTAATCCCCTCCCTCCCTAGCATCAGCTTCACATGAGCCAATAAAAGCTCCCTCGTACTGATGTCAATGGAGGTGGGTCATTTATAAGACTAAGGTGGCGTTTGTTTTTTAAGAGGTGCTGAAGTCTGAAGTCTTATTTCACTTCTGAATAATAAGAGGTGACACTGAAGTACGAAATACGAATCAATATGACTGTTTGTTTTTGTAAACTGAAAATTTTCTGAATTTGTTTAAATTGTTTATTTTACCCATTAAAAAAATGATATTGTTGAATTTATAGATCAATTTAGACAATTTCATATATCTATTCATCATCGTTACGAAATTTACATGTAAGTTATATAATTAACATTCATTTAAATGAAAGTATGTTATTAACGGTATTTAACATATTTAAATACTATTAAAATACATCAATTGAGAGAGGTAAGGATCTATTTGGTGAGGATCAATTTAGAGCAATGATCGATTAAGGTTAATCGATTGAGAAACGTTGTTGCCGAGAGTTTCGAGAACAATAAGAGGCAAATAAGAGGTTAGTGTACCTCTTATTAGATAAGAGGACAACAAGACATAAGTGCCTCTGAAAAGTTGGAAAAAACAAACAGTCTGAATGACTTTACCTCTTAACAAACCAGACATAAGAGGTTATTAAGAGTTTTTTTTTAAAAACAAACACAGCCTAAATGAAGTTTCTGTTAATCAACTTTTTACCATAATTTTTTTTTATAGTTGATTTAACCCCTTAACGTCTTGGAAATCTAAGGGTTATATGAATTTGTTTATATTAGAACTTAAAAGTAAAAAAATGTTTGAATAAACCCATAGACCTTTTCAATTTAGAAGTGGCAAAAAGTGACTTTACTAATTAATCCGAAATCAACCTAAAATTAGCAGGTTGGATTGAGATTTTCAATCCATTTAAGTTAAATAAGTCAATTCGTCTAACGCATTTAAATAAATGGGTTGGGTTGGGTTGAAATTTTCGACTCATTCTCAACCCATTTACAACATGTTTTCAACCCATTAAAAATATTATATATATATATATATTTATAATTATAATGTCTAATATTATCTATGCAAATTAAAAATTTGAAACTCTCTCAATTTTGTCAAGTATGAAACCCTAATAAAGTAATATTTAACTCACCTTCAAGTCTCTCTCTCTCTCTCTCTCTCTCTCTCTCTCTCTCTCTCTCTCTCTCTCTCTCTCTCTCTCTCTCTCTCTCTCTCTCTCTCTCTCTCTCTCTCTCTCTCTCTCTCTTTTCTTCTTCTCCTTCAAGGCTCCAACAGAAATTAAAGTAACTAAAGTATATACTTAGATATTTGAATAAATTTATATAATTTGTGGTTGTGTTTTATTCAAACTTTGAACAAGTTATTTTTATTTGTGGGTGTGATAGTTTTTACTTTTTTTTTTTTTTTTCATAAAACTATATAAGGAAAACCTTTTTATTTTATTTAAAATTCTAAAATTAAATGGGTCAACCCATTTATTAACATGTTGGATTGAAAAAATCATAAACAAGTCAACCCATTTAAGTAACAAGATAAGTTTTGTTGAAAATCTCAGCTTATTTAATTAATTGGATTAGATTGAGTTGAGATTTTCGCAGTGTTTTAAAACCCGGGTCAACCCGGCCGGTCGGACCGGGACCTGGTCTACTCACCGGGTTAATAATCACCGGGTTAAAGCCTCGAACCGGCCCGGTACAACCCGGCCGGGTTTCTCGATTTTCACGGTTGAACCGGTCTCAAACCCGGTTTCAAAACCCGGTTTTTACTAAAATTTTAAAAACTTAAAAACAAAAAAAAAAGTTCTCTTTCTGCTCCTAAATCCTAATCGACGTCTGCTCCCAAAGACCCAAACCCTAAAACGCTAAGAAACGAGTCGACCAAAAAACTTAAGAAATCGATCTCCTGACTCATCTGCTCCCATCGATCTTGCTCAGCCATCTCAAGAAATCGATCTTGCTCAGCCATCTATCTCATCTCATCTCCCTAGCTCTCGATCTCTAGTTCTCCACAGGTAACTTTGTTTGGAAAATCTTGTGTAAATGTGTAGAAAACTAATATATATTTGGAAAATCATGAATATAATCGAATTTATGTCTTGTGTTGATCTCGAATTTATCTTTGTGTTGCTCAAATAACTCCAAAACATAATTTATCAACTAAAATTGTTATGTCTAGCAATCATAAAGAAGTACCTTATTTCCTTCAAGAATGTGGTTTACAAACTCTTGTATTTGATGCCAGGAAAATGTACACAGAAAAATGAAAAAAATACAATAGAATTATTGAAACCGGTTGAACCGGTGGTTGAACCGGTTGAACCAGTTAACCTGGAACCCGGTCATCACACCGGGTAAACTTGAAACCCGGGTTTTAAAACATTGAATTTTCGACCTACTTAATCAATGATTTGACTCTGAATCCAACCCAACCTGACCAATTGCCATTTGCCAACCCTACTTTCCATTGGTGTATTTATTTTCCCGAACTCATGCTCATTTAAACATCATTAACTAACATTTTCCTCAATTAATGAAAAAGAAAATCAAATTACATATTTAAATACTATATATATGGCCCAATAAAATGGTCCGCTATGTATATGCATACGTTAGAGTTTTACTTAATTACTAGTGTGTGCCACCACGCGTTGCGTGGTGACGAAATTGTTTTGTTAAGAAATACGTTATGATAAGATAAACGTAATTCATTAATTTACAATCTGATAAAATGAAATTTAATCATTGTATTGAAGTCTTTTAATCGCAAATCAACTCAAATGACAAAAGAGAGCAACCGTAACCTCATCAAATGTACCTAATGCCTTTTTAATTATTGTGACAAAATTATCAACCACAATTTTATGCTTTTGAAGATGCAAGTATAAAGTTTTATCTCTAAAAATCTAAGCAAATTGCTTTGATATTTCTACAAATTTTATCGTCGGTCAAATTTTTTCAGTTAAGATATGGTTATCCAATAAAAATTAAATATTTTTTAGAAAAATCTAATAGATAGACGTTTCTCTTCGTGTAAATTCAATATATAATACTTCAGAGATTCATCGAGAAAGGTTGAAAACTTTTTTTTGTCTCTTTTGTTATCAGTCATTTTCTATTACAAAAGATTATGCCAAAGATTTGTTCATATTTCTAAAGGTGGATCCAATAAAATTTTCAAACAATTTTTCAACAACCATTACATAACATCTTCGAGATTTTTAATATTTCATTTCTTGATTACATGAATTACCAAACATCACATCCTAAAATTACAAATTGTAAACCAAAAGTTTCACATGATAAACATCAATATTGAGTATTACACGACTTAAGAATCAAAATACTTCACAGAATAATATTGTCTTATTCAAAAACTTCAACTTACATTGATGTAACAAAATCAGTCGGAAAATAGAATCTATGGAAATAGAAAATCAATAAAAAAAACCTTGAGCAATCAAAGATACTCCACTAAATTTCCTACATAAGAAAAACAAATATCTATTAAAAATATCGAAAAAAGATCAACCCAAGACACACACACATACAAAGAAGTAAAGAAGCAAAAAAATAATAACTTGGTGGGATGAGAATTGAAAGCATTTTGTATTTCGAGAATTATCAACATGCTCCAATGAATGTGAACAATATTGACAAATAGCTAACGAAAAAAGAAGAAAAAATAATTGAAAAAAAAATGAAAGAAGTGATTCTTATGTTTATAGATTTCCATAGTTTCATCTCATTCCTTATGGTTGTTGAAAAAAATGTTTCTCATGTTTATAGAGTTCCATAGTTCCATCTCATTCCTTATGGTTGCTGTCTTTATATAGATAAAAGATTGATATAAATAAATAATTGATTGGAGAATATGAATGATTTGGAATTATGTTACTTGAATTAATAAAGAAGATGAATCGTTTGAAGTTGAATCAGAATATAAAGCAAATCAATGTTCAAAAAACTTTAATAAGTTAATTCAACATTTCATAAAAAGAGTGTACTTGCATATTCTTTTATACATACATCCTAAACTTCAATCAATCATAATGGAAAAGTAAATAATATAAAGATTACAGGAATTTCTTGACCCCATACTTGGATAATGTTATGGCTATGTACATGTTCAAAATGCTCGTGATTGAAGTTATTCTTCTTCTCAATTGGGAATTCTTAGATGTGGAGATTTCTCAATGGGCTTCTTTCATGCTTAGTCCTCAAATGTCTCTTGTCCTCTTATTCATCCATGTCAACTATCAATTGAGCTTAAGGTTCAATTTATAATATGTGAGAATTAAAAAGAAAGTAAAGAAGGAGAAAATGAATAGTCATAGGTTATGCTTATAATATGTGAAAATTAAAAATGAAGTAAAGAATGAGCAAATGAATAGTCATGGGTCATGCTTAGGAGTGAGAAATTACAAAAATACTCAATCTAATAATGAAACACAAGTCATTCATTTAGGGGTAAAAAAGTCATTTGTATATTAAACATTTTAAAAAATCAAAAAATTAAGAAAATTCATAGCTAAGCTTTCTACTATACAATTGTGCCACATCATTGGATGTGGTTTCTCCTTTAATATATATATAGATTGATTGTTATTTTACTAAAAAAATTATAATACAAAAATTATGAAAGTTTATATTTTGTATATGAAATTAGAATACAATAAAATTTAATGAATAATAATGAAAAGTTTTGTGGAAATTAATGATGGCATTTAATGATACATTTTATTTAAAAAAACTCCAAATTATAAGAAAAAAAGAAAAATGTCCATCTTGGTATCTTATTAATCCTCAAAGCCACATTTTACTTTATATATATACATTGATGATGTTAGCTTATTAAGAAAAGAGAAAATAAATTACAAAATATGTTCTATTGTAAGTTTAATAAAAAAAATTAGAATACAAAAATTAATAACCATAAAATACACTAATTTTTATTAAAATTATTATTCATTAATAAATATTGTTAGTTTACTAAAAAAATTATAATACAAAAGTTATGAAAGTTTATAATTTGTATATGAAATTAGAATGCAATAAAGTTTAATGAAAAATAATGAAAAGTTTTTTGGAAATTAAGAGGGGATTTAATGATACATTTTATTTAAAAAAACTCAAAATTATAAAAAAAAAGAAAAATACCCATATTGGTCTCTTATTAATCTTCAAAGCCACATCTTCCTTTATATATATATATATATATTGATGTTATTTTACTAAAAAAATTATAATACCAAAATTAATAACCATAAATTACAATAATTTTTATAAAAATTATTATTCATTAATAAATATTGTTAGTTTACTAAAAAAATTATAATACAAAAATTATGAAAGTTTATAATTTGTATATAAAATTAGAATGTAATAATAATATTTAATGAAGAAGAATGAAAAGTTTTTTGGAAATTAATGATGCATTTTATTTAAAAAAAACTCAAAATTATAAAAAAAAGAAAAATGCCCATATTGGTCAATTATTAATCCTCAAATCTACATCTTCATTTATATATATATATATTGATTGTTAGTTTATTAAAAAAAGGGAATATTAATAAAAAAATATGTTATATTGTTAGTTTTCTAAAAAAAATTATAAAACAAATATTAAGAACCATAAAATACAATAATTTTTATAAAAATTATTATTCATTAATAAATATTGTTAGTTTACTAAAAAAAATTATAATACAAAAATTATGAAAGTTTATAATTTGTATATGAAATTAGAATGCAATAAAATTTAATGAAGAATAATGAAAAGTTTTTCGGAAATTAATGATGGGATTTAATGATACATTTTATTTAAAAAAACTCAAATATATAAGAAAAAAGAAAAATGTCCATATTGGTCTATTATTAATCTTCAAAGCCACATTTTCTTTTATATATATATATATTGATTGTTAGCTTATTAACAAAAGAGAAAATAAATTACAAAATATGTTCTATTGTTAGTTTACTAAAAAAAATTAGAATACAAATATTAAGAACCATAAAATACAATAATTTTTATAAAAAAATTTATTCATTTATAAATATTGTTATTTTACTAAAAAAATTATAATACAAAAATTATGAAAGTTTATAATTTGTATATGAAATTAGAATGCAATAAAATTTAATGAAGAATAATGAAAAGTTTTTTGGAAATTAATGATGGCATTTAATGATACATTTTATTTAAAAAAACTCCAAATTATAAAGAAAAAAAAAGAAAAATGTCCATATTGGTCTCTTATTAATACTCAAAGCCACATTTTACTTTATATATATATATATATATATATATTGATGATGTTAGCTTATTAAGATGATGATGTTAGCTTATTAAGAAAAGAGAAAATAAATTACAAAATATGTTCTATTGTAAGTTTACTAAAAAAATTAGAATACAAAAATTAATAACCATAAATAACAATAATTTTTATAAAAATTATTATTCATTAATAAATATTGTTAGTTTACTAAAAAAATTATAATACAAAAATTATGAAAGTTTATAATTTGTATATGAAATTAGAATGCAATAAAATTTAATGAAGAATAATGAAATTTTTTTTGGAAATTAATGATGTGATTTAATTATACATTTTATTTAAAAAAACTCAAAATTATAAGAAAAAAGAAAAATGCCCATATTGGTCTCTTATTAATCCTAAAAGCCACATATTCCTTTATATATGTATATATATATTGATAATGTTAGCTTATTAAGAAAAGAGAAAATAAATTACAAAATATGGTTTATTGTAAGTTTACTAAAAAAAATTAGAATACAAAAATTAATAACCATAAAATACAATAATTTTTATAAAAATTATTATTCATTAATAAATATTGTTAGTTTACTAAAAAAATTATAATACAAAAATTATGAAAGTTTATAATTTGTATATGAAATTAGAATGCAATAAAATTTAATGAAGAATAATGAATTTTTTTTTGGAAATTAATGATGTGATTTAATTATACATTTTATTTAAAAAAACTCAAAATTATAAGAAAAAAGAAAAATACCCATATTGGTCTCTTATTAATTTTCAAAGCCACATCTTCCTTTATATATATATATATTGATGTTATTTTACTAAAAAAATTATAATACAAAAATTAATAACCATAAATTACAATAATTTTTATAAAAATTATTATTCATTAATAAATATTGTTAGTTTACTAAAAATATTATAATACAAAAATTATGAAAGTTTATACTTTGTATAAGAAATTAGAATGCAATAAAATTTAATGAAGAATAATGAAAAGTTTTTTTGGAAATTAATGATGGGATTTAATGATACATTTTATTTAAAAAACTCAAAATTATAAGAAAAAAGAAAAATGCCCATATTGTTCTCTTATTAATCCTCAAAACCACATCTTCCTTTATATATATATATTGATATTGATTGTTAGCTTATTAACAAAAGAGAAAATAAATTACAAAATATGTTCTATTGTTAGTTTACTAAAAAAAATTAGAATACAAATATTAAGAACAATAAAATACAATAATTTTTATAAAAATTTATATTCATTTATAAATATTGTTATTTTACTAAAAAAATTATAATACAAAAATTATGAAAGTTTATAATTTGTATATGAAATTAGAATGCAATAAAATTTAATGAAGAATAATGAAAAGTTTTTTCGAAATTAATGATGGCATTTAATGATACATTTTATTTAAAAAAAACACCAAATTATAAGAAAAAAAAATAAAAATGCCCATATTGGTATCTTATTAATCCTCAAAGCCACATTTTACTTTATATATATACATTGATGATGTTAGCTTATTAAGAAAAGAGAAAATAAATTACAAAATATGTTCTATTGTAAGTTTAATAAAAAAAATTAGAATACAAAAATTAATAACCATAAAATACACTAATTTTTATTAAAATTATTATTCATTAATAAATATTGTTAGTTTACTAAAAAAATTATAATACAAAAATTATGAAAGTTTATAATTTGTATATGAAATTAGAATGCAATAAAATTTATTGAAGAATAATGAAAAGTTTTTTTGGAAATTAATGATGGGATTTAATGATACATTTTATTTAAAAAAACTCAAAATTATAAGAAAAAAGAAAAATGCCCATATTGTTCTATTATTAATCCTCAAAGCCACATCTTCCTTTATATATATATTGATTTTATTTAAAAAAACTCCAAATTATAAGAAAAAAAGAAAAATGCCCATATTGGTCTCTTATTAATCCTCAAAGCCACATTTTACTTTATATATATATTGATGATGTTAGCTTATTAAGAAAAGAGAAAATAAATTACAAAATATGTTCTATTGTAAGTTTACTAAAAAAAATTAGAATACAAAAATTAATAACCATAAAATACAATAATTTTTATAAAAATTATTATTCATTAATAAATATTTTTAGTTTATTAAAAAAATTATAATACAAAAATTATGAAAGTTTATAATTTGTATATTAAATTAGAATGCAATAAAATTTAATGAAGAATAATGAAAAGTTTTTTGGAAATTAATGATGAGATTTAATGATACATTTTATTTAAAAAAACTCAAAATTATAAGAAAAAAGAAAAATGCCCATATTGTTCTCTTATTAATTCTCAAAGCCACATCTTCCTTTATATATATATATATATATTGATATTGATTGTTAGCTTATTAACAAAAGATAAAATAAATTACAAAATATGTTCTATTGTTAGTTTACTAAAAAAAATTAGAATACAAATATTAAGAACCATAAAATACAATAATTTTTATAAAAATTTATATTCATTTATAAATATTGTTATTTTACTAAAAAAATTATAATACAAAAATTATGAAAGTTTATAATTTGTATATGAAATTAGAATGCAATAAAATTTAATGAAGAATAATGAATTTTTTTTGGAAATTAATGATGGCATTTAATGATACATTTTATTTAAAAAAACTCCAAATTATAAGAAAAAAAAAAAGAAAAATGCCCATATTGGTTTCTTATTAATCCTCAAAGCCACATTTTACTTTATATATATATATATTGATGATGTTAGCTTATTAAGAAAAGAGAAAATAAATTACAAAATATGTTCTATTGTAAGTTTACTAAAAAAAATTAGAATACAAAAATTAATAACCATAAAATACAATAATTTTTATAAAAATTATTATTCATTAATAAATATTGTTAGTTTACTAAAAAAATTATAATACAAAAATTATGAAAGTTTATAATTTGTATATGAAATTAGAATGCAATAAAATTTAATGAAGAATAATGAATTTTTTTTTGGAAATTAATGATGTGATTCAATTATACATTTTATTTAAAAAAACTCAAAATTATAAGAAAAAAGAAAAATGCCCATATTGGTCTCTTATTAATCTTCAAAGCCACATCTTCCTTTATATATATATATTGATGTTATTTTACTAAAAAAATTATAATACAAAAATTAATAAATATTGTTAGTTTATTAAAAAAATTATAATACAAAAATTATGAAAGTTTATAATTTGTATAAGAAATTAGAATGCAATAAAATTTAATGAAGAATAATGAAAAGTTTTTTTGGAAATTAATGATGGGATTTAATGATACATTTTATTTAAAAAAACTCAAAATTATAAGAAAAAAGAAAAATGCCCATATTGTTCTCTTATTAATCCTCAAAACCACATCTTCCTTTATATATATATATTGATATTGATTGTTAGCTTATTAACAAAAGAGAAAATAAATTACAAAATATGTTTTATTGTTAGTTTACTAAAAAAAATTAGAATACAAATATTAAGAACCATAAAATACAATAATTTTTATAAAAATTTATATTCATTTATAAATATTGTTATTTTACTAAAAAAATTATAATACAAAAATTATGAAAGTTTATAATTTGTATATGAAATTAGAATGCAATAAAATTTAATGAAGAATAATGAAAAGTTTTTTCGAAATTAATGATAGCATTTAATGATACATTTTATTTAAAAAAACACCAAATTATAAGAAAAAAAAATAAAAATGTCCATATTGGTATCTTATTAATCCTCAAAGCCACATTTTACTTTATATATATACATTGATGATGTTACTTTATTAAGAAAAGAGAAAATAAATTACAAAATATGTTCTATTGTAAGTTTAATAAAAAAAATTAGAATACAAAAATTAATAACCATAAAATACAATAATTTTTATTAAAATTATTATTCATTAATAAATATTGTTAGTTTACTAAAAAAAATTATAATACAAAATTTATGAAAGTTTATAATTTGTATATGAAATTAGAATGTAATAAAATTTAATGAAGAATAATGAAAAGTTTTTTTGGAAATTAATGATGGGATTTAATGATACATTTTATTTGAAAAAACTCAAAATTATAAAAAAAAAGAAAAATGTCCATATTTGTCTCTTATTAATTCTAAAAGGCACACATCTTCCTTTATATATATATATATATATACATTGATGTTATTTTATACATCTTCCTTTATTAATAACCATAAAATACAATAATTTTTATAAAAATTATTATTCATTAATAAATATTGTTAGTTTACTAAAAAAATTATAATACAAAAATTATGAAAGTTTATAATTTGTATATGAAATTAGAATGCAATAAAATTTAATGAAGAATAATGAATTTTTTTTTGGAAATTAATGATGTGATTCAATTATACATTTTATTTAAAAAAACTCAAAATTATAAGAAAAAAGAAAAATGCCCATATTGGTCTCTTATTAATCTTCAAAGCCACATCTTCTTTTATATATATATATATATTGATGTTATTTTACTAAAAAAATTATAATACAAAAATTAATAACCATAAATTACAATAATTTTTATAAAAATTATTATTCATTAATAAATATTGTTAGTTTACTAAAAAAATTATAATACAAAAATTATGAAAGTTTATAATTTGTATAAGAAATTAGAATGCAATAAAATTTAATGAAGAATAATGAAAAGTTTTTTTGGAAATTAATGATGGGATTTAATGATACATTTTATTTAAAAAAACTCAAAATTATAAGAAAAAAGAAAAATGCCCATATTGTTCTCTTATTAATCCTCAAAACCACATCTCCTTTATATATATATATTGATATTGATTGTTAGCTTATTAACAAAAGAGAAAATAAATTACAAAATATGTTTTATTGTTAGTTTACTAAAAAAAATTAGAATACAAATATTAAGAACCATAAAATACAATAATTTTTATAAAAATTTATATTCATTTATAAATATTGTTAGTTTACTAAAAAAATTATAATACAAAAATTATGAAAGTTTATAATTTGTATATGAAATTAGAATGCAATAAAATTTAATGAAGAATAATGAAAAGTTTTTTCGAAATTAATGATAGCATTTAATGATACATTTTATTTAAAAAAAACACCAAATTATAAGAAAAAAAAATAAAAATGCCCATATTGGTATCTTATTAATCCTCAAAGCCACATTTTACTTTATATATATACATTGATGATGTTACTTTATTAAGAAAAGAGAAAATAAATTACAAAATATGTTCTATTGTAAGTTTAATAAAAAAAATTAGAATACAAAAATTAATAACCATAAAATACAATAATTTTTATTAAAATTATTATTCATTAATAAATATTGTTAGTTTACTAAAAAAATTATAATACAAAAATTATGAAAGTTTATAATTTGTATATGAAATTAGAATGCAATAAAATTTAATGAAGAATAATGAAATTTTTTTTGGAAATTAATGATGTGATTTAATTATACATTTTATTTAAAAAAACTCAAAATTATAAGAAAAAAGAAAAATGCCCATATTGGTCTCTTATTAATCCTAAAAGCCACATCTTCCTTTATATATGTATATATATATTGATAATGTTAGCTTATTAAGAAAAGAGAAAATAAATTACAAAATATGTTTTATTGTAAGTTTACTAAAAAAAATTAGAATACAAAAATTAATAACCATAAAATACAATAATTTTTATAAAAATTATTATTCATTAATAAATATTGTTAGTTTACTAAAAAAATTATAATACAAAAATTATGAAAGTTTATAATTTGTATATGAAATTAGAATGCAATAAAATTTAATGAAGAATAATGAAAAGTTTTTTTGGAAATTAATGATGGGATTTAATGATACATTTTATTTAAAAAAAAAACTCCAAATTATAAGAAAAAAAGAAAAATACCCATATTGGTCCCTTATTAATCCTCAAAGCCCATTTTACTTTATATATATATATATATATTGATAATGTTAGCTTATTAATGAAAAGAGAAAATAAATTACAAAATATGTTCTATTGTAAGTTTACTAAAAAAAATTAGAATACAAAAATTAATAACCGTAAAATACAATAATTTTTATAAAAATTATTATTCATTAATAAATATTGTTAGTTTACTAAAAAAATTATAATACAAAAATTATGAAAGTTTATAATTTGTATATGAAATTAGAATGCAATAAAATTTAAGGAAAAATAATGAAAAGTTTTTTTGGAAATTAATGATACATTTTATTTAAAAAAAAAACTCCAAATTATAAGAAAAAAAGAAAAATGCCCATATTAGTCTCTTATTAATATTCAAAGCCACATCTTCCTTTATATATATATATATATATATATTGATGTTATTTTACTAAAAAAATTATAATACAAAAATTAATAACCATAAATTACAATAATTTTTATAAAAATTATTATTCATTAATAAATATTGTTAGTTTACTAAAAAAATTATAATACAAAAATTATGAAAGTTTATAGTTTGTATAAGAAATTAGAATGCCATAAAATTTAATGAAGAATAATGAAAAGTTTTTTTGGAAATTAATGATGGGATTTAATGATACATTTTATTTAAAAAAACTCAAAATTATAAGAAAAAAGAAAAATGCCCATATTGTTCTCTTATTAATCCTCAAAACCACATCTTCCTTTATATATATATATATTGATATTGATTGTTAGCTTATTAACAAAAGAGAAAATAAATTACAAAATATGTTTTATTGTTAGTTTACTAAAAAAAATTAGAATACAAATATTAAGAACCATAAAATACAATAATTTTTATAAAAATTTATATTCATTTATAAATATTGTTATTTTACTAAAAAAATTATAATACAAAAATTATGAAAGTTTATAATTTGTATATGAAATTAGAATGCAATAAAATTTAATGAATAATAATGAAAAGTTTTTTCGAAATTAATGATGGCATTTAATGATACATTTTATTTAAAAAAACTCCAAATTATAAAGAAAAAAAAAAGAAAAATGCCCATATTGGTCTCTTATTAATACTCAATGCCACATTTTACTTTATATATATATTGATGATGTTAGCTTATTAAGAAAAGAGAAAATATATTACAAAATATGTTCTATTTTAAGTTTACTAAAAAAATTAGAATACAAAAATTAATAACCATAAATAACAATAATTTTTATAAAAATTATTATTCATTAATAAATATTGTTACTTTACTAAAAAAATTATAATACAAAAATTATGAAAGTTTATAATTTGTATATGAAATTAGAATGCAATAAAATTTAATGAAGAATAATGAAATTTTTTTTGGAAATTAATGATGTGATTTAATTATACATTTTATTTTAAAAAACTCAAAATTATAAGAAAAAAGAAAAATGCCCATATTGGTCTCTTATTAATCCTAAAAGCCACATATTCCTTTATATATGTATATATATATTGATAATGTTAGCTTATTAAGAAAAGAGAAAATAAATTACAAAATATGTTCTATTGTAAGTTTACTAAAAAAAATTAGAATACAAAAATTAATAACCATAAAATACAATAATTTTTATAAAAATTATTATTCATTAATAAATATTGTTAGTTTACTAAAAAAATTATAATACAAAAATTATGAAAGTTTATAATTTGTATATGAAATTAGAATGCAATAAAATTTAATGAAGAATAATGAATTTTTTTTTGGAAATTAATGATGTGATTTAATTATACATTTTATTTAAAAAAACTCAAAATTATAAGAAAAAAGAAAAATACCCATATTGGTCTCTTATTAATCTTCAAAGCCACATCTTCCTTTATATATATATATCTATATTGATGTTATTTTACTAAAAAATTATAATACAAAAATTAATAACCATAAATTACAATAATTTTTATAAAAATTATTATTCATTAATAAATATTGTTAGTTTACTAAAAATATTATAATACAAAAATTATGAAAGTTTATACTTTGTATAAGAAATTAGAATGCAATAAAATTTAATGAAGAATAATGAAAAGTTTTTTTGGAAATTAATGATGGGATTTAATGATACATTTTATTTAAAAAACTCAAAATTATAAGAAAAAAGAAAAATGCCCATATTGTTCTCTTATTAATCCTCAAAACCACATCTTCCTTTATATATATATATTGATATTGATTGTTAGCTTATTAACAAAAGAGAAAATAAATTACAAAATATGTTCTATTGTTAGTTTACTAAAAAAAATTAGAATACAAATATTAAGAACAATAAAATACAATAATTTTTATAAAAATTTATATTCATTTATAAATATTGTTATTTTACTAAAAAAATTATAATACAAAAATTATGAAAGTTTATAATTTGTATATGAAATTAGAATGCAATAAAATTTAATGAAGAATAATGAAAAGTTTTTTCGTAATTAATGATGGCATTTAATGATACATTTTATTTAAAAAAAACACCAAATTATAAGAAAAAAAAATAAAAATGCCCATATTGGTATCTTATTAATCCTCAAAGCCACATTTTACTTTATATATATACATTGATGATGTTAGCTTATTAAGAAAAGAGAAAATAAATTACAAAATATGTTCTATTGTAAGTTTAATAAAAAAAATTAGAATACAAAAATTAATAACCATAAAATACACTAATTTTTATTAAAATTATTATTCATTAATAAATATTGTTAGTTTACTAAAAAAATTATAATACAAAAGTTATGAAAGTTTATAATTTGTATATGAAATTAGAATGCAATAAAGTTTAATGAAAAATAATGAAAAGTTTTTTGGAAATTAATGAGGGGATTTAATGATACATTTTATTTAAAAAAACTCAAAATTATAAGAAAAAAGAAAAATACCCATATTGGTCTCTTATTAATCTTCAAAGCCACATCTTCCTTTATATATATATATATTGATGTTATTTTACTAAAAAAATTATAATACCAAAATTAATAACCATAAATTACAATAATTTTTATAAAAATTATTATTCATTAATAAATATTGTTAGTTTACTAAAAAAATTATAATACAAAAATTATGAAAGTTTATAATTTGTATATAAAATTAGAATGTAATAATAATATTTAATGAAGAAGAATGAAAAGTTTTTTGGAAATTAATGATGCATTTTATTTAAAAAAAACTCAAAATTATAAAAAAAAGAAAAATGCCCATATTGGTCAATTATTAATCCTCAAATCTACATCTTCATTTATATAAATATATATATATATATATATTGATTGTTAGTTTATTAAAAAAAGGGAATATTAATAAAAAAATATGTTATATTGTTAGTTTTCTAAAAAAATTAGAATACGAAAATTAATAACCGTAAAATACAATAATTTTTATAAAAATTATTATTCATTAATAAATATTGTTAGTTTACTAAAAAAATTATAATACAAAAATTATGAAAGTTTATAATTTGTATATGAAATTAGAATGCAATAAAATTTAATGAAGAATAATGAAAAGTTTTTCGGAAATTAATGATGGGATTTAGTGATACGTTTTATTTAAAAAAACTCAAATATATAAGAAAAAAGAAAAATGTCCATATTGGTCTATTATTAATCTTCAAAGCCACATTTTCTTTTATATATATATATATATATTGATTGTTAGCTTATTAACAAAAGAGAAAATAAATTACAAAATATGTTCTATTGTTAGTTTACTAAAAAAAATTAGAATACAAATATTAAGAACCATAAAATACAATAATTTTTATAAAAAAATTTATTCATTTATAAATATTGTTATTTTACTAAAAAAATTATAATACAAAAATTATGAAAGTTTATAATTTGTATATGAAATTAGAATGCAATAAAATTTAATGAAGAATAATGAAAAGTTTTTTGGAAATTAATGATGGCATTTAATGATACATTTTATTTAAAAAAACTCCAAATTATAAAGAAAAAAAAAAGAAAAATGTCCATATTGGTCTCTTATTAATACTCAAAACCACATTTTACTTTATATATATATATATATATATATATATATATATATATATTGATGATGTTAGCTTATTAAGATGATGATGTTAGCTTATTAAGAAAAGAGAAAATAAATTACAAAATATGTTCTATTGTAAGTTTACTAAAAAAATTAGAATACAAAAATTAATAACCATAAAATACAATAATTTTTATAAAAATTATTATTCATTAATAAATATTGTTAGTTTACTAAAAAAATTATAATACAAAAATTATGAAAGTTTATAATTTGTATATGAAATTAGAATGCAATAAAATTTAATGAAGAATAATGAAAAGTTTTTTGGAAATTAATGATGGGATTTAATGATACATTTTATTTAAAAAAAACTCAAAATTATAAGAAAAAAGAAAAATGCCCATATTTGTCTCTTGTTAATCTTCAAAGCCACATCTTCCTTTATATATATATATATATATTATAATTTGTATAAGAAATTAGAATGCAATAAAATTTAATGAAGAAGAATGAAAAGTTTTTTGGAAATTAATGATACATTTTATTTACAAAAAACTCAAAATTAAAAGAAAAAAAAATGTCCATATTGGTATCTTTTTAATCCTCAACGCCACATCTTTCTTTATATATATATATATATTGATTGTTAGTTTACTAAAAAAAATTATAATACAAAAATTGTGAAAGTTTATAATTTGTATAAGAAATTAGAATGTAATAAAATTTAATGAAGAAGAATGAAAAGTTTTTTGGAAATTAATGATGGCATTTAATGATACATTTTATTTAAAAAAACTCAAAATTATAAGAAAAAAGAAAAATGCCCATATTGGTCAATTATTAATCCTCAAATCCACATCTTCTTTTATATATATATATATATATATATATATTGATTGTTAGCTTATTAAGAAAAGAGAATATAAATAAAAAAAATATGTTCTATTGTTAGTTTTCTAAAAAAATTAGAATACGAAAATTAATAACCGGTAAATACAATAATTTTTATAAATTAATCATTTATTTATAAAAATTGTTAGTTTACTAAAAAACATTAGAATACAAAAATTATGAACCGTAAAATACAATAATTTTTATAAATTAATCATTTATTTATAAAAATTGTTAGTTTACTAAAAAAAATTAGAATACAAAAATTATGAACCATAAAATACAATAATTTTTATAAAAATTATTATTCATTTATAAATATTGTTAGTTTACTAAAAAAATTATAATACAAAAATTATGAAAGTTTATAATTTGTATAAGAAATTAGAATGCAATAAAATTTAATGAAGAAGAATGAAAAGTTTTTTGGAAATTAATGATAGCATTTAATGATAAATTTTATTTAAAAAATACTCAAAATTATAAGAAAAAATAAAAATGCCCATCTTGGTCTCTTATTAATCCTCAAAACACATTTTCATTTATTAAAAAAAATTATGAAAGTTATAATTTGTATAATAAATTAGAATGCAATAAAATTTAATGAAGAAGAATGATGTAACAACCCAATTTCCATAAAATGAAATCCAACATAAATAGATAATTTAAAATACCAATAAAGGTCTAATATCTATTACATCTCAATGTTTTGCAGCGGAAAATAAGACTATCCACAGTTGATAATTATTTAAACTAGGTAAGTCTCTATGCCATCCGATTTCCTCAATGACTGGCTCACATCCTACCCTTTCCCTTGGACGAACTCTCGACCAAGCCTTTACCTGAAAATGGTTTTAGTTTTTGGAAAGCGAGGGTTAGACCACAAGGTTTAGTGAATTTCCAAATAAACGACAATTATATAAAACATTTAAATCCGAAGAGATAAATCGATAGAAAAAGGAAGCAACAATTTAAATACAGGACCATGAACAAGGATAGTAAAAAACTCCAGTTAGTCATAAACTTGCCACATATGACTTAATAATTATTGCCCGTAAACTTGTCACAAATGGGTATGTCATACACCTCAAACGAGTTCGAGATGTACGAATTAAACTCCCAAGAGATTTGCAAGATCTCAAGGTACACACACTATCCTATGAACATGTCCAATTCATCTAGGAATATCGCGATATCTAGGTCAATTCGACAATTATCATTTATATAAACCGAAGAAAATATAAATCGTTTAACATGCTTCCAATTTAAATACCATGATCAGTTTCCCAAATCAATTTTACCAAAAATTGTAGTTTAAGTCAGGGGAACTCACCTGACGATGCCACACCTAGTCCAAGTCCAAACGGTAGAACTCTTCCAAACCGAACGCCTAAATTCACCAAAGCAATATAAGTGTTAACCTCTCAAAGTATCCTCATAAGTCTTCTAATATAATCCTAGAATAAATCCCTAGCCCAAAGGTCCAATCTCCGACTCGATGCGCGAAACGAAACGGAAGAATGTGTGCAAGACAGTGCCTGGCGTGGGTTGTAACGTGAGTTATAACTGGCGTTAGCCCGACGTGGGTTATAACTAGCGTGGTAACTCACTTAAGCCAAACAGAGTCTGACGTGGGTTCTAACGTGGGTTATAACTAGCGTCAGCCCGACGTGGGTTATAACTAGCGTCAACCCGACATGGGTTATAACTGGCGTTACAACTGGCCTAAGCCACTGTCAAGCTTTCTTCATCTTAGATTCACAAATTAACCTCCAAAACTCCACTTTACTCCAAAAACAAAGATTCTTATGACTCCAAAACCATATATTAATGATGAGGAGTAAACCCAAAACATACCCATTACCTTCCTAAACATAAATAGAAAACTATAACCATCCAATTTCATCATATTTGAATCCATGGATTCAATCATCATGAAGAGCTCATGGTCATCCATGGTGGGTTTTTCTTGAAATCAACCCAAATGCAAAGAACCAATAAAAGAAATGAAGATAGCCATTAAAATCATCTATTCATCTCATACCCCTTGATTTGAGAATCTTAAACATAGATAAACAATCAAACTCATAACCTCCCAATAATTCTAATCATCCCCAAAAGACTTAACTAAGCTAGAAGATGATGAGGATGAAGTTGGGTACATGAGATTGCTTGATTTCTTGATGAATCTCCTTCAAAATGCTCTTCTCCTTACTTTGCTTGACTCTCACGTTTACACCATCAAAACACACACACAATGAATATCTGAAATGAGGAGAAATGGTTGATTTTTCCCTTGCTATCCTTTATAAATACCTTGGGCTTTTAGGGCTCATCTATGAATTTAGCCCAAATCCAAATATGTAGTCTTAATCCCTTTTTATTTAAAAGCCCAAATTAATCTTATTTAGAGTCTAAGTCTAAAATTTAGATTAGGGTTATTAGAAATGAAAAGTTTTTTAGAAATTAATGATGACATTTAATGATACATTTTATTTAAAAAAAACTCAAAATTATAAGAAAAAGGAAAAATGCGCATATTGGTCTATTATTAATCCTCAAATCCACATCTTCCTTTATATATATATATATATATATATATTGATTGTTAGCTTATTAAGAAAAAAGCGAAAATAAATTAAAAAATATGTTATATTGTTAGTTTACTAAAAAAATACGAAAATTAAGAACCGTAAAATACAACAATTTTTATAAATTAATCATTTATTTATAAATATTGTTAGTTTACTAAAAAAAATTAGAATACAAAAATTATATACCCAAAAATAAAATAATCTTTATAAAAAATTTTATTCATTTATAAATATTGTTAGTTTACAAAAAAAATTATAATACAAAAATTATGAAAGTTATAATTTGTAAAAGAAATTAGAATGCAATAAAATTTAATGAAGAAAAATTAAAAGTTTTTTGGAAATTAATGATGACATTTAATATTACATTTTATTTAAAAAAAACTCAAAATTATAATAAAAAAGAAAAATGTTCATATTGGTCTGTTATTAATCCTCAAAGCCACATCTTCCTTTATATATATATATATATATATATATATATATTGATTGTTAGCTTGTTAATAAAATAAAAATAAAATATACAAAATTGTTTATTTAAAAAGTTTTAATTTATAAACATTGTTAGCTTATTAAGAAAAAAGAGAAATAAATTAAAAAATATGTTATATTGTTAGTTTACAAAAAAAAATTAGAAATACAAAAATTAAGAACCGTAAAATACAATAATTTTTATAAATTAATTATTTATTTATAAATATTGTTAGTTTACTAAAAAAATTAGAATACAAAAATTATGAACCGTAAAATACAATAATTTTTATAAAAATTATTATTCATTTATAAATATTGTTAGTTTACTAAAAAAATTATAATATAAAAATTATGAAAATTTATAATTTGTATAATAAATTAGAATGCAATAAAATTTAATAAAGAATAATAAAAAGTTTTTTGAAAATTAATGATGGCATTTAATGATACATATTATTTAAAAAAACTCCAAATTATAAGAAAAAAGAAAAAAATGCCATATTGGTCTTTTATTAATCTTCAAAGCCACATCTTCCTTTATATATACATATATATATATATATTGATTGTTAGCTTGTTAATAAAATAAAAATAAAATATACAAAATTATTTATTTAAAAAGTTTTAATTTATAAACATTGTTAGCTTAATAAGAAAAGAGAAAATAAATTAAAAAATATGTTCTATTGTTAGTTTACTAAAAAAATTAAAATACAAAAATTAAGAACCGTAAAATACAATAATTTTTATAAAAATTATTATTCATTTATAAATATAGTTAGTTTACTAAAAAAAATTAGAATACAAAAATTATTAAAGTTTATAATTTGTATATGAAATTAGAATGCAATAAAATTTATATTTTGAGGGAAAAAGATAAGGAAAAGATGGACTATGCCACATGGCCGCTACAAATAAAGGAAAAGTCAAATGAAAAATAATGAAAAGATTTGTGGAAATTAATGATGGCATTTAATGATACATTTTATTTTAAAAAACTCCAAATTATAAGAAAAAAGAAAAATGCCCATATTGTTCTCCTATTAATCCTTAAAGCCACATCTTCCTTTATATATATATATATATATATATATATATATATATATATATATATTGATTGTTAGCTTAATAAAAAAAAAGAAAATAAATTAAAAAATATGTTTTATTGTTAGTTTACTAAAAAAAATTAAAATACAAAAATTAAGAACCGTAAAATACAATAATTTTTATAAAAATTATTATTCATTTATAAATATAGTTAGTTTACTAAAAAAATTAGAATACAAAAGTTATTAAAGTTTATAATTTGTATATAAAATTAGAATGCAATAAAATTTAATGAAAAATAATGAAAAGTTTTGTGGAAATTAATGATGGCATTTAATGATACATTTTATTTAAAAAAACTCCAAATTATAAAAAAAAAGAAAAAATGCCCATATTAGTCTATTATTAATCCTTAAAGCCACATCTTCCTTTATATATATATATATATTGATTTATATATATATATATATATATATATATTGATTGTTAGCTTATTAAGAAAAGAGAAAATAAATTAAAAAATATGTTCTATTGTTAGTTTACTAAAAAAAATTAAAATACAAAAATTAAGAACCGTAAAATACAATAATTTTTATAAAAATTATTATTCATTTATAAATATAATTAGTTTACTAAAAAAACTAGAATACAAAAATTATTAAAGTTTATAATTTGTATATAAAATTAGAATGCAATAAAATTTAATGAAAAATAATGAAAAGTTTTGTGGAAATTAATGATGGCATTTAATAATACATTTTATTTAAAAAAACTCCAAATTATAAGAAAAAAAAATGTCCATATTGTTCTCTTATTAATTTTTAAATCCACATCTTCCTTTATATATATATATATATATATATTGATTGTTAGCTTAATAAGAAAAGAGAAAATAAATTAAAAAATATGTTCTATTGTTAGTTTACTAAAAAAAATTAAAATACAAAAATTAAGAACCGTAAAATATAATAATTTTTATAAAAATTATTATTCATTTATAAATATAGTTAGTTTACTAAAAAAATTAGAATACAAAAATTATTAAAGTTTATAATTTGTATATGAAATTATAATGCAATAAAATTTAATGAAAAATAATGAAAAGTTTTGTGTAAATTAATGATGGCATTCAATGATACATTTTAAAAAAACTCCAAATTATAAGAAAAAAGAAAAATGCCCATATTGGTCTCTTATTAATCGTTAAAGCCACATCTTCCTTTATATATATATATATATATATATATTGATTGATTGTTAGCTTATTAACAAAAGTGAAAATAAATTACAAAATATGTTCTATTGTTAGTTTACTAAAAAAAAATTAGAATACAAAAATTAAGAACCATAAAATACACTGATTTTTATAAAAATTTATATTCATTTATAAATATTGTTATTTTACTAAAAAAATTATAATACAAAAATTATGAAAGTTTATAATTTGTATATGAAATTAGAATGCAATAAAATTTAATAAAGAATAATGAAAAGTTTTGTGGAAATTAATGATGGCATTTAATATTACATTTTATTTAAAAAAACTCCAAATTATAAGAAAAAAAATGCCCATATTGGTCTTTTATTAATCCTCAAAGCCATATCTTCCTTTATATATATATATATATATATATGATATTAGTTTAATAACAAAAGAGAAAATAAATTACAAAATATGTTCTATTGTAAGTTTACTAAAAAAAATTAGAATACAAAAATTAATAACCGTAAAATACAATAATTTTTATAAATTAATTATTTATTTATAAACATTGTTAGTTTACTAAAAAAATTAGAATACAAAAATTATGATACTAAAATACAATAACTTTTATAAAAATTATTATTCTTTTATAAATATTGTTAGGTTACTAAAAAAATTATAATACAAAAATTATGAAAGTTTATAATTTGTATATTAAATTAGAATGCAATAAAATTTAATGAAAAATAATGAAAAGTTTTGTGGAAATTAATGATGGCATTTAATGATATATTTTATTAAAAAAAACTCCAAATTATAAGAAAAAACAAAAAATGCCCATATTGGTTTCTTATTAATCGTTAAAGCCACATCTTCTTATATATATATTTATATTGATTGATTGTTAGCTTATTAACAAAAGAGAAAATAAATTACAAAATATGTTCTATTGTTAGTTTACTAAAAAAAAATTAGAGTACAAAAATTAAGAACCATAACATACACTAATTTTTATAAAAAATTATATTCATTTATAAATATTGTTATTTTACAAAAGAAATTATAATACAAAAATTATTAAAGTTATAATTTGTATAAGAAATTAGAATGCAATAAAATTTAAATAAGAATAATGCAAAGTTTTTTGGAAATTAATGATGACATTTAATGATACATTTTATTTAAAAAAAACTTCCAAATTATAAGAAAAAAGAAAAATGTCCATATTGGTCTGTTATTAATCCTCAAAGCCACATCTTCCTTTATATATATATATATATTGATTGTTAGATTGTTAATAAAATAAAAATAAAATATACAAAATTATTTATTTAAAAAGTTTTAATTTATAAACATTGTTAGCTTAATAAGAAAAGAGAAAATAAATTAAAAAATATGTTCTATTGTTAGTTTACTAAAAAAATTAAAATAAAAAAATTAAGAACCGTAAAATACAATAATTTTTATAAAAATTATTATTCATTTATAAATATAGTTAGTTTACTAAAAAAAATTAGAATACAAAAATTATTAAAGTTTATAATTTGTATATGAAATTAGAATGCAATAAAATTTAATGAAAAATAATGAAAAGTTTTGTGGAAATTAATGATGGCATTTAATGATACATTTTATTTTAAAAAACTCCAAATTATTAGAAAAAAGAAAAAAAATGCCCATATTGTTCTCCTATTAATCCTTAAAGCCACATCTTCTTATATATATATATATATATATTGATTGTTAGCTTAATAAAAAAAAAAAAAATAAATTAAAAAATATGTTTTATTGTTCGTTTACTAAAAAAAATTAAAATACAAAAATTAAGAACCGTAAAATACAATAATTTTTATAAAAATTATTATTCATTTATAAATATAGTTAGTTTACTAAAAAAATTAGAATACAAAAGTTATAAAAGTTTATAATTTGTATATAAAATTAGAATGCAATAAAATTTAATGAAAAATAATGAAAAGTTTTGTGGAAATTAATGATGGCATTTAATGATACATTTTATTTAAAAAAACTCCAAATTATAAAAAAAAAGAAAAAATGCCCATATTAGTCTATTATTAATCCTTAAAGCCACATCTTCCTTTATATATATATATATATATATATATATATATATATTGATTTATATATATATATATATTGATTGTTAGCTTATTAAGAAAAGAGAAAATAAATTAAAAAATATGTTCTATTGTTAGTTTACTAAAAAAAATTAAAATACAAAAATTAAGAACCGTAAAATACAATAATTTTTATAAAAATTATTATTCATTTATAAATATAATTAGTTTACTAAAAAAACTAGAATACAAAAATTATTAAAGTTTATAATTTGTATATAAAATTAGAATGCAATAAAATTTAATGAAAAATAATGAAAAGTTTTGTGGAAATTAATGATGGCATTTAATAATACATTTTATTTAAAAAAACTCCAAATTATAAGAAAAAAAAATGTCCATATTGTTCTCTTATTAATTTTTAAATCCACATCTTCCTTTATATATATATATATATTGATTGTTAGCTTAATAAGAAAAGAGAAAATAAATTAAAAAATATGTTCTATTGTTAGTTTACTAAAAAAAATTAAAATACAAAAATTAAGAACCGTAAAATATAATAATTTTTATAAAAATTATTATTCATTTATAAATATAGTTAGTTTACTAAAAAAATTAGAATACAAAAATTATTAAAGTTTATAATTTGTATATGAAATTATAATGCAATAAAATTTAATGAAAAATAATGAAAAGTTTTGTGTAAATTAATGATGGCATTCAATGATACATTTTAAAAAAACTCCAAATTATAAGAAAAAAGAAAAATGCCCATATTGGTCTCTTATTAATCGTTAAAGCCACATCTTCCTTTATATATATATATATATATATATATATATATATTGATTGATTGTTAGCTTATTAACAAAAGTGAAAATAAATTACAAAATATGTTCTATTGTTAGTTTACTAAAAAAAAATTAGAATACAAAAATTAAGAACCATAAAATACACTGATTTTTATAAAAATTTATATTCATTTATAAATATTGTTATTTTACTAAAAAAATTATAATACAAAAATTATGAAAGTTTATAATTTGTATATGAAATTAGAATGCAATAAAATTTAATAAAGAGTAATGAAAAGTTTTGTGGAAATTAATGATGTCATTTAATATTACATTTTATTTAAAAAAACTCCAAATTATAAGAAAAAAAATGCCCATATTGGTCTTTTATTAATCCTCAAAGCCATATCTTCCTTTATATATATATATATATATATGATATTAGTTTAATAACAAAAGAGAAAATAAATTACAAAATATGTTCTATTGTAAGTTTACTAAAAAAAATTAGAATACAAAAATTAATAACCGTAAAATACAATAATTTTTATAAATTAATTATTTATTTATAAACATTGTTAGTTTACTAAAAAAATTAGAATACAAAAATTATGATACTAAAATACAATAACTTTTATAAAAATTATTATTCTTTTATAAATATTGTTAGGTTACTAAAAAAATTATAATACAAAAATTATGAAAGTTTATAATTTGTATATTAAATTAGAATGCAATAAAATTTAATGAAAAATAATGAAAAGTTTTGTGGAAATTAATGATGGCATTTAATGATATATTTTATTAAAAAAAACTCCAAATTATAAGAAAAAACAAAAAATGCCCATATTGGTTTCTTATTAATCGTTAAAGCCACATCTTCTTATATATATATATATATATATTGATTGATTGTTAGCTTATTAACAAAAGAGAAAATAAATTACAAAATATGTTCTATTGTTAGTTTACTAAAAAAAATTAGAGTACAAAAATTAAGAACCATAACATACACTAATTTTTATAAAAAATTATATTCATTTATAAATATTGTTATTTTACTAAAAAAATTATAATACAAAAATTATGAAAGTTTATAATTTGTATATTAAATTAGAATGCAACAAAATTTAATAAATAATAATGAAAAGTTTTGTGGAAATTAATGATGGCATTTAATATTACATTTTATTTAAAAAAAACTCCAAATTATAAGAAAAAATAAAAATGCCCATATTGGTCTTTTATTAATCCTCAAAGCCACATATTCCTTTATATATATATATATATATATATATATTGATTTATTGATTCTTAGGTTATTAAGAAACGAGAAAATAAATTAAAAAATATGTTCTATTGTTAATTTACTAAAAAAAAATTAATATACAAAAATTAAGAACCGTAAAATACAATAATTTTTATAAAAATTATTATTCATTTATAAATATAGTTAGTTTACTAAAAAAATTAGAATACAAAAATTATGAAAGTTTATAATTTGTATATGAAATTAAAATGCAATAAAATTTAATGAAAAATAATAAAAAGTTTTTGTGAAAATTAATGATGACATTTAATGATACATTTTATTCAAAAAAAAATCCAAATTATAAGAAAAAAAGAAAATGCCAATATTGGTCTCTTATTAATCCTCAAAGCCACATCTTACTTTATATATATATATATATATATATATATATATATTGATTGGTAGCTTATTAAGAAAAGAGAAAATAAATAAAAAAATATGTTCTATTGTTAGTTTACTAAAAAAAAAATTAAAATACAAAAATTAAGAACCGTAAAATACAATAATTTTTTTAAAAATTATTATTCATTTATAAATATAGTTAGTTTACTAAAAAAATTAGAATACAAAAATTATGAAGGTTTATAATTTGTATATGAAATTAGAATGCAATAAAATTTAATGAAAATAATAAAAAGTTTTTGTGGAAATTAATGATGGCATTTAATGATACATTTTATTTAAAAAAAATCCAAATTATAAGGAAAAAGGAAAATGCCAATATTGGTATCTTATTAATTCTCAAAGCCACATCTTCCTTTATATATATATATATATATTGATTGTTAGCTTATTAAGAAAAAAGAAAATAAATTAAAAAATATGTTCTATTGTTAGTTTACTAAAAAATACGAAAATTAAGAACCGTAAAATACAATAATTTTTATAAATTAATCATTTATTTATAAATATTGTTAGTTTACTAAAAAAATTAAAATACAAAAATTATATACCCTAAAATAAAATAATCTTTATAAAAAAATTTATTCATTTATAAATATTGTTAGTTTACAAAAGAAATTATAATACAAAAATTATTAAAGTTATAATTTGTATAAGAAATTAGAATGCAATAAAATTTAAATAAGAAGAATGCAAAGTTTTTTGGAAATTAATGATGACATTTAATGATATATTTTATTTAAAAAAAACTTCCAAATTATAAGAAAAAAGAAAAATGTCCATATTGGTCTGTTATTAATCCTCAAAGCCACATCTTCCTTTATATATATATATATATATTGATTGTTAGATTGTTAATAAAATAAAAATAAAATATACAAAATTATTTATTTAAAAAGTTTTAATTTATAAACATTGTTAGCTTACTAAGAAAAGAGAAAATAAATTAAAAAATATGTTATATTGTTAGTTTACAAAAAAAAATTAGAATACAAAAATTAAGAACCGTAAAATACAATAATTTTAATAAATAAATTATTTATTTATAAATATTGTTAGTTTAAAAAAAATTAGAATACAAAAATTATGAACCGTAAAATACAATAATTTTTATAAAAATTATTATTCATTTATAAATATTGTTAGTTTACTAAAAAAATTATAATACAAAAATTATAAAAGTTTATAATTTGTATAAGAAATTAGAATGCAATAAAATTTAATCAAGAAGAATGCAAAGTTTTTTGGAAATTAATGATGACATTTAATGATACATTTTATTTAAAAAAAACTCAAAATTATAAGAAAAAAGAAAAATGTTCATATTGGTATCTTATTAATCCTCAAAGCCACATCTTTCTTTATATATATATATATATATATTGATTGTTAGCTTACTAAGAAAAGAGAAAATAAATTAAAAAATATGTTATATTGTTAGTTTACAAAAAAAATTAGAATACAAAAATTAAGAACCGTAAAATATAATAATTTTTATAAATTAATTAATTATTTATAAATATTGTTAGTTTACTAAAAAAATTAGAATACAAAAATTTTGAACCGTAAAATACAATAATTTTTATAAAAATTATTATTCATTTATAAATATTGCTAGTTTACTAAAAAAATTATAATACAAAAATTATAAAAGTTTATAATTTGTATAAGAAATTAGAATGCAATAAAATTTAATCAAGAAAAATGCAAAGTTTTTTGGAAATTAATGATGACATTTAATGATACATTTTATTTAAAAAAACTCAAAATTATAAGAAAAAAGAAAAATGCCCATATTGGTCTCTTATTAATCCTCAAAGCCACATCAATATATATATATACAATATATTAGCTTGTTAATAAAATAAAAATAAAATATACAAAATTATTTATTTAAAAAGTTTTAATTTATAAACATTGTTAGCTTATTAAGAAAAGAGAAAATAAATTAAAAAATATGTTTTATTGTTAGCTTATAAAATATCTTCTATTGTTAGTTTACTAAAAAAATTAGAACACGAAAATTAAGAACCGTAAAATACAATATTTTTTATAAATTAATCATTTATTTATAAATATTGTTAGTTTACTAATAAAAATTAGAATACAAAAATTATGAACCGTAAAATACAATAATTTTTATAAATTTTTTTATTCATTTATAAATTTTTTTAGTTTACAAAAAAAAAACTATAATACAAAAATTATGAAAGTTTATAATTTGTATAAGAAATTAGAATGCAATAAAATTTAATGAAGAAGAATGAAAAGTTTTTTGGAGATTAATGATGGCATTTAATTATACATTTTATTTAAAAAAACTCAAAATTATAAGAAAAAAGAAAAATGCCTATATTAGTCTCTTATTAAACCTCAAAGTCACATCTTCTTATATATATATATATATTGATTGTTAGTTTACAAAAAAAATTATAATACAAAAATTATGAAAGTTTATAATTTGTATAAGAAATTAGAATGCAATAAAATTTAATGAAAAAGAATGAAAAGTTTTTTGGAAATTAATGATAACATTTAATTATACATTTTATTTAAAAAAACTCAAAATTATAAGAAAAAAGAAAAATGCCCATATTAGTCTCTTATTAATCCTCAAAGCCACATCTTCTTTTATATATATATATATAGAGAGATTGATTACAATTTATGTAGTCAACTAACGTGTTCCATTCTTGATCCTACGACCCAAACAAGGGAAATTTATTTTGCATTGAATTTAAGGGCCGGTTGTAGAATATTATAAGATATCCAAATCGCAATTAATGCAGGGGTTGCTTTGGGTGGGTTTTCAAACAATCAAACTTGATCTATTTATTTATGAAGATAAGATTTTAAAAGCTGATCAAGCTTTCATTTTTATTGTTCATAAAATAGGTAAAATTAGGAATATTTATAAAATTTGAGAATCTTTGTATGAATTATTGATTTATACTTAATGTTTTAATAGTTGTATCTAAAGGTGTTAATATATTGTGGGTTGGGAGGGTTGAAGTCATTTGAAACCCAACCATCGACTTCCATGCAACCCACCAAAGGGCCTTTGGCTCAATGGTATCGGGACCAAATTTGAGAAGAATCACTACTAAAATGGAAGGCTTTCATCTACGACCATTTCCCTGGGAAATCCATTGTTGAATGGTGATTCGTCACAAAACCGTCAGAAAAACTGGTGGTTAATTTGTTGGTGGGTAAATCAAATCAGTGACAGATTACCCAGGAAATTTCTGGGTAATCCGTTGGTAATTTCTTGAAAACATCGGATCTTACCGGAACCATTAGTATTTCCTGGATGATCCATGGTAATCACCCAAGAAAATTTCCCTGGGTGATTTTTTGTAGGTGAAAGTCATTTGTTTTGTAATGAATGCATGTGTGAGTTTATTTGTTGCATTTGTCGTATATAAATATTATTACTTTAAAATAAAAATATGAGAGCTATTTTTAAATCCTTAGTCCAACTTGAGCAACCCACATGCAGTGCATAAAAACCCGACCAACCCAACCTGAAAACCTTCAAAGAAATCTAACCCGAGCCATTCACTGATCATAATTGATACAAGTTTTGACCAAACCATTGGGTCGGAGTTGGGCCAAACCAGTGAAAACTGCATATGGATTTAGGCAGAATATCCTTCTAGGCCTCAAGGCCTTCACAGTTCAAATCAAGTAGGTGAAGTAAAGGTTTCCGTTATCTGGAGAACAATGATTGCAGTCCAAATCAGTAAAAGCTATGCACCATCATGGTCTTTGTTAGACCTGGCAAACGTGTCGTGTCGTGTCGGGTTCAAAGTTAAACGGGTTGAGAGTATCTAACCCTAACCCGACCCGTTTAATTCTCGTGTCGTGTCGTGTCAACCCGTTTAATTTTCGTGTTGTTTTCGTGTCATTTTCGTGTCAACCCGTTTACTTAAACTGGTTGAAATATATTACCCAAATCCGTTTCATTCGTGTCGAGTTCGTGTTTAGTTAGCATATTGTGTCAGTTTTTGCCAAGGCTACATGGAATGTACAATCACTTTTTATTATTGTTTAATATATACTTTGTTAAAAAAAACTATAAACTGTGAGTTGTTGACGTTATTTGCCTAAGGGCCAAAGGGGTCTAATATAAACGGGTTATTCAGGTCATTTTCGAGTTGAAATTTTTGACCCTGATCTTACCCGTTTAATTTTTGTGTCGTGTCGTGTCAACCCGTTTACTTAGACAGGTTGAAATGTATTACCCAAACCCGTTTAATTAGTGTCGAGTTCGTGTCGGGTTAGCGTGTCGTCTCAGTTTTTGCCAGGTCTAGTCTTTGTCACTAATATATCAATTTGTTCTAGATATACATCAACTAAGACATGATAAATATCAACCGTATGGAGGTTAAAAGCTATGATATTTGGGGTAGAATGGGATAGAAGCATAAAACATACAAAGAGAGGCTGTGTTTCGGGCTACATTCGTCTTATAACTCGATTCATAACTAAACTTCAATTTGACGTAGTAATTTGGTTGTCATATGTTTCCTTTCTGATTAAGACGTTAATTAACTTGATCTAAGCTAGATGAGTTGTAGCATCTCTAGTGATGATAGCGACACTTAGATGAGGAATTAAGGTGTTGTTTAGGTTTGTGACTGAAATTCTAAATGGATTGCTTTAGTATCCTTGTTGGCTTTTAGCCCGACCAACCGAACCTAACCCGTTGGTTAGGTTCGGCTAGAAAAAAATCCTTAAAGATTTGGCATCTCTTGATATCTTCCTATGTATATAATTTCCTACCTATACTTTTATATATTTGTTTTGTAATTGTATATTTTGTATTTTGTTTCCTAGATAGGCAGCTACATAATGTTTCTTTCTCCTTGTAACCTTAATTTTCCACATTGATCCAAACTTTTCATTGTTAATTTCTACATCATATCAAATGATTTTATCATTATTATGAGGTGTTCTTGAGTCTGATAGCAACATAAATAGCTTTCTATCCCTATTTCCAACTCACGTTGCCGTACACGGTGGTTGTCAACCTACAACAGCCTTCTGGCCATTGCCTTGTCCCGAAATCCCAGCTATTCGACTCGTATCAACGTACAAAATATGTAAATATAATGCGAGTTGTTTGATGTATCTATATACCAAATGTATTCTTTATATTTCTATATGCTATATCCTTCATAGCTTTTAATGTATACATGTATATTTGTGGTTATGGCATGTGCATACATCTATAGATGGATTAATTATGGGGAGTGCTAATGGCATCCCTAATATAGGGGTGTGCACGGAATTTCATGCACTTTATAGGATTTGTACATAATTTTTGGTACTATAATAGGTGTTGATATTGACTTGTGTAAGGATGATATTCACTCTTAGGGGTGCCATTAGCCTCCCCTTTAATTATATAACTTCGTGTGAAATCTATAATATTAGCTATGAGCCTATGATCCTTAATTTAATACATTCCATATGTGTATATTCTTAATATAAGTCATCAAATCAATGGTCAATTTTCATGCATAAATTTACGTATAAATCTAAACTTGATTTCTAGACCCCCTTTTTCTTTCCTTTGGATAAGATAAACATAGAGTGTGATTTATTCTGGAAACTAGAAGACAAAGACTATTGACTTTTGAAAAATCAAACCAGACTTTTCAAATTTCTTCCATGTTTTTATTTGCCTTTTTATATTATATGATAAAAAGCAAAAGATATTCTGATTGCTTTTGCAGATCAAATCAGCATTTTTTTTGTATGCAAAATACATACTTTATTATAGGTGAGTAACATTTGAAAACAATTGTAAAACTGAAGACTCCACTTTTGGCTCTTGCAAGGAGAAACTGGACAAGATTAAACTGTTTTTAAATTTTCACACTTTCAAATGTAGATAAATGTTTTGCTTGAATGTCCATATATGTAAGAGATTTCCCATTTGGCCGGGCAACATTTAGATAATACTTAGAAATTGCCTAAATTCACACTTACAAGCTTGGGCAAATTGGCTAAACCAACACTCCCTCAATCCAAAAATAGATGTCATGATCATGATGAAAATGTGTAATTATTAGACTTTTTAATTAACTCAATGACAATTTTGCTCTTTGTTATAACAAAGGGAGCAATGAACTTCTCTATCTTACTAGTAAGAGTAGAATTATAAATTAGAAACTAACTTTGAAAACTGACACTTATTTTGGGGCAAACTAATGGAGATTCTTCTTTAATTACTACTAGATTGCAGAAATAATAAAATTTCAAAGTCCAACAAGCCATGAGTCAAAGCATATATCTACCATTATTTGACAACAAAGTAGTTCTTTTTGAGGATTTGGTAGTGATTTTGTTGCGAATTTGGATTAACAACCTCATTTTTAGGGTTTTCATCTTACCAGAAAATGGGTTAACCACCGTAATCATGGTGGTGGCGGAATTGTGGACCGATGGATGTAAAATCCAACACCGATCAAAACCATACGATTAATTTAAATGATAGCATTGTTCTTACCGTCGATGGTTGCTGAAAAATCGAACCGAACCCGCAGATTTTCTCCTCCGATTTGACACCAATTGGGATGAGTTTTTTTTATTAACCTGGATATCCAACCCGCTATGCGAGTCGACTAATTGGGATGAGTTTTGTTTGATTTGCAGAAGGTTTTTGTTTCTTACGATCGTCGGTTATATTAAAAAACGTTGAATCGAGAACTGGAAATCAAGCCAGGGAGCCACGTAGAAAACCCACCGTCATCCACTTCTTCACATTCACCACAATTCAAAAGAAAATTATAATTTACAAAACAGGCACTTATGCTTTCAACTGATGACATTCGACCCCTTGTTAACAATTAAAGTTCATTTGTGATCTTTTTGGAAGTTTATGCTATAGAACTTGAAAACATAGAATTCTTGATATGCATTCATTTCACCCCAAGTATATTCATTAGTCTAGCTTTAAATTCTTTATTTTTCTAGGAAACCAGAGAAATAATTATCAGGGCGAAACCATTGTTCAGAATCGTGTGATCTATTCATAATTGGAAGAATACAATACATACAAAAGCAAGTTTGCATTTATTATATCACACGTTCTTAAGGAGGTCCTATTTACGGAAGAGCATGAAACACTTGTGTACAAAACTGTCAAGGAAGTAATAACATGTATACATACATTCTTCAACAAAGTCCAACCACCTTCTATCCCAATAAGGATTGATGTAAAGAACAACAACAAATCCCAACAAGAACACTGCCCATGCTGAACCAGAACTTCCATAAAAGGATGCCATATCGATATCATACCATTTATCATTCCCTTCTTTAGCACGTTCTTTTACTGATGGATTGGTCGCATGTGATGTAGTCGTGCATTTCTTCTCTAATGGTGGTCCACAAAGAAGTGGATTCCCTTCATAACTCTCATTGGTAAAGGTACCGAACTGTGCTTTCGTCTCTGGGAGTCTGCCTGATAGATTGTTGTAAGAAACATTGAAAACAGCTAAAAAAGTAAGTTGAATCAGTTGTGATGGAACTTCGCCACTCAACCGATTTGAAGAAAGATCCAGGCTCTCTATCTTCTCAAGATTTGAGAACTCGATTGGAATAGATCCAGACAACTGATTATGAGACAAGTTCAATGAGTGCATCTCAGTCAACAACCCTAGTTCTTTTGGGATTTCACCTGTTAGTTTGTTATCTGATAGATCCAATCCCACCAAGTAATCAAGGATGCTACCTCTGTAACCGAGAGAAAGAGCTTTTGTTGTAAACCGAACTTCGTCTTCCATTTCAAACATTTATGTATCGTACATGGCAGAAGAAACATCGTTACGATGTAGATAACCCAAATAGTGGTAAAAGGAAGCCCCCAATGCCCCATTTGGGATTTTTTCGAAAGCTAGTGATACAGAGAGGTTTCGAGAGTTAACGAAACTTTTCTTCGATTTTTGGAAACGAATAAAACGGGCTCCAAAGAAGCTCGTAAACCTGCATAGGAAAATGAAAAATAGTTTCTTATGTAAATTAGGTTATGTATCGGATCACGAGCGCATCCTAACGAGTCCCGAAAGGATTGCGTTTATTTGTTTATTTAATTATTTAATTATTTAATTAATTTAGGATAGTAATTTAGTTTATTTAGTTTATTATTTATTATTTATTAGTTTTCTAGTTTGATTAGGATTATTAGTTTCCTTATTTATTAGTTTCTTTTATCAAATAGTTTCCTAGTTGGTTTAGAATTAGGAATGCTTTATTTCCATAATTATCTTTCCTAGTTTTAGATTATAAATAGGATCTATTATTTTAAGTTTTAATCACAACATTATTATTCAATACAATTCTTCTCTTTGAGAGTTTTTAAGAGTTTTTCTCTTAGTTTATTGAGTTTTACTAAACGTAATTCTCAACCCTTTTGGATTTAGACGTTTGCCGATCCTTCCGCAAACCCCCGCTGCGTCAGTTGGTATCAGAGAAGGATTCGCCTGTCTTTTCACTAACAATGGCCGATCAGCAACCGCCTACCAAAACAGATTTCGCCGAGATGACTGCGGCCATTACCGCAGCTCTAGACAATCTGACAGCGGTTGTCAACCGACACCTCATCCAACCCGACAACGGCTACCGCCGAAGAAGGGACAGGCACGAGAAACCGATCAGAGTTCCGCACGGCCAGAGCCACAACAGTTTTATGGATTCGGTTTCTCTCCTGGGCAAACAACCATCCGTTCGTAAAAGGCTACCCGAAAAAGATGAAATCTTGTGCTACAAGAACGAAGAAAAGATCAACCTCATACTCCAACGAGTAATCTTTTCATCTAAAGAAGAGGGACAAAGGAATAGTATTTTTCGATCTCATTGCTCCGTCGATAAGAAGGTATGTAACCTCATCATCGATAATGGTAGTGGTGAAAACTTTGTGTCTAAAAAAGTTGGTCGATTATCTCAACCTACCCACTCAACCCCATGAAGCTCCTTATTCTCTTGGGTGGGTCAACAAAGAATCGCAAGTTAAGGTCACACAAACTTGTCGGGTACCCATATCGATTGGAAAACATTACTGAGAAGAGGTTTTATGTGACATTCTTGATATGGATGCCTGCCACATCCTATTGGGCCGTCCTTGGCAATTTGATAATGACGTCACCTACAAAGGGTGAGACAATGTCATGTTGTTTTGATGGGGCGACTGAAAGATCGCCATGGCACCCGTAAGTAGTTTTGAAAAGGTCCCCAAGAAGAAAAACGACAATCTTCCCATCCTGAATACTTGTGAGCAAGAGATGAAGAAAGATGCGGAAAAAGTTGAAAGCTTTTGCCCTATTGTCATCAAAGAGTTAACAAGCGCAGAAAAAGACGAGATCTTTTCCCCCGAAATCAAAGCACCCGAGATCGAAGAACCCAAAATCAAAGAACCGAAAATCGAAACACCCGAAGGTGAGCTACTTGATGATACCTCCATTATTCCAACACCCGTTGTCAATTTTGAAAATATCTCCGACAAAAGTGACAACTTGCTCATTATGACTAATAACGAGCAAGAGTTGGAAGACGACACGAAGAAAGTTAAACTCGATTGTCCTACCATTATCGAAGGACTAACGAGTAAAGAAAAAGTAGAGGCCAAGATTCATAAAGAAGTGAACGAGACTCCCGAACAAATCGAGATAATTCCATGTAAAGTTTCTATGACCTTTTACCCTTTCGAATTTGATAAAGTCTCGCTTGTATAGAGACGACCACGACAACATCCTTTGGAATTTGAAGATCGGTCAACTCTTTTAAATTTCGAAAGCCGAGCTGTGAATGCTTTGAAGAAACGAATGTTCTACGAGTTGGGTGAAGATGTTTTTCAAGTGAACTCGAGGGAGAGTTCTTTTCAAGTGAGGGTGACTGATACAGAGAGGTTTCGAGAGTTAACGAGGCTTTTCTTCAATTTTTGGAAATGAATAAAACGGCTCGAAAGAAGCTCGTAAACCTGCATCGGAAACTGAAAAATAGTTTCTTATGTAAATTAGGTTACGTATCGGATCACGAGCGCATCCTAACGAGTCCCAAAAGGATTGTGTTTATTTAATTATTTTATTACTTAATTAATTTGGGATAGTAATTTAGTTTATTTAGTTTATTATTTATTATTTATTAGTTTTCTAGTTTGATTAGGATTATTAGTTTCCTTATTTATTAGTTTCTTTTATCAAATAGTTTCCTAGTTGGTTTAGAATTAGGAATGCTTTATTTCCATAATTATCTTTCCTAGTTTTAGATTATAAATAGGATCTATTATTTTAAGTTTTAATCACAACATTATTATTCAATACAATTCTTCTCTTTGAGAGTTTTTAAGAGTTTTTCTCTTAGTTTATTGAGTTTTACTAAACGTAATTCTCAACCCTTTTGGATTTAGACGTTTGCCGATCCTTCCGCAAACCCCCGCTGCGTCAGCTAGGTAAGTAGGGGTGGTAATATTTTGTAAGCAGCTAGGTACTGAACCAGAAAGAGAGTTACTAGATAAATCTATCAAACTCATATTACTTAATTGGCACAATTGCATCGGAATAGAACCACTGAAATTATTTTTTCTCAAAATAAGAATCCTTAAATTGGACAGTTGACCAAGAAACTTTGGTATCTTTCCTGACAAGAAGTTATTGCCTATATCCAAAGTCAAAACATCTGCCAACTTATTAAATGCTTTGGGTATTGATCCAGTGAATCTATTAAAACCCAAATGAAGATGCTTTAAGTTTTGAAATTTTATGCAAGATGGGATGGGCCCTGAGAAAGAATTTTGTGAAATATCGAGAAACGAGAACAAAGTTGTTCCACAAGGAAACCGACCTCCCAAACTATTATTTCTCACAACAAGTTCAAACGTGGTGCCACTTGTTGTGTTGCTTATCCAACATGGGATCATACCCGTAAAAAAATTGTTGCTAATATCCAAATGCTCCAGAATAATATCGTTGTTGCCGGTTTCGTTCACAATTTTCCCAGTAAAACAGTTGTCATCTAAGTGTAGCCTCTGGATGTTACCTAAGCTGAGGTTTCTAGAAAGTACCTGGCCACGCAACATGTTTGATAATTTCAATACTTGTAAGGAAGAGAGATCTGTAAACAATTTCTTTGGTACTTCATCTGAGAGCTTATTGTTTGATAAATCTAGTTCCCATAGTTCACTCAGATCACCAATTGAAGACGAGATAACACCATCTAAAGAATTGCTTGACAAATTTAAATGTTGTATATTGGGAAGGAACTTTTGTATATCACCCGGAATAGTACCATTCATGTGGTTTCTAGACATATCCAACCTCCTTGTATTAGCATTCTTATATCGCAACATAGTAATATTACCTCCAAATGAGTTGTTCCTTAGACTAAGACCTTCCAACGTTATATTGTTTTTAATCAACCAATTCGGAAATTCTCCCACTAAGGAGTTGTGAGATAAGTCTATCACCCACAACTTGTGTTGGTGAAGCAGAAACCCTAGAACAACACTTCCTTTAGCCCTATTCACATTGCAATTAGATAGCACAAGAACTTTCAATTGGAACATTGGTACCCAACCTCTTGGCTCTTCTGTTTCCACCTCAAATTTGTCATTATCACATATGAATACAACTACCTCAAGTTTTGCATGATTGGAGAGTGAGTTGAATGAGAATGAGCCTTCAAATTTGTTATTACTAAAATCAACATACTCCAGGGATGTGAGATTGGCAATAGGCGATGACATAAATAATCCCGTGAATTGATTTGAAGAAATATCCAACAACTTAAGAGATGATAGATTAGTGAAACATTGAGGCACCTCTTTCCATCGAACATGTTGTGACTAAGATCCAAATCATAAAGGTTCTTCAACTCACATAACCCTGCCAAAAGAGAGAAAAACCACCATGACTCATCCTTTGAGAGTAATAAAGACTTGCACTTTCACTTTGATATGTTACCAAAAAGAATAACTATCGAACAAATGTAATGTTACCAAAGGTGTATCCAAATTTAGCTATAATGCATAAACTTTCCTTTTATAATCACAATAGTTAATCGTACATGCTCCAGATAACTTACCATGGTAAGGTAACGTGCCGCTGAGATTGTTGTAAGCAAACGAGATAACTCTAAGAGAAGATAATACACGTATTATTGATGAGATGCTCCCAACAAAGTTGTTGTTGCTCAAATCTAAGACCTCAAGACGGTGGAAAGATGCCAAAGCTACATGAAAACAAGAGAGGATTACATATATATATATATATATATAGAGAGAGAGAGAGAGAGAGAGAGAGAAGAAAGTTCAAATGCGAACTCAAATTTAGTTGTGAACATGAGGACAAATGAGAACGCGACATGTGTCTGGATGTAGATTATTCAGTCTGAATATACAAAGAAATATTCAGATTGAATTGAATATTTCTTTGTATATTCAGACTGAATGGGACACGTGTCGCGACTCATTTGTCCTCACGTTCACAATCAAATTTGAGCTCTCATTTAAACCCACCCCTATATATGTGTGTGTGTGTGTATATATATAAATATATATATAATGAGTTGGTAACTTAGACCAATTTTTTTCTAAAAACAAGAACAATGTTATAAAGGAATGATTGAGGAAAAAAAAGCTTACCTTCCATTGGTAGTGTTTCATTGAAAAGATTATGACTCAAGTAGAGGGTCTTCAAATCACTAAAATGAGGCGTTTCTGAATTAGATTAAGAGACACACATTAGACAAATGAACACCAATAAATTTAAAAATATTGTACATTGGGATGCATATGAACTTATGAACACTAAGGTGTACGATAATTTACATCAAATTTAGGAAAAATCTACAGTTTTATAAAACTTATGTCAAATTACAAATTAAGTTTCTATTTTAAATATATAAAAAAACAATTCTTTTGGTCAAATAAAAAAAACAAATGAAATTTTTGGTATGGCCTAAATTTTATAAATTGTAAAGCTAGATGGTTTATAAATTATAATAAACTCTAGCTTATACTGTTAAATTTGTAATAAACCATTTAAGTGTATATATTTCAAAAACTAATCAACATTAGTTATTTGGTAACTAGCTGATGAAAAAAATCATGTTTGACAAAACTAGTATATAAGAATGTAAAATGACCAAAAAAGACATTGAAAAATAAAAAAAATAGTTAATAACTAATATTAATGAGGGTTATAATTGAAACAAATAACAATAAACTCCGAAAACGTTACTCCAAGTAGCGTTCAATAACCTAACTTATAAACTAACGTATAAGCTAGTTTATGGTTTGTCAAACGTATACACTGAAAATAAGTTAGCTTATGATTTGTCAAACGTGTACACTGAAAATAAGCTAGCTTATTTTTGCCAAACATAACCTAAATGAAAAACAATTAAACAACATTGGGATGCAAATTTGACAAAATCAATATTTTTCTAAGATAAATCAAAATAAGAATTACATTATTATTTTTGTTTGCTAATTTGTTCATCAGAATACGTTACCTAATACAAAATTTAAATAATATACAATGCTTTGCAAATTGTGTTGACCGGTCAACCAATCACATAATACTTTTAAAACAAATACAAAAATAGTAACAAAGATTTGGGATCACGTGAGACCATGTTGTTTTCATGAGATCCGTATAACCACTTTTTTACACTTAAAACTTCACATCAAAACACTGTTAAGTAACCTTCACAGTGTTTTTGTTGTGAAGGTTCGGATTTATTTTACCTTCACGATGTTTTGCTGTGAGGTTTCAAGTGTACAAATGTGGTCTCACGTGTTTACGAAAACAGACTGGTCTCACGTGAACCCAACCCTAGTCATAAGATTAGGATGTGCATGAAAATGCATTAATAATTTAATTTTGTTTCAGTTTATTCCAAAAAAAAGTTTTAATTTAAATTTAAAACACTTTTAACAATCTAACCATTTGATGTTAGCAATGACTGAAGATGACAAAAGCTCAAATTAAGTGTCTCCAACTCTTTCAAATCAGATAATTCTGCACATAAAAAGAAAATTAGAATGCCATATTAATAGATAATAGTAAAGATAGTCGATAGATAACATTTAGTCTTTTTAGAATATGCCTTGAACGGGAAATGAACCTCCAAACAAATTATCTGCAAGATTAAGGGTATTGAGAGATGTGAGAGCACTCAAGCAAGAAATGATACTCTTGTTGTTGAAACTGTTTCTTCGAAGATTTATACTCTTCAACTTTTGTAATCTTGTTAACCTTATACAATCTGTAAAAAAAGTTACTAAACTTTTTAGAAGAAACCATGGTCATATAAAATTTGTGGATATGGAAGAATTGAGGAATAATTATAATATGATAGCTTTATATTTTGATGTATATCACGTATTCAAAAGTTACCATGACTAAATCTCCTTTTTACCTTGGACACTTGGTGTGTTATTGAAATCGTTATAACTTAAATCCAACCCCTCTAGGTTAGTCAGATAGGATATTTTTGTCACAAGAAATAACACACAAATTAAATCATATGCTATTTTGAAATGTACATTCTAAAACCAGTTTGATCGAAAATTTGTAAGACAGTCGATACTCAGTACAAGTACCGAAAGATTAACATGACAAATGAAGTTCTTTTTTTGTTGGTCAAATAATTTTTATGAATAACGTATATTTGTAGCAATTCTCTACAACCCTATTAAAATTAAGTAGTCACAAAATTATAGTGGGCATGACTATGTATTATTTCTATTTCATTTTTTTCGAGAAAAATTAAAATTAAAATTTAGAAACACCGTTTTAACAATCTAATCATTTAATTATAGCGAGTCAAGGTCACAATGGCTCAAGTCAAGTGTCTCTAGCTCTTTTAAACTAGATACTTTTGTACATAAAAAGAAAATTAGGATAACGAATTGATAGTTAATAGTAAAGATTGTATTTAGTCTTTTAGAACATGCCTTGGACGGGAAAGGAACCTCCTAATTGATAATTATATGAAAGATCAAGAGTCTTGAGGGATGGGAGATGACTTAAACAAGAAATGATGCTCTTGTTGAAATGGCCATATTCAAGAGTTATACTCTCCAACTTCTTTAATCTCGATAACCTCGAACAATCAGCAAAACAACGAACTTTTAGTAGAAACTTGATAAATAATTATGATTTGCACAAGTTACCATGACTAAATCTCCTTTACCTTGGATAATTGGTGTGCCAATTAGCTCGTTATAACTCAAATCCAACTCCTCCAGATTAGTTAGATGCGCCAATTCTATCAAATGAAATAAAATTTAAATTAATTATGAGCCATTTTGAAATGTACATTATGATCAAACTAGTTTGATCCAAGTATCTATTACTCCTTCTCTATCATTATCATTAGGACAATCTTCCTTATATCTAACACAATTTTGTAATTTTGGTCACTTTTTTTTATATAATATGCCATAATGATTATGTCATAATTAATACAACTAATGAACTAAACATACATAAAATGACCATCTAAATCTCAATTTTACAATAAAAACGCAAAATTTTTACAGTAACATACTTCTAAATATATAAAATTAATATTTAGTCCATGTATGAAAGTCAAAGATATTTTAAAACTTGACCCAAAATATGTTGTGCAATGTTCATGCCCTCATGATTACCTTCTTATTTACATTTCTATCTACTTTAATTTTTTAACTAAATTATGCACACTACTAGAAAATTGAGTATTTTCAACAAAAATTTTTAACGAAAAACATCGTTGAAAATTTTCTACGAATTTTAGAGGGATTATTGACAAAACATAAATTTTCTACGAATTTTCAACGAATTTCCGTTGAAAATCTCTCACAAAATTTATTTTCAACCAAAAACTTTTTGACGAGACATTCCGTTGAATTTTTTTTGATTGAAAATGCATATATATTTGTGAGAGATTTTCAACGGAAATTCGTTGAAAATTCGTAGAAAATTTATATTCTGTCAATAATCCTCTAAAATTCGTAAAAAAAATTCAACGACATTTTCCGTTGAAAATTAATTTCCATTGAAAACACTCAATTTTCTAGTAGTGGCATGCACCCCTTAATTATATAAATTAAAGTGTATTAAATATAAGAAAAAAAATATTTCACATTTTTTATACATAAAATGTAGGTGGACAATTTGGATAGTAGTTGGTGCATACATTTTTGCATTCACGACATGCAAACTTATATCAACATGATCAAGAGATGGAAAATTAGAATAAATGGACATGAAAACTTTAGTATCATGCCACATAACCATTTTAAATTCTTATTCAATTTAATTACCATTATATATCTTAATTAATACCAGGCACACAAACATAATAAAATCCTGCAAATATCATATAAAAATATAGGTTCATTTGAAAAGGGGAGAACATATAATAAGACACGGTACATATATAACGTACCTTGAGCCGGAAATGATCCACTTAAGAAATTGTAACTAACATCAAGGGATTTAAGCAACAGAAGAGCACTTAAGAACGTTATAAGGCTTTCATTCATTTCGTTACCCCTAAGTTTTAAAAATCTCAACTTCTTGAATAGGGAAACCCTTTCAAAACCTGTAGTCATGCATGTATATATAGAAGCTTTCAGTGCAAACTAAAAGAGATTAATTGCATACAAATCCAAGAGGACCAATATTGCCATCATGGGTTTAACATCATATTCATTACCTTGCATTTGATTGGTTTGGGTACCAGCATATCCATGGTTGGTGAGATCCAATATCTCTAAGTCTTCCAAAGCTGCAAGTTTTTCCAAATTTTATATAAAAGTGTATAAGCATATTAATTTAGAACATGCATGTTATTTTAAAAATTAATAAAGAAGCTTGGTGGGAGGACAAAAAACATGCCAAGAGGTGGGAAGTATCCTTCCAAGATATTGTCACCAAGATGCAAAACTCTGAGTGAAGTGATTGCACCCAATGAAGGAAAGATGTCATTTCCAATGCTATTACCACTCAAATCAATTATCTCAAACTTCTTCAAACTTGACAAACTTCCAAGTTCTGTAACAAAATAAAGTTATAATGTTGTTTACTAATATCAAGGAAGATAACTTTCCAAGTAAAATTGCTAATAATATACACTAAGATAATATATATATATAGTAAGTTATAATACCTGTGCTCACAATATTGTTATCAAGACAATCGAATGATAAATTGAGACTTGTTAACTCTTTAAACTGAAAAAACATAGAAACATTTAACGGCCAGATCCTCTCGCAAGGTTGAACAACTCTCCCTGTGGCCGTGTGTTATCTACCTTCCCTGTCATGTCGCTCAAAGACAAGTTTGTTACATGGCCGGTGGTTGTGTTGCACGTGACCCTCTCCCAATCACAACACTTGTTACCACGCGCACCTCCAGTGCTACCATCATCAACCCAAGTAGGGAGAAGGTCTACATCATATGAATCAATAAGGGAAGCTTTGATTTCTTGTAGTGACTTTCTCTCATCTTCTATACAAACACTTTGTGTTTGCCAAACCATGAGAGTATGTATCATCATCAATATCAACAACCATGATTTAGGCTTATTCACACACCAACACTCCATTTTTTAAGTTGATACAATAATAATGATGGCTTTGTAGGAACTCACAAATAATGTTTGATTTCTTCTTTTGAGTTGGTTCTTAAATAGAAGAAATAATCTTTTATTTTTAGCACAATGACAAGTGCAACTTAATTAGGTGGGACCATTATGTGCAAATTGTTATAATAATAACAATAATAATAATAATAACCCGTACTTTCTTTTCTTTGTCTCAAAAGATGCCAATGATATTTTGAAAGCATGTTTGTTGATTTCGTAGAAAAAGACCTTGGCATTTCACTATTTGTTGTTTCTAGGGTCATCCCCAATAAAATGATTAAAGTGTTTATATCTTTATATTGAGCTATGGGACGATTTGATATAAGTTATTTGGATTGGAAGTTAGACGTATCTTCGCAAAACAAAACGTTAGAGGTTTAACGACATAATGTTAATCACACCATAGCTATGTAATCTCGTTGTAGGATGTAATAAGAGCCTTTGCAACAGTTATGTTAATAGAGATTTTACCCTTTTTTTTGATCTAATAGATAATCTTTTTTTAGAATGGAAATTTTATTAGAACTAGCGAGAAGCTAGAAAACGGGGTTACAACCAGTTATCCGAGCCTCTACATCTAATGTTAAGCGAAGAGGACAAGAGTTGGATCACCTCCGATGCAAGGATGGGAATGGTTTTTCCGTTTCCTTTGAATTGCATATGTTCCGATGAGAACAAAGTAACCACAAATAAGCCTGAATAACGACCTCATATTTCCGCGCCTCACCATACGACCGCTGAAACTTACCGCCTTTAGAGATCAACGCATCGAATTGAAGTCGCTGAAGGAGCTAGTAATCGACAGCTTTTCCCACTAACAATGTGATGCGCCATTAACTCCTTCGAAGTCGAGCATCTCAAAAATACATGCTCCGGATGTACACGGAATTTCTTGCACTTTTATAACCTTGAGAATCTAAAAAAAATTGTTTTAACATTGAATGTATGAGGATGATTCACTTTTATAATAATTCAATAATCGTCTTTTCATGAAAATTCTTGGTCAATACAATAATTCAATATTCATCTTTTCATTCTAATTCATAAACCAGGTTTTTGGTCCCCACACTCCACGAACCTACTTTATTATTTTATGTCTTGTCGTATCATAATTGAGAACTATAAAAAGATATCTAGATTATGATCATTTTTAATCTCATACCTATCTATAAATTGTGTTTTAAAAAGGAATTGATCCAGTGCATTTCGGAGCACCTCATTTCGATGTATCCCATCCTAATATGCATCTAAAAAATCACTTCTTACGCTTTTAATGTTAACTCTCTTCCTACTAGAAACCAACTCTGTTAGCCCATATATATATATATATAGGGTCAGGTTCAAGGAAAAACTTCAAAAAAAATGAAAACATCTTGGGAACCCTCCATCTGGACAATATGCACAAATGTATACTGGTAATTCGTAACATGCATTACTGCATAATATGCACTAATGCATAGAAAAAAACAGTTTCAATTGTTTGTATGCATTTGTGCATACCGTCCAGATGGAGGGCTCTCAACTCTCAAGGTGTTATTCAGTTTTGAGGTTTTTGAACCTCCCTCTATATATACACACACAAGAACGATCGTGTAAGAAAGAGAGTTAATGTGAGAAGTATAAAAAGAGATCTCGACCTTTGATCACCTTTAATTTCAAACTCACACCCATGAATCGTGCTTCATACGGGGATTGGTTTGGTGCATCTCATCCTAATGTGCATCTAAGGATGGAGATTCGTTTTTACGCTTTTTATATTAACTCTATTTCACACCGAAACCAACCCTATATATGTTCATCCCGCTATCTTTTATTTATTTAAACTATGATTATTTTGTCCAACAAGATATTTAATTAAAACATGATGATCTTTTATAGGGACAAATCTTAAAAAATGGATTATTAATTTTTACTGCGGTTCTCTACAAACTAATTTATTTTGTGGTATCAAATTTTGAAAATCTTAATTTACAATAACATTTTATGGTGGGTTTTGTAACATTTCTAACATAATTCCCAAAATTAAGAAAATAAAGATTTTAGAGATTTTTAGTAATAAAAAAAGTTTGTTTCAGCAAGAAAAAATTCAAAACTATGCAAAATGGGAGGAAAAAAAAGGAGTGCTAATGTCACCCCCTTAGTAGGGGTGTACACATAATTAATAGTACTTTTGTAGTCTTAGGATTATAAAAAAGAGGTTTTGACAATGATGTAGGTGAGAATGATTCATTTTGTAGGGATGTCATTAGCAAGACATAGCATCATCCAGGGGCGGACCCACCCTATGGGGAGGGGGGTCTCGTGCTACCGCTCAACCGTGTTCCGTAAGGGTAAAAAAATCGCATTTCATAAGGTTACATGAGGTGCACCCGCTCATTTTTTGATATTTCAAGGGTTAAAGGAGCACAACTTTGAAAATTCCTTGAAATCAACCAAAAACCCTTAAAAATCCCTCAAAATCAACCAAAAACCTTAAAAATTCTTCAAAATCAACCGAAAAACTTAAAAAAAATCCCCGAACGGGGAATTCGGCTAAAAAATCCCTCAAAATCAACCGAAAATACATCAAACGACTTTGCAGACATTTGATCAAATTTAAGAGTGCACCCGCTCGGGAAAAATTCTGGGTCCGCCACTGGCCTCATCCAAAAAAAAAAGAGGGAGAGATTGTGAAACAAAAATGATTAGTTGATTATGAGAACACTTAAATAAAATACTTAGAAAAGATATCACATATTTTTTATTAAATATAATATTTTAATAGTAATGGTTCAAAATAAGACTAAAAAAGTTCTCAATGACAGCCAAAACGTGGATCGAAGACCCAATGCGTGGCTTATAAATTGGAGGTGACGATGCATGAAGCGTGCGGGTGTGGTATCGTTACCCAACAGCGCGCAACTGAGGATTGGTTTACCACTTGTAAAACAAGTCTCGGCTCTGAATTGGTACTACACTTTGATTCAGACCTTAGTTTTGTATAATGAGTATGGTCTTCATTTGTAGTCTCCTGCCGTTTCATTGGTAATTGACCCATAATGGGGTGGTTGTAAAATGTTGGTAGGTACTCGGTTTTTATACTTGCTTGCAGTAATAAAATTGGCCTTTAAAAAAATATTGATATTGTAATCTTTAAAATAATTTTGAAAAGTTGTTGTGATGAAAATATATTTTTATAGATATTTTGGATTGATTTTCTATTTGATTTTATTTTTAAATTATGTTGGAGATTAAGGTTAGTTCTATTTAAATTTAAATATCATTTCTTTGACATTCGGTGACAACAAAACCTCTATGATGAAAAATTTAAACGTCATTTCTTCTCACAACAAATTAGATTAAAACACAATGATTTAATAGTAATTAGTTTCTACGACAAAGTTGTTTTCAAAGTAATTGGTTTTTATGACATCAAATTTGTCAACAAATGGAAATCTTATATGAAATACTTTAGAACCAGAATACTTTTTATCACAAAAAATATTAAAACTTTATATAGAGCTTAGGAAAAAGAAAATGATATTATGAACACAAAATAAAGATTAAATCTATTGAGTCTTTATTCACTACTTTATTCAATCTTTAAAAAATTTGTATTCAAATATACATATACTAGTATTGCCACCGCGCCTTGTGCGGTGATGGAATTTGTCTTGTTAGAAAATATGTAGCCAAGTTAAAATGAAACATAGTTTTTAATTGACAATAATAAAATGCAATTTAAAATAGTGAATGTATTGAAATATATTATATGTAAATTACTTTCATGTAGTTCAAATCGCACCGCGCGTAAAATATTAAATATAATATAAAATCTAGTGATAAAATGTTAAAAGTGAATATAGATTAATTTTTTCATTCATGTTTTTAGTTTATGCAAGATGGAGAAAAGAAGCATTCATGTTGCAGTTTGAAAAATTAGTAAAAACCAGTTGAACTTCTTCAATCAGTCCCTTCATTTAAGTGCATTATTATCAAAGAGCACCAAAAAAATACTAAGGAAGTTGGAATTTGAAAGGATATGTTGAGTTATTAATAAATATTGACAAATGCCTAAGAGAAAAAGAAAAATACTATAAATTGAGGGAAAAAAAGAATTTATGTCTATATTGCAACGTGGGTCAAAATTTGAATTTATGGATGCGCCACTTGAACACGATTACATAGTATTGCATTCAATGTTTTCACTTTGTTAGTTTCATTTTCTAAATTGATTCAGTAACACTATTGATAGTGATATAGATCTCATTAGTTGGTAGCAAAGTTTCATGGTTGAACTCTTAAGTTATATGATGTAAAATGTAAATTCACAAAAACTTAGCTTAGTATTAAACATGATTCAATTATTGAAGGTCAATAAAACAACATCTGATTAATATTAGTCGATTTACATTGTCATAAAACTGTAACACTAAAAATATGTATTAATATATACATCAAATCAATAATTGAATATAAAATGTAGGTTTACAACACCATTTGGGGGTAACAATGTAATATTTGAATAAACAATACACAAATACTCTTTTAGCTTTGTTGGTTTTGCTCCTAGAAAAAATATATATAAATGAGGATAAGGTAATAATACATTATGAAATTATAAAATAGACAAATAAAGAATAAATTTTGAAATTGAAGAATTAGTTGAAAGAAAGACTTACATGTAGTAATGCATATGTGTACCATGGTGATCAATAAAACTTGGATGATCTTCCACATACTTCACGATTTTTAGAGCTTGTTTCTATTTATGTCATTTAACAAAAAAAACACACAACATAAAGATCATATGAACTCAACACAATAGCAAAGAGTTTGACTATAAATAAAAATCCATAGCCTAAATCGATTTTTTTAATGAGAAAAAATGTGTTAGAAAAAGATAAAAAAGATAATGAGAGGCAGTTTGTATGACAAAGAAGTGAAAAAATCAATAACATATCCAACTAAAACAAAAACTCACTTGTGCTTAAATAAGAGAAAATGAGATCAATAAAAATGAATGAAAGAAGTGTTATTGATTAATTAAAATTAATGAGGGAAAATAATTGGTTAATAACATAAAGATGTGGAATTAAATGGTTAATTAACATACATTGCAATAAAAACAAATGATTAATTATGTAATAATGTTATAATTAGCGTGATAAAATATATAACTATATATATAAATATATAAATATAAAATCAGTGTCATATAGATATTTGATCTTTGAATTATGTCATTATTTAAATAGATGATGACGAATAAGTGTTATGTACAAAAAATGAAAGATAACGGTCATTTTTTTATGTCACATATATAAGTGAAATAAATATAAATAAATTGACTCGTAAATATTGTTAATAATATAACAATGATTTATAAGCATTGTTATATTATTAAATAAATAAATAAATAAAAGTTTTTTATTTATAAACAATTAAACATTGTTAGCTATAAGAAAAAACAAAAAAAATAGATAAATAAAGATATACTCTAATATTTATTTAATTTTTTTTATTTATAAACATTGTTAGCTTGTTAATAAAATAAAAATAAAATATACAAAATTATTTATTTAAAAAGTTTTAATTTATAAACGTTGTTAGCTTATTAAGAAAAGAGAAAATAAATTAAAAAATATGTTCTATTGTTAGTTTACTAAAAAAATTAGAATACAAAAATTGATAACCGTAAAATACAATAATTTTTATAAATTAATTATTTATTTATAAATATTGTAAGTTTACTAAACAAAATTAGAATACAAAAATTATGAACCGTAAAATACAATAATTTTTAAAAAAATAATAATTCATTTATAAAAATTGTTACTTTACTAAAAAAATTATAATACAAAAATTATGAAAGTTTATAATTTGTATAAGAAATTAGAATGCAATAAAGTTTAATGAAGAAGAATGAAAAGTTTTTTGGAAATTAATGATGGCATTTAATGATACATCTTATTTACAAAAAACTGAAAATTATAAGAAAAAAAGAAAAATGCCCATATTAGTCTCTTATTAATCCTCAAAGCCACATCTTCCTTTATATATATATATATATATATATATACATATATATATATATACATATATATATATACATATATTGATTGTTAGTTACTAAAACAATTAGAATACAAAAATTATGAACCGTAAAATACAATAATTTTTATAAAAATTATTATTCATTTATAAATATTGTTAGTTTACTAAAAAAATTATAATATAAAAATTATTAAAGTTTATAATTTGTATAAGAAATTAGAACTTGTTAATAAAATAAAAATAAAATATACAAAATTATTTATTTAAAAAGTTTTAATTTATAAGCATTGTTAGCTTATTAAGAAAAGAGAAAACAAATTAAAAAATATTTTCTATTGATAGTTTACTAAAAATAATTAGAATACAAAAATTAAGAACCGTAAAATACTGTAATTATTATAAATTAGTTATTTATTTATAAATACAATAAATTTTATAAATTAATTTATTATTTATAAATATTGTTTATTTACTAAAAATATTAGAATACAAAAATTATGAACCGTAAAATACAATAATTTTTATAAAAATTATTATTCATTTAAAAATATTGTTAGTTTACTAAAAAAATTATAATACAAAAATTATTAAAGTTTATAATTTGTATAAGAAATTAGAATGCACTAAAATTTAATGAAGAAGAATGAAAAGTTTTTTTAAAATTAAAGATGTCATTTAATGATACATTTTATGTACAAAAAACTCAAAATTATAAGAAGAAAGAAAAATGCCCATAGTATTCACTTATTAATCCTCAAAGCCACATATTTCTTTATATATATATTGATGTTAGCTTGTTAATAAAATAAATATAAAATATACAAAATTATTTATTTAAAATATTTTAATTTATAAACATTGTTAGCTTATTAAGAAAAGAGAAAATAAATTAAAAAATATGTTCTATTGTTAGTTTACTAAAAAAAATTAGAATACAAAAATTATGAATCGTAAAATAAAATAATTTTTATAAAAATTATTATTCATTTATAAATATTGTTAGTTTACTAAAAAAATTAAAATTCAAAAATTATGAAAGTTTATAATTTGTATAATAAATTAGAATGCAATAAAATTTAATAAAGAAGAATGAAAAGTGTTTTGGAAATTAATGATGACATTTAATTATACATTTTATTTAAAAAAATCTCAAAATTATAAGAAAAAAGAAAAATGCCTATATTGATCTCTTATTAATCCTCAAAGCCACATCTTCCTTTATATATATATACTGATTGTTAGTTTACTAAAAAAATTAAAATACAAAAAATATGAAAGTTTATAATTTCTATAATAAATTAGAATACAATAAAATTTAATAAATAAGAATGAAAAGTTTTTTGGAAATTAATGATGGCATTTAATTATACATTTTATTTAAAAAAACTCAAAATTATAAGAAAAAAAGAAAATCTCCATATTGGTCTCTTATTAATCCTCAAAGCCGCATCTTCCTTAATAATATATATATATATTTATATATATATACATATTATGTTCTATTGTTTGTTTACAAAAAAAAAATTAGAATACAAAAATTAAGAAACCGTAAAATACAATAATTTTTATAAATTATAATACAAAAATTATGAAAGTTTATAATTTGTATAATAAATTAGAATGCAATAAAATTTAATGAAAAAGAATGAAAAGTTTTTTGGAAATTAATGATGGCATTTAATAATACATTTTATTTACAAAAAACTCAAAATTATAAGAAAAAAGAAAAATGACCATATTGGTCTCTTATTAATCCTCAAAGCCACATCTTCCTTTATATATATATATATATATATATTGATTGTTAGTTTACTAAAAAAAATTAGAATACAAAAATTAAGAACCGTAAAATACAATAATTTTTATAAAAATTATTATTCATTTATAAATATTGTTAGTTACTAAAAAAATTTAAATTCAAAAATTATGAAAGTTTATAATTTGTATAATAAATTAGAATGCAATAAAATTTAATGAAGTAGAATGAAAAGTGTTTTGGAAATTAATGATGGCATTTAATTATACATTTTATTTAAAAAAATCTCAAAATTATAAGAAAAAAGAAAAATGCCTATATTGGTCTCTTATTAATCCTCAAAGCCACATCTTCCTTTATATATATATTGATTGTTAGTTTACTAAAAAAATTAAAATACAAAAAATATGAAAGTTTATAATTTCTATAAGAAATTAGAATACAATAAAATTTAATGAATAAGAATGAAAAGTTTTTTGGAAATTAATGATGGCATTTAATTATACATTTTATTTAAAAAAACTCAAAATTATAAGAAAAAAAGAAAATATCCATATTGGTCTCTTATTAATCCTCAAAGCCGCATCTTCCTTAATATATATATATATATATATATATATTATGTTCTATTGTTTGTTTACAAAAAAAAATTAGAATACAAAAATTAAGAAACCGTAAAATACAATAATTTTTATAAATTATAATACAAAAATTATGAAAGTTTATAATTTGTATAATAAATTAGAATGCAATAAAATTTAATGAAAAAGAATGAAAAGTTTTTTGGAAATTAATGATGGCATTTAATAATACATTTTATTTACAAAAAACTCAAAATTATAAGAAAAAAGAAAAATGACCATATTGGTCTCTTATTAATCCTCAAAGCCACATCTTCCTTTATATATATATATATATTGATTGTTAGTTTACTAAAAAAAATTAGAATACAAAAATTAAGAACCGTAAAATACAATAATTTTTATAAAAATTATTATTCATTTATAAATATTGTTAGTTACTAAAAAAATTTAAATTCAAAAATTATGAAAGTTTATAATTTGTATAATAAATTAGAATGCAATAAAATTTAATGAAAAGTGTTTTGGAAATTAATGATGGCATTTAATTATACATTTTATTTAAAAAAATCTCAAAATTATAAGAAAAAAGAAAAATGCCTATATTGGTCTCTTATTAATCCTCAAAGCCACATCTTCCTTTATATATATATATTGATTGTTAGCTTACTAAAAAAATTAAAATACAAAAAATATGAAAGTTTATAATTTCTATAAGAAATTAGAATACAATAAAATTTAATGAATAAGAATGAAAAGTTTTTTGGAAATTAATGATGACATTTAATTATACATTTTATTTAAAAAAATTCAAAATTATAAGAAAAAAAGAAAATCTCCATATTGGTCTCTTATTAATCCTCAAAGCCGCATCTTCCTTTATATATATATATATATATATTATGTTCTATTGTTTGATTACAAAAAAAAATTAGAATACAAAAATTAAGAAACCGTAAAATACAATAATTTTTATAAATTATAATACAAAAATTATGAAAGTTTATAATTTGTATAATAAATTAGAATGCAATAAAATTTAATGAAAAAGAATGAAAAGTTTTTTTGGAAATTAATGATGGCATTTAATAATACGTTTTATTTACAAAAAACTCAAAATTATAAGAAAAAAGAAAAATGACCATATTGGTCTCTTATTAATCCTCAAAGCCACATCTTCCTTTATATATATATATATATATATATATATATATATATATTGATTGTTAGTTTACGAAAAAAAATTAGAATACAAAAATTAAGAACCGTAAAATACAATAATTTTTATAAAAATTATTATTCATTTATAAATATTGTTAGTTACTAAAAAAATTTAAATTCAAAAATTATGAAAGTTTATAATTTGTATAATAAATTAGAATGCAATAAAATTTAATGAAGAAGAATGAAAAGTGTTTTGGAAATTAATGATGACATTTAATTATACATTTTTTTTAAAAAAATCTCAAAATTATAAGAAAAAAGAAAAATGCCTATATTGGTCTCTTATTAATCCTCAAAGCCACATCTTCCTTTATATATATATTGATTGTTAGTTTACTAAAAAAATTAAAATACAAAAAATATGAAAGTTTATAATTTCTATAAGAAATTAGAATACAATAAAATTTAATGAATAAGAATGAAAAGTTTTTTGGAAATTAATGATGGTATTTAATGATAAATTTTATTTACAAAAAACTCAAAATTATAAGAAAAAAGAAAAATGACCATATTGGTCTCTTATTAATCCTCAAAGCCACATCTTTCTTTATATATATATATATATATATATATATATTGATTGTTAGTTTACGAAAAAAAATTAGAATACAAAAATTAAGAACCGTAAAATACAATAATTTTTATAAAAATTATTATTCATTTATAAATATTGTTAGTTTACTAAAAAAATTAAAATTCAAAAATTATGAAAGTTTATAATTTCTATAATAAATTAGAATGCAATAAAATTTAATGAAGAAGAATGAAAAGTGTTTTGGAAATTAATGATGACATTTAATTATACATTTTATTTAAAAAAATCTCACAATTATAAGAAAAAAGAAAAATGCCCATATTGGTCTCTTATTAATCCTCAAAATCACATCTTCCTTTATATATATATATATATATATATATTGATGTTAACTTGTTAATAAAATAAAAATAAAATATACAAAATTATTTATTTAAAAAGTTTTAATTTATAAACATTGTTAACTTATTAAGAAAAGAGAAAATAAATTAAAAAATATGTTTTATTGTTAGTTTACTTAAAAAAATTAGAATACAAAAATTAAGAACCGTAAAATAAAATAATTTTTATAAATGAATTATTTATTTATAAATATTGTTTGTTTACTAAAAAAATTAGAATACAAAAATTATGAACCGTAAAATACAATAATTTTTATAAAAATTATTATTCATTTATAAATGTTGTTAATTTACTAAAAAAATTGTGAAAATTTATAATTTGTATAAGAAATTTTAATGCAATAAAATTTAAGGAAAAAGAATAAGAAGTTTTTTGGAAATTAAAGATGGCATTTAATGATACATTTTATTTAAAAAAAACTCAAAATTATAAGAAAAAAGAAAAATGTCATATTGGTCTCTTATTAATCCTTAAAGCCCTATCTTCCTTTATATATATATATTGATGTTAGTTTATTAAGAAAAGAGAAAATAAATTAAAATATATGTTTTATTGTTAGTTTACTAAAAAAAATTAGAATACAAAAATTAAGAACCGTAAAATACAATAATTTTTATAAATATTGTTAGTTTACTAAAAAAATTAGAATACAAATATTATGAACCGTAAAATACAAATTATTATTCATTTATAAATGTTGTTATTTTACTAAAAAAATTATGAATGTTTATATTTTGTATAAGAAATTAGAATGCAATAAAATTTAATGAAAAAGAATAAAAAGGTTTTTGGAAATTAATAATGCTATTTAATGATACATTTTATTTAAAAAAAAAACTCAAAATTATAATGAAAAAAGAAAAATGCCTATATTGGTCTCTTATTAATCTTCAAAGCCATATCTTCCTTTATATATATATATATATTGATTGATGTTAGCTTGTTAATAAAATAAAAATAAAATGTACAAAATTATTTATTTAAAAAGTTTTAATTTATAAACATTGTTAGCTTATTAAGAAAAGAGAAAATAAATTAAAAAATATGTTTTATTGTTAGTTTACTAAAAAAAATTAGAATACAAAAATTAAGAACCGTAAAATACAATAATTTTTATAAATTAATTATTTATTTATAAATATTGTTAGTTTACTAAAAAAAATTAGAATACAAAAATTATGAACCGTAAAATACAATAATTTTTATAAAAATTATTATTCATTTATAAATGTTGTTAATTTACTAAAAAAATTATAAAGTTTATAATTTGTATTAGAAATTTTAATGCAATAAAATTTAATAAAAAGAATAAAAAGTTTTTTGGAAATTAAAGATGGCATTTAATGATACATTTTATTTAAAAAAAACTCAAAATTATAAGAAAAAAGAAAAATGTCATATTGGTCTCTTATTAATCCTCAAAGCCATATCTTCCTTTATATATATACATTGATTGATGTTAGCTTGTTAATAAAATAAAAATAAAATACAAAATTATTTATTTAAAAAGTTTTAATTTATAAACATTGTTAGATTATTAAGAAAAGAGAAAATAAATTAAAAAATATGTTTTATTGTTAGTTTACTAAAAAAAATTAGAATACAAAAAGTAAGAACCGTAAAATACAATAAGTTTTATAAATTAATTATTTATTCATAAATATTATTAGTTTACCAAAAAAAATTTGAATACAAAAATTATGAACCGTAAAATACAATAATTTTTATAAAAATTATTATTAATTTATAAATTTTGTTAGTTTACTAAAAAAATTATAAAAGTTTATAATTTGTATAAAAATTTGAATGCAATAAAATTTAATGAAAAAGAATAAAAAGTTTTTTGGAAATTAATGATGGCATTTAATGATACATTTTATTAAAAAAAACTCAAAATTATAAGAAAAAAGAAAAATGCCCTTATTGGTCTCTTATTAATCCTCAAAACACATTCTCCTTTATATATATATATATATATATATTGATGGTTAGCTTATTAAGAAAAGAGAAAATAAATTAAAAAATATGTTTTATTGTTAGTTTTCTAAAAAAATTAGAATACGAAAATTAATAACCGTAAAATACAATAATTTTTATAAATTAATTATTTATTTATAAATATTGTTAGTTTACTAAAAAAAATTAGAATACAAAAATTATGAACCGTAAAATATAATAATTATTATTCATTTATAAATATTTTTAGTTTACAAAAAAATTATAATACAAAAATTATGAAAAGTTTATAATTTCTATAAGAAATTAGAATACAATAAAATTTAATGAAGAAGAATGAAAAGTTTTTTGGAAATTAATGATGGCATTTAATTATACATTTTATTTAAAAAAAAACTCAAAATTATAAGAAAAAAGAAAAATCTCCATATTGGTCTTTTATTAATCTTCAAAGCCGCATCTTCCTTTATATATATATATATATATATATTGATATATTGATTGTTAGTTTATTAAGAAAAGAAAAAATAAATTAAAAAATATGTTCTATTGTTTGTTTACAAAAAAAAATTAGAATACAAAAATTAAGAAACCGTAAAATACAATAATTTTTATAAATTACTTATTTATAAATATTGTTAGTTAACTAAAACAATTAGAATGCGAAAATTATGAACCGTAAAATACAATAATTGTTATAAAATTATTATTCATTTATAAATATTGTTGGTTTACTAAAAAAATTATAATACAAAAATTATGAAAGTTTATAATTTGTATGAGAAATTAGAATGCAATAAAACTTAATGAAGAAGAATAAAAAGTTTTTTTGGAAATTAATGATGTCATTTAATGATACATTTTATAAAAAAATTCAAAATTATAAGAAAAAAGAAAAATGCCCATATTGGTCTTTTATTAATCCTTAAAGCCATATCTTCCTTTATATATATATTGATGTTAGCTTATTAAGAAAAGAGAAAATAAATTAAAAAATATGTTTTATTGTTAATTTACTAAAAAAATTAGAAAACAAAAATTAAGAACCGAAAAATACAATAATTTTTATAAATTAATTATTTATTTATAAATACTGTTAGTTTACTAAAAAAAATTAAAATACAAAAATTATGAACCATAAAATACAATAATTTTTATAAAAAATATTATTCATTTATAAATATTGTTAGTTTACTAAAAAAATTATGAAAGTTTATAATTTGTATAAAAAATTAGAATGCAATAAAATTTAATTAAGAATAAAAGGTTTTTTGGAAATTAATGATGACATTTAATGATACATTTTATTTAAAAAAAACTCAAAATTATAAGAAAAAAGAAAAATGCACATATTGGTCTTTTATTAATTCTCGAAGCCGTATCTTCCTTTATATATATATATATATATATATATTGATATATTGATGTTAGCTTATTAAGAAAAGAGAAAATAAATTAAAAAATATGTTCTATTGTTAGTTTATTAAAAAAAATTAGAATAAAATAAACTACAATAATATTTATAAAAATTATTATTCATTTATAAATATTGTTAGTTTACTAAAAAAATTAAAATACAAAAATTATGAAAGTTTATAATTTCTATAAGAAATTAGAATACAATAAAATTTAATAAAGAAGAATAAAAGTTTTTTAGAAATCAATGATGTCATTTAATTATACATTTTATTTAAAAAAACTCAAAATTATAAGAAAAAAGAAAAATCTCCATATTGGTCTCTTATTAATCCTCAAAGCCGCATCTTCCTTTATATATATATATATGTATATATATATATATATATTGATATATTGATATATTGATTGTTAGCTTATTAAGAAAAGAGAAAATAAATTAAAAAATATGTTCTATTGTTTGTTTACCAAAAAAATTAGAATACAAAAATTAAGAAACCGTAAAATACAATAATTTTTATAAATTATAATACAAAAATTATGAAAGTTTATAATTTGTATAATAAATTAGAATGCAATAAAATTTAATGAAAAAGAATGAAAAGTTTTTTGGAAATTAATGATGGTATTTAATGATAAATTTTATTTACAAAAAACTCAAAATTATAAGAAAAAAGAAAAATGACCATATTGGTCTCTTATTAATCCTCAAAACCACATCTTCATTTATATATATATATATATATATATATATATATTGATTGTTAGTTTACTAAAAAAATTAGAATACAAAAATTATGAACCGTAAAATACAATAATTTTTATAAAAATTATTATTCATTTATAAATATTGTTAGTTTACTAAAAAATTAAAATTCAAAAATTATGAAAGTTTATAATTTCTATAATAAATTAGAATGCAATAAAATTTAATGAAGAAGAATGAAAAGTGTTTTGGAAATTAATGATGACATTTAATTATACATTTAACTTAAAAAAATCTCAAAATTATAAGAAAAAAGAAAAATGCCCATATTGGTCTCTTATTAATCCTCAAAGTCACATCTTCCTTTATATATATATATATATTTTGATGTTAACTTGTTAATAAAATAAAAATAAAATATACAAAATTATTTATTTAAAAAGTTTTAATTTATAAACATTGTTAACTTACTAAGAAAAGAGAAAATAAATTAAAAAATATGTTTTATTGTTAGTTTACTTAAAAAAATTAGAATACAAAAATTAAGAACCGTAAAATACAATAATTTTTATAAATGAATTATTTATTTATAAATATTGTTTGTTTACTAAAAAAAATTAGAATACAAAAATTATGAACCATAAAATACAATAATTTTTATAAATGAATTATTTATTTATAAATATTGTTTGTTTACTAAAAAAAATTAGAATACAAAAATTATGAACCGTAAAATACAATAATTTTTATAAAGATTATTATTCATTTATAAATGTTGTTAATTTACTAAAAAAATTGTGAAAGTTTATAATTTGTATAAGAAATTTTAATGCAATAAAATTTAAGGAAAAAGAATAAAAAGTTTTTTGGAAATTAAAGATGGCATTTAATGATACATTTTATTTAAAAAAAAACTCAAAATTATAAGAAAAAAGAAAAATGTCATATTGGTCTCTTATTAATCCTTAAAGCCCTATCTTCTTTTATATATATATATATTGATTGATGTTAGCTTGTTAATAAAATAAAAATAAAATATACAAAATTATTTATTTAAAAAGTTTTAATTTATAAACATTGTTAGCTTATTAAGAAAAGAGAAAATAAATTAAAAAATATGTTTTATTGTTAGTTTACTAAAAAAAATTAGAATACAAAAATTAAGAACCGTAAAATACAATAATTTTTATAAATTAATTATTTATTTATAAATATTGTTAGTTTACTAAAAAAAATTAGAATACAAAAATTATGAACCGTAAAATACAAAAAATTATTATTCATTTATAAATGTTGTTAATTTACTAAAAAAATTATGAAAGTTTATAATTTGTATTAGAAATTTTAATGCAATAAAATTTAATGAAAAAGAATAAAAAGTTTTTTGGAAATTAAAGATGACATTTAATGATACATTTTATTTAAAAAAAACTCAAAATTATAAGAAAAAAGAAAAATGTCATATTGGTCTCTTATTAATCCTCAAAGCCATATCTTCCTTTATATATATACATTGATTGATGTTAGCTTGTTAATAAAATAAAAATAAAATACAAAATTATTTATTTTAAAAAGTTTTAATTTATAAACATTGTTAGATTATTAAGAAAAGAGAAAATAAATTAAAAAATATGTTTTATTGTTAGTTTACTAAAAAAAATTAGAATACAAAAATTAAGAACCGTAAAATACAATAAGTTTTATAAATTAATTATTTATTCATAAATATTATTAGTTTACCAAAAAAAATTAGAATACAAAAATTATGAACCGTAAAATACAATAATTTTTATAAAAATTATTATTAATTTATAAATTTTGTTAGTTTACTAAAAAAATTATAAAAGTTTATAATTTGTATAAGAAATTTGAATGCAATAAAATTTAATGAAAAAGAATAAAAAGTTTTTTGGAAATTAATGATGGCATTTAATGATACATTTTATTAAAAAAACTCAAAATTATAAGAAAAAAGAAAAATGCCCTTATTGGTCTTTTATTAATCCTCAAAACACATTATCCTTTATATATATATATATATATATATATATATATATATATATATATATATATATATATATATTGATTGTTAGCTTATTAAGAAAAGAGAAAATAAATTAAAAAATATGTTATATTGTTAGTTTTCTAAAAAAATTAGAATACGAAAATTAACAACCGTAAAATACAATAATTTTTATAAATTAATTATTTATTTATAAATATTGTTAGTTTACTAAAAATTTAGAATACAAAAATTATGAACTGTAAAATACAATAATTATTATAAAAATTCATCTGGGATCTACCAAGATGTATCGTGACTTAAAACAATACTTTTGGTGGAATGGTATGAAACGTGATGTAGCCGAGTATGTTGCAAAATGTCTAACTTGCCAGAAAGTGAAAATCGAGCATCAACGAGTCAGTGGTCTATTACAACCTTTAGAGATTCCAGTATGGAAATGGGAGCACATCTCCATGGATTTTGTGACAGGATTACCGAGAACTGTACGTAAGCATAATGCTATTTGGGTAATTGTCGACAGATTGACGAAGTCGGCACATTTTCTGGCTACACGAGAAACTTTCACAGTTGATAAGTTAGCTGAATTGTTTGAAAAAGAGATTGTTCGTCTACATGGCACTCCAGTTTCAATTACTTCTGATAGAGATCCCAAATTTACCTCAAAGTTCTGGAAGGGTCTTCACCAGGCTTGAGGTACAAAGTTAACAATGAGTTCAGCTTATCATCCACAAACGGATGGTCAAACTGAACGAACAATCCAAACTCTTGAAGATATGCTTCGAGCATGTGTTCTTGAGTGGGCTGGTAGTTGGGATGAATATCTATGTTTAATTGAATTTGCCTACAACAACAGTTATCAATCGAGCATCGGTATGGCTCCGTTTGAGGCTCTTTACGGACGCAAATGTCGAACTCCTGTCTGTTGGAATGAAGTAGGCGAGAAAGCTATCGAAGGACCTGATCTTATTCGAGTAACTACGGAAAAAGTTGAAGTCGCTAGACAGAAAGTGAAAGAAGCTCAATCGCGACAAAAGAGTTATGCGGATAAGCATCGACGGTCAATAGAATTTAAGCCCGGATAGCATGTTTTTGTGAAGATTTCTCCCTTACGAGGTGTCCGAAGGTTTGGATTTACGGGTAAACTGAGTCCTCAATATATTGGACCTTTTGAGATATTAGAGAGGGTTGGCGAGGTGGCGTATCGCTTGGCATTACCTCCGCAACTTTCTCAAATTCATGATGTTTTCCATGTATCTTCGCTATGTGGCTATCACTATCATCCATTACATGTGATTGATTATCCTCTAGAGCGAATTGAGCCAGATCTCTCTTATGTTGAAGAGCCGGAAGCAATCATAGACCGAGAGGAGAGACGATTGCGACGTAGAACCGTCCCTTTTGTGAAAGTATTGTGGAAAAATCATATAGAGCGGGAAGCGACGTGGGAAACAGAAGACTCGATAAGGAAGCAATATCCGCATCTACTCTAAGGTATGAATATTCTATCCTTAATTCGGTTTCGGGGACGAAACCTTCTTTTTAGAGGGGAGGAAATGTAATACCCGAAGCTCTAATTTATCGGTTTCGTATAAAGCATAGAAACTTGTATATGTTGCTTCTAGGATTGTACCGGATTATTATGTTATGAATGTGGTACAACGAGGGTTAAACATGTACAAATACATTTTGGGTTAGGACTTAGAATGTGAAGGAATCGTCTAATTGGGTTAGAATTGCAATAAGTGAAACTTAGGGGTCAACTTGGTAAATTGGAAAAATATAAATGTTGATTTTTAGAGTTTAAATTCATTTTTTTTTCTATCCATCAGATTACTCCTCACGTCTCTTTCACTCTCATCCTATCAATTCATGGTTCAAACTCAATTTCATAAGGAAATCAAGCCAAATCTTGAAGATTTTGAAGGTTTGGGTTCTAATCATTGAGGTATGAATTTAGAAACCTCTAATTTCTCTATTTGGAAGTTGTTTTATGCTCTTATTATGGCTTAAAATTCTGATTAGGATTTAGGTATTTTTTTTTGGGAGAAAAATGATGATTTTTGGTTTGTTGATATTAAATAGGCAAGGTCTTGAGGTATTTCATAGTAGATTGTTGAATTTAATTATGCTTTTGTGTTAGAAATGTTATTTGGTAATTTGAATAGCTTTTGTATAAAAAAATGGGCAAAGTGATCAAACCATTGAAATGGTTTTAAGCTCTTAGGATTGATGCCTATGAGGTGTTTGAGGAAAAGCTTTAAAGAATTTGTTTTTTTAACTTTGTGAATTTTTCAGTTCTGTCTCCATTTTGAAAAATTCGTATTAAATCAGTCATAAGTCCAAATAAGTTGAAATTTTCCAGTTAGTAATATATTTCATTACTTTACAACTTTGTAGTTTTAACCTTGACCAAATTATGGCTCTAAGACGGTCTAAACAGTGAGTTTTTGTAGCTGGTCCTGTGTAAAACAGGATCTGCGCACTGTTTTTAGAAAGCTTATATCTAACTCATGTTACTCCAATTGGGATGAATCCAAAGCCATTTGCAGCATAAGACATGTATCTACAATTTTGTTTTGGACCTCAGAACCTAGTTTGGCTTTTAAGTATGCTAAGTAAGCCAAACACAGAAGCACAAAGATCTTGCTTTCATGTAGCTAATTTTGAATGTTTGGTTATTTCACAAATTGGTTAACCTCTAGTTTTGTCGTGTAAGCATACTAGGACGTGTTAGTACTTAAAGTTAGGTTGTAAGTAAGATTTAGAAGTGTATTAGATTTCAATTATCATGAGTTTCGTAGGCATAACTTCTAAATGCTTTGTATGTCTTATAGGATCTTCTCTTTGTCGGAACTTGAGCAAACAAGTGGACAAATCGTTTTGAGTTAAAGGTACGGATTTCTATCTTCGTTTGATACTTGGACACGTATTTGAATATGCGTGTCTACTCCTTGAACATGGTACACCATGTATTACTTATCACATAAGTGAAATGGTACCTTTCTTATTGAATTCTTGAACTTGTTTTGGTACGGAATTATCAAATGATAGTATTACTCCGTTAAGGAGTATTTGTTTCACAATCATATAAGATTTATTCATTTTTGAATCAAGAAATAAACATACAAACAATTATATTACAACCTTCAAGGTTTATTGGATTTTAGAATTTGTTTCCATGAGGTCGCATACGTTGTAGACCTATGACTTTCATTTTTCATTTTGATTGAATACTCGGTCATTGGGGGCACCAAGGCCGAGATGCTTCCACGGTGGCTATACAATCGTGGCGTCCTCACTTAGAATGGACACATAAGGGGTCTGGCCAAGTAATGGCTATCGGGGGAGAATGGATCGATCCTAGTTACACGAGTCGGGTCGTGAATTATTCACGACAGGGGTTAGACGGTGAGTGTGCCCACACTGCAACCTCATGAGACTCACGTGGTTTGATCAACCCGTGAGAATGAAGTGTCTTCGTGACACAATTTGGTTTTAGTGACTCTTGTTACATCTTTATGATGTTCGGTTGATTATACGGTTTTTGATATCTTATGAATGCATTATTTTTATATATTTTTTAAGTTGTATGAATCATGTTTATGAACTCGATAAATCTTCATCGTCTACCTATTTATTATACACTTGTTGTATTTATAAGTATCAATGTTCTTTATTTTTGTTTCCGCGTCTACGCGTTAAATATTCGTTTATTTTAATTTTATAATCCGTTCACTGGGCAAAGTTGCTCAGCCGTGTGTTTTGTTGACGCGGCAGGTACATAGGTGATTAGACAGGGGATGAGACTAAGAGAAATGAAGACAACTACGTTTGGACCTCCTTTTGAAGATCTTTGGATAGTCTACTTTTTGGTTCTTATGTGTATGATGCTATGTATATGTGAATATAAACCACAATTATAGTTGTCTTCAAATGAAGGTTGGTAATTTCACGTTTATGTTAGTTAGTCAAGCTCTGAACTTCATATATCTACTCAGTAGATTTATTATTTTTTTTATGTCCCTTGAACTGTGACATAACCCTGTTCTTGGCCACGCGGAACAGGGGGTGTTACAACATTTAATGATACATTTTATTAAAAAAAACTCAAAATTATAAGAAAAAAGAAAAATGCCCTTATTGGTCTCTTATTAATACTCAAAACACATTTTCCTTTATATATATATATATATTGATTGTTAGCTTATTAAAAAAAGAGAAAATAAATTAAAAAATATGTTCTATTGTTAGTTTTCTAAAAAAATTAGAATACAAAAATTATGAACCGTAAAATACAATAATTTTTATAAAAATTATTATTCATTTATAAATATTGTTAGTCTACTAAAAAAAATTAAAATTCAAAAATTATGAAAATTTATAATTTGTATAATAAATTAGAATGCAATAAAATTTAATGAAGAAGAATGAAAAGTGTTTTGGAAATTAATAATGGCATTTAATTATACATTTTATTTAAAAAAAACTCAAAATTATAAGAAAAAATAAAAATGCCCATATTCGTCTCTTATTAATCCTCAAAGTAACATCTTCCTTTATATATATATATTGATGTTAGCTTGTTAATAAAGTAAAAATAAAATATACAAAATTATTTATTTAAAAAGTTTTAATTTATAAACATTGTTAGCTTATTAAGAAAAAAAAAATTAAAAAATATGTTTTATTGTTAGTTTACTAAAAAAAATTTGAATACAAAAATTAAGAACCGTAAAATACAATAATTTTTATAAATTAATTATTTATTTATAAATATTGTTAGTTTACTAAATAAATTAGAATACAAAAATTATGAACCGTAAAATACAATAACTTTTATAAAAATTATTATTCATTTATAAATATTGTTAGTTTACTAAAAAAATTAAAATTCAAAAATTATGAAAGTTTATAATTTGTATAATAAATTAGAATGCAATAAAATTTAATGAAGAAGAATGAAAAGTATTTTGGAAATTAATGATGGCATTTAATTATATATTTTTATTAAAAAAAATTAAGAACCGTAAAATACAATAATTTTTATTCATTTATAAATGTTGTTAGTTTACTAAAAAAATTATAAAAGTTTATAATTTGTATAAGAAATTTGAATCCAATCAAAATTAATGAAAAAAAATAAAAAGTTTTTTGGAAATTAATGATGGCATTTAATGATACATTTTATTAAAAAAAACTCAAAATTATAAGAAAAAATAAAAATGCCCTTATTGGTCTCTTATTAATCCTCAAAACACATTTTCCTTTATATATATATATATTGATGGTTAGCTTATTAAGAAAAGAGAAAATAAATTAAAAAATATGTTCTATTGTTAGTTTTCTAAAAAAAATTAGAATACGAAATTAATATCCGTAAAATACAATAATTTTTATAAATTAATTATTTATTTATAAATATTGCTAGTTTACTAAAAAAAATTAGAATACAAAAATTATGAACCGTAAAATACAATAATTATTATAAAAATTATTATTCATTTATAAATATTTTTAGTTTACTAAAAAAATTATAATACAAAAATTATGAAAATTTATAATTTGTATAAGAAATTAGACTGCAATAAAATTTAATAAAAAAGAATGAAAAGTTTTTTGGAAACTAATGATGGCATTTAATGATTCATTTTATTTACAAAAAACTAAAAATTATAAGAAAAAAGAAAAATGACCATATTGGTCTCTTATTAATCCTTAAAGCCACATTTCTTTTATATATATATAGAGGGATGATCAAATACAAACTCATATTTATGTACAAACTGATTCAAAACAATAACAAAATAATTTTTTTTCAAGATTTTTTTTCATCAAATGTTATGGTTTAAGATATTATTGCACATATATTTGTTTCACCTTGTGAAAAAATTACGTGTGAAAGTTTTACATTATGAAACAAAAACATATGAAACTTTTTCATAAAAAAATATATGAGAAACTTTCAACTTATGAAAACAAATACATGTGAAATTTTTACATTATGAAACAAACATATGTGTAATAATATTTTAAATCATAACATTTAATGGAAAAAAATCATGAAAAAAATTATTTTTGTATTCATTTGAATCGGTTTGTATAATTTGTACGTAAATATGAGTTTGTATTTGAACTTCCCTCTATATATATATATATATATATATATTGATTGTTAGTTACTAAAAAAATTAGAATACAAAAATTATGAACCGTAAAATACAATAATTTTTATAAAAATAATTATTCATTTATAAATATTGTTAGTTTACTAAAAAAATTAAAATTCAAAAATTATGAAAGTTTATAATTTGTATAATAAATTAGAATGCAATAAAATTTAATGAAGAAGAATAAAAAGTGTTTTGGGAATTAATGATGGCATTTAATTATATATTTTATTTAAAAAAACTCAAAATTATAAGAAAAAAGAAAAATGCTCCTTTATATATATATATATATATATATTGATGTTAGCTTGTTAATAAAATAAAAATAAAATATACAAAATTATTTATTTAAAAAGTTTTAATTTATAAACATTGTTTGCTTATTAAGAAAAAAAAAATAAATTAAAAAATATGTTCTATTGTTAGTTTACTAAAAAAAATTAGAATACAAAAATTAAGAACCGTAAAATACAATAAGTTTTATAAATTAATTATCTATTCATAAATATTATTAGTTTACCAAAAAAATTAGAATACAAAAATTATGAACCGTAAAATACAATAATCTTTATAAAAATTATTATTCATTTATAAATGTTGTTAGTATACTAAAAAAATTATAAATGTTTATAATTTGTATAAGAAATTTGAATCCAATCAAAATTAATGAAAAAAAATAAAAAGTTTTTTGGAAATTAATGATGGCATTTAATGATACATTTTATTAAAAAAAACTCAAAATTATAAGAAAAAATAAAAATGACTTTATTGGTCTCTTATTAATCCTCAAAACACATTTTCCTTTATATATATATATATTGATGGTTAGCTCATTAAGAAAAGAGAAAATAAATTAAAAAATATGTTCTATTGTTAATTTTCTAAAAAAATTAGAATACGAAAATTAATAACCGTAAAATACAATAATTTTTATAAGTTAATTATTTATTTATAAATATTGTTAGTTTACTAAAAAAATTAAAATTCAAAAATTATGAACCGTAAAATACAATAATTTTTATAAAAATAATTATTCATTTATAAATATTGTTAGTTTACTAAAAAAATTAAAATTCAAAAATTATGAAAGTTTATAATTTGTATAATAAATTAGAATGCAATAAATATTAATGAAGAAGAATAAAAAGTGTTTTGGGAATTAATGATGACATTTAATTATATATTTTATTTAAAAAAAAACTCAAAATTATAAGAAAAAATAAAAATGCCCATATTGGTCTCTTATTAATCCTCAAAGCCACATCTTCCTTTATATATATATATATATATATATTGATAAATATTGTTAGTTACTAAAAAAAAATTAGAATACGAAATTATGAACCGTAAAGTACAATAATTATTATAAAAATTATTATTCATTTATAAATATTTTTAGTTTACTAAAAAAAATTATAATACAAAAATTATTAAAGTTTATAATTTGTATAAGAAATTAGAATGCAATAAAATTTAATAAAAAAAAATGAAAAGTTTTTTGGAAATTAATGATGGCATTTAATTATACATTTTATTTACAAAAAACTCAAAATTATAACAAAAAAGAAAAATGACCATATTGGTCTCTTATTAATCCTTAAAGCCACATCTTCTTTTATATATATATATTGATTGTTAGTTTACTAAAAAAATTAGAATACAAAAATTATGAACCGTAAAATACAATAATTTTTATAAAAATTATTATTCATTTATAAATATTGTTAGTTTACTAAAAAAATTAAAATTCAAAATTTATGAAAGTTTATAATTTGTATAATAAATTAGAATGCAATAAAATTTAATGAAGAAGAATGAAAAGTGTTTTGGAAATTAATGATGGCATTTAATTATACATTTTTATTAAAAAAAACTCAAAAATATAAGAAAAAAGAAAAATGCCCATATTGATCTCTTATTAATCCTCAAAGCCACATCTTCCTTTATATATATATATATATATATATATATATATTGATAAATATTGTTAGTTACTAAAAAAAAATAAGAATACGAAATTATGAACCGTAAAATACAATAATTATTATAAAAATTATTATTCATTTATAAATATTTTTAGTTTACTAAAAAAATTATAATACAAAAATTATGAAAGTTTATAATTTGTATAATAAATTAGAATGCAATAAAATTTAATGAAGAAGAATGAAAAGTGTTTTGGAAATTAATGATGGCATTTAATTATACATTTTATTTAAAAAAACTCAAAATTATAAGAAAAAATAAAAAATGCCCATATTGGTCTTTTATTAATTCTCAAAGCCACATCTTCCTTTATATATATATATATATATATATATATATATAGTGATGTTAGCTTGTTAATAAAATAAAAATAAAATATACAAAATTATTTATTTAAAAAGTTTTAATTTATAAACATTGTTAGCTTATTAAGAAAAGAGAAAATAAATTAAAAAATATGTTCTACTATTAGTTTACTAAAAAAAATTAGAATACAAAAATAAAGAACCGTAAAATACAATAAGTTTTATAAATTAATTATTTATTCATAAATATTATTAGTTTACCAAAAAAATTAGAATACAAAAATTATGAACCGTAAAATACAATAATTTTTATAAAAATTATTATTCATTTATAAATGTTGTTAGTTTACTAAAAAAATTATAAAAGTTTATAATTCGTATAAGAAATTTGAATCCAATCAAAATTAATTAAAAAAAATAAAAAGTTTTTTGGAAATTAATGATGGCATTTAATGATACATTTTATAAAAAAAAACTCAAAATTATAAGAAAAAAGAAAAATGCTCTTATTGGTCTCTTATTAATCCTCAAAACACATTTTCCTTTATATATATATATATATTGATTGTTATTTTACTAAAAAAATTAGAATACAAAAATTATGAACCGTAAAATACAATAATTTTTATAAAAATTATTATTCATTTATAAATATTGTTAGTTTACTAAAAAAATTAAAATTCAAAAATTATGAATGTTTATAATTTGTATAATAAATTAGAATGGAATAAAATTTAATGAAGAAGAATGAAAAGTGTTTTGGAAATTAATGATGGCATTTAATTATACATTTTATTTTTAAAAAATCTCAAAAATAAGAAAAAAGAAAAATGCCCATATTGGTCTCTTATTAATCTTCAAAGCCACATCTTACTTTATATATATATATATTGATTATTATTCATTTATAAATATTGTTAGTTTACTAAAAAAATTATAATACAAAAATTATTAAAGTTTATAACTTGTATAAGAAATTAGAATGGAATAAAGTTTAATGAAGAAGAATGAAAAGTTTTTTGGAAATTAATGATGACATTTAATGATACATTTTATTTACAAAAAACTCAAAATGATAAAAAAAATAAAAATGCCCATATTGGTCTCTTATTAATCTTCCAAGCCACATCTTCCTTTATATATATATATGTATATATATATATATTGATGATTGTTAGTTAACTAAAACAATTAGAATGCAAAAATTATGAACCGTAAAATACAATAATTTTTATAAAATTATTATTCATTTATAAATATTGTTAGTTTACTAAAAAAATTATAATACAAAAATTATTAAAGTTTATAACTTGTATAAGAAATTAGAATGCAATAAAGTTTAATGAACAAGAATGAAATTTTTTTTGGAAATTAATGATGGCATTTAATGATACATTTTATTTACAAAAAACTCAAAATTATAAGAAAAAATAAAAATGCCCATATTGGTCTCTTATTAATCCTCCAAGTCACATCTTCCTTTATATATATATATTGATGATTGTTAGTTATCTAAAACAATTAGAATGCGAAAATTATGAACCGTAAAATACAATAAATTTTATAAAATTATTATTCATTTATAAATATTGTTAGTTTACTAAAAAAATTATAATACAAAAATTATTAAAGTTTATAACTTGTATAAGAAATTAGAATGCAATAAAGTTTAATGAAGAAGAATGAAAAGTTTTTTGGAAATTAATGATGGCATTTAATGATACATTTTATTTACAAAAAACTCAAAATTATAAGAAAAAATAAAAATGCCCATATTGGTCTCTTATTAATCCTCCAAACCACATCTTCCTTTATATATATATATATTGATTGATTGTTAGCTTATTAAGAAAAGAGAAAATAAATTAAAAAATATGTTTTATTGATAGTTTACTAAAAAAAATTAGAATACAAAAATTAAGAACCGTAAAATACTGTAATTATTATAAATTAGTTATTTATAAATATTGTTAGTTAACTGAAACAATTAGAATGCGAAAATTATGAACCGTAAAATACAATAATTTTTATAAAATTATTATTCATTTATAAATATTGTTAGTTTACCAAAAAAATTATAATAAAAAAATTATTAAAGTTTATAACTTGTATAAGAAATTAGAATGGAATAAAGTTTAATGAATAAGAATGAAACGTTTTTTGGAAATTAATGATGGCATTTAATGATACATTTTATTTACAAAAACTCAAAATTATAAGAAAAAAGTAAAATGCTCATATTGGTCTCTTATTAATACTCAAAGCCACATCTTCCTTTATATATATATATATATATATCGATTGTTAGTTTACTAAAAAAATTAGAATACAAAAATTATGAACCGTAAAATACAATAATTTTTATAAATTAGTTATTTATAAATATTGTTAGTTAACTGAAACAATTAGAATGCGAAAATTATGAACCGTAAAATACAATAATTTTTATAAAATTATTATTCATTTATAAATATTGTTAGTTTACCAAAAAAATTATAATACAAAAATTATTAAAGTTTATAACTTGTATAAGAAATTAGAATGGAATAAAGTTTAATGAAGAAGAATGAAAAGTTTTTTGGAAATTAATGATGACATTTAATGATATATTTTATTTACAAAAAACTCAAAATTATAAGAAAAAATAAAAATGCCCATATTGGTCTCTTATTAATTCTCCAAGCCACATCTTCCTTTATATATATATATATATATATATATATATATATATATATATATATATATATTGATTGTTAGCTTATTAAGAAAAGAGAAAATAAAGTAAAAAATATGTTCTATTTTTAGTTACTAAAAAAAATTAGAATACAATTTTTTTTTTGAAAAGCAACAAGGTGATACCCGAGAGCTTCGGCAATGCCATCACCCCCAGGGCACATCCCAGACATCATATATTCCACGAAAGAGTTTCGAACATCGGTACAAAAGGGATCGAAAAAAAATAAAGAATCGCTGTACAAATACCTATTAACAAAGCGACCAAACCTATCCAAACACGGAATACAAAAATCCCGGGAGGTGGCCGACAGAACCTATGTCCAAATCCACCTCCAAGATCACGTCCCACAGTAGTGATCCGTGCACTAGTGCGAGACAGCCGACAAAGGGCTGTCAATCCACGTCTCCCAAGCCAGGTTCTTCTCCCTTAGTCTTGTTTTAATCCACCTGAACGCCAGTCCCTTAATAAGCAAGAAGCATTCGTCCGGGAAGGTTGTCTTGCGGTTGAAAATAAGCCCATTCCTGGCTCTCTAGATACAATATGCCGTTATCCAAACCTTTGCTTTCCAGACCCCATCGAGCAGACTGTCCGAGAGACCGTGTGCGTTACCGAACAGGAAATCACTAATTGATTCTCCAATATTATTCAGAGAAAATCCCCACCAATCGAATAGTTTTTGCCAAACATTTCGTACCGCTTGACAGTTTAATAGGCAATGAGAAATGTCTTCCGGTTCATTTTGACATACAGGACATAGAACCGAGTCCAGATCGATGCCTCTTTTATCGATTTCTACTCTGACCGGAATACCGTTGTTTCGTACTCTCCAAATAAAAACGATACTTTCCTAGGGACTAAATATGACCATTCCATAGGCATTGACTCCGCTTCCTTTGAACTGATTCTTTCTTCGATACGGTTACGCAATGTGCCCACCGCGAATCCGTTGATGTGGTTAAGATTCCAGCTCCACGAATCTCTTTTTTCTCTGTGTATCGGCACCGATTCAATCATTTTTCTTAGCCGTACGAACTCGTCCCTCGATCTTCCTCTTACTAGCTCTTCCCATGGCCACTTCCAGCGCCAGACCCTGTCAGACCAAAAACCACATTCGCTGATCAAAATGTTAGCACACTTATTAGAAAAATTGGAGCTAATATGAAATAGTCTAGGAAACTCCCTGGCGAGGTAACAGTTGTTCACCCATTTGTCCGTCCAGAACTTTGTTTCCGACCCATCCCCAATCTTGTTCATGCAAGAAGATGTGAAATTCATTCCCAGATCGTTGATTTTCCTTCCGGCAGATCTAATATCATTCCAAACCGTAATATGGTTTGCGTTTGAGGCGCTGCCATCCGAGCTATCCAAATTACCGTGATCTCCGTAAATACTAGCGATAATTTTTACCCATAAGGAATTTTTCTCCGTGTGGAATCTCCACCACCATTTGCCAAGAAGCGCCAGATTAAAAGCCTTTAACGAACCAACACCTAGACCCCCAAGCTCTTTTGGTGCTGTTATTTTTTCCCAACTTACCCATGACAATTTATTAATGTTTTCATGCGACCCACCCCAAAAGAAGTTCCTTCTCTTACATTCTAATGCTTTAAGTACCATGCTCGGAGCTTTAAAAACCGATAGAAAGTAAATTGGAAGGCTTCCTAACACAGAATTGACAAGTGTTAGTCTACCCCTGATCGAGAGAGTTTTCGATTTCCAATTAGAGAGTCTTGCATCAAATTTATCTATAATTGGCTTCCAGTTTTTAACGCGCCTCATATTTGCTCCAAGGGGGAGTCCAAGATACGAGACAAGAAGAGGGTCCGCCTTACAATTAAACCTCTCGGCCATACTTTCCGTTTCCTCTTGTGATATTCCAAGTCCCATCAAACTACTTTTGATTAGATTGAGTTTAAGACCGGATGCCATTTCGAAGTTGCGTAATATTGGCAATAGGTTCCGAATATTTTTCCCGCTCCATTCTCCAAAGAACAGCGCGTCGTCCGCATACTGAAGATGTGATACCATTACTTGAGAATTTCCCATTCTTATCCCTTTGAAGATTCCTGCTTTTGTTGCTTCCGCAAAAGCCAAACTTAACCCTTCCGCTGCGATAATGAATAAAAATGGGGAAAGAGGGTCGCCCTATCTTACCCCCTTTTCCATAATAAACTCCGTATTGGGGGAGCCGTTAACCAAGATTGACACTGTTGCCGAGTAAAGACATGCGTGTATTCACTTACACCACTTAACCCCGAAGCCCATCTGTTTCATAATGTCCAGAAGGTACTCCCATTTAATACCGTCGAAAGCTTTTTCGAAATCCGCCTTGAATATAAATCCTTTCAATTTAGCTTTTTTTGCAAAGTTCAGAACTTCATTTGCAATAAGGACCCCATCTAATATGAATCTACCATTAACGAACGCATTCTGGCTTTCTCCAATAATTTTTATAAATTAATTATTTATTTATAAATATTGTTAATTTACTAAAAAAAATTAGCATACAAAAATTATGAACCGTAAAATACAATAATTTTTAAAAAAATTATTATTCATTTATAAATATTATTAGTTTACTAAAAAAATTATAATACAAAAATTATTAAAGTTTATAATTTGTATAAGAAATTAGAATGCAATAATATTTAATGAAAAAAAAATGAATTTTTTTTGGAAATTAATGATGCCATTTAATGATATATTTTATGTACAAAAAACTCAAAATTATAAGAAAAAAGAAAAATGCCCATATTGTTCACTTATTAATCCTCAAAGCCACATCTTCCTTTATATATATATATATATTGATGTTAGCTTGTTAATAAAAAAAATATACAAAATTATTTATTTAAAAAGTTTTAATTTATAAATATTGTTAGCTTATTAAGAAAAGAGAAAATAAAATAAAAAAATATGTTCTATTGATAGTTTTCTAAAAAAATTTAGAATACAAAAATTATGAAAGTTTATAATTTGTATAAGAAATTAAAATGCAATAAAATTTAATGAAAAAGAATGAAAAGTTTTTTGGAAATTAATGATGACTTTTAATTATACATTTTATTTACAAAAAGCTCAAAATTATAAGAAAAAATAAAAATGACCATATTGGTCTCTTATTAATCTTCAAAGCCACATCTTCCTTTATATATATATATATATATTGATGTTAGTTTGTTAATAAAATAAAAATAAAATATACAAAATTATTTATTTAAAAAAGTTTAATTTATAAACATTGTTAGCTTATTAAGAAAAGAGAAAATAAATTAAAAAATATGTCTATTGTTAGTTTACTAAAAAAACTAGAATACAAAAATTAAAAACCGTAAAATACAATAATTTTTATAAAATATAATACAAAAATTATGAAAGTTTATAATTTATAATTCTTTATGGAAATTAATGATGTCATTTAATGATACATTTTATTTACAAAAAACTCAAAATTATAAGAAAAAATAAAAATGACGATATTGGTCTCTTATTAATCTTCAAAACCACATCTTCCTATATATATATATATTGATGTTAGTTTGTTAATAAAATAAAAATAAAATATACAAAATTATTTATTTAATAAGTTTTAATTTATTAACATTGTTAGCTTATTAAGAAAAGAGAGTTTAAATTAAAAAATATGTTTTATTGTTAGTTTACTAAAAAAATTTAGAATACAAAAATTAGAAACCGTAAAATACAATAAGTTTTATAAATTAATTATTTATTCATAAATATTATTAGTTTACCAAAAAAAATTAGAATACAAAAATTATGAACCGTAAAATACAATAATTTTTATAAAAATTATTATTCATTTATAAATATTGTTAGTTTACTAAAAAAATTATGAAAGTTTATAATTTGTATGAGAAATTAGAATGCAATAAAACTTAATGAAGAAGAATAAAAAGTTTTTTGGAAATTAATGATGGCATTTAATGATAAATTTTATTAAAAAAATTCAAAATTATAAGAAAAAAGAAAAATGTCCATATTGGTCTTTTATTAATCTATAAAGCCATATCTTCCTTTATATATATATTGATGTTAGCTTATTAAGAAAAGAGAAAATAAATTAAAAAATATGTTTTATTGTTAATTTACTAAAAAAATTAGAAAACAAAAATTAAGAACCGTAAAATACAATAATTTTTATAAATTAATTATTTATTTATAAATACTGTTAGTTTACTAAAAAAAATTAAAATACAAAAATTATGAACCGTAAAAGACAATAATTTTTATAAAATTATTATTCATTTATAAATATTGTTAGTTTACTAAAAAAATTAATTTGTATAAAAAATTAGAATGCAATAAAATTTAATTAAGAATAAAAGGTTTTTAGGAAATTAATGATGGCATTTAATGATACATTTTATTTAAAAAAAAACTCGAAATTATAAGAAAAAAGAAAAATGCTCGTATTGGTCTCTTATTAATTCTCGAAGCCATATCTTCCTTTATATATATATATATTGATATATTGATGTTAGCTTATTAAGAAAAGAGAAAATAAATTAAAAATTATGTTATATTGTTAGTTTATTAAAAAAAATTAGAATAAAAAAAATTAAGAACCGAAAAATACAATAATTTTTATAAATTAATTTGTTATTTTAAAATATTGTTTGTTGACTAAAAAAATTAGAATACAAAAATTATGAACCGTAAACTACAATAATATTTATAAAAATTATTATTCATTTATAAATATTGTTATTTTACTAAAAAAATTAAAATACAAAAATTATGAAAGTTTATAATTTCTATAAGAAATTAGTATACAATAAAATTTAATAAAGAAAAATGAAAAGTTTTTTAGAAATCAATGATGGCATTTAATTATACATCTTATTAATCCTCAAAACCGCATCTTCTTTTATATATATATATATGTATATATATATATTGATATATTGATATATTGATTGTTAGCTTATTAAAAATAGAGAAAATAAATTAAAAAATATGTTCTATTGTTTGTTTACAAAAAACTTAGAATACAAAAATTAAGAAACCGTAAAATGCAATAATTTTATAAATTATAATACAAAAATTATGAAAGTTTATTATTTGTATAATAAATTAGAATGTAATAAAATTTAAAGAAAAATAATGAAAAGTTTTTTGGAAATTAATGATGGAATTTAATGATACATTTTATTTACAAAAAACTCAAAATTATAAGAAAAAAGAAAAATGACCATATTGGTCTCTTATTAATCCTCAAAACCACATCTTCCTTTATATATATATATATATATTGATTGTTATTTACTAAAAAAATTAGAATACAAAAATTATGAACCGTAAAATACAATAATTTTTATAAAAATTATTATTCATTTATAAATATTGTTAGTTTACTAAAAAAATTAAAATTCAAAATTTATGAAAGTTTATAATTTCTATAATAAATTAGAATGCAATAAAATTTAATGAAGAAGAATGAAAAGTGTTTTGGAAATTAATGATGACATTTAATTATACATTTTATTTAAAAAAATCTCAAAATTATAAGAAAAAAGAAAAATGCCCATATTAGTCTCTTATTAATCCTCAAAGTCACATCTTCCTTTATATATATATATATATATATATATATTGATGTTAGCTTGTTAATAAAATAAAAATAAAATATACAAAATTATTTATTTAAAAAGTTTTAATTAATAAACATTGTTAGCTTATTAAGAAAAGAGAAAATAAATTAAAAATATGTTTTATCGTTAGTTTACTTAAAAAAATTAGAATACAAAAATTAAGAACCATAAAATACAATAATTTTTATAAATGAATTATTTATTTATAAATATTGTTTGTTTACTAAAAAAAATTAGAATACAAAAATTATGAACCGTAAAATACAATAATTTTTATAAAAATTATTGTTCATTTATAAATGTTGTTAATTTACTAAAAAAATTATGAAAGTTTATAATTTGTATAAGAAATTTTAATGCAATAAAATTTAAGGAAAAAGAATAAAAAGTTTTTTGGAAATTAAAGATGGCATTTAATGATACATTTTATTTATAAAAAAAACTCAAAATTATAAGAAAAAAGAAAAATGCCATATTGGTCTCTTATTAATCCTTAAAGCGATATCTTCCTTTATATATATATATATATATATATATTGATGTTAGTTTATTAAGAAAAAAGAAAATAAATTAAAATATATGTTTTATTGTTAGTTTACTAAAAAAAATTAGAATACAAAAATTAAGAACCGTAAAATACAATAATTTTTATAGATTAATTATTTATTTATAAATATTGTTAGTTTACTAAAAAAATTAGAATACAAATATTATGAACCGTAAAATACAAATTATTATTCATTTATAAATGTTGTTAGTTTACTAAAAAAATTATGAAAGTTTATGTTTTGTATAAGAAATTAGAATGCAATAAAATTTAATGAAAAAGAATAAAAAGGTTTTTGGAAATTAATAATGCCATTTAATGACACATTTTATTTAAAAAAAAAACTCAAAATAATAAGAAAAAAGAAAAATGCCCATATTGGTCTCTTATTAATCCTCAAAGCCATATTTTCCTTTATATATATATATTGATTGATGTTAGCTTGTTAATAAAATAAAAATAAAATATACAAAATTATTTATTTAAAAAGTTTTAATTTATAAACATTGTTAGCTTATTAAGAAAAGAGAAAATAAATTAAAAAATATGTTTTATTGTTAGTTTACTAAAAAAAATTAGAATACAAAAATTAAGAACCGTAAAATACAATAATTTTTATAAATTAATTATTTATTTATAAATATTGTTAGTTTACTAAAAAAAATTAGAATACAAAAATTATGAACCGTAAAATATAATAGTTTTTATAAAAATTATTATTCATTTATAAATGTTGTTAATTTACTAAAAAAATTTAAATACAAAAATTATGAAAGTTTATAATTTGTATTAGAAATTTTAATGCAATAAAATTTAATTAAAAAGAATAAAAAGTTTTTTGGAAATTAAAGATGACATTCAATGATACATTTTATTTAAAAAAAACTCAAAATTATAAGAAAAAAGAAAAATGCCATATTGGTCTCTTATTAATCCTCAAAGCCATATCTTCCTTTATATATATACATTGATTGATGTTAGCTTGTTAATAAAATAAAAATAAAATATACAAAATTATTTATTTAAAAAGTTTTAATTTATAAACATTGTTAGCTTATTAAGAAAAGAGAAAATAAATTAAAAAATATGTTTTATTGTTAGTTTACTAAAAAAAATTAGAATACAAAAATTAAGAACCGTAAAATACAATAATTTTTATAAATTAATTATTTATTTATAAATATTGTTAGTTTACTAAAAAAAATTAGAATACAAAAATTATGAACCGTAAAATATAATAGTTTTTATAAAAATTATTATTCATTTATAAATGTTGTTAATTTACTAAAAAAATTATGAAAGTTTATAATTTGTATTAGAAATTTTAATGCAATAAAATTTAATTAAAAAGAATAAAAAGTTTTTTGGAAATTAAAGATGACATTCAATGATACATTTTATTTAAAAAAAACTCAAAATTATAAGAAAAAAGAAAAATGCCATATTGGTCTCTTATTAATCCTCAAAGCCATATCTTCCTTTATATATATACATTGATTGATGTTAGCTTGTTAATAAAATAAAAATAAAATATACAAAATTATTTATTTAAAAAGTTTTAATTTATAAACATTGTTAGATTATTAAGAAAAGAGAAAATAAATTAAAAAATATGTTTTATTGTTAGTTTACTAAAAAAATTAGAATACAAAAATTAAGAACCGTAAAATACAATAAGTTTTATAAATTAATTATTTATTCATAAATATTATTAGTTTACCAAAAAAAATTAGAATACAAAAATTATGAACCGTAAAATACAATAATTTTTATAAAAATTATTATTAATTTATAGATATTGTTAGTTTACTAAAAAAATTATAAAAGTTTATAATTTGTATAAGAAATTTGAATGCAATAAAATTTAATGAAAAAGAATAAAAAGTTTTTTGGAAATTAATGATGGCATTTAATGATACATTTTATTAAAAAAAACTCAAAATTATAAGAAAAAAGAAAAATGCCCTTATTGGTCTCTTATTAATCCTCAAAACACATTTTCCTTTATATATATATATATATTGATTGTTAGCTTATTAAGAAAAGAGAAAATAAATTAAAAAATATGTTATATTGTTAGTTTTCTAAAAAAATTAGAATACGAAAATTAAGAACCGTAAAATATAATAATTTTTATAAATTAATTATTTATTTATAAATATTGTTAGTTTACTAAAAATTTAGAATACAAAAATTATGAACTGTAAAATACAATAATTATTATAAAAATTCATCTGGGATCTACCAAGATGTATCGTGACTTAAACAATACTTTTGGTGGAATGGTATGAAACGTGATGTAGCCAAGTATGTTGCAAAATGTCTAACTTGCCAGAAAGTGAAAATCGAGCATCAACGAGTCAGTGGTCTATTACAACCTTTAGAGATTCCAGTATGGAAATGGGAGCACATCTCCATGGATTTTGTGACAGGATTACCGAGAACTGTACGTAAGCATAATGCTATTTGGGTAATTGTCGACAGATTGACGAAGTCGGCACATTTTCTGGCTATACGAGAAACTTTCACAGTTGATAAGTTAGCTGAATTGTTTGAAAAAGAGATTGTTCGTCTACATGGCACTCCAGTTTCAATTACTTCTGATAGAGATCCCAAATTTACCTCAAAGTTCTGGAAGGGTCTTCACCAGGCTTGAGGTACAAAGTTAACAATGAGTTCAGCTTATCATCCACAAACGGATGGTCAAACTGAACGAACAATCCAAACTCTTGAAGATATGCTTCGAGCATGTGTTCTTGAGTGGGCTGGTAGTTGGAATGAATATCTATGTTTAGTTGAATTTGCCTACAACAACAGTTATCAATCGAGCATCGGTATGGCTCCGTTTGAGGCTCTTTACGGACGTAAATGTCGAACTCCTGTCTGTTGGAATGAAGTAGGCGAGAAAGCTATCGAAGGACCTGATCTTATTCGAAGTAACTACGGAAAAAGTTGAAGTCGCTAGACAGAAAGTGAAAGAAGCTCAATCGCGACAAAAGAGTTATGCGGATAAGCATCGACGGTCAATAGAATTTAAGCCGGAGAGCATGTTTTTGTGAAGATTTCTCCCTTACGAGGTGTCCGAAGGTTTGGATTTACGGGTAAACTGAGTCCTCAATATATTGGACCTTTTGAGATATTAGAGAGGGTTGGCGAGGTGGGAAAGTGTTACTTACTTACTTACGAAGATCGACTGGGTAGGGCATGATTGCAGCAGCGAGTGTTCGCATGAAGTGGGACAAACCTCTATTGTCTTCTCCTATCTTAAGTCTAAGTTTTTGCGATCTAGGCCTTTGGTTTTAGCATTAAGGAATGTTTCAACCCCAGCCGGTTAGCAATTGAACAAAAATGGTGATATTGTTCCTCCATTGATCAAGAATTTCGATTGGGCTAAAACGAATGCTTTCAGTATGCATAGCCTCTCCCTTTGTTTTGTAGGGGTGCCTATTGGTTCTAGAGAAGTTAATGGGAAATTCACCCTCAAAAGGGTATTCGGTAATAGCCTGTTAAACCCAGAAAGCCTCTCAACCCCTTGACAGTAGTGGGTTGTCCTACTTATTCTCCTAGGATCAAAACTGGAAGAAGGTAGGTAAGCTCGATCTATCGCTTGGCATTACCTCCGCAACTTTCTCAAATTCATGATGTTTTCCATGTATCTTCGCTACGTGGCTATCACTATCATCCATTACATGTGATTGATTATCCTCTAGAGCGAATTGAGCCAGATCTCTCTTATGTTGAAGAGCCGGAAGCAATCATAGACCGAGAGGAGAGACGATTGCGACGTAGAACCGTCCCTTTTGTGAAAGTATTGTGGAAAAATCATACAGAGCGGGAAGCGACGTGGGAAACAGAAGACTCGATAAGGAAGCAATATCCGCATCTACTCTAAGGTATGAATATTCTATCCTTAATTCGGTTTCGGGGACGAAACCTTCTTTTTAGAGGGGAGGAAATGTAATACCCGAAGCTCTAATTTATCGGTTTCGTATAAAGCATAGAAACTTGTATATGTTGCTTCTAGGATTGTACCGGATTATTATGTTATGAATGTGGTACAACGAGGGTTAAACATGTACAAATACATTTTGGGTTAGGACTTAGAATGTGAAGGAATCGTCTAATTGGGTTAGAATTGCAATAAGTGAAACTTAGGGGTCAACTAGGTAAATTGGAAAAATATAAATGTCTCTTTCACTCTCATCCTATCAATTCATGGTTCAAACTCAATTTCATAAGGAAATCAAGCCAAATCTTGAAGATTTTGAAGGTTTGGGTTCTAATCATTGAGGTATGAATCTAGAAACCTCTAATTTCTCTATTTGGAAGTTGTTTTATGCTCTTATTATGACTTAAAATTCTGATTAGGGTTTAGGTTTTTTTTTTTGGGAGAAAAACGATGATTTTTGGTTTGTTGATATTAAATAGGCAAGGTCTTGAGGTATTTCATAGTAGATTGTTGAATTTAATTATGCTTTTGTGTTAGAAATGTTATTTGGTACTTTGAATAGCTTTTGTATAAAAAAATGGGTAAAGTGATCAAACCATTGAAATGGTTTTAAGCTCTTAGGATTGATGCCTATGAGGTGTTTGAGGAAAAGCTTTAAAGAATTTGTTTTTTTTAACTTTGTGAATTTTTCAGTTTTCTGTCTCCATTTTGAAAAATTCGTATTAAATCAGTCATAAGTCCAAATAAGTTGAAATTTTCCAGTTAGTAAGATATTTCATTACTTTACAACTTTGTAGTTTTAACCTTGACCAAATTATGGCTCTAAGACGGTCTAAACAGTGAGTTTTTGTAGCTGGTCCTGTGTAAAACAGGATCTGCGCACTGTTTTTAGAAAGCTTATATCTAACTCATGTTACTCCAATTGGGATGAATCCAAAGCCATTTGCAGCATAAGACATGTATCTACAATTTTGTTTTGGACCTCAGAACCTAGTTTGGCTTTTAAGTATGCTAAGTAAGCCAAACACAGAAGCACAACAGTGATGTTTCATGTAGCTAATTTTGAATGTTTGGTTATTTCACAAATTGGTTAACCTCTAGTTTTGTCGTGTAAGCATACTAGGACGTGTTAGTACTTAAAGTTAGGTTGTAAGTAAGATTTAGAAGTGTATTAGATTTCGATTATCATGAGTTTCGTAGGCATAACTTCTAAATGCTCTGTATGTCTTATAGGATCTTCTCTTTGTCGGAACTTGAGAAACAAGTGGACAAATCGTTTTGAGTTAAAGGTACGGATTTCTATCTTCGTTTGATACTTGGACACGTATTTGAATATGCATGTCTACTCCTTGAACATGGTACACCATGTATTACCTATCACATAAGTGAAATGGTACCTTTCTTATTGAATTCTTGAACTTGTTTTGGTACGGAATTATCAAATGATAGTATTACTCCGTTAAGGAGTATTTGTTTCACAATCTTATAAGATTTATTCATTTTTGAATCAAGAAATAAACATACAAACAATTATATTACAACCTTCAAGGTTTATTGGATTTTAGAATTTGTTTCCATGAGGTCGCATACGTTGTAGACCTATGACTTTCATTTTTCATTTTGATTGAATACTCGGTCATTGGGGGCACCAAGGCCGAGATGCTTCCACGGTGGCTATACAATCGTGGCGTCCTCACTTAGAATGGACACATAAGGGGTCTGGCCAAGTAATGGCTATCGGGGGCGAATGGATCGATCCTAGTTACACGAGTCGGGTCGTGAATTATTCACGACAGGGGTTAGACGGTGAGTGTGCCCACACTGCTACCTCATGAGACTCACGTGGTTTGATCAACCCGTGAGAATGAAGTGTCTTCGTGACACAATTTGGTTTTAGTGACTCTTGTTACATCTTTATGATGTTCGGTTGATTATACGGTTTTTGATATATTATGAATGCATTATTTTTATATATTTTTTAAGTTGTATGAATCATGTTTATGAACTCGATAAATCTTCATCGTCTACCTATTTATTATACACTTGTTGTATTTATAAGTATCAATGTTCTTTATTTTTGTTTCCGCGTCTACGCGTTAAATATTCGTTTATTTTAATTTTATAATCCGTTCAGTGGGCAAAGTTGCTCAGCCGTGTGTTTTGTTGACGCGGCAGGTACATAGGTGATTAGACAGGGGACGAGACTAAGAGAAATGAAGACAACTACGTTTGGACCTCCTTTTGAAGATCTTTGGATAGTCTACTTTTTGGTTCTTATGTGTATGATGCTATGTATATGTGAATATAAACCACAATTATAGTTGTCTTCAAATGATGGTTGGTAATTTCACGTTTATGTTAGTTAGTCAAGCTCTGAACTTCATATATCTACTCAGTAGATTTTTTTTTTATGTCCCTTGAACTGTGACATAACCCTGTTCTTGGCCACGCGGAACAGGGGGTGTTACAACATTTAATGATACATTTTATTAAAAAAAACTCAAAATTATAAGAAAAAAGAAAAATGCCCTTATTGGTCTCTTATTAATACTCAAAACACATTTTCCTTTATATATATATATATATATTGATTGTTAGCTTATTAAAAAAAGAGAAAATAAATTAAAAAATATGTTCTATTGTTAGTTTTCTAAAAAAATTAGAATACAAAAATTATGAACCGTAAAATACAATAATTTTTATAAAAATTATTATTCATTTATAAATATTGTTAGTCTACTAAAAAAATTAAAATTCAAAAATTATGAAAATTTATAATTTGTATAATAAATTAGAATGCAATAAAATTTAATGAAGAAAGAATGAAAAGTGTTTTGGAAATTAATAATGGCATTTAATTATACATTTTATTTAAAAAAAAAACTCAAAATTATAAGAAAAAATAAAAATGCCCATATTCGTCTCTTATTAATCCTCAAAGTAACATCTTCCTTTATATATATATATATATTGATGTTAGCTTGTTAATAAAGTAAAAATAAAATATACAAAATTATTTATTTAAAAAGTTTAAATTTATAAACATTGTTAGCTTATTAAGAAAAGAGAAAATAAATTAAAAAATATGTTCTATTATTAGTTTACTAAAAAAAATTAGAATACAAAAATAAAGAACCGTAAAATACAATAAGTTTTATAAATTAATTATTTATTCATAAATATTATTAGTTTACCAAAAAAATTAGAATACAAAAATTATGAACCGTAAAATACAATAATTTTTATAAAAATTATTATTCATTTATAAATGTTATTAGTTTACTAAAAAAATTATAAAAGTTTATAATTTGTATAAGAAATTTGAATCCAATCAAAATTAATTAAAAAAAATAAAAAGTTTTTTGGAAATTAATGATGGCATTTAATGATACATTTTATTAAAAAAAACTCAAAATTATAACAAAAAGAAAAATGCCCTTATTGGTCTCTTATTAATCCTCAAAACACATTTTCCTTTATATATATATATATATATATATATTGATGGTTAGCTTATTAAGAAAAGAGAAAATAAATTAAAAAATATGTTCTATTGTTAGTTTTCTAAAAAAATTAGAATACGAAAATTAATAACCGTAAAATACAATAATTTTTATAAATTAATTATTTATTTATAAATATTGTTAGTTTACTAAAAAAAATTAGAATACAAAAATTATTAACCGTAAAATACAATAATTATTATAAAAATTATTATTCATTTATAAATATTTTTAGTTTACTAAAAAAATTATGAAAGTTTATAATTTGTATAAGAAATTAGACTGCAATAAAATTTAATAAAAAAGAATGAAAAGTTTTTTGGAAATTAATGATGGCATTTAATGATACATTTTATTTAAAAAAACTCAAAATTATAAGAAAAAAAGAAAAATGCCCATATTGGTCTCTTGTTAATCATCAAAGCCACATCTTCCTTTATTTATATATATATATATATATATATTGAATGTTAGTTTACTAAAAAAATTAGAATACAAAAATTATGAACCGTAAAATACAATAATTTTTATAAAAATAATTATTCATTTATAAATGTTGTTAGTTTACTAAAAAAATTAAAATTCAAAAATTATGAAAGTTTATAATTTGTATAATAAATTAGAATGCAATAAAATTTGATGAAGAAGAATAAAAAAAAAATTGGGAATTAATGATGGCATTTAATTATATATTTTATTTAAAAAAACTCAAAATTATAAGAAAAAAGAAAAATGCCCATATTAGTCTCTTATTAATTCTCAAAGCCACATCTTCCTTTATATATATATTGATGTTGGTTTATTAAGAAAAGAGAAAATAAATTAAAAAATATGTTCTATTGTTAGTTTACTAAAAAAATTAGAATACAAAAATTAAGAACCGTAAAATACAATATTTTTTATAAAAATAATTATTCATTTATAAATATTGTTAGTTTACTAAAAAAAATTATAATACAAAAATTATGAAAGTTTATAATTTGTATAAAAAATTAGAATGCAATAAAATTTAATGAAGAAGAATGAAAAGTTTTTTGGAAATTAATTATGGCATTTAATGATACATTTTATTTAAAATAACTCAAAATTATAAGAAAAAAGAAAAATCTTCATATTGGTCTCTTATTAATCCTCAAAGCCGCATCTTCCTTTATATATATATATTGATTGTTAGTTTACAAAAAAAATATAATACAAAAATTATTAAAGTTTATAATTTGTATAAGAAATTAGAATGCAATAATGTTTAATGAAGAAGAATAAAAAAATTTTTTGGAAATTAATGATACATTTTCTTTAAAAAAACTCAAAATTATAAGAAAAAAGAAAAATCTCCTTATTGGTCTCTTATTAATCCTCAAAGCGGCATCTTCTTTTATATACATATATTGATTTATAAACATTGTTAGCTTATTAATAAAATAAAAGTAAAATATACAAACTTATTTATTTAAAAAGTTTTAATTTATAAACATTGTTAGCTTATTAAGAAAAGAGAAAATAAAATGAAGAAGAATATGTTCTATTAATAGTTTAATTATACTAAAAAAATTAGAATACAAAAATTAGAAACTTCGTAAAAATACGATCAATTACTTTTTTATAAATTAACTATTTATTTATAAATATTGTTAGTTTACTAAAAAAAATTGTAATACAAATACGAAATTATGAATCCGTAAAATACAATAATTTTTATAAAAACTTTTATTCATTTATAAATATTGTTAGTTTACTAAAAAAATTATAATACAAAAATTATGAAAGTTTATAATTTGTATAAGAAATTATAATGCAATAAATTTTAATGAAGAAGAATGAAAAGTTTTTTGGATATTAATGATGGCATTTAATGATACATTTTATTTAAAAAAAACACGAAATTATAAGAAAAAAGAAATATGCCTATAGTATTCACTTACTAATCCTCAAATCCACATCTTCCTTTATATATATATATATATATATATATATTGATGTTAGCTTGTTAATAAAATAAAAATAAAATATACAATATTATTTATTTAAAAAGTTTTAATTTATAAACATTGTTAGCTTATTAAGAAAAGAGAAAATAAATTAAAAAATATGTTCTATTGTTAGTTTACTAAAAAAATTAGAATACAAAAATTAAGAACCGTAAAATACAATAAGTTTTATAAATTAATTATTTATTCATAAATATTATTAGTTTACTAAAAAATTATAATACAAAAATTATTAAAGTTTATAATTTGTATAAGAAATTATAATGCAATAAAATTTAATAAAGAAAAATGCAAAGTTTTTTGGAAATTAATGATGGTATTTAATTATATATTTTATTTAAAAAACTCAAAATTATAAGAAAAAAGAAAAATATCTATATTGGTCTCTTATTAATCCTCAAAGCCACATTTTCCTTTATATATATATATTGATGTTAGTTTATTAAGAAAAGAGAAAATAAATTAAAAAATATGTTCTATTGTTAGTTTTACCAAAAAAATTAGAATACAAAAATTATGAACCGTAAAATACAATAATTTTTATAAAAATTATTATTCATTTATAAATGTTGTTAGTTTACTAAAAAAATTATAAAAGTTTATAATTTGTATAAGAAATTTGAATCCAATCAAAATTAATGAAAAAAAATAAAAAGTTTTTTGGAAATTAATGATGGCATTTAATGATACATTTTATTAAAAAAAACTCAAAATTATAAGAAAAAATAAAAATGCCCTTATTGGTCTCTTATTAATCCTCAAAACACATTTTCCTTTATATATATATATATATTGATGGTTAGCTTATTAAGAAAAGAGAAAATAAATTAAAAAATATGTTGTATTGTTAGTTTTCTAAAAAAATTAGAATACGAAAATTAATATCCGTAAAATACAATAATTTTTATAAATTAATTATTTATTTATAAATATTGTTAGTTTACTAAAAAAAATTAGAATACAAAAATTATGAACCGTAAAATACAATAATTATCATAAAAATTATTATTCATTTATAAATATTTTTAGTTTACTAAAAAAATTATAATACAAAAGTTATGAAAATTTATAATTTGTATAAGAAATTAGACTGCAATAAAATTTAATAAAAAAGAATGAAAAGTTTTTTGGAAACTAATGATGGCATTTAATGATTCATTTTATTTATAAAAAACTAAAAAGTATAAGAAAAAAGAAAAATGACCATATTGGTCTCTTATTAATCCTTAAAGCCACATTTCTTTTATATATATATATTGATGTTAGTTTATTGAAAGAGAAAATAAATTAAAAAATATGTTCTATTGTTAGTTTACTAAAATACAATTAGAATACAAAAATTAAGAACAAAATACAAAATAATTTTTATAAAAATTATTATTCATTTATAAATATTGTTAGTTTACTAAAAAATTATAATGCACATATATTAAAGTTTCACTTTGTGAAAGAAATTAGAATGCAATAAAATTTAATAAAGAAAAATGCAAAAGTTTTTTGGAAATTAATGATGGTATTTAATTATACATTTTATTTAAAAAACTCAAAATTATAAGAAAAAAGAAAAATATCTCCATATTGGTCTCTTATTAATCCTCAAAGCCACATTTTCCTTTATATATATATTGATGTTGGTTTATTAAAAAAAGAGAAAATAAATTAAAAAATATGTTCTATTGTTAGTTTACTAAAAAAATTAGAATACAAAAATTATGAACCGTAAAATACAATAATTTTTATAAAAATAATTATTCATTTATAAATATTGTTAGTTTACTAAAAAAATTAAAATTCAAAAATTATGAAAGTTTATAATTTGTATAATAAATTAGAATGCAATAAAATTTAATGAAGAATAATAAAAAGTGTTTTGGGAATTAATGATGACATTTAATTATACATTTTATTTAAAAAAAACTCAAAATTATAAGAAAAAAGAAAAATGCCCATATTGGTCTCTTATTAATCCTCAAAACCACATCTTCCTTTATATATATATATATATTGATAAATATTGTTAGTTACTAAAAAAATTAGAATACGAAATTATGAACCGTAAAGTACAATAATTATTATAAAAATTATTATTCATTTATAAATATTTTTAGTTTACTAAAAAAAATTATAATACAAAAATTATGAAAGTTTATAATTTGTATAAGAAATTAGAATGCAATAAAATTTAATGAAGAAGAATAAAAAGTGTTTTGGGAATTAATGATGGCATTTAATTATATATTTTATTTAAAAAAACTCAAAATTATAAGAAAAAAGAAAAATGCCCATATTAGTCTCTTATTAATTCTCAAAGCCACATCTTCCTTTATATATATATATATATATATATTGATGTTAGCTTGTTAATAAAATAAAAATAAAATATACAAAATTATTTATTTAAAAAGTTTTAATTTATAAACATTGTTTGCTTATTAAGAAAAGAGAAAATAAATTAAAAAATATGTTCTATTGTTAGTTTACTAAAAAAAATTAGAATACGAAAATTAAGAACCGTAAAATACAATAAGTTTTATAAATTAATTATTTATTCATAAATATTATTAGTTTACCAAAAAAATTAGAATAAAAAAATTATGAACCGTAAAATACAATAATTTTTATAAAAATTATTATTCATTTATAAATGTTGTTAGTTTACTAAAAAAATTATAAATGTTTATAATTTGTATAAGAAATTTGAATCCAATCAAAATTAATGAAAAAAAATAAAAAGTTTTTTGGAAATTAATGATGGCATTTAATGATACATTTTATTAAAAAAAAACTCAAAATTATAAGAAAAAATAAAAATGCCCTTATTGTTCTCTTATTAATCCTCAAAACACATTTTCCTTTATATATATATATATATATATTGATGGTTAGCTCATTAAGAAAAGAGAAATTAAATTAAAAAATATGTTCTATTGTTAATTTTCTAAAAAAATTAGAATACGAAAATTAATAAACGTAAAATACAATAATTTTTATAAATTAATTATTTATTTATAAATATTGTTAGTTTACGAAAAAAATTAAAATTCAAAAATTATGAACCGTAAAATACATTAATTTTTATAAAAATAATTATTCATTTATAAATATTGTTAGTTTACTAAAAAAATTAAAATTCAAAAATTATGAAAGTTTATAATTTGTATAATAAATTAGAATGCAATAAAATTTAATGAAGAATAATAAAAAGTGTTTTGGGAATTAATGATGACATTTAATTATATATTTTATTTAAAAAAAAACTCAAAATTATAAGAAAAAAGAAAAATACCCATATTGGTCTCTTATTAATCCTCAAAGCCACATCTTTCTTTATATATATATATATTGATAAATATTGTTAGTTACTAAAAAAATTAGAATACGAAATTATGAACCGTAAAATACAATAATTATTATAAAAATTATCATTCATTTATAAATATTTTTAGTTTACTAAAAAAATTATAATACAAAAATTATGAAAGTTTATAATTTGTATAAGAAATTAGAATGCAATAAAATTTAATAAAAAAAACGAAAAGTTTTTTGGAAATTAATGATGGCATTTAATGATACATTTTATTTACGAAAAACTCAAAATTATAAGAAAAAAGAAAAATGACCATATTGGTCTTTTATTAATCCTTAAAGACACATCTTCTTTTATATATATGTATATATATATTGATTGTTAGTTTACTAAAAAAATTAGAATACAAAAATTATGAACCGTAAAATACAATAATTTTTATAAAAATAATTATTCATTTATAAATATTGTTAGTTTACTAAAAAAATTAAAATTCAAAAATAATGAAAGTTTATAATTTGTATAATAAATTAGAATCCAATAAAATTTAATGAAGAAGAATAAAAAGTGTTTTGGGAATTAATGATGACATTTAATTATATATTTTTTTAAAAAAAAACTCAAAATTATAAGAAAAAAGAAAAATGCCCATATTGGTCTCTTATTAATCCTCAAAGCCACATCTTCCTTTATATATATATATATTGATAAATATTGTTAGTTACTAAAAAAAATTAGAATACGAAATTATGAACCGTATAGTACAATAATTATTATAAAAATTATTATTCATTTATAAATATTTTTAGTTTACTAAAAAAAATTATAATACAAAAATTATGAAAGTTTATAATTTGTATAATAAAATTTGAATGCAATAAAATTTAATAAAAAAAATGAAAAGTTTTTTGGAAATTAATGATGGCATTTAATGATACATTTTATTTACAAAAAACTCAAAATTATAATAAAAAAGAAAAATGACCATATTGGTCTCTTATTAATCCTTAAAGCCACATCTTCTTTTATATATATTGATTGTTAGTTTACTAAAAAAATTAGAATACAAAAATTATGAACCGTAAAATACAATAATTTTTATAAAAATTATTATTCATTTATAAATATTGTTAGTTTACTAAAAAAATTAATATTCGAAAATTATGAAAGTTTATAATTTGTATAATAAATTAGAATGCAATAAAATTTAATGAAGAAGAATGAAAAGTGTTTTGGAAATTAATGATGGCATTTAATTATACATTTTTATTAAAAAAAACTCAAAAATATAAGAAAAAAGAAAAATGCCCATATTGGTCTCTTATTAATCCTCAAAGCCACATCTTCCTTTATATATATATATATTGATAAATATTGTTAGTTACTAAAAAAAAATAAGAATACGAAATTATGAACCGTAAAATACAATAATTATTATAAAAATTATTATTCATTTATAAATATTTTTAGTTTACTAAAAAAATTATAATACAAAAATTATGAAAGTTTATAATTTGTATAAGAAATTAGAATGCAATAAAATTTAATAAAATAAATGAAAAGTTTTTTGGAAATTAATGATGGTATTTAATTATATATTTTATTTAAAAAACTCAAAATTATAAGAAAAAAGAAAAATATCCATATTGGTCTCTTATTAATCCTCAAAGCCACATTTTCCTTTATATATATATATATTGATGTTAGTTTATTAAGAAAAGAGAAAATAAATTAAAAAATATGTTCTATTGTTAGTTTACTAAAAAAATTAGAATACAAAAATTAAGAACCGTAAAATACAATAATTTTTATAAAAATTATTATTCATTTATAAATATTGTTAGTTTACTAAAAAAATTATAATACAAAAATTATTAAAGTTTATAAATTGTATAAGAAATTAGAATGCAGTAAAATTTAATGAAGAAGAATGAAAAGTTTTTTGGAAATTAATGATGACATTTAATGATACATTTTATGTACAAAAAATTCAAAATTATAAGAAAAAAGAAATATGACTATAGTATTCACTTATTAATCCTCAAAGCCACATCTTCCTTTATATATATATATATATATATATATATATATATATTGATGTTAGCTTGTTAATAAAATATACAATATTATTTATTTAAAAAGTTTTAACTTAAAAACATTGTTAGCTTATTAAAAAAAGAGAAAATAAATTAAAAAATATGTTCTATTGTTAGTTTACTAAAAAAATTAGAATACAAAAATTAAGAACCGTAAAATACAATATTTTTTATAAAAATAATTATTCATTTATAAATATTGTTAGTTTACTAAAAAAAATTATAATACAAAAATTATTAAAGTTTATAATTTGTATAAGAAATTAGAATGCAATAAAATTTAATAAAGAAAAATGCAAAGTTTTTTGGAAATTAATGATGGCATTTAATTATACATTTTATTTAAAAAAACTCAAAATTATAAGAAAAAAGAAAAATCTCCATATTGGTCTCTTATTAATCCTCAAAGCCACATTTTCCTTTATATATATATTGATGTTGGTTTATTAAGAAAAGAGAAAATAAATTAAAAAATATGTTCTATTGTTAGTTTACTAAAAAAATTAGAATACAAAAATTAAGAACCGTAAAATACAATAATTTTTATAAAAATTATTATTCATTTATAAATATTGTTAGTTTACTAAAAAAATTATAATACAAAAATTATTAAAGTTTATAATTTGTATAAGAAATTAGAATGCAATAAAATTTAATAAAGAAAAATGCAAAGTTTTTTGGAAATTAATGATGGCATTTAATTATACATTTTATTTAAAAAAACTCAAAATTATAAGAAAAAAGGAAAATCTCCATATTGGTCTCTTATTAAACCTCAAAACCGCATCTTCCTTTATATATATATATATATATTGATGTTAGCTTATTAAGAAAAGAGAAAATAAATTAAAAAATATGTTCTATTGTTAGTTTTCTAAAAAAATTAGAATACGAAAATTAATATCCGTAAAATACAATAATTTTTATAAATTAATTATTTATTTATAAATATTGTTAGTTTACTAAAAAAAATTAGAATACAAAAATTATGAACCGTAAAATACAATAATTATTATAAAAATTATTATTCATTTATAAATATTTTTAGTTTACTAAAAAAATTATAATACAAAAATTATGAAAATTTATAATTTGTGTAAGAAATTAGACTGCAATAAAATTTAATAAAAAAGAATGAAAAGTTTTTTGGAAACTAATGATGGCATTTAATGATTCATTTTATTTATAAAAAACTAAAAAGTATAAGAAAAAAGAAAAATGACCATATTGGTCTCTTATTAATCCTTAAAGCCACATTTCTTTTATATATATAGAGGGATGATCAAATACAAACTCATATTTATGTACAAACTATACAAACTGATTCAAAACAATAACAAAATAATTTTTTTTCAAGATTTTTTTTCATCAAATGTTATGGTTTAAGATATTATTGCACATATATTTGTTTCACTTTGTGAAAAAATTACGTGTGAAAGTTTTACTTTATGAAACAGAAACATATGAACCGTAAAATACAATAATTTTTATAAAAATAATTATTCATTTATAAATATTGTTAGTTTACTAAAAAAATTAAAATTCAAAAATTATGAAAGTTTATAATTTGTATAAAAAATTAGAATGCAATAAAATTTAATGAAGAAGAATGAAAAGTTTTTTGGAAATTAATTATGGCATTTAATGATACATTTTATTTAAAATAACTCAAAATTATAAGAAAAAAGAAAAATCTTCATATTGGTCTCTTATTAATCCTCAAAGCCGCATCTTCCTTTATATATATATATATATATATATATATTGATAAATATTGTTAGTTACTAAAAAAATTAGAATACGAAATTATGAACCGTAAAGTACAATAATTATTATAAAAATTATTATTCATTTATAAATATTTTTAGTTTACTAAAAAAAATTATAATACAAAAATTATTAAAGTTTATAATTTGTATAAGAAATTAGAATGCAATAATGTTTAATGAAGAAGAATAAAAAGTTTTTTTGGAAATTAATGATACATTTTCTTTAAAAAAACTCAAAATTATAAGAAAAAAGAAAAATCTCCTTATTGGTCTCTTATTAATCCTCAAAGCCGCATCTTCTTTTATATACATATATTGATTTATAAACATTGTTAGCTTATTAATAAAATAAAAGTAAAATATACAAACTTATTTATTTAAAAAGTTTTAATTTATAAACATTGTTAGCTTATTAAGAAAAGAGAAAATAAAGTAAAAAATATGTTCTATTGTTAGTTTACTAAAAAAATTAGAATACAAAAATTAAGAACCGTAAAATACAATAATTTTTATAAATTAACTATTTATTTATAAATATTGTTAGTTTACTAAAAAAAATTAGAATACAAAAATTATGAATCGTAAAATACAATAATTTTTATAAAAACTTTTATTCATTTATAAATATTGTTAGTTTACTAAAAAAATTATAATACAAAAATTATGAAAGTTTATAATTTGTATAAGAAATTATAATGCAATAAATTTTAATGAAGAAGAATGAAAAGTTTTTTGGATATTAATGATGGCATTTAATGATACATTTTATTTAAAAAAAACACGAAATTATAAGAAAAAAGAAATATGCCTATAGTATTCACTTACTAATCCTCAAATCCACATCTTCCTTTATATATATATATATTGATGTTAGCTTGTTAATAAAATAATAGAATAAAAATTATGAACAAAATACAATAATTATTTAAAAAGTTTTAATTTATAAACATTGTTAGCTTATTAAGAAAAGAGAAAATAAATTAAAAAATATGTTCTATTGTTAGTTTACTAAAAAAATTAGAATACAAAAATTAAGAACCGTAAAATAGAATAATTTTTATAAAAATTATTATTCATTTATAAATATTGTTAGTTTACTAAAAAATTATAATACAAAAATTATTAAAGTTTATAATTTGTATAAGAAATTATAATGCAATAAAATTTAATAAAGAAAAATGCAAAGTTTTTTGGAAATTAATGATGGTATTTAATTATATATTTTATTTAAAAAACTCAAAATTATAAGAAAAAAGAAAAATATCTATATTGGTCTCTTATTAATCCTCAAAGCCACATTTTCCTTTATATATATATATTGATGTTAGTTTATTAAGAAAAGAGAAAATAAATTAAAAAATATGTTCTATTGTTAGTTTACTAAAAAAATTAGAATACAAAAATTAAGAACCGTAAAATACAATAATTTTTATAAAAATTATTATTCATTTATAAATATTGTTAGTTTACTAAAAAAATTATAATACAAAAATTATTAAAGTTTATAAATTGTATAAGAAATTAGAATGCAGTAAAATTTAATGAAGAAGAATGAAAAGTTTTTTGGAAATTAATGATGACATTTAATGATGCATTTTATGTAGAAAAAATTCAAAATTATAAGAAAAAAGAAATATGACTATAGTATTCACTTATTAATCTTCAAAGCCACATCTTCCTTTATATATATATATATATATATATATATATATATATATTGATGTTAGCTTGTTAATAAAATAAAAATAAAATATACAATATTATTTATTTAAAAAGTTTTAACTTAAAAACATTGTTAGCTTATTAAGAAAAGAGAAAATAAATTAAAAAATATGTTCTATTGTTAGTTTACTAAAAAAATTAGAATTCAAAAATTAAGAACCGTAAAATACAATAATTTTTATAAAAATTATTATTTATTTATAAATATTGTTAGTTTACTAAAAAAATTATAATACAAAAATTATTAAAGTTTATAATTTGTATAAGAAATTATAATGCAATAAAATTTAATAAAGAAAAATGCAAAGTTTTTTGGAAATTAATGATGGCATTTAATTATACATTTTATTTAAAAATACTCAAAATTATAAGAAAAAAGAAAAATGCCCATATTGGTCTCTTATTAATCCTCAAATCCACATCTTCCTTTATATATATATATATATGGATTGTTAGTTTACTAAAAACATTATAATACAAAAATTATGAAAGTTTATAATTTGTATAAAAAATTAAAATGCAATAAAATTTAATGAAGAAGAATGAAAAGTTTTTTGGAAATTAATGATGGCATTTAATGATACATTTTCTTTAAAAAAAACTCGAAATTATAAGAAAAAAGAAAAATGCCCATATTGGTCTATTATTAAATCTCAAATCCATATCTTCCTTTATATATATATATATATATATATATTGATTCTTAGTTTATTAAGAAAAAAGAAAATAAATTAAAAAATATGTTCTATTGTTAGTTTAATGAAAAAATTAGAATACGAAAATTAATAACCGGTAAATAAAATAATTTTTATAAATTAATCATTTATTTATAAAAATTTGTTAGTTTACTAAAAAAATTAGAATACAAAAATTATGAACCGTAAAATACAATAATTATTATAAATATTATTATTCATTTATTAATATTGTTAGTTTACTAAAAAAATTATAATACAAAAATTATGAAAGTTTATAATTTGTATAAGAAATTAGAATGCAATAAAATTTAATGAAAAAGAATGAAAAGTTTTTTGGAAATTAATGATAGCATTTAATGATACATTTTATTTAAAAAATACTCAAAGTTATAAGAAAAAATAAAAATGCCCATATTGGTCTCTTATTAATCCTCAAAACACATTTTCCTTTATAAATTTTTTTTATGAAAGTTATAATTTGTATAATAAATTAGAATGCAATAGAATTTAATGAAGAAGAATGATGTAACAACCCAATTTCCATAAAATGAAATCCAACATAAATAGATAATTTAAAATACCAATAAAGGTCTAATATCTATTAAATCCCAATGTTTTGCAGCGGAAAATAAGACTATCTACAGCTGAGAATTATTTAAACTAGGTAAGTCTCTCTGCCATCCGATCTCCTCAATGATTGGCTCACATCCTACCCTTTTCCTTGGACGAACTCTCGACCAAGCCTTTACCTGAAAATGGTTTTAGTTTTTGGAAAGCGAGGGTTAGACCACAAGGTCTAGTGAATTCCCAAATAAACGGCAATTGTATAAAACATTTAAATCCGAAGAGATAAATTGTTAGAAAAATGAAGCAACAATTTAAAAACAGGACCATGAACAAGGATAGTAGAAAAACTCCACTTAGTCATAAACTTGCCACATATGACTTAATAATTATTGCCCGTAAACTTGTCACAAACGGGTATGTCATACACCTCAAACGAGTTCGAGATGTACGAATTAAACTCCCAAGAGATTTGCAAGATCTCAAGGTACACACACTATCCTATGAACATGTCCAATTCATCTAGCAATATCGCGATATCTAGGTCAATTCGACAATTATCATTTATATAAACCGAAGAAAATATAAATCATTTAGCATGCTTCCAATTTAAATACCATGATCAGTTTCCCAAATCAATTTAACCAAAAATTGTAGTTTAAGTCAGGGGAACTCACCTGACGATACCACACCTAGTCCAAGTCCAAACGGTAGAACTCTTCCAAACCGAACGCCTAAATTCACCAAAGCAATATAAGTGTTAACCTCTCAAAGTATCTTCAAAAGTCTTCTAATATAGTCCTAGAATAAATCCTTAGCCCAAAGGTCCAATCTCCGACTCGATGCGTGAAACGAAACGGAAGAATGTGCGCAAGACAGTGCCTGGCGTGGGTTGTAACGTGGGTTATAACTGGCGTTAGCCCGATGTGGGTTATAACGTGGGTTATAACTGGCGTTAGCCCGACGTGGGTTATAAGTAGCGTGGTAACTCACTTAAGCCAAACAGAGTCTGACGTGGGTTCTAACGTGGGTTATAACTAGCGTCAGCCCGACGTGGGTTATAACTAGCGTCAGCCCGGCATGGGTTATAACTGGCGTTACAACTGGCCTAAGCCACTGTCAAGCTTTCTTCATCTCAGATTCACAAATTAACCTCCAAAACTCCAATTTACTCCAAAACAAAGATTCTTATGACTCCAAAACCATATATTAATGATGAGGAGTAAACCCAAAAACATACCCATTACCTTCCTAAACATAAATAGAAAAATATAACCATCCAATTTCATCATATTTGAATCCATGGATTCAATCATCATGAAGAGCTCATGGTCATCCATGGTGGGTTTTTTTTTAAATCAACCCAAATGCAAAGAACCAATAAAAGAAATGAAGATAGCCATTAAAATCATCTATTCATCTCATATCCCTTGATTTGAGAATCTTAAACATAGATAAACAATCTGTAACGACCCAATTTCCATGACATGAAATCCAACATAAATAGATAATTTAAAATACCAATAAAGGTCTAATATCTATTACATCCCAATGTTTTGCAGCGGAAAAATAAAACTATCCACAACTGAGAATTATTTAAACTAGGTAAGTCTCTATGCCATCCGATCTCCTCAACGACTGGCTCATATCCTACCCTTTCCCTTGGACGAACTCTCGACCAAGCCTTTACCTGAAAATGGTTTTAGTTTTTGGAAAGCGAGGGTTAGACCACAAGGTCTAGTGAATTCCCAAATAAACGGCAATTATATAAAACATTTAAATCCGAAGAGATAAATCGTTAGAAAAAGGAAGCAACAATTTAAATACAGGACCATGAACAAGGATAGTAGAAAAACTCCAGTTAGTCATAAACTTGCCACATATGACTTAATAATTATTGCCCATAAATTTGCCACAAACGGGTATCTCGTACACCTCAAACGAGTTCGAGATGTACGAAATAAACTCCCAAGAGATTTGCAAGATCTCAAGGTACACACACTATCCTATGAACATGTCCAATTCATCTAGGAATATCGCGATATCTAGGTCAATTTGACAATTATCATTTACATAAACCAAAGAAAATATAAATCATTTAGCATGCTTCCAATTTAAATACCATGATCAGTTTCCCAAATCAAATTTTTTTACCAAGAATTGTGGTTTAAGTCAGGGGAACTCACCTGACGATGTCACACTTAGTCCAAGTCCAAACGGTAGAACTCTTCCAAACCGAACGCCTAAATTTACCAAAGCAATATAAGTGTTAACCTCTCAAAGTATCCTCAAAAGTCTTCTAATATAGTCCTAGAATAAATCCCTAGCTCAAAGGTCTAATCTCCGACTCGATGCGCGAAACGAAACGGAAGAATTTGTGCAAGACAGTGCCTGGCGTGGGTTGTAACGTGGGTTGTAACGTGGGTTATAATAACTGGCGTTAGCCCGACGTGGGTTGTAACTGGCGTGGTAACTCACTTAAGCCAAACAGAGTCTGACGTGAGTTGTAACGTGAGTTATAACTGGCGTCAGCCCGACGTGGGTTATAACTGGCGTGGTAACTCACTTAAGCCAAACAGAGCCTGACGTGAGTTGTAACGTGAGTTATAACTGGCGTCAGCCCGAGTGGGTTATAACTGGCGTTACAACTGGCCTAAGCCACTGTCAAGCTTTCTTCTTCTCAGATTCACAAATTAACCTTCAAAACTCCACTTTACTCCAAAACAAAGATTCCTATGACTCCAAAATCATATATTAATGATGAGGAGTAAACCCAAAACATACCCATTACCTTCCTAAACATAAATAGAAAATATAATCATCCAATTTCATCATATTTGAATCCATGGATTCAATCCTCATGAAGAGCTCATGGTCATCCATGGTGGATTTTTCTTGAAATCAACCCAAATGCAAAGAATTAATAAAAGATATGAAGATAACCATTAAAATCATCTATTCATCTCATATCCCTTGATTTGAGAATCTTAAACATAGATAAACAATCAAAATCATAACCTCCCAATAATTCTAATCATCCCCAAAAGACTTAACTAAGCTAGGAGATGAAGAGGATGAAGTTGGGTACCTGAGATTGCTTGATTTCTTGATGAATCTCCTTCAAAATGCTCTTCTCCTTCCTTTGCTTGACTCTCATGTTTACACCATCAAAACACACACACAATGAATATCTGAAATGAGGAGAAATGGTGGATTTTTCTCTTGCTATCCTTTATAAATACCTTGGGCTTTTAGGGCTCATCTATGAATTTAGCCCAAGTCCAAATATGTAGTCTTAATCCCTTTTTATTTAAAAGCCCAAAATTAATCTTATTTAGAGTCTAAGTCTAAAAATTTAGATTAGGGTTATTACACAATCAACCTCATAACCTCCCAATAATTCTAATCATCCCCAAAAGACTTAACTAAACTAGAAGATGAAGAGGATGAAGTTGGGTACCTGAGATTGCTTGATTTCTTGATGAATCTCCTTCAAAATGCTCTTCTCCTTTCTTTGCTTGACTCTCACGTTTACACCATCAAAACACACACACAATGAATATCTGAAATGAGGAGAAATGGTTGATTTTTCTCTTGCTATCCTTTATAAATACCTTGGGCTTTTAGGGCTCATCTATGAATTTAGCCCAAGTCCAAATATGTAGTCTTAATCCCTTTTTATTTAAAAGCCCAAAATTAATCTTATTTAGAGTCTAAGTCCAAAAATTTAGATTAGGGTTATTACACAATCAAACTCATAACCTCCCAATAATTCTAATCATCCCCAAAAGACTTAACTAAACTAGAAGATGAAGAGGATGAAGTTGGGTACCTAAGATTGCTTGATTTCTTGATGAATCTCCTTCAAAATGCTCTTCTCCTTTCTTTGCTTGACTCTCACGTTTACACCGTCAAAACACACACAATGAATATCTGAAATGAGGAGAAATGGTTGATTTTTCTCTTGCTATCCTTTGTAAATACCTTGGGCTTTTAGGGCTCATCTATGAATTTAGCCCAAGTCCAAATATGTAGTCTTAATCCCTTTTTATTTAAAAGCCCAAATTAATCTTATTTAGAGTCTAAGTCTAAAATTTAGATTAGGGTTATTACAAATGAAAAGTTTTTTGGAAATTAATGATGACATTTAATGATACATTTTATTTAAAAAAAACTCAAAGTTATAAGAAAAAAGAAAAATGCCCATATTGGTCTATTATTAATCCTCAAATCCACATCTTTCTTTATATATATATATATATATATATATATATATATATATATTGATTGTTAGCTTATTAAGAAAAAAGAAAATAAATTAAAAAATATGTTCTATTGTTAGTTTACTAAAAAAATACGAAAATTAAGAACCGTAAAATACAATAATTTTTATAAATTAATCATTTATTTTTAAATATTGTTAGTTTACTAAAAAAAATTAGAATACAAAAATTATATACCCTAAAATAAAATAATCTTTATAAAAAAATTTATTCATTTATAAATATTGTTAGTTTTCAAAAAAAAATTATAATACAAAAATTATGAAAGTTATAATTTGTATAATAAATTAGAATGCAATAAAATTTAATTAAGAAAAAAGAAAAGTTTTTTAAAAATTAATGATAGCATTTAATGATACATTTTATTTAAAAAAAACTCAAAATTATAATAAAAAAGAAAAATGTCAGATTGGTCTGTTATTAATCCTCAAAGCCACATATTCCTTTATATATATATATATATATTGATTGTTAGCTTGTTAATAAAATAAAAATAAAATATACAAAATTATTTATTTAAAAAGTTTTAATTTATAAACATTGTTAGCTTATTAAGAAAAGAGAAAATAAATTAAAAAATATGTTATATTGTTAGTTTACTAAAAAAATTAGAATACAAAAATTAAGAACCGTAAAATACAATAATTTTTATAAATTAATTAGTTATTTATAAATATTGTTTGTTTACTAAAAAATTTTGAATACAAAAATTATGAAAAATTATAATTTGTATAAGAAATTAGAATGCAAAAAAATTTAATGAAGAAAAATGAAAAGTTTTTTGGAAATTAATGATGGCATTTAATGATACATTTTATTTACAAAAAACTCAAAATTAAAAGAAAAAAAATGTCCATATTGGTATCTTTTTAATCCTCAAATCCACATCTTCCTTTATATATATATATATATATATATTGATTGTTAGTTTACTAAAAAAATTATAATACAAAAATTATGAAAGTTTATAATTTGTATAAGAAATTAGATTGTAATAAAATTTAATGAAGAATAATGAAAAGTTTTTTGGAAATTAATGATGGCATTTAATGATACATTTTATTTAAAAAAAAAAATGCCCATATTGGTATATTATTAATCCTCAAATTCACATCTTCTTTTATATATATATATATATTGATTGTTAGCTTATTAAAAAAAGAGAATATAATTAAAAAAATATGTTATATTGTTAGTTTTGTAAAAAAATTAGAATACGAAAATTAATAACCGGTAAATACAACAATTTTTATAAATTAATCATTTATTTATAAATATTGTTAGTTTACTAAAAAAAATTAGAATACAAAAATTATGAACCGTAAAATACAATAATTTTTATAAAAAATTTTATTCATTTATAAATATTGTTAGTTTACAAAAAAATTATAATTCAAAAATTATGAAAGTTATAATTTGTATAAGAAATTTGAATGTAATAAAATTTAATGAAAAAGAATGAAAAGTTTTTTGGAAATTAATGATGGCATTTAATGATACATTTTATTTAAAAAAACTCAAATTTATAAGAAAAAAGAAAAATGCCCATATTGGTCTATTATTAATCCTCAAATCCACATCTTCTTATATATATGTATATATAAATTGATTGTTAGCTTATTAAGAAAAGAGAATATAAATAAAAAAATATGTTCTATTGTTAGTTTTCTAAAAAAATTAGAATACGAAAATTAATAACCGGTAAATACAATAATTTTTATAAATTAATCATTTATTTATAAATATTGTTAGTTTACTAAAAAAATTAGAATACAAAAATTATGAAAAGAGAAAATAAACAACCGTAAAATACTTTTATATATATATATATATTGATTGTTAGCTTACTAAAAAAAGAGAATATAATTAAAAAAATATGTTATATTGTTAGTTTTCTAAAATAATTAGAATACGAAAATTAATAACCGGTAAATACAATAATTTTTATAAATTAATCATTTATTTATAAATATTGTTAGTTTACTAAAAAAAATTAGAATACAAAAATTATGAACCGTAAAATACAATAATTTTTATAAATTTTTTTATTCACTTATAAATATTGTTAGTTTAAAAAAAAATTATAATTCAAAAATTATGAAAGTTATAATTTGTATAAGAAATTTGAATGTAATAAAATTTAATGAAAAAGAATGAAAAGTTTTTTGGAAATTAATGATACATTTTATTTAAAAAAAACTCAAAATTATAATAAAAAAGAAAAATGCCCATATTGGTCTATTATTAATCCTCAAATCCAAATCTTCTTTTATATATATATATATATATATATATATATATATATTGATTGTTAGCTTATTAAGAAAAAAGAAAATAAATTAAAAAATATGTTATATTGTTACTTTACAAAAAAAACTAGAATACAAAAATTAGCAACCATAAAATATAATAATTTTTATAAATTAATTATTTATTTATAAAAAATTGTTAGTTACTAAAAAAAATTAGAATACAAAAATTATGAACCGTAAAATACAATAATTTTTTTTAAAATTATTATTTATTTATAAATATTGTTAGTTAATAAAAAAATTATAATACAAAAATTATGAAAGTTTATAATTTGTATAAGAAATTAGAATGCAATAAAATTTAATCAAGAAGAATGCAAAGTTTTTTGGAAATTAATGATGGCATTTATTGATATATTTTATTTACAAAAAAGTCAAAATTATAAGAAAAAAAGAAAAATGTCCAAATTGGTATCTTATTAATCCTCAAAGTCACATCTTTATATATATATATATATATATATTGATTGTTAGTTACTAAAAAAATTAGAATACAAAAATTATGAACCGTAAAATACAATAATTTTTTTAAAAATTATTATTCATTTATAAATATTGTTAGTTACTAAAAAAATTATAATACAAAAATTATGAAAGTTTATAATTGGTATAAAAAATTATAATGCAATAAAATTTAATCAAGAAGAGTGCAAAGTTTTTTGGAAATTAATGATGGCATTTAATAATACATTTTATTTACAAAAAACTCAAAATTATAAGAAAAAATAAAAATGTCCATATTGGTATCTTATTAATCATCAAAGTCACATCTTCTTTTATATATATATTTATTGTTAGTTTACTAAAAAAATTATAATACAAAAATTATGAAAGTTTATAATTTGTATAAGAAATTAGAATGTAATAAAATTTAATGAAGAAAGAATGAAAAGTTTTTTGGAAATTAATGATGGCATTTATTGATATATTTTATTTACAAAAAACTCAAAATTATAAGAAAAAAGAAAAATGACCAAATTGGTATCTTATTAATCCTCAAAGTCACATCTTTTTATATATATATATATATATATATATATATAAATTGATTGTTAGTTACTAAAAAAATGAGAATACAAAAATTATGAACCGTAAAATACAATAATTTTTTTTAAAATTATTATTAATTTATAAATATTGTTAGTTACTAAAAAAATTATAATACAAAAATTATGAAAGTTTATAATTGGTATAAGAAATTATAATGCAATAAAATTTAATCAAGAAGAGTGCAAAGTTTTTTGGAAATTAATGATGTCATTTAATAATACAAAAAATATGTTATATTGTTACTTTACAAAAAAAACTAGAATACAAAAATTAACAACCGTAAAATACAATAATTTATATAAATTAATTATTTATTTATAAAAAATTGTTAGTTTACTAAAAAAAATTAGAATACAAAAATTATGAACCGTAAAATACAATAATTTTTTTAAAAATTATTATTAATTTATAAATATTGTTAGTTTACAAAAACAATTACAATACAAAAATTATTAAAGTTTATAATTTGTATAAGAAATTAGAATGCAATAAAATTTAATCAAGAAGAATGCAAAGTTTTTTGGAAATTAATGATGGCATTTATTGATACATTTTATTTACAAAAAAGTCAAAATTATAAGAAAAAAGAAAAATACCCAAATTGGTATCTTATTAATCCTCAAAGTCACATCTTTATGTATATATATATATATATATATTGATTGTTAGTTACTAAAAAAATTAGAATACAAAAATTATGAACCGTAAAGTACAATAATTTTTTAAAAAATTATTATTCATTTATAAATATTGTTAGTCACTAAAAAAATTATAATACAAAAATTATGAAAGTTTATAATTGGTATAAGAAATTATAATGCAATAAAATTTAATCAAGAAAAGTGCAAAGTTTTTTGGAAATTAATGATGACATTTAATAATACATTTTATTTACAAAAAACTCAAAATTATAATAAAAAAGAAAAATCCCATATTGGTCTATTATTAATCCTCAAATTCACATCTTCTTTTATATATATATATATATATATATATATTGATTGTTAGCTTATTAAAAAAAGAGAATATAATTAAAAAAATATGTTATATTGTTAGTTTTCTAAAAAAATTAGAATACGAAAATTAATAACCGGTAAATACAACAATTTTTATAAATTAATCATTTATTTATAAATATTGTTAGTTTACTAAAAAAAATTAGAATACAAAAATTATGAACCGTAAAATACAATAATTTTTTTAAAATTTTTTATTCATTTATAAATATTGTTAGTTTACAAAAAAAATTATAATTCAAAAATTATGAAAGTTACAATTTGTATAAGAAATTTGAATGTAATAAAATTTAATGAAAAAGAATGAAAAGTTTTTTGGAAATTAATGATGGCATTTAATAATACATTTTATTTAAAAAAAAACTCAAAATTATAAGAAAAAAGAAAAATGCCCATATTGGTATATTATTAATCCTCAAATCCACATCTTCTTTTATATATATATATATATATTGATTGTTAGTTTATTAAGAAAAGAGAATATAAATAAAAAAATATGTTCTATTGTTAGTATTCTAAAAAAATTAGAATACGAAAATTAATAACCGGTAAATACAACAATTTTTATAAATTAATCATTTATTTATAAATATTGTTAGTTTACTAAAAAAAATTAGAATACAAAAATTATGAACCGTAAAATACAATAATTTTTTTAAAATTTTTTATTCATTTATAAATATTGTTAGTTTACAAAAAAAATTATAATTCAAAAATTATGAAAGTTACAATTTGTATAAGAAATTTGAATGTAATAAAATTTAATGAAAAAGAATGAAAAGTTTTTTGGAAATTAATGATGGCATTTAATAATACATTTTATTTAAAAAAAAACTCAAAATTATAAGAAAAAAAAAAAATGCCCATATTGGTATATTATTAATCCTCAAATCCACATCTTCTTTTATATATATATATATATATTGATTGTTAGTTTATTAAGAAAAGAGAATATAAATAAAAAAATATGTTCTATTGTTAGTTTTCTAAAAAAATTAGAATACGAAAATTAATAACCGGTAAATACAATAATTTTTATAAATTAATCATTTATTTATAAATATTGTTAGTTTACTAAAAAAAATTAGAATACAAAAATTATGAATCGTAAAATACAATAATTTTTTTAAAATTTTTATACATTTATAAATATTGTTAGTTTACAAAAAAAATTATAATTCAAAAATTATGAAAGTTATAATTTGTATAAGAAATTTGAATGTAATAAAATTTAATGAAAAAGAATGAAAAGTTTTTTGGAAATTAATGATGACATTTAATAATACATTTTATTTAAAAAAAACTCAAAATTATAAGAAAAAAGAAAAATGCCCATATTGGTCTATTATTAATCCTCAAATCCACATCTTCTTTTATATATATATATATATATTGATTGTTAGTTTATTAAGAAAAGAGAATATAAATAAAAAAATATGTTCTATTGTTAGTTTTCTAAAAAAATTAGAATACGAAAATTAATAACCGGTAAATACAATAATTTTTATAAATTAATCATTTATTTATAAATATTGTTAGTTTACTAAAAAATTAGAATACAAAAATTATGAACCGTAAAATATAATAATTTTTATAAATTTTTTATTCATTTATAAATATTGTTAGTTTACAAAAAAAATTATAATTCAAAAATTATGAAAGTTATAATTTGTATAACAAATTAGAATGCAATAAAATTTAATGAAAAAGAATGAAAAGTTTTTTGGAAATTAATGATGGCATTTAATGATACATTTTCTTTAAAAAAACTCAAAATTATAAGAAAAAAGAAAAATGTCCATATTGGTCTATTATTAATCCTCAAATCCACATCTTCCTTTATATATATATATATATATATATATTTTGATTGTTAGCTTATTAAGAAAAGAGAAAATAAATTAAAAAATATGTTCTATTGTTAGTTTTCTAAAAAAATTAGAATACGAAAATTAATAACCGGTAAATACAATAATTTTTATAAATTAATCATTTATTTATGAATATTGTTAGTTTACTAAAAAAATTAGAATACAAAAATTATGAAAAGAGAAAATAAACAACCGTAAAATACTTTTATATATATATATATTGATTGTTAGCTTACTAAAAAAAGAGAATATAATTAAAAAAATATGTTATATTGTTAGTTTTCTAAAATAATTAGAATACGAAAATTAATAACCGGTAAATACAATAATTTTTATAAATTAATCATTTATTTATAAATATTGTTAGTTTACTAAAAAAAATTAGAATACAAAAATTATGAACCGTAAAATACAATAATTTTTATAAATTTTTTTATTCACTTATAAATATTGTTAGTTTACAAAAAAAAATTATAATTCAAAAATTATGAAAGTTATAATTTGTATAAGAAATTTGAATGTAATAAAATTTAATGAAAAAGAATGAAAAGTTTTTTGGAAATTAATGATACATTTTATTTAAAAAAAACTCAAAATTATAATAAAAAAGAAAAATGCCCATATTGATCTATTATTAATCCTCAAATCCAAATCTTCTTTTATATATATATATATATATATATATATATATATATATTGATTGTTAGCTTATTAAGAAAAAAGAAAATAAATTAAAAAATATGTTATATTGTTACTTTACAAAAAAAACTAGAATACAAAAATTAGCAACCATAAAATATAATAATTTTTATAAATTAATTATTTATTTATAAAAAATTGTTAGTTACTAAAAAAAATTAGAATACAAAAATTATGAACCGTAAAATACAATAATTATTTTTAAAATTATTATTTATTTATAAATATTGTTAGTTAATAAAAAAATTATAATACAAAAATTATGAAAGTTTATAATTTGTATAAGAAATTAGAATGCAATAAAATTTAATCAAGAAGAATGCAAAGTTTTTGGAAATTAATGATGGCATTTATTGATACATTTTATTTACAAAAAAGTCAAAATTATAAGAAAAAAAGAAAAATGTCCAAATTGGTATCTTATTAATCCTCAAAGTCACATCTTTATATATATATATATATATATATATTGATTGTTAGTTACTAAAAAAATTAGAAAACAAAAATTATGAACCGTAAAATACAATAATTTTTTAAAAATTATTATTCATTTATAAATATTGTTAGTTACTAAAAACATTATAATACAAAAATTATGAAAGTTTATAATTGGTATAAAAAATTATAATGCAATAAAATTTAATCAAGAAGAGTGCAAAGTTTTTTGGAAATTAATGATGACATTTAATAATACATTTTATTTACAAAAAACTCAAAATTATAAGAAAAAATAAAAATGTCCATATTGGTATCTTATTAATCATCAAAGTCACATCTTCTTTTATATATATATTGATTGTTAGTTTACTAAAAAAATTATAATACAAAAATTATGAAAGTTTATAATTTGTATAAGAAATTAGAATGTAATAAAATTTAATGAAGAAAGAATGAAAATTTTTTGGAAATTAATGATGGCATTTATTGATATATTTTATTTACAAAAAACTCAAAATTATAAGAAAAAAGAAAAATGACCAAATTGGTATCTTATTAATCCTCAAAGTCACATCTTTATATATGTATATATATATATAAATTGATTGTTAGTTACTAAAAAAATGAGAATACAAAAATTATGAACCGTAAAATGCAATAATTTTTTTTAAAATTATTATTAATTTATAAATATTGTTAGTTACTAAAAAAATTATAATACAAAAATTATGAAAGTTTATAATTGGTATATGAAATTATAATGCAATAAAATTTAATCAAGAAGAGTGCAAAGTTTTTTGGAAATTAATGATGTCATTTAATAATACAAAAAATATGTTATATTGTTACTTTACAAAAAAAACTAGAATACAAAAATTAACAACCGTAAAATACAATAATTTATATAAATTAATTATTTATTTATAAAAAATTGTTAGTTTACTAAAAAAAATTAGAATACAAAAATTATGAACCGTAAAATACAATAATTTTTTTAAAAATTATTATTAATTTATAAATATTGTTAGTTTACAAAAAAATTATAATACAAAAATTATTAAAGTTTATAATTTGTATAAGAAATTAGAATGCAATAAAATTTAATCAAGAAGAATGCAAAGTTTTTTGGAAATTAATGATGGCATTTATTGATACATTTTATTTACAAAAAAGTCAAAATTAAAAGAAAAATGTCCAAATTGGTATCTTATTAATCCTCAAAGTCACATCTTTATGTATATATATATATATATATATTGATTGTTAGTTACTAAAAAAATTAGAATACAAAAATTATGAACCGTAAAGTACAATAATTTTTTTAAAAATTATTATTCATTTATAAATATTGTTATCACTAAAAAAATTATAATACAAAAATTATGAAAGTTTATAATTGGTATAAGAAATTATAATGCAATAAAATTTAATCAAGAAAAGTGCAAAGTTTTTTGGAAATTAATGATGGCATTTAATAATACATTTTATTTACAAAAAACTCAAAATTATAAGAAAAAATAAAAATGCCCATATTGGTCTATTATTAATCCTCAAATTCACATCTTCTTTTATATATATATATATATATATATATATATATTGATTGTTAGCTTATTAAAAAAAGAGAATATAATTAAAAAAATATGTTATATTGTTAGTTTTCTAAAAAAATTAGAATACGAAAATTAATAACCGGTAAATACAACAATTTTTATAAATTAATCATTTATTTATAAATATTGTTAGTTTACTAAAAAAAATTAGAATACAAAAATTATGAACCGTAAAATACAATAATTTTTTTAAAATTTTTTATTCATTTATAAATATTGTTAGTTTACAAAAAAAATTATAATTCAAAAATTATGAAAGTTACAATTTGTATAAGAAATTTGAATGTAATAAAATTTAATGAAAAAGAATGAAAAGTTTTTTGGAAATTAATGATGGCATTTAATAATACATTTTATTTAAAAAAAAACTCAAAATTATAAGAAAAAAGAAAAATGCCCATATTGGTATATTATTAATCCTCAAATCCACATCTTCTTTTATATATATATATATATATTGATTGTTAGTTTATTAAGAAAAGAGAATATAAATAAAAAAATATGTTCTATTGTTAGTTTTCTAAAAAAATTAGAATACGAAAATTAATAACCGGTAAATACAATAATTTTTATAAATTAATCATTTATTTATAAATATTGTTAGTTTACTAAAAAAAATTAGAATACAAAAATTATGAATCGTAAAATACAATAATTTTTTTAAAATTTTTATACATTTATAAATATTGTTAGTTTACAAAAAAAATTATAATTCAAAAATTATGAAAGTTATAATTTGTATAAAAATTTGAATGTAATAAAATTTAATGAAAAAGAATGAAAAGTTTTTTGGAAATTAATGATGGCATTTAATAATACATTTTATTTAAAAAAAACTCAAAATTATAAGAAAAAAGAAAAATGCCCATATTGGTCTATTATTAATCCTCAAATCCACATCTTCTTTTATATATATATATATATTGATTGTTAGTTTATTAAGAAAAGAGAATATAAATAAAAAAATATGTTCTATTGTTAGTTTTCTAAAAAAATTAGAATACGAAAATTAATAACCGGTAAATACAATAATTTTTATAAATTAATCATTTATTTATAAATATTGTTAGTTTACTAAAAAATTAGAATACAAAAATTATGAACCGTAAAATATAATAATTTTTATAAATTTTTTATTCATTTATAAATATTGTTAGTTTACAAAAAAAATTATAATTCAAAAATTATGAAAGTTATAATTTGTATAACAAATTAGAATGCAATAAAATTTAATGAAGAAGAATGAAAAGTTTTTTGGAAATTAATGATGGCATTTAAGGATACATTTTATTTAAAACAACTCAAAATTATAAGAAAAAAGAAAAATGTCCATATTGGTCTATTATTAATCCTCAAATCCACATCTTCCTTTATATATATATATATATATATATATTTTGATTGTTAGCTTATTAAGAAAAGAGAAAATAAATTAAAAAATATGTTATATTGTTACTTTACAAAAAAAACTAGAATACAAAAATTAACAACCGTAAAATACAATAATTTTTATAAATTAATTATTTATTTATAAAAAATTGTTAGTTTACTAAAAAAATTAGAATACAAAAATTATGAACCGTAAAATATAATAATTTTTTTTAAAATTACTATTTATTTATAAATATTGTTAGTTTACTAAAACAATTATAATACAAAAATTATGAAAGTTTATAATTTGTATAAGAAATTAGAATGCAATAAAATTTAATCAAGAAGAATGCAAAGTTTTTTGGAAATTAATGATCACATTTATTGATATATTTTATTTAAAAAAAAGTCAAAATTATAAGAAAAAAATAAAAATGTTCAAATTGGTATCTTATTAATCCTCAAAGTCACATTTATATATATATATATATATATATATATATATATTGATTGTTATTTACTAAAAAAATTAGAATACAAAAATTATGAACCGTAAAATACAATAATTTTTTTAAAAATTATTATTCATTTATAAATATTGTTAGTTACTAAAAAAATTATAATACAAAAATTATGAAAGTTTATAATTGGTATAAAAAATTATAATGCAATAAAATTTAATCAAGAAGAGTGCAAAGTTTTTTGGAAATTAATGATGGCATTTAATAATACATTTTATTTACAAAAAACTCAAAATTATAAGAAAAAATAAATATGTCCATATTGGTATCTTATTAATCCTCAAAGTCACATCTTCTTTTATATATATATATTGATTGTTAGTTTACTAAAAAAATTATAATATAAAAATTATGAAAGTTTATAATTGGTATAAAAAATTATAATGCAATAAAATTTAATGAAGAAAGAATGAAAAGTTTTTTGGAAATTAATGATAGCATTTTATATAAAAAAACTCAAAATTATAAGAAAAAAGAAAAATGCCCATATTGGTCTACTATTAATCCTCAAATCCACATCTTCTTTTATATATATATATATATATTGATTGTTAGCTTATTAAGAAAAGAGAATATAAATAAAAAAATATTTTCTATTGTTAGTTTTCTAAAAAATTAGAATACGAAAATTAATAACCTGTAAATACAATAATTTTTATAAATTAATTATTTATTTTTAAATATTGTTAATTTACTAAAAAAATTAGAATACAAAAATTATGAACCGTAAAATACAATAATTTTTATAAAAATTATTATTCATTTATAAATATTGTTAGTTTACTAAAAAATTATAATACAAAAATTATGAAAGTTTATAATTTGTATAAGAAATTAGAATGCAATATAATTTAATCAAGAAGATTGCAAAGTTTTTTGGAAATTAATGATGGCATTTATTGATACATTTTATTTACAAAAAAATTCAAAATTATAAGAAAAATGAAAAATGACCAAATTGGTATCTTATTAATCCTCAAAGTCACATCTTTTTATATCTATATATATATATATATATATTGATTGTTAGTTACCAAAAAAATTAGAATACAAAAATTATGAACCGTAAAATACAATAATTTTTTTAAAAATTATTATTAATTTATAAATATTGTTAGTTACTAAAAAAATTATAATACAAAAATTATGAAAGTTTATAATTGGTATAAGAAATTATAATGCAATAAAATTTAATCAAGAAGAGTGCAAAGTTTTTTGGAAATTAATGATGGCATTTAATAATACATTTTATTTACAAAAAACTCAAAATTATAAGAAAAAAGAAAAATGTCCATATTGGTATATTATTAATCCTCAAAGTCACATCTTCTTTTATATATATATATATATATATATTGATTATTAGTTTACTAAAAAAATTATAATACAAAAATTATGAAAGTTTATAATTTGTATAAGAAATTAGAATGCAAAGTTTTTTGGAAATTAATGATGGCATTTAATAATATATTTTATTTACAAAAAACTCAAAATTAGAAGAAAAAAGAAAAATGTCCATATTGGTTTGTTATTAATCCTCAAAGCCACATCTTCATTTATATATATATATATATATTGATTGTTAACTTGTTAATAAAATAAAAATAAAATATACAAAATTATTTATTTAAAAAGTTTTAATTTATAAACATTGTTAGTTTATTAAGAAAAGAGAAAATAAATTAAAAACTATGTTATATTGTTAGTTTACTAAAAAAAATTATAATACAAAAATTAATAACCGTAAAATACAAAAAAATTTAGAAATTAATTATTTATATATAAATATTGTTAGTTAACTAAAAAAATTAGAATATAAAAATCATGAACCGTAAAATACAATAATTTTTCTAAAATTATTATTCATTTATAATAATAATTATTATTGTTAATTTACTCAAAAAATTATAATACAAAAATTATGAAAGTTTATAATTTGTTTAAAAATTAGAATGCAATAAAATTTAATGAAGAATAATGAAAAGTTTTTTGGAAAATAATGATGGCCTTTAATTATACATTTTATTTACAAAAAACTCAAAATTATAAGAAAAAAAAAATGTTCATATTGGTATCTTATTAATCCTCAAAGTCACATCTTCCTTTATATATATATATATATATATATATTTATTGTTAGTTTAATAAAAAAAATTATAATACAAAAATTATGAAAGTTTATAATTTGTATAAGAAATTGGAATGTAATAAAATTTAATGAAGAAAAATGAAAAGATTTTTGAAAATTAATGATTGCATTTAATAATACATTTTATTTAAAAAAAAACTCAAAATTATAAGAAAAAAGAAAAATGTCCATATTGGTTTATTATTAATCCTCAAATCCACATCTTCTTTTATATATATATATATATATATTGATTTTCAGCTTATTAAGAAAAGAAAATATAAACAAAAAAATATGTTATATTGTTAGTTTTCTAAAAAAATTAGAATACGAAAATTAATAACCGGTAAATACAATAATTTTTATAAATTGATCATTTATTTATAAATATTGTTAGTTTACTAAAAAAAATTAAAATACAAAAATTATGAACCGTAAAATACAATAATTTTTATAAAATTTTTTATTCATTTATAAATATTGTTAGTTTACAAAAAAAATTATAATTCAAAAATAATGAAAGTTATAATTTGTATAAGAAATTAGAATGTAATAAAATTTACCGAATAAGAATGAAAAGTTTTTTGGAAATTAATGATGACATTTAATGATACATTTTATTTAATAAAAACTCAAAATTATAAGAAAAAATAAAAATGCCCATATTGGTTTTATATATATATATATATATATATATATATATTGATTGTCAGTTTATTAAGAAAAGAAAATATAAATAAAAAAATATGTTCTATTGTTAGTTTTCTAAAAAAGTTAGAATACGAAAATTAATAACCTGTAAATACAATAATTTTTATAAATTGATCATTTATTTATAAATATTGTTAGTTTACTAAAAAAAATTAGAATACAAAAATTATGAACCGTAAAATACAATAATTTTTATAAATTTTTTTATTCATTTATAAATATTGTTTGTTTACAAAAAAAATTATAATTCAAAAATTATGAAAGTTATAATTTGTATAACAAATTAGAATGCAATAAAATTTAATGAAGAAGAATGAAAAGTTTTTTGGAAATTAATGATGGCATTTAATGATACATTTTCTTTAAAAAAACTCAAAATTATAAGAAAAAAGAAAAATGTCCATATTGGTCTATTATTAATCCTCAAATCCACATCTCCTTTATATATATATATATATATATATATATTTTGATTGTTAGCTTATTAAGAAAAGAGAAAATAAATTAAAAAATATGTTATATTGTTACTTTACAAAAAAAACTAGAATACAAAAATTAACAACCGTAAAGTACAATAATTTTTATAAATTAATTATTTATTTATAAAAAATTGTTAGTTTACTAAAAAAATTAGAATACAAAAATTATGAACCGTAAAATACAATAATTTTTTTAAAAATTATTATTTATTTATAAATATTGTTAGTTTACTAAAAAAATTATAATACAAAAATTATGAAAGTTTATAATTTGTATAAGAAATTAGAATGCAATAAAATTTAATCAAGAAGAATGCAAAGTTTTTTTGGAAATTAATGATGGCATTTATTGATACATTTTATTTACAAAAAAGTCAAAATTATAAGAAAAAATAAAAATGTCCATATTGGTATCTTATTAATCTTCAAAGTCACATCTTCTTTTATATATATATTGATTGTTAGTTTACTAAAAAAATTATAATACAAAAATTATGAAAGTTTATAATTTGTATAAGAAATTAGAATGTAATAAAATTTAATGAAGAAAGAATGAAAAGTTTTTGGAAATTAATGATAGCATTTTATTTAAAAAAAACTCAAAATTATAAGAAAAAAGAAAAATGCCCATATTGGTCTACTATTAATCCTCAAATCCACATCTTCTTTTATATATATATATATATATATTGATTGTTAGCTTATTAAGAAAAGAGACTATAAATAAAAAAATATTTTCTATTGTTAGTTTTCTAAAAAATTAGAATACGAAAATTAATAACCGGTAAATACAATAATTTTTATTAATTAATTATTTATTTATAAATATTGTTAGTTTACTAAAAAAATTAGAATACAAAAATTATGAACCGTAAAATACAATAATTTTTTTAAAAATTATTATTCATTTATAAATATTGTTAGTTTACTAAAAAAATTATAATACAAAAATTATGAAAGTTTATAATTTGTATAAGAAATTAGAATGCAATATAATTTAATCAAGAAGAATGCAAAGTTTTTTGGAAATTAATGATAGCATTTATTGATACATTTTATTTACAAAAAAACTCAAAATTATAAGAAAAAAGAAAAATGACCAAATTGGTATCTTATTAATCCTCAAAGTCACATCTTTTTATATATATATATATTGATTGTTAGTTACTAAAAAAATTAGAATACAAAAATTATGAACCGTAAAATACAATAATTTTTTTAAAAATTATTATTAATTTATAAATATTGTTAGTTACTAAAAAAATTATAATACAAAAATTATGAAAGTTTATAATTAGTATAAGAAATTATAATGCAATAAAATTTAATCAAGAAGAGTGCAAAGTTTTTTGGAAATTAATGATGGCATTTAATAATACATTTTATTTACAAAAAACTCAAAATTATAAGAAAAAAGAAAAATGTCCATATTGGTATCTTATTAATCCTCAAAGTCACATCTTCTTTTATATATATATATATATATTGATTGTTAGTTTACTAAAAAAATTATAATACAAAAATTATGAAAGTTTATAATTTGTATAAGAAATTAGAATGCAAAGTTTTTTGGAAATTAATGATGGCATTTAATAATATATTTTATTTACAAAAAACTCAAAATTAGAAGAAAAAAGAAAAATGTCCATATTGGTATCTTATTAATCCTCAAAGTCACATCATCTTTAATATATATATTGATTGTTAGTTTACTAAAAAAATTATAATACAAAAATTATGAAAGTTTATAATTTGTATAAGAAATTAGAATGTAGTAAAATTTAATGAATAAAAGAATGAAAAGTTTTTTGGAAATTAATGATAGAATTTTATTTAAAAAAAACTCAAAATTATAAGAAAAAAGAAAAATGCCCATATTGGTCTATTATTAATCCTCAAATCCATATCTTATTATATATATATATATATATATATATATTGAGAGAGAGAGAGAAAAATTCAAATGTGAACTCATTTTTTGTTGTGAACGTGGGGACGAATCTCAGCCAATTATCCGGTCAATAAAGGCGGCTTTGACCTGGTTCCCCTCCTTTAATAATCTCCACCCTCCCATGAATCGCGTCAATCCTCCGTGATCGCGTCCACCATAATCGAAGATGTGTGGGCGAGATTCGTACTGCGTTCACCAAAATTGAGTTGACATTTGAACCTAACCCTATATATATATATATATATATATATTGATTGTTAGTTTATTAAGAAAAGTGAATATAAATAAAAAAATATTTTCTATTGTTAGTTTTCTAAAAAATTAGAATACGAAAATTAATAACCGGTAAATACAATAATTTTTATAAATTAATCATTTATTTATAAATATTGTTAGTTTACTAAAAAAATTAGAATACAAAAATTATGAACCGTAAAATACAATAATTTTTATAAAAAATTTTATTCATTTATAAATATTGTTAGTTTAAAAAAAATTATAATTCAAAAATTATGAAAGTTATAATTTGTATAAGAAATTAGAATGTAATAAATTTTAACGAATAAGAATGAAAAGTTTTTTGGAAATTAATGATAGCATTTAATGATACATTTTATTTAAAAAAAACTCAAAATTATAAGAAAAAAGAAAAATGCCATATTGGTTTGTTATTAATCCTCAAAGCCACATCTTCATTTATATATATATATATTGATTGTTAACTTGTTAATAAAATAAAAATAAAATATACAAAATTATTTATTTAAAAAGTTTTAATTTATAAACATTGTTAGTTTATTAAGAAAAGAGAAAATAAATTAAAAAATATGTTATATTGTTAGTTTACTAAAAAAAATTAGAATACAAAAATTAATAACCGTAAAATACAAAATTTTTTAGAAATTAATTATTTATATATAAATATTGTTAGTTAACTAAAAAATTAGAATACAAAAATCATGAACCGTAAAATACAATAATTTTTCTAAAATTATTATTCATTTATAATAATAATTATTATTGTTAGTTAGCTTATTGTTAGTTTACTCAAAAAATTATAATACAAAAATTATGAAAGTTTATAATTTGTTTAAGAAATTAGAATGCAATAAAATTTAATGAAGAATAATGAAAAGTTTTTTGGAAATTAATGATGGCCTTTAATGATACATTTTATTTACAAAAACTCAAAATTGATTGTTAGTTTACAAAAAAAATTATAATACAAAAATTATGAAAGTTTATAATTTGTATAAGAAATTAGAATGCAATAAAATTTAATGAAAAAGAATGAAAAGTTTTTTGGAAATTAATGATGACATTTGATGATACATTTTATTTAAAAAAACTCAAAATTATAAGAAAAAAGAAAAATCCCCATATTAGTCTCTTATTAATCCTCAAAGCCACATCTTCTTTTATATATATATATATATATATATATATATATATATATAGATTGATTACAATTTATGTAGTCAACTAACGTGTTCCATTCTTGATCCTACGACCCAAACAAGGGAAATTTATTTTGCATTGAATTTAAGGGCCGGTTGTAGAATATTATAAGATATCCAAATCGCAATTAATGCATGGGTTGGTTTGGGTGGGTTTTCAAACAATCAAACTTGATCTATTTATTTATGAAGATAAGATTTTAAAAGCTGATCAAGCTTTCATTTTTATTGTTCATAAAATAGGTAAAATTAGGAATATTTATAAAATTTGAGAATCTTTGTATGCATTATTGATTTATACTTAATGTTTTAATAGTTGTATCTAAAGGTGGTAATATATTGTGGGTTGGGAGGGTTGAAGTCATTTGAAACCCAACCACCGACTTCCATGCAACCCACCAAAGGGCCTTTGGCTTAATGGTATCGGGACCAAATTTGAGAAAAATCACTACTAAAATGGAAGGCTTTCATCTACGACCATTTCCTTGGGAAATCCGTTGTTGAATGGTGATTCGTCACAAAACCGCCAGAAAAACTGGTGGTTAATTTATTGGTGGGTAAATCAAATCAGTCACAGATTACCCAGGAAATTTCTGGGTAATCCGTTGGTAATTTCTTGAAAACATCGGATCTTACCGGAACCATTAGTATTTCCTGGGTGATCCATGGTAATCACCCAAGAAAATTTCTCTGGGTGATTTTTTGTAGGTGAAAGTCATTTGATTTGTAGTGAATGCATGTGTGAGTTTATTTGTTGCATTTGTCGTATATAAATATTATTACTTTAAAATAAAAATATGAGAGCTATTTTTAAATCCTTAGTCCAACTTGAGCAACCCACATGCAGTGCATAAAAACCCGACCAACCCAACCCGAAAACCTTCAAAGAAATCTAACCCGAGCCATTCACTGATCATAATTGATACAAGTTTTGACCAAACCATTGGGTCGGAGTTGGGCCAACCCAGTGAAAACCTGACCCAACCCAATGAAATTGCATATGGATTTAGGCAGAATATCCTTCTAGGCCTCAAGGCCTTCACAGTTCAAATCAAGTAGGTGAAGTAAAGGTTTCCGTTATCTGGAGAACAATGATTGCAGTCCAAATCAGTAAAAGTTATGCACCATCATGGTCTTTGTTAGACCTAGCAAACGTGTCGTGTCGTGTCGGGTTCAAAGTTAAACGGGTTGAGAGTATCTAACCCTAACTCGACCTGTTTAATTCTTGTGTCGTGTCGTGTCAACCCGTTTAATTTTCTTGTCATTTTCGTGTCAACCCGTTTACTTAAACTGGTTGAAATATATTACCCAAATCTGTTTCATTCGTGTCGAGTTCGTGTTTAGTTAGCATATTGTGCCAGTTTTTGCCAAGGCTACATGGAATGTACAATCACTTTTTATTATTGTTTAATATATACTTTGTTAAAAAAACTATAAACTGTGAGTTGTTGACGTTATTTGCCTAAGGGCCAAAGGGGTCTAATATAAACGGGTTATTCAGGTCATTTTCGAGTTGAAATTTTTGACCTTGACCTTACCCGTTTAATTTTTGTGTCGTGTCGTGTCAACCCGTTTACTTAGATGGGTTGAAATGTATTACCCAAACCCGTTTAATTAGTGTCGAGTTCGTGTCGGGTTAGCATGTCGTCTCAGTTTTTGCCAGGTCTAGTCTTTGTCACTAATATATCAATTTGTTCTAGATATACATCAACTAAGACATGATAAATATCAACCGTATGGAGGTTAAAAGCTATGATATTTGGGGTAGAATGGGATAGAAGCATAAAACATACAAAGAGAGGCTGTGTTTCGGGCTACATTCGTCTTATAACTCGATTCATAACTAAACTTCAATTTGACGTAGTAATTTGTTTGTCATATGTTTCCTCTCTGATTAAGACGTTAATTAACTTGATCTAAGCTAGATGAGTTGTAGCATCTCTAGTGATGACAGCGACACTTAGATGAGGAATTAAGGTGTTGTTTAGGTTTGTGACTGAAATTCTATGAACTAAAATGGATTGCTTTAGTATCCTTGTTGGCTTTTAGCCCGAGCAACCGAACCTAACCCGTTGATTAGGTTCGGCTAGAAAAAAATCCTTAAAGATTTGGCATCTCTTGATATCTTCCTATGTATATAATTTCCTGCCTATACTTTTATATATTTGTTTTGTAATTGTATATTTTGTATTTTGTTTCCTAGATAGGCAACTACATAATATTTCTTTCTCCTTGTAACCTTAATTTTCCACATTGATCCAAACTTTTCATTGTTAATTTCTACATCATATCAAATGATTTTATCATTATTATGAGGTGTTCTTGAGTCTGATAGCAACATAAATAGCTTTCTATCCCTATTTCCAACTCACGTTGCCGTACACGGTGGCTGTCAACCTACAACAGCCTTCTGGCCATTGCCTTGTCCCGAAATCCCAACTATTCGACTCGTATCAACGTACAAAATATGTAAATATAATGCGAGTTGTTTGATGTATCTATATACCAAGTGTATTCTTTATATATCTATATGCTATATCCTTCATAGCTTTTAATGTATACATGTATATTTGTGGTTATGGCATGTGCATACATTTATAGATGGATTAATTATGAGGAGTGCTAATGGCACCCCTAATATAGGGGTGTGCACGGAATTTCATGCACTTTATAGGGTCTGTACAGAATTTTTGGTACGATAATAGGTGTTGATATTGACTTGTGTAAGGATGATATTCACTCTTAGGGGTGCCATAAAAATAATTAGGGGTGCCATTAGCCTCCCCTTTAATTATATAACTTCGTGTGAAATCTATAATATTAGCTATGAGCCTATGATCCTTAATTTAATACATTCCATATGTGTATATTCTTAATATAAGTCATCAAATCAATGGTCAATTTTCATGCATAAATTTACGTATAAATCTAAACTTGATTTCTAGACCCCCTTTTTCTTCCCTTTGGATAAGATAAACATAGAGTGTGATTTATTCTGGAAACTAGAAGACAAAGACTATTGACTTTTGAAAAATCAAACCAGACTTTTCAAATTTCTTCCATGTTTTTATTTGCCTTTTTATATTATATGATAAAAAGCAAAAGATATTCTGATTGCTTTTGCAGATCAAATCAGCATTTTTTTTGTATGCAAAATACATACTTTATTATAGGTGAGTAACATTTGAAAACAATTGTAGAACTGAAGACTCCACTTTTGGCTCTTGCAAGGAGAAACTGGACAAGATTAAACTGTTTTAAAATTTTCACACTTTCAAATGTAGATAAATGTTTTGCTTAAATGTCCATATATGTAAGAGATTTCCCATTTGGCCGGGCAACATTTAGATAATACTTAGAAATTGCCTAAATTCACGCTTACAAGCTTGGACAAATTGGCTAAACCAACACTCCCTCAATCCAAAAATAGATGTCATGATCATGATGAAAATGTGTAATTATTAGACTTTTTAATTAACTCAATGACAATTTTGCTCTTTGTTATAACAAAGGGAGCAATGAACTTCTCTATCTTACTAGTAAGAGTAGAATTATAAATTAGAAACTAACTTTGAAAACCGACACTTATTTTGGGGCAAACTAATGGAGATTCTTCTTTAATTACTACTAGATTGCAGAAATAATAAATTTTCAAAGTCCAACAAGCCATGAGTCAAAGCATATATCTACCATTATTTGACAACAAAGTAGTTCTTTTTGAGGATTTGGTAGTGATTTTGTTGCGAATTTGGATTAACAACCTCATTTTTAGGGCTTTCATCTTACCAGAAAATGGGTTAACCACCGTAATCATGGTGGTGGCGGAATTGTGGACCGATGGATGTAAAATCCAACACCGATCAAAACCATACAACTAATTTAAATGATAGCATTGTTCTTACCGTCGATGGTTGCTGAAAAATCGAACCGAACCCGCAGATTTTCTCCTCCGATTTGACACCAATTGGGATGAGTTTTTTTATTAACCTGGATATCCAACCCGCTATGCGAGTCGACTAATTGGGATGAGTTTTGTTTGATTTGCAGACGGTTTTTGTTTCTTACGATCGTCGGTTATATTCAAAAACGTTGAATCGAGAACTGGAAATCAAGCCAGGGAGCCACGTAGAGAACCCACCGTCATCCACTTCTTCACATTCACCACAATTCAAAAGAAAATTATAATTTACAAAACAGGCACTTATGCTTTCAACTGATGACATTCGACCCCTTGTTAACAATTAAAGTTCATTTGTGATCTTTTTGGAAGTTTATGCTATAGAACTTGAAAACATAGAATTCTTGATATGCATTCATTTCACCCCAAGTATATTCATTAGTCTAGCTTTAAATTCTTTATTTTTCTAGGAAACCAGAGAAATAATTATCAGGGCGAAACCATTGTTCAGAATCGTGTGATCTATTCATAATTGGAAGAATACAATACATACAAAAGCAAGTTTGCATTTATTATATCACACGTTCTTAAGGAGGTCCTATTTACGGAAGAGCATGAAACACTTGTGTACAAAACTGTCAAGGAAGTAATAACATGTATACATACATTCTTCAACAAAGTCCAACCACCTTCTATGCCAATAAGGATTGATGTAAAGAACAACAACAAATCCCAACAAGAACATTGCCCATGCTGAACCAGAACTTCCATAAAAGGATGCCATATCGATATCATACCATTTATCATTCCCTTCTTTAGCACGTTCTTTTACTGATGGATTGGTCGCATGTGATGTAGTCGTGCATTTCTTCTCTAATGGTGGTCCACAAAGAAGTGGATTCCCTTCATAACTCTCATTGGTAAAGGTACCGAACTGTGCTTTCGTCTCTGGGAGTCTGCCTGATAGATTGTTGTAAGAAACATTGAAAACAGCTAAAAAAGTAAGTTGAATCAGTTGTGATGGAACTTCGCCACTCAACCGATTTGAAGAAAGATCCAGGCTCTCTATCTTCTCAAGATTTGAGAACTCGATTGGAATAGATCCAGACAACTGATTATGAGACAAGTTCAATGAGTGCATCTCAGTCAACAACCTTAGTTCTTTTGGGATTTCACCTGTTAGTTTGTTATCTGATAGATCCAATCCCACCAAGTAATCAAGGATGCTACCTCTGTAACCGAGAGAAAGAGCTTTTGTTGTAAACCGAACTTCGTCTTCCATTTCAAACATTTATGTATCGTACATGGCAGAAGAAACATCGTTACGATGTAGATAACCCAAATAGTGGTAAAAGGAAGCCCCAAAAATGCCCCATTTGGGATTTTTTTCGAAAGCTAGTGATACAGAGAGGTTTCGAGAGTTAACGAAACTTTTCTTCGATTTTTGGAAACGAATAAAACGGGCTCGAAAGAAGCTCGTAAACCTGCATCGGAAAATGAAAAATAGTTTCTTATGTAAATTAGGTTATGTATCGGATCACGAGCGCATCCTAACGAGTCCCGAAAGGATTGCGTTTATTTGTTTATTTAATTATTTTATTATTTAATTAATTTAGGATAGTAATTTAGTTTATTATTTATTATTTATCAGTTTTCTAGTTTGATTAGGATTATTAGTTTCCTTATTTATTAGTTTCTTTTATCAAATAGTTTCCTAGTTGGTTTAGAATTAGGAATGCTTTATTTCCATAATTATCTTTCCTAGTTTTAGATTATAAATAGGATCTATTATTTTAAGTTTTAATCACAACATTATTATTCAATACAATTCTTCTCTTTGAGAGTTTTTAAGAGTTTTTCTCTTAGTTTATTGAGTTTTACAAAACGTAATTCTCAACCCTTTTGGATTTAGACGTTTGTCGATCATTCCGCAAACCCCCGCTGCATCAGTTGGTATCAGAGAAGGATTCGCCTATCTTTTCACTAACAATGGCCGATCAGCAACCGCCTACCAAAACAGATTTCGCCGAGATGACTGCAGCCATTACCGCAGCTCTAGACAATCTGACAGCGGTTGTCAACCGACACCTCATCCAACCCGACAACGGCTACCGCCGAAGAAGGGACAGGCACGAGAAACCGATCAGAGTTCCGCGCGGCCAGAGCCACAACAGTTTTATGGATCCGGTTTCTCTTCTGGGCAAACAACCATCCGTTCGTAAAAGGCTACCCGAAAAAGATGAAATCTTGTGCTACAAGAACGAAGAAAAGATCAACCTCATACTCCAACGAGTACTCTTTTCATCTAAAGAAGAGGGACAAAGGAATAGTATTTTTCGATCTCATTGCTTCGTCGATAAGAAGGTATGTAACCTCATCATCGATAATGGTAGTTGTGAAAACTTTGTGTCTAAAAAAGTTGGTCGATTATCTCAACCTACCCACTCAACCCCATGAAGCTCCTTATTCTCTTGGGTGGGTCAACAAAGACTCGCAAGTTAAGGTCACACAAACTTGTCGGGTACCCATATCGATTGGAAAACATTACCGAGAAGAGGTTTTATGTGACATTCTTGATATGGATGCCTGCCACATCCTATTGGGCCGTCCTTGGCAATTTGATAATGACGTCACCTACAAAGGGCGAGACAATGTCATGTTGTTTCGATGGGGCGACCGAAAGATCGCCATGGCACCCGTAAGTAGTTTTGAAAAGGTCCCCAAAAAGAAAAACGACAATCTTCCCATCCTGAATACTTGTGAGCAAGAGATGAAGAAAGATGCGGAAAAAGTTGAAAGCTTTTGCCCTATTGTCATCAAAGAGTTAACAAGCGCAGAAAAAGACGAGATCTTTTCCCCCGAAATCAAAGCACCCGAGATCGAAGAACCCAAAATCAAAGAACCGAAAATCGAAACACCCGAAGGTGAGCTACTTGATGATACCTCCATTATTCCAACACCCGTTGTCAATTTTGAAATATCTCCGACAAAAGTGACAACTTGCTCATTATGACTAATAACGAGCAAGAGTTGGAAGACGACACGAAGAAAGTTAAACTCGATTGTCCTACCATTATCGAAGGACTAACGAGTAAAGAAAAAGTAGAGGCCAAGATTCATAAAGAAGTGAACGAGACTCCCGAACAAATCGAGATAATTCCATGTAAAGTTTCTATGACCTTTTACCCTTTCGAATTCGATAAAGTCTCGCTTGTATGGAGACGACCACGACAACATCCTTTGAAATTTGAAGATCGGTCAACTCTTTTAAATTTCGAAAGCCGAGCTGTGAATGCTTTGAAGAAACGAATGTTCCACGAGTTGGGTGAAGATGTTTTTCAAGTGAACTCGAGGGCGAGTTCTTTTCAAGTGAGGGTGACTGATACAGAGAGGTTTCGAGAGTTAACGAGACTTTTCTTCGATTTTTGGAAACGAATAAAACGGGCTCGAAAGAAGCTCGTAAACCTGCATCGGAAACTGAAAAATAGTTTCTTATGTAAATTAGGTTACGTATCGGATCATGAGCGCATCCTAACGAGTCCCAAAAGGATTGTGTTTATTTGTTTATTTAATTATTTTATTACTTAACTAATTTGGGATAGTAATTTAGTTTATTTAGTTTATTATTTATTATTTATTAGTTTTCTAGTTTGATTAGGATTATTAGTTTCCTTATTTATTAGTTTCTTTTATCAAATAGTTTCCTAGTTGGTTTAGAATTGGGAATGCTTTATTTCCATAATTATCTTTCCTAGTTTTAGATTATAAATAGGATCTATTATTTTAAGTTTTAATCACAACATTATTATTCAATACAATTCTTCTCTTTGAGAGTTTTTAAGAGTTTTTCTCTTAGTTTATTGAGTTTTACTAAACGTAATTCTCAACCCTTTTGGATTTAGACGTTTGCCGATCCTTCCGCAAACCCCCGCTGCGTCAGCTAGGTAAGTAGGGGTGGTAATATTTTGTAAGCAGCTAGGTACTGAACCAGAAAGAGAGTTACTAGATAAATCTATCAAACTCATATTACTTAATTGGCACAACTGCATCGGAATAGAACCACTGAAATTATTTTTTCTCAAAATAAGAATCCTTAAATTGTACAGTTGACCAAGAAACTTTGGTATCTTTCCTGACAAGAAGTTATTGCCTATATCCAAAGTCAAAACATCTGCCAACTTATTAAATGCTTTGGGTATTGATCCAGTGAATCTATTAAAACCCAAATGAAGATGCTTTAAGTTTTGAAAATTTATGCAAGATGGGATGGGCCCTGAGAAAGAATTTTGTGAAATATCGAGAAACGAGAACAAAGTTGTTCCACAAGGAAACCGACCTCCCAAACTATTATTTCTCACAACAAGTTCAAACGTGGTGCCACTTGTTGTGTTGCTTATCCAACATGGGATCATACCCGTAAAAAAATTGTTGCTAATATCCAAATGCTCCAGAATAATATCGTTGTTGCCGGTTTCGTTCACAATTTTCCCAGTAAAACAGTTGTCATCTAAGTGTAGCCTCTGGATGTTACCTAAGCTGAGGTTTCTAGAAAGTACCTGGCCACGCAACATGTTTGATAATTTCAATACTTGTAAGGAAGAGAGATCTGTAAACAATTTCTTTGGTACTTCATCTGAGAGCTTATTGTTTGATAAATCTAGTTCCCATAGTTCACTCAGATCACCAATTGAAGACGAGATAACACCATCTAAAGAATTTCTTGACAAATTTAAATGTTGTATATTGGGAAGGAACTTTTGTATATCACCCGGAATAGTACCATTCATGTGGTTTCTAGACATATCCAACCTCCTTGTATTAGCATTCTTATATCGCAACATAGTAATATTACCTCCAAATGAGTTGTTCCTTAGACTAAGACCTTCCAACGTTGTATTGTTTTTAATCAACCAATTTGGAAATTCTCCCACCAAGGAGTTGTGAGATAAGTCTATCACCCACAACTTGTGTTGGTGAAGCAGAAACCCTGGAACAACACTTCCTTTAGCCCTATTCACATTGCAATTAGATAGCACAAGAACTTTCAATTGGAACATTGGTACCCAACCTCTTGGCTCTTCTGTTTCCACCTCAAATTTGTCATTATCACATATGAATACAACTACCTCAAGTTTTGCATGATTGGAGAGTGAGTTGAATGAGAATGAGCCTTCAAATTTGTTATTACTAAAATCAACATACTCCAGGGATGTGAGATTGGCAATAGACGATGACATAAATAATCCCGTGAATTGATTTGAAGAAATATCCAACAACTTAAGAGATGATAGATTAGTGAAACATTGAGGCACCTTTCCATCGAACATGTTGTGACTAAGATCCTACTCATAAAGGTTCTTCAACTCACATAACCCTGCCAAAAGAGAGAAAAACCACCATGACTCATCCTTTGAGAGTAATAAAGACTTGCACTTTCACTTTGATATGTTACCAAAAAGAATAACTATCAGACAAATGTAATGTTACCAAAGGTGTATCCAAATTTAGCTATAATGCATAAACTTTCCTTTTATAATCACAATAGTTAATCGTACATGCTCCAGATAACTTACCATGGTAAGGTAACGTGCCGCTGAGATTGTTGTAAGCAAACGAGATAAATCTAAGAGAAGATAATACACGTATTATTGATGAGATGCTCCCAACAAAGTTGTTGTTGCTCAAATCTAAGACCTCAAGACGGTGGAAAGATGCCAAAGCTACATGAAAACAAGAGAGGATTACATATATATATATATATAGAGAGAGAGAGAGAGAGGAAAGTTCAAATGCGAACTCAAATTTAGTTGTGAACATGAGGACAAATGAGAACGCGACATGTGTCTGGATGTAGATTATTCAGTCTGAATATACAAAGAAATATTCAGATTGAATTGAATATTTCTTTGTATATTCAGACTGAATGGGACACGTGTCGCGACTCATTTGTCCTCACGTTCACAATCAAATTTGAGCTCTCATTTAAACCCACCCCTATATATATGTGTGTGTGTGTGTATATATATATAAATATATATAATGAGTTGGTAACTTAGACCAATTTTTTTCTAAAAACAAGAACAATGTTATAAAGGAATGATTGAGGAAAAAAAGCTTACCTTCCATTGGTAGTGTTTCATTGAAAAGATTATGACTCAAGTAGAGGGTCTTCAAATCACTAAAAATGAGGCGTTTCTGAATTAGATTAAGAGACACACATTAGACAAATGAACACCAATAAATTTAAAAATATTGTACATTGGGATGCATATGAACTTATGAACACTAAGGTGTACGATAATTTACATCAAATTTAGGAAAAATCTACAGTTTTATAAAACTTATGTCAAATTACAAATTAAGTTTCTATTTTAAATATATAAAAAAACAATTCTTTTGGTCAAATAAAAAAAACAAATGAAATTTTTGGTATGGCCTAAATTTTATAAATTGTAAAGCTAGATGGTTTATAAATTATAATAAACTCTAGCTTATACTGTTAAATTTGTAATAAACCATTTAAGTGTATATATTTCAAAAACTAATCAACATTAGTTATTTGGTAACTAGCTGATGAAAAAAATCATGTTTGACAAAACTAGTATATAAGAATGTAAAATGACCAAAAATAATAAAAAAATAGTTAATAACTAATATTAATGAAGGTTATAATTGAAACAAATAACAATAAACTCCGAAAACGTTACTCCAAGTAGCGTTCAATAACCTAACTTATAAACTAACGTATAAGCTAGTTTATGGTTTGTCAAACGTATACACTGAAAATAAGTTAGCTTATGATTTGTCAAACGTGTACACGAAAATAAATTTCAAATTTTATTTTTGCCAAACATAACCTAAATGAAAAACAATTAAACAACATTGGGATGCAAATTTGACAAAATCAATATTTTTCTAAGATAAATCAAAATAAGAATTACATTATTATTTTTGTTTGCTAATTTGTTCATCAGAATACGTTACCTAATACAAAATTTAAATAATATACAATGCTTTGCAAATTGTGTTGACCGGTCAACCAATCACATAATACTTTTAAAACAAATACAAAAATAGTAACAAAGATTTGGGATCACGTGAGACCATGTTGTTTTCATGAGATCCGTATAACCACTTTTTTACACTTAAAACTTCACATCAGAACACTGTTAAGTAACCTTCACAGTGTTTTTGTTGTGAAGGTTCGGATTTATTTTACCTTCACGATGTTTTGCTGTGAAGTTTCAAGTGTACAAATGTGGTCTCACGTGTTTACGAAAACAGACTGGTCTCACGTGAACCCAACCCTAGTCACAAGATTAGGATGTGCATGAAAATGCATTAATAATTTTATTTTGTTTCAGTTTATTCCAAAAAATAAAGTTTTAATTTAAATTTAAAACACTTTTAACAATCTAACCATTTGATGTTAGCAATGACTGAAGATGACAAAAGCTCAAATTAAGTGTCTCCAACTCTTTCAAATCAGATAATTCTGCACATAAAAAGAAAATTAGAATGCCATATTAATAGATAATAGTAAAGATAGTCGATAGATAACATTTAGTCTTTTTAGAACATGCCTTGAACGGGAAATGAACCTCCAAACAAATTATCTGCAAGATTAAGGGTATTGAGAGATGTGAGAGCACTCAAGCAAGAAATGATACTCTTGTTGTTGAAACTGTTTCTTCGAAGATTTATACTCTTCAACTTTTGTAATCTTGTTAACCTTGTACAATCTGTAAAAAAAGTTACTAAACTTTTTAGAAGAAACCATGGTCATATAAAATTTGTGGATATGGAAGAATTGAGGAATAATTATAATATGATAGCTTTATATTTTGATGTATATCACGTATTCAAAAGTTACCATGACTAAATCTCCTTTTTACCTTGGACACTTGGTGTGTTATTGAAATCGTTATAAATTAAATCCAACCCCTCTAGGTTAGTCAGATAGGATATTTTTGTCACAAGAAATAACACACAAATTAAATCATATGCTATTTTGAAATGTACATTCTAAAACCAGTTTGATCGAAAATTTGTAAGACAGTCGATACTCAGTACAAGTACCGAAAGATTAACATGACAAATGAAGTTCTTTTTTTGTTGGTCAAATAATTTTTATGAATAACGTATATTTGTAGCAATTCTCTACAACCATATTAAAATTAAGTAGTCACAAAATTATAGTGGGCATGACTATGTATTATTTCTATTTCATTTTTTTCGAGAAAAATTAAAATTAAAATTTAGAAACACCGTTTTAACAATCTAATCATTTAATTATAGCGAGTCAAGGTCACAATGGCTCAAGTCAAGTGTCTCTAGCTCTTTTAAACTAGATACTTTTGTACATAAAAAGAAAATTAGGATAACGAATTGATAGTTAATAGTAAAGATTGTATTTAGTCTTTTAGAACATGCCTTGGACGGGAAAGGAACCTCCTAATTGATAATTATATGAAAGATCAAGAGTCTTGAGGGATGGGAGATGACTTAAACAAGAAATGATGCTCTTGTTGAAATGGCCATATTCAAGAGTTATACTCTCCAACTTCTTTAATCTCGATAACCTCGAACAATCTGTAAAAAACAACGAACTTTTAGTAGAAACTTGATAAATAATTATGATTTGCACAAGTTACCATGACTAAATCTCCTTTACCTTGGATAATTGGTGTGCCAATTAGCTCGTTATAACTCAAATCCAACTCCTCCAGATTAGTTAGATGCGCCAATTCTATCAAATGAAATAAAATTTAAATTAATTATGAGCCATTTTGAAATGTACATTATGATCAAACTAGTTTGATCCAAGTATCTATTACTCCTTCTCTATCATTATCATTAGGACAATCTTCCTTATATCTAACACAATTTTGTAATTTTGGTCACTTTTTTTTATATAATATGCCATAATGATTATGTCATAATTAATACAACTAATGAACTAAACATACATAAAATGACCATCTAAATCTCAATTTTACAATAAAAACGCAAAATTTTTACAGTAACATACTTCTAAATATATAAAATTAATATTTAGTCCATGTATGAAAGTCAAAGATATTTTAAAACTTGACCCAAAATATGTTGTGCAATGTTCATGCCCTCATGATTACCTTCTTATTTACATTTCTATCTACTTTAATTTTTTTAACTAAATTATGCACACTACTAGAAAATTGAGTATTTTCAACAAAAATTTTCAACGAAAAACATCGTTGAAAATTTTCTACGAATTTTAGAGGGATTATTGACAAAACATAAATTTTCTACGAATTTTCAACGAATTTTCCGTTGAAAATCTCTCACAAAATTTATTTTCAACCAAAAACTTTTTGACGAGACATTCCGTTGAAATTTTTTTGATTGAAAATGCATATATATTTGTGAGAGATTTTCAACAGAAATTCGTTGAAAATTCGTAGAAAATTTATATTCTGTCAATAATCCTCTAAAATTCGTAAAAAAATTTCAACGACATTTTCCGTTGAAAATTAATTTCCATTGAAAACACTCAATTTTCTAGTAGTGGCATGCACCCCTTAATTATATAAATTAAAGTGTATTAAATATAAGAAAAAAAATATTTGACATTTTTTGTACATAAAATGTAGGTGGACAATTTGGATAGTAGTTGGTGCATACATTTTTGCATTCATGACATGCAAACTTATATCAACATGATCAAGAGATGGAAAATTAGAATAAATGGACATGAAAACTTTAGTATCATGCCACATAACCATTTTAGATTCTTATTCAATTTAATTACCATTATATATCTTAATTAATACCAGGCACACAAACATAATAAAATCCTGCAAATATCATATAAAAATATAGGTTCATTTGAAAATGGGAGAACATATAATAAGACACAGTACATATATAACGTACCTTGAGCCGGAAATGATCCACTTAAGAAATTGTAACTAACATCAAGGGATTTAAGCAACAGAAGAGCACTTAAGAACGTTATAAGGCTTTCATTCATTTCGTTACCCCTAAGTTTTAAAAATCTCAACTTCTTGAATAGGGAAACCCTTTCAAAACCTGTAGTCATGCATGTATATATAGAAGCTTTCAGTGCAAACTAAAAGAGATTAATTGCATACAAATCCAAGAGGACCAATATTGCCATCATGGGTTTAACATCATATTCATTACCTTGCATTTGATTGGTTTGGGTACCAGCATATCCATGGTTGGTGAGATCCAATATCTCTAAGTCTTCCAAAGCTGCAAGTTTTTCCAAATTTTATATAAAAGTGTATAAGCATATTAATTTAGAATATGCATGTTATTTTAAAAATTAATAAAGAAGCTTGGTGGGAGGACAAAAAACATGCCAAGAGGTGGGAAGTATCCTTCCAAGATATTGTCACCAAGATGCAAAACTCTGAGTGAAGTGATTGCACCCAATGAAGGAAAGATGTCATTTCCAATGCTATTACCACTCAAATCAATTATCTCAAACTTCTTCAAACTTGACAAACTTCCAAGTTCTGTAACAAAATAAAGTTATAATGTTGTTTACTAATATCAAGGAAGATAACTTTTCCAAGTAAAATTGCTAATAATATACACTAAGATAATATATATATATATAGTAAGTTATAATACCTGTGCTCACAATATTGTTATCAAGACAATCGAATGATAAATTGAGACTTGTTAACTCTTTAAACTGAAGAAACATAGAAACATTTAACGGCCAGATCCTCTCGCAAGGTTGAACAACTCTCCCTGTGGCCGTGTGTTATCTACCTTCCCTGTCATGTCGCTCAAAGACAAGTTTGTTACATGGCCGGTGGTTGTGTTGCACGTGACCCTCTCCCAATCACAACACTTGTTACCACGCGCACCTCCAGTGCTACCATCATCAACCCAAGTAGGGAGAAGGTCTACATCATATGAATCAATAAGGGAAGCTTTGATTTCTTGTAGTGACTTTCTCTCATCTTCTATACAAACACTTTGTGTTTGCCAAACCATGAGAGTATGTATCATCATCAATATCAACAACCATGATTTAGGCTTATTCACACACCAACACTCCATTTTTTAAGTTGATACAATAATAATGATGGCTTTGTAGGAACTCACAAATAATGTTTGATTTCTTCTTTTGAGTTGGTTCTTAAATAGAAGAAATAATCTTTATTTTTAGCACAATGACAAGTGCAACTTAATTAGGTGGGACCATTATGTGCAAATTGTTATAATAATAACAATAATAATAACAATAATAATAATAATAACCCGTACTTTCTTTTCTTTGTCTCAAAAGATGCCAATGATATTTTGAAAGCATGTTTGTTGATTTCGTAGAAAAAGACCTTGGCATTTCACTATTTGTTGTTTCTAGGGTCATCCCCAATAAAATGATTAAAGTATTTATATCTTTATATTGAGCTATGGGACGATTTGATATAAGTTATTTGGATTGGAAGTTAGACGTATCTTTGCAAAACAAAACGTTAGAGGTTTAACGACATAATGTTAATCACACCATAGCTATGTAATCTCGTTGTAGGATGTAATAAGAGCCTTTGCAACAGTTATGTTAATAGAGATTTTACCCTTTTTTTTGATCTAATAGATAATCTTTTTTTAGAATGGAAATTTTATTAGAACTAGCGAGAAGCTAGAAAACGGGATTACAACCAGTTATCCGAGCCTCTACATCTAATGTTAAGCCAAGAGGACAAGAGTTGGATCACCTCCGATGCAAGGATGGGAATGGTTTTTCCGTTTCCTTTGAATTGCATATGTTCCGATGAGAACAAAGTAACCACAAATAAGCCTGAATAACGACCTCATATTTCCGCGCCTCACCATACGACCGTTGAAACTTACCGCCTTTAGAGATCAACACATCAAATTGAAGTCGCTGAAGGAGCTAGTAATCGACAGCTTTTCCCACTAACAATGTGATGCGCCATTAACTCCTTCGAAGTCGAGCATCTCAAAAATACATGCTCCGGATGTACACGGAATTTCTTGCACTTTTATAACCTTGAGAATCTAAAAAAAATTGTTTTAACATTGAATGTATGAGGATGATTCACTTTTATAATAATTCAATAATCGTCTTTTCATGAAAATTCTTGGTCAATACAATAATTCAATATTCATCTTTTCATTCTAATTCATAAACCAGGTTTTTGGTCCCCACACTCCACGAACCTACTTTATTATTTTATGTCTTGTCGTATCATAATTGAGAACTATAAAAAGATATCTAGATTATGATCATTTTTAATCTCATACCTATCTATAAATTGTGTTTTAGAAAGGAATTGATCCAGTGCATTTCGGAGCACCTCATTTCGATGTATCCCATCCTAATATGCATCTAAAAAATCACTTCTTACGCTTTTAAAGTTAACTCTCTTCCTCACTAGAACCCAACTCTGTTAGCCCATATATATATATATATATATATATATATAGGGTCAGGTTCAAGGAAAAACTTCAAAAAAAATGAAAACATCTTGGGAACCCTCCATCTGGACAATATGCACAAATGTATACTGGTAATTTGTAACATGCATTACTGCATAATATGCACTAATGCATAGAAAAAAACAGTTTCAATTGTTTGTATGCATTTGTGCATACCGTCCAGATGGAGGGCTCTCAACTCTCAAGGTGTTATTCAGTTGAGGTTTTTGAACCTCCCGCTATATATACACACACAAGAACGATCGTGTAAGAAAGAGAGTTAATGTGAGAAGTATAAAAAGAGATCTCGACCTTTGATCACCTTTAATTTCAAACTCACACCCATGAATCATGCTTCATACGGGGATTGGTTTGGTGCATCTCATCCTAATGTGCATCTAAGGATGGAGATTCGTTTTTACGCTTTTTATATTAACTCTATTTCACACCGAAACCAACCCTATATATGTTCATCCCGCTATCTTTTATTTATTTAAACTATGATTATTTTGTCCAACAAGATATTTAAATTAAAACATGATGATCTTTTATAGGGACAAATCTTAAAAAATGGATTATTAATTTTTACTGCGGTTCTTTACAAAGTAATTTATTTCATAAGGTTACATGAGGTGCACCCGCTCATTTTTTGATATTTCAAGAGTTAAAGGAGCACAACTTTGAAAATTCTTTGAAATCAACCAAAAACCCTTAAAAATCCCTCAAAATCAACCAAAAACCTTAAAAATTCTTCAAAATCAACCGAAAAACTTAAAAAAAATCCCCGAACGGGGAATTCGGCTAAAAAATCCCTCAAAATCAACCAAAAATACATCAAACGGCTTTGCAGACATTTGATCAAATTTAAGAGTGCACCCGCTCGGGAAAAATTCTGGGTCCGCCACTGGCCTCATCCCAAAAAAAAAAAAAGGGAGAGATTGTGAAACAAAAATGATTAGTTGATTATGAGAACACTTAAATAAAATACTTAGAAAAGATAAATCACATATTTTTTTATTAAATATAATATTTTAATAGTAATGGTTCAAAATAAGACTAAAAAAGTTCTCAATGACAGCCAAAACGTGGATCGAAGACCCAATGCGTGGCTTATAAATTGGAGGTGACGATGCATAGAAGCGTGCGGGTGTGGTATCGTTACCCAACAGCGCGCAACTGAGGATTGGTTTACCACTTGTAAAACAAGTCTCGGCTCTGAATTGGTACTACACTTTGATTCAGACCTTAGTTTTGTATAATGAGTATGGTCTTCATTTGTAGTCTCCTGCCGTTTCATGGTAATTGACCCATAATGGGGTGGTTGTAAAATGTTGGTAGGTACTCGGTTTTTATACTTGCTTGCAGTAATAAAATTGGCCTTTAAAAAAATATTGATATTGTAATCTTTAAAATAATTTTGAAAAGTTGTTGTGATGAAAATATATTTTTATAGATATTTTGGATTGATTTTCTATTTGATTTTATTTTTAAATTATGTTGGAGATTAAGGTTAATTCTATTTAAATTTAAATATCATTTCTTTGACATTCGGTGACAACAAAACCTCTATGATGAAAAATTTAAACGTCATTTCTTCTCACAACAAATTAGATTAAAACACAATGATTTAATAGTAATTAGTTTCTACGACAAAGTTGTTTTCAAAGTAATTGGTTTTTATGACATCAAATTTGTCAACAAATGGAAATCTTATATGAAATACTTTAGAACCAGAATACTTTTTATCACAAAAAATATTAAAACTTTATATAGAGCTTAGGAAAAAGAAAATGATATTATGAACACAAAATAAAGATTAAATCTATTGAGTCTTTATTCACTGCTTTATTCAATCTTTAAAAAATTTGTATTCAAATATACATATACTAGTATTGCCACCGCGCCTTGTGCGGTGATGGAATTTGTCTTGTTAGAAAATATGTAGCCAAGTTAAAATGAAACATAGTTTTTAATTGACAATAATAAAATGCAATTTAAAATAGTGAATGTATTGAAATATATTATATGTAAATTACTTTCATGTAGTTCAAATCGCACCGTGCGTAAAATATTAAATATAATATAAAATCTAGTGATAAAATGTTAAAAGTGAATATAGATTAATTTTTTCATTCATGTTTTTAGTTTATGCAAGATGGAGAAAAAAAGCATTCATGTTGCAGTTTGAAAAATTAGTAAAAACCAGTTGAACTTCTTCAATCAGTCCCTTCATTTAAGTGCATTATTATCAAAGAGCACCAAAAAAATACTAAGGAAGTTGGAATTTGAAAGGATATGTTGAGTTATTAATAAATATTGACAAATGCCTAAGAGAAAAAGAAAAATACTATAAATTGAGGGAAAAAAAGAATTTATGTCTATATTGCAACGTGGGTCAAAATTTGAATTTATGGATGCGCCACTTGAACACGATTACATAGTATTGCATTCAATGTTTTCACTTTGTTAGTTTCATTTTCTAAATTGATTCAGTAACACTATTGATAGTGATATAAATCTCATTAGTTTGTAGCAAAGTTTCATGGTTGAACTCTTAAGTTATATGATGTAAAATGTAAATTCACAAAAACTTAGCCTAGTATTAAACATGATTCAATTATTGAAGGTCAATAAAACAACATCTGATTAATATTAGTCGATTTACATTGTCATAAAACTGTAACACTAAAAATATGTATTAATATATACATCAAATCAATAATTGAATATAAAATGTAGGTTTACAACACCATTTGGGGGTAACAATGTAATATTTGAATAAACAATACACAAATACTCTTTTAGCTTTGTTGGTTTTGCTCCTAGAAAAAATATATATAAATGAGGATAAGGTAATAATACATTATGAAATTATAAAATAGACAAATAAAGAATAAATTGAAATTGAAGAATTAGTTGAAAGAAAGACTTACATGTAGTAATGCATATGTGTACCATGGTGATCAATAAAACTTGGATGATCTTCCACATACTTCACGATTTTTAGAGCTTGTTTCTATTTATGTCATTTAACAAAAAGACACACAACATAAAGATCATATGAACTCAACACAATAGCAAAGAGTTTGACTATAAATAAAAATCAATAGCCTAAATCGATTTTTTTAATGAGAAAAAATGTGTTAGAAAAAGATAATGAGAGGTAGTTTGTATGAAGTAAAAAAATCAATAACATATCCAACTAAAACAAAAAACTCACTTGTGCTTAAATAAGAGAAAATGAGATCAATAAAAATGAATGAAAGAAGTGTTATTGATTAATTAAAATTAATGAGGAAAAATGAATGGTTAATAACATAAAGATGTGGAATTAAAAGGTTAATTAACATACATTGCAATAAAACAAATGATTAATTATGTAATAATGTTATAATTAGCGTGATAAAATATATAACTATATATATATATATAAATATATAAATATAAAATCAGTGTCATATAGATATTTGATCTTTGAATTATGTCATTATTTAAATAGATGATGACGAATAAGTGTTATGTACAAAAAATGAAAGATAACGGTCATTTTTTTATGTCACATATATAAGTGAAATAAATATAAATAAATTGACTCGTAAATATTGTTAATAATATAACAATGATTTATAAGCATTGTCATATTATTAAATAAATAAATAAATAAAAGTTTTTTGATTTATAAACAATTAAATATTGTTAGCTATAAGAAAACAAAAAAAATAGATAAATAAAGATATGCTCTATTATTTATTTAATTTTTTTTATTTATAAACATTGTTAGCTTGTTAATAAAAAATAAAATATACAAAATTATTTATTTAAAAAGTTTTAATTTATAAACGTTGTTAGCTTATTAAGAAAAGAGAAAATAAATTAAAAAATATGTTCTATTGTTAGTTTACTAAAAAATTAGAATACTAAAATTGATAACCGTAAAATACAATAATTTTTATAAATTAATTATTTATTTATAAATATTGTAAGTTTACTAAACAAAATTAGAATACTAAAATTATGAACCGTAAAATACAATAATTTTTTTAAAAATAATAATTCATTTATAAATATTGTTACTTTACTAAAAAAATTATAATACAAAAATTATGAAAGTTTATAATTTGTATAAGAAATTAGAATGCACTAAAGTTTAATGAAGAAGAATGAAAAGTTTTTTGGAAATTAATGATGGCATTTAATGATAATTTTATTTACAAAAAACTCAAAATTATAAGAAAAAAAGAAAAATGCCCATATTGGTCTCTTATTAATCCTCAAAGCCACATCTTGCTTCATATATATATATATATATATATATATATATATATATATATATATTGATTGTTAGTTACTAAAACAATTAGAATACAAAAATTATGAACCGTAAAATACAATAATTTTTATAAAAATTATTATTCATTTATAAATATTGTTAGTTTACTAAAAAAATTATAATATAAAAATTATTAAAGTTTATAATTTGTATAAGAAATTAGAACTTCTTAATAAAATAAAAATAAAATATACAAAATTATTTATTTAAAAAGTTTTAATTTATAAAAATTGTTAGCTTATTAAAAAAAGAGAAAACAAATTAAAAAATATTTTCTATTGATAGTTTACTAAAAATAATTAGAATACAAAAATTAAGAACCGTAAAATACTGTAATTATTATAAATTAGTTATTTATTTATAAATATTTTTAGTTAACTAAAAAAATTAGAATAAAAAAATTAAGAACCAAAAAATACAATAATTTTTATAAAAATTATTATTCATTTATAAATATTGTTAGTTTACTAAAAAAATTAAAATACAAAAATTATGAAAGTTTCTAAATTGTATAAAAAATTAGAACGCAATAAAATTTAATGAAAAAAATGAAAAGTTTTTTTTGAAATTAATGATGACATTTAATGATACATTTTATGTACAAAAAACTCAAAATTATAAGAAAAAAGAAATATGCCCATAGTATTCACTTATTAATCCTCAAAGCCACATCTTCCTTTATATATATATATATATATATATATATATATATATTGATGTTAGCTTGTTAATAAAATAAAAATAAAATATACAAAATTATTTATTTAAAAAGTTTTAATTTATAAACATTGTTAGCTTATTAAGAAAAGAGAAAATAAATTAAAAAATATGTTCTATTGTTAGTTTCCTACAAAAAATTAGAATACAAAAATTAAGAACCGTAAAATTCAATAATTTTTATAAATTAATTATTTATTTATAAATATTGTTATTTTACTAAAAAAAATTAAAATACAAAAATTATGAACCGTAAAATACAATAATTTTTATAAAATTTATTATTCATTTAAAAATTATTATTCATTTAAAAATTATTATTCATTTATAATACAAAAATTATTAAAGTTTATAATTTGTATAATAAATTAGAATGCAATAAAATTTAGTGAAGAATAATGAATTTTTTTTTGGAAATTAATAATGACATTTAATAATACATTTTATTTACAAAAAACTCAAATTTATAAGAAAACAGAAAAATGTCCGTATTGGTCTTTTATTAATACTCAAAGCCACATCTTCTTTTATATATATATTGATGTTAGCTTGTTAATAAAATAAAAATATAATATACAAAATTATTTATTTAAAAAGTTTTAATTTATAAACATTGTTAACTTATTAAGAAAAGAGAAAATAAATTAAAAAATATGTTCTATTGTTAGTTACTACAAAAAATTAGAATACAAAAATTAAGAACCGTAAAATATAATAATTTTTATAAATTAATTATTTATTTATAAATATTGTTAGTTTACTAAAAAAATTAGAATATAAAAATTATGAACCGTAAAATACAATAATTTTTATAAATTAATTAATTATTTATAAATATTGTTAGTTACTAAAACAATTAGAATACAAAAATTATGAACTGTAAAATACAATAATTTTTATAAATTAATTATTTATAAATATTGTTAGTTAACTAAAACAATTAGAATGCGAAAATTATGAACCGTAAAATACAATAATTTTTATAAATTAATTTGTTATTTATAAATATTGTTTGTTTACTAAAAAATGTAGAATACAAAAATTATGAACCTTAAACTACAATAATTTTTATAAAAATTATTATTCATTTATAAATATTGTTAGTTTACCAAAAAAATTAAAATACAAAAATTATGAAAGTTTATAATTTCTATAAGAAATCAGAATACAATAAAATTTAATGAAGAAGAATGAAAACTTTTTTGGAAATTAATGATGGCATATAATTATACATTTTATTTAAAAAAACTCAAAATTATAAGAAAAAAGGAAAATCTCCATATTGGTCTCTTATTAATCCTCAAAGCCGCATCTTCCTTTATATATATATATATATATATATATATATATTGATATATTGATTGTTATCTTATTAAGAAAAGAGAAAATAAATTAAAAAATATGTTCTATTGTTTGTTTACAAAAAAAATTAGAATTCAAAAATTAAGAAACCGTAAAATACAATAATTTTTATAAATTATAATACAAAAATTATGAAAGTTTATAATTTGTATAATAAATTAGAATGCAATAAAATTTAATGAAAAAGAATGAAAAGTTTTTTGGAAATTAACGATGACATTTAAAGATACATTTTATTTACAAAAAACTCAAAATTATAAGAAAAAAAGAAAAATGACCATATTGGTCTATTATTAATCCTCAAAGCCACATCTTCCTTTATATATATATATATATTGATTGTTAGTTTTATCAAAAAAATTAGAATACAAAAAATTATGAACCGTAAAATAAAATAATTTTTATAAAAATTATTATTCATTTATAAATATTGTTAGTTACTAAAAAAATTTAAAATCAAAAATTATGAAAGTTTATAATTTGTATAATAAATTAAAATGCAATAAAATTTAATGAAGAAAAATGAAAAGTGTTTTGGAAATTAATGATGACATTTAATTATACATTTTATTTAAAAAATCTCAAAATTATAAGAAAAAAGAAAAATGCCTATATTGGTCTCTTATTAATCCTCAAAGCCACATCTTCCTTTATATATATATATTGATTGTTTGTTTACTAAAAAAATTAAAATACAAAAAATATGAAAGTTTATAATTTCTATAAGAAATTAGAATACAATAAAATTTAATGAATAAGAATGAAAAGTTTTTTTGGAAATTAATGATGGCATTTAATTATACATTTTATTTAAAAAAAACTCAAAATTATAAGAAAAAAAGAAAATCTCCATATTGGTCTCTTATTAATCCTCAAAGCCGCATCTTCCTTTATATATATATATGTATATATATATTGATATATTGATTGTTAGCTTATTAAGAAAAGAGAAAATAAATTAAAAAAATATGTTATATTGTTTGTTTACAAAAAAAATTAGAATTCAAAAATTAAGAAACCGTAAAATACAATAATTTTTATAAATTATAATACAAAAATTATGAAAGTTTATAATTTGTATAATAAATTAGAATGCAATAAAATTTTTATGAAAAAGAATGAAAAGTTTTTTGGAAATTAACGATGACATTTAAAGATACATTTTATTTACAAAAAACTCAAAATTATAAGAAAAAAAGAAAAATGACCATATTGGTCTATTATTAATCCTCAAAGCCACATCTTCCTTTATATATATATATATTGATTGTTAATTTACCAAAAAAATTAGAATACAAAAAATTATGAACCGTAAAATAAAATAATTTTTATAAAAATTATTATTCATTTATAAATATTGTTAGTTACTAAAAAAATTTAAATTCAAAAATTATGAAAGTTTATAATTTGTATAATAAATTAGAATGCAATAAAATTTAATGAAGAAGAATGAAAAGTGTTTTGGAAATTAATGATGACATTTAATTATACATTTTATTCAAAAAAATCTCAAAATTATAAGAAAAAAGAAAAATGCCTATATTGGTCTCTTATTAATCCTCAAAGCCACATCTTCCTTTATATATATATATATATTGATTGTTTGTTTACTAAAAAAATTAAAATACAAAAAATATGAAAGTTTATAATTTCTATAAGAAATTAGAATACAATAAAATTTAATGAATAACAATGAAAAGTTTTTTGGAAATTAATGATGGCATTTAATTATACATTTTATTTAAAAAAAACTCAAAATTATAAGAAAAAAGAAAATCTCCATATTGGTCTCTTATTAATCCTCAAAGCCGCATCTTCCTTTATATATATGTAATAAAATTTAATGAAGGATAAAAGGTTTTTTGGAAATTAATGATGGCATTTAATGATACATTTTATTTAAAAAAAACTCAAAATTATAAGAAAAAAGAAAAATGCCCATATTGGTCTTTTATTAATTCTCGAAGCCATATCTTTCTTTATATATATATATATATATATATTGATATATTGATGTTAGCTTATTAAGAAAAGAGAAAATAAATTTAAAAATATGTTCTATTGTTAGTTTATTAAAAAAATTAGAATAAAAAAATTAAGAACCGTAAAATACAATAATTTTTATAAATTAATTTATTATTTATAAATATTTTTTGTTTACTAAAAAAAATTAGAATACAAAAATTATGAACCTTAAACTACAATAATTTTTATAAAAATTATTATTCATTTATAAATATTGTTAGTTTACTAAAAAAATTAAAATACAAAAATTATGAAAGTTTATAATTTCTATAAGAAATTAAAATACAATAAAATTTAATGAAGAAGAATGTAAAGTTTTTTGGAAATTAATGATGGCATTTAATTATACATTTTATTTAAAAAAACTCAAAATTATAAGAAAAAAGGAAAATCTCCATATTGGTCTCTTATTAAACCTCAAAACCGCATCTTCCTTTATATATATATATATATATATATATATATTGATATATTGATTGTTAGCTTATTAAGAAAAGAGAAAATAAATTAAAAAAATATGTTCTATTGTTTGTTTACAAAAAAAATTAGAATTCAAAAATTAAGAAACCGTAAAATACAATAATTTTTATAAATTATAATACAAAAATTATGAAAGTTTATAATTTGTATAATAAATTAGAATGCAGTAAAATTTAATGAAAATAATGAAAAGTTTTTTGGTAATTAATAATTGCATTTAATGACACATTTTATTTTCTAAAACTCAAAATTATAAGAAAAAAGAAAAATGCCCATATTGGTCTCTTATTAATATTCAAAGCCACATCTTTCTTTATATATATACGTTGATTGATGTTAGCTTGTTAATAAAATAAAAATAAAATATACAAAATTATTTATTTAAAAAGTTTTAATTTATAAACATTGTTAGCTTATTAAGAAAAAAGAAAATAAATTAAAATATATGTTCTATTGTTAGTTTACTACCAAAAATTAGAATACAAAAACAATAAACCGTAAAATTCAATAAGTTTTATAAATTAATTATTTATTTATAAATATTGTAAGAGTACTAAAAAAATTAGAATACAAAAATTATGAACCGTAAAATACAATAATTTTTATAAATTAATTAATTATTTATAAATATTGTTAGTTACTAAAACAATAAGAATATAAAAATCATGAACCGTAAAATACAATAATTTTTATTAAAATTATTATTCATTTATAAATATTGTTAGTTTACTAAAAAAATTATAATACAAAAATTATTAAAGTTTATACTTTCTATAAGAAATTAGAATGCAGTAAAATTTAATGAAAATAATGAAAAGTTTTTTGGTAATTAATAATTGCATTTAATGATACATTTTATTTTCTAAAAACTCAAAATTATAAGAAAAAAGAAAAATGCCCATATTGGTCTCTTATTAATATTCAAAGCCACATCTTTCTTTATATATATACGTTGATTGATGTTAGCTTGTTAATAAAATAAAAATAAAATATACAAAATTATTTATTTAAAAAGTTTTAATTTATAAACATTGTTAGCTTATTAAGAAAAAAGAAAATAAATTAAAATATATGTTCTATTGTTAGTTTACTACCAAAAATTAGAATACAAAAATTATAAACCGTAAAATTCAATAATTTTTATAAATTAGTTATTTATTTATAAATATTGTTAGTTTACTAAAAAAAATTAGAATACAAAAATTAAGAAACGTAAAATACAATAATTTTTATAAAAATTATTATTCATTTATAAATATTGTTAGTTTACTAAAAAAATTATAATACAAAAATTATTAAAGTTTATAACTTGTATAAGAAATTAGAATGCAATAAAGTTTAATGAAGAAGAATGAAAAGTTTTTGGAAATTAATGATGGCATTTAATGATACATTTTATTTACAAAAAACTCAAAATTATAAGAAAAAATAAAAATGCCCATATTGGTCTCTTATTAATCCTCCAAGCCACATTTTACTTTATATATATATATATATTGATTAGTTTACTAAAAAAATTAAAATACAAAAATTATGAACCGTAAAATACAATAATTTTCATAAAAATTATTATTCATTAATAAATATTGTTAGTTTACTAAAACAATTATGAAAGTTTATAATTTGTATAAAAGGTTTTTTGGAAATTAATGATGGCATTTAATGATACATTTTATTTAAAAAAAACTCAAAATTATAAGAAAAAAGAAAAATGCCCATATTGGTCTTTTATTAATTCTCGAAGCCATATCTTTCTTTATATATATATATATATATATATTGATATATTGATGTTAGCTTATTAAGAAAAGAGAAAATAAATTAAAAAATATGTTCTATTGTTAGTTTATTAAAAAAATTAGAATAAAAAAATTAAGAACCGTAAAATACAATAATTTTTATAAATTAATTAATTATTTATAAATATTGTTAGTTTACTAAAACAATAAGAATATAAAAATCATGAACCGTAAAATACAATAATTTTTATTAAAATTATTATTCATTTATAAATATTGTTAGTTTACTAAAAAAATTATAATACAAAAATTATTAAAGTTTATACTTTCTATAAGAAATTAGAATGCAGTAAAATTTAATGAAAATAATGAAAAGTTTTTTGGAAATTAATAATGGCATTTAATGATACATTTTATTTTCTAAAAACTCAAAATTATAAGAAAAAAGAAAAATGCCCATATTGGTCTCTTATTAAACCTCAAAACCGCATCTTCCTTTATATATATATATATATATATATATATTGATGTTAGCTTATTAAGAAAAGAGAAAATAAATTAAAAAATATGTTCTATTGTTAGTTTATTAAAAAAAATTAGAATAAAAAAAATTAAGAACCGTAAAATACAATAATTTTTATAAATTAATTTATTGTTTATAAATATTGTTTGTTTACTAAAAAAAATTAGAATACAAAAATTATGAACCTTAAACTACAATAATTTTTACGAAAATTATTACTCATTTATAAATATTGTTAGTTTACTAAAAAAATTAAAATACAAAAATTATGAAAGTTTATAATTTGTATAATAAATTAGAATACAATAAAATTTAATGAAGAAAATGAAAAGTTTTTTGGAAATTAATGATGACATTTAATGATACATTTTATTTTCTAAAAACTCAAAATTATAAGAAAAAAAAAAGGCCCATATTGGTCTCATATTAATCCTCAAAACCACATCTTCCTTTATATATATACGTTGATTGATGTTAGTTTGTTAATAAAATAAAAATAAAATATACAAAATTATTTATTTAAAAAGTTTTAATTTATAAACATTGTTAGCTTATTAAGAAAAAAGAAAATAAATTAAAATATGTTCTATTGTTAGTTTACTACCAAAAATTAGAATACAAAAATTATAAACCGTAAAATTCAATAATTTTTATAAATTAATTATTTATTTATAAATATTGTTAGTTTACTAAAAAAATTAGAATACAAAAATTATGAACCGTAAAATACAATAATTTTTATAAATTAATTAATTATTTATAAATATTGTTAGTTTACTAAAACAATAAGAATATAAAAATCATGAACCGTAAAATACAATAATTTTTATTAAAATTATTATTCATTTATAAATATTGTTAGTTTACTAAAAAAATTATAATACAAAAATTATTAAAGTTTATACTTTCTATAAGAAATTAGAATGCAGTAAAATTTAATGAAAATAATGAAAAGTTTTTTGGAAATTAATAATGGCATTTAATGATACATTTTATTTTCTAAAAACTCAAAATTATAAGAAAAAAGAAAAAATGCCTATATTGGTCTCTTATTAATCCTCAAAGCCACATCTTTCTTTATATACATACGTTGATTGATGTTCGCTTGTTAATAAAATAAAAATAAAATATACAAAATTATTTATTTAAAAAGTTTTAATTTATAAACATTGTTAGATTATTAAGAAAAGAGAAAATAAATTAAAAATATGTTCTATTGATACTTTACTTAAAAAAATTAGAATACAAAAATTAAGAACCGTAAAATACTGTAATTAATATAAATTAGTTATTTATTTATAAATATTGTTAGTTTAATAAAAAAAATTAGAATACAAAAATTAAGAAACGTAAAATACAATAATTTTTATAAAAATTATTATTCATTTATAAATATTGTTAGTTTACTAAAAAAATTATAATACAAAAATTATTAAAGTTTATAATTTGTATAAAAAATTAGAATGCAATAAAGTTTAATTAATAAGAATGAAAAGTTTTTTGGAAATTAATGCTGGCATTTAATGATACATTTTATTTACAAAAAACTAAAAATTATAAGAAAAAAGTAAAATGCTCATAGTGGTCTCTTATTAATACTCAAAGGCACATCTTCCTTTATATATATATATATATATTGATAGTTAGTTTACTAAAAAAATTAGAATACAAAAATTATTGAACCGTAAAATACAATAATTTTATTAAATTAATTATTTATAAATATTGTTAGTTAACTAAAACAATTAGAATGCGAAAATTATGAACCGTAAAATACAATAATTTTTATAAAATTATTATTCATTTATAAATATTGTTAATTTACTAAAAAAATTATAATACAAAAATTATGAAAGTTTATAATTTGTATAATAAATTAGAATGCAATAAAATTTAATGAAGAAGAATAAAAAGTGTTTTGGGAATAAATGATGGCATTTAATTATATATTTTATTTAAAAAAACCCAAAATTATATGAAAAAAGAAAAATGCCCATATTAGTCTCTTATTAATTCTCAAAGCCACATCTTCCTTTTTATATATATATATATATATTGATGTTAGCTTGTTAATAAAATAAAAATAAAATATACAAAATTATTTATTTAAAAAGTTTTAATTTATAAACATTGTTAGTTTATTAAGAAAAGAGAAAATAAATTAAAAAATATGTTCTATTGTTAGTTTACTAAAAAAAATTAGAATACAAAAATTAAGAACCGTAAAATACAATAAGTTTTATAAATTAATTATTTATTCATAAATATTATTAGTTTACCAAAAAAATTAGAATACAAAAATTAAGAATCGTAAAATACAATAATTTTTATAAAAATTATTATTCATTTATAAATGTTGTTAGTTTACTAAAAAAATTATAAAAGTTTATAATTTGTATAAGAAATTTGAATCCAATCAAAATTAATGAAAAAAAATAAAAAGTTTTTTGGAAATTAATGATGGCATTTAATGATACATTTTATTAAAAAAAAAAACTCAAAATTATAAGAAAAAATAAAAATGCCGTTATTGGTCTCTTATTAATCTTCAAAGCTATATCTTAACATTGGAGTGTATACAATGGAATCGTTTCTTTTTTGATATACCTAATTTCTTTAACCCGATGATTTCACACAAATGAACCATCTTCTCTTTTGATACATCTAATTTTTCTTTTCTAAAAACTTTCATCTTTCCACCAATGTGGGATAATAAAAATAAAACACATTTATGTTTGGTAAATTCTCTCTTTAATTGATATATTACATTATTAAAAAATATTTTATTACATAATGAATTATTTCTACCGTGTAAATTTTATAATATAGTTTTGAAATCTTCATGGATTAATGTTTTTTGCCTTTTTTTTGAACGGCAAAATGAATGTTATATAATATCACATAAATCATATATAATAAAATGTTTTATAAAATTAATGAAGGATTTCTTCAGTTAATGAGAAAAATAAAAAAAAAATGCGTTTTATCATAATATTTATAGTTTTGATTATATTAATTGTCACCGATATAAAAGAATTCTTTTATATATCAACTGTTATGTAATAAAAAATGAAAATGAAAAGTGTAGAAAATTAATGTGTTGAATTTAGATTAAAAATATAAATATGATTGAGTATTCTCATTAATTTTGTTATCATTTATATTTAAATATATTAAATTGTTATAAATATTTCATTTATATGTAATGACTTGTAATAATTAAAATAAGTATATGAAAGGTTGAATCAATTAATGAATATATTGATTTGTAATAATTACAAAAATACATAAAATATTTAATCAATTAATAAGACATAAAAATTTAAAAAACTAATAATTGGATAAATAATAAAATCCACCATCGAAGCATTATCAACATGCCAACATATGTTTTTAGCTATTTTTATAATATTAGACTAATGTATTGATTGACGTGTATATAAAAAAAGAAATTGTAAATACAACCAAAAACTTTTAATTATATTGATTGTTAAGCTAATAGAATAAAATAAGATAAAAAATTATTTACATTGATCGTTATGTAAATAAAAAAAACAAAATGCTTAATAATTAATGTGTTGAATTTAGAAAATGATAAAAATAACACTCATCTAATTATATGTTTTTATTTTAAATTAATTCATATATCGGAAAAAATAGTACATAATATTTTAAACTCTCAAAATGCAATATCATATTATGAAAAAATAAAACGTAAAACTATCTTTTTTAAACTTATAAATAAATAACGTATAAGTTAGATAGAAAACTTAGAAGTCAAAAAAATTAGATCGTTATAAACGAAATCTATGAAATTTTTCAACAATTTTTTTTGATGTTTTTTGAGGAAGAAGTCATAGACACCATCAATTTTCACTACAATAATAGGAAAAATCTTGAAATAATAAAAAAATCACGTAATTATCAGTCGCGTATAAGCAATTATTGTCAATGGATCTTAAATTTGATTTTTTATCATGTATTATAATAAAAAATATCAAGATCTTATTCAAATTTATATGATATAATCGTAAACACAATCTATATCTATTTTAAAGGAATAACCAAAAGTATTGAGATGACACCTCCTAAAGTTTATAATTTCTTCTCTGATTTTTTTAAATGTTTAAATTGTTAAAGACTTTTCTGCCCCTGTATAGAAAATGTGTAATTCATTGTTAGAAGGAGTTTTTTGTAATTTTACATAATCAAGTTTAACCTCCGACTCTTGATTTTCTCTTTCATTTACTTTCTTTTATTTCTTAATTAAATTTGTTTTTAAAGTTGAAATAATAGACAAATGAAATCCTATATGATCCAATCGTAAACACAAGCATGTCCAATGATTACAATTTACAACAAATCCAACAATATGCAAAGAAGAAATGTCTAGTAACAAAACACATTACTTTCTTTAATTTCTTTTATATGATCCAATCGTAAACACAAGCATGTCCAACGATTACAACAAATCCAACAATATGCAAAGAAGAAATGTGTAATAACAAAACACATTATTTCAAGAACACAATTTGTACATATTTTAAAATCTTCCAAGTCTTCTTAAAGTCTCATTTTCTCCATCCCCTACATAAAAAAATTATAGGATTTCATTTGTTTATTATTTCACCTTTAAAAAACAGATTTAATTAAGAAATAAAAGAAAGTAAATGAAAGGGAAAATCAAGAGTCGGAGGTTAAACTTAATTATGTAAAATTATAAAAAAAAACTCCTTCTAACAATGAATTACACATTTTCCATATAGGGGCGGAAAAGTCTTTAACAATTTAAACATTTAAAAAATCAAAAAAATGAGAAAAAAGATAGAAGAAAGATAGAAGGAACTCTAAACCTTAGGAGTTGCCACCTCAATACTCTTGATTATTCAATTAATGTAGATATAGATTTTAGATGGAAGAAGAACAATTATAATACCGACATAATATCAATTAAAATTTATGAACAAAGATAAAAAAACAAAGATAACAATTGTGAATAAATTCTCAATAAAAACACCAAAAACTTATTTAACAACAATATGCACTATACGTAAAACATAAATTGAAATTTATAGAAGGAAAAAAACAATGATACCAATTGGGAAGACACACACATATTTACCTTACATGTAAATTTCATGGAGGATGAGAAATAGAATTCTACAAATGAGAAACAACAAACAAACATACAAACCCAATAGGTTGTAGTTTATAAATGATTTTTTTGTAAGTTATCCTTTATTAATTAATAAATGGAAGATGAAAAGATTAAAATAAATGTAAGGAAGTTAAATAGGTTGAAAGTTAAAGCTAGTTACATTGGACAAAGTCAAATTACCAAAGAAGCCTTCTTATGATGAAATACATATTTTTCATTTAGGGGTAATATAATCTTTAACTTATTTAGTAATTTAAAAATTCAAAACAATGAGAAAATTCTTATATCCAAATCCTACTCTAACTATATGCCACATCAATCTTCTTACATCCTATATATAAAAGCAAGATGTGGAGTTGTTTAGGTGGCATGATGAGAGTTCTCAATTCACATGTTCCTGTTTTCTCACAATTTTTGAATTTTTTAAATAAAAACTTATGTTTCCTAATTTTTAATTGATGAATATTAATTAACTATTTATGAGTCAATTTAATTGCAAACCTTTCATATTTCAAAACATCATCTTCCTCCTACTTATAAGTAGTGTATTTCTCTTTTCTTTTACCTCTCTCATTCTCTTATTTTTAGCATCTTCGTCGATAGGTTCGATGAATGATTAACGTCTTTTTTCTATTCCGTCTTCGCCTTCGTTTCTCAATGTCAAACAAAGGTAAGCTCCTCTCTCTTTTTTATCAATTATGTTTTAATTAACCTTTTATATTGGAAAACAAAAAGAACCTCCTACTTATAAGTAGGGTACTTCTCTTTTATTCTACCTCTCTTATTCTCTAATTATTAGCATCTTCGTCGATATGTTGGATGAATGGTTAACATCTTTTTTTTACTTCGTTTTCGTCTCCGTTTCTCAATGTTAATCAAAGGTTAGTTCCTCTCTCATTTTTATCAATTATGTCTTGATTAACCTTTTATATTGGAAAACAAAAAGAATGTTTTCTTTAATTTGATACATAATAAAAAACATGCAATAATGTTATTTGTATTGGTTTAGGTTTCCAGCTTGGCCAACATTTAATGCATGCAAGTTTGGTTTCGAGAAAGATAAAGAGCAGAACTGTGACATAAATAAATGGCATCTTGGGTTGTACAATAACGAACGAGTGAATATTTTTTCTTTATTTGTTTTCATCATAGATTTGATAATAAGGTTGTATATGAATTCATATATTTTAGAAATGTTTTACAACTCGAGTATAGATTTCATTAGTATGTAGTTTTTGTGTTTTTTTTAGAGTTAAATTAATTAGACTAATCATCTTCGTTGATTACATCCAATTTTTTGTAATTATTTTATTTTATATGACTCTATTTATTTATTAACATAACAATTATTGAATATATATATATATATAATATTTTTAAACTCATAATATAAATGAAATTATTATCAATATATGTATATATTTATTTACATACTTGAATATAATAATATGTATTTATATTTACATGAGATTTGGATATAATAATATTTATGTTTTTCTTAATCTTTGTCTTTTTATTGAAGTAATTATTAGAAAACATTAAATTAGTTAGAATATCCATCTTCTATATACACGCAAATTTTCTTTACTTATTTTATTTCACATAACTCAAATTATTTATTTGTATATTAATTAAAGAACATATATAATCAATATATTTAAAAACTCATTATATAAATGAAATTGCGATTAATATGTATAACTTTATTTGCATGACTTGAATATAATAATATTAGTATTAATTGATAATGATTTTACAGTTTAATTCAATTTTATAAAATTATAGAAAAACTCTTACAATATATATATATAAAACAATGTGTATAAAAGAAATCTATATTTTTTTTTATCATTATTCATAGTTGATATATACTATATATTATTAAAAGCAACCAATGTAATTATAAAACTTTTAAAAACCAATATTTTTAAATTTTTAAATTTAATAGAGTTAGTCTAATAATATGTACAAAAACGACTATAAAATAATATTTTAAATCAAAATAAATAAAAAAGTTACTACAATTATATTATTAATATATATATATATGCATTTATATTATTATTTTTTAATTTTCATTTAAATCAAACTATATATATCAATAAATAAATGTAAAATCAATCATTTTATTTTAAATGAAATATTAGTCGACTACACTATGTATTTATTATTTTTTGATAATTAAAGTCTCTAATCAATTCAAAAAACTTTTCATCTTTTGTAATAATGAATCATCAATATATATAAATGAAAATTTATTACTAAGAAACATCAATCAATATATGCAAGACAAAAGATATTATAATGACATATTAGGATGTTAGGTTCATGAATTTTCTTTTAGTCAAATTGCACTTGAATAACATTTTTTGGAATTCATAAAACAGATAAATAACAATGACAATTGTGAGGTATATTATTTCATTATTTTTCTTTTTACGATTTCCTTATTCTTCATCTATATTCATTTCTTACCAATATAACACCTACTGTGTTTTGTCATTTTCATTACGGGTTAAATCCATCCAAATCATGCATTAATGTATATGACATAAATTTTTTTTACAATAATGTAATCAATGTTCATTTATATATATATTGATATTTTATGATTAGAGAAGATGAAAAATGTCATGAATATATATAGCGCACAAAAAATTATGTTAATATCTTTGAATTGTTTGGTTAATGAGTTTTCTTTTTATCAAATTGTACATGAACCTTCTTCTTGGAATTCATAAAATTGTTAGATAATAATGACAATTTTGAGGTATACTTTTTCATTCTTTTATTTTACGATTTTTATATTTTCAGTTATATTAATTTCTTACCAATATAACACTCCATTGAATTTTGTCATCCTTAATTATTGGTTAAATGCACTCAAATCATGAACTGTATAGATGATCACATAATGTTCTTTACAATCATGTAATAAATATTCATTTATATATATTTTTATTGATGATTCATAATTAGAATTTTTTTTGAAAGATGTCATCGATTAATAAATAGGGCACAACAATATGTGTTGACATTTTAGGATTGTTTGGTTGATAAGTCTTTAACTTTTTTTTGTCAAAATTGCACAAGTACATCCCTCATAATGACAATTATGAGGTATATTTTTTATGACTATCTCAATCATTTAAGGAGTGGCCATGCATTTGGATGATAGTTACCGTGTCATTTTTAGTTGTACTTATGTTTCTTATATAATAAATTTGTCAAATGTACTACTATTTTTCCACAAAAGTAATTTTATTTTGGCATTGTCATTATTTATACAAGCAATGCAGACGTTATCCATGGATCTATCGTTAATGGTAATAATTTTTTTTTTCCAATCTACAACTTTATTTTTTTAACAAAATTATACATAAACACGATGTTCGTTCATACGGTTTATTAATAATTTAGATTTTCATCCCTTATAATTTATTGCTACTTTCGTTCCTTGACTAATTCTTAATGGAAGTACAAATGACCAAAACAGTAAAGCATTTTAAACCACATGGACAGAAACAACAAAAAATCGTAAATCATAAGAACGAAAATAAGAAAGATTACGAACCATATGAACGAAAATAACATTTTTTTAAACCACAAGGACGAAAATTTCCATTTTTTACAAACCATGAGAACGAAAAATATAATTTACTTTTATATGTGTATAATTCATTAGTTAAATTGTAATTTTTCGAATCATATAGAGTTTTAACCAATTTTTAGTCACATTCGTTGAATCATCTCACTAACGATTTGGATGGGTTTTTCGGTTATTTAATTTTCATAGTTTTCTCTTGATTTTAACCATATATATATATATATATATATATATATATATATATGTACGTATGTATATATATAAGGACAAAAAGTTTTGAGTGCGACACTTTAAGGATTAAATATTCTCAAATGATGAATTGTGGTTGACTTTAGCCATTCATGTTGGTGAGAAGTTGAAATATTAGAATAAAATAGTGTGTATAAAATATAGGGATTGTTATGATCTGGCATCATAAGAATGAGTAATCTTAAATATTAAAATGTGAGGTTAGTTTTGATTATCCCATGCCGATAAGAAGATGTAAATTGAAAGAAAGACGTGAGTATATATTGATGAGGAAATGATGCATTTTTAATAGCTTACGAAATTGATGGTAACAATATTTTCATGTGGTAAAAGTTACTATATCTGCAGTTGGCTATTCGCTAATTCCTCCTTCACCAATGGTGGTCTCCAATAGTAAATAAATAATAAAATATTACAATTTAAGATTTTTTAATTTTATCAAACTAATAAAAATTAATTAGTTTAAAATAATAAAATATTTTCTACAATCATCATTCTTTTTTAAAAAGGATATAAAAAAATGAATTTTATTTAACTGCAACAATTATTTTGAATAAATGTATTATTTTCATCTAAATTTTTATTTTTATAAAAAAATAGTATAGCTTTAAAATTTTATTTACTGTTTTAATTTTTCGTAAATTTTAATTTTCATAATTCACTTAAATAAATAAATTTTAATTATTATAATATTTGTTATTGTAATTTTTATTATATAAATCATGGACCGGTCAATAATTAAGAATGAAAAGTTTATAAAATGGACCTCTCAAAAGGTTCATGACTGTGGATGTTAATTCTAAAATAAATTGCTATCTTTTATATATATATAAAAGTAGGATCTGGTTGTCCTACATGGCATCACCACCTTCCAGTATTTCAAATTATCACAAATCTTGGAATTGCCTACTTTCTCAGATTACAAACGTAACGTATCCTCTTTTACCATCCTTCCATATTCTTCACGCTGTACCCTCTTCTATCCACGTCTCACGTCATACTCCGACATTCTGTTTTAGGGTTTATGCTTCAGTCATGATCGTTGCACATCATCGCTTCAGGTATGCATCTTCTTCTATCCCCAAACCCCAAATCTTCAAACCATCACTGACTATGTTCTCTCTTCTCACGACAGACACCTATTTTGTTGGTTTAGGGTTCCGACGATTTTAGGCCTGCAGGGAACTTCACCCAGCGTAATTTACTCTTCTCTTAATTTTGGATCCAATTTTCCCTAAACTCTTCCCTTAGATTCGATCATCTCCGAGAACCCCATCGATCTGAACACATATCACAAACCATCGATATGCACAAACCATCACAAACCATCGATATGAACCCAGATCTGTTCCCCGCCTCATACCGAAACCACCCCGCGAGATCAACTATAAAAATAGGGATCGACCATTTACTTCTCCGAAATGGGTAGCGTACGTCCTGCGTTCTCTCTGAGAAATAAGGTACGGTTTTTTTAATACGATTCGTAGTTTCATCCTTCTTCCATTAGGGTTTTGCATATCGAAATTCAGGTGTTCTTATCTTATGATGCCTGTGCATGTTAATTTATCAAGCGAGGTTTTTTGATTTTGATTTTTTTATTTTTATTTCTGCACCTAATATCACATTTTACTCCATATGACACATACACTTTACATTAAGATTTTACATTAGAAGTAGCTAAATTTCGGTAATTTATGGTTATGGAGTTGTATTCAGCTTCGTTTTTAGGAGATCTTGATGAAGTAGTGAAGCATGTTGGTAGCAGGTATCCCACAGCCAATCTTTATGTGGTTGTTTGGTCAATGGGAGCCAGCATTTTTGTTCGCATTTTGGGGAAGGTAGTAGACATTCATCCTCCTTTTGTTGGTTTTCTGAAAAAGCTACTTAAAAAACTTTATGATTTTGTATGTTCTTATATGAGCCTGGTTCTAGCCGATTTTCTGGTGCTGATTCCCTGTGTAATCCTTTCGATTTGGTTATGTCAGATGAGGACTTATGCAAGGGGTTCAACCGAATTTATAATAAATCTCTTGGCAATGCTTTGAGTGGCATTTTAAAGAAGTACTGATCCACATGTATACAATCACATGTTGTTTAATTATATATTCTCCACTATCACATGTAACATCATTTCAAATGAACACAATTGACTCGGGGCCCCTAAGTAAGCCAAAAATGTCTCTTACGTTGGTGTTATATTACGGATTTTTATTATGAAAATTATATTAGAATGATCAAATATATAAATTAGAAAAAATATTTTACTACAATCATTAGCCTAGGGGTTTTGTGGTATTAAAATAATTTATTACAATTAATAGGTCATTGTAATGATTATTTATACACCCTCTTAAGATTAAAATATGTATATAAGAAGACGATAGAAACAATATATGAAAATTATATTAGAATGATCAAATATATAAATTAGAAAAAATATTTTACTACAATCATTAGCCTAGGGGTTTTGTGGTATTAAAATAATTTATTACAATTAATAGGTCATTGTAATGATTATTTATACACCCTTTATTATTACAATTAAAAGACATTAAGACAATTAAAGAGGATTTATTACAATCAAATAAATGATAGTTGGGGTTTATTTTTAAACTTTTAATTTTCATAATTATGATTAAAGATCATTTATTAGAATTAATAGGCCTCTTCATTATATAAATATATGTATTTTTATAGACATAGAAATCAGCTGTCTTAACATTTTTTACGAAAAGATAAGTTTTGTTGTCTAGATTCTAGATTCTTAGATTTTTGTGATGGAGTGCGTAAACTTAAAAGATTTGAGAGAAGATAATGAGTGTTAGACTATTAAGGTAAGAGTTTGCCGCTTGTGGGAGTCCTTGAATTCAAATCTATATATATATATATATAAAAGTAGGATCTGGTTGTCCTACATGGCATCACCACCTTCCAGTATTTCAAATTATCACAAATCTTGGAATTGCCTACTTTCTCAGATTACAAACGTAACGTATCCTCTTTTACCATCCTTCCATATTCTTCACGTTGTACCCTCTTCTGTCCACGTCTCACGCCATACTCCGACATTCTGTTTTAGGGTTTATGCTTCAGTCATGATCGTTGCACATCATCGCTTCAGGTATGCATCTTCTTCTATCCCCAAACCCCAAATCTTCAAACCATCACTGACTATGTTCTCTCTTCTCACGACAGGCACCTATTTTGTTGGTTTAGGGTTCCGACGATTTTAGCCATACAAGGAACTTCACCCAGCGTAATTTACTCTTCTCTTAATTTTGGATCCAATTTTCCCTAAACTCTTCCCTTAGATTCGATCATCTCCGAGAACCCCATCGATCTGAACCCATATCACAAACCATCGATATGCACAAACCATCACAAACCATCGATATGAACCCAGATCTCTTCCCCGCCTCATACCGAAACCACCCCGCGAGATCAACTATAAAAACATTGATCGACCATTTACTTCTCCGAAATGGGTAGCGTACGTCCTACGTTCTCTCTGAGAAATAAGGTTCTCTCTGAGAAATAAGGTTCTCTCTGAGAAATAAGGTACGGTTTTTTTAATACGATTCGTAGTTTCATCCTTCTTCCATTAGGGTTTTGCATACCGAAATTCAGGTGTTCTTATCTTATGATGCCTGTGCATGTTAATTTATCAAGCGAGGTTTTTTGATTTTGATTTTTTTATTTTTATTTCTGCACCTAATATCACATTTTACTCCATATGACACATACACTTTACATTAAGATTTTACATTAGAAGTAGCTAAATTTCGGTAATTTATGGTTATGGAGTTGTATTCAGCTTCGTTTTTAGGAGATCTTGATGAAGTAGTGAAGCATGTTGGTAGCAGTATCCCATTGCCCAATCTTTATGTGGTTGTTTGGTCAATGGGAGCCGCATTTTTGTTCGCATTTGGGGAAGGTAGTAGACATTCATCCTCCTTTTGTTGGTTTTCTGAAAAAGCTACTTAAAAAACTTTATGATTTTGTATGTTCTTATATGAGCCTGGTTCTAGCCGATTTTCTGGTGCTGATTCCCTGTGTAATCCTTTCGATTTGGTTATGTCAGATGAGGACTTATGCAAGGGGTTCAACCGAATTTATAATAAATCTCTTGGCAATGCTTTGAGTGGCATTTTAAAGAAGTACTGATCCACATATATACAATCACATGTTGTTTAATTATATATTCTCCACTATCACATGTAACATCATTTCAAATGAACACAATTGACTCGGGGCCCCTAAGTAAGCCAAAAATGTCTCTTACGTTGGTGTTATATTACGGATTTTTATTATGAAAATTATATTAGAATGATCAAATATATAAATTAGAAAAAATATTTTACTACAATCATTAGCCTAGGGGTTTTGTGGTATTAAAATAATTTATTACAATTAATAGGTCATTGTAATGATTATTTATACACCCTTTATTATTACAATTAAAAGACATTAAGACAATTAAAGAGGATTTATTACAATCAAAGAAATGATAGTTGGGGTTTATTTTTAAACTTTTAATTTTCATAATTATGATTAAAGATCATTAATTAGAATTAATAGGCCTCTTCATTATATAAATATATGTATTTTTATAGACATAGAAATCAGCTGTCTTAACATTTTTTACGAAAAGATAAGTTTTGTTGTCTAGATTCTAGATTCTTAGATTTTTGTGATGGAGTGCGTAAACTTAAAAGATTTGAGAGAAGATAATGAGTGTTGGACTATTAAGGTAAGAGTTTGCCGCTTGTGGGAGTCCTTGAATTCAAATCTATATATACATAAAAGTAGGATCTGGTTGTCCTACATGGCATCACCACCTTCCAGTATTTCAAATTATCACAAATCTTGGAATTGCCTACTTTCTCAGATTACAAACGTAACGTATCCTCTTTTACCATCCTTCCATATTCTTCACGTTGTACCCTCTTCTATCCACGTCTCACGCCATACTCCGACATTCTGTTTTAGGGTTTATGCTTCAGTCATGATCGTTGCACATCATCGCTTCAGGTATGCATCTTCTTCTATCCCCAAACCCCAAATCTTCAAACCATCACTGACTATGTTCTCTCTTCTCACGACAGGCACCTATTTTGTTGGTTTAGGGTTCCGACGATTTTAGGCATGCAGGGAACTTCACCCAGCGTAATTTACTCTTCTCTTAATTTTGGATCCAATTTTCCCTAAACTCTTCCCTTAGATTCGATCATCTCCGAGAACCCCATCGATCTGAACCCATATCACAAACCATCGATATGCACAAACCATCACAAACCATCGATATGAACCCAGATCTCTTCCCCGCCTCATACCGAAACCACCCCGCGAGATCAACTATAAAAACATTGATCGACCATTTACTTCTCCGAAATGGGTAACGTACGTCCTGCGTTCTCTCTGAGAAATAAGGTTCTCTCTGAGAAATAAGGTTCTCTCTGAGAAATAAGGTACGGTTTTTTTTAATACGATTCGTAGTTTCATCCTTCTTCCATTAGGGTTTTGCATACCGAAATTCAGGTGTTCTTATCTTATGATGCCTGTGCATGTTAATTTATCAAGCGAGGTTTTTTGATTTTGATTTTTTTATTTTTATTTCTGCACCTAATATCACATTTTACTCCATATGACACGTACACTTTACATTAAGATTTTACATTAGAAGTAGCTAAATTTCGGTAATTTATGGTTATGGAGTTGTATTCAGCTTCGTTTTTAGGAGATCTTGATGAAGTAGTGAAGCATGTTGGTAGCAGGTATCCCACAGCCAATCTTTATGTGGTTGTTTGGTCAATGGGAGCCAGCATTTTTGTTCAGTATTTGGGGAAGGTAGTAGACATTCATCCTCCTTTTGTTGGTTTTCTGAAAAAGCTACTTAAAAAACTTTATGATTTTGTATGTTCTTATATGAGCCTGGTTCTAGCCGATTTTCTGGTGCTGATTCCCTGTGTAATCCTTTCGATTTGGTTATGTCAGATGAGGACTTATGCAAGGGGTTCAACCGAATTTATAATAAATCTCTTGGCAATGCTTTGAGTGGCATTTTAAAGAAGTACCGATCCACATGTATACAATCACATGTTGTTTAATTATATATTCTCCACTATCACATGTAACATCATTTCAAATGAACACAATTGACTCGGGGCCCCTAAGTAAGCCAAAAATGTCTCTTACGTTGGTGTTATATTACGGATTTTTATTATGAAAATTATATTAGAATGATCAAATATATAAATTAGAAAAAATATTTTACTACAATCATTAGCCTAGGGGTTTTGTGGTATTAAAATAATTTATTACAATTAATAGGTCATTGTAATGATTATTTATACACCCTCTTAAGATTAAAATATGTATATAAGAAGACGATAGAAACAATATATGAAAATTATATTAGAATGATCAAATATATAAATTAGAAAAAATATTTTACTACAATCATTAGCCTAGGGGTTTTGTGGTATTAAAATAATTTATTACAATTAATAGGTCATTGTAATGATTATTTATACACCCTTTATTATTACAATTAAAAGACATTAAGACAATTAAAGAGGATTTATTACAATCAAATAAATGATAGTTGGGGTTTATTTTTAAACTTTTAATTTTCATAATTATGATTAAAGATCATTTATTAGAATTAATAGGCCTCTTCATTATATAAATATATGTATTTTTATAGACATAGAAATCAGCTGTCTTAACATTTTTTACGAAAAGATAAGTTTTGTTGTCTAGATTCTAGATTCTTAGATTTTTGTGATGGAGTGCGTAAACTTAAAAGATTTGTGAGAAGATAATGAGTGTTGGACTATTAAGGTAAGAGTTTGCCGCTTGTGGGAGTCCTTGAATTCAAAAAAAAATGGAGAACTAATAAGCTTGGATATGGTCCTCATCGATGAAATGGTATGTCTTGGAGTATTTTTTTACTAAAATATTCTTTATAGGAGTTTTATGATCACTTACTTCGTTTTTTATTATAATTTCAGGGAACCCTAATGGCTACAACAATCCGAAAAAATTTAGTGTCTAAGTTCAAGCATTTGTTGAAGGAGGGTTTGGTGTATACCGTGAAAAACTTTAAGGTGGTTGTGAATTCTGGAGCTTATAGGGTTGTTACTTTGAAGTTCAAGATCATGTTTACTCTTATAACAACCATTAAGAGAGTAGAGAACATTGAACCCTCAATACCAATGCACGGATTTCAGTTTATTAATGAGAAGATGGTTAACACTCGGGTGAATGATGACAGTATTCTCACGGGTACGATATTTTTAAGCTTTTTACTTCTTCCAAATATATTGTGTTATGCTTTTATTTTATTTTGTTGCTTGCTACACCCGATTATTCTAACGTAAAATGTATGTGTAGATATTGTTGGGTGTATAGTAGAAATCGGTGATCTCGAAACTGTTGGCGGGAGTTATACAAAAAGGGATCTTGAAATTATTTCGGATTAGTAAGTTTGTTTGATACTTACATATATACTTCTTTTTTACCAAATTATAGTAGAACATATCATTTAAGTTAACATTCTGCTATCTATGTCTGTTTGTAGCTCGGTTACTTGCAAAGTTACATTGTGGGGAGAACTTGGTGAGAAATTTATGGATGAACACCCAATTGACAATGGGAACTCCCCTTCAATTATTATCGTCACATCAGTACGCATTAAAAAGTTTCGAGGTATTTTTAATTCTTGCCTATTTGTATGTTTCTAGAATCTTATATGATTAATAATAACACATATATGGTTTGTTCTATTATAATTGTAAGGTGTCATCAATTTTTCAACATCAAGTGCAAGCAAGATATACATTAATCTTCCCGACGAATATGTGTCGTCTTTGATTAATAGGTTTGCAAATGTATGTCCTCGGGTGAAACTTATGAACCCCGTTTGTGTAGTATCAAAAACAGTCGAGGAGGAAATGTTTGATAATAGGATGAGCATTGAACAATTGCTAAAGTTGGAAAAACGAATCTAAGGTGCATTTTTTTCATCAAATTTCTATGCCTAAACAAACTACAATAGTATGTTATATCGATTTTCTAATTACATGGTTCAATTTTCTACATGCAGGGGTATTCCATGGCTATTATGGGTGTTATTGATAGATTTGAAACTCATTATGGATGGTTTTACTTGGCTTGTAAAGGATGTTGTAGAAGGGTTACACCAATTGATGGTGTTTATAGATGCGACCCTTGTGATATTGAATCGGACGTCACTCTTACGTTGTTAGTGTCTAATTATTTTAAGATTTTTAATGTTATAAATTCCATGTAATTGTTAACCAAACTTTGTTTTTTAAGGTACAAGCTACATTTTGTTGTTAGAGATGATACCGGTACGACTACATGCGTTATTCTTCACAAGCTTGCTGAACGAATAGTGGATTCATCGGCACTTAAATTGTTGAACAAAAGTGATCCGAATTCTGATGAGTTTCCCCGTGAAATCCTTGAACTTTGCGGTAAGAAATACGTTTTCAAAATCGTTTTGACAGATTACAACATTAAATGGGGGAGTGACAAATTTTCGGTTCATAATGTGTTTGAACCGAATGAAAATTTGGAGAAACGATATTTGTCTACCGGCGGAGAAAAGGTTAGTTAATTTTTAACATTAAAGATTATGTAGTCTATTGTTATAATGACCTTATGTTTGATATCCAATTCAAAATAGAAAACATGTGCAACCACAACTGGAACCATATCAAAGGTAAATATTTTTAATTCTTTTGTACTGTAATATTGAATTATATAGATTCTAATAATATTGGTATTGATTAACACTTTGAATTTTAATAGAATGATGCTTTGTTGCTTGATGACTTTGATGATGAAGTTGAAGCTCAACAGCCTCTACTCACTATCACCCCTACAAACGAAGAAAGATTATCATTGATGACGAGGAGGAGTAGAGTGGCGGTTTAACATCTTGATCCATAATAAGACATTTTCATCCATTTTGTTAGGGTGTTCAACATTTTTATCCATTCTGTTAAGTTGTTCAACATTTTGTTAGGGTGTTTTTGTTACAAATCGGATTAGTTTATATAATTTAGTTATGCTTTGGTGTATTGTTTTACGAATCTGATTAGTTATTTGGTGTTTAATGTGTTGATTGATCATAAAACTCCAGTTTTTAAAGTAATGACACATCAATATGAATGCATAAAATATAATATAACAATTAACGCACTAATAAATATCATAAAGGAAAACTCTTTACATAACATCCCTAAATAGTTAAAGACAACTGAAAGTTCATATGCCATAAAACCAAGTAAGAACCATACTACAAAATAAATAACCGAACATAGAAGAGTTGCATATTCAAGGTTTCTTTTATTTTGAAGTTGAAATTTGTTTCTTTTCTAATATTTTTCAATCTTTTAAAATATTATAAAACATTAATTACCTTAGTTGTATTCTAAAATATTAACTTCATCACTATCATTTTTCTAATAACTTCATAATCACTACCAACATGAAAATATCATTGATTAACAAACAAGTTAATGAATATTAACATGATTTGGTTAGTGACATAATTTTTTAAAAATATTGTCAAATTAATGGAGTACTTGGCGATGGAGAAGCCAAAAAAACACACAATGGTGAATTAGCATTTAGGAAATTTCAATTAATATCTTATTGATTTTCCAACACAACCAAAATGCATTTACTTCTTATTTCATCTTCTACAAGTCTACAAAAGATTTAAAACCTTTACCTTAACCGTTTTGATTTCAACTAAATGACAATGATATCAATAATATGAAGATAATCAATATGGTAAAGTGATTAGATTTTTTAATCCGAGTCTATAATTAAAATGTTGAAAAAATATAAAGAAATATAACGATAATCATATTATAATTAAATTCAAATAATATCTTTAAATTATCTCTCTTTCTTCTCCCTTCTCATATTTTACACTTTTCCCTTCTCCGGTTGTCTTCATCTTTCTCTCTTCTTTGTCCTCTTCCATAGTCATTCCTTCTCCGGTTGTCATCTTTCTCGCCTCCATCCGTGTGTCTCGCCTTAGTCTCACGCTCTTCCTGCCCTCTTTCCATCTCCATCAAGGTATGTATTATGTTCTTGTAGTTTTTAAAATAATGAATCTTTTGATAAATTTTCCACAACCGATACCTTAACTAAAACACTTGCCACTATAGTTAAATAGACACATAAAAATTCACCAAATAAGCAATTTAAGACCTTTAGACTTGCATCACAATCACCTTAGAAATGACATATAGATCATTTTCCTATTATCTTACCAACTATCATAGAAATATGCTATACAAACGTTGAAGGTAATTGACATGTTAAACCATGAGATCTCATAAATCAAATGTGATTCATCGCTATTACAAAGTCTTTTAACATGAGACACTTGACTACCTCTTTTCTCTACAACCTTACTCTTTAAGCATCATCATTGTTTGTTAATTTCTAAAAAAATTATTGTTTAAAATAAGGATTCAATGTGAATTCATTCAAAATTGAAATTCAAAATATTCCTTATTATCAAAGTAATAATTATTAGTTAATATCTTATTTAATAGCTATGAAAGTTCCATGGAGGTTTCAAAATGAGATTTTGTTACATTTTATTCATTTTTATAGCTCAAATGTGTTATGACTTCTTCTATCTTTATTTCATTATGACCATTTGCTATTTCTTCTTATGATGTTTTTATTGCTTAAAAATGTTGTATCAATGTATATTTACTTCATGGAATTCACTCTGTATATTGTTTGTGAGTGTGGTTGGTCTACTCATTTATTTTTGTCTTTTTTTTTCTTTCTAAAAATGTTTAATTTCTTAATTTATAATATTTTAGTTGATAGTTATCTTGAACTATTACACTATTATTTAGATGTTGGTTTGATGTGATCAAAGAATAAGTTTACATTGCAGAACGTGAATTGTTTAATTGGATCATGTCACATGTATATGTAACCAAATGCTACTATTAGAAGACATTGTTTTTTGGAGATAAAAAACCATCTATTAACATTAAAATTATGCATTTAGAGACATTTGTGTTTTGGAGTTTCACTTTTAACAACTATATTATAGTTTTCGTTTTTGTTTTGTTTTATGAAGTACTATGTGATAAAATAGGATAGTGAGTGTTTCATACCTGATTAAATCATGTAGGCTACAAAGTCTTTCAAGAAAAAAACAATTTACAATTACATTCGTTATACATCTAATAGGACAATGAAAATTATTGTTTTAAAAAAATCACACCCAACTAATCATTGATCTAAGAAACCCAACACAAGTCTCATGCTTCTTCCTCTATTAATTTGTTTTTAAAGTAAATAACAAAAATTATAAAGGAGGACTTCAACACACAAAATGGCCATGAAATTAGGTTTCATTGTCTTTAACCGTTAGATATTAAATACCCTCCTCAAATAGTAAAACATATTATTTAGATGATTCTTATTTCAGATCATTCACATGTATGTACGTGTTCTTAGTTAAAACATACATGATATACTTTATATTCTAATAATTGCTACATATTTAAAAGCATTATGATGTATTCACAGTGGGACAAATCTAATAAAAACCAAATGGATTTATTTTAAACAGACACTTTATCACTACAAGGATGATCTTAATTTTTAATTGGATTGTCATTTGAACTTGTGTTTCAATTATTTTTTGCAAGTGTCATCTAATTATACTCATTATTAAAGGTATCATGGAACTTCTCGATGAAGAACGTAACATTCGGCGACGTCTTGCATATATGGCACGTTATGGAAGACGAGAAAGGTTGACATTCAAACGTGCTGCTAGATCATCTGACGCACACCAATATAGGTCTGCATTGAATATTTTGAGAAGAGATATATCCAAGCATGCGAGATTCCAAAGAAAAATTTCCATCATTAATAAGCGATTCACGACCCGTCCACATTTGAAACTTACATATACAAATACATTCATCACATCTGTGCTCATACATTGGAACTTGAATGGTATGTACGTTTTTTAAGATAATTTTAAATTTGCATTACAAATGCAATTTAATGACCATTTCATGCACAAATTATTAATGTTTCAAGTAATAATTTTTATCTTCCATAACCAACTTTTCCTGATTGCATTGTTGAATATGCAGGAAAGCCATTCAATATAATTAGAGAAAGACGAATTCGTGATGCTACCACAGATATATCTACAAACACGGGTAATCGCATTCTGTTTGTTATGATAACTGTTTGTCTATACATTATACAATTTTAAAGTACATAATTCATTTATCTTTTTTACAATTACAGGTACACGTGGTGCAGGACTCTCAAATTCAAGAGGCAACACTTACGTGCACCGTAACAAATCTAAGGACCAAGGTAAATAATGTTATCATCCTTTGTTACAATCATTTCCTATAGTCGTGTATGTCAATATTAATTCCAAACTACATGGATTTTCAACTATTAGTGCCATTTTCGACTCCATGGAGCTTCGGGAAGCCAAATCATAAATGCAAACATTGTGGCGCCATTATGTGGTATGAAGAACGAAACCAAAAGACCAGCAAGACCGATGATATAACATTCACGTTTTGTTGTTCAGAAGGTCGTGTAAGATTGCCATCACTTCCACCGCCACCAAGGACACTCCAAAATCTGCTCGATCCTACATCTGGAAATAAAGGGGTAGCTTTTCGTAGAGAAATACGAACATATAATTCTATGTTCGCAATGACGTCAGTTGGATGCCAAGTTGATTCTACCATTAATCGCGGAAAAGGGCCATATGTTTATAGAGTGAGTGGACAAAATTTACATCGAATTGGATCTCTATTGCCAGTAAGTGGCAAAAGACCTCAATTTGCCCAACTCTATATCTATGACACCGAGAATGAAATGACCAACAGGATGAACGCAATGCAAAGGCAGTTTGGAGATACCGATCTCAATTCAGAGATAACACAAGAACTATCTGAAATGTTAGAGGAACACAACATTTTGGTAAAGTCATTTCGCATGGCTAGAGATAGATACCGTTCAGATCCTGACTCTGCTTTTCGCTTACGAATCATCAAAAGTCGTAAAAGCGATGGTCGCCAATATAATATGCCCACCGCTGAAGAGGTTGCTGGTTTAATAGTTGGTGATCTTAGTGAAGATAATTTTGAGCGTGATATCATTGTTGAACATCGTACAAATGGTCTTCAACGGATTACAGATTTGCATCCAAGTTTCATGTCCATGACATACCCTTTGATACACCCTTACGGGGAAGATGGGTATCGAGAAAATATTCAACTACAAAACATGACTGGATCTTCCACCAAACGACAATTTGTCACAATGAGACAATATTATTGCTTTAGATTGCAACAAAAGGTAAATGAAGGCTACACGTTGCTACACTCTGGACGACTGCTTCAACAATATATTGTAGATGCTTACATGGCAATTGAAGAAGGCCGTTTTAGGTGGATACGTAACAATCAAGAACAGTTACGAACCGACTTATACTGTGGACTAATGGATGCTGTACACCGTGGAGATACCGATGGTAAGAAATTGGGTAAATCAATTATATTACCATCCACTCATACTGGTGGCCCTCGATACAGAATCCAGAATTACCAAGACGCTATGGCACTTTGTAAGTGGGCTGGATATCCAGATTTATTTCTGACATTTACATGTAATCCAAAATGGCCAGAGATAACTGAAACACTCGACATGGTACACCAAAAGGATGATCCAAATAGAGTGGACATTGTTTGTAGAGTGTTTGAGATTAAGCTCAAACAGTTGATGCAAGACTTGAAAACTACCAAGATTTTTGGTAGCATAACCGCCTGTAAGTTCAATAATGCAAAATATATTATTTGTTAGAAGCATGCATACCTTTAAAATTAATCTAAGGTTTACTAATTTTTCAGGTATTTATACCATCGAGTTCCAAAAGAGAGGGTTGCCACATGCACACATATTATTATTTTTGGATTCCAAATCCAAAAACCCGTCGGCTGAGCATATTGATAGAATCATTACCGCAGAGATTCCAGATGCAACTATTGATCCTGATGGTTTTAACGCGGTGAATAAATTCATGATTCATGGTCCATGTGGAGATCTCTATCCATCATCCCCATGTATGGTGCAAGGTATGTGTTCAAAAAATTACCCTAAGAAATTTGTTGGACAAACATACATCGAGTCAGATGGATTCCCAGTATACAAAAGAAGAAATACACGTGCTTATGTTACAAAAAAAAAACATCAATTGGACAACAGCTACGTTGTTCCTCACAACAGAAATTTAATTGTGAAGTTTGATGCCCACATCAATGTCGAAGTTTGCAATCATTCAAGAGCAATAAAATATCTCTTTAAGTATATTCACAAATGATCTGATAGAGCAACCGCTACATTTCACTCGACTAATACAAGTCTCGAAAAAGACGAAATTAAAATATATTTAGATTGTAGATACATATCTGCATCTGAAGCATGTTGGCGTATCTTCCAATTCGATATCCATTACAGATATCCATCAGTTGAGCGGTTGCCTTTTCATCTACCTGGTGAACATACGGTAACATTTAAAGAGAACACTAATCTTGAGGCAGTTATTGCAAGGCCAGGTGTTGAGAAAACTAAATTCACCGAATGGTTTGAGACAAACAAAAAATATGAAAATGCTCAAAAGCTGAGTTATTCAACGTTCCATACGGAATGGGTTTGGAATTCTAAGGACAAGGTGTGGACTAGGCGCAAAAAGGACATATCAATTGGTAGGATGTACTTCACCCATCCGTCTTCTGGGGAAAGATTTTACATGCGTATGCTATTAAACATTGTCAAAGGATGCACTTCATTTGAAGACATACGCACAGTCGATTCCGCGATGTCGAACACTAGTATTTCATCATACAAGTTTGAATGTCATTTAATCTAAGTCTTTTAATTATTAAATTTATAATTAAAAACTTAAACAACCCCCACCATCTACGACTCCGCAGTCCCCTCCCACATCCGACGTCCCCTGTCTCATCTCTAGCCACTCCTCCATCTCTAAACTTCCTAGTCTTTGGTCACAAAGATTCGATTTGGGATTGTCACAAGGTTACAAATTGAAATCACAAATAAGTAACAAGCTCATATCAATCTCAAAAATGTTTTTTTGGATTATTTTTTCATTAAATAATATGTTTCAATATATTGTTTCACATAAGTTTGTGTTAATATTGTAAAAAAGTACACATGCTCTTTTTATTCACGTTGTGAAACCAAAAAAAACATGTTAAAAAATTTCAAACTTAAAACAAATACATTGAACTAATATATTACCCAACAAATATATGTGAATTAATATATTAAATCTTAACATTAGATGAAAACAAATCATTTGATACGACATGTTGAGGTTGGCTCTCACATGTAGATGCGTACCTTGAAATGTTGTTAAGTGATGGGATCATTTGACTACAAATGATAAAGTTATGGACATTTTATTATTTGTATGTGACGTTTTGTGTTCAATTTTTTTTCTAAAAAAATAAAATAAAATCATGAAACACCTAAAATTAAAAGTTGAAAGTTAAGAAAATGATACAAATAGGATTTGAATCCGCACCAGAAAGAGAAAAAAAAAGACAATGAAAATCAACTCTACCAGGAGAAACTCGTGTTATTATTATAGTTTCTAGGGTAAATATGGTTGTATGTACCCAAGAAAATAATACGATGACATATTTCACGACCCTAAACCCTTTTATACTGCAACACAGAGGAGCAAGCGATGGTCGTGCTAGCATGCACCATAGTAGGTCCACCCCTGCTCACAAATTGGTAACATTTTTATGATTCTCACAGGATTGGCCTCATGTATATGTGTATACATACACACAAAAAAGAGACATAAATGGCAAAATGATAGTTGCCTAGCCAAAGTAACCATAGACCATCCTGTTGTTGTCGATGGTGTTACTTGAGGAGGTGTAGGTAACTTTTACTTTTCAAGCCTCATTCGTTCTAAATCCTAATGCTCATATCATCTCGTCTTTATCAATCAAACTCAAGGAGTTCCATATTATGTTGATTCCGAGATAAATAGTGTTTTTTAAATCATCTACTATACATTGACTTCAATAACCTCTGGTCTATATTGTTATTTGATGGCTTGATACATGCAAATGTGTTGAGAACTCTTCAAATTTGGGTGGTTGCAGCGATGGAGTGGCTAATGATGGGGAATAGGTTGGATATAGGGCAGACGAACGAAGGTGGGATTTTAATTAGGGTTTTTATTACACGTTTTATATATTTGTACTAACATCATGTTAAATTGTATGATAAAAAGTATTAAATAAATGGGTTAATCGATCAAAATGCCTTCGTTTGAGGGGCACTTACCAGAGTTAGGGTTAGAGGTCGGGATCTAATCCATAACACAATTGAAATCACAATGACCATACTTATAAATTATAATCATTTCGTTGGAGAACCCAATCCATAATAAGTATGTAACCATATGGACAAAATTTAGAATTTGCTCTTAAAAATCAAACCTAGACTCTTAATTAAAAATTCTAGAATTAATAATAAAAAACCCAGTTATTCTACCCTGGTCGTCTCTTAGCATGTTAAATATGAGATTTTGAACAGCGCCTCCGAAATTTTGGGGCCCAATTTTACATGTGTTTAGGTTATTTCATTGACTCGTGTAAAGCTATAACTGAAATTATTTAGGTTCAAATTATTAATTATTCGAGCTTAAAATTATTAATAGTTTAGATTTAGGTTCATATTGTTAATCGTTTAAATTTTAACCCAATTCTTATGCTTAACATTTATCTCTGTTATCTCATTTATGTAATATGATCTAAAGATTCAGATGTAACAAGGCTTTCAAAAAAATTAAAACTGTTCCTGAAAGTAAATATTATGTATATGTATATTTTACATTCTAGATCTCACCCTCGAGTGGAATACACTAGACTACCTTTTTGGGTTTAGCATAAACAAATTGTAAACATGTAAACTAAAGAGAGTTAGGTTAGATGTTATTTAGATATATGAAAAAGGATAAGAATCAGTAATGTTGGTTGATAAGATATAATGGAGAGTATATATAATAGGTTATGTTCGGATAAATTGGCAAAATTTCCTTGTTCTTTTGTGTACATTTATTGGACACTTGTAGCCAATTGGGCTAGAGTGTTGGGCTCTTTAGCACATTTCTAACGTATTTGCTTGATTTTTGATTTAGTATATGATGTTTATATACAATAGAAGAACAAATAAACTCACATATTTAGATCATTTTTATATTTGGTGAGGTTAAAATCCTAAATTTTTTAAAAGATCAAGGCTTACATACCGTTGGTATTGCATAAATAAAGGTAAGTAATCAATTGTAGATCAACAACGAGATAAATGGGTATTAGGATTTCATATCCTTTTAAGGGTGCGTTTGATTTGCAGGAATGGAATGGATTTGGAGAGATTTGGATTTCAAATCCATTCCAATCCTATGTTTAGTTTGTTGGATTGTCCGGATTTTAAATCCTAGGATTCAATTGAAATCCTACAAACATAGGATTTCTAAATCATTGGGTGATGTTCAGGATTTCATGAGATTTCGTAGGATTGTATGAAATAATGTTTTTAAAAAGTGTTAGAAACATTTGTTTTATAATAATTGATTAATAAAAATCTAATTTAGTTATTTTTATAAAAAAATTATAATTTTTTATAAATAATGAAGAAAACTTTGTTATAAGTTATCCCTTAGTAGACTTGGGACTAAAAGAATGGTTGGGACAACAAACATCCATCTATTCAATTCCAAATGCTACAAACCAAACACACCAATGATTTCAATTACATTCCAATCCAAATCCCTCCAAATCAAAATCCCTCAAAAACAATTATGTAAACCAAACTAATAGGCTGCGTTTAATTTGATAAAATGGTTTTAAGGGATTTGGATTTGATGGAAGGATTTGTAACGGGAGGGACTTAAATTTAAAAACCTTAGTGTGTAAGATTTGAAATGAAATTAAATTTTGTTTTTTATAAATAAATTAGGAAACAAATTGTTAAATTACTTTTTTACTAACTGATTATTAAAAAATAATTATTAAAATAACCGATATGCATCTATCACGATTGAAACCATCAAACATTTAATGAGACAATCGATCTATCTGCAAATATTACAATCATTTTATTATCACGGTCAATCTTTTTTCTTTATTTACTTTCTTTCCACATCAATAAACTTTCTTATCTTTGTTTTTCAGTTCAAACCCTTTGTTGTTTGATTCCTTCAATTTCTATGTCGTCAAATCTATTGAAATTGACAACTAACAAAAGAAATCAAAAGAAATTGATTTTTATTTGTGTAATTCAATCTTGGTGCTTTTTTCCCTTTAAAATGGTATTATCTTATTGACATACTCTAAAATTTTCTTCTTTGATTTCTTAATTTTCTTTCTATGTGTTCCTCAAGTCAAATCTTTTGAAACAAAAAACCTATTCAAATCTTTTAAAATAGTCACTATTGACTTATTATTTATCGTACGTGTTATTAGTTTATTAGAATATACAAAATGTTCCATTACCATTGAGTATTGACCACATTCACTCAATGTATCAATGATGCATACAAAGATGGGCACCATATGTTCATCACTAATGCATTTATCTTCAATTCGAGTTTTGGAAATTTTTCGTTTCTTCGTGAGATGGTGATGACATCTAACGTCTTTACCTAAAGAATTGACTTTCCAATATCTGTTCAACATCATCAATGCAAATTGAGTATACGTGTAAAAGGACCAGTCTTAACCGGTTCTAAAAGGATTGGTCATTTTTAGCAACAAAAAAAAACTGGGTTGCGACTTTAGTTGGTCATTGACAAAAAAAATTTAGGACCAAATCCGAACGGTTGATCCTGACAGGTTTTTCAGTCCTTTTTGGATTAAAAATAATAATAAATACATATATAAAAGATGAAGTAGATAATTATTTTAAAATTTACCTCAAATTTTCATTTAATTGGATATGGAAACAAAGACCCGAATTTTAGACTTTCGATTTTCAGATTGCTTCGGGGTCGGGTTGAGGTCCGTCAGGTTCGGATATAGTTAAGTAAATATAAATTCAATCGATTTTGAGGATGAATTTAATCAATTGATATATTGATATATTGATATATTGATGAAATTGATATATTGATGAAATCAATTGATATATTTTATGCATGAACCCCCCCCCCCTCTCTCTCTCTATATATATATATATATAGAGGGAAGTTCAAATACAAACTTATATTTACGTACAAACTATACAAACCGATTCAAAACAATACAAAAATAATTTTTTTTCATGATTTTTTCCATTAAATGCTATGATTTAAGATATTATGAAACAAATTATTATACATATGTTTGTTTCATAATGTAAAAATTTCACATGTATTTGTTTTCATAAGTTGAAAGTTTCACATATTTTTTTATGAAAAAGTTTTATATGTTTTTGTTTCATAATGTAAAACTTTCACACGTAATTTTTTCACAAGTTGAAACAAACATATGTTCAATAATATCTTAAACCATAACATTTGGTGAAAAAAAATCTTGAAAAAAATTATTTTGTTATTGTTTTGAATCAGTTTGTACATAAATATGAGTTTGTATTTGATCATCCCTCTATATATATATATATATATATATATATATATATATATATATATATATATATATACTACGTGTGGGTAAAGAACACGGATTTTACGGGTGTTGCAAATGCCAAAATGATTACGGATCAACACAAACCACCAAATGAAGATTTAGTGAATTAGTTTTTTATTTTATAAGATACTGATTTTACTTGTTAAAATATAAAAAAAAATACAAGTATAATTTTATTCAAATTTTAATCGTAATTTTGCAATATAAGCATAATTTAGTTCACTTATTGTAATACATCTTTCTACATGTTAATAAACACATGAGTAAACTATATGTTTGGTCCCTAAGCTTATCTGATTTCTTTGAAAATGATTATAAACATAATTCAGTTCACTTGTTGTAATACATCTATCTACATGTTAAGAGTTAAGACTTAAGAGCATCTACAACGCCTTCATGTCATAGTTTCATGGACCACTTCACATTTTTGACATTGTTGGGAGGAACCTCTTAACATCCACGTGGATGAAAAAGGTCCATGTTTAGGGACTGGTTCTTATTATTTATACCCATCGTAATTTAATACTACAAATAAATTATAAAATATGTAAATAATTGAATTATCTTTATTTTTTAAATTTAAGAAGCTTTTAGTTTTAATATATATTAATGGTAAAATAATTTTTTTTATTTTAAAAGGTTTATATGTTAACGAATAATAATTTTGTTTTTGGTATTTTGATAATTTTTTTACTATATTACAAAGTTATAATTTTTAATTTTATGATTTTTATTAATGTAACTCTTATTTTAATTACTATGACTTTAATTTATAATTTATAATTATTTGTCTTTTAATTTATAATAAGTTTTTATATAGGGATTATGGTTGATTGTAGTTTATAATCAACCATGGGTTTTGATGCGGTTTCCTCGTTTTGATAATAAGTACCATAATATGTATGGATATAACCTCTTTGTCGCTCGAGTAAATGAATGCATGTAAAAAAGGGACAATAGTGTGTTGTGGTCGTGTATCCTTTGTACAATGTTCTCTTTTGACTGTTAGACCTCCACTCTCTCTGCCACATCATTCAGTCATACCTTGATTTTGAGTGAGATATATCAAGTATGTTTGATTATGTTTTTTTAAGTCACGGTAGAAATTGACATCCTGTCGCATAGCGGGGACACCCAACTAGCTCTAGGAGCCACGCGCGAGGCTATGTCGTTTTTCAGTGTGTGATTTAATCAGAGTCGAAGCTAGAATTTGAAATAGGAAGGGGGTCGAAGTCATTCTTAGTTGTAAAATAACAACAGAGTGGTGTTATGTAAAGAAATTTTGAGCATCATTTTTATGGAATATTGGATTAAAATCGGGTCATATCTTAGCATGACAAATTGACAATGCCGAAGGAGAAGGTATATCTAAATGGGACACGCAACTGCTTGGCAGCATTTGATCCTTTTTCGCCGATATCAACCTACAAATGTGACCCTTGCTTACACATGCAGACACAATTTAATGGTTTCAATTTAATCCAATCTTCTTCAATTTGTTGTATCTATGTTTTGTTTTACTGTTTAATGATTTATTTATTTTGCACACAACTTAAAAAATCAATGATAGAGATTTTTATAAAATTATATCTACACTGTATTTGACAAATAAAATTAAAATCGATAAATCAGAACTTTTAACCAGCATAAAGACTTTACACATAATAGGCATGAGATTATGTGAGTAGTGAAGATAAGATGAGAAATGCAAGAAGAGATCTTAACTGTTGATGACTTTTAATCTCAAACTCACTCATGAATCCCGTTTGATATGGAGATTGACCCGGTGCATCTCGACGTATCTTATCTCAGTGCATCTCAGCCTAATATGCATCCAAAGATGAAGATCTTTTCTTAGGGCATCTCCAATGTATTTCTCTATTTTACTCTCTATTATAGAGAGTAAAATAGAGAATGTGTCATGTATTCTCCAATGTATTCTCTATTTTACTCTCTAAAAGATTTTCAATAATACCCTTATATTTATTAGCTTTATAAATTATATCCATATATTTTATATTTTTTACAATAACCTTGTATTTATTAATTTTATCATGTTATTTTAAAGATAAATATAATTCTAGTTTATTAAAATTGGTATTAGAAAACAAATAAAATAAAAATACAACAATCTAATAAATTGAAGGACCATCTTGTAATTATCAAAAGTTTTAAAAAATTGAGAGTAGTGAATAGGAACTCTCTATATTTAGAGAGTTATTATTCATTTCTCTATTATATAGAGTAAAATAGAGAGTTCATTGGAGATGATTTAGAGAGTAAAATAAAGATAGAGAGTAAAATAGAGAGTTCATTGGAGATGGTCTTACCTTTTTTACCATAACTTTAATTCTCACCGAAACCCAATCCATACATTAATATCCCTAAAATTTCACTTGGGTTGGGTATCAAAATTAAAAAGAATGATGACTAGGAGGGTAAAAGTTGAAATTTTAATTAAAGTGAAAGAAAATATTCATAAAATTTGGAAATATTAGTAATGGGACGTTTGGTCACGAGATTCATGGATTATATTGAGTAAGAGCGAAATTTATACCAGAACGCTAATTATTTAAAAAAATAAGAAAAGCTTTTTTTATGTACAAAATTATATATTATTAGTCACGACTTTTTGGGCGACTTAGGCTGCGACGAAAGTCATTTGTGCCATTTTTTTTATATTAATATGATTTTGTACATTAAAAAAGTTTTACTTATTTTATTAAATTGTTATGATTTTCGCATGACACATAGCCACAAAATAGTTGGAGGGGGCTCAACACCGGTCTCTCCCCCCTACTAACTTCGACCGTTGTGACTTATGATAACAAATCTCTACATCATATATAATATTATATATAATAAAATATTTTCTACAATTATTCAATGAGTCAATGATAATAAATAATTTAAACTAACTTATAATAAAAACTAACAAGTAATACATTAAAAATGTTAGAAAAATAAAATATCACTTTAAGTGCCTTAGACATTGTTTGGCAAAAATAAGCTAGCTTATATAAGCCGACTTATAAGCTAACTTATTTTTTATGTAATCGTTTGGATGCACATAAACTACCTTATAAGTCAGCTTATAAGCTAACTTATCGATAAGTTACTTGGAGTAGCTTATGAGAAACATTTTGACACTTTTTCCAATTATACCCTTGATTAATATTATTTATTTATTTACTATTATTACTAATTATAAATAAATATTAATTATTGATAAATGTTAATTATTAATAAATATTAATTATAAATAAATATTAATTATTCATAAACATTAATTTATATAAATTAAAATTAATTATAAATTATTATTATTTTTAATTAAACATTATTAATTAATTTTAATTATACAATATATAGTAATAATAAATAGTAATTATTTATAAACTTTATTAACTATCATATAAATTATTTTTTAATTATTATTCAATATATTTAGATATCAAAAAACAAATATAACAATTCTAAAAATATTTATGTAAGATACATAAATATTAAAGTCATACTTATTTTATTTTATAAATAATGAAAATATGATAAATAATTATAAGAAAATATGTAATTTAATTATTAATTATATTTTTGAAAAAATATTAATTAATGATACGTGAGTTTAAACAATTTTATTGTTATTCATACGATATGTAATGGTTATTTAAAATCATAGATTAATATATATTTTTCTACAATTAACTAATTCAAAATTTATTTTGTGTATATATAATAATTAATTTTAAATTCTTTCCATTAACATATTATATTATTTAGTATTTTAGTATTTTTTTGTATTAATTAACATATATTGTGATAAATTTATTTTAATTATATTATTGAAAAATTATTTGAATTATAATATAAAATGTTTGTAATTGACTATTTTTTCAAAATGTTCTTTTTGGTCATTTTATATTCTTATAAGCTAGTTTTTGTCAAACATAACTTGTTCATCAGTTACCAGCTAACTTATAAGTCATCAACTAGCTTATCAGTCATCATAGCCTAAGTAAAAGTGAAAAACTACACATTAAATCATGATGTACTACATGTTTAACATGAAATGAAGTACAAACCTTGGACCATGGTACGTCAGTAGCGAACCCCTTAGAATGCTAATACAACTTCGTATTTGAACTAGATAACAATAACCGATAAACTCCACAAGTTTACCTATATTTCTAATTTTAAACTATATTAAATACAATGTAGTGTTTAATTAAACTTATTATATAAAAACATTTACTTCGTTTCCTATCTATATATATAATAAAGAAGAAACCACCAAGAATGAGGTGGCACCTCCTACATATGAGTATTCTTGATAGAAATTTTCTAAGTTTTTAAAATGTTAAATATGTTAAAAGACATCTTCATCCCTATGCAAAGAATGAATGAGTTGTGATGAATGGGGTTTTTTGGTAATTTTCATACAATAATTTAAGTCTTAGTTAGATATAACTCTAAACTTTTGATATGCCTTTAACCGACATGCCTTCCCGACTTCCTCCCTTTCATAGTTAGATCTTAAATAAATGGTGATTAGGTATTTTTTTTGTTTGTTACAAACCCAAGACTCATGTTCAACAATCAAACTCTCATATAATCATGTAAGTATCCCCATCCCTAAAATTTATGTTTTTACAATATTTTGATTTTAGATGTATTTTGTTATATTATGATGAATAAAGCGTATGCACGTATTTTTGTTTTTGCTTATTTTGATTGGGTATTTTTTGTTTGTTCCAAACCCAAGACTCATGTTCAACAATCAAACTCTCATAGAATTATGTAAGTATCTCCATCCCTAAAATTTATGTGAAAATATATTTTTTTTACGTTTTTTTCTTAAATTTTGTTATATTATGATGAATAAAGCATATGTATTTTTGTTTGTGCTTATTTTTATTATTTAAAGAAAACTAATTCAGTTATACATTTCTTTTTTTTACTTTTGATGGATTTTGGATTTCTTCTTTATTTTCGTCTTCTATATTTTTCCTATGATGATAATTTTAGCAAGTTTAACCTACAAACCTTTTAATATTCATTCTTGAAGGTGGAACCTCTAAATCTTGCATCTCCATTCTTGATGGTGAAACGGCCAAACTCATGTGCTCACGCATCATTATTTGTCTATCACTAATGTTTTATTCTTCCTCTGCATCACATCACTTGATTTGTTCTTTCATTTCACAAATTGTTATTACTTAACAAAATTGTTTTCAGGTTTACTTTGAGAATACTAATTTAGGTATTATTCCTTATTGGCTTTTGTTGGCCTTTTGGAGTTTTATTTATTTATTTTTGTTTTCTATATTTCTCTTAAGTTTTTTCAATGAAAGCGAGGGTTTGTTCTTGGCAGTGATTTTAGAGTTTTGATGGCAACAACGGTTCGATAATCAAATCTTGCAACTACGTATTACAATCTATGATATAACCTCAATAAACTTCAGTATATTCTGTCCAGTGGTTATTTTCAATTTTTTCAGTTTTATTTCTAGAAAACAAATCCCGGTATACATTTTTTTTTTACTTTTGATGGGATTTTATAGTTTTTTTTAATTTTCGTCTTTTATATTTTTCCTAAGTTTTATTTACATGAGACATGAAAATAATAACATGTATATATTTGTTTACATAACAATTGAATACAATAAGCAACTCTTTATATTAATATAAAGGTGATTGATCATATCCATTTAACACCTTATAGGTAAAAAAACTTATTGCAATCAATATACATAAATAAATGAAATATTTATAATAATTTAATATAATATAACTTATCATTAACTATTATTTACATAATAATAATAATAATACTATTTTTGTATATAATTAACATTAATTAGTATTTACATCACATTTATTACTTACTTTAATGAATTGAAGTTTGAAATGTTTGACTTGATTAAATTTAACTTTTAGTCACCATATTTTTTCAAAATTATTTCAAAATATAAGGAGGTGATGAATGGGTTCATACTAGTTTCTTATAAAACATGTAGCTCATATTTTTAATCAAAAAAATTAAAAGAAAAAGAAAGACAAATGATTGTAACATTATTCAACCATGTGAATTACGAAATTACCCTTCCAGTGTTGGTTAAAAAGCAAACCCATTCTCTCTTTGTTGAGTGTTTTAAACTTGTCTTCCTAATTAAACATTCAACAATGGCGGAATGTCATGTAGTGCTGTTCCCTTTCACAGCTTATGGCCACTGGATTCCCATGGCGGACATGGCGGTGCTCTTCGCCTCTCGTGGCCTTCAAACCACCATCATCACCACCACTTTAAACGCTCATCGGTTCTCCAAATCAATCCAGAAAACCACCAACTTCCCACACCAAATCGCTCTCCATATCATCCAATTCGAATCACCCGAATCCGATCAATACCTTTCTCATGAATCCATATCCAATTTTCGCAAATCCATATCGATGCTTCAAGAACCCATAGAGCAATTCATTCAAGAAACCAGCCCGAATTGTATCATTGCCGATATGTTCTATCCATGGACTACTAAAATGGCAGCCAAATTCGATATCCCCAGAATCGTTTTCAATGGAAGCGGGTTCTTCCATCTCTGTGCGTCTGAATCAATAAGACTCTACGAGCCTCATAAAACGGTTTCGTCTGATTCGGAACCGTTCATCATACCTCATCTTCCCCATGAGATCAAGCTAACTAGAAAGCAAATCCCTGATTTGGATTCAGAAATCTTTAAAGATTTTTTGGAGGTGCTGATTGAATCCATTATAGCGAATGAGACGAGTTATGGAGTTATCTTTAACAGTTTCAATGAGCTTGAGCCGGAATATGTTTGTTATTATCGGGAAGTTATGAAGCGAAAAGCATGGCATATTGGACCGGTTTCGATTTGTAATAATAAGAACACGGATGATAAATTGGAAAGAGGAAAGAAAGCAGCGATCGATGAAAACGAATGTTTAAAATGGTTGGAATCGAAGGAACCCAATTCGGTTGTTTACTTAAGTTTTGGATCGCTTGTAGAAGTTACGGCCTCTCAACTTCACGAGATCGCTATGGGTCTCGAAGCTAGCGATGAAAACTTCATTTGGGTTATCAAAAACGAGCAAGAAGAAAAGTGGATGCCGGAAGGGTTTGAGGAAAGGATGAAGGAGAACGGAAAAGGGTTGATAATAACGGGATGGGCCCCACAAATATTGATTCTTGATCACGAATCGGTGGGCGGGTTCGTGACACACTGTGGGTGGAACTCGGTGTTGGAAGGTGTTTCCGGTGGGGTGGCGATGGTGGCGTGGCCGGTTATGGCGGAACAGTTTTATAACGCGAAACTGGTGACTGATATTTTACGAATTGGGGTTTCGATTGGTGATGTGGAGTGGAGTGCGGTTGCAGTTTGTGATGGTGTAAAGCGGGAGGTGGTGGAGAAAGTGGTGGCGAAAGTTATGGGTACGGAAGAAGGCGAAGAAATGAGAAGGCGAGCTCGAGTGTTGAAAGAGAAGGCGGAAATTGCAGTCGGAGAAGGTGGATCGTCGTACTTGGATCTGAATGCTTTTATAGAAGATATAAAAGCATTTAAATCCAAGTAATGGAAAAAAGAAAGAAGTTATTATAAGTAATTGAGGAGCATTTTGAAACTATTTTATCATTTTATGTGTTCAATTATCTTTTACCTTTCTAATTATCTCTTATATGATTTTTATCATCAATATGAGGATGACGTTTAACTTTAAAAAAATAATATTTTTGTTATAAATGTATGATGTGATGATGTCCATTGTCTAAACGAGAAAAAGTTATATATTTGTTTATTATATGAAGGAAACCATTTTATTCAAACCCATAAATTGAAAACCATTGAAGTCGAATATTGATACCAAATCAAATAAAAAACTATTAAATATATAAAGAAGTGAAGTTTTGCCAAACTTTAGTTTTCGCTTTCGCTAAAGTAAATACAGTAATTAATATAATAATAAATTCACGTTAGGCCAATTTGACCCGACTCATGTTTACATAAGCTTTACTAATTTGAGATATTAAATAATCCAAATAAACTTTGATGTTGACGTATAAACTAAAATTTGATATATAAACTATCATCCAATTTAATAGTAAATTACGATTTTGGAGATATAATCTTTTATTATTACGTGATTCTTCTTTAACATGATTTTTAGTTATTGCTAATGACATCCATAAAAAGTGAATTTCTTCTCACATCTATTTACATCAAAACTTTACTATAGTACATAAAATTCCGTAGACACCCCTATTAAAGGGGTGCCATTAGCACTCCCCGATTTTTTTTTCTGTCAAATTTATTAGAAGACAGACGAAAATGGTTGTCCGTGCATTAGCTTAAGCATCATGTTTCTCTTCTTGTCCTATTACTTACTTTGAATTGTCATGTATTTTACCTAATTCCTTGAAAAATGTTTTGTCCTATGAAAGTTTCTTAATTTATAGTTATGATCAAACAACAACAGAACAAGAAAACGATCAAATTACAAGAACATAGTAACGTGGAGGGGTGAGTGGGCAACTAGGCCTGCAACCTCAGATCTGGCCGAAGTCCCATGAATAACATGTAATTCGATTGTTTTTATGTTTTCTTATTTGGTAATTATTCTTGTATGAACCCGACTCTATTAATTAAAATCCTATTTATTTTATAAAAATGTAAATTACAATTTTGTCCCTATGTACACACAAAATGTGAACCGGGTCCCTAAAACGTGAAAACTATAAAAGTTGTCGTTATACTTTGCAATTTGATTTGAAACTGGTCTGTAGTTATAACCATGTTATTAAAAATGCCGTTAGTTGAGGGAACAAAGGGCATTTTTGTTCTTTTACATTTTTCCACACATTTTATTGTAAAAATAATATAATTTATATTATAATATATTTATATTTATATATATATATATATATAAGAAGATTTCAAATTAGAACACCTGTAAATTACGCAAATACGATAACACTTGTAAGCACGTCATTTTATGTTAAGTCATAGTTTCAGAAGGATCAATAGAGGAGTAAAATATTAAATAAATTATTTATCCCTTGTTTTTTTTTTTTGAAAAAGTATTTATCCCTAAAGGAATACTGAAAGCATGCATGAGTAATATGAGGAAAAAAAAAAGTACAAATCCCATAATAAACAAACATAGTTAATGGCTGTGGAATGTGGACATGATCATCACCGATTTTCAATTTATCACAACATTCCCATTATCATCATAGCAAAATTACATCATTATCACAACATTAAATAAAAGTTTAAAAATTTTCTTTTATTTTGAGTCTTCTAATTCAAATGATCAATTGCTTTCAATTTTGTGGAAAGCTACATTTTCTCCTTTGATGATAGATATAGAAATAAAATGGACGAAGTGCTCCAACATCTTAACAACTTATAAGATAACTTCATACCACTTATCTCGTATCAATTGGAAAATTGATATATTTAACTTTCACTCGACATTATTTTTTTTTGTCTTGGTCAGTTTATGAATGCTCCTTGTGAGTCTCATTTAAAGCTTGCATATAAGGTTTGAAGTTATTGACAAGACACCTTACTATGGTTTGGGAAATTATTAAATAATGAGTAAACTCTAATTTTGGTTCTCGTGGTTTAGTGAATTATTTGAAAGCAGGACCTAAACTTTGATAACTCTAGAAACCATCCTCGTAATTTCCATTTTGCGTTGAAGGTGGTCTTCCCGTCACTAACCCCGTTTATTTTCTTCGTTAATAACAGGTATTTTTGTCTTTTTACCCATTTTTTAAAATTTCTTTTTAAAAAGTAACAATTATTAAATTTTCTCTACATCGGAATTAAACCCCCATTTTCAACCCCTTAGCGTCGATGCTCCCCTTCCACGCCGACTTTAACAAACCATCGCCATTGTCTTTCTCTTCTCCTCTCCTTCACTCCCTCTGCTGAAAAAACCAAGTTTGGTTTGGTTTGATTTGTCCCTGTGGTTGTGATTTGGTTATGGAGAAGATGAAATTGATGTTGTAGAACTAGGAACAACAATAGTGGTTATTATCTCTTTTATGGGTTTCTAGGCTGAGTTTGATATCTTGATGGTGAGATTTCTGGTGGCATCAACGACTGAGGTCCCATTTGAAAGCTTTTTTGGTGGTGGTAGTGGTGGCGACGGTGGTGGTTCTTGATTCATATTCAAGAAAATTTTCAAGAAATCTTAATGGGTTTCTTTACAACTTACCAAAAAATGAACTTTTATGCAGAAATCATATCACAAGGGGTTGTGACGCCGATTCAAGAAACAACTTTTCCAAAGGTGGTGGTGGTTTTTGACTCCTATTCAAGAAAATCTTCAAGAAATCTCAATGAGTTCTTCAAAAAGCTTTCCAAGAATGGAATTTTATGCAGAGATAACAATCAAATTAAAAGGGTTCTGACACTGTTTCAAGAAAAAAAAATTTCTTTTCAAGATTGAAAAATGACATAAATGAAAATTAATCAATAACTTAGAGCATCTACAACGCAATGTTTATAAATTTGAAGGACCGGTTCTTCAAAATAATACTAAAAAGTTGTAATTTAAGTTTTTCCTTTTAACTTTTTTTTTCCTTTTATAACCCCCATATAAACTAGATTTAGTCGGTAAAAAGATTAAAAAATATAAATATACTAAAATTTATTTCACTAATGTAGTAACATTAATAACTATTTTTAAATAACTGTGACTTTATATTCACTTGGTTAAAATTTTATTATCATTATTAATTACTAGAAGGGTACTTGCGCAATGCAGCGAGATAGATCTCAGTATTAAGTTTCATTTTAAGTTTTGTCTCTATCGATGTTCTAATGGTTTTATGTGGTTTTAAGAAAACGATTTTAATGTTTCATTTAAAAGTTCTTTTTTATGTAATTTCTCTAATTCAAAATTTTTTTCATGACTAAATTTAGGTTTAATAACGAATATAACTTTTTATATAGATGATAATTAAGTATTCTCTTAGAACTTAATGATTATCTTAATTATATTTTAGATCTTTTATATTTAAAATTAGATGTTTATCTTGTATTTGATCATACTTATCTGTAGTTAGTTACATGGATTCAGAAATGAAGCTTTAATAAGTTGTACTTACGCATAATTTATTTGTAATCTTGAAAATTAAGTAATTAGCATTAAATAGCAGTACCTAAGGTTTAAAAAGTTGTTTTTAAGAGTTTTTGACCAAATGCTTTATAATATAATATAAATTATAATTTTAAATGCTAATGTTATTTTAACTTATGATTATAATATTATAATTTTTTTCTTTGAATTATAATAAGTAATTTTGAACTATTATGATTATTATTGTCATTTTTTTAATTATAACAAGTCATTTTTAACTATTATAATTTTTATTGTTATAGTTTTTTATTATATAAACTATAGACCGATTCATGATTGGGAGAGAAAATTTTATAAAATGTATAGGAGAGAGAAAACTGATCTGACAGAGAGATAAAACTGATGTGTAAAGTCATGAACCTCTGAAGAGGTCCATTATTGCAGATGCTTTTAGGTTCTAGAATGCTCAAATTGATGCTGACAGAAGAAGTCGAAAAGATTTTAAATATATGATTGTGACCTTGATTCAGAATGCAACGGTGGACTTTAGCACGAAGAAAGGGGTTCCATACATATGAAATCATACATCATCTTCTTTGATAGTGGGTACCCACCAAACCCACCATTTTTAACCATTTGAAAGAACTCAAAACAATTTCTTGATATGAAACAGGTATTCACATGTAAGGTTGGGATGTGATTTGCAAGTTTCATACCTAAATCATAGGCCAAATACAACCGCAGGGACAAACCAAACCAAACCAAACCAAACCAAATTTGGTATTTTCAGCAGAGGGAGAGAGGGAGAGGAGAAATGGAAGATGATGGTGATGGTTTGTTAACATCGACAACAATGGGAGCTCGAAAAGGAGCACCGCTGCTAAGGGGTTTAAAAATGGAGGTTTAATTTTGACGTAGAGACTCACGTGTGTATACATATAACAGTTACTTTTGTTGCTTTTCAGGGTGTTAGAGAAGCTTTACTTTTGTGTGTATACGTACCCTTTTATTTATAAATGGGGGTTTAATTTTGACGTAGAGACGCGCGTGTTGTATACATATAACAGTAGGACTCTTGGTTTGGATAACAGTGATGCGAAAACAAAGAACCATTAATGCTTTTTAGATCGGCATTTTTTAGCTCAATTTTCTACAAATAAACTAAGCAAAAACGACATTTTGAAAAATAATAGGAATTAAACAGAGAGACTAGCGTAATATACCGAGTACAACCTCAAGACCGAGTACAATCATGTTTATTTGTTTGTCTTTTGCCCGCGTGTCTACGCTTTGTAGGCCGGGGTCTTCTTAATATTATTGGTTGTTTCCAAAAAAAATTATTGCTTTTTAGAAGAAGAAGACCACCTTGAAAAGCTCAAACAAATCGATTGAATATGATTGTAGGAAGGGTAAAATGGGACATAAGAGCATTTTCAAGAGCTTCTCTAATTTTTTTTAAAAATACTTAAATAGAGAATGTAAAATCAAAATCTCTAAAACTATTATCTTCCAACTCCAACAGCTTCTCTATTTTAGAGAATCTATTAAAAATTTATATTATTAAAATATTCAATAAACTTATTATTTCAAAATTCTCTAAAATTATATTGATTGTTTTTTTTTTGTAGGAAATCATTAAAATAATATTTTCTCTCTCATCCTTTTAGAGATACAGAGAAATCTATTATTTAGAGATTTTTCCAAAAATCTCTATTTTAGATAATGATATAGAGATGCTGTTGGAGAAGTTTAGATAAAAAAAATAGGGTTTTCTCTATTTTAGAGAAGATGTTGGAGATGCTCCAAATTTATTAATAGGCTGATCGATTTCAACCTTTTGTTAAAAAAACTTTATTCAACTTTATCCTTCCGATGAAAAAATTCATTTCAATGACTTTGAGCCGTTTACCAAATTTTTACGGGTAAACGTTTGTTAGACGTTGATTACTTCACCGATTGAGCTTGACAATCTTACTGATAAGAGTTATTATAAAGACCAAAAATCCTACTGATAAGTGAGAGAGGATACTTTTACCTGATACATGCATACGGTTAAAATACGCTTACTAAAAAAAATTAAACAAGAAGGAAATATTTTATTAAAACCAACCAATATACAAAATATACATCACAAGGAAAAAACACACAGTGAGGTATCTTAGCCCATCCCCCACTATAGAACAAGAGAATATACCAAAAACTCATCTTATCTTTAGCCCATCCCCCACTATAGAATAAGAGAATCTACCAAAAAGTCATCTGTTTACAAGCAGGAAGCTTATAATGACCAATAAACTTGCAGCAAACAGGTAACTTCCAGAGACCATCAAAACAATACTTGAACCAATGGGCTGTTTAACAATTTTTTTTAAAAAAAACAATAAGTGGACAACCCCCCTTTTCAAGACTTGTGTGAGTGACCCTGCTGCTGGTTTGATACACTATCCAGTAGCAGGGTCACTCACACAAGTCTTAAAAAAGGGGGGGTTGTCCACTTATTGTTTTTTTTTTTAAAAATTGTTAAACAGCCCATTGGTTCAAGTATTGTTTCTATCCGGCAGTCAGGGTCGATAACCAACTGGCAATTGATCCAATCAGTTACCAGCTGTCGACCTTTCCACGTAACCCGTTCGTAGACCTTTAGTTGAAAATTCAAAAAACCGATCTGCAATCTTTTGATTCTCCTTTTAGAAGACCAGTTGGTTACGATGAACCCATATTAAATAACATAGGCACCATGCAAACGCTACCCATCTTCGAGCTCCTTTCGTGCCTTCACCTATTTGATCAGCTATCCCGAGTAGATCGTTAACTGAAGCTAGCGATTCTACGTTGATATTCCACCATCTGCCCGTTTTTTCCCATAGATTATTTACCTCTTCGCACTTTAGTAGAGCATGATCAACAGTTTGTATCGCATCTCCACATCTCGGACAGAGCGTAGAATCCAACTCTATGCCCATGTTGTCCAATACCTTTCGTGTTTGATAAATGACAATCGATTTTGATGATCGAGAATGTTACCTAACAAGGTAAGTCCTGTTGGCGACTCTTGTTGGTAACACTTACCCAGTAAATATTTGGTAAACATTCTTTGGTGTAACAGTATAATACTTTACAAAAAGCTAGCATTGGAGATGCCTTTAGTATGCGTTAGGTACATGGGACTGGACATAGATATGATATGACATAACTTATATTTCCATATTTGATGACATGAGACATAACAAAAACTCACTGTTTCATGTTTAACGTGATATACATGACAAAAACTTACTGCTTCATGTTGAAATCTCCATTTTTTTCAAAAAAATATATTAAAATCTCCAAAATAAAATGTCTTAAATGCAAGTCTCTAAGAGATTTTGATGCTTAGTTTATATTTAAAAATAAAAACTAAACTGTTAGATATACTGTTATAGTGTAGGCATTGAAGTAATTAGATCTAACATCAGCCCAAATAACAACAAAATTGGGATTTCCCAATATAAATGAACAAAAATTCAAATTTAACTTAATTGGTCTAATTTAAAATATTTTGATGACCAGAAAAGAAAAAATAGTAAGCTTGGAATAAATCAGGCCCCAATACAAATTATCTTGGGCCACAAGAGACCAGCCTTTAAAATTTCCAAGAACCAATTTCTAAGAGGTTTCAATTTCGTTTTTCATGTTATCTGTTCATCTTTTCCAAAACCTAATCGTAACTCTCGTCTCTTAAGTTCAGACTGTTTGTGGTTTAAATTGTTCTTGATTCTATAGGGTTTTTGTTGAAGTTTATAGATTGTTTGTAGTCCAGATTGTTCCTGGTTTTATAGGGTTCTTGTTGAAGTTTATATGATGAACTGAAGGATAAAATGGTCATTTATATAGACAATTGATTCAGTAAAAAAAGTAAGGGGCTGTTTACCAAATCTTACCCGGGTAAGTGCTTACTGGCAAAATTCAACACTATCACTTACATACCGGGTAAGATTTTAGTTCACAAAAACGGCATCATATGCAACAATTTACCCGGTAAGCGCTTACCGTGGTAAGATTCGTCGCAATCACTTACCCGGGTAAGACTATTGGTCATTGTTTTTCTTGTCTTTGCTCTTACCGGGTAAGATTTTTGGTACCTGTTATATTCCTCCGATAAGGTAATATGGCTTCTACTTCTCACACGAACCTATGCGTTAGAAGCAAAGGGTATTGAATTTGGAAAAAGTTATTTGACCAAGTGTCCAATAAAAAAATATGAATTCTTATTTGGTTTAACTAGTTACCGAACCGAATAACTCAAATCCGATTAAACCGAACCTTATTTGGTTTAGTTATCGGTTAGTTTTAGAGACATTAAAAAACCGATTAACCTAAACCGATTTAACTGCCCAAATAACACCCCTAGATCCTGGGCACATCGAAACTTCAAGTGGCGCACACAATATATTAATTGTATCGATCCTTCTAATGAATATGGATTCAAATGGACTTCGGTTCCTCAGTTCTAACTACCCTCATTTTAAGGAGGACAAACCTTTATGTATATCTTATGTTTAAACTATGTGGTTTCAATATTTCTATAAACTGGTTGAACTTACTAGACGTTTGAAAAACAGTTTCATTTGATTCCTTGGGGTTTCGATTTAACGCCAAATTGAATATTTTTTCTTTAAAGCATTTTGATCAATAACTTGGTCTTTAGAATTCAAGAAGGATGACTTTTATTCAAGTCCCAACAAAGGTTGTTGTAATCGCCTCCATACTAGCCAGGTTTTGTCAAATTTGAAAGGGTAAAAGGTTACAAAAACTTTACCGGGAACTATCTCGTTAGGATTCAGAGCCTTCTTTGCTAAAATATTGGAAGTATCCTCTTCGGGACCAACCTTGTTGACTTCTAGTGACACGGGTTTCGTGGGCTCGAGGATGTCATCAACTAATTCACCTTTGGGTGCTTCGGTTTCAGTTTCTTTGACGACTTGTCTGAGATCTGGTTCTGACACTTGCGTCTCAGTAAAGATTTCTCGTTGTGGCTTGGTCACGATGATGATGGTTTTACCTTTGACTTTGTCATGCAAGTCTTTGTCTTTTGCTGACAAATTATAATGAATTTTCGGTTGCATGAGTTGTAGAGAATTTGAGCGAATAATATCGTAGTCATAGTTGTCGTTGCACGAAACCCTAACTTGCTGATTTATGATAAGCACTTACCCGGGTAAGCGTTTGGTAAACGGCCCCTAAACAATAATATATTTTTATCTATACAGACAAGTTTATATAGACGAACAAATTTATTCATACAGAGCTTAATAGAAAATTTGGTAAACAACCCCTAAGCAATCTCAACTAAAATGATATAAATAATCTTAATTGATATTTATACAACTACGTAATCGATTTGTAAAATGAAATCATTCCTAATGATTTTAATACCAATTGTTATAATCCATTTTAAAAACCAAAATGTTGCACAATATTAATTAAGTGGAAGTAGTAAATGTGAAATGATAGATATGCAACAATCAAAACTCAATTAATTCAATTCAATACGATACAAAATACAAAAAGAAATTGTATTTGATGATACTTGTTATTGGTATGAAACAATGGATTTTATGTCTTCCTATTCGATTCAACCTTCAAATATTAAATATATAAGGGGCAATTTGAGGAAGAACTGATTCGTTTGTGATAATTATAAGAATCAATCTCAACCATAAATCAATGGTTAAATTAGAAAATTTACAACTTTAGTAATTTGACTTTAGTTTTTAATTAAAGGGCATCTTAGGTATTTTAAATTTGTTATCTTTTCTCTCTCACGAACCTTATTCCGTAAACCATAGGATACACATTTTGATACATTTCATAAAATAACGAAAAAATTCAGTGATACAATTAATAGAGAAACATCACTCGATACGTTGTGTTACATTTCGTAAAACAATAAATATACATCGTGAGACACACTATGATACCACTATAGCATTGTTTTTACTCTTTATTTTATTTTAGTAAACAACATTAATTATTTAAAATGATTGGTCCACATTGGTTCTTACAGTTACCACAAAGTAATTAGTTCTTATTTGATTAGGCCCATATATATATATATAGAGAGAGAGAGAGAGAGAGAGAGAAAAGTTCAGATGAAAACTAAAAGTTGATTGTGAACGTGAGGACAAATAAGAGCGCGACATGTGTCTGAATGTAGATTATTCACACTGAATAATCAAAGAAATATTCAGACTGAAGAAAACTGAATATAGTATTTATTCCGTCTGAATAATGTTTATTTAGTCTCAACAAACATCTTTCAAACCGAATAAACACTCTATTCAGTCTGAATAATTATTTGATTATTCAGTCTGAATATGACACGTGCCGTGCTCTCATTCGTCCTCACGTTTACAACCAAATTTGAGTTCTCATTTGAACCCGCCCCTATATATATATGATGGATTTCAAATACAAATCAAACAATTCGTACAAACTATACAAACTTCATGGTTTCATTGTTTTATTGAATAAAATTGTTTCATGAAAATGTTTAATATGATGAAACTATTTCATATAATTCTTTTCTTCATAAAAGTATTTCATATATTTTTGTTTCTATATGAATATGAAATTGTTTTATGTATTTATCATTTTGATGAATCTTGTTTCATATATTCTTGATTAATTATACCTCATGTGTTTTTGATGAAATTTTTTCATGTATTATTGACTAATCAACTCGCATAATTAAGAAAAAGTGAAAAAAAATTAAAAAATGATTGGTTTGTAATGAATATTTCCCCTATATTAAAGTGCAATCTAGGATATACGTTATTAATAGAATGAGGAACTTTATTTATAGTTAAATGGCTTAATTAAATGAGAACCCTATATTTTGTGAAATTTTGAAGATCCATTCTTAATCACAAATTTAATATAATCGAACTATAATTTAGTTTGTTCCATAAATAATAATGGAGGGATAAATCTATACTTTTTTTTAATATCCATGTTTTTCTAAAATGAAAACAGATTGAGATGGAAATTTTACCGTACGGTCAGGGATTCCCCACTTTGACAGGTAAGGGACCGGGACTAGGAATTTATTTTTATGACCGAAGAGGGGTCCAGGTGGGGTCGGGGATGCCATTATCGCCTCTAATCCGACCTCAATTAATCTGTTTAGTTTATTTAATACATGTATATAATGCATGTTCCACACACATATATATATATATACACTTTTATTATTATATATATATATATATATTTGATTTTCAATATTAATAATTAGTGTAGTGATGATTTATTATAATTATAATTATAATTATAATACTCATTATTTTTATTGTACTAAACACGTACCCAACAGGTTCCTCAAATCCGCCTGGGATTCCTTCCCCTCGAACCCATTGGAGATTAAAAGGGGACATGGTAAAAGACGAGGCGATAAAATGAGTATCGGAGTCGGGGGATGCATTACCCACCAAATGCTTTAAGGTCTACAATATCATCCAAATTTCCATACTTAAAAAATAGTTTGAGCTGGAACCGAATCTATAGCTTATATTTCGGAATAGATAGATAAGATTTTTCTTTGTAAATGTCTTGTAACTATTTGTATTGATCTAAAAACAAAAAAAATCCTTCAACAAATTGAAGATTAGTTAAAGTGAAGTCAACAACGTTACCAAAGCGGATTGGATTGTTATCTAGCCGAAAGAAGATCAATACAAGATAAAGTCAGATGTAGTCTCTCAAATTGGAGTGCAAACTTATCCAACAATTTTGGCTCACCTACTCTACCAACTCTAGTCTTAGTGTGGGAACATGTTTGACATGTCACACGAAGTAAGTTCTAAAGTATTATTTTAATAGTATCATACCTCCTTTACTGTCCCCTTTGCACACAAAAGAATGAGTTGGGTTAACAAGTGTCTACATTAACTTCAAATGCTGAAATGAAGAGTACACGCATACAACGATCAACAAATCAGATAAAGACATATGTTAAGTTGGACAAAGATTTAATATAAGGATGGCTATAAAATGTCATCCTTGTCACTTGTGGAAACTCACCTATTTTAAAAGAAATTATGAGTGATAGTTTTTTAGGTAAAATCGGCATCACCATTTGAAAGACTGTCTTAGTACTTCATATCTGAAAGAGTGCCTTCTCATTTCACTTTTTTACAAACACGATGTGTAGAGACCATGTTTAAACATTAGACCATTGTCTCACTGGTTGTACTCATCCAAAGGCAATATGGGAACCCATCTTCTCTTGGTGGAATCTGGTTTGTAACGTCCTGTCTTCAGTTTCATAATTGCTCCTTTTCAATGGAGGAAATAATATTGCAATCTCGTTGGAAAGTATTTGGCGAGTTGTGACTTTGATTGCGACTTATTGTATTTGGATGTAACATCGGAGTTACACTAAGCTCATTACTATAAACCCAAAACATTTTTTTTTTTAAATATAATCTTCAAAACAAATACGGGATATAAGTTCTAGATTTTCACCAAAAAGTGAAGTTCGGTTCAACCGAACAAAATAAACATGTCAATCCAAAAGTTTAACGAAACTTAGAACCAACGATTTTTGTACTAAAAGTCGGGACAAAATATTTATAACTATCCGACTTCAAAAACTACATAATTACAACCCATGACGAAATATTTACATGACAAGTACCAAAATGTCGTCCGGGATCTTGAAACCTTCTACTGAATCTACACCGCTTTATCTTTACCTTTCCCCATTACCATTCTTCCTGAAAATAAAAAAAAATTGTTCTAATAGAATAAGCGACAAAGCTTAGTGAGGTTATATCGAAGCGTATAAATATGATGTAAAATACATATATTAACCGGAACAAAACAGAAAGAGTAGTTTAACTACAAACCGAACGATCAATATATCATGCCAGCATCAACTAAAGCATAACAAACATATCAAAACAGAAATATCATTATCTCGAATAGGGTATACATGTGCACAACACCCTCTCTTCGTCTACAGGGCCCGTGCAAAGTACTCACACCCGGCTCCTTACCAATCGGGATACGTGAGTACGAAAAACCAATATGCCACACCCAACCACCCTCTCCTTGGGATACGTGGTCAAACTCCATGCTACAACATATCACCCGAAGTGATACCCGTAGATCATGGTTTACCAAAAGGCCAAATAAAACAGTCTCGGATCCGGACTCAAATGATAACACGAAATGAACAACGAATACCAATACTAGGCCAGAGGACTCAACATACTCAGTAAAATATGAAAATTAAACTAACTTGCAGTAAGAAAGCATATACATATATTACACATAAGTGTACGTTCGATATAAACTCACAGTGCTTCAATGTAAACAACCGAACGCGGCAATATCCAATTCTAACCAACAATAGAATTAGACCTTCATAAGCTTCAAATATCCTTAATATAACCCCTGGAGTAAACATTTCAAATATCATTATCAATCTATAAACCAATCTCAAGTTATACACTTTTAAACTTTGACTATCCTACTTTCAATTTCTCTTGCATAACCCTCTATTCAGCCCCTGTTTTACCTTATTTAAACTCAAAATTAGACACTGACTTCTGAAGATGAAATAAAGTATACTAGCATATCTTTCTAATGCAACTGACCTCACTTTTTTTTTTTATGTGATTTACTATGCATTATACAACACAGCAGCTCAAAGATGTCAAAACTCAGCTTAACAGCACAGTACTTGTTGCTGTTTTTACCTATCTTAACTTCAATTTCACATTTTCAGGTCTGAAGATGAATTGTAGTTCATTTTGTTATCTTTCCAAGGACACTAATCTCACATTCATACGATTTTTCTTCAATTTTCTATGAATTTTCAAAAATAAAGCTGCAACCATACACTTCATGACCAATTCACTCATATTATCCATTATAGAGACCAATTCTCTTGTATTTCAATATCATTTTCTTGTTTTCATCTCTTATATTACATACTCATCATAAAATCTCAGAAACTCTATTATTAATAGCATATGAACATGATTTCCTAAATTAAAAATCATTAACATCATTGACAATGTTTAACCTCATTACTTTCTTACCAACACAAACAATTATTCCAAGTTTCTTTCAAAATAACAATATATTAACCATCATATAACCTTAATCTTACAAAATTATCCATTAATCTCAAACATGCAAGCCCTAATATCCTTAATAACACTAATTACAAAGATTAAACATAGTATTAAGAGTATACCTTGAATGGTCTTCACATATATATCAAGAAGCAACAATTTGAGCTTTGATTCTTCAAGAATTGGGTGTGTTTAGGCTTAAGTGAGTGAAAATCGCACCTTGAGTGTGTGTAGGAGTTCTAAAACTGATTTGGGGGGAAATGAGTTGATTTTCGTCCTTTCCCCCTTAAATCCAGTTTGGGTCGGGTTTGACCCGGTTTTGACCCATTTTGACCATTAAACACTAAAAATATCATAACTTTTAGCTCGGAACTCCGTTTTCGATGAGATTTTCGTCTACGCGTTCGTAATAAGATTACCTATAACTTCCAATAAAAATATTCCAGTAAAGATCTCCCAATAAAAGCAGTTTTACACATTTGTAGGTTTTATGCTTTCCTTTGTAATTTTGCGTTCGTGATTTTGAGCTCGGATTCCCATAAAAATTTTCCGACACCTTCAACAACTTCTATAGGTCCAAAACTTAGTTCCAAAGCTTAAAATCCCATCAAACACCTACCATTTGAGTTTTGCGCACGTAGGTTACCGAAATAGCAACGTATTTTGTAAAGTTTGCATAAAGTGCAATCTACACGACTTTTTCGATCTCCGTCAATTATAACACTTCACATTAACTTATTCAAAGGTGTTCCAACTTTTACATCACCATTTAGATCATCCGTTCAAGTTTTGGGTAGATTTTTCCTATTTAGGTATTCTAGTTACCTACCCAATTTCCATTTAGGCTATGTACTTTGTAATTTGAACATTTACATCACCTAATCATCTTAATTCTGAGGTGTTGGTAATAGTCACTTGTCCCAAAAATCATCCTACCTATGGGCCCTCTTATATACTCTATTACTCACACTTAGCAAAATCTAACATGTCATTTTACTCAAAATAGTATATTATCCAAGTAATACACAACATTTTCTTTTAAACACTATATTTAAGAAAGTTTAGAAAGTTGGATGTTACATTGGAGGACTAGAAACACCCGAGTTTTCAAAGGGGTAGTCTTATGTATTGACTTGGTTGGCGAAATCAAAATCCGCTCTTTTGGATGGATTTCCTCACGACTCAAGTCCTTCTCAAAATCAGTGGCTTCTTGGATCGACTCTCCCAACGTTACTACTAATTGATGGTCCCTCGTTTCTTATTGTTTATTTTCTTCTTATTCTGTTTTGTTTCCCTCCTTTCACTGAGTCTGCTTGTTCTTTTTATTCTCTTTTTTAATTCAATTTATCTTTAAAAAAACATAATAAAAATATCATAAAATCAAACAAAATAAGTATTGGACAAGAATGACCGACGGCAATATTTAATAAAAGGAGACTTGTCTTTTAAGTCGTTGTTTGTACTCATTAGTGGAGGCACCCTTTCTATATCCACATCATCCTTTAGAAAATAAATTTAATCTTAATATTTAATATTATACTTAATTATTTAAAAAATGTTGTTTGCTAATGTTGTAATAATAACTTGAAAAAAATATTGGGTTTGAACCACTAGAAATTGGTCGAATGGCAAATGACGAAGATTCCACTCTCTTTCTATAAAAAGAAAAAAAGATTATTTGATTGCTAATTATATTTTTAAACTATATTGTCCGATTAATTTTCTTTTTGAATAAAGTTTAATTTTGTAGTTTTCAACACATACCGTTCATGAAAATTACAAATTCGGATTTACTTCCTCATGCTTGTTAATTCCTAACAATTTTGGACTCTCTATCTAACATACAATCGTTAATTTTTTTCATTAAGTTAAGTTAAACGACGTTATTTTAATCATTTTTACTATTTTCTTAAAAATATATTTTGAATTTTCAATCGTAAAAAAATAATTAAAAAAAGAGTTTTTTGTTTTTGCTTTTGCTTTTTTTTTTTTTTACAATTAAAAATGTAATATGTTTTTCTTATTTTTAGTATAACGAAATTAGTGAAATTAATTAAAATATTCCTTATATAATTAGACTAAGCGAGGAAGGTTAATGACCGTTAGATAGGATAATCAAAATAGTTGGAAATTGACAAACGTAAAGGACAAATCCTAGCTTTAAAGTTTAGGGCCTTTTGAAAATTACCAACATTAAAATTGAACTTTACTCAAATTCTGTATGCTCAAATTAATACTAGAGTAGATTAAGTTTTTTGTCCATGTGGTTTATTAAAACAATTGATTTTCCTTCATGTGGTTTAGAAATTGTTATTTTCGTCCATATAATTTGTAATTTATTGTTAATTTCATTCTTATAATTTAGTCGTTTTGGTTCTTGTGGTTTACATTCTTCACTGTTTTTGTTCTCTTGTACTTTAAAGATAAGAATAATCAAATAAAAATAAAAACTAGTTAGTGTACCCGTGAGTTGTAGCGGATGTAAAGGATTTTTAAGGGTTTCTCATTTGCATGGATTAAGAATTTTAGAACCTTTGTGGTTTTACGAAAAATAATAGGTTAAGAGCACCAGATATGAAAATGAGTAATATAATGTTTCTCAACTCATGTAATACATATTTTATAACATATTCCTATCATAACGTGAAAGGGGATAGGGGGATGTACAAGAAGTCCCGAGTGAGTTGTCATCTTCACCAATTTGTAATCATTTCTCTATCATAATATGAAAGGGGATGCCCAACAGAAACTCTACATGGTCTGAGCACATCAATGTGCATTCCTGAAGTAAACAATATCATGTATGTAAGAAAGAAAAAAAATCTAAATCAAACATTTAATCTCTCCCAAAACACAGAGGTTATGAAGACCTCCCCACTTGTAAAACAAAAAATGAACTAAAAGAAACGAGATAACAAATCCATATAACTATATCTATACTATATTAAAAAGCAATAGTTTCAATTATTCTTGAATTTTTTAAAGGTACAATTTTTTATTGCATTATGTACAACCATCTAATGCATATGGAAGATTGCGCTCCTGAAATTTATTTGATTGTTCCATGCCCCATTGAATTACCATCCTCCATAACTACAGACGCGCCTAATTTCTCTCCATATCCATCTTCTTCCTTAGATAACAGCTCCCAAAAATCATTCAGGTTTGTAATCATTGCAATCTCTTTGATTCGAAGTTTTGAAGAGAAGTTTTTCGTTTGGTTAATTATAGGGTTTGTGTATGCTCATCGTAAATATTTTTTTGTTATAATTTAACATGAAGGATCTCTCTAATATATCTTGTTTCTTGATTTGGAAATTGAGTTTCTATCCAAATGTGATTTCTATGGGTTTTACATGGTTGTATATAGTATAAATAGATAGACAAATAATGTATATTTTATCGTATGTATTTATTTATGTTATTTAATTGTATAATTAAATCTAAAAATATTCGATATTGGACTCCTTATGAAAGTAATAACAAAACGATTGTAATGATATAACTTCTAAAAAAATAAATGTATTTTTTAATGTATTTTAGTTCGTATATAATAATTTATATTAATATGATAATGGTGTAAAATAAAAAATGAAGAGGTAAAGGATAAAAAGTAAATTATATAATTAAATATAAGGGTATAAAGTGTAATTTAGAAATTGAAAATGAATTGGTTTTTAAGAGAGAATCATGAGGAGGTTATTGAGAGGCTATTGATGCTTTCAAGTTTGTACCTTTAGCATTACAACTTGTACTTCTTAAAATTTTCAAGATAACTATAACTTCTCTTTTTTAATATAGATAGATAACTATAACTTCTCTTTTTTAATATAGGTAGATAACTATAACTACTCTTTTTTTAATATAGATAGATAGATATAGATATAGATAAATTACAAATCATACAAATTAAAATTAAAATTTTTAAATAACATGGATTGAAAATCAAAATTATTAACAAAGAATAAGAATTAAAATCGTAATTTCCTCTTAATACTATTATTCTACTTGTAATAATAACAATAAAATAATTGAATGACCTTGACATGAACTATTTAAAAAAAACAATATTCAAAGAAAACAATATTATAATCTAGATATATTTGAATAAGTTGAAAATCAACCACAAATTAAATGTTTATCAATTAGACATCCCCGTTATTTAAATTTTAAAAAGTAGAAATTGTTGGCAAATTATTTTAATTGAAATATTATAGAAGGAAAAAAACAAGAAATAATCGAACGAAAACATTAAAAAAAAAACATCCAATGGATGAAGTTATAACTTCGAATTAATCATGATACTAAAACATATTATAATATTACGTTAAGAAATCGATATTTATATTTTACAATTAAAATTTTTCAAAGTACTCCGTGAAACAGAGGCCAATTATTTTTACATATTGAAATATATAAGAAAAACAAACAATATAATTACTAACACTTTGACCAATCATCACTTTACATCTAATTAATTATTATACACAATTAAGATTGCTTAATGTGGCGAAAGAGCACCATAAGTTTGCCCTCGAGATGCCGGCGCCGGTGCCGGAGCAGTAAGTTCAAGATCGGAGGACTCCAATGCATGGCCTTTCCGGCAAGGTATATATGAGGAAGATATCTGAGATGGGCAACGACTAGGAGTCGAGTAGAATTTCCGACAATCGGCCGGCGATCTCTGATCCGGAAGATCCAAAATACAGTTCATCTTCATATGAAGTATCCCACTCTTGATCAACTTCCGACACTGTGGGCCAACCTCGGTGAAATAATTGTACGAAAGTGTGAAGTTCGTTAACGCCGGCAGACTGCACACTGTCTCCGGCACTATATCGGAAAACCTATTATGGGCCAAGTTCAGAAGCTCCATTTTCTCTAAGCACTTAAACGTGTGTGGGATTGGGCCGGTTAAACTGTTACCGCCGACGTCCAACACGGTGGCTTTCTTCAAAAATCCGATCTGATACGGCAAACATCCGGTTAACTTGTTGTTCAAGAAAAGAACTTCGAGTAGAGTATCGTAAGCAGCTCCGATGGTCGGAGGGATTTTTCCGATGAAATGGTTGTTAGCTAGGGTTAGGTACAATGCCGGAGTGAAGCCGATGGTGGCAGGTAGTGTTTGTACGAATTTGTTGTTGTTAATGAAGAGCAAATCGACATCGAGTTGAAAGACTTGTGGAGGAACTCGGCCGTAAAAATTGTTGAATCGTAGGTCGAGGAATACTAATTTCATGGCTCCGAGGACGGCGGTGGGAAAGCCGCCGGAAAATTTGTTGTTACTGAGGTCGAGTTCGTATAAGTATTGGAGTTTGCTGATGTTGTTGGGGATGGTGCCGGTTAAGCCGTTGGAGTTTGCATGGAAGAAGGCGATGTCTTTCAGACCGACGATAAAGTCGGTGATTGGGCCGCCGATGTTAAAGCCGTTGAAATTGACGCCGGCGACGGTCCTCTTTTTGACATTTGGTACGATGTCGCAAAAAAATCCTTTGTATCTGCAAATATCTTTGCCCACCCATGTTTTTGTAATTCCTTTGGGATCGGATGTCACTTTCTTTTTGAAATCCTGGATTACGTGGGAGGCTGCTTCCAGTAGCTCGTTTTCGAAACCACCACTGCCTGCTGGTGGTGGTGACGGTAACCGTCTTGGTGGTGGTGACGGTGACCGTCTTGGTGGTGGTGGTGGTGGTGGTGGTGATGGTGATGGTGGTGGTGGTGGTGGTGGTGATGATATAGGCGGTGTTGGTGGTGGTATGGGTGGTGATAATGGTGGTGGTATGGGTGGTGATAATGGTGGTGGTATGGGTGGTGATAATGGTGGTGGGCATGGTGGAGGTGGTGGAGGGGGACAATTTTCTTGATATTCCGGCGGTGGCGATGGAGGTTCACCGCCGCCACCTATGATTATCTGGAGTGCTTCTCTATGAATAACTTCACCATTGATAGCAAAGAAATGAGTGATGAAAATGAAGAGTAGAAATGTACAACCGCCGGCCGCCATCGCTGCTCCGTCGCAGGGTGGAATTAATCAAGAGACGATTTTGTTATAAATAAATATATAGATATAAGAGTCTAGACCAATTATTTATAAAATGTTTTTTTTTAATTTAATATAAAATAAATAAATTTTATTATGTAATGGGGTAGCCTCTCCTTGTCTGATATTGGGAAAAGAATTTTGTTCCACTTCGAAAAGCTTGCAATTTGCATTATTTCACATGTGAATAGTTGGTGTCTTCGTTAGAAGGGCATTCATGTTTTGTTTGTTTTAATTTCGAACAATAAAGAAATGATTTTTTTTTGGCCATTTCATCTTATATTTTCTCTTTCTGAATTATTGGATTCGAATCTAATAAACTGAACGTAAAAAACACTCAACCTTTGTGTTAGCTAGTTCTGTAAAACAAGCATATATCAGATATATTTTAGACTTATAGTACGTAATAAAGAATCACACATTTAAGAAACGAATAATCTATTTATCGATAGGTTTTTGTATTTGCAAAAGAGTATATTTGGTAAATTTATAAAGAATGTTGTTTTAGTCTTTTACATACAATCAACCCTTTGGTAATTAAAATCATTTTAGATAATACTGAAATTACATATTTAAATTAATGTTACCTCTTGTATTTAATATGAAGTTGGGTTTTTTTATTCGTGTACTTCCAATGTTCTATTCATAATAATAAATTATTTTTGTGGTAGGTTAGGTAAACATATCAAATAATGCATTGAAGTTTTTGGAACCTTGTGACTAAAGAAGTTGTATATATGTTTGATCTAATGTATTAGAAAAAACATACATTGCATGTACATATGGACAAGTTCTGGGGCGGAACATGACAATTATAATCCGGAGGGGGCAAAATATAATATTACAAAAAATTTAAGATCCAAATACGTGTGTAACTTGTTTTTTGTTCGGTTTTTCTATGATATAATACTAAATTTATAAAAGAAGTCGTCAGTGTAAGATCAAGGAGTTGTTACAAATGTAAGATTGAGAGCGATGGTAATGACCAAGAGTCTTACTCGGTAAGTGAAGGTGACGATTTTTACACAGTTAAAGCTTACTAGGTAACTTGTTATATATGATGTCGTTTTAATGAAGTACCAATCTTGCCCTACAATATAAGTGATTGTTAAATCTTACTGATAAGCACTTACCAGATAAGTGTTTAAATAAATAACCCCTAAAACTCAGAAGTCAGAGCATTTAAACTATTAACAGAAAACTGTAATATAAATTTGTAATGTTTTGTATTAATGAACTAATAAAAATAACTTTTAAATTAGCAATACAACATTATATATTTGTATAGCAACTTAAATATCAATATTTTTTATATCATTTAAAAACTAATCTTTATACACAATTGATATTAATAATTTTATGTGAAGTGTGAAAAAGTGATAAAAAATTTATGTGAAGTGTGAAAAAGTGATAAAAATGGAAAACAAAATGTAAAAACTAAGTATTAAAGAAAAGTGACAAAAATAGAAAACAAAATGTTAAAACTAAGTATTAAGGGGTGGAAAGTGACAAAAATGGAAAACAAAATATAAAAACTAAAGTATTAAGGAGTGGAAAGTGACAAAAATGGAAAACAAAATGAAATTATGCAAGGAAATAGGCTTGAACCCACGATCTCTTGCAGCCGCAGAGGCCATGAAAGTGTTAACCAACTGAAATGACCAACTTATCAATTTTAATAGTTCATTTTTGGTATTTAATTGAAAAGGCGGGGAGTCCATGGCCCACAAAGGCCCCTATAGGGTTCTGCCACTGGACAAGTTGCATAAAAATATAAGTGTCATTTGGTCATCTTCATTTTATTATCATAAATGTAATATTTCAAACATTTAGACTACTCTACGTTACACAAAATAGTAATTAATTTTAAACTTTCATATCATATATAAATTAGCTAGGTATCAACATGGTTGAAATATCATAATGTACTAAAATAAATGTTTTGATAATAAGCTACACAAACTACAAATTAGAGCAAAGAACAATGTTTTTAATACAATTTGCATATATATATATATATATATATATATATCGTAATTTAAATAATTTCTTTTGATATTTATCAAGCAAAATAAGAGTTTGTGATGGTTAAATCATAAATGAGAAACAAGAACGAATATAAATACAATAAAAAGAAGAGTAAACTGAAATTTGGGCCCTATGGTTAGTTGTTTTCTTTGATTTTGGTCCCTACAATTGCAAGAAAACCTTTATGGTATGCAAAAGTTTGTAATTTAGGTCCTTGAGGTTAACGCTTGTTTGGTTCGTAGGATTTGATATTATTCGACTGGAGGTCCTTGAATACTAAAATCCTAGGGGACTTTTGGTTCGTAGGATTTGGTATTGTTCGATTGGAGGTTTGTTGAAATATGTATTTGTTTCAATCTTCACATTTTGTGTTTATTCTGGCTGGTTTTAATAGATGATGGTTTAAAAAGTATTTATTAGAATCTGGAAGGACTACACTGCATATTCAGGAAGTTCAAAAGGGTAGCGGAGCAATTGTCTAGATTGTTAAGGGGATGCTTATGTAACTTCTCCTAACATCTAATCGTCATGTTGTCGATTATGCAACTAATGATATAAAACTATAAACAACTAAATTATCTTTTTATTAATTACATGTTTTTAATCTATTTTAAAATATTATTACATAAAAATATTATGAAATCGGATGAAATACCAAATTCGTTTAAAATGAATTAACACTAGTCAAACTCATGCTACATTATGATTTTATTACAAAATATTATTTTCTTCAAATGAAGTAATGTGGAAAGAGATTTAGTTGGTGGACAAGAAAAGAAATGGGTTTGGAACGTATGATTTGTACCTATTGATAGGAGATTATCACTTTTTAAAAGAAAATAATGTCCTACTGTTTTTCTGATTATCTATTTATACTATATCAGATTAAATCTATAAATTTTAAATTCTAATAAATCGACTGAACAAGGGTTTATATTTTGTATACCGTGGTTAATGGGTATCTTTAGATCATATGATTCTATTTAGAATATGATTCCATATTAGAAGAATTCTAAAATTGCTTTCTAGACCACTTTTAGAGTTGTCAACAAAAATCCTTATCCATTTATCTATTACAAATAAAAACTGATAAACAATTTTTTCAAGTTGATTATTCGGTTCTTTTTATTCTTTGTGCAATGCACCATCGATAACCTTGCTTGTCATGTACATGATAAATCAGTTCAAACCTTATTCCTCTTTTTTGTTATTCATAGTTTTTACCACACAAATTATATCTTCTTTTTCATGTGAAAGATATTTTGCCTATGCTTTTTGCTAAAATATTTATCATGAGACATAGTCAAAGAAAATTTCAAGAGTGAATTTTTTGAAAGTGATTCTAAAGAATATAATGCTATAAATTACAAGCTAAGGCAACTTAATTAGACTTATTTTAAGAGGTTGTTTATCAAAATCTTATCGAATAAGCGTTTACTGGGAGTTACTTACCTTATAAGTGAGGAGGGATAAAACGGAGAATCATTTATGATTTGGGTCCCACATAATATTAAATCATTTATGATTTAATTTTTAATCATATTAAATCATAAATAATTTAATATTATGTGTGACCCACATCATATGTGATCCACAATTGTTCTTTTGTTCCTTTAAAAATGCAAAGTTCTCATTTGAACCTTCCTCTCTCTCTCTTATATATATATATATATATATATATATATATATATAAAACGTCGTTAACCCTTTCTCTCTCTCACACACGTGTCCACTATCTCGATCTCTACAAAATAAATATTGGTTTTGCTCCATGTTGTTTATTAGATGTTCTTATTTTAATCCCTTAACTTTATCAAATTTCTATTCATTAGTCTTCTTTATTTTATACTAATTAATAATTAATTAAAAACACATGCATTAAGATAACTAGATAAGTTTTTATTTTACAATTACACCATTAGTAAATCTTTTCATTGCTTTTAAAATTAATCCAAAGTCAGAGTTTTTCGTTTTAGTTAATATATTTTTTTTAAATTAATAAATTTAATAAATTTAATAAAATAAAAAAAGTATTAAGACAAAGTGTTTTCTACTTTTACAATTTTAGTTGAAGTGAAATTTTGAAATTTTATTTATTTTCTTTTACTTCTCTTTTTAATTTTATATTTTTATTATATTAACTAATCAATAATTTTTTTTTACTAAAATTCATTTAAAAGATTTATTTTATTTTACAAGGTATACTATTAGAAAAAGTTTCATCAAAGCCTTTAAAACGAGTTCATTATTTAATATTTTTAAAATTAACACGTTTTTTTCTTGCCTTTCACTATCTAAAGCTCTAAATCGTTAATTTTGTTTTTTCTATTTCAAAAATCTGGTTTGTCTTACAATTTTCTAATGGTTTAATTTGTAAATTTAAATATATATTTTTATTGTATTTTTAATAGTAAAATTAAAAAATGGAAAAGGTAAAGAAATAAATATTATTGATTAGTTAATATAATAAAAATGAAAAAAACACTACATCTTGATACTTTATTATATTTTATTAAACCTATTAATTTTAAAAATGATAAATATATTAACTAAAAACGAAAAACTTAATTTTGAATTACTTTTAAAGAAAGTGAAAAGATCTACTAACAATGTAATTAAAAAATAAATACTTATGTTAATATATTTTTAATTAATTACTAATTAGTATAAAATGAAGAAGGTATAACAAATAAAAATTTTATAAAGCTTAGGGTAGAAAATAGAAATACCTGATAAACATCAGGGACCAAAACCGAGAAATACCTCACAAAGAGAGAGAGAGAGAAAGAGAGGTAACTGTTACATATATATTAAACATAAAAAAACAAAATGACGTGTAAATTTGTAATTGGAGGAATAGGCTTGTCACAGGGAAAAGGAACAGCCGATTTTTATCCCTAAGTCTAGGCTTACCCGAATTAGTCAATATTTAAGCATAAATGATTGTTTCTACCAGTAATTTAATGCGATATTTTAGTTTCGTTGTAATGTTAGCTATACTCAAGGATTTTAAATTTTGGGATGTAATATTTATTTATTCAATTTATTAATTAATTGTCTAATTTTTAAATATAAAATTTAAATCCAATGGGAACTTTTTTTTCCTCTAAAAGAAAAAGGAAAAAGGTGGAAAAAAAAGGATGAAAGCGGTATTGATTGAAATCTTTATGTCTTTATATAAACAAAATGGGTTCAATTTGATTCTATAATTATGGTATAAAATGAAAATGAAAATAATATCTTAGATACTAATACCATGATATATGAACATATCGTTTTCTTAATTTGCTTCGTATCTGGTTAGACAAACACGTCAAATAACCCATTAAAGATTTTGAAAATGTTGTACGTGAATCAAATGGATGATATCATTTTTGTTGTACAATTTTTTTAACGACAACAAATTTTATTAAAACTAGCAAGGTGCTGGAGAATAATTACATTACAGAAATAGCCTATAAGGAGTTTTGCAACCAGTCTATCCAATTGATATTCCACTTCTTACTCCTATTTTGCGCCCAAAGGAACTAATGTGTGACTATATTATCCCACAACATCATCTTCTTAGGTTTCATTGCTCCAAAAAGCGTTCCATTACGAAAATTCCATATCGTCCATAGAGTTGTGTACAGGACCACTTCTAGGCAATCAACTTCCCCTTTCTTTATTTTTAAGGAATCCATCCAATCTTTCCATCCGGATACATTGTGTAGGCCAGGTATATTCATGTTCCACCAGTGACCTACGTTCCTCCAGATATCTTGAGGCAACTGACATTCAAAAAATAGATGCTCCACTGATTCACTCTACTCTTCGCATATTGAACATAGAACAGAGTGCACGTCTCAAAATCATTTAATTAGTTATGTGGTAATTTATTGGGGAGTGCTAATGCCAACCCTTTAGTAGGGGTGTACACGGAATATTTTGTACTATAGTAGGGGTTGATGTAGACATGTGTGAATAGAAATTCACCTCTTAGGGGTGCCATTAGCAACATTTATGGATGTCATTAGCCTCCCCTAATTTATTACTCTCATTCATCTCAAAATTACTATTTTGGTTGTAGTAAAATAAATCATTATTTGTAAGGACTTTTTAATTTTACCTTTAATTATGAGAGGATAAATTTTTTTCTCTCTATAATTAGCATTATGTTTTCGAATATTTTTTTACAAAATGAGAGAAAATGAAGGGAAATGGAAGGAAAAAAAACACGTGTTCTCGAAACTCTTTTAAAAGAGAAAAAAAAGTAAACTGAAGAAAAATAATAATAAGTTTTCTTCCTTTTTTTTCCAAATGTGGGAGTAACGAGAATGAAATGAAATGAGAGAAATTAAAACATTTTAAAAAAAATTATTAAAATTACAAAACTAACAACCTTTCATTATAAATGATATATTTTTAAAGGGCTCATTTGAAAAAATGATGGCTTCCATTCCTATATCACCTGTTCCAAAATATGAAAATTATTATTCTTTATTTTCTTTTTCTTTCATTTCCTTTCTTTTTAAGAACACAAATTAAAAAAAAATCTTTTCTTTTCTTTTCAATCCCCTTTTTTTATCTCTCCAAAATCAAGAACGATAGAGTAATCATTTTCTTAATTAGGAATTGCAATAATTACACATTTATAAAATCCTATGCGTTCTTTTTTATTGTGAACATTTTTCATTATGAACGTTTGTTTTAGCCTATTAGGACGAAAATAATCTTTAGGAGTAAAGTTCACTTTTGATCCTTAACGTTTAATTTTACAGTTCTCGTCCTTCAACTTCATTTTAACTTATTTATCCCTCACGTTTGTCACTGGGCAACACTTTTCATCCCTCTTCCTAACGCTCATTAACGTTTTTTGAAATATTATGGTCATTTTACCTTTTTTGCTAATTTTCTTTTAAAAAGTTAAGTACAATTATATTGTTTATTTATTAAATTATATATTTAGTGTTAAAATATAAAATTAAATTAAGTTATTAAATTATATATGTTTAATATACATACATAGATTAAACATATAATATATAGAAACACGGACCAATCTTAACGGCGACTACAAGCTCGTCATCAATCTTCACCATCTCCTTGTCAAACCCTCTTACAGTTTCAGCACCAAACCCACATCAAGATTTGGGACTACCACTATCCAACTTCATGTTCTCCAGTAAACCTTACCCTTGAATGAAACAAAAACCAAAATCAAGATCTTCATGAAGAAGCAGAAGAGTATCGAAGCAGATATAAACCGGAAATCCCTCCCCCTCGGTGATCAAAACCAAATATGACATACCCCTATGTGTCATGTCATTGTTGATGTCACGAATTGAACCATAAGCCCCATCGATGTTACATTGTTTTCGATTAGAACGGGATGTGGACGGAGGTGAGGTTTTAGACCTGGTCGGAGATGATAGTGATCGGTGACGGTGGAGGTTTTAAATATGAACGGAGATTATAGTGATTTGGCCGACAACTTCATTCTTTGGGTTGGGGGGGGGGGGAGTTTCTACATATATACATATATAATATGTAAATTACTAAATTACTCCTCTTCTTTCTTTTTTGATTACCTTCCTTGCGTATGTATAAGACCGAATCCATTCGATTTCTAAAAAAGATTACTAATCCTTTTATAGTTTACACACTTTTGTATTTTTTAATTTTTTGATAGGAAATAAGAAAAATATATAGAATGACCACAAATATTAAATACCCTTCATTTAATTGACTTAACGGAAAAACTTAACGATCATTAGGATGATGGACAGAAAGTGTTGCTAAGTGACTTATATAAAGGATAAAACCGTCAAAAGTGACAAACATTATGGATCAAAAGTGACAAACATTATGAATCATAAGTGAAGTTTACTCTAATCTTTAACTTGTAAATAAAAAACATTTTTAAAAAAAACTTTATTTTTCCTAAAAGCAAAAAAAGGATAACTTGAAAGGGATGTGATTGGTAGTAGGAGGCCAGTGGCTCCAATGACATAAAATATTTATCTTCTTGTTCGTTGACGATTCATTCGTATTGGTCTTTGAAAGAGACGATAAAACAGTAGGCCATACAGCTCCAACCCAACCCACCCTAAAAGGTTCGAATTTCGTAGACTGCTCATGTGATAGGTTTAATTATTATTATTATTGTTTCAATCATTAAATGTATAAGAGCTCAAAAAATCGATTTACATTAATATAGGACAATGATATTGATATCTTTATGTATTGAAATTATGTATTTTTATAGTATTGAAAATGTACAAAAACTAATTTTGATGTTATCATATATGAGGAGAAATTCATGGTAGGGATGTCATCTTTTTGTGAAGGGTATCATAGGTTTTGCCCAGATTAATCCCAGTAAAGTTTTTTGATTGCAATAATCAGCTCTGATAAACTCAGTAACCACAATTGTTGGGAGCGTATGGATTTCCTAAATGGATGGGATATTCCTTCAACTTTGATAGGGATGTCATTAGCAGTGCATAATTGTTGAGAGCGTCTGGATTCGAACCCTGGTAGGGATGTCATTAGCAATACATAATGGTGTCATTAGACTCCCCCCCCCCCCAAGGGACGTTCTTGATATTTTGAAGGTCATGTGCAAAAAAATTAAATGTGTTTTTTAATTTTCATAACCCCTTCTATATTTTTAATTTACATTATTATCAAATTATTTGACATTTTTTAATAATAAATCGACCAATAACTCTTCTTTTACTCTGAACAAGTTTTATTTTTCAATGTTAGTGTTTTTTAACTTTCATAACTTCTTCTATAAGGAGTTCGTGAGTAAGGTAGAAAATAAAATATAAAAAATGAATTACAATCTCTTTTATATATAATTGATCAATCATTATCGATAATTTAAAAAACATACATCAACAAGAACTTTTTATTGATCTATCATCATTAAAAAACACTATTAAAAATGTTCAGAAAAACATATAGGAAAAAAAACTAATTTCTCTTAAATATTCAAAGAAAAGTATAAAACTATTGTATAACCAAAGTTATTCAAACATCTCTAAGTCTAACAACTATTTTATAACTTTTCTAAAATAGATAATTTATAATTAAAATCTTCAAAAATTTACATCTAACTCTAAGAGTACTATATTTTAGCAATTTCCGTATTAATCATATTATTAAAATATTCTATAGATTAATGCCTTAATACACTTATAAATAAATGATATAAAAATTATAATATACTAAATCTTATTGGTGGAAACAATTAAAACAATATATCTCTCTAAAATTAAGTTTTAAAAAATTCTACTTTGTAGCATATACTATAACATAGTTATAACATAGTTGTTTGAGATCGTTTAAATCCTTATACCTGAGACTCTAATAAAAATGTTAAATAGGTGCTTGTTCACGATGACTACGATGGAGATTAAAACAAAAATAAAAATTCTTAAATTTAAATTTGAATTTGAATTTGAAGAATAAATTGTATAAGAAACTTACTGCAAGTAATTTATATAATTCAATTATCAAATTAATAAAAAATTCCAAAGCAAATTAATTAAATAGAATTATACATATAAGTTATTCTTAAAAAATAAAATCAAAACTAAAGAAATTATTAAATTTAATATATTTAATTCGCCCTAAAAATTTGTAATAAAACATGAATTTAAAACATCAATTATCAAATTAATAAAAAAATCAAAAACAATAATTAATTATTTTTATATATATAAGTTACTGTTAAAAAATAAATTCAAAACTGAAGAAATTATTAAATTTTATATATTTAATTCACCCTAAATTTTTTGAGACAAAACATGAATTTTAAACATCAAAAATAAAAAATGCATCCACTGGGATTTGAACCTGGGTTGTTTAGAAGGAGCCGACTAGAGCTTAGAAGATCTTTTGTTTAATTTGTTGTATTAGTTAATCTATATAATAATTTTAATACAACTAAAACGTATAAAAATATCGTGAGGCCCTATACGATAGCACCTCTCGGAACACCCTAAAGAAAGACCTTGACTCTCCCTTATATTACAAATAATAGACTTTTTTACATTTTATACCTAATTATATGGTGGTAATTGGAAAAAGTCACGTAAATATTGATGATTCTAATATCAAGTCGTATTTAAGTTGTGATAGCATCTTTAATATAAGGTTTTTATTAGGAAAAAATGTAATGGCTTTTATAAGAACTCCATGTCTTTAAGATGTTTGAATAAGAAGTAAAAAACATTGATTCTTACCATAAAGTTTGTGATAAATGACATTTTTTTATTGGGGTTTTCCTTTTACACCCTACTTTACCATACACCTTACTCTATAATGTGAATGGTAACACTCACAAAAAGTCAAAGTAGGCATGAATACCATAATCTTATTGGTGAATATGATATAGATTAGGTGTTATCATTTACACCATACTCTACATTTTAAAACTTAATCTAGATATATGTCCCCAATTAAAATAGATAAATAAACATGGATTTCCGTTGATTCTTTATAATTATTAATTTATATTAATATAATAATTATTAATGTTGAAAAAATCAATGAAAATCCAAGAAAAATGTTATTATAATAGGGTGATTCTAGACACCCAAAATGTTATATAGACACCTCCCTTATTATTAATTATTATGTAATCATGGTTTTTACTTTTATCCATTAATTATTACAACTTAATCTTTCTTGTTTTTTTAATAGATAAAATATTTGTTAATATTAATATTAATATTAATATTATTAGTATTTTATTCTCTTTATTTTTCTAAATAAATATTTGGTTATTATTTTCATTTTTTCTTCTTCTTACTTTTCGATTAATTACTATATTATTAGAATTTTTTTGGTTATTTAGGATTTCAAAACTTAAATAATGAATCTTTTTTTAAATGTACATATAATTAATTGAAAAAAAACCCCTCACTCTCTAAAAAAAAACCCTCTCGTCTCCTAAAAAAACCTTAGTTTCAAGCCGCTGCCACCGTCTATTTCGGAGGACCTCTCCTTTCTTCTACATCTTTTGTTCTTTCTTCTCCTTTTGAAGCGTTGTGTGAGGTTCTACCGTCATCGAGTTCGAGGTCGAGTTTGGTGGTTTCGATGGCTGTTGCGAGGTTATTTCCGAGTGTATGGTTGTTTCGAGGGTTGTGGCGGGGTCGAGTGTTTGTGGCTCGATGGTTGCCGAGGTTTCAGAGTTCGTTTTGAGGTTTGTTTCGAGTATTCGTTGGCTGAGGGTTGCTACGAGGTCGAGTGGTTGTGGTTCAAGTGTTTCTGCAGGTCAGAGATTAGGTTTCGAGTGTTTGATGTTCGAGGGTTGCTGTAAGATCGAGTTTTATTGTTCGAGGGTTGCTGCGGGGTCGAGTTTTTGTCGTTCGAGAACTGCTGCGGTTTTAGAGGCTGTATCTCGAGGTTTCAATTAACAGTTCGTCGAGGTTTCCAATTTGGAGTACGGTTAGTCGAGGAGTGTGGTTTTGTCGTCGGCTAATGATTAGTTTTCCTGTTAAGGTTCGGGGTCATTGGTTCGTGGTTCGAAGGGTCGTGAGTTTGGTTGGCGGTTCAGTGGAGGGTCGTTGGTATGTAGGTGTCGAGGCTTCGAGTGGTGGATCGTTGGGCCCCGAGTTCTCTACTGTAGTCTTCAGGCTTTGGTCTAGATTTTATTCCCGAGTTTTCTACTGTAATGTCCAGGCTTTGGTCGAGGTTTTGTTGGTTTGAACTTTTGCAGAATGGAAGTGGTTAGGGTAACTCGAATGTGGGTCGATTTATTTTTTGAGTGGGTTCGGTCGTGGTCCTTAATGGCTTAGGTGGTTCGGAATAGTTTGGTCGTGGCCCTGTTTGGTTTTGGGTGATTCGGGCAGTTTGATCATAGGTATGGTAGCCTAGTCTCGTGGTTTCGGTCCTTTCGGAGGTGGAATCTTTGGGAGATCGTAGTTAGGTGCGGTGATTCATGTGGTTTCGTGTCTTCGATCGCAGAATAGTTTATTGTTTAACCTTATACCTGTGATTCCAACGGTTAGTGGCGGTTCCCATTATCTGCTCCAACATCTCGTATTGCTACCACCTGGTAGCACGGAGTGGCCAATGTTTAGTTTTGTTCGTGGTTTCGGGGATTTCGTTTTCGGTGTTTTAGTCGAGGTCGACTTTTTTCATGTTTACCGGGTGTCTGCCCTTAAGTGGTTTGCGTATTTGGTTTGAGTGGTCGGGTCGTCCTTTCGTGTTGGTTATTCTCAGATGTAATGTTTAGTGTTGGTGATATCTTCTGTGTACTTTTTTTGTATTTCTAGCATCTTGCTAGTTTTTTTTTAATATGTTGTCTTTAAAAAAAACCTATAATTTTATTTTTGTATATAATTTTCATTTAAAAATAAATTTTAAAAAGTTGGTTTTAATTTGACATGTTGATAATAATGACGATTATAATGACGAATATATAATAATAGTAATATAGAAATCAAATTATAAAATATAAATATTAGTTACTATAAACATATCAAAATCAATTAAATATAATAACAATAAATAAAATAATAAAAACTAAAACAATATCATCTAAAAAAACCGAACAATATATTATACTTTAATATTAACTTCAATTTTTAGTTATCAAAATAAAAATATAACAAAACCAATAAAAATAAACTTAAATTATAAAACTAACGAAATCAAATAAAAATTAAAACATCATTAGAATTGCATCAAAATGTAACCAACTTTGAGCTGATTTCTATTTTAGGGAACGAACTTTGAAAATCAACATCTAAGGGTCTCGAGCAAACTTTTCGTTTATTTAAGGGTCTAGTTTACCTGATGACCTACTAATGCTGACGTGTCTCGGGTAAATGCCAAATAATATGCCATGTCATATTATATAATTCCACGTCATATTAGAAAATTAAAATTATATATATCTAAAAATTAATCATATAATTAAAGTTAATAATATATAAACATTTATAAAATAACAAAAATAAAAACTAAATAATTAAAGAAAAACAAATAACCAAAATCAAAACCCTATAATGTGCACCGCCTCCACCTTGGCATTGTTTGGCAAAAATAAGCTCACTTATAAGTCAGCTTATAAGCTAACTTATCGATAAGCTACTTGGAGTAGCTTATGAGAAGTTTTTTGACACTTTTTCCGATTATACCTCTGATTAATATTATTTATTTATTTACTATTATTATTAATTATAAATAAATATTAATTATTAATAAATATTAATTTTAAATAAATGTTAATTTTATATAAATGTTAATTATTCATAAACAATAATTTATAGAAATTAAAATTATTTTATAAATTATTAATTATTTTTAACTACACATTATTAATTAATTTTAATTATTTTATAACTTAATAAAAATACCATCTTTGTTCGAGTTACGCATCGAAATATTATGGCTTCTCGACATGTTATATGACGAGAATACGATATGCCAATATTTTTGATGGCTTATGATACAGAACATCTCCAAATGGTTTAGTACCTAAACTATTTATTTGAATGAAAAAAAATCATTAAACCTTCGGTTTTTGAATGGAAAAATCATTAAACTTTTTTGTTTTGATTGATAAAGTCCCAGGAAAAATAATAATAAACAAACTATTGCATTTTTACAAATTTGTTTCCTACATCTTTTTAACTCAAAAAAGTTAAATTAACTTACTAGTAAGTTCGATGGTTTATTTATTTTTTTAAATTCAAGGTTTTTAATCAATCAAAATGTGAAAGTTTAATGATTATTTCATTCAAAAAGATAGTTCAGAGACATAATCATTTAAAATTAGAAAGTTAAATGTTTTTTAATTCAAAAAATTAGTTTAGAACTAAACCATTCAAAATAAGAAAAGTTAATGGTTTTTTCATTAAAAAAATAGTTTAGCAACTAAATCATTCAAAACAAGAAAATTTATTGGGTGGAAAATAAATGGAAGGAAAAGAAAAGAGAGGGAAAAAAGTATTATTCGCGTTCTCGAAAAGGAAGTAAACGAAGGAAATGAAAGAAAAGTAAAATATTTTTCATGTCTTTTGAAGAAGAGAGAAATGAAAGAAAAAAACGTCATTTTTACTAATATCCCTTTAAAATAATACCATTTAGAATTAAAGGTTAGATAGTTTTTTTAATTTTATTAATATTTTAAACGATTTTAACTTATTTCCTTTCATTTCCTCCCAAATTTGGGAGGAAAGTTTTGAAAGGAAGCTAAACCTTATTTTCCTTCTATTTACGTTTCTATTTTTCCTAAAAAAAATTCAAGAACACAATTTTTTTACTTTTTTCAGCTTTCCCTCCCTTTTATTTTATTTCCCTCATAAAATGAGTTTTGAGAACACAAGTACACAACCTAAAAAAAAAACACTTATTTCTTTCGAGTTTTTTTGTGTTCTTATTTCCATTTTATTAAAATAAATGTAATTTAAAAATAAATGTCTATTTTTTTCTTCTACTTTTAATTTTAGATGAATATTTTTTTTCTATTAGCGTAATTTTACGTTGATTAAAATACAATAATTATATGGTAATATTTTGTTTTAAACACTTATTTTCAATCGTAATAAGTTTAAAATTTTAATGGGTTATTAAATCAAGGTACGAGTCAAAATAGGGTCATTACATTTTTTATTTATAAATAATTAGTGCATTATTTAAATAGTTATATGACTTTTTTTAATAGAGATTTCGGATAACATATATATCTTAGATTAATGTTTAAAAAGGCTCACTACAATAGCTGTCATCATGTGTCGTGACTAAAGATTTGTGTTTCACGCCATATTAAACTTAGGACACCTTATTACGTTATTACCTAATACGTGGTTTTTGTAATACAATATTTGATTTTTCTACCTTTTTAATGTCTTATTTATTACTAATGTATAACATAATTGAAGTTATTTAATATTATTGACTTATTGACTGATAGTAGAAAGTATATACTTACATATAAAATAACTTATATGATATCGATATAAAGATTTGCTGCTACAAGTCATGCCTTGAAAAACACTACAGCCTAGCCCCTGGCTCCTAAAGCTTAATGCTTGACATCATCGTCACGCCACATCTCACCTCATTTAGAACTTTGGTTTAGATGGACATTCTGTCGTTTTGATTTGTTTTATCTCTTTAACCTTTTCTAGCTCATTTTTGAAGTGTAAATTACATTTTTTTACCTTTGTGTTGCCACCTCTATTAAGTATTGTTCTTGAATTTCATTTATTAGACCGGTGAACGAGGATCATTGTGGTTGCTATACCCGGTGAATGGTGACCAATTAAGGGTATTTTGGTCTTTTTGACATTTTTTTTTCCTATTTTGTTTTACTAGCAGTGTACCTGCGCAATGCGGCGGGATGCAGAAATTATATAAAGGCATACAATTTATAAATATCAACTTTTTGCAAGATATATTTATAATACTTGATGGTTCACATTTATATTAAGATTTTTTCGCAATAGAACCAGATGTATCTCATAAATCCAAATATGAAAAATGTGAACCATTTTCTACATGATGTTTATGTTTAATAAAAGCACAGGCATATTGCAATGCATCTTACATCATTATACAAGACATAATTAAAAAGCTCTTGTTGAAAAAATCACTTTACCGACAAGTTTAAGGACAGGGAGAATGTTTTTTAAGTGAAAATAAAGACAATATAAGCTACAAAGTATAAACGTGAGACTGTTAAAATAAACCCATCAATTTAAACAAACACAAGACTTTATGTTGGGAACGATGAACCCGGTACAAACACATCAATTGAAATCCATAAAGGCAAACAAAATATTCAAAATTCCCTAAACAAACACATCTATTTATGTAGGGAATATCCATTGCTAACTACCAACAAAATTGGCTAAATTCATATAGGCCCACAGAGAAACTGAAATGTCTGACACAGAAACCTTTAAACATATTGAAAAAAAAACCCTCACTTGCAAGTTGCAAGAAAGCATATAAATTGTAAGAAAATGAAAACTTGAAATCATCGAACCAGCAATGGCTCCAGGAATTCAATGATAAAGTTGTTATTGGGTTAATTTCTTGCCACACTGCCACTTCCCTTGTGCAGCATTGCAACAACCTCATTGCTATCTACACAATCAACCTACAAACCAAACAAACAACGTTGATGGAAAAAGGACAAAGATTGATCCATGTCAAGTGGTAGAAAACTAAGCTTTGCGAGTCAAGACTGCAGGATGAAGAGACTTGTCTAGAGCAACACCATCAACGCTGATCCAGGGGTGGCCCTACAACAATGTGGGTGAGAACAAAGAAAGTAAGATAAAAGGTGGTGCTAAAGTCTAAAAGCAGAATCAAGAAGACTGCGAAGTCTTATTTCACTTCTGATTGATAAGAGGTGGTGCTAAATAAAGTCTGAAAGCAGAATCAAGAAGTTGTGAAGTCTTATTTCATTTCTGAGATAAGAGGTGGTGCTAAAGTCTAAAAGCAGAATCAAGAAGACTGTGAAGTCTTATTAGTCTTATTTCACTTCTGATTGATAAGATCTTGTGCTAAAGTCTGAAAGCAGAATCAAAAAGACTGTAAAGTATTAGTTCACTTCTGATTGATAAGAGGCAGTGCTAAAATCTAAAAACAGAATCAATAAGACTACGAAATCTTAGTTCACTTCTGACTGATAAGAGGTGGTGCTAAAGTCTGAAAGCAGAATCAACAAGACTATGTGGTTATTGTTATGTGATAAACGTCTGAATATGTGTGTAATTGTCTATTTTACCCATAAATCACTTTTAAACCAAAAAATACTAACCTTCAGCATCATAGCATTAACACTCGTATCAGCTTCCTCATCAATCAAAGTTACCAACGAATCAGCCTCCGGCTTGGCCTTTCACTTTTCCTCCGGAAGTATCCCTCTCCTCAATCACAGCCTTGAATTCCTTTGGCTCGTTAAGAGTGCTTTCACTTAAAAGCATGGCTGCTTCTTGACCATAATCCTCCTCCAAAGTCGGCACCTTTAAGTAAGCAAGTTGGCAAAGTTGAGCCAGCCCAGGTGCAAACAATACCGATGAATCCAATAGACGCAACAGGTTATAAGTAACAGCTTCTTGATTTCCATAATCAATGTAAAAGACTTCGAATCTGTCTTTAGTCGATTGAACAACACCACGTGGAGCACTTACAACCTTTGCACATCATTCAAAGAAACAAAGATCAAAGTCATGTTTACATTGGAAGAACGTTATTAATATTTTCTCTCATTTAAAGTTAAATTAACTCTTTACCATGGCTCGGTTCCAGGAGTTATCTGCACTAAATTGAGCAAGAACAATATCGCCTTTCTTTGAGTTAAATGAACCCAGCACGGGTGCTTCTTTGAGGTTTAAAGAAGCAAGTTGTTGCTGAATGGAAGCAACTTTCTGATCCACAACAGCCTGGACATAGAATTTACCTCCACCAAGAACTTCCGTCACCACGGCCTGAAATCAAACCATTTAAATTTATGAAATTCCGAAATTGGTTTTCGTACAGATGACTTAGTTTTTAATTCTAAGGACCTTAAACTCTTCTAAATCAATAATTAATTTCTTGCTGACATTTTACTTTTAAAATACTATAGATTTATAGAACAAACACATAAACATGCCTATTTCTTGGCATAATTCTATATCACTATAAGTTACATTCATCAAATCTCATATGCAAAGATATGAAAGAGTGTGATACACACAAAGATTTCAGTTTGAAATGGTGGAAGGGTAGCATAAGAACTCCACTAAAAAAACATGTCATTTTAAAGTATAGACAAACACATAGGTATAAAGTTTAGGTTCATTGACATGACGCCTTTCAAATTTTCTAAGTTCAAAGTAGAAAACTTGAAATTTTCTTTTAGCTGCTATATTTTTAAAAAACTAAAAATTGGCTACAACAACAAATGAGCTGATGATAGTGTGATCAAATGTGCCTTGTTGCAGAATGCATGTTTCTGTGAGGACTGTATCACCATCCCAGTTTTTGTGGAATTTATCAACAATTTATTTTTATTTGTCAACTAAGGGGGTGTTTGGGATTGCTTATTTGAAACTAACTTATTGACTTCCTAGAAAAGTGTTTATCAAAAGTTGACAAGTTAATTTTTTTAACTTTTAAAAAAATAACTTACCACCGGTTTGACACCGGATAAGTTGTTTTCTCCAAACACTCTAAATGACTTGTTACCGGTGCCACACCGGAATAAGTCAATAAGTTGTGTTTATAAGCAATCCCAAACACCCCCTAAGACTAATTCACTATACAAATTTTTCCCAAAAGTCCAAACAGCTTCAAGAACAATCAAAAACCCATTAACCCAGAGCAACTATACAATCTTTTTTGATACAGATTACATCAAGATACAAAACTGATAATAAAACATAAATAAATCTGATACATTATGGGATTCGAGAAATCACAACGAAGAACAGGGGTTTAATCGATAAATCGAAAACTAAAAGTAAAGCAACTAAAACAAAAAGTAGAAAAAACTGATACAAACTAATTACCTCAATAAAAGTAGAGTAGGTTGAAGAGCAGAATGATGAATAAGAACCTTAACTGCAAGGAACAAATAAAACTTCAACAAAATGTGACTCATGTTGTTACAAAAAACAAAGAACCAAGAAAAATCACATAGTTGATAAAGAGATTCGCATTCAAGATTACTTATTCCATATCATGGAACTGGTTTTCCTCTTTGACAACATAAACCAAAAACACAAGATAAATTCTGCAAAAAAAAAACAAAAACCAGCTAACAAAATCCATAGAAGTAGAGGTTTCAAACCTGCCAAATAGCACCAAAAGCAAGCATGTATGCAATCAAACAAAAATATAGTAGATTCTATTATCAAATTAACTTGTAGAAATTGTGCAGGAACAATTATCAAACCAAAAAATGGCGGTTCCAAAGAACCCTAACCTTTACATAAAAGGATAGATGACAACTTTTATCCTCAAAGGTTCCAAGAAGAACTGCAAACAAAAAGACAATCTCATCAGTTCATAACAGATTGAAACCAAATACCTAATTTTAAACCAAACAAAAAACTTAAACTTAATTCGAATACAAAAAATCTCACAGCAAAATTTCATTACATCTGTTCAAAACCAAATTCAAAGCAAAGCAAAAACCTAAACTAAATTAAAATTCAAAAATTGGTGTCAAAAAGGCTAAAATTTCAGAAAAGAAAAATTAAACTTACCTGGATTATAGATAATGAATGCTTGAAGGAGAAAACATGAGATCGATTGGGAAATTTTAATAAGTTCTGCATCTTGGGACTGTCGTTTTTCTTAGAAAAGGGCCGGGAAGAAGATAACAGATGGGGATCCAATTCTTGGGAACGGTAATCGCCCGGAGATTGAATCGTCACCTCGGAAAGGGGAGGGGAGAAGAGCTGTGAATCGTGACTTTGGAGGTGGAGAAGAAACCAAGACTTGTATTGTGAACCGTAAGATTGGGATATGAAAAGTTTTTAAGACTTTAAGATTGATGTTTAAGGAAGTTGTACATTTAGTGCAAAAAAATGTGTACTTTAAGACTTTAAATGAATTCTATTTATTAAGTAGTATAGATTAGACTTTTTTTTGTCCCCCCTTCCTTTCCTCTCACTTTCACTTCCATCTCCGACCACCTTCCTCCTTGCAAAATCAAAATGCAAAATGATAAAAACAACTATATGAAAAATTTAATTCTAATCCTAAAATCAAAATTCTAACTCAAATCCTATAATCAATCCTTAAATCAAATCTTAAAATAAAAAAACCTAAATGAAATGTTGAAACGAAAACTCAACAAAAGATGCAGGGTTGGAGCAAGTTGGAGGTTGGAGTAGGTCGGAGCTTTGATGTGTAGTTGCAAGGTCATAGGCTACGTTTGGTTTGGTGGAATTGAATGTAATCTGATGCAATTGGAATGTGAATTTCTTTGACCAGATTCTATTCCTTCGTTTGGTTCGTTCTTTTGCAGGAAAGGAATCTCCAAATTCCTCTGAATTCCACAAATATAGGATTTTAACATTCCTTAGCCGATAGGTGGGATTCAGAGGCGAAACACAATAGGGGCCTAGGGGGGCCATGGCCCCTGCGCTTTATCCCTTAGATACTAGATATTTGAAATATTATCAATGAATTGCGCTTAGCTCAAATGGTTATATATATATGGCCCCTGTATATATGGTGACATATTAGTGATTAGGTTGAAAACTTTTTTATTATATATTTTTAATATGCATTTGTTAGGTTCGGCCCCTTAATTAAAAGACTTGTGTTCCGCTCCTGGTGGGATTTTGATGGAATGGAATTCCTTTTTTTCATAATACCTATTATACCCTCATCCAAATTAACTTAATCTCATAAAACACAAAATATTTAGGGTTGAAGTTTCTGACCCGCCAACCTGTCAACCCGCCAAATAAACAGGTCGTGTTCGGGTTGACCCAAACAGGTCGCGGGCTGACCTGCCAACCCGCCAAAAAAAATTATTTAATTTTTTTTATTATAAATATTTTACTTAAAAGTCTCAAATAGTCAAAATAAATTTGCTTTATTTGGTCTTCTTTAAGTTGACGTTTGAACTTTTTATTTGTTTGAAACTTACATATTTGAATTTGGTTGTATTATTAGATGAATTTGCTTGTGTTTGGACTTTTTATTTGTTCCAAACTTTTGTTTGGATTTTTTGTTTAAATTGGTCATTGATTGCTTTTCCCCAACTAAATTCTCATCATTGTTATGTGATAATTGCATGGGCGACACTTCTTAATTAGACCTAACAGATTAAGGAAGAAATGGATGAACCACCATTAATTTCAACTTAAAAAGCTTAAAATTAACCAGTAACACAAAAATCTTCCCCATATCATTTTTGTTTAAAAAAAATAACTAACTGATAATTATTTTATTATAGTAATTTTAGATTTAATATTTTTTAATAAAAAGGGTATGTTAGACATTTACTGGAATTTCTTTCCAATTCCAAAACTATATTCTGTGAATCAAAGAGACAGATTCCAATTTCTTCAACAGATTCCATTCCAATTCTGCCTACCAAATAGATGGTCAAACCTGACAACATTTCATTCCAATTCCTTGAAAGTCAATTCTTTTGACAGATTCCATTCCATCCAATTCCATTCTGTGAACCAAACGCCCCCTTAGTTTCAATGTGGCTTTGTTGTAGGTAGCTTCAGTTCGAAGTTCCATGGTCAAGCTTCTTCTTCATTTGAAGAGATCAAGAGGAAGGGATATTAGGGTCGGGGATGCCTTTGTTCTTCGTATGTAGGAGATGGATTCAATAGGGTTTTGAGGATGGTTCAATTAATTTACAATAGAAACTACACATCTTCCCTTAGTTTTGTGGATCTGGAGCAACTAAAAGTCGTTAGAGTGAGTTTTATGTGTGTATTCGTTGGGGTTTTGGGGGTGCTTATCGAAAACATTCACAAAGATGGAGTTGCTTGGTGGAGTCATTGTGTGTGTATACATATATCTATGTATACATGTTAAATTATAATACATTCTTTATTATTTAGAAGGTAACGAAACTAAAATGAAAAATACCAAATTACCCTTCATTCAACGTTATTTTATAACGAACATCAATCAAAGAGATTAAAAGAAAACAAAATAGCAACTATGATTACCGCAAAATCAAAAAATGTAATGTACTTCTTTTAAATCTGACACATTTATTTAAGATGGAATAGAACTCGTATATATTAGTTTTAAATAAACAAGACAAAATATTTATATACGTTCAAATTTTAGAAGTATTTTAGATTTTGTCAAAATATCTTTATTTTATTACATCTCAGCGATAAATTATTTACATATAAATATCTTTTGTGACACATAAATGACTAAAAAACGACTTTTAAACAAACAGAATTAAAATAAGACGTAAGATAACACGTAGGATTTGTGAGTATTGAATATTATGGTTATCCCAAAACGTGTGCTCCCCCACACGCTATCTTTATCATGGAAGTTTTGACAAAATTCCATGGTGGAAATGATTGGGAAGTTTGTGGCTATTCAATATTCACCTAACAAGATTTAAGAATTTGTGTTTGGTGAACTATATTGTTAGAAAGATAAAGGGAAAAAATAAGTGGACTCTCTTTTTCTCTTATGGGTGTATTATAGAGATGCATAATGACCAATTCGTAAGTCATGTTATGAAATTATCACTACAACAAAATTAAGTTTATTAGACGTTTAAAATATTTAAACATCGTCATAGCATATTTTATAAAACTTAAGTTATATGACCAAAGTGTAAAGTGTCCTATTTAAAAGTGTTACAATAGTTTTATAAATGATGTTAAACTAATTAAAGTATTTTTGGGAAGTGTTTTATAAACCTATTTCTTATAAGACATTTTTTTTAAATATTGTCATATAAATTAATTAATACGTAACTTTATTTTAAAAACGCCATAAAAACTTGGTAAAATGTTCAAAACATCATATAAACTTAATATAATACTTTTAGATAAGATGTATTATAGGTTGGTCTTATAAACGTATGTCCTATAAAATATGATATAATGAGCTTAGATATTTTAAACGTTTTGTAAACCCAATTTTCTTGTAGTGAACGAGCAAATTTTGGGTTTTGGAAAAATTGGGGTCGATCTTGAGTTGAAAATTAGGTTTGAATCAGTTCTTAAAGCTTGGTCCGAGCTTTGACCGGTCATTTTATCTTCGTTTAATTGTATAATGTTGTGTAGCATAGATAAACTTCTCGTGTGACAGTTTTTTATTTATTATTCGGGCATTTAATTAGATTTTGTAAGGCGATATTCCATCCATATGAGGCCGATCTTAATTTAGCTTTTCTATTCTTTCAAAAAAATAAGGCCCAGATGGTCCTTTCGGTATGAATTGGTGTTAGGTTTGCTGCTCACTTTAATCGAAGGTCTCAATCCCATCTATACCCATGGACTTCACAGATTCATAGGTATGGGTAAATAATAACACGATAGATGGAAATCCGACGAGTGCTTATACTTGACCTAACCTAATCAATTTTATTGCAAATGTATGTTGTCGATATGCAATTCACAAGTTTGGCTTCTATGCGACTTTAAAGAGGTTATGAGCATTCTCATACACAATGAATGTGAAGGGTTCTAAAACCTCCAGCCTTCTTTTAAATGCAAATCAATATAAATAGAAAGAGATAAGGTCAAGTTATGAAAAATGAGAGTTGAAATCTTTCAGTATTCGATATGTTCGATACATGTCGTTTTGATACTTTTATTCAAGTCAAACATCTTTTTAGACACATACAAACTCACATTGGATTCATGTGAACAGTTTATTTATATCGTCTTTTACGACTTTATCCACTTGTTAAATATTTCTTCTTATGATTGTCAGTTGCTTGTTTGTTTTGAAGAGGTCAAAAGGTCCCCTCTTATTCTTTTTTGCCTAAAACAAATATTCAAAGTTCAAAAATACTTTAAAACCAAAATTGTTATATATTGTTAGGAAATAACTTAAAACAAGACATGTTTAAGTTTATAAGATGAAAATTATGTTTCTTGAACTAAAATAAAACATCAATTTTTTACTTTTTACATGTCCAAATGCTTCGTTAGTATCGTTTCAATTTGATATGATTTTAAGGTGTAACCTTCAATATTATTTGGTTTAAAGTCAAATAAATTTAAATGGCTTGGTCAAACGATAATCGCTTTCAGATTTTAATGCAAAAATTATGATAAACGTGTATATTAACTTCATAGATTTAAAAAACTTTTTACTTCAAAAAAAAAAGATTTAAAAAACTTCATAGATTTTAATGCAAAATTATGATACAAGAGAAAAACATGACATTAATTAAATTTCAGATATTATTAAAACATTCACTTTTTATTATATATTTAATATATGAATTCACTTTTTATTATATATTTAATATATCAATCCGGGACAAAAATGGACAGAAACTAATATATTATTTCTCAACCCTCGTTTAATATATAACATCAATATGATATTTGTTTTAGTGGTCACCACCGTTACTCATGGCTGCCACCGCCACCATCGGCTACTTTGACCTCATCTTCCACTAAAACAATCTCTTCCACAACCTCCACAACCACCGTCCATCACCACCTCCACAACCACCGTCCTTCGCAACTACTACCGTAGGCCACCTCACCTCCACCATAACTACCACCGTCACCACTATATTAATAAAATTAGAAAGGTAATTGAACTTAATTTGTATGGTTTGAAATAAGGGAATTTAATTTAAATAACCATTTTTGGAAAATCAATACCTAATATAACCATTATCTTTTCCGATTTACCAAAATGACCAACAATATCGTGAAATAGTTTAGCGATCGGATTTCCTTCATTGAAGGTTTAGAAGATTACACTTTTGGTTTCTGATATCGCAAAATAGGTTAGCGATCATGAAATAGGTTCGTAATCGAGGGTTGCTTTCAATAATCAAGGCCAAAAGTGTAAATTAATTTCAACAACTAGGACCAAAAGTGTAAATTATCATATATTAATTTATGATAAAACACTTTTGAAAAAAAAAAATTTACACTTTTGGCTCTAGTTAGTGAAAGCTACCCTCAGTCGCTAACCTATTTCACGAACCAAAAGTGAAATTTTCTAAACCTTCTATGAACAAGATCACGATCGTTAATCTATTTCACGAGTTATTTTGGTAAATCAGGAGAAATAATAATTATATTGGGTATTGATTTTAAAAAAAATGATTATCTAAATTAAATTCCCTTTGAAATAATGTATTGATTTATATGATAAATTACATTCTATTTTATGATGTAAATTAGTTTATCAAAAGCTATTTTATAATTTTGGAAAATATTTTTAATATTATCTCATATTAATTAAACGATTCAACTTTACAACGATACACATTTCACTTTACAACGAATCGGCTCTGTTTTTATTCTTAAGATTTTTTAATTTTAAATATCGACAAGAAAATTTCATTGAGGCATCAAATATGGAAATTATAGCCGTTTTATTGTCCAATTGCAGATGTAAAAGAGGGGTTAGGGTTTTTCACACTTTCACGCCAATTCCAAATACGATTCAACTTCTATTATTACTATTATTATATATATATTTTTTATTTTCTCATCAATTGAAAAAACGCGTTTAAATTATTGAAGTCAAATCTTTTGCAGATATATAAATCAACCGTTGTTTGCATAATCAATCCATCATCCTCAAAATGACGACTCATGGTATCCATGGCAATCTTCTTGAAGTCACAGGTACGTATGATTGTTTTAGTTTCTGTTGAATCTATATATATATATATATATATATTTGACAAACATGATTCCTGATTTTGGGAGGTTTTTGTCAGTTGCTTTAAATTTGATCTACAATTTTGCTTTTCTGTGTTTATACAGCTCGATTTTTTTCTCCAGAAGTGTGTTTTTGTTTAGTTTTAAGATCTAATTTTGGTTGTGTGAACTTTCAGTTGTTAGCTGTAATAAACTGAAAGATACGGAATGGATTTCTAGGCAAGATCCTTACGTTTGTGTTGAATACGGTAGCAACAGATCTCGCACACGTACCTGTACAGGTCCTCTTTCTGATCCTTTTTTTCAAACATTTGTTGATTGATGTTTGAAGATTTGTTCTGATTTTGGTTGTTGATTTGGTATAGATGGAGGCAAGAACCCTACGTTCCAAGAGAAATTCGTATATACACTAATTGAAGGACTAAGAGAGTTGAATGTTAATGTTTGGAACAGCAATACTCTCAAACATGATAGCTTTATTGGCAGTGGAAAGTAATTTCTCTTCTCCATTCTGCTGTTAATTATCAGTTTATCAATGTTTTTTTCTTCTTCTCAGTTATATATATACACATATATATATATGTTTGATGGAAATTTATATATATTATACAGGGTTCAATTGGCAAAGGCTATTTCACAGGGATTTGATGATAGCACTTGGCCATTGCAGAGCAAATCCGGCAGGTTAATTGTCTAAAACTTCAATCTCCATATTACAAATTTTGTTTCTTAAATCAATGATCAATCCTTTATTCCTTTTAAGATGGTTTCAGTAGAGTGGGTTGTCTTTAGTATGCTAGGTCAGTGGACACTGGACTGTGTTTTAGACAATCAAAAGGGCTAAAATGATAACGTACCATTTTGACGAGTTGGTTGTTTAAGTTGTATAGTCAAGTGATTAATCTCTGGAAGATTTATCCATTAGCAGAAAATGGGGAGTGATCTAGTGCTATCAAATTTTGTGGCTTAATGAGATCAATAATATCAAGATCATCCTCCAATAAAAGATAGTCACTTTTGAAGGATGTCTTCCTTGATGACAATGCTCTGAAGAGTATGCTTCTATGCACTGATCAGTGATTTAAGTTGGGGAACACTTGAAGATGTTGACTGATTCCCATTCTACTGGATGGGTAGTTAATGGTGACAAGGTTACTGGTAGGCCATCTCTCTCGGCTTAGCCAATAAGCCTCTACATTCAACATGTGGAAGTTGATGAACAATAGAAGTCAACGAGAAACATCTTCCAAAATGCGCGGTGGAAATTTCACAGACCCATTAACTAGCAGAAAGTTGTTGTACTTAAAAGAACTCAACTCAATTTGATATTGAACCAAGTTTGACATTATTATATTCACTCACTCCCAAATCAAGGAAGGTCTTGTTTACAGAATGAGACAGGAATGATAGGTGCCCAAAGGACCAGATACCAACAACTATAATAAACTTCTTTCTTGTTAGTGATGCACTCAAACTGCAAGTGCAGCTATAAATGATAGATTATGTTATATATGTTAATAGCGAATACCTTTGGAAACACTTATTTTCTGAAGATGATGATCACATTATTCAGCTTTCTAATGGAAAACTTATGTCATGCAGGCATTCTGGAGAGGTTCGAATGATCATACATTATTCTAGTGCCCATGTAAGTTTCATTCTTGCATAATCTTTTCACCCTTTTCGACAAGCTTTCTGGTGTCTGTAAATTTTACAAATTTCGTCATCATGGGTTCGGACCAAGGAGACTTTGTGGTCACCCTTTGGTCATAGATCAACTGCAATATAGCTTTGAAACTATATTTACTTATGGGATCTCACTGGCTCACTAAAATCTTCTTGTTTTTATTAATGTGCAGAAATCAGCAAACAATCATGCTCATTCAGCTCAGCCATTTGGTGCACCCCACTCATCAGTGTACTCGGCGCCACCACCATCAGCATCTTATGCTCCGCCAGCTTCAGCCGCTGCATATTCACCAGCCGGAGGTTATCCTGCACCATCTCCCTACCCTTCCTATCCACCTAATTCAGGTGCTTATCCACCACCATCTGCATACCCAAATTCAGGTGCTTATCCACCATCATCTCCATACCCACCTCAGGCATCTCCTTATCCACAGCCATATCCACCCAATTCAGCTTATCCTCCTCAGCCATATGGTTCCCATTACCCCCCTGGTAAGTCTTTATATATATATATACATATATAGGGGAGGGTTCAAATGAGAACTCAAATTTGGTGGTGAACGTGAGGACAAATAAGAACGCGACAGGTGTCATATTCAGATTGAATAATCAACATTCAGACACATGTCGCGTTCTCATTTGTCCTCACGTTCACAACCAAATTTGAGTTCGCATTTGAACTTTCCTCCCTCCCTCTCTCTCTCTCTCTATATATATATATATATATATTCGCTTTCAATTTTTCTACTATTTTCCCAATACTAAATCTGCATTTTTTTTTCATGATCAGGTAATCCGTACCCACCAGCATATCCTCCACGGTAATGAGGTAGATTTTCTACCCCCATTATTGAACGAAAGATGCAATGAAACAATGTGTATAATCTGCTAGTTACTGTCGAAACTGTAAATTTCGTTATAGTGGTTTGATCAATGATCATCATCGTAGGTCCTTGAGATTTGCTAGTTGTATTCCTTTTCGTGTTATTTGTTAGAATTTGAGGATCTCTGTTACGTTATGATGCCGTTTTTTCTAACTCTGATGGTGGGAATGAGTTTTATAATTTGTTGATATCGTCCGTGGATTGAACATAGTACTGGGTCCTATATATAAGTAAGTAATTATGCATTTATATTTGCTGTGAAAATGCTACCGCCATGTCCTCTTTTTCATATATGTACTGTAATAAATGAATATATTACATTCTTTCATTGGTTGTTTAAATGTTTGATGAAATTTTGCTTGTAAAAAAGGTAAGAAAAACAAATTTAAACCATTGGATGAAGAATACCAAAAATATCGATGCCATATTAATAGTATAGGGTTAGCTTCAAATGTGAACTCATTTTTGGTTGTGAACGTAAGGACGAATCTCAGTCACACATCTTCGGTTATGGTGGATGCGATCACGGATGATTGACGCGATTCATGGGAGGGTGGAGATTATTAAAAGAGGGGAACCAGGTCAAAGCCGCCTTTATTGACCGGATAAGTGGCTGAGATTCGTCCTCACGTTCACAACCAAAAATGAGTTCACATTTGAACTTTTCTCTAGTAGTATATATCCTCTATATATACTTGTGTGATTATTGTATTCCTTGTTTGTTCGGGTTCTTGTTTGATTATATGTTGTGGTACGTGATTGTGTATCGACAAGTGTGGACCTATTAAGAGTTGACCGGGTCTCGTGCCCTGCTCAATTAATTTATTGCAAGAGGGGGAAAATGAGCCGTTAGATTGGTGCATCCGGTTAATTCTAAGGCTATGTTTGGCAAACTAGCTGATAAGCCAGCGTATGACTGATAAGCCAGCGTATGACTGATAAGTCAGCGTATGACTTATAAGGTAGCTGATGACTTATAAAATTTGGTAGGCGATAAAACAATTACGAATAAGTTATGTTTGACAAAAACTAGCTTATGAGCATGTGAAATGACCAAAAAGGACATGTTGAAAATAAATAAATAATATTAGTTAGGGGTATAATTGGAAAAAGTGTCAAAAAGCTTCTCATAAGCTACTCCAAGTAGCTTATCGATAAGCTAGCTTATAAGTTGACTTATAAGCTAGCTTATGTGCATCCAAACGATTACTCAGAAAATAAGCTAGCTTATAATTCAGCTTATAAGCTAACTTATTTTTGCCAAACAATGCCTAAGTGTGTCATTAAATATTTGAAAAAGAAAATTATGACAACAAATTGATAGCTGACAAGATGGTTCCTAGAAACTTGTGAGCATCTTCAATATCTATGTTCTAAATTTTCTAAAATACAGTACCAAAAGTAAGAAATTTCTAAAAAAAATTACATTCGACTCTAACAGCTAGTCAATTTTAGCAATTTCATCGTTAACTATATTATTAAAATATTCAATATATTTAATAAAATATAGTTTATCTTTTCTAAACACATAATTTCAATGTTTTCTATTGGTGAGAGTGAATAAAATATAATTTCTCTTTTACCCAATGAGTTTTATAGATTTCTTTACAATTAGAGAATTTTATCATCTTTTTTCTATTTTAGCATACAAGATAACATAGCTATTGAAACAAAAAATTGCTTAAATATCATTTTTCTCTATTTCAGCATAGCTCTTGGAGATGTTCTTAGAGTATCTCCAATAGATTTAAAAAAAAAATCTAAAATAGAGAATCAAAAATTAGAATTTCTATAAAACATTACATTCATCTCCAACAGATTTTTTTTACTTTAGAGATTTAAACACAAATTATATTAATATCATATTCTTTAATTTATCATCCCAATACATTTTATAAAAAAAACTTAATCTAAAGTGATAAAAAATTAATCTTATTGGTAGGATTGAATAAAATAATCATTTCTCTTTCCCACCATCAAATTTTAGATATTTCTCTAAATTTGGAAAAATGCTAAGTTTTCTGTATTATAGAAAACAATATAGCAAAGCTGTATGATATGTTTAGAGGAAAAAAACACATTTTTTTTTTCTATTTTAGCAATGTTGTTGGAGATGCTCTTATTCTCTAGAAGGTCTTAGGGTTCCATTGTAGCAGTTTTTCATTTTTCTTTATGATTTAAATGATGTTGTTATGAAACCAAAAAAAGAAATGGTGTTCACAAATATTTTGAAACTGAAAGGACTAAACTGAATTTTTTAGGGTGCGTTTAGTTGTAGAAAATTTTCCTGTTTTGAGAAAATGAAAATTTGAAAAATCTGTTTAGTTCGTTCAGTTTTCAAAAAAATTCCAAGAAAGCGAAAATTTTCATTTTCTAAAAATACATTCAATTTATAAAACTACTTTTATCACTTTTTCAATTTTTTGTTTTCTAAAAACTTCTCCACATTCACACACACACACACACTCACTTTCACACACACATTTTCACACACTTTCACACTCACACACATTTTCAATGTCACACACACTTTAAGAGACACACACACTTTTATTTTCACACTCACACACACTTTCACTTTCTCACAGACATACACACACTTTCACATACACACATATTTTCACACACACACACACACACTTTCATTTTCATACACACACTTTCACACAAAGACACACTTTCATTTTCACACACACACACACACTTTCATTTTCACTTAGATACACAAACACACACTTTCTAATTTGAAAAAAACGAAAAATGAAAAGTAGTAGAAAATGCACAACCAAACGCGTTTTCTAATTTTCTAAAAATAAAAAATGAAAACTCCATCATTCCAACTAAACACGTTTTCTAAAATTTTCAGAGAAAACTGAAAATGAAAACCCAACTCCATTTTCTAAAAACGTTTTCTAGGAAAATGAAAATAGTTTTCGCTAACTAAACGCACCCTTAATAACTTATCTGGACAATAAGTTTTTGTTTTCAATTTTGTTCTTCAATTACCATCCATGAGGAATCATCCATCCCGTCAAGTAGTTCGTATTTTCCAAGCATATTACCTCTTACGGTTTATTTATTTTCCCTAAATTGCTTTTATTTCATTACTGATTTGTCTTATTTAGCTTAAATTATAGTTTTGACTCTAAATTGATTTTATTTTCATATTTGTCCTAATATCTGTATTTGTTCTAAATCTGATTTGCACTAAATTTGTATAGTCATTTTTCATTTGCTTAAACCTTGAAACTCTAGAAGTCTTATATGCATAACAAAATAAAATTGAAAATATAGAAAAACAAAGATAAAAGGATAAATTATAAACCTATAAAAAAGTAATTATAACGATAATCAAATCTAAATTGAGAAAATTTACGAAATCAACAAAAAAACCAAAAAAGGCTTCCAAAACAATGGAACTCGGCTAAATACATGTCGGGCGTAAGACATAGTCTTGCATCTTGCTAAAAAGGTTGATTTCATTTGGAAAATATGTTTTATTTCCCAAATCGACACAATTGACATTCTGCTGGTCAAACCACTTTGACTTTTCTCAGGGGTTAAACAACGATATTGCAGGCCTTCAGTCCATCTTAAAGGTGCACCCGGTAAGGAAAAATCCTGGGGTCCGCCACTATGTTCCGGTGAAAATGAAAGTTATGGTGAGAATGGTAAGAAGGGATCTCCAGCCTTGGATCAATTCTAATTGAAGATCAATACTAATGCGGTGCACTGAGATGCACCAGATCAATTCCTGTTGTAAGTTACTATATGCCCATGACATGTGTCACATATGAATACTGTTGAGGAGACACATAAAGAATATGTTTGCTTCCATTTGAAAACCCCCCAAAATATTCGTGTTTGACAGATAGATAATTACGCCTGAAAAATAATTATAAAATATGTGTAAAAATGTAATTATGATAATTACAAAGTATTATCTGTAAACAATGTTCCAAAAGGTGCGCCATGGCACGATATGGTGCAAGACGTGTCTTCGCCGTTACGAAATAGCACATAACATTTCTCTAAAGCTTGGTTCACGCCATAGCGTTTTGAGGCGCGCATTTTTTGTAAGACGTGATTTTTTTTTTGATTTTTTTATATATTATGTTTTTAAATATATTTATCTAATCACATCACTCATAGTTACACGAATTTATAAGCCTTACAAACTCATGATTAAAATGAAATTGTAAATTTACCTTTTTAGGTTCTATTTTAAATATTTAATGAAAACTAATATGATTTTTCTTATATGAATGTACATTTTTTTAATATCGTTATCTGATTGAATAATATATAGATAACATTTATCTATATGTATATATCTATATAGATATGACATACAAATTTGACGTCTTATGTCATGCTTTGAAAAATGTCGTATCTTCGCCGTGGCATGTAAGGTTTGACCTCGCCGTCACGCTAAGGCTTTCTGAGCCTTGTCTGTAAATGTTTTAGATAATTATATAAATATTTATAAATAAACATTAAAACCTTATTTGAGTTATGGACCATCTGTAATACAATTCACATAAAATAGGATGATAGGCGAAACCAATTTTGTATGATTCATTTTGACTATCAATCAAACATAGAAAAGAAACATTTTCTTTTATGTGATGCACATATTAGTATTAGCGGGTTTTTTAGAGAGGTTATGAGTAATCTAACATATTTCTGTAAAATTATTGTCTAGTTAAGGAAAACGAGAGCGATAATAATTCGGTATATGATATGTTAAATGCTACATACCGGTCTGAAGCCTCTATATTATAGTCAATGTCGTTTTAGATATATACAAACTCGCAATTGGATTCATATAAACAACTTAGTTAGATTGCCGTTCACAGCTTCATCCACTTGTTAAAATTTCTCCTTAGAATTCCCTTCCACATGTTTGTTTTTAAGATATCAAAAGGGCCCGCTCCTATCCTTTTTTATTTAAAATAAAATATTCAAAGTTCAAAAACACCTTAAAAACGAACTTTATATGATTGTTTTCAAGAAATGGCTTAAACGTGTTTAAGTTTCATATTATGAAAATTAATCTCTTAAACTCAAAAGGCCACTTCGTTTTTTTTTTTACTATTTATCAGCCCAATTGCTTTTAGTTGCAGTTCAGTTTGACACAATTTTAAGATGTAACCGATCAATACTGGTTGATATAGTTGTCAAACAAATTTAAGTGCTTTGGTGAAACGATAATTACTTTTAAAAATCCGATACATGTATACGTAGGTTACATTTGGCAAACTACCTAATAAAAAAAATCGATTAGTTTACGTAAAAAAGATTGAAGTCTTTTTAAAAACAAAAGTGTTATTCTAATACACTTGAAAATATGTAATTGGGTCAATTAAATACAATTAAAAATACGTTTTTTTATGAGAATACAAACCAAAATCACGAATTATAGAAAAAATCGTGAACCTTTGTGAGGTTGGTATCTTACCCCATACATTATATGAGTTATATATAATGAATAAAGGGCAAACGAGACAATTAAATACACTTAAAAAGTTTGAAACAAATTTAAAAATACATTTTTTTTGGAAAAATTGGGTCGGTCCTAGGCCAGCCCATAACCGGTCCCCAACTGGTCCCCCACCGGACCGAACCCATTTAGCTATCTCTATCTAAAACACAACACATGACCAGGGTCGTTCCTGAAGAAGGATGGGTCGGCGGACGCTCTGGGCCCACAAAAGTTAAAAGACCCAAACTTTTTAGAGTTTAATACTATAAAAGTCGAATTTTTTTTTGTAAAATAAAATATAGAACAAAAAATTAGTATTATATTAAGCGTCAAACATTTATTAATTAGTTATACTAGAGTATAAAATATTTAAAAACCAAAAATTTAATTGGTTATTTATAACATTGTTTATTGCCTCATCAAGGTTTTTATCTAGTAACAAATTCTAAAACTAATCACCTAGAAAATATTATTATTATAACAAGACTTGTGGCGTACTAGCTAAGGCTCGTGAGGATGTGGCTAGATAACCCATCTATCCTAGGTTCAAAATCCAGACGTTTATAACTTGTGTTCACTGAGGATTTATCTTAGGGTTGCACGCTTAATTAGCAGTCTTTAAGTGTCAAGATTATTCTAGGCAAAATGCTTAGGATACCATTTCAAAAGAAAAACATTGTTATATATTCTCTATCACGTATCTCTCACTAACTCTTTTGATTATTCTCTCTACATTAGTTTTATTTTTGTATTAAGTTGTAGTAGATTTCTAGTTTGTTATTAAGTAAGAAAATGCGTATTTTTTGAAAAAATTATCGACCTTATGACACGGTTCACCTTACATCTATATTTATAATTTCAAAGTTATTATGTTTTTCGTTCATTATTGACTTCTTATTACCTAATATTGAGTTGATGAGTTTTAAGTACTCTCATATTTCAAAAACAAGAACAAAATATCAAACTATAAGTCTATAACCAAGATAAGCTTTTAGTTATAAGATTGATAGTTTTTTAGAGTTTGTTTTAACATGAAAAATTTATAATGATAATGAAAAACAGATAAACTTCAAATCCAACTGACTTATATTGATTTACATGAAGTGTTACTCAGAATAATTAACGACTCCAATTTAGACAACCTAGTACACATTATCTGTCAACGGAGAGAAGGTATTTGAAACTGAAAAGAAGAAAAAAAACAATGGGACGTTAATATGAAAATTATGGCCCGTAATGTATATCCCCGATTCCATGTAGAAGAGGGAATACGGTTTTTCATACTCGACGGAAATTCCAAATAAATATTGATCACCAACTAGTCAACTTGTATTATTATCACCATTTTGAAAATAAACGCGTTTAAATTATTGTGGTCAAATACTTTGCAGATATATAAATATGGACGTACCATTACCATAGGTTGCATCCTTAACATGACGACTCATGGTATCCATGGCAGTCTTCTTGAAGTCACTGGTACGCATCATTTTTCGATGTTTCTTGATTAATATATATATATATAGAGGCTTCTTCAAGTGTTAACCCAATAATTTGTGTTAACCGTGTTAACCCATCGTTCACTGGTGAACACCATGCTCGTTCACTGGTGAACACCATTCATCAGTGAACGAATGGTTCCATACATGCATGCTCGTTCACTGGTGAACACCATTCGTCAGTATACGAGCATGGTGTTCACCAGTGAACGATGAGTTAACACGGTTAACACAAATAATTGAATTAACACCTCCTATATATATGTGTGTGTGTGTGTATATTGGTCTCCAGAAGTGTACATATATTTGTGTTTAGTTTTAATTAAGATGTAATCTTGGATTTTCAGTTGTTAGCTGTAATAATCTGAAAGATACAGAATGGATTTCTAGGCAAGATCCTTACGTTTGTGTTGAATACGGTAGCAACAGATCTCGCACACGTACCTGTACAGGTCCTAGATCTTTCAGATTCCGGTTTACTTTCAAACATTATTTGTTGATTATTAATTAATTTTTTAAAGATTTTTGGTTGTTAATTAATTGATTTGGTAATTGGTATATATATATATATATAGATGGAGGCAAGAACCCTACATTCCAAGATAAATTTATATATACACTAATTGAAGGAGTAAGAGAGTTGAATGTTAATGTTTGGAACAACAATACTTTCAATCGTGATTACTTTATTGGCAGTGGAAGGTAATTTCTCTTTTTCATTCTGGTGTTAATTATCAGTTCATCATATATATTTGATGGAAATTTATATATCTATACTATATTATAAAGCATTTGGCCAAAAACTCTTAAAAACATATTATTATGCAATAGGTACAATTGATTAAAGCATAATTACTTAAAATTCAAAAATACAAGTTATATACATGACGCAGACAACTTATTAAAGCTTTCCACGTTTTGCCAATTCGTGTAACCAACTATACAACTAACTATATAGATAAACATCTAATTTTGAATATAAAAAATCTAACATATAATAAGGATAATCATTCAACTCTAACAGAATGCTTAATTTATTATATTTATAAAAAAATTATATTATTAAATCAAAATATATTATTTCATTATTAATCCTAGATTATAATTAAAAAACAGAATTAAAAAAAGTACACAAAAATAAAATCGTATTATAACATCTCAAAAAAATAAAATAAAACATTAAAATTAAGTATTTAATCTCGCGTATGCAAAGCATTCCTTCTAAGATATATATATATATATATATATATATATATATATATATATATATATATATATATATGTTGGAAATGGAAGCTTGAAGGTTGGAACTTTTCATCCATCCCACATAGGAAGGGAGGTGAAAGTTAGAGTGCCTTATAAGGCTTTACCCTCCATTGGGCCTTGAACTAGTTGATGGGCTCATGGTGGGGGTTGTGGATGGTAGGACCAACGCACACGCGTGGCCGTGGCCGAGGACGCGGGCGCGAGAAGGCGCACTTTGCACGCCGCATCGGAGCAAGAGGAGCCTCGCCCCGAGCTCCCGAGTATTTTTTTTATAGAAATTTCGGGAAATTAATAACCACGTTTTAATTATTTTAAATTATCAGTTTTGACCGAGTTATTTGGTGATAATATCAAAATTAATTAAATTTATTATTTATTATAATAAAAAACATGGGATAACGGTTGGAGACTTAGTCTCAACAACCTGGGTGAGACTTGGGGACGAAGCAGGGGCAGTTCGGTTAGGGTTTATATCAGTATATATACTGATCTAAATCCCTCCCCCCAGAAACACACTGAATTCTCCTCTGCTCTCTGTTGCGACTGCTGATTACTGCCATTGTCACGCTACTGCTTCCTGTGTCGATAGCCTCCTTTTCTGCCTCGCTCTTGCTTTGGTGTCGTATTCGTTGCTGTCGTATACGCACCGTGATTCTGTATTAAATCCTGGGGCTTTGCGGCTGATCAACTCACAGCTTTTGGAGTGCCGTACAAAACCTTAAAGGACAGGCCTTGCCGTACAGACTCTTTGCTCATTCTGCTGCTTTCTTCATCTGAAACTAAAAGGTTGGTTCTTAATTTTCTGCATTGTATTTAATATTAGTTCACTGAGTGAACGATTTGCTTCTCCTCCTTTCTTTCAAATTAAATCTATCGTGAAAGATAGGTTTAAATAGTGGGTACATAACATTTGGTTTCACGACTTTCCCATAATTAATTGACCTATCATATAAAGGTTATATCTTGGTTCATCATTCACATAAAGTTTCTATTTTTATATATCAAGTTTAAATCTTTATTCATAAAAGGATTTAATCTTTGATAGTTTTCTAATTCCATGTTATAATTTTTCAACAATATATATATATTACAGGGTCCAATTGGCAAAGGCTATTTCACAGGGATTTGATGACAGCACTTGGCCATTGCAGTGCACATCCGGCAGGTTAATTGTCTAAAACTTCATATATATTACAAAAAAAAAAATCTTAAATCAATCCTTTTAAGATGGTTTCTGTAGAGTCGGGTTTCATTAATTAATGTTGTATTGTAGGTCAGTGGATAGTTATCAGTTTCTAATGGAAACCTTAATTATTCTGGAGAGGTTCGAATCATCATACAGTATTCCAGTGTTAATGTAAGTTTTATTCTAGCATACATACATACATATATATATATCATACAGTATTCCAGTGTGAATCTAAGTTTCATTCTAGCATACATATATATATATAGGAGCGGGTTCAAATGAAAACTCAAATTTGGTTGTGAACGTGAGGACAAATGAGAGAGCAACACGTGTTTGAATGTAGATTATTCAGACTGAATAATCAAAAAAATATTCAGACTAAATATAGTATTTATTCGGTTTGAATAATGTTTATTTAGACTGAATAATATTTATTTAGACTGAATAAATACTATAATCAGTCTAAATATTTCTTTGATTATTTAGTCTGAATATGACACGTGTCGCGCTCTTATTTGTTTTTACGTTCACAACCAAATTTAAGTTCTCATTTTAACTCATCCCTATATCATATGTATGTATGTATGTATGTATGTATGTATGTATGCTAGAATAAAACTTAAATCATATGTGATCCATAATTGTTTTTACGGTCACACGTAGGATCCACATCATATGTGATCCACAATTGTCCCTTTGTTTCTTTAAAAATACAAAGTTCACATTTGAACCTTCCTATATATATAATTTGGTCATCGTGGATTGATTGTGATATAGCTTTTAACCATATTTAACTTATGAGGTCTCACTTAATTGCTCATAATATATACGAATCATGTTGTTTGATTATTATGTGGCAGACACCAGCAAACAATTACACTCAATCAGCACAACCATTTGGTGCACCCCATGCATCAAACTACTTTACACCACCACCACCACCCTACCAACTTAATTCAGCTGGTGCTTATCCATTCTCAGCTGTTTATCTACAGCCACATCCACCCTCTTCAGCTTATATAATTCCACCATCTCCATATCCCTCCTATTCAGGTGCTTATCCATCACCATCTCCATATCCCTCCTATTCAGGTGCTTATCCATCACCATCTCCATATCCCTCCTATTCAGGTGCTTATCCATCACCATCTGCATACCCAAATTCAGGTGCTTATCCATCATCATCATCATCTCCATACCCACCTCAGGCATCTCCTTACCCACAGCCATATCCACCCAATTCACCTTATCTTGATCAGCCATATGGATCCCATTACCCCCCGGTACGTCTTTGTATATATATATATATATATATATATATATAGAGAGAGAGAGGGGTTCAAATGAGAACTTTATATTTTTAAAGGAACAAAGGGACACTTGTGGATCACATATGATGTGGGTCCCACATAATATTAAATCATTTATGATTTAATATGATTTAATATTAAATCATAAATGATTTAATATTATGTGGGACCCACATCATATGTGGTGCACAATTTGTTCCTTTGTTCCTTTAAGGAGAGGTGATTCTCATTTGATCCCTCCCCTATATATATATATATACACACACACATATAGGAAGGTTATAGGGGAGAGATCAAATAAGAACCACCTCTCCTTAAAGGAACAAATTGTGGACCACATATGATGTGGGTCCCACGTAATATTAAATCATTTATGATTTAATTCCTTCTAAATAGGGGTGCCCAGGACACCTCATCTGTGTCAACAGGCCCCTATTCCGACGAAAAACTGCTACTTAACCAGGATTCTTATTTTGTTGTTGGATTTGGGCCCTGGAATCAATAAGAAAACAAGTGCTCCTGGCGGGGGGATGGCAGGATCTACGGGACACATGGGGGGTGGAAGTTGGGGCTCGGGGTGGTCTGACTAGGTTATTCTCATTCCTGCATTGATGGGCCGAAGCAGCTACTTTCGAAGTAACAGAAAGGGGCCTTCTTTGATCCCACACCATGGAGTTGGCACTGAGCGCAAAATTAAATCATAAATGATTTAATATTACGTGGGACCCACATCATAGATGTGATCCACAAGTGTCCCTTTGTTCCTTTAAAAATGCAAAGTTCTCATTTAAACATTCCTCTCCCTCTCTCTCTCTCTCTCTATATATATATATATATATATATATTCATTCGCTTTCTATTTTTCTACTATTTGCCCGGTACTAAATCTGCAATTTTCCTTCATGATCAGGTACTCCATACCCACCGGCATATCCTCCAGAGTCTTGAGGTGGATATCCTAGCTAAGCTACCCCCATTAAACGAAAGATGAATTGAAACAATTAATGATGAGTATAATTAATATGCTAGTTAATTATGATCGAAAGTATATATATATATATATATATATCGTGTTATTATATAGTGATTTGATCATCGTACGTGGGTCCTTGAGAGCTGCATGCTACTTGTGGTGTCTAGCGTTTTCATAGTTTTAATTATTTAGAATTCCAGTATTCTGTCATGTTACGATGTCGTTTTCATACTTTGAGGGACAGGGTGAGATGTGTAATATAATTTCTTGATATCGTCCTGGATTGGACACAAAGTATTGAGTTTATATATATCCATCTGTATTTTATGTGAAAATGCTACTGCCTTGTACTATTTCCATAACTGTCCTGTAATAATCTGTATATATATATACACACATCGACGAAAGTTTAAATAAAAACTCATTTTTCATTGCGAACGTGAGAACAAAGGGTAGCGCGACACGTATCCTATTCAGTATGAGTAACGAAAGACATTTAATAACGCAAGTGAAATTAATACAATGTTCATAATTAATGATACAACATTGAATATGAATAACACAATAATCAATATGAATAACACACGACCATTATCTATTCAGGATGAATATCCTTTAGGCGCAATGGAAACATGCAGTGTCCGCACCCTCCTTTGTCGTCACGTGCTCAATGTAGGATGAGTTTTCATTTGAACCCGCCTCTATATACATTGATTCCTTCTTTTATATATCACCAAAGGATTGTAAACGGTATAAACCAAATAATTAAGATATTTACAACTTCCACATAGTCCAAAAGAAAAGGACTTATGCGAGACTATTCAATTCTTAACTTTTGAGTGGGTTAGGTGTAGATATAAACTGGGCAAGCTGCTAGTTTGGCATATTGGGTCTGTAATCGGGTGAATGCGGTCTCTTTGTGTACTTTTCTAGCTCCTCGCTAGTTGTCGTAGTAAAATTGTCTTCTTGCCGTCCAAAAAAAGAAAATTAAGATATTTACAGAAATTATGACGGTTCATTTATTATTATTTTAATATTTTAAAAAAATATGATTAGAGTTATTAATTATGATTAACGTTTTATATTGGAAAACAATCGATTTATTTATGGAATTTGATATTTGTTAGACGTTGGACGGTTGAGATTGATCTACACGGTTTACAACCTTTTTTGTGGTTTACAACCAATCCCAACTGTCCATCTAGTTGAACAAATATTTGATTTCATAAATATATCACTACTAAATGAAACACTTTTGTCTATGGACTTTTTCCTGTAAAATCTGTCGTTAAAAGGTGATTTCTCACAATAGCGTCACAAAAGTTGGTGGGTAATTCAAATTAGTGACAAATTATCCAAAGATTCTCTGGGTAATCTGTTGGTATTTTCTCGGAAAACATTGAATTTTACCGAACCATTGGTATTTTTTGGGTGATCCGTGGGTAATCACCCACGGAAATTTTCCTGAGTCGTTTTTATGGGTAAAAGTAATTTGTTTGTAGTGCATAAATTGTTTTCTAATATTATAAAAACGCTAATAATTATTATTAAACTCTAAGCATATTTCTTAAATATTCAAATAATAATAATAAATAAACATTCATTATTTTCATAAATATCTTAATTATTTGGTTTACATGGTTGACAAAAAAAGATTAGTTTACAACATACAACACCTATATATACATATATAGGGTGTCATTCAATGATGAATTCAATTGTTGTGATAAATGTGAAATCCAATCTCAAGCACAAATCAAATGTTAAATTAATAATTTTGGTAATTTTAACACAAAATGTTAATTGTGGATATTCATGGATTTAAATATTCTTTCTACACTCTTCTCTTTCCTCTCTTTGGCAAAACCTTATTTCGACGAACATTATATACGTGAACACAATATACATATTGTGATACTTCAAAAAACATCTTTAAAGAGATACGTACGAACGCTATTCACTGTGATACCAAATATACAAACAAGATTCATACTGAGATAACCTTTGTAAAACAACAAAAATACACATTGTGATACATTGTTAACATTATCATTATAATATATTTCGATTCAAAAACATCTTTAAAAAATAATATATATTAGGTAATTAAAACTAATTAAATATTTTCTTTTAAAAAAATAATTAAATCATATTTACTAAATTACCCATTTCCCTTATTTATATGTATGGGGAATTATATTCATACCCCCTTCTATAGGGTGTATGTGAGTGAGTAGAGGGGGTAGAAAGTGAATGGTATGTGAGTGAGGTAAAGGTAGATAGAAAATGAATTGTGTGCGGAAGGGGGTAGGAATAACAACCCCCTGTATGTATATATAAAGGAGAAATATTGAGACTCCAGGTAGCGAAACATTGGGAGTCCACGTGGCGCCTTCTCCCATTTTCTTGATTTTTTCTTTTTCTTTTAGTTTTAACATTTAATATACATTGAAAACCCTTTATTTTTCTATTTTCTCATATAAATTGTCTTTTATTAAGTTATAAAAGTTATAGACTTTTCAGTTTTCCATTCCGTTTTTTATCCCATCTATATATTATGTATCATCTAACATTTTTTTCTTTTGTTTTACCGAATGCTCCATCATATTGCATGGTTTTTGTGGTTTATATGTTGTTAACGAGTGGTTTATACTCCATGTTATTATATTTTGTTAAAGCAGAAAATTTGGGAGTCCACATGGCACCTCCACAAGAGTCCCTTCATTTTTTTAGTTTTTTATTTAGACTATTTTTCCTAATTTTCAATCAGTCAATATTAGTCATTTATTTATATTTAATTCAAAACCTTTCATCTTCTGTAACGTCATCCTTCTCCCGATACATTTTTTTTCTTTTGCATCTCTTAATCTCAATCCATCACCATCTTCATGAAGCAAGATTGAATACAACGAAACAAGAAATAAAGTATAAAGTAGAAACATTAAGAGTCCACGTGACACCTCCATAAGAGTCCCTTCTTGTTTTTTTAGTTTTTTTAGTTTTTTTATTTAGACTACTTTTTCTAATTTTCAATCAATCAATCAATATTAGCCATTGAGAATTGTAGGGTTGTTAATTTAAATATCAAAATTATGATTGAGAATGTTGATTTCAATAAGAGTGCGCATTTTTGATACATTATGTGGATTCTTTTGCTATAAAAGAAACATCAATAATTTTGAATGTATTTGAACTTCATTTAAGCATTGGACGATTCATTACTTTGTATAATCTTTTATTCATTTAGTACTGATAATTATAGTGGATACGGAACTTTAAAATTTTCTTTTTTCATTATTATATGTATCTCAAAACTATTCAATAACTATTGAACATCATATTAATTTGATCGTGATTGTCGCGCAACGCGCGAAGCAAAGACTAGTTTAACTAATAACCTTAAATATCTCAATGAGTGGTTTATATTAAATCTCACGGTTATTACGAACTATGCAGTTCTCATTTAATAAAGCAATATACATATATATATAGGGGCGGGTTCAAATGAGAACTCAATTTTTGTTGTGAACATGAGAACAAATGAGAATGCGACACGTGTCCCATTCAGTATGAATATACACAAAAATATTTTGACTGAATGTAGTATTTATTCAGTCTGAATAAGCATCATTAAGACTGAATAAATATTATGTTCAGTCTGAATATTTTTTGATTATTCAGTCTGAATAATCTACATTCAGATACGTGTTGTGCTCTCATTTGTCCTCACGTTAACAACCAAATTTGAGTTCGCATTTGAACTTTCCTAAATATATATATAGGCTCTTAGTGGGAGATCTAGTTAATCTGTGATAACTGTGAGATCCAATCTCACTCACGTATCAAAGATAAATTAGGAAATTTATAGTTTTGGTAATTTTGAATTAAATTTTTAGCTAAAGGGCATTTTAGGTATTTTAAAAAATTCTATCCTCTCTCCTCTCTCCGATTAGAATTCCGGCGAACACCAATTAAACAAAAAATACACAATGTGATACCTGAAGGGCATTCGTTAAGAATAGCGAAGGTGAAGGTCACACATTATTCAGTATGAATAACATGCATTTTGAGTGAATAACACAAGATTCAGAGTGAATAACATAGCATTTCTGAACATATTCAGACTAAATGGGACGCATGTCACGCACTCTTTGTCCTTAAGTTCACAACCAAATTTGAGATTGCATTTGAACCCACCCTATAATAATTATCAAATGAAAACCGTAAAAAGATTGAGGACAGTGGGAACTATTCTCAATCATTAAAATGTTTTAATCAAACGAACAGAAAACCTGTTAGCCATGCAACAGAGGCGTGTTGGGCATGAGGTCGGTATGGATCTGGTTCGGGCATGGGTCGAATAGCCATAGGGGTAGATCCACAAGTCTTAGGCTTGGATATGATTTCATTGAGGTTGGTTATGTCTATTTATGGGTATTGACATTTGAGTCCATATTTTTTGGGCTCATCTAATTAGTTGGATCAGATTTTATTTTTGGGTTTGAAAGTTTATTATTTTGGGCTTTATATTTAGTAAGCTTATTTGGGTCTCTTAAGTATATCAAATTTATTTTATTGGGCCCAAGTTGATAAAGGTTTAATTGTTTAGATTATGTTAATTAATTAATTTAGCTTCTAAATAATTAATATATTAGTTTAAATTATTATTCAATTGATATATTAATTATTTTAGAATATTAATTTTAATTAATTAATCATTTATTAACGAGAGAAATTTTATAATAAATCATCAAATTGTTTTAGATGATTTAATTGTGAAATTAAAGCGTTATAATTCAAGTTAAGTATTTATTAGGATGCTTTAATTAGGAGAGATAGATTTACAAGTTCATAAAATGATTTATGTTGACATTTTGAGATGTCATGTATGGAGTTTTAGACTTGGGGCTTTGACTAAAGTTAGTTGAGGTTGATCGAGTTAACTAAGAGTTCACTTTTATCTCGTTTGACATATTTAAACAATGAGATCAAATACATTTATCTGAGACATTAAGAGACTCAATTTTGGAGTATGAGTTTAGGTGTCGTCGAGTTTAATAAGAGTTAACTATTTTTGACTTTTGGAAAGATAAAAAAATTAAGTCATTAATGATATATTATGGTATGAAATGTGTAGGTCTTCATTCAAGAGCTATCATTAGTCGATCTACACGAACAAATGAGTCTTCATGAGATTTACACTGGGATGCATACCTACGTACACATTTATTTTCAGCATTATATGATTTGTATGGTGGTGTGTACGTATTCATGATGTTCCAGTTTACATACATAATTCAGTATATTTTAAATGTATGTTATTTTATGATCAATTACATGATATGTGTTTATTTTGTTTTTAAATAGCTCTAGCATGTTATTTAATAGGAAAGTTTTATGACTGGTTTGGGACATTAAAAGGATTATACAGGCAACTCCAACCGCCCCACAATCGGCTGCCAATTCCATAATGTGGGGGGGGGGGGGGGCATACCTGACTCACTCAGCGGTTATGGCTATGAGGGCGCCCGGGCTCGAACCCGGGACAATTCAATTTTGGAAAAACTTAACCCCCACCCATTACCAACTGAGCTACACGCCATTGGCTTTATGATGGGTTCTAGTGGTGAACATTTGACCAGTAAGTCACAAGACAAGTGGCAGGATCCCATAATGAGTGCCTAGACAAGTGTAGGTCAGTAACCTAGGGAATGCCAGTGATTAAATGACCCATACCTCACCAGACAGTTTATGAGACCTCTTTCTTTTAGATTTGCATGTTTTTAAAAAAAATGCACATTATTTGGTACATAGTTTACAGATTAATATGTATGATATGAAATGATTTTTGTTGATGCAAACCATTAACTCACTGAGCTTTATAAGCTGACTATAGTATGCATCGCAGGGACAGAAGGTTTCAGGTTGGACAAAGAAAAATGGCACACATAGACTTTTTTAGTCCATTTAAGTTCAATATTTATGTTCAGACATGTATGATGGATAAATTTTGTTACGCAACTCGGTATGGGACGAGTTGACATTTAAGTTACATATTTATTATTTTAAAATTTTTCGCTGCAAAAGGTTTTAATTTAGCCGTAATTTTGGAGTACTGATGTAGAAACCGTTTCAGATTACGTAACATTTCTTACAGTAAAATATGAGTGTTATATATATACACACACACACACACACATATATATAGGGGCGGGTTCAAATGAGAACTCAAATTTGGTTGTAAACGTAAGGACAAATGAGAGAGCGACACGTGTCATATTCAAATTGAATAATGAAGGAAAATATTAGACTGAATGTAGTATTATTCAGACGGGTTTTAGGGTTTTACAAAAGGGCACATCTATCTTCTTCTTAATCATCCATGGCATGCACGATTGATTTCAGATGCCTGAATGAAGGATTCGGCGGCAAAACCTACAAGAGAAAGAGATTTGAACATCAACAGGAGAAGGATGCCCTGATGGATATCGAACCAGAGAGTATTTCTTTGAGAGAAAGAGACGAGCAATTTTTGAAGAAAGCGTGATTTCTATTTTGGTTGAGCAGGTTTTTTTGGAAGGGTATTCAATGGAAATAACATGTCAGTTTTCATAAAGGGTCCTCCGCAAAGTTGAGCCAATAAGTCATCTTCTGTTTGATTAAGCCATCACCAAACACCCGGATATAACTGAACGAATAAGTTGAAACCTTTATTAAGCTCATTAAGCCACTACCAAACCGAACTTAAAACATTTTCCTATGATGGATGAGATTGGAAAAGAGCCTTAAAATAGTATTTAAAAGTTAGAAACCAAAAAACCTATTTACTCCTTTAGATTGAAAAATACAACCAATGTAATAGAAAATGGTTAAATACACTTGAAGTAAAAGAGGCGTGGTCTCATAAATTCTCTTCCTTTTCCTTTGTGCTTCTTGAGGATCGAGTCCTTCCCACCCCATTTGATATATACATACATATATATATATATATACATATATATAGAGAGAGAGAGAGAGAAAGAAAGTAGGCAGACAAACAAGAAAAGAAGAAGAAGAATAACCAATGGATGATCATTCTATCTAAATATTCATCAACAATGCCTATTTCTTCACCTTCATCTTCCTCTTTCTTTGATACCTTCTTCTACTGTGAAGAACAACAACAACAACAACAACAAGAATATTATGAACATGATTTTTTCTGGGAAGATGAAGAACTTGTCTCTCTCTTCACCAAACAACAACAACAACAACAATTACAAACACCCCCTTTTAGTTTCTCTTTTCTCCAAACAGATCCTTCTCTTTTGCTTACTCGCAAACAAGCTGTTGATTGGATCTTAAAAGTCAAATCCCATTTTGGATTCACCCATCTCACTGCCATTCTATCCATTAATTACCTCGATAGGTTCATTTCTAGTCTTCTTTTCCAGAAAGATAAGCCATGGATGATTCAACTGCTTGCTGTAACTTGTCTTTCACTAGCTGCTAAAATTGAACAAACTCAAGTCCCTTCACTCCTAGATCTTCAAGTATGTTTCTTAATTTCTTTCATCGGTTGTACTGTGTGCTGTTATACTTGTACCTTCAATTAACTTAATGGAGATGGATCTATATATATATATATATATATATATATGTTACAGCAGGTGGAGGAGACAAAGTACTTGTTTGAGGCAAAAACCATACAAAGAATGGAGCTTTTGGTGATGTCAACATTGAAATGGAAGATGAACCCAGTTACACCAATCTCGTTTCTTGATCATATCGTAAGAAGGTTTGGATTAAAGAAATGGGATTATTTCTTCAAGAAATGTGAAGATATCATTTTATCACTGGTTTCTGGTAATAATTCATAATCATTCATTAAGTCAATTCAAACATTTAATTTCTTCTTCTTCTTTATGAATGAATTTTAAAAGTCAATTAAGAGTTAATTATAGATGAATAAAGCTTGAAACTTTTGTTTGTTTTGTTTGGATTAAAGATTCAAGATTTGTGGGTTATGAGGCATCTGTAATGGCCACAGCTACAATGCTTCATGTCATAAAGGAAGTTGACTTTTTCAACTCTGTTGAGTATCAGAATCAGCTTCTGGATGTACTCAAAACCACCAAGGTTTGTCTCTTGTCCTTTCTATTAATATATATATATATACATATACATATACACGAAAGCTCAAATACGAACTCAAATTTGGTTGTGAACATTAGGACAAATGAGAGTGAGACACGTGTCTGAATATAGATTATAGATTATTCAAACTAAATATACAAAGAAATATTCAGACCGAATAAATACTATATTCAGACCGAATAAATACTATATTCAGTCTGAATATTTCTTTGTATGGAACACGTGTCGCACTCTCATTTGTCCTCACGTTCACAATCAAATTTGAGTTTTCATTTGAACCCTCCCCTATACATACATATATATATATATAATACATATATATATATAGAGAGTATGTTAATTGAGGCGAGTGCAATTGTTTTTGCTTATAGTACAACATCTGATTAAATTGCTTGTCTAACAGAAGTTACAGAACTAAGCCATCTCCTTGACCATAATAGTACCATAGTTAACCACCGGTTCCCTTTAGTACCGTACTGAAATTAATATAAATAGTCATTTCAGCCTTAATGCATTTAGCTTTTTTAACTATTTCTCTCTCAAAAGTTACTACTCCCACAAGAAGCAACTTCCTAATTTGTAAAACAGTCAAAATGTTAAAAAAAATCTGAACATGGTTCATAAGTACAGAGGGACCAAATTTGTAATTTTTTTAACATGGTCCTCAACTTACAGAAACGCCATTTGCATACCTAGATGAAAATTAAAAATTTCAGGGACCAAACATGTAAATTTCTGAACATGGTCCTCATCTCGCGAAAGTGTCACTTACGGAGGTAGTGACTTTATGGTATTTTATAGAGAAAAATGAGTATTTCTATTAAAGAAAAAAACAGCATTAGATATTGTATTTTATGCATATCTAAGTGTACGTAGGACTTATCGATTAAAATGATTAAAATTGTACATATGGTTGTGCACATATACAGGAGAAAGTAAAGGAGTGTCATGAAATGATGATGATGGAGATTAACCCTAAAAAGCGAAAGTTCGAAGAAGATGACGACACCATGAATAGCATCCCAACAGTTGCAATGGATGCCCATTTGGGATCATCATTGTCATCATCATCATCATCATCACATCACCATCATCATCAACCTCCGAACAAGAAGATGCAACAGCAGAATCTCGGTTTCGGTTCAATAAGTTGCATAGCGTTCGTTGATATCACTTCTAGTCCTCATTAAATGTATGTAATGGTCGTTAAAGTTTTATTTATTAAGTTTCGCTAAATTCGCAATGGAGCATGAACAAATTTTGAAGTAGTACTTTGAGCTATTCATTATGTAAATACAAATTCATCGTTCCAACCTTAAATCCTTTGAATTATTTGGAAGAAAATTTTGTCTAAGGAAAGAAATCGGTCCGTTGGGGCTGGCTAGCATCAATGAGCGAAAGCCTTAATTGTTTCGTAAAACTATTATATCATTTCTTTATGATTCAAATCAATATTTTATTAAAAAAAAATCAATTCATAAACCTTATTTTGCAATCATCAAGCTCTTAGTTTTATAGTTGAGTTTTGTTTAACTTATTCTTTTTTTAATATAAATTCATCACTAAAATATTTAATTTGTATGATAAAATATAAATTTGTAGCACACTAGTTAAAACTCGGGATGATATAGTGGGAATTTCATCCTCCATGAAGTCGAATCTAGGCACCGACAAAGCTTTTAGGTCATGGAGGTTCAAAAACGACATACTCCAAGTCATTCGTGGTCATCTAGAGATTAATCAGTGTGCATAAGCTGACCTGAATACTCACCATTACCCAAAAGAAATTTATAATGAAGATTAAATTAAATGTCGTGCATAGCAACCCATCTTGACTCTTGAGGAACAACTAGACCGAGCCAAAAGCACGACAAAACGGCAAAAACATAAGCTTGTGCGACTTCCAGTGCGGCCTAACCCGCTGCAAAGATCGCGTAACCTACCGGATGTTGAATCAGGTTCTCCCGCAGGAAAAGCCATGCAACCCACTGGATGCTCGACAAAAGATCCCATGGCTAGTTGCGCACACACGCATGGACGTTTCCTTAAACAAATTAATTTCCATATTTTAGTTGGTTTAGAATTAGGATAGTTTTATTTCAATATTATCTCTTAATTAGTTTAGCTATAAACAAAATCTATTGTTTTTAGTTTTAATCAGATTATCAAATATCAGTAAAAGTTTCCTTCGAGTTTTCTCAATTATTCGAGTTCTTACGTTTATAAGTTCTTAGAGTCTTTGGGTGCTGACTCATTACCGTTTTCTACTGCGTCAATTATATATAGACTCCAAAAAATTTAATTGAAATTATGTTATTTAAAACTTATTTTTATAATGTGTTTTAAGTGGCAGTATTATCTATATTTTGTGCTTTTCTATGTTAAAAATCATATCTTCTCAGTCAATGCACATTAAATTACTGACTAAAAGTTTATAACTTTTTTTGTGAAATACTGAAATGAGATAAAAAAAAATGGAGAGAGATATTTGGCATAGATCCAATGTTTAAAATCCAAAATTTTATTCCTAGGTCAAGACGGAGATGGTGTCGTAGAAGTCGTTTTCATTTCAAAACGCATTCTGTAAAATTGGGTTCCATGCAAATTGCATTTTAGGGATTGATCGAGAAAGATGAAGAGCAAAAATCTAAATTCAGTCATTTCTATTTCCTATGTTGAAGAGGAGTACTATGAAGAAAACCTTATCTAGGAGATTCATGGAAAAATCTAAGCAAAACTTATTCTAAAATTAATTGAAAAAGATGTTTCTCTATAATTTCTCTACAAAAGAGAATCAAAATTTAAAGTTTCTAAAAAATATTACATTCAACTCCAAAAGTTTCTCTATTTTGAAGATTATATTATTCATTATATTATTAAAATATTATATATTTCTAATAAAATATTATTTCCCTAACCTAAATATTTAACTTCAATATTTCTTATAGATGGAAGATAATAAAATAATGTTTCTCTCTCAAGTTAATCATTTTTAGGGGTATCTCTAAATTTAGAGATTTTTGTATCATCTCTCCTACTTTCTCTATTTTAGAGAAAGTTTTAGGGTCTCTATTTTAGAGAAAGTTTTAGGGATGCTGTTGGAGCAAAAAATTGCTCAAAATCGCTATTTTTTCTATTTTAGAGAAGATGTTGGAGATGCTAGAATGGGTTTAACTAGTTTGAATGATAGCAGTGTTTGTTTTACTATGTAATCTCAAACTTCTATATCTAAAATATAATATGATATACCACATTTTTGTTGACTAAATCAATAAAAACATTATGTAAAAAGATTAAAGAAAAATGTGAAGTTTAAATATATGAGAGAGAGAGAGAGAGAGATATGTTGGAAATGTCGTGAGGAAAATAAAGATTGAAATGTCACATTCAAAAAATAATTTATAGAGGTCAAAAGACAAAAGGGTTGGGATATTGAATTTGTGGGGACACAAAATCTTTAAACATCATGGGAGTTTATGTGGGAATTGTTCTTTTGTTTCATCTCTAAGAAGTCCCTCATATTTATGATAATTTTGTTTTTCGTTTTATGATTTTATACATATCCATAATTGAATGTTATTACAAGTGATTATCATTGAAGAAAGTTTTTATCATTCACAAACATACTTTAAGTTATTATATAAGAAAAGTGGTTCTTATCTAATTTATTATGTTAAATATTATTTTATTAGTTTTTTTGAGTTATTGTGCTAGAGATGCTTTGAGTTTTTGTGCTAAAACATTATGGAATTTTATACCAAGGTCCTTATATTATGTTTATGTTTCTTATGAATTTGGTCCCCATGAAATCCAATGTGTCATGGGCATTTTCCATTTGACTAGCATCGTCAAAAGCCTATATTAACTCAGTTAAGTTAAGAGGCATTTTAGTCTTTTTACGCTCTTTTTGGTCTTTTTCCTCTTAAAAAGTTGTACATATAGAGGTAGGTTCAGTTATAAACCTAACTTCCATTGTAAAATGGGGGACAAATGAGAATGTGTCACGTGTCACTGACGTTTACAGATAATTGATCAGGAATGCTGTAAATATTCATCATGAATGTTGTTAAAAAAAGTAACGTTCATCATTCATGATGAATGGGGACATATATCGCACTCGCGTTTGTCCTTCGGTTCACAATAGAAGTTAGATTCACAAAATAAAAATTCTTGATGCATCAAGCTTGCGTTTTTTTTTGTTGTTATCGACAATTCTTACATATTTTAATTTTCACTTCATTATCGAAATCGCAGTATGTCATCCTTGTGTTATGGACTATATAAAGACGCGTCTTTGTGATGAGTATGAAAATATTTGAGTTTTTTTAACATGTTTCTACAATGTAAATTAGTGGGAGTGTGGGACTGAAACCAGATCACTATTAAATAAAAGACTTCTGTCTACGAAATTTTTCCTAGTAAATTTGTCGCTAACTGATGATTCATCACACAACCATCACAAAAGTTGAAAGTAAATTGTTGGTGGGTAATTCAAATTAGTGACAGACTACTCAGGGATTCTTTGGATAATACATTGGTATTTTCTAAAAAAAATATCAAATTCTATCAAACTATTGGTATTTTTGGATGATTCGACGATAAATCGATAACTATGGATGTAAATATATCTGGATGATTTTTATAAATAAAAGTAATTTATTTTATAATGAAAAACATGATAACTTATCTAGTCTAACAATTTACATTCATTAATAACCGGACTATGTTTAATGGATGAGAGAATAACTCATTTGGAGTTTTTTTTATTAGAATCGCCAACTTTTTATTTTATTTTACAAACTATCAATAATTACTATGTAACTATTTAATCACTAGTCATTCAATAGTGATTTTATAACATTAATTGTTTTGAGACATATATTGTCGGTATCTATTGAACATTATGAATTTTGATATATTTTAATATATTTGTTGCATTATTTTCTACTTTTTATGAATAAAATAATTTATTAAAAAAGGAAAATGCATATCACATGTATAATAATTAATTTCTTGCATGATAAAATAAAAGTTAAAAAAAGCAATGTGGAAGGCAGCAAGGCCGAGTTACTTTGCTAACCTTTACCAAGTCCCATAATTATTTTTCTTTTGACTTTGTATTTTCAGTCAACATCTTCAAACTTGTTTTAAATTCATGAAAAAAAGGTTATTAACGTTTATTTTAATTAATTTAATTAACATACATATATATATATATAGAGAGAAAAAAGTTCAAATGCAAACTTAAATTTGCTTGTGAACGTAAGGACAAATGAGAGCGCGACACGAGTCATGTTTATATGCAGTGAACTAAAAACAATAATTGGAAAAACCCTTAAAGTCCGGATCCGTTACTAACAACTTTAAAGAATTAAAAACACAACCATAGGATGTTAAGAATTATACCTCAATGATTGTAGTGGTTTATTAACACGGAGTGTTAGAGATCAAAGTAGATCTCCTCTAGCGGTATCCACGCGAGTATAAATCTGATCACGAACGGTTGCTAGCCCTGATAACCGAAGAACACCAAGAAAATCGATTTCTTGGTGTTGTGTGTGTGTTGGTCGACGAATAAGGAGAGCAGAGTTTTTTCTTGGCTCTCAAGGTTTTCCAAATTGTGTTAGGGTTTAATTGAGGTAACAAAGGTTTAAATACTCCTTTCCTTAATTACGGATCGGGCAAATTAAAGCCTCATGGGCTTAATTATCTTTATTAGAATAAATTTAATTTAATTAATTATTAACTTAATAATTAATTAATTTCTTGGAATTTAGATAAATATTACCTTAAACTTTTGGGATTTTTATTCTAATTTAATTGTTAACTTAATAAATAAAACATATAATTAACATAATTATATTTCACACACATTATTATTATACTAGAATAATAATCCATATTTTACAACTTGTAACCAACTTGGTTAATTCGTGATCTACACACTTTATGCGTGTGACCATCATAAATTCATTTGACTTCAGTAGTGTTTTCATATGACGTGGGGATATAAGATCCTAAAGTTATTTCACTCTGTGAAACAACACTTTAGTATTTCACATTATGTTTTTTCACATTGTTTCACCACGTGAAACAACAGCACATTGTTTCACATATCAACATTGTATTGTTTCACAATATGAAACAAACTATATTGTTTCACATCACATTTCACGACAACTTTTGTTTTGCTTTGTTTCAAATTGTGAAACAACAATTTTTTTTCGTTTCACGTTAGTGATATTATGTTATTTTACAATATGAAAAAACAATTTAGTGTTTCACTTTCATAACAACTTTTTTCGTTTTCACATTGTCAAACAACACTAAATTTGTTTAATTTAGCGACACTGTGTTATTTGATTGTGTGGAATAAAACTTTGGTGTTTGCATGTACTGTTTTAATTACAGTTTCTTTATATTTATTGTATTTTAATTTCCTATGTAATTTTTTATTATTTAAAAAAGTCAAATATATTTATAAAAACATATGTTTTTCTATACGTTGTCATTAAATAATGTATATGTGAAAAAGTAAAGGAGTGGAAATTAAATTAGTAATATAATAAACTAATGAAATGTAAAATATTATTATCAATTAATGAAAATTAAAATATCTTATATTACGTTTAAATTACATCGTATACGATTAAATTAAAAAATGATTGATTCTAAATTTTAATATCTATAAAAAATGAAGTGGAAAAGAATAAAGAAAGAATTTTTTTTATCATTATGTCCTTTCTTAATTATAAATTGGATATTAATTAAGGTTGTTAATTAGATTAGAGTGATTAAATGGTTGAGATTGATTCTCAAAGTTTTTAACATTTTTGTGGTTCTCATTTGAATATCGTCTATATATAATGCTATATATATATATAACATGCATGTTTATATAATAAAATTATTAATCAGATATTCTAATCATACAAATTATAATAGTTTTTGTCTAATTATCTAACGTAAATCGTCAATACAAAGGTTAAAATGATTAATATTTGTTATGTGAAATCATTCTCTCCTCATATCCTCTTGTCCCAAATTGATTATTTATGTTGATTAAAAAGAAACGAGAATAATATATATTATATGGGTTGGGTTCATGTGAGACCAACCTGTTTTTGTAGGACCTGTGAGGCCTTTTTTGTTATGAAATTTTAAGTGTAAAAAAGTGATTTTACAAATCTCACAAAAACATGTTGGTCTCACATGATCTCAAGTTTATATTATATTATTATGAGACATATAAATATATAATCAATAAATCATTTTCTAAACATGTAATTAAAAAACCAAGTCATTCAATCTCAAAAAGAGCAAATCTACAAAACTTGTTAGTATCAAACTCACAATTTTAACTCATTATCTTTCTTTTGAACAATCTAATGACCAAAACATGTTTAGAAAGTCTTAAATTATTTTTGCTTAATGCTCACCAACGTATCATCATTTATATTACAATTTAATAAACTTAGCAAGTTTTCATATAAAAAATAACAAGTTTTCATGTAAAAAACAGACAGATTGTCAAAATTATGTATCAGGTTACAGCATAACCATTGTCTGTAGGGACAAAGAGTGAAACAAGAATCCAATGTGATCTCTACGTAAGTACATCCAAGTTTTAGAGCAAGAATGTCAGAAGAAAATTTAGATATACGATACAATATCCTCGGTTAACATATTTTACATATTAGTTACTATCCAACAACTAAATACACAACTTAGTTACACAAACTCGTAACAACTAGCTACTCATAAACGTAATTACAAACGACTTATCTTTTTTTTAATTTTGTATATGAAACTAATATAATATATAGTTTTGATGACGTAACACAATTAATTATAAAATGTTAAATTTATATAAATTAATACAATAAGATAATGGTAGAAATATATGAAATCTGAAAAGATAACCCACAAGGCCACAAGTATATACCACACATAAAGGGACCCTCAAACCATTTCCTTGCTGGAGAAGTGTCAGATTTGCAGGGTAAAATTGAACATACAAACAAATGCCACACTCACCTTGTGATATAAATAATTGTGCATTCATTTCTTCCATTCTTACAATCAAATAAATATATAAATAAATAACAGTTTTCTTTTAAGTTATCCACTATCCCATTTATGGCATGTTTGTTAACAAATCAATGGTACATGTTTATTTGATGAGATATACATGACTATATGATAGTCACTTAATAATATAGAAATGATTTATTCGATAAGTTTTTAAGCATAAACTTTATATAGAAAGCCAAAAAAGAAAACTCTAACCCCAGAAGCTCCCAATTAAAAGCACCTTTTTTCATCTATGAAAATCACTTTAAAAAAAATCTTTTAATTTTTGTAGGCTGATTTTCCTAATAGTCAATTTTTATTCATACAGGACTTAAAGAAAAACCAACCAACCAGCCCCTTAAAGACACATAAAAAAAACTTAAGCTTAAAGTTCGTGCCGAAAAAGTCTGGCCCTAGTGTTCCCCAAAAATCCCCTCGCTTTTAAAAACATCTCATTTCGTAGTCCTTAATAAGCTTGGGCTTGTGCATCTATAATTAATCCAACTCTAGTTTAAGTGGTACTTACCAAATATTAGGCTCTATTATCTTTAATGGGATGTCTCAAATATTATTTAAAGTAAATTATGATATTCAGTGGTTTACCATTAAGTATGAAACACAAAAATAACAATGAATTGTAAACTATGATGATGAAAAGGTAATAAGTTATAAACAATAAAAACGAAAAAACATAATTTAAAAAAAAATAAAGACAAAAGTTACAATTTATAACAAACCACATGGACGAAAAACATAATCAATGTTGTTATTTATCTCGAAAACACTCTTTTATTTAATAGATAGTTGATTGTCTTGTATCATAAATACTTGTTTTGTATAAGGCCCTACGATACCGGCTCAAAAACTTTTAACCAAAGTGATTAGAAACCAATTTGGTTATACCTTGAGATCTTTTTTCTTTTCTTTCAAAAAAAATAGAATTTAGGAGAGTACTTAAGATTAACGCACTAAATATTAAGTAATATATAGTCAATAATATATTAAAAAACAAGTATAGTTTTATAATTTCAAATATAGGTATAAGATGGACCGTGTCATATCATATGGTTAGTCATTATTTTCAAATGGTTAGAGTTTTATTAGTTAATAACAAGAACTTTATTTTATTCTAATACAGAAATAAAATTAATGCGGATAGAATAATCAAAAGAGTCACTAGAAAATGAATGATAAAGAATATATCAAGGCTTCTCGACAGCTAGTTTTAGACTTTGGTACTTGATAAAAAAAACATAGAGAATAAGAGAAACAATAAACAATATTACAAAACAAACAACCAATTAACTTTTAACATATTTTCTTTTCAAATGCGATTAACGAATACATTTTTGGGCTCTTAATACAGTACTAAATTATTTTTGGATTGTACTATACTAAAGAAAGTCTCTTTTATTTACAACTTTTGTTAAAACTACTAACATATACTAAAAATATTTGGACCTGTATTTTTTATGGATGCTAAACGTACGTCCGGTCCACCCTCCCTTAGGACAGTCTGAGTATGGAAGGGCTAGAATTGGAAATTTAGAAAACATAGGGTTTTCTTCTCTAGGTTTTAAACATTTTGGATGTGTTGTTGCATTGACAAGAACCATAGTCCAAAACTCAAACCCAATATTGACCCAATGAACCCCTTTTGAAGTTATGGGTTGAAATGTGGTCCAACTCCAATCCAATGTTTTAGCAGCCTACAGTCTCTTTTTGGCTCACACCTTTTACAGGCCTAGCTACTACTGAATTAAACTAGAGGAGGTCTATATATATATATGGCTTTAAACATCAATTTTACAACTTGTCCCTAAGTGCTATACTATATATGGGGCATGTTTAAAGGAGGTGGTGATAAATTTGTGAGGAAAACGAGAAGGAGCAATTCACATGTGATACAAACACATAATTAATTGTGTACGTACGTTGATAGGCAAAAGCATGGTGACTTTTCTCGTGACCTTGGTTGCATTGACCAAGTGGTATACGTTTTTTTGGACTTGTTATATCACATGTGATTTTATTCTATCATCATATCATATCTGATGATTCGGTCTTTTTCCCACGTCTTGTAAATTGATCTTCTCGCATGATTATTCAATATATATAGGAAAGTTCAAATGTGAACTCAAATTTGGTTGTGAACGTGAGGACAAATGAGAGTGCGACACGTGTCTGAATGTAGTATTATTATTCAGACTGAATAATGAAGGAAATATTCAGTCTGAATATGATACGTGTCGCGCTCTCATTTGTCCTCACGTTATCAACCAAAATTGAGTTATCATGTGAACCCGCCCCTATATACACACACACATGCGTGCGTACACACACACAGAGAGAGCGCGCTTAGTTGCAAGACTGTTTTCCATTGTGAATCAGGAGTCAAAGAATAGCGCTACAATTTATGTTGGCATTTGGTTCATAAAAATGGATTTTGTTAAAAAAAAAACTAGAATATGAAATAACTTAAGTGAAATTTAATCAGATTTGACCTTGTGTTTGGATTAGAATGAAATATGTCAAATGAATTAGTGATGATAACGACAGTGAGGTTGACGACAACGATAATTCACAGAGACCAAAAGTGTAATTCACCCTTATAATAATTTGAAAAAGAAGTTGAATTTATATCACATGAACAAAATTTATTTATATGGCGCCTAGATTGTTTAAGTATCGTAGTAGAACACTTTATAAAACTTAGGTTTATAAAAACAAACTATAAAACATCATATCCAAAAATATTGAAATAGGTTTATGAGACACTTTTAGATGTTTTAACAAGTTTTAGAAACGTTTTTTTAATTAAAGTGTTTTATTAGCTATTTTACATAACACTTTTGAGAAATGTGTTATAAACCTATTTTTTATAAGACATTTGTTTTTTTTAATTAGTGTCGTAAAAATAGTTAGTACGACACTTTATTCTAAAAGCGTCCTAACAAAGTTGTTAAAACGTCTAAACTGTACTATAAACATATAGTAACATTTTTAGATATGGTGTTTTTTGGTCTGGTTATATAAACAAGTCTTATAAAATATTTTTTTGGACATACTATAAAATCAATTTTACTATAATATCTTCTTCTATAAAAAAAAATTATGTCTTACGAATTATTTTAATTCTCATTTTATAAAATTTATTTTCATGACATTATATTGATTTGAATTATCGTTATGTTTATGTTAAGATAATTTAAAAACAGTAATTTTGATAATCACTTAAAAAGTTAATTGAGTGAAAAAGAGTCCATTCAAAAGTTTTAACTAGGAAAATTAATTAAAAAAGTGATATTTACTTGTGGTTTCATCTTTTAGGTTCTTTTTTTTAAGTTATCAAAATAACCATCACGTCTGCAATTACGAATTTTACAATTTTGAAGGTGAAAATGTAATAAAAAAAAGTTTTTGAACCAGATTCATAATTATAGAGACCAAATATGTAAAATTTGAAAATCACATTCGTAATTGCGAAGTTGGTATTGCAAACGTAGACCAAATTTTGACATATTTGGTCTCTGAAATTGCTAACTAGTTCAGAAACTTTTTTTTTTATTTACATTTTCACCTGTCCGTAATTGCGAACTTCACAATTACAAATCTGATGACAATTTTAATAACTTTTAGAAGAAATGGGCTACAAGGTTAATTTTCCTCATATTTAATACGACGCTAATTGCATTCTATAAATTTATAAAAATGTTCACGGATTTGATGCCATGTGTCCCTAAGATACATACTTACCTAGTTTGACTGTTTTTGTTATTAAAGCATCTTTAATAGATTTCCTAAAATTTCTCCAACCATTTTTTATTATAATGCTTAAACAGTCTAGGGGTTATATAAATAAATTTTGTTCATGTGATATAAATTCATCAATAATACTTCTTTTTTCAAATTATTATAAGGGTGAATTACACTTTTGGTCTCCGTGAATTATCCTTGTGGCCAACTTCACTGTTGAAAATCCTCATTTTCAACATTTGATTTGGAGAAGCCCAACATTGATTAAAATATTCTCTTCATCTATTAAAATATTGTTTTTTTTTAATATTTTGTTTTCATATTTTCCTATCGATGATCCAATTTGTAATCATTTTTAGAGTATTTTCTATATTTAGATAAAAATGTCTTTTCTCTCTTACTTTCTCCATTTTGAAGAAACTGTTGGAGCATATTTTGGCTCAAAATCCTCATTTTTCTCCATTTTTCCATTTTGAAAAAGCTGTTATTTACAGTTTTCGTCTCATAATAAATGTGAAAAAGCACACAAATTTAAAGAAGAAAAATTATTATAACTTTCAATTAACCAAAAAAACAACTTTATCCATTATTATAGTGAGAGAAATATTCCTCATCTTTTTTATTTTTAAAAGTAGACATTTATTTTGAAACAAAATAAAATAATAATATAAACACTTATTTTAAAACAAAGAAAGTGTTTGATCCGGAAGAAATCCTTATCTAGCTGGGTTTTCTTTTCTTTTTTTCAATTTTTGGGCCTGCTTGCAGTGTATGTGTGGAGTCACCCAATGGCTTAACTGGATTGGGCTTTCTCTATTGGTGGCTTATTATTATTGTAAGACACTTCTATTTGAAATATATACACACATATGTGAACCATTACGTAAAAAAAGAGTTAAGATGAAAAGAGTAAGAAGTGATTTAAATCTTTGATCACTTTTAATCTCACGCATATCTATGAATTATGCTCCTTACGAGAACTGATTTGCATCACCTTACATCTCAGTAGAGTCGATCTTTAATTAAGATTGGTCCAATGGTCCAGATCTCTTTTTACGCTTTTCAACATACCTTTTATTCTTACCAGAACCCCATCTTATATATAAAAGGTTGAGTTCCGTTGAAAATGAGAGTTTATGGTAATAAATTATCTTCATCCTTGGATCAATTGAAAAGAAACATTAATTAACACTAATGACTAATGAGAACTACTAGATAAATTATCTTCTAAAGCACGATTTATGGGTTGTTTAGAGTTAAAAGGTATCAATGGTTCAAATCCCTTCTTACCCTTTCTTACTTTAAGTTCTATTCTCACACAATTCTTCATCCATATATATTTATAGAATAAAACAAGTTGTTTGGTGTTTGTAGACCTTTTATACAGTCTTTTTTTAAATAATCGTGTAAAAGGTTGTAGCATTTTACATGGGTTTTAGTATAAACCGTGAAAAAAAGACCTCACACTTTTAGCACAATTCAGTCCTAATTGTGTGAAAAGGGGGAGAGATAGGTGGATGGAGGTGTGAAGGTAAAAAGGTGATTTTTTTACATGCTTTAAAAAGCATGTAAAAAGAGCCTTTTATACAATAGCTTTTTTACACAATCACAAACTCGTGTAAAAAGCCCTTCTTTATGGAATCACAAATTCATATGTATCTGGTTTATAATAAACTTTTTTATGAATATTTTTGTTTCACAAACATGTCAAAAAGGTTCACGTTGTGAATTGAGTATACGTAGAACAAATATACGTTAATCATTACATAAAATCCAAGCCACGGATTTTAAAAAAATCATATGAAATAACACATTATGTATTGGTTATTAGAAATTTCACGATTTATAGAGCTCTCAAAAGAAGGATCCATGTGTACATATAAGTCGGGATATATTATATATAACATATCATTAATACATTTTTATTGTGGATAAGTTCGATTTTGACCTTTTAACTACGGGTGGCAATTCTCGACACGACACGAAAATAAACGGGGTTTGGTTGAATTTTCTGACCTGTCAACCCGTTTATTATATGGGTCATGTTCGGGTTGATGTATATGTTCGCATGTTGACCCACCAACTCGTTTAAAATTATAGATTTAAATTTTTTGTTTATTCTAACCCTAACCTAATCAGTAATCACGCAGTTCACGCCTTCATATTCTCAGCCCACCAACTCGTTTATGACCCGCCAACCAGTGAACCCGGGCGTATACGGGTTAAGGTTGATCAATGCGACACGATTAGTTAAACACTTCGTGTCAGGATTGAGCCTTCCTGACCTGCCAACCCGCCAACCCGAACATGACACTATTGCCACCCCTACTTTTAACCATAACCAGTGGTGGGTGCGAGCCCCATGCGTTGTGCTATAGGATAAATTTGTAAGAAATTAATTGACCGAGTTAAGATAAAAACGTGATTCCTCAATTAATAATTGATACAATCTAAAACAACAAATGTAATTTTAAAAGTGGTTAAGTTGCATCTATTGGTAATGGTTTGTTGTTACGAAGAGCTTGAGATACATTGGTAATAATTTTATTGTTATGCCATTTAGAACTCAAATGACATGTCTTAGAACCATATGATTATTGTTGTCATCTCATTATCTTGTCAATATATACTAATAACAACTTCCATATAATTTTACATCTTCTCATTAATGTGAGATAACCAAACTCGTCATGTTTCAAGGTTTACGAAACATTTTATTCTCCTGACGTCACCTTATTATCTATGATTATCTATTTATTATTTAGAACTCAATTACTCAAACATTATGATGCACAACCATATCACTATTATTGTTATGTAGAGCTTGTAGATTTTAACCCAAAAAAAGGTTTGCTAAAATTAACAAACACTATGAGTTGACACAAATAAACATCCTTTGCTCTTGTTAATATATACTCACATCTTTCATAAAATTCATGGTGTTACATCGTTGGTTGTGTGGGAAATTGACTCAAATGACCAAAGTACAATTTTGATTTATCCTCCTAAGTCCTAACCATTTCTCTCTCAATTTTACACAAATATCATTGAGTCCATAACCCAGTTCCATAAGTATTGCAGACCCCCAAAACGACGTCGTTTTTTGTCAGCTCCGTAAGTCGGGTCCGTAATAGACCAAAAACTCTGTTCCATCCGCATCTGTCATATAACGCCAAGTCAACGATACGAATCGGGTTTTGGATCGTGTCCTTAACTATTACGGAGCTGGCTTACGGTGAGAAACAAATGACTAGAAAGATAAATCAGATGTATATTTTGGTCATTTGAATCGTTTTTTAAACTTAACTAGTGTTGGGCCCGTGCTTTGCACGGGTGATGATAATTTTTTTTATTGGAATATTAAACAAAGTTAAAATCAAGCGTAATTTCTCATTTAACAATTAATGAAATATAATATGAAAAATAAACACATTAATAGTTGTTAATTTGCATATATTCTTATTCGTTTGTTATTACTACGAATTTGTGATACACCACAAATAGTTTTATATTATATTATTTAAAACTCAACCGATATGCCCCACAACCATATTATTATTATTGAATAAATATAATATAAATTAGTTGATCAACATGCAAGGCGGATCACATTGAAAATCAGTGTAGCAAGTTAATATTGTAATTATTTTTAAAAAATGTATAATTAATATCAACTCTATAATTTGCCACAAATACATCACTCGTCTTAAGCTATTTTATACACCCTTTATTTCATTATTTCAACCTCTCGCCGACGTGGATAATTAAAACTCAACCGTCATTTGAGAATACTTAATCCTCACATGTCGTGCTCAAGATCTTTTGTTCTTCTTTAATATATATATACACACACACACACACACGAAGAGTAGAAACTTCGAAAATCAAGCGGAAAACCAATATAAAATAAATTTTTTATCAAATGTTATAATTTAAGATATTTGTTTCACATATATTTGTGTTCATAAAAAAATATTATTTGTGAACTAAAAAAACAAAGGTTCACTTATTTGTTTAATTGGATGAATTTTGTTTAGTAAATCAACGTCTTTTTTTTACATATAATATATTTTTTATTGAACACAAATATATGTGAAACAATATCTTAAATTATAACATATGATGGAAAAAAATTGTGAGTTTTTTATTATATTTTGGTTTTCCTCTTGGTTTACAAAACTTCTACTCTTTGTATAATTTCTTAACGAATGAACCTCTATATGAACTATGAAAATAAAAGACACGGAAATTCCATCCAAACCGTTAGATTGATATAATCTCACGGATGTAATTAAAAAGTTGTTAAAACTGTTAGTTGCTAAATAAAAATTCTATCTATATCATAAAAATTATAATTTAACTAATGGATTATATGTAAGAGTAAATTATGTGTTTTTTGTCCCTATGGTTTGTTAAAAATTGCAATTTTCGTCCATGTGGTTTAGAAATTGTTGTTATCGTCTCTATGGTTTGTAATATTTGCTATTTTTGTTCTTATGATTTACAATTTATTGTTATTTCCGTTCTTGTGGTTATCTTTTTTTACTGTTTTGGCCCTTGTACTTTCAACAAAAATTGATTAAGGTACAAAAGTAGAAATAAATCACAAACCATAGGGACGAAAACTGAAATTATTAACAAATCATATGAATGAACGTTGCCTTTGTATACAATTTTGTAAAAAATAAAGTTGTGAAATGATTTTTTTATTAACATTAACGTTTATGTTACTTATTTATACAAAAAAACAAAGAGTACATGTTATAATAATTAATCATAACGTTAAACAAAGAGTACGTGTTATAATGAAAGGAGCAAATGAATAGTCATAGGTTAAACACATGAATGTGAAATTACTAAAAAGCCAAGTCTAATAATAAAACACACATATTTCATTTAGGGTAAATAAGTCATTTACATATCAAACAATTTAGAAAATCAAAATTTTGAGAAAATTCATAGCCTCAATTTCTACTACAACATTATGCCACATCATACCTTGAGGTTGTTAATAAAATATAAATATTATTATATTCAGTATCGCCTATATAAAAGTTACATATTGAGAGAAATTTCATTTATATAATGAGTTTTTTAAACTTATTGATTAGATATATCGTTAACTGTTATGTAAATAAAAATATAGAGTGTTGTAAAATAATAGAAAAGAACATTATTGGTGGTTCATCATTTAATATATATACAAATTCATTATAATGTCTTGTTTTTCTAACGACCAACTTTTTCATTAATTTTCTCTCATTCAATAAACATCAACTCACCTCCCTTCAAATTATAGAGGGAACGAAAGTCATGAATTGGGTGATCATATTGTTATAACTCCATAATCGAAATCAATTTCATGTCTAAAAAGCTTAAATAAGTAATTCAATATTGAGAAAAAAACCGTAGCCATAAACTTCCACAAAGAGTGGTATCTATTGTTGATATCTTTCATTTTGTACTTTAAGTGAAATGAAACAAAATGTAGCATTGTGACATTTAATTGTACTCCTTTATATACATTTAATCAATGACATTCGAATAGTAAATAACAAAAAGATTACATGAACTTCTCCATGATAAAAAAAAGGATTAAATGAACTTCTACATAACAAAAATATTACATGAACTTCTCCATAACAAAAAAATTAAACGAACATCTACATAACAAAAAGATTAAACGAACTTCTACATAACAAAAAGATTACATGAACTTCTTGACTGAATTTAAAAATCTTACCTTTCTTGAAGAAAATGGTAGTTATGTATTTGGGATGTTATTGTGATTGAAGATATTCTTATTCTTGATTGAGAATTCTTTGATATACCCACTCTTGAAAGCTCCTCTTCCATGTTTATTCCTCAAACATCTCTTGTCTCTTATACATCCATACAAAATGCATTCCAAGGGTTTCAATAAAGAGAGAATTAAAAATGATTTAATGAAAGGAGCAAATGAATAGTCATAGGTTAAACACATGAATGTGAAATTACTAAAAAACCAAGTCTAATAATAAAACACACATATTTCATTTAGGGGTAAATAAGTCATTTACATATCAAACAATTTAAAAAATCAAAATTTTGAGAAAATTTATAGCCTCAATTTCTACTACAACATTATACCACATCATACCTTGAGGTTGTTTCTTTAATATATATATATATATAGATTATAATCATATATTGAAACTTTTAAAACGGGAGAGAATGCCAATCAAATACACTTTTAACTTTTAAAACTTAATTATTTCATTTCATGTTTTTTTATTATAGAATTATAACTATAAGTAAAAATTTTGGAAAGTGTAAGAGCAATTGATGGCCTTAAAAACTAGTTTGTCGTTTTTTTTTCTGGTTGAAAGTCCAAGTTTTCGAAAAATAATTATTATATATTTACGCTGTATTAAATGGATACATTTATGATATAATATAAAATATTAACAACTTGTATTTTATTGATTTAATGGTAGAAATCTCTTTTATCTTTCTTACCAGAATACAACCTTTATATTAGTTACTAAATATTTTTGATAAAGTTATATAGTATTATATTATATATGATTCTAAACTAAAATTGGAAAAGGTATTGAAGTGGTTATATCAAATAACAAAGAGGTTCACCCAATTCTATACAGTGCTCCTGGTTGCAGATTAAATATAGATTTACATAAAATTTTAGAAGGGGTTTCTAAAACAAAAATATTACAATAATGATCCCTATAGTTTGTATTTTGGTATAACTTGGTTTATTTGATTAACTCTAGTAAAAATTGTTCCTCAATTGAGAGATATTTTTGTTTTTTACATGTTTCTTTTTGTCTTTTATCAATTAATACACCCACCCCACCAAACATTAATACATACCATCATTGCTACTCTTTCCTCTACTATATTTTACTGTCCCCACCCTTAACACCGTCGCTTGCAAACACTTCCTCCTGTTTTTTTTTCTTCTTCTTCCTGAAGCATCGTCCCTAAACACCCTCCTTCTGAAAAAAGATTTTGTCAGTGTGCTAGTTTTGTTTCGATGTAGTGAAACCTATTACCGTTGGTGTACATTGTGAGAGTCGGAGAGATGATGGTGTGGTGGGAGCTGAAGAAAACTGCTAGAGTGAGGGCGGTAAAGAGTTGATGTTATTTGGGGGATCGGGGGGTGTATATGTATATGTATTTGTATAAGGAATTTTAAATATAAACCATGTAAATGGAACAAACACTACAGATCAGTCTCGACCACAAGCCCACAACCATTCATGTTGATAATCAACACTATGGATTTAATTAATTCCTAAATCTAATCTCAACCACATATGCAATTGATTTTGTGACCCCCTCTGTATTTCAAAATAAACAAAATAAAATACCAAAATTTGGTTTGTGAACTTTTTGCATTATATGGATTGTATTTGAAACTCGTTTCAAACAATATGATTTTAATTGTGAAATAAAATTAGAGAAATGAGTAAAGAACAAAAATATCTCTCAATTAACAATGCTCCAAGTAACAAAGTTATGGGGTGTTTGGTTATAGGTATTAAACAATACTTAGTGAGACCGATTAAAATAAATTTTTGATTTTATATAATATAAGGAATTCATTTCTCCATTAAGTCTAAATTTTCATGCCACATCAGATTGGAGGGGGCTTGACATTTTCATTTTCATTTTCATTCTCATTCTGAACCAAACAACACCTTAGTATGATAAGAACCGCTTTCACACCAAAATGCAAATAATAGTGTCCTTTCTTGTACTATTTAAATTTGAAGGACCACTTTCAAATATTTGTGAGATACAAGGACCAAAATTTGTAGTTTAATTTTAAATTTTTAAAGACTCAGATTCTGTCTACTTATTTTATGTTATTTAAATATTTTAACAAATTATTTAACACCATGACCTTTTAAAATAAAATCTATTTGGAAAAAATGTAACGAATTATTTATCATGTATTTACCAGTAAGAGTCAACACTTTTAATTACCTTATTGGATAAGAGTCATAGGATCATGGTCCATCAAAATTGTATTGTATATAACAATTTATCTGGTAAGCACTAATTGAATAAGAATAATCATGCTCACGTACTAGGTAAAACTCTTGATTCTTGTTATTGTTTTTATCGGGTAAGTTTCACACCCTTAATCATGTTCGTAAAGTAAGATAAATGACCCAATAAACACTTATTAAATAAACACTTAGGGGCCGTTTACCAAACTCTTACCCGGGTAAGTGCTTATCAAGTCATATTACCTTACCGGAGGACTATAATACCAAAAATCTTATCCGGTAAAAGCGGAGATAATGAAAACAATGACCAAGAGTCTTACTCGGGTAAGTGATGGAAACAACTCTTACCACGGTAAGCACTTACCGTGTAAATTGTTTCATACGATGTCGTTTTCGTGAACTAAAATCTTACCCGGTAAGTAATTAATAGTGTTGAATTTTGTTGATAAGCATTTACTTAAATAAGATTTAGTAACGGCCCTTAGTACAAATTCTTAATCACTTAGCAAAATTTTAATATGGAATTCAAACTTATATCGAAATATTGTACATTATCTAGACCTTTCATTAAAAAAATTAAAACTTGCAACAATTTTTAAAGAAAGAAAAAACTAATTTTGAAATTATTATTTTTTCATAAAATCAAGAAAAAGAGTGTTCGTGTATGTGGTAGACTGGTGTCAGTACCCAATCACAACTACCAAAAACTTCCCCACTAACCTCCGCCCTTTATAACCCATTCTTGCCTTACTCATTGCTGCTTCATTCCCTTTCTCCACCATGTCCACCACCTTCTTCTTCTTCCTCCTCCTCTTATCCGTCACCGGCGCCACCACCACCACCCTGGACTCCGATGTATCTGCACTGAAAGCCATTAAATCAGCCATTAATCCCACCACTATACCTTCATATTCTTGCTTAGCCTCCTGGAATTTCAGCTCTGATCCCTGCTCAAACCCTCACGTAACTCACTTCCTCTGTGGTCTCTCTTGCTCCGGCAACCGAGTCACCCAACTCACCTTCGACCGTGCCGGTTACGCCGGAACTCTCTCCTCACTTGTTTCTAAACTCACCCAACTCATAACCATTGACATCTCTGATAACAAATTCACCGGCCCAATCCCAACTGCTCTCTTCTTTCTCCCCAATCTCCAAACCCTAATCCTCCGATCTAATTCCTTCTCTGGAACCATCCCACCCGCCATTTCCAATCTCAAATCAATCCAAACCCTAGACATTTCTCACAATTCACTCACCGGGTCGTTACCAGATACATTGAGTTTACTCACTTTGACTCGGATTGATCTGAGTTTCAATAAACTTACTGGATCAATTCCGAAACTCCCCAAAAACCTGCTTGAACTTGCAATCAGATCCAATTTACTATCTGGGTACCTATCAAAACCGTCGTTTAACGAGTTGACTCAGCTGGAAGTGGTGGAACTCAGTGATAACTCGCTCACCGGAACAATCCCTGGCTGGTTCTTCCTCCAACCATCCATCCAGCAAGTCAATCTAGCGAACAATGGTTTCACTGGTATCGAGATCTTAAAACCCACCGACAGCAACCTCATCGCCGTCGACATCGGATACAACAAAATCGCCGGATACTTGTCAGTGAACTTCTCGGCGTATCCTATGTTGTCGTCTCTGTCACTCCGATACAACAAGCTTCATGGACCGATCCCATCGGAGTACAGCCAAAAGGCGACGTTGAAGAGGTTGTTTCTGGACGGAAATTACTTAAGTGGGTTGCCGCCGAAGGAGTTTTTCTCCGGCAAATCGGCGGTTTCCGGCAGCTTAGGGGACAATTGTTTGATGAGTTGTCCGATATCTTCGCAACTTTGCTTGAAATCGCAGAAACCGTCGTCGATTTGCCAGCGGGCATACGGTGGAAAGGTGAAACCAAAGTCGTAGCGTCGGCCCGTGTTTTATGATTCCTTTTTTAGGGGTAGGATTAAATAAATCTTATTTTATTTTTATTTTTGTAATTCTATTCTATTCTATTTTATTTCAGAATTTTTAATACGTAAAATAAACTGAAATTAAAGGAGGGTTAGAGACTATTCGTCGATTCTTAAATGGTTTGGTACATAATGATTGAGGCATTGTTTGGCAAAAATAAGGTGACTTAGAACATCTCCAACAACTATTGTAATTTTTTTTTAAAATAGCATATTAAAAGTCAAAATCTCTATAATAATTTGCATCCAACTCCAACAGCTACTCTATTTTAGCAACTTTATCCTTAACAATATTAATAAAATATTCTATCATTTAATAAATAATTATTTATCTCTCCTACACACTCAACTTCAATTATTTTGATTGGTTGAATATAATTAAAATATTGTTTCTCTCTCTTCTATATATTTTTAGAGATTCTCTAAATTTAGAGATTTTTCTTCTCTTTTTTCCTATTTTTCTATTTTAGCAATTGATATACCATAGCTGTTGGAGCACTTAAATTGCTAAAATCCTCTATTTTTCTATTTTATAATAGCTGTTGGAGATGCTCTTAGAAATTAAGAAAAATAGAGATTTTGGACTAAGTTTGTGCTCCAACAGCATCTATAAAAGTTTTTCTAAAATAGAGAAATATGAGAGAAAATGTTTTTTTTCCAAACTTGGAGATTACCCCAAAAATGATTATCAAGTGAAATAAATAATATTTTATTCATTCTCTCATTTTTCCACCAATAATATAAAAGTTAGTTTAAAAGTTTTTAAATGTATTGAATATTTTAATAATATAATTAATGTTGAAGTCTTCAATATACTATTGGAGATGAATTTAATTATTTTTAGGGATTTTAACTTTTATGTCTTTGTTTTAGAAAAATTTTAAAGATGTTGTTGGAGATGCTCTTATAAGTCAGCTTATAAGGTACTTTATTTTTAATGTATTTGTTTGGATGACCATAAGTTAACTTATAAGATATCTTATAAGATATCTTATTGATAAGTTAATAAAATTAAGGTTTTAATAAGCTACCTTATAAGTCATAAGGTACCTTATTAGCTACTTTTGCCAAACATAGCCTAAGTGGTCAGAATGACTGAGAGATTCTTATGATATAATCCAAAATGAAATATAATAATTTAGTAATTGTTCAAGATGTAATTAAGGATTTTAATATAATCTTTAATCGCAAATCGTTTACTCCCTAAGAATTCTCTATGCTCATTAAAGAGGTGACTTCAGATGGATTAATCTTAGATTTAGGGACAAGAAATTGGTGTGGGAGTCATGGTTTGATAGCCCTTGTTCGGCTTTTTCGTAACTGCATTTTGAGGACTGCTCAATCCGTGGTGTGGGTCTCTGTGATGCGTTTGTACAGGTCCTGCTTAGGATACTCTCTGTATAGTGTAGATATGTTAGTTTGCTGGTTAGTTCCGTCGGGTTAGGCCTATGTACAAGGTTTTTGTATCGTGCTTTGTTTCTCTCTCGGTTGTTCCGGATCTTCCTCTGTATCATTGTATTGTATCATTTCGTTTTTCTCTATAATATATCATGTGGCGTTGTCTGGGGGTGATGGGCATGCCGAAGCTGCCTGATCTCAACTTGATGCGTTTCAAAAAATTAAGTATCTTAATGGTTAAAGAAGATTTATAATACAAAATGATTCAAAGAGTTTGAAGTCATTAGGGGACATACTTATTTTTTTGTCTAACATTATTCATCTTTTAACGATTTAACTGTTATCTCTTAAATAAACTGTTAAGAGATAAACAAATAGCCTCTTAAAATTCATCTATTAACCATTTTTTTTAGATGTACCTTCTTAATTTGGGGAGGAGTCAAAATCATGGTCCATAAGTGTAAGAATCAAATTTATAAATTAGATAAAGATCCATATGTAGTATTTCTGAGTGGAAATGTTAGGAGTAATTTTCAGATTTTGGTTCTTGCACTATGTTCAAAAACTTTTTTTTTTTCATATATGTATTTTCACATCTCCACAAATTAAGGAGTTGTTTTTTGAAAATAACTAATTTAATTAATTTTCTTAAAGTAAATCATTAATTTAAGGATATATCGTAAATCTTTATTTGTTCTATCGGCAACATAATCGGTATCAATAAAATATGTACAAAATTATGCAAGAATAGTTATGGATGTATTGTCACAATTGTTTTTAGCTTTCCATATTATAAAAAATATACGGGATGAATAAAAAAGTATGACGAACAACTTATAGTTTTGGAAAATTAAATTGGATGTACTAAATTTTGTAGGTTTTTTATATTCTATATTTTAAATTTGCTATTAATAGATTCATGCTTCCAGAAACAAGAAAAAACAAAAACAAAAAGAGTTGATGGTTCGTTCGTTTTGCGTTCTAACTTCTAAACACTTGCATGTAAGGATCATAAACCAACATCCATTCGGTAATTTTTCAAAGAGATATCTTCTTGGAGAGAAAACTTTGAATTAATAAATTTTTAAATAAATAAATTATCGAGTTTTTAAAAAATTGATTACCATGTTGTTTAACAAAAACAATTCTATGCAAGTCGTTAAGAATGTTTTAAAAATAAAATAAATTAAATAAATTTTACCATCCTCAAAACCCGACGACATTCAAACACCTTGCATCCAATGCCATCGTTTCTTTTGTTGCCTTATCTGTCTGCTCTTTATGACCGTTCATCGTCACCTTAAGAAAGTTCGTTGGATTTTTATGGAATTTTTTCTTATTTTTTACAACTTTTAAGCTTTTAGAAGCGGTTAACGACATGTTTGTTCGTAATATGGTTAAATGCTTCCTCTTTTTATGGAAAAAAACTCATCATCAAATTAAAGAAAAATTTAAATATTAACAGAAATATAACAGATTAGTACAAATATAAATATCAACAACTTAACACAGATACAAACAAAACAATCATAAAAAGTTGGCCAACAAATTAACTCCGAAATTAATTTTTTTAAAAAAAATAAACAAACAAACAAACCCCATATATGTAAGGAAAATAAATATTGTTAACTAAAGTGCTAGGATTTTAAGAGCTTCTTCAATAGCTAATTTATAATTTCTTCAAAATAGATAATTAAAATATAAAATCTCTAGAAAATATTACATTTAACCCTAACAACATCCTTATTTTAAAGTTTACAACATCTATTATATTATAAAAATATTCTATATTTTTAATAAAAAATTATTTCTTTCACCTAAACATTTAACTTCAACATTTGTTATTGGTGAAATATAACAAAAAATGTTTTTCTCTTATTATAATCATTTTTGGGAATTTCTTTAAATTTGGAGATTTTTGCACCCTCTATCCTACTTTTTCCATTTTTAAGAAAATTTTGAGGAACTATTGGATCAAAAAATTGAATAAAATCTCTATTTCTCTATTTTAAAGAAGTTGTTAAAGATACTTTAATCTCATAAAGTTATTTTCAAATCAAGTAAAGAAAATAATGGTTGCGTATAACAAAAAAATTGTTTCATCAAACGACTCTATGTATTAAAAGTAATTCAATAAAAGCTATCTTTTAAGGTAATGTAGTAAGTGAAATATATAGAAATCAGTGTGAACATCAAAATAATACATTTTTATTCCAATCATGTTCCATACATTAACAAATATACATTATTTTAATAATTATTTTTTACTTTTTGAATAAACAAAATAAACACATAATATAATGTACATATGTATATAATAAAATGATATAAAAGTATTTGTATGTATCTCCTTACATATAAAGAGTAAGGGACTATTTGTTTATCGCTTAACAATTTCATTAAGAAAGAACATCTGAATCGTTAATAGGTGAATCATGTTTGGTATAATTCTTTTTATTTTTTAATGGTTCCAAAACTCTCTGAATCATTTTTGTTTTATGTACTTTCCTTAACCCTTCAGAACCTTAATTTCATTTTAAACAATTACCAAACAGATATATTTCATTTTACACTATAACATAACAACCTCTTAATCATTCTGTAACAAACTATTTAACAACTATCAAACACCCCATTACTGTAAATTTATATAGAGAATCAATGTGAAAAGTGCATTAAACAAATATCAGGAATTCATTAGAGATGCTTAAAAAGCGAAAAGACAAACAACTAAACAAAATTTTGAAGTTTCAAAATTGGGCCCAAGATCATGCTTTTGTCTGATCCATGAACCAAACAACATAATTTATAACAGAGTAAACTACAAATTTTGTCCTTGTGATTGTCAAAAATAACACTTTTGGTCCTTAAAGTTTCAAAATTACCTAATTTACAAAAACGTCTGAATTTGATACATTTCTCTAACTATCGTTAAAATCCATTAAACGAGGAGCATTTTCCTCTTTTATCAATTTTTTTGGCCTTTTATTCCATCATAGTCGATTTTATGATTTTGGTTCTTGTGGTTTTAATTGGGTAAAAGACAAAAAATGATAAATAATGAAAATACTTTTTATTTAACGGTATTTTTTAATGGCCGTTAAAAGGAGGAACCAAATCGGAATATTTTTATAAACCACAATGACCATCTTGTAATTCCAAAGGGTGTTAGCTCAGTTGGATAGGTAACATCCCTGGGGGGTGTGGGTGAAAGCCACACTACCAGGGTTCGATTCCTGCGGTTGACATTTCTGAGATATCCAGACTTTGGGCCTGAGCCTTAGGGGCCAGGTTCGGGGCCGGTGACGGAGGATCCACATGGGATCGATCCACTTCCCTGCCGGCCGGGTTCAGCCATAGGTTGGGCCGGGTCGCAGCGGATTAGTGGGTTGGCCCGTAATGGAGACCCGATACCGCTGGAGCGTGTGTGTGTTATAGATGCCGTTCAAAAAAAAAACTATAGAAACAAAAGTTATTTTAACAAACCACAAGGACCAAATCTGTAGTTTACTCGTAATAAATAAAATATATTTTTATTAAATGTTTAATATGAACAATTTTATTATGAAGGAGGAGTTGGGAATGAGCATCAAAGGGTAGAGTTGTAAATTTACAATGGGAATGTGGTGGGCAATGGTCAAAGTTTTTGTAGACAAGAAGGGCTGTCACCTGGGTCCAATATATTTAATTCCAATTCGGTCCACAACTTGACAACCTGTGTAAATCTTGGACTGACATTTTTTATTTTTATTTTTATCTTTTTGTCAATGTCCACCTCGTATAAAATAATTAATTTTTTAGGGTTCATTAACCATCAATTTCATTATTTAATATAGTACGTTACCCATTTTTAAATAAATGCATGTTTGTCTATTTTTTGTTAATTAGCTTTTAATTATTAGCATAAATATGGTCTTTTTACTTCTTTTCAATTGGAATATTTATACAAATTAATTTTGTTACCGTGTTTGGTGAATATCATAGTTATTTATGGACGATAGTCTGTTAAATGTGTTTCATTTGAACCATTAAAACACAAGTTTAAAAAACTATTCTAAAAAATTTATCAAAATGGAAACAACTTGCCTATTAAGAATAATGGATAAACATAGATAATGTAAGAATAAGTTTGTCCAACCCTTTATATATTTTTTTTCCTAAAAGTATAATTAATTAAGTTTCTCAATTGCGATTTTTATACAAAGAAACTTTGTAGAAACTACTGAAAAATGAAAAAACTAAAATCAAGACTTTGGGATGTTAAAGAATGTCATTTTTGTATATAAAATAAGAAACAACTAGTAAAATTTATTGGTCTGATGAAGAATAATGTGAGAATAAGAGTTAAGATAAAAAGTATAAAAAGGAATTTGTCTGGAAATGAATTGATCCGACGTATCTTATTATTTTTACTAAAATTTTCATTTTCATCAAAACCCAATCTCTATCAAGTTTTTAGATCAATGTAAAATGACATAATCATACATAACTTTAATCACTTTTTCAAGTGACTTCATTGACTAAGAATAAAAACAAAATAAAACTAAACTAAACAATTTCATGTTTTCTCAATAATTAATTTCTCTACCACAATTTTTTATGATTTTAAAAAATATAATTATTTAACCTTAAAAAAAAGTCAAAAAACATAGTTTTAATCATAATCTATTTTTAAATATCAAAACTACTTTTCAAACCTATCTCAATAATCAACACCATCTATAGATTATGTGAGAATAAAAGTTAAATGTAGGAAATGTAAGAAAAAATCTGAACCCTTCATCACCTTTAATCTCAAACTTATTCAATAAGTTACATTTGATAACGGAATTGATCCTGTATATCTCGTTGCATCTCATCTTAGTGCATCTTATCCTAATATACATTAAAAAATAAAAATATTTTCTTAAGTTTTTCAAATTAACAATTTTTATCATTAACAATTTTTATCACCGAAACCCATTATGTTTAAAAAAAGGCCCAAAATTATTTGGGCTCAAAATTGTAGGCCCAACATGATTTGATAAACTAGAAGAGGTACAAAGGCAGAGCACAAACGGTCCTCAGCCACCGGTGACGTCGTCTTTCTTCTTCCGGCAAAATTTAGGGTTTTGCAAAATCGTTACAACTAATTTCAGAAAATTATCCACGAACTGTGAAAATCTTACAACAATGGGAAAGACGAGCTCCAAGTAAGTCATATTCCCTCCTATAAGTTCAATCCGTTATTGAATCCTTGTTCAATATGTTATAGAACTTCTCTCAATTTGTATTTTAAATTGATTTTGTTTCTTCAGAAAGGATGAAACCAAGCATTCTGATCGGAAATTTGAGAAGAAACTCGAGTTCTATTCCAGTAAGTGTTACTTCAAGTTCGTTCATTCGATCGAAAAGCCCTTGGTAGGTAGTTTGCGATTGCAATAGCTGAAAGCAGATGTAGTTTTGCTTATAAACAGTGATGTAATTGTAACATGAAATTTAAAAAGTTGTAATATGTCATATATATGGAGATCCAATTTATTGTATAATATACGTGATTCCATATTTTCAATTAGTACCATTGAAATGCCAACTTTTGGGGAATTGCTAACTGTGATTTACAAGCTTGTTTCTTAATTCTGAAGAATCTGGCAACGTTTTATTTCAGTTTTTCTTTTCAATTTCATATTTGCAATGTACTATCTAAAATCTAGGAGGATGACCTAAAGAGATTAGAGGATACCTAAGTAACTGGTGATCATTCTGTAGTTCAACGGTTCAAACTAGAAAGCCGAAATGATCAATTGCAGCTTGTAGTTAGATTTTAACCTGTAATTTTTGAGGGTGTTCTTCTGATAGTTGTCTAAAAAAAATTAATTTTGATATACATATAAGTATGCATGATGTATGAACAATTATAATTTGATGCAAGTTTGCTGCTATACATACATTCTTTGTGATGGAAAGATTGTCCATTTTTGTCCACATTTATAAATGAGTGTTCTTTTTTTTATCTTGCAGAGGTTAGAGAAACTGTTGCTTTAGGTGCTCAAAAGGCGATCAAGAAGGTTAGTTTACTCCCTTTCCCCCTCTGTATTTACTTGTTAATCTTAAAACTATCACTATAATATGCAAGTCAATTACTTGCAATAATTCACTAATGTGCATTCAGTCGAAAGCTTAATTATTCTTGCTCACTGTACTTGGGATTTGAACTATATCAATTGCTAAATTTTTGTGTAATATTCTTAACTGTAGATGTATATTTAGGGTAGAAGTTTACTTTGATAACACATCCCTTGGTTTCATTTCATTAAATTGTTTTTTATTTAAAATAATCAATAACATAAATAAGAAATATAGGTGCTTTTTTCTGGTGTTTTTTAAATCTAAGAATTGAAGTTAAGTTTTGTATGTAGTTTGGTTTTGTATGCATTCCCATTTTTTGTTAAAGAGTCCTTATTATGTACCAGAAGAAGAAACTTAGAAGCAGACAAAAGAAATTGAAAGCATACAATCTCACTTCACTAGCAGAAGTCTTACCTGATTTAGAGCCTTCCAAGAAACCAACCCCCGCTGATTTCAAAGTGACGACTAAATCAAGGCAAAAACTTGTGTAAGTTTTTATCGTTTCTTAATAGAAATCTTTAAGCTTTTCTGAACCCCATTTGCATTTCGGTGATGAATTTATTATTATTCTTCCATCAGAATGAAAGAAACAAATCAATTGAAAACAGTTCTTAATGATCCTGTATTCAAAGCCGATCCATTGGCAGCCTTACACCAACATTTACAAAGCACGCAGCCGGTTTCTGATGAGAAACTGACCCGAAAGAAGGAAAACGGAAAGAAAGGACGGAAAAAGAAGAAGAAAGGGTCTAAAAATTCAACGGAAACGCAATCTATGGAAGAATGATCCACAAAAAGGTTATTTTTTCCTCTATATTTGTTGGTTTTATGGGTTCTTTTTGCAATATGATTCATGGGTTGCTAGATGTTATGCAAGTAGACATTGGATTATATAAGTATTATCTGTTTCAATGTCGAGTAAATATTGCGGAAAATGCTTTAAACATTCGGTATCAAGATTAAAGACATCTTGTTGTAGACAGTTGTTTGTTTTTTATATATGTTAGAAATTAAAGCGAACGTCAATGGTAACGATGAGTGTCAGAATGAGTAGAGTCGAGTAGTAGGTTATTCGAGCTTGACTCGAGAAAATTATACCAGGCTCAAGTTGACTCGAGCTCGAATAACTTTTTCAATGTAGGGTTCGAGCTTGAATATTGTTTAAGTTCTCGAGCTCGATGCTCATTTACGGACTCATACTGACAATTGATTAACTCGTTTATTGGGTCCAGGTTTATAATTTTTGTATTTTTATTGTATTATTTATGAACATATGTGATATGTGCATGTTTGGTTTGAAAAAATATATATATATACTCGAATGGCTCGAGTCGGTTCAACTCGACACGAAAAATCTAATCGATTTTCGAACAAGCCGAGTTGAATATTGGTTTTATGAAGCTGGCTCGTTAAGTTGATTTTTGAGTATGTCATTTTTAGAGAAATCATAAATTAATTGTTGAAGATCCTCTGAAATGTCAAATCTGGGGTATAACGTTATTTATATAACACAATCCCTTTTTACACTTACAAATTTGGTCGTCAACTTTGATGTAAAATTCCAATTAGTTTTGTGTTATTTATATATGTAATTTATATTAACTTTAAGATTCAAGCAATTGAATAGTTATGTATTGGACTTTAATTATGAGCCATGCGATCACAAATATAAATATTTTGCTATACAACAAGAAGCGTGTAAAAAAGTTGTAGAACGTGTGATTAGCGTTCTTTAATCATGTTTCACAACTGTAGACAAGGTTCTAAATGGTGTGAGGCGTGACGAGGCCAAACCTCAAGCCTGAGGAGCCACGATGAAGCCATGACGTTTTCAAGGCGTGACTTACGGCGTCAAATTTCAAATTCATATACACTATTATGTATAAAAAACAAATGTTTTGTATGTTACTCAATGAGTTAATAGTAATGAGCAAGTTAAATTAAGTTATATATATTAAAAACTAGCAGATACGACAATTAAAATTAAAAACGTAAAGAAAAATCAAATATCGAATTACAAAAATTGCGCATTAGGCCATGGCGTGGCACGGGCTTAACGTGGCGTAAGACACAAGCCTTGGTGCCATGGCGCCTGTGCGGCAAGCTTTTTAGAACATTGACTGTAGGAGTACCGGACTCGTATTTTTGGGAAAAAGACGTGTTGCATCACATAATTTTTACATGTATTAGATTAAATAACATGATAATGATAATGATAATGGAGGATGGATGTATTCTTGATGCACCATTGAATTGAAGTAGCAAGAGAAGTGCTACTAATATATGTTAAAACATTGATGGATGATAATAGTTGATTCAAACGACATGCCTGGCCCTAGCTACGTGTAGCCCATGCAATTGTGCTGGGTATCAAAGTCCAAGGGTCATCAATTTTTTTATCTATTACTGGTTTTTATGCCCCTTGTATTTTTTTTATTATAATTAATAAAAATGGACATATGACCTAGCTTGACTAGGTTTCAAGCCCTTAAAAATCGCACGTTTAAAAAATAATAGACATAAGGACATTTTTTAACATTTTTGCACAGAATATAAAATGCTCTTAATAATGTGAAAACATGTGTTGTTGATTTGAAAGACGATGTAAAATATTAAAGTTTTGTTTCAATATTTGAAAACAAAACAAAATAAAAGTTGACATGTGGAACACTAAAGTGTTATTTTGTATTGTGAAACAACACATTGTTGCTAACGTGAAACAACGTAGTGTTGTCACCATATGAAAAGAAACAAAAAAAATGACCTAAAAGCTTCTCCAATGGAGACTTTCATACTTTTGTTGCCACCTCATCAAATTAATAAGTTCCAAAAACTTTACAATGATAGTTCTTATAAGACATTACATTTTTTGCTAACAAGAACATTATATTGGAGATGCTCCAATATGTTGTTTCTCAATGTAAAATAACATACAAGTTAAATCATTTTATCGTTTCATGTAAAATTTGCAATTATTAAAAAATGTAAAAAAAATAATGATACTCATGTCAAATTAAAAAAAAAATAGAACGCTCATTTTATATAAATTTTTTGATTAAAAAGTTTATTGTAATTAATATATTTTTGATTTAAAATTTCATTATAATTAATATATTTTTGATAACGATCATTGTTGAACTTTTGTTGACTATAAATTCGATAGGCCTAGAATGTCTTCCAACTTGTTATTTATTTAATAATTAGTTTCAATTTTCAAAAATATCGTAAAAATGGCATACCATAGATGTATATGAATTCAATTAATGATTAATATTGATCTTTATGATCTTTAACTTTTCTTTTTTGATCTTTAACCGCTACGGGGTATAATATCTATACTATATTATAAATCATTTGTCAAAAACTCTTAAAAACATATTATTATTCAGTTAGTACAATTGATTAAAGCATAATTACTTAAAATTTCAAAAATGATATTATTTTGGTTATTTTGGTTAATTTCCTTATTAAACCTATATTATATTTTTCTTTAAATCTGAAATAAAGAAAGTTTACAAAATAAAATTTATTTTTTCAAAACTAATAAAATCGTATTATAACATTGATAAAGACAAAAAATAAAATACAACATTGAAATTAAAATGGATCTCGCTGTATTGCGCGAGTACCCTTCTAGTATAAAATAAATAAATGTAAGGATTATTAAAATCCTAGATAATTAAAACTTAAACGGGAATATACTTAAAACATCTTCAATAGATTCAGTAATAATAGATTAAAATTAAATTTAAAATAAATTGCATTTATATAATTATATCCGACAATTTTTCATTTTTAAGGTTTTAATATAAAAATATATTGATAAATATTTAATAAATTTATATGAGAGGACAATATATTCCGACTTTAACGAACTATAAAATAAACATATCTCCCTTTTCAACATTTAATTTTGAAAACTTGTTTAGATTTGGAAATTTTAATCTACCTTTTCATGGTTTCTTTATTGTAAAGAATTTGTCGAAAAAAAAATAGTTTAAAACCATAAAGAAAATTATTTAGAGAATTTGTTGAAGTTGTTTTTAAAATATTTTATTTTTATATAAAAAATAGTGCTACCTATTAAAAGTAAGTTACTATCGTTTGCTTTAGATTTTACATCATATTTTATGAAAATTTAAGGACTGATTGCTTGATTACTCATAAAAGTCAACACTCTTACCTTATCGTGTTAACCAGATACAAGTCAGTGAGTCGTCTTTACTTGCCAGATAAAACTCTAGGTCCTTGTCATAACTGTTTATCGAGTAAGATTATTGGTCTTTACCTTGTTCATCCAACAAAGGTAAGTTAGGATGAGGCTAAATAACCCATCTACCCCATATTCGAATCCAGGCGCAAACAACTTGTGGGAGGAATTATCTCAAGACTGCATGCTTTAGCAGTCTTAAAATTGTCAGGGATTAGTCCAGGCAAATGCCTAAGATACCCTTTCAGTGACTCAGTAAACATTTACCGAATAAACATTCGGTAAACAGCCCATTTCGTGCAAGAAAACTGATAAAGCAACCATGAAATGTTTTATAACTCATAACCAATAGATTTCATAAAGAAGCAGCAAAGTAATTTATCAGTAAATCACACAACTCAAATGCAAGATTTGACACCCATCAAAAATCCCAAATCCTAAAATCCAAAAAACAATCACCAACCAAAACTTGCCCTCATTCTTCTTCTTCTTCTTCTACAAAGCTAGAAAAACAAACTCCTCAATTGCTGGAATATCCCCAATCTTCTTTAAAGCCGACTTACTCGGTTGCTCATCAACACCAATGGCCATCACCGCTTGCTTTCTCGGTGCTATCCTTCCAACGCTCATAAAGCTAACGTTCACATTCTCTTCTCCCAATATGCTTCCCAACTTTCCAATCATACCCGGCTGATCAACCTGCCTACAAAGTATAATATTGCCTTCCAAACTCACATCCACTTCGAAAGCTCCTACTTTTGTCAAATGTGGAATTCCGTCTTTGACCTTGCCTTCGACTGTGATCTCACCCGACTCAGAGATGGCGCTCGCGAACCTTGACTCCACGTTTGCGATCTGGACCTGGATGGACTCGAGTGGGCTTTCGGGTGAACCGTCTAGGATCACTCGTTCTTCACTGATGCGAACTCCTCTTTGTTTAGCGGTGAAATCTGCGTTGACCAAGTTGACGAATACGCTAGAGATGGGTTCGATCAGACCTTTGGTGACCATGGCTCGGAGTAGTCTGGTGTCGAGATCGTCTGGAGCTCTAGCGGAAGCGTAAGTTACCTTCACGGATTTCACTCCGCTTCCACCTGCTACTAGTTGTACAGCCAATCTTCCGAGTTTTTCAGAAAGTGTAACGTATGGCTTCAGCTCTGTAAGGACCTGTAATAAAATTCATACATAAAGTTCAAATCTTTTTGGATATTTTTTTAATCTTTTGGTAACAGCAGCAAAAAAAGAACGAAACCCCCACTTGGGTGTTGCAAAAAGACCACAAAGTTCAAATCTTTTTGGATCTTTTTTAATCTTTTGGTAACAGCAGCAAAAAAAAGAATGAAACCCCCACCTGGGTGTTGCAAAAAGACCACAAAGTTCAAATCTTTTTGGATCTTTTTTAATCTTTTGGTAACAACACCAAAAAAAGAACGAAACCCCCACTTGGGTGTTGCAAAAAGACCACGAATATGTCATTTTTAATTAATCGCTACCTTTTATGATTAATTTCTGTTTTACTTTATAGTATGTTTGCAGTTTGCTAATAAACTTTTAAGAGATTAACAATTAAGATGCAGGTAGTAAGTACCTCAGCAGGAACCATGGGAGCATTGACTGCAGTAGCAGCAAGTTCACCTCTAAGGGCACCAACAACAGCTTCAGCAATTTCAATGGCCACTCCTTCCTGCATAAAAAGCGCGAATATTAAACCCTTATGATATAAAATATATAAAATCCAAACAAACATCAAAAGGGTTTCCAAATCATTCACAAACCTGAGCTTCCATTGTGCTAGCACCAAGATGAGGTGTAACAGTTACATTCTCATGTTGTATCAACTTGCTATCCTTTGGCGGTGGCTCAACAGTAAAAACATCAAGTGCCGCCTGCAATAACAGTTCAGTAAATATGAGATATGCTGAAAAAAAGAACTGATTGGTTTGCAAAATAATTACCCAAAAATGCAAATTACCTGTGCTACAATGCCAGCATCTAGTGCCCTAACTAATGCATCTTCATCTATCACTCCTCCACGGGCAACATTGACGATTCTAACTCCTTTTTTCATCTTTGCAAAGTTCTCATCATTCAAGATTTTATTTGTAGCAGGAGTTAGGGGCATGTGAAGCGAAAGGAAGTCGGCGGTGGCAATGGCTTCATCAAAACTAACCAAATCGACTCCAATGGCATGAGCACGGTCAGCTGGTGCATAAGGGTCATGTGCGATTACGTGCATACCAAGACCCTTAGCGCGCCTAGCAACTTCTGTGCCGACCTTCCCAAAACCCATCACTGCAAGAGTCTTGCCGACAAGTGACACACCCACATATTTGTTCCTCTGCCACTTCCCTGCATCGATTTCACATTCTCATGAACTTGTATAATGAAATCCACAAAAAGAACCAATCTTTCTTTAACATGAAGAAGAAATTAGAATGTAAAATTGGGTAAAAAGCCTATTAGATGTATAATCATTTCAAGAATCCCATTTTTATTCATTCCTTTATCATGTAAATAGGACCTCAGATAATGCAATGAAGATTAGAAAGAAAAAAAATGGTCTACAGATCTTGCAATTGGTTTTTATGAATATAGAGGATGAGACTCCAATAAAAACAACAATCAACAGGCTATTTTAAGCAGGTTATAATATGCAGGTAACCAAAAGGATTACATCCTAACAAAAGCTCCACCTTTATATCAATAAAATCAGGAGATAAAGTTCAAATTTTCATCAATCAAGATCAAATAAGGACAAAAGAAGAGGAAAAAGTTCATGCAAGCTATTCTAAAATGCCCAAATTATGGAATTTATCATGTTTCATCAAATTTCTAAAGCATAATTTGTAAATCTTAATCGATCTAGAAATAGAACTAACTACTTGAATCATCTGAACTTTCAGAACTTTTCTATATCTACCTAAACCATAATTAAACGGAAGTTGGGAGCTAGATCCAGATCAGGAGCAACAATACGTCATGCAAGGCAGCTGTTCGACGAAATGTCAAACAGAGTTATCACCTAAATCAATCAATAACAAAATTTCAAATGACAAACGTATAAATTGAAATGGATATAGTAACAAACCAGCTTTAATTGACGCATCGGCTTGAGCAACATTTCTCGCCATAGCAGTAAGAAGCGCGATCCCATGCTCAGCGGCGGCAACCGTATTAGCCGTCGGCGCGTTAACAACAAGGCATCCATGCTCCGTCGCGGCTCCCAGATCCACGTTGTCAATACCAACGCCGGCTCTTCCAACAACTTTAAGCCGACCACCGGACGATTCAAACACCTCGCGGCTCACTTTAGTACCACTCCGTACGATCAAGGCATCACAAAGCGAGATCTTGGTGCAGAGCTCCTCAGGACTCAAGTTATACGAACAATCAACATTAGCAAAGTCTTTCAAAAGATCAAGTCCGGCTTCTCCTAATTTCTCAGCCACAAGGACGGTGGGTTTGGCGTCCATAGCGAGAACTATGAACACCTGATTCGCACGGCGGCGCTGGTGGTGGCGCGGGAGTGACACCGAGACAGGGAATTTCCATGAGAGGGAAGATAGAGAGGTCAACTTGAGGGGCGATCGAGATGAAAGGAGGCTAGATGAAGCTGAAGCTGAAGCCGCCATTGTTAATGGTGGTGGTGCTCTTTCTGAAGCCCCTTTTTTTTCTTAGTGTTGCCTGTGTCTTTCTCTAATGTGCGCCGTTACTAAGACGCCGAATGCTCACTATTTATAGCGGTTTTTCAGTATGATGTGTGTTCACGCTCCCATCGGCGCGTGGCTCAGGTATTTACCAAAAATCAACAATGAACCTTTTACAAAAAGGTATTTGCTTTTAAAGTAAATTACAAACTTAGTCCCTTTGTTTGTTGACATTTTTAGGGCTGTTTGATAGTTGCTGGATGGTACAGAGTTGGATGATATAGAGGTCTGGATGGTATAGAGGCTCTGTATGATATAGTACAGAATGAAAAATGGTTGTTTGGTAGTTGCTCTGAATTGACAGTCTGAATAAGAACAAATTACCATTTTATCCCTCTGTATAACAAATCGATTTTTAGAGAAACACACATTAAACAAGATATACAATGCCAAATTGAGAATCACAAACAAAAAATGGTGCTTATATATTAAGAAAATATATTATATTAAAACCTATTTTCAAAACAAAAGTAAACTAGTTTATGTTCTTGTATGATATGCTACAAACCAAAAACAAAAACAAAAAACATATAAAATTATCCCCAAATTAATGGAAAGAAGAGACATAGGAGAATTGGGTGAAGATGGAAATCCTCAGTCATCTTCCTTAAGAAGGCTAAAAATACAGAAATCCTCAATCATACTAAAACCTAAACCTAAAACCCCCTTTTTCAAATCAAAACCTGCAACTTTACAAAACTTGGGATACAAAACCCGCAACCTTTTCAAGGGTGGAGGACGAGAGAAGGTCGCCGAAGGAGATGACTACATCAATGTATGGAAACGACCGAGAGCGACGCCTCCGGGAGATTGATGTGTGGAAACGACCAGGGTGGAGGACGATGGTGGAGAAATCGGAATATACCTGAGAAGGGCAGAGGACGACATGGGAGGAAGCTTCGTCGGACAACCTTCGGTCGTCGCCGGAAAGTCTTCGGTCGTGGGAGAGAAATCGAGGTAGTTGGGCTTTCTTAAGCAGGAGAGAATTCAAGACCAGTTGAGAGAAATAATGGAGGAAGATGAAATATGATAAGGGTATTTTGGGAACAAAAGCATCTCTGAATCCTTCTACATTGACTCAAATGAGAAATCGTACAGAGGCATTTGTTATCATTCAGAGGTCTATTTTTTTTTGCCAAACATGACAATACCTCTGCACGATTCAGATGTGGCTCTGAATGGTATCATTCAGATGCAAACAAACAGCCCCTTACTATGGTTTATAATGAACGGTTCTAGAAACTTATTGAATAAGTCACTTTCTATATCATTAAGTTACTATCAAACAATTATATATAGTTGATTGAATAAGTTGTGAATCTAATTAAGCTAATTAAGTTATTAACAAACATGTCCTAACCTTTATTTGTTATACTCTAAGACCAACATGTCCCTCGGTTAAAAAACGTTTTTAACAAGAGTTAGTTAGATGGACCAAACGTGTAACAAAATGATAACTATAATGACCAAAAACGTAATCATTTCAATTTAGGAAGACTTACCATAATTGTACATTATGTTTAGTCCATGTGGTTTACATGTTTTAATGTTTCATATCCTTTTTTTGAAATAACTATGAAGTTGAGCCAACCATAAGGATTCCGGTGTACTGGTTGAGACCCTGGAGGATGTGGTGGAATATTCCATCTGCCAACCACAACAATTGTATTGCAGTCATAATTTGTCAAGATTAGTCCAGAGATAGCCTGAGATACCTTTCACAAAAAAAACTATGAACTTGAGCCTTGTAGCATGCAATTTATAATGCATTGCGTCCCTTGCCTCAATTTTCTTAAGGAATTTATGTAAGTAGGTTAACTAAGGAGGCATTTTTGCCATTTATTTTATTTTTGATTAAAAAATAAAAAAAACATTTTTAACCACCAATTAAGTGTTGACACATGTCCCTATTCTCTCCCTCTTTCCTCAACACTTCTCCTCAGTATTGATTTAAGTTATTTTGTCAGCTTTTCCACACTGCAAATATGCAACTAATCCACTCTGCCTCATTTATGTATGTGAATGGGACGAAGACCTCAATCCCCATTCCCATCCCCGATTTCTCATTTATGTCCCCGTCCCCATCACCATCGGAGAATATAATCACATCCTCATCCTCAACACGAAAACGTGGATTTTTTTTGTTTACATAAGTTTTTTTAAATTAAATATGTGAAAGACAACACATGTTTAAATCACACGTATTTCCAATAAAACTAAAATCAAAAGAAATTTAATTTAGTACAAAAAATCACAACATCATATTATAATTAATAACCTAAAACCGAAAGGAGTTCAATTTAATCCTACCAAAACATGTCGAATATACAAAACCATGTCGAGTAATATCCAAAACATATAGGATAATTCTATTTTGACTAGACATCCAAAATTTTACATACTAACATATAAAGAAAGTAACGATTTTAGTTTCTAAACCTAATTAGAAATAAGAAATTATGAATTAGCGATTTAGTTGAAATAAATAATATATATATATATGTATGTATAATTTCTTAATTAGTATACACAATGGGTATGGGGCAGGACAAGGAGTACAATACCTGTCCCCGTCCCCGATTTGAGACAAAGATGATGCTATGGTGGAAGTCAGAGATGACTTTCAGAGTAGGAACAAGGATGAGGGCAACAAGTGGTTACAAGGATGGGATGAAGATTTGGGAACGAAGATAACGGAGTTAATAGGAGGACCAGTTTGAGCTTCGAAAATGAAAAATAGACTACTAATATAGTTTATGAATCATAAGGACCAAAACCAAAAACAAGCATAAATAAGGGACCACAAATATAATTAGTAATCCAATTAAAAACATTACCGGTGAAATTATAAATTTGTAAATCTTTGTTAAAACGAAAGATTAATGAACTTTTATAATGAGATCTTGGAATTTTATTTATTTAAAAAAAAAATCTAAAAATGGTTTTTCATTTATTTGTGGAGCGCGGTAGGTGAGCGTGGCTACACGCGCTTGATATTCTTTCCGGTTGCGGATCTCGGGTCAGTGCGTGATAAACAACGATGCGGCATCTTTGCCAGGATCCAGCTGTGGGGCCCATCTAGGGTTGGTGAAGCTTTTCATTTCATTAGTTTAATCTTTCAATAACCCCCCTTTTACTTTCATCTTAACCACAATGAGCCCCTATAAGTCCTGGTTTCACAGTTGGTCCCTACAATAATTTATTTTTAATTTTATGCACAAATAATTAAACTTAAAATGCTATAGTATCTAATAGGAATGCAAAAAGCCCTAGAATTTTTGGAGACTAAATACGGGTTTTTAAGTCATTTTTTAATAAGCAAAAAAATGCGGTTTTTTGGGTCAAGTCGAACTTGAGCTTTGGGATTTTTGAGGTCGAGATTTTTCTAGAATTCTGAAAAAAAAAAATCTTGGTGTGATTGGACGTTTAAGCTTGATCTGGGTTTGAGCTTAAGGATTGCAAGGCTTGGGCTTCAGCCTTTTGCTTTTTTTTGTATTTATATACGAATATCTCCAACAAATTCTATATTATTTCTTCAAATTGAGAAACAAAATTAAAATCTTTAAAATAAATTACATTTAACTATAACAACTTTTTTATTTTGAGCATTTCAACATTAATTATATCATTTGAATGTTTAATAAACTTAATATCTCAAGAAAATAAGTTTTATATAGAATAATAATATGTTCAACTTCATTTATGGAAACAATAAATTTGGAAGAATTCATATTTGGAAATTTTTATTTTCCCTTTTATACTTTATCTATTTTGAAAATTTGTTGAAAGTAAAAAGGATAAGTAAAATTTCTTAAATCTTTATTTTTCTCAATTTTAAAGAATCTATTAGAGATACTTTAAATATTTTAATAAATATTGGTTTTTATGTTTTGACCAACTTAATTACCTGGATAACAAACAAAACACAGCCATAGAAGAACACGGATATACTTTAAATTTTTTAAAATCATTATCAAACTGTTACGTTCTGAATGTAAAATGAATCAATCTACGAATTCAATTTGATTAAAGCTTTAATGGAAAAATAGTAACTTGGGTGCATATATAGAAATGATATCAACCTTGGGGGTATTTATGGTAAGTTTTCATAATGATGGTGGAGAGGGTAGAGGTTGGTGGGTGGTCTTCCTGATTACTAGATTTTGACTTGTCTTGGTACTTTTTTAATAGTTGCCTACTTCAATTACTCTTTCGTAACTTTTAATTATTTTTGTATTAATATGTTTTTTTTATATAAAAATACTTTTGGAAATTAATATATTTTGTAACATTATAAATTTAAACATAAATAATGTGACATTATGACTCATTGTGAATTTCGATTTTTTATTTACATTTATATGTTACATTTATTTGTTATCAAAAAACATATATTTTATAAACTCAAATATTATAAAATGTCATGGGAGTTACTACTTAGTCTATGAAAAGAGAGATTCTTTAATGATAACTATTATTTATTATTATATAAAAAGGTAAAAAAGTTAGATGAATGAATAGAGATTGAAAATTGACTAAAGACATCTTTGCAAAAGACAAAAAGTGGCTTGATGGTACTGATAATACCATAGTGGTGTTTTTTTGTTAGGCTAGGGGTAATTTTGGTATGCGACATTTTGTTGGAGGACTATATATACAAATATACAAGTTGATAAGGGGCAATCTCGGTATGTGACATTTTGTTGGAGGACTATAAATACAAATATACAAGTTGATAAGGAGCAATCTTGGTATGGCATATTTTGTTGGAGGACTATAAATACAAATATACAAGTTGAAAAGGAGCAATCTTGGTATGGCATATTTTGTTGAAGGACTATAAGTACAAATATACAAGTTGATATTGATAAGGGGCAATGTTGATATGATAGATTTTGTTGGACTCTAGATACAAATCTGAATCAGCTCATATTAAGTCGTATACCCCAGGTCTGGTGAAGACCCTTCAAGAACTGAGAGGTAAACTGTGAATCTCTATCACATGTAATTGAGGCATAAGTGCCATGAAGTTTGACGATCTCTTTATGAAACAATTCAGATAATTGGTTGACCGAAAAAGTTTATCGAACAGTTAAGAAATGCACAAACTTAGTCAAACCGTCCACAACTACCCAACTTGCATCATGACGCTTATGAGTCTTTGGTAGCCTTGTAATAAGTCCATAGAGATGTGTTCTCATTTATCTCTAAAGGCTATAAAAGATCGTTGACTCTTTGATGTTCAATTTTTACCTAATGACAGTTCAAACACTTTGCAACATGTTCAACAATATTTCTTTTCATTCACTCACTAGAAATATTGTTTCAAATCACGGTACATTTTCGTGGAACCTGGATGAATTGATAAAGGTGGATTATGGATAGGGATGACAAAAAGTGACCCAACCCGCTAACCCAACCCATTAGTAGCAGGTTGGGTTTGAGATTTTCAACCCATTTTTGGGTAAACTCGTCTAACCCATTTAAATAAATAAATTGAGTTGGGTTGAAATTTTCGACATGTTTTCAACCTGTTTAAAATTTATATATATATATATAATTTTAATTATAATGTCTAATATTATCTATGAAACATTGAAAATTTGAAATACTTTCAGTTTTGTCAAGTGTAAAACCCTAATAAAGTAATATCTAACCCGCCTCCAGGTCCTCATTTCTATCGTTCGTCTCCAAGGCTGCAATGGAAATTAAACTAACTTAAGTAGTGCCGGGGGGGGGGGGGTGTTAGTGGATGGTATCCCTGACTACTCGGGTCCAAACCCTGCAGTGAGCATGTGGCGATATCCCATGCCTTGGCCTGCCACTTTGTGGTGGATTTTGGTCGACGGGGATTAGTCGGGTCCCCGAATGGATTCTGGATACCCCGGGAACGTGTGTCTGTGTGTGTGTGTTTACGTGCCGTTAAAAAAGATGCTTAGATATTTGAACAATTTATTGCATTTGTGCTTGTATTTTATTCAAACTTTGAACAATTGATTTTTATTTATGGTTATGATTGTGTTTTTTTATTCATTAAATTAAATGGTCTAATTCTTTTGATTTTATTTAAAATTTTAAAATTAAATGGGTCAACCCAGGTTCAACCCGTTTATTTAACAAGTTGGGCTAAAAAATTATAAACAGGTCAACTTGTTATCAACCCATTTAAGTAGCAGGCTGGGTTGGATTGAAAATCTCAACCCACTTAATTAAATGGGTTGAGTTGGGTTGAGATTTTCGATCTATTTAATAAATGGGTTGAACTCAAACCCAACCCAACCTAACCCAATACCACCCCTAATTGTGGGCTTCATTCAATACAATTTCTTTTAGTTCGGGACAATCGGGTACACTAAACGACCTCTGAACCAAACTATACCCAGGTCATCGATCTGAAATTCAGAATTTAGATCATTTTCAATCTTTTGTACAAGAGACCAAATGCCACTGACACCTTGTTGGGCCAATCGAAAGGCTAGCCAAAATCGTGAAATCAAATTTGGCCCAATCGAAAGGCTAGCCAAAATCAAGTTATTAGAATTCGCATAAATATTAATACCCAACTTTTCAAAACTAGAAATCAAATGTGGTTGAAGAGTATCACAAGAAACAAAACCTGCACTTTTATTACCTATCACATCTGCGACTACATTCGTTTCACGGAGGATAGTGGATCTGGACATCCTAGTCTTTCAGAAGTTCCAGCCAACGTCTTTGACGCATATTGATTTATTTTGAGAGAAGATGTACTTCAAACTCTTGTTATCGGTGAAAATGTCACAAGATTCTTTATACAAATAATGACGCCAGGTTTAAATTGAGAAGATAACTACAGTGAGTTCCAAGTCATGAGAAGGAGTTTACCTCGTACGACTTCAATTGTCGTGATGCATATGATATAACCTTTTTGTTTTGCATAAGTACACATCCGATGCCAATTCATGAGGCATAAATATAGATCTGAAAACCTCCTGGTCCAGATGGTCAAGATAAAAGTCTAAGACTGGAGCTCTGATCAATCATTGTTTCAGAATTTCAAAATTTTGTTGTTGATTCGGGCCCTATTAAAGTTTAAATCCCTTCCGAAGGAGTTTAGTTAAAGGAGGTGTGATCCGAGAAAAAGTTTGCAACACAACGTAGATAATATCCTGCCATACCAAAAAACTCCAAATTTCATAAATATTGGTCGGTCTCGGCCAATTACCCACAACCTTGACTTTGACAGGGTAGACTTTAATGTCGTTAGTGAGAACACTGTGACCAAGAAAAGAGACACGAGCTAACCAAAATTGACATTTAGAGAGTTTATCATATAATCGCTTCTCTCGAATAATGCCCAAGGGAATACGAAAATTCTCGACGTGACCAACTTTAGACTTGGAATATATCATAGTACCATAGATGAAGATTGTAATAAACTCACCTAAACAATCCTTAAAGACACGGTTCATTAAGTCCGTGAAACCAACACGAGCGTTAGTTAACCCAAATGGCATGACAACAAATTCAAAATGGCCATATTGGGTTCTAAAAGTTGATTTGAGAATATCCCGTTCTCGAATGCGTAACTGATGATATCTAGATCTAAGATCAATCTTAGAAAATAACTTTTCCTCATCGAGTTAATCAAATAAGTCATCAATACGGGACATGTGATACTTATTACGTATCGTCACCTTATTTACTTCACGGTAGTCGATACACAACCGCATTGATATGTCTTTCTTTTTTCACAAAAAGAACGGGTGTTGCCTACGGTGATACACCGGGACATATGTATCCCTTATTCAACAAATCATGCTTTTGCTCATTGAACTCCTCCATTTCTGATGGAGCCATTCAGTATGATTGTTTCCGATATTAGAACAACTCGTGGAATTAAGTAAATACTCAATAGTAGACTTCACGTTTCTATTCGGAGTCCAATAATTTCATCCAAAAATAGGTACGTAAATCCATTTACTCCAAGAATAAATCAAAGATTCGAGCAATATTTCATCGGGGTCTTGTAGTAATATAAGGAAGCCTTCAGATCCTTGTCATGCAAATGATGCAACCAAAAAAGAAGATATGACTTTGGTTCCCTGTCTTTGTTCAACGCCCTAATTGTATCACAATTGTTTCTATTTGTATCGCATTTGGTTGCTATTGTATCACGTTTAATGGTTGCCATTTATATCGCATTCAGTAGTTGCTTAGTGTTTGGACAACTAATCCATGCCGATAATGAGGTCCAAATATTTCTTATACATAGGAAGTAGGTTCACTTCCCAAACACAATCAATAATCAATAATGGACATGTACAAATTCAGACAAAATGCAACTGAAATAAATACAAATTGCAATAATTGTTGTGATACAATTAGGGAGTTAAACCAAGACAGAGAACCAAAGTGGTGTCTTCTTTTTTGGTTGCATCTTTTGCATGACAACCAGCCCAACTGAGGAAGTAATAAGTAGATTCATTTCTCGAACACACCTCTCTTGATCTCGTTTTGTAAAGAGGCGAGTTTCATCCCAATCCAACTAAACCCCTAAACCGTCTTCCCCATCTCTCTCCAATTGTAGCTTTGTAAATGAAAAATCCATCAAGGTGGGGTGTGTGTTGTGTGTATATGTATGTGTGTTTTGGGAATTGTAATGAAGAAAGATTTTATTGAAGGAAGTTTCACACTAATGAAGAAAGTAGGTTTTATTGTAAGAAGTTATAGGTTAATGAAATAAGTGACTTAAGGGATAGTTAGTTCCATACCAGGGACCAAATCTATAATGAAGAGAGTAAGGGGGCGTTTGGTTCGCCGGAATGGAATGGAATCTGGTGGAATTGGAATCTGAATTCCTTTGACCAGATTCCAATTCCCTTGTTTGGTTCATTGTTTTCAAGAATTGGAATTGGGTAAATTCCTAAGAATTCCAAAAAGGGGCCATTTGAGATTCCTTAGCTTACCCATGGGATTTCATGGGAATTGAATTGGTTCTTTTATTAATGCCTAAAATACCCTCATCCTATGTAACATCAATAATTGCCTCAAACAGACTTTTAATCTACAGCGGCTTAATGCTATAGAAAATGGCTTAATACTATAAAAATGGCTTATATATATCAACGGGACTGAGAGCTTATTGGCTCAGCTATACATGCTAACAAACAGACTTTTAATCTACAGTGGCTTAATGCTATAGAAAATGGCTTAATACTATAGAAATGGCTTATATATATCAAAGAGACTGAGAGCTTATTCGCTCAGCTATACATGTTGTTTGGCGGTGGCTTAATGCTAACAAACGAGACTTTTAATCTATAGTGGCTTAATGCTATAGGAAGTGGCTTAATACTATAGAATTGACTTATATATATATCAACGGACCGAGAGCTTATTCGCTCGTATACATGGTTTGGCGCGTGGCTTAATGCTAACAAACAGACTTTTTAATCTACGGTGGCTTAATGCTATAGAAAGTGGCTTAATACTATAGAAATGGTTTATATATATCGCGGGATGAAAGCTTATTCGCTCGGTATACATGACTGTTGGCGGCTTAATGCTAACAAACGGACTTTTAATCTAATGTGGCTTAATGCTATAGAAAGTGGCTTAATACTATAGAAATGGCTTATATATATCAACGGGGCCGAGAGCTTATTCGCTCGGCTATACATGTTGTTTGCGTGGCTTAATGCTAACAAGCGGACTTTTTAATCTATAGTGGCTTAATGCTATAGGAAGTGGCTTAATACTATAGAATTGACTTATATATATATCAACGGGATCGAGAGCTTATTCGCTCGGCTTTATACATGATTTGTTTGGCGGTGGCTTAATGCTAACAAACGGACTTTTAATCTACGTGGCTTAATGCTATAGAAAGTGTCGTAATGGTATAGAAAGTGGCTTAATACTATAGAAATGGTTTATATATATCGGCGGGATCGAGAGCTTATTCGCTCGGCTATACATGGCTTTGGCAGTGGCTTAATGCTAACAAACAGACTTTTAATCTAAAGTGGCTTAATGCTATACTATATTTTATGGTGTAAATTAAGGAAGTATATTTTATTAAAGTATCTTTAGTGTTAAAAAAAATTGAAATAAATAATAATTATTTTATTAAAGTAATTTTAGTTTTAAAATTATTTTTAATAAAAAGGGTATTTTAGTCATTTGCCGGAATTTCATTCTAATTCCAAGGCTACATTCTGTGAACCAAACAGACAGATTCCAATTCCTTCAACAGATTCAATTCCAATTCTGCCAACCAAACAGGTGGTCAAACCTGACAACATTCCAATTCCAATTCCTTCAAAGTCAAATTCTTTTAACAGATTCCATTCCAGCCAATTCCATTCTGCGAACCAAACGCCCCCTAAGTTTTATTGAAAAAAGTTGCATGTTAACATACATTGGAATGAAATTTGTTAAAAGAATTGGAATACATCTGTTTGGTTCACATAGTGTAGCTTTAGAATTGGAATGAAATATTGGTAAATGACCAAAATACCCTTTTTTGAAAAATTTGAAATTGAAGTCCAATTATTGGATTCAGATCGGTGGTGGTTCGGGAGGTGGTCGAAGATAATTCATATAGATGGTGGTTCAAATTAGCGATGATTAATAATGGTGGTTCAGATCGGTTGTCGTCGGCAGTGGTTCAGGTCAATGGTGGTCGATGGTGGTTCAGGTCGGTGGTGGTCGGCAGTGGTTCAGATTGGTGGTGGCCGACAGTGGTTCAAATCGGTGGTGGTCGACGGTAGTTCAAATCGGTGGTGGTGGTTCAGAACGATTGTTCATGTCAGTGGTGGTGTCGACAGTGGTTCAGATCGATAATGGTCGACGATGGTTCAAATCAAGTAGGGAAGATGAGGAACATTTTGTCTTTTTGAGAAAATGGGATGGAATGGAATTGAATTCTTTTCAATTGTGATGGAATGAATAAATCTATGAATGGTGGAATGTGTATAATTCAATTCCATTACCTAGGTAAACCAAACGCCTAAATGAAATTTGGTTAATGAAGTTGATTATTCTAATTCCGCCGAATTCTATCGAAATGCGAATTAAAACCCCCTAAAGGAATTTGTAATAAACTCCAAAGCACAGGGACCACATCTTACAATATTTTCTTAAAGAAACAAAATTCTGTATAGGGATGAGCATACGGACCGAAATCCCGAAACCGAACCGGTCTCGTACCGAACCGAACCGGTACCGGTACCGGTACCGAATATCATTACCAGTTCGGTATTCGGTACCAAGATTTTCCATATTCGGGATTCGGTACTTTCGATACCGGTACCGGTGCTAGTCCCGGTAAATCCCGAACCGAACCGGGGAATTTAAAAAGTCATTTTTTTATTTGAATTGGTAACAAACTCTTTCCTTTTTTTATAGAAAATCCTCCTAAATATATTACAATTTTCGGTTCTTGTATTTTCCACTCAAATACCGATTTTTTCTTGCAATTCTTCATATTTCGGTTATTGCAATTCTCCAAAATCGGTTCCGTAATTTATCCAAAACCCGGTTCTTGCACAATCGGCTCCTCCAATCCGGTTTCCGCTCAAGTGATTTTGGTTTTTGTTATTGTGTTTAATGGTCAACGGTGAAAAAAGGTTGTCGTCCCAAAAAATGGTACCAAACGGTTCTAGTCCCGAAAATCCCGGTACCGAACCGGTACCGGTACCGGTACCGAATTTCTCTTATCGGTTCGGTATTCGGTATTGATTTTCTCCACTCTCGGTTTCGGTACTACCCGGTTTCGGTACAGGTCCGGTACCGAGCTCATCCCTAGTTCTGTACATGTTTTATCACCCACATAAGCAAATGTTTTATGTTTTCTTTTATGCCATATGTAACCGCTTACCTACTAAAGAGGTAATTGCTATCCTTAAATAAATGATAGTTTTGAAAGTTTGTTCTCAAAATAGGAGTAAGTTTATGGTTGGTTCAATTTTAATGCATTTCCCCCTCATTAAAAAGATAATCTAATTATTTTTATAATTGTTTATTATTTGTTTTTATAAATTATTCATAAATAATAAAATTCAATTTCATTCAAGAATACTATAGACCAAACATAGCAGAGATTCCAAATCCCTCAAAATCATTCTATCAAACATAACGCCACCTTAGAGGTTTAGAAACCCTGAGTCACTAGGATTTTGATTACTACCTCTGTCCGAAAATAAATTTCCATAATGAAAATGCACATACTTTTAAGAAAAAGTGTAATTATTGCATTTTTAATTAACAAATGAACATCTTTACCCTTAATTATAGAGATAACTCTTTCTTCGTCTCATAACTTAGGGTAGAATGAAAAAAATAAACATTTATTTCTGAAAATGAACATTAATTTTAAGACAAGCTAAAATAATAACATAGACATTTAATTTAGGACGAAGATATTATGATCCTCAAGCCTCAAAAGTCTATGTTCCAAAGTAACAATAAATGTGTTCTGAGCTTGAAAATGAGACTGGGAATGTTTAGCAGTTATTTATTTATTGTAATGAGGTTGACTAAGTGTTTAAAAGTACATATTCGATGTTTTTAAAAGATAAAATTAACGTTATATTGTAAATTGTTAAAATTGGAAATGAGACAATAAATTGACATTTGTAACATATGGTCATTAGTGGACTCTGATTTTAGGCATGCAACATCAATACCATTGGTTGACTTGGAATGCTATAAGGCATGTTTAGCGTATTATTGGATTAATGTTATATGTATTCGGTTATCAACATGTTAGTAATAAAGGCCAATTAGTCTTTAGAATGAGTAGACCTTATATGAGTTTCATTTATTTGGTATGTTGATGTTGTTTCAAATATATTTTGAAATATATTTAATTGTGCAAATTTGCAAACCAAGAATCTTCATGGAGCCACCTCTTTACCCTTTGGGGCAGATGTAAGCTGGCACATAAATGCTATCGTATAGGTTGTTTGGGAAGATTATTTGAGTTAATAAGGACTTTTTTTGACAGAGTTTCAAACGTACATATATTTCCCCAGATCCCATCATGAGATTATAATGGTTCACATGCGAAATTTGTATGCACAAGAAAGTTTGTACTTGTCATACATATTGTATGGAAGAAAAATAAAGTTTCTTGGCAGGTTTGTCGCATATACGTAAAGTTTTCATCCATTGCATATAGGTAACCAAGGACTAAGGAGTTTTTAGAAGTATACATGTTCATTTCAAAAAGATTTTGAAATAACGTTGTATGTCATATGAATATGTTATTTATTATTGTTGATGTAAACATTGCATGAAAACCGTAAAATTTAACTGAACATTTAATTAGTTTGGATCCTCTTCTTTTACAAAACGAAGCTTTAGAAGTAAAATTTTGAGATGCAAGATTTGTTCGAAGTATTTGGTATTATTTTTTGTGTATTAATCTCATCTACAATATAATTTGAGATGATCTGTTATCTGTACAATCTAATACCATAGTTTAAAAATCTTGTATTTTTATTAGAGAACAAGATTTTAAAAAATCAGACAAGTCCTCGTTAGACAAGTTGTATGGATTTGTGTTACGTGCTATGTACAGATAAGAACTTTTTGAAACTATAAGGCTTGTAGCGTATTGGTTAAGGCTTGTGGGGGATGAGACTAGATAACTCATCTACCACAGGTTCGAATCCAGGCGCAAACAACTTGTGACTACCGGAGAATTATCTCAGGTCTACATGCTTTAGCAGTTTTAAAATTTTCAGGGATTAATCTAGTCAAATGCCTTTTCCCAAAAAGAAAACTTTATTTTGACTTGTTTAATGCAACAAAAAGAAACAAGATAAAGGGTTGTACTTACAATAAACTTTGGACATATACATTAGAAAACCATCTATTTATTTGAAAGTTATTTCAATAGTTCAAATGCATTCAACATAAAATAACACCATAATAATATATAAACTTGTAAATGTCTAAAAAAGAAACAATATTCCAAGTCCTTTGGATCAAGATGTTATAAAAATGTACATTATCAATTTTAAAAAGTAAAAACAATCATTTCAGAAATTAACATATTTCATTATGTAATTAATAAATATATTTTTTTTGCAAGTTTTACAAATAAAACAAAAAAAAAGAAGATCAATCAAACCAATAATACAAAATACAAACGGTATTATCCGATAGCAGTGTCTTACCTGTAAGTCTGTAACATAAAGTCAACCCACCACACAAAACCTCCCGCCGGTGAAGTATCAGCGGCCGCCGGAGGAGTTGCCGTCGGCCTATCCGAAATGGGCGAGATATGCATCGGCCAACATATGTCCAAGTTGAACCTGAGATTCCGTCGTTAAATGGAGGTTATCTTCTTTCAACTCCAATCCTTTGGCATCAACACACACCACGTTCGGTAGATCAATCGCTTTTTGTGCTTCTCTTACTACCTCCATATATGGCGAATCACCAGAAGCAATCGCAACCTGATAACCCCCCCATAACATCCTTAATCAATTCAGTGAACGAATCAGATTCAGAGGGGTTTTAGATGTGAGATTAGATTAGTAGTAATTCACCTGAATAATTGGCAGTGAAGGTAGTCCTAGATCTGAACGAATATTATGGATCAGAGTTTCCATATTAGTTTTATAAGATTCAGCAACGTGATTGGAGGATGTATCGCTTTCTCCTTGATACCATAGCATCGCTTTGATCTCTCCACCACTGCTAACCGCTGATTTTGCTCTCCTTATCATATCTTCATAGAGTTTTTCCCCTTTGCCCCATTCCTTGATGGCGGTTCCGCCTATGGCACACGGCACCAGATCTATAACTCCATTGATGTAATCCTTCACGGCGTTAGCGAACGACATCCCAGGGCCAACACCACAGGTCTTGTTTGTGTCGATATCGGCGTGAAGTGGCTCCTGGGCGGTTTCCCAGATTAGGTTAGCGTTTAATCGATGGATTATGGAAGGATCGGGTTGGCAATCGCGTGGGACGATGCCGTCCCAATGCTTGTTCTTAACGCCACCGCGACCAGCCATGTTGCTCTGACCGGATAAGATGAAGATCTGCTTTTTGGTGGTGGTGGTGGTGGTGGTCGTCGGTTGGTCATCTTTCTGGGTCGAACTGGTTATTCCCATTGTTGTTGTGATTTGGGGTTAAGCCAAAATGCCAAAATCTGGATTCGTTATAACGATTTTATGAATCAAGATTGAAGGAGGGCTTTGATTATTTGTGGATTATGGGCTTTGTATAAGATAAGGTCATAAGGCTCATGTATTACAATGGCCCATAATTTGATCAACATAAACCGCAATTTTAATATGAAAAAAATGACCAAATTTTAACAGAAAACTAATAATTGGATTTAACCAAAAAAAGTTTACGGCTGTTAAGAGGAGGGATGAAAATCGTTGAAAGTGACAAATGTTAGGGACCAAAAGTGAACTTTAAAAAATGATATTTTAATTTCTTTTTGAAAGGCAAGTTAACACACATTTTCCTGGGGTATCCAGGCTGCCATTTAAAGGTGTCACTCGACTAATTCCCATCGATCACGGCCCAACCCAATTAAGGTTACCATTAAGTGGCAGACCCATGGTCTGGATATCTCCACATACGCACCACGAGGTTCGAACCCGGGTAGTAAAGGGTACCATCCACTGACCCCCCAGGATGTTACCTTACCATTGGATAGACATCTTTTGATCTTAATCTCTTTAATTTGATATGTATTTTTGAATTGGTTTTTAAAGAGTATATATTTATATAATATTTTTACTATATTATACAACATTTAAACTTATTATTACATACATATAATTAGAGTGTTGATCTAAATCGCCAAACCATCCACACCACACCACAAAGCATGGTTTAGAACATTTGCGGTGCGGTTTGCATTTTCATCAAACCACGTTTTGTGGTGTGGTGTGGTGTGGTTTTGGGTTTTGAGTCGTTAAACCGCAATTTAAACCATATCGCACCGCATATTATATATATATATATATTTTTAAATATATATATATATATATATATTTATACGTAAATCATCTATCAAATGAAAATAGTTAATACATTATTAATTATTTATTATTTCAATTTCCTTGTAAGTTTTACGTTACAAATTTCTTGTTTTAGTTATTTTCATTTGCCTTTTATTAAAAATTATGGTCGAGATTATTTATAAACTAACTTTTATAAGATATATTTGAATTAATTACGAATTATTTCGCTTGCATTACACCTTTTTGAATTAAGCATTGAGTAAGTATCGAAAAGTTTTTATTTTATGGAATATATAGGCATCATCGTCGAGTTTATTATGACGTTGTGATTATATAATTGTTGGATTGAAATGCGTTATACTCAAACCGCATAAACCGCACCATTGCGGTGCGGTTTTTTGAGGTTTGAGGCATATGTGGTGCAGTTTGTGGTTTGGATAAATCTTCAAACCGTATGTGTGGTGCGGTCTACGTTTTAACTCTAAACCGCACCGCAAACACCCCTATATACAACTTATGTATACGTTTGAACTTTATAAGTAACTTACAAGTAACATGTCCAAATACAGTATAAATGTACTCCACACTGATAAAAATAAAATACTTCATAAGACTGTAATCAACATAACACTCTCTCACTCTATCAAAATCAGATAAAATCTAATAAAATTGAAAAAGACGAAATAAAGATGTATTGCACTGTATTACGTAAATACACTTTTATTTGTAATGAAAGAAAAAATGAACACTAACAAGTAAACAACTTGTCATGTTTGACTTCAAATATCAAAGGTGGCAAAAATATGTAGATCAAACATGTTGGATAACATATTTGCGTCAAAACAAGTCTGGTCACATCGATTTAACCCATTAACACTTTCTTTTAACAATTTTTATAAACAAATAATCCATTAAATATGATCTAGCTTTAATATATCAATTTAAAAAGTAAAGAAACACTTGAATAGACATCAAACAACCATTTAAACTATTTGACTTATTTTAATTTTAGCTATTTTTTAATTTTTTTTTTACCCATTTGATCTTTAAAATATTAAAAGATAATTTATTTTCAAGACAAAGAAAATAGTAAAACCTTTGACCATACATTGTATAACTTAAACATAGATGGGATATGATACTCGAGCATTAAATCCAAATGAATAAGATTTGAAAAGATGCTTACAATACAAACCCAAATAAGTAAAACCAACCATAAGGATAAAAAGGTAAATGTGCCAAATATTAAATTTGACTTAGAACTTAAGGAATGCATCTATGCATGCTACTTTTTTATTAATCAAAACCTAAAAAATACAAATTACAAATTACTTTTTTGTAATTTAGATGAAGACGTTGAGCAAGGGACGGGAACTTGAAGAGCGAAGCGAGCTGCGCTAGCCTATTATGGTTTTCGGCAGCAAGTTACGGTCAAGAGCCTAAGACTTCAACCATGGCATCGCAGTAAGCAATAAGTTGGCCTAGTTTCTCGCCCAGCCTTCACCTTCTTCAGTGGCCAGGTTGAAGTGTTCAACGATTCTTCAGTCGAAGAACACCCAACATAAAGATGCACACTCCTCTAGGGGGAGTGCTTATCGCCAGTTTAATCCGTGTATCAATATTCATCAGTATTTTTTAAAAAGTTTTCTACAAGATTTGTGCTAATCACTTCTTTTACTAGTCGCTCTTCTTCTTTGCTTGAAAGATTGTTAGAGATAATCACAGACAACATGTCTCTCCCCTCCTGGAAACACATATTTTAGATGTACATAAAAATCTATAGCAAAAACAAATTCATCAACCTAAATTAACAACTCTTCTAATACCCCATTTGGATTCACATGGACTTGTCGTATGGTTACGGTTTTGGTATTTTTGGCATAAAAAATTACCTGGTTGGATTATGACTCTATTTCTTTTAGTGATACAACACTCGAAGATAAGTATATTAGTAGTAGTGTTACATTAACTAAGGCTCCAATGTCTTAGCATGACCTTCTAGATAGTAACATTATCTAATTTATAAGGAATGGTAAATATACTTGGATCATTGCATATTAGTGGCAATTTCTGTTGTAGCACTACTATTACATCCTCATCCATGTTGCTAACAACTTAATTTGATCAGCCATTCACTCCTTTTTAACGTTCTCCTATAGCAATGCCTCCTTTTGACCTGTCAAATTTGATCCAATAATTCGACCTTGATAACGGTCCACATAACTGAAATCAGATATCCGATTTCGACCACCTTCTTCCTGCTCAAAACATTGGTGACTGCATTCACATTTCTTAGATAACAATGAATTTTGCTATCATAATCCTTGAGTAGTCCATCAAGCTTATCTACCTCATGTTTAACTTTCTAATCGAGCATGTACTTCAAACTCTTGTAACCCGTGAAGATCGCACCTCATGCTGTAGAGGTAATACCTCCAAATTAGAGGTGTTCAAGGTGCAATTTAGAGTCAAACCGCAAACTATATCACATATGTGGTTTGCTTTGCAACTTGAGTAACATATTTAAGAACAAACATGCATTTGCTTCATTTTTTGAGTTGATATATGTAAAGTTATATTTAATAAGTTGAGTTGCTATTTGTAAAGTTATATTTAATACGTTTCAAATAATTGACCAAATTAACTATGCTTTTAGTGGAATACTCCAAACTAAAAAACTACAAAAACTAGCAGGTAGAGAAATGTAAGCTTTTGAACAACCATAACCTTGATTAAATATATTATTAGAACTACTCAATCATTTTTATATATAAAAAAAAAGTCTTGCATCATATGTTCATTTATATATTTTTGAAATACAAATTTGCTTTCATATTAAAAATAAGTTATTTTCAAGACAAGAAAATAGTCAAACGTTTGACCTTGTATGATTTTAATAGAGATATGATACTCAACATTAAATCCAAATAAATAAGATTTGGAAAGATACTAACGAAACAAACACCAATAAGTAAAACCAACAATAAAGGTAAAAAGATAAAGTGACAAATATAATATTTTTACTTAAAACTTAAGGAATACATGCTAATTTTTTATTAATCAAAAGGTCAAAACAATACAAAATACTTTTTGAATCAATATCAACATTCATTAGGATCTTCATTTTGCAACAAAATTTCCAAGTCAAAAGCTCCAAAGTGATTCCCTTTAATCCCTTTTCCATTCCAATTGCTGCTTTTGAGACTTTTGTGTTGCATAATTCATCATTGAAAAGACGAGCCTGGTATCTTTTCGAGTACTTGCAACACCTCTTTCATGGAAGGTCTCTTTTGTGGATTTAGTGATGCACAACTGAACCCTAGTTTGAAGCATGCAAGTGTCGCATCACGTCTGCCGTCAATATCGCTCCTGATGGACATGTCAACCAACTTTAAGATCGAGTTCTCATCTTCAATGTCTGATGAACATGTGTTCCACAATCCTAACTCCCTCTCTGAGAACACCTTCCCTGATATTAGCTCGAGCAAGACAATACCAAATGAGTAAACATCCCATTTAGGATTGAGTTTGAGGCTTTTCATCGACTCTGGTGCATGGTAAGGAGATGTGCACCCTAGTAATCCTGTAGCCGGAGCCATGTAAGGACTGCTACTAGCCGAGTGATGATAATCATGATTAATCATCATCTCTTCGCGTGATGATATTGATCTTTTACTACCAAAGTGTCGGTGTGATCCCTTTGTTTTATAGTTGTGTTTGCCTGATATGAGCCACTCCAATCCAAAATCACTAATCACCGGATCCATTTCTGATGTCAATAGAATATTGCTTGGTTTTATGTTGCCATGTACATGTTTCTTCTCGTGGATATACGCTAGCCCCATAGCAACTCCTTTTGCTATCCTGAGTCGAACCTCAAATGGTATGTGGCATGGAGATGAACCAACTTTTTCTAAAATTTGATAACAACTAAATATCAATAAACCATAACACAATAAAATTGATACACAAAGTTTAGTGATGCATGTTGTTTGTAAAGACTCGTTTAATTAATAAATAATTCAATATATTTGACCGAATATATCTGATTAATCTTGTGTTTGACATATTATGTTGGAAACCACAAAGATTCATTATGGGATAATTTAAAAGTATGTTTTGTCTTTCATATAATTACAAAATATGGACGGTCGATATATAAAACAACAAATTTCTTAAAGGTTTCCATAACTTAAATTTGTTAACTTAGATCTATGTTTTTTCGTAATTAAATTAGCAAATATCACATGCCATACCCTAACCTTTGCTTTGTCGTGGTGCTTGTGGAATTTTCTTATAACCTCAAAATTTGTAAATTAAATTTAGTAAATTCAAATAAATTATAAATATAAATTTCCATGTGCATAATTTTTGGAAGTTGCAATGATATAATATGTAGGTTCAACTTATTTATTAATATAGAATAATAAAATAATATCAAATTGAGGTTAAAATAAATAAAAAATTATTGCCCAAAATCTCATGTTTCTTTTATCAGTCATATCTATATTAAAAAAAACCTGATATGTATTTATAAAAAAAGATATAAGACAATAGAATTTTTGTTCTGTTGAAATAATTCAAAATTATAAAAAGTTAGTTCTAAGAAATGTTTTAAAATACAAAAAAAATCTTTGTAAAATTATATATATTTTTTGGTAAAAAAAAACATAATTATTTGATTTAACACAAAATTTTAAACTAAGTTAAAATAAAAAAACTTAAAGAAAATGGTGTATTTTTATTAATAAAAAAAGAAAAGAATATTTGCTTTGGTTATAAAATATAACGGTAATATTGATTTGGATCGAAAAGACTAAAAGCCATCTTTTTCTATTAAAATTCTATAAATTATATGCAAGTAAATATTTTTATTAGAAAAAAAAATTGTAAGTTAGCAGAAATAAAGGAACCATGCTAAAATGCGCTATGAATCGGAGGAAGAAGAAGAAGATGGAAAAGCTTACTGTAACCAGCACCGGCCAAACTTCCATTGGAGACATAATCGTAGATAACAAGCTTTTCATCTTCTCCCCAATAAAACCCTCGAATCCTTAACAGATTTGGGTGTCTTAATTTAGCCATAATCTTAATCGTGTTTTCGAACTCCTTCATTCTCTCCACTCCACTTTCTCCGATCCTCCGAACAGCAAACGCCACCCCTCCGCCGCCGCTTCCGCCACCCAACACCGCCTTGTAAACTATACTTGACCCACTTGAACCCAAAACGTATGCTGAAGCTTTCAACAATGTCTCTATTTCCAGCTCTGTTTCTCCATCCACCATAACCAAACACTTTTGTTTCTCTTCGCTCTTCACGTCGATCGTTAAATTGTTGTTCTCGTGATCGCTGTCGGAACTAGTCGCCGTTTCCGATGATTCGTCTCCGGTGACACCGTTCAAGCATGAGAAGGTTGTAGACAAGGGTTTTGTACTGGTGGTATCTTTTGAAATCTTGGATTCTTCGATTTTGGTTGTTGGGTTTTGATTTTGATTTTGAGTTTGGTTCATTCTCTTCTTTCGTAATTTGTATGCGTAAAGGAAAAGAATGGCGAGAAGCGCAATACCGGCTAAATCGCCGGCGACAATGGCTACTATTTTCGCTGGCTTAACTTTCCGGCCACCGTCACCGTGGTTATCCGCCATTGCCGGTGTTCCTGTGGTGTTTTCCGACGAGGGCGACGAGTCTAAGTTCTTGGGAATGGCTGCGATCGCTGCAGAGGCGGAGCCATTTCCGGTGACATTTGGTGGAGTTGATAACGATGAAGGGATTGTACACATTCTGTCGAGTGGTTTTCCACATAGATCCAGGTTTCCGGCGAAGAACTCTGTTTTCTGATTGGATAAAGACAACAACTGTGGGATTTCTCCGGTGAGATTATTGAACGAGAGGTCAATGGTGGCGTTTGCTTGTATTTTTCCGGCGAACTCAGGTGATAATAATCCGGAAAGCTTGTTATTCGACAGATTCAAATAACGCAATCTCTCTCCTCCAAAATCAAGTGGGAGAGTTTCGTTAAATAAATTGAAAGACAGATCCAAAACCTCCACATAATCAAACCCACCGGGAATCCCACCGGAAAAATAATTATTCTTCAAAGAAACTTCAGTTAAGTTTTTCATAGACGCAAGAGCCTCCGGTAACTTTCCGGCGAATGCATTATCAGAGAGATTAAGCATCTTAAGACTCTGCAACCCACTTATCACCTCCGGGAGCTCGCCGGAGATGACATTGGAGGATAAAGAAAGCGATTCAAGTACAGAAGAATTGAAAATGGAAGGTGGTAGGGTTCCATTTAAGGAATTATTAGAGAGATCAAGAGAACGAAGATGTGGAATCATCCCTAAATCTTCAGGAATCGAACCCAGAAGATGGGAATCAGGAAGAACTAAGCTGACGACTTTGGAATCAAACTCAAGTGTGGGTTCACAGGTGACTCCTTTCCATGAACATGGAGTTAGATCATCATAGTTCCAGTTATCAAGAACTGAAAAGGGATCAGAGAGAACAGAGTATTTGAAAGAAAGAAGAAGGATTCCATCAGAGTTAAGAGCAGAGATTGAGGAAATGAAGAAGATGAAGAAGAAGAAATGGATCATGATGATGAATTAGATTGTTAGAAGTAATTATTCAATCAGAGGAGGGTTTGAAGAATGAAGATATCTAAGTGATGAAAAAGGAAAAGAGAAGAGGGTAAACAACTGTGGGCATGGTTGGTTCTGGTGAACAAAAAGGTCAGGGGGGGATTAGAGAAGGAGAAAGTGGGTTCAGTACTGAACAGCACAGATGTGGAATTTAAGAATAAATAAGTATTTACTTCAATCACTGCACTTTTGTTGGTTATTCCATCTAAGAATCCATGCAATATATCTCTTTTTATGCTAATTTAAATAAGAGTTTGGTATATGTACTTTAATTTTGATAAATTCACAATAACATTAAATTGTATATTAAAAGTAAAAAAATTAATTTTTGATATCGATGTTTGTAGAGAAAGTTTGTTAGATAGAGATACATTTAACAATATATAAAAATATATTTAGCTCATCATTGTTAAATGCGTTTTTTATTTTAGTCTTTTAATCTTGTAAAAACGCTTATTTTATCTTGCTCTTTTAGTCTTGCAAAAATGCTTATTTTATCTTATTCTTTTAGAGCATCTCCAACAGCATCTCTAAAATTGAGAAAATGAAGTTTTTAAGCATTTTTTTGTTCCAACAGCATCTCCAAAACTTTCTCCAAAATGGAGAAAGTATGAAATAGTAACAAAAATCTTCAAATTTGGAGAAATTGGATAAATCTCCAAAAATGATTAAACATGAGAGAGAAATCATATTTTATTATGTTCCACCAATTAGAAAAATTGAAATTAAATGTTTAGATAAGATAAATAATATTTTATTAAAAATATAGAATATTTTAATAATATAATGAGTTTTGTAATCTCCAAAATAGAGATGCTCTTGGAATTGAATGCCATATTTTTTAGAGATTTTTAGTTTTGAATCTCTATTTTGGAGAAAATTATATAGATGCTATTGGAGATGCTCTTAGTCTTGCATCAGTTTTTGTCAAGTCTTGGTCTTAAGGGAGGACTAGTTTTTTTCGTTGATTTAGTCTATCCCCATGATTGTAGGGCTATGAAATCATGTGTAGTTAGAGCATAGTGAAGGTTCTTAGTGAGGTTTTTCTTGGGCTTTTATAAGAACTTTCACTGTACGACAAATGTTTTTGTTCAGTCACAGATTCTTATTAGAACCCAGGTGCTTGAACAAGAACCCGGGTTTTTCCATACTTTTTTTCTGTAATTATTTTATTTATTATTTTAATTATTTTTTAACCATTTTATTTAATAAATCTATAAAACATATAAGTTAAAATTTATAATAAAAATATATAAAACAATAATTATAAAATAATTTTTTTTTTCGTTTATTGTAAAATTTTATACAAGTTTTTTTTAACTATCTCATTATATTATTCACTCCGATTCGACTTGGTTGAACATATTTGATCGAATTGAGATTATGAGTGATCTATATTATTATTCGTTATTTACTGTTACTTTTATAAAAGTTAATATTTTTAATTTTACAAAAAATTTAATTGCAGTATAAAATTACAAAAATATAAATTAACAAATTAAAATTAATACAGAAAAGTAAAAGTTAATAAGTTTTATTTGATTTTAAAATATATTAAATTTATATAATAATCTAAAAATAAAAATACATTTTATAAATTAGAAATAAGGAAAGAGAGGTTTTTGTAAGAACCTCCATTGTAGAGTTTTATGGAGGTTTCTTACTTTGTTGATGTGTCAATGATATTGCAGGAAAAAATATGGCAAGTGAGGTTCTTGGAGGTTCCACCACTGTGGATGCTCTTACTTTTCCTTTCCGTTTCTTTGTAAGGTTATTTATAGCAACTAAATTCGAAATAAAGCGAAATTTACTGAAGTATTATTCTATTTTCTATTAAAGAATAATGAGACCGGCGATTACTAGAAATTCCGGCTTCATGCAGGCGAGTTGCAGCCTGCAATCCGAACTGAGGACGGGTTTTTGGAGTTAGCTCACCCTCGCGGGATCGCGACCCTTTGTCCCGGCCATTGTAGCACGTGTGTCGCCCAAGGCATAAGGGGCATGATGACGCTCCTTTTATTTTATGCAATTACAAAGCTTATGAGTGTCTGTAAGGTTATTTATAACATCTCCATCTTTATTTATGCAACATCTGTTTCCTTTGATTTCAACATATGGTATCAAACAAAACTTGACCAAACGTTTGTGGTTTTTAACTCGAATGTGAGAGCAAATGCCATGGAAAATGACAGAAAAATTGATGGCAATTTTGTGCAACCTGCTATTCCATGGTTTGACGGGCATTATAGTCATTGGAGTATGCTCATGGATAATTTTTTGTGCTCAAAGGAGTACTAGAGTTTGATAGAAACTGGAATCCTAGTAGCAACAGAAGGGGTGAATCTCACTGCATACCGAAAGAAGGTGATTGAAGAGCAAAGGTTGAAGGGCTTGAAGACTAAGAACTATTTGTTTCAAGCCATCAATCAGTCCATTTTGGAGACAATATTGAAAAAGGACACAAGAAAGGATATATGGGACTCTTTGAAGCAGAAATACTTTACAAGAACTCTCCTCATTGCCAATAAGATGAGGATGGAACATGTGATGATTATGAGAAGGTACTGTGATCCATGACTCCAAGCTATGATTACGTCATATGATCAATCGAGGAATCAAATAACTTAGACAATTTGTTTGTCAATAAGCTTCAAAGTAGTCTTTTGGTTCATGACCAACGAATCAATCGTCGTACTTTCAATGAACATGCTTTTCAAATGGCCCACAAAACTTGGTCAAAAGGATGAAAAGGCGGAAGACGCTCTTATCGAGGAAGAAGAAGAGAAAGGGGTAGGGGTAGATCAAGGGTGGAATTGGGAGGCTGATCACCAGAAAAATAAGAAAATTACCTCCATAATAGACTTAGAATAGGATGAAGATGGAGCTAGAGACGAAGGTGAGCTTACATATCTGAATGAAAATCATGTAGGATATTCTAGTGCAAATTCCTCTCAAGTTATAGATCCTAATGTCAATCTTGGAGAAGATCATAATGTATTTGTTTCTCTTGAACCTCATATGGGAAATTGCAGCTCAGCCTAAAGTGGGGCATCTTCATCAGATGATGGACCCTCTGTTGAAGGACAGGTTCGACGACAATCTAGATGGATGCAAGATTATGTTAGCGGTTAGGAAATTTATGATTACGAAGAAGATATTGGTATGGCCCATCTAGTCGTATTTTCTAACATTGATCCTTTTACATATGCAGAGATAGTAAAAAGTATCGAATGAGACAATCCATGGATGCAGAACTGAATCAATTATGAAAAAGGACACATGGTAACTTACTGAGTTGCCACCAATAGAAAAGAAAATTGGAGTAAAATGGTTTTTTTTAAACAAAACTCAATGAAAAAGTGGAGGTCGATAAGTACAAAGCGAGGCTTGTGACAAAGGGGTATAGTCAGCAATATGGAATTGATTGTGCTGAGAGGTTTACTCCCTTAGCTCGTCTAGACACCATTCGAGTAGTTTTTTCACTTGTTGCTCAAAAATGTTAGGTGATCTACCAACTAGATGTGAAGTCTATGTTTTTGCATTAGAAAATCGATGAAGAAGTGTATGTTGACCAACCATCAGGGTATGAATTAGAAACCAAGGTATATGAAAAAGCCCTATATGGACTTAAACATGCCCTAGGGTCTAGTATAGTCGAATAGAGACATATTTAAAAAAAAGGCTTTTTGAAGTTTCCCTATGAGCACATTTTGTTCATCAAAATGGCAGATGGAGGTAAGCTGTTAATTGGGTGCCTTTATGTTGATGATCTTTTATTCACCATAATGATAAAAACATGTTTAGCATTTTAAAAGATCCATGATGGGTGAATTTGATTTGACTAGCCTTCGGAAAATGAATATTTACTTAGGAGCGAGGTGTTGAAAAGGGAGGGTGGTATATCCATTTGTCAACAAAAATATGATCAAGAGATACTGGAAAAGGGTTAACAAAACACTCTCCAAGTAAATGGTGGGGAGCCTGATGTACTTGACCATCAATCTTCTAGACTTAATGTTTGTGGGTACTTAGTCAGCAGGTACATGGAACAACCTACAAAGATTCACTTGCAAGCAGTGAAAAGAGTTCTCTAGTATGTGAAAGGTACAACTTTGGAGTATTTTATAAAAAGGGAGGAACTGATGATCTAGTTGGCTACACAGATAGTGAGTACGATGGTGCTCTGAATGATCATAAGTGCATGTCAGGTAATGTCTTTATTCTAAGCTCTGGTGCAGTCTTTTGGTCCTAAAAAAATAGTCAGTTGCACTCTCTCAACTACAAAGGTTGAGTTCATCGCTACTGCTTCTGGTGCTTTTCAAGTGGTATGGCTAAGACGGATTTTGGAGCAACTTCATCAAAGCTAAAACAAACACCATTAAACTGTCCAAAAATTTGGTCATGCATTACGTTTTCACTTTCTTCGAGATCTTGTCAAAGACGAAGTTTTTGAATCGGTGCAATGTTCCACTAAAGAGAAAATAGTAGATATCCTCGCAATGCACTTGAAATTGGAGTTGTTCGTGAAGATGCATGGTCTAATGGGTGTCTACGGATATCCCAGGATGACTGAAGGCTGGTAGGAGTTAGTTTAAAATAGAGGATGTTCAAATGTTTATTTTATCTTACTCTTCTGTAGTAGTTTCTATCAAGTCCTGGTCTTAATGGATGAGTAGTTTTTCCTTTGATGTAGTCTATCCCCATGACTATAGTGTTGTGAAATCATGGGTAGCTATTTTTCCTTTCCGTTTCTTTGTAAGGCTATTTATAGCCACAACTGCTTCTTTTCATTTATATTAAATTATATTGTAGTTCAGAATCAATATGAGTTAAAAAAAAATTGAACGTTGTTACACTAGTTGAGAAAAGAAAACCATAGTTACATCAAAGGGGCAGTTTACCAAATCCTTACCAGCAAAAAATCATATTCACTTACTTTATCGAGTAACATTTTCAGACATTAACATGGATTGTTGGTTAACTTCTTTTACCCGATAAACACTTACCGATTAAGAGTTCACTTTATCAAGTAAGATTCTCGATTCCTATAATGCTCATCCAGTAACTAACTTTTAAAATTATGTTTACATTGTGCATTTCAAGACAAAACTTTTAATCATAATTTTAGAATAAAAAGGTGAAAACATTTTGATAGTTATTCACAGAAATGTGAAAAAAGTAGGGGATAATTGTATTAAGATGGGTATAAATGGAATCTTTGTGTTTTTGCTACAAGACATACTCGAATGAGTTGGAACCCCACCGCCTCTGCCTCTCTCCAAAACATACCTAAACCCCAAAATAAATAATTGTTTTTGCAAATAACCCCATAATTATAAAACCAATTACAAACTACCCCCCTCATATTATTTTATTCACCAAAAAAGTTTTTAGCATTTCACTAATTGTAACAAATAAATATTTTTTTTCCTTTGATTGTCATTAAAATCATCAGAATTTTTGAAAATCGTTGGAAAATCATTAAATATGGTAAGTATGTGCCTATTTAGGGGGTTTTTGGATGAGCTTATTAACTTATAATTTATTGACTTTCTGGAAAAGTCTTTATTAAAATTTGATAAGTTAAAAATTTTAACTTCCTAAAAAACGACTTATCACCGGTTTGATACAGGATAAGTTATTTTTCACACACTTAAAATGACTTATTACCGGTGTCACACCAGAATAAGTCAATAAGTCGTTTTTATAAGCTAAAACAAACACCCCCTTAATATTTATTATTCATTCCCTCTTATAATAAGGTAAAAGTGTATTACTAATTTTGTCTGTCATAAAATTATTTTTAAAACGTTGCTACTTAACATACTCCCTATAGAAGGACGTGTGAATAAAATTAATTCATCATTTAAAAATGAAATAAGTACCATAAATAAATAAAAAACATTATGGTTTTGATTTACTAGTTGCTAGTTTACGTCATTGTTAAGAAGTGTTTTATACATTTAATTATTGGATAATAACTTATTAAGTCATATCTTGTTCAAGAAAACTTATCATAAAATTTCTTGTCCCAAAAATCATATCTTAGCTTTATTTAACCAAAAAAATTAAGATAATTTTTTTTATGTACTTTAGGTTTTATTTATTTAAAATCACATTTATATGATCGATAGCCAAAAATAACACTTAAGAATTTGGGAATGACAATTTTAATTTATCTTTAAAATTAAACGTTATGTTTATCTGTAAGAAATTTTGATTTTACATTTATAGGCTTTTCATTACTTTTTTGTAAAGCAGGTGATGTTTACATTAAAAGATGTGAATGGATATTACTTTAAACTATTCTTGTCGTGATTAGTGGCCAATTTATTCATCTAGTTGGCGTTCTTTTATTTGATTTTGTTGAAATATTTAAAAGAAACAGAAAATAAATTTGACAACAATTTATTAAAGCAGAAAGATCAAACCGGATTACGTGAAAGAGGTCACGTTTTTAGGAAGAATTTTTATGTGATGTGAACAAGATTCTAAATAGTGTGAGGTGTGGCGTAACAACGAGTTCAAGTCTTAAGTCTTAAAAGTCATGACGTTTTTTAATGCGTGTCTTATGACGACAAATTTGTATATCATATATAATATTATATATATATATAAACGTTTGTATTCTACTATTTATATATATATATATATAAACGTTTGTATTCTACTATTAATCAATGAGTTAATGATATTAATCATTTTAAATCAGGTTATATATTTTTTTGAAAGATAATATATTAAAATAAAACTAGCAAAATGCTAGAAAGTATAATGAAATTACCCGGTAATTTTAACCACGATCACGATAACACTGAACGTTACACCCAAGAATACCCAAACATAAAGTGACGGATCCGACAACCCTAACCAATAACCCGCAAGCCACTTAAGGGCAGTCACATGGAGAACATGAAAAAAGCCGACCTCGATCGAAACACCGAAAACGAAATCCCCGAAACCATGAACAAACTACCAATGGCCACATCGTTCTACCAGGCGGTGGCAATACGAGATGTTGGAGCAGATTGTGTGTGAGTGAACAACCACAAACTGTTGGACATCTCAGGTTTAATGTTAAGGCTAGGAAAACAATGTTACGACCGAAGACACGAAAACAATGAGAAGCACCGCTACCCAACTACGACCTCACCGACGGATTCCACCACCGAAACCACGAGGCTTGGAAAACAAAAAACTACGATCAATAACCCGAATCATCCATAACCAAAATAGGCTACGACCAAACCATCTCGAACCACCCCAACCAATAAGGGCCACGACCACACCTTCCTGAACCACCCAAATCAATATGGGCCACGACCACTCTGAACCAGACCGAAACACATTCGAGTCACCCGAACCACATCGAGTCTCCACAAATCTTGAGCCAAACCCAAACCTCGACAAAACCCCAAAACAACTACAGTATCAAACTTCGATTCCAACGACCCAACACCGATAACCTCGACGCCCACATACTAACGACCCAACACCGAACCTACAACCAAAATCACGACCCTTCAAATCATCATCGACAGAATTCTCACCACACGAACTCGAGCCTCGAAAGAAAACGAACCATTAGCCGGCGAAAAACCACACACCTCGACAGAAAACGAACCATTAACCGGCGAAAAACCACACACCTCGACCAACCATACTCAAAATCCGAAACCTACAGCACAACTCTCAGATAATCGACACCCGATGGAAATCGGCAATCTGGAAAATGGAGAATACTGACCATAAAAAAAGCCCTTATTCTACATATATAGTTGGAAACAAACCTCGAAGAACAAAAACATAACACTAAAAGGGTAAAAAAAAATTCAAATATGATGTTACAAAAAATCATGCATTAGACCAAACGGTATGAATCATAAAGTCTTCAAATTACAACAAATTAAATTATGACCATTACCAAATTAATTTTTGTTCTAAAATCAATAAAATTTATTTTAAATATAACTTCTTTCCAACATATTTATAGAATTCATACAAAATATCTTTTTATATGTATAGAATAAAGTTCAAATATTATAGATTACGACATTAGCCACAAAATATGGAGCGTCCTTCATCTCCAAGATATGGAGCGAGCTTCATGTCAATGAAAGAAATGCAAGGATTTAGTCTCAAAGTCTCAATCAACTTTGGTTTATTTGGTTTTTTTAATATTCTTTTGTTATAAAGTATAAAAATATGAGTATTTTTTTGAACGTGTGAATATAAATAGGGGTGGGGTGATTTGAGAGATTAATTAGAGGGACGTTTCAAAAGAATTTGAGATCCTGTCACTCACTGCTACATCGAAAACTTTTGATTTCATTACATAAATAAACTAACAAACATAGATGTTAAACACAAAAATGGTCTAAACCTAAACGATCAACGGTTTAAACCTAAACCTAACTAGTTAATAATTTGAACCTACACAACTTTGCCTATAACTTTACATGAGTCGATAAAAGACCTTAAACACATGTAAAATTGGGTCCTAAAATTTTGAAGGCCCTGTTAAAAATCTCCCATTTAATATGCTAATGAACAACCATGATTAATTGTACAATTGTGAAAGACAATTTAGTATTTTCAATCATTTATGTAGCCTCGTGTTTCAAAAAAAAAATTGAATTCAAAAGAGTTTAAACATATCTTCAATTTGTAATTTTTATCATCAATTTTATGCAACATAACCAAATAACGAGGTAGTATAAGTATAAACATTACTACTACCTTGGCATATATGTCGTTCTTGTCATATTCTTACATCTATTAAAAGACGAAGTAAAAAAGACATAAAGAAGGGAGTGTTTTAAAAATAGACAATTGTTTTACATGTTTTTTTTTCAAATCTAAATCTAATTATTTTATTTAGCAATAATCATTAATCAAATTTTTTATATAGTAAAACACCTGCAAATGATATCCTTTACTTTTTCGTAAAATAAATGTCTTAAAAAAATACAGTTTTAAAAATACATAATTGTTATACTTTTTTAATTACTTGAATGTTGATTTTATATTTAATAATTATTATACTTTTTAATTAGTTGTATGTCAAATTTATACTTGATAATTATTATATTTTTTAATTAGTTGAATGTCGATTTTATACTTGATAATTATATACTTTTTAATTACTTGAATGCCTATTTTATACTTGATAATTATTATATTTTTTGATAACATTTATCTTTATCCCATGAGCTCTTAAACATTTTGTACATCATCCATACTATAATATACCGTATTTAGGTAAACTTTTTAAAACTAATTTTTATTCATCAAACACCGTTTATTAATGTATGTTATTTAAAATTCAATATTAAAAATTAATTAAGCCTAAATACAACTTATTAAATCTTTATGTTTGAATTAATATAACAAAGTACATATAAGTATAATAAATATAATAAATATAAATAAACACTACAAGATAAAGATTTGTCTTTTTTGGTTAAAATATATATTAACATTTAAATTAAACGATTTTTGACACTAACAAAATACTCTATAATTATCTTTATTAAAAAGACACCGGTTTCTTTACAATAATATTTATAATTAAAAGTAAAATAAATTACACATATATATTTTTAATCTAAATTATAATAAAACGTTAAATTAAACCAGAAAATGAGAATTTTATAATTTTTAGTCGAGTGAATTGTAGATTTGGTCCTTGTGGTTTGATATTTTTTTACTATGGTCCCTGTGGTATGTTTATTATGGTATGTTAATTGTGGATTTGGTTCTTGTGGTATTCAATTTGTCTTGGTGATGGTCATCCAACTAACTCCTCCATTAACTTCGATGAATGAAGAGAGTCAATTTAGCTTTTTGTCAATTCTTTTGTCTTTTTCTATAAAAAGGTAAAATCAATATTTTCATACACACACAAATATATATAATGATATCAATATATATAAAATAAGATATTATTTTATAATTTAATTTGTTTAAATTTTAAAAAAAAATTATATTAAATACGATTTAATTTTATCGTTTTATTACAATGATGAAAAAAATATGATTCGATTAATTTAATGTAAATATAACTTTAATTTAAACAAATCAAAAAACTAAAATAAGTTTCATTTATTTTAAATCTAACTTATTATAAAACTTGAATTAAATAAACTAAACCCAAAAATTAAAATTTTACAATCCTTAATATGAAACCCGTGTTGATATACACTTTAAGACAAAATAATAACCAATCAATCTCTAACTTTTTTAAAACCTTAAAATAATATCAAGAAACACAAATATAACATAACAAACTAGAATCATGATTTAAGGTTCAAGTTTTAAATTTCAAAATCGCACTTATTGCATGAGTATACTTCTATTAATTATATATATATGGATGCTGGTCGGTCAAAGTGATCTGGACCGTCAAAAGTATTTCTGAGATTAGATCCTGGCCGCTTAAATTGCCTATTTTACAGTTATGCCTGAGCAACCCTCCCTCAACCTCTCCGACTTATCTCTCCCATGTTCGCTTCCGTTATCTTTTAGTTATTTTGGGAGAATTTATGTTATTCTTTCTTTTGGGATTTGGTTATTGGATTGTTAATTTATCCGATATATTTCAGATTTTAAGACGTTATATATGGTCTCTTTACCGGCGATCTGAGTTATTCAGTTTTGTGTTCCTACACGGTAGATTGACAATGGATCATAACCCTTTAGAAGAAACAATGAAACTGTTTAATCAAAGCAAATATCTTTTCTTGACAAATGCATCAAGTCTTGGAAGTGGGACGGTATTTATCTTGCGTTTCTTTCACATTTATAGTTTAGATGTTTTTCTATTGTTGTGCACCATGCTTCATATGATGGTCATAAAGTGAGGCTATTTATGATTATACGATTTTAAAGATCTATATGGCAAATGTTGTTTTTTTCTTGAACTGGGTATATATTTAATTTCAGAATCTGAGGGAAAATAATATTTTAAGTTACTGATATTTATTATTTGCATTTCTCATCCAGCCCTAGGAAGTGGAGCACTACTGGTTTGCATTTCTCTTGATTTCCTTATAAAGATTAGGCCAGAGGGATGTTGCAGAAGATGCTACTAATGCTTATGAGAATGGTCTCAATATGTGTCGGATACTCAGAGTGGCAAAACTGAAGTATGTTGTTGCGATTCAACCAACTAGGATTGTTCTTTGGTCAATTTTGTCATTTATTTTGTCAATCCGACTCAAGTTTCCACCGGGAACATGAATCTGACGGGATTGACGCCGCAATATTATCACTTAGAACGCAAGTAAAAGATCAATTAAATCAGGTGAGAGTGAGAGTGAGAGTATGCCTTGTAATACCAAATACTTTAAATGGTTTAATTTCTTCATGCTATCCTAACATATTTATGAGCTGAAAATCAAGGAGATAAAATTTGTTTGACAGCCTTTCTGTGTAGAACTTGTTTTTGTCACGTTCACAGAGTTTGTAATACTTTAATCAAATTATGTAGTTGTTGTAACATTTGTGCTCATAGCTAAGATTTATTTACCTGTATAAGTTATAGCTGTTGAGAAAGTTAACTGGTATGAAAGGAAAACCATAACATAATACTTCACAGTTTTTAACTCAACTTTTTCATCGCTAAATACCCTTTTAGGATATGAACCATGGCCCTCTGTTCTTTTGTTTTTCTAACAATTTTATAGAAAGTTAACAACTGTCAAATTATTTGCAAATTCCATGTTTTCTTTGTGATGGACTGCCTTTGGAGACATGTTATATATTACTTTAGATTAATTCTAAATACCCTGATATTGCTCATATGTTGACTTCAATTTCACTTGTTTATACTCAGCTACTACTTTGACAAGCTGGCATCTTTTAGTCACATTTTGTTCACTGCACCTGGCTTTATGGATGAAAATTTTTGAGCACAAGCCTTTCGATTCAAAAGCTGTCATGGGATTTGGCATATTGAATGGAATCTCAATTGGGCTTCTAAATCTCAGCCTGGGTTTCAATTCTGTTGGTTTTTATCAGGTAAAATTCTATTTGCCTTTATGCAGCAATTTGCTATCAAGTTTTCCGTTAACTAAGCCAGTCTATAGACTTCAGGTAAGAAATCATAGCCTGATCCTTTTAGTAGAGAATCACTTTCTCAACATAGGACCTCAAACTTTTGATCAGACTGTATATTATATATATATATATTATATATGTCAACCGGTTAGAGTTAAATGAATCATTTTTTCATGCCTGAACTTGCCAACTTAATCTAATACAGCTTATTGGAAATTGTTTGAAACCTTCTGCTACTATTGAGTGATTTGCATTTCAGACCCTTGTACTTGACACATTTTTTATCAACCAACATAGTTGCAAAATGCAATAAAAAAACGCTACAATGGACCAAAAAATAGTGAAAGAAACAACACAATTGGCACGAATGTTGTGTTTGCTATTTTCTTTCAACTGGAGTGTTCTTTTTTCATTTCCATGAGTATTTGCATTTTTAGAAACACAGTGTCAAGTACAATTGCTCAAAATGCTAATCACTCCTTTACTTTTATATTAAGTTTCATTGGTGTTAGGGATTTGAGGTGGAATAAGCTCATCATCTGCTAAATTCAATGTTGTTAAAGTTCATATCCTAGTAAGTGGTGTTTTCAGGTTATCGGTTTCTAAAATTTTTCTTTGTAGCCTGACTTAGATATTTATTCGTGGTTTCATTATAGATGACGAAACTAGCAATCTTCCCTTGCACTGTACTTTTGGAGACTCTTTTCTTCAGCAAGCAATTCAGGTTAACTTTTTATCTTAATTGTTCTTTTCTGCATCTGCTCAAACATATTTATATTATCGATTTGTTCAAGTGGATAAACGTCGTTTTATTTGAGGTTTGTTTCAGAAATGTTTTAGAATTTGTTTAAAGACATGTTGTATACCCGACCAACCAAATTTTGAGTTCTCATTTGAACCCTTTCATATAATATATATATATAGAGAGAGAGAGAGAGAGACAGAGAGAGCGATAATAAGGCCATTCAGGGGAGAAAAGTAATAACCATACTTTATAAAATAGCTGGTTGGGGGCTCTTTCATAGCATACTTATAATGGTATAGTTTGTTACGTTGACATCAACTTTATAATTATATATATACTAAGCCCGGTGAGTGGGATTGATCTGGACCGTTAAAATTAGTGTTGAAATCAAATCGCAGCCGTTCAAATTGGCTAATTTACAGTTACTTGCTCCCCCCCCCCCCCTCGCCCCCCCTTGTAATTATTCCTTCTTTTCAGTATTCCTTCCACAATTCTCTCCCACGATCCTTGATTAAAAACCTATCAACTCTCGACGTTGAGCGTTCTTTCCCCATTTCACCATCTTCGTCTCTGATTCTACTCTCGGCCTCTCGCTCATGAAGGGTATAAGGAGGATCAGGGCAATTGCAAAATAAAATATTTGAAATAGAGGTATGGACTCATGGATTTCCCTTTAGGTTTTCAACTCCTTATTCATGTCTACATCGATTCTTATATGGTTTTGCTGTATTTGCTTGGTTGGGTTGAATATTGCAGTGTTTTGCAGAATTAAATCGATAGTTCCATACCTATTTTACGGTTATGGTTGGAGCCCTGGACTGTACCCTTGCGTGTTGTTGAACCCCAAAACCCACATGATGTCTTTTTCTGAGTTTCTTGAAGCAACCAATACTGAGGTACGTGTATATATATATATATATATATGAATGGATTTTGAGTTGGACTCCTTCCAGATTCGTCAACGAAGGTACCTGTAAATATGTATTTTGCATTTTATTTTTTGAGCATAAATGCCTATCAACCTATGTCAAATAATACATAATATGTTTTGAATTGCAATTTATCGGTCAAGAACTGATCCAAGCTCTTTCTTTTGTCTTTTTTCAGTCAAGTGCTAATTATCTTCGGTCATTTATTTGCGCATCTTTTTTATTGTTTTGTCCAAGTGTTTTAATCTTAATGCATTTGTGACAATTATAATGCGTGCTCTGTAACAGTAAGTTGGCAAAGGAAGCTCGCTCTTAACAAAGAATACAATCAATTGACAGTTTTGAACTGGAGCAGCAGGTGACACCCTGTTGCATCAAGTGACTTGGGAAATGAAGATCTTAATGGAAAACACCATCAACCGGTGGATCTGGTAAAATAAGAAGTCACTGCTTGGTTACAAATCTGAAATCTATGGAAGGCGCATCCATCATTGAGAGGCAGAGGCTGGCGGGCTTTACGTTTGGTAACTTTAGCAACGACATAAGAGAAGGAGTATTAAGGTGGGTTGGAAGGGCAATTTTACGGTTTACTGGCCTAGGTTCTTTTTTATAACTTCTATCTTTACTTTACATATTATGGGTTTATATACTTCAATGTTCTCCATTTTCAGAGAGCTTTTTTCCGATACTTCCCTAATGTAAAGACTCCAATCTTAAATTTGTTCTTTTTGGCTTTTTTATATTCTTGTGTTTTCCCATTTTCTACTTCCAGTTTAATTAATCTAGGACAATGAATTGAAGCTTGGTTTCAAATGTTACAGTTGAACTTAAGCTACTTTAGGTTGGCTAATTAGTACAGTGGTTTTGTTTTGTTGAAATACATTTATGTCAAAGGTACGAATTTAGTGTTGGTTTTAACTTTAACTTCTACTTTTTCTGGGTTTATCTTCTTATCTGTTTCTTTTTCACAGAGAGCATGTCAGCATTGAGAAGTCATCATCTAGAAGCCTTCGATTGAGATAATCTTTTGTTTTCTAGGAAAAACAACTATTTTCACATGTTTTTTTGGAGCAAGGCTATAGACAAAACTCCAGGATTCATGTCATGGTGTTCCAAAATCCGAAGAGCTATATATGTGAAGAACATAATCACGAGCCTTATATTCCTTGGTAAAAAGGTATGTGTTAATTTTATGTCTTAAAAAGATGGATGGACATGATATGCCTTGGATAAAGTTTTGAGTTTTTAAAATGACGATCGAGATAATATACAATAAAAAAAAAGATCATACCTGTTACAAATTTGATATGTCAAGATTGGAATTCTACGCATATAGGAATTGCAATTCAACCGCGTCATAAAATTATGTTGGTCTCTATTTGAATCGCTAAAACGAATTTCTAATAATACTTCATCTGTCCCAAAATATGTGTCCACGATAAAGATGGCACATGATTAAGGATAGATTTGTAATTTAGCTGTCTTTTTTTTTGCAAATAGACAATTATTTTGGTACACTTAGAGGCCATTTACCAAAACTTACTTACCAAGTCACATTACCTTACCGAATGTATATGGTAAGAACCAAGAATCTTACCCGGTAAACACTTACCGGGTAAATTATTGCATACAGTGCCCCTTTTTGTGGACTAAAATTTCACTCTAAAATGATAGTGTTGAATTTGGTTATATGTTCAAATTGGATTCAGTTTCCATCCTTGGCATAGACTAAACATTATGATAATTTGTAAATTTTCTATTATTATCTAGATGGGGAGCATGCATTTCTTCATATGGACATTGAACATGTTTATATTTGTTTAGGAATAGGAATATTTGTAGAACGACCTCTTTAAAATCATCGTTGAGAAATTATTTGTACATCATTTTAGTGTAAAGATTAGTGGGTTCCAAATTGATGAAGATGCAAAAGACTAACTTGATGAGGCAGATAGGATTTTGTTGATCATGGATGATCAAAATCTGAATCCCTTGGATATCAAGTCGGGATTTCGATAGGTTTAAAGGTTCCTTGCTATACGAAAAACATAATCACGAGTTTATTTCCATGTAAAAGGTATATGTTATGTTGATTTTATATCTTAAAAAAGATAGGATATGATATGATATGATATACCTGCAATAAAGTTGTTAACCCTTAATTATTAACCGAAAGCTTTGATCTCTTACATATAATTGAGTTGATATGCAATATTTGGCCTTAAATCTACATGGTTGATTTTACATTAGCTGTTATGGGGTTTATAGATGGTTTTAACTTTATCTTCTATTTTTCTTCAAGGTTTAATGCTTATGTGCTTTCTTTTACAGGGAACATGTTGCATTGAGAAGCCTTTGATTGAGAGGGCAGAAAATAAAGACAAAACTTGATATTTTAGAAAGAAAAAAGAACAACTGTTTTCACATATGGAGATATGAAGTAAGCATGGGTTAGTGAAGTTATGATGAGGAGAAGGGTGATAAGGGATCTCCATCCTTGAATGCACATTAGGATTAGGATTAGGATTAGGATGAGACAACGGATCAATCTTCATATCAAGTGCGATTAAAGGTTGATTTTGAGATTATAAGTGATTAAGGATCAAGATCCGTTCTTACACTTCTCATATTAATTTCACTTTTCACATGATCTCATACGAAATAGGCATATAATAACGGTAGCTCGGTTGAGCTTAAGATGTTAGAGGTTTTTTATTTTTATGATAGAGCTATTGATGTCTGTAGATAAAACTCCACGTTCCATGGTTTTTCAAAGAGCTACATGAATACCATAATTTGGTGGAACTTTTGGAACACACTAATCAACAACTAACGTTTATTTAGCGGGTAAGATTTTAATCCATCAAAACGACAATTATAAGCAACAAATTACTCGGTAAGTGCTAACTGTGGTTCAAGTCATCCTTCTCACTTATCGTGTAAGACTCTCGGTCCTTGTGTCGCTCTTACCAGGTAAGATTCTTGATCTTTGTCATATTCATCCGTTAAGGTAATGTGACTTGGTAAGGAGTTACTCAGGTAAGCGTTTGATAAACGATCTCTTATTTAATTTTCATAACTAATTTCACATTTTTATTCAACTGGTGATACATGTAATTTTTGTGAAAAAAGAAAGCTTTTACCGTTAAGCACTTACGGGGTAAGTGTTTGGTAAACGACCCCTAATTAGATTTAAACAACTTCATTTCTATAGTCGAATTTCGCCATGGGTACGTTTAGCAACGCTCAAAACAAAACCATCTTACTTTGTTGATCTGGTATTCGTTTAATTCCATATTGATGGCAATAAATATAGAGAATTTAACATTCCGCACATGGCGCAAGTACAAAAACCAAAAGTTATCATAATGTTAGAGAGTTCGGATGATATTGGGAGTTTCCAAGATATTGCAACTTCGAAAAATAGTTGTAAAAGAATGGATCCATAATATATATTATATCAAAGATATTAGAAAGGAGGAGTTGGGACACTATGCTTAATTTATAACTAAAAAAAAGATTATCTAAAAGAAACATATATATTTATTCAAAAAAAAAGAAAAAAAAAAGAAACATATATCAACCAATGAGATAAGTTTAACCCTCTTAAAAAGATCCGACTTCCCATTCACTTGGATCTTCTATTTTTTGTTATTTCTATTTTTGATCAATTGGTTAGTTAAAACTCTCAAATAAACATGGTATTAACGTTTCTTTCTTTACTCATTTGCGTTGAATTTATATCAAAGGTTTTCAATTCAAAAAGACAATGGATTTTAACTCTTAAAAGTCAATTCATTGGATACTAAAAACTAATGCCTTTAATTTAAAACATAAAGATTATCCTAATCAACATCCATGTCATTCAATGTTAGCATATATGACTCTTACCATTCACAATCGTCCTAAAACTTTTAAATCTTCCTAAATATATTCAAAGGCGTAATATCATTTGCTTTTTTTTTATCTCTTTTCACATTCTAAATATATTTCGTCGTTTTGTCTGAGGTATGTTTAAAGTTATGTCGTGTACCCGACCAACGGACGGGTATAACACTAGTTAAAGTTAGAGTTAGAAATTTTAACTAGAGTTAGAAATTTGGTCTATTATGACTAACTATTTTATTGAAAGTGACAGTTACTTATAAAAATAAAATATAAAAATATAGTTTTGATAGTTAGTTATATATTGTCCTCTTAGGGATATTGCCAAAAAGGTTGCCACCCAAATGGGAAGCCAAAACACAGGAGTACCATTTTGGTAAGTGGACATTGCTACTCACGAAAAGCTTTAGTTCTATTATTCATTATCCCCGTGACTCCAAAAAAGTTGGCTTTCACTCATGCACATGTGAGTATAGGGCCGGTCATAGACGGAGTTATAAGGGTGTTTTTATATACACCTTAATTTATATCATGTTTTTTAATTGAATTAGGGTGTATATGCCTACTTTGACCTTTTTTGAGTTTTACCATATACTAATAAGTTAGGGTGTTACCATATATTAGGGTGTATTTGGAAAAACCCGAGTTATAATTTTGTCTAAAAAAACCTTGAAAAAGGTCTAATCAGGTCTAAGATGTTAAGGACCGACTTAGATGCATGGTTTGGTGAGGGTGTGTGTGACATTCTATGGCCCCGTTAGATGTAAAAAGAGATATTCGACAAAAAAATCCAATATATTATTTTTATCATATAAAATAACATCAAATTTAAAAAATACTAGTAATTCATATAAAACCGTTTTCTCGAATACACCTAAATGCAAAATCAATCAGTAATTACTTCTAAATTAATATTATCTACCATATCACTTTTACATAGCATCTTAAATTTGTTCCACCAGCAAACGCATTCTATGATAGGGTTTGTTCCGGTGAAAATGAGAGTTAATATGAGAAGCGTAAGAAGGGATCTCCCCCTTGGATGCACATTAGGATGAGATGCACCGGATCAATCCTTGTATTAAGTGCGATTCATGAGTGAGTTTGAGATTAAAGATGATTAATGGTCCAGATCATTTCTTACACTTCTCACCTTAACTCTCCTTCTCACACGATCATTCGCCTCTATGATATACCTTTACTATATATATTGACATCATTTGGGTCACAATATTGACTATTCAGAGTAACACTTTATGTAAGTCAATATAAATCAATTGAGTTTTATGTCACAACATGTTAATGTTTTTCATCATCATTTTAAACTTTTAGTGTTAAAACAGACTTTTCAGGAACCATCAGTCTTAGGAAATAAGTTCATCTTGGTTTATTATTATTTTAGATATAAAAGGATACTTAAAATTTATGCACTCAGTATTACGTAATATTGGGTCGTCTCATATAGTTGATAGCTTTTTGTCAAAAGGTAAAACTTTTCTTGGTTAATAAAAAAAATCTTATATATTCTAATACAAAAATAGAATTTATGCAGATGAAATAATCAAAAGAGTCAATAGGAGATGAATGATAAAAAATATACCAATGTTTTCTAGACAAAATAGTTTTAAATTTTAGTAGTAGATAAAAAATATATAAATAAACAATATGGAATACTATAAAAGGAACAACTAATTAGTTTTTTACAATTTTCTTCTCCGTTAATTAATACATGTTTGGACCTTTAATATAATAGTAACATTTTTTTTGGATCATATTAGAAACTAAAAAAGTTTATGTCTATTTTATGTATTAATTTTTTTGAACTACTACTATATACTATATAGTATATACGAAAAATATTGGGCCCCTATTTCTTGTAGATCTTGGAAATACGCCTGGCCCATCCTCTTGATGGACGGCATTGGGCTCGGTATGATGGAGATCGAAGCAAACATTTGACTTTTACACGGGATTTCTTTTAAATTTAATGTATTTAAGAACAGTCTCCTAACAATTTGTTTAATATTGGTGTCGTAAGATTTTAATAGCTTTTGGCAAGAGGCAAAAAATATAGGTTAAGTGTAACGTCCAAATATAAATCAAGTAAACTACAAATTTGGTTCCTATGATTTGGTGGTTATAACACTTTTGGTTCCTACAGTTTCAAAATTACAAAATGACCATTGTGGTTTGCAAAAACGACCGGATTTGGTCATTGTCTCCAATGGCTAATAAAAATCTCTCTAAAAGAGGAGTATTTTAACTACTCATTATAAACTAAAATATATTTTAATCCATCAATTTAAATCATATCATGTGTAAGAATGGAGATGTTCTAGTCAATTGAATGGTAAGCATGGAGATGTGTGACGAGAGGCAACAAGGGTAATACTGGAAAACTATTTCAATATAAAATCATCAAAAATAATATCTTAAAAAATTAGTTAATTATAATATTTCATAATATAATTAAAACAAATCCCTAATAATATAATATATTAATTAATACATATTATATATTAAATAACAATTAATAATAAAATTTGTTAGATTAAAATAATTTTAAATTAATCATTATATATTGTAAGTTTTAGATATGTTTATGATTTTAAATAACCATCATAAATAATATGAATAAAAAATCAAACTAATCTTACATGTCCTAATTAATTAATAATTTAAAAAAATATAATTAACAATTAAATTAAATAATTTGTTCAAATCATTTAAAAAAAGTAATACATATAAAACAAAAAAAAGTATAATTTATTTATTATGTAACTTACATAAACATTTTAGAATTATTGTATTTATTTTTTGATAGCTAAATATATTAAATAATAAAAATAATATAAAGATAATTGATATGATTAATATTTATTTTTAATAATCTATATTATATTATAAAGCATTGACAAAAACTCTTTAAAACTAATTTTTATGCATTAAGTTTCTTTTTAAAAAGCCAAGAGTTTATTCAATATATACCAACAAACACAAAGTGTACACAACATCAATTACAAGTTTACAATATTCCTCCCAAGGGAATCCAAGGGAGACATAAACCAAACAGAAATCCCTCCTAGATCTTATGCTACACCCATTGTATTAACTTCCAAAACTGCAGCAACCAAAGACTTAGAATCCCTCCGAGTACTTTATGCATTACGTACTGTATTACTTAAAATTCAAGATTACAAGTACATTGTGCAACATGCAACTTATTAAAGCTTTATGTTTGAATTTGTGTAACTAACTACAAATAAACAAAATTAAATATAGAGTAAATTACATATTTGGTCCCTAGGATTTATTGGTTTTAACAGTATGGGTCCCTAAAATGAAATATCTATGGTTTGCATCCTTGTGGTTTCCATTTCATAATGTATTAGGTCCCTAAAACTAACTCTGTTAGACTTTTTTTATGTTAAGTAGGTTAAGTAACAGGGGCATTTTAGTCATTTTAAGTATAGGGACCAAACATGTAATTTACTCTCTCTATATTTTATATATATTTAATAATTATGATTCATAACATATTATATATATATATATATATGTATTTGTATATAATTTATCACCATACTTTCACAAATTTTCTTATTATAACATTGTATTTTCGTTTTTTCTTATTACAACAATATATCTTCAAATTGTATTTTTATTATGGCATTATAGTTAAATTTTTCTTCATTATAGCAATATATTTTTAAATTGTATTTTTATCATGGCATTATAGTTACATTTTTCTTTATTATAGCAATATATTTTCAAATTGTTTTTTTTATTATGGCATTATAGTTACATTTTTCTTTATTATAGCAATATATTTTCAAACTGTTTTTTTATTATGACATTATAGTTACATTTTTCTTTATTATAGCAATATATTTTCAAATTGTTTTTTTATTATGACATTATAGTTACATTTTTCGTTATTATAGCAATATACTTTCAAATTGATTTTTATTTAGGCATTGTATTTTTAATTTTTCTTATTAAATTGTATGAAAATTATATATTTTAATGTAACATATATGTTAAATATATACGATTGTTTTTTTCCTTAAAAAACACATATTTTTTAAAATTACGTGGCAAAGATAAAACAGACCATCAATTTTTTAAAATAGTTTTCACACTTTACCTTCCGATTATTCATACATTTTTAAAGGATTTCTTAAAAAGAGAGATGAAAAACATATTATAGGTGTGATATGAATAAACGGGAGATGAAAGCGATAAAATTATTCAAAAATAAAACAAAATTATTCATTAATATAACAATATTTAGAAAATTTGTAAAACACATTTTACATTGCTAACATTTAAAAAATGTTAAAAAGTATGTGTTTTTTAAGAAAAAAATTTGTATCTGTTTAAAAAATATGTTATATTAAAATATTTAATTTTCATACAATTTAATGACGAAAATTAAAAGTACAATGCGTAAAAAAAAAGAAATGAAAGTATATTCCTAAAATAAAAAAAATGTAACTATAATGACATAACAAAAATACAATTTGAAAATATATTGTTGTAATAAGAAAAAACGAAAAAAACAATGTTATAATAAGAAAATTTGTGAAAGTATGCTGATAATTATATACAATACATATACATATATACACACAATATATATGTTATGAATTATTAATTATTAAGTATATAATTATACATAAAATATATAGAGAGTAAATAACATGTTTGGTCCCTATGGTTTTTATTACATGTTTGATCCCTATACTTAAAATGACCAAAATACCCCTCTTACTTAACCTGCTTAACAAAAAATGGAAACCACAAGAATTCAAGCCATAGATATTTCATTTTGAGGACCCAGACTGTTAAAACCAATAAATCCTAGGGACCAAATATGTAATTTACTCTTAAATATAAGATAAACATCTAATTTTAAATATAAAAAATCTAAAATATAATTAGGATAATCATTAAACTCTAACAAAATACTTAGTTATTATCTTTATAAAAAGTTATATTATTAAACCAAAATAAATTATTTTGTTATTAAACCTAAATTATAATGAAAATTGAATTAAAGAATTACAAAAAATAAATTTTCTTTTTCAAAATCAATAAAATCGTATTATAACATCGATAGAGACAAAGAAAAATGAAACACTAAAATTGAGATGGATATCATTGTGCGAGTACCTTTCTAGTTAATAAATAATATTAATGTATAATATATAATTAAAATTATTAATTTTCAATTAATCTCTATTAATACTTTTAAGTTCATCTCTATTATTAATTTTATTAACAATTAATTTTTATTATTTATTATTTATTTATAACAAATAGTATAATAATAGTTATTTAATTATTTCAAATAGAAAAATAAATAGTTATGAATTCAATTTGGTTATAATTTGTTTTCCAGTTTAATTGACATCAATCACGAAAATATAACGAAAGTATTATATAGATCAAATAAGAATTGTATTATTTTTCTAACATGATTTCATGATATTCTTTACAATGAAATTAATATAAAGCTTACTAAAAATTTTAGCAGACGTGACAACAAGCAAAGGATAACAGAGTAGCGATCCAGTTCTATGACAAGTTGTTGAACAAACGGTGGGTAGCGAGCAAAACAACCATTTAGAGAAGATGTATAACAAATTTGATCTTTATGTTGATAATGAAGCGACCATTATTATTTGATCACAAGTCATTTAAATAGGGACCGGTTACAAGTGAATAACTACAAGATATTTAATTACAATCTGACACTAGTCATATGACGATGACACGCTTATCCTACAATATGAAATACATTTCTTTTGAACAAATATGAAATACATATTTAATAAACAAAATTGAAAAAACAAATTAATCATAGCTAATCTTATTAGTATATAATAATTAGTTAATTTTGAAAGAGAAAAGTTCAAAAAAACCCAACAAACTATCTCATTTTGAATGGTTAAGTCCTTAAACTATTATTTTGAATGAAAAAATCATTAAACTTTCTCATTTTGAATGATTAAGTTCTTGAGCTATTTTTTTGGATGAAAAAACCATTAAAATTTATCATTTTGAGTGAAAAAATAATTAAATTTTTTTATTTTGAATGATTAAACCATCGAATTTTTAAAACTTGGTTACTTACATCCTTTTTAACCTAAATGAACTACATTTAACCGATTATTTTTTGATTCTTTCTCTTATAATGGATAAAAAAAATAGATCAAAAAGGAGGAGATCGATGACAGGGACCAACAACGTATAAGTAAAAAGATCAACTAAGTAGGTTAACTTAAAGGAATTAATTGACCACATTCTTGATCCTATAATTTTAATAGAAACTAAAAAAAATATGAAATAATTAAATTGCCCTCCTCATTAATCTATTTAACAGAATCATTTAATACAGTTAGAACAAAAGGACCAAAGATGTTTAAAAATGTAAATCATAAGAACGTCCTCTATAATTATTTTGATTTAAGGACGCATAATATGATTTTGTGTAAACCACAAGGACCAACCATGTAATTTACTCAAAGCATAAGTAATCATTTAAATCAAACTCAAAATAAATTTATTTCCCCCAAATTGACATAGAACTATAGAAGTCCCTTCGGAGAGCCACTCTATCTACTACTCTACTCATATACACAGCCGAATCCGTAATTCCAAAATGCAAAGTTTTCTGCTGCCGGCAGCTCGTTCCGGCAGTGCACCGCCGCCGTTGGCCGTAACCAAACCCTCACTACCCAACCTCCGTCGACCTATTTCTGCACTCAATATCCCCTCTTCGCTATCCTTTACATCATCTTCGACTTTTCCCCCTCACATTTATCGAAATCAAATCAAATGCCCTAATAAGCTTGCTCCAGCTCCCATTTGTGTGGCCTATGATTCACCAAATGAAGATCCCGAAAAGGCAAAACTCGCTCAGGTATTTGATCAACATATAGCCCTTCTGAGTTCATACGATCTTCCTAGGGTTTTTTCAAATTCGTACTTACACCGAACACTTCTGTTCAATGTTAAGATAATTGTGGGATTGTGTGAATTAGCGGTAAAAAACCGACCACATCAACCCGGAAAAGACCCAAAAAAATTCAACATAGGTGACTAGACACATAGTTGATACAAAACTAGGTCAAAATGTATCTATTGAATTGGAATTGGGTTGAAGGTAATTTCAACCCAACCCATTAACATGATGCCATTGGATAGTACGGATTTAATATATTGTTAAATCGTCAAATAATATATGTACATTAGACATTAGACCTATCCGTAAATAGTTATATTCAAAATTATATTACAATTTCAACTGTAATTTTTACTTTTTTGTTTGCATGAACCTTCAACTTTTGTTTTGGGTTTGTTAGTCTTTTTTGTATGTTTTCGTTTAAACACAAACGGTTGATTAGATTGTAAAATGATGTACCAGAGTTTCAATGCTACCAACCCAACCCGCACGGTTTGGGTTGGGTAGGGATGAGTTGAGATTTTTTTGACCGTAAATATGGGTTGGGTTGTTCAAATGTTTTTTAACCCGGCCAACCCAACCCACCACATGTGCAGTCCTAGTGTGAGTAGGGTTTTGAGCTCATTCTAAGTTCTAATTGGAAGTGCGGCTTGTTATGTTGTGCATTCTATACTGAATTCCGTAGGATTGTTCAGGTAATGTTAGCATCTCTCATTGAAACACCAAAATAATGAAAATGAAGCAGTATTATTGAATTTGTTAATGTTCATTTACTCTCTTTTATCCTTTCTTATCACATTTATTAGCGACAATTAGGGTGTTTATTTTTACCGTCCAACCCGTATAACTTGCCAGCACCGTTTGGTGGGGTTTGAAACTTTTGTGGTACGGTTTGTGGTTTGTAATTATTTATACCGTACTATGCGGTTTGGTTTGCGGTTTTCAATAACCCAAAAACTCAAGTCAAACCTCATCGCACTTCATATTAGTTTTTATTAGTTATTTTATACATATATATATATATAGATAGTGTTAGGACCCAAGCGCTTACCACTACGCCAAAAGCAATTGCTGATGGAGAAGGAGCAACTTATTCCTTTATAGCGTAGCAGCCAGCGCCACGTTTCGATTTAGGAAGATGATGGTCAATGACCCAACAATCCCCCCCCCCCCCAAAGTATCTGCCAGCACTAACGAGAGCTTCGCTAGAAATCGATGGTTGCACAGCATGCCTTTGGCATTATTATGCAATTCATGGGATTCAAACCCATGACCTGCTCTGATACCACTTGTTAGGACCCAAGCCCTTACCACTACACTAAAAGCAATCGTTGATGGAGAAGGCACAACTTATTCCTTTATTATGTAGCAGCCAACGCCACGTTTCGATTTAGGAAGATGTTGGTCAATGACCACAAAATAATTATCTTAAATAGCTTAGTAATTATTTTAGCTATGGATCTTAAATAGATTGTTAATGGTTATTAGAATTGTATTCTATGTACAATTAGCTTCTGTTAGTTGAGTTTGTTACCGTTAGCTTCTGTTAGTTAGTTAGTGGTGTAGTTTAATACTAAAGGCATATGTTTATTCGGTATAAATACTCATACATAGTTGATGAAGTAATACCACTTTTCTCCATTTCTCACAAACATTTCAAGTTCTACAATGATAGATTTGCCAAAGGGCCTTTAGCGTAGCGGTATCTGAGCCTTTGGCCTCCTAGAAGGTCAGGGGTTCAAACCTCATCAAAGATGATGAAGGTGTGCAAGTTTATCTGTTGCATTTGCCGTATATAATTATTATATAATTGAAAGAAAGATTTATGCCAAAATTTCATGGTTGTGTAGGTTGCAAAGAGATTAGAGAGTACTTCAAGGTATTTCAAGAGATTAGGTACCTTAGGGTTTTGGGGACAACTTATTTGTACAGTTGTAGCTGCAGTCATCCTTTCGTTTTCAGTTGTGATTACTGGTAAGATCACGTCACCAGCTACATTCTACGCGACAGCTGGTGGCATTGTAGCTGCTTTCCTCTCGGTTTTCTGGTCATTTGGCTATATTCGTCTTTCTGATAGGCTTCGGAAAACCGTCAATGACCCTTCTAAGGTATCTTTCTAAGGGTTCCAATCATAAATAATGCATCTTTTAGCAATTTAACAACTTAGGGTCAGATTCAAGGGAAAACGCCAAAAAAAGAGAAAATTGAAGAACACCATGAGAGCCCTCCATCTGGACGGTATGCACTAATGCATACTGGTAATTTGTAACATGTATTTGTGTATATGCACCAATGCTTCAGTAATTATAGAAGCATTGGTGCATAGAAAGAAAAAAAACGCTTGTATGCATTAGTGCATATTGTCCGGATGGAGGGCTCCCATGGTGTTCTTTAGTTTTCTCCTTTTTTAGTGTTTTCCTATGAACCTCCCTCTTAACAACTTGAATAACAAACAACCTCCTTTCCATTTCTTGAAACCATTATTAATTTACGGTTGTTTTTCAGGCTCCTCCTCGTGGTGAAGTTGTGAAGAGTTTGAAAAATGGCATCACCGTAAACCTTTTGGGTATCGGTGCTGCTATATTAGGGATGCAAGCGACTGTAGGTTTGTTGGTGGCAAAGGCCCTGACAACTTCGGCTAATCCATATTATCAGGGTATCGCACCTGGGAATAGCCCTGTTCTTGCGTTGGATGTCTTTTTGGTGCAGGTATTTTTCTAACTTTTTGTTTCAATTTCAAGATTACAATAACCACATTTCCCTTTTTTTATATAGTTTGTGAAGAACACCCTAGGGGCCCTTCATCTGGACGGTATGCACTAATGCATACTGGTAATTAGTAACTTGGATTTGTGCATATGCACTAATGCATATGTAATTATAGAAGCATTGGTGCATAGAAAAAAAAACGCTTGTATGCATTAGTGTATACTGTCGAGATGGAGGACTCCCAGGGTGTTATTCAGTTTTTTCTTTTTTTAGTGTTTTCCTTTGAATCTCCCTCTTGTTTCTTATTTATTTATCCATATTTTATGGGTGTAGGCAAGTGCCAACACAATTCTATCACATTTCTTGGGACTTTTGTTTTCATTGGAGCTACTGCGATCTGTGACGGTACCACCTTCGGATAGCGTCCCGGTTCCGAGGACAGCATGACGAAAAAGATTTGATTTGAAACAATTGAGTGGCTGAACAAGTAATGTTTGTTTCAGCATATATATGTTTGTGGGTAATCATCGTATCTTTTGTTCACATTTGAGAAAATCTAACTAAAAGCTTGTTTGTTTGTATCATAAACAAAGTAAGTTCAAGATGACCTTTCAATTTTGTTGAGGGTGTTCAGTTTGATCTAATGTTTTTGAAGGATTTAAAATATTAGGTGTTTTTATGTTTGTATGATTTTGAAATAGAATAGAATTTCATTCTTTTATCAATAATTTACTCATCGCAATCCGATTTTACCCGATGATCACCATCACTGTTTGTTTTCTCCTAATTCCCCATCTGAAAATTATTATAAACCTCGTCTAGAAGGTATTGAGATGATACTATCGTTGATGGATAGGGGAGGGATCATACGAGAACACCCCCTATTTAAAGAAACATGGGAAAACACTTTGTGGACCATATATGATGTGGGTCCCACATAATATTATATTTAAAGAAACATGAGAACACTTTGTGGACCATATATGATGTGGGTCCCACATAATATTAAATCATATCTGATTCAATAGGCACATCATATGTGGTCCACAAAATGTTCCTTTAAATTTACAAAGTTTTGATTTAAACCTTCCTCTTGACGGATATGCTAGTAGGGATATTTGTAAATATTTTGACACAATAGCAACAAGTTTTCCGGAGTAGTGTCGACCATCATGGTCATGGCATTGAAGATCCTAGATGGGTCCATGTTATGAAGGGGAAGAAGAATGAATTTGGTATTAGTATTTACATATAACACTTAATATATAAAGATCTCTTGTAAATACATATGTTCATTGATTGGACATAGTATTGATCAGTTATAATGAGAGATACAAAGATATGCTACAAACTCTTTGACGAACAAATCAAATACAATATCTCCCCTCAACTTACACATATCTAAAAATATTTTATAATCATATTTGATTAAATAAACTTGAAACTAATATTTAAAAGATTGAAAATAACAATTTTTCGTACACTCAAAATTCACCTTTGTCAATGTTACTTATGAACTTGAGGGAGGTGTCGATCAAAATTCCAACAATTATATCATCAAGAAGTATAGACTGAAAACAAAAGATACTATAATTCCTTCGAGAAATATACGTAAAAAGTACATGGTGACAAGTAATTCACATAACCCACACACACTAAAGCTTACATCCTCCTGCGATCTAATAAAACGAGGTAGAACAAACAAAACACATCATCAGACGATTATCTACAAAACCAACTATCAGCTTTTGAGATATCCCTTTGTAAGGATATGCCTGTCGATCATTATTGTACATCCACATCGATCATTAAGCAGCTGGCACACGAAACCTGATGACAGTATTGCATTGTAAATAAACGAATCAACAAACAAGCAAATAGATAACAATAAAGACATCCAGTAAGCAAGATCTCACCATCTGCACCCTAGGCTAGATTATTAAGATGAAATTTGCCGGTTGGCAGTGAAAGGATTTCATATTAGTTTTGTATTAGTCAAAAAAAGACAATTATACAACAACTGTATGAAAATCATTAGATACAAAAATTACAGAACCTTATAACAAAGAAAAGTATACATAATAAACCACAATGGTATAAGAACCACAAACACTGCATTAAGATGTGCTGTATTGGACCCTAGACAAATAAGCACATATTAGCAAATGATGATCATCAGCCAGCTTACAAGATTTAGTTCCTACATCCTCTGTTTGAAATCATACAAAAGTGACAACTGCAGCCTCTATGTTATAGTCGTACAACAAGTGATGAAACATTTATATTCCAGACTGTAAATTTGATGTAAATCTTACACACCCAATGATCCCCTTTATGTTCTATAGATCAAGTCGTTATATAAAGACCTCAGTTTTGCAAAACCAAGGTAACAACTTATATAGTCTGTTTTTACCTTACAATAGCAATTCAATAATGGCATATGGCTACAAAAAGCTTTCAAGAATAACAATCTTAAGTGTATCCGACAAGTTCAGTAGAGGCTCAATTGGTTGGTGGACTAAGTGTTGTATGTAACCTAATAGCTGAGAGCACGATAATAGAACTTGTTATTAGAATATAGTAGACTTGTTGATCATTAATTTACTCAGTGATCATCTTTGTTCGATAAATAGATCATGTGTGGAGAAGTATTTGGTTATACTATATGATATAACAATAGCATTAAATTGCAACAGAAGTCTATTATCATTCACTGGCAGCCTACTTATATGCAAAATCAGTACTCCTGGCATGACCCATTAAAATGGGGCTATCATGATGCTTTAACCACAATCCACATACAGATAAGTTTGGCAACCACAAATAATTATGTCTTTGTATATAATCAAGACCTCATTACATAGACCATATTTCACAACAGCCTCAATAGAATACAAGCATAAAGCCTTCTATCCTAATTCCTAAGTTAGTAGGTATTCTTTACAGATGAGAAACAACAAACCATAAATCCATAATATATATATATATATATATAAATATATAAATATAAAGAACAAGCATATAAAGAACAAGCATGAGCAACTTATGATGAAATCACTTGGAACTTTAACACTTAGCTTAGAATAAAGTTGTTAAACAGGCATAGTTTTCTTGAAGAAGAGACAGAGGGTGGTTGCATGCTTACCATTAGCCTATTCGATCTTCTTTTCCTTCTTTCGGGACATTGGAATATTTTGTAAGATGAGATCAGCTTTCTTGAATACTGTGATCAAGTTCTTGTGTACAACTAACAAATTTTCATCTACTTGAGCCTGGAATGTGTCATATAAAAAAGGAACTGACAAACTAAGAAGGACCCCTGAAGTGAAATTAGAAAATACTGTCAAGTCGGTAGAGATATAATTGGCAGGCAAAAAATTTGAGACGTAACACAAGAAAATTGCTTACCAATGTAGATCAGTGTAAGAAAGTTAAACAAACTACCAATTATGGAAATTAACCATAAGCCAACAGCAGCCTGAAAAAATAAACTTACATTACACAATCATATAACAAATGCTTGCAAGCCAAACTTAAAAAACATATATCTCAAAAAAGTAACAGGTAAAATTCAAGCAATTATACCAAAATTAAAGTTCTCAAGTTTCCATCAACTGCAATATCATGCATGGTTGATAAAGCATTATTAACCCAAACTCGCATCTCATCAGCAGTGGCAAGAACTGATTCTTCCGATATGTCCAGGTCAGGAATTGGAGGCAGAGGTCTACAATCAGGTATACAACATTAAATTATACTAAAAACAGATCCAACTCATCCAAGTGCATAAGGTGTAAATAGAGCAGCAAACCCAGCTGCTCAAACCAATGAACTGACAATAACCTTACTGAGGAATCACTATAAGTAGTAAAATGACCCTGAACAGTAATGTTACTTGAAAATTATAATGTACCATTAATCTGCTAATCAGGGATACACCTCTCCATAGTTGGATTCCACAATGAAGATTTTCTTATTGCAAGATCAGATCCCATTTGTTTAATATAACAGTCACCCCAATATTCCCTCTCATCATCTATATAAGATTTAGGAAGTAGGATCTAGTGTTGAGATGAAGGATATACTGATATATTATATATGTATTCTTATCTAACTGCTACCAAGCAGAACTTCTTTCTCTAGAACTAAATACAGGTTGCATCAACTTCTGATCTAAAAACCTACACCATACACAATAAATATAAGTCCTACACTCACTGAGAAGAAGCATAGACGCACCTATTGAGAAGAGACGCAGATTTTGCCCAGAAAAAAAGGATTACAACCACAAGCAGTAGAGCATTGGCAACGAATGATAAGAAGTTATATCCTGCTCTTTCAAAGAGAAACCAGATGACTGTGGAAACAATTAACACTACAACTCCTCCGTAACATTTCCTCCAGAGCAATGTATCAGCAACTACAACACCGAGAAACAACAACTTACATACACATAGTGGCATCAAAAACGAAAAGGTAATCACAATCAATCATATTATACAGCAGAAATAGCATGGAAATCAACCAGGTGAAGAAAATCATAAACTGTAACTCAGTAACATATTTCAGATTTGGTATACAGCGAATTTTTAACATCCAGTGAAATCAAAGAGTGCAATACATGATACACGTATGGATATAGAAACAGATGCAAAGTGATAGAGATGAGAAGAGACACCTGCGCCACCTCCTAGAGCGTCATAGACGGAAACCCGACCGATTTCGCCCATGGCGATTTAGGGTTTTTTCTCGGAGAAGGAGAAGGGGAAGGGAGGGAGATTTTTGAAGGGTGTTGGTACGCAAAGCGTTTCAAAAGGTTTTTATATAAAACGTAAGCGTGTGAGCTATTAAATGAGGAGGAAATTACGATTTTAGTCCCTATAGCTTGTTGTTTATGACTATTTCTATCCTCAAGTCTTTAGATATTGCTTTTTTATCGACATAGTTTTTTTTTATTTCGTTTTTGGTCCTCTTGGCCAATAACATTATTCGTTAAATCAGGATAATTTAGTCATTTTACTTTCTTTTATTTTTTTCTTGTATTTCCTTTTATTTTCTTAAACCTCTTCCACTCCCAAAGTCCCAACCCTCGAGGTTGTATTCCTTTTTTATTTCCTAACTCCCCTCTTAAATAGGCACCCAAAAATGGGACCAACAATGCAATTTGCGACGTGTATCCTAACTTGTCTGGACGGATTGGGGAATATAGGGATGAAAAGTGAAACTAAGTGGAAAGTACAGTGACAAAAAAGTAATTTTTGAAAATTAAGGACAACAATATTTGTAAACAACAAACCACAAGGACTAAAATAATAGTTTGCTCTTAAATTTAAATTGACATGTAATCTCGTGATCATAACTTATGCGACCGACAAATGGAGTTTGGATCACTTTTAGAAAATAAATAAATTAGTATAGATAAGTAAATTTGTATTTTTTAAATGTTTTAATAATAATTAAATTAGAAATAAGCATATATATGTAAGTTTTAAAAGTTTAGAAAGATATATGCGTAAAATCAAACTTTACAAGGATATATACGTGATATAGAAAGTTTTAAAGGATATAAATGAAATTTTCCTTATCTTTATAAGGAAAAGTTCAAAAAAATCCAACGAACTATCCTGTTTTAAATGGTTAAGTATTTAAACAAAATTTTTGATTGAAAAAATCATCAAAGTTTTTTATTTTGATGATTAAGTTTTTGAACTATTGTTTTGGATGAAAAAACCATTAAATTTTCTTATGAAGAATGATTAAGTTCTTGAAATTTTTTTCAATAAAATAAACCACCGAACTTAGAAATTAGTTACGTACATTCTTTTAACAAAAAAAAAATACCGGTAACCAATTAGGAAATTTTTAAAATGAAAAAAAAAATTCAAATCAGTTTTGCCGTTCCTAAACCTTACGCCAGTCAAACCCCACACAAACATCGATATCATTCCCTCTCACCATTCCTCATCGTCCCATCGTTGTATGTTTTCCATATCGTCTATCACGTTGTTGGCTCCTGCCATTGATCTCCTATTTTTGATCTGTTTTTTTTATCTTTTTTACTTTAAACAATTCTAATTGATTACAAGTAGTTTTTCTGTTAAAAGAATGCAAGTAACCAATTTTTAAGAGTTCGATTGTTTATTTTTTTCAAAAACTGTTCGGGGACTTAATCATTCAAAATGAGAAAGTTTAATGGTTCTTTCATTCAAATGATAAAGTTTAATGGTTTTTTCATTCAAAATGATAAAGTTTAATGTTTTTAATGGTTTTTTCATTCAAAATGAGAAAATTTAATTTTTTTTTACTCAAAAAAATAGTTTAGTGACTTAAACACTGAATATAAGAGAGAGTTTAATGATTTTTTTCATTCAAAAAAATAGTTTAGGGACTTAACCTTTTAAAAATATTATAGTTTGTTGGGTATTTTTGAACTTTTTCCTTTCTTATAAGAGGTTAATTAAACATTAAAAGAGTATATCATATGGAGAAACTTATGTAATGCATGGGTTATTTCTTTACTATTTATCAACCCGAATAACATATATTATTCTTTTATATTTTACTTTATGAACGAATTGATTTGGGCATATAGCTTATCATAGGTGGGGGATAGTGGGGTATGAGGTAAAGGGTAGCGGCTTTCATCAGTTGAAATCGAATGAATTTAAATGCATTCGATTCGATCACCCATTTGATTTTGAATGTTTCCATCCGATCCAATTCAATTACATTGGACAAACGATCCAATGTTGGATAAGTTATATCTAATGTACATAAGTGGCTGGAGTCACATCGGTGGATGGAGTCACATAGATGGTTGAAGTCACATAGGTGGATGGAGTCACATAGGTGGCTGGAGATGGAGAAGCAGCAGCTTTCTTGTTTTTCTCCCCCTCAGTGGTTGAACCCTTGAAACCCACTGAAAAGAGAAAGATCTTGATTCTTTCAACACCAGAACCCACAGCATCAACCTGCCGTTCAACCCTTTGAAGAACAAATCTATCCTTATCCTAAAAGAAGGAATCACCAACATCAAGTTCATCCGTTGGAGAAGAAGTTGGTATCTTGTCAATTTTGTATCAAGAGTTGCAAGAGATTCCAAAAATTGCTTTCTGATTGACAAGGATAGAAGCAATATCGGTGGCTTGCTGAGCAGAGGCACTTCGAAGTTCTCTGATAGAAGAAAGCACAGAATCTTGGCTTGAGAGAAGCCACTTTGTGAAGACCAAAGACATCCAAGTGCAGGAGATCTAAGCATGTCATGAGAGTTGGGTGACTCACCGACAACTCTTCAATGCTAGATCTAAGAGTAGTAGAAAGAAAGGCCATTCTTTCCATTTCCTTAGTTGCATGATCTTCCAGAACTTCCATCTGACGGATAGTAGCACGAGTGAAACTGGTGAAAGTCTTGATAAGATCATCTCCCTGTTGAGAAGACATGGGAGCAGATGGTTGAGACTTTGGTGGTTGATCATCTTCATCATCACTTAGAGGAATAATCCACCAAACCTAGGTGTGATGCACTCTCATGTGGAGTGTGAAAAAGGAGTTGTGAGAGCTCAAGGGATGGTGAAGAGACACCTTGGATTAGAGACCCCAAGTCATCTTCATCAACTAAGGAAAAAATTGATGAAGGTATAATAGGGATATCCCTTTGTACAACCATGTCCTTTTGAGAGGGCATGGAGGAGCTGGGAGTGGCTAAGTGTTCTTTGGATTTATGAGGTGACGTCGGTGAGTAAGAGAGATGGTTGCGACCGTCGGTGGGTGTGTGTGTGTGTGAGAGAGAGAGATCGGTGGCTAAATCGGAGAGAGAGATCGGTGGCTTCGGTGAGAGAGAGAGATCGGTGGCTTCGGTGTGTGTGAGAGAGAGAGAGAGAGATCGGTGAGAGTGAGAGATCGGTGTGTGTGTGTTCCTTGGTGGTTTGTCGGAAGGGGATACGTCGGAAACGACTAGCAACTGTCGGTGGACAGGCTGACGTCGGTGACGTTGATGATTGAGAAATTGTCAGTGGCTAGGAGACGTATGCGTCGGTGGCTCGATGGAGTAGACGTCGGAAAGTCAGGGCAAGGGCAACCGTCGGTGGGTCAAAGGACGGCGTCGGTGGCTCGTCGGTGTATGAAGGGTCGACGGTGGATGGTGGTGAAGTGTATGGTTCTTAGGGTTTGAATTATATGAGAGAAGAAAAAGGTGTTTGGGACAGTTTATAGAGGAGAGAGAGAGAGAGGGCCACGTCGGTGACCCAATCACCGACAATATATATATATATATATTTTTATTTTTATTTTTTATTTTTATATATATATAACATATAAAATATATAAAGTTTATAAGTATATAAAAGTATATAATATATATATATATATCAAATATATATATAAATCATATATTTATATAAATATATAAAATATATATTAGTCTATGTTTACCATACCTAATTCACCAATGAGGAACTTGAACCTTGCTTCATCAAGGGGCTTTGTGAATAGATCAGCTAATTGATAGTCGGTGGGAATGAAATGAAGCTCCACATCACCTTTAGAAACATGATCTCTTATAAAGCGATATCTGATATCAATGTGCTTAGATCTTGAATGAAGCACTGGATTGTTGGCAATGGCTATTGCACTTGAGTTATCACACACTATTGGGATCTTTGAGAAAATCTGATTGTAATCACTCAACTGATTTTTCATCCACAATATTTGTGCACAACAACTTCCAGCAGCCACATATTCTGCTTCAGCACTAGAAGTAGACACCGAATGTTGTTTCTTACTTGACCAGCTCACAAGCTTTCCACCAAGTAATTGACAGCTTCCAGTAGTACTTTTTCGGTTTATTTTTGAACCTGCAAAATCAGAATCAGAGTACCTGATGAGATCGAAACCTGAGTCTTTGGGATACCAAAGACCCAGATTTATGGTACCTTTCAGATACCGAAAAATCCTTTTCACAGCAGAAAGATGTGATTCTTTAGGATTAGCTAGATAGCGAGCACAGAGACAAGTAGCAAACATAATATCAGATCTACTTGTAGTTAGATAAAGAAGAGATCCTATCATTCCTCCATAACTCGTGATATTGACAGATACACCATCAGGATCAGAATCAAGTTTAAGAGGAGGAGCCATAGGAGTTTTCATGGTTGAACAAGTATCAAATTGAAACTTCTTCAGAAGGTCTTTAATATAATTATTTTGATTTATGAAAATACCTTCTGAATATTGTTTTACTTGTAGACCAAGAAAGAAAGTTAGTTCCCCCATCATGCTCATTTCATACTCTTTTTGCATGAGGGAACTAAACTCATCACATAAGGATTCATCAGTGGCTCCAAAAATAATATCATCAACATAAGTTTGAACAAGAATGATATTACCTTGTGATTTCTTGAAGAAGAGAGTGTTGTCAACTTTGCCTCGTATATACTTATTTTTAAGAAGATAGACTGAGAGAGTATCATACCAGGCACCAGGAGCTTGCTTCAGTCCATACAGAGCTTTATCTAGCCTATACACATGATATGGATGGACTGGATCTTCAAACCCAGGTGGTTGCTTCACATACACTTCTTCAGCCAGCTCACCATTAAGGAAGGCACTTTTGACATCCATTTGGAATACCCGAAAATTCTTGTAAGCAGCATGGGCAAGAAATATTCGGATAGCTTCCAATCTGGAAACAGGAGCAAAAATTTCATCATAGTCAATTCCTTCTTCTTGCCTATATCCTTGAGCAACCAACCTTGCTTTATTCCTTATGACAGTTCCTTCTTCATCCATCTTGTTTCTGAACACCCATTTTGTTCCAATGAAAGTTTTGTTAGATGGATGAGAAACTAACTTCCAGACTTTGTTTCTCTCAAATTGAGAGAGTTCTTCTTGCATGGCAATTACCCAGCTTGGATCACCTAGGGCTTCATTAATTATCTTAGGCTCAACAATAGAAACAAAGTTGACATACAAGCACAGGTTGCTGATGCCTCTTCTAGTTTTAACACCAATTTGAGGATTACCTATGATTTGATCTATTGGATGATCCATGGTCCATTTTAGTGCAGGAGGCAAGGGAGGAGGAATGGAAGAAGATGAAGAGGAGAGATTTTGAGATGGTGAGGAGGGGTTAATGGGAGATATTGTGTTTAGATGGGTAAGATCTCCTGAAGAGTTAGTTTCAGGAGGTGGAGAAGAAGAAGTGGGTTCTTGAGGTGAGGTAGTGTTGATGAGAGGCTGAGGAGAGTTACTATCTTGAGGATTTGAAGGGTTAGGTGAAGAAGAGGAAGAAGGAAGTTCACCAACACATGAATTTTTTCAAAGATTTAATTGTTCTTCATTACAAGATAATGAAGATACTTCAAACTCATCAAATTTCACATGCATGGATTCATCTATGCATTGTCTTCTGAGGTTGAAAATTCTGAAGGCTCTTGAGGAGAGAGAATAGCTCATGAATATTCCATCATCAGACTTTGGATCAAACTTTCCAAGTTGTTCCCTGTCATTTAGCATGTGACATGCACAGCCAAATACATGGAAATAGTCAACTGCAGGTTTCCGTCCATGGAAAACTTCGTACGCGGTCTTGTCATGCCTTTTGACTATGAGAGACCTATTTTGAGTAAAGCATGCAGTGTTAACTGCTTCTGCCCAAAAATAGGTTGGTAACTTGGATTCGCTCAGCATTGACCTTGCAGATTCACAGAGAGTTCTGTTCTTTCTTTCAACAACACCATTTTGTTGAGGAGTGCGTACGGCAAAAAAGTTCTTTTATGCCATAGCCAACTTTGTTTGGCTAATTCTTGAGAGAGGAGACTCACAACTTCTCCAATAGCATTTTCCTTCATGTTGATGATGTAGACGTCATTCATTCGGGTGCCTGCTAGTACAACTTTATTCTGCATATCAAGGACCAAGCAAACACAGAGTTGAAAGGTGACCTTATATCCCAAATCACATATTTGGCTGATGCCCAGTAAGTTGTACATTAGCCCTTCAACATGAGCTACTTTAGAAAAAGTTATGGTTCCATTTGATATGGTACCATAGCCTTTGGTGACACATTTCCCATTTCCTCCAAAGAAAACAGTGGGTCCTTTTTCTTGCAAGAAATTAGAGAGGGGAGATTTGTTTCCGGTCATGTGCCTTGAACAACCGCTGTCCATGTACCATGTATGATCTTTGTTTGGTACCTGTACCCAAAAACAAATTTAGACTTTTGGTACCCATTTTGAGTGGGTCCTTTGGGGTTAGAGGGCATTTTAGGAACATCATAATTCTTAGGACAATGCTTTGAAAGATGGAGAGTATTGCCACAGTTATAACATTTCTTTAAAGAAAATGCTCTATTAAAGTCCATGTTATCAAAGCTTTGAGCATCAGAATAAGAAAAAGAAGTAGAGGGATGACTAACATCTGGTCTTGATCCAAGAATACCTTTATCAGGATTTGGTCCAAGAATACCTTTACCAGGATTTTTTGATTTCTTTAAGTTGAGAAAGCGAGGGATGAAATCAGTAATTTCTTGAGATTTTCTTCTGGATGAAAACTTTTTATTTTGAGAAAATATTTTTGAGTTGTGACAAGCAGGAGTAGTCGGTGACTTGTGAAAGTCCCTTGACTCATGAAGACTCAAAGAGCTTAAAAGCTTTTGAATGGGTTTAGGAGAGGAAGAAGAAGAACTTGGAATTCTTAAAGGTTTAGTGGAAACTTCTTTTGCTTTTACAAAGACTCCAAACTTTTTGGAGTTTGATTCTACTTTTAGCATATCTAGAAGATCTATAAAATGAACAGAGGTGGAATCTTCAGATGAGTAACCAAAGAGATCATCATCGTCATTAGACAAGAAGCCAGCAGGAAAGCCTTGACATTCACCAGAAGGAGGAATAGGGTCAGAAGATTGAAAATCATCTTTTCCATATCCAAGTCCAGTCTTGTCCTTGCTGGAGATTTGATCTTGAAGAATTCTTTCAAGATCTTTAGAAGATTTGGTCCATTTAGACAGAACCTCTTGTTCTCTTTCAAGAGTGTTGGAGATTTTTGATTTTTTATTCTGAAAGACTATCATTTAAATACCTTAGATTTTCTAGATCAACTTTCATTTTATCAAAATCTTTAAGTTTAGAGAAACAAGACAGAAGTTGATCATTTGAACATTTTATATAAATATCAGCCTTTTTCTTCCGATCCTTTAAGTCATAGAAGTCGACAGTTAAAGAATCAAAAGCATCAGCTTTTTGATCATTGGAGAGAAAGGTGAAGGGATGTACCTGAGGCTTTGTTCTTGAAATTGATTTCTCGGTAGATACAAGAGCAGTGCAAAGTATCTTTTCCATTTCTTCTATTTCATCAATCTTGCCCATTAGACACTTTGTGACATACTCACTGTCACTCTCAGAGGTTTGCTCATCTTCCCAGCAAACTGTTTCAGCAACCAAGGTTTTTCCTCTGTTTTGGTTCTTTTCTTTTTCTCTTCTGTACTTTTCTTTGTACCTTTTGTACCCAGAGATTTCTTTAGAAGAGTTAGGACTTTCCTTGGAGAGATGGCTACTTCTCTCTTCAGACTTTTTAGAAGCTGATTTGGAGAAGTCATGGCCAGAAGAAAAAGGAGAGGAAGTTTTGAATTTAGAGAAGGATTTGGATCTGCATTCAGAAGCAAAGTGACCTTTCTTCCCACAACTGAAGCATTCTTCATTGAATTTGTCGGAAGAAGGTTTTTGAGAGAAAGATTTTCTTTGAAATCTAGGACGGTTAGAAGAAAATCTTTTGTTTTTAAGGTTTCCAGCAATCATTGTCATACTATCAGAAAGTATGTCAATGGCAGAATCCTCACCTTCATCATCAGCTGCACTATAGTAAGCATCTGATAGATGAGATGATTCTTCCTTAGGGTTACCTTCAGAATCAGAAGAAGAAGGGTAAGTAATTCTAGGTACACATGAAGAAGATTTAGAATTACTTATTAGAGCAATAGAAGAAGATTTAATATCTTTTATAAAAGACTTTCTTTGGTTCTTGGTTTGCTCATAATGAAGAAGAGTCCCATAGAGAGCAGTTAAAGGCATCACATCAATATACTTGGTTTGCTTAATGCAAGTACATATGGTTTCCCAGAAGTCTGGGAGACAGTCCATGAACTTGTAGAGAACTTCTTCATTATCATAAACTCTTCCAAGAACCTTAAGATCATTTAGAAGACAGTTAAAACGATTGAAGTAGACAGATAGGGATTCTCCTTTCTCAAGGGAGAAGAGTTCATACTTTCTAACAAGACAAATCCTGTTAGATTTCTTCACTTCTTTAGTGCCTTCATATAAGACACCTAGAGTATCCCACATCTCTTTAGCAGAAGAAAGATTTACAAGAGGGTGATATACTTCATCAGGAAGGGATAGAGCTAGAGCTGATGTAACTTTAGTATCTAGAGCAACCAGGCGTTTATCATCTTCATTATACTTATTTAAGGCTTTGATGATATACCTGCCTGTTTTGTCACTCTTATCCTCATCAGACTCTATATCCTTTCCTTCAGTATCTTTTTGTGGACCATAGCGAGCCCAGACTTTAGGAATTAAAAGTCCCTCATTTAGAATGATGGGATACCTGCAATCAATCCCTTCTAGAAAGAGTAGCATGCGATTTTTCCATAACGCAAAATTATTTGGGTTGAACCTTGGAGGTTTAGCCAAAGATCCTAAATCGTATGTGCTACTGGAAGAGGTTTGCATGGTACCATCATTTGAGGAAGTAGCAGCCATCACAGATCTGGTTTATGAGATTAAACCAACTGCTCTGATACCACTTGTTAGTCCCGGAAGGGAGATGGCTAAGCTAGTAAGAGTTTGTAGAGGGGGGGGGGGGATGAATACAAACACACAATTTTTGCTCTTTTTAAAATTTTTAGTATAAATATTAAAAATTTACACACAGAAGTTTGTTGCGGAAAAGAATAGACAACCTATTCTAACAAACTTAAATAACAGTAATTAACTTATACACACAGGAAGTTAAAATAAGACTGTTAGCGCACACAACTTTGGCGAAATCAAACACATACTTTCAGAGAAGTATTGTTGAAGACGTGAGATTTCTGGGAAGGACTTCATCTCCTTTTATAGTGCCCATGCAAGGGATGCAAGTGGACAGCTGTCAAGGATTGATTAGCTGGAAGTTTATCTGATGGACAAAGGAAGAGGCCACTCCCTTTGTACTAGAATAATGGATGAACCATTCCTTGTAGCACGTAATGTCAGATAACTTTATCTTCTTTTCTTCATGCTCTGTGAAGTCCCATCAAATCTTTTAGCTAAAAGACAAATATTCCTTTTATAAGAATAAAAGAGAATGTCTTTATTTAAGGCTTGATGCCCAAGTTCTTGCAGCTCACGTATCTTGCAATTGTTGTGAGTAAGAACTTTATCTCTTGAAATTGCTAAGTGATACATGAAGCCATGTATCATATCGGTGGATACTTTGTAAAAATTTGGAAATGGTAAGTGTACACTTTGCTTTTGCTTGATAAACTTCATCTTTCACTAAGTGTTAAAAGTGTACATCCTTGTGACTTGATATCACAGCCTTAGAAAATATACCTGCAATTTCGGTGACCAAGATTGTAATATCGGTGACCATGACTTCAAACTTGATGTCCTCATCTTGTATTGATGTCATAGTACTTTGATAACTCTTAAGTGTACCATCGGTGACCCATGGTGACCCAACAATCTTGACTTTGGCAAAATGATCTGAATATTGAAGTTAGTTGGTACATCCAAAATTCTACTTTTTGATGTACAACCCTTGATTGATTAGTCTTTGACTTTTTAATACTTGATGTATATTTCAGACCTTCAAAAGACCCTGTAAAAGATCAAACAAATAATAGAGAAGGTTCATCACCAAATCATCGGTGACCCAACAATTTATTTATTGGATGATAATTAGATTGAATTAGGTCATTTTATTGGATTCAGGAACATCATACAATGACCGACCGATTCAATTTAAATGTTAGAATTCTGAATCCAATTCGAGTTAATTACAATTGGATATACAATTAAAATGACTTTATGCACATTCATAATAAAGGAAGAAAGTTTAAGAGTAACTTTTCTAAGATTTTGATTTCATCGATGGCCTTCCCTCCAACCACAAAGAGTGGGCATGCCCAAAATGAATTGAAAGTCATCTAAAAACATCCAATTTATAACCACCATCCAAATAAGCTTTAAATGAATTAAATTATACAAACTTAAAACCATCCAATAATATTCATAACTCAGTCTGATAATGAAATCATATCAATCATGATCACCATCACAATTTAAACTATAAAATTATCCAAAAGCAATTTTTACCGTCTTTCATACATAAATGAAATCTATATTTGATTTAACATTTTGGAATTTTAGTTTAATTTTTAATGGTTTATGTTTTATTACTACAATTTTAATTTTAATTGTATTGTTATAATAATTGTTTATAAAGCTTTTTAAAAGACACACGATCGCCGATCACGGTCCACATATGCTGATTATTTTGGTACGGTTATTAGAACTTCATTGATTTTTATTTAATTTAGTTTTAATTTTTTATACTTCTGTGATCTATGAATTATTATTTATAGAGATACATGGTAACGGGTCATCTTGGTTCTTGTGATTTGATTTATGTCTTATTCTATTGAATTTAGGGTTAAATGCATAAAATAGCAACCTAATTTCATAAATTTCTTTATCATAACATTGTATTTTCAGCTTTACTTATTACAGCAATGTACTTTAAAATTAGTTTTTATTAAGACATTGTACTTTGAAAAATTTACCCAAAATAGCAATAGGTAACTTGTTACCTTTTAAACAAGTTAACCTAACTTTTTTTTTGCTTACATGGCTTAAATGAGATGACATGGATGTCATGTCATTTTAATTACATGGCATTAACAAAAAAAATCTCTTGCAAATTTTTTTAAAATTTTCTCACTTTACCGGGTTTATTTTTTATTAATTTTCTCAATAGTTATAGTAATTTTCTTACGTCGTCACTCTTTTAAAAAACACTTTTATTAAATTGTACAAATTAAATATTTTAGAGTAACATTTTTAACAAATATGATATTTTTCTTCAAGATAAATATTTTATTTATAAGAAACCATAGCACTTGTTATTTTTCTAATTCAAAAAACTTATTTTGTACTTCTTTTTAAAAAAAATTAACGATATAAAATGTGTTTTACAAATCTTCTTAATATTGTTTTATTTTAGTGAGTATTTTATAAATAATCTAATTAATTTAATACATTTATTGAATGATATACCAGTTTAATATTTTTTAAGACAAATCGATTTATTCTTTTCGATATAAATATTTTATTTGTATAAAAACATAACAATTCTTATTTTTTTAGTTTTAAACATTTTTTTGAATATAGGGAAATAAATTGTGATTTACAAATTTTCTTAATATATGAATAATTTAGTTTCGTTAAATTAATCTAGTATATTTATTAAATAATATGTAAAATTAATGTTTTGAAAATACAATGTTATAATAATAAATGCCACATCAGCAATATATTACATGTGGACAACCTACATGGACAATGAGGTGACATAATAAAAGAAAAGGTTACTCAATGCTATAATGGGTAGATTTTTTAAAGTACAATGCTTTAATAAAAAATAATTTAAAAGTACATTGCTGTAATAAAAAAAACTGAAAGTATATTGCTATAATAAGAAAATTTATAAAAGTAGGTTGCTATTTTTTGCATTTTGCCCTTGAATTTATTTAGTTAATTATTATTTTTCAATTTTTTTAAAATTTAAATCTTGTACTCAATTAAAGATTAAATAAATTGCTGAAAAATAGCGAAAAAGATGGATCAAGAAAAGATGTAGTTGCATTTGGTGGCAACACCAACTTAGGTTTAGAGTTGGGCATCAAAGTAAGGGCTGCATCACATCTTCATGGATTAGTTCACATCAACCACCAACCAAATTCTCAAAAGTGCCTTAATACACAAACTGAGTTGACTAATTATCTGTCTGATGTTTTATACTATTAAATTTTAAGTAAACAAACTATGGCCTTGTTTGTTTTTTCAAAATAAGCTTTTAATAGCCTCTTATGTCTGATTCATTAAGAGGTAGGGTCTTTCAGACTGCTTGTTTTTATTAAGTTTTTAAAGGCAACTATGTCTTATTGTCCTCTTATCTGATAAGAGATAAACTAACTTCTTATTTACCTCTTATTGTTCTCCAAACTCTCGACAACGATGTTTCTCAATTTATTAACTTTAATCGATCATTTCTCTCAATTACTTCTCATCAAATAGATCCTTATCTCTCTCAATTTATGTATTTTAATAGGGTTTAAATGTGCTAAATACCGTTTTTTGACATAATTTCATTTAAATGAATACTAATCATATAATTTAGATGTAAATTATGAATAAATATGTGAAATTGTATAAATTCAAAAATATAAATTTTTAATGGTTAAAATAGACAATTTATACAAATTCAGATATTTGTCAGTTTACAAAAATAAACAGCATTATTGATTCAGATTTCAGACTTCAGCACCATCTATTATTAATCAGAAGTGAAATAAGACTTCAGACTTCATCACCTCTTTAAAAACAAACGTCACACACACACATATATATATATATATATATAAGGGTTGGAAAATTTGATAGGACCGAATAAATTGTCAATTACAATAATTATTTTTATATGTAATAATTAAATCAAAAATTATCTAAAATACATGTCGTTGTTTTACAACTTATCTTAAAATAATTTTAAGAAGCTATGAACCACACCACTTATTTTGATTGATGGTATAGAGAAACTAAAACATAATAGCGTCTCTAACAGCATCTCTAAAATAGAGAAAATCATATTTTTGTTTTCTAAACCTTTTCAACGGCTTCTCTATCCCATTCTCTAAAATAGAGATTCATGGGAAAATCTCTAAATATAGAGATTTCTTTAAATCTCCAAATAGAGGAGAAAGAAATTAATTTTTTATTCATTCCACCAATTAGAGTTAAATAAATATCATTTTATTTATATTTTTCTCTAAAGTGTATTGGAATCCTAAAATTATAGAATATTTAAATAATATAATCGATGATAAAATCTATAAAATAGAGAATCTGTTGGAGTTGATTGCAATTTATTTTAGAAATTTTTACTTTTAGTTCTCTATTATAGAGAAACTATAGAGAAGTTGTTGGAGATGCACTAAGCTACAAGGAGCATTCATCACTTCAGATTTGACCGCAAACATTTAACATAAACTTTCAGGGTCGACATGATGCAATTCCATCATAATTTGTGTTTGAATAAATGTGAAAGGGAAGGCATGTGAGTTGTAATATGCGTTTTTTTTTCTTATCAATAGATGTCTACTATTTATCAAAAGGTGATTCGATTGATGGGGATTAATTAAATGACATTTTTATTTTTTAATTAACGTTGATACTGAATGTGATTTCTTTTATTAAAACGACTAATAACTAGGGCTTATGGTCCTTACTTTATTAACATGGTGTTATATCTTTTGCATATAAACCTATTATTGGGCCAATGACGTGTAGCTCAGTTGGTTAAGGGACGAGGAGATGTTTGTTCCACCACCACCTTCATCAGATTCATGCCCTCTTTTCTTTGTGGCCTTTTTTGTCTTCGAACTTTTTTTGTTGTTGTAGGTTTGGTCTTCGGCTTCTTCTTCTCCTTTCCTACCAGTTTTGTTGTTAATATTTGTGGTTTCCTTTATAGGGAACTTGTTATTTTCGCATATTGTTATCTTCATACCAAACCTTGCTAATTTCTATCACTACAACAAAAGTGATTTTACAGGACGCCTAAAATAAAAAAGCGTTTTAAAACAATACATTATAGGACACAAGTTTATACGACCAAATCATAAAGTGTCCTATCTAAAAACGTTACAATATTTTTATATGACGCTTTTAGGCGTTACAACAAGTTTTTACGACGCTTTTAAAACAAAGTGTCCTATTAGCTATTTTATAGGACACTTTTGAAAAGTGTCTTATAAACCCATATTTTTATAGGAGACTTTATTTTAAAAGCGTCGTAAAAACTTGTTAACACCCCTAAAAACGTTCTATAGACCTATTGTAACGCTTTTAGATAGAACACTTCTCGGTTTGGTCCTATAAACGTGTGTCCTATAAAGTATGTTTTTCGGATGCTTTTTCATTTTATACGTCCTATTAAATCATTTTTGTTGTAGTGTATATAACGAGACAAAAAGAAAAGTAAGGCTATACATATTTAATAATTCTTGGGTGCTAATTCTATGTCATCATGTTTCTACTGCTATTGGACATATTATTGTTGCTAACGGTATGCGAAAAGTCATTTGATCCAATTAAAAATGACTGATCATAATTGGAGATCTCATTGCAATTGGATAAAACCATATCCAAAAGAATCAACATTCAAATTAGATCAATGAATTGGTTCTTGAATAACAATTTAAAAATCTAATAAAACCGAATCAAACCAATTCAATTCAATTAACCACCAAAATATCATTCAATATATATATATATATATATAATATTTTATGATATTATATTTAGATGATATTCGTATTAGTGTTTTTAAGAAATTAGAAAAATATGAAAAAATGATTGAAAGTAATGAATAGATCAAATATCATTTGGATAACCAATAATATCTTATGGATGGAACCGGTGGTCGTCTTCTTTTGGATTGAATGGGATCGGTTATCCAAGAGAAAAACCCTTTCTATCTTCTTAGTCATAGTCAAGCAAGTTTTCGCCTTTATTGATGTTCACTTGATTGAATCATATGACAAACTCCAACATCTAATGGATGATTGGATCGGATCGGATTCACCTAAATTGATTTTATTTCAACCAATGAACACTACCAAAAAAATGACTTTCACCCACAAAAAAACACCCAGAAATTAGAAATTTCCCTGGGTGATTATCAGGGATCACCCATAAAATATTAATGGTTCCGACGAAATCCGATGTTTTCAATGAAAATACCAACGGATTTCCCAGGAATTTCCTGGGTAATCTGTCACAGATTTGATTTACCCACCAACAAATTAGACACCAACTTCCGTGACGGTTTTGTGACGGATTTCCGTTTAGCGACGGATTTCTCAGGGAAATGTCCGTAGGTGAAAGCCTTCCATTTTAGTAGTGGAAGACCCCTAGTTGTTGTTGTCATGTTATTTATAGACTACAATTGGATATAGTTTTTGTTGTCTGTTATTTATCTGTTTTTATCATGTTCTACTAGTATTGGCACATTTCGTTAGTTGTTGGTTTGTATGACTTGTTGCAAGTTTTTATGTTTACGTTTTCTTTGGTTTGTTGGTATATGCTATATACACTCGATATGGTAAACATGAAATTTATCGATGGTTCTCAAAATGAAGGGGTTGCATATGTAGCCCATGAGGTTTTGATTGTTCAAAATATCGCTTATAATTATAGTTTTGGCGAAAATCTCGACGATGTTGCAGGACATGCAAGATATCTCAAAAAGTAATGCATTGTGTCCTCGAGATAAATATGGGGTTATTTACATATTTATAATTTCACTAGTAGTGATACATGGACACTTGATTTGTGTGTGTATAAGCATGTCACCTGGCTTTATCTTATCAGAATTTGCTAGTCGATCTACATTTTTGGTAAATCTGTAACAGGGCCGCCAAAAAGATTGGAACGGCCCTGTTTCTTGGGTAAAACATTTCATACTTCCCGAGTTTGTGCTTGTTGTAATAAGTATCTGTAATGTCCTTAGTGCTTGTGTGTATGATGTTTTCTTTCTGCAATTTTCTAGTTTCTTTAGATCTTGAGGGAAATGTTTTTTTTTGCTAGCCCACTTATAGTTTTTCATCTCTCTTTATTCCGGTAACTTTTCTCACCTATTGACATTTTGGAATTGTAATCACAAGAAGGTGCAAATCTGTTAAATGTTTCCAAATTAATATTTTATTTATTTGGACTTCCTAACTATATTTGATTCTACATTTTTCATGTGAAATAATTGACTGGATGCAACTATCAGCACACAAAGGTGGCGTTTGTTTTTTAAGAGGTGTTGAAGTCTGAAGTCTGATTTCAGTTCTGAAATGGTTATGAAACGTCTAAACGAATCAGATATAAGTGGTGATTAAGAGCTTAAAATGAAAAAACAAACAAGGCCAAAGTATCAAAGGGTAAGTTTCATGAAGATTAGAAAGAAGATACAATGGATGATGTATGATTGATTCATATGTATATGGAATGCACAACCAAGAGCTTCTTATCTGTAAGGCTCCTTGTGCCATTTTGATTGTGAAGTTAGGGTAGATATGTCTTTTCACCATCACCATTATTTTTTCTCCTCTTATATTTTCATTTTTGAAGCCAAAATTTTCCCAATTTATGCATAGTATATGATAGTAAGATGATACAAATTGTGTGTTGAGATTTGATATGCATTAGCCGTAGCCCGTAGGAATGGATGACCATTTTTGCTTGTCCATTGGTCCTAACCAAAATTGAACTTTCTATGAGCCAGTTATGCTCCGGAAAACAATGAGTGGCCGCGTTCATTGGTCCTAAACTCGGTGGCGAGCCCAAGACTTTTACTGATCGCGTGCACCTTTAAAATGGATCAAAGGTTCGCGAAGTTGCCCGAGGTGTATTTAGCTGAATTACATTGTTTTGAAGAATTTTTGAGTATTTTTTGGTTGATTTTGAAAGATTTTTGAACTTTTTCTTTTAATTTTTTTCAAGTGAAAGTTCTTTTTGTTGATTTCTAAGAACTTTTTTGGTTGATTTTGAAAGATTTGGTTGGTTGATGTTCCTTTTATTTTATAATAAACCGGAGTACGGCTAAACTGCACCTTTCATATCCAAAAAAACGTTAGTTGCAAAAATTGGTTGAGCGGGTACATGGGACCCGCTTAGCAATTCATAGGTCCGCCCTGCCTACACTACCACTATGGAGGTTTGCAATTGTGATTTTCGCTCTTATAATTTGCAATTTATTGTTAGTTTTTGTCCTTCGACTAATTTCTACCTTTAAGTACAAGGGACTAAAACAATAAAGAATTGCAGACACAAGAACCACAACTACAATGAATTGTAAACCTTAAGATGAACATAACAATAAATTACACACCATAGGGACAAAAATAACAATATTTAACAAACCAGAAGGATGAAAAATGTAATTTACTCTTGTTTTAATGAAAAAAATCTTTTCCCACTCGTGTAAGTGATTTTCATTTGCCAAACCCGTTTTAGTGGACCCAAAATTGATAATCCAAGTATCCAACCACTTTGGCTTCGGATGTTGTTAAGTTAGGAAGGTTTACATGTGATGACTTCAAATTGTTTATGGTTATCTGCGAGAGTAGTGGATGTCTGTAAGCACGTTTCCGCTACAAAATGTCTGTAAATTCCTTGGATTTCTGGCAGACCAGTTCGTCGATAAATGCCAACTATTTCGTAGTGGTTGCTTTCTTTTCTTTTGTCAACTTAGGTTAAATTGTCGAGAATCACAAATCAAAATCGTCATTCACGTAACTAATTTATAAGCTTGAGCATATTAATGCTTAAACAAATGTTTATGTATTCGATTTGTATGTTATATAATGTACACTTATACTATAAATTTAAAACAAATTGCATATTATGAATATAAGGAATCCCAAACTCATTATCAGAAAATAGAAATCCATTAAAGAGTAAAATTTGAAAATTTCGAGAGGGAAAAATAGAATAATGTTGAGAGAGAGAGATATAGTATTCTTTGAAAATTATACATCATGTAACATCTTCTTGATTGGGTTTGATTTGGAAAGAATTATGAATTTTTGACGATGGATATATGTTTAGATATGTATATATTTGTTCAACCATGAGTCGAAGACCGAAAGAAACAATTAAATGCAAATATGATGATTTTATTTGTAGGGTCAGGTTCAGGAAAAAACATTTAATTAAAAAAAACTGAAAAACACTCTGGAAGCCCTCCATCTGGACGGTATACATAAATGTATATTGATAATTTATAATATATGCATTTGTACATAGAAAAAAAACACATCCAATCACTTGTATGTATTTGTACATAACGTATATGCACAAATGCATACTTTCCAAAATGAAAGGTTTCCATAGTGTTTTTAATATTTTTTTGAAGGTGTTTTTTTTCCTAAACCTCCCTCTTTATTTGTATATATGTTTTATATACGGTCATTCAAAATCGTTTATCCTTAAAAGAGTGGTAGTTGTTTTTCAAAATAAAAAATGCTTTCGTCACAAAATCATTTTAATCTTAAATATAATTTGAGAAAAATAAAATAGGTGATCTAATCATAGGATCAAGCTAGGGAAAAAAAAATAAAACATATATATGGTTGGGTTCATGTAAGACCATCCTATTTTCGTAAGTCCTGTGAGACCATGTTTTTATACTTAAACTTCATAATAAATCATTGTGAAGGTAAAAAAAAATTTCAAGCCTTCATAATGTTTTGCTGTGAAGTTTCAAGTGTAAATAAGTGATTTCACACGTCTCATAAAAATAGTCTGGTCTCATATGATCCTAAGTGTCTTAAAACAGTCTACTCTCATATGATCCTAAGTGTCCCTCTATATGCAGTATGCTAGCCAGGACCACTTTGGTGCATTAATTTTATAGTGTACACCTACATATATTAAATAGGTAAAAAAAATAGAAATAAAATTCATTACATCAAAATGCAAAAAACAAATCCACCTTAAAAGAGACTCATTCTGAAAAGCCGTCTATTAATATTTTATTTTATCTTATATATTAACCTTAAACAACTTTTTGAAGCAAGCTATCTTCCTGAAGAATAATGCATACAGGAGTATTACCGAAACCATGCGCCCTAGCTAGCATGACTTCCTTCATTAACAACCCAAACTCCTTACGATCAAGGGTACCTTTCTTTTCGGTATCAAATTTCTCAAATAAGGCATCATATAGACTATTGACCTCTTCTTTGGATTGTAGCTCGGATTCCACTGAAGATGGATCATTCATCTCCTTCTGGAGCTCATCACGAGACAAAACTCCATCATTATCCACATCTAATATGTTAAATCGTTCATCGATACATTTTTCGAACGTTTCTGAATCCTCGACAAATTTCTCCACCATCGGACCATCAATAAAAGCAACACTCATATTTTTGAAAATTTAAATTAATTTCAATGGATTTTTTTTTTGTAATTAAATTATTAGTGCTTGAGTCTTGATTTATAGAGATGAAATATGTTCCACAATTAAGGGACTTCCTTTGAAATGCTTGAAAGCCCTTTATTTTAGATCATGAAAGGGTTTGAAGGGTTCTTATGCTATTTGGCATCTCCCCTTTCAGAAAATGGTTCCCCTCTTTTCATTTAGAAAAAGTACAATAATTTAATTTTAGATTATTTTTAAAATATATTTTTAAGATTCTATTCTAAAATAACTTTTGTTTACTCATTATAAATTGTCAAAAATATTTAAATCTCTTAAAAAACTATTATAAAAGACTTAAGTTTATTAAAACTAAACAATCGTGTCTTTTAATGTAAAAATGTCACAATGAGTTTATAAGACGCGTTTGAAATAAAGCATAGAATCGTGTGAGAAAAAGAGCTAAGGTGAGAATCGTAAGAAGAGATCTGAACCCTTGATCACTTCTAATCTCATACCCACCCATGAATTGCGCCTTAGAAGGGAGTTGTATCTAGGTGCACCTCATCTCGGTGCATCTCATCCTAATGTGCATCCAATGATGGAGATCCCTTCTTTCGCTTCTCACCTTAACTATCCTTCTCACCGGAACCCAACACTTGAAATAAAATGTCTTAGTAATTTTATACATATGGAAATCTTACCGGCCAAAAATATACAACCCGAGGACGATAACACATATGCTCACTTTGTTGTCAACAAGTACACTTAGGGGCCGTTTATGAAACACTTACTCGGTAAGTACTTACTGGACCACATTACTTTATCGGATGAACATGACATGAATTGAGAATCTTATTCGTAAGAGCGAGGATAAAGACCGAGAGTTTTACCTAGTAAGTGAGAGCAACGACTCTAACCCAGGGGAGAGCTTACTTGACAAAATTTGTACACAATGCCGTTTTAATGAACTAAAATTTTGCTCAATAAGTTAAGTGAAATTTTTAACTCTTACCGGTAAACGTTTACCAGATAAATGTTGGATAAATGACCCTTAATCTTACACGATTGTTTAATTAATTAACCAACCACATATGATAATTATTAATCTTACCTAGTTTGTTAAATAAATCAAGCAAGTGCAATAACACCTAATTTTAACTGATTGGTTAACTAGACAACCAATAACTGTAATTCTTACTCATAATATAAACTAGCCGGGTATGATAACACACAACTATACCAAGGATATTAAATTAATCAACCAAGCATGACAATTGTTAATCTTACTCACTGGGTTAGTCAAACAACTAGGTCTGATAACTATTAATCCTTTCGATTGATTAACTAATCAACTGCGTAGGATAGTTATTGATTTATCTGGTTTTAAGTAAGTCATTTGAGTACGATAATTATTCCAATCGTAAACTCTCCATCATGGCCTGTGATTCACCAAAGTTGGGAATTGAAATCTTGGGATTTCAATGAAGTCATAAAAACATTGAAGTTAGAAATCCCATGAAGGACTTGAAATATTTTAGTAAAAGAACTTGAAGTTTTTGGTAAAAAAAACTTCGAAATTTTTGTAGAAATGGTAAAATTTTGATATATAATTTAAAATAACTTATTTTTAAAAAAAACCAGGCCTATGTATAACCGAGAGAAAAATTAGATTGGACGCCATTAACCACTAGGGTACGCGATGAGAAATCAGATTGGTTAGCGAGCCAAACCGAATCAGAAACAATGAAAAATCACAAGCGCTAGTTCCTGGTGGAGTGCGTAGAGCAGACAATCAGAGCGAGGAAGACGAGAGATTGAAACTGAGAGGGAAGCGTGCATGGGCATGGTGCGATAGGGAGTAGAAGGTGAGACATGACTTTTTTTTTTGAAAAAATAAATCAAAAACGAACCTAGTAAGGCTAATATGTAGGTTGAGCTTTGTTGCCCTCTGGACTTTGATACCCTGGGCGGTGGCCCACTTCGCCCTATATAGGGCCCGACCTTGTTAAAGGATGATTCGTCACAAAACCATCACAAAAGTTATTGGTTAATTCAAATTAGCGACAAATTACCCAAAAAATTTCAAGGTGATTCATTGATATTTTCTCGAATTTTTTTGAATTTTACCGAACCATTGGTATTTTCTGGAATATCCGTGGGTAATTACTCACCGGAATTTTTCTTGATAATTTTTGTAGGTAAAAATTATTTATCTATACTATATTATAAAGCATTTGACAAAAACTCTTAAAAACATATTATTATGCAATAAATACAATTAATTAAAGCATAAATACTTAGAATACAAGTTATAAATGGATTTGTACAAGTTATTAAAGCTTCATGTTTGAATTCATGTAACTAACTATACAGATAAACATCTAATTTTGAATATAAAAAATCTAAAATATAATTAAGATAATCATTCAGTTATATCAAAATACTTGATTATTATATTTATAAAAAATTATATTATTAAATCAAAATATATAATTTTAATATTAAACCTATCTTATAATAAAAAAACTGAATTAAAGAAATTACACAAGAATAAAATTTCTTTTCTTAAAATCAATAAAATCGTATTATAACATCGATAGAAACAAAAAAAAATAAAAGATTAAGATGGAGATCTCGCTGCATTGCGCGAGTACCTTTCTAGTTTTGTAATAATATAACTAAAAAGGTTATATTGGATTGATTTTTTTCTTAGGTTTTTTCAATTTGAATTGGCCAAGTTGCCCGATTTTTTTAACACTCTTATATCTTAATATCATGATTAATCAAAAGTCTTTTTGTTATATATTTTTAATCTATCACATTGATCCAATTTTGATTTATGAGAGGCCCATAGGAAATAAAAAAAAGTGAAACTCAAACGTTAGTAACTATCGAAGATGATTTTGACCTCGAGTGACAGAAAGTGTACGTGGTGACGAACTCAATGACACTTCCCACGTAAAACAATTCCTATTTTGCTTTTTGTACCCTTTTTATTTTTTTATTATAAGATTAATAAACGTAAACCTATTATAATTAATAAACTTTTTTACTTTCTTCTTTTTATTGTTATCGTCATTAAAAAAGTAAGCATGTAATTATGCAATTGATAAGTTAATAAAAAAAAGGAAGAATTTCATACGCGTTTTTAAAAACTTGTAATATTATGTTTATATTTTTATAAAATTTCAAATTACGTGTATATCCTTCTAAACATAAAAAAACTCACGTATATATTCTTTTTTCTAATCTATACTATATTATAAAGTATTCGACTAAAAACTCTTAAAAACACATTATCATGCAATAAGTACAATTGATTAAAGCATAATTACTTAAAATTCAAGAATACAAGTGATGAATGCATTGATACAACTTATTAAAGATTTATGTTTGAATCCCTATAACTAAGTAACTAACTATACGAATAAACATTTAATTCTGAATATAAAAAATCTAAAATATAATTAGGATAATAATTCAGATCTAACAAAATATTTAAACATCTAATTTTAAATATAAAATATCTAAAATATAATTAGGATAATCATTCAAATATAACAAAATACTTAATTATTATATTTATAAATCAAAATATATTATTTCAGTATTAAATCTAGATTATAATAAAAAAAACTAAATCAAAGAAGTTACACAAAAAATAAAATCTTTTTTTTTTCAAAACCAATAAAGTCGTATTATAATCTCGATAGGGACAAAAAACAAAATAAAACATTAAACTTAGGATGGATCTCGCTGCATTGCGCGAGTACCCTTCTAGTTTAATTATTATTACACATTTTAAAAATACAAATAACTAAAACTAAATTAAATATATTTTAAAGATTACTAATATAACCTTCCCATAAATCTTTTCCCTAAAATACAAATCTTTTTCGGAACAAATAATAATCCAACACAATATCATCCATCTTCCTTTCATTAATCTCCAATCGCAAACAATGATGATGATTTTATGGTGCTTTCTTCCATCAATTGGGTTTGGTGGGTGCATCATCATGTCTGTTTGTATTAATGGACATAAATTGATGGGTTGAGGTTTTGTAGGAGAAAACATGTGGAATTCAAACTGTTGAGTGAGAGCTACCATTGACCGACAAGATTTAATTCAAGAAAATGATAAAATAATTGAATAAATATTTATTAATTTTTGTCAATTTCTTCCATTATTTTCAAATCCCTTGTTTCAGATTGCAGATTAATGGAAGGAAGATGGATGATGTTGCGTTGGATTATTATTTGTTTTGGAAAAAGAATATATTTTAGGGGAAAGATTTATGGAAAGGTTATATTAGAATTTTTAAAAATATTTAATTTAGTTTTAGTTATTTGTATTTTTAAAATGTTTGATAATAATTTAATTAGGGAGAACGATATATACGTGGGTTTTTTATGTTTAGAACGATATACACGTAATTTGAAATTTTATAAGGATATAGACGTAATATAGCAAGTTTTTAAGTACGTGTATGAAATTCTCCCTAAAAAAATATCAATATCCTATTATTTTATCAGGAAAATTTTATTTATATCCTTTTAAACTTTCTATATTACATATAGATCATTGTAAAGTTTGAAACTATGTATATATTCTTCTAAACCTCTAGAACTCGCATATATGTTCTTATTCTTAATTTAATTATTATTAAAATATTTAAAAAATATAAATCATTATCTCTAAATTAAATTTATTTTCTAAATTACTTAATTCCCCTTCTGAATATCCTTTCCAAAATCATAAATTGCGGTGCAGTTTGGTTCGATTTGGAAAAATGCTCAAAACGCATATACGGTACGGTTTATGGTTTTGCTTCAAACCGTACCAAACCGCACCGCGAACACCCTACTTGTACCTAAAAAATAAGTTAGCTTATTTTAGCTAAACAATGCCTAATAGATAGATGTGTATTTATAACAATACGTAAACGTGTATTTAGCCTACTTTTTTCATAAAATCTGATAAAAACCGACAACTAACAAAGTTTTTGGCCACCCAACCAAGCACATTTTATTACATTTTCTAGCAAGCCAAATAATATAATTAATTTTATTGAAAAACTTCAAATTTACAAAAACAGGAAATAACAAAAATCGATTGACTACTGATTTTGTGTTTCAATAATTATGCTTTGAATGGTCTAGTCCCGATTAACCCTCACATTCGTACACGTTTTTATAGAAACCGATGGATCACAGGTTTGATCAATTGATCTAACTTCTAACTTTTTGTTCATCATCATTTATTTTTTGAAAGCTACAGATATCAAAGTTTGTTACATTTTTCATTTTGTTTCATTAATTAATCATTCTTGCTTTTAATTTTAGATAAAGTACGAATTTCCTTGAGTTTAGCTCACACCATCCCCACCAATGAAGTTTTCAACTTTTTGGACGAACCAAGAAAAATATAATTTACTTAAATATAAATTAATTATATTTAAATAATTTTAAAAAAAATAAATAGAATAAATCAATGAAGTACATCAGTGTCTTAGGTTTATAAAAAAATTAAAAGTTGTATTTACATCTTAATAGCTTGTAATCTTGAAATGTAAAATATCAACAATTTAACCACAAAGCTTGTGGCGTACTGGTTAAGATTTGTGAGGAATGAGGCTAGATAACCTATCTATCCAAAATTCGAATCCAGACGCAAACAACTTGTGGCCACTTGGGAATTATCTCAGGGCTACATGCTTTAGCAGTCTTAAATTTGTCAGGGATTAGTCTAGGCAAATGCCTATGATACCATTTCCAATATATATATCAACAAGTAACATTAATGAGCCTATTGAGTTTTTGCCGAATGTTATGTAGGTAAAGACAACGAAAATCCAATAGAGAATCAACTCAAAATTTACAAATGCTAAAATCAAGATTTCTTCGAATTCATCGTATGACACGGTTGCACCAAATTTTCCAGCTGCTTTTGTTGCATACAAGAGTGCTCAAAAACCCGATCAACCTAACCTAACACAAAATAACTTAATCTGAAACAACTCGATGTTCAATCGAGTTGTAAAATTTTTAAACTGTAGGTATTAGGTTGATATCAGTTTACGTTTATTTGAACCAACCTAACCCTATTGAACGCTATGAACCCGCCATACTTTTATTTTTATTGAATTTAATATGATTATTGAGTCTTTATTAATGTTCATTAGTCAATTACACCATCACGTACCTTCTTTGTATACATATATTTTCAATCTATTCTTCATCTCCATATAATATCTTTGTATATATGTTTACTATTGTGAACATTTATATTTATATATATATACATTAAGAAAATTAATTATTGCTATATACTTAAGATTTAATAAGTATGTATAAGATATAACAAATGGTTGATGATGAAAAAGAAATTATTAGTAGAAAAAACAATATATTAAAGATTAAGAGAATATTTTGATGTAACAAAGTATCAACCCAACTAACCTGATCAATCTGTACAGTTTGGGTTGAGTTGGGTTACACTTTGATTGGTTGGATTGGATTAAGATTTTTCAAATTAAAATTATATTAGGTTGATCAAATGCATTCAACCCGATCAAACCAACTCATACCACCCTAATTGCATCCGTTAAACAAGAGGGAGTGGGCCCATCATTTTGGACGCCCGTGATGACTTAGTGTTTCTTTTCTAAGTTTTGCTTATTCATATACAATCAATCATTAAAAATAAAATAAGAAAAACAATCCATTAAACATTAGCTTAACACATCTCCAATTCAACATTAAAAAAACATAAAAGTACAAATGTTTTTCATTCCAATCTATTACTAAAACATTAAAAAATGAAACGTCAATAAAGTAGACATTTAAAACTATAAGTATTTTATTCACTTTTATAGCTATATATATAAATATAAATTATTGTTTAATATTTAAGTAATAAATACATACCTTATTATAGTATTAAACATGTTTTTAGTTTGTTTTCTAGTATGTGGTTGGGTTTAAAAAAAAATTTAGTGTTCACAATATCCACCAAATCTACTGTTTTTAATGTTATTTTTTAATTATAGAATTAAAGATGTCCTAAATACATCTATAATATTACTATAATAATAAAAACATAATATTACTTAATATATTAACTATTATCATCATAAAAAAATACCACATTAATATTTCATTTACAGAGGCCACCTCTCCGACCTCTAAATATACAGCCCAAGTTTGGAGACCTCTATTTTTTTAGTGTTTTAATGTCGGGTTAGAGATGAAAACACTTTTACTTTTTTGCTTTAGTGTTTTAGTTTTCGATTGAAAAGATGACCTTATCAAATTGGTGGAATATAATTAAGATATTTTATCCATGATTCTTAATCAAGGTTCAAAATGTTATGAGACGTGACGTGACGACGAGGTTAAGCTTTATACGACACAACAAGGTCATGACGTTTTTCAAGGCGTGACGTAAGTCGAAAAATTTATATGTCATACATAAAATTATATTATGTATATATATATATAATACTTTTGTTAATCAAATCATTAATGTTACCTTTGTTAACCGAAACATTTTCGTCTTTTTAATTAATGATACCACGTATTTTTAAATATTTTATTCATTTAATTATTACATTATTTAATTATCTCATTCACTTAATTGCTCACGTATGCAATTTATAATTTCACCTATAAACTTGTTTAAAACTTTTTAGTTATCTCATTCAATTTCTGGTTTTACTTATGAATTTTAAATAAAAATTATTGTTCAATTTTCGGTTTCATCTATTAACTTTAATTATCCGATTTCACTTATTAACTTTAAATAAAAATCATTGTTTAATTTTTTGGTTTCATCTATTAATTTTAAATAAAAATTATTTTTTCATTTTCTAGTTTCACCTATGAACTTGGTTTCAATATGTATTTTAAATAAAAATCATTTTTTAATTTTCCTGATTTCACCTATAATATTTAAACAATTTTTTTTTTCAGATTCGCCTATGAACTTTTTAATTTTATTTTTAAAACAAAATTATTTAAATATTATTAAAAATATTAATTATTTTCAAAAAATAAAACATGATCTTCTATTAATTTTTAAAAAAAAATATTATTATTAATTATCTTCTAAAAATAAAATATATCTTTTCAAGAATAATTATTCATTTAATACCATTTAATTCGTTTCTTTTTTTATTAAATTATAACCTACGTTTAATTCTTTTATTTTTCATTTTATTTTTCATGTGATTATGATCTCCATTTGATTTCATTTGATTTGAACTTCTATCCTTATTTTATAAACGAGGTTAAAAACACGTTTCAAGAAATGCCCCTGCACACATACAATTTGTCATCATCAGTCAAAAGACGAATACCATTTGGATTCTTCACTTCTTAAGTCTTATATATATATATATGTATATATATATATATATATATATATATCTTGTCTATAAAAGTAGTCATCAACACCATTCAATCACCAACCATGGATTCCATTTGTGAAGAAAACCAACACACAACAAATGTTCTTTTAGTTACCCTTTCGGCTCAAGGCCACATAAACCCTATCCTCAGGCTTGGAAACCGTCTTGTTTTCAAAGGCCTCGATGTCACTCTCGCCACAACCTCCAATGCCCTCAAAAAAAAAATTCCTTCCGACATCAACTCCATCGGAAAAATCCACCTCGACTTCTTTTCCGATGGTCTTCCGGCCGACTACAACCATAATGCCGGCGATAGGGACTACTACATGGACACGCTAGGTAAACATGGACCCATTAACCTCTTAGCCTTAATAAAATCCCACAAACGTAAATTTTCCTGCATAATTCATACCCCTTTCATCCCGTGGGTGGCCGACGTGGCGGCGGAGGTTGGTATTCCGGCCGCCATGCTATGGATCCAACCATGCACATTGTACCAAATATATTATCATTATTACAATCAGCTTGAAGAGTTTCCTACTGAAAGTAACCCGAATATGAGTGTAAAGTTGCCTGGGCTGCCGGTTTTTGAATCGGAAGAGTTGCCGTCGTTTGTTCTTCCGACGAATGCTTTTCCGAGCTTTAATCGTGTACTCAGCAAAGTGTTTAATAACATTCACAAGGTGAAATGGGTTCTTGGGAATTCGTTCATGGAGCTCGAGAAAGATGTGATCGTGTCGCTGAATGACGCCGGTCGTGTGTTTTGGCCGGTTGGACCAATAGTTCCGGCGACGCTTTACGGTGAGGAAGACGACGTCGGTTTTGATCTTTTTAAATCAGATGACAAAAGTGACTGTATGGAGTGGCTGAACAAACAAGAGCCATGTTCCGTTGTTTATATCTCATTTGGGACTCTTCTTTTTTTGTCTCAAAAGGAAATAGAGAGCATAGCGATGGGTCTGAAAAGAACAAACCGGCCGTTTCTATGGGTGATAAATCCGTCGGAAAATCAAGAACCGGCGGAATTAGGGTTTTTCGATGAGATTAAGGAACAAGGATTGATTGTGAAATGGAGCCCACAAACGGCTGTTTTATCGCATCCATCAGTTGGGTGTTTCTTGAGCCACTGTGGGTGGAATTCGTTGCTGGAAAGTCTGGTCGCCGGTGTACCGATAATTGCATGTCCACAGTGGACAGATCAGCCGACAAATGGTAAGCTGGTGACAGATGTATGGGGTGTTGGAGTGAAGTTAAAGAAGAATCCAGAAGGTGTTTTTGATGTGGAAGAAGTGGAAAGATGCGTGGAAGAAGTTATGGGTGGGCCTAAGTTCAGGAAGAAGGCGGTGGAGTTGAAAACGGCGGCCCGTAAGGCGGTGGCTGGTGGTGGTTCATCGGATAAGAATATTCAGATGTTTGTGGATGAAATTAAAATTATATCTTCTTGTTCATGTGATTCCAAACTAAAATAAATACAAATGTATTCTGAATAATTTGGGAAAAATTCCTTTTTCATGTTTAAAAAAGATGACTTTTTATTTTTATTTAACTATTATTTTAATAAGATAAAATGATTGAGCTATGTGTTCGATAGTTATCTCTTTTAGAGATCTTTAATGGGTTCTTTGTAAGAACCTTTTTTTTCATATATGTTTTTTTATCTTCACCTTATCAAATTAGGAACTTATTAAAAAATTTATAATAAAAGTTTTTATAAAAACTTTTTTTTACGGGTATCATTAATTAAATAAATTATATTATATAATTAAATAAGTTAAAAAAATTAATAAAAAATAAGTCAAATGATATTTATCACAAAAATCATGGTAAAACCAGGGTTCTTGTTAAATTACCTATGATTTGTTAGGTTATTATAAGAACCTTATTATAATATTAGTTCTTGTAAGCTAATACACTTTTTTACTTGTTAAAACCTTGCATTGAAGATGATCTTATACCTACCTTCAAACAATATATAAATGTGTTGTCAAGCAAATTTATATCTACAAACCCAAAAAATATGGGATGTTAGAGTATATGGACCCATGTCAGTCTCAAAAGAGTCTTTGAAGAGAAAATAGAGCTTCAAAAATATACATCGACTTGAGATCACATGAGATCGTACTGATTTTATAAGATCTGTTCACATTTGAAACTTTAAATCAAAACATGGTGGAAGTAACCTTCACAATGGTTTGCTACAAAGGTAAAAACGATTTTTTTAGTAAAAATGTGATCTTACGGGTCTTACGTGAACCATATATATATATATGTATATATATATAGAGAGAGAGAGAGAGAGAGAGATGGAGGTTCAAACGAGAACTTTCTCGGTTTAAATAAACAAAGGAACCTCTTCTAGCCACATATATAATTTAACAAATCAATAAATTAATTAATATTAATATAATTAGGAGAAATGTATTATTGTCAAACTATTACTTTTGGGTTTGTTACCATTCATGATCAGATTAATAAATGTGGAAAGTAATTATATTTTAAATATTAAATTTATTAAATAAATATAAGATTAAAATCTCACAAATATCTGATTTTGTACAAATGTAAAATCATATATGATTTTGTGATTTTGTACAAATATAAGATTAAGATCTCATATGTGATTTTATACAAATGTAAATGTAAAATCATATATGATTTCGTACAAATGATATTCACATGTGATTACAATGCCAAGTATGTCAACAAAATCACATATGATTTCAGTATCATATATGATTTTGTACAAATGTTAATGTAAAATCATATGTGATTTTGTGCAAAGATAAATGTAAATAGCATAAAGTAAAGACATAATTGGATAACTGAAGTAAAATGACTTAATGTAAATACCGAAATGTAAATGACAGAAGGTAAAGACATAAAATAAATAGCAGATAAAATTAATAAAGTAAAGAAAAACAACTTAATGTTGCAACAACTGACTGTAACTTGTAAGACTTAAAAAAAAACTTAAATTCAAACTAGATTTCATAAACTAAATCAGATGTATTTGAAGTGGGATTTATCAAAAGAAAGCTCAACTCCTCTGTTAATACTAAATAGGAGGAGGATGATAATACAAGAGTCTAAAGGATAAAACTATGGGAAATTGGTAGAAATGACCATTTGAGAAAAATTATTGTACATAGTAACCATCTCTCTCCTCATTTGACAAAAATAACCAAAACCTCCGTTAAATACCCTAAACCTCCGTTAAATACCATTAAACCTCTTTTAATTACCATTAAATCTCCGTTAATTATCATTAAAACCTCCGTTAAAATTGAAACTTCCACTAAAATCTCTATTTCACACGATTTGTTGAATTTTTTTGATAAACATTTACAATTTTGACCCCTATAATTATGTAATAAATTACTTTAGGTCTCTTACTTTTTAATTTTTTATTTTACACCCTTATTACATTAACATACATTATGGTATATCAATTAAAATACGTCTAAAAAATACGTTTTTATTTTAACAAGTTACACCATTATAATCGTCTCGTCGATACCTTCGAAATGAGTCCAATATTGAATATTTTTTGATTTAGTTATATTATTATATATTATAATCATATATTAACTTTATATTGTTAACAATTAACAAAATATTAAGAATACGTATTTTAATCGAAAAAACAAATGATATATCACAAATTAAATAAATAACTATAAGAATATAATGAAAGATTTGGTAATTTTATTAATTTTTTAAATGATTTTAATTTCCTTCGTTAAATGAGCTTCGAGAATACAACGTAAGTATTAACTCAATAATTATTTTAAGTTATTAATATTTAAAATTAGATGTTTATCATGTATTTGATTAAGTTTATCTACGTTAGTTATACGAATTTAAACATGAAACTTTAATAAGTTGTATTTATGCTTAGTTAACTTGTAAACTTGAAAAATTAAGTAATTTGGCTTTAATTTATTGTACATAATGTTTAAAAAGTTGTATTTAACGTACAAATTGTAAATATTAAAAACATTTTTTCGTAGTATATATAAAATATAATATATAATAATATAATATATAATAATATAACTAAATCAAAAAAATTCAATATTGGGCTCATTTCGAAAGTATCGACGAGACGATTATAATGGTGTAACTTGTTAAAATAAAAACATATTTTTTAGACGTATTTTAATTGATATACCATAATGTATGTTAATGTAATAAGGGTGTAAAATAAAAAATTAAAAAGTAAGGGACCTAAAGTAATTTATTACATAATTATAGGGGTCAAAATTGTAAATGTTTATCAAAAAAATTCAACAAATCGTGTGAGATAGAGAATTTAGCGGAAGTTGATAGAGAATTTAGCGGAAGTTTCAATTTTAACGGAGGTTTTAATGGTAATTAACGGAGGTTTTAATGGTAATTAACGTAGGTTTAGAGTATTTAACGGAGGTTTTGGTTATTTTTAACGGAGGTTTTGGTTATTTTTGGTCAAATGAGGAGAGAGATGGTTACTATGTACAATGATTTTTCTCAAATGGTCATTTCTACCAATTTCCCTAAAACCATTATATAAAGTTAATGAAAGTACACTAGTACAAAATCAAAAGATCTTCAATATCTCTAAAAAACTTGAGCCTCTACTTCCTAAAAAGTGATTTTGTACTTGCAGGAGGTGAAATCAACATGTCTGAACGAAGTCTTAGTGGCTGAATCCTTAAGCTCTTCAAAAGCCGCATCTACATATGCCTACTGTTAGAATGTTGCAACATACAATAGACTGCACAAAAACTAACATTAATCTACACCCTTTGTTATATAAAACAGGTAAATCACTTACTTAGCTCCATGAATAATAAAGGAGAAAATTATAATAAAAAAGACTCAGGGGTTGGGATAAAATGTAAAATAAACTACCTAAAAGCGTAAGAATGAGTGCTTTATGCAATGAATTCTCAATGTATATCAATTTCTTGTAGTGAACAAGGGTTTTGATTTCTAGCTTCTCCCCATTGTCATGTTATCCATTTAGCCTTTTCATTTGGAGGCTTAAGAGCGGATTTATTGTTCATCTCCAAGTATTTACAAACTTACAACCATCAAGTATTGATCAAGATCCAAGTACATCACCTTCATTTTTGAGTTTTTACCAATTTTCTATGTTTTCTCCAAAAACCTAGCAAGTGAATTTTAAATGTTTGGTAAAATTAAATACATGCTTAAATGTGTTCTCAAATGATGTTACAAGCTTTAGTTCCAAGTATTACACAATTATTTTGTGATTTGAACTTATGTTCATATTTGATGAGTTTTATGCATTTTTGGGTTAATCTTCATATTGAGGCCATGATAATGAATCTTTATGTGTTAAATTACTAATGAGATAGTTTATTATAGATTTGGCTCATTCTCTTAGTATTTTACGAAAATTCATATTAGTGGGATTTTGACCCAAAGTTGAGATTTTGCCTATAGCTTTGGCTACTATAACCTTCCCAACCACGATTTTTTATTTTTTCTAGGCATTTTACCTCGAAATACGAAATTGTACTATACTAGGTATTAAAAATAAAAAAAATATCAATGATAAAGAAATAGTGGATTTCATCGTTTCTATGGTTCTTGACTTTGCATGCTCCTAAGCTTCTAAATGAGGGGTTCCTGGTTCCATAAGACTTTTTTTTTGAGTTTGTTCTTTAGGATTCCTTTGTGGGGCTTGTCGCGTAACGGATACAGTTAGGAACCTATGCTTGCACGGTAAAACCAACCTTCCTATCCTTGCCCATGCCTCTCTCTCATTCAACGGCCAATCTGTTAAGTGGGATTCCCAGGGCCTCATGTCTTGATCTCTACATCTTATTTGTTGGCTAGTCTACTCCTTTACCCGCTTGCCCTTTTTCTGTGTTTGCGTGGCATCTGTTCTCTTAGTAAGAGGCTGCGCTCCGGACTGTTACACTAAGCTCTTCACCTGCTTGTTCCCCAAAGGCAGTGATAGGAGAAGAAAGACTAGACTTGACCAGACCTCCTGCTAGTCTTATGTGTTTGAATGAATCTATGAAGGTATTTGACAACTTATATTGGCATAATGAATGAATAATTATCTAGATGTGGATTATTTGGATATTTTCATTTAAGTCTTGTGTTTGGACGAGACTTTCGAGTAGGTACTAGGAGTAGGGCTGTAAACAAACCATACGAACATAAACAGAGACTTGTTCGTGTTAGTTTTGTTTACACAATAGCTATGTTCGTGTTCGTTCACGTTTGTTCATCTATACTACCTTGTAAATCAAATTTACTAAAAGTCTTAAAAACAAACCTTCAATGCATATAATACTACCCTCTGATGCACAAAGTCTTAAAATCAACTTTCAATGCATAAGGTACTATCCTTTGATGCACAAAGTCTTAAAAAGACTTTTCATCTTATTCTAGAATTTGGGTCATCTTTCACGAATCAGGACACCTCTTTCTCAATTGTCAGACTTCCCTCCCCAAGGCCCAAGGTGACCATTCATTCTCCCTAAGGTGACGGTTCACAAGATCATTCCTGACTCTTGCCTTTCCATCATGCCTTTTCCTTCATGAATTTCATTCTCCATTCAAAACCAAACCAGGAAAAGATTTTTGCTATCTGAATTGCTCCCCAGGTTTTCATAATTGATTTATTTTCCATTTTTCTCCATCTCTTCTCAAAATTTTGATAATCCATTTCCGTTTTACCTCCTTCAGTCTTAATGTGTTATTCTTATGTAATCGATTTCCATTTTTCTGTTAAGGGTTTCCATGTAGATATCTTTCGTAATGTTCATTTGATATCTGGTTCTTTTGAATGATTTTTGGGTATCGAAATTTGAAAGATGCAAATCCTATGAAATGTTCAAAACAAGCCTTATGTCATCAACGCATCATGCAACAAGAAAAAAAATCATTCAAAAGAACCAGAATGGATTTTAATTTCCCATAGACTACGCGCATCTAATGTACAGGTTTGATCCTCTTATGATTAGGTGATCATCTGTCCTCTTCATAGCGTTATATAAAGCTCAAGTTTTCTCATCCATTCTTCAACTCTCCTGGTAAGTTTTTCTTAATTTCATATCCCCTCCCTATACATACATTATGTGTTTTTCTTTCATATTTTTGCTATTTGAAGAAAAAATTAAGATAAACATGTGGTTGAGATCCAATAGCAAAACAATGGTCATTCATGGTTAAAGACTTCAAATCACTTATCGTGGAGGGTACGAACACATAGTAGAGACGAAAGGGCTAAAGGAGGTCCCAAAGAAAGTAAACGTTTTTATGTTGAGTTGTTCCTCGAGATTCAAAGAATCAAACGGCAGAAAAATAGAATGGGCTCGTTATTTCATATTTAAATTATTGACAATTATTTTATGCTTCTTTTTTTCTCAGATACGACGGATTATCTCGTGCAAAGCAGTTGTCATAGAGCTTGATTCTTACCAAGGTCATGTATTTCAATGTTACTTTCAAGGTTCATGTCTTGAAAATTCGTTTTTATATGTTTCTGTTTGAGCATCCATTTGTTTAATTGAACTCATTTGGAATTTTGCTTTAATTTGGTTGGATTTTATCAAGTGAAGGTTGTACCAGATGTCTAAATTCACTCACAACTCACAACTCACAACTCACAACTCTCTCTTTCTGGATATGAATTTTATTCAATTTCCTTCTACTCAATTTGCTTTTTGGGTGGAGGAATGCTCTTCACATTTTATAAGGCACAAGGCCTATCAGTGGGACTGTCACTGGTGGAGGAAAACAAGCTTGAATTGCTTTTTCTCATGGATTTATGTTCTCGATTAAAGGAAACGAAATCATTAGTTTGCTGTAAAAATAAAATTTGAAAACTGTATCAAGAAAACCTTTGGATGAGATGGTTTAGGAACGTGATTTTATGAAGTGTTGTTATATGAGGTGACCATGTGATTTCTTCTAATCTTAAAATTAAGGGTAAATAGGTCATTTAAATTAGGGGTGTTCAAAAAAAGGGGAAAACCGATAAACCGAGTCGAACCGTTTGATCCAAAACCGATAACCGAAAAATCCGAAATTAAAAAAACCGAAAAAACCGGGTATTTACGGGGCGGTTTCTGTTTTGAATTTTAGGTAACCTTGGTAATCGAACCAAACATAATATGATGTATTATAATAGTCTATATTAAATATTCATATTATTATTTGTAAAATTATTAGCCCAAAGTTAAATGAGTGGAGTTTTTTACGTTTTGGTGTAAAAAATTACGGTAGATGATTAAATTTGATTGTATGAAGTCGTGAAAAAGTTAACATTAACGGAAAAATTGATTTTAAAACAATTAAATTTAATTTCATTAGTAACGGTTTTATTAGTTTTATTTATTAGTTGTATAATTGTTTTAGATTTTACCGTTTTTATGGTGTAAATGAATTTTTTTAAATAAATCCGGGTAACTATGAACCGAACTACGGGTAACCGCCTTATTTCAATTCAGTTCGTTTCGATTTTGTGTAACCCGCGGTTTGGTTTGCTTTGGGTTCAGGTAGTCAGGTATCCACATCATGTGGTTTGGTTCACGTTTTTCATATTAACCGAACCGAACCAAACCTTTAAATTGTTAAGATGGCTTAGTTACCATAACAAACAAAATTTTAATTTAGTTTATTTAGAAAACTTAATCTTTACAAGGCTAAATGATAAAACAACTAAACAACTCCTAACTTTTATGCTTCAACATTTGATATCCTTTGGCTTGCTCGTTGTTGCTCGTTGTTGGTTTAAGATAAAAAGTTATAAATTTAATTTTATGGTTTGACGTTTAAGTATAACAACAACAATAAGATTGTTCACCAAATGCTTACCCAGATGGTAAACGCTTAGCAAGTGATTTATCTTGCCGCATTAACTTACCAAGGATCGAAAATCTTACTCGGTAGATGAGATTGATGACTCTATTCCAGTGAGAGCTTACCAAGTAATTGTTGCGTATGATCATACTGTTTGGGTAAACGACCCAAAGTTAAGTCCCATATTAGGTGCAGATGTCGCTTGGGGTACATGAACACATGTGTACATCTTATCCACTAAGACCATGATTTTGAGTCAGATACTCGTTTGTTTTTTCGATAGACAATAAAATTTGACATCCCATCGCATTACACGGGTACAACTAGTTAAAAACTTAATCAAACACAAACAAACATGTTCATGTTTGTTCATTAAGATCTTAATCAAAACATAAACAAACATGTTTAAATGAACTAACGGTTCACGCACTTTAAAGGGGCACACCAACAAATTTTCTTTAATAGGCTCAAGCCACCAACTCAAGCCGTTGAAATATGAAATGGAAAAAGAAGTTGGGTGGATGGGATATATATATAGTGGAGATAAGGGAATCCAATCCTCACTTTTGAGCGATGTGGGATGGATTTCCTCACCATCATTTTAGTATCAGAAATGAATTCAGCAAGGAAAAACAAAGCGGATCCCACATTGAAAACTTAGAAGAAAAATGGTGTTTAAGTTTGTTATAAAAGGAAAGCTGCTGGGGAGGATTAATGGTTAAAATCTGGGATTTTTTCCAAAAAATATTGAAACTTCACTAATAATAATAATAATTATTATTATCATTATATAGTTGTTTTCTTTTTAATTATTAAAACTTTAATTTATAATCATCAGTAAACGAATGTCAATGAACATGGTTAAACAAACATAAATGAACGAACAAATGAACATGGTTAAATAAACATAAATGAATGAACGAGACATTTGTTCATGTTCGTTCGTTTAACTAAACAAATAAATTTTTTTGTTCATGTTCGTTTATTTATTAAATAAACAAAATATAAACGAACTTCCCACCGAACGGTTCACGCGGTTTGCTGAACGTTCGGTTCGTTTACAGCCCTAACTAGGAGGGTTGAGTCTTGAGGTATTACGTTTGGGTTGACACTAAGATCTCCGCCTCTTGGGGTGTTGCCTTTGAGGTAGATATTAAGTGTGCTGAGCCTTGAGGTGTAATTCACAATAATAGACACTAAGGACAACCGGCTCTTGAAGTGAAACTTGTTAAGTAGTCATTACGATACTTGGAGTTTAAGTCTTGATGTGTCATTCGATAACCTTGTTTGAGTGACATACTTTTGTGTTCTTGTCACTCTTAATAGATACGGTCTCCCCCATTGATTCCACCTAAATGTCATACTTGGCTTAAAAATGATTTTAAACTAATTTTGTTGCAGCTGTTTACCATATCTTCATGCTCACTAGGATTTTTGCCCTATCACTTGTTTTGATGTCGGCATATATCTCAGGTTCTAGTAGTGTGGTCGCCAAGAAGGTTTGACCGGTCCTTTAAAGGAGAGATTGGGAACATTTTTTAGGCGTCTCCTTTTGAAGTTATTTTGGTGGTTTAGGTGACACCCAAATTGTAATCTTATTTCTTTATGGAATTAGATTAGGAGGTTGTTAATTGTTATCCTTATAACCTATTGTTACAAATTGTAATTTAATAGACGTATTTAAGTGCCCTTTTTGGGAAGGCTCGTATCTTGATATTTATATACCACATTTCCGGTTTATTCAGAAATTTTTGTTGTCCCATTTTTGGGATGATACACTTATCCAACCTCAATTTTCATGGAATGATAATGCATGGCTAAAATATTTCCAAATCATTTAATCCTTAACTAGCTAATTGACTTTTTGAATAATTTGCAACAAAAACAAAAACAAGAACAAAAACAAAAACTCTATCCAAATCTTTGGAGTAAACCTACCATTTATGATCATGACATTCACCATTTCGTAGCTTACAAATGTAATGGGCACTAGAAAAATGCACGTTTTGCTCATCTTTTAGTAAAATAATGTTAATTTCTTTAACATGCCCTTGGCTCAAAAATATTCAACACAACATTAGGCTCGTCAAAGTCATTAGAATTTAGCAAGATGAGGCTCATCAACATAAGGCTCGTCAACCTATAAGCTAAAATTAATACAAATAATATAAACTAATTATTATAATGAATATATATTTATTTTAGTAAATCTTTATACAAGTTTTTGTATTATGTTTTAGTAAGTTAAATTTTCAATAATCTTGTTATATTATTATGTTTAGATTATTTTTCAAATACTCGTATATATATATACACACACGCACACAAACACCAGTAACATACCCACACACAAAATTACATGAAGTATCTTGATTCTGAAGTCGAGAACCCCAAACGACAATCAATTGATATATAATTTCAAAGTTAATATTTTTGCTTGGTCAATGACTTTGAAATTGAATAGCTGGATATAAGGGTTTTAAACCCATATCATTCATGGTTTTTAGTCAAGGTTCTAAAAACGCGTTATGGCACGCCATAACATCAAGGCGTGGCCTTGACGCCATGTTAAAGCCTGTGGCGCGACTCTGAGGCGTGACTTGTAGTATGACGCATTATGACGCGTTATGGCAGGTTATAAGGCGTGTTATGGTGAGTTATGATGGGTTATAAGGCGTGCGTGGTTTTTTTAAAACCTTGTGTATTTGATATCAAATTATGAATGCATTTTTCTTCCTTTGTTTGTAGGTTTAAATGAATTTAATTCGTTTAATAATTATTATTCAATACACTGCTAACATGGACATATGTATATATATAGTACATATAAAGATTTGTCATCTTAAGTTGCGCCTTGAAAAAAGTCATAGTCTCGCCGTAACTCGTAAGATTTGAGACTTGACCTCGCCGCCACGTCATGCCTTATGCCATTTAGAACATTGTTCTTAATTTTTAAAGACCAACTTACGCATTAAGAGTTTGTAGTTTTGCAACTTGTAATTAATGAACAAACTCGAAAATAAAATCATTTGTAAGATCTATGATAATAATACTCAAAAACTATATTTTTGCTTATCCTACTTTTTGGAGCAGGATTCTCATGTGCGTTGGATATAAGGATTAGAAGTAGTGGATGTGGGAGATAATTCGGGGGCGTAGGTTATGTTCTTTGAAACTTATGCATTAAGCTTAAAAGTTTAAAACCAACCAAAATTCAAGATAAACGTGCTCTATTATAAAGAAGTATAGATATAAATATAAATTTTAACATAACCGTTTAAGGCCTTTTATAATATAGTATAGATCAATACATATTTATATATTTTATAATATTATTAAGTTCATAAATACTCAATAATGAATTTATTTTAAAGACATTGACGAAAGATTTATAATAGGGAAATTTATTAAAATATACATTTTTACTTGTGATTTCACCAAATAGTCCAAATTCTTCCAAAAGTTAGCAAAATAACCACCAGGTTCGTAATTGCCAAGTTCGCAATTGCGGATGGTGAAAATGTAAAAAAAAACTGAACTAAGTGCGCAATTTTAGGGACCAAAGATGTAAAATTGGTCTAGCAATATGAATTTCGCAATTGCCTATAATTTCCAAATTTTGGTCCCTAAAATTGCAAATCTAATTCATGTATAAACTTCTTTTTGTTAACATTTTTGCTCATTTGCAATTGCAAACCTGATAGCTACTTTGATAACATTTGGTAGAATTTTACTATTTGATGAAAACACAAGTAAAAAATGGCTATTTTGGCAATTTCTCTTTATAATATGGTAAAATTTATAATAAAATGAAATGCATATTTTTAATGTGTTTCTATTAATTTATGATTATGTATTTTTAACATGATAAAAGTGTAAAAACAAAATGCAAGGATATAAAATACATTGATTTTTAAGTATTTACGATATTCTTTGGACAGCAATTTGTGATATTTAATAGTATGATTAGATCCAAAAATATTAAACATTGACTTATTTTGAAGGTATTGACGATAATTTTAAAAAAAGAAACATATTTATTTAATGTATTTTTGTTCATATACAATTATTTATGTTAATATGATAAAGATATAAAATAAAAAATGAAAAAGTAAATGATATAGAGTAATTAAATAAATAATTATAAGGATGTAAATTTAAAAATTAAAGTTGATTTGATTTTACTATCTAGACCTAGGAGAGGTTGTGTACTACAAAACAAATGACTTTCACCCACAAAAATTACCCAGAGAAATTTCCGTCGGTGATTACCCATGGATCACCAAGAAAATACCAATGGTTCAGTAAAATCTCATGTTTTTTTTTGAGAAAATACTGACGGATCACCCAGAGAATCTATGGGTAATCTATCACTAATTTGAATTATCCACCAACAATTTATCCACCAACTTTTGTGACGGTTTTTGTGAGGAATCGCTCTTTAGCGATCGATTTCCCAGGGAAAGGTCCATAGACAAAAATATTTTGTTTAATAGTGGTGCATCTTTAAAATTTCTATATTAAACTTATAAAGTGGTACCTTTTAAAATTTCAGTATAACCCCTTTTTTATGAAGGAAGAAATACATAATTATGTGGTATACTTTTTCTTGAAAGGCATCACTTTATTGCATAATATAGCAGTACAAAAGAGATTCCAAATCACCTTTTACGACACTCCTCCTAAAACATTCAATGACCTGAGTCAAACATTATACAATATTAATGTGTAAACCAAACGTAGCCATAAAAGTTTGCAGAAGTAAACCTCTGCGGATGTTTTGCCCTTCTTCTGATCTCGACGCATGGTTGTTGTTTCCTCCGCCCTCGACTTATGGTTGCTGGTTTAACTTCACTCTGTCACATGGCTGAATTTGGGCAGTTGTACCTGTTGCAGCTCCAATCCCGAACTGGGCAGTCAGCTTACTGCTCCCCATTGGGGTCTACGTTCCATCGTTCCCAATCGATTTTCCTGCTTCTTCGTCGTCCCATCATCCACTCGAAACTAGTCCTTTCGTACCCCAGGAATAAATCTTCTAATTTCCTTTTGTGTTCCTTGAATATTACTTGGTTGCGATGATTCCAGATTAAATACATGAAACTCCAAATTGTCTCTTCCCATAGCACCGATTGTGAATCTCCCTTAATTAGGTCCCCAATCGTTTCCATTCGAGCCTTGTTTATTTTCCACCAGCGACACATTCTTTCCCAAATTTTGCTAACCTCTTCACATTTAACCAATGCATGATTGACCGTCTCTATTTCTTTCTCGCATCTTGGACATAAAATTGTTGGAATATCTAGACCCGTTCTATCAAGATTTGATTTACAAGTAATTCTCTCAAGCTGCGTCCTCCGTATGATGATGTTTACTTTCTTACATATCGTCTTAAACCATTTGGTTTCTGCCCTTTGATCGTCGCTCACGGTTGGATTTTCTTCGATTATAATCTTAAGCTCCTTAATGGAGAAATCGCCCCCCTCCCCGAGTAACCAAATGTTTCTATCCCTCATATCCTCCTTTGGTTTCCAATCTTGTGATAACCCATTTATAGTCTCAAACTCTCCCAATTCCCTCCCTCTCAGCTCGCTTCTCCATGCTCACTTCCATACCCATTTATTATCTACCTACTCCCCTCTTTTCGCTACTAAAGCATCTTTGTTTTGATCTAGTCTCACCAACCTCTTGAATCTATCCCCCAACACTTCACCCCCAACCACCTATCCTTCCAAAGACTAGTTCCCCATCCGTCACCAACTTCTTTTCCAAAAGACTTTCCAAAGTTAATACCCAATTACCTTAGTTTCTCCTTAATTTTTACAAATGTTGCACCATACCGCCCCCCCCCCTCTGATGCCCCCTACTTCTTCTTCAAGTCCCCCCTTCCCGTAAATGCCCTCTACCATTGTTGCCCATAAAGCCTCGTTCTCACATTTTAGCCTCCACCACTATTTCCCCAATAACCCCCAATTTGCAGTTTGAAGGTTTCCCACATCTAGGCCCCCATTTTTGAAACCCTTTAAAACTTTTCCCCATTTTATCCAAGTCACCCCTTTGATTTTTTCCTTACCAATACCCCCTCCTCAAAAGAACGAACTTCTCACTCTCTCAAGCTCATTAATTACTCTTCTCGGGGCTCGAAATAACGAAAAATAATACAAAGAAAGGCTACCAAGAACGGATTTTACCACCGAAAGATATCAATCTTGCTTTCCAACTTGCCAATTTGTTTTTAACCTTTTAACCACCGTCTATCGTCTACCATCTTCTAATTTTCTATTTTATTCATTTCCCCCTCCCCCCTGATAGTCCAAGGTAGGGATGAGCATGCAGACCGAAATCCCGAAACCGTACCGGTACCGGTACCGGTACCGAATAGCATTACCGGTTCGGTATTCGGTACCGGGATTTTTTCATATTCGGGATTCGGTATTTTCGGTTCGGTACCGGTACTGGTACCCATAGATCCCGAACCAAACCGGGTAATATTAACGGACACTTTCAAATTGAAAAAAAACCCTTTTCTTTTTGGATTGGTATAAAAAACCTTTTTTCCCAACATTATATCTTCCATTTTTATACCAAATCCACTAAATATTTTAAATTTTTTTGGTTCTTGTAATATTCCCCCCAAATATCAATCATTTCTTCATATTTCGGTTCCGTAATTTCTCCAAAACCCGGTTTCTTGTAATATTCCAACCAAATATTCCATACTTTTTTGACATATATGTAACACTGTATACATACCAAATATACGTATATATACATATATACGAACGAAGCACACTTTCTTATCGTTACATATTTTGAATGTCAAATTGTAAAATTAAAAAATTATTTTTTATTGGTGTTTTTTAATCTTTTTTAGGTCAATTTAAGTTGAACGAGTTCCTCCCCACTTACTCTACAATTAGAAAAACCATTTTGAGCTATGTAAAAAAGTTAGTCATCCCTAAAAACGGTACCAAACAGTGTTAGTCCCGAAAATCCCGGTACCGAACCGGTAACGGTACCGAATTTCTATTACCGGTTCGGTATTCGGTACCGAGATTTTTTCATATTCGGGATTCGGTATTTTCGGTTCGGTACCGGTTCGGTACCGGTCTGATACCGAGCTCATCCCTAGTCCAAGGTATGTGAATGGAAATGAGCCATGGTCGCACCCGATACCTCTTACCCATGCCGACACTACCTCCTCACCAACTTCCACTCCGTATAGTTTGCTCTTTGATATGTTTATCTTCAACCCGGATGAGATAAACCCGGATGTCTCGTAGAAGCAATGTAATATCTTCATAAAATCTAATGGACTTTAGTATTTGGAATAATTAAGTTCTTGGACAATTTTTTGGAACAAATAAATACTTGGACATTCCAAAACCTGTTAAATAAATCGTTGAACTTTCTAAAACTTGTTAGATATATCCTTATGACCTATGAAACTGATTAATGTGGTAAAATAATAGAATAAGTCTGAAAAACCAAACGAACTTTTATATTTGAATGATTAAATGTTTACACATTTTCTGAATGAAAACTTATATTTTGTTTAAAAACATCTTTTTGGATGGTTAAATAGTAATAAGTTTGTTTAAAAGGAGAACCACTGCTTGCTAGGATCTTTGTGCTAGGATCTTTGTAAGTCCATAAACTTTGAATAATTTTAATATGCAAACAAAAATACTTGGTGGCCTTAATTGCATCATCAATGGTGTAATGCATGAGCTTACCGCTACTTTGTGATATAGAATGCATAGTGATTACTGATTAGACGATATTGCCTTAAATCAAAGTAACTTTTTTTTTGTAGCGTGAAGAGGCCGTCTTTTCTGTTTGAAGGTGCAAAGAGATGGCTTCTCTTTTGATAATGTGAGGCGGCCTTTTAATAAAGCCGAACATGAGAAATCAAACTTAATAACTTGTAGAAACCTTTGAAACCAATCTAACTTATGTAAACAACCTGAGAATTGAAAAATTGCGGGAACCGAACCTGAGAACTCAAAAAATGTTGGAACTGAACTTGGTGGTGCGCTGACTGTTGGTTCGTCGGCTGGGGCATGATGCGGCGCCGACGGCTGCGATGTGGTGGTGACGGTGTGCGTGAGAGGCTGTAGGCGACCAGGGTTTGGGGTTTGGGAGAACTCGATCTAGAAGAGGCGACGATTAGATTTAGGGGATTTTTATTTATATATTTACCTTCTATTCAGGTTGCAGGTCACAAGGAAGACTTATTTAACAAGTTTAAAAAAGTATAATGATTTATTTAACATGTTTTGAAAAGTCTATTGGTTTGTTTTTTCCACAAAATTGTTCAAAGATTTAATTATTCGGAACACTAAAGTCCATTAGGGTGCGTTTGGCACGCAGTCAGAACAGAACAGAACAGAATAGAACAACTGTTCCACGTTTGGTAAAACATGATATGCCGGAACAGGACAGTACAGAACATGACAGAATGACCAATTTACCCCTAATGAGCTGTTTAGTGTTTTTTAAGAAAACCTAAAACTACCACAAGATTGTTTTGATTCATTCTACAAATAAACAATAAAAAATGCAATCATCAATTATGACCAACAATGATTTATACCTAATATCGAAATCAAATACACAAGAAAAAAATCATGAAGAACATCAAAATAAACCTAATAATCATAAAATCGAAATCAAATACACAACAATGATTTATACCTAATAATCATAAAATCTACAAATAAACACCCAAGTTATATCTAAATAAACAACCTAAAATCAGTAAACAAAAAAAAAACTCACACGTGCTGTGTTCGTGAGGAAGAAGAAGGCTGGTGGTGCCGTGAGGGAGGGCGCCGGCGACTGGTGCGGTCGTGAGGAAGAAGAAGGCTGGTGGCGGCGTTCGTGAGAGAGGTCGCCGATAGTGGTGGTGGTGGTGGTGTTCGTGAGGAGTCCGCCGGCAGTGATGGTGTTCGTGAGGAGGCCGTCGGCAGTGGTGGTGGCGTGAGAGAGGCGTCGGAGGTGGTGGTGGTTTGATGAGGAAGTCATGCGTGAGAGAGGAAGGAGAAGAGAACAGATTTCTTTTTTTTAGGTCAAGGATAAAAAAGGAACAAAACACCTTGTTCTAAAGTCATACCAAACGTGGGACAGATCTGTTCTGTTCCACCCTGTTCACCCTATCAAACGCACCCTTAGATTTTATTAGACTTTTCACATACGTTAAATAATGTATGGTAGAAATTATTACCTAACTTTTTTAAATATCATGACCACTTTTCACGTTCCCTTTAATCCAAAAGATGTTCATAATTATTAATTACAATTACAATAATTGATAACTCAATAAATTTTAATTTCTAAAAATAATGACAAAGTTTTCACCTTATGAAATGCAAAAACAATAATAGTTCTCCAAATGAATCACTTATTTTCTGTTATAAAAATTTAATGATAATTTAGTATGCTCATCAAAGTATCTAAAATTTAACACACTTCCAAAAAATTCTTATGACTTGAATATGAAATTTTGATTCGTGTCCTCTAGTCTAAAAAAGTCGTGTTTGATGTTCACTTTTCTTTGACATGATGCATTGCAAATTGGATGCTACATATACATGTGCATTGCACATTGGATGCTACATATACATGAAAATAGCACGACAATGTGATAATTAACTTACCATTTTAGTTGTATATTTTTGTTCGGCAATCGGTATTTATTTGTATAAAGAAAAAGTAGCTTTGTTATCATTAAACAACGTAGGTCTAACAACTTGACATAGCGGGGATTTGCGAAAGGGTCAACAAACGTCTAAACTCTTTTGGGACAACGAGCTTTACAACGAGACGCTCGAAAAATAAGAGAAAACCTTTATAAAACTAGAGATAAAACTCTAAAATAACTTTGTTGATCAATAATCTACATATAGTGAAAACAATGAATCTTATTTATAACTAAACTAACTAAGATAACTATGGAAACTGAATCAATCGTAAACCTAAACCTAACTATAAAACTAATTAATAAAAGGAAACTAATAATGGTAATCAGAATCTAATTATAAAACTCATAAATAATAAATAAATAAATTAAGTAATTATCCTAAACTAATTAAGAAATAAAATAACCAAACAAAAAATAAATGCGATTCTTACGGGACTCGTTAGAATGCGTCTGTGACCCGGAACACGACACAAGTTGCGCAAGAAACTATTTTTCAGTTTTCGATGCAGGTTTACGAGCTTCTTTCGAGCCCGTTTTCTTCTTTTCCAAAGATCGAAGAAAAGTCTCGTTAACTCTCGAAACCTCTCTGTATCAGTTACCCTCAATTGAAAAGAACGCGCCTTCGAGTTCACTTGAAAGTCGTGTTCATTCGACTCCCTCGAACTTAGATGTGATACCAACTCACTTATAGGAAATTTCTTATTCGAATCATGCTGATCTATAATTCGGTGTTTAGAATTCGGAAGGTTTGAGAAATCTTCAGGTCTCCAAAGATGTCGTGATTATCTCCACACAAGCGATACTTTATCAAACTCAAAAAGGGTAAAAGACCCCAAATTTATTAGAAATTGTTTCGGTCGGATCCAAAACCTTGGGTGCTGGAATAATGGAAGTATCATCTTTAGAATCACCCTTATTGATTTCGTGTGATAGCAGTTTTGTTGACTCGGGAATGTCCTCAACTGGTTCACCTTCGGGTGCTTTGATTTTTGGCTCAATATCTGTTATCGACTTTTTAGGCTCGTTTTCTTGTTGTAATTCTGTCGCAGCGAGGATGATTTTGTCTTCGACTTTGTCGACCAAGTCTTTGTCCTTTACTAGAGCCTTTTCAAGAATAAGTGGTTGCTTGATTTGAAAATAACTTGAACTGGTGATCCAGTTGAGATTGCTGACGCGTGGAACCTTGACCAGTTCCTCGTGCACGTTCCTTCTCCGGCGATTGCCATTGTTTGGTTGGACAAAGTGTCGGTTGACATCCGTTGTCAGTTCAGCGAGAGCCGCGGTAATGGCCGTCTCCATCTCTGCTAAATCTGCTTTGGTAGCGGGCTGCTGATCTGCCGTTGTAAGTGAAATGACTGGTGAATCCTGCTCTGATACTAACTGATGCAACAGGGATTTGCGGAGGGTGGATAAACGTCTAAACCCTTTTGGAATAACGAGCCTTACAACGAGACACTCGAAAAATAAGAAAAAAACCATTATAAAACCAGAGATAAAACTCTAAAATAACTTTAATTATCAATAATTTGCATAATAATGAAAACAATGAATCCTATTTATAACTAAACTAATTAACATTACTATGAAAACTGAATCAATCATAAACCTAAACCGGCTATAAAACTAATTAATAAAAGGAAACTAATAATGATAATCCTAATCTAATATAAAACTCATAAATAATAAATAAATAAACTAAGTAATCATCCTAAACTAATTAAGAAATAAAATAATCAAACAAACAGATAAATGTGATCCGTTCGAGATTCGTTAAAGCGCGTCCGTGGCCCGGAACACGACTCACGTTGCGTAAGAAACTATTTTTTAGTTCCTGATGCAGGTTTACGAGCTTCTTTCAAGCTCGTTTTCTTCTTTTCCAAAGATCGAAAAAAAGTCTCGTTAACTATCAAAATTCTCTATATCGCAACTAAACCCAAATTATACTTTGATTATGTTAAAAGAAGTGCTATTAGATGCCCTAAAAGCGATATTTAATTAATTACGTGAATGATGTAAACTCTTAGCTACCATATACATACATTCTTGAATTATTAAAGACAACTACCAACTTTATGAAAGAAAGCTAAGAATTTTCCTTTTCTATGGCGTCCATTTTTCGGTTCCTTCAATCGAAGAAGATCAAAATTTTAAATCAACCAAAACTCATCTTACTTAAAATAGGTGAAAGTATTTGAAACTAGAAAATGTGTGGGGGGACCAGGGATATTTCGTCTTTTTCAAACAATATTATAATCATTTGTTGCTAATAGTGTCACTAATAGGTTATTAATTATAGAATACCAAAATCCCTTATTAATAAATTATTTAGCCTGCACATAAAAATATATTGTTTTATGAATTATTTAAGAATTTAAGAGATGATAATATATATGTTTTAAAATAGTAATTCCAAAGAGTACCTAGAAATTATAATGCATGTTACTATTTAAAGAGTAAATTATATTACAATGTAATCTATTTTATTATGGTTTTCATTTTAGAAAACATATTTTTAAAATCTTTATTCTGAAAAACGTTCTATTTTGTGGACTAACTTTCCATAGGTCCAATGGTTCAATATTTTCGTTCTTCAAACCAAACTCTTTAAAAATACGTCAATAATTTTTTTCACTTATTTATAAATATAAAACTTTGAAAAAAAAATATAACTTATTTATCAATAATTTTAATGATTTGTAATTTTTTTCTCATTTTAAATCAATCAATTTTAAAAAAAATTAATAAAAAATCAACCGTTTTTAAATAAATATTAAAATTTTGATTAAATAATAAAAAGAGTTATTAATTAAAATATTAAAAAAGTAATTTATTTTTAGTAATTATAAGTATATAAAAAAGTATCAAAATATATATATAAAAAATAACATATTTATAGTATCAAAATATATTAAAGAAGGAAAAACAAAAATAATAATATATATTTATTTAAAAATATAAGTGCCAAATTATAGTTGGTAATACAATAAATGAAACTTAGGATTAAATATTTAAAATTTATATAACACAAGGACTAAATATGTAAATTTTCAAAACTTTTTTAACGGCTCCGTTAACTCTGTTAGATATAAGGACCAAAATAGAAGCAAAATGAAACCACAGGGATCAAAAAAACAGTTTTTAAACCACATGGACCAAAATCGTTATAAATGTTAAACCACAGGGACCAAAGTCGTAGTTTACTCTATAATATAATGCAGGGGATGCATGAAAAAGTTAAATGGTAGTAGAGAGAGAGAGGGAGGAAAAAAAATGATGTGTTAACATCTTATTGGAGACATGAAGAGAATAGGAAAATGGTAAGAGAATTTTGTTTCTTCCCAAAAACAGCGTTTTTTTTACAACAATAACACACGTTTCTGGAGTATCTGGGATCCATACGGACACCCGACTAATCTTCGGCGACCAATACCCACCATAGAATTGTAGGGCAAGTTCTGGATATCGCCATATACTACCGTAAGAATTCGAACCTGGGTATTCACGGATAGCATCCACTGCGCTCCCAATATATTACCTTAAAACAGTGTTATGGATTGAAAAAGAATTGATGTTTACTCAAATTTTAAACAAAACTAGTGTAAAAGAATAGTATAATGTGTTGGAAATGGTCTATAGCTAACACTATAAAATTTATTCCATTTTAGTGAAAACTCTGTATTAAATTTTATTAAACTCCAACAGGAGACTAAAATTGATGCTATAAGTGTATCTTTAAATTACAATATAAAATGATGTTTCTAGATTATCCTATCCGATTAAAACTTAATAATTAAATGTGCCAGTAGTAATCACAGTATTTTGTTAGCTTTGTTAATCTGTTTCAAATACAAATATTAATATTTCATTGATCAAAAATAAAATAAAATTATACGAATATATATATATATATATATATATATATATATATATATATCTGATTGGCGTTGAGTCGTTTGAGAAGACGGGTTAAGGTGAAATGTATAAAGAAATCTGAACCCTTGATCACTTTTAATCTCAAACTCACCCGTAAATTGCGCTTTTTACGGGAATTGATCCGGTACATCTTGCTAGTGTTCGATCTTCAGTTACGAATGATCCAAGGGTCGATACATTTTCTTACGCTTCTCATCATAACTTATCTTTTCACCGAAACCAAACCCTATTTGATTTATAATCTTTTTATCTATTAACAAACTTGTGTCGATTATAATTATACAAGTATTTTAGTTATGAAGTTTAATCAATAAACTCATTAAAAAAATAGCCGCTTGCTTCCATGCGTTCGCAACTAATAATGCATTAAGAGTAGGAGATGGTAGGTAGTCCATTCTCATTTGAAAATATTAATTAACAAATAAAAATCATTTTGTCATGGCGTTCAATATTCACCACTCTCCGTATTTTCAAATAATACATCTGATTGTGTGAGAGAGGGGTGGTCAAAAGAAGGGGTAGATATTCCTACCCCCTTCCACACACAATTCATTTTCTATCTATCCCTACCTTACTTACATACCATTCACTTTCTACCCCCTCTACTCACTTAGATACACCCCTATAGAAGGGGTATGAATATAATTCCCCTAAAAGAAAGGTATATATATGTTTTTCATAGAGTAGGTACCATCCTTTGTCTAGGGTATAAACAAGGATGGGTGAAAAAAAAAACATCTACGAGGGGTGTCATCCTTTTAACCAAAAGAGTGGTGTCTCAATAGTTTAAGTTTGTGCTCTAAAGGTCAAAAATATCTGAAGATCACAAGTTCGAATTCAGAGGAATTAAAATTTCATTGCGGTCATGGAGGTTTAAATGCGGTGACTCTAGGCTACTCGTGAAGCGAGTGGTCGTCCTGGAATTAGTCGGCTCGCATAGCGGGTTGGATATTCAGGTTAATCAAAATAACAACAACGAGGGGTGTCATCCTTTGCCTATGGTATAAACAACTAGGGGTCTCATCCTTTGTCTAGGGTATAAACAACGAGGGTTGTTCATGGTTGGGTTAAACGGGTTGAAAATATTTGAACGATCTAATCCAATTTTTGTATTTTGAAAAATTTCAACCCAATCCAACCTAATCCGTGCTAGTTAATTAGTCGGGTTGATATATACTTTGATACATATTTTGTTGTTTTTTCTAGTTTACTTATAAAAAAATTTCATTGATCAACCATTTGGTACATGAACTAATTCATATTTTAAGAATATCATACTCAATTAATTTTCTCAATTGACACACACATATATATATATATATATATATATATTCACAAGTATTGAACATTAGAACATATATACAAAGAAGTTTAAAGATAGAAAAATATTAGACTGAAATTTATATCCATGAGGTTGGGTTGAGTTGGTCCGTATAAATGACCACATGCCTTTCATCATTTTATCATGGCGCACGGTTTTCATACTATACAGTGGGTACGTACGTACCTTTGTTTAGGGTATAAATAACCATACCATACCCTTTCACTATACATATGTACTCCACTCATCGATCTAAACACTTCCTAACCATCATCAATGGTTGCTCAACATAATCTTGTGCATGTGTTTCTAGTTACTTTTCAAGGTCAAGGCCATGTCAATCCACTTCTCAGACTCGCCAAGCTTCTTGCTTCAAAGGGTAACCTTCTCGTCACCTTCTCTGCCACCAAATCAATCGGAAACAAAATGAAAAAAGCCGGTGCTGCCGTCTCCGGTGATCCTACTCCGGTGGGCAACTCTGGTGGGATGATCCGATTTGACTTCTTTGACGATGGCTGCTCTGAAGACAATGACGACGAACGCCATGATCGTGCCACGTATTTGTCTAAACTTGAAGCTTACGGAAAGAAAGCAGTAGCCGAAATTCTCGACCGCCATGCACAAGATGGCCGGCCGGTTTCATGTCTTATCAACAGCCCTTTCGTCCCTTGGGTTTCAGACTTAGGAGAAGAGTTTAACATCCCTTCAGCAATGCTTTGGGTGCAGTCTTGTGCTTGCTTTTCTACGTATTATCATTACGCGAATTCGTTAACTCCTTTTCCGACCGAAAGCCAACCAGATATCGACGTTCATTTGCCCCACATGCCGACGTTGAAATCCGATGAGATTCCAAGCTTTTTACATCCTTCAACACCTTATATGTCCTTGAAAAAAGCCATTTTAAAACAATTCAGAAACTTACCAAAGACGTTTTGTGTCTTAATGGAAACATTTGAAGAACTTGAAGCTGATCTGATTAAGTACATGTCTCAAATATGCCCTATCCGACCTATAGGTCCTTTGTTCAACAACCCATTACTCGAAACCAGCTCCAACATCTCTGGAGACCTAATAAAAGTCGAAAAATGTCTAGAGTGGCTCGACTCAAAGCAACCTTCATCGGTGGTTTACATATCATTCGGAAGTGTTGTGAGCTTAAGCCAAGAACAAGTGACTGAAATGGCTTATGGGATTTTAAATTCTGGCTTATCGTTTTTATGGGTCGTGAGAACGACCGTAACTTCAATTCTACCGGAGTACCTGGACAGTTGCCAAAGGGGTTCTTGGAGGATATGGGTGAAAGAGGGATGGTTGTCCAGTGGAGCCCACAAGCCGAGGTGCTGTCCCACGTGGCGGTTTCTTGTTTCGTGAGCCATTGTGGGTGGAACTCAACGATGGAGGCATTGTCGAGTGGTGTTCCAGTGGTGGCGTTCCCACAATGGGGTGACCAAGTGACGGATGCTAAGTATTTGGTTGATGAATGGAAGGTTGGGATTAGGATGTGTAGAGGTGAGGCTGAGGAAAGGCTGATTGGGAGGGATGAGATCGCGGAGTGCTTAACGGAAGCCACTAGTGGTGCGAAAGCGATTGAGATGAAAAAGAATGCATTAAAGTGGAAGAAATCCGCGGCTGAGGCCGTGGCGGAAGGTGGAACGTCTGACCGGAATATTCAAGAGTTTGTTAATGATGTTAGGAAGAAAAGTGTTCAGTGAAAATGTGTCGAGCCATCTATCATACACCAACAGTTATGAAGTTATGAGCATCTCCAACGGGCTTCTTTAATTATTTGCATGATTCATCCATCAAATGAAAGCAAATTATTACAAATGGTTGTGCTTATGTTGACACTATCTGTGGTATATATATATATATATATGAGAGTTTGTGTTAAATCAATTTACATTTAAATCATCAATGTAATATATGTTTATAAGTAAGGGTGAATGGGTGATAATGTTTTACATCTCTTTAAATAAATTCATTTTGTGTGAAAGTGGATGTTCGGAACATCATGTTCGCTTCTTAAAAGCGTGGGATTCTATTTTTAGTATTTTTTTTTTAGTTTTTAAGAGATGTTCAATGTGAAACATTAGATTTTGCATCACTTTGAAACAAATAATGACATGCAAATACTGAATCAACTTCAATGTATGATAAATATTTTTTACATGATATATCAAAAAATATTATTCTAATTATTTTTAAATTGAATGACTATTTTATAAATATCAAAATCATAATTAACAACACAAAATAAATATTTTATTTTGAACGCAAAGAATAAATCAACATGCTGTGATTGCTATCATGAAAAAAAAGGCATACACCTAAGTTAATAAGCCAAATGATTTTTAAGAACTAGCTAGGTCTAAAACATGAAGCGGAAGTACTCACTAATTAATATATATATATATATAGGGTGGTTTCAAATGAGAACTTAAATTTGTTTGTGAACGTGACAACAAATGAGAGCGCGACACGTGTCGAAAAATCAAAAAAAAATTCAGACTGAATAAAACTGAATATAGTGTTTATTCGGTCTGAATAATGTCTATTGAGACTAAATAAGCATTAATCAGACAGAATAAACACTATATTCAGTCTGAATACATTTTTGATTATTCAGTCTGAATAATCTACATTCAGACACGTGTCGCACTCTCATTTGTTCACGTTCACAACCAAATTTGAGTTCGTATTTGAACTTTCCTTTCTCCCTCTCTCTCTCTCTCTCTATATATATATATATATATATATATAGAGAGAGAGAGGTTCAAATGAGAACTTTGTAAATTTAAAGGAACAAAGGAACACCTTGTGGACCACATATGATGTGGGTCCCACACATTAAAAAATCATATTTGATTCAATGGTGGTTGTTAAGTGCATTTTTTACATGCATTCATTTTATTTTATAATTGCATTTTCATTTAATTTAGTCGTTTGCATGTAGTTTTATTTGATTTTTGGTTGATTTTCGTATAATCATCATTGGGGATATTACATTTTGTATTTTTGTGGTTTTATCGGGTTTTGACAGGTATTTTATATCGAAATCACGAACATGGATGAAGATGGATTTTAAAGCATTTGATCAACCTCATGTGATGAAGCAATTCAATAAAAATGACAAGGTTGGACCAAATTTAAAGAAATAAAATCATCAATGCAAGTTTGGAAGGAAAAGAAATCTAAAAGGTGGATTTTGGAAAGTGCTGTAAAGTTAAGGGGTTGGATTAGAACTTTTCTTATTTAAATATGAATTGGTTTTTAGGTCTTTGAAAACTTCTTTCTTCTCTTCTCCCTCAACCACGGCTAATGCCATTTCTTCTCTTTTTTTTGTTTTCTTCTTTTAGGTTTTTTAGATTTTAATTTCTTTCTTTTTCTTCTATTCAATCTATAAGTTTAGATTTAGATTTAGGCTTAGTTTTGATTTATGTTTTCTCCTTCCCTTAAACCGATGAAGATGGGATGAAGATGGAACTTTTTGACGGATCAAAGATGAAGACGGAATGTGACAGATTCACGTTCGACATTTGACATTTGTTGTAACGTTTCATTCTCTCCATACTTTGTTATTTTTACGTTTCAATTAATTGTTAATGTTTCTCTCTTTGTTTCTCTTCCCTCTACTTATTTTATGCATTGTTCTTAAATTCATTTTATTGTTTTCTTAGGTTAAGAATTGAATCTGGGAGATTGACACTCTTTGATCGATTCTTATAGTTTTCTTATTTCAATTTTACTGCTTTCATTAGATTTATTTTTATGTTTATAGTATAACTTTCGTTTGATTGGGTTTGTTGTCTTGAGTAAAAGTTTTGGGATTAATCAATTGTTTTTAAAACGAATATTAGATTTTAATTGATTGATTTCAACCAACGAAAGTTGCTTTGTGATTAATTGGTTTTAATATAATGTTTAGTTAATTTGTTTAGTTGAAAATATAAACGAAAGTTTGATTCTCGACTTAGACCGAATTGGTTAATGACTACGGTCCTAACATGCGAATAGTTAGGGACGTAGGATGAGAAAATATTTGTATTATCTAATTGCTTCTTTTTCAAACTTTGTATCCTACGAAAGTGGGTGCAGATTTGTTTTAGAAAGACTTTTCCATCTCGATAGAGGATTAAAATATTTTAAATAACAAATGCTCACTATTATTAAAATTCAAGACTAACCTTACCCAATCATCGTTAGCCTTTATTTTTACGTCTCGTTTTTTTGGCATATTTTAATAAAAACCAAAATATCAATGATTTCCCGTAGCTAGGCCATAGTCTAGAACAAGTCCATGTTTAGTCCATCGCCTCCTCGTGATCGACTCCGTATGCTACACATCCGTACGCTTGCGGTATAAATTTAAAACACATCAGTGGTCCCCATTAAATCATGTATGATTTTTTTAATGTGTGGGACCCACATCATATGTGGTGCACAAAGTGTTCCTTTGTTCCTTTAAATAGTTGTGTTATTGTATGATCTCTCCCTTTTATATATATATATATATATAAAGAGAGAGAGAGAGAGAGAGAGAGAGAAAAAGAGAGGGGACATATTTTTTTGTTAACCAACTGATTAGTGTTCAGTTTGTTAACCTAAATGGGACAATTAGATTTCAACAACTTATTTGGTTTAATCACAAGTCTGTTTAATATAGGAAACATTTAGCTAAAAAAAAATCAAAAAAATAATAAAAAATATACTTCACTTACCAAATAGGTCGTATGATTTGCGTTGTTATCTAAATTATCTCATAGATAATTATGAATAGGTTTTTTTTGTGTTTAGTAGATTTTGTATTTTTGTAGCATTTTGTCAATGTTAATATAAGATCCTACTTAAGAATTACGTTGTCCCCGGTCCCTTGGGCTTTCTCATCACATTTAACTGATTGTAATTTTTATGTTCATACAGTTTGATGAAATTGATTGGGCACAAACAAATTTCTAATAAACTGGGTAATATTGTTCATGCATGATTGTTTTAACATATATTAATTTGAACTTTAATTTATGAATTAACTGGGTGCTATTATTCCTACATGAACGCTTGAACAATATGGTGTACATAGTGTTGAAATTTGTATGCTTATGTAAATGTTATTTAAACATTGAACAATGGTATTTAATTACTGTGTAAACTTGTAGGATTGTGTACATGTTATTCAACATGTTCATAAGTGAACTCAAGAGTTCATCACTGATGATAGTTCATAAGTGAATTCATGTGCATAAACTTAGAGATATTTGAAAAAATGCATTTTCTTTCAAATTGTCCATGTAATTTTAAAGTGAAACATTGTTGATAAGTGAACTTTATATATAAAGACTTCAAATTGTTCAACGATGAACAATACATGTAATTTTATGAATTTTTTTTGTTGTGAAAACTGATCTGTTTCACTAATGAAGATTTCGATTATCGCTGAAGATATCATTTCGACAATTTCTCAACTGAATCAAAAAAAGATTCAACTAGTTTCATGTTTGATTTCCCATAATATTAGAGATATATTTTGTTTCCTAAACTCTTGATTTTATCATTTACTTTTTTTTTATCTCTATTCACTTATAAATACTATGTAGAACGTGTGTTTAATATATTCTGGATGCTTAAATTAAACTAATCAAATCTAAATCGTTGTTGAACAATTTGGACGAATGAGATTGGTTATCTAGTTAACAAAAGAGAGGGGTCCTACATAATATTATAGGAAGGTTCAAATGAGAACTTTGCATTTTTCAAGGAAAAAAGAGACACTTGTGGATCACATATGATGTGGGTCCTACATAATATTATGTAGGACCCACATCATATGTGGTCCACAATTTGTTCATTTGTTCATTTAAGGAGGGGTGATTCTCATTTGATCCCTCCGGTTCTTATATACCCCAGTTAAAAGTTACACCCGCGCCTCCCAATCTCAACCCTCCATTTCATATTCAATTTCTTTTTTATTTTTTTGTATGCAAGGGTATATCCGTTTTTTACAATTTCATAATAATAAATACATTTTTTATGAAAAATATATGTTTTAATCTAATTGTGGACGGTTTATTTAAATTAGGTAGTTATCCCATCATTTTTTGGATTGACTGAAAATTCAAATTTTGAATGTTAACTTAATCAACATATGAATATTGAGAGTAACTACATCAATTGAAATCTTCAAAATCTGGAAGCATATTCGATCCCCGACCCATATCTGTAAAAAATCGTAGAATGTTAAAGTCTACAGGTGAGGAAACATATGAAAAATGTATGGAAAACATATGAAAACGCATGGAAAACATATGAAAAATCTGCAAAACCTAGAAATGATGAAGATGAACCCAGAAACATATGAAAAACGTATGAAAAAACTATGAAACAATCTGCAATACCCAGGAACATATGGAAAAAAAATGATAAAGATGAACCCAGAAACCTATGAAAAATGTATGAAAAAACTATGAAACAATCTGCAATACCCAGAAACATATGGAAAAGAATGATGAAGATGAACCCAGAAACATATGAAAACCGTGAAAAAACTATGAAACAATGTGCAGAACCCAGAAACAATCTGCAAAACTCTATGATGAAGATGAAAAACCTTTGAAAACATATGAAAAACCATTTCTCTGAACCGAAAGATAATATCGTTGAAAAACATATGAAAAACCGTTGAAAAGAATGAGGAAAATGAACCCAAAAACATATCGAAAAGAATGATGATGATGAACCCAGAAAAACCTATGAAAAAACTGTGTTCGGAAGGAATAGGCATTCTCCACCTTGGTCGACTACCACTGCCGACAACCGCGACAATAGAAAACGAATCGACGTAATCCATATCATCGTTCTGAATATCATCTGATGATTCTTGGTTCGTATTATCCATTGAATCAACATCTGAAAACACTTGTCTTCGTATTATCCTAATCGCCGGCGACAAATCCGGCCACCAGCGATGCCGTGAACCACCGCCGCCCACACCAGTCGCAACCATCACATGCCGGCGACATTTTCAAACCCTCAAGAACCACCATCACCACCACCGTATTACCATATATGATTCGCAAATCATATAACTTTCATGGATACGTGAGAGATGATTTAGGAAACAACTAGAAAGGTACTCGCGCAATGCAGCGAGATCCATTTTAATTTTAATGTTGTATTTTATTTTTTTGTCTTTATCAATTTTATAATACGATTTTATTAGTTTTGAAAAAATAGATTTTATTTTTTGTAAACTTTCTTTATTTCAGATTTTATTTTAAATTATAATATAGGTTTAATAAGGAAATTAACCAAAATAACCAAAATAATACCATTTTTGAATTTTAAGTAATTATGCTTTAATCAATTGTACTAACCGCATAATAATATGTTTTTAATAGTTTTTACCAAATGCTTTATAATATAATATAGATGGTTATCATGTTTGTGTCGCTTGCATAAATAAAGGAAATGATAATTTAATTTCATAAATAAAAAATAGAAATTGTTAATTACCTCAGCATCCTTCTGTTCCTTTTTTCACACCCATCATGCCATTCGATTTCAGACTAATTACCATATTGCCACCGCGTGTTATGAAGCGTCAGATTAAAAATTGGAGGTTGAGATCAGGAGGCACGGGGTGTAGAAGATCCTCCCTAGATCTCTCTCTCTCTCTCTCTCTCACTGCTAGAAAATTGAGTATTTTCAACGGAAAATGTCGTTGAAAATTTTCTACGAATTTTAGAGGATTATTGACAGAACATAAATTTTTTACGAATTTTCAACGAATTTTCGTTGAAAATACTCAATTTTCTAGTAGTCTCTCTCTCTCTCTCTCTCTCTATCTATCTCTCTCTCTCTCTCTCTCTCTATCTATCTATATATATATATAGGGGAGATCATACAATAACACCCCTCATTTAAAGAAACAAAAAAACACATTTGAAACCATATATGATATGGGTCCCACACAATATAAAATTATATTTAATTCAAATGGGTCCCACCATCGAATTAAATATGATTTTATATTGTGTAGAACTCAAATCATATGTGGTCTTAAAGGTGTTCCTTTGTTCCTTTAAAAATGCAAAGTTCTCATTTGAACCTCCCTATATATATATATATATATATAAGGCTAAATCAAATGAAACCTACAAAAGGTTACAAACTTGTGAAAACCGATACAAAAATATTTGTTTACATGATTTTTTTCATCAAAAACTATAATTTAAGATATTGTAACATGAGGGAGGTTCAGGAGAAAACTCTAAAAAAAAAAGAAAACTGAAAAACACCCTAGGAGGCGTCATCTGGTAACATGCATTTGTGCATATGTACTAATGCATATTTATGAATTGATGCATATAAAAAATGAGCTCCAATCAAGTATATGCATTTGTGCATATGCACTAATGCATATTTATGTATCGATGCATAAAAAAAATTACAGTTCAGATGGCGGACTTCCAAGATGTTTTCAGTTTTCATTTTTTTTAGCATTATCTCCTGAACCTCTCTCAATATAACATATATGTTTATATTTCACCTGACGCAGAAATTATATGTGAAAAAAAAATTGGTAAAATAAAGCGTAAAAAATTAAAAAACTCAAAAATTGCAGACCTTTTATTACCGACCTAGGACAAAGAACTCGAAAATTTTGTCATTTAATGGGTCTGGAATTATTTACGGCCATTTAGAGCAATTTCTCTATTTTGGTTAGGTGGCAAGAGTTTGTGTAGATTGTCTTATATATCTAATTATCTCATCCACAAACTCTTGAATATTCAGGTCCGATGATCCACCTTCTTCCACCGCCGCCTCCGCCGCGTTCTTCCACTTCAATGCATTCTTTTTCAGTTCAGCCGCCTTTACACCATTAGCTGCCTCCATTAAGCACTCCTTATCTCTTCCCTTCCGATTACCCTATTCTCAGCCTTACCCCTACACATCCTAATCCCAACCTTCCATTCATCAACCAAATATTTGGCATCCGTCACTTGATCCCCCCACTGTGGGAACGCCACCACCGGAACACCGCTAGACAACGCCTCCGTCGTTGAGTTCCACCCACAGTGAGTCACGAAACAAGAAACCGCCACGTGGGACAACACCTGTGCTTGTGGGCTCCAGTGAACCACCATCCCTCTGTCACCAGCCGCCTCCAAGAATCCCTCCGGCAACCCGCCGCATTTCACACCATTAAAAGTATCACCCTTAGATCAACGACAAGCCAGATTTCAAAACCCCATAAGCCATCTCAGTCAACTGTTCTTGGCTCAAGTTCACAACACTTCCGAATGATATGTAAACCACGGATGAAGGCGGCTTGGAGTCGAGCCACTCGAGACAATCGTCGGCTTTTATCAAGTCGCCGGAGATGTGTGAGCTTGATTCAAGTAATGGGTTTTTAAACAGCGGACCAACAGGTCGGATAGGACATATTTGAGACATGTACTTGATGAGATCACCTTCAAGTTCTTGAAAAGTTTCCATTAATACACAAAACGTCTTTGGCAAGTTCTTGAACTGTCCTAAAATGGCTCTTTTCAAGAACGGATAAGGCGTTGAAGGATGTAAAATGGTCGGAATCTCATCGGATTTCAACAACGGCATATTTGGCAACTGAACGTCGATGTCTGGTTGTTTTTCGTTTGGAAATGGAACTAATGAATTCTCGTAATGATAATAAGACGAAAAGCAAGCACAAGACTGTACCCAAAGCATTGCTGAAGGGATGTTAAGCTCTTCTCCTAAGTCTGAAACCCAAGGGATGAAAGGGCTGTTGATAAGGCATGAAACCGGCCGGCCGTTTTGTGCATGGTGGTTGATGATTTCTGTTAGTGATCTCTTTCCGTATGCCTCAAGTTTTGGTAAATACGTCTCAAGGTCATGGACCTCCTCATCGTCATCTTCGAAGCATCCATCGTCAAAGAACTCAAAGCGGATCATCCCACCACGGTTGCCCACCGGAGTAGGATCACCGGAGACGGCGGCACCGGCTTTCTTCATTTTGTTTCCGATGGATTTGGTGGCAGAGAAGGTGACGAGAAGGTTACCCTTTGAAGCTATGAGCTTACCGAGCCTGAGGAGTGGATTGACATGGCCTTGTCCTGGAAATGTGACTAGAAATATATGTACAAGATCTTCTAATTTAGAGGTCATTGATTATTTGAAGCTAGGTGTTTTGTGTCATTGAGAGTAAGAGTGTGTGTGTGTGTATATACACTTGATATATATACACACTGACTAAGGATGCAAGTTGTTTGAAATTGAAGATATCAAAGACAAAACAAATTTTAATTTGTCAAGTATTTAGACACGCAAGCACAAGTGCGAGTTGAAACACACCCCTTATAATTAAAATGAATGCGTAATTGCTTACGTATGAAGCATGATGGAAGAAATTTGCAAAAATGTTTGCTGTTTTAAACGTGTTAGAAAAGTGGGTTGGCTTCTTCTTCAATTTGCAAAAATTAGTTGGTTGATAAAATCGTAAAAATCTCTATTTATTTATAGTAACAAGTGTTAAAAATGTGAATTTTACGCCTTCACTAGTTATTTTCGTAAATGTGATTTTTTTTAACGTAATGCAAGATCTCAAAATTTGTTTTAATGATGTTTAAGTTGAAATTTCCAAATTCAAAAGTTTGGGCATTTTAATAAGTGTCTTATTAAAGTTGGTTTTATAGAACGCATTTTAAGTGTCTTATCATATTTGATTTTATAGGGCGGTTTTTGAAAAATGTCATGTTACACTTGATAGGGACATACCTGTGTGGTGGCATATGATGGCACGTGTCACCGTATTATCTCTCTGTCGAAAGTTAAAATTTTTGGGTTTGTTAAGAGTGCAAACCGGATCGTTATAGAAGGTGCTATCATATGCTCTTAAGAAGTCCAAGGAATGTGCAACCGTACCTCGTAATCAACCAAAAAAGCCGAAAAAACTATTGAAACCAACCAAAGAAACCGAAAAAGCCCCTCAAAATCGAAAAAAAAAACTTTAAAATTCCTCGAAATCAAGCAAAACACTTAAAAAATCACTCGAACCGGTGGGATTAAGCTAAAAACATATCGAGCGATATTGAACCTTAGTAAAAATATGAAGATACGTTGATAAAAACCGTGTGTTTGATAAATATTTTTTGTCTATGTTATATGATGCCACCGTATGAAAAAAATTCTGGACCCTTCCCTGATACTTGGTTTTATAGGACGTTTTTTGAAAAGTGTCTTATCAAACCTTAAAAAAATAGGACGTCATATTAATCTAATAGGACCTATAAATTAAGTGTTAATTGTTTCTATAAGACGCTATAAAAAAGACGTTCTATTACACATTAAAACATGGGTCGCTTTTTGAAAAACGTTCTATTAAACTTTATAACAATATGACGCTATATTAATTAAGTTAATAGGACCTATAAATTAAGTGTTCTATCATATTGTATTAATAAGAACACATAAATTGAAGTGTCGGACTTATGTCAATTATAGGACGCTTCTAAAAAAGCGTCCCAAAAAAGCGTTCTATAAACCACTTTTTGTTGTAGTGTGAGTCATCAAGTGGATGTCAGCATTGAACAACATTTTGAGAAACCGCAAATTTTGATCATTTGAATTAAAACTTGAATGATCATTATATTGTAAAGTGTCAACTTTATAATTTTCATAAGTTTGGCCAATATATTTGAATTTTTTTTAGAGTTGTGTATAAAATGCAGGTCAAAAATGTTTGGCTGATTTGAAACGGACAAATTGCTTGAAAATGTAGTGTACTTTATTATCCTACATATTTTGGTTAACGTATTTTTAAAACATTTGTTTTGATACCTAAAGCCATTTACAATGGAGGATTATTTTGAGGTTTTTCTTGAGACTTTACAAGAACCTCCGCTATGAAACAAAACAAAGGTTTTACAAGAACCACAATGCTTGTAGCGTACTAGTTAATACTTGTGGGAGATGAGGCTAGATAACCCATCTATCACAGGTTCGAATTCAGGCGCAAACAACTTGTGGCCACTGGAAAATTATCTCAGACCTGCATGCTTTAACAGTCTTAAAATTATCAGGGATTAGTCTAGGCAAATGCCTAGGATACCCTTTCCAAAAAAAAGGTTATTGTCCGGTCACAAGTTCTTATTAGAGCATCCACAGTGGTGGAACCTCTAAGAACCTTACTTGCCATAATTTTTTTCTGCTACATCATTGACACCTTAACAAAATAAGATAACCTCCTTAGAACTCTACAACGAAGGTTATTAAATGGGTCGCGCCATCTGTCACTTAGTATCTCCAAAAGCTTTTCTAAATAATTTAATGATTCGTCCATCAAAGCATATTATTACAAACATGATGTGCTTAACACTATCTTTGGTATATATATGAGTTTGTGCTAAATCAATTAATTTACATTTAAATCAATGTTGTGTGAAGGACGGTTTTCACCCCTTCAAGTAAGTTCATTTTGAGAGAAAGTGGATGTTTCGTTTTCTTAAAAGCGTGGGATTCTATTTTTAGCACTCTTTTAGTCTTTTTTTTAGTTTTTAGGAGATGTTCAATGTCAAACAATAGATTTTGCATCACTTTGATACAAATAAGACTAAACTATAATTTTTTGGGCCCCTAGTTTAGTAAAATCTTTGAAAGTAAAACCTAAACTTTAATAACTTTAATACTGTGTTTCGGGATTTGAAGAGGAAAGAAAGGAAAAGAAATAGATGTAAAATAAAGTAAAAAAAAGAAAGAAAAGGAAAAGAAATTTTATATTTCGTTTCTTGAGAGTGAAATACAATGAAAGAAATGAAAAAAAAAATCGATGTTCTTGAAAATGAGATAAAGGAAGGAAAAATGTCATTTATACCAATATGTTGTCTAAAATAATATTATTTAGAATAAAAAATCAGGTACTTTTGTAATTTTATTAATTTTTTAAATGATTTCGTTTCCTCCCCTTTCCTTCCGTATTTGGCACGAAAGTTTTGGAAGAAAAATAAACTTTATTTTCGTTCCCTTTTTTACTTTATCTCCAAAAAATGTTTTGAGAACGAGTTTTTTTCACTTTTTTTCAGCTTTCCCTCCCTTCCTTTGTTTTCCATGGTAAAATGAGTTTCGAGAACACAACGTAAAAATCGTCTATATGGTTTTTGTTTTACACTGAAAGTGATCTTTTATCACTAACTCCATTAGTGGCTGGGGTATATTTTCTTTTATGTCCATTTAATTACTTTCCTAATTCTCTTTAAAAAATTTATTAATAATATATTCTATTTGTTACAAGAAATTAAAATTATCTATAATTATTTTTTTGATAAATATTTTTCTAATAGAAATCGAAAATCATAAAAATTAAAATCGACATAAATATAATAAATTATCCATAAATTCAATTTATTATAGAAAATAAAAATCTGCAAAATAAAAATAAAACATATTGTAAATTATCCTTGATGATTAAATGACTAAATAGGATGAAAAAATGAAAAATATTCAAGGTCCATAAAATAAAGAAATGTAAATTAACCATCACAAATATTTTATGGATGATTTACAAAAAGTTTTATTTTAATTTGTATATTTTTTATTTTCTATAGTAAATGAAAATTTATTTACGAATAATTTATTATATTTATTTATACAGATTTTAAGTTCTCATAATTTTAATTTTCTATCAAAAAAATATTTATGCAAAAATATTTATCAGAAGATCACTATGGATAATTTACTACATATAAAAGCATTTTTAACAGATTTTCTATAATTTTTTTAAAATAGAAAATCAAAGGTGAAAATCTTTATAAAAAATTAGTGTTAAAGGAAAAAGGAAATAGAACAACAAGATTATAGAGAGAAATTGAAAAGCTGTAAATTCTCATTAATCATAGACCCTTTAAATAGGGATACGTTACAAGTAGATAATTATCAGTTCTAACTTATCTCTAATATGTTTATCTCTATCTATATCGTCATATCCATTAGACAATGGCACATTTATCCTACAACATTTTCATCTTCAACAGATTTTTTATTTTAGAGATTTTAACATAAATTATATTAATATAGTATTCTCTAATTTATCATCCCAATGCACTTTTATTTTATTTTTTAATATAAAATGATAAAATTTTAATCCTATTGGTGAGATGTAATAAAATAACAGTTTCTCTCTCATACCATCAAGTTTTAGAGAATTCTCTAAACTCGGAAAAAAAAAGTTAAGTTTAAAGAGGTTTGAGTTAAAAATATGCTCTAATAGCATCTCTAAAAATTCCTCCAAAATGGAAAAAGTATGAGATAGAAAACTTTTTTCTCTATATTTGGAGATTACCCAAAAAATGATTACCATGTAAGAGAAATTATTATTTTATTCATAGTCTCACTCTCCCACCAATGATAAAAATCTTAGTTTAAAATTTTATTAATATATTGAATATTTTAATACTATAATTAATGTTGGATTCTCCAAAATAGAGATGCTGGAGATAAATGTAATTTTTTTTAGAGATTTTGACTTTTTTATCTCCATTTTAGAAAAAAATTAGAGATGTTGTTAGAGATGCTCTAATAGATTTGGAGGGATTTGGATTTGAAATCCATTCCAATTCGGTGTTTAGTTTGTGTGATTGTTCGGATTTGAAATCCTAGGATTGATTTAAAATCTCATGGTTGATGGATTTGAAAATCCTTAGGCATGGGTTGGTATTTGATATCCCAATCCTATCAGATTTCATAAATTGCTTCTAATCTTAATCCCGTCATGCATCCAGGGCTGTCCCTGGGGAAGGGCGACACAGGCGCACGCTCAGGGTCCATAAATATTAGGGGCCTAAATTTTTTTCCCCGGTATATATATAATATGTATTAGTCTAAAAATTAATACAGTAAGGATACCCAAAATATATTATAGTATAATAAAAGGTAAAATGAATTTAGTAGATAGGGGATCACATAGGGCTGAAACAGCGGCTACACAGGGTCGGAATTGACTCGAAACTGAGGAAGAGCTGCACGGTTTCAAAACAGACGGCTGCAGGCTAAATTAGTGGCTACATAACTGTTTTTTACAGCAATTTTCGGCTTGGGAACGATGGTTTATGAGAGGGGAGAAATGTTGATAGATATATTGGAGAAGTCTTAATTGGTATCGTGATTGTATTCTTTGACATGATCAGGTCTGCTACCGATATTTGATTGTGTCGGTTTCGTTCTTAATAAAAGTTTTATGGTGTTGTCGTTCAAAAAAATTACAATGAAGAAAACAAAAAGAAATTGTCATTTCACTATATGTTATTGTTTATTACCTTTCTAGTTAATTTTTTTTTACCTGATACCATGGTCCAATGTTGTTGGCTATTTTTACATGCTTGGCTATTTCAATGCTACAACAATTCAACTATAACAACTGTAAACTCATATGCTTGTTATTGTTATATGTTTCCATTGGCTATTATTATTTGTTTATATATGTTGTTTGTGTAATTGTTTTTGTTGGTTATTGTTATCTATTTTTGTTTCTATAGATGATATTGTATTATTGTTTGACGAACTATCGATTGTTCTAATGAGTTATGACGTGTTTAACGGTTTTATGATTTATCAATAAATTTTTCAAACTAAATGTATTCAATAATCAAAACACCTGGGAGGGTCAGTGGATGGTATACCTGAGTACCTGGGTTCGAACCCTGCGGTGCGAATGTGGAAATATGCAGATCACGGGTCTGCCACTTAGTGGCACCCTTAAATGGGATGGGTCGTGATCGACGGGGATTAGTCGTGTGACACCCTTAAGTGGGATCCCGGATACCCCAGGAAAGTGTGTGTGTGTGTGTTAACTTGCCTTTCAAAAAAAAATGTTGAAAGACCTAAACTACATAATTAATACCAAAAGTTACTTTTTAGACCATTGGAGGACAAACGAAATATAATATTTACGAGTTTCAAGTTCGAAATGTCCGCTTGGTTTACAGGGCGTTTCTGTAAGCACCTGTTTTCCAAAATATACCAAAACGGACAAATCTAAAGTAATAAATTTGCGGAAACGTAAACTATATACAAGACTAAGGACAATAGCTACCTGTTAACTAGGTACTTAAAGTTACAACCAAAAGTCGACTAATAATTTACAACCTAAAGTTGTATTCGACTAACTACTTAATAACAAAAGAGTCGTACTACCGGAAGCATTAAAAGCAAAGATCTCAATCTACTCGAGCTTGTTCTTCACTTTATCCACATGGCCTGTAAAAATATGAACAACTAAAGGGGTAAGCACAAAATGCTTAGTGAGTAAACGAGAACTACTAACTACTAAAGCTTCACAGATGTATTCCATTGAAATCAATGATCACGAAGGATGTAAATAATGTAACAAGTAATCATCATTCGGGATTTAAACATCTAAGTATTAAAGTATGCAACCAATATATCATGTGAAAGTCAATAATAGATATGTACGACCACCGAGCTATCCCGGACGTGGCAAGTACAACAATGTATCCTAGATATCATATCACCCGAGCTATCCCGGCCAGTGGAATGATCTTCCCGCCCGAGCTATCCCGGACAGCGGGGAAAACGATCGGACTCTAACACGGTCAAATATGCACTATACTCGAGTAATATCAGCTGATATGGGCTTAATTGTGCCCTCCCCGGGTGAAACACAAAGTAACCACCGGGTAGCACCTATGGAAGGACGGAGTACAATAACCAATAATCATTTGAAATAGATAAGGGGACATAACATGGATAAGCATGGAAGCAAGTAACAAATAGATAATACATGTCTAGCAAATAGTAAGTCAAGTAATCCCATAAACTCACAGTGTTTTTTCAAAATTGAGCCAAATTAGGCTCCTAGTCCATATACGCCTAAACGTCGACCAACGATCACTCCGAAAGGACCAAATGAGCTTATTTAAATACCTGTAATATGTAAGCAAGGTTTCTTAAAGATCTGACAACAATAACTTAACCAAACTTAATTTAAACTTATTTTAGTTACTTTAATTTTCAGCTCAAAATTCACTTTTTATCAATTTTGAGAGGCAATTCTAACCAACATACATGCCTTATTTCTAAAAAGTGTCTAAATGACAGGTTTAGAGCTATATATAAGTTTTCCGAAATGTCCAGAATCATAGTAATCCGAGCAAGTTATTGCACCATCAAAACAGCCTCTCGGATAAATTGGTGCTGTCAATTTTTCTATATAAAAAAAAACTAAAATCCATAGTTTGGATTTAATCTTCATTCCAACATTCAAAATACCATCTAACAACGTTTATATTGTTGTTTACAAGATCAATACTCAAAGATTTCACCAACATAATCAATAATGAAGAAAATCAAAGTTCAACTTATGTTCTTCATTTTCAAAAGCTCTAAATCATCAATTAAGCATTCATAGCAACTTAGTTAGGCTATAATCAAGCTAAATACAACATAATTCTAATGTAATTCAGATTAGGGTTCATAAACCCAAACCCTAGTATCACCAATTCAACTCTAACTAGCTTCAAATCAAGAAATTAACCAAGAAATTAGTTATACCTTATCTTGTGGATGATTTTGGTGCAATAATCAAGCTAAAACTCTTTGTATCAAGCTTGATTCATCCCCAAGAAGCTAAAATCACCCATGGAAGAGAGAGTCTGAGTTTAGAGATCAATTTGGGTGAAAATGGACTAAAAATCGTCCTTTTTACGACTTTTACGAGTTGGGGCCGAGCTGACTCGGCTGAAACTCGGTTTGACCCACTAAACACTAAAAATCACATAACTTTTCGCTCGAATCTCCGTTTTTGACGCGGTTTTCGCTCACGCGTTCGTAACGAGATAATCTACAACCTAAAATAAAAATATTCCAGAAAATATTTCCCCAAAAAAAATCGGTTTTAGACCACGAGCTTTCACTTTAAAACCTTTCGGTCCTCGACTAAGACTTAGTTCAACTTTAACTTTTCAAACACATAATCTATCATGTTTTAGTCACATAAACACATATAAAGAATATAATTACAACGTATTGGAGAAAGTGGATGTTACAAATGTATTCAATAATATGTTGATATACAAATTATAGGTCACATTCATTATTTAATTATCCTTATTGAATCTTAATGAATCATCTTTTCTTTCACATTTTTAGTAATCTTATTTGTCTACTTGTCTAAATTTTTTTGATAACCTTTTGTATCATTAATCTCTAATTGAATCTATTTTTAAAAAGTGGTTTATATGAGGTTTTTAACACCTTTTTGGAAGCCTCCTATAAATGAGAATACTAGACACTTCAATTTATGTGTCCTTATTAATACAATATGATAAAACACTTCATTTATAGGTTCTATCAACTTAATACCTTGTCCTATTATTATAAAGTCTAATACAACGTTTTTAAAAAGCGAACTGTATTTTAATATCTAATAGAACACTTTTTAAAACGTCTTATAAAAAAGGTTAACATCACACTTATGTTATAGGTCCTATTAGATTAATATGACGTACAAATTTTATATGGTTAACAAGACATTCTTCAAAAAAACGTCCAATAAAACTAAGTCTAACATAGTAACATAACACGTTTCAAAATTATTCTTATTTCTATAAAACCAAATATAACAAGACACTTTTTCAAAATACATGCTAGTAGGCTATAAAACCAACTTTAACAGGACAGTTTCCAAAATGCCAAACTTTTTATTTTTGAAAATTTAACTTAAACAACATTAAAAACAAGAGTAAATTGTGATTTTGGTCCCTAAGGTTTAGTGAAATCTTTTGGAAGTTGGACTTATACTTTGATAAGTTTAAAAATTGTTCTTGTGATTTTTATTTTACTTTAAAAGTGATCCCTGGTCATTAACTTCGTTAAACAATATCTGTTAAGAGAAGGATAATTTTGACTTTATAATTTTATTACCTGTTTTCCTTTTAATTTTGCTTGATTACATGGTTTCTGGTAATTTTGCTTGATTTCATCTAGGTTTCGTCTAAGGTTCAATGAGTCATTGAGGTGAAACTAAGTGGAGATTGTGGTGATGGGTGGTGGCATCTGGTTGTTTTCTGAGGGAGGGGGTGGTGGCATCTGGTTGTTTTCTGCCTAAGGAGGTAGCTTTTGGTTGTTTTCTGCCGGAGGGGTTGGTGGCATCAGGTTGTTTTCTTCTGGAGGGGGTGGTGGCGTTTGGTTGTTTTCTGCCGTAACGGGTGGTGGCGTCTGGCTGCCGGAGGTGGTGGTGGTACCTGGTTGTGTTCTGCAGGAGGGGGTGGTGGTTGATAGGAGCAGCAAACTAGGGGTAGCAGACTAGCTGGTAAAGCTGGTAATAAAAGTAAAAAGACACAATTATCCTTTATTTAACGAACATTGTTTAACAGCGTTAGTGAACAGGGACCACTTTTAAAGTAAAATAAAAACCACATGGACGATTTCTAGACTTATCAAAGTTCAAATCCCGTTTTCAAAGATTTCGCTAAACCGTAAGAACCAAAATTAGAGTTTACTCCAAAAAACAAATTTTAAGAGCCTGCTTTACGTTAAAAAAATAACGTTTATGAAAATAACTAGTGAAGACGTGAAATTTGCATTTTTTTGTTGATATAAAGGAGGACGACCACTTCAATCAAGAAAAAAAACTATTCATTAAAGATTACGTTTTTTTTTGTATTTTTAGGATTTTACGATTTTTGGGAATTTTTTTGTTAACACTTGTTACTATAAATAGATAGAGATTTATAAAAATAACTAGTGAAGCGTAAAATTTGCATTTTTTTAACGCTTGTTACTATAAATAGATAGAGTTTTCTATCAACCAACTCATTTTTGCAAATTGAAGAAGAAACCAACCCATTTTTGTAACATTATTAAAACGGATCCCATTTTTAACAAACAAACATTTTAGCAAATTTCTCCCGTCATGCTTCATACGTAAGCAATTACGCATGCATTTTAAGGGTTTCTTGTTTCAACTCGCATTTGTGGTTGCGTTAAACTTCACAAAGTAGAATTTGTTTTCTCCTTGTCCTTGATGTCTTCAATTTTAAACAACATGCATTCTTAGTCAGTATGTATATATATATATACACTGTGTATACATATATAATATATACACACACTTGGCTCTAATACATCTAACATACCTCACTCTCTTACTCTCAATCACATACACAAACACCTTAAAATCATCAATGGACTCTAAAGAAGATCTTGTGCATGTGTTTCTAGTCACCTTTCCAGCACAAGGTCATGTCAATCCACTCCTCAGGCTCGGTAAGCTCATAGCATCAAAGGGTAACCTTCTCGTCACCTTCTCTGCCACCAAATCCATCGGAAACAAAATGAAGAAAGCCGGTGCCGCCGTCTCCGGTGATCCTACTCCGGTGGGCAACCGTGGTGGGATGATCCGTTTTGAGTTCTTTGACGATGGATGCTCCGAAGATAACAATGAAGAGGTCCATGACCTTGACACGTATTTACCTAAACTTGAAGCATACGGAAAGAAATCAGTAACAGAAATCATCAACCACCATGCACAAAATGGCCGGCCGGTTTCATGCCTTATCAACAACCCTTTTGTGCCATGGGTTTCAGACTTAGGAGAAGAGCTTAACATCCCTTCAGCAATGCTTTGGGTACAGTCTTGTGCTTGCTTTTCGTCTTATTATCATTACGAGAATTCATTAGTTCCATTTCCAACCGAAAACCAACCAGAAATCGATGTTCAGTTGCCAAACATGCCGGTGTTGAAGTCCGATGAGATTCCGAGCTTCTTACATCCTTCAACGCCTTATCCGTTCTTGAAAAGAGCCATTTTAGGACAGTTCAAGAACTTGTCAAAGACGTTTTGTGTCTTAATGGAAACGTTTCAAGAACTTGAAGGTGATCTTATCAAGTACATGTCTCAAATATGCCCTATCCGACCTGTTGGTCCGCTTTTTAAAAACCCATTACTTGAATCAAGCTCCAACATCTCCGGCGACTTGATAAAAGCCGACGATTGTCTTGAATGGCTCGACTCCAAGCCGGCTTCATCCGTGGTTTACATATCATTCGGAAGTGTTGTGAACTTGAGCCAAGAACAGTTGACTGAGATGGCTTATGGGGTTTTGAAATCTGGCTTGTCGTTTCTATGGGTGATCAGAAAGGGTGATACTTTTAATGGTGTGAAATCCGGCGGGTTGCCGGAGGGATTCTTGGAGGCGGCTGGTGACAGAGGGATGGTGGTTCACTGGAGCCCACAAGCCCAGGTGTTGTCCCACGTGGCGGTTTCTTGTTTCGTGACTCATTGTGGGTGGAATTCAACGATGGAGGCGTTGTCGAGCGGTGTTCCGGTGGTGTCGTTTCCACAGTGGGGGGATCAAGTGACGGATGCCAAATATTTGGTTGATGAATGGGAGATTGGTGTTAGGATGTGTAGGGGTGAGGCTGAGAATAGGGTGATCGGAAGGGAGGAGATTAAGGAGTGCTTAATGGAGGCAGCTAATGGTGTAAAGGCGGCTGAATTGAAAAAGAATGCATTGAAATGGAAGAAGGCGGCGGAGGAGGCGGTGGAAGGAGGTGGATCATCGGACCTGAATATTCAAGAGTTTGTGGATGAGATAAAGAAGATAAGACAATCGACACAGACTCTTGCCCACCCCTTGTAAACCGCCACCTAGCTAGCCAAAATATAATATTGATAATATTTTGTAATTAATCCAAAATGTGGATTCATTTTACAAGTTATAGGAAAATAAAAAAATCAACGATGTTGGTATTAAATTAGTAAATTACTACATATTATTTGTTACTTTAATTGATGTTTATTTTTGTACATTTTGTTTGAGAAAACAGAATTAAAATAGATCAATTTTCGGTTGATTAAATATTTATTTTTATAAAATAATACTAATGCATGTACCTTTCAAAAAAAAAAATGTTATCATGAACAGTTTGGAAAATGAAAAGTTGTGGTGTTTTGTTTCGTGACTCTCCTTAATCCTTACCTGTCTCTCTCGTCCCTATCTTCTAACAGGGATCAATTTTGATCAAATTCAACCCGTCTCATATAAGTTTCATCATCTTAATTTCATAATATTTGAGACTTATTCAAACATATAATTTCACACATTTAAAAAATTAAGACCCTTAAATATATATATATATATATATATATATATTAAGATAAATAAAATTCTAAAATGATACATTTAAAAGCTAATTCTTTCAAAGTCGAAATCAACCTAATATAAATATAATTTTAATACAATTTTTCGTTTTATACTTTAATAAATATTGTGGTTATATATTTGCATATCTTTCATTTGGTATTATGAAAATTTAAACATATTTTAAATAAGATGAAACGAGTTTTTGAGGACTTGTTTATTGCCTATTATTTGCATATTTCATAATTGGTTATGATCAATAAAACAAGTCGACAATTGTTTTGAGCAATTAATTAATATGTGTTCAAATTAACGAATAGAACCGTAACATTTATTTACCGAGTTTAATTTTGAGGTTCAAATTTAAATTGTTTTTTTTTGTTAATAAATTCCACGAAAAATTGAATCCAAATTAAACAATCGATTTCGAACTCAAAAGAAATCAGGAAGAAATTGAAGATACATTGAAGATGAATTGAAACTCCAATCTTATTTGTCTTTGTTGGTTTTGATCTCATAATTTGACAAATGATGTTACCAATTAATGTCATTAATTGTATGAAAAGAAGGTGGAACTTCCGACCTGAATATTCTAGAGTTTGTGGATGAGACAAGGAAGATTAGACAATCCACAGACTGTTGCCCACCCCTTGCAAACAGCCACCTAGCCAAAAATATTGCAAACATTTGTAATTCAAGTTATTGATTCATTCTAAAGTTATAAAAAAATAACAAATCAACAATGTATGAAAAAAAAAATATACATGTGAAAAAAAGTACAAATAAATATATGTGAAATTTTCATCTTATAATGCATGTGAAACTTTTACATTATGAAACAAACATATATAAAATAACATCTTAAATCATAGCATTATGAAAAAAAATTATAAAAAAATTGTTTTTATATTGATTTGTATGAATTACAAGAGGTTGCTCTTATAGTTTACGATTATTACAGAAATTCTATATTGCCCTTTGGACCCCATGTAGATTATTTGCTGGTATCATGTTTGATCTTCTCATAATAACCATTGAAATTCCATTTTTAAGGTTGCTTAGTCAAACTTATCACTAAAATTCCATTTTTACAGTTCACTTTTGCAACGGTGAAACTCGAACTTGTTCCGTTGAGATGGGGAAAAGAGAAGCAACATGGATTATGGTTAAGTATTTTGGTTCTTTTTTCTCTATATTCAAGTACCTTATTCCTTCCAGACTTCAGCAGCGCTCGAGAAAGCTACAAGTGCATTGGCTCAACTTGAATACTGATAAACGTTAATAAATGATGATATCTAATTGTATGAAATTTTATGGCATTTGGAAGATTGTTATGTTGAGATTGAAGAAAGATAAAAATGGTGTGAGTTTTAGTCTTTATTTTGATTCTCCTTTGGCATAACTTGGTGCTTTGATTTTGGTTTAGATGAGATGACGAGGATGAGCTTTTTTGAGACACGACTACATAACTTCGAGGAGATAGCTAGATCCTCCTCTAGATAGTAATTACCGTATGTATGGATTTTTGATTGAATAACACTTTAGAAAATTGAGCTTGTTCATATACGTACAAAGTATTATTTATGTTTTAGTCATTTGGGCATGTTTTATTGTATAGGAAATTTGTATTTTTAATTTTTTTTTATAAAAAAAGAAAATTGCCGACAGAATATCCATCGTTAACATAAAATATAGATTTTTATTTTTTTAAATCCATCGGAAATCCGTCGGTAAAGAGTCTTTCGGAAATCCATCGGTAAAGAGATCCATTGGAAATCCGCCGGTAAAGCGATCCGTCGATAAAGCTATCCGTCGGTAAATCCGTCCGAAACTAGATCCATCGGTAATACCTTTACCTACGACCCGATTTCCGACGACCCTTCACCGACGGAATTGGCCTTTACCGACGGATTTTACCGTTAAGGGTGGTGCGGTTTGTAGTACCGTATAAGGGTGAGTCCAGAGACATTTGAAAGGTATTAATGTCTAGTTTATTTCATCTTCAGGTACCATGATCTAATTACAACTTTAAGATGGGTAAAAAGTGCACTTTGTACAGTACTGTCAAACTGAATTTTGACAGCATGTAGCTGCTGTGTTGCAAAATTCATATAAAATCAAAGAAAAATCCTAAAAATATGAGGTCAAGTCCATATGAAAGAATTGAAAGTCTACTATATTTCATATTTAGAAGTCATTAGATGATTTTGAGTTTAAGTGGGGTAAAATAAGGAAGAAACAGAGAGCTGTCATGGAAAATACAAGTAAGGAGTTAACTAGTTAAGGTACTATCTTGAGTAATTGTTGTCAAAAGCTCATGATACTTGTTGAACTCACTCCAGGGATCATTTGAAACTTGTTGGTTGTATTTGGAGGATAACTCAATATGGGACAACGAAATTGGGACATAGCTTCCGAATTGACTTCTGGTTGACTACTGTTAGCACCGTGAGTTAAATATATTACTTGTTTGTATACGTGCTTGTATATATGTATGTTTTCCTTGTATTATACCTGAATATAAATCATTTGGTCTTGGTTTGGCATTTGAATGATCCTTCGGTGTCGGTTCTTGTTTCGTGTGGTGTTCCGCAATGTTGGTCGTTTCCCGGATCCATAAATCGTTTGTATATATTTTATTGGCCTCTTGGAATACCGTGAGTACGGGTACTACTTTGTGTAGTATGCCGGAAGATCGGTGTATGTCAACAGCTCCGAGGAGACGGAGGACGGGTGAGACATACTGGTTTGTCGTACTCATTACCGAGTGGATAGGAAGTGGGCATGAGTACATGATTTGGCACGTACCCGGAAGGAGAAGCGCGGGTTGGTGCATTGACTCTTAATATCTTGATTATTCTCATATGGTTATGTAAGTTGTAAGAGATATGGATATTTTGGAAATTTACCATGGATACGTTCAACACACTTGGTACGAGATATATGATTTTTGTTTATTAATCGTTTTTTTTTTTTATTAACCTGGATATCCAACCTGCTATGCGAGCCGACTAATCCCAGGGCGACTATCCGCTTCGCGGGTATCCCGGAGTCACCGCATTTAAACCTCCGTGGCCAAAATGGGATTTTTTTTACCCCTCCCTGGATTTGAATCTGGGACCTCCTGGTACTGTTGACCTTTGGAGCCCAAGCTCAAACCATTGAGGCACCACCCTTGTGGTTTGTTTATTAATCGTTTGCTCTTGACTTACTTGGCTTATGCTCGTATGTTGATATTCAGTCAATCAATGTTTGGTTCTTGGATTTTTGGTCGGTTTATTGATATCTCACATGTCTCGGTTCGGTATGCTTGTTTGGTTTTCTTTGCTTTATATTGGTTTCTTATAATTGGTTCAAATTCCGTTATCCTAGTATATATATATATATATACACAATCATCATATAACCATGTTAATGTATTTAGCTCACTAAGCAATCGCTTACCCATGGATTATTTATCATTTTACAGGAAAGTTAGGTGACGTTTATAAAAAAAAACAAGTTGATGTGATTCAGGTTAAGGTCGAGATGTTGAATCACACTTTTGGTATATGTGGTTATGTTTTGGCGTATTTTGTATATATAATAGTATACGGGCAGATATGTCCCCGATCTTATTGTAATAGTTATAATTTTGGTTTGTATTTAGTTTTCGTTGGTTGGTTTAAATTTCTGGAAAGTTTATTTTTTTGGGGTTGAAAACAGGTTTAACACAAAAATTTAAAACAGACATTTCCGAGATTGGTTTAAAAATTAATATTCCGTACTTTGGAAGTTAAAAACTGATTAATTGGAGTTTTAAATCATTAAGTATGTGTTTTCAAAACTAGTGTGTTACAATTATGGTTGTCCTGGGATTAGTCAGCTCGCATTGCGGGTTAGATATCCATGTTAATAAAAAATTCTAAACATATTAATATAATGAGGTAATTAAAAATTAAACTTATTAATACAAAACCTTGTATAAAAATTTATATGTATTGAAAAATAAAAAATATTTTTTTGTATTATTTTTAACTTATATATATATATATTCTATAGATTTATTAAAAGAAAATAGAGTGGTTAAAATGTAATACAAATAATAAAAAAATTAATAATCAGAAAATGAATATATACAATGGTTAGAGCACCTAGGTTTTAATAAGTACTTATAATTGAACAATAAACTTACTCCATAGTGATGCTCCATAGTGAAGGTTCATGTAAAATCTAAAGAAATTAAACCTCAAAAATGAACCTTCATTGTAAATAATTTTAGGTATCAAAACAAATGTTTTAAAAGTATGGTACCACCAAAATATGAACGATCATAAAGTAGACTACATTATTTTCAAACATTTTGTCCACTTTAAATCAACTAAACATTTTTGTCTCCTATTTTATACACTACTCTAACAAAATTTTCAAATATATTATTTTAAAAATCGTAATTTGGTCTAACTTATGAAAAGCATTAAGTTTACACTTTAAAATATAATAATCAGTCAAATTTTAAATTAAACGATCAAAATTTGCAGTTTCTCAAAAAAAATGTTCACTGTTGACGTCCACTTGGTGGCTCAGACTACAACAAAAAGTGGTTTATAGGACCTTTGTTTTAAAAGGAAGCGTCCTATAAATGACATAATCAGACACTTCAATTTATGTGTCTTTATTAATACAATATGATAAAACACTTAATTTATAGGTCGTATTAGCTTAATATAGCGTCCTATTATAATAAAGTTAAATAGGGCATTTTTCAAAAAGTAACCTATATTATAATGTCTAATATGAAGTTATTTTTTAAACAGTCTTGTAGACACTACTAGAAAATTGAGTATTTTCAACGGAAATTAATTTTCAATGGAAAATGTCGTTGAAATTTTTTTACGAATTTTAAAGGATTATTAACAGAACATAAATTTTCTACGAATTTTCAATGAATTTCCGTTGAAAATCTCTTACAAAAATATATGCATTTTCAACCAAATTTTTTTCAATGGAATGTCTCATCAAAAAGTTTTTGGTTGAAAATGCATTTTGTGAGAGATTTTCAACGGAAATTCGTTGAAAATTCGTAGAAAATTTATGTTTTATCAATAATCTCTCTAAAATTCGTAGAAAATTTTCAACGACGTTTTCCGTTGAAAATTTTCATTGAAAATACTCAATTTTCTAGTAGTGAGAAACAATTAACATGACACTTAATTTATAGGTCCTATTGGATTAATATGAAGCCCTATTGTTATAAGGTTTAATGAGACATTTTTTGAAAAAAAACGTCCTATATATAGAACCAAATGTAACATGACATTTTTCAAAAAACGTCCTATAAAATCAAGTGTAATAAGACACTTTTTGAAATACGTCTTAAAACAAATCACATTTATGAAAATAGCTGGTGAAGGCAAAAAATTCACATTTTTTAACGCTTGTTGCTATAAATAAAAAGAGATGTTCTATCAACCAACTAATTTTTGCAAATTAAAGAAGAAACAAACCCATTTTTGTAACTTTCATGGATCTCTATCATCTCTGTATACGCCAAGAAAGACTCAATTTAAAAGGGCCGCATCCCATTTTTAATATGCAAATTTCTCCCCTCATGCTTCATACGTAAGCAATTACGCATACATTTTAAGAGGTTTGTTTCAACTCGCATTTGTGGTTGCATTTCTATAGAAATTAACTTCACAAAGTAAAATTGGTTTTGTCTTTAGTTTAGTCACTAGTCAGTATGTATATATAAACTAAGTGTGGTGTGTGTGTGTGTGTGTATATATATATATACACACACACTTGGCTTTAATACATCTAACCACTCATATTTCATTATAATCCAAATACCTCACTCTCTTACTCTCAATCACACAAAACACCTAGCTTGTAATCATCAATGGCCTCTGAAGAAGATCTTGTGCATGTGTTTCTAGTTACATTTCCAGGACAAGGCCATGTCAATCCACTCCTCAGGCTCGGTAAGCTCATAGCATCAAAGGGTAACCTTCTCGTCACCTTCTCTGCCACCAAATCCACCGGAAACAAAATGAAGAAAGCCGGTGCCGCCGTCTCCGGTGATCCTACTCCGGTGGGCTACCGTGGTGGTATGATCCGCTTTGAGTTCTTTGACGGTGGATGCTCCGAAGATGACAAGCTTGATATTGACACGTATTTAGCTAAGCTTGAGACACACGGAAAGAAATCACTAACAGAAATCATCAACCACCATGCACAAAACGGCCGGCCGGTTTCTTGCCTTATCAACAACCCTTTTGTGCCATGGGTTTGTGACTTAGCAGAAGAGCTTAATATCCCTTCAGCAATGCTTTGGGTACAGTCTTGTGCTTGCTTTTCGTCTTATTATCATTACGAGAATTCGTTAGTTCCTTTTCCAACTGAAAACCAACCAGAAATCGACGTTCATTTGCCAAACATGCCGGTGTTGAAGTCCGATGAGATTCCGAGCTTCTTACATCCTTCAACGCCTTATCCGTTCTTGAAAAGAGCCATTTTAGGACAGTTCAAGAACTTGTCAAAGACGTTTTGTGTCTTAATGGAAACGTTTCAAGAACTTGAAGATGATCTTATCAAGTACATGTCTCAAATATGTCCCATCCGACCCATTGGCCCGTTGTTTAAAAACCCATTACTTGAATCAAGCTCACACATCTCCGGCGACTTAATAAAAGCCGACGATTGTCTCGAGTGGCTCGACTCCAAGCCGCCTTCATCCGTGGTTTACATATCATTCGGAAGCGTTGTGAACTTGAGCCAAGAACAGTTGACTGAAATGGCTTATGGAGTTCTTAAATCTGGCTTGTCGTTTTTATGGGTCATCAGAAAGGGCGATACTTTTAATGGTGTGAAATCCGGCGTGTTGCCGGAGGGATTCTCGGAGGCGGCTGGTGACAGAGGGATGGTGGTTCACTGGAGCCCACAAGCACAGGTGTTGTCCCACGTGGCGGTTTCTTGTTTCGTGAGTCACTGTGGGTGGAACTCAACGATGGAGGCGTTGTCGAGCGGTGTTCCGGTGGTGGCGTTCCCACAGTGGGGGGATCAAGTGACGGATGCCAAATATTTGGTTGATGAATGGAAGATTGGTGTTAGGATGTGTAGGGGTGAGGCTGAGAATAGGGTGATCGGAAGGGAGGAGATTAAGGAGTGCTTAATGGAGGCAGCTAATGGTGTAAAGGCGGCTGAATTGAAAAAGAATGCATTGAAGTGGAAGAAGCCGGCGGAGGAGGCGGTGGAAGAAGGTGGATCATCGGATCTGAATATTCAAAAGTTTGTGGATGAGATAAAGAAGATGAGACAGTCCACACAGACTGTTGCCACCTAATTAACCAAAATTAATATTGCAAACATTTGTAAATTCTAAGTTGTTGATTTATTCTAAAAGTTATAAAAAATAATAAATCATCAATGTATTTTTGGTCTAACGGTATTTTAATCTTTGTCTTTTATAGGAGGTTAGGAGTTTAAAACGGATCAAAGATAAGAAGGGTGTTTGATTTTACTTTTTGTATTTATTATGTATAAATATCATAAACTTCTAAAAAAGACAATGTATTGAGAATTAAATTGCTATATATTATTTATCTATTAATGTAAGATTTATTTAATTTGGGTATTTTTTTGATATTTTTTTTTGTTTGAGAAAATAGCATCAATATTAGATGGATCAGTTTTTGGTTCAGTATTATTGAAGAGTGTGTGGATGAGACAAAACAATCCACAAAGGCTTTTCTTCTCTTGTCCCTATCTCGTAATAGGGATGAATTTTGATCACATTCAGCCCATCTCATGTGAGTTTCATCGTCTTTCATATTTTCAGTTATTCAAATAAATAATTGTACACATTTTAATAATTGAGACTTTTAAGGTTATGTTAGGTAAATTAACTGAAAAGCTAGTTGATAACTCATATTATAAAGAAACTATTTTTGATAAAATTAGTTTATAAGAATGTAAAATGATAAAAAAAAAAGACATTAAAAAATTAATCAATTATAATATTTTAAAATATAATTAAAAACAAATTTCTAATAATTTATTATATTAATTAATACAAACAAGATGGTAGAAAAATCAAAAAATATAATATATTGATTAAAAGAATCACGGATATTACTAGAGGATTACTAACGGCCAACATTTTCGACGGATTTAGATCTCTGATGGATCACCGACAGACTATATAACCGACGGATAACCATCAAATAGTTCACGCTAAAACCAAAAAGTGTGTTGAAAATTATATATCCTGAAGAAGATGACAATCACCAGTAATATTTTGACGTGAATATCAAATAAAAAAATTTAAAGTACATAATAAATGTATATATGTTTAAACAATAAAATTAAGAAAAGGGAAATTGAGTAAAAATATAAAAATAAAAATTACTTTACTAGAAGAGTTTACACAGAAAAGTTGATTTTTTTTTTCTTGTTTTTTTAAAAAACTGGAAATAAATGAAGGAAAAAAAACTTTACATAAGTTTATTTATTTCGGTATAAAGTTTGTTGAGTTTGCATTCTACGTGTATTTTAGATGTTAACCAAGCAAACTTTACACAGAAAGTAAACTTTTTACGTAAAGTTAGTATTTTTTTTTCAATTTTTTGAAAGGCAGTTAACACACTCACACATTCTTTTCTGGGGTATCCGGGCTCTCACTTAAGGATGTCACCCGATTAATCCCCAGCGCCCATAAATCAGCCCTATGGACTGGCCTATTAATTCGCCCATGATCCGGCCCAAAGGACCTACCCACTAGTCAGGATACCTCATAATTGTCAGCTGCGGGGTTCGAACCCTCACCAACCAAGGATACCATCCACTGACGACTTAGGATGTAACCTCTACTCACTAGTTTTTTCAACTTATTTAAGGAAAACGGGATTTTTGATATTGAAAATTCATTTTACGTTAAAGAATATATATAAACCGTGGCTATTTCAGAAAATCACTTTACAATATAGCTAAAAGTGAAAACCCATTTCTAAAATGGTTATGTGTGTAAATTTCACCTTTTAATAGTGAAAATCCATTATTACTTCTTGAGCCCTTTTTTTTATTTATTTTTTAGTTGATTCATTGCTTATTCTTTTGCTCAGTCTTTCCCTTCCTTCATCTTCAACAATCACACAATTACTTGCAAATTCCTAAGGTGTTTGCTGCTTTTTTAGTTGTATATTAAATTGTGTTATTCGTATTTTGACTTTTGAAGAAATAATGTGTGCATTCTTTATTTCTGATGTTTTAAATGAGTTTTTAATTACAAGAGAACAGTCCTCAACAATATGATGATTCATAACACACTCTCATTTTATACTGATCATTGATTTTAGGCCATGATCACTTATGTAGATTGCCAAAAGTTGGTGTACTAAATTTTATGAAGATCGTGATTATTTAACCAGAGAAGATATACAAATGCTAAAACAATTAACCACATATTTCATCTTATGATTCCGGATTGAACCAAATGTTTGTTTGTTTCTTGTGATTTAGGTAGAGAGGTATGTTTTAAGACCATCTCCAAAAACTTCTCTAAAATGGATAAAGTGAGGACAATATGGATTTTGAGCTAAAATCGAGCTCCAAGAGATTCCTTAAAAAGTATCTCACTACTAAATGAAAGACTTTTGCTTACGGACTTTTCCCTGGAAAATCTGTCGTTAAAGAACGATTCCTTACAAAACTATCACAAGAGTTGGTGGCTAAATTGTTGGTGGGTAATTCAAATCAGTGACAGATTACCCAGAGATTCTCTGGGCGTTCCGTTGGTATTTTCTTGAAAAACATTGAATTTTACGGAACCATTGATACTTTATGGGTGATCCGTAGGTAATCACCGACGAAAATTCTCTGGGTGATTTTTGCGGGTAAAAGTCATTTATTTTGTAGTGTCTCCAAAATGGAGAAAATAGGAAATAAAAGTACTTTTTCTCCAAACATGTAGATTACTCCAAAAATGATTACCATGTAAAAAAAATATTTTTTATTTAATTTATACCAATAGGAAACTTTGAAATTAATTATTTAGAGAGAAATAATATTTTAGTTGAATTTTCCAAAATAAGGAATTTGTTGAAGACGAATGTGATATTTTATAAAGATTTTAACTTTTGGTTTTTTATTTTGGAAAAATTTTAAAAAATCTCTTGAAAATGCTCTAAGCTTTAATGGCATTGTGATTACCTCCTAACAATATTTATTTGTTACTTGTTTTCTTCCTTATTTGAAGAGATCAAATTATGTTTTAATCCTTTTTAGTGCTGATTTTAGGCTAATTAATTTGGTAGATAAGTGGGCTTAATTGAAGACTGAAAGCATGTTATGGTGATAGTGGGCCATAATATTCACATAAACTATTCTATTTCTAAAGCATGGTGATTGGGAATTTCGGATGCTTGGAATTTTTTGATGGTCCAAAAAAGCTGGATTACCACTTCTATTTTTTGGGCTTAATGGAAGACAATCACCATGCTTAATGGCCCTATGTTCTAATTCTGTTTTGGACCATACTGAGGGGCCTTTATTATTTATATACCTGGCAAACGTGTCGTGTTAGGTTTAAAGTTAAACGGGTTGAGTGTGTCTAACCCTAATCCGACATGTTTAATTTTCGTGTAGTGTCGTGTCAACCCGTTTACTTAAACGGGTTGAAAATTATTACCTAAACCCATTTAGCTTGTCGGGTCAGTTTTTGTCAAGTCTAATTCTCTAAGGTCAAAGTCAATTACCTCCATTTGGGTCTTCCCAAGAAGTTTTTTTTTTTTTTGGTTGCTTTTTTGGGTAATTTGAGTGAAAAATGTCTCTTTCATTCTAGAATTGGTTTTAGGTTAGACCCTTGTTAGGTTATTTTTAAAAACATTAATATCCTTTGGGGTCATTTTATTATCGACTCTCATGGGAATACTCCTCGTATTTTGTAGTTTTTTTTAGAGTTATTTATAAGGTAAATTTTTTTCTATACATAGTCATTAAATCTATGTAATTGTTTATATTTAAAAGGCTTATAATTAATGAAAATTTGTTGTTTTATTTTCATTCTTTTCGATTAATTTTCTCTTTGACATAATTAAATTATATTGGATCATTTTAATTTATTTTATATAATATTTGGTCTATCTTGTAATTGAAACCATAGCTCTAATTTATTGAAAATGTTTTAAGTTAAGAAAACTAAACGCAAATCTTATTGTTATAATGTCAAGTTTCCATTAAAAATCCACCAAAGCTTAAAATTTTCATTTACATTTTAAACTTCTGTCGTGTAATACGTATATAAAACTAGTATAAAATATAAAGCATTGACTATAAGATTGTAAAATATTTTAATTATGTATTTTAATGAAGCAACTCAACGAAATAGCCGCCTAGTTGTTCTCTTTTTCTTCCTCACATCACATGGGTTCATGCTTTTGTAATTAATAAATGCATTAGTCGGGGGTAGGTGGGTGGCTATCAACCCTCGTATGTGTATTTTTAAGTTAACAATTTAGAATATGTTTTTGTCATTTTAGGTTCACCAAGTCCATTTATAAAAATAGTTTTTTTTTTCAAATATGATTTTTAAAGTGGTATCTTTAGAGCATGTTCAAGTTGTTTTAAGATATAAAATCAAAAGTTAAAGTCATGTATTTTATTTCTAAGAGATTTTAATTTTAAAGATTATAATATTAATTATATAATTAAAATACTCGATACATTTTATAAAATATTATGTTTCTTTATCTTGTATATTTAATTTCAAATATTCTTATTAATAGGAAGAATAAGAAATAATTTATTTTTCAATAATTTATTATTTTATAAGAATTCTATAAATTTAAAGATTTTTCACTCTTTTTTATACTTTCTCTATTTAAAATAAGGTTTTTAAAAAATTATTAAAAAAAATCCCTACAATCTTAATTTTAAAAAATTTGTTCCGATCGACATCATTAATATATTCCCTTTGAAAAACGTGGGTCCATATAAACAATATAACATAATACTTCCCCATTCACATATTAAGAGTAAATTCTAATTTTGGTCCTCGCGTTTTAGTGAAATCTTTAAAAAAGATATCTAAATTTTGATAACTCTAACTTTGGTTCTTGTAGTTTTCTATTTGTTTGGAAAGTAGTCTCTACTATTAACTCCGTTAGTTTTTCTTTGTTAATGGCAGATAGGGGTGAGCATAACCAGGTATCCGGTCATTTTTCATGGAACTGGAACCGACGGTTCCTGGAAATCCGGAACCGGAACCGATGGGAACCGGTTTCGGTACCGGGTACCCGGTTTCAACTTTTTTTTAAACTTTTTACATTACATACGATAAAAATATAATTATAAACTACAAAATACCGACTTAAAATAATAAATACAACAAATGGTCAAACCTAATTCGATAAAAACTAATTATTACATAAACAAAATAGAAAATTTGAGTTTTTAATTATTATTTATAAATATATAAAATATTTTTTATATAAAAGTGGCAGGTAGCGGGTACCCAGTGGGTATCGGTTCCAAAAAAAATGAGAACCGACAGTTTCGAAGCGGTTCCGGTTCCAAAAACGGGTACCCAGTTCCAATGCTCACCCCTAATAACAAAGACATTTTGATCCATTTAACCTACTTTCCTAATTGTTTTTAAAAAATTAATTATATAATATATTGTATTTATCATAGAAATTTATTAAAATCATTCATAAATTTAGTAAATTATTCACAATTATTTTTCTAATAAATATGTTTACATAAATTATTTTTTAATAGAAATTAAAATCACAGAAAAATAAAATTTGAATAAATTAATATAGTGAATTATCCATAAATATTTTTCCATTTATTATAGAAAATTAAAATAAAAACATTTTGTAAATCATCGATACATAATTTTGATGACTAATTTACATTTTTTTATATTTTTGGACTAGGATTTTTTTTTCATCTAATTTAGTCATTTTATCATTAAAAACGTGTATGGATAATTTAATTTTTTTTTTTTAATTTGAGGTTTTTAATTTTCTATAATAAATGAAAAATATTTATAAACAATTTATTACATTTTTGCAAATTTTAATTTCCTATCAAAAAAATAATTATGGATAATTCTAACTTTATATGATAAATACAATATATTATATAATTAGCTCTTTTAAAGATAATTAGGAAAATAGCCTAAATGGATAAAAGTGTCTTTGCCACTAACATAGAAAACCAAGGGAGTTAGTGACAGATGACCACTTTTAAAACAAAATGAGAATCACGGGGATGATTTCTATATTCATCAAAGTTTATGTCCTAATTCAAAGATTTCATTAAGCCAGGGGGCCCAAAATTAAAGCTTACTCTATTAAAACATAATACTTCAAACACTAGAACACGCACATTACAAGTCAAAAGCAATTTTGGCAGTTATTATACTGGTTAGTTAAAGGGTTTTAATCGTCAAATGTAATGTTTATAAACATATATACAAAATTGGATATCATAACATGTTATCATAAAGATTAAACAAAAAAAAAACTCATTACCATCGACTCAATGATTTTAGTATAAAATTTCTCTATGCTCTTTTCTTAAACTCATTTTAGACATTTTTAATATTTTATACGTAACTTCAACGAACTCAGTAATTTTAGTTTAAATTTCCAATGCTCTTCTTTTACACTTTCACTCACACATTTTCATTTTTTTACATAAATTCAACTATTGTAAATATGTATTTAAAATGTATTTATTGTTGTTAACAATATCACTAAGAGCATCTAGTCAAGATTTTTAAAAGGATGCCAATCTTTTTTGTCTTTTATTTTATTTTTGATGTTGGACCTAAAAGTAACCAACCTTTTAAACAATAATTATTTTATACACGTTATAGTTATAATTAGCAAATAGTTAAATTAAATTAATCTAAAATTATAGTTTTATGAGATCACAAAAAATTTACATCACATTGAGTTTTTTTTTTTTGAGATTTTGGATGATTTATTTTATTATAACCGGGTTGGTAGCATAGACATTGTGTATATTTACGAGGATCATTAGTATGCTGAATATCTATCCTATTATGAATTCAGTTTTTACACCTCTGACAACTTAGCATAGAGAAACCGAATTCATAACGAAATTAGCATTCCTTATCCAGGATTCTCATAGACGAGCACTATGTCTACGCCACAAACCTAATCATAATAAAAAAAACAACTAAATTTTCAACCAATATTCTATCAAATGTAAAAGATTTGTTTTTTAAGACAAAATGCTAAAATGGTAATACACTTTTCATTTTTTTAATTTTAACGTTGTTATTTCATTTCTCTTATTGTATTTTCAAATTATATTTTATTAGGATACTGTACTTTTAAAAATTACTCATTATAATAATAAATAAATTATTGACTTGGATTTCAATGATATGGTATAGCCAAATTTTGGTATCAACTCATTGTTCATATGTAATATATTACTCACAAGATAAAATATTTATTTTTTAAATTTTTTTAAATTCTTTTAATTTATAAAGATTTACCAAAAAGTGCATAGATATAGATATATAAAAATTATGAACGAGGAAACGGTGATTTTATGAAGAAAATGAGATTCAGCGCGACCCCAATGGGGTTGTATATGTACGGTGAGCAAAGGTGGGTATTCGGCTAAAATTTATTGAACCGGATTTGGATTTAGAATCGACGGTTCTTGGAATAAATGAACCGAAACCGTTTACATCAGTTCTTTATATTTTGAAACTGGAATCGCTGAAAATCGGTTCTGGTACCGGGTACCTGGTGTCAAATTTTTTTTAAAATACTTGCCATTTCATACGATAAAAAAATAAATTAAGTATATTACAAAGTACAAAGTACCAACTTAAAAAAATACAACCGGAGAAAATTAATACGAAAAAAACTAAAAACTAATATAAATAATTTAGAAACTCTTGAGTCTCGACAAGAACAAAACGGCTTCCAAAACGCTCCACGTCAACATGTTTAAATATAATAAATATATAAAATATTCTTTATTAAAACTAGTGGGTATATGTCGGTTCCGATTTTGTGTACCCACTACCCAGCGCCCAGCGGGACCTGGTATCCGGTCCCGATGGGTACCCGACTGTTAACGATTCCCAAAAAAATAGAACCAGAACAAGTCCTGATTGGTTCCGTATTTTAGGAACTAAAACCAATTACATCGGTTCCAGCTTTGAAACCGACAGTTTCAAAACGATTTTAGTTCTAAAGACGAATACACGATTCCGATGCTCATCTCTATACATATGGTGTGGATGGTGTCAATTTTTGCAACCAAAGCAACGATACCAAGATTAAAAGCCTGATTATAAGACCGATGTGAGTAAAGAAATTACCATGGATTATTATATTTGCTTCTTATTTACCACAACGAATATACAATATAAGAAACAACCTTTGGATTAATGTAAAACCCCCTCCTTCGTATCTAAGATGTCAATTTTGTAGCATGACAAATCAACTAATTCCTATACTAACCGTATCAATTTAATTACATTGGTACCAACTTAATTGGATGGTATTACTGTACCAACTATCTAAACTTGGTTGGTACGTGATATTAGAAGTCGTATACCATGGTAATACTGTACCGTACCGACTTCTTTGTTTTAACTAATTATTAATTAAAGTTTAGTATAATACAACATGTTTTGATTTAAATTTTAAATATTCTTATCTAGAATTTTGCTAAATGATGATACGGATGGATGGATAAAAATTGATTGAATTCATTCGTCCAACCCTAACAACTTTAGCAACTCGTCCACATTTTCATTGTTCGTCATCGTTTCTCAATGACCGTTTGTATTAGATTATTAACGATTGGTTGTATTATAAAATTGTTTGAATACTTGTATATATAGTGATAAGTGATACAACACATATCAACATGTTATTTGGATACTTGATGGTTTTGGTGCATCTAAATATAGTTGGTAAAGATGTTAATATAAATAAGAGTAAACTACATTTTTGGTCCCTGTGGTTTTCATTCACTTTCAAGTTTGGTCCCTATTTTAAACTAATTACAATTTTGGTCATTATGGTTTCCAATCTATTTCAGATTTGGTCCCTCTGGTCAACTTTTATTAAAATAATTAGTTACTTTAAGGGCATTTTAGACATTTTACCTTTTTCTTTATGTTTTCTCATTTTTTGTTTTGTTAGATTATAAAGTAAATGACAATTTTAGTCCTTATGGTTTGTGTTTTTGTATTTTTGTGTTTTCTATCTTTTGTTTCTATTTTCATTCTATATCCTTGTTATATTAACTAATTAACGATAATTTTAACTAATAATACATTAAAAATATGTATTTTATTTTATAAATTACAACAAGAAAATGTTTGTCGATGTTTTTAAAATAAGTTAAGTCTTTGAATATTTTAAAATTTTTATTCAATTTATCTAATGTATTTATAAATTTGTCTACACTTAAAAAAAACTTTTTTGTTGGGTTTTAAAACATTATCATTTTTTCTTATATTTAAGAGAAAAATCAAAATTTATCTATGTCTATTTATTAAATAAAATATATCGTTATTATATATTTCATTTAATCGCAAATTTTCTATGCCTGCATTTCAGATCAAACAAAGTAGGGTTAAATGCATAAAATAGCAACCTACTTTCATAAATTTATTTATTATAGCATTGTACTTTTAGTTTTACTTATTACAACAATGTACTTTCAAATTATTTTTTTATTAAGGCATTGTACTTTGAAATTGTTACCCAAAATAGCAATGAATAACTTTTTACCTTTTAAACAAGTTAACCCCCACTTTTTTTTGCTTACATGGCTTAAATGAGATGACATGGATGACATGTCATTTTGATTACACGGCATTAATAAAAAAAATCTCTTCCAGTTTTATTTAATATTTTATCACTTTACCCGATTTATTTTTTTCTTAATTTTCTCAAATTTTTAGTAATTTCCTTACGTCGTCACTCTTTTAAAAATACTCTTATAAATTATACAATTTAAATATTTTAGAATAAAAAATAATGGGTAGATTTAAAAGGAAAGGTTACCCAATGCTATAATGGATAGATTTTTCAAAGTACAATGCCTTAATAAAAAATAATTTGAAAGTACATTGCTGTAATAAGAAAAACTAAAAGTACAATACTATAATAAGGAAATTTATAAAAGTAGGTTGCTATTTATTGCATTTTGCCCAGCAAAGTAATATGTTTAACATAATGTTTTAGATATAATTGGATTTTTTGTGTAAAGATTTGGAATAAGTAATGTATGGAATTTTGAGGTATTTGGTTTGTAGTTTGAATTAGAAATGAATACCATTCTCTATAAATAAAATATAAAAACAAATTATAAAAATAATTAATCTCTCAAAATGCTAAGTACCTGATGAGATTTATTTAAGTTTATATTTTAAAAAAATTAAATAATAATTATACTATAAAGTTTTTTTATTCGATACACATTTAAAAAAACATAATGTTAAACCAAACAAGCTCTATTGTTTTGCTTGATTTGAAACGCAGGTATAGAAAAATTTGGATTAAATGAAATATGTAGAAACGATAATTTTTTTTAATAAATAGACATAGTTAAATTTGATTTTTATATAAGAAAAACGAAAGCTTTTTTAAATCCAACAGAAAAGCATTTTCTATAACTGTAGATGGATTTACAGATATATATATATATATATCAGATAAATTGCAAAAAGAATTAGAAATATTCAATACTTAACTTATTTTAAAAACATTGATAAATCTTTTCTGATGGTGTAATTTATAAAACGAAATAGGTATTTTTATGTATTATTAGTTAAAATTATCATTAATTAATAATTAGTTTAATAAAAGTATAGAATGTAAAAAAAAAGATAGGAAATACAAAAAAAAAGACAAACTATAGGGACTAAATGTGTAACTTATTTTCTAATCTAATAAAATAAGAAATAAAAAATATAAAGAAATAGTAAAAAGTCTAAAATACCCTTAAGTTAATTATTTATTTTAATTAAAATTGGTCAGAGGGACTAAAAATGAAATAGAATGAAAACCACAATGACCAAAATTGTAATTAATTTGAAATAGGGACCATACTTGAAAGTGGATGAAAACCACAAGGACCAAAAATGTAATTTACTCTATAAATAAATTTGTAACCTCAACTTTTAATTACTACAAAACCGTACCAACATGTACCAACCGAAAAAAATTGGTACCAATTTAGTTGATCCAAGTATAATTTATTGTTACTTGGCATTTAAGAAAAAAACATGATACCATACCATATTCACCCCTATTCGTATCCCATTACAATAAAATCAATAATGTTCACTACTAACACATGTTTGATCATATACTTGAGCACAAGGGGACGGATTTTTTTGCACATATACAATTGATTAGTTTAATTTCGAACATTAGATTTATCTTTCATTTGTTTTTAGTTTATTTTATATATTTACATATAAAGGTTATTACACAAGTGTAGCAAGTACATGGAGTAAGTAATGGGATGTCAAGTTTAAAAGATACCTCATTACACGTAATCTGATGAGTTCTAAATGTTCGTATGTGTTTAGATAAGTAGAACAACTCGACATCGTAAGTCTGTAACTTACATCATTTTCTTCAACACTTTCATCACTGTAATTAGGGGTGAGCATCGGTTCCGGTTCCGGTTCTCATTTTTTTGGAACCGTTACCCGCTGGGTACCCGCTACCCGCTACTTTTAAATAAAAAATATTTTATATATTTATAAATAATAAATAAAAACTCAAATTTTCTAGTAATTTTTATGTAATAATTAGTTTTTATCGGATTAGTTTTAACCATTTGTTGTATTTATTACTTTAAGTCGGTATTATATTTTTATTGTATGCAATATAAAATATTTTAAAAAAAAAGTTGAAACCGGGTACCCGGTACCGGAACCGGTTCCCATCGGTTCCGGTTCCGGTTCCGGTTCCAAAATATTAAGAACCGGTGTTAGCGGTTCCGGTTCCGGTTCTGGATTTTCAGGAACCGCCGGTTCCGGTTCCGGTTCCATGGAAAATGGCCGGGTACCCGGTTTTGCTTACCCCTAACTGTAATCCAACACCCATCGAGACTGATCGAGGACCTATCGAGGACCTATCGAGACCGGTTTTGAGAATCCATATGTATCTTTATGTGTGTAAAACCATAACCTACCATCTTCATTTTCCATCGAGAACCTATCGATTGATTTATTATATGTTTGTGTATCTAAAACCATATATAGCCTATCACTCGTTGAGACTTAAAAAAGAGGTGAAGTATCTGTAGTGGTCTCTTAGACAAAATATAAAGAGCATAAAGATAAAGATGTTAAGATTCTACATTGGATGGTAAAATATTAATGACATAGAAAGATCTAATTAGTATTTTAGTTGTTACTTTAGTTTTGAACCTTTTTTATTTGAATGTGGATATTTTTTGTGATCTTGCAATTCTAGTAATTTATAATATTATTTACTATTCATGTAAAATTCTAATAAATATGATTTTTTTTAAATGTCCAATATTTTTGACGGATCAGTGGCGGATAAGTCCGTCGAAAATTTTATATTTCTCAAAAATAATTATTAAATTTCCGGAGGAATTATTCTGTCAGTAAATTAATCTCGATAATTAAATCAGTTTAATTAACTCAAAGAATTTAAGAAAAGTGGGAAAAAAATTCCGATGGAATTCTGGGGGGCCATACCCGCAAGAAAATGCAAATCCATTAAAAATCTGTCGGTAAATTATGTTTTGCGGCACACCGCGGGGGAGGGGGGGGGGTCGTCAGATTTCCAAAGAATTTGACAGTCGGAAAAACCCATTTTTTAGTAGTGAAGTTTTTATACTACGACAGAAAAACGAAACAGTTGGCATATACCACCATATGCACCACCTATGTACCCTGATTCATATATGGCTCATGAACACGACTGTCACCACCATATCTGTATATATTTAATTAAGAGGTAGAATTAAAATAAAATCAAAGTCCAGATCTAGATCATAATTAATTAAGCTCATTTATTACGATGACGTCCATTTCTACTGGTGCAACATTCCACCACAATCTCCATTTATTATGATGGTTTGTATATGGCAACAACATTCCACCACCATCTCAATATTAACTGCAGGTAAAATCAAAATATTTATGGTAATTTATTCTTCTCCAAAAGAGTAAATCAACATTCCACCACCATATTTGGTTTGAACGGTTGTTTGGATTTGAAATCGCACAAACATAAGATTTATGGGTCGTTTACCAAACACTTATCAGATAAGTGTTTATCGGTGAAATTCAACACTATCATTTATTTACCGAGTAAGATTAGTCCACAAAAACGACATTCTATACAACAATTCCGGTAATTAAACGTTCACGGTGGTAAGAGTCGTCACCCTCAGTTACAGGGTAAGATTCTTGGTCTTTATCATATTCATCCAGTAAGGTAATTTAACTTGGTAAACGTTTATCCGGGTAAGTTTTGGTATACCACTCCTTAGAAATCCCATGAAGGTTGTTGGTATCCTGTGGAATTTTGCAGGATTTACATGTAATAATGTTTTAAAATATGTTGAAAAAGTTTGTTTTATAATAATCAATTAATAAAAAAAACAATCTAATAGTTTTGATCATTTTTTTGTAATTTATTTTTTATTTTTTTAATAAAAAATGGAATTCAACTCCATTCCAAATCATACAAACAAAATGCACCCAAATTCAAATCTTTCCACGAAATTTAAATCCCTCAAAACCAATTCACTAAACCATAACGAGACGAGTTGGATGGGGTTTAGTTTGACTTTTTTTTAACTTTAAAAATTTGTTAAAAAGACAAACATGTCCCTCACATGAAAGATACATAAGATGTTTATCGACAACATACCAGAGGGAGCTAGATAAAGATATCCAATTTATAACAAAATTGAAACTATAACGAGACATATAATTATTTTCCTTTGAAATTATCCAATCTGTAGTTTTCATATAACCAAAAAACCGAATTTGTAATTTACTTAGAGCATCTCCAACAGTTTCTCTATAATATCTCTAAAATAGAGAACTAAATGTTAAAATCTCTAAAATAAATTGCAATCAACTCTAACAGATTCTCTATTTTAGAGATTTCACTATTGATTATATTATTTAAATGTTCTATAATTTTATGACCCTGATACACTTTTAAGAAAAAAAATATAAAATAATATTAATTTACTCTCATTGATGGAATAAATAAAAATTTCATTTCTCTCTTTTCTATTTGAAATTTTAGAGAAATCTCTATATTTAGAGATTTTCTCATAAATCTCTATTTTAGAGAATGGATAGAGAATCTGTTGGAGGATTTTAGAGAACAAAATAGTGTTTTTATTAATTTTAGAGAATCTGTTGGAGATGCTCTTATATTACTAAATTTTAAAAATGTTTTAATTGAGAATAACTTTAAAATTTAATGTGTATTTTATTTATTATTTAAATGTAAATTTAATTAAATTGTTACAACCAACTACTATAAATATGGCGTGTAGCTCAGTTGGTTAATGGGCAAGAAGATGTTTGCTCCAATAGGCTGTTGGTGCTGGGTTCGATTCCAGGCCCCCTTACAATCGCTTTGCCGCTGAGTGAGTCATGTATGTCCCTCACATTAGAAATTGGTAGCCTATGTGGGCCGGTTTGCGTGTCCGAGAAATACACGTTTTGCTCCAATATTATTTCACAACGTCTTCCAATCCTAATTTCCTATCACATATTTCATACTTCCTTAGGTATGGTAACAAGTTAGTGATTTAAAATACTTAGATTGTTGCGTACTGGTTAAGCAATTAAGTCTTTAGAGTTAAGAGAACGTAGTAGAAAATTTCATCTACCTCGATTCGTATTCAGCTGCTATTAAAACTCTTGTCGTCAAGGAGGTTCATCTATAATAACTCTAGAACATCATGATCATTCGAAAGATTAACAGATACATGTAATCAGACAAAAAAAGTTAGTGAGTTAAATGGGACATTCTCCTATTTAAAACTGGCGACTTAATGAAACTCTGATTAGTGTATTTTATTTTTGTTGTTATTGTAATGTTGATTTATATTATTTAGAGCATCTCCAACAGCTATTTTTTTTTCTCTAAAATAGCATATTAAAAGTCAAAATTTATATAATAATTTGCATCCAACTCCAACAGCTATTTTATTTTAGCAACTTTATCATTAACAATATTAATAAAATATTCCATCATTTAATAAAATATTATTTTTTTCTCCTACACCATTAACTTCAATTATTTTGATTGGTTGAATATAATTAAAATATTGTTTCTCTCTTTTCTATATAATTTTAGAGATTCTCTAAATTTAGAGATTTTTCTTCTCTTTTTTTCCATTTTTCTATTTTAGCAATTGATATACCATAGCTGTTGGAGCACTTAAATTGCTAAAATCCTCCATTTTTCTATTTTACAATAGCTGTTGGAGATGCTCTTAATTTTTATTTATGTTGTTGTAGTTTTATTTTCATTATGAATTTTTAAATATTATATGATATAAATTAAAGAGAATTTAATTAAAAAAACCATTTAAAAAATTGTTATCTAAATAGGCAACATCTTTTTGAATTAACCAAAATAGCTAAAATCCCACGACCAATCCTATGGTTCGTGGCCTTTTTTCAAAATATTACTCGAGTACATGATTTCGTGGGGTTCGGGTATAAAATAAAACTTTTTTTACAATATCGGTCCCTCTACCTCACGATATACCCCACGATTTCGTTGTGGAGATCGTGGGGTAGTGAGACATAAATTGTAAAATACATTTTCTTTTTATATCCAAAACTCACGAAATCGTAGGGTATATCGTGTACTAGGTACACTTTTGGAAGAAATGCCATGATATTGGAAATTCCGTAGAATTTTTGGATATTTTGGTAAACTTGAAGAGATATTGATTATTTGAGTAACTACAAAATGACTATTTTATTAAATTCCCAATTATGAATTTTTATTTGGAAAAATTGCTTCAAAATAAACTAACTTTCTATTCATTCTTATTTTGATAAAATGGATATCTCCAACAAGTATATTATATTTTTTTTCTTTTAAATTTAAAGATTTCTTTATTTTCACTCCATGTTTTTCTCTATTATAAAAAAATTAGTATAATTATTGAAACAAAAATTTCTAAAATCTTTATAAAAGGATGATTTAAATACTACATAACTATATATGTGTTAACTAATGGAAAAGCCTAGAAGTTGACTTTTCAAACAATTGGTCACCTTATTTAAAAAAGAGATTTGAAGGGCAGTGGGGGGCAAAGCTTCCCTGTTTATATCCTTATTATATTTATACCCCATGATCTCCTTTAGTATAGTATAATTAGTGACGTGTTTGTATAACAGGTGTTCGGTCATTCCAATTCCACCAGTCCATTTTTCAATTTTGATTTCCAATTCAACATGTAGTAGTCACCAATTAATAATTTAATATAATTAAATTAAGCAATAATAGTAAATTAACCTACCAAATTAATTTAATTATATAATAAATACATAAACTAAATATACTTTTTTTTATATTGACATGTTGTATTAAGTATAGTGATATAAAAAAAGTTGGCGCATCTTTGGTGAAAGAATTTTATTTTATTGAGTAATTGTATCTTATTCTTTAATTGTATATCGACATACTTGATATTATTTCCAAGTTCTAGGATTTTATGATGTTTTAATCTAAAAATATATTTGAATTATATGGTTAAACCACTTTTCTTTTGTTCAAGTAAGAATGTGTACCATTATATTCTTCAAGAATAAATTGATGATATATTAAGTTATTTATATCGTCTATTATTTTTTTTGGTTTGATCGTAGATCCATGTAAATATTCAACCTACTCTCTATGGACCTTTCAATGAATTGCAAATTCTTTTCAAGATAGAAAACAACTAACATTAAAAAATGCCTATATCTAGTATATTGATAATTAAGAACCCTTGTAAAAAAACTCGAAAGGAAAACAATAAGTGCAATGACATGAGAGAAAGAACCTTTTGGTGGAGTCTAGTCGCTGGTCAAATCTCGATTCTTGAGCATGGTGGGACATTAGGCGGCAATTGAAAGAGCTGCTCGAAAGTTGTCGAAGAAGCAAAAAAGGCCTATATATTATTATTTTATAGTAGATTTTTACTAGTCCAGTGGTAAGGTAGACGGTATTTGATGAATAAAACATATTTTAGTGCAATGATGTGATTCATTAATTCTGATTTGGCATTTATTTATTTCTTTTAATCATTGATGACGTCATGAGGTGGATGTTTTCTTGTTTATGGGTTTTGCTTAATTAGACGAATTCGGAACGGATGGAACCACATACTTGACATATGTAGAGAGAAAGATTCAAAGGAAAACACTAAAAAAACTGAATAACATCGTAGGAGTCCTTCATCCGGACGGTATGCATAAATACATACAAACGATTGAAGTTGTTTTTTCTCTATGCACCAATGCATATATATATATATGTGCATTAGTGTATATGCACGAATGCATGTTACAAATTATCAGTATCCATTTGTGCATACCGTCCAGAGGGAGCGCTCCAATGTGTTCTTTAGTTTCTTTTTTTTGGCGTTCCCCCTGAACCTGAACACACACACACACACACACATATATATATATATATATATATAGAGAGAGAGAGAGAGAGAGAGAGAACTTCAGATGAAAACTCAATTTTTATAATGTACGTGAGGACGAATCTCAGCCACTCCATCTCTATTAATCCGACAACTCATATTAAATAGAATTTTGAATTAAAATTATTAAATAAAATGACATGGGGTAAAAATTAAAGATAATTTAAATCACGACTATTTGACTTTTATTTTTATTTTTAATTAAATTTTTTTACCTATTTAAAGTTTAAATAAATTATCTTAAACAATACTAATATTTTAATCAAACAAATTACATCAAAAAACGGGAATTTCGTGCTCTTCCATATGACATCCATCTCGATATAGTTTTTTTTGTTGTTCTAACTTTTTTTACGTGAAATTCTATATACGTGTTATATTCATTATGAAATTTATGTACGTTCAAGTATGTACAACACCTCGACACCATAAGTCCGTAACTCGACATCACTTTCTTCAACGTTGTAAGAGATCGCGTTTTTCATCATTGTAATCCAACACCCATCGAGACGAATTGAGAACCTATCGAGTTTTGGTTGTGAGCGGGGGTCAAAATAGAGCGCGTCACGTCTCCACGCCTTTACGGGTCATTCATTTATTATTTATCATGAATAATGTATCATTCAGGATGAATAATACAACATTCATGGTGAATAATACACGATTCATGAATTCGTGTATTATTAATCCTCAATATTATATAATCAATTTTGAATATTGTATTATTCATCATGAATAATGAATGTACATTCACATTTGTTACTCATACTGAATGTGGAAACCCGAGGATGCGCATACACATTCATAATGAATTAAACCAAATTTCGGTTGTCAATCGAGAAACAAAAGAGAGTGTGCCATGTGTCCACATCTTCACGGGTCATTCATATATTATTCATCATGAATAATACAGTATTCAGGGTGAATAATACACGATTAATGATTAGTAATACACAAATTATGAATTCGTGTATTATTCATCCTGAATATTGTATTATTCATCATGAGTAGTGAATGAACGTTCAACTTTATTATTCATACCGAATGTGCACACTCAGGGATGTACATACATATTCCTAATGAATATAACACACACACACACACACACATATATATATATATATATCATTTCACGTAAAAATTATCAAAACAAAAAAACTATATCGAGATGGATGTTATATCGAAGAGCATAAAATTCTTGTTTTTCTTGGGATAATTTGTTTGATTAAAATCTTAGAAATTTTTAAAAATAATTTAGTTTTAAAATTAAGGAGGTAAAAGTTTTTTAATTAAAAAATAAAATAAAAAGTGGAAAAAGACATGTATCTAAACTCTCATTTTTGCCCTAATCACTTCTCAATTAACCTTTTAACGTTTTAACCATTGATTAGTTTCTTAAATTTTGATCAATTGCCAAAATTGGTTCTTATGTGTTCAATATATATATATATATATATAGAGAGAGAGAGAGAAGAATGTTCAAATGAGAACTCAAATTTGATTGTGAACGTGATGACAAATGAGAGCGTGACACGTGTCTGAATGTAGATTATTCAGACTGAATAATCAAAGAAATATTCAGACTGAATATAGTATTTATTCGGTCTGAATAAGCATTATTCATTCAGTCTGAATATGACACGTGTCGCGTTCTCATTTGTACTCACGTTCACAGCCAAATTTGAGTAGTTGAGAATCATTCATTTATTTTCTTAAACAAGATTCATTCTCGTTTGAACCTCCATCTCTCTATATATATAACCAAAGATTATTTTGAGAAGTAGCAAATATTTGAGAAATAAAGAAGTGATCTTAGTCATTCATACGGTCAAGATCAAATTTGACTGGTCAATAATTGCAACTTTGATTGATCAAAAATTGCGGCTATGAGAAAAATAGAGTTGTTGGTTTAATAACTTTAACAAATAGGAGGCAAACGGGTTCATATATAAACCATATGTTCATATATGAACTCGTGTAATTAACATAGGATAAAATTTTCCCTTTTTGGGTTGGATTACTAAACTTTAGTTTATTGTATTTGCATCCTTTTTTTAATCCTTTTTCTAAATTTAGAAAAATTAGAAAATAAACGCTTTTTACCCTTTTGATTTTTACCCTTTTTATTGTATTTGATCCACCCCTTTGATTGATTGTATAGTATCTCAAAACACACAATGCCGAAAAACTTCCCCTCACTTTTCTATTGATACATACTTAATCAGTATTGATTCTTTTATTCACATATGAACCTTGTGTAATTCACATATGAACTAATTAATATATGAACCTGTGTGATTCACATATGACTTATATAACTGATTCACATACGAACTGTTTTACATTAATGGGTAAAAAAAGATGTGCGGGTGACTTTGGCCGCGATTTCCGTCCACAGGGTAAAGTTGTTTGAATCACGTGTGATTTTGTACGTGATGTTGGTGTAAGAAATCACATGTGATCCAACTATTTTCTTATTCCTTTATATATGTATTATTCTCGTTTGAACCTAACTCTCTCTCTCTCTCTCTCTCTCTCTCTCTATATATATATATATATATAGGCATATTTTTTTACAAACCAGTCAAAGAGTACAAACTCGTGCAAACCAATATAAAAATAATTTGTTCATTATTTTTTTCATCAAATGTTATGATTTATTTCGTAAAAAGCGCAAATAATAAGTGGGCGTGAGCAGTGTTTTAATCCCCGGGTTGACCCGACCGATCGAACCTAGACCTGGGGAAGAGACCGGGTAAACTACGACCGGGTTTATGCTATCTGCGACCCATTGTGACCCAGCCTGGTTTCACAAAAAATCGGTTGAACCGGATTTAAACCCCGTTAAAAACCTGTTTTGGCTATTTAACTTAATTTTTTTTAAAGCTGATAATTTTTTAAACCATACCCCTAAATCGTATTCTCATTCAGCCGATATTTTCTCACACAAGTCGTCGATTTCTTCCAGCAGGTCGTCGATTTCTTCACAAATCGCCGATATCTTCACAGCTTAGAACTTCGATCTCTTCTCCTTATCTCATCGATCTCTTCTCCTTTGTTCCATGGATTAAAACCTGTTATGTGTATTTTTTTTAATGTATTTAAATTGATGTAAAACTTGTTATTTGTGTATTTTTAATGTTTGAACTTATGGACATCAAATTATTGGTTTTATATATATATGTATGTACGCAGAAAAATGAAAAAAATACAAGGGAATTATTTAAACAGGGTTGATCCGGTGGTTGAACCGATTGACCCGTGACCCGATCATCACACCGGGTCAATTAAAAACCCGATTTTAAAACATTGGGTATGAGATTAAAAACGATCGAGAGTTTATATCATTTTTTACATTTTTTTTATCTTTAACTCTTTTATTACACGATTTTTTGCCCATGAACACCACCCTAAAAAAACGTCACCAACAAAAAATTCTGTTACCAAAATAGACGAAATCCATTGATATAAAGACACAAAAATCGAACTCCAAATAAACTCAGAATTTAAAAACATAAAACCATGTTTGATGAAGATGAGCATATAATATTTTCCGTAAATAACCACCCAAAAAAAATTAAATATGGACTCAATCCCATGAAATAAGGAGACGTGATAAATGATTTACTAAAAAAATAATATAACTAAAAAATTAGCTTAATGATATGAAAACCAAATCCTATTAAAATACCATGAAAAATAAATTAAAACATTAGTTTAAACACAATTACTTAACTGCCTTTTACACTAATTAAAAAACCGAAAATTGAATATATTTAATAACTTTTTAAATGGACGGTCAAGATGTTGATCGTATGGTTTGTTAATTTTAATATGTTTATAATTTATATATATTTTGAGAAGTGGTTATATTTAAGAAGTAAAAGTGTATTCGTAGCCTTCATGCGGTTAAGATTGGTCAAAAATTACGGTTTTAACTAGTCAACAATTGTGGCTTTGAATGGTCAAAATTTATGGTTTTACAAAAAATAGAGGGGATAATTTTGTAACTTTACAAATAGAGAGCAAATGGGCTCATATGTGAACCTGAGTGATTCACATATGAACTGTATGTTCATATGTGAACCCGTGTAATTCACATATGAACTAATTAACTGATTCACCTACGAACTCGTGTGATTCATATATGAACTAATTAACTGATTCACATATTAACTCGTGGGTTCATATGTGAATCAGTTAAATAGTTCACATGTGAACTAATTAACAGGTTCACATATATATGAACATATAGTTCATATGAGAATCACACGGGTTCACATATGATTATATATATAGGGGCGGGTTCAAATGAGAACTCAAATTTGGTTGTGAACGTGAGGACAAATGAGAGTGCGACATGTGTCCCATTCAAAGAAATATTATAGTATATATATTCAGTCTGAATATACAAAGGAATATTCAGTCTGAATATTCCTTTGTATATTCAGACTGAATATATATACTAGACTGAATATTCTTTCGTATATTCAGTCTGAATATTGCTTATTTTGACACGTGTCACGGTCTCATTTGTTCTCACGTTCACAACCAAATTTGAGTTCGCATTTGAACTTTCCTATATATATATATATATAGGGGAGGATCTGTTTGGGAATCTGATGTGTAGGGAATCTGTTTGGTTTTATCCGGATGAGCTCTTGCGAAAGAAATCGAATGTCGAATACAAAGGGAAAGAGCATCCCGACCTATTGGAAGTGGTTTGAAAATCCTAAGAAATAATTACGTTTTGGGCATCAATTGTAAAATTGATCTATTAAAGCCAAAAGCTACTCCCAAGGTGATATGAACCACCTAAGGTTGGGAGGCAACATCGAGCTTAAATTTGAAGTTTGGTTCAATGTGGGTCAGTGATCTTTCTGATATTAGTGTGATGTATTGAATTTAACGATCGGGTAGTGATGACTCGTTATGAGAAGTGAAGTGTCTGTTGTGCCCGTCGTGGTAAGAAAGTATTACATATTGTAGTTGAGGACGAGTTACGTTTAAACTTTCATAAGGAAGCAAAGTTTTTGGATTGCTCAAGTATAGTATTTTTGAGGGCTCCTTTTCTTGTTATTGTCATCCGGTGGGATGGATGGAGCGAGTAATTTGTCGAGCTTGTGCTCGGAGTGGTATGACGTTCTATGTTTTTGGATCGGCGTTAGATTTCGAGGACGAAATCATTTATAAGGTTGGGAGGATTGTAACACCCTGATTTCTGTTCAAGTTGAAGAAAGTGTTGAACCGGGTGGTCTATTAAAGAGAAGCTAATTTCAGAGTTTGAGTGGTGGTGCTGTGAGATAGTGACATCTGTCACAATGGTACCAATAGTACTAAGAGTATGGTCGTTTTAGCTATTGTGCCATACGGTTATGACATCTGTCACAATAGCACCGGTGGTACCAAGTGGTTGGTGGTCCCAACAAGTGTGCCATGTTATAGTGACAATGGCATAATGTACCAACCGGGTCTTTGGTAAAGTTTAATCCCGAGTCCTTTTTGTATTCCACTCTTAGAATCAACGAGATAAGTATTTTGAAGTTAACGATTTTGGGTATCATTTAGTAGACGAGAAACGGGATCAAAACGGGTGAAAAGTGGGAAAAAACACCTCGAATGGTCCAGGCTATGATGCCCGGCGATTATGACAGTGGCATGATAGCATGTCATAATCGCACAACTGGTACCGTGAGTTAGACATGAAAAATCAGATTTTGGGGTGACACGGGCGATCATGACATGTCATGATCGCGGGGCATGATCGCGGGCGGCCCAAGTGGTTAAAAACGAGATTTTCTTCATTTGGCCATAACTTCTTCATCACAGCTCCGATTTGGACGATTCAAAGTGTTGTGGTTTCGTATTTCAGAGCTCTTTATGATGGTAACAATGAGGATTGAAGTTACTTGATGATTCGGGGTTCCCATACGTTGAAAGGTACGATCACCTCTCCGAAATCTTGAATCTAGGGTTTGGTTCTATGATTTCTGATTTGGGTTTGATTTTGGTGTATGTTGGGTTTGTTTATGATCTAGATGAAGAGTTTATAGGTGGAAACTTGTGGACTTGAAGTCCTCACCTAATGAAGCTCGGTATTGGGATAAAACCTAGATTTAGCCTAAATCTAGCTTGTGAGTTCATTCTTACCTTTCTAAAACTTTATACATGTCAAAATGAAGTATTTTGCCTTAATGTGGTGTTTAAAATAAGTATTTCTATACTTGGAAGGTTTTGGTAAAAACTAGGTCAAAATGTGTCATTTATGGTTTTTCTTTGAAATGATGATATGAGTACGAAGAACGGTTTTAAAACACCCTTATGGGTTTTTATGAGAAATATGATGTATAAACCTTAATGTTGTTTTGACCTAATTTTGGAAGGAAAGTTTTGGGAAGCAAGATGTTATACTTCACAAGTTTTGTGAAGAGAAGTAATACATTGGAAACAATTGTATTAAGATGTTAGACTAGTGTAATGGATCCATAGGCACATATAGTCAGAAGTACTTGGGGAGGGCACTTGTAATAGATCCCGGTTTGGGGTTGAACTCGTGAGGATTAATGTGATGACGGGTCATTCCCGTACAAGTTTCCCCCAAGAGAAGTAAAACGTATCTTTCAGGTGTAAATCGCAGAAGTAAAGAAAAAGAGATGTTTTGAGAAAAGCCCTCTGTTATATGTTTATTTACCGTTTTCGAAGTTTAAATGGCTTTTCTATATTTTGAACTGTTTGTTCTCACTAGGCTTTTAAGCCTAACACTTTTTCTTAAAATGACATGTATATCAGGTGATCAAGCGGATGGGGCTTGATGGGATGAGAGAAGCTACGTGCCGGTAGTGGCATTCTTTTGAAGTGCACCTCGTGTATAAAGATGGAGTTACATAGAAGATTATTTTGAGGATTTTAGTGACACCCGAACATAATCTGTATTTGAATTGTATAGATTACTAGGTTGTCATTCAATATTCTTATAGAAGTTGTAAACTCACTTTAACCTTCTCCCCATCTTTATGGGTGATGTCTTACGTAGTTGTTGTTATTCCGCAATTCTTTTGGTTTAAATTAACTCCCAATTTTAGGGGTGTTACAATATATATATATATATATATATATATAGAGAGAGAGAGAGAGAGAGAGAGAAGTTCAAATGCGAACTTAAATTTGCTTGTGAACGTGAGGACAAATGAGAGCGCGACACGCATCATATTCAGATTGAATAATCAAAAAAATATTCAGACTGGATATAGTATTTATTCTGTCTGAATAATGCTACATTCAGACTAAATAAGCGTTAGTCAGACAGACCATGACGAAAACAAAAGTGTTAATCAGATAGATCATGGCTAAAATAAATTGAATACCATCAGAATCAAATCCACAATAAATATACCGTAAGGACCCTACTAATTAAAAATATATCAAACCACATGGACCAAATTTACAATTCACTCTAATAATAATTATAATTACAATTAATAATTGTAATAAGTAACTTTTTTAAATCAAAATAAATAATAGTGGTTGCTAAACATACCCCTATATTAGAGGTGGCCCAAAACTAATCTCGGATCGGACCGGGCTGGGCCCAAATTGTGTCAAGTTGGACCGGTCCCGGGTTCGGGACGGGTCCAAACTGGTCCTATACTAATTTTTTATATAAATATTTAACATTATTTTAATATGGTTGGGTTCCGGTTAGAAGGAGAGTTAATGTGAGAAACGTAAGAAGGGATTTCCATCATGAGATACATCAAGATGAGGTGCACCGGATCAAGTACTTTCTAAAGCACAATTCATGGATGAGTATGAAATTAAAAGTGATCAAGGTATCAGATCTCTTCCTACGCTTCTCAACTTAAATCTCATTCTCACATGATCATATGTCTACTTTAATATATGTAATTAAGTCACTAAAATACACCTTAAAAATACATTTTATTGTAGTTTTATAATTGATTTTCAATCAAATACACTTAAAAACTACGTTTATTATAGTTTTATAATTAATTTTCAACCGAATACACAAAAAGTACGTTTTATTATAAATTTGTAATTGATTTTCAATCAAATACACTTATAAAGTTAGAAATATATATAATATATATAAACACATTTTTTTTGTAAAAATCGGGTCGGTCCCAACCGGTCCCGGAGAGGACCAGAACTTTCCAAAAACCCCAACCGATCCCGGATTTCGGTTTTATAGGACCGGTCCCGGGGCCAGGCCCAAATGGCCATTTTTATCCTATAATTCAGGCCTTGTTTGTTTTTTCAGAAAATGCTCTTAATGACCTTTTATGTCTAATTCGTTAAAAAAGTAGGGTCATTTAGGCTGTTTGTTTTTTCAGAAAATGCTCTTAATAACTTTTTATGTCTGTTTCGTTAAGAAGTAGGGTCATTTAGGCTGTTTGTTTTTTCCATTTTTCAGAGACACTTGTGTCTTATTATCCTCTTATCTGATAAGAGGTAAACTAACCTCTTATTTGCCTCTTATTGTTCTCCATACTCTCAGCAATAACGTTTCTCAATCGATTAACCTTAATCGATCATTTCTCTCAATTGATCCTCACCAAATAGATCCTTACCTCTCTCAATTGATGTATTTTAATAGGATTTAAATGTGTTAAATATCATTAATGACATATTTTCGTTTAAATGAACGCTAATTATATAATTTAGATGTAAATTTCGTAATGATGATGAATAAATATGTGAAATTGTATAAATATATATAAATTCAACAATATAATTTTTTTAATGGTAAAATAATCAATTTAAACAAATCCAGACATTTATCAGTTTATAAAAACATAGTATTACTGATTCAGATTTCAAACTTCAACGCCACCTCTTATTAATCAGAAGCTGAAATAAGACTTTAGACCTAAACTGAAATAAGACTTTAGACCTCAACGCTTTTTAAAAAACAAACCCCACTTTTTTACTCTTGCTCGGTCAAACTTCATGATTTTTAAATTTGAAATTAAAATCTATACTCCTATAATTATTTTTTAACTTCATTTATATCTCTTACCTTTTTTATTCATTTTATATTATTTTCATATTAACATACATAAGCGTATATTAAGTTAATATGTTAGAAAACTATGTTTCGGTTCTTTTTAACAAATTGTACCATTATAATAATCACAGTTCTTTTTAACAAATTATACCAGTATAATAATCACATTAACACATTTAAAATAAACTCAATATTGAATGTTTTTGGATTTAATCATATTTATATATATTATACATACTACAAAATTATTTTAATCCATACATTATATACCTTTAAAATTATTTATTTAGTTTATTTTATATATCTCTTAGTTTTCCATTTTCCATCATTATCTTATTAACCTACATAAGTATTTACTTTCTTTTGAAAAGCATAGCGGCATCGAACCAACGAACGACTACCACGAACACACTCACGCACGCCTCTCTGGCGGTATCGGGCATCCACGGGCAACCCACTAATCCGTCGATGTCCCGGCCCAGCTTACGCTGAACCTAGAGCCCAACCACAGTCAAAGACTGAACTAGCCCAATGACTGGGTACTCCTAATGTCCTAAGACCAATTGAGATATAGGGAAACAATATTTTTGTTTATTTATTCATTCGAAATTTTCGCCTATTTGACTCCCCTTGGATTCGAACCCCGGTAAATTGGGATACCATTCACATTTCTTTTTTTACAAATTACTAATTATAATCATCTCGTAAATACTTTCAAAAGAAACCCAATATTGAGTATTTTTAGATTTAATCATATCATTATATAATTAATAATACGATACTTTTTTTTTTAATACATACATTTTCAACTCTTATTGTTATTTATTCCATTTGTTGTGGAAAAGTTTAAAAAGACCCAAAGAACTATCACATTTTGAATGATTAAACTATTTTTTTGAATGAAAAAACTATTAAACTTTCTCATTCTGATTGATTAAGTCACTGAAACTATTTTTTTAATGAAAAAACCATTAAACTTTCTCATTTTGAATGATTAAGTCTGTAAACTTTTTTTGAATAAATAAACCATATAGAACTTCTAAAAATGGGTTACATACATCATTTAATTAAAAAAACACTATATATAACCACTACAAAACAAATGACTTTCACCCACAAAAATTCACTCATGAAAATTTTCTTGGGTGATTACTACGGATCATCCAGGAAATACTAATGGTTCTGGTAAAATCTGATGTTTCCAAGAAAATACTAACGGATTACTCAGGAATTTCCTGGGTATTCTGTCATTAATTTGATTTACCCACCAACAAATTAGCCACCAACTTTTGTGACGGTTTTGTGATAAATCACCCTTTAGCGACAGATTTCCCAGGGAAATGGTCGTAGGTGAAAGCCTTCCATTTTAGTAGTGAACTGACTAGGAATGTATTAATACAAAGCGTCGCATTAACTATTTTATAGAATATTGTTTGAAAAAATAATGTCTTAGAAAAATAAATGTCCTTAAAGAAGATGAGTTTATAGAGTGTCCGATAAAATAACTAATGAGACGCTTTGTATTAAAAGTATTTAAATGAAACTTGTTTAGACGTTCAAAATCGTCATATACACTTATTAGACCATCTTTAAATAAGACCTCTTATTTTTTGATCCTATAAATTGATTTCTACAAAACATTTTATTAAGACAACTGATAATTAATGTCTTGTAAATTTAATTTTATCATAGTGAATTAACTTCATAAATGTCAAATGTTTCATCAACCAAATATAAAAACCAAAATCATGCAAACATTTAGATTTATGATATTTTATTTACAAATATATATTATAAAAAAAATATTGACTAAATTTAATTACGGTATTATTAAAAATCTACTATCTTTAAAATCAATTAAACTAGCACTTTTTGTTTTATTTCCTTTCCCATATGGTTCACATCGAACCTTCCTCACATGGTTAACAATGTTACTCCGTACGTCAAGCTCCATTACGTTTGAAATTAAAAAACTCCTTTGACGGGGTAGGTACTCAACTCTCAGATCTGTGATTTTTAGTTAACATATTATTATATACATATATACATATACATACATATATATATATATACATGACAACCCAAAGGTGATCACCGGTGGTAGTTGAGAGTTTGTGAGTGTATGTTTATATATATATATATATATAGACAGACACACCTTTACTCTCACACATCACACAAACACATTGTAATTAATCATATCATCAATGGCTTCTAAACAAGGCCTTGTGCATGTCTTTCTTGTCTCTTTTCCTGCACAAGGCCATGTGAATCCACTTCTTAGACTTGGAAAGCTTCTTGCTTCAAAGGGTAACCTTCTCGTCACCTTCTCTTCCAGCAAATCCATCGGAAACAAGATGAAGAAAGCCGGAGCTGCCGCCTCCGGTGACCCTATTCCGGTGGGCAACCGTGGTGGGATGATCCGATTCGAGTTCTTTGACGATGGATGCTCCGAAGACAATGACGATGAACGGAATGACCGTGAAACTTATTTGACTAAACTTGAAGTCAACGGAAAAAGATCACTAACCAAAATCTTCAACCAACATGCACAAGATGGCCGTCCTGTTTCTTGCCTTATTAACAACCCTTTTGTGCCATGGGTTTGTGACTTAGCAGAAGAGCTTAATATCTTTTCAGCCATGCTTTGGGTTCAGTCTTGTGCTTGTTTTTCGTCTTATTATCATTACGAGAATTCATTGGTTCCTTTTCCGACCGAAAAGCAACCAGATATCGACGTTCAGCTGCCAAACATGCCGTTGTTGAAGTCCGATGAGATTCCGAGCTCTTTACATCCTTCAGCGGCTTATCCGTTCTTGAAAAGAGTCATTTTAGGACAGTTCAAGAACTTATCAAAGACATCTTGTGTCTTAATGGAAACATTTCAAGAACTTGAAGGTGATCTTATTAATTACATGTCTCAAATATGTCCAATCCGACCCGTGGGCCCGTTGTTCAAGAACCCGTTACTCGAATCGAGCACCAATATCTGCGGTGACTTGATAAAAGCCGACGAGTGTTTGGAGTGGCTCGACTCGAAGCCGGCTTCGTCGGTGGTTTACATATCGTTCGGAAGTGTTGTCAGCTTGAGCCAAGAACAAGTGACCGAGATGGCTTATGGGGTTTTGAATTCAGGGGTTTCGTTTTTGTGGGTTTTAAGGATGGATGCAACTTTTACGGGTGTATCCGGCCGGTTGCCGGAAGGGTTTTTCGAGGAAGCCGGTGAGAGAGGGAAGGTGGTCCAATGGAGCCCACAAGCCAAGGTGTTGTCCCACGTGGCGCTTTCTTGTTTCGTGAGCCATTGTGGGTGGAACTCCACGATGGAGGCATTGTCTAGCGGTGTTCCGGTGGTGGCGTTCCCACGGTGGGGGGATCAAGTGACGGATGCTAAGTATTTGATCGATGAATGGAAGGTTGGGATTAGGATGAGTAGGGGTGAGGCTGAGGAAAGGGTGGTCGGAAGGGAGGAGATCGCCAAGTGCTTAACGGAGGCCACTGGCGGTGTAAAGGTGGCGGAGATGAAAAAGAATGCATTAAAGTGGAGAAAGGCGGCGGAGGAGGCCGTGGCGGAAGATGGAACCTCTGATCGGAATATGCAAGAGTTTGTGGACGAGATTAGGAAGAGAAGTCTACGAGTGTCGGCAGATATAGAAATAAAGAATGATCGTTGTTGGACAAAACCAGATTTGTTTCAGATTCGACATCCGGTGTCCAATTAATTATTAAAGTACGTATTTCGAAACAAAATGGTCCAATTTACAAAGCTCATCACTTTATCATTATCATAACGTATGGACTTATTTTTTGGCAAATTCGATCTCGTTTTGTACTTCAAAACAACATTCATATGCTTTCAGTAATTTTCAGTTTTTTTTTTTCGTGATTGTTTGATTTTCGACCCATTAGCCTCGGGTGTACTTGTTAGTGCCCTAGGTTTTTATTTTTCTCCTATGTAAACATCCCAATAATTGTTACATTTATCACTATTTCATTGTTATTAATCAAAATGTAAGAGTTTTTTCTTTGAGTTAATATATTTCTAGTAAACTTCTTCCATCTCTATATATGATCCAACTTTTGTTAACCAATCTTGTTTCCTAATATGTCTCATGTCCTTTTTATTTACAAATCATGGAAGATCTATAATTGGTAAATTACAGGCCGGGTAGATCTAGAAGGAATATTGTCATAATTAATGAAACTTTATATGTAATTAATACTTTATTACTTTTTTTGTAATAAAAGAAATGCTAGTCTCATCGACTACCAACCATCTTGCAAATAGCCGTCGGTGTTATTCGGCGGGTTAAGTTGGTTTCAAAAAATTAAAACTAACTGATAACTAAACCAAATAAGATTCAGTTTCATCGGTTTTCGAGTTATTCGGTTCGGTTTCCGATTAAACCGAATAAGAATTTATATTTTTTTGTTGCACAATTTTTCCAAATTCAGTGTTTGTTGCTTCCGATATACAATTTTATCATAGGTTCATACTCAACAATTGACTAATACTAAGTAAAAAAAGACCATCTACCGAAAAGGCAAAAACTACTATCTACCAAATGACATTATTTTTCTTCATGTCACATTGTACATCAAGCAAAGAATGTACTTTAATAAAAGAAATTATCTGCTATCAAGTAAAATACATTATACAACAATAAAATATGCAAATTGTACTATAAAATGTACTTGGTTTATTTTTTATATACATTTAATATATAAAACGTTAATGGAATGTGTTATTCAATTAACCAAATTAGGAAAAAAAATTATCAAATAAAAATCCTTATTCGATTAACCAAACAATTTAATCCAAAACCGTTTAAGTTAAATGTCATCTAGTTTCAATTATTTTTTACACCCCTACACCCTAATATATAATACACGTGATATGTCATATGTTACATCTTGAATCTCGATCTTGAAATAATATTAGATGGTTAATATTTTTGTTGTTAATAAAGAATTTGGATTCTGAATGTAGATAAATCCTCGAAGAGAAAATATACCTACTTTATATTTTGTAAAACTATTTTTTTCTTATAAATAAAACTTGCATCTTTTTAAGTTGAAAATAAAATTATGTATTTTGAATGATTTTATAAACTTGTTATTTTATACAAGTTTTGTAGTTTCTAATGCAAGGAAAAAAAAAGACCTGTTAGTATGTAGACAAGTCTAACCTATTTAAGACAGGTACTGACAATCTCTCAAGCTCATAAAAGGAGACTTTATTTTGTTACATTACATACCTAACAAGATGAATATTGGCTTCTTTTTTGTCAATAAATTATTATTCTTGTGAAAATGCAAGAAAAAATAGCAAATTTTGGATATATTTGGAGTTGTATTTGTAGATGCAAGTATAATCATTGTACACTCATTCGTGCAAAGTATAATTTTGTTTTGTATTTTCTTTTTTTGGAAACCGTGAAATTTTATTAAAACCACTGTTTCAAGAAGAACAAAGCAGGAAAAAACAAAAATAATCAATTACATAAAATTAAAGGGAGAACAAACCTAGGTACCCCAGTTATAGTTCCCGAAGCCTCTCCTAAATTTAATCCAACCGAAGACTAACAAAATGATATTCTATTAAACCAGATTATTTATTTGTGATAAAATCAAGGTTGGTGATGCTTTTATGATGCATTAATTACTGTACATGATTAATAAGTTGTAAAGAGTTTTTATATGAAATTCTATGGAACCCAAAACTTCCCATCCAAACTATGAAACTATCATAGTATTATGAGACCCTACATGAAATTCATTTGAGGTCCACTCATCAAAATACTAGAAGCAAACATGTATTGCATACAAACCAAAATATCCCCATTAAACTCATTTGAGGTCCACTTTTTTAAGGTTCAGTCTTAACGAGCTAACTGTAAATATTTACATATAGCAAATAAGAATATTCTATTGTATTGCATACTGATTTGATGGATTAAGAAAGTTATAATCATCAGATCATAAACCATCAATCACGTTCTGACTGATTTTGAAAATTATATTTAATTAAGAGGTCATTATCGTCTTTTATGTAGCTTAACTAAGTTACTCAATGGCTGATATTTTATTATCTTGAAAAGTGAATTACATTTTTCGTCCCTCGTGAATATTCGTTTTTTGGTTTTGGTCCCTCCAAAGGTAAAAGTACATTTTTGGTCCCCAAAACGAGTTTTTTAGCACAAACTTGTCCTTCCCTCAAACGCCATTTGAACATCGACCATTAAGCATGCCATGTGCCTCTCACGTGAGAGCCAAACTGGTCATTTTACCTATTTTTTTATTTCTTTTAAATAAAAATAAAAATAATCAGAATTAGATTCATACACCACCGGCTGTCACCGTTGGCCGCCAACAATATCAGATTCAAACACAAAAATTCTGAAACCTAAATCATATTCCAACCCAAAACATAAATGTTAAATCAAGTTCATAACCAAACACACAAATCCTAATCAGATGCAAACCCAAAACCTTTAACATTATTTCAAAAACATAAAAACTTCAATCAAACTTCATATTTATATACAAAAAAACAAATTACATATAAACATCTACAAATTCCAAACAATTTATAAACAAAAAAGAAGTAAAAGAATATACAGATTCTCTAACCTAAAATCAAAAAAAAAATTGAATAGTCGAGAATCTGAAACCTTTGAATCAAAATCTTTGAACCAAAACTTTTCAAACCTTTCGAACCTCTCGAACGCAGACCTAAAGTATGAATCAAAACCTCTTGAACCCATATCTGAAACATTGAATCGGAATCTTTAAACCAAAACCCCTGAATCGAAACACTTGAATCCCGATCTTTGAATCGATTTCTTCATATATTAAAGGAGGCGGCTGTATGTTGTCGGAGAAATGAGAAAAGAGCTTCGCCGGAGAAAGGAGATGGAGGTCGTGGTGTTGCCGGAAAGGGAAGGGGAGGGTTTGATATTTGAAAACTAGAACCATAAACACGAGGGCGGCCAGGGGTTGGAGATAAGAGATGTTGCCATCATCCGAAGGGAGGGGGTTTCGACAGTGAAATGGGGAGGGCATGGGTGGTCGCCGGCCTTAAATTCGTCAGAGAGAAAGAAATCGAGGGGGTGGAGGCTGAAGGGGAGGATTTCAAGGAAAGATTAACGTTGTGTTCTCGAAACTCATTTAACGAAGGAAAGGAAAGGAAAACGAGAGAAAACTGAGGAAAGTGAAAAAAAAAAACTCGTGTTCTTGAAACTTTTTTAGGAGAGAAAGGAAAGGAAATGGAGGAAAATAAAGTTTAGTTTCCTTCCAAACCTTTCTCCCAAATGTAAATGTGGGAGGAAAGGGAAGGAAAGGAAAATAAAACAATTAAAATCATTTAAAAATTAATAAAATTACAAAACTACCCGATCTTTCATCCTAAATTATATTATTTTAAAGAACATATTAGTAAAAATAACATTTTTCCTTTCATTTCTCTCATCTTCAAGAGCATGAATTTTTTTTCTTTCCTTTCCTTTTCTTTCATTTACTTCACTTTCGAGAACACAAATAAGAATTTTATCTTACTCGCCTTTCTTTTCCTTCCTTTCTTTTCTATCCATTTCTTCTTTTCTTTCCAAATTCGAAAATATAGCATAAATGGGGATTTGAGAATTTCAAGGAGAAATTAATGGGGAAGTCAAGGCTTTCACGGAGGTGAGGAAGGATTTAATTTTTTAGATTGTTTTATATTATTTATATAAGGGAAAAGTCTGAAAAAAAACCGAACGGACTATGTGATTTTGAATGGTTAAGTCCTTAAACTATTTTTTTGAATGAAAAAACTTTTAAACTTTCTGAAACCGGTTAAATACATCTTTGTAACCTGTAAAAACAGGTTAATGTTATAAAAATTTGGAAAAAGTCTAATAAACCCAACAAACTATCTGATTTTGAATGATTAAGTACTTGATTTTTTTATCGAATAAATCCCGAATTATTTTCCTAAATCTTTTTACCAAAATTAATTTTTAAACTTTCTTTTAACAAATAATCCCAAACTTTTTTTGAAAATTAAAATCATGAACTTAATTTTGAACAAATAAATGCGGATTTTTTTTGAACAAAATCACAAATATATATATATATATATATATATATATATATATATATTTATATATATATAATTTTTCTCGCCGACAAACAAATTACAATAATCAATTAAATATAGATGAATTATATCATTTTCAATACTAATTACAAAGCATAAATCAAGTTCATTAACTTAATTTTTTTATGTATAAGTATTTTATATGTATCTATTTATGTTTTATACATGACTTTTATATGTTTCATAATTAGTAATGGAAATGGTATAAGTAGTGGATGTCTGGATGGCATCCCTGACTATCCGGGTTTGAATTCTTGCGGCTGTATGTGGCGATCCTACCACTCTGTGGTGGATCCTGGTCACCGGGGATTACTCGGGTTCCCGAATGGATCCCGGATACCCCAGGAACGTGTGTGTGTTATTGTCGTTCAAAAAAATTTATGTATAAATATTTTATATGTATCTATTTATGTTTTAAGTATGAATTTTATATGTTTCATAATTAGTAATGTGTAACACCCCGCCTTATCACGACACAATATTGTCCGCTTTGGCCTAAGTCGCACGGATTTGTTTCTGGCGACCTGGCGAGGACTTCCCAGGGGGTCACCCATCCTGGTACTACTCCCACCCAAGCACGCTTAACCACAGAGTTCCAAGAACCTGCCTTGCGTGTGGCCCAAAACGCGTTATGTTTAGGAAGGCCAAGGTTTACTTATGAACCCAACATCACTTCTGTCCACGGCCGATATGGGATCTGCCTAAGGTGTTACATAATGGAAATTGTATAATTTTCTTCATTTAATTGATTCATTGTACTTTGTTGTCGGTAAGAGAAATTATATTTTTTTGTTTATGATTTTGTTTAAAAAATGTTTCGGATTAATTTGTTCAAAATTAAGTTCATGATTTTATTTATTCAAAAAAAAGTTTGAAATTTATTTGTTTAAAGAAAGTTAAAAGTTTAATTTGGTAAAAAGATTTAGATTTTTTTTTGGAATTTATTCATTAAAAAAAATCAAGGACTTAATAATTCAAAATCAGATAGTTCGTTGGGTTTTTTTAGACTTTTTCCAAATTGTTATCACATTAACCTGTTATTACAGGTTACAATGATGTATTTAATCGGTTTCAGAAAGTTTAAGGGTTTTTTCATTCAAAAAAATAGTTTAAGGACTTAATCATTCAAAATCAGATAGTTCGTTGGGTTTTTTTTAGAGTTTTCTCTTTATATAATACTAAAAATATGATATCTTTTTTATTTTTTAAAATTTAATGATATTAGACAGAAAGGCTAAAATGTCAGTCACGTAAGGGGCAGATGGGATGGCTAATGGTAACATTTTGGACGGCATCAGGGGGAGGGGAAAGTTTATGCAAAAAATACTCGTTTTGGAGAACAAAAATGTACTTTTACCTTTGAAGGACCAAAACCAAAAACCAAATACTCAAGAGAGACCAAAAATATAACTTACTCTTATCCGAAAAGTAATCCCTAAATTATATCTCTTTGTCAACGTATGAAACTAGAATGTGACAATCTATGACACTTTATTCACCCAATGGTTATGTTAAAATATAAATTTTGAAGATTTAAGATTTTTTTGTTACAATAATTATATTAAATGGTATGTTAAAAAGAAAAAAGAAAGAATGATAAAGTGCAAATCTTCAAAATCTTGTAACTTTATAGCAGAGATGGCAAAACCAATGTTTTAAAACCCGAGTTTTTAGTTGATCCGGTATGGTGACCGGGTTCCGAGTTAACCAGTTCAACCACCGGGTTAACCGGTTTCAATAATTACCTTAATCCTTTGTATTTTTTTCATTTTCCTGTGTACATACGTATATATAAAGTAATAATTTGATGTTCACAAGTTCTAACATTAAAAATACACAAACAACGAGTTTTACATCAATCCAAATATATCAAAAAACACACATAACACACATTTATTTTTATTTTTTTTATTTTTAATATAAAAACGGGTTAGCCGGGTTTGAGAAACGGGTTTACCATCGGTTTAACCCGGGTTTTTGAGAAACCCGGTCAGGTTGAAACGCGCCGGTCATATGCATTAACCTGGCGTTAGTTAACCCGATCACTACCCCGGGTCCCGGTCCAACCGGTTCGACCGGCCAGGTTAACCCGGGTTTTAAAACATTGGGCAAAACCCGTTCCCGGTCCAAATCGGTCCCAATATTTATTTATTTTTAAAATCAATTTTTTTATATAATTTTTTTTGAATTTTTTTAAAGAATACAAAAATGTTATTTTAATACACTTTAAAATATATAATCAGGTCTATCAAATACACCTAAAAAATACTTTTTATTATTGTTTCGTAATTAGTTTTTTATCAAATACACTTAAAAATACATCTTATTATAGTTTTGTAATTTGTTTTCAATCAAATACAGTTAAAAAAATACGTTTTATTATAATTTTATCATTGATGTTCAATCAAATACACTTACAAATTTAAAAACACATATAAAAATATATTTTTTTGAAAAAGTTGGACCGGTCACATAACCGGTCTTAACCGGGCCGGGCCGGACTGAACCTTGATTTTTTGACGAAAACCATAATCGACTCCAGACCAATCCCTATCACTCCTGGGCCGGACCAAACCCATTTACCCATCTCTACTCTATAGTTAAATAAAGTAAAAGAGCAACCCATCTTCGGCCCGACAAAAGATAAATAAATGGGCTTACCTATATACATTTAATGGCCCACTATTGATAGCCCAATTAATAACTCAAAAAACCAACCCAAATTAATCTTCGTCTTCCGTAATTAGTAATCCCTCCCTACTATTCTTTATCTTGATTTGCAGCCAATAAGCTTCAATACATGTCCATTTTCGATCATTTTCATCGGGAGTTTTAGATTTTACCCATTGCCGGAGTTTTCCGCCATACACGTTGGCCATCAGCCGACGGTAGCCTTCAGGCTAGCGACATTCCAATCATTCAACTCGTATTAACAATACTAATACAACAATATGAAAAGGAATCAAATCATAAACATGTAAATCATACCTCAATTGTAAAGTTGTTTATGGATTGGACGACCTGCTAGACTCAGTCCACCCGACCAGTTAGAAAAGCAGGCTTGTACAACCATTTTAGAAAACATGGCAAGTAAGACTTTTCAAATTAATGGGCGGGCTTGGGCCATAGAAAAAGAAATTTGGACAAGCCCACCTAACCCGTTATATAATTATAATCAACTAAGTTTTTGTATATAATAAATATTATATTATAACATATTTAGAGACTGGAGAAACTTTGTCTAAATACATAACAAGTCCTGGGTTCGATCCCATATGATAGAAACATAACAAAACCCTAATCACAAATAAAATAAGACAAAGTTGAAAAACATAAAAATTTTGTTCACAGGTTGAAATAGTGAGGTTTTTTCGTTGGGTTGTTTTCTTCCGAAAACATGTTATTAAATCAATCGGACATCAAACATCAAATTTTGAGCAAAGTGAGTTTGATCCAATAACACTCACTCTTCTATTTTATCTTTATAGTTGATTGTCTTACATCAGTATCAATTCGTAGTATTCATTAAAAAAGATTATATTGATCTATGCTTATATAATGAGTTTAGGGTTTATATTCACAACGGTCATATGATTTATACTTATAAAATTTATGGTTTGTTAACTGGTAATAAAGAGCTTCCATTTTTACCAATTTCCAATACATTGTTTTAAAATTTCAAAATTAACACAAATACTCATATATTTTGATTTTCTTTTAAAACTGATTAAATATATAATTTAATAAGCCCTTCGACGTGTAGCTCAGTTGGCAAATGAGTGGAACGACTTTGTCCATATACAAGATAAATAATGTGTTTTCTAGCTCTTTGCTAGTGTTAATAAAATCTCCGTTGTTCAAAGAAAAAGATAGGTAATGGGTTCAATCTGAGGCCTCTCACTAGCCTTGGCCACTAAATGAGCCAAAAATGTTCCCTCACACTAGTATCTTTGGAGGCGGGTTGCGTATCAGACCGGTTAAAGTAATCATTTATCATTTTCTGTCCAAATATATAGTTTAATAAGAATATTTGATTAATAATTAAATATCTAAAATAATAAGACATATATAAAAACTTTATAGTTAAATCAAAATCAGTGTTACAAATATTTTGTAATGATTATCAATTAAATAGTTGGTAATCTTAAATTATAATCTTGCTAAAAACTAGAAAATATTATAATATTAAAAAAAAAAGGTTATCTTCAAAGTATTATATTTTTAGTCCTGAATAAATACATGACTAAATTTGGAGAATTCGAAGCGATTTCTGTCGTACTTTCTTTATTTTAAATAAAATATTGGACGAACCTGATAACTTGTTGGAGCAAAAATTTATCAAAAATCATTGTTTTCTTTACTTTAAAGAATTTATGCAACCTTATACAAATACACAATAAGTGTAAGTTATCTTTTTTTAATCTTGCTTTTTATGTTACAAGTCAAAACACGTTTTATTTAATTTTACTCAGTTGTTCATTGGGTGTTTTCTTGTTTGTCTTTAGATGTATCTTAAAAGTTATGATTAGACCTTGTTTTACATTTAGACTTATTATGTTGTTTAGTGTCATTTTCCACTTTATACTCTTTAGTGTATGAATTATGGATTTTGCATTTTATGGAACATTGAGATTATGAAACTTTGAATTATCCACTTCGCAGTTCACACGCACCTCATTTAGCTACAAACCGTACCAGACAACATTTTACAGTTTGGTTTATGGTTCGAAAAAATTGCTCAAAACCAATGTGATGCCTGAGGCTATATCAATATGAAATATATAGATCATGGCCTCTAAATCTTTTGGAACACAATTATACATGTTTTAGTCTTTAAACTCAATAATATATATTTTAATCTTTACCCTCAATTAATATTATACAAGTGTTAGCCCAATTATAATGTTATAAACTTTTACTCTTTTAGCCAATTCGACGATTCCTGATTCCGACTTTAGAAGAATGATTCTATTTAAATAAGTTATGTGTATTACTTTGTCATTTGAAGACATTTTTATTGTATTAATCTGCAACTCTTAATATCATACTCCCTCCGTCCCAAAAATAAATGTTCACAATGAAAATGGCACACAGTTTTAGGAACGAGCAATCATTACACTTTTTAAATAACCAAATGACACTTATACCCTTAATAGTAGATTGAGAAACTTTCTCCGGCATATTTTAGGGTAAATTGGAAAATTAAAAACTTATTTTTTAAAGTAGACACTTATTTTGGGACAAACAAAAATAGTAATGTAGACACTTAATTTGGGACGGAGGGAGCATATAATATGAACTTTTACATTTCGTTTTATTTATTACATGCCCGCTCAATCTCTATATAACAAAGACTCCAAAAAGATTGGATGACTCTACTAAAACCACATATGTGATTTGGTTTGCAGTTTCGACTCTAAACTGAATCGCAAACACCCCTATTTGAAATCCATTGATTTGCAACACACCGTAATTATATAATTTATATATATATATACAAATTCTTGCTTGCAGTTGCTGATAATATGAGAAGGTGTAAGTGGTCAGCTGTGCAAGTCTTTAGGAGCATACAAACAATACAGTCTGTGTTGTAATTCATGCATGAATAGTATATAGTTACAACTTCCATAACATCTATACAAGAGGAACTTCCATAACTATATATATATAAACTTTTTTGATGCTTAAGAGCTTGTGGACATTCCACATGACCTGAAGAACTTGATCATGTTGTCATAAAGATCTTCATATGCTCTTGTGCTTAATAGGAAGTCAATGTGACCATAATTCTCGAGAAATAAAACATTTGGTTTTGATCGTAATTCATTCAGGGTGTGTTGCACATCAATCACGTCTCCTAAAGCGTCATTTCCCCCATAAGCCATCCATATAGGCAATGATTCTGGGATATCGCTAAGATCAAAACTTGGTGGTCTTATTTGCCCATATTGTAGTACATTCTTCAAACTACCGTAGTCATACTTTGCAAAAGTACCTTTCCGTATCACTGCAATTCAAGAAACATAAAAGGTCAGGAGCCGAAAAGAAGTGTGTTTAGGGCCTGTTTGTTAGCAGCTTGATGAGCTTAATGGGACTCGCAACTTATTCGGTCAGCTATACATGACTGTCTGGTAGTGGCTTAATGATATAGAAAGTGGTTTTATTCAATAAGCTTCTACGGTGGAGCTTAATGCAGAAAGCCAAGTTTTTTTTTCCAAACTTGTCTTTCCCAATTAAAAAACATGCTCATTCCATCTATGAAAAAAACCTTCTCAATCTATGCAAACGGATTAATCCAGATTGACAAATTTATCCATACAGAACTTAATAGAAAATTTTGGTAAACAACCCCTTAAACGGAAAACCAACCAAACAGCCCCTTACCCTCCCAGACACCATCTCCAGATGGGATATACTAGGTTCGTACCCTATTCAAGGAAATTCCCTTAGAAGTAAGTGTCACAATTATAGTATAATGTTAGCATTCATAATCTAATAATGGTTTATTATAAAAGAAAGATAAATTTGGTGAAAAGATGTAAAACAATCAATTAGGAAACCAACTAAAGCATACAAAGAGCTTACTTTGGAAAAGATGTTTCAAGTTCTTTAACGATGAAGGATGAGGTTCGTATTCAAGATAGAAATCCACTCGGCTGCTGTTAAAACAACAATTTTCACCTGCAAGATGCAAGGCAGTAACATCATAGCAGTGAAGCATAATGATATAATCAACATAAAAGTTGCACACAAATAACTGAATTATGGTAGCAAAACAAATTGACCAATTTAGCAGATTAGAAGCAAATTAATAGAAGGGGACCTCATAAAATGAGAAGATATAGAATAATAACCTGTGATAGATGCTAACATATCACTGCAATCTACATGCCCATCACAAGCCACATCTATGATGTTGGTGAGAATGTCACTATAAAAAACAGTATATATATATATATATATATCATCATTGATATGCCGATGCATGGTAAATTCAAAAAAGAATAATGGAAAATGGAAAGCAAGAAACCTCTTCAAGTTCAGTTGATGGATTCCGAGTAATCCAAGTGCCTGTGAAGAAAAATTGACGTATGAAACTTCCAAACAAAACCAAATTTCAGATAAATTTTATAAAAAGGGAAGAAAAAGAAACCTCATCAAGATGCATATGAACAAGATTAAGAACAAGTTTAGATGTGATGTGATCTAAGTATGATATAGGAGAAAGAAGAGCAGCAGCCTCAACCAAATTAGCTATATTTGGTTGAGTAAAAGCAGCCAACGACATAATTGTTCCCTGAAAAAATAAAAAATAAAGATACATTAGATGGTCATTTTTGGCAGAGGTTTCATGGGAAAAAAACAACATAACTGAAAAGTGGCATAACCTGTGAATGTCCTACAACAAAAACTTTAGAGCTAGTTTCGGAATTTATATAATTGAGCATCGCCTCAAGATCATAAAGAGCCATTTCTTGCCAACTCCAATCCCAAAAATCCTAAATCAAGATAAAGGGTCACATGAGATCATAGATATAAAGAAATAAGAATTTATTTGTTTACCATCGAGGAGTTCAAGTAAATTCAAATCACAGACGTATATAAAGAAATAGTTATAAAATCTTTATGTACCTTATCTCCTTCTGATAAAGATACATGCCCGTGACTCCATTTTGTGCCACGCACATTTCCAACCCAAACATCAAAACCATGGTCGGCAAGAATAAAACCCAATGATTGCTTAGCAGAATCCATAAACCAAGCATCACCACCCTGAATTAAGTTTTAAATTATTTTGTAAAAGTTATCAATTGATTAGTTCCTCGTATAAGTGGAAAAAAGAAAGCAACAAAAGATGTTAAACTCCTTAATATTTTTAAAATGTGCTATAAATGAGCTTTTTAGTTGCTAATGGAATGTAAAATGTACCATATACTATAGATAAGTTATTATTTAATTTACAAAAGCCAGTGAATTCACCATAAAGAGTCCATGTAGGAGCAAAACCGGAGGTGCACTTTGCAGTCTCAAATTAACAGTGCTTGATGACACACGTTGAAGGCCTAGCAAAAAACCATCTTTTGTTTGAATCTGCAGTTATACACAAGAAAAATTATTCAATCATTTACTTAACAAAGAAATTTATCCAGATAACAGATAGAATAATTATTTATGATTTGCTTGGACTTCACAGCCAATTTTAGTAATCAGTAATCCACAGTCAATTCAATGGTACTTAAATGGATGACAATCTCTCTCATTTAGCCTTAATTCTTAGTTCTCTTTCTAGGATAGTTACCATTGTTTTCGTACACACACACACACACATATATATATATACACCTTTATATTGTATTGTAGAGAGCAATTAAATTGACTTAATTTATATTATTGGATCATCACCCAATTTTATAGATTCCATCAGAAAAGCAATTGGGTATTGAGTAGATGTAGCCTGAATGTTCCCAAAATGTCATCTTGTAAGATTCCAACTCAAGAATTATTGACTATAAACATGTGTAACCAGAAGGATAGTAAATAGTTACCCATTTGCTTAAGTTTCTGGAGGTGCCAAATCACATTAATTGAAACCCCTCTGAGTCATATTTGAGTAGATAGGGGGCTAATTACATTAGTTGTAGATGAAGGAAATAACCATCAAATAATACCTACTTCTAATCAAAACAACTTGATGTATTGAATACACTATTCAGTGAAGGATAACAAAATAACAATAATCAGGAAAAACAGTTGCTATTACAAACAAAGTCTCAAATAACAATAGCATCCTTCATCAACAACACTTAAATCTTCCGGTAGCAGGTCATAAATTCAATATTCTCCGATGGAGAAAATTAACAAAAGTATTGACCAATTAGGAAAAGAAACATTGCTATTATAAAGAAGTCTCAAATAGATAGCAATATCATCCTTCATTAACAACTATTGGCAAGGTTCATTCAAGTATTGCCCAAATAACCTCAATTCGGACAAAATTTTGATGAAATACACTATTCAGTGATCGATACAAATGTGTATAAAAACGGAAAAGATCGATCAGAACTCACCGTGTGTTCGGAGCAAGTATAACCACAAGGTTCGACGAGATTAAGACACAAACCACCGTCGTAAGATTGGGTGTGTGAGATGAAGGAGTCAACGGTTAGATGCTCACCGGAGGCGATGCACACCGATAAGACGACCACCAATAGCACCGTCTGTATAACCGATGTGGCCATATGAATCGACGAGTGTATCACTGTATCATTCAGAGGTGGACTATTGGTATCAAGTTAATCATGGTAGTTGGATTCAGCAACAACTGGTATAGTAGTAGAAGTTACTTGGAAGTCATCAAACGATATATCTAGATTTCATTTATGGATTTCAGCCTAAAAACGGAATATCGTACCGTAACCAGCGTACGCAATGTTAAAAAGATGATTTAGAAAGTTATCCGTAATATATTTGATTTATTTTGTGAATTTTTACAGTTTTGAGAAAAAATTAACTCTTTGGCTGGTTATTAGATTTATATATTTTTTATTTTATAGAGTATTTTATTATATTAACAGTATTTAGTGTTTATCTTATATTTAAAGATGTTTATTAGTTTTATAAACAAACCTATTGATATTTAATATGTTGTATTAATGTAATAATAAGTTGTAAAATATTGTATAATAGAGTAAAAATATTGTATGAATATATGCGTGGTTGAAATTCTTAAGAGCGGTTAAAAAATTGAATAGATATTCATAAATCATGTCATTGTTATAAACTATACAAATCAATCAATTGAGATATTTAAAAAATTAATGAGAGTTGATCAGTCGGCTAAATTCTACTTTCTTTTATAGTCACTCATCCCTTTTTGATGCACTAATAGGTTGTTTGGTTGTGGCTTAATAGGTTGTATAGCTTATATGGTTTATTGGCTCAGCCATATATAACCATTCGGTTGTGGCTTATTCAGTCAACCGATGACTTAATTGCTAAGCTAGGAAACCATACTCCCTTGGACTCAGCCATGTATTTTCCCATTAATTCCATCAATACCCTTCAACCTCTCTTCTTCAACCTAGAGACAATCTACTCACCTTCAACCTCTGATTCTCAACATTGATACATTTTTATACGTTGATAGGTTCGAAACACTTTGGAACGAAAAATGTACAAAAGAAGGATAGTTGACAGATTTGCACGAAAGTGGTGTTTTACTGTTTAACTATATCTCACTTGTCCAAGTTCCAATTTAATCGATTCAAGATTTTCTGGAAAGCAACAGATGTGACTACGACTTTGAAGTTTTGAATAAATTTGAAGTAAATCTAGGCCAAACTGATGTTGAAGTGAAAAACCGTGATGATGGAAAAAAAGGGTACTGTTTATTAAAATATCAAAGTGGATAAAAAAAGAAGTGTCGACTTTGATGGGCCATTTAATTGAGTTTGGATTAAAAAAGTGACTCACACAAACACAAGCAGCCGTGAGAGGGTTACTGGGGTCGATTTTTTTAGTAGCAACCACATAACACAGTGATCAAGGGGATGGGAGACGATTTTGGGGGTTGTTTTACTGCAGAAAAATCAAAGGTTGGAAGGAGACTAGATCATAGGTTGAATAAGTACATCACATGGAAAAATCATAGAGCAGTCCACGGTTGGAAATCACCAGCTGTTGGGTCTCGTTTATAAGCATATTGTACGCGACTATTCAATGGATTTTTGGCTACTTTTTTTGGGATGCTGAAGGTTTTGATTGGGGTTGGTGAGGGACATATGGATGGTCTTGATATTTTTTCTTGTTGTAAAATTATTCGTTTTTAATGCCTAGTTACAAGTTTCCAATTTTTATTTGTTTAGTGGTCTCAACTTCAATGATTTTTTAAAGTACTATTATTTGTGCCAATTAGTTTTCATTTTTTGAATCTTGAGCTTTAATTGATTTACTTGGATAGTCAATCTCTATGGCATGCATTCGATTTTAACACAAAACGTTAGCTTAACTATTGACTCCCTAAGAATAATTAATCAATCACATTCTAATTAATTAATAAGTTTTCAAAAAGTATAAATAATAATTCTAAATAATAATTAATTAGTATTAGTGAATAATTTAACATTAAAATAAATTATATTAATTAATAAAATAAAAATAATATTAATTAATAATAACTAATATTAATCAAAAATATAATCAAAAGAAAATGATAAAAAATTCAATAAGTCATTTTCAACTAACTTTTTAATAACTCATAAGTTAAAGTCATCCTCCACTACCTCTACAACCACAGTCGGCTACCAACCACCGCCGTTCATCGCTGCCACTACCACCGTGGCCACCTCACCTCCACCATAACCACTACCACTCCACCGTCACCGTTATCTACTATCTTCACCTCCTTCACAACCACCACCACCATTGTAGGCCACCTCACCTCCACCATAACCACCACCACCACTGTGGGCTATCTCACCTCCACCATAACCACCACCGCCGCCCCCGACCACCACCACTGTGGGTCATCTCACCTCCAACCATAACCACCGCCACCACTACCATCTTAAGTCATCTATAATCAACATCGGCCACTGATCACCACCGTCCATCGCTGCCACCAATACCACCATCAGAATGAAGCATACTTTCTTATTTGTATGAATCGGGTTTTTCAAACTATCATCAATTATAACAAGATTCTCATTCAATTTTTTTACTAATATGTATGTATGTGTGGGTGTGTATATACATATAATGCAAGTTGAGTAAAAATGCTTATAAATTAAATTATGTAATTTTTTGTTTTTTTGTGTAATTATAACTATTATATAATATATAAAATCGTCAATAACTTATGTGAGCATGCAGTTACGTTACGCGATGCCCCGTCCTATGTACCAAACACATACTTGTTATGTCGTCCGTCTCCGTCCTGTTATTCCGGCCCCGTCGTCTCCCGTCTAATAATGTCTGCGTACAAAACACTACCTAAAAGTCTCTTATATCAACATACCAAAAAAAAAACGTAACTCATTTTTTTCAACAAAAAAAAATGGCCAGGTTCAACGAATTATTATACATCCAACCGTACCGTGCCACGTGTTTAAGCCATGTCTGGAACAGATAATTTATATTCTTGCATTTTTTTTTTTAAAATTCGTCATTCTCTTGATATCTAAACGCAATTCATGCCTTTTGGAAAAGAAATTGGAGTTCTAAAACCCCAACGGAATCTTGAAACAGAACCTCTTCAGCCACCACAAACATCCGCCTCTGCCCTCTGCCGTCGATCGATAGAAATGACGAAGGAGGGATTCCGTATACTGGATGAGAAGTCGTTAAGGGAATATATAAAAGCCACGCCGTCTTTGGCTTCCAAGCTCGGGAATCAACTTGATAACTTGGAAATCAAAGAAGTTGGGGATGGCAATCTCAATTTCGTCTACATCGTCATCTCTTCATCTGGTTCGCTTGTTATCAAACAGGTTTTTTTCCCTAATTAAGACTTGGATTGTTCATAATCAGAGAAAATTTTGTCACTAGTTAGAACTTCGTTTGTGGTCATTGGGGTTATAGTCATCCGATCATTAAGATCACTTTTAGCTTGATTTGTTTATATGGAAATACTTGTTGTAGTTGGTTCTAATCTTAGGTATTTGTTCGTACTAGGTGATCATGACTTTACTATTGTTGAAATGATTTATTCTTCTATGTTATTCATGTGCTTTAATTTTAGTAATGACAAAACTAGATGATGACCGTCTTTCATGTAGTCATAATTCTCAAATTACAACTGGAAGGCTAATAGTTTTTGTCATATAATTCGTGTTGATTACATCAAGTCATCTTATCGGTTTAGGAGACCATATTCTTACTTTTATGTTCAAGGAATGACACTAATTGATAATTGACACTGCAAAAACTTCATAGTATATATGTAGATTGTACCCAAATGGTGTTAATGCTGGGATTTCTGAAGATATTTAAGTGTATTTGACAGTCAAGATTTTGTTTTTCATGTGGGCAGGCTGTACCATATGTCCGTTGTATTGGTGAATCATGGCCGATGACTAAGGAAAGATCTTATTTTGAAGCCACAGCTCTTAAACGTCAGCATGCTTTGTCTCCTAAACATGTTCCAGAAGTTTATCACTTCGACAGAACCATGTCATTGATTGGTATGCGGTATGTAGAACCTCCACATATAATCTTGAGGAAAGGATTGATTGCTGGAGTGGAGTATCCCTTATTAGCTGAACACATTGCAGAATTTATGGCCAACACTCTCTTTTACACATCTCTTCTCTATCTGACAACCACAGAACACAAAAGTGCAGGTGAACCACCCTCCTGCTTTTTCTTGCCTCTTATTTGATGCTGCAAACAAGCTTTTTGTTAGGAATAATTACAATTCTGTTTATATTATGCATAACTATTTTAGAACCTTGTTGCCCAATGTTCATGCTTGTATACTAAATATACGAGAATTAGAGAACATATGTACAAAAAACAATTGATATTGGAAATTATAACGGGTAGTTGTGATTGCTGTCTGACTCCTTGTGATTAACTATTTCTGTTACTTTAGACCAGTTTTGCTCTATGATTAAAGTGTCAACTTGCATGCAGGTTGCCTTAGTCTTCTTACTTGAAGTTTTTGTGTTTTATCACCTTGGCCTCCTATTTTTAGGTTAAAGTCCAAGCTTTTAATCAGTTTTATAGTAATAATATGTCATACCTATAAGTTTTCATATGAAGCTTTTAAAGTTTTTACCCCAATTATTTGAACTGAATTGATGTTTCTTTGTTTCATAAATAACATCAATAAGAAAAAATGTTTCTTTGCTTAAGTATCTGGCTTATCTATTTACTCTTGGAAGTTCTGAAAAAATTCCGTGGTGTACTTCAGTGCACATAACTTATGCATCTACTTCATTGTTTTCCATGCAGTGGCTGAGTTTTGTGGAAACGTGGAGCTATGCAGGCTGACTGAGCAAGTGGTGTTTTCAGACCCTTACAAGGTTTCTGAATATAACCATTGGACATCACCTTATCTTGATAGTGATGCAGAGGCCGTTCGGAATGACAAAATATTAAAGCTTGAAGTTGCTGAGCTGAAGTCTAAGTACAAAATCAGTTATTTATGTTTTTATTTTAGATTTCCCACTTGAAATGTGATGTATAATATTGAATTTCTGGAAGCTATTCCTTAAGAAAATTGATGACTACTGTGCAGGTTCTGTGAAAAGACACAAGCTTTAATACATGGTGATCTCCATACTGGTTCTGTCATGGCTACTCATGATTCAACTCAAGTCATTGATCCAGAATTTGCTTTCTATGGGCCAATGGGGTTTGATGTTGGTGCTTTTATTGGAAACTTGTTTTTGGCGTATTTCGCACAAGATGGGCATGCAGATCAGGAAAATGACAGAAAAGTAAGTCTTTGTTTCCGATTTTTATTTGAAAAACTAGGGGTTATTTGAGCCATGCCCAAGATTTCGGGTCCCATAATGCAAGTGTTGTGAATGCAGACATATAAAGCATGGATAATGGATACTATAGCTGACACTTGGAATCTTTTTCACAAAAAATTTACATCTCTTTGGGATATCCACAAGGAAGGGCCTGGTGAGGCATATCTTCATGAAATTTATAACAATGTGGAGCTTCGGGAGCTTGTTAAACAGAAATATATGAACGATTTGTTCCATGATTCCCTTGGATTTGCTTCTGCCAAAATGATACGGTAATTTCAGAGCTTTGCAACTACATTTAAAATGTTTCTTTCGTCCCATGAAATTGCAGCATTTGACTTGAGACATGTTTTAAGAAAATTGTTCGACTATTTATCAAATGTCTAAAATACCCATTCAATAAAAGACCACACAGAGGAACTTTTTTGCTTTGATTTTATATTTTATCCCTCATTTGAATGACAGGCGAATTGTTGGGGTAGCTCATGTAGAGGATTTGGAGTCGATCAGTGATCCAGCGAAACGAGCAGATTGTGAGCGACGGGCTCTTGACTTTGCCAAGATGCTTATGAAGAAAAGAAGAAATTTCAACACTATCACTGAGGTTATTTCTGCGGCTTTGTAACTCCATATGCCAACAAATATCATGGCTCTCAATAAAAGTTATATATATAAACCAAACATTAAGGGAGAACAATGAACTGCTACTCTTTTCTGGCCTTATTTGCTTCTGTACTGCTTAGCCCCACCAAATATTAGCCAGGTAACGGTATTGTAATCAATCTTGAATCTTGAAGTTTTACTTTGATGGCTTATAATATATGTGGAATGTGTGTGAGAATATTTTTGGAACTAATTTCCATTTTCATATGAAGTAATTTGCCAAACTAGGTTTATTTAAATCGGAATAAGTATTACATTGTGCATAAATAGTTGCCATTAATCTGTTTGACCATAATTAGATTTTAGTGATTCTCTTGTTGATTTCTAACTATGATATGCAGCCTTGTACTCACTCCACAAAAGATCAACTGTCTTCCCCATTAAGTCAACAAAATAATCAACACTGTAACCATACAGCATCTTCTTATTAAGTTCAGCCACGAACCCATTTCGGAGACCTTCACAATGGTCAAGGAACCGAGCTGTTACATCATACCCTTGGTCCCATTGATCACCTTGACCTGGCTGAACCCAGTGGCTAGGTATGTATCCAGCCTTCAGCCTCACAAAATCAGCAATTCCTTCAATCAGTCCTTGGGGAGCTGAATCATTCCCGTTCCATTGCCACACATGTGTCATCTCATGATAAATCACCCCACTAAATTCTTTCTTAAGATCAGCTTGATAACCTGCAATATAGTTTGTGCTGACATGGATCTCGTTATCCTCACAATAAGCTACACCGTCCATGTCATCGACGAATAAGTGCACGTGTGTGACATTTGCCCTGTCAGCTTTGTTTTTCTGTTGGAAGATCTTCCATATGAACAAATTTGAGGACTTTAAGGTATGTTTACTGTACTTGAACCCGATTTGGTTCTCGTACCTGACCCCACCTAAGGTTTCTGCAGCCGTGTTGGTTATGTTGTATTTCACTGTGGCACCAGTTTCAGGTAGGACTGCTAGAATTAGCACGAATGATATGAACATTATCATGTGTTTAGACATTCTTAGGTGCGCTATAATTGCATTATATGTGCTTGTTTATATATATATATTGATACTATGGACTATTTGTTAGGTCACCAATCACTTTCATGGCCATAACATATGGCTAGAGCCAAACTTTATAAAGTACCCAAATATTTTATATATATATATATATGTATATGTGTCTGTCTGTGTGTATCTATAGTCACATGTAGAATAAGACGGAGACTGGCCGTGGATTTAAGTCCCTGGAGTTTTCAACTTTTGTTTAAAATCTGAAATGGATGCATATGGACCTTTAAATAAGGTTCAGCCTGCACACTGAATCAAGAAAGGTCAAGCTTATTTAATCAGCCGGCCAACCAGATAGGATTTGGAAAGCTGGTTTTTAGAATGAGGCAGGCTGGCAAGGGAATTATGCAGTGTTTTAGGGTTTTAATTGACACGGGTAGTTTAGTAATTTACCGATCTTATCTCATTTTCCTGTTTTTTGTCCCACTTAGCCTGGTCCTGTTCTAGTCTAATGTCGCATTGATAAGTTTTTATTATGTTATATATTCGAATTCTGAAGTATTTTGCATAGTTGTATGGTACAATCACATGAAGCATATCATTCATGAGCCACTCTAAAAAGTATTCGTATATCAACTTGTATGTTACCGATTAATATCAATGCATGAAGTAGTTGTACAATCATGCTTGAGCCTTGTACTCTAATACTCTATCCACAGTTGATCAACTGTCTTCCCAAGCAATTCTACAAAAAAGTAGTCACTAACTCACTATAGCCACTTCGCATCTTCTTATTAAGTTCAGCCACAAACCCATTTATTAGACCATCACGATGGCCCATTTCTTATTAAGTTCAGCCACACCATCCATGTCGTCAATTAATAGGGTGACTTGTGGCATGTTCTTTCTATCTGCATCTGTGTTTTGTTGGAATATATTCCATATGAAGTTAGTGGCAGAGGTTAGTGTTTGTTTGCTGTAGTCGAGCCCGATCTCGGTGGTGAATCGGAGGCCACCGAGTGTGGTTTCGGGCCGGACGGTTGTGATTGCTTGTAAGAGGGAGACAAGAACACCCCCTTTTTAAAAGAACAAAGGAACACTTACATATGCTGTGGGTCCCACATCATATGTGGTCCACAAGGTGTTCCTTTAAATTTACAAAGTTCTCATATGAATCTCCCTATATATATATATAGAAAGAGGTTCATGCGAGGACGGTAACAATTTACGAGAATGCGAGGACAACTCTCAGCCAATCATTTTGTACATAAAACTTTTTATGTACAAAATTATATATGATTAGCCGCGACTTTTCCCGCGACTTGACCACGGGAAAAGTCGTGCTTGTCCTTTTTGATGCTTACAAAATCACATATGATTTTGTACATGAAATCATATATGATTTTGTACATGAAAAATTTCATGTACAAAATAATTGGCCGAAAATTGTCCTCGTATTCTCGTAAATTGGTATCGTCCTCGTATGAACCAGCCAAATATATGTATATATAATGGCTTGTTCGGTAGGAGAATGGCAACTGATTTTTAATAATTGGATTTTTAGGATCCTAGAATACGACAAATATAAATATAACAAAAACATGACTGGATTGAAACTTTTAAATGTTGAGATGATACTTTTGTAAAATATATGTTTATAGGTTCATTTTTCATATGTGAAAGATGCCAATGTGTGTTGTTGGTTGCTAATTTTAGGTGACTTTTTGTTCGTATAATATTTTTTTTACAAATGAAATATACGCAAGGAATTGAAATTTGAGAGATTTGAAATGGAATCGAATTTGGCTTAGATACGTGAGAATGTAATGAAATACCATTCAGTTTTTCTGGACAGTTATAGTTGGATTCATTTTAAAATGGACCGAAAACGAATTGTACATTTCTTAACACATCAAAAATAGTATTTTGGACAACCATTCTTTATATGATCAAGTTCCTTACGAAAATAACAATTTTCATTTTGTGGATGATTGTTTTGAAAGAAAGTTACGGTGAGAAGCGTAATAAAATATCTGAACCCTTGATCGCTTTTAATCTCATGTCCACCCATGAATTACATTTTAGAGAGGAATTGATTCAGTGTATTTGGTGCACCTCATTAGGTTGACATTCAACTAGAATTGATCCAAGGGTGGAGATTTTTTCTTACGTTTCTCACTGAAACTTCCATTCTCATCAGAGCTTGACCTAAGTCATACACGCAAATGAAATGAATTAATTGAGAGTTTATTCTTTCTTTTAAGAGTTATAATTAACCTTATATTGGTAAATTTCTAAAAGCTGAAAAATTAATACTCCTTTTAAAGGCAAAGCAAATGAATTAGATTAACAACAACAAACAAACGAAACTAGGAGATGGATATAAATCCTGCAAGAGGAGGGGAAAACCTATCAAAAACACCAACAAAGACGAAAAGAAAAGTGAAATGAAATAAGAAATAGGACAACAACCAACGCGGAGGCTAAAACCGAACATCAAAAACAAGGAAGAAACAAATACATAAGCTCATTTAATACCAAATACTTGCACAATATCCATTAATCTTAAGTTTAAAGTTAAAAAGAACATTGTGCAATAGTCTAAAGACTCGGCCTGTTTAAAAGAATACAAGGTAGAAAATAAAACCGTATGTAATTCCATGATTATTGGTTGGTAATGTTAGTTGATTGTTTTTTCTTATCCTCTGATATTTTTACATATGTTGTATCTTGTATACTCGTACAATGCAACAATATGTAAAATTTTATTATAAATTGAAAATAAAAAGTTAATTCAATTAGCCCGTTAAATTGGAAAATATAAAGTTTATGTTTGAGCAAAATAAAAACCACAATTTTTATCAAATTAGAAAATATGGTGGACTTGATCGATCAAAATATGAAATTTATGTTTGACCAAAATAAAAACCACAGTTTTATACAATACATAAAATTTATCAAATTGGAAAATATTGATGGACTTATCGATCAAAATATAAAATTATATTAGTTTTCCAGAATTCTATTATTTTATCAAATTAGTTGGTTTTATAGATTATAAGGCCGTATTTAATAGGTCTTTAAAAGGCATAGGATCATGTGAGAAGTGAAGTTAAGGTGATAAACGTAAGAAAAGATCTGACCCTTGATTACTTTTAATCTCGTACCCATTATGAATATACGTGGATTGATCTAATGCATCTAGGTGTATCTTATTTCGGTGTATTTCATCCTAATGTACATCCAAGGGTAGAGATCTCTTCTTATATTTCTCACCATAAGTTCACTTCTTACCGAAACCAATCCATTGTAAAAAAAAGCTAAAAACTTATTAATTGAAAAAAAGATTATCTAATATTTAATCAAAAGTTATTTTCCTCTAATTTTTTTGGAGGATTTACGTTTGAGAGTTGGTTAGCGTGGCCAAGTTCAATGTATTCCACAATCCACATTGACAGATGCTGGAAGGAATAAGGAAATTCTTCTTTGTTTTTTTCTTCAATTCGTCAAACTTATGATATTTCTAAAGCTATTATTATTATTATTATTAATGCCTTTTTGAACTACAAATTAACCCCTTCATATCCCTCTATCTTCACCGGCATCACACCAATCGAAAAAAATGGCGACGGAGGGGTTCCGGGTGCTGGACGCCAACTCCTTAAAAGAATATATAAAAGCCACTCCATCTCTGGCTTCAAAGCTCGGGAATCAAGTTGATAATTTGGAAATCAAAGAAGTTGGGGATGGAAATCTCAATTTCGTCTACATCGTTATCTCTCCATCTGGTTCGCTTGTTATCAAACAGGTTTCTCCCCAATTAACTTCATTAATTAATTATAGAAATTTTGCTACTGTTTATATACTCATCAATCACGAACATCACTGTTAGCTTGATTTCCTTATTTGGAAAAACCTACTGTAGTTGCTTCTACTTTCTAGTATCACGTATTTGTTTATATGGGTTGATCGTGTGAGCGAACTAGTATCGATTTTTTTTTAATTCTTTTATGTTCTTCATTAGCTTTAATTTTAGCTAGTAATAACACAGCTAGATGATGATGATCATCATTTTTTTCCGGCTAACCATAATCCCCAAAATCACGAGTAGAAGGCCAACAACACTTTTTAAACTGTTCTAGTCTAGATGGTAACAATATTAAAGAATTGATCCAAGTATAGCCAATGTGGCACAAATTATCTTAGGTGAGAACATGTGGAAATCCAATTAGATTACTCTCCAATGGTGAGTTTGGTATCCGGACAGGATACAACAGAACAAAACAGGACAAAATGTTCAACATTTAGTATGCAAGAATTGGACAGAATGACCAATTTACCCCATCTCATGTTCCACTTTGTTCCCTTTTGTTTCTGTTTGTTCCACATAAAAGTCCTGCCAAACGTGGAACAGTGATCCTGTTCTGTTATGTCCTGTCCGGTGTACCAAACGCACCCCGAAAGAACCCTTAAAGGAAAGATCTTGTTCAAATGTATTCGATTGTAAGATTTCATTTCATCATGTGGGCAGGCGGTACCATACGTTCGTTTAATTGGCGAATCATGGCCAATGAGTAAAGAAAGATCTTATTTTGAAGCCACAGCTCTTCAACGTCAGCATAGTTTATCACCTAAACATGTCCCTGAAGTTTATCACTTCGATAGAACCATGTCATTGATCGGTATGCAATACATCAAACCTCCACATATAATCGTGAGAAAAGGATTGATTGCTGGAATCGAGTATCCATTATTAGCTGAACACATGGCTGAATTTATGGCCAACACCCTCTTTTACACATCTCTTCTCTATTTGACAACCACACAACACAAAAGTTCAGGTAAACCCTCCTGTTTTTTCTTGCCCTTTTTTCTAATGTTTCTAATTCTTACTGCCTTTGAGGTTCTACTGGTTTCATGGTAAAAACATGTTGCAGATTGATTTAAGTTACATTTGAACTTTTAAAGTTTTATCCCAAAATGATTGAGCTGAATTCAAGTAATATTGATGAAAAAGATGCTTCTTTTTCTTCTATATCAAGAATCAAGATTACATTTTTATTCTTTAAAGATTTGAAAAAATTATTGGCGTGCTTTAATGTACACTAGAAGGGTTCTCTATCGATGTTATAATGGTTTTATGTGGTTTTGACTTTTGAGAAAGCGATTTTTAATGTTTCATTTAAAAGTTCTCTTTTTTTTTATGTAATTTCTTTAATACAGTTTTTTATTATATTTTAATTTAGGTTTAATAATATAATTTTTATAAAAATAATCATTAAGTACTCTTCTAGAACTCAATGATTATCCTAATTATATTCTAGGTTTTTTATATTTAAAATCAGATGTTTATCCTGTATTTGATTATGTTTATCTGTAGTTAGTTACACGAATTCAAAAATGAAGCTTTAATAAATTGTACTTAGGCATAAATTACTTGTAATTTTAAATTTGAAGTAATATGCATCAATAAACTGTACTTACATGCATAAAAAGTGGTTTTTAAGAGTTTTTGTCAAATGCTTTATAATATAGTATAGATATAGATAACTCATGTGTCCATCTCGTTGTTTTCGTGCAGTGGCTGAATTTTGTGCAAATGTGGAGTTATGCAGGCTGACTGAACAAGTGGTGTTTTCAGACCCTTACAAGATGTCTGAATCTAACCGTTGGACATCACCTTATCTTGATAGTGATGCTGAAGCTGTTCGGAATGACAACATATTAAAACTTGAAGTTGCTGAGCTGAAGTCTAAGTAACGACTGAATCACTTCCTTTTTTTAACTTTTTTAACGTTTTATTAGATTTCCCATTTTGCTGTAACGTATAATATCAAATTTACACAGGTTTTGTGAGAAAAAACAAGCTTTAATACATGGTGATCTCCATACTAGTTCTGTTATGGTTACTCATGATTCAACTCAGATCATTGATCCAGAATTTGCTTTCTATGGACCAATGGGGTTCGATATTGGTGCTTTTATTGGAAACCTATTTTTGGCGTATTTCGCGCAAGATGGACATGCAGATAAAGAGAATGACCGAAAAGTATGTCTTACTTTTTATTTTTAATTATTATTGTATTAATTATGCTGTTTCTTTCCTATGAGATTTCGGGTTTCATATATAGTGCAAGTATTGTGAATGCAGACATATAAAGCATGGATATTGGGTACAATAGCGGATACTTGGAATCTTTTTCACAAAAAGTTTACGTCTTTTTGGGATACACACAAAGATGGGCCTGGTGAGGCATTTCTTGATGAAATTTATAACGATGTGGAACTCTGTGAGCTTGTCAAACAGAAATATATGATCGAATTCTTCCATGATTCCCTTGGATTTGCTGCTGCCAAAATGATAAGGTAATTCAGAGGTTAGGGAATTTGTTTGATTATTTGTGAAATGTCTAGAATACCCTTCAAGAAAAGACCGTACAGAAGAATCTTGTCGAACCCAAATGAATACCATTAAGTTTAAACATACAGTAGTTACCAAAAAGTTTTGGATCAATAGTCTACAAACAAATACACAAAAGGGACCACATTTATTATATTATTGCACTTTCATTTCTTCTTATTACATCATCATATTTCTTTGTAAGAGAAGTACATTGATGCTATCAATGGCGGGTGTAACATGGTATTTTAATTTGGTTTTATATTTTTATTTGAATCACAGGCGAATTGTTGGTGTAGCTCATGTAGAGGATTTCGAGTCAATCAGTGATCCTGTGAAACGAGCAGATTGTGAGCGAGGGGCTCTTGATTTTGCCAAGATGCTTATGAAGGAAAGAAGAAATTTTGACACCATTTCTAATGTTATTTTGGCAGCTCAGTAAGTCCATATATGATTATATATATATATATACACATATACATATACATATACGCAATGTGGATGTGAATAAATAATAATAGTTGCATGAATCAAACATCAAAGGTTAGGAGAGTGGTGAGCTGCAACTATTTTCTTTGCTTCTGTACTTCCTACACCACCACCCAATATTAACCAGGTAATTAATGGTATTGTAATCAATCTTATGCTTTCATGGCTGGTAATATATATATATATATATAGAGGAAGGTTCAAATGAGAACTTTGGATTTCTAAAGGAACAAAGGGACACTTGTGGACCACATATGATGTGGGTCCTACATAATATTAAATCATTTCTGATTTAATATGATTTAATATTAAATCATAAATGATTTAATATTATGTGGGACCCATATCAGAAATGATTTATATATATATTTATATATATATATAGTGTAATACTTGTGAGGGGCTAGGTTCAAATTTGAACTCATTTTTTGTTGCGAACGTGAGGACGAATCTCAGCCACACATCTTCGGTTATGGTGGACGCGATCACGGAGGATTGATGCGATTCATGGGAGGGTGGAGATTATTAAAGGAGGGGAACCAGGTCAAAGCCGCTTTATTGACCGGATAAGTGGCTGAGATTCGTCCTCACGTTCACAACCAAAAATGAGTTCACATTTGAACTTTCCTCTACTTGTGAGAATCTTTTTGTGAAATAAGTTTGGTTGGGAAGTTTAAGTAATTGAGTTTCTATGCTCAAGGAGGGTCATATATCAAAAGTATGCTTCAATGTTCCCCTCTATAATTAACATGCTTGCATTTCCCTTCATGCCCAACATACACATAATTTCCCAATTTATTTGCTTGTTCTCCTCTAATAGTTTCCCCTCACTCGTGTTCCCGTTGTTTTCCCTTAGTTTTTTCTCCTATATCTCTCTAAAAAACAAGTACATTTGACATTTTGCATCAAGAAATTATGAAAGTAAGTGTTAAATATAGCAACAAGTTATTAATGTTTACATTTTAAAGTGTTATATATATTTTTTATTAACATGAATATCCAACCCACTATGCAAGCCGACTAATCCCAGGGCGACCACCCGCTTTATGGGTAGTCCGGAGTCACCGCATTTGAATCTCCGTTGCCACAAGGGGTTTTTACTCCTCCATGTATTCGAACTTGTGACCTCCAGGTACTTTTGATCTTTTGAGCACAATCTCAAACCATTGAGGCACCGCCCTTGTGGTTTCAAAGTGTTATTTTTTAAGTAGATCTAAGACTGATTTTGCGTGTTTTATTGTTTTTCCCCTGGTTTTCTTGTCTCGGTGTCCATCCATGTTTTTTTAGAATTTTGTGTTCATCTAAATCTCAAAATTAAAAAAAATAAGATGACTTAAAAAAAAATCAGTTCAATCTGTATTACGAGTGAAATTTTTTGGCATCCAAGAGTTACAATGGTGAGAATACAATAGGACATGGTTTTTAATGGTTCCCGATAATGGATTACAAATTTTACTAGCATGCAGATCTTAAAAAAAATAAGCAACTTATAAAAAAAAACTCCATCTTTTTATAAGTGAAAAGTTATGGTTTTCCAAAGTGTACACGAATACAATAGGACACAATAAAACATAATGATTTATGATAGTTTCAAATGATCAAATATTTCCAAAGTTTACCCGCATGCTTGTCTCAAAAAGAACATCTTGTTTTTAGTTTTAAGTTAAAAGTAACGGCCTTCTGAAGTATATGATGTGTCAGTAGAACATCTCCTCATAATCTATCGTTTGGATTATCTTCAAAGTTTACTAAAATGTAGACTCTGAAAGAAATAAGTATTGTCTAAAAAATATCTTGATTTGAGTTGCACCTCAAAAGTTATAGCCTCTCGAAATGTATACGATGGAAATACAACATATATCGATGGTCCCACTGTTGGATTATCTTCAAATCCTATCACCATGTAGATATTTAAAAAAATTATAGTAGTTTGAAATGATGAGTATTCTTACCTTGTTTTTACTTGTAATAGATGTGATTGAGGATGATTGATTAACCCAACAGCAAAAACGTAAAGCTAAATAATATGTCTAAATCTTTAAAATGCCTTTTCATGTTTGCAGTGCTAATGACACCTCTTTAGTAGGGGTGTGTATGGAATTTATTGTACTTTTATAGTTTTGTGATTGATTATAAAGGGCAATGATATTTACACTCATATGCACCGAAATTTTTGTACTTTAATTATTTTGGGAATGTAAATAACACATTTTGATGTTGATGTATATGAAGAACAATTTACTTGTAGGGTGTCATTAGCAACATATAAGAGTGTCACTAGCCTTCCCTATTATAAAAAAAAGATTTTGACAATGATATGTGTGAGAATGATTCATTTTATAGGGATGCCATTAGCCTCCCCGTTTTTATTTGCCTACATTGTGTGACAACTTTATTGGGATTACCAACGGATATACCAAGCATTACAAAGGAAATAATAAGATATTGTAAATGCAATCAACTTGATTCGCAAAGTTTGAAATTTGCAACTAGAGTTATCGGGTACGATTTTATGCTTAATCTAGCTCTTTTGTTTTGTGAGAAACACGATATATATGTTTACAACATAAATATAAAATGTTCTTAATTTTTTAATGGTCATGCTTAAAAGCTTCAAAATTAGTGTTAGGTTACTTTATATTGTTGTTGGTTTACGACTTAAGAAATTGAAGAATCGTAAAGTGAAACTAGGCATTGCGTTGCTTATTTCCATTACAAACTGTTTAAGCTTTTGATAAGAGCAAATTAATTCGCCTTGCTCATTTTTATCCGAATGTTTTTTTAAGATGAACCTTATGATCAACCTGTGTAGCCTTGTATCAAAGCTTTTTTAAGCATAAGAAGGGATATGTAGCCAGTAGCCTTGTATCAGTCTTGGTTGAAAATCAACACTAATGAGATGCACCGGATTAATTTTTGTAAGAAGCACAATTCATAGATGAGTGTGAGATTAAAAGTCATCAAAGGTTCATAACTCTTCTTACACTTCTCACTTTAACTCTTTTTCAAACACGATCATTTGCTCATAAATATTTTTATTTAACGAGTTGGGTACCGGTGAGAATACAAGTTACGATGAAAAGTGTAAGAATAAATCTAAACCCTTGAATCATTCGTAATTGAAGATCGACATTAATCAAATACATCAAATCAATTCTCGTAGTGATTATAATTCATGATCAATTCTAATCGAATTTTAAGTAGGTGGAACAATCTGGGTATATTTTTCTGATTAGAATTAATGACAATAGAAACATGAATTACAAAGTGATCAACCCCATTTTGTATTCATTCATCACAACATCATCCATCATACCGCATGTTATGTGCTTGATAAAATGCTCAAATGAAACGGCATACCTAAAATAATATAAAACAAAAAGTCATAATAAAGTTAGGGGTTGTTTACTTGTTTCTTACCACCTCTTACCTTCTTACCACCTCTTACCAACTAAAAGGCTCTTATTTCAATAAGAGAAAAGTCGTTTACCCAAGAAAAATATTACCTCTTACCAAGATATTAGCTCTGACCGTGTTCTTTCCATGGTAAGAGGTATATGGGCTCCTTATTAGAGTCAGAGACTCATCCCCATTATACCCTCATATTTTCACACATAAAGAGACCTCCTATTACAAATAGGAAATAAAAAGCTGACAAAGAAAAATTATAAAGAAGTTTTCCTTTTCTTCAAAAAAAAAAATAAAGTTTTCCTATTATTTTTTCCTATTCTATAAATCTAAAACTCTGCATGTTGTAAATTTTCCAATTCTTTTTCAAACATCAATTTGATATCAAATATAAAATATCAACCACTCAAAACCTTAATAATATTATACGGAGTAATTAACTAAATATAGAATAACATAACATAACAAATATTAAAATAATTACTAATAAAAAATTATATTATAAACGGTTTATAGACAACAAGTACGTTAAAACAAATGGGTACAATCGTCATTTTATATGATCAGCACCTAACACAAAGATTTTGGTAAACAATAATTTTTGGTCTGTACTTATTTTAATCAGACCTCTCATTCTAGTTGCACTTACTCAAAAAATTTAGTAAACAGCCCCTTGTATGGTAATACAATCCATCATTCAGATGGTAAAAAATTCATCATCTTTTTAAAAAATTAAGACAAAAGCAGGGGTAATTTATTTATTTTTACCAATCCCCCCGTCAAAATTTACACGGGACCCCACCTTTGAGCTAAACTTAAACTTACCGGCGATTTTTGATCCCCAGTTCCCGGCCATCGTCGGATCCCATCTCCAGCCGGCAGCCGACCTCCGACGATTCATCAATCACTCGTCGCAAACTGATGCCTCCCATCCTTGAGTAGTCAGATTCCACTGCACTGGTTCGATTTCTTGTTCGCAGACAACAGATTGCACAGCACAGCACATTCACACGCCCAATTCTGACTTCTGAGTTTCAAATCAAAGGTTAGATTTCTTGCCTTGTTCGATTTCGCATAACACATTCACACCGATTTGCATAAAAATGATGATCCAGACAGCAAACTTTGTTCGATTTCTTCTTTATCTAGGGTTTGGGCTTCCTGACTTCCTCTTCGAATTATTCAATTAGGGGCAGGGCTGCTCGATTTGTTGTTGCTAGCTGTTGTTTTCTACTTGATTTGTTTCTTATAATTTATAGAAAGTAACTGCTTTATAACTTGGGGATAACTGGTAAGTCACTGCTTTATAACTTGATTTGGCGGTTGTTTTGCTTTTTTATGCTTTTCAAATTGCTACACAGTGAGACACAAGTTAGGGCTTAATTAGCTTAATGGGACTTCCAACTTATTCGGTATCTATACATGACTGTTTGGTAGTGGCTTAATCATATAGATAGTGGCTTATTCAGTGGCTTAATAATATAGAATGTGGTTTTTGTATGGATAAAACTTGTCTTTCTGCATAAAGCTCCCCCTAAAAGCATACTAAACAAGCCACTTTCTATATCATTAAGTCACTACCAAACGGGCATGTATGGCTGACCAAATAAACCGTGGCTTGTGAATCCCATTAAGCTGCTAACAAACAGGCACTTACTGTTTTATAACTTGATTTGGGGATTGTTTTTGCTTTTTTATGCTTTTCAAATTTGTACACGGTGAGACACACGTTACCGTTTTGTAACTTGATTTGGGGATTGTTTTGCTTTTTTAACACAATGAGTCTGCTTTGTAAATTGAGCTTTTGATTTTTACAGTAGAGTAGACCACCTTATATGGTATTGGTACTTGTTAGTTAAAGGGACCCCAGTCCAAAAAAATTATTGGATCCGCCACTGGACAAAAGTAGTTGGACTTTTTAACAGAAGACTCATTGATGAACATTCTCAACAAAAGCTGAAGACAAGTATAGAAAAGAGTTTGGAAAAGAATCATGCACAATATTTACCAATAATTCACAATAAAAATAAAGATCTAAGTTTATATCTCTCTTCTTTCTCTTTGTTTGTGTTCGTTAGAAAGTGTATGCTAACAAATGAGAACTTTTATGCATGTGTGTGAATTTGTGATTGACTAATGATTAATCATTTAGGACTTTTGCGGCAACCACATATGTGAAACGTTGTTTTGATGATGAAAACACTTTCATATATCGTTAACAAAACACATTCTTTCAGTTTCATGCCTTAGTTTTACATGAAATGCTCTAATTTGGGTTTTTTTTAAATGCCAAACAGTTTGATTTTTACAAAAAGTCAACTGCTTTGTTTCGCCATTTGAATCACTATGTAAAACATGTTTTTGTATTGAAAGTGTAGTTGAAACATTTCAATTGATATGTTAAGCAACCTTCCAAGCCATTCTAAGCTTTAATAATCATGTTTTACCATCAACTTTAGTTCCTCAAACTTCAGCACCACAGTTTGACTGTAGAGATACTTGGCTGTTTGGTTGGTTTTTCATTAAGTCCTGTATGGAAAGAGCTGTTATATGGATTAGTTTGTTTGTATAGATTGGGAAAGTTTTTCTTTGGAAGCGTTTTTTTTTCATATATGGAAGGAGCATGATTTTTAATTGGGAGGGGCAGGTTTAGAAAAAACTTGGCTTTCTGCATAAAGCTCTCCCTATAAGCTTACTGCATAAGCCACCTTCTATATCATTAAGTCACTACCAAACAGTCATGTATTGCTAGCCGAATAAGTCGTGAGTCCCATTAAGCTGCTAACAAACAGACCCTAAATGTTGTAAGTTCTTGATTCATCTCTTGATTAAACACATCATTAACTTCATGAAAGACACACAAGGAATATATTGTTGCAAAGTTATCCTCTTGTGTTGCATAGAAACCTCTAAGGTTGTATGTAAGTTAGAGGTTAGCATGCTTTTATTCCAATTGGTGCTTTGTAGATATTGTACCCTTGAAGCTTATAAGAGTTTCACCCAAATGCTTTATAAGATAGTATGAATAATTCATTTAATATAAATCATATTAATGTACATTTTTTATTCAATTAACAGAAAAGCATGTGAAATTTATTCTGGTGGTGTGACTCTGCTGCTGAGCCATTCAGTAATTCAATAGGTAACAAAAAAATCCCTCTATTTGCTTGCTTCTCTCATGGGAAACCCCTGAATTATAATCTTACCATTAGGTCACTTCATTTAAAATGCTTGGATACCTAGGAACCAATAATGTGAATTTATATGGATTCGCCTACTAAATATTTGGAATGCATACGGTTTGCAAGTGCTTTAAGTTGTTTTCTATTCCCTTCTTTCTTTCTTTCATGTTTGTTTTGTTTTCAGTCTCTTTCAAGATGGCTTCATGCGGAGAAGGGGAAGCGCCAGAAATTGTTGCATTTATGAAGATGGCATTAGAACAGGTATACATTTGCCATTTGAAGTTTAATGTTAACCATTAAGCTTGTTAAGATGATCATTCTATATGGGCATATTAACAAGTTAAACATTACAGTTTGTATGGGACTCAGGGAATATATATAGTTTTAATATATGGAAATATTTAAATAAATCAATGAATAACTAGCTGCTTTATTTTTTTCAGGCTAAGATTGCATTTGACAGCCTTGAAGTGCCTGTCGGGTATGTTTCTTGTCGTCATCTCTGGTTATCAAATCCTCGAGTATTTTGATATTTATGATTTTCTAACGCCTTTTTTTGTAATTCAAGATTTCTTTAATCATACTTTTCCTTTTCTAATCTGAATCTTTTTTCCATGGAAAAGCTGTGTTATTGTTATGGATGGGATGGTCATATCATGTGGAAGAAATCGAACTAATGAAACAAGAAATGTATACATTTTTAGTAATATTTTTCCACCTTCTTTTTTTCTATTTGTACTCTGTTTATATTTATCCTACCATTTTCTTAATACTACTCTAAAACTGCAGGCTACAAGACATGCGGAAATGGACGCCATTGATGTTCTACTTGACCAATGGAAAGAAAAGGAACTTACAAAGCTTGAAGTTGCTGAAATGTTCTCAAAATGTTATCTTTATGTTACATGTGAACCATGTATAATGTGTGCGTCTGCCTTGTCGTTTCTTGGTACTAATTTAAACTTACATATCTTGTTAAAAACTTATAATTTCGTATATTTATTAACCTCTTCACCACAATCCCAATTTAGGTATAAAAGAGGTCTACTATGGCTGTGCGAATGATAAATTTGGAGGATGTGGATCGATATTATCCTTGCATACAAGTACATCTGAGATATCAACAAGGTAAAAAATCTCCAAGATCAATGTCCTTTTATATCATCTTTAGCTTTCAATCACTGTTTTTACTTAACGTTTTAATAGTATGGGAAAGTTCATTTAGGAATCGTAAATGTTTTGTGAACCATAAACCAACTATTCATGATGAATATACATGAATATTCATTGTGAATAGTTGGTTCTCACGGTTTTTACCAACTGCAATTTTTGATATTTGTATGATGATAGTGGTGGACAAGTTGAGAGGAAGAGTTACAAATGCACCGGTGGGATAATGGCGGAAGAAGCAGTGTCTCTCTTTAGAAATTTCTACGAGCTTGGAAATCCTAATGGTATGTATGTTAGAAAGTATGAATATTCCAGCCCACATTTGATAAAGATTAAACTATACACAATAATAAAAGAAGTTAGTAGAAAAAACACTTATATAATTTTGCTTGATCATGAGTAGTAATCATTTTCATTTGTTGCATATGGTAATTTGGCAAATAAAGTTTTTTTTGTTGAAGGGTGCCTGGACTAATCCTTGCAAATTATGACTGCAATACATCAACCCTGATAAACTCAGTGGCCACAATTGTTGTGTTCGCCTGGATTCGAACCCTGGGCAGATGGGAAATAAAGTTATTCCTTTCTAAAGCAAGCATGTTATTTTTTTCAGCTCCAAAACCTCACAGACAGCTGGTTCAACAATCATGAGGAATATAGACATTTGGCTGGTCTTGCAGTTTGAAGAAAAGGCGTGTTTCTTGCATCTTGCACTTCTTAGTTTAAAGTTGTGGGTTATCAATAACTTTTACCATGATTTTAAATTAAATTCGAAAGTTGAGAAAAGCACACTGTCTCCATTGCTTGAATTTGAGAAAAGCACCCACTTTCTACCTTTTTTTTGGTTAGGAAAGATCAGGAAATTATATAATAAATTATATATTGTTTTTATTGATGCATCTTTGATAATTTATTTGGTAAGACAAAAAGATGGTAGTATTTCTAGATTGTTTTAAAGACAACTTGAAGTATCTTTACAAGTCAAATTTGGTGTTCTTGTTTTGCCTATGCTTTTAAGAAATTGAATAAAGATTTAATTTTTTAGAAATTATTTTTAAATTAAAATTATATAAAGAATTTTAGGGAGGCATGATCCTGAACCTGAAAGAACACTCCAAAGTTGATTCTTTAATCAACTCCTACTTTTGACAAAAATCCAACTGCTGGTTTTATTAAATGCAATCATTGATGTCATAGTCAAACTTATTATTTGTTTTTTTAAAAAGAAATAATGTGCATTATATTACTTGTTCTTTTATTATGAGATTTTAATGATGACATTGATGATAATTATATGTTCGTCTCATTTTTTATAGAGTCAATTTTTTGTTGTTTTCTTTTTGTAGTTTTTATCTTTTGTTGGTGGCTTCCTCTTTGAGAACTAGCTAGATTTCAAGCAATCATGTTAAAAATCTAATATATGTTATTCGAAAGTAGATCAAAAATTTAGGATATTAGTAAATATGTCATCTACTTCAAAGAATCAAGAGGTTATCTATCTCTACAAAGACCAGACTTGTGAAAAAATGCAGGTTAAAAGGTAAGAAGAATGAAAACTAGCTATGATTAGAGCAATTGTCTTTATGAAAACCGTTGAATAGTGAAAATGTGTAAAAGTGGAAAAAAAATAGATAAGCTAAGATTTGAAAATTACATGAGAGCATCTCCAACAACTATTGTAAAATAGAAAAATGATTTTTTTTGCGGTTTTAGGCTTCAACAACTATGGTATACCATATGCTAAAATAGAGAAATGGTAAAAAAGGAGGAAACTTTTGTCTAAATTTATAAAATATCTAAATAGAGAGAGAAATAATTATTTTAATAATTCTACCAATTGTTTGAAAGTTTGTTTAAAAAATTGTTGGGATATTAATTATATATAATATTTTAATAATATAATTATGATAAGATTGTTAAAATAGAGTAGTTGTTGGAGTTGGATACAAACTTTTTTAGAGATTTTGATTTTTGATATGCTATTTTAGAAAAAGTTTAGCCTAGCTGTTGGAGATGCTCTGAGTAAAAAGCATCTACAGTGGAGGTTTTTGTCCGAGGAGGAGAGGACAAAAACCTCCATTGTAGAACAAAAATTAATAACACATGTCGCGCTCTGATTTGTTCTCACGTTCACAACCAAATTTGAATTCTCATTTGAACTTGCCCCTATATTATTATGTTTAGATATTTTTCAAGTACTTTAAAGATATATAAGTTGAAATTAATTTATGAATATATTCGGGACAATTTCTAGTACCAATAATTTTCGGCATTCCACAACATCTTGAATTTTTTTTTGTTGGTTCACAAATACAGCGACACTAATCATCTCTGTTATCATAAACTTGTGTCATTATTTTAATTTAAAAAAATATATAAACAGTTACGCTCTTAAATTTCAAGTTGTTTTATAAACATTTTGATTCATATTATCTTTTTATATTTGGAGTTCTATCATATGAGGAAATCACAAGATTTACCACCATAATTCTAACCACAACCCCTTGATAAAGAGACACCAACCAAATGATATCAATGACTAATCTTGTATCCATAGTAAACTTTCCCCTAAATTTCTTTTTAGTAAGCAAGCACTTTGACTATAATGCAAATGTTATTGACTTTATAGAAGTATGTAATTTTAATAAATATTTTATTTATTAAAGAAAGTTTAAGATAATATAACAGTATTATTGATAAGTAATTAATTGAAGACTAACTTAACCTTGTAACAATGTATGTGAGTGGTAATTACTAAAATGGTTAGAAAGCTTTCATATAGTGGTTAAGGTTATATGGAAAGATACCTATTTGTTATCTCATCATCGTTGAGAACTGATCCTGAGAACTGATCCTTCTATTTCATCACTATTGAAACGCTTGAGGTTTTTTACCATCTTATTGGAGCAGTCCTCACAAAGAAACCGTTTCTTGAGGGTTAAAGTGATGAGTCCCGCTCATTTCTTCTATTTATATAATCAAATCCATTACTCATTTAAATAGTTAAACTTATTGAGATGGTGTTTTTATCGATTTAAAAAAAATACATATATATATATATATTCAATTGAAAAATAATTTAATAAAATAAAAAATAATTTAATTAATTACCAATTTCTGCCTATACAAATTAATTACCATCTTTTATCAACACAAATTAATATATAGTCAATTGCAAAATATTAAAGTTGATTTTTAGTTATTGTAACTTTTATGGTAATTTAATTCTTGTCTTTTAATTATAATAAGTAAATTTTAATCTTTATATTTTTTTTATACAAACCATAGATCGATTCATGATTGGAGGTTAAACATTTATAAAATGTATAGGAGAGAGAAAAACCGATGTGACAAAACTATAAACCTCTTGAGAAATTCGTAATTCATGACTATGGATGCTACAAAACCCAAACTCAATTAGGAACTTGAAAACTGTCCACAATGCGTCATATATCCATTTTCATTACAATCATGATGAAATATATAATTTTTATTCATAATGAATCACATATTAATAATGGATAACACGTCCATATTCCTAATTAATTTGTCACATGTCGCAATATAAACGATTTTCGAGTTTTTAACGAAACATATCCCATAACAAACAACTTACTAATTACGTAGCCCCAATGCTTACCTTAGTAGTAAAGTTATTAGATTTGGCTTCTTATGAAATTTCACTTTCACTACGAAGTCGTCGGTCGATGAAAATATACATATTGGTTATAAAGAGAGAGAGTTTGTATCTATCACGTAAAAATCAACAAATCAAGAAAAGATTAATTTAAGAGAATTGATGTTAATCGTTTTAAAATTAAAGGTCATTGATTATAGGGTATATAACTTTTAGTTTGAAATTTGAATTAGATGAAATATACATAATCACAAATATATTATTAATACGTATTTATATAAAATATGTGATTAAATTATATAAAATTTTAATCTATTCTGACCAGATTAAAGGCCACCTCGTGTGATTCACTATAGAAAGTGGTAGGTTTAAGCATCTCCAACCAACCATTATAACAATAAATGGTTTTTTTTCTCTTTCAACCTACTACCCTAACATAGAAAAAATATAATGGTCATAAAATTTAATCTATATTTGAAAAATCAAATTTCTGACCTTTGTATTCTAAATATTATTATTATATTATATTTTTATAATTACTATACATAGATATATATTGATGATATTTAATATATTAATTAATGTTTCATATTCAGATTATAACTTATTTATTTTATGGTTTTAAATTGTAAATTATATTTAAATTTTTTATTAATTAAAGAGCTTGTCCCTCCAATTCCAAAAAAACTTCTTTAATTAAATTATTTTAAAAATCAAGTAATAATATTTGTTGAATGTAGAAAATAATAACATATTATAATTATTGAGTGTCAATAAAGTAGTAGTGGTATAAATATTTTCAGTAACATGTTTATTAGTTGGGAATTTAATTAAAATAATCATTTTTTGAAAATGAATTACGTAAATAACCATTTTCTTTTTAACTTTACAAAAATAACCAAAAGTTACTCGATTTTTTGAAACTTACTCGATTCTTTAGAAACTTATTCGATTTTTTGGAAAGTTACTCGATTGTTTGGAAAGTTAGTCGATTTTTTTAAAACTTACTCGATTATAAGGAAATTGTAATTTGCTATTCTAAATTTACATGTTTTATCCCTACAGTTAGTTAATAACTTACTTTACGTTCTTTACTTTTTAATTTTTCATTTTGCATACTTATCAAATTAACATATCTAATCGTATATCATTTAAAATACGTTTTAAAAATAAGTTTTATTTTTAACAAATTACACTATGAAAACCGTGTCGTCAATACCTTCAAAATGAGTCCAATATTGAATATTTTTGGATTTAATTATATACTTTTGAAACTTATTTTGCAAACGTATTTATTGACGAAAAACTAAAAAGGAAAGAACGTAAAATAATTTATTAATTAACTCTAAAGGTAAAAAATGTAATTAAAATTACTTTACGTCCTCTTGACCATGTGATTATTTTTTAACGACAAATTATAATATTATGGATATAACTAGAAACAAGATATAAATTATAGAGAATTTGTACTAGTTTTGTGTTCTTGTCAATTGTATTATAAAAATTATATAAATTAATATTACATAAACGTTTGTGGACATTAACAATAAATACGTTTAAAAAATAAGTTTTGAAAGTATATAATTAAATCCAAAAATATTCAATATTGGACGCATTTCGAAGGTATTGACGAGACAGTTTTCATGGTGTAATTTGTTAAAATTAAAACGTATTTTAAATGATATACAATTATATATGTTAATATGATAAGTATGTAAAATGAAAAATTAAAAAGTAAAGGACGTAAAGTAAGTTATTAATTAACTCTATGGGTAAAACATGTAAATTTAAAATAGTAAATTACAATTTCCTTATAATCGAGTAAGTTTTAAAAAAATCGAGTAACTTTCCAAAAAATCGAGTAAGTTTCTAAAGAATCGAGTAAGTTTCCAAAAAATCGAGTAACTTTTGGTTATTTTTGAAAAGTCACAAAGAAAATGGCTATTTATATAATATATTTAAAAAAAAAGGTTATTTTAATTAAATCCCCTTAGTTGTGGTTTTTTGTATCATGGGAATTAATAGTACGAGCTCTAAGATTTTTTTATAATTTTTCTAATATAGATAACTAAAATTCAAAATTTTAAAAAAATATATCATTCCAATAGCATCTCTATTTTATAGATTATAACATTCATTATATTATTAAAATATTTTATATTTCTAATAAAATATTATTTATTTTATCTAAACATTTAATTTCATTTGTTTTTATTGGTGAAGCATAATAAAAAAATGTTTCTCTCTCGTGATAATCATTTTGAAAGATTTATTTTAAATTTGGAAATTTTGGTACTCTCTCTTATACTTTCTCCATTTTAAAGAAAATTTTAGCAATGTTATTGAAACAAAAAAAAAATTCAAAATCTCTATTTTCTTTATTTTAAAGATGTTAAAAATCCTCTAATAAATCCACCATTTGTAGCGACTAAGTTGGTAATGGTCTCAATTCTCTACAATGATTCACATTTTCATGATTATTCAGAAAAAAGTAACCTTTTTTCAAACTCAAAAGGAATTTTGTTAAAATGGTTTTTTTTATAACTAAAAGGGTACTCACGCAATGCAGCGAGATACATCTCAATTTTAAGTTTCATTTTAATTTTTGTCTCTATAGATGTTCTAATGGTTTTAAGAAAACGATTTTAATGTTTTATTTAAAATTTTTTTATGTAATTTCTTTAACTCAATTTTTTTTATCATAATTAAAATTTAGGTTTAATAACGAATATAATTTTTTTATAGATGATAATTAAATATTATGTTAAAACTTAATGATTATCTTAATTATATTTTAGATTTTTTATATTTAAAATTAAATGTTTATCTTTTATTTGATCATACTTATCTATAGTTAGTTACACAGATTCAGAAATAAAGCTTTAATAACTTGTACTTACGCATAATTTATTTGTAATCCTAAAAATTAAGTAATTAGCATTAAATAACGGTACGTAAGGCTTAAAAAGTTGTTTTTAAGAGTTTTTGATCAAATGCTTTATAATATAGTATAGATATGTATTTAATTCAATTATTATTAAATATGATTGTTTTTTACATATTTTATAAAATAAACAAAGGATGATGATATTTAATACTTTGATTCACAAAAAAAAACTCAAAATAAGTTGTGTCATAAATTCATAATTTTACTAAGATTCTATAGTAATTGTTATTAAAAGATAAAAAATTAAGAAAGGAATGATAATTACTGGAATAAAGATAATTTTAAAAAAGGAATATTTCTCTAACATTGTTATTTTTTAAATAATTAAAAATTAAGATGTTTATTGTTTTATCCATTTGACCACTGATGTTCATATGCCAAATAGCAGCATGATAAATGTCGTCATAAGACATGTTTTTTAATTAACCCACAAATCATCTATCACCTAAGTTCAAATAAAGAAATAAACGGAAGTGTTTGTGTTCTAGAATTTAGAGAAAAAAGAAAGAAAATAAAATTATTATTTGTATTTTTGAAAAAAAATAGGAAAAAAAGGAATTTAATTATTTTGACTCATTTCTAAAATGGGTTTACCAATTTGACCAAAATCTTTTTCTGTTTACCAAAATAACCAAAATTCTTTCGAAATACATAACGATTAACACATCTGATCGAGTGGAAGTGAAAAACACCCAAAACGACGTCGTTTTGGCCAAAATTCCTCCGCCAAATACGTAATACCTCCGCCACATGGCGGAGGGGCACAAAACGAATTTTTTCGCGTATATGAGTCGACCGTATGATTTCCTCCGCCACACCGTAGGAATGCCTCCGCCACATGGCGGAGGGGCCCAAAAACGACGTCGTTTTGGGCCTTTTTTTGCCTGGAAACCCTAAATTTTCTAACCCTAAAATCTTTAAGTAGCAACCGCCCCCACCCCCCACTCCACCAAAGACACGGCTGTATTTCAACGGTCCCATAATACCGCAAAAACGGGCCAAAACGACATGGCGGAGGTATTTATACGGCGTGGCGGAGGTATTCGTATACGGTCGAAGAATACAGCAAAAACCATAGAAAACGACGGCGTTTTGGGTCCCTCCGCCATGTGGCGGAGGTATTACGTATTTGGCGGAGGCTTTTGGGCTAAAACGACGTCGTTTTGATCGTTTTTGACTTCTACTCGATCAGATGTGTTAATCGCTATGTATTTCGAAGGAATTTTGGTCATTTTGGTAAACAAAGAAAATTTTTGGTCAAATTGGTGAACACATTTTAGGATTTGGTCAAAATAATTAAATTCCCAAAAAAAAATCATTTTTTTCAAACAAAAGAGAAAGTAAAGAAAATATGTCAATTTTACTAATATATCATTTAAAATTATACTCCGTATTATATTTAGAATCAAATATCGAGTAATTTTAATAATTCTTTAAATATTTTTAATTTATTTTCTTTTCTTTTCTCTCAAACGAAGTTTTGGAAAACAACTAACCATTATTTTTCTTCCATTTTTTTGATAATACAAGTTTTTTTCTTACTTTCTCGCATTTCCTTTCTATGTATTTCCTTTCTTTCCCATCGTAAAATGAATTTGGAGAACGCATCCTAAGTAACAACAAAAACAAATGAAATAAAACAATTGTTAGGTGCAAAACACAAGAAATGTTAACCCGGTGTCAAAAAAAAATTATTTATACAAACACTATTATATAAATCAATTTCACAATTATTAATTTCTTAATAAAACCAACTATCTGTCGCTTTTTTACCACTATATTTTTTTTAATGGCAAACATTTTATAACCAAGAAACACCAAGTAAACAAGGAGTATGAAGAGCCGTGGTTTCTCTAAGGCACAAAAAACAACCAACAGCACACCGGAAAAAAAAAAGAAGCTAAAAAAGAAACAGACAATCGCAAAACAACCAAACTACGAATAGAAGGAGAAAAAAAAAGAAAAAAAAAAAAAAAAAAAGAGACCACCGCAACCAATACACTAGCAGCAAGATAGCAAACCCGCAAACAACCACCTTAATTAAACCAGAAGGATGTGTCTCAATGGTTTGAACTTGTGTTCTAAAGGTTATAAATATCACAAGGTCCCAAGTTTGAATCCAGGAAGAAAGGATTAAAAATCTCCTTCTGGCTACGAAGGTTCAAATACGGTAACTCCAAGCTACCCACAAAACGGATAATTTTATAATTAAACAAATTAAATACCGAATAAACAAACCAACGAACCAAGACTAATGTGAAATAATCAAAATCAATGTTTTCGACATCAAAACATATTGATATTCGTTATTGAAACTAACAAAGTTACAAAACATCGATTAAAACAAATATCAAACCCAACCCAAATAAAAAAAGAACTTAGATTTTTACATATAAAAAAGGTCTTTATTATTTGGTTGACATCCAGCTATAGCTTTTTGGATTTAAACTTTGCTGTTAACAAGAAGGACATTATCATGGCTGAATTTGATGTCTTTTTGAATCAGATCCATTTGCATGACGTTAGCGGTGTGTTCCAGCAGATCAATCTCTGATTCAAGACTCCCCCATTCGATTTCCAGTTCTTCTGCGTCTTTTCCCAATCGCTTTGCTTCCAGCAGCTGCAGCTTCTTGGCGGAAAGCTCTGCTTTCTTTTCTCCGATGGTGGCCATGATCACCGGAAGCTTCGAGATGAAAGAAGACTGCCTCTGCCTCTGCCTCTGCTCCATTTTATTTGATTTGAAATGGGAATCGAATGGTGGTTTTACAGGGGAAGCTTTACCCCTATTTATAAACAATAGATATATTGGGATGACAAAAATAATACATAACATAGGGATTGCGGTTAAACTTCCCCAAAACCACATTGTAATTCTCGCCACCTAACACTTCATTCTTAAAACATATTTTAATGGGTAAGCTTTATCTTTATATAAAACAACATTTTATAACACTATATTTTTACGGATATTATTTATATTAGACTGAATTGTGGATTTAATATGGTTTGATAGTTTTTTTGTCAGTATATTTATTGTGGATATGGTTCTTCTAGTATTTAATATGTTTTGGCCGTAGTCCTTTTAACTAACGGCTTCTTTAACTCTGTTAAATAAAGAATCATTTTTATCATCTACCCATTCTTTTGTTCTTTTCATATAAATATGAAAACAATGTTTTTATGCATATATATATATATATATAATGATATCAAAATAAATAAAATATAATATTATTGTAGATTTGATTTGTTTAATTTAACAAAAACTTAACCATATTAAATAGATTAAATTATATCGTTTTAAAAAAATAATTATATTAATTATATTAAATACGATTTAATTATATTAATTTTTTCAAAAGAATTAATCATGTAAGTAAGTTTTAATGTTTTAATACAATTAAAACTTTAAATTAAACAAATCAAATCATAAAACCATATCTTATTTTATTTAGAGCGAATAAATAAGATATGATTTTATATGATTTATTTATTTAAATTAAAAAAATAATTATAGTAAACACGATTTAATTTTATTGTTTTTTTGTTATTATAATAAACAAACTTATTATCGATATTTTAACACAAAAATAATTTAAAACTATTAAGAAATGAACTCCAATTTTATCATATTAAAATAAGGTTTTCGATTTTCATATAAATTTTCAGAAATTCAAAGTTAACTATTTAAATTTTCATTCAGAAATTTAAAGTCAACTATTTAAATTTTCACCAAACGAAAAATTAATATGTACTCTCATCTTTGTAACTTAAAATTAAACAAGTTTCTATATAAATTCAACTTAAAATTCAACAAGTTTTCATATCAAAATAGAAAAAAATATTAAAATTATATTTTATTTAATATAATTAATTTTTAATTTAAACAAATCAAATGATAAGATAATATCTTATTTTATTTATTTTGATATCATTATATATATATACATATGTGTGTGTGTGTGAAAAAAATTGTTTTTGTTTTTGTAGGAAAAAGACAAAAGAATAGGTAAAATGCAAAAATGGTCCTTGATTTAACAGAGTTAACGGAGCCGTTAGTCAGAGAGACCATGACCAAAGCAAATTGAATACCACAAAGACCATATCCACAATAAATATACTATAGGGATCATAACCACAAAAATTATCAAACCACAAAGACCAAATCCACAATTCACTCTTTATATTATAAAAATAGCACATAAAACTGATTGGTAAGCTTATACACATAATAAATGTATAGTATATATATATACACTAATTAAATAAAAAATCATGTCTCATCAAAGTGTGTGTCAACAATATGTAATTTTCCACGCTATTCCACCCTCAATACTTTAGGTAAAATTCAAAATAAAATATATTGAGTATATAACTGATAAGGGCCGGGTTTCGGTAAGGTAAGAAGCATAAAAAAGATCTCAACTTTTGATGGATATTAGAATGAGATTCACTACTATATATGAACCGGATCAATCCCCTTATCAACCACAATTCATGAGTGAGTTTGAGATTAAAAATGATTAAGAGTTCATATCTCTTCTCGTATTTCTCATTTTAACTCTCATTTTCACACGATCATATGTCTAGTTAATAGGTAGGTATTTTTTTTAAAGAAGTTAATAGATAGGTATTTAAATACTAAAGATATGGATTTTCAAATAGAATTACCTCTAAATTAATTTTAGAGTAAATTATGTTTTTGGTCCTTATAGTTTTCATATTATCAAATCTCATACCTGTTTTAAATTAATTACATTTTTGATCATTGCGGTTACCATTTTGTTATATTTCTGGTCCTTGTAACTAATTTCTATTAAAAAGGTCCTTTAACTCAGGGGCTTTTTGGGTTATTTTATCAAATTTTTAATTTTGAAATAAATAAATTATATATTAACATATAATATAAGTCATATACACATGCATAAATATATCTTCTCACCCTCACCTTCCCATCTCCCATTGATGTTAAGAATCATGACAAGAGTGGAATCCGTTTAGCCCGGCTCACCGTAGGACTAGACTTGATCCATAAGTCAAAAGCGGAGCTTTGAGGTGGATCAAAATCGTAAGATCATCCACAATACTGAGCCTCTCGTTGCTCTCAGGTTCTCTTTGGCTCGTTTGTTCAGTTATTGGGGATTGATTTTTCTTGTATTGTTCTCTTCCTTTTGTTTCCTTCGGTTGCGGGTGGGTATTCTTTGGATTGGTACTAAACTATGGAGACCAAAGTTGGAGTTTACTCTGTTACATTTTTCATAAATTTGACCCGGTAAACTTTGAAAATTAATAATTATAGGAATAAGAAAATTTTAATTTGACTACTTTTTAATTTTAAAAATTTGTACTTCGTTTTGAAGATAAATGTGAAAACATTACTTATTTTTTGGGACAAGTAACTTGTGAATGGAACTTTTTTATAAGGGTAAACTCTAATTTTGGTCTTCGTGGTTAGTGAAAATTTTCAAAGTAGGACATAAATTTTGATAACTTTAATTTTGGTCTTTATGATTTTCATTTTCCTTTGAAACTGGTCTTCATTACTAACTCCGTCACTTTTATCTGTTATTGACAGGGACCATTTATGCTACTTCCATAACTCTTTAAAAAAATTAATTATATAATATATTTTATAAATAGCATAAAATCATCCATAAATATAATAAATTATCTATAATATATTTTATAAATAGCATAAAATCATCCATAAATATAATAAACATACCCATAACTTTTTTATAATATATCTTAATTATATAATATATTTTAATAGCATATTAAAATCATCCATAAATATAATAACTTATCTATAATTATTTATAAATATAGTTTAATAGGAAATTAAAATCATAAAAAATTAAAATATGTATAAATAAATATAGTAGAATATCCATAAATATTTTTCCATTTATTTTAGAAAATTAAAATCCGCTATGGTTGTTTGGTGTGAAATTTCTCATGGGTATGTTTTGATACCAATGGCTGCATTTGAATTTTGTTAATTATATAATTTTATCTGGTTGGTTTTGGTTTGAATTTGTAGAGTTAACCTTGGATTGAATGTTTGAAGCTCTATTCTTAGTAATCTTGATATTAATAATTTGACGACACAAAGTTATTAGGATAACTGGGAGTTTATTTTTGTTATAACCGAAAAGTTTGACAAACAATTTTCGAAGAAGATACTACTGTTTCAATTTACCTTAAACCATTTTGGGATTGATATTATTATTGCTTCTATTTTGCTACGTAGGGTATTTTCATTATTACTCCGTCAGTATTTCTATTTTGGAAAAATTTATCTATATTTTTTAAAACTTCCTATATTACGTATATATCATTATAAAATTTAAAACCACATATATATATATATATGTATATATATCCTTCTAAACCTTTAGAATTCACATATATGTCATTCCCTCTATAATTATTATTAAAACATTTAAAAAATATAAATCATTATCCCTAAATTGAATTTATTTTCTAAATTACTTAACTACCCTTCTGAATTTATTACCCTTCATAATTTCCTTCCCAAAATTAAGTAATTTAAAAAATAAATTCAATTTAGAGATAATGATTTGTATTTTTTAAGTGTTTTAATAATAATTAAATTAAGAAGAATGACATATATGTGAGTTCTAGAGGTTTATAAAGATATATACGTAGTTTCAAATTTTACAAGAAAATGTAATATAGAAAGTTTTAAACTACATAATTCTCCTTTCTATTTTCATTCTCATTCTATGAATGATGAATCAAATGTCTTTTAATGATTATGTATATATGATATCTTTTTATTATGACCCGTTTTGTTTGGCCCAAAACCAATAGCTGCCCATTAGCCAACACCAAAAGCAAGGCCTGGACTGAGATCCATACATAAGGTCCAAATTCAGTTCCACTATGTAAACTGTAAAGTACTCGAAGAAAGATCACATATTTTCCATCGATTATTTCATTCAATTTCCGTTGCTTTTTCTTTGATTAATAGTTAATATCAAAATATCTATAACAATAATGTTAAAATAAAAAATTTACAAATTTTTTATATATTTTTACTTTAAGAGTTATACAATACTATAATATATGCTAAAATAAGGAAATAAGAAAGCAAAAAGGGTAAAAATATCCAAATTTAGTAAAATTTATTAAACTCTATATTTAAGAGAAAACAATAATATCTAATTATTTCTTACCAATAAGAGACATTAAAATAGAGAATTAAACTTTTTTTAAATTAATTAAATATTTTAAGAATATAATTAATGTTAGAATATCAAAAATAGAATAACAGCTAAAACCAAATGTAATTGTTTTTAGAAAAGATTGACTTTTGATCCCTTATTTTAAAAAACATTATACAGTATCGTTGGAATGTAAAAACATCCTAATTTGAAATTCTTTACTAGTAATTGCTACCAAATCCAGCAAAAAATGTGGGTTTTTAATGTATCTCTAACAAATTATCCAAAATTGATTTATTTTAAAAAATCAAAATTTTGAAAAACAGATATTATATTTAACTCTAATATCTTTTCTTTAAAATTTTAGAGATTCATATTAATTATATTATTAAAATATTTATTAAATTTAATAAAATATTGTTTATTTGTACGAAACATTTAATTTTAAGGATTCTTACTTATGGGAGTAATAAAAAACATTTCTTCCTCATAAACAATCATTTTTAAGAAGTTATCCACATTTAAAGATTTTTTTACCACTTCTTTCTTATATTTTTTATTTTGAAAAATCAATTGAAATAAAATGTCAATCCAAAATTTCTAAATCCTCATTTTTCCTTTCAAAAATTGTTGAGACGGTAGGATGAGTATTGGTTGGGTTGGTATGGACAAATCCGATTAGGTTTCGGGTGGGGAATATATAACCCGAACTCACCCTACTATTACACATTGCCTGCGGGTTTTTGGGCCCCGAAATTTTTTTCCTTTTTTTAGTTTCCTTCTGCATTTTTTAATCACTAATCTCTCGATGGTCGATGAAGTTGTGAGTGAAGGAGGGGAAAGGAATGAGTATTGAGTAATTAGGTTAAAGTGTTAAACCCCGATAGAAAAAATGGAATCAAGTTATTTATATTTTTAGATAAACTAATAACAATAATAAAAAAAGTTTAGAAGTTCAAATATTCGGGTCAGGTTCGGGTGTGTATAAGTAAACCCAAACTGATCCAGTATATCCAAATATTTATACGGGATTTGGGTTTCAGGAGTCTAAATTTGGGGTGAAGTTTGGATCTGGACGGTTCGGGTATTTCGGGTTGGTCGGGTTTTGCTCACCCTAGATGGTATTGCCCTTCACAACATCGGATGCGTCTTGAACATCCTTAACTCCAATTTTCAAAAGTTTGACAACTTGGTATATTAGATCCTTGGGATATATAAAGTGACATTCAATCCCCTGAATACCATAAGTATCTGACATTGACATTTACACCTCTTGATTGACATTTTATTTCATTTTACCCCAAGTTTGCATTTCCATAAAATAAACATACATACATACATATACTCTTGCAATTTTACATCAATAACATGTGCAGAAAATGTAATAACCCCGGTTCTCTTTTGATAATTGATTGAAGTTGAAGGTAAATTTGTCTAGTGAATTCAATATCAGGGGTTGGAGTGCAAATATAAATAAAATGGGAGTCGAGCTTCACTCTTTTATCATTTTGGATTCAGATGAAAAACTTTGTGTATGAGAGAGAGAGAGAGAGAGAGAGATTGTGAAACGGAGGAAGAGAGGAGAAGGAGATAAGGAAGGATTTGAAGAAGATCAAGTAGGAAAGCTTAATTTCAGATAAGAACACCATCTTCCTTGTATTTCCTCTTCCCTATTGATGTTAATATGGAGGTTAGTGTAACACCCCGCCTTACCACGACACAATATTGTCCGCTTTGGCCTAAGCCGCACGAATTTGTTTCTAGCGACCTGGCGAGGACTTCCCAGGGGGTCACCCATCCTGATACTACTCCCATCCAAGCACGCTTAACCACAGAGTTCCAAAAACCTGTCTTGTGTGTGGCCCCAAAACGTGTTGTGTTTAGGAAGACCAATGTTTACTTATGAACCCAACATCACTCCTGTCCACGGCCGATATGGGATCTGCCTAATGTGTTACCGTTAGGGTTCTAGAATTTTGATGAATTGTGGATTTTGAGAAAAAAACGATTGTTATTATTGTGTATGAGGTGAGAAATCAATCATTGATGTGAGTCTCGTTTTATAATCAATGGTTGTAGTGTTTGGGGTAAAGATTAGTAAAAAACCTCATGGATGTGTATGATCATACCAATTGTTGATATAATCCACGAAACCCATGATTGGAATAGATTAGATATTGTTTGGGGATGAGTTTATATGAGTTTAATGCGAGTTTTAACCCCTAATCACGTTGCAATCATGTTTGGTATTGGTGTTGGTCTGTTGGGGTTCAAATTCTCGAGCAGAGATGTGCAGGTGAAACAATAGGGAATGCAACCTTCATGCGAGTGTGTACAATAGTGTTTTGAACTATGCGAGGTGTGTACCTAAATGAAACACATGAATTCGTTTCATATAGCTCACTTTTAAGGCAGGTGTAAGCCTAAATGATTGATATTTGATCACAGATGTGCATGACTATAAGCGTGTTCAGCCGTTGCAACGAGTATTGGTGTTTTTTTTATATTTCATATGTGTACCTAGTTATTTATAACTATGAATTATAATGAATTGTTTCAACGCGTATTCACGTGTTAAGAGGATTCACTAGGCCTTTGGTTTAACCATTGCTTTTATAAAACTGAAAATATTTTCAGAAAAAGTAAGAGGTGAACGGTAACTCAAAATAAAACTAAATAATAAAGTGATAAACACATTAAATGTACAAGGTCTCGTCCTTTGACGTTCCTATAAGGGATCGATATATGTGTATATACATACACGCATGTAGGAATTGCGACTTGGTGAATATTATGTTTCTATATGTGTTAGTCCCGGAAGGGAGATGGCTAAGCTAGTAAGAGTTTGTAGAAGGGGGGGGGGGGTGGGTGGGGATGAATACAATTTTTGCTCTTTTTAAAATTTTTAGTATAAATATTAAAAATTTACACACAGAAGTTGGTTGCGGAAAAGAATAGACAACCTATTCTAACAAACTTAAATAACAGTAATTAACTTATACACATAGGAGGTTAAAATAAGACTGTTAGCGCACACAGCTTTGGCGAAATCAAACAAATACTTTCAGAGAAGTATTGTTGAAGATGTGAGATTTCTGGGAAGGACTTCATCTCCTTTTATAGTGCCCATGCAAGGGATGCAAGTGGACAGCTGTCAATGATTGATTAGCTGAAAGTTTATCGATGGACAAAGGAAGAGCCGCTACACTTTGTACTAGTTTAATGGATGAACCATTCCTTGTAGCACGTAATGTCAGATAACTTTATCTTCTTTTCTTCATGCTCTGTGAAGTCCCATCAAACCTTTTAGCTAAAAGACAAATATTCCTTTTATAAGAATAAAAGAGAATGTCTTTATTTAAGGCTTGATGGGGTTCTTGCGTACCACGTATCTTGCAATTGTTGTAAAGTAAGAACTTTATCTCTTGAAATTGCTAAGTGATACATGAAGCCATGTATCATATCGGTGGATACTTTGTAAGGCTGGAAATGGTAAGTGTACACTTTGCTTTTGCTTGATAAACTTCATCTTTCACTAAGTGTTGAAAGTGTACATCCTTGTGACTTGATATCATGTACCTTAGAAAATATACTCGCAATTTCGGTGACCAAGATTGTAATGTCGGTGACCATGACTTCAAAATTGATGTCCTCATCTTGTATTGATGTCATAGTACTTTGATTACTTCTAAGTGTACCATCGGTGACCCATGGACCCAACAATCTTGACTTTGCAAAATGATTCGAATATTGAAGTTAGCATTGGTACATCCAAAATTCCACTTTTTGATGTACAACCTTTGATTGATTAGTCTTTGACTTTTCAATACTTGAAGTATATTTCAGACCTTCAAAAGACCATGTAAAAGATCAAACAAATAATAGAGAAGGTTCATCATCAAATCATCGGTGACCCAACAATCTCCCCCTATTTGATGATGATACCTGTAAGTTAGAAAGAAATACTTTTCGACCCTTTCTATTTTCTTTTGGGTTCTTTTGACTCAGATTTCTTTTTTTTTCTTTTCTTTTTTTTTTGTTTTTTTGACTGAGTATGTACAGTATGTATGAAAAAAAATTATGTCCAACATATGAAAAAAATTTAAATAAATTTACATATATACCAAGCATCCGGATACTTGAAGGGAATTGTTGCAGCATCTCTACTCTTGAGTTCATTGAAGATTAAATTGTAAAGAATTCCTTCATCTTTGCTATAGACGACCACACTTAGAATTTCTTGAAGGAAGTCACATTATCAGGGGAATATTGGTAGCCTTAGAAGAAACATTTGTTCCTAAGATCATGTTTAGAGAACATACCATATTCTGGAGCCGGTGATGATGGTTGTTGCTAATCGAACTAGCAAGTTGGATTTGATAGATCAAAAATTTGAGATATCATGAATGCTTCTTGTGGAATGGGAGAGAGAAAAATTCAGTCTGCATCGGGGTTAACATTTTGTCTGTCTTTGATTTTCTCCCCCTCAACAATTGCTTTCGACTCATTCTTCTTAGAATCACTTAATCTCCCCTCACTCGATATTTTATCACTTAGAAGATTTCTTCCCTTTCAATCGAAATCTCTTTTTGAGAAAATTTTATTCTTCTCTCGTTGATTTCTCATTTTCCTCCTCACTTTATAATATCTTTAGCCTTAGTAGATTTCTTGAGAAGATTTCTTTTTCTCCTCTCGGATACGCATGAGGAGGATTTCTTCTTCTTCCTACTTACAATACTTTAGCCTTAGTTGATTTCTTGAGAAGATTTCTTTTCTCCTCTCATTCACAGATTTAGCTTGCTTATCAGAACTTTGAATTTTCTCCCCTCGTGGTGAGGGGAGAAGATGAGTAAATGAGGTGAGTGGTATGGAACAAATTTGGGGAGTCCACCGGAGGGATAAATAAGTTTATCATAAATAAAAATAAAAAAATTATTTTTATTTTTATTTCTCAAACCATATATCGGAGAGTTCACTAGGTGGAAACATTTTCCAGAAGGAGATATTGGTGAACAAGAAAAATGGGAGTCCACTCCGATTCGACCGATTTCGTCGAATCTTCATAGAGATGTAAGGTCATCAAGATCATAGATCTTGGGTGCAAGCCGCGGTTGACAAAAATAGTCCTTGGATTGGGAAGGTTCCAAGTCATCCTTATCAACCAAAGAGAATGTTGAGGAGGGTTGAGTGAGTCCCCGAAAATACAATCGTGCCCTTTTAAGAGGGCATGAAGGAGCTAGGTGAGTTTTTAAAGGATTCCCCGGGTCCAGAGGAGAATTTCAACACTCACCAATTTTTGGGAATCAGTGAGTGGGCTTTGTGAGTATTTGACCCTTGAGGTTCCCTAAGTCTCTTTGAGGAGAACTTGGGGGGCCTTTTGGAACTCCTCCGCTTCTTAAAAGGATATTGGCTTGGGTAGATACCGAAGGCTTTTTCGGTATCGTAGCCGGTAGGCGAGGCGCGGAGGTGGAAATGGTAGAAGATTTATAAACCTTAGATTTCTTTTTCTTCTTAACCATGTCCATATGTAGGAGAGAGAAGTTTGTGAGCAAAATTTGTGGAATTTTATGCTCATGAGATCAGAGAGAATAAAGAGTGAAGGATATTGAGTATCCAAAAATAGAGTATAGAAACATCGTAGACTTTGGAGATTTTTGAAAGAGAAAGGATTGAAGAATTTTGACGATTGATCAGATGGATATTTTGACAACAACAATCGAGCTGTTTTTGACGATCAAAGATAGGTGGGTATTTTGACGTAATTCAAATAGTAGTTTGACAAAATTATTGGAGGGAATTTTATCATGACAGAAATTAGAGAGAATTTTAACAGCAAGAGAATTCGGAGAGATATTTTGACAAAGATATATAGGGAATAGTATATCTGAGGAGAAATTTCAAGAAATAGAATATTTTAGGAATTTTAGCTGTCCAAACTTTGAGAGAGGGAGATAAATAAAATTTCAAGATATGAATTTTGGGGGTTACCGAAAATTTAGGAGAGTACCAAAAAAAATTTAATTTTTTTTTCTCGTCGGTGACAACAACAACATCGGTGGCTGACGTCAGCATGTCGGTGGCTGACGTCAGCATTTTTTTTTTATAAAAAATTTAGAGATTGAAGGAGTGACATACCTAGTTTTCCGATCAGAAATTTGATTGACTTCATCCAATGATTTTGTGCATAGATCGGTAAGTTGAAAGTCAGAATGAGTGGGGTCTTCTAACCATGAGGTTGTTTCACATAGACTTTTTCTTGTCTTTGTCTTTTTGTTTATCCACCTCAGAGCTAACATCAATATTGACATCTTCATCCAGTCAGACACTAGACTTCTCCCCCTGAGTATCGGCGCCTGTGAATTTAGTAGCCTCTTCTTGAGCTATTTTGAGCACATTTCTTTGGTCAAACTCAAGGGTTCGGGCACCGACTCCCTCCCTCAATTGTTGCTTCGCTTATCTTGGTGACCTATGGTCTTGCCACATCATCGGTGGTTGTGGGCCGGCATCGGTGGGCCGTACCGCCGGATCGGTGGGCGCAACATTGGTGGCCGTAAGAAGCTGCGGCATCGTGACTACGCGCATCGGTGGCCGTAGTTGCGGCATCGGTAGGCAAATGGCAACATCGGTGGATGGAGGAGCCAGCCCAGAACATCGGTGGATAGAAGAGCAGCTAGAATATCGGTGGATGGAAGAGCAGCTAGAACATCGATGGATGGAGTCACATAGGTGGCTGGAGTCACATAGGTGGATGGAGTCACATAGGTGGCTGGAGTCACATAGGTGGCTGGAGTCACATAAGTGGCTGGAGTCATATCGGTGGATAGAGTCACATAGATGGTTGAAGTCACATAGGTGGATGGAGTCACATAGATGGCTGGAGATGGAGAAGCAACAGATTTCTTGTTTTTCTCCCCCTTAGTGGTTGAACCCTTGAAACCCACTGAAAAAAGAGAAAGATCTTGATTCTTTCAACATCAGAACCCATAGCATCAACCTGCCGTTCAACCCTTTGAAGAACAAATCTATCCTTATCCTAAAAGAAGGAATCAACATCAAGTTCAACCGTTGGAGAAGAAGTTGGTATCTTGTCAACTTTGTATCAAGAGTTGCAAGAGATTCAAAAAATTGCTTTCTGATTGACAAGGATAGAAGCAATATCGGTGGCTTGCTGAGCAGAGGCACTTCGAAGTTCTACGATAGAAGAAAGCGAGACCTCGAGAGAAGCCCTTTCTTTGAAGACCAAAGACATCCAAGTGTAGGAGATCAAGCATGTCATGAGAGTTGGGCGACACCGACAACTCTTCAATGCTAGATCTAAGAGTAGTAGAAAGAAAAGGCATTCTTTCCATTTCCTTAGCTGCATGATCTTTTAACTTCCAGAACTTCCACGCGGATAAGAAGACGAAAGAAACTGGCGAGAAAGCTCGATAAGATCATCTCCCCGTTGAGAAGACATGGGAGCAAGATGGTTGAGGCTTTGGTGGTTGATCATCTTCATCATCACTAGAGGAATAATCCACCACACTGGGTGTGATGCACTCTCGCTGGAGTGTGGAAAAGGAGTTGTGAGAGCTCGAGGTGGCGAAGAGACACCTTGGACGGGAGACTCAAGTCATCTTCATCAACTAAGGAAAAAATTGATGAAGGTATAATAGGGATATCCCTTTGTACAACCATGTCCTTTTGAGAGGGCATGGAGGAGCTGGGAGTGGCTAAGTGTTCTTTGGGTTTATGAGGTGACGTCGGTGAGTGAGAGAGATGGTTGCGACCGTTGATGGGTGTGTGTGTGTGTGAGAGAGAGAGAGATCGGTGGCTAAATCGGAGAGAGAGATCGGTGGCTTCAGTGAGAGAGAGAGATCGGTGGCTTCGGTGTGTGTGTGTGAGAGAGAGAGATCGGTGAGAGAGAGAGATCAGTGTGTATGTGTGAGAGAGAGAGATCGGTGTGAGAGAGAGATCTGTGTGTGTGTGAGAGTGAGAGAGAGAGAGAGAGATCGGTGTGTGTGTGAGAGAGAGGGTAACCGTCGGTGGATGATGACGGTGGTTGTTGTCGGCGGATGGTGTCGGTGACTGTCGGTGGGAGGATCGACGGAGAGATATCGGTGGCTGGGGTGCGGAACGTCGGTGGACGGATGATGGTGGCTTGTGGTTGTATGGTTTTAGGGGTTTTATGAGAGAGTAGGAAAGAGGTGTTCAGGAAGGAGAGAGAAGGGTGCCATGTTGGTGAGTCCACTCACCGACAGTATATATATATTTATTATTATTATTATTATTATTATTATTTTATATATATATAAACACATATATTAATATTATACACTATATATAATATACATAAATGTATACAATATATATACATATAATATAAACATACATATTATATAATATATATATATATATATTAGTCTATATTTATCATACCTAATTCACAGATGAGAAACTTGAACCTTGCTTCATCCAGGGGCTTTGTGAACAGATCAACTAATTGACAATCAGTGGGAATGAAATGAAGTTTCACATCACCTTTAGAGATATGATCTCTTATAAAGTGATACCTGATGTCAATGTGCTTAGATCTTGAATGAAGCACTGGATTGTTGGCAATGGCTATTGCACTTGAGTTGTCACACAATATTGGGATCTTTGAGAAAATCTGATTATAGTCACACAGCTAATTTTTCATCCACAATATTTGACAACAACTTCCGATTCTACATATTCTGTACAGTAAGTAGATACCGAATGTTGTTTCTTACTTGACTTCACAAGCTTTCCACCAAGTAATTGACGACTTTTCAGAGCTGGGTGACTTGTGAAAGTCCCTTGACTCGTGAAGACTCAAAAGAGCTTAAAAGCTTTTGAATGGGTTTAGGAGAGGAAGAAGAATAACTTGAATGCTTAAAAGTTCGGTGGAAACTTCTTTTCGTTTTTACAAAGACTCCAAACTTTTTGGAGTTTGATTCTACTTTTAAAGCATATCTAGAAGATCTATAGAATGAACAGAGGTAGAATCTTCGGATGAGTAACCAAAGAGATCATCATCGTCATCGGACAAGTGGCGGGGAAAGCCTTGACATTCACAAGGAGGAATAGGGTCGAAGATTGAAAATCATATTTTCCATATCCAAGTCCAAATTTCTTTGCCGGAGATTTGATCTTGAAGAATTCTTTCAAGATCTTTAGAAGATTTGGTCCATTTAGTATTTAACCTCTTGTTCTCTTTCAAGAGTGTTGGAGATTTTTGATTTTTTCTTCTCGAAAGATCACATTTAGATACCTTAGGTTTTCTAGATCAACTTTCATTTTATCAAAATCTTTAAGTTTAGAGAAACAAGAGAAGTTGATCATTTAAACATTTTATATGAATATCGGCCTTTTTCTTCGATCCTTTAAGTCATAGAAGTCGACAAAGCAGTTAATCAAAAGCATCAAATTTTTCGATCATTGGAGAGAAAGGTGAAGCGGATGTACCGAGGCTTTGCTTCGAAGTTGATTCCTCGGTAGATACAAGAAAGCAAGTGCAAGATGTCTTTTCCAATTCTTCTATCTCATCAATCTTGGCCATTAGACACTTTGTGACATACTCACCTGTCATTTCTCGAGAGGTTTGCTTTTCATCTTCCCAAAGAACCGTTTCAAGAACGAAGGTTTTTTCTCTCGTTTTGGTTCTTTTCTGCTTTTCTCTCGTACTTTTCTTTGTACTTTTTATACCCAGAGATTTCTTTAGAAGAGTAAGGACTTTCCTTAGAGAGATGGCTACTTCTCTCTTCAGACTTTTTAGAAGCTGATTTGGAGAAGTCATGGCCAGAAGAAGAAGGAGAATAAGTTTTGAATTTAGAGAAAGATTTAGATCTGCATTCGAAGCAAAGTGACATTTCTTCCCAAAATGAAGCATTCTTCATTAGATTTGTCGGAAGAAGGTTTTCAGAGAAAAATTTTCTTTGAAATCTAGGACGGTTAGAAGAAAATCTTTTTTTTTTAAGGTTTCAAAGAATCATTGCCATACTATCGTAAAGTATGTCGATGGCGTAATCCTCACCTTCATCATCACCGCACTAAGTAAGATACGATAGATGAGATGATTCTTCCTAGTAGTTACCTTCGAGAATCGAAGTTATGGTAAGTAATTCTAGGTACACGTGAAGAAGATTTAGAATTACTTATTAGAGCAAAAGTTAAAGAAGATTTAATATCTTTTATAAGAGACTTTCTTTGGTTCTTGGTTTGCTCATAATGAAGAAGAGTCCCATAGAGAGCGATTAAAGGCATCACATCAAGATCCTTTTGTTTGCTTAATGCAAGTACATATGGTTTCCCGTGTCCGGGAGACGGTCCATGAACTTGCAAGAGAACTTCTTCATTATCATAAACTCTTCCAAGAACGTTAAGATCATTTAGAAGACAGTTAAAACGATTGAAGTAGACAGATAGGGATTCTCCTTTCTCATGGGAGAAGAATTCATACTTTCTAACAAGACAGATCCTGTTAGATTTCTTCACTTCTTTAGTGCCTTCATATAAGACACTGAGTATCCCACATCTCTTTAGCGAAGAAATATTTACAAGAGAGTGATATACTTCATCGGGAAGGGATAGAGCTGGGAAATTGATTTAACTTTAGTATCTAGAGCAACCGGGCGTTTATCATCTTCATTATACTTATTTAAGGCTTTGATGATATACCGCTCGTTTTGTCACTCCTATCCTCATCAGACTCTATATCCTTTCCTTCAGTATCTTTTTGTTTACCATAGCGAGCCCAGACTTTAGGAATTAAAGGTCCCTCATTTAGAATGATGGGATACCTACAATCAATCCCTTCTAGAAAGAGTAGCATGCGATTTTTCCATAACCCAAAATTACTTGGGTCAACCTTGGAGGTTTGGGCTAAGGATCCTAAATCGTATGTGCATACCGGAAGAGGTTTGCATGGTACCATCATTTGAGAAGTAGTACCATCACAGATATGGTTTATGAGATTAAACCAACTGCTCCCGATACCACTTGTTAGTCCCAAGGGAGATGGCTAAGCTAGTAAGAGTTGCAGGGGGGGGATTTAATACAAACACACAATTTTTGCTCTTTTTAAAATTTTTTTAATATAAATATTAAAAATTTACATACGTGTTTGTTGCGGAAAAGAATAGACAACCTATTCTAACAAACTTAAATAACGGTAATTAACTTATACATACGGGAGGTTAAAATAAGATGTAATAGCACACAATGGCGAAATCAAACAAATACTTTCGAGAGAAGTATTGTACAAGACGTGAGATTTGGGAAGGACTTCATCTCCTTTTATAGTGCCCATGCAAGAGATGCAGTGGACAAATACGATGATTGATTAGGCGGAAGTTTATTCACGGACAAAGGAAGCCACTCCCTTTTTAGTTTAATGGATGAACCATTCCTTGCAAGACGTAATGTCAAATAACTTTATCTTCTTTTCTTCATGCTCAGCGAAGTCCCATCAAACCTTTTAGCTAAAGACAAATATTCCTTTTATAAGAATAAATAGAATGTCTTTATTTAAGACTTGATGCCCAAGTTCTTGCGGTACCACGTATCTTGCAATTGTTGTGAAAGTAAGAACTTTATCTTCTTGAAATTGCTAAGTTGATACATGAAGCCATGTATCATATCGATGGATACTTTGTAAGGCTGGAAATGGTAAGTGTACACTTTGCTTTTGCTTGATAAACTTCATCTTTCACTAAGTGTTGAAAGTGTACATCCTTGTGACTTGATATCACAGCTTTAGAAAATATACCTGCAATTTCGGTGACCAAGATTGTAATATCGGTGACCATGACTTCAAACTTGATGTCCTCATCTTGTATTGATGTCATAGTACTTTGATAACTTTTAAGTGTACCATCGGTGACCCATGGTGACCCAACAATCTTGACTTTGGCAAAATGATCTGAATATTGAAGTTAGTTGGTACATCCAAAATTCCATATTTTGATGTACAACCCTTGATTGATTAGTCTTTGACTTTTCAATACTTGAAGTATATTTCAGACCTTCAAAAGACCCTATAAAAGATCAAACAAATAATAGAGAAGGTTCATCATCAAATCATCGGTGACCTGACCCAACAATATGCATGTTCGGAAAATCAATTTTCTTAATTATGTAAGCATGTTAGTTGTCAAAATTATCATCCGCATTAAAAACAAGTTTATACAACGTTCGAGATCCCTGTTTCATTTTTTCTTTGTAACAATTTTCTTATGACTTAGGATCACGAGAGATCAGACTGTTTTCGTGAGATCCGTGTGACCACTTTTTACACTTGAAATTTTACAACAAAACACTGTTTAGGTAACCTTTACAGTATTTTTGCTGCAAATGTTCAGATTTTTTTGTTTTCACAATGTTTTGCTGTGAACTTTCAAGTGTAAAAATATGGTCTTGGGGGTCTCACGAAATCAAACTGGTCTCACGTGAACCTAATTCATTTTCTTATATGAAATAACACATGATGCACAAGTTCTCAAGATTATCACAATTTCATGACTTATTAAATGATTAAGCCTCTATACATATTATATATATATATATAGGGGAGGGATCAAATGAGAACCACTCATTTTTAAAGGAACAAAGGAACAAATTGTGGACCACATATGATGTGGGTCCCACATAATATTAAATCATTTATGATTTAATATTAAATCATATTAAATCATGAATGATTTAATATTATGTGGAACCCACATCATATGTGATCCACAAGTGTCCCTTTGTTCCTTTAAAAATGCAAACTTCTCGTTTGAACCTTCATATATATGTGTGTATATCCCGTGACATATATACTTGTAATATGATCCTACACCAATCCATTACACCAATAAGAGTACACCATTCTTTGTATAAATCAGAAACTTACAAATTGTACTGATAATTATGAAAACTTACAAATATTACCCAGATAAAGAGACATAAATAAATTATAACGTGATTAAGAATTAATCATCCTTCTTCATCAGTATCATCCATTTCTAATTAGATGATCATGATAAAAAGTCATAGGCACGGTTGAGACATTATTCAGAACCCGTAAAACCTTTGCTCACTTTATTACCTCTAGCTATAATTATAACCATATATCATGTATAGTACGTAATATTCTACGACAAACCGGTGATAGTTGCGTAACCATCTTTTACATGATTTACAAAAGAAAGTTAAATGGGTATTAAGTTTTAGTAAAACAAACTTATCATGTAATCTAGGTGATCATCGAACAACCTGGCCAACTCATTAATGACCGGGCCCACGGCGGCTTGGCCCCGAGTAAAGTTCGGATATCACCGACGCTAGACATGGAGAAGCTCGGTGGTGGTGATGTTTGATGGGTCGAAAACCGTCCACCCTTGTCAACTTCAAAATGAATAGAAAGAAGAAGACCATGAAAACTGCATTCGAAACCATAACAGCATTCTTCATCATCTTCAATATATATATATATATATATATATATATGTAGAGCTTGAGCTTTTAACTCTTTGATGGATGTTGATGAAGTTAAGGGATGATTCTAATATATGCACATAAACATACATACACACACACATATATATATACATATATATAGGGGAAGGTTTAAGATCGAGTGGAAGGAAGGCACGTACGTAAGATACGAAAGTTGGGGAGATGGAGGTTTGAAGAGGGTACAAGGCCACCAATTCAAAGTCTACAATTCCAAGTCAAACACAAAGGATTTGGAAGAATTTGGTGGGCATGTTTTTTTGACAGTTTTTCAGTCATCATTATTTTTAATATATACTATAGTACATTTTATAGAAATTATTGAATAAACTTTTTAAGCATCATATATTGTTTATTAACATAAATATTTTTTAAGTTCAATTTATGTTAATATATAACTAACTGATAACATATATGATATAAATACAAGATAAGTGTATAGTACTGTTCATACAACAAAATACTTTAGAAAACTTATAGCTAATTAACTAAATATTCACAAAATCATGAAAAAATATCAAGAGAAACAAAGAAAAAAAAAAGCTAAAAATCAATCAATATTGAGTTAATTATGGTTATCACCTTTAGAATCAAAGATGTATCATATCACATTTATTACACAACTACAATACTTTTAGTAGTATATGAATTATATTATGATTAATGCATAACAAATTCAACTGTACCCATTTCTAGAAATATTCAATCTTTTGAACCTTTTAAAATTTAATTATCTTTTGGAGTTATACTATCAAAACTTCAACTTGAAGCTGTTAATTTATTTATAAATTATGATCGATAAATTATGATCGATCGTCAAATATGTACCAAGTTAAAATCATATGAAATTAAGTTAACCATGTCCATAATTTTAAGAAATAATAACCAAAGTAATTAATCTATCTAAATTTTTTAATATTGATTTTAACAAATTAGGTTTTAGCAGTTGACTAATCTTCTTCATGACATCGTTAAATTTCATTTGCATTAGATACTCGTTTTCTATTCTTAATTAATTAAATTTCTTGAAAATCTAGTGTACAATGTATGTATTTTTTATATTCTTGCTAGATCTGTGGATACAACTTGTGACAGGGGCGGAACACAAGCCTTCTAATTGAAGGGGCCGAACCCAACAAAATATCTTCATTGATGAGCTCAATTCATTATAAAAAAAATTGTATGACAGTAGAATAGAACCTATGACCACATACACGGGGGCCATATACACATAACCACCTGAGCTAAGCACAATTCATTGATAGTATTTCTAATATCTAGTGTTAAAGGAATAAAACGCATGAGCCATGGCCCCTCTAGGCCCCTATTGTGTTCCGCCTCTGACTTGTGTTTTAGCTTATGAAAAAATTAATACGTAAATTAAATTAAAAAAATATAATCATAATTGTCTTTTGAATAAATTTATTGTTTTAGAAACACAGATAAAACGTATTAAAATTAAGCGTAGTTTTATTTTGCTTTATATTCTAAGAAAATACTTTTAAAAACTATTTTTGAAAACATACTATGTTGCCGTTAGAAAAACATATTGTGTATTAGCTTAATCTAATTAATTGAACATATTGTAACTTTATAAGTAAAAAAACAAAAAAAAAAAAATTACTTTCTATGTCTCAAAATAAGTATGAATATTTTTTTTATCCCAAAATAAGTCTATTTATTTTAAAAGATGTATAACTAAGTTCTTAAATCTATCCTTAGTTAATCACAAATATTTAAGAGTTGTGATCAAGGAGAGATAAAGTCGAGGATAAAGTTGTTAATTATTATGTTAACTAAAAGAGATGGAATGGAACTCTACGACTCCTCCTAGAGTCAACATCTTTATGTGGCGGGTTATGCTTGATAGAATCACAACCCAAGATAACATATTGAAGAGGAAGATATATATTTATTTAGCGTAATGTCCAGTATGTGAATCAAATATCAAAACCTCTAGGCATTTGATGTTCGACTGCGAAGTGGCTTTGGAGGTCTGGCTGTTTTGGAGCGATGGTGGTCTTTCTCCTTTCATGCTTACAAAACGATGGAGGACATGATCGAAGGTATCATATCTACAAACCAGCAAGGAACTGTTAAGACAACTTTGGAAGCGATGTTTTTTCTCGGATGCTATAAGTTGTGGTATTTCAGAAATATATGTATTTTTAATAGTCTTCCCCCTTGTAAGGATTCCATAATGGATCAAATTATGGAAAAAGTCTTATAGTTGGGTTTCATAAAACACCACTTGACTTGATTAGGTTATTGATTTTAGTGAATCATCAAACCATTTTATCATTTTATGTAGTTGGATTCATAAGAGAATAAAAGTGTTTTAATTCACTACTAAACAAAAGACTTTTATCTACAAACTTTTCTTTGGGAAATCCGTAACTAAATGATGATTCATCATAAAACCGTCACAAAAATTGGTGGGTAAATTGCAGGCAATTCAAATTAGTGACAGATTACCCAGGGATTCTCTGAGTGATCCGTTGGTATTTTCTCGAAAACATCGAATTTTACCGAACCATTAGTATTTTCTTGGTGATCCGTAGGTTAATATTACCTATGGAAATTTTCGTGGGTAAAAGTCGTTTGTTTTGTAGTGGTTAGCTAGACTATAATACAGGTTAACAGGAGGTGTTGAATACACGCTCGTATAAACTAGTTGAAACTCAAGCTATATATAGGGTCACCGAATGTCGTCATGTGGCAGGGGATCGTGCCCCCTTGCAAGGTCCAAGGGGCAGCACACTTGGCAGTGGTCCCGTTAACCGGTCAGCGAACGGGATGGACATGCATGCACGTAAAACTAATTAGTTCTATAAATAGAAACTTACATATTATATTGATAATTAAGAAAACTAACAAATCTTACAAAAAGACGATCATCACGATAGAGTTGTAAGTATGGTACATACGATTATTAAAACCTGTTGACATGCACTTGGCTCGATTTATTTGCTCTAATATATATTATATATTCCTAACGTTTGTGATACGAGCTGGTAATTATAGAAGTGATCATGTAGTATGTATATAATGATCGATGTTGGAGTGAAGTCATTAATGACCATCCCCACGACGGCTTGGTCCCGAGTAAAGTTCAGATAACACCGAGACTAGACATGGATGAGCATGGTGGCGATGTTTGATGGGTCGAAAACCCTCCACCCGTGTCCAAATGGAAACGAATAGAAGGAAAAGGACCACGAAGACCGCATTGGAAACCATAGCCGCAGTCTTCATCATCTTCAATAAAGCTTTTAAAACTCTTGATGTATTTTGAAGTTAAGGGGTGATTCTTATATATATATATATATATGTGTGTGTGTGTGTGTCCGCGCTTTTTGTGGGAGGAAGGCACGTACGTAAGATACGAGTTTCGGAAAAATGTAAGTTTGAAGAGGTAAAAATATGCCACCATTTGAAATTTTGAAAGTTTATAATTCAAGGTCAAACCGTCAAACACAAATTAAATGATTAGAAAGAATTTTGGTGGGAAGATTTTGGTGGGCTTGTTCTTTATATGACAACTTTACGTCATTGTTATATAGACGGATTCAAACCGCTACTAAAAAAACTGGTTTCATCGACTGAGTTTCTGTTGAAAAATAACCGATGGATTAATTACAACAATGATGAAATAAAATAATATAAAAATGGACAAATGATATATGATTTTATTTTATATTTATGTTATCTTATTTTGATCATATTTTTATTTGACATATTAATAAGCAATCATTATCTTTTAAATTTATATAAAACATCAATTTAGAACAGTTAATTTATTTTATAAACATTTTATTAAGATCGTCAAATGTACATTGTTATAATGAAATTTAGAAGTTAATCATATACATTCATTATTTTGACAAAAAAATCATTCTATCAATAATAAATCATGGTAATTATTCTATCTGGAATTTTAATATGAATTAAAAATAATGACAATCGGGTGTTAGTAATTGACCGTTTTTCTTGATAGCATTGTCAAACCTCAACTAAAACTGCCTTGTTTTCTATTCCTAAATTAAATTTGTTGAAGATCATATGTAATATAGGGATAAACCTGCCCGGTCTTCGGTTTTGAGATTCATTGAATTCGGTTTCAGTACCAATTGGGTTCAGTACTGGTAAAATACTGAAAAAACCCGAACCGAGCCGAAAGAGAAAGGGACACTTTGATTTGAATTTTACAAAACGTTTCCTTTTCCCAACCATAATATCTTCCATTTTTTTTTCAAATCTACCTAAATTAATGCAACAAAAATCGGTTGTATTCCTATATACCGATTTTTTTTCTTTAATAATCGAAACCGAACCGGTTCTATTCCCGAAATTACCGAAATTACCGGTTCTAAAAATGGTACCAACGGGTAAAATTCCTTAGTCGTCCCAAAAAATGGTACCAACCGGTTCTAATCCCGAAATAACCTAAATCGCGGTACCGAACCGGAGTATTCGGTTTAGTCTTCGGTTCTAGAAATCGAGCATCAAAAATTTCAGTACTATTTAGTTCGGCACCGATACTAGACTGAGCTCATCCACAAATTGTAATGTATATACTTTTTAATGCCTTTAAATGAAAAAGTAAAAGGTTATTATTGAAGAACAATTAATAAAAATTATTGTGCAAGAAACTTATGGCAAAAATCCGAAGAGGATTGGGCTTAGCGACAGGGGTGTTTAAAAATCCAACCAATTCGACTCAACCCAAAGTTAAATAACTTAATCCAAACTAATTAGATCTATAATTGAGTTGTAAAATCTTCAAAACTATAAATATTTTGTTGCTATTGAGTTACTATTATTTAAATCCAATCCAATTCGGTGAACCCAATATTTTTTATTTCTTGGATTTAATATTATTGTTGAATTTCTATTGATATGTACATCAAAAAATTACATCATCCCGTACCCTCCTTCATATACCTATATTTTCAATCTATTCTCCATATCTATATGACTCACTCATATATATGTTCAATAACTGTAAACATATATATGTGTAAATTGAGAAAATTAATTAAATGTGATATTTTAAGATTTAAAAAGTATGAATAAGTTGTATCAAATGGTTGATGATGAATTTTTTTTTTGACTCAAATGACCAAAATCCTCATTCAAATTTCTCTCCTAATCATTTCTCTTAGGACTTTATCCAAATGTCACTAGGTCCGCAATAATTACGGACCCACTAAACGACAAAAAATTTCTAGTTTTTTGGCCTAGGTCCATAATGGCAGGTGCGCAATAAACTTACAAAATTCACACATTTAATCCCTATTGCGGACCTGATCTGATTTTCTTGATTTTTTTTGTCATTTAGCTAGTTTAGTTGGTCCGTAATTATTGCGGACCTAGGTATTGTGTAACTGGTGACATTTGGGTCAAATCCAAAGAGAAATGATGGAGAGCAATTTGAATGAGGACTTTCGTCATTTGGGTCAATTTCCTAAAATAAATTATTAGTAGAGAAAACAACATACTAAGGTTTGGAGAATACCTTGATGTACTAATGTATCAACCCGACCAACCCGTACGGTTTTGGTTGGGTTGGTTGCACTTTCGTTTGAGTTGGCTTGGATTGAGTTGGGTTGGATTTAGTTGATATTTTTCAAATCATAAACATCGGGTTGAGTTGTCTAAATGCTTCAACCCGATCAGCCCAACCTGTGAGCACCCTTACTCAGAGGTATCTCAGGCTTTGACCTCAAAATTGTTTGATCTTTTAGATGTTTTTCTAAAAAGAATAATATTGTTATAAGATAAGTGTGTCATTGTCTAAAAAAATATGACAATAAAGATATAGATAGATATATTAGAGTTAGATTAGAGATTAATATCTTGTAGTTATTTAGTTGCATTACAACAAAATTGATTTTATAGGACGTCTAAAGTATATAAGTGTCCTACACAAATACTTTATAGCCAGGGCTTGTCATCTCCAACTGATTCTCCAAAATGATGATTTTTGCTCCATCAAATTCTCCAAAATGAAAAAAATATGAGAGAGATAATGAAATTCTCTAATTGGAAATTTCTCAAAAAATGATTACTTATGGGAGATAAATGATTTTTTATCGTTCTATCAATGAGATTGATTGAATTTAAATATTTAGAAGAAAGAAATAATATTTTAATAGTAGAATTAATTTTGTAATCTCCAAAATAGAGAATCTATTGGAGATTAAAGTAATTTATCTGGATATTTTGACTTTTTACTTTTCCATTTTGAAGAATTTGTGCTATAATTTTTTTAAATATAGCATTAAAAGTTGAAATTCCTAAAAAGAATTACATGCAACTCTAACTACTTTATTTTAGCAATTTTATCATTAACAATATTATTAAAATATTCAATACATTTAATAAAATATTATTTTTCTCTTCTAAATACTTAATTTCAATTACTCCTATTGTTAAACTCCTTGTCACCAAATTGCATCGTTACTCTGTTAATTGATCTAACTTATTGGGCGTATTTAATTTAATTGTTAATATTATTTACTTAGTCTATATTTGATAAACTAGCTGATAAGTTAGTCGGTGATTAAATTCATGTTAGACAAAAACTACTTGATAATAAAATGAACAAAAAAAGCAACTTGAATATTTTATAATTAAAACAAATAATTAATAATATAATATATGAATATAAAAAAGATGGTAAAATAAAATCAAAATAAGAATTATAAATTGATTACTATATATATTATAAATTTGGTATTTGGTAAAACATTATTTAGAAAAAAAGACCGGTGATTGTAAAAAAAATCCTCATTCAGCTCTTGCTTTTCAAAAAAATACTCATCCTTTTTTTGATTTCCAAAAAAATACTCATCCTTTTTTGTATATATAATACGAATAAAAATAAAATTGGTTAACTTTAAATTAGTAATTTTTCGAAAATTTTTATTAACAATAATTAATTTAAATATTTTACTAAAATTATTTAACATGATTTTATTATTTATGAAACAAAATAAGTATAACTAAAGGAGGGTGACGAAGAGGTGTTGGAAGCTGAAATTCCCTATCTAAGTACAATAGGTGCATTATTATACTTAACACAATACATTTGACTGTATATTGTATTTCTATGTGAACTTGTTAGCTAGATTCAACTCAATGACAACGCAATGTCATTAGAATGATATGGAATTAATCTTTTGAAATTATTGACGTGGACTTATTATTATTATTTTTGAAAGGCCACATTTATTACCCAAACAAATAAAGTTACAGAATACAAAAACTAGAAGCAACCAAAGCATGATCATATCACAAACTATACCTCATAAGCCATCAACGAATCATAAGGAGAAATAAAACTACTAACATCGGTATTTAAAGTTCGGGTTTGCGAGAAGCAAACTTCAGTCGCCTCGTCTCTTACCCGAAATCCTCCCGTCGAGCTACTGCAAACAAGATGAATTAGCTAGCCAACTTGTTCCATCCACCGATATCTTCTTTTTTCGTCTTTTGACCCACTCACAGTTGATTGTTTGTAATTCATACATTTGATCGACGAGTTGTCTTTTATCATCTCTAAGCATCCCCTTATTTATATGCGACCCTATCGAATACAAGACAACCCAAATCAACCCTTTCCATATTGATTCGGACGGGTTGTTACAAGCCAGGTTAGCTCCTTCTTGTAAGATTTCATGTACCGATACCAACACATCTAAACTTTTTAGCCACCATCTTCCAATTAATTTCCATAATTTTTTTTTACCTCCGGACAGTTGACATGGACTTATATTTTCCTTACATAGAAAAAAGGGATTGATAATAGAACTTCAGTAAAATTAAATTAAGAATAGAAAGACTCAATTTGTAAGTTCTCGACCATTGTTTTTCGGTTTGATTCAGAAACTTTATTTCATTGGTCTTTCTCGTCTTTCTCTCTTTCAAGTTTCAAGATTGTATAGTTTAATGGTAAACTTTTGTGATTGAGTTAGCAAAAATAAAATAAAATATAATTTTACAAACGTACTGAAACTGGACCAAAATATACATACATCAATTATATGAAAAAACTGGCCACTAACAATCGATGTGTATTCAATCGTTACTCGAGTCTTTCTAAACATCTATTATTTTTGTTATAGATTGTTGATGTTATTGATATAAATTTTTGTATTTAAGTTAGTATTTTCTTTTGTGATAAATTATTTATGTTTATTGATGTAAATGTTCGTCAAAGATATAATTATTATAAATGATGAAAAATAAACTGTTACATGTTTAAAAAAACAAATAAGTCAATAATATAAAAGAATGTTGATTTTGATCATTTTACATGTACAAGCAAAATTTGTTAAATACTAAAAAAACAAATTATCAGCTTACTACGTTTTGGTACGAACATAAATTAATCCAACTACTTTTATATAACTTCGATTTGACATCATATAAGTTGATAAATATTTTTACGTATAGGTTATTTTAAATAAACAATACCAAACATCTTAATAGTATTCTATTTTCTTTTTCTTTTATTAAATACAAATAAGTTACATCAGAGTAAAACTCTTAAAAAAATCATGGTTTTTAGAAAATCTATAAAATCCCAAATTTGAACTTATCTAATAGAGCTTTGCACTTTATGATAATCATTTAGATAAGGTAAATTAGAGAAAATAATATTAATTAAATCCAAAAAGTCTGTTTTTAACTATAATTGGAAAAAATTGTAGGTTAATCATGATCAAATCGTTACCTACCCAATATAATAAAGTTCAGTACTCCTTACATTGAATGGGCATGTTAAGACGTTTATCTATTCTAACAAAATAGTTAATGAGAATTTTAAATTTGTAATAACAACTATCATGGTCATGGTAATCATAAATTAGATTTTCTATAAAACTTCGAAAAAAGATCAAATTTCAAAATATATACCAAAAAAACATATTTAACTTCAATAATTTCTTTATTTTATAGATCACAATATTGATTATCTATTCTTATAACACATTAAGACTATTTAATGCATAAAAAACTGTTTAATGATATATATTATTTAAAATTCAAGATTAGAAGTAATGATGTATGAGTATGACTTTTAAAGTTACATGTTCGAGACATGGAGAATGCTCTGTCCAAGGTACGAATCCAGGCGTATACAATAGGTGTGACCATTGAGTTTATCAGGTTTGATTTCTTGCAGTCACAATTTGTCGGGATTACTCCAGACATAACCCGAGACACCTTTCCAAAAAAAAGGTAATGTAACTTGGTAAATGTTAACCCGGGTAAACGTGTGGTAAGCGGCCCATAAGTAATCATTTTTGAAGAGTTTTTCGAATCTGAAATTTTGACACATTTCTTTTATTTTCTCTATTTTGGAAAAGATGTTGAAAATTTTTGTTAGAGCAAAAGTAGCTAGAATCCTTAAAATTTTTATTTTAAAAAATATGTTGGAGATGTTAGCATCCATAATGGTCAAATAATGTAAAAAGACTTCAACAAATTAAAAATATACAAAGAAATATTTGTCCCACCCATACAAAACAAATGACTTTTACCCACAAAAGTCATCCAGGAAATTTTCTGTGGATAATTACCCATGGATCACCCAAAAAATATCAACGACTCGGTAAAGTTTGATGTTTTTTCAGAAAATACCAATGGATCACCCAAAGAATCCATGGGTAATTTGTTACTAATTTGAATTATCCACCAACAATTTGGCCACTAACTTTTGTGACTGTTTTCTGACGAATCACCCTTTAGCGACAAATTTCCCAGGAACAGTTTGTAGGCAAAAATCTTTCATTTAGTAGTACCTATAAGCTGTATTTTCTCTTTCTTTGTCTCTCACATCCATTTCTTCGAACATTTGAGAAACCTTAGGGTGCGTTTGGTTGCGAAAAAAAACTTATTTTCATTTTCCTAAAAAACGTTTTCAAAAAAGAGAGTTGAGTTTTCATTCTTAGTTTTCTATGAAATAGAAAACACGTTTGGTTGAAATAGTGGAGTTTTCATTTTTCATTTTTAAAAAATTAGAAAACGCGTTTGGTTGTGCATTTTAAATCACTTTTCATTTTCCATTTTTTTCAAATTAGTGTGTGTGTGTGTGTGTGAAAGTTTTTAGATTTTTTTTGGAAAACTATTGAAACCAGTTTTCTAATTTACATATGATTTTAGAAAATGATTTTTTTTCGGAATTTTTTTGAAAACTTAGGGTGCGTTTAGTTACAAAAAGATTTCTTGTTTTCTAGGAAAAATTTTCCAGACACACTTTCACACTTTCACAGACACATTCACACACACACACACACACTTTTACACATGTACAAACACGCACTTTCATATACACACACACACATTCACACACACACACACACACTTTCATTTTCACACACACACACACACACACTTTCATTTTCACACACACACACACATACACACTTTCTAATTTGAAAAAAATGGAAAATAGAAAATGAAAAGTGGTAGAAAATGCACAACCAAACGCGTTTTCTAATTTTCTAAAAATGAAAACTCCACCATTTCAACTAAACGCGTTTTCAAAAAATTTCATAGAAAACTGAGAATGAAAACTCAAATCCATTTTCTAAAAACGTTTTCTTGGAAAATGAAAACAGTTTTCGCTAACTAAATGCACCCTTAATGAACCAAACGGATTTTCTAAATTTTCATTTTCCTTGAAAAATTTTCTTAGAAAACTGGAAAAAAAATTCCACAACCAAACACACCCTTAACGTTGCGTTCTCGTAACTTATTTTACGAAAGAAATGAAGGGAAATGGAGGGAAATGTTAGCAAAGTAAAAAATAAACTTGTGTTTTCGAAACTTTTGAAGGAGAAAAAGGAAAAGAATTAGTGAATTACTCAAACTTTTAAAGGAACATATAGTAAAAATGACATCTTTTCTTTTCTTTCTTTTTTGTTCAAGAACATGAAAAGTTATTTTCTTTTTTTCCTTCATTTTCCTTCCTTTTCGAGAACACAAATCAAAAAGATTTTTTCATCTTCTTTTTTTCCCTTCATTTCTTTTCCGTTATTTTCTCTCTAAATTCAAGAACACAACGTAAGTGGTTGATAAACCAAGTCATGTTCAAGTCTTCCACTTTAATAATGAAGTATTCTTTAAATCATCTTTAAAAAACCGGCTAATAAACTAAATTATTGAAACATGCTTATGAAAAAAGAGATGTTCTTTATCTTTTAGAAAGTTGCTTTAAGATTAAATAAAATTGTATTTGTTGGATATTAATTTAGTAAATTTATATATTCAACTAAATTAAAACGAATTATGTATTAAATGTTTTGTCCATGTGTTATTATGGTCATGATTATGTGATATCATAGATCGATCAAAATTGACTGTTGAATGTTGAATTTTTCTTTCACATCTTGAGAAGTATAAATGAGTCCGTCAAATTAAATATTTTTAAGAGAAGAAAAACGATGGCATCATACAATAACATACATTGAATTGTATGTTCGTCAACTCGTCATGCATACGAGGTAATCACTACAGATAAAAGTTACTGACATCATTTATTTTATTAGGTAATATTTGCAATCATAAAAATGGATTGTTTGTAAATATTTTATCATCTAATACTCGTTAATAGATAAGAGCCATCACCATCACTTAGCAGGTAAGAATTTTAATTCTTATATATCTTTATACCAAATAATATTCTTATTTTTTCTATACTCATCCAATAAAATAATTAACCAGTAAATAATTATCCATAAATATTTGTTAAACTCCTTTATTTGAACATATGTAAAATTCCAACATTCAATAAAAGGCGTCATTTAATAACGTACTTTTTTCCTTTTCATTATGATAAAGAAATATCATTTTATATGTTTGCTGTAGCATTAAAAAACAAGAATAAAAACACATTATTATTATAAAAAAAATCCTTTAACCTGTGCCTTCGAAATGCATCTACTCCAAATTTATTTCTTATTTTCCTTTTTCACCTCAATACGTATGAGTTTTATTTACTTTATGTTTAATTATAAAGTAAATTACGAATTTGGTTCATGAGGTTTTCAAAATATCTTGGATTTAGTCTTCATAATTTGTTTATTACAATATAGATCCTAAAAGTTTACTTTTTCGTAACACATTAGTCTCTATCATTAACAACCATTAACAAGCATCCGTTAAATGAGACGCTTTTTTTTGTCCTTTTAATATGTTTTTGTATATTTTTTGTCATTCTCTTTTTTCGTTAAAAAGGAAACTATAATTTATTAATTATGATAAATTAATTATAACAGGGCGTGATTGAAACCCATCACCCTCATTGAACCACCCACCATAACCATACCTTCCCCTACACCCCTGCACCACCTAGCATTAACATGAGGTCTACCATCATCGAGCATCATTGAGAAGCAGGTAGATGACAAAGCACCAATACTGTGAGAATTTTCTTGACCCCCTTCATCTTTCTTTAAATTTTGTAATTTTTAATTTACGACCCCTCTTCAAAATTAATGGAGATGTGGGTTCTAAAATCATAAATAGACCATAAAACTAACCCCATCCTCCTCTTCTTCTACCCAACATGTTTCTATAATTAAGTAAATCCCAAACTCCATATCATAGATCATCGGGTAAAATCATACGACAACCCCAGCAAGGTTTGTTGCATCTCTTGTTTCGATTGGTTTGCTTAAATGCTTGAGCTTGATTGCTTATTTTTGTTTATTCAAGATTTGGTCCAAGTGGGAATAACTTGATTTTGATGGGTTTAGGCTTTTGATTTTAAGTTTTGGTGATGGAGGTAGATGTCGGAGATGAAGGTCACTAGCATTCACTATTGACGGTTGGATTTAGGTCAAATGAATTTTGGTGACAGTGAGGTAGAGGTCAGATAGGGAAGGAAGGCGTTAGTTTGGAGGAGGGAAGAGATCTAGGTGCTATGGTCGAGGAAGTAGGGGAAGGAAAAGGGGGTCAAGTGGTCACTAGAGATGGGTTGTTGTCGGAAATGAGGGTGAGGATTGGAGATTGGAATGGTAGGGGTGAGGCTCTATGCTTGGTTAGGGATTCAAATGTAAACGATAAAACAGAAGAGGTAAAACCAAAAAAAGCCCCTCACTTAATGAATGGGAGTTAACAACCATTAGTGACAGGGACCAATGTATAATGAAAATGCAAATTCTAGAGTCTAACTTGTAATAAACAAATTGTGGGAACTAAATTCAAGATATTTTGAAAACCTTAGGGTCCGTTTGGTTTGCAGGATTGTTTTTGAAGGATATGGATTGAAATGAATTTGAAAATTATAGGTGTGTTTTGTTTGTAGGATTTGTAATGGAATTGGATTTGCATTATTTATAAAAAATTATAAAAATAATTAAATTACATTTTTATTAATCACATATTACAAAACAAATGTTTTTAACATTTTTGAAACATTATTTCATACAAATCCCGTGAAATGCCGAGCATCCGCCAAGGATTTCAAAATCCTATGTTTGTAGGATTTCAATTGAATCCTAGGATTTTAAATCCGGACAATCCGACAAACCAAACACTGAAATGGATTGGAGTTGAAATCCAAATCCTTCCAAATCCCGCAAATCAAACGAGCCTTTAGCGACCAAATCCGTAATTTACTCTTAATTATACAAGCTTTTCTCTCTCATTTATTTTCCTTCACATTAACGAAAATAATTACAATAATATATGCTACTAAAATAAGCAACTTAAAATAAAAACATCACCCAACCAAAGTTTACTTAAAGAATTGGTTTTCAAAAATGTTCATGAAAGTTTAAAATAAGATAATAAATTTGTTATAGTGATCTACATTATGAAATTTTTATCAGTTTATAGCTTTATAAAAAACTAAGCAAATTCAATAAATAAATCATCTAATCCAAGTTACGAGTCAATAGTTGCGAGTTGCGACCCTTGAAGTTCACTATGGAAATGGTTACAAAATGGGTACGATAACTTTTGAGAAGCTATAAATCTAATTCTTAACTTGGATCGAGATAACTTTTTTTAAGTTGTTTGATTTTTTTTTTACAATATGGCTAAATCCAGTAACTTAGAAATACATAAAATGACATAACACTTTAGTAAGCATTTATAAGCCATATTTTTGAAGTAATTAACTTTAAGAGATACAAAACTTGACTCGTAAGATAGATAGACATATATGATTTTATTATATATGAAGTTATTAATTTACTTTTTCAAAATCTGTACATGCCGATGAAATTTAAGATCCTACAAACTAATTGTAAAATGTTATGTTTTCATGGTAAACCAACGGGCCATATTTGTTGACTCATAACTCGGATCAAGATTATTTTTATTAAAATCAACTATATTTTGTAAGTCTCGCAAGCTAGTAAAAGTTGGAAATCCACAAAATCATAAAGTGTTTGTAAACGTTTTGTAACCGTTTCTCGTAGTAAACTTCGGGGGTCCTAATTTTGACTCGTACCTTGGATCGAAATGGATTTTTTCAAGTATATATCTTATCTTTTTAAGATATACAAATTGGTAATATTTTGGAAGCTATAAAATTGCAAACTGTTTCTTAACATTTTATAACCATTTTTTGTAGTAAACTTTAGTGGGTCATAACTCTTTCTTAAATCGTAACTTGGATTAAGATTTTCGTTTATGTTTTTCAAGATTTATAAGGTTAGTTTCCTAATCTAAATCATCGTAATTAGCCTTTGCTTAAATGTGAGAACGAATAAATGAGAAAGAAAAAGGTAGTGTGACGAAATCAAGTAAATAAAATCAGACATATTTTGAATGGAGAAATGAGAGATATTTGAAAGAAATAGAATTCCAAACATATACAAGGATAGGATACAACAATTGACATATTCATGTTTTTTATATTCATGCTCCTATGGTTTTCAATCCGCAGCAAGGAAAAAAAACATCCTAAAATCGATTATATAAACAAGGTGATTAAGGAGAGAAATCTTTAAACTTACTTGTGATTGTAATGATAGATAACGAACGGGAGAGGAATAACGGAAGAAAAGAAGAAGAAAAGGAGACGTAGGGAAGAAGAAGGGGTGAAGGATTGGTAAAAATTGAGGTGGTAAATATTTGATAATCCTAAAACTCTTGATTTTTTAGAAGAAAAATATATATTAAAATTTGACAAGATGGAAAATCCATGTAATCAATTTCATATTTATAATGAATAACGTGGCATCCAAGTCATAAAATGTTACCGGATGAATAGGTTGCAAGTCAAAAATATGTACAAAATAGGAAAAAATAAAAGTTTTTACATTAATTGAGAAAAAATAAAGTTTCGTTACACTAAATAGGAACTAAACCAAACTTCGTTACATTTTGATGCATTTTGCCCTTTTAAAAACGTAAATCAAAATAAATAAAAGAGTGAATTCCATTTTTGGTCCCTACTTTTATATATGTCTTCTAGTTTTCGTCCCTCAAATGCATAAATTACACTCTTGGTCCAACAATCGTGTTTTGAAGATCAAACTAGGCCCTCCAACTTAACACCGTTAGTTAGAGCCCGTTAAGTTGGTCACGTGTCCCTCATGTGAGGGGCAATCTGGTTTTTTAATACTTTCCTCACATCTTCATCTCCCTTAATTCAAGAACATGTATCATGTGTCCCTCATGTGAGAGCCAATCTGGTTTTTTTAATACCTTCCTCCCATCTTCATCTCCCTCAATTCAAGAACATGCATTCATCCCATCACACGTCCGTCACCATTAACCATTGCCGACCACCACCATCAACCACCCACCACGTCCACCAAGCACCATCACCCACCACAGCCAAGTACTACCACCATCCACCATTAAAAACGTCCAAAACATTCAGCACCTTTCACCTCTGACCATCATCCTCCATCACCTAAATCAAAATCCAAAATTTGGGATGGGAATCGGCCCCGCCCCGCCGGGGAACCCGGTCCACCCGCCCTGATCGGGGACGGGGATTCCCCGCTAAATCGGGGATGGGGATGGGGACGGGGATCCCCGTTTGTCTCAAACCGGGGATGGGGACGGGGACGGGTATGACACTCCCCTCCCCGGGCGGACCCGTTATATATATATATATATAGAGAGAGAGAGAGAGAGAGAGAGACGAAGGTTCAAATGAGAACTTTGTAAATTTAAAGGAACAAAAGAACACCTTGTGGACCACATATGATGTGGGTTCCACATAATATTAAATCATTTCTGATTTAATATTAAATCATATTAAATCAGAAATGATTTAATATTATGTGGGACCCACATCATACGTGGTCCACAAAGTGTTCCTTTATTCCTTTAAAAATGGGTGATTCTCGTATGATCCCTCCCATATATATATATATATATAAATTAATAAATTATATAAAGTAATATTTCAACTAAATTGATAGTTAATGATTTCATATTTTCTAACTAGACTTAAAATCTAAAAGTGTTATTTATTTTGGATATTAGTATGCAATATTTCGGTGTCAAGTCAAATTACAATTACGTACATGTTTTGGATATTACTCGATATGATTTTATATTACTCATTATGTTGTGGTACGAGTGATGTTAAGTATTTTTTGTATTAAATTGAATTTTTATTAAAATTTAGGTTATTAATTATTGTATGATGTGAAGTTTTTTATTATATCAAATTACTTTTGATTTTAGGTTTATTTAAAATATGATACATTTCAACGTGCGTGGTTGCTCGCATATTTAATTTAAAGTAGTTTTTATAAACGGAAAAAAATCCCCGTTTCCCCGTTGGGGATGGGGATGGGGATGTGATATTATTCCCCGGCGGGGATGGGGACGGGGATGGGGATGAAGTTGAGGAATCGGGGACGGGGATGGGGATCGAGGTCCCCGCCCCATACCCGCCCCATTCCCATCCCTATCCAAAATCTTATCTAAAATTAAAAAACATTCTAACATCCTCCCCCACTCAAGAACTTATTAGGAAAAAAACCAAAATCAGTTGAAAAAACTAAAAGAAGACCAAAATCAACTAAACTCGTTCGATCCACATTTAGAACTCAAACCCACCATTGTGTTTTTTGAAGAACAAACCCCATCTAGTACAAGCTTAATCGATATCTAGAACTTAACCCAAATTCGGTCTGTAACCTTAATCTTATATCGATCCACTGGTTCCTGAAAATCAAATGATCTGGTGGTTCTTGGTCGGAAACAATTGTTTCTCAAACAAAATGGATCAAGAACTAGATCCATAACTAGTAAGAAAATGAAAAAAACAGAATAAACAAATACAAATCTTGGTTGTGTTTGGTGTTTTTCTTGGTTATTGAACTCGATTTGGTATTTTTTTTTTTAAGTTACAAATGCCGAAACCAAAGCGGTGTTCGTTTTGGTGTTCTTCTTGGTTGTTGACGGGTGTTGGAGTTTGATGCCAGGGAAGGTGGAGTTATAGGTGTGGAGTTGCCGCAACTGAAGGGTTTTGGAGTTAGTTTTTAAAGGGTGTCGGAATCAAGGAGGGGGGTTCGTTGGAAAATCGAAAAATGGAGGAGAGTTATTCACCGGAGTTGGTTATTGGGGGCATCGAGTAGTAAGGCAGTGAGGCTCAGTGGTGGTGGTAACGGATGGTAAATGTTTTGGATGTTTTTAATGGCGGATATAGATGGGAGAAATGTTCTTGAATTGAGGAGGATGAAGATGGAAGGAAGAAGGAGGGTTTAAAAAGACCAAATTGCCCCTCACATGAGAGGTACATAACCAACTTAATGGACCCCAACTAACAATGTTAAATTGGAGGGACCAGTTTGGACTCCAAAATACGGTTTTTGGACCAAGAGTATACTTTACGAATTTGAAGGACAAAAACTGAAAAATAGGTATAGACAAAGGACAAAAATGTAATTTACTCTAAATAAAAGGCAAAAATGTTAAAAGATACAATCACACGAACACAAAAATAGAAAATGTAGTGGTCAATAAATAAACCGCTATAAATTCAAAGTCAACGGAGGGTTATGGACCGGTTCATGAAAAACAACACTCTTGGGAGGAAGCGATTCCCTCCGCCTGGCAAGGAAAAGGTTATCAAATAGGGGAGTCTTAATAACACTTTTAATACAGGGGTAGGCACGAAATATAATGCATTTTATAGATGTGTGTACGGAATTTAATGCATTTATGTGAGGATGACATTCACCTTTAAGGGTGCCATAAGTACACCTTAGGGGTGCCATTAGCCTTCCCTTATCAAATATAGACAACTTTTTTTTTTCATTCATGTGAAACTCTTGTGATAAAATATATATAAATAATCAAATTTAATTATAATCAAATTTAATTATGCAATAAATAATCAAATTTAATTATGCAATAAATAATTCCATTTCTACCGTTCATGAAGTTTTTGTATTCTACAAATAAATAATCAAATTCAATTAGTTGTACATATATAAATAGAATTATAAAACAAATAAATTTGTGTTATTTGTATGAGCCATTTTTTATGTTATTTTTCATTTTAATTTTTTTTATTTAATAGTTTTGTTTATAGTCACTTTTATTTTCATAATTTTTAATTATGTCTATTATTGTAATAAGTAATTTTTAATAATTATAATTTTTGTTGTTGTAGTTTTTTATTATATAATTTATAGTCGGTCCATGATTGAGAGTTATAAGATATATAGAAAAGAAAAAAATTGATGTGATAAAGAGAGAAATGTAATGTACCAAAGTCATTAACTTCTAAACATGTTCATTACCGTGGATGCTCTTATATCTCCACGAGTACATATATCTAGGCATTAAATCAAACACCAAGAATTTTTTTTCATGTTTTGTTCCATAACAAAAAAAAGATCTATATTTCTCTTTTTTTTTCTTCTTTTAGACTTAGGAAGTGTTTAGGATTGCTGATTGATTTCGATGTGATACCAGTAGTAAACAGTTTTAAGTGTTTGGATTTTCTATCGATGCCAAACTAATAATAAAAAGTTTTTGATAATTTATAACCTTCTAACTTATTAACTTATTTGAAACAACTAGTCAACTTTTTAGTTATTTTACATGTATAAGTAATCTCAAACACCCCTAAAAAATAACTTATTAGCTTAAAATAGGACGATAGCAATAGACACAGGAACTGAAATAGATTCAAAGATGACTTCCGTAGGCTAGATAGTGGCCTTAGGAAGCAACTTAGATTGTGGTACCAAGGAATGAAACAATTAAAGGATAAAGAGTTAAATGTAAATTTGGTCCCTGTGGTTTACATAAATTAACGGATAAGGTCCCTGAACTTTCTTTTTAACAAAGAGCATCCCTATAGTTTTACTTTTATAACGGATGTGGTCCCTCCTACTAACACTGTTAGTTAAAGTGGTGTTAGTGAAGGGTAGTTTAGTCTATTAACTTTTTTCCCCATTTAATTTCATTCTCATAACACATATGGTCCCTCTATCAACTTTTATTTTAATAACAAATTTGATCCTTCCTCTACCTTCAATTTATAACAAATTTGGTCCCTTATTTTAATTGAAATACAAAAAAAAATTGAGTAAACTACATACTTGGTCCCTAAGGTTTATTGGTTTTAACAGTCTAGGTCCCTAAAATGAAATATCTATGGCTTGCATCCTCGTGGTTTCCATTTTATAACGTATTGGGTCCCTAAAACTAACTTTGTTAGACTTTTTCTGTTAAGTAGGTTAAGTAAGAAGGACATTTTGGTCATTTTAAGTTTAGGGACCAAACATGTAATAAAAACCATAGGGACCAAACATGTAACTTACTCTCTATATATTTTATATATACTTAATACTTAATAATTAATAATTAATAACATATATATTGTATATAATTTATCACCATAATTTTCACAATTTTTTATAACATTGTTTTTTTTATTACAACAATATATTTTTAATTCTGTATTTTTATTATGGCATGATAGTTACATTTTTCTTTATAGCAAAATATATTCAAATTATTTTTTTTATTATGGCATTATAGTTACATTTTTGTTTATTATAGCTATATATTTTTAAATTATTTTTTAATTATGGTATTATAGTTATATTTTTCTTAACTATAGCAATATGTATTCAAACTATTTTTTTATTATGTCATTATAGTTACATATTTTTCTTTATTATATCAATATACTTTCAAATTGTTTTGTATTTAGCCATTGTACTTTTAATTTTTTTATTAAATTGTATGAAAGTTATATTTTTAATGAAACATATATTTTAAACATATACAATTGTTTTTTTTCTTAAAAAACATATATATTTTTAAATAAATTACGCATGTATAAAATGAACCATCAATTTTTTAGATAGTTTCCTCGCTTTACCTTCCGATTATTCATACATTTTTAAAGGAATTCTTAAAAAATAACACATTTTAAATAACTTCATCGCTTTCTCTCCCGATTATTCATATACCACCTATATTATGTTTTTCATCTATTTTTTAAGAATTCCTTTAAAAATGTATGAATAATCGGAAGATAAAGTGATAAACTATCTAAAAAATTGACAGCGTCCATTTTATCTACGCCACGTAATTTATTTAAAAAAATATATGTTTTAAAGGAAAAAAACAATCGTATATGTTTAAAATATATGTTACATTAAAATATATAATTTTCTTACAATTTAATTAAAAAAAATTAAAAGTACAATGGCTAAATACAAATCAATTTGAAAGTATATTGGTATAATAAAAAGAAAAATATAACTATAACGACATAATAAAAAAAATAGTTTGAATACATATTTCTATAATTAAGAAAAATGTAACTATAATACTATAATAAAAAAATAATTTAAAAATATATTGTTATAATAAAGAAAAATGTAACTATAATGCCATAATAAAAAAATAATTTGAATATACGTTGCTATAATAAAGAAAAATATAACTATCATGCCATAATAAAAATACAAAATTAAAAAAATATATCGTCGTAATAAAAAAACAATGTTATAAAAAAAATTGTGAAAATTATGGTGATAAATTATATATAATATATAATATATATATATATATATATTATTAATTAATAATTATATATATATATATAATATATAGAGAGTAAGTTACATGTTTGTCCCCGCGTTTTTATTATACGTTTCGTCCCTAAACTTAAAACGACCAAAATGACCCTCTTACTTAACCTACTTAACAGAAAAAGTCTAACAAAGTTAGTTTTAGGGACCCAATACGTTATGAAATGGAAACCACAAGGATGCAAGTCATAGATATTTCATTTTAGGGACCCGGACTGTTAAAACCAATAAACCCTAGGGACCAAGTATGTAGTTTACTCAAAAAAATTAGTATAGTTAAACAAATATAAAAATATAAATTTACTAATTTACTTAAACTAATTAATACACACTAAAAACGACTATAGTTAAAGGATAAATTAAAAAATATATATAGAAATGTTATAATTTAGATTATTAGTATTATTTTAGTGATTAGTAAAAAATTTGACTGTTAAAATTTAACACTAAAGCTATATTTAACAATTTCGGTAGAAATGGTCTATCAATTTACCTTTTCAAAATAATTTTTTAAGAAAATATAAAAGATTAACTTATTGCTTTTAAGTACAAAAAATGAAATTAATCATATTTATTTAAGCCTTCTATTTTAAAAAAACACTAAAAATATTTTGATCTGAATTTTAAATGTGATTGTCTTTATCGTAATTTCAAGTTGCAAATACTATTTTTAGTGAATAAATAGTCTACTTTTCTTTATAGTTATGTAGAATATTTGAGAGTTAAATAATTAAGGGGTGTTTGTTGATTATTTGAAACAACTTATGTTTTTCCTATAAAAGTCTTTATCAACTTATTATAAGTTAGAATGTTGTACTTTTTTGAAAAACTCCTTATTATTCGTTTGACACCGATATAAGTACTTTATCCAAACACTCAAAAAGTCCTATAAAATCGATTATCAACACAATTTATGTAAATATTAAATGAATTTTATTCAATCAATACTTACTTAATTTTGTGTTGGTAAACAATCCAATAAGATTTGTAATTGACCAAACCACTTCAAAATATGTATTTTTTTAAAGGTTAAAGTAGATAGACCATTTTTAACCGAAATTACTAAAGATAGCATTAGTGTTAAATTTTACTAGTCAAGTGTTTAACTAATCACTAAAATAATACTAATAATCTGAATTATAGGATTTTTATATCTTTATTCTTTTACTATAATCATTTTTAGTGTATATTAATTAGTTTAAGTAAATTAGTTAATTTATATTTTATATCTATTTAACCATTTTTTATGTATGTTAATTAAAAGGAGGGACCAAATTTGTTATAAAATTGAAAGTAATGGAAGGACCAAATCTGTTAATAAAATGAAAGTTGATGGAGGGACCATATGTGTTATGAGAATGAAAGTAAATGGAGAAGAAAAGTTAATAGACTAAACTACCCTTCACTAACACCACTTAAACTAACGGTGTTAGTAGGAGGGACCATATCTGTTATAAAAATGAAACTATAGGGATGCTATTCGTTAAAAAGAAAGTTTAGGGACCTTATCCGTTAATTTATGTAAACCACAGGGACCAAATTTGTATTTAACTCAAGGATAAATTACAAGCAAGTCGTTGTTTGGAGCGAACCAATTACCTTATTACGTTTTGATACCATCATAAGCTAATCCAAACACTTTTTATTAAGCTCTAATTTGACACCACACAAATTAATAAGCATTTTTACATAAAAGTACAAGTTATTTTAGATAAGCAATCCCAAATACCCCCTTAAACATTTTCCATTGTTTCTTCCTTTTTCTTTATTATAATTGAAAGTTTAATATAATTGTTAAAAAAAAAAGTCAAGATTTTTAAAATTTCTAAAATAATATAGTGGTTAGAAATGCTACAACAAGATTAACTAATATTTATCAAATAAAATATTAAATAGACACAAAGAATTAGATATAAAAACATCTTAACTATTTAGAAAGAGGTCGGCTAACCGTTTTATAAGACGCTTGGTTCATAGGTTTTGAAGTTTGGCTGCGCAAGGATTGACTTTGTGCAGTTGTTTGAAGATAATAAATTTCGAATTTTTGGTAATTGGTGATTGGTCAAATTTATTATTAAAAATACTATGCTTTAATTAATTATAATAAGATTATAATTTTTGGAATTCCGCATATTATAAACAGCTCCTTTGGGTGGGTGTTGAAATTAAGCTTGGACCAATGTACGTTTATGGTGGGTTTGGATAAACTTGACCCACAAACCAAATACAAGAAAGAAAAAAAAACACAATTAATTAATCGTCTATTGTTATCCTTTTACTTTTATTTCTCTTCAAACAAAATTTAGTTGTGCTCTATGCATATCTTGTTGTACATATTATGCTTGTACCATACGCAACTAAGATTGTACGTACTACAGCAATGGTATTCGTTTCTAGAGAGTCGTTAAAGAAAGAATCGAGTATTTTGTGATAACTATTGTATCCAATCTCAACTAGAAATCAAAAAAGAAATTTAGGAATTAATAATTTTAGTAAATTTGACATAAAATTTTAATTAAATGGTATTTTAGATATTTTAGAAATCTTATCTAATTTGATTCGTTGGAGAGATAAACCGGTGACACTTTCCATGGATTTTTACTGAAAGCAGAGGAAGCATTCGATGCATCATATAAAAAAAGTGCAATGACAAGAGCCTCGTATTTACCAGCGGGGTCCCAAGATACTCTGTGATAAAAGGCTTTGTGGTTGTCATGAGTTGGTTCGAGTTCTCTTCCTCTCGCATGGATATTCCATTGTGATACCTATGTATACATGTTGTGATACATTAGTTAGAATCATTCTCTTTATATACCGACATATACCTACTGGTACCCGATAAATACATGATGTGATATCCACTGTGATCACCGTGATGGATTTATTAAATGGGAATGACACATTATGATCACCAGATCAATATATGGGTTTCAAGATAGAGGTTTATGTGATCTCTATAACTCCTCCATGAACCCCACATTAAACCCGTTCGATCAACATATGGTTTTCCAGATATGGGACACACACAATGTGATCATTGTGAACCCACTGTAAACCTGCTCGATCAACATATGGGTTTCAAGATATAAGATAACATATTGGAATAACACACTCGATCAATCATGAAAACTTCACCGTAAACCCATGTCCGGAAAATGATTTAACTTTTGTCATCATTGGAATTTTGCAGAACATGTGGATATGGATAAAGACTTGTGGAGACGGGCGGTTGGGATCTGGTATTGAGGGAAAGAAGATGGTGAAGGAGGCGGATAAGAGGTGGTTCTACCAGAGTTGTTGGGAGGGAGGCGACTGAAATCCCAAAAGAAAATAAAAGGAGGATTATTAGGGATTTGTTATTATACAAATGAGAAAATTAAAGAAAGAGATTCATATGATTAAATTACCCTTTTCAGCTTATTTAAGAAATATCTTTAATTATCTCAAATGAGTGTTTCATATTGGATCTCATCTTTATTACAAATTATAAAGTTTTCATTTAATTAGGCCCCTTCGTTTCTAAATCCGTGGATTTATATGATCACTAAGGTATTACAAGTATTTTTACGGGATAATTAATCACATAAATTGCCATCTTGGATGGGACTATTACACAAACTAGTCAAAGTGATTACAAGTATTCTTTTCATGACACAATTTAAGTTTGCCTCTTTAGTGTTCTTTCTTATTATGAGTGTAGAGAGACCTGTAAATCCTTTGCTTCTTTAAAGGGTTACAAGAATTGTCTTATCCCTGTTAGAGGCTGTTTGGTTGGTTTTTCATTAAGTCATGTATGTATAAAGATGTCTGTATGGATAATTTTTGTTTTGAAAAAGATATCCTAGGCATTTGTCTAGACTAATCCCTGAAAATGTAAGACTGCTAAAGCATGCAGCTCTGAGATAATTCCCAGTGGCCACAAGTTGTTTGCGCCTGGATTCGAACCTGGGGTAGATGGGTTATCTAGTCTCATCCCCCACAAGCCTTAACCAGTACGCCACAAGCCTTGTGGTTTGTATGGATAAATTTGTCTGTGTAGATTGGGATATCGTGCTGTTTGTTTGTTATGCTGAATAAACTGTCTGAATGTCAGAAATGACTATTTTAACTCTCATTATATATTAATCACTTATTAACATAAATGTTTGATAAATGTGTTGAATGACTGATTCTAAAAAATAACTACCATCAGTTTAAACAATTTTTAAAATTAGAAAAACTTCGTCAAACATAATTATATGAATGACAAATAAAAAAAACCTATCAGTTTAAACAATTTTTTTATAACGATTAATTTTGGTTTTTGAGAAATACAACAAGGACTAAAAAAATTAGGGAATAAATGACAAAGAAATTGAATACAATTTTACTAAAGCAACATGTAACGACCATCTTCTCTCATTCTAATCCCACCCACACACCAAAAACCCTTTTCTTTTTTCTCTCTCATCCCTCCATTGATCTCTTCAGCCGGTCTCGGATTGATTTTCTCACTAATCCAAAACCCCCATTGTTTATATATATATATATATATATATATATATATATATATATATATATAGTTTCTCTCGCATCAATTTGCTTTTATATGGCCACCCTCGTCGAGAATTGCTCCGGCGAGAACGGCGTGTGAGATCTGATGAAAGGTTCTTGGGGTGAGAGAGGCGTGTGAGACGAGAGGGACGTGAGAGACAAAAAAAGGTTTGCCCTTTTTAAGGGGAAGGGTTTTTGGATGGTATCTGATTTTTTAGGACCGAGCGAAAAATAGGAGTGTCTGAACGAGAATTTGAGAGGAAAGGGTAAAAGGGAAAAAGTCATGTATGTGTGCATAAGGGTTACCTTCAAAAACTTATTCGGTAAGCTTATTACTAAATCATTAAGCAACTTCCAAACACTATGATATGACTGACCGAATAAGCTTAAGAGCTCATTAAGCCACTTCCAAACAGGCCCTTAGTATCGTAAGGGGTCGTTTGGTTGGTTTTTCATTACTCTTTATTGATTATTCTGTATGTATAGATTGAGAAGATTTTTGTTTAGAAAGGGGTTTTATTGATAGAAGGATCGTATTTTTGTGATTGGGAGGGTTAGTTTGGAGGAAACATAATGAATCTTGTGAATGTGCTTTTAACAATATAGAAGGGTGCGTTTAACATTTTAACCTATGATTATAGCTTCTTTTTTAAGTATATAATATTTACATACGATAAATAAAATAAATAAACTTTCACACTCTTTCATCTTTGATGAAATTTGAACCCTCAACCTCCTAGGAAGTCAAAAAGCTCATTTACCGCTAAGTCAAAAGTCCTCTGGTTGATGATTAATAAAGTGAGTTTAATGACATCCGTACAAATGAATTTCTATTTATACACATCTATTTTAAAATCCTATTATAGTATTAAAGATTTCGTGCACACCCTTATTGGAGTTTCGGAGATGCTCTAACACTCCCCTTAATAAAAGCTTTTAAAGATGCTTCTAATTATTAATTTGATTGATATAATAATCATTTTTAATGATCTTGTGATTTGGGGTGATTGGTGATTCCAAGGAAGATATTTATTTTCTCAAGGCTTGTGTTCGACTATAACGATTACGTTTTCTTAAAGGTATTATAACATTGACATTAATAATATAGATCTATAAAGATGATTTTAAGAAAATCGATAAAGAACATGATGATAAAATCACAAAAACACCTTTAAGAAAATTGATATGATGTTTAGAGCATCTCCGACAGCTATTGTAATTTTTTTCTAAAATAGCATATTAAAAGTCAAAATCTCTATAATAATTTGCATCCAACTTCAACAGCTACTCTATTTTAGCAACTTTATCATTAACAATATTAATAAAATATTCCATCATTTAATAAAATATTATTTCTCTCTCCTACACACTTAACTTCAATTATTTTGATTGGTTGAATATAATTAAAATATTGTTTCTCTCTCTTCTATATATTTTTAGAGATTCTCTAAATTTAGAGATTTTTCTTCTCTTTTTTCCCATTTTTCTATTTTAGCAATTGATATACCATAGCTGTTGGAGGACTTAAATTGCTAAAATCCTACATTTTTTTTATTTTACAATAGCTATTGAAGATGCTCTTATGTGTGATATTGGCTAAATGACATTAAGGGGTTTATTAGAGCATCTTTAATAGAGGTTTTTATAAGAACCTTCTTTTTATATATATTTTTTATCACCTTAAGTCCAACTCATCAAGTTAAAAACTCATCAAGAATTTCATAATGATGGTTTTTATAAGAACCTCGTTTTAGTGGGTTTCATTGATTCTTTTAATATAAATAATTATTAAATAAATTAATATGTATGTCAAAAAAATAAATCAAAAATAAGTAAAATGTCATTTCTCACAAAAAAATCATGGTAAGAACCAAGGTTCTTATTGAAACACCTATGATGTTAGGTTCTTACAAGAACCTCTCCACAACGGTAGTTCTTACAAGATAATGCATTTTTTGCTTATAAGAACCTTGCATTGGAGATGCGCTTAAACATGTACCTTGATAAATGATAAACGCTTAAATGTTCAATCACGGGTGAACATAACAGGGACCGAGAATATTACTTGGTAAGAGAGAAGACAAGAATCGAGAATTTTATTAGGTAAATGAGGGGGATGACTCTTATCCAGTAACCAAACAATCCATTTTAATGACCGAGAACGTCACATGATAAGGTAAGTGGATATAATGTCTCTTGTCGATAAGTGCTTATCGAATAAGCAATATTGGTAAATGACTACAGTTTAACAGGCATCATCACTCCATATCTCCATGTTAAACCATCCAATTTGAAGAAAAAAAAATCAACATGAAATTAATGGTTTGGTTTACTAAAAAGGGTTTACACCGGGATAAAAATCACATGTTCCAAAGTCAATCATATAAATACACATCATTAAAAAGAGAATATAACTTGAATAAAATAAAATATATATAGAATTTGATTTGTCTTCATTTTATTGGTCGGTAGGAAGAAGACGGGTAATTTTGGGACCCATGGTTTTATTTTGAGTGGAAGAAGGTATGCATCAAATTGAACCATAAAAGCGAGTACCCGCGTGCATTTATTTTAATCAACTAACCGTAATTATTTAGGCATAAAATCATGTGACCCTGCAATTGTTTTAATCAACTAACCGTAACTATTTAGGCATTAGATCATAATAGAAGTAGAGTTAAGGTGAGAATCGTAAGAAGAAATCTTCATCCTTGATCACTTTTAATCTCATGTCCACCTATAAATTACGTTTAATAAAAGAATTAATCTGACGCATCTTGATATATTTTATTACTTTTTATTTTCAATTAGAATTGATATATTATCATCATTCTCACCATAACTTTACTCTTCATGGAAACTCAACCCAAACTATTTAACTAAATGTATTTTAAATCATAGGGTTGGCTTCCGTTGAGAAGTAAAGTTATGGTAAGAAGAATAAGAAGGGATATTGACCCTTGGATGGACATTAGGATGAGATGCACCGAGATGGGATACACCGAGATTCACCGGATCAATTCATGTATCAAGCACGATTTATGAGCGGATGTAAGATCAAAAGCGATCAAGGGTCTAGATCTCTTCTTACCTATATTTATCGCCTTAACTTCAATTCTTACGTGATCTCATTCCTTAAATCATATAACTTAATAAAATTAAAATAAGTTATGATAAAATCTTTAAAAAAACGTGAGGAATCGTACGAGTGGATTTTGGATTAAACGTGAAAAACGGAAGTAAGATGACGATGTAACGTGACCCCTGCTGAAAATATTACGATACGATACGATACGAATTGAATCTGATGATGATGATGATGATGATGATGATGATGATGATGGCGCATGCAAGAGGAAACCCCAACACCATCACCATTAATGCACCGCTCTGCTCCATTACTTTACCCCTTTCACTATATATATACAACATCATCTATATTTATATATATATATATAGAGAGAGAGAGAGATATGTATAGCTAGAAACTGTGTGTGCAGGTGTGTGGAAATGGATAAGGATAATGGAGGTAGAGAAAGGGTTGAAGAAAAGGAGAAGAGATCAATGAAGGTTAGGTTCAATGGAGAAGCTAAACACTGGACCGATGCTCTGCCCATTGGCAATGGCCGTCTTGGTGCTATGATTTGGGGTGGTGTTTCCTCTGAAACAATCAATCTTAATGGTACAGTAACACTACACTTTCTCAACCCTAACACTTGTTTCTAATTGCAATCATCATTCACCAAATCAATTATGCTGAATTGAAATCGATACTTGCTTTTTCCTTCCAATTCCATTCAAACAATCAAACATTATCTATTGATTATTTATAGCTTATTAATTTTATAACAAATCTGGATAACGTTACGTTTGGTGCAGATGACACAGTGTGGACAGGAAGTCCAGGAAACTACACAAATCCAGATGCACCACAAGCATTATCTGAGGTCCGAAAACTTGTGGATGATGGAAAATATCCGGAAGCCACCGCTTCTGCCGTCAAATTATCTGGAGAACCCTCCGCTGTATGCTTCTTCAATTATTCCTTTAATTTCTTCAATGGATTACTATTTTCATATCTCTATATTATATATATATATATAAGTAAGTGCCTCTGATAATAATATCTATTGCTGATTTTAGTGTCATTTCATGTGATTGAGATTTACACAAGGAATTTAGTTTCCTTTTGGTTTGCAGTAATGGAATGGATTTGGGAGGATTTAGATTTCAAATCCATTCCAATCTCATGTTTGGTTTGTTGAATTATCCGAATTTGAAATCCTATGATTCATTTGAAAAATCCTACAAACATAGGATTGAAATGGATTTGAAAATCATAGGTGTGTTTGGTTTGTAGGATTTGGAATGGAATTAGATTTCCATTATTTATAAATAATTTATATAAAAATATAAAAAATTATAAAAACAGTTAAATTACATTTTTATTAATCAATTATTACAAAACAAATGTTTTTAACATTTTTTACAACATTATTTCATACAAATCCTACGAAATCCCGTGAAATCCCGAGCATCCGCCAAGGATTTTAAAATCCTATGTTTGTAAGATTTCAATTGAATCATAGGATTTTAAATTCGGACAATCCGACGAACCAAACATAGGATTGAAATGGATTTGAAATCCAAATCCCCCCAAATCCATTGCATTCCCACAAACCAAACGGACCTTTAGGAGATACTCTTGTTTTGTTATATATAATTGATTAATGAAAATGTAATTTCCTTATTAGGGAAAATTTATAAATAATGAAATCCAATTACATTGCAAATCCTACGAAACCAAACACACCAATGATTTCAAATCCCATTCCAAATCCCTCCGCGAAATCCAAATCTCTCAAAAACAATCCTGTAAGCTAAACACACCCTTAAATTCTAACTATAATAAGACTTATGGAGTACGAAGAACACTTTGGTAGTTAAATTCATCGGATTCGATCTCAATTTCTGAACATAGGAAAATATAGCAGATTCTCTGCGTTTTTTGCTCTTGTTTTAATTTTTGCCTAAGAACAAAGTGTGAATTTGGGATTATCTAGAAGTAAAAGTTCATGATACCCAAGGCTGTTATAGGGTCGAAATAAGTGTACTTTCCATGATCCAATATTCTATCGAAGTTTGTTTCATTGATCTATCACAACCACTGTTCTAAACGGCCCACCATGTCTTAAGGCTCGTCTTTGACACCATCTTCAGTGGCACGCCATGGCCAGATGTGCGATTTTTGTAAGGCGTTGTTTGTTTTATTTTTTCATTTTTAGTGTCTTATTTATTTGTTTTTTACCATATAACCAAATTTAAATTGTTCAATTATCATTAATTCATCGGCTGACGTTAGAAAACTTATGTGTATATATATATATATATGATATACATATTTGCCGTCATGAATACATCTAACAATCTCTGTCTATATATGACTCTTGTAATGGTGAAGGCATACCAGCTTTTGGGTGATATCAATCTAGAATTCGACAATGGTGGTGCTGCCTATAATGAAACAACGTATCTTCGAGAGTTGGACCTCAATACCGCCACTGTAAAAGTCCGTTACTCTATTGGTGAAGTGGAATTCACAAGGGAACATTTTGCATCATACCCTGATCAAGTTATCATGTCCAAGATTTCCGGAAGCAAATCCGGTTCAGTATCTTTCACTGCATCTCTCAACAGCAAGCTACCTCATCGTTCATCTGTGAACGCTCAAAATCAGATTATAATGCTAAGTGGTGAAGATGATAGTAATAAGTCTGAAAGAACTCGGTTTTCTGCTATTCTTGATTTGCAAATTAGTGATGGTATTGGCACCATAAGTGTTTTGGAAGATAAGAAGATTAAGGTGGAGGGATGTGATTGGGCTGTTATTCGTCTAGTGGCATCGTCTTCATTTGAAGGGCCATTTACTAAGCCTTCAGATTCCAAGAAAGATCCGAAATTGGAGTCTTTGAAAACTTTGGAGTCGTTCAAGAGTTTGTCGTATGAGAATCTTTATGGTCGTCATTTGAAAGATTATCAGAACTTATTTCATCGTGTCTCAATTGAGCTTTCGAAAGGGTCCAATGGCTCATTGTTAACCAATGGAGATGTGACAACTGCAGAGAGAGTTAAATCTTTTAAAACAGATGAAGATCCGTCGTTGATTGAGCTCTTATTTCAATACGGTCGTTATTTGCTTATTTCTTGTTCGAGGCCTGGAACTCAACCGTCAAACCTGCAGGGTATATGGAATGATAAAGTAACACCACCGTGGGAGTAAGCTCTTTTGCCCTTGCAAATCCTTGTCTTTTTCTAGGGTTGTTTATGTTATTCAAAGATTATATGAATATGGGCATGTTTAATTCTGAACCGTCGGATATTATTCATAATGAATGACTTAATAAATATTTATGATGAAAATTTCTCATAATGAAAGTACGTGATATTCAAGGTTATTTACCATGAATAATACATGAAATAGTTGGTTCTCAAAATATTTAAGGTTCTCATTTGAACTTTCTCCACTATATGCATATAAGTTCAAGTAGTCTTGATCCCTAAGAAGATTTGATTTTTGTTGGCCATATATTGCAGTGGTGCACCTCACTTGAACATAAATCTACAAATGAACTATTGGCCTTCGCTTTCTTGCAACCTTCATGAGTGCCAAGAGCCTTTGTTCGACTACATTGCATCTCTTTCGGTCAATGGAAGTAAAACTGCAAAAGTAAGATGACATTTTCCCGTCTTCTTATGGAACGAGCCAAAAAGAAAAATGGGACCTTTTTTGTTTTTATAACATCATATGAGTCTGTTTCATTCGTATTTTGCAGGTAAACTATGGGGCGAATGGGTGGGTTACGCATCAGGTTTCTGATATATGGGCTAAAACATCACCTGACCGTGGTGAGGCTCTATGGGCGTTATGGCCGATGGGTGGAGCCTGGCTTTGTACCCATCTGTGGGAGAATTACACTTATACAATGAACAAAGTAACGCCCTGATTGTCTTTCCTTTCTAACTTTGCTATATATATATATCTATATATATATATATGTGTGTGTGTGTGTTTTCGCTATCTTATCTTGATTCTAAACTCGATAGATAAAGTTGACTTTAGAGGTCACACATATTACTCTATGATATCATGATCATATTTTACTACAACAAATTCAGATTTATAGGACACCATATTATGTCTATAAGTGTCTTAATAGACTATCTAATAGTGCTTATGTTTATAATGACAAACAAATGTGTGTCCTATATAAAATGTGTTGCAATAAGTTTATGGGACGCTTTTGGGATTCTTAACAAGTTCTTCAAGATAATTTTGAAATAGAACATCCTAATGGTATCTTTATATGACATTATTTGAAAAAGTGTCTAATAAAAAGATGTGTTCATATGACACTTTTCAAACATACCATCTGAAAAAAAAGGTAATACCACACTTTATTTCAAAAGTATCTTTGTTAGGATGCCCAAGCTTTTGCTTGGTCCCATAAACTTAAAAATCTATATTATAGTCTATTAGAACATTTAGACATCTTTTGGCCTCCTATAAAACCAATTTTGTTGTAGTATTTCTACAAGATTCTACTTTGATTGTTTTAATCTTTTGGGAACGCTAAGAACTCGTATCAATCCTGAGTTGAAAGCTAGTCATTTCGACCTCAAAAATCAAAATTAATACCGTTTCTTTATTCATACGATTGCTAACTTTTGTCGTAAAAATAGGATTTTCTTGCAACAAAAGCATACCCATTATTAGAAGGATGTGTTTGGTTCCTTTTGGATTGGTTGATTGAAGGCAAAGAAGGGTATCTTCAAACAAATCCATCAACTTCTCCAGAACACATGTTCACAGCTCCTGATGGTAAACCTGCTAGTGTCAGTTATTCGACAACCATGGATATGTCCATTATTAAAGAAATCTTTTCTGCCATTGTTTCTGCTGCTGAGGTAACACCATATATAAACTGATTAGCTTCAATGGCATCTAATCACTTCCCCTTGGTTGTAATAATGAAGACACTGTGAACAGGTTCTGGGCAAGAGTGAAGATGATCTGATCAAGAAAGTTCTTGCAGCCCAACCAAGGCTTTATCCAACAAAAATTGCTAAAGATGGTTCCATTATGGAATGGGTATGTATGCATGACATGTGTAATAATTTTAAGGGAAATTTACAGAAATACCCAATCTCCAAAAAGGGTTTCACTTTTTAGTCATTTTTAGACCTTATTTCACTTTGTAGTCAATTCTTATGCAGAAAGTGAAATCCTTATGCAGAAAGTTTTGGAAAAAAAGGAAAAAGAAAAGGTGCAATCCTTACACGGAAAGTGGAATCCTTACTTAGAAGGTGGCTGAAAACCAATCTTTAAGCATATGCGTAAGCCTTCTGCTTAAGGATTGGCTAAAAAGTCAATTTTGGTCAGAAAATGGCTAGAAAGTGAATTTTGGTAAGAAAATGGCTAAAAAGTGAATTTTGGTCAGAAAAGGGCTAAAAAGGGAAATCCTTACGTAGAAGGTGGCTGAAAGCCAATCCTTACGCATATGCGTAAGCCTTCTGCTTAAGGATTGGTTAAAAAATGAATTTTGGTCAGAAAATGGCTAAAAAGTGAATTTGGGCGCTAAAAAGTGAAATCGTATTTGTGGGCATCCCAAGTGCATTAAGTCATCAAATTTACTAATCTTATCGCAGGCGCAAGATTTTGAGGATCCAGAAGTGCATCACAGGCATATTTCGCACCTATTTGGACTATTTCCGGGCCACACCATAACACTGGAGAAAACTCCGGATCTCTGTAAAGCTGCAGATTACACTCTCAATAAAAGAGGTGCATTTATTTCATATCCAATATAGCTTATGTCACTGTTTGGTTGATTTTACATTTCATATGATTTTTAATTTTTTTTCTTTAAACAGGAGAGGAGGGCCCGGGATGGTCGACTACGTGGAAAACCGCATCGTGGGCCCGGCTTCACAACAGCGAGCATGCATACCGAATGATCAAACATTTGTTCGACTTGGTTGATCCTGATAATGAAGCTAACTACGAAGGTGGACTTTACAGTAATTTGTTCACCGCACACCCGCCTTTCCAAATCGATGGCAACTTCGGGTAAACTGCCATTTTCCAAAATGTGTTTATTATATAGCAAAATTTGTTTATGATACCAAAGCTTAATTATAGCATATATATATATATATATATATATATGTTTGTTTGGTGTGCAGTTTCAGCGCATCGTTAGCTGAGATGTTGATCCAGAGCACCATGAACGATATTTACGTGCTTCCTGCACTTCCTCGAGACAAATGGGGGAGTGGTTTTGTGACGGGATTGAAGGGACGTGGGAATGTGACAGTGAGTATCTCGTGGAAAAATGGCGATCTCAGTGAGTTGGGTCTTTGGTCGTCGGATGACGGGAATTTGGAGGCGGTGGAGTTAACGAAAAGAATACACTACAATGGGAGGAGTATAGTGGCAAGAATGTTGAAAGGGAAAGTATACACATTCGATGCGCAATTAAGATGCGTAAAAACGATTTCTTTGTCGAATATATAACATCATTGGTAGCTCATATTCGAGTGTTTACAACAATTAATAATAATACTGGCATACTTACGATCAGGTCCGTTCCTGACATTCTGTAGCCATGGATGGAGTGTTTATGTTATTATGTTAAAGATAATGTCTTTGAGTACTTTAAATGCAAAAAGTTAATCAATATACTTTATAAGTATATTTAGTAATTGTTTATACAGTAAGCGCTTACCAGGTCTCTTTAGCTTACCGGATGAACATGGCAAACACTGAGAATCTTACCCGATAAAAACGATGACAAAGGCCGAGAGTCTCACCCTGGTTAACACTTACCAGATAAATTGTAGCATACAATGTCATTTTAACTGATTAGAATCTTACCAGGTGAGGTATGTGAGAATATTGACTTTTACCGGTAAGCGTTTACCCGTGTTTAGGTAAACGACCCCTAAATCACTATTATCTAACATATCTATTTCGACACATAGCATTACCAAAATATGTTCTACCATCAAAGACATCCTATAATGCATATGCTAGAAATATAAATTTAGATCATTTGGGTCATAGTATTGATTATTTGAAGTAATACTGTGTGAAAAAAAAAATATATAGCATCATTTGGGGTCCTATCTCATGATATATTAATGTTATTCACTTATTCATCATTGTTCTTAAACTTTTAAGGTTAAAATAATTTTTTTGTAACCATTAATTTTAGATTTTGGGTGAAAAAAACTCATGTCAATAATAGTTCGAGATTTTATTCTTGTTTTGTCTATTTTGATAATCAGATGTCATAACACAGAAGAACAATAGTTGATGGATGGATCGTTAAATAATAAATAACAACTCTGAAATAATAGCATAAGTGCCAACTATGTGACCAAAAGTATAGAGTAATTGCCAATATAAACAGTTAAACAAACAAATCACATAAGCAAATAATAACAATCAATAAAAAAATAAGAGTAAATAGACAACACAAGCAAAGAAAAATTAATAAAAATAGCCAACATGTAAGCAATAGCAACAAAAAACTCTTAAACCTTAAGGGTTGTGGCCTACTGATCGAATGTTTGGGGATAAGGAATATCTCATCCATCCAGGGTTTGAATTCAGACGCTCTCAACAATTGTGGCTATTGAATTTGTTAGGACTGACATATTACAATCAAAAACTGTCGGGATTAGTCTGAGTTTTGCATCGGATAAGAAAAAAAAACTCCTAGGCTTAAGGCATTGTTTGGCAAAAATAAGCTAACTTATAAGCTGGCTTATTTTCTGAGTAATCGTTTGGATACACACAAGCTAGCTTATAAGTCAGCTTATAAGCTAGCTTATCGATAAGCTACTTGGAGTAGCTTATGAGGAGCTTTTTGACACTTTTTCCAATTATACCACTAACTAATATTATTTATTTATTTTTAACATGCCTTTTTTGGTCATTTCACATGCTCATAAGCTAGTTTTTGTCAAGCATAACTTTATTCATCAGCTAGCTTATCAGCTACCAGCTAGCTTATAAGTAATCAGCTACCTTATAAGTAATACGCTAGCTTATCAGTTATAAACTAGTTTATCAACTAGTTTGCCAAACATAGCCTAAATATTAAAAGTGAACGTAGTTATTGTCTATTGAATTTTGAAGCATACAAGTAGTAAAGTGGTCAAAAGTCAAAACATGATAGTTAATAGCTTTTAACTTTTATACAAGATAAAAAAAACTTAAAAAAAAGTAATAATAGAAAACATACAAACATTTAACTTTTTTTCGAGTTTTTTCTCCTTTAGTGTAAATTACACTTGTGGTACCTTTTTGGGTCTTGGTTATCCACTAAACCTTTTTTGTACTTTTGTTATATGCTAAATGTTTAGGTTATCTTATATATTTTTTGAACTATTATTATATACTAAAAAAATCGAGATCTGTAACTACTAAAGTAACATTTTAGAAAATAAATATGATTTTTTATTGACGAAAAAAATAAAGTTTGTGTCGATAACATTTAGGGGTTTTTACTCAAACATTTACCTAGTAAATGCTTACCGGTAAGAGTTAACATTCAAACTTACTTTACCGGGTAAGATTTTGGTCATTAAAACAGTACCGTATGCAACAATTTTTACGCGATAAACGTTTACCAGGAGACTTGTCATTTTCACTTATTGTATAAGGCTCTCCATCATTATCGTCGTTCTTACTGGGTGAGATTCAACTCATTTCATATTCATCCGGTAAGGTAAATGACATGTAAACGTTTAATAAAAAGACCCCTTAATTCGATTAATTATTAATATCAATTGAAAAGTTTTGATCGATAATTGTGAATTAAACATTTTGTTTATTAAATGGGTATTTATACTTTAATCACATTTTATTATATATTACTTTAGAAGTTACAAAGTCTTGATTGAAATTTCATGTTATTGTTTCTAAATATGGTTATTTTGAAGCATATAATATAATAATAATAATAACAGAAGTATGTTTAAATATGGAATGAGACTATGAGAGTCCCTTCGATGTTGGAAAGGCCAAGAGTATACATATCCACTTTTGCCTTATATTATGAATGATATTTGATGTGACACTCACTTGTCACCTTTTTTATTCACATATCTAACTTCACCGACGCTTTTATCCTTTAATTAATTTTACACTCAATATTCAATACATTTTCTTCTTTATTTAATCAAAACGTATTCATATTTAACTAAGAGTATCTCCATCAGCTTTTTTAAAATAGAGAAAATTGGGATTTTTAGACCAAAAATTGCTCTAACAACTTTCCCAAAACTATCTTCAAAATGGATAAAGTATGAAAGAGAGAAAGAGAGAGAGATAGTGTTGTTTTCTTTAAACATGGAGAGAACATTCCAAAAATGACAAAGAAAAACCAAAAATTTTGAAAACAAATATTTGAAGAGAGAAATAATTTTTTAATATTATAATCAATATTGGTTTCTTCTAAATGGGGAATCAATATTTTTTAGAAATTTTGAATTTTGGTTCTCCATTTTAAAGAAATTTCAGGAAATCTGTTGAAGATACTCTAATGATTCCAAAATTTAAAAAAAACAAACTTTGTTTTGTTATTACTGAAAAGTTTGTTGCCAAATATAAAAAGTAGAAGGGTGTTATCTTTTGCACCTTAGTCTATATCATATCCATAAGTGAGATTAAGGTGTCCATACCTACTTTGACTTTTTTAAGTGTTACCATACACATTATAGATTAGGGTGTAAAAGAAAAACCCCAAAGTAAAAATCAACCAACAGTTTCGCTTGGAAGTTGTACTTTGCTTTTTTTATGACCAAATCTTCGTGCGGTCATTCCTTTGCTTTTTGGATTCCAAATATATACAATATTATGCACATCCCTAAAAAAATTTGTATTTTTATAGCACTCCCAACACATATCTCAAAGGAACTAATTTATCAACTTAACAACCAATAATTTACTTCATTTTTAGATGTGCATGCACCGACAGCTGAATCACAACCAAAAACAACACAACCTTCACCTTGTAACTCAATAAAAGTAGTAATCAAGAGGTTGTTTACCAAATGTTTATCCGGGTAAGTGCTTATTACGTCATATTGTCTTTCCAGATGAATATGACAAGGACCAAGAATCTTACCCGGTAAGAACGGTAAGAGCAAAAGCAATAACGGAGAATCTTACCCGGTAAGTGAGGACGATGGCTCTTACCACGGTAAGCGCTTACCAGGTAAATTGTTGCATATGATATCATTTTGGTAGACTAAAATCTTACCCGGGTAAGTTTTGATAAACGGCCCCCTAGGATAAGCATTTATTACCAAAACTTACCCGGGTAAGTGCTTACTGGGAAAATTCAACACTTACCGGGTAAGATTTAGTCTACCAAAATGATATTGTATGCAACAATTTACCCGGTAAGTGCTTACCTTGGTAAGAGTCATTGTCCTCACTTACCGGGTAACTTTGCTCTTACCACTCTTAGCGAGTAAGATTCTTGGTCCTTGCCATATTCATCCGGTAAGGTAATCTCTTGGTAAGTACTTACCCATGTAAGCGTTTGATAAATGGCCCCTAAGAGTCTTACCCAATAAGTGAGGGGGAAAACTTTTACCCAGTAAGCGCATACCAACAATCCATTTTGATGACCGAGAATGTTACAAGATAAGACAAGTGAGGATGTTGTCTCTTGTTGGTAAACAACCCTAAAGTCTCATGTCATACACCACAACATATCACAAAACACAAAATATTAAACGATTGGCTGGCTACTAGGAAAAGAAAACATACTTTTATTCCATATTAAAAAAAAGAGCAATATCATGTATGAAGTCATGTAGGAAGTTGACTTATTTAGTGGTTGAAGTAGAATTGTGATAAATAAAAAGGTATAAATGTGGGTTTTAATGGAATTAGTAGCACATCAATTCTTGCTTTTTAAACAAAATGCTATATTTGATTAACCCCACCACCATACCATTATTGCAAATAGAGGGGTTACAACTTAGAAATGAGCAGTTTAGCATGGCCCATGGGATGATTCTCAAGATCTAAAGCACCTGCATTACATCCTCATGGTGGGTTCCATTTTTATTTCTTTTTGCTACACAATCACAACTACACTTGGAAACTACCAAGAAACAAGATATAATCAAGTGACGGTAACACCTACTTCATGCCATACAAACCTTTCATCATTATTTTAAACCACTTAGTTAACATGACTTGTAAATATATATATATATCAAGAATTTTTTACATGACTTTAATTGATTGATTGTCAAGTATATACCATTTTTAACAACTCCTAAAGAGAACCATATATATATATATATATATATAGGATTGGGTTCCGGTGAGAAGGAGAGTTAAGATGAGAAGTGTAAGAAAAGATCTCCATCCTTGAATGCACATTAGGATGAGATGCACCAGATCAACTCCCTTCTAAAGCGCAATTCATGGATGGGTATGAGATTAAAAGTGATCAAGGGTTTAGATATCTTCTTATGCTCCTCACCTTAGCTCTCCTTCTCACACGATCCTAAGCTTATATATATATATAGATAGATATATATAGAGAGAGAGAGAGGTTGGTTTATTTACAAACTGGTTGAATCCTACAAACTCGTACAAACCATATATAAAAATAATTTTTTCATGATTTTTTTTCATCAAATGCTATGATTTTAAGATGCTATTACATATAATTTTGTTTCATAATGTAAAAGTTTCAAATGTATTTGTTTCATAATGTAAAAGATTCACATGCATTTTTTTCACATGTAATTTTTTCACAAGGTGAAACAAACATATATGAAATAACATCTTAAATCATAGCATTTAATGAAAAAAAAATCATGAAAATTTTATTTTTATATATGGTTTGTACGAGTTTGTAGGATTCATCCAATTTGTAAATGAACCAACATCTAAAGAAGTTGGTGCACTTAAAAGATGAGCAAGTGGGAAATAGTACAAGGGTTAGGCACGAAAACTATTGGTTACCAACCTTATCATTCTTAAGAGAATCTTAGTGGCTTGTATATCAGCAAGATGATATGATACAATACAACGAGTAACATCATAGAATGACGACACCAAATTATCCCATCCCAAACACTAACCATCATGTGATGGGGACAATTACAAGAGTACAATCCTTGGTGTGTGTGTGTGTGTGTGAGTGTGAGAGAGAGAGAGAGAGAGAGAGAGAGACTAACCTTTTGTGCTTCCCCTTCTTGATATAGCTTCTTTCTCATGTATTTCTTTCCTCCCTGACCTAAAAGCCTACTACTCTACACACAAAAAAGAACCTATTTCACCAATATCCCACCTTCCATACTCTCAATCTTGATGAATACCAGATGGAGTAGAGATTCAGATGCTCCTAAAAAAGGGTGGCTGAATCTTAGCCTAGGAGATTCTTGTTCTTCATCATCATCATCAAGACCAATCTCTGTAAAGATATGCCATTTCTGCAATAGGAAGTTCTACAGTCCACAAGCACTAGGGGGTCACCAAAATGCCCACAAAAGGGAGAGAGATGCAGCTAGAAGATATCACACACTCACCATGCCAACCAAATTCTCAGCTAATCGTTCACTCACTGTGCAGGCCCACTCACTTGTACACAAGCCAACCAGAGACGGACAGATGGCAGTAGTAGCTACGTTTTCAGAGAGCAGTGGCGAGTATGAACCAGAACCACCCACTTGGGTGCATAGCAGGGAAGGAGTGATGTGGCCTGGAAGTTTTTATTTTGATCCTTCACAACTGGCTTCTCACTCTCAGCCATCGGATTCACTTACACTTGATTTGAATCTCAAGCTGTAATTTGGAAACATCTTTGGTGTAGTGTTAAGAGCATCTGATGAAAACAGATTTGGAAGCCTCTTGCAATTTGTCATTTAACTTTATGAGGTGGCCATTTATGTCAACAGAACTCCACAAACACTTAATATAGTTCACTATCTTTCTCGCATTATAGTTACGTAGGCTTCAAATAACACTCTTGGGGACAAAAACCGCCATATTTGCAAAGATTTTTAGGGTTTCATGTTTAACAAAAAGAACTTTCTTTATAAATTCTTCTATGCAGTACTGCACAAATGCCAAGAGAATAAGAATAATAATTGCTTTAGGAAGTAGTTATTTTTTTACTACAGAATTCGATGTGGTCTTTGCTTAGGGTTGTTAATAACTTAATATGACTCGCTTACAAGAGAAAGAAACATAAAAATGTCTATATTATGTTTCTTGCCCTAGGGATTGAGAAATACAACTAACCATAACTCATTTTCATACTTATTTCGATACTTAATTTCATATCTCTATTCTAACTTTTCTTTGCACCCTAAATACTATGAGAAGCTTGGGGGTTCACATCGACAAATTATATTCGAGCTATCTTTTGATACATCTATGTCTTCTCACTTCTTGAGTGCATATAGATAATGTACCAATTAATCGAAAAATAACTGAATATACATCATCGGATATTGTTAATCAGAATTATAAAAAAGCTTTGAAAGCAGCAGTTAGAGAACATAATAATCAGAGTAGAGGTCTCCCTCTTTCACTTTTCCAGAAAGCATATAATCATCACTTTGTAATTGTTATACTAGATACAGAATTTTCCAAAAGTTGATAATACTGAAATAAGGTAAAGCTTACAGGCTATCAGGGATTTTAAGCTTTTGGGTCTTATGCAAGACGATGGGAAGCCTCTGACTGATGACGTTTGGATCATTATATGAGGCAGAATCAGAAGGATATCCTTTCTGCACAATTTATTAATGAACATTCTTAAAGTTGAATTATTTCACAATCTAAAGTTGCAAACATTCTTAGAAATATAAACTAACAAACAGAAGAATATATAAATTGAGCATGGAGACCATTTCATAACAAGATCATAGATGAACCTGAACCTAAAATACTAAACAGTTACCAAGCAATAAAAATATCTGAATGAGAATCTGGAATCTGTATTCTACTCAAATCAGTATGAGTAAATCAATGGCAACCATCAATTTACCATTCTTTCCATTTTCTGAAGATAAGAGCAACATTATGAGAGAATGTGTAACGAAATTATGGTGAACTTGGTGGTAACTTTGTTAGTTACTCAATTAGTATTTACGGGGTGCTACATTATGTTGATTTAGGCTATGCTGTTAACAACGCCGTTATAACGTCGTTAAAACCGTTAATGGACCTAGATATTGTAATGGCGATAATGTAACGTCCAATATAACGAAACCATTTTTAACGCCGTTACATACCGAAATATCGACCGATATATTGGTAATATTGTGGCGCAATATACAGATATATTTTTTTTGGTACTTTTGGGTTTTTTTTAACTGATTTTCAATTTTTTGGGTCATATTGGGCCTTATTTTTGTAATGATTTCTTTTTGTTTTATCAACCCAACCTTTTGTTTCTTAGCTTTTTTTGTGAAACTTGTTTAAGTTAGTGTTTTGATGTTGAAACTATATCTTTTATTAATGCAAATTATATGTTCCTTAAAAATAGGGAACTATATACATATATTAATATATATTATATATAATATATAATTCTACAAAATATTATATGAACCGTTAATTTTTGGACCGTTATACCACCGATATAACCGTTATTTCAAATATCGGTCCCAACCGTTATATGATATTTTCACCGTTATAACAGCATAGGATTTAGGCTATGTTTGGCAAACTAGCTGATAAGCTAGCGGATGGTTGATAAGCTAGCTGGTAGCTTATTAGCTAGCTAGTAGCTGATAAGCTAGCTGATAAAAAAATCATGTTTGGCAAAACTAGCGTAAAAGAATGTAAAATGACCACAAAAGGGCATATTGAAAAATTTTAAAAAATAATTAATAATTAATATTAATGAGGATTATAATTGGAAAAAATGACAATAAGCTCCCAAAACGCTACTCCAAGTAGCGTTTCAATAAGCTAACTTATAAGCTAGCTTATGTTTTGCCAAACGTGTACACTGAAAATAAGCTCGCTTATTTTTGCCAAACATAGCCTTAGTTTATTGAAGGGGGGAAATTTGGTTATACTGACTTTGCATTCATAACTAACATGTAGGACAACCTATTTTAATATATTTGAGATATATATATATATATATATATATAGAGAGAGAGAGAGAGAAGGCTTACAGAAGCCAGTGCCTTGAATGTACTTTCTCTCCAGCAGATCTCTCGAAGGATAACAGGCTTTGTATTCTGACTGAAAGTGCAAAGAATACGAGTATCCCTTAATCTCATAAGCATGCCATCAACTCTGAGCTGTAGAGCAGGAATAACCCAAAAAGAAAATAGAGAGAGTCATAAAAGGTTCGGAATACACATATTAATTTAGTTGTCAAATGTATAAAAAGAGAACTCACCCAGAAACGTAAGAGAAGAAACCAACTACTAGGCATCACTCTCTACAAACCACAAGAAAAAACCACCTCAGTTATCCAAGTTAAGATTAAAAAAAACTTAGCTAGATTAGCCAGAAACTGTCATTGAGTTTAAGCATTTTACCACTTTCACAGTTAAAAGCGAGACTCCGCTATCAGCCAACTCATCTTCATACAAAATAACCTATTAGCATAGAACAAGTTTGGTTATCAAGGGAAAGAAAGAAGTCAGAAGTTACGATATATATATATATATGTATGAATCTGCTAGCATCCTCCATCATCCAAGTTACCAACCTCATCATAAAAAAGAATAGGTTCTTTAGATGCCAATGCAGCCACATTAATCTGTTCTTCACACTCCTCCCATTTAAGACTAGAGCTGTTTCCCTCAGAGTCTGCTCCTCTGCCAGTCTGATCATCAAGATAGCAGCACCCAAAAAATTCACTATGTGGTCTAAAAATACATTTAGAAACCCTAATCTTCCATGTCAAAGAACAAAAGCAACCCTTTTCGAAATCATATCAAATATTTTAGCAATACAATGTAATTTGGTCATATTAAACAAGACGATGAAGTCATTGGCTATCTCAATTCTCAACTCCACCGGTATGACAAAGATACAATTAGAGATGTATAAATAACTCAAAATTTACCTCGATGGTTTCACTTCCAGAATAAGGTGTGGTGAAAGTGTAGTCATAGTCTAGAATCACCTGCTGAAAGGGTTGGCTGCAAAATGCAGAAAAATTAAATGTGAGATAGTATGGCACTTTGCAGAAAACTTGCATCTTTGTAGATCAGTTACCTATTACAAAAGATCAAAGAGAATACTTCCTTTAGATGAGTGTAGCAAAATCAATTAATCAATATCATAAATAAGTCTCAAACTTGCATTGTTCGTAACTGAACATATATGCAAACTTAATTCCAACATTTTTTCATGTAAGATGATCCCAAATACCTACATGCAAACTTTGTATTTTGTTATGCTCCTCTTTTACATAATATTTTCAGTTGATTCATGTGATTAATGCTTGTATGTTACTGATCAATCAACTACGAATTAAGAAGATACACCATAACCTTCTAAATTTCCACTGCGCAGCTGCAGGAACTTCAACTGGTGGCAGAGCTTCTTTCTTCCAACCAACTAAAGCATCATAAGCATTAAAGTGAATTTTTGTTCCACTGTTCATGTGCTTAAGAACCAAGGAACTGTCCCCAAACATCATTTCTGGCAAGTGGGATGTCTGAAGCTTTTCTTCCCATCTGCAAAGCATATTAAGAGGTAATACGAAAGCATTTAATACTCCAAAAAATCTTAAACATATAGTTTAAAGAACATAGGACTGCAAGTAACAAACTTGTGATTATTCCATTAAAGATAAATCCATTTATCTTTAATGGAATTGGAACACTCGGGATAGCCTTGGCCACCTCTAGTTCTCACTGAGCATCATACTTGCAACTTATCAATCAGTAACCCACAACCATTCCAACACAACCACGTACATGTAATGATATACAAAATAAAGCACTTCCGTATTATGACAGATTTGGAAATATTGAACTAAACACATCCAATGTTCAGTTCAACAAGCAGCCCAAGAAACATCAAAAATATAATCTGAATGAACAGTAAGATACTAACACAACTACTTGTACTTTTAAATATTCAAACTGATGATACACAAGAGAACATCTCATGTGTGATTATGTATAAAGTCATGTATTTTGTGTAGTTGATGAATATCAAGTATCAAAAGTAAAATAGGATAAATGAACCAGAAACAGTATCAAATATCAAATACTTGCAGAAGTATAACTTCAATGTAAACAGTACTTATAGCATAACCTCTAGGAAACTGGCAGTGCAACATCATGAGCAACCAACATGAGTGTGCAAAATGAACCATAGAGTATATTACTATGCGGAAGTCATAGTGTAGACACCATAACTGAGCTCTTATGAGCTTCCTCTAGACAATAAAATTTATTTAGAATGTCAACATATAAAGCTTGAATTATGCAAATTGTTTGTGGAACAAAGCTTGCAATGATCTCATTAAGTTCAGAACAAGTTCATTTGCTGATCAAAACAGACATCAAAATTCAAACAATCATCCAACATGTGGATAGCAAATATCCATTACAACAGCTTCTAGAAAAAGATAAGGCCAGCCATCACCTCATTTGTCATAGACACAAAAAATAAAAACTTCATTCTATGCACCCCATGCACTAAACTCAAACGTATAAAAAGCTTTTTAGAAGTTTAACTCTAGTTATACAAATATCACTAGTATCTTGTCAAGAGGTGGTTTACTTACATGTTATACCTCCAAAATAATCCCTCATTGGTGTATTATGAGTAGGCAATAATCAAAGATAGGTTATCTAGGTTATCAACAACCTCCAAAATAATCCCTCATTGCTTATCTAGGTTATCAACGACCTCAACAGATTAAGATCATTGTTAAATGCCAAATCAACCAATCCAAATTATTGTACGCTAGTATTGTATATTAATCGATCAGCAGCTTTATATTGCACATTAGCCACCTCTTTGTCAAATCCCCAGAAATAGCTAGTCAACTCAAATTCATAACACATCGAAACTCAATCATAATCAAGAAACCAGTTCCTTATGACCTATCATACGGTAAAAACAACAACAATACTCGATCACTCTCCAATTCGTAAAAAATTCAGGCTTGATCAAAGAGGTTACATAAAGTGCCTCCAGAACATCAGCGAAAAAAGCACTACACAATGTAACAACGACTTAATACGTAGTATTTCCTATCCAATAGGGAGAAAAAAAGATTCTTGAACACCAAATTAATGTAAAAATGAAGTAAGTTGAGGGTTAATTGAAGAGAGAAAGCATACGATTGGAGGTTGAGGGAGGTAAGAATTGAACGATTACTAGACTCGATCTCCCAGCCATGAATGCGGAGTCCTCGCCGTCCGTCCGGCAGAAGCTCAGCTCCGGCGGCCTTTACTTCTTTCTCGTCCGCTTCCCACTCCATCTTTGTATGTACTAGTAATTGCAGTAAACTACAATAGCATCTAGGTTTCAATGAATACCCTCTTCATATTTTACACTTCTCGTAAAAGCCAATATTGCACCATTTTGTTTGGTGGCCTTGATATGGATCTATCCTTTTCGGGTCAAATCAAGTTATTCGGGTGCCCAGGTTCAACAAATAGAAATGAAATTGGACACGTCGCTAATATAGAAACATTGATAATATACGGTTTATATAATGCATCCACTATAGTATAATTTCTAACATAATTTTTAAAGTGTCATTTCATTTTTTTAAATTATCCAGAAATTATAACCGGCTAATTATAAGGATTAGTTTTTTTCTTGATTCTTCGATTCTCTTTTGATCTTACATACATACGTAAATAATATATATATATATATATATAGAGAGAGAGAGGGGGGGGAACCAAAAATTAATTAGGAACCTTAGAAGCACCTACAACACATCAAGTGTTTTTTTTCTAAATGAATATATATCATTAATAATACATTCGTGAAACAAAAAAATTTACCTGTTGGGGCATTAATTTACCTAACAGAAAACAATACTAATGAGTAATGAATTGATATTTGATACTTAATAGTGGGTCGAACATCACAATCCAACATATCAATTCTCAAGCAATTAAATCAATATTCAATAGTCCAAAAAGAATTTAGGGCCAAAGTTCAATCCAATTGGCCCACGGACTAATAAGGCAGACCCACCCAAGATTATTGAACGCGCAAAATATATGCCCGCCCCGCTTTCAGACCTAGGTTCCGACCCGGAGTGGGCCCAACACCCATTTTGCATTTTTGCCTCGACTTGACTAAAAATTCACTTCATTTTAAGGTCTTTTTCGTCACTTTATATATACAACATGCAACCACAGTTAGCCCTTTAAACTCGTGTCATTCAAAAGAGCATAAAAGCGACGAAAATAATCATATAATAATCATCAAGTTTGGCTTAGAAAATACTTTAAATAGACGCTTTTTATATCAATTTATTATTTTGTAAATGTAAATATTACTTTAATGTTGATATATACATAAGGAAAAACCTAATACAGGATGATTTGAATAGCATGCAAGTTTGGTAGTCATGGTTGCAAATGTGTTAGTCATGCAAGCTTGGTTGTATTTTTAATAACAATAATTAAGGTTTTTATCTAATGTGGATAAAATAAAAAGAAAAAAAAGGATAAGTAATAAAAAAAATAGATAAAAAAATAAATCAATGGTAAAATGACTAATGATTGTGAGAAAAGGGATGAAAATTAAAACAAAAACATTATATTGATGTTTTTTAGTAATAACTGAATTATATGGATTAAAACAAGTGAAGTTTGTGATCATGATGTTTTATGTTTCATAAAGTTTATATAAGGAAACTACATTATCAATATCAAAGAAAAGATCTTCATGTAAATAAACATAGATAAAAGGCAATTAGGAATCAAGAAATTGAGCCAACACAACATAAGTATAACAGTTCAGTAAACGATTAAGTTTGTTTAATCGATTAAAATATCAATAAATTCTTTTTGATGATGTCTACATATTATGATACGTGTCTAAGAAACATATGTACGTGAGACGTTAGATTATACGATTAAATAGTTTAAACATCGAATTTGGATAAAAACATGCATGCAAATATTGATCCAACACATAACATGATCATGTATCCACTTCTTAAATGCTAAGAGCAATTAATGTTGTGCATATTTCAAATTCTAACACTATATATGTAACCACCTATGGCACATGGTTTTGCCTAATCTCTTTTTTAATATAATAATATATTTTATTCAAATAAATATATAATATAAATTTGATGTTGATATATATAAGACGTTATGTCACTGTCGATTTATATATTTGATTTTTGCTATTTTATTTGAAACCATTAGATAAAACTAACTACGTAAACTTGCAAACCATTTAATTCGTTTCGTTTGCAAACAACACACATGTATATGGGTGTGTGTCTGTGTCGTTGCTCTTTAAACAACAATTAACAATACTAACATACATACAGTAAATATCTTTACGTCATATTTTTTTAACAATGTTTAACCTTCTGAATTATTATACTTACCTTTCATTACATGTTATAGTTGTTTTTTTGCTGAAATAAAACACGCATGTATGAGTTGATCAAAAGAAATTTTTAAGTAATGTCACAAAATAAATGTCATTTTCATTTCATGAATTGTGATGTAAATCATAGAATTATTAACGTATATGGTTTTATTCAGAAAAAATTACGGTTATACATTTAGAGATTTGAAAAAGAAATTACACTTTAGCTCCTTTTATTTTATAGTTTTAAAGGTATCTCTATATATTTATGTTGGATTGGATAATTTCAAATTATATAAAAATGTAAATACCAAAATAAGTCAATAACCACCACACTTGACATGTTTTGGTTGAAAATTGCAAGATGTAGTTTTTTTCAAGCAATTACCATTTCAAACCATCATATTTGACCATTATTGCAACCATAAAACAAACACACTTTTAACGATTAACATTTTAAATTAATGTATTTGATTTTTATTAAAATTGTGTAAAATAAAAGGTTACATCCTATGATAAAACGTGCTTTTGAACAAAAAGTTTCAAGTACAATAATTTTTCTAAAACAATTACATTCTCACACTTTTAACAAGCATAATGTTATTCTCATACTTTTGTGAAAGTCGTTGATTTGTATAAGGTTCCAAAACATAATTTTCCCACATCTTAAATAAAATCGAATTCACAAAATAACAATTCTAACTCGTAATTTCATGAAATCAAATATCACAATGCCAAGTTAATTTCTTTTGAGAATGTAAACTATAAAGAAACGTACATTCAAATAAGTAATCAAAGAAATATACGCTATAATAAAATTTGGTTTATAGGACGTTAAAACTTTCTAAACATTTTAATAGACCGATTTATAAGACATAATTTATAGGATCAAAAAATAATGTGTCATATTTAAAGACGTTGTAATAAGTTCATATAACATTTTTTGGGGATAGTAACAAGTTTTTAAGCCATTTTTATAAAATTATAACATCGCATTAGTTATTTTATAAACAGACTATTTAAAAAGATGTTTTATAAAAAAAAGTTTATATAACGCTTCTCAAAAGTATTCTACAAAATAGCTAATGCGAGGAATTCTGTCAAAAATATTATAAAAAACTTGTTAAGTCGTAACAAAAACGTCTTGTAAACTCTATTACAAAAGATATAAATAAAATATTTTATTTTTTGTTACGATAAATTAAATCTTATAAAACAATTTATTACGCTTAAGAACATCTTCAAGAACTTCTCCAAAATGGAGAAAATGAAAATTGAGATTTTAAGTCAAAAATTTGCTCCAAGAGATTTCTCAAAACTATCTCCAAAACTGAGAAAATGGAGAGAGGGTGAGTTGTTCTCTAAATATGGATATCACTTCAAAAATGATTACCAATTGAAAACACCAATAGGAAGCTTTAAAAATAAATATCTAGAAAGAAACATAATATTTTAATAGATGATTACAATAGTTTATTATTAAATCAATGTTGTATTATTTAAAATGAAGAATTTGTTGGAGATGAAAGTAATCTTTTTTGAAGATTCTGACTTTTGGTTCCCTATTTAAAAAAAATTATAAAGAACTTGTTGGAGATGCTCTAAAAAATGTTTAGCATAAAATTTTGTTAAAGTTATATTTATGTATAGTTACATCAACTGTAAGTATTATACTCTCAATTATAATTGTATTAACTTAATATATAGATAATGAATGGTGGAACCAAATAACAATAAAGTCAAAAGTTAAATTGAGACCAACCATTATGAGGAAAAAGAAGCATGTAACTTTTGGAAATTGGAACCAATAGAGAAGTTTCACCACAACACCCACCCAAAAGTGGTCCACCATTCTTGAAGTCACCGGCCAACTTAAGACTCAAAGTGGTGCATGCATGGCGGCAGTTTTCAAACCACACTCTATATATGTCCTAATTTTATTTTTTTTATTAATTTTCATGAATCGATTTAATAAGAAAATAAATTAATCAATTTGGTTAATTAAGAAAGTTAAAGTGTGATTACCTTTCAATAAATATATAGAATATGTTACTTTTATTGAACATTCAGTCAATAATGTGAATAAATTCGATGTTATCATATGTACAATCTACTTCTGATAATTTAAACAATCAACGTAACATTATAACATAGCTAAACTTCAAACTTTGGAAAGTTGTATTTAATAAATGACGTCACTATTAAAATTCATGATCCAAATTGTAAAGGCATAAAAGATATTTGTGACGATATTTATGATTCTTTTGTATTTCAAATATGTTTTGACTTGTATATTGTAGATTCCAAAAGATAAGTCACATCTTATAGATATGGGTGGTCGACTAATGCAAGATAAATATATGGTAGTATATACAAACACGTTGACATATCATGCATTAAAGTCAAAGTATATGAAAAGGATATACAAAAGAACAAAACAATCCATATTTTATATTCCCATGATACGATCAAAGTCATTTGTTTGAATTTATCTGGGTGGCAAAAGATGACTTCGTTAGGCCAACAATTTTCCGTCCAATCTTTCAATGTCAATATGATTATAATCTAATGAACGAAGATCATACAAATCATAACAATTTTCCGTCCAATCTTTCAATATCAATATGATTGTAATCTAATGAATGACGATCATACAAATTTTATCCCTCATTTGTCTCCATAAATATCTTTTATATATAGATATATTTATATAAATAATTTATTTTGATAAGTTTTTAAAAGTAATAAATAGATAATAATAATTAAATATTGAGGTTTCATTGAAATAATTGTAATTTTGAATAAAAAAAGAATGGATTAGATGTTCACGTGCGAAGTTTCAATGGTTTTGACTTTTGACCGAGGATAAAACGTGTGGCGACCAATTTCCCATTGGTTTGAAGTTTCCGTGTTGTGTTATGTGTTACATGTCTCTGCCACTTCCATACCATACACTTTTTCATATAAATACTACTTCCTTCGTTCTAAATCAAGTGTTCATATTATTATTTTAGTTTGTTTCAAAATAAATGTTTATTTTTAAATGTAAGTTTTTAATTTTTCATTTTATCCTTAATTATGAGATGGTGAAAGTTTCTCTTTCCATTATCAAGAGTAAAAGTATAATCTAGTTATTTAAAAAGTGTAATAATTGCACATTTCTAAAACTGTGTGTCATTTTCACCATGGACATTTATTTTGAATATTATAGTGTAACTAATAGATTTTAAAAATAAAAATTAAATTTTTTTAAAAAAAAAATTATATTTATTTTCAATTCGTAATGTATAGAATCCAATATTGATTAAATATTAAAATATTTTATTCATATATTAAAATATTATTATTTTTTCTAAATATTTATTTTCAAAGTTTTATATTAGTGGCCTCATTTGGTAATCGTTTTTAAAGTGTTCTTCATATTTGAAGGAAAAAATTATTTTCTCTTTTATTTTCTCCATCTTAGACATAGTTTAGCAAAATTGTTGGAAACCATTTGATCAAAATCCTCATTTTATTGATTTTGGAGAATCTGTTGGAGATGCTACACTCACCTACTTTTATGTATCTATTATTTATCAATTTAATATATATGAAAATGGTTATTACAAGATATTACAAAACCTTAAAGGATCAATTTTAAGATACCTTTTTACATTTTTTTTTAAATTGGGATTGTGTAGAATTTTTTTATATGAGAACCGTGGGATCTTTTGGTTGTTCTTTGATGAGATCATCTCAATGCTCGGATGTTTTAAAAAGACGCTATGGTATTTTTGTAATAATCTAGAACTTGGATGGCATTCTTATAGGAGAATACGAAGTTTAACATAGCTTAACCACCGCCAGACAATGTAATATAACTTAAACTAGTCATATTAACATAAGTTAACAATGAAATATTCGGAAACAACATGCGCCCCTGGATGATATGATGTGCCTTCAAGACCAACGGCCGTACGGGATTCCCAAAATTCTAACCAAAATTTTAATTTATATCGAAACACAACTCTATCTATATATATATATATATAAACATCGAAATAGTTTTCAAATACATTTTATGGTCCATAACAATTAGTGAAGGGGTTGTCACATATATACTTTCTTTTTGAAATTCATACGATATTTATTTGGTTTAAAAATTATAGCTAAGTTGCTACAACAAAAAGAGGTCTCTATAAGGTGTGTTTGGTAGGGTGAACATGATGGAACAGAACAGAACAGGTTTGTCCCACGTTTGGTGTGACTTTAAGCAAGTGGAAAAAGGATTAAGTGGAACAAGGGTGGAACAACCTTGTTCACCCCTCACCCCCTAGAACTAACTAGAACAAGGAAATTGTTCCTTTTTTACCCTTGACCTAAAAAAAAAGAAATCAGTCTCCTTTCTTCCTCTCACGCATGACTTCCCTCTCAATCAGACCTCCCTCATGCCACCACCACCTCCGGCGCCTCCCTCACGTCACCACCACTGCCGGCGCCTCCCTCACGCCACCACCATTGCCGGCGACCTCCTCACGAACAGCACCACCGCCGGCGCCCTCCCTCACGCCAGCACCAGCGCCCAACGCCCTCCCTCACGCTGCCACCAGCCTTCTTCTTCCTCACACCCGCCACCAGTCGCCGGCACCCTCCCTCACGGAATCACCAGCGGCCAGCGCCGTCCACACGAACACAGCAGGTCTGATTTAATTTTTTTAATTTTTTTTTACTGATTTTAGGTTTTTTTGTTGACTGGTTTTAGGATTTTTTTTGTTGATTGATTTTATGTTTTTTAGATGTTCTTCATGATTATTTGGTTGTTTATTTAGGTATAACTTGGGTGTTTTATTTGTAGATTTTATGATTATTAAGTATAACTTGGTTGTTTATTTGGTTCTTCTATGATTCTTTTGTTGTGTATTTGATTTCGATATTAGGTATAAATCATTGTTGGTCATAATTGATGATTGCATTTGGTTAATTTCCATTTAGATCGATTATTTGTTAAAAAAACACTAAACAACTCAATGGGGTAAATTGGTCAGTCTGTCATGTTCTGTCTTGTCCTGTTCCGCCATATCATGTTTTACCAAATGTGGAACAGTTGTTCTGTTCTGTTCTGTTCTGATTGCGTACCAAACGCACCTATAGGATGTTGGTTGGAAGGTTGAAATTTTTAAATTTTCAATTTTGCTTAAAATTGATGAAAATAGAAGTAGATTTGTATCATGTGTTAAAAATAACTAGAGTACATCGTTATAAATAGGAATTTTATTAAAATTTGTTACTATTCTGTATTTCTATTATTAAACCCTATTGACAATTTCCAACTAAAAAGAACAATATCTAATCCTCTTAATTCTTCCTCTTCCTTCTCTTTCAATAACACAATGATGATCCATAACAAAATTCAATGAACTATAAGATGAAATAGAAACATAAAGAAAAAAGGAACTGACAATTTAATATTAATCATAAAATGTAAGGTAAAAGGTGGACTATGTGTTACATGTCCTCTAGTCAATGGATAAAATGGTTGTTTTTCGTGAACATTTTTCTTACTTACATAATTAAATTGGGATTATGTAGAATCTTTTTTATGTGAGAATCATAGGATCTTCTTGGTTGTCCTTTAATTAGACCATCTTAATGATCGGATGTTCTAGAAAGACGCTAAGGTATTTTTGTAATAATCTAGAACTGGGATGGCATTTTTGTAGGAGGATACGAAGCTTAACATAGCTTAACCACCACTGGACAACTTAACATAACTTAAATTGGTCATATTCACATAAGTTAACAACGACATATTCAACCTTAATATACATTAACAATTTTAAACATCCATATACTTAAGTTAGCATGCCATATAACCTTAACATGTTATAACATGAAAACCTTCATGTCTTTAACATTGAAAACAATGAATATTAACACACTAAAACTAAAAAAACCTAACATATAATAACAAAGCTAAAAATAACCAGAAGGCTTGTGGTGTACTGGTTAAGACTTGTGGGGGATGAGGCTAGATAACCCATCTACCCCAGGTTCGAATCCAGGCACAAACAACTTGTGGCCACTGGGGAATTATCTCAGGGCTGCATGCTTTAGCAGTCTTAAAATTGTCAGTGATTAGTCTATAGGCATGCCTAAGATACCCTTTCCAAAAAAACAAAGATATACATGAAAAATATTGTATGTTAACGTATCTTAATTTAAGTAAACATATGTTAAAATACCTTGCCCATAAAATATTAACATGTGTTAACAAATCGGTTCTTACAAGTTACAACGCTTAATGCCGAATGACCGATGGGCTCACCTTCGGAAACAACATGCGCCCATAGATGATATGTGCGCCTTCAAGATCAACGGTTGTACACGGATTCCCATCAAGTTTTGAACTTCTATCGGAACCCAACCGTATATATATATATAGAGAGGAAAGTTCAAATGTGAACTCATTTTTGGTTGTGAACATGAGGACGAATCTCATCCACTTATCCGGTCAATAAAGACGGTTTTGACCTGGTTTCCCTCCTTTAATAATCTCCACCCTCCCATGAATCGCGTCAATCCTCCGTGATTGCGTCCACCATAACCGAAGATGTGTGGCTGAGATTCGTCCTCACGTTCACAACAAAAAATGAGTTCACATTTGAACCTAACCCTATATATATATATATAACAAATATCAAAATAGTTTTTAAATACATTTTATGGTCCATAACAATTAGTAAAGGGTTTGTCATATATACATAATTTTTTTAATTTATATAATATTTGTTTTGGTTTAGAAATTATAGCAAATTTTGCTACAACAAAAAGGGGGTCTCTATAGGATGTTGGAAGGTTGAAATTTTCAATTTTTTTTTGCTTAAAATTGATGAAAATAGAAGTACATTTGTATCATGTGTTAAAAATAATTAGAGTACATTGTCTTAAATAGGAATTTTATTGAAATATGTTCCTAATTCTATATTTCTATCATTAAACCCTATAAACAATTTCCAATCTTTTTTTAAAAAACAATATTAATTTAATCCTCTTAATTTCTTCTCTTCCTTCTCTTTCAATAACACAATGATGATACATAACAAAATTCAATGAACTACAACATGAAATAGAAACATAAAGAAAAAAAGTAACTGACAATTTAATGGTAATCATCATAAAATGTAGGATAAAAGGTGAAATATGTGTTACATGTCCTCTACTCAATGGATAAAAATGGTTGTTTTCATAAACATTTCTTACTTACATGTAAAAAAAATTAAATTAAAAGGTAACAAAAACCCAGACCAAAAAATATCAAGCATTATCATCTTATCATATAAAAAGCATATTTAAAAGTAAAATAATGAGTTACAAAGATTAAACATTTTTGTTGGGGAAATATGATATGGATTTAGAAGGGAAATATATAACAAGGAGACAAAATGATAATGAAAGTGGTCCATTGGTTTTTATTACTTTTTGTTTAAAGTGACCAAAGAGAAAGTGCATTAGCTTTTTGTCTCTCTCAATTTTGGACATAGGGACATCACAATTATGTTTGTTTCTGACCATTGTTAGGTTGTAGGACTACCATAGCTATAATTTTTATAGTAGGGGTATTTTGGTCATTTTAAAATATTATTATATGGAAAAGAAAATTTCATCTTATCTTGTATGCATGAACAAAATAATTTGGGTGTCTCTAACATCCTTCTACTCAACTTTTTTTTATCTGATTCACTTTAAGATGTCATAAATATTGTGTTTAAAGGTTCATCGTCTTTGATGAGGTTTGTACTATCATCATGATCATGTGCAGATCGATTTTGATGTTATTTTGTAATGCCTCTGATATCTAAAACAATAGAATGACGTAATAAATTCCAATTCAATTTAAAATCATGACCAAACTTAAAATATAACTTAAAACTTATAAGAAGTTCACATATCTTATTATCTACCAATCTAGGACGAGTTGTCACAACATTAGAAATCAAGTTGGAAAGAATTATAGGTAGAAGCTACACATTCTGTTATTGGGGTGGGGGGGGGGGGAGGGTAAAACCAGTGGCGGATCCATGATTTTTGTCTAGTGGAGTCATCTATAAAGTAGACTAAAAACACGCAAAGTCGTCCGACGTGTTTTTAGTCTAATTACACCGTTTCAAGGGGTTTTAAAAGTTCTTTTGGTTGATTTCCAGGGATGTTTTGTCGATTTCAAAAGCTTTCATTTTTTTTTATTGATTTCAAAAGATTTTTTTGATTTTTTTGTTGATTTCAAAAGAGCTTTTTTGTTTTTTGAAGTTATGTAATAGTGAAATGTGTAGCTTCAAATTTAGATCACATTTTGATGCCTTTTTTTAACTTCAAAAACATATACCCACATAATTGGTTAGACGAATAATCATGTGTAATACGAGTTAAGATGAGAAGTGTATGAAGTGATTTGGATTCTTGATCACTTTTAATCCGAAAACAATCATGAATTAACGTTAGAAGGGAATTGATCAAGTGATTCTCGTAAGTGTTGATCTAGTAGATCTTTTCATTTAGAATTGGTCTAAAGATGAAGATTTATTCTTACCCTTCTCACATAACTCTTATTCAGTTATTCTCATTAGAACCCAATTATAATTGGTTAAAGATCTATTTTATAGGACAAAATAATTTATTTAAACAATTTTTGAAAGTCTAGAAATTTATTTGTTTAAATAATTTATCCAGGGAATCAATTGCTCAAATCAAAAAGTCTGTTGGATATTTTATATATTTTCCCTTACTTTTATACCCACTTAGAGATTAGTTTTAATAGATCAACATGATTTATTTAATCTGATTAAGAATGCCCATATATAAATTTACTTGTTTGAAAGCTCATTTGTTCAACATCAGAAAGTTTATTAGATTTTTGAAAACCTTTACCTATACAAACAAGATTCGAAATGATAACTTGTTCATTTATTAGGAAAACATATTTTAACCGTCCAAAGAAATTCGGCCTTTTTCATGTTCCAATATTAATTGCTATTGCATTAATCATAACGACAACCTCTCCCCGACTTAAACACTAAGCATTTGATTTAAAAGGATTTTACTCTTTGAAAATAATATACATATTTAGTTGGATCATTTTTTTTAAAAGACGACTATGGTTCTCACATATATACGTATACATATATTATCTCAATTTTAATTATCATAAATCAAAAAGGATATTTTATGATAAAAAAAAGAGAGTTTTATATGATTTAGAATACATATGTAGTAAAAATATATGGGTAAAACCACAAGGCTCGTGGCGTACTGGTTAAGACTTGTGAGGGATGAAGCTAGGTAACCCATCTACCACAGGTCCGTATCCAGGCGTAAACAACGTGTGACCACTGGAGAATTATCTCAGAACTGCATGATTTAACAGTATTAAATTTATTAGGGATTAGTCTAGGCAATTGTCTAGGATACCCTTTTCAAAAAGAAAATATATGGGTAGAGATTTGTTATAAAAGAAAAACGTGTTTGAAAGTTAAGAGCAAAGTGTTTAATTGTTGTCGGGTGGGCATTGCATTTGACTGCTAAATCCAAAACACTACGTTGTCGGTTCAAGAATTAATGTCAACACTTGGGTAGTTTTCCTTACAATTTCTTGTACGGTCACCCCTTTCTTATAAAATTACATTTTTGCCCTTCTTTTTTTTCATTTTTCTTCAAAACCATTAAACATTTACAAAAATTATAGTCCATATTACTATTTTATTTTATTTAAAATAACTATCAATTCCAAATATAAATTTTTACTATTTTTATTTTATTTTATTTTTAACTATAAAATCGAGAAAATTTCTTTTTTTTTTTATAATTAAGGACAAAATGATCTTTTTGTTAGTTAAAAAACTATAAATATTTCATTTATAAAATTATGTGTCTTTTTTTATTGGAGGAAGAGATTAATTATTAATGGTAAAAGCCAATAAAAAAATTGAACTTACAATTACTTTATTAGAAAAAATTTGACACCTAGATGTTTGTTTAAACATTTATCTTCACCGACCAAAAGAGAGGGAAACAAAATGGGTTATGTTTTATTTTCATTAAAAGTGTTTTGATCGGCTTCAAAATAAGCATTTGTGAATATGAAGACTTAATGGAATTTGATTAATTTTGTTGGCTAAATTTTATTTAGCCGTTTGGTTTACTTATGAAATAAGATTGAATAATACAAATTATGTCATTTATGGTTTTCATCATTCCATTATAATTGAGAAGAAATTCAATTACATTCCATCTTATTTTCTCAAAAAGACAAAATTATCTTCGTCTTCTGTACTTGATTTACCTAGACCCATATGTCATCCATCTTAACCACCTGCGATCACCACTATTCTGAACCACCACCAATATGAACTTCATTGACCACCACCAATCAGAACCACCGTTGTGAACCACCCTGACCAACACCGATCTAAACCACCGCCGACACTAAGAATCTAGACCACCATCGATCTGAATCACTGTTGACCATGTAACACCTTGAATTTCATATCTCTTGACCCGCTTTTTATAAATACAAGTTTGGGGTTTCAATAGGTTGTGTGTTAAAGTCATTTTGGGATTTCATAAAAGAAGTGTGGCCATGGCAGGTGCGACTTTGCCATGGCATCATCGCACCTTGAGGTCGCAGGTGATGTACCGTAAGTCGAAGATGGAAAGTGCGACTAAGACATTGCGACCATGCCAATGCCATCATCGCAGATCGAGGTCGTAGTTAATGTACCGAAGGTCATTCTGGAAATGTGTGACTTGGCCACTGCGATCGGCTGAGTACCCGCGTCGCACCTCTAGGTCGCAGTTCATGGTCTGGACTATATAAATGAGATTTTCAGCTGAATTCATTTATTACTGATATCAATTAATTCTCTTAGCATTTACTATCAAGACCAAACCCTAAGGGGCGATTTCCTGAGTCTTTACTCCTCTACAACAACCAAGCAAGATCAAGCTTTCAACCTCAAGTTTAGTGAATCAAGATCTAGGGTTCTAAACTCTAGTGTTCCTCATTTTCACCTTTAGATCAAGAGAGTTACTTGGGGATCCCTAGGGTTTCCTCAAACTCTAGTATTGTGAGTTCATTCTTACCTTTCTAAAACTTTATACATGTCAAAAATATATCTTTTACCTACTAGATGGTGTTTATGCAAGTATTTCCATACTTGGTGGATTTTGGTAAACTAGGTCAAAATGTGTCATCTAGGGTTTCTCTTTGAAATGATGAAATGAGTATAAGAAATGGTTTTAAAACACTTGTATGAATTTATATGCAAGAAATATGTTACTTGGAACTAGATGCTATTTTGATTTAATTTTGGAAAAAAGGTTTTGGAACAAAGAACTTATCATACAAAGATTTTGTGTGAGAAATGATTAGTACGTCGGTATTGACGTATTAAAATATCTTAGACTAGTGTAATGTATCCATAGGCACAATAGTCGGTTTTATCAAAACCATTTTTTCTAAACTATCAATCATTCAAGCAAAAGGTAGATCCCTAATCCTCAATTGAAACATCACTAAAAGAAGAGGAAAGCACTGAGAAATAATAAGTTACCTGAAATAGAGCCTCCACCATTTAATTTTTTCAAATCTTCACTTCACTCGTCTTGCAGTCCTTCCGTCTCACGACCGTGCACGTACACACACTAAACTTTTCAACCTATCAAAATATGGTGGAAATGAAGATCACCCTTTTTAAACTCCAAGTTTCATTTTTTGAACGGCAACAAGAAATTTGAATTACAAAACGAGCCAAACAAGTTCATACAATCCCCGTAGGGAAAATAAAAACAAGAAACATACAGACGAAACACGATACCACGAAACAGCCTAAATACACAAAGTTTCATTTCTAACCTTGCAATAAGATCGCATTTCAACTTCACCCTCCAATTTCATTTATTTAACCAAAATCAAAATTTGGGTTATTACATTTATGCACTATTATACTATTATGATTATGTAGTATTAATTGTATACTTTTCATCATGTATTTGAACTATGTATCGATTGGTTTTCTAGAGTTCATATGTGCATGGAACTTTAAAAAGTTTTGCATACGTAATAAAATTATAAGTATTGTTACTCAAGTAATTTCATGTCATTGTTAGTCTTTTAACTCTTGAAGTGTGTATATTATAATATAGATTATTGAGAGTAATTTGTGCTATTTTAATTTATCACATACAAATATTATATACTGAATTTTTTTTTGCCAAGATACTTAAAAAGTAGACTTATTTTGCCTATGTTAAATAAAAAACGTTTGACACGGTCAAATACATTTTGAACATTTATTGAATTAATTTCAAATATATAAAATAATATCAAGATAAAATGAAAATCTTGTCAGTTTTAATCATCTCGATTTGTTCGTAATAAATAATGACATCATAAACAAGTAATCTTAGGTTATGTTTGGCAAACTAGCTGATAAGCTAGCTGATAACTTATAAGCTAGCTGGTAGCTGATAAGCTAGCTGATGAACAAATTAGGTTTGGCAAAAAGTAGCTGATAATCATTTAAATGACTAAAAAGAACATCTTGAAAAAATAATAATTAATATTAATGAGGGTATAACCGGAAAAGATGACAAAAAGCTCCTCATAAGCTACTCCAAGTAGCTTATCAATAAGCTAGCTTATAAGTCAGCTTATGTGCATCCAAACATGTACACTGAAAATAAGCTAGCTTATTTTTGCCAAACAACGCCTTAGTAAAATTATGAGTATTGTAAGAGCATCTCCAAGAGAATCTCTATAATTTTCTCCAAAATAAAGAATTAAACATTAAAATCTTTAAAAAAATATTACATTCAACTCCAACAACATATCTATTTTGAAGATGTACAAAATTCATCATACTTATTAAATATTTTATATTTCTAATAAAATATTATTTATTTAATCTAAACATTTAATTTCAAAAAAATTTATTGGAGGAACATAATAAAAAAAAAGTTTCTCTCTCATGATAATTATTTTTGGAGATGTCTCGAAATTTGAAGATTTTTGTAATCTCTTTCATGTTTTCTTCATTTTGGAGAAAGTTTTGGAGATGCTGTTAGAGCAAAAAAAATGCTTAAAATCTTCAAAATCTCTATTTTCTTCATTTTGGAGATACTGTTGGAGATGCTCTTACTCGGTTTTTTGACTATATATTTTTTGAATAATTGTGAGTTTTTGGGTCGGTTTACATGTATCGATTAATTATTCTTGTGATAAAAAATGGTCCGGAGTCATCGTTGGTGAACCTTCGTTGCCACAAGGGTTTTAAGAGTGCATGTATTCGAAGTTGTGGTAGATGAAATTTCCCACTACATTCTTGTTATACCAAAAGTTAACGGTCGTTAACTCCGTCAGGATTCTGCCGTTAACTCCGTTAGGATTCATTATAACTTAACTAACGAAGTTTTAACCCTGTGAACTAACCCCGTTAACGCTTGACCGTTATAACCGTTATCAATATACTTTATGGTATTTTCAGTTACAAACAGAGTACATTATGAAGACATTGAAGGTAAGGCGAGAATCGTAGGGTAACCGGCTGGCCGTTTCGACCGTTTCAGATCGTTGCTTCATACGAATCCAAATATAAAAACTCAACTCAAATCAACTAAGGGGGACACGGGGAAAAACAGAGAAAATACTGAAAGAGCTCTGAAAATACTTCGACGAACTTGCGACAACAGCATCAAAACTCACGACAACTACATCGCAAGTCACGACAATTGTCATAGACTCATGACCGACCACCCTGATTACACCTTATTGCTATTTGTAACGTTATCTATTGTTTCTAAGGTCGGCGTCCCTGATTGACGTCATATTACTCTAGTGTATCGACGATCTATTCTGGTCGTCCGTGGTTTTTACTCTCGAAAGGGAGTTTTCCGCGTCAACAATCCTCTGTGTCTTTATTACTTTTCATATTTGTTTTTCAAGCAAATTTTATTTCTTTAGTTGATAAAGGTCCAAATCATTAATCCACAGTTAAGTCAATTTTTAGCATTAACAATTTTTCTAAAACTTAACTAGTGCGTCATAACCCAATTGATTTTTCACTTTGTATATTATATCCTATATAAGACGGTATTGTTTCCTATAGCATTTTATATTGCTTAATATTTTATAAACCAATAATAAAAAAACACTTATTAACATATAATATTGTCTAAACTTGTTTTTATGGTGAAATTTGGAAGACAAAAACTGAAGTGTGTGAAGAAGGCAAACGAGTCAATGATGTTTAGAAATAGCCACAATATTCAAATAAAAATAAGATTTATTAATTATATGAACCAACATTAAATATACTTCATTGCATTGTTTTCAGAGTGAGATCTTGACCGATTCATTGAAGGGCTCAAAAGGGTTCATCTTTATTTATTTACAACATTATTAATTTAATTTTAAAATACGTAAAAATTGATGAAAATAACGTCTGTTTTATTTGAGATGATTATAAAAATGGCTGGATAAGTCAGTTTAAACGTCTCTCGATTTTAGTTACATTGGGATTTGGGAATTACTTGTGTTTGAAAACAAAATTTTGACCTTCATCAAATATGATATAGTTGGTTTGTCGATTTCCATCTTGTTCAAAACAATACTATTATAAATATAAATATGGGATCTAAAAATAAAATAAAACTAATCATGTTCTTCAATTTACATATCGTCAACATATTTTCACACATAATGTAACTGATTTATGCAAGAATTAGCTCTCTATCACTCAGTTGTAACTTGTAAGCATGTATATAATTAGAGAAAAGCATTTTAAAATAATTTACATGTATAAAATTTATTAAAGGATTAAGCCATGTTCTTTTCATCATTTCATTAAGTGTGTAACATGTTGCTCATCTAGTTTGTCTTCGTTACTTCCATAATACACCAAATTACTCCAAATATTATTTGCAAAACTTCGCTTCTAACATGCATACTTGAGTTATTACATGTTTTATTTTTTTTATATGACAGTTAATGTATAATGGCAGATCCAAAACCTTCAACGATTTAGGACACACATTGGGTGCGAGAGCCAAGACTTATCACAACTAGACATAGGAGTTTTACCAACAACAATTACCAACGGCAAAACCTCAATTTGTAGCTTCTCATGTTTTTGGCAACAAATAGTTAAACGAACGTGATCCATTGAAATACCACGATCCTTAAAAATTTATGATAAAGAAAAAAGCAAAAAGAAAAAACAAGATCTAACATATCAACGGTGATCCTTCGATGATTACTGAAGGATTGCCAACAAAATATTTAATTTGTCTTTGGATTCTATTTTTAGTACAATTTTCTATAATCAATTTGTTAACCCTCGGTTTAGATGTAATCACAATCTGTCACATCATCAAATTTTTTTATAAAAATGTATGTTTGCCACAAGTAGTTTACATACAATCTGTAGTTGTATATATATGCTACACCATATTAATATACAGTTTCTGGCATAAGGTCAAATATGAATTAATAAATATTTGAGAAGTAAATAAGTAATCTTAACTATTCATACAGTCAATATCGGATTTGGTTGTTTAAAAATTGCAACTTTGAATAGTCAAAAATTACGGCTATGGAAAAATAAAGGGAATAATTTTGTAACTTTTACAAATAGGTGCCAAATGGGTTCACATATGAACCTATAACTTTTACAAATATACAACAAATGATCCATATATAAACCTATAAACCTATGAGATTCACATGTGAACTCGTGTAATTAACATATGAACTAATTAACTGATTCATTATGAACTCATGTAGTTCACATATGAACCAATTAACTGATTCATATACGAACTCATGTGATTCACATATGAATTTGTGACTTAATATATGAATCAGTTAAATAGTTCACATGTGAACTAATTAACAGGTCACACATGTTTTATAATTCATATGTGAATCAAATGATTGATCATATATGAACTGCTTTGACGTCTATTTGTAAAAGTTACAGAACTACTCATCTATCTTTTGCATACTCATGCAAGAAATTATCCGTTGCTTTACGGTTGAAACCGCAAATGTTGACCATATGAATGGCTATGATCATTTCTTTATTTCTCAAATATTTACTAATTCTCATTTAAATCTTATCCTACAGTTTAATGTTTACTTCTTAATTTTTTAAAATACAAGAAATAATTGACGTGCAAATATTTTAAATACAATAATCAAATTTAATAAATATAAACTGATTTATTTTTTAAACTTATTTATAAAAATCTTTTCTGAAAAGTGATAAGATAAACTAATTTGTAAACTAGTTTTTTTTTGATAAAATTAATTCAGGTAATTTTTTAATAAGTCTATTGTATGATAAAATTAAGTAATTTTTCAATATCTCATTTTAGGGTATCTTAAATTGTCATTTATTTTATTAACAAGTTTTTACCAAACATTACTAGTTTTTATTAAACATAATTAGTTTATTAGTTAATAACTAGTATTTCAACCAACAATTAGTTTACCAAAAATTTTGTGGGGTTAGTTCATCTAGTAATAAAATTTGGCCATTTGAGGGTCCTCCTCAGAGATTACTGGTTAGAGTCTCCCGAGACCACTAGAGATTTTCTTGACTTTCTCCAGAGCCCTAGGATTACTCGAATGTGCGTGTTGGGTCACCGATGATTTGGTGATGAACCACCTTCCTTTGTATGAATGAACTTTTACAGGTTCTTTTGAAGGTCTGGAATATGCTTCAAGTATTGAAGAGTCAAAGACTATTCAATCAAGGGTTGTACATCAAAAAGTGGAATTTTGGATGTATCAACCAACTTCAATATTCAGATCATTTTGCCAAGTCAAGATTGGGTCACCAATATAGTGGGTCACCGATGGTACACTCAAAAGTCATCAAAAGTACTAAGGACATCAAATAAGATGAGGTCATCAAGTTTGATGTCATGGTCACCGACACTATAATCTTGGTCACTGAAATTGCAGGTATATTTTCTAAGGCTGTGATATCAAGTCACAAGTTCAAGGGTGTACACTTTTGGCATTTAGTGAAAGATGAAGTTTATCAAGCAAAGTGTACACTTATCAATTCCAGCCTTACAAGGTATCCACCGATGTGATACATAGTGTGATGTATCACTTAGCAATTTCAAAGAAATAAGTTCTTGACTCACATCAATTGCAAGACACATGAGCCAGCAAGAACTTGGGCATCAAGCCTTAAATAAAGACATTCTCTTTTATTCTTATAAAAGGTATATTTGTCTTTTAGCTAAAAGGTTTGATGGGACTTCACAGAGCATGAAGAAAAGAAGATAAAGTTATCTGACATTACGTGCTACAAGGAATGGTTCATCCATTATTCTAGTACAAAGGAAGTGGTCTCTTCCTTTGTCCAACAGATAATCTTCCGCCTAATGAAACCTCGATGTACCGTCCACTTGCATCCCATGCATGGGCACTATAAAAGGAGATGAAATCCTTCCCAGAAATCTCACGCTTTCAACAAATCTTTAGAGTGATTATTTGTGTGACTGTGGCAAAGCTGTGTGCTATAGCAGTATTGTTTTAACTTCCTTAGTGTATAAGTTAATTACTGTTATCTGTGTGTTTAGTTTGATAGAATAGTGTGCCTGTTTTTTTCCGCATCAAACTATCTGTGTGTAAATTTTTAATATTTATATTAAAAAATTTAAAAAATAGTATATTCTGTGTGTTTTATATTCAACCACCCCTTCTACAAAACCCTCTCTTAGTTAGCCATCTCTCCTTGGGGACTAACAGTGCGCAAGCTGCCCCGGACACACTCGTGATTAACAAAAAAAAAGACTAGATTCCCAAACATAATAAAAGATAAAATGGAGTTTCATATTATTGTCACTAAACCAACCTAAGTGTTTAACTATTTAACAAAAATAGAAACGTTTTCGGTTAGTGTATTTTTTTAATAGACTCTCATGTCGACTATATAATTATGTTTCAATTTTTTAAATTTGTAAATTTAAAATCATAAAAAAGGTTATATTACTATAGACGACATAATGTTGCATTAACATATTAAAAAAATGAAGAAACAAATAAAAGAACAACAAATGGTTAGATAAACCTACCATGAAAATGACACAAGCTAAACTAAATGTGATCAAGTAGCAACCTTGTCTCTTGAGTGCCACCCCTTTTACCAAATATGCTTTATCAACCAAAGGGTCTAGTCCCTTTATATGTCCCACTAATGTCTTTCTTTTTGGGTAGGTTTGTTGAAGGGTCATGATCTTAGAACCACTTTTCCATTAAAAACTAACAAACAAACCCATGGTAATTTGTTTGAGATTGAAATGGTTACCATTTTAACGATACAAAAACATCTGAAAAACAAAAGAGATCAATGATTCTACCTCATCTTTAATTCTTGTCCAAAGGGTGTGTATCGTTCTTAACAAGAAATGAACAAATTAATGTTTGTTTTTGGTCTCCCGGATGATCCTGAAGAAGGTGATGTGTAAAGACATGCTATGATCGTGTGAAGTTTTATGGTGCATGATAATACAACAAAGATTCAAAAGTGGAAGAAATTGACCATTCAATTCTATTTCTCGTCAGAGGGTGTGTTCAAAATCCGGAAATGAAGAAGCTAGCATGCACTTTTTTTGTTTTGTTAAAACAACGTGTTTCTAAAGAAAATAAAAAAAATTAACGTGCACTCCTCGTACACATTCTGACAATCTTGGTTTGAATTTAAGTAATGTTTTTAGCTGCTTAATCTCAATTCCACTAAGAAAACAAAAGATTAGTGATCATGTGCTCTAGTTTTTACTTGTTTTTTTATGTGTTATGTGAGCTATATTTGATGTTGTTCAACGTTTTATTCGTTTATAAATTAAAATACATGCACATCAGCCGAAACATTATTGTCTCATGCAAATCAAATTGAACAGAAAAACAAGTCCAATCAATGATTATTTAATTAAAATAGTTTTGACAAAATAAACCAAGATTTCAAATGTCTTATCAAAGAAATTGTAAGTTTAATTTGATGGGTCTAATCTCATGATGTTGCCAGATCAATTGGTAAGATCGCGCATGGCGTGTATCTATAATTTTAGCGAAAGTTCGTTTAATAAATCGTTAACGCTCTTAGCTTTAATTGATGACTATTTTAAGAACATAAACGATTTAGGAACAAATGATAATGATTCATGAGTTTCAAACGTAACTGTTCAAATGTTTAACGAAAAATGAGTTAGGGATCACGTATTTTCTTTAAATTTAATATTAGTGTTGGTTGTGCATTTAAATTTTGATATGAAATCTTTCCTTCATTAGAACAATGATCGATGTGAAGTGGAAGCCGGTTAAAGTAGTCTATACCTGTTTTGTAAAAAAAATGTCAAATAAATTTTTCGAAATTAAAGAGTTATTGTGCGCCCATATGGCTAAAGATGATCATCAAGAACTCTTTAACGACAATTGTCATGCGACTTCTATTTCAAAAACGATCGTTACGAAATTTAACACGTGTTTTGTTAAGAGTCTAATTGTTTCGTTAAATCTTAATTAACAAAAGTCACATCAACTTATTAAATATTTAACAAACGTAACAGAATGATAGGCAAATTTGTTGAAATATCATTAACTTAACATGTTTTCCAAATATGCATCACGGCCTAAATGAATATGACATCCAAGAATCCGTTGAGATATTAATAAGTTAAATAGTTCATATGTGAACTAATTAACGGGTTTACATATGAATCCATTTGCCGTCTATTTGTAAAAGTTACAAAACTACCCTTCTATATTTCGCATACTCATGTGAGGAATTATCCAGTGCTTCACCGTCAAAGCCGCTGTAAATGTTGACCAGATGAAAGATTAAGGGGCCGTTTATCAAATCTTACCCGGGTAAGTGCTTACCGGCAAAATTCAACACTATCATTTACTTACCAGGTAAGATTTTATTCCACCAAAAAGGCATCGTATGCAACAATTTACCCGGTAAGTGCTTACCGTGGTAAGAGTTGTCGCAACCATTTACCGGGGTAAGACTCTTGGTCCTTGTTTTCCTTGTCTTCGATCTTACTGGGTAAGATTTTTTGATAGTTGTCATATTCCTCCGGTAAGGTAATATGACTTGGTAAGTCTTACCCGGGTAAGCGTTTGGTAAACGGCCCCTAAGATCACTTATTTATTTCTCAAATATTTACGACTTTTCAAATGAACCTTTCCATATATAGGCACATGATCATGTGAGAATGCAACTTTAATGTGAGAAGCGGAAGAAAGGATTTGGACCTTTGATCACATTTAATCTCAAACCCATCCATGAATTGCGGTTCATGCGGGACTGATCCGGTGCATTGCTATATAGAGGGTTGGGTTCCACTGACAAGTGAGGAGTGTAAGAAGGGATCCCCACCCTTGGCTACACATTAGAATGAAATTCACTGACATGAGATGTACCAGATCAATTCCATTATCAAGCGTAATTAATGGGTGGGTTTGAAATTTATCGTGTGAAAAGAAGAGTTAAAGTGAGAACTGTAAGAAGAGATCTGGACTTTTGATCACTTCTAAACTCATACCCACCCATGAATTGCGCTTTAAAAAGAAGTTGATTCCGTATATCTCGGTGTACCTATTCTCAGTGCATATAATTCTAATGTGCATCCAAGGATGAAAATATCTTCTTACGCTTCTCACTTTAATACTCATTATCACCGGAACCCGACCCTATATCTATATATACCTAACAAATTTATTATTATCATCATTTATATATATATATATATATATATATTCAAGAGAATAGTATTATTTATTCTTGTATTTATATAGTCTACTTCTTAAATAATAAGAAGGAACGAGTAATGACAACGTAGATGATTTTCAGATGTTTAATGCATTATCTCAACGAGTTTTATTTGAATATAATTTAAATACAACTAGAAAATACCAAAAAAAATATTTTAAAAATAAATTTAATATTATATTAAGAACATATTGTTGTAGAAGAAAATTGTTTAAATGCCCGCGCCGGCTACATTATTGTGGCGGTTGATTAACAAATTAAACCCGAATCTTAAAATAATTTATAATCTTAAAGAGAATCTTACTTATACTAATTGCATGTTTCTTGTATTACCATCTCCTCTATAAATAAATAAATACACCATCTCACTTTTATTTATATATATATATATATATATATATATATATATAAAGAGAGATATGCAGTCTGAATTTTCTCCTTCATTATTCAGTCTGAATATGATACATGTCGCACTCTCATTTGTTCTCACGTTCACAACCAAATTTGAGTACTCATTTGAACCCATCTCTATATATATAGGAAAGTTCAAATGCAAACTCAAATTTGGTTGTGAACGTGAGAACAAATGAGAACGCGACACGTGTCTAAATGTAGATTATTCAAATTGAATAATCAAATAAATATTCAGACTGAATATAATATTTATTTAATCTGAATAAATACTATATTTAGATTGAATATTTTTTTTGATTATTCAGTATGAATATGACACGTGTCACGCTCTCATTTGTCCTCACGTTCACAACCAAATTTGAGTTCTCATTTGAACCTGCCCTTAGAGAGAGAGAGAGAGAGAGAGAGAGAAGAGAGAGGCGGTTTCATACGGGAATGATACATATTTAAGGAAATAAGCGAACAATACAAAATCATATATGATTTTGCATTAACGGGTGACTTTTGGGGCCACTTAAGTGGCATGGAAAAGTCGTCCGAACTTTTGGGTGATTTAGTACAAAATCATATATGTTTTTGTACATGAACGATCATTTTCGTATTCTCACAAATAGGTTCCATTCTTGTTTGAACCTCTCTCTCTCTCTATATATATATATACATATATATATATAGAGAGAGAGAGGAAGGTTCAAATGAGAACTTTGGATTTTTAAAGGAACAAAGTGACACTTGTGGACCACATATGATGTGGGCCCTACATAATATTAAATTATTTATGATTTAATATTAAATCACAAATGATTTAATATTATGTGGGACCCACATCATATGCGGTCCACAAATTGTTTCTTTGTTTCTTTAAAGAGGGGTGGTTCTCGTGTATATATATATATAGCTGAAAGTTAAGTTCGAGAACAATAATTAAATAAGAAAATTGTCCAATCACATATGTTTTTTCATTAAAATCACATGTGATTGATGCGACTTTAGCCGCAATCTTAGGTCGCGGGCCACGTCGTCCACACACTCTTGTGCTGCCCTTTAGTGTAAAATCATATTTGATTTGACTGTGTTTGTATACTCAAATATGAATTTTTTGTCGTTTGATTTTCAAAACCACATACCGACAACTGTGTCCTGCTCCGTCTAGAACGATAACCTTAATTTACCCAGATCGGACGAAGCAGTAGAGAGAGATCAAGGGAGCAAAGTGTCACCTATATCCACATAGATGTCGACGACAGAGCAAGCAATAATGAGCGGATAAAGAGAAAGGGTATTCTAAGGAAAGATATGGATGAGTGAATTAAGTTAGGATGAGATAGACGAGCAAATAAGTCAAGAGTTATATCATTAAGTCAATCTTAAACACCTATATATGGCTTCTAAATAAACCATATATTTCATTAAGCCGATTAAGTCGGCTCCAAACACCCCCTTATTGGAAAACCAAACAACCCCTAACTCGTCTTTTGATAACCTAATTCAGGTCAGTTGGTGCTATCCTAGCCTAAGAGTGTGTATTTAGGCTCAGACTTCGGCTGTGTAATTAGGCTTGGAATTCGGCTGTATAATTAGGCTCGGACTTAGACTTGATTTGAATTTTGAATATATCTCAGCAATTGTACTTTATTTTACTCATGAAATATACTTGTTGACCTTTATTCAGAGTTTGTGCGTGCCGGTTTGGGCAATCGTCATGTTGTGGCTATTTTGGTATTATGAATGTTACACTCTAAGGGAAACTGAACTTTAATACACCTTCACATTTATTCAATCATTTTTACAAGTTCCCATATTTAGTTACCTACATCTTCACCCACTTTCAGCTTCACATACATGAATTTGATGATAAATAGATGTCGGTATAATATGAAAAGGTAATTGAAGATGGGTCGGGTGAATGTTAGTTAGGGAATGATAATTTCTCATATATTCACGAAAATCCATTAGTTCTTGTTCAGATGTAGAAAAACCAAAAGACAAATATGCTCTCAATGAAAATGCATACGATCAACTTCGTCAGATCAAAATATAGATCGATGACTCCGGATGTGTTTTCAACTTTTCATTCACTACAGAAAAGAGTTTTTATTGAAGCTCAACCCTAGTCCCTATATATAATGAGACTTATATATATGATAGATAACTCGACACATTTAGCCAAAACCAAACAATGAACCATAGCCATACTAGCTAGATTTGAGTAAGATTCCGATGGTTATATAAGTTGATTTGGTTCAACATCATCGTAGACTCCAACTTATCCAACTTTTTATTAAGTTACAATTAATTATCGTATTTAAGAAAAATAAAGATGAGGATAAATTATTTTCAGCCCCATAAAATTAAAGTTATTGCATATATTTCATAACAGAAGAAATTATTATGGTTAAATGAGTGTTAATTTGTAAACTAAATATAATATAAAATATTATATTTTTTAAAATATAATAAATGGAATATTATAGCATGATTAAAAAGTCGGTAGTAATATATACAAAGAGGATTGGAAAAACAGACTTTTGGATTTTGTGAATATTAATTTAAGCTGGACTGAACTTGTCAAAATTGGAATCAATATATCCGTCTTCACATCAACTACAAAACCGACTTTTCAATAATAAAAACCTTCAAATAAAAAGTATATAATATTTATTTGTTTGTTTATAAGACACGAAAAATAAATGCATAATTAATCTGATAATAGAGACAAGACATATATGTATTATGTATGTATACAATCATATAAAAAAACACATAAATAATTTTTTATTTAATTCCCGTAACATGGTTATAATTCTTGAATAGGCACATTATCTTGTTTGTTTTCTGCCTTTAAATAACCAAGTAATTAATTCCCATAACATGCTTAATTATGGTTCATGAATATACAAATTATTTTGTTATTTTTTTCTTTGATAATTTAAATTAGATATAAAACGACTTGTGTTGAATGTCGAATTTCACACACTCACGTACGTGTGCATACACACTTTCACACACACACACACACACAAGGCCAGGTTCAAGTATATGTGGACGGTATGCACTAATGCATATTGGTCACTTGTAACATGCATTTATGCATATGTACTAATGCATATGTAATTATAGAATCATTGGTACATAAAAAAGTTTTTATATGAATTAGTGGATACCGTCCTATATATATATATATAGGGTTAGGTTCAAATGTGAACTCAATTTTGGCTGTGAACGTGAGGACGAATCTCATCCATACATCTTCGGTTATGGTGGACGCGATCACGGAGGATTGACGCGATTCATGGGAGGGTGGAGATTATTAAAGGAGGGGAACCAGGTCAAAGCCGCATTTATTGACCGGATAAGTGGTTGAGATTCGTCCTCACGTTCACAACCAAAAATGAGTTCACATTTGAACTTTCCTCTATATATTTATATATATATATATATATATATAGAGAGAGAGAGAGAGGGGTTCAGGAGAAAACGCTAAAAAAAACTAAAGAACAATCTGAGAGTCCGCCATTTGGACGGTATTTTTTTCTATGCATCAATGCATAAATATGCATTAGTACATATGCACAAATGTATATAAGCGATTGAAACTCCTTTTTTCTATGCATCAATGCATAAATATGCATTAGTGCATATGCACAAATGCATGTTACCAGATGGCAGCCTCCCAGGGTGTTTTATTCAGTTTTATCTTTTTTTAGCGTTTTCTTCTGAACCTCCCTATATATATATATAGGGGCAGGTTCATACGAGAACGATAACAATTTACAAGAATACGAGAAACTTTTTTCATGTACTAGATCACATGTGATTTTGCTCTAACTGTAGTGGACGACTTTTTGGGCCACTTAAGTCGCATGAAAAGTCACCCGCATCATTTATGATTTTGTACATGAATCACATGTGATTTTGTAAATGAAAATTTTCATGTACAAAAATGATTGGCTAAGGATCGGTCCTCTATATACGTATATATATATATATATATGTATGTATTAGATAGTGTCCATAAATCTCATAATAGGTCCCCAAAGATTCATAGTGAATTTCGATGGGAGCTCCTTTTGCAGCAATAACGCGTTGATCTAGTTGCCACCGGAACCACAAAGGACTACCTAGAGAGAGAGAGAGAGAAATATTCACGCGAGTACGGTAACAATTTAAGAAAATACGAAGACAATTTTCAGCCAATCATTTGTACATGAAATTTTTTCATGTACAAAATCGTATGTGATTTTGTACAAATCATAAATGATCCGGACGACTTTTCCCATGCAACTTAAGTGGCTCCAAAAGTCGTCAACTCCAGTTAGTGCAAAATCACATATGATTTTGTACATGAAAAACGTTTCTCATATTCTCGTAAATAGTTAGCGTTCTCGTATGAACGTATTTCAATTTTCAAAATGCCGTCTCATGGATTTCACAAAAATAGTATGTTTTTAATCTCATACTCATCCATTAATTACGCTTTAGAAATAAGTTGATCCGATACATCTCATCATAATATGCATCCAAGGATAAATGTTCATCCATGTAGAAGGGTGTGGTAGCATGTGCAACTATAAAATTTTGGGGGTTAAGTGTAACTTTTTAAGGTTATTTCATGTGAAACCATAAGTTTCTTGGAGTGAAACCATAAGATTTTTGGGATGAAACCACAAACTTTAAATCTTTTAGAGGTGTTAAATGAAAATTTAACAAATAAAGTTTCATCATTCTGGTAAGTTGAGGAAGGTGGTTGATGATAAATTATGATTTACACCCTTCAAAGACTTTAATATGTTTAATTTACTTCCTTTCGTTTCTCATTTTTCGTTTTATACCCAAATCATATTAATTAATTATTAATTATTAGTTAAAATACGTTTATAAAATATGTTTTTTTTTGCAAATTATATCATAAAATAAGCCAAATATTGAATATTTTTAATTTTAACACAAATAAAATATATATAATGCATGTGTGATAAATACGATAACTAATTATCTTTAATATAATTTATTGTGATTACAAATTTTTATTAGCATCTTTTTGGTTAAGATTAAGTTGTTTATAGTGATGTAATAGTGTTAACATAATATAATGTTTACTATGCAGGATTATTTGTGTTCAGTTAACCCTCTCTGTAGACTATAGAGTTATTTGTTTAGAGTTATGAGTCGTTACTAAACACTTATCTAGTAAGTGTTTATGAGATAATTTTGCTCACCGGATAACATGACAAGGGTCGAGAATCTTACCCGATAAGAATGATGATAAGAATAAAGAGTTTTACTCGGTAAGTGAGAGTAACGGCTCTTACCTAAGTAAGAGTTTACCGGGTAAATAGTTTATATTACAATAATTATTTTGTGCAACCATTGCTAAAAATTTCTGGATCCGTCTCTGATTGAGACGATATATACAATAACTAAAAATAGTTATATAAAGAATGAAAATATTATCCCCTATTATATAAAATGAAAATCAACAAAAAGATTGAAATAAATAATTTAGACTAAAAAAACAATAACTTTATCATCTTCCAATAGAAAAATTAAAATGCATCGGTAATATAGTTTTCTTGAAAGGAACTCAATTGTTTCTACAAACTCCATGTGATTTCTCCGCATCCACACCAAATGAGATCTGCGTTTTAGTGTTTGCAACATATAAATTTACCATTTTATTTTAAATTAAGGATTTTATTTATTTCTTATTATATATGACATTTAACAAATATAATTAAAAAGTCTACAATTAAAAAGGAACTTCATAAATATTATCTTTCCCATTGAGTTAGTGGAAACTATATGAAATCCCCTAATGGAATGAATAACAATTGTATCTTGGCTAGAAGTCACAAAGACAAATCCAATATCTTTTCGTCATTTTTTTTCTATTTAAAGAAAAATAAAACCTTTCATTTTTAAAGTGATTTTACATGACATACACAATTGTTTTCATAATAAGTTTAAAAAATGCAACAAATAATAATTAATATCTGATTGACAAAATTGAACCAGACAAAAAGTTAGGCAAACTAGCAGTATAGTGTTGTATATGTTACCTCTTAATCAAATAACTCATGCTTTGACACGAATTTGGTATGGGAAAAACATATGTGTCCTACCATCACCATTGTTTCGGATTGACACGATGGTTCAATCGTAAATTGTCTTTATGTTGGATACATTAATACTTGTTAATTATTTACATAATAATCGATTTATATATAAAAATCCCTTTCTCCTTTTATTATTAGGGATGATATTATATTTAAAATTAATTAAAATCCATAATACTTAATTATTTGTATTGGGAAATTAAAGGAGTTTGTATTTTGTAATGTGTTTTGGTTTTTTGTCACGTGCCACGTTTGCAACAGTTGAAGCTGCCGAGTTCGCCGGCAAGCCGTCGTAATCAATCGGCAACAATTTAACCAGAAAACAGGCGCGTGGTTTGGCTGACGTGTGCAAATTGCGGGCCCCACGTGTCCCCTAAATGACTGCTGTATATATCTGTCATGGGCCCACCTGTCCCCTCCTGGCCCTACATCCCGCCATTCCTAATATTACAAATTTGTCCACGACCTCTCCTCTCGTCACCTACCTTCCTTCCTAGTTTCCCCAACTGTCCTCCATGCCATGTCACGTGACCCTTTCTCTTTCTTATACCATTACCACCCACTATAAATACCCCCTTTCTCCCCATCTCATTTTCTCAAATCGCAAAACACCTTTTTATTTCTCTATCTCTTTCTCTCTCACATACAAACACCAAGAACACGCACTCTTTATATATCTCTAACCCTAGCTTCAATTCGTCATCTGTTTGTTAAAATTTAACTTGATTAATTGTAATCTCTAATGGCGGTTGATGCTCTATGTTCACCGTTGGGACCGCCGGCATGTGAGAAGGATGCCAAAGCGCTTCAATTCATCGAGGAGATGACTAGAAACGCCGATGCCGTTCAGGAGAATGTGCTGGCGGAGATACTTAGCCGGAATGCTCAAACGGAGTATCTCCGACGTTACAATCTCTGTGGCGCTACCGATCGTGAAACTTTCAAGTCGAAGATTCCGATGGTAACTTATGAAGATCTTCAACCGATCATCGAACGTATCGCCAATGGCGACCGATCTCCAATTCTATCTTCTCATCCGATTTCTGAATTTCTCACTAGGTCAGTAGTAGTACTCCACCAAAATCAAAATCGAAATTGAAATCGATTTTGTTGTTAATTAATTAATCAATTAAATTAATCTAGACCTAACTTATGTATAATCGTTCTGTTAACAGCTCCGGTACCTCCGCCGGTGAACGGAAACTGATGCCGACGATTCGAGAAGAGTTGGATCGACGTCAACTACTTTACAGTCTTCTAATGCCTGTCATGAACCTGTAAGTTTAGTCATTAAATTGTGAATACTTGTACTTTATGCTTTAAAAGTTGTAAAAGAAGAAGAGTGATAATAAATACAATAATAATTGAAAGAAAAAAAAAATACGCGTTGACTAGAAATTAAAATTTTCAAATTTTCTTATGAGGCTGTGAATTGTTTTGAAACAGGTACATGCCAGGTTTAGATAAGGGAAAGGGACTCTACTTTTTGTTTGTCAAGTCCGAAACAAAAACTCCGGGTGGGTTATTAGCCCGACCCGTTTTAACCAGCTACTACAAAAGCGACCATTTCAAGACCCGATCTTTTGACCCGTATAACGTCTACACCAGCCCGAATGAAGCCATTCTTTGCCCCGATTCGTTTCAGAGCATGTACTCACAGATGTTATGCGGACTTTACGAACGTGAACAAGTCCTCCGCCTTGGCGCCATCTTCGCCTCCGGTCTCCTCCGTGCCATCCGGTTTCTCCAGCTCAATTGGCGGGAACTCGCCCATGATATCCGGACCGGAACCCTCAATTCCAAGATTTCCGATTCCGATATCCGGCGATGCATGACGCAGGTGTTAAGATCCGACAACGAACTTGCCGATTTTATCGAATCCGAATGCTGTAAAGACAACTGGGAGAGAATTATTACACGAATTTGGCCAAACACCAAGTATTTAGAGGTCATCGTCACCGGCGCCATGGCTCAATACATTCCGACGCTGGATTATTACAGCGGCGGGTTACCGAAAGTTTGCACGATGTACGCTTCATCGGAATGTTATTTCGGACTCAATCTCAACCCGATGTGTAAACCATCGGAGGTTTCATACACCATCATGCCAAACATGGCGTACTTCGAGTTCCTCCCACACGACCCGAATTCTCAAACGGGTTCCACCAGTGACAAACTTGTAGACCTTGTTAACGTTGAAGTAGGAAAAGAATACGAACTGGTGATCACCACTTACGCCGGTCTATGCCGGTACCGTGTCGGAGACATCCTCCGAGTCACCGGATTCCACAACTCCGCCCCACAGTTCCATTTCGTGAGACGGAAAAACGTGTTGTTAAGCATCGATTCCGATAAAACCGATGAAGCGGAGCTACAGACGGCCGTCGATAATGCGTCGAAATTGTTAAACGAATTCAACACGAGTGTGGTGGAATACACAAGCTACGCCGATACGAAGACGATCCCAGGTCATTACGTGATATATTGGGAGTTATTAGTTAAAGATTCAGCCAATTTCCCACGAGATGATGTTCTTGAAGGTTGCTGTTTAGCAATGGAGGAATCGATGAACTCCGTTTACAGACAGGGTCGGGTCGAATGCAATTCAATCGGGGCGTTAGAGATCCGAGTTGTTAAAAACGGTACTTTTGAAGAATTAATGGATTATGCGATCTCGAGAGGTGCATCAATCAACCAATACAAAGTGCCACGGTGCGTAAACTTTACACCAATCATGGAACTGCTTGACTCCAGAGTGGTATCATCGCATTTCAGTCAAAGCTTGCCTCATTGGACTCCAGAACGACGTCGTTGAACAGGTGATTGTTTAGTTGTCAGTCAGTCACACGAAAACCCCCAAACCGACCATTAAAGTCAAATGTAAGAAAGATTCGTTTATTTAGGATTTTCTTTTTTCTTTTAATCTTTTTTTTTTTGTGTGGGTGATTTAAACCAAAATCACTTATGGGTATAGTTTAGATGATTAATTTAAGATGAAGGGTATGTTTTTCTCATAAACAAGAACCTGTATGTATGCTTGTGGTTTTATTTCCCAAATGTTTTTTTTTGAGAAATCAAAACTCTTTAATTAATTTGTTTTATCCATCATTTTCTTCGCCTTTATCGGACCCCACAATTCGTTTTCTTTATATTCAATTATTTGAATGAAATACAAATTAAACTCGTAACAAACAAAAACAAATGACGTATGTATTTAAATACGACTTGTCTTGTAAGTTCATATGTTGATTTAAATGGAATACAAATTAAACTGTATGCATTACGTAACGAATAAAACAAATGGTATCTGTATTTATTGATATGACTTGTCTTGTAAGTTTTACTTAACTACGGAATTATTCTTAACCGTGTAAAATATAAGACAAAAAACGTACTGTAATAGAATCTAAGACGTCAAGTGTTTTTATATCTAACTTACTAAATAGTTACGTATAGTACAAACTACAAACGTACAACATGTTTACATTAGCCTGAACGTTGTCTACTCATGAACATTAAAAGCACACGTCATGGTTTTCTTGAGCTCCCAAATTTATAAATTAAATTATAGACAAAGAAACTCTTAAACATAACAGATCAGATATATTTATATATTATACGATAAAGTAATGAAAATAAAAAAAAGATTAATCGGTTGTGAAAATAGGTACAGTTGTTAGGTTGGATTTAATATAACTAAAATTGCATGCTTTAATGAGAGGAACGTGAAGTTCATAAATGGATGTGAAATTTTAAACCACAATGCACATGCAATTCTTCTCTTTGGACGTTCTTCTATTTGTTTTATTGTTAATTTATCATGTATTTTTTAAATAAATTATTGCTTAATATAATACTATGATGAATAAAATATGTATGATAAATAAGAAACTAATATGTTACATCCCAAGTTTTCGTAACAATAAATGACCGGTTTTCGATGGCAGTTGGAGAGAATTACAATCATATATATACATCTGTCGATTTTAATTTAATTTTTATTTTAAAAGCTATAAACAATTTAAGTTCTAATTTCTAATTTTTTAAAACGACTTATATTAACAATAAAAATTCAAAAGAAGAGAATTATATATTACTTTGACGTTGGTTAAAAGTTAGAAATTTATACATTGTTACATATATAAGCTTATACAGAAAAATTGTCATAAAACACATCTAATTATACGTATCGTATAACATCCAAAAGTCAGGGCTTCACAATGAAAAATGCAGCTATCAATACTGTAAAAAATACACATAAAAAACGATAGTTAATTATGTTATACGTCGAGTGAAAACACTTTTATAACAAAATATTTATATTAGATATTTAAATAATCTAAACATGCATTTAAAAAGATCAGTTTCAGTTTATATATCTAAAGTTCTAATTCTTTGACCTTTTTAATTAGTTACTAATATAATCATTTTATTATAATTATTATTTGTGTGGCCTTTTATTGTGAAATAAATAAAATGATTTTACAACAACTGGATGTTTATATTACTAAAAAAATGATCATTTTTGAACCTTCATATAAATTAATCAAATAGCTGGCCTCCATCTCACTTGTATTTTTTTAAACTTCGAAGTTTCTAGCTTGGAAATGGTTTTATATACATGATAATTTATTTTAATTTTTTAAAATTTGAAGTTTTATTATGTGATATGTATATTTTGTTTTGCCCATCATATTATGTTGTATAGATGGAGAAAAGCTAGAGACAAAAAGTTCCTTCATGTTGGTTGGTGGTGGGTGGCTTCATTCAAACTTTCTTAATTTTCTAATTAACTACTTCTTTCGTTTCAAATTAAGTGTTCACAGTTTTATTTATATTTGTTTCAAAATAAGTGTCCACTTTCAAAAGTAAATAACTAAATTTTCAAATTTACCTTTAATTATTACATAAATATTTAAGAATTGTGAAGAGTGAGAAATTAAATAAAGGTAAATATGTCATTTGGTTAATAAAAAAATGTAATAATTATATATGTCTAAAATTGTATATCATTTCAATTATGGACACTTAATTTGGGATGGAGGGAGTATTTTAAACAATTTAAAAATTAGTTTTATGAGTATTTTTCAAGATGTTAAACTTTTTTGTGAATTAAACCTACTTTACTGATTTTGGGTTCCAATCAATAAATTAGTGGTAATACATTGACGGGCGAACTACTTATTTCACAATATTAATGTATTCTGATGTTTTAAGAAAAACAATAAAAGGATGATATATAAGCGAACTTTTTCAATTGAAACTTTTACAAATGTTTTGGCTATCCATTTATATTGTTTCTTTTTATCTGTTATTAATTACACAATTTATAAACAACTAGATAGATTAATTAAGTTGGTACCATTGACTTATTTAACAAAAAAAACTAAGTTTGTTGTTCACATTATTTGAATCATTAATCAACAACAATTGATTTAATCGTGTATAAATATTATGTTCTACAACATGGGTATCAAAAATCATTGTTTTTCGCAACAGAAATATGAGACATTTTAATTCCCAAAAAATTATGGATTTGTTCTATTTCAATATAACAAAAGGATACCTTTGCTTGCATGTATATAGGGACTCTTTTTTACCATAGATGAAAATACAGGGCTCAAATTGAAATATATTATGCATATTGTTTGGAATTGTAAAACGATCACTCAATTTTGTGATGTGACAATTTTGGTCCTTCTGACCATTCCTTTTTTACTTTCAACCCGTTACCCTCGACCTAGTCTATCGAAATACTAAATTCTAAAGAGACGGAGGTGGAAAAAAGTATTAATAACAACTGGTTTTATCTGGGACAACTCATAACGTCTATATCGATCTGTTATGTCTCTCTACATCTAGCACTTTGTAGACCTCACACAATAATTGTTTTACCTCAACGGTATCTTTTGCTTCATTTCCTCTACATTACTCGCACACTTTTTTTATATTATGAGAGTACTATCATAAATTTAATACAGAATTCCATCATTCAATGTGTATCCCTAAATAATCTCATGTTTTTTAAATGTATTAACTCAACAATTATGAAACATTTTTAATTAATAATTATGAAAAGATTAAGTAGACACTAACATATTGACTTCTTCAAATATACTAAATACTATGTTAATCATTTAACATCAAATAAAAATACATTTGAAATTGTTAGTTTAAGCAAAATATGTTTTTTGTTTACATGTAGGATATCTGGTTTCATACAAACTTATGAAGTCGGTCTCTAAATTCGTATATAGGCACTAGATCGTGTGAAAAGTAGAATTATAATAAGAAGCGTAAGAAGAGATCTGAACCTTTGATCACATTTAATCTCAAACCCACTCAAGAATTGTGTTTCATACGAGGATTGATCTGATGCATCTCATCCTAATATGCATCCAAAAGTGGAGATCTCTTTTTTACATTTCTCACATTAACTCTACTTATTACCGAAATTCAACCCTTTGTGTATAACCTAATTATTTATCTTGAAGATTAGATTAACCTGACAAATAAAAGTTAAGTTTTAAAAGTTTTTTTGAATCAATCATTAAATCCATCAAGATTTTCTCATAAAATAAGTAGAAATGCACTAAAACTAACTCATATAATCAAAAATTAAATAAAAATAAAAATAAAAATACAATACTGACAACACAAGTGACAGTAAGCCCATATAAAATAATATATGAGGTGGAGTGATATGTAGGCCCAATTGAATTGAGCCCAGATACGTTGTACTTGTACGTGTGGTTATTTTGAAGACCCCACGCCAACTGTTCGACGTTTTGCCCCACAAAAATCTCATCACCGGTGTATTCTTTCTTTATTCGCTTCTTGGCGTTGGCGTTGGCTTTGGCTTCCAGTACTTCAATCGGAGCTACATATAAAAATTGTGGTCAAAGCCTCATACAGTTTCAGCAAGTGAATAGGAGAGAGAGAGAGCGGAAAAGGGTGTCTGTTAATGGCAGCTTTTGCCGCCTCTTTTCTACCCTGTGGTTCTTCTTTTCGTTCTTCTTCATCTTCTTCAATTGCTCTTCGTCCCAATCACTTGGTATCTTTTCCACGTCTTCGTGTTGGCAAAATTTCAAGAGATCTGATAAACGTGAAAACCCTAGTTTTTGCTTCGTCAGATGGGATTAGGGCACATGAAGAGGATTCACCCTCAAAGGTTTGTTTTGTAATTGAATTGCACATATGGATTCATTGAATTGGATTATTTAAGTCGTAATTGCCGCTGTTTCCAAATTCAGTGATTTTAACTGGTATAATTGAAGAGGTTAATGATCAAGAACCAAGAACTAAATCAATCTTGTGCCTCGGTTGAACTTTACCATATTTGTTCCAATCGCCTGTATAAGATTTAAGTCGGTGATTATATACTAGTTGGTTGTATTGGTGGGGGGATTAGTTGGAACTAGAAGTAGTAATTAAGTAATTAACTATTGAGGGATCATAGTTGATATATGGGAAGACCAATTTGGATGGTAAGTAAATGTACTTATTTATTTGGTTAGGCATGATTTTGGGCAACTTATTACTAATTCACCAGTTAGTACAAATGCTTCGAATTTTAACTGTAATCAGGTAGTGCTAAACTTACCTGTAGAACATACATGCAGCCCAGCCTTCTTTTTTGCTAGCTGATCAGTATACTGTTCTACATGCCTAAGATACAGACAACTTGTGAATTGTGATAGTTAAATGACAAATATTAACGGCCATCGTAAATATGTTTCTTTGTGAGCATTTATATTAGGTTATGCAGTGATAAAGAACTCCTTCTCGTCATATGATTGGGATTCAAACTCTTACCAGGTGATGATGGTAGTCACTCTGTGGAATCTAAGAGACATATTCCCTTTCCATGTGAAGTTTGAAAATATTTTCTTTCATTTTGGATGATAGGAAGTAATTTTGCAAAATGTATTTTGTAGTTAACAAGTAGATATTATCAGTTACATCTTTTAAGATATACATAGTTTATCAGCTTAAATCATAATCTAAAAGAGAGAACTGACTCTGCCATGGGTTCTGTTTCTATCAGAAGTCGGTACTCTTAAAATTGATTCAAGAGATAGAGCCATTGGACGTAAGCATCATTCAGAAAGATGTTCCACCTACTACAGTTGATGCCATGAAGAGAACTATATCGGGAATGTTGGGTTTGCTACCTTCAGACCAGTTTCAAGTTTTAATTGAAGCTTTATGGAAACCACTGTCCAAGTTATTGGTTTCTTCTTTGATGACTGGGTAAGTGGTTTCTTCAATTCTTTTTGAATTAGCATTAGTGCAACTATTTCTGTTTTTTTATCTATTCATTTTTGGGGATAAATCTAGGATTTTGCATGAATAAAAGAGAGCATGCACGATCTTGGGGACAAAGCCCGTAATACAACCATAATTGTAAGACATGGTTCATCATTCGAAACATATTATTTTTTTATTCCCGAAAGAGTGCTGCATGTCCCTATGCTTATGGAAGAATGCTAATGGAATTGAATCTGCAACATCAAAACTCAAATTCGGTTGCCAAAAACCAATAGATGTCAAAAATCACCATTTGAATTTATTACTTGGATATAATCTGAAATCAAATATTATCTCTATACTTTTAAGGAAGAAAGAATAATCGAGAACAAAAAAAGGATGATGCAGATATGATTCTTTATCCAAATAGGAATACGGAATACTTACTTTTATTTGTTTCCAAAACAAATATAACTTTGTATGAAGTGTATCGGTGGATGGTATGTCAATAAAATAGAAATGCATGTAGTGATCTGTAAACCAATATATTTGTTGTACTTTTTGCAAAGAGAAAGGTATTTTTCAGTTCTTATGTATTGCTAATGTATTGGATCAACTTTTATCGATTTATTTAAAAGAAACGGCTCTATCTGAATGATGATGACATGACAATGTTTATAATATATATCTATGTGCTGTTCACTTGTTTGTACAATGGTAATTATATTTTGACTATTTTATTAATGATTCATGAACTAATTCTTGTTGATACTTTTGTTATTTATTAACTTTTATATTTCATGCTTGCAAATATTTATAACGTCTCAAAGTTTTAAATATGTTGAATCAGGTAATGTTTTGCTTATGCTGAATATGTTCTCATTATATCAATCAACATACATTGATACATATCACCACTTCTGTATGATTTTTGTATAATTCTTGAATATAATCTGTCAAACATCATTTAATGTTGAATGTGCAAATTTAAATCTATCAATTCTTGTATTTTAACTAAGATTGAATATGTAATTGGTTGTCATCAAGTTTTTCAGCTATCATTTAGAAGGCTAAAAATCCCCATTATTGAGTTGAAATCCTATCTGATCACTGATCTGCCATCAGATTGACGGATCTGATTTTTCACAGTTAGATTCAGATCCTATTATACAATACAAAATACATTATCCTATACTTTTACTTTTATTAATTTTTTGGATATGTATGTAGGATTTTTGGATCCAATATCCAAATGAATAGAAGGGTGCTTAGCTGGTATTGAAGTTGTAATGAGTGAAGAACGGGAATAAAAGTTAAATCATTAGAATGTTTGCCATTTATGTTGGGTACTTGGGTATATGTACATACTATATAAAAACATTCATAATAATCTGCAGTTGGGTTCATGATTGAAGGCATTTGTGATTGTCAATCTGATGTGTGAATTGACAACTAGGACTATGAAAATACTAAAAGAGAAGCTGGTATGATTTGGGATTGCCTTTCTTTCCACCGAATAATTGAATGTTGTTTTCATAGGTTTATTAATTTTTAATCAATTCTTAAGCATATGAAAACTGTATCTGACTGGGTTCGCTGAAATATGGATATACTCGCTCTATCTGATTTGATGAGATGAGACACATCATTTCTCAAAGGGTGAAATATTAACAAGTAATGATAAAATACCAAAAGCAATTGAATCAATTATTTATAATGACAATTGATGATATATATATATATATATATATATCTTTTACTTACTCTACATATCATACCAGAGGACTTATTGATAATAGGATAAGTTTTTATGGAATCATCTTGCATTGCAGGTATACACTGCGGAATGCTGAATATAGGCTATGTCTCGAGAGGAACTTTGATACTGATGAAGAAAGTACAGATACAGATAAGCAGGCAATTGAAGATTCTAAATCTGAAGTATTACGAACATTTCTGCACAACAATATAATAACAAATAAGGGTGATCAAGATGAATCCGAAAAAATTAGTGAAAATGCATCTCAGATCCCAGATCTTGGTCAAATGACCCCTGAAGTGCAACAATATATTTTAAAGCTACAATCCCGTTTGTTTTCTGTCAAAAAGGTATATACATAAATCTTTTCTATCTACACTAAGTTGGACTTTCTAAGCCGGTAGTAATCTTGTTTTTCTTTCAATTCCAGGAGCTCCATGAAGTAAAGAGGAAGAATGCAGCTCTCCAAATGCAACAGTTTGTTGGGGAAGAAAAGAATGAATTGCTGGATTACTTAAGATCATTACAACCAGAAAAGGTTAGCCATATATAGTTATAAATATTAAAAAAAAAAGCCAAATCCAGCCTTCTAATGTCAATGGTTCTTGTGTACTTTTCATTTCTTGGAATATAGGAAAGTCGGTTGTTATGAAATCTGATGTCACTTTAGTATCATTTTGAAGATTATATTCTTTATTCATGTAGATGGTTTAGAATGATATTAGCGATTTTATTTAAAAGATTGATGGTTAACAGGTGGCTGAGCTATCGGAACCAACATCTGCTGATCTGAAAGAAACAATCCATTCAGTGGTCCATGGTCTCCTTGCAACTCTTTCACCTAAGATGCACTCACAAGCTCCACATATATCTGAAAGCACTTCAATTGGAACTGCAAATAGCGGAATTGGGAATGATGTTGTGGAGAACACTTCAATTCAATTTCAGCCCCTTGTTTCTTTGAGTCGGGACTATCTAGCTCGTCTACTCTTTTGGTTAGCCTGCTTCTCCTCCATTACATTATATCTTCCAAGTGTTTGCTCCAATTTGAATAGTGAATTGTTGATTAATATATATATATATATATATATAGGGCGGGTTCAAATAAGAACCCAAATTAGGTTGTGAAAATGAGGACAAAGGAGATCACGACAAGTGTCATGTTCAGACTGAATAATGAAGGGAAATATTCAGAATGTAGTGTTATTCAGTCTGAATAATGTATGAACTCCGCCTTCATTATTCAGATTGAATGGGACAGGTGCCGCTCTATCCTTTGTCCTCATGTTCGTAACCAAATTTGAGTTTGCGTTTGAACTTTCTTCTCTCTCTCTCTCTCTCTATATATATATATATATATATGTAGAATTAGGTTCATACGAGGATGAAACCTATCTGCGAGAATACAAAGAATGGTTGTTCATGTACAAAATCCTATATATATATATATGATTTTTGTGCTAAATCACCCATGATTCCGGGCGTCTTTTTCCATGCCACTTAAGTGGCCCCAAAAGCCGCCTTGCTCTAGTTAGTCGTGAATCATATATGATTTTGTACTGTTGTCTTATTTCCTTAAATAGGTACCATTCTCGTATGAACCTGCCCCTATATATGTATGTGTGTATGTATATGGTTGTATAATATATATGTTTTTGTGGGTGTGTTGAACTTAGGTGCATGCTGCTGGGACATTACCTGAGGGGGTTGGAGTATCGAGTGGAACTTATGGAGCTTTTATCAAAGTCAAGCAACGAAACTTGTGATGGTTAACATGTACATTAAGGAGCATCTCAAATATGCGTATACAATTTGGTAACTTTATATCGAGATGGGTGTGAGTTAGAAGAACTTGGGGAATAAAACCGAATCCAAGTCAGATCAGAGATGCTGGAACCAAAATCCATTAAAGCTTATTAGATTTAGGGGAATGATTGAAATAAAATCTGAATAGATGTTTGTTTGTTTGTTTATTGGTGATAGGATGTTTTTGTTCCTTGTGTAGATTATACATGATTTTGTTTTTACATAGTGTATTATATAGTGTTTGGATATTGGATTTCTTCATCCTTTCTATCCATCTTGTTCTAGTGTGTACTGTAATTGGAACCTTGTTTTTTAAGAGTAAATTACATTTTTCGTCCTTGTGGTTGGTAAAAGTTGTGACTTTTGTCCCTGTGTTATCGTAATTACGGTTTTCGTCCTTATTGTTTTGAAATTCATTGTTGTCTTACTAAAGGGCCGTTTACTAAATCTTACCTGGGTAAGTTCTTACCGGTAAAATTCAACACTATCACTTGCTTATTGGGTAAGATTTTAGTCCACAAAAAGGGCATCGTCTGCAACAATTTACCTGGTAAGCGCTTACCGTGGTAATAGTCGTTTCCATCACTTACCCGGGTAAGACTCTTGGTCATTGTTTTCCTTGTCTTGGCTCTTACCGGGTAAGATTTTTGGTACTTGTTATAGTCCTCTGGTAAGGTAATATACTTGGTAAGCACTTACCCGGGTAAGCGTTTGGTAAACGGCCCCTAAGTGCTAATCCCACCTTTAAGTATGAGGACGAAAACAGCAAAAAAAATGTTATAAACAACACAATAGATTGTAAATTATAAAGACAAAAACAACAATAAGTTATAAATTACAAGGATGAAAATCATAATTTTGAAAGCATCAAAAAGAAAATAGCAAGTTTCAACAAATCATAAGGTCATACTCTTTTCTTTTTCAAGAATTACTTGGTACATCCTTTCCACTTTCCTGAAAATCCTTAATTTTAATTTTAAAAACTCTTGTCTTTCCATCACTTTGTCATATAGGTTTTTACATAAACAATCTCTAATCTCTATCATCTGGGTTGTTAAAATGTTTGCATACCAGATATTATTTTGAATGGGATATATGAAATATGTTTGGTTTGATTTGATTACTGCTATAGCATGTTTCTAAACAATTGAACATGAATTTTTGGATCTTTTTCAGCTAATATCAGTTGGAAGTAGCCAACGGGCCTTTGGTCCAGTGGCATAGCCACCCCCTGTAAACGCTCCGTTGACCTAGTCAATGAGGGATTTTGTGGAAGAAGGTCCTGGGTTCGAATCCGGACTCACTCATTGTGCTGGGCGCAAGGACAGGTGATCATTGCCTGGGGCTGGTCCTTGGTGGAGGGTCAGTTGGGCCCAGTTGGGCCACGGGGTTTGGGTTTCCCTGCCGTTCTAAACCTTTTTGTGGAATATCAGTTGGAAGTAATTTTAGCATTATCGAATATATGGGCTTCAATTAAAACCAAACGAAATGAGACCGAACATTCGATTTGTAGTCATCTGCTCTGGAAAAGCAGACCTTTCTCTAGGTGATGGATCAAACTAGATGAGGATCGACGATCCTTTCTCTTGAAGTTGTCCTAAGCTTAATAGATTATTCTTTAGCTTGGGAACGTAATATAGTTCACCTAAAACATAGACAGTGCCATTCAAAATGTGGCAATCCGATCCAATAGGAATATCCAATAGAGAGAACTGATCTAATTTAATCATCCATTAGATTGGATCAGTTGGTCCAATATTAACTGGATTGGGTAGGTTGATAAAATCCAACATCCGATTAGATGATTGGATCAGTTCAGTTCCCCTGACATCCAATGGATGTCAACCGAACCGATAAACAGACCTAAATTGGGATATAAACTCAGAGACCAAAACCTTTTGAGCCAAAAATTGCATCACCTTACTGATTTTGTACACACAACCCCAACATCTTATCATTTTTATCTTCACCCATTCCTCATTGATGATGACATATAAACAAAACAAACATGATATAGCAAGAACATAAGCTCATACTCCAAAGATTAACCTCATTCTTGAATGCTAATTAATTTCAATAATACACCCACACCTATTTCATTTCATATAACAACAAAAAAAACATCATTCATTTCATTTCTTTCACTCAGAATCTGAATCCTGAGTGTTTGATCCCTGTCGAACATTTCTTGTTTGCACCTTTGATGGAGGTTTCAAAGACGATTCCCCTTCAAAAAATATTACTTGGGCTTTTCCCAACCTCTCCTCCAGTTCCTCCGTGCTAAAATCATCGCTCCCACCAAGCTCATCAAATCCCACCTACAAACACATTATATGAATACAGAAGCAACAAACAACAATGCAGCAAGTGCATATATATATATATATATATATAGACATACCACATAATCATCCACTTTTGCATTCTTTATCAGAGCAATAGTTGGAAGAACTACAATCTTTAGCTTCTCTGCCAAGAATGGACTTTTCTCTGCTTGAATCTTTATAAAACGCGTCTCAATATGTTGTTTCGCCAATATGCCCAAGTGTTTGTCCACCACCTGCAAAAAATTACTCCTTAGTTTCTTGTTATCGTCCTCTAAAAACACTTTTTTTTAATCAGGGCATCAATTAATTCTTCGATTCTATTTAGTAAGAGGGATCTTGAAATGAGAAAAAAAACCCAAGAAACTAGAAAGGGGTATCTTGCATAATTTTCAGTAACGAGACTCGTTGATATACTTGGTATAATAGATGCTTACGGACATACTATGGTGGACTTCTGGCACTTAAAAGTTGTGTTTTTTTTAAACTAGAAACAAATCAGAGCCAAGGATTTATCAATATCTCTACAATAGCATACTATATAATTCTCATCAAGATACCAAATGACAGTGTGACTCTAAATGCACCATGGACATGGACAGTCTTTAGGGATAACTGCTCAAATCTAGAAAGTGACAATATGAATCAAGGTGAATCAAAGTGACAACTTGAAGAACTTAGATTTTGACGTATACTCGCAAGCAAGACTCTCTGGTTGGAAACGGTATGGTGCTTTATGTATCTTATTTGGTCTCACCGTAACCAAATAGTTTTTAAAAGTGATAAAAGAAAATTGGAAGTTTCAATAAAGAAGGCTTCGAATGGATCACGAGACGGATTGGTACGAGAAAAAACAAATGGAATGTGTGGTTGTCAAACCCGTGTCGAAGTTGGGAGATATGAGCTTTATGAACTTATCCAGTAGATAAGCTTCTTGATGTGGTCGTATGTAGTATAATCTGTTGTCTTAATGGTCGGATGTCTATCGAGTTTTGTTGTGTGAAAGAGATCAATTACTGATCTGCTGTGGTTGCTGGGGTTTTATAATTAGCTTAATGGGCTGCTGTGGCTTCACAAACAGCTTACTGATCAGTTGTGGTTCCTGTGGCTTAATGATTAGCTTAATCAGCTGCTGTGGCTTAATGAGCAACTTTTTGATCCGCTGTGGCTGCTGTGGCTTAATGGATAGCTTACTGGGCTGCTGGGGCTTAACAATCAGCTTATTGATCCGCTGTGGCTACAGTGGCTTAATGGATAGCTTTCTAGTCTGTTGGGGCTTAATGAACTGCTTATTGATCCGCTGTGGCTTAATGGGATAGCTTACTGGGCTGCTGGGGCTTAACGATCAGCTTATTGATCCGCTGTGGCTACAGTGGCTTAATGAATAGCTTTCTGGTCTGTTGGGGCTTAATGAACTGCTTATTGATCTGTTGTGGCTTAATGAACAGATTTCTGGGTTGCTGTGGTGTAATGAACAGATTTGTTCTGCTGTGGGGACAGATGTGGCTACTGTGGCTTATGAATAGCTTACTGGGCTGTTGTGGTTTCTGTGATCGTCTTAATGACCTGATGTGGTTGCGGATAAAGAAGGGGCAGATGCGGGGTGTTGCTGTGTGTTTTCTGCAGCTGGGTGTTTTCGTGATGCCATTCAAAAAAAAAATTAACCACAAAGGATCTTCAAACTGAATTCAGGAAGCAAGCTATTCAAGTCTTGGCTTTATCTTTGGTATCCCAAGTGAATTAATATGTGCTTTTAAATCCTAAACAGCCCTCATTATAAGGTCATAACAAAGTAAATGATAGAAAGAAGCGCATCACTTTTTGAGATCTTATTTAGTTTAGGCCTTGTATTTTGCTAATATAATGGAGCCTGACATCACCAAGCAATATCTTTTCTTAAAGTTATGTTAGTCTTAATATGATGCCTCTAAGTTAGTTTCCACGTTAACCCTCTCATATATTTGAGATTCCTTAAACCACATAAATAAAAACCTCATCATCCAAGTAAAATTTTCATGTTACTTTATGTGAGAAACATTAATGTGTAGCATGTGATTCCAAAACCATAGTGATTTGAAGAACAGAAAGATCAGTTTCAAAATGAGCTCAAGTAGCAATTCCAATTCCGAATCTAATACAAATGGACAAGCATGATGTCATCTAAACCCTAAATCGGTTGAACTTGAGATATTCATTGGAGTTCTTTTTACCGAAAAGCGATGTTGATTTCATTATATCCTCTTCACCGTAGCTAAAACTCGTTTTTGGACATTCAATGTGGGAAATCTTATTGGCAATTTCTATTAAAAAACTCAATAATTCTATAGTATCTTATAAACCCCAAATGATAAAGATTTTGAGTTACGAAAAAGGTCCAAAAAAGGAACATTCACCTTGCAAGGCCAATTTTCGCGATAAAAATGACAAACAACGCGATCGCTGGCCTTAACGATGGAGAAGAAATCCTTCTCGGAGAAAATCTCAGAATAATCTCCGTGGCCAAGGGCAATCCAACGGCTCCGCTTCTCCGCCATCTTCTTCATCTGTTGCAACCTGCGTTCTCTCAAGACCTCAATATCATCCAAATCGAGCTTATCCAAGGCCGCGATTTGATCATCGATCTTATCCTCTACAGCTTTGGCTACCGTTAGCACTTGCTTCTCTATGATCTGAAACGAACGAACATCAGGTTCACCATTAATTTACATTACAGAACATTGATTTACAAAGTAAAATGAAGAAAAATTGACAAACCTCTTGAACCCTATTCTCCATTGGATTGATTTTCTTTGGATACTGTCTTTAGATTTCTTTGAATTTCAAATACGAAATTGAAGATCCAGATCTTACAAGAAGGGAGGGTTTGTAATTGAATTGCGCACGTCGTCGTTTAACCATTCAGTGTTTTCTTACTGATTTCATTTAGGTAGTTGGGCTGCTGGGCTTTCCTTTTACAAAGGGTCATGATTTCGTTTAGGGAGTTGGGCCTGGGCTATTTTCAAATTCTAGATTTAGCCACGTTTATCCGGTTAATGTTTATTACATGTCACTTACTTTATAAAATGAGCATGATAAATATCGAGAATTTTACTTAGGTGACATTTGTTTTTTAAGAGGTGTTGAAGTCTGATTTCTGATTTCACTTCTGATTTATAAGAGGTGGTGCTGAAGTATGAAACCTGAATCGGTTAGACTGTTTGTTTTTACGTCTGAAGTCTGAAATCTAAATCAGTCAATGATTTAAAAATCCCTAACAATGCGGGTGTACGAAAAATAAGAGGAATTAAGTGGTGAGGTTACCACTTTTTTCAGATGATTTTCAAACTTAAGAGGATCTGAAAAAAACATAAAAACAAACAGTCTGAATTTAAAAACGTCTGAACAAATAAGTGATAAGTGGTCATTAAGAGGTAAAATTGAAAAAACAAACAGTAAACCAATAATCTTACCTGGTAAATAAGAGATAAGAGTCTTATTTAGTTATGGCTTATTGGGTAAAAGACACTGACCAAAAATCTATTTTGATGATCAGGATTGTTATTCGATAAGATAAATAAAGATTGTGATTTTTGTTGCTAATCATTTATTAAACGGTCATTTAGTCCATTTAAACTTACAAGAATCAACCTAAACACAAATTGATGAGTCTGTACAATACTTTTGTCATGAAATGTTGGATGGATGAAATCTGACTTATAGTGGTAGTGTCGCACGTTCTACATTCAAAATTGAGCATATGAGTGTTTGCAAGTGTTTTCATTGTACAATTATAACCAACTTTAGGTAAACACAAATTCATTGTAACTATATTAACTAATGTGTATATTGTATTTCAAATTAAAAAATGTCCTTTTTTCAGCCTACTTTATGTAAATGTAACATGTTTTATAATATATGTTATATACAAAACACCAAAAACCTAAACACTTATTTTTAAAATATCCCAAAAATATGTGTCCAGAAAATAAACCCCAAAATGTGTTGTTAGCTTATAGACCATTTCCAACCCATACCACTAAAAAAAATAAAATGTATGCCATAAATACTAAAATTCATTTCTCATCCTACACTACACTAAAAGTGAAACACAAAAAGACCTCTCTTACAGAAAATACTGGCCATGAATTATGTCCCCCTCTCTTTCACAACACACAAAAAATGTTGGTTAAAATGTCGGTCGAATTGAGTAAAATGACCAATAAGCCTTTTATACCTACAGGTTGAAGAAGGTCCTATCTAAAGGCGTAATTAGTCTAATTTGAAACTGGTCTTGTGCTAGACTCAGGCCTTGTTTATTTTTTTCATTTTAAGCTCTTAATCACTACTTGTGTCTGATTCGTTTAGATGTTTCATAACCATTTTAAAACTGAAATCAAACTTCAGGCTTCAGCACCTCTTAAAAAACAAACGACACCTCAATGCAATGAGCTAGTGGGCCTTCTTTTCACACTATAACAATTTACAGATATAAAAATAATGTTAAAGAGTTCAGATTCAATTATTAACTGTTTCCGTCATAAATAAGATTATTACGGGATTCGAACCATATAACACATGGCTCCCTAGAGACGGATATGGGTTCCCATCCACGCTGCTGTGGGCTTTCTGCCATGGTTGCTGATTAATCGTAGAATTGCAGTGGGCTAGTTTTATTTAATTACTTTGTGGACTAACTTAAATGGGAGCTGATGCCCATTGCTTAATTTTAATTATTTAACTGCTTTGATTATTTAATGGTTTATATATATATATATGGAAATAGGTTCACGGGGGAATACGGTAACAATTTACAAGAATACGAGGACTATTCTGAGCCAATCATTTTATACATGAAATTTTCCATGTACAAAATCACATATGATTCATGTACAAAATCATATATGATTCACATACAAAATCATATATGATTAGCTGAGACTTTTACAGCAGCAAAAGTCGTGCGTGTCATTTTTGATGCTAGTACAAAATCACATATGATTTTGTACATGAAAAAAAATTTCATGTACAAAATGATTGGCTGAGGATTGTCCTCGCATTCTCGTAAATTGTTACCGTTCTCACATGAACCCGTCTCTCTCTCTCTCTCTCTATATATATATATATATATAGTTTGCTAAGGGAGGGATCATACGAGAACTATCCATTTTTAAAAGAACAAATGAACAATTTGTGGACCACATATGATGTGGATCCCACATAATATTAAATCATTTCTGATTTAATATTAAATCATATTAAATCAGAAATGATTTAATATTACGTGGGACAATATCATATGTGGTCCACAAACACAAGGTGTTCCTTCATTCCTTTAAATTTACAAAGTTCTCATTTGAAGCTTCCTCTAGTTTGCTAATTCTCATGTTATTTATTTCATTTATAAACTCAGTCCTTATTGCATGTTTATATAAGTTTCAACTTGCAACCTTCGAGTGGATTAAAAGAAGATATAAGATGGCTTCGTTGGACAGCACAAGGTTGTTAGCGGAACCGTCATTTCACTTGCAATTTAATGCTATGCCTTCAAACTTGATTTTTACTATGATATTTTGTAAAGCGTAATTAAGTCTATATTCCATTAATGTAATTGAGTTTGTGTTAAGAAGACCAAAGTAACTCTGTTAGCATGCATATCATGAACAACAATTGTTGAAGGTAGCTTAAAGAGAAATGAAAAAGTCTAGGAATTTAAGTTCAAATTTTGATATTTTTTAAAGCAAGATAACATATCCATCTTATATTTTATAATAAATGAACAAATCATAAAGTTACATGTTCAATGTGTTAATAAATAATGTTATAGTAGAATGAGGTTCAAGAAAAGATCGTAAAGAAAAATAACTAAGATACATTTTTATATAATTCCCTATATGATATGCACATATGCATTCCAGACAAATTATTTATATACGTATGTGCATATCGTGTAGATGAATGGTTAGTTTTTTTTTTTGAACAACAAACAATTTTATTACCACCTATATAAAAGTAACAATACAAGAGAATCACAGTTTTGTTGGAAATGATCACGTTTGCGAGAGGCAAACTATTCTACAAAGTAACTACCAAAGTTTCTAACAGCTATTGCACAGATGTTGCAGTCGAACACGAACCAAACAGTCCTGCCAATCAGCCATGATTCAAGCGTGATTTAAGCCGAAACAGCCCATCAGAACAGCCCCGCAGCTTACTGTATCCAGTCCGGCCGTTTGAAAACACGATACCAAAAACCAAACAACGTTGCCAAAATACATAACCACAGGACTCCAGCCAGAAGAGAATCAACCAAACAGCCATAAAACAAACATGCAGCTTATTAAGGACAGCACAGGCCTCCACCAGATCAGACTCAGCCAAAGGCAAGCCTGTAGCTTAATATGGACAGTTGCGTGGACCAAATTGCAGAATCACATGCCTCCGAACAGAAGTGATTCAGTCAAACATCCCTTAATCAGCATTGCTATTCAGACCAAAATACATACCTGGAGCTTAATACGGACAGCTGCGTGAGAATTTCTACAGCCCCGAGTCCTCTGTCCTGGAGCACGAGTCTTGCCAGTTGTCCAACCTATCAACCACATATTAGAGTTCAAACCTTTACCGGTACAAATTCGTGATTGTCTATATCGTTACGAACCATACGGATCCACAAGCCATGATGCCCAGTCCACCTTAAGATCATTGACCGTGTTTTAAAACCCGGTTTAACCCGGCCGGTCGAACCGGGACCCGGGCAAGTGAACGAGTGAACTACGACCGGGTTGATTGCAACCCGGCCAGGTTTCACAAAAAAAACAGGTTTCAACCTGAAACCCGTTAAAAACCCGGCCGAAATAATAAAATTCAAAAAAATTAAAACATTTTTTTTCTATTAACCTGGATATTCAACCCGCTATGCTTATGATGGTTACTTGGTTTGATGGTTATGTTTCTTTTTGATGTATTTGGATTGATAAAAACTTATGGTTATGCGTGTTTTTTTCATTAATCTCTCTCCCCCTCGGATCTCTCCTCCAACCCCACTTCCACTCCTACTCCGAACCTTGAAATTTACCTCTTTCCGCTACCGTTACCTCCTTGTTAGTTTCTAGATGATATAAACGATTGAATTTTTCCTTAAGTCTACCCACCGATGTCCAACTATCCTCCCAAAATTTTACGTTCGACTCTGAGAATCCAATTCCCACCTTATCTTTTTTTTTTTGAACAGCAATTCCCACCTTATCTGTATCCAAACCGGTCTTAATAATACTCGCCCACACCGAATGGTTAGTAAGGTTTAATTTTTTTCATTTTCTATGATTTTCTCCAAACCTTAAACCTAACTCAAACTATTAATAATAAGTTGTTTGAACATTATTATCAATGGTTATAATGATAAAGATTTAGATATTTAAGGAAAGTAATTGGTAGTATGAATTTTGGGAAATTTTGCATCCATATAATGGGGAGAATGTTGGGTTGGCAGCAACTCAATTCTAAAAAGATTCCAAGTCAATAAAGTGTTTGACTTTTCAAACACCCTCGTCAAATCAATTTAACTTTATATTTTATTTTTTTCTCATTTGTATTTCATAGTTGGGTGTTTGTTCGATAGTCGATACTTTTCTAATTTAAAAAAATACAAAAATATCAATAAATGCTTATGACGTATGTAGATATGTATATGGGGTGCAATTGTCGATGCATTGTTCATAAATCCAACCACAATTTAAAATAATAGAATATTAATAAACAATAATAGTTAATCATGTTAAAAACAATATTAATACAAACCTAAACTTTTGTTTCAGGTTAAATCGAGAAACATATTCCTATCATCTTTATTTCTAATTTTATTTTCCTATTTCAACCAAATAATCCCTAATTTAACATAGTTATGCACACGAAATATGAAATTGATATTTTGTTTTCACTATATGAAAAAAAGAGTAAATTGTATTTTTGGTCTATATGATTTGTCAATTTTCATATATTAGGACTCTATGGTTTTATTATTGCAAAAACCATACAGTAGAGAAAAATTGTTTAGTTTTTCGTCCCTTCCATTAACGTATGTTAATGACTTAATTTCCATCCTTTGATTTATCTCATATGATGTGCACATGACGATAAACCGGTCATTTTACCTTCTTTTTTTATCTTGTCATTTTCCTTCCATTGGTTAACTAAACCAATAACTAGCAACATTAACTTTAGCAGTTTGAGCTGATATTCGTTTTGATCATTATTTAGCCTTTAGCCTAATTGAACTTGAATTGCTTAGTCGGGCTAAATCAAACCAAATACATTGTGACAAATAATTTGAGTCATATAATAGCTTACCAAAATAACCTCATCCAACTCGATCAATCTTGTTAGACTATACCATACAAAATCAATATGACTTTTAGTTCTCATGTATGTCATAGTATCATGGAAGAAGTTATGAGTTCAAATTTAAATAAATAAAAGGATAGTCATAAGCCGGCAAACTACAAAAACCAAAAAGATTTGAACATGGATTTATTCATCAAAAACCCATTGTTCATCGAAATGACAACATGGCCTCCCCTTTTCATCGCAACACGTGTATTAACAATATAAAAGCTTTCTGAATGGAAAAATAATGACCACAATGACTTTAACACATTCGATATGGACGATATGCGTGAGGTTACTGATTTAAAAGATGTTCAAAATGAAATTTTCACTACACCACTTCTCAAACCAATCTATCCATCTGAACTCTGAAGGGAAAACCACATTCAATATTGACGACATATTCTTTCCATCAACACCACCAAGATCTCTCGACAATGATGTTTCGAATGACAAGGATTTAGGTAATTTAACCTTGTTGATTATGTCCCAAATGTACCAACAAACAAGTAAAAGATAGCTAACACTTGATAAAACTTAAAAGTTTAAAGCAACACCTGGTTGAAGAGTCGTATCAACTTATGTTTCTTGATTGAGAGAGACCATATGTGGGACCGATTGAGAGAGACGAGATCTATGATTGTGAGCAATGAGAATTAGGATCGATTGTGAGAGACTCGAATTTGGGATAGATTGGGAGAGAAGAGCAACTAGTTAGGATTGATTGAGAGAGACAAGATATGCAAATTGTGAGGTGCAAGATTTAGGATCGATTGATAGGCGATGAATCATGTCAAGAGGATAAGAGGAAATTAAGAGGTTGATTTATCATTTAACAAATCATAAGAGGGTAAGAACTTAGAAGCTCTTATCACCCAAAAAATCAAATACTTTTGTTGAACCAACCTCTAAATTGGTAAGAGTTAGGCCTTGTTTTTTTTTTCATTTTAACTTCTTAATCACCACTTTTATCTGGTTCTTTAAGACGTTTCATAATCATTTTGGAATTGAAATCAGACTTTAGACTTCAACACATCTTAAAAAACAAACGCGACCTTAAAAAAGACTCTAACAAAAGGTAAATTAAAAAAACCTTTAAATGAATATCACATATACAAAAATAAGTTTAGTTAGCCACCTCATTAAAATAGATGAATATTGTTCGAAGAATAAAAAATAAAAAATCATAAGATAGAAAATTTATGTATTTTAATAACAATAATATAATAAAGAAGTTGGGCCTAGTATTAAAATTGAATTCAAGTATGTAACCGGAAGGTGTGAAAGTAGGCCCATTTTTCAGCCATCAACCGTTAAATAACGTAACTTTTATAGATAGATACATCTTCAGACTTCTAGGCATCTATATGTACATAGTATATCTATAATTATAAAAAAAGATATCATATCTATTTAATAAAAAATTAATTACAATTAACTTATGGAATAGAGATGGTTTATTTTTTTTATTTTTTGCTGAAGGCAGTTAATATTTTAAAAATTAAAATAAAACATTTATTATATGTTAACGGAAAAGGATTGTTGTGATTGCAGAAGGTTACCTTAAAGACCCTATTCACCCATCAACTGTCCTTTCAATTCTTCAGCAACTTCCACGCGCCCTTTTTTTCTTATGAAAATAGAGTTTTAAATGAATATTTTAAAATATAATAATTCTCTTGTCTCAATAATATTCTTTCATATTTCTTATGTTTTCTTGCAAAATATATACTACTTTAATCATGATTTATTAATTTTCAATTCAAACTTTATGTTACGTTTTTGAGTTTATAAAGAAAAAAGAAAAGAAAGGAAAGAATGATAAATAATAGCCATAAATGAAAGTTTTAAAAGACAAATTAACATGATTACATTTCTTTTCTTCCATTAAAAGATATGGAGAACATAAACTTTTTCCCTTATGTATTACTGTATATTAATTTTTTACTAATAATATAATCTATTAATTTATACAGTAATAAATAAAATTTAAAACATACAATTAATACGAATATATATACACACATATATGTTATTAGGATGATAACCAAATGAAAATTAAAAAAAAATTACAAATCCATGAGAATTAATATGAAAATATTTTTTTACATAAATTTTTATTCATCAAAAATTATAATTAAAGATATTTCACATATATTTGGGTTAATTTTATGAAAAAATTATATGAGAATTTTTTTGGTTTGCCTAACGAAACAAAAAATATACGTGAAAAATATTATATAGTAAAAAAATATGAAACTTTTATATTATGAAATAAATATATATAAAATAACATTTTACATTCTACTATTTGATAAAAAAAAATTATTTTTAAATAATTTTCACAATTATAACTTTTTATGGGTTTCATTTGATTTAACTGATATGTTATTATATTATAAATTTTTGACATATGTAAATATGTAATGACAACATCAAATAATGATTTCAAATAATTATTGTATATGATATTAACAAAAAATAAAGTTGATTAACCTTATTTATCTTAATTAATTAATAGTTTCTCAAAAACAATTAATAATTAAATTATGTATCTTTATAAATTATCAAAGTTTTATTATTTAAAAAACAGAAAAATATGATTTTGATCTTTATTTAAGTTACAAGAACATTTCTAAAAATATTATATTTATTTTTAACAACCAAAAATATTAAATAGTTATAAAAAAGTTAAAAAAATATAAAAAATAAGTAATATAATTATAAATAAGTAATAACTGATATTGATAATTAGTTAAAATTAATTAATAATTAGTTAAAATTAATTAATAATTAGTAATACTAATTAACATATAAACAAAAAGCATCTACACCTTGTTAATGTTAAGAAATGAACACATCAACCAATTTTTGCCTATTTAAACAAGACTTTTTGGGTAAACAAAATAAATAAATTAACCAACAACTCAAACAGATTTTTCAATATCTAAAAATTGAATATTTTTGAACATATTTTTGCAATAATAAAATTTCTCTAAAATAATGAAGTATGAGGAAAAATATTTTTCATTATATTCCATCAATTGGAAACTACAATGTTAAATGTTTAGAACATCTTCAACAGACAATAACTTCTTTAAAATGAAGAAAACAGGAAAAACAATAGGGATTTCGAGCCAAAAGTTTGCCCCAACAACTTACCAAAAATTATCTTCAAAATTGAGAAAATAAAAAAGATAAAACTTTTTTTTTCTAAGGCTATGTTTGGCAAACTAGCTGATAAGTTAGCTTATGACTGATAAGCTAGCGTATGACTTATACGTTAGTTGATGACTTATAAGCTAGCTGGTAGCTGATAAGCTAGCTGATAAATAAGTTATGTTTGGCAAAAACTAGCTTATGAGCATGTGAAATGACCAAAAAGAACATGTTGAAAGTAAATAAATAATATTAGTTAGTGGTATAATTGAAAAAAGTGTCAAAAAGCTCCTCATAAGCTACTCCAACTAGCTTATCGATAAGCTAGTTTATAAGCTGACTTATAAGCTAGACTTATAAGCTAGCTTATGTGCATCCAAACGATTACTCAGAAAATAAGTTAGCTTATAAGTCGGCTTATAAGCTAGCTTATTTTTGCCAAACAATGCCTAAATATGAAAAACACTCTATAAATGATTACAAAGTGAAACCATCAATGAAAAACTTTGAAAACAAATGTTTATAGAGAGAACTAGTAATTTTTTGATAAATAAATTAAATATTTTAATATTATAATCAATGTTGATTTCTTCGAAAAAAGAACTATGTTAAAGATGAATATAATTTTTCTTTAAAGATTTTAAGTTTTTGGTTTTCAACTTTGAAAATTTTGTTGAAGATGTATAAAAAAAATCTTTCGTACATATTTTAATTATTTTAATAATATTATTAATATTGTATATTTTTAAAATAAAAAATCTGTCGATGATAATTTTCTTTTTAGAAAAACTATTATATATATTATTAACATTTGTTATGTTATAAAAATAGAAATGCGCGTGGGCCAAGTAGAAGAAACCCTTTTCTTTTTTTCTTTTTTTTACTTTTTTCCGTAGGTAATCTTAATTAATCATAATTAATTACTACATTCATATTTCATACTCCTATTTCCTATTTCCTATTTCCTATTTCATTCACACCAAAATCTTCTCTCTCTCTCTCTTTCTCTTTCTCTTTCTCTTTCTCTTTCACCAAACCAGAACCCCCTCAATTTACATGTTTCCCCTCCTTTTCTCTCTCTAGATTGCTTGCTTGCTTACTTCCTTCCACAACAACCATGGAAAAGAAGCAAGGGTTTTTCTCTGCTCTAAAACACGAAGTTATCCGTGGTTTATCGCCGGTTCGATCACGTTCCAAGAGTCCTGCCGGCAAACGGAGTTCTTCTCCCATGGCTGCACTTCTTCGCCGGACACCCAAACAGTTAACAAATTCCGACCATTTCATCGGACGATCAGGGAGTTTAACCGGAGAGACACTCGCCCCTTTGTGGGAAGGTCCTGATCAAGACGCCGCCGCTTCAGACCTTGGCGACTCTAAACGGGTCGGGTCGGCTATTGGCCACTGGATGAAAGGTCAGCTTTCTAGGGCACCCTCCATGACCTCCACCATGGCTTATAAACATAGGTCTGATTTAAGGCTACTTCTTGGTGTCATGGGTGCACCGCTTGCTCCGGTGCACGTTACCACAACTGATCCTCTGCCTCACCTTAGCATCAAGGACACTCCTATTGTAAGTCTATTAACAATATCTTTTTCAGAATATTTATATATATATATATTTGTTAATTGTTATTATTCAAATATATTTCATTCATCATTCTCACTGGATGTTTTCTGTTCATAGATTAGAATCAATTTAAGATTAGTGATGTTGATGGCTACTGATTGTAAAAATTCTTTGTCTGTTTTTGACATTTCGAGTTCGTTGACTTTGATTTTTAATGGGTTTAATTCTATTTTAGGAAACCTCGTCTGCACAATACATACTACAGCAGTACACAGCTGCATCTGGAGGGCAAAAGCTTCAAAACTCCATTAAAAATGCTTACGCCATGGGAAAGCTCAAGATGGTAGCTTCCGAATTTGAAACTGCATCCAGAGTGGTCAAAAATAAACATGCTGCAAGAGCTGCAGACACCGGTGGGTTTGTTTTATGGCAGATGAACCCAGATATGTGGTATGTTGAGCTAGCCGTTGGTGGTAGCAAGGTCCACGCCGGCTGCAATGGCAACCTGGTTTGGAGACACACACCATGGCTCGGTGCCCACACCGCCAAAGGCCCTGTTAGACCCTTGCGTCGTGCTCTTCAGGTCCACCATTTTCTTGATTTCTTTTCTATTTTAATGGGTATTTAAATATTGCAATAAAGGTTGATCTTAAAGATTTGAAATTTTGGGTTTTTTCAGGGTCTTGATCCAAGAACTACGGCGAGTATGTTTGCTGATGCGAAATGTGTAGGTGAGAAGAAGATCAACGGTGAAGATTGTTTTATACTTAAACTATGTGCTGATCCTTTGACATTAAAGGCTAGAAGTGAAGGTCCAGCTGAAATCATAAGGCATGTCCTTTTCGGTTATTTTAGCCAGAAAACCGGACTCATTGTTCACATGGAGGATTCACATCTAACCCGTATTCAAACCAACGGTGGTGATGCCGTCTACTGGGAGACCACAATCAATTCCTTTATGGACGATTATCGACCCGTGGAAGGGATCATGATCGCCCATTCGGGTCACTCGGTTGTGACCCTTTTCAGGTTCGGTGAGATGGCTATGAGCCACACCAAGACCAGAATGGAAGAAGCCTGGTCCATTGAAGAAGTTGCCTTCAATGTACCAGGCTTGTCAATTGACTGTTTTATCCCTCCAGCCGACTTGAAATCCGCAGCTTCTATCTGCGAAACATCCGAACTTCCGGAGGACGAAAGAGGGAAATCATCTTCTTCTTCTTCCCTTATGGTTGCTGGTCATCGTGCAAAGGTTGCAGCCCTTGTGTAGGGGGGGGGGTCACATGGATGGCTGCAATTGTTCATATAGGGTCAACGGCTAGTTTCTCTGATTGACTAATTAACACTTTAGAAGTCAAATTAAGTTACAGAGTAGGTTATTTAAGTAATTTGGGTTCATTTCTTCTAGGTTCTTGATGAATCTTTAAGGTCTGAATCTAGCAATGGAGGGAAATTGAATTGGGTTTTTTTTTTCTTCCGATTTACAGGAAATGGAGGTTTATTTTTAGAGTACCTTCCATAAAGGTGTTTGTTTAGGGTTTATTTTTATGTTGGTGTTTAAAGAGATCAAAGGTGGATCTTGTGATGTATGTTTTTACCTACTATACTGTAACCAAAATGTTACTGATGTGGGTTTATTATTAATTATATATTTTTATATATAAAAAATCTTGGATTGAGAAGAAATATAATATGTATATATATATATGTGTGTTATTGTGGGTAAGAAGATTCTTTTTGGTCCCTCTACTTTAAAAAAAGTTGCATGCGAGTGTACCATTTTCTTAAAATTTAGATAAGAAATGTGGTAACTTTTTGGTTTGGCTTTTTGACGAGAAATTGAGCATCAGCATCCACCACCATGACTATGAACATGAGGGATGAGTGGAGTGGAGTGAAGTGGGGGTGCATCGTATGAAGCAAAGCGTGTTTGAGAAAATATCATTAAAGTGTTCTCTTTTATATCCGTTTACAGCTGTAAAACAAAGTGTCATTCCCACTTGTACCTTTTGCTATAAAATATGTATTCTAAGATATTACTATGTATATTTCGTTATAATAATGTCTCTCTATTTATCTTAAGTCATGCATTTAGCAATTTATAACTTACCCTTAATAATATGATGGTCAAAAGAGCAAGATTCAAATCTTTTAGAGCTTCTCCAACCAATTATTTAAATAGAAAAGATTTAATGGTATGTTTGGTTTACGGGAAAGAAATAGATTTAGAGGTATTTGGATTTCAAATCCATTACAATCCTATGTTTGGTTTGTTGGATTGTTTGGGATTTAAAATCCTAAGAGATTCATTTGAAATTATACAAACGTGAGATTTTCAAATCATTGGGGGATGTTCGGGATTTCATAAAATTGTATAGAATGATGTTTTATAAAATGTTAAAAATATTTGTTTTTTAATAATTGATTGATAAAAATGAAATTTAATTATTTTTATAATTATTTATAAATAATGGAATTCAATACCATTCCAAATCTTACAAACCAAACACACATATGATTTCAAATCTATTTCAATCCAGATCTCTCCATGAAATCCAAATCGTTAAAAAACAATCATACAAACCAAACTGACCATAAGTTTTTGTTGTCTATATTGCTCTAACAAATTTCTATCTTGTTCTTGAAAAAGAAACTTAAAGAAAACTTCAAATATATAAATTTTTTACGTTGTGTTCTCGAATTTCGAAAGAAAAAAAAAGTGATGGAAAAGAAACGAATAAAAAATAAAGGAAAGAAAATAGTTTTTTTGTGTTTTTAAAAGGAAAAGAAAAAAAATGAAATAGTTTTTTGTAATCGTGAACAATAGAGAAAGGAAAAAAAATGTCATTTTTACAAATATAACCTTAACAATATATCTTTTATAATGAAATGTCAAGTAATTTTAATAATTTTTTTAAAAATATATTATATTTTTCTTTTCCTTTCTTTCCTTTCTCCCACATCCGAAAAGAAAGTTTTGGGGGAAATTTATGATTATTTTCACTCAGTTTTCTTTTCCTTTTCTCCTAAAAAAGTTTGGAGAACACAATCCATTTTTACTTTCCTCCCCTTTCCATCACTTTCTTTTCCTTTCATTCGTAAAATAAGTTTCGAGAACACAATGTTAATCAGAAGAGTAAAATATTATTTTAATATTTTCTATGAGATCGATTTATTAGTTTTCTATATAAAGTTTTCTTTTCTCCTAAAAGTGTATTACGAATTAGAATGATAAAATTATAGAATACTTTAATAATATAAATATCTAAAATAGAGAATCTTTGGAGTTGAATATTTTTGTTTTCCAATTTTCTTTTTTGTTTCTCTATTTTATAATAAATTATAAGATACCTATTGGAGATGTTTTTTTGGAATGGTGTTCTAGCCTATCAAGACTACTCTCAACAAATTGTGACTGGAAAAAACCAGTTCCTAATAAATTCAATGCTCATGATTGTTACTTTGGGTAGATGTATATTCCACCACATCTCTCAGGACCTCAACCAATATGCCACAACTCTTATGGTTTATTGGAGATGCTTTTAAGCTTCTAAAATGGGCCAATTTCCGAATAAAACGTTGTAATTGATTCGCTTTAGGGTAGAGATAGAAAATGGAATGAGCTTATTGTCGTAAAAAATGTTTCATTATCTGTTATCCGATAATGATTTATTTTATCCAACTACTATGGCGAAATGTAGTTTTTTTTCCTCTAAACTAAATATGATTGTGGTGAGGCCAACTTTCGAAATTGAGGCGGCGTGTAGAATGCTTGTGATGGCTTATAAATTTTTCTTTATTTAGACAAAAATTTGATTACCGGTAACCCTATAATAAGCTCAGACGGAACCATATCTTCTATTTGTGCAAAGTCATCCGAATTTTTTATCATCTAAGCTACACGTCAGATACTACAAATTATTAGCTTGCAAAATGGCCTACCAAAATCATATTTATTTAAAAAAATACATATCACAAGTTACAAAATTGACACTTAAATTTTTTTAGTTATTTTGATTTAAACATAAAAAAAAATATGGTCAAAAGGTGAGATGTTTATTCAAGTTTAAGAAGGGAGAAATCGTATTATTTCATTTTTTTAATTAAGTATATTCTCTTCATACATTGTCCTTAAAGTTATTATAATAAATAATAAAAAAGGAGCATTTGGAAATCTGTTGTACCATCCTTTATATCATTTGTGTTTTATCTTGTATCCAACTTTTTTGAGAAAAAATGTTGTGTAGAATTTTTGTTGCTTTTTGAATTAATGGTTTTTTTTAATAATGACCAAAAACTTATCAACGTTACATCCAAAAAATATAGCAATTAAGTTTTGATTAAGCAATTTAATTAGCAACCGACTAGCCATATATTATTTTACTCAAATATTTATTTATCAGAGGTGTTTTTTTAATAAGTTTAGAAATTACTATATAAAAAAAAACTAATTGCAACTGCCCCCCTTAATTTGATTGGGATGAAGGATGTGGACCATTTGAATTTAAAGTACCCTCACGAAGTGGGAATGTTACCATCACCATCACATATATTTATTAATTAATACAATTTACAAGCTTTAAAATTTGTTAAGTACAAGACTTATAAATGATGTCAAATATCAAATGTCATAAATGGTTTTCGGTGGAACTTAGAGCATCTTCAAATAGATAACTCTTTCATAGGTTATCATTTTTACAAATAGTCATTGAGAAGTTTTTTACCCATTACATTAAAAGACTTTTTGGTAAATAGGTTGGTATATACCAACACTGTTGATGCAAAAGACTTTTTGGTAAATTATGTTCATTTTGTTCCTTTTCTTTCATTAATAATAAACCTAAAAAGCTTTTGACAAGCTTGGTTGCAATGGATATGAGTTTAAAGGATGACTTTTTGTCAAATAAAGTGAGTGAAAATATGAGATGGCTTATGTAAAAAGTCATTGTAAGACTAAGGCATTGTGGAGGCTCTTAGTCCCGATTGGATTGAATTTAGAGGGTTTGAAATTGAATTTCATTTTAATCTAATGTTTGATTTGAATGACTTTCTAAATTTGAAATTCACAAATATATGATTTTGAAATCCCACTAATATCTGTATGTAATAATATTTTAAAATACGTTAAAACGTTTTTTTAGTAATCAATTAATAAAGATGTAATTTAAATAATTTTATAATTATTGATATTTTGTTTTTATAACAAATGAAATTTAATTCAATTCCAAATCCTACAAATCAAATAGAGTTGTTCACGGGCGGGATGACCCGTTAGCCTTGCTCTGTCCACCCCACTAGGAAAAAAAGGGCACACCTGTCCTACCTGTTAATATATTTATATTAATTAACTTTTGTAAATTAAAACTTACAAATAAAATCAAAAATTCTTGATACTTATCATTTCTCACTTAATTATAACTGGTGTTAATAACATTTTCTAAAAATCCAAAAAGTAAAAACATAATTATCTCAATAGCCAATTGACCATTTTCTTATTATCTCATTTAGTCATTTCATTTATCGATACTTCATATCTTGCAAAACAATTTTTTTTCCTAAATTATATACATTGTTATGTTATTCACGTCTAATTTTAAGTTAGAATTATTGTTGTGTATTTTGAATTGTTTTACATTAACTTGTAATATTATATAAGTTTGTTTCTTAGAAATATAAAAACATTTTTAGGCCCGTTAGCCCGTGGACAAGCCCGCCACGTTTATTGGGCGGGTAAGAGCGAGTTTTCAAGACCATAAAAAGGGCTTAGGTTTGTTATAATAAGCTTCTTGGACAAGAAAAATAACTTAGATCCGATTCAAGACCGCAAAAGATCACCATTAAAATCAAACAGACGAAATATTTAAAATCCCTCAAATTCCAAATCCTTTAGGAAATTCAAATCCTCAAATCAATTCCATCAAAAACATAGGCACCCTTAAAATATTAGGTTAAAGAACGATGATGTTCAACACATTAATAGATGTATATATTGATAACATGATAATGTGCTACAAATACTAAATAGTTATTTTAAGTATCACGAATGTTCGGATTAGTTTGATTGCACATCGACTAATTACCTAAACCCTTGAAGATATACTTTAACAATATTTGTTGGTTAAAAAACTTTATAATTTCTGATGTTACTTATTTATGTAGTTTAGAGATGGAACAAAGGTTGTATTTACTTGACAAGAGTGAAAAAGAATACGGTAATATCAACATCAAAAGAGAAGAAGTAAAAATGCAACAAATTGATAAACAGATTATGTGTATGAATTGTCACATAAATTTATTTCCTCTATTTCTATATAGACAAATCTAAAGAGAGACCAAATTCATGAAAATACAGATCTATAGAAAGGCCAAATTATATATAGAAATTGTCTTGTGTTTGTTTATATATTTTTATCATCTTGATTTAATTTGTATGTATGTGACGGGTCTGGAGTTTTGTAGATGGAGAGCATACGAGGAGGGTGGTAATGGAAAATGTTGTCCCTAAACGATATGAGAAGACTTGAAAGGACAAACGGTTTTGAGGCTTATGGAATCTTACACAGGCTCTAAGAAATTTGTCAAACAACACTTGCCTGTGACTGATTCAGAGGTTTATCTCTTAATGAGAGCCATTAAAAGGTAAACAAACACCTCATCATAGTTTCATCACACTTTTAGTTATAGATGGAGATGGGCCTAGGAGGTGTATTTTAGAGTTACTAGATATTATTCACACTTTTCTGGTCCACGTCCGCGATTCACCAGTCTTATAACTATCTGTAACACCCTAAATAGGCGACAATTTAAACCGAGATAAGTCTAAGAAATAAAGCTTAAATGCATAGGTAACCCAATGAAAGGAGAATAATATAAGAGTTTACACCAAGACTTATATATTAAACAACAATCTAATAATCTACACTAGTTCGAAATATAGATTACATTCGGGTGTTGCTAATATCCACAAAATAATAATATCTAGTAACTCTAAATACACTCAAACGTGTAAACCCAAAAACCGCCTCAACCGGCATTACCATTTCGTTTAGACCTTGGGAGCCCTGCCACTTAGAGAACCTGAATATACATGTCATTTAAGAATAAGTGTTAGGTTTAAAGCCTAATGAGAACAAACAGTTATATGGATAAAACTATAAAACTTTGAAAATGGAAACATAGCTTTAAACAAGATATTTAAACGTTTGAACTCACGCTTGTCCTTGGGAATAAAGGGTACAAGAATTCTGAAGATTACGGGGGAGACCCGTGTTACCATTGATAGTGACAGAACACGTGAGTGAGTCCTATATATTCCAATGTTATATAAACATCATTTTAGATAACTAAATATAGCAAGCTCAACTCCTCGAATCGGTTGCATATAGAATTACCAAGTTCAACTCCTCGAGATTGAATCTTAAGATCTCCATTATCCAAATTAGGCTAATTCACTTAAAAACTACATTATATGATCATTGGCTAATACCCGACTCAAGAGCCCACACCTTTATGCCTACTTAAAACCCAATGTCTATTTCAAGTTACAACATAAGGATTATTACCCCAAATACGTCTATTTCAAGTTGCCTTCTATGCATATGGACCCATTACATTCTAGTCTTTCATATAGATACATCTATGTAGATATATCAAGCTTTGCCCAATGTTAAATGTTAGACACATAATCTCAACAAGTGATAAATCCATCTTTTGTTAGTGAGATAACCAAATATAAGGGGATAAACATTTTGTCTTCCAAATCCATTAATACTTTGAAACAGTCATTTCCCAAGTGTCAAAAATAATTCTTCATACTCATTTTGTCAAGATATGCAAAACCTCCAATTCACCCAAATTTGATCTAATTTGTCAAAATCATATAAATGTGTAGATACTTGAAATATAAACATAAAGAAAGTAAAATACATCATTTTGACATGTATATAGTTTTGTAAAATTGTAAGATTAACTCACAATACTAGGTTTTTGAAGAAAACCCCCAAAAACTTCAAGAAATGGCTAGTGGAGAAGATGGACACTTGAACCTTGGACCCTAGGCTTTGATCTTTAGCTTCTATGGTGAGGAACTGCTCTTGAATGGTTGGATTAAAGAAATAAATGCTCAAAAGTTCGTACTTAATGTGGTGGAAGAAAGGAAAAACGAGGGGAAAAGAGTTGGCGTGAAAATGGGAGCTGAAATCTGGGATTAAGGCCCTTGGTGCGGTCAACAACCTGTTACTCGACTTGCGTCGTGATGCTAGGTCGCGCGTACGCTCAAGCCAAACCAAACAAGGACTTACGCGACTTTTCATGTGACTTAGAGTCACGAGGTCTCGACACACGAAAAATTCGCCAGTAAGCCTATTTTATTAGTGTGTTGCCAAAACTCAAACCCATCACCACTAACTATTTTTCTAACAACAAAGCCCCAATTTAGGGTTACTTAGGTCCTTAAAATAACCCCATCACTTAAAATAAATATTTTCAAAATCACAGGTGTTACACTATCCCTTGTCGGGACATGAGGGTTGGGAGAGGGGATTTTTCAAGAAACCTGGTCGAGTATGGGAATTCATTTTCCCTAAAATAATAGATACCTACAACTTATTCTGTTCTTAATTGATTATATAGAAGAATAAACGATAAGATAAATAACAAAGTAGTTAGAGTTGATCAAGCCTCAAAATGATATATACCTCCTTCGCCTACTGAAATTTGTGACATCCAAATCAATATTTCATTTCAAATAACTTTATCAAACATATAAATATATCTTAGTAAATAAAATAGTAATTAAGACCGATCAAGCCTTAAAACACTTACCAAATATGAATTGAGAAGTGACTTTGTACAACAGTACATTATACCATCAATCAATTAAATTTGTCCTATCCATTTAGAACTGGACCCTTCCATTCTTGCTTCAGAAAGATTGCAGCTAGCATGCTGGTAGAAAGTCAAGGCTCTTATCCTATTCTACGAATCTACAACTCTCTTTATTGAGCGAGACTCCATCTATATCCTTGCAAGTGATTACTCTTTTAGGCCATTTGCTTGACAACTTAAACTAGACCCTACTTTCGATTAGATAGGCGTCATCGCTTGACTAATAGAATAGGGGGCTAGGAAGTTCTTGCTTGTTGTCTACTTTGTGAGCCTTCACTGTGTTGTTCTGTAACTTATCTTCTTTCGCTCGTTCATGAGGTCTTAAAAAAGAGAAAGGGCGGCTATCTAGCGAGAGTCGTTTTTATAAGTACCTCCTTCATACTAATAAAACATATGTCAAACAAATCAATATTTAATTTTAGATATCTTTTGTCATACATATATATATATACACACACATACGATATATACACACACACATACGATATATATACACACATACGCACGTCTAGAAAATATATAGATCTTACACAGCTACTCAATCTTTTTTTAACCATTCATGAGTTAAGTCTAATCAATGTACATACTCACAATTATTGATTGGTCCTAGGCAAGGCATTTCGCTGCCTTGTCTTAGGCACATTTAGTTTGGTTGTGCTCCCCATCCTAGGATGGTCCTAAATGGTCCTTACCAGAGGTTTTTTTATGTATCTTGTATTAACTCTCAATTAAATTATCCAAATAATAATATATACCTTCAGTGTAAAAACTATACATGTTTGTTTTATAATTAAAAGAATGTTATTATTTGCTTTTAATAATCATGAAGATAAACAATAATTAATACTTTGTCTGTTAATAAGCCAAATGATTAACTAGTTGCGTTTAATAAAAACTATCTGATGAATTAATTGAAAAATAAAAAAAAGATCAAAAATGACATATTAGAAAATTAATCAATCTTAACATTTCAAAGATATATTTGAAACAAATCATTAATAATTTATTATAAACTAGTACATGTACTCACTCAAAGCACAAGATGAAAAAGTTTCTACCTTTTTTAAAATCAATACAGGCATTACATACATAAAACAACAACGAAACCAGATTGTTTTGTTGCTGTGCTAAAGATACCAATAAAAATTCAAATACTTTAGACATTCTATATGTACCTAGTTATGTATCCTTGCAAAGTGGTGGGAGGTAAAGTTTTATTGTAATTTTTTTAATGCGACCCCTTATTAAAAAGTTAATCATAAATGGTTGTTTGAATAAAATAAATTATAATTATTTATAATCATACACTCTCTCTCTATGTATATATATATAATGACTTATGAGAAAAGTTCAAATGTGAACTCATTTTTGGTTGTGAACGTGAGAACGAATCTCAGCTACTTATCCGGTCAATAAAGGCGAACTTTGCAGTTCCTCCTTTAATAATCTCCACCCTCCCATGAATCGCGTCAATCCTCCGTGATCGCGTCCACCATAACCGAAGATGTGTGGCTGAGATTCGTCCTCACGTTCACAACCAAAAATGAGTTCACATTTGAACCTAACCCAATGACTTATTATGTATGTAGGGTAAAAATAAAGTTTAATAAAAAATATACAAAACATTAAAATGATGTTGTGACTATTGGATGATGGTAGTATTGATATCTTTGTAACTTCGTTTGGAAGTGTTATGTATGTATGGTAAGAACTCTGATGGTAAATGTCCATCATTTTTTCTTTTCCATAAATACATGTCTAATTAAACAATCAATAAACTTAGTGAGGGTAACGGCCAAAAACCCAAAACAACAAGTTGACCCAATGATTTCAGATCCAACTTAAAACTATGGTGAAAATTATTGATAGCCTAAAACTTGAGGCTTATAAGGAGCTCACAAATTCTATTTTCAACCCATATAGGACGAGTTGTCATAACCCTTCTCCCCCAACTTAAACTCCTGACGTCATTTAAATTACGAGTAAGTTGGATTGATCAAATAAACTGTTTATTTGTATCTTTATAAAAGAAAAAAGTTGCAAAGAAGTATTTGTCGTTTATTTAAGTTTTTAACAATAATTAAATTAAATAAGATCATACATATCTTGAAAATAGTGATAATTTGAATAGATTTACTTAAATATATGAGGGAAGGTTTAAGGAATAAACCCATCTTCTAAATACAACTGTAGTGTCACTTGATTCCAGCGAATATTGACCATCCAACTACTCTTTGAATTCTTGAAAACATCAAGTCATGGTTGACCACCCTTGTTTTCTATTTTTCAATCCATTTTCATTTTTCACTCATCATAATATTTTAATTATCACATGTTTTATAAAATTTTCTAAATAATTATTCAATATAATAAAATCAAAAAACATAATATTATTACGATATATACGGGATATTATTGATATGATAAGTCTGTAAAGGAACTGTTCGATGTGAAATTTGTTTATTTAAAAAACGAACGAATATAAATAAGTTATCTGGTCGTTTATTTAAATGAACGATTATGAACAAATGTTTCGTTCATTCATTTATATAGATATATGGATACAGAGAGATTTTGAGAGTTAACGAGACTCTTTTTCGATCTTGGGAGAAGAAGAAAACGGGCTTGAAAGAAACTCGTAAATCTGCATCGAAAACTAAAAAATAGTTCCTTGCGCAAATTGGCTCGCGTGTCGGGTCGCGTGCATGTCTTGACGACTCCCGAACGGATTGCATTTATTTGATTATTTTGTGTCTTAGTTAGTTTAAGATAATTATTTAGTTTTAGTTATTAGTTATCAGCTTTATAACCGGATTAGGATTATTATTAGTTCCTTATTATAAGTTTCTTATTATTAGTTTTCTTTTTATTAGTTAGTTTTATAGTTGGTTTAGGTTTAAGATTGATTCAGTTTCATATTTATCTTAATTAATTTAGCTATAAATAAGATCTATTGTTTTAAGTTTTAATCACATTATTATTCAATTAAATTCTTCTCCTTTGAGATTTTTAAGAGTTGCTTTTAGTTTCTTGAGTTTTTCTAATCGTAATTCTCAACCCAAAGAGTTTAGATGGTTGTTGATCCTTCCGCAAATTTCCGCTAAGGATGGTAAATATTTCTCAGTATAAATCAAACCCTTGTTTGAATTGAAATTGAGATACTGATACAACTTATAACACCGAAATTGAGATACCGATACAAGTTATAACATCGAAATTGAGATACTGATACAAGTTATAACATCAATCTTATCATTAAATTAAATATCAATTTGATTCAAAATAATTAAAATGTTCATCACAAATTATTAGTGCAATTGATTTCGATTAATACGTGTAACAATACGTGAATTTGTTATTGAATAAAACATATGATGTGATTGATTCCGGTTAATAACTTAGAGGTATAATTATATGTTAGAACACATACATAATAATGATAAGAACATTTCCAACAACTTTTTTATAATATTTTTCCTTAAAATAGAGAATGAAAAACTAAAATCTTAAAAAACATTTTCTTCCAAGTTAATTCTATGGATGACTAGACTAGAGCACCGTTTCCCGAACCGAAACGGTACTGAATTTGTATATACGGTTCAGTTTTCGGTTCTCGTTTTCAGTCTCAAAAAAATATTTAATACATTTAATAAAATATTTTTTTCTTTACTGCATATTTAACTTCATTAAATTTAATTGGTTGATATGATTAAAATATGGTTTTTTTTTTAATTTAAAGATTTAGGAATTTCTCTATATTTAGTATTTTATTCCTAATTTTTTAAAATAAAAAACAATATAACAATTTTGTTGAAGCCTTTTAATTTTTTAATTTTTTTATTTTTTATTTTTTTATTTTAGTAATTCTGTCGAAGATGCTTTTAGATTTTGTTGTCTTGATAGAAGGAAAATTCATACGTTTTCTAATCATATAGAATTATATATTCCGAAAAAATAATAAATAATCATTCCGAAGCTTAGAATTTTGAAATATTATTGAAAAAATCAAAGATATGAAAAAGGTTGTTGAGTATTTCGAAGTTTTATAAAATAACAAATGACTGTTCCCAAAAGATTTTGAATCGTTTACAACGGTCAGTGTAGGAAAACTCAAGATATCCCTGACAATTTTTTTGAAATAGAGAAAATACAAAAAATAAGGATTTTAAGACAATGTTTTACTCTAACAACTTTTCTAAAACTATATCCAAAATAAAGAAAGTAGGAGAAGGAAGAGGTTTATCTTCAAATATAGAGATCACTCTAAAAATAATTACAAAATGAAAGGACCAATAGAAAAATTTAGAAATAAATATTTAGATAGAAAAATAATATCTTAATAAATGATTGAAATATTTTAATATTAAAATCATTATTGGATTTTTGAAAATGAAGAATCTGTTGGAAATAAATGTAATTTATTTTGAAGATTTTAACTTTTAATTCTCCATTTTAGAGAAAATTTTGGAGAATTTGTTGGAGATGCTCTTACATAACTTAGCGACGAATTCATAATTTTTGTCAAGTAATTGTATCTTTAAGGCTGATTAAAGATCCGTAAAGTCAAATGTCTTTTTAGTTGAATTTTACTCTTTGACGTTTTTTTTCGACGGATTTTTTTTCCAAGTTTTTAGTTGATTTTGAATAATTTTTCGGCCGTTTTCATTACTCGGATAGATTTTTTCCCCTGTTTTGGTTGATTTTTATAAATTCATTTTTTGATTTTTTTGATCAATTTCCTTGGATTTTTTTCCCCGTTGATGTCTTAGGTATTTTTTTTAATAACTAAGAGCACCTTTCGAAGCTTAGCGAGTGTACTTTTCAATTTTCATACCCAAAAAGTGCTAGTTGCTAAAATTGATTGAATGGGTGGACGAAACCTCCTAGAGTTTTCATATGTCCGTCTCTGCATGTTTATGGTTAAGGCTATGTTTGACAAAAATAAGCTAGTTTATTTTCAGTGTACACGTTTGGCGAACCATAAGCTAGCTTATTGAAACGCTACTTGGAGTAGTGTTTTGAGAGCTTATCGTCATTTTTTCCAATTATAACTCTGATTAATATTAATTATTTTTTATTTTTTATTTTTCAATATGTCATTTAGGTCATTTCACATTCTTATACGCTAGTTTTGCCAAACATGATTTTTTCACCAGCTAGCTTATAAACTACCAGTTAGTTTATCAGTCATCCGCTAGCTTATCAGCTACCCGCTAGCTTATCAGCTAGTTCGCCAACCATAGTCTAAATTACAATTGCTTCCCATTTGTCTTCTCAAACTACATAAACACCTTCTCCAAAAAAAACAGAGGTACAATTATGATATTTTTAAGTTTTATTAATATCTAATTTCTCCATTAAATTGTCCACAACAACTTCAATTGAATGTTTAAACACTAAACCATTAAAGATGGGTAAAAGAATCATGTGTAACGTTGGTGACTTCTATTAACTCATCTTTTATGTGTTTATTGGCAGATGAGATTGAAGAAGACCGGGATGGATTAGATTGGACATGCAAAAATAAAGGTATACGGGTGAAAAATCGTGGAAGGCTTTGGGGATTTTACTTGACATCTTTTTGATTTTTGTTTCACTTATCTTGGAAGGTTTGTCTCACTCAGTTATGTTGTAGTCTAAATTACAGGCCAAAACTGAGACACCGATTTTTTCGCTATTTTCCTTTTGTTTTACTATGTCACTGTCACACATACCTAACACACCCTTAATTAATAACACTTGAGAAAAAAAAAACCGATTTTTATGTATTTTTTATATGTGTCATGATCTTTCATAATGGTTTTAGTTCTAGTATATAAGCTAGATCCTTTTTATAATTCGAATCGTTGATTGATATACTTATATGCCATATTTGGGTTGAAAATATAAAAAGTATAAGTAAGAAAATAAATAAAAAATGAAAAGAATTTGTGTAACTTCTGAAAATAGGAAGTTTAACATTTACTACTATATTGCACATTTATGAGTGTACAGTTTTATAAAATTGTACCATTTCTCATCAATGCATTTATAATTGATTACATTTCTTTTGATTTTGACTTTTTGTCCATTCAATTAATATGTTTACACATGTGGTGCATTAAATCTCAATACTTAAAGACCCATGGAACCATCTTAGAATTCTTTTTTTTAATGTGTTCAAATAATGTACTAATTTTTTAGAGTATTTTTTTCCAAATCAAAATTACTTCTTTTAATCATTAATCAAAAACTTTTATTAAGTTATTTATACAATCAAATGTTTGTCGTATTTGTGAAAAAAACTGTAACGACTGTTTTTGACGTCAAAAGTTGATATTTATTCTATTTGGATCAACATATAGAGTTAAGGTTTGTTTGTTAGCAGTTTAATGAGATTTATATTTTATTCCGTCAGCTATACATGGCTGTTTCGTAGTAGCTTAATAATACAGAAAATGACTAATTCAATAGGCATATCGGAGAAAACTTCATGCAGAAAACCAAATTTTCTCTGAACCAATGTCTCTAGCTATTATAAAACACGCATATTTTGTTATTTAAAACAATCCAAAGCAATAGCCTTTTCAATCTATACAAACAAATTAATCATCGCAAAAACTTTATCGATACATGACTCAATGAAAAACAACCAAACAACCCTTATACTTTTTAGCTTTATGACAATTCTTGACGCTTTCTTTTCTATTGACGCTTTATGAAATGCGACGTATTAAGTTTTTTGAGACGATAAATATAAATATAAATATAAAAAGACAATTGGGGAGTGGGAAAATTTTGGGCTTTTAAAAGTTAAGGAGGCTTGGGTAGTTAACAATAGATTGTATCTAGATGGCCTATTCAATTATTGGGCTAGCACATTATTAGATTGGTGTTGGGTTCATGATCCATGGGCCTCCCGGTTGGCCAACTGTTTAACACCCTAAATTGAAGATAAAGATGGCAAAAAATTGGGCCCGACTCAAATCGATTGCAGTCCGAAATACTATTTTTCTGACCGGTTCCGATCCAAAACACTGTTCTTGTAACCCATTCTAGTTCCTGTTTTGATCAAAAACCCAAGTCCCGGTTAAGGATACACATAACCAGTCCCGAGTTTTATTATTGGAACACTTACAAAAACTTAAAAAATGTCAAAAAAAACATTTGAAGTTTTTGTTTAAAAAAACTTGAAAATCTTGTAGAAATATTGAATAATTTGATATATAATTCATAAAAACTTATTTTAAAAAAATCGGGCCAGTGTATAACTGATTCTTGAAAATTCCTAAAAATTATAACCGATTAAGAACCGTTGGGCCACACCCGGTCCCAATTGGTCCCGGGCTGGGTTGTGCCCATTTGCCAATTTCTAATTGAAGGGGTACTTAGAGCATCTCCAACAGCTATTGTAAAATAGAAAAATGAAGGATTTTAGCAATTTAAGTGCTCCAACAGCTATGGTATATCAATTGCTAAAATAGAAAAATGGGAAGAAATAGAAGAAAAAACTCTAAATTTAGAGAATCTTTAAAAGTATATAGAAGATAGAGAGAGAAACAATATTTTAATTAAATTCAACCAATCAAAATAATTGAAGTTAGGTGTGTAGGAGAGAGAAATAATATTTTATTAAATGATGAAATATTTTATTAATATTGTTAATGTTAAAATTGCTAAAATAGAATAGCTGTTAGAGTTGGATGCAAATTATTTTAGAGATTTTGACTTTTGATATGCTATTGGAGATGCTCTTAGAAGCTAGAACTATGTGTTAACTCTTGCATCTCCATTATCAGGCCCGTTCCTGACATTTTATAGACCCTTGACAAATGTAAAATTATGGGCCCTTGGTAAGTACAAAAAAAAATTCAATACAGGTTTTTCATTAGTAAAAAATTTGAATACAATATATGTTGATAATTCATTGAGGGAAGAATATTTATTCTTCTTTATTCTAGATAAAAAAAAAGTGTACTAAAGATTTACATATTCCTTAATTATTAGGTAATCAGGAACCAACAATATAGTGTATTAAAATACAAAAACAGTTTTGAATCCTAAAATATAGATATAAGTTTGACCATCTACTATGGTTGATAAGTTTTTAAAATGTAGAAATTTTCATAGTGTATAACAAGAACTACGTGTTATTTTGATATAAGAAGAGAACTCATGTAAAAAAAGTAATCAACAGAGTCAATGAGAGATTAATGATGCAGAAGATTTTCCAGGTTTTCTAGAACCTACAGATAGACAAACGAGGATAAGTAAGATGACGAAAGAAAAGATGATTCGTAAAGATTGAATAAGAATAATTAAATAATGAACGAGATCTATAGTTTGCAAACACAATGCGTGGTTGCTTGAGAACTTAAATAAAATTTTGTGATGTAAAGTGGAATTCCAATGAAAGATGAAGAAGTAAAACAATTGCAAAAAATCTCTGAATTTTCTCTTCATTCTTTTCTTGCTTTATTGGATAAGAGACGTTAGTGAATACTTTTAGTATGGAAAGTTTATCGATTAATTACAAAACCATGGAACATGTTACAACTCATAAAACCAATAGATAAATCATAAAACAATAACATAATATCATGTGTACAACTAAAAAAAATAGCAATAGCCAACAAACATAAACAAATAACAATAGTCAATAGAAATAGAAGTAAATAAAAATATCCAACATGAAACATATAAAAATAACAAACATACGAGCTTAAAGTTGTTATATGTTGAATTGTATAAGCACAAAAATAGTTCAAACATATAGAGATATTAATAGTCTATAGTGTTGAACCTTGATACTAGATAAAAGAAATTGAAAGACAATAAACAAATAACATATAACGAATGGTAATTTTGTTTTTTTATTCCTCATTGTAATTAGTTAATATTTTTGAGCCCTTACCTACTAAATTCTTTTTGCCTCCTATTATATGCTATAATTTTTGAGTCTCTTTAATGTATAATTTTTTTAGACTACAACTATATACTTCGGAAAAAATTAGGTCCCTAACTTTTTTGTGCACTGGGCGCATGCCCATTTCGCCCACCCCCAAAGACGGTTATGCTTGTTATCATTGTTAACATGTTGGCCCATGACCTCGCATGTATACACATAAAATATCGAAATACATTTGACCTGCTTGAAATATAAATTATATAAGAAATAAAATGTATATTTTATATTTTTAAATTACTGTATACAGTTATATGTGTAGACATGTATCTAATTTATAAACCCGCATGAAACTTATTTTGCACGTTATCATTCTAATCTAGCGTACACTTATCGTTTTTCATCGTGTTTAGACCTCGACTTCGTACACTTAAAAATAATACCAATTAACTCATTTCCTTTCAAGTTCGTGTGTCTTCGACTTTGGAGAGTATTATGTTAATTAATTTCATGAAAGGTAAAATGCATGGCCATTAATGAGAGTGAACTTTATCAAATGATCTTTGGTTTAACAATATGTGAACCTTTAAATTTTTTTAAAGATTTAGAATTTAAACCTTATTAAAGATAAGAAGAATGTGTAATTTTATTTGTTTCATTTACAGTATAAATGTTATAAAAAATAGAATAAACTTTGCTAGATGTTTCTTACTCCTAGTGGCTAATCTATAACATTCTTAATCATGAAGAAAATATGAATATTTCATAATTTATTTTTATCCATGCATTTCTTAATCACGAAAAAACACAGGTAACTTGTGTGACGCTTGTTACCTTCGTTATTTCCTATTGTTCTTTGTCATTAATTCAATAGAAAATTGGGATGCTATAATTTAACAAAGAGGATATTAGTTATTTAAACCAATAGTTATTAATTAATTAAGGTGATTAGATGATTTTGATGTAATAATAAGTAAGTAATTTTATTTAAAAACATAGCTTAAAATATATTAAAGTACCATTGCATAATGGTGCCATTGCCCATTTGGATTACTGGGAATTAAATTTTGAGTAGAAATTGTTGATAATTAAAAGGAGTCGAGTTCGAATTTTATATTTGATTTATAACTTGATTGTAACTTTTTAAAACTTATATAACGTTTTTAGGGGTCGTTTACTCAAACGCTTACCAAAAAAACGTTCACTAATGACGCAGTGGGAAACGCGGAAAGGCCGACAGACGTCTAAACCTCAAGGTGGCGAGCCTTCACAACGGAAAACGCTCAAGTAATTTAAGAGAAACACTCAAAAGAGAATTTTATTAATTGAAAAGATGCTCCATAAAGAAAACTAAACAACTCCTTAAATAGGGACTAAAGTAAATATAACTAGACTAAGAAACAAAAGACTAATGTCTATCTAAAACGATAAAAGGAAAGAGATATTATAGTTGGACTAGGAAACAAAAGATTAATGTCTATCTAAAACGATAAAAAGGAAAGAAGTGTAAAATGGAAACAATCAGATCAAAGTGATCTGTTTATCTCAATTTTGGCCATCTCGACAACGATCGATCATTTCTTCAAAGCTGGTGGCTATCTCCTCTATATCAGTCTCCTCCACTTTGGAAGAACTCGACCCCGAGTTCTCAAGAGGATAGATGGCCTTGTCTTCATGGTACGTATAAATATCCGCAACATTGAAAGTATTAGAAATGTGCAATGAATCCAGGAGGGTGACAACATAAGCATTGTCATTGATCTTCCTGGAAATTTTAAATGGGCCATTATTTCGTGGTTGCAGCTTTCCGTAAGTACCTATCGGGAACCTCTCTCTTCGTAGAAAAACCATGACGGCGTCTCCTTCTTTGAAAATCTTTTGTGTCCTGTGTTGATCAGCTTTAACTTTATTGCTCAATCCAGTCGCTTCAAGTTTGGCTTTGACGATTTTCTTAGTAGCGTGTATGTCTTTCGCCATATGTGCTGCTGCGGTGCTAAATTCTGGGGATCGTGGGAGCTTGGCAAGATCAACCACATATTTAGGAGGGGATGTGTACACGAGAGAAAAAGGTGAGCACCCAGTGGCGGTGTGAGTGGCACTGTTGTAGGCAAATTCAATTTGAGCTAGTGCTAAGTCCCATTGTCTTGGCTTGTCTCCACAAACGCTCCGTAGAATGTTACCTAGAGTTCGGTTGGTTACTTCGGTTTGTCCGTCCGTTTGTGGATGGGCGGTGCTGCTTTTGTTAAGGGTGGTTCCGAACATGCACCATAGGGTAATCCAGAAATGGCTAAGGAATTTAGTATCACGGTCCGATGTGATGGACTTCGGAACTCCATGAAGGCGGACAACTTCTTTAAAGAACAAACGGGCGATATTGCTGGCATCTGTGGTTCTTTTACAAGCAATAAAGTGCGACATTTTGGAGAACCGGTCGACAACGACAAAGATAGAGTCCACGCCCCTTTGCGTCCATGGTAGCCCCAAGACAAAGTCCATGGAAAGATCCTGCCAGATATCATCAGGGACTGGTAAGGGTATGTAAAGACCCGTGTTTTGAGAACGCCCCTTTGCTGTCTGACATATGTAGCATCTCTGAACTAGGTTGCTAGTGTCTCGCTTTAGTTGCGGCCAATAATATCGTTCTTCCAGGCCTGCGATGGTTTTGTCTCGCCCAAGATGGCCACTAAGTGGCCCTCCGTGTAGATCTCAAATGAGTTTCTCTCGTAGTGATGAGTTTGGAATGCAACGTTGGTTCCCTTTAAGGAGGTAACCGTTTTGAATGTAGAAGTCTTTGCTAGGGATTCCTTGGCTGCACTTGGACCAAGCATCTTTAAAGTCTGTGTCATCTTTATAGAGTTCTTTAAGGACTTCAAACCCGACAATTTCTTGGGTAAGGGTGACAAACAAGGTAGCCCTTCTACTTAGAGCGTCCGCCACTCGATTTAGGGTGCCTGACTTGTGTTTGATAACGAATGGGAATTTCTGTAAGAAGCTCACCCAACGTGCATGCATCTTGTTAATTGTTTTCTGGCTATTGATGAATTTTAGTGCTTGATGATCGGTGAATAGTACGAACTCCTTTTGTATGAGGTAATGCTCCCATTGTCTCAGAGCTCGGACTACCGCATAAAATTCCTGATCATAGGTGCTCCATTTTTGCCTTGCATCGCTCAACTTTTCGCTGAAGAAGGCAATTGGTTTGCTTTCTTGGGACAGGACGGCTCCTACACCTATTCCGCTGGCGTCGCATTCGACTTCAAAAAATTTGTCGAAGTTTGGTAGGGCTAAGACCGGTGCGGAACATAGTTTTTCTTTGATTAAGGAAAAACTATCGTCTTGATCGGGTCCCCATTGAAATTTACCCTTTTTGAGATAGTCGGTGATTGGGGCCGTGATGGTACTGAAGTTTCGGATGAATCTTCGATAAAAAGTAGCTAAACCATGAAAACTACGTACCTCGGAGACACTCTTTGGAGAAGGCCAATCTCGTGTCGCACGTATTTTCTCGTCATCTACTTCGATTCCTTGTGACCCAATGACAAAGCCAAGAAAAAGGAGCTTGTGGGTGCAGAAAATGCATTTCTTCAGGTTGACGAACAATTTGTTTTCATGGAGTGCAGATAGAACCTGTCGTAGATGTTCCAGGTGCACCTCTTTGTTGGGGCTATAAATGAGAATGTCATCAAAGTAGACTACTACAAAAGAGCCAATAAAGGGGCGAAGTACCTGATTCATCATTCGCATGAAGGTACTAGGCGCGTTTGAAGTTCCAAAAGACATTATCAACCATTCGTAGAGCCCGAAAGGTGTTTTGAAGGCTGTCTTCCATTCGTCTCCGAGTCGGATTCGTATTTGGTGATAACCGCTACGAAGATCGATTTTTGAAAAAATGGCAGAACCGGATAGTTCATCGAGCATGTCTTCTAAGCGGGGAATTGGGAATCGATACTTGATGGTGATTTTATTGATAGCACGGCTGTCGATGCACATTCGCCATTGGTTCCCTTTCTTTGGTACTAGTAGAACGGGAACGGCACAGGGACTCAGGCTTTCTCGGATAAGACCTTTTTCTAGCAAATCTTCGACTTGTTCCCTTAAAATTTCGTTTTCTTTAGGGCTCATTCGGTAGTGTGAAAGATTTGGTAAACTGGCACCCGGGATCAGGTCAATCTGATGTTGCATGTCCCTCATTGGGGGGAGCTCGGGAGGTAAGTCATCAACCACTATTTCTTCAAATTCTTGTAATAATTCTTTGACTTCTTTCGAGATTTCGGGCTCGGTCTTCTCGGTAGTCATTAGTCCTTTAACCACCATAGGGTAGAAGGCTCGAGCTTCTTTGACATCGGCTTTAAGTACTTGTTCATTGGCGGTCATAACTAAAAAAACGTTGTTTTTCTTCTCCGGGATCTTTTCAAAGTGGGGGACAGGGGCCATCGCGATCTTTTCGTCACCCCACCGGAATATGATCACGTTGTCTCTTCCTTTGTAGGTAACATCATTGTCGTACTGCCAAGGTCGTCCTAGAAGTACGTGACAGGCGTCCATATCGAGAACATCACATATAACCTCCTCTTTGTAATGTTTTCCAATAGAGATGGGAACTTTGCATACTTGTGTTACTCGAACCTGGGGACCCTTCTTAACCCATCCCAAAGAGTAGGGAGAATCATGAGGTTGAGTTTCGAGTCCTAAGTGATTGACCAATTTCTGAGATACTAGGTTCTCACAACTGCCATTGTCAATAATTAAATTACATACCTTTTTATTAACCGAGCAGTGAGATCGAAAAAGGTTCTTGCGATGTCCTTCCTCTTTCGGTGCTAGTAAAACCCGTTGAAGCACGATGTTGACCGTGTCTTCGAGGTTTTCTTCTGCGAACTCGACTCCGTCATAATCGTCGTCTTCATGCTCCTCTTCACCATCCACTAATCCAACTATTCGGCGGTTTGGACACTCATTGGATCTGTGACCTGGTTGGCCGCATCGATAACATTTGATCCCCATGGGTCTAGTGTACGGGTTACCCGTCTTCGGAGTGGTTGTTGTGTTTTGGGTATCAGCGGCGTTGTATCGAGGAGTTAGGCTCGAAGTTGCTCCTTTGCCTTTGTCAATGGCCGTGTTGGTCGGGTCTACCGAGATCTGTGATGAATAGCGACGATAGGAAGACGTCCGGGTTGTTTTCTCCATTAATTCAGCTTTTAATGCGAGACTGGATGCTTCAGTCACCGTCCACACGGCCTGAAGGTCGATCTTCTCTTGGACCGTTCCTTTAAGTCCGTTGATATAGCGTGCCACTTGCTGACCCTCGGTTTCGTTGATTTCATTGCGTTCGGAGAGACTAATGAACTCAGCTGTGTAATCAGCTACTGTTCGTGTTCCTTGACTGCAGCCGATATACATCTTATAAAGAATCTGCTCATAGTCTTCTGGCAGAAATCGTTCTATCATCAGCTGTTTCATCCGTCGCCAAGATCGAACTGGTCCTCTGTGTTGGCGCTGTCGTTGGACTACCAATTTGTCCAACCACACGGCCGCAGTGCTTTTCAAACGGAAAGCTACCATCTTTATTTCTTTATTTTCCGGTACTTCCATGATGTCGAATAAACGGTCCACTTCGATCTGCCAGTCTAAGAACTCTTCGACTCCCATGGTTCCATAGAAGAGCGGAATGTCTGCTTTCATACGGTAATCATGCTCGTTTTTTTGTGGGACCTGTGGTTCTTCTTACCCCCTGGTATGTGCCGCTTTCCTAATCAAAAGATAGGAGAGCACCCCTTCTCCCGAAGTTACGGGGTCCGCTTCCTGCTTACTTTAAGTCCCAAGCTGGAAACATCCAGTTGCTTGGGTCGGGTTTGGTCATTCATTCTTGATTTTTTGGGATTGAAGGATAAATTATGTTTGGAGGCTGTACGTGAAAGGGTACTCAGACTAAAGTGCTCTTCTTCTCCTCCTCCTCCTCCTCCTCCTCCTCCTCCTCCTCCTTCTTCTGCTTCTTCTTCTTCTTCTCCTCCTCCTTCTTCTCCTCCTTCTTCTTCTCCTTCTCCTTCTGCTTCTCCTTCTCCTTCTCCTTCTCCTTCTCCTTCTGCTTCTTCTTCTCCTCCTCCTTCTTCTTCTCCTCCTCCTTCTTCTTCTCCTTCTTCTTCTGGTCGGGGGTTCGGTTTCTGTGATTTCTTCGAAGTGGTTCTTCGGGTCTGGTTCTTCTTGGGTTGTTGTGGAGATTAGTTCGGAGTAGGTTGATCGCCACTGTCAAATCAGTTAGTGCTGCGGTAAGGTCCGTAGACAACTGAGCTAGATCTGCTTTGGTAGCGGGTTGCTGGTCTGCCATCGTTAGTGCTAGGGCAGGCGAGTCCTGCTCTGATATCAACTGACGTAGTGGGAAACGCGAAAAGGCCGACAGACGTCTAAACCTCAAGGTGGCGAGCCTTCACAACGGAAAACGCTCAAGTAATTTAAGAGAAACACTCAAAAGAGAATTTTATTAATTGAAAAGATGCTCCATAAAGAAAACTAAACAACTCCTTAAATAGGGACTAAAGTAAATATAACTAGACTAGGAAACAAAAGACTAATGTCTATCTAAAACGATAAAAGGAAAGAGATATTATAGTTGGACTAGGAAACAATAGATTAATATCTATCTAAAACGATAAAAAGGAAAGAAGTGTAAAATGGAAACAATCAGATCAAAGTGATCTATTTATCTCAATTTTGGCCATCTCGACAACGATCGATCATTTCTTCAAAGCTGGTGGCTATCTCCTTATATCAACTAATAAGAGTCAAAACTATAATTTAGTTTACCGGGTAAAATTGTAATATATTAAAACGGTATTATAGGCGAATTTGTAGATTTTACCATTATCTTTTTTAGATGATAGTTTAGCTGTAACTTTGGAACAAACTTTTTAAAATCTAGGAATTTCTATAATAACACAATTATTGAAGATCCTTCTAACTATCAATAATAAAAATAAAAAATTCAAAATAAGTTCTTCAAAATACAAAATAACAATAAATTTCTCAAAGAATCCCAATTAACTATATTATAATATAAATGTAGTTTGATATAGAATGAAATAAAGAAACAATAATGTGGGTGCACCGGTTGACAAGTGGTAACATATATATAAGAGACCATGCAAAAATATAATATATATATATAATCTCTAGAGTAACCAGTAAACAAGACCCCATCCAAAAAACAAGCTTCCAACTACTGATTCGATCTTCTCTACACCGCTCTGCAATTAAATACAAAAAAAAGAAAACCAATATCAATTAAATTAGATCCATACATATGAAACTAATTAACACCATATTAATTTTAATTAACAAAAACTAATCGACACTTGAAAACAAAAATAGAAATCATTAATAAACTCGTTAATTAGGATCGATCATTTCTTGTTGAGTTCATAGGTCTCTAGCCATTGGGATGGATCAGAAATAAGAACCAACTATATAACGACACGATTGACTGTTAGATCGTGTTTGTTTTTTCATTTTAAGCTCTTAATCACCGCTTATGTCTTATTCATTTAGACGTTTTATAACCATTTCAGAACTGAAATCAGACTTCAGTACCTCTTAAAAAACAAACACCACCTTAGTATTGGATCTTGATCATTAAGCAGGATTAGATATGTGGGTTAATTTCTTGATTAATAATCCAAATTATTTTAATTAAGTTACGTTATAATTGTAATAACTAATTAAAACCCACTTGGAGATTGATTAACCAAGTTAATTTTTCTAAGTAATATATATTAATTATATAATATTTTTGATGATTTATAATGACGACAACGATATTAAACAAATAGGGGTGGTCAGTGTGGTGGGGATCTGAACTCCATGGATGTTCACGTGACTACCATCATTCAGTTCATTTTAACATATATATACTTCCTCCTAACTTGCGCATCACTCGTGATCATATATATCATTAACATGAACTAAACTAGCTACGTTTAATTAGTTAACTAATATTAATGCTAGTTAAATTCAGAAGAAACAATAATAATAATGTAATAAAATTAATTAATTAATAGAGTAAGGTAAGATGTGAGTACGTACCACATCAGTGGCTGATGGTGCCGGAGAGACATCTGTGGTGGCGGCCGGAGAAGGTGCTCCAGTAGGCGGTGCTGGTGGGCTCAAAGTTAACGGAGATGGCGCAGCTGATGGAGTCACTGCCGGAGAAGACACTGGGACGGTAGCTGGTGGTGGTGACGCTACCGGTGGAGGAGTTGCTGGTGGTGGTGATGCTACCGGTGGTGGAGTTGCTGGTGGTGGTGATGCAACCGGTGGAGGAGTGGCAACAGGTGGTGGTGAAGCTACTGGTGGTGGAGTGGCAACAGGCGGTGGTGAAGCTACTGGTGGTGGAGTGGCAACAGGCGGTGGTGAACTGACTGGTGGAGGAGTGGAAACGGGTGGTGGTGCGGTGACTGGTGGAGGAGAAGAGACGGCTTGCGGTGGTGGAGTGGCGGTGGTGGTGGGTGGAGCAGGGGTGGCGGTTGGTGAAGATGACGGTGATTGAGCGGTGACGGTGGCAAAGACAATGCAGATGAGGGCCGTTAGGAAGACGGCCTTGCGATCCATGATTCCGTTAATCTTAATTAACCTAGGAAGAAAGAAAGATAAAAGATAAACGATAAAAGAGAGAAATTAATTGAAATCAAAATTTGTATGTGATGAGGAGAGAAGAGAAGGGTAGTGTTTATATATATATATAGATCAAGTTGTATCTATCTATCTGGTAGAGTGGGGTCCACATAAAATACAACTGTACCCGATGCAAACAAATTTACCGTTTAAAACATTTACGGAATACGGATATAAACGTAATTAATCCTAAATCTGTATATATATTTATTTATAGTAACATATTTACTAGCAATTGATGTTTTGTAATTTATATGTATAACTAAAGCAATGAAATAAAGTAAGGATGGGTCCATCCGTGACTACCAACCAAACTTTATTTCATCTTCAGAAAAATCAAGTGTAAATTTTTAGACATCACACGTGTCAACCGCATCGGGTGTCTTTTTGTAAGGTGATGGGTGTTTTTGATCAATAATTCTTTTTGTTTGTTAATAAAATGAAAATAAAAAAATAAAAAAAAAGTGAAATAATTGTAAAGGACAAAGAATGTAGTGTAATGCATGTGAGGGTGGGGTGGGGTGTAAGACAGCTGGTAATTGCGGTGATCCACCATTCGCCGCCGCGCATGTGACCAGGAACATCGTACAAACAACAACAACATAGTAAGGGGAAGCTAGGTTAACGGCATCCTTACAAAATAAAGGGGAGAGTTACTGGCATTCTTTTAATAGGGGTGTATACGAAATTTTTTGTATTTTTATATCTTTAAAATGTAAAAAGCGATATTTGACATGGATATGTGTGAGAAAGATTCACTTTTATATGGGTGTCATTAGCATACCTTAGAGGTGCCATCATTAGTCTCCCCTCAAAATGAATCATTCTCACATATTGGAGCAATCTTATTCCTGGCAAGGTAAATCTCCACGACTGGAAGACTCTTCATAAACGGCTTGCTACCTTCGACAATCTCTTCAAGCGGGGAATTCTAATTGAGCCAAAACTGTGTCCTTTCTGCGTTTCTGCAACCGAAACCGAATACCACATTTTCGTTAATTGCGGGCTTGCAAAGTCTGTCCTAAGGGAGATTGCTATGTGGTGGATGATCACTCCTTCGGGTTCCTCGTTGACCTCCTTATTCTCTTGGGGGGAATTCCATAATTTTTCCGGTATTAAATTGCATGTTTTCAAAGTAGTGATCCTCTCCTATCTCTGGCATATGTGGAAAGCTAGGAACGAGTTGGTGCATTCCTCAAGGAACGAGTTTATCCCCAGGTTGTTCATCCTTATTCAAGGACATTCCTTTTTTTGGATAAACACACGTAAGAAGCTTAAGTTCAATTTAGTTTGGAATGACTGGTGTTGTATGCCGTTTTCCTTTCCCCTTTTGTAATCTATCTTTTTCTCTAGCTTCTCGCTAGTTTTTCTAATAAAATTGCTGCTGCGTTAAAAAAAATTGTAAATGTCTAAATCTTTTTTTTTATATTTCCAAAATTATATAAGTGCAAGATATTCCGTACACACTAGCACTTCCCCATATTAAATATTAATTGATTCTTCTCGAAAACGGACTTTAAAGAAAATAAGTAGCGATATCATATAGCTATAACTCTATATACGAGAAATAATAATATTATGATATTTTTTATAAAATTATTAATCTGTTACTTAGTTCATTGTTTTTTATATCTAAGATAATATATTCAAGTTTTTCGTTATAAACTTTTCAGAAACATAATAAGTCTGAATTTAAAAGTTAAAAACTAAGAAAACGATACTAGCAAGATTCAAATGCAGGTCTGGGGTGAAAGAAAAACTTTGTAACCAAATCTACCAAAAAAAACTTATATTCTTATTTTGTTTTTAAAATATATAGTAGTAACATTTTTCAAGACCTTATAATTTCTTACGCTACGACGAAAGAGCGAAATGATGGTTTGTGCTATCATATGCACTATGTTGGATCCGTCCTTGATCTTTTTTACCCACATGAAATGATCAGTGTTAGCCACATGAAATCCTATCCTGGGATCGATTGTACCATATCCTAATCCCTTATTTGATTAATTATTTTGAAGGCTACAACATATATTAAATGATAAAATGGCGAGATGGATTAAAATGGGACGAGCTAAATAAGCAAGTTGGATTTCCGTCTATTAAACATATTTATAATAATAATTATTTTCACTAACTATTAATATAATATACTATTAACAAATAAATATATGAACCATCATTCAACCTAAAACCATCTCTCTCTCTCACACACACACATATCCTCTCTCTCCATCGAAGAACACAATATTAGATCCGAGTTCGACTTGAATCTTGATTTAGGTTTTGAGTTAGTTTTTTATTTAGATTGTCATTTGAGTTTTTATTGGGGGTTTTATTTTGGAACAGAGTTTATATTGGAACCTGATTTTTGTTTTTTTATTTTGTATATAGGTTTGTTTCAAATTTTTGGTTCATACTTGGGTTTGCTAAGGAAGGTGACTAGAGGAGGTGGAATTGGCCTCAAGGTTCGCAGGAAGATGAAGGTGAAGCTTGCAGTGGCATATAAACATGGTAATAAAAAAAATACACGTTAAAAAATAACCAAAATGTCCTTTAATTTAATTGGGTTTTTAACAAAGTTAACAGGTGAACGAAATATGAAACAAAATGGCACCTAAAAGGACCAAATCTGAAACAAAATAGCAACCATAATGACTGTAATTAATTGAAAAAATGAACAAAAACTAATAATAGATGATAAATAGAGACCAAAAATGTAGTTTACTCTATCATCAAACAAAAAAAACACGAGAATACATTTCACTTATTGCAACAATAAAACCATTTTTAGTAAACTATTTTGTTCCCATCTATTATTGTAAGATATATAATTTAAAAAACAAGTTTATATATTTTACCACCACCATAATTCCAACATTTGCAATGGACTTATTGACATCAAAAGCAAACAAAGTGGGAATTTTGCATCTAAAGCAACACACCTTCCAATTTCTATGCCAGTTAAAGTTGCATAATCTCTATACTTTTTTCAACTATTCCATTTATATTTCTTTATTAAACAAATAATATTTCCACCAAAATCTTAAAATTGCCCATAACAAATGAACAACTAGGATTTATTTATTAATTTTTTCAATCAATTGCAACATTCTTCAAAAACTACTATTATTTTTTAGTTTAAATATATTCATACATCTTAACAATAAGGATCATTTACAAACGTTTGTCCTGTAAATGCTTCTCAATTCGTATTACCTTATTGAATGAATTGAATCTGATGATCATGAATTTTATCCGATAAGAACAATGACAAGGATCAAAAGTCTTACCCGGTAAATGAGGGTGACAAGTGACAACTCTGACCCGATTAACGCTAACCTGGTAAACTGTTGCCTTTGGTGCGATTTTTGTGAACTAAAATATTACACGATAAGTTAAGTAATAATGTCGTATTTTATCGATAAATACTTACTGATTAAGCATTTGGGTAAACATCCCTGAAATATTAACTCCAATAAACAAAAGTCTAAATAGCATCTAATTGTAACACCTAAAATGTAATTCTGCATGATTATGTTGGTTGATAATTAAAATGGTTACTTAGTGAAAAAAAATTAACATATTTTTCTATAATGAAAGTGGAAATAATTGTGCCATTGGCCTACCTTAAAGTGTTTATCATAATTACATACCTAACAACACCTTTTTAATCATTGATAAGAATTTTATACAGCATTGATGTTAATAAATGCAACAATTAATGAGCAATAGGTAAAACTTTCATCCATATTTATTTTTAAATCTTTCTAAAAAATTATATTACCATATGTTTTTTTTGTGTGTGGATATTTGCACCCTCAATAGTAGTAAAGTCCATTCCTTCCTAACTAGGTCAACCTATATTCTTTTAAAAAAATGATTTTTTTCAAAAACTTATGTCTTATCCTTTTTTAAACTTGTTTTTCTAATTATATTTTTTTAATTTATATTTATAATAAATTTTTTTGCAACTAACCATTTTTAAATTAATCCAAATAACTATAAAATTATTTCTTACTTTTTATAGTATCATTTATATTGTTAACATTTTAACATTTTCTTAACTTCCTATCTACCTTTTATTTATTAAATAGAGTAAAAAAGATAAACATTTGAAGAAATTTAAAGAAATTTTAAAAAATGTAACATGTTAGAATAATATTGAAGGAAAAGAAAATAAAGAAAAATTAAAAAAATGTAATTAATTTTGTTTAAGTTTTATAGATTTATAAATAACTAAAATAATATTCTAAAAAAATTATTTTAATTTTAATTTTTTTTATAAATATGACGTCTAAGTTCTAAAATAAATAAAATAAAATTGGTTTCTTTATAAATTTATTTTTATTTTTATTTTTATTTACAGTGTTTTTTGATAAATGAAACAACTATTTTCAAAATTTGACTTTTTGACTAACTTTTGTTCCAAAGCATTAAAAAGCTACCAATTGACTTCTTTTTTAAAATGGAAATTTGCACCCTCATCTATTAGGGGGTGTAAATGTGGGTTTTTACTTTTTAGGTTAGCTTATGCGCATTAACTAATCTTTCTGGTGACCATAAATGACAAGTAGGGGTGTTTGGGATTGCTTATAAAAACAATTTATTATCGGTACTACACCGGAATAACACTTTTGAATGTTTGGATAAATAACTTATATCGGTGTCAAATCGATGATAAAGATAAAAAGCTTTTCAAGAAGTTAAACCCTTCTAACTTATGATAAGTTGATAAGGACTTTTGTAGGAAAAACATAAGTTTTTTCAAATAAGCAATCCCAAACACCCCTGTAGTCATTGCAAATGAACCTCTATAGCTACAAGAGTTGTTGCACTTAGATTCGAACCTGTGTTAGATGAAAAATTCCATGATATTCCCTATTAGGCCCCATTTGGAATAAATTTGATAGGATTTGGATTTCACATTTCAATTTCATGTTTGGTTTGTTGGATTGTTGGAATTCGAAATCCTATGATTTAATTGAAATTTTACAAACATGAGATTTTAAAATCTTTAAAGGGTGCTCGAATTACGTAGAATTGTATGAAATAAGGTTTTAAAAAATGTTAAAACATATTTGTTTCTAAAAACATATCCATCCATACAATATTTACGAATTTGCCAGGGAAGGTTTTCACTTTTTGGTGTAGTCCTAAACCAAAATCTTTTATAATTTGAAATTCGGAATGGGGATTGTATTTTAGGATATTAAGAGCATCTTTAAGAGTTTCTTTTTAATTTCTTCGAAATAGAGAATCAAAATTTAAAATCTATAAAAATTATTGTATTCAACTTTAACAATATTACTATTTTGGAGATTACAACATTTATTATATTATTAAAATGTTCTATATTTATATTAAAATATTATTTTTGTCACCTAAACATTTAATTTCAATTTTTATTGTTGGTGGAATATAATAAAAAAACGTTTCTCTCTCATGATTATCATTTTTAAAAATGTCTCTCTAAATTTGAAGATTTTATAATCTCTTTTATAATTTCTTCATTTTTAAGAAAGTTTTAAAGATACTATTGTAACAAGAAATTATCCAATATCACTGTTTTCTTCATTTTTAAGATATTGGAAATACTCTAATTTTCTCTGGTTTACTGATTGGATGGAGTTGATATTTGCTTTTTATGACAAACTCAATAAATAGTATATTTCAAAGACAAATAATTAAGAGATAAATTTATGTTTTGTCTTGTTTGTTGTGATATTTTAGTTCGGACTTTTTTTTTTCAAATGAACTTGCGGGTTTTTAGGAGTGTTAGAGTCTCATATTGGCTACACTTTAACCATTTTGTTTATATATGTTGGAACCTTCTCTTTCTTCTCAAGGGCTCTTTTGGAGATTCATCTAGGGGTTCTACATATCCTAATATGGTATCAGAGCCAAGGGCTACCACTCTAGGGACTTGACACTTCAAGCTAACCCCCTCTAGACAATTCATGTCCATCTAGCCTCGTTGGAGGGGGCGTGTTAGAGTCCCACATCGGCTAAACTTTGACCATTTCTCTTCTGTATATGTTGGAACCTCCCTTTTCTCCTCAAAGGCTCTTTTAGAGATTCATCTAGGGGTTCCACATATCCTAATATAAACTTGAGAAATGTATTGATGCAACAAAGTTGGAAAAAAAGGCCTTTAATCATTTTACTTTTGTTGCGTTTTGTTATGGTCTCGACTCCGGAAACAACTATCAATTTCACTGGACTTGGAATAGATTAAATAATAATAAAAAATGGTAACATGACTTTTATGGATACATTTTAAAACAAACACATTGGATAATACAAGGTATTATATGTCCATGACACGTGTTACACAACAATATTGTTAATAAGTATGTAAATTTATAGAATCACACATAAAGAATATATTTGTCTCTATTTTTAGAAATCCAAAATAAATCATATTGATTATTAAAATAATTATTTTTAAAAGATAATTATAAAATATGTGTCAAGAGATAATTATGATAATTATAAACATATATAATTATATTAAAGTTAAAATAATTATACAAATATTACAGATAATTAGATAACTTTATTTGAGTTATAATCTAGGGAAAATTATTGTTTTAACTATTTCAGAAAATTGTATACCCAAAATAACCAAAATTTCTCCAAACTTACCAAAATAACCAAAATTTCGTGTAAAGCATTTCGTATGATACTATATCCTTTTTCCATTTCGTATGGTTTGAATCCCACACACACAATGCATTTTGTATACATACCAAATCCATTTATATGCACACACACACGACCATTTCGTATGTTTTAATCCCACACACACAATGCATTTCGTATACATATAAAATCCATTTATATGCGCACACACACACACAAACCATTTCGTATGGTTTTAAAGTATTTCGTATGGTATACATAACTCATTTCGTATGGTTTTTAATGCATTGTGTGTAGTGTATATGCTTCCATTTCGTATCATATGAAATGGATGGTTTCATGCATTTCTAAAAGTTAAAAGCATTTGGTATGGTATGTGTGTGTGTGAGATACATTTCGTATCATATGAAATGGATGGTTTCATGCATTTCTAAAAGTTAAAAGCATTTGGTATGGTATGTGTGTGTGTGAGATACATTTCGTATCATATGAAATGCATATATTTCGTATCATATGAAATGGAGACATGTGTGTGTATGCATGCATTTCGTATGGATACGAAATGATGTGTGTGTGTGTGTGATGCCATACGAATCCATTGATGTGTGTGTGTGCATGGATTTCGTATCTATACGAAATTGTAGGTGTGTGGGTGATGTCATACGAAATAGAAAAGGGATTTAGTATCATACTAAATGTTTTATTGAAAATTTTGGTTATTTTAGTAAGTTGAAAGAGATTTTGAATATTTTAGATATATGATTTCCTGAAATGGTTAAAACAATAATTTTTCCTATAATCTATCTATAACTTAATACATATAAATAAAATGATACATTAAATAGTAATTGATAGGACATAGTGAAAAAAACAAAATAAGCTTCATGGGTATATAATAACTCTTTGTTAGTTTGGGCTTGTAGGCCTTTTATCTTGGTGGACTAGGATGAACCAAGCCTAACAAATCGTTTTAATCGAATCATGCTTATGATATCATTGAAAACATATGCACTATCAACAACTTGTTCAAACAAATATAACCTTAAGTTCTAGATTAAACAAAAACATAGTAATCAAATTTATCATAATAGTTTTTGAACATCTCCTGTATACAAGCTTCAAGAAATGTTTGGACCACACATTCCCTTTTCCATGTAATCGTACGTCTCTTTTGGTTGAAGATTCATCAACTAATTCCATACCTCATCGAAAAAAATTCGTACCAAAAATGATAACTAGGTAGTCAAATTAAATTTGAAACAAAGTATGTCACATAACTGCAAAAATCAACATATTATGAACCAGAATTGTATTACAAACGTAATATATGGCTATATAAGTTGACATCAATATGAAATATGGTGTTTGTAATCATCCACCGGAGCCTTTACTAGAGTTTTCATTTTCTCCTTCACACCCACCAAGAAAACATAGCGTAATCAGATTTTGAAAGTGCGACGTCAATCAACTTTGATACTTCGATTAATCCAGACTTCTTATGTAGGACCCCAAGTATGTGGCAGGAATTTTAAGCAAAATCATACTATTGGTGCCTAAGTTAGAGTAGCTAGGTTGATTTCTTAAACCAGATTCTCCCCATGGCGGACATCAAGTATGTGACAGAAATTTTAAGCAAGAACCATCACTTGAGAGTCTATGTATATTTGATGTTTGAATGTTATATTGCATTCCCTATCCTAAGTGGAACTTTAGTACCAAGTGCATATGAAATCATGTGTTTTTTTTCCAGATAGTTATATTATTAATGTTAGCATAATGTTTTAATATTAGACGATTTTCCAAACTTTGTTGGTTAAAAAGTAGTAGTGGTTTATACTTCTGCATCACACTGTGCACGATGCCAAAAAAATAAATTAAATAGACTACGTATTACAAAACAGAAAAGAGCATATGAAAAAATAGTAGAAATCGCATCACACTATGTAATCTTGTAGAGCTTAACTACATAATCAACATATCAAAATAGGATGCCAAAAATATATAAATTAAACGAACCTGGAGATGTTTAAAACAAAAATCGAATAGAGAAATATATCGATTTTATGAGAGTACCTGAGTGGAGAGCGGCTTCAATTCCTAGAAATCCTGAAGGTAATTGGCACGAGGAAGAGGCATGAGAGGACACTCGTTGAAAAATTAGGGTCCTAAATGGTTTGGGGAGAGGCCCAACATAAAAAAGGGCTCAAAGGTTTTTTAAATTAGGGCAAAATGCAAGAAATAGCAACCTACTTTCATAAATTTTTCTATTATATCATTGTACTTTTAGTTTTTCTTATTACAGCAATGTACTTTCAAATTATTTTTTATTAGATCATTGTACTTTGAAAAATTTACCCATTATAGCATTGGGTAACCTTTTCTTTTAAATTTACCCACTATACTAGGTTTCCATGCCACCTCATTGTCCATGTAGGTTGTCCACATGTAATATATTGTTGATGTAACATTTCTTATTATAACATTGTGCTTTACATATTATTTAATAAATATATTAGACTAATTAAACTAAACTAAATTTTTCATAAACATAAGAATATTAAGAAGATTTATAGGTGGCAATTTATTTCCCTAATATTAAAAAATGTTTAAAAATATATATTTTTTAACTAAGAAAATAAGAATTATTATGTTTTTTTACAAATAAAATATTTATATGGAAAAAAATATATCTATTTGTCTTAAAAAATTGAATTGACATATCATTCAATAAATATATTAAATTAATTAGATTATTTCTAAAATATTTATTAAAATGTAACAATATTAAGAAGATTTCTAAAACACAATTTATATCGTTAAATTTAAAAAAATAGTACAAAATAAGTATTTTTTGAACTAGAAAAATTAAATCACAAGTTTTACGTTTTTTATAAATAAAATATTTATTTTGAAGAAAAATATCACATTTGTTAAAAAAATGTAACTTCAAAATATTTAATTTGCATACAATTTAGTAAGAGTAATTTTTTTTAAAAAGTGATGACGTGAAGAAATTACTAAAAAAAATTGAGATAATTAAGAATAATATAAAAAAGTGGGAATTTAAAAAAAAAATTACAAGAGATTTTTTTTACTAATGCCATGTAATCATGATGACATGTTATCCATGTCATCTTATTTAAGCCATGTAAGCAAAAAAAAGTGGGGGTTAACTTGTTTAAAAGGTAACAAGTTACCCATTGCTATAATGGGTAAATTTTTTAAAGTACAATGCCTTAATAAAAAATAATTTGAAAGTACATTACTGTAATAACTAAAACTGAAAGTACAATGCTATAATAAAAAAATTTATGAAAGTAGGTTGCTATTTCTTGCATTTTACCCTTTAAATTATTAAGAGACATAGTTTCTTATATCATATAATATTCACCTCATGCAATTCAAAGATTCTTTCTTAATAGAACTATTAAGAGAAACAAAAACTCTAAATACAAATTTTAAAAGAAAGAGAGTATAAAAATTAACATATTTACTTTGTAAAAAATAAATACATAAAGCATCTTCAATAGATTCTTTATAACTCTTCTAAAATAGAAAAACAAAAATTAAAATCTCTAAAAAGAATTACATTTATCTTCTAACATGTTTTCTATTTTAAAGATTTTTACATAAATTATATTAATATAATATTCTGTAATAATTATCATCCTAATACCCTTTTTAAAATAACTTAATATAATATGATAAGATTTTACATTCATTGGTGGGATCGGAATAAATAATCATTTTTCTATCCACCATCAAGTTTATAAAAAAAACAAGATAACAAACTGTTGAAGATATTTAAAGAACAAAAACTTTAATTTTTTTTCTTTTTATTTTGTATTTTAAAGAAGCAGATGAAGATTCTCATATAATAAAAATCACGGTTCAGATGTATGGTAAATACACTTAAAAAAACTAGTGTGTGGCACCGCGCATGTACGTTGGCGAGAGATTATTGTTATAAAATATGTAACTAGGTTAAGGAAAAACATAATTTCTTAATCGATGATGAATGAAATGCAATAAAACTTAATGAATGGAAATAATTATAGAAATTAAAAAACAATATATTATTAAAAAATTGTATTTTTAAACTAAAGTTAACTATTTAATACAAAATGGATAAAAGTTAGAGAATTTTGGTGACATAGCCATTCCAGAATTACTTTTTCGTCTCCTAACCATTTTCTTTCTAAAATTGACAAAATAGCCAATAAGGTCGCCATATGTATGGTCTTCATGAGGACCTTATTAAAAAACCCAAAAATAATTACAAATTAGTCCCTGGATCGTCAAACACAAGGGTCGTCATGGCGACCTTAACCCTGAAGTTTCAAAAATGGTAGTGGAGTGTAGGCAGTGGAGTTGGGTAGGGGTTATATGAAACTTGTGTTTGGAGTTAGGGTCTTCATTTTTTAAAATTGTTATACAAGTTTCATTGAGTTATAAATTGTTAAATGGATTTAGGGTGGTCGCCATGGCAGTAGAGTTTTATTTTTAAAAATTTAAGTGGAGGAATGACAGTGGAGTTAGGGTCGCCATGTTTAACGACCCAAGGACCAATTTGTAATTATTTTTGGGTTTTTTTTTAATAAAGTCATCGTGAAGATCCTATAAATAGCAATTTTAGTGGCTATTTTGACAATTTTACGGAGAAATTGGCTGGAAGACAAAAAATATTTTCTGAAATGGCTATTTGACCAAAATTTCCTAAAAGTTATCATAAATCAACATTCATGTAAAAAATTTGGCCATTTTCTCCTCATTTAATCACCCTCATATATCAACAAATAATTTTTTTTATAAGTTGACTTCTTTATCTTTGAATGATCACCAACATGTTACAACATATAATCTTTATATCAATATGAGATAGACAAAGTTAACTACAATTTAATATCATGAAATTATCAATCACGTTGTATAATGTCATTTCTCTTGGTTCTTACTTTTTTATACATAAAAATATAAATATAAATAACATGAAATGAAATGAAATATGTGTATATATTAATTGTAACAACCACATTTCTAAAACAAATGTATAACATACTATTGCTTTAAAAACAAAGTCGAAACTGAACATAAATGGTCCCAAAGTATACTTAATCTTAAATGTTGCGGCGGAAAATAAACTAGCTACTGAGATTATTACAACCATCTACTATCTAGGTTACTATTTCAGTGCATAGTGCCTCACTTCTATCGCCCGGGCTCACAACTTTCCCTTGCCCTTACCCGAACACTCTACCATGTGCTTCCTTGAAAGGTTTTCAGTTTTATAAAAGAGAGGGTTAGACCGAAAGGTCTAGTGAATTCCCATAAACAATCAGTTAATATATGCATGACAGTTATAAGAGGAAAATGGTTAGTCATAAATATTAACTCACACTTATCCACACACTTAGGTACCTGTTGCAACGGTAATTATTAATGTCACACACACCGTGACTAACGTGATCACACACATCGTGATCATTAGGAAGGACACACACCGTCCAATAAGAATGAATGAAACGTTTCAACTTAAACATTCAATTTAAAGGTTTAGCACACGAGGGAATTCACTTGAATTGCCAAGCCACCTAGCTCACTTTCCAACTATGAATACACCAACCGAACACCTGAATTAGATCAATTAACTACAAGTTAATGACCCAATTATACTTCCACACATCCTACCTATAAACCCCTTAGGCTAGGACACCACTTAAACCACTTAATAAACCTTTTAGCAAAATCGCACCAAGAAAATCGCACTACAAGTTTATCACCTTTGTGTTGATTCTCCAAGGTTTCTTCTCTTCTCTTCTCCTTTCACCAAAATCGCACCAAGAAAACACACACACTCTAATCAGCCGCAATTTCCTGAAATGAGGGTTTTCTCCCTTTTTATTTGATCATTTATCCCCAAATGACAACCTTAGTCCCTGAACTTTAGGAAGTTAGACTTTATCCAACCAAACTGAGTTTATTCCTACAAAATTGGTTCCGGATTATTACATCTCACTCCCCTTAAAAGAATTCCGTCCCCGGAATTCCTCAAGCGAAAAGCTGAGGATACTTCTTCCTCATTTCCGATTCCGGTTCCCACGCCGCATCCCGCCCCTTGTGGAACCTCCAATGCACCTTTACCAACACAATCTCTTTGTTCCTCAACTTCTTAATCTTGCGATCCACGATCGCCTCGGATTCTTCCGCATACTCCAACTTTCCATTAACTTGAATGTCGTCTAACGGTACTGACACACTCGTGTCTGCCAAACATTTACGCAAATTATACAAATAAAACGTGCTATGAATACCACGAAGTTTATCCGGAAGATCCAACTTGTACGCCACGACACCCACACGTGCCTTTATAACAAACGGTCCTATATACCGAGGACTCAACTTTCCTCTCTTCCCAAAACGTACCACTCCTTTCCAAGGTGATATCTTCAACATAACCTTGTCATTTACTTGAAACTCAATAGGTTTTCTTCTCTTGTCCGCATACGTTTTCTGTCGGCTTTGAGCCACTTTCAACTTCTCACGAATCTGTCCAATCTTATCTGCAGTGATCGTAACAATTTCCGGGCCAGCTAACTGCTTTTCCCCCACTTCATTCCAACACAAAGGTGTTCTACACTTGCGTCCATACAACGCCTCATAGGGTACCGCTTGAATACTCGCATGATAACTATTATTATACAAGAACTCAATCAACGGTAAATGCGTCTCCCAAGACCCACCAAAATCAATCACGCATGCCCTAAGCATGTCCTCCAAAGTCTGGATCGTTCTCTCACTATGTCCATCCGTCTGTGGATGATAAGCAGTTCTCAAATTCAACTCCGTTCCCAATTCTTGCTAAAAACTTTCCCAAAATGCCGACGTAAAACGGCTATCCCGATTCGAAACTATAGACGATGGCACACCATGTCTAGTCACGATCTCATCGATGTATAACCTTGCTAGCTTCTCCATTGGGTATGTCTCCTTATACGGTAAGAAATGGGCCGACTTGGTGAGACGGTCCACTATCACCCAAATCGCATCGTACCCTTTTGGAGTTCTCGGCAACTTTGTAACGAAGTCCATTGTTATGTGATCCCACTTCCACACCGGAATATCCAAAGGTTGAAGTTTCCCATACGGCCTTTGGTGTTCCGCCTTGACTTGCAAACATGTCAAGCATCTCTCCACATAATAAGCTATGTCCTTCTTCATCCCCGACCACCAATAGTACTGTCGTAAATCTCGATACATCTTATTTGTACCCGGATGTACCGAATATCTCGACTTATGAGCTTCTTCCAATACCTTCTCACGCAATCCCCCAAGTTTAGGAACCCAAACACGGTCACCCGAACATTTCACACTTTTACTATCGTGCACCAACATTAAAACATTTCCCACCATCCTTTCACTCTTTAGATTTTCTTCTAAGGGTGCTTCATCTTGAACTTTCTTAATCTCCTCCAAGATAGTAGGCGACACTTCAATTCTAAAAGCCACTATCTTGGTAGGCTTTCCTCTATCCTTTCGGCTTAGCGCATCGACTACCACATTCGCTTTCCCCGGATGGTACAAAATTTCACAATGTGAGATGGTCAAAGTCAATCACAATTCAATATTTTGGAATTCTCAATCAATATTGTGTCATGTCATTTCTCTCGTTTCTTACTTTTATATATATAAAGATTCATATGTTTACCTCCTATCAAGTTATCATCTCTACACCGATGTGGAAAACTACCACAATTAAAGATTTTTTAGAATACTAAAATCTGTAATGTCATGTCGTTCTCCTTTGTTTTTCTATTAAATGTTTAACAAAATATAATATCTATTAATGATGAAAAATTTGTAGTTCTAAACTAAAATTAAGTATTTAATCCAAAATGGATAAAAGCTATCATAAATCAACATTCATGTAATTTTTTTTGGCCATTTCTCCTCATTTAATCACCCTCATATACCAACATATCATTTTTTTAATAAGTTGGCTTCTTTATCCTTGCATGATCACCAACATGTTACAAAATATAATATTTATATCAATGTGATAGACAAAGTTAACCACAATTCAATATTTTGAAATTATTAATCACATAGTGTCATGTCATTTCTCTTAATTCTTAATTTTTTTTATATAAAAATATAAATATAAATAACCTGAAATGAAATATGTGTATCATATTCATTGTATAACAAATGAAATATCCATTTAACATAATTTTTTTAACTAATTAAGATTGACTATTTAATCCAAAACGGATTGAAATTAATCATAAATAAAAAAACATGTAAAAAAAAGTAGGCATCATTCCCCTTATATAATCACCTCAATGTTCTAACATCTCATCTTTTATCAATGTAGGATAGACAAAGTTAACCACAATTCAATATTTTGGAATTCTCAATCCATATTGTGTCATGTCATTTCTCTTGGTTCTTACTAAATATATATATATATATATATATATATATATATATAATGATAGATTCATCATCTTCTCACCAATGTGTGATGACTCCTACTACTAAATACCCACATCATTATCCATTTCACCATCTTCTAAACAGCGTGAAATAAACAAAACACCACATTTCAAGATTTTATGAAGACTCAAATCTAATTATCTCATTGTGCTTCAAATGTTTAAGGAAATATGACTACTTTTTAAAGAAGACGTAAATAAACAACTATCTTTTAGCATTTGAATTTGAGAGTTTAAGTCTATTTTTACATAAATGTGACTACCTTAACCTTATAGTGATTTTTAACTACTTTATTATTATTCAGTAATTTTATTAAAGTTGTTCAAATATGCAATTAAATGGATACCAAGTAGTTATACTATATATCTTAATTTTAACAAAGAGATTCCGTGAAAATAATCAACCCGTAATGCTAGATGGTTAACCAAAATTAGCAAACCACATGAGTATAGAGAGTCAACTAAAATAAGCTAACTCCATGAGTTTTCACAAATATTTTGTCTCATCCTAATAAATACCTACATCATTATTTATTTTTATCATCTTCTTACCAACGCAAAATAAACAAAACACACCATAATTTAAATTTAAAAAATACTCAAATCTATTAAGCCATCTCATTATCTTTTGGTTATCCTTTATAATATATATATATATATATATATATATAATAGATATAGATGAAAAAAACGTGTATCGTTTATGCAACAATCCTATGTGAACATGATATGGACCCCACTAATTGTCATATTTTCAGTCGTCAAATTCGATTAGTCGAACGTGCTCCCACGGTCGGTTCTCGGACACGTGGACTCCTTTTTCACCGCTGGAAACTGGTTTTGACCTGCCGTTCATGTGTTTTTCTTCCCATTTCCTCTTTTTTTCTTCTTAATTTCATTTATATTAAATCTAATTTAATAAAGAGTAAACTACATACTTGGTCCTTATGGTTCATTGATTTTAACACTCTGGGTCCCTAAAGTGAAATATCTATGGCTTGCATCCTCATGGTTTCCATTTTATAACGTGTTGGGTCCCTAAAACTAACTCCGTTAGTTTTTGGCCGTTAAAACCCACATGTGCAAGGCACATGATGGGTATTATTGTCATTTCAGGTTTAGTATTAATTTAATAAAAATTAAATAAATTCAAAAATTAAATCAAACATCACTTCTCTTGAAACCCTCCCCTAACCTCCACCCCCATTAATTTTTCCTAGAAACTCTCAAATCACCATTACTTTTCTTGAAATCCTCTCCACTCCTTGAGATTTCTTTCTCTCCTTTCAACTCCCTCAAAAAAGAATTTCTTCAAACTATAGTTCAGATCTTGAAAAGGTGGTGGTATTTGGTGGTGGCAGTGGTGGTGGGATCTGGTGGCGACGGTGGTGGCGGCGGGATCTGGTGGCGGCGGGATCTGGTGGCGACGGCGGTAGGATCTGGTGGCGAGGGTGGTGGCGGTGGGATCTGGTGGCGGCAGCGGTGGGGGGGGGGGATGCGGTGGCGACGGTGGTGGCGGTGGGATGCCGACGGCGGCGGTGGTGGTGGGATCCGGTGGCGACGGTGGTGGCGGTGGGATGCGACGGCGGCGGTGGTGGGATCTGGTGGTGGCGGTGGTGGCGGTGGGATCTGACGGCGGCGGTGGTGGTGGGATCTGGTGGCGACGGTGGTGGCGGTGGGATGCCGACGGCGGCGGTGGTGGGATGGGTGGTGGCGGTGGTGGCGGTGGGATCTGGTGGCGACGGTGGTGGTGGTGGTGGGTGAATCATCTTCATCTTTAAAACCTCTCCCTTCCTTCTTCTAAAATCTTTCTGGGTTAATCATCTTCATCTTCATCCTGCTTTTTTTTTCAAATTTTGGTTATAATTTAGGGTTCTTTTTGTATTAAGATTTGTAAAAATGTTTAAGATTTATTTGAATTTTGTATGAATAATCATGGGATTTGGTTTGTAAAAAATGTTTAGTTTTTATAAACAAAAAGTTTATAAAAAACAAATTATGGATTTAGATTTAGTGTTGTGAGTTTGTGTTTTGTTTTTAGGATTTTTGATTTTGTTATTGATTTTGTGGTGATGATGATTAAAGGGTGGTTGTTCTTGGTGTTCTTCATTATTTTGTTATTGATTTTGTTGGTGTTCTTCATGGTGTTCTTCATCATGAAGGTGTTCTTCATGGTGTTCTTTATTATGAAGGTGTTCTTCATGGTGTTCTTCATCAGAAAGGAGATAGCAGGAAAAGAGAGTGAAATGACCAAAATACCCATCATGTGCCTTGCACATGTGGGTTTTAACGGCCAAAAACTAACGGAGTTAGTTTTAGGGACCCAACACGTTATAAAATGGAAACCATGAGGATGCAAGCCATAGATATTTCACTTTAGGGACCCAGAGTGTTAAAATCAATGAACCATAAGGACCAAGTATGTAGTTTACTCTTTAATAAAATAAAATGTTTAGAGTTCAAATATTTAAAGAAGTAAACTCTAATTTTGGTCCTTGTAGTTTAGTGAAATCTTTGAAAGTTGAACATAAACTTTGATAACCGCAAAAATCATCTTTTTTGTTTTCATTTTACTCTGAAAGTGATCCTTAACACTAACTTTATTAATTTTCATGGTCTATTAGTGTCAGTGATATTTTTGTCATTTTACACTACTTCTTTAATTTTGTTTAAATAAATATATATTATATATAGAGAGAGGCGAAAGTTCAAATGAAAACTCATTTTTCATTACAAACATAAAGACAAAGAATAGCGCGACACATGTTCCATTAAGTATGAATAACCAAAGTGAAGTTCATACAACATTAATAATGAATGATACGACATTCAATATGAATAACATATGATCATTATTTATTCAGGATGATTAACCCATAGACGTAGGGGACACGTATCGCGCTCTACTTTGTTCTCACGTGCACAATGAGAGATGAGTTTTAATTTGAACCCCCCTTTATATATACATATATATATATATATATAGAGAGAGAGAGAGAGAGGGTACGACACGTGTCTGCATGTAGATTATTCAGACTGAATAATCAAAGAAATATTCAGACTGAATAAATTATTATTCAGTCTGAATATTTCTTTGATTATTTAGTCTGAATATGACACATGTCGCGCTCTCATTTGTTCTCACATTCACAACCAAATTTGAGGTTGCATTTGAACCCGACCCTATATACATATATATAAGGTCGGGTTCCGGTGAGAATATAAGTTATGGTGAGAAGCGTAAGAAGGGATCTCCATCGTTGGATGCACATTAGGATGAGATGCACCGAGATGAGATATACCGAGATGCCCTGCATCAATTCTCGTAAGAAGCGCAATTCATGGGTGGGTGTGTGATTAAAAGTGATCAATGATTCAAATCATTTCTTACGTTTTTCACCTTAACTTCACTTCTCACACGATCCTATGCCTATATATATATACATACAAAAATTAATAGAAATGAATAAAATTATCCCTAACACTTAGGGACCGTTTACTAAACGCTTACTCGGATAAAAGCTTACCAAGTCATATTACCTTACCGAAGGAATACGATAAGTACCAAAAATCTTACCCGGCAAGAGCAAAGACAAGGTAGCAAGGTCCAAGAATCTTACCCGGGTAAGTGATTGTGGCGACTCTTACCACGATAAGCGCTTACCGGGTAAATTGTTGCATACGATGTCGTTTTGGAGGACTAAAATCTTACCTGGTAAGTAAGTGATAATGTTGAATTTTGCCCGTAAACACTTGTCCGGATAAGATTTGGTAAACGGCCTATTAGTCACTAATAAAGAAAATTAACAAAGTTAGTGACGAAGACCGCTCTCAGAATAAAACAAAACAAGGAGCACGAAAAACAATATTTAAAATTATTAAAATTTAGGTTCCACTTTCAGATATTTTAATAAACCAGGAGGACCAAAATTAGAGTTTATTCTAATTAAAGAAAGCGATAGAAGCATCTCGTCTTCATGTTTATATCAAGTTCGTCACATTATAAAACTGTATTTGCCAGCTCCTCTTCTTCTCCACCCATATCCGCCGTCGCAGATCAGACCCTCCATTTTTCTCGAACATCATGAGCTGGTGGTGGGCCGGAGCTATTGGAGCTGCAAAGGTAAACTAACTCACTTCTAATTTCTTCATTCAATTCATCTCTGCTTTACTATTTTGCTGTTTTGAATTCAAACAATCAATCAATCAATTGATTTCCACAGAAAAAGCTCGATGATGACGATGCTCCCCCCAAATACCAGAGCGTTGCCCTAATCGTCGGAGTTACCGGCATCGTCGGCAACAGCCTCGCCGAAATCCTCCCGCTCTCCGACACTCCCGGCGGTCCTTGGAAGGTCTACGGACTCGCCCGCCGCCCTCGTCCCAATTGGAACGCCGACCATCCAATCGAATACATCCAGTGCGATATCTCAGATCCAGATGAAACCCTAACCAAACTCTCCAATCTCCAAGACGTTACTCACCTCTTCTACGTCACTTGGGCCAATCGATCTACTGAATCTGAGAATTGTGAAATCAATGGGAAAATGTTTCAAAACGTTCTCGATGCAGTCATCCCTAATTCCCCCAATTTACAGCATGTTTCTTTGCAAACTGGCCGGAAACATTACTTAGGTCCGTTCGAATCGTACGGTACAGTAGCTCATGATCCCCCTTTTCATGAAGATCTACCTCGTCTTGATGCCCCCAATTTCTACTATACTCTTGAGGATATTTTATTCAAATCTGTTGAACAAAAGGAAGGATTAACTTGGTCGATTCATAGACCTGGAACAATTTTTGGGTTTTCGCCTTACAGTATGATGAACATCATCGGTGCTTTATGCGTTTACGCTACAATTTGCAAACACGAAGGGGTTCCATTCAAGTTTCCAGGATCTAAAGAAGCTTGGGATCATTACTCTGATGTTTCAGATGCTGATTTGATAGCTGAACAACATATTTGGGCAGCAGTTGAACCTTATGCAAAGAATGAAGCTTTTAACATCAGCAATGGCGATGTGTTCAAATGGAAGCACTTTTGGAAGGTATTGGCTGAGCAATTTGAGGTTGAAAATGGTGGGTTTGATGAAGATGGGGAGAAGATGAGCATGGTGGAGATGATGAAAGATAAAGGGAAAGTTTGGGATGAAATTGTAAGAGAAAAGGGATTATTGGATACCAAATTGGAAGAAGTTGCACAATGGTGGTTTGTGGATATGATGCTTGGAAGTGAGTGTATGTTGGACACCATGAACAAGAGCAAAGAACATGGGTTTTTAGGGTTTAGGAATTCAAAATCATCTTTGATTTCTTGGATTGATAAGATGAAAGGTTACAAGATTGTTGCTTAAAAATAAATGGGTATGTGGGATGGATGAATGGTTTTCATGTTTTTTTGCAATTAATTTTTTCTATCTTTTTTATGATATGATATGATTTGATTATTATGATGTTGTATGTGTAAGAAGAATGAATAAAAGGGTTTGATTATTGGAGTTTATGTAATTGAATTATTGGTTAAGTTAGATCATAAAATTGTTAAAAGAGTTTTTACATTGGTTAGAATTTGATTATGTTTTTTGCTCCTCTATATATGATCTCAATATGTGTATCAAGGGAAAATAGTAAAGCCGACATTTAACAATTAAAAGGTGTACTTAGAATCGTCCATTCTTGATGTTGCAACTACCATGTTTTGTCTCACTAAGTCTAAGTACAATCTGCAATAATTATGTCGATAACCACCAACATGCATCGTTTAGGATATTTTAAGGGTTTTTTCTTTTACATCATAGTCTAATCTTCATTTGTACCATAGTCTATTGTTTTATTTATTTTGATTGGATGACACATTAATTCTCATATTTATTTATCTATTTTAACTGACATATTTATAAAATAGAGTTTAATATGTAGATTAGGGTGTAAATGATAACACCCTATTTCAATAGGACTAAAATCATAAAAATACAAATCTTTTCAACTCTACTATTAAAATATTAAAAGAATAAGGACATAAAACTTGGTCTCTGTATTTGAAGGTGAAAAAATGAGCCTCTATTACTTAAATATTAATTGTATATTGAGTTTTTATAATTATATATAAAGTAAAGATTAAGGAATAATCTTGAAAAAAAGAACCGAAGAATCAAGAAAACCTGGATGAATATATATGTAGGGGTGGTTTACTTACAAACCAAATCATTTGTAAAAATCGTGCAAACCTGATTCAACCAATTATAATTTGTTTTCTTTTTTCATATCTTGTAATTATGATAGGTTGATGAGTTAATTTTATTGTGAAAGTGTTAATTATGGACATTATTACACCATTATATTAATTTTAGAGAAATACATGAAAAAAATTCATTAAAACATAGAAATAACCATATATGAAACAATTTCGTCAGATTAAAAAATTTCATGAAACAGTTTCAATAAATTAAACAATGAAATCGACGAATGATGATGCATTCAGTCTGAATATTTTTTTTTCATTATTCAGTCTGAATATGACACGTGTCGTGCTCTCATTTATTCTCACGTTCACAAACAAATTTGAGTTCGCATTTGAACTTCTCTCTCTCTCTCTCTCTCACAAACGCAAACTCAAATTTGGTTGTGCATGTAAGAACAAATGATAGTGCGACACGTGTCTGAATGTGATCTATTCAGACTAAATAATCAAAGAAATATTCAGACTGAATAAGACTTAATATAGCGTTTATTTAGACTGAATAAACATTATATTCAGTCTGAATATTTCTTTGTTTATTCAGTCTGAATATGACACGTATCGCATTCCCATTTGTCCTCACGTTCACAACCAAATTTTTGGGTTTACAAATGATCTTCACTCTATATATATATATATATATATAGGGTTGAGTTTCGTTGAAAAGGAGAGTTATGGTGGGAATCGTAAGAAGGGATCTCTACCCTTGGATGCACATTAGGATAAGATGTACCGAGATGAGGTGCACTGAGATCAACTCCCTTCTAAAATTCCCTTCTAAAACGGGATTCATGGATGGGTATGAGATTAAAAGTGATCAATGGTTCAGATCTATTTTTACGCTTCTCACCTTAACTCTCCTTCTCACACGATCCTAAACCTATATATATATATGTATATATATATATATAGAAAAAGAGAGAGAAGATCAAACGAGAACAATATATATTTAAAAGAACACGAGAACAAGCAAATCACGTGCCAAATCACATATGATTTACTATTAATGGTCAAAAAAAGTATGCAGGCGACTTGTGGCTGCATCTGCAGTTCGCGGGGCAAAAATCAGCTGAATCACATGTGATTTTGTACGTGATGTTACTGTAAAATCACATATGATTTGTCCATTCTTGTGTTTTTTTTATACAATATATAAGCGAAAAATCGTGTAAGAATGAAAGTTAAAATGAGAAACATAAGTAAGGATCTGGACTACTGATCACTTTTAATCTCAACCCTACCCATGAATCGCGCTTGATACGGAGATTAATCAGGTGCATCTCATCCTAACGTGCATCCAATGTTGAAGATCCCTTCCTACGTTTCTCACATTAACTCTCATCTCATCAGAAACAAAAACTATATATATATATATATATATAGAGAGAGAGAGAGAGAGAGAGAGATTCATTCATTTGTAAACCATAAAAAAATTGTAAACTATGTAAATAATCTTAACCGTCCATCAAATCTAACAAATAATGATTCTATAAATGTATATAAAGAACACTTTAAATGCAACTTATCCTATTTATACAATGTACAAAGAGTGCTTCAATTGGTTATTAGGAATTTAGAATATCTTTAATAGATCTTTAATAACTTATTTAAATTTAAGTATCAAAATTCAAACATTAAAATATCTAAAAAAATTAAATAATTCTTATAGCTTCTTTATTTTAACGATTTTAATATTAATTATATTATTGAAATATTTAATATATTTATTTAAATATTATATATTTCTCTTAAACATTTAACTTTATCACCTTTTATAGAATTAAAAAATACTTCTCTATATAAACTACTATTTTTAAGATTTCTTAAAACTTAGAGATTATTATATTCTCATTTATTTTTTCTTTTTAGAAAATATTTTAACTATTAAAGCAAAAAGTTCCTGAATCTCTATTTAGAGCATCTCCAACAGTAATGTTATAATTTTTTTACAATAGAGTAAAATAAGTTAAAATCTCTATAATATTTTATATTCAACTCCAACAATTATTCTATTTTAGCATATCTATCACTAATTATATTAATAAAATATTCAATGTATATAATAAATTATTATTTTTTTCTCCTACATATTTTATCTCTACATTCTAATTGGTTGAATGGAATTAAAATATTATTTTATGTCTCTTCTAATGAGTTTTAGAGGTTTGTCTAAATTTAGAGATTTTTACAATCTCTCTAATCTTTTTTCTATTTTAGAATAGGAAATAGCATAGCTGTTGGAGACATAAAAATGTTAAAATTCCATTTTTTTCTATTTTAGAATAGTTGTTGGAGATGCTCTTAGAGATTTCTTTAAATTTGGAGGATTTCACATCCTCTATTTTTTTTTAAATAACATTTTAGCATAACTATTAGCTGGGAAGAAAAATCTATCGAATCTTCAAAATTTATATTTTAGCATAGAAGTGGGTACAAATTTACTTGTTGAACTGGGTACAAATTTACTTGTGGATTTAATACCGCTTTGAGTTCATTCCAATGCCATTTCGTTTTGTTTATTTCGATTTACCTGTTGAACTGGGTTTAGATTCATCCTCATTGGTTGTATTCATGATCATTGGGTTTTTTGGTTGGTTAGGATTTTTTTTATTTGTTTGTTAGGTTCGTCGAAGAAAATGACAAGAGGAGAGTTAACTTAATTTTTTTTGTTTGTTAACTTAATTTACGTATATTTCAATTTGTAGATTTATATTTTATATTGTTTAATATAATAAATCAATTGTGTAGTCGTGCTAAATAAATGGATGGTTGTAAACTAATTTTAATTAAAAAAAATCCTACCAAACGGACCTGATCAAGACGACAAGTTCAGAGTAGATCATATCAAATTCCATCAGATTGGATCAAGACCGATTCAAATCGTCAGTCTTAATTAGTCATTAACTTGTCAGACTTTTCATGACCGATTCATCATTAAACCATAAACAAAACATATTTTTTACAACTTAACCAATTAAATTATAAATTTATTAAGTTAAAGCAAAGACCCCCTAAGCATCTACAATGGTTTCTAAGCTTTTCGGTTGCTCTCGACACCGCATCAAGTTAAAATATAAGGGGGTGTTTGGGATTACTTATAAAAACAACTTATTGACTTATTTCGGTGTGGTACTGGTAATAAGTTGTTTTGAGCATTTGGATTGAGAAAATAAAGAAGAAGGAGCGTATACTGGTTTCACACCGGTGATAAGGAGTTTTTAATAAGTTAAACTCTTCTGACTTATTAAAACTCCTTATGACTTTTAACCATTTTCTAACCTTTTTACATGTATGTTTATCCCAAACATCCCCAAAAAAACAACTTATTAACTTATTTCAGTGTGGTATCGTCATAAGTTAATCTAAACACTTTTTATAAAACTTCGATTTACCATCACATAAGTTAATAAGCCCTTTTACTGAAAAAACATAAGTTGTTTTAATTAAGCAATCCCAAACACCCCTAAATATGTGAAGCCTACTAATACATATTATCTGTAAAAGCGTGAAGAAAAAGAAGTTTTAATATATATTGAGAAGAAAAATAATTTTAGAGGTCATATACCCAAACATTTACACGATAAGAAGCTTATTGGTAAGAGTAAACACTCTCGATTACCTTACTGGGTAAGATTTTAGTATAACATTTTATACAACAATTTATCCCATCCTCATTTACCGATCAGTAAGAGGTTGTTTACCAAATGCTTACCCGATTAACGAAGTGGCTTTACTTACTGGATGAACATGAAAAAGATCGAGAATCTTACTCGCTAAGAGTGGTTACCCGATTAACGAAGTGACTTTACTTACCGGATGAACATGAAAAAGATCGAGAATCTTACTCGCTAAGAGTGGTGGCATGGACTGAGAGATTTACCCGGTAAGTAAAGGTGACAGACTCTTGGTAAATTGTTCATACAATGTCATATTGATAGACTAAAATATTATCTGGTAAGGTAAGTGATAGTGAAGAAATTTTATCAATAAACGCTAACCGGGTAAATATTTGGGTAAACGGCCCCCTAACACTCTTTGTTCTTGTTATCGCTCTTATTGGGTAAGATTATCAGTCTTTGTCATTTTCATCCAGTAAAATAAGTAATCATTTAAATTCTTACCGGATAAACATTTGGTAAACAACTCACTAGTCTAGCCAATATAAGACTCCTAACACACCCATGTCAATAAATACTTAGGTGGTGTTTGTTTTTTAAGAGGTGTTGAAGTCTGATTTCAGTTCTGAAATGGTTATAAAACGTCTAAATGAATCAGATATAAGTGGTTAAAAAAACAAACAAGGCCTTAGAAAACATATTTTCACATACTATTATAACCAAAGTCTAACACTACTACAAAGACTTGACGCTCTTTGCCCCCATCTAACCTGTGCGTATTGCAGTTCCACATTAACTAGAATTAAATCCTTTTGTCCAACTTTTAAAAGCTCTTTTAAATATAAAATTATATGTTGAAGAATAAACCAGTAGGTATTAAATTGAAGATTCCATGAAACCAACAATCTACCTTCTGTTTTCTCCATGAGAGGAGTCTTTGCACCAAATCTTTTCTAACCATACATATCTTAATTATTTTCACAAACAAATTTTTTCCCTTTAAATCAGACATGTGATTTAATAATAACATCCAAAAATATTCGTATCAATCAAAATCACTAAGAAAGAGATCCAGATGTACATATGAATTATGTTAAGTGACATATATTATTATAAAATGGGGCATATACTCATCTAGTCTTGAATTTTAATATACAACAAACCCCAAATCATTGACCAAAAAAACAAAGAAATATATATGTGGTTAGAACTTGAAAATTAAAGATCCAGATACCCCATTAATTGTAAAAAAAAACCAAACCATATTTACATTGTTGGGTACCAATTATATATATGTTTTACTTCAATAAAAGGGGATCTTCCACAACTTTATCTTCATTATGGGTGAAGATATCAATAGGGGCAGTTGTAAAGCCAAGGTTGCTGTGTTTTGATGTACGACGATCAAGATAGATAACTATAACAGATATGTCATCGTGGAAATGACGTCTGATACCCCTTTCGATTTTCATGATATCTTTGTATCTCAACTCCCTTTTCTTTGTAGCCTCTCGTATCGCTGCTCCTACCAATCTTTTCGCTATTCCCTGATCACCACCACATAATTTTAATTAAATTTCAAACACAATTATAACAATATGGTCGCTGTTTGGCGGTTGCTGAATGGTTTGGTGCAGAATGATTAAGAGAATCTTATGATATAGTGCAAGATGAAATATAATTGTTTGGTAATTGTTTAGGATGTAATTAGGGATCTTAATGGTTAAGGGAGGTCAATGATACAAAATGATTAAGAAGGTTTTGGAATCATTAAGACACGGACTTATTTATTGCCTCTTAATGAAACTGTTAAGAGGTAAACAAACAGCCCCTAATTGGCTTAGCTGACCAACTGAAATGTGGGTTTTGTAACGAGTTAAAACAAAAGGGGTAGCTGACTAACCGCTCTTGGATTTTTGTATACGATATCCACTGCTGCCTCATCGCTCAAATGTTCCCAAAGTCCATCAGAAGCGAATATCAGAAACAAGTCTTGGGACCTAAGTTTTCTAGAAATGATGGAAGGTTCTGCTGTCAATACAGGTTTTTTCAAAGGAACGTGATTCCCGAATTGCAAAAAACGTGGGTCCCTGTGAAATTCGGGTTTCTTCAAATAGAAATCACCGATAGATCTTGATACCTGAAAAAGGAAAAGGTATTTTATTTCACATATTATTACACCTTAACTAACCATGAAAAGGAATAAAAAGCATGAAAGAAATGGAGCAGCTGGTGGGTATATATTCCATTTGTTTCAGAATAGAAATATAATTATGCAAGTCTTTTATCTTAATAGTGACATATATAAGCCATATGCCTGTATCCATAAACATGAGGATAAGTTAGAAAAAATATATCATTTCCGGAACCATGAAATGTTTTCACGGATCACTTGCTACATTAACTTCAACTGCACGAGAAGATGGCCCAAAGTAGAACATGTGATTCCTGGAAAAGTGGGTAAGGCATAATCCCTTTTTAGAGGATTTACACCAAAGGTGCCATGATGCTTTTCGAAAAAGTTAAAAAGGTAAGAGACAAAAATAATAGAGAACAAGATACTTAAGACTTATAAAAAGCATTTGCAAATAACTCAACTCCAGGCTGTATAGAATAATTATCTTTTCAGAAAGCAAAATACGAAATAAGAACTAAAGAGGAGGTGAAGATCAGAAGTGAATTGAGAAAGTCATATCTCCCTGTTAGTATTAAGATGATTCGTTACAGCTTATTTGTTTTAGAGATGTAAAATCTTTAAAATCTATGATGGTTTTGCCTGTATAATGTTAATTGGATACATGAAGAACCCTGATAATTATTTTGCGTCTCTTATTCGAAACTTAATGGTGAAAGGAAGACTATTTCTTATAACAGGAGTGTACTTTGATAACTAGTGTACCTAATTACTAGAAAGTAGAAATGCAACACGAGATAGCAACATTTCAACTCTCAAGTGCACTTTTGCAGAAGGAAAGAAACAAGCTTTCTGATACAAATTATATATCCAAATCAAAGAAGGTAAACTCAGGCAACAGAATCAAATTTCTCTTAAACAATAGTTTGCATCTTCAGCAACCATCCTAAATGCTTCCAGTGAAGGAACAAAGAAAATAGCTATTTTGAGGAAAATTCAAATCCTACATGAAGCATATAAGCTGAATTAGCTATAAACAATTCAACTCTTCCCTGGCCAACTCAAGGCCATTTTGTTGATCTAACATTTGGAAGCTTTGGGCCTGTTTGTTAGCAGCTTAATGAGCTTAATGGAAATCACAACTTACTTGATCAGTTATACATAATTGTATGGTAGTGGTTTCATGATATAGAAAGTGGCTTATTCAATAAGCTTCTTGGGGGAAGCTTTATGCAGAAAGCCAAGCTTCTTCCAAACTTGTCCTTCTCAATTAAAAAAATACGCTCCTTCCATCTATGAAAAAGCCTTCCAAACAAAAACCTTCCCAGTCTATACAGCCATACAGACAACTATCCATACAGGACTTAATGGAAAACGAACCAAACAACCCCTTAGTGTCTCTATTGGACCGGAAAAACATCTAAACCACAGTTTATGCAACCTATATGATATCCTACAGGCATTAACATGATATTAACATATTATGAAGAAAAAAAATACTAACTTGATCCTAGAACAATTGAAATAGAGAAGATTATTAGTAAACGAGTTCATCTAGCACATATTGACCATACCATTTGAATGATCTAGGCTTAGTAGTGCATCAATTTAATACCAGAAATATGACAATTTACGCAAAGTAACTTGTATTACCTGAATTATGCCCTTTATTCTCCAAACTCCACGACAATACATGACGACAGGTGAATCACCAGGATGTTGTGCTTCTACTTCCTTCCTCACCTCCTCATATGAGACATTATGATCTCTTGACAAACGCTCAGCAACCACTCTAGGTTTTCCTCCATCAGAAACCTTCTGGCCAAGGACTACTCGTGAGTCACCAAGGTTAGCAACATGTAATTCATCATTAGAAATAGCACCAACAAGACAGCACGATCCAACAGAAGCAATCTGCGGTCTAATCGGCATTTGATGCTTCACGAATTGATAAAACTTCTCTTCAGTGGCACTGAATGCCTTCTTAATAACATCTGCAGATATACCTCCTTGCTCTGTTGCGTACTCTACAATAAAATAATAAAAATAACATAATCAATCACAGGAAGAAGCCTCGAAAGATCTACAATGGTATAACCTCTTCATTTGATCAATAAAACAATGAATCACAACCATCTGATACTGAATTTCAACTTTCAACCATATAAATGCAATAAAAAAAAACACAGAGCAACATTCAGATTTCAAAAACACCTAGGGTTTTAACATTTAATGTAAAGAGAAAAAAAAACTTACTATGAATGAAAGGAAAAAGGTTGGTATTGACAAAACGAGAAGCTTCAGGACCACCATGACCATCGTAAACGCCAACATAGGTAGCGGAAGGCGAGGTATAGACCTGACTTTGATCTTCAAGGTTAGAATTGGCCTGAACAACGGCGATGGAGAAGTCACCGGAGGCATGTGGCTTCAAGTCGTTATGCCATAAGAGTACATCACCACTCCGTCGTCCTAAACACCTCTCTAATGGCTTAACACACATCCGTAACATCTTGAATCAAGCAAACTGAGATGATTGTTATGCAAATTGTTGTTGTTATTGTTGAGAAAATGAGATTTTTTGTCGGAATATTTAGAGAGAGAGAAAGAGGAAGAAGAAGAAGAAGAAGGTGTTAATAAAATAAAAAGAAAAGAAAAAGTAGAAAGAAAAAGGTGGAAGAAATAATATAACGTGTGAAGGGAAGGGGGAAGAAGACGATGACGAGGACGGGTAATACGCTCCCACCACATTCATTCAAACCGTGTTACATACGGGATTGCTTTTGACCTTTTAATTCCACTCTTTCTTTCTTTCATTTTCCCTTTTTTATATATCTTTATTTTAATTTAATTATCTCTTTAACTTTATTTTATGAATTTGTGTAATTTTAAGATATCATGAAATTCTTTTATTAGTTATTAGTTTTATAAAGTATCGTATTTTATTAACACAGGTCATGTTGATGATTTTAGTGAAATGATTGGTTCGTTTTATGTAATTGGATTTACAAAAAAGTAATGGGGTTGGTAGTTAAGATACAACACGAGTTAGAAATTGTGGAGTGCACAGTGGTATAAGGTAACTAGAACTTGGGGTCGTTGGTTGGCTTTATAGGTCGAGTTTCTAAGTGGCATATGGCAGTGCACTGGATGTGCGTTTTTTGGTCATCAAAATAGCACGAGTTGTGCTTGAAACAAAAGGTTGTGCATGGGTCGTGCGTTTTTTTTTCACTTGAAAAGAACATGAGCCCTGCGTTTATCGTTATCGTGTTATCAGTTGATCAACATGGGTCATGTGTTTTTTTCAATGGAAAAGAGCACGGACCATGTGTTTTTCATTAGTGTGTTATCAGGTGATCGATATTACATCAGCTAATGGGTACTTTAGTAATTTAGTTGATGGCTACTTCAGTTGATGGGTACATCAGTTGATATATAGTTTTGCTTTTGATAGTTTTGCCAGCTAATGGATTTTGCCACTGACGAATATCAACTGATGGTGTCACACTTATAAGTTACTCACTAACGCCTTTTCATTTGTAACCAATATGTTTTGTAATCGTCCAGTCCACTACTAAATTCTACCAATTATTTCCATTTAATTAGGAGTTATTCTCGGCATTAATATAGGGGTAGTTATGATTCTCTAGGTTCAAAAGGGAATGGTTTCTGTCAAAATTGGGACTGAAAATTCGAGATTATCCTTGAGTGAATTTCGTGATACCCAGACAGATTAGGATCGAAATATCACTTTAGAAAAGCAAACTCTCACATAATCTCACACTTTATCTAGTTTATACACTCATTTTATTATATACATGCAGTGCAGCAGTAGCATACACGAGATATATTTTCTAAAGAACACGACATTTTTCAAATAAGCTAATCCATTTAGAATTGTATGAGTTTTGCATCATTAAACAATACGGTTTAGTTAGTTTATGGGGTTCAAAAAAAATTAAACCGTATGGAATTACTTGTGAACTTAAAATTTGATAAGTTATGTATTACTAAGAAATATATAATGTTTAATAAATTGCTATGAAATTCTAATTTAGCTAAATGTTGTATAATATATATTATGTTATAAAATATTTATCACATATCCATCAATTTTTTTAAAAATTAAAATTTATAACTTATTACTACATAGATCTAATTTTCATTTATAATTATATTTTATAAACCAACTGATAAATACTTTCAAGTACATTATAAACGTCAAGCTCAACTAATAAAACATAATACTTCATAAATTTATATTTCTTTTTTAATGGAAAAAATTATATTAAAATTTCATTATTTATTTATAATATAATTTCATACGCCGTTACACTGAATGGTATGTACTTGAACAAAAAGCTGGTTAGCGGCAACTTCAATCGATCTCATATGAAACTTGTCTTTAAAGACATCAATATAAAAAGACATTTTTTGACTCACCCAACGACTGAGGCTAGCGTGAGAGGGCATGGATTGAACACATGACCTATCTTTTATTCTTATATTTGAGTAAAATTATTTCATCCTTTGGTTTACATGCATTATATGTATATTTATATCTTATTGGTTTTAATCACTTTTATTTTATTTGACAATTATAATGTAACATGTTTGATGACATGAACATTAATTAAATTCCGTTTTAATAAAAAAAATGGGGTCAATGGCATTCCGTGCGTATAGAATCTTTTTTTCTTTCTTTAATGCTACAAATAATGGAGGCCGGTTCAAAGTTGAAAGAACTACCACCCAAAAAAAAGTAGACGCGGCAAAATATAGGTACCAAGTCATTGTTTAACTCCATATTCAAAACAAATTAGATACACCAAAAAATATAACATATTATCAATGTTTTATCATTATCTTTTTGTTAACTATGACTATTCGGACGGACCAATTTATGTACACCTCAACTAATTTTAGGAGTCTTAAAAATAATCAGAAAAATTTCCAGTGACATTGCAAAACTCGAACCAATGACCTTTAAAGAAGGATCTCAAAGGCCTAGACAATATTAATATCAGTTGAGCTGACCTCACAGTGTTATATTTTATCGTATAGTTGTGTTGTGTGTGAACAATTATATATAAATGGTATCATTTTCTATAATATTGTAGACAACTAAACATTAAAAATCACCCATACGTCTAAATGAAAGATTGAAAAGACTACATTTTTGTCCACAGTAATGTGAAGGAAATCCGTGTTACGCCTTTGTATATAAAGAGTGTAAGGCTGAACAACTACTGAACATCAAAAGTTTAATGCTATTAGCCTAAGTAGAATTTTTAATTATTTTTTAACAAGAATCGTATGTTTTTTTATTCATGATAATGTGAAGAAAACCACCTTCGCGTCTTCATAAATAAAGATGGTAAGACACCATTAGTCTAAGACATGAGTTTTGTTCATTGAAATCTAATCTTCTTAATTAAAGCAGGATATACACAAATGAGACTGTATATAGATATAAACATGTATATGATAAATATATTTCGTCAATATAATTATTTAACATTAAGACGACCAAGAAGAGTAGAGATTGAGGTACCAAATGTCAAATATAAACTTGGTTAGATAGTCGTACCAACTTTGAGCACATATGCGTGATTTATGTTTGACAAACAATAACCATTTTGTCTTATTAATAATACAAACAAAATACCATCTAAATATTATTTGTTATTAAAACAATGACAATATTATTACAACTTTAAAATAAACAAATATATCTTTATTTCTAAATTCTAGATAATAGTCTTTCTCACTCTTTATTTTTGTTACTCACTTTTGTCGGTTTAAAATTAATTCGACCAAAAAATAATGGTCATTTTCTAGTTTATACAATATCCATTTAAAATGAAGTTTTAATAATTATTAAAAACACAGAGATTTATTTGTACAATGTGATGTGTGGTATATCGTTAACTTATATAATGGGAATGGGTTTGCACGAGACTGTGATGGTCACGTAACGGTGGTCCAAACGAGTCTTATATGAATTTGAAATAATCAAATCGTAAAGAAGCAAGTGATGATAAGTACAGAAGAGAATTAGACGTTAAGTACACATTTCTCGGATTTTCACACGTATTATATGTAATCAATAGAGGCTAAGATGCTTTATGATAAACGCATATGTATAACGAATGATTGCCTGAGAATAAAAGTGAATGTGAGAAACGTAAGAAGGGATCTGGACTCTTGATCACTTTTAATCTCACTTCACTCCATGAGTTGCGTTTATCACGGTATATCTCGGTGCACCGCATTAGTGTTGATTTTTAATTAGAACTGATCTAAGGGTTGAGATCTCTTCTTACCATTTTAACTATAACTTTTATTATTACAGGAACCCAACTTCATAGGTATATTGTAAAAAAATTTACTATATTTATTTTGAAAATGTTGTTTAAAATTAATGACATCAACGTAAAATCTAAAAACCTTGATTCAATAATCCATACTCCCTATGTGTATACAAACATATTTTTTAAAATCCGTCCTCTTTAAAAAAAATATGATTTGGAAATAGTAGATTTTTATTTAAATGGTTGTCGATAATTAATTAAAAATATACAACTATACTTCCACGATGATTTGTAGTTTCACTTATGTTACTACTTTATGTAGAATTAAAGTTTGGATGCGTAAGTGTTACAAAATAGATTTTTAGAATTTTTGTTAACATAATAAAATATTTTTATTTTATTATATATAGTAAATTATATATTTAACAAATAACTGTATAATTTATATGTAAAATATAATATCCTAATAATAAAAGTATTTGGAATCAAAATTAATAAATTAATAAAAACATGTTATAAGTCGTCGGTTTAAATTATACTTTATATATTAATATTAAATAGTTTATTAATATTAAATAAAAAAAGTATTAATATTAAATAGTTTATTAATAAAAACAGAAATTGGAAACTAAAACAATATGTGCAAGTTTGTTGGAAGATGTTTGTTTGGGGGCATGTGGACACAAACATTAATGTGAATGTCTTTGTACCTAAAATCGGAAAAGTATGCCCTCTCACCTCTTTTCCTTTTTAGATATTCCAACTGTTTTTTATATAAAGACAAGGGTTGCAGTGTACTGGTTGAAATCATGAGAGATCTGGTGAAATATTTTATCTGTTCAGGGTTTGAATTCAGACGTATACAACAATTGTGACCATTGAATTTATCAGTACTAATGTATTGCAGTCATAATTTGCCAGGATTAGTTCAGAAATAATCTGAAACACCCTTACAAAAAACTTTTTTTAATATAATTTTATTTACATACAATAAAACAAGAACCAAATTCATATTTGGATTTTAATCGAATTTGAATCAAGTTGAATTTTACTTGTAGTCGGTTTCCAATTCTAACATATATAAACGAGTGATCATTTGCTCAAGGGAATAAAAGAAAACTCACCTACTAAATAAATACATACACTTAGGTAAATTCAAAAAAATTAGAATGAAATGTTGTTAGGTTTAACCAACTATTTGGTTGACAAAATTGGAATGAAATGTGTTAAATGAGTTGGAATCTGTCTATTTGGGTTCACAAATGTAGATTTGGAATTGGAATGAAATGTTGATAAATAACCAAAACACCCTTTTTGATAATGTTAATTTTTAAACTAAAAATACTTTAATAAAATAATTATTAAATACTTTAATTTTTTTAAAGAGAAAAGTTCAAAAAACCCAACGAACTATCCTATTTTGAATGGTTAAGTCCCTAAACTATTTTTTTGAATGAAAAAATCATTAAACTTTTCCTTTTTGAGTGATTAAGTCGTTGAACTATTATTTTGAATGAAAAACCCATTAGACTTTATCATTTTGAATGAAAAAAACCATTAAACTTTCTCGTTTTGAGTGAAAAAATAAACCATCGTACTTTTAAAATGGTTACTTGCATTCTTTTAACAAAAAAAAAACTACTTGTAATCGACTATAAATGTTTAAAGTAAAAAGATAAAAAAACAGATCAAAAAGAGTAGATCGATGGTAGGAGCCAACAACATGATAGACGATATGGAAAACATACAACAATGAGACGAGGAAGAATGGTGAGCGGGAGTGATATCGATGTTTGCGCGGGGTTTGACTGACGTAGGGTCTAGGAACGGTAAAACTGATTTATGTTTTGTTTTTCACTTTAAAACTTTTCAAGTTGGTTAGCAATATTTTTTTAGGTTAAAATAATGTAATTAACTAATTTTAAAGTTCGATGGTTCATTTTATTGAAAAAATGTTTAAGACTTAATCATCAAAATGAGAAAGTTTAATGGTTTTTTTTCATTCAAAACAATAGTTCAAGGACTTAATCATTCAAAATAAGAAAGTTTAATGTTTTTTAATTCAAAATAATAGTTTAAGAACTTAATCATTCAAAACAAGATAGTTTGTTGGGTTTTTTTGAACTTTTCCCTTTTTTTAACTACATACTTTAATAAAATATTCATTAAATACTTTAATCTTTTTAAACTACAAATACTTGAATAAAATAATTTTTAAATAGTTTCTTAAACTGGAATGAAATATTGCTAAATGACCAATACCCTTTTTTTTGAAAATTTTGAAACCAAAATCCAACTACTATGGTTCAGATCAGTGGAGGTCGTCGATAGTTCATATCGTGGTGGTCGGCGGTGGTTCAGCTCGTGTTGGTTCATGGTGGATCAGATTGAAGGTGGTGGGCGGTGGTTCAGGTCAGCGGTGATCCAGAATGGTGGTAATCGGCGCTGGTCAGCGGTGGTTCAGATGGCGGTGGTTGATGCTTTAGATCGATGGTGGTCGGTGGTTCGCGGTGGTTTAGATTGGCGATGGTTTGCGGTGGTGGTCAATGATGGTTCAGATCGATGGTGGCCAGCGGTTGTTCAAATTGATGATGGTCAGCGGTTGTTTAGATCAGTGGTGGTCGACGGTGGTTCAGAATTTCAGATTGAGAATGAGGTGTGCGACTATTTTATCATAATAGGGTTAAGGTGCATATTTGGGATTATGAAACTAGAACATTCCATTTCATCAAAATACCACTTTATTTCCAAATGTTTAATTCCCTTATTTGTGGAACTAATGGTTTTTGAAGATTTCTTCCATGAAAAAGAATGAGTCGAACAAGGAAAAGAAATTTCGTTAATGGAATTCAACATTCCAATTTCATTAGATTCCTCCAGAATTTGTGAACCAAATGGCAAATGCCATCTTAAGCTAGGATCGTACCAACGAACACCTAAATTGGGGTTGTGAAAAGACAAGTTAAAACCTCCAAAAGACCTTCAAATGTACCACTAATAGTCCCCCTAGCTAATGGCCCAAATTACTCTTCACAAAAAAGTTGAAAATATGGAAACGATAGGTTACGCGAAACCCGCACATGCCACTGTTTTGCTAGAACAATTCTACTCGAAAACTGAAAGCTCAATTCATGTCTACAACATTTTAGTGATCAAAAAACATTATAGAACAATTCTCAATCAAATTCTAGTCCAAATTACTCAATAGGGTTCATTTAACCAGTTGAAAGACATTACCAAATCCCAGATTTTTGGTTCAATAATACCAATCCACCATGAACTCGATTAGAACCATAAAAAATCATGAATAAACTCAACACAACTTAGATTTTCCGTCAAAAGATCATTTCCCATATCAAAACCATTCTAAACACAACGTAGAATCATAATCCCAATGAAACTTCAATAAGAAAGGTAAGGAATACGGAAAGATAATGATCTTACCTAAAGTGGAGGCTCAAATCTCTTGATCTTCTTCAAACCTTGACGAATCTCTTCTTCCCTAACCTTGATTCTTAGTCTCTCTCTCTCTCTCTCTCTCTCTCTCACACACACACACACACATATGGACACGTACACACATAGGGAGAGAGAGAGGAACTAATAAACTCCCTTAGCCTCCAATTTACACTTTTGGCCCTTCAGCTAGGGCAATTCTTTTAACTCTACCCACAGACTTCATTTATTTAGCAAAAATGCAAGTTAGGTTATTACATTAACAGTATAAAACAAATCACAATGATAACATCATTAAGGGTCGTAAAAAAGACGTGAGAGGCAAATTTAGTGTTGGCACATACCACCATTATGAAAAGACGAAGCACAATAGCACCATTAGGTATCAATAACAATTGATGATCATTAACATTTAACATTAAACAATAATCCATGAATTGGGCTTTTAGGTTATTGGGCTAAATTTTTGATGGACGTATGAATAAAAGTACAAAACTGAGCTCAAATTTTTGTAAGGTCACACCATATATATTTGAAGTCGAAACAAGACATGTTTATAAAAGATGGGGCCAATTTTATATTATAAAAGATTAAATTTTATATTATAAAAACAATTTTTTTTAAAGTATGGGGCCAATTGACTCCTTACCAATAAATAGATATCCCAATCTCCATAGTCTAGGGGTGAGCATTAGGCCCGAACCGGACCGCACGGCACCGAACCGGTTTGGAACCGGAACCGGAAATAAGAGATTGTAAACCGGACCGTATAGGCAATACCGGTGCCGGTTCGGTGCCGGTCCCGGTCCCGGTTTTCCGGTCAAAAACCCGGTTGGAACCGATTGCTAATGCATTTGCTTTTTTTGAATTTAGTATTTTTTTTCTTTTTTAATCAATAGCATCGCTATATAATTCATGCAATCCCTTTTATTGTTTGACAACTTTTTTAACATCAATATATAGCGTAACTTTTAAACAAAATTTATGTTAATCCATGGTATTACTGTGCATTGATCCGTGAACACTTTTAATTAATGGCATCACTGTGTGTAGTAATCCAAAATATTCATAGTTTAATAACAAATCAACCAACAAAAATCATACTATAATTTTCCATTGTCTTCTTCCCCCATTGCTTTGTCATTTACTTTGTTTAAAGTTTGTGAAATCTCTATATAAACACAAAGCCGAAAAGATTGTTCGTATTTAATAAAAAGTAATACCTGTTTAAAAAAAAAACTGAAAACAAAATATACCCAAAGTTATTCATCGTTCTTCAAGATATCGTAGTTGTCGTATATTATTGACTTTCTAAAGTTTCTAACCCAATCTAGGGTGCACAACAAAGCTTCAACTATCAACATTGACAAACTAGCTCGATACTCATTTAAAACTCTACCACAAGTGCTAAACGCGGACTCGGACGCGATGGTTGAAATTTGTATTGCCAATATGTTTAACAACAAAAGAATTAAATTATAATGACATTAATTTATAAACAAATTATAAAAGACTAAAAAAAGAAGTAGTAATTACCTTAAATTATAACGAAATTAATTGGTCACTTAAACTTCCGGGCCGGTCCCGGTTAATTACCCGAAAAACCGGCACCGAAACCGGTTTGGAACCGGAACCGAAAATGGAGGATTTGGAGAACCGAAAACCGGACCGCTTGGGCAATACCGGTGCCGGTTCCGGTCCCGATCCCGGTTCGGTTCCGGTTCGGGCCGGTTCTTATGGGTCAATTGCTCACCCCTACCATAGTCCATACCAACATAATTTATAATCACAATCTGAACAGGAGAATAATAAATGAAGTCCAATTGGATGCTAGTTTTTATTTTATTATTTACGATATAAAAACGTGTAATATTAAAAATGCTTTGTGAAATATTATTTAATTACAAATATCTATTAATTGAATGATGGTTGAATTACAGTTAGATTAAATTGATTGAATCGTAAGCAACAAAAACGTCCACACAACTTAACCCATTGAATAGCTTTTGAGACTAAATTATGCAAAAATTACATTAATACGAAATCGATTTTGGGTTGGTTCTTATTTTTTGGAACCAATTTCTAAAATCTTTAAAATTTCATGTATTTAAGAGTCTTCATTTACGTGTTGAATATGTTATTGGTGTTATCTCAAAATGATGTGGAAAAAAAACACTAGAGCTTAAGTGGATATTAAAACAGTCAAGTCACTTGTTAAAATTTCACATCATCGTTAGTCATTATATAAAATAAAATACGTATACACCTAGAGGGTCAGTTTACCAAACGATTACCGGTAGAAATCATCACCCTTACTTACCTTGCCGAGAGTAACATTCCCGGCCATCAAAATGGCTTGTTGTTGAACCTTTTTACCTGGTAAGCACTTATTGGGTAGGAGTCTTCTCTTTCGTTTACTGGTTAAGATTTTCAGTCCTTACTACACATCTTACCGGATAAGATTCTCGGTCATTATCATGCTCACCCGGTAAATGACCCCTAAATCAAATGCTTAATCAATAAGTCATAAAAAAAATCATCAGTAAGTCGCAAACAAACACATTGATACAGCTTAACAAATAAGCCGTGTAGATCATTAAAACCATTAAACCACAAACAAACAGTCCTACCCCATATACATAAGATGAGTGAAATGAGCACCTCAACGTTCATACAAATTACAAAGTATCCTCCCTATTCATAACATATCATCAACCTTCCCTTGTACAGAATTAAATCAAGCCCTTGGTATAACCACTCTTTCACCAACTATTACAAACATAAACACCTCTTTCTTTATATATATATATATATATATATATACACACTATATATATATATATATAGGGTTAGGTTCAAATGTGAACTCAATTTTGGTTGTGAACGTGAGGACGAATCTCAGCCACACATCTTCGGTTATGGTGGACGCGATCACGGAGGATTGACGCGATTCATGGGATGGTGGAGATTATTAAAGGAGTGAACAGGGTCAAAGTTCGCCTTTATTGACCGGATAAGTGGCTGACATTCGTCCTCACGTTCACAACCAAAAATGAGTTCACATTTGAACTTTCCTCTATATAATATATATGTATATATATATATATATATTAAGTTTTAGTCAATAATGTTAGACACATACAATGATACAAGTGAGAATCACATCACAGTTTTATTAGTGTTACTAGTTATAAGTAGAGTTTTTCTACAGTTTGGGCAGGCACCACAAACCTCAATCCATGGAAACATGCAGCAGTAATGGAAGCTATGCATGCAAGCCAACTTTATAAGTTCATCACCTTCCTCAAAACCTTCAAGACAAATACTACACTCCATCGATGTCCACCTTTCTTTCTTTTCTTCAATATTCTTGAAAACCGTTATCGATAACCCATTTATAGCATTTTCAGCAACTCCAGGGGGACCCATTACTTCCACCAGATTATTATTGGTTTCAGTAAACCTACTCTCATCTTGATGGATGTTTGATGAAGAAGACCTAGCTCCATTGATGAATATTATAGTGAAAATTAATATTTATAATTCTATCAATTATCATGACTTTTATTTATATATATTCATGGTGTTGGGTATAACAGGGTCTCCAAAAAGATTGGAAAAGAGGACGGATACCTGTTTTCGGAAATATGGACACCTCTTAATCTTTCAACAAGTCTTTCCCTTGCAAGTAATACAACTCCAGGAAGCCGATCATTCATGGTGCTACCCCATCTGCGTATGCTTCGGAAATCGTCTGAATTGATAATGCTTCCAGTCCCATATGGAGATTCCAGCTGAACTACTACCTCGTGTTCCTAAACATCACAAACCTTTAAATTATGACCAATAAACAGACCGTTTTTTAAAACTTTAAACCAGAAGTTAAAAACGATTGAGAGAAGCATACCTTCCAATAAGGAGACGGTCAACATATTTGTTAAAAAATGGGTCAACTTTCAACCCCGAAACCAATTTACTAAGAATCATAGGAAGAAAGTTAATTATCCTTATGTTATGTTAAGCAAACTCGTTGATAGACTAGCCAGAAGTTGGCTGTTAATAGACTAGCCAGAAGTTGGCTGTTATCTGATAAACTAGTCATGTTTGGTAAAAATCTAGCTGATAAGCTAAATTTGATGACCTTTCAACACATTTTGAAAAATTAATTGGAAAAATATTAAAGGCGTAATAATAATAAAAAAATCCCTTTAGTCTCAAAAGCTAGATTATGGCTAATGAGCAGGGTTTTTCAACAGACTCAGAAAAATACAAACATGGACCACACGAGATGCGGACCTATGAAGGAATGGGACCCGCTTAGCGGATTTTGGAATTAGAATCTTTAAGGGGTATGAAATGTCCACTCGCTAAACTTTGAGGGGTGCTCTGGAAATACAACGGAATCAACCAAAAACCCATAAAACATAAATCAACCAAAAAAATTCCCTCAAAATGGTGAATTCGGATAAAAGACTTCGGACGATTTTGCCGGCCTTTGGTCCACCTTAAACGCCACACGTCAATATATCAAGGAAATAGTTCAGAAAAACCTAACAGTACTGTTCCATTTTGAATGATTAAGTCCCTAAATACCCTTTTTGAATAAAATAAACCATCGAACTTTTAAAAATTGGTTACCTACATCATTTTAACACAAAGAAGCTACATATAACCGGCAAGGAAGATTTTTAAGTAAAAAAAACCCACATCATTTTTACCGTTCCCAAACCCTACGCATCAAACCCCCTACACCAAACGGCAGGGGCGGATGCAGCAACAGAAAAGGGGGGGGGGGTCCTTTCCCCAGTGAAATGTTAATTTTTTTATTAAGGTTAAAAAATATCAAAAATACTGAATTTAATCTTAGTTCCCCCAGTAAAATTTTCCAAGGGACCCCATCTTGCCGGCAATTGACAAAAACACTTAAAAAAGTCTATCGAAATCAATAAAAACCCAAAAAAATCCTTCGAAATCGACAAAAACACTAACGGTGCGTTTGGTTTGCAGGATTGTTTTTTAGGGATTTGGATTTCATAGAGGGATTTGGATTTGGAAGGATTTGAATTGGAATGGATTTGAAATCCTTTTATGTGTTTGGTTTGTAGGATTTGGAATGAGATTGGATTCAATTATTTATAAATAATTTATAAAAAGGTTATAAATAATTATGAAAATAATTAAATTACATTTTTATTAATCAATTATTACAAAAACAAATGTTTTTAATATTTTTAAAACATTATTTCATAAAAATCCTACGAAATCCCGAGCATCCGCCAAGGATTTCAAAATCCAATGTTCATGGGATTTTAAATGAATCCATGGATTTTAAATCCTTACCATCAGGCAAACCAAACACCGGAATGGATTGGATTTGAAATCCAAATCCCTCCAAATCCCACGAACCAAACTCGCCCTAAGAAAATCCCTCAAAATCGACAAAAACATTAAGAAACTCCCTCAAAATCGACAAAAACAATAAGACTATCCCTTGAAATCAACTAAAAAACTTCAAAAATTTCCCGAAACACGTCGGGTGACTTTACGTGCCTTTAGTCTGTCTTATCTTAACGGGACCCCGGTGGACAAAAATTTTGAATCCGCCACTGCCCAACGGCAATGCTCCCCCTTGCCACACCATCATCGTCCGTTCTCCATACCGCACACATTGCCGCAGTTAGCCCCTGTCTTCGATCTCTCCCTCTCTTTTATCTTTTCTGTTGTCTTTCGTCTCTCTTACAGTCTTTTACAACAATTTTAATAGAGTACGTACATGAAAAAAAAAACCAAAATAGGAAATAAAGAAAGCGTTTATAACACTGTGCTAGGGGAGGATTTGGATGAGGGTTTTTTCACTTTAAAACATTGCTAGTAACAATTTCTAAAAGTTTATTTATCAGAAAAAAAAATGTTCAGCTAATTTATGAGATATTTTAACTCATTCATTAGAAAGAAAAGTTGATGCACTTAAAATCGTTCAAAATGGGAAAAAAAATTCTGGACATTTCCCATATATTAAACACAAAGATTTAACATAATATAACACCTAAAGCACCCAAATTGTTCTTAAGCAGTCTCTCTTTTTTAGTAAAAACAAGTTACAATCAAACTTATTAGTTTCAAACCACGTATCAAAAGAAAATTAAATGTAATAAAAGAAGCAATAATATAGAAGAATCGAAAATTGGCAGTACCGAGAGGCGGTTGCGGTGGATACGGCGCGTGGGAGGGTTACAACCACCGGGATCCTGGCGGTCTTTGCGGCCGTTAAGCTGACGATGACGACGGTTAGTGGTGGTGGTGCGGCGGTAGGAATTCACATCAGCAGGTGAGGAATAATCTGAGTCTGTATCGTCAACGGTGTTGCTCCGACGACCAAATTGAATCCTCCTATTGTGAAATAGCTTCGAAGCACTCGTCATTTTTAAACAATATCTACCAGAACCAAACCCCTGATTATAACAGATCGCATCATTTTATAACCAAAATTGAAGGAACTTGAACTTGAACTTGTATTTGTACCTATGGAGATTGTGCGTTGAAAGTGATGAATCAAAGTGTAATAAAAGTGAAACCGTTTGGTGAAAAACTTTATGATTTTGGTAAAGGTGATTTGAAGTTTGAAGGCAGATTCACGAAGAACATGTAAGAAAATTAAATATTCCTCCAAGAACTTTTTGGGTGTTGACCCAACTACCCCACCATCCGTCCCACTACGTGCTTCATATATGGGCCTGGGCTTGGACCTGGGCTGCACCTTTATGAATTGAAAAATTATAAAGTAGCGTTTGGTTTATAGAATGAAATTCGCTGAAATTGGAATTCATCAAGAAATTGAGTTTGAAGGAACTGAAATGAAATTTAACCATACATTTTATTGGTAGGAACTGGAATCTTCATCTTTGTTTGGAGCAGGGTGAGGGTGACATTTGTGATGACGATAGTAATGGCATGGTGGTCGGTGGAGGGTGTAGTGTGACGATAATGGTGCATGGCATGTAGGGGCGGACCTGTAGTGTTGGCTACGGTGGCACGGGCCACCGTATTATTTCTCCGACGAAGGGTAAAAAGTTAAGGTTTTTGAAAGGTGTAACTGTATCGTTTTGTTGTGTGCCACCATATATATTTTAAAACTACAATATGGACATAAGTTTTTTTTAGCTGAGTTGGTTTGTAAGTTTTTTCCTACACTCAAGACCCAAGTTCAAATCCCATTAGCTTCATTTTTTTAGCCTTTTGCTTTTAATTTCAAATTTATTATGTTTCTAATAAAAAATCGCTATAAAAGACTTGAACCCAAAACCTCGTGTATAAAATCAATGAACAAACCAATAGGGCAATTATGATGTGAAAAATATATCGACATTTTTTTTCATATTTAAACAGTGCAACCGTTTAAAAAAAATTATGGGTCCGTCCCTGATGGCATGGTAGTCAGGTGCCCAAGATGGGTGGGGATGGGTAAACAAGGGTGGGGGTTGGTGGGTGTGGGTGGGTGACGAGGTGGGTTGACAGCTGTGACGACCACAGTAGTGACATGATGGCGAGTTGAACGGGTGGGTTGTGTTGGTTAAATTAGATGCAATAGGATGAAATAACACTGAAATTTTCCCAACAAAGCATTACAAAAATTCCTTTGATGTGTTCCTTTTTGAAACTACTCATGCTAGTTTAGAAAGACGGATTTCTAGGAATATAAGGTTGAAACATCAAAAGATGGAATCAAATTGAAAATTTTACACCAAGAAAAGTATCCGTAATTTGTCGTATATGATGCATGAAAAGTTGCATCACAGTATCCTACAACAAAGTCTACAATGTGAAAATAAGACGTTCCAAGTTTCATGTTTAAATCGATTCAAGGTATCAATTTTATATGATACACAATTATCAATTTGTGACACGATAAATGAAAAGTTATCTATACCAAAGTAAAAGTTAGAATTCACAATTATTACAAGTGTTAATAATCAATACACACTATAAATGAATGGATTTTAAAGATATATAACACAAGTAGCGTTTATATACGTTCATCAAGGTAGATACCTTTCAGTTTTAACGTATTTTTATTATCATTACATCTTTTTACTGGATGACTTAAAAACAATACATTAAAGTATACATTTTTTATAGTCTAGTCGTTAACTGTAATTAAGTTTGTAGTAACATATTCATTGTATAAAAAAATCAGACTTCGATATCAGTGTTCCTGAACCAATAATTATGAGGAAAGGAAGCCGCACCATCAGGAACATCATCCATTACCCATTCATAACCTTTAGGATAATATATCCCTGTACGAGGATGTGGAATCCAACAGTTTTGTTCATGTTCCTCGTATTCACTCTCTTGTCCTTGTATGTTATGTATAAATGATTGCACTTCTCGTTGATCATCAATCTTTCCGGCCAACTTGCTCATGCAACGTCCCACAATTGTTGCTTTCGGAGTTATCATACTTCTCTTCCTGCATAAGTTACAACTGAAATTAAGCTTTCTCAATTGATCAAAGAACATGAAAATGGTCAAAAACATTTTTATCATTCATCTTTCTCTTTTCTATCTACATTACGTTAACACTTCCCAAAAATGATAATATAATCAACATTAACACGACAAAAAGAAAGATGATGGAAGCAAAGTATGTAAACCAACAATGTTAATCGTCAATGATAAATTAACAACGAGACCAGTGGATCAACCATAAGAAGAAAGGAGAGGATCCCACATTGACACCTAACTTCACGTATCCATATTCTATATATACTAATTGTGAGAATACATGTGGAACCACATTAGATCACTCTTTAAAAGAGTCAAAGTCATTAAGAAGAAAGTGTCCAAGATTGAAAACCAAAGAAAATGAAGAGAATAATTAGAGACCGACCTGACAATCAAACTCTTTATGGTCATTGCAAGTCCAGATCCACCTTTGGTCATGGTTCCAAACAGAGAACTTACAACAATGAGAATGTGTGTGTCGATCAACTATATAAGTGAAAACTTTTATGTTGCTCGACTACAAACTGTTATGGATGATAAAAAGATCGAGCCCCCTTTTATAGGAAAAACAATAGATATTAAGAACAAATTCTCGAATCGATTTATAATTTTAATTTCTCATGTAAAATGTAGAATTGGGCACATGAAAAGCAAAAAAAAGTCCATTCTAAAAAAATATTTGAATGGAATAAAGCTATGGAATATGATGTCTATTGTTTTTTAATTATATTCCAAGAGAATAAATTCACATGTGCATAATGATTATATAATATATGAACGAAAAGTCTAAAACGTTTTTTGTTTTTAACTTTTGGAGTTTATGACAAAAATATAACTTTGATTATTGATCATTCCTTTTTAAAGGCATCGACAAGTCTAATCTTAAATTTGTTTTCATCATTCATGATAAATGTTTCACGCAAATCAACTTTCATTATTCATCATCCAATTTTTAGGGAATCCATAAATCTTGTCTTCTATCTAAATAACATTCAACGTATTTGTTTTAATAAATTCTAGTACCAGTACCGTACCTTTAATCTTTTTAATCTACATGGTTCATGGAAAGTTTTAATTTACAAGAACTATATGCATGTAAGAATAATCAAAGTTGAATCTCCTAAGTTTTAACACTAGAAGTGTGTTGGGACTCGTATAGATAGCTACGGAGGCACCATTAGCAAAATTCCAAGATATGTGAAATTTCAGAGACAGTAATTTTCGAAGACGTTTCTTCAAACAAGTGATTCAAATCCATGGTTGAACAAATAGTTTTGATCGTTGATGGTTGGGCAGTGTGTTTCGATTTGTAAAATTGACATATTTTGACGTTCTTCTTTAATTCGATATTGGTTTTTATCATTTGGTTGAATTATGTTTATCCCGGTTTTTGGTTTCTTTTTGGGGATTTCGAGTTTTGTTTTTACAAAGCTTTGTAAAAACTTTCTTATCTCATCAATATGACCGAGGAACAAGTTTATCAGATTTATATGATCCGAGAAGTTGAGTTGTCGGCACCCATACATGCGATAACTGGGTTGTCGGACTGGATTAAAATGATAACCTTTCTGACTCAATAAGCTTACTGTTTTATTAAATCCTTAAATCAAATCCCGTAACGTTAATAATATCAAAGTAAAATACTTTGAAATATGTGCAATTCAGTTTATAAAGCTCTTTTATAAAAACTCACATATACTCATATCCATTAACACATTATTGATTATTTGAAGATTGCAGTTACCGTCTCATTCATCATGGTTGGACGTAAAGATGATTCTCTTAAGTCGAATAGTGTTCAAATCAATGTTAAAAATTATTCGGATTCGAGTTTAATCTTGAGGAATATCTTGAGTGGAAAATCCATATGGATTTAAGTTATTGATATGCGGATTAAACTTATGCATGTAAAGGATGATGATTATGTAGTGATAATAGACATTAAAACAAGAAATCAAATATAATTACATGGATCAAAAAGTTTGCCATTCAATCCGTTGGCTCTCAGTTAGCTAAATATGAAACTGCTAAACATCATGTATGGGTTCACTTGGTTATATTGTACTCACAATCTAACTTTGACAAAACAACATAAATTGAAAGATAGACATTTGTTCTTTCAACACAATGATCAGAGTAGTCAAGATTTTTGCTGTTAGGTGTATGCATTATGGGATCGGTTAGCGTTAACAAAATGTAAAGTATTGCGCTCGTTCCCACCTTACAGTTTTTCCTTCACTATTTCAATCCATTTTCCTTGTCATTTATTATAATAGAAAGTCACGATGTTACATATAAGTTGTAAATAAATAAATATTTTAATAAAATGTAACGTCAATAACTACACATCAACATCGTTTATTGACAGAAAAAAAACACAAGCGTCACAATCATATCATTTTAGGTGCAAGTAAAAAGATATCAACTCGTCTTATTATTAATTTATAATCATCGAACACGTACTCGGTCACAAATTACATTAACTAAATGTGTACCAGAACGTTGTGTGGTGGGATATATAAACTTATTATAAATCAAAAGTGGAAAAATAAACATAACTACTCAAATTGTGGTAAACGGAATTTAAACAAATCGTGTTCCTCGTCTTGTTCCTGACATATCATATACTCTCGTATCACCACCGCCTCTGGACAATCTTCTCCTATGATGCTCTTTACTTCACCATCACCATCACCAACACCATCATCACCTTATTAAATACTATATTTACTCTGAATATTTTTTTGATCATTCAGTCTGAATAATCTACATTCAGATACGTGTCGCGCTCTCATTTGTCCTCACGTTCACAATCAAATTTGGGTTTGCATTTGAACTTTGCCCTCTCTCTCTCTGTCTCTCTCTACATATATATATATATATATATATATATATTCAGAGTAGCTCTCAGTTAGCTAAATATGAAACTGCATTTGAACTTTGCATTTTTTTAATGTAATTTTTTTAATTCAGTTTCTTTACCATAATTTAATTTCGGTTTAATAACGAGTTAAGTTTTTTCAGTTTAATAATATAATTTTTTATGAAGATAATAATTAAGTATTATATTAGAACTCAATGATTATCCTAATTATTATTTATATATTTTTTATATTTAAGTTAGATGTTTATCCTATATTTAATCATGTTTATCTGCAGTTAGTTACACGAATTCAGAAATGAAGCTTTAATAAGTTGTATATACGCACAATTTACTTGTAATCTTGAATTTTAAGTAATATGCATTAATAAACAATATTACATGTATAAAAAGTGATTTTTAAGAGTTTTTTGACAAATGCTTTATAATATAGTATAGATTATAGATTATTGAAAATCATTTTTTTAACTTATTGATTTCTAATTACCAAGTTATAATTGTAATGAAATTATGTTATTTATTGTAATTTTAATTAGAAATTGTTTCATGGAAAGACCTACCAAATAAACGGACCCAACATTCTTACCTCAATGTTTTTTCAATTTATATAATTCTTGACTCATGACTCAGTAAATTAAATGAAAAATGTAACGTAATTCGATCTAATTCTTATTTTATAAAAAATCTTCTAACATTTATTTTGGATATCTCAAATTTTCAAGTATCCAATTTACATTTAAGATTCCGTCAAAAAAATTAAAGGGGGCAGGCTAATGGCACCCCTAAGGGTGAATTCATACTCACACAAATGCATTAAATTCCGTGTACACATCTATAAAATACATTATATTCCGTGTTCTTCCCTATATTAAGGGTGTCATTAGCACTCCCCCAAATTAAAATTAAGATCACATAAAAATAAATTATATTTTGGTTCTATTCATATTCGGCCCCTCTCTTTAATATCTTGTTGGGCTTTTAAGGCCCAACCCAACTCCCTTAAGAGTCGAAACCGAGTAATTAACCAAACCGTTGGAGAAACATGGTAAGACCCCTGCACTGCTGTTCCATACGATCAGCATTCAAATCTCAAATTTCGAACCGTTGTTTGTGTAACGGGTACTTGCATTTCTTTTCTAAACCCCCCTCTACTTCTACTCCTTTCTCCTTCTCCAGCATCACCATCTTCATACGCAACGATTCTTAATTTTCCATTTTTATCACGTTTGATTCATTCATATCGAGATTGAGATAATCGAAGGAAATGGATTTAGGCTGCTTGGATTTGGGTTGTATTGAAAAGCAAATCAGTCAAAGCTCTGGTGATTCAGATAAAAACCCTAATGATTCTTTGCCTTCAACTTCGAAGCCTTCAAAGGTATACATCTTTCTGTAATTCTGGTTATTGATTTAGTTTTTTGATTTTCTTCATTGATTTGCTTTTAGATTTTCAGGTTTTTGACTACCTATCAATGATCGAACCCTAGATTTATCTATTGTAGGTTTCTCAGATCTATCTCTTTTGGTTTAGGCATTTCAATCCTTAGTTGTTTCCTAGTGTTTTAGTAACTTGTGTTTTGCCTGGTTGTACTTTTAGTGCTGGTTTCAGTTGTTGTTTGCTTGATTTGCCCTAATTTTACTGGTTTCATTCTAGATACTTAAGGATGTATCTATTTATCTGTAAATACGTAATTTCCAAATACATTCCTGGTGAAATTGGCAAACAACATCCACAACAACAATTAACGTTAACCAATTTGACAAAAAAATGTCGTAATATTGATAAAAAAGACATATTACATCCTGATTGTGTACATGATATGTCGTAGTGATATTTTGTGTAAAAATTATCTAATTTGTTAAGTTACAGTTTATACTTTTGATAATTAACACTCGGTCTACACCTAAACCAATATAAGAAACTACCTCCATGGTTTATGCATCAAATATTTGAAATTGAAACAGAACTCTTAATCTTAATTCTGAATTTGAAGGTGTATGTAATAAAGAAAACATGATTGATGAACATCATGTGTTTTACTTGAGTAACATATACTACAAACAATGATATGTTGTACATGAAGCACTTGACTTCTTCTATTTGGTACTAATTTATACATTTATAATGGATGGATATTATTGTACCAGTTGTGGAAAGACCAAAATTAGCACTCCTGTATCCCATATTTGTGGTAAACAATTCAAGGAACCACATCTCAAGTGGTTCAATCAGAAAGTATCATGTTTATCTAACCTATCTGTATTCAGTTATTATCAAAACTTTTCATTCATACTATAAATTCAGCCTCCCCGCAGGAGGTGCAGGATGATGGTGATAATTGTTGGGTTCATTTGCATATGCCATTTCCTTTCCAAAATCAAAGATAAAAGGTTCATTTTATATTTTGTGACTAAGAATTGTAATTGGTAGTAGTTTTTCAGGAGTCATGTTGAAAGTAATCTGACACAGTGCTTCTGGTTCCTTTAAATCTTATATCAGTTTTGAATCTATGTATCCACGTATAGTTTCACTTATGCATATCAAGTATTGGTTCTATATTGTTATGGCCATTTATACTATATAACAATATCTTAATAGTAATCCCAGTGAGATCCATGAAGAAATTAGTTATTGCTGCATTGTGGATCATTTATTGTGTTATTCATGTTGATTTTGTGTCTTATTTTTCGGATAAATTCAGAATAAGGCGTTGAAAGAGGCAAACCAACCAAGCCCACGTGCTCTAAACAGATTGACGGGTCTGATTAAAAAGCCTCGTCGAAAAACTTCTCCTCTCAGTTGGTTTCCACGCAAGAAAGGGGATTCCTACCTAATGAGAAAATTAAAATTACTTCAGGTGCTATAATATATTCAGTCTTCTTGTTCAACGCATTTAGTCAACTTTATATTATTAACACATCTATTTTAGGAAGTAGATGGCATGAACTCAACTCTCGACGAGACTCTTGGTGACACAAATCCCCATTTCTCAAAAGTGCTTAGAGAAAAAATTGCAGTCAGAGAAGCTGCTCAAAAGGCAATAGAGGCCCGAAAAGCTGCACTGGTTGAAGCATCCTGGTGTCGGATACTTCGGGCAGCCAGGTAATCTGCAAATTGCAAATCCATTCTATGAAAGAAACGTTCTTTATTTATTTGTTATTTTTAACTTCTATTTTATTAATCAAATTTATATTCACAGGATTGAGAGTAAAGAAGCCGAAACCCTTTTGGTGAAAGCAGAAAAAAGTGCGGCTGAAGCTTTTGAATCTGCAAAAGAAATTGGAGTAATCATGTATGACATACCAGATTGCCCAAGAAAGCATTGCAAAATAGAAACATCTTCAGTAAATGGTGAAGAATCTACAACTGCTACTCATACAGTTACAACTACTTTCGATACAGCATTTGAGGTAGATAAACAAGTCGCAGCTGCTGTGAAAGCTGCATTCGTCAAGCTTTCAAGTAGCACCTCCATAGGCGAAGAAGAATTTAAAGAACTGTTGAAAAGAATTAGTCAGAATCCTGATTTAGATGAAAGCTATCAAGATATATCTGAATGTGAATCAGATGTTGGGCCTGATTTTGAATCAGAATCCCACGGGAATGAGGAGATGAAATCGTCTAAGGAAAAACAGAGGGAAAATCTTGTGGACATGATGTTGGTAAGATTAAGATGTTTGCATGAAGACGAACTTAATTCTCTTGCTACTATAGTTGCAACATGTGGTCTGAATGCCGCTTTAGCTGAAGCTGAAAACGCATTTCCAGCTACAAATGTTAATGGCGGGCGTGATTTGTTAAAAGAAGCAAGCAAGAAGCAACAGGGTCACGAAGAGCTTCCGGGTCTCGAAAAGTTTCTAGTCAAACGTTTGACCAGACTTGAGAAAGAGATACAAGATGCAAAGAATGCTAAAAAGGTCAATTCAGGATCGGAAAAGGAGATTGAAGAGGAGGGTAAAAAGGACACACTTGATAAAGATGACAAGATTTCCAAAAACACCCAGATCGTTCCTGACTTGGGAAGTACGCTAACGAAGCATACTTCAAAGCTGGAGAAAGAGATAGAAGAGATTAAAAGGAAATGCGGGAATGAATACGAGCCAAAATGGAAGAAATCTGAAAGATTAAAACAAGAAACGAAAGAAATACTAAGCTTAGGTGAGGTTTTGGTGAAGCGTGTTTCACGACTTGAAAAAGAGGTCCAAGAAGCAAAAGAGAAAGAAAATGTTGATATGAACAAAGAAAGGAGGGGAGTAAAAGAAAAGGAAAAGGGAAAGGAAACAAATGGTGTTGAGAGCTTGGATAAGGTTTTAATAAAGCACGTTTCAAGACTCGAGAAAGAGAAAATGAGCACAAAAGAGGAAGTAAAGGTGAAACGAAGGGATAGAAAGGCGGAGTTGGAGCAGAGTGAAGGGAGTTTGGACCAAATTATGGTGAAGCAAATGTCACGACTGGAGAGGGAAAAGGTGGGTGGTGGTGGTGGTGGTGGTGTGCAGGAAGCCGACAACCAGATGAAGAAGAACCCATTGGTCGCTAAGCGAGAAGCAAGGGAGAAAGAGTTGCAAGAAGCATGGGGAGGCATGAGCTTCGGAAACTCAATACGTCCACATCTCTCTAGACTTCAAAGAGACCAGGTACAAGTTTCACTTTTATCTTATGAAACCAAACAAACACAGTATAGCCCAGTTGAAGCACGCCTTTCCTCACATTTTATAGGCCCTTGGCGTATGTAAATTTATGGTCCCTTGATAAGTATGGAAAAAAAAGTTATACATGTTTTTCATTAGTAAAAAAATTGAATACAGTATATGTTAATAATTCATTGAGGGGAGAAATTTTATTCGTTTATTCTAGATAACAAAGTACTGAAGATTTAGATATTCCTTAATTATTAGGTAATTAGTAACCAATCTACTAGGGTTGGTAAGTTTTTAAATTGTAGAAATTTTCTTAGGGTGCGTTTGGTTCGCGGGATTATTTTTGAAGGATTTGGATTTCATGGAGGGATTTGGATTTGGAGGGATTTGGATTGGAATGGATTTGAAAATCATAAGTGTGTTTGGTTTGTAGGATTTGGAATGGAATTGGATTTCCATTATTTATAAATAATTTATATAAAAATATAAAAATAATATAAAAATAACATAAAAATAATTAAATTACATTTTTATTAATCAATTATTACAAAACAAATGTTTTTAACATTTTAAAAATATTTTTTTTATAAGAAATCCTACGAAATCCCGTGAAATCCCGAGCATCCGTCAAGGATTTCAAAATCCAATGTTCATGGGATTTTAAATGAATCCATGGATTTAGAATCCTTACCATTAGGCAAATCAAACACCGGAATGGATTGGATTTGAAATCCAAATCCCTCCAAATCCCACCAAATCCCGCGAACCAAACGCGCCCTTAGTGTATAACAAGAAATATGTGTTATTTTAATACAAGAAGAAAACTCATGTGAAAGACGTAATCAAACGAGTGATTACTGATACAGAAGATTATCAAGGTTTTCTAGAATATAGACAGATAGACAAACGAGGATTAGGAAGACTGTGGGAGAAAAGATGATTCGCTAAGATTCAATAAGAATAATTAAATAATGAACGAGATCTATATGTCGCCCTCCCTAGGGACGGCCCACCCCAAACAATAGAGCAGTTGTTTATGCAATTTCACCTAATTGTCTTATTGGGCTTTGTTTGTTTTACGTTAACTTAGGCTGCATGGCGTAAAGCTGAAGAAGAGGAGCGGAGAGGGACCGAGGAAGCCAATGTGGTTTGAGGATTAAAAGAGGTATATTTTCCTTTTTCTTTCTTGGTACATTCTGTAAAGTGTACAATTAATGAATCATGTTTTTATGTTCCATTTATTTCTGTTAAAACTCTCAAGTGTCAATCAACATTCTGTATAACTCCTTTGGTACAATTAGAAAATGTATTTTTTGTTTGAATTATTGGTCACCAAATGGAAGTTTTCATTTCATGCATATTTTGTAACATCATTTCATCAAAACATATAAACATCATTTTGTCATGCATACATTGTCCTCCTATATACGCCTATCACACAACCGTATTCATTATGCATATATATGATCAAAGACCGCAGTTTATATCTGTAAATATCGTAATGTGTTTCATACAGCGGGTTACGGGTATAACCATCTTCAGAGTTCAGGCGTTCACATTTGATGTAATGTATATTTAAAAGCTTTCATTTTTATATTTCTGATTTATCATTTCAAACATTTAGGTATCTAATTAAACATAATATACCTTCCAATGATTTTTATTTTATTTTGTGTAAGATACTCTGATCTAAAAAGAATTTAAAATAACACATTTTAAATATTAAAATAGAAGTTCTAAAAAGATATTACATAAGAATCAATCCAAATTACCTTGTAGTTTTATATAACATTATGACCGATTCCTATTGGTCCATTTGGATCCTAATCTTTTGACCATTGAAAAGTCAACAATGAGACTCATCACTAAACTCTTTGTACATATATTCTTTTTCTTTTTAGATAAAATATTTTTCATTCTTTATTGTTTCATAAAGAATACGTTGTTTTTTTAATGATATTTCGATCCAAACTTATTATTTCCCCCCCATAAAACTTGGGCATCGTCGTTGGGTAGGGGTGGTCGGAGATCGTGAATTGGTCATAGAAGGAGATGTAGAGAGTGGGTATTCGGACGTCAGGATAGGAGGTTTAGTTTAACAGGGACGGTTCATGTTTCATTAATTTGTATTTTATATATATAAATATATATAATATTAAATATAATAAGTATAATTTTAAGAAAGAAATTTATAAAAAGGTGATTGTCAGGTGATGATTTGTTGATGACCTTCCTATTCATCTCTAAGGTTCTTAAATCTACAAAGAATTCTTGTAAATGTAATGGTTCTTTGTAAAAAGTTTAGTTTATGCTTAAATTGGAGACTAGCCGATATCAAGAGGAAGTGTGTATGCCGATGTGGATCAGAAGACATGGCTCCCAAACTTACACTAAACTTTCCTGTCATGGTTTGTCTATAGTTACCAACCTTCTACTTAAAAAGGACATTATCTGAAATACCTGAAATGTATGTTTGTCTTCGTTTGAGATCGAGGTGACATCTGAAGAAATGACAAGAAAAATACTTCAGAAACAAGTCTTTTTCATATGTACGATGAAAAGGACATTCCAAAGGCTTCAAAATCAACTTTACCATCTTATCCACAAGTGACAAGTGTCCCTATGCATTTAATGATTATGGTGATATAAAAGGAAGAGTAGATGCTCCATGCAAAGTTACGCACTTTCAAAAGACTTCCTAGTTGAACAAAGCAAAACCGGCAACTCCCATCAACATAGCTTTTTCTGTGTGTTTTAAAGTTGTGTTCTTGTTCTCTAAGTGTAAGATTGCTATAACAAATATTTTTAATTTGTTCTATTCCGCAACAATTTTGCATAAAGATTAGGTCAAAGTTGGGTGTTACTAAAACCCAATTCAACATAGTGCCACTGGTACCATTCCCTGACAAGGACATGATGCACATGTCAACAAATAAAAAGAATTAGGCTTAACGCCTAGTGATGTCAAACAATTTTCATCTTAAATATAAAAGCGGTACAACTGAAAATATGTTATTTAATCACAATTTTCAAAATGAAAACTTGGTGATCAAAGCAACCATTTTACACGAAGTCAAAACCCAATACTCACTCAAAACGTGAATAAGCTTTAAAATTCAATATATAGAAAATATGGATAATACTCTAATGTCAAAGACATCCAAAGAATATGGAAACAGTTCAATGCCAGAGCAACAATCATGGATAAATTCCAAGATACTAAGACCATAAAGTATGGATACATTCTGTACCTAAAATAACATAAATTTTTTGGATAATACACTATCCAAAAATAACATATTTTGCTGACGGGGGAAATGCGTTTCCATCTTGAACACTAAGTAACTCACATCGAGATGTTGACGAGTAAATCACCCCAGTTATACAAGCCTTGGTAATTACTCTTATTAGGGCTAAGATAAGACATCAAAACTCATCATTTGGCTGCATTCATGGCAATCATCACTAGTTTCTCCCGAGGGCATGGTATGGCTTTGTTCTTGGTCTTGTTTAATATCCTAAAATCAAATGTTCTAAAGCGAGAACATCAAAAAGTCCTCACTTTGTCCCAAACCAATGATATCAAGAAGAGAATCTCAAAACTTCTCTTTTGTCACAATCTCAGTTTTGTCAAGTTGAGAACATCAAAACTTCTCATTTGACTAAACCCGTGACTCTAAGACGAGAACATCAAAACTCCTAGCTTGACAAAACATAATTGACACATATGTCTATGGATCCACTGAATTACAGTCTAAGTTACATTATTTTAAATGAATGATCAATATACTCAAATAACAAAATGCAATATATGTATATCATGTCCCAAAACATTGAGGGACTTAATATTTTAAAATATGAAAGTTTTATGGTTTGTTTATTTAAAAAAAGAAATCATAAACTTTAGTATTTAAAACAGGATAGTTCGTTGAATTTTCTAAATTTTCCCGATTATAAAAGTTTCATGATCGTTTTACTCACCTACCTTACTTTTGTTAATTCAATAATATCTATATATCAAATTCATGGCTAAAATAGGGGTTCGATATATACACCTTTTTAATACACGTCAATTCATGTATTATGAATATAAAAGGTGACTTTTATAATATTTGTAAAAAATACTATAAAAGATGTAATATAACCACTGTTTAAAACCTGGGTTGACCCGGCCGGTTGAACCGTGACCCGGGGAAGAGAGCGAGTTAACTATGACCGGGTTTTTTGTAATTTATGACCCAGAGTGACCCGGCCGGGTTTCACAAAAAAATGTATTTGGATTGTATAAAAACTTGTGGTTATATGTGTTTTTTAATGTATTTGGATTAACGCAAAACGTGTTGTTATGTTATTTTCAATTTTTGAACTTGTGGACATCAAATTCTTGGTTTTATATATATATATATATATATATGTATGCAGGAAAATGAAAATACAAGAAAATTCTTGAAACCGGGTTGATCTGATAGTTAAACCGATCAGACGATTGATCCATGACCCGGTCAACACATCAGTTCAACTCAAAAACCGGATTTTAAAACACCGAATATAATCCATCCTAAAAAAAATTGAAAGAAAGAAAAGGGGACCCAGAAATGCAAGTTGATAATATGCAGCAACACACAACAGTTGGAAGGCACAAGGAAAATGGAGCCCACATGTTTGGTCAAATTGACTCAACTTCTTGTTTCTTTGCTGATGCTAACCATCACCCTGGTTGGACCCACCTCCACCTCCACCACCATTGGGATGAATGGATAATGCAATTTGTGGGACCCACCCACCATTTCTCCAATCTCCACACTCAAACAAACCTACCTTATTGGGCATGCCTCCTGGAAGGATGCAAGAGCCAATTAAAATCCATCTCCTCCCTTTTCCAACATTTACAAATTTACCCCCTCAAATATCATTACTATTTGGTTTTTATTTACAATATTCCATTCCCCCTATCAATTATATTTATTTTACTTATTATGGAGCATTAAAAAACACTAGAAAATAATAATTATTAAGAGGTCATTTTTGTTTGTTTTTTCATTTTAAGCTCTTAACCACCACTTATGTCTGATTCGTTTAGATGTTTCATAACCATCTCAAAACTGAAATCAGACTTCAGACTCGACACCTCTTAAAAAACAAACGTCACCTAAGTATTTTTCCAACAAGTGTTTATTTGATCACTTTCATCTTTTCTTCAAATAAACATGATAAAGATTAAAAAAATTAAAAAAAATTGCCTTGTAAAAATATGACAAAGGCCAAAGTCTTACCCAGCAACTAAAAATTAGAGGTGGCAATTTTTATCGTGTTTGAGTTGGCGGGTTAACGGGTCAGAAAGACTCAATCGGGACATTAACCGTTTAAATAATCGTGTCGAAATATTTAAACCTAACCCGTACATGCTCGAGTTTACGGGTCAGTTGGCGGGTCACATAATAATACAACCAAGTTCAAACGTACAAATTCAAATTAAAGTACTACTACCAAATTCAAATACTAATACAAATATTATTTTAAAAACCTTAGAATAAAAATTATTTTTGAAAAAATATTATTTTTGATGGGTTGACGGGTCAACCCACGACCCGTATGTATCAACCAGAGCCCGACCCGTTTAATAAACGGGTTAGCGGGTCATAAAGTTCAACCAAAACCCTTTTTATTTTGGTGTCAGTTTTGTATCATGTCAAGAATTATCATCCCTACTAAAATTGATAGATCTTTATCCGGTAAAAACACGTAGCTCTTACCGGTAATTAAAGAACGTCAAACTTACATAATATACATAACCAAATAATATTTTAATTAATATTGGACTTGTCCTATTTTGTTTTTTTTTTAAATTATTTTCTCGACATCTCGATCTCATTAATTTCTATGTCGATCATGAAAAAACCAAAAAAAGATCAAATTTATGAGAGGGAATAATTAGCCTTTGAAACTGATAAGCAGTTAGCAATAATGATGTATCTCATTCATCATCTCTTTCAATCTAAAATAACTCATAAAAACAATCTCAGAAGCTTTGTTTCGCTGCAAACACTCTCCATCGTCGTCGTCTCCGACGCATCCGACGGCGTCACTGCTCGCCGCTTCTCCGTCGTCCTCCGATCACTATCTCTTCCACTTCTCATCTCATCATCATCCAATCCAGATGAACTAAGTCCAAGGTTCAGATCCTCTGCCCTCAGTTTCGAAACGTCGAAATTAGAATTGATAGCTTCTGATGTATCGTCGTTTTCCGATCCAGATCCGACGGAAAATAGCTCCGGCATCGACCGGATGCTTCCGCCTCTGAGCACCGTTTCCACCGCTGATTGGCACACGTGCCAGTTTCCAGTCCAGAGAAGTCCGACTGCTCCGTTCACCGGATTCACCGTCCGACCACAGGCTTCGAATAATAGAGACTGAAATAAAGCTAAACGAAAACAGATCGATCAGAGCAGTAAAATCGAATTGATTCCTAGCTTCCGAAAATATAAAAGCATTATTCACCATTATATTTCAGAAAACGGATTGATTTACACGATGATCGGTGAAAACTGATAGCGACGATATATATATATATATATATGTATATATATTTACCAGGCCGTTGAGATTCAGGAACGGAGGCGAGAAAGGACATAAGACCGGCACGGCCGAAGAACTTAGCGACGAAGACAGTGGCGTTAGCTTGAGCTTGAGGGGTACAGATCCCATGGAGACTATGTCTAAGAATGCAATTATCATTGCAACCTTTTCGGAGAACTCGGCAGCCATTACAACTCATCGTAGATCAATTTCGATGCTCATATAACAAACAGCTTTATATTCTTGTTTTTTACAGAAGGATTACTGATGAAAAGTGGGGAAGAAGAAGAAGAACAAGTAATTAAGTAGGAGATATGGGGAGAGGGAAAGGGGGATATATAGAGAGAGAGACTGGAAGTTTGGGAATTATTGGGTCGTTTGTTGGTGGATCAAAATTTATATAATAAATCACTCAAATTTTATATTTCATACCTGTTAAATTTGGACAAGAAGTGAAGTTAGTGTAAGATGAGATCTTGACCATTGGTCATTTTTAATCTCAAACCCATCTATGAATCGCGCTTGGTATGAAGATTGATTCGGTTTATCTTATCTCAGTGCATCTCATCATAATATGCATCCAAGAGTGGAGATCCAAGATTGTACCTCTTTATCTCATTTGAGTTGGATTTCAGTGAGAAGGGGAGTTATGATGAGAAATGTAAGGAGGGGTCTCCATCCTTGGATGAACGTTAAGATGAGATGCACCAGATCAACTCCATTCAAAAACGCAATTCATAGGTGGGTATGAGATTAAAAGTAATTAATAACTCAGATTTTTTTTACGCTTCTCACTTTAACTCTACTTGTCATACGATCCTATGCCTATCTCATTTAAGAGCCTTTTTTTTAATCGAAAGTTTTATATAGTATCAGAACTAAGGTATATCTCTCTAAAAACTCGACACTTTGGATGATTTGCACTCGTCTAGTCTTTTCTCGATAACGTATTCTCGCAATCAACATTATTTTTAAACATTAAAACAACTCATGTTTGAACAAATGGAATTTATGTTGTTTGTAAATCAATAGATTAAAACGTAGACGAAGAATAGTGTGAAAATAGAAGTTGAGATAAAAAAAGGTAACAAAAACATTTGAATCTTGATCAGTTTTAATGTTAAAACAACTCATAAATTATGTTTTAGAAAAAAAATTGATCTAATAGTTTCCTTCAATTATGATTGATCCTAAAATAAAGATCCATTCTTATTATTTACACCGTAACCTTCATTCTCATAAAAATTCAACAATGTATTTATAAAATATAAGCATTTTGTGTGTAGCTATAAATATAATGATATGATTTGCTGGGGTAGCAAAATAGTTGGTGTGGTTTGGGTTGGATTTGGAAGTAACCATGGTTAAGTTAAGTGGGGGTGGGGTGGTGTGGTGTGGTGTAGTTCCAAAGGTGTTGGGCAGGAGCGGCTCCGTGTCCCCGCGAGCATGGGTGGATGAGGGGGTTCGATTGCGTCTGCCTGTTTTTGGATCCTTCGCCGCCCCCTTGTTTTTGGACATCGTATTCTACGTCCCTTTACTTCAACTTTCCTATAGTTTCATTTAGATCCCTCCAACTTTCATCTAATATAATATTGGACCTTTCTGGTTTTCAGATATTACTGTATGGTCCTCCGTATATTCAGATATTACTGTATGGGTTGAAAAAAACTCTGAATATATCAATATATTACATATATGTGTATATTTATACTAATATCTTGACCATATTATAAAACATCTATTCCCTGTTTTTTAAAATAAAATAAAAATCAGGCTTAAAACTTATTATTGGATAGATACAATTTTCTATAATTTAACGTTTAAATCTTATAAACTAATTGATAGTCGGTTGATAAAAAAATCTCAAGTACAAAATATGTATTGATTCCTATTAATTTATTAATACAATAATAAACTTCATAAAGCTGATAATCAACCAATTATTCCCTCACTCTATCTAAACCTACAATGAATCATGAATCAAGAATGAAAATCCAAATTCTCGGTTTCAAAATCAAGGGATCACATTGTATAAAAATGAGCAATGATTATCCGTTATTTTGCTAAAGAGGATGGATTACGTGATGGTTGGAACAAAGACACATTTGTTGATCATTGTCTTGATAAGCTAGTAACTCACCAACTAGCTAATCAGACAAGAGCCCCTCCTCGGACAGATTTCTCTTTTTGCTCCTCTTTTTTTAAACATCTACTATGATCCTTGATATGGAGCTGGAACAGCTAATTAACGTATCATATCTAACAAAAGGAAAACGTTCCTATCTTTCATGTAACAAATAATTTAATAAAAATATTTGGTTATTTATAAATATACATTAAATCATAACACAATAAAAATATTAAAAAAAATCAAAGTTATGAAATTAGATTTTAATTTCAAATTCATTTAAATATATTATAAAGCCTCCTTATGATATAAAAACTTGTTATTCGTACTTCCTCCTCATTTATATATAATTTATTTATTATTTCTACCTTATTCACATACCCTTTATAAAAAAAAGTATAGATATAATTCATGTTTGAATTATTAATTTGATAATACCTTATAGTGGATTGAAATCAATAAATAAAAAAACTACATGTACCTCTCAAATTATTACCATTCGATTATATATATATATATATATATATATATATATATATATATATAATTACATCAATAGAATATTGAAAACATAGCTTAAAAAATAGAAATGATGTAACAAAATAAATAAAGTGATTGACCCTTGGACAACATGTAAAGATATGTTATTTTCTAGACAAGATTCCAGCTTTTCAACCTTCTTCGCTTGCCATGACTCACTATTTCACTTTCATTCTATAAAATAATCCTTAATCCTATCCCTTTTCCCATTTATTTATTACACAAATCATTTATTTATGTATTTATTTTTAACTCGATATCATTGTATTCTTAATTTCTTATATAATACGAAGTAACCAATAATTGGATGTATCGATCGATTATAAGCAAAAACAAACGTAACTGATACACATTATACCAAATTTTATTAATTATATATTAATCTTGTTCATTATAAGTACTAATTTTTTTGTTAGAAACTATTATGTGTTTGTCTAATTATAATTTTCCCGTTACAAAATTGTTTTTACTTTCAATTAACTCAAGCAAAAGTTAAATTTCTTGTTTTATATAAGACATGTTTCGGATAATCATTGATTGGATTTTCCAAGAAATTTATCACAGCTGATTCACGTAAAATTTATAATTAAAAACGTTGGATTTGTTTTACATATATATAGTTTGTAAAATTAAGTGACAATCGAGGCAAGAAAGAAAGATTCATTGGAGTTACAATTGTCTTGACTTAAAATACGTGGCAAATCGATCTTTTATATTTGTAAATACAACAGATACTTCTCTGTTTAACGAAAGTTTCAATATTTTATTTCATTAAAGTTGTAACATTTTTTTAAAGTTCGGTATTTTGATATGTTTGACAAATTAACCGATAATTGATAAACTAGTTGATGAACTAAATATGTTTGCCAAAGTTTAGCGGATATGCTAGTTGAAACATATAAAATGATCAAAAATGATGTGTTTAAAAATTAATAGATTTTAACATTTTATAGGATATTTAAAGGGAAATTAATGATTTTGACCAAAATGGAAAATTCATTTACCAAAATGACCAAAAACTTGTTGAGTTTACCAAAATGACCAAGATTCCTTCGAAATACATATCGAAAACGAGTGGAAGTGAAAATACCTCCACCACAACACTGTTTTCCTCCGCCACATGGCGGAGGGCCCCAAAACTACGCCGTTTTGGGGGTTTTTCCACCGTATTTGTCACACATAAAAATACCTTCGCCACACGTATAAATACCTCCGCCACATGGCGGAGGAAAAACAGTCTTGTGGCGGAGGTATGGTGGAGGAAAACAGTGCTGTGGCGGAGGTATTTCACTTCCACTCGTTCTCGATATGTATTTCGAATAAATCTTGGTCATTTTGGTAAACTCAACAAGTTTTTGGTTATATTGGTAAATGGATTTTCATGGTTGGTCAAAATCATTAATTTCCCATATTTAAAACAGTTTACCAATAACAAAATATGTTAATTAATGTAAACTAGACGATAAAAAAATTAAATAATAGAATATACTAATTAGTAGATTTCAATTTAATTTTATTAAAATATATACTTATTTTATTAAAAAATTTGGATTTGTACAACCAACTACAAATTTTATAAAATATCTATATTAATTATGGTTGTAAAAACCATTATTTACAATATAAAATAAAAATAAAGCTAGTCAATCTTAGTTAATTAATAATTTCTTAAAAAATATAAATTAAATACCTTATTAAAATATTTATCAAAGGTTTTTATTTATAAAACAAAAAAATTATATAACTCTTAAATTTTGTGTTATAAAAACTTCAAAACGCTATTTTCAACTAACGTTTCAGTAAATTATTTTATAAATTAGTTTATATCAATACAAATATATATATTTAAAAATAATTGAATTTATATTTATCAAATAATTAAAATTATCTCTATGTAATGACGGTGTTGAACTGTTGATTTAAGTATATACAATTCATATAATAAAACTTATTTATTTGAAAAATAAAAACAAATCCTAAAACAATTTTCAAGAAACATGGAGTATATATTTAAATAATAAATTCCAATAACATAAATATTTGTTTTATAAAAGTATGTGGGGTTTAAATTAAATTAAATGTTTGTCTCTTCATTTATTTTACTTGGAATATTTCTCTCTCCCAGAATTATGGGCTCTTCATATTAGATGACAAATAAATATGTTTTTCAATCATGAATTAAAATATTAAATAATACAAAGGGAAATCATCATCAATTCATCACTTCAATAATTTTTGGCACCTCAATTTTTTTTCTTTTCCATAACTTTTCTATCTTGTCACTCTCACTATGTCACCGATCATATAACAATACACACACATATATATATATATAGATTCGTTTAAACAATAACATTTTTATTTTATGAAAACATAAGTAAATTTTTTATTGTAATCAATCACATATAATGTTATAGTTCATCACATATAATACACATGTGATATTGAATCAGAGGTAGGGACTACCTTTGGTGCGACCTAGGTTGTGCCGTTGCAGGTCAAAAGTCGCCCACACATCACTAGGGCCCTTTACGTGTTTCATCACATGTAATAAGACTTTTCTCGATGTGATACTGTAATTCATCATATATGGTACACATGTGATACTAAATTAGTGACACAAACGACCTTTGACGTGACTTTAGGTCACGGGCCAAGTCGTTCGCAACCACCAAGTTGAGGATATTGTATTATTACGTGGTAAAAGTGTTCTCGTATTTTCATAAAATGAAGGTGTTCTTGTTAATTTGAACCTCCATATATATGACTTCTTTAGAACTCTCTAACCCGTGAGATCTCAAAAAACCAGTACATTATGTGTTATTTTATATGATTTTTTTCTACAGAGAGAGGTTCATTTGAGAATTGTTAAATGTGTGAGAAGTAGAGAAGTGATCATAGCCCTTCATCTGGGCAAGATTTGCGGTTTCGACTGTGAGAGACCGGATAATTTGGTCGCATGGCAAATGGGTTCATATGTGAACCCATTGAATTCACATATCAACTATATGTGCATATGTGAACTCGTGTGATTCACATATGTTTGTGTAAAATCACATGTGATTCAGTCGGTTTTCTTATTCTCTTAAATAAGTATTGTTCTCGCTTGAACCTGATTCCCACGCACACACACATGTATATATATATATATATATATATAGAGAGAGAGAGAGAGAGAGGGGGGGGGATTTAGGGGAAAATCTCAACAAAAAAACTGAAGAACACCCTTGGAACCCCACATCTGGAAGATATGCACAAATGTATATCAGCGATGGAAGTTGTCTTTTTCTATGCATATGCACGTGTGCATGTTACAAATTACTAGTATGCATTTGTGCATACCGTCTAGATGAAAGGCTTCCAGAGTGTTCTACATTTTTTTTGAGGTTTTCCTACTGAACTAGACTATATATATATATATATACACACACATGCACGCACACACACACATATTAGTAGTGTACCCACGCGATGCAGCACGAGTAAATCACAACTCTGAAATAATAACCTAGCCCTCGATCATGTTTTTCTATCCCTCTTGATTTTATTTCAAGTATATGCGTGGTCTTTTTGCAGCTCACCTAATAAATAAATTTGAAGGTAAATATGATTTATTAGCAAGATATCTTTGAAAAATAATTGCATGATGAATAAGCTTCCAAACTCATCTCTTTATAAGACACTTGTGTTTATATGACACTTTTTCAAATACTATCGTATAAAATAGTTAATAAAACACTTTGTTTTAAAAGTGTTCTAAAAACTTATTAAAAAGTCTAAAAGCATCCTATAAACTTATTGTACCACTTTTAGATATAAGATGATATTTTTTGATTTGGTCTAATAAACTTAAGTCGTATAAAGTATTATTTTAAGACGCTTGTACATATTATGCTTCCTGTACAATTAATTTTGTTGTAATGAACACACGGAAATCGCATCATGAGAAATGAGATGTTAGAAAGTTAAGTTCTCTAAAAATTTGATCAGGAAGCAGTGTTACTTTATCTTCAAAGTTATAACATTTAATTCTCTAATACATTATTTATTTTAAAACATTCTAAATATGTCAATTATGAAGGTGAATTTTAGTCGACTAGTCGGTGACTCTAAAAAGACAATTTCTATTCCACACATCCCTTAAAGTGTGCAGCCTTCTTTTTTTTAACAAGACTTGCATTATTCAATGTATTATGAATTGATAAAATTAAAGGTTTTTTAGATATCCAAATACTTGTATTAAATTGTGTTCAATGAACTTCATTTATTTTGGTATCAACCATCTATTTATGTTAATTTTGATAGCAAATATTTGTATCATCAAAATAATAATTACATTAAAACCCTTTCCTTTTTGTCAAATCCATCACTTTTAAGTACAACTTTTATTTATTTTAAAAAGATCAAATCATTTCAAACATTTTCAAACGAATTAAAATATAACTTGAGAGATGAATAATAAGGATTTACAACTTTATACATCCAACAAAAAGTATAATATAGATAAAAAAAAATTATGAAAGGAAACCAATAAATATCCACAATTCTATACATCCAACTAGGAGTGAGCATCGGAACCGGATACCCGTCTTTGAAACCGGAATCGACGTGATTGGTTCTGGTTCCGGTTCCTAAAAAACGGAACCGATCAGGACCGGTTCCGATTCTCATTTTTTTGGAACCGTTACCCGTTGGGTACTCGCTACCCGCCTCTTTTAAATAAAAAATATTTTATATATTTATAAATAATAAATTAAAACTCAAACTTTGTAGTTTGTTTATGTAATAATTAGTTTTTATCGGATTAGTTTTGATCATTTGTTTTATTTATTACTTTAAGTTGGTATTTTGTAGTTTATAATTACATTTTTATCGTATGCAATATAAAAATATTTAAGAAAAAAGTTGAAACCGGGTACCCGGTACCGGAACCGGACCCATCGGTTCCTATTCCAGTTCCAAAATATAAGGAACCGGTGTTAGCGGTTCCGGTTCTGGATTTCCAGGAACCGGTGGTTCCGGTTCCATGGAAAATACTGGGTACCCGGTTATGCTCACCCCTACATCCAACTATCTAAATATTAAATCCTCTTACAAATCTCAACACAATCTCTTTCCTTGTTGCCAACCTTTTAGTTTACATAGTCCAACTTCACCATTATCTAAAAGCTTAGGGTTTTTTGGCAGTTGTTGAATGGTTTAATGGAGAATAGTTAAGTGGTCAGAATGCTTAAGAGGCTTTGTATGATATAGTTTAAAATAAAATATGGTTATTTGGTAATTGTTCTGAATGAACAGTCTGAATGACGACAAATGACCATTTTAACCATTTATATGATTTAGTTTCGAATGAAATATAGTTGTTTGGTAAATATCTGAATAAAATATATGATAACCTAAGAATCAATCTAGCTATACATGGTGCTTGGAATATTGTATTTAAGACTTTTAACTTAAATGCTTATTAATGTAGTATAGATATGTATGTGTGTGTATAAATATAACCCATGATCAAATAGGCATGGGAATTGGACAGGGGACCCCAATTCCCGTCCTCGTCCCCATCATAGAATATGATCATATCCCCGTCTCTAATAGGAAACGGGGATCCCCAACAGGGTATTAGGGAAAAATTTCTCCTTTGTGTGAGATATTTTAAATTAAATGTGTTAAATACTACAATCGATCCACAATAGTTCATGTTTAAATCTCACATACTTCCACAATTTTGCTTTTGTAGAGTATCAAATATTCGTATGTTAACAAAATCACAACATCAAACGTTTTCGGCTCTACATCTTTTTTATGTGAAAAAGGTTAATAAGTCAAAAAAGAAGTATATAAAAAGAAAAATCAAAATCAAAATCAAAATACCATTTCTAAATTTAAAAGATACCAAATTTAAATCTATATAAATTACATTTAATAATAAATATACAACATATTGTATACTAAAAATATAATTGACAAGGATGGAGTAGGTCGAGGAACATGTTACCTATACACGCACCCATCTTCGGTTATTAACTTTTAGGATCCATGTCCCCAGTGGTGGAACACAACATTAGCTTGGGGGGCAATGGCCCCTGCGCTTTATTTCTTAAAAAGCTATATATTAGTAATTTTATTGATAAATATACTTAGCTCAGTTAGCTATGTATGCATGATCCTTACTTGAAGTCATAGGTTCAATTCTTGTGAGACACATTTTGCTTTTTTCTTTTCTTTTTTTATCTTCTTCAAATTTTCTTAATCATAAATCTTAATGATGTTTAATCTTTTTCTTTTTACTAAAAATGGTTTTTTAGATATTATTTATATATTTTTCCGCTCAATGTTTTTTTCTTTTACATATAAATTATGTATAATCCTTTAATTTAATTGTAATACAACTTGTTTTTCTAAATTGATTAAATTATTATATATATAAAACATTTCTAATCATACTCCCCACATTTAAATTAATGTAGGAAGTAATTTGATTGGGATATATTGTAGGAAGTTTTTTATGAATTCGTGACTCCAACCATGCTTTAATAGATATATTTTAGGGAGCTCCCCATGTGTAAAAAGAAATATATTGTAAACTAGGATAATGCGTGATTGAAATTGCGTTTTTATTAATTTGGTTCCCTACAATTGGTAGAATATGAACGGAGCCGAAGATGCTTTGATGGGTTTATATTTCTCATTCACCGATGAATAAAATACACTACTGATCAGGTTGAAAAGTTTTTTATAATATAAGTTCGTCCCCCTCAATTAGGAGGTTTGTGTTCCGCCCCTGCTTGTCCCTATCCTTGATCTTCGTTTTCACTAGGAAATCCTGTTCCTGTTGGAACAAGTAGATTAGATTCTCTAAGAGCATCTCCAATAGCTATGCTAAAATGGAGAAAATAGAGATTTTTGCAAATTTTTTGCTCCAAGAGCTATGCTATATTGTATGTTAAAATAGAACAAATAGGAGAGAGATGATAAAAATCTCCAAATTTGGAGAAATCTATAAATTCGCTTTTTGAGAAAGAGAAATATTATTTTAATCATTTCACCCAATAAAAAACATTAAAATAAAATATTTTATTAATATATTGATTATTTAATAATATAATAAATAATACAATATCTAAACTAACACGGTTTTTTGAGTTGAGAGTAATTTTGCTTAGAGATTTTAATTTTTCCTACTTTATTTAAACTATTTTAGATAAATTATAGTACACTTCTCGGAGATGGTTCTAATGAAGCTAGTCTCAATTCCATACCTATGGTCAAGGCAATTTTTATTATTATCTAAACTTAGAATATAGAAAGTTGTTAAGTTGGGTTCCCTGAGATCATCGAGGAAGAGACAAAATTTCTTGCAATCTTTGAGATAAATGCTATGTGATTAATTTTGGTTTTTTCTACAGAAGAATATACAACTTTATCTAAACCTTATTCAAGTAAGTAAGATTATTGGTAAATAGAATTTTTTTTAATAATTTTTAGTTTTTTTTCATCTTTGTTTCACCTATTTATTTAGGTGGACTAAAACAACTCATTTTTTTCCCCATCCTCTATTATCCTATATCAGTCAAACGTGAAACAATTGTGTTTTTGTTTTATCCCATGTAAGACAATAATTTTGTCTTTCTTCTACTTTATTCTGTCTCATGTACCAAAAGCAACCTAAAAAAATAACACCTACAATATATTTATACCAAAACAAAAATGTGTTTTCAAACTTTTTGATTTTTGTTTTAGCATAGAAATGCAGTTTACAAATAAATTTTTTTGGGGCTTGATCCCTGATGGATTGTATTTGACGATAATTTTTAAGATTTAGTCTTTTCGGAGTTTTTGTTTTAACTTTTGAAATCTTTGTTTTCATTTGTTTGTTTCAAATATGAAACATTTTCTTTCACTAATTGATACATACATTTTTTTGGACAAGATATTATTTCACATATCATAATATATCGTAAGTGTATTTATATAATTCAATGTCATACACCTCGATATCGGCAAAAAATCAAACCATCATTCTTAATAAACGGTTGTTTTACTATCCTAGCGTCTCAATTATATTTTATGGTTGTGTGGCTTTGAGAAAACGAGAAAGTTTTGAATTGATTATCAGTTTTATGCAACATTTTGTTGTACTGATATGGCCTTGGTTTCTATATGTCTAATATAGGTTCCAAAAAAGTCTTCAATTCTATTGTTATTGTTTACAAAAAGAAGGTAAAATAAGAAAATATTACAAAATAGTTGTATTGTTAAAAAAATAAGGGTTTTTTTAAAAATCATTAACTTAAATATTTTATAATATAGTAAGGATAATAAATTGTATACATATTTTTAATTATCTTACATTATTTTTTGATCAATTACTTTCTGTCAATTATAAATTGTCAATTATAAATTGTCTATATTCAGTAATCAAAAAATTATTTTGAAGGAAAACTCATATACGAATGTTTATTGTGTTAAAAATGCATAATCCAAAAATTGAGCTTTTGAACTCATACTTTTGACTTTGCATTTACAGTTAATAAAGATTTGTGTATATCTTGACCATTTAATAATCAAGATTTGAGATACTGCTCACCTTTCTATATTAATGATGTAGGACAAATGAGTATAAGGGATCGGATTGTGGATTGTGCATTGTTGAATTATACTCGGTTTGCTCTAGATTTAACTTCAGTGTCCGACTAATTATTTTAATTTGTTTCTGGTAGGCAAACCGGTCTACCAATCAAACTCAGGGCTTCTGTGACATATGGGCTTTTTAACCATATGGGCTCGTTTTGGGCCTCAAATAAGCGTTTTCATATTTTTCAGATTTTTTTATTTCAATTCGGGTTTGTTTTGTTTTCAATCTTATGGGCTTTAGGCGTGATTGTCAATTTGGTCTGGCGTACTATTTTTCGTTATATAAACACGCATAAGATGTTATTGTAATAAGCCAAGGTTCATTTTGGGTGAATAAATGAAGTTTGAGGATGAGGTTGAAATGATTGCCATATGCTATTTACCTCCAATTGTGGACTTTGTATGTGTGTGTGATGATTGATCACAATCAATGGAAAGTGTATATCCAAATAAAGCACATGAATTCGTTTTATGTTATTTACGTTATTAGCAGTTGTTTAGCCGATAGGGTATGGCCACAGGTGCGTGATCTTATGTGTATAACCAATAGTGGACTTACACTATAACTAAGTGGGTCAATTGACCCCTATAAATTTTTAAAACTTGTGGTTTTTGTATTATAAATCCTAAGTTATATAATGATATATATGACTTCGGGTTTCGACTCCCAATAAAATTAAGGTTTGTCCTTACAAAAAGTTTAACCCAATTCTAATGTTATTTTAAAAAAAAAAATTATTTTATTTTTTATATTAATTGTTATGATTATGTTTTGTTAGTTGACTTATAATTGTTAAGTTTATTATTTGTTAATACCCAACTGTTTTTTTTTGTTAATTGTTAGGAGTATAATATGATGCCTAAATATTATATTTTTTGTCAATTATTTATTATTTCGTTACAAAAATAAATTCAAGGAAAATACCGATATTGACGATCGATAATGATGGTTATAATTCTCATTATTTTTCTGGATTAGCTTTACTCATTTGATGACTAAAAGGGTTTGAATATTCATAAGAAAGAAAAAAGTTATGGCTTATTACACTAAACAAATGTATAAATTAACTTACCAACTACATGACCATGACTCTAATTCCGACCCCCATCACAAAAAATTCTAGATTCGCCTCTGACAGTCCATAAAGTGTGATCAAGTGTGTCTTTGGCTTTCCTAACCGTGATTCTTTGCTATTAATTATGATTCTTGACTTGTTGACTTTTATAATTGAATTGCTATATTTGAGAGGGAATTCATTAGACCTTTAGTCTAATTCTCACATTCCAAAGCTAAAAACCATTTTCTAGAAAGTGCCATTTTGAGTGCTCTAACAAAGAGAAATGGAAGGTGTGATTTCCGTGGCAACAAGTATGGGTGTTACCACCTTAGTTCGATAGTTATTTTAGTTTTAAATTCTAAATTCTATGATAAATCTCAACAACAGTACTTATAACTTTTCCGTTGCAACTCATGGGATAATTTTAGAATATTGTCCTTTAATTCAATAATGTACTGTCGGTTTAAGAATTTAGCATTTTATTTTAAAAAATCTGGATTAAGGTTGTTACAACTATGACTAGGATTGGTAGAATTCCAACGTCTATATTTTGATTCTAAATTAATTTACATTTATATTAAGTACCTTAAAGGTATTAAGTATAATGATGGCATGTAACTTTTACTTTTGATAAGACTATTGGTCCCTACACATAACATTCTTAAATTATGCTAAATCATAACCTTATGTGGAGCAATTATGTGTTTTTTTCTATCCTATCCTATGGTGGTACATTTGTATGTAGGTCAATTAAACCTTAGGATTGTACATTCGTCTGCAGATCAATTAAACCCTAGGGTTGTACATTCATATTCAGTTTTTTATTTATTATTATCTAGATTTAGGGTCCTTTCTTATTTTTTATATTTAAATATAAGGTTTTTGACTTAAAATGCAAAGTTCGTTATAATTACAATGAAATCAATTTGTTGTTCATCTCGTTTTGTTTTTATTGTGTTTATCATGTTGAAATCTATAGATAAAATAAAACGAGATTGTGAAGTGAAAGATTAGCATAAATTTAGCATTCTTAAATGTTTTTGGATAGAAAAAAGGTGCTAAAGAAGAAGAATAATAAAAAGATATAAATACCCCTCATACGAGGGTTTAGGGACAAAAGATAAAATGCACCCACAGGAAGGCACAATTTAGAGGTTTTTAACTGAAAAACTAAACGTCTCATTATTCAGAAACGAAATAAGACTTAATTTAGTTATCCAAAATTTGGGTAAACCAAGTCAATAATAAAGAATGTAATTCACTCTTAAAAATATATTATTATTATTATTCTTATCCCAAAAAAAAAAAGAATCAAGACAAAAACATATATTTTATTATATATTTATATATCAAGTAAAAACATAGGAAAGGGGTTAAATTTAAAAGAAACATGCTTGCTACTCCATTATATTATATTTAATTTAGTAGAGATAAATAAACCATCATACATATAGCTACTAGCTCTTTTCAACTAGTTACATTTCATCTTCTTCTTCATCTTCCCCAATACCCCCTAAATCTTACTAACATCTCCTATCTTAAAACCACATAACCATCCAAATCTACCTTCATTTTCTTCTTCTTTTTTTATAATCATCATTCTACCCAACAAAAAACATTTAACAAAAAATCAAACTTTCAAGAAACCGAATGCCGCCCTTTTCTCGAAGGAGTGGATCCCACTTTCCCTTCATCCCGATTCCCGGACCCAAGACTCCCCGATGAATCCGACCCACTATTCTCTCCATTCCCACTTTTACTCGACCAGATTTTCGTAAAGATTCTCTTGGTCACTTTCTGAACGGAACTCCGGTCCGCTAACGGGCTCTTGGCGTGCCCACCGTTGTTCTTTTCTAGTCTCAGGGATGCCAGCTCTCCCCTTAATGTCCTCAGTTCTTCGGCTGTTGCAACTGCATCCCAATCTTCTTCTGTGTTGGTTGTGGTTGACCGTGAGCTGCCGCTGTTGAGATCTTTGATTGCTTTTGGCAGGTCCGGTGTGCTGCTGCCGGAGGAAGCCGCGGCTCGAACCTGTTCAAAGAAGAGGACTTGAACCACCACACGCAGCGGCAGCCGCTCATTTTGGACGGCGTGCATGCATGCCTCCACCGACAGCTTCTTGCAGTCCATTAGCCTGCATATTCTCTTTCTTTCACTCTTGCTGATCCCAGGGTGTGCCTATATACCAAAAACCATAAACATTACAAAATAATAAATGAATATAACGACAAAATAATAACCTGTCTGTATAGATAGGGAAGATTTTTGTTTAGGAGGGTTTTTCCATTAGATGGAATGAAAGTGTTTTTTTTTTATCCGGAGGGACAGGTTAGGAAAAAACTAGACTTTCTGAATAAAGCTCCTCCCTAGAAGCTTACTGAAGAAACCACTTTCTATATCATTAAGCCATTACCAAAAAGTCATGGATAAGATGCAAGTCCCATTAAGCTCATTAGGCGGCTAACAAACACGCCCTAAATGTCGTAACAAACTGCTTTATAGGATAAAACAATTGTATATGATATACAAAAGTGGTACAATAGGATGTTGGGATGTATTTGCACGTCCTGTTAGCTTTTTTATATAACACTTTTGTTCACGTCTACTTATAGGATGTTTTGTTTCAAAAGTGTTCTAAAAAACTTGTTAGCATATCCAAAAAGCTTTCTGTAAAACAGTGATTAGGACATTTAAACATGTTTCATATGTAAAAAAAAGCCGATTTTGTTGTAAAGACGCTCTTTAAAAGCATATATACATATATATATATATCTATAGTTATTGAAAAATCTGAGTGAAAGGAAGTATTTCTACCTTGAGATACATATCGATAGCTCGATATATCCCATCATGCGCAGGCCTCGAAAATACCGATACCGTCTCAGCAAGATCGACAAACATCGATAAAGGTAGGTTCGGATCCTTTGCGATCTCAGCAAGATACGAATCAACAAGTTTAGCCACCATCAACTTCGAAGCTTCCGATAATATCCCTCCAGTTGACCTCCTCACTTCTTGAATCTCATTTCCTTCACCTTCAAACTCACCATTTCGATCCTGATCTCGAACCATAAACTCCTCCACTATCTTCTGAACCGTTTTCACATCGTGAACCGTGGGTTCACCTTCTCTGGCTCGAATCAATAGATCGTGAACCGAACCCTCCTCGAGTTGCCGACCAATCTTTTTAACTAAATCCATCTTCACCATTTCACCCGAATCCACCAAAATAGCCATTTTTAATAGCTTTAGCAAGAAACCGCAAGAAACGCTACCTTTTTCGGCCGGCAAAAGGCACACGATCGTTTCGACTATCGATCTCGTTTTCAACAAATCACCGCTCTGAATCACGCCTTTGTTAAAACCCGGCAATCTTCTAGAAGCAAAAGCTTTTAAAGCTTCTCCGATAACTTCATCGTGTACTAAACCTTTGTTTTTTATATTCACGAGAACCCGTTTGTATAAATCGAGCTCGAGCTCAGCCAGATCTTCCACCCACCAATCAGACGGAACCGTCATGCTTCTAAGACTTCCGTTCAATATGTGGTTATCGCTTTCTTCCGGAAGCTTCTTACGATTATAAGTATACGACCAATTAACTTTTGAAACATCTACCGAGACCTTTGAAGATATGGAGTCGATGCAATGGCTGACCAGCTTCAGCTCTTCAGATAACATCATCATCGATTTTGTGGTTTGAAGTACGATGATCGAATCCTTCCAGCTTCGGAAAACGCTCGAGTTTAGGAAAACATCGATTTTGTAAACGAGGTTTCCTTTGTCCATTGTTTCGTGCATCTCGAGATATTCCGAAGCACAACGAGCGGTGACGACATTGTACGCGTTTAAGGTTACCGTCATCCCGTAACAGAATTTGGCGCATATTTCGAAAGCAGTGGGCCCGCCGGGAATGTCGTGGATGTCGATTTCGTCACCGTTGTTTGCTTCATTGGTGGCCGCTACTAACTTTTGTAAACGAGCACTTTTTGACAACAATGGAAACTGCAAAATTGGATCGATAATTAGTTAAATGTTTAATTGTCGGCTATCGTTAGTTAATAAGTTTGCAATCGGGCATGTTTATTTACCTTATGCAAATAGAACTTCACATCTCCTACATTGATGACGATATCGGTTGCTAATTCCGAAGCCACGTACCTGTATAACGAACAATTAATTCCGAGCTGGTGGAACGTAATCGGTAACTCATAATTTCATATGAACTTCTAGCTGTATATTTATAAAGGGATGAACACAGAAAGTAAATAGAATTCAATTCGAACAAAAAGTGTTATAATTCTATGGTTCTTAGATTAGGGGATCCTCTTTAGCACCAAAATGTATCGAAATCGATACTCTGATGATGAATCAATCTTATGGGCTGTTTGATGTTTGGCGGTTGCTGAATGGTTTGGTGCAGAATGATTATTAAGAGGCTCTTATGATAAAATGAAATATTAATTGTTTGCTAATTGTTAAACATGTAATTAGGGGCTTAATTGTTAATGGAGGTCAAGGATACAAAAATGATTCAAGATAATTTTGGAACCATTAAGAGGTTGCCAAACAAGATTCACCTTTAGGTGATTCAGAGGTTGCCTGTTAATAACCCAACAAAACAATTATCCATGGATAACCATTATCAAAACAGTAAAATCAAAAATTACTAATCATAGGTTCACGAAAATGGTTATGAATCAAACAAAATGAATAACCGAAAAGCGATAAAATAAAAAAGATGCATTTTGCAATAGAAATTTTACCAAACATTATTGTCGTCAGTCTGAAACGAATCGGGTTTGGATCCAAGTTTCATAAACTTCATTCTTGAAGCAGCTTCTGAAACCCTAGTTAGCTACCTACCTTCTCTTCCCAAAACCGTTTTATCTTGTTTTCAGCTCTGGAAATTAAATCATCTACGTACCAAAAATTTTAACACCATGGAACCCTAGAAATGGAAAAAAGAAAAACCAAATTCAAGTTGGGGATTTTATTTCAAGATTTCTTGATCAAACTTTGTGGCAGATTTTCAAGATTTCTTGATGGAACTTTTGTGGGGGGGTTTCTTTTTCAAGATTTCTTTGTGGGTTTTTTTCAAAGACGGAAGAAGATCTGAGTACAGGGTGAAGCTATATATATATATATATATATCTATATATAAGAATCTTTAAGAAGAGAGAGAAAGTGTGGAGAGATGGATTTCTTGATCACTTGAAGAAGAAGAAGAAGAAGAAGAAGAAAGAAGGAAAGAAAAAAAGGGATAAAAGAGAAGAGGGTCAGCGGCAAAACCCACGGATTCCGGGCGAACCCGAGAGCCCAGGAGACAAACCCAACAGTAACACACACTCTTCACTAAACTATACTTTCTCTCTCTAGAAAAACCAGTAGAGAGAGAAAGTAAAAAAGATGATAAAAAAGACACCCCCACAAGCACAAATCTGACTCCACCCACCCACCTTCCCTTCCTATTTTTGTATAAAAACTAACACACACTGCTTTATCTTGTCTGTTTATTTATTTATTTATTTTGTATTTAATAAAATTAAATCAAAACAAAACCTTCTAAAACTTCAATTAAGTTAAAGGAATCGAAACTGTTTAATTACCGTTGAAGATTTGAGAAACCCTGCAAAACAGAGAGAAAACAGCATCTTTGAATCAGTTGTTTGCAATAAGACCATTGAAAACGGCAGACAACAAGCATCTCTTACTCTGTTTTTTGTACAAGAAAAATAAAATCAATAAAAATAATAGAAAAATTAGGAGCAAAAAAAGATCACAAAAATCAGTTAATTAACAACAAACAACCCCATATGTGATGATGCTTACTAAGCAGAATCAAATAAATAAATAAATCTTGCATGTATCCCACTAGAAATTTAAAAGAATCAAGAGACAAGAACCCACAAAAAAGCCACTCTTCATGTATCCACTTCAAAACCCCATAACTAAATGGTACAAAAACAGCATCTTTATCTTTATCTTTACATAACAAACAATATTCATATATGAATGAAATCAGGTGATTAAAGCAAGTTCTTTAAAGAAGAAGAAGAAGAAGAAATGAACAGTTTTTTTTTTTAGATAAACAAAAATGGAAGATTTAGGGTATTATTATTGTATTTACATAATAAAAACAAGAAAGCATGCAAAAAAGAGACACCCCTATCCCCACCACCCAAAGAAAACACACAGACAGACACCCATTAGAAGAAGACAAGCTGTTCTCCATATTCTGTGTCCACTCAAAAGCAGAAACCATTTTTACACTAAAAGCCAACTTCTGTGCCTGCCTCAAGTGCTTACCCAGTTTCTGTAAAGAATCCCACACAAAACCACTACTATCTTTCTTTCTTTCTTTCTTTCTTTCTTTGCCCTTTTTCTTTAAAACTGAAAAAAAAACCCTAATTAGATTAGGAGGATGATTAAAGATGAAATATTTCTTTCAAGTTGTAATCTTTTTGTGTTGTTGGCTGAATCATATTTTCATTTTCTTTTTCACTGGGTTTGGTTGGCTGTAGTGATTAAGATGAAGAAGACTCCGAGAGAGGCCAATCTGCTATGTTATGCACGCCAATGCTGACAATCTGCTTTTTTGCTCCCTCTTTAAATGTAGACTTGTACTCCTGCTTCTTTCTGTTTATGTTGTAAATGTAATTCACACCCAATTTTTTACGCTTCTTTCATCACCTTCGGTTTTCAATTATTTCGTTAACGAACCTCTTCCGATGCTACCCTTTTTAAGTTTGATCACACTGTTTATGTTATATTTCCCTGTTTTTAAATATATGAGCAAAATATTCAAAATAAAATTTCGTTAAAATTAAATTATTAAATATATATAAAGATTTTTATTTAATATGTATTTTATTTTAAGAAATTTTAATTTGTGATTGAAAATATAAAATATTTTTTAACAAAAAAAATTCAAAAAAAAAATGAAAATTAAGTAATTTGATATAAAAAATATAAGAAACAATTCAAAAAAAAAATTTAAAAATTTCACAAAATAAAATTAGCGTCAAGAAATTAAAAATCTCAAGTTTATAATTGGATATATAAAAAACATATAAATAAATTTGATTTATAATTGGATATATAAAATAATTTTTAATAAAAAAAACAAAATTTAGAGTAGATTACACTTTTGGTCCCTATAGCATTTTCAAAGACCGGTTAGTCTATTCTAACAGTTGATAACTAACATTGTTAAGTGGAGAGATCATGAGTACAATGGAAATAAAATATTAGGGACCACCTATGTAGATAGTTTGTTTTGGGGATCAAAATGTAAAATTTGAGCAAACCACATGAACCACCGGTGTAATTCACTTTATTTTAAACTACAAACAATATGAAGGTTTATGGAGAACATTTATTTTTGTTGTATTTATTTTTTTGATCTTCTCTTAATTATTTCTCATTCAATTGTTTTATTTGATGAACATTGAAAAAAAATACATACTAATATAAGACATGTATATGGACGGAGCTGTAAGGAACCAAAGGGGGCACTGGCTCCCTTTGGAATTTTAAATTTTAAATTTTTTGATATAGTAATAAGTTATTTATAAAGTGGTAGAACAAGAGATTAAACATTTAATTGGGTTAGGCTCCCTCTTAATCGTGCCTTCAAGTGGTCAACCTTATAGTATCTCTTTTGATTAAGGGACCGTTTATTAAATGTTTATGCGGTAAACGTTTATCGGGTCATTCACCTTAACAAATGAACATGACAAAGACCGATAATCTTACCCGGTAAGAGCAACGATAAGGACGATAGTCTTACGTTACCTGGTAAATGAGAATGACAACTCTTGCTCGATAAACGCGTATAACGTAAAGTTTTGCATACGGTCCGTTTTTATGGACTACAATCTCACCCGGTAAAGTTAAAAGTATTTACTCTCATCAATAAGCATTTAACACATAAGCTTTTGGGTAAACAGTCCTCTAAAAATGAACTACAAAATGCTGATAACGACAATAATCCTACCTCCATCCTTGGAAACAACGATGACAACGGAGTAATAAGGAGACGATGGGGAAATAAAGGGGGTAAAGAAGCGACGGGTAGAGACGATTATTATCTAAGCTCGGTGCTCCCCCTATCCCAAAATGATGGCTTCGTCCCTGGACATGTATGATGGATCAAAAATATGAATATTTGATGAGAATGTTGTATGTATTCGTTGATAAACATACGCATGAAGTATAATGCAAGCAACTCATGTTGATCATCTAGTGTTGATAAACTCGTTTCTGAAACACCCCGCCTTACCACAACACAATATTGCCCGCTTTGGCCTAGGGGTCACCCATCCTGGTACTACTCCCACCCAAGCACGCTTAACCACAGAGTTCCAAGAACCTGCCTTACGTGTGGCCCCAAAACGCGTTGTGTTTAGGAAGGCCAAGGTTTACTTATGAACTCAACATCACTCCTGTCCACGGCCGATATGGGATCTGCCTAAGGTGTTACAAACACCCCCCCCCTTAGGGACTCATCGTCCTCGATGAGGTTTACCCCACATCCCGAACGGCTCAAGAGCGGCTCTGATACCATTTTTAACACCCCGCCTTACCACGACACAATATTGTTCGCTTTGGCCTAAGCCGCACGGATTTGTTTCTGGCGACCTGGCGAGGACTTCCCAGGGGGTCACTCATCCTGGTACTACTCCCACCCAAGTACGCTTAACCACAGAGTTCCAAAAACCTTCCTTGTGTGTGGCCCCAAAACGCGTTGTGTTTAGGAAGGCCAAGGTTTACTTATGAACCCAGCATCACTCCTGTCCACGCCCGATATGGGATCTGCCTAAGGTGTTACAAACACCCCCCCCCCTTAGGGACTCATCGTCCTCGATGAGGTTTGCCCCACATCCCGAACGGCACAAGAGCGGCTCTAATACCATTTGTAACACCCCGCCTTACCACGACACAATATTGTCCGTTTTGGCCTAAGTCGCACGGATTTGTTTCTGGCGACCTGACGAGGACTTCCCAGGGGGTCACCCATCCTGGTACTACTCCCAACCAAGCACGCTTAACCACAGAGTTCCAAGAACCTGCCTTGCGTGTGGCCCCAAAACGCGTTGTGTTTAGGAAAGCCAAGGTTTACTTATGAACCCAGCATCACTCCTGTCCACGGCCGATATGGGATCTGCGTAAGGTGTTACAGTTTCAAATAACACCTACATGCATATAACATCCATTAAATGTCCAAGAATACTAGTGAACTCTAATATTAAGTGAACTCATTTAATAATTGAATTACTTAATGTCTCGATCCCTCCCCCCTCCCTCGGCGGCCGCCGACAAGGTCTACATGCAACTTATACAAGTCACTTGGCAATTTAGGTTTATCTTGCATACCATGTTGTGCATCGTGGACGATTTCTCCAGAAGACTTCCAAGTCTGCAACGTCATATTCCCAAACTCGTATGTTGCCTCCCTCAACTTGCATTTGATGTCACCTTTGACGTATTCAAGGTCGACTTACACATAATTTATTCCAACTTCATTTTTACTCATTCTTTTGACCTTAAGACCACAAGAACATGTATATCTACTTCATAACAGGTTGAAACAAAATTTTGCGTCAACATATCATACTTTTAACCCCACACTCATTTGTTGATTCTAACATAACAATAGTTTGCATCAACATATCATATATACTTTTAACCTTAAAATTAGAGCTAGATTCAATGTTATTTGACAACTTTGTTTCACCGCTGGATGAATTTCTTGATTTTAATAGGTTGAACTCAGAACAGTTTGTATGGATAAACACATTGAGTGTGGAAGACAAATTTAAAGGGGTGTTACATCAAATTAATGACAAATCTTTGATTATTAATTTTGATATATTTTGGTTGTTTCTTGTTTGATCTATACCAAAAATGTTTGTCTTATTGTTTAAGTTAGATTCGTGCCACATTTGGTTTGTTATTGTTGCTTTGCAACAAAAATGGGTTTTAAGATTGTGTGTTTTATGTTACATATGGATTACATGGAAATAGTGTTTTGTATTTTATAATTCAGACTGTTTATTCATTACAATAAACAAACAACAGTTCGGTTTATTTTATACAAACAACTTAATCCATAAAAAAAAGTTAAACGGAAAAACAACCATGAAGCACGTGTCTAATAAATTCTTATGGGGCATTTGGTTCGCAGGATTCCAACGGAATTAGAAGCACATGTCCAACCACGAGCATTATATTATATATATATATATATATATATATATATATATATATGGTTGAGATCACGTGAGACCACCCTTTTACATTTGAAACTTCAAAGAAAAAACATTGTGAATGTAAAAAAAATGACGGGTTCACGTGAGACCAGCCTGTTTCCGTGAGACCCGTCGGAGACCCATGAAACTACTTTTTTACTCTTGAAAACTTCACAGCAAAAACACTGTGAAGGTAAAAAAAAATCTGAACCTTCACAGCAAAAACACTGTGAAGGTAAAAAAAAACTGAACCTTCACAGCAAAACCACTGTGAAGGTTACTTTCACAGCAAAAACACTATGTAGGTTACTTTTATAGCAAAAATACTTTAAAGATACATTTTTTTTACCTTCATAGTGTTTTTGCTGTGAAATTTCAAGTATAAAAGGATGGTCTCACGGGTCTCACAAAAACAAAATAGTCATACGTAATCCCAAGTTTCTCTCTATATATATGTGTATATATATATAGGTTGGTGAAAAATGAGAAATAAATATTTCTTTTTTGGGTTTTTTCCATTTTTAAATCATTTATCTACCCTCTCGATCAAAAGGTTGGGTAAATAATTTAAAAATGGAAAAAACCCAAAAAAGAAATATCTATTTTTCATTTTTCACCAACCTTTTGAGAGATGTTTTCATGAGTACAGAGATCAAAAGTGTAAATTTTTTTATTCTCTTCAAAAAGTTCGCGACCGAAAGGAGGTTTCATAAGGATATGGGTTATTTTGATAAACCTGAAGAGAAAATGATTATATTGGTATAAAGTTGTTTAGAATAGTTATTTTAATTAATTTTTCAATTTAAATATAATTTTGTCTTTCTAGAATAATGTTAGCAGTTCAATCCGCACCAAAAGTAAAATAGAATGTGTAAGTTTATTTTACATCTGTTATATATAAAATATTAATTTAAAAATAAATAAAAAACTTCAATCCAAACGGAAAGGGATGTTGTCAAATGTCAATCAAACTTTAATCCAATTTGGGGATCAGTTTTATAATTTTTTTAAGTAAATTACGATTTTCGTCATTGTAGTTTGTTAAACATTTCTATTTTAGTCCTTGCAGTTTTAAAATTACATTTATTATTTATGTTGTTTACATTTTATTTCTTTTTCTGTCTTTGGGCGAAAACCCACCCTATTAACCTAGTTGTCCTTTTATTTTACAAATTCTTTTTCTAAATAAAGACATTTATTTTTATTTTTTTACAAACATAATCAATCAAATTTGACAAAAAAATAATAAATTATTACATTTATAACCTTAACGTTTTATTACGTAATATTACAATTATTAAGAATATTCGTTTTAATGTTATTTGATTATGATTAATATCTCTTTAATTAATCTTGTACATTTTTAATGAAATTAATCTTTTGTTAGAAAATGCAATGACCATTTATTATTAATAATGTAGACATGGTTTGAATTGTTTTCTTTTATCATTAAGATACAATATCTTAATATTAAAAGAAGAATGGAAAATCATGTAAACTATAGTTTCAATAATGCTAAGATATCTCGGGTGCATGAACGTTTAATTGACTCATCAATAAATGACGTATTATGATATAGTAATTTATAAAAAAAATTATAAACTTGTTTCCACTATCTACAAATTTAAAGGTGTATAATCAAATTCACTTAATCAATTTATTTATTAATATGTAGTTGCATGCAACATTTTTAAATGCGAACAAGTGAAACAGGGGCGGAACACAAGCTTTTCAACCATAGGGGCCGGACCTAATATATTATATATTTTCAAAAATACCAATTAAGGCTGCAACAGCTTATTAGACTTCCATTAAGCCTGCACATCTTAACCAAATTCGGATGACTTAATTCATAACCATTAAGGCATAGCAGCGACTTATTAGACTTCCACTAAACCCGCACATCTTAACCAAATTCGGATGCCTTAATTATAACCATTAAGGCCGTAGCAGCTTATTAGACTTTCATTAAGCCTGCACATCTTACCAAATTCTGGATGACTTAATTCATAACCATTCAAAGCTACGGCTTATTAGACGTCCACTAAACCTACACATCTTAACCAAATTCTCGGGATGTACTTAATTCATAACCATTAAGGCCGCAATAGCTTATTAGACTTCCATTAAGCCCGCACATCTTAACCAAGTTCGGAATGACTTAATTCATAACCATTAAGGCTGCAACAACTTATTAGACTTCCATTAAGACTGCACATCTTAACTAAATTCTAGACAACTTAATCCATAAGTCATAACCATTAAGGCTGCAACAACTTATTAGACTTCCATTAAGACTGCACATCTTAACTAAATTATGGACAACTTAATCCATAACTATTAAGGCTACATCATCTTAGTCACTTTCTGGACAGCTTGTTCCGTTTTCATTAAGCCTGCACAGCTTAACCATCATCTGAACAACTTTTTCCACAGCTTATTTCTAACAATTTTAAACCTAATATAATCAAACAATTCAAAACTGTTCAAAACATCAAGATTTAAGGCTCAAGCAATAGCATTTTAAACCCAATCAAAGTATTAAACAAATTTAACCCTAATCATTTCAATCTCATCAATTTCAACGAAATTTATACCTGTGATTTAGGGGCGGTAGGAATCCTAGTATTTGATGAAGATTAACTTAAAATCACAGGAATTCCACTGGCATTTGGGTTTGGTTCTTCAACTTGCTCATCCATGGATATTGGAGATGGGAGAGGGAGAGAGGATGGAGGTCGACTGGTCGAGAGAGGTAGGGCCGCTAATCGTGGATCGCGATGTTAGGTGACTTAGGTCGTCATCAAGTGCAATCGTCGACCATCGAGAGAGACGGCAGAGGCTGGAGCCTGGAGGTCGAGAGAGAGGGTCCAGCCTGGAGGTCGAGCCGTCAACTGGTTTATGTCATCGCGTCGATGCTTAGTTCTTGGTTAGAGCCTTAGAGGTCTTCGATGTCGACTCTGCTGCTGAAGACGTGAAGAAGACGCGGTCTGCAATCTGTTAGTGGGGGGCCCAAAGTTAAAAAAACAATTTACTAAGTTAAAACCTAAATTTTTTATACTTGGCAGGTTAAAAAGCCCAGGGGCCCTGGCCCCTAGTAGCCTCAAGGGCCTTCCGCCCCTGAAGTGAAAGATGGTTATAAATCTTTAAATTTGTAGCTAATAGAAATAAGTTAATAAGAAAGATTTATAAATTGTTAATATGATAACATATTTAATATTTTGATAAATAATTTAAATGTTCGTACACCTTATATAACTTAGTATTACCAAAACTAATAATTTACACTTTCTACATTCATCTTTTAAATTTACAGTGTTTTATTCAATGAAAGAGAAAATAAACTCAAACAGTGTTGACAATATTAATAAACAAGATGCAGTGGTCATTTGATTTCTTCACAAAAGACTAATTTTATGAAAAAAAAAATGCATATTAATTAGAAAAAAGTAATCATCATCGATATAATATTAATATTAATATTAATATTTTATAATAATGATAAACTTAGTTCTATTACGTAATAAAAGTATTTGTAAATGTAATCATTTATTAAGTCTTTTTTTAAAGTTTAAATTAACTAATTAATGTTTTTAAAATAAATGTCATTAGTTTAAAAAAGAATTTGTAAATACACCTGCAATTGGATGCCGTGTAAGACAAAAAAAATTGGGAGGTAGTTGGGGGAGGGGTGTTTAACGGACCTCTCTATTTATGCTGTTAACCTAAGGATGAAAAAGGAAATAAAATGTAAACCCTAAAGATGATAAATGTAATTTTTAAACTTGGATCAGGTTTATTCACAGTTCCTTCCGTACTCAATCTCAATTAAATTATTATTTCTCTTTTAGTTACCTATATAATCTTTAACTTTAATTTAATCTCACTTTTTATATCATTTAACCATTATCCAATCCAATCTTAAAATATTATTTTATAAAATTCGTATATTTAACTTTTTATCATGTATAGTTATTATTTTTTAAATACATAAATATAAATATTATCCTCGATTTCTCACGAAGATATAATTAGTAAAAAAGACTAAATTATAATGACAAAAATATGAAACAACAAATTGTGTGAAAAATATTTAATTGTTTTATCATAAACAATAATAAAATATTATAGGTTTTTATGTATTAATTATTTTATTAAAAAATGGCATAGTTTGATTAAATCAAAAAGACTAAACTCCCAAAAATATATCTAATAGACCAAAAAGAAAAAAAAAAGATTAAGATATCCCTATGTAATTGAGCATTTTTAATAAATTTAGTCTCAAAGACGAAAATATCGATAAACTACAAAGTACAAACTATAAAAGTAAAAATAACAACAAATTATAAATTATAATGATAAAAATCACAATCTTAAAACTACAGATAAAAAATAACAATATTTAAAGCATCTCGAATAGCTTCTCAAAATGGGAAAAATAGAGAAAATGAGGATTTTGAGCAAATATTTTGCTCCAATAGCTTCCCCATAATCATCTCCAAAATGGAAAAAGTATGAGAGAGAGTGACTTTTTCTCCAAATATGAAGTTCACTCCAAAAATGATTATCAAATGAAATTACCAATAGAAAACTTTGAAAAATAAATATTTAAAGAGAGAAATAATATTTTAATATTATTTTGGAGAAATTATAAAGAATTTGTTGAAGACGAATGCAATTTTTTTCGGAGATTTTATCTTTTAAGACTCAATTTTAAAGAAATTATAAGAAATTTGTTAAAGATGTCACAACGACTAAAATCGTAGTTCACACGTAAGTTTTAAAGCCATAGCTAATAAGTAATAACATCTCTTAAGATTATCCACCTCTCTATTATCATTTCCGTCTGTATTATCATCTCTTAAGATTATCCACCTCTCTTATTATCATTTCCGTCTGTATTATCATCTCTTAAGATTATCCACCTCTCTTAAAAGCAAACTCGAAGAACTCAAACCCGAACGGAACAACAAGGACAAGGTGGAATTGACTTTAGACGACTCACTCAAGTTTAACACCAAAAAGCTTCGCGAAATGATGGAAGAAGGAAGGATCGATACAAGAGTTACGGGGGAGGAAACAAGTCGGAAGACGATTATCCCAAAAAAGGTATGTATTTTTATTTGGCGAGTTCCCAAAGGTAGAATACCAAGTAGGGTGACCTTGGACAAAATGGGCATAGACCTCCACACGACATTATGCCCGAGGTGTGAAACCATTCCTGAGACAATTGACCATGCCTTGGTAGCGTGTTCGGAGGTGAAGCAACTATGAAGAGCAATAGGTAACTGGTGGCACAAAGACTTGGGGGAAATAGAATCGATAGAGGACCTGCTCCATAATACGAAGGCCGGAAATCAAAATGAACAGCTGTGGGGTAGGGTGGTTTGGGCGACTCTATACTGGATATGGTCACATCAAAACAAGGTGGTGTTCATAAATGAAAAAAGAAAATTAAACGATCAATTGTGTGAGCTCAAGACGACAATTGGTGAATTAATGGTTCAAAAGAAGATCAAAAAATTTCTCGATGAACGGCGTAAATTGGATCGAAGACCCTTTACGAGGCTTATAGACCGAAGGTGGTGGCTCGAGGAATCGTTCAGATGGTAATACCAAGTACTAACAGCAGATGTGGAGTGTTTTAATCCTCGCAAAACAGGAACACAGGTCTGCATTATTATTAATTAAAACAGGTTGGTATATGGTTCGGATTTTGGACGAAATTTGTTTCCTTTGTTTCAATTGAACAGGTTCCCATATGGGGATGGTAATTTTCTTTGTTGTACATCATGGTTATATATTTGATGGTGAAATAAAAAAGCTTTTCAAAAAAAATAAATAACATATACTCATTTTTATTATCCCATAAAAATGTTACAAAATATATAAGACAAGCATAATTCGGATTTCCAAGGTGAAATGAAATGAGTGGTGTAGACTTAGTGGACAAGTGTTCATGGTACATCTTCATTGATTTCTGTATTTATGTCACATGTGAAAATGTACTTTTAGCTTCTTCCATAATCTAACTCACATTTTCTTAATGTTTTGTTTATTTCAACTTTAAAATAAAAGAGTAAATCGTTTTTAATATTCCATTTCGTTAACAAAATTGTCATTATTTAATATTTATAATGTCATGGGTGTCATTAAATATCTTCACTTACTAGTCATATAAGACTGGGCTATCAATCATTTTGTCCTTTATTATTTTTAATTATTTTAAAGTATTAATTTTATAAAGCTAAATTTTTTTAAAAGAAACTTTATCAAACTATATTGTAAGAGATAAAGACTTAAAAAGAAAAACCAAAATAATAAATAACATTTTCAATCCAACATTAAAAACAAATAGAGGTCAATAAAGTTGGTCATTATGTAAATCAAATATTAACTCTTCATCAAAAAATTGGAGAGCTAGAATTAGTTTGTATATTTTGTATGCTTAAGTGACGTTTGGTTTGTAAAATGTTTTTGGATGAAATAAAATCTGTCAAAAAAAAACTGAATTTGAAAAAATTGGAATGAAATGTTGTCAGGTTTGACCACCTGTTTGATTGATAGAATTGGAATGAAATATGTTAAAGGAATTAAAATCTATCTGTTTGGTTCATAAAATGTAACTTTGGAATTAAAAATAAAATGACCAAAATACCCTTTTTGATAAATTTAATTTTTTAAACTAAAACTATTTTAATAGAACAGTTATTAAATATTTTTTAAACTACAAATACACACATATACTTTTTTTCTTCAAACTTGGTTCTTCTCTTCTCCCGTTCTCACAACCGCACCTCCAAATATACACAAATACTTTTCATCTGAATTATATGAATGAGGGTGAAAATGAAAACTCAACTCTTATTATTGCCAAATTACCCTTTTAGTCCCAGGAATTAAAAAGATTAGTCAATATTTACCCTCCACATTGACCAACTTAAAATTTAAGGAACTTGGGTTATTACATAAAAGGACAAAAGTTGTAATTTACTCTACAATCTAATAAAAACAAACAAAAGAATAATGACAAAAAAACATGTGAAATTACTAAAATACTCTTAAGTAAACTAGTTTTTTAAATAAAGTTAGTCAAATGGATCAATAGTGAAACAAAATAGCAACCACGGTGACCAAAATTGTAGTTAGTTTCAATTAGGGACCAAACTTAATATAGAGAGACAACCACAACCACCAAAAATGTAATTTACTCTTAACATATATATGCTATATTTTCTTTCTGCTTTTGAAATTTGGATATTTCTCCATTATCTCTAATTTTTTCCCTCTATTTGAGAAGAAAGTTTAGCATAGACGAGAGTCATCCACATGAATTCTATTTCTGTATTAGAGTTGGTAGAATTCATGTTACTAACTAAGAAAACTACTAATTTTTGAAAAAAAATACCAACCATATGAGACGGTCCAATTTATATGTAGAGGGATTTTTAAATTCAAACTAAAATTAAAGTAGAAATTATGCAAACTAATCCTACTTCTCTAGTCTCTTGATCAACGGTAGAAATTTTTTAAATTTTATTTTGATTTAAAAAAAAATAGGAAAATGTTAATTTCAAATTTAAATTTGGAGATAATCATTATCTAAAAATAAAAAGGTGAAAATTTATTCGCGATACTGCCGTTGCCTCTTACATTCGCGATTTTTTTTTCCAAAAAAAAGGTGAGTTGGAAAATGTTAAAGAAGCCACTCGTGAAAATTTATGAATGGTTATAAATAGTTATGAATATAAATTAAGATTTTTGTTTATGTTTACGAATTTAAAAAAAATATGAATGGTTGTGAAAATTTATGAATGGATATTTATTGTTCTTGTATTATGATTTTTGTTCATGGTTATTAACTTTTATGAATGGTTATGAATAATATTTTTGATGGTTACGATTTCTGTTTACGGTTATGAGAATTTATGAATAAGTATAAATGCTTATGAATATAAATTATGATTGTTGTTCATGGTATCATTTTTGTTCACGGTTATGAAAATTTATGAATACTTATGAATGAGTATGAATGGTTAAAAATATTAATTATGAATGGGTATGAATTGTTCTTGTCTTACGATTACAATTTTTTTAAATTGTTACGGTTTTTTTTTGAATGATTATGAATATGAATAATCCTAAAAATATGGAATCGGTTTCATATGGTTCCAAAAAAGTTTGTTTTAACCTAAAAGTTTAACATGAGGTGAGATAGAAATTCAACTGATTTATATTAATTTACATAAAGCGTTACTTGGAATAGTCAACATTGTAACTCCTAATGATGTGAAACTGTATATATTAAAGATAGATTGATAATGTTATATAAAAATTATATGATAGATAATATTAATTTATAAATACTACGTTGATTTATTGCAAAATTTTTAAATCAACAAAATTTCTAAAACATCATAATTATAAAGATAGTAAAAATAGTTGGTTATTATGAATACACGTAAACAATATTGTAATGGAAGGTAATGGAAGATTTACACACAAATAATTTGTAAGAATCCAATGCTCTTAAATACATACCAAGTTTACTTTATTTAAATAGGTAGAATTTTTTATAATACAATTTAAAGATTGTGTTTTCAAAATCTGCAATTAATTATTAATAAAAACCATTAATTTCTAGCTTCTTAAATCATTTTTCTGATTTTTTTAAACATGGTTAAAATACATATAATATGTTAAAAAGAATAAATATACTATTGTGTTTTGTAATATATATATATATATATATTATAGAGAGAGAAAAAAAAGTTCAAATTCGAACTCAAATTGCAAACATGAGGACAAAGGAGAGTGCAACGCGTGTCTATTTGAATAATGAAGGGCATTTGGTTTAAATAACAAGGGTGAAGTTCATACATTGTTCAGTATGAATAACACGTACTCAGAATGAATAACATAACATTCAGTTTGAATATACAGACTGAATGGAACACGCGGCGTACTCTCATTTGTCCTCACGTTTACAACCAAATTTGAACTCACATTTGAACCCGCCCCTATATATGGGACATTTCAATTCTAAACCATACAATTCTAATAAACTTTACAAATCAATCTTAGCCGTTAATCTAGTCTTATTAATATCTGATTTTATTTTGGGTTTACTTATGATCTAGATAAAGGTTTTGGTGTTGGAAATTGATGGATCTAAAGTCTTCATCAAAGAAAACTCAAGTTTGAGGTAAATCCTAGATCTAGCCAAATATAGTAAGACGAGTTCAAGTTGGTTTGTAAAAACTATGTACATACCAAAAGTGTCCGTTTTGAAGTATTTTACATGTTTTTACTTGTTATTTATCAAATGTGTGAGTATTTGGTGGGTTTTGCGTATTTGGTATATTTGGTTTTATAAATCATGTAAAATATTTATAATCGAGTTTTTAGACATCTTGATAAATGAAACATAAATGTGGGTTGTTTTGATGTCTTATCTCATAAATGGAGATCATTTGGTGTTATATGCATCGTTGGAGCATTTGATTTATAAACCGTTTAGAAAATTCACGTTATTGCATTATGAGTCATTTTGAAAATAATATAGTATGATTTTATTTGGAAAATGGTTTGTCTCAACCAATTATGTTTGTTTTGAGTAATTACATAAGTGTTGAATTGTCGAGCTTTTGCTTAGTTTTGACTAAAATGAGTCTTGGGGACATTTGTCTGGTTTAAATTGTTATATGTCGGGCTTTTAGAAGTTATATGTAATTAAGACATATTTATTATGAAAATTACACGTTTTGAGTGCGTTGTGCGTTTAATTGGTGTCGTGTAATTTTAGACTGTAATGCAAATATGCAATGGATCCAGAGGCATAGAAGCCGATTTTGGTTGGGATAGTCATTCAGCATTTAGTCTTCATATGCGTTAAGGTGTGGGCTCGTGATGTCGGACATCGTCCATTGACCATTAAGATATAATCTCTAGCATTTTGTAGTTGAGATAGACATTGGGTCTTCATAGGTATTAAGGTGTGGGCTCTGGGAGTCGGCATCGGCCACTAACCATTAAGATGTAATCTCTATTTGTAGTTTGAAACAGGCATCGGGTCTTCATAGGCATCAAGGTGTGGGCTCTAGGAGTCGGAAGTCAGGAATCGGCCATTGACCATTAAGGTGTAATTTCTCACGAACGGGTTTGATTAATTTTAGCCCATACAACGTTGAATGGTGACTCACTTGCGTGCTCCATCACTATTAATGGTAACATGGGTCTCTCCCATCATATTCGGATATTTTATATCCTCCTAAGAGTAAGTGTGAGTTCACATGTTTCAATATCTCGTTTAAAGTCATGTTTTCCATTCTAATGTTTTATAGTTTTATTCTTGATTGTGTGAGTATTGGGTTTTGGCCTCACGATAAATGGGTGTTTTGGTTAAAGATACTTCATCAAGAAAATGGTAGGTTTTGGAAAGATGTTATTTTACGAATAATACATTCATTTGAGAAATTAGGTTTTAATAAACAGTCTTTCAGTTTTAACATTTTATAATTCTGATGAAAATTGTTTGATCTCACTAGACGTTAAGCCTAACTTTTTTATTTGTCGGCATGTGCATGTCCTTGTTGAGGTTTGGTACAAACGACACAATAATGATCAGAGTGCTAGATTTAGGCACGATAAGGATCTAGAGATTTGGTGACGTCTTCCGTATGCGGAGATGACGACTATTATTGGTTTTAGTAACACTAAACTTGGATTTAATCTTGATGTAAGAATTGGTTTATCCATTGTCGATGTAAAATCTAGTTTTGCTATTTGAGTTAAATCAAGTATTGATGGCATAAGAAGGGGTTTATTCTTTGTTTGATATATTGTTGAAAATTTTAAATTAATCGCTATTTATAGATTTTATGGTGTTTACGACAGACATTACAAATTATTCATAGATTCAAATATTAATTTTCAAATTTATTTTTTTAATAATTCATATATATACCTTTTCAAAACCTTTACTTCTTCCATTATCATAATATTTAATTTATTTATTTATATATATATATATATATATATATTAAAATGAGTTTAAGGGTTCATTCTTTCTGTTCCCCAAGGGTATCCAAACCAAAAACACATGGTGCTGACTATGCCACTATTAATTGATTCTATGCAACTTGAATATCCACAATTTCATTTTTTTAATACCTTGGTTTTATTTGATTCCCAATTGCTCAATCTTAACAACTTGACCAAATAAATTAATGACAATAACCGTTGTATACTTATATATGTTTAGAAATATTAGTTTTAATTATCATACTTCTTACTTTTCTTTCTCCTTTGAACAAATACATACCGACTATCATGCCACAAGGTCGATACCCACTAGCAGAGCCAACCTTGGCCTATGGTGATCGCAGATACACCATTTGCTTTGTAAAAAACATTTTCTTATGTTTCTGACCTACAATGCAATCTTGTGCGATTGACTTTATGGATTCTCTCTGTCTCTCCCTCTCTCTTCAAAAAATAATATGCCTACTCTCTGTTTTCAATCTGAAATCTTCTCTTTATTTTAAAATTGTTAAATATAATTTTATATTGTAACTTATAAAAATTTCTCTCATTATTTGATTTTATAGCGTTGTTACATATATTCATTATTGGATTGATCACTTTAACCGTATAATATCTATGTATTTGTTTTATTTAGAGCATCTCCAATGCATATTTGAAGAATGACTTGATAATGACTTGACCCATTGGAGCAATGGGTTGAAGATTACTTGAAGTTCACTTTTTCTTCAAAGACTTGAGGTTCTTCAAGTGGTTGAAGAAATGGTTGTTAGAGACATTGTCTATTATGGTGTGACCATTCTTTTTAATATATTTTTTTTATTACCATCAAGTCTTTAGTTTAATTTGACCATTGGAGATGCTCTTATGAATTTACATAATGATATTTAACGAGGTCGTTGTAGTTGAAAATCCTGACTCTGTTCTTGTCACTATGTGCTACAATCTGAATAACTGTTTAAGGTCCAGTTTACTAAAAGAGATAGAAACACTGACTTCTATATGTTAACATGACAGTTGTAATTTAATAATTCGTTAATTATACTCAGAAGCTAAACCAATTTTGTAATTTCATTGATTATAATTTTAATTTATTCTAAAAGCACATGATTGAATATGAATGAAGTTTGGTATATCAAGACTTTATGTGGAAAGATGTCATAATCTTTTGAATATTGAAATATCATGGTCAAAGCGGTTGTTGTCATCTCAAAGTGAACCCCATTCCATCCCATTTGTGTCAAACTTTGAACCGTTTTTATTTATACTTATAGAAGGAATATAATACAACTTACTCGGTTTCATTAATGACACCTAGCTTCCTTATCCACCCTGAATTTTGACTTCTATACAACCTAGGTGTGTTTGTAAGGGTGTATAAAAAATCGTCAATTAAACTAAATATGTCCAATCCAGCCTGTTAATAAGTCAATTAAACCTAATGCTTTAAATTGTTAAACTGTCAAGGCGTCAACCCGTTAAATCGTCAATTAAGAGGGTTGAAATCAACTCGTTATGACGTCAAGGCTTTTGTTTGCCTCGACGTTAACCCTGTGGCTTCACTCTAAGGTTTGACTTTTATTGTAACGCGTTATGGCGTGTTACAACTTACAACGTGTTATTTTGTAAGGTGTGGATTTTTTTAATATATTACTTGAAGGATAACTGATAATTATATACGATACCTAAGACAGAAATAAACATTAAAATGAAACTTAATAACTAAAACACTAAATAGATAAATACTTACTCTCATTCCCATACATGAAGAGCCGAACACGAGTTCTTTGAAAATTGAGGAAAGTAATGAGTTGAGATTCAAGAGATTTAATTCTGATTTTGCACCTTGATATCATTTTTCTAAGCTCTATATACTTGGTATCAATAATTCTTCATCGTTTTTAAATTATATATATTAGGAGTCGGAGAGATCCAACAAGCTTGTATTTGATTGATGATTTGGACGGTTTGACCCATTTATTATTGAAACTTTTGAAGTACTTGATTGATGATTTGAAGTACTTGATTCCAATACTTAAGGATTTAATTATATATTTGGATGATTGTAATAACTAATAAGTTCGTTTTGTTTATTTTTAGTAGCATTTATTGTTTTTCAATCTTAAATTTTATGTATACTACCAAACCGTTCAACTCACCTCAACGCTTGAATGCACATTAGGATGAGATGCATCGAGATACACCGGATTAATCCCCCGTATCAAGTGTGATTCATGGGTGGGTTTGAGATTAAACTTGGTTGTGAATGTGAGGACAAATGAGAGCGCGACACGTGTCTGAATAATACTTATTCAGACTGAATAATGCTTATTTAGACCGAATAAATACTATATTCAAACTGAATATTTCTTTGATTATTCGGTCTGAATATGACAGGTGTCATGTTCTCATGTTCACAATCAAATTTGAGTTATCATTTGAACCCGTATATATATAATAATAGCTGTAGATTAATAATAATTTGGCCATGGAATGAAAAAGATATTTACGTTGTCTTGGATTTTGTTACTTATATACTTATATAACTATTTGGTTTTGATTGGCCATGGTCGACGACGGTTCATATTGGCTAGACCTGGCAAAAACTGACACGACACGCTAACCCGACACGAACCCGACACGAATTAAACGGGTTTGGGTAAAACATTTCAACCCGTTTAAGTAAACGGGTTGACACGACATGACACGAAAATTAAACGGGTAAGGTTAGGGTCTAAAATTTCAACTCAAAAATGACCCGAGTAACCCGTTTAAGTATTATAATAATTATAACAATATATAATGAAAATTGATAACATAAAAAATTAAGAAATTAATTTTTAAAAATAATATAAAATAAAAACTGATATTATAAAACATTGTGAAATTAGTTTTTTGAAAATAATATGCAATAAAAACTAATATTATAAAAAATTAATTATAATAAAAAACTAACAATATAAACATTGTCGTCATTTCCCTTAGGCTTATTTGCTTTTATATTTTTAAAATTTTCCATGTGGGATGAAATCCCATCTTTATCAAGTTTTAACTCTTCTTTGGATGGAAGCAAAGTGTGAGCACAACCTAATCCCACATTGGTGGGAAATAGAAGACAATGCTTTTGAACTCCACTATATATAGGCATTTCCCCTCCCTACTTTTACCATTCAATGTCTTTTGCTTAATGGTTTGAGCTTTTTGGCTTGAGCCTATGTGATTGTTTTGGTTGGAGTACCCTATAAAACTCGGTGCTCCTCAAGTTTTTTAAATTTTTTTGTTATGTTTATTTAACCTTTATTGAACAAACATGAACAAACATCTCTATTTTCTAAACGAGTGAATGTGAACACCAATTTGTTTGTTCGTTAATTAGTGTTTGTGTTGTTCGCTTGGTTAAAGTAAACTAATGAACATGAACATGGCTTTGTTCATGTGCGTTTGGTTCGTTTACAACCCTAGTTAAACGGGTTAGCGGGTTAAATGGGTTAAACGGGTTAGCGGGTTTAGTGGGTTAAGAAGATAAACGGGTTAATCGTGTCGTGTCGGGTTAAGCGGGTAAAATCAGGTCGTGTTCAGGTTGAGATTTTCTGACCCGTTTATTAAACGTGTCGTGTTCGGGTTAGGTGTTCTCGACCCGTTTAACCCACTAACCCGACACGAACCCGACACGACACGACACGTTTGCCAGGTCTAATATTGGCGGTGGTCGACGGTAATTTAGATCGGCAGTAATTCAGATTATCAGTGGTCGGAGGTAGTTCAAATCGTCGGTGGTCGGCGGTGGTTTCGATCGGCGGTGGTCGACGACGGTTCAGATTGGCGGTGGTTTAGATTATCGGTGGTCGGCGACGGTCCAAATCAGCGTTGGTCGCGACGGTTCACATCGATGGTGGTCGGCGGTTGTTCAGATCAATGGTGGTTCAGATCAACGGTGGTTCAGATCGACAGTGGTCGGCGGTGGTTCACATTAACGGTGGTTGGGCGGTGGTCGACGGTAGTTCAGATTGAGAAGGAGGTGTGCGACTATTTTATCGTAATAAGGTTAAGGGACATATTTGGAATTATGAAATTAGAACATTCCATCCCATCAAAATACCACCCTATAACCAAAAAATATTGAATTCCATTATTTATAAAATTCAATGGACTTTAAAAATTCTTTCCATATAAAAGATCGGATCAAACAAGAAATTCAACATTCCGATTTCATTGCAATCAAATGCCACCAAAGAGTAGTGATTATACGTGGAAAAGAGAGTAGTTATGTCACCAAATGGTGTAACATGAACCACATGGACACCATATGCCACACAATGATAAAGTTTTCTTGTTATTATAAACAAGTACCCATCACTTTTCAAAAGTTATGAGTTAGCCCCCAAGGTTTTTATTCTCTAATCATAACCACCATTACTATTACCTTTACCTACCTACCTACCTACAAAAAGAAGAGAAAAAAAACCCATCTTTTAAAGGAGGAAAAAGAAAATGGTCATTCCCCTTTTCTTTTTACCAATATACAATAAGTGAATTTTCTTTTACTTTTATTTTAACGTCTTTAGTTTAAAACCAAACATGAAACTTTGATTTCATTTGGCTTCTTTACAAGAAATGGTTAAATTGTCATATTTCATATGTGAACTAACTTACAAAAAGATTATATCTATAACATTTATGTTAACTTTTTGTTAGAATATATTCAATTCAAAACGACTCGCTTTCTAGATGATCCCTACTAGTCATTAATGAGTCTAAAGACATGGAATTCTGAATTTGCTATTTAGTGTTCACAACTGGCGGATTTAAAAGTTGTTCGATAGTAACCTGGTCGGAAAGCGCCACGGTTTAATACCATTTCTGGTATTGTAGGTTACTACTAATTTTCGTCGTGGTTTTAATTTGATTTAAAATTATTAAGTCAATATATTAATTTAATTTTAAAAGTTACACAACACAACAAAGAATAAAAAGTTTGTTTTTCTTACTTATTAAGAAATGTATGGAATAAATGATTGGATGTAAATAATATATACTCGTTAAAATTTGTTAAAAATTAAACAAAAACAAGTACTACTTAATAGTTAAGTGAATAAAGTGATTACAGAAAATAACAAACATGTGGGTCATTTTGTTGACACCCTCAAAAGTTGATTTATAATTATTTATATTTACCAAACAGCGTTGGATTCCGGTGAAAATTAAGAGTTAAAGTAAGAAGCATAAAAAGAGATATTCACCTTTGAATGTACATTAAGATAAGATGCATCAAAAAGAGGTGCATCAGATCAACTTCCTTCTAAAGCGCAATTAATGGATGAGTATGAAATTAAAAGTGATCAATGGTTCAGATTTCTTCTTACGTTTCTCTTCTTAACTCACCTTCTTACACGATCATATGCCTACCAAACGATTGTGAAGTTAGTTTTTATGTAATATCCGATGATATTTTTCGGTTTTCAATATATGTTCGTTGTTTATCATTTATTATTACAAATATCCGTCAAACTAATCTTGTAATCGAAAATCCATTTAAAACTGAAAGCGAAAAAAATGGTCCAAAAATAGAACAAAAGTAAAGGATGGAAGCAAAAGGGTAGTTTAAGAGCCATAAATGTGAGGCTTTATGAGATGCCACCAGCTACGTAAATACTCCACATATGTAGTCTTCTCTAGACCAACTTAATGTCCTGCACCCTTTATTGCATTTAACACCACCACCATACCACCTATGCTTGTCTCTTTCTCACGCATTCATTTATAAATCAATCCAAATCTTTCACATTTTTGTTTTTTATTGTTTTATGTTTTATATGAATCTTGTGAACTGTTTTCAATGATAAATATCAGTCGTTAGAGTTTAATTGTACATGTTTACATTGGATTTAGAAGGGTTTGATTCAGCTCGACATGACAAGTTGTATCATGTATGCATAGCCAAATGGGGTGCAATATCAATCTAAAATGGGTCTTTGGCGTTTAGCCTTGTGGCTTTAGGTTTCTTGTGTGGAGTGTAGATCGTATGGTCTTTAGATGATAAAGTTAAAATAAAAAATAACGATAAATGTGTGAGATTTACCAATAAACAATGTGAAACAAACTTGGATTGTATAATCAAGATACGTAATAGAAAAATAAAGAAAAACACAAGTAAATACGTTGAAGATTTACAATGGTTCCATCACCGAAGGTAGTGTACATCTACACACAGAAGAGTGAAAGAGTGATATTGATTAACATAAAATTATTATGGACTGAAATAAGTTTGTGATTCTAAAAACTGTAACGAGGTATCAAAGTAATTTTCTTACAATGTTTTTCTCTAAAAATTGAATTGTCCGTATTGTTTAAGAGTAAAACACTCTTAGTGATAACAAACCCAAAGCATCCCAAAGTTAAGGTCCTTCTATTTTATCACATGACACGACTGTGTGCATATAGATACATGACAATGTTGCTTATCAAAACGTTTTTATTATATTCTGAAAGTTTTTCGGACGCCAAGACCAATATTATACTTCACGGACATTCACCACATACCCTTTATGGTCAGTTTTGAACCCTCAAACTTTGCATCATAATTTTTTTCAACAATTAGTTCTAATTAATTCAAGTTTCTATAATCAATAACCTAAGATCATGACCCCAGCCCCCCCCCCCCTGCGCCCCCCGCTAGCCTCACCCTCTGAGTGAGGATCTTAAAATGCCCCCTCATATTGGTGTCCTTGGAGGCGGGTTCCGTGTAGGGCCGGTTGGGATTACCGGCAATCAACTTTTTGCCCAAATAAACCCTAAACCCTAAACCGGAAGATCATGGGTTGTTCAATTTCCAAAGATCTCGTGCCCCGTTTTGACAAAGGTTCACATTCTTTAAAGCTTGTTCACTTAACGGGTAACTAGTTATACGATAGTCTTCTTAAATCGAGGTCTACCCTCTTGTTACATCTTTAATGATTTCACCTCCTTGGTAGCAATTCTCATCTCATTTTGAAAAAGAAAGCATAGATAAACAATCAGAACCTTCATATTTTTGCACATATACACAACTCTAAAAAAACTTAATCGCTTACTACAGTTTCTTGTAACCATGTTAATTGAATTATTTTGTATAATTTTTATTCGATTACCTAATGTAAAATGGTTAATTTGAGGCGAGTATGAAAGAAAGAGAACAATGTGAAGCAATTTGACGCAATTATAAAAGATGGCAACATTAAAATGTACTCTTATACAGTTATAACTTTAATCGAGATTACAAATTAATCGATTTTGAAAACTACTGTATTTATTTAACAATTTTAAGATGCATTCATTAAATAAAAAACAAAATAAAATTATATTGCTATTTTTGTAATTTTGTCATTAAAGTAAGTCTGTTGCTAACAATAATAATAACATCAACCTTAAAAAAAACATATATATAATAAAAATGTTGATATAATGTATATCCTCTCTCTCCATAAATTATTAATTTTTATAAATAATAATTGATTTATGAGAGTTATAAGTTTATTCTTTGCCTTGCTGAAAACGACTTCACAGACCACGCCCCATGACTCCATATTCAATTCCTTATCTCTTATTTATTTCTAGTAAATCAATCCAACTCAAATTTTTTAAAAAATAAATAAATTGCTTTTTTTTCATTGTATTTATAACTTTGTAGCAAACCGGCAGCTAAAAGACAAATATATTAAAATAATTGATTTTTAAAGAAATTTTAATGGTCGTGCACTAAAATAAATTGAAAAAAGAATTCAACATTATCTACCACAACAAAGAACATAGCAAACTCTTTTTAATTAACATTTTTTTTTACATATACAAGTATACATCCTTGTCATTTAGGGGTGTTTATTAAACATTTATTAAATAAATGTTTACCTGATAATCATTTGATTTAAACTTTTATCTTAAACCCGTTGTAAACGTGTATGTATGTGGATATATATTTGCTGTCGATTTATACTTTAAATGAAGCATTATATCTATGTATTTTATTTATTTAACTTTAAATAATATAATTGATATGAATATGAGAATGTAAATGTAAAGGCGAATGCAAAATTTTCTTTACACACAGACACAAAATAATTAAAATAATATAAAATAAATGTTATATAGATAATTTTTTTTCCTCTAAGAAAGCCAACTGAATTCGAATTTGCAACAATAATGCCCAATATAATAACATTACCAAACCATTTTTTATTAATTAAAAAAACACATTAATTTAAATCAGATGCAAGTTTAAATACTCCCCTCTATAAAATATATAACCACTATAATTTTATTGTTGTCACTGCTCAAGTGCCCATTATGGACATATCCTGAGCTCTTCCCATTTCTTTTAAGTGGCAAGCCCAAAAAGCCATTGCCAACTGGTCTTTATGGTTGGATTATAAAACTCATATGATGGGCCAAATTGAATATATCTCATAGCCTATGGCTATGTTTCACAAACTACCTGATAAAGTAATGGAGGGCTGATAAGCTAACTGATGAAAAAAATTATGTTTGGCAAAACTAGCGTATAAAAATGTAAAATGATCAAAAAGAACATATTAAAAAATAAAGATAATAATTAATATTAATAAGAGTTATAATTGAAAAAATGACAATAAGCTTATAAAATACTACCCCAAGTAGCGTTTCAATAAGCTAGCTTATGGGTTGTCAAACGTGTACAGTGAAAATAAACTAATTTATTTTTACCAAACATAACCTATGTATATCGATGTTTTGACTTTATTTTTCTTCAAACTATTCCATAATTGAACTGAAGATCTAGTTTAATGGGCTTTGGGTTTCATCAATTTTCAAATTATTTGATTCTGTAAGTGAGTAAAATCCAAATAGAGTTCATATCTTTTGTTTTTCTTAGACACGTAACTCTAATATAATACTCTTGCCAAATAAACATTATCATTTCATTAAATTCATTTTGTTTAAGCATCTAACAAATTTTAAAAATCAAAGAAAATAAAATTAACAAAATTTAGTAAATGACTATTCTATGATGATTTTTAATCACTTTATGTTAGCAGTTTTTTTTAATAAAACACCAAATGAGTTCTTGAGACTTGAAAATACAGTCCTCCAAAATCCCAACTATACTATAGAGCTCACTTTTCATATAAATTTAAGACTCAATTGATTTGCTATAAAGAATATTTACCATATAATATGTCTTATGTGTTGGAGTTGGTTTCGTGTAGAGCGGACGGACTCCAATTGAAACAACAATATTGACACAAGTTTTCCTTAACAGAGTTGGTTTAAGGCTTTTCCTACACCCAAGACCCAAGTTTGAATCTTACTAGTGTTATTTTCTTAGTTTTTTGCTTTTAATATTAAATTTATTATGTTTCTAAAATAATTTCAGAATAAAAGACTTGAACCCAAGACCTCACCTATAAAAATCAATTAACTAACCAATAGACCAATTATGATATTGTGAACAATATCTTGACATTTTTTTTTATAGTTAAGCGGTATAACTGTTTGAAAAAATTTATGAGTCCGTCCTTAACTTTATTTTATTTTTCAAGTAATTTAAGTTGGATTAGATGAAAATGAACCTAAATGCAGAATTACAAGACACATTTTAATGTTTTTTTAGATGTTTAAAAAAAGCTTACAAAATAGTTTTGTGATCTCTTAGGCATTATATCTAAAAATATCTACGTTTTTAGGTTTTTATTGTGTATTGTTTTTGTATTTATCATCAACTAATTCCAAATTCTAAATTGGTTATAAAAGTAATATATAACAACTTTCAAAACGATGTTGTTTTTAGTGATATCTATAGAGGTATAAGGTTACAACCTCTGAAAACTTGATATATGTAGTAAACTTAGATTGAATACGATAAACGAGCCTTATTTTTTTATGGTGCTTGATGCTCGAATGTGCTCGGTGGTGTTTGATGACGTTTGTTTAAATTGAGACTTTGCAAATCTCTTGGGAGTTATATTCCGTATACATTGAATCTGTTTCGAGTGCATATTGGATGGACGCCTTCTTCGGCCATGTATTGTATCACACGGGGAATTGTGCAATACATTTATCTTAGTTTCGCATGGGGAATCATGCGAAACAGAAAGCTTAGTCGCATGGGGAATTGTGTGACAAGTGTTGGTTTCTACGAATATTATGCATGATCCATTAATGGTTTATCTTGACTTCCGTTTTAATGAATTTCTATATTCATGATGCAAGTTTTATAATTGTGGTTTGTTGGGAATTCACTAGACCTCATGGTCTAACCCTCGCTTTTCAAAAACTAAAACCATTTTCAGGTAAGACTTTTATATAGAGCTCTTTCAAGGGCATGGCTTGAGTTGGATTCTAGAGAGGCGCAGATAATAGGCGAATCTTATTGCTTTTAGATAAAAAAAAAACTCTCAGCTGTAGTCGTGTTTTCCGTTGCAAATATTTAGGATGTAATATAATGTTGATTTTATACTTTGGTACGTGATTGTTATTTAAGTATATTTGTCTTTGATGATTTTGGATCTTTACACTGTTAGGTTAAGGCTAAGTTACCTAGGATTAACCTAATCTAATATGAAGAATACAACAAATTCTTTCATCTCATGAACATCATATCTGTACAGATTTGGGGAAGAAAGAATAGAATGAAAAAAGTAGTGAAAATGATGGAGATAATACATATTTATAGTGTTTGGATGTTAAAAGTTTATAACCAACAACAATATCTTAAAATCTTATCCAAACATAGCTTAAAACGTAAGCAACAGAGAGTTACGCGAGATACCCCTCGACCTAGTACTAGTGCTATCTTTTGACCATTAAATCTTTAGTATGCAAGCTCAAATCAAGCTACAAATCAAGCCCAAACTCTATTAACCCGTCATTCTTTATTTTGATAAATCAATTAATATTGTATTTACTAACCCAACATTGAAGACTACATTGAAATACTTCCTTTCTTTCTTTCTTTCTTTCATGAACCATAATGAGAAACACCTAGAGCTTAGTTAAATATAAATTGTCTGTATCAAGCAACCTATCAAGCCGGACCTTATTGAGCAACCTTTAAGCACCATATATGTTTTTATATATGGGTGCTCATTAAGCATATAAACTGAAACATTGATTTTAAAAAGTCTTGAGTTTATCTTTAAACGTATTTTATTATATACATGATCAATCGGTTTGAATGAGAGTGCAAATTCAACTTATTTACGTGAAAACAAGTTGAACTAAGGGGCCGTTTACCAATTCTTACCCGAGTAAGTGGTTACCAAGTTATATTACCTAGCCAGGTGAATAGGTGGAGGACCAAAAATATTTTTGGAAAGGGTATCCTAGGCATTTACCTAGACTAATCCCTGATAATTTTAAGACTGCTAAAGCATGCAACCTTGAGATAATTCCCCAGTGACCACAAGTTGTTTGCGACTGGATTCGAACCTGGGTAGATGAGTTATCTAGCCTCATCCCCCACAAGTCTTAACCAGTACGGCACAAGCCTTGTGGTTGAGGACCAAGAATCTTACCCGGTAAGAGCGAAGCAAGGACCAAGAGGCTTACCCGGGTAAGTGAGTGCGACAATTCTTACCACGGTAAGTGCTTACCGTGTAATTTGTTACATACAAAGCCGTTTTGGTAGATTAAAATCTTACTCCGTAAGTATGTGATAGTGTTGAATTTCATCGGTAAGCACTTATCAAGTAAGTGTTTGGTAAGTTATATTTTAAAGCAACAAATCAAATAAAAAACTTGTTTAAAAATAAATAAGACATGTTAAAATTTATTCATACAACGTAATTAAATGTTTATGATGATCCTTCATATATTAGTTATTTACTAAAATTAAAAAAACTTGACAGGTCAATCTAACCTAACCTATTCTAACCAACCACAAAATTGTCCATTTTGACACCTATAGTTTGAATGAGTAAAATAAATTATATATTTTAGGCGTACTTTGAATAACATTGCAATAAAGACGGACCAAAGTGTTATTATTAAATTCAATAGGGTTATAAATGTAACATTTGATACGTCAGTTGCTGAACCAGTCAGTCATCGCCGATTGACCAAGACCAAATCGTGTCTTGTTCAACGTTGGAGTCTTGAAGAGGTCTAGGTCTATAGTTAGTATAAGTTATTATTGATTTATTTTGGTAAATTAAAGATTTAATTTTTATTATTTTTATAATAAATTATTGATCACAACTTTAAATTGTTACAATCAATTTTTATTATCTCGTTCGTTATCTTTGTTTTTCTTTTATGTTCACCAAATATTAGAAGATAACGTAATTAATCATTGATCGTTAAAATATTCAGAACTATTGTACTTCTGTTTTAACTATATTTATTAATAATTATGTTGGATTAAAAATTCTATTTTCAACGACATCAACTTTTCAGTCAAAGTAAACGAGTCTTGTTTTTGTATTTGTATTTGTTTTTATTTTAATTATTATTTTCATTAAATTGGTTAATGTGTGGAAACATTCTAGACTTTTTAGTATCTAGGATTTAATTACATGTCTTTGTTTTACGATCAACTTTTATTCACTAAAAAATTTATTAGCAGATCTGATTTTAATTGAAATGAAAACGCCAATGGTTGGGTATTGTTACCCAAAAACAAAACCCATATGATATTTTAAGTAGTTGTGTACACATGTTGTAGCTTATGATATTTATACAGTTCAATCCAATTATGATTGTTTATCAAAAAAATTAATTCCAACTTAACTCATTCAAAAGTATAATCCAGAGCAGTCTAACTATTGTGGGTTTGGGACAAGTTGAGTTGGGTTGGCTGGTTACTAATTACATAAATTTGATGAATGAAATAGTTTATGACACTTATGAAATCAAACTATAAAATGTTCTATTTAAAAATGTTAAAATAGGTTTATCGAACGTTTTTGGGTTTTTCAACGAATTTTTAGAATATATGATCTACCTCGAGTTCGAATCTAGTCGTTGTCAAAGCGCTTGTGGCCATGGAGGTTCACATGCGATGACTCCAGGTCATTTGTGGTCGTTCATGGAATTAGTCAATGCACGTAAGCGGCACGAAAACCCACAATTATCCAAAAAAAATAGAACACTTTTTTTAAATAAAATATTTTATTAGCTATTTTATAAAACAATTTTAAGAAGTGACATATAAACTCATCTATTTATATGACAATTGGGTTCATATAACGTTTTTTTCTTCCAAATAATGTCGTATAAAGTAACTAATACGACATTTATTTTAAAAACGTATTAAAAACTTGTTAAGACGTCCAAAAATATCCTATAAACATATTGTAACATTTTTTAATAAGTTTTTTTTGTTCTATAACCTTAAGTTCTATAAAGTGTCATATTAGAACACTTAGATCTTTTAGACGTCAAATTAACCTGATGTCATTGTAGTAAAATGTTATAACTATTAGTTTTTTTCTTTTACCAACTACAATGAGAGTATATTTGGATTGATAGATTCATCAACCAAGTATCTATCAACATTATTCAATTTTTTGGCACATCCATTTTGTTGTTGTTGCAAAAACAGTTTCAATAAGTTTCTCCTGTTAGATTGTTTGTCATCATTCTTCGGCGATGAATCCCTTTTGGTAACTTATACACATAGCTAAAAAGAAATACAAACTTAAACTCAACAAAAATTATATAAATTTTTACACATTATTAATATATATAATAAACAATATTAATATATATGGATTTCGGATCACGCGAGACCAGTTTGTTTTCATAAGACCTATGAGACATCTTTTTTACATTTGAAACTTGACAACAAAACATTATGAATGTCTATCTTTCTCTCAACATTTTGGACAAGAAGAAAGTAATATGAGTTATCTTCCTCTCTTTGCTCTCTAGGAACAGTTGCTTCCTTATTAATAAACCCTAATATGTGTTTCAAAATTAAAATCTTTAACATCAAAATCAAAAGTTAAACACAAAATTAAACACTACAATACTCTACTTTCAATATATATATCTCATTTCTTTCATAATTATAATTCACATTACACATATCAACTTACTAATCAAACCCCCAAAAGATATATTTTCCTTGATTTCACTATACATCTCTATGAACCTCCTGAAACCCCATAACACCTTCTTTTTTGTCATTGTTTCGAATTAACTTGTCCTAAAACTCAAAACCAAATACTATAAGCACATGATATGACAAATTTTTTTGGGTCATCTTGGATAGTGAAGACCTTATCAAAATCATCGTGAGGAGTCAGAATACTAGAGCTTAAGATTTGTTGGATAGAGAGAGAAATGATGATGAATGTTCAGACTAATTAAGAGAGATACCAAGATAGTGAAGTCGAACCAAAATGGGAAAGGGTTTGGATATGATAAGATGACGTGCGTGAAAGTGATCAGGATGATTTAAGTTTGGAATTTATGGTGGTTTTAGTGGGAGATGAAGGTGATGACTCTAGGTATAGATTTTAAGGGTCAAAGTGTTTTTACTTCATTTTTTTTAATAATCTTGCTTTCGAAAGTTTACAGTTTCCCGGCTAAAAATCACCTGAAGAAAGGCCTTTTTGACATCGAGCTGATGCAGTGATCAAGATCTGTTAACTGCAACTGACAGACTGACTCGTACGGAATCAGTTTCATTTGGCTCTAGACTACGATTCGATAGAGAACGATTTGGCACATCTTCGATTTCCTTGTATGAAACCTCGTACAGTACCCAATAAATTATTAGATGCTCTTTTAATGGTTACCTTAAATAGATTTTAGATGGTGCTTGTCAAACCAATTATATTACAAGGGTCAAAGTGTTGGACGACAAGAAAAACCCATGAGAAAAAATTGGCCTATATAGGATACTGAATGAGGTCTTCTGTGTAGAGTTAGAAGTAAACCACAAAGAAGGACGATTGTTGTGGTTTGGACATGATCGTAGGTGTAACACCCCAAAGTCCAAAGAATGGACTGGCCCAATAACTTCAAATCCAACTTAAAACCATGATGGAAGTTATTGGTAGCCCACTACTTGAGGCTTATAAGGAGCTTCTAAATCTCCTTTTCTACCAATGTGGGATGAGTTGTTACATTAGGAGACTGACTAGTATAGGTTACCTAAGTTAGACAATAAATAGATTGATGTGTGCTTATTGTCATCTTATCTATCTTTTAGTATAGTTATCTTTTACTCCATTTTTTACATCCTTTAAAATAACTGACATATCTGTATACATCCCATATATCAGATCTTAAGTTTTGAATCAAATATATTAGATCCCTTGGTTATAACAAAATACTTTTGAATCCGTGATAAGCACAAAATTATGCCATCAATCATGCTCAAAACTACTTCACTAGAACGCGTTGATGACCTGGCTATTGCCTTTTGCCAACTCAGCCGATGTTCAACTCCCCCATGGCCCCACATATATATACAGACCTATATATATATGGAGTACCATTCTCTTCACACTAAACACTCCCACTTCTATATCTCTATAAAGATTATTATATATCTATATATATCAATGGCACTCAAACCTGTCACCGATAGACCCACCACCACCACCGCTACCCATCCATTAACGGCGGCCACGGAGGATGAATACTTGGCCTTCTGCCTCATGTTGCTCGCCGGAGGCAACTCCCGGCCACCTCCTCCGCCACCTAATATTTCCGATGACTTCGTCAGCTCGTACAAGTGTAGCATATGCGACAAGGAGTTCGTCACTTATCAAGCACTCGGTGGCCACAAATCCAGCCACCGGAAAAATAACGTCCACCCTAATTCCGACGACCACCTGTCGACCACATCTGGTTTGAAGAGTAGCGGCAAGGTCTACGAGTGCTCGATCTGCCATAGGTGTTTCTCGAGCGGTCAGGCACTCGGTGGTCATAAGAGGCGTCACTACCACCCTGACCCTGGAACCTCCGAAGAGACAGAGACTGCGACTGCGACTGCACAACCGCGAGAATTTGACTTGAATCTGCCGGCGGCCTTCCCTGAATTCGAAATGGGTTTGAACGTTGACTGTTGGAAGAAAAGTCAAATGTTGAACCATGAACAAGAAGTCGAAAGTCCTTTGCCGACGAAGAAACCGCGTTTGTTAATCGCCGGCGACATGGTCAATTGGTTATAATTTTGAAGTTCTTCTTACAGTCTTTTATGAAAAATTAAGGTTTGGGATTGCTTATAGAAAATTAGAAATAACTTGTTAACTTATTACCGGTACCATAGCGGAATAAACACTTTTAAGTGTTTGGATAAATAATTTATACCCGTCACAAGGAGTTTTTCAAAAAGTTAAACTCTATAAACTTGTGATAAGTTGATATAAAAAAAATATTCTATCCCACTTTTTCCTATCCTAACCATGTCCCATCAATCATATATTGATACCTTATTTATTTTAGTTAAATAACTAATTAAGAAATTAATTCATAATGAAAGATTAACGAGATGTAAAATTCTAACTAAGAATTAATTCCTTTTTTACATCTTATTAATCTTCCATTAAGAATTTCTTAATTAGTTATTTAACTAAAATAAATGAGGTGTCAATACATGGTTGGTGGGACATGGTTATAATAGAGGGAAAAGGGATAAGAAGTTTTTTTTCCAAGTTGATAAAGACTTTTATAGGAAAAACATAAGGTGTTTCGAATAAGCAATCCCATACATCCCTAAATACTTCAAATATTTTTTAATACAACAACTAACTACAAATTTATATATCAGTATCAGAAAAAGATTTGAGGAAAAGAACCATAGAAAATACAAATTATTTCGGAAACTAAAATTTTAACCAACAAAAGCTGATGGAAAATCAATCAAATTTGGAATTGAATAGGTGTTGGGTTCCCTAACTTTTTAGTATCCATTTATTCCGGCCGCAAAACTTAGAGAGTTCGTGTGCTTGACATAATGTTTTTGTGGATTTGAATTTTATGAAAGAAGTTAGTATCTAAAAAATTACAATCTTTGTGTCTTTAATTTTTAGGATTTGAAATAAGATTGAATTACAATTTTTATAAATTAGTAAGGTACTTGCACAATATAGTGTGCATCTTCATTTAAAATCAAGAACTTAAAATAACAATCATATTTCATTTCTGTCTCTTTATAAAAAGTGGGCAATTTCTTCCGGTCATGACTTGAAGTTCCTCCAATTGTTCGACATTAGACTTCACATCGTGCAACATAAGGTTTAGAAATTTCTCATCACAAACCTTTTAGAACAACTTATGTTTCTACTTGTTCTCAAACGATTTTAATAATTGTTTTATTGTTTTAAAAGTTGAATAAATGTCATACAGATAGATAGTCATCCAAAACATTGAGAGTATAATTTCTACATTTATATTCATTGTTTTTACACAATTCAGCGATCTTTTGATATCCTATCCAGCTCCTACCAGAGGATTTGTTGGTGCCATTTCAGACAAGGTATTTGACACATGCAGAGTAGGCAAATAAAAGAGCATTTTCTATCGCCTACGTTGCCACTTGAATTTCTTTGGTTTATCGACATGAGTTTTCAAAAGAAATAGCGATCGAGTCAGAATATATACATATAGAGGTTGGTTCATTTACAAACTGGATGAATCTTACAAACTCGTACAAACCATATATAAAAATAATATTTTCATGATTTTTTTCCACCAAATGCTATGATTTAAGATGCTATTACATATATGTTTGTTTCATAATGTAAAAGTTTCACATGTATTTGTTTTCATAAGTACATGTATTTGTTTTATAATGTAAAAGTTTCACATGTATTTTTTTCACATGTAATCTTTTCACAAAGTGAAACAAACATATGTGAAATAACATCTTAAATCATAGCATTTGATGAAAAAACTCATAAAAAAATTATTTTTATATATGATTTGTACGAGTTTGTAGGAACTATGTAAATGAACCAACATCTATATATCTAATAACATTGTTGAAACTGATCTAAACAAATTAAGAATACATGACTCGACATACATCCATTCCAATGTCATACAAAAATCATATGCAATAAACAAATTAAGATGACATCACCCAATAATGAATTAATATAGAAAAGATAGAGGATTTGCCAAGCAATGTCCTAAGACACAAATTCTTCCTTACCAGTGTTGTAGATTTAGGCGTTATTTTAATAATTCGAATATATGATTGAATTCATCCATAAATGATTGTATGTTTCATGAAATTAGTAATAAAAAAAATAAAGAAAATTCTTGGGAAAATTCTAGAGCTAGAAAGGTATTTATACCTTTCCTTTCATAACCAAAATTATGTATAGTCACGATTTTCAATCTTTTCTAGGTATGTATAAATTATAATACAAGATTTTATTTATGTAAACATGTTATTTGTTATTTACAATATACTTCAATACTAAATTTCAAAATAGTAATTATAAAAACATACATAACATTTAAATGTGAAAGATATTTATTTAGAGCGGGTTGGATCCGGAAGCGGGACCTGTTACCAGACCAAGATCGATCATAAGATTTTTGGTCGAGATCGAGACGAACCAATCGGATTTTGAAGAGATTGTCTTGAGCTGAGCCCGCACAACCCAACACCATTTTTTGGCCCTTAAAAATGGGCTGCTAAATTTTAATGTAATGGATGTGCCACCACATCATGTGGATAATAACTTGTGGAGGCCCAAGATCGATCAAAGCTAAAAAAGAATATATCATCATAGTTGGAGCAAGTAGATATGGCCGAAAATGATCGGGATTGGGATCGATAGTCTAAGGTTGGTTATAACTTTCTTATGAAAATTTAAACCTGACCTAGGTCGGGACCGAACTTTTTAAGATCTTTTAAGTTATTACAGATTATAAATTAAAAAAATTCAAGATTTTTTTCAAGTAAATATGGTATTATACGGTTTGACGCGTATACAATTTGATTTATGGTTTAAAGAAAAACTCAAACCCGATATATGGGTTGGGTTACAGTTTTGACTTCACATTGCACCACGAACATCAACAATTAGGAGTTAGGACCCCATACAATTTTGGATCGGATGGGTGTCATTGTAAATGATATGAAATAAAGTCGTGGACTAAATACTACAATTAATATTCATAATTAGGTTAAGGTTCTTAGAAAGTTAGGGTAATTTATAATAAATCCAAAAACATATTTTTGATTGGGGTTATCCTGGCCAACTTATACACACTGCGACTAATCTTATAGGACTTTGAAGTTACGGACAAGGAAACCCTTCGGTTAAAAACATTCTTTATATCATTTTGTACATTCGATGTGATTTGAATTTAGAGAATTCATACATTACGCTATGCGAGAAAAAGAACAAATCAACTTTTATTTTATTTACCTTTTCCTCTTCCAACAATTATTTTCAGAATATTAACCGAATCTTTTTTGACATATTTGTTTAAATTGTTCTACAAAATTTAATATTCTCACTAAGAACCACATTAAGAATGTGTTTGCCAACTTGTATTTTTGAAATTCGATATCTTTAATTTGGTTATCTTTTGGGAAATCAGCAACCGAATCTCAAAGATACGTCATTTAACCTTTGTTCGTTAGTTATAAATTCTAAATGGATACGTTCCAACCTGTATCATTACTCGTCTACATAATCCAACTAAATCAAGTTAGATCAAAAATTAAAATAGTTATATCGATCGAGCAAATCTTTTTCCAATCTGTATACATAAACAAGACTCGTCAACCCATTTAACTATTCAATCATTATATTATTTCATTATTCATAATAGTTGATGTTAATAACATAATACATGGATCATGTCATGTTGCATCTCCTAATGATACAACATTAATTAATAGGTGAAAGTGTGTTTAAAAATGCACCAAATTTGATCACTCTTTTGTGTTATAATAAATATTTGATAATTAATTAAATATTTTTGTCATTTTGCCCTATTAAAAAATTGCATTAATCAGATAACTTCGTTAAAGTTAAACATTACATTTTCTTTATATTGATTAAGTACTTATTTTTTGAAATTATTTTCCGACATCAGATAAATTATTTTTGCTATAAAACCCTCAAGTGTCTACCATAGTATAAATGGTATCTGAGTTTATCTTTGTACAATCAGATGGTGAAGCAAACATCATCGAACATGATGAGTCTCTAAGGGAGATGTTTGTAAGCATCTTAGGCAAATTATACATCGTTGATGTACAAGGAGGATGTTGGGAAAGATTGACGAGGACATCAGGAATTTTTGTGGGGGAGTTTAAAACAACTCGTCTTACATGGATATAAAATAGTTTTGTGAGCTCCTTAAGTTATAGAATGCCTATAACATTTACCCTAACTTTAAGTTGATTTTAAGGTTATTTGATAAGCTTGATGCTTCTGCCCTTGATTAGCTACATTAGACATTTGTCATCAGATATTCAACAAAAACAAAAAAACAAAAGTTCTAATTATTATAGGGACAACCCATAATAAATAATGATACACTTCTATTTTTAGTTTTGTCATTCCGATTTAAATATCAAGTTTAAAGCTATCTAATTCTAGAAGACCTTTACAAATTTTCCAACTCTAGAATTCGGTTATAAAAACCATTAAAGGGGTGTTTGATTTCAAAATGTATTATGAAGGAATTAAATATGTCAAATGAATTGGAATCTGAAAGAAATTTAAATAGAATATTATGAGATTTGATGAAGTGTTTGGTTGCCAGAGGATAAAATGTATTCTATCAAATGAATTGAAATTTATTAGTTTGATTTATGTAACTTATGAATTTCAACGAAACAATAAAAATTGACCAAAATACCCTTTTTTGCATTTTCTTTTCTTTAATTATAGATTATAATAAAATTAACATCTAATATGAAAACATTATGTAAATTATCATTTATCAAATCAATAGTACATATAGAGAGGGGAGAGTTACGTCAGGAAACCAAAATTGATTAGGAACCTGAGAGCTGCCCACAACTTGTCACCTCTGCCACTTAATGATGAATATTTATCATGAATAACACATTCATGATAAATATGAAAGTGTTATTCATCATTAGTCATGCATTAATGGTAAATATAGATATGTTATTGATCATGAATTGCACATTCATGATGAATAACGTCCATATTTATTATGAATATGTCATGTGTCGTGCCATAGACGAGTTCCAGGTTCCTAATCAATTGTAAGTTTTCATCCATAAGAGTTTCAAATACAAACCCTCTAATAGTACAAATCAATATCAATCGTCCATCTAGTCTAATGTATATCAGTTTTCATAAATATCTCGATTGCATCATGATCTAAAACATTAATCATAATGAATGAACTCTGATCTTTTTCCATAAGTATCCAAATTATTATAAATAAACTATCACTATTTTTATAAATATCTCATTTTATAGATTTGTATGGTTTGTGTGTGTAGTTTTGTCTTTTTAAAAAAATGGAATGCAATAGAATTCAACTTTTTCTTTTTTGTGATGGAATGACCAAATCAATGAATTGTTTGTGTGTGTGGAATCCAATTCCTCTGTAAAATTTTCAAGATCTATTCTAACAAAATTGAAAGAAGTCAATTATTAAAGCATATCAAAACAATCAAAATCACAAAAACGGATCATAAAAGACTTAAAAGCAATCCAATTTTATTTTAGGAATCGAGACTAAGGAGGCGTTTGGTTCGCGGAATGGAATTCGATGGAATTGGAATCCATCAAGGAATTTGACTTTGAAGGAATTGGAATGAAATTTGATGGAATTTGACCATGCGTTTGGTTGATAGGAATTGGAATGGAATCTCGTAAAAGAATAGAAATATGCATCTATCGGGAGTGGGGGTGACAATTGTGATGAGGACATTAGTGGTGGGTGGTGGTGGTGGTGGGTAGGTGGGTGGGGTAGGGTGTAGGGGTGGGTGGCGACTATGAGTATGCCGGCAAAAAATAGTGACGTGGTGGGTGGGGGTGACGGGTAGCGGTGGTGGAATGATAATATTAATTGATGGTGGTGGTGGTAGTGGCGGTGGCGGTGGCGGTGTCGGCGGTGGTGGCGGATATGTTGTCGATGAGGGTGGGGCGGGGAGAGGGTGGTGGTTAAAATTATTGTTGTCTTTCTAAAAGAAATTTATAAATTATGTTGCATTTGATACGAAATGGAATTCAAAATCCTTCACATATGTTAAGGAATGATCAAATCCATCAACCATGGAATTCGGTGGAATCCGATGGAATCCGGTCTATTCATTCCACGAACCAAACAGCATTAAGGAATTCGGTCAATGGATTTGGCCATTCCAATTCCATCGGATTCCGTGAACCAAACAGCCCCTAACTTTTTTTCCTTTCAGATTTATTAAAACCTATACATGATCTGATAGAAATTATACATTACATTGTGTCAATTAATTTTATTTTAACAATCATCACATGAATCATTGTCGTTTAATATCAAGTGATTATAGTTTTTAGGATTACAATCAATGATAACATTTCAACCAAAAAAAATATAACTTTAATATAAGTATGGGGATATCTTGCCAACGTAGATCTTTCGATCCACTAATCAACCATATCATGTTTCAACGTTGATGTATTAATTCAGTCAACGGAATAAAATCAAATTTATTTTAAAAATAAGTAAGTTAGATGAATATTCTTACAACCTGTATATACGAATAATATTCGTCAACTCATTTAAGTATCTATCTTTATATCATTTCTACATTAACATTACATGATTTTGATTCACTCCAATAAGCGATTATGTTATCATGTTCTCATTTATAAATGTTTCAATCTTTGGGACGACACTCATTAATTGGATTTCTTTTAATTAAATAGATACACCAAGATTGATGAAATGAATATTAAACCAATGGAAACTATGGAGCATTTTGGATCCTTTGAAAGAACTATACAAATGTTTGACATGCGAGTAGTGGTGGATCTATTTTTTGTTTTAAAAAATTGGATACATTAATATTATATATTGTAATGGATTTTTAAAAAAATATCGCAAAACGGACATGAAGAATGTTGATCCAAACGATTAATTGTTAAGCGTTTTACTGAGTCAGCATTTTTACTTACTTTTTGGATAAATTTTGAGTCCAACTAAACAGTATCATATGCAATAGCTTACCCGGTAAGTGTTAGTCGGGTAAGAGTCATCTTCTTCACTTATCGGGTAAGACTCTCGGTCTTGTTATATATCTTACCGAGTGAGAGGTCGTTTACCAAACACTTACCCGGTAAGTGCTTACCGGTAAAATTCAACACTATCACTTACTTTCCAAGTGAGATTTTAGTCAACAAAAACGGTATCGTATGCAACAATTTACCCGATAAGCGCTAACCGTGGTAAGAGTCGCCGCCTTCACTTACCGGGTAAGACTCTTGATCTTTGCCTTGTCTTACCGGATAAGATTTTTGGTTCTTACCATATTCATTCGGTAAGATAATGTGACTTGGTAAGCGCTTACCCAAATAAGCATTTGGTAAATGACCCCTAATATTCTCAATCTTTGTCATTTTCATTTGGTAAGGCAAGTGACATGATAAGTGCTTACCGTATAATATTTGATAAACAGCCCCTAAGATGATGTTTGGTTTGCAAATGGTTTTCTAAAAAATAATCCTATTCAATTTATTAAAATCTAAACAATACTTTGGAAAGGAAAAAAATAAAACTAAATCTAGTTTGACCACGTATTTAATTGATAGAGAATGGAATGGAATTCATTTCATTCTCTTGAACTTTCTCTTTGAATGCGAAAATGTAGCATTGAAATTGAGATGTAAATAATGATAAATTTAACCGTTAATAATATTTTGTAATTTTTGCTTGGTTTACATATTTGAAAATGATGTATAATTACTGATTTTATTATTTAACGTGGCAATGATGGTAGTAGTAAGAATATAAATGACAAAAATAATCCAATTATAGTTTACGTGTATCTTCAACAGATTCCTTAAAAAATCTATAAAATGGAAAATGAAAAATCAAAATATCTGAAAAATTACATTAATTTTCAACAGATTCTACATTTTGAAGAAAACCAACATTGATTATAATATTAAGTATTCAGTTTATCTATTAAAATATTATTTTTCTATCTAAAATATTTGTTTTCAAAATTTTTAATTGGTGCTTTCATTTTGTAATCATTTTTTTTGCATATTTGAAGAAAAAAAACAATCTTTCCTACTTTCTCCATTTTTGAGATAGTTTTTGGAAAGTTGTTGAAGCAAATTTTTGTCTAAAAATCCCTATTTTCTCAATTTTTGAGAAAGTTGTTGGAGATGCTTAGTTTATCCATAATTTCTCAAAATGGAAAATCAAAAGTGAAAATCTCTAAAAAAGGTATTACAGTCAACTCCAACAGCTTCTCCATTTTGAATATTACAACATTTATTATAATTATTAAAATATTATATATTTTTAATAAAATATTATTTATCTCACCTAAACATTTAGTTTCAGATTTTTTTACTGATGGAACATAATAAAAAAAAATGTTCTTTCATGGTAATCATTTTGAAGATTTCTCCAAATTTTGAGATTTTTGTACTCTTTCATACTTTTATTCATTTTGAAGAAAGTTTTGGAGATGCCGCCAAAACAAAAAATTGCTCGAAATCCCTATTTTCTCCATTTTGGAGATTTTTGGACTACCAGCATCTCCAACAGATTTTCCAAAATTTCTCCAAAATGGAGAACCAAATGTCTAAATCTCTAAATAAAATTACATTTATCTCCAACATATTCCCCATTTTAGAGAATCCAACATTGATTATAAAATTAAAATATTTTATTCATCTATTAAAATATTATTTCTCTCTCTAATATTTATTTTCAAAGTTTCTTATTGATGGTTTCATTTGGTAATCATTTTTAGAATGTTATCCATATTTGGAGAAAAAACCTTTTTCTCTCCTACGTTTTTTATTTTGTAGATAGTTTTGAGGAAGCCGTTGATGCAAAATATAAATTCAAAGTCCTCATTTTCTCCATTTTAAAGAAGATATTGAAGATGCACTAATAACTTTTCAGTCATAATTTTAAATTAATTAGACTAATATTCAAGTTTTCACTTGAGATGTTACAAAATGAGTTTTAAATTGTATATTATTTCTTTCAATTTCATATTTTGATTAGATAAAATTACATTGTCATAGTTCCTTTAACTGCTACTACAACAAAACTGATTTTATAGGACGTTTAAAATGAAAAAGCGTCCTAAAAGATTACTTTATATGACACTAATTTATAGGACCAAACCAAAAAATGTCTCATTCAAATGTGTCCTAAAAAATAGTTAATAACACACTTTATTTTAAAAGCGTCGTAAAAACTTGTTAAGACGCCTCGTCATATAAACTTATTGTAACGCTTTTAGCTAAGACACTTTTTGGTTTGGTCCTATAAATTAGTGTCCTATAAAGTATTCTTTTAGGACGCTTTTTCATTTTAGGCGTCCTATAAAATTATTATTGTTGTAGTGTGCCATTCATTTACGAGTCCTAACTCTATATTGTCTCAACCTGTATACATGCATAACCAGCATCATCCAACATTAAGTTCAGTTTGAAACTAAAATGGTTAAATTAAATTAAAAGAATCTTTTTCTGAAATATAGATAAATGTTATCAGCAAACAACATAATTTAATCACATAATACATGGACGATGTCAATTCTTAAATGGGATCAGATCTTTGGGGACAAGGATATTATAGTTAAGTACTCAAGTATACACCAAAGGTCACTTGGCCATTTAATTAATGGAGTCATGCAACCTTTGAACCCTTCAGATGTCATGATTGATTAAAAAATGTACATTGGAATATTAATAATTAATTTAATGCATTTTAAAATCATATTTAATATTATTATTTGTATACTGAAAGTTGATATCAGTATTTTGAACAACTATAGTGGGATAGACTAGTTCAGACAAAGCTTTCTTAGCCATGGATTCTATTATTTCCGCTCCATCTCTATAAAGTTCATAAACTTAAATTTAAAACGTTCAAGATTTGAGTTCAAAAATCAACTAATACATTTTTTTGTAAATGGATTATTAACCTTTTGATCATTTGATTGGACCTTTTGTCTTTGGAGGCGTTGAAACATCAGTTCTTCAACAATGTACAGCTGAAAGATGACATGAGCTCAACCAAATCTAATAAATGAGTATGAATAATCTTTATCGTATTATGGCTTGAAAAAAAATGATCTTCACATCCAAGCATTGTTTAGTTATTTCCTACCCATACTCTTCCTCTGTTAATTTGATGCTAAAAGACATATTTACCCTTAACGAGTATTATGATTTTGAATTTTGAAATGCCGGTTTTAATTGTTTTTCACGTTAATATGGGAAATCTAATTAAGCCAAAATGACCAAACATTCACAACTACATTAAGTTTACTCACATAAATCTTAGATTAGGTGATAAGTTACAGGTTTTAATGGTCTTAATATTTAGAGACGACATTAATTAATTGAAGAAATTATAACTAAGTTTATAATAAAATCAACTGACCATTTAATTAACTGAGATACCCAACAATATTGGATCCTTCAAAGGCCAAATGATTAGCCAAAATAAAGTTGTATCGAGAAGTATAATTAATTTGTTATGTTTTGAACCAATTTATATTACTTTTTTTTGTGTAGCTTATGACTTATAAGGTACCTTATTCTTGCCAAACAATGCCTAAATTTTCTTAAGGCTCTTCATGTTAATCCATTTATTTTCTTTGTATATGCGATGTTTTTAAACATTTGATCGATAATCTAACATTTTTATTAAATTATATAACAACCTAAACGCTTTTTTTGGGAGGAGGGGGAGGGGGGGGGGGGGAATAGTAATACATGCATACAAACATATTATGCGTGCATATATCAGCTTGTATATTATTAACTCAAACGTATATCAATTTTTTTTTTTTACAGTTTTTAGTAACTTAATTATAAATTAACTGAAAAACACATAAAATTTTGTGACATGCCTTTGCAAATCGTGTATGAATTAAAACTATATGAGCTCACTCATAAGTATTATATTATATTATATGCTGTTAATAATATTTTCCGTGATTTTAAATTAGTAGACCAATCTACTACTTTGTATTTGGAAAGTTCCAAATGTTACCAATGCAATGATCCCTTGGCATTTACATCTCTTAAATATATTGGTTCTAGCCTATGGGTCTATTTGAGGTCTTTTGTACTGAAAGGAGGTTTTTTATAGACACGAGAACGAAGTCAGAAACTTAAGCAAAAAAGATTGTGACATCTACATATTGTTTTGAATTAGAGTTTTTGAACTATTAGTAATTTATGACTATAGTTTTCAGTTGATTTAGATGAATCTATTGTTTTGAGTATGGGTATCAGAAAAATTAAAATATGACAGATTCAAGAACTAAGTTAGATTCAAAAATTAAAATAATTAGACATAACAAATCTTTTTCTAACCTTTATTTATAAATGACATTGACAACCCATTTAAATATTAATCATAACAATATTTTAATAATAAAATACACAATTTTAATTTATTTATAGATCATGTCATCATGTTGTAGTTCTTAACGGTATCGTTATTGGGAGACAAGATTAGTTAATTGGTGAAATTATAATTAATGAGTATACATTAAATTTGATTGACTATTTAATTAATGGAAGATTAGCAACCTCTTAATCCTTCAAAAGCCATAATTAGTTGAAAATTTATCAAAGAAATAGGAAAAAAAAATGATTTGTAGCACTAAATGGGTTTAATGAGAGATAGAAACAAAGAAATAAGAGGTTATAAAGTTCGATTTTAGAAAATTGTTACAAACTAATTGCATCCATGAAAACTAGTCATGATGGTAGTAGCATCATCATCGTATCTCCACCATAACATTTGTCAGTTGTCACACCTTTTATTTCTCGTAATTATTAATTAAAAATAAAAATACACACAAAAGATATTAAATACCAAAAACAGAAATAAAATCAAATAACCTAACTGAAGTTTTAAGTATAACTGAAACTCGAATGTTAAATTTGTTGTTATGTCATTTTTAATGTTTGAACTTGTAGATATCAAATTATTGGTTTTATCTATATGTATGCCGAAAAATGGAAAATACAAGGAAAATTTTGAAACCGAGTTGACCCGGTGGTTGAACCAGTTGACCCATGACTCGGTCACCACACTGGTTCAACTCAAAACCGGGTTTTAAAACATTGGGTGGAACTACCCTTGATCTCAGGAGAAGGCAATATTGTTAGCGATAAGGGAAATTAGAAGATCTAGTTGAGTACTAGGCACAATAAATGTAATGTTCTAGTTGATTTTAGTCTTTTTAACTAAGTTTTACATCAATCCAAATAAATCAAAAAAACACATATAACCTTAAGTTTTTCGTCAATAAAATGCATTTTTTGATGAAACCCGATTCAACCACCGGTTCAACCGGTTTTTTTGTGAAACCGGGTCGGGTTACTCCGGGTCTTAAATTACCAAAAACCCGGTCATAGTTGACCTGCTCTCTTCCTCGGGTCACGGTTCAACCGGCCGGGTTGACCCCGGTTTTAAAACATTGGTTCCACCTTGATCCCACACATGCCTCCAGTGAATTTGTTTGTCGTAGTGTAAAAAATTACGACCTGAGAGGCCATGTGATGCAACATACATAAGGTAACTCGCACCCCAATTCAATGTTTTTTAATTCGTAAGAATATCGAATGATGAATAATATTGATGAAAGTAATTCACTGTTTGTTAATCGAAACCCAATACCCTCATCCAAACTTCCAATCTGTAATACCGTATAAAATAAACAATATGAACACGAAAATAGCAACAACAAAAAATCCCGAATTCGTAAAAGATTTGGAAATTCCCCAAAAAACATAACAAGGTCAATTTCACCTCTGAAATGATGGAAATGAACTTAAAACACATTTGGCACACATGGCCTAATATGTGTCCTGCTTAGAAAGTCGGATTCAGAATTAGGAAAGTGTAATTATTTATTTGAATTTACACGACTTTTCTAAATCAATTTGAGTGTGAATTGTAACTTTAAGGGTTTTTAGACCTTAATATAAATAGACTCGGAAACACATAAAAACGAGTTTGAGTTGTATTTTTTTTTTCAATTTGACACATTTATGTTTTGATTTAGGAAAAAAAAAATTAAAAATTTGAACGAACTTCCTTTCACGTCTGTTTGTTATAGATAAACGAAACTCGTCAACCGATTAATTAACTATTCATCATTATATTATTTCAATATTTACACTACTCAATCTTGATCACATCTAGACACAATGTCATCATCCTATACTTTCTAATCACATCTATTAACACTTATTAATTGAGGATTTGATTAATTAACTATTTAATTGCTTGATTAACTATTTAATTAGTGGAAGCTATGAAACTATTGGACCCTTCAAATGTCATGATTGATTAAGATAATTGTATCGAATAAAAGTTGGTAAAATTAATTCAGATCTATTACATTTTAAACCATATCGACCTGTATTAAGTTTTTGTATATTAAAAATTGATATTAATCTTTGAACAATTAGGCTTCTAGAGAAGCTTCCTTAGCCTATGGATTTCAGTAACTCTGTCATCTATAAACTTTGAATAGATAGACAACGGTTTTGCTAAAACAGCATTGCACGACATCAAAAGTTGAGTATTTTATTTTACATTGACTTTTTTCTATTGAATTTGTAAATTTACAGATATTGGACAAATATCCTTAGAAGTTAAAACCAAGTCATACTTCTTTTGACTGGCCTTTTGATCCCCTCCCTTACAAAGTAGAGAAAGAGATAAATATATTTTTCTTAACTAGTTTTCTCTAAATAAAAGAGGCAAAAAATGGTTAAATCAAGCTTATTTACTTGTAAAAAGTTTATACTAAAAGAAATGTATGGTTACGCCATCTTGATAAAATGATGTCGCTATCTATAATAACACGTGTTTTAAAGTAGTAGAGGAGCATGTTGAATACACGCACAAAAGGGATGTTGATGGTTTGGTTAAAACTAAACCGGTGCAACCAAAGCAGTTTGGTCTGTTTAATTGTGTTAGCCATTGGATACCCGTTTGACAAAATTTATCAAATGCTTGGTTTTTTAGTTCTTGTTGATTTGTTCTTCCTCCCTCCTCCTTCCATTCAAGCGGTCCCCATCCCCTCCTCAACCCCCCCCCCCCTCCAAAAAAAATAATAATAATAATATTGGTTATGTTTATTTATGTTACTTCAAAAATAAAAATAAAAAATTGGCATACATCGATAAACTATTGGCAAAACACTTGGATCGATTTAGCCTAGCTTCAATCAATAAAACGATTCGGATGGTTTGCAAAAATTCCAAACCACAATTATTAGGTTGTTTTTATCAAGATTTTATGATTCAAACTGGTTGAATTAAATCGTGAGCACCAATGCAACCCAATGTCCAAACCTCCTCTACTGCCGACATTGTGTCTAAAATTATGGGGAGGCTAATGGCACCTCTATAGTACGTTAATGACACCCCTACAAAATGAATCATCCTCACACACGTCAATGTCAAAACCTCATTTTTACATTTTCAAAGCTATAAAAGTGCAAAAAAATTTGTGCATGCCCCTATTAAGGGGTACCATTAGCACTTCTCAAAATTAACTATCTACCTTAAAACTACAACTATGTATATGTGCTCGATGATAGATGGAACAAATATGTACTTGATTGATGGGTGACGTTATAAAAAGAAATTTGAAAAACATTATTATTTAAGAAAATTCCTATACACATATCATTAAGAGCATCTCTAACAACATCTCTAAAATAGAGAAAATAAGAAAAATGAGGTTTTTTGACTAAAATTATGCTTTAACAGTATCTTTAAATGTTTCTCCGAAATGGAGAAAACATGAGAGATGGTGTTTTTTTCTCCATATTTGGAGATTACCCAAAAAATGATTACCTAGTTCTAGAAAATAATATTTTTATTCATATTCTACTCTTCCACGAATAATATAAAAGTCAGTTTAAAAGTTTTTAAATATATTGAATATTTTAATAGTATAATTAATGTCGAGTTCTTCAAAATGGAGATGTCGTTGGAGATGAATGCAATTTTTTTAGAGATTTTGACTTTTATGTCTCCATTTAAAAAAAATTAAAAATACCGTTGAAGATGCTCTAAGAGCATCTCCAACAGCTTCTCTATAATTTCTCTATAATAGATAATCAAAATTCAAAATCTCTAAAAAAATATTACATTCAACTCCAACAACTTCTCTATTTTAGAGATTACATCATTCATCATATTATTAAAATATTATATATGTCTAATAAAATATTATTTCTTTTGCCTAAACATTTAACTTCAATATTTCTTATTGGTTGAAGATAAGAGCATCTCCAACACATTGCTAAAATAGAAAAAAATGTGTTTTTTTTCTTTAAACATCTACAACAACTTTGCTATATGGGTTTCTATATTTGAGAAAACCTGGAATTTTCTTAAATTTAGAGAAATCTTTAAAAATTGATGGTTGAGAGAGAAATGAATATTTTATTAAGTTTTTTTTTAAAAGCATATTGGGATGATGGATTAAAAAATATTATATTAACATAATTTGTGTTAAAATTTCTAAAATAGAAAATCTGTTGGAGATGAATGTAAGTTTTTTTTAGAAATTTTAACTTTTGATTTTCTATTTTAGAAAAACTTTAGAAAACCTGTTGGAGATGCTCTAATAAAATAATGTTTCTCTCTCAAGATAATCATTTTTAGGGATATCTTCAAATTTGGAGATTTTTGTATCATCTCTCCTACTTTTTCTATTTTGGAAAAAAATTTAGGGATGCTATTGAAGCAAAAATTTGCTCAAAATCTTTATTTTTTCTATTTTAAAGAAGTTGTAACAAACTAACTATCTACGTTCACAATATCACCTTCATGTCTCCATCACCACTCTACAAAAATCCAAAAAGCATAAATGGGTGATTTCAAAAGGATATGGCGAGGGTGTGGTAATAAAATAACATGCAAGTCAGAATGGTTGTGGCGTAATATTGAGGTACCGGAAGATGTGGTGGAATATTCATGGTTCGATTCCAGACGTATATAACAATTATGACCAGTAAGTTTATCAGAACTAATTTATTACATTCATAATTTACTGAGATTAGTTCTAGACATAGTCTGGAACAATTCTTTAAAAAATTTACATGTATAGATATAAATGCCAAAAAAATAAAATAAAAATGACAAGTTGAATTAAGAAAATATTATTTACACATATTATTATACTTATTATTTTGATTTTATTGTAAATTACTTAACGTAAATAATCAATAACTATTAATACGAATTTAAAATATCTAAATATTTGTATTTTTAGTTGTTTTGAAAGAACTATAACGTAGTGTTTGTTTTTTAAGAGGTGCTAAAGTCTTATGTCTAATTTCACTTCTGATTTATAAGAGGTGGTTCTGAAGTCTGAAATATGAAATAGTTAGACTGTTTGTTTTTACGTCTGAAGTCTAAAGATTAATCGGTCATTGATTTATAAATTCCAAACAATGCGGGTGTACGTGAATAAAAGATATTAAGTGGTGAGGTTACCATTTTTTTTCCTAGATGATTTTCAGACTTAAGAGGGTCTGGAAAAAAGAAAATAACAGTTTGAATTTAAAAACGTCTGTAAGTGATAAGTGGTCAGTAAGAGCATCTTCAAGAGATTCCTTCCAAAATGGAGAAGCAAAAGTCAAAATCTCCAAAAAAAAATTACACTTCTCTCCAACAAATTCCTCATTTTAAAGAACCAAACATTGATAATAATATTAAAATATTACAACCACCTATTAAAATATTATTTCTTTCTCTTTATATTTATTTTCAAAAAAATTTCATTGGTCATTTCATACGGTAATCATTTTTAAAGTGATCTTCATATTTAACAAAAAAAATATTTCTCTCTTACTTTCTCTATTTTGAAAATAGTTTTAAAAATCTCTTAAAATATTGGCTTATAATCCTTATTTTCATATTTTTTTCGGTTCTAAAATTGAAAAAACAAAAGGGGCGTTAAAAGAAAATTTCAAATGAGATTGTGAATGTTGTGATATGAACAAGAAAGATCCAATTAGAAATCCAGGAGTTCATGATACGTGAATCTCAGATCCCCAAAATGCATGATCAAAGTTTTCCGTAAGTAGCAATTGGATCTTCAAAATCCCTAATCCATTGCGATGTTTGTCTTCATGCAACAATATAAAACCCTAGAACCCGAATCAGAACCCAGGAAAACGTGCTCACCAAATCAGATAGAGAATTGGAGAGATATGGATATTCTCCCACCTGCAGAATTTTCAATCAGATTGCGTTCCAATATCCTCCCCAATGATGCTTTTATGTTGTCTGAGTAGTATTATTATTATATTTGTTGGTCAGAGATCGTGCAATGGAGGATTTTAAAAATTAGCGCACGATTACTCCGTCATTGTCAATGCCAGATCTATCTAGGGTTTTTACATGAAGAAACTGGAAAACGTCGAATTGAAACATCAAGTATCATGGCTATGTGTCCTTCAAAGACCTCGATTCGACAACCGGGAACATCGGCGGGAATATTTGGCCCACGCATTTTTGGCGCGTTCTTCTCTTCCGAATAACTGGTGTGTTCTTTTTATTTTATTGTTAATCATTAATAAACAAATTTAATTGATGGAATAACATGTGTCTCTCGTCTTTATGTGTGAATGTGACAGTGAGTTTCAATAATGATTTTCATGTTTGATTGTACCCATCACACTATCATGACAATGTAATTGTACAATATTTCTAGCTGATATATTCTATGATGTCTCAGACTACCAAATCTATGTCACAAGAACAAAAATAACGATCAACAAATACGAAGATGCTTAGATGATGTTAGTTTAAACGGACTATCTTATAAAAGTTGAATCTTTAAGCATTATGGGAACCATGCCATCAAAATGTTAAAAGTTTTCTTGGACCAGAACAGATAATGGAGTTTAGTACATCAAAGAATTTATCTTCATACAAGTGACATATACCTCAATAAAACAAGATTATATCAGAATTAACTTCTTTGTTAGTTTTATATTCTAAGCCTTCTGTGTAAAAATTAGAACAAGAGCAGTTAGATCCTAAATCATGGAGTGCCAATTGTTGAAAAGATATTCATTTTATCTGTAGTCCTGGATAAATATTTTCCTAAAATAACCTACAGCATAAAATCTTCTTTAATAACTATAACAAATGTAATCCTGCTTAGTTAAAACCTGGCTGGTTATATAACAAAGTTATACAGCATGTGGCTTGCTCTTTGTATGATTTAGCCTGTAGAATAACTTTATTATTTTTGGCTTATGGTTTAAACTGCAAGGGTACTAGGGTAGTCGTAGTTCCATATGTGAGTTTGAATCTAGGAGTACACTAATCCTGATATCTATTTAGTTAATTTTCCTTGTCCTAGTGATTCATGGATATTTCTTGATTGATGGTAATTGACATCACCATGTAGAAAGAAAATTAGTGTGTAGATATCCTTGAAGCTGTAACATCTGATGATGGGCAAATGATAATTTGAATTTATTATTGTCTTCCTCTCTCTTGAGTGCCACACAACTTTGATCCAAACATACACAGTAAAGAACATCCTCCTTCATAATTTAGTGGGGTTGTAACCTGACATTCCCAGCTGGTTGTTACTTGTTGGTAACTAGATGCAGGATCTGTCAATTATATATTTTTCCGATTCAAAACTTTTAATTTTTTGTGTTGAAAAGAAAGAAAATTTGCTGTCTTACTTCTATTTGAATTTCTGATCGCAATGCATGTTTTGTGTAAGCTTACAAAACATTCTTGATTTACAAATATGCTAGAAAGGAAAAACAAAGAAGTTGGGAAATTGTACCCCTGGCATACGAAAACTGGACAGTTTTATAAGCATCATATCCCACCTTTGGTCGACAACGTTTCACGGAGTCCCAATCCACGGACACACACTCAAACTAGCCAAAACTCTCCCTTATGGAAGATTTCTTTCCTACAATAGACCTTGATAGCACTATAGAATCGAACCTGATAGCACTATGGAAGATTTCTTTCCTTCAATTTAGAAAAACCCCCGGAATTATACATTTAGTTAGCGAAACTGATTACGAGTTGGGTCTCTTTACTTTCATACATCATAGGATGTGTCATAAAGTCTTTTTCTAAACAACTAAGTTTGTACTTTCTGCATGATAATGTATTGCCTGTTTTGTTCCAAGATGGTAGCTCACTCTGTAAAAATACCAAAAGTAATTGAAAGCTACCGACTTGATTGTTTCACACCTACTTATTATCCATGAAAATAACAAAATTTGCAATTTCAAGCTTCTTTGTTTGGGATAGTCTAATATGTAGAATCTCACACGGTGAATAGCATTTTTGATGTTCTATCTTTGCTCGCAACATGTAGGACCCACTGGGTATCCATATAGGGGCTTGTGTGTAGGATTCCACAAGTACACAATTTCCTATTAAAAGTAAGTCAGTTGCCTAAGAATAAAAATTCTGTTCTATATGTATTTTAGTCCATAAATTTAAAAAATCCAGATAAAGTTCCATTGATTTTAACTTCCATTTGTCTTCACCGTTTATTACTAGGTGACCAGATAAGAATTACATTATGTGAAGGTTACAACGATATATAATGGGTTTTCAGCAATTAGTAGAACTAAAAAGAGATTTGATAAACTCATAATACCAAAATTGCATCTTCAAACCAAAAAGAAACTAATACTAACAGACTCATTTGTTCTTATGTGTTCATTTTCAACCAAATAGAAGTAGACAATAAGCTCTAAGTAGCTTCATATCCTCCAACAAATATGCTTCTTCTTTTAATTAAAAATGATAGTTTCAACCAAAGGGCCTTTGGCCAAGTGGTATGTGAGCCCCTTGTCTTCTAGGAGGTTGGGGGTTCAAACCTCACCATAGGTGAGGAGGGTGTGTGAGTTTGTTTGTTTATTCCAATTGCCGTATATAAATATTATATACTTCAAAAAAAAAATGATAGTTTCTTCTGTTAATAACCAACATATGAACTATTTTACCTTACAGAGGGTCTTTAGTTGTTGATTTTGGTGTCTTATATTGGGTACTGATGTGATGGCTGTATGTTCATCTTGTATGTCAATCTAGTTGTGGGTAATTGGGTGTTAAGATTTTTTTACTGCAAAATTTGAGTTTTTATGGTCTGCAGCTTAGAATGAATTATTACTGTGGGAATTTGAATATTAAAAGAAAGTATCATGTGGTGTTGGAGGGGTGAAAATGGGTGGAGTAAGAGGTTGAATATGAAATAAGGAGAATTTTAGTTTGGTACCTTTGACATTTTAATGATTGGCCACATATATCAAAATATTACACACGCTTTCCGTGTCAAGAAGTTTTTAATTCAATTATTTAGCTAGTTCAGTCAACTTCTCATCCAATTTCCGTAAAAGAGGAGAAAGGGGGGGGGGGATGGACCAAAGTTTGATTGTTATTCCAAAGGGTAATCAGTAGCAAACTATTTATGATTGCATGCAATATAGGTTTCATTGCTTCTGGAAGATCTATTGGCATCATCTTTGGAAATATATAACTTATATTTCAAATATGACGGTTAAATTTTGTTATGGGGGTTACACGGGTGATTATTTTCTCTAATCTGATTCGAAACTTCTGAAATCAAAAATCCCGAAGATGGTCTTCTGCACAGCTGTATAATGTATTAACCTCTGACAGGCTTTCAATAGTTGTTTAAAAAATATATTGAAAAATCCTTCTGTTTTAATTTATTACAAATAATATATATTTCATTATACAAACAAAACAAGCCAATCCAGTGACAGTTTCCTTACCTATATATATGTCTTTTCATATCATCTTTTTCCAACAATTGTGCAAATAGAACAACTTGAGGTTTATAACTTACATCAACAAAGATAGCAAGAAGGATGGAATCTGTGACTGCCATGATAGGAGATTGGAACTCCTTCAGTGGAGTACAATTCAACGAGGAGGCTTATTTTATGTCACAATTACTCGGCAATTTTCCTCTTCCAAATGATTCTCCCTTTGAAGTTCCTTCTACATTTTGGCCGCCACATCATCATGAACTAACCGTGACCGTTGATGAGGTTGATGAAACTTCAATTTATTTATCAGATAATACTAGAAGCAAATTATCCTCCATTCCTCTTCTATCGGAGAACCCTCTAATGGAAGGAAAGGAAAGTGGTGAAATATTGGTTCCACAATCTAGAAAAGATGATAAATTGTTGTCTGCAAGTTCTAGGAAACGTTCTTCTAGCATGGCAGATGTAAGTAAAAAACATGCTGCAAATTTATATTTAATTTGTTTCAAATGTCATCATTATGCTAAATTTATTATAATGATTCCATTATGTAGGTCCCCGAGAATAGGGAAAAGAAAAAGTGTAGAAAGAGTCAGAAGCTCGTTTCTAAAGGCAACGAAACTGAAGCTGACCATGATGCAATTTTGGGGCAAATAATGAAAATTTATGGATCCGATGATGACTCAAATTGGTCTCAGGAGTCGAGCACAAGTCCAAGACTAAAAGAGGCTGCAAATATGAACTCAAATGGCAAGATAAAAGTAAATAGAGGGTCAGCAACTGACCCACAAAGTGTTTATGCACGGGTAAGTAATCTTTTATTTAACACTTATATCCGTAAACTAATATTCGTTTTTTAGTGAATGTAGAAGTAGAACTTATGAAATTACTTATCTTTTGTGTTTGGCAGAAGAGAAGAGAACGAATTAATGAACGGTTAAGAATACTACAAAGTCTTGTTCCTAATGGTACAAAGGTAAGCAGTTATATCTTTGTTGTAGACTTATTATTTTAACTAAAGTAGCTCCATAGCTAACTTTTAGTAATATCTTTTTTTTTTAATTAAAGGTTGATATAAGCACAATGCTTGAAGATGCTGTCCAGTATGTGAAGTTTTTGCAGCTCCAAATTAAGGTGAGGAAACAAATACTAAATTATACTTTAAAACATATAAATTATATATACTTAAAAAAAACAGTTTTTGAGGTCGGGATGTCCCTATAAAGTGTATTTGTTTCACAATGTCGGTTTGAAGTTCAAATTATTGATATATTGATCGTGACCTTATGATATTGGCAGCTTTTGAGCTCTGATGATTTGTGGATGTATGCTCCCATTGCGTACAATGGAATGGAGATTGGACTTGAATCTACGATCCCATCGCCAAGATGATGCACATATGAATATCCAAGTTGAACACATTCTTTCTTGAATGAAGGATAGTTTGTTTTCTTTTTAATTTATAGTCGAGAAAAGTGAAGAATAAGATTTTTGCTTTTATGCATAAAGAAAGAGAAAAAAAATACTTGCTTCATTTTTTCAGTCGTGGAGAGGATTGTTGATTCGTGTAAATATTTCGGGAACATGTATTCTTACCTTCAATGCATACAAACATTATTTCATTTGTGAACTTGTATTTTTGTTTTTGTGTTGGGAAGTATTTACGGAAATGGTCTCTCTACTCTTTGGGGGCATTATTGGCGAAATCCTACCCTCCAAGCTAGGTTCTTTTTCTTGGAAACAACCTCTGTATCATTTAGTCTAGAAGTTAGGTTTACGTACATCTTACCATCTAGACATTACCTCTATGTGAGATATATTGAGTTTGTTTAATTTGGTAATACATATAACATGATTAAGGACATATATCTCTTCTTTCAGTTAACATTGCTTAAGGCAATGGCACTATATAACCTTTTGGGAGTGTTTACTTATTCGACATGGTGACGCAGTAGGAAACGCGGAGCGGATCGACAAACATCAAGATCCAAAAGATTAGAACTTACGAGCGTAAGAACTAAAGAATAACGAGATAAAACTTGAAATAATTCTCAAAATAGAAGAACTTTTATTAATGATCAAAACTTATTAAACAACGAAAATACTGAACCCTATTTATAATCTAAAACTAGGAAAGATAATTATGGAAACTAAATCAATCCTAATTCTAAACCAACTAGGAAACTATTTAAAAAGGAAACTAATAGTAAGGAAACTAATAATAATCCTAATCTAATTTAGAAAATAAATAACTAATACTAATCCTAAATTAATTAAGAATCAAAATAATTAAATAAACAGATAAAGGCAACTCGTTTGGGACCCGTCCAAACGCGCCCTCGACCCGGCACGCAACCCAAGTCACGCAAGAAACTGTTTTTCAGTTTTCGATGCAGATTTACGAGCTTCTCTCGAGTCCGTTTTCTTCTTTTCCAATGATATGTGACAAGCTTCATTAACTCTTGAATTCTCTCTGTATCACATGGTAAGCAAACACTAGGGCAAACGTCCCAGAAGAGGTTCAACTTGGATCTAAGAGAACCATTTACACCATTGAAAGTTACCGTTTAGAAGTATAGATTATTCTTGGTAGATTGGTAATGTGGGCAAAATGACCCCTAAACTTCGGGACAAGGGATGCTTCTTCTCAATGAGCAACCCCTCGACTTTAGAGGATGGTTTGCATGTTATTCTGTAAATAATTATTTAAACTCAACTCAACTTCTAAAGAATCATAGATTTCCTTTAATTCCCAATATAATAGACAAAATTCGGTTTAAGGAAAGATGTTCTCTTCTCGTACTTATCTCTTTATCAAAAAAAAAACTTAAATTATAAATAAAACGATTACTGATTACATATGGTGATAGCGATATAGATATGAAAGAGAAAAATATGTTTGATCCCTAACACCAACAACATTAAAACCGATCCATTAACCAAAATATAGGATTGTTTTGGGTCCAGCAGGCCCAAACCATCGGATCCAATTCTAATTATTCCTTTTTATTTGTATGCTATATTTTCTTTAAAATAAAGTAAAAAGCCAAAATCTATTAACAAAATTATTCTCAACTCCAAGAGCTATGTTATTTTAAAGATTGTATTATTTGTTATATTATTAAATAATCAATATATTAATAAAATATTAATTTCTTTTTTCTATATATTTTATTTCAATGTATCTTATTGGATGAAATCATTAAAATAATATTTATCTTTTTTAAAAAGTAGATTTGAAATTTCTCCAAATTTGGAGATTTTTATCTTCTCTCTCTTATATTTTTTCTATTTTAACATACAAGATAGCATAACTCTTGAAACAATATTTTTGCAAATATCTGTATTTTTTCCATTTTAGCATAGCTCTTGGAGATACTCTAAGTTCAAGAAATTTCATTTTGTACTATGTTTGTGACACTCCTAATTGACCACCTACTTTAGATTTTACAACACTTAATACCTAAAACAAAGAAGAAACAATTGAAAGATTTAGAAACCGAAAAATAAAATTAATAACGAAATACTAAATGTTTAAACATTACTAATTCATCTCATGTTGAGTTAGGAAAATAATTGAAACATCAAAAAAGATTGTAAAGTTTTTTCTAGTACCTAGCTAGGCTTTAAGTTTTTACTTATTATCACCTATTTTGTGATGGGGTGGGCTAATGGCACCCCTAAGCCTTACTAATGGCACCCCTAAAGTTATACCAATCATTGGGTTTTTTTGTTTTTTTTTTGTTTTTTGTCATTTAGTTGTCTTTTTTTTTCTATTTTTGTTACTATTTAAATATTTATATTAAATATAAATTATTAATTTTGTTTTTATTATATTTAAATAATATAAACTATTTTTTTCTTTTGTTCCCTTTATTTTTAATTAATATAGATTATTATTTATTTATTTTCGTTTTTTTCTTTAACCGTGATAAAATTAATTTATATAAATGTATGTTTAATTTTTAGGAATATATTATATAAATATATGTATTAGCGCACCCCATCTGGATGAAGGCTTTCATTGTGTTCTTCAGTTTTTTTAGTGTTCTTACTTGAACCTCCTCTATTATATATATATATGTATGTATGTATATATATATATATATATTTAAAACAATAATAAAAATAGATAACATATAATAAAATTTATATAATTGATAAAATTCAGAATATATATAGGAAATATATTTAATAAAAATAGAAATCATTAATTAACTTTGTTTTTCTCTTTTTTTTTTCTTTTCAACAGTATTTTTTTTTATATTAAAATAATAAGTATTAGAATCATAATAATAATAAATAAGTAGTATATAATAAATTAATACGATAATAATACAAAAATTATAACATATACATAACTAAAAATTATAATACAAGATGTATTAATATATAATAATCATAATAATATATAAATTAATATGTATATATATAATTGTAATAATATATAAAATAAAATCTATATATATATATTTATTATAAATATAAAATAGTATTTTTATATAAAACAAAATTAAAAAATATATATTGAAGTGATGGTTTGTAACTGATTTGATGGGGGTTCAATTCCCAAACAATCAACACCCTTATTAATGGGGTGTCATTAGCACTCCCCTTTGTGATACATAACATTCTTAACTAATAAGAATCTTTGAGTTAATGTTTTTCATGCTAAACCATTGAAAAACACTTTATCATAACATCAAAATTACTGTCACACTTTACAAAACATGTTGTGCAGATTTTTTAACACTATTGGCGCACAAATACACACGTACATGTATGGGGTAAAGATCAAGGGAGAATCTTGAAAAATAAAAGAACCAGAGAATCGTGAAAAAATGGATGAAAATATATATCAAAATGGATGTCAAATTAAAGAGGATAGGGTGATCATTTATTTGGTGTATTTTGTTTCCTTCCAAATTTTGCTATATTTCACCTATTTTTAATCTAAAAATTTGGGAGAAATGTGTTTATTTTTTTTAAAAGGATGATTATAACCACCTTTTTAACCACATCCGTTGGATCATCTCAATCTAACGGTATGGATGGGTTATTTGGTTCTTTTATTTTTCAGAGTTCTCCCTGAATCTCATCCCTGTATGTATAATACATAATCTAAAATGAAAACTCTCTAAATGATTTATATGGTGGAAAACAAGCATCTTCAACAGATTTTTCAATTCTTTTCTATAACGGAGAATAAAAACTCAAAATCTCCAAAAATAAATTGTATTCAACTCCAACTCTCCTTTTTGGAGATTACAATATTCATTATATTAATAAAATATTTCATATATTTAATAAAAAAAATTAACATTTAATTTAAAAAACAAATATTGGTGCATTAGAATAAAGAAAAATGTCTCACGCGTTTTGAAAAGTTCCAAATTTGTAGAATTTCACTCCCTTTCTCCCACTTTTCTCATTTTAAAGAATTTTTTGGAAAATCTGTTGAAAAAAAAAAAGTTGCTTAAAAATATTCATTTTTTCTATCTTGAAGAATTTGTTAAATATGCTCACGCTAATATTTGGCATAATACAATGACCCTTACAATGTTTAATATCGTAATTTCAAAACCTATTTATTCAAATCATAGTAAACTTTTGAATTATTTGTCTGTGTATGAACTTGTAGACATGATGATTAAACGGAGAAGAATCCAAGTGGCTATATAAGATGGACAAATATTCTTATCTACTGATCTATTAATGTTGGAATCGAAGATCGTTGATAATTTAACTATTTGTTGAAAATTAATATGTTTGTAGAAATTTATCATTACAATAAATTTGTTAGAAATTACTATTTTATAAAAGGTTTATGATATTATTACTTTTGTAAAGTTAGATATACGTATGTTGAAGTATTAAATGAATTAAATATTTTAATAATATAATTTTAATATTAAGGTTATAAACATTGTTTTTGTTTTGAAAATTTTGATTTTGATTTCTATATTTTAAAGAGAAAAGTTAAGAACGAATTATACATTTTGAATGATCAAGTCTATTTTTTTTATTGAATAAACTATTGAACTTTTTTATATTTTGAATGATTAAGTCTCAAAACATCATTTTATAAATAAGTCATGAAACATCTAAAAATTAGTTATCTACATCATTTTAACACAAAAAGACACTATCGTTGTTTTTACCGTTTTTGAACTGGACATCATTCAAACTTTTCGCACAAAAGACATCGCTCCCCTCGTTGCCCCATCATCGACCGTTCTCCATACCGTCTCTCGCCGTTGTTAGTCCCTGCCATCAATCTGGAAGGGGGGGGGGTGCTCAAAGGTTGGTTTGATTGGGTTGAGCCGATGAAGCATTTGAACAACCGAATTCAATGTTGGTGGTTTGAAAATTTTCAACCCAACTCGTTCAAATTGGTCGAGTTGTGTTTAAACAAAGTAAAACCAACACTTAGAACAAAAAAAATATAAAGAAAACTTTCGTTTGAAATACGATCAATCACTCAAAAGAATATACGAGTTCATCAAATATTTATTTATTAAATATAACTTTCTAATGATGTTCTCTTATGAGTTTTATTGCTCGTTGTTGTCAAGTTGTTTTTGGTAACTTACACATGTTAAAAAGAAATACAAATTTTTCTAGAGAAGCCTTTAAAACTTTCATCGGATTATCGAGTTGGTCCGGTTACTTTGGGTCTAACCCAATATCCACCCAATAGATTTGGTTTGCCCTAATTCTATATCGATTATATGTCGGGTTACCTTAGATTGATCTTTTTTGGATTTTTTCGGGTTGGGTTGGTCGGTTTTTTGAGCACCCCTATTCGGTCACCTTCTTTTGATTTGCTTTTTTTTTTCCTTCTAATCATCTCTTTTTTATAACAAATTTAATGGACTATCTATCGATGAGTCAAAAAAGAGTGAGAATCGAAAAACAAAAAAAGATGATAAAAAAAAAGATTAATGACAAAGGCCAACGATGGTTATTCAGTGATAAAGAGTGTGCAACAACGGGTGGCAAGTGGGGGGAGCATGTGTTAAAGTGTCAGGGGTTTGAATGAGGTAGGATTTTAAAAATGTAAAATTGATTTTTTTTTTAAAACAATCCTAAACGGTTACAATTTTTTTTAATTAAAATAATATAAATAGCAAATTTTTTAAAGTTGAATAGTTTAATTTTTAAGAAAATGTTGATAAACCTCATTTAAAACAGAAATTCATTGTGTTTTTTTCTTGGGTTATTCCTTTTACACCCAACTCTAGAGAGACATTCTACTCTATTACTAGATGATAACATACAAAAAAGTCAAAATAGATTTATATATTTTAATCTAATTGGATGAGTAGGGTGTAAAAGATAAGAGCATCTCCAATAGCTGTTGTAAAATAAAAAATGAAGGATTTTAGCAATTTAAGTGCTCCAACAGCTATGGTATATCAATTGCTAAAATAGAAAAATGGGATAAAAGAGAAGAAAAATCTCTAAATTTAGAAAATCTCTAAAAATATATAGAAGAGAGAGAAACAATATTTTAATTGTATTCAACCAATCAAAATAATTGAAGTTAAGTTTGTAGGGAAAAGAAATAATATTTTATTAAATGATGAAATATTTTATTAATATTGTTGATGATAAAGTTGCTAAAATAGAGTATCTATTGAAGTTGAATACAAATTATTATAGAAATTTTGACTTTTAATATACTATTTTAGAAAAAAAAAAAATTACAATAGCTGTTGGAGATGCTATAACACCAATTTTTTTTTTCTTCTTTAAAACACGGTTGTTAAAACAGGTGTCACGAGAGTACATTGGAACATGAAATGATTATGTTTGAAACTAGAATGTCAAAAATGAATCCCCTTGGACCATTATGTAATTACGAAAATGACCGCCCACCGACAAAATTTGGTTGAATACCACTACTAACTACTTCCTTCGTTCCACCCTACCCTAGTTATTACATAATAATTTAAGCATGTTTTAAAGATGTCATTTATTATTTTAAATTACATCTTATTCATTTTATTTTAAAATAAATGTTTACATTGTTGATTTACTTTTTTAAGTTTTAAGAAAAATATACGTTTCTCTGATGGTACTCTTAATTGTAAAAGAGAAAAACGTTCTCTCTTCGTTGTTAACAGTTTTTCTATAATTTTCTTTAAAAAGATTCTTAATATAAATTATATTATCATATTATTTTCTAATTTATCAGCTCAATGCAATTTTTTTAAAGAAATTAAAAAAAAAATAACATTTAAAATAATCTTTATTAAAGATGTTCTATTAATTAAATAATTTTATTTGATGACAAAAACGTTTAAAGATTTTGATAGATGTAGAGATGTGGCATGTAGGATTAGGATATGCATACAGTTATACAGAGCCGTAGCCGTCACTCTTTCCATATTCCACTTTATCCAAAAATCCCACATTTGTTCAGAAACAACATCCTACGAACACAAGTCAACATAATACAAAGTCAATTTTTTTTTTGACAACTCTAAATCTCAAAAGTCAAACCTATGTGCCACCCTACCAACATCATATATATATATATATACACACACACACATAACACCATATCCAAAAACAAAAACATTCATCAAATTCACATATATTCATTAGATTTTACCTCAACCATCACCTACCCACATTCACATTCAGATTCAGATTCAGATCAGCAAAGAATGGAAGGATTGATTCCATTTTTGATGCATGCCATGAAGAAGAGCCACAGGCTTCATCACACCTACCGCTCCTTCTCCACCGGCTCCACCGCCAGCTACCACCTTCTGGAGGCTTCTGCCGCCGAGGGTTCCTCCCACCGTAGGACCCGTTCCGACTTCCAGCCGCCGACTATCACCGCTGAGTTCTTGAACCACAGATCAGCTTTTGCTTCAAACACCACCTCTTCAACTCCAAACACATATAATCATGCTGCAAAGCTCAAGCTCAAGCTCAAGGGTAGCTGAACCAAATGGAAATCAAGATTCCAATCCAAACCAACCTATTTTTTTATTGTTACCGTAATTTGTATAACAATATCAATGTGTACCATATATATTTGAATCACAAACCACTTAATTTGTATAATAATATCAACGTGTACCAAATTTTAATCACAAACCACTTTATTTTGTCATTGTTTCTTTGGTTTGGTAATGCATATGACATTATGTCATCTGTCTTATATTTTTGTTTTGCAAGCTGGTGGCCCTTACATAAACAACTCTCTACCATTAAAGGTAGAAGAAAGGTCTCGCCTACATCCCATCCTCCATGCCCTACCTTCTGCGATATGATATATTGTGTTCGCTTAGTTTGGCAATATGTATAGAACGTGACTTCACTTGTCTTCTTGTATTTTTGTTTTGCAAGCTGGGTTTTTTCTTGGAAACAATCTCTCTATCATTTAGTGTAGAAGCTAGGTTTACATATATCTTACCATCTAAACTCTACTTCTTCTATGTGGGATATACTTGATTTATTTAATTTGGTAATGCATATAACACGATTGAGGACATACATCTCACTACAAAAAAAATGATTTTCACCCATAAAAAAATCATCCAGGGAAATTTCCTTGGGTGATTACCACGGATTACCCAAGGAATTAATACTAATGGTTCCGGTAAAATCCGATGTTTTCAACAAAATACCAACGGATTACTTATGAATTTCCTGGGTAATCTGTCACTGATTTGATTTATCCACCAACAAATTAATCACCAACTTTTGTGACGGTTCTGTGACGAATCACCCTTTAACGACAGATTTCTCAGCGAAATAATCGTAGGTGAAAGCCTTCCATTTTAGTAGTATCTTCCTTCAGTTTAAATTGCTCAAGGCAATGGCACAAAATAACCTTCAGTTTGAACCTCCATATGGCCACAAAGAAAATGAATTCGAACTTTTGACCTTTGGAGCACAAGCTCAAACCATTGAGACACCACCTTTTGTGGTTAAACCCTAAAGAATCATTAGATGTCCTTTAATTCCCAATATTATAGACAAATATCGGTTTTTGAAAAGATGTTTTCTTCTTATACTTGTATCTTTATCAAAAAAAAAAATTATTATTATAAATAGAACCATTATGTTGATTACATAGGGTAATAGTGATATAGATATGAAATAATGAAAGAGAAAAATATGTTTCATCCCTAACACCATCAACATTAAAACTAATGCATTAACCAAAATATAGGATTATTTTGGGTCTAGCAGGCCCCAAACAATCCTACCCCCAACACTAATTATTACTTTTTATTTTACATCAAATGGGGTGTGTATTAAATTCAAGAAATTTCATATTGTACAAAGTTTGTGACACTCAAATTGACCTCCTACTTTTGATTTTACAACATTTAATACTGAAAACCAATTGAAATTATAAAGCCTTTTCTAGTACCTAGCTAGGCTTTATGTTTTTCCTTCTTGTTACCTAATTTGTCTTCTACATAAGATAACATTCTTAACTAATAAGCATCTTTGAGTTAATGTTTTTCATGCTAAACCATTGAAAAACACTTCATTATAACATCAAAATTATACTGATCTAAAACATATACCACATTACTGTCACACTTTCCCAAAACATGTTGTGCAATTTTATTGGTGCATTTGAATAAAAGAAAAATGCCTTGCGTACGTGGATAATTAAGTTTTGAAAATCTTCAGATTTAGATAATTTAATATTCTCTTTCCTATTTTTCTCATTTTGAAAAAAGTTTTAAAAAATATGTGAAAGCAAAAAATTGTTTAAAATCTCTATTTTTTCTATTTAGGAGAATTTGTAATATCTGTCATAATACAATGACCCTTGCAACATTTACCATCGTTATTGAAATATGTGAACCTATTTATTCAAATCATAGTAAACTTTTTGAATCATTTGTCTCGTGTATGAACTTGTAGACACGGTGATTTGACGGGGAAGAATCCAACCGGCTATATAAGATGGACAAATATTCTTATTTACCGATCTATTAATACCGGAATCTGAAGATTGTGTGTGTCAAGATTCTTTGAATTTATGAATCATGCATTTGCAAGAGAATCCCTTGGTAACTTAACTATACATTGAAAATTGATATCTTTGTTGAAAATTATCATTATAATAAATTTGTTAGAAATTACTATTTTATAAAAGATTTATCGAATATTTTTGCTTTTGTCTAAAAGTTAGATATATTGGTTGTTGGAGTATTAAATAAATTAAATATTTTAATAATGTAATTTTAGACGCAAAGGTTAATTTTTTTTATATTCTATATTTTAAAGAGAAAAGTTAAGAACAAATTATTACATTATGAATGATCAAGTTTGTGTTTTTTTAATGAATAAACTATTTAACCTTTTCATTTAGAAATATTTAGATGGCCTTTATTTTTTAAGAGGTGCTAAAATCTGAAGTCTAATTTCAGTTCTGAAATAGTTATGAAACGTTTAAACGAATCAGACATAAGTGGTGATTAAGAGCTTAAAATGAAAAAACAAACAAGGCCTAAGTCTAAAAACATCATTTTATGGATAAGTCATCGAACATTTAAAATCTGGTAACCTACATCATTTTTAACACAAAAAGACACTACCTGTAACCGGCTAGGAATGTTTAAAGTTCAAAAAAAACATACCATTGTTTTTACCCTTCCCAAACTCTACGTCATTTAAACTTCCCGTACAAATGACATTGCTCCCCTCGTTGCCCATCATCAACCATTCTCCATACCATCTCTCGCCGATGTTAGTCCCGGCCATCGGTCTTAGGGGTACTCATAGTTTGGGTTGATTGCAATGATCGGGTTGAAGTAGGGATGAGATCGGTTTCGGACGATACTAAACCGGTTGATAGCGAAATTTTTTGGGACTGAAAACGAGGACCGAAAATCGAACCGTATGAACAAATTCGGTATCGGTTCGTTTCGGTATCAGGACGGGAAATTCGGTTAGTACCACTTATGACCGAAAATTGAAAGTTAGTAAAGAAACAATCAAATCAATCACAAAAGTGCAACAATAATTAACTCAAAAAAAATCAAGATTATTATAATATTAATCATGCAATAATTAACTCAAAAAAAAATTAATTTATGATTGACAAACATAATCTAAAATTTGTGGTATATAAAAACTTACTTGGCTTTCATGCATGGAGGAGCCAACTTTTTTGATGTGCTAGTGTCCATTTTTTGAGGTGTGAAACTACCCATTGATTTTTTTAATGGTGATTCCGATTTTTTGATGAAAATAATGTTATGGAGAAGGTATAGATTATTTTAGGAATAGATATGGATTAGTTTAGGAAATAGAGATAGAATTGGAATAGTCACATGACTATTTGGTTACCCAGTTCGGTTCCCGTTTTTTCGGGAAAATCTCGGTACCGAATACCGAATTTGAAGGATTATTGGGACCGAAAACCGAACCGGTTATATGAATTCGGTTTCGGTTTGGTCCCAGCTCGGCTCGGGTAAACGGTCATTGAAACTCATCCCCAGATTGAAGGCATTTGAACAATCCAACTCAATGTTGGTGGTTTAAAAATTTTCAACTCAACCCAACTTGTTTGGGTTGGTCAGGTTGTGTTTAAACAAAGTAAACCCAACATTGAGAAAATAAAAATAAAGAAAATCTTCCTTTGAAATACGATCAATCGTTCAAAAGAATATACGAGTTCATAAAATATTTATATATTACATGTACCTTTCCAATAATATTCTCTTATGAGTTTCATTGCTCGTTTTTGCCGAGTTGTTTTTGGTAACTTATACATACTTTCATCTGGTTATCGGGTTAGCTGGGTTACTTTGGGCCTAACCTAGTATAACACCCCTAAAGCCCAAAGCAATGGACTGACCCAATAACTTCGAGTCCAACTTAAAACCATGGTGGAAATTATTGGTAGCCATCACTTGAGATTTATAAGGAGCTAACAAATGTCACTTTCTATCCATGTGGGACTAGTTGTTACACCCACTGTATTTGGTTTACCCAAGTTTTGTATTGATTATATGTCGGGTTACCTCGGGTTGATTTTTTTCGGTGTTTTTTAGAATTGAGTTGGTCGGTTTTTTAAGCACCACTGATCGGTCTCCATCTTTTGATCTTTTTTTCTTTTGATTATCTCTTTTTTACAACAAATTTAGTGGAGTACCTATAGTCGAATAAAAAAAGAGCGGGAATTGAAAAACAAAAAAAATGATCAAAGAGAAAGATTGATGGCAAAGACCAACGATAGTGTTAGGTAGAGAGATAAAGAGCGAGCAATGATGAGTGGTGAGGGGAGGATGTATTGCATATGAGGGGTTTGAATGACATGGAGTTTGAAAAATATAAAATTGATTTAATCTTTTTAAAAACAATCTTAAACAATTACATGTGGTTTTTTTTTAAATTAAAATAATATAAGTAATAAATTTCAGAAGTTCAAAATATTATTTAATTAAGAAAAGGGTTTTTTCAAATACACTATAGTCTATTAGGATATGATAACATCTAAAAAAATCAAAATACGCTTATATATCCTAATTCAATCAGTGAATATGATATAGAATAGGATGTATATGGTAACACCCGTTTATAAACGTCATTTAAAATAGGAAATTCATTGTGCTTTTTTTTCTTCTTTAAACCGGGTTGTTAAAACAACTTGTCACGAAAGTACATTGAAACATGTAATGATTATGTTTGAAAATTGAATGTCAAAAATGGATATCCCATTATAAAATTACGAAAATGATCTCCCACTGAGATAATTTGGTTGAATACCATACCACTACCTCCTTCGTTCCACCCTACCCTAGTTACATAAATTTTCAAACATGTTTTAAATATATCATTTACTATTTTATATTACATGCTATCCATTTATTTTAAAATAAACGTTTACATTGTTTTACTTTGTTATAAAAGACGAAAACGTCTTCTCTTTATTTTCAACAGTTTTTATATATATATATATATATATTTTTTATAAATGACTAAAACATAAAAATTATATAAAAAAAATTACATTCAACTTTATTTTTCAACAAATTCTCTGTTTAAGAGATTTTTAACATAAATTATATTATTACAATATTTTTTAACTTTTCATTTTAATACATTTTTTAAAAACTTTTTATTAAAAAAATAACTCAACTTTATTAATAAAATTGAATAAAATAATCATTTCTCTTTTTCAATATCAAGTTTTAGAGAATTTTATGTATTTAAAAATTTCTTCTTAATTTTTTTATTTTAAAGAAACAAAATAAAAAAAAGGTTAGCGTATTTTAGAGAACAAAAATTCGTTCTTTTAGATAAGTTGTTGGAGATGCTAATATTGTCATCTAATTAACTAAAAGATATTATAATTTTATTATGAACATTTATTTTGAAGTAGAGGAAGTATATTATCAAGATTAAATGATTAATATATATATTCATAACTTTTAAGATAATAAAGGTTATCGGATATAATTTATATGGAAAATTTCAGAAAGATCTAACAAACTTTTTTATTTTGAATAATTAAGTTATGAACTTTTTTTTCTTAAATTAATAAACTATTGAATTCTTACAAATTGACTACATACATGCTTTTAATCCAAAAGAAGAAGTTATTTTTAGGAAGATTTTAAAGTAAAAAAAAACCTAAATCATAATTAATGTTATCATGAAACATTCTTGATCATTAAAATGGATTGTTGGTAAGCATCGAGTAAGAGTCTCGGTTTTTGTTATGCCTCTTACCGGATAAAATTATTGATCTATGTCATACTCAATCAATATATTAAGTAATATCAGTAATCGTTTACCCAATAATCATCTAGTAAACAGTCCCTTAATCATTTAAAACATAAAAGTTAGCTCATAGATTCTTCCCTAATTGATATTATGAAGTTAAAGAAGTTTCATTAATTAAATAAATTTTATTTGAAGACAAAAACGTTTAAAGATTTAGATGGATGTAGAGATGTGGCATGTAGGATTAGGATATGGATTAGAAACAACATCCTATCAACACAAGTCAACATAATACAAAGTCAATCTTTTATTTTTTGACAATTCTAAATCTCAAAATTCAAACCTATGTGCCACCCTATCCACACACACAGATATATATATATATATAGATATAAGTCATATAATACCATATTCAAAAACAAAAACATTCATCAAATTCACATATTTTCATTAGATTTTACCTCAACCAGCACCTACCCACATTCAGATTCAGATTCTGATTCAAATTCAGCAAAGAATGGAAGGATTGATTCCATTTTTGATGCATGCCATGAAGAAGAGCCACAGGCTTCATCACACCTACCGCTCCTTCTCCACCGGCTCCACCGCCAGCTACCACCTCCTGGAGGCTTCTGCCGCCGAGGGTTCCTCCCACCGTAGGACCCGTTCCGACTTCCAGCCGCCGACTACCACCGCTGAGTTCTTGAACCACAGATCAGCTTTTGCTTCAAACACCACCTCTTCAACTCCAAACACATATAATCATGCTGCAAAGCTCAAGCTCAAGCTCAAGGGTAGCTGAACCAAATGGAAATCAAGATTCCAATCCAACCAACCTATTTTTTTATTGTTACCGTAATTTGTATAACAATATCAATGTGTACCATATTTGAATCACAAACCACTTTATTTTTTCATTGTTTCTTTGGTTTGGTAATGCATTATGTCAACAAATCATGTCTAGCTCGATTGGTTTCCCCAAAGGCAAGTAACATTTGGGGGGATTGTGGATGGTATCCAAATCTACCCGGGTTCGAATCCAAGGGAGTCAATTTGAGGGCACGAGTTCCCGGTTCTTGGGCTGGTCCTGTGTTTGACTGGGCTGCCCCCAACCCAGTCATAGACTGTGGTTGGGCTCTTGGTCCAGCGTAAGCTGGACCGGGACAGTGGCGGATTAGTGGGCTGCCCTTGGATGCCCGATACCACCAGCTGGGAGGCGTGCGTGCATGTGTGCGTGTGTTCGTGGTAGTCGTTCGTAGGTTCAATGCCGCTATGCCTTTAAGAAAAATGACATTACAGAAACAACTCTCTACTATTCAAGGTAGAAGAAAGGTCTGGCCTACATCCCATCCTCCATACCCTACCTTCGTCTGCGATATATTGGGTTTGCTTAGTTTGGCAACGTATATAACGTGACTTCACTTGTCTTCTTGTATTTTTTTTTGTTTTGCAGGATGGATTTTTATCGGAAACAACCTCTGTATCATTTAGTGTAGAAGTTAGGTTTACGTACATCTTACCATCTAGACACTACTTCTATGTGGGATATACTGAGTTCGTTTAATTTGGTAATGCATATAACATGATTGAGGACATACATCTCTTCCTTCGGTTTAAATTGCTCAAGGCAATGGCACTAAATAACCTTTTGCCGGTGTTTACTTACTCGACATGGTAAGCAACACTAAAGAGGCAAACGTCCCAGAGAAAGTTCGGCTCGGATCAAAGTGGACCAGCAAGACCATTGAAAGGGACCGTTTAGAAACAAAGATTATTCTTGGTAGACTGGTAATGTGGGCAAAATGGCCTTGTAACTTCAGGAGAAGGGGGTGCTTCTTCTCACAGAGCAGGCCCTCGACTTGAGTAATTCCAGGACGACCACTCGCTTTGCAGGTAGCTCGGAGTCACCGCATTTGAACCTCCATGGCCACAAAGAGACTGGATTCGAACTTTGACCTCCTAGTACTTTTAGCCTTTGAAGCACAAGCTCAAACCATTGAGGCACTACCCTTTGTGGTTAAACCCTAAAGAATCATTAGATTTCCTTTCATTCCCAATATTATAGACAAAATTCGGTTTTTGAAAAGATGTTTTCTTCTTATACTTATATCTGTATCAAAATTTTTTTTTTTATCATAAATAGAAGGATTATGTTGATTACATATGGTGATAGTGATATAGATATGAAATAATGAAAGAAAAAAATATGTTTCATCCCTAAGAGCATCTTCAAGAGCTTCCCCAAAATGGAAAAAATGGAGAAACCGGAGATTTTAACTCAAAAATTTACTCAAGAGATTCCCCAAAACTATCTCTAAAATGGAGAAAGTAAGAGAGAGTGTGAGATTTTCTCCAAATATGGAGATCACTCCAAAAATGATTACAATGTGAAACAACCAATAGAAATTCTTGAAAATAAATATTTAGAGAAAAAAATAATATTTTAATAGATAATTATAATATTTTAATATTATAATCAATAATGGGTTCTTCAAAATGGGAAATTTATTGGAGATGGATGTAAATACTTTTGGAGATTTTAAATTTTGATTTTCCATTTTAAAGAAATTTTAAGGATTCTTTTGGAGATAGCTCAAACACCATCAATGTTAAAACAGATCTATTAACCAAAATATAGGAATCCTATGCAAACCTAATTATTACTTTTTATTTTACATCAGATAGGGTGTGTATTAAATTCAAGAAATTTTATATTGTACTAAGTTTGTGACACTCCAAATTGACCTCCTACTTTAAAACCAATTGAAATTATAAAGCCTTTTCTAGTACCTAGCTAGGCTTTAAGTTTTTCCTTGTTGTTACCTGTTTAGTCTTCTACTTAAGATACATAACATTCTTAACTAATAAGCATTTTGAGTTAATGTTTTCCATGCTAAACCATTGAAAAACACTTCATTATAACATCAAAGTTATACTGATCTAAAACATATACCACATTACTGTCACACTCTCACAAAACATGTTGTGCAGATTTATTGGTGCATTAGAATAAAAAGAAAAATGTCACATGTGGCTAATTAAGTTTTGAAAATCTCCAAATTTAGAAAATTTAATATTCTCGTTCTTACTTTTCTCATTGTGAAGAAAGTTTTGAAAAAACCGTGGAAGCAAAAAAAAACATTTAAATTCCATTTTTGTTATTTGGGAGAATCTGTAACATCTGTCATAACTCATAATACAATGAAGCTTACAATATTTACCATCGTTATTGAAATATGTGAACCTATTTATTCAAATCATATAAACTTTTTGAATAATTTGTCTCGTGTATGAACTTGTAGACACAGTGATTTGATGGGGAAGAATCCAACCGGCTATATAAGATGGACAAATATTTTTATTTACCGATCTATTAATGCCGGAATTTGAAGATTGTGTATGTCCCGATTCTTTGAATGTTTGAATCATGCATTTGCAAGAGAATCCCTTGGTAACTTAACTATCGATTGAAAATTGATATCTTTGTTGAAAATTATCATTATAATAAATTTGTTAGAAATTACTATTTTATAGAAGGTTTATTGAATATTTTTTCTTTTGTCTAAAAGTTGGATATATTGGTTGTTGTTGGAGTATTAAATGAATTAAATATTAACTAATAATGTAATTTTAATAGTAAAGGTTAATTTTTTTTGTATTTTATATTTTAAAGAGAAAATTATTTAACTTTTTTATTTCAAGTTATTAAGTCTTAAAACATCATTTTATAAATAAGTCATCGAACATTTAAAACCTGGTAACCTACATCATTTTTAACACAAAAATACACTACTTGTAACCGGCTAGGAATGTTTAAAGTTAAAAAAAATACCATTGTTTTTACCCTTCCCAAACTCTACGTCATTTAAACTTCTCGTAAAAACGACATCGCTCCCTTCGTTGCCCATCATCGTCCGTTCTCCATCCCATCTCTCGCCGATGTTAGTCCGTGCCATCGGTCTTAGGGATACTCATGGTTTGGGTTGATCGGGTTGAAGTAGGGATGAGATCGGTTTCGGATGATACCGAACCGGTAGATAGCGAAATTTTTTGGGACTGAAAACAAGGACCAAAATCGAACTGTATGTATAAATTCGGTATCGATTCGGTTTCGGTATCAGGACGGAAAATTCGGTTAGTACCACTTATGACTGAAAATTGGTAAAGAAACAGTCAAATCAATCACAAAAGTGCAACAATAATTAACTAAAAAAATCAAGATTATTAAAATATTAATCAATAATTAACTCAAAAAAAAATTAGTTTATGATTGACAAACATAATCTAAAACTTGTGGTATATAAAAACTTACTTGACTTTCATACGTAGAGGAGCCAACTCTTTTGATGTGCTAGTGTCAATTTTTTGAGGTGTGATACTACCGATTTTTTATGGTGATATCGTAGGCCGATTTTTTTAATGGTGATTCCGATTTTTTGATCAAAGTAATGGTTATGGAGAAGGTATGGATTATTTTAGGAATAGATACGGATTAGTTTAGGAAATAGAGTGGAATTGGAATAGTCACATGACTATTTGGTTACCCAGTTCGGTTCCGGTTTTTTCAGGAAAATCTCGGTATTGAATACCAAATTTGAAGGATTATTGGGACCGAAAACCGAACCGGTTATATGAATTCGGTTTCAGTTCGGTCCCAGGTCGGCTCGGGTAAACGGTCATTGAAACTCATCTCCAGATTGAAGACATTTGAACAATCCAACTCAATGTTGATGGTTTAAAAAATTTCAACTCAACCCAACCTAAGCAAACTCGTTTGGGTTGGTCAGGTTGTGTTTAAACAAAGTAAACCCAATATTGAGAACATAAAAATAAAGAAAAATTTCCTTTGAAATACGATCAGTCATTCAAAAGAATATACGAGTTCATAAAATATTTATATATTACCTTTCCAATAATGTTCTCTTATGAGTTTCATTGCTCGTTTTTTGCCGAGTTGTTTTTGGTAACTTATACATGTTAAAGAGAAATACAAATAACTTTAGAGAAGTCGTTAAAACTTTCATCTGGTTATCGGGTTAGTCGGGTTATTTTTGGCCTAACCCAGTGTAACACCCCTAAAACCCAAAGCAATGGACTGGTCCAATAACTTCGAGTCCAACTTAAAACCATGGTGGAAGTTATTGGTAGTCCGTCACTTGAGACTTATAAGGAGTTAACAAATCTCAATTTCTATCCATGTGGGACGAGTTGTTACAAATTCTCCCACTTAAACTCCTGACGTCCTTGTCAGGCATGTCCATAATCTTTCTACTTGTCATCGGTGATGTGGGATTCGCCTAAGATGTTACAGACACCCCCTCTCGAGAACTCATCATACCCGATGAGGTTTGCCCCCACCATCCTGATGGTACAAGGATCGGCTCTGATACCATTTGTAACAGCCCTAAAGCCAAAAGCAATGGACTGGCCCAATAACTTCGAGTCCAACTTAAAACCATGGTGGAAGTTATTGGTAGTCACCACTTGAGATTTATAAGGAACTAACAAATGTCACTTTCTATCCATGTGGGACGAGTTGTTACACCCAGTATATTTGGTTTACCCAAATTTTGTATCGATTATATGTCGGGTTACCCTAGGTTGATTTTTTTCCGGTGTTTTTTCGGGTTAGGTTGGTCGGTTTTTTAAGCACCCCTGATCGGTCTCCTTCTTTTGATCTTTTTTTTGTTTTTTGATTATCTCTTTTTTACAACAAATTTAGTGGAGTACCTATAGTCGAATAAAAAAGAGCGAGAATCAAAAAACAAAAAAAATAATCAAAAAGAAAGATTGATGGCAAAGGCGATAGTGTTAGGCAGAGATAAAGAACGAGCAATGGTGATTGGCGAGGGGAGCATGTTTTGCTTGTGAGAGGTTTGAATGCCATGGAGTTTGAAAAATATAAAATTGATTTAATTTTTTTAAAAACAATAACGGTTACATGTAGTTTTTTAAAATTAAAATGAAATAAGTAATAAATTTTCAAAAGTTTAAAATGTTATTTAATTAAGTAAATGGTTTTCCAAATACACCTTAATCTATTAGAGCATCTCCAATAGCTTCTTTAAAATAGAAAAAATAGAGAAAATAAGAATTTTGAGACAATTTTTTGCTCCATAGCTTACTCAAAACTATCTCCAAAATGGAGAAAGTACGAGAGAGAATGAGTTTTTTTTTCCAAATATGGAGATTACTCCAAAAATGATTACCAAATGATAGAACCAATAGGAGGCTTTGAAAATAAATATCTAGAGGGAAAATTAATATTTTAATATTATAATCAATGATTTATTCTTCAAAAAATAGGGAATCTATTGAAGATGGATATAATTTTTTTTTGGAATTTTTGACATTTGGTTCTCCATTTTGGAAATTTTTTTAGGGAATTTGTTGGAGATGCTCTTAGGATATGGTAACACCAAAAAAAAATCAAAGTAGGCCTATACACTCTAATCCAATTGGTAGATATGATATTGATTTAGGTGTATATGATAACACCCGAAAAGAAGGGTGCTATCATTTACACCCTAATCTATATTATTAAACTTTATTCTACACATATGTCATCCAATTAAAATAGATAAATAAATATGAGTATTAGTGTATCTCCAATCAAAACAGATAAAACAATAAACTATAGTGTAAATGAGAATTAGACTAGAATGTAAAAGGAAAAACCCATTGTTAAAACAACTATCACGAAAGTACATTGGAACATGTAATGATTATGTTTGAAACTTGAATGTCAAAAATGGATATCCCCTCTCCATGGACCATTATAAAATTACGAAAATGACCGCCCACTGAGAATATTTGGTTGAATACCACTACCTCCTTCATTCCACCCTATCCTAGTTACTTGCATGAATTTTAAACATGTTTTAAATATGTCATTTACTATTTTATATTGGAGCCTTTTTAATAAAAAATTTATAATTTCTATAAAATAGAGAATTAAAGGATAAAATTTTTAAAAAAAATTGTATTTATATTCAGCAAATTCCCTATAATTTCTCTAAAATAATATTAAAATAATACATCATCTATTAAAATATTTTTTCTTTTTTTAAATATTTATTTTTTAAAGTTTCCTATTGGTCATTTTCATTTGGTAATCATTTTTAGAGTGAACTTCATATTTGAAGAAAATCCCACTCTCTCTTCTACTTTTTCTATTTTGAAGATGATTATAGAAAAGTTATTGGAGCAAAATACTTGATTAAAATCCTTATTTTCTCCATTTTTCTCATTTTAGAGAAGTTATTGAAGATGCTCTTACAGCATCTCCAACAGCTCCTCTATAATATAGAACTAAAAGTAAAAATCTCTAAAATGAATTGCAATAAACTCCAACAGATTCTTTATTTTAGAGATTTTATCATTAATTATATTATTTAAATATTTTATAATCTTAGGATCTCAATACACTTTAGAGAAATATAAAAATAAATGATATTTATTTAATTCTAATTGGTGGAATGGATAAAAAAACACATTTCTCTCTCCTCTATTTGGAGATTTAGAGAAATCTCTATATTTGAAGATTTTTCCATTAATCTCTATATTAGATAATGAGATAGAGAAGCTGTTGGAGAGGTTTAGAGAACAAAAATATGGTTTTCTCTATTTTAAAGATGCTGTTGAAGATGCTCTTATATGCTATCCATTTATTTTAAAATAAATGTTTACATTGTGGATTTACTATTTTACTTTGTTGTAAAAGACAAAAACGTTTTATTTTTATTTTCTAACAGTTTATATATATATATTTTTAAATGACTAAAACATAAAAAAAAATTAAAAAAAATTACATTCAACTTACTCTTCAACAAATTTTTTATTTAAAAGATTTTAACATAAATTATATTATTACAACATTTTTTAAATTTATTATTTCAATACATTTTTTAAAAAAGTTTTTATTAAACAAAATAACTTAACTTCATTGGTAAAATTGAATAAAATAATCATTTCTCTCTCCCAATATCAAATTTAGAGAATTCTATGTATTTATAAATTTCTTCCTAATTTTTTTATTTTAATGAACAAAATAAAAAAGGTTGGTGTATTTTAGAGAACAAAAACTAGTTTTTCTAAACAAGTTGTTGGAGATGCTAATATTGTCATCTAATTAACTAAAAGATATTATAATTTTATTATGAACATTTATTTTGGAGTAGAGGAAGTATAATATTAAGATTAAATAATTAACATATATTCATAACTTTTAAGATAATAAAGGTTATCTGATATAATTTATATGGAAAATTTCAGAAAAATCTAACAAACTTTTTTTTTATTTTGAATAACTAAGTTATGAACCTTTTTTCTTAAATTAATAAACTATTGAATTCTTACAAATCGATTACATACATGCTTTTAATCCAAAGAAGTTACTTTTAGGAAGATTTTAAAGTAAAATAAAACCTATTATAATTAATGTTCCTTCACTCACCGTCAAAAGAAATTACCCTTACTTACCTTATCATGTAATATTCTTGACCATTAAAATAGATTGTTGGTAAGCATCAAGTAAGAGTCTCGGTTTTTGTTATCCCTCTTACCATATAAAATTATTGATCCATGTCATCTCGATCAATATAGTAAGTAATATCAATGTTCGTTTACCAATAAGCATCTAGTAAACAGTCCCTTAATCATTTAAAATAGAAAAGTTCCTTATAGATTCTTCCCTAATTGATGTTATCAAGTTAAAGAAGTTTCATTATTAATTAAATAAATTTTATTTGAAGACAAAAAGGTTTAAAGATTTAGATGGATGTAGAGATGTGGCACGTAGGATTAGGATATGGATACAAAAACAGAGTCGTAGCCGTCACTCTTTCCATTCCATATTCCACTTTATCCAAAAATCCCACATTTGTTCAGAAACAACATCCTACGAACACAAGTCAACATAATACAAAGTCAATCTTTTTTTTTTGACAACTCTAAATCTCAAAAGTCAAACCTATGTGCCACCCTACCAACATCATATATATATATATATACAAACACACACATAACACCATATCCAAAAACAAAAACATTCATCAAATTCACATATTTTCATTAGATTTTACCTCAACCAGCACCTACCCACATTCACATTCAGATTCAGATTCAGATCAGCAAAGAATGGAAGGATTGATTCCATTTTTGATGCATGCCATGAAGAAGAGCCACAGGCTTCATCACACCTACCGCTCCTTCTCCACCGGCTCCACCGCCAGCTACCACCTCCTGGAGGGTTCTGCCGCCGAGGGTTCCTCCCACCGTAGGACCCGTTCCGACTTCCAGCCGCCGACTATCACCGCTGAGTTCTTGAACCACAGATCAGCTTTTGCTTCAAACACCACCTCTTCAACTCCAAACACATATAATCATGCTGCAAAGCTCAAGCTCAAGGGTAACTGAACCAAATGGAAACAAACCTTTTGGATGAATCAAGCTATTTTTTTATTGTTTCTGTAATTTGTATAATATAATATCATTGTACCAAATTTGAATCACAAACCACTTCATATTATTTATTAATTATTATTCTTAAATGCATGGATGATATCATAAAACAATAAAGGTTCATATTTTTGACGAAAAACTATAATAATGTCGTTTGAAACGTAGCAAGCACAAAACAGAAAACGAATGATATGAACATAAATTGAAACACTAACGGTGGTCGTCGGCTATGAAGCCAGCAGGGCTTCAACTTTTGCAATCTGATCCTCTTCATTCTTTGAGGTCGGGCTCTTATTTGCTTCATCGTAAAGATCATGCTTCCATTTCTCAACTCGCCCACCGCTCTGCCCTTGCCGTCCATTGAATCTATCTCTTCCCCTATTTGAACCTCCAAAGCCGCCACCACCACCACCACCGCCGCCATACCTATCTCTTGATTGAAACTTGATTCTCTGTTGTGGGTCCCTTTCCCCTGAAAACCGCCTGTCAACCGGTGGTTTCTCTGGCGGCGGCTTTCCTCTTTCACTTCCTAAAGCCAAGGGCTTTGAAACTTCGGGTGGTGCTGATTTGTCATCAACTGGAACTTTGGTCTCTCGAAACGAAGGCCTTTTCTTCGAAGGTTGCTTTACGTCCCTCGGCTTTGTGTCGTCATTATTTGAACTTCGATTTGTTGTCCTTCCACTCTGACGATCCTTTGAATCTTTCCACCAATCACGCTCTAAACAGGAAATGGAGAAAATAGATTAGAAAATTTATATATATATAGATATATTAATATTCTAGAAACCACTTGAAATGATTTATGAACAACAATCATAATTATGAAATTTGAAACTGACCAGTAGTTTCCCTGTGTCTGAAGCTACGACCAGCACGCTCATCATGCTGTTATAAGACAAGCACAGGCAAGCCCAAGATGGTTATATATATACACGAGGAGCAACTGAAGGCAGCGGGATGAACAAATTCTCTACATCAGCCCACAGTAAAAATTGTTTGCAATGATTCCATAATCAAACATACCGCACCATTTTCAACCAACTTTCTAATAAACTTCAAAAATATCATCACAGTTGCAATCACACAGCAAGAATAGCTATTTTCTTTTGTATGTGAGACATCATGCATCGACCCAGATGACCAAATCCCCTTGTATTACAAGGATAGAAAAGCTATATATATATATATATATATGTATATCATGTTTTTAAAATTATGTTTAACACCCACTGTGCTAATATGTTCTCTTATTTTGTCAATAAATGTTTTTAGACATTTGATTAATACTAATTTTATCAAATTAGAGACTGTTTTTGAGACATAAAAAACCTTCTATCCCCCATTAATACAAAGACATGAAACTGTTGGCTGCATAATATTAAATGATCCAAGTGCAAGGATGAAGGATGGGAGTACTTAAAAGGAGGCCTAACAAGATGGTACTAAAAACTTTACACACTTACGATAAACTGAGTATTGTATGTAACTTGGTCGATTTAAATGTTTCCTAAATCATGATGATCATATATTTGTAGTTATTAGTAGGAATTAGCAATTTTAAGGGATCCAGAGATATAAAAGAGGAGCATAAATAGAAGATTTTGCAAACAGTTTAAAGGATTCCAACAAAGTTATCTTTAATAAAAAACCTGAAAGAGAGATCGAGAGCGAGGTGCTTCAATTTTATCAGAAGAATTCTTTGTTCCTTCACGGTATCCATTGGTTTTCTTGTCAGATTCTTTGCTCAAGGGCACAGTTTCTATTTTTGAATCAGGTACTGGTGGGGCCTCCAGAGGGAGAGAATCTTGCACCCTACGATGGTGTTTTTGATCTCGATCAATATGTTCAGCAGAATCCAAATTAAGGTTGCTGGCTGGTCGTTCTGTTGCTGTTTTTCCATCCCTCCTAACCCGCTTAGGACTGGGCAAAAAAACATGAACAAGGCTCCACTTGAATGAGTTAGACCAACAAATTTCCAAATATTCTTCAGGAAATTTACAAAAATAGCCAAGGTTTACAGGTGGTTTCAGTTTTTAGCCATTTTCTGACCCAAATTCACTTTTTAGTCAATCCTTACACAGAAGGCTTATGCATATGCGTAAGGATTGGTTTTTGGCAAAAAAAATAGAATCCTTACGCATATGTGTAAGGTTTTCAAGAAAAAAGAATCCTTATGCAGAAACCTTATGCATATGCGTAAGGATATTTTTTTCCCCCGAAAATTACAATCCTTACGAATATGTATGAGATTGCTAAAAAGTGAATTTGGGTCGGAAAATGGCGAAAAAGTGGAACCCTAATTTCCCATATTCTTCCCTTTTTACATACCCTAGGAATGACTTAACTTCAAATCTTCTCATAATACACAAGTTATCATGCAAATAACCATCTTTAAAATTTCATTTCCATTTTCATTTTCATTTCTTTAGGAACAGAACTTATAAGCTATAACCACAGTTTTAAACTTCAGTTTCATTTCAGAATTTTTAACTACATTCAACTATTTACATTAGCAATTGACATGCGATATGTAAAGCAACACAACAATCCCTCATTTGTACGCATTCAATCCTACACACATATCAAGAAACATCAAGAACACACACCTAACCCTAAAACCCACAAAATTGATCACCAGAATCACCTAAGAAGTAATACGATTCACAAAAAAAATTAAAAAAAAATGAAATCGATTCAACATCCTTGGAATCCAAAAACATTAACTGATGACAAGAATCACATCAACACAAAATATGATTCATAAAAGGATTCGGCATTTCTTCTTAATGTGATGCAGTTATCATATAGACAGTAAAGACGATTTAGCTGTTTTAGTTAGAGAGTGATATGACATAAGATAAGATGAAATGAAAAGAGTATGATAATACCTAGGTTCACGATCGAATCTGGAGCGATGGTGTCTGGAGTCTGAATCGCGACGAGACATTTGGTAGAGATTGTAAGAGAAGAGGATTTGGGTTCAACTGGTTCGCTAGGGTTCGGCTATATCAGCGATACCACACGTCCTCCATAACCCAGTAACAAAAATTCATACTCTTTCTTTGTCTCATAGATTACATTTCTTCGGTTTTTAATCGATTTTAAGTTTTCAATAAATTAAAGGGAAAAGTTATAAATAAATTTTAAAAAAAATGAACCAAACTATAGTTTCTTAAATAATTAAGTCATTAAACAATTTTTTTAAATAGAAAAAATCATTACTTTTTTATCTTGAATTATTAGATCCTTTAACTATTATTATGAATGAAAAGCTATTAAACTATTAAATTATTGAACTTTTATAAATTAGTTAATTGCATCCTTTTAAAAAGAATATTGGTAACAAAGTAGGAAAGTTTTAAAGTGAAAAGAAACTTAAATCAATTTTATCGTTCCTAAACCCTAAGACAGTCAAACCTCACACAAACATCGATATCACTCCCCCTCACCAATCCTCATCGTCCCATCGGTGTATGTTTTCCGTATCATTTACCACGTTGTTGGCCCTGTCATCGATTTCTTATTTTTGGTCTGTGTTTTTTATCTTTTAATTTAAATATTTCTAGTCGCTTACAAAGTTACAAGTAGTTTTTTGTTAAAACAACGCATGTAACCAATTTTTAAAAGTTCGGTGTCTTATTTATTCAGAAAAGTGTTCGGAGACTTATTTATTCAAAATGAGATAGTTTAATTGTTTTTTCATTCAAAAAAGTAGTTCAGAGATTAAAGTCAAAATAAGAAATTTTAATTGTTTTTTCATTCAAAAAAATAGTTTAAGGACTTAACCGTTTAAAATACTATAGATTGTTCGGTTTTTTAAAACTTTTTTCTAAATTAAATTGTTTGTTCAAATAATTATATTAAATTATATATATTTTTTTTATTGTTGAAGTATCTAAAAATAAATAAATTGATAAAGTTGCATGTAATTTATTTTTCAGGTTATATTCTTTATTTTAGAGGGTACGTGTAATATGACTCATTAAAAATAGTTGTTAGGGTATAATTAGGGTTGGCTCTAAGGGTGTGTTGGTAGTACCGTTGTATGGGGCCTTCGAGTATTTTTTTATGGGAAAATTTCATCTATATCCTTTAAAACTTTCTATATTACATATATATCATTCTAAAGTTTGAAACTACATATATATCATTCTAAACCTTTAGAACTCACATATGTGTCATTCTCCCTGATTTAATTATTATTAAAACATTTAAAAAATACAAATCATTATCTCTAAATTGAATTTATTTTCTAAATTACTTAATTACCCATCTGAATTTTGGTGTAGAAAATAAAATATAATTGTTTGGTAATTGTTTAAGATGTAATTAGGGTTTTTAATGGTTAAGGGAGGTCTATGATACAAAATGATCCAAAGAGTTTTTGAACCATTAAGAGGCAGACTTATTTTTTACCAAACATGATTAGCCTATTAACAATTCAGAGATTGTATCTTAATGAAACTGTTAAAAGATAGACAAACAGTCCTAAAATCAAAAGAATTAGTTGAAATTTCCTTGAATTATATGAACCAAACTCAACTCTAGTCTACTATTTTATAGTATTTGTCTCTCATTTTTTTTACTAACTTTTTCATAAACCGGTGATATTATTGGAAACAGTTGTTCCATCTTTTAGGGTAAAAGACATATTTAGGGTATGTCTCGTTTATGATGAGGAATGAAAATATAATGAATTTTCATTCCCTCCATTTTAAACTAGAAATGAGAATAAAGGTTTTAGGGAATGAATTCGTTATCTTATATAAATCAAACAATTTCATTTATTTTCATTTTCATTAGTCACTCTTTAATATATACCTCTAACCAAATACACCCTTATGTAAATCTTACTCATCCAAATATACACAAACTCTACTTTTGAATCACATACTAATCTCGTTTCATTTGATTGTAGTATTTGAAAAATATATACTAATTGTTGTATGTTATAAATATTCAACATTTAATGAGTAACCAAACATTTGTACCTAAAATAAAAATGTGAATTACATTGCCATATCAATTTAACTTTGAACTTTAGGTTGTGTTCTCTTTATCCAAAAAAACAAAAACTTTAATTCATTATAACAATTTCTCATATTACGAAAAGCTAAAATAATATGAACAATCACGAGTTTGAATGTGTACGAATGGTAAATCGTGTACACCATTTCACAAGGAGACGTTCAACATTAGCATCCATGCGTGTGCCAACACCACCCCATACCAACATGTGGCCAAGGTCTCGCATTGACGAGCCACTTACCTCGTGAACTGGTTCGAACCCTATTCTTCGATAAAACTTCACAAGCTGCAAGTAGTTCGAAACTTAATTCATTTAACTTGATATGTAATTTAATTATCTATACTATATTATAAAGCATTTGACAAAAAACTCTTAAAAACATATTATTATGCAATAAGTACAATTGATTGAAGCATAATTACTTAAAATTCAAGAATACAAGTTATACATGCATTAGTAGAACTTATTAAACCTTCATGTTTGAATTCTGTAACTAACTATACAACTAACTACATAGATAAACATCTAATTTTTAATATAAAAAAATGTAACATATAATAAAGATAATCATTCAACTTTAACAAAATGGTTAATTATTATATTATAAAAAAATTATATTATTAAACCAAAATATATTATTTCATTATTAAAGCTAGATTATAATTAAAAAACGGAATTAAAGAAAGTACACAAAAAATAAAATCGTATTATAACATCGATAGAGACAAAAAGATAAAATAAAACATTAAAATTAAGATGGATCTCGCTGCATTGCGCGAGTACCCTTCTAGTTTTTCAAAATATACGCAACTTATACGTAACATGGTTTTTAAAATGTGAATAAATATAAAGTTGGTTTTATTTTGATTCAATAAGCATAAACATATCTTTGATGATTTGGGAAAATATAAGCAACTTCTTTTATAAACCTAATATGAAAATATAATATTTTTTTTCATATTTAAAATGTACAATACTATTTTTTTTCCCACACAATTCTAAATATTTCAAATACTAAACATGTATAAACAATGCAATTTCCCATGTGTTATTGTGAGACATGTGAAAATTAGTTTATAAATTATTGAATTTATAAATGATTATGTCTCTAATATATATATATAGAGAGAGAGAAGGGGGAGTTCAAATGCGAACTTAAATTTGCCTGTAAAGGTGGGGACAAATGAGAGCGCTGCACGTGTCTGAATGTTGATTATTCGGTCTGAATATGACACGAGTTGTGCTCTCATTTGTCCTCACTTTCACAACCAAATTTGAGTTTTCATTTGAACCCACCCATATATATATATATATATATATATATGTATTGGTTTTAATTTTGGTAAAAAAGGGGAAGAAACTAGACCTTGGCATGATAAAGATTGGAGTCATTAATGGCAAGCAACTCGGCAGTTTTACACCCACAATCATATCCATACCGGATCATGACAGCTCCAATAAACAACCCGATTCCAAATATGGATCTATCCATCCCCAATGTTTCTCGGGTCAACTTAATTGAATCCAAATGAAGAATCTTCCCTTTCTTCCACCATACTCGTATCACTCCCTCGGCTTTCCCCAACACCTTGTTCGTTTCCAAGCTCGTTGCCGTTATTCTGAAAAATGGTCCCACTGTCTGTAGTCGGAGCTCAATGTTTTGTGCTTTAGAAGATTCCAAAATATCAGACATGGTGGGTTTCTCGATGATTTTTTTCTTCTCATATTCTGAGGAATTTAGATGAGAAGATGAAATTAGGGTTTTGGGTGTTTGAAAAGTAGAGAAAGGAATATGATTGAAAGAAGTAGATGTGATTTGTGATATGGTGGTTGGTTTGATTGGATTTAGGATGAAGGAATTTGGATTTGGAGCCAAATCCATGAGGAAGAAAGCAGGATATGAGGAATGAAAACATAGCCACAAAAAAGCAAGCCAGTGAGCTACAAAAACGTCATTCATTTCTTTTGTGCTTACATTACATTTTTAGTCCTTATGGTTTGTTGAGAATTATGAATTTAATTAGTGTGATTTTTAAAATTGCGTTTTACCTCTGTTTTGTAATTTAATAATTTATTGTTGTTTTCTCCCTAATATTGATTTCTACTTTAAGCATGAGGGACGAAAACATCACAAAATTATAAATTATAGGGATGAGAACAACAATAAACCGTAAACCATAGAAATGAAAATAATAATAAGTTTTAAAGACCATAGAGATGAAAACTATAATTCCAAAATGACAAGGATGAAAGTTGCAATTTTTAACAAGTCACGGCTACTAAACAGGTAAACTAAAACCATGAAAAGAGCGCCTTAGGGGTACAATAAACTGGAACTACAATATCATGAAGAAAACATAAGTAATGAGAGGAAGAGTATGCTATTAACAAGTGTATGTTAAAAATCAAATCAAATAGTATGGTTCAATTTGTGAGGAAAAATGCATCTATATAAAAGTTGTATAGGTTATGTTTTGTTAAGGTAAATTTTTTGATCCATGTATCTATAGGTATTTCTGAATGTTTATACGGTGAGTAAAGCAACTTATAAGCCCATAAAAAGGATTTGCTTTTACACTACTAGGCCGACCGTACAAAAATAGGTTGGATTGGATCTAGGTCACGCCCACAAATAATCACCTTTATTGGATTTACATAGAAATAATGCAATGCCACGAGGGTCATAAAATTATCCTCGCCTACTTATAATCAGGGTCGTACCTGAGGGAGGACGGGGATGACACATGTCCAAAGCCCAAAGAATAAAGGTTCAATTTTTTTCTATATGAAGACAATTCCAAAAAAAATAGTAAGTAAATGACACAATTTTTTTAGTATCAAGTAGGACCCAAAAAATTAATATTATATTAACAAGATCCCAAACATGATCAATTACATTTGATCATTCATTTTTATGGTATTGTTTACGTCTGATTGTTTATCTAAGTTTTTTTTATCTAGTACCAAAGTCTAAAACTATTTTTTAAACATTGCTATATTCTCTATCATTCATCTCATATCGATTCGTTTGCTTATTTTATCTACATGAATTCTATTTTTGTATAGAATATAGTACTTTTTTTGTTATTAACTAAGAAAATCTCTACCTTTTGATTTTTTTTTACCAATTATATGAGATGACGCGACTTATATCTATATTACCTTTGTAATTTGTTTATATATTATTAACTATTTATAACATAATATTGAGTGCATTAATCTTAAGTTCTCTTTTACCTCTAAAACAATATAATAAGGATCTCAAATTATAACCAACATGGACTTTTGATTATAAGATTGATGGTTTTGGAAAAAAATTGTTTTAAACCTTAAAAGTTTAAAATGGTGATGAAAAAATTAACATGAGACGACATGGAAAATCAACTGATTTATATTAATGGACTGACCCAATAACTTCAAATCCAACTTAAAACCATGGTGGAAGTTATTGGTAGTCCACTATTTGAGGCTTATAAGGAGCTTCCAAATCTCCTTTTCTACCAATGTGGGATGAGTTGTTACAATATATATCAAAGATATATCATATGATGTTTTTGACGTTAAAAGAGATTGACGATGTTATCTAAAATGTTATGGTAGATAATGTTAATTTAGAAATAAATATTAATGTTAATTTAGAAATAAATATTGATTTTACGTCTTGGAATACTCGGAAAAACAGTTTTATATGAATTATTAGTATTTTTTGAATTCAATGTTATTTCTGATAATAATAAAAAGTATATTGAAATGTTTTTCATACTTATCGAGGATCATTTTACATATATATCATCTAAAGAATATAGAATATCAGGAACCGTTTCGTTGAAACAACAAGAGAAATTACACAACGAATGCCTAGATTTATTGAGCTAGTAAATGCATACGCACCTAACTAACACAATATAGAGAGAAGATTGATTTGTATTTCAAAGGAGAAACTTGTCGTACAATAAATACAAGAGAAACCTACCTAACCTATCTAAAGGTAAGCCTATAAATGAGGGAGATGAAGTTTAAATGTACAACAGAAAAAGCAACAGATAAAACTGATAAGCTACATAGGTTGTTAAGGATATGTCAAAGAGACTTTATCTGTATTACTAACTACGTATATCGAATCGAAGCAACAAGAGCAAATGGAAGAGTTTGTAGTCCAACGGTTAGGATAATTACGTTCTTTTCTCAATTCTCATTGTGATAAATAATTAAATAATCAAAGTATTCCATCGAAGCGTTTGTAGTCCAACGGTTAGGATAATTGCCTTCCAAGCAATAGACCCGGGTTCGACTCCCGGCAAACGCATTTTTTTATATTTATACTTTTTCTTACATTTAAATCCAAAAATAAACCGCCAAAATTTGTTGATAAAATTACGACTTCCACCGTTTCGTTTGCCGCAATGATTCCAATAAGAATTCAATCGTCCAAAACTGAAAATGATTTCAATTCGTTTCCATGTTTTTTTCCGGCAACCTGTAACGAACTTTCCTCAGAATTGTCGTCGGAAGCCTTTTTGTCTCCCCTTCATATCGGTGAAAAGGTTAGAATCATCACTTCATTTTCTCTGTTGATAACAATTATTTGCGCTATACTTGAATCTGAATGACTTGTTTTTTTTTCAGTTTTATATCGTTGTGATTCTATATTTTTATGGAATTATTTTGATAACTATGTTAGATACTCATTAGCCGCATAATTAGGGTGTTTTTATTGGGATTTGGCGCAGTTAAAGTACTTGAGATTTTAAAATATTACATAAATGTTTGTAGTTTCTTTCTGTTTTTGATCTCAAATTTCCTAATATTCTTTTTATCATCATTGATTTTCGAATAAAGGAGTATAGAGTAAAAAATTTGTATCTGATTTTTGCTGTATAGTTTATATGTATGTGTGCTTGTGCAGAACCATCCAATAACAAGAGAGATCCAATGAATTATAATCTCAGCCACTTTTTAGTTAGAGCTGAAGGAGGATCACTTTTGTATGACCTATAAACTGTAAGCTACATTGATGGATATCATGAATGTTGGAGTCCTACATCGGCTAGACTTTGACCATTGCTACTGTATATATATTGGAACTTCCCTTTCTCTTAAAGAGCTAGCCTCTGTTGGGTAGTGAAGCACCATACATCAGTGATCAACCATCATTTTAAAATTTGAGGCCAGGTTCTCACAAGGAGAAATAAAAAGTCTGGGATGGTAGTGGTGGTGGTGGGAAGGGTAGAGGGGTCATTGCATAGCCTGTAATAAAAAATAAAAAATAAAAAAAAAAAAAAAATTTAACATTTTGGGGGGGGCATTCCGAGAATTGAACTCGGGACCTCTCGCACCCTAAGCGAGAATCATACCACTAGACCAAATGCCCAGGTTGTTGAAGTTTTCATTCTCTATTGAATTTGTAATCATTTACTATGTACACTTAGTTAAATACTTAAAGCTTTGCTGTACACAATAAAATATAACTGCTTCCACAAAGATGTTAAATTCAGATGAGAAGGAATCTTAAAAAAAGCCTTATAAAATGTCTCAAGTATAATCGCTATCAGAAAATTTGGTTTACTTCATTGTCTAAAAACTTTAAGAACTACAATTCACTTGTGAATTCATTTGCCTAAAAAAATTTAAGAAAAGACGGAGGAGAGGAAAAACTCCAGCAGAGGCCGGATCAAATATATTGAGCGCACAAGTTTATTTATGAATGTATAAGTATATAAAAATGTGTAGTTGTTTAGATGATTGTGTGTCATTTGTTATTCAAAAATCATGCATCCTCAATGAGAATCATACCACCTTGCACTTTTCATCAGGCTTGAATGCTTGATAACAGGCTTACCAATTGGTTTATGATTGCTTATTTTGGTAATACAAATTGGTTTATGATTGCTTATGTGATGCCTCAATAAAAGCTTCCATTATGATGAGTTGAATTTATTGACAAAGAATCTTGTCAGATCTACAAATATATATGTTTGTGGCATATAGTATCACTTTAGTAGGTAGATTTGTTTCCTAAAGTCTTAAGAGTTGACTTTGGTTTATATCCTTAGCAGAATATGGAATTAAAAAGAAAAAAATGACCAAAAGATGTATACAAAATGGTTTTTGTAATGGGGCATTCCGAGAATCAAACTCGGGACCTCTTGCACCCAAAGCGAGAATCATACCACTAGACCAAATGCCCATTTGCTTTATGTGTCTGTATTTATTCATATCAGCATGGTTGGAAAAAGAGTTAATAATCTTTCATGAAGTATGCGACACCGGTGAATTTTTAATGTTCTTCTACCTATAAATTTTTCACTAATATAACCACAAGGCTTGTGGCGTACTGGTTAAGGCTTGTGGGGGATGAGGCTTGATAACCCATCAACCCCTGCAGGTTTAAATCCAAGCGCAAACAACTTATGGCCACTGGGGAATTATCTCAGGGCTGCATGTTTTAGCAATCTTAAAATTGCCAGGAATTAGTCTAGGCAAATGTCTAGGATACCCTTTCCAAATTTTTTTTCACTAATATGTTCTGTATTCTGGTACAAGACCACTTCAGTTAACTGTTAGTAGCTTATATCACTATCGGTATTTGGTTAACATATATATGTAAATCGTATCAGAAGTGGAACAAGCAGCCTTTAGACTCATAATTGTTCTACTTGTTGTAGGCTAACTTATACCAATATCTAGCTCTGGCCAAAAACTCATAGCTTGGTGATGATAGATTTATAAGACATAAACCTGTATTCCATGCTTTTATGTCAACTTTTATTTGCTATAAAAAATGACACATATGTTAAATATTATCTTTATGAACTTTGAGATTGCATTTTGGGAAATAATATTGAGAAGATAGTGAAGACACTCCGATGGAGGATTGAATATAGTGAACACACAAGTTTATTTATGAATGTACATGTATGGGTTGGGTTCCAGTGAGAAGGAGAGTTAAGGTGAGAAGAGTAATAAGGGATCTTCACCCTTGAATGCACATTAGGATGAGATGCACCGGATCAACTCCCTTCTAAAGTTCAATTCATGGATTAGTATGAGATTAAAAGTGATCAAGGGTTTAGATCTCTTCTTATGCTTCTCACCTTAACTCTTCTTCTCACACTATTCTAAGCCTGTACAATGTAAATACATGTATATATTAGTTTAATGATAGTGTGTAACTCATAATTTTGTACATTCTCAATGAGAATCGTACTGTCTTCCACTTTTGGTCAGTTCTGCAGGCTTGATAATTGAATTACCTTGATGTAATTGGTTATTGCTTATTCTGGTAATGAAGTTGCATCTTTTCACTAACTTGGTGCCTAAATATAAACGGACACACCCATGTGTTGAATTTATTGAGAAAGAATCTTGTCAGATCCGCAAACATATAATATCTCTTTAATAATAAAATTATTGCCTTTCAAAAAAAATCTCTCTTTAGTAGGTAGATTTTTTTGAGTTGACATTGGTTTATGTTTAGTTGTAGAATATAAAATATAAAATAAAATAGTTGCACTTTAAAAATTATATGAAATGGGGCATTCCGAGAATCGAACTCGGGACCTCTCGCACCCAAAGCGAGAATCATACCACTAGACCAAATGCCCATTTGCTTTTATTAGCGATAAAGATACAAGATCACAAGATTGTGGTGATACTGTAAAATAGGAAACAGTATTATTTGTGTATATCTTTTCCATTCTTTGTAAACTCTTGTATTATATATTGTGATGAAATACATCTGCTGGTGAGGTGATGAGTAAGTTGAGTTGAAGTCATCCAGGAAAAAAAGTTATTTGATTCGATAGAAATAGAATACAGAAACTAAACAATAATGATGATGAATGATGAGGAGTTCTGCTAATGCATAAGTTTGGAAAAACCTCAAATGAGCCACTTTTAGAGCAGTTGTATAGTCGATATATGTGCACAAAGAAAGTGTCATTTACAAATTACAAGCTATAATTTGGTAAACCGAAAGGGGAGAGAAAGATGTAATCGTAAAGTTCAATACAGTTGACTGGTATTTTCGGATACAGTTCCTCATCATTTCCTGTTTCTATTAATTGCTAAAGTTATGCTAGCAACATATTCCGATTTCTAACTGATGGAGATGACTGTAAATAAGATGCATTAGTGCAGAACCATCCAATAACAAGAGAGATCCAATGGATTATAATCTCAGCCACTTTTTAGTTAGAACTGGAGGAGGATCACTTTTGTATGATCTATAAACCTTAAGCTGCATTGATGGATATCATGAATGTTGGGAGTAGTCCCACATCGGCTAGACTTGGAACATTGCTTCTGTATATATGTTGGAACCTCCCTTTCATTTTAATATTTGAGGGAAGGGTAGAGGGGTCATTGCACAACCTGTAATAAAAAATAAAAAATAAAGATTGGGGCATTCCGAGAATTGAACTCGGGACCTCTCGCACCCTAAGCGAGAATCATACCACTAGACCAAATGCCCACTTGTTCATATTTTCATTCTCTATTTTATTATGTAATCATTTACTCTCTGTACAATTAGTTAAATACTTAAAGCTTTGCTGTACACAATAAAAAATAACTGCTACCACAAAGATGTTAAATTCAGATGATAAGGAATCTTAAAAAAGCCCTTATAAAATGTTTCAAATATAACCGTTGTCAGAAAATTTTAGTTGACACGTTCTAGTTTATAACTGGCCTTCTTCTAGTGAGTGATACAATCATACTGATGGACCAAAGCTCAATTGATGACTTTATCATGTCCTTATTCAGACCACTTATTCTAGGCAGCTGATCAAATCTTTCAGTTTGTTGTATTATAGAGAATTTCTAGAGTTTGTTGGCCTTCCCCTTCAGACTTAAAAAGATACTGTTGCAATGATGTAGTATTAATTGACAAGAATTTTGTTCGATTTACAAGCCCCAAGGATTTATTTATCTAACTATGGAAACAATAAATAAGATTATTGACTTCATGATATTTAAATTTTAAATGCAGTGGCTTGAGGTTGGGCATCCCGAGGATTGAGAACTGGATATTTGGCTCCGAAAGCAAGAATCATACCTCTAGAGCGAATGATATGATCGAGGTAAATATTTTTTTTACAGTTTGTCGGTTAGAAAAGTAATCCATTACCTTAAATACAAATATAATATTAATTAAACCTTTAGCATATTAAATTATAGCAAAGAGGCGTTGCACTCCTTATTCTGTACACGTGCATCTTCACTAGTATTTTTCCGGGTTGTTTACGGATGATTCACATATGAATAGTTTTATTCTTACCATTTTTGTCTTTCTTATTTATGGTAACTAATAACGACTAATTTTCACATTGTTAAACAATGCATGTGGACATACAGTTAGGGTGCTCAAAAAACCGACCAAACCGACCAACCTGATCAACCCAACCCAACCGGATGCAAAATAACTCAACCCGAAGCAACCCGGTGCCTAATCGAGTTGTAAAAGCTTCAAACCGTAGTTATTGGGTTGATATCGGGTTACTTTTATTTGAACCCAACTCAACCCGATGAACCCGATATCCTTTTATATTTTGGGTTTAATATAATTATTGAATCTCTATTGATATGTAAATTAAACAATTACACTCATCACGCACTCTCCTCGTATACATATATTTTCAATCTATTATCTATCTTTACATAAATCATTTGTATATATTAGTATATATATTGAGAAAAATTAATTGGATGTAATATACTTCAATATCAAGAAGTATAGATAAGTTGTACCAAATGACAGATAATTAAAAAGGAATTGTGAGTTATTCAATGTTAGCAGAATATTTTGTTATACCAAACTATCAACCCGACCAACCCGATTAACCCGAAACGGTTGGGTTGGGTTGGGTTGGGTTGAAAAATTCTCAAACCGACAACATTGGATTGATTAGTTAAAACACCTCGAACCCGATCAACCCAACCCATGAGCACCCCCTACATACAGTATTGTTTCACAATGTGAAAAAAAGTTTCTAAAAATACACATTAAAAATGATCACATCGTGAGACAACACTGCATTGTTTCACAATGTGAAACAACACACCATCCTTAGTTCTCATAGTATTCAACCTTTTTTTGGTTCTCATTTGATTACTTTCCTATATATAGACCAGGGATCATGTGAGAAATTTTCATTTTCCTGAGAAATAGTGAAGGTACCTTTATATTGTGTGAATGTTACGTTATATTTTGTAAAGATGGTAACTTTCACATGGACCTGAATGTGTATTTGAAAAGTTACTTTCAACACGGTAACCTCCACATGCCTTCGTACAATATAAAGTTATATTCACAGGTCTCATGATAAGTTTACATTATATAATGTGAAGGTTTACATTTCTCACACTTCTCATGAAAATGGGTATTTGTCATGGGTACCAAGCCCTATATTTATCACATTAAGAAGCTTTGAGTTGACTTTGTTGACAAATTTCCAATCTATTCAGAGCCACTACTTGATATATGAATTCATTGTTGCCTGATCTATCAAAGCAAAGATCATATTATTAGACCATATGGACATACATAGATGATAAGATATAAATGTCATGGTTGTGCCTCTTTCTTTTGTATTTGATTATTCGATTAATACCGTTACATATTTTAAGATGATAAATCTAGAATAAACAAGGATTAAGTGACTGAGAATCTTGTCATATCTACAAATATATGTTTATGGCATAGTATTATCACTTTAGTAGGTACCAAAAGTCTTAGAGTTGACTTTGATTTACATCCTTAGCAGAATATGAAATTAAAAAAAAATGACCAAAAGATGTTGTTTACAAAATGGTTTTTATAAATGGGGCATTCCGAGAATCGAACTCGGGACCTCTCGCACCCAAAGCGAGAATCATACCACTAGACCAAATGCCCATTTTCTTAATGTATCTGGGTTTATTCCTTATCAGCATGATTGGAAAAAGAGTTAATTATCTTTCATGAAGTATGCAAAACCACTTCAGTTAACTGTTAGTAGCTTATATCACTATCGGTATTTGGTTAACATATATATATATATATATATATATATAAATCGTATCAGAAGTGAAACAAACAGCCTTTATAGACTCATAATTGTTCTAGTTGTTGTAGACTAACTTATAGTAAGATGTTTGGCTTTGCATTACAAATACATATTGAGCCTTAGGTAGTTAGGTGCACAGATATCGGTCTTGTGCTGTTGTTATACCAACATCTAGCTAGCTCTAGATTTATAAGACTCAGACCTGCATCCCATGCTTAATTTTATATCAACTTTGATTTGCTATTAAAAATGACACATATGTTAAATATTGATTAAATATCATCTTTTCTGAACTTTGAGATTGCATTTGACCAATTCTGGGAAATATAGTGAACACACAATTTTGTTTATGAATGTACATGTAAATACATGTATAGTAGTTTAATGATAGTGTGTAACTCATAATTTTGTACATTCACTGTCTTCCACTTTTGATCAGTTCTGCAGGCTTCATAATTGAATTACCTTGATGTATTGGTTATTGCTTATTCTAGTAATAAAGTTGCAATTTTTTCACCAACTTGGTATCTAAATATAAACCAACACACCCATGTGTTGAATTTATTGACAAAGAATCTTGTCAGAATCTGCAAACATATATGTTTTTAGTATATAATCTCTTTAATAATAAAATTATTGGCTTTCAAAAAAAATATCTCTTTAGTAGGTAGATTCATTTCAGAAGTTTTGAGTTGACTTTGGTTTATGTTAGTTGTAGAATATAAAATAAAAAAATAAAAAATAAAATAGTGGCAGTTTAAAAATAATATAAAATGGGGCATTCCGAGAATCGAACTCGGGACCTCTCGCACCCAAAGCGAGAATCATACCACTAGACCAAATGCCCTATTGTTGTTACTATCTTCATTATTTTTATTTTGTATTTATGTCGTTTAGACATGAACTATTGCTGGTGTTATACATTTTTTATATATTTGGGTACTGTGATACTAATTATATGTCCGTTTACTAAAGTACTTGGAAAAACTTTCCTTCTTTCTGGGTTCGTTGCAATTCTTTCAATGTTAAGTGCGTTGTTTTAATTTAGTTGGTACAAACTAACATATGCTAAGATATTTGGCTATAATACCAAGTAATCTGGAACTTTGATGAAAAGAGAGATCGATCCAATGAATTATAATCTTAGCCATTTGTTTAGTAGAACAGGAGTAGCATCACTATCGTATGACCTTCCTTCTATAAAGGAAGACACTAGAACGTAATGGATATGAATATCTTGAAC